>CM066042.1:231463479-236463479 GCA_033557465.1 Ichthyophis bannanicus
CACTGCAATTTGGCTTTTGTTCTCTACATTCCATAGGAACAGCTCTTGCCAGAAGTCTCCAGTGACTTGTTCCTCACCAAATCCAAAGGCCTCTACTCGATTCTCACCCTTCTTGATTGTTCTGCTGCTTTTGACACTGTTGATCACCTGCTTCTCCTTGATGTCCTGTCCTCGCTTGGATTTAGAGGCTCTGTTCTGTCCTGGTTTTCTTCTTTTCTCTCCCATTGCACTTTTAGTGTATGTTCTGGTGGATCCTCCTCTACCACCATTCCACTTTCAGCCCTCAGGGCTCCAACTTGAGACTTCTTTTCTCTTTCTATACAGTCAGTCCTTTGATGCACTTATTTCCTCCAATATTTTTCAGTACCATCTTTATGCTGATGACTCTCAGATCTATCTTTCTGTGCCCGAAATCTCTCCAGTAATCCAGGCCCGGATCTGTCTGCTTATCAGATATTGCTGCCTGTATGTCTCACTGCCATCTGAAACTGAACATAGCCAAAACTAAGCTCCATATCTTCCCCCCTTCTAAACTCACACCCCCTTCATCTCTTCTCTTTCTGTGGATAACACAACACTCCTGTTTCCACAGCTTGTAACCTGGGGGTAATTTGACTACTCTCTCTGCACACATCCAACAGATAGCTAAAATGTATTGCTTCTTTCTCTATATCAACAAAATGTGTCCCTTCCTTTCTACTAAGACCTTCATCCACTCACTAGTCACCTCCTGTCAACTATTGTACCCTACTGGTCTCTCTAAATCATCTTTCTCCACTTCAATCTGTTCAAAACTCAGCTGCACAACTTATCTTCCGCCAGTGCTGCTATGTTCACCTAACCCATCTTCTCAAGTCACTTCACTGACTCCCTATCCATTTCCACATACAGTTCAAACTTCTACTTACCTACAAGGGCATTCAATATGCGGTTCCTCACTATCTTTCCTCTTATTACTCTACACTCTTCTTCGGGAATTTGTTCTTCTGGCAGATCCCTTTTATCTGTGCCCTTTTCTGCCACTGCCAACTCCAGACTTTGCTCATTCCACCTTGCTGCTCCATATGCCTGGAACAAACTACCCGAGTCAGTGTGTTGGGCTCCTTCTCTAGCTCTATTTAAATCCAGGCTAAAAATCCACTGCCTGGTGTCTACCCCTTCCTCTTCTGGACCTACAGCTGATGATCTGGCTTCTTATTTCTCTGACAAGGTATCTGATCTTTGGGCTCAGTTCTACTTACCTCAATCAGAATCTCCAAAATACTCCCTCTATCTAGTGAGTCTTCTACCCTTTCTTTTGTCACAGCACCATGTATGCCAAACCTCTCCAATGGTTTGGTCACATTTTACTCCCATTACTCTTTCTAAAGATGTTACTTTATCAAACAAGACTACATGTTCCTTGGAATCCATATCGTCTGCTTGGATTTCTGAACCTTCTCTGGCTCTTACCTGTTATACTCCTCATTTTTAACAATAGTCTTAATACAGGAACCTTTTCACAATGCTGGAAACATGCCATTATCCATCCTCTTAAATAATTCTTTTCTTGACCCTTCCCTTCCTTCAAACTTTCACCCCATTTCAAATTTATCCTTTCAAAACTTCATGAACGATTTGTTTTTGAACTCCTCTCAACATATCTCTTCCACACTAATTTCTTACAATCCCACCAATCTGTCTTTAGAGCTGGTGGTCACAGCACTGACACTATTCTCTGTTTTGAATGAGGTTCATACTGCACTAGATAAGGGTGATGTCACATTGGTTGTCTCCTTAGATCTGACCTACTTGCTAGTCTCTCCGGGGCAGGCTTAGGAGATACTGAACTTCACTGGTTTTGTTCTTTTCTCTCTTCTATATCTTTTCATGTTTCCTAACAGGGTTCTGGTTCTTTGTATCATACCCTTCATTGTGGGGAAAACAAGGAGCAGTCCTTGCCCCTCTCCTCTTCAATGTTTTTCCTTCACCTCTTGCTACCATGATTCAGCAACAGGGTTTCAAAGCATTTTTATGCAGATGACATCTTGCTGCTGTTTCCTATGAATGCTAGTTCCCCTGATTTCTCCTTAGTCAATACCTTGCTTGGCATCAGTTGCATCTTGGCTCAATACCAATCACTTAAAATTGAACCCTACCAAAACCTCTGCTTTGTGGCTCTCTGGTCCATTCTCTCTGCCCTCTGTTAGTCCTTCCCTTAATGGGCTTCACATCCCAATTGTCACACAATTTAAGTACCTTGGGGTTGTCCTAGATTCAACTCTCCTTCCAGTTCCATATTAGCTCAATAGTAAAACAATGTTTCTATACGCTACAACAGACCCGTGCTATTCGATGATCTCTCTCCGTCATCTATCACGACATTTCTTGCTTACTCTTGTCATTGCCAAGCTTGATTAATTTGGTAATGAGGAAGACCAAGATACATGTTGTTGCAGTAAACATCTCCAGTCTGTTCAGAATACGGCCACTTCATTGTTTATTTATTTACATTCTCTTATATACCGCGCTATTCTGCATCAGTGCGGTTTACATTGAACAGGGCATTATAACTTGGAGATAACTATTTTACAGGGAACATGGGCTATGGAGGGTTAAGTGGCTTGCCCAAGACCACAAGGAGCACCTGTGGGACTAGAAACCCCAGTCCTTCTGGCCCAACGTTGCTGTCCTCTAGTGGGATTTGAACCACCGACCTTCCGGCCTGAAGTACCTTGCCCCAACCACTAGGCCACTCTTCCACTATTGTGCATCTAGATTCAATCATATTAATCCATTCTTCATACTATCGCATTGGCTTCCACTATCCTACCGTTCTCAATACAAGATGCTTACAAACATTCATAAAGTTCTCCACTCCGATGTCCCTTTATACCTCTTTCCCTTTTTGGTACCATATGCTCCTCTGAGTCCTTAGGTATGCACTTAATAGGTTGCATCTACCTTTTCCCACACAGGATAGTTTAGAAAGGACACGGCAATCCTTTTTTTTCTTTTTAGGCCCAGCTTTATGGAATTCTTTGCCATCCAATCTTCAGTTAGAATCTTTATTCGCAAAATTTAAGGCTTCTTTGAAAAGACCCATTTTTCACTGCTTCTGATATTCCAACTGCTACTTAATCTCTTTTGGCTTCTCTTATTTCTTCCAACTTTCTCTTTTCTAATGCTTTCCTATCAGTTTTATGGCATTCCTTTCTTTTAAATATATTTATTGTACACCATTTTGATCGTACCAAAAGGTGGTATATCAAATTCTTAATAAATCATAAACCATAACCCTTACACCTCAACCTTTTACTTTCAAGAGACACACTGTAAGCAAAGAGGAAACTGGATAATCCATGGTTATCACCTCTTGCTGGAGCAAGTCTAGCAGCTCAATGCTGGCTGTTCAAAAGATCCATCAAATCTGCATACCACGATCTCTGGGGACAATCCTACACCACTAGAATCGCCATCTTGGTGCCTAACTAGCCTGCAAGAACTCAGCCCACAAGGAGCCACAGGGGAAAGATATACATATGCCACGTCTCGAGCCAAGGCTGTACCAGAGTATCAATGCCCTAGAAAGACTAGGAGAGACACAATCAGGCTACATTGTAACCCATTTAAGACTAATAAAAGAATATTTTTTCACTCAACATGTAATCAAACTCTGGAATTCATTACCGGAGTATGTAGTGAAGGCTGTTAGTGTAGCTGGGTTTAAAAAAGGTTTGGACAAGTTCCTTGAAGAAAGGTCCATAAACCATTATTAAAGAGGACCCGGGAAATCCACTGCTTGCCCCAGGACAAGAATTGTGCAACCAGTAAGCCTTTCTCGGATCCTGCCAGGTACTTGTGACATGGATTGGCCACAGTTGAAGATAGGATACTGGGATTGATGAACCTTGGTTTAACCCAGTATGGCATGTCTTACTGTATGCTCTGATATTCTTAAGCCCTTGGTCTCGTTTCCTGCTGAAGAAACACTGTGCCTGGGTGTTTTCAGTGGCATTCCTGTCGACAGCTTGCGGAGTTCAGCCATCGGCAAAGACTCGCTGGGGCCTCCCCCTGCAAAGACAGCCCCAGCCACAGAGACTGCATCTATGCCGACCACCTGGACAGTAAAGCCCACTGCAAAAGGCACATATGTATGCTCTGACCCAAGGCATTAATTCCATCACCACCACCATGGACCTCAGAACTGCAAATACCAAGTATAGGTAGAGGAGGGAGAGGAACACTTGAACCTGACTCTGCAACTTTAGCATCCACTAAGGTGTCTGGTGTCGAAGTGAGCACCCGGATACAACAGGGTTTGAGTCAGCTCCAAACTGCTCTAAGCAAAGTTAGAAACATAGGAACATGACAGCAGAAAAGGGCCATACGGCCTATCTAGTCTACCTTTCCATATCATAAGAACATAAGATAGGAACATAAGATATCCCCATACTGGGTCAGACCAAGGTCCATCAAGCCCAGTATCCTGTTTCCAACAGTGGCCAATCTAGGTCATACGTATCTAGCAGTTTCCCCAAAAGACAGGTTCCACAATGCATGTTCTGGGTCAAGTATTGATACCCTGTGTCCCTTCTTAATAGTGGTTTATGGACCTTTCATCCAGGAACTTGTCCAAACCTTTTTTAAACCCAGCTACACTAACAGCCTTTACTACATCCTCCAGTAACAAATTCCAGGTTGAGTGAAAAAATATTTTATTTTATTAGTCTTAAATAGTTTACCCTGTAGCTTCATTGCATGTCCCCTAGTCTTTCTATATACTGATAACGTAAACACTTGATCTACGTTTACCCATTCCACTCCGTTTATTAATTTATAGACTTCTATCATAGCTCACCTCAGCCGTCTCCTTTCCAGGTTAAAGAGCCCTAACCTTTTTAGCCTTTCTTCATAGGGGTATCCTTCCATCCCCTTTACCATTTTGGTGGCTCTTCTCTGATCCTTTTCTAACAACACTATATCCTTTTTAAGATACGGCAACCAGAACTGCACACAATATTCAAGGTGCGGTCTCACCATGGAACGATATAGAGGCATTATAATACCTTTTGTTTTATTTTCCTTTCCTTTCCTTATGATACCTAGCATTCTATTTGCTCTTTTGGCCACTGCTGCACACTGGGTCGAGGGTTTTAACATGTCATCCACAATGACGCCTAGATCTTTTTTCTTGGGTGGTGGTTCCTAATGTGGAACCTTGCATCGTGTAACCATAGTTTGGGTTGTTCTTCCCTAGGTGCATAACTTTGCACTTGTAAACATTAAATTTCATCTGCCATTTTGATGCCCAGTCTTCCAATTTATCAAGATCCTCTTGCAATTTTCCACAATCCTCTTGGGTTTTAACAACTTTAGTTTTGTGTCATCTGCAAATTTGATAATCTCACTCGTTATTCCACTTTACAGGTCATTTATGAATATGTCAAAAAGCAGTGGACCCAGCACAGATCCCTGAGGTACACCACTATTCACCTTAATCCATTGGGAAAATTGGCCATTTAGCCCTACCCTCTTGCTTTCTATCTTTTAACCAGTTCCTGATCCACAATAGTACACTGCCTCCTATCCCATGACTCTAGTTTTGCCAAAAGTCTCTGAGGGACCTTGTCAAAGGCTTTCTGAAAGTCCCGATACACTGTATCAACTGACTCACCTTTGTCCACCTGTTTATTCACAACTTCAAAAAACAGATTAGTAAGACAAGATCTTCCTTGTCTAAAGCCATGTTGGCTGTCTCCCATTAGGCCAGGACTATCTACGTGCTGAGTAATTTTGTTCTTTATGATGGTTTCTACCATTTTTCCCGGTACTGACATCAGGCTCACCGGTCTGAAGTTTCCTGGATCACCCCTGGAACCCTTTTTAAAAATTGGTTTTACATTGACGATCCTCCAATCTTCAGGTATTAGATGATTCTAATGAAAATTCACAGATTACTAATAGCAGGTCTGCAATCTCATATTTCAGTAATTTCAACACCCTTGGATGTATACCATCCGGCCCAGGTGATTTGCTACTCTTCAGTTTATCTAATAGCTGTAATACATCTTCCCGATATATCGATATTTCCTTCAATTCTTCCGCACCTTTAAAAACCACTTCAGTCATGGGTACCATCCCTACTTCTTCCTCAGTAAAGACCGAAGCAAAGAATTCGTTCAGTCTCTCCGCTATCGCCTTGTCACCTCTTAGTGCCCCTTTAACCCCTCTATCATCTAATGGACCAACTGACTCTCTCACAGCTTTTTTGCTACGAATGTACTTGAAAAAGTATTTCGCGTTTTTGCTTCCGCAGCAAGCTTCTTCTCAAATTCTCCCTTTGCCTGCCTTATCAATACCTTGCATTTGACTTGCCAGTGCTGGTGCTGTTTCCAGGTTTCGTCGTTTGGCTCTTTTTTCCATTTCCTGAAAGATGCTTTTCTGGCAGCAACAGCAGCCTCTCTGACCTCACCTTTAAACCATGCTGGCAGTTTTTTGGACTTCCTTCCACTTTTCTTAAAGTGTGGAATACAGCTGTCCTGGGCTTCCACGATAGTATTTTTCAACATCTCCCAAGCTTGATGTAAGTCTTTACCCTTTGCAACTGCTCCTTTTAGTTTCTTCTTAACTATTTTCCTCATTTTATCATAGTCTCCCATTCGAAAGTTAAAAGGTAGCACTGTGGATTTCCTTACTATCCCTCCTCCACTAATTAAATCAAACACAATCACGCTATGACCACTATTGCCAAGTGGCCCCAACACCCTTATCTCTTGCACTAGATCTGGTGTTCCACTAAGGACTAGGTCTAATATGGCTTCCCCTATGGTCGGTTCATGAACCAGCTGCTCCAAGAAGCAGTCATTTATTTCATCTAGGAACTTTATCTCCCTAGCATGTCCTGCAGTGACACTGACCCAGTCGATACCGGGGTAATTGAGATCACCCATTACACAGGTCTGCGACTAAAAAGCCGTTTGATTATTTTCATCTAATTTCCATGTATTTTGGTGTGCTGAAAACAAATAAAATATTGAAAAAACTCCTAGACGTCATGATTTGCCACAACATGCAAAATTGTCTTCAAATTTATCAAATTTTTTCAAATTACTATTAATTAATTCAAATTACTATTAATTAATTCACGTAACTGCATTTAAGATATAAAATGCCAAAAAAAACCTTAAAGGGGTTGTCCGAGTTATGTAAAAAAAAATATAGCACTGTAAATCTGATGGTCAGCAATATATACATAAGCTAAGCAAGTTTTAAGTCCGTGCTTCTAATGGTAGAAGGGGTTAATCTTTCTTGAAGAATCCAGTGGGAGGGAGACACAGGGCAGATAGCAGCAGCTCCGGTCAGTGCAGGGGGCATGGCCAGCACTGTGACATCTCGTGTACAGACACAGAGCTGCTCTCTCCTGCATGCCACACTTGTGCACGAATCATCATCAGGTTCTTGGTTCTAGGCTGTTCACACTTTTTCATCGCAATTTGTGTTAGCTCGTAATTCTTCAACCGTTATGTTATGGCTCCACGAAAGTGTATTAATTCGCCAGACAGTTTCTGTTTCATCTATGGTGACTATAGTGTTGAAGCAACAGCAGAATATTACAGACTTTGTGAAAAAAGTATACTTTGCATACTTTGAATTAAAATTGGAGATCAAGATAAAGTCTGGGCGCCTCAAAGTGTGCGAACAGTGTGTTGAGGACCTCCGAAACTGGTTCAAGGGTAAGAAAAAAAATCTTTCCATTATGGGATTCCTATGGTATGGCGAGAGCAAAAGAACCATAGTGACGACTGTTACTTTTGTTCATGCGATGTGAAAGGGTTTAATTCCAAATGGAAGCATTCCATTTCATACCCCAATCTTCACTCGGCAATTCGTCCCATCCCCCATGGCACAGATATACCAGTACCCAAGCCCCCTGCTACCTTGGAAGAGATACCTAGCTCCGATGAAGGTGAAGTCATACCTGAACCAGATGACAAATCAAGTTCTGACTTTGATGATACAAGACCAAAATTGTTTTCTCAGGAGGAGATGAATGATTTGGTAAGAGACTTGAATCTACCCAAAGATGCCGCTGAGTTACTCGGATCAAGGCTGAAAATCAGGAATTTATTGTTGCCAGGAGTGTCATTTTCATGGTTCAGACATCATGAAAAGGAGTTCGTTCCTTACTTCGCCCAGGAAGACAAGTTGGTTTATTGCATCGATGAAGGTCTGATGGGTCAATTTAAAATCCAATATGATTCAGAGCAATGGCGTCTTTTTATAGATTCTTCAAAAAGAAGTCTCAAAGCAGTTTTACTCCACAACGGTTTTTACGCTTCCATACCTGTAGGTCATTCCGTACACTTGAAGGAAACCTACGAGAACTTGGAATTGGTTCTTCGTAAACTTTAATATTTAGAACATGGTTGGCAAGTGTGTGGGGACTTGAAGGTCTTGTGCATGCTGCTCGGGCAACAAGCTGGGTATACCAAATATCCTTGTTTTCTGTGTCTATGGGACAGTCGAGACCGACAAAATCACTGGACCAAGAAGAGTTGGCAGCCGAGGGTGCTAATAGTAGGTGAAAAAAATGTCCTCTGAGAAACTTTGGTACCTTCCCATAAAGTTCTTCTACCACCTCTCCACATAAAATTGGGATTGATGAAGCAATTCGTAAAATCAGTTCCAAGAGACGGAGAATGCTTCAAATACTTGGTCACCAAGTTTCCAGGCCTGTCGGAGGCAAAATTGAAGGAAGGTATGTTCGTCGGACCAGACATTAGAAGGCTTATAGTTAATCAAGAGTTTGTCAATACCATGATGGATCCTCAAAAAGAAGGGTGGATTGCATTTAAAGAAGTCGTACAGAATTTTTTAGACAATAACAAAGATCCTCACTACAAAAAGATTGTCGGACGAATGCTGAAAGCATTTCAAGCTTTAGGTTGCCTGATGAGTTTGAAAATGCATTTCCTCCAGTTCCACCTTGACTACTTTCCTGAAAATTTGGGAGCTGTGAGTGAGGAACAAGTTGAACGATTCCACCAAGACATTAAAGAGATGGAAAGGAGATACCAGGGAAAATGGAGCATTACAATGATGGCAGACTACTGTTGGATGCTTCAGAGAGACATTCCAGATGATACTCACAAGCGTAAATGCACCAAGAGGAGCCTCACAAGGAAGAAGAATCGAGTTTAGTGCGTGTAGGTGAGCTCATTTCAATTCAAAAAAGGATTTTCATGAAAATATTGTAATAAAACTTTAATTTTATTGTCTATTTCCATTTATTTTGAGATATTGCCTTATTTAACATAGTTACCTAAATTGTCAGGAAACGTGATGTCCTATCACAAAATGGAGGTCATTTTCGGATTCAGCGCACCAAAAAACAAAGATTACGTGGAATAACCAAAACAGCTCTCGAAAAAAATTTTTTTGCAGACCTGTGTTATTACTGCGCTGTAACTTTTGTTAGCTTCCTTGATTTCTTTGAGCATTTCTTCATCCATTTGTTCATTCTGGCCAGGCGGTCGATAGTACACCCCCACTGCCATCGCCTTCCCCTTTTTACATGGAATTTCAATCCATAGAGATTCTACAGCAAAGTTTGTTTCCTGCAAAACTTTAATCCTTTCTGACTCAATGTCCTCTCTAACAGAGCGCAACCCCTCCACCAATTTGATCAGCTCTCTCATTACGATATAGTTTGTACCCAGCTATCAGTGTCTCACTGGTTGTCCTCCTTCCACCCTGTCTCTGATATTCCAATCATATCTAACCTCTCATTTAGTGCTATATATTCTAACTCTCCCATCTTATTTTTTTTAGACTTCTCGCATTTGCATACTAGCATTTTAGAGACTGTATTTTATTCATATTAATCTGGCTATTGGTAGACATGGGTAATTTGGGATCTTTAAGCTCTGTCTGCTCCACATTTGAGGGCATTTGGGCTACTTTACTCTTTTTTGGAACCTCTCTGCTTTTGGTTGTATCCTTCAAGGATACTTTCTTACGAACCATGCGCTCTTGGACGACTGTCGGCTTTCCCCTATTTTCAAGTTTAAAAGCTGCTCTATCTCCTTTTTAAATGTTAATGTCAGCAGCCTGGCTCCATCCCGGTTAAGGTGAAGCCCATCCCTTCGGAAGAGCCCCTCCTTTCCCCAGAATGTTCCCCAGTTCCTAACAAATCCAAAACCCTCATCTCTGCACCATTGTCTCATCCACACATTGAGACTCTGGAGCTCTGCTTGACTTTTGGGTCCTGTGTGTGGAATGGGAAGCATTTCGGAGAACGCTACCCTGGAAGTTCTGGATTTCAACTTCCTACCTAAAAGCCTAAATTTAGCCTCCAGAACCTCCCTACCACATTTTCCTATGTCACTGATACCGACATATACCAAGACAGCAGACTCCTCCCCAGCACTAAGACCTTATCTAGGTGGCACGTGAGGTCAACACCTGTATATAGTTAAAGCATAATGTTCCTTGTAAATGTATACAGAAGTATACAATTGTTCTGTTTAATGTTCAATGTAAACCGCCCCTGATCTCTGGAAGGGGCGGTATAGAAAAGACTGTTAAATAAATAAATAAATAAATAAATAAAACTACTATACTCCCTCTATCCCTCTAGAGACCTTCTGTTTGTCCTATGCTTTCTTGAATTCAGCTACTGTCCTTGTTTCTACTACCTCGACAGGAAGACTATTTCATGCATTTGCTGCTCTTTCCATAAAGAAATACTTCTGCATATTACTCCGGATTCTATCCCCTTTCATCTTCATCCTATGTCCCCTTGTTGCAGAGCTTTAACTGGTATTTCGATTGGAAAAGGCTTTCTTCTGGTGCATTTATGCCACGGAAGTATTTAAACATTTTTATCATATCTCTTCTTTCCCACCTTTCCTCAAAAGTCTACATATTGAGAACTTTAAGTCTGTCTTCAAATGGCTTATAACGAAGACCACTGACCATTTTGGTAGCTACCCTCTGCACCAACCCCATCTTGCTTATATCCTTTTAAAGGTGTAATCTCCAGAATTGCACACAATTCTCCAAATAAGGTCTCACCAAAGACTTACGAAGAGGCACTATCACCTTTTTTCTGCTGGCCATTCCTATTCCTATGTACCCAAGCACCCTTCTGGCTTTCACAGTTACTTTTTCTACCTAGACACTTTAAGATCATCAGAAACAATCACGCCCAGGTTCCATTCTTATTTTGTGGATAGAAGTACTTCACCCCCTACACTGAACTGTTTCCTTGGATTTTTGCAACCCAAATGCATGGCCCTGCATTTTTTAGTGTTAAATCTCAGCTGCCAAATTCTCAACCATTCTCCAAGCTTAGCTAAATCCCTCCTCATTATCTACTCCTTCCTGGGTATCATATCTATTACAAACTTTGGTATTATCTGCAAAGAGGCAAATCTTCCATGACGCCCTTTTGCAATATCACTAACAAGGACATTAAAAGAAAAGGTCCAAGGAAAGATCCCTGCGACATACCACTTGTAACATCCTTCTCCTCAGAGTGAGCTCCATTTACCTGTACACTGTCTCCTTCCGCTTAATCAATTTCTAACCAATTCAAGATCTTTGGGGTCCATCTCTAGGCTGCTTGATTCATATATAAGTTGCCTGTCCAGAACAGTGTCAAAGACTTTACTGAAATCTAAGTACACCACATCTAGGGCTCTCTCTTGGTCCAACTCTCTGGTCACCCAGTCAAAGAAATCAATCAGATTTGTCTGGTAAGACCTGCCTCTGGTAAACCCATGCTGCCTCAGATACTGCAATCCAGTGGACTCCAGAAATCTCACTATCCTCTGTTTTAGCGGTATTTCCAATAATTTACTCACCACAGAGGTCAGACTAACCAGTCTGTAGCTCTCAACCCCATCTTTACTTCCTTTTGTGTAAAGGAACCACATGAACATTTCTCCAGTCCTCAGGGACCACTATCGACTCTAAAGAAGCACTGAAAAGGTCAGTCAGAGGAGTCACAACATCTCCAAGTTCCTTCAATATGCTTGGATATATCCCATCTGGTCCCATCGCTTTTGTCTATGTTTAGTTTAGCTAGTTCCTCATGAACATGGTCTTTTGAAAATCGTTCAAGAAACCCTAATACTTCTGTTCCTACTTGTGGATGTTTTCTGAAGTCCTGCTTCTGGCCCTTCATCTGTGAACAGAGAACAAAAATATTTGGGGCCAGATGGTGGCATGAGCAGCTGCACAGTCGATTGAGCTCTGAGTCGGGAGACGCTGTTTGACCTGAATACCTCATAAGAGGAAGGGAAAAGCACCAGCGCCTGCTTCAACACCAAAGGCTCTGGTCAAGTCTCTCCTGCAGTTTGCCTCAGCGGTACTTGTGCCACAATCTCGTTTGGTTCTGCCTACCGCATTTGCAGCAGACACTAGCCTGAGTGGAACATCTTTGACCACGAGCAAAGAAAGCACAGTTACTCACATGTAACAGGTGATCTCTGGGAACAGCAGAAATAAGTCTTCACATATGGGTATCGTCGGTACCGAGGGAGCCTGCGCAGGAACGCTCCCCAGCGTCCAAAAGGAAAGCTTTTGGGAGCATCCCACAGCGCCTGCGCGCTGCCTTCCCGCCTTTCCTAACCGCCTCTCTCCAGTTAGAGCTTTAAAGCTGAGACAAAGAGAGAATGAGGAAAGGAAAGAAAGATAGAGAGATACAACTCCTAGGGGAGGTGGGTGGGTTGTGAAGACTTATTCCTGCTGTTCCCAGAGATCACCTGTTACAGGTAAGTAACTGTGCTATCTCCAGGAACAAGAAGGAATGAGTCTTCACATATGGGGACTCCCCAGCTAGAGATGCCTGGGAGATCACCCAGGTTGTGAGTCCCTGGGAAGGGCTCTACCTCCACCCATGAATCTCAGGCATCTAGCCAGGGATGGAGGGTAGGAGTTGGTTAGGAATGGAACAGGTGTTTGAGAAGAGCCTGACCAAACAAGGCACCCCGGCGGGAGTCCTTGTCCAAGCAGTAATGGGCTGTGAAGGTATGAATCTCTCAACCATTATAAATCTTGCCTCCAATTCACAGAATCCAAACAGACCCAATTGGATCTTAGGAGACATTAACCTACCATCTCTACAAGACAACCAATCTGACGCCTTCATAGATGCCCTAGAAACACTAGGCTATAAGCAAGTCATACAACAATCCACACATATAAAAGGCAACATCCTTGATCTCATATTTGCCCCTCTATCCGCTCTCAACCAACTTCAGAATATTATTCTAGCAATTACAGAGGTTCCATGGTCAGATCATAACCTCATTATGTTCCAGATTCCCATTCAAAAGAAGCAATATTCCGATGACAAGAACATAAACAAATATGCAAATACCACATCCAGAAGCTTCCAACCTTTTAACAGGGAACAAATCCTTGAGGAAACCGATGCTCTCTTTAATGATTCTACCCTAAACCTGGAAGAGATTATCACTTCTTGGAACAGACTTAACCGCATCTCATCTCGTCCCACCAGAAATAAGTCATTAAGAAGAAAAGCTACAGCACCTTGGTTTACATCTGATCTGAAAGAATCCCTAAAACATTTGCGAAAACTTGAGAAGAAATGGAGGAGATCACGCAACGATACTAATCAGTCTGCATACATGCAACATCTTGAAACCCACCGCAAAGCTATTTCTGAAAAAATGAGACTATATCATACAGACATCCTTAAACGTGCTATAAACAAACCTCACGACCTATTTACCCTTGTTAAGAAATTATCCAAAGAACCCTCACAGGAGCACCAGTGTGAAATCAACCCACAAGCTTATGCCCTTTACATACAATCTAAGTTATGCTGCACAAACAAAATTACAATACCCACTATCCTGAATGATCATGCACTCCCAGCCCCTTTAGCTTCTTTCTCCACCCCTTCTTTGAAGCTAATTGAAGATATTATCTCATCTCTCAACTTATCCACAGCACACACCGATCCGTGTCCAGCTTTTTGGATAAAGGACCTCCGCAAAGAACTTGCTCCAACAATATCCAAAATCATAAGCCTATCATTTGACACTGGCTCATTCCCTTCTGCCCTCAAACAGACTTCCATCCGACCTCTACTAAAAAACCTCAAATTAGATCCGCAAAAAACAGACTCTTACCGACCCATCTCCAGCATACCCACCCTTGCGAAAATAATCGAAAAGATAGTCTACAGACAATTGCAAGACCATATCGACACTGAAGCGCCTCTTGATACCTGTCAACATGGATTCCGGGAATCTTACGGGGTCGAAACGCTCCTCACCTCACTTCTCAACAGCTTAAACTCTGGCATCGACAACATCAAACAAGGCTTTGTTCTCATCTTTTTAGATATTGCGGCTGCTTTTGACTCGGTCTGTCACGACATTCTTATTGTCCGCCTAAGAGAGAAGGGCCTCTGTGGAAATGCTCTTGAATGGTGCAACTCTTACCTCTCAGAAAGATGGCAGCAAGTTCGCTCAAATGGTGAAACATCAGAGCCATTTCACCAAGGTCAAGGAGTCCCACAAGGTTCCTCTTTGTCATCATTATTCAACATCTACATGCAACCCCTATGCAACATTATCAGGTCCTTCAAAGTCAATTATATGATCTATGCTGATGATGTCCTATTATATGCCATTTTGCATTGATAAGATGAATCTCACCACCATAACCAACTGTTTTAACGCCATCTCAGACTGGCTACTGACTCAAAATCTCAGAATCCAGAACAAGAAAACAGAGGTACTTTTCATTTCAAGAAACCCCAAGTTCACACCACCTTCATTCCTTGAAGTCCAAGATGCTAAGTTGCAAGTAAAACCCCACATCCGTTATCTTGGTGTTACCCTGGATCAGAATCTAGACCTGAAGACCCACATAGCCAACACTGTAAAGGCAATTTATTTCAAGATTCGCTCCCTTAGAAACCTTCGCCAACTAATTGATCCAGATGATTTCCGTACTGTCTACCAGGCTTTAATTATCCCACATTTTGACTTCGCAAATTGTATACTACAGGGGCTCCCCCAATCAACCCTCAACCCGCTTCAACTCGCATTAAACAGTGCTGCAAGAGTGCTCTTCGGGACACCAAAAAGAGAACATGTAACACCTCTCCTGAAACAATTACACTGGCTCCCTATCCAAGCGAGAATCACCTTCAAGACCCTGCTACTAGTCTTCAAAGCTCACAAAGGACCTGCTCCCTCCTCTCTATCAGAGTTGATCCAACCTATCCCCTCCAACAGGCTTAGAAGAATCTCGGAACTAAACATGCTTAAAGTTCCAAAAGAATCCTTAAAATACATCTCTGCAACTGTGAACCGATCATTCAGCTTATGTGCTCCAAAACTGTGGAATACCCTCCCACCACACATTAGGGCCATCTCTGATATCCCCCAGTTCAAAAAGGCCTTGAAGCATCACCTTTTCATCATATACTTTCCAGAGAACACAATAACACAAGTTCATCTAAACAGCTCCAATCCCATCCCTATCTAACATGATACTTTTTCAAGTAATATTACTATCATATGTATATAGTTCAAGTTCTATTATCCTTTGTTACTATTACCCCTGTTTTCCAAGTTTTTCTTCCTGTTACATGTAAAAACAGATATATGTATCTTATCTTATCTGATGTTTTGTAGTTCTATGTAAACCGCGCTGATGATGAATAGTGCGGTATATAAAAATGTTAAATAAATAAATAAATAAATGAACCGAGGACCAGGTGGCCGCTCGGCAGATCTGGTCGATGGACACAGAATTTAGATGAGCCATAGAGGCTGCCATGGCCCTCACATTGTGAGCTGTGACATGGCCCTCCAGAGAAAGGTTCTTACTCTGGTAGGCGAAAGAAATACACTGAGCAATCCAATTGGACAGAGTTCTCTTAGAGACGAAGTCCTAAATGAGAGGGATCAAAAGCAACGAAGAGTTGAGAGGACTTTCTATGTTGCTGTGTCCTTTGTAAGTAAAAAGCAACAGCTCTTTTACAATCCAGGGTATGAAGATTGCTCTCTGCACTTGAAGCATGAGGTCCTGGAAAAAAAGACAGGTAAATAAACCTCCTGGTTCAGATGAAAAGGTGAGACCACTTTAGGCATAAAGTGTGGATTAGTCCTGAGGACTACCTTGTCATGATGGAACCTTGTATAAGGAGGATTAGCCACAAAGGCTTGCAGCTCACTGATGCGGCGAGCTGAAGTGACTGCAATGAGAAAAATAACCTTCCAGGAAAGGAATTTCAAGGAGGTAGTGGCTAAGGGTTCAAAAGGTGGCTGCATAAGCTGGCCAAGAACCAGATTCAAGTCCCATGCCACTGGAGATGGTCTGATGGGAGGTTTAGTCAAAAGAAGGCCTCTCATAAATCTCGCTATAAGAGGATGAGAGGAAATAGGCTGTCCATTGAGAGGTTTAAGGGATGCTGCAATAGAACTCAAATGGACTCTTACTAAATTTGTTTTAAGGCCTGCATGGGACAAATGCAGCAAATACTCTAGCAAAGAATTCAGAGGTATTGCAAGAGGGTTAAGACCCTTCTCTGCACACCAAATGGTAAACCTTTTCCATTTAAAAGCATAGGAACGTCTAGTGGAAGGCTTTCTGGAAGCATGAAGGATATCCTTCACTTGCTGAGAAAGATGAAATCTTGAAGGTCTAGGCCTTCAGCAACCAGGCTCTGAGGTGAAGAGACTGGGGATTTGGGGGCCACAACGTTCCCTCCTCCTGGGACAGGAGGTCTGGAGCAGATCCCAAGTCCAGGGAGGGAGCTTGGGAGAGATGCAGAAGTAGAGGGTACCACACTTGGCGTGGCCAATGTGGTGCTATGAGGATCATAGACCCCTTGTCTCTCTGAAGTTTGAAGAGTGTCTTGGGAATTAGGGGAATGGGTGGAAAGGCATAGAGGAAGTCTTGCCCCCAATGAAGGAGGAAGGCATCCCTGGCCTGAACTCCCTGACACAGAATCCTGGAACAGAACCAGGGAAGTTTGACATTCCACGGACTTACAAAAAGGTCTATGTCTGGGGTTCCCCAAATTCGGAAGATCCTGGCTATCTGGTCCCCATGGAGGGACCATTCGTGTGGAAGCAGAACTCGACTGAGTCCGTCTGCCCAAGAGTTTTGAAACCCTGGAAGATACACTGCCATGAGATGAATTTGATGCTCTCTGGCGAAGGCCCACAATCTCAGAGCTTCGTTGCAAAGCGAGAGAGCCAGTCCCGCCCTGCTTGTTCACGTAGAACATGGCTACTTGGCTGTCCGTGTGGATGAGAACTGTCTTGTAGCTGAGCAGGGTGTGGAAGACTCAGAGCTAGAAAAATTGCTCTGAGCTCTAAGAGGTTGATATGTAGAAATGTCTCCTCTAGAGACCAGATGCCTTGAGTGGAGAGATCTTGAAGATGAGCTCCCCAACCTCTTGGAGAGGCATCTGTTGTAAGAGTTGCTTGGGGTAACACCTGTTGAAAGGGGGACCCCAGCAACAGATTTTGAGTGGACCTCCACCAGTGGAGGAAATAAAAGAGGCGACTGGAGGTTACTATTTTGTCTGACAGGCAACCGGATGCCTGGGTCCATTGGGTGGACAGAGTCCACTGAGCTGCCCT
Organism: Ichthyophis bannanicus; assembly: GCA_033557465.1. NCBI lineage: Eukaryota > Metazoa > Chordata > Amphibia > Gymnophiona > Ichthyophiidae > Ichthyophis > Ichthyophis bannanicus. The sequence goes on from CM066042.1 coordinate 231,481,104, forward strand.
CATGTGAAAGCGAGCGTAAGGAACCACATGCACAGTGGATGCCATGTGGCCTAACAGCTGTAACATCTCTCGAGCAGTTAAATGGGATTTTAACTGAATCTGTGAGGCTAACTGCACCAAGCGTAGGCAACGAGCCTGGGGAAGATAGGCCCTTGCAGTTGTGGTATCCAGCAAGGCCCCTATGAACTCTAGAGACTGAGTAGGGGTGAGATGGGATTTTGGAAAGTTTATTACAAGTCCCAGATACTGAAGGATACGGCTTGTACAGGTTAGAGAAATCTGGGCCTCTGACTGGGATGGAGCTCGGAAGAGCCAGTCGTCCAGATATGGGAATACGAATATCCCTAGAGTGCGTAGAAATGCAGCTACTACTGCCATGCATTTTGTGAACACCCTTGGTGCAGAGGCCAGACCGAAAAGAAGCACTCTGTATTGATAGTGCTTCCCTTGATGAAGGAACCGAAGGAACCTTCTGTGTGTTGGATGGATGAGGACATGGGTGTACCCATCCTTGAGGTCTAGAGAGCAAAGCCAATCCTGACTCTGAAGGTATGGAAGGAGAGTACCGAGAGAAATCATCTTGAATTTCTCCTTGCATAGAAACTTGTTCAATTCTCTGAGATCTAATATGGGTCTGTAGCCCCCTGTTTTCTTTGGGATAAGAAAATAGGGGGAGTAGAACCCTGAGCCTGTTGAAGAAGGGGTACTTCTTCTATTGCCCCTTGGGCAAGAAGGGAAGTAATCTCCTGACCCAGAAGGTCGAGGAGAGATGTCTGAGAATTGAACTGTCACACCATGGTGTGAGGAGGAAGGTTTAAAAAATGAAGCTTGTACTCCTCCCTTATGATGGAGAGGGTCCATTGCTCTGCTGTGTTTTGTTCCCATCTGGGAGCAAAGTAAGCCAACCTTCCTGGAAAGGTGAGAGGCTCTGGATGTTCTAGAGCCAGAAAGGCTAAGCTCTCTAGTTTTAACTCAAAGGCCCTGAGGAGGCTGAGGCTGTTGGGCCGTAGCAGTCCTTGCAGCCTTAGGCTTGGCCTGTTTCGGTTGTTGCTGTCTCTTTGTAGCAAAACGACCTGCAGTAGATGACTGCTTACCATAAGCAGAATAATATTTCCCTTTTTTGGGGAAAAATCCCTTTTTGAACCACCTTTTCTTAAAAGCAGCAGAAGTAGACTTTGAAAGTCTATCTAAAGCAGAATTTTCAGCATCCATTTGGGTGGCCTTTGCTTGCCAATCTTTTCCAAAAAGGTTTTCACCTGTACAAGGAAGGTTTCCTAGTCCATCTTGAACCCAAGGTTCCAAATCAGAAGCTTGTAACCAAGCAACTCTGCGTGCACCTATGGCAATGGCCGAGGCTCTGCTGGCACCTTCAAAAGAGTCAAAGGCTGCATGGTTGGAAAACTTGGAAATATCCTGGGCATGTTTGAGCCAGGTGAGGAACTCCTCCCTTTTATCTTCTGAAATAAAAGGAGATCAAGTTTGCAGGTGATCTGTAACTTCTTTTAGAAACATCCCCATATAGAGACTATAGGAGTTGATTCTGGCAACAAGCATACTGGCCTAGAAAATTCTGCTGCCAAAGGCATCTAAGGTTCTGCATTCTCTTCCTGTAGGAGTAGAAGAGTGCCTTGTTGTACTCTATCTTCTTCACGGCAGACTCCACCACAATGGAGTGGTGAGGAAGCTGAGTCTTATGAAAGCCAGGACAAGGAGGAACACGATACATGGTGTCCAACCTGCGAGAATGAGGGGAAGTGGTGAGAGGAGTCTCCCATATGCCCAACATGTGATCATAAAGTAAGCACAGTTACTTACCTTAACAGGTGATCTCTGGGAACAGCAGGAATAACTCTTCACATATGGGTACGTCGGTACCGACGGAGCCTGCGCGGGAACGCTCCCCAGTTTCCCAAAAAGGAAAGCTTTTGGGAGCATCCCACAGCGCCTGCACGCTGCTTTCCCGCCTTTCCTAACCAACTCTCCTCAGCTCAAGTTTAAAGCTGAGACAATAGAGAGAGGAAAGGAAAGATAGAAAAGAGATACAACTCCTAGGGGAGGTGTGAGGGTTGTGAAGACTTAATTCCTGCTGTTCCCAGAGATCACCAGTTACAGGTAAGTAACTGTGCTATCTCCAGGAACAAGCAGGAATGAGTCTTCACATATGGGGACTCCCTAGCTAAGATGCCTGGGAGATCCCCAAGGGTATGTTTCTGTGTCCTATGTAAGTAAAAGGCAAGAGTTCTTTTACAATCCAGAGTATGAAGATTCCGCTCTGCACTGGATTCATGAGGAGCTGGAAAAAAGACAGGTAAATATACCTCTTGATTAAGATGAAAAGGTGAGACCACTTTAGGCATAAAGTGTGGATTTGTCCTAAGGACTACCTTATCATGATGGAACCTTGTATAAGGTGGATTAGCCACTAATGCCTGCAGTTCAATGATGCGGCGAGCTGAAGTAACTGCAATGAGGAAAATAACCTTCCATGAAAGAAATTTCAAGGAGGTAGTGGCTAAGGGTTCAAAAGGTGGCTTCATGAGCTGACCAAGAACCAAATTTAAATCCCATGCCACCGGAGGAGGCCTAATGGGAGGTTTAGTTAAAGTTAGGCCTCTCATGAATCTTGCAATGAGAGGATGAGAGGAAATAGGTTGTCCATTGATAGGCTTAAGGGATGCTGCAATAGCACTCAAATGGACTCTTACTGAATTTGTTTTAAGGCCTGCATTGGAAAGATGCAGGAGATAGTCTAACAGAGAATTTAAAGGTAGTGCTAGAGGGTCAAGACCCTTTTCAGCACACCAAATGGAAACCTTTTCCATTTAAAAGCATAAGAACGCCTGGTGGAAGGTTTTCTGGAAGCATGGAGGATATCCTTCACTTGTTGAGAAAGATTCCAGTCTTGAAGGTCTAGGCCTTCAATAACCAAGCTCTGAGGTGTAGGGACTTGGGGTTTGGGTGCCACAAAGTCCCTTCCTCCTGGGACAGAAGGTCTGGAGCAGCTCCCAAGTCCAGAGAAGGGGCTTGGGAGAGATGTAGAAGTAAAGGGTACCACACTTGGCCTGGCCAGCGTGGAGCTATGAGGATCATAGATCCTTGATCCCTCTGGAGTTTGAACAGAGTCTTGGGAATCAAGGGAATGGGTGGAAATGCATATAGGAAGCCCTGACCCCAATGGAGGAGGAAGGCATCCTTGGCCTGAACTCCCTGACACGGAATTCTGGAACAGAACCGGGGAAGTTTGGCATTCCACGGACTTGCAAAGAGGTCTATGTCCGGGGTTCCCCATTCTTGGAAGATTCTGAGTACCTGATCCATGTGCAGGGACCATTCGTGTGGAAGCAGAACTCGACTGAGTCTGTCTGCCCAAGAGTTTTGGACTCCTGGGAGGTATACTGCCAGGAGATGGATTTGATGCTCTCTGGCGAAGGCCCACAATCTTAAAGCTTCGTTTCAAAGCGACAGAGCCAGTTCCTCCTGGCTTGTTTATGTAAAACATGGCTACTTGATTGTCCGTATGAATGAGGACTGTCTTGTAGCTGAGGAGGGTATGAAAGACCTTGAGAGCTAGAAAAACTGCTCGAAGCTCCAAGTGGTTGATATGAAGGGAGGTCTCCTGTGGGGACCAAGTGCCTTGAGTGGAGAGGTCCTGTAGATGGGCTCCCCAACCTGTTTGGGAGGCATCTGTTGTGAGGGTTGCTTGGGGCAACAACTGTTGGAAGGGGGACCCCAGCAACAGATTTTGAGTGGACATCCACCATTGGAGAGACCAAAAGAGACGTTTGGAGGTTGCTATTTGGTCTAAGAGAGCACCTGAAGCTTGAGTCCACTGGGTGGACAAAGTCCATTGAGCTGCTCTCATGTGTAGGCGAGCATAGGGTACCACATGCACTGTGGAAGCCATGTGGCCTAGCAGTTGTAGCATCTCCAGGGCAGTTAGGTGGCTCTTTGACTGAATCTGGGAGGCTAACTGCACTAGACGTTGGCAACGGGCCTGAGGAAGGTAGGCCCTTGCAGTAGTGGTATCCAACCAGGCCCCTATGAATTCTAGGGACTGAGTAGGAGTGAGCTGAGACTTTGGGAGGTTTACCTCAAGTCCCAGATACTGCAGAATGCGCCTTGTGCGGTTCAAGGAATTCTGGGCCTTTGACTGAGATGGAGCTCGAATGAGCCAGTCGTCCAGGTATGGGAAGACAAATATTCCCAGAGTTCGTAGAAATGCAGCAACTATTGCCATGCATTTGGTGAACACTCTTGGAGCAGAGGCCAGACCGAAAGGAAGAACTCTGTATTGGTAATGTTTTCCTTGGAAAAGAAACCGTAGGAATCTTCTGTGAGAGGGATGGATGAGGACATGGGTGTATGCATCCTTGAGATCTAGAGAACAAAGCCAATCCTGACTTTATCTTTATCTTTATTTAAAATTTGATAAACCGCTTTCCGTCAAAAACATAAAGCGGTGTACAATAAAAGGTTGGCAATGCACATATAAAGAAAAGAACGCCAAGGCAAGACAGGAAAGCAGAGTATAAAAGCATAGACAAATAAGATGAACAGAAACAATAACAAAACAGAACAAGAATGGACCAATATTTACGGCATAAAATTAATAAAAACAAAAAATTACAACAAAGATAAAAACTATAGGCCCATTATTGGGGAAACAAAACTAGACTATGGGTAAACAAAACAACAAGACAAGACAATTATATAGACAAACAGCAACTCATATCAACTGAAAACATCAGGGAGAGTCATCGGGTGAGAGTTGAAAGGCTTGTTGAAACAGATGGGTTTTGAGTAGTGTTTTGAATTGAGAATAGGAAGGTTCTAAGCGGAGAGATGATGGTAGTGCATTCCATAAAACGGGTCCTAAGAAGAAAAAAGCTGCATGACGGGTTTGTTCGAGGTGTGCTTGTGACGGGGAAGTAAGGGTCAAACGGTTGGCGTGAAGGGAACGGAGCTGACGGTAGGGGGTGTGAAGTGAGATCCGATCTGCTAGGTATAGAGGAGTGTTGGTATGAAGGGCACGATGAATTAAAATAAGAAACTTGTACTGGAAACGAAAACGGAGAGGTAACCAATGTAGGCGGAGAAGAATAGGAGTGATATGATCAAAACGGCGTGAGAATGTAATGAGTCGAGCCGCGGCATTTTGAATGCGCTGGAGACGTAATAACTGAAATTTTGGAAGGTTAGCAAGACAGACATTACAGTAGTCTAGACGACTTATGACTAAAGCTAAGACAAGGGTGACCAGGGAAGAGAAGGGTAGGAGGGAACGAACTGCCCTGATCTGGCGTAAGGCAGCGAAGGAACGACGGGTAAGGGAAGTAAGGTGCTGATGAAAGGAAAGCGTAGAGTCTAGAATTACACCAAGATACCGGAAAGAGGACACAAGAGGGAGAGGAATGGAATCAATCGAGGGGGCTAAAGAAGGGCAGGAACCACTTAGTGAGACCCACATAGCAGTGGACTTGGACGGATTCAAGTGTAGGAAGTTACGGGATAGCCAGGAGTATATCTGGGAAAGACAAAGATTTAACTGAGTGATATCTGGAGTCAGAGGTGAAGTATGAAAAAGTAAGATGATGATATCAGCATACATGTAAAATGACACAGGGAACTGCTGGATCACCAGTGACAGGGGGGCCAGAAAAATGTTAAATAAAAGAGGGGAGAGAACAGAACCCTGTGGTACCCCACAAGTGAGAGGGAAAGAAATAGAAGACTGACCGTTGGAGTGCACAGAAAATGAACGAGTTGTGAGGAAAGAGCGAAACCATTCCCAGACTATACCATGAAGACCTATATCAAACAGACGAGAAAGAAGAGTATGATGGTCAATTAAATCGAAAGCTGCAGAAAGATCAAGAGAAACCAGAAGTGTGATATTACCGTGATCGTGAGCAACATGCAGATCGTTTAAGAGTGCAAGGAGAACCGTTTCTGTGCTGTGCCCATGACGAAAACCAGCTTGACGAGGGTGGAGAGTGTTAGTAGATTCGACATGAGAGTTAAATTGATCAAAAACAAAACGTTCCAAAAGTTTAGCCAGAAAAGGAAGATTTGAGACAGGACGCCAGTGAGACAGAACAGAAGGATCAAGAGAGGGTTGTTTCAGAATGGGTCGGACAACCGCTGACTTCCATGATGAAGGAAAGTGACCAGTAGAAAGACTGGTGTTAATAATGGAAACAATAAAGGGTATGAGCTGCAGGGAGGGGTCAGATAACCAGGAAGTTGGAATTGGATCCAGCTGACAGGTAGTCTTATTGGATTTTGCTAACAACTGAAGAACTTCGGCAGGGGTGATTGAATGGAAGGAAGACCAGGAATGAGCTAGGGCAAGGTTGGGTAGGGAAGGGGGTGATGATGGTGAACAAGCAGTGATCGGGGAACCAGAGGAGACAGGCGACACAGAAGAACCAGAAGGGGATAAGGGCGGCGGGGGGGGGGGGAGGGTGTGAGAAGGATAGACGAAGATTGAGAACCTTATCTGAAAAGAAAGTGGCTAGGGATTGAGGGTCGGGAGCCAAAGACATTTGCCGATGAGCAGGACCAGAAGCGGAAAGTTTACGCAAAATAGCGAAAAGTTGCCTGGAAGAGTTTGCAGCAGTAGCGATCTCAGTAGCATGAAAATCACGCTTGGCAGCCTGAACAGCTAAACGATACTCAGAGAAAAACCGTTTAAAACGGAAACGCAAATCGGGGGAAGGATGGAGAGTCCATTGGCGTTGCAGATGTCGAAGCTGAGATCGCTGAAGGCGAAGGGCAGGAGAATACCAAGAAGAATGGGGGGGTCTGGAAGAATTGGGGACCGGACGAAGTGGGGCCAGATTGTCCAAAGTAGTTGAAAGAATGGAGTCCCAAAGAAGAGCATGTTCATCAGAGGAGAGCATAGTAAAATCTGGCGGAAAAAGGGAGGAGACGGGTGGAAAAGCCCTAAGGGTGTCTGGAGTGATGCGACGGCGGAGGGTGGTAGATGGGGGAAGGGCGGTAAGGTCAGAAGGTAACACAGAAGGAGAGGAAACAGAAAAAAGAACACAAAAATGATCAGACCAGGGGACACTAAACACAGTGGGGGGGAGAGATTTCAAATAGCAATGTGGCAGGGGAAAGGATCAAATCGAGTGTATGTCCAGCTATATGCGTAGGGCCAAGCACATGTTGGTGTAGAGCAGGGGTCTCAAACACGCGGCCCGCGAGAGAACGTTGTGCGGCCCGTGACGGAGGGAAACAAAAAAGCCTTGCTTCTGCTGCTGCCGTTGCCGCCGTGGCAGCAGCAGAATCGACTGTCAATTTTTTTTTTTAAAAACTGGTTTCTGCTGCTCAAGCAGCAAAATCAGCTGTCCTGCGGCCGCGGCCCCTTCCTCTCTGCCCGGAGATCCCTGAGTGTGCTCCATCAGCAGGTGCTTTTCAAGCCGCGAAGAGAGTATTCCCCTCTCGCGAGGCTTGAAAAGTGAATAGGCTTAAGCCGCGCGAGAGGGAAATACTCTCTTCGCGGCTTAAAAAGCACGCCGCTGATGAAGCACACTCAGGGCTCTCCGTGCAGAGGGGAAGGGGCCGCGGGACAGCTGATTTTCTGCTGCAGCAGCAGAAGCCTGGTGGTTTTTTTATTTACCGGGGGGGGGGGTAGGACTGGAAATGGGCTATTGGCAGGGGGGGGGTTATGTATGGAAATGGGCTATTTGCAGGGGGGTTAGGACTGGAAATGGGCTATTGGCAGGGGGGTTATGACTGGAAATGGGCTATTGGCAGGGGGGGGTTATGACTGGAAATGGGCTATTGGCAGGGGGGTTATGACTGGAAATGGGCTATTGGCAGGGGGGCTATGACTGGAAATGGGCTATGGTGGGGGCTAGGACTGGAGGTGGGCTGATTGGGGGGTTAGGACTGGTAATGGCCTATGAGGGGAGGTAAGACTGAAAATCGGGTGATGGGGGATAAGACTGCAAGTGGGCTATGGGGGGACTAGGACTGGTAATGGGCTATGGGGAGGAAGACTGAAAATGGGGTGATGGGGGGTAAAACTGGAAGTGCGCTAAGGGGAGGTTAGGGCTGGTAATGGGCTATGGGGAGGTTACGACTGGTAATGGCCTATGGGGGGTCTAGGACTGGTAATGGGCTGGAGGGGGGGGTTGCTAGGACTGCAAATGGGCTGAGTGGAAGGGGGGCTTGAACTGCAAATGGCTGATGGGGAGGGGGGCTTGGAATGGAAATGGGCTGTGAGGGGAGGGAGCTAGGATTGGAAATGGGCTGATGGGGGGCTAGGATTGGAAATGGGCTGATGGTGAGGCTAGGATAGGACTGGAAATGGACTGATGCAGGGACTAGAAGGGAGCGGATGCTGGGTGGGGCTGGAACTAGAAGGGAGCTGATGTTGGGGGAGGATTAGAATGGGATGGAGCTGGGAAAGTGAAATGGAGAGGGGAAAAATATTTTGTATGGGAGAGAAGACAAATCTACAATTGGCCAGGTATTGGGAGAGTAAGTGGGGATTGAGGATGGAGGGGTAAAATTTGAGTGGATGAAATAGGAATGAGGAAAGAGAAAAAGGAGAAAGATTAGTATGTTAAAGCAAATGTAGAGAGAGAATGGAAAAAAAACTAGGAGAGAAGAAAGGGCAAATGGACAGCAGACGATGGAGAGTTAGCTGAAGACATGAAGAAACCAGAAGAAAGTGGCTGGAACAATTGCAACTGAAAAAAATGCACAAAAGGTAGAAAAATATCTCTTTATTTTGAATTTATTAACTGGAATATGTCAGCTCTGGGAAATGTACATCATTAATGTTTGCGCTTTGTTTAGTACAAGAGGAAATTCATTTATAGTTTTATTTCTACAGTGTTGTTGTACATTCCAAGTTTGGCTTTTGGGGTTCCCAGTTTAATTATTGTCTTCCTGTTTCTAAATCTTTTAGTCTTTCTTTATCCATACTCATTAAAGAGGCATGTTTACTAAAAGTTAGTGTATGGTAACATTATGCAATTATTTATGCAAATGAGGCCCCGCGTCTTATGCGGCCCCCGGGTTACTTTACAAGTCCTCATTTGGCCCTCAAAGCAATTTGAGTTTGAGACCCCTGGTGTAGAGGGATATCGTGTAACAGGTCCAGAAAGATACGGTCCTTCTGCCTATTAGGATGGTCAACATGGACATTGAAGTCGCCCAAGATGATGAGATTGGAGAACTGAATGGTGACATCAGAGATAGTTTGGAGGGCTGCATCCCAACGAGCAGCTGTCAGAGGAGGAGGAAAGTAGAGTAGCAAAAAGTAAAGGGGAGGGGAAGAACAAAGACGAAGGAGAAGAGACTCAGAATACAAAACGGAGGAGGAAGAGACCTCTTCAATATCAATGGATGTGCGGTAGAGCAAGGCCACTCCCCCACCCCCTCTCCCTAATCTGGGAGTTGAAATTGCAGAAAACCCCGAGGGAAGAGAACTGGATAGTACAGGGCTATCGCCCTCCTTCAGCCAGGTTTCTGTAAGGAAACAAAGGTCAAGAGAGTGGGACGAGATAAGATCCTGAACAAGGAGGGACTTGGACCAAAGAGACCGGCAGTTTAATAGGGCCAGGCTAAGTGTTATCGTAGAGGCTACAGATAATGGGTTGGGGGGGAGAGGGCGCATGGAGCAGTAAGCAGAAGGGCCACAGGGGATTAAGTTGGAAAGGCAGCGTGCCTGAAAACCAGGAGGGACCATTGACGGGGCGCAGGGCGCCGACCCCAGAAGACAGGGATGGTGGACATAGTCTCAGGGAAATGTAACACACAAGCCAGGTGGGATGAGAAGAGCAAACAAATACAGAACCAGGGGACAACAAATTGAAAAAATGAGATTAACAGAGTATGACTAAATAAATGAAGCAGAGGAAGGAACAAACCTGGCACAGAATGGGTGAAGAAAGGTATGGAAGGAGAGTGCCCAGAGAAAGCATCTTGAACTTCTCCTTGCATAGAAATTTGTTCAATTCTCTGAGATCTAAGATGGGTCTGTATCCCCCTGTCTTCTTTGGAATGAGAAAATAGGGGGAGTAGAACCCTGACCCTTGATGAAGAAGGGGAACTTCTTCTATTGCCCCTTGGGCAAGAAGGGTAGCTACCTCTTGACCTAGAAGGTCGAGAAGAGATGTGGGAGAATTGAAAGGTCTCACCATGGTGTAGGGAAGAAGGTCTGAAAAATGAAGCTTGTAGCCCTCTCTTATGATGGAGAGGGTCCACTGCTCTGATGTTATTTGCTCCCATCTGGGAGCAAAATGAGCCAACCTTCCTGGAATGGTGAGAGGCTCTGGCTGCTTTAGAGCCAGAAAGGCTAAGTTCTCTAGCATCAAGTCAAAAACCCTGAGGAGGTTGGGCCTGCTGAGTTGCAGCAGCCCCTGTAGGCTTAGGCCTGGCCTGTTTAGGTTGCTGACGCTTAGAGGCAAAGCGACCTGTAGAAGATTGTTGGCCAGAAGTAGAAGGAAATCTGCCCTTTTTAAAGAAAGACTTTTTAAAAGGCTTTTTCTTGGCAGGAATGGAGGTTGACTTTGAAAGTCTATCCAGAGCAGAGTTTTCTGCATCCATTTGAGTGGCTTTTATTTGCCATTCTTTGCCAAATAGGTTTTCACCTGTACAGGGAAGATTTCCTAAGCCATCTTGAAACCCAGGGCTCTAAATCAGAAGCCTGGAGCCAAGCAATTCTGCGAGCAGCTACGGCAATGCCTGAGGCTCTGCTTGCACCTTCAAAAGAGTCAAAGGCTGCCCTGTTGGAAAACTTTGAAATGTCTTGGGTATGCTTAAGCCAAATGAGGAATTCCTCCCTTTTATCCTCTGGAAGAAAAGGGAGGAAAGTGTGCAGTTTTTGTGCAACTTCCTTTAGAAACATACCCATGTAAAGGCTATATGAGTTGATTCTGGCAATAAGCATACTGGCTTGGAAGATTTTCCTACCAAAGGCATCAAAGGTCCTGCATTCTCTTCCTGGAGGAGCAGAAGAGTGTCTCTTTGTACTCTTTATCCTCTTCATAGCTGACTGCACCACAATGGAATGGTGAGGAAGCTGAGTTTTCTGAAATCCAGGACAAGGGGAGACACGATACTTAGTGTCCAATCTACGAGAATGAGGAGAGAGAGTGAGAGGAGTCTCCCATAGATCAATCATGTGTTCATAAAGAATCTCATGAATTGGTAAGGTGACCACCTCTTTAGGAGCTCTAGAATAGCCTAAAATATCCAATTTTTTAGCTCTAGGCTCTGATTCAGAAGTTACTGAAATAGAAAGTCCTTTAGCTACTTCTCTTATGAAGTCTTGAAAGGACAAGTCTTCTGGAGGAGACATTCTTCTTTTTGGAGAAGGCGGCTGTCAGGGTGCTCTTCCAGCGCTCGATACGCGTATCGACATCGGGCGTCCCCGGTACCGGATCAGTACCGGTAAGCAGCCCTGGACAAGGAACCGCTGCAGCCGGTATCCTGGTCGATGTCGATGCAGTCGGTACCGGTATCGGTGCTGGTGCCGGTACCGGAGCTGATACCGAGAACGGAGTTTGTTTCGGTACCAGCGGCGTCGCAGCTTGAATGAAGGCCGTAATAGCCTGCTGCATGGACAGAACATTGTGATTCATCGACGCCATGAATGCCTGGAAGTCGGTACCGGGAGATTGTGCCGGTACCCCAGAGCATTCTAACAGGTGATCAGTCGAGGCCGTGCCATCGATGTCAACCTGTAACCCCACAGGAGGAGCTTTGGAAGCCGGAGCTTCCCGCCGGGGTTGTTTTGCTGGCGCAGGATCCTCGAGGGCAAGCCCGGAGGCATCTCGATGCTTAGAGGGAGATCTACCCTTCGAGGACCTGCTAGGTTTATGTTTGGTTACCTGAGATCCATCAGGAGAAGACGACCTGGAAGATGTCGATGCTACCGACGGTGCATCAGCAGGAAACAGCACATAGAGCTTGGCTGCTCGGTTCTGTAACCCCCGTTTAGACATAAGGGAGCAGGACGGGCAATCCGGAATGGAGTGTTCAGGACCCAAACATTTAAGGCACCATTCATGGGTATCTGTAACAGAAATAGTACCGCTACACTTAGTGCATTTTTTGAACCCGGAGGCTGGTTTTTCCATGAGGGAAATTTTCTTGTGGGCCCTGAGGCCTAAGAAGAAAAATACACCAAGTGAGGAAAAATATCGATTTTTTTTTTTTTTTAAGAAAGAAAGAAAAGACCGGCGGTACCGGTCCAGCGTCGAGAAGGCAGATGTGCGACCAAAGAAATAAAGTAAAATAAAGAAATTCTTCAGTGGTGACAGGAACACGACCTGCTGGCTCCACGGAAAAGAAGAACTGGAGAGAGGCGGTTAGGTAAGGCAGGAAGGCAGCACGCAGGCGCTGTGGGATGCTCCCAAAAGCTTTCCTTTTGGACGCTGGGGAGTGTTCCCAAGCAGGCTCCGTCGGTACCGACGATACCCATATGTGAAGACTCATTCCCGCTTGTTCCTGGAGATCAGCCCCACCAATGCCACGACCAAGTGCAATGGCTGTGGGGAATGAGGAGGCGGCCAAGAGGGAATCCCAGAGGTTCTCTTCTTTGGCAGAGCTTCCCTCGGCATTTGAGTCCTGCTCTGAGGGCTAATTAGATTTGTCAGTTCTGGGAATTCTTTTGTCAGTGGCTGTGAGACCGGCTGTTGTAATGCTTGAAACGTTGTGGGATGCTATCAAGGCAGTGGACTCAACTCTTGCTTCCTATGGTTCAAGTCTCAACTGGAACAAGTTTAAACTAAGACAGCAGAGCATGAGCTGACTCTGGCACAACAGGCTACCAGATTGGAATGAGTGAAATCTGCTGTGGAGAACCTCTAGACCATGAGTAATGCCCAGATGAGGGATAAGGAAACCTTGAATAGGAAACCTTTGTAGCTGGAAAATCGTGTTTGCAAGAACAATTTAAGTTTTCTTAACTGCCTTTAGTGTCCTGCGATTCCACCTATGGACATGCTAATGAAATATATAGGAGAGGTACTGAAAATTCCTGGGGAAGCGGTTCTGCCAATTGTTTGGGCTCAGTATCTGTCCCTTACAACCCCTCCCCTCCCCCCCCCATATGGGGGGAAGCTTTGAGCCTATTCAGACTTCTGGTGTTTGGAATTTGACTGCCTTTCTGGATTCATTAGAAGTCATCACCGAAAGGATTACTCTGATAGCCTGTTTTGCATTTGAATCTGACATGAACACTCTTCTCCGGTTATTTTTTCATAATATACCAGCATTATTCTTTGGATTCAAGATTTATATATTTCTTGATGTATCCAGGGATACACAAATACAGTGCCGTGAGTTCTTGGCTCAGAGGTCCAGGGCCTTGGAACTCTGAGCTTCTATGAAATAGTTTCCTTGCAAATGTTTGATTTCCTGGCAGTCCAAACAATGTGTCTTCTTTGATCCAGATCAGTTACTTCAATTCCTTCTGTCTAGGGATGGCCCTATTGTTCAGGTGGAAAGACTGAAAAGACTGCTAGCTAAGATTGGCTGGAGTTGCTATACTTTGGGATGCTGCTGCTAGACGTAGACTTTTTATTCCCTGTTCTTGCCCTACTTGTGGTAATGTAGAGGTCTATAAAGGGTGGTGGATGCTTGGAATACCCTCCCGATGGAAGTGTTTGGGGCAAACACTGACTGAATTCAATCTCTCTCTCTCCCTCTATATATCTATATCTATGTGTAGATAGATAGATAGATAGATAGATAGATAGATAGATAGATAGATAGATAGATAGATAGATAGATAGATAGATAGATAGATAGATAGATAGATATCTCAGACTAAAGCGTGAAGGGGAGGAATTCTTTAACAAATATATTTGTTAGACAATTCCACATTATCCTCATCAGCTTCTACATATTCCGCCCCTTCACGCTTGAGTCTGATAATACCACTTTTGCACTTCCTCCTCTCACAAACATATCTGAAAAATGTCTTGTTCCTCAATTTTATTGCATTATTTCTTCTTCTTTTTGTATCTTTGCTTTCCTGACTACTTTCCTTGCTTCTCTAAGTTTTCTCCAAATATAGATGCTTATCTTCCTCTTTCTGTGATCTGCTATTTTATGAAGGTCACCCTCTTTCTTCACCTTTTCAGCTACTTCTTTTGAGAATCATAGTGGCCTCCTTTTCATTTTACATTTATTTACCTTTCTAACAAGAAGGTTTGTTGCATTAAAATATTTCCTTTCATTTTTGCTCACCATTCCCCAGCTGTTCCCTTTCCACTAACGACTCCTTGAGGTATTGTCCCATCTTGGCAAAGTTAGTTTTCATAAAGTCTGCGGCCCTCACTTTTGAATGGACTATCAGCCCTAGTCCCAATAGTGAACCACACCAGCTGGTAATCACTGGATGCAAGATGATCTCCCACTATAACATCTGAAACACTTTCACCATTGGTAAGCACCAGGTCCACTATGGCCCTTTCACATGTGGGTTCTGTTACCAATTGCCGGAATGTAAATATGTAAAAAGGTTTGATTACATCCACTCAATACAATTGGATGAAATCACTGTTTGCATGTCTTAATTATACTGTTAAATGTAAAAAGTTAAATCTGTTCACTGTAATATGACTAGGACATGATTAACCATGTACCTTAAATTTTTACTGTTATCTGTAAACCACACTTGATACTTGGGAAAGAGCGGTATATAAATGTGTGCTAAATAAATAAATAAAATAAATAGTTCTCCCTGTAGAACATCCAGGATCTCCTTATTTCTAGATGACACCATAGCAGGAATATGCCAAACTACATCCAGCTTATTGAAAATCAATAGCACTTCTCCTTTCATAACAATACTGCGTATGTCTTCTATTAAATCTGTCCACTTCTGCCTGTGAAGGAGATCTGTATATCACACCAATGCAAATGTATTTCCCGTTCCCTCTTTCTAGTTTACTCCCCAGTGCCTCCTTGTTCCCTTTTAAGCCCTATAATTCTGTAGCTTTAATTTAATTTTTTTTTATCATATAGTGCCACTCATTCTCTTCTACCCTATCCTTCCTGAATAAAGTTTAGTCTGGTACAATTATATCCCAGTCATGGTTGTCCATGAACCATGTCTCTGTAACCACCACTAAATCTAAGCCCTCTCCCATTAAAGCCTCAATATCTGAAATCTCATTTCTCATACTATGGGCATTTATGCATATCGCTTTCCAGATATAGCCCCTTTCACCCATGTCTACAGAGGTATTTAATGTTTTTAATGTATCAGTTACCCGAGGGCTTCTACTGACCCACTGACGCAGCCAAAACTCTGCAGCAGGGACACAACTCAGCACATGGTCATCCAACTCTGCTGAGACAACTTTGCTCTGATAAGCCAATCATCAGGTAAGGTTGAACACCCTTTGCCAACACAGTGCTGCTTCCACTATCATCACTTTGGTGGAACTATGGGACGTCGTGGCTAGCCCAAAACTGAAAGTAACCCATGGGCACTGCAAACCACAGGTATGCTACCGGCAAACGGGAATGTGCAAGTATAACCTCTGATAGGTCAAAATAAATGGAGTACAGACCAAAGCACCATTCCTTCAGAGGGACTTTCACCACAACCTCTAGCTTGAGCAGCTTCCTAAGACACTGCCACCGCACACGTTTTTGCTAGCACCCAGAACTGAGACTTTATAAAACAGTCTTAGAGAAACTTGAGGGCATAGCCCACTCAAATCTATTCCAGTACCCATTTGTCTGATTTGGTCTTGGACCAAGAGAAGTAAAACACCTACAGGCATCCACCAACCAGGATCACTTCCGCTCAGACACCCAAACCGTCAACTGTGATGCCTTAGAACTTCCCACAGTTCCACTCTCTCTTCCTCTCTTGTGGCCACCCAAAAAAGGCCTGGCCCCAGGCAAAACCTCAACCACTGAGAAAGAGCTGCAACAGGCAGGATGAAACTTTCAGTAATCCTGATTCAGACCTCGCAAGGATGAGCTTCTCCAGCACCTTCCCAAAGAGTAGTTTGCCCTTAGACAGGAGACTAAGCCAGGACTTAAATGCTACATCACTGACCAATCATGCAGCCACAATAGGCATCGATCAATCACCGAAGCCCCTAACCAAGTCGTACAGAGCATCAGCCATAAAGGTCAACCCTGTTTCCAATCTAGTTACCTTTGATTAAAAGCTTGTGGAGCTCTTGCAACCATCACACACAGACTTAAGCAGAGACTTTGAAGAACTGCTTCAGCAAGGCCTCCAGCTTCTGATCCCATTCCACCATCTACAGTAATTGCAATTTTCTTGGTGACCACTGTCACCAACGATTCCACTCTCAGGAGCTGCAAGAGCTTCTTCTCAGCGGGCAGAACAGGGTATGAGAGCCATGAATCTGATAATCTGCAGGCCAGTGTCTGGAGATTCCCACGCCACCATGATCATATATCCTTTATGGCCATATACAGCACAAGAGAACGTTATGTGGCTTATGGACACCCCCCAATAAGGTATTCTCCACCGTCCATTCAGCAGCAGGTGCACCCTCTAGAATATTCAGGGCCTCCAAGGTCAGACATTACAGATCTCATCTCTATGAGAGACCTTGACCATCATGGGATCTTCCACTGCTGGAATCTCTCCCTCTTCAAGCTCCTCTTGCGGGAGGGGGGGAGGGATATCCTCCATCCCAGTCCTCCTCTTGGTCCCTATGCAGTCGCTTGGACCCAAGGTAATGCACCCTCCACCTGAAAATGTAGAAACTGCTTCAGAATGACCTAGTTAATGTCCTTTTCTTAAGCCCTGCTAGACCAATCCAGACAAGTGGGTTGTGTTCCCCTACTAGCAAATTAGTTGAGACGAAAAAAAAAAAAAAAAAGAAAAGCCCAGGCTTCAATGACATCACTCCTATACCTCTCTTCACTTCAGCCACCAGAGGTCCCTTCAGTATTCATTACAAAGCATATGGAAGAAACATGGCAAGCCTCACACATCAATTGTGGGCAACAATGAGTAATCAACAGTAGAAAACTATGTACAGGAAAGCATAAACAGATGGTTGTCAGTAGAAAATGAACCTGCAGAGCCAAGTATAAAAATCATGACGAACACAAGGATACCGCAGCAAAAGAACAGAACAAATACAGTTTCAGAGTTGGGTCCTGGACTGGTCTGGCAGGACTCAAGAAAAGGTAAGCAAAATGTCACCTTCCGTATCATCCTGCTAGACCAGTCCAGAAAAGTGGGATGTTCCAAAGCTACACTCCACTGGGTGGGAAGACACAGCAGCTCGCAAAACCCTTGAGTCAAAGGCCATGTCCACCTACACGTGGGCATCCAAACAGTAATGCTTGATAAAAGTGGAATGTGATGCCCACGTTGCTGCCCAAAAAATGTTTGCAAGAGCTACCAAGCTCCACCCACAAGGACACTGGTGCTAGGGTAGAATGGGTGCGCAAACCCTATGGAACCAGCTGGTTCCACAATAGATACATATCAAGGCAATGGCCTCCTTAATCCAGTGCCCTAAGTCAACTTCACTGAAACGTCACCCTTGCGTGGGCCAGCAAACAGCACAGAAAGGATGGTCGGACTTACAAAAGAATTTCGTAACCTCCAGGTATCCACCAAGATCCTTATCCTCCATAACACTGCTCCTTCGGGAAGAATGGCAGGCAGACCACCTGGTTCACGTGAAACTGAGAAAGCACCCAAGAAGGAAGGTACAGGCCAAACGGAAACAGCCTCCTTTAAAAGAACAGATAAGGATCTTGGCAAAACCGAGCCTGAAGCTCAGCAATCCACCTTGCAGGAACAAATGGCGACCAAGACGACCATCCTGAGAATCAAATCCTTTAAGGTAGCATGCTTCAACAGCTCAAAACGTGCCACCATCAGGGTCCTGAGCACCACACAGAGTTTCCAGAAAGAGATCACAGATCGGAGGGAAGGATGCAGATGCTGAACCCCATGGAGAAAAAAAAAACAAAAACAAAACAAAAATGGCATCTGGGTGCAAGGCTAGAGACTTGGCCCACCACTGGATACCAAAACTAGGCCAGAGCTACACCCTGAACTTTCAGGGAGCTAAGGGAAAGGTCTTCTCTTGGCCATCCTGCAGAAAGGCCAACAAGGACGACACTTTGGCTGCCACAGGAGGCGACTGGCACATGCTGCACCAATGCTCAAAGAGGCACCATATCTGTATGTATGCTAGTTTGGTAAACCTCCGCTGGCACAAGCAGAGTAGAGAACACTGCTGGACAGTAGCCCTTACATGCTAGCCATCACCTTTTCAAGCACCGTGCCACAAGCGAGAAGGGTGCCAGGTCCTCCAGGACAATCGGTTCCTGCCATAAGAGACCCAGAGATGAGAGATGGCGCCTGCATTGGATCTCTGAACCATGATCCCCTCAGCCAATCCAGTGATGATCTATATGCCAAATCACACACCCCACCATGGGCCATAGAGGAAACACATACAGAAGTTGACGACTTGGCTAAGGCTGGTCAGGGAGTTGATGCCCTCTGACCTAGTCTTTATAAGGCTACTGACGAAACAACAAACTTTGGTACTGTAGCGGGTCACCATTAGATCCATTTTGGGGTGATCCCAGCAACAGAGAAACTGAAATGCCTCCTGACAACTCGCACTCTCCAGTATCCAGAGAGTTCTGGCTGAGGAAGTCCACTTCCACAATGTCCACCCCAGCAATGTGCTGAACCTGAAAGGCTAGGTGATTCTTCTCCACCCAGGCAACCTGGAGAGCCATCTCCACAGCTATCCCGGTACTCCTCGTGCCACCTTGCCAGTTGACATACACCACCACCACGGTGTTGTCTGAAAACACTTGAACCGCCTGGCCATCAACCAAGATCTGGAAATGCTAAAGAGCCAACCTCAAGGCATCTCATGGGCCACACCGCTTCCCTGTAGTTCCAACGGTCCTGGAACACATGCTCTTGGCAATTGGCTCTCCAGCCTGAGAGCCTGGGTGGTCCAGCAATATGCCCTTCCTCAGAAGACAAGGCTGCTGCCACCACCACCAGAGTGACCTTCACCATCAACGGGAGTGGAAGCCTAAGCTCGAGCTCCTGAGTACTCAGGGACCACAGTCAACAAGAACCACTGGAGTTGTTGCATGTGAGCATGCACCCAGAGCACCATCTATGGTCGCCGCCATCAATCGGAGGAGTTGAAGATAATCTTAGACTCCAGGGGCCTGCTGTGCTCAGAATGCCGCAAGGCAATCCAGTAGTCTTTTGACTTTCTCCTCTGGCAGGAAAACAGTGCCCATATGCATGTCTAAACATGCTCCCAGAAATTCCAGGGTCTGGGAAGGCAACGGCTAGCTCTTTCCTTGTTTGATCACCCAGCTGAGGCTTTCCAAAAAGGACACCACTCGGGATGCCACCTGAGATGCTTCTGAAAGGGAGTGGGCTTGGATGAGCCCGTCATCCAGATAGGGATGGACACAGATTCCTTGGTGCTGCAGTGCCGCAGCACCACTGTCATGACCTTGAAGAATGTCCTTGGAACAGTGGATAGCCCAAAAGGGAGGGCGGTGAACTGACAGTGACAGCCAAGCACACCAAATCGCAGATATTTCTGCTGATCCATCGAGATATGAAAAGACGCCTCAGCCAGATAAGTCAAGAACTACCTTCTGCACACTGCTTGAATCAATGAGCGCAAGGTTTCCATCCAGAAACACAGGCCCTGGTGGAGTAACAAAAAGCTTGGGGGAAGAGAGGACTCCCTGCCCCAAGGACAGATCTCCCAGAGCCATCCCCCGATCCCCATATTGAAAACAGCAATGTTCTGCATGACAGAGACCTTTCTCTGATACAGCTGCAGTTTTCATTAACATGGTAGCACTTTCTGCCTAAACCTTACCATGGGTGGGATGGGGGCGAGGGGGAGACTAGTACCACAACAATTGCAAGCCCCGCAACCTCTGTCCTATTTAGATTGCCCTCTAAAGCCACCATAAACTGCTGTTCAGCTGTCTGGCCCTTCCATTCGCAGCCACAGCAGAAACCAGCACTGGGGAGTCTACTTCGGGCAACTACCACAGGCTGCACAAACGGCATGCAGAGAGGTTGTAATTTCAGTGATAACTCGCTCCCCCCTCCTGCTAGACTAGCTGCAAATCAGTCAGACTGTTGAGCAGCTTGACTGCACCACAACACTGCACAGCAGCCTGTGCTGTGCATTAACCTCTTCAGCCCGATGATAGTCGGCGGGGAGGGGAGGCAACCACCCCTGCTGATTAGACTGTAAGCTCTGATGAGCATGGATTGTCTCTTACATCTATATGTATAGTGCTGCATATGTCTTGTATGTTTATGTTTATACACTTGATATACCGCTCAGGCCAAAGCATCAGAGCAGTTCACAATATTATATCATTTGAGAAAATAAGAAAAGAACGCCATTTATGAAATAGGACAGAATAGAGGACAGAAACAGTCAAAAGATAAAAGAAGGAGAAGGAAACGGAACAGCAGGTTACCACAATATACGAACAGTCTAGTCCACATCCTCAGTGTACACTTCAGAACAAACGCCACGGTCCAGCGCCTAAGGGCCACGCCAAAGGGCCCTCAGGCGAGGCCCTCAGGCACGGGCCCGCAAGGCGCGGGCGTGCCCCTGAAGCGACGGTTTTCAGCCGTTGTTAATGGCATCTGATTGGCAGGCTGTAGCGGGAAGGAGGGGCTCCTGCTCACACCTTCGTTGTCCTTGCTGCTCTCCTGCTCGCCCCTGAAGCGGCGGTTTTCAGCCGTTATTAACCCTTTCCAGGCCGAGCCCAAAACTCTTGGGATCCAAAATTCTGACTAAATATTCCTATCAAATGGTATATAATACATGACCATAGCAGAAGGAAAATCACTATTAGAACATATTGAATAAGACGGGTGCAATTTTCCTGAAATATGCAAAAATTAACCCGGCTGCAGAATGTGGATTAAAAATTTAAAGTAGGCCTTGAAAGGGTTAATGGCATCTGATTGGCAGGCTGTAGGGGGAAGTAGGGGCTCCTGCTCACAGCTTCGTTGTCCTTGCTGCTCTCCTGCTCGCCCCTGAAGCGGCGGTTTTCAGTAGCGCTATACAAATGATTAGTAGTTACAGCTTTCAAGGCTCTAACTCCAGGCGCCCTTCCAAATGTTAGAACAGAGGAGCCATTGGCAGAGCCTGCAGCCGGAGCAGGGAAGCAACCCGGTTCCACTGGGTTCTGCATCCTTAGGCCTACCGCAGAACAGTGGCTGTAGACCTTGAGCTCTTAAAAAACACAATTAAAAAATGTAATAAAAGTCCAGACTGCACAGGAGCCATGCCTTGTCCTTGCTCTACACAAGCCGCCACCTGAAGTAGCTAAAAAGCTGATGGGGGGGAAAAAAAGGAAGAAATAGCAGGGGCCACAGGCACAATGTTGGGCCCTATGGCCTCAGAATGCTGGCCTATACGTGCCAGGGCATAGCTGCCTTAAGAAGGGCAGTCATGGTTTAAAAAAAAAAAAAAAAAAAAGCTATAGAGGCCGTAGGCTGCATCAGACTGCATGGCTGAGAACCACAGTAGCAAGGCAAAAAAAAACCCATGCTGAAGAGAGCGCGATGGTTAAACAGGAATCCTAAAAAAGGAATCCCAAGGCTTATTAGGCTGACTGGGGAAACCCGGATTAGGGAAGCCCCAGACACCCACATCAAACTGGGGAGGCCTGGCTGCTGATCTAGGACTTTTAATTGAAGCTGCTTCATTCATTGCAGCAGAGACAATTATTTCCCACTGAAATCAATGGGGGGGAATAAAGATTTAGAAAAGATACCAAAAGCAATTAAGGACAGTAAGAAGGAAGGGGGGGACCTGGGCCCAACTTACCAATCTCCCCCACTTTAGGGGCTCTATAGAGCCCCTCCTGCTCCTCTTACAGCCCACCAGCACTAGTAACCCATAATAAACTGTATGGACACCGGACGGCTCTCTGCTCCACAACATATGGGTGTACCCATGCTCCAAGCAACGCTGGGCCCTTTATGACTCAATTCTAAAGGTCTCTGCACTGCAGTGTGTGTGAGGAGAGAGTCAGGCCTATCTTCACTGCTGTACCAGTCCACACTTTGCCACCAGGTGGAGGAAGAAAATACTGGTTTCTCTCAGTACTGTACCAGAGGATATAACCAAGTGATGACATCGCAGAGAGTAGCTCCACCTGTTGGCAAGGCTCATCCAGACTTTTTTTTAGCAGGATAAAGACATCCTTTTCAAGTCCACTATGTTATAGCTGCCTTGACTACATCCTCCAGCAACAAATTTCACAGGCGTTTTGGGGGGGGGGGGGGGAACACCCACACCTTCTATACTTGTTTTGCCATCTGCTGGTTATTAGTTTTATGGAATATTTTATGTTTGAAATACTAAACTCCACTATTACATATTTCAGTGGTTCTCAATCCAGTCCTCCAGGCACACCTAGAATGAATATGCATGAGAAAAATTTGCATGTGCTGCCTTCACTGTATGTTGGAATCCTGGAAATCTGACTGGCCTAAGTATGCCCCAAGGTCTGGGTTGAGAACCACTGCCCTATTTAACTGTTACAATCCACCCATGATTTTATACATGTTTACTGTATCTCCCCCCCCCCCCTCCCCTAATCTTTTTTTCCAAGCTGGAGAGTCCTAACCTGTTTAGCCTTTCTTTACAAGAGAAAGGTGAAATTAGACCTTACCTAATTTTCTTTTATGGAATCCCTGTATGTCTGGACTGGAGAATGTACCACATACGGGTTTAGTCTGTCAACCAGCAGCTGGAGACTGAATATTCAAAACTCTGATAAGAGTCCTGAGCCCCTCCTGGAAAGTCAGTATCCAGCTGTCAAAGCAGTCATAACGCACAGAATTAAGGCACCAACATCTGGCTCACAGAGGCTGACCACCTCCCCAACGTACACAATTCCCCCATCGCAGAGAGGAACCGGCACTCAATCATTCAGCTGGCCAGTAACAGGTTAAGTGCCCTCTTTGCTATTCACCTCGACTTAAATTTAAAAAAAAAAAAAAAACCCACAAACGACCATACTGAATCCAAACTTGACCAAAGGCAATCTAGGCAAAACCCTTCCGGACCACCCCACCACTGGAGCTTTAAGAGCTGCCACAATCATCGCACTGCTAGTCCACGGGGCTTGCTTAACATCACGATGAGATGAAAACATGACAAAGGGTGGGTCCTGGACTGGACTCCCATGAAAGAAAAATTAGCAGGTAAGGTCTAATTTCACCTTCATCCCAGTCCCTCCAGTCTAGGCATACAGGATGTACCACAGCAGTACCTATCTCAGGGCAGGATCCATGAGCCCCACTTGCAGAACCTGCGTATCAAAATGCACATCCTGCCTGGCCTGGACATCCAAGCAGTAGTGCTTAAAGGTGTGAAGGGACAACCATGTCACCGCCCTCCAAATATCAGCTGGTGATACGAGACAGAATTCAGCCTATGAAGCCACCTGAGCTCTGGTAAAGTGGGTCTGAAGCACCACTGGTACCATCCGATGCCACAACAGATAAGCCAAGGTGATGACCTCCTGTATCCACCAAATGATCAAGGCCTTGGAGGCCGCTTCTCCCTTACACAGTCCACCCAAACAGGATGAACAGTCTGTCCAACTTCCAAAACAGTTGTGTGCACTTCAGTACACCTCCTTAAGGCTCTGCGCAAATATGCAGGTGATGATTCTGCCATCCCCAGCACAAACAGACAAATTCACCTCTTTCTTCACATGGAATGGTGACACCACCTTGAGGAGGAAGGACAGCACCAGCCTTAAAACTACCTTCTCCCTCTGCATCTGCAGAAAGGATTCCCTACAAGACAGGGCCTGCAACTCAGATATGCTGCGCCAAACAAATCACCACCAGGACCACCATCTTTAAATGTCAGATCTTTAAGAGACGAGCCGCTGAGCAGCTCAAAGGGAGCTTCCGCCAACATAGACAGTACCAGACAGAGGTCCCAGGAAGACACTACCAGATGGACAGGCAGCTGCACCCATCTTGCAGCCAGCAGAAAACAAATCACATCAGGATGAGCAGCCAGTGGATGGCCTTGAATCCTGTCTCTATAGTATGCCAATGCTGCCACCTGCACCCTGAGCAAGTTCCACATCAGACCCTTCTCTAGGCCTGCCTGCAAGAACACCAGTGCAACCGCTACTGTGTCCCAGAAGGCAACGCCGCCAAAAACTTCTCAACAACCTTCAAACACTTGCCATGTCTTAACATATGAAAGGGTAGTGGACCTTCTCTGCACCTTCAAGAGTCGCAATCACTCCAGGTGAGTACCCATCTCCTTAGGTGTGCCCTCTCAAGAGCAAAGCCATAAGCGAGAATCGATCCATCTGGGGCATCAGGATTGGACCCTGGGACAGAAGGTCCCGCTGGGCCAGCAAACACTGATAATCTGACCAGATCCACGTACCACAGACACCAAAGGCCAATCCGGCACCACCAGAACCACCATGCTGCGTTATCCTGTGCAACAGCCATCCAATCAGGGCCAACGAAGGAAACACGTAAAGCAGATCTTTCTTTGGCCAGGGCTGCGCTAACATATCCAGCTCTTCTGACATTCTGCCGTGCCCCCAACTGAAAAATCGGCTGGCCTTCAGGTTGACTGGGGATGCCATGAGATTCATTACCAGCTGTCCCCTACACCACACCAGGCTGGGAACAGACTTCTGAAGGAATCACTCTGCCGGGTACAAGCGATCAGAAATTCTAATATTGTTCCATATTGACTGAATTGAGGTTCATTATATTAGAATTTCTGATTTAGCTGCGCTCAGAGAAAGACCAGAAATAACAGGTACAAGCGATGGAAGCTCAGGTAATCAGCCTGTACATTTTCCTTGTCGGCCACATATGCTGTTCTAGAGCCCCAGCAGATTTGTTTCCGCCCAGCAGAGGAGTCACCTCCTTCGCCAGTACTGTGCTGCCCATGCCACCTTGTCTGTTTATGTAGGTCACCGCTGCGGCATTCTCAGAGAAGACCTTCGCCGTCTTAACTCGCACCAGAGACACAAACTGACAAAGCCATGGTCACAGCCCGGATTTCTAGGCGACTGAATGACCAGGCACTCTCCTCTTTCGACCACCGGCCCTGAGCTACCTGAGACAGACAATGCACCCCCCACCCCCAACCGGACAGACTGGCATCAGTCATAACAACCATCCAGTGCAGAGTATCCAGGGGCACTCCCCTCTCCAAGTGGTACCAACAGCTGCCACTTCAAGCTGATCCTCACATCCCATCTACACTGACGCCTGGACAGAGGGCGATGCCGCAAAAACCACCTTGAGAGCAAGGCCCTCTGCAAGGGCCATATGTGGGCCCCTGCCCAGGGGACCAAATCCAGCGCAGCTGCCATCAACCTGAGGACTTGCAAGTAATTCCAAGCCAACGGCGCTGCCATGTTATGGAATCTCCAGATGTGCCGCTGTATCTGCACTATACATTCCGCTGGCAGGGCCACCATCCCGCTCTGTGCCGAACTGCGCCCAAAATACACAGTCCATTGAGATGGGGTCAACTGGGTTTTCGGTACATTGATAACCCAGCCCAAGTCCTGAAGAAAGGCCATGACCTTCCACACAACTTTCCTCCTGCAACTTTGCCCTGATCAGCCAGTCGTTGAGATAGGGATGCACAAGGATGCCTGGCTGCCAGAGAACCATGTCTGCCACCACCATGACCGTGGTGAATGTGCATGGTACCAGCGCCAACCCAAAGGGCAGTGCACAAAACTGGAAGTGGCTCAGTGGAGTCACAAACTGTAACCACCACTGGTGCTCCAACCAAATCAGAATATGGAGGTAGGCCTCCTTGAGGTCCAAGGCTGTCAAACATTCCGCTTTGAACGGCAACATGTTGAACCGCAGTGTCTCCATGTGGAAGCATGGCACCCATAGGGCCACGTTGACATGCATGAGGTCAAGGATGGGCCGAAAGAATCCCTCCTTTTTGGGGACCACAAAATAGAGTATCACCTTTTGCTGTATTGGTCCTTTGGCACCTCGACCACCACTTCCCATCGCTAGCGGCCAACACATCATCTAATAGACCACCTGCTCCTTTAGCAGAAACTTGCATGGTGACAACATGAAGGCATCTCTGAATAGCACACAAATTCTAGAGTGTAGCCATCCCAAATTACCTCCAGGACCTACTTGTCCGAAGTTATGTGGGCCCGGGAGTGGTAAAAGTGCCAAAAGGCAGTCACCAATTAGCTGAACCTCCTCATGGACACACCTCACCTCATTGTGGCTTCTTGGAGGCAGTATTGGCTCCCCCCAGGCCATTCCTCTGTCCCAAAAGGACTGACCCCATAAGGAAGACCGCCCTCAGTGTGGCAGGGCAAAACACGCAGCCAGGAAATGCCGAAAGTCCCATGACTCTCCCTGGGCCGGCTGCTGGGATTTACCCCCTTGCAACTTGTCCTCTGGGAGGCAAGCCCCCTTGGTCGCCAAGCTCCTTCGCCGCCTCGCCAAAGAGAAGTTTCCCTTTAAAAAGGAAGCTTGCTCAGGCAAATTTTTGATGACACATCTGTGTCCCAGTTGTTGAGCCACAAAAAACGTCACACACCCACCAACAAAGGTCATACCCTTGGCCAAGGTGTGCACCAAATCATAACAGAAGTCAGCCAGGTAGGCAGACGCCATATCCAACTTGTGGAGTTCCACTTGCTCCTTTTCAGAACCAGTCTCACGATCCCTGAGGGACATGCATGCTCTCACCACATATGCCCCACATATGGAGGCCTGCAATGACATGGCATTGACAAACACCTGCCAAAGTACATCCAAGCGCCAGTCCTGCAGATCTTTCAAGGCTCTACTGCCCTCCACAGATATGGTCTTCTGTGTGAGAGCCGTCAACATCCATCCTGGGAGACTTGATAACTCCTTTTCCTCAGGAGGCACCAGGTACAACGAAGCCACAGCCCAGCCGCCCTTGACACTGTCTTCCACCTCAATCATCCGCATAAAGCGTAGTTACTCACCTATAACAGGTGTTCTCCAGGAGCAGCAGGAATCAGTCCTCACATATGGGTGACGTCGGCGCCGACGGAGCCCTCACGGAGCAATTTTCCCCAGCTTTCAAAGAAAGCCTTTGGGAATTGCAGCGCGCATGCGCGGTCCCCTTCCCGCCCAAAGGTGCCATCTTGGCCACTCTGACGACATAGCGAAAAGACAGCAAAAAATTTGCAAAAACTAAAGCATATGACTGCAACTCCAAGGGGAGGAGGGAGGGTTGCGAGGACTGATTCCTGCTGCTCCTGGAGAACACCTGTTACAGGTGAGTAACTACGCTTTCTCCAGGACCAAGCAGGAAGTCAGTCCTCACATATGGGACTCCCCAGCTTAAGGCTACCGGAGACCCTAAGCACAAAAAATGAGCTCCCTCAAGCTCAGTAGCACCGAAGGAAGGAATCTTCTCTGACTAATCTCCAACCGGTAGCCCAACATCCGGGATGGAGAGTAGGAGTTGCTTAAACCTCGAAGAGATTACGGAGGACTGCCTGTCCGAAAGCACTGTCCCTGCGGGACTCCCTCTCGAGGCAGTAATGGGTTGCAAAAGTCTGGCTCGAAGACCAAGTAACGGCCCGGCAGATGTCTGCCAATGGAACAGAGCGGAGGTAAGCCACTGACGCAGCCTTCGCCCTAACCCGATGAGCGGTGACTCGACTTTCCAACGAGAGGCCTGCCGCCCCATAAGTCCAAGCGATACAGTCAGCTACCCAGATGGACAGAGTACGCTTGGAGACAGGGAGCCCCAATTTATTAGGGTCGTAAGACAGGAAGAGCTGAACAGTCTTACGGTGCTCCCGCGTACGATCAAGGTAGAAGTTCAGCGCCCTTCTACAGTCCAGGGTATGCAAGACCATTTCAGCTCGGCTGGAGTGTGGCCTGGGAAAGAAGGTCGGAAGCACCACCTCCTGATTGATGTGAAAAGAGGAGACCACTTTTGGAAGAAACTTAGGGTGAGTCCGCAGGACTACCCTATTCTTGTAGAACCTAGTGTAAGGGGGATCAGACACTAGGGCCTGCAGTTCACTAACGCGTCTAGCGGAAGTGAGGGCTACCAGGAATAAGGTTTTCCAAGAAAGAAAACGGAGAGGACATGTAGCCATGGGTTCAAAAGGCGGACAGGTGATCCGCTGTAAAACCACGTTCAGGTCCCAGTCAGGGGCTGGGGGGCGCAAAGGTGGTTTAAGGAGAAGGAGACCTCGGGAGAACCGTGCCACGAGAGGGTGGCCGGAAAGAGGCCTGCCTTCCACCGGCACATGATGTGCAGAAATAGCACTGAGGTAAACTTTGACCGAGTTGGACTTTAGTCCAAGATTGGAGAGGAAAAGCAAGTACTGCAAGACCACCGACACCGAGCAGGAGAAGGGATCTTGAGACTGTTGAGTACACCAGGTGGAGAAGCGACGCCATTTAAGGGCGTAGGATTTCCGGGTAGAGGGTCGCCAGCAGGAAGGGAGCAAGGACTACCCTTTCAGCAGCCAGGCCATCAGATGAAGAGATCTGAGGTTGGGGTGTAGGAGAGACCCCTGATCCTGGGTCAGGAGATCGGGTTGAAACCCCAGAGGCAACGGAGTATCTACCGCCAGTTGCATCAGTAGCGGGAAGCACAGCTCCCCGGTGGCCCAGGCAGCCATCAGGATCACCGAAGCCTTGTCTTGGAGAACCTTGAAAAGTGTTCGAGACACCAGCGGCATGGGAGGAAAGGCATACAGAAGGCCCGTGGACCATGAGAGCAGAAAAGCATCCGCCGCAACTCGGAGGGGATGCGGTTCCCGAGAGCAGAACCGAGGAAGTTGCCTGTTCAGAGGACTGGCAAAGAGATCCAGAGTGGGGAGGCCCCACTGGAGAAAGATCCTTTGAACCACCAACGGGTCCAATCTCCACTCGTGTGGTTGGAGGATTCTGCTCAGTTTGTCTGCCAGGTAATTTTCTTGACCTGGGAGATAGACAGCTTTGAGGAGGATTCCTCGGCTGACGGCCCAAGCGCAGAGCTTTTGTGCTTCCCGACAGAGAAGGAAGGAGCCCGTGCCCCCCTGTTTGTTCACGTAGAACATGGCCACTTGATTGTCCGTCTGGACGAGGACGGACTGGTGAGTGATAAGGTGGGAGAAGGCCCGTAGAGCCAGGAGGATCGCTCTGAGCTCCAGGAAGTTGATCTGCTGGGCAGATTCCCACGGGGTCCAGAGACCCTGAGTACATGTCCCTTGGCAATGTGCTCCCCAACCCAGGAGAGAAGCGTCGGTCGTCAGTACCGGAACAGGCGGAGGAGACTGAAAAGGCATTCCGAGCACTAGGTTGGGCAGATGAAGCCACCACCGTAGAGAAGAGAGCAGCAGGCTGGAGATTCGTACTGAGTCCGCTAGTCTCCCCGAGGCCTGACGCCATTGTGAGCGAAGGCACCACTGAGCAGGCCGCATATTCAGGTGGGCATTGGGGGTCACATGGACCGTGGAAGCCATATGGCCGAGCAGTCTCAGGAAGTGCCTGGCCGAGACCCGGGAATGACTGCGAAAGCGGCTGGCGAGAGCCATGAGCCGTTGTGCCCTGTCGAGCGGCAGAAAGGCTCACGCCTGAAGCGTGTTTAATCTGGCGCCGATGAACTCGAGATCCTGAGAGGGGAGCAAAGTGGACTTTTCGAAGTTTATGACAAAGCCCAAGTACTGGAGCAGAGTCACAGTACGTTGCGTGGCGTGAGTGGCCTCCGTGGAGGACGGAGCTCTGATGAGCCAGTCGTCTAGGTAAGGGAAGACAAAGAGGCCTTGATGCCGGAGATAAGCCGCTACCACTGCGAGACATTTTGTGAAGACTCGTGGTGCGGAGGATAGGCCAAAGGGCAGTACTCTGTACTGGTAATGATTGCCTGCCACCACAAACCTTAGGTATTGTCGGTGGCTTGGGTGGATGAGGATGTGAGTGTAGGCATCCTTTAGATCCAAGGAGCATAGCCAATCTCCCTGTCGGAGGTAGGGCAGCAGGATTCCAAGGGTAAGCATCTTGAACTTTTCCCTTTCCAGGAACTTGTTGAGGTTCCGCAAGTCCAGGATGGGTCTGAGGCCTCCAGTTCGCTTTGGTACCAGGAAGTACCTGGAATAAAAGCCTTGACCTCTCAGGTGGTGGGGCACCGGTTCCACCGCCTGTTCCTGAAGAAGACTTGCCAACTCTTGAAGGAGTAAGTCCCGGTGAAGAGGGGGTCGCAGAGGCTCCCCTGGAAAGTAGGGGGGAGGTACCTGGTGGAAGTGTAGAAGATAGCCCTCTCGGACTATGTGGAGCACCCAGGTATCGGACGTGATGTTGGACCACCTGTGGGCAAAGTGGACCAGCCGGCCTCCCGTGCTGAGAGAAACCAGCGGAGGGGGAGAGGCTATGCTGAAAGAGTCAAAAACCCCCACCCTGCGGAGCAGGGGCCGGTGGCGCAGGCTTGGGGGCTTGCTGCCTACGGGACCCGTTACCCCGTCCCTTGGCCTGCTGACCCTGTTGGGGAGCTGCGGAGGCCTGATAATGAGGGTAGTGTTTATAGGCAGCCGCCTTCCTCGGGTAAAAGGGCTTTTTCCCCAAGCCCTTCTTCTTCTGGGAAGGGGCAGAGGTTTTCCTGGAGAGCCGAGTCCTGGTGAGAGTCTCTGTCTCGAGTTGTGCAGCCTTCTCATCCATAGGTTTGCCAAAGAGGTTTTCACCTCTGCAGGGGACATCGACCAACTTGTCCTGCACCCAGGGCTCGAGGTCGGATGACTGAAGCCAAGCCTGTCGGCGGGCACCGATGCCGGCTGCATGCCTCAAAGCCATCATAGGCTGCTCGAGAGATAAACTTTGAGCACTCTCGAATACCAGTGGACAAGGCCTGGAACCTCCGCAAAGGGTCCTCGGAGAGACCAGCAGAGAATCCGGCTATTTCTTTAGCCAGGTCCCTGAGATACATGCCCATGTAGAGCTGGTAAGTCTGGACCCGACAAGCAAGCATGGAGCCCTGGAAACAGTTCTTACTGAGGCCATCCAGGTTGCGGGCTTCCCTGCCGGGAGGCACCGAGGAGTGCATCTTCTGGCTCTTGAGCCTATGCATGGCCGATTCCACCACCATGGAATGGTGCGGCAGCTGTGCTTTTTGGAAGCCAGGGCTCTTGCGGACTCGATAGATGGCATCGACCCGCTTGCTTAATACCGGCGACGACGCCGGGCTCTCCCACATGCGGAAGAGAAGTCGTTCCAGCATTGGAGGAACCGGTACAGTAAAATGCTCCTTTGCAGGAGAGTCATACTGGAGGGCATCGAGCTCTTCGGCTCGAGGCTCCTCCTCGGGATCCGCAGGGAAGGCCAAGGCCTTGGCCATATCCCTCACGAAGTCCGAGAACCGGGCATCCTCCGGAGGGGACTGTCTCCGAGGTTCGGACTCGGGGGAGTCCGAAGGGATACACCGAGTCCGAAAAGAATCAGGTGACTCTTCCACCTCGGATTCCCAGGCGGACTCCTCGGAGGAGTCGTCGAGCGGCTCCGGCCGGGCGGGCACAGACGCCGTCCGCCCCGACGCCGAGGGAGTCGGTGTCGACGACCTCGGCCCAGAACGGGAGGCCGAAGGGGAGCGCGAACGAGGATCGACTCGAGCCCGCATGGACTCGAGGATCGGCTCGGTCTCCGGGGTCGACTTAGACGTCGACGTCCCGGCGGTCAGGGCAGAAGCGCCAGTGAGGCCAGCGATCAATGCCCGCTGCTGGTCCATGAAGGCAGCCAGGCTGCTCTCAAAGGCCGTCAACCTGAGTCCGAACTCAGGAGACCCAGCAGCCCCCGACGTCGGACCCCTCGGAGGCGAGTCCACGAGGACAACAGGACTTACGTGAGCAGACGAATCCATCTCCAGACGAGGCTGTTTGGACGGCCGCTCCAGTTCCAAAGACCCGGGACGGCTATCGGGGCTATGCGACCTGGCCCTTGCGGAGCCAGGAGCGTCCACCGACGCCGTCCTCGCGGGTTTCTTCCTCCGATGATGTTCCCGGGTAGGAGACCCCCTCTCAGAGGAGCTCCGACGGTGTTCAGAGCCAGATTCCCTAGACACCGAAGCTTCTGACAAGGTCCGGGTAAGGCTGGGGTCAGAGAAGATTCTCTCCCGCTGATGCTGCCGACTCCGCAAAGATTTCGCGGACATCTTGCTACAGGCCCCACAAATCATTTCTTCATGATCTGGGCCCAGGCAACGGAGGCAGCAATCATGTGTGTCAGTAAGAGACATCAGTTTCTTACACTGAACACACTTTTTAAAACCACTGGCGGCCATCGGGGGAAAAAGGGCCCCTGCGAGGTCGAACGTTCGTGCCGCCAGGGAAAAGTGAAAAAAGCGCGAATTTGTCACGAAGCACAGAAAAAAAACGAAAAGAAGGGGAGGCCTCGCAACCGGCGTCGCGAGGCCGGACGGAAAAAGGACCGGCGTCGAACCGAAGAAAATACTAAAATAAAGAAAGAAAATCAACTTTTCAGCGGTGACTTGTAGACAGCGTCTGTAGGGCTCCGCGGAAAAAAGAAGACTGGCCAAGATGGCACCTTTGGGCGGGAAGGGGACAGCGCATGCGCGCTGCAATTCCCAAAGGCTTTCTTTGAAAGCTGGGGAAAATTGCTCCGCAAGGGCTCCGTCGGCGCCGACGTCACCCATATGTGAGGACTGACTTCCTGCTTGGTCCTGGAGAATGGTGTTATGCACCGTGAAGGCATTCTGAGGCAAGCTTATGCCCTGTAAGAGAGGGTCCTCCAGTGATGCATCCTCCTCTAACTTCCTAAAGGGAATATTAAGAGCTGTAAGTGACAGATCAAGTGCAATAATTCTTCCTTCCGAAATATCCTGACAAT
Organism: Ichthyophis bannanicus; assembly: GCA_033557465.1. Lineage (NCBI taxonomy): Eukaryota > Metazoa > Chordata > Amphibia > Gymnophiona > Ichthyophiidae > Ichthyophis > Ichthyophis bannanicus. The sequence goes on from CM066042.1 coordinate 231,513,985, forward strand.
GGAGGGGTCCTCCCCTGGTGGGAGCTTACCCTCCTCCTTCCTCCTGAGTCTCTAATAGCGAATAGGGGCCCTCTAGTCAGTCCTCAGATCCCCAGAAACCTCCTAAAGCTGATCGACCAAGTCTGCAAACTCCTCTACCAGCCTAGCCCACTTTGCTGCCGCTTCTGGCACAATCTGGGAAGGCCCTGTTTAGGGAATGCCCCCCCTCCCAGGAACTTAAAATTGCTGTCTGATCCTTTTAACTTCTTCAGCTTATATGCCCGATGCAGAAGTAAAACGAACGCTGGGCAAAAAAAGAGAAGACTCCCCCTGCAAGTCCCAGCCTCTCACTGATCAGAGCACTCATCCGGCTGCAAACAAGAGCCTGAAAAGGGCAATGCCGATTCCCCACACACAGGGTCCATGATAGTAGCCAGCCTTGAAGTGTGGGAAACGTCCTGCCGCCTCGGGGACAAGCCCATCTGAAAATCACACTCATCCAATGCCTCCGAAGGCCCCCCACCCCCCCCCCCCCCTCCCCAGCTCTTGGCTTACCGGGTGCTGACTGTTCCAGGGCACAGCTCTCGGCCTTACAGCCCTTACAGCACCCGGCAGCCGAGAGGGAGCTTCTCCGGGGGCCACAGGCAGCGTACACTTGCTTGACAATCAGAATCCAGACACCACCATCGAAGTTTGGGGGTTTGTGGTGTTAGTTTTTCCTTGTGTGTAGCTAGACACACAAGGAAAAACTACCACCACAAACCACCAAACAAAACAAAAATTAAAACCTTACCACCTGCGAGGTACAGTGCAGTAGGGGGCAAGGACTCAGAGCAATTTACTCCTCCTTCCATGTATGGAGCCACCGCACACCAACCAGACGTCGTGGTGCTCCTAAAGAGGCCTCCAACACCCGCTGCAGGACTCTGCAAAGACTGTGTGGGACTTTTTCTTTTCGGTAACCAAAATTGCAGCAGTCAGCCTCTACGGTCAGCTCTGTGGTCTAGCTCAAGCGCCTAATCCCTAAATCGAGAAAAAAGAACACACTACAGCCCATCAGGCTAGCTATCACCAGCATATGGAGATTGAATATACCGAGTTGCCAGGAGGGACTCAGGGACTCTTATCCAGTATCAGAGAGTTTTGAGTAGTCGGTTTCCAGCTGCTGGTTGACTGGCTAAAATCATATGTCTGGACTGAACTGGAGGGATGGGAATGAATGTTCTATTCTTTGTGTCTCCCTTTTTGAACCTTTTTTTAGTTCTGTTAAATCCATAGGGGTAAGTTAGGGGTAACCAAACCGGCACCACTATACGCAAAGTGCAGCAACACCAAGGACCAGAGGCATAATTATATTCTCATATTAACAGGAATATGACTATTACACAAATCAAACTTATTTTCTCTGTTTTGTTCTTCATGCTTTTTTTATTTTTGTAAATAAAAAGCTAACAGAATTATTCAAAACAGCCATGGCACACTGGGTTAATTTCAATGTAGTGACCACAATAGCTCTAACTTTTCCTTGGGCTGCAACTTGTAACTCAGAAACCAGTATTTTGTATCTATAGTTAGGATTACTTTCCCTATGTGTATCAGTTTCCCTTGTGCACGTTATCATTTTAACAATTTCGAATAACTGCATCTGCAAATTCGATCAAGATTTATTCCAGGACTTGAAGCTCAGGCGCCAGGTTGCCATGGTGACCAGAAATTTACATCTGGCTCCTGGGATTTGCTATATTCTCTCTCCACTCCCAAACCATTTTTTTTTAAATATGATCACAAGCAGAAGACCCCTCCTGTTCTGCCCATGGGGGATCCGATCTCCCACTGGTAGAACAAGAAGGGAAGCCCAAAGCAACAGAGAGCCTGCAGGTAACAGAGCCTTGAGAGAAAAAAATGACAGGGAAGTGAGGCAGCAAATGTCGGGCAGTACCTTAAAAGGAGGATGGTAGAATGGAGGGTAGAGGGTAAGAGTGCCAGGGGAAGGGAAAAGGGGAGAAAGTCCAGAAGGGTAATAGAGAATGGGAAGGGATTGAAGTGGGGAGGAAAGAGTGTAAGGTGGAGGACAAAAATGACAATCTGTATATGACAAAGGATGCAGTCCCCCCTGCCCAAACTTACACACATGCACCACACCCCCCCCCCCAACCCACCTCTCACCCCCGCACTGCACCACACACACACAGGCAACCCACCTCTGCACCACAGAGGCTCTGCACCCACCACCACATCCCACACAGAAATGCACCCACCATCACATCCCACACAGACAGGCACACCATCATTCTATCACACACCCACAGAGACACTTGTGTTATCTAAAGAGGACACATGGTGCAGGAACTCTGGCACCGATTTCACAGAGCCACCAAAGGGTGGTTGGAAAGAGGCCTGCCATCCACCGGTGCGTGATGCGCAGAGAGAGCACTGAGGTGGACTCTGACAGAGTTGGACTTAAGGCCCAGATTGGAGAGGTAAAGCAAATATTGCAAGACCACTGCCACCAAGCAGGAGAAGGGATTCTCCGACTTCTGAGCACACCACACGGAGAACCTACGCCACTTAAGAGCGTAGGATTTTCGGGTGGAGGGCCGCCTGGAGGCCAAGACGACCTCTTCCACCTCACAAGGCAGCAGGAGGGGAGCAAGGACTACCCTTTCAGCAGCCAGGCCATCAGATGAAGGGACCGGAGGATGGGGTGTAGGAGAGTGCCCTGATCCTGTGACAGGAGATCGGGTTGAAACCCCAGAGGAAGAGGTGTGTCCACCGCCAGCTGCATTAAAAGCGGGAACCAGGGTTTTCTCGGCCACCGGGGAGCTACTAGGATCATCGAGGCTCTGTCTCTGAGAACTTTGAAGAGTGTCCGAGACACCAGTGGCATGGGAGGAAAGGCATACAAGAGGCCTGTGGACCATGGAATCAGAAAAGCATCCGCCGCTAATCTGAGAGGATGCGGTTGTCGAGAGCAGAATCTGGGAAGCTGTCGGTTCAGGGGACTGGCAAATAGATCCATGGTGGGGAGGCCTCACTTGAGAAAGATCCACTGAACCACCAACGGATCCAATCTCCACTCGTGAGGTTGGAGGATCCTGCTCAGCCTGTCTGCCAGGTAATTTTCTTGACCTGGGAGATAGACAGCTTTGAGGAGGATGCCGTGAAGGACAGCCCAAGAGCACAGTCTCCGTGCCTCCTGACAGAGAAAGAAGGAGCCTGTGCCTCCTTGTTTGTTCACGTAGAACATTGCAACTTGATTGTCCGTCTGGACCAGCACAGACTGGTGAGAAGTGAGGTGGGAGAAGGCTCTCAGAGCTAGGCGGATGGCTCTGAGCTCTAGGAAATTTATCTGTTGAGCAGACTCCCAAGGAGTCCAGAGGCCTTGAGTACATGTCCCTTGGCAATGTGCTCCCCAACCTAGGAGAGAAGCATCGGTTGTCAGCACCTGAGAAGGTGGAGGAGATTGAAAATCTACTCCCAGCACCAGGTTTGGTAGATGAAGCCACCACCGCAGAGAAGAGACCAGGAGGTTGGATACCTGCACTGAGTCCGCCAGGCTCCCCGTGGCCTGATGCCATTGAGTGCGAAGGCACCACTGAGCAGGTCGCATGTTCAGGCGGGCATTGGGGGTCACATGGACCGTGGAAGCCATATGGCCGAGCAGTCTCAGAAATTGCCTGGCAGAGACCAGGGAATTGCTGCGAAAGTGGCTGGCTAGATCCATGAGCCTGTGTGCCCTGTCTAGAGGCAGGAAGGCCCGCGCCTGAAGTGTCTTCAACCTTGCGCCGATGAATTCGAGATTTTGAGAGGGGAGCAAAGTGGACTTTGCGAAGTTTATGACAAACCAAGTGCTGGAGCAGAGTCAAAGTGCGATGAGTGGCCTGAGTTGCCTCTTGGGAAGACTGGGCCCTGATGAGCCAGTCGTCCAGGTATGGAAATACAAAGAGGCCTTGAAGTCTTAGATAGGCGGCCACCACTGCGAGGCATTTGGTGAACACCCTGGGGGCGGAGCATAGGCCAAAGGGCAGTACTCTGTACTGGTAATGATTTCCTCCCACAACAAACCTGAGATATTGTCTGTGGTCTGGATGAATAAGGATGTGAGTATAGGCATCCTTTAGATCTAAAGAGGATAGCCAGTCTCCCTGCTGGAGGTAGGGCAGCAGGATTCCAAGGGTAAGCATCTTGAACTTTGCCCTTGCCAGGAACTTGAGGTTTCGCAAGTACAGGATGGGTCTGAGGCCTCCTGTTCTTTTTGGTATTAGAAAGTACCTGGAATAAAAGCCTTGACCTCTCAGGTGGTGGGGCACCGGTTCCACAGCCTGTTCCTGAAGAAGAATTGCCAACTCCCGAAGGAGTAAGTCCCTGTGCAGAGGGAGTCTTGGAGGCTCCCCTGTAAAGTAGGAGGGAGGTACCTGGTGAAAGTGAAGAAGATAGCCTTTTTGAACTATATGAAGCACCCAGGTATCTGATGTGATGGCTGACCACCTGTGGGCAAAGTGGACCAGGAGGCCTCCTGTGCTGAGAGAAAGCAGCGGAGGGGAAGATGCTATGCTGATGGAGTCAAAAAACCCCACCCTGCTGAGCAGGGGCCGGTGTTGTGGGCTTGGGGGCCTGCTGCCTACGGGACCCATTACCCCGTCCCTTGGCCTGCTGACCCTGTTGGGGAGCTGCTGAGGTCTGATAATGAGGGTACTGTTTATAGGCAGCCGCCTTCCTCGGGTAAAGGGGCTTTTTCCCAGAGCCCTTCTTCTTCTGAGAAGGGGCAGAGGTTTTTCTGGACAGCCTAGTTCTGGTCAGAGTCTCGGTCTCGATCTGTGCAGCCTTTTCAGCCATGGGCTTGCCAAAGAGGTTTCACCTCTGCAGGGGACATCGACCAACTTGTCCTGTACCCATGGCTCGAGGTCGGATGACTGAAGCCAAGCCTGTCGGCGGGCACCGATGCCGGCTGCGGCTACTCGAGCCGATGCTTCGAAGCCATCGTAGGCTGCTCGAGAGATAAACTTCGAGCACTCTCGAATGCCAGTGGACAAGGCCTGGAACCTCTGCAAAGGTTCCTCGGAGAGACCAGCAGAGAACCCGGCAATTTCTTTTGCCAGGTCTAAGAGATACATGCCCATATAGAGCTGGTAGGTCTGGACTCGACAAACAAGCACAGAGCCCTGGAAGCACTTCCTACCGAGGGCATCCAGGTTCCGGGCCTCCCGGCCAGGAGGCACCGAGGAGTGCATCTTCTGACTCTTGAGTCGATACATGGCCGATTCTACCACCATGGAATGGAGCGGTAGTTGTGCCTTTTGGAACCCGGGGCTCTTGCGGACTCGATAAATGTAACCGACCCGCTTGCTTAACACTGACGCCGGGCTCTCCCACATGTGGAAGAAAAGTCGCTCCAACATCGGAGGAACCGGTACAGTAAAGGCCTCCTTCGGGGGAGAGAGTCATACTGGAGGGCATCGAGCTCCTCGGCTCGAGGCTCCTCCTCGGGATCCGCGGGGAATGCCAGGGCCTTGGCCATATCCCGCACGAAGTCCGAGAACCGGGTGTCCTCCGGGGGGGACCGCCTCCGAGGTTCGGACTCGGGCGAGTCCGATGGGACGCACCGAGTCCAAAAAGTACCAGGGGACTCTTCGTCCTCCGTTTCCCAGGCTGACTCCTCAGAGGAGGAATCGAGCGGCTCCGGGCAGGCACCGATGCCCTCCGCCCCGACGCCGAGGGTGTCGGCATAGACGACTTCGTCCCGAACGGGAGGCCGAGGGAGACCGCGACCGAGGATCGACTCGAGCTCGCATGGACTCGAGGATCGGCTCGGTCTCCGGGGTCGACTTGGACGTCGACGTCCCGGTGGCCGGGGCAGATGCACCGGCGAGGCCAGCAATCAATGCCCGCTGCTGGTCCATGAAGGCAGCCAAACTGCTCTCCAAGGCCGTCAACCTGAGTCCGAGCTCAGGAGACCCAGACTCGGACCCGACGTCGGCTCCTTAGGAGGCGAGTCCACGAGGACTACAGTACTCACGTGTCCAGGAGACTCCATCTCGAGACGAGGATGTTTACAAGGCCTCTCCGACTCCGAAGACCCGGGACGGCTATCGGGGCTATGCGACCTGGCCCTCGAGGAACCAGGAGTGTCCACCGACGACGCCCTCGCGGGTTTCTTCTTCCTATGATGTTCCCGGGCAGGAGACCCCCGCTCAGAGGAACTCCGACGATGCTCAGGAAAGGAGTCCCGGGACGTCGAAGCCTCTGACGAGGTCCGGGCCCGGCCGGACGCGGAGTCAGAGAAGATTCGTTCTTTATGATGCTGCCGACTCAACGCTTTTGAGGACATTTTAGCACATGGACCACAGATCATCGGGTCATGATCGGGTCCGAGGCAGCGGAGGCAGCAGTCGTGTGTGTCGGTAAGAGGCATACGTTTCTTACACCGATCACACTTTTTAAACCCGCTGGCAGCCATCGGGGGAAAAAGGGCCCCTGTGAGGTCAAAAGACAGGGCTGCCAGTGAAAAAGAAAAATTGGCGCGAACGCTAGTCACGAAGGACAAAAACCGAAAAAATAACGAACGGACTCGATTCCGGGGTATCGGGTCCGGGCAGGAAAAGGATCCGGCGTCGAACCGAGAAAAGAATAAGAAAAAAATCAACTTTTTCAGCGGCGATCACAAACAGCGTCTGTAGGGCTCTGCGGAAAAAAGAAGACTGAGCAATATGGCACCCTTGGGCGGGAAGGGGACCGCGCATGCGCGCTGCAAGTCCCAAAGGCTTTCTTTGAAAGCTGGGGAAAATTGCTCCGCGAGGGCTCCGTCGGCGCCGACGTCACCCATATGTGAGGACTGACTTCCTGCTTGGTCCTGGAGAAAGGTTCTTACTATGGTAGGCGAAGGAAATACACTGAGCAATCCAATTGGACAGAGTTCTCTTAGAGACTGGAAGTCCAAAATGAGAGGGATCAAAAGCAACATAAGAGTTGAGAGGACTGTCTATGTTGCTGTGTCCTTTGTAAGTAGAAAGCAAGTGCTCTCTTACAATCCAGGGTATGAAGATTCCTCTCTGCACTTGATGCATGAGGTCCTGGAAAAAAGACAGGTAAATACACCTCCTGGTTCAGATGAAAAGATGAGACCACTTTAGGCATAAAGTGTGGATTAGTCCTGAGGACTACCTTGTCATGATGGAACCTTGTATAAGGAGGATTAGACACCAAGGCTTGCAGCTCACTGATACGGCGAGCTGAGGTGACTGCAATGAGAAAAATAACCTTCCAGGAAAGGAATTTCAAGGAGGTAGTGGCTAAGGGTTCAAAGGGTGGCTTCATAAGCTGGCCAAGAACCAAATTCAAATCCCATGCAACTGGAGGTGGTCTAATGGGAGGTTTAATTAAAAGAAGGCCTCTCATGAATCTTGCAATAAGAGGATGAGAGGAAATAGGATGTCCATTGAGAGGCTTAAGGTTTGCTGCAATAGCACTCAAATGGACTCTTACTGAATTCGTTTTAAGGCCTGCATGGGATAAATGCAGCAAATACTCTAGTAAAGAATTCAGAGGTATTGCAAGAGGGTTAAGACCCTTCTCTGCACACCAAATGGTAAACCTTTTCCATTTAAAAGCATAGGAACGTCTAGTGGAAAGCTTTCTGGAAGCATGAAGGATATCCTTCACTTGCTGAGACAGATGCCAATCTTGAAGGTCTAAGCCTTCAGCAACCAGGCTCTGAGATGAAGACTGAGGATTTGGGTGCCATAACGTTCCCTCGTCCTGGGATAGGAGGTCTGGAGCAGATCCCAACTCCAGGGATGGAGCTTGAGAGAGATGCAGAAGTAGAGGGTACCACACTTGGCGTGGCCAACGTGGTGCTATGAGGATCATAGACCCCCCGTCTCTCTGAAGCTTGAACAGTGTCTTGGGAATTAGGGGAATGGGTGGAAAGGCATAGGGGAAGTCTTGCCCCCAATGAAGGAGGAAGGCATCCATGGCCTGAACTCCCCGACACGGAATCCTGGAACAGAACCGGGGAAGTTTGGCATTCCACGGACTTGCAAACAGGTCTATGTCTGGGGTTCCCCAAATTTGAAAGATCCTGGTTATCTGGTCCCCATGGAGGGACCATTCGTGTGGAAGCTGAACTCGACTGAGTCTGTCTGCCCAAGAGTTTTGAACCCCTGGAAGATACACTGCCATGAGATGAATTTGATGTTCTCTGGCGAAGGCCCACAATCTCAGAGCTTCGTTGCAAAGTGACAGAGCCAGTGCCCCCCCTGCTTGTTCACGTAGAACATGGCTACTTGGTTGTCCGTGTGGATGAGGACTGTCTTGAAGCTGAGCAGGGTGTGGAAGACAGAGCTAGAAAAATTGCTTTGAGCTCTAAGAGGTTGATATGTAGAGATGTCTCCTGTGGAGACCAGATGCCCTGGGTGGAGAGATCATGTAGATGAGCCCCCCAACCCTTTGGGGAGGCATCTGTTGTGAGGGTTGCTTGGGGTAACACCTGTTGAAAGGGGGACCCCAGCAACAGATTTTGGGTGGACTTCCACCACTGCAGAGAGCAAAAAAGGCGACTGGAAGTTGCTATTGTCTGACAGGCACCCTGATGCCTGGGTCCATCGGGTGGACAAAGTCCATTGAGCTGCCCTCATGTGAATGCGAGCATAAGGGACCACATGCACAGTGGATGCCATGTGGCCTAACAGTTGTAACATTTCTCGAGCAGTTAAGTGGGACTTTAACTGAATCTGGGAGGCTAACTGCACCAAGCATAGGCAATGGGCCTGGGGAAGATAGGCCCTTGCAGTGGTGGTATGCAGTAAGGCCCCTATGAACTCCAGAGATTGAGTAGGGGTGAGATGGGATTTTGGGATATTTATTACAAGTCCCAGATATTGAAGGATACGGCTGGTGCAGGCCAGGGAAGCCTGGGCCTCTGACTGGGATGGAGCTCGGATGAGCCAGTCGTCCAGATATGGGAATACAAATATTCCTAGAGTGCGTAGAAATGCAGCTACTACTGCCATGCATTTTGTGAACACCCTTGGGGCAGAGGCCAGACCGAAGGGAAGCACTCTGTATTGATAGTGCTTTCCTTGGAAAAGGAACCGAAGGAACCTTCAGTGTGTTGGATGGATGAGAACATGGGTGTACGCATCCTTGAGATCTAGAGAACAAAGCCAGTCCTGACTCTGGAGGTATGGAAGGAGAGTACCGAGAGAAGTCATCTTGAATTTCTCCTTGCATAGAAAGTTGTTCCATTCTCTGAGATCTAAAATGGGTCTGTAGCCCCCTGTTTTCTTTGGGATGAGAAAGTAGGGGGAGTAGAACCCTGAGCCCTGTTGAAGAAGGGGTACTTCTTCTATTTCTCCTTGGGCAAGAAGGGTAGCAATCTCCTGACCCAGGTCGAGGAGAGATGTTGGAGAATTGAACTGTCTCACCATGGTGTGAGGGGGAAGGTTTAAGAAATGAAGCTTGTACCCTTCCCTTATGATGGAGGGGGTCCATTGCTCTGCTGTGATTTGTTCCCATCTGGGAGCAAAGTGAGGTAACCTTCCTGGAATGGTGAGAGGCTCTGGATGTTCTAGAGCCAGAAAGGCTAAGTTCTCTAGTTGTAAGTCAAAGGCCCTGAGGAGGCTGAGGCTGTTGGGCCGTAGCAGTCCTAGCAGCCTTAGGCTTGGCCTGTTTCGGTTGTTGCTGTCTCTTTGTAGCAAAACGACCTGCAGAAGATGCCTGCTGACCATAAGCAGAATAATATTTCCCTTTTTTTGGGAAAAATCCCTTTTTGAACAACCTTTTCTTAAAAGGAGCAGAGTAGACTTTGAAAGTCTATCTAAAGCGGAATTTTCAGCATCCATCTGGGTGGCCTTTGCTTGCCAATCTTTGCCAAAAAGGTTTTCACCTGTACAAGGAAGGTTTCCTAGTCCATCCTGAACCCAGGGTTCCAAATCAGAAGCTTGTAAACAAGCAACTCCACGTGCACCTATGGTAATAGCCGAGGCTCTGCTGGCACCTTCAAACGAGTCAAAGGCTGCACGGTTGGAAAACTTGGAAATATCCTGGGCATGTTTAAGCCAGGTGAGAAACTCTTCCCTTTTACCTTCTGAAATAAAAGGAGACAAAGTTTGCAGATGATCTGTAACTTTTTAGAAACATCCCCATATAGAGACTATAGGAGTTGATTCTGGCAACAAGCATATTGGCCTGGAAAATTCTCCTACCAAAGGCATCTAAGGTTCTGCATTCTCTTCCTGGAGGAGTAGAAGAGTGCCTTTTTGTACTCTTGATCTTTTTCATAGCAGACTCCACCACAATGGAGTGGTGAGGAAGCTGAGTCTTATGAAAGCCAGGACAAGGAGGAACACAATACATAGTGTCCAACCTACGAGAATGAGGGGAGGTGTGAGAGGAGTCTCCCATATGCCCAACATGTGATCATAAAGAATCTCATGTATTGGTAAAGTGGCTGCCTCTTTAGGAGCCTTAGGATATTGTAAAATATCTAATGTTTTGGCTCTAGGCTCTGTCTCAGGGGCCACTGAGATGGAAAGGCCCCTGGCCACTTCCCTAATGAAGTCTTGAAAAGACAAGTCTTCTGGAGGAGACATTCTCCTTTTTGGAGAAGAGGGCTCCTGAGGAAGGATCACCGATGCTTCGATAGAGGCCTCTGATTCAGAGTCTTCAGAGGAATTAAGTATCGCCTGTCTGGATGCTCCTGCAGAGCCCGATACGCGTACCGGGTGGTATCGACATCGGGAGTGATCGGTACCAATTCGGTACCGATGGGCATCACAGAACAGTGTACCGCTGCAGTCGACACCGAAGCCGATGTCGATGCAATCGGTACCGGCACCGGAACAGATATCGGTGCCAGAATCGGTACCGACAACGGAGTTTGTTGCGGTACCGAAGGTGTCGCAGCTTGTATGAATGCCGTGATGGCACGCTGCATGGTCAGGATATTCTGATCCATCGACGCAACCAATGTCTGGATGTCGGTACCAGTGGGAACCACCGGTACCCCAGAACATGGCAACAGGTGATCGGTCGAGGCCGAGCCATTGATGTCAACCTGTGACCCCATAAAGCTTTGGAAGCCGGAGCCTCCCGCCGGGGTAATTTTGCCGGTGCGGATTCCTCGAGAGCAAGCCCGGAGGCATCTCGATACTTAGAGGGAGATCTACTCTTCGAGGACAGGCTGGACTTAAGTTTGGTTACCTGAGATCCATGGGAGGAAGAAGCAGCCCTGGAAGACGTCGATGCCACTGAAGCTGCATCAGAGGGAAACAGGGTACTGAGCTTGGCTGCTCGATTCGGTGGACCTCTTTTAGACATCATAGAACAGGACTCACAATCCGTAATGGAATGGTCAGGACCTAAACATTTTAGACACCAGTCATGGGTGTCGGTGACAGAAATAGTGCCGCTGCACTTCGTGCACTTTTTAAACCCGGAGGCGGGATTTTCCATGAGGAAAAATTTTCATAGGCCTAAGGCCACAGAAAGAAAAAATGCACTGAAGTGAGAAAAACAGTAGGTTTTTTTTTTGTTTTTTTTTTGTTTTTTAGAAGAAAGAAAAAGACCAGCGGTACCGGTCCGGTGTCGAGAAGGCAGACACGCGACCAAAGAAATAAAAGAAAATAAGAAATTCTTCAGCGGTGACAGGAACACGACCTGCTGGCTCTGCGGAAAAGAAGAACTGGAGAGAGGCGGTTAGGAAAGGCGGGAAGGCAGCGCGCAGGCACTGTGGGATGCTCCCAAAAGCTATCCTACTGGACGCTGGGGAGCATTCCCGCGCAGGCTCCGTCGGTACCGACGATACCCATATGTGAAGACTCATTCCTGCTTGTTCCTGGAGATGTCAACGACGCTATTTTCCATGAGCATGCTCACCAAAAATCCTCATAAGTATGCCTTTATGGTTGTTTTTTTCACTGTTTTGGAGCATATGAATAGAGGTATTTTTGTTGTGGACTAAGGGGTATGTTTACCAAACGGCGGTAGCAGACTCAGTGCGATATCAGAGCCACAACCTCATTGATTTCAATACTCCACTGATTTTATACCCCTAAGTTTTCATTACATCCTCCACATCCCCATAAAACCACACTGGCCATCATTTGGCCTTCTTCCCACCTTCTTGAATGTATGGAATGTTTTTCTCTCAGATATCAAAGTGGTCTTTTTATTAAAAAAATGCCCACTCCTCATGCAAGATTGATTCTTCGTAACTGTGCTTTTTTTTTTCTAATTTCCTTATTTTATCAGTTTTCCCTTTCTTAATAAAAATAATAAAGCACTACAGGTTGTGTTTTATTTAGCCTTTTCCTTCCAGTGATCACAAAATTTGATAGCACTGATCACTACATTTGCTTAGTAACCTCACTACCATTACCTCTTCCCACCAATAGTATGTCCCAGTAAGGAGTAGATTTCAAGCAATTCCTTAACCAACTGCACCATGAAGCAGTCATTCATGCCATCTAGAAATTTTTCCTCCCTGGCATATTCTGATAAGACATTCCAGTCAATATTGGGATAACAGAAATATCCTATTACTATTATATTACTAAATGTCTTATCCTTCCTAATTTGTTTCACAGTCTCTCCATTCTGTTCAGTATGCTCCTCCCAATCACACAAAGAATTTCAATACATAAAGATTCCACATTGTGTTCTGTTTCCTGCAGAAAGTGAAATTAGACCTTACCTCTTAATTTGCTTTCCTGTAGTCTCTCCAGTCCAGCCCAGACAAATGGGTTATGCTCGCCAACCAGCAGGTGAAGACTGAGAAAACACTCTCAGACCAGTGCAAATAGCTTGAACCCACTGAACTGAGTCAGTATTTGTTAATCACCAAGCAGATACTGGAAGAGCAGAGTCCGAACTTCCACTCTCCACCAGGATCAATCGCCCCCCCTCCCTCAAACAGGGAGCCTCTATACACAGGACACGCCAGCCATGCAGAAGCCTTGCATCACCCCCCCCCCCCCATGCTGCACTCTGAACAGATTTAGGGTGAAAACCAAAGGCAGCCCCCTGCTACTCAGTAAGGCAATCAACAGGTCGTCCTTAATGGTCTTAACACCCTTCCCCCCAGTGATTCAAAAACAGAACTAGGCAAACTGCCTGATGAACAAACCAAATCACACAGGAAAAAAAAAAGGAACTAAATTCCAGCACCTACACCAATTCCTGCCCCACACACCACACACTGTAAATATTCATTTGTATAAAGTTTAATATGTTTGCTTTATTACCTATAAATGTTATATTTACTGTTTAATGTAAATAGTTGATTTCTATTGTTCTATGTTCTATGTAAACTGTATACAAACTGTGTACATGACTGTTAACTTGTTATATGTAAACCGCCCTTGATCTCTGGAAGGGGCGGTATAAAAGAAATAGTTAAATAAATAAATAAATAAATAAACAATGTGCACCTGTCACCAGCCAAATCTCAAACACACCAAATCTCCAAAAGACTGAATCCTACGGCAAGTCCTGGACTGGAGGGACTACAAGAAAGAAAATTAGCAGGTAAAGGTCTAATTTCACCTTCCTCCAGTCCAGTCCAGACAAGTGGGACGTAGTACTGCTCTGCTAAGGCTGGGTGGCCACCAAAAGCCCGACTGAGCACACACTCACCAAACCAGGCATCCTGCCTTTCCTGCACATCCAGGCAACAGAGCAACACCAAAGAATGTAGGAAGGTGTAGACAGAAACCCAATTTCCAGGGGAGGAACCCTCCCCACTTCCACCCAGGAAGAAGCCCGAGCTTTCATCAAGTGGGCCCGCAGGCCTCCAGGCACCAGCCTGCCCATCAAGTAAGCGGACGCAATCACCTCCCAGATCCAGCAGGCCTTGGAGGCTCAATCCCCCACTCTAGGGGCCCCCCAAAAAAAAGATAAACAGCCTCACTGAAAGCTGAAACAATTGCATCACTTTCAGGTAGCGCTTCAGTACCATTGGACATCCAAACTTGTGGAGAAGAGGCCTCCAGCCAGTCCTGCTGCCCAGAGAAGGAAGGCAATGTGACAACCTGATTGAGATGAAAATCAGAGACCACAGTAGACAGAAAGGAAGGGACAGTTTGCAGGACCACTTTTTCCTTAGAAAACACGATATAGGGCTCCTACAGCTCCAAAATCCGAAGGGCAGAACAAATGGCCACCAGAAAAGCAGGGTCAAATCCTTGACCGAGGCACCCCTAAGAGATTCGAAGGGTGGACTTCCCAATGTAGAGGTCCCATGCCAGGATGAAGGCCACAGATGTTTAACTGCCTGCAAAAAACTGACCATATCAAAGTGTGAAACCAGGAGCAATCCCTGCACCCTGCCCTAAAAGCACGCCAAGGCGTCACCTGGACCTGCAACAAGCTCAAAGTCGGTCTTTAAGGCCTGCCTGCAGGAACCCCAAAACAGACACAGGGGCCCCAAGGGAGCAGGTGTCCTTCTACGTGCCAGGCCTCAAAGAGCCTCCAAATGCGCACATAAGCAAAGGAGGTAACATAGTAACATAGTAGTTGACGGCAGATAAAGACCAGCATGGTCCATCCAGTCTGCCCAGCGAGATGGCAAGAGTAGGTGCACCTGTCGCTCCGCGCAGGCCACCCCTCTCCATATCCTTGTTCAGGGGTAAACCCACTACTCCATATAGGACACCCCTATTTGTTGAGACGTTATATGGTTCGGAAGTTAGATGGTACCGTTTATTTTGGTTTTTTTTCCTATTTCTGTAAAGGGATCCTCTGTGTTTGTCCCATGCCTTTTTGAATTCCGTCACCGTGTTCGCCCCTACCACTTCCATCGGGAGGGCATTCCAAGCATCCACCACCCTTTCAGTGAAAAAATATTTCCTGACATTGCCTTTCAATTTACCCCCTTGCAGTTTCATGTTATGCCCTCTAGCCTTAGCAGAGCACTCACCCGCACGGAATAAAAGCAGGCGTCCCTACCCCGAGGGAGCTGCTCCTGACCCACCAGCCATCCGGCGTCCTCAGCAAACACTCCTGCCCAGATCGGGGCAGTGGGAGACAAACTTGCTTTCACTCCGGCCCAATCGGGACCGTGGGAGACTAACCCTCCAGCACTCCTGCCCAGATCGGGGCAGTGGGAGACAAACTTGCATTCACTCCGGCCCAATCGGGACCGTGGGAGACTAACCCTCCAGCACTCCTGTCCAATCGGGACAGTGGGAGGCACACCCGCACTCACCCGCACGGAATAAAAGCAGGCGTCCCTACCCCGAGGGAGCTGCTCCTGACCCACCAGCCATCCGGCGTCCTCAGCAAACACTCCTGCCCAGATCGGGGCAGTGGGAGACAAACTTGCTTTCACTCTGGCCCAATCGGGACCGTGGGAGACTAACCCTCCAGCACTCCTGCCCAGATCGGGGCAGTGGGAGACAAACTTGCATTCACTCCGGCCCAATCGGGACCGTGGGAGACTAACCCTCCAGCACTCCTGTCCAATCGGGACAGTGGGAGGCACACCCGCACTCACCCGCACGGAATAAAAGCAGGCGTCCCTACAGGGCGCGCCCGCGCCTGAGGGCCTCGCCAGAGGGCCCTTTGGCGTCGGCCCTTAGGCGAGAGGCACAGAAGACAACACTACAACCGACGGAGACAAAACCCAGGAATAATCCAGACTGTCACCAACGCACCAAGACCAGAGTGCAACGCACAAAACACCCGACGGTTTGAGCTCCCCGGGCTGGGTCTGAGCTCGCCGTACACGGTCGACACTCATCCCGCAACCCCAGTTGGAAAGTGGAGCCCACTATCAGAATACCAGCTCCAAGGACACCGCTAATGAAAAAGCCCAGCTGAAGCTTGAGCTCCCTCTCACAGGTTGAGCTCGCTTAGAAACACAGCCCAACCGGCACCAGCAACCACAACTGTAAGTACATTATCCGCTTAAGAGTGAATTACCCCCAGCAAAACTCGTAAACATCATCTCACCACCCCTCTCTTGCTGAACACTTTCGCTCCAAAGGATATTCCCCGCATAACAACAGCATTACCATATTGTATTACTGTACTTGTAAAAAATAACGGCCTTCGCAACTCTGTATGCCTATAGATTCTTTGAACCTGTTTTTGTAAATCTGTCTTTGCAACCTTGTACCTGTCTTTGCAACTCTTCATGCCTATAGATTCTTTATACCTGCCCACATATATTATATAGCATTGTACCAGCAGCTCTGTATGCCTATAGATTCTTTGTACCTGTCTCTGCAGCTCTGTACCTGTCTTGGCAACTCTGCATACCTAGAGATTCTTTGTACCTGCCCACATATATCTATAGCACTGTACCAGCAGCTCTACCTGCCTATAATTACATAACTATAACCCCTAAGCTCTATTACATTAAAAATTTCATTATCAGCTCCACATGCAATATAAGTGTGCAGATAAAAACACAATACAATCCACCAGAGCCTAAACACACTGCTTAGAGAAGAAATTACATACTGTAATAGTAAAGAAACAACATTCCATCGCAAAAAGAAAGAGAGCGATACACCTCAACAACGAAATAACCAACAAAATAGAAAAAAATGGATCTCATCAAATACATACTGCTATTATCCGTGTACCTAATCATACCCGCACTGACTCTCAGCTTTAACCAACAACATACTATATATCACATAATAAACCCACTCTACTACATATATCACCCCTCATTAATAACAGTACTGCCTCAACAGATTCAATACTCCTCACACCCCCCCCCCACCAAGATCACATACTACGTCCAAGTCTACAACCCCATCTCAGAAACCAGACAGCACCCCGAGATCCACAACACCCCAAACAGAAGAGAACAAATCACATCAAAAACCTAGCAAGAAAAAACAAAAACAAATCCACAACAACGGCCTACCAGATGAAAGACTATTACACCATCATCCTTATCAACGCCAGATCAATAAGGAACAAAACACATATAATACATGACATCATCACGGACGAACAACCAGACATACTATGCATCACTGAAACTTGGATCACAGAGACCGACGCCGCAAAAACAAACCAAATAACCGCCCCCGGATACAAAATATACAACCGCCCCCGCATTTCTAGAAGAGGAGGAGGAGTCCTGATTGCAGCCAAGTCCACCTTGTCACTCACCAGCACCACACACAGCACCAACAAAGACATTGATATACTCAAAGTAGAAAACAACTCAATAGCAACATGCCTAATATACAGACCCCCGTCCGCACCCCCAGAAACTCTAGCCACAGCACTAGAATGCGTATCAACTACAGCAATCAGAAAATATCAAATCATCCTGGGAGACATAAATCTACCATCACTACCACAATGTCAAGCCAACACATTCATGGAAGCCATGGAACAACTTGGTTATAAACAAATAATAAACGAAGCAACACACAACAAGGGTAACACCCTGGACATGGTATTCACACCCGCAGATCAACAATCAAACAAGGAAAATAATCCTGTAATAAAAATAACCCAAGTTCCATGGTCCGACCACCACCAAGTTGAAATTAAGATCCACACAACGCCCAGTAACCCAAATCCTGAACTACCAACACACACCCGCAGAAGCTTCAACAAATACAACAGCGAAACTCTCATAAATTCCATCACCTCACACATAGACCTGACAAACACCGACCTCGATAGCCTAGTAACCAACTGGAACTCAGGAATTCAAGAGATATCTGAACCAAAATGGAAAGCAACGAATAACAACCACAGACCCAAAATGGAACCATGGTACACAGAAACTCTATCCACCCTAAAGAGAGAACTACGAAGAGCAGAGAGAAAATGGCGACAAAACAAAACCAACGAACGTAAAACAGAATACCTAACCATACTCTCTAAATACAAAAACGAAACCAACACAGCAAAACGTGTACACCACACAAACGTACTAAGTAAAGCATTAAACAAACCCAGAGAATTATTCGCCTTGGTCAAAACCCTCACCAAAACAACACAAGAGGACCAACACAATGATAAAATCAAGGTCCAAGCGCTGGCTGACCACTATGCCAGCAAACTAAACCCACAGGTCGGACCCAAACACGCACCCTCACCAGATGTCTCATCCACTGAACCACAACCTACTATGACAGCCATACAAACACACGTCACCCGCTGGAACAAATTTTACAACATTGGGGACAAACATGTCAGTAATATAATTTCAAACATCAACACCACAACCTCTCCCCTAGACCCCTGCCCAGCTTCATGGATAAAAGCAACAAAAGCAGAAACCACCCACCAAATTGCACACATAATAAACCAATCACTCCATCAGGGCATCATGCCAAACCAACTCAAGAGATCCATCATAAGACCGATACTAAAAAACAAGACCCTCAACAGAGAAGACCCCACATCTTATCGCCCAATATCCAGCATAGCCCTACTAGCAAAAATCATCGAAAAGGCCGTTCTACAACAACTACAAGACCACTTGGACAACAACAGCACACTTGACGAACACCAATATGGCTTCAGACCACACCATGGGGTAGAAACCCTACTTATTGCACTAATGGACAATCTACTCAAAGGGATTGAAAACAAAAAGAAAATCTTCATTCTCATATTCATAGACATCTCCGCAGCTTTCGATACTGTTCACCACCAAACACTACTAAACAGATTGAGAGATATAGGAATAACAGGAACCCCACTAAAATGGTTCTCATCTTATATCTCCAACAGAATGCAACAGGTACAGTTCAATAACGAAAAAGCAAAGGCTTTCCCACAAACACAGGGCATACCACAAGGCTCAGCCCTATCCGCGCTTCTCTTTAATGTGTACATGAGACCAATCTGCGAAATATTCAAAAAGCATAAAATCCAATATCACATATACGCTGACGATATTATGCTCTATACTCAACTTGATGCAAGCAACCCAAACTACTCTCAGCTAGAAACATGCTTAAAAAACATGCAAGCCTGGCTCCAGCGGAACAACATGGCCATAAACCACAAAAAAACCGAAGTCATGTTCATCTCAAGAAAATCAGATTTCAACCCTCCAGCCTCAATTACCCTAGGTGACAACACTTATCACACAAAAACCTGAAATAAAATACCTCGGAGTAATACTGGATAACGAACTAAAGCTGACAAAACACCTTCGCCTAGTAAACAGAGCCATCTTCCACAAACTCAGGGTTATACAACCTCTCAGGAACATCATAGAACACACCGACTTTAGGACAGTAGCCCAAGCCCTCATCATACCACATTTCGACTACTGTAATGCAATCCTGCAGGGCCTGCCAAAGAAAACACTAAACATACTCCAGATGGCACAAAATGTAGCAGCCAGAATCATCACCAAAACAGGTGTGGCAGAACATATCACCCCGGTGCTGGTTGAACTACATTGGCTCCCCATCGTAGCCCGTATAAAATACAAAATCCTAATAACGACGTTTAAAACCATCCACAATCTGGCACCAACCTTCCTCACAAACCTAATCACCTTACAACCTGCTAACAGAAACAGGAGAACCGCCACCATAAACAACCTGCAAGTACCAATAAGTATAAGATCAGTTAATGTAGCCACAAGCAACAGAGCATACTCCTTCACTGCCCCATCACTTTGGAACCAACTACCGCCCGAGCTGCGCTCAATAACGGACCTGATGGGCTTCAGAAAAGATTTGAAGACACACCTATTTCAAGAGGCCTACAATGTACCATAAATCAACAATGTGCGCACCAAAAGTTACAGCGTATTATAAATCAGCGCAAAATGTATATATGTAATATATGTAAAATATAAATGTCTATATACTGTAGAAAAGTATAATTATAGCCGCCCCATCCCCCACTGTACCCTATTATAATTTTGAAAATCCTATATACCTTAATTGAACCTGTTCTACACACTCCAAGGAGTCCCACTGTAATCTCCTAATCTTGAAATTATGCTGTATACAATAATGAAACTCGCTCGAGTTGTGTTGAAAATCTGCTGTATACTTTAATCAAACCCGCATGATTTGTTTTTAAAACCTATCACATAACCTTGTTAATCACAATGTAGTGTTTAAATTCTGTCAATGATTTGAATTTCTCTGTATCCTTAATCAAACCGCTGCTGATCGCTGGAAGTAGCGGTATACAAATATGTGCTAAATAAATAAAAATAAATAAAAATAAAATAGTTTTACAGGTTCCCCGTCTTTGGAAGAGGTTTGTTTGTTCATCATTTCTCTTTAAGTATTTAAAGGTCTGAATCATATCTCCCCTGTGCCTCCTTTCCTCCAAGGTATACATATTTAGGTCTTCAAGTCTCTTCTCATAAGGCTTCTGACGCAGGCTCCAAATCATTTTGGTCGCCTTCCTCTGAACAGTCTCCAGTCTTTTTACATCCTTTGCAAGATATGGTCTCCAAAACTGAACGCAGTATTCCAAGTGAGGCCTCACCAGTGACCTATACAGTGGCATAAGTACCTCTTCTTTTCTGCTGGTAATCCCTCTTTGTATGCAGCCCAACATCCTCCTGGCTTTTGCCACCGCCTTGTCGCACTGTTTTGCCACCTTGAGATCAGCAGAGATAATCACACCAAGGTCTTTTTCCTGAACTGTGCATACCAACCTTTCTCCCCCTATCTTGTACATTTCTCTTGGATTTCTGCTACCCAAGTGCATGACACTGCACTTTTTTGCATTAAATCGTAGTTGCCAAGCTTTAGACCAGTCTTCCAGCTTTTGTAGATCTTTCTTCATGTTAACCACTCCCTCAGGGGAGTCCACTCTGTTGCAAATTTTTGTGTCTGCAAAAAGACAGACTTTTTCATTCAGTCCTTCAGCAATATCACTCACAAATACATTGAACAGTGCCGGGCCCAGGACCGAACCCTGGGGCACCCCGCTAATCACCTTCCTCTCATCCGAGTGAGCTCCATGTACAATCACCTTCTGTCGTCTGTCAGTCAGCCAATTTCTAATCCAGTTTACCATCTTGGGACCCATCCCCAAGCTACTGAGTTTGTTGATAAGCCTCCTATGAGGAACAGTATCAAAGGCTTTGCTGAAATCCAGGTAGATGACATCCATTGCATGCCCCTGATCTAGTTCCCTCGTCACGCAGTCAAAGAACTCGATCAGATTTGTCTGGCAAGATCGTCCTTCGGTAAAACCATGTTGCCTCGGGTCTTGCAAGCTGTTGGTTTTCAGAAAGTTCACTATTCGCTCTTTCAGGAGCGCCTCCATTACTTTTCCTGCCACCGAGGTAAGGCTCACGGGTCTGTAGTTTGACACTTCTTCCCTGTCACCACTTTTGTGTAGAGGTACGACATCAGCCATTCTCCAGTCCTGAGGAACCTCTCCTGTTTCCAAGGATCTGTTGAAGACATCCTTTAACGGTCCTGCAAGAACCTCTCTGAGCTCTTTCAGTATCCTGGGATGTATCCCATCCGGTCCCATGGCTTTGTCCACTTTCAGTTTAGCAAGTTGTTCTAACACCTCTTCTGCTGTGAATGGTGTGGTATCTACTTCATTCCCATTTTTATATTTGGGAGTCACAGCTGGTCCATCCCCAGGATCTTCTTTAGTAAACACAGAGCAGAAGTAATTGTTTAGCAATTTTGCTTTTTCAGTGTCACTTTCCACGAGTCCTTTCCCAGCACTTCTGAGTCCTGCAATTCCAACTCTGATCTTTTTCCTTTCCCGAATATACCTGAAGAAATTTTTGTTGCCACCCTTAACATCTTTAGCCATCTTTTCCTCTGCCTTTGATTTTGCTATCCTTATTTCTCGTTTTGTCTCTTTGAGTTTGATCCTGTATTCATTTCTGTGTTCTTCGGTCTGCAAGCTTTTGAATTTTGCAAAAGTTGTGTTTTTTGCCTTTATATGAGCAGCCACCTCTTTGGAAAACCAAATAGGTTTCCTTCTCCTCTTGCTTTTATTTACTTTTCTTACATATTTATCTGTTGCTCCTTTCAATGCCTCCTTTAGTTTAGCCCATTGCAATTCCACTTCCTTTATCTCTTCCCACCCCGTCATCTCCTCCTTTACATACTCTGCCATTTGATTGAAGTTAGTGTATTTGAAGTTTAGGACTCTGAGCTTGCTATGATTGGCCTGTGCCATGGCTTTTATTTCAAACCACACCGTGTGATGGTCGCTGTTGCTCACAGGGGCACTCACGCAGACATTTGACACACTATCACCGTTGGTGAGCACTACATCCAGCGTTGAGCTTTCCCTGGTTGGTTCCATCACCATTTGTCTAAATAATGCATCTTGGAGAGCATCCACAATTCTTTTGCTTCTTTCCAGATGTGCAGAAGGAGTAATCCAATCCACATCAGGTAGATTAAAGTCACCCAATATGATTGCTTCCCCCTTTGATGCTATCTTGGCAATATCTCTAATCAATTCATTGTCTCTCTCTTCAATTTGAGTCGGAGGTCTATAGACTACAGCAATATGGATGACAGTGCCATCTCCTCTCTCCAACGCAATCCAGAGCGCTTCTTCTTTTCCCCATGTCCCCTGCATTTCAGTAGCTTTAATATTGCTTTTGACATACAAGGCTACTCCTCCTCCTTTTCCATTTTCTCGGTCCCTCCTGAATAGATTATAGCCAGCTATGGCTATATCCCAATCATGTGATTCATTAAACCATGTTTCTGTAATGGCCACAATGTCCAAGTCTGTTTCTGCCGTTAGGGCTTCCAGGTCTGGAATTTTGTTGGCTAAGCTTCGAGCATTTGTGCTCATTGCTTTCCAGCACTTTCCTGGCTTGTGTGTATTTTGCATTGATTTTGTTCTGCCCACTTCCTCCCACATGTTTTTGATGTGTGGTTTAAAAGTGTGGCTGTTTCTGATGTTGTTCTGCTTTTGTTGGGGGTGGCATGCAGATGTTGACCTTCCACATCCGTCACCCCCTTTTCCTAGTTTAAATGCATGTCCACATACTGCCTGAATTTTTCACTTAGGATTCTTTTCCCTGTGGAAGAGAGATGTAGTCCATCAGCACAGTATAGTCTCTTGTTGATCCATCTGTTGTCCCAGTTGCCAATAAATCTGAATCCTTCTTTTCTGCACCAGGTCTGGAGCCATGTATTAAAGCTGTTAATGCGATGCAGTCTTTTTGTCCCCTTACCAAGAACAGGTAGAACCTCTGAGAATGCAACAGTGTTAACAACGTGCTTGAGTTTCTCCCCCAGAGATTGGAAGTCCTTTTGGGCTGTAGAGGCACTGTTCCTAGCCAAGTCGTTTGTGCCTAGGTGGATAACATCAAGTTTGGAATGTTCACTTTTTGCACTAAGTAATTCAACAACTTGGTCTGTATTCCTGCTGGCTGAAGAGCCTGGTAGGCACATGACTATCTTCTCTCCTTTGAACTGTGTTCCCAAGTTGGTGCCTCTGATGATGGAATCTCCAATTAGTAGTAGTTTTCTGTTTGGTGAGGTTTTCTTCATATTTAGTGCTTTAGCAGGGGATTGGGCATTGTCTGACTCATTTAAAGGCCCTTCAGGTTCTTTGAATTGGGCATCCTCATTAGCCAAGGCAGAGAAGGCATTGTGCAGGGATATCTCTTGATGTATAGGATGTCTTTGTGTTACTAGTCGCAATCTACCAGAACCCACTGTGATCCATTTGTTCCTGGGGCGTTTGGTTCTTTGTGGGAGCGGTGGTGGAGTTTGTTCAGTTTGTATCCTAGGAGAGGTGCGCTTCATTGCAGCCAGTTCCTCCCTCAGTAGAGATACTTCTATATGCATGGCAGCTAGGTCTTTCCTTAGTAGAGTTAGTTCTTCATGCATGGCAGCTGACTTTAGACATATAGGACAAGCTCTTAGTTTCCAAATGATTTGTCTTTGAATGAACGTACCGCAGTTATTGCACTGAATACACGACATGTTTATGCAGTCCCAGAAGAGGAAGAAGAAGAAAAGAAGAATACGATGTGGCTTTTAACCCAAGTTTGGAATGATAGATGGCACGTCTGTGACCACTATATAGGCAATGTAGCCCCTGGGGTGGGTGGGGTGAGGGGTAGGGTGGGTGGGAACCTAAGTGTCACTAGCTAGTAGGCTGTTCCTGAACTATTGGCACACACAATGGAGTAAAGTAAGGAACCCACCACTGAGGACAATTAGAAAAAAAGACAAATATGGGGAGACAGACTCACAATTATTTGGAGACAGACTCAGTTATGCAGCAAACGCAGCAAAAATCTCCTTTTGGGAGAGCTCTAAAACAGCACTCCTCCTCTTACAGAACAGAAGGCAATGTAAGCAAACCCACGTGCAGCTCAGAAAAATGGAGGTTTACAACAGTAACTCTGCAGGGGGTGGGGGAGGGGTAGCCCCTGCAGATAGGTTAAGAGAAAGTTTAAAACCTTAAAACTTTAACAGCAATGGAGTAAGGTAACGAACCCACCACTGAGGACAATTAGAAAAAAAGACAAATATGGTAGAGCACCGTGTCTGCAAAAGGGTCTCAATCCCTTGTGGTGAGTAGTCTGGGAGCCTCAGCCACGTTCTTTCAAGACCCAGGCCATAAGCAAGAAACGATTCATCGCTGGCATGAACACCTGCCCTAGGTCAGAAGGTCCGGCAATGCCATAAGTCAAAATGGAGCTCAGCCACTAAGAGCCTCACTAGATCCACATACCAAGGCCTGCAAGACCAATCTGGCGTGACTGGCAACACACTTCCCCAATGCACCTCTATGCGCTGTAACGACTGCCTTATCAGGGGCCATGGAGGAAAGACACCACAGCTTCACTTGTGGCCACAGCTGCACAAGTAGATAGAGGCTTTCAGCGACTAAAGGACCGTGGCGCTTTGGCATTCTTTAGCCATGTCCTCAAGTTCATTACCGGTGTTCCCCAGCATGCCACAAGATACTGGAACACCACTGCCAAGAGGGACCACTCCCCCTGGTCTAAGGTGTGGCCACTGAGGTAGTCCGTCTGAACGTTCATCACTCCAGCCACAAGCCGCCAAGAGAGCTGTCCAATAGGTGTCTGCCCACTGCAGCAGCGGTATTGCCTTCACCACCACCATGGAGCTCTGGGTGCCACCTTGGCGATAGATGTAAGCCACTGTCGTCGCATTGTCCAACAGGATCCACAGAGTTCTGTGATGCACTAAGGGCAGAAATGCCTCGAGCACCAACTGCACTGCTCTTGTTTCCAACCAGTTGATGGGCCACCAACTCTCCTCAGCCACCTTTGCCAGACATGCATGCATCCCGTGGTAACAACCAACCAGTCCAGAGGCTCTAGGGGCATCCCTGCCCATCAAGTTCACCGGGTTCAGCCACCAGCGCAAGCTGGCCTGTACAGTTCGACAAAAGAAGACTGACTTCCATGGATTGGAGTAGAGGTGACGGATGGGAGAGGAGATGTGCTTGCAGAGCTCTCATGTGAAGACAGGCCCATGGCACCAGTTCCAGGGAGGCTGCCATGAAGTCCAGCACCTGGAGGTAGTCCCAAGCTTGGGGACATGGAGTCCAGCAGAGTCCCCGCACCTGTGTCTCTGCAACTTCACCACACGACCCTCTGGGAGATAGACCATGCCTCGGCTGGGGTCGAAGCGGGATCCCGGATATTCCAGGGACTGCGACAGTCACAGCTGACTCTTGGTGAAATTGACCACCCAGCCCAACTTTTCCAGACAACAGACGACTGTTTTTGTCAAACACTAACTCTCCTTGAAAGATGTCCCCCAGATCAACCAGTCATTCAGGTACAGATGAACTAGGACCCCTTGTTTGCAAAGGTGAGCCACCACGAACTTCGTGAAAACCCACAGGGGTGTGGCCAGGCCAAAGGGCAACACCTGAAACTGAAAATGTCCCCCTAGGCACCACAAAGCAAAGGAAACGCTGGTGGTTCCACCCTCACCTCCATGGCATAAATGTTCAGGGAGAGCGCCTCTTTCAATTGAAAGCAAGTTCTGCTACGAGGGGACATGGAATGAGGGTGAAGGGAGATAGATTCAGGAGTGATATGCAGAAATATTTCTTTACGGAAAGAGTAGTGGATCCGTGGAATAGTCTCCCAGTGGAGGTGATAGAGATGAGGACAGTAACTGAATTTAAAAAAGCATGGGACAAACACAGAGGATCTCTAAAGGTAAAAAGGGGACTGTTGTAGTTATGGAAGGACAGACTAGATAGGCCATGTGGTCTTTCTCTGTCATCATATTTCTATATGCAGGTAAGCCTCGGTGAGGTCCACCGAGGTAAGAAACTCGCCCTGGAGCGCTGCCACGATCACAGATAAGGTCTCTATGCAGAAGCAAGGAACTCGGAGGGCCTGGTTGACCCCCTTCAAGTCTAGAATGGGCCACCAGGACCCCTCCATCCTTTGGGACCACAAAATAGATGGAATACCTTCCGGAGTCCCATTCGGCCCAAGATACCAGGACCATAGCCCCAAGCTGCACTAGCTGCTCGAACATCTCCTCCACCACATGCAGTTTCCGGACAGATCTACAGGAGAACATCATAAAGGGGGGTCTGCCAAGGACCAGGAAATTTGAGGGCGTATCCCTTACAAATGACCTCCAAGGCCCAGGCATTGAATGTAATCTGGGCCCAGGAGGGAAGAAAGCTCTGCATGGTGAGTAGTCTGGCTGCACCTCCACTGGAGCCCCCAAACCCTTATTATGAGGGCTTGGCAGTATCTAAGGTGGTGGAGAAAAAGCCTCCACCAACCCCTGGCTCCCCTTCAAAAGGAAGAGCCACGTTGAAGAAAGCAGGTTCGCTGGGGGTTGGCTATTCGGGAGTGGCGAAACCCTTCGAACTCCCTACCACAACCCAAAACTGAGCTGCTTCTGCCTTCCTTGGGTTTGTCCTCCAGCAGCTGAGGAACCTTGGACTCTCCTGAGGACTTCACCAGCTTCTCTAAATCCTCCCCAAAGATCAGCCTGCCCATAAAGTGCAGCTTACTAAGCCACATCTTAAAGGATACATCTGCCAACCAGTTGCACCACCCAATACCCATGTTCTTAGAGACCCACAAGAGATCGTAAAGCAGGTTTGCCAAAAAGGCAGCCCCGGACTCCAGCCATGCGTCTGGAGCTCAGCTGGGAGGCCCCTGAGCCCATATCATATAAATCTATGCTCATCACGTTTTGATGTTAAAACTATGTTATGATATTGTATTCTGTTACTGTTTTATTTGTTAATTGTTATCTACTGTAAGCTCTGTTACCGTTACTTGTTCAATGTATGGACGTTCAATGTAAACATGTTCTATGTATCAAGTTGTTCCTCTGTAAACCGCACTGAATCTAAATAGTGTGGTATATAAAACCAAATAAATACATAAATAAATATCATCCTGTGTGCCTTGCGACCAATGAAGACAGGCCTGGGCCATACAGACCCCACAGTGTGCACCTTGCTGGCCCAAATGCTGACATCTCAAAGGCCTGTTTAAGCAGGGTCTCCATGGGCCAATCCTGCAGTTCCTTGACAGCTGCACCTCTCTCAACCAGAATGGTGGTTTTACGCATGATTGTCATCACCAAGACATCCACCTGGGGAAAGCAAAGTTTTTCCTTTTCCTCTGGCAGAATGGGGTAGTCAAGCCATACTGCGATCCACCTGAAGCCCCATGTCAGGAGCGCTCCACTCCTTGTCAATCATAACCCGGAGCACTGTGTGTACCGGGAAGGCCTGAGAGGGCTTACAGATCCCTTCCATCAGGGGGACCTCATTGCGTTCCGGGTCCACTGGCCCTGGCTCTGTAATCCTCAAGACTGCGAGCGACTCCATGATCAAAGCCAGGAGCTCATCCCGGTGGAAGATCTTAGTCATCAGATCTTAAGTTCTCGGGTTGTGTCCTTCCTCCAGGACCTCCTGGAGCTGCAATGTCCAGCGTTGCCAGCAACATCCGAGACCCCAAACTAGCTCCAGAGGGCTGCACTGAGGAATCTAAGATGGTAGTAGTTCCCACAGAAACCACAGGACTGCCGCCATCACCCAAAGCCTCAACATTGCTCAGCATGCTGGTTCCATCTAAATCAAAACTATCCCTGGCCACCCCGAAGCCTTCAGTAGCTAATTTGCCCGACTTTCAGTAGCCGTGGCACAGTCTGATCTGAGAGAGTTGTGCCCCGTGGCTGCCCCATGGTGCACACCAGCCGCCATCCATGCACGCCGATTCCCCCAGCTAGCAGGAAGATAGAAAACAAGCCATACAGCTCCAGAGCCTCTAGCAGACTTTGAGGGTGCCCCACTCCATCAAAGATCAGAAACAACCGCACACGCCCCACCCCCTCCCCCCAGTCAATCTGTGCCATTAGATTTAACTTTTTTGTTGTTTTTAAATCACAGGCAGCATACACGGTGCAAAAGCTTCCACCTCTGGCCCAAAGGTTGGGGAGGGAAAAAAGAGGGAGAAACCAGAGGGGGCTACTGGGAGAGAGACCCAGATCCTCCAGGTTCTGCACCCCAGGCACAACATGGCTCATCAGCAAAGTTCCGACGGCCGCCCGACACAGGCCGTGTTTCGCACCCTTCGTCAGGGAAGAGCCAGGCAAGAAAACTCTTTTAAGCGTTAGAATATAATCTATATGTCTGCACAATACAGCGTGAAGTAACACGTGGTTTATGAATCACAACAGAGTTTTCTTGCCTGGCTAGCCCCTGACGAAGGGTACGAAACACGGCCTGTGTCGGGCGGCCGTTGGTTCAATAAAGGACTCTGTCTTTCCTCTCATTCACGCCTGTGACTGTTTCTTTGTGTTCAGCGTGATTTGTGCTTCTTTGGTGTTGCACCTCAACAGCAAAGCTCCACATTCCTGCACAGGCTATGTTCACCACCTTCTGAAGACTGAGAAAATGCTGGCTTAGTTCAGTGGGCACAGGCTATTTGTACAGTTCTGACAGTGTTTTCTCAGTCTCTACCTGCTGGTTGACGAGCATAACTCACTTGTCTGGACTGGACTGGAGGGATGACCTGGAACTTTTATCCTGTGAGTCAAGCTGTTAAGGATAGCATAAGTGGCTCCTTAACACCTCCACCCCTGGACAAATTTGATCCACCCTGTCATTTTGATATAATTGTACCCGGTGTATCAGTGTCTCACTGGCTGTCCTTTCATACCGTCTCTGTAATGCCCATTATGTCTAATTCTTCATTTACTGCCATACCCTGCAATTCCCTCGTCTTTAAGACGTCTGAAATTTGCATACAATGCAAAGTGTGGGGTTTTTTAAAATTTGTGTTTATACCATGCATATCATTTCACAACTATTATTTGAAATCATTTCTCTGTCCTTTATCTATTTCTGGGCAACTTCTGCTTTTATCATACCTTCTGTATTAGGATATTTTAGTGTAAGCATTTTGTCACTATCTCTTGATGATACCTTACTTTCAGCCACGAAAGATTCATTTTTACTTCAGATATTCTATTTCTGGATGGTTAATAAATTTCCAACATTATTTCAATTACATGAGGTAGTGGAGGCAAAAGAAGTAAAGGAAATAAAGAAAAAGCACTAAAAATCCTTCATTGCGAAGACATAAATGGAGTTGAAAACAGTGATCTTGCATCAGGGAAGGGGGGGTGTGGCCAGACTACAATGACCCTATGAGTCAAATTTTACATAAGCTTCCATGTTTGTGTCAACATTTGAAGCTGTGACTGTACTTTTGTAAGTTTCAAATGTGCTAATTCAATCCTTGTGTAGTGCTCTCTGTATGACAAACTGCCAAAGAGGTGAAGACAAAAAGCAGTATTAAACATTTGGGTAAACAGATACATAAAGCCATACACCCACTCCAAGTCTCTCACCTTCTTTTGTAATCTGATAACAGATGTCCATTTCTTTTCCAAAAGTCCAGCATACTTCTTATCTAACTCTTCACTCTGAAAAATTAACATGATACACGAAGAGCAGCAGTTACTTTTGGCCTCTGTGTACAATCAATCCCTTTCAACTACATCCATTTCTAAGGCTTCTGAAAGCTCACTGAATATTAACAGCAGTAGTAACAAGACCAGAATACATAAAAATCACTCTGCAATTTTTCATTCCCAAGTATTCCAATATTCTAACATGCAAGTATAAACAAAGCTTATAAAGCAGCTTTTTTATTTTTTAATTTTATAAAAAGTCAAGTTATTTAACGCTAATGTTAAATGGGATTCTTTATGATGACCAAGTCCTTTGGAGATAGAAAGCCAAAGCATGTCTGCAGTCAAGAGCGTACAGAGTTGCTTCCACTCTAGACGCATGTGGTTTAGGAAAGAAAACTGGAAGGTAAATTGACTGATTTAAAAGGAAGGGAAACGCCACCTTTGGCATAAAGTGTGAGCGAATCTGAAGGACTACTTTGTCATGGTGTAAGTGGGGACAGGGAGGATCTGCAATGAAAGCCTGAAGCTCACTAATGCATCTAGCTTTAGTGAAGGCAATTAGGAAGAATACCTTCTAAAAGAGGAACTTAAGTGAGGTCGTGGCTAATGGTTCAAGGGGCAGCTTAAGAAGCTACGCTAGAACGACACTGAGGTCCCAAGCTTAATAGGTGGTTTAGACATAGGAGACCTCTCATGAAACACGCTACTAGCGGTTGCGTGAGGATGGGCTGTCCATCCAGTAGGCAGTGAGAGGCCACAATGGCACAGAGGTGGACTCTCACCGAGTTTATCTTCAGACCTGTCGAAAAGACAAGTGGAGGAGATATTGGAGGAGCGACTCCACTGGAGCAGAAAAGGGATTAAGGTCTTTCTGGGAACACCAGACAGAGAATCTACACCACTTAAAAGCATATGAACATATGGTGGAGGGCTTTCTAGAAGCAAAAAGGATCTCTTTCACCTCTTAAGGTCAAAGCCTTGTAAAGCTATACTCTCAGCAGCCAAGTTGTGAGGCGGAGACACACTGGATTGAGATGCAGAAGTGAGCCATCATCCTGGGAGAGGAGATCTGGCACCTATCCCAATTGCAGAGGATGAGTGAGTCAGACACAGTAGCAGTGGCAGTGGAAACCACAGTTGCCGCAGCCAGTGAGGGGCTATGAGAATCATGGAGTCCTTGTAGGACTAAAGCTTGAAAAGCGTCTTGGGAATGAGGGGTATAGAAGGGAATGCATTAAGCAAACCCTGTCCCCAGTGCAGGTTGAAGGTATCCACCTGCTGATTGGCGGATGTCAGAGTTCTTGTGCAGAAGCAAGGAGTTTGCGGAGTCCAACAGTTCTATGTCTGGAGTTCTCCAGGTCTGGAAGATGTAGGATATTACGTCCAGATGGAGAGACCATTCGTGGGGAAGAAGAAAGCGACTAGTCTGTCTGCCAAGACATTGGACTCCCCCAGGAGGCACACCACTTGGAGTAGTTGATAAGCAATGGCAAAGGACCACGGGTGTAGCACCTCTTCACGGAGGGCCCAAGAGCCTGTTCCTCCCTGCTTGTTCACATAGAACATGGCCACCTGATTGTCCGTCCTGACTAGGACTTCTTGTGCTCTGAGGTGGTGATGAAACACCCGGAGAGCATTTGAGATAGCACGAAGTTCCAGGAGATTGATCTGGAGTTGCGACTCTTGCATTGTCAAGAGCCCTGTGATATCAGGTTGCCCAGATGGGCTCCTCAACCAGTTTGGAGGCATCCATCATCAGGATGCATTGAAGTGGAGGCATCTGAAAAGGTGACCCTACGAGCAGATTTTGTGGTTAGACAGGCAGTGGCTTGCATTCTGTCCCGTAGATGGCCCAAGGCCTGCTTCCACTGGGAGGCAAGAGTCCACTGGTCTATCCACATATGTAGACGGGCATATTGTAGAGGCCATGTGCTCCAGGAGCTGCAGCATCTCATCTCTTAGGAGTATCTGGAAAACTAGTTTGACTACATGGGCACAACAAAGCTGGAGAAGAAATGCCCTGAACTCTTGGGTGTCTAAGTAGGGCTCCAATGAACTCCAGTTTTTGAGAAGAAGTGAGCTTGGATTTTAGGAAGTTTATCACAAAACCCAAGTGTCATAGTATTGTGATGGTATGATGTAAGGAAAGCAGTACCTCTTGGGAGGAATCTGCCTGCATTAGCCAGTCATCTAAATAAGGGAAGACGATTAGCCCCAAAGATCTTAGATATGCAGCTACAACCGCCATGTACTTTGTGAAGACTCTTTGGGCAGAGGCGAGTCCAAAGGAAAGGACTCCATATTGATAAATGTTCTCCTTGAAAGGTGAAGCGTAGATTTTCCTGTGTTCTGGATGGATGAGGATGTGTGTACGCTTCCTTTAGATCTACAGAACAGAGCCGGTCTTGACTCTGGAGGTAGGGAAGAAGAGTCCCGATAGAGATCATCTTGAACTTTTCTGGATTAGAAACTTGAGGTTTCTGAGGTCCAGAATGGGCCTGTACCCTCTGGTTTTCTTTGACATGAGAAAGTACGGAGGAGTAGAAGCCCATTCCCTGTTCAGATGTTGGGATATCTTCTATGGTGCCTGGAGACAGAAGAGAGGACATCTCGTCCTGTAGGAGAGCAGCAAGTGGAAGCTGCGTTTAATATTCCCCATGAAAGTGGAGGGGGCAGAGTTTGTAGATGAAGTCTGTATCCTTCCTGGACTATGGTGAGCATCCACTGCTCTGAGGTGATGAGATGCTATCTGTGGGTGTAGTAACAGTCTGCCTACTATTTGGAGGGGGTGGGGATCCTCCAGAGGCAGGGTGGCAATATTCTCTAGGGAAGAGTCAAAAACCAGGCGCA
This sequence comes from Ichthyophis bannanicus, assembly GCA_033557465.1. NCBI lineage: Eukaryota > Metazoa > Chordata > Amphibia > Gymnophiona > Ichthyophiidae > Ichthyophis > Ichthyophis bannanicus. The sequence continues at coordinate 231,546,666 of CM066042.1, forward strand.
GACTAAGGCTGCGGAGCTGATTGAGATTTAGCCACCTGTGGCTTTTTTTGTTGCTTAGGAGGTTGCTGCCTCTTCTATATGGCCTGACCCTGGTACTGAGGAGGAGGAGGAGATGATGATAAAAATTTCTTACTGTAGAAAGACTTCTTTGCAAGTGTCTTTCCTAGCAGGGTCAACTGTTACTCTGGACAGTCTCTTTAGAATAGTATTTTCTGACTCTAATTGAGACGTGTTATCCTGCTAGTCTTTGCCAAAGATGTTTTCCCCTGTACAAGGTATGTTACTCAACTTATCTTGAACCCACTGATCACGATCTGAGGCCTGAAGCCATGTATTTTGACATGCACCAATGTGTATTGCTGAGGTTCTGCTTGTGCATTCAAAAGCATCGAAGGTAGCCCTATTGACAGACTTCAAGACGTTTTGGCTAGATTAACTGGGGCAAGACAATCTGCTCTCTTGTCGTCTGGGAGGAGAGGGGCAAAAGTATTGAGATCCCTTGAGACCTTTTTGAGGAACATTCCCATGTAGAGGATAAAGGAGTTAATCCTATCCGAGGACACTGATGCTTGGAAGCATCAATGCCCAAAGGAGTCAAGAACTCTCGATTCTCTACCTGGAGGAGTAAAGGAGCAAGTCTTCGAGCTTTTGATTCAGCGCATCACCAATTCAACCACCATGGAGTGGTTGGGAAGCTGCAGCTTTTGGAAGCCAGGACACTCTGGTATCCGATAAATGGTACTGAGATGTCGATTTTGAAGTGAGATAGTAGAGAGGCATCTCCCACATCCAGAGCATAAGGTCATGAAGGATAAGGTGCACTGATAAGGTGGCTGCCTCTCTGGGTGCTGTTGGGTAATGCAGGATCTCTAATTCCTCTGCCCTTGGCTCCTTCTCCGATGTTACCGTGATAAATAGACCCTTGGCTAGGTCTCGAATGAATTTCTAGAAGGACATGTCTTCCAGAGGCGACATGCATCGCTGCTGAGGCAGGGAAGGGTCCGAAGGTAAGTCCCAGGGCCTCCGAGAGTCAAGTGACTCCGCATCCAAAACGGGGGGGAAACTGAATCTGAGGATCTGAAGTAGCAACAAGTATGGTGTTTCTCAGAAGCTAAATGCTGGTACTGATGCTCTGAGGTATCAGCCTCGGTGAGCCGCTTGGGTTTGGCACCGGTATCACTAAGAGTTTCAAAGGAAGGCATGGGTGGGAGCGATGTCTATGACATCAGCAGCAGCCCTGAAGCAGTGCCTGGAACTGGCGTCGATGTCTGTACCATAACCGGTATCGATAGGGCGGTTCCTGTAGCCAAGAGTTTTATCAGTACCGAGGCTGCAAGGAGGGCTGCTCCGCTTGATGGTCAGTATGCACTGGTCTATCGAGGTTGCTGATGCTTGGGTATCGGTGACAGGTATTTGCGCTACCATCCCAGAGCATGGCACCAGTAGGTCACTGGAGGTCAAGACCTCGGGAACATCCCGAGGCCCCTCAAAGGCTTGAGAGGACAGGGCCTCCCGCCGGGGCCGTTTATTCTATTTATTCTATTTAATAGCAGGTTTTTTTTTTATCATTCCAGTCAAAGCAGTTTACCTTGTAACTTAAACTTGGTATTAAAACAGAGATATTGAGAACTTGGATTTTTCTGAAGCAATGGAGGGTTAAATGACTTGCTCAAGATCACAAGGAGTGCTTGTAGGAATTGAACCCTGGTCTCTTGGTTCCCAAGCCAATAAAAAGGCCAATCCGCCTCCAAGGCAACACCAGAAGGGTCTCGATGCTTTGAACGAGATCTTCCCTTAGAGGCATTGTCAGACTTCAATGCAGCCTTTTGCTTGGACTTCAAAGATACCCAAGCTCCATGGGAGGATGAGGCCCTCGAAGTGGACACCACAGATAGTACATCCGAAGCGAAAAGTGCTCCAAATTTAGAAGCCCAGTTTTGTAGACCGCTGAGTCAATTTCTGATAGAAGGAAGAAGTAATTAGTCCTTACCTGCTAATTAGTGTTCCTGAAGGAATTCCAGTCCAGTCCCTTTTACTTCTGGGTTGCGCAACCCTTCCAGCAGCTTGGAGGCTGAGCCCATCATCGTTTTGATGATGGTGTGGTATAAATACCACTGGCACCACCCACAGGCACCAGTAATCTATTGAAAAAGCAGATAGCCCTTTAACAACTAAAAACGTTAGAAAACTAACTACAAACCAAATTTTTTATTTTTTTTATTTATTTTTTTTTAAGATACGGGGGAAAGGCAGGAAGGAAGGGAGGAAGGAGGTGGTCTGAGTCCGCCACAGCCATCACCCGTTGCTGTAGGCCTTCCTAGCGGGCCATCCCGCCCCGTCCTCTGACTTCAGTCCATTGCTTTTCCTTTTTTTTTTTTAAAAGAGGACTATTGCCCACTGCAAACATCGAACCTGGGCGGGATCAGGGACTGGACTGGAGTTCCTTCAGGAACACTAATTAGCAGGTAAGGACTAATTACTTCTTCCTTATCACTCCAGTCCAGTCCCTTTTACTTCTGGGATGTATCAGAGCAGTTCACCCCTGGGCGGGGTTCACCATCCTGGACCGAAGCACTGCCTCCCCAAATCTAGCGTCTGCCGTCCTCTGCATGTCCAGCCTGTAGTGCTTCATAAAAGTATGCAGTGAGGACCATGTAGCCGCTCTACAAATGTCCAGCGGAGGGACCAAGCTGTGCTCCACCCAGGAAGTTGCCTGCGCCCGCGTTGAATGCGCGCAAAGACCTATTGGGACCTGCCTTCCTTTCAGGATATAAGCGGAGGCAATAGCCTCCCTGATCCACCTAGAGATGGAGGCCTTGGCCGCCGCCTCTCCCTTGTGCGGCCCTCCAAATTGAACGAATAAATGTTCGGACTTTCGAAAAGACGCCATGCAGGAGAGGTAACACTTCAGTACTCTATGCACGTCCAGGAGATGGAGCCTCCCGGCCTTCCCTTTTTGCCCTTCTCCCGTGAAGGACGGAAGCGAGACTGTCTGGTTAAAATGAAAAGGAGAGATGACCTTGGGTAAGAAGGAAGGGACTGTCCGCAAGACCACCTTATCTTTAAAGAATGAAAGAAAGGGAGGCCGAGAAGACAGGGCTTGAAGTTCGGAGACACGCCTAGCCGAGCAGATAGCTACCAGAAATACCGTCTTTAGGGTCAAGTCCTTCAGGGAGGCGCTCCCTCCTGGTTCGAAAGGTTCCCTGGTTAAGGCATTCAACACCAGGTTGAGGTCCCATGGGGGGGGGGGGGGGGATCTTTGATGGGGCCGTAGTCTCCTGACCGCTCTTAGGAACCTACCCACATCCGCGTGATCTCCTAATGGTTTTCCCCGGACTTTCCCCCTATAACAAGAGATGGCCACTAACTGGACCCGCAGCGAACTAGGCGCTAGACCTTTCTTGAACCCTGCTTGTAGAAACTCCAGAACCTCCGGGACGGAGGCCGCCAGAGGCCTCTTCTGACATTCCGCGCACCAAGCTTCAAATATGCGCCACACTCTCACATAGGAAAGACAGGTCGAGCGCTTTCGCGCGCTCAATAGAATCAAAATCACCGAACCTGAGTAACCTCGCTTGTGGAGCCGTACCCTCTCAATAGCCAAGCCATAAGTGAGAATCGATGCATCCAAAGCGGGCCCTGCTGAAGCAGGTCCTCTCTGCAGGGAAGGCGCCAAGGCCGATCGGTCGCTAGTCGCAGCAGATCTGCATACCACGGGCAACGAGGCCAATCCGGAGCTATGAGAATTACCAATCCGTGGTGGGCCTCCACTCGCCGCAGAACCCTGAGAGCCCAGGGTGGGAACACATACAGGAGACCCTCTGAGGGCCACTTCTGGACCAGGGCGTCTAAGCATGCGGACATTCTCTCCTTCCTCCGACTGAAAAACCGGCTGGCTTTGGCCGTTGCGTAACGTGCCATGAGATCCATGACCGGCATCCCCCAGAGAGTTACCACCTGATCGAACACCTCCTGCGCTAGCTCCCATTCTCCTTAGTCTATCTTGAACCTGCTGAGGTAATCATCCATTACATTTTCCGCTCCGGCCACGTGCTGCGCTGATAGAGCCAATAAATGGGCTTCCGCCCACTGCAATAGGCTGTCCACCTACTTCTCCAGGAGAGGGCTGCTTGTTTTCTTCCCCCCCCCCCCCCCCCCCTGGCAGTTGATGTAGGCCACCGTGGTGACATTGTCGGAGAGGACGCGGACAGCCCTTTGCCGAACTAAGGGCTCCAGAGCTCTGTGTGCCAACGCTACCGCTCGTAGCTCCAGTCTGTTGATTGACAACTGAGACTCCCTCGGAGACCAGACGCCCTGAGCGAACTGGCCCTCGCAGTGGGCACCCCAGCCTGCTAAACTTGCGTCCATCAGCTTAACCCACTGGGGAGGTTCGAGGGGCATCCCGCATCCTAAGTTCTTTGGGCACCTCCACCACAAAAGAGCCTTTCTGAACCGTGGAGGACAGTAGAGCCGCATGGTCAAAGGATGGTACTGATTGGACCAACGCCGTAATAAGACGCGCTGAAGAGGTCGCATATGTGCCCTGGACCACGGTACCACCTCTATCGCAGCCGCCATGGTACCCAGCAACTGAAGTAATGCCAGGCAGAGGGGTTTCGTCTTAATAGAAACTGTGAGATGAGGACGCTCAGATCCCTTAACCTCTGCTTCGTCAGGAAAACTCTTCCTCTCCTGGTGTCGAACCTCGCACCGAGGTACTCGTTCTCTTGCGTGGGAATCAATCTGCTCTTTGCCCGATTGATGACCCAACCCAACTCCTCCAGGAATTCCACCACTCTGGTTGTATCCGAACGACTCTCTGCTTCTGACTTCGCCCGAATCAGCCAGTCGTCCAGGTAGGGATGAACCAAAATTCCCTCCTTTCGGAGAGCTGCGGCTACCACCACCATCACTTTGGTGAACGTCCTGGGAGCTGTTGCTAGACCAAAGGGTAGGGCTTGGAACTGAAAATGATCTCTTGGTACCGCGAATCTCAGGAACTGCTGATGAGAATTTTGGACCGGGATGTGTAAGTATGCTTCCGTCAAGTCCAAGGAAGTCAAGAACTCCCCTTGCCTTACGGCCACAATGACAGACTTCAGGGTTTCCATTTGGAAGTGAGGTACCCTGAGAAAGCGATTGATTTGCTTTAGGTCCAGGATTGGACGAAAAGAACCCTCTTTCTTTGGTACCACGAAATAAATTGACTATCGAACGAACCCGCATTGGTCTTTCGGAACGGGAACCACCGCCCCCTAGCTCTATTAGCCTCGACAGTGTAACCTCTATTGCCGCCTTCTTTTCCGGTGAACCACAGGGAGATTGAATAAAGGCTGGAAGTACCTGCTTTGCGAATTCGAGAGCGTAACCCTCTCGGATTACTTCCAAGACCCACTGATCGGATGTGACTCGGGACCAGGCGGGAAGAAACTGCCTCAAGCGACCCCCCACCGGCAGACATCCCTCCTGGACCCCCGGAATCTCATTGAGGTTTTATGGGGCCCTGAGGAGGAAGAGGGGGGCCCCAAAACCTCTACCTGCTCCGCAAAACCCCCTGAAGCTCTGACCCCTAGAGGGGAAACGGCCCCTAAGAAAGGAGTTCAATCTGGCCGGACGGAACCTCTGGTAATCCCTTGGCTGATTCCGCAGAGGAGCTGAAGAGCGGACTTGCTTCGGTCTGTCTTCCGGGCGCCTGCCTCCTTTAGAATCTCCAAGGTCTTTAACCAACTTATCCAAGTCTTCCCCAAACAACAGCTTCCCCTTAAAGGGGAGGCGACTCAGACATGCCTTAGAAGAGGCATCTGCTGCCCAATTACGTAACCACAAATAACGCCTGGCCGCTACCACGGAGGCCATATTCTTAGCCAGGCCCCTAATGAGGTCGTACTGGCTATCCGCCAGATAGGCCGATCCGGACTCCAGCCTAGCTGACACCGTTTTAGCGTCCTCTGGGAGACCGTCTGCCAGCTAAAGTTGTTGGGACCACCTCACGCAGGCCCCGAGCCACCCATGCCCCTGATACTGAGGCCTGTAAGGCGAGAGCACTAACATCAAAGGCTTGCTTCAACAGCGTATCTAATTTCCTATCCTGGGTATCCCTCAGAGCCGCGCTGCCCTCTACCAGGATAGTAGTCTTCTTTGTTACTGCCGACACCGCTGCGTCTACCCTCGGTGATTTCAGTATATCCTTGTCTGGTTCCGGCAATGAGTATAGGCGAGCCATAGAACGGACCCCTCTCAAACTTGATTCTGGTTGGTTCCACTCCTCCTGGATCATCTGACGCACGACCCTGTGGACAGGAAACACCTTCTGAGACTTCCTGATGGCCAGGATCAACTGATCCTCCAAAGCTTCCTCCTCTGCTGGAGTATCGGAGGTCATATTGAGTACCTTCAAAGACTCATTTATTAAAGCAGAGAGCTCCTCTCGGCGAAACACTCGAACTATGCGGGATTGATCCTCCTCCGGAATCTCCCCCTCTTCCAGCTCCTCATCCTCCTCTCCTACTTCTCTGTCCGAGACCTCCTCTTCGGGCGAGCCCTGTGATTGCGACGCGTTCGGCTCCTCGCTTATTAGCCTTGCATGCTTAGGCGGAGGCCCAGAGTCCTGGGTCCTGGCCCTCACCGGCCTGGCCACAGCGTTTTCCTTCGCTGCCACTGCTTCTCCTGCCCCCTGCCGGTGCAAACAATAGGCCTTATGCAAAAGGAGTACAAATTCTGGAGAAAAATGCTCCCAGCCATCCTCCACCCCCCCGGATGTGGAGGACAGAGACAGAGAGGAGGCCAGCACGTCGAAGGCTGAGGGAGGAGGTGAAAGATTCCCCTCCTTCCTCCTGGGGATCCCCGGACCCTTGGGAGGTTTGGGCCATATTCAAATGATCTCTTGTTCCACTGAAGCCACCTCTGCAGCGCAACCCCTGCAGACGCCAGCTTCCGAGGTGGTGCCCCTACGAGTGTCACAGGATGGACACCGTGGTTTGCCCGTCATGCCCCTTTTCACCAATTAACAACGTCTTAATAATAAAAACAGAGAAATAATAATCAATTAAAATGAACAAAATAAAAGGATCCAAATTAAATTAAAATTTGGGACTCAGAGAGCCTTCCCCTCCCCCCAACTGCTAGTGGTAGAGACTAAAAATCACAATCCCTCTAAACAAAAGAAATATAAAGGGGGATTGCTTTAACTAACAATTAAATCATGATTAAAATATTAAACCTGCAAGCTTCCAAACCCAAATACTTGCGGTTTTGTAGTTCTTCTTCCAGCGCGGGTACCCAACGCAAGGAAGCAGGCGCCCTCCACGTGGGTAGGCCCCAGCAACGTGGAGACCGGGCCGGCGCCTGTGAGCCTTGCAAGATGCTGACCGCCATGCCCTCAGTTGAGCTTTAAAGGCTTCCAATCCTCGGAGCAGCCTAAAGCGTGCAGCTGCTCCGTGGGCTTCAGTGCTAGGAGGGGGAGACCTCCGGTACAGCCGCGGTGCCACCTCAAGCACTCAGCCACCTTCCGGGCTTCGGCGTGAGGCGGTGCAGGCTCCCTGAAACAAAACGGAAGTGTCGGCAGGCTGAACTTGTGAGGGAAGACTCCTCCAGTCCCCCTCGCCTCTCCGGTAGACTTTCTCCTCAGCTCTGCAGGAGCGGGCCTTAAGGGAGGGAGAAGGGAGGGGGGGGTTAGGAGCTAGAAATATAAAGATACAGCTCCCCTAAACTAAACAATGGCTATAGATAAAAAAATTTAAAGAAAAGATAAATGAAATGATTCAAATTAAATTCAAATTAAATAAGGTAAACTCCTGTAAGCACTCTGGCTTACTGGAACCCTCCAGCTGCTTGGAGGCTGAGAATACTGGTGCCTGTGGGTGGTGCCAGTGGTATTTATACCACATCATCAAAACGATGATGGGCTCCGCCTCCAAGATGCTGGAAGGGTTGCGCAACCCAGAAGTAAAAGGGACTGGACTGATAAGGAACAGTCTTTTGGCTGGTGGTCTGGGCAGAGGCATTTTAAACACTAGTCATGTGTGTCAGTCGCCGAAATAGTGCTGGCACAATTAGAACATTTTCTGAAACCACTAGTTGGTTTCTCCATACCTTCAACCTTAAGGCTTAAAAAGGGCATCAACGCCAAAGGGTTTGGTTGGTTTTTTTTAAGAAGATACAGAAGTTAAAAAAAAAAAAAAAAGAAGAAGAAAACCAGCAATATCTTCGACAGTGTCAGTGTCAACAGGAAGGCAGAGGATCTATCCACAAAAACATTTTTTCTTTGGTAAAAGAATTTGCTTCCTAGTGGCTCCACAGAAAACAAAGAACTGAGGAGAGGGAGATGGGAAGGCAATCACGGAGGCGCAGTGGAGTTCTTCCAAAAGCTTTCCAATTGGACGCTGGGGAGCGTTTCCATGCAGGGTCAGACACCATCCTTATGTGAACACTATATTCCTGCTTGTTCCTAGAGATGGATCCTCTCTCTCCACCAGGGAAAGCTCCCCTTCCTCTGCTGCCTGGCCCATCGGAGACAGGAAATCCTTTTCTCCCCAGCCTTACCCCAGAAGGGACCGGGTTGGGTTCACAAAGGAACAGACAAGCAAAAATGAAGTGTGGGGGCGCTTAACCACCTTGCCACCAGAAAGCCATAGGAGAGGTCAGGGCTTCAGCCCCCCACAAGTGAGACTACCACACCCCTACCAAAAACTGAAGGTAGCCCATGGATTGTATCAGGAGCTGCTGCTCAAACCAGCCGAGAACAGGCCCTGGATTCCCAGATGGCCCTCGGGGGCCTGCCAGCTTGAACTATGGCTGCCTCACCTCACTCCTCCCTTCAGTTGCTATCATAAGGCCATTCAAGATGGCTGCACAGTCCACCAGTGGGATATGGCAGAGGCAGCAAAATCAGCAACATTGCTGATAAAAATGTGCTCCAAGGCTATTCCATCACACTTGGGACAAACAAAGAGTTGTGCAGCTCACTCAACAGAAGCCACGAGCACCTGGCTTCACGCAGCCAAAAGAAAAAGAAAAAACTTTATGGAAAAGAAAAATCGTGGCAGAAAAGGAACCCCAATTTGTAAGGGAGTTCCTGCACCTGAAAGGCCAGCCAGAGAAACCAGAAAAGGGGCCTCTCAGTCGGTCACATGATACAGACCTTTAAATACTTAAGAGTAATAAGGAACAAACAAACCTTTTTCAAAGACGGGGAAGCTGTAATATTAAAGGGCATAACTTGAAGCTGCAAGGGGGTAAACTGAAAGGCAATGTCAGGAAATATTTTTTCACTGAAAGGGTGGTGGATGCTTGGAATGCCCTCCCGATGGAAGTGGTGCCGACAAATAGTGACAGAATTCAAAATGGCATGGGACAGACACAGTGGATCCCTTTATATAAACAGGATAAAATCAAAATAAACTAATCTGTCTCTGATATCTCAACAAGTAGAGGTGACCTGCAGAGCGGTGGGTACACCCTTAAACAAAGGCATGGGGAGGGATGACTTGCACGGAGTGGCGTGCACACCTACTCTTGCCACATTGCTGGGCAGACTAGATGGACCATGCTTCGGCCAATTAAAGAAAATGAGAATTACACATACCTGGTAATTGTAGTTCCTTGAGTGACGACAGTTCAGTCCTCTACTTCTGGGTTGTCAACCTCCTCCTGCAACCTGGAGACTGGTACGTCAAATTCATGACATCACTGGATATAGCCTGCTGCTCTGTCTTTCCTCCTCCAGTGTAAACTATTAAAGCAGACTCAAAGGAGCAACAAATAAGTAGCAACAAATGTCAACCGCACCTAAACTAGGATAACTAAGACAGGATAACGACCTGCACAGAAGGCGTCTGACGCCCTGAACTGTCCCCAAAATATCATACACTGACCCCTATCGAACAAATGAATGAACTTACCTGTAGAATCTGACCAGGCAGCATCCGGCTGCCTCCCCTTTGATAAACCACTGGGTGGGAATGAGGACTGAACTGTCACTCAAGGAACTACAATTACCAGGTATGTGTAATTCTCATTTCCTTATCGTTCCTCCAGTTCAGTCCTCTACTTCTGGGATGTACCAGAGCAGTAACTATCGGGAGGGCCCCTTCCAGCCGGAACGCAGAACCGCCGCCCCAAAGCAAGTATCACTGGCCGCTGCAACATCCAAACGGTAATGCTTACTGAAGGTATGCAATGACGACCACGTAGCCGCCCTGCAAATCTCACTCGGTGGCACCAGACCATGCTTCGCCCACGATGCCACTTGCGCCCTGGCTAAATGAGCTCTCAAACCGTCCGGCACCGTACGTCCGTGCAACAAATAAGCAGAAGCTATCGTTTCCTTAATCCAACGGGCGATGGAAGCCTTAGACGCCGCCTCGCCTTTACGCCTGCCCCCAAACAATAGGAACAGCCGATCCGCCTTACGAAAAGGTTTAGTAGACTTCAAGTACTGCCTCAAAGCCCTCTTAACATCCAAGAGATGGAAACGGCGATCCTCAGCGTCACCCGACATAGAACCCAGAACGGGCAAGCACACCGACTGACTCAAATGAAACGGAGAAACCACCTTAGGCAAGAATGACGGCACGGGCCGCAGGAGCACTTTTTCTTTAGAAAAGGACAAAAATGGTTCTCTAGAAGATAACGCTTGCAACTCCGAAATACGATTGCTACCAAAAACACCACTTTGAGCGTGAGGTCCTTCAGCGACGCAGAACGCAAAGGCTCAAAGGGCGGCTTTACTAACGCCGACAACACCAGATTAAGATCCCAAGAAGGAACCTGGATCTTACGGACAGGGCGAATTCTGGACACCGCCCGCAGAAAACGGATGACATCCGCGTGCGCCCCTAACGCCAAACCCTGAACCTTGCCGCAAAAGCAGGCCAGCGCTGCCAGCTGAACCCGCAACGAACTGGCCGCCAAACCTTTATCAAAACCATCTTGCAGAAAATTCAATACTACTGGCACGGCGGCAGTAGCCGCTCGAATCTGATGCCTCGAACACCAATCTTCAAAAATACGCCATATCCTCACATACGCCAAAGAAGTAGAACGTTTCCGCACTTTCAGCAGCGTAGAAATCACCGCCGGCGAATAGCCTTTTTTCTTCAACCGAGCCCTTTCAATGGCCATACCGTAAGCGAGAATCGATCCACTTGGGGCATGAATAGTGGACCCTGACGCAACAGATCCGATCGAGGTGGAAGCCGCCAGGGTCGGCCGTCGAGAAGCCGCATCAGATCCGCGTACCACGGACGCCTTGGCCAGTCGGGCGCTACAAGAAGCACCTTTCCCTGAAACGCCTCTATGCTTTGCACCTCGCGCCCTATCAGCGCCCACGGAGGGAAAATGTACAGGAGACCCGACGTTGGCCAGTGCTGCAACAGCGCATCGATGCCCTCGGACATTCGTTCTCTTCTCCTGCTGTAAAACCGCAGAACCTTGGTCGACTGAAAGGTCACCATCAAGTCCATCATGGGCATCTCCCAACGCCGTTCGATCTGCGCAAAGACTTCGGGATGCAGTTCCCACTCTCCTGCATCTACCTGTACCCTGCTGAGGAAATCCACCGTCATGTTGTCTTTTCCCGCAATGTGCGCCGCCGAAAGTGCTGTCAATCGACATTCCACCCAAGCAAACAGCAAATCCGACTCCTCTTCCATCACTGCACTTCCCGTGCCTCCCTGGCGATAGATGTAAGCGACCGTCACCGAATTGTCTGACAGAATCCGAACGGCACACTCCAGCACCAGCTGCTCGAAAGCCTCCAGGGCTCTTGCTACCGCTCGCAACTCTAACCGATTGATCAACCAAGTCGCCTCCAGAGGGTGCCAGTAACCCTGTGCAAACTGTCCTCCGCAGTGGGCTCCCCAGCCCGAGAGACTTGCATCTGTCATCACTGGTATCCACGCTGGTTGTTCGAGAGGCATGCTGGCCGCTAAGGAAGAGAGGCGTAACCACCACTGAAGCGACCGACGCACCGTGAGGGGGCAAGGCAACCGCTTGCTCAGGGAATCCACTTGATGTGACCAACTCCTCAGCAACGGTCTCTGAAGCGGGCGCATATGCACTTTGGCCCAAGGCACCGCCTCCAGAGTTGCCGCCATCGTGCCGAGCACTCGCAGGTAAAACCACGCCGTTGGAGCAGGCGTGACTCGGAAGGAGCGGACCAAGCTTCGCAGAGTTTGCGCCCGCTTGCTTGGTAGAAAGACTAGCGCTCTGCGGGTGTCGAATCGCACTCCTAGATACTCGAGAACCTGAACCGGCTGTAGATGGCTTTTGCTCGGATTGACCACCCAACCAAGGCCCTGCAAAAACTCGACCACCCTGCTGGTTACCCGCCGACTCTCGGCCTCTGACTTCGCTCATATTAACCAGTCTAGATACGGATGCACCAGTATGCCTTCCTTCTGCAGCGCCGCCGCCACCACCATAATCTTGGTGAAGGTGCGCGGCGCCGTGGCCAGGCCAAAGGGTAAGGCTCGGAACTGATAGTGCCCCCACGGTAAGGCGAACCTTAACAGTCTCTGATGAGCCTCCCGAATGGGAATATGCAGATAAGCCTCCGTGAGATCCAAGGACGTCAGAAACTCTCCTTGACGGACCGCGACTTTCACCGACCGCAACGTCTCCATACGAAAGTGAGGCACTCTGAGACACCGATTTACACCCTTGAGATCTAGAATAGGACACAGCGATCCTCCTTTCTTGGGCACCACGAAATAGATGGAGTACTGACCCAAGCCGTATTCCTGCCTCAGAACCTCCACAACCGCCCCCAAGCGCAGTAGATGGTCTAAAGTTTCGCGAACCGCTAGAGCCTTCTTTTGCCCTCGGCAAGGAGACATCACAAAGGAATCTCGCACGGGCCTTGCCAGCTCCAGGGCATAACCGTGCTGAATGATCTCCAGGACCCACTGGTCGGAGGTGATGCAGGTCCAAGCGGACAGAAACTCCTGAAGCCTCCCACCGATAGGAGTGTCCGCCACCGGGACCCACCTCATCTCATTGTGACTTGCAGGCTGCCGACAGGGAGCCCGAGGCGAAACCCCTAGTCGCCCCACGAAATCCCTGGAATCCCTGTCCGCGGGAAGTAAACCTGCCCCTCTGAGAGGCGCCATACCGCGACGTCCGAAATCTCCGAAAGTCACGAAATTGACCCCGAAAAGTCTGACTGGGTCTTCCCTGCTTGGGCTTGTCCTCCGGCAATCTACCCCGCCTTGGACTCCCCCAGGTCCTTGACCAACTTATCCAAATCATCACCGAAAAGCAACTTTCCTTTGAACGGCAACTTCCTGAGCCTGGCCTTAGACGAACCGTCCGCCGCCCAATTATGCAACCACACTGACCTGCGAGCTGCTACCACTGATGCTGTACTATTCGCCAGCGCTCTGATCAAATCATAGTGCACATCCGCCACGTACGCCGCCCTGGACTCAGACGCCCCAACTCCTTAAGCTCTTCCGAGTCCAAGTTAGGCGAGTGACGCAACCGCTGAACCCAACGCAAGCACGCTCACGCCACCCAAGCTCCACAGATAGACGCCTGCAGGGATAAAGAATCAGCCTCAAATGTCTGTTTCAGAAGCCCGTCAACTCTACGGTCCTGCGCATCCTTCAAAGCCGCGCTCCCTTCTACTGGGATGGTAGTCTTTTTGGTTACTGTGGACACAATAGCATCCACCCGTGGTGTCCTGAATCTCTCTTTATCCTTCTCGGCCAGGGGATAGAGCCTATTCATTGTGCGCACACCACAGAGACCAGCATCGGGCTGGTTCCATTCGTCCTGGATCATCTTATCAACCACCTTGTGCACCGGAAACACAACCTGAGACTGCCGCACCGCCTGGATAACAGGGTCTTTCACCTCATCCTCCGCATCCGCCGGTGCCATCAACTTCAACATCTGTAACGACTCTGTAATCAATGCTGGAAGCTCTTCTCTACGAAAGACCCTAATGATCTTAGACTGATCCTCAGGTTCCATAATCTCACCTTCCTCCAGATCCTGCGCACCCTCTGCATTTTCCCAAACATCTTCCTCGAACTTCGGCCAATCGCTCTCCCCCGCTAAAGAATCTCGAGCTCTAGGCCGCTTAGGGGCCGAGGGCCCTTCGCTGCCCTCGTCCAGCCCCGCCAACTGCGAGCCTGAGCCCGCAAGCGTCACCTTTCCAGCTAACTTACCCTGTCGCCGCAGACAAAAAGCTTTATGGAGCATTAAAATGAACTCCGGGCAAAACTCCATTGGGTCCCCAGACCGTGACCCTGAAACCCCTGCCGCGGACCCATCAAGCTCTCCTGCAACCACTTCCTCTCCGGGAAGTTGGATAGACTCTGCTATAGCCTCAGGCTGTTCAACCGACGGCCCTGCGGTCTCCTTAACCTCCATCTGCTGTTCTACAGTAGATGACATCGATGCACAGCCGCGGCATATCCCAGAGTCCGCCACTGTGCCCCTGCGGGTACCACAGATCACACACTGTGGTCTCCCCGCCATCCAACTCTACTTCCCCTACCACTAAAAGTAATGGGAAAGATCAAGGAATGAAGGAAAGCCTGTTCGCCACCTATGAAGTCCCCAGTAGCGCTGGGAAGCTGTACCAGGCAGCAAATGCCTGCAGGAAAAAAATTTAAGGCAGGCCACCGCGAGAGAGGAACTCCCTCTCCCGCGTTGCAGGCAGGACCGCGGGAAACCCAAAGCGCTCCCAAAAATGCTTTAAAACTGAAAAGAAAAGAAAAGATAAATAAATTTAAAAAACCGAGCGCTAAAAGGAATAAAGAAAGACGCTTACCCGCACAGCGTGCTCAGACCAGGCATGCACGCAGCTTCCCGGAGCTCTTAAAATGGCCGCCGGCAAAACTGCAAAGAAAGGGAAAGGCGCCAAAACTGTCCGGCGAAGGCTGTCATGTAGGCATCAGCGCCGGAGATTGGACTCCTTTCCCCCTGCCACCGCAGACTGTCCGCGGTGAAAGTCCTACCGGGACAGTCTGCCGAATCGCCGAAGCCTGCCCGTATCCCCCGACGCCGAGCTAAGTGGGGGAAAGGCAGGCAGAAGAGCAGACTCTTTACCTGCCCTCCGGAACCGCGCTCAAACTGCCCAGCGGTCCGGCAGGGTGCAGGGCTGCACGAGAGGGCTCTCCCCCGTAACGTCTGGGAGGAGAGAACCTCTGACCACTAGCCAGCTACGCGTGGTCGTTAGAAATGCTGACTTATGAAGCTTTTTCGTGGTGACAGGCAGGGAGCAGAAAAGCCATTGATAGAGATAGAGATATAGATAGAGATATAGATATATAGATATAGATATAATTTTTTAAATTTTTTTTTTTTTTTAAACAAAGCAAAGTAAACAAGTCAGTTTTAAAGGAAAAACCCCAAACTATCCTAAGTCTAACTCTCCTTATCTGTTACTCCAGTGAGCCCTCTCCTGGGCTCACAACGTCCTCAGGCTGCATGGAGACTGGTAACACTGGAGGAGGAGAGACAGAGCAGCAGGCTATATCCAGTGATGTCATGAATTTGACGTACCAGTCTCCAGGCTGCAGGAGGAGGTTGACAACCCAGAAGTAGAGGACTGAACTGGAGGAACGATAAGGAACAAGACAAAAATTAAGAAAAAAAGCATCACACAGAAATGGGTTCAGACTACCAACCTCCCTCAGAGGAATCCTTTCTGCTCTTTGGCCCACCAGTGCTGGAACCCAGAGATTTGCTAATACAGAGTACAAACACCTTTTTCATTTTCTGCTAATACTAACCCATGATCCCCATGTATTAAATGAAAAGAGCCTGCATACGAGTACTGCCACCTTTTTTTGCTAGGAAAAAATGAACGAAGCTCCACACAAATATTGGGCCAAGGTCTTAAACGCAGGCCACAGTGAAATTAGACCTAACCTGATAATTTCCTTTCATGGGGTTCCTGTAGTCCAGTCAGATGGCTTGTCCGCCCACCAGCAGCTGGAGACTGATTATGCAAATCTTAAGTGATGTCACCCCATAATAGCTAAGGACTGTCCTCTTCTCTTCAGTATATCAATGACAAAACACCTCCTCCCCAAAGAGAAGCAACACTATGCAACACACTTTGGATTGAGCAGAAAACTGACCTCTTCCATCTTTGCACCATAAGCTGCAGATCATGAACCACTCTATGCTGCAATCTATTTCTACTGTCTCACTACCCAAAACAGGGTGGGTTCTGGATTGAACTGGAGGGACTCCATGTAAGAAAATTAACAGGTAAGGTCTAATTTCACCTTTGTCCATGCCCCCAGTCCAGTTGACAGATAGGGGGGGGAACCATAACCCCAACCCTTAACACTCTTTCCCCCAAACTATGCCTCCTGTGCAGCTTGCACATCCAGGCGGTAGTGTCTGGCAAAGGAATGCAGAGACGACCACCAGTGATACCAAGTTAAACTTAGCCCAGGACACAGCTTGGGCCCTTGTGGAATGAGTGCATAGACCCTCAGGAACCACTCGATGCTTAAGATACACCTTGCTGACGTAATCACCTCCTTCACCCATCACGAGATGGATGCCTTTGAGGCTGTCTCTCCTTTGCAAGGTCCTCCAAACAGGATAAACCAACGTTCCGATTTCTGGAAAGGCTGAGTACATTTAAGATAGCACCATAGAACCCTGCAGACATCCAACTAATACAGAAGAGAGCTTTCTGGTTAATTTTAGAACCCAGAAGAGAGCTTGTACTTTAAATTTCATAATAAGTCAGAGCCTAGCAGCAGCAAAGAGCTGTAATTTAAATCAAATCAGAATATAACTTAGTATAAAAGGCAAAACAGGATCAGTACTCTTTGAGCAACAAATAAAGTCTTCTAGAGACCTTTACAAAGAGGCCTTCTACCTAGGGGGCAAGAGACCTGTGAAACATTTTCAGTAGGTGTTAACACCAGGTGGCAGGTCAAAAGGCCTTTTTGAAAGACTCCTATCCAAGCAAGAACTGTTAATCTCCTGGGAAGTTGGTCACAGCTTACCTCAGCAGCACAGGACAGGGTACTATGAAGCAGCCCTCTTTTAATAAGTGTTATTTCCCTCCCTCCCCAACACCCACCCACCCCTGGGATAATCATAGCTTTATAGGTACTTACACACCTTAAAGGAAAGGAGGTGCTCTCAGGTGAAGCTCGTTATCCAAATCAGTCATACACTAAGGACCTTAGATTAATTAAGCTTCAGGTGAACAAGGTATATTAAACGTATTAGGTACAGTTTTATTAGTATAAATATCCATAGCAACCCTTAGTAAAGAACTTAAAGATCTAAAAACAAGCTTAAAGCTAAGATGCAGACAGCAGTCCAGCAGCGAGATGTGAGCTTTCCAGTCTTTTGCATTGAGTGTCACATGTATGATTTTCTCCCAGTTGGTGAGATGTCTTACATGTGCACTAGGTGTAAGGAGCTCTTTGCTCTCAGGGAACAAGTCCGTTCTCTAGAGGCTAGAGTAGCAGACTTGGAAAACATAAGAAAGACAGATGTACATAGACGAGACCTACAGGGATATAGTCCTGAAGTCCCACCTCCAGTCTGGCAGCATCCCTGTTGCCATGGAGGAGAGGTCATGTGACAGGAGAGCATCACCCTGGTGTGGCAGGAAGTGATCCTGTAACTAGGACCTGTCCTCCAGGTCATGTAAAACCCTCTCGCACCGAGGATGTTTCTCCAGGGCCATGTGCCCATGAGGGAAGGGTTAGGACAGCCGTTATAGGTGGTGATTCGATCATTAGACTTGTAGATAACTGGGTGGCTAGTGGATGTAAGGATCGCCTGGTAACATGCCTGCCTCGTGCGAAGGTAGCGGACCTCACGCACCACCTAGATAAGGTCTTAGATAGTGCTGGGGAGGAGTCTGCTGTCTTGGTACATGTCGGTACCAATGACATAGGAAAATGTGGTAGGGAAGTTCTGGAGGCTAAATTTAGGCTTTTAGGTAGGAAGTTGAAATCCAGAACTTCCAAGGGTAGCGTTCTCTGAAATGCTTCGTGTTCCACGTGCACGACCCAAAAGGCAGGCAGAGCTCCGGAGTCTCAATGCGTGGATGAGACAATGGTGCAGAGATGAGGGTTTTGGATTTGTTAGGAACTGGGGAACATTCTGGGGAAAGGAGGGGCTCTGCCGAAGGGATGGGCTTCACTTTAACCGGGATGGAACCAGGCTGCTGGCATTAAATCTTTAAAAAGGAGATAGAGCAGCTTTTAAACTAGATAACGAGGAAAGCTGACAGTCGCCCAAGAGCGCATGGTTCGGAACAATGTATCCTTGAAGGATACTACCAAAAGCAGAGAGGTTCCAAAAGAGTAAAGCAGCCCAAATGCCCTCGAGTATGGAGCAGACGGGATAGCTATCCAGAGAAAAGCTATCCAGAGGGTCGCCATGAGTCTACTCCGACTCGACAGCACTTAACAACAACATGGAGTAGACAGAGCTTAAAGAACCAAAATTACCCAAGTCGACCAATAGCCAGATTAATATGAAAAAAATACTCTAAAATGCTTGTATACAAATGCTAGAAGTCTAAAAAATAAGATAGGAGAGTTAGAATATATAGCACTCAATGAGAGGTTAGATATGATTGGAATAATCAGAGACAGGGTGGAAGGAGGACAACAAGTGGGACACCGATACCTGGGTACAAACTATATTGTAATGATAGAGCTGACCAAATTGATGGAGGGGTGGCGCTCTATGTTAGAGAGGGCAATGAGTCAGAAAGGATAGAGTAGTTACTCACCTGTAACAAGTGTTCTCCAGGAGCAGCAGGAATCAGTCTTCACATATGGGTGACGTCGGCACAGACGGAGCCCCCGTGCGGAGCATTTCCCCAGCTTTCATAGAAAGCCTTTGGGAATGCAGCACGCATGCGAGGTCCCCTTCCCGCCCAAGGGTGCCATCTTGCTCAGTCTGATGACATAGCTAAAAGACAGCAAAAATAGCAAAAATAAATCATATGACTGCAACTCCAAGAGGAGGAGGAAGGGTTGTGAGGACTAATTCCTGCTGCTCCTGGAGAACACCCGTTACAGGTGAGTAACTACTCTTTCTCCAGGACCAAGCAGGAAGTCAGTCCTCACATATGGGACTCCCTAGCTTAGGGCTACCAGAGGCCCCAAACTGAAAAATGAGCTCCCTCTAGAGCCTCAGCATGCAAGAACAGAATCTTCTCTGATAACGCCCCGACAGGTAGCCCAACACCAGGGCCGGAGGGTTGGAGTTGCCTAAACCCCAAAGAGATTATGGAGTACCGCTTGCCCGAAAGCACTGTCCCTGCGGGACTCCCTCTCAAGGCAGTAGTGGGCCGCAAAAGTCTGGCTTCAAGACCAAGTAGCGGCCTGGCAGAAGACTGCCAACAGAACAGAGCGGAGATGAGCCACTGACGCAGCCTTCGCCCTGACACGGTGAGCTGTAACTCGACCATGCAACGAGAGGCCGGCTGCCCTGTAAGCCCAGGCGATGCAGTCAGCTACCCATATGGACAAAGTACGCTTGGAGACAGCCAACCCCAACTTATTGGGGTCATAAGAAACAGAGCTGAACCGCCCTCCGGTGCTCCCGCGTACGGTAAAGGTAGAAGGACAACGCCCTCCTACAGTCCAGAGTATGCAGGACCATCTCAGTCGGGCTAGCATGAGGCCTGGGAAAGAAAGTCAGAAGAACCACCTCCTGATTGAGGTGAAAGGAGGAGACAACCTTTGGAAGGAACTTAGGGTGAGTCCGTAAGACTACCCTGTTCTTATAGAACCTAGTATAAGGTGTTTCTGAAACTAGGGCCTGAAGCTCACTTACTCGCCTAGCTGAGGTAAGGGCTACCAGAAAGTGTGTTTTCCAAGACAGAAAACGCAGAGGACAAGTAGCCATAGGTTCAAATGGCGGGCAAGTAAGCCGTTGCAAGACCACATTTAAATCCCATTCAGAGGCAGGTGGACGCACTGGAGGCTTAAGCAAAAGCAGGCCTCTGAGGAATCTGGCCACCAAAGGATGACTGGAGAGAGACTGACCCTCCACCTGTGAGTGGTGTGCTGAAAGAGCACTAAGATGAACTCTAACGGAATTGGACTTAAGGCCTAGGTTGGACAGGTGAAGCAAATACTGCAGCACCACTGGTACTAGGCATGAGAAGGGATTCTCAATGTGTTGAGTACACCAGGCAGAAAATCTATGCCACTTAAGGGCATAAGACTCTGGTGGACTGCCTCCTAGAGGCCAAGACTATGTCCTCCACTTCCCTAGGCAGTAGTAAAGGGGCTAGAACTACCCTTTCAGCAGCCAGGCCATCAAATTGAGGGACTGTAGATTGGGGTGCAAGAGAGATCCCTGCTCCTGAGACAGATCGGGTTGCATCCCCAGAGGAAGCAGAGTGTCCACCACTAGATGCAACAATAGTGGGAACCAGGGTTGCCGTGGTCACTGGGGGGCCACCAGAATCACTGAGGCCTTGTCCCGGATCACTTTGAACAGTGTCTTGGACACTAGAGGCGTGGGAGGAAACGCATATAGGAGGCCAGTCGACCATGGAATGAGAAACGCATCCACTGCTACTCTGAGAGGATGCGGTTGTCTGGAGCAGAACCTGGGAAGTTGAATGTTCAGAGGACTGGCAAAGAGATCTATGGTTGGAAGACCCCATCTCAGGAAGATCTGTTGAACTACTAAAGGGTTCAACTGCCATTCGTGCGGCTGCAGAATCCTGCTCAATCTGTCCGCCAGGTAATTCTCCTGACCTGGGAGGTAGACTGCGTTGAGAAGAATGCCATGATTGACTGCCCAGGAGCACAGTTTCTGCGCTTCCTGACAGAGAAGGCGGGACCCGGTGCCCCCTTGTTTGTTCACATAGAACATAGCCACTTGATTGTCCGTCTGAACTAAGACAGACTGGTGAGAGAGGAGATGAGAGAAAGTTCTCAGGGCTAAGCGGATAGCTCGCAGTTCTAAGAGATCGATCTGCTGTGTGGCCTACCAATAAGTCCACAGGCCTTGAGTACATGCCCCTGGGCAATGTGCACCCCAACCTTGGAGAAGCATCGGTTGTCAGCACCTGAGAGTGTGGAGGTGCCTGAAAATGCATCCCTTGCGCTAGATTCTGAAGATGAAGCCACCATTGCAGAGAAGACTGTAGTAGGCTGGACACCCTCACTTTGTCCGCGAGGCTTCCTGTGGCCTGGTGCCACTGAGTCCTGAGGTCCCACTGAGCTGGTCTCATGTGTAGACGGGCATTTGGAGTCACATGGACCGTGGATGCCATGTGGCCTAAGAGCCTCAGAAATTGTCTAGCAGAGACTAGAGAATTGCTGTGGAACAGCCTGGCTAGAGCCATCAATCTGTGGGCCCTGTCCACTGGTAGAAAGGCCTTTGCCTGAAATGTGTCTAGTCGAGCTCCTATGAACTCCATGTTCTGGGAGGGCTGCAAAGTGGACTTTGCGAAGTTTATGACAAACCCCAGGTGCTGAAGCAGAGCAACAGTGCGAAGGGTGACTTGATTGGTCTCTTGTGGGGACTGACCCCTGATGAACCAATCGTCCAGATATGGAAAGACAAAGAGGCCCTGAACCCTGAGGTAGGCCGCTACCACCGCCAGGCACTTGGTGAATACCCTGGGGGCAGATGTAAGGCCAAAAGGCAGTACTCTGTACTGATAATGGTTTCCTTACACCACAAATCTGAGATATTGTCTGTGGTCTGGATGAATAAGGATGTGAGTATAAGCATCCTTTAGATCTAAGGAGCATAGCCAATCTCCCTGCTGGAGGTAGGGCAGCAGGATTCCAAGGGTAAGCATCTTGAACTTTTCCCTCTCCAGGAACTTGCTCAGGTTTCGCAAGTCTAGGATGGGTCTGAGGCCTCCAGTTCTCTTTGGTACTAGGAAGTACCTGGAATAGAAGCCGTGACCTTTCAGGTGGTGGGGCACCAGTTCCACTGCCTGATCCTTTAGAAGACCTGCCAACTCCTGCAGGAGTAAGTCCCTGCCCCTTGGCCTGCTGACCCTGTTGGGGAGCTACAGAGGCCTGATAATGAGGGTACTATTTATAGGCAGATGACTTCCTCAGGAAAATGGTCTTTTTTCCCAAGCCCTTCTTCTTCTGAGAAGGGGCAGAGGTTTTTCTGGACAGCCTTGTCCGGGTAAGAGTCTCGGTCTCGAGTTCGGCAGCCTTGTCAACCATGGGCTTGCCAAAGAGATTTTCACCTCGGTAGGGGACATCGACCAACTTGTCCTGTACCCATGGCTCGAGGTCCGATGACTGTAGCCAAGCCTGATGGCGTGCACCAACAGGGGGAATGAACAAAGGCTGGTGCTAGAGGTCTGGCAAACTCTAGCGCATATCCCTCCCGAATTACCTGTAGGGCCCAATGGTCCGATGTCACCCGGACCCACCAACCCCACTCACTTCATTGCTGCTTCCCTCTGGGTCGAGGTAGAGGCAGAAGCTCCATAACCACCTCTGCCTGCCCCCCGAAAGGACAGTGCCCTGGCTGCAAACCGACCTCTCTGGAAAGGGGAGAATCTCACGGACCGAAAACACCTAAATTCATGAGCCTGACCCCAGTTTGCCCCAAAAGCTTGGCCCCGTTTTGGCTTATCCTCAGGAAGACGTCCCCCCCCCCCCCCACACACCTTTGGACTCCCCCAAATCCTTTACCAACTTCTCCAGCTCCTCTCCGAACAATTGCTTCCCCTTGAAAGGCATTTTACTCAAGCAGGCCTTTGATGACACATCCGCCGACCAATTGCAGAGCCAGAGGTAATGGCGAGCCGCTATCATCGAGCCCATGCTGTTCGAAAGGGCCCCTACCAGATCATAGAAGGCATCCGCAAGGTAGGTCGCCCCCACTCCAGCCTTGCTGTGGTCTCCTGACCCCGTGCCTCCTCAATCGACTCCGGGAGGCCTTGCGCCCAACACAAACATGCACGCGCTACCAGCACTCCGCAAGCAGAGGCCTGAAGCGATAGTGCGCTCACATCAAAAGCTCGCTTCAGCAGAGTATCTAGTTTCCTATCCTGGACATCCTTGAGAGCCGCACTTCCCTCAACCAAAATCATAGTCTTTGTTAGCGCCAACACTGCAGCATGAAGTAATTAGATCTTACCTGCTAATTACTGTTCCTGAAGGAACGACAGTCCAGTCCCTTTACTTCTGGGTTACGCAACCCTTCCAGCAGCTTGGAGGCTGAGCCCAACCTTTTTGGAGGTGGAGCGGTATAAATACCACTGAGACCACCAACCAACTCCAGTATTTGAATGAAAAACAGACTAAATAAATTTCTATGAACAATCAAACTAAAAACCTAACTCCCCTAGGGGATACTTAAACCACCAAACCCCCCCCCCTTTTTTTTTTTTTTTTAGGAAATGCGGAATAGGAATAAAGAAGGAGGAAAGGCAACGGAGGGAGGTGGTATGCCTGATACTGCCAGAGGCGACTTTCTCCTGCCCTCCTTCACCCTGACCTGGTTGCACACTCGGTCCGCAGCTCCGCCCTTGTCTGATAGGCCTTCAAGTCCGACCGAGCCGGGTGGGATCAGGGACTGGACTGTCGTTCCTTCAGGAACACTAATTAGCAGGTAAGATCTAATTACTTCTTCCTTATTGTCACTCCAGTCCCTTTACTTCTGGGATATATCAGAGCAGTTCAACTCTGGGTGGGATCCGGCAAACCGGACTGAAGAACCGCCAGACCAAACCGAGCGTCCGCTGAACTCTGTACGTCCAGCCTGTAGTGTTTTGTGAAGGTATGCAGAGAGGACCAAGTCGCCGCTCTACAAATATCCAAAGGGGGGACTAGACTGAACTCTGCCCACGAGGTGGCCTGAGCCCGGGTGGAGTGCGCCCGTAGTCCCACTGGAACCTGCTTCCCTTTTAGGATGTAGGCGGAGGCAATCGCTTCTCTGATCCACCTGGAGATGGAGGCCTTGGCCGCCGCCTCCCCTTTGTGCGGGCCTCCGAACTGGACGAACAGTCGGTCGGATTTCCGGAAAGGGGCTGTGCGGGAGAGGTATCGCTTCAAGATCCTCTGGAAGTCTAGCAGTCGCAGCTTGCTATCCCTACCTTCAGGTCCCTCGGCCGGACAGGCCGGGAGGGTAACTGTCTGGTTCAAATGAAAGGGAGAGATGACCTTGGGCAGGAAGGAAGGTACTGTTCGTAGGACCACCTTGTCCCTGAGAAAGGATAGGAAAGGAGGTTGGGAGGACAGCGCTTGCAATTCGGAGACCCGCCTGGCTGAGCAGATAGCGACCAGAAAGACTGTCTTGAGGGTTAAGTCCTTCAGGGAAGCCTTCTTTACCGGTTTCAAAGGGTTCCCCGACCAATGCATTTAGTACAAGATTGAGATCCCAAGGGGGAATCACCGACCTCCGTTGTGGACGCAGACGTCTAACTGCCCTTAGGAACCTGGAGACGTCCGCGTGAGCCCCTAGGGGCTTGTCGCGGACCTTCCCTCTATAGCAAACGATGGCGGCTAGTTGGACTCGTAAGGAACTGTGCGCCAGGCCCTTGTCGAAACCCGCTTGTAAGAATTCCAGGACCTCAGGGACTGAGGCCGAAAGGGGTTTCCTTCGGTGTTCCGCACACCACGCTTCAAAGATGCGCCAGACCCTTACATAGGAAAGACAGGTCGAGCGTTTCTTCGCATTCAACAGCGTTGAGATTACCGCTCCTGAATAACCTCGCTTCAAGAGACGCGCCCTTTCAATAGCCAGGCCGTAAGCGAGAATCGATCCACGTGAGGCATCAGCACCGGGCCTTGCCTGAGCAGGCCCCTTTTGCAAGGGAGCCACCAAGGCTGGTCGGCTAGCAACCTCACCAGATCCGCATACCAGGGGCGACGCGGCCAATCCGGGGCAATGAGGATCACAAGTCCCTGGTGAGACTCTACCCGCTGGAGAACCTTTCCGATCAGAACCCAAGGGGGGAACATGTAGAGAAGACCCTCCGCCGGCCATTTCTGAGACAGGGCATCCAGGCCTTCGGACATTCTTTCCTTCCGCCGACTGAAGAACCGGTCCACCTTGGCTGACGAGAAACTTGCCATGAGATCCATGACTGGGAGCCCCCAGCGGGCCACTATCTGGTCGAAGGTCTCCTTCTCCAGCTCCCACTCTCCGTGGTCTATCCTGTGCCTGCTGAGGTAATCGGCCGTGAGATTGTCCGTGCCTGCCACGTGCTGTGCCGAAAGCGCTTCCAGGCTGATCTCCGCCCACTGGAAGAGCACATCCGCCTCCTTCTCCAAGGCGGGGCTGCTGGTGCCGCCCTGGTGGTTGATGTAAGCTACTGTGGTGACGTTGTCGGAGAGAACGCGAATTGCTCTTCTTAGCACTAGGCACTCGAGCGCTCTGACCGCTAGGGTGACAGCCCGCAATTCCAGTCTGTTGATGGGCCATTGAGATTCCAACGGAGTCCAGCGGCCCTGGACGAACTGGTCCTCGCAGTGAGCCCCCCAGCCTGTCAGGCTGGCATCCGTTGTCAACAGTACCCAGAGATGAGGCTCGAGGGGCATCCCACGTTCCAGATTCCTTGGGCACTGCCACCAGCGAAGGGCTCGTTTGGTCCGCGGAGCACACGGTAACTGTGTTGATAGGAGATGGTGTTGTGGGGACCACCGACGCAATAGGGCGCACTGTAACGGGCGCATGTGGGCCCTGGCCCAAGGCACTACCCTCTATCGCTGCCGCCATTGTGCCCAGCACCTGAAGATAATGCCATGCTGAGGGGTTTCGTCTGCTCAGAAAGTGCGCGACTAGCAGTCTTAGGTCCCTTGATTGCGTTCGAGACAGGAACACACTGCCCCTTCCGGTGTCGAATCTTGCTCCGAGATATTCGAGGTCCTGGGAGGGAGTCATCCTGCTCTTCGCTCGGTTGATGACCCACCCCAACTCCTCTAGAACCTGAATCACTCTGTCCGTCGCAGAGCGACTTTCTACTTCCGACTTTGCCCGGATCAGCCAATCGTCTAGGTACGGGTGTACTAGAATTCCCTCCTTCCGGAGGAAGGCCGCCACTACCACCATCACCTTGGTGAATGTCCGTGGAGCCGTAGCTAGGCCGAAGGGAAGGGCCTGGAATTGAAAGTGGCCCCCCGGCACAGCGAATCTTAGGAACTGTTGATGGGACTTCCTGACTGGAATATGCAGGTAGGCTTCTGTCAAGTCGAGGGACATCAGGAACTCTCCGCCCCTTACTGCTGCGATGACTGATTGTAGGGTCTCCATGCGGAAATGTGGTACCCTGAGACAGCGGTTGACCGGTTTTAAATCCAGAATTGGTCGAAAGGACCCTTCCTTCTTTGGCACTACGAAGTAGATAGAGTATCGACCCGATCCGAACTGGTCTGGTGGTACTGGGACCACTGCCCCGAGTGCAATTAGCCGTGCGAGGGTTGTCTCTATCGCCGACCTCTTTGCAGGAGATCCGCTGGGGGATTGAATAAATGCTGGAGGTATTTGCTTTGCGAATTCAAGAGCGTAGCCCTCTCTGATCACCTCCAGTACCCATTGATCCGAAGTGACCCGGGACCAGGCGGGAAGAAACTGCCTTAAGCGACCTCCCAATGGCCGCTCTTCCCCCCTGGACCCCCGTCTCCTCATTGGTGTTTTCTAGGGGCCGTGGAGAAGGAGGAGGCCCCAAAGCCGCGACCTGCTCCCCGAAACCCCCGGAAACCTTGACCCCTGGAAGGGGGTTGGATCTGGCTGGGCGAAACCTCCGAGTGTCCCTAGACTGGGTACGAGCCGGGGGCAGAGGACGACCTTGTTTCGGTCTGTCTTCCGGAAACCTGCCTCCCTTGGACTCGCCAAGGTCCTTTACCAGCTTCTCTAAATCCTCACCAAACAGCAGCTTCCCCTTAAAGGGGAGTCGACTCAGGCGTGCCTTTGAGGAGGCATCCGCTGCCCAATTTCGTAACCACAAATAACGCCTGGCTGCAACCACCGAGGCCATGTTCTTGGCAAGACTTCTGATGAGGTCATACTGACTATCCGCCAAGTATGCTGCTCCGGATTCCAACCTAGCGGCGTTGGGCCGAGCGTCGCCCGCGGGGGCCTCCGCTGCCTGAAGTTGCTGTGACCACCTTAAGCAGGCGCGAGCTACCCAAGCTCCCGAGACGGAGGCCTGTAAGGCGAGAGCGCTTACGTCAAATGCTTGTTTCAGGAGTGTATCCAATTTTCTGTCCTGAGAATCTCTTAAGGCCGGGCTGCCCTCAACTGGGATAGTAGTCTTCTTAGTGACTGCTGATACCGCTGCATCCACTCTGGGGGACTTCAGTAGCTGTCTGTCTCTGGGAGAGGATCTAGGCGCAGCATGGACCAGACTCCCCTTAGGCTAGATTCCAGCTGGTCCCATTCTTCCTGGATCATCTGACGCACCACTCTGTGGACCGGAAAGACTTTCTGGGATCTCCTAATGGCCTGGATCAATGGGTCCTCCAACGCCTCCTCTTCAGCTGGCGTATCTGAGGCCACATTGAGCACTTTTAGGGACTCATTAATTAATGCCGGGAGCTCCTCCCGACGAAAGACTCTGATAATCCTGGATTGGTCTTCCTCTGGGTTCTCTCCTTCTTCCAGCTCCTCTTCCTCTTCGTCCAAGTCCCTGTCCGAGTAAGCCTCCTCCGGAGTACCCTGTGAGAGGGCCGCTAGGGGCTCCTCCTCACTTAGCCGGGGGCGCTTAGGTGGTATGCCGGATTCTGGATTGCCTGTTCCCAAGAGCCTGGCTGATTTGTCTTCCCTCAACGGTCCGGCCTCTCCTGCCCCTAAGCCCTGCTTCCGCAAGCAATAGGCCTTGTGAAGTAAGAGGATGAAGTCCAGGGAGAAAAAGTCCACGGACCCTCCTTCCCCCGCAGGGAGGGGGGTAGGGAAGGAGAAGGTACGTCCGAGGACATAGAAGGAGGGACCTGTGACCCTCCCTCCACTGCTAGGTCTCCAGACCCCTGAGGAGGGAGAGCTACGGTCAAATTAATTTCCTGCTCAACTGAGGCCGCCACTGCGGCGCAGCTCCTGCAGATTCCTGCCTCTGCGGAGGTGCCCCTGCGTGTTCCGCAGGAAGGACAGCGGGACTTGGTCGCCATGACCTAGGTCTGGGGACTTCCCACTGTGGGTACAGAAATTCAATATATTTCAATATATTTCCCCCCAAGAGAGGGAACTAACAGCTCCTTAGTTTGGGAACAAAGGGAAAATAAAGGAAAATTCAAATCAGTTCTAAAATGAAAGGATTAAGGTTGTACAAAATCAGATTACAATTAAATTTAACTCCTTTTCCTCCAACGGAGGTACTTGCGTTTTAAATGCTGAAACTGAATCCTGGGCCCGACTCAGCGATCCTAGCCCGCAGGCTCTACACGTGGTAGGCCTCACCACGTGGAGCCTGAACAGGGGACCGCGAGGCTATCTGTCGGGCCGTGCTGCACTCCAAATGCCGTAGTGAGTTGGAAACCGCTGCTCTCTTTGCAAATCGCCGCTTTACCAGCTCACCCGCAATACCGGGAAGACCGGGTCTCGCCTCCGCGTCCGGCAGCTCCGGGACGGGATCGGCGGGAGACACCGAATGGTGTTCTTGCCTCCAGCGCTCAGCCACCAGGAGGGCTTCGGCGCAAGGCAGGGAATGGCTGTGGAGAGCTCGCGTATAGGCTATTATTCTCAGGAACAGAGGGGGGCAGAAGTCCTCCTCGATGCTGCAGGCCGCCGTTCACCTCCAATGCCCGGCCCGATCAGGAGGGGAGGAGAGGGGGGAAGGAGGGAGAAGAGAGCAGGCAGGAATTAAAGGTGCAGGAGCTACAAAAACTAAACGGAAATAAACCCAAAATAAAATGTAAGTAAACTAACTAGTAGAATTAAAGGAATTAAAAGAATTAACTAAAAGTAGGATTCCAGTAAGCCCTAGGCTTACGGAACCCTCCAGCTGCTTGGAGGCTGAGAATACTGGAGTTGGTGGGTGGTCTCAGTGGTATTTATACCGCTCCACCTCCAAAAGGTTTGGGCTCAGCCTCCAAGCTGCTGGAAGGGTTGCGTAACCCAGAAGTAAAGGGACTGGACTGACGATAAGGAACAATCCTTGGGGAATGAAACATCTCCTCCTCCAGTTAAGTCTGGGAATACAGCCGGGACATGATGCGAGACCCCCTGAGCCCAATCTATGGGAATTCCCACTCCTCCAGGATCATCTGCTTAATGACCCTATGCAGAGGGGAAAACCCTCTGAGGCCTACGCACCGCCTGGAGTATCGGATCTTCCAGCGTCTCTTCCTCTATCACCCCCGCTGGGGGCATGTTGAGCGCCTTGAGCGACTCGGCAATGAGTACAGCAAACTCCTCCGGAAGACCCTAGTAATACAGGACTCATCCTCCTGTGGGATTTCTCCCTTTTCGAGTTCTTCCTGCTCCTAACCTGGCTCCAGGTCCCCCTCCAAGGAAACAGAACCAGTCTTGTCAGCTACCTCCCTCTCAAGACATCTCTTGGCACAAGGTTGCAATGGGTCCAGTTCTGCACCCTGCACATCTACCGGAACTCCCCCCTTCTTTGCTTTATATGCCCCATAGCCTCGCCCTGTTGCTTTAGACAGAATGCCTTACGAAGCAACAAGACAAACTCAGGGGAAAAATCTCCCGTTACCCCTTGTCCTGGTCATCTGCAAGGAAGGAGGGCCAGGAGAAAACTCCTGTTGACCCTGTTGAAGTACTGGTGGAGCCAAACTGAGCACCCCCTCTCTCTGAGACGAGGGACCTGAAACCTGGGACCCAGGCACATTGGGAGCATTAGCATCCTCCATCATGCAGAGAGTGTGCTTCTACACGCTCCACACACCCCACACTGTGGTCTAGAAGGCATGTCTCCCAAAAAAAAAAAAAAATTTATTTTATTTTTTTTTATTTTTTACAATGAACACAAAAGAAAAACAAATGAAATTAAACTCCTACCAAAAAACAAGCCCAAGGCCCGAAAAAAGAAAAAAAGACCAACCGGCCCAGAAACTACAGCAGACAAAATGCCACCGAAATCCTTTCCCACGCAAACAAAATGGCATTAGAAAAATGGACAGCTCCTTACATGGCCCTCTATCGCACAGCTTGCATACCTTGAGATCGCCACATGAATCTCCAAGCAGCCCCAGCAGAATTTAATCAGACCTCCAGCTACCGCTGCCGTTCACATCCCACCGACCGCCACTATGCCGTATGCCCAGCCGCATCGCGGCTTCGGCCCTGAAAGGAGAGCAACGTACCTTAACAGCTCTTCTCACGGTGGCTGCCTTCTCCCCTCCAGCCATCTGCTCCTCACCCGCCCAGGGGGGTTTGGGAGCAGCATGAGAAGCAGGCTCAGTGGCCGGCAGTTCCCTCGGCCCTCTGAGCCCGATCGGACTGGGATATTCTTTTTCTCTCTTATTCTTTAGTTCTTTATTTTTTTTTTTATTAAACCTGCCCGAGTCTCCCAAAGGCAGGGAGGAGGAAGGAGGAGGCTTAACCCCGGCCTTGCCAAGGAATAAGAGCAATCAGAGATAAAAATAAATGAACACAAATGAAAAACCAATGAAATTTAAAGTAAACTAATCTAAACTCTTCTCAGTTGTCCCTTCAGTGAGTCCTGACTCAGGAATCACCTGCTCCAGCTGCTTGGAGACAGAGCTTACTGGGGGGGCTGGGGGTGGTGCCAGCTGCCTAAGTATTCTGATGTCATCAAAAGTTGTGACGTACTAAGTTTCCAAGCTGTTGGAAGAGGTGTACTAGCTTGAGGTGCGGGACTGGACTGGAGGGACGATAAGGAAACTGGCTTCTCTCAAGGCTGCACCAATGTATACAAAAATGAAGACTTCGAGTGTTGCTCTGGTCTGCTTCCACCTGCTAGCTGGGAAGCATAACCTATTTGTCTGGACTGGTCTAGCAGGACAAAAAACAATTTATTTATTTTTTTAACACACCACTATCCTGTTCTGACATGGCGCAAACAGATCTTGAACATTTATAACCATTTCTTCAGTCCACCAACCAGATATGCAAAAGCAATTTTAAAAAAAACATACAACAAGAACCGAGTTAATTCACAAAGCAGGCATTTACAAGTAATTAGACAGCGGAGTAGTTCTAGCAGAGTAAGCTAAACAATGGGGTTATCATTACTGTCAATTTTGGAAAAGGGCTTTGAAATCCTTTTAATTGCTTATTCTATTAGAAAAAGCTAAACTAGAGGCTTGCCTGAATTTTAGTACCTTGTAAAAATATTTTATTTTGAATGCATCCTCAATGTGGAATAAGTTAGCAATTTGAACTTACCATATCTAATTCTGTCTCCTTTTTAAAGACTGAATAGGCTTCTTCATAGCCGTTGGACCTCAGGTAATCTGCTATTGCTCGATTTCTGAAAGAAAAAAAAAGGATATATCAAAAAGGTAATATCTGTTCTGTGCTCCTTTGGGATATAACAGATTTATTATTTAATTGCATTGCCCCAGGTACAAACTTAAGCTCTCAGGAAACAAGGAAATACCTACTTACCTAAAAGTAACTTGCCATGGAGCTATTACTGAAGGAAGCATGAGCTAAATCCAAATAAAACTGTTAAATCTCCTAAACGTTCAAGGCAATGTACAGCAATAAAGTTTAAAAACATACCAAAAATTATAAACCTATAAAAAAAACAATTACTTCAGTACCCAACACTTAAAATCCTAAGCAGTATTTTTTTTTTTTTATAAATGCATCTAAACCACAGTAACAGAAATCTTGCGTAAGCAAACTGTAGAAGGAGAGCCTTGTGACTGGCTCTTACTATGAAAAATCAGAGCCAACCCATAAAGCTAACTACACTTTCCACAGCAGCTGGAACCTTCCAAAACTGCAGATAAAATCTTCCTAGCAGTAACAGCATTAACGTGTCGAAAAGAGAGCAGCTTTTCCAACCTACAAAAGGAGTCTTCCCGGGCAAGTCCTGAACTGGTTTAGCAGGATTCAAGGAGATTATCAGGTATGTTAAAATCACTCTTTCCTTATCCTGCTAGACCAGTCTAGATAAGTGGGATGTACCCAAGCAGTCAGGAATCAGGGTGAGAGGAAGACATCCAAACAGGACAGACTACACTATCAGAGGAGGAGTCAGAATAAATCTCCCAAGCACCCGGGGGCCTCACAAAGGAGAAAACTAAAGCCAGGGGGCTTATAGCTGTGCTCTGGGGACACCCACACGGATGTTGCACAAGAGGGCTGTATGAACTGCAAACCACTCCTGAACACACTATCAGGCAGGATGCACAATGACTCCAAACGACTCCAGAGATAAAATGGGCAAAAGATCTCAATCTCTGCCAGCACTTCTCTCAAACTGCCAAGGATGGAGACAGTCAAATTAATGGGAGGCAAGAGAAAGTGTGATGAACTCTAGCCACACCCATACCCATGCAACACGGAATCCACGCTTTAAGAAGACTGGAAGGAAGTCCAAAAAACTGCCAGTATGGTTTAAAGGTGAGGTCAGAGAGGCTGTTGCCAAGAAAACATCTTTCAGGAAATGGAAAAAAGAGCCAAACGATGAAACCTGGAAACAGCACAAGCACTGGCAGGTCAAATGCAAGGCATTAATAAAGAAGGCAAAGAGAGAATTTGAGAAGAAGCTTGCTGCGGAAGCAAAAACGCGAAATAAAGATTTTTTTCAAGTACATTCGTAGCAAAAAACCTGTGAGAGTCAGTTGGACCATTAGATGATAGAGGAGTTAAAGGGGCACTAAGAGGCGACAAGGCGATAGCGGAGAGACTGAATGAATTCTTTGCTTCGGTCTTTACTGAGGAAGATGTAGGGATGTTACCCATGACTGAAGTGGTATTTAAAGGTGCGGAAAAAATGAAGGAAATATCGATACATTGGGAAGATGTATTACAACTATTAGATAAACTGAAGAGTAGCAAATCACCTGGGCCGGATGGTATACATCCAAGGGTGTTAAAAGAACTGAAATATGAGATTGCAGACCTGCTATTAGTAATCTGTGAACTATCATTAAAATCATCTCTAATAACTGAAGAATGGCGGATCGCCATTGTAACACCAATTTTTAAAAAGGGTTTGACGGGTGATCCGGGAAACTACAGACCGGTGAGCCTCACGTCAGTACCGGGAAAAATGGTAAAAAACATCAAAGAATAAAATTACTCAGCATGTAGATAGTCATGGCCTAATGGGAGACAGCCAACATGGCTTTAGACAAGGAAGATCTTGTCTTACTAATCTGTTATGTTTTTTTGAAAGTGTGAATAAACAGGTGGACAAAGGTGAGTCGGTTGATATAGTGTATCTGGACTTTCAGAAAGCCTTTGACAAGGTCCCTCATCAGAGACTTTTGGCAAAACTAAAGTCATGGGATAGGAGGCAGTGTACTACTGTGGATCAGGAACTGGTTAAAAGATAGAAAGCAGAGGGTTGGGCTAAATGGCCAATTTTCCCAATGGAGAAAGGTGAATAGTGGTGTACCCCAGGGATCTGTGCTGGGTCCGCTGTTTGACATATTCATTAATGACCTGGAAAGTGGAACGAGCGAGGTTATCAAATTTGCAGATGACACAAAACTATTTAAAGTTGCTAAAACCCAAGAGGATTGTGGAAAATTGCAAGAGGATCTTGATAAGTTGGAAGACTGGGCATCAAAATGGCAGATGAAATTTAATGTGGACAAGTGCAAAGTTATGCACCTAGGGAAGAACAACCCAAACTATGGTTACACGATCCAAGGTTCCACATTAGGAACCACCACCCAGGAAAAAGATTTAGGCGTCATTGTGGATAACATGTTAAAACCGTCGGCCCAGTGTGCAGCAGCAGCCAAAAGAGCAAATAGAATGCTAAGTATCATAAGGAAAGGAATGGAAAATAAAACAAAAGATATTATAATGCCTCTATACCATTCCATGGTGAGACCGCACCTTGAATATTGTGTGCAATTCTGGTCACCGTATCTTAAAAAGGATATAGCGTTATTAGAAAAGGTTCAGAGAAGAGCCACCAAAATGGTTAAGGGGATGGAAGGATACTCCTATGAAGAAAGGCTAAAAAGGTTAGGGCTCTTTAACCTGGAAAAGAGACGGCTGAGGAGAGATATGATAGAAGTCTATAAATTAATGAACGGAGTGAAACAGGTAAACGTAGATCGACTGTTTACGTTATCAGAATATAGGAAGACTAGGGGACATGCAATGAAGCTACAGGGTAAACTATTTAAGACTAATAAAAGAAAATATTTTTTCACTCAACGTGTAATCAAACTCTGGAATTTGTTACCGGAGGATGTGGTAAAGGCTGTTAGTGTAGCTGGGTTTAAAAAAGGTTTGGACAAGTTCCTGGAGGAAAGGTCTATAAACCATTATTAAGAAGGGACCCAGGATATCAATGCTTGACCTAGTACAAGCATTGCAGAACCTGTGTCTTTTGGGAAAACTGCTAGGTACATATGACCTAGATTGGCCACTGTTGGAAACAGGATACTGGGCTTGATGGACCTTGGTGTGACCCAGTATGGCATCTTATGTTCTTATGTTAATCCCAGCAAGGAATCTATTTGAAGACTCTTCTCTATGAAGAAAGGCAGGCCCACAAACTATTCAGAATGACAAATGGAAGGGAGAGCCTCGAAGAAAAAACGCAAAAGGCCTCACTACCAAAAGGAGCCATCCAAACAGCCAAGAAGGAGTACTGAAGTCAAGGGCCACAGGACAAACACCCTTCGACGGGCACCAGAGATGGATCATAAAGGATTAACCCCCCATGGAGGATTCACACTTGGATCAGATCCCACTGAAGGGTTCTCTACCACAGGAGCTCACCAAGATCCAACATAACACCACACCCAGGCAGGCAGAACTACTCCACTCCTGCTGAAAAAAAGCCTTGCTGAGATACCCTCCCAAGGTGTCTCTTGAAGGCAAGATCTGTAGCAGAATGGGACCACCTTGTGAACCCCCAAGGTTCTATGTCAACTGCAGTCCAGGTGGAACTGTAAAATAGGTCTAAACATCTAAAGACAGCAAGACGCACTAGGTCCCAAGAAGGAATGCACCAAGAAGCTTAAACACATCAGCATGCACCTGCCAGAACAGGCCCTAAGCGAGAAGGTGCCAGGAGTCCCTGGCATACTTCTATAGGCCCATATCCGATCAAGAGGAGAAAGAACACACACACACACACAACCCACACACCACACTGCTTGACCCAAGTGTCCACGAGACAATGCACAAGTTAAATCTGGGACCCCTAGGAACACAAAGTCAAATGGCCTCTACCAGGATCAAAGAGGAGGCCACATAGCATTCCTCTTCTAAGTTATTCCAGAAGGGCCTCCCAGACTGCCATCTGCAGAATCCCTGTGACAAACCACTCCATAACCAGCAACCACCAGAGAGGCAGACACATGGGGAACTAGAAGGCCAAGTCTCCACTTTCCTGGGTGGAAGGGCCAAATTCTCACTTTACCTGTACAGAGACATGACCACATGCTACTGGACCACATACTAATGAAGCTTGCAATACGTGCTGCAGCTAGGGCAATCAGATGCTCCTCTGCCAAACCGTATAGCTATATATATATGGCCGCAAGAACTGCTCCAGACCTGCAAGCTCTGCTCTGCATGAGCTACTATCAGGGACATGTCCTAGAACACTCAGCCCACTGCTTCACTTAAAGGAGGTGCGAGTCACTTTAGGGTCAATGTGACGGCTGCGACCTCCCCACGGAAGATCTTCCTTAAGGCCCTGTGAGGCGGCAGTCCCTGGGTTAACTGGTCTGGATCTTATACCTCTGAGCCTTCTGGCTGGAAGCCAGGCTGACAAGCCTCTCAGGTGCTATGGTGGAGCCAAATCTGCTACTTTCCCTGCTCAGAGATCTCCCGGAGAAGAGGTAGAATCTGTTCAAATGCTAGGAAACACTGGAGACCAGACTAGGCAGTGCATTTCCATCAAGTGCCTGTGTCCCCTAATGCAAGAGTATTGTCAAACAGCGCTACATGTCCAAGGACCAGAAGATATCAGACTCCTTGAGCTGACTGACAGAGGACCAGACTGAGTCAGCTGCATCCAAAACAAACATCTTCTGTTGACAGTAAAACCACAGGAGAAATCTTATAAAAAGTTTAAAGCAAGCCTTAAAAACCTAAAAGTCATATGGAGAATCTCTCTAAATTCATATATGTAAGAAGGAAGATTACTAAGTTTGCAGCTCCCTAACATTCAGGTATTTGTCACCAGAATTTTCTGTTGTGCCATTTCTCACCCTTTCCCTTCCATGATCCATTCCCAAAGTTATGCAAAATGCTGGTTCTGTTTAAGAGTAGTTACTCACCTGTAACAGGTGTTCTCCAGGAGCAGCAGGAATCAGTTCTCACATATGGGTGACGTTGGCGCAGACGGAGCCCCCGTGCAGAGCATTTCCCCAGCTTTCAAAGAAAGCCTTTGGGAATGCAGCTCGCATGCGCGGTCCCCTTCCCGCCCATGGGTGCCATCTTGCTCAGTCTGATGACATAGCTAAAAGTCAGCAAAAATAGCAAAAATAAATCATATGACTGCAACTCCAAGGGGAAGAGGGAGGGTTGTGAGGACTGATTCCTGCTGCTCCTGGAGAACACCTGTTACAGGTGAGTAACTACTCTTTCTCCAGGACCAAGCAGGAAGTCAGTCCTCACATATGGGATTCCCCAGCTCAGGACTACCAGAGGCCCCAAACTGAAATAATGAGCTCCCTCTAGAGCCTCAGCATGCAAGAACAGAATCTTCTCTGATAACGCCCCCGAAAGGTAGCCCAAACACCAGGGCCGGAGGGTAGGAGTTGCCTAGACCCCAAAGAGATTATGGAGTACCGCTTGCCTGAAAGCACTGTCCCTGCGGGACTCCCCCTCAAGGCAGTAGTGGGCCGCAAAAGTCTGGCTTGAAGACCAAGTAGCGGCCCAGCAGATGTCTGCCAAAGGAACAGAGTGGAGATGAGCCACTGACACAGCCTTCGCCCTGACAAAGTGAGCCGTAACTCGACCCTGCAACAAGAGGCCAGCTGCTCTGTAAGCCCAGGCGATGCAGTCAGCTACCCATATGGACAAAGTACGCTTGGAGACAGCTAACCCCAACTTACTGGGGTCATAAGAGACGAAGAGCTGAACCGCCCCTCCAGTGCTCCAGCGTACGGTCAAGGTAGAAGGACAACGCCCTCCTACAGTCCAGGGTATGCAAGACCATCTCAGCCCGGCTAGCATGAGACCTGGGTAAGAAAGTCGGAAGAACCACCTCCTGATTGAGGTGGAAGGAGACGACAACCTTTGGAAGGAACTTAGGGTGAGTCCGTAAGACTACCCTGTTCCTATAAAACCTAGTACAGTCAAACCTCGGTTTTCATGATTAATCCGTTCGAAAAAGTCTGACTAAAACCGAAACTTATGAAAACTGAAGCAATATTTACCATAAGAAATAATGTAAATCCAATTAATCCGTTCCAGACACCCAAAAATATTCACAAAAAATACATTTTATAGAGAATAACTATATTTTTACATACAGAAAACAATGAGAAATAAATATGACTAATGAAATGGATAAATGAACATTTAACATCACTGAAAGCAAGCTAAGTACAGTACTGTACAGTACAGTATGTTAGCATCTGGCCTTAGCCACCCCTGA
This sequence comes from Ichthyophis bannanicus, assembly GCA_033557465.1. Taxonomy (NCBI): domain Eukaryota; kingdom Metazoa; phylum Chordata; class Amphibia; order Gymnophiona; family Ichthyophiidae; genus Ichthyophis; species Ichthyophis bannanicus. Next base: position 231,584,287 of record CM066042.1, read on the forward strand.
CAAGCTGCTGTGCCCAGCTCTCTTCGGAATCACATTGGATTCAGCCCATTAAAATACCTTTACATTATCTGCTCAATGCTTCAGAATGGCAGAAAATCTTAATGATATAGCTTCAGACGTACCCTGCAAGAAAAAGAACTGCCTCCCACATTCATGCAACATCTCCTGCTTACGTTGACAGCTTTTCTTCCCTGCTACCTCTGAGCCTGAGGGGGCGCTCCAGAGAAGGGCAGGCGGTGGACGAGATCGGGGCCTTCCTCTCTGCGCAATCCTTGCCTCTCTAACTCTGACCAGGCTCGAGGATGTGTTTCATTTACGTGCTCAGCTGGCTTTCGCTTCTCATCACGCTGGCGATCGGTGAGTCCGGGGGGCAGTGCTGCCGGGACTGGGCGGGCGTTCTGGCAGTGTATACAGACCGGTGTGCAGCGCGAGGGTGTATGTATTTACAGTACTGTACTTTACGAAAACCGAGGCAATGTATGAGAACCGGGACAAAATCTCAGTCAAAAAAGACGTTGAAAACCGAAGCGATGTATGAGAACCGGGACAAAATCTCAGTCAAAAAAAGACGTTGAAAACCGAAGCGTATGAAAACCGGGGCAAATGAAAACAGAGGTTTGACTGTATATGGTGCTTCTGATACTAGGGCCTGAAACTCACTCACTCGCCTTGCTGAGGTAAGGGCTACAAGAAATAGCACTTTTCAGGATAGAAAACGCAGAGGGCAAGTAGCCATAGGTTCAAATAGTGGGCAAGTAAGCCGTTGCAAGACCACATTTAAATCCCATTCAGGGGCAGGTGGATGCACTGGAGGCTTAAGCAAAAGTAGGCCTCTGAGGAAGCAAGCCACCAAAGGATGGCCGGATAGAGACTGGCCCTCCACCTGTGAGCGGTGTGCTGAAAGAGCACTAAGATGAACTCTAACAGAATTGGACTTAAGGCCTAGGTTGGACAGGTGAAGCAAATACTGCAGCACCACTGGTACCAGGCATGAGAAGGGATTCTCGTTGTGTTGAGTACACCAGGTAGAGAATCTATGCCACTTAAGGGCATAAGACTTTCTGGTGGACTGCCTCCTAGAGACCAAGACTACATCCTCCACTTACCTAGGCAGTAGTAAAGGCGCTAGGACTACCCTTTCAGCAGCCAGGTCATCAAATTGAGGGACTGGAGATTGGGGTGCAAGAGAGATCCCTGCTCCTGAGACAGGAGATCAGGTTGCCCACCAGAATCACTTAGGCCACCAGAATCACTGAGGCCTTGTCACGGATCACCTTGAATAGTGTCTTGGACACTAGAGGCGTGGGAGGAAACGCATATAGGAGGCCTGTAGACCATGGAATGAGAAACGCATCCGCTGCTACTCTGAGAGGATGCGGTTGTCTGGAACAGAACTTGGGAAACTGACGGTTCAGAGGACTGGCAAAGAGATCTATGGTTGGAAGACCCCATCGTAGGAAGATCTGTTGAACCACCAAAGGATCAACTGCCATTCGTGGGGCTGCAGGATCCTGCTCATTCTGTCTGCCAGGTAATTCTCCTGACCTGGGAGATAGACCGCTTTGAGAAGAGTACCGTGATTGAGTGCCCACGAGCACAGCTTCTGCACTTCCTGACAGAGGTTGGGACCCTGTGCCCCCTTGTTTGTTCACATAGAACATAGCAACTTGATCGTCTTGGTGCAGACGGACAGACTGGCGAGAGATAAGATGGGAGAAAGTTCTCAGGGCTAAGCGGATAGCTTTCAGTTCTAAGAGATTGATCTGCTGTGTGGCCTCCCAAGGAGTCCACAGGCCTTGAGTACATGCCCCTTGGCAATGTGCACCCCAACCTTGAAGAGAAGCATCGGTTGTCAGCACCTGAGAGTGTGGAGGTGCCTGAAAAAGCACCCCTTGTACTAGATTTGGAAGATGAAGCCACCACTGCAGAGAAGACTGTAGTAGGCAGGACACCCTCACTTTGTCCGCGAGGCTTCCTGTGGCCTGGTGCCACTGAGTCCTGAGGCCCCATTGAGCTGGCCTCATGTGAAGACAGGCATTTGGAGTTACATGGACCGTGGATGCCATGTGGCCTAAAAGTCTGAGGAATTGTCTGGCCGAGACCAGAGAATTGCTGTGCAATAGCCTGGCTAGATCCATCAATCTGTGGGTCCTGTCCACTAGAAGAAAAGCCTTGGCCTGAAAAGTGTCCAGTCGAGCTCCTATGAACTCCATTGTTCTGGGAGGGGTGCAAACTGGACTTTGCGAAGTTTATGACAAACCCCAGGTGCTGAAGCAGAGCGACAGTGCGAAGGGTGGCTTGATTGGCCTCTTGTGGGGATTGACCCCTGATGAGCCAATCGTCCAGATATGGAAAGACAAAGAGGCCTTGAACCCTGAGGTAGGCCGCAACCACCGCCAGGCACTTGGTGAATACCCTGGGGGCGGATGTAAGGCCAGAAGGCAGTACTCTGTACTAATAATGGCTTCCTCCCACTACAAATCTGAGATATTGTCTGTGGTCTGGATGAATAAGGATGTGAGTATAAGCATCCTTTAGGTCTAAGGAGCATAGCCAATCTCCCTGCTGGAGGTAGGACAGCAGAATTCCAAGGGTAACAATCTTGAACTTTTCCCTCTCCAGGAATCTGTTCAGGTTTCGCAAGTCTAGGATGGGCCTGAGGCCTTTTTGGTACCAGGAAGTACCTGGAATAGAAGCCTTGACCTCTCAGGTGGTGGGGCACCGGTTCCACTGCCTGTTCCTTCAGAAGACCTGCCAACTCCTGCAGGAGTAAGTCCCTGTGCAGAGGGAGTCTGGGAGGCTCCCCTGGAAAATAAGAGGGGGGTACCTGGTGGAAGTGGAGGAGATAGCTCTTCTGGACTATACTCAGAACCCAGGTATCCCTTGTGACGGCTGACCACCTATGGGCGAACAGGGCCAGCCTGCCTCCAGTGCTGATAGGGGCCAGCTGAGGAGGAGAGACTATGCTATTGCAGTCAAAAAACCCCTCCCTGCTGAGCAGGAGCCAGAGTAGGAGGCTTGGGGGCCTTCTGCCTACGGGGCCCATGACCCTGCTCCTTGGCCTGCTGACCCTGTTGGGGAGCTACAGATAATGAGGGTACTGTTTATAGGCAGGTGACTTCCTCGGGTAAAAGGTCTTTTTCCCCGAGCCCTTCTTCTTCTGAGAAGGGGCAGAGGTTTTTCTGGACAGCCTTGTCCGGGTAAGAGTCTCGGTCTCGAGTTCTGCAGCCTTGTCAGCCATGGGCTTGCCAAAGAGTTTTTCACCTCGGCAGGGGACATCAACCAACTTGTCCTGCACCCATGGCTCGAGGTCCGATGACTGTAGCCAAGCCTGACGGTGTGCACTGATACCGGCAGTGGCTACTCAGGCCGAAGCCTCAAAGCCATCATAGGCTGCTCGAGATATAAACTTCGAGCACTCACGAATACCCGAGGACAAAGCATTGAACCTCTGCAAAGGTTCCTCGGAAAGACCAGCAGAGAACCCGGCAATCTCCTTTGCCAGGTCTCGAAGGTACATGCCCATGTACAGCTGGTAGGTCTGGACACAGCAAGCAAGCATAGAGCCCTGGAAGCACTTCTTACTGAGGGCATCCAGGTTCTGGGCCTCCCGGCCGGGAGGCACCAAGGAGTGCATCTTCTGACTTTTCAGACGATGCATGGCCGATTCCACAACCATGGAGTGGTGCAGTAATTGTGCCTTTTGGAACCCAGGGCTCTTGTGGACTCGAAAGATGGAATCGACCCGCTTGCTTAAAACCGGGGTCGATGCCAACGCCTCCCACATGCGGAAGAGCAACCGTTCCAGCATCGGAGGAACCGGAACAGTAAAGGCCTCCTTCGGAGAAGAGTCATACTGTAGGGCCTCAAGCTCCTCGGCTCGAGGCTCCTCCTCAGGATCCATGGGGATTGCCAAAGCCTTAGCCATGTCCTGCACGAAGTCTGAGAACCGGTTATCCTCCAGGGGGGACCTCCTCCGAGGCTCGGACTCGGGCGAGTCCGAAAGGTGTCGGGCGACTCCTCATCCTCCGTCTCTCAGCCAGACTCCTAGGAGGAGGAATCGAGCGGCTCCGGTCGGGCAGGCATCGATGCCATCCGCCCCGACGCCGAGGGTACCGGCGTCGACGGCCTCGGTCCCGAACGGGAGGCCGAGGGGAACCTTGGCCGAGGATCGACTCGAGCTCGCATGGACTCAAGGATCGGCTCAGCCTCCGGGGTCGACTTGGACGTCGATGTCCCGGTGGTCGGGGCAGATGCACCAGTGAGACCGGCAATCAGTGCCCGCTGCTGTTCCATGAAGGCAGCCAAGCTGCTCTCCAAGGCCGTCAACCTGAGTCCGAGCTCAAGAGACTCAGCAGCCCCCGACTCGGGCCCCGGCAGGGCCGGGCCCGACCCGACGTCGGCTCCCCTGGAGGTGAGTCCACGAGGACTACAGTACTCACGTGACCCGGGGACTCCATCTCCACACGAGGTTGTTTCGCAGGCCTCTCCGACTCCGAAGACCCGGGACAGCACTCGGGGCTATGCGACTTGGCCCTCGAGGAGCCAAGTGCGTCCACCGACGCCACCCTCACGGGTTTTTTCTTCTTACAATGCTCCCGCGAGGGAGACCCCCCTTTCAGAGGAGCCTCGACGCTGCTTGGGGCCGGAGTACCGAGATGTCAAGGCCTCTGACGAGGTCCGGGCCCTACCGGACGCGGAGTCAGAGAAGATTCTTTCCTTTTGGTGCTGCCGACTCCTTAACGCCTTAGAGGACATCTTCCAACACAAACCACAGATCATTGGGTCATGATCGGGTCCGAGGCACCGGAGACAGCAGTCATGTGTGTCGGTGAGAGACAAGTTTCTTACCCCGATCACACTTTTTAAACCTGCTGGCAGCCATTGGGGGAAAAAGGGTCCCTGCAAGGTCAAAAGACAGGGCTGCCAGTGAAAAAAAGAAAAAAATGGCGCATACGCTAGTCACTAAGGATAAAAACCGAAAAAGAGATCCGGGCTCGATACGGATGTATCGGGACCAGGCGGGAAAGGGAAACCTGCGTCGAACCGAAGAAAAAACAGGTTAACGCAGAGAAAATCAACTTCTTCCTCGGGTGAAACGAACATACATCCGTCGGGCTCCGCAGAAAAAAAGAAGACTGAGCAAGATGGCACCCTTGGGCGGGAAGGGGACCGCGCATGCACGCTGCATTCCCAAAGGCTTTCTATGAAAGCTGGGGAAATGCTCCACATGGGGGCTCCGTCAGCGCCGACGTCACCCATATGTGAGGACTGACTTCCTGCTTGGTCCTGGAGAATGTTTGTTTACCAAGTATATTTAGCATTTCTTATATACTGCCTTTCATGATATCAAGGCGGTTTACATTGAACAAACTGAAATTACATTGAACAGGGCATTATAACTTGGAGATAACTATTTTACAGGGAACATGGGCAATGGAGGGTTAAGTGACAAGCCAGGGAACATGGGCAATGGAGGGTTAAGTGACAAGGAGCACCTATAGGACTAGAAATCCCAGTCCTTCCGGCCCAAGGTTGCTGTCCTCTAGTGGGATTTGAACCCCCGACCTTCCGGCCTGAGGTAACTTGCCCCAACCACTAGGCCACTCCTCCCTCTGTGTTTACTATGTTTGCTATGCTGCAGGCCATTTGGCCATTGAATTTGTGTTATTGTAAACTGCTGTGAAACCTGTCATTGCATAACAAGCGGTATATCATAACTTTTAAATAAATAAAATAAACCAACCCCCCCCCCCCCCTTGGAGATTATCAGGCTGCTCTTAGGAGAACTGTTCCTCAACTCTATACTTTCCAGCCCGAGTTCCGCAGACTTATGCAGTTAGCACCCTTCGCCAAGGACACTAAACCAGGTTAGCTCGATGTCCAGGCATGAGCAAGCAGCCCCCTCCTCCAGAAAGGTACTGCTATCCACACTTTTACCACAAAGCGAGAAATGTCTTGGCAAGTTCCAGGAGGCAGAGTATCCCCCTCTCCCCCATTGCATGAATGTACAACAGACTCATATGGCCCTATACGAAAATGAGAGACTGAGCCTGAAGACAACCAGCTCTAGGACAAGAAAATGCCAGAATGAACCTCCCTACCAGAATCTATATGTATCCAGGGTAACATCCCTGGCCCTGCTGCAGAGGGAAAAAGAGAAACAACCTATCGCTATCAGAGGCAGTAAGAAATATCCCCAATAGTCCCCCACCTGAAAGAAAAGCCTCGAGGATACACCCTGGGAAGATCTGGCAAAGAGAAATTAGGCTTACCTGCTAATTGTTGTTCCTTGAACTCCAGTCCAGTTCCGCGCCTCTGAGTAGTGTATCTCTTCCAGCAGCTTCGAGACAGAGTATGTCATGTCATCTTTTTGATGACACTAGTGTACATATGCAGCCTACACTGCCTACCAGCCCGAGTACCTATTGACAAAGCAGACTCAGAGGAGCAACAAGTAAGTAGGACAGTTAGGCAGAGGTCAAATACCTAGGGGTGACCCTTGATAGGACGCTCAGCCTATCTCCTCATATAAACAGTGAAATCTATATTCTTCAAAATAAGGACAATCCAACAGCTACGGTCAATAGACAGTACAGATTTCAGGACTGTGGTACAAACGCTCATAACACCTCACTTGGATTACTGCAACGGAATACTGCAGGGAACATCCAAGAAAAATCTGCACTCTCTACAACTGGCTCAAAATGTCACTGCAAGGTTGATCTACAAAGCAAAATTAACTGACCGCATCTCCCCTATCCTTTATGCATTGCACTGGCTCCCGGTATCCTGTAGAATTACCTATAAATCATTGGTTACAACATTCAAACTTATTAACATAGCACCGTCCTTCCTGACAACTCTAATACATGCTCCTCAAGAAAGCAGGTCAAGAAGGAGAAAAAAAACCTACACATGCTGCGAGTACCAGAATTTATTTGGCAATCAAAGCAGAAGACGAGCAACTCAGCTTTCTCGCTCTACGCTCCTACGTTGTGGAACAACCTCCCAATACAGTTAAGGGAGATGAAGGACCTCCAATCATTTAGAAAAGATCTGAAAACATTCTTATTTACCCAGCACGTCTACAGCCTGCAGTCCGGCGAGCTTCCGATTCTTCAAAGCAGTATGAGCCAGCAACCTTATCCCAATCCTACCTAGACATAGCATACACTCACACCTATTCTATTTAATTCCTCACTACTCATGGATATTCAATACTATACTCAAGTAAATAGTTTTCGCTGCAAGTTAAAATGCCAATAGCTTATATGTCACACTCCTCAGGTATCTAAATGCCATACACGTTAATAGTTCTTTGATGATAGTTAAACGTCATCTGCTGTTATTATATCGGCATGTTCTAGCCACCTGTTTTATTGTATATTGCCTTTAGTTAAACTACCTAAATTGTTCTTTGTAAAATAACGCTCGTTATTATTGTTCGGTTATATGTAAACAACCTCTGATCTCTGGAAGAGGTGGTATAGAAAAATGTACAAATAAGTAGTTAAACATGCAACAAACACTTCTACTTTTAAATAAAACTAGCACTCCCTCCATCCTCTGGGAAGGATACCCCGTCCACCCCTTCCAGTATGTGGAGGCCTACCTGTTGAGCACCTAAGCAACTCCAACTGGCAGAGCAAGCAACTGACAACTCTTCTGGTCTCCCCCCCCCCCCCCCCCAAAAAAAAACCACACTGATTACACCTCCCTCACCGGCTCCCCCTGGCCACTTCCTCCACCAAGGGAACCAGCTTCAGGACCGGGGTGTGCAGAGATTCACAGAAAGCACTCGGGGAGTGTTCCAAGACTGGACTGGAGTTCTTCAAGGAAAAACAATTCTAATTTCTCTTTCCTTATTCCTCCAGTCCAGTCCTGCACCTCTGGGATGTATCAGCGCAGTTAAACAGGAGGGACCCGCACAACCAGTCAGAAGTACTGCCGATCCGAAACGAGCATCTCCCGCTACCTGGACATCCAAGCGAAAATGCTCAGAGAAAGTATGCTGCCCTACAGATCTCCACCGGTGGAACTAAGCTATAATCTGCCCACGAGGGTGCCTGAGCCCTTGTGGAATGCGCCCGCAATCCCGTCGGCACTACTTTACCCTTCAAGATGCATGTTGACGTGATTGCCTCCCTGATCCATCTGGAAATAGAGGCCTTAGCTGCCGCCTCACTTCTGCGCAGCCTGCCAAACAGAACCAGACGGTTCGATCTCCAAAAGGACGATGCCCTTTTCACATACCTTCGCAGGACTCTTACCATCCAGGTGGCACAGCTGTGGAGTAGCAGGACCCGTATCTGCTCTCGCCCACATCCGTGCTTGCCAGAGCCAGTAAGAAAACGGCCTGATTTACATGAGATGCTGACACCACCTTAGGCAAAAATGAAGGTACCAGGCGTAGGACCACAGTTCCGAAATCCTGCATGCCGAGCAAATTGTCACCAGGAACACCATTTTCAGAGTCAAATCCTTCAGGGAAGCTCAACTCAATGGCTCAAAGGGTTCCCCAGACAGCGCCGACAGCACCAGATTGAGATCCCAAGGCGGTACCACTGCCCTCTTCGTCAGACAGAGGTGGGTCACTACCCCTAGAAAGCTCAGCACCTCTGGGTGTGTACCCAACAGTACCCTGTGGACTTTCCCGCGATAAATGGAAATCACCGCCAGTTGCACACAAGGAACCGGCAGCTAGACCCTTATCAAAACCGGATTGCAAGAATGCCAAGATGCCCGGGACAGAAGCAGTAGAAGGGCACACCTGCCTCTCTCCGCACCATGATTCAAAGACGCACCCCTACACAAGCAGATTCGTAGACCAACTATGGGCCTGTAGCAAGGTCGCTATCACCGAGCCCGAATATCCAATCTTGCCCTTTCAAGGGCCATGCCATAAGCGAGAATAGACCTGGGGCATGCAAAGTGGCCCCTGCATCAAGAGGTCCTTCTGAATCAGAAGCCACCCCAGTCAGTCAATCTTCCAGTATCCGAATCAGGTCAGCATACCAGAGGCACCTCGGCCAGTCCGGTACCCCCATAATTACTAATCCCCGGTGCACCTGTTACACTAACCGGCCTATGAGCACCTACGAGGGAAAAAAAACAGAAGACCCTCTTCAGGCCACTGCTGAATTAAAGCATCCAGGCCCTCGGACATCCTCTTCTTCTGCTGAATGGCAGGCCTTGGCCGACTAAAATTGCCATTAGGTCCATGACCAGTGTGCCCCATCAGCAGACCACCTGCTCGAACACCTCCTGATTAAGCTCCCACTCTCCAGGGTCCATGCACACTCAGCTGGGGTAGTTGCCATCACATTGTTGATTCCTGCTATGTGCGCTGCCAATAATGCCTGGAGACGAATCTCTGCCCATCCGAACAGCCTTTCGGCCTCCTCCTCCATGGCTGCACTGCCCGTGCGTCCTTGCCGGTTGATATAAGCCACCGTGGTCGCATTGTCCGAAAGGACTTGGACCACCTTTCCACTGCAACTGTGGTTTGAAACTTTCTAGCGCCAAGGTCACCGCTCGCATCTCGAGCCTGTTGATCGACCAGAGGGCCTCCTGCGGACTCCTGTCCCTGAACAAAGCATCCTCCGCAATGGGCTCCCCAACATAACAGGCTGGCATCCGTCATCAGTGGAACTCACACTCAACCACCAACAGAGGGCTCTCCTGGTGCTCCCCGGGCAGGGGAGTATTTGGGACAGATACTGACTCTGATGGGGACCACCAAGGAAGCAGAGCCCTCTGCAGCGGTCGCATATGCACCCTTGCCCATGGGACAAGCTGGAGTGGCCGCCAGAAACAGCAGATAATGCCATGCTGATGGTCTTGCCATCTTCAGGAACTGCCATATCTACTGTTGTAGCTCGTGGCAGAAAATCCAGCAGGACAACCCTGCCCATGCGGGTATGAAAGCACACTCCCAGATACTCTAGCTCCTGGGCTGGCTATAACTGACTCTTGGCAAGGTTGAACCCCCCAGAGACTTTGAAGGACCCATGCTGTTGTTCTTTCGCTATCATCCCTGGACTTCGCCTGGATCAGCAAATCGTCTAGGTGCAGTTGGACAAAAACCCCTTCCTTGAAGAGAGCTGCCGCCGCCACCATCACCATAACCTTGGTGAAGATACCAGGGACAGTCAGACCAAAGGGCAACGCTCGAAACTGGAAATGGCCCCTTGGCACCGCAAAGTAGAGAAACTGCTTGATGTTCTGGATGGATGGGAATGTGCAGATACACTTCCATGAGATCAAGAGATGCCAAAAAACTCTCTGCATCCTGCTGCCACTATTACTGATCGCAGCATTTCCATGTGGAAATGCTGTACCTGGAGACAGCGGTTCATGCCCTTGAAGTCGAGAATCGGGCGAAAGGAACCTTCCTTTTTGGGCACCACAAAATACATGGATTATCGACCGCAGACATACTGGTCTCGCAGAAACGATTCCACGGCTCTTAGCTGCAGGAGACAAGTCAAGGTCTCTTCTACTGCTGCCAACACCGCTGCGTCCACTTTGGGTGATCGAAGGTGCTCTCGTTCTTGCTCCGGCAGCAGGTATAGGCACATCATAGATTACATCCCTTTAAGACCAGCCCCCGGCAGATCCCACTCATCCTGGATCATCTGTCCTATTACTCCATGCACCAGGAAAACTTTCTGGCATTTCCGCACCGCCTGGAACAGCGGATTCTACAGCGCCTCTTCCTCTGCCGGGAGGTTAGCAGGCATACTGAGAGCCTTGAGGGACTCCCAAGGTACACATAGATCAGGGGTGTCAAACTCAAATACACAGTGGGCCAAAATGTAAAACTTGAACAAAGTCGCGGGCCAGCATTGAACAAATGAACCTTTTAATATGGACCCAAACAAGATTTGCTTTAACATTGAATATGAAGCAACACTTATTACTATACAATTTATAACTTAATAGTTCAGATATGCAAAAACCAAATTCAAATAAAAAAAAACATCAATGACATTCATTTATTAAATAAGATTTAAATAATAATAAATAATAATTTTTAAAATAAAATAACAATAATAAAATTAATCAACCATTCAAGCCCATGTCTTGGAGTAGCAAGAAAAAGTGCATAAAGAAAACGTTAATTATTGCTCAGTTTGCTGCACACTGATCTAATCTGATGTGCCCAAGCCAGATACCTGGCATCTCTTCTTGGATGATAGTTCATCAATGTCTGGGCTCAGGCTTTGAGCTGAGGAAATCCTCAGTATCGAGCGAAGGTGTTCATCAGTCAGACGTCTCCTGTGAGATGTTTTGGTCATCTTCATCGAGGAGAAAAGTTGCTCACATAGATAAGTGCTGCCGAACATGGAGAGCATCTGAGCAGCTTGGGTGCGGAGCTGAGGCATTGTGTCAGGGATGAACTGTGGAAACTGGGCGGCGCCCACAGCATCATACTTTGACTTCAGCGTGTCATTACACTGGAGTTCAATTAGCTCCATTTGGAGGTTGGTTGGTGCGTTTTCCACATTAACTGCAAAGGGATTACTGAGCAGTTCAAACCTACATTTCTGGACATCAAAGTCGGCAGATCGCCGGCTAAACTCAGCGCCGAGTACACTGAGTTTTTCAGCAAACTGTGCGCATGGGAACAAGTTGGTAAAGAACTGCGTTTTCATGGTTTGGCAGCAGGGAAAATGGCCAAGGTTTCCTTGCAGCATCTGATTCTCCCACAGGCACAGTTTAGTTTTAAAAGCCCTCACTGCAGCGTACATGTCTGTGATGATGCGCCCCCGCCCCTGAAGCTGCAGGTTCAGCGCATCGAGATGGCTCGAGATGTCACACAGAAAGGCCAGCTCACACAGAAACTTTTTCTCCTGAAGCTCTGCTGTGTCCTTCCCTTTGCTTTCCAGAAACTGACATATTTCCTCATGCAGCTCAAAACATCTATTCAGTACTTTTCCTCGGCTTAACCATCTCACCTCTGTGTGATACGGCACGTCTGCGTATTCCGAACCACACTCCTCCAGAAAAGACTTAAACTGGCGGTGATTCAGACCTTTGGCTCTTATAAAGTTAACTACTTGTGTTACTGTGGTCATAACATGTTCCATCTTTAGGGCTTTGCCACACAATGATTCCTGATGTATGATGCAGTGATAAACAGTTAGTTCACCTGCACAGTTCTCTTCCTGCATCTTCTCCCGGACCCTGCCCACCAGTCCACTTGTTTTAAAACCGCACATCGCTGGCGCACCATCTGTCGTTAATCCCACGAGTTTATCCCACGGCAGCTTTATTTCAGTTACGCATTTGGAAACCTCCTCAAAAATTTCCTTTCCTGTGGTTGTGCCATGCATTGATTTGAATCCCAATAGCTCCTCCGTAACACACATATTTGAGTCCACTCCACGGATGAAGACTGACAGCTGAGCAGTATCAGATGCGTCGCTGCTCTCATCCACAGCAAGGGAGAATGCAACGAAATCTTTTCCCTTTTCCAAAAGCTGGTCATACAGATTGGTGGCAAGATCACATGTGCGATCAGCTACTGTGTTTCTGCTCAGGCTCACGTTTGAAAAGGCTTGCTTTTTCTCTGGGCACACGATGTCACAAACTTTCAACATGCACTTTTTCACAAACTCTCCCTCATTAAAGGGCCGGGCTGATTTTGCGATCTCTGCTGCCACAATATAACTAGCCTTTACAGCAGCCTCACTTTGTGATGTGGCTTTTTTGAACATATTCTGTTGTGAAACCAAACTTCTTTTCATCTCCTCCACTTTCTGGCTCCTTTGAGTCATGTCCAGGTCCTTGTACTTGTCATGGTGTTTTGTTTCATAGTGTCGTCGAATGTTATACTCCTTAGTTATAGCCACGTTGACTCCACAAATCAGACAAACAGGTCTGTCTTTTAAATATGTAAACAAATATTCTGTCTCCCACCTGTCCAGAAAGTTCCTGTTGTCTGCCTTTCTTTTTGCCATTTTTGGGAAGGGGTTCCACAGTGACAGTTGTAGCTTGAGATCGCTATGACTTCTGTCACACAGGAGAGGGCGTTTCTGGGACCTGTCCTGATTGACGCGCCAAAACAACAGCAAGGCATTATGGGATTTGTAGTATTAGCGATGAATGAATGCGCTGTATAATACCGGCGGGCTAGCTCTAGTAGTCATTTGGTATAGCCTCGCGGGCCAAATATAATTACACTACGGGCCAAATTTGGCCCGCGGGCCAGAGTTTGACACCTATGACATAGATTATGAGCCCTTTAGGGACGAGGAATTGTATTAGTACCCGTTTTTAGTGATTGCAAACCGCTTTGACGCCCTTCAGCCTGGGCGGTATATCAAGAAATTGCATAAACATATGCATAAGAATAAAGATGAGCGCTGGTATCTCCTCCCGACTAAAAACCCGAACAATCCGGGCCTGATCCTCCTGTTCTGGGATCTCTCCTTACAACTCCTCCTGCAGGTCTAGCTTTGTGTCAAGGTCTTCCACATCCAGCCCCTCCAACAATGGTGATTGCTGCCATTTCTCTTAGCCTCTAGCCCACTTAGACACCACTGCTCCCAACTCGTGCTCTTTTGCATCAGACACCCTTGGGTTCTAGGGCTGAGGAGCCGCTTGCCAAACCCTGTTGACGAAGGCAAAACACCTTAAGCAAAAGTAAGACACTCCGGTGAGAACTCCCCCAGGAGTCCTATTGCTCCCTGGGATTGAGGGGTGGATGGTCCATGCATTGTGTAGGGACCGGGGGCCAGATCAGTTGAAGGTAACATGGCACCCCCCGCCTCCAAGGTCTCTTGCAACCAAGGAGGGACTCTCCTGCCTTATCTCATCCTGCAGGCCCTGCTCAAATGACTTAGCCTCTTGCATGCAGTCCAGGCAGATGCCTGCCTCCGAGACCACACCCCATCGGGGACCGCATATCTTGAGGCTTTTTAGATTGCGCTGCCGTGTTGTACCTTAAAGATATGAAATGGACCTTGCACTGATCCAATCAAACTGACACTTTCTCCAAGTAAAGTTTGTTTTTATTCTAAGTACTACAAATGGCTATAAGGGAGTACAGCTTCCCTTACAAGCAATATTACAAATTTAATAGGTACATAATCTGGGCTGAGACAAGGGATGATCATATCAGGTTACTCATTGACCACAGACTGATGGAAGGATTTCATTTGCCTCCTATCCACTGACTAGGACTATTTTTCTAGCTACATTCATTTCTTGTATACAGGTACTTTATGTTTTCCACAGAAAACAACTGTAGCTGCTACAAACCTATATGCAGCACTTTTTTCCCCACTTATCTTTCATTTATTTCTGTCTCAGACTTTTTATCTGACCCTTCTCAGGAAAAAGTCACAATGTCTCAACCAACTGTCACTTACATCACCTGACCAGGCACAACAGCACTCTGAAATCTGCTCAGTAACAGTGGCATATCTAGCTAGGCTTTTTCCACAGGTCTGCATCAAGTCATTGTTCACATAAGTTTTGAGCTGTATAACACAAGGAATGCTTAAGGATTAAATGGTGTTCACCCTCCTTGATACCATCCTATACCAGGCACTGCGGTCTAGCTGGCATGGTGGGAAGGGCTTGGGGCACTCCCCAGGAATGCCCTCAATCTGTACCCAGGTAGGTAAAAGGATCCCTACCTAGCACAGTGCACCTCAACGGGCTCAGGCACAGAGCACTATAGTACTTGAACTAAAATAAAACCAATTTACCTAAATCTAATTAACTGAAACTGAAATTTAAAAAACTGCACATGGCCCCCTAGGAAGAAGCTGCTCTGTTCTGCTTTATTCTCCAGTGGCTGCCTCTCCCAGGCACCCAAAACACAGCAGGCGGTTAAAACACATGCGGGTCTGAATAAGAAGAAATCACACCTAAACACAGTTGGGGGGGAGCTTCCTGTGCCACTGCAGGCTCCCAAACATACAGTTGCAGACTGCTCTCTGTCTCCTCGTGTTCCGGTGGTTGCTAGGGGTTCCTGATGTCCTACCCCCACTCCCCCCCCCCCACACACACACTCTTACCTTGGAGCCTCTTTGCAATGTAACTTTTCTATCCCTTGTGCTCAGCCTTCCTTCCTGGCTTCGGCCAGCTTTCACTCCTGTCAATCAACTGCAGCCCCCTCAGTGGCTCCTCACCCGATAACGGGTTCGTGAGCCGCCTGAAGTCTCAGACTGAGGAAGGCCCCCCACAGAACTCCCCTCCCCCTAAATCCTGGGGGAAGAGGCAGGAGGAATATCCTCCCTCAGCCCTGTTGCCCCGCCCCCCCGTGTTCTCTTTTCCTTCTGCCTTTAAAAAAGAGTAATTAGGCCTTACCTAATTAGTATTCTTGAAGGAACTCCAGTCCAGTACCTGTCTTCTGGGTTGTGCTTCCCTTCCAGCAGCTTAGAGGCTGAGCTCGTCATCGATTTGATGACCTACTGGTATAAATACCACTGGCACCACCTACCAGCACCAATAAACTATTGAAAAAGCAGACTAACGGAGAGACAATTAAGTAACCACAACTTCATAAAACTAAACCGTTAACTAACAGACTAACACACCCCCCTCCCATTGCCCCCGGAAGGAACTTCCCACTCCCCGGAAAAGGAAGGAGGCAGCTTACCTGACTCCGCACCAACCCTTACGTACCTCCCAAGGGCCAGTTCCAGCCCACACCGCCTCGCCACCACAATGCCTGCGCGGAGCTTCTCCAACTCTTCTTCACTTCCGCCACAAACCTTCAGTCTGGTGACCTAATTACAGAACACTGAATCCTGAAAACCAATTCGGGCAGGATCAGGGACTGGACTGGAGTTCCTTCAGGAACACTAATTAGCAGGCGAGGCCTAATTACTCTTTCCCTATCGTCTCTCCAATCTAGTCCCTGTCTTCTGGGATGTAACAGAGCAGTTCAAGCCTGGGAGGGGTTCGCCATTCAGGACTGAAGTACCGCACTCCCAAACCCCGCATCCGCCACTGCCTGAACAGCCAACCTATAATGCTTGGCAAAGGTATGTAGAGACAACCAAGTGGCCACTCTGCAAATGTCCCACGGCGGAACTAACTATACTCTGCCCATGAAGCCGCCTGGTACCTGCTTCCCCTTCAGGATGTAGGCCGATGCAATCGCCTCCCTGATCCACCTGGATATGGATGCCATGGCAGCCGCCTCACCCTTACGCGGCCCTCCGCTCCTACTTCCAAAACGGCGCTGTGCGACTTCAGCACCCTGCCCACATCCAAACAGCGGAGCTTCTCATCAACCGCCCCGTCCCCCACTAGGGAAGGCCGGGAGAGAGACCACCTGATTCACATGAAAGGGGGAAATTACCTTTGGCACAAAGGATGGGACTGTCCACAAAACCACCTTCTCCTTAAAAAAAAGAAAGAAAAGGCGGAAGCGAAGACAGCGCCTGAAGCTCCGAGATTCACCTAGCGGAACAGATAGCAACCAGAAAGACTGCCTTGAGAGTTAGTCCTTCAAAGAAGCCTTCCCCACTGGCTCGTAAGGTTCCCCCGCTAGAGCGTTCAACACCAGATTAAGATCCCAAGGAGGGATCAACAACCTCTGCTGAGGCCGCAAGTGCCTAACCGCCCGCAGGAATCTACCAATATCCGCGTGGTCCGCCAAGGACTTCCCACGGACGTTGCCCCTATAACAGGAAATGGCCGCCAAGTGGACCCGCAAAGAGCTAGCTGCCAGGCCTTTCTCGAACCCTGCCTGCAAAAACTCCAGAACCTCCGGAACTGAGGCAGCAGGCAGTCTCTTCTCCTGGTCCGCAGACCAGGCCTCAAATATACACCAAATCCTTATGTAAGAAAGGCAGGTCGAGCGCTTGCGCGCACTCAACAAAGTTGAAATCACTGCCCCTGAATAACCCTGCTTACGGAGCTGTGCCCTTTCAATAGCCAGGCCATAAGCAAGAACCGATCACAACTTGGGGCATCCGCACCGGACCCGGCAGAAGGAGATAGTCTCTGCAGGGAAACCGCCATGGACGCTCCACCAGCAGTCCCACCAAATCCGCATACCATGGCCGCCACAGCCAGTCTGGGGCTATGAGAATCACCAATACTTGGTGAGCTTCCACCTGCTGTAGAATCCCTCCCTATGAGAGCCCAAGGTGGAAAAATGTACAAAAAGCCTTCTGAAGGCCACTTCTGGACCAGGGCGTCCAGGCCCTCCGACATCCTTTCCTTCCTGCGGCTAAAAAAACAACTCGCCTTCACCAACTTCCATCTGGCCATGAGGTCCATGATCGGAGCCCCCCAACGGGCTACTATCTGGTCGAAGACCACTTGACTGAGCACCCACTTGCCATGGTCTACCGTGCACCTGCTCAGATAAGTCTGCCATGACGTTCTCAACCCCGGTCACGTGTTGTGCCGACAGGGCTACTAGATGGACTTCAGCCCACTGCATCAGACCTTCCGCTTCCTCCTCCAAGGAGGGACTGCTTGTCCCCCTGACGGTTGATGCAGGCCACTGTCATGACATTGTCGGACAGGACTGACTGCTTTCTGGCAGACCAAGGACTCGAATGCCCTGAGCGCTAGGGCCACCGCCCGCAGCTCCAGTCTGTTGATGGACCACTGGGCCTCCATCAAACTCCAAAGAACCTGGGCAAACCAGTCCTCACAATGTGCCCCCCAACCTGCTAGACTGGCATCCATCGTCAACTGCACCCACTGCGGGGTTTCGAGGGGCATCCCACAACCCAAGTTCTTCAGGCAGCTCCACCACTGCAATGTCTCCTTGGCTGCTAGAGGACAGGCAATCGCCATGGACAACGGTTGATGCTGATGCGACCAGCGCCGAAGCAAGGCCCATTGAAGCGGCCACATGTGTGTGCTCTTGCCCACGACACCAACTCTATCGTTGCTGCCATGGTCCCTAGCACCTGCAAGTAATGCCAGGCCATAGGTCTCTGTCTGTCCAAAAACTGCGACATGAGGCTCCTCAGATCCTCGGCTCTCTGCTTTGGGAGGAATACCCGGCCTCTTGCGGTGTCGAACCTTGCTCTGAGGTACTCAAGTTCCTGCGTGGGCACCAACCTGCTCTTTGTCAGGTTGATCACCCATCCCAACTCCTCCAGGAACTCTGGCCATTGCCTTGTGACTCTCTGCCTCAGATTTCGCCCAGATCAGCCAGCCGTCGAGGTAGGGATGAACCAAGATTCCTTTCATGCGCAGCACTGCGGCCACTACTACCATCACCTTGGTGAAAGTTCGAGGAGCCGTTGCCAGGCCGAAGGGCAGAGCCTGAAACTGAAAATGTCCCCTTGGAACTGCAAACTTCAAAAATTGCTAATGAGCCTTGCGAATGGGAACATGTAACTACGCTTCTGTCAGGTTCAGGGATGTCAAAAACTCCCCCTGCCGGACGGCCACAATCACCAACTTCAGTGTCTCCATCCGAAAGTGCGGCACTCTGAGGCACTGATTGAGACGTTTCAGGTCGAGAATCGGTCAAAAGGCTCCTTCTTTCTTGGGCACTACAAAATAGATTGAGTACCGACCGCAGCCGTACTGGTCTGGAGGCACCGGTACCACTGCCCCAACAACAAAAGCCTTGAAAGAGTGTCCTCTACTGCCGCCCTCTTTGCCGGAGAACTACAAGGGGACCGAAAAAATGCTGGACGAACTGGCTTCGCAAATTCGAGAGCGTATCTGTCTCGGATCATCTCCAAAACCCATTGATTGGACGTGACCCGGGCCCAGGTGGAAAGAAACTGCCTCAAAACAACCTCCCACCGGCAGCACCCCCTCCCAGGCACCCCGAAACCCCTGGCCCCTCTAGGGGAAATGACCCCTTTGAAAGGAAGCCGACCTAGCCGGCCGAAACCTCCGAATGTCTCTAGGCTGGCTTTGCGCAGGGAGGCGGCCCTGCTTCGTCCTATCCTCGAGAAGTCTACCCCCTTTAGTCTCGCCGAGCTCTTTAACAAACTTATCCAAGTCTTCCCCAAAGAGCAACTTCCCCATAAAGGGGAGTCTACTAAGCCGAGCCTTCACGGAAGCATCTGCCACCCAGTTGTGTAGCCACAAGTATCGGTGAGCCGCCACGACCGAAGCCATATTCTTCGCCAGGCTCTTAATGAGATCATATTGACTATCCGCCAGGAAGGCCGCTCCCAACTCTATCATAGCAGCATTGCCCTGTGCATCCCCGGCAAGATCACCGGCTACATGCAGCTGCTGTGACCACCTCAGGCAGGCTCTTGCCACCCAAGCACCAAACACCGAAGCCTGCAAGGCCAGGGCGCTCACACCAAAGGCTTGTTTCAGTAACATCTCCAGCTTTCTATCCTGAGCATCCTTCAGAGCCGCACTGCCCTCTACGGGGATAGTTGTCTTCTTTGCCACCGCCGACACTGCCGCATCCACCCAAGGAGACCGCAGCAACACCTTCTCTAGCTCTGGCAAGGGATACAGCTGAGCCATAGACCGTACCCCCCTAAAACTGGCCTCCAGCTGATTCCATTCCTCTTGAATCATGTGGTGTGCCACTCTGTGCACTGTAAATACTTTCTGGGACTTCCCGACGGCCTGAATCAATGGGTCCTCTAAGACCTTCTCATCAACTGGTGCATCAGCAGCCATATTGAGCACTTTCAGCGATTCCCCAATAAGGGCTGGAAGCTCCTCCCGACAAAAAACTCTTACTATCCGAGCCTGTTCTTCCTCCGGGATCTCTCCCTCTTCGAGTTGCTCTTCATCTTCTCCTAACTCCCAGTCCGAGGCCTCCCCTTCCAGAGCTTCCGACAGAGGGGACGCAAGGCCCTCCTCATTCACCAACCTAGCAAGCTTGGGCGGAGGACCTGCCCCCTGATCCTTGGCCAGCTTGTGCCTGGAGGTCCCGCGTGCCTGGAGACCCAGGAGCCCTCCCGCTCCCTGCTGACACATACAAAAGGCCTTATGCAACAGAAGCACAAACACAGGGGAGAAATCCCCCCAGACACCACCCTCCCCGGAGGACGGGGAGGGCTGCGAAAAAAGGCCCCAGGAGGTCCACTGCTAAGGGTAGGAGGAACGACTGGTCACCCCCTGTCCCCGGAGGGTTCCCAGACCCCTGAGAATCAGAAGCCCCCCTGCTCCTGGGGGACCCCTACTTGTATTTCCTGCTCCACCGAGGCGGCTTCTGCAGCACAGCCCCTGCAGACCCCTGCCTCTGACACTGTGCCCCGTCTGGAGCCGCAGACCACACACTGTGGTCTACCCGGCATGGTGCAGTGGCCCCAAACTGCTTCAGACTCCAAGAAATTCAAGCAGACTTTGGCATCAAACAGATACATTCAAATGAACTTAAGAAAATTTAATTACCTCATAAACAAGGGTTTCCCTTTTGTTTTGTTTTGGGTTTTTTTTTGGGGGGGGGGGGGTTAAACGAGAAAGAGAAATAGAAACTCTCTGGAGAGGAACAAAAACCAAATAGAACCTCACCGTTGACTTACCCAGTCCAGATTTCAAAGTAGTAATTAAACCTTACCTGTTAATTAATGTTCCTGAAGGAACGACAGTCCAGTCCCTTTGCTTCTGGGTTGCGTAACCCTTCCAGCAGCTTGGAGGCTGAGCCCATCCTTTTTGAGGATGGTGCGGTATAAATACCACTGGCACCACCCACAGATCCCAGTAATCTAATGAAAAAGCAAACTTAACGAAAATTCCATTAATAGCCTATATAAAACAACAATACAACTAACCTACTCAAGGAGTTCTACTTTTTTTTTTTGGGGGGGGGGGTTAAAGGAGGAAGAAAAAAGGGGGGGGGGAAGGAGGAGGTTTACCTGAATCTGGCCGAGTCATCCTTCACACCGGCCGGTCGGACCTGTACCAAGGGACCCATCCACTTTGTCCTGGTCCTGAGTTCGGTCTGCTGATCCTAACATATCCACTAGGACATTATGCCAAAAAGGAGAACCGGGTGGGATCAGGGACTGGACTGTCGTTCCTTCAGGAACATTAATTAGCAGGTAAGGTCTAATTACTTCTTCCTTATCGTCACTCCAGTCCAGTCCCTTTACTTCTGGGATGTAACAGAGCAGTTCAAGCTTGGGTGGGGTCCATTATCCCGGACCGAAGTACCGCGTCCCCAAATCGAGAATCAGCTGAACTCTGAACGTCCAGTTTTTAATGTCTGGTAAAGGTATGTAGCGAGGACCACGTAGCCGCCTTACAAATGTCCAATGGTGGCACCAAGCTATATTCTGCCCAGGAGGTAGCCTGTGCTCGCGTTGAATGAGCGCGCAGCCCCCCTGGAACCTGCTTCCGTTTGAGGATATAGGCGGAAGCAATAGCTTCCCTGATCCACCTGGAGATGGAAGCCTTGGCCGCTGCCTCCCCCTTGTGGGGCCCTCCAAACTGAATGGACGGTCAGACTTTCGGAAGGACGCCGTGCGGGATAGGTAACGCTTCAAGGCTCTCTGCACGTCCAGGAGGCGCAGCTTCCTGTCTCTCCCCACTTGCCCCTCCGCTGAAAACGACGGAAGCGTAACTGTCTGGTTCACATGAAAGGGAGAGATGACCTTGGGCAAGAAAGAAGGTACCGTCTGTAAGACCATTTTATCCTTGAAGAACAACAGAAAAGGGTGCTGAGAGGACAGCGCTTGAAGTTCGGAGACACGTCTGGCCGAGCAAATAGCGACCAGAAAAACCGTCTTCAGTGTCAAATCCTTTAGAGAGGCTTCCTTTAACGGCTCAAAGGGTTCCTTGGTCAAGGCATTTAGTACCAGGTTGAGATCCCAAGGAGCGATGACTGATCTTTGCTGTGGACGTAGGCGCCTGACCGCTCTTAGGAACCTGGACACGTCCGCGTGGGCCCCTAACGACTTTCCACGGATCTTACCTCTATAGCAAGAAATTGCTGCCTACTGGACCCGTAAGGAACTGGACGCTAGACCTTTGTCAAACCCCGCTTGCAAGAACTCCAGAACCTCCGGGATAGAGGCCGACAGAGGATTCCTCCAGTGCTCCGCACACCATGCTTCGAAGATGCGCCAAACTCTTACATAGGAGAGGCAGGTCGAGCGCTTTCTAGCACTCAGAGTCGAGATTACCGATCCCGAATAACCCCGCTTCAGGAGCCGCGCCCTTTCAATAGCCAGGCCGTAAGCGAGAATCGATCCACGTGAGGCATCCGAACCGGACCTTGCCTCAGGAGATCCAGACTGCAGGGAAGCCGCCAAAGTCGGTCGGCGATCAACCTTACCAGGTCCGCATACCAGGGACGGCGAGGCCAATCTGGAGCTATGAGGATTACCAAACCTTGATGAGCCTCCACCCGCTGCAGCACCTTGCCGATGAGAGCCCATGGGGGAAACACATACAGGAGACCCTCCGAAGGCCATTTCTGTGCCAAAGCATCTAAGCCTTTGGACATCCTTTCCTTCCTTCGGCTGAAAAATCGGCTTACCTTGGCGGAAGAATACCGTGCCATGAGGTCCATTACTGGTGGGCCCCAAAGGGCTACTATATGGTCGAAGACCTCCTGTTCCAGCTCCCACTCCCCGTGGTCTATCTTGAACCTGCTGAGGTAATCGGCCGTAATGTTGTCCGTGCCGGCCACGTGCTGAGCTGAAAGAGCCTCCAACCGGACCTCGGCCCATTGGAATAGGCCGTCCGCCTCCTTCTCCAAGGCAGGGCTGCTTGTGCCGCCCTGGCGGTTGATGTAAGCTACTGCGGTGATATTGTCAGAGAGGATGCGAATTGCTCTTCGTCGCACTAAGGACTCGAATGCCCTGAGGGCCAGGGCTACTGCCCGTAATTCCAGCCTGTTGATGGACCATTGTGACTCTAACGGCGTCCAGAGGCCCTGGACGAACTGGTCCTTGCAATGCACTCCCCAGCCTGTCAGGCTGGCATCCGTTGTCAACAGCAACCACTGCGGAGGTTCGAGAGGCATCCCGCAATCCAAATTCCTTGGGGACCGCCACCACTGGAGGGCCTTCTTGGTTCGAGGAGCGCAGGGCAACTGCATGGGCAAGGGATGATGCTGATGAGACCAACGACGTAACAGAGCCCGCTGCAAGGGCCGCATGTGAGCCCTGGCCCACGGTACTACCTCTATTGTCGCAGCCATGGTTCCCAGCAATTGAAGTAATGCCACGCCGTAGGACTTCGCCTGCCCAGAAACTGTGTGACCAGGATCCTTAGGTCTCTTGACCTCGACTTGGAGAGAAACACCCTGCCCCTGCTGGTGTCAAACCTCGCTCCGAGATACTCGAGCTCCTGGGAGGGTATCAACCTGCTCTTTACCCGATTGATGACCCACCCTAACTCTTCCAGCACTTCCACCACTCTGGCAGTGGACAAGCAATTTTCCTCTTCTGACTTTGCCCGTATCAGCCAATCGTACAGATAGGGATGCACTAGTATACCTTCTCTTCATAGGGCCGCCGCCACCACCACCATCACCTTGGTGAAAGTCCTGGGAGCCGTAGCTAGACCGAAGGGCAGAGCCTGGAACTGAAAATGACCTTTTGGCACCGCGAATCTCAGGAACTGTTGATGGGACTTTCTGACCGGAATATGCAAATAGGCTTCCGTCAAATCCAACGACGTCAGGAACTCAACGCTCCTTACGGCTACAATGACTGATCTTAGAGTTTCCATCCGGAAATGAGGCACCTTGAGACAGCGATTGACTTGCTTTAGATCCAGGATCGGACGATAGGAACCTTCTTTCTTTGGTACCACGAAATAAATCGAGTACCGACCGGAACCGCATTGGTCTGCTGGGACAGGGACCACCGCTCCGAGTGCTATGAGCCGTGAAAGAGTAGTCTCTATCGCCGCCCTCTTTACTGGGGAACCGCAGGGAGACTGAACAAAGGCTGGAAGTATTTGCTTTGCAAATTCGGGAGCATAACCCTCTCGGATCACCTCCAGGACCCATTGATCAAGTGACCCGGGACAAGGCGGGAAGGAACAGCCTTAAACGACCCCCCACCCGGAGGCCGCCCTGCTGGGCTCCTGGATTGTCACTGAGGTTTCCTAAGTCCCGCTGAGGAGGAGGAGGTCCCGAAACCTCTCCCTGCCCCCGAAAACCTCTGAAGCTTTGACCCCTCGAAGGGAAACAGCCCCTGGGAAAAGGGTTCGATCTGGCTGGGTGAAATCTCCGGGGATCCCTTGTCTGATTGCGCAATGGCGCTAGCGAGCGAACTTGCTTTGGTCTGTCCTCCGGAAGTCTGCCTCCCTTAGATTCACCAAGGTCCTTAACCAACTTATCTAGGTCTTCACCAAACAGTAGCTTCCCCTTAAAGGGTAGACGACTCAGGCGCGCCTTTGAAGAGGCATCTGCTGCCCAATTACGGAGCCATAAATATCGCCTAGCTGCTACCACAGAGGCCATGTTCTTAGCTAGGCTCCTGATGAGGTCGTACTGACTTTCCGCCAGGTAGGCAGCCCCGGAATCCAATCTAGCCAAAATAGATTGGGGGTCCCCTGAGGGAGTCTCCGCTAGCTGGAGTTGCTGGGACCATCTCAAACAGGCCCGAGCCACCCAAGCCCCGGCAACCGAGGCTTGTAAGGCAATAGCACTAACGTCAAAGGCTTGCTTCAGTAATGTGTCCAATTTTCTATCTTGAGAGTCCCTCAATGCCGCACTACCCTCGACCGGAATAGTCGTCGTCTTTGTCACTGCAGATACCGCTGCATCCACCCTGGGAGCAATGTTCCCTCTAATTTTCTGTAGGCTGTGTGCGCATAAAATATCAGCTGTGTGCAGCTTTTGAAGGAAGGTTAAATTTTTCTGCGCCACATAACGACACTCGGAGTTATATACTTTAAAATTTGACTACACTTCAGAATACAGTATGTACACCACATTGATTTTAATCAAATTAAATGAAAATAGACAATTACTAAATGAAGCGGGAAATTTCTAGTAATTACAATCATAACTTTTAAATTTTAAGACGTCTGTGTTGTTTTCTATCAAAATCAGAGCTGTAATTTTTGTGCGCTCTGTTGTAAAATATGTGCGCTCGCTCGGCAAGGTGTGTGTACGCGCGCACGCGCACAGCTTAGAGGGAACAGTGCCTGGGAGACCTCGGCAGTTCTTTATCCAGTTCTGGCAAAGGGTACAGACGAGACATGGAACGTACTCCTCTCAAGCTTGATTCAGGTTGATCCCATTCCTCCTGGATCATTTGACGCACCACTCTGTGCACAGGAAAGACCCTTTGAGACTTCCTCACAGCTTGGATTAAAGGATCTTCCAACCCTTCTTCCTCTGTTGGAATGTCCGAAGTCACATTGAGTACCTTGAGGGACTCATTAATCAGCGCTGAGCGCTCCTCTTGCCTAAAGACACGTACTATGCGGGATTGATCCTCCTCTGGAATCTCTCCCTCCTCAAGTTCTTCCCCATCCTCCCCTAAGTCCTTGTCCGAAAGCTCCTCTTCCGGAGGATCCTGCGAGGAGGATGTGAGAGGCTCCTCATTCACTAGCCTTGCCCGCTTAAGAGGGATACCTGAGTCCTGGGAGCTTGACTTCCATGGTCTGCAAGCTCCTCCCCCCTCACTCCTTTACTACACTCGGCTCACCCGCTTCGAGCCCCTGTCTGCGCAAACAATAGGCCTTGTGAAGTAAAAGAACAAATTCGGCGCCGGGGGGGGGGGGGGGGGGGGGGGAGAAGGAACCGGTAAACCCGTGGTAGAAGGAGGAGGAGGATGGGAGACCCTCACCCCCTCCGAAAGGTCCCCTGACCCCTGCGTGGATTGGGACATGGGCAATAGAACACTCTGTTCCACCGAAGTAGCTTCTGCAGCACAACCCCTGCAGATTCCTGATTCGGAGTCAGTGCCCCTACGGGTGCCACAAGACGGGCACCTTGTTTTGCCAGTCATGTCCACTTAGAAAGGGTTTTTCTGCCTGGGAAAGAAAATGCCCTTATAATAAAAAATATAACTTCCAAAAAATACTTCCAATCCCAATGGGAATAAGGAGAAAGGCCTCTAGGAGGGAAATACAATAGAGCCCTCCCCAACCCCCCAAATCACTAACTACCCCGTTCAGGAATAAGGAAATAAATACAGAAATAAAGAAATAAATACTAGCATCCAAACATAAGGAAACTTCCCAGTACTTGCGTTTTGTTGCTGATGCCCTGTAAATCTGCGCTGGAGAGGGGAGCGCTCCGGAGGCTCACACGTGGCAGGCCTCAGCCACGTGGAGGCCTAGCCGGCAGTCGGCTGCTCTGCTTGCGCCGCCAATCAAATTCCCAACGCCGGATTCTGCCAGGCACTGGAACCGGACTCCGGATCAGGCTTCCAGCTCCCCGAGGCTCCCGGAGCTGTTCCGCGACCACGGAGGATGCGGGTGAGCCACTCGTTGCTGCCTCAAGCGCTCAGCCGCCGGAGGGCTTCGGCGCGAGGCAGGACCGGCTTGGGTGCAGTGCAGTACAGCCTCTGCTGCGGGGGAACCGGCCGTTCCGGATTGAGCGAGGGGCCTTTGCGATTCTCCCAGAAGGCAAACCTCCTCCTCCGTGGAGCTTGGCAACGGGCAGGGGGGGGGGGGAGAAGAAAAATTTAAAGGAGCGGAAGCCTAAAGTGGGAATCAGAGCTCCTAACCAAATTCAAACGCAAAAAGTAAGTAAATAAACAAAATTAAATTGAAATTAACTAAACTGAGTTGAAAATAAGAAAGAAAGAGCTCCAGTAAGCCCTTGGCTTACGGAACCCTCCAGCTGCTTGGAGGCTGAGAATACTGGGATCTGTGGGTGGTGCCAGTGGTATTTATACCGCACCATCCTCAAAAAGGATGGGCTCAGCCTCCAAGCTGCTGGAAGGGTTACGCAACCCAGAAGTAAAGGGACTGGACTGAAGTGATAAGGAATGATTAATTTTCTCCTCTTTCTCCCCCCAAGCGCACACGAAAAAGTGCTCAGGCACCGCAGCACCTACCTCGTGCTGCTACCACGCTCCAGCGCAGAAACCGGCGGTGCCGGGCCCTGCTATCAACGGCCGCAAGGCTTCCTGCCCGCCCCGCGGTTGGACGACCTCGCCTGCCGTCCTCACTCGCACTTTGCTGTGCTCACTTTCGCGCTCGTGGGCTCTTCACAGGCCGCTGCGGTGTCTAGCTTCCAGCGGTGTGCTCAGCCACCTGGCAGGGCTTAGGCACGAGGTGGAGCAGGCACAGGCAGGCACCTTTGAATGCTGTACTGCCGCCCCAAAGAGGGAACTCCTACTGCCTCTTCTACTGCGGCAAGGCAAGCCTCCTCCTCGAATCCCCAAGGAACAAGTGCACCGACAGGGGTGGGCAAGAGATCAAATAAAGGAAAATTAATAAATTGAAAAATAAATATAAAATAAAAATAAATTAACCCCAAAGGGCAAAAAACAGACCCAGGAGCCACCTAAACCCTTAAGGCCTAACCGTCTCTCCAGTAAGCCCTGAAGACAGGCTTACTGCTACCCTCCAGCTGCTTAGAGGCTGAGCTTTTACTGGGGCTGGTGGGTAGTGCCAGTGGTATTTATACCAGGGGGTCATCAAATTGATGACGAGCTCAGCCTTTAAGCTGCTGGAAGGGGAGCACAACCAGAAGACAGAGACTGGACTGGAGAGACGATAAGGAACAAAGAAACCTGCACCTTAACAGGGGAAATAAAATGCAAACTAATAAACCTATCTCCTTAGTTGTCCCTTCAGCGAGTCCAGCATGCTGGCTCACTACCTCCTCCAGCTGTTTGGAGACTAAGCATACTGGGGCAGGTAGGCGGTGCCAGCTGCATATGTACACTAGTGTCATCAAAAAGATGACCTGCTCCGGAAGAGGTACACCAGAGATGTGGGACTGGAAAAAAGAGCCAAAATGATGAAAACTGGAAACAGCACAAGCACTGGCAAGTTAGATGCAAGGCATTGATAAGGCAGGCAAAGAGAATTTGAGAAGAAGCTTGCTGTGGAAGCAAAAAATGGAAATTACACTTACCTGGTAACTGTGGTTCCTTGAGTGACTCCAGTTCAGTCCTCCACCTCTGGGTTGTGTACCTCCTCCTGCAGCTTGGAGACTGGGCATGTCAAAATCGTGACATCACTGGATGTAGTTCTGCTGGTCTCTCCCATCAGCCCCAGTGAACTATTGACAAAGCACACTCAAAGGAGCAACAAATAAGTAGCTATGACATAGTAAAAACTTGTATTCAAATCTGAAAATATATAAACCGCTAACTATATGAAAACGACCTCCCCCCCCCCCCCCCCCAATAAAACAGAAAATGTTGTTGCACCTCTTTCCTTGGCACATTCAGAATTAGAATGAAAGAGGAGAGCACAAAAACTCAGCAAATTCAGAAAAATCAGAAACAAATAGAAGGGATGAAGGCAATCAAATCCCTGTAACAACCATACGTACCGGTAATCTTACTCTTCTCGTAACTGATCATCCACTGTCCACCATATCCCCACCGGCAGGAAGGAGGACTGAACTGGAGTCACTCAAGGAACCACAATTACCAGGTAAGTGTAATTTCCATTTCCTTATCGTTCCTCCAGTTCAGTCCTCCACCTCTGGGATGTAACAGAGCAGTAATCATTGGGAGGGACCCTTCCAGCCGGCTTTCAAGACCGCTGACCCGAAACAGGCATCATTTGCCGCCGACACATCCAGGCGATAGTGCTTACTGAAAGTATGAAGAGACGACAGTATTCCCCTGGCAGAACCAAACTGTGCTCCACTCAGGAAGTCACTTGTGCTCTAGTAGAATGAGCTCGTAAGCCCACTGGTACTGAACGACCTTGCAGCAGATAAGCTGATGCAATCGCTTCTCGAATCCATCTGGAAATGGATGCCTTCGCCACCGCTTTCCCCTTTGCGAGGACCTCCGAACAGGAAAAAACGGTTCGATTTGCGAAAGGTTTCAGAAACTTAAGTACCGCCGCAACACTCTTCTACGTCCAATCGGCATAAACTACAGTCAGATGTATTGCCATCTCCCGAACCTATAAGTGGAAGAGCAACCGTCTGACTCAGGTGAAACAGAGAAACCTCCTTTGGCAAAAAAAAGAGGGAACTGGACGCAATACCACCTGCTCCCTAGAGAAGACAAAGGGGCTCCCTATAAGACAACGCCAAGATCTGCCTAGCCGAACAGATGGCCACCAAAAACACAGTCTTCAAAGTCACATCCTTAACCGAAGCCTGGATCAACGGCTCAAAGGGTTCCTTAGTTAACACTCCTAAGACCAAATTGAGATCCCACAGCGGAACTACAATTCTACGAGAAGGCCGTAGCCTGGATACTGCTTTAAGAAAAATGCAACACATCTGAATGAGCACCTAGAACCACTCCCTGTACTGTGCCTCTATAAACACGAAAGCGTGGCCAAGTGGACTCACAAGGCACTAGCTGCCAGATCCTTATCAAACCCATCTTGCAGAAAACTCAAGACCAAATGAACAGATACTGCAGCTGCACGAACCTGACGCCATGAGCACCAGCCCGCAAAAATACGCCACATGCGGATATATGCCAGAGAAATAGACTGCTTCCTTGCCGGAAGTAAAGTTGTGATCACTACTCCAGAATAACCCCTTTTCTTTAGCCTCGTTCTTTCAACCACCAAACCGTAAGCAAGAACCGATCCACTTGAGACCTCCAAAGTGGCCCTTGCCTCAACAGATCTTCCAACGCCGGTAACCTCCAGGGGCTCCCGTCGAGTAGCCGAACAGGATCGGCATACCACGGGCGTCTTGGCCAATCTGGTGCCACCAAAAGTACTCTTCCCGGGTGAGCTTCTATACGCTGAACTACTCAGCCGATGAACACCCACAGCGGAAAGACAGAGGAGACCTGTCGACGGCCAATGTTGCATTAGAGCGTCAATCCCTTCCGACATCCTTTCTCGCCACCTGCTAAAGAAACGGCTTGCTTTTGCTGACTGAAAGGTCGCCATGAGATCCATAATTGACGGTCCCCTTCTGCGAACTACCTGCGCAAACACGTCCGGATGCAATTCCCATTCACCCACATCCACTCTGACCCTGCTGAGATAAGCCGCCATCACATTGCTCTCTCTCGCAATGCGCGCTGCCGAGATCGCTGGTAGCCAAAGTTTTACCCACGAAAATAGAGCTTCTGCTTCCTCTTCCATGGCCACACTTCCTGTACCTCCCTGTCGATTGATGTAGGCCACCGTTGCTGAGTTGTCTGACAGAACTCGCACCGCTCGCACCGTCACCGTAACTTCGAACCTGTGCAGCGCTCGATAGACTGCTCTCAGTTCCAATCGGTGATTGACCAATTTCTTTCTGGAGCGGACCAAAGGTCTTGCGCAAACTGATCTCTGCAATGCGCTCCCCATTCCACGAGACTCGCCTCTGTCAACAATGGGAGTCACTCCGGCTGCTCCAGTGGCATTCCTGCTTTCCAAGATCCTGAAAGAAGCCACCCCCCGAATAGACTGCCTGACCCGGAGCAGACAAGGAAGCCGTTTGCTCAGCGAATCGGACTGATGCGACCGACTGTGAAGTAGCGCTCTCTGTAAAAGCCGCCCTTGCACCCAGTACGCGAAGGTAACTCCCCGCTGAGGGCGCCGGAGTGGCCCTGAACTTCCACACCAAGCTTCAAAGGCCCTGCACTCGACTATCAGGCAAACTACCATTCCTTTCTGAATATCGACACGTACCCCCAAATACTCCAAATCCTGGGAAGGTACCAATCGACTTTTGGTCGAATTGATCACCCAACCTAGACTCTGCAAAAGGGTACTCTACCTTCATCACCTGCACGCGCTCGGTCCTGGACTTCGCTCAAATCAGCCAATCATCGAGATACGGATGTACCAGAATTCCTTCCTTTTGCAACGCAGCCGCCACCACCACCATAATTTTGGTGAAAATCCGCAGTGCTGACGCCAGACCGAAAGGCAAACCACAGAACTTTGATGAGTCGCTCTGATCGGGATGTGCAGATATGACTCTGTAGGATCCAGGGAAGTCTAGTACTCTCCTTGTCGTACCGCCACAATGTGATGCACCCCTTTTAGGTCAATATGAAAGGTACATCAGTTCAGAGACATGAGGAGATGGCAGTTGTGGAACATCACACGAGTGTTCTTGTTCCACCAGACAGTATACGTGTAGACCTTACTTGTACAAGAGCACTTTGCATCTGCATACAGCTTGTGCAGATGTCTGGCTGTTATGTCCTTGGCTCATAGCCTACTCACTTTTCCAGGCACTAAATGCATGTGTCAAAGATTGTATGACAGTGAAAGTAGCTGAGACAGCTAATATAGGACGCATTAAAGAGAAGCCTACAGAGGTGTGACTTGGAAGAGCCGTCGGCCGCCCAAGTTCTTAACCATAGGGACCTCCGGGCACCTACCAGCGAAGTCATACTATACGCTAACACTCCAATCTAGTTATAGTGCTGTTTGAAGACCCGGAACCCCAGAGCCTTGAGGGCAAAGGGACCCTGTTGGGATACTCCCAAATGAGCGGGTATTCACTGACAATAGACAGATGACAGTATTTCATTTGCAATCTAGCCATCATCCTTCTTACTATATACACACGTGTTGTATGCCGG
The DNA here is from genome assembly GCA_033557465.1 of Ichthyophis bannanicus. Classification (NCBI taxonomy): domain Eukaryota; kingdom Metazoa; phylum Chordata; class Amphibia; order Gymnophiona; family Ichthyophiidae; genus Ichthyophis; species Ichthyophis bannanicus. Next base: position 231,615,813 of record CM066042.1, read on the forward strand.
TAGCTCCTGTCTTGAAGCAAAAAAAAAAAAAAAAAAATTTTTTAACACCCTCTTATTTTAGTCTCTGTCTATAGTAACCTTCTCAAAAGAAAGCAACAAAGTACGAAGCCTTAGCATACCTGGCCAGGCCCACCATTGGCACTGCAACAACCTTGGCCTATATCTGATGAAGCCTGTCCCACCAGTTTGCCTCAAGTCCTTGTGCCCCTAATTAACCTTGAACTGTATCACACAAGAAATGCTTAACGATTAAGTGGGAGGCGCCCCCTTGTATCATCCCATACCGGGCGCAGCGGTCCGGTCGGCATGGAGGCAAGGGCTGGAACCCTCCCCAGGCACGCCCGCAATCTGAACTCGGTTATCGATCCGTAGCCCAACCAGAATGCACCGACCCGGCTTATGCTCCAGTGTCTGCCTCCTCCCAGCACGCCAGGTAAAACAGGGGAGCAAACACCTGCAAGCCTGAATATTGAAACACTTGCAGCTGGCTGCCCTGAGCCAGAAGGCTCTGGGCCTTCAATTGAAAAGGTACTGAAAAATACCACTGCGGCAGAGACGCCCTCTACCCAAATGATCCAACTGGTGCGTTCCGGACCCTGTGCCTACCCGCATGTTGAAGGGGAAACAAAAAATAAAGGTAGATTCCTGAAGACAAGCCAGGTCTTGCCTCGGCATACAAAACATGCAGGCTCTAGCGGGAGCAAACAGTCTTAACTCTAAGCGAACAGGGCTCAACCTTTATACTGATTTGTAGTGAGGGATGCCCCGCTCTTTTTATTTTTTTTTTTTTTAAAGGTCTACTCCAAGCCAAACCCTAGAGACCAAGGCCTTCTAATTCAGGCATTTAAATGCACCCATTCTAAACAGCCAGGAGAAACGTAATCAATCGAATAAGCCACAATGAAATTAAAGAAATAAACAACGAAAATACAGGCCCCCTTCCATAAGGGGCGTACAGAAATACAAGCGCTGCCACCAGACGCGGCCTACCTGTGGCAAGGGCAAGGCACGGGCAACAAGAACCGCTCCCTTGAACTGTCGAGTCTGGCAGCCGCCTAAGTCCGGGCAAGGCTACCGGCCATTTACCGCTGTCTCGTCGCGAGCCGCACCTGCCTTTTATGCAGATCGGATCACTGAAAACAAACCCCTGCCATCCCCTGAGCTGCCCGGAGTCCAAAGTGAACAGTGGAGGTAGCAAGGACATACTGATTCAAACATTAACTAATAACATAACCCAAAACAGCAAATAAAGACCACCTTTACTGTGTTAGTCAGCGATTACTAATCTCTACTAGCCCCTGATGCGTGCCGAGCCTCGGAGGTCTGCCACGCGGCAAAGCCTGTAGGTTCAAAATGGCCACCGCTGGCAAAGCCCCGGAATTGGCACCAAATCCCGCAGTTTTACGACAGGTAAAGTCCTCCGGCGCGTGATCTGTTAACGTCGCGGCCCGCCCCCCTGCCTCAAATTTCCCTTCAACGACTCAAAAAAGCCATCCTGCACTCACCTCGCATTGCTCGCACGGCCCCCGCTCAGCACAAGAGCGAGCGGGCCGTCGCGGAATGAGCTTGTGTTCTTCCTGTCCATCACCCAGACTCAGAGCGGCAGCTCGGGACTAGCAGCAGAGTGCATTGTGCTATGCAGAACTCCCCTCCGTACCATCAAGGAGGGGAGAACTGCTAAGGGAAATTTGTACCACCATACATTGAACCAACTAGAGAAAAGATGAGGCAGGCAGCGGCCAGATCAAATCCTACCACAGTTTCTTGGGGGTGGGTTGTTGGTTTTTTTTTTTGTTTTTTTTAAACAGTCACTAGAAAATTAATTAAAATCATACGGATCAAACCAAAAATTTTAAACCTTAAACCTAAGGAACTGCTAACTGCTCCTATCTATTCAAGTGAACCCAGCACCTAGGCTCACTACGTCCTCCTGCTGCATGGAGACTGGACACACTGCGGCTCATGGGAGAGACCAGCAGACTACATCCAGTGACGTCACAATTTTGACATGCCCAGTCTCCAAGCTGCAAGTACATTTGTAGCAAAGAACCTGTGAAAGAGTCAGCTGGACCATTAGATGATCGAGGAGTAAAAGGGGCACTAAGAGGGGACAAGGCCATAGGAGAGAGACTGAATGAATTCTTTGCTTCGGTCTTTACTGAGGAAGATGTAGGGATGTTAACCATGACTGAAGTGATATTTAAAGGTGATACTGAGGAAGAATTTAAAGAAATATTGATACACCGGGAAGATGTATTACAATTATTTGATAAACTGAAGAATAGCAAATCACCCTGAACCGGATGGTAAACATCCAATGGTGTTGAAATAAATTGAAATTACACTTACCTGGTAATTGTAGTTCCTGGAGTGACTCCAGTTTAGTCCTCTAGCTCTGGGTAGTGAACCACCTCCTGCAGCTTGGAGACTGGGCATGTCGAAACTTGTGACATCACTGGATATAGCCTGCTGGCACCTCCCATCAAACTCCAGTGCACTATTGAAAAGCAGACTCAAAGGAGCAACAAAGTTAAGTAGCTAAAATCAAAAATAGCATTACCATTAGAACAATGAACGAAACCCCCTTTTTTTTTTTTAAACCAAAGGGCTGTAGTTAATATGCATTTAAACTTTCCTAGAGGTCACGTGATGCGTGAGTGAGTGAGGACGCTTCCCACTCGCTCCAGGGCAGCCTTGGCAATTAATCTGCAATAAAACCTGCTTTTTTGGCAAAAATTTGCCCCTCGGTTATAAGAGTGCCTACGTACTCGAGGGCCACTTGTTGGGATTCAGCACAGCTCGCCGATGCCGTTAGCGCCGAAGAGAGACCGGGAGAAGCTGCCTAAGGCTGGGCCTTCGACGTCAGCCATGCTGCAGCTGTCCTCGCCGGGGGAGAGAGCACGGACTCGGCCCCAGCGGAGCTGGCAAAAGAAGTGGTCAAGTTGTTGGACCCCAAGTTTGACCTTCTAATAAAAAAAATTAGATGGCGTAGAGGATGCGCTCGCAGACTTCGGCAAGCGAGTCGATGAACTGGAACATCGGGTGGCGACAATTGAAGACGAGGGGCGCTGAGATAGAGAAAGAGGCGGGCAAGAACAGCTATTGCGGGAGATCCAGCAGAAACTCGATCTGGAAAACCACTCAAGGCAAAACAATCTGCGGATTGTGGGTCTCGGGGAGGAGAAACCTGAACGGGAGCTGCTGTCTTTTTTGGAAAACTGGCTGCCAGAGGCCCTGGGCCTGGACGAGCTGCGTGGCCCTAAGATAGAAAGGGCACATCGGCTGGGAGCCCGCCGAGATGCTGGAGATCGACCCCGAGTTGTGATCCTGAGGGTCCTAAACTTCCAACATAAGGCACAGATATTACAAGCCTATCGGACAAAAGCTGAACTAATGCTGGACAACCGTAAAATTTTATTGTTCCAAGACTATTCGGCGGCAGTGGCAGCTAAACGGAAAGAATTTGCGCCCATATGTGCAGAATTGTTTCGTCGACGCGCCCGGCTTACCCTAGCTTTCCCAGCCACGCTGCGAGTCTCTGTCCAGGGGTAGGCCCACACCTTTGAGCAGGCGGGAGAAGCCAAACAGTTCCTGGCGCAACTACCAGATGCAATAGTGGAGGGCTGATCATGGCCTAGACTGCTGCTGGTACCGATTGCGGTGGCAGAGAGACGGCGAGGCCGGCAGGCTGGGTGATAGATAAGTCTAATTTGGACAATGGACACGATGGCCCTGCCTCTGCGACCATCTTTGCCCTTCGGAGATGAGAGTTCCCGAGTAAGGCATCAGCCTCATAGGACTGTTCAGAGATTTTTTTTTTTTCCTTTTTCTCTCTTTTTTTTTCTCTATTTGGCACTACTGTCTCATTTTTTTCTTCTTTCCTAAGCCAACTGTTATAATATGCCACGGGTTATTTGGTTCTTGCTGTGTTGTGGACTGTTTAGCTCATTGGGCACGGGGCGGAATTGTTACCAGGGAGAGAGGGGGGGGGGAGTCAAGGCCGCCCTGCAGCATTGCTACTGGCCCAGACCTCAGTGAAGGTAACTGAGGGCTACGGCGGGTTTTGTTTTATGGGGGTTTAGGGTAGGGGTAGGGGAAGGAGGGGGACGGGGGAAACCAGGGAGGGAGCAATAGCAGTACCACAAAGCCTCCGCTAAGGAAGGGGAAGCTCTCGGGCAGTAGAGGCCCCTGTTTCGCTGGCGATACGGTTGGGTGCGGGGTGGAGGCTGGGCTGCCCCGCGCTCCTATCCAGTTAATTTATGACATTGAGCTATGTACCAAGAGGATAAAACACGATCCCTGAGTTGAAAATTGTATCTTGGAATGTAGGGGGGGATTAGTACGTCTGTGAAACGCACCAAAATCCTACAAGCCCTTAAGAGAAGAAAGGCTCAGGTTGCTTTGTTACAGGAGACACATTTAAACTCCAGAGAGCACGCCAAATTGCAACGCGATTGGGTTGGAACAGTCTTGTCAGCCTCCTCTGACACGAGGCGAAAGGGGGTAGGCAGTACTGGTGCATAAGAATTTGTCCTGCGAAGTTTTGGCAGTGGAGGAGGACCCTATGGGTAGATATATATTTGTCCATGCTAAGATCCAGGGAGAAGAGCTGTTCATTGGTAACTTGTATGCCCCTAATACCTATGACCACGCCTTATTCCGACGTATGCCCCAAAAATACCATTAATTCTAGCAGGAGACTTCAACTGTCCCCATGATCCGTCTTTGGACCGGTCACATGTACAACCTGCTCGGGGTTGGAGTACTAGGGGAGTGGGCTATCTATGCGCTTTGGGGGAGCTGGTCGATGCTTGGAGAGTGCTACACCAGGAGAGCAGAGACTACACACATCTTTCGCAGGCCCATCAAACGTGGCCTAGAATTGATTACATTCTGGTGTCGAGGCAGTGGTTTGGAAAAGTGATCAGGGCTGAGATAGCACCTATCATTGTGTCTGATCATGCGATGGTTAGCCTGGACTGGCGATGTGGGCGGACAGTGGGCAGCAAATGGACTTTTCCTGGTTATTTATGGCAGAAGCAGGAGTTTCGCGATTATGTGAGCTGGCACTGGTCCGACTATGTGCAGTTTAACGAGGGGACTGCTAGCTCGGTGACATCGTTCTGGGAGGCTGGTAAGGCAGTCCTCCGGGGACATATCATCGCTTATGTAACCGCAGAGCGGCGGAGGATAAATGAAGATGTACTTAGATTGACCCGGGAACTTAGCAGTGCTAAGATCCGAGCAATGCAGCACTCAGGAGGGGTCCAAGAATATGTCGAGATTCAGAAGCAATTGAATACTTTATTGCAGGAGAGAGCCATTCAATCTCAGCAGTACTACCGACACCAGTTTTTCCGGTATGGAGATAGGTCGGGGAAGCTGCTAGCTCGCCTGGTAAGGGATAGAGCGGGCCCCCACGGGGTAGCGGTGATTCGTGACACCGAGGGAAGGCAGCACACGAGAGCGGATAGGGTGGCACATGTCTTTCGCACTTTTTACGAAAAGCTGTACGCGCCTGAAGAAGGGGATGGGGTTCAGATAGATAACTTTTTAGATCGGGTCTCGCTTCCTCAGCTTTCGGAAGAACAGCGGGAGGCTTTGAATCAGCCCACAGCGGGAGAGGAAATACAAAAGGTGATCGGTTGGCAGCGGTATATGGAGAGACCGTGGAGCGGGGTAGCTTTCCGCGGGATATGCGCACTGCTAGTGTAATTTTGATTCCACAACAGGGCAAGGATCTGGAGGACCCGGCATCGTATAGACCGATCTCGCTGATCAATGTGGATCTGAAGCTGTTTGCCTCGGTGTTGGCGAACCGGCTTCAACTGATCCTTCCAGTCTTAGTGGGCCCTCATCAGGTGGGTTTCGTCAAGGGTCGAGAGGCCTGCGTCAACATCAGTAAGATGCTGCTCAGGATGGAGAAACGTTTGCTGGCTCGGGAGCTGTTGATTCTTGCGAGTTTGGACTCTGAGAAGGCTTTTGACAGGGTGTCCTGGCGCTACATGTTCGCGGCCCTGCGGAAGTTTGGCTTTCAAGGTCAGTTCCTGCAATGGATACAGGCGTTATATGTAGCCCCCTTGGCGGTGGTCGAGAATGGGGGGGGGCGCTCTCAGCCTTTTTCGCTATATAGGGGCACCAGACAGGGGTGCCCTCTCTCCCCACTGTTGTATGTGTTACAACTCGAACAGTTATTGGTCTCGTTGACTGAGTCTTCTCTGATAACCGGAATTGAGTGGCAGGGAGGGGGCATTAAGGTAAGCATGTTTGCGGATGATCTCTTACTCTGCCTTACGTGTCAGACGCGGTCTTTGCCGGCGGCCCTCCGTGCTATTGAACACTTTGGAGAGTTTTCAGGGCTCCAAATTAATCGGACGAAATCGATGGTGTTGGATGTGGATGATCAGTCTCGAAAGACCTGGCAGGGGGTGTTTCCGCTTTGGTGGGCGGCCGGGCAAATCCGGTACCTGGGCATCCAAACCCCGCACACCCGAGGAGCCTCTATGAGATTAATGTGCGACCTTTACTCGCTGCGACAACTGCTAAACTGCAGAGTTGGAAAGACCTTCCGATCTCTCTAATGGGATGCATAGCGTTAGTAAAAATGGTAGAGTGGCCACGCTGGTTGTATTTATTGAGACATGTACCGCTCTGGTTAACTAGACGGGATTTGCTAGTGTTGCACAAACAGATTGGTCGGTTTCTCTGTAAGTCTAGAAGAGCGCGCAAAGCGTTGGCAGCGTTAATGCGTCCGTTGAGCAAAGGGGGTGCGGGCTAGACCTCTTTGAGGACTTATAATCTCTGTTATTTAGCAAGGAGATTGAGTGATCTAGTTGTGGGCAATGAGGAGCGTGTCCCTATCACCCTGCTTGACCACTTTTCTGAGTCTTCACAGGACATACTTGCTTCACTGCAGGGGAGCAACGCTGCCGCTGTTCTGGAGGGCGTCGTCCTATCTCCGAACGCTGCGGATGGTATGGAGAGTCCTGTGTTGGTCCCGTGGACGTCACTGGGCGAGCACAGACTGCCTCCCTCTGCAGGGTAACAGAGGCTTCCTGCCGGGTAGGGCTGGCAGGGTGGTCAAGAATTGGCTTCAAGCTGGCCTCGAGTATGTAGGGCAGTTGCGAATGGAGACTTCGGACCAGCTTGAATCGTTTCAAAAGCTGGCTCGACAGTATAACCTGCCGAGCACGATGTTTTACTTTTATTTACAGGTGCGCCATTATGTGGTCTGTATGCCCAGTGGGGCTGCGTTTCTGTCGCGAAGCAGTAGTCTGGTTATTGATGGAGAAACTTCAGGAGAGTGCCTCCGCCAGTAAGCTGAGAGCGGAATTAACTCCCAGTGACAATTGGGAGTGTTTAACTCCTCTGGTAGGCCGTTGGCGTCGGGAAGGGTTGGAAGATCTCACGGAGGAGACATTGGGGCAGGCTTTTCACAGAGTACGAGAGCTCTCGGAAGCGGTGCGATACCGCGAATTGCAATTTAAGTTGTTGTGGAGAGCCTATATCTGATATCAGAGCGCGGAAGATGGGTCTCCTAACAGAGGATGTGTGTGGTCTCTGCAAGCGGGAGGTGGGTACATTACTACACAGGTGCTGGTCCTGTTCCGTCTCTCAAACCTTTTGGGAAACCATAGGCACGAAATTGGCCCAGTGGACGGCAGAGAGGATAGAGCTTCGCCCATTGTGGTGCTTGTTCCATCTGGCCTATCCAGGGATCCGGGGGACAAAGGCCCAACGGCAATTCTATGAGAAGAGTTTCTTGTTGGCCAAACAATGTATCTTGAGACACTGGCTGTCTGAGGGGGGCCCATCGTCTGTGGAATGGGAGCATCAACTATGGGATAATATGCAGATGGAGCGAAGAACGGCTCACCTTATTGGGGGGAGAACTTGGACAAGATTTCAAACTATTTGGGACCCACTGTTAGAATCCTCAGGCCCATCGCAAGAGGGGGAGCAGGGTTAGTGCTTGTTGGGAGGGGCTCTAGCTGGCGATGGGGAGGTATTGGGAGGGAGTAGTAGGGAGGTCAGGTAAGGATTGGTTGCACTTAAGGGCATCCCTGGAAAGGGGGGGGGCTAGGGGAAGAGGGGAGGGAGGGAGAGGCTTTTAAGAGGGGGAGGGTGGGGGGGGATGGGAGACTAGGGGGGGGAGAGGTTCGTGAGGAAGTTGTGACTAGATCTCTGCTGTTTGATAAATAGTTGCCAAGTGTTTGATTTTGGTGTGTTCTATGACATTATGCCATTTGGGCTGGGTTTCTAGAGACCACCTTACCAATGCTCTGAGCTGTTCTAGCCGGTAGAATGTACTGGGTGTCTCAGATCATCCTTAACCTTGATGTCACTGGGACACAGACATGTTGTTTCTCTGTATTTGTTTCCCAGCAAATATGTCTATGGGATCTGGGGTGCGATGATTGTTTGTATGCTGTTATATGGAAAACAATAAAAATGATTTTACATAAACTTTCCTAAATACAGGATTTTCTGGGGGGTTTTTTAAACCTCTCATAAGTATGAGCATCCTTGTACCTTGTATGCACCGCTCTTTAACTGCATTGAGATCTCACGGCGGGACAGTCATTCTCCTAGCGGGACGAAGCTTAGAAACTGCCTTAAGAAATTGCATAACATCAGGGTGAGCTCCCAGCGACCTCCCCTGCACCTTGCCTAACATGCTAGAGCCGCCAATTGAACCCTCAAGGAACTGGCTGCCAGACCCTTATCAAAACCATCTTGCAAAAAGCTCAACACTACAGGTACAGCCACCGAAGCTCGTACTTGCCTCTGCGAACATCAGTCCTCAAAAATACGCCAAATACGCACATATGCCAAAGATGTGGAGCTTTTTCGCGCACGCAAGGTAACCACGACCGCTGCTGAGTAACCTCTCTTCTTTAACCTTGCCCTTTCAATGGCCAAACCATAAGCGATACTTGATCCTCTTGAGGCATTCAAAGTGGGCCCTGAAGAAGATCCCCCGATGTCAGCAACTTCCAGGGATCCCTGTCGAGCAATCGGACGAGATTGGCGTACCATGGGCGCCTTGGCCAATCCGGAGCCACTAACAGAACCGACCCCACGTGAGCTTCGATGTGCTGAATCACTCGCCCCAGCAATGCCCAGGGCGGGAAAACAAAGGAGTCCCATTGTCGGCCAAGGCTGAATCAAGGCGTCAATCCCTTCAGACATTCGTTCCCGACGCCTGCTGAAGAACCGATCCGTCTTTGCTGACTGAAAGGTTGCCATGAGGTCCATGATTGGAAGACCCCATCTGCGAACTATCTGTGCGAAGATGTCGGGATGCAACTCCCATTCCCCGGCATCCACGCGCACTCTGCTGAGAAAATACGCCGTTACATTGTCCCTTTCTGCAATGTGCACCGCTGAGATAGCCAGAAGCCGAAGCTCCACCCAAAGAGAGCCTCCGCTTCTTCCTCCATAGCAATACTTCCTGTACCGCCCTGCCGATTGATGTAGGCCACCGTCACAGAGTTGTCGGACAGAACTCGCACTGCTTTCCCCGTTACCGTAGCCTCGAAGTGTCGCAGTGCTAGCGAGACCGCTCGCAGTTCCAGGCAGTTGATCAACCACACCCTCTCTTGCTCGTTCCAAGTGCCTTGCACAAACAGCACGCCGCAATGCGCTCCACATCCCACTAGACTCACATCCGTGATCAAGGAAAGTCAGACCGGCTGCTCGAGCGGAACCCCGGACGCCAATGATTCCGGCCGTAACCACCACCGAAGCGACTGCCGGATCGGGAGAGGGCAGGAAAGCCGTTTGTTCAGAGAATGATTCTGATGCGACCACCGGCGCATCAACAACCACTGCAACGGTCTCATGTGAAAATCGGGCCCACGGCACCACATCAAGAGTCGCCGCCATCGTCCCGAGTACCCAAAGGTAATTCCACGCCGAGGGCGTCTGAGTCGCCAGAATCCTGTGCACCAACTGCTGCAGAGCTGAGATATGTCGTTTCGGAAGACACACCAAGCCCCTCTGGGTGTCGAACCGAACCCCCAAATACTCAAGATCCTGGGATGGGACTAAGTGACTCTTGGCCGCATTGACTACCCAGCCCAGGCTTTGCAGACACCTCACCACCTTGGCTGTCACCTGAACGCTCTCGGCCCTGGATTTTGCTTGGATTAATCAATCGTCGAGATAAGGGTGCACCAAGATTCCATCCTTTCGCAGCACCACCGCTACCACCACCATAATCTTGGTAAAGATTCGTGGAGCCATGGCCAGTCCAAAGGGCAATGCCTGGAACTGATAATGTCCCCAAGGCAGAGCAAACCTTAGCCACTTTTGATATGCCTCCCGCATCGGGATGTGTAGGTAGGCCTCCGTAAGATCCAGCGATGTTAAGAACTCCCCCTGACGTACCGAATTCTGAAATGAGGTCCTCGAAGGCAACGATTTACCCCTTTGAGATTTAACATAGGATGGACGGAACCATGAAATATATGGAGTACCGACCCGCACCGTAATCCTTCCTTGATACCGGCGCCACCGCCCCCAACTGCACCAGCCGGTCTAAAGTCTGTCGAATGCCCAAAGCTTTTCGTTGACTTTGGCAGGGGGACATCACAAAAGAATCCAGAACCGGCCTGGCCAATTCCAGTGCATAGCAGTCGAGAATGATCTCTAAAACCCACTGATCTGACGTGATTTGGACCCAGGCAGGAAGAAACTCCTGAAGACGGCCCCCGATCAGGAGACTTCCCACCTGAGTCTGCCCCCTTTCATTGTGGCTTTTTAAAGGATGTAGAGGGGGCTTCCGAGAAACCTCTATTTGCTCCCCGGAACCCACAAAACACCTGGGTTCTAGAAGCAAATCTTCCCTATGAAAACCACCTAGCCGAGACGACCGAAAACGTCTGAAATCCTTGGACTGCCCACTAAAAGCCCATAGGGATTTCCCCTGTTTGGGCTTATCTTCCAGAAGCCGGCCTCCCTTGGATTCACCTAAGTCCTTGACCAACTTATCGAGGTCTTCGCCAAACAACAACTTCCCTTTGAAAGGCAGCTTACCGAGACGGGCTTTAGAAGACCCGTCGGCCGCCCAATTCTTTAACCACAGCAACCTCCGGACAGCCACCAAGGAAGCCATACTATTAGACAACACTCTGATTAGGTCATAATGCACATCTGCCAGATAAGCCGCCCCGGACTCGAGGCGATCTAATTACTGAATGCTCTCCGGCTCTAATTGTGGAGCCTGACGCAAATGCTGCGACCAATGGAGACAAGCTCTTGCCACCCAAGCTCCGCATAGGGACGCCTGCAACGCAAGCGCATCAGCTTCAAAGGACTGCTTCAAAAAGCCATCTACTTTCCTATCTTGTGCATCCTTTAATGCCGCACTACCTGCCACTGGGATAGTGGTGGTCTTTGTCACTGCCGCCACCACTGCATCAATCTGTGGGGACCTAAATCTCTCCCTATCCGAATCCGCTAAGGGATAGAGCCCGTTTAAGGTTCTAATACACTTGAGACCAGCTTCCGGCTGATCCCACTTGGTTTGGATCATCTGATCTACTACTTTATGTATGGGAAAGACTACCTGAGCCTGCCTCACCGCCTGAATGACCGGATCTTCTATGTCCGCGTCCACCACGGGTTACGCTGTAGCCAGTTTCAGAGTTTGAAGGGATTCCGTGATAAGCGCAGTCAGCATCTCTTTCCGAAAAACTCGAATGATCTTTGCCTGGTCCTCTGCTTCGGCAATCTCCCCTTCTAAATCCTCTTCCTCGGCCTCTAGTTCCTCCTCCCCCTCCTGACTCTGGCCATGCCCCGTCAGAGGGCGAGAGGTCACTATGCCGTGCACTTTTAGGAGGCCGCGAAGAAACCCCAACAGGCTCTCCAGTCTGCGGCTGCGAAGCAGGACCTGCCATCTGCAAGGCCGCAGGTAACTTCCCCTGACGCTTCATACAGAAAGCTTGATGCATAATTAATACAAAATCCGGACAAAAATCCTCCATCTGTCCTGCCATAGATACCAATGATGGCGCCAAAGACGGCCCCGCTAGGACCTCTACACCTGATCCTGGCTGGGTAAGAGCTAGCGCCTCTTCTCCGGCCGAAACTACGGGATCCAGCCCCTCCAGAGGCACTGCAGACTCCATCTGATTCTCAACTTTGCTGGACACTGAGACGCAGGCCCGACAGATGCCTGTGTCAGCCACAGTCCCTGTGCGTGCGCCGCACACCACGCACTGCGACCGTGAAGACATTCGCTTGCCTTCCAGCAGCACCTAGGGAAAAAATACCGGTAGTGCTTTTTTTTGCAAAAAGAAAGTACACTAATAACCTTGCCAATCAGATAAAGGGCACCCCCCCCCCCCCCCCAGGGAAGCCCCCCACCAAACAATGCAGTCTTAGAACACAGACCCTTCAGCTTTTAAATGTGTTCTTACCGCCAAGAATCGAGGGCCGAAAAACCCAGCCGCCACAAGGTTCCCTTAAAATGGCATCTTTCCTCAGAGCCTTGCTTTTGACGCCAAACTTTCCACCGGCCGAAACCACTCCTCGCAGCCGGCTGAAGCTGCCCCGTACTGCACCAGCACTGTGGCCTAAATGACCGTGCCCGGAACCCCGCCGCTACACTTACAGCGGCAGGAGAAAAAATGCAGGACACGAGGCCACAGGCGTTGTAAGCGAAGCACCGCCTCCAAATGACGTCCGTCCCGGGCCCAGAGCAGCACTTTGGCCTTCAGAACGCCCCCGGCCGCTACACTCTTCCTGCGGCTAACGGGACCACGGGGCTCGCCCCCGAACAGTCCGGGGGAGAGATCCTGACTGGAAACTGCTTTCAAGGGACACAGCCCGCATGCAGAGCAAACCAAGCTCTTAAAGAGACAAGGCAGCTAATGGTAAGAAAAGGATGTACCAAGTCAAACTAATGGGATTTTAACTGAATTAAACAAATGAAACTAAAGTAAGTTTAAAGTAAAGTAAAATTAAACTATTTTGAACTCCATTTGAGCCCCCCTAAAATAGAAAACCCCAATCAAACTTCTCAGTACAGTAAATGCTCCTTAATTGTTCTCCCAAGTGAGCCTAACCCTAGGCTCACTACGTCCTCCTGCTGCATGGAGACAGGACACACTGGGGTTTGATGGGAGGTGCCAGCAGACTATATCCAGTAATGTCACAAGTTTCGACATGCCCAGTCTCCAAGCTGCAGGAGGAGGTTCGCTACCCAGAGGTAGAGGACTAAACTAGAGGAACACTCAGGAACTGAAATACGAGATTGCAGATGTGCTATTAGTAATCTGTGAACTATCATTAAAATCATCTGTAATATCTGAAGACTGGAGGATGGCCAATGTAACGCCATTTTTTAAAAAGGGTTCCAGGGGTGATCCGGGAAACTACAGACTGGTGGAGCCTGATGTCAGTACCAGCAAAAATGGTAGAAACCATCAAAGAACAAAATTACTGAACATGTAGATAGTCATGGATTAATGGGAGACAGCCAACATGGCTTTAGACAAGGAAGATCTTGTCTTATTAATCTTATGTTTTTTGAAGGTGTGAACAAACAGGTAGACAAAGGTGAATCGGTTAATGTAGTGTAGCTCGACTTTCAGAAACCCTTTCACAAGGTCCCTCATAAGAGACGTTTGACAAAACTAAAATGTCATGGGATAGGAGGCAGTGTACTATTGTGGATCAGGAACTGGTTAAAAGATAGAAAGCAAGAGGGGAGGGCTAAATGGCCAATTTTTCCAATAGAGAAGGATGAATAGTGGAGGTTCCCCAGGGATCTGTGCTGGGTCCACTGCTTTAACATATTCATAAATGACCTGGAAATGGGAATAACGAGTGAGATTATCAAATTTGCAGATGACACAAAACTATTTAAAGTTGTTAAAACCAATGAGGATTGTGGAAAATTGCAAGAGGATCTTGATAAATTGGAAGACTGGGCATACAAATGGCAGATGAAATTTAAAAAGTGGACAAGGGCAAAGTTATGCACCTAGAAGAGAGAAACCTAAACTATGGTTACACGATGCAAGGTTCCATATTAGAAACCACCACACAGGAAAAAGATTTAAGCGTCATCGTGGATAATATATTAAAACTCTCCGCCCAGTGTGCAGCTGCAACCAATAGAGCAAATAGAATGCTAGGTATCATAAGAAAAGGGATGGAAAATAAAACACAGGGCATTATGCCTTTGTATCGTTCCAGAGGTCTATAAATTAATGAATGGAGTGGCACGGGTAAACGGGATTGTTAACATCATCAGAATATAAAAAGACTAGGGGGCATGTGGATCTCTTGGTTTGCAGCTCACTTGGTTTGCAGCTTGTCGTGCTGTGAGGGCTTGTGTGCATCATTGATGCTGAGAGCTAAACTATCGGTAGTTTAACTACTGGCAGGGTCTCCCAAGATGGACAGGTCTCAGCTGAGGTGCCAGATCAAGACAAACCACCCATTTGGGCAGCAGCAGAATGGGATAGTGTTGATGGCGGAGGATCACATTTCTGTGACAACGGCAACATCACCAAACAAACTGCGTGGAAGGCAGGTCCGGCAATCTACTTCTGTATCTTGCCATGAAAACCCAATGGATAGTTACAACAAAACAAATTGTGCTATAGTGCTGGAAGATGAGACCCCTAGGTCGGAAGGCACTCAATTAGCTACTGGAGAAGAGCTGAAGACGTCTCAGAGTAAAGCCAGCATTTATGATGTGGTTGGATCAAAGCCCTCGGGACGTCTGACTGCTGATGTAGCTGCGCATGAAATAAGAGTCAGAAACTGTAAAGATGTCTTACGCATTGGAACAAGGAACGTACGAAGCATGAACCAAGGGAAGTTGGAAGTGTTCAAGAATGAAATGGAACGTGTACAACTTGATCTGTTGGGTGTCAGCAAACTGAAATGGACTGGCATCGGGCACTTTGCATCAGATGATCACATTGTCTACTATGCTGGAAATGAAAGAAAGACAAAGAAGAAATGGTGTTGCATTTATAATAAAGAAACTTGCAAGAACTGTAATGAAATACAATGCAGTCAGCGAACGCTTAATCTCTATTCATCTACGAGGAATGTCTATCAACACAACTATAATTCAAGTACATGCCCCAACAACAGCTGCAGAAGAGAATGAAATTGAAGAGTTCTATGAACAAGTACAAGCTGAAATTGACAGAACATGCAAACAGGATATCCTGATAGTCATGGGTGACTGGAACGCAAAAGTTGGCAACAGAGAAGGCGGCAAAGTAGTTGGAAAATATGGACTTGGCAACAGAAATGAAGCTGGAGAAAGACTGATAAAATTCTACAAGACCAACGATCTATTCATCTCAAACACCTTCTTCCATCAACACAAGCGGCGACTGTACACATGGACTTCACCCAATGGATTGTATAAAACTCAAATTGACGAGAGACCACGTGATGTGGTGAGCTTGAACGGACGTGTCCGGTTTGAGCTCTGGGCCCCCTGCTCCCTAAACCGTGGAAAAACCGCCGTGTAAAGCTGCCAGCCGTGGCCCCATTGTAAGGGGAGACTTGATCAGCTCCCGCTCCGTATCTCGCCTCCAAACCGCCATGGCTTCAGCGGTTAAACTCGGGCGAAGGGAGAAGGACCGTGGCGCCGGGACATCCAAAATGGTGGACTCCCCCCCCCGAAGCAGACTGGGCTTCCCACTTCGCCGACCATGCCAGCGGAAGTCTTGGCAGCGGTGACCAGTGTGCTGTCGGGGCAATTTGATGCCTTGCATACTAAAATGGATGCGATTCAAAATTCCCTGGGTGCGCTGGGGTCCCGCATGCACGAGGCCGAGACCCGAATAGCCCAGACCGAGGAAGACCTGGCAACACTCCAGCGAGAACTTCGAGCGGCGCAAAAGCTAGCCATGGACCATGCGCTTAAGCTGGATGACTTGGAAAACCGGCCCAGGCGGAATAATTTAAGGTTCCTGGGTGTCGCTGACTCAGTACCTGATAAAGACCTTCCGGGGTTTGTGGAGGCTTTGGCGACATCCTTGCGTCCAGAGACCGGATTGCTCAGCCCAATTACAGTGGAGCGCGCCCACCGGATAGGGCCTAAACAATCGGCGAATGATCGCCGACCCCGAGTGGTCTTGGCGCGGTTTCTCAGCTTTCCGCAGAAGGAGGAGCTGCTTAAAGCTGTACGACAGAAGGGAGCGGTGGACTGGGAGAATATGCGCATCCGTGTTACCCAGGATTACTCGGCCGCACTGAGTCAACGCCGGAAAGCTTATGCCTCCCTCTGCCAAAAATTAATAGCTGCGAGCATCCGTTTCCAGGTACAATACCCAGCGCGACTGGTGATATGGAACGAGGGGACCCACCGGAGCTTCGAATCAGCGGGCGAGGCTACTGCCTATGTGGAGAGGCTTATATCACCCGCAACGGACCCAAGCAACTCGCCATGTGAGTGAGAGGGCACATTTTTGGACTAAAGACAGGGGGTAGACTGTATAGCGCACTGGCTCTCTGTACGGGCAGAGAAATGTTTGGTCTGCCGATGCCCCGGTTGAAACTGGGAACTCACAGCGTGATATGATGTGCCCCTTGATGGGGTAGAACCGGTCAGCGGGGCCAATAACTATCTGATCTACCTGAACCTTAATTTCTCTTGGTGCTCATGCAGTCCTTTTGAAGAGACGGCTCTCTGCCTGTGGAGAGAGGGAGTACAGGCCCAAGTATGACTCGATGTGGCTAGCGGGAACGGGAGACAGCGGACTTCCTCAGAAATGTTTAGTTATTATTTATTTATTTATTTATTTATTTAACTGCATTTATATCCCGCTTTTCACCGGGTCAAAGCGGTGTAACATGTAACATAGGGAGGGGTAATTTCTTTTAGGAAGGGGCCATCACCAGGGTCAACAATTAATGATTATGGGTGGACATGGACATGATTTACTTCTGCTAAAATCTAAGTGTGAGGTCATGGTGGTGTTTCCGTTGAAAGATGTTCACGGAATAGGATTGTCTTTAGCTGTTTCTTAAATGATGTGATGTCGTTGTTGTTCTTGATGTGGTTTGGTAGAGAGTTCCAGAGGGATGGAGCATAAAGTTCGAATGCTCTGTTGCAGGTCCGTTGTGTAGATTTGGTTCTTTTGTGGGGGACAACGATAGAGTTATTGGAGGAATGTCTGGTTGATCTGTTGTGGGATGGTCGAGGCAGTAAGGAGTGTAGTGAGGTGTTCCGTGCTTGGTGGATAGTTTTGTGGATGAGTAAGATGGCTTTGTACCTGATTCTTGCTTGCAGTGGAAGGAGGTGAAGGTCTCTTAGGATTGGGGTGATGTGCTCCCGTTTTTTTGCATTTTGAATAATCCTTGCTGTGGTGTTTAAGGCAGTACGGAGGGAGTTGGTGTGCGAGGCAGGAAGTCCATGATAGATTATGTTGCAGAAATCCAGATGAGGGAGTGTCACAGCTTGCATCACTGTCCTAAAGTCGTGAGGTTCTAGGAGGGGCCTGAGTCGTTGGATAGTTTTAGCTTTGTGGAATATCATCCCAGCGGTTTTGTTGATTTGTTGTTTGAAGGTGAGAGCTTGATCAATGATGACGCCTAGATATCTTATTTGAGGCTGGATTTGTATTTGTGTGGTTCCCATGTTGAGGTGGGTAGGTGGTTTGAAGTCAGGTTCTTTTGTTACTATTAGGGCTTCGGTTTTCTTTATGTTGATGGATAGATTGTTCTCCTGTAGCCAGTTGGCCACGTCGTTGAAGCAGGCTGATAGCTGTTCGTTCTTTGGGTTGTTGGTTGTAATTGGTGCGTAGAGCATTATGTCGTCCGCGTAGATGTGGAAGTTGATGTTGTGGGTGCGTATGATTGAGCATAGTGGACGTAGGTATATGTTAAACAACATGGCTGATAGGGTGGATCCTTGGGGTACTCCTTGAAGTTGTTTGTATGGGGGCGAAGTTGTGGAGAGGGTGCGAATCCGTTGCTGTCTGTTAGTTAAGTAGGATCTGAACCATTGGAGTACAGTGTCCTTGATTCCGATTGTTTGTAGTCTGTGTATGAGGATTTCGTGTGAGATTGTGTCGAAGGCCGCTGATATGTCTAGGAAGATCAGGATGTACCCTGAGTTTTTCTCTTGTGTTCCGATGATGAGTGTGTTCATTAGGATGGTCATGAGGGTCTCAACTCCATGTAGTGGTCGGAAACCGTGTTGCTGAGGGTCAAGTATGTCGTTGGTGTCTAGATGATCTTGGAGCTGGTGTTGGACTATCTTTTCTATTATCTTGGTGGCGAGGGGGAGGCTTGCCACCGGTCTGTAGGAGGTGGGGTCCTTGGGGTCCAGGTTGTTCTTCTTTATGGTTGGTCGGATGACTGATGTTTTGAGGGCATCTGGCATGTATCCTTGTTTAAAGGATTCGTTTACGATGTGAGTTAGTGGGGTACTTAGGTCTTCCTTGGTTTTCTTTATCCATTCGGTAGGGCAGGGGTCCAGTGGGGAGGTAGTGGTGTTCAGACAGGAGATGGTGGAGGATATTTCTTCCTTTGAGGTGTCATTGAATGTAGTCCAGTTAGCGTTTATGGTGATCCTTGGGTATGTTCTTGTGGCTGTAGCGCATTGGTAGGGTTGTTGAGGTTGCTGAAATTGCTTGTATTGTCGGGCCAAGAGATCCGAGGGGATATCTGGAGGTTGATCGGAAGTGGTTGGTGTCTTTGTCAGTTTTTTAGCGATTTGGAAGAGTTCTCGAGGTTTGTTTGCAGCGGTCGTGATGATTTTGGTGTGGTAGTTTCTCTTTGCATTGTCGGTTTCTGTATGGTAGGCAGCGAGTTCATATAGGTATTGCTTTATGTCTTTGTCAGTTTTGTTTTTTCTCCATTTTCTTTCTGTTCTTCTAAGATTTGTTTTCAGTTTTCGGAGATCAGGGGTGAACCAGCGGGCCTTTGAGGAGATGGGCTTGTTGCTGGTCTTGTTTACAGTTGCTCTGGATGCCGAGGAGATAGTGGTGTTCCAGTTGTCCATGAGGTCGTCAAGGTTATTTGAGTTCGTAAGTAGATTAGGTAAGGTCAGCGTCGGAACGATTGACCTGGCGCTGCTGGCAGGGGATTGACCTGGCGCTGCTGGCAGGGGATTGTAACTTGTAAAGCCGGTAACAAGCAACTGTCTTACCAAGCAGTGTTACAATGTTTGTATTGTCCCTCAAGGCAACATTTTAATGCAACAAAGTAGCTGCTCTGCGTTTGACAGGCCGGCGGCTTTGTTCAGGCCTCTTGCATCTATTTAACATTCATCTCCCGGACGACAACATCTCCGTCTGGAGGGGGACTCTGAATGGGTCCGCTTGCACGGGGCCACGGGGAGCAGCTTGGGCACCGAATACAACAGCTGATATACGCAGTCCTCTGAGACCATACTGGCCTGGACAATTCCAAGGGCGGTGGAGGTCTCCTGCCCGCGACGCTAGCACCTTTACTCCACATGACTCTAGGGAGAGAACGTTTGGTCCAGCAATACCCACACTGCCCTCCTTATTTGGACCCTAAAGCGCGCAGACCATCACCGGAGCTTGGGGCCCCCTGGACCCGGGGTTGCGGGACTGAGTGGGTGGGGAGCACTCCATGCTGCGTTTGATGGGGTTGGCCGTTGCAGCGTTTAATCTGCGGCCCCTTAGGGTTGGCCTGTGGGTTTTTTTTGCTTGATTTGGCTCATAATGTGCCCCCTGTTGGTTAGATGCTGCCTGTGGAGTGCTGCCCATCCGACCTATGCCTTCATTACTGACGTTGTTATTGCTGTGACTGGATATGTTGGGTATTTCATCTCTGTTTCCCCACCGGCTGCTTTTTTTTTGTTTCACTAGGGTGCTTGGTGTGAGCGTTATGGGGATTGGGGGGGGCGGGCTGAGGCGGGGTTAGGTTACTGGGTTACTGGGGTGGATGGCTGGGGATAGTCTGTTTTATAGGTGGGGAGGGGGTCCTACTCACATCCCAAGTGTCTCCTATGGGTAGGGAGAGGAGATTATTTAGTCGGGGGAGGGGGATGGCTGGGCAAGGGAAGGGGGGGCGGGGGGAGGTCGAGGGTGGGGGTTGGGTAGGGTAAGGAAAGGGAGAAAGGGGGGTGAGAGCTTATGGTTAACAAGGAGCATTTTTCTATCTGGGGGGGGACCTCAGGCTGGGGAGGTTCGCCCACAATATACTAGCTGGTTTGTTTTGTACTTGCTGAGTGTCTACTATCCAACCTGAAGATTATTTCTTGGAATGTCTGCGGGATAGGTAACCCTATTAAAAGATCAAAAGTGTTACAAGTTTTGGCGCGTTTGAAATGTGATGTCGCCATGCTACAAGAAACTCACCAGACAGCCGCGACGAACATGTAAAATTGCAAAGAGCGTGGGTGGGGCAGAGCAGGGGAGCCCCGGCTAAAGGTAGAAAGGGTGGAGTGGTCACACTTATTAGTAAACGGATACGGTTTGAGTTGATTAAAGAGTTTGTGGACCCGGAAGGCCGTTACCTTTTGCTGTATGGTCATTTAGATGGCAGGCCGATAGTTCTTGGGAACTTTTATGGTCCCAACGTTTTAGATCGCGCATTTTATGCGCGCTTGGCTTCTCAGGTGGAGCAGCTACCTGATGTTCCTTTGATATTAGCCGGTGACCTGAATGGGGTCCTCGATATCGCTGTGGACACTGTTGGGGCTGGGGGCGAAAAAGGGCGGGCCCCCACTACGGCAACGCTTCGGGAGTTATGTCGGCGTTTGGGTGTCGTGGATCCGTGGCGTTTGTTACATCCCCTCGAGAGGGACTTCACTCATCAATCACGAGCTCACGGGTCTAGCGCCCGCATAGATTATATTTTGGTCTCAGAAGGGATCTTCTCACAAGTGGACGAAACGCAAATTGGTCCCACAGCGGTGTCGGATCATGCTCCGATCTGGGTGGATTTAGCGTGGGGGGCGGTAGCCGATACGACGCGCATTTGGCGGTTCCCCACGGGTCTTGACCGTGATCTGGAGTTTCAAGCCCATCTGCGGTGTTGCTGGGAAGATTTTATGGGCTACCATGAAGTACATGCTGCCGATCCGGAATTGCTATGGGAAACTGCTAAGGTTGTGCTGAGGGGTAACATTATTGAATACGTGGTGCGAAAGCGTAGACGTCTGGCGCGGCAAATTGTGCACTTGGAGAAACAGGTGGTCAGGGCGCGTCGTCGCTGTGCCGGTGACCCCTCTGGGGTTAACCGGAAACGCTACTGGGAATTGCAAACATCACTTAATGAACTCTTACACCAGCGGACGAAAAAATCCCATCTATATTACCGATACTGTTTATATCAGTTTGGGGACAAACCAGGCCGTCTCCTAGCTCGCTGCCTACGTGGCAGTCGTGGTGTTAGATCGGTAGCCGCCCTACGGGATGAGACAGGCCTTTTGTATAAGGATAACCGGGCTATTGTGGGGCAGTTCCGTTCCTTTTTCCAACAACTCTATGCGCGACGGGAGGGGTCTTTGTCCGAGATGCAGGGTTATTTGCGGAAACTGACTTTACCAAAATTGACAATAGCACAGCGGGCTAGCTTGGACGCCCCGATTACCGTAGAGGAGGTTAGCGGCGTTATTCAGCGAGCGCAGTGTTGTAAGGCGCCCGGGCCTGATGGTTTTGCAGCTGAGTTCTACAAGGTGATAGGGGACGTGGTTTCTCCAGTTCTCGTGGGCTTGTATGGTCACAGGGCGCAAGTTGGGCGGTTCACTTGGGGATCTAACCATGCCTATGTTACTCTAATACCCAAACCCGGGAAGGATCCTACTCGGGCGGCTTCCTACCGCCCTATTTCGCTGTTGAACTTTGATATGAAGATTTTGGCAAAAGTGTTGGCAGATAGGTTGGCCTCGGTGCTAGGTGGCCTGATTCACGAGTCGCAAGTGGGTTTCGTTAGAGGACGATACGCTGTCCGCAATTTACGGAAGATTTTGGCATCTTTAGAATGGGTCCGGGAACGGGAGTTGCCTTCCTTGTTGATCAGCTTCGATGCTGAGAAAGCCTTCGATCAGGTGCACTGGGATTATTTGAAGGGTTTGTTGCCGTATTATGGACTGGGAGATACGTTTTGCAGTTTTGTGACGCTGTTATATGCGGACCCGACAGCGGGCATCCTTTGCAATGGACTGCTCTGACCCATTTCGTTTGGAACGGGGTACGCGTCAGGGGTGCCCGCTCTCACCTTTACTTTTTGTTTTATCATTAGATCCACTGATACGGACCGTGGAGGAATCCACGAGCATTCAGGGGGTGCAGATTGGGGCAGCGGGTTTTAAACTGGCCGCCTTTGCGGACGATATGTTGGTTCATATCACGTCTCCCCAGCGTTCGTTGCCAAATTTGTTGGAAGCTTTTTCAACCTACGGTAGATTTGCAGGGTTATGTATTAACACACAGAAATCTGAGGCCCTAGATGTTGGGGGTACGATGCGGGCTCAATGGTCGGGCAACTTTCCCCTACGGTGGGCAGAAGAGGCCTTTATTTAGGTATAGTGTTGACTAGGGTGCCTGCGTCGTTGTATAAAACAAACTTTGAACGGGTGTTTCTGAAACTTCAGATGCAATTGCAGGCCTGGACGCCGTTGCTTCTGTCTCTGCTGTGTCGGGTGGCGGCCTTACAGATGGTTATACTTCCACGTATTCTTTATTGGATTCAAACCCTCCCAGTGTGGTTGTTGCGGCGAGATGTGATACGTATAGAACGGGAAGTCCGACGTTTTTTATGGAAAGGGGCCAGAGCGCACATACCGCTCTCTCGGCTGGCGGACCGGAGGTGTGGGAGTCCCAGATTTTTGGAAATATGCACTGGCTTGCCAAGCGTGCCATCTTAGTGATTGGTTGGGGGATACTGAAGTGTACACCCCCTGTGAGTTAGAGCGGGCCTTTGTGGCGCCACATGCCTTAGAAGCGGCTTTGCAGCTACCCGGGGCGCAGTTACCAATTCGGCTGACCAATAGTGTTCTACTGCAGGCGACGCGGCGTACTTGGCAGCAGCTTAATAAATTTTGGGGCAGCAATCCCACCGTTTCGTGTTGGCTACCACTACGAGGCAACGTTCACTTTACCCCTGGTTCCGATTCGTCAGCCTTTCGGCAATGGCAGAGAGTAGATATAGGCCGTTTAGGGAATGTAGTTGATACAGCTTGGAAATGTAAGACATTGGCGGAGCTTTGTGCGGAATATGGCTTGAATCGGCAAACTTCCAGTTTTGCTTACGCCCAACTGTCTCATTATGTAGGCTCTTTGTCCCAGTCGGAGCTCCGTGTGGAGCGTTCGACACAGATTTTGGAATTTTTGAGCCTGGGGGCGGAGAGTCCTCCAACTATTGCCGACCTGAAAAAGCGCTTAGATGGCTTTGAGCACCCCACGGACTTTTCAGCTTTGGAACGAGCATGGGCACAGGACCTGGGCCGGGCGGTCGACCCGGGCTCTGTGCTGACCGCTCTGCGTTAGATTCGACGCTTAGCGGAAAGGGCCCGGTGGCGGGAGGTGCAATATAAATCTATCCTCCGTGCACATTTTTCCCCAAGGAGGGCGTTGCGGAGCCGTCTTGCCGAATCTGGAGGCTGTCCTAAGTGTTCTTGCTCTTTAGCTGATCTGGGTCATATGTGGTGGAATTGCCCCATGACCCAATCTTACTGGCAGCGCATTGGGGATTATCTCGGTGGTCTTCTGCGACAGCGGGTTTGTTGGACAGGGTTATTAGTGGTGCTGGATTGCCTGGGACCACTCCACCCTAAGGGGCGGTGGGAGCGTTTTATAGTGTGTAAGGCTTGTCTGGTGGGGAAAGGACCTATTCTTCGTAGATGGAGAGAGGCGGAAGCCCCTACACTTTGTGAATGGCGTAACCGTTTCCATCAGCTTATGCTTTTTGAACGACGCCGTGCACTGGGGTCCCCCAGGCGCTGGGCCCAGTTTGTTGGTCTGGATGCCCTATATTCAGAATTTGGGCCCTATTGCCTGCAGCGAGGTGCTTAAGGTTGGATATAGATGCTCCTGGTTCAGTGCTTAGCTGGGTTAGGGGTTGGGGGGGGGGGGGAATATAAGGATTAGTATTCAACCAGTTTGTTTTGCCTTGTTTGAGGTTCCTGGCCTCTGGGCGATGGATCAGACACAACCACGCCTGGAGGGGTTCTGTAATGGAAATTTACTGTTGTTTTGTGAACCTGTTGGTTGTTTTGTATTGTATGTTTTATTCAATAAACAGATTATACAAAAAAAAAAAAAAAACTCAAATTGACTACATCTGTGGAAGTCAACGATGGAAAAGTTCTATAACATCAACAAAGACAAAACCTGGAGCTGACTGTGGTACAGATCATCAACTACTAGTATGCAAACTCAAGCTAAAGTTGAAAAAGAGCAAACCACTCATGAATGCAGCAAAATATGACCTTGAGAATATACTGCCTGCAAAATCGATTTGCTGCTTTAGATACAAATGACAGAGCTCCAGAAGAGTTATGGTACGACATCAAGAAGGTTGTGTTCGAAGAAAGCGAGAAGTCTCTACAAAAGGTGAAAAAGCAAAAACGGCCAAAATGGACGACGGAAGAAACGCTGAAAATTGCCCAGAAACGCAGAGAAGCTAAAGCCAGAGGAGAAAGACAGATAACAGAACTCAGATTACCAACGTTCAGTAAGACAGGACAAGGAAAAGTACTACAACGACGCATGCAAGGAAATAGAAGCAGAAACTATTAGAGGAAGAACAAAAGATCGGTTTTCCTAAAGCTACGAGAGTTAAAGTTCCAGCCTCGAATTGGAATGTTACAAGATGCTCAAGGTTCTATATTGAATGATGCTGAGAAGATGAAGAAAAGGTGGAAGGAATATACAGAGTTTTTATATGATAAAGATCAAGTGGGCCAACAGCCGTTTCAACCTGTACCTTATGATCAGGAACCATTCGTGATGAAAGAAGTTAAAGCAGCATTGAAAGCCTTATCAAAGAACAAAGCACTAGGCATTGATAGCATTCCCATAGAAGTATTACAGCAATCTGATGCAGCTATTACCGTACTTACAAGGCTCTGCCAAGAAATATGGAAAACAACATCATGGCCATCTAACTGGAAAAGATCTGTGTTTATGCCAATACTAAAGAAAAGTGATCCAACCGACTGTGGAAATTATCGCACAATCGCTTTGATCCCACATGCCAACAAGATTCTACTGAAAATTATTCAAGAGAGACTACAACCATACCTGGAACAAGAACTACCTGAAGTGCAAGCAGGGTTCAGGAAAGGGAGAGGAACGAGAGACATCATTGCGGATGTGAGATGGATCCTTGAAGAGACTAAAGAATACCAAAAGGATATCTATTTGTGCTTTATCGACTATAGCAAGGCTTTTGACTGTGTAAACCATGAGAAACTCTGGGCCACATTAAGAAGCATGGGTATACCAGAACACCTGATCGTACTCTTGCACAATCTGTACATTGATCAAGAAGCAGCAGTTCGAACGGAACAAGGAGAAACAGAATGGTTTAAAATAAGCAAAGGTGTAAGACAAGGCTGCATACTTTCCCCCTGTTTAATTTATATTCAGAACAAATCATCAGAGAAGCAGGATTGTATGAAGACCACAGAGGTGTGAAGATTGGTGGAAGACTTAACAACCTTCGCTAAGCTGATGATACCACATTACTGGCTGAAAGTGAAGATGATCTGAAACATTTGCTTCTCACAATCAAAGAACAGTCTCAAAATGGGCCTGCATCTTAAAGTAAAGAAGACAAAGATCATCATGACAACTGGCATAAATCAACAGGTTCATCGTTGAAGGAGAAGAAATTCAAATCGTGAACTACTTTAACCTACTTGGATCAAATACCAATAAAGAAGCAACAAGCAGTCAAGAAATCAGATGCATTGCTCTTGGCAGAATGGCTATGAAAGAGCTAGATAAGATTCTCAAGAGCAGAGATGTCTCTCTCCATACAAAGATTTGACTTGTTCAAGCCATGGTATTTTCAACAACATCATATGGATGTGAAAGCTGGAAAGTGAAAAACATAGGAAGAAAATTGATGCCTTTGAATTATGGTGCTGGCGGCAAATACTGTGTTTACCATGGACTGCCCGAAGAACAAACCAGTCTGTACTAGAGGAGATCAAACCTAAGCTTTCTTTAGAAGCTCAGATGACAAGACTTTGACTTTCATACTTGGGACACATCATGCAGAGAGATCATTAGAGAAAGACATCATGCTTGGCAAAATAAAAGGAAAGCACAAAAGACGAAGGCCAGCAATGAGATGGATCGATACAATAACAGCAGTTATGGGTACCAATCTGTCAACAATGAGCCGCCTGACACAAGACCAAACACAATTTAGAATAGCTATCCAGAGGGTCGCCATGAGTCAACTCCGACTCGACGGCGCTTAACAACAGGGGGCATGCAATAAAGCTACAGAGTAACCTATTCAAGATTAATGAAGAAAATATTTTTTTCATTCAACATGTAAACAAATTCTGGAATTTGTTACCGGAGGATGTAGTAAAAGCTGTTAGTGTAGCTGGGTTTAAAAAAGATTTGGACAAGTTCCTGGAGGAAAGGTCCATAAACCATTATTAAAAGGGTTCCCAGGATATCACTGTTTGACCCAATACAAGCACTGTGGAACCTGTGTCTTTTGGGGAAACTGCTAGATACTTATAACCTAGATTGGCCACTGTTGGGAACAGGATACTGGGCTTGATGGACCTTGGTCTGACCCAGTATGGCATCTCTTATGTTCTTAAGGAACCACTATTTGCCACTCACACAGTGCATGCCCAGGCTAGTCTGGGCTGGCAACTTGCCTGACTGAGGATAAGTGGCTTGTTGACAGCACTGAAACTCCAATCTTGCCTAAGGACAACAAACTCACTAGCTTAACATAGTGCAGTACAATAGGGTATGCCAATTTTAGAGGTAGATTTTTATTTTTCCAAAAACTTTACAAACTACTAGTGACCAAATTATGCAGTTTTGCATGCTGAATCTAAAGCTACCTTCAGAAACTGCTGAAAGCGAGTCTTACCTACATCAAGTCACAGCTGAAATATGCGGAAATTAAGTAATATTTATTTGAACATACAAATAGTCTGAACAACTGTAGTCACATAACTGTCTTTAAAATGTCATTTATGCATACCTTGTTTGCTCTGTTTTGACTCCCTGCTGACCATCTGACCCCAAATATAATGTTCCCTCCTCTCCCGATTGTACATGTGACCAGCAGCCTCGGATGTCATTTTTACACACTTTTCTATGGACTGCTTGTGATGCTCGGTCTCGAAGTTCTATGAGCTTGCTCAGAAATGCTTTGATCTCTACTGAGGTCATGGTACAGATAAGAGGAGGCTCAGAGACTCCAGAGCTCCAGTCAAGTAACTGGGTGAGTGTTGTTGCCTCACTGTTGATGGATGGTGTTTTCCTGGATCTCGCACTGCTATCTCCAAGCCAAATCTTCTCATATAAGAATATAAGATCATAAGATATGCCATACTGGGTCAGACCAAGGTCCCATCAAGCCCAGTATCCTGTTCCCAACAGTGGCCAATCTAGATGATATGCACCTAGCAGTTTCCCCAAAAGACACATGTTCCACAATGCTTGTACTGGGTCAAGCATTGATATCCTGGGTACCTTCTTAATAGAAACATAGAAACATGACGACAGAAAAAGACCACATGGCCTATCTAGTCTGTCCTTCCATATCAACAACTACAACAGTCCACTTTTTACTTTTAGAGATCCTCTGTGTTGGTCCCATGCTTTTTTGAATTCAGTTACTGTCCTCATCTCTACCACCTCCACTAGGAAACTATTCCATGGATCCACTACTCTTTCTGTAAAGAAAAATTTCCGCATATCACTCCTGAATCTATCTCCCTTCACCCTCATCCCATGTCCCCTCGTAGCAGAACTTGCTTTCAATTGAAAGAGGCTCTCTCTCCCTGAACATTTATGCCACGGAGGTATTTAAACATCTCAATCATATCACCTCTATCCCGCCTTTCCTCTAAGGTGTACATATTAAGATCCTTAAGTCTGTCCTCATATGCTTTATAATGAAGCCCACTAATCATTTTAGTAGCCACTCTCTGCACAGACTCCATCCTGTTCACATCCTTTTGAAGGTGCGGTCTCCAGAATTGCACACCATACTCCAAATGAGGTCGCACCAAAGACTTATACAGAGGCATTATCACCTCCTTTTTTCTGCTAGCCATTCCTCTCCGTATGCACCCAAGCATCCTTCTAGCTTTTGCCGTCGCCTTTTCTACCTGTTTAGCTACTTTAAGATCATGAGACACAACCACGCCTAGGTCCCGCTATTCTTTAGTGGACAAAAGTACTTCACCTCCTATACTGTATTGCTCCCTTGGATTGCTGCAGCCCAAATGCATGACCTTACATTTTTTAACATTAAATCCCAGCTGCCAAATTCTAGACCATTCTTCAAGCTTAGCTAGATCCCTCCTCATGTTATCTACACCTTCCTGGGTTGTCTACTCTATTGCAGATTTTGGTATCATCTGCAAAGAGGCAAACCATCTATAATGGTTTATAGATCTTTCCTCCAGGAACTTGTCCAAACCTTTTTTAAACCCAGCTACACTAACAGCCTTTACTACATCCTCTGGTAACAAATTCCAGAGTTTGATTACACGTTGAGTGAAAAAATATTTTCTTTTATTAGTCTTAGTTTACCCTGTAGCTTCATTGCATGTCCCCTAGTCTTTCTAAATTCTAATAACGCAAACAATCGATCTACGTTTACCCATTCCACTCGGTTCATTAATTTAGACTTCTATCATATCTCCCCTCAGCCTCTCTTTTCCAGGTTAAAGAGCCCTAACCTTTTTAGCCTTTCTTCATAGGATTATCCTTCCATCCCCTTTACTATTTTGGTGGCTCTTCTCTGAACCTTTTCTAATAACACTATATCTTTTTTAAGATACAGCAACCAGAATTGCACACAATATTCAAGGTGCAGTCTCACCATGGAACGATATAGAGGCATTATAATATCTTTTGTTTTATTTTCCATTCCTTTCCTTATGATACCTAGCATTCTATTTGCCCTTAGCTGCCACTGCACAGTGGGCTGAGGGTTTTAACATGTTCACAATGACACCTAAATCTTTTTCCTGGGTGGTGGTTCCTAATGTGGAACCTTGCATCGTGTAACCATAGTTTGGGTTGTTCTTCCCTAGGTGCATAACTTTGCACTTGTCCACATTAAATTTCATCTGCCATTTTGATGCCCAGTCTTCCAATTTATCAAGATCCTCTTGCAATTTTCCACAATCCTCTTGGGTTTTAACAACTTTAAATAGTTTTGTGCCATCTGCAAATTTGATAACCTTACTCATTCCCTTTTCCAGGTCATTTATGAATATGTCAAAAAGCAGCGGACCCAGCACAGATCCCTGGGGTAAACCACTAGTAACCTTTCTCCATTGGGAAAATTGGCCATTTAGCCCTACCCTCTGCTTTCTATCTTTTAACCAGTTCTTGATCCACAATAGTACACTGCCTTATATCCCATGACTCTCTAGTTTTGCCAAAAGCCTCTGATGAGGGACCTTGTCAAAGGCTTTCTGAAAGTCCAGATACACTATATCAACCGACTCACCTTTGTCCACCTGTTTATTCACACCTTCAAAAAAACATAACAGATTAGTAAGACAAGATCTTCCATGACTAGGCCATCACTGAGTAATTTTGTTCTTTATGATGGTTTCTACCATTTTTCCCGGTACTGACGTCAGGTTCAACGGTCTGTAGTTTCCAGAATCACCCCTGGAACCCTTTTTAAAAACTGGCCTTGTCGCCTCTTAGTGCTCCTTTAACCCCTTTATCATCTAATGGACCAACTGACTTCTCTCACAGGTTTTTTGCTACGAATGTACTTGAAAAAAATATTTATTTTGCGTTTTTGCTTCTGCAGCAAGTTTCTTCTCAAATTCTTCCTTTGCCTGCCTTATCAATGCCTTGCATTTGACTTGCCAGTGCTTGTGCTGTTTCCAGGTTTCGTCGTTTGGCTCTTTTTTCAATTTCCTGAAATATGCTTTTTTGGCAACAGCCTCTGACCATACCTTTAAACCATGCTGGCAGTTTTTTTGGACTTCCTTCCACTTTTCTTAAAGTGTGGAATACAGCTGGTCTGGGCTTCCAAGATAGTATTTTTTTTAACACCCAAGCTTGATGTAAGTCTTCAACCTTTGCAACTGCTCCTTTTAGTTTCTTCTAAACTATTTTCCTCATTTTATCATAGTCTCCCTTTCGAAAGTTAAAAGGTAGTACTGTGGATTTCCTTACTATCCCTCCTCCACTAATTAAATCAAATGTGATCATGCTATGATCACTATTGCCAAGTGGCCCCAAAACCCTTCTCTTGCACAAGATCTGGTGTTCCACTAAGGACTACGTCTAATATGGCTTCCCCTCTGGTCGGTTCATGAACCAGCTGCTCCAAGCAGCAATCATTTATTTCATCTGGGAACTTTATCTCCCTAGCATGTCCTGCCGTGACATTGACCCAGTCGATACCGGGGTAATTGAAATCACCCATTATTACTGCGCTGTAACTTGTTAGATTTCTTGATTTCTTTGAGCATTTCATCATCCATTTGTTCATTCTGGCCAGGTGGTCGATAGCATACCCCCACTGCCATCACCTTCCCCTTTTTACATGGGATTTCAATCCATAGAGATTCTATAGCAAAGTTTGTTTCCTGCAAAACTTTAATCCTTTCTGACTCAATGCCCTCTCTAGCGCAACCCCTTCACCAATTTGATCAGTTCTATCATTAGGATATAGTTTGTACCCAGGTATCAGTGTCCCACTGGTTGTCCTCCTTCCACCCTGTCTCCGAGATTCCAATCATACCTAACCTCTCATTTAGTGCTATATATTCTAAACTCTCCCATCTTATTTTTTAGACTTTTAGCATTTGCATACTAGCATTTTAGAGACTGTACTTTATTCATATTAATCTGGCTATTGGTAGACATGGGTAGTTTGGGATCTTTAAGCTGTGTCTGCTCCATACTCGAGGGCATTTGGGCTACTTTACTCTTTTTTGGAACCTCTCTGCTTTTGGTAGTATCCTTCAAGGATACATTCTTCTGAACCATGCGCTCTTGTGCGACTGTCGGCTTTCCCCTATTATCTAGTTTAAAAGCTGCTCTATCTCCTTTTTGTAAAGGTTAAAGCCAGCAGCCTGATTCCATCCCGGTTAAGGTGAAGCCCAACCCTTCGAAAGAGCCCCTTCCTTTCCCCAGAGTGTTCCCCAGTTCCTAACAAATCCAAAACCCTCATCTCTGCACCATTGTCTCATCCACGCACTGAGACTCCGGAGCTCTGCCTGCTTTTTGGGTCCTGCGCGTGGAACGGGAAGCATTTCAGAGAACGCTACCCTTGGAAGTTCTGGATTTCAACTTCCTACCTAAAAGCCTAAATTTAGCCTCCAGAACCTCCCTACCACAGTTTCCTATGTCAGTGGTACCCACATGTACCAAGACAGCAGACTCCTCCCCAGCACTATCTAAAACCTTATCTAGGTGGCACGTGAGGTCCGCTACCTTTGCGCCAGGCAGGCATGTTACCAGGCGATCCTCACGTCCACCAGCCACCCAGCTATCTACATGCCTAATGATCAAATCACCAACTATAACAGCTGTCCTAACCCTTCCCTCATGGGCACATGGCCCTGGAGAAACGTCCTCGGTGCGAGAGGGTTTTACATCACCTGGAGGACAGGTCCTAGTTACAGGATCACTTCCTGCCACACCAGGGTGATGCTCTCCTGTCACATGACCTCTCTCCTCCATGGCAATAGGGATGCTACCAAACTGGAGGTGGGACTTCAGGACTATATCCCTGTAGGTCTCGTCTATGTACCTCTCTGTCTCTTAGGTTTTCCAAGTCTGCTATTCTAGCCTCTAGAGAACGGACTCATTCCCTGAGAGCAAAGAGCTCCTTGCACCTAGTGCACACGTAAGACCTCTCACACACTGGGAGAAAATCATACATGTGACACTCAATGCAAAAGACTGAAAAGCCCCCATCTCGCTGCTGGACTGCTGTCTGCATCTTAGTTTTAAGCTTGTGTTTAAATCTAAGTTCTTTACTTACTAAGGGTTGCTATGGATATGTATACTAATAGAACTGTATCTAATACGTTTAGTATACCTTGTTCACCTGAAGCTTAATCTCAGGCCCTTAGTATATGACTGATTTGGATAAAGAGCTTCACCTGAGAGCACCTCCTTTCCTTTAAGATGTGTAAGTACCTATAAAGCTACGATTATCCCAGGGGTGGGTGGGTGTTGGGGAGGGAGGGAAGGAATATCTTTTACCTCTGACTTTCAATATCTTCTCCACTGCATCTCCTCTCTCCTGTTCCTTTTCACTGCACAACATAGCTTGCAGAACAGACTCTCTGTAACCATACCAAACTGACCTTCTCACTGTAGGCATGACTACCTCTTCACACTGTTCTTTCAACAGTTGCAACTGGAAAAGGAGATGTCTGGGACCTTGTGTCCAATTGCTATTTATTTTGATATTTAACTAGTTCACCGTGTAAATACCCCAACACAGAACTCTATAATCATTCTTAAGTTTTTCAGGTTCTTTCCTTTCAGATTATGCTTGGAAATTCATATTCTCGTGCATCTTAAGAGCTGTTGTAAGCCATCTGCGATGTGAGACAGGTCCTAATTCCAACAGCAATTTGTATATTTTTGTGTAATTTGAATACAGGTAGGTAAACATATCAAACAAAATTTAAAGCTAGCTGTTGATTTGCCACGTGAAATTATCAATTTTTTCACTAGTGCTTTTTAAAATTATGACATCTCCAAAATTGACATACCTTAGTAGTACAGGTGCACTAGACAAGGAGAGCAAGCCAAGCACCAATAT
The DNA here is from genome assembly GCA_033557465.1 of Ichthyophis bannanicus. Classification (NCBI taxonomy): domain Eukaryota; kingdom Metazoa; phylum Chordata; class Amphibia; order Gymnophiona; family Ichthyophiidae; genus Ichthyophis; species Ichthyophis bannanicus. The sequence goes on from CM066042.1 coordinate 231,648,750, forward strand.
CCTGCATACAAATCTGGCACTTGCGTGCATGTGCTGGATTGCCATCACGATATTGGTGTTGCCAACACAGACTCTGTACTCATGTGCCTGGCTTGCTCTCCTTGTTTAGTGCAGATTATTTATTGAACATTTTTCATATACCGCTTTTCATTTTATCAAAGCGGTTTACAGAAAACAGAACATTCTTACAAGGAACGGTAAAAGAACTATTTACATTTAACTGTTTAAAATGCTATAACTATGTACAATGTAAAGGTACAAGATTAGACAACATCTTGTTGAGGGGGGGTTAATTGTGTTTGCAAACAGCTCCCCTGCTGTTTAATTTTCAGCATTCTCTTCAACAAAGCCATAAAAAAAAGGTGCTGTACACTGAAAAAGCAGGCATAAACATTCCTCACCAGAATCAAACCTATGCACAAATCCTTAACGTCCAAGATTTGGTGATATCTTCAGACTCCAAGCAGGAAGGGGATGAGCCTTGTCTAGTTTGGGCAGTTCATTTGAGAATTCCAGTCCTTTTTAAATAAACTGCCATAGAGAAAAGTTTGTTTAAAGCAGGGTATTACCTGCAGCTAAATTCTTCTGTCAATCACACGTGAAGAGTCTTTCCCAGAATTGTTTTAGAAAGAAATCAGATGGAAAGTTATTTAGCCCAATCCCGTTCAGTCGGGGGCGGGCTCTGCCAGTGAGTCTTACAAACATTTTATTATTATCAGCTATTCTCAGCTGTCCGGCAGGTGTAATAGCTGATTTCAGTGTCCGTGGCTGTGCTTTAGTAACCATTGATAAAGCTTGCCAGTTATTCTCAGCTCTCAACCTTTATGAGGCAGTAGCTGCAGGGGCAACTCTTCAGTAAGCAGGTTTCAAGTTCAGGGAAGCTCTGTTTTCAATTTGGGTGTGTTGTCTTACTTGTTTTCCTCAGTGAATTCACTGCAGGTAAGAACAATTGCTTTTTAAGTAACAATGCCTTCAAAATCTATTTGTGCTGCATGTGGGCTTTGTAGGGGACATTTGTCAGCTCTAGGGCTGTGCCAGCAGCGTGACCAGGCTGATCTTGAAGCAGGGAACAGGCTGATCAAAAGAACTGAAATACTTCAGATGCAGAAGAGTTAGATACTCTATTGCATAGCTCTAAGGAGATTCAAATTTCTCAGATGGAATTAATAGAAAAAGAGCAGTCAGCGTGCAGCACAGACAGATGAAAATCTTTTCCCCCCAGACTTTATGCTAGTAATGCACAAAGCTTACTTAATGAAGAGAGGTTTAAGGCAGCAAGGGGCTTATACAGTAGTGGCCAAAAAATTAAGGCAGGTATCTTTTTTCTACAGTTTATTGTTAAATAATGTACTATGGAGATGTCACACGTGCTTACTTATTTAATCAGCATGGCTATTAGTCACACCATGCGTCTGGCATCCATTTTAGTTTACTTACACTCTGTAGTAGGTTTCTTGGATGAAGTTTTGAATTTTTACAACTAGGAAAAGATTTAAAGTTACATGTAAAATGTACAATCAAAATGGGTAGAAAGTGCGATATTAATGACTTTGTAAAAGGACAAGTTGTCATACTCCATGCTGAAGGATATTCACAATGTGCTATTACAAAACATTTGCATATATCAAGGTGTGCAGTTCAGAATGTTCTGAAATCAGGTGTCCGTACACGTCGTTCGAAATGTGGGCGCAGACGGATAACTACTGGACGAGATGACCGATTCCTCAAAAGCATTATTACATCTAGTCCACATACTTCATCTCAACATTGGCTCAGTTAGCTAATGATCGAGGAATAAAGATAAGTGCCCAATCTGTCCGACGACGGCTTATGGATGAATTCAAACTCGTGGCCAGAAAACCTGCCAAGAAGCCTATGATGACCAGGAAACAAATTGCTGCCCGCACACAGTTTTGTAGCAAGATGAAAGACAAATCTGCTGAATGGTGGGAGAGGGTAATGTTCAGATGAAAGTACTTTTCAACAAGTACATGGGGTTGGTTACAACTACGCCCGTCGACCAGCAGGTGAAAGACTAAATCTGAAGTACACAATCAAGACTGTTAAAACACCCACTATCGGTCATGGGATGGGGTGGTATCTCGGCAAATGGATGATGTGGCCTGCACATTTTTGAGAAAGGTGAAAGAGTAAATGCTGCAAAATACATATCCGTGCTGAACAGTAAAGTTAAAATACACATGAATGTTTCTAGCACAACTATATTTCAGCAGGACTCGGCACCGTGCCACACTGCAAAAAAAAAAAAAAAGGTTCGTGGACAACAAGATCAAACTGCTACCAAGTTGGCCATCAAACTCTCCGGATCTCAATGTAATTGAAAACTGTTGGAATCTTATGAAGAAAAAGGTGGCAGCACACTGTCCAACTTCAGAAGCAGATTTAAAGGACATACTCAAGCATGTATGGGTCAACAAAATCACTCCGGCATACTGTAAGACGCTAGTTAACAGTATGCCTACAAGAATCCAGGCTGTGCTGAAAAATCATGGACACCCTATCAAATATTGACACATTGTTTCCTGAATAAAACTTTGAAAATGACATATCTCTTTGGTTCTTAAAGCTTTTGACCATGAAAGTGACAATAAAAGTAAATTAGACTTACCTGCTAATTGTTGTTCCTTGAGTAACTAAGTCCAGTCCCGGAACCATAGAGTTTAGAACCTCCACCAACAGCTTTGGAGACTGAAAAACTTCATCTCTTTGATGACCTCTGTATAAATAGGCAAGGACCGCCCCTCTCCATCAGTACCTATTGACAAAGCAGACTCAGCAGAGCAACAAATAAGTAGTGAAACAATAGCAATACAGGAACTCATTACCTAACTGACCACCTAACCCGAAAACTCACCCCTTCAGGTAGGAAATTTGTGTGTAAAAAAAAAAAAAAATAAGCTGCAAACTCTGACTTCCCCTGCCAGAAGCAGTGTTGTGAAAGGAATCCTATAACTGGAAGCTCCTCCGAAAAGCTCCCCCAATAGCAACCCCAAACATACGGAAGAATACTCTTAAGGCTGGGATTGCAAAGGGCGGGATCCGGGACTGGACTAGTTACTCAAGGAACAACAATTAGCAGGTAAGTCTAATTTACTTTTCCTTCTCGTCCCTCTAGTCCAGTCCCGGAACCATAGAGGATGTAACAGAGCAGTACCTATCCACGGGAGGGCCCTGCAAGCCCAGCCTGAAGCACCGCTGATCCAAAACGCACATCCCCCTCCGCCTGCACATCCAGTCGATAATGCCGAGCAAAGGCATGCAAGGAAGTCACCGCCCTACAAATGTCCCCTGCCGGCACCAAGCTAAACTCCGCCCAAGACGCAGCTTGCGCCCTGGTAGAATGGGCCCGAAGCCCTTCCGGCACGCACTTACCTTTCAAAAGGTAAGCAGCTGCGATCGCCTCCTTCAGCCACCTGAAAATAGACATTTCGCAGCCGCCTCCCCTTTCCGTGGCCCCCCAAAAGCCACAAACAACCTGTCGGACTTACGAAAGGACTCCGTTCTCCGGAGATACTTACGCAGAGCGCGTTTCACATCCAGCAGACGCAACCTATCCGCCTTTTCCGGCCCACCACCGGAAAACACTGGCAACGACACCACTTGATTAACATGGAACACAGACACTACCTTAGGCAAGAACGCTGGCACAGTACGCAACTCCACCTTGCGATCGAAAAACGAGAGAAATGGCTCTTTACAGGACAAGGCCTGCAACTCCGAAATTCTCCGAACCGAACAAATAGCCACCAAAAATACCGTCTTTAGCGTCAAATCCTTGAGGGAAGCCTCCCCCAACGGCTCAAAGGGCCTCCGAACCAACGCTTCCAAAACCAATTCAGGTCCCATGGCGGTACTATACACCGACGCAGCGGACGCATGAGCAACACGGCCCGCAAAAAACTACGGATGTCCCCGTGAGCTCCCAATACCTGCCCTTGCACCTTGCCCCGAAAACAGGCTAGAGCCGCCAACTGCACTCTCAAGGAACTAGGAGCAAGGCCTTTCTCCACCCCATCCTGCAGAAAGGCCAGGATGTGCGGGACCGACGATCGTAAAGGAGACAACGCCCGCTCCGAACACCAATTCTCAAAAATGCGCCAAATTCTCACATACGCTAACGAAGTAGAACACCTATGCGATCTCAACAAGGTGGCAATGACCGCCGCTGAATAACCTTTGGCCCTCATCCTAGCCCTCTCAAGAGCCAAGCCGTAAGCAAGAATCGACTCACCTGGGGCATGCGCAACGGACCCTGCATCAACAGATCATCCCGTTGCGGAAGCCTGAACGGGTCGTCCGCTAGCAACCGCACTAGGTCCGCATACCACAGCCGTCAAGGCCAGTCGGGCGCAATCAGCACTACGGGACCCCGGTGACTCTCCACACGCTGCACGACTCTGCCTATGAGAGCCCACGGAGGGAAGACGTAAAGAAGACCTCCCAACGGCCACTTCTGTGCCAAAGCATCGAGCCCCTGCGACATGCGCTCTTGCCTCCTGCTGAAAAAACGCGACGCCTTTGCGGACTCGAACGTGGCCATGAGGTCCATGATCGGGGGCCCCCATCGGCGCACCAGCAGAGCGAACACCTCCGGGTGAAGCACCCACTCCCCCGGATCTCTACCCGGGCGGTGGCCACCACACTCTCCTCCTTGGACTTCGCTCGAATCAACCAATCGTCCAGGTAGGGATGCACCAGCACCCCCTCTTTCCGAAGCGACGCCGCCACCACTACCATAATCTTGGTGAACACTCGGGGGAGCTGTCGCCAGACCGAACGGCATCGCTTGAAACTGAAAATGTCCCATAGGAACCGCAAACCGCAGAAACTTCTGATGCTCCTGTCGGATCGGGATATGCAGATAAGCCTCTGTCAGATCCAGCGACGTTAAAAACTATCTCTGCTTATTTGTGCTGAGCTAGCCCAGTCTCGGGCTCATAACTGCCTCTAGCTGCTTTGGAGACTGAAGTACTGATGGAGAGGGGCGGTCCTTGCCTATTTATACAGAGGTGTTCAAAGAGATGAAGTGTTTCAGTCTCCAAAGCTGCTGGTGGAGGTTCTAAACTCTATGGTTCCGGGACTGGACTAGAGGGATGAGAAGGAACATGTACTTTAATACAATTATGATATTTTGGACTCTGCCTTAATTTTTTGGCCACTACTGTATATCCTCTAATATTCAACAAGATTCTCCTTTCTCCACTGGTCAGTTGACTCCTCCAGTATTAACTTTAAAGGGAGCCTCAGATGTGTCCGGAGAATCAGAATATCCTCTTGAAGGGACTTCAGGTGTAAATAAGAAAAATATTGCACCAGAGGACATAGAGAGCCTAGTAGGAGAGGAAGAGCGTATTATGAGGGTCTTTCGAAAGGAAGAGCTCAGAGTTCTAATTACTCACACTCTATAGAGGCGCTTCACATTCCAACTGAGTCACAAGTTAAGGATCAGATGTTAGAGGATCCCTTATTACAGGGCATTTGTAACACAGAAGACAGCTTTTCCTATCTATAGAGCAATTATGCAAATGATAGAGGCTGAATGGGAATCTCCGGAAACTGGTCTACGCAGGGGTCGGACTTTGGCTTGTCTATATCCTTGTACCATCAGCAGAGAGAGAACTTTTACGTCTTCCTAGAGTAGATATCTTAGTCTCTGTTGTGACTAAAGAGACAACTATTCCAGTTGAAGGTGGAGCTGCTTTCAAGCATCCGCAGGATAAGAGAATTGAGACTCCACTGTGCCAAGTATTTGAGGTGAATGCTTTATCATAGCAGACATCTGTGGAGCATATGTTGCAAGGTCATGCCTTCATTGGGTGCAAACCTTAGCAGAGTCTGTGGCACCAGATTTGGCACAAATGTTGGAAATGGTCAGGATGGAAACAGAAGCAGCATATCTAGCGGATGCGTATTATGATCTGATTAGAGCCTTAGCTAATAGTATGGCTTCAGCAGTAGCAGCTCATCATTTATTATGGCTGCGTAATTGGTTAGTGGATATTTCCTCAAAGGCTAGGCTTAGTCACCTTTCTTTCTGGGAGAGGCTTTGGAAAAGTTGGTAAAGGACTTGAGGGAGTCTAAACCAGCTAGACTTCCTAAGGATAGGCTCAGAGGGTCAAAAGTGTTTGTGCCTTCAAGGCCACCCTTTAGAGATTTTTGGCACTATAGAGCTGCTAGATTTGCCCCATATCAAAGATCAAGATATTCACCGAGAGGCCAATCCTTTCGCGGAGGAAGAGGCGGCAGCCATGATTCCTTTGCCAGTTGAAGTGCAGGTCAAAAAGAAAGCACAATGAGATACAGAAGCCCAGATAGAGAAATTTCCAATAGGAGGTTGCCTATGGCATTTCTTCTCTGCCTGGGTGAAAATAATTACAGATCAATGGGTTCTAGAGATAATTTGTGATGGTTATGCTATAGAGGTCGTGGAACCTCTCAAGGATGCCTTTGTTCTTTCTCCGTGCAAGGCTCCAACTAAAAGAGCGGCGGTCAATTTATTTATTTATTTATTTATTTATTTAACAGTTGCTTATATACCGCTACCTTCCACAGATCAGGTGCGGTTTACAATGAACAAGAATGAACAGATTTACAAGTCTGTTTTACATGGAACATTTGTTAACTAGGTACAAAGTAGCTGTTTTACATGGAACATTTGTTAACTTGGTACAATTTTGCAATATACATTAATCATGAATGACTAAATATGGTAAAACTTGTTAAATAACAAACGAACTTATTTACATATTTTGATTTATTACATATATTTATATACAGGATTTACAAGTAGTTATTTATTCGATTTTAATTGTAATTGTAGTTTGCTAGGAGAATTAGAGTTGGTGTACCCTAGGTTGACACTTTGCGTTGACTTCTGCAAATCCAAACTGATTCCAGTTTCATTACATCACATAGGCTTAGGGCAATAGACCATCTACTTTGGATCTTATGTAAATTGGGCTTTAAGGATTCTTCATTTTCACATGGAAACCTTACGTTCAGCGATAGCAGCAGTACAAACAGGAGAATTTTTAATGGCCTTGAATCTAACAGAGGCCTATCTCCATATTCTCAAATGTACAGAGCAGCAATGTTATCTTCATTTTGCAGCGCCATTGGGCCATTTCAATTTCAGGTTCTGCCATTTGGCCTAGCAACAACTCCTTGAACTTTCACTAAAGTTATGGTAGTGGTAGCAGCTGACTTGTCAAGAAGGGGTATTGGTACACCCTTATCTAGACAACTGGCTGATAAGAGCAAAAACACTCCAGGAGAGCAGCTTGGTAACAGCAAGAGTCAGATCTCTTACAGGAGATAGGCTGGGTTATCAACAAGGACAAGAGTCATCTTATTCCTTCACAATCTCCGATTCATCTGTAAGCAAAGTTAGATACTAGGCGAGGAATGGTCTTTCTGCCACACGAGCAGATGAACAAGTTACAGATTCAATCATGAATATTTCTGCACAGTAAAACTCCCACAGCATGGTCACATCTGCAGATACTGGGATTCATGACAGCAACCTTTGGACCTAATACCATGGGTACGAGCGCATATGCATCCACTTCAAAGGGCATTGTCGTCACTGTGGAGTCCAGAGTAGTCCGCTGTCTCAAAAACTTATTTGTCCACCACAGGTTCAGCTAAGCCTGAAAGTATTCCCCAGGGATTGTAGGAATCAGTCCCCACTTATGGGTGACATCGGCACCGACAGAGCCCGCACGGAGCAATTTCCCAGCTTTCAAAGAAAGCCTTTGGGATTGCTGCCACACATGTGGTCCTCTTCCTGCCCAAAGGTGCCATCTTGCTCAGTCAAGTCCCTTAGCTCGAGCCTTACCAAGCAGATGGCAAGGGAAGGATAAAAATCCAGCAGCTTATCAGGGGAGGTGGGAGGGTAGTGAGGACTGATTACTGCTGTCCCTGGAGAACACTTATTAGAAGTGAGTAACTACGCTTTCTCCAGGAACAAGCAAGAAGTTAGTCCTCACTTATGGGACTCCCAACTACAGGCTACTGAACCTGTAAACAAACGCCTCTGCGAGACTGTAAAACAGATGCCCGAAGAAGCCCGAGTTCTCAGGGCGAAGCCCTTGGTAGCCGTGAAGAAGGGTCGGAGGGCAGGAGTTGCCTATACTCTGAACAGATTACGGAGTACAGCCTGGCCGAAGGCATTGTCTCGGCGGGACTCCCTTTCTAGGCAGTAGCGTGCAGCTAAGGTATTCGTGGAAGACCAGGTCGCCTCCCAACAGACATCCATCAGGGGCACAGAGCACAGCAAGGCCACTGAGGCCGCTTTGGCCCGAACTCCATGCGCGGTGACTCGACAATCTAATGGGGCACCCACCTTCGTATGAGTGAAAGCGATGCAATCCACCACCCAAACTGAGAGGGTGAGTTTGATAATTGTCCTGGTCGATTGGGATCGTAGGTTACACTTGTGATGAGTCTGGGTGCACTGCAAGTAGAAGGCGAGAGCTCTTCTGCAGTCGAGGCTGTGAAGAGCTGTTAACACCTGTTCGGCATGGGGTCTCGGGAAGAAAATCGGCAGGACTATCTCCTGGTTGAAATAGAAATCAGAGACAACTTTAGGCAGGAATTTGGGGTGTGTATGGAGAACCACCCTATTCTGACAGAACCTGGTGTAAGGAGCATCAGCCATGAGAGTCTGGAGCTCACTGACTTGGCGGGCCGAGGTCAGCGCCACCAGGAAGGCCACTTTCCAGGACAGGTGCCGGAGCGAGCATGTTGCCTTCGGCTCAAAGGGTGGACGTGTGAGCTGCATAAGCACCACCATTCAGGTCCCATTCCACCGGGGGAGGTCGGATGGGCGGCTTGGATAGCAAAAGACCCCGCATAAAGCAGGAGACTAACAGCTTCCCCAAGAGGGGCTTTCCCTCGATGAGGTGGTTCGCTGAGATGGCACTCAAGTGTACCCTAACTGAGTTTGATTTCAGACCTTCCCTCGAGAGATGGAGGAGTTACTGGAGGATCCATCAAATGGGACACGAGAATGGGTCAGATCTGGAGCCCCGAGCACCATCAGAGAAGCACCGCCACTTGAAGGCGTAGGCCTGTCTAGTGGAGTCTTTCCTCGAGTCAAGGAGGACCTCCCCGACCTCCTCCAGAAGAGCCAGTGAGGCTAGGAAAACTTGTTCAGCCACCAGGCCGTGAGGGATAAGGAGGCTAGGTTCGGGTGCTACACCCACCCCTCCTCCTGTGTTAGCAGACACGGGGCAGAGCCCAGGGGAACAGGAGGCTCCATCGACAGCTGGAGCAGAAGCAGGAACCAGGCTGCCGAGGCCACAAGGGGGCTACGAGGATCAACGATGCCCAATCCCGCTGAGCCTTGAAGAGGGAAGAGAGGGAATGCATAAAGTAGGCTGGATGACCAGTCCAGAAGGAATGCATCCGGACTCTCCTTGCTTGGGTGCGGTACCAGGACGCAAAAGCGGGGGAGCTACGCATTGTGGGGACTGGCGAAGAGGTCTATCGCCGGCATCCCCCAGCAAAGGAACAGCCAGTCCGCCACCCCTGGATCCAACCGTCATTCGTGGGGGCGAAGGATCCTGCTGAGCCTGTCCGCCAGGATATTCTCCTGACCCGGAAGGTAGGTCACCTTAAAGGGACATCTTCCGTCGGACAGCGAAAGACCGCTTCCCAGCAGAGGAAGCGCTATCCGGTGCCTCCCTTCTTGTTGACGTAGAACATCGCCACGCGATTGTCGGTCTGCACGAGTATCGAACTCCCCTTGAGGTGGTCCTCAAAGGCCCTCAGGGCCCACCGAAATGCCCGGAGTTTGAGCAAGTCTATCTGCTGCTGAGACTCCTCGGGCAACCACTGCCCCTGCGTGCACAGCGGCCCGCAGTGGGCTCCCCACCCTAACAGGGAAACATCTGTAGTCAGCACCACGTCGTGCTGTGGAGCCTGGAAGGGCAACCCCCGAGGTTGCGGGGGTTTTGCCACCAGCTCAGGGACAAGCGAAGGTCTGGAAGGACCTTGACAGGGTCCCTAAGGTGACCAATGGACTGGCTCCAATGGGCGCTGAGGCACCACTGAGCTGTCCGCATGTGCAGGCGGGCATGCGGGACAACATGTACTGTAGAGGCCATGTAACCCAGGAGGTGTAGCATAGTCCAAGCTGTGACTCGGGGGGTGCTTTGGACCCGAGCCACCAGGGCTCGGAGGCAGTCAGTGCAATCCACTGGCAAGAATGCGGTCACCCGCTGAATATCGAGGCGTGCCCCGATGAACTTGAGTGCGTGCACCAGCTCGAGGTGAGACTTTGGGTAGTTGACCAAGAACCCCAAGCCTTCCAACTGAAGGATTGTGTGCAACGTTGCTCGCAGGGTTTCCTTGACTGAATATCCCATAACGAGCCAGTCTTCGAGGTAGGGAAAGACCGGCACAACCTGATGCCTGAGACAGGCGTCGACCGCGGAGAGGCATTTTGTAAAGACTCGTGGGGTGGACACGAGGCCAAAGGGGAGCACCCTGTACTGGAAGTGCTCTCCCCGCACCATGAAACACAGGTACTGCCTTGTGCTGGGGGTGGATTAAGATGTGGGCGTAAGCGTCCTTTAGATCCAAGGAGCATAGCCAGTCGCCCTTCCGGAGAAAGGGCAGCAGAACGCCAAGGGATAACATCTTGAACTTCTCCTGCACCAAGAACTTCTTCAACTTTCGGAGGTCGAGGATGGGCTGTAGACCCCCCGTTTTCTTTGGGACAAGGAAGTACTGGGAATAGAAGCCCCAACCTCGAAGGTGAGGAGGGGCCTTCTCGACTGCCCATTGGGCGAGGAGAGAGAGTAGTTCCCGCTGCAGTAAAACCTGGTGCGCGGGGGAGTCGAGGAGGCTCTGCTGGGGAGAAGGGAAGTGGAAGCCTGTTGACGTGAAGACGACAGCCATCTCGGACGACCTGGAGAACACAGGTGTCCGAGGTGATGGAAGCCAACTGAGGAGCGAAAGAAGACAGGCGTCCCCCCACTGGCTGCTGTGTCTCCGGAGGGCGAGGGGCTATTCCAATGGCATCAAAACCCCTGTGCGGTGTCTGGTGGAGCCAGAGTTTGGGCTTTTGGCCCTTTCGGCTTGCGAAGCTCTTGGCAGGACTTATCCTGTGGCGGAGTGGTCGGCGTGGGGGTAGTCGGATACGGTGAGTAGCCACAGTACTGAAGGCCCTTCCTCCGAAAGGCAGGCTTTTTGGCCTGTTGCTTTTTCCGGGGCAGAGTGGAGGTCTTGCGCGAGAGACAGGTTCTGGTGACAAACTGTCTCTATCCCTGCAGCCTTATCCTCAATCGGCTTGCCGAAGAGCTGCTCGCCAAGGCAGGGGACGTCCAGGAGCTTTTCCTGCATCCACTGCTCCAAATTTGATAATTGGAGCCATGCCTGGTGGTGGGCCCCGATGCCCACGGCCGCCACCCAAGCTGATGACTAATCAATCGTAGGTGGCTCGGAAGAGGTATTTTGAACAGTCTGCGACAGACTTCAACAGAGCACTGAACCTATTGAGGGGCTCGCCCTCAACGCCCATGGAGAAACTTCCGAGCTCCTTGGCTAAGTCGTGCAGGAACATGCCCATGTATAGTTGGTATGCTTGAATGCGACAAGATAGCATGGAGCTTTGGTAGGCCTTGCAGACCAGGGCATCAAGGGTTCTCGACTCTCGGCCCGGAGGGACCGACGAGTGTGATTTCGGGCTCTTCTGTTTCCTCATGGCCAACTCCACCACCATAGAGGTGTGGGGAAGTTGGGTCTTTCTGAACCCCAGGCCACGCAGTACCTTGTACATAGTATCAAGGTGCTTGTTCATGATGGGGACCAAGGAGGGTGCCTCCCACATGCAGAGCAGCAGCCGGGACAGAATGGGAGGGACCGGAACAGTGAGAGACTCCCTAGGCGTGGACTCGTACTGAAGAATATGAGTTCTTCAGCTCAAGGGTCCTCCTCGGCCTGAGTGGCCAGGTTAAGAGCCCATGCCATATCCCAGACAAACACCAGGAAGGAGGTGTCCTTGGGTGGCGAGCACCACTGGAACATGGGCTGGGAGGGGTCGGACGGAAGGTCCCGGTGAGTATGGGTTTCCGGGGAGGTGTCCCCATCGGACTCCCAAACCGAGAACTCAGTCAAAGAGTCCAAGCCGGGCAGATCACCCTGTCCAGCGGCTGGGGCCCGTTTGGAGCCAGAGGCCCTGAAAGATCTTGCCTCCGAAGAATGGGCAAGCAAGGCCGACATCGAGGAACTTCACGAGGCCCACAGCTCTCAGGGGTTTCCTGGATGGATTTCGGTGTCCCACATGAGGGACCCACAGTCTCTGGGTGAGTGTCAACAAAGCTGGCTGTGAGCGCCTGCTGGAAAGGGATGAATGCATAAACGCTGTTTTCTAGCACTAGCATGCGGGACTCCCATGCGGGCTTGGGGCCCTGTAATGCCAACCCCGGGGTCACCGGGTCGGGCGTCGAGGAGGTCCTCACCGGGACGGCCCTCAGGAGACTGGGCGCATTCTTCAGAGGCCTCCATATCCGTGTGAGGTACCTTGTGGAGCCGCTCCTTATCAAACTCTCGGGTACACCAAAGGGGGCTAAGCGACCGAGCGCAGGAGCACGAGTGCTTGTCGGGAGCCCCCGACAGCGACTTTGAGGCCACCTTCTTGTGCCGCTCCACCACAGGGGATCCCTGGTCGGAGTTCCGCCAAGAGCACAGGGCCGAGGTGGGGGGCCGAGGTGGGGGGGGGCGAGGTGGGGGGGGGCCGAGGTGGGGGGGGGGCCGAGGTTGTATTTTTGGTGGCAATTTGTTCAGCATGGCGTATTTCAGAATTACAGGGATTATGTTGTGAGCCCTTTCTGCTAATTTTGAAGGAGAAGGTTGTTTTATGTACAGTGCCATCATTTTTACCTAAGGTCGTAACATCATTCCATCTCAATCAGTTGGTCATCCTACCAACCCTCCCAGACACGGTAGATCTGCAAATGCGTATGTTGGATATGCATTTGGTTATTTGTTATTTGAATCGTATGAAAATATTTTGTCGATCAGATTGTTTATTTGTGCTCTATGGAGGGCATTATTAATAAGGTTGACCTTACATACAAGATTACATAGGTATGTATCTTATTCTCTTTTTTTATAGTTGTTTTTAATGTATTCATCTATTTATGGTTTTATATTTATTATTGTTGTCAGTACAATATGCTTTAGTTCTGACTTTTTATTTAATCTGTGCTCACTTTAGAGATAGAGATTTTAAGTGGCAGCTTGTATTTGTAACAGGAAAAATCTGTTTACATGTTTATTTATGAATGTAATATTTTTGTTTTTTAACTTTTGTTAATTTTGATTTATGTCCCATTGATAATATTGATGTATTTATTTATTGATTGATTTTAATGTTTTTAGCCATTTAGCCCCTGATGAAGGCAGCGAAACACGGCCTGTGTCGGGCCAGTGGTTTATGAAATAGCAATAAAGGTCTCCTTCCAACCCTCCCACGTTTTTTGGACTGGTGTGTTCCTCCAGTAGAGTCCAGAACCCACTCATTTTCATATTAGGTGCAAGCATATTTGAAAATTAGGTGTAACGCTCACAATTGTTGTGCTTAATAATCATATTGTATAGACGACAGATTTTTAATTAGGGATTAGCGCTTTATGCTTTGACAGTGGGATACTGGGTTGGTAATAGCATCACATTCCCTTTATGGGATGATATCACCAAATCTTGGAATTCTCAGTCTCCAATCTGCTGGAAGGGGAAGTAAGCCCATTAGTCTGGACTCTACTAGAGGGACTAAAGGAAAACAAATTAGCAGGTAAGGTCTAATTTATCCATAAATAGCATGTGCCCATTGACTTGAGCCAGTATCTGACACTCACCAAGCAGAAACCACAATATAGAAGCAAGATGCCAAATCATGCCCTAGTCCCCAAACAGAAATCAAAGCCCGGGGTCCCCCAAGCTACAGAGCCTTGCGCCATACATCACTGCACCAAACACAGGGACAGAACTGCTATGCCAACTGCTAAGGATGGCCAATAAAGATCATGGCGACCAGGTTTCTCCCCTCCCCCCCACCTTTTTAACAAGATTCAAACTGGAAGGAGGCCACCACCTCCAGACAAGTACCTACACACATGCACACCTTGAACAGGAATCAGTCCCACATGCGCATACCTAAGAGAGACTGGGAAAAACATGCCAAAGTCCTTCAAGGATGACATATTGGGGGGGGGGGGGTGTCGGTCATGGAGTGGTCTGGACTGGAGGGGACTACAGGAAAGAAAATTAGCAGGCAAGGTCTAATTTCACCTTACAGGGCGTCCCTCCAATCCAGATAAGTAGGACGTAGTACAGCAGTGCTAACGACAGGAGTGAACCGAAGCCTCAGTCCCCAAGGACTGCCGCCTCAAAACATGCATCCTGCTGGGCCCCTCTGACGAGTGATGTAAGCCACTATGGTGGCATTGTCCGACAGAATGCACATCAGGAGGATAAACGCCTCCAGCACTAAACTCACCATTCGTATCTCCAACCGAATGATGATCCACAGTTGTTTCTCAGCAGACCACTGACCCTGCGCCACCTGCATCAGGCAGTGTCCGCCCCAGCCTGAGAAACTCACATCCATGGTGACTTCCACCCAGTCCGGAGTTTCCAGGGGCATCCCCACCCGCACATTTACCAGTTCGAGCCACCACCATAAGCCAACCCAGATCACCTAGGGCAGGAAGAGATGTACCTCCATGGACTGCTCCAGGGTGACCAGCGGGCCAGAAAATGTGCTAGGAACATGTACATGTGAAGCCAGGCACACGGGACCAACTCCAATGAGGCTGCCATGGAAGCCAGCATTTGCAGATAGTCCCAGGCCTGAAAACGCAGAGGCCAGCAGAGTCCCCGAATCTGGGCATGCACCTTTCGCCACCTGACCTTCCAGGAGAAACACCATACCCCTGAGAGTGCTGAAGCAGGCACAGAGATACTCCAGAGACTGATAGGGCCGCAGTTGGCTTTTGTGGAAGTTTACCACCCAAATGAGCTCCTGTAGGCAGCAAACGACCACCTGGGTTGTGCGCTTGCTCTCCTCCAGCATCTTCCCACCGATTAAGCCAGTCATCTAGATACGGGTGGCCAGCACACCCTGCTTGCAAAGATGGGCCCCATGGCCTTGGTGAAAACCCGTGGCACCATGGCAAGGCCAAAGGCCAATTCCTGAAACTGAAGTGCTCCCTGGGCACAGTAAACCAGAAGAAACTATGCTCCAGCTGCACTGGGAGATCCAAGGAGGTAAAAAAATCATCTTGGCAAACTGCCACAATCAATCACTGATTGTGGGGTTTCCATGTGAGTGGCACCTGGATAGCTCCGTTGACCCCTTTGAGGTCTAGGATGGGACATCAGGACCCCTCCCTCCTTTGGTATCACAAAGTAGATGGAATACTGGCCGAGGCCCAGGTCGGTCTGCAGGACGGGCACCACCGCTTCAAGTTCTAACAAGCGCTCTAATGTCTCCTCCACTGTCCTTGCCTTCTGGGTCGATCTGCAGGGGAGAATAAAGATCTGACAGTGACCGGGCAAACTTGAGGGTATAGCCCTTGCGAATAACCCCCAAGACCCATGCATCCAAGGTGATCCAGGCCCAGTTGGGAAGAAAGCACTCTAGGCAACTGCCCACCAGCTGCACCCCCACCAATATCCTCAAACCTTCATTAGGATGACTTGGCGGCAGCTGGAGCGAACCTCACCCCCCCAGGGCTCCCCCCTTGAAATGATGATCCCTGCTGCAAGAAGTGGTTTGGCAGTGGGCCCCCCTGAGAAGGCTGGAAACCCTGAAAGCTGCCACCATGACCTCGAACCGGGCCACCCCTGCCTGCTTTGGGCTTAATCTTCCAGCAGCCGGGGGATCTTTGACTACCAAGGTCTTGATCAGTTTCCCCAAATCCTCCCCAAAGAGCAACTTGCCCAGAAGGGGAATTTAGCGATCTTAGTCTTGGAAGCTACATCCACCGATCAACTGCACAATCACAAGAGGCAGCAAGTCACTACCACCATGGCCATACTCTTCGTGGACATCAACAAGAGGTCAAAGAATGCCACCAGGAAAGTGGTCCTGAACTCCATTCAGGCATCTGCCCCCCTCCTGTGGGCCATGCAACCAAAATGCCATGTAGGTCCTACATATAGCCCTACAAAACCAGGTCAGACACCTCGAAGGCTTGCTCGAGTAATGCTTCCATGCACCGGTCCTGCGGATCTTTGATGGCCGCACTCCCATCCACAGGGATGGTGGTCTTCGGTATGGCTGCCGCCACCAGGGCACCCAGCATAGGGAAATGAAGCTTCTCCTTCTTGGGTGGGATAGGTTAAAGGCAAGTCATACTAGGCCCCACCTTAAGTCCCACATCCGGAGTGCTCCACTCCTCGTCAATCATAGCCCGCAGGCCTTATGGACCGGAACAACCAAGGGGGCCTGTGTGGATACCCTCTATGAAGGGATCTTCCTCGGAGTCAGGACCCATCAGTCAAGGCTCGGCAATTCTCAGGGATGCAAGCGATTCAGTGATCACAGATGGCAGCTCATCCCATTGGGAGAGCTTGATTGCTGACTGATCCTCCACCCCAGGAAGCTCACCTTCCACCAGGCTCTTCCTGGAACTTGTCCGGGAGATCCACTGGGCCTCCCAGCAGTTCAAGGGAGGCAAAAGGAGAAATTAGGCCTTACCTAATTGTCTTTCCTTGAGTATCTCCAGTCCAGTCCCAACACGAATGGGTAGTCACGCCTGTCCAGCAGCTTGGAGACTGAGCATGTCAGACTTCTGACCATAGCCTACTTGGCAGCCGGAAGCTCCTCCCAGCCCCCAGTATCCTACTTGGGGCCGCTCCGTCCACGTAGGCCTGGCCTCTGTTTGGTTGTTTCTGCTCCTTATCTCTCCGATCTTTTCTTGCCACTCACATCAGTTGCTCACGCATCAGCCGTCTTCTCTGCTCCTCCGGTTCTCTCTCTCTCTGGCTCACCCACTCTCAACCCCCTCTTCTACCGTTTTATCCACGGTGAGCTCTGCTTCTTGCTCCCTAATCTCTTTAGTTTCCTTCATATTTCCTCCTTTTCCCCCCTCGACGGCCCCTATACCTGTCTTTTGGGGCCATCGTCCAATGTCTTTTGCACCGAAGCGCTCTCGCTGTCCAAATCATCTCCGTCTCTGTTGTAACGTTACTACTCCCGTTCAGATCCCTTCCCTCTCTCACTCTTCACCTACTCTTCGGATGGGACTTCTTAACTGCAGATCCCTCAGAGCTAAAACCCTTCTTGTCCAGGACCTCATCACATCTCACTCTTTGGATCTCTTCCTTATTACAGAGACCTGGTTGAAAGAGGGAGAGGCCGCTCTCCTTGCTCGCTCTCTCCCCCCTGGCTACTCAGCACTTTCTGTTCCACGCTCCGGCCGCTCTGGTGGCGGGGTGGCCGCTATCCTACATCCTGCTCTTTCGTTTACACAGATCTCTTCTCCTCTGCTTCACTATCCTGAGGCTCTACTTATCCAACTTCATTCTCCTTTTCCACTGCACATCCTTCTTATCTATTTTCCACCCACCTCGCGATCTGATCTTTGGGATTCTTTACTTCTCACTATCTCTGATCTAACGCTTGCTTTTCCCCAACTCCTTATCACAGGTGATTTTAACTTGCATCTCGACTCTCCTGTGTCCTCCAGGGATCACGCTTTTCTCTCTCTTTTAGATGACCTCTCTCTTTTTCAACATGTTTCTTTCCCTACCCACACTGCTGGTCACACTCTTGATCTCCTACTTACCCCCTCCTCCTCATCCTTTTCCCCCTCTGCCCTTTCCGCCTTCACCCTTCCTTGGTCAGATCACTATTGTTTACTTTTCGATTGCTCCTTTTCAAACTTTCCTTCCCAACCACCAGTTGCAATACCCCCTCCTTCTCAGCGTCTCTCCCGTCGTATCACTCCTTCCACCATACAGCACTTCCCCTCTGCATCCCTTCTTTTTCCTTCTGACTTTCCTTCCCTTTCCCCCAGTTCCCAAGCATCTCTTTGGTTCTCCACTCTCTCCGATGCTCTTGACACTGTGGCTCCTCTACAGCCTTGCCCCATAAAACGTCACCCCTCTCAGCCCTGGTACCATTCCGGCCTCAGGCTCCTCCGCTCACAGCTCCGCAGAGCCGAGCGGCGGTGGCGTAAGGCTCCATCTCCAATTACTCTTTCATCATTTAAGACTCATCATTCTCACTACCGTACTCAGATACATGCTGCTAAAAGGGATTTCTTTTCTAACGCCATTTCAAATGCTCCTAATCAGACCCGACACCTTTACAACACGCTTCATTCCCTTACCTCTCTTCTCCCCTCCGCCCCTCCCTTCATCCATCTCCCCCTCCTTCACTTCTTGCCACATTTTTCAATGATAAAATTCTCAACCTTCGGGCCTCTCTTCCCTCATGCCCACCACCTATTACCTCCCCTCCTTCTATTACATCTCCTCCGCCGTCTCCAACTCTCTCTCATACCTGGTCTTCTTTCTCTCTGCTCACCTCTGCTGAACTTCACCAGCTTATTTCCTCCTCTAATAAGACCTACTGTTCCCTTGATCCCATACCCTCAACCTGGTTGTTAGATCCATCTCTTGCACTCCTTCCCCCTCTTCTCTCTATAATTCATTCTAGTCTCTCTTCAGGTATTTTTCCCCATTCCTGGAAGCATGCACTAATCCGCCCAATTCTGAAAAAGCCCTCCCTTGATCCTCTGATTCCCTCCCACTATCGTCCCGTTTCTAATCTTCCGTTCGTTTCTAAACTCCTGGAAAAATTTGTATTCTCTCAGCTTTCTCACCATCTAGACAACATCAACTTTCTCCACCCCCGTCAATCTGGTTTTCGTCAGGGTCACAGTGTGGAAACTGTCCTTCTTGCTTTCACTAATGCTCTTCACGTAGCTCACGATCGTGGTGATATCTCGGTGGCGGTTGCTCTTGACTTATCTGCAGCCTTTGATCTTGTTGATCACTCTCTCCTTCTTCGTCTCCAAGAAGCAGGTCTTTCTCATACGGTACTTCACTGGTTTCACTCTTTTCTTTCTTCCCGATCTTGCTCTGTTCTTTCCTCCTCTTCTTCTATCCCGGCCTCTGACCCTTTTTCTTTGATATGCGGTGTCCCACAGGGTTCTGTTCTTGCCCCTCTTCTTTTTAATCTTTTCTTGGCTCCCCTCACTCTTCAGATTCAACAATCCGGGTTCAGCGCCTTCTACTACGCTGACGACATTGTTCTTCTTCATCACACTTCCCCCTCTCACCCTGATCTCTCTCCACTTAACTCCTGTCTTTCCTTGGTTGCTAGCTGGTTATCACAGAATTGTCTGCATCTTAATCTCACAAAAACTACTGCTATCTGGTTCTCCCATGGTGACTCCCCTCCCCTCTTGGCCCCTTCCTTCCTAGGCTCTCCCATATCTCTGGTCCCCTCTTTCCGTTACCTCGGCGTTATTTTTGACTCTCACCTTACTTTTCAGGACCACATCTCTCATGTCACTAAAACTTCCTTCTTTTTCTTACGTCAAATCCGTGCTATCCGTCCATTTCTTACTTCTTCTGCGCTTGCTACACTACTTCTCTCTGGTCATTTCTCGTATTGACTTTGCAAACTCTCTCTTTCTTGGTCTTTCTAAGTCACAGCTATACTGTCTTCAGCGTATTCAGTATACAGCCGCTCG
This sequence comes from Ichthyophis bannanicus, assembly GCA_033557465.1. NCBI lineage: Eukaryota > Metazoa > Chordata > Amphibia > Gymnophiona > Ichthyophiidae > Ichthyophis > Ichthyophis bannanicus. The sequence continues at coordinate 231,668,489 of CM066042.1, forward strand.
TATTGCAACTCATTCCTCTATCCGCGATCACGTTTCCCCTCTGCTCTCTCATCTCCATTGGTTGCCCTTACCCTTCCGCTTTCATTACAAATTACTTACGCTGGTTCATCGAGCTTTTCATACTAACACTCCTCAATATCTGGCTGATCTTCTCACCTACCACACCCCCAGACGCACTCCTCGCTCATTTCATCTCAACCGCCTCACACTTCCCTCTCCCTCTCTAGCCCACTTACAGTCTACCCGCTCCTCTGCCTTTTTTTTCACAGCCCCTGCCCTCTGGAACTCTCCCTCCCGCCCTCCGTCTCGAGCCTCACCACAACACCTTTAAGTGTAACCTGAAAACCCACCTCTTCTCTCTCGCCCTTGACCTTCCCTCCCCTTTTGTGTCATCCTCTTCCTTTTAGCTGTTGTGCTGTGTTCTTTAACTCCCCCGCTTTATATTTTGAAATTGTAACTTCTTTTCCTTCTTTCTAGCTATTGTATTGATTGTTTTTACAAGTTTTTATTTGTTTTTATATTGTACACCGCTCTGATCTTCCTGAATGAGCGGTATATCAAATTTTAATAAACATAAACATACTTACAAAGCAGAGTTAGAAAAAGGAAGAAAACACATACGTATCCTGCAACACCAGGCTGATAGTTTTCAAAGTGTTTAACTAAAACCTCAAAGGTTACTTTAAAATGGATGCCCCGGAGGCCAGGACCTCTCTGAAAGGAAAAGGAGGCTCCCGAGTGAGCCGGAGTGCCCAAGAACTCGACCTTCCCTCTGCTCAGGTGCTCCATGATCCGACCAAGGCTCTCTTCTTTAAATTCCTTTATTAGTTTTTTGGGTTTTTTTAATAAATGGAAAAACAGAACTTACCTCCATGTCCCCGGACACGTCGCAAAAGCTTATAGGTGTACTTCTTTGAGGTCCAGGATCACAGACTGAAAACATCGGAAGGATAACCAGTTGGAAAGCAGAGGTCACCTTCGGAAGGATGGATGGAACCAGCCTCAGTACCACCTTTTCTTTAGAAATGGAAAGAAAGGGTTCTCGACAGGATAAAGCTTGCAACTCTGAGATTCTTCTGGCTGAACAAATAGCCACCAAGAATACCGTCTTTAGAGTCAAATCCTTCAACGAGCACTCTGCCAACGGCTCGAAAGGCATCACGGTTAACACCGAAAGTACCAAATTAAGGTCCCAAGCAGGAACTATCAATCTAGACGGAGGTCGAAGCTACTTCAAGGCTTGAAGGAAATGCCCCACATCTGGATGGGCTGTATGCATCTTCCCTTGCACCTTCCACCGGTAGCACACCAGGGCTGGGATGGGGGCCTGCAGGGATCTCAGTCCCTTGTCTGCACACCAGTACTCAAAAAGTCCTCCGGACCCTTATATAAGCCAGGGACGTGGCCAGTTTACGCGCCTTCAGCAGGGTAGAAATGACTATGCTTTAATAACCCCATTTAACTAAGCGCGCCCTCTCAAGAGCCATTCCATAAGCGAGAATCTATCCACCTGAGGCATCAGGACCGGTCCCTGCGGTCCATGGGTTGTCCGTTCTCAGCCTTATTAGATCGCCGTACCACAGTCTGCACAGCCAGTCCGGTGCAATTAGGACCATTTCCCTATGGACCTTGATCCACGGCACCACCCACCCAATCAGGACCCATGGTGGAAACACAAAGCAAACCCGTTTCCAGCCACGGTTGTACTAAAGCAGAGGCCCTCCAATATTCGCTCCCTTCATCTGCTGTAGAATAGACTTGCCTTTGCAGACACCAGGGTTGCCACGAGGTCCATGACTGGAGGAACCCAGCGGTGAACCAGCTGTGCAAACACCTCACCGTTTAATGTCCATTCACCCGGATCCACTCTGGCTATTGAGGTAGTCAGCCACCATGTTTGATCTTCCGGCCACGTGCACTGCCAACAATACCTGGAGATTGTCCTCCGCCCAAGCCTGCAAGGGGGCCACTTCGTCCTCCAGTTGGACGCTGCCCATGCCCCCTTGCCTGTTGATGTTCTCCACCATAGTGACATTGTCCAAAAACACTTGCACTGCCTTCCTTTGAAGCAGATCCTTGAAGCTCCAGAGGGCCAGGGCTACCACTTCTCAACTCCCATCTGTTTATGGCCCGAGAAGATTCTTCCATTGACCAGCTACCCTGTGTAACTTGTGCCTGACAGTTGGCCCCCCAACCCATCCGGCTGGCATCCGTCATAAGGGGAATACACGCCGTCGTCTCCAAGGGCATCCCGGCTTGTAATTTGTTGAGTCTCAACCATTATCTGAGAGCCACCTTGACCTCCCTTGGAGAAGGCAACCACTTTTCCAGTGGGTGATGTTGGGCCGACCATCTCCTCAGGAGGGACCTCTGTAGTGGTCTCATATGAGCTCGTGCCCAAGGCACCAGTTTGATGGTTGCTGCCATCAAGCCCAGGAGTTGAAGGTAATGCCAGGTCGTTAGCAATGCCAGATCATAAGAACAACCTGACCTGCAGACACAGCTTGTTCAGTTGCTCTAAAAGTAAGGTCACTTTGCTCTCCTGTGTCTGAATGTGAGCCCCTAGGTAAATCAATTCCTGGGACAGAGTCATGTTGCTCTTGGCTGCGTTGATCACCCAACCAAGGCTCTGAAGGAACTAGACCATTCGAGCTGTGGCCCTCACACTCTTCTCTGGATTTTGCCCGTATTAACCAATTGTTGAGGTAAGGGTGTACGAGAATTCCCTCCTTTCGCAGGGTCGCCGTCACGACCACCATGACCTTGGTAAATGTCCTGGGAGCTGTAGCTAGGTTGAATGGCAGCACGGTAAATGGAAAATGTCCCATGGGTACCTCCAATCTTAGGAATCACTAATGCTCCCGCCAGATTGGGATATGCAGGCAAGCGTCCGTGAGATCCAGGGACGTCAGAAACTCTCCCTCTTTGACAGGCACAATCACTGGCCTCATGGTTTCCATGTGCAAACGTGGGACCCCCAAGGCAGCGAGTCACATGTTTGAGATCTAGGATGGGCCGAAAGGAGTCTTCCCTTTTGGGGACTATGAAATAGATGGAGTACCAACCTAATCCGACTTGGCTTTGCAGCACGTTGGTGACCGCCTGCAGTTGAACCAACTTCTGCAGAGTGTCCCGCACCACCTGGAGCTTGCGAGGCGCTCTGCAAGGCAATTGCAGGAAACTGAGCTGTCATGCAAATTCAAGGGCATAGCCCTCCTTGATGACCTCCAAGACCCACTGGTCGGGTGTGATCTGGGTCCAGGCAGAGTAGAACATGCACAGCCTCCCCTCTATAGGGACCGACTCTGCCTGGACCTGCCTCGCTTCATTGTGTTTTCTTATTGGGGGTGGAAGTGGGAGGCAAAATCCCCTCTTCGGCTCCCCTGAAGCCTCAGAAGGGCTGACCTCTAGAGGGAAATCTCCCTCTCTGGTATGGAGTAAATCAATTTGACTTGAAATGCCGGAAGTCCCGTGCTTGTCGACGACCCGGCTTCTGCCAGTCCTCTGGGAGTCTTCCACCCTTGGATTCTCAAGTCTTTGACCAACTTCTCCAGAGCCTCTCCAAACAAGAGCTTTTCCTTGAATGAGTGTCTGCTTAGGCACGATTTGAAGGAACAGTCTGCCGACCAGTTCCTGAGCTACAAGTATCTGCATGCAGAGATGACCACTGCCATGCTCCGGGCTTGGCACCTAATCAAGTCATAGAAGGCGTCCACCAAGTAGGCCGCCCCAGACTCCGGCTTGGCCGCTCCAGGGAGATCTGGCCCCTGCTGCTCTGCCTCCTCCTGGAACCCATGTGCCCAGCTCAGGCAAGCACGTGCCACTACTGCACCACATACCGAGGCCTGCAGGGAAGCTGCATTAATATCGAAGGCTTGTTTCAGCAATGTCTCCAGCTTCCTATCCTAGATATCCTTCAGGGCCAAACCATCCTCAACTGGAATGGCTGTTTTCTTGGTTACTGCCGAGACTGCCACATCCACCATGGGGGAGCAAACGGTTCCTTCTCTTGCTCGAAGAAGCGGATAAAGGCACACCATCATTTGTGTCCCTCTCATTCCAGCCTCCAGTAGCTCCCTTTCCTCTAGGATCATCTGTTTGATGACCCAATGCACTGTAAAAACTGCCTGCCGTTTCCTCATCGTCCGGAACAGAGGGGTTTTCCAGAGGCGGCCCCTCCATTTGCAACCCTGGGGCCATATAGAGGGTCTTCAGTAAATGCATGATCGATGTAGCCAGCTCTTCTCGACAGAAGACCCACACAATCCAGTCCACTTGCTCTTGTGGAAACTCGTCCGTTTGTGAGGCTTCCCCCTCGTCCTGCGCCTCCGGTCCCTCTGACAATATCGAGGTCACATAGTCCCAGGTCTCAGCAGCTCCACACCTGGCTTTGGCCATGGGACCTCCTTGTGTGCTGGTGGAAGTTTCCACCTCAGCTGAGGGCCTCTTACGGGTCTCCTGCATGAACCCTGAATTGAGATCCTCTACCAGATGCAAAAAAGCCTTGTGCATAAGCACAAATTCTGGGGAGAAGCCCCCCACGAAGTCCTGTGTCGTAATATTCTTGGAGATGGAGGGTCTAGGGGCTGTGAATCCCGGGTCCCTGTTGTGACCCTAGGCTGTTTGAGGAGGGGGGGAAGGGGGGACTCCTGTCCCGCCATCGGGACTCCTGTCCTGCCATCGGGACATGGACCTTCCACTCATGGCTGTGGTTCCCCCTCCCTGCTCCAAAGCACTTGCTCCCTCCGGCAGGTCATCCTCCCTGGACTGTGCTTCCGTCTCACAACCCCTACAGAAGCCCTCCTCAGACAGCCCATCTCCTGGACGTGCATGCTATGCAAGTTGGCCTTACAGGCATACTTTTGTCTTGTTTTTTTGTTTTTGTTTGTTTGTTTTTAGTCACCCCAAAGTGAATCCAACTTGCCCCTGGGGTAGCAGAAAAAACAAGGGTAATGACTCCCCGAAGGACTGTTGCCATGGAAAGGAGAGAAAGGAAGGAAAATCTAAAATCTAAAATAGCCTCCATTCACTTTTTCCACCTAAACTGCCCTTTTTGAGCAACCCCCAAGGGTCCAAACTCACCTGTGCTCAACAGGAAAGAAAACTGCCTCGTTTTATCAGTGTGCCGCTCAGCACATTGTCGGCTTCAGCAGCCCATGCAATCCTTGGCTGTGCTGCCCTGAGGCTTCAGCAGTCACAGTACTTCCATCCGGAGGTCCTGCCTGCTTCAAAAAGACGTGTCCCTCTGCTCCTGCAAGCTTCAGCGGGCACAGCTCTGCCGAAGGTGGGGGGGGGGGGGGGGTCCTCACGAGGAGAGCCTCCCCAGAGATGACAGGCTGAATCCTGGCACCCAACCCTGAGCCTCCTCTCCTCTGAGCACCTGGCCAAAATAAACCCCAGCTATTGCAACAAGGGTGGGTCCCTGAGCAGGGTTTCCCCCTTCCTTGAGGCACTGGTGTTGCAGAAAGGCAGAAGAAAAAGAAGAGAGCTCTAACAATGACAAGGCCAACAGAGTCCGTCCGTCCCCCCCCCCGCACAGGGGGGTTGGGAAGAGCTTCTGGCTGCCCAAGTAGGCTGTGGTCAGAAATCTGATAGGCTGTGTCTCCAAGCTGCGGACAGGGGTGACTACCCATCCGTGTTGGGACTGGGCTGGAGGATAAGATAAGGAAACAGCACATATCTTGCTCTTCGTCCCAGAGTTTGTACCTGGGACACTTTGCTGCTACCAGACCCCTGTCCTAACCAAAAGCGGCCCGAGGGGACACCTCCCCAGTACCCTGCTTCATCAGGAAGGAGAAATCAGACCTTACTTGCTAATTGTCTTTCCTTGAGTTCTCTCCGGGCCAGTCCAGGTAATTGCAGGGTTGTCAATCTCCTCCAGCAGCTGAGGACTGTAATTCAAAATCTTGCTGACAGGCTAACCGGCTCCCCCTGGCGTGCCAGCCTCAGTCCACTACTGTCCAAGCAGCTCCTAACTGAAAAACAAACCAAACAAAACCACTGACCGCCGTAGACAGCTATAACCTATGTCGGCGCCCTGTCTAGGCCGTGCTGGTTTTTCCCTAGACTAGCCTAGGGATTATCCTGCTTTTTTTTTTGGTAAGGCATCCTCCCCCTTAGTGGATGAGGAAAACCCAGTGCAGCCATCCTACCAACCACCAGCTCCTCATCTCGACAAAGAACCCCCCTAGATCCTTCTGAGTCCCCCCAAGCAAAACTACACTTTCCTGATAAGGAAGGGATTCTCGCAGATTCGAAGGGTGGGCCCTGGACTGGCCCGGAGAGAACTCAAGGAAAGACAATTAGCAGGTAAGGTCTAATTTCTCCTTCCTCTTCGTCTCTCTGGGCCAGTCCAGGTAACTGTAGGGAAGTACCAAAGCAGTATTTACAGATGGGAGGGACCTGCGAGACCCCCTAATACCACGGAGACCCCAACAATCGCATCCCCTCTTGCTTGAAGATCCAACCGATAGTGTTTAGTAAAAGGTATGCAAGGACGGCCAAGAAGCCGCCCGGCAGATATTCACCGGAGGGACCAAGGCGAGCTCCGCCCATGTAGCAGCCTGCGCTCTGGTAGAATGCGCTTGAAGTCCTTGCGGAGGCAATTTGCCACTTGCCTCATACTCTGCAGGATCATTCGTTTTACCCAGCGAGCAATAGAGGCCTTTGACGCAGCCTCTCCCTTACGAGGCCCACCAAATAACACAAATAAGCTGTCCGACTTCCAAAAGCTTGCCGTTCTACGAAGATATTTACAAAGCACCCTACCGAGATGTAGCTTTCGAAGCCGGTGACCTCCATCACCGTCCCCCTCCCAAGGGAAAGTAGGCAGCGAAATGGCTTGATTCACATGAAAAGTGGATACCACCTTTGGAAGAAACGCAGGAACCGTCCGAAGCACCACCTTTTCCTTAGAAAATTGAAGGTAAGGCTCCCTACACGAGAGCGCCTGAAGATTCAAAAACCTTCTAGCCGAACACAACGCCACTAGGAAAGCTGCCTTCCAAGAACACTCACGCAGACTCACTGCAGACGCCGGTTCAAAAGGTGGTTGTGTCAGAGCCTCCAATACCAAGTTCAAATCCCCCGGAGGAACTAGAGATCGCAACAGTGGTCTGAGAAGCCTCGAAGCTCTAAGAAATCATTGAACTTCTGGAAAAGCCGACAACACCCTACCGCCCACCTTACCTTAACAAGCCAAGGCCGCTAACTGGACCTTTAGCATACTGAACGCCAAACCTTTTTCTAGGCCCATTTGTAGGGATGCCAAAATGGCCGGTAAGGAGGCGGAAAACGGCCGAACATTCCGATCTTGACACAGTTCTCAAAGATCCGCCAGACGCGAATGTAAGCAAGGGAAGTGGATCGCTTCCTATACTGCAGCAAGGTCTCAATTACGTCCGGTGAAAATCCTCGACATCTGAGATACTCCCTCTCAACAGCCAAGCCATAAGCAAGAACCGATCCACCTGCGGCATCAATATTGGCCCCTAGCTCAACAAATTGACCCGACTTGGGAGACGCCACGGAGGAGCAACCAGCAACCTGACGAGATCCGCATACCACGGTCGCCGGGGCCAATCTGGAGCAATGAGGATTACCACTCCATTGTGCTTCGCAATCCTCTGCATTACCCGCCCGATCAAGGGCCACAGAGGGAAGACATACAGAAGCTGCTCCTCCGGCCACGGCTGCACCAGACCATCGAGCCCTTCCGACATATGCACCCTGTACCTGCTGAAAAACTGAGCCGCTTTGGAGTTTTCCAGGGTCGCCATGAGATCCATGACCGGCTGCCCCCAGCGAAGAGATATGTCGTGGAACACAGCAGCATTCAGCTCCCATTCCCCGGGGTCGAGGACATGCCGACTAAGATAGTCGGCCTGAACGTTGTCCTTTCCGGCCACATGCACTGCCGAAATAGCTAGAAGATGGGTTTCTGCCCAAATCATTAAACTCTGACTCTCTGCCAAGAGGTCTGCGCAACCCGTGCCGCCTTGCTTGTTGATATAAAAGATACCGTCACCGCATTGTCGGAGAACATGCGCACTGCTTTTCCTTGCACCAGACTGAGGAAGTCCTGAAGCGCTAACCTGACTGTCCTCATTTCCAGGCGATTGATCGACCACTCTGTCTCCTCCTTGGACCAGAGCCCCTGCGTCACCTGCGTCAAGCAATGCGCCCCCCAGCCTGAAAGGCTGGCGTCTGTTGTTACCAACAACCATTGTGGCTCCCGCAAAGGAACTCCTGCTCGAACCCGAGCGGGATCCAACCACCACTGCAGACTGACCCTCACGGGATCCGGACAGTCCAGCCTCTGTTCTAGTGAGTGAATCTGCGGGGACCATCTGGCTAGCAGCGATTGTTGCAGTGGACGCATGTGAGCTCGGGCCCACGGTACCAGATCTAAGGCCGCTGCCATAGAACCCAGTAACTGCAGGTAACCCAGTAACGCAGTGGGAGCCCTGACACTCAAGAAAGCTCTCAGCTGTCTCCAAAGTTTCTGCATCCTGTCTTCTGGCAGAAACACTGACCCCTGCTCGGTATCAAATAATGCGCCCAGATATGTCAAGCGTCGCTGCGGGGTGAGGTGACTCTTGGATTGATTTATCACCCACCCGAGCCGTTCCAAAAATTGAACCACCTGGCTGGTTGCCGAAACAGACTCCGGTCGAGAGCCCGCTCAAATCAACCAATCGTCCAGGTAGGGATGGACTTGAATCCCTTCTTTTCTCAAGGCTGCCGCCACTACCACCATCACCTTGGTGAACATCCGCGGGGCCGTAGCTAGCCCAAAAGGCAACGCCCTGAACTGAAAGTGACCCATGGGCACGGCAAACCTCAGGAATTTCCAATGATCTGGCCTGATAGGGATATGAAGATATGCCTCCATCAAGTCTATGGATGTTAGAAATTCTCCAGGCCTCACCGCCTGAATAACCGATCGTAGGGTTTCCATACGGAAGTGTGGAACCCGCAAACAGCGGTTTACGTGTTGAGATCCAGAATGGGGCGAAAAGACCCTTCTTTTTTGGGAACTACAAAATAAATCTAGTATCGACCTAATCCGTATTGGTCTTCGGGAACGGGTACCACTGCCTGCATCCACAGCAAACGTTGCAGCGTGTCGTTCACGGCCGCACGCTTCTGCAGGGATCTGCAGGGAGAACTGAGGAAGGCATCTTTCAGAGGCTGAGCAAACTCTAGCGCATAACCTTTGCTGATTATCTCCAAGACCCATTGGTCTGTTGTAATGTCGGCCCAGACAAAGAAAACTCTGTAGACAGCCCCCCACCGGGGTCTCCGCCTGAGCCGGCTGCCCTTCATTGGGGCTTTTTGGGGGCGTTCTGCGGGGAAGAAAAATATCCTCTGCCGAACCCCCTCGCTCCTCGAAAGGACTGTCCGCAGGCCTGAAAATGCCCTCTCTGATAAGGCACAAACCGAGACCCCCAAAAACCTGCACAAATCTCTACCCTGCCCCCTGGCCAGGGGCCTGGGCCGAGGGCCTTTCGGGCGATCCTCAGGAAGACGTCCCCCCTTGGAATCCCCCAAATCCTTGACAATCTTTTCAAGCACTTCCCCAAAGAGTAGTTTACCCTTGTATGGGAGCTTGCTAAGTCGCTTCTTGGAAGACGCGTCTGCCGCCCAATTGCGCAGCCAGAGGAACCTTCTTGCCGCAATCACCAACACAATGGACTTTGCTGAAATCCTCACCAAGTCATAAAAAGCGTCCGCCAGATATGCCGCTGCCGACTCAAGCCTAGCTCCTTCCACGTATGTGCCAACCTCTTTGTCGGCCACCGAGTCACCCTGCAACCATCTGATGGAGGCTCGAGAGACATAAGCTCCACAAATAGACGCCTGTAGCGCTAAGGCACTAGAGTCAAACGCTTGCTTCAACAGTGATTCCAAATTGCGGTCCTAAAGGTTCTTTAAGGCCGCCCCACCTTCCACTGTGATGGTAGTCTTCTTCGTCACAACCGCTACGAGTGCATCGACCTTAGGCATACGCAGCAGGTCCTTGTCCTCCTGAGGAACCGGGAATAAGCGCCCCATTGCCCGGCTCCCCCTCAGGGAGGCTTCAGGACATTGCCATTCTGAATCTATCATCTGCCTAATAACCCTATGAATAGGGAAACAGCGCTGTTCCGGTTTAAAGCCTTGTAGCAGAGGATCCTCTAACGGATCCTCCTGCACCACAGGCAAGGTAATGTTGAGCGCCGCTAGAGACTGTGCAATCAACGCCCCGAGTTCCTCTTTACGAAAAACTCTAAAAACATTAGGGTCCTCACCCGGTACCAGTGCACCTTCTTCAATATCTAATGTCCAGGCATCCAAAACCCCTTCAGAAAGAAGCTCTCCCTCTTCTGTCTCCTGGGGTTCTGCCAGCTGCCCCCCGAAGAACTCGGGGTCTGCTCTCAATATTTTTTGAGTTGAGGACCCTTCTCCCGGATCTGCTGATGTGGCTTCCCCCTTAAGGCTACTGTCCCTGTTTGGCAGAGAAGACCTGCCCAGGCTTTGCTCCAGTTTTAACAGATAAGCCCTGTGTAAGGATAAAATGAAAATCGGCAGAAAACACAGATTGCAAGCTCCCCTGAGCATCAGGAGAAGTCTCTTGCACCTCTGCTACCTGCGGGGAAAGCCTTTTTGATTTTTGTTTCTGCTTTACCGGCTTGTCAGCAATCGCAGGAGAACCACAGGAGTGGAGGAGTGGCCTAGTGGTTGGGGCAAGGTACTTCAGGCCGAGGGTTCAAATCCCACTAGAGGACAGCAACCTTGGGCCGGAAGGACTGGGGTTTCTAGTCCCACATGTGCTCCTTGTGGTCTTGGGCAAGCCACTTAACCCTCCATAGCCCACGTTCCCTGTAAAATAGTTATCTCCAAGTTATAATGCCCTGTTCAATGTAATTTCAGTTTGTTCAATGTAAACCGCACTGATGCAGAATAGCGCGGTACATAAGAGAATGTAAATAAATAAATAAACCGGAGGCAGGAGCCAAGATGGCCGCTGTTCCCGCCTTAAACTCCGCGCCTGAAAGCACCTCAAACAGATCTGTTGAAGGCGATTTAAGATCCATCGGACCCCCTAATAGCCGCTCGATGGAACTACCTGCCTGAAAACAAGTTCAACAGATCCCAGGACCCGACAGCCCCCGTCGATTCCGCACTGAGCACAAACCGTCGGCGCGGCCAACATGCGCCGGGAGCTAAAAACCTTCAAACACAGAGATCCTGCCCCGCTGGCTCTAAACCGCGACGGCCCAACCTGCCCTTTGCCTACCTGAATCTCACGAATATGATGAGGCCCCGATCCGGCTCCCGCTGCTCGCGGAGGATTCAGACCAGGCAGTGGGAACAGAAGACTGCAATCTAGGGCTCCCAAATCCGCTGTTTCTCCTCCCCCCCGGGTATGACTGAGAAGCTGACCTGTGAGGCAGGCTCTACCTCCAGCTTCAATAACCGGTAAATTTATCTTCTCTTTACAGTCAATACCCTTCAATGCTGACCCTGGCAACCCAGCAAGGGCTACTCTGTCAGAAAAAAAACCAACACTTTAGGCAGAAATCCTTCTTCAGCACCCCGGAGCCAGTTAGCCACGTCCTATCCAGCTGCTGAGGATTGTAAGACTGAGGCTGGCACGCCAAGGGGAGCCAGTTAGCCTGTCAGCAAGATTTTGAATTACAATCCTCAGCTGCTGGAGGAGACTGACAACCCTACAGTTACCTGGACTGGCCCGGAGAGATGAAGAGGAAAGCCTGGTGAAGCAGGAGCACAAACTCAGAGATGGGGCTCTCCCCAGCAACCCCCCCCCCCCCCCTCCATGCTCACAGCCCAACTAGGCCCTTTATACCCAAGAAATTTGCAGGAGTTTTGCAAGAGCAGAGGTCCTAGCTCCTCTTCATCAGGCTGATGCTGTCCAAAATGGCAGCTGTTCCCGTCAAAACCACAGGACCGCTGCTGTACCTCGCAGCTTCCACACAGGCAAGATTGCAGTCTAACTTCTCCTCGAATCCTTCCTGGGTCCCCACATCCTCCACTGCAAGTTCTCAACTTGCAGCAGCCGCAGCACAGCCCGATGTCTGACAGCTGTGCCCTGCGGCTGCTGCATAGAGCACACCAGCTCCTCTCCATGCGACTGAGGTGTGCTCAGATCATTCCTGACCATCACCACCGCACAGCAACTGCCAAGAAAACCCTCCAGAACCAGCAAGACATACCCGGGGCACCCCCTCCGCGGGAACCGCTGCAAACTGCTCCCTCCAGAAAGTGTGCCTGTGTGTTCTTTAGGGTGGTGTTTTTATTTTTTTGTTTTTTGTCAACTACAATTTTAAACTGAACACAGCCACTAAGGCAACAAATGCTACAACCCCCAGCTCTCTCTCAAAGGCTGGGGAGAGGGAAAGGAGAGAGCAAGGCAGAGGAGGCAGCTGGGAGAGGAGTTGGGGAGGGAGTCTGACCCACCAGGTTCTGCACCTCTAGCCAAGTAGACCTCAAGCAAGGTTCCAAAGTCAAACACAGCCTATGCACACCAACTGCTGGAGACCGAGAAATACTGGCTCAGGTCAGTAGGCACAGGCTATTTATACTGCACTGAGGAAGGTTTGCTCAATCTCCACTTGCTAGTTGGTGTGCATATCCCACTTGTCTGGAGTGGACCGGAGACGCGCCCTGGAATGAGCATTTTTTATGATTTTGTTAAGATTCCTTCCTGCATTCTGCACCCACACTAGCGCTGAAACCGTGTAAACATGGCGCAAATGCATGCATAAATGGCAGCACACCTCTCTGCATTCAGCTGCAATCTTGCGAACTGTATCTCATCAAGGCACCCAATTATGATCTGTAGCAGGCAAACATGAAAAAAAAAAGGGGAGGGGGGGGAAACATTTTAAAATCTGGTCAAAAACCTACTTAAGAAGCAAACAGGAATTGGGATCCACACAGCAGCAACAGACTTTAGGAAGAGTATGTGAAAAAACAAGAAAATCTGAAAAATAAAGTCTGCACAAGCTGTGGCAATGCTACCTCTCTACTCCATGGAAAGATGAAGACTGAGGTGATCCCAAGCAACAGCAGCAGGCAGGAAGTGACGTGCATGTGCAGTGAACCTCTCAAATGCTTTACACCACCCATGTTGTGAGGATTTGCTATCCTGTTTGTCCTCTGAGAAAGCACAGTTACTTACCTGTAACAGGTGATCTCTGGGAACAGCAGGAATAAGTCTTCACATATGGGTATCGTCGGTACCGACGGAGCCTGCGCGAAAACGCTCCCCAGCGTCCAATAAGAAAGCTTTTGGGAGCATCCCACAGTACCTGCGCGCTGCCTTCCCGCCTTTCCCAACCGCCTCTCACCAGTTCGAGTTTTAAAGCTGAGACAAAGAGAGAGAGGGAAGGAAAGATAGAGAGAGAGATACAACTCCTAAGGGAGGTGGGTGGGTTGTGAAGACTTATTCCTGCTGTTCCCAGAGATCACCTGTTAAAGGTAAGTAACTGTGCTATCTCTAGGAACAAGCAGGAATGAGTCTTCATATGGGGACTACCTAGCTGCAGATGCCAGGGAGAGAACCCAGAGTTGTGTGTCCTTGAAAAGGGCTCTACCTCCCCACCAGGGTAGGTGGGTAGGAGTTGATTAGGAATGGAACAGGTGTTTGAGAACAGCCTGACCAAACGAGGCATCCCGGCGGGAGTCCTTGTCCAAACAGTAATGGGCTGTGAAGTTATGAACCGAGGCCCAGGTGGCCGCTCGACAGATTTGGTCGATGGACACAGTTTAAATGAGCCATTGAGGCTGCCATGGCCCTCACATTGTGAGCTGTGACATGGCCCTCCAGAGAAAGGTTCCTACTCTGGTAGGCGAAAGAAATACACTGAGCAATCCAGTTGGACAGTGTTCTCTTAGAAACTGGAAGTCCTAAATGGGAAGGATCAAAAGCAACAAAGAGTTGCAAAGACTTTCTATGTTGCTGTGTTCTTGGATTGTAAAAGAGCTCTCGACTTTTACTTACAAAAGTATGAAGATTCCTCTCTGCACTTGATGCATGAGGCCCTGGAAAAAAGACAGGTAAGTATACCTCTTGGTTCAGATGAAAAGGCGAGACCACTTTGGGCATAAAGTGTGGATTGGTCCTGTAGACTACCTTATCATGATGGAACCTTGTATAAGGAGGATTAGCCACCAAGGCTTGCAATTCACTGATGCGGTGTGCTGAGGTGACTGCAATGAGAAAGATAACCTTCCAAGAAAGAAATTTCAAGGAGGTGGTGGCTAAAGGTTCAAAGGGTGGCTTCATAAGCTGGCCAAGAACCAGATTTAAGTCCCATGCCACTGGAGGTGGTCTAATGGGAGGTTTAGTTAAAAGGCCTCTCATGAATCTTGCTATAAGAGGATGAGAGGAAATAGGCTGTCCATTGAGAGGCTTGAGGGATGCTGCAATAGCACTCAAATGGACTCTTACTGAATTCGTTTTAAGGCCTGCATGGGATAGATGCAGAAGATACTCTAGTAAAGAATTCAAAGGTATTGCAAGAGGGTTAAGACCCCTCTCTGAACACCAAATAGTAAATCTTTTCCATTTGAAAGCATAAGAACGTCTAGTGGAAGGCTTTCTAGAAGCATGAAGAATCTATCTGACTTGCTGAGAGAGATGAAAAACTTGAAGGTCTAGGCCTTCAGCAACCAGGCCCTGAGATGGAGAGACTGGGGGTTTGGGTGCCACAACGTTCCGTCTTCCTGGGATAGAAGATCTGGTGCAGAGCCCAACTCCAGGGAGGGAGCTTGAGAGAGATGCAGAAGTAGAGGGTACCACACTTGGCGTGGCCAATGTGGTGCTATGAGGATCATGGAACCTCGGTCTATCTGAAGCTTGAAAAGTGTTTTGGGAATTAGGGGAATGGGTGGAAAGGCATAAAGGAAGTCTTGACCCCAGTGAAGAAGGCAGGCATCCTTGGCCTGAACTCCCTGACACGGAATTCTGGAACAGAACCGGGGAAGTTTGGCATTCCACGGACTTGCAAAGAGGTCTATGTCTGGGGTTCCCCAAATTCGAAAAATCCTGGCTACCTGGTCCATGTGGAGGGACCACTCGTGTGGAAGCTGAACTCGACTGAGTCTGTCTGCCCAAGAGTTTTGAACGCCTGGAAGATATACTGCCATAAGATGAATCTGATGCTCTCTGGCGAAGGCCCACAGTCTCAAAGCTTCGTTGCAAAGCGACAGAGAGCCAGTCCCTCCCTGCTTGTTCACATAGAACATGGCTACTTGGTTGTCCGCGTGGATGAGGACGGTCCTGTAGCTGAGCAGGGAGTGGAACACTCTGAGAGCTAAGAATATTGCTCTGAGTTCCAAGAGATTGATGTGTAGAGAAGTCTCCTGTGGAGACCAGATGCCCTGGGTGGAGAGATCTTGCAGATGAGCTCCCCAACCCATTGGAGAGGCATCTGTTGTAAGGGTTGCTTGGGGTAGTAACTGCTGAAAAGGGAACCCCAGCAACAGGTTTTGAGAGGACTTCCACCACTGGAGAGACCAAAAAAGGCGACTGGAGTTTGCTATTTTGTTTGACAGGTAACCTGATGCCTGAGTCCATTGGGTGGACAAAGTCCATTGAGCTGCCCTCATGTGAAGGCGAGCATATGGAACCACATGCACGGTGGATTCCATGTGGCTTAAGAGTTGTAACATTTCCCGAGCAGTTAAATGGGACTTTAACTGTATTTGGGAGGCTAACTGCACCAAGCGTAGGCAACGAGCCTGAGGAAGATAGGCCGTTGCAGTTGTGGTATCCAGCAAAGCCCCTATAAACTCCAGAGATTGAGTAGGGGTGAGATTGGATTTTGGGATGTTTATTACCAGTCCCAAATACTGAAGGACACGCATTGTGCAGGTTAGAAAAGTCTTGGCCTCTGATTGAGAGGGAGCTCGAATGAGCCAGTCGTCCAGATATGGGAAAACAAATATTCCTAGAGTGCGTAGAAATGCAGCTACTACTGCCATGCATTTCGTGAACACCCTTGGTGTGGAGGCCAGACCTAAAGGAAGCACCCTGTACTGGTAGTGCTTTTCTCCAAGAAGGAACCTTCTGTGTGTTGGATGGATGAGGACATGGGTGTACGCATCCTTGAGATCTAGAGAACAAAGCCAGTCCTGACTCTGAAGGTATGGAAGCAGAGCACCAAGAGAAATCTTGAATTTCTCCTTGAATAGAAATTTGTTCAATTCTCTGAGATCTAAGATGGGTCTGTAGCCCCGTTTTCTTTCGGATAAGAAAATAAGGGGAGTAGAACCCTGTGCGTTTTTGAAGAAGTACTTCTTCTATTGCCCCTTGGGCAAGAAGGGTGGCAATCTCCTGACCCAGAAGGTTGAGGAGAGATGTTGGAGAATTGAACTGTTTCACTATGGTGTGAGGGGGAAGGCTTAAGAAATGAAGCTTGTACCCTTCCTTTATGATAGAGAGTGTCCATTGCTCTGCTGTAATTTGTTCCCATCTGGGAGCAAAGTAAGTCAACCTTCCTGGAATGGTAAGGGGCTCTGGTTCCTCCAGAGCCAGAAAGGCTAAGTTCTCTAGCTGCAAGTCAAAGGCCCTGAGGAGGCTGAGGCTGCTGGGTCATGGAAGGCCTAGCAGCCTTTGATTTGGCCTGTTTAGGTGGTTGCTGACGCTTTGCAGCAAAACGACCTGCAGAAGATGCCTGCTGACCATAAGCAGGATAGTATCTTCCCTTTTTGGAAAAAGATGTCTTTTTGAACAATCTTTTCTTAACAGGAGCAGAGGTAGACTTTGAAAGTCGATCCAAAGCAGAGTTTTCAGCATCCATCTGATTGGCCTTTGCTTGCCAATCCTTACCAAAAAGGGAATATCCCTTGTACAGGTGAAAACCTAATTCATCTTGGACCCAGAGCTCCAAATCAGAAGCTTGTAGCCAAGCAATTCTGCGTGCCCCTATGGCAATAGCCGAGGCTCTGCTTACACACTCAAAAAAAGAGTCAAAGGCTGCACGGTTGGAAAATTTGGAGGCATCTTGGGCATGTTTGAGCCAAGTGAGAAACTCCTGCCTTTTATCCTCCGAAATGAAAGGGGTTAAAGTCTGCAGATGATCTGTGACTTCTTTTAGAAACATTCCTATATAGAGGACTATAGGAGTTGATCCTGGCAGCTAGCATAGAAGCTTGAAAAACCCTTCGGCCAAAAGCATCTAGGGTCCTGCATTCACGTCCTGGAGGATTAGATGAGTGTCTCTTTGCACTCTTTATCTTTCTCATGGCAGACTCTACCACAATAGAGTGGTGAGGAAGCCAAGTCTTGTGGAAGCCAGGACAAGGAGGGACACGATACATGGTGTCTAGCCTGCGAGAATGAGGAGAGGTGGTAAGAGGTGTCTCCCACATACTCAACATGAGATCATACAGAATCTCATGGATAGGTAAAGTAGCTGCCTCTTTAGAAGTTTTAGGCCACTGTGATGGAGAGGCCCCTAGCCACTTCCCTAATGAAGTCTTGAAAAGACAAGTCTTCTGGAGGAGACATTCTTCGTTTAGGAGAAGACTCCTGAGGAAGATGCCTCGACAGAACCCTCAGACTCAGAGTCTTCAGAGGAATCGAAGTATCGCCTGTCTGGATGCTCCTGTAAAGCCCGATAGCCGTACCGAGTAGGATCGGTATCGGGAGTAACCGGTACCGGCTCGGTAACGATGGGCATCATAGGAGAGGGTACCGTTGCAGTCGATACCGAAGCTGATGCAATCGGTACCGGCACCGGGAGTGATGCCGGTGCCGGTACCGACAACAGGGATTGTTGCGGTACCAGAGGCGTCGCAGCCTGTATGAATGCCGTTAGGGTGCGCTGCATGGTCAGAATCTTCTGATCCATCGACACCACCAATGTCTGGATGTCGGTACCAATGGGAGCCACCGGTACCCCAGAACACGGCAATAGGTGATCTGTCGAGGCCGAGCCATCGATGTCAACCTGTGACCCCATAGACAATGCTTTGGAAGCCGGAGCTTCCCGCCGGGGTAATTTTGCCGGTGCGGAATCCTCGAGGGCAAGCCCGGAGGCATCTCGATGCTTGGAGGGAGATCTACCCTTCGAGGACCGGCTAGATTTATGCTTGGTTACCCGAGATCCATGGGAGGAAGAAGCAGCCCTGGAAGACGTCGATGCCACCGAAGCTGCATCAGAGGGAAACAGGGTACTGAGCTTGGCTGCTCGGTTCTGCCGACCTCTTTTAGACATCATGGTACAGGACATACAATCCGTAATGGAATGGTCAGGCCCCAAACATTTTAGACACCGCTCATGGGTGTCGGTGACAGAAATAGTACCGCCACATTTTGTGCACTTTTTAAACCCGGAGGCGGGCTTCTCCATGAGGAAAATATTTTTAGGCCTAAGGCCCAAAAACTGAAAATGCACAGTGAAGAAAAGAAATTGGTTTTTTTTGTTTTTTTTGAAAGAAAGAAAAGAAAAGACCGGCGGTACCGGTCCGACGTCGAAGAAGGCAGACGCAACACAAAAGAATTAAGAAAAAATAAAGAACTTCTTCTGCGGTGACAGGACCACGACCTGCTGGCTCCGCGGAAAAGAAGAACTGGAGAGAGGCGGTTGGGAAAGGCAGCATGCAGGCGCTGTGGGATGCTCCCAAAAGCTTTCTTATTGGACGCTGGGGAGCGTTCCCGCGCAGGCTCCGTCGGTACCGACGATACCCATATGTGAAGACTCATTCCTGCTTGTTCCTAGAGATAAAAAATTCTTTACTTAAGTTATATACAAACTCACCCAAATCATGTCTATTTAAGTTGTCAGTTAACCACTTAAAATATTCCATCTTTCAACACAGAACAGTCATTTTTGCTACATGTTTTTCCAAGTATATTAAAGAGAAAAGACGACTTACAGCTCATCTCGTTGCCTTTGCGACAGTACCATGATGTCTGGGATGTCAAGTTAATATGATACAGTACAGTTGCCTCCTTCAGGAGATCAGAAATTTTAATGAACCCCAGAGCAGCAATCAAAACAGTCACCGAAAGGTTTCAACCAGAGAGAAAATGCTTCACTGCAATTGAAATCCCATAGGAAACTTGAAGGTATTCAATGAAGGCGGCTCATTCCAGCTGGAAAAGAAAAAACACATTTGTTAGCCCCAAGATCTGTAAATGCCAGACAATTAGTTTCTACTTTATAGTCTATGAGCTGCATACTGTGAAGCACAAAGCAATGATCATAAAGCAATGCACATTTGAACATGCAAACAATTGCCCAATTAAAACTATTGAAACATTCATGGAAAACTAGTTTGGTATAGTTTACTGCACATATTTTCATTAACTTAACAAAAAAACAAAAGAAGGTCTATAGCTTAAATTTGATATTTGGGAATCAGATTCTGAACCAACCTTCTGTGGTCTTGAAATATAGTCTATCCAAAATTAACGGATACCCCAATGTAGAATTCTGTGTAGGCATTATTATGGTAGGTTTATAATAGACCTTTTTCGCTTGAGGATAGAAATGCATCTATGTCTGAGTGGTTAGAGCACAGGTTTTCAACCCAGTCCTCGGGGAGGTTTTCAGGATTCCCACAATGAATATGCATAAGACAGATTTGTATACAATGAAGGCAGAACATGCAAATCTTTCTCATGCATATTCAATCTGGGAATCCTGAAAACCTGACTGACCTAGGGTTTCCACGAGGACTGGGTTGAAAACCTATGGCTTAGAGCACTGGCTTGGTAACCAAGAGAGCAGATTTCGATTCCCACTAGCAATCCATGTTGCCTAGGCAAGTCACTTGACATTCCACTGCCTCGGAAGAAAGGCCTGGCAATCTACTTCCAGTCCCACTAACAAGAAAACCCAGGACTTGCTAGGTCGCCAGGAGTCAACATTGACTAAGGCATACATTGCACTGCATTGTCTGCCTGTTAACAGAGGAGAAATCAAGCATATCTAATAATGATCTTCCCTTGAATGCCACTAGACCAGACGAGGGGGTTATTCTACCTTTTGAGGAGGTGGAAGCAGCCTTAACATCTTTTAATGGATGTTATTAGAGGGTATTTTTGGTAGTGCAGCACGGAGAAGCCAGTATGACACTTCCCATGCAGTAAGCAAGACTGAAAAACACAAACATTAACCACAAACATTTGGAACACAGATTTAGCTCTTACTATATCAGATTCTGCATCAGGGCACTGAAAACCACAACTTAAATGAAAGGCAGCAGGACTTCTCAGCCTGTAGGAAGTCTTCCACGGTGAAACCTGGACTGGTCTAGCAGGATTCAAGAAAAGAAAATCATCAGGAATGATTACAATTTTCTCTTCCTTATCAACTTATTAGACCAGTCCAAATGAGTTGGATGTACCCAAGTGGAAGGAATTAGGGCTGGAGGAAGACAACATCCTGGTCATAACAGCCTTGCCAAAATCACGATTGGCTCCAGCTCCCATATACAACCTGTAGTCCCTCACAGAAAGGTATTCAGAGATGACCATGTAACAGCCTTTCAGAGACACCAAGGGGAATTCCACCAAGGAGGCAGCCTGTGCCTAGTGGAGTGAGCTCCGACTCCCTCCAGCATTCACTTTCCAGCTAACAGATATGCTGAACCAATAGGCTCTTTAATACAGTGTGAAAATTGAAGACTTGGCTGCTGCTTGTCCTTTTCTTGACCCACTAAAAAGGAACACAGATGGTCTGACTCACAAAACCAGCTGGTTATGTCCAGGTATCCGAGTAACACCCTCTCACATCAGAAGCAAAGAGGGGTCCAATCGCAGATCCTATTCTAGGAGGAGGGCAGGATGACAGTCTAAGGTGAAAAGGGGACAGCACAGTCCACAAGGAGACCAAAGCTGTCACAATGACCACAAAGGGCTCCTGACTAAGACAAGGCCTTCAACACATGCCTGGTGGACATGATAGCCACCAGAGGTGTAAAAAAAAAAAAACATGCCCCCCTTAAGGATCAAATCCTTGATAGAGAACCTACGAATGGACTCAAAGAAGGACCTTTCAACACCTTCAATACTAGAGAAAAAAATCATCACTGAGTGCAACAAGTGGCCTAAACTTGCATTGTTTAACTCCCTTGAGGAAGCATTACGGTACACTGCCAAAGATATGCCCTGAACATGCTCCAGGAATCATGCCAGAGCAGCCACCTAAACCTTAGGAGGTCAAGGCTAACCCCTGGTCCAAGTCCACCTACAAAATTGACAAAAAAGTGGCTCCTGTGCCTACCTTCCCCACCTCCAGTGCCCGGAGAGGAACACTACTCCTCAAAAGCCCTCCCATACTCATGTAGACTAAAGAGGTCTATGACCTGCAGGTCTCGAGTAGGAATATTCACTACCGCTCTAAAGTTGTTTTAGACAACTTACATCTCTCAAGGGCCATGATGTAAGCAAGAAGGGAATCTCCATTACGAGGGGCCCCTACTCCTGAGGCAAAAATAGCAGTGACCCTGTCAGGCTCATCAGATCAGTGCACCGTGGCCTGCATGTCTAGTTCAGGTCTACCATAATCACTAAGCCCAGGTGAGACCGAATCCTGAGTAGGAGGCGGCTCACCAAGAGCCAAAGGGGACAGTCATAGAAGCAGTTCTTGGAACCACACCTGAAGCAGGGCAGTCAAGCCCATTGCCCGCAGGTTCCCCCTATGGCTAACAAATCAATCACTGGAAAGCCCCAAATGTGCATTATCAGGTTGAACATATGGAGACTCCACGCCCCTTCTCCAGGATTCAGTGTTCTGGCTCAAGAGGTTGGCTTGAATGTTGTCACCACACATTATGTGGGCTACTGACAGAGCGACCAGGTTGGTCTGGGTTGATCCTTGCCGGTTGACATGCCACACCACCATGGCACTGACCAAGAACACAAACTGTTTTGCCACCTAGCAAAGACTGAAACGTCAGTAGAGTCAGGTGAAATTGCCCTAGCCTCAAAATCAGCTATCAACAAAGGTGGCCTCGAGGAGACCAAAACCCTTGAACCATCTAGCCTAGACACTGAGCCCACCAGCTCTTCAGGCTATTACCCAATCTGGTGCTTCCAGCAGCATACTGCTCAATGACTGTTGAAGTTGAAGCTACCAGGCTAGCTGTACCCTGATCTCCTGGGGGAGGGAAGGATTGGTTGAATAGTTAAGAACGAGGGGTACAGAGACACAAGAGGTGGTTCTGCAGCAGAGAAGTATGCACCCTGGCCCAGGGAACCAGCTTCAGCATCAGCACCATGGACCCCAGGAGCTACGGGTAGTCCCAGGCTCAAGGGGCAGGCTGCATTAAAAATCCCAGAGCTGGTTCTGCATCTTGAACATGCACTCCTGAGTGAGAAAGGGCTGATCCCGGAGAATGCTGAAACGGGCTCCCAGATAAGTCCAGATCCTCAGAAGGGTTCAGGCTGTTCCTGGGATAGCTACTCACCAAACCGAGCCATTCCAGCCAGCAAGTAGGGCTGTGCCCTCTTGACTTCTACATGAATCCAACAGTTAGCCAGTTATCCAGGTACAGATCAACCACTACCCTCTTGCGCAAAAATGCCACCACTACCATCACACTTTAGAGTAAGTTAAGGAGCCATGACCAGGTGAAATGGAAGGACCCAGAACTGAAAGTGACTGCTCATGACACAAAAGCAGTGAAATCGCTGATGCTGCCCCCATGATTTCTCCACTCCATTTTTCCCCCCACCTCGTGTCTTTTTACCTTCCCAATGTTTCCTGTTTCTTTGGTTTTGTCTTGAGTGCTCTTTCCTATTTATTATTTGGTGTTGTTTCTAATCTTTAATTTTGATTTTATGGAATTTGTTTTTATTGTTAACCACTCTGTTCCCACTAAGGGCGATATATCAAATTTTAATAAATGACATGAAATGAAATCCACCCTGGGAAGGCAAAAGCATTCCTTTTCTTCCGGGAAAGGGGGGGGGGGAGGGGGATGGAGTAAAGCCCAATCATGCTTCCAACGACCTGTAAGTCCACATCAGGAACCTTCCATTCCTCATCGATCATTGCCTTTACTGCCCAGTGGATGGGAAAGGACCAAGGTAGCTTATGGATCCCTTCAAGCAGGGGATCCTACGCCTGCTCAAAAGGTCAGGTCTTGGGTTCCTCCACAAGTCTCAAGGCTGCCAGGGCTTTCACAATCAATGCAGACAGTTCATCCCAATGAAAAATATGGACTGCCAGGGAGTTTTCCCCAGCAGGGAGCTCCCCCCTCTTCCAGTTCCGCCTGTTTGGGCTTGTCCAGGAGACCAGAGGGTCCTTCTAAGTGCCCCAAGGACCCCACAAAGCACATCAAGGCATCAAATTCAGGGGGACCTCTCCCTACACTGCCGCATATCTGCAGCCAAAATTGCCCCCGCACCTCCCCCCCCCCCTTGAGTGGAAGGTGCAGGCAGTAAGGGAGCCCCTTCATCAATGCCCTGCTGAAATACATAGGCTTGATGTATGTGCCCCACTGCTAAAAATGTCCCTCAGAAGCCCCCAGAGTCAGCTATAACTGGCTGTAGAGCTGGGGGCTCTCCCCTTTCCGGAGCCGAGAATGTGGTAGAGCTCAAGATGGTGGCCATTTCCTCCAAGACCGCAGCGTTACTGATCTCTCCTGCTGCACAATCGTGGTTAGTCTGTCCAAACGGTAGTCTGTGAGGCTCCTAAATCTCATCTAAGCATTCAGTGCAGCTGCACCCTCAGACACAGCCATGTCAAAGGCAGATGTCTGACAAGAGAAACCAGTGGCTGTCACACACAGCATATCTGCCGCATTCCAACTTAGCCATGCACGCCGACTACGGGAATGCCTCAGACTCATCACTACCCCGATCGCAGGGTCCACCATACTGTCACTGCTTCTCCCCCCTGTGGCATGTGCGCTTTTTTTTTTTTTTTTTTAACACACTGGCACTGCACAAGCTCAACCTCTGGCCCCCTCTCAGAAGTTGGGGAGAAGAGGGATCAGCTACCTCCTGCTCACCCAAAGGGTCCTGAGTAGAGGCTAGGGAAGAAGAGGGGGAGGGACCCGACTCCACTGAGTTCTGCACCCTGAAGATTGTGGCTCAGCACCAAGATAACAATCCAGATAGCCCAGACAATGCTCATCCACCTGCTTGAGACTGAGAAATATTGGCTCTGCAGGGGAGCACAGGCTACTTAAGAGGATTCGAGTTTGCTATTCTCAGTCTCCATCTGCTGGTGGATGAGCATAACCCATGCATCTGGAATGGACTGGAAGGACAACCTGGAAGGTGACATTTTACTTACCAGTTAATGTCCAGCGAGTGGGCTATGCATGTCAACCATCAGGTGGAGACTGAAGAACACTTTCTCAGTGCAGTATAAATAGCCTGCACCCAGACTGAGCCAGTATTTCTCAGTGTACAGCAGGTGGTGTACATAGCCTGGACTAGATTACGGAGCCTTGCTTGAGGCCTCAGGCAAAGAGAAGCTTGGGCAAGGGGTGCAGAACCCAGAGGTTCCGCCCCCAGAGCCCCCTCTGCCTGGCTCCCTCCTTTCCCCATCCCCAACCTTTGGGAAGAGGCTGGGGTAGAAGCTACTGGCCTGCCTGCCTTGCACTGCTCCAGTGTTAAAGTTATTAAAAAAAACAAAATACAGCACAAACATTGAGGCAGGTATGCAGCTCTGTGTCAAGAGACCTGCTGATTCATGCAGAGGGGGCACCTCGGGTAAGTCCTGCAGGCCCCGGAGGGTTTGCCCCAACTGTTATTTGTCATGGATCAGCTGGGGGAAGGCAGAGCACATCATGACTGCATCAGGCTGTGCCGTGGCTGCTGCAAATTAGGTGAACTAGTAGCAGAGGATCTTGTGGGGGCCAGGGAGGTTTTAGGGCATGGGTGATGACTGGTTCCACAGTTTTGGCAGGAAGCACTGCCATTTTGGAAAATATAATTGAGCCTGCAGAGGAAGATCTGGGGCCACCATGCTTCAGGGGGGAAAAAAAACAAAAAACCCCACCATGATGCACGATTTTCGTTGGGGGGGGGGGGGTGGGGGGAGGGAAAGGAAGGGAAGGTCCCTGGCCAGGCTGTCAGTGCAAGGGGGGATGGGCCAAATCCCTTTCTCCCCCAAGTTTGTACTTTCAATGCATCGTACTTTCTTAATGAAACAGGGTGCTGCTGGAGTGTTTTTCCAGACCCCCTTGGGGCAGGGCATGGAATCTCTATCCTGCCTGTCACAGGTGGGAGTGTTGGAGCAGGGAGCGCGATTCAGGTTCCCTTGTCTTCCTGGAGCCATGAGACCCCCTAGAGGACCCTGCAGACCTCCTTGACCTGGCCCAAGAGGAGCTGGAAGAGGGTGAGCTCCCTGGGGTGGCATCTGGGTTTTTCATCGTGATGAGCTTCCCGCCTTAACCATGGAGTCACTTGCAGCTCCACACATTGCAAAGCCTGGGACAGGGGTCCAGATCCAGATGATAATCCCCTTATGGAAGGGATCTGCTAGCCTTCACAGTCTTTCCCGGTCCACAGGGCCCTGCGGACCATGACAGATAAGAGTAAATCACTCCAGACATGGGACTCCGGGTAGGAAGGAGCATAGCTCAGGCTTTATATCCTCCCCCTGGAGAAGGAGAAGTTGTGCCTTCCCAAAATGGATGCCGTGGTGGCAGCGATCACATGAAAGACCACCATACTGGTGGGAAGGGGGCATGGCCCTCAAGGACCCACAGGACCAGTTCAGAGGCGTTGCTCAAGCAGGTCTTTGAGCTTTCGGACCTGGGACTCCAAGGTTCTATTTGTGGGGTTTGTGGCCCACACTTGTCTCTGCTGGTCGCAAGATCCTCTAGATGGGGACTGAGCCCCCAGGCAGAAGGCAGATGTCCGTCTGGAATCCAGGACAGCTTACCTGGCAGACCTGCTGTATGATTTTTTGCCAGTGTCTACCGAGAGTATATTTGTTACACGCGTATGTTTTTGTGTCTTTTTTATAATATGTATGTCCCTTGCGGGGTTGTACCATATGTATTCATTATTTATTTATTGTTTAAGTACATAGTGTACATTTATAATCAATAATTTTTATGGCACCATGTATACATGCTGTTGTACTCCTTTGAGTTCATTTTTATTTATATATTTACATTTTTATACATATTTTTATATGTCCAGTATATTATTATTATGTACCGTTTCAGTATGATTTGGATCATTATGATCTTTATATAGTTATTTGTTTTTATTAGCTCCTTCTGCTGTACGTATTTGTAGTTTTAATTTGTTATTTATTTATTCATATGCAGGTGTGTTTTTATCTCTGGTGTTTTTAATTTTTTAATTATTTACTTTTTCAATATGTTTTTAAACATGTTTTATGATTGTTTTCAGCCATTTAAGCCCCTGAGGAAGGTCTTACGAAACACGGCCTGTGTCGGGCCAGTGGCTGGAGTGTTATATTTAAATAAAAGCTAATTTGCACGTCCTTTCTGCATTCCACGTTTTTTACTGGGTGTTTCTCTGCACGTGATATTTTGCTCTCTTCGTTGGATTTTCGTTGGCAGCAATGCACACTCCACCCAGGACGTCACCTGCACTCTCGTGGAATGAGCTTGCAAGCCCTCTGGCATCTGCCTGCCCTTCAAGATGTAGGCCAACGTGATGGCCTCCTTTAACCACCTGGCAATGGTGGCCTTCATGCGAGGTCCGCAAAAATGATGAAGCGATCCAACTTCCAAAAAGACTCCACTGCCTTCAAGTAGTGCTTCAATACTCTCCTCGCATCCAAGGACCGGAGTTGCCTACTCATCTTCCGGGAAGACTTGGAGCACCGTCGCCTGGTTAAGATGAAAAGGTGAGACCACCTTGGACAGGAAGGATGGTAAAATGCACAAGACGACCCTGTCCTCTGCTAGCAGCAAAAAGGGCTCCCTATACGAGAGCACCTGGAGCTCTGAAATCCACCAAACCGAACAAATGGCTGCCAGGAAACACACTTTCAAGGTAAGATCCTAGAGGGATATCACAGTTAAAGGCTCAAAAGGGAACTCCCGAGAGGACCCCCAGCACCAGGTTGAGATCCCAAGAAGGTACACAGGATCTCAGAGATGGCCTCAGGAGCTTAATCGCCTGAAGAAAAACAGCAGACATCCAGGTGTGCTGCTACAGAGACGCCCTGCACGCACCTCCGATAGCATTGTAAGGCAGCAATCTGCACCTTCAGGGAATTAAACACCAGACCCTTGTCAAACCAGTTCTGAAGGAAAGCCAAGACATCCCCAATAGACGCCTGAAAAGGATGTCATTGCCGCTCTTCACACCACGCCTCAAAAATCCTCCAGACTTACATGTAGGCTAAGGAGAGAGATCTCTTTCTTGACCTTAGCAATGCCGCCACCGCTGCTGGCTCATAACCTTTCCGTCTTAATGACACCCTCTCAAGAGCCAAGCCATAAGCAAGAAATCGATCTACCTGAGACATCTGCACCAGACCCTGCATCAGAAAGTCCAGCCTCGGTGGGAGCTGCCATAGTTCATCCACCAGCAGTCTCATCAGGTCTGCATACTATGGCCTCCGTGGCCAATCCAGAGCCACCAGACAAGTGTTCCTTGCACCTGCTCTAGAAGCGCTCGACCTTGGCCTTTTCCATTGTCGCCATGAGATCCAACGTTGGTGTTCCCCAGCACCAAATCAGCTGCCGGAAGACTGAGCCTGCAAGAGCCCACTCCCCCGGGTTCAACTGATGCCTGGTCAGAAAATTGGCCTGCAGATTTTCTTTTCCGGCCACAAGTGCCTCCGCCCATCGCAGAAGCAGAGACACCTTCTCTGCCAGTACTGAGCTGCCTGCCCCCCTTGTCAGCTGATGTAGGCAACCGTGGATGCCTACATCAGCTGACAAGCCAATAACATGCAGACTGCCCAATGTTGTAACAGGGGTTGAAATTTGAGGAGAGCCAGGCAAACCATTCTCATCTCCAGTCAACTGATGGACCACTGCGTCTGGTCCATCAACCAGGTGCCTTGCACGAGTCTCTTTATGCAATGCGCCCAACCAGAGAGGCTGGCATCGGTCGTGAGAATCATCCACTGTGGTTGCTCCAGGGGCACTCCCTTTGCTAGATTTGCCTGATCCAACCACTAGGCAAGACTGGCCCTCACCTCTAGAGGACAGAGGAGCCGGTGCGACAACGCCTGCCGCTGGAGGACACCACTGAGAAAGAAGAGCCCTTTGCAGTGGACGCATGTGGGCCTAGGCCCAGAGCATCAACTCCAGCGTCGAAGCCATGGATCCCAGGACTTGCAGGGTAAGACCATGCTGAAGGTGATCTCTGAGCCAAGAGCTGCCAAATCTGTTCCTGCAGCTTCCAGCTCCGCTCCTCAGGCAAGAAAATCATCCCCTGCTGGGTGTCAAAATGAGCTCCAAGATACAGGAGAATTTGTGAGGGAGATAGATGGCTCTTTGCCAAATTCACCACCCTGCCTAGACACTCGAGCAGCTGAAGGACTCAATGAGTAGCCTCTGTGCTCTCGGAGAATAGCCTCTGTGCTCTCGGAGAATGACTTTGTCTGAATCAACCAATCGTCCAGGTATGGGTGCACCAGCAAGCCCTGCCTGAAAAGATGTGCCATCACCACCACTACCATAACCTTGGTAAAGGTATGCAGAGCCGTAGCAAGCCCAAAGGGAAGCGCCTGAAACAGGTTATGACCCATGGGAACTGCAAACTACAGATACCGCTGATGTTCCACCTAAATAGGAACATGTAAGTAGGCCTCTGAGGTCAAGGGATGTGAGGAATTCCCCCTGCCGCTCTGCCACTTTGACCGAACGCAAGGTTTCCATCCAAAAGGGAGGTACGCGCAACGCCCGATTGACATGCTTTAGGTCAAGTATGGGTCAAAAAGATCCCTCTCTCTTGGAAACCACAAAGTAGTAGATGGAATAGCGACCCTGACTGCGCTGGATGACAGACACTGCCTTCACCACTTGGAGCAGAATCAACTGCTGTACAAGATTAGTTTGAACAGAAAGCTTGCCAGAAGGTTTTATGCCTGCAGGGCCAACGATGCAGATCATAGCAGACCACCACAAATCCAGGGGCAGGTCCTGGACTGGTCTAGCAAGACTCAAGATAGACATTATCTGGCAAGTAAAACGTCACTTTCCATATCATCCTGCTAGACCAGTCCAGACAAATGGGACGTACCAAAGCAACGCCTGCACTGGGTGGGAAGATGACAGCAGCTCGTAAGACCTTTGAGCCAAAAGCCATGAGCCATGTCTGCCCAAGCGTGGTGATCCAAGTGGTAATGTTTGACAAAGTGGAAAGTGATGCCCACGTTATCACCCAACAAATGTCTGAGGGGGCTAGAAAGCATAGCCTTCACCCACCATGACACTTGCGCTCAACCCCTCTGAAACCAGCCAGTTCTGTAACAGATATGCCGAGGCAATGGCCTCCTTACTTGGCAGCCGCGTCAACCTCATTAGATCCAGCAAGCAGCACAAAAAGATAATCCAACTTACAAAAGGAATTTGTCATCTTCAAGAATCAGAGAAGCACCCTGTGGGCATCCACAAGGCAAAAATCCTCACCTCTCCCTCGACACCGCTCCTTAGAGAAGGAGGGCAGACAAACCACTTTGTTCCCATGAAAGGAAGATCACATCGAGAGCCAGGTTAGCGCAGCCACCGTGGGAAGCCCCTGCCACTTAGCCAAGGGAGACTTGGTGGAGACCAGGGACATAGAAACATAGAAAACGGACAGAAAAAGACCACATGGCCTATCTAGTCTGTCCTTCAATATCAACATAGAAACATAGAAAAATGATGCAAGACTTGAAAATGAAGACCTGGTGAAGCAGGAGAACAAACTCAGGAGAAAAGAGAAAAGTTCCCCCTCCCAAATTCCCCCCAGGCAGGTCAGCCACAGCCCCGCAAGAAAAATGGCCCACAGGCTGAAGCACCAGGGGCCCAGTTCCCAACAAAACTGAAGGACTCGTAGCATTGAAAATGGCAGCAATTCCCACCAAAACTAAGATTGCCCCCATCTCCAGAAGTGTGATCCTGCTCCCAGGCACCTGCTCCGTAAGCCTCCAGCACCCCCGGGCAGCCTCCAAGCAACTCCACAGCAGTCACATTGTCCCTAATGCAACCACAGCAAAGCCCGATGTCAGAGCTGTGTCCAGTTGCTTCTACAGGCCATGCATCAGCCATGATTCAGGGGAGGCCATGTGCTGTGCAGCCCCATTGGTCTCACCCCCTCCCTCCCCATGTGCTGTGGCCCTACTGGCACTGATCGAAGGACTTAGCTGGCAGCCATCCCCCCCCCCCCCCCCCCCCCCCCCCCCCCGAAGATTGCTTGCTGTTCCCTACAGCCGGTCCTCACCTTGCTTTTTTTTTTTGTTTTCCTTTTTTTTTTTTTAAGTTTTAAGATAGGAACCTACTCTACCTCTGGGCCCCCTCCCAAAAATTGGGGAAGAAGGGAGTCTGCTGAAGTGGGGTGGCTAGGGGAGAAGGGGGAGGGTCTGGTAGCAAAATCTGTGGCTCAACTCCAAAAATCAGACTGCACAGGCTATGCTCACCACCTGCTAGAGACTGAGATACACTGGCTGTAAGCAAGTGGCACAGGCTACTTATGGGATCTTTAGGTTTGTGTTTCTCAGTCTCCCCCTGATGGTGGAGGAGCATAACTCACTTGTCTGGACTGGAGGGACGATTATGAATCGCTGATGTCACGCCAACAGTCTCTCATGAGCCACCCTGACTTACGTCCCAAAACAGACAGGCAATGCTGGGCAACCCGCACAAGGACAACGAGGTCAAGCCTTAGTACTTACCCCTGGGAGTCCTAGGCTGGGAAATACTGTGTAAAACTCAGCGCTACTTCCCTGTTGCTGTTGAGTGAGGCAGCTTAAATCCGGTCCTTCCAAATTTCTGGCTGCTCAACAGGCCCTTAACAGGATATGAACATGAAGCTGAATCAAATTTTCCCTTTTTCCTATGGCTACCAAAAAGACCACAGTCTAGCAAGACAATATGGAAAAAAAAGTGTTAGAAACAGCAAGATGGCGGGGGGGCCTCCGCCCCATAGGGTTCTCTTG
The DNA here is from genome assembly GCA_033557465.1 of Ichthyophis bannanicus. Classification (NCBI taxonomy): domain Eukaryota; kingdom Metazoa; phylum Chordata; class Amphibia; order Gymnophiona; family Ichthyophiidae; genus Ichthyophis; species Ichthyophis bannanicus. The sequence goes on from CM066042.1 coordinate 231,699,547, forward strand.
ATCTTCTGCAGCCCAGTGCTTTAACACATGGGAAAAGCCCCGGAACCAGGACAGCTGTCAGCTCTAGGAGAAAAAGGGCATATCCCGCTCTGAGCAATGCTGGGCCCTACTTAATTCGCACTGGCCACAAAACCATGGTGTGTGTCACAAGAGTCAGGCCTATTTGCATTACTGCACCAGTCCACATATTTCCACCTGCTAGCTTCAGAAAATTACTGGCTTCTCTCAGTGCTGGATCATCAAATATATATCTTCTGACGACATTACTGAAAGAGGTTTGCTTTCATTTGCTGGCAAGGGAGCATAACTCACTCATCTGGACTAGTATGGTGAAATTAGATCTTACCTGTCTTTCCTTGAGTTCCTCCACTCCAGTCCCGACCTGTGGGTAGTCGCTTTTCACCAGCAGCTTAGAGACTGAGCACATCACACTTTCTGATCTCACTTCCCACTAGTCTTCAGTATCCTATTGACAAAGCAGACTCACGGCAGTAACAAGAGTCTCTTTTACAAAATTAACTCATCTGCAAGAGGCAGAAAACCCCCTCCCCCAAATAAGAAAATTGTCATGAAAGCACATTTACATGACAAAATCGCCACACTGTCCTCGCTGGATGACCTCCCCCAGGAAGGACTTGGGTGACCATCATGAAGCTACACACACCGATGGCTCCCTGCTCAACTTCCAAACCAAATGTAAACAGATAAGACATCTTCAGGCCCAGAAGCATCACTGAATCGTTAAGAAACGGAAATCAAGGAGGGTTCAGGACTGGACTGGACTGGGGTGAGCTCAAGGAAAGACAATTAACAGGTAGTTTGACCTGTGGGATCTAACATAGCAGTATCAATCTCAGGAGGGACCCGTGAGCCCAGTCTGAAAGCACCGCTGAACCAAAACGCACATCCCCCAATGCCCCCCACATCCAAGCTATAATGCTTCACAAAAGTATGTAATGACCAAGTTGTTGCCTTACAAATCTCCGCTGGTGGAAACAAGCTAGATTCCACCCATGAAGACACTTGCGCATGGGTGAAATGAGCCCTCAGCCCTTTGGGCAATGAAGCCGAAGAGATGGAGGAAATGGCCTCCCTTCACCCAGCACTTTGAGGCCGCCTCACCTTTGCATGGGCCTCCAAACAGAACGAAGAGATGATCTGATTTGCAAAACGACTCTATTCGCTTTGTAATGGCCAAAAACGCACAAAACACACCTAACATCCAAGAGCTGTAGAAGAGTGTGTCCTCTGCCCCCACGAAAACAGGGAGCGTGACCGATTGAGATGAAACACACAGTCAGCACTGTAGGAAGAAAGGAAGGCACTGGCCAAAGCACAATCTTTTTTCTTGGAGAGGCAGAGAAATGGTGCCCAACACACAACAGCGCCTGCAGCGCCAAAATCCCTTCGGTCAAACAAATAGCCACTAAAAACATCACTTTCAAAGTCAAATCCTTCAAGATACTGGCCCTCAAAGGCTCAAAAGACTCTTCCAACAACAGACAATACCAGATTAAGGTCTCAAGGAGGAACCACCATCTGAACTGGGGAGCAAAGATGCTTCACCACCCGCAAAAAACAAGCAACCTCCGGATGTGACGCCAGGGAGAACCCCTTGAATCCTACCGTAATAGCAGCTAAAAGCCACCACCTGCATGCGTAATGAGCTGCAAGCCAAACCCTTCTCCAAGCCTGCCTGCAAAAAGGCAAGAATCTCAAGTATCGAGGCCGAAAGAACAGCCATGCGCATGCACCATTCCTAGAAGATTCTCTACACCCTGACATAGGCCAGGGAAGTAGAATGCTTGCAGGCTTTCAGCAAGGTTGAGATTACCGTTGCTGAAGAGCCCTGCTTTCTCAACCTAGCCTTCTCAAAAGCCAGGCCGTAAGAGAGAATAGACTTGAGGCATTCAGACAGGACCCTGTATCAGTAGGTCCTCCCAAATCAGTAGATGCCAGGGAAGATAGCTTGACCAGTTCAGCATACCAGTCTCCATGGCCAATAGGGAGAGATTAGAACTACCAGCCCCCAGTGCGCTTCGATTCGTAGCACTACTCTTCCTATTAGAGCCTATGGGGGAAAGACAGAGGAGGCCTTCGGTTGACCACCATTATGCCAGTGCATTGTGTCCCTCTGACATTTGATCCCTTCTTCTGCTGAAAAACTGGTCTGCGCTGGCATTCTGGAAAGTCACCACCAGGTCCATGATTGGCTAACTCCAGCAGCGCACCAACTGTACAAAGACGGTCTTCTTTGAGAGTCCACTCCCCAGAATCCAGTCTAACCCAGCTGAGAAAGTCCACAGTCACATTGTCCTTGCCAGCTATATGGATCCGTTGTTAACAGGATCCACTGTGGGGTCTCTAGAGTCATCCCTGCCATCTTGTTTCGATGCAATCACCAATGAAGCGAGGCCCAAACCAGTAGTGGAGATAATGCCTGAAAAAGCTTGTGGTGCTGAGCCAACCAACTCCACAACAGTGCCTGCTGCAATGGCTGCATGTGCGTGCATGTGTGTCCAGGGCACCAACTCGATCGATGCTGCCATCTAAACCCGGCACTTTCCAATAATGCCACACCACTGGCGTGTCCATGTGGAGAAACTGTCTGACCCGAGTCAGCAGTGTGATCATCCTCTCCAATGGCAGACACATTTTTGCCTGTGTCAGTCTGAAACCTGGCACCCAGATATACCAAATCTTCAGATGGGTAGGAGATGGCTCTTCGCCACATTTATGATCCAGCCTAGACGTTGCAGAAAGGAGATCACACATTCCATGGTCCGCAGGCTCTCCTTTCGGGACACGGCACGAATCAGCCAATCGTCCAGGTAGAAACGTACAAGGACACCTTATTGCCTGAGCCCCACTGCTGTCACCACCATCACCTTTTGCCAGGCCTGAAACTGGAAGTGATTCATTGGCACTGCAAAGTGCAGGAACTGCTGATGTTCTGGCTGAAAGGTAATATACAAGTAAGTCTCCGTGAGATTGAGGGAAGTCAAGAATTCTCCTCCTCTGACTGCCACGATGACAGAGTGTAGTGTCTCCACGTTGAAGCGGGGTACCATTAGAAACTGATTTATGTGCTTGAGATCCAATATGGGCTGGAAAGAACCTTCCTTTTTGGGGATCACGAAGTAAGCGCAGTTACTCAACTGTAACAGGTGTTCTCCAGGGACAGCAGGAATAAGTCCTCACATATGGGTGACATTGGTGCCGACAGAGCCCTCACGGAAGCATCTCCCCAGCTTTCAAAGAAAGTCTTTGGGAGATGCCACCACGTATGCATGGTCCCCTTCCTACCCAAGGGTGCCATCTTGCCTCAGTCAGTTGACATAGTGAAAGGCGGCAAAAATCATGAGAAGCAACTCCACAGGGAGGAGGGAGGGTTGTAAGGACCGATTCCTGCTGTCCCCTGAGAACACCTGTTACAGATGAGTAATTATGCTTTCTCTGGGAACAAGCAGGGTCAGTTCTCACATATGGAACTCCCTAGCTACAGGCTACCGAAAGTCCATAGGAAAACACAGATGCCCCCAAGGAGAGCCGTGTACAGCAGCAATTGAGTCAAAGGATAAAGACTCCAGAAGAATCTGCTTGTCCAGTGAGGAACCAACACTCCAGTAGCTTGAACACAAAAGGGTCGGAGGGTAGAAGTTGTCTACCCAAACAGATTATGGAGTATGGCCTGGCCGAAAGCACTGTCCCATTGGGACTCCCTCTCCAAGCAGTAATGAGCTGCGAAGGTATGGACTGAAGATCGGGTAGTGTACAGGCAGATGTCCGTCAACGGGACGGAACGCAGGCTTGCCATAGGCGTCATCATGGCCCTGACCCGGCACTCCAGCAAGAGTCCAGCTTATTCATAGGTGAGAGCCATGCAGTCCACCACCAGATGGAGAGAGTTTGCTTGGTCACTGCCTCCCCCAGCCGACTGAGGTCATTGGAAATGAAAAGTTGTGAAGCTTTGCGGTGGCCCTGGGTATGCTGAAGGTAGGACAGGGCCCTCTTACAATGCAGAGTATGGAGGACTGCCTCAGCCTGCTGGTCTTGAGGCCACGGAAAGAAGGTGGGGAGCACCAACTCCTGATTGAGGTGGAATGAGGATACTTCCTTCAAGAGGAATTTGGGATGCATGCGAAGCATGATCCTATTTTTGAAGAACCTGGTATAGGGAGGCTCTGCCACCAAGACTTGGAGCTCGCTGACTCTGCGAGCAGATGTCAGCACCACCAGGAAGATGATTTTCCATGAGAGATACTTCAGGTGGCAGGTAGCTAGGGGCTCGAATGGCAGCCCAGTGAACTGTGCTAGCACCACGCTGAAGTCCCATTCTGCCACTGGATGGTTAGAGGGCTAAGACAACAGGAGACCCCGCAAGAAGCAGGAGATCTGCACCAAAACAACTTGCCCTCGATAGGGTGGTGGTGTGCCAAAAGAGCACTCAGGTGTACCCTGACGGAATTAGATTTGAGTGTGGATTGTGACAAATGAAGTAGGTATTGCAACACCAGCTGCACCGAGCACGAAAATGGGTTTGCCCATTGCTCCGTGCACCACACCAAAAACCTGCACCACTTGAAGGCATAAGCTAGTCTGGTGGCTCCTCCACCATTCCCAAGAGGTCTGCACCATCACCCAAATGTGAGGACAGACTTCCTGCTTGTTCCTGGAGAAAATGGAGCATCAACCACAACTGCCATGGTATTCCAGTACTTCCACTATTGCCTGCAGCTCAATCAGGTGCTGCAGCATATCCTGCACAGTCTCAAGTTCCCACGACGTCTTGCAAGGGGAACTGACGAAGGCTTCCTGCAGAGGCCAGGCAAATTTTGGCACATAGCCTTCTTGGATGATCTCCAGTACCCACTGTTCGGTAGTGGTCCAGGTGGCATAAGAGTCCTACAGCCAACCGCCCACAGGAATTAGCACCCTTCAGACCGCATCAGTGTGTCTTTTTGGTGGCTGAGGCCGCAGAGTAGAAACATCTGCCTGTTCCTTGAAAACCCCAAAGGCTTATCCACGAGAAAGGAATAGTCCTCTCTGGTAGTGCACAAAATGAACCGTCCAGAAACGCCAGAAGTCTTGAGTGACACCTCTCATCAGGGCTGTGGAACGTATCGGCTTTGGCTTATCCTCTCAGGGAGCCTCCCACCATTGGACTCCCCAAGATCCTTCAACTTATCCAGATCTTCTCCAAACAGAAGCTTCTCCCCAAACAGAAGCTTGCTCAACTGTTTCTTGGAAGAGACATCTGCCGACCAGTTTCATAACCACAGGTAGCAGCAAGCAGCCACGCTCTTGGACAGGCCCCTAATGAGATCATAAAAGGCATCTGCCAAGTATGCCGCTTAGACTCCCAACTTTGCCACCTCCAGAGGCAATGGATGAGAGTCTCCCAACACTGCTCCCACAGATGGATACCTGCAAAGACAAGGCATTAATATCAAATACCCGCTTAAGCAGAGTCTCTAACTTCTTATCCTTAAGGGCTGAACCTCCCTCTCTACGGGAATGGTGGTCATCTTTGTGATGGCCGAAACCGCTGCATCCACTTGAGGAGAGCGAAAAAGATCCTTAGCTTAATCCAAGAGGGGATACAAACTGGTCAACAGCTGTGTACCTTTCAGGCCTGCCTCCAGCATGTCCCACTCATCCTAAATCATCTGCTTGACCACTTGATGAAGCAGACCACCAATTGAGTTTCATACACCACTTGGAGCGCTCAACCCCATGTTCAGGGCCACTGAGGAACGCATGATGAGCGCCGTCAGCTCTTCCCTGCAAAAAACAAACATTGCAGGACGCTTCGCCTTGAGGAATCTCACCTTTCTCGAGCTCCATAGGCTTTGTATCTAAAGCTGCCTCACCATCTGGGTCATCCAACTCCCCCAAATGGGCAGACCCCAAATCCTTCAAGGGGTCACTCTCCACTCATCTTCTGCTAAGGCAGGGCTCCCCCTCCACCCTCTTTCCAGAGAGGGATTCAGATGAACCTCCTTTCCTAGCTCTCTTTTGAAAGTCCACAAGTCCATCCTCCCCCCGTTGCCTCAGGAAAAAGGCCTTATGCATAAGGATGACAAATTCGGGCAAGCCTCCCCCCCCCCCCCCAAGTGTCTCCACACTGATAAATCCTTTTAAGTGGGGGGCTTGGGGGATCCCAGAGTCATCCCCCTCAATTCTTGTGTTGGCGATTCAGGACTAAATCTTGTCCACCGCTGGGGAAGGGTTGTCCCCCAGCAAGTGCCTGACTTCGGGGCCACTAGAAGCCTGGTCCACCCTCTCTTCCCTCAGGCCCTTTTCAACAGACCTAGACACTGCCTTGCAGCCATGGAAGAGGTCTGCTGCAGAGACAGCACCCCTACGGTAGCCACAACTTAAACAGAAAGGCTTGGGGGAGGGAGAATAGTGCCATAAATCAAGCTGTTACACTCCCCTCCCCTTAAGCAAGTGATATGGTCACCTAGTCTTTAGCCCATGTCTAGCCTCCTCTCTTCTCCTTTGTCTTCTTTTTTTTTCGTCCAAGCTGCTACTGTAACAAAGAAAGGAAAAAAGAAAAAAAAATAACCTTCTTAAGGAAAACCAAAAGCTCAGTAACCTGCTTACTGCTCCTACCCAGGCCTGCAGAAACAAAATGCGAGGGATGGAACCTGTAGTATCTATTCTGTCTCTAGAGTTCTCCCTACACATGGCAGAGACTGCACCTAAAATGGCAGTGGTTCCCGCTCAAGTTGGGAAGAGGCTGCCCTCAGTCAGTCACAGCACAAAAACCCAGCGAAGGTGAAATTAGGACTTAACTGCTGATTGGCCTTCCGAGTTCCCATCAGTCCAGTTCTAACTTGTGGGTAGCTACACCCCACCAGCAGCCTGGAGACTGAGCAAGTCAATGCTGACGACATTACCCTTCATAGGCACTTGCCACCTTAGCGACCCCAGTATACTATTGACAAAGCAGACTCACATGAGCAAAAAACAAACGAACAAAAAAACGTGTCATAACTAAATTTTAACTTCCTCTAAGGCAGATAATTCCCCAGCCCTGTGGAGAACAAGAGCATCAACTGAAAAGGCCAGCCCACTCAACCATAATACTCCTACACTGAGAAGTGGCTAAAAATGCACGGTTCCCCCTTACCAGAGTTTTAGCTCTGGCTAAACCAAAAATGTGACAGACCATAGCTCACAGCCCGGCCCCCCTGCACAAGGACCACCCTGCACCAGGCCTATCCCACCAACCCGGACCAACACGCGACCTTCTTACTGCCCAGGATCGCTAGTCACACATACCGAATTCTGGGAGGGTCCAGGACTGGACGGAACTCAAGGAAAGCCAATTAACAGATAAGTCCTAATTTCACCTTCCTTATCGTCCCTCCAGTCCATTTCCGACCTGTGAGATGTACCACAGCAGTACTAACCCTGGGAGAGACCTGTAAGCCTGGCCTGAATCACTGCTGCACCGAATCTCACATCTCCCTGCCACCTGTACATCCAGACAGTAGTGTTGCACAAAAGATATGCAACGAGGATAAGTTAGTCACTGTGCAGATGTCCCCTGGAGAGACCAGGCTAGCCTCCGCCCACAAGGCTGCTTGTGCCCTGCGTGACTGAGCCCGCAACTCCTTAGGCAAGGCTCTTTGTCACAAAAGATACAGAGGATAGTCTTCACCTACCTGGAAATTAACACCTTTGCCTCCCCTTTACACGGTCCCTTAAAGAATACAAACAAGCCGTTGGACTTTTGAAATGGAGCTGTGCACTTGAGATAATGCTTGAGCACCTGATGAAGATCCAGAAGACCAAGCTGAGGGTCCTTCGCACCCGTGCCCTCCAGGGAAAATACTGGTAATGAGACCGGCTGGTTAAGGTGGAAGGCTGATATTACCTTAGGTAAAAAGAAGGACACCGGCCGTAAAGCCACTCTCTCTTTGGACATAGTAAGAAAAGGCTCGTGGCACGACAGTGCCTGCAGTTCTGAAATTCGGCAAGCTGAACAGATTACCACCGAAAAGACCATCTTCAAGGTCAAATCCTTCAAGGAGCAACTTCCAAGCAGTTTGAAAGGGGCACCTGCCAATACCGACAACACCGCATTGGAGATCCCATGGGGGCACCACTGCTCTTATCAGAGGCCGGAGTTGTTTCACTGCCTGGAGGAAATGCACCATGTCTGGATGAGCAGCCGCGATCCCCTGTACTTTCCACAGTAGCAAGTGAGGACCGCAACCTACACCCAAAGCGAATTACAGGCGAGCCTCTTCTCCAACCCAGTCTGCAGGAATGCCAGCACCTCTGAAACTAAAACGCAGATAATGCCCGGCACGCCCTTTGTTCATACCAGCTCTCTAACATGCACCATTCGTGAATATATTAAAGACTGGCAGATCATTTCTTGGCTTTCAGTAAGGTACCAATTACTGGGACCGAATAGTCCTGCCTGCTTAACCGAGCCCACTCAAGAGCCAGGCAAGTAAGTGAGAACTGTTCCACCTGAGGCATCTGGACTGGGCCCTGTGTCAGCAGATCATCCCGAGCCAGAAGGTGCCACGGCAGATCCACTGCCTCCTCGGCTAGTCAGGTACCACACGAATCACCCTATCCTGATGAGCCTTTATCAGTTGTACCATTCGACCTATTAATGCCCATGGAGGGAGGGGGGACATATACAGCAACCCCCTCTTGAGGCCACCGCTGTACCAAGGCATCAAGGCCCTCCAACATGTGTTCTCTCCTTTTGCTGAAAAATAGTACTGCCTTTGCAGATTCAAACATAGCCATCAGATTCATGATTGGTTCGCCCCAACGCTGCACCAGGCAAGCAAACATATCCACGTTGAGTCCACTCGCCTGAATCAATGCGAACTCTGCTGAGATAATCTGTGGTCATGTTGTTCTTTCCAGCATCATGCGCTGCCGAGAGTGTGCCTGTGGATTGCTCTCCACCCAGTCCAGTAACAGTCATCTCTTGTGCCTTCCTGCCGATTTATATAGGCTACCATCGTGGCATTGTCGGAAAACACCCCAACTAGTTTTCCCTGCAGGAAACTGCGGAACTCCTATAGTGCCAGAAACAGCGCTCACATCTCCAACCGGTTGATGGGTCAAGCGCTCTCTTCCGGTGACCAACATCCCTATGCAATCTGCACCTCGTTATGAGCTCTCCAATCACCAGACTAGCAATATTAACACTACCCAGCATGGGGTCTCCAAGGGCATCCTTGATTTTGCTGATAATGCTGATAAAGCGGTATAGAAAAAACCCACAAATAAAATAAATTGCAGCCAATAACTTGTTCCACCGGAGCCACCACTGCAGAGCGGCAACGAAAGAGGGTGATGCTGTGCTGACCACCTTTGGAGAAGAGCTCACTGTAGCTGTCTAATGTGTGCTCAGGCCCACAGCACGAGCTTGATGGACACCGCCATAAAACCTAGCAGTTGCAGATAATGCCACGCCATCAGAATCTGCATGCTGAGAAGCTGCCACACCTGCTGCTGGATGGTGCGAATCCAGTCCTCTGCAGACACCCCCGGTTCTCAGCGGTTCTGAAATCAGCTCCCAAGTACACCAAGTCTTGCGATGGCCGCAACTGGCTCTTGGTGAAATTGACAACCTATCCAAGGCTTTGCAGGAGGGCTATGACCTTCCCTGTGGCTCTTTCGCTTTCTTCCTGGGATTTCGCTCTGACCAACCAATCGTCCAGGTAGGGATGTACAAGGATCTCTTCCTAACGTATTGTGGCTGCTACCACGACCATAATCTTTGTGAAAATTTGTGGAATCATGGCCAGGCCAAAAGGCAAGGCTTGAAAATGAAAATGCCCATCGGCACCGCAAACCTTAGGAACTTCTGATACTTGGCCTGAATGGGAATATGCAAGTAGGCCTCGGTCAGGTCAAGCGACGAGAGGAACTCATCCTTCCTGACGGCCACAATGACTGACCGCAGAGTTTCCATGTGAAAACGCGACACCCCGAGACAACTATTTACCCCCCTTGAGATTCACCACAAAATAGATTTAGTACTAACCCAACCGGCATTGATCGGGCAGGATGGTTACTACTGCCTGCAGTGCTCAGACGGCAGAGAATATCCTACACTACTCACAACTTGTGCAGAACCGTCCAGGGAGAACAAAGGAGTCTCTGAGCAGGCACACAAACTCAAGGACATAACCTTCTCGATGATCTCTAATATCCACTGATAGGTAGTAATGCGGGCTCGGGGGGGGGGGTAAAATTCTTGCAGCCACCCCCCTATGGGTACCAACCCCCCTCCAAGGCCCCCTTATCTCATTGTTGCTACTTAGCGGTGCTCAATGGAGAGGTGTAAAAACCTCTTTCGAATGCTCGGAAATCCCGAAAGGGCTGTCCTCGGGATGGAAGATGCCCTTGTTGATTTAGCACAAAGCGTACTGAGTGGAAACTCCAAAAATCTTGCAATGGAGTGCACACTGGACCCAAGGATGGGAACCAGCTTGGACTTATCTTCAGGCAGCTGGCCTTCCTTGGTCTCGCCCAGGTCCTTCACCAGCTTGTCCAAGGCCTCCCCGAACAGGAGTCTCTTTGAAAGGAAGCTTACTCAAACGTGACTTGGAGGAGACATCCGTCGACCAACTGTGTAGGAATAAGTAGTGTCTAGCCGCCACTACCGAGGCCATACTTTTGCCTAGGCCTCTAATCAAATCAAAAAGGCATCTGCCAATACGCTGCTCCAAACTCCAACTTGGCCGCTTCCAGAGGCAGCGCTGAAGTATCCCTGGCCATCTCGGAGATCCCTTGCACCCATCACAAGCACGTGCGGGCCACAAATGCTCCACAAATGGATGCATGTAAGGACATTGCATTGATATCAAATGCCTGCTTGAGCAAGGTCTCCATCCTCTGGTCCTGGACATCCTTGAGTGGTACTGCCCTCCACCGGGATCATGGTCTTCAAAACTGCAGAGACTGCCACATTCACCTTAGGAAGCTCCTTCTCTGCATCTGGTAAAGGGTTGTAAAAGGGGGTGCTTGTTATGAAGGTACCACCATCTTGGCAAGTATGTAAATTAACTGTCTTGCAAAGGATTGTGGTTATTGAAGTCCATTCACACAAAGTTTGCCTTTTAAATAGTTTGTCGAGGGTAAGGCAAATTTAGAGTTTATTTATGGGGTGAATATTCCACACACAGATATACTTGGTAACACCATCCAGATAACCTCTCCAGGGTTTATTCAATATAAACAAAGGCAACTGAAAAAAATGCATAGGCAAATAAGTATCAAAGTCCTTTATGGAACAGAAAGGCTTTCTTACAGCCACTGCTAATCAACTCCTTAGCAGTGCTGTGGTGGAATCAAAAAGGAAAACTTTTTACAAAAACATAGCTCTTTCTCCTCACAGAAAAGAACTTATAAATCCCACGTGTGCACGGCTTGTGCTGTGCTCTGCACTACCAACAGGTGACAATTAGCTGCAATCAGTAGCTTGTTTTCAGCACACGTGCAAACTTTCCCCAAAGCTTTTTTCTTTCCAACAAAACTTTATGGGAAGCCAGTATTTAGAATGTTTCCTTTTGATGTTTACTCTTATTTTTTTAGGATTTTCCTAAAACAACCACCTACTCAAAGAACAGTCCATATAAACATTCTCTTCATCAGATATTAAACCTTGCTCCTGAAATTGCATAGATTCACTTTCACTGTCTGGCTCAGAGGGTTTTATGAACTGACCTCTATACGGAGAGAAACTGTTTCCCTGCTGTTTGCATTGCTCAAAGCTAGAGAAACATTCAGTGTTCATACCTGAATCCAGGCAAGCATCAGACTGTTTCTTCTGGTATTCTGGCCAGCATGCAATAGAGCTTCTGTGTCCTGTCCTTCAGTTGGTATCTCTGGACCTCATGATCCTTTCTCCAGACGTCCTCCAAGAGTTATTTGGGCTCCTTTTCTCCTTAGCTGCAGCAAACCTCTTCCTAGGTGCGGCTTGAGGGTCCCTGGCTGTGGATTTCCAGACCTCTGGCTTTCTCCAGTCCTCTGAAGGTTGTTTCCCCCCAGGAATCTCTCCAGGTATACGTACTTCTCTTAGCTCCTCTCTTGGACCGTCTGCTTCCTTGTCCTTGTATATATATAGCGATTTTAGAAAAGGTTCAGAGAAGAGCCACCAAAATGGTAAAGGGGATGGAAGGATACTCCTATGAAGAAAGGCTAAAAAGGTTGGGGCTCTTTAACCTGGAAAAGAGACGGCTGAGGGGAGATATGATAGAAGTCTATAAATTAATGAACGGAGTGGAACGGGTAAACGTAGATCGATTGTTTACCTTATCAGAATATAGAAAGACTAGGGGACATGCAATGAAGCTACAGGGTAAACTATTTAAGACTAATAAAAGAAAATATTTTTTCACTCAACGTGTAATCAAACTCTGGAATTTGTTACCGGAGGATGTAGTAAAGGCTGTTAGTGTAGCTGGGTTTAAAAAAGGTTTGGACAAGTTCCTGGAGGAAAGGTCCATAAACCATTATTAAGAAGGGACCCAGGATATCAATGCTTGAACCAATACAAGCTTTGTGGAACCTGTGTCCCTTGGGGAAACTGCTAGGTACGTATGACCTAGATTGGCCACTGTTGGAAACAGAATACTGGGCTTGATGGACCTTGGTCTGACCCAGTATGGCATATCTTATGTTCTTATGTTCTTCAGGTTCAGGTTGTTCCTTCTGTTCCTCCTCTCCTTCTTCCTGGTCTCCTGGTTCTGGTTCTCCTTTCCTGAAGGATCCCTTCTAGTTTTAAAGGGCATAGATTGCAACTCCTCCCTTGCATTCTTCAGGTGTTGTGAATTAAGCTCTCTCCTAGAAGATGATTGATTAGGGATGACAATGCTTTCTCTGATTAGACTCATGCTTTTCCACTCTAGCTCCCCCAGGGACTTTCTGCATACTGGTGCATTCTGGAACATGTAGTCTTTTAGGGAAACAAGCTGTCTTATTTCTATAACCAGCCAGCACAGGTCCCTTAATCAGAGTAAATTCTCCCCTTTTGTCCTTATTCCCTGAGCTTTGATAAGCTTCCTTATCACAGGGTACAGTCTCATCATCACACAACTGCCCCTAAGTGTGGCCTCGAGCACCTCCCATTCATCCTAAATCATCTGCTTGATGACGCGATGTAGGGGAAACACAGTGAGCGGCTTCCAGATCATCTGGAATAAAGGATCCTCTAGAAGCTCGTCCTTAAGCGAATGGGAGATCAACGCCACCAACTTCTCCTTCTGGAAGACATGCACAATTCTCGCAACATCTACCTGTGGGATCTCTCCTTTCTCGAGCTTCACAGCTTCTTCTGTCATTTCTGCTCCTACCTTTGAGTCCTCTTCTTTCTCCAAGTGAAGGGACTATGTCCTCCTGAAGGTCCTCGTCCAAACACCTCCTGCTAGGACCGGGTTCCCCTTTGGCTCTTTGTTTCCAATGACCCTCAGAGTTCCCCTCTTTCTGGACTTCTCAGAGAGCCCTTGTGGGTCTTTAACCCCTCACTTCCTCATGCAGAACATCTTATGCATAGTAAACACACTTTGGGGAAAATTTATTTTGGCCCAAGTCCTCCACTGCTCTCTTGGATGAGGAGAGCCTGGGCGACCTGGCCCTACTACTACTAATCCCCTCTGGAGGGAGGGATCGGGGGGGGGGTATCCGCTCTCTCTGGCAGAGTTACCCGCCCAACCTCTATCACAGGGGATAGGTGCTCTCCTGGCTGCTGAGAAGGGCCCTCCGAGCCCCCCAAGAGTTCCCCCCCTTTTCCACCTTCCCTGCTTATACCTTCAGATGCTCTTCAACTGAACAGGATTCTGTTTTGCAGCAGCAGCAAAACCCAGCTGCTGAAACAGAGCCTTTACAGGAGCCACAAGCTAAGCACGTAGCTTTAACGGGCATGACGTGGCAACAGGGCACCCCTATGTAAGGCCCAAAATGCCCAGGCAGCCTCTGTCACAGCTTGCCTCTTACTTCTGCTTTATCTATTTACTCATTGCTTAGTTCAGATCCAGCAGACCCAAAAAATTAAAAAGAAAAATGTCAACAAAACACGATGTACAGACACCCTGCGTCCGAGCCTGACAAAATGTCCCCCGTTGAAGCTCTCTGATAAATGGTGCCTTTCCCACTGAGCCTAATGTGCTACCCCGCATGCTGTCTGATCATCCCTGCAGACTGTCACGTTCACCAGTGGAGCATTCCGCACACCCCATGGGGGCATGGGAGCTGCTGGAAAAGCGAATCAGACTGGTGCGACCAGCGCCGGAGCAGAGCTCGCTGCAATGGTCGCATGTGCACTCTCACCCAAGGCACCAAGTCCAACTTAGCCGCCATTGTCCCTAACAACTGTAGGTACTGCCACGCCATCGACTCTGGTCGGCGCAGAGAGTCCTGGACCAAGCACCGTATTCCTTGCGCTCTGAGCTCCAGGAGGAAACTTTGCACGCCCAGGTGTCGAAGCGGGCTCCCAGATACTCCAACTCCTGAGGCAGCACCAAGTGACTCTTGGCCTGGTTGACCACCCAACCGAGACTCTCCAGTAGGCAGACCACATGTGACGTTGCGTGAGGGCTTTCGTCCCTGGACTTTGCCCGAATCAACCAATCGTCGAGGTAGGGGTGCACAAGCACCACTTCCTTTCGGAGAGCTGCGGCAACCACCACCATGACCTTGGTGAAAATTCGAGGAGCCGTTGCCAGGCCAAAATGGCAAAGCTTGAAACGGGAAGCATCCCACTTGCACCATAAAGCACAGAAACCGCTGATGCTCTGGGCTGATGGGAATATGAAGCGTGGAAGTCATTTCCAGAGCGGGGGGGTGAAGCAGCCACGGAGGCCTGAAACATCGTGAGCCGTCAAAACCTCCCGAGTCCTGCTGCACGTCCTGGGACGACAGTTCCATATTCTGGGCCTCAGCCACACAATCACAGCAGATCCCTGCCTCTGACACTGAACCCCAATGGGCTCCACAAAGAAAACAAACACTGTGGCCGCGCTGGCATAGAGAAGAGTTTGCTGCTCCTAAGCTTTAAACGCCTTGGACTCTAATCAGGCAAGAGAAGTCAGCCCCTAAAGCCAATGAAAATCTCCCTGGGGAAACAAGTTTTTTTTTTTTTTGCTCTTTACACTGACAAGAGACAAAGACACTATCTCTCAAAACTAAGCTAAACAAGCCTCCTCGAGGGTATCAGCGGCCAAGAGCTCAAGGATCCCCTGGACAGAACAGCTTTCCACTCAAAAAAGCTGAGGAGAATCAAAAAAGCACGGGCACATGGAAGAGAGAAAGCATAGTTACTCACCTATAACAGGTGTTCTCCAGGGACAGCAGGAATCAGTCCTCACATCTGGGTGACGTAGGCACCGACGGAGCCGTCATGCAGAGCAATGCCCCAGCTTTCAAAGCCTTTGGGATTGCATCACGCATGCGCGGTACCCTTCCCACCCAAGGGTGCCATCTTGCTCAGTCAAATGGCATAGCTAAAGAGACAGCAAAATGAACAAAATATAATAAGACTGCAACTCCAGGGGAGGAGGGAGGGTCGGAGGACTGATTCCTGCTGTCCTAGAGAACACCTGTTACAGGCGAGTAACTACGCTTTCTCCAGAAACAAGCAGGAAGTCAGTCCTCACATATGGGACTCCCTAGCTACAGGCTACCGAGAAAACATAGTGAAAAATGGCTCCCTCTAGAAGAGCCGCAGCAGCCGTGATAGGAATTCAGCAGAGAACTCAATACCTCCGGTAGCCTGACAAAGGGCCGGAGGTTAGGAGTTGCCTGTACCTCAAATAAGTTACGGAGTACCGCCTGGCCAAAAGCACTGTCCTGTCAGAACTCCCTATCCAAGCATTAATGGGCTGCAAAAGTCTGGCCCGAAGACCAGGTGGCAGCCCGACAGATGTCTGTCAGCGGAACAGAGCGGAAGAGGGCCACTGATGCAGCCTTAGCCCTGACACGGTGGGCCGTGATTAGACCCTAAAAGGGGAGGTCGGCCGCCCTGTACGCCCAGGCAATGCAGTCTGCCACCCAGGTGGACAACATGCGCTTGGAGACAGGTAGCCCCAGCCTACTGGGGTCATAAGAGACTAAGAGCTGAGTAGCCCTTCGATGTCCCTGCGTACGCTCCAGATAGAAGGCCAATGCCCTCTTACAATCGAGGGTATGCAGGACCGTCTCTGCCCGGCTGGCATGTGGTCTGGGAAAGAAGGTTGGAAGAACCACCTCTTGGTTGAGGTGGAACAAAGAGACCACTTTCGGAAGGAACTTGGGGTGGATGCGAAGAACCACTCTGTTCCTATAAAGCCTTATGTACGGTCTATTCGAAACAAAAGCTTGCAGCTCACTCACTAGTCTGGCAGATGTGAGTGCCACCAGGAAGAGCAGCTTCCAGGAGAGGAAACACAGATGGCAAGTAGACATCAGCTCAAAAGGTGGGCGAATAAGCTGCTCCAAGACCACATTCAAATCTCACTCGGTTGCCGGGGGACGAACCGGGGGTTTTAGTAGAAGTAGACCTCTAAGGAATCTGGACACCAAGGAGTGAGCCGAAAGAGGATGTCCTTCCATTGGAGAATGGTGTGCTGACAAAGCACTCAGGTGGACCCTGACAGACTTAAGACCTAATTCTGAGAGGTGAAGCAGGTACTGCAGCACCACTGGTACAAGGCAAGAGAAAGGGTTTTCATTGTGCTGGGTACACCACACCTCAAACCTGCGCCACTTGAAGGCATAAGCCAGTAACACTTCAACATTCTTAGGTAGGAGGAGAGGAGCCAGCACTACCCTTTCAGCAGCCATGCCATCAGCTTGAGGGACCTGAGGTTGGGATGTAAGAGCAAGCCCTGCTCCTGGGACAGGTGGTTGGGCTGCGTCCCCAGAGGGAGTGGGGCCTCCACTGCCAGCTGGAGGAGAAGCAGAAACCAAGGCTGTTTTGACCATCTGGGGACTACCAGAATGACAGAGGCCTTTTCCCAAGGGATTTTGAACAAAGCCCAGGCCACCAGAGGCGTGAGCGGAAACTCATGAGGCCCACTGAAGCTGGGCAACTGGTGATTTTGCAGACTGGCAAAGAGATCTATGGACGGATACCCCCAGCAGTGGAAGATCTGCTGGGCCACTTCCGGATTCAGTTGCCATTCGTGAGGCTGAAGAATCCTGCTTAGCTTGTCTGCTAGGAAGCTCTCCTGACCCGGCAGGTAAACTGCTTTGAGAAACATACCCTGCCGGATTGCAAAGGAGCAGAGGTCGAGTGTTTCCTGACATAGGAGACGGGACCCTGTACCTCCCTGCTTGTTCACGTAGAACATTGCTACCTGATTGTCGGTCTGCACCAAACAGACTAATGCGAGAGAACATGAGAGAAGGTATGAAGAGCTAGGCGAATCGCCCGAAACTCTAAGAGGTTGATCTGGTGTGTGCTCTCCTGAGGAGACCACAACGCCTGAGTGCATAATCTCTGGCAATGGGCTCCACAGCCTAGCAAGGAGGCATCTGTCGTCAGCACTCTTGTGTGCGAGGGAGGCTGAAAAGGCATTCACTCGAGCAGGTTGGGTGGCTGAAGCCACCACGCCAACGACTTCATCAGTTGTTTGGACACTCTGACCCTGTCCCAGAGTCGTCCTGTGGCTTGTGTCCACTGATCTAAGGCACCACTGAGCTGTCCTCATGTGGAGACGGGCGTTTGGGGGTCACATGTACCGTGGAGGCCATGTGGCCCAGGAGGCGTAGAAAATGTCTTGCTGAGATCGGAGACTTGTGGCTGACTTAGTGCACCAGCGCCAGAAGCCTTTGTACCCTGTCCTCCGGCAGGTAAGCCCTTGCCTGAAGGGTGTCTGGTCTTGCTCCTATGAACTCTAGGTTTTGAGTGGGGAGCAAAGTGGACTTTGCTTGATTTATGACAAAGCCTAAATGCTGTAGCATGGTTGATAGTGTGAGCTGTGGCATGTTGGGCCTCCTGAGGCGACTGGGCCCTGGATGAGCCAGTCATCCAGGTAAGGGAAGACAAAAAACCCATGGTTCCTGAGGAAGGCCGCCACTACCGCCAGGCATTTGGTAAACACTCTGGGAGCAGAGGCTAGGCCAAATGATTTCCTCCCACTACAAATCTGACATATTGTCTGTGGTCTGGATGTATGAGGATGTGCGTGTAGGCATCCTTCAGGTCTAAGGAGCATAGCCAATCTCCCTGGTGGAGGTAAGGCAGCAATATTCCAAGGGAAAGCATCTTGAACATTTCCCTCACCAGGAACTTGTTTAAGTTCCGCATGTCGAGGATGGGTCTGAGGCCCCCTGTTCTCTTTGGTATCAGAAAATACCTGGAGTAGAAACCCTGTCCCTGTAGGTGGTGAGGCACCGGTTCCACTGCCTGATCCTCTAGAAGACCGGCCAACTCCTGCAAGAAGAGGTCCCTGTGTAGAGGGGGTCCGAGAGGCTCTCCTGGCGAGTAGGAGGGAGGTACCTGGTTGAAGTGGAGCAAATAGCCCCTTTGGACTATTTGAAGGACCCAGGTATCTCCGTGGTGATTGCTGGCCACCTGTGGGCATACAGGCTCAGCCTTCCTCCTGTGCAGGACCTCACCCCTGGTTGGAGAGAGACTATGCTTTGGTAGTCAAAAAAAACCCTCCCGGCTGGGTTAGAGCCGGGGCCTGAGGGTCTTCTGCTTAGGCAGGCCATGCCTCTGTGGGCGAGCTGGGGAGGCCTGGTGAGTGGGGTAGTTGCAGTAAGCAGCATCCTTCCTCAGGAAAAAGGGCTTTTTACCCGAGCCTTTTTTTTTTTTTTTGTTTAAGAAGGGGCAGAAGTCTTCTTGAATAGTCTTGTCTGGGTCAAGTACTCTGACTCGATTTCAGCAGCCTTCTCAGTCATGGGTTTGCCAAAGAGGTTGTCACCCCGGCAAGGGACACTGACCAACTTGTCCTGAACCCATGGCTCCAGGTTCGACGACATTAGCCACGCCTGGCAGCAGGCACTGATGCCGGTTGCAGCTACTCGGGCAGAGGCCTCGAAGCAGTCATAGGCTGCTTGAGACAAACTTCGAGCACACCCGAATCCCAGTGGACAAGTTCTTGAAGCACTGCAAGGGTTCCTCAGAGAGGCCAGCTGAGAACCCGGCTATCTCCTTTGCCAGGTCCCGCAAGTACATGGCCCATGTACAGTTGGTATGTTTGGACTCGGCATGACAGCATCAAGCCCTGGTAGCACTTTGTGCCGAGGGCGTCCACTCGATAGATGGAATCAACCCGCTTGCTGAGAACCGGCATCGAGGCCGGTGACTCCCACATGCGGAGCAGCAGCCGTTCCAACATCGGAGGAACCGGTATCATAAGGGCTTCCTGAGGGGGAAAGTCATACTGGAGGGCTTCGAGCTCATCGGCTCCGCCACTGAGTCTGCCGGGAATGCCAAAGCCTTG
The DNA here is from genome assembly GCA_033557465.1 of Ichthyophis bannanicus. Taxonomy (NCBI): domain Eukaryota; kingdom Metazoa; phylum Chordata; class Amphibia; order Gymnophiona; family Ichthyophiidae; genus Ichthyophis; species Ichthyophis bannanicus. The sequence continues at coordinate 231,718,965 of CM066042.1, forward strand.
GCCATGTCCCTGACAAAGTCTGAGAACCGGGAATCCCTGGGGGGGGGGGGGGCCTTCTCCGAGGCTCGGAACCCCGCGAGTCCGATGGGACATACCGGGTTCGGTGGGTGTCCGGGGACTCAACATCTTCTGTTTCCCATGCCAAGTCCTCTGAGGAGGAATCGATGGGCTCCGGCTGTGAGGGCTTCGGTTTCGACCTCCCTGATGCAGAGGGCACCGGCGTCGATGACCTTGGTCCTGAACAGGAGGTCGAGGGAGACCTCGGCTGAGGATCGACTCAAGTCCAAAGAGTCTTGAAGATCAGCTCAGCCTCCGGGGTCGACTGGACGTCAAGGTCCTGGTGGTCGGGGCAAATGGACCGGCGAGACCAGCCATCAGTGCCCACTGCTGCTCCATGAAGGCAGACATGCTGCACTCCAGGGCTGCCATCCTGAGACAGAGCTCAGAAGGCTCTGCAGCCTCCAGGACGACACCGGTTCTCCTGGAGGACAGTCAACGAGAACAGCTCCGTGCGAGGCACCTTTGCAGGCCGCTCCGACTGAGGACACGGGGCGGCAGTCAGGACTCTGCGACCTGGCCCGCAAGGATCTAGGCCGATCAGAGGCATCCAACGACGCCCTCGCAGGTTTCTTCTTCCTCCGGTGTTCCCGCGAGGGAGACCCCCGCTCAGAAGACCCCTGATGATGCTCGGAGTCAGATAGCTCCTGAGACGTCGAGACTTCTGAAGAGGTCCGGACCCGGGTGGATGCGGACTCAGAAAATCCTTTCACGCTGCTGCTGCCTACTTCTAGGTGCCTTGGAAGACATCTTGCCACACAGGCCACAGGCCTTTGGGTCATGGTCGGGCCAGAGGCAGCGGATACAGCAGTCATATGTGTCGGTGAGTGACAATTTTTACACCGATCACACTTTTTAAACCCGCTGGCAGCCATCAGGGGAAAAAGGGCCCCTGCAGGTCAAATGACTGGGCTGCCAGTGAAAAAGGAAAAAAAAAAAAAGTGACCCGACTCAATACCGGTGTACCGAACCGAGGCGGGAAGGGGAACCAGCGTCAAACCAGGCCGAAGAAGAGAATCTTCAGTAGTTTTGATGCACTTTTTCCGTGAGGGAAGTTGGACTATGTCCATTGGGCTCCGTGGAAAAAGGGAGACTGAGCAAGATGGCACCCTTGGGCGGGAAGGGGACCGCGCATCCGTGATGCAATCCCAAAGGCTTTCTTTGAAAGCTGGGGAATTGCTCCGCATGAAGGCTCCATCGGCACCGACATCACCCATATGTGAAGACTGACAGGAATTTCTGCTTGTTCCTGGGGAAATTAGACTTACCTGCTAATTGTTGTTCCTTGAGGAACTCCAGTCCTTCACCTCTGGGTAGTGTACCTCCTCCTGCAGCATGGAGACTGGGCATGTCAAAACTGACATCACTGGATGTACTCTGCTGGTCTCTCCCATCAGCCCCAGTGTACTATTGACAAAGCAGACTCAAAGGAGCAACAAATAAGTAACTATAGTATTAACTTTAAAAACGTTTTTAAAAGTTTAACTAAATCCCCCTAAATTAAGAGGACTCCATCTCTCACGCCCTCCTCCCTCCATGAACAAAATAGGGCAGAGAAGTTAGCAAAAAAAAACCAACCCTCAACAAATCGACATCTGAACTAACCATCCCTGGGCGGGAATCAGGACTGAACTGGAGTTCCTCAAGGAACAACAATTAGCAGGTAAGTCTAGTTTCTCTTTCCTTATCGGTTCTCCAGTTCAGTCTTTCACCTCTGGGATGTAACAGAGCAGTCATCATTGGGAGGGACCTGTCCACCCAGATCACAACACCGCTGACCCAAAACAGGCATCGTTCGCCGCCTGAACATCCAGGCAATAGTACTTACTGAAAGTATGAAGAGACAACCAAGTGGCTGCTCTGCAAATATCCACTGGCGGAACCAAGCTATGCTCTGCCCAAGAAGTCGCTTGCGTTCTAGTAGAGTGGGCCCGTAATCCCACGGGTACCTGACAACCCTGCAAGATATATGCTGACGCTATTGCCTCTCTGACCCATCTGGCATCTGGAAATCGAGGCTTTAGCTGCTGCTTCTCCTTTACGCGGACCTCCAAAAAGAACAAATAGACGATCAGACTTACGGAAAGTTTCCGAGACTTTTAAGTATTGACGCAGAACTCTTTTTTTTTTTGTCCAACCGACGTAGACTACGGTCCGAGACATTCACATCCGTAGACCCCAATAATGGCAACGAGACTGACTGATTGAGGTGAAAAGGAGAAACTACCTTGGGCAAAAGAGAAAACCTTTTCTTTGGAAAAAGACAAGAACAGTTCCCTACAGGACAAAGCCTGTAACTCCGAAACTCGACGTGCCGAACAAATGGCCACTAAACACACTGTTTTTAGAGTTAAATCCTTGATTGAAGCTTGATGCAAGGGCTCGAAGGGTTCTCTAGTCAACGCCTCCAGCACCAAGTTAAGATCCCACGGGGGAACCACTATTCTGCAAGAAGGCTGCATCCAAGATACTGCTTTTAGAAACAAATCACATCATCGTGGGAGCCCAAGGCCACCCCCTGAGCAAGAAAGAGCTGCCAGCTGGACTCTTAAGGAGCTGGCTGCCAGGCCTTTATCAAACCAGTCCTGTAAAAAAAAAAAAAAAAACACTTAATACCATGGGTACGGAAATCGTGGCCGATCGGAGCTGCCGCTGAGAGCACCAGTCCTAAAATATATGCTATATTCGCATGTATGCTAGGGAAGTGGACTTTTTTCTGGCCCGAAGTAAGGTTGCTATCACCACTCCAGGATAGCCTCTTTTTCTTAACCTCACCCTTTCAATGGCCGAGCTGTAAGCGAGAACCGATCCACCTGAGGTATTCAAAGAGGTCCCTGAATCAACAGATCCGCTGTTGCCGGCAATCACCAAGGATCCCCGTCGAGCAGGCAAACTAGATCGGCATACCACAGACATCTCGGCCAATCTGGAGCCACTAACACCACTCTCCCCCCAATGCGTTTCGATGCACTGAACTACTTGTCCTATGAGTACCCACGGGGGAAACACAGTAGACTGGGCGACAGCCATTGTTGCATCAGGGCATCGATGCCCTCCAACATCCTTTCCCATCTTCTGCTTTAAACTCAACTCGTCTTGGCCGACCGAAACGTCGCCACGAGATCCATGATCGGCGAACCCCACCTGAAGACTATCTGGGCAAACACCTCCGGATAGAGCTCCCATTCTCCGGCATCCACTCGGACCCTGCCATCATATCGTCCGTTCCCGCTATGTGCGCCGCCGAGATAACCTCTAGTCGAGGCTCAACCCAGGCAAAAAGAGCTACTGCTTCCTCCTCCATGGCCGCGCTTCCCGTGCCACCCTGACGACTGAGGTAAGCCACTGTCTCGGAACTGTCCGACAACACCCATAGCGCTCGACCTTTCACCGCGGCCTCGAACACGTGAAGCGCTAGAACTACTGCTCTTAGTTCTAGACGGTTGATTGAACACTGGGCCTCCTAATCACTCCAAGTTCCTTGTGCGAAGAGCTCCCCGCAATGAGTTCCCCAACCTGCGAGACTCGCATCCGTCAACACCAGAAGCCACTGTGGTTGCTCCAGTAGCATGCCTGCCGCCAGGTTTTCCTGGGCAAAGCCACCACTGAAGAGACTGTCTGACCACAAACATCAGGGAAGACGTTTATTCAGCGAATCATTCTGGTGCGACCAGCGCTGGAGCAATGACCTCTGTAATGGGTGCATGTGAGCTCTGGCCCATGGCACTACCACCAGGGTCGCCGCCACTGTCCCGAGTACATGAAGATAGGTCCAAGCTGAGGGAGCCGGAGTCAATACAAATTTGCGCACCAGTTGGCGAAGGGCTTGAGCTCGACGATCTGGCAGAAACACTGCTCCCAACCGCGTGTCAAACCATACCCCCAAGTATTCTAAGACCTGAGACAGGACTAAACAGCTCTTGGCCGCATTGACTACCCAGCCGAGACGCTGAAGGAACGTTACCACTCTGCTTGTAACTTGCACACTCTCGGCTTTGGATTTTGCCTGAATCAACCAATCGTCTAGGTAAGGGTGAACCAATATTCCTTCCCTTTGCGGCGCCGCCACCACCACCACCATAACCTTGGTGAAGGTGTGCGGTGCCGTTGCCAAACCGAAGGGCAAGGCTTGAAACTGAAAATGCCCCCACAGAAGAGCAAACCTTAGGAACTTCTGATGAGTTGATCTGATTGGGATGTGCAAGTAAGTCTCGGTAAGATCAAGGGAAGTCAAGAATTCTCTGTTGAACCGCCACACTATTACCGACCGTAAAGTTTCCATTCAAAAGTGAGACACTCAGACAGCAATTTACTCCCTTGAGGTCCAGAATAGGACGGAGAGATCAGACCTTTGTTGGTACAACAAAATAAATAGAGTAACGACCGACGCCGTAGAGCTCCTGCAGTACCGGCACTACCACTCCCAACTGTAAGAGACGGTCTAATGTCTGTCACACCGCGACCGTTCTTCGCTGCCTTTTGTATAGGGGCAGGACAAACAAATCTAGAACTGGACGAGCAAACTCAAGCACATAACCTTCGCGTTTGACCTCCAACACCCACTGATCGGACGTTATCTGGACCCAGGCAGGAAGAAAGTCCTGAAGTTGTCCTCCTATCGGTTGACTCCCTACCCGGGCACGCCTCGTTTCATTGTGTTTTATGGCTTACTGCAGGAGTTGCGAATCCTCTACCTGCTCGTCGAAACCCCTGCGCTCTTGAAGCAAATCTTCCTCTTTGGAAACTTCCTAAGCGAGAGGTACGAAACCGACTGAAGTCTCTAAACTGACCACGTGACAACAGCATGGATATTCCCTGCTTAGGTTTATCCTCCAGCAGCCTTCCGCCTTTGGACTCTCCCAAATCTTTACCCAATTTGTCAAGGTCCTCACCAAACAGCTTCCCCTTGAATGGAAGCTTACTGAGACCCGACTTGGAAGAAACATCCACCGCCCAATTTCTTAACCATAGATAACGGCGTGCGGTAACCAATGACATACTATCCGCCAATGCCCTTATCAAATCATAATGGACATCTGCTAAGTATGCCGCCCCAGACTCCAGCCGTGTCACATCCATTAACCGCTCTTGTGTCTGCTGAGACGGCTGCTGTAAGCGTTGTGGCCACCAGAGGCAAGCTCTCACCACCCAAACTCCGCAAATAGAAGCCTGTAAAGAAAGAGCATTCACTTCAAAAGCTTGTCTTAATAGTCAGTCCACCTTTCTGTCTTGCGCATCTTTCAACACCGCACCACCTTCTAACCAGTATAGTTGTCTTTTTCGTGACCGCTGACACCGCTGCATCTATACGGGGCAAACAAAACCTCTCCTTCTCCTTGTCCGTTAAGGGGTAAAACCTATTCATAGCTCTCACCCCTCGTAACCCAGCTTCGGGCACATCCCATTCATCTTGAACCATTCGGTCAACCACTCGGTGAACAGGAAACGCAGCCTGAGTTTGTCGCACCACCTGAATGAGAGGATCCTCCAGACCTCCCCTCCTCAGTTGGATGGATTGAAGCAAGGTTAAGCGCCTGAAGGGACTCTGTAATGAGCACTGTAAGCTCTTCCCTTCTGAAACACTCTTATAATTCTTGCCTGATCCTCAGGATCTGGAATCTCTCCTTCCTCCAGTTCTTCCAACTCGGATTCCAGTTCCAACTCCACTTCATCCGTCTCCGGCCAATCCGAATCCAAGTGCTGATCCTTAAGCAAACGTGCCCTTTTCAAAGGCCTTACCAGACTAGTGCTGGCCTTTTCTGAGCCTGATTACTGGACCATCGTTCCAATTAAGCCTGATACATTATGAATACAAAATCTGGAGAAAAAGCTCCAATAGCTGCTCCAGACCGTGTCGGCGAAATGGCACTAACCGACTCCGCCTGGCTTTCCAGAAGGGGTACGGCCGAAGGCTCCGGGAGAGACGCCCCTTCTCCCATAGCAGATGAGCCTTGAGTCCCCTCACCAGACTTATCTTGAATTTCCTGCTCCATCGTGCTCGATGCCTGCGTGCAGCCTCTGCAGACCCCTGCGTCCGAGACTGCTCGCCTGCGCGTGCCACACACTAGGCAATGTGGACGTGATAGCATGAGCTATAAAATAAGGTAAAAAAAAAAAATTTAAATTAACTAAAAAAAAAACCTAAAAATAGTAAGGCTTCTTAAAATGACAACCAAAAAAGAAGTTCTATAGCAAACACCACCCCCCCCCCTTTTTTTTCCTAAAGCCTTCTTTCAATCTAAATTGAATTTAACCAAAATGAAACAAAAATTAAAGTGAAATAACCTAAACTAGCCTAATCTACCGTAAATTAAGCTAATTAAGCTTAATCCACACTGAATTTAAACTCCTGGCAATGAGCTGCTTCTGCCTCGCGGCCAGAAAAAGTGCGGGAAGGAAAAGCCCGCCAAAACGCATCGGGCCCGATTGCCACCGCAATCCCCGATGCGGCAGTAAAACTCCTCCCGCCGAGCTGCAGCTCCCCGAGGCACTCACCTGCGTGTCGGTCCCAACAGCACCCCCCAAACAGCAGCTCCAGTTTCGCCGATGCGATCGGCAGCCCTGCTATCCACGACGCTGCTCACAGTAATGTAAGCAGCGATCGAGGAGAGAGCTCTCTGGCCCCAACCGATAAGACCAATGCCGGAAAAAGCACGCTGCGATCACTAGAGCCAAAATCAAAAGCCGTCTGCTCCACTGCACAACTCCCCTCCGTTCAATCTAGGAGGGGAGAGCAGCTCACCAAAAGAAGAGAACTCGGGAGGTGAAGGGCATCAACTTAAGCTGGATCGAGCACAGCAAATAAGATTTTTTTTTTTTTTTAAAGCAACAGAACACAATAAATGAATAAAGTGAAGGGGAAGAAAAGAAAAGAACCCCAAACTAATTAATGTTCTTTATCTGTCCCTCAAGTGAGCCCAGTACCTAGGTTCACTACGTCCTCCTGCTGCATGGAGACTGGACACACTGGGGCTGATGGGAGAGACCAGCAGAGTACATCCAGTGATGTCAGTTTTGACATGTCCAGTCTCCATGCTGCAGGAGGAGGTACACTACCCAGAGGTGAAGGACTGAGCTGGAGGACCGATAAGGAACTGCCGTTTTCCCGCGCTGCTAAAGAAACTGCTGCAGTCTGCCCTGCACCACGTGGTTCCGGGCCGTCGCACCATGACACAAACTGCCCCTGACCTACCTGCTGCTCATTCCACACCGGTGCGACTCAAGTTACAGGCCCATAGGGCTGGCTCTGACAGAAGGCATCAGGAAATCCCTCACCTCACGCTCAGCCCTGAAAAGGCTTCAGCGCTGAGAGGGCCTCTTTCCTGCAGCACAGAAACAGCGGCTCCTCACCCGCTGATGTGTTCAGGAGCCACCGAGTCCTGGGATATCAAAAAAGTGACTCTTCAGTCCCCTTGAACGTCCAGGAGGGAGGGAGACAAAAAGAACAGGGCAACAGAGATCCTCCTCTCAAACAGGTTTCCCGCTGTAGCTCTCTCAGCCCTGAACCTTTCCTTTTTTTTTTTAAACGAACACAAACTAAAACGAAAGAAACAGCAATGAAAGTAAACAAGCAACCCTAACTAAATTCTTATTTGTTCTTCCAGCTGCTTGGAGACTGAGCATACTGGGAGCTGGTGGGCAGTGCCAGCGGTATTAGTACTAGTGACTTCAGTTTTGGACATGCTCAGTTTCCAAGCTACTAGAGAGGTGCACTACCCAGAGGTTCGGGACTAGACTGGAGGGGCAATAAGGAAAAAGGGATTACCAGCCTAACACAAAATTAAAAGGAAACCGTTTCCTTAGTTGTTTCTTCAGTGAGTCCAGCATTCTAGCTCACTGTTTCCTCCAGCTGCTTGGAGACTGAAGAGCAGGTGGGAGGTGCCAGCTGTATAGGTATACCAGGGTCATCAAAAAGATAACATGCTCAATGTCGAAGCTGCTGGAAGAGGTGCACTAACCCAGAAGTGCGGGACTGGACTGGAGGGACAATAAGGAATCCCAGGTTACATCCAGACAACTGAGGTACTCGAAGATAAAATGACGGGGGACAGAGAATCTCAAAACAATTGCAAAGTGATCATTAAAATACATATATGGATGTTTTCATGCCTATGCCTTAAACAAACATCTTATACTGTACCACCAGCTTTTTTTTTCAAGTGCCTTCAAGTCAATGCTGACTCCTGGCAATAAGGCAGCCCCTTGGTTTTCTTGGTAAGGTATCACCAGAGGTAGACTGCCAGGCCCATTCTTCCAAGGCAATGGAGAATTGCCCAAGGCCACAAGGAGTGCCAGTAAGAATCAAACCCAGATCTCCCGAGTAGTAGGCTGTTGTTCTAACCAGTAGGCTACTCCTCCATTCCAGCTAGAGAAAGTAAAAAAGCAAAAAATTTCCTTTTCTTCTTTACTTCAGCCAAGCCAATAATCAAGTTTTGCTGATGGGCAAAAACACAAAGATCAAAAGAGAACATAAGATATGCCAATACTGGGTCAAACCAAGGTCCATCAAGCCCAGTATCCCGTTTCCAACAGTGGCCAATCTAGGTCATAAGTACCTAGCAGTTTCCCCAAAAGACACAGGTTCCACAATGCTTGTATTGGGTCAAGCAATGATATCCCGGGTCCCTTTTAATAATGGTTTATGGACCTTTCCTCCAGGAACTTGTCCAAACCTTTTTAAACCCAGCTACACTAACAGCTTTTACTACATCCTCCGGTAGCAAATTCCAGAGTTTGATTACACATTGAGTGAAAAAATATTTTCTCTTAATAGTCTTAAATAGTTTACCCTGTAGCTTCATTGCATCCCCTAGTCTTTCTATATTCTGACGACGTAAATCGATCTACGTTTACCCGTTCCACTCCATTCATTAATTTATAGACCTCTATCTTATCTCCCCTCAGCCGTTTCTTTTCCAAGTTGAAGAGCCCTAACCTCTTCAGCCTCTCTTCATAGGGGTATCCTTCCATCCCATTTAGCATTTTGGTGGCTCTTCTCTGTACCTTTTCTAATAACGCTATATCCTTTTTAAGATACAGTGACCAGAATTGCACACAATATTCAGGGTCGGTCACACCACGGAACGATACAGAGGCATTATAATATCCTTTGTTTTATTTTCCATTCCTTTCCTTATGATAACTAGCATTCTACTTGCTCTCTTGGCCGCCGCTGCACACTGGGTGGAGGGTTTTAAAATGTTATCCACAATGATGCCTAAATCTTTTTCCTGGGTGGTGGTTCCTAATGTGGAACCTTGCATCATGTAAGCACAGTTTGGATTGTTCTTTCCTAGGTACATAACTTTGCACTTGTCCACATTAAATTCCAGCTGCCATTTGGATGCCCAGTCTTCCAATTTATCAAGATCCTCTTGCAATTTTCCACAATCCTCATGGGTTTTAACAACTTTAAATAGTTTTCAGCAGACCCAGCACTGATCCCTGGGGTACTCCACTATTCACCTCTCTATTGGGAAAATTGGTCATTTAGCCCTACCCTCTGCTTTCTATCTTTTAACCAGTTCCTGATCCACAATAGTACACTACCTCCTATCCCATGACACTCTAGTTTTGCCAAAAGTCTCTGGTGAGGGACCTTGTCAAAGGCTTTCTGAAAGTCCAGATACACTATATCAACCGACTTACCTTTGTCCACCTGTTTATTCACACCTTCAAAAAAACATAACAGATTAGTAAGACAAGATCTTCCTTGTCTAAAGCCATGTTGGCTGTCTCCCATTCAGCCATGACTATCTACATGTTCAGTAATTTTGTTTTTTTATTATGGTTTCTACCATTTTTCCAGGCACCGACGTTACAAAATGCAAAAACTCCCTTTACAGAACACAAAATTTTGTGGTTTGATATTTTAAAATAGAGCTCTATCCTTTTATGCATGCAATATATTTCAAAGAAACTTGCTGGTTATTTCCTATACCTAGTATTTTTTTTAAAAGCCAGCACATGCTTATAAATTACAGTTATAGGACATTCAATACCTAATGAACTCAATTGCTCTCACACAGACCAAAAATTGAATATACTAATTAAAATATTTACCCTTTCTGATGTTTCCAATATTTCTAAAATACTATAATCTTAAAAGCTTCACATTTTGTTCTTCTGTATTACTCCATTTTCATTTATTATATCTATCTTAAAAACTGATTCAATTATCTGGTTGCAACATAACAGATTGTGAGATCACTTAAGGTTCTAGAACCTACTGGATGGCAACCAATGCAAAGCATTGCTGCTCATTTGAAAGGAGAAATTATCCATACCTGTTCATTTTCTTTCCTCGACTCCAGCTAAACCAGTCTAAACAAGTGGGTTATGTTCCCTAGCCAGCAGGTAGAAACCACCCAGGAGATGGCCTGAGACCTAATCGAGTGAGTTTTGAAGCCATCATAAGATACACCATATTAGGTCAGACCAAAAGGTCTATCAAGTCCAGTATTCTCTTTCCAACAGCAGCCAATCCAGGTCATAAGTATTATCCTGGGGTAAGCAGTGGATTTCCCTGGTCATCTTTAAATGATGGTTTATGGGCTTTTCCTCCAGGAACCTGTCCAACCTTTTTTTTTTAAGACCAGCTACACTAACAACTTTTACTACATCCCTCTGGTAATGGCTTCCAGAATTTGATTACCCGCTAGGAGAAAATATTTTTTTCACTCATTAATCTTAAATGGGCTACATTGTAGCTTCATTGTGAGTCCCTAGTCTTTCTACATTTTGAAGGAGGAAACAACCAAATCTACATTTACTCATTCCACTCCATTCATTATTTTATGGACCTTTTTATCTCCAGAATCCATTTCTTAGCCAACACTAAAGCAATGGTCTTTTGATTCAGTGGGCAATGGAGAATTTGGCCACTGTCTGATCCCTCCTTAGGCCACTGAAAAGAACAAAACCGATGATCTATCAAAAAGGCTTTAGTCACCTCCAGGTATCTGAGCAAAAACATCTACCCCAAATCTCCTTACAACAAGGAGATGCAGCGAAGGATTCAACTGGAGATCATCCACCACAAGAGGAGGAAAAAAAACACACTTCCCAATTTAAGTGGAGAGGAAAATCACCTTCGGACAGGCCTAACTAGCTTGACCTGTAAATGAAGCCTGTGAAGAGGCCCATAGGAATTGCACATCCCCCAACATGCTGCTATTGTAGAATTAGAACTCAGTAAAGTATTGAATTAGCTTAGACAAGTAGAATTGAAACCTGGAAAAATACAGAAAAATATGTTTAAAAGTCACTGATAAGAAAAGTACAGCTGTAAGGGATTTAATTAAAACTGCTGACAGAAAGGTTACAGAGCCCTGCTTTCCCTGCACGTATTAACTAGCCCAATGGCCTTGAAGTAGGAAAGTAACAAGTTGGTGAACTGACCATTGTAATTGGGACTAGAAGGGGGCTAAGCAGGTGCTGAGCCCACTCCAAGAACACAATTGGATAATCATATCAGTACCGGGACCAATAGAGAAGGTACGGGAGGTTACCGGGACCAATAAAATGTTTTTCTATACCTAGAATGGAGTAAAAATCTATAAAAGTTGTTGTATTGCCAGAGAACATCGCTCAGCCATTTTGAATTTGACTTTGCTTGAGTCTTGTGCACAAATGATTTGGACCTTCTGAACAGACTCCTGGTATTATTGGTTTGTCTGCGCTCTGCTGCTACATATTCTTGGTGCGTTGGACCGGGAAGGTGTGGTAATAGAGGGTATACAGGGCAATATGCCACGACTTTCCGCCTCTACAGGTTTGGGTCCTGCCAGGATCGCGCCCTTCCGACGTGGGCTCGCTCCTTGGCGCCACCGGTCCCTTGCATCGGAGGGAGCTGGCCAGGCCTCGGGGGGTGCCGGACCCGGCTGGAGCCAACACCTCGAACCCGAGTGAGGGGAGTCCGAGGTCCAACTCATGCGCTTGCTTGGGAACTTTGAGGACCGGATCCGGTGAGTAAAGTTTTGATTTGTTATGTCTAGACAGATAAGAGCAGTGCTGCCATTTGAATATTGAACTTGGAAATTGGTAAGAGCTCTCAAAGACGGGCTGATTAACCCCGCATGGGTATTCGCAGGGCAAAACCCCCGTCTTCTTGTATTTTGGAATTTGAACAAGACTAGTCAGAATAGATAGAAATGAATGCATTCTTGGGATACGTTGCTAGCATGATTGTGTGAATGAAGTGTGAATGAGAGGTCTGGCAGCACAGACCAAGCGAAGGCGGACCCCTGAGTAACCTGACCGGGTGACTGCGTTCAGGTCGTAAAAAGGGGGAAGCGACTGTTGTCTTGTCTTATTTGTTTCCCTTATATGTTTCTAGGGCCGTGAGGACCCCTTACCCACGGGTCCGCCCTCCTTTTCCCTTCTGTCTGTTGTTGCGCACACACACACATCGAAATGGGAGGGGCAGGGTCTACTAGGAGCACTCCATTAGAATGTATGATCGCACATTTTAAAGAAGGGTATTCAGGAGATTATGGAATCAAAATGACCGCACCACGATTGCAGATTTTGTGTGCTAGGGAGTAGCCCGATTTAGACCCTACATGGCCTCGAGAGGGAACCTTATATTCTGTTGGGTAATGTATGATAATTTACCGCTTGACTCACTGAAAAATCAAGACCATGTCTCACTCAGTCAGAGCTTTTCCTACAGTAAGTGTGAGACTGACAAGGGGCGTGTCTGTGCAGAGATGCCTTTTTAACCCTATGATGGCATGTTTTCAACGTTCTGCTGCTGGACGAATTAGAGCTTATTTTAGGACAATTATACCTGTTCTTATTCACTTTGTTTTAATAGTGATGTTCCTTCTGCTATGGTCATGTATTATATATCATTTAATAAGAATGTTTAGTCAGGATTGTGGGTCCCGATAGTTTTGGGGCTTAGCCTGGAAAGGGTTAAGTTCTTATTCAAATTCCTGTACTTGGGCGACCAAGTGAGAACAAATCTTTAGTAATAGTTTAAATAGGAACTGATAGAAAAATTCAGGAAACTGCTTTTGTTTTTTTCCTTTGATCTATAGGACAATGAAGCATCTTAAGCCAGCTTGCAACTTAAAAAAAAATGATTAAAATTTTGTTTCTGCTATATCTGGTTTTGATTGTTGAATAAGAGGGGATCTTATATATTATAGCGAATACCTTATAAAGTATTATGTATAAGGGTGTATTTCTATGTTAATTGTTTAGGAAAGTGTTTATTTTTTTCCTGCTGGCATGTCTCTGTGTGTGTGTGTGTGTGTGAACAGTTAAGTTGTTTCCCAGCAAGCAGGAAGAAAGACAGGAAAAATGAGACAGCCGTTCCCGATTGAGCAGTCTCTTGCTTGTTTAAAATAAAGGAAGTATATCTGTTTCAAAAACTAACGGACACAGACAAGAGAGAGAAAATAAAGTGTTTTTCCTTTGACCCTCAAAAATAGAGGTTAAGAACCTTGGGGGACGGTGCAGCCTTCTGGGTTGGAAGTGTACCAGATTGCAACCTGAGAATGAATGGTTTAAATTCTGAGTGAATAAGAAAATTGTGTTAGGATTTTATCTTTGAAATCTGTACTAGTGACTAATGACGACCTTTACAATTCAAGATAAAATTCATTTGTTTTTCTGTATTTGAATTTTGTGTGTCCGTGTCTAGAGGAAAAGGGGGCAAGCACCTGATAGAAGATATTTATTGTTAAAAAAACAAAACAAAACAAAAAGAGGGTGTATATGCATCTTAGATATCCACCACAGCTATGGAAAAGTATCCGTTTCATGTCTCTTGAATATACGTAACAGATAGCTATAGTTCTCTATAAGATATTTTAAGAACTGTATCTAAATTGCATGTCTGTGCTTAATCTGTTTACGGTAATAAGGTTTTTTAATAAGTGTCTTTTCAAGTATGATCAAGAATTTCAGTAAGGGATTTACTGGAGACTATGGTAATCAAATGTCTCTGTCCCAATTAGGAATGCTATGTGAAAGGGAGTGGTTTCTGCTAGTTGCTCCATATTTCCTTAGTTCACCATATTTTGCCCCAGAATCTCTAGATATCCTGTCCCATCAGTTTCTCTCTCTGTAAGTAGCTCCGTTCAGAGTGCTTAAGGGGGGGATGGAGCCCAGTCCACCGATGATGTCACCCCCCGGTAGGCGTGAACTAATGTGCCCACAGCAGAGAAGTAGAACATTAAAAAAAAAAACCCTTTCCCGGATAGAGCGTTGCTAGGAGAAACAGTGTGGGCCTAGGGAGAGGGGGGGGGGCTCCTCCCTGCAGATTCCCAAGTAGTTTGCCAGCCAGTCAGTTGACCAGACTTGATTAGGTGGTTTTTTTTTCCTTGCCACTGATTTACTGAACTGAAAGCTTTAGGATTTAATTGAATTAATAAACAGTATTATTCAGAATCCAAATAGTGCAGGCAGCCCTCACTATACCCAGCAGCCCAGGAGAATTTGCATTTTTTTTTGTCAGTCAGTCCCAGAGAGATAAGACAGAAATTACAGAAAACTGGATGGATTTGCGGGCATGATAGTTAATGAAAGTTGATCAGGAAATATGTGAATTGTTGAATGTGATAGAGAAAGTAAAGATGGAGAAGAAAACAGATCTTCTTGCTGATGCTTTAGTTGAATGATATGGAGGAGGTTATCCTGATCGAAGGAGCAGAGGAAGGAAAAAACTGTTGCAGAGAAGAAGGACATTAGAGAAGTGAATGCCTGTATCTTGACTCCACCCCAGGAGGGGAGGAGGGAGTACTTGATTGCAGAGTCATAGACAGAATAAAACCAAGCACAGTGTTTCAGCACGAGAGTGAAGCAGCTATAGAGTAAGTGGCAGCCTGAGAGGGCTACAGCATGGATGAAGACTAGGCCAGACCGGACTCTCCAGTTTCCCTGGGTCCCCAGGAGTCAGTCTGAAGAATAGGGGACCAATATATGGACTTTTATGGGGGATACAGGAGCAGAATACTAAAGCCAGTAGCCCCTGTGTTTTTCTAGATGCACCACCATTATCAGAGCTACTGGGGCTAAGGCCACAAAGCCTTTTTTGCAGAACGGCATGAGTGAACAAGGGAAACAGAAAATAATGCACCAGTTCCTGCATATGCCTGAGTGCCCTATTCCACTTTTTGGAGCCGAGATCTGCTTGCAAAGCTTCAGGCACAGATATCCTTTGCTGAAGAGAGAGAAATGCAAATGACTGTGAACCCAGAGCCTGCTGGATTGATGGTGCTGACTGTTCCCCGAGAAGAAGAGTAGCAATTCTATAGTGCATCTCCAATCAAGCCAGCTAGTTCCTGTATACCTACCAACCTTATAGCCCCACCTGGAGTATGGGCAAAAGATAATGCACCTGGCCTAGCAAAGAACATAGCCCCTGTCATTGTCACCCTCAAGCCAGAAGCGGAACCAGTGCATGTGAAGCAGTATCCTCTTCCCTGACCAGCCATTGCAGGAATCCACTGCCATTTAATGAAACTGCTGAAGTATGGACTTTTCAAAGGAATGTTAGTCACCTTGGAACACTCCCCTTCTTCCTGTTAAGAAGCCTGGGACAGGTGATTACTGCCCAGTGCAGGATCTAAGAAGAATGAATGATGCAGCAGAAACTATACACCCAGTGGTACCAAAATCCTTATATTCTCTTGGGACTGATCCCTGCTGATGTTACACACATTTCACCATTCTGGACTTAAAAGATGCCTTTTTCTGCATACGCTTAGCCCAAGACCCCACTACAGGAAGGTGGGGCCAACTCACCTGGACAAGATTACCTCAAGATTCAAGAATTCACCTACTCTCTTCAGTGCTACCCTGAATCAAGATCTTTCCAGCTACTATGTGAACCCAGGAGAAAGGGTTCTTCTCTAGTATGTGGACAACTTGCTTATAACCACCAACTCAGAAAGTGAATGTCTACAAGCCACCAGTGAATTCTTGCACCTTTTTAATGAGGCTGGATACAAAGTCTCAAGAGCTAAGGTGCAATTATGCCAAACAAGTTAAATACCTAGGATTCCAATTGTCCAGCGGAATTCGACGCCTGGGACCCTTACCAGAACGCAAAGCAGCTGTATGCAGTATTCCTACTCCAACCACCAGGAGGCAAGTGAGAGCCTTCTTGGGTGCCACAAAGTATGTGGTATATGGACCCCCAATTTTGCGCTGCTAGCAAAACCATTGTATCAAGCTATCAAAGGAATGGAAAAGTCTCCATTAGAATGGGGACTTGAACAGGATATAGTAATTAGATCTTACCTGCTAATTAGTGTTCCTGAAGGAACGACAGTCCAGTCCCTTTACTTCTGGTTACGCAACCCTTCCAGCAGCTTGGAGGCTGAGCCAAACCTTTTTGGAGGTGGGGCGGTATAAATACCACTGGGACCACCCCTCAACTCCAGTACTCGACTGAAAAAGCAGATCTACAGAGTTTCCATTAGCAATCAAACATAAGAACTTATCTATCCAACATTGTCTAACTATGTACAATACCTATATATATTTTTTTTTTTTTTCAATAGAAAATGGTTAGTGCGAGGAAGAGAGAGAGAAAGAGAGGGAGAGGAGGACCGGACGGAGGAGCAATGCTGGAGGTTGCCCGATCCGGCTTTTCTCCCGTGTCCCTTCATCCTGAAATGGCCCCACGCTCGGTCCAGAGTTTCCGTCTGACTGCTAGGTCATAACCGGGTGGGATCAGGGACTGGACTGTCGTTCCTTCAGGAACACTAATTAGCAGGTAAGATCTAATTACTATTTCCTTATCGTCACTCCAGTCCAGTCCCTTTACTTCTGGGATGTACAAGAGCAGTTCAACCCTGGGTGGGATCCGGCAAACCGGACTGAAGGACCGCCAGACCAAACCGAGCATCCGCTGCGCTCTGGATGTCCAGCCTGTAGTGTTTGGTGAACGTATGTAGAGAAGACCAAGTTGCCGCCCTACAGATATCCACTGGAGGGACTAAGATGATTTCTGCCCATGATGTAGCCTGAGCCCGGGTGGAGTGCGCCCGGAGCCCCGCTGGCACCTGTTTCCCTTTCAGGATGTAGGCGGAAGCGATCGCTTCCCTGATCCATCTGGAGATGGAGGCCTTGGCCGCCGCCTCTCCCTTGTGTGGACCCCCAAACTGAACGAATAGTCGCTCGGACTTCCGGAAAGGGGCTGTGCGGGAGAGGTAGCGTTTCAAGGCCCTCCGGACATCCAAGAGTCGCAGTTTGTTATCCCTACCTCCGCCCTCCTCGGCGGAGAGAACCGGAAGGTGAACTGCCTGGTTCATATGAAAAGGAGAAATGACCTTGGGCAAGAAGGAGGGGACCGGACGTAGAACTATCTTGTCCTTGAGAAACAGTAGGAAGGGGGGCTGAGCGGACAGCGCTTGGAGTTCAGAAACCCGCCTAGCTGAGCAGATCGCGACCAAAAAGACTGTCTTCAGGGTTAAGTCCTTTAAGGAGGCCCTCTTCACTGGTTCGAAGGGTTCCTTGATCAGAGCGTTAAGCACTAGGTTGAGGTCCCAAGGGGGGACGACTGACCTCTGTTGAGGGCGCAGGCGCCTCACCGCCCTTAGGAACCTGGAGACATCCGTGTGCGCCCCTAGGGGCTTTCCGCGGACCTTCCCTCTATAGCATGCGATTGCCGCTAGCTGAACCCGCAAGGAGCTGTGAGCTAGGCCCTTGTCAAAACCTGCCTGTAAGAATTCTAGAATCTCGGGGACTGAAACGGAGAGGGGTTTTCGTCGGTGCTCCGCGCACCACGCTTCGAAGATGCGCCAAGTCCTAATATAGGAGAGACAGGTCGAACGCTTCCTAGCGTTTAACAGGGTAGAGATGACCGCTCCTGAATAACCTCTCTTTAGGAGCCTCGCCCTTTCAAAAGCCAGGCCGTAAGCGAGAACCGATCCACGTGAGGCATCCGTAATGGACCTTGTCTCAGCAGGTCCCTTTTGCAAGGAAGACGCCAAGGTCGTTCGGCGATCAATCTCATCAGATCCGCATACCAAGGCCGGCGAGGCCAATCCGGGGCTATGAGAATTACATATCCCTGATGGGACTCCACTCGTTGTAGCACTTTTCCGATCAGAGCCCAGGGAGGGAACACACCCTCCGAGGGCCACTTCAGGGCCAAGGCATCCAGGCCTTCGGACATCCTTTCCTTGCGCCGGCTGAAGAACCGTTCCACCTTGGCGGTTGCGAACCTCGCCATGAGATCCATGACTGGGGGACCCCAATGGGCTACTATCCGGTCGAACGTCTCCTGCTCCAGCTCCCAATCCCCGTGGTCTATCTTGCACCTGCTGAGATAGTCTGCTGTGACATTGTCTATTCCTGCCACGTGCTGGGCCGAGAGAGCTTCCAACCGAGTCTCTGCCCACTGGAACAGAGTGCCCGCCTCCTTCTCTAAGGCGGGACTGCTGGTGCCGCCCTGGTGGTTGATGTAAGCCACCGCGGTAACATTGTCTGAGAGTACGCGAATTGCTCTTTTTTGTACTAAGGCCTCTAGAGCTCTGAGCGCCAACCCTACGGCCCGCAATTCTAGTCTGTTGATGGGCCATTGGGTTTCCAGTGGAGTCCAGATGCCTTGAACGAACTGGTCCTCGCAGTGAGCTCCCCAGCCTGTCAGACTGGCATCCGTCGTCAGTAATAACCACTGGTGAGGCTCTAGGGGCATCCCGCGATCCAGATTCTTCGGGGACCACCACCAGTGCAGCGTCTGTTTGGTCCGTGGCGCGCAAGGTAACGGCATTGATAAGGAGTGATGTTGCGGCGACCACCGACGCAATAGGGCCCTCTGCAGCGGCCGCATGTGGGCCCGAGCCCATGGTACCACCTCTATTGCTGCTGCCACTGTTCCCAGGACCTGTAGATAATGCCGCGCCGTAGGGTTCCGTCTGCCCAGAAACTGAGTTACCAGGAGTCTTAGCTCTCTTGATCTTGATAGAGACAGAAACACCCTGCCTCTGCTGGTGTCGAACCTTGCTCCGAGGTACTCCAGTTCCTGGGAGGGCGTCATCCTGCTCTTCGCTCGATTGATGACCCACCCCAATTCTTCTAGCACTTGAACCACTCTTGTTGTCACGGAGTGGCTTTCCTCCTCGGACTTTGCCCGGATTAGCCAATCGTCCAGGTAGGGGTGTACTAGAATTCCCTCTTTTCATAGAGAGGCCGCTACCACCACCATCACCTTGGTGAACGTCCTTGGAGCCGTAGCTAAGCCGAAGGGAAGAGCCTGGAATTGAAAATGGCCCCTTGGCACTGCAAATCTCAGGAATTGTTGATGGGAATCCCTGACCGGGATATGCAGGTAGGCTTCTGTCAAATCGAGGGATGTTAAGAACTCCCCGCCCCTGACTGCTGCTATGACCGAACGTAGGGTTTCCATCCGGAAGTGTGGAACTCTGAGGCAGCGATTGACCTGTTTTAGATCTAGTATCGGGCGAAAGGACCCTTCTTTCTTTGGGACTACGAAGTAAATCGAGTACCGACCAGTACCGCGCTGGTCTGGTGGCACCGGGACTACGGCCCCGACCGTTATCAGGCGGGTGAGGAATGTCTCTACCGCCACTCTTTTCCGAAGAACCGCAGGGAGACTGGACAAAGGCTGGAGGAATTTGTTTTGCGAATTCGAGAGCGTAGCCCTCTCTGATGACCTCTAGAACCCATTGATCGGACGTGACCCGGGACCAGGCAGGAAGAAAACGCCTTAGGCGACCGCCCCACCGACGGCTCTCCCCCCTGGACCCCCGTCACCTCATTGTTTTCTATTTGCTTGAGAGGAGGAGAAGGAGGACGAGCCAAAACCTCGGCCTGCTCCTCGAAACCCTCTAAAACCTTGTCCCTTCGAGGGGAAACGGCCCCTGGGAAAGGGGTTTGTCCTAGCTGGGCGGAACCTTCGGGAGTCCCTGGACTGGTTACGCACTGAGGGTACGGGACGCCCTTGCTTTGGTCTGTCTTCAGGTAGCCTGCCCCCTTTAGACTCGCCAAGGTCCTTTACCAACTTCTCCAAATCTCCGAATAACAGCTTCCCCTTGAAAGGAAGGCGGCTCAGGCGTGCCTTCGAGGAGGCGTCCGCTGCCCAATTCCGTAGCCACAGATAACGTCTAGCTGCCACCACCGAGGCCATGCTCTTGGCTAGGCTTCTGATGAGGTCATACTGACTATCCGCCAGGAATGCTGTTCCGGATTCCAATCTAGCAGAGTGGGCCTGAGCTTCGCCAGATGGACCCTCTGCTGCTTGCAGCTGTTGAGACCACCTTAAGCAGGCTCTTGCCACCCAAGCCCCTGAAACCGAGGCCTGCAATGCCAGGGCACTCACATCAAAAGCTTGTTTTAGGAGGGTATCTAGTTTTCTGTCTTGAGAATCCCTCAAGGCGGTACTGCCCTCCACTGGAATAGTAGTCTTCTTAGTGACTGCTGATACCGCTGCATCCACCCTTGGAGACTTCAGTAGCTCTCTGTCTGCCTCTGGTAGGGGGTATAGGCGAGACATGGATCGGACTCCCCTTAGACTAGACTCGGATTGATCCCATTCTTCCTGGATCATCAGGCGCACCACTCTATGAACAGGGAAAACCCTCTGATCTCCTGATGGCCTGGATTAACGGATCCTCCACCGTCTCCTCCTCTGTTGGTGCATCTGAGGATACATTGAGAACTTTTAAAGACTCAATTAGGGCCGGGAGTTCTTCCCGCCGAAAGACTCTAATTATCCTGGAATGATCTTCTTCCGGGATCTCCCCTTCTTCCAGTTCCTCTTCTTCCCCGTCCCAGTCTTTGTCAGAGTCCTCCTCTTCTGGAGAGCCCTGGGAAAGGGAGGAGAGAGGTTCTTCCCCGCCCAAGCGTGGGCGTTTAGGTGGGAGGCCTGAGTCAAAGATGCTTGCCCTCTTGGAAATGGTCTCGGCCGTCGGGGCATTCCCCCCTGAGCCCGAACCCTGCTTGCGCAAGCAATATTCCTTGTGGAGTAAAAGAATAAAGTCTGGAGAGAAAAAATCCCCTGTACCCCCTTCCCCCGAGGGAGGGGGTGTAGCAGGAGGGGGGGGGTAAATCTGTGATTGAGGTGGAAGGAAGCTGGGACCCCCCCTCCCCTTGTAAGAGGTCTCCAGCACTCTGAGAAGTTTGGGACATGGCCAAATTAATTTCTTGTTCCACGGAGGCAGCTACTGCAGCACAACCCCTGCAGACTCCTGCCTCCGAGGATGTGCCCCTACGTGTGCCACAGGAAGGGCATCTGGGCTTAGCCGCCATGCTCTTGTTCCCAGGTACCTTGGTTCCTGTTTGGAAGGATAAGCACTGGTTCAGATCCCCAGCTACAAGGATAGCAGAAAGTGCAGCTGTAAGGAATTGTTCTCTCCTTCCTTAGATCAAATTTATACTGGAGGGAGAGAGAGAGAGAGAGGGGACCACCAGACCCTCTGTTCTCTATCGGTAAATCATACCCCAGGCTAAGTAAATGAGCAGATAGAAATACTAAAATTTAAAATATTAAAATTCAAAATAAAATTCAAATTAATTCAAATTAAAAACAAGCAATGCATAAAGGAAAAATGTGAGTAGTTCACTCTGGTACTTGCGGTTTGAAGCCTGGTGAACCTGGCTCAGCGATCTCTGCCCGTTGGCTCTACACGTGGTAGGCCTCACCACGTGGAGCCTGAACGGGGGATCGCGAGCGCATTCTCCGGGTTGCTGTTCTCCCCCCGGGGGAAAAGAAAACGCCGCCGAGGCAAAGGATGCCGCCAGAGAATGTGCTGACTCCTGAAGTGCAGGGAAAAACTCCTCCGCCGCGATCGGGAGACCCGGGTGTCACCGCCGCGTCCTTCAGCTGCGGGGCGGGACCGACGGACAAAACCTAACTCCCGGAGATGCCTCCAGCGCTCAGCCACCTTAAGGACTTCGGCACGAGGCAGAACAAAGCGTGGAAATGCAGAAGCTCTCCAGCAAACAGCCAGCACCCTTCTACCTCCGGAGCCCGGCCCGTCCGGGGGGGGGGGGGGGGGGGGAGGGAAGAGAGCAGAGAGCAGTTAAAAGGAGCAGAACTCAAATTCTAGCTGACAGACACTAAAAATGAAATCAAAGAAACTAAAGGAAATAAAGCAATAATGTGATAAATTTAAAAGTAATTGTAAAGGAATTTAGTTAAAGGAAGACTCCAGTAAGCCCTAGGCTTACAGAACCCTCCAGCTGCTTGGAGGCTGAGAATACTGGAGTTGAGGGGTGGTCCCAGTGGTATTTATACTGCCCCACCTCCAAAAAGGTTTGGCTCAGCCTCCAAGCTGCTGGAAGGGCTGCGTAACCAGAAGTAAAGGGACTGGACTGGAGTGACGATAAGGAAGCAGCCTTTTGATCTTTGAAAAAAACACTCTGATGTTGTCACCAATTCTGGGTCTACCAGATGTCCAGAAAACCTTTCAGTCTCTATGTTCATGAGTCACAAGGAAATGTTCTAGGAGTGTTGACTCAATCTCTTGGACCTTATTTGAGAAGCTGTTACAGCTACAGCCTTCCTAGTGAGCAAAACTAACAAGATCACTTTGAGACAGAATCTTCAAGTTACTGTACCATACTCTGTTCTAACCAATATGAAACACAAAGGAAACTATTAGCTAACAAATCTACGAATGTTGAAGTATCAGAGGATGTTGCGTGAAAACCCCAGATACAACTGAAGGGTCAGTCAAGCTTTCAATCCTGCTATGTTGTTATCAGTTGGTCTTGATCCCCTGATCATGACTGTTTAGAAATTATGGACACTGTATTCTCAAGCCGCCTGGATTTGACTGATGTTCCTTTGGAGAACCCTGAACAGACTTTCTTTGTGGCTGAAGGCAGTTTCATCATCAATGGACATTGTTGTGCTAGATATGCAGTGGAGACCCCTGATTTGGTAGTTGAGTCCTCAGCCCTGGCCCCAGAAACTTGACCACAGAAACCTGAAACTGATAGCCCTCACTAGAGCACTAACAATAGGAAAAGGGCTCTGTCTAAATGTGTACCCAGATTCCAAGTATGCCCTTACAACCTTGCATGCACATGGGACCCCGTACAAATGAGGGTGGATAACCTTAGGAAGCAAGTCCATTAAGTATGGCCCCAAGATATTGACAATACCTGATGCATACTATCTACAGCTTTCAAAACTTTAGGAAAAGTAGAATGTATGAATAGAACCTTGAAATCTCAGTTGTCCAAACTTTGCCAAGAGGTTTACCTGAAGTGGCCCCAGGTTCTTCCTATAGCCCTTCTTAGGATATACTTAGCCCCTGCTAAGTCTTTAGGAGTTTCCCCTTTTTGAGATTCTGAGAATCTGTAGCCTATTTATAGGGAATAAAATGAGATGTGAGACAGATAGGATCTGAAATTATTAGGCATGAACTATTAGTTTTAAGTTCTGTTTTGCAGAGTCTTCATACCTGGGTACAAAATCGATCACCCATCAATTTGCCTGAACCCCTGCATCCTTTCAAGCCTGGAGTCTCGGTGTGGATCAAAGAGAGAAGGATACCATAGCCCTGCATTGGAAGAGACCCTATGTTGTCATCCTGTCAACTCCAACTGCAGTAAAAGTCGCAGAATTCGAACCTTGGATCCATTATAGTCGAGTAAAGCCAGCAACTGCTTTTGAAGCTGATCACTGGACTACTGTACAGCATCCTGAGACTCCATTGCGCCTCACCCTATGACAACAACCACGGACCTAAGACTTATTGGTCCCTCAGAAACTGCACTATTTCAAGACTATCTGTTTATCTGAAGGTAAGCCTCGCATCTGGAGAAAGCTGCAATCATCAGAAATAGACTGTGTTGTGTTAAGAAATTGAGTCTAAGAAACTGTGTTCAAATACTCTGATCTCCTCAAGGCAATAATAGCCTGAGAGACTGTACTATGATATTTTAAGAACCTGAGACATCCCAGAGGACAGTGATACTTTGGGATCTACAGCCCTACTCCTGCCACAAAGCTGGTAAGTCTACGTACGGCAGAAGCTTGAGGATCTACAATCAACTCTACATTTGTTATCTATTGTGGATGCCAACAGTTCCACCAATTTTCCAGAGACTATGCCCATTATGAATTCTTATTATTGCTTTATTTTGGCAGCAGCCTTGGAGTGCTTTGAAATGACTTTTGCTTTACCACCCTGTGCAGCCTGTATAAGTACCACGCGAACTGGGCTGAAGGTTCTTCATGCCTCCCAGAACTTGTTTCTTGAACTTGCCGAAGCAGTAGCATCTAGTCTCCACATTTATGACTGTTTGTTCTCAAGAACTGAATTATTCCCATCCCCTATGACCAGACTGATTTACATAATACTACTAGTGAGTGGGTATTGGCCCACCCCATTGTTGACAGTTTGTATTTTGTTCGCACCGGACCACAATTTGCTATGAAGATTGGACAGCTGGACTGTCTAAATCAGAGGTTTTACAACAGCACAACAACGACGACATCTTGGTGGTCCGGCATAAATGCTCCCGAACCTTCTAATTCTTTTAGTTCTTTTTCCCACTCTTGCCAAACTGTGGACTCTGACTATCTGCTTGTTGCTCCCTTGTTTCTTGCCATTTTGCTTGCAAATGATAACTTCAGTTATTAATGACACTGTAGAGCGTAAGGCAGCTACAAAGCTACCAGCTATGTGAAACTACTACCCTATACCACAGAGTGATATCTTTATTTAGTATTATGTGATTTGCTTCTCACTCTCTCACTTGCGGGTGAGAATAATCAAAGGGGGGAATGTGGTAGGCGAAGGCCTATGCTCCATGCTAATTGAACTAATCAGACAGGCCCAACTAGCTTGACCTGTAAATGAAGCCTGTGAAGAGGCCCATAGGAATTGCACATCCCCCAACATGCTGCTATTGTAGAATTAGAACTCAGTAAAGTATTGAATTAGCTTAGACAAGTAGAATTGAAACCTGGAAAAATACAGAAAAATATGTTTAAAAGTCACTGATAAGAAAAGTACAGCTGTAAGGGATTTAATTAAAACTGCTGAGAAAGGTTACAGAGCCCTGCTTCCCTGCACGTATTAACTAGCCCAATGGCCTTGAAGTAGGAAAGTAACAAGTTGGTGAACTGACCATTGTAATTGGGACTAGAAGGGGGGTAAGCAGGTGCTGAGCCCACTCCAAGAACACAATTGGATAATCATATCAGTACCGGGACCAATAGAGAAGGTACGGGAGGTTACCGGGACCAATGAAATGTTTTTCTATACCTAGAATGGAGTAAAAATCTATGAAAGTTGTTGTATTGCCAGAGAACATCGCTCAGCCATTTTGAATTTGACTTTGCTTGAGTCTCGTGCACAAATAAATGATTTGGACCTTCTGAACAGACTCCTGGTATTATTGGTTTGTCTGCGCTCTGCTGCTACATCTGAGCAAAAACATCTACCCCAAATCTCCTTACAACAAGGAGATGCAGCGAAGGATTCAACTGGAGATCCACCACCACAAGAGGAGGGAAAAAAAAAACACTTCCCAATTTAAGTGGAGAGGAAAATCACCTTCGGAAGAAAGGAAGGATGGAACTGTTCACAAGGCAATGGAAGCTGTGGAAAATCAGCAAAAAATGGCTCATGACAGAATAAAGCCTACAGTTCTGACCATCTGGAATAAACCGCCACCAGAAAAATTCCCCTCTCAAGAGTCAAAAAATGTTAAGAGTGGCCTTGCAAATGCAGTTCAAAAGAAAAACTCTCAGCACTTTCAACACCAATAAAAGGGGGGGGGGGGGAAGAGGGGTGGACCCAAAACACCGCCCAGCAGTAGTCAAATCAAAAATAAACCACAGAGAAAAAAATCCCAGGATCCGATCCGGCACCTCCCCCTTTTTTTTGATGAGAGCCAAAAGTGTGTCTGTGCAAAGAAAATGGCACGGAGTCCCGCACTATAGGAGGAAATGGCGCAGAGACACACATGGTTAAAGGTGATCAGCCTCAACCATGAAAACAAGAGCAAAAAGGGCTACAAGATGCTGTCGCAGTTAGACCACTCCGCCCCCCCCCCCCCCAAGTTTTGTCAGCCCAACACAAACTCCCTGTGACCAGCCCACCGAAGTGGCTGAGGAAGCAGCAATCCACTAAATATATGTTTTATGCTTAAGTACAAAGTTGTTAAAAAGTAAACCGCGCTGATGATGAATAGTGCGGTATATAAAAGCTGTTAAATAAATAAATAAAATACCCCAAAAGGAAATTTAAAAAATGAAAAATAAAAGAAAGCTCCTCAGCTGCTCCAACAGCGAGTCCACATCCCTGGAATCACCTCTCGCCAGCTGCTTGGAGATCAACATAAGAGAGAGAGAGGAAAGGAAAAAAATAGAGAGATACAACTCCTAGGGGAGGTGGGTGGGTTGTGAAGACTTATTCCTGCTGTTCCCAGAGATCACCTGTTACAGGTAAGTATGTTTATGTTTATTGATTTGATTGACCGCCCTTCAAAATAGCAGAGCGGTTTACAATGATAATAAAATATTACAGTAACAGCAAGGCACAAGGCCGGAAAAGTAGAAAGAGTTACAATTACTTTGTAGAGAGAAAATGGGAGAGCAGGTTGATATCAAAGGGTATAGGAAAAAAGGTTAGGGGTGAGAGGAGGGAGGGCCAAAGGCAAGGGAGAAAAGGTGAGTCTTTAGATCCAGCTTGAAGGTAGGGTGATGATGTTCTAGGCGGAGGGCGGTGGAAAGGGAGTTCCAGAGGGCAGGGCCTAGAAAAAAAAAAGCTGAGGAACGGGTAGAGTGCAGGTGGGCTAGGGAGGGAGGGGGTAGTGTGAGACGGTTGAGATGAAAGGAGCGGGGAGTGTGTCTGGGAGTGTGAAAGTGGATGAGGTCAGCCAGGTATTGAGGAGTGGAGGTGTGAAGTGCTTTATGAACAAGGGTGAGTAGTTTGAACTGAATGCGGAAGGAAATTGGTAACCAGTGAAGGCGGAAAAGAAGGGGGGTGACGTGGTCTCTGGGGGAGGAGTGGGACACAAGTCGAGCGGCTGTATTTTGGATTCGTTGAAGACGTGAGACAGTTGGAGCTTGGTGAGACCAGTGAAAATGGAATTGGCGAAGTCAATGCGAGAAATAACCAGTGATAGAAGCAGAGTAGTAAGAGCAGAGGGAGAAAGAAAAGGACGAATTGCCCGGATCTGACAGAGGTAGTAGAAAGAGGTTTTGGAGATATGGGAAATGTGGGCTGAAAAGGAAAGGTCAGAATCAAAAAGTACACCAAGATAACGAAAAGTAGGAACAAGAGAGATAGGTGAACCAGAGAAAGAGGGGGCCAGAGAGAGGGGCTGATGACCGTGGGAAAACCAAATAGCAGTAGTTTTGGAGGTGTTGAGATGGAGGCAGTTATTAGTTAACCAGTCGGAGACAGCAGTTAGACACAGGTTAAGGGGGGCAAGATCAGGACAAACAGGGGAGGTGTGATAGAGAAGAATGTCATCTGCATAAAAGAAGGCCGTGATCCCAAACTGTTGTATCAACAAGGTGAGAGGAGTCAGAAAGAGGTTGAAGAGCAAAGGTGCGAGAACGGAGCCCTGTGGGACTCCGCAGGGAAGGGGAAAAGGGTCTGAGGGGGGAACGGATGGAAAGGAGGAAAGGACTGCAGCAGATCTAGAAGAAAGAAAAGAGTGGAACCATCGATATACAGTGCTACAGAGGCCAGCTTCACGTAGACGAGACAGAAGAAGGGAGTGATCAACCAAGTCAAAGGCGGCAGAAAGATCGAGAGCTACCGCCACCGAGATATCACCTCGATCATGTGCAGTCTGCAGAGAGTTGGTGAAGGCAAGAAGAATAGTTTCTACACTGTGCCCAGGACGGAAGCCAGACTGACGAGGGTGAAGAAAATTAACAGAATCCAAATGGTGAGAAAGCTGTGCAAAGACAATCTTTTCCAGAGTTTTTGAAAGAAAGGACAGATTAGAAACTGGGCGGTAGTTGGCAGGGTCCAGGGGATCAAGAGAAGGTTTTTTTAAGAATCGCGTGGATAAGTGCGTGCTTCCAGGAGGTGGGGAAGGTGCCCGTGGAGAGACTAGAGTTCAGCATGGCTAGAAGATATGGAAGGAAAGACAGCGAAGGAAGGAGCAGCCAGGAGGAAGGGATAGGGTCAAGAGGGCAGAAGGTCTTGTTGGATGACGAGATGAGGTGGTGAAGCTCAGCTGTGGTAGTTAAGGAGGAGGAGGACCAGGTGTGACACAGTTGGGAGGTGGGAGGGCGGGAGACAACAGGGGGCGGGGAGGAGATTGGTGGGGGGAGGGCAGGTAGGGAGGCTCTTAAGGTAGAGACTTTGTTATTGAAGGCGGAAGCAAGAAGGGAAGGGGGGGGAGTGGGATGTGCGGGCACAGCAGAGGAGGTAGGAAGAAGGGAAGTGAGGAATCTAAGGGTAGAGTAGAGATGCCGGGTCTGGTTAGGGGCGTTGGCAATGGCAGCAGAAAAGTAAGAGGACTTGGCAAGGTGAACCTCGGATCGATACTGAGAGTGGCGGGCTTTGAAAATAGATAGGGTGGTTGGAGAGGGGGACTTACGCCATAGCCTTTCAGCTCTCCGTAGTTGGGAGCGGAGGAGGAATAGACCAGTATGATACCAGGGCTGGGAAGGGCGGCGTGAGGCTGGGGGTGGGTGAAGAGGAGCAAAGCGATCGAGGGCGGCAGAGAGAGAGGAGGACCAGGTAGACGCTTGAGAGTTAGGGGACAAGGAAAGGAAGTCGGAGGGCAGTAAGTCTGTGGCAGGAGGCAACTGCTGGGCAGTGGAAAGAGAGATAGTGCGGGATAGACATGGAGGGAGAGAAGAGGAGGGTGGGGGAACTAGAGCTGGGGCCGCAGGATGAGAGCAAAAGACTGTCAGGCAGAGATGGTCTGTCCAGGGAAGGGGGGAGGAAGTCAGGTTGTCAAGAGAGATGGTGGAAGAGGAGAGGGTCAGGAATAGATCAAGGGTGTGTCCAGCAGAATGAGTGGGGAAAGAAACGTGCTGTCGGAAAGATAGGTCGTGAAGGAGAGCAAGGAAGGCATGTTCCCTGGAGGATGAGGGGGAGTGGAGGTGAAGGTTAAAGTCACCAGCAATGAGGAGGTGAGGAAAAAGTAAGGAGAGGTCTGAGATGGAACGGAGGAGAGAGTCCCAAAGATCGGGGTGCAGGGCAGGGGGCGCGTAGATGAGAAGGATATGTGTTGAGGGGGAAGTATGAAGATGGAGCAGAAGAGCCTCAGGGTAGAAAAGAGAGGGTAGAAGATCTGAGTGAAGGAGAGAGAAGACCGGAGAATAACGGCCACCCCGCCGCCAGAGCGGCTGGTGCGGGGGACGGAAACTGCAGAAAAGCCTACGGGTAGGCAACAGGCAAGGAGGGGATCCTCCCCCTCTCTCAGCCAGGTCTCGGTGAGGAGGGCAAGGTCTAGTGATGTCCGAGTGATAAGGTCTTGAATGAGAAGGGATTTTTTTTCTGAGGGAGCGGCAGTTGAGAAGGCCAAGCTTAAGGGAAGTGCAGGAGGGGGAAGGGAGAGCGCAAGGATATGCAGGAGTTCGCAGGGAGGAAGCACAGTAGTGAAGATTGAGAAGTCAGCAGGATCGATAACAAGCATTCGGGGTTGGACGGTGACCCCAATGAACAGGTATATGTGACATGGGGTGAGCAGTAGAAGGAAGGGAAGAGGTCAAGTAACCGTGCTATCTCCAGGAACAAGCAGGAATGAGTCTTCACATATGGGGGACTCCCTAGCTAGAGATGCCTGGGAGATCCCCAAGGTTATGAGACCCTGTGAAGGGCTCTATCTCCTCCTATGGATCTCAGGCATCCATTCAGGGAAGGAGGGCAGGAGTTGATTAAGCATGGAACAGGTGTTTGAGAACAGCCTGACCAAACAAGGCATCCCGGTGGGAGTCCTTGTCCAAACAGTAATGGGCTGTGAAGGTATGAACCGAGGCCCAGGTGGCTGCTCGACAGATCTGGTCGATGGACACAGAATGAAGATGAGCCATAGAGGTGGCCATGGCCCTCCCATTGTGAGCTGTGACATGGCCCTCCCATTGTGAGCTGTGACATGGCCCTCCCATTGTGAGCTGTGACATGGCCCTCCAGAGAAAAGTTCTTACTCTGGTAAGCAAAAGAAATACACTGAGCAATCCAGTTGGACAGTGTTCTCTTAGAGACTGGAAGTACTAAATGAGAAGGATGAAAAGCAACAAAAAGCTGGGAAGACTTTCTATGTTGCTGTGTCCTGTGTAAGTAAAAAGCAAGAGCTCTTTTACAATCTAGAGTATGAAGGTTCCTCTGTGCACTGGATTTTTCACCCGTACTAGAGAACTTAACCTTTCTGGCTCTATAACAGCCAGAACCTCTCACCATTCCAGGAAGGTTAGCTCATTTTGCTCCCAGATGGGAGCAAATCACATCAGAGCAGTGGACCCTCTCTATCATCAGAGAGGGCTACAAACTACATTTCTCAGACCTTCCTCCCTACACCATGGTGAGACACTTCAATTCTCCCACATCTCTCCTCGACCTTCTGGATCAGGAGGTGACTACCCTTCTGGCCCAGGGGGCCATAGAAGAAGTTCCTCTTCTTCAACAGGGGTCAGGGTTTACTCCCCTTATTTTCTCATTCCAAAGAAAACAGGGGGATACAGACCCATTCTAGATCTCAGAGAATTGAACAAATTCCTATGCAAGGAGAAGTTCAAGATGCTTTGCAACGAAGCTCTAAGATGATGGGCCTTCGCCAGAGAGAGCACAGTTACTTACCTGTAACAGGTGATCTCTGGGAACAGCAGGAATTAGTCTTCACATATGGGTACGTCGGTACCGACGGAGCCTGCACGGGAACGCTGCCCAACTTCCAATCAGAAAGCTTTTGGCAGCATCCCTCGCGCCTGCGCGCTGACTTCCCGCCTTCTCCAGAGCCTCTCTTCAGTTGAGTTTCAAAGCTGAGACAAAGGCGAGGAGAGGAAAGGAAGAAGATAAGAGATGCAACTCCTAGGGGAGGTGGGAGGGTTGTGAAGACTAATTCCTGCTGTTCCCAGAGATCACCTGTTACAGGTAAGTAACTGTGCTATCTCCAGGAACAAGCAGGAATGAGTCTTCACATATGGGGACTCCCTAGCTGGAGATGCCA
This sequence comes from Ichthyophis bannanicus, assembly GCA_033557465.1. Taxonomy (NCBI): domain Eukaryota; kingdom Metazoa; phylum Chordata; class Amphibia; order Gymnophiona; family Ichthyophiidae; genus Ichthyophis; species Ichthyophis bannanicus. The sequence continues at coordinate 231,750,105 of CM066042.1, forward strand.
GGGGGAGATCCCATAAAAATGCAGGAGCCTGGACCAGGGGTGCATTTTGTCTCCAGGAATCCCCGGCATCCAAAGTGGGATGGAGGGTAGGAGTTGATAATAAAGGAGCTGTGGGGAAAGAAACAGCTTAGCCAAGGACTACAGGGCCCTACAGACTACAGGAGTCCTTGGTATATATGATGAGTAGCATTAAAACACCTTTAATGTACACTTAAAATATGCAGCTTACCTACTGTATTGTAGGAAGTAGAGAGCATGATGGAGTCTACTGAATAAGCAGTGGCGGAATCTTCAAGGTGACCTCCCAGCAGTGAGGATGAAGGTCCAGACCTGGAGGTAGCAGACAATCCAGGTGTCAACTGGGTAGGATTAGACGTCAGGTCTTCAATGGAAGCTTTATGGGAAAAAGCTGAAAGCTCCTTTAGGCATAAAGTCATTAACATTGAGGACTAAAGGAAGAAGACTGACGGAGTTGGAGAACTAGCCCAGTCCTGGCGGGAAGAGGGGGACTGAAAAAAACACCCTATTCCCAAGGAGAACAGCTGTGTACTCAAAGATAAAGATGTACACTATTTTTCCTAGCTGGCGAGAGGTAGGAAAAATATTGAAGCTTGATGCTTCAAGGACTTAAAGAAAAAATGGAAGATGTTAGCACCACAGTAGTTATAGGTGCATGACAGTTTCTGCATCGTAAAAAGATATGCGAAGTAGGGCGATAGACTGTCTAAAACCTCTAGAAGGTAAAACATTTAGTATAGACAGTAAGGGTGATAGTGTGTAAGACATATCAACCCTTAAGAAGCCCCCCAACAGACACATATATAGACAGATATATATATGTGGATGGAATATATATATAGATATAGATATATATACACACATATGTCCATATGTGTATATTAGGATATGGGTGGAGAAATGTATCAAAATATAGATATAGATATAGATATACCGAAATATATATACATTTGTGGGGCATGGTTTTGCACCACCAGGGTAATGATATAGGTATGTAGACATATATGGAGATGCTACATGCAAGATAACAAGTTGAAGATACATGTCTACCACCCAGCCCCATAATTGTACATGGGGAATATAACAGAAAAAGATTCTGCGTTCTACAAGAGGGTGAACCCACTTGGGATATGTATAGAGAATCTATTTCCGTGGATTGAGGGATGCAAGAAGGCAATCCAACAAGATAACCATGATGTTTGCGTGAGAACAGATGATCATATGAATCTGTAAGGAACAAGGTGGGAGTTCCACAGAACACTGACATGGCAGGAGTTCCACAGAACACTGACATGGCAGATGTGCAGAAACGCAGAAGAAGATACCAGAGGGACCTACTGGAGGGACCCAGAGGTAGCATGCTTAAACATCAGCGTTGGATTTTCACGCAGAACTTCTTATATTTCATGTTAACACCCCAGGCCTGAGAGTGTGGAGAACCCTCACAGGCATGGGAAGGGATTACAAGCTTTTCCCTACTAATAGAGAAGCTTTAGAGACAAGGTCAATGCTCTATAGCAAGGCCCTCATAATAGAAAGCTTCTCTGAGAACTGCAGAGAGCATTGTGCAGGAGAGATATGAGATAAACTGACTGAAGTCAGGTATGTTGCCATATCCTAGGAGAGGAGATGGATAGAATAATGTGAGAAAGCCTGAAAGAGTAGGAGGATCCAAGATAACTGACGAGGAGCTTGGAATCACTACTGAGGCTAGACAAAATTTTGAACAAGGGACTGGAACTTGTAAAAGTACCAGTAATACAATCACTGTAACTCCTGCAGGCACAGCTGCTGACAGAAACAGCAGAGAGATTGTCCTGTGCCTAAGAATGAAAAACAGACAAGAAAGGAGAGGAGATATCCCTTCTCCCTGTCTGAGGAACGAGCTTGCTAGAGAAGCCTTTCAGTATGGTACCCCTCAGTTAGGGAAAAAGCCCGGTTGAGAGGGTAGAGCAAGTAATTGGAGGGTGACGTACCCATAGGGTAAGTCAACTGAAGGAAAAAAAAATGTTCAGTTGGGACAGAACTATCAGGGGATAGTTGCAACTGCTCCTCTAGAGAGTAAGAGGAGGAGAAATCTATAGTCCCTGAACAAAAATTTTCCGACAGCTTAGTACACTGAAAAAGAAAAGCACAGTGAATAAACTTCTAATGGGTAGAAGTGAACTGTAGAGTATAATTCCCAGCCCCTATGGTTGCTGGGAAAGCTGAGACTGGCCAGAGCTGGAGGACTTCAGACTAGGCTGAGGTGTCCCTTGTTTAGGTACAGCCGAATGATAGGCAGGAGATGAATGAAACTTTCTTTTCTTAGGGAAAGAAGGTTTGGTAGGACATTTCCTTCCTTTCGAAGAAGGAGGTGGCTTAGAATGGTCCTTAGTGGAAGGGGAGTCAGCGGAACATTGAGCAACCTGACGTAAAGCCTCCTTATTGAAGAGACCTTCTCCTGTACAAGGAGAATGAGCCAATATAGTTTGTGTCCATCTGCTCAAGTCTGAAGCTTCGAGCCAGGCTCTGCGACGTGCTGCAATGGCAATAGCAGAAGATCTGCTAACAGACTCAAAAGAGTCTATAGAAGCACGAGAAAGGAACCAAGATATATTCCGGCTATGATTGAGTAGCAAGGAATAATTAGTAGCCTTGGGCTCTGGCATAAAAGGGGTCAAAAGAGACAATCTCTCCGTGACCTCCTGGAGTGTGAAACTCATGTGGAAAATATATGAAAGAATTCTGGAGGCCAGCATAGATGTTTGGAAGGCTTGACGACCAAACGCATCGAGTGTTCTTGAAGAACGACCTGGTGGATAAGAAGAATGCTTCTTCTTGCTCTTAACCTTCCTCAGTGCTGATTCCACTACAAGGGAACGATGAGGAAGTTGAGGCTTCTGAAATCCTGGGGAGAGAGGCACCTGGTACCGAACCTCAGTGGCTGTAGAAGATAGAGGAAGCCGTAAGGGTGATTTCCAGACTCTGAGAAGGAGATCCTGCAGAGCAGGATGTAAAGGAAGCATCATATTTTCCATTTGTGCCGGTGAGCCAGGAATAGCATCACAACCACGGATAGAGATATTAAGAAAGGTTGCCATATCCAGGAGAAAAGCCTGAAAAGACTGATCTCCTATGGGAACCTTCCCTGGTAAGGCTAAAGAAAAAGGCTGAGCACCAGAGGACATACCGTGGTGTGAGGAGAGAAACCTAGTAGATGGACAAGGATACTGGTATGGTAACTTAGAGGCAGTGAGTACTGCATCAGCAACCCCAGGTATCGGTTCCAAACTAGGCATCGGTGCAAGAACAGGCATCGACATTGATACGGACACAGGGCCAGCAGTTGAAGTTATCGGGAACTGCTGCAATGGTACCGAGATCATGTGAGAGTTATGGCTAGGATCCTCGGAACTGCTTATCTGGAAAGGACGGGAGTCGGTTCCGGGACGCGTCGGTACCCAGTCCTCGAGACTAGATATCGATTCAAGACTCGGCATCGAAGGAAGCGAGTCTAACGATGCATGTCTCGAGAGTACCGAAGTCGGTGGTAGTATCGGCGATGCCGATACCGATAAAGCAGCCTGGGTTACATCGATCGGTCCCGAAGGTACCGAGGATGCCCAATGACAACCTCTCGCCGGGAGAACATTATTCCACACCGGTGCCGATGCCGGGGTATTGGAACCAATCGAAGCCGGTACCGTCCTGGAGCATGGCTGAGATATGGAAATGTCCATCGGTATCGTATCGCCCGGCCCCAAAAGTGCCGAGGATGCTAGAGGACGATTCCTTGTGAAGAGACACTCGACACCAAAGCCGATGCATCGGTACCGCTGGAAGCGGATACCGGCACCGTGCACGGCTGGGATCAAGGGAAGTCAATTCGGAGCGTATCGATCGGTCCCGAAGGTACCGAGGATGCCCGATGGCGATCCCTGGTGAAGAGTGGAACACTCGACACCGGTGCCGATGCCGGGGAATCGGTACCGCTCGAAGCGGATACCACCCCCGGACACGGCTCAGGTATGTTCTGTGAGGGGTGAGCCCCAGGAACAACCTGAAACCCCTTTAATGCTTTGGAGCCCGCAGACTCCCGCAGGGGTAATGCCAATGGATTCTTGAGGGTAAGGCCGGAGCCGTCACCATGCTGGGCATGGGACATACCACTCAAGCATTGACTAGTCTTAACAGACTGTTTGTGGGTTACCTGATCCTGTGAAGAGGAGAAACCGGGTTCCCTCACTGCCAAATAAAAAACGGTATCGAGGGAAACTCTAAAAACTGAAGGTTTCCTGACAAAAGTATCCCCTGACAAGTCAGGGGAAAAAGGGTCAGGACCCACACAATTGAGACACCAACTATTGGAGTCTAAAAGGAAACAGGTGTTTCCACATCGAATGCACTTCTTAGGAAAAGAAGGCTCCATGAGGAAGAGGCCTGGTAGGCCCAACAAGTTAAGGCAAAAAACACTGCAGAAAAAGTTTCTCAGAATTTAGTCAAAAATCCACCGGCGGTACCGGTGGCGGCGGGAAATACAGCCGTGACCACAAGAAAACAAAAAGTAAAGTAATTAAAGTAAGTAAAAAGAAAAGTTTCTGCGGTGACAGGAGGACGTCCTGCCGGCTCCGCGGAAAAACGAAAACTGAAGAGAGGCTCTGGAGAAGGCGGGAAGTCAGCGCGCAGGCGCGAGGTATGCTGATTGGAAGCTGGGCAGCGTTCCCGTGTAGGCTCCGTCGGTACCGACGTACCCATATGTGGAGACTCATTCCTGCTTGTTCCTGGAGATCATCAAATCCATCTCCTGGCAGTATACCTCCCAGGAATCCAAAACTCTTGGGCAGACAGACTCAGTCGAGTTCTGCTTCCACACAAATGGTCCCTGCACATGGATCAGGTACTCAGAATCTTCCAGGAATGGGGGAACCCCGGACATAGACCTCTTTGCAAGTCCGTGGAATACCAAACTTCCCCGGTTCTGTTCCAGAATTCCGTGTCAGGGAGTTCAGGCCAAGGATGCCTTCCTCCTTCATTGGGGTCAGGGCTTCCTGTATGCCTTTCCACCCATTCCTTTGATTCCCAAGACTCTGTTCCAATTCCAGAGGGATCAAGGATCTATGATCCTCATAGCTCCACGCTGGCCACGCCAAGTGTGGTACCCTCTACTTCTGCATCTCTCCCAAGCCCCCTCCCTGGACTTGGGAGCTGCGCCAGACCTTCTGTCCCAGAAGGAAGGGACTTTGTGGCATCCAAATCCCAAGTCCCTTCACCTCAGAGCTTGGTTACTGAAGGCCTAGACCTTCAAGACTTCAATCTTTCTCAGCAAGTGAAGGATATCCTCCATGCTTCCAGAAAACCTTCCACTTGGCGTTCCTATGCTTTTAAGTGGAAAAGATTTTCCATTTGGTGTGCTCAAAAGGGTCTTGACCCTCTGGCACTTCCTGTAAATTCTCTATTGGAATATCTCCTGCATCTCTCCAATGCAGGCCTTAAAACGAATTCAGTAAGGGTCCATTTCAGTGCTACTGCAGCATCCCTTAAGCCTCTTAATGGACAACCTATCTCCTCTCATCCTCTTATTGCAAGATTCATGAGAGGCCTAACTTTAACAAAACCTCCCATTCGACCTCCTCCGGTGGCATGGGACTTAAACTTGGTTCTTGGTCAGCTTATGAAGCCACCTTTTGAAACCCTTAGCCACTACCTCCTTAAAATTTCTTTCATGGAAGGTTATTTTTCCTTATTGCAGTCACTTCTGCTCGCCGCATCAGTGAACTGCAGGCTTTAGTGGCTAATCCACCTTATACAAGGTTCCATCATGATAAGGTAGTCCTTAGGACAAATCCTCACTTTATGCCTAAAGTGGTCTCAACTTTTCATCTTAATCAAGAGGTATATTTACCTGTCTTTTTTCCAGCTCCTCATGCATCCCGTGCACAGAGGAACCTTCATACTCTAGATTGTAAAAGAGCTCTTGCTTTTTACTTACACAGGACACAGCAACATAGAAAGTCTTCCCAGCTTTTTGTTGCTTTTGATCCTTCTCATTTAGGACTTCCAGTCTCTAAGAGAACACTGTCCAACTGGATTGCTCAGTGTATTTCTTTTGCTTACCAGAGTAAGAACTTTTCTCTGGAGGGCCATGTCACAGCTCACAATGTGAGGGCCATGGCCACCTCTATGGCTCATCTTCATTCTGTGTCCATCGACCAGATCTGTCGAGCAGCCACCTGGGCCTCGGTTCATACCTTCACAGCCCATTACTGTTTGGACAAGGACTCCCGCCGGGATGCCTTGTTTGATCAGGCTGTCCTCAGACACCTGTTCCATTCTTAAACAACTCCTGCCCTCCGTCCCTTAATGAATGCCTGAGATCCATAGGAAGACGAGGAACCTTTCAGGGTCTCATACCCTTGGGGATCTCCCAGGCATCTTAGCTAGGGAGTCCCCATATGTGAGGACTCATTCCTGCTTGTTCCTGGAGATAGCACAGTTACTTACCTGTAACAGGTGATCTCTGGGAACAGCAGGAATTAGTCCTCAAAACCCTCCCACCTCCCCTAGGAGTTGTATCTCTCTCTCTCTTTCCTTTCCTCTCTCTCTCTATTGTCTCAGCTTTAAACTCGAACTGAGGAGAGTTGGTTAGGAAAGGCGGGAAGGCAGCGTGCATGCGCTGTGGGAGGCTCCCAAAAGCTTTCTTTCTGGGAAGCTGGGGAGCTTTCCCGCGCAGGCTCCGTCGGTACCTGCTAGGTACACTGATGTCATCAAAAGATGATATGCCCAGTCTCCAAGCTGCTAGTGAGGGTTGACAACCCAGAGGTTGGGACTGGAGGTACGATAAGAAAGCTGCTTTATTTAAGCAGCACAGAAAACAGCATCGAATTTAAAATTCTGCAAAAATTAGAAATTAGAGCATGGAGATGCTGAACAGGGAGAGGAAAGGGGGGGCCTGGACCCAAGGGATTCTCCTATCCACTCTTTGGCTGAAACCTCTGGGTAATAGCACTGAACACAGCAACTGTTAAGCTCGATGTGACAATGGATGTACCCAGCTCAAACACAGAGCTTTGGCCTCCTGTCACACCAGACGACCTTGATTTGGGCCAGGGAAAACAGGAACACACTGCTGCAGAATTCCACACAACTTGTCACCTGCTGGAAGCAGACAATACTGGCTTCTCTCAGTGCTACACCAGCCGAAAAGGAGAAATTAGACCTCACCTGCTAATTGTCTTTCCTCGAGTTCCCTCCAGGCCAGGCACGGTACGCAAGGGTAGTCTCTGCTGAGAACTCAGCATGTCAGATTTCTGGCAGCCCAGCTTAAGAGCTCCCCTGTCCACTCTACACTCCAGTCTACTACTGATCAAGCAAGCTTCTAAAACTCCCTGATCAAATTTTGAGAGAAAACCACTCTCCTTCCTCCTGGCAGTGCCCTAGAGCATAGAAAGACTGTAACCCACTTGAACAAAAGAAAAAAACAACTGTAAACTATTTACACAAAAACGGCTATGATTTAGGGGGGAAACACACAACACACACACCCCTTCTGTCAACAGGAACACTCCAGTGTTTCAGCTGTATCTCTTCTGTAAGCACTTCCCTTTACTGTGACTGATTGCAAACGTGGGGGTCACCTTGGCTCCTTGGCCTCTACTGCCAAGATCCCAGGGAGAGCCCTGGACCAACCAGGAGGGAACTCAAGGAAAGACAATTAGTAGGCAAGTTTTAAATTTCTCCTTCCTATTTGTCCCTCCAGGTACGTAAGGGATGTATCAAAGCACTAATCCCCGGAAGGGACCTGCGAGGCCCGCCTGCAAGATGGTGGCACCAAAAACTGCATACCCTGTCGCCATCGTGTATATCGAGTCGATGACAAGTAAAATGCATGAAGCAAAGCCCAAGTAGCCACCTTGCAAGTCTCTACTGGCTGTATCAAAACCACTTTCCACCCAGGGCATAGCCTGTGCTCTGGTCGAATAGGCTCGAAGACCTTCTGGGGGCACCTTCCCCCGGCCTAAATAGGCTGCACAGATGACCCATTTCACCCATCGGGCAATCAATGCCATGGCCGCTGCCTGCCCCTTACTGTGTCCTCCAAACAGCACAAATAACCTACCCAAACAGCAAAAGGTTTCAGTCACTTTCAAGTACCTCCAGATCACTCTTCGGACATCCAACAGATGCAATTGCCTATCCTCTTCCGAGCCACTTAAGGTCAGAAAGGCTAGTAAGGATATGGTCCGATTCAGATGAGAGACACACCACTATGGGGAAGAGAAAAAAAAAAAAAAAAAAGAGGGGACCAGCCGTAATACCACTTTCTCTTTGGTGATAAGCAAAGAAGTCTCCCTACAGAACCTGGCGTTCCGAAACGCGGCGTGCTGAACATAGCACCACTAAGCACACCGTCTTCAAGATCAGATCCTTCAAAGATGCTCTAGCCAAAGGCTCAAAACGGCAGCACAGTCAACCCAGACAACACTAGGTTAAGGTCCCAAGGAGCAACCGCGGGTCTCCAATGAGGCCACACCACTCGAAAGAAGCGTATGACATGTGAGTGCCCAATAAACGACCTTGAACGTGTCCTCGATAACAAGAGAGCTGCAACGTGCACTTTCAAGGTCCCAAGAGCCAAGCCCTTCTCTAGGCTGCACTGTAGGAAAAGCAGAATTTCTGGAAGTGAGCTCCTCAGAGGACCGACACTGCGCTTCGCACACCACTGTTCAAACACTCACCAATCCCAAACATACGCCAGTGTGGTGGAATGTTTCCACGATTGCAGCAATGTAGCGATCACCGATGAGAAGAATCCTCACCATCTCAAGCATGCCCTTTCAAGGGCCAAGCCATAAGCAAGAACCGATCCACCTGAGGCACGAGGAGCAGACCCTGGGAAAGACGACTGATTCTGTCTGGAAGCCTCCAAGAAGGCTCCACTAGTAACCATCATAGGTCCGCATACCACAGCCTCCACAGCCAATCCGGAGCTATGAGCACCACGAGGCTGCTGTGCATCTATCCGCCTCAATAGTCTCTCGATCAGCAGCCATGGAGGGAACACATACAGCAGCTCCTCCAACGGCCACCCTTGAGCCAGCGCATCAAAGCCCTCAGACATGCGCTCCCTGTGCCTGTTGTAGAAACAGTTCGCCTTGGCAATGTCTTGTGTGGCCATGAGGTTCATGACTGGAACTCCCCAATGCTCTGTAAGATCGTGAAACACTGCCACGTTCGGCTCCCACTTGGCCAGATCCAACTGGTGCCAACTGAGAAAATCCGCCTGAACATTCTCCTTGCCCACGATACGCAGACAGGGCCTTCAGATTCTGCTTCGCCCGCTACATTAACCTCCGACTCTCCTCTAACAGAAAGGTACTGCCCGTGCCTCCCTGCTTGTTGATGTATGCCACTGTGGCCACATTGTTGGAGCAGATCCATACTGCCCTCTGAACTATCAGGGGATGGAAGACCTGCAGGGCTAAAAGAGACCACTCATTTCCAGACGGTTGATGGACCATAAGGACTGCTCTTGTGTCCACTCGCCCTGCGCTACCCGCAACTGGCAATGAGACCCCAGCCAGACAGGCTGGCATCCATTTCACCAAGATCCACTGCAGGAACAACAATGGCATTCCCACTGTCAGATGATTCGCCTGGAGCCAACACGTCAGGCTTGCCCACACACTCTGAGCACTCCAATCTCCAAGACAGTGGATGGAACTGCAGCAATCACCGGGAAATCAGTGCCTGCTGCAAGAGCCGCATATGGGTATATGCCCATGGCACCAAATCTAGTGCCACTGCCATTGAACCGAGAAGCTGCAGGCAATACCAAAGCTACCGGCGTATTCTTCTGCAAGAAACAATGCAGTTGTGCCTGTAACTTCCACACCCTCTCTAGGGGTAGAAAGGCCACTCCTGCTTGTGTATCAAACTGCATGCTCAGGTAGACCAGGCACTGGACAGGCTGCATTTGGCTCTTGGCCCAGTTGATCACCCAGCCCAAATCCTGGAGAAATTGAACCACCTGCTACACAGCTGAGGCTACCTCATCCTCCTAGTTCGCTTGAATGAGCCAATTGTCGAGGTAGGGGTGGACCAGGATACCTTCATTACATAGCGCTGCCGCCTCTATCACCATAACTTTGGTGAACACCCGTGGCGCGGTAGCCAGGCCAAAGGAAAGGGCCCTGAACTGAAAATGCCCCATAGGCAGGGTGAACCGTAGGAACCATTGGTGGTCTGGGTGAATAGGGATATGTAAGTAGGCCTCCTTGAGATCTAAAGCGACAAACTCGCCCGGCCATACCGCCAAGTTAACCGACCATAAAGTCTACATGCAGAAGTGCGGAATGCGCAAGGCTCGATTCTCAAAACACGGCTCCCAGGGCTTCACTCCTTTTTTGGCACCACGAAATAGACCGGTTCCGTACTAGTCTGGAGGGACAGGAACTATCACTTGCAGTTGCAACAACCACTGCAAGGTGTCCCGTACTGCTTTCTCCTTGCTGGCTGCCTTGCAGGGAGAGAGAACAAAGGACTCCCCGAGAAGCCAGACAAACTCCAATGCATATCCCTCTCAAATAATTTTCAGTACCCACTGGTTGGTCATAATGCGAGCCCAGGCAGGGTAAAACTGTCGCAGCCGACCATCTATCTCTCCACCGCCTGGGCTCCCCTGACTTCATTGGGTTTTTTTTTTTTACTGGGAGCCATAGAGGATGAGAAATATCCCCTGCCGGTCCCTTGTGCCCCAATCGTCCTCGCCGATACGGCATAAACTGCAGGCCCTTGAACCTGTGAAAGTCTTTGGGATGATCCCTCTGGGACATGTCCTGCTTTACTCCTCTAGGCTTATCCTCTGGTAAGCGGCCTCCTTTAGAATTCCCCAAATCCTTGATCATCTCAAAAACTTCCCCAAATAGGAACTTATCCTTGTAGGGCAGCTTACTGAACCTGGACATGGAGGAAGCGTCTGCCGACCAATTCCTTAACCAGAGGAAAAGTCTGACTGCCACAATAGAGGCCATGGTTTTAGCAGTCCCCAGACCAGATCGTAAAAGGTGCCCACCATATAAATTGCGGCTGACTCAATTCGACAACTGTCTGAAGCCACCTGGCTGTCGGGATCTGATGGCCTCCAACTCTGGAGCCAACGAATGGATGCTCTGGAAACATACGCCCCACACACTGAGGACTGCAGCTCTAGGGCCTGCTTCAGCAGAGACTCCAAATTGCGATCCCGCAGGTCCTTGAGTGCTGCCCCACCTTCCACAGGGATGGTAGTCATCTTGGTCACTGCCAATATAAGAGCATCCACCTTCGGCATTCATAAAAGTTCTTGTTCCTCCAGGGGAAGGGGATATAGGCGACCTAATGCCTTACTGCCCCGCAAGATAGCCTCAGGGAATTCCTATTCCGCCTCAATCATCTTTTTGATGATCTGGTGCACGGGAAAACAAGCCTGCTCCCCTTTGAACCCTTGCAACAGGGGGTCCTTTAGGGGGCTCATCCGTCTGCGCTAGCGGAGGAACAAAGGTAAAAGCTGCCAGGGAATAAGCAATTAGGGCTCCCAGTTCTTCCCTATGGAACACCCGGAGCATATTTGCATCTTCACCTGCCGGAATCTCTCTCCCTCTTCCAGCTCCGGGCCATTGGCTTCCCCCAGAGGTCTGAGGGTCCCTCCCCTAGATCCTCCGAGGCTGCGGAGAGTGCTGACCTTCCCAGATGTCAGTCTTCCCTCTCCTCCTTTTTTTTCTGGGAAGACCCTACTGCGACTCCTCCTGGAGGGAATCTCCCTTGCTCAGCACAGATGCCTCACTCACACTAGCCTTCTCCCCGGCCTGTTGCTGCTTGAGGCAATAAGCCGTATGAAGGAAGGGCATAGTCTAAAGAGAAAAAAAGGTTCTGGCAAGGCAGGCTCACTCTGAGCCTTCGCAGGAGTCTCCCAAGCCTGCTTTCTCTGTCCTTTCTTGTCACTGGATTTCCCGTGCTTGTCAGACTCCCCTGGGAACATGGCCGCTGGCACCGGAAGGCTGTCTGTATTGGCAGGAACTGCGGGCTCCATGGAGGTTCACAGAAGAAATGTCCACTGCTTTCCCCATTAGCGCCAGAGACAGAACCACCGCAACAACCCTGCCCTCTCAAACACAACCAGCAAAACCCAGAGTCCTCAACTACACATCTGCCCACACAAAATCACACACTTTCCCAGGCCCAACAAAAATGCACGCAGCCGAAAACGGCCTGACCTTCCTGGTCTGCCCGTCCAGCTGCCTCCATAACCGCTACTCAACAGAACACTTTCAACACGTGTTCCTCAGCCACAAACGGTCTATCTCCCGCGGAAGCTTCCCTGGAGGAGCCACACAGCTGCACAATACTTGAGGGAACCCCAGTCTCGTAGCTAACGGGTTCAGGGTAGGTGCCCTCCCCCACCCATCACTGAGGGAGTAAGGGTCCTGGGGCTCCCAGGAATTCACTCTATGGTAAGGAAGCTTGGCTGGCTCAGCCATGGGTCCTTTCGCCCTCCCCTGCACCGGCAGATGGGACGCCTCAGCCACTCTTCTCCTGTTTTCTATGGTGCCATCCAGAGAGGATTTACACTTTTGCTGCTCTCAACTGTGCACCGATGGTCTGCTGTCTTTGTTCCTCTTATTTATTTAATTTTTTTCTTATCTATGCAGGGGCCCAAGCAAGGGCTCCTTCAGCTGCTGAGAATTGAGCAAGACAGGAGCATAGAGCAGAAGGGGAAGCTCAAAAGCTGAGCTGCCAGAAAGCATAGTTCCTCACCTGTAACAGGTGATCTCCGGGAACAGCAGGAATTTAGTCTTCACATATGGGTATCGTTGGTACCGACGGAGCCTGCGCGGGAACGTTCCCCAGCATCCAATTAGAAAGCTTTTGGGAGCATCCCACAGCGCCTGTGTGCTGCCTTCCCGCCTTTCCCAACTGCCTCTCTCCAGTTGAGTTTTAAGCTGAGACAAAGAGAGAGATAGGGAAAGAGAAAGATAGAGAGATACAACTCCTAGGGGAGGTGGGTGGGTTGTGAAGACTAAATTCCTGCTGTTCCCGGAGATCACCTGTTACAGGTGAGTAACTATGCTATCTCCAGGAACAAGCAGGAATGTAGTCTTCACATATGGGGACTCCCTAGCTTTAGATGCCAGGGAGAGAACGCAGAAGTTGTGCGTCCCTGTGAAAGGGCTCCACTTCCCCCCATGGATCTCTGGCATCCAACCAGGGATGGCGGGTAGGAGTTGATTAGATATGGAACAGGTGTTGGAGAACAGCCTGACCAAACAAGGCATCCCGGCAGGAGTTCTTGTCCAAGCAGTAATGGGCTGTGAAGGTAAAGCTGCCATGGCTCTCACATTGTGAGCTGTGACATGGTCCTCCAGAGGAAGGTTCTTACTCTGATAGGCAAAGGAAATCCACTGTGCAATCCAGTTGGACAGTGTTCTCTTGGAGACTGGAAGTCCCAAATGAGAAGGATCAAAAGCAACAAAGAGTTGAGAGGACTTTCTATGTTGCTGTGTTCTTTGCAAGTAAAAAGCTAAAGCTCTTTTACAGTCCAAAGTATGAAGATTCCTTTCTGCATTTGATGCATGAGGCCTTGGAAAAAACACAGACAGGTAGACCGCCTGGTTAAGGTGAAAAGGAGAGACCACCTTTGGCATACAGTGTGGATGAGTCCTAAGGACTACCTTGCCATGATGGAACCTTGTATAAGGCGGATCAGCCACTAGTGCCTGCAACTCACTGATGTGACATGCTGATGTGATTGCAATGAGAAAGATAAACTTCCAGGAAAGGAATTTCAACGAAGTAGTAGCTAAGGGTTCAAAGGGTGGCTTCATGAGCTGGCCAAGACCAGATTTAAGTCCCATGCCACCGGTGGTGGCTTAATGGGAGGCTTAGTTGGAAGGCGGCCTCTCAAATATTGCTATAAGAGGATGGGAGGAAATAGGTTGTCCATTTAAAGGCTTGAAAGAAGCTGCAATAGCACTCAAATGGACTCTTACTGAGTTAGTTTTAAGCCCCGCATTGGATAAATGAAGGAGATACTCCAGTAATGATTCCAGAGGTATCGCAAGGGGGCTAAAACCAATGTTCCCTCTAAATTTCTGTAGGCTGTGTGCACATAAAATATCAGCTGTGTGCAGCTTTTGAAGGAAGGTTAAATTTTTGTGCGCCACATAACGACACTCGGAGTTATATACTTTAAAATTTGACTACACGTCAGAATGCAGTATGTACACCACATTGATTTTAATCAAATTAAATGAAAATAGACGATTACTAAATGAAGCGGGAAATTTCTAGTAATTACAATCATAACTTTTAAATTTTAAGACGTCTGTGTTGTTTTCTATCAGAATCAGAGCCGTAATTTTTGTGCGCTCTGTTGTAAAATATGTGCGCTCGCTTGGCGAGGTGTGTGCGCGCGCACACACGCACAGCTTAGAGGGAACAGTGGCTAAGACCCTACTGCGAGCACCATATGGTAAACCTTTCCCACTTGAAAGCATAAGAGCATCTTGTGGAAGGTTTTCTGGAAGCATAAAGGATATCCTTTATTTGCAAAGGGAGGTTAAGATCATGGAGATCTAGGCCTTCAGCAACCAAGCCCTGAGATGCAGACACTGGGGATTGGGATGCCAAAACATTCCGTCCTCTTCAGACAGGAGATCTGGAGCACACCCTAACTCCAGAGAGGGAGCTTGAGAGAGATGTAGAAGCAGAGGGTACCACATTTGCCGTGGCCAATGTGGAGCTATGAGAATCATGCAACCTCTGTCTCTGAAGCTTGAACAGGGTTTTGGAAATTAGGGGAATGAGTGGAAAGGCATAAAGGAAGTCTTGATCCCAATGAAGGAGGAAAGCATCCCTGGCCTGAGAGCCCTGAGCCGGAATTCTGGACCAGAACCGGGGAAGTTTGGCATTCAACGGACTTGCAAAGAGGTCTATGTCCGGGGTTCCCCAAATTTATTTTTATTTATTTAAAGAGTATTTCTATCCCGCCTTATCCTTCAATCAAGGCAGTGTACACAAACAATCAATGGCAATGGTGTTTATGTTAGATAAGTCTATGTACAGTGAGGGTGCATGGGTGTGGGTGTGCTGATTAGTGTGAGCTATTTACAACATGTGCTTTTTACAGTTATATACAAGGGTTTGCTAACTCTGCAGCGGGCTGTGATTGATCTTCAATCGAGTCTGAGGTTGGTCCGAGTCTGTAGAGCCCGGCTATGTGCTTGGGCCGTAGTACTCAGTGAAGAGTACTGTCTTTAGGTGTTTCTGGAAGTCCTTCGGATCTTCAGTTGATCGTAGGTCGCCTGGGAGTGTGTTGCATATTGTTGGAGCCGCCAGTTATAGGGCTCTTTGTGTGGTGGATTTGCATGCTTTTGTGTAGTTGCTTGGGGTGCTGAGCATGTCTGCTGTGGTCTTTCTTCTAGGTCTAGTGCTGGCGTCAGCACTTGAAAAATCTTGGCCACCTGGTCTGCATGTAGAGACCATTCGTGTGGAAGCAGAACTCGACTGAGTCTGTCTGCCGAAGAGTTCTGGCTGCCTGAAGATACACTGCCAGGAGATGAATCTGATGCTCTCTGGCGAGGGCCCATAGTCGCAAAGCTTCGTTGCAAAGCGACAGAGAGCCTGTTCCTCCCTGCTTGTTCAAGTAGAACATGGCTACTTGATTGCCCGTATGGATGAGGACTGTCTTGTAGCTGAGCAGGGTGTGGAACACTCGAAGAGCAAGGAAGATTGCTCTGAGCTCTAAGAGATTGATGTGTAGAGGAGTCTCCTGTGGAGTCCAAGTGCCTTGGGTGGAGAGGTCTTGCAGATGAGCTCCCCAACCCACTGGTGAAGCATCTGTTGTGAGAGTTACCTGGGGTAAAAGTTGTTGAAATAGGGACCCCAGCAACAGGTTTTGAGTGGACCGCCACCATTGGAGGGACAAAATAAGGCGACTTGTGTTTGCTATTTTGTCTGACAGCCACCCTGATGCCTAGATCCACTGAGTGGATAAAGTCCACTGGGCTGATCTCATATGGAGGCGAGCATAAGGGACCACATGCACGGTAGATGCCATGTGGCCTAGTAGTTGTAACATTTCTCGAGCAGTGAGATGAGGCTTTAGTATTGCTTGAGAAGCTAACTGCACCAAGCGAAGGCAACGGGCCTGGGGAAGATAGGCCCTTGCTTTCCTGGTATCCAGCAAAGCTCCTATGAACTCTAGAGACTGAGTGGGAGTTAGGCTGGATTTTGGGATGTTTATGACCAGACCCAAATACTGAAGGATACGCATTGTGCAAGATAGAGAAATCCTGGCCTCTGACTCTGATGGGGCTCGAATGAGCCAGTCATCTAAGTAGGGGAAGACGAATATTCCTAGAGTGCGAAGAAATGCTGCTACCACAGCCATGCACTTCATAAACACTCTTGGTGCTGAGGCCAAGCCAAAAGGAAGCACCCTGTATTGGTAGTGCTTTCCTTGAAAAAGGAACCGAAGGAACTTTCTGTGAGTTGGATGGATGAGAACATGAGTGTACGCATGCTTGATATCTAAAGAACAAAGCCAATCCTGACTCTGAAGGTATGGCAGCAGAGTTCCCAGAGAAATCATCTTGAATTTCTCTTTGAACAGGAATTTGTTCAATTCTCTGAGATCTAAAATAGGTCTGTGCCCCCCTGTTTTCTTTGGGATAAGGAAATAGGGGGAGTAAAACCCTGTACCCTGTTGAGGAATGGGTACCTCTTCTATTGCCCCTTGGGCAAGAAGCATAGTGACCTCTTGATCTAACAGGTTGATGAGAGAGGTCTGAGAATTGAACTGTCTTACCATTGTGGGAGGGGGCATGCAGAAAAAGTGAAGCTTCTACCCCTCTTTTATAATGGAGAGAGTCCAATGTTCTGCTGTTATCTTCTCCCATCTGGGGGCAAAATGAAACAACCTTCCTGGGATGATGGAAGGTTCTGGCCCATTGAGGGCCAGGAAGGCTAAGTTCTCTAGATGGAAGTCAAAAGCCTTGTGGAGGCTGAGACTGCTGAGACGGTTGAGGCTTAGCAGTCTTTGCTTTCCTTTGTTTAGGTGGATGCTAACTCTTTCGGGCAGGCTGACCCGCAGAACGTCCCTGCTGAGAATAAGAGGGATAAAACCTCTTCTTTCTGGAGAAGAATGGTTTCTTGAAAGATTTCTTGTTTGCAGGATCAGCTGTGGCTTTGGATAACCTATCCAAAGTAGAGTTGTCAGCATCCAACTTATTGGCTTTCTCTTGCCAATTTTTTCCGAATAGATTCTCACCTGTACCAGGGATATTGCCCAGTTTATCCTGGACCCAGAGCTCCAAATCGGATGCCTGGAGCCAGGCAATTCTACGTGCACCTATGGCAATGGCAGAAGTTCTGCTTATGCACTCAAAACAGTCAAAAGCTGCATGATTGACAAATTTAGAAACATCCTGGGCATGTTTAACCAGTGTGAGAAAATCTTGCCTCTTATCTTCAGGAAGAAGAGGGCTCAAAACCTCAATCTCTTGTGACTTCTTTAAGGAACATTCCCATATATAAAATATAGGAACTGATCCTGGCAGAAAGCATGAAAGCCTGGAAAGTACGACGTCCAAAGACATCCAAAGTTCTACTCTCACGTCCTGGAGGATTAGAGGCATGCCTCTTTGCACTTCTGATCTTTCTCATAGCTGATTCCACTACCATAGAGTGGTGAGGAAGCTGAGCTTTCTGGAAACCAGGACAAGGAGGGACTCAAAACATGGTATCCAGTCTATGAGAGTCGGGAGAGATGTGAGTTGTTTCCCCACATTCTTAGCATGAGATCATGTAAGATCTCATGGATAGGCAAAGTAGCTGCCTCCTTAGGAGCCTTGGGATATTGTAGAATCTCCAACTCCTTTGCTCTGGGCTCTGTTTCAGGAGCCACAGTAATGGAAAGACCTCGAGCCACCTCCCTGATAAAATCCTGAAAGGAGATATCTTCTGGAGGAGATATCCTACGTCTAGGAGAGGACGGCTCCTCAGGGAGAAGTATTCTGCTACCGACAGAGTCGTCAGAATCCTCAGACTCCTCCAAGGATTCAAAGTACCTTCTGTCCAGATGCTCCTGTAGAGCACGATACCCATACCGATCGAAGTCGGTACCGGGGGGGGGGGGGGGGGAAAATCGGTACCGGTGTATCGGTACCAGAAGGCATAGCATGACTTAGTGCCGGCAAAGCGGACACTGATGTCGATGATGCCGATACTGGTTGAACTGTCTGACGTGGTTCCGAGGGTGTCGATGCCGCCAGACTGCATTCAATAGCCAGGAACCTCTGGTCTATCGCCGCCACCGATGCCTGGGTGTCGGTACCGGAGAAAGCAGCCGGTACCCCAGAGCATGGCACCAGTAGTTCTGCTGAGGTTGAAGCCTCGAGAACATCCTGGAGCCCCGATAATGCTTTGGAAGCCGAAGCCTCCCGCCGGGGCAATTTTGCCAGTATAGAACCCTCAAGGGCAACACCCAGAGGCATCTCAATGCTTAGAAGGAGATCTACCCTTTGAGGACCGGCCAGACTTATGTTTAGCTACCTGAGATCCATAGGAGGAAGACAAAGCCCTGGAAGACGTTGATGCCACAGAAGCTGCATCGGAGGGAAAAAGGGTGCTAGCTTAGCAGCTCGGTTTTGTCGACCCCTCATGGACATCATGGCACAAGCGATACACTCTGAGATGGAGTGGCGAGGACCTAAACATTTAAGACACCACTCATGAGTGTCAGTGACGGAGATGGTACCGCCACACTTGGTGCACTCCTTGAAACCCGAAGCGGGTTTTTCCATAGTGAAGGAAAATTTGGGTCTAAGGCCCAAAATGGCGCCTGCACGTGGAAAAGAAAAGTTTGGAAAAAAACACTTTTCTTAAAAAAAATAAAAGAACCGGCGGTACCGGTATAGCGTCGAGGAAGGCAGACGCAACCACAAAAAAAAAAAAAAAAAAAAAGGAGAATAAGGAAATATTTTCTGCGGTGACAAGAACGACGACCTGCTGGCTCCACGGAAAACGAAGAACTGGAGAGAGGCAGTTGGGAAAGGCGGGAAGGTAGCACGCAGGCGCTGTGGGATGCTCCCAAAAGCTTTCTTATTGGACACTGGGGAGCGTTCCCGACGAAACCCATATGTGAAGACTACATTCCCGCTTGTTCCTGGAGATATCCAACATGCTCCGTTTTCAGCTGCTGAAGAACAGACAACCCTGCGCTTCCATGCCAGTCCAGGTATGCAAAATAGAAAACTAGTAATGACATCACTGAATATTGCTCTGGTGTGCCTCCACCTGCTGGCTGGGGAGCATAGCCCCACTTGTCTAGACTAGTCTATCAGGATGGTAAGGAAGTTTGCAGAGATTCAATTCTACTGACTGCTTTGGGATGCTGCTCATTCATACTAGCATAAATGATGCCCCTAGGGATCCCTCCAAGCATATCTAAAGTAACTTCATGGCTCTGGGAGAGGTTGAAGCAGAAGGTACTGGAAGTGGTGTTCTCAATTCTCCCTACTGAAGAGGCAGAGGCTTGAGATAGAACAGCTCGCATCCTGGAAATGCATGCATTGCTGTGCAGATGTCAGAAGATTCAATTACTGTAGACATTGGGACAATTCTCCAAGGACTGCTGAGCAGAGATACCATCCAACTATCAAAGAAAAGGACAAGTGATTTCCCACAATAGACTGCCTACCCTACTTAAGGAGCTCTTTGAACTAGGATTGTTAGAGGGTGAACAATGTCCCCAGGTAAGTAAAATATTAAAGACCTAAATAGAAATGGGAAAAAAGGCTAACATTTGGAACACTGTGTATACTACTACTTGTAGTATGGGAAAGAGAATTTTACATAACTGATCATTTTCTCTCTTTGAATCCCGCTAGCCCATTCTATACCCACTCAGCAATTGGAGGCAGACTACAGCAATACTCACTGATGTCCTCACTTGGTATATCCACCATTGTAGCTATGAGAAAAGCCAACATGACACTTTCCAAGCAGTGAGACAGACACTCTTGAGGAAGAATTTACAAAAACACACACAACACACTATGAAAGAGAAAATAGACTTATCTGCTAATTGTTGCTCCTTGAAGAACTCCAGTCGAGTCCCACACGTCTGGGTATTACACCTCTTTCAGCAGCTTGGAGACTGAGCATGTCATCTTTTGATGACACCAGTGTACATATGCATCTGGCACCACCCACCAGCTCCAGGTAATCTATTGACAAAGCAGACTCACAGGAGCAACAAATAAGTCGTTAAACATGTAACGCCTAAATCAACTGAGCCCATCCTATCTCCTGGAAAGGTTACCCGTCTCCCCCCCCCCCCCCCTCCAGGATGAGAAGCCTTACCTGTTGAGCACCAGAGCAACGCCCATCAACAGGGAGCGACAAACCATAACAAAGATATGCCATACCGGGTCAGACCAAGGTCCATCAAGCCCAGTATCCTGTTTCCAACAGTGGCCAATCTAGGTCATAAGTACCTAGCAGTATCCCCAAGAGACACAGGTTCCACAAAGTTTGTATTGGGTCAAGCATTGATATCCTGGATCCCTTCTTAATAATGTTTATGGACCTTTCCTCCAGGAACTTGTCCAAACCTTTTTTAAACCCAACTACACTAACAGCCTTTACTACATCCTCCGGTAACAAATTCCAGAGTTTGATTACACGCTGAGTGAAAAAATATTCTCTTGTCTTAAAAATAGTTTATCCTGTAGCTTCATTACATGTCCCCTAGTCTTTCTATATTCTGATAGCGTAAACAATCGATCTACGTTTACCCATTCCACTCCGTTCATTAATTGACAGACCTATCATATCTCCCCTCAGCCATCTCTTTTCCAGGTTGAAGAGCCCTAACCTTTGTAGCCTCTCTTCATAGGAGTAGCCTTCCATCCCCTTCACCATTATGGTGGCTCTTCTCTGTACCTTTTCTAATAACGCTATATCCTTTTTAAGATACGGCGACCAGAATTGCACACAATATTCAAGGTGCGGTCGTACCAAGGAACGATAGAGAGGCATTATAATATCCTTTGTTTTATTTTCCATTCCTTTCCTTATGATAACTAGCATTCTATTTGCTTTCTTGGCCGCCGCTGCACACTGGGCGGAGGGTTTTAACATGTTATCCATGACGACTCCTAAATCTTTTTCCTGGGTGGTGGTTCTCAATGTGGAACCTTGCATTGTGTAACCATAGTGTGGGCACTTGTCCACATTAAATTTCATCTGCCATTTGGATACCCAGTCTTCCAATTTATCCTGATCCTCCTGCAGTTTTCCACAATCCTCTTAAGTTTTAACAACTTTAAACAGTTTTGTGTCGTCTGCAAATTTGATAACCTCACTAGTTATTCCCTTTTCCAGGTCACTTATGAATGTGTCAAAAAGTAGCGGACCCAGTACAGATCCCTGGGGTACACCACTATTCACCTTTCTCCATTGGGAAAATTGGCCATTTAGCCCTACCCTCTGCTTTCTATCTTTTAACCAGTTCCTGATCCACAGTAGTACACTGCCTCCTGTCCCATGACTCTTTAGTTTTGCCAAAAGTCTCCCATGAGGGACCTTGTCAAAGGCTTTCTGAAAGTCCAGATACACAATATCAACCGACTCACCTTTGTCCACCTGTTTATTCACTCCTTCAAAAAAAACATAACAGATTAGTAAGACAAGATCTTCCTTGTCTAAAGCCATGTTGGCTGTCTCCCATTAGGTCGTGACTATCTACATGCTGAGTAATTTTATTCTTTATGATGGTTTCTACCATTTTTTCCGGTACTGATGTCAGGCTCACCGGTCTGTAGTTTCCCGGATCACCCCTCGAACTCTTTTTAAAAATTGGTGTTACATTGGCGATCCTCCAATCCTCAGGTATTAGAGATGATTTTAATGATAGTTCACACATTACTGATAGCAGGTCTGCAATCTCAAATTTCAGTTCTTTCAACACCCTTGGATGTATACCATCCGGCCCAGGTGATTTGCTACTCTTCAGTTTATCTAATAGTTGTAAGACTTCTTCCCGATGTATCGATATTTCCTTCAATTCTTCCGCACCTTTAAATACCACTTCAGTCATGGGTAACATCCCTACATCTTCCTCAGTAAAGACCGAAGCAAAGAATTCATTCAGTCTCTCCGCTATCTCCTTGTCGCCTCTTAGTGCTCCTTTAACCCCTTTATCATCTAATGGACCAACTGACTCTCTCAGGTTTTTTGCTACGAATGTACTTGAAAAGGTCTTTATTTCGCGTTTTTGTTTCCGCAGCAAGCTTCTTCTCAAATTCTCTCTTTGCCTGCCTTATCAATGCCTTGCATTTGACTTGCCAGTGCTTGTGCTGTTTCCAGGTTTCATCGTTTGGCTCTTTTTTCCATTTCCTGAAAGATGCTTTTTTGGCAACAACAGCCTCTCTGACCTCACCTTTAAACCATGCTGGCAGTTTTTTGGACTTCCTTCCACTTTTCTTAAAGCGTGGAATACAGCTGGTCTGGGCTTCCAAGATAGTATTTTTCAACACCACCCAAGCTTGATGTACGTCTTTAACCTTTGCAACTGCTCCTTTTAGTTTTTTCTTAACTGTTTTCCTCATTTTATCATAGTCTCCCTTTCGAAAGTTAAAGGGTAGTACTGTGGATTTCCTTACTATCCCTCCTCCACTAATTAAATCAAAGGTGATCATGCTGTGATCACTATTGCCAAGTGGCCCCAACACCCTTATCTCTTGCACTACATCTGGTGTTCCACTAAGGACTAGGTCTAATATTGCTTCCCCTCTGGTTGGTTCATGAACCAGCTGCTCCAAGAAGCAGTCATTTATTTCATCTAGGAACTTTATCTCCCTAGCATGTCCTGACGTGACACTGACCCAGTCGATACCGGGGTAGTTGAAATCACCCATTATTATTACTGCACTGTAACTTTTGCTAGCTTCCTTGATTTCTTTGAGCATTTCATCATCCATTTGTTCATTCTGGCCAGGCGGACGATAGTACACCCCCACTGCCATCGCCTTCCCCTTTTTACATGGAATTTCAATCCATAGAGATTCTACAGCAAATTTTGTTTCTTGCAAAACTTTAATCCTTTCTGACTCAATGCCCTCTCTAACATAGAGCGCAACCCCTCTACCAATTTGGTCAGCTCTATCATTACGATATAGTTTGTACCCAGGTATCACAGTGTCCCACTGGTTGTCCTCCTTCCACCATGTCTCTGATATTCCAATCATATCTAACCTCTTGTTTAGTGCTATATATTCTAACTCTCCCATCTTGTTTTGTAGACTTCTAGCATTTGCATACAAGCATTTTAGAGACTGTATTTTATTCATATTAATTTGGCTATTGGTAGACATGGGTAATTTGGGATCTTTAAGTTCTGTCTGCTCCATACTCGAGGGCATTTGGGCTACTTTACTCTTTTTTGGAACCTCTCTGCTTTTTGTAGTATCCTTCAAGGATACATTCTTCCGAACCATGCGCTCTTGGGCAACTGTCGGCTTTCCCCTATTATCTAGTTTAAAAGCTGCTCTATCTCCTTTTTAAAGGTTAATGCCAGCAGCCTGGTTCCATCCCGGTTAAGGTGAAGCCCATCCCTTCGGATTACAATTACCAGGTAAGTGTAATTACTATTTCCTTAGTGTTCCTCCAGCTTAGTCCTCCACCTATGGGATGTAACAGAGCAGTACTAACGGGAGGGGCCTTGCCAGCCGGCACGGAAAACAGCTGATCCAAAACAGGCATCCCCCGCCGCCAGCACATCAAGCCGATAGTGCTTACTGAAAGTATGCAGGGATGACCATGTCGCCACTTTACAGATTTCCACCGGCGGGACTAGACTATGCTCCGCCCAGGACGCTGCTTGCGCTCTAGTAGAATGAGCCCGGAGTCCCACCGGAGCCGGGCGTCCCTGCAACATGTAAGCCGAGACAATTGTCTCTTTAATCCATCTGGAAATAGAAGCTTTCGCCGCAGGCTCCCCTTTCCTGGGGCCGCCAAACAACACAAATAAGCGATCTGACTTGCGGAAGGACTCGGTGACCTTCAAATAACGACGCAACACTCTCTTAATGTCCAAGCGACTAAGGCCCCGGTCCGAAGCCTGTTCTCCCGTTGTACGCAGAACAGGGAGAGATACCGTCTGATTCACATGAAAAGGAGAAGACACCTTCGGAAGAAAGGAAGGCACCGGCCTGAGCACCACTTTCTGATCCGAAAAACAGAGGAAGGGCTCCCTACAGGAAAGTGCCTGAAGTTCCGAAATACGGCGCGCTGAAGAAATCGCCACCAGAAACACTGTTTTAAGGGTCAAGTCCTTCAGCGATACTTGGGAGAGAGACTCAAACGGCGCTCCGCCGAGCACCCGTAGCACTAAGTTGAGATCCCACGGTGGCACGGAAATCCAACGCGCCGGCCGTAATCTGGAAACCGCTTTCAGAAAACGCGCAACATCGGAGTGCTCCCCGAGATTCACGCCGTGGACCTTACCACAGTAACAGGCCAGAGCCGCCAACTGCACCTTAAGGAACTAGCCGCTAGTCCCTTAGCAAAGCCATCCTGCAAAAACTCCAGAACCACCGGAACCGAAGCCGTAGCAGCGCGAACCCGACGCCGCGAACACCAGTCCTCAAAGATTTGCCAGACGCGAACGTAAGCCAGAGAGGTCGATCTTTTACGCGCCTGAAGCATAGTCGTCACGACGGACCGAGAATAGCCTTTTCTTTTTAGCCGCGCCCTTTCAATGGCCAAGCCGTAAGCGAGAATCGGTCCACCCGCGGCATAAGGAGTGGACCCTGAATCAGCAGCTCCGGCGACAACGGGAGACGCCACGGAGCTCCGTCTAGCAACCTTACCAGATCCGCATACCACGGGTGCCTGGGCCAATCCGGCGCTATCAAAAGCACCCGTCCCTGGTGAGCTTCGATGCGCTGAATCACCCAACCTATTAGCGCCCACGGAGGAAAGACGTAAAGAAGACCCGACGATGGCCACGGACGCATGAGGGCATCGAGTCCCTCCGACATGGGTTCCCGTCGTCTGCTGTAAAACCGCGCCACCTTCGCAGATCGAAAGGTTGCCATGGGATCCATGACCGGCGCCCCACAGCGACACTAGTTGCGCGAACACTGAGGGATGCAGCTCCCATTCCCCTGCATCCACTCGAACCCTGCTGAGAAAATCAGCCGTCACATTGTCTTTCCCCGCTATGTGTGCTGCCGAAATCACCTGCAACCGCGGTTCTATCCAGGCGAAGAGCCTCTGGGACTCCTCCTCCATGCCCGCGCTTCCGGTACCTCCCTGTCGATTTATGTAGGCCACGGTCGCAACATTGTCCGACAGCACTCGCACCGCCCGGTGCGTGACCTGTCTTTCGAAGCTCTGTAGCACCAGGAACACCGCTCTCAACTCCAAGCGGTTGATCGCCCAACCGCTCTTCACCGGGGACCAGAGACCCTGCACAAAGTCCACTCCGCAATGCGCACCCCAGCCCGTCAGGCTGGCATCCGTCAACAGCGGAATCCACTCCGGCTGCTCCAATGGCATACCCGCCTGAAGACAGGCCGGCCGTAGCCACCATAGCAGGTCCCGCCTGACCCGCGGTGGGCATGGAAGCCGCATGCTCAGCGAATCGAACTGATTGTACCAGCGGCAAAGCAGGGTCCGCTGCAACGATCTCATGTGAAACCTGGCCCAAGGCACCACCTCCAACGTCGCCGCCATCGTCCAACACCTGAAGATACTTCCACGCAGACGGGGCTGCGATCTTCCGGAAACCGCGCACCAGACCCTGAAGTGCCAGCATTCTCTGTTCCGTGAGGAATACCAACCCTTTCCGTGTATCAAACAGTACTCCCAAGAACACGAGAGACTGCATCGGCTCCAGATGACTCTTGACCGGGTTGACCACCCAGCCCAGGGACTGCAGAAGATCGACGACCGTTCCCGTGGCTTGCACACTCTCGGCCTGGGACTTTGCTCGGATCAGCCAATCGTCCAGATAGGGATGGACTAAGACGCCTTCCTTGCGCAACGCCGCTGCCACCACCACCATTATCTTGGTGAAGACGCGCGGCGCCGGCACCAACCCGAAGGGCAGAGCCTGGAACTGGAAGTGCCCCCAAGGAAGCACGAAGCGCAGAAACTGTTGGTGGGACGCCCTGATGGGGATATGGAGATAAGCTTCGGTGAGATCGAGAGATGTCAAAAATTCGCCCTTTCGAACTGCGACAATAACCAAACGTAAGGTTTCCATACAGAAATGCGGCACCCGGAAAAAGCGATTCACGCCTTTGAGATCTAGAATGGGGCGAAGAGTGCCATCCTTCTTTGGCACCACGAAATAAATGGAATACCGCCCCATGCCATATTCCGCCGGCAGAACAGGAACGACCGCCCCTAAGCGCAGAAGACGGTCCAGCGTTTGCCGTATCTGAAACACCTTCTGAGGACTTCGGCAGGGAGACTGTACAAAGGAGTCGAGCACTGGCCTCGCGAGATCTAACGCATATTCATCGCGAATGATCTCCAGGACCCACTGATCGGACGTGATACGGGTCCAAGCAGACAGAAACCCCCGAAGACGACCTCCGATCGGTTGCACATCTGCCGGGACCCGCCGCCCTTCATTGGGACTTCCGAGGGGCTGCGGGGGTCGCTGCTGAGAATCCTCTACTGGCACCGCAAAACCCCCGAAATCCCTGGGCCCTAGACACATATCGTCCTCTTGGGGACCCCGCGAAACGGGGCCAACGAAACCTCCGAAGGTCCCGAGACTGACCCCAAAAGGACCCCGCGGGCTTACCCCGCTTAGGTCTATCCTCCAGCAATCTGCCGCCTTTGGAGTCCCCCAACTCCTTAACCAACCTATCAAGATCCTCTCCAAACAAGAGTTTCCCCTTAAACGGATGCCTGCTAAGACGCGACTTAGATGAGCCATCCGCCGCCCAATTTTTTAGCCAAAGAGACCGAAGCGCCGCTACCAAGGAGGCCATACTATTGGAGAGGGCCCGAATGAGATCGTAATGCACATCCGCTAAATAAGCCGATCCAGACTCCAAGCGCTGGAGCTCCCGGACTTCATCGGACGCAACGGAGGCAGACTGCTTCAGGTGCTGGACCCAGCGAAGAGAGGCCCGAGCAACCCAAGCCCCACATATGGAGGCCTGCAACGCCACTGCGTCCGCCTCAAACGATTGCTTCAACAAGCCGTCCATTTTCCGATCTTGCGCCTCCTTTAAGGCCGCACTGCCTTCCACCGGGATCGTGGTCTTTTTAGTAACTGCCGAGACCGCAGAGTCAACCTTTGGGGAACGAAACTTGTCCTTATCTTTATACGCTAGAGAATAAAGCTTGTTCATGATCTTTATCCCCTTAAGACCAGATTCGGGAGTATCCCATTCAGTCTGGATCATCTGATCAATCACCTTATGAATAGGGAAAACCACCTGCATCTGGCGGACCGCCTGAATGATGGGATCCGCGCCATCCTAGTCGTCTGCCGGCTGCTCATTAGAAAGCCGAAGCATCTGAAGAGCCTCCGCAATAAGGGCCGGCAGCTCCTCGCGGCAAAATACTCTTATGATCTTCGCCTGATCCTCAGGCTCAGGGATTTCGCCTTCCTCTAACTCCTCCATCTCAGCATCGACATCTAAGTCTGCGTCCTCCCCCTCCTGCCAGTCCGCCTCGGAGGGAACTGTGTCTACTACTCGCAGCCGTTTAGCTGGTTTGAAACCCACCGAGTCACGCTCCGCTACAGGGGCCGGCGCACTAGAGGGAGGGACAGGGACCCTGCCAGGAGCCCTTGCCGCCTGCGACAAAACACCTGATGCATTAGTAAAACAAAGTCTGGAGAAAAATCGTCCATCTGCAGCACGCTGCCAAAGGCCCCGCTACCGGCCCAGCACTCTCTAGGCCTGCAGGATCTGTTTGAACAACAGGGGCGACGGCCTGCTCTAACTGTTGTTCCATGCTAAGAGAGACAGACGCACAGCGCTGACAGATGCCTGTCTCTGTGCCCGCACCCCTACGAGAGCCACAGATGACGCACTGGGAACCTGAGGACATGGATGCACGAAAATTGCAAAGCCCCTGGGGACCCTTAAAAGTAGGGAGCCTCAGGCCCCAGAGACAGCGAGGACCTACCACCCAAGCCCAGCTGCTGCTTCTCTGCCCTTAATCGTCTCTTTTTTTTTTTTTTACTTGTTGTTTAAGAATGTTTTGCTGGAGCCTCTAGGCATATATAGATATATATAGAAACAAAAGATAGCAACCGAGAACCTCCGCAGGAGGGTATATTGAGATAACCGGCAAACGAGAGAGAGCTGTGCAGAACAGCTGACAGGCCACCCCAAGGCCGACCGCCCATTCAAAAGGAAATAAAGAAAAAGAACTAAAGAAAAACAAAACCGCCAACGAAGGAAACTTAAGTAAACAAGAAAGAAAAAGGACAATACCTGGAAGGGCAGCCCCGACCGCGGGACGGAGGAAATCGCAGCTCCGGAGAGCCGCGGTGAGGCAGTCGGCGTTAGGAAACAAGCTTCGGAAGCTGCGTGCTCAAAATGGCCGCAGCTTCTCACAGCATTTTGGCGCGCTGCTCCTGCCCGCTCTCCCGAGCCTGCATGCCACATTGAAGGCAGGATGCGCCGCGCTCCAACTCCGCTGCTCCGAAATCAAGGAGTAGAGAGAGGAAATAGCCACGATTTCGAGATCGGGCAGCCGGCTAAGCGCTAGAGGAACCAAGAGCAGAAGTCACAGTTCCCTGTGCGGTGGACTCACACCTCCTTCCCCCCCCCCCCCCCCCCGGAGAATCGCGCTTCCGGTAACCGGAGAAAGGAGCTCTACCCCGAAAAGCCCAGGGGCCAGAGATCCTACCGAAGCACCAGCTAATGTAATAGCTGTGGTCAGGCAGAAAGGAGAAACCTTCACCGGAGCCCACGGAGCCGGAGGGGGGGGGGGGGGAGGATTTGTTCATTTTTCTTTTTTTTTTAAAGGAACAGAAAAGAAAAAGAAATAAAGTAAGTCAATTAAATAAATTTAAAAGGTTAGCTAACTATCTTGCTGCTTAACTGGTTCCCTAGTGAGCCCAGCACCTAGGCTCACTACGTCCTCTAGCTGCATGAAGACTGGACACACTGGGGCTATAGAGGGATGCCAGTACGCGACATCCAGTGATGCTGAAATCTGATTGGTCCAGTCTTCAAGCTGCAGGAGGAGGTGCACTACCCATAGGTGGAGGACTAAGCTGGAGGAACGCTAAGGAACATATCAGATTAGTAAGACAAGATCTTCCTTGTCTAAAGCCATGTTGGCTGTCTCCCATTAGGCCATAACTATCTACATGCTGAGTAATTGTTCTTTATGATGGTTTCTACCATTTTCCCCGGTACTGACGTCAGGCTCACTGGTCTGTAGTTTCCCAGATCACCCCGGAACCCTTTTTAAAAATTGGCGTTACAATCCCACAATCTTCAGGTATTACAGATGACTTTAATGAAAGTTCACAGATTACTAATAGCAGGTCTGCAATCTCATATTTTAGTTCTTTCAACACTCTTAGATGTATACCATCTGGTCCAGGTGATTTGCTACTATTCAGAGAGAACTGGGCTGGAAGATACTTCCCGTCAAATCAATTTGGTTACATGTCTTACCCCATTCAGTTCTTGTCTCAAGCGCAGTGTCAAACGACATATGAATGTTTTACACAGTATTGTGGGCCTCGAGAATTCTACGGTTCGATGTGTTTGGAGGAGACAAAGAAACCTCAAAGAAATCTTAAGTCCAACTGTTTTGCGGCCCATTATACCTTCTACATCTATAGCAACAACGGGGCATACTAAATGTGGGACCTGCAATATATGCACTATCACTCAGGAGTTATCAGAATTTAAACATGAAGGAAGAACTTATACACTCCGTAGTTAGACCTCCTGTCTCTCCACACATGTTTACTGTGTTCGATGCCCATGTAATTTGTTATATGTTGGTAAAACTGTACGATCCTTTAAAGTTCGAATGAACGAACATAAAAGTAAGCTAAAATGCCATAGACGAGGAGCACCTATGGTTGATCATTGCTTAAAATTTCATCATGCTTTTGAAGACCTTAGATGTTTCTGTATAGAGCAATTATTAACGTCCCAGTCTGGTAAAACGCGTGACCAGGTACTAATATATCATGAACAGCGTTGGATACATAAGTTACAAACTGTTATCCCACGGGGTTTAAACATTCGGATTGAATGGGAAGCCTGTTTTTGAAGCATAATGTCCGCTAGGTGGCAGATAGTCTGGAGTCTATTTCAACTAGTCCGCATGCGCGGCGTTTTTTACCGTAGTAGACTCAGATGAGGTTAGCAGGGTTGCGAGGTCTATCATCTGATGAATCTAAAGGTATGGAGTTTTTTCATCGATTCCTCAATTTATTTAATAGCCGATAGGAAAGTTTGTATTAAATTCACTTGGTTTACAGTGCTGGTTCGCTTTCCCCCTGAAGAAACCACTGGGGTGAAACACTTTTATAAAGCACGCTCGATAGCGTCGGGATTGAGGAAGCCACCGGTTGGATTTCCAGAAGCTAGGTACAGTTTTCTAATTGAATCATGGAAGTCCATGGTTGAATTCCTAGGACAGTGATGGCTAACCTTTTTGAGCCCGAGTGCCCAAACTGCCGCACAAAACCAAAGAATTTCCTCAAAGTGCCAGCACGTCATTTGCATAAGTGGTCTTATTTGCATAAATATTTGCATAATGTTACCATACACTAACTTTTAGTAAACATGTCTCTTAATGAGTGTATGGATAAAGAAAGACTAAAAGATTTCTACATTACTATAATCCAGTGCCAACCGCCAGGCACATTAGGAACTACTACAAACGCTGCCCATTTAGAACCCATAGCAAACCCGCTGTATCCTGACAGCATTACCAGGACTCACAAAGCACCATACCCTACCTATCAAAAGGCAACACTGCAAATATTAAACCAATACATTTCAGTGAATACTGGGGAAAGAGAACAAGTGGCAACGTCAAATAGGAATTTCCTCTTGTACCAAACAAAGCGCAGATGTTAATGATGCACATTTCCCAGAGCTGACATATTCCAGTTAATAAATTCAAAATAAAGAGATATCGTTCTACCTTTTGTGCATTTTTTTTCAGTTGCAATTGGTCCAGCCATTTTCTTCTGGTTTCTTCATGTTTTCTGCTAACTCTCCATCGTCTGCTGTCCATTTGTCCTTTCTTCTCTCTTCTAGTTTTTTTTCCATTCTCTCTCTCTCTACATCTGCTTTAACATACTAATCTTTCTCCTTTTGCTCTTTCCTCATTCCTATTTCATCCACACAAATTTTACCCCTCCATCCTCAATCCCCAATTACTCTCCCAATACCTGGCCAATTGTAGATTTTTCATCCCTCCTACACAAAATATTTTTCCCCTCTCCATTTTACTCTCCCAGCCCCATCCCATTCTAATCCTCCCCCAACATCAGCTCCCTTCTAGTTCCAGTCTCACCCAGCATCCATTCCCTTCTTCAAGCCCCCCACTTCCCCTCAGCCCATTTCCATTCCAAGCCCCGTCCCCAGCAGCTAGGTGCAGTTCAAGCCCCCCACTTCCCCTCAGCCCATTTCCATTCCAAGCCCCATCCCCAACAGCTATTTGCAGTTCAAGCCCCCTTCCACTCAGCCCATTTCCAGTCCTAGCAACCCCCCCAACCCATTACCAGTCCTAGCCCCCCATAGCCCACTCCCAGTCCTAATCCCACCAGCCCATTTCCAGTCCTAACCTCCCCATCAGCCCACTCCCAGTCCTAATCCCCCATCACTCAATTTTTAGTTTAAGCCCCCCCAGCGCCTATCACCACTCCTAACCCCCCCCAGCGCCCATCACCACTCCTACCCCCCCCAGCCCAGCGCCCATCACCACTCCTAACCCCCCCAGCCAGCCCAGTGCCCATCACCACTACTAACCCCCCACAGCCAGCCCAGTGTCCATCACCACTCCTAACCCCCCAGCCCAGTGCCCATCACCACTCCTAACCCCCCCACCCCAGCCCAGCCCATCACTACTCCTAACACCCCCCAGCCCAGCCCAGCCCATCACTACTCCTAACCCCCCCCCAGCCCAGCCCAGCCAATCTCCACTCCTCACCCCCCCCCCCAGCCCAGCCCAGCCCATCCCCACTCCTAAGCCCCCCAGCCCAGCCCAGCCCAGCCCATCACCACTCCTAACCCCCACCCCCAGCCCAGCCCAGCCCAGGGAAAATTAAAAAAAAAAGAAAACCTGTCTGCTGCCGCTGTCGGGGCCGCCGCGGCAGAATCGAGCGTGCCGCGGGGCCCCCCTGTACCCACCGGCAGAGCCTGTCCTCCCCGTAGCAGCTCTCTCTTTGGAGCTGAAGTCAGACGCGCCGGCTTGCAGAGCGCGAGGGAAGAGTTCCCTCGCTGCTCTGTTAAGCCTGCGGGGGCTGATGGGAAGTTCCCATCAGCCCCCGCGGGCTTAACAGAGTCGCGAAAGGGAAACTCTTCCCTTCGCGCTCTGCAAGCCGGCGAGTCTGACTGCAGCTCCAAAGAGAGAGCTGCTACGGGGAGGACAGGCTCTGCCGGTGGGTACAGGGGGGCCCCGCGGCACGCTCGATTCTGCCGCGGCGGCCCCGACAACGGCAGCAGACAGGGTTGTTGTTTTTTTTTCGATGGCGGACCTTCCCGCGTGCCAGCTGCAAGGCCTTCGCGTGCCACAGCTGGCACGCGTGCCATAGGTTCGCCATCGCTGTCCTAGGATTTAAGCACTGAAGTGTTGAAATTGATCATCAAGTCTTCACATATTTAAAACGTTTCAAAAAATAGTATAAATAAATAGTGGCATTAATCTTAAGGTCATTGATGTATATGGGGGCAATGGTGCCATTTGACGCGATATTGAGAGTCAGCGGCAGCCCATGATTCTGAGACCTTTTCAGCCACTGAATCTAATCAAACACCAGTTTAATAGTTCAGTTATAGTGTTTCCAGTTTGGAAATAAAACTGTTACAAGTCTGAAAAGAAATACAGCATACTTTCTAGAGTGAATGCAGAGCTTGTCTAATACATTGTTCAAACATTTTTTAAACCCAGCTACACTAACAGCTTTTACTACATCTGGTAGCAAATTCCAGAGTTCGATTACATGTTGAGTGAAAAAATATTCTCTTATTAGTCTTAGTTTACCCTGCAGCTTCATTGCATGTCCCCTAATCTCTCTATATTGTGATGGAAGTAAACAATCGATCTATGTTTACCCTTTCCACTGCATTCAGTAATTTATAGACCTCTATCATATCTCCCCTCAGCCGTTTCTTTTCCAGGTTGAAGAGCCCTAACCTTTTTAGCTTCGCTTCACAGGAGTATCCTTCCATTCCCTTTACCATTTTGGTGGCTCTTCTCTGTACCTTTTCTAAAAACGCTATATCCATTTTAAGATACGGCGACTAGAATTGCACACAATATTCAAGGTGCGGTCGCAGCATGGAATGATACAGAAGCATTATAATATCCTTTGTTTTATTCTCCATTCCTTTCCTTATGATACCTAGCATTCTATTTGCTCTCTTGGCCGCTGCTGCACATTCGGCAGAGGGTTTTAACATATTATCCACGATGACACCTAATTCTTTTTCCTGGGTGATGGTTCCCAATGTGGAACCTTGCATCATGTAACCATAGTTTGGGTTTTTCTTTCCTAGGTGCATAACTTCCCCACACTAAATTTAATCTGCCATTTGGATGCCCAGCCTTCCAATCTATCAAGATCCTCTTGCAATTTTCCACAATCCTCATGGGTTTTAATAACTTTAAATAGTTTTGTCTCATCTGCAAATTTGATAATCTCACTCGTTATTCTCATTTCCAGGTCATTTATGAATATGTTAAAAAAGCAGAAGACCCAGCACAGATCACTGGGGTACTCCACTATCCATCTTTCTCCACTGGGAAAATTGGTCATTTAGCCCTACACTCTGCCATCTTTTAACCAATTCCTGATCCACAATAGTACACCGCCTCCTATCCCATGACTTTTTAATTTTGCCAAAAGTCCCTCAGGAAAGACTCTCTGAAAGTCCAGATACACCATATCAACTGACTCATCTTTGTTTACCTGTTTATTCACATCTTCAAAAAACACATAACAAATTTAGTAAAACAAGACCTTCCTAGGCTAAAGCCATATTGGCTGTCTTCCATTAAGCCATGACTATCTGTATGTTCAGTAATTTTGTTCTTTATGACATCAGGCTCACCGGTCTGCAGTTTCCCATATCACCCCTGGAACCCTTTTTAAAAATTGGCGTTACACTGGACATCCTGCAATCGTCAGGTATTACAGATGACTTTAATGATAGTTCACAGATTACTAATAGGTCTGCACTCTCATATTTCAATTCTTTCAATACCCTTGGATGTATACCATCCGGTCCAGGTGATTTGCTACTCTTCAGTTTATCAAATAGTTGTAATATATCTTCATAGTGTATATCTCTCTTAATTCTTGTGCAGCATCACCTTTAAATACCATTTCAGTCATGGGTAACATCCCTACATCTTCCTCAGTAAAGACTACAGCAAAGAATTCATTCAATCTCTCCACTATGGCCTTGTTCACACTTAGTGTCACTTTTACCTCTATCATTTAATGGTCCAATTGACTCACATGGTTTTTTTGCTACAAATGTACCTGAAAAGGTCTTTATTATGTGTTTTTGCTTCCACAGCAAGCTTCTTCTCAAATTCACTCTTTGCTTGCCTTATCAATGCCTTGCATCTAACTTGTCAGTGCTTGTGTTCTTTCCAGTTTGCCAATTGACTCCTTTTTCCATTTCCTTTTCCTGAAAGATGCTTTTTTTTTTTTTTGCAACAGCAGCCTCTCTGACCTCACCTTTAAACCATGCTGGCTGCTTTTTGGACTTCCTTCCACTTTTCTTAAAGCATGGAATACAGCTGGTCTGGGCTTCCAAGATAGTATTTTTAAACACCACCCAAGCTTGATGTAAATCTTTAACCTTCACAACTGCTCCTTTTAGTTTTTTCTTAACTATTTTCATCATAGTCTCCCTTTTGAAAGTTAAAAGGTAGTACTGTGGATTTCTTTACCCTCCCCCCCTCCTTCATTTATTAAATCAAACATGATCATGCTACAATCACTATTGCCAAGTGGCCCCAACACCCTTTTCT
Organism: Ichthyophis bannanicus; assembly: GCA_033557465.1. Taxonomy (NCBI): domain Eukaryota; kingdom Metazoa; phylum Chordata; class Amphibia; order Gymnophiona; family Ichthyophiidae; genus Ichthyophis; species Ichthyophis bannanicus. Next base: position 231,785,370 of record CM066042.1, read on the forward strand.
CTTGCACAAAATCTTGTGTTCCACTAAGGACTAGGTCCAAAATTCTTTCTTTGGGGCAGCTGGTTCATGAACCAACCATAGGGGAAGCCATCATTTATTTCATCTAGAAAACTATCTCCCTAGCATGTCCTGCCATGACACTGACCCAGTCGATACTGGGATAATTGAAATCAGCCATTATTACTGTGCTGTAAATATTATTAGCTTCCCTGATTTCTCTGAGCATTTCATCATCCATTTGTTCATTCTGGCCAAGCGGTCGATAGTACAACCCCCACTGCCATCGCCTTCCCATTCCCCTTTTTACATGGAATTTCAATCCATAGAGATTCTAAAGTGAATTTTTGTTTCCTGCAAAACTTTAATCCTTTGTGACTCAATGCCCTCTCTAAAAGAACAGAACCCCTCCACCAATTTGATCTGCTCTATTACGAAACAGTTTGTACTATTTGTGGCCCACCCTTTGGTCCATAAACCATTATTAAGAAGGGACCCAGGATATCAATGCTTGAACCAATACAAGCATTGTGGAACCTGTGTCCCTTGGGGAAACTGCTAGGTACGTATGACCTAGATTGGCCACTGTTGGAAACAGAATACTGGGCTTGATGGACCTTGGTCTGACCCAGTATGGCATATCTTATGTTCTTATGTTCTTTGTCCTCGCTTCTCTGAGATACCAATCATATCTAATGTCTCATTTAGTGCTATATATTCTAACTCTCATCTTATTTTTTAGACTTCTAGCATTTGCATACAAGCATTTTAGAGGCTGTATTTTATTCATATTAATCTGGCTATCGATAGGCAGGGTTAATTTGGAATCTTTAAGCTCTGTCTGCTCTGTACTCAAGGGCATTAGGGCTACTTTTGTCTTTATTGGACGCTCTCTGCTAATATGCCCTAACTTCAATTTTTTGCTAGTATCCTTCAAGGATACATCGTTCCAAACCATGCGCTCTTGGGCGACTGTCAGTTTTCCCCTATTATCTAGTCTAAAAGCTGCTCTCTCTCTCCTTTTTATAGGTTAATGCCAGCAGCTTGGCTCCGTCCCGGTTAAGGTGGAGCCCATCCCTTCCCCAGATTGTTCCCCAGTTTCTAACAAATCCAAACCCCTCATCCTCGCTCCATCGCCTCAGCCACACATTGAGACTCCGGAGCTCTGCCTGTCTTTTGGGTCCTGCATGCTAACAGAAGCATTTTGGAGAATGCTACCATGGAAGTTCTCGATTTCAACTTCCTACCTAAAAGCCTAAATTTAGCCTCCAGAACCTCCCTACCACACTTTCCTATGTCATTGGTACCAACATGTACCAAGACAGAAGACTCCTCCCCAGCACTAAGACCTTGTCTAGGTTGCACGTGAGGTCCGCTATCTTCGCAGCAGGCAGGCATGTTACCAGGCGATCATCACGTCCAGCAGCCACCCAGTATCTACATGCCTAATGGTCAAATCACCAACTATAACGGCTGTCCTAACCCTTCCCTCATGGGCACATTGCCCTGGAGAAACTTCCTCAGTGTGAGAGGGTTTTACATCACCTGGAGGACATGTTCTAGCTACAGGATCACTTCCTCCCACACCAGGGTGATGATGCTCTCCTGACACGTGACCTCTCTCCTCCATGGCAACAGGGATGCTGCCAGACTGGAGGTGGGACTTCACTACTACATCCCTATAGGTCTCGTCTATGTAACTCCTTGTCTTCCTTATGTCCTCCAAGTCTGCTACTCTAGCCTCCAGAGATCAGACTCATTCCCTGAGAGCAAAGAGCTCCTTGCACCTAGTGCACATTTAAGACCCCTCACCAACTGGGAGAAAATACATCCGACAGTCAATGCAAAAGACTGGAAACCCCCCATCTCGCTGCTGGACTGCTGTCTGCATCTTAGTTTTAAGGTTGTGTTTAGGTATTTAAGTTCTTCATTTACTAAGGGTCGCTGGGGATACTTATACTAATAAAAATATCTAATACTTTTAATGCACTTTGTTCACCTAAAACTTAATCTCAGGTCCTTAATGTATGCCTAATGAGGATAAACAGCTGCACCTGAGAGTAATTATGGCGCCTCCTTCCCTTTAATAAGTTTAAGCACCTATAAAGCTACGATTATCCCAGGGGTGGGTGGAGAGGGAGAGAAAGACGACTTATTAAAAGATGGCTGCTACTTCGTCCTGTGCTTCTAAGGTAATCTGTGACCAATTTCCTGGATGACTCACACAGCCCTTGCTTGTGTAAAGGGAGTCAGCGGTTCTAAATTTAACCAGAAAGTTCTCTGCTGTTTTTTAAATTTAAACTGAAAGCTCCTTACTGCTACTAGGCCCTGAATGAGTATTAAATTTAAACTAGAAGCTCTCTGCTGGGTTTTAAACTTAAATTAAGAACTCAACAGGTAGTTTTCAGTTTAACTAAAAGCTTTTTGCTGATACTAGGCCCTGACTGATTTAACAAATATACTGGATTCACAGATTAATCAGCTTTAATCTAAATAATTCTTTTTACCAAGATTTAGAAAAATTCCCTTTAGTAAATACTTACAAATTGCAAATCTCTCTCCAGAAGTAGCAATCCATTTTTGTAGTCTACCCCCCTCCCCAACGCTGATTGCACCCCATTGCCCAGCCTCCCCTGGCTCTCTTTCACTAAGAGAACCGGCTTCAGAAAGAGAAATTAGACTTATCTGCTAACTGTTGTTCCTTGAGGAACTCCAGTCCAGTCCCCAACCTCTGGGTAGTGCACCTCCTCCAGCAGCTTGGAGACTGAGCATGTCATCTTTTTGATGACAAGTGTACATATGCAGCTGGCACCGACCACCAGCCCCAGTACCTATTGACAAAGCAAATTCAGAGGAGCAACAAATAAGTAGTAAAACATGCAACAAACACTTCTACGTCTAAATAAACTAGTACCCCCTCCATCCCCTGGAAAGGATACCCCGCCCCCTTCCCCCTCCAGGATGGGGGGAGGCCTACCTGTTGAACGTTTGAGCAACTCCAACCAGCGGGAAGCGAGCAACCGACAGCTCTTCTCGTCTGTCCCTCCCCCAAACACTGATTACACACACCTCCCCAGCTCCCCCTGGCCACTTCCTCCACCAAGAGAACCAGCTTCAGGACCAGAGTGTGCATAGATTATCACAGAAAGTACTCAGAGGGTTCCGGGACTGGACTGGAGTTCCTCGAGGAACAACAATTAGCAGGTAAGTCTAATTTCTCTTTCCTTATCCCTCCAGTCCAGTCCCACACCTCTGGGATGTAACAGTAGTTAAACTAATGGGAGGGACCCGCACAACCAGCCTGAAGCACTGCCGATCCAAAACGAGCATCCTCCGCCGCCTGGACATCCAGGCAAAAATATTCAGATGAAGTATGCCACCCTACAGATCTCCACTGGCGGAACTAAACTATATTCTGCTCACGAGGCTGCCTGAGCCCTCGTGGAATGCGTCTGCAACCCCGCCGGCACTGCTCTACCCTTCAAGATGTATGAAGGCATGATTGCCTCACTGACCCATCTGGAAATGGAGGCTTAGCTGCCACCTCATTTTTGCGTGACCCGCCAAACAGAACCAACAGACAGTTTGATCTCCAAAAGGACGAAGCCCTTTTCACATACCTTTTCATCCAAGTGGCACAGCTATGGAGTGGCAGAACCCATATCTGCTCTCGCCCACATCCGAGCTCGCCAGAGCCGGTAAGGCAACGGCCTGATTTACATGAAATGCTCACACCAGCTTGGGCAAAAATGAAGGTACCAGGCACAGGACCACTTTCTCCTTGGAGAAGAAAAAAGGAATGGCTCCTGGCATGACAGGGTCTGAAGCTCCAAAATCTTGCGTGCCGAGCAAATCGCCACCAGGAATACCATTTTTCAGAGTCAAATCCTTCAGGAAAGCTTGATTCAATGGCTCAAAGGGATCCCCAGACTGCACCATCAGCACCAGATTGAGATTCCAAGGCGGTACCACTGCCCTCTTTGGCAGACAGAGGTGGGTCACTGCTCCTAGAAAGCTCAGCCAATCTAGGTATGTACCCAACGGCACCCTGTGGACTTTGCCACGATAACCAGAAATCACAGTCAGTTGCACTCTCAACTGGCAGCTAGACCCTTATCAAAACCAGATTGCAAGAACGCCAAGATGTCCGGGCCGGAGGCAGTGGAAGGGCACACCTGCCTCTCTCCGCACCGTGATTTAAAGATGCGCCCTACGCAGATGCACGCCAGGTTCGTAGACCACCTCTGGGCCTGTAGCAAGGTCGTTATCCCAGAGACCGATTATCCTTTCTTCTTCAACTTTGCCCTTTCAAGAGCCATGCCGTAAGTGATAACTGATCCACCTGGGGCATATGAAGTGGCTCCTGTGTCAAGAGGTCCTTCCAACCAGAAGCCACTACAATCAAACCGCCAGTATCTGAATCGGGTCAGCATACCACTGGCACCTCGGCCAGTCTGGTGCCAACAAAATTACAAATTCCCAGTGCACTTCTAACCATTGCACTAACCGGCCTATGAGCGCCCAAGGGGAAAAACAGAGAAGACCCTCTTCGAGCCACTGCTGAATTAGAGCATCCAGGCCCTTGGACTTCGCCAGACCAAAGGGCAATGCCTGGAATTGATAGTGTCCCCAAGGCAGCGCGAACCTCACGAACGTTTGATGAGCCGCTTTGATGGGAATGTGCAAGTACGCCTCCGTCAGGTCGAGGGAAGTCAAGTACTCTCCCTGTCGCCCTGCCACAATGACTGACTGCAACGTTTCCATCCTGAAATGCGATACCCGAAGACACCGATTCACCCCTTTTAGGTCTAATATAGGGCACAAGGACCAGTCTTTCTTTGGCACCACAAAATAAATGGAGTATTGACCCACACTGTAGTATGCCACTGGCACCGGCACAACTGCTCCCATTTTTAAGAGCCGATCTAATGTAGCACGAACCGCCAGGGCTTTCTGTTGACCTCTGCAGGGAGACATTACAAACGAGTCCCGCACAGGCCGTGCTAATTCCAGCAAATAACCCCTGCGAATTATTTCTAACACCCACTGGTCAGATGTTATGCAGGAAGAAATCCCCGAAGTCGCCCGCTGATCGTTTGGCTTCCTACCAGGACCCACCTCCTTTCATTGTGGCTTTCAAGTCGCTGCTGTGGAGTTTGCGGAGAAACCTCTATTTGCCCCACGAAACCCCCAAAATCCCTGGGCCCGGGAAACAAATCTTCCCCTTTGGAAACCACCTAAACGAGAAGTACAGAATCTCCAGAAATCCCTAAACGGGGCCACAAAGGACGGCAGGACTTTCCTTGTTTCGGCCTATCCTCCAAGAGTCTCCCACCCTTGGACTCCCCGAGATCCTTTACCAACTTATCCAGGTCCTCCCCAAACAACTTCCCTTTAAATGGAAGTTTACTGAGACGGGACTTGGATGATCTATTGGCCACCCAAATCTTCAACCACAGAGATCTACGGGCGGCTACCACGGAGGCCATACTGTTAGCTAGTGCCCGAATCAAAACGTAATGTACGTCCGCTAAATACGCCGAACCGGACTCCAGACGATCCAGCTCTCTGATCTCTTCCTGCTGCAGGCGAGTCGACTGCCGCAGACGCTGAGACCATCAGACACGCTCTTGCCACCCAAGCTCCACAAATGGAAGACTGCAATGACAGAGCGTCCGCCTCAAATTATTACTTCAGTAAACCATCAACCTTCTGGTCCTGTGCATCCTTTAAGGCTGCGCTGCCTTCAACCGGTATGGTCGTCTTCTTCATAACCGCTGACACTACCGCATCGATCCGCAGAGATCGGAACTTTTGTCCTTATCCGCCAAGGGATAGAGCCAAGTCATCGCCCTAATCAGGCCTGCTTCCGGCTGATCCCACTCCTCCTGGATCATCCGGTCTACCACCCGATGAACAGGAAACACGATCTGTGCTTGTCTCACTGCTTGAATAATAGGGTCTTCCACCTCTTCTTCATCCGTCACCTGCGCCGCTGCCAGATTTAACATCTGAAGGGATTCTGTGATCAGTGCCGTCAGTTCGTCCCTGCGAAAGACCCGAATGATTTTTGCCCGATCCTCAGGCTCTTGGATCTCCCCTTCTTCCAAGTCCTCCAGAGCCTCATCTTGGTCCACCTCAGCTTCATCGGCCTCTGGCCACTCGCCCTCAGCAGGCGAAAGCTCACGAGTCCTCGCCCTCTTAGAGGCTTTTGGGGGAAACATCCTCGATGCCCGCTACCCCCAACTGCTGCGTAAAACTAGGCAGAGACAAGGGTTCCGGTACTTTCCCTTGAAGATGTAAACAAAAGGCCTGATGCATAATTAGCACAAAGTCCAGGCAAAAATCCCCGAGATGTGCTCCCTATACCGAGACCGGTAGTGCCCCTGACAGACCTGCCAAGACTTCCAGGCCGGAGCCTTGTAACGAGGCCCCCCCACAGCCTCCCCTGCTGGGAGGTCAAGGGAGTCACCTTGACCTCCATCTGCTGCTGCACGTTGGTCGACACTGTAGCGCAGCCGCAGCAGACCCCGGAATCAGCCACAGTACCTCTGCGGGTGCCGCAAACCACACACTGAGGGTACGACATCATAAGGCCAACACTACTTACGATTTTTTTTTTTTTTCTAAAGAGATGAGCACCCAAACCTCTCCCAACACAGAGAGGACCTGATCCCAGGTCCACTGGACTAACTCTTGGAGCCACGTAACCCTCAGGACTTCACTAAAAAACAACTTTTCATTTTTATTGTTGGTTAACATTGAAAATGAAAGAAAATAAAGATAAGTAAAATGAGGAAAATAAACTCTTAGAACAGCCAGGGCAGTGCGTCCCGATGCCCGTGCTGCTGATCGGGTAGGCAGCCATGCGGCGTATACGTGCTCTTTAAAATGGCCACCGTGAACCCCGAACGCAAAATTCAAAAGTAAATCAAAAGTAAAAAACGTCGAGAATAAAGGAAGAATAAAAAACAATCCCGCTGTGCGGCTTGCTGCCTGTCCCAACATGCGGACCGCTGTGCCCACCATGCAGTCCAGACGTGCAGGAAAATGGCCGCTGCGTAAGCCAGCGAAAATTGGCACCAAAACCACCGTCCGGGGAGCAACACTCCAACTGCAGCCTGACAGAGCCCGAAGGCCTTACCTGATGGACCGAGAAGCTCACACAGCCCACTCCTGCTACCGGGCAATGATCCGCTCCTCCAGCCGTGCCACCGCAATTGGCTGTGGGGCAAGGGCTGCCTTGCCGGCTTCACTAAAGACAGTGCAGATCTCGCTGGAATGAAAATCCTACGCCGCATACAGCCTCTGTCTGCTCGGGCCCCGGCGCTCTCTCCCATATAGTCAAGGGAGAGAGATCTGAACCGGCGAATTACTAAAATATATAAAGAATGACAGGCAGAGCAGGTAAGCGGGAACTGCTATGAACTTAAAGGGCTAGACCTCAAATTTAAAATCACTCAAAGAAATCTGCTCCCCCACAGTAAAGGGGTTTCAGGCCTCATTGCCAATTTATTTATTTATTTTATTTATTTAACTGTATTTATATCCCGCTTTTCACCGGCAATTAGAATTGAAAGGTAAAATAAAATGAAATTTAAAACTAAAATGCTCCTTATCCATTCCTCCTAGAGGGCCCAGAACGCAGAACTACGTCCTCTTGCTGCATGGAGACTGGATACACTGGGGCTGATGGGAGAGATCAGCAGGCTATATCCAGTGATGTCATGATTTTGACATGCCCAGTCTCCAAGCTGCAGGAGGAGGTGCACAACCCAGAGGTGGAGGACTAAACTGGAGGAACGATAAGGAACCTGCAGATGCCGCCACTCTGTCTTGCAATCTTCAGGACCTGCCATATCCACTGTCGTAGCTCCTATGCCGGTTCACTGGGCGCAAAAATCCTGCCCACACAAGTATCAAAGCACGCTCTCTAGCTCCTGGGCCGGCCGTAACTGACACTTGGCCAGGTTGACCCCAACCGAGACTTTGAAGGAACTCTCCCACCCGCGCTGTTGCTCTTTTCGCTATCATCCCTAGACTTCATCTGAACCAGCCAATCGTCTACGTACGGGTGGACGAGAACCCCTTCCTTGTGGAGAGCTGCCACCGCCACCACCACCATGACGACCTTGGTGAAGGTATGGGGTGGTTGCCAGACCGAAGGGCAACGCTCAAAACTTGAAATGGCCCCTTGGCACCGCAAAGCAGAGAAACTGCCATGTTCTGGATGGATGGGAACGTGCAGATACGCCCCTGCGAGATCAAGTATCGCCCAAAATCTCTGCTTCCTACTGCCATTATTACTGTGAAAATGCAGGACCCAGAGACTGTAGTTCATGCCCTCGAAGTCGAGAATTTGGCGAAAGGAACCTTCCATTTGGGCACCATGAAATACATGAAGCATTGACCGCAGACGTACTGGTCTCATGGAACCAGTTCCACGGCTTTCAGCTGCAGGAGACAAGTCAAGATCTCTTAGACTGCTGCCAACACCTCTGCGCCCACTTTGGGTGATCAAAGGAGCTCGTTCTTTCTCCGGCAGTGGGTATAGGCACATTATGGATTGCACCCCTTTAAGGCCAACCTCCGCCAGATCCCACTTATCCTGGATCATCTGTCCTACTACTCAATGTACTGGTAAGACTTTCTGTGATTTCTGTACCGCCTGGAACAGCAGATCCTACAGTGCCTCTTCCTCTGCCGGGTGGTTAGCAGGCATATTCAGGGCCTTAAGGGTCTCCAAGGTACACATAGAATGTGAGCCCTTTGGGGATGAGGAGTTGTATCAGTACCCGCTTGTAGTAACTGTAAACCACCCTGTGGCCTTCGGCCTGGGCAGTATATCGAGAAATTACATAAACAAGCATAAAGATGAGCACTGGTAGTTCCCAGCGGAAAACCCGAACAATCCGGGCCTGATCTAGGCTCTCTCCTTCTTCCAACGCCTCCTGCAGATCTAGCTCCGTGTCAAGGTCTTCCCCATCCAGCCCCTCCGACAACAGCAATTGCTGCCACTCCTCTAAGCCTCTAGCTGCTTAGACGCCACTGCTCCTGACTCGTGCTCTTTTGCGTCCGACATCCTCTTAGCCCCGTGTTCTGGAGCAGAGGAGCCACTTGGTAGGCAAAACGCCTTCTGCAAAAGAAAAACTCCGGTGAGAACTCCCCCAGGAGCCCTACAGCTTCCTGGGCTCAAGGGGTGGATGGTCCGGGTATCTTGCAGGGACCGGGGGCCGGATCCGTTCAAGGTAACATGGTGCCCCCCACCCCCAGGGTCTGTTGCAACCAGGAGGGACTCTCCTGCTTCATCTCATCCTGCAGGTCCTGCTCCCATGACAGCTTCTTGCATGCAGTTTAGGCAGACGCCTGCCTCCTAGACCATACCACATCGGGGACTGCATATCTTGAGGATTTTTAGATTGCGCTGCAGTGTTGTATCTTAAAGATATGAAATGGACTTTGCCCTGATCCAAACACGTTCTCCAAGTAAAGTTTACGTTTTTCTTCTATTACTACCAATGACTATAAGGGAGTACCAGCTTCCCTTGCAAGCAATATTACAGATTTAATAGTTACATAATCTGGGCTAAGCGACAAGAGAGGATCATGTCAAGTTACTGACCATAGACAGGATTTCATTGCATCCAATCCACTGACTAATCTTTCAAATTACAAACATTTCTTGTATGCAGGTACTTCCAGATTTCCGCAGAGCTGTAGCTGCTACAAACCTATATGCAGCACCTAACACTTATCTTTATTTCTGTCTCTGACTTTTTAATCTGACCCTTCTCAGGAGAAAGCAACAATGTCTCAACCAAGTGCCAGTTATGGCCTATCTGATTAGGCCTTTCCCACATGTCTGCATCAAGTCATTGTGCATTGAATCAGTTTTGAGCTGTATAACACAAGTAATGCTTAAGGATTAAGTGGGGTTCACGCCTCTTGATACCATCCTCTACCAGACACTGTGGTCTGGCAGGGGGCACTCCCCGGGAACGCCCTCAATCTGTACTCGGATAGGTAAAAGGATCCCTAGCACAGTGCACCTCCACAGGCTCAGGCACAGAGCACTAGAGTACTTGAACTAAAATAAAATAAAACCAAAATCAAAAACTAACTGAAACTGAAATTAAAAAGAAACTGCAAATGGCCCCCTAGGAAGAGGCTGTTCTGTCCTGCTTTATTCTCCGGTGGCTGCCTCTCCCAGGCACACAAAACACAGCAGGGGATTAAACACATGCAGGCCTGAATAAGAAGAAATCGTGCCTAAATGCAGCAGGGGGAGTTTCCCACACCGCTGCAGGCTTCCAAACATGCAGCTGCAGGCCACTCTGTCTCCTCATGTTCTGGTGGTTGCTATGGGTTCCTGCTGTCCTCCCCACCCTGCCACTTACCTTGAGCCTCTTTGCCGCATGGCTTTTCTACCCCTCACTCAGCCTTCCTTCCCGGCTTCGGCACCGAGGGGGGTGACTCGGGGCTGCCAGCTTTCACGCCTGTCAAGCAACTGCAGCGGCTCCTCACCTGATAACGGGTTTGGGAGCAGCCAGAAGTCTCGGACTGAGGAAGGCCCCCCACAGAACTCCCCCCCCCCCAAAAAAAATATCCTGGGGGGGGGAGGGAATATCCTTCCCTCAGCCCTGTTGTCCCCCGGGTTCTCTCTGGGTTTTTTTTTTTACATTTCTGCCTTTAAAAACAGAGAAACCTGCACCTTAACAGGGGAAATAAAAGTAAACTAACTAAACTTATCTCCTTATTTGTCTCTTCAGCAAGTCCAGCACCCTGGCTCACAACCTCCTCCAGCTGCTTGGAGACTGAGCTTAATGGGGCTGGTGGGCGGTGCCAGCTGCATATGTACACTAGTGCCATCAAAAAGATGACATGCTCAGTCTCCAAGCTGCTGGAGGAGGTGCACTAGTCAGAGGTGAGGGACTGGACTGGAGGGACGATAAGGAACTGGGGTGCCTACCTTCTATCACAAAACACATTCGGGGGGGGGGGGGGTGGAAGGATCCGGGACTGGACTGGAGTTCCTCGAGGAACAACAGTTAGCAGGTAAGTCTAATTTTGCTTTCATTATCATCCCTCCAGTTTAGTCCCACACCACTGGGATGTATCAGAGCAGTTAAACTAACGGGAGGGACCCGCACAACCAGCCTGAAGTACTGCTGATCCATAGAGAATGATCCCCGCCGTCTGGACTTCCAGGAGAAAATGCTCAGTGAAACTATGAAGCGACGACCACATCGCCACCCTACAGATCTCTACTGGCGGGACTAACTATACTCTACCCATGCCGTCACCTGAGCCCTCATGGAATGCACCCGTACCCACACCAGCACTGCTTTACTCTGTACGCCAATGCAAGTGCCTCCCTGATCCACCTAGAAATGGAGGCATTTGCCGCAGCCTCACATCTGCGTTGCCCCCCAAAAAACACAGCACACAGACGATACAATTTCTGGACAGACGCCGTCCTTCTCAAATGCTTCTGTAGGCCCTTTGGACATCCAGGCAACTGCCGCCTAGTGGCCAAGCCCCCCACCCCCCTCCGCTCTGCCAGAACTGAAAAAGAAAACACCTGGTTCACGTAAAATGCTGAAACCACCTTGGGCCAAAACAAAGATACCAGCCAGAGAACCACCACCTCCCTGGAGAAAGAAGGAATGGCTCTTGGTACAAAAAGGCCTGAAGCTCCGAAATTCTGGTTCCAAACAAGTGCCCCAAGGAAGGGTTCCCCTGAAAAGAGCCATCAGCATGATATTGAGATCCCAAGATGGCACTCCCGCACCCCCGGAGGCCGCAGGAGATTCACTGCCCTCAGAAATCTCAGTACATCTGGGTGCACCCCTAACGACACCTCTAGGATCTTTACCTGATAACAGGGAATCGCCACCCACTGCACCCACAAGGAACTGGCTGCTAGGCCCTTAGCAAAACCAGACTGCCACATTGCCCAGAGTCTGCAACAGAGGCAGTTGATGTTCACATCTGCCCCTCTCTGCACCACAACTCGAAACAGCGCCATATGTAGAAGTACGCCAGGCCTGTAGAGCTCCTCTCGGCTAGTAGCAATGTTGCTATTACAAAGTTCAAACATTCTTTCTTCTTCAATCTCACCCTTTCAGGAGCCATGCCATAAGCGAGAATCAATCCACCTGGGGCAGCAGAACGGTCCCTGCAATAAGAGGTCCTTCCGGACCGGCAGGTGCCACGGCTGAGCTTCTAGTAGTCAAACCCAGTTGGCCTAACATGGGCATCATGGTCAATTCGGTACCAACAGAATTTCTAACCCCAGTGTGCCTCTCACCAATGCACTACATGGCCTATGAAAGTCCATGGGGAAACACACAGAAGACACTCTTCAGGCCACCTCTGTACTAAGGCAACCAGGCCCTCAGACATATTTTCTTCTTTTTCTGCTGAATTAGACAGCCCAGCCAGGCCAATTCGAACGTTGTCATTAGGTCCATAACCAGTTCGCTCAAATCTCTCCCCCCCCCCCCCCCCCGGTTGAGTCACTACTCTCAAGGGGCCATGCGCACCCGACTGAGGTAATCTGCCATCACATTGTCCACTTCTGTTCTGTGTCTCGCTGACAATGTCTGGAGATGTTCTCTATCCAGCCTAACAGGCTCTCAGCCTCTTCCTCTAGAGCCAACCATACTTTTTGGAGAGGCCCTCGATGAAGTCATTTGTGTCCACCGAAAAGGCTGCCCCCCTACTCCATTTGACCACCTCCCTGGACAGGTGCGGATCCGCCTCTCCCTGCTGAAGCTTTTGGGACCAGCAGAGGCAGGCCCTAGCCACCAATGGAGGCCTGTAGCGGAAGGGGGTTGATATCACAAGCCTGCCTGAACAGTGTGTCCAACTATCCTGGGTGTCCTTGAGAGCCGCACTACCTTCTACCGGTATCGTAGATTTTTTGGGTTTTTTTTTGTTTTGTTTTGGGGTTTTTTAAGCCGTAGACACAGCCGTGTCCACCTTGGGTGATTGAAGAAGTTTGCATTGCTGTTCCAGTAGTGGGTAGAGATGTGTTATGGCTGACACCACATTAAGGCCAGCCTCCGGCAGATCCCACTCCTCCTGGATCATCTGCCATACCACTCTGTGCACCGAGTAAACTTTCAGTGATTTCCTCACAGCCTGGAGCAGAGGATCCTCCAGTGTCTCATCCTCTGCGGGTGTCATATTCAGAGCCTTTAAGAACTATATGATGATTGCCAAGAGCTCTGCCCTGCAGAACACCTGAATCAGCCGGGACTGATCCTCCTGAAGGTCCCACTCCGTGTCCAGGTCATTACCCTCCAGCCCCTCAGACAATGGTGATTCTTGCTATTCTCTTGGCCTCTGGCCCTCTTAGCTGTAACTGTCACTGCCTCACCCTCTTTTGCCATTTGATCTCTCAGCCCCATGTACTAACGCTGAAGAGCCACTCGCCAACGTAAGGCAAACTTTGGTGACAACCTCCCGAAAGTCCTGTCACTCCCAGGGTCCCAGGCATAGTAGAAGGACTGTGGGCCAGTTTGGCCAAAGCCAGCACAGGGTCCCCACCCACCACTTGGACTTCTTGCACCAGGGAAGGACCCTCCTGTACTGCTCCCAAGAATTAGCCTCCTGTGTGCAGTCTAAGCCAATGCCTGAGACTGCTCTCCGGCAGGTCCCGCAGAAGAGACACTGAGGCCTAACCGGCATGGTGAGATGAGAGCGGGCTACCCCCCCGCACAAAGTATCTCCCAACTGACCCCGGGCGGGTAGAAGGGCCCTTCCCCCAGAGCTAAGGCCCAGCTGGCAAACTGACCCAAGTAAGGCACATTAAATTAAATTAAACCAAATTAAAACAAAAGAAAGAAAAGCAAACAAATTCAAATTCAGTTAACCATCCAGGAGACCTGTGCCCTAATGCGGGAAAAGAAACCCATGCCAGAAGGAACCTCTCTGCCCTGTTTCTAACCTTGGTGCAAAGGAGAAACCACAACAGAACTGGCCGCTGACTTTCCCCGCGCTCCACACCCAGCAGGAGAGAAGACATGGCTCCAGAGAAGAGAAAAATTCACTGCTTGTGCCTCTGGCAAAGCTGCAGGCCCCAACCACGAGCTTGCAAGCTGCTCTATGCCCTCCAGGCGTTCCGATGATCTCCAGTAGCTCCTGCCGCCGCTCTCACTTACCGCCTCTGCACCTTGTGTTTTTTCTCCTCCTCCCCCACACTCAGCCTACCATTCTTGGCTTCGGCACTGAGGGAGCTGACCCAAGCTGAGAATCTGCGCGCTCTCCCCCATGCGGCGACTCCTCACCTGATAACGGGTTCGGGAGGCACCTGAAAACTCCAGCTGAGGAAGAATTGCAAAAAACTCCCCCTGGACTCCTGGGGGAAAAGAATCTTCCCTTTCTGCCCTGTGGTCTTCTAACTTAATTCCTCCTTTTGGCTTTTCTTTTTTTTCCTATTATAAAACGTTAAACAAAACAACTTGTAACCTACAGGGGAAGAGAACTCCAAAGTTTAACTCTACACCTAAGCTCCTTAACTGTCTCTTCAGTGAGCCGAGCACCCTGGCTCACTACCTCCTCCAGCTGCTTGGAAACCGAACATGCTGGGAGCTGGTGGGCAGTGCCAGCTGCATAAGTACATTGGTGTCATCAAAAGATGACATGCTCAGTCTCCAAGCTGCTGGAAGAGATACACTACCCAGAAGTGTGGTACTGGTCTGGAGAGATAAGGAACGTTATGAAGTAATTAGACCTTACCTGCTAATTAGTGTTCCTGAAGGACTCCAGTCCAGTCCCTTGTCTTCGGGGTTGTGCAACCTTTCCAGCAGCTTGGAGGCTGAGCCCATCATCGCTTTGATGATGCTGGGGTATAAATACCACTGGCACCACCCACAGGCACCAGTAATCTATTGAAAAAGCAGACTGGTCGGATGGCAATTAAGCAACCATAACTTCATAAACAGATTAAAAAAAAAAAAAAAAAAAAGCCTTTTTTGTTCTGGTTAACTCCCGCGGAGGGAGCTGGGAGTGAGGAGAGGGAGGAGGAGGATGGAGGAGGAGGATGGAGGAGGAGGAAGAAGGAGGCAGAGAGGAGGCGGCTTACCTGACCACGCACTAGCCCTCCCCCCTAACAACTCCACAGGCTCCCGTCCTATCTGGACATGATGCCAACGGAACCTTCGTACAGGCTCTGATCTCTTCTTCGCTTCCTGTCTTCGGTCCAGCGTTCTCCCTTCCTAAAGGAATTCTGCCCCTGAAGAAACCAGGGTGGGATCAGGGACTAGACTGGAGTTCCTTCAGGAACACTAATTAGCAGCTAAGGTCTAATTACTTCTTCCTTATCGTCTCTCCAGTCCAGTCCCTTGTCTTTTGGGATGTAACAGGAGCAGTTCAAGCCTGGGAGGGATCCGTCATCCCGGACCAAAGCACGGACTCTCCAAAAGTAGCATCCGCAGCTGACTGAACGTCCAGTCTGTAGTGCTTGACAAAGATATGCAGCAACGACCAAGTCGCCGCTCTGCAAATGTCCTGCGGAGGTACCAAGCTATGCTCCACCCAAGACGTTGCCTGGGCCCTAGTTGAATGTGCCCTAAGGTCCACAGGGACCTGTTTCCCCTTGAGGATATAGGCAGAAGCAATAGCCTCCCTGACCCACCTAGAGATGGAAGACTTGGCTGCAGCTTCCCCTTTGTGCGGTCCCCCAAACTAGATGAATAACCGTTTGGACTGTCTAAAGGAAGCCGTTCGAGACAGATAACGCCTCAGCGTTCTACACACATCCAGGCTCCGTAGTTTCCCTTCACCAGAAAAGGATGGGAGAGATACAACCTGGTTCACGTGAAAAGGCGAAATGACCTTAGGCAAAAAGGAGGGAACTGTCCACAAGACCACCCTGTCCTTAAAGAAGGAAAGAAAGGGGGGCCGAGCAGACAGAGCTTGCAGCTCGGAGAAACGCCTAGCCGAACAGATAGCCACCAGAAAACAGTTTTCAGGGTTAAATCCTTTAGGGAGGCCTTTCCCCCTGGTTCGAAAGGTTCCCCGGTTAACGCATTCAACACGAGATTAAGATCCCATGAAGGAATTACTGACCTCTGTTGGGGCCTTAGCCGCCTAACCGCTCACAGGAACCTGCCAATGTCTGCGTGGTCTCCTAAGGCTTTCCCCCGGACCTTACCCCGGTAGCACGAGATGGCTGCTAGCTGTACCCGAAGGGAACTCGCCGCTAGACCCTTCTCGAATCCAGCTTGCAAAAACTCCAGGATTTCGGGGACGGAAGTCGAGAAGGGTTTCTTTCGTTGCTCCTCGCACCACACTTCAAATACCCGCCAAACCCTCACGTAGGAAAGGCAGGTTGATCGCTTTCACATGCTCAACAAGGTCGAAATCACCGATCCCAAATAACCTTGCTTCCTGAGTCGAGCCCTTTCAATAGCCAGGCCGTAAACGAGAATAGAGCCATGTGGGGCATCTGTACTGGCCCCTGCCGTAACAGATCGTTTCTGCAGGGTAACCGCCACAGTCGCTAGCTCCGGACTGGCCACGGCGCCCATGGTATGCAGATTTGGTGAGGCTATGAGAACTACCAATCCTTGGTGGGCTTCCACTCTCTGAATGTCTCTCCCTATGAGGGCCCAGGGCAGAAAAACATATAGGAGACCTTCTGAAGGCCACTTCTGGACCAGAGCGTCCAGGCCTTCCGACATCCTTTCTTTCCTGCGACTGAAAAATCGACTTGCCTTGGCCGGTTGCCAATGAGCCATGAGGTCCCTGACCGGAGGGCCCCAACGGGCTACCACTTGGTCGAACACCTTCTGAGCCAACTCCCACTCTCCTTGGTCTATCTTGTATCTGCTCAGGTAATTGGCCGTGACATTGTCTATACCGGCCACATACTGTGCCTGATAGCCTATTACAGTGGGCAGAAGCCCATTTGTCAGAACTATCTGCCTCTTCCTCCCTGGCGGTTGATGTAGGCCACTGTCGTAACATTGTCGGAAAGGACCCGAACAGCTCTCTGTTGAACTAATGGCTCGGGTGCTCTGAGAGCCAAGATCACTGCCCGCAACTCTAGTCTGTTGATGGACCACTGCGTCTCCCTCGGAGTCCAACAACCCTGAGCGAACTGGCCCTTGCAATGCACCCCCCAGCCGGTTAGACTTGCATCCGTCGTCAGCTGTACCCACCGCAGAGGTTCAAGGGGCATTCCGCGTTCTAGGTTCTTTGGGCAGCACCACCACTGAAGAGCATTCCTGGTCTGCAGGGGGCAGGGCAGCCGTTTGGACAAAGGATGATATTGATGGAACCAGCACCGTAACAATGCCCGTTGAAGTGGTCGCATATGCGCTCTGGCCCACGGTACCACCTCTATTGTTGCTGCCATGGTTCCCAGCACTTGGAGGTAATGCCAGGCCGAAGGGTTCCATCTAGTCAGAAATTGTGACAAGGATTCTCAGGCAGACTGACCTCTGTTTTGGAAGAAACACCTTCCCCCTGTTGGTGTCGAACCTTGCACCTAGGTACTCGATCTCCTGCATGGGTATTAATCTGCTCTTTGACCGATTGATGACCCACCCCAGTTCCTCCAGGAATGCTATTACTCTGGCCGTTGACTTGCGACTTTCTGCTTCTGTTTTCACCCGGATCAGCCAGTTGTCCAGGTAGGGATGTACTAGAATTCCTTCCTTTCGCAGAGCTGCCGCAACCACCACCATAACCTTGGTGAACGTACGAGGCGCTGTTGCTAACCCAAAAGGGTAGGGCCTGGAACTGAAAGTGTCCTCTTGGGACCGCGAATCTCAGAAATTGCTGGTGAGCCCTCCGGACAAGAATATGCAAATATGCCTCTGTCAGATCTAAGGAAGTAAGGAACTCCCCCCGCCGAACAGCCACAATCACCGACTTCAGAGTTTCCATACGGAAGTGGGGTACTCAGACAGCGATTGATCTGCTTCAGATCCAGGATTGGGCAAAAGGTTCCTTCCTTCTTCAGTACCACGAAATAAATGGAGTATCGACCGGAGCCGCATTGGTCTTCGGGAACGGGAATCACCGCCCCGAGCACTATTAAGCCTGGAAAGAGTGTCTATCGCTGCTTTCTTTGCTGGCGATCCGCAGGGGGACTGAACAAAGGCTGACCTCACCTGTTTCGCAAATTTGAGAGCATAGCCCTCTGATCACTTCCAAAACCCATTGATCGGATGTGACTCGGGTCCAGGCGGAAAGAAAAAGCCTTAACCAACCCCCCACCGGCCGGAATTCCTCCCGGATCCCCGATGCCTCATTGCGGTTTTCTAGAACCCACAGAGGAGGAAGAGGCCCCAAAACCTCTACCAGCTCCGCGAAACCCCCTGAAACCTTGTCCTCTAGAGGGAAAGCGGCCCCTAGAGAAGGAGTTCAACCTGGATTGTCGAAATCTGTGGAAATCCCTTGGATGACTCCTTGCGGGAGCTGGCGAGCGGCCTTGCTTAGGTCTGTCCTCCGGAAGCCTACCTCCCTTAGACTCGCCTAGATCCTTCACTAGCTTCTCCAAATCTTCCCCAAATAGTAGCTTCCCCTTGAAGGGGAGCCGGCTGAGACGCGCTTTAGAGGAGGCATCCGCCGCCCAATTGCACAACCACAAATATCGCCGAGCTGCCACCACCGAGGCCATATTCTTTGCTAGGCTCCTGATGAGGTCATACTGACTGTCCGCCAAGACCACCGCTTCAGATTCCATCCTCGCCGCATCCTCCTGCGCGCTACCTGCCAGGCCATCAGCAAGCTGAAGTTGTTGGGCCCATCTCAGACAGGCTCTTGACACCCAGGCTCCTGACACCGAAGCCTGCAAGGCGAGGGCACTAACATCAAAAGCTTGCTTTAGCAAAGTGTCTAACTTCCTATCTTGGGCATCCTTCAGGGCCGCACTGCCCTCAACTGGGACAGTAGTCGTTTTCATGACTGCAGAAACCGCCGCATCCACTCTAGGAGACTTCAGCAGTCCTTTGTCTGGCTCCGGTAATGGGTACAGGCGAGGCGAGGCATAGAGCGTACCCCTCTCAGGCTGGATTCTGGTTGATCCCATTCCTCCTGGATTATCTGTCACACCACCCTGTGCACTGGAAACACCTTTTGCGAGCTCCTAACGGCTTGGATCAAAGGATCCTCCAAGGGATCCTCATCTGCCATCTTGTCCGAAGCTATATTGAGCACCTTCAGTGACTCAGTAATCAATGCAGGGAGTTCTTCCCGATGAAATACCTGCACTATTCGGGCATGTTCCTCTTCCGGAATCTCTCCCTCTTTGAGCTCGGCTTCCTCTTCTCATACCTCCTTGTCCGAGGTCTCTTCTCCCCAGGGGTCCAGTACAGGAGGCACAGGCCGTTCCTCGCTCATCAGCCTGGTGCGCTTAGGAGGAACCCCCGAGTCTTGTATCTCAGCCCTCGCCCTTTTAGGAGGTGCGTTTGCCTGAGCCACCCCTGATCCTCCTGCCCCCTGCTGGCACATGAAACATGCCTTGTGAAGCAGTAGGACAAACTCTGGAGAAGTGTGATCCCAGGCCCTATCCTCACCAGAGGAAGGGGGGGGGGGCAGAGGGACAGAGAAGATCCGGGTAAATCCATAGAAGGAAGGAAGAGGCATTCCCCCCCTTCCTCCAGAGGGTCTGCCGTCCCCTGGGAATCCTGGGCCATAGCCAACTGGATCTCTTGTTCAACGGAGACAGCCTCTGCAGTGCAACCCCTGCAGAACCCTGGTTCCGATGCCGTGCCCCGCCTAGTGCCACAGGCTGGACAACGTGGCTTGCCGGGCATGCTTGGGCAAATTTAGTTCAAGCAGGTGATACAATTAAAAGAAATAAAATCAAAAATTAAATCAAAAAATTTAAATTCAAAGCTTAAAATTCAGCAAAGGAAAAATTTAAACTTAAATTTAAAATTCGTTGGTAAAATCAACCAAAAATTAAAAATAACAAAAAAACAAACAAAAAAAACCAGGTAAATACTTGCTGTTTGTCTGCTCCTCTCCCCCTCCGTTCACTGGTGCAAGGAAACCAGGCGTCTTCAGCTGGTTTCCCACGTGTGTGTAGGCCGCGGCCACGTGGAATCGGCCTGAGATCAAAAAAGGCCTTACCAGAGCCACGGGCCGCCGTGCGATGCACTCAGACCCCTCTTCTGCTATAAGTGGGTCTTACAAACTGATCACGGCTCCCGGTGCTGCCTCCAGCGCTCAGCCACCCCGCGGGCTTCGGCACGAGGCCGGAGACCGTCTGGAGGGCCACGGAGCCGCCTCAAGCGCTCAGCCCTTCTGCAGGCTTCAGCGGAGGCGACAGGCAGCCGGAACAAAAAACTTGAGTTGTCCAGTCTTGCGCGCGAGGGAAGAAGCCTTCTTTTCCCCCCGCGGTTTCTGGAAGTCCTCCTCCGCTCCGCTCCGTGAATATAAGTTGAATGAGAGAGGAGAAAGGACGAGGGGGGGGGGGAGGAGGAGGAGGAGGAGAGAGTTCTAATTTTTTAAAAGGCGCAGGGCCCCCAAAAGAAAGAAATAACACACAAAGTAGGTTTAAAGGAAAACAAAGCAAATAAAAGGTAAATTAAAAGTAATTTTAAAATTAATGGCAAAAGGTAGACTCTCCAGTAAGCCCTTGGCTCCAGCTGCTTGGAGGCTGAAATTACTGGTGCCTGTGGGTGGTGCCAGTGGTATTTATACCCCAGCATCATCAAAGCGATATGATGGGCTCAGCCTCCAAGCTGCTGGAAGGGTTGCACAACCCAGAAGACAAGGGACTGGGATTGGAGAGACAATAAGGAATAATCAACTGCCATAACTTGGAACACACATTAACAAGCAGCATTTGGCTCTTACTGCAAAAAGGTGAAATTAGACCCTACCAGCTAATTTTCTTTCCTCGAGTCCCTCCAGTCCTTTCTGGACACATGGGTTATGCATGCCTGCCAGAAGATGGAGAACCACTAGTTTGATTTTGGACATCATGGTATAAAAGGTCCTATGCTACCTTGATCTCACCAGTATTCCGCAAATGGAGAATATTAAACACTTATTTATCACATACCAAGGTCTCATATAGTATACTCACTGCAACTTTTCCTCTGCCCTCATAGAGCATCAGGAACAGGAGATACAATCCCTGCTCCCAAGACTAACTCTACAACCCATGCAGTAACATCAATGTACAAACAAATGGGAGCCCAAAGGATCAAGTTGGTTATGCAAGAGAACCACCCAGCTACCCAGCCAGAGAATAAACAGCCACTGCACAGCTGCCAACAAGCAAGGCTGGGAATGATCATACTGGGGCAGGGACTGGACTGGAGGGACTCAAGGAAAGAAAACTAGCAGGTAAAGCCTAATTTCACCTTCCTCATCGTCCTTTCCAGTCCAGACGTGTGGAATGCAACAAAGCAGTACACAGTGGAGGGGGAAACATACTGGTGGGAAGCACCAAAAAAAAAATAAAAAAAAGTCAATCAATCAATCGCTGAACAGCAGCAGCTCTACAACATCCGGAAGACCTAAATTATATCCCACCGAGCTGGATACTGACGAGGACCGACACCCCCCCCCCCCCCTTGCCGCAAGCACCCACCATGCTGTGGAAGAGCCTTGACCTACCTGCCATGTGCTGTGCAATTGCCAAGACACCTAAACGACATACCACCAGACTGGACTCCGCTAATACTGCCAGGTCCTCCCTGGCCATAGCCATCACATCTAGCGTCAGACAGATCTGGTCCACTGAGCCCTGGGCACTAGAACACCTTGGACACCATTATTGCCCAGACCAAAATGGAATGCTCGCATGCAAAATAGTCCCATGACCAGGAATGAGCCGAAATTGAACAGCGTGTATCTAAGCCATACAGAAGCTGAGTAGGCGGCCTCACAAACCAACGACGGGGACAGACATGGCCCCAGTGACCAACTACTCAGCGACTAAAAGGCAAGTTCCAAGCACTCTTACCATTTCCAACCATATAGCCAAACAAGATCACAACCTGTTTCTCATGGAACCAGGAAACTAAGTGGTCAGGTTGCATGGCCGCCAGAAGGAACTACTAGCAACAAAGCACCAATTAATGAACCCGAATAGCCATTAGTGGGAGCGTCAGGCCAACAAAAACCTGTATGGATTAAAAATCACTTTTTTTGTTTTTGGGGGGGGGGGGTTTGTTTTTGGGTTGTTGTTTTTTTAAATAGCCCAGAAGGGGTCATAAGAACATAAGATAAGATATGCCATACTGGGTCAGACCAAGGTCCATCAAGCCCAGTATCCTGTTTCAAACAGTGGCCAATCTTGGTCATAAGTACCTAGCAGTTTCCCCAAAAGACACAGGTTCCACAATGCTTGTATTGGGTCAAGCAGCGATATCCCGGGTCCCTTTTAATAATGGTTTATGGACCTTTCCTCCAGGAACTTGTCCAAACCTTTTTTTTAAACCCAGCTACACTAACAGCTTTTACTACATCCTCCAGTAACAAAATTCCAGAGTTTGATTACACGTTGAGTGAAAAAATATTTTCTCTTATTAGTCTTAAATAGGTTACCCTGTAGCTTCATTGCATGTCCCCTAGTCTCCCTATATTCTGATGGAAGTGAACAATCGATCTATGTTTACCCGTTCCACTCCATTCAGTAATTTATAGACCTCTATCATATCTCTCCTCAGCCGTCTCTTTTCCAGGTTGAAGAGCCCTAACATTTTTAGCTTCTCTTCATAGGGGTATCCTTCCATCCTTCTTACCATTTTGGTGGCTCTTCTCTGTACCTTTTCTAATAATGCTATATCCTTTTTAAGATATGGTGACCAGAATTGCACGCAATATTCAAGGTGCGGTCGCATCATGGAACGATACAGAGGCATTATAATATGCCCTGATCTCTGGGATACACGATCCGCACCTTACCAGCCTCCTGCAAACTTACAGAAATGATGGGGCACACACTCATCCAAACCACCGTGCTGCCCCTGTCACCCAAGGCCGACTGAGACAGGGTCACTTACTCCCCTGCTCAACCAAGATGATCAGCTGCTACCCAAGGCAGGCAAACATAAGGACTGGCAAGGCATCCCTACACCGTGCACTGCCAAAGAAGGATAGGAGAGAAAAAGACAACATGAAAAATATCTAAGAGACCTACCTGCAAAACTTGCTTCCTGGCCAGTAGCGCTGAGCGCTTTTCGAAGAACCCTGGGAGGGACGGAGGACTGAACTGTCGTCACTCAAGGAACTACAATTACCAGGTAAGTGTAATTATCATTTCCTTATCGTTCCTCCAGTTCAGTCCTCTACTTCTGGGATGTGCCAGAGCAGTAATCTTTGGGAGGGACCCCGCCAACCGTCCCGCAACACCGCTGAACCAAAACAAGAGATCACACCTGTTGCGACGTCCAGACGGTAAAGTCTACTGAACTTATGCAGACACGATCAAGATACCGCTTGGCAAAAGCCCCCTGGTGGAACCAAACTGTGTTCCCCCCCCAAGAACACGCTCGCACTCCGAAGGAGGGTGCCCGCAGGCCATCTGGCACAGACCGACCGCAAAGCCAATAGGCAGAAACCATTGCCCCCGGAAACTAATGGGCAAAAGAAACTTAATCTGCTGGCTGCGCTGTGCGCGCTCCACGGAACAGCGCCAATGCTCCGAAGCACAAAGAGACTTCGACATCATCAAATAGCGCCGCAACATCCGCTGGACATGCAACCAGCTGGAACTGCGATCCCGTTCATCCCCCTCCAAAGAACCGAGAACCGGAAACCGCATCCCCAGGTTCAAATGGAGAGGGGACACCAACGTAGGCAAAAGGGAAGGAACCGTCCGAAGCACCATCTGTTCCTATGAGAGGGACAAGAACAGATCCCTACACGAGAAGGCTAGCAACCCCGACACGTGCCTAGCCGAACAGATCACTATCAATGCCAAAACCTTCACAACAGCCCGAAGCAACGGCTCCATGGGAGGCTTTGACAACACCGACCACACCATACTAAGATCCGCAGGTAGAAGCAACACTCTACGGGACGGCCGCAATCGGGAAACAGCCTTCAGAAAACGAACCACAACCAGAAAAGCTGATAGGCTCTCTCAGCCCCTACCGCGATAACAGGCCAGGGTTGCCAGCTTCACACGCAATGAAACAGCTGCAAGACCCCTATCAAAGTCCTTCTGCAGAATCCCGCTGAAAGCGTTTTGGTTTTTTTTTCTCTTTGTATATACACACTTTCACCAGGCCACGACGGGCCACCTGGCACATATCCCAACCAAGCAGCACAGCCGTCGCACATGCGACGGAATCCCTAAAATGTGAGCTCACAGGAATCCACTGCCGGCCCCAATATAAGCAAGGAGTAACCCAATGGTCACTCCGGAAACCAGCCAGGCCCGCAAAGGCAGAACTGGCCACCCCAGGAAACATAACACGGGACCCAAAAGAACGCGGTCCGACCCATTATGGCATCTCCCATATCCCCATGAAAGGAACTGCCCCAAGGTCTCTGCCTTGGAATTAACAGACGGCGCGGGACCCTATGACCCTGCGAGTAACTCACGCGGGCAGTGCAGGCTAGTGGTCGAGGCAAGATGCCAGAGAACCAAGGGCTTGATATCCAATTGAGACCACCAACCGTGGGCCAGAAAAACTGGGGCTCCGGATCCCCCCAGTTGGCCCTTCTCGCCTACGGTAAACGACAAAACCCTCTGCCTCCGGTACCAAAACATAAACCGTGAGCCCTTCAGGGACAAGGGAAATGTTTAGTTATTCATTTAACGTTTCCACAGCAGGGTGCTACTCATATCAGCGCGGGTGACATTGAACAGAACCTTGGACATTAACTGCGGAAACCTTCTACAAAACCTGCAAACCAATGAGTATACCATCCAACTATAGCCTATTCGGGACTGGACAGAAGGGAATGGCCGCCCGAGTCTGCGCTGTGTGTGCCATAGGAGGGCTCAGGGTAAGAGTGGCCACCCTGACCCGTAGGCAAACAGTATATGCAACCAAACAACCGACCGGGAACCTGCGACCGCAGCAAACCCTGACAGTGGAGAGACAACCGAGCTGGTGCTGGTCCCTAGTCTTCCTTTCTCGCTCTTTCAGTCCGTCTGACAGCAATGAGAAAAGACTGAGAATAGCTTGTCCAGTGGGCCGGGAACCTGGCATCCTGGACAGTAGCGAGAAAGAGGACTAGGGTCTAAGAGCAAAGTCGAAAGAGAAAGGGAAACTGGGAACTATGGCACGGCTCACTCCACAGCAGATCCCATGACTGCATCTCAAGCCCCCTGTAACACCGTGAGGATCTCATGTACTGTAGCACAACCGACATCTCCCTCCTACTGGAGACATTTCCTTAAACTGAAAGGCAGGCAGAGCCAAGAAATGCAGCCTCAGACCGCAAAGAGTGCCCCCCAAACTCATGCCGAAGCAATTGCGAGCCCCTACAAAATGCACCTAGAGAAATAAGGGAGACCCCGCACCTGTCACCAAAACCCAGAGCAGGGAGCACGCCTGAACAGGGGCTGAAAGCACAGACATACCCAGCGAATGGACTGCCTCTATGAAACTTCCCAGTGCTCTGGAACGCGAAGCCCCAGACCGCGCTACCTAGACAAGCGCGTAAAGCCCTGCTCTGACAGCACAGGCTCTAGAAATCGACGAGAAGGCCCTGGGAAGGACACACTAAGCAGAGCCAAGAACACCCCAGCATCTGCCACCCCCCCCCCCCCCCCAGCTTTCCTGCAGCCGGAGAAACCGCAGTGGGAGACATTGACAACCTTGGTAGCGGAAATCTTACAAGTTGCCGCCTGTATGAACCCGATGAGTAATATGATTATGTACGTTACTACCGCCCCCCAGGGATGGGGTCCCGGAATACGACAGGGGATTCATGAACAGTGCTGCCATGCAGCGGCCTGTAGGGCACCAGAGCCCCACAAATGATACAGAAATGAAGAGCTGGAAATCTCAGACATATAACTTTGATATGCAAAACTTCACAGTCGCCTGTTTAGTCACTAACCCCTGAGTGCCCATGATGTGGCCTCGTGGTTAAGTCTTCCCTGACTTGCATAGAATGATCCAGCGATGAGGGGCTGCATACACAGCGTTACAGAAAGGCACCCTTTAGAGTACGAGACGCACCCTGGAAGCCATAGGGCATAGCACAGGAACTTCTGGGCTGACCGGATAACTGTCATCAACATTACATATATGTTAATTTTTTTTTTTTCCCCAATATCTTAAGGTGTCCGAAACCCATTTCTGTGAAAGCTGGGGAATTGCTCCCCACGCGCCCCATGGGCATCGACGTTCCCCTATGTAAAGACAGAGTCCCGCTGACCCTGTAGAACAACAGTTACAGGAGAGGAACTACACCATGTGGAAGGAAAAGCACCGTTTAAGGGTATGAGGATACCCCGATTCCTCTCCAGACAGTGCCAGCACCTCAATTTCTGGCTGCAGTAAGAAAGCTGGGACCAATCTGCTGAGAAGAAGTCAGTCGAGTTAGGGACTGTAATCGTTTCTACCAATAACCATACAGCACACCCACCGTGCTGCTTATTTCAGGATGAGTCCTTATTTGGAAAATGTTGCAATTGGTTTACTCCTTCGGAGAAGTTGTAAGAAAAAAATATATATATAGGGACCAGGTTCTGCACTGGTGGCAAGATGCTGTGAAAGTGTCTAGTCGCTGCCCCTATTCGGTGTCCCACACTGGATATCCAAATTTGCTGGATAGTGCTGTTGCTATTCTGTTAGTGGGACATTCAGCCACTGACTGGAAACTCAGGAATAACCAGAAAGCACGTGCAAATGACCTGTCTGAACCTCAACCAATTGAGTTAGCTAAGGATGAATGCAGATCACTGACCGAATAGGAAGAAGTAATTAGACCTTACCTGCTAATTATTGTTCCTAAAGGAACGACAGTCCAGTCCCTTCACTTCTGGGTTGCGCAACCTTTCCAGCAGCTTGGAGGCTGAGCCCATCCTTTTTAAGGATGGTGCGGTATAAATACCACTGGCACCACCCACAGAAACCAGTAATCTAATGGAAAAGCAAACTTAACGAAAATCAATTAATAGCTTATATAAAACAACAACCTAACACACCCCTAACTCTCCCCCTTTTTTTTTTCCCCACAAGGATGAAAAAAGAGGGAAGGGGAGGGAAGGAGGAGGTGTACCTGAGTCCGACCGAGCCATCCTTCACCCTGGCCCGCCGGACCTGCACCACGGGACCCTTCCGCTTTGCCCTGGCCCATAGTTCGGTCCGCTCACAATAGCACTAGGGCATTACGCCCAATGAAGAACCGGGTGGGATCAGGGACTGGACTGTCGTTCCTTCAGGAACAATAATTAGCAGGTAAGGTCTAATTACTTCTTCCTCATCGTCACTCCAGTCCAGTCCCTTCACTTCTGGGATGTAACAGAGCAGTTCATACTTGGGTGGGATTAGATAACCCGGACCGAAGTATAGCGTGCCCAAACCGAGAGTCAGCTGAACTCTGCACGTCCAGTCTGTAGTGTCTGGTAAAGGTATGTAGCGAGGACCACGTGGCCGCTCTACAAATGTCCAGCGGCAGAACTAAGCTATATTCCGCCCAAGAGGCAGCTTGCGCCCGCGTTGAATGAGCGTGCAGCCCCCCCGGAACCTGCTTCCCCTTGAGGATATAGGCGGAAGCAATAGCTTTTCTGATCCACCTGGAGATGGACACCTTGGCCGCAGCCTCCCCCTTGTGCGGACCTCCAAACTGAATGAACAGACGGTCGGACTTTCTGAAAGGTGCCGTGCGGCCGTGCAGGAGGGGTAACGCTTCAAGGCTCTCTGAACGTCCAGGAGGCACAGCTTCCTGTCTCTCCCCTCTTGCCCCTCCGCTGAAAACGATGGGAGTGTAACTGTCTGGTTCACATGAAAGGGGGAGATGACCTTGGGCAAAAAAGAGGGTACCGTCCGCAAGACCACTTTATCCTTGAAGAATGAAAGGAAGGGGGGCTGCGCGGACAGCGCTTGCAGTTCGGAGACACGTCTGGCCGAGCAGATAGCGACCAGAAAAGCCGTCTTCAGTGTCAAATCCTTTAGCGAGGCTTCTTTCGCTGGCTCAAAAGGTTTCTTGGTCAAGGCATTTAGTACCAAGTTGAGATCCCAAGGGGGGGATGATAGATCTCTGCTGGGGACGTAGGCGCCTAACTGCTCTTAGGATCCTGGCCACGTCCGCGTGGGCCCCCAATGACTTCCCGCGGACCTTACCTCTATAGCAAGAGATGGCTGCCAACTGGACCCGCAAGGAACTGTGCGCCAGGCCTTTGTCAAAGCCCGCCTGCAAGAACTCCAGAACCTGAAAGAGGTTTCCTCCGGTGCTCTACACACCATGCTTCAAAGATGCGCCAAACTCTTACATAGGAGAGACAGGTCGAGCACTTTCGAGCACTCAACAGGGTCGAGATTACGGATCCCGAGTAACCCCGCTTCAGGAGCCGCACCCTTTCAATAGCCAGGCCATAAGCGAGAATCGATCCACGTGAGGCATCCGAACCGGACCCTGAGTCAGCAGATCCCTTCTGCAAGGCCGACGCCAAGGCCGGTCGACAATCAACCTCACCAGATCTGCATACCAGGGGCGGCGGGGCCAATCCGGAGCTATGAGGATTATCAAGCCTTGGTGAGCTTCCACTCGCTGAAGAACCTTTCCGATGAGAGCCCATGGGGGGAACACATACAGGAGACCCTCCGACGGCCACTTCTGGGCCAGAGCATCTAAGCCTTCGGACATCCTTTCCTTCCTTCGACTGAAGAATCGGCTTGCCTTGGCTGAAGAATACCGTGCCATGAGATCCATGACTGGAGGACCCCAAAGGGCTACTATCTGGTCGAAGACCTCCTGCTCCAGCTCCCACTCTACGTGGTCTATCTTGACCCTGCTGAGGTAATCTGCCGTAGTGTTGTCCGTGCCGGCCACGTGCTGAGCTGAAAGGGCCTCCAGGCGGATCTCGGCCCATTGGAATAGGCCGTCCGCTTCCTTTTCCAAGGCGGGGCTGCTTGTGCCGCCCTGGCGGTTGATGTAAGCCACCGCGGTGACATTGTCGGAGAGGACGCGAATCGCTCTTCGTATCACTAAGGACTTGAGAGCTCTGAGCGCAAGAGCTACCGCCCGTAATTCCAGTCTGTTGATTGGCCACTGTGACTCCAACGACGACCATCGGCCCTGGACGAACCGGTCCTCGCAATGAGCCCCCCAGCCTGTTAGACTGGCATCCGTCGTCAGCAGCAACCACTGCGGGGGCTCGAGAGGCATCCCGCAATCCAGATTCCTTGGGGACTGCCACCATTGGAGGGCCTTCTTGGTTCGAGGAGCACAGGGCAACTGCATGGACAAAAGGATGATGCTGATGGGACCACCGACGCAAAAGGGCCCGTTGCAAGGGCCGCATGTGAGCCCTGGCCCACGGAACCACCTCTATTGCTGCCGCCATGGTACCCAGCAGTTGAAGGTAATGCCACGCTGTAGGATTTCGCCTGCTCAGGAATAGCGTGACCCGGGTCCTTAGATCTCTTGATCTTGACTTTGGACAGGAACACCCTGCCCCTGCTGGTGTCGAACCTTGCTCCGAGATACTCGAGCTCCTGGGAAGGCCTCAACCTGCTCTTTGCCCGATTGATGACCCACCCTAACTCTCCCAGAACCTCCACCACTCTGGCCGTGGCCGAGCGACTTTCCTCTTCTGACTTTGCCCGTATCAGCCAATCGTCCAGGTAGGGATG
Source organism: Ichthyophis bannanicus (assembly GCA_033557465.1). NCBI lineage: Eukaryota > Metazoa > Chordata > Amphibia > Gymnophiona > Ichthyophiidae > Ichthyophis > Ichthyophis bannanicus. The sequence continues at coordinate 231,815,108 of CM066042.1, forward strand.
AACTAGTATTCCTTCTCTTCTCAGGGCCGCGGCCACCACCACCATCACCTTGGTGAAGGTCCTTGGAGCCGTAGCTAGACCGAAGGGCAGAGCCTGGAATTGAAAATGACCTCTGGGCACCGCAAACCTCAGGAACTGTTGGTGGGACTTTCTGACCGGTATATGTAAATAGGCTTCCGTCAAATCCAATGACGTCAGGAACTCCCCGCTCCTTACGGCCACGATGACGGATCTTAGGGTTTCCATCCGGAAATGAGGTACCTTGAGACAGCGATTGACTTGCTTTAGATCCAGGATCGGGCGATAAGAACCTTCCTTCTTTGGTACCACAAAATAGACCGAGTACCGACCGGAACCGCATTGTTCTGGTGGCACCGGGACCACCACTACGAGTGCTATGAGTCGGGAAAGAGTTGTTTCTATCGCTGCCCCCTTTTCCGGGGAACTGCAGGGAGACTGAATGAAGGCCGGAAGTATTTGCTTAGCAAACTCGAGAGCATAACCCTCTCGGATCACCTCCAGGACCCATTGGTCGGATGTGACCCGGGACCAGGCGGAAAGAAATAGTCTTAAAACGGCCCCCCACTAGTAGTCCGCCCTCCTGGCCCCCCGGATTGTCATTGAGGTTTTCTAGGACCCGCAGAGGCGGTCCCAAAGCCTCTTCCTGCCCCCCGAAACCCTCTGATGTTTTGACCCCTCGAAGGGAAACGGCCCCTAGGAAAGGGGTTCGAGCTGACTGGACGAAATCTCCGGGGATCCCTCGGTTGATTACGGACCGGAGCTAGCGAGCGAACTTGTTTTGGTCTGTCCTCCGGGAGTCTGCCTCCCTTAGATTTGCCAAGGTCTTTAACTAACTTATCCAGGTCTTCGCCAAACAGTAGCTTCCCCTTGAAGGGTAGACGACTTAGGCGCGCCTTCGACGAGGCATCGGCTGCCCAATTACGGAGCCATAAATAACGCCTAGCTGCTACCACCGAGGCCATGTTCTTAGCCAGGCTCCTGATGAGGTCGTACTGACTGTCTGCCAGATAGGCCACCCCGGACTCTAACTTAGCCGAAATCGATTGGGAGTCCCCAGAGGGGGACTCCGCTAGCTGTAGTTGTTGGGACCACCTCAAACAGAACCGGGCTACCCAGGCCCCGGAAACCGAGGCTTGTAAGGCAATAGCACTAACGTCAAAGGCCTGCTTCAGTAGTGTGTCCAATTTTCTATCCTGAGAGTCTCTCAAGGCAGCACTACCCTCGACCGGAATAGTCGTCTTCTTTGTCACTGCAGATACCGCTGCATCCACCCTGGGAGACCTCAGGAGTTCTTTATCCGGTTCTGGCAATGGATACAGACGAGACATTGAGCGCACTCCCCTCAAGCCTGATTCTGGTTGATTTCATTCCTCCTGGGTCATCTGGCGTACCACTCTGTGCACCGGGAAGACCTTTTGAGACTTCCTCACAGTTTGGATTAAAGGATCTTCCAGCCCTTCTTCCTCTGAAGGAACGTCCGAAGACACATTGAGTACCTTGAGGGACTCATTAATGAGCGCTGAGAGTTCCTCTCGCCTAAAGACCCGCACTATACGGGATTGATCCTCCTCTGGAATCTCTCCCTCCTCAAGTTCTTTTCCATCCTCCCCTACATCCTTATCCGAAAACTCCTCTTCCGGGGTATCTTGGGGAAAGGATGAGGGAGGCTCCTCACTCACTAGTCGTGCACGCTTAAGAGGGATACCCGAGTCCTGGGAGCTTGTCCTCCCTGGTCTGTGAGCTCCTCCCCCTTCACTCCCCTTTACAATACTTGGCTCACCAGCCTCGAGCCCCTGTCTGCGCAAGCAATAAGCCTTGTGCAGTAAGAGAACAAACTCGGGAGAAAAGGGATCCCCGGAACTCTCCTCCTCCCCAGCAGAGAGGGAGGGAGAGAGGGCCAAAGCCGGCAAAGGCGTGGTAGAGAGAGGAGGAGGAAGAGAGACCTTCACCCCCTCCGCCAGGTCCCCAGCTCCCTGAGCGGATTGGGACATGGGTAAAAGAACTTTGCTCCGCCGAAGCCGCCTCTGCAGCACAAGCCCTGCAAACTCCTGACTCAGAATCAGTGCCCCTGCGAGTGCCACAAGATGGGCACCTTGCTTTGCCAGTCATGTCCGCTTTAAAGAGAATCTTCCCGGCTGGAAAGGAAAGGAAAATGCCCTTATGATCTTTCAAGGCAAAAGGCTTCCAAACCCCCCGGGACTGAGATAAGGGAATAAAATAAATTCAAATAAATTCAAATTAGAATAGGGAGGGGGGGGTTGGGGGGGACCTAACTATGCCGTTAAGGAAGGAGAGAAATAAACAAAAAATTAAAAGTAAATCTACATAAATACTATAACCATGGGAAAAAACTCCCAGTACTTGCAGTTTTGTAGATGTTCAGCGAATCTCCGTTGGAGAGGGGAGCGTTCAGGCAGCTCACACGTGGAAGGCCTGATCCACGTGGAGGCCTAACCGGCAGTCGGCAGCTCTGCTCGTGCCGTGGAGCAAAATGCAGAGCCGGGATTAGCACGGCGTTGCAAGCGGCTCCGGAGCAGGCTACGAGTTCCCCGATGCTCCCGGACTAATCCGCGATCTCTCCTTCCTCTGGAGAACGCGGGAGAGCCCCTTGTTGCTGCCTCAAGCGCTCAGCCGCCTGAGGGCTTCGGCGCGAGGCAGGACCGGCTTGGGGAAGAAGAAAAACAAAAAGAAATCACCACCGATCTCTCCCTTGTCGCGGGAAGCCGGCCGGAGGAGAGAGCGAGGAGCCCTCGCGATTCTCCTGAAGGCAACCTCCTCTTCCGTGGAGCTGGTAAACGGGCCGGGGGGGGGGGGGGGGAGAAGGAGAAGGGAGAAATCTTTAAAGGAACAGAGCTAAAATGACAAAACCCTTATCCCAAATCAACCAATTAACTTAAAATAAATAAATAAATTGAAAGTAAGCTCTAGGAGAAATTAAAGAAGACGACTCCAATAAGCCCTTGGCTTACGGAACCCTCCAGCTGTTTGGAGGCTGAGATTACTGGTTTCTGTGGGTGGTTCCAGTGGTATTTATACCGCACCATCCTTAAAAAGGATGGGCTCAGCCTCCAAGCTGCTGGAAGGGTTACGCAACCCAGAAGTGAAGGGACTGGACTGGAGTGACGATAAAGAATTGGGTCTGCCTCCGACGTTCGCACAGGCTATCCTGGATCTATCGGGACAGCTCCTTTGGGATCTGTGGTAATAGTCAGCGGCATTCAGCATAGTGCCGCTGAATATCGGAAGAACAGACGGTTATCTGATTAGCAGGCTTCCAACAGGCTAAAAGTTATGACTATGCAGCCTTTTTCTCATCCAATTTTCCTATATCTGCCCAAAACGAAGTTATAGCACACATGCATCAAAGAACCGGAAGGCAGAGGAGCAACCAAGCTTGAAGCCTACCAGTAATAGAGAAACACATGGGCTGGCACTAAGAAAAAATGTGGTTCAGAAAGCATTATAAGGAGTATCAGCATAAAATAAAGTCCCCTTTCGAAGATCTGTCATTGGGCAGCTAGAGTCATATTAAACAACTTTAAGCCGGGACCTGCTATGGGAATTACCCTTACCATTGACCTCTCCCGTGCCTCTTTGCGTCACATGCAGAACGCACGGAGGGCTAGCCACCGTCCAGGAAGCCCACACAGTGCTAATGCTGTGTCTGTTTTTTTTTTTTTTTTTTTTTTTTTTTTGAAACATCACGCTGGATATGCTGAAAAATCAGAAGCAAGCAAATGTGCCACGTCCTGTACCCGCAAGAAGGAACCCCCTCCCCGCAGAAGGGCCCCCTTAACAAAAAAGAAACCGCGGAGCAGCGCTCCAGGACCAAACAACAAAAGAAAAGAAAGGAAAACAAACGAGGGCAAATAAATCCAAGGCATAGAGACACTGCAAATACCTGTATCTGTCCAGCTCCGGTCTGCCTGTCGTCCAGCAGCCACGAGGCCTCACTGCGCCGCCTAAAATGGCCGCAGAACACTGAAGAGCAGCAAAAAGGCGCCAAAAAGTCTCCGGCCTGAGCCGCAGCCCTCGCCGGAGCTCTGCATTGCCAGACGCCGCCTGACACCGGTTAAAGCCTACCGGCCAGGTCAGCGCTGAGACCGGCATACGGAGCCACCGCCACCCCTGCCAACAGTCTGGCGGGCTAGCAAACCCACAACTCCGGTGGAGCCGTGGGAGACCGGCAAATGCGGTCCGTTCAGAGGAGCGGAATGCAGAGGGGCTCTCCCCCGAACATCCTGGGGGAGAGAACCTTGCCCCGATAAAATGACAAAAGGCAGTTTCTGCAGTCTTTTTTTTTGTTTTGTTTTGTTTTGTCTTGTCTTTAAAGAGGCAGGGAGAAAGAAAATCAGAGCCTTGAAGCAAATGCTCATATCTGCACTTTTAAAGAGATATCATCCTCCGACCATAAATAAAAAATCCCCACTAAGTCCTGAACCTAAAGCACAGCTACTGCTACCCAACAGCTCCTTATTCGTTTCTCCAGGGAGCCCCTACAGGCTCACTACGTCCTCCTGCTGCATGGAGACTGGTCACACTGGGATTGAGGAGGAGAGAGCAGCAGGCTATATCCAGTGATGTCATAATTCTGACGTACCAGTCTCCAAAGCTGCAAGAGGAGGTTGACAACCCGGAAGTAGAGGACTGAACTGGAGGAACGATAAGGAACCCCGCTTCAGAAGCCGTGCCCTTTCAATAGCCAGGCCGTAAGCAAGACTCGATCCACATGAGGCATCCGAACCGGACCCTGCCTCAGCAGATCCCTTCTGCAGGGAAGCCGCCAAGGCCGGTCGGCGAGCAACCTCACCAGATCCGCATACCAGGGACGGCGGGGCCAATCCGGAGCTATGAGGATTACCAAACCTCGGTGGGCTTCCACCCATTGTAGAACCCTTCCGATGAGAGCCCATGGAGGGAACACATACAGGAGCCCTTCCGACGGCCACTTTTGGGCCAGAGCGTCTAAGCCTTCGGACATCCTTTCCTTCCTTCGACTGAAGAATCGACTTGCCTTGGCTGAGGCATACCGTGCCATGAGATCCATGACTGGTGGACCCCAACGGGCTACTATCTGGTCGAAGACCTCCTGTTCCTGCTCCCACTCCCCGTGGTCGATCTTGAATCTGCTGAGGTAATCGGCTGTGACGTTGTCTGTTCCGGCCACGTGCTGGGCTGAAAGAGCCTCCAACCGGATTTCGGCCCACCAGAACAGGCTGTCCGCTTCCTTCTCCAAGGAGGAACTGCTTGTACCTCCCTGGCGGTTGATGTAAGCCACCGCGGTGACATTGTCGGAGAAGACGCTAATCGCTCTTTGACGAACTAGGGGTTCGAGTGCCCTGAGCGCTAAGGCTACCGCTCGTAATTCTAATCTGTTGATGGACCAGTGCGACTCCATTGAAGTCCAAAGGCCCTGGACGAACTGGTCCTTGCAATGAGCCCCCCAGCCTGATAGACTTGCATCCGTCGTTAGCAGTAACCACTGCGGGGGTTCGAGAGGCATCCCGCAATCCAGGTTCTTTGAGTACCGCCACCACTGGAGGGCCCTCTTGGTTCGAGGGGCACAGACCAGTTGCATGGACAAAAGATGATGTTGATGAGACCACCGACGTAACAGGGCCCGCTGCAGAGGCTGCATGTGAGCCCTGGCCCACGGAACTACCTCTATTGCTGCAGCCATGGTTCCCAGCAATTGAAGGTAATGCCAAGCCGTAGGGTTTCGCCTGTTCAGAAATTGCAAAACCAGGATCCTTAGTTCCATTGACCTCTTCTTGGATAGAAACACGTTTCCTCTTCCGGTGTCGAACCTCGCTCCGAGATACTCGATCTCTTGAGAGGGTATCAACCTGCTCTTTGACCGATTGATGACCCACCCCAACTCCTCCAGGACTTCTACCACCCTGGCAGTAGCCGAGCGACTCTCCTCTTCTGCCTTTGCCCGGATCAGCCAATCGTCCAGGTAGGGATGTACCAGAATTCCCTCTTTTCGTAGAGCTGCCGCCACCACCACCATTATCTTGGTGAAAGTCCGAGGAGCTGTAGCTAGCCCAAAAGGGCAGAGCTTGGAATTGAAAATGACCTCTTGGTACCGCAAATCTCAGGGATACCCGAGTCCTGGGATCTTCGAACCGGGATATGCAAATAGGCTTCCGTCAAATCCAGGGAAGTCAGGAACTCTCCGCTCCTCATGGCCACGATGACCGACTTTAGGGTTTCCATACGGAAATGAGGCACCTTGAGACAGCGATTGACTTGCTTTAGATCTAGGATCGGACGAAAGGAACCTTCCTTCTTTGGTACTACAAAATAAATAGAGTATCGTCCGGTGCCACATTGGTCTGGCGGAACAGGAATCACTGCTCCTAGCCCTAAGAGCCTTGAAAGTGTGACTTCTATCGCCGCCCTTTTTACCGGAGATCCGCAGGGGGACTGAATGAAGGCTGGAAGTATTTGCTTCGCAAATTCGAGCGTGTAACCCTCTCGGATCACTTCTAGAACCCATTGATCGGACGTGACCCGGGACCAGGCGGGAAGGAACTGCCTTAGCCGGCCCCCCACCAGCAGGCCGCCCACCTGGGCCCCCATTTTCTCATTGTGGTTTTCTAGGTCCTGCGGAGGAGGCGGCCCCAAAACCTCTCCCCACTCCCCGAAACCCTCTAAGGTTCTGACCCCTCGATGGGAAACGGCCCCTAGGGAAGGGGTTCGACCTGGCTGGGCGAAATCTCCGGGGATCCCTAGGCTGACTCCGAACAGGAGCTAGCGAACGACCTTGTTTAGGTCTGTCCTCCGGAAGCCTGCCCCCTTTAGATTCGCCAAGGTCCTTCACCAACTTATCCAAGTCTTCCCCAAACAGCAGCTTCCCCTTAAAGGGAAGACGGCTCAGGCGCACCTTTGAAGAGGCATCGGCTGCCCAATTACGTAGCCACAAATAACGCCTGGCTGCAACTACCAAGGCCATGTTTTTAGCTAGGCTCCTGATGAGATCGTACTGGCTATCTGCAAAGTAGGCAGCCCCTGACTCCAACTTAGCCGTAATAGCCTGCGCATCCTCTGAGGTACCCTCCGCTAGCTGAAGCTGCTGGGACCATCTCAAGCAGGCCCGAGTCACCCAAGCTCCCGCCACGGAGGCCTGTAAGGCGAGAGCACTAACATCAAAAGGCTTGCTTCAGCAGCGTCTCCAATTTTCTATCCTGAGAATCCCTCAGAGCCGCACTACCCTCGACCGGGATAGTCATCTTGTCACTGCTGATACCGCCACATCCACCCTGGGCGACTTCAGCAGATCTTTGTCAGGTTCCAGCAACGGGTAGAGACAAGTCATAGAACGGACTCCCCTCAAGCTTGACTCCGGTTGATCCCATTCCTCCTGGATCATCTGACGTACCACTCTGTGGATGGGAAAAACCTTCTGCGACCTTCTAACGGCTTGGATCAAAGGGTCCTCCAACGCTTCCTCCTCTGCAGGAGCATCTGAAGCCACGTTGAGCACCTTCAGGGACTCATTAATCAAGGATGGAAGCTCCTCTCTGCGAAACACTCGCACTATGCGGGACTGGTCCTCCTCCGGGATCTCTCCCTCCTCGAGCTCTTCCTCATCTTCATCTAATTCTTTGTCCGAGACCTCCTCTTCCTGGGAGCCATGTGAAAGGGAAGTGAGAGGCTCTTCGCTCAACAGCCTTGCGCGCTTGAGAGGTACCCCTGAGTCCTGTGTGCTTGCCCTCAATGGCCTGGTCCCCCCGCCTTCCTTCGCCTTGCTCGACTCTCCTGCTGCGAACCCCTGCTTGCGCATGCAATAGGCCTTGTGTAGCAAGAGGACGAAATCAGAAGAGAAGAGATCACAGGGACCCTCTTCCCCACCGTAAGTAGAGGGGATGGACAGAGGGGGAATGGGCAAGACCGAGGCCGAAGGAGGAGGGGAACGGGACCCCCCTTCCTCCACCAGCGGGTCTCCAGACCCTTGGGAAGTCTGAGCCATGGACCCCTGGATTTCCTGCTCCACAGAAGCAGCCTCTGCAGCACAACCTCTGCAGATCCCCGTTTCCGAGGCCGTACCCCTCCGAATGCCGCAGGAAGGGCACCGAGGCTTGCCAGTCATGTCCTTTCTGACAGATTTAATAATTCCCAGATAGCATAAATTGCACTCAGGAGTTCAAAGGCCTTTCCCCTCCCCCAATCGTTAAATTGCAGCCCAGCAACAATTTAAGAAATAAAACTTAAGTTAATCAAAGTTAGAAAAAAATAACAAATTTCAAAATTAAATAGAATTAAAATTTCAAATTAAGCAAACCCAGCGAATTAATTATTTTAAACTTCTCCCTGTACTTGCTGTTTGCTGCTCCCGTTGCTGGCTCGCACGTGTTAGGCCGCAGCCACGTGGAGTCTGAAACCGGTGGCCGGCGTCTCTGCACGCAGTGCCGGATTGCTTTGGAGGCCGCCGACTGAATCAGCGCTGGATGCAGAATCCGGAGTTGCCCCGATGCTCTGACACGCCGAGAGCTGCAGCGCAAGGCCACGGGAAGTATCGCCGCGCCGCCTCCAAAGCTCAGCCACCTGGGGGCTTTGGCGCGAGGCAGGGCAAGCCCATGGGGAAGGTCCCGGGGAGTCGGCAGGCCAAGGACGCATGAGGCGGCTTCCCCGGTTGTCTCTGCTGCTGCCGGTAAGCCTCCTTCTCTGGGCTGGGAGCTCAGAAACTGAGCAGGAAGGAGAACGGGGGGGGGGGGGGGGGAGGGAGAAAAATAAACTTAAAGGAACAGCACCCTAAAGAAGTAATTAGATCTTACCTGCTAATTATTGTTCCTGAAGGAACGACAGTCCAGTCGCTTTACTTCTGGGTTACGCAACCCTTCCAGCAGCTTGGAGGCCAAGCCCAACCTTTTTGGAGGTGGGGCGGTATAAATACCACTGGGACCAACCCCAACTCCAGTATTCGAATGACAAAGCAAAACTATACAAATTTTTATGAATAATCAACCAACTAAAAACCTAACTACCCTAGGGGGCAATTAACGAATCCCACAGAAAGCCCCTCCCCCTTTTTTTTTTTTTTTTGGAAATGGGAAATAGGAACAAGAAGGGGGAAGGGCAGCGGAGGGAGGAGGTATGCCTGATACTGCCCGAGGCGGCTTTCTTCTGCCCTCCCTCACCCAGACCTGGTTCCCTGCTCGGTCCGCCCTCGTCTGATAGGCCTTCAAGTCCGACCGAGTCGGGTGGGATCAGGGACTGGACTGTCGTTCCTTCAGGAACAATAATTAGCAGGTAAGATCTAATTACTTCTTCCTTATCGTCACTCCAGTCCAGTCCCTTTACTTCTGGGATGTATCAGAGCAGTTCAACTCTGGGAGGGATCCGGCAAGCCGGACTGAAGAACCGCCAGACCAAACCGAGCGTCCGCTGCACTCTGTACGTCCAGCCTGTAGTGTTTTGTGAAGGTATGCAGCGAGGACCAAGTCGCCGCTCTACAAATATCTAAAGGGGGAACTAGACTGAACTCTGCCCACGAAGTGGCCTGAGCCCGAGTGGAGTGCGCCCGTAGTCCCACTGGGACCTGCTTCCCTTTTAGGATGTAGGCGGAGGCAATCGCCTCTCTGATCCACCTGGAGATGGAGGCCTTGGCCGCCGCCTTCCCTTTGTGCGGTCCTCCGAACTGGACGAACAGCCGTTCAGATTTCCGGAAAGGAGCTGTGCGTGAGAGGTATCGCTTCAAGATCCTCTGGACGTCTAGCCGTCGCAGCTTACTATCCCTACCTTCCGGGTCTTCGGCCGGGAAGGCCGGAAGGGTAACTGTCTGGTTCAAATGAAAGGGAGAGATGACCTTGGGCAGGAAGGAAGGTACTGTTCGTAGGACCACCTTGTCCCTGAGAAAGGATAGGAAAGGAGGTTGGGAGGACAGCGCTTGCAGTTCGGAGACTCGCCTGGCCGAGCAGATAGCGACTAGAAAGACTGTCTTGAGAGTTAAGTCCTTCAGGGAAGCCTTCTTTACCGGTTCAAAGGGTTCCCCGACCATTGCATTTAGTACAAGATTGAGATCCCAAGGGGGAAATCACCGACCTCCGTTGTGGACGCAGGCGTCCGACTGCCCTTAGGAACCTGGAGACGTCCGCGTGGGCCCCTAGGGGTTTGCCGCGGACCTTACCTCTATAGCAAGCGATGGCGGCTAGTTGGACTCGTAAGGAGCTGTGCGCCAGGACCTTGTCAAAACCGGCTTGTAGGAATTCCAGGACCTCAGGGACTGAGGCCGAGAGGGGTTTCCTTCGGTGTTCCGCACACCACGCTTCGAAGATGCGCCAGACCCTTACATAGGAGAGGCACGTCGAGCGTTTCTTCGCCTTCAACAGCGTTGAGATTACCGCTCCTGAATAACCTCGCTTCAAGAGACGCGCCCTTTCAATAGCCAGGCCGTAAGCGAGAATCGATCCACATGAGGCATCAGTACCGGACCTTGCCTGAGAAGGCCCCTTTTGCAAGGGAGCCGCCAAGGCCGGTCGGCTAGCAACCTCACCAGATCCGCATACCAAGGGCGACGCGGCCAATCCAGGGCAATGAGGATCACAAGTCCCTGGTGCGACTCTACCCGCTGGAGGACCTTCCCGATGAGGACCCAAGGGGGAAACACGTAGAGGAGACCCTCCGCCGGCCACTTTTGAGACGGGGCATCCAGACCTTCGGACATTCTTTCCTTCCGCCGACTGAAGAACCGGTCCACCTTGGCTGACGAGAAACTTGCCATGAGATCCATGACTGGGAGTCCCCAGCGGGCCACTATCTGGTCGAAGGTCTCCTTCTCCAGCTCCCATTCTCCGTGGTCTATCCTGTGCCTGCTGAGGTAATCGGCCATGAGATTGTCCGTGCCTGCCACGTGTTGTGCCGAGAGCGCTTCCAGGCGGAGTTCCGCCCACTGGAAGAGAACATCCGCCTCCTTCTCCAAGGCGGGGCTGCTGGTGCCGCCCTGGTGGTTGATGTAAGCTACCGTGGTGACGTTGTCGGAGAGAACGCGAATTGCTCTTCTCAGCACTAGGGGCTCGAGCGCTCTGAGCGCTAGGGTAACGGCCCGCAATTCCAGTCTGTTGATGGGCCATTGAGATTCCAAAGGAGACCAGCAGCCCTGGACAAACTGGTCCTCTCAGTGAGCCCCCCATCCTGAGAGACTGGCATCCATTGTCAACAGCACCCAGAGATGAGGCTCGAGGGGCATCCCACGTTCCAGATTCCTTGGGCACTGCCACCAGCGAAGGGCTCGTTTGGTCCGCGGAGCACACGGTAGCTGTGTTGAGAGGGGATGGTGTTGCAGGGACCACCGACGCAATAGGGCGCGCTGTAATGGTCGCATGTAGGCCCTGGCCCAAGGCACTACCTCTATCGCTGCCGCCATTGTGCCCAGCACCTGAAGATAATGCCATGCTGAGGCGTTTCGTCTGCTCAGAAACTGCGCAACTAGCAGTCTTAAGTCCCTTGATCGCGTTCGAGACAGGAACACTCTGCCCCTTCCGGTGTCGAATCTTGCTCCGAGATATTCAAGGTCCTGGGAGGGGCTCATCCTGCTCTTCGCTCGGTTGATGATCCACCCCAACTCCTCTAGAACCTGAATCACTCTGTCCGTCGCCGAGCAACTTTCTGTTTCCGACTTTGCCCGGATCAGCCAATCGTCTAGGTACGGGTGTACTAGTATTCCCTCCTTCCGGAGGAAGGCCGCTACTACCACCATCACCTTGGTGAAAGTCCGTGGGGCCGTGGCTAGGCCGAAGGAAAGGGCCTGGAATTGAAAGTGGCCCCCCGGCACAGCGAATCTTAGAACTGTTGGTGGGACTTCCTGACTGGAATATGCAGGTAGGCTTCTGTCAAGTCGAGGGACGTCAGGAACTCTCCGCCCCTTACTGCTGCGATGACTGACCGTAGGGTCTCCATGCGGAAATGTGGTACCCCGAGACAGCGGTTGACCTGTTTTAAATCCAGGATTGGTCGAAAGGACCCTTCTTTCTTTGGAACTATGAAGTAAATCGAGTATCGACCCGATCCGAACTGGTCTGGTGGTACTGGAACCACTGCCCTGAGTGCAATTAGCCGTGCGAGGGTTGTCTCTATCGCCGACCTCTTTGCAGGAGATCCGCTGGGGGATTGGATGAATACTGGAGGTATTTGCTTCGCGAATTCGAGAGCGTAGCCTTCTCTGATCACCTCCAGTACCCATTGATCCGAAGTGACCTGGGACCAGGCGGGAAGGACTGCCTTAAGCGACCTCCCACTGGCCGTTCTTCCCCCTGGCCCCCCGTTGCTTCATTGGTGTTTTCTAGGGGCCGAGGAGAAGGAGGAGGCCCCAAAACCACGACCTGCTCCCCGAAACCCCCGGAAACCTTGACTCCTGGTGGGGAAGCGCCCCCTGAAAGGGGGGGTTGGATCTGGCTGGGCGGAACCTCCGAGAGTCCCTAGGCTGGGAGCGAATCGGGGGCAGAGGACGACTTTGCTTCGGTCTGTCTTCTGGGAGCCTGCCTCCCTTGGACTCGCCAAGGTCCTTTACCAGCTCCTCTAAATCCTCAAACAGCAGCTTCCCCTTAAAGGGGAGTCGACTCAGGCGTGCCTTTGAGGAGGCATCCGCTGCCCAATTTCGTAACCACAAATAACGCCTGGCTGCAACCACCAAGGCCATGTTCTTGGCCAGGCTTCTGATGAGGTCATACTGACCATCCGCCAAGTATGCTGCTCCGGATTCCAACCTAGCGGCGTTGGGCCGGGCGTCACCCGCGGGGGTCTCCGCCGCCTGAAGTTGCTGTGACCACCTTAAGCAGGCCCGAGCTACCCAAGCTCCCAAGAAAGAGGCCTGTTTCAGGAGCGTATCCAATTTTCTGTCCTGAGAATCCCTTAAGGCCGTGCTGCCCTCAACTGGGATAGTAGTCTTCTTCGTAACTGCTGATACCGCTGCATCCACTCTGGGGGACTTCAGCAGCTCCTTGTCTGCCTCTGGGAGAGGATATAGGCGCAGCATGAACCGGGTCCCCCTTAGGCTAGATTCCGGCTGGTCCCATTCTTCCTGGATCATCTGACACACTACCCTGTGGACCGGAAAGACCTTCTGGGATCTCCTAATGGCCTGAATCAATGGGTCCTCCAACGCCTCCTCTTCAGCTGGCGTATCTGAGGCCACATTGAGCGCCTTTAGGGACTCATTAATTAATGCCAGGAGCTCCTCCCGACGAAAGACTCTGATGATCCTGGATTGGTCTTCCTCCGGGATCTCTCCTTCTTCCAGCTCCTCCTCCTCTTCGTCCAAGTCCTTGTCCGAGTAAGCCTCCTCCGGGATACCCTGGGAGAGGGACGCCAGGGGCTCCTCCTCACTCAGTCGGGGGCGCTTCGTTGGTATGGCGGATTCTGGATTGCCCGCCCCCCAAGAGCCTGGCTGGTTTGTCTTCCCTCGACGGTCCAGCCTCAACTGCCCCTAAGCCCTGCTTCCGTAAGCAATAGGCCTTATGAAGTAAGAGAATGAAGTCCGGGGAGAAAAAGGTCCCCGGACCCTCCTTCCCCCGCAGGGAGGGGAGAAGGTACGTCCGAGGGCGTAGAAAGAGGGACCTGGGACCCTCCCTCCCCTCCTAGGAGGTCTCCTGACCCCTGAGGAGGGAGAGCCACAGCCAAATTAATTTCCTGCTCGACTGAGGCCGCCACTGCGGCGCAGCTCCTGCAGATTCCTGCCTCTGCGGAGGTGCCCCTGTGTGTTCCGCAGGAAGGGCAGCGGGACTTGGTCGCCATGCCCTAGGTCTGGGGACTTCCTGTGAATATAGCAGTTCAAAATACTTGTCCCCGGAGAGGAAACAAACCAGCCCCTTAGCTTGGACCCAAAGAAAAACAAAACAACATTGACTGAAAAGAATAAAGATTAAAATTAAAATTAAAGTTAAATTTAGCTCCTTTCCTCCAAAGGAGGTACTTGCGTTTGAAATGTTGCAACTCCTGGGTCCGGCTCGGCGATCCTAGCCCGCAGACTCTACACGTGGTAGGCCTCACCACGTGGAGCCAGAGCGGGGGACCGCGGGGCTAACCGACGAACTTGCTGAACTCCAGTTTCGCCGCCCTGAGCTGTATTCTGCAGATCGGCGCTTTAGCCGCTCCCCCGCGACACCGGTAAGCCTGGTCCTCGCCGTCGCGTCCGGCAGCTCCGGGACGGGATCGGCGGGAGACACGGAATGGCGGCCTTGCCTCCAGCGCTCAGCCACCCGGAGGGCTTCAGCGCGAGGCAGAGAATGGCTGTGTGCTCCCCGAGGCTGTTCTTCTTATGCGAGGGCTGTTCCTGGCAGGAGCAGGAGGGCATAAGTTCTCCTTGACGCTGCAGGCCGCCGCTCACCTCCGCTGCCCGGCCCGAACAGAAGGGGAGGGGGAGGGGGGAGAAGGGAGCAAGCAGGATTTAAAGGCGCAGGAGCTCACAAAAAACTAAACTGCAGAAAGAAATGAAATGAAATGTAAGTAAAAGTAGCAAAATTAAAAAAGTATGAAAAGTATTAACTAAAGGTATTAAATAAAGGTAGGACTCCAGTAAGCCCTAGGCTTACGGAACCCTCCAGCTGCTTGGAGGCTGAGAATACTGGAGTTGGGGGGTGGTCCCAGTGGTATTTATACCGCCCCACCTCCAAAAAGGTTGGGCTCAGCCTCCAAGCTGCTGGAAGGGTTGCGTAACCCAGAAGTAAAGGGACTGGACTGGAGTGACGATAAGGAAGAGGGAACTCAAAAGAAATAAAGATCCAAAAGGATAACCAACAATAAATTAAATTAAATTAAATAGAATTAAATAAAGGGACTCCAGTAAGCCCTTGGCTTACGGAACCCTCCAGCTGCTTGGAGGCTGAGAATACTGGGATCTATGGGTGGTGCCAGTGGTATTTATACCACACCATCCTCAAAAGGATGGGCTCAGCCTCCAAGCTGCTGGAAGGGTTGCGCAACCCAGAAGTAAAGGGACTGGACTGGAGTGACGATAAGGAACTGCTAATGGTCTGGACAAATCGGAATATATAGGTATGCCTAGCTGAGAGCCAGAGCTGATAAGAACTCGCCTTGTCTCACTATGAGTATAACCGAACGTATCCTCTCCATCCGGGAGTGTGGCACACAAAAGGAACAGTTTACGTGCTTGAGATCCAGTATAGGATGGAAGAACCTTCCTTCTTGGGAACCACAAAATAAATGGAGTATCGATTTAATCCATATTGGATTGCAGCACTGGAACCATCGCTTCTAATGGCAGCAGCCACTGAAGGGTGTTCCGAACAGCTCTGGCCTTTTATGGAGCCCAGCAAGGTGACCACAAGAAGGCCTCAGAGAGGAGTCTAGCAAGCTCTAGCACGTAGCCCTCTTGGATTATTTTCACTACCACCTGGTCGGTAGTGATACTGACCCAGATTGAATAAAACTGTTGTAACTGACCTCCTACTGGTACCACCTCCACATGGGCCTTCCTGGCTTCATTGGGCTTTCTGGAGGGGCAGAATAGCCACCTCACTGAGATCACCACCCTCGCTGGAAAGGAGTGAAACAATTTAGACCGAAATCTTCTAAAGTACCTAGGTTGGACTCGCAGAAGGTTCCCGTTTGGGACATTTAGAACCGTCCTCAGGTAACCGGGAGCCCTTAGAATCTCAAAGATCTTTTACAAGTTTTGTCCAGTGCCTCTCCAAACAATAATTTGCCCTTAAAAGGAAGCTTACTGAGCCTAGTCTTTGGTCGGCAGATGCCTCGTCAATTTCCTAACCAAAGCAAGCACCAGACAGCTATAAATAGAAACCATGGTCCTGGATGAAGTATGCACCAAATTGTAAGAGATAAGCTGAAGCTGACTCCTGCTTGGCTGCCTCCAGTCCTACAGATCGCAGATCTAGGTCTGCTGACATTAAGCCTCGAATCCAACGAATGGATGCCCTGGTCACAAAGGCTCCACAGTTTGAAGCCTAAGAACATTAGTATCAAAGGCTTGTATGAGGAGCAACTCCAGTTTGTGGTCCTGCAGATCTTTCAAAGCTATGCCACCTTCCACCAGGATAGTGGTCTTCTTTGTCACCACAGAGACCAAGGCATCTACTTTGGACATCTTGAGCAGCTCCCTCTTTTGGCATGGTGTACAGACTGCTCATCGCTCTGCCCCCTCTAACCAGCTTCAGGGATTTCCCATTCCATCTCAAATCTTAATAACCTTGTGTACTGCAAAGCAAACTTGAGAACCCTTGAACCCCTGCAATAAGGTGTTCTCCAAAGGCTCTTCTGCCAGTGCCGGAACAATACATAAGGCTGCTAAGCAAAGGTAAAATTAGACCTTACCTACTAATTTGCTTTCCTGTAGTCCCTCCAGTCCATTCCAAACAATTGGACCCACTGACTAAGCCAGTATTGGACACTCACAAAACAGATTTACAGGCTGGGCCCCACCAAATCACCACCACTCCCAAAAGTGGAAACCAAGGGAAAACCCCAGCCTACGAAACCTTGCAACACATACCCCGACACTAACACACCAGAGTATCTATCATGAACAAGGGAACCCACATCCAGCATGTGGCGAAACAGTCCTTGCTTGAAAACGGTAGGGGGCAAGCCCCCACGAAGGCACTTAAAACACAAGAATAACTCTTACATGGAAAGAAAAAAGCCACTATACCGACAATTCCCTACACACTCATGCACGCGTCTCTAAAATGGCACCTTAGTTGATCCCATGAAAAACTGCAACGGAAGGGTCCTGGACTGAATACAGGAAAGCAAATAAGATCTAATTTCATCTTCCAAGGTGTCCCCTCTAATCCAGTCCAAACAATTGGGACGTAGCAGAGCAATAATAACTTTGGAGAGGGAGCCAAAACCCCCGCCTGCAGCACCGCTGCCCCAAAACATGCGTTCTGCCGAGCCTGCAGATCCAAGTGGTAATGGTGCACAAAAGAACAAAGGGAGGACCAAGTGGCTGCCTGACAGATTACTGGAGGCACTCTTCCCCGTTCTGCCAGGAATGAGCCCGCAGGCTCAAAAGGTGACTGCCACCCCACAACAGATAGGCGGACTCAATGGCTTCTCGGATCCAAATAGGCAAGTGAGGCCATCTCACCCCTATGAGGGTCGCCAAATAGAACAAACAGGCAGTTTGAGTGGGGGAACACTTGGATTACCACAACATAACGTTTCAGTACCTGGAGGACATCCAGTTTAAGTAGTAGGGCCCGACTCTGGGGCCCCTGCCTGCCTGCCCCAAAGACAGACAGAAGGACCACCTGCTCCCTGGAGAAGGCCAAAAAGGGCTCCTTACAAGACAAGGCTGTAACTCAGATATCCTCCTGGCCGAGCAAATGGCTACCAGGCAGACTACTTTCAACGTCAAATCCTTAAGGGGTGTCAGAAATGTAGCCAGGAGATATTTAACCTGAGCAGTCAAACTGCTGGTTTGCTTTATTTTCAAACACTAGGCCTTATGCAAAGATAAGATAAAACAGGGCAAAAAAAACAACCCAACCTCCAGTGACTCAAAATCTCTTCTGCCTCTGTCCACAGTGCTGAAAACTGTTTTGCATGCGTTTAAAACTGCTTTTATCCATGCTTTCCCCTTTCTGCAGAGGAAATGGCCGCGGTTCCTGCCAAAACCATGGGAACAAGTAAATGGCTGACTCTATATACTCATATCCCCGATTGCAAACATATGCTCTATCAACCTGCCTTGTTGACTGCACACGTTGCAGACTCCCTCAGAATCTAATCCATGGCTTCCTCCACACAGAGGGAGGAAGCCGACTGCATGCAAACAGCGCTGGAAGAAACCCTGCTGAAGACAGAGGGGAAAAATCAGAGCCAAAATGCCACACGCACGAAGCCACCAAAAACAAAAAACGAAACACAACTGCTTGAAAATACCCAGGTGCTGAAACTCACTTCTCCTTAAGGAAATGTCAGGATTGTGAAGAAATGAAGTGAACCCCCCTCTCCCCCTTTTTTCTTTTTAAAAAGGCACAGAGCCCCAGTTGGCACAGAGCAATGTAAACCAATAGGAAAGCATGGTAAATTTCACCTTTAGAACTTTTTTGGGTTGTTTACCTGGACCATCAGATGATTTTACCCTAGGCCACACTTGACCCATTCAAGGATCCAGGTGTCAGAGGCAGGTCCTGCAGCACTGTCAGCCCTCATTCACACACAGCATAGCATGAAGTGATAACCAGCTCCAGCAATAAGGCACCTCTGTTTATGCTGGTCTCTTACTGCCTGTCAGAATATCTCTATTATTTTTTTTCAACTAGTCCAAAGTCTTTTCAGTGGAGTCCACCATGCAAATGCTCCTCACCCAGCTGCTAAACTACCGAGATACAGATTCCTGGAGCTGAAGAGGGAGCTCTTGTACCAAGACATCAGAATTCTGATATGCTAAATACCTGCAGCTTCAGTGAGCTCAAGGCCAATCCTTTCTCCAGTCCAGCCTGCAGAAAGGCCAAAAATGTGCCGTACCAAAGCACTGAGCACCCTTGCACCATTCTCCTTGCACCAATGCTCAAAGATGCGCCAGGCGAGGGCATACGACAGAAATTGAGCATTTTTTGTGCATTTAGTTGCATGGCTACCACCACTGGCAAACAGCCCCGCTGCCTCAACCACACCCTCTTGAGAGCAAAGTCATAAGCGAGAATCGATCCGCCTGCGGCATCCTTAGAGGGCCCTGGGGCAACAGATAGTGCGCTGCGGTGCTGTTGACAACCGAATCAGGTCTAGATACCAAGGCCTTCGTGGCCAATTCAGAGTGATCAGGATCACAAGGACCCAATGTCTCTCTATCCGATGTAAGATCCAAACGATCAGCAGTCATGGAGAAAACACGTACCTCAACTCCCCATGCGGCCAAGGCTGTAATAGGACATCCTGACTTTCTGACATGTGTTCTCGTCTCCTGCTGAAGCAGCAACTCGCCTTGGTGTTGTCCTGTGGAGGCCATCAAGTCCATCACCAGCTACCCTCAATGCTGCATGAGGCTCCTGAAGACTGACTCCTCCAAGGACCACCTGAATGCTGTCCTTGCCCATCACATGGGCGGCTGACAACATGTAGAGATGATGCTCTGCCCATTGCAGCAGTGGCACTACATCCTCCATCAGCATCTTGCAGGCTGTGCCTCCTTGCCGATTGATGTAAGCCACCATTGTGGCGTTGTCTGAGAGTAGGTGCACTACCTGGCCCTATACCAGTGGGAGAAAGTGCTGTAGCACTAGGAACACTGCTCTTGATCTCCAACCTGGTTTATGGATCCCCCGGACTCCTCCGTCGACAGTGACTCAGAAGCCACTACGAGAGAATGTGCCCCCTAGACCAAGAGACTAGCACCGGTGGAGACTTTAATCCAAGTCGGCAATTCCAAGGGAACCCCTGCTGTCCACCACCAGATGACCAGAGAAGTCCACCACCAGCATAAGCTGAGTCCAACTTCCCACAGACATGGCAGCCATTGCAGGGACCACCGTGATAAGAGGGAGTGTTGGAGAGGTTACATGTGGACTTATGCTCACGCTACCAGCCCCATGGTTGCCATCATGGTACCCAGAAACTGCAGATTGGCATGCCACAGGCCTGGCCATCCAGAGGAAACGTTCCACCTGCTGCCACACCTTCACCACCCTTTTCAGGGGCAGAGCCAAGCGCCCCCATTGGGTGTCGAACAGCACTCCCAAGTAGGTCAGCCGTTGTGAGGGGCTGATGTGGCTCTTCAGGAAGTTGACCACCCAGCATACTCTGCAGTACCTCTATCACTCATTTGGTCGCAGACTTGCTCTCCTTACGCGACTTTGCGCGGATCACCCAATCGTCCAGGTAAGGATGGACAAGGATCCGCTCGCACTTGGTGAACATCCATGGAGCAGAAGCCAGTCCAAACAGCAGCACCCAGAACTGGAAATGGCCCATGGGCACCACAAACTGCAAGTAGTGCTGGTGGTCCCCCTGAATGGTATGTGGAGATAACTGTATGCTTCTGTGAAATCCAGGGATGTAAGGAACTTGTCCTTGTGTACCACCACTATGACAGAGCACAAAGTTTCCATTTGAAAACGAGGCACCAGCAGCACCCTGTTGACGTATTTGAGGTCCAGCACCAGACGGAAGGACTCTTCCTTCTCTGGAACAAAATAAAGAGTATCAACTGGTACCATACTGGTCTGTAGGTACCAACCCTACCATATGCATGCCCATGAGTTTGGACAGCATTATCGACTGCCCTGCACTTGTCCACTGAGTGGCAGGATGACACCAGGAAGGCATCTGGCACTAGATGTGCCAGCTCTAGCGCATACCTGCACCTGATAATCTCCAAGACCCATTGGTCTTGCGTGATCTGGACCCAAACAGAGTAGAAGAGGTGCAACCTCCCTCTTATCTCAACCTCAGCATGGGTCCCCCTCGCTTCATTGGGGCTTCTTGGTGAATCCAAAAGCAGATGGATAATAGTCCCTGATGGCTCTGCAGCTCCATAAGGAGAGATTGCCCCTCAGTGGGTAGCGAGCCCTCCAAAAGGGCACAAAGTGTGCTGCTCGAACCTGCAGAAGTACCAAAACTGGCCTCGAGGAGCTCCCAGATCCTCCCTCCCCCTCCGGGCTTATCCTCCAGCAAGCGCCCTCCTTTTGACTCTAAGGTCCTTCATCAACTTCTCAAGCATCTCCTTGAACAATAGCTTCCCCCTCTAAAACAGAAGTTTGGACAGACGCACCTTGGAGGACACATCCGCCGACCAGTTACACAGCCATAAGAGACAGCACGCTGCCACCAACACCATGTTCTTGGAGGAGACCATACGAGATCATAGAAGGCATCCGCTACACAGACCACTCATGATTCGAGCACTGCCACCTCAGGCAACGCCCCCAAACACAGACACATACAGAACACATTTGCCCCGCAGATGGAGGTCTGCAGAGCCAGGGCATTGGCTTCAAATGCCTGCTTCAGCATGGTCTCCAACTGCTTGTTCTGCAGATCCTTTAGCACCACGCCACCTTCCACTGGAATGGTGGTCTTTTCCATGACAGCAGTGACTACTATGCCCACCTTGTCTGGGGAAAGCAGATACAAATGGGACGCAGTCCTTCCCCCTCGCAGGCTCGCTTCTGGGAGCTCCCACTCTGACTCAATCAGCTGTTTTATGCCTTGTGCACTAAAAAGAAAAATCCTGGGGAGCCCGAATGCCCTGCAACAAGGGGTCCTCTAGAAAGATCTCCTCCGGTGCGTGGCCCACTGTCATGTTCAGTGCCCAGAGACTGAAATCAAAGCCACGAGCTCTTCCTTATGAAAAACCCTAACCACCGAGGGCATCTCTCCCTCCTCTCTGCCGCTAGTTCCCCCCCCCCCACCACAAAAGTCCCTTCTAGCACGTCTTCTGAAACAGAAGCGGGGGAATCCGACTGCCCCCTGCTCCTGCTGCTCTCTAGGCCGCTTGGCCAGAGGCGCTTCTTCTACATCCAGCAGAAAAAGATTCTCCGTATGCCCCCAGGCCTGTCCTACCCCCTTTAGCGGGTTCCACTGAACTGCAGCACTGCTTGAGGCAGAATTTGCTTGTAGTGTGTTATATAAATGATTAGTAGTAGTAGTAGTAGCAGCAGCAGCATGTCTGGTGTAGTAAAAGGATGAATTCTGGCAAAAATGATAGAGCCCCCAGGCCTGCCCAGAGTGCTTGCGGGGTTTTTTCTCCTTAAGACAATGTCCCTGAAGATTTGTTCATTGAGGGAGAGCCACCCCTGCTAGCCCCTCCTGTGAGTTAGAGACCTTCTTCCCAAGACATGCACAGCAAGATGACCATATTTCTTGCTTCCAGAGGACCACATGGCTAGCCCAACTGCATGCCAGAGGCCTCTACCGCCATCATGGTTGACTTCAGCGCCCCCCAGGGAGATCACCCCGAAGCCAACAGCCTCCGTCGACCGGCCCTCATCAGCATAAATGTAGCATAGGCTGACCAAGGTCAACATACCCTGGTGCACCCCGCAGGCTGCACAGACAGGTTTTCCCCATCTTGTTCATCACCATCAAAAGAACACTAAAGGCTCTCTGCAAAGAAGCTTTGCTGCACACCAATACTTTCATTTCACCCCAACACGAGAACCAGCCTGACATAGCAAAAAAGGTAAAGCACACACACTCAATGGAACTGAGGCCATCAGGACCCTGGTCCCCGGATCGCAGAGGGAGGCAGATGTGAGGGGAGGGAACCAAGGCACCCAGGTGTACACCTACAACACGCACGAGTCCATCACTAAACCAAATCAGTTTGCAGCGCTCAAAGCTACAGAAGCAGGCAGGTAAACATACTCTTGCAGTGCACCAGCAAAGACACTTCACCCTTGTCTTTTTTAAAAAACAGGCTCTCCGCCTCTGGCAATGGCCAGGCAAGTGGCACTATGTAGTTACTTTTTCTCTTCTGCTCTCCCCCCACACTTTTTTTTTCTTTTTGTGCAATGTCAGCCCTTGTAGGCCAGTCGGGCCCTCCAGAACAATTCAGAAGCACACAAGTTCCCCTAACTGTTGAGATTGAGCAAATACTGGCCAGTCTTCCAAGGCAAACAGCCCTTATGGGATGACATCACCAGGTTTTGGTCATTCTCAGTCTCCATCTACTGGTCTGGGGGCACAACCCATGCATCTGGACTGGAGGGATGATATGGAAGACACTATTTTTCACTGCAGAGGCGTGAGAGCGGGAACTGGAACTAGGAGTCCAATCTACCATCCAAGAGTGGAAGCAAATGGATGAGGGGGGAAAAAAATTTAAAAAAAAAAAAGAAGCTTTGCCTAAAACCTCAGTTGCTATCAATACTCAAGAAAACAGATCATAAAAGTTCTATATAGATGTTATCTGACGACCCCTGTGCATCTTAGACACATGTTTCTTGAGACTTCCGATCGCTGTTGGAGGTTGTGTGGGAAGCAGGGAATCATGGGTCAAATCTGGTGGCAATGTTACATGTGGTGGGAGCAAATTTATTATGGGATCCTGGTATCTTCCTGCTGAATAAAAGCTTTGTGGGAGGAGAGAGAAGAGAAAGCAGGTTACACATTTTGTTCAATGCCAGATTAGTAACAGCAGCATTCTGGGAGCAAGTGACAAATCAATCTAGCTAACGGTGGCTGGCTAGATTGTGAGAGATTCGCAATATGTAATGGCTGACCACCCGTCAGTGCAGGAATAGAGATTGATTTCAGGAGTGGGAGCCCTTCCATGTAGTATTATGGCAAGTATCAATAGAATATTGTCACTGCCCGACCGTATAACCGAGCCATTGGTGGAGGGAGGGAGGGAGAGAAGGGTTTGCCCTGTTGGATATTGTGTATGTGGTGTCTCTCTAGCAAAGGAAAAAAAAAGGGGAAAAAAAGTTTAAAGAGGGGTCTAATATGTGAAGTCCAACCACATAGATGGTTTTTTTTTGTATTAGAGGTATTGTTCATAAGAATGTATCTGTAAACTGTCACCATCTTGGGCAGCCTGTTTTTTGTATTTTGTGCTGACCTTGGTAACAAAAAAATTATTGAATTCCTATTTCTAATGGCTATTATATATCTGATAGGAAAGTATTAGAGGTTACAGATGGAGATCCAGGTTTGAACAGATCTGATAGCTTGGACAAATTATCCATTTTGAAAATCTATTTTCAAAAAAGGAATTATTTTGTGGTTCTAAATTAACAATATTTTCAGATGTATCTAGAACCATACAGGCTCAAAGAAAAAGCTTTTTACAACTGAATCTACAGTAATAGCTCTTGTGGGGTGGGATGAAATTTTTTCCTGTTTTCCCATGTAAATGCCTGGTAACTATTAATGAGCAAAAGTATGTGTTTCTAGATGCATTACATTTAGAAAATTTGACAGAAAAAGGGAAAAAAAGAAAAGAAAGTTGCATCTTAAATGGGGCACCATGCTACCACCCATTTTTTAAACACCAGTATGTATTTGTAGCAAAAAACCTGAGAGAGAGTCAGTTGGTCCATTAGATGATAGAGGGGTTAAAGGGGCACTAAGAGGCGACAAGGCGATAGCAGAGAGACTGAATGAATTCTTTGCTTTGGTCTCTACTGAGGAAGATGTAGGGATGTTACCCATGACTGACGTGGTATTTAAAGGTGCGGAAGAATTGAAGGAAATATCGATACATCAGGAAGATGTATTACAACTATTAGATAAAATGAAGAGTAGCAAATCACCTGGGCCGGATGGTATACCATCCGAGGATGTTGAAAGATCTGAAATATGAGATTGCAGATCTGCTATTAGTAATCTGTGAATTTTCATTAAAATCATCTGTAATACATTGGCAATCCTCCAATCTTCAGGTAACGCCAATTTTTAAAAAGGGTTCCAGGGGTGATCTGGGAAACTACACACCGGGGAGCCCGATGTCAGTACCGGGAAAAATGGTAGAAACCATCATAAAGAACAAAATTACTCAGCATGTAGATAGTCAAGGTCTAATGGGAGACAGCCAACATGGCTTTAGACAAGGAAGATCTTGTCTTACTAATCTGTTATGTTTTTTTGAATGTGTGAATGAACAGGTGGACAAAGGTGAGTCGGTTGATATAGTGTATCTGGACTTTCAGAAAGCCTTTGACAAGGTCCCTCATCAGAGTCTTTTGGCAAAACTAAAGAGTCATGGGATAGGAGGCAGTGCACTATTGTGGATCAGGAACTGGTTAAAAGATAGAAAGCAGAGGGTAGGGCTAAATGACCAATTTTCCCAATGGAGAAAGGTGAATAGTGGTGTACCCCAGGGATCTGTGCTGGGTCCACTGCTTTTTGACATTCATAAATGACCTGGAAAAGGGAATAACGAGTGAGGTTATCAAATTTGCAGATGGCACAAAACTATTTGAAGTTGTTAAAACCCAAGAGGATTATGAAAAATTGCAAGAGGATCTTGATAAATTGGAAGACTGGGCATCAAAATGGCAGATGAAATTTAATGTGGACAAGTGCAAAGTTATGCACCTAGGGAAGAATAACCCAAACTATGGTTACACGATGCAAGGTTCCACATTAGGAACCACCACCCAGGAAAAAGATTTAGGCATCATAGTGTCAAAACCCTCGGCCCAGTGTGCAGCGGCAGCCAAGAGAGCAAACAGAATGCTGGGTATCATAAGGAAAGGAATGGAAAATAAAAACAAAAAGATATTATAATGCCTCTATATCATTCCATGGTGAGACCGCACCTTGAATATTGTGTGCAATTCTGGTCGCTGTATCTTAAAATGGATATAGCGTTATTAGAAAAGGTTCAGAGAAGAGCCACCAAAATGGTAAAGGGGATGGAAGGATACTCCTATGAAGAAAGGCTAAAAAGGTTAGGGCTCTTTAACCTGGAAAAGAGACGGCTGAGGGGAGATATGATAGAAGTCTATAAATTAATGAGCGGAGTGGAACGGGTAAACGTAGATCGATTGTTTACCTTATCAGAATATAGAAAGACTAGGGGACATGCAATGAAACTACAGGGTAAACTATTTAAGACTATTAAAAGTAAACATTTTTTCACTCAACGTGTAATCAAACTCTGGAATTTGTTACCAGAGGATGTAGTAAAGGCTGTTAGTGTAGCTGGGTTTAAGAGAGGTTTGGACAAGTTCCTGGAGGAAAGGTCCATAAACCATTATTAAGAAGGGACCCAGGATATCAATGCTTGACCCAGTACAAGCATTGTGGAACCTGTGTCTTTTGGGGAAACTGCTAGGTACGTATGACCTAGATTGGCCACTGTTGGAAACAGGATACTGGGCTTGATGGACCTTGGTCTGACCCAGTATGGCATATCTTATGTTCTTATGTTATGCT
Organism: Ichthyophis bannanicus; assembly: GCA_033557465.1. Classification (NCBI taxonomy): domain Eukaryota; kingdom Metazoa; phylum Chordata; class Amphibia; order Gymnophiona; family Ichthyophiidae; genus Ichthyophis; species Ichthyophis bannanicus. Next base: position 231,840,935 of record CM066042.1, read on the forward strand.
CTTATCCCTAACTCAAAATCTCTAAGACCCACTGGTCTGATGCAATATGGGTGTACTCTAAATGGGACTCATCGATAAATCCTGAGATTGCAGAGAGCGGCCCTTTTTTGGGTCTACATCTATAGGAGGAATAGGCCCTACCTGGAATCCTCAAGCACCACACAAGAGCACCGACTACTAAGCCTGCCCGAAAGGCATTCTTAGGAAGGTAGAGATGCCACCACCCCTCCTATCATGAGACTCCTTCAGCACAGCACCCTCTTCCATTGGAATAGTTGTGCACTTGGTTACTACCCTCAGGCAGCTTAAAAGAACTGATACAATTCACCCTGGGGTACAGGAAACAATCAAAATAACCTTGGGGCCCAGATGCAAATTCTCCCATGAAGATCAGAGCTCAGGCAAAGTCAAGAAGACAGCAGCACATCTGATATCTTCTAAGATAGGATGCTCATGTAACACTATCACAGGGAAAGACAACATGATGTGTAAGGCTGTCAGTGTCTTGAATCAGCACCAAAATATTCCCTCTCTGAAAAAGGTGGATCACAGAAGGAGCCCTCTTCATTATCCCAACCAACCCCCTTAGGGGATAAGGCTGTTCTCCCAGAGGAAAAGACAGGTAAAGAAGTGAAGTGGGTGTACTAGTGGCATAGGTTCTAGTGGGGGGTCCACCCCCCCCCCCAAAAAAAACATTTGCTGATGGCTCACCATGGAGAGAGAGAGAGCAAGTGGCCAGCCTTCTTCCTCCCTCCCTCAGTATTTCAAAAACTCACTATGAAGTTTGCCAGGCATTGCCTCTTTTTTCTGCTTTTAGAAATTCTTCTTGCTGGGCAAAATCATGCAGCTGTTATCAGGAGAGTTCGGCCCAGAAGCAGGATAAAACACTGCCAGGTAAGAAGAGTTTTGCTTACGAGCAGGAGGAAGCACATGCAAACTTCAAAAATAAATGTTTGCTTTGCTCTTCCTCACCCATCAAAGTGTAGGATCACTGAGACAATTGGGCACCCCCCTCCTAAATGTGGAGGGGCTGCTTGGGAAGAATTAACACTACCGAGGATGTTTAACCCCCTTACCATGAAGGCAAGACCTGGACCTCTGTTTCCTGCAAGGAAGGTTGCCAAGCAGCAAAATAGGACTGAAAAACATCCCATGAGCTGTTTCAGTAGCTGTTGCTCAAAACCAGCAGAGAGAAGACCCCGAGGCCAGAGCTTGAGGCCTCCTCCACCAGTGGAACTCCACAAGGGCTACCAGCCCCATGGGTGGGAACAGCATGGAGGGCTAAGAAGAGGCACTAGTATTGGCATCAGGCTCCCTGGAAGGGGAGAGGCCCAGACAACGCTCAAAAAGCATCCCCCCCCCCCGAAAAGGGAAGCAAAATCAGCCTGCCAGAGAGCTGACCAAATGAAAGCCACCACACATGGCAGAACTGTGACACCAGGCATGCCTGCAAAGCTCGACAGAGCAAATTAAAGAAAATAAAGCACCAAAAATAAAGAGACGAACCACAAAATAAACAGCACACTCCACAGCAAAATGTGAAGCCCAGCACCTGAAAAGCCAGTTGAGGAAACATCAGCAGTACTTTCCTAGCTACCTATGAAAGTCTAGGAGACCCTGCTGCCTAAGAAAAAACAAGGCTTGACTTTTTTTAAGCTGTTTTATTAAAAGCAGCATAGAGAGCCCAATAGGAAAAAAAACAGGCAAAAAAATGAAAACACACACATCATTTTAGAAAAAGGTCAGCAACAAGATGGAGGATGGCAAACAGGAAGAGGAGCTTGGGCTGACCTTAGGGGTCCCCATTGTGTCCTCCTGTCTGCTTTATGGCCCACTAGTGCTGGAACCTTTGGGTAATGATGCTGAACATATGATAGCTGCTAGCTCAAAAAGACAGGGATGTACCTGACCTGGGCCTACAGGTCTACGTCACACAAGCCACTGGACCATGGGGGGGGGGGCGACAGGCTTATCTGCGCTGCTGCACGAATTCAAACACCTTGCCTAATGGAGCCGGATATAAACTGCTGCACCAGAGGATATACCAAACAATGATATCACAGAAAGCTGCTCAATATTTGGTAATGGAGAATAATTCACTATCTGGATTGGCCTAGCAGGATAAGGAAAATAGGATTTAAAAAAAAAAAAGTTAACCAAGGCTAGACTGGGGGCTTAGTGACAGTGCTGCACACCGGGAGGGGGGGGGGAAGCAAATTCTCCAAATATGTTAGTTTTACACATACCAAGACTGTCTTGAACCTCACTCCTAAGCCAGGGCACTCACAAGTCAAGTCCTCTATTCTGTGTATGGGACAGGAGAGGGCCAAGTCATGGCACAACAGCAACATTGTGTGGCTGGACCCATGATTGTGAAGCTCTGAAATATATTTTAATAAGCCACTGTAATAGTAACATGGCTAAAAAAATAGAAAAATAGTAGAAAACAAACACAAGGCATTGTGAAACTACATACATACATATACACACATATATATACACACACATACATACACACACATACATACATATACACACACATACATACACACACATACATACATATACATACATATATATACACACACATACATACATATACATACATATATATACACACACACACACACACACACACACACATATACACTACTGATGAGACTAAAAGGTAAGCAAAGCTTAAGATGCCTCAAAACTAGACATTCTGACATTGTTTAATTTTTTATAGTGTAGAAATCCTTTAAAACAAACAAAAAGCTAAATCACAAATATCAAGGACAAGTGGGTCTACCTCAGTCCTCAGATTTTAAATAGAAAGGCATGTTTTTCATGACTCCAGTGCAAACTTATCTGCAAAATACAACTGTCATCCATGTCCAACTCAAAACAGACTACTGTTGTAAGGACAATTTGTCTTTCCTCTGTTACTCACTGGAATTACTCTAGCTAGAAAACACACTCTTCAGCTTTAACTAGAATTAATTGCACTCAAAATGTTAACTACAGTACCCTGCTGCAGTTCTTCACCTTTGAGTTAAAGCAACACCCTCTTAGGACAAAAGATTCAATACTATGCCACAGCATAGCATTAAGCAAATAGCATCTTTGTGTCGATAGTCTCCCAATCTTTAGGGTGCATTACCTTTCATATCTGCATTGCTTTTCAACAAGGCATAGCCAGGTCAGGTAATACTTAATAGTATACTGTATAATTATGCTTTGGAGTAGATATTTTAATTTTACATTCTCCGTTTTACAGAGCGCATATAGATATTAGCTACATCAAAAGACATTACTTTAACCAATACATCTTGAATTTTACCAATGAAAAGCCAGAGTGGTAACATTGTTTCCAGCAACCTCTTTAGATAAACAGCCTACTATGTTATTTGAGCACTGGTAGATTATAAATATGCTGTCCAATTTTCAGTTCGATATAAAAACAAGACTCAACAAGTGTGCATTAGAAAGATAAACAACCTCCCAAAATATATATTGCTTTACCAACGGTGAGTTATCACATTTCTTAATGAGATTATTTATCCAGACTGTAGGAAAAGAAAATAATCCCCAGATGAGGTCTTAACTCTATAACATCCGCACAGCCTTAATAACGATATTTTATTTCCTGTTAACGCAACGATATGACAGTTAACATCACAAAATGTGGCCGAAAAACGATGGTGCGAAGCCCTCTCGCGGCTTCAGCCTCCTTACTCCACCCAGTCTTCTCTATTCAATGGCTGAACGCAGCATCCATAAACATGCCCAGGACAAGGAAAAGATCAGACAACAAATGTAATAACGCAATTACATCTAGACTGAAAAACAAGCCGTTTACCTATTTCTGAACAAATATTAATCCATGAAGAACCAACCAAACGATCAGATTTAAACACAACTCTTAAGTCTTCAGATCAATACATAACACGATGACATTCTAATGGAAGACCCTCCCTCCCTGACGCCGATCTCTAGCTTATTAAATAATAAATCATTTTCTGCTTGAAATAGGTATATCGAGTCTCTTCCACGCGGTAAATTTCTAACAACCATCAACTTAGAAAATCAGAAATTAAAATTAGGTTGACGCAGGTTATTAAAACCATCAACCTCCCTTTAAAAAAATATTCACTCTGTAATATCGTTTTAATGTAACATTCTCATATGGGCCCCGTTCCATTCTCACAAGCGATTTGATCCTCATCCAAGTCTATGCAGAGAAAAATAACAGTTGCTACAATAAAAGTGATCAGCACCAATACAAAAAACGGGGGGGGGGGGGGGGGGAGCAAAAGGTGCACTGTCTTCTTAACTTATGCATAAAATGTAGTTTGGACTTTTTAAATAATGCATCGTTTTCCTGGAACCGGCATATTCTGATTTAATTATACTAGAACCGTTTAGGAAAAAACTTAAGAAGGTAAAGGGAATCAAAGGAAAAGGCAGAAAGAAAGCGACCGACCTGCCGTACGCCAATCGCCAGATGAATCTGAAATCAACAGATTCCCGTGGCTCAGTTTCGTACTGACCGGGTTCTACCTTCGCCGCGCTATTGGGAGGAATGAATGCCGGCCGGCTGGCTGGCTGGACCTCAGCGTCAGGGCGGCGGCAACAGAAATAGGAAGCATCACCATCCGAGGGCGAAGGCTTCTACCTCCGCAGCTATACGACTGCAGTTCCGACAGAGCTCTGCACTGGATAGGCTGGGAGACAAACCTTTGCCCCCAAGGTGTGGAGGTTTCACCAACGGCCGGCCGCCATTTTGAGACAGAGGAAAAGAAGAAGGGAGGGAGAGCGGGAGGAGGAAGAGGCAGAGAGGAGGCGGCGCACCAATAGCCACATCGTCAATTCAGAAACAAACTCTACCCCCACCCAACCTTTTTTATTTTTTTTTTGGCTTTCCTATTTTTTTTGCTGATGTATATAAATGCAGCGACAACAGGTCCCTGTGACTTTCTCCTCCCCCCTTCCCAGCACATACCGACGGGAAGGCGATCCTCCGCGGCCGCTCCCGCTTGCTCCTTAAGTTCGCATGCGGCGGGCTGGCGGCGATGAGACACTTCACCCCCAAGGACGTCACCAGGAAAAAATAAGAATTGTATATAAATGTATATATGCCTTATTTATTGAATTAACAAATTAAAAAAAGAAATTAAGTTAGCGTAAAACCAAAATCCTTTTTTTCCTTTCGTCCCCATCCGCCTTTGCTATTCTTTGCGCCGGTCTCTGGGTTTTCACTGTCACCCGAACTAAGCTCGCCGACGCGATGACGTCATTTCAACCGCTAAGGCACGAAGGCCTCCAAGGCCCCGCTGGTGCCCATCTGCGGCGCAGGCTCAAGGAAGGGGCGGAGCTGAGGGATGAAGGGTGAGAATGGGGAAATGGGAGTGAAATTGCGAGAGCAATACACGCATGCGCCTAAGCGAGGCAGGCAGACATTTTGAAGTGTTCTACGCATGCGCTAGGGTGAGGCTGGCAGACATTTTTACAGGAAGTGGGCAGGGTAGTTGGTGTTGCTGCGGGATGATGCGGTGCTGGTGGTGCTCTATGCTATTTCATCGCTATGTCGGTTTACTGGAAACAGAAGCTGCGAGATGGAGGATGGGGGAGGTCATTCAGATATAAAAGGGAAAAACATTGTTAAGAGAATTGATGTGTGATAGTTATGTCTTCGTGACCAAGTGTGGTTGGTAGCTCATGAAAATTATTTTTCTTTACTAGAAATCTACTCAATCAGATTTTCGCTAACATCTGGAATTTTCTCGCTTTTAACGTTAGCTTTCTGAACGCTTGAAGTTGGATGCATAACGTTTTGCTGACATTTTCGCACGCTTACCGCTTCGTCTTCAGAAAAATACAGAATATAATAGTAGATGAGGACCTGTCCAGTTTAATTGTTGCTGCAGTGCCATAGAGACCTTAGTTGATATCTGTGTTTTTTTTTCCATTGACTTCTCTATTTATGTACTATTGTGCTTTTTTTTTTGCCTGTGGATTTAATTCATATCTTTATCGTGGCAGCTCAAAGTGACTTACATTTTATTTATTTATTTTTATTTCTTATATACCGCGCTATTATAATCAGTGCGGTTTACATTTGAAACAGAACATACAAGAATGTAAGCAGTTACATCAAGTTTTTACATTGAACAGGGAATGTAAACATGGAGTAAAAACGAGGGAGAGACTATGTACATATTATAATGCTCTTACAGATAAATAAAAATATAACCTTTGCCTAGAGGGCAAATACAATATGAATGTCCCTTAAGGACAGAGGTCCTTTTACCAAAGCTCATCATGTTGTTAATGTGCATTTTAGCATGCTATATCAGTGAGTGCAGGAGCCATGGTAACCATTACCGTGCAAGTATGATAGTAACCGGCTGCCAAAATATGCATTAATTGTCCATCTGGTGAAGGAGCAGGATATGGGCAGAGAGTGGATGCGTAGAACACATTGCAGGTAGCTCACTGTCAAAGGAAAGTGCTGCTTAAAATTTACTGGCTGTGATTGGTGAATTGCTGGGCATCTCTTAGGGGGAGACAATATAGTTCCTTCTTGAAGTCTTGCTAGGTATTTTCACATGGTTACCCCCTTGTACAAAATCTATACTAAATCCCAGTTCAGTGTCCCTACAATTGAAGTATGGTAGGAAAGAAAAATACATACTGCCACACTTTGCTCAGGATAAAAAGGTGCCCACCCATAGTCTCCACAGTTGGGCCAACGATGGTGGTAGCAATAGTGCATACACTGCAAACGCTGGTAACACCCCTGCTATGGATAAAGGCCATGGTGAGTGTGTTCATGGACCCACTGGCAGGAGATAAAAACCACAGAAATTAATGAAAAAGTTAAGAGGATTAATTACAACTAAGTGGACTTCTGCAGATAAGAGGAGATAATGTACTGCTAATTTTATGTCACAAGCCCTATATTTAAATCAAGAGAGTATACAGAGAGAATCCACCAAAAACTAGAAGAAAGAGAGAAAACTACCCATACATGCTACGTTTTGCAAACTCCTTAAGGCAGCTCTCTTTGGCACAATGCAAGTACTGTGCTGAGCATTAACAGTAAATTTGAGAGATTGATGATATACTCTATATACCCTGGCTTAGAAGTGAGGTTCATGACTGTCATGGTGTATGCAAAACTAACCCATTTGGAGAAACTGCCCCTCAATGTGGCAGTTAGTGTGGGTGCCCTGAATGGCACCTATATGAGTGGCGTTAGGTGCTCCTATACTAATTGCAAGTGTTTCTATGCGTTAGGACAGGCCTCCGGCAAATATTGTGTGGATTTAGGAACCAGTCCAAAATCTTATGAGCCAATGCTTGTGACCTCCTTGTGCCCCCCCTCCCCCCAGTTATCTCTTGCGCTGGTCTTATGTTCTCGAGGCTCATGAGACCAGTGTCAAAGTAATTTATACTACATAACATCTTTAGATAGAAATACAGATGGCAACAGTTAAAGCTTCAGATATGAAGTGCCTGTATGTGTATGTGGTGCAGTGATAGGGTGCTTATCTATGTGTGGAATGTGGCAGTGGGTACCCTTTTATGGATAGGGTGGGGCTGGGGTGCATATGTGTGTATGTGCTGCAGAGCTTGGGAGCCTCTCTGTGTGGTGCAGAGGTGGAGTGTCCATGTCTGTATATGAATGTCAGTGCAAGAGTGTGTGTGTGCGTGTGTATGGCGTAGAGCTGAGGTGTGTGTATGTGTATGGTCTGGAGGTGTGCCTGTATGTGGAGCAGAGGCGAGGTGCCGGTGAGTGTGTGGTGCGGAGCAGTGTGCCTATGTGGGGGTGGGTTTCGTGTGTGTATGTCCTAGAGGGGGAGGAGGATACATCTTTTGGCAATACCTTACTCTCTTTTCTCCCTCCGTCCACCCTCTCTCCTGCTGGCTTCCCTCCCCTGTTACCAAAGACTCTTCCCCACTTTACCAACCCCTCCTAGAACTCCCATCCCTTGCCCTAAATTCCCCATCATTCTCCTTTGTTAAAAGGCCCACTGCCCGTTTAAATTGTCCCTGCCTTCTCTACCTCACTTTCCCCCCTCCCCCCATACAAAACCATTTTTGCTGCAGGTCGTGATTGCAGCCTTCCTCGTCACTGCTGCCTGCAAGGATCTGATCTCCTGCGGGCAGATGGAAGGGGTCATTGACACAGGAGATGGGGATCCCTGCAGGCAAACAGAAGAGACCTTTGTTGTGATCGTGGTCATTCTGTACTTTTCTGCCTGCAGGAGATGGAATCCCTGCAGGCAGACACAAAGGGTCGCGGACATGGGGGAGGGAGTAAGAAATCTCAGGTGCGAGATGCAAATTTCTGGTCGCCATGGCAACTTGGCACCTGGGATTTGTCATACCCTGCGTAGGATACAGTTCCTTGTACTAACTGCCAGGGGCATGCTGGGCACGCCACCTATAGTTGGCACATGACTGTTGCACTTACTGCACATTAATGTTTGCGTTCAATGCATGGTAAGTGCAAACTCTTGCTGGCACTTTATGACCCCTTATAGCAGCGGTTCTCAACCTGTGGGTTGTGACCCCCATGGGGGTCGCCACAGGATTTAGCAGAGGTCGCCTCGCTCTGCTGTAAAATAAAAATAAAAAAACGCACAAGTTGCTGGCGCTGCTGAGTCCGCTTCTCGGCAGCGGCAAACTTCCCTTCTAATGCAGCCGCGGCTCCCTGCCTCTTAGGGACCCACGGCTGAGCCTGTGAAATGATTAAAGCGACAATGCGTTAACAGTAAAGGAAGAGAGACGCATTTGATTTTATCATTGGGGGTCACCACAAGTTCACCAATGGTAAAAGGGGTAATGGTACAAAAAAGGTTGAGAACCACTGCCTTATAGTCTAAAAGCAAGGTTTATTAAGGTGTGCTACCATGTTAGTGTGGACTAATGTTGTTAATGTGTTAATAGAAATAGGTCTCATTGCATAAATGAAACCTGCTGGGAATAATATAGTAACATTTTTTATATAACCCTTATTTTGTGCCTGAGGCAAGGGAAGGTGAATGATTTGCTCAAGATTACAGAAAGCATCATTACTGGGAGAAGCAGGATTTGAACCTTGGCTTCCCTTGTTCACTGCTGTAATCACTAGGCTACTTTCCACTCAGACTACTACTTTTATCTGTACCACTTCTCCTGAGCAGTTATGCCATACAAACACAACACTTAATAAAGAAATATTTTCTGATGTCATTTTTGAGTATCCCTTGTGAACCTCAAGCACTTCTTTACTACAAAAAAGTCTTAACCTTTAGGCAAGATTAAGCTGTTACTAAGGGCAGCTTCTTTTTGGGGGGTAGCAAAGAGCAACTGCTGTCAAAGCAAAACAATGGATCTTGACAGCTCCACAGATTCAAAAGGACCACCAGTGTGTACTTTACCCGCAGGAAGGATGGGTAATATTCAAATAGCTCCTGCAATGAATTATCCACTTTTTTACAATCAATTATAGGGAGGAAAATGACCTCAGGTTTTACTTTTCTGTCCCTCTATGTGGCAAAATTCATCAACATAGGGGTTTATAAAAGGTGTAACATCATGAGTCCAGCCTCTCCCTTCCAACTCACAAACTCAAAATCACTTACCAATATTAAAAAAGTACTTTTTCAATACTACCTATAATACTTTTAATCATTTTTACTTTACACCTTTTTCAACTTAGGGCGTTAAATTTATTTATTTATTTAACAGCTTTTATATACCGCGCTATTTGTTATCAGTGCGGTTTACATACAACAAGGGTGCACAGTCAGAAAACTGTTCTGTGCTTACATTGTAACAGGAGTTTAAACTTGGACAGTACATTGTAACAGGAGCATAAACTTGGAGTAACAGAGAAACTATAAACATATGTACAAAATATAATTAGATTTGGTTTGTATATACAGTAAGTCTAAAGCGGGCTCAAGATACTTGTGACAGGATGCAGTTTGTAGACATTGGTGGGTGGGTGGGTAGAGGTGGGGCAGATGCTTGAGCAAAGTGAAGTAGGAAAATGTGGTGTTTGATTGCCTTACGGAACTGCATAAGGCCTTTGATGGATCTAATTTCAGGTGGAAGTTCGTTCCAACATTTTGGGGCATAGAAGGCGAATGTTCTTTTCTTGGTCGTCTGTGTGCACTTGATGGATTCTTTGGGGATGATCAAGGTATTGTCGGTTACTGATCTTCTGAGTCTGTTTTTCGGGGTGAGGGTGATAAGGTCACTGAGTGTTGTGGGGGCTAGGTTGTTAATGATCTTGAAGGAGATGAGAAGGATTTTGTATGTTAACCTGCAGTGAATTGGAAGCCAGTGGAGTTCCTTGAGTATCGGGGTAATATGGTCTGATCTTGTTAAACCACATAGAACACGCGCAGCCGCATTCATGGCGAGTTGCAGCGGATTAAGGGTGTTCTTGGGGAGTCCATAAAGGGCCACATTTGCGTAATCAAAATGTGGAAGAATGAGGGCCTGGAAGATGGTCCTGAAGTCATTGTGGGGTAACATGGGCCTGAGGTGCCTTAGTGTTCTAATTTTGTTGTAAACAGCTCTGGTGGTGTTTCGTATGTGCTCCTTAAAGTCGAAATGCTGGTCAAGAGTAATCCCTAAGTAGCGAATGGAAGGTTTACTAGGGAGTTCAGCATCTCTTACTTTTAAGGAGGATGGAGGTGAGAAATCTTTGCTCCTTGAAATGAAGAGAACTTCCGTCTTCTTGAAATTTATGCGGAGATTTTGGGATAGTAACCAATCAGTAATGGCGTTGAAACAATTGATAAGGATGGAGAAGTCTGGTTGTTTGATTTTGAATGGTGTAAATAGCAGGATGTCGTCTGCATAGATTAGAGTGGAGATATTGAAGGAGCGAATGATGTCACATATCGGCTGCATGTAGACATTGAACAGCAGTGCGGACAGGGAGGAGCCTTGCGGAACACCTTGGAGTTGGCGAAAAGGCGTGGAAGTGGTGGAACCAACCTTGACATGCTGCCAACGATCTGATAGATAAGACCTACACCATTCCCAGGCGAGGCCACGGATGCCCTTCTCCTGGAGACGAGTGAGAAGTTGATTGTGGTTAACGGAGTCAAAGGCAGCGGAGATATCTAGGAAAATGAGAGCGAATCCATTTTCAACCTTGTCTAGTCCTCTGTTCAAGGTGTTGGTTAGGGTGGTGAGGAGAGTTTCTACACCGTGAGACTCCCTGAATCCGTGTTGAGAGGAGTCGAGAGGTGCCATCTCATCGATGTGGTGTTGAATCTGCTGCTGAACAACCTTCTCTATTATCTTGGACAGTATAGGTATACTAGAGATTGGTCGGTAGGAGTCAGTTTTTAGTGGGTCAAGTCTGTTATTCTTCAGAAGTGGTCTTATTGATGTTTGTTTGAGAAAAGTGGGGAAACAGCCTGTTTTAAATGAGAGTTTAATGATGTTGATTAGAATTGAGCTAAGTTCAACTCGCAATAATAATATGTGATTGAAGGCAGACAATGGTGATATTTGCAGGAGCTTAGAGGAAGACCTCTCTGGATAAATTTTGCAGATAAGAGAATATTGCTAGGATGGTGGTAAAGGTTGATAATCTGTAGAGATGTTTGGCTTTGTTTTTCAGGAATATCGTAGAAGATTAATTTGGAGTAGATGTTAAGAAGAAGAAAATAAGTAACTTGCCCCAACCACTAGGCCACTGGGTGATTTCAATTATCCCAGTATCAACTTGGTCAGTGTCACAACAGGACATGCTAGGGAGATAAAGTTTCTAGATGAAATAAATGACTGCTTCTTGGAGCAGATGGTTTATGAACAGACAAGAGGGAAAGCTATTTTGGACCTAGTGGAACATAGGATCTGGTGCAAGAGAGAACGGTTTTGGGGCCACTTGGCAATAGTGATTATAGCATGATCGCATTTATTTATTTATTAGAAATTTTTATACTGCATTTTCCAGCAGATCAAATGCGGTTTACAACCTTTAAATAAATAGTACAAGAAACGTTACATAATTACATGGAACAATTTTGAACTATGTACAATAACATTATTAAATACAGTCAAAACAAAAAACTATATATATGTAAGTTCAATGCTGTAAATAGATTGCATCTAGCATCAGGATGCATTTTGAGGGAATGCCTTTTGAGTGAGAGTATATCCAAAATTACTTATCTGATGGAAAAGGTAGGGTCAGGATCATTGGGTTCATTGGAAAAAGAGCCGAATGATGAAAACGGGAAGCAGTGTTAGAAGCAAGGCATTGATATAAGGCAGGAACAGAGAGAATTTGAAAAAAAGCTTGCTGTGGAAGCAAAAATGTGTAATAAAAACATTTTCAAGTAAATTCACAGCAAAAAAACTCAGTCATTTGGACCATTGGATAATATGGGTAAAGGGGCTGCTAAGTGAGGACAAGGCCATAGTAGAGAGATTGAATGAATTCTTTGGTTCGATCTTTACTGAAGAAGATGTAGGGAAGTTACCTATGCCTGAAATGGTATTATAAAGGTGATGTATCTGAAGAATTTAAAGAAATATCTATAAACCGTGAAGGTATATTACAACCATTTGATAAACTGAAGATTAGCAAATTACTTGGACTGGATGGTATGCACCCGAGTGTGTTGAAAGAACTGAAATTTGAGATTGCAGACCTACTATTAGTAATCTGTGAACTATCATTAAAATCATCTGTAGTGCCGGAAGATTTGAGAATGGCCAATGTAATGGCAGTTTTTAAAAAGGTTTCCAGGTGTGATCTGGAAAACTGCAGACCAGCGAGTCTGATGTCGGTACCGGGATAAATGATGGAAATCATTATAAAGACTAAAATTACTGTACATGTAGATAGTCATGCTTTCATGGGAGAAAGCCAACATGTATTTAGCCAAGGAGAGTCTTGTCTTACTAAGCTGTTGTATTTTTTTGAAGGTGTGAAAAACAGGTAGACCAAGATAATCTGGTTGCTGTGGAGCCAGATTCAGAGAGGGGCACATCTGGATCATCCGGACAGCCCCAAGCAAGACTGACCCAATTGGACCTGATTCTAGTTTGCGGGAACAAAACGTTCCAGTAGTAGCCAGAATCAGACCCAAGGATGGACCGACATGCCCCTGCCGCCTGTGGAGAAATCCTCTCTGCAGGCGCCCCTGCCTCTGGCATCCTCGGCCCCCCTTTTCCCTGCTGCCCAATCTTAGGCTGGTCTGCCATGGCCTGGATTGAGCGGTGGGAACGCCCCGGGCCCGACCGCCAGGTTTTCACTGCTTACTCTGCCTTTGAGGTGGAAAAGCAGCATGTCCCCACTGGCCCAGCAGGACATACAGGGCCGTAACCTGAATGAGCCCTGTACATCCTGCCGAGTTGGCCCACCCATGCTCCTCCCTGATCCCTTCCCCCCGCTAGCTCTCCCTGTCCCAATGCATAGGACATAAAGGAAAAGTCAGAGGGGAAATCAGGCCACGTTTCAGAATGGAGCCAATAGTGTATCTGAATTTTCAGAAAGTCTTTGAAGAGGTCCCTCATGAAACACTCTTCAAATTAAAAAGTCATGGGATTGGAGGCAGTGTACTATTGTGGATCAGGATCTGGTTGAAAGATAAAAGCAGAGAGTAGGGCTAAATGGGGTACTCCACTATTCAACTTTCACCTTTGAGAAAATTGGCCAACGATCTGTGTTGGGCCCACTGCTTTTTAAAATATTCATATATTACCTGGAAATGGGAATAACAAGTGAGGTGATCAAATTTGCAGATCAGACAAAATTATTAAAAGTTGTTAAAACACAAAAGTATTCTGAAAAATTGCAAGAGGACCTTGATAAACTGGAAGACTGGCCATCCAAATGGCAGATGAAATTTAATGTCAGCAAGTGTAAAGTTATGCACCTAGGAAAGAACAGCCCAAAGTTTGTTTACACGATGCAAGGTAGCACCTTAGAAACCACCACCCAAGAAAAAGATTTAGGCGTCATTGTGGATAATATGTTGAAACCCTCTGTACAGTGTGCAGCAGTGGCCAAGAAAGCAAATATAATGCTAGGAATCATAAAGGAATGGAGAATAAAACAAAGGATATTATAATACCTCTGCATCGTTCCATGGTGTGACTGCACCTTGAATATCGTGTGCAGTTCTGGTTGCCAAATCTTAAAAAAGATATAACAGAATTTAAAAAGGTACAGAGAAGAGTAACAAAAATGGTAAAGGGAATGGAAGGATACCCCTATGAGAAGAGGCTCAAAAGGTTAGGACTCTTCAACTTGGAAAAGAGACTGGTGAGGGGGAATATGATAGGGATCTATAAATTAATGAATGGAGTGGAACGGGCAAACGTCAATTGGTTGTTTATGCCATCAAAAAGTAGAAAGATTAGAGGACACGCAAAGAAGCTACAATGTAACCCATTTAAGACTAATAAGAGAAAATATTTTTTCACTCAATGCTAATCAAACTCTAGAATCTGTTACTAGAGAATTTAGTAAAAGCTGATAGTGTAGCTGGGTTTAAGAAAGGTTTGGACAAGTTCCTGGAGGAAAGGTTCATAAACCATTATTAAAAAGGACCCAAGAAATCCAATGCTTATCCTGGGACGAGCATAGAAACATGATGACAGAAAAAGACCACATGGCCTGTCTAGTCTGTCCTTCCATATCAACCATTACAGCATTCCCCTTTTTTCCTTTAATCCTCTGTGTTTGTCCCATGCTTCTTTGAATTCAGATACTGTCCTCATCTCTACCACCTCCACTGGAAGATTATTCCACAGATCCACCACTCTTTCTGTAAAGAAATATTTCCGCATATCACTCCTGAATCTATCCCTTTTCACCTTCATCCCATGTCCTCTCGTAGCAGAGCTTGCTTTTCATCAAAAGAGGCTCTCCTCCTTTGCATTTATGTCATGGAGGTATTTAAATGTCTCAGTCATATCACCTCTATCCCGCCTTTCCTCTAAGGTGTACATATTAAGATCCTTAAGTCTGTCCTCATATGCTTTATAATGAAGACCACAAACCATTTTAGTAGCCACCCGCTGTACTGACTCCAGCCTGTTTATATCCTTTTGAAGGTGCGGTCTCCAGAATTGCACACAATACTCCAAATGAGGTTACACCAAAGACTTATAAAGAGGCACTGTCACCTCCTTTCTTCTGCTGGCCATTCCTCTCCCTATGCACCCAAGCATCCTTCTAGCTTTTGCCGTCACCTTTTCTACCTGTTTAGCTAATTTAAGATCATCGGACACGACCACACCTAGGTCCCGCTCTTCTTTAGTGGACAAAAGTACTTCACCCACTATACTATATTGCTCCCTTGGATTGCTACAGCCCAAATGCATGACCTTACATTTTTTAACATTAAATCTCAGCTGCTAAATTCTAGACCATTCTTCAAGCTGAGCTAGATCCCTCCTCATGTTATCTACACCTTCCTGGGTGTCTACTCTATTGCAGATTTTGGTATCATCCACAAGGAGGCAAACCTTACCCGACAGCCCTTCTGCTAGATCACTAACAAAGATGTTAAAAATAATCGGATCAAGGAGAGATCCCTGGGGCACACCACTGATAACTTCCTTCTCCTCAGAGTGAGCTCCATTTACTGTACTCTTTGTCGCCTCCCACTCAACCAATTTCTAACCCAAGCAGTAACTTTAGGGTCCATCCCTAGGGTGCTCAGTTTGTTTATAAGTCACCTGTGAGGAACGGTGTCAAAGGCTTTACTGAAATCTAAATACACCACATCTAGGGCTCTCCCTCGGTCCAGCTCCCTGGTTACCCATTCAAAGAAATCAATCAGATTTGTCTGACGAGACCTGCCTCTGCTGAATCCATGCTACCTCTGATCCTGTAATCTGCTGGACTCCAGAAACGTCACTATTTTCTCTTTCAGCAGCGCTTCCAATTTACTCACCACCAAAGTTAAATTAACTGGCCTGTAGTTTTCAACCACATCCTTACTTCCACTTTTGTGTAAAGGGACCTTATCCCCCCTTTTAACTGCATTGGCTATTTCCTCCTCTTTTTGAATCTTTGCTTTCCTGACTACTTTGCCTGCTTCTCTAAGTTTTTCTAAAGATAGATGCCAGTCTTCCTCTCTCTGTGATCTCTTGTATTTCATGAAGACCTCCCTCTTTTTCTTCACCTTTTCAGCTACTTCTTTCGAAAACCATAGAGGTCTCCTTTTCCTTTTACCTTTATTTACCTTTATATCAAAAAGGGTGGTTGCCCTTAAAATATCCCCTTTCAGTTTTGCCCACTATTTTTCTACATCCTCCAGCTGTTCCCATCCCGCAAACGACTCCCTGAGGTATTGTCCCATCCAGGGCCGGCTCGTCCATTGAGCGAGAATGTTGTTCGCACAGGGCCCCGCGTGAACCACATGCTCACTCAATGGACGGCTGCAGAGAGAGACGGGGAAGCCCGCGCAAGTCTCCCTCGGCACAGCTTGCCATTGTGAAGAGTCTTGAAAGACTGGTAAGGGGGACTGTTGCTTCTGGAGGGAGATCTGCAACTGTGAGTATTTACTTCTGGTAATTTTCTAAAAGGAATTCTTTGTATTAAAGCTAATTAATCTGTGATCCACTATTTTTGTTAAATCAGTCAGGGCCTAGTAGCAGCAGTTTAAGTTTACATTTAAAACACAGAGGAGAACTCTCTGGTTACATTTCATACCCAGCAGAGAGCTTGTACGTTAAATTTAATAGTCACTCAGGGCCTAGTAACAGCAAAGTACTTTTAGTTTAAATTTAAAACACAGAAAAGAGCTTTCTGGTTACATTTGGAACCCAGCAGAGAGCTTGTAGTTTACATTTAATAGTCACTCAGGGCCTAGCATCAGCAAAGTTCTTTTAGCTTAAATTTACAACACAGAAAAGAGCTTTCTGGTTAAATTTAGAACCCAGCAGAGAGCTTGTACTTTAAATTTCATAAGAAGTTAGAGCCTAGCAGCAGCTAAGAGCTATAATTTAAATCAAATCAGAATTTAGCTTAGCACAAAAAGCAAAGCAGGGTCTGTACTTTTTGAGCAACAAATAAAGTTTTCTAGAGACCTTTACAAAGAGGCCTTCTACCTAGGGGGCAAGAAACCTGTGAAACCTTTTCAATAGGTGTTAACACCAGGTGGCAGATCAAAAGGCCATTTTGAAAGACTCCTCCTATCCAAGCAAGGACTGTTAATTACCCAGGAAGTTGGTCACAGCTTACTTCAGCAACACAGGCATAAATAGCTCAACCAGAGCTCTGTGATCCTCTGTCTTGAAAGACTGGTAAGGGGGACTGTTGCTTCTGGAGGGAGATCTGCAACTGTGAGTATTTACTTCTGGTAATTTTCTAAAAGGAATTCTTTGTATTAAAGCTAATTAATCTGTGATCCACTATTTTTGTTAAATCAGTCAGGGCCTAGTAGCAGCAGTTTAAGTTTACATTTAAAACACAGAGGAGAACTCTCTGGTTACATTTCATACCCAGCAGAGAGGTTGTACTTTAAATTTAATAGTCACTCAGGGCCTAGTAACAGCAAAGTACTTTTAGTTTAAATTTAAAACACAGAAGAGAGCTTTCTGGTTACATTTGGAACCCAGCAGAGAGCTTGTAGTTTACATTTAATAGTCACTCAGGGCCTAGCATCAGCAAAGTACTTTTAGCTTAAATTTACAATACAGAAAAGAGCTTCTGGTTAAATTTAGAACCCAGCAGAGAGCTTGTACTTTAAATTTTATAAGAAGTTAGAGCCTAGCAGCAGCTAAGAGCTATAATTTAAATCAAATCAGAATATAGCTTACCTCAGCAGCACAAGACAGGGTACTGTGTATCAGCCCTCTTTTAATAAGTGTTAATTCCCTCCCACCCTCCCCACACCCACCCACCCCTGGGATAATCGTAGCTTTATAGGTACTTACACATCTTAAAAAACAGGAGGTGCTCTCAGGTGAAGCTCATTACCCAAATCAGTCATACACTAAGGACCTGAGATTAGTTAAGCTTCAGGTGAACAAGGTATATTACACGTATTAGGTTCAGTTTTATTAGTATAAATATCCATAGCAACCCTTAGTAAGTAAAGAACTTAGATCTAAACACAAACTTAAAACTAAGATGCAGACAGCAGTCTAGCAGCGGGATGGGGGATTTCCAGTCTTTTGCATTGAGTGTCACATGTATGATTTTCTCCCAGTTGGTGAGAGGTCTTACGTGTGCACTAGGTGCAAGGAGCTCTTTGCTCTCAGGGAACGAGTCAGTTCTCTAGAGGCTAAAGTAGCAGACTTGGAAAGCATAAGACAGACAGAGAGGTACATAGACGAGACTTACAGGGATATAGTCCTGAAGTCCCACCTCCAGTCTGGCAGCATTCCTGTTGCCATGGAGGAGAGAGGTCACGTGACAGGAGAGCATCACCCTGGTGTGGCAGGAAGTGATCCTGTAACTAGGACCTGTCCTCCAGGTGATGTAAAACCCTCTCGCACCGAGGAAGTTTCTCCAGGGCCATGTGCCCATGAGGGAAGGGTTAGGATAGCCGTTATAGTTGGTGATTCAATCATTAGGCATGTAGATAGCTGGGTGGCTGGTGGACGTGAGGATCGCCTGGTAACATGCCTGCCTGGTGCGAAGGTAGCGGACCTCACGCGCCACCTAGATAAGGTCTTAGATAGTGCTGGGGAGGAGTCTGCTGTCTTGGTACATGTTGGTACCAGTGACATAGGAAAATGTGGTAGGGAGGTTCTGGAGGCTAAATTTAGGCTTTAAGGTAGGAAGTTGAAATCCAGAACTTCCAGGGTAGCGTTCTCCGAAATGCTTCCTGTTCCACGCACAGGACCCAAAAGGCAGACAGAGCTCCGGAGTCTCAATGCGTGGATGAGACAATGGTGCAGAGATGAGGGGTTTGGATTTGTTAGGAACTGGGGAACATTCTGGGGAAAGGAGGGGCTCTTCCGAAGGGATGGGCTTCACCTTAACCGGGATGGAACCAGGCTGCTGGCATTAACCTTTAAAAGGAGATAGAGCAGCTTTTAAACTAGATATTAGGGGAAAGCCGACAGTCGCCCAAGAGCAGATGGTTCGGAAGAATGTATCTTTGAAGGATACTACCAAAAGCAGAGAGGTTCCACAAAAGAGTAAAGTAGCCCAAATGCCCTCAAGTATGGAGCAGACAGAGCTTAAAGATCCCAAATTACTCATGTCTAACAGACAAATTAATATGGATAAAATACATTCTCTAAAATGCTTGTATGCAAATGCTAGAAGTCTAAAAAATAAGATGGGAGAGTTAGAATATATAGCACTAAATGAAAGGTTAGATATGATTGGAATATCAGAGACATGGTGGAAGGACGACAACCAGTGGGACACTGTGATACCTGGGTACAAACTATATCGTAATGATAGAGCTGATCAAATTGGAGGAGGGGTTGCTCTCTATGTTAGAGAGGGCATTGAGTCAGAAAGGATTAAAGTTTTGCAGGAAACAAAATCTGCTGTAGAATCTATATGGATTGAAATTCCATGTAAAAGGGGGAAGGCAATGGCAGTGGGGGTGTACTATCGAGCGCCTGGCCAGAATGACCAAATGGATAATGAAATGCTCAAAGAAATCAAGGAAGCTAACAAAAGTTACAGCACAGTAATAATAATGGGTGATTTCAACTATCCAGGTATCGACTGGGTCAGTGTCACGTCAGGACATGCTAGGGAGATAAAGTTCCTAGATGAAATAAATCACTGCTTCTTGGAGCAGCTGGTTCATGAACCGAACAGAGGGGAAGCCATATTAGACCTAATCCTTAGTGGAACACCAGATCTAGTGCAAGAGATAAGGTGGTTGGGGCCACTTGGCAATAGTGATCATAGCATGATCGCCTTTGATTTAATTAGTGGAGGAGGGATAGTAAGGAAATCCACAGTACTACCTTTTAACTTTCGAAAGGGAGACTATGATAAAATGAGGAAAACAGTCAAGAAAAAACTAAAAGGAGCAGTTGCAAAGGTTAAAGACGTACATCAGGCTTGGCTGTTGTTGAAAAATACTATCTTGGAAGCCCAGACCAGCTGTATTCCACGCTTTAAGAAAAGTGGAAGGAAGTCCAAAAAACTGCCAGCATGGTTTAAAGGTGAGGTCAGAGAGGCTGTTGTTGCCAAAAAAGCATCTTTCAGGAAATGGAAAAAAGAGCCAAACGACGAAGGCAGGCAAAGGGAGAATTTGAGAAGAAGCTTGCTGCGGAAGCAAAAACGCGAAGTAAAGACCTTTTCAAGTACATTCGTAGCAAAAAACCTGTGAGAGAGTCAGTTGGTCCATTAGATGATAAAGGGGTTAAAGGAGCACTAAGAGGCGACAAGGCGATAGCGGAGAGACTGAACAAATTCTTTGCTTCAGTCTTTACTGAGGAAGATGTAGGGATGTTACCCATGACTGAAGTGGTATTTAAAGGTGCGGAAGAATTGAAGGAAATATCGATACATCGAGAAGATGTATTACAACTATTAGTTAAGCTGAAGAGTAGCACATCACCTGGGCCGGATGGTATACATCCAAGGGTATTGAAAGAACTGAAATATGAGATTGCAGACCTGCTATTAGTAATCTGTGAACTATCATTAAAATCATCTCTAATACCTGAAGATTGGAGGATCGCCAATGTAACACCAATTTTTAAAAAGGGTTCCAGGGGTGATCCGGGAAACTACAGACCGGTGAGCCTGACGTCAATACCGGGAAAAATGATAGAAACCATCATAAAGAATAAAATTACTCAGCATGTAGATAGTCATGAACTAATGAGAGACAGCCAACATGGCTTTAGACAAGGAAGATCTTGTCTTACTAATCTGTTATGTTTTTTTGAAGGAGTGAATAATCAGGTGGACAAAGGTGAGTCGGGTGATATTGTGTATCTGGACTTTCAGAAAGCCTTTGACAAGGTCCCTCATGAGAGACTTTTGGCAAAACTAAAGAGTCATGGGATAGGTGGCAGTGTACTATTGTGGATCAGGAACTGGTTAAAAGATAGAAAGCAGAGGGTAGGGCTAAATGGCCAATTTTCCCAATGGAGAAAGGTGAATAGTGGTGTACCCCAGGGATCTGTGCTGGGTCCGCTGCTTTTTGACATATTCATAAATGACCTGGAAAGTGGAATAACGAGTGAGGTTATCAAATTTGCAGATGACACAAAACTATTTAAAGTTGTTAAAACCCAAGAGGATTGTGGAAAATTGCAAGAGGATCTTGATAAATTGGAAGACTGGGCATCAAAATGGCAGATGAAATTTAATGTGGACAAGTGCAAGGTTATGCACCTAGGGAAGAACAACCCAAACTATGGTTACACGATGCAAGGTTCCACATTAGGAACCACCACCCAGGAAAAAGATTTAGGCGTCATTGTGGATACCATGTTAAAACCCTCAGCCCAGTGTGCAGCGGCGGCCAAGAGAGCAAATAGAATGCTAGGTATGATAAGGAAAGGAATGGAAAATAAAACAAAGGATATTATAATGCCTCTATATCGTTCCATGGCGAGACCGCACCTTGAATATTGTGTGCAATTCTGGTCGCCGTATCTTAAAAAGGATATAGAGTTATTAGAAAAGGTTCAGAGAAGAGTCACCAAAATGGTAAAGGGGATGGAAGGATACTCCTATGAAGAAAGGCTAAAAAGGTTAGGGCTTTTTAACCTGGAAAAGAGACGGCTGAGGGGAGATATGATAGAAGTCTACAAATTAATGAGCGGAGTGGAACGGGTAAACGTAGATCGATTGTTTACCTTATCAGAATATAGAAAGACTAGGGGACATGCAATGAAGCTACAGGGTAAACTATTTAAGACTAATAAAAGAAAATATTTTTTCACTCAACGTGTAATCAAACTCTGGAATTTGTTACCGGAGGATGTAGTAAAGGCTGTTAGTGTAGCTGGGTTTAAAAAATGTTTGGACAAGTTCCTGGAGGAAAGGTCCATAAGCCATTATTAAGGAGGGACCCAGGATATCAATGCTTGAACCAATACAAGCATTGTGGAACCTGTGTCCCTTGGGGAAACTGCTAGGTACATATGACCTAGATTGGCTACTGTTGGAAACAGAATACTGGGCTTGATGGACCTTGGTCTGACTCAGTATGGCATATCTTATGTTCTTATGTTCTTTTACTTCACACTGGTGGCTGTTTCAATGCTTTTAACCTTTCCCGGCATTCGCGGCTTCATTGAAACAGCCGCCAGCGTGAAGGAAAAGACTCTTCACGCTGGCGGGCTGTGCAGAGGGAGCCAGGGCCTTGCACGGGCTTCCCCGGCTCCCTCTGCAGCCCCTTAGATGGCACGGGGCTCTTCGGAGGGGGGGGGGGAACAGCTAGAACTGGATGGGCTGTGATGGGGGGGAACTGACTGGAAATGGGCTGTGATGGGGTGGACTTCAAGTAGGCTGTGATGGGGGGGAATGGACTGGAAATGGGCTGTGATGGGGGAAATAGACTGGAAATGGGCTGTGATGTGTGTGGGGGGGGGGGAAATGGACTGCAATTGGGCTGTGATGGGGGGAGGACTGCAAGTAGGCTATGATGGTGGGGGGGAATGGACTGGAAATGGGCTGTGATGGGGGAAACGGACTGCAATTGGGCTGTGATGGGGGAAAATGGGCTGTGATGTTGGGGGGATAGGACTGCAAATGGGCTGTGATGGGGGAATGGACAAAATGGGCTGTGGTGGTGGGGGGGAACTTGGACTGGAAATGGGCTGATGAAGAGCTGGATTAGGACTGGAAATGGGCTGATGGGGGCTGGAATAGGATGAAGTGGGCTGATGGGGCTAGGATTGGAAATTGGCTGATGGGGGACTGGAATGGAACTGGAAAAGAGCATATGGGGGCTAGGACTGGAAATGGGCTGATGAGCTGGAATAGGACTAGAAATGGGCTGATGGGGGGAACGTGGACTGCAAATGGGTGATGGGCTGGAATAGGACTAGAAATGGGCTGATGGCTGGAATAGGACTGGAAGTGTGCTGATGGGAGTTGGAATAGGGCTGGAAATGGGCTGATGGGGGAGCTTGGAGTGGAAATGGGCTGATGGAGGGCTGGAATGGAACTGGAAAACAGCATATGGAGGGCTAGGACTGGAAATGGGCTGATGTGGAAGCTTGGGAGACTGGGACTAGAAGGGGCAGATGCTAGGTAGATCTAGAACTATAAGGGAGCTGATTTTGGGGGGGGACTAGAAAGGGATGGGGAGTGAGAATGGAGAGGGGAAAAGATATTTTGTGTGGGAGAGAAGAAAAGTCTACGATGAGCTGGGTGTTGAAAGAGTAAGTGGAGATTGAGAATAGAAGGGTGAAATTTGAGTGGATGATAAAGGAATAAGGAAAGAAATGGAGGAAAAAGCAAAAGGGGAAAGATCAGTATGTTAAAGCAGATATAGAGAAAAAAATTGGAAAAAATCTAAAAGAAAAGAAAAGAAAAGACAAATGGATAGATCGCAGAAGACACAAAGAAACCAGAAGAAAGTGACTGGAGCAATTGCAACTGAAAAGGAAAATGGACAAGCAACAAAAGGCAGAAAAATACTTTTTTATTTTGAATTTATTAACTGGAATATATCAGCTCTGGGAAATGTGCATCGTTAACGTCTTTTGTGTTTTGTTTAGTACAAGAGGAAATTAATTTTTAGTTTTATTTCTCCAGTGTTGTTGTACATCCCAAGTTTGGCTTTTGGGGTTCCCAGTTTATTGTCTTCCTATTTCTAAATTGTGATCCCTTGTTCTTTGGTGACGGTCTATGTTCTGCATTTTAACCAAACTGAGGTATTCTGTTCATGTAGTTTCTATTTGACCATGTCACTTGTTCTCTTTCCCCAGTAGGAGATGCATTGGTATTCTCTGAGATGTATTGGTTTAATATTTGCAGTGTTGCCTTTTGATAGGTAGGGTTTGGTGCTTTGTGAGTCCTGGCAGAGCTGTTATGATATGGTGGATTTGCTATGAGTTCTAAATGGTCAGTGTTTATAGTACTTCCTAATAGGCCTGGCGGTTGGCACTGGAATATAGTAACGTAGAAATCTGTTAGTCTTTCTTTATCCATACACTCATTAAGAAGCATGTTTACTAAAAATGCATGTTAGCATTATGCAAATATTTATGCAAATGAGGCTCCCTATGCAAATGAGGCCCCACAATTAATTTCCGCACATGGCTCCGCACCCCCCTTGGGCCGCCTCTGGTCCCATCTTTGCAAAGTTAGTTTTCCTAAAGTCTAAGACCCTCGCTTTTGAATGGATTTTAACAGCCATAGTCCTAATACTTAACTGCACCATCTGGTGATCACTTGATGCAAAATGATCTCCCACTATAACATCAGAAACACTTCTACCATTGGTAAGCACCAAGTCCTGTATGGCCCCTTCACGCATGGGTTCTGAACACTATGGAACCTTTGTGCCTTTTTGGGAACCTGCCAGGTACTTGTGACTTGGATTGGCTACTGTTGGAAACACGATACTGGGCTTGAAGGACCTTGGTCTGACCCAATATGGCATTTATTATGTTCTTATTTAATAAAGAAATACTTTTAACATTAGAACAATTAAAGCTGCAACACTTTGAACAAGGGAATAAAGCGTCCAAATTCCTGGCTGCCAGATTTAAAGAGTTACACACCTATAATGCTATCCTTAAAGGTCAAAATAAGGCGGGCCAAGAGATTCATGGGGAGAAGGGAATTGAGGAATGCTTTCTGGAATTCTGTAAAGACTTTTATACCCCTGAACACAGCACCACTGAGGCAGAAATCTGTTGTTATCTGGAAGGCATATCTTTACCTATTTATTTACATTCTCTTATATACTGTGCTATTCTGCATCAGTGCGGTTTACATTGAACAAACTGAAATTACATTGAACAGGGCATTATAACATGGAGATTTATTATTTATTTATTTATTTAACAAATTTTATATACTGTCTTTCTACAAGTCAAGACGGTTTACATAGAACATATTAGCAGTATGTTTCAACTGTTTACATGGAACAAGATAACGATGAATACATATGTTAACGAGAAGAACTATATACAAAGATCAAAGATCAACTATTTCATGGGCTATGGAGGGTTAAGTGGCTTGCCCAAGACCACAAGGAGCACCTGTGGGACTAGAAACCCCAGTCCTTCCGGCCCAAGGTTGTTGTCCTCTAGTGGGATTTGAACTTCCGGCCTGAAGTACCTTGCCCCAACCACTAGGCCACTCCTCCACTCCTTAGGATTGGGGACAAGGTCTGTGCATTATTGAATAGGCTTATCTTGTCCCATGAAGTTTTTCTAGCCATTAAATCCTTATCTGGAAGCAAAGCTTTAGGTATTGATGGCTGTATTATCAAATTCTGTAAAACCTACTCTGAACTGTTTTCGGGAGTTTTGACCCAAGCCTTTAATAGAGTTGTGGAAGATGGGCTCCTCCCTCAAACATTACAGGTGGCTGTAGTAACAATTATTTATTTATTTATTTAACAGTTTTTCTATACCGCTTTTCATATATTCAATGTGGTTTACATTGAACAATAAACAAGGAACATTACATAGAACAAAGGCATTAAACTTGGAGAAGAAGGGTATTAATAATATTAGTTACATGGTTTCTTGTTACAGGTTGTGGGGTTGTTGTGTATGATTGGATGTTTAAGACTGATTGTAGTAACTAGAAGGTGTGGATGGGTTCAAATGTTATTGTGGTGGCTAAGATTTGCATGTTGGTTCTGCTTCTGGTCCATAGTACTCCAGGAAGAGGTGTATTTTTAAGGCTTTCTGAAAATCCCGTAGGTCATTGATGGTTCTTATTCTTTCCGGGAGTGCGTTCCAGAGCGATGGAGCATATATTGAGAAGGCTCTTGACAGGTTATCTGTTTTGCTTTAGTTTTGTTCTTAGGTATTATTAATAGGTTTTTATTGTTTTTCCTTTTTGTTCTGTTTTCAAGGTCTTTGCTGATGATAGTTTGAAGTATTGGTGGTGATAGTTGGTGTAGGATTTTGAAAATAGTGAGGATGACTTTGTATTTGGTCTTGGTGATTATGGGGAGTCAGTGGAGTTGTTTCAATGTTGCTGTTATGTGGCTGGTTCTTGTTGTCCCAGTTATGATGTGGGCTGTGGTGTTTTGGAGTAGTTGTAGAGAGTAGATGGATTGGGTTGGTAGACCTTGGTAAATGATGTTACAATAGTCCAGAGCGGGCATTATTAAGGCTTGACAAACTGTATGGAAGTTATTGGAGTCCAGAAGAGGTTTGAGCATTTGTAGTGTTCTAATTTTGTGGTAGGCTGTCTTTGTTATCTTGTTTATGTGAGCTTGGAAGTTTAGGTCTTGGTCGAGGTATATCCCCAAGTATTTGACTTCTGCTTTCACCATTATGATGTTGTGTGATAATTGCAGAGATTTTGGCGGAACAAATGAGGTGTTTCTTGTTATGAAAATTGCTTCTGTTTTATTGTAATTTATCAGTAGGTTGTGTTCTCGAAGCCAATCTGACATCAATCAAGGAGCTAGGATACAAGCAACTAGTCGATGCACCCACCCACGTGAGAGGAAACAAACTGGACCTTGTCTTTGCCCCACAATTGGCTGACATGACCTTCCAATGTCTATAACCCCAGTAGCCTGGTCTGACCACAACCTGATAAGATTCCAAATACCTACCCACTGTCACAGACATAACAACGCCAGCAGAGCCACTGTCTTCCCCAAAACATCGGCAAGGCGATTCCGACCCTTTGTCAAGGAAGAAATCCTGGAGAAAGCCATTCCACTTCTCAATGCAATGGCGTCTAATTTGGAGGAAATGATCTCTAGCTGGGACAACAGCCTCAGTGCCATTGCCCAGCTCCCAACTGTGAACAAAACTCCAAGGAGATGAGAGCCGGCCCCATGGTATTCCACTGAATTACGATCATAACTCCTTTACCTATGCAGGCTAGAAAGACGATGGCGCCGATCGTGCTCCACCGAAGCACAGAGTGCATATAGCTTACACCTAAGTAAGCACCGAGAAGCAATATTAGAGAGAAGGAAGCAATACCACACAGACCTTCTGAAATGCTCGCTGTGTAAACCACATGACCTATTCAATATAGTGAAGATATTAACAAAGGAACCGGCCCCAGACCAACCATGCATGCCCCAGCTGCAACAATTTGCGGACTATCTACAATCAAAAACTCACCAAACCAGCAAGATCACAAGCCCCACTCCCGTGAACAAGCCTCTCCATATAACACCACTGACCAAATTCTCTACCCTATCAAAGAGAGATATAGAAGACACCATCGCCTCCATCAGCACCACTACCACACCAAACGACCCTTGTCCAGCATTCTGGATAAAAGAACTACATTGTGAACTCAGCAAGTTCCTGACTAAACTCATGGAGCAGTCATTCTCAACCGGATCATTCCCACAGAGGCTGAAACACACCTCCATCAGGCCGTTGCTGAAAAACAGCAAACTGGACCCCCTGAAGGTCGAATCCTTTAGACCAATATCAAGCATCCCACTTCTCGCCAAGATAATTGAAAAGGTAGTCCAACAACAAATTCAACAGCATATCGAGACTGCCGCCCCTCTGGACCCATGTCAGCATGGTTTCAGGGAGGCCCACAGCGTGGAAACTCTCCTCGCCACCCTCTTCAATACCATACTCTTGGGAGTTGATGACATCCAACAAGGGTATGCCCTTATCTTCATGGATATTGCAGCGGCTTTTGACTCCATTAGCCACGAGGTCCTCTTAGGACGGCTCGAAGAAAAAGGAATACAGGACGCAGCTCTAAGCTGGTGCAAATCCTACCTGACTAACAGATGGCAGCACGTTAGAACCGGCACCGCAACCTCGGAACCTTTCCAGCAAAAACAAGGTGTGCCTCAGGGATCCTCACTGTCTGCACTGATGTTCAACATATACATGCAGCCACTGTTCCCTCTAAGCTGTGCGCGTGTGCACGCGCACACATCTCGCCGAGCAAGCGCACATACTTTATAACAGTGCGCACAAAAATTACGGTTCTGATTCTGATAGAAAACAACACAGATGTCTTAAAATTTAAAAGTTGTTGTGTATTTATGGTTTTCACAAGTTCTACAATATTTTCTAGTGCAATCAATGTGGTGTACATACTGTATTCTGACGTGTAGTCAAAATTTAAAGTATATAACTCCGAGTGTCGTCATGTGGCGCACAAACATTTAACCTTCCTTCAAAAGCTGCACAGCTGATACTTTATGCGCACACAGCCTACAGAAAATTAGAGGGAACATTGCATGCAGCCCATCTGTACCCTGATTCGCTCCTTTAATGTTGCATGCCTGGTATACGCAGATGACGTACTACTATACATGCCATTTGCAACCGACCAGCCAGATTTCTCTCCACTAACAAGCTGCTTCAGCACTGTTGCTGACTGGCTCCATACTCAAAACCTCCAAATAAACCACAACAAGACAGACGTCTTCTTCATCACAAGGAACCAAGGTTTCATCCCTCCAGTGGCCTTAAAGGTGAGGGACGCTGAGCTGATAGCCAAACCTACAGTTCGCTACCTAGGGGGGTCACCTTGGACCAACGACTGGACATGAAAACCCACATTAGAAACACAGTCAAGGCAATATACCACAAAGTACGGACACTACGGCATCTACGACCACTACTCGACCCAGATGACTTCCGAACAGTCTATCAAGCCCTCGTAATCCCACACTTCGACTATGCCAGTGCAATCCTACATGGGCTCCCACAAGCATCGCTGAATCCACTCCAGCTTGCAATGAATGCAGCCGCCAGAATTCTATATGGAGCCTCAAGAACGGACCACATTACACCAATCCTAAAAAATCTTCACTGGTTACCAATTCACGGCAGACTATCTTTCAAGATCCTCGTAATGACCTTCAAGGCCATAAACAACCAACCCTCCACCTCTATTACCGAGCTAATCCACCCCACCCCCGAACAGATCCAGAAGAACCGCAGCTCTCAATACTCTGCTAATTCCAAAGGAAACAACAAAATGCACCCAGGCAACATCCAATAGTGCATTCATGCTCTGTGCGCCCAGATGCTGGAATGCCCTCCCCATGGCCATTCGAGCAGTCACCAACCTGGCACAATTCAGGAAGGCTCTGAAGCACCACCTATTCATAAGACACTACGCAGACGACAGCTCGCAAATAGCCACCCCAATCACCAAGAAGGTACTACTCAAGGGACAGCTCACAAACAGCCACCCCAATCACCAAGACCTCTCTAACACCACACCCGGCACGCCATAGAGCAGCTAGCCTCTTAGGTGCAGCTCATGTAAATATCAGTATGTACAATATTTATTAGTGTAAATAATTTTGTAGAAAGTTAACCCAGTTAGGTCCAAGTTCCATCTCCTGTTTTATTGGAAATACAATGTAACCCGTCTGCATTGTATAAGGTTCTGTTAAATGTAAACCGCACTGATGGGAATCACTGTATATATTATTTAAGTCAATCTGTACATAGTTCCCCCGGTTGTCCTATGTTGAATCTTCCTGTTCAATGTAAAACTCAATGTTACTTGTATGCATTGTAGTATGTTCTTGTTTCAATGTACACCGCACTGATTGAAATAGCGCGGTATAGAAGAATTGTTAAATAAATAAATAAATAAAATAGTGCGGTGTAGAAGAGACATTAAATAAATAAATATCTCTTCTATGCATGATGTTATTCTTGAATAGTCAGGTTGGTCTATATTGAATGGAGTGTGTACCATAATGTCATCTGCATAAATACTGTAGTTTATGTTGTATTTGGTCATGATGCTGCAGAGTGGCTGGAGATAGATATTAAACAGCAGAGTGGAGAGTGCTGATCCTTGTGGTATTCCTTGTAGTTGCTCAATTGGTATTGATCGAAGTGTTCCAGATTTAACTTGTATTTTTCTGTTGGTGAGGTATGATGTGAAACATTTCAGGGTTGTTTCCTGAAGTCCAATTTCCTTTAGGTGTTTGATAAGTGTATTGTGGTTAATAGAGTCAAAGGCGGCTTTTATATCAAAGAGTACCAATATATAGCATTGTTTGATGTTGTCTAGACTGGTTATTATGTTATCCAGGAGTGATGTAATGAGAGTTTCTACACTTTGTTTGGGATTGAAGCCATGTTGGTGGGGGTCCAGAGGGGTGAGTGTGTCCAGGTGGTCTTGTAATTGCAGTTGGACCACTTTCTCTATTATCTTTGCTGTGAATGGAAGACTCAAGATGGGTCAGTATGAATTAGGATCCTTTGTGTCCAGGTTGTTGTTCTTTAGGATCGGTCTTACAATTGATTGTTTAAGTATGGGAGGGATAGTGCCTTGTATAAGGGAGAGTTTCACTATTTCGAGTAGAGTGGGAGCTAAATGTTCAGTTGTCATTTTGATCCAGGATATTGGGCATGGATCAAGGGGGGAGGTTGTGGTGTTGAGATTGGTTTTTTATTTATTTATTTACATTCTCTTATATACCGCGCTATTCTGCATCAGATAGTATGTGAAAGATGTTCCAGGGGTGGGCTTGTTTTCCTATTGGGTGGATTTCTGTTGTTGAAGGTTGGTATTGATTTGTGTTGGGTTTGATATTTGATTGAAGGAAGTCAGCCATGGTTTGAGGTTCGATTAGATTGTGTTCTTTAGGGTTATCTTTTGTTAAGGTCCTCTTGTGGGTTGTTGTTTTTTATTGGATTGGTATGGTATTCTTTCTTGCAGGCATTTATTAGGGCCTGGTATTCTTGCATCTTGGTTGTGAAGGTTGTTCTGTCTTGTGGAGCCTTTGTTTTTCTCCAGGCCTGTTTTAGTTTATTAATGTCATTGGAATACCATGGTGCAATTTCTTACTGTTGTTGTGTGTACATAAAGATGGGAAGGACCCCAGCTTGTGTGGCTCTTCTGAGAACAGACTTTAGCTATTGACAAAAATTCTGACTATGCGGCTGATGCCACAGCTGTCTGGGTTAATTCACCCCAATCAGGGGGGATTCATCTCTTGGAGACAAGCTGCAGACAATGTGAGGATGACCTTAAATCTTATTAGACAGACAAAGAAGGCAAGAGTGCCTGAACTACTATTAACAATAGATGCTGAGAAAGCCTTTGATTGGTTATATTGGCAATATATGTTCTAGAAAAAGTGGGTATTGGAGGTAACTGCTTCTGCTGGGTGCAGGCGATCTACATTGGTCCACAGTCTAGCCTAAATCTTTACGTTCTGGCTACACTGAGACTTTTGAATTAAGAAAGGTGGCTAGACAGGGCTGCCCTCTATCACCCTTGCTGTTCGTGCTCACAATAGAGCTGTTGGCCCACAAGATAGGGCTAATTCAAATATGCAGAGTGTACATGCAAGGATCTCCCCTCAAAAGATATTTTTATGTGCTGACGATGTGTACTTTTTCATTACTAAGCCAGAGGATGCGTTGGGCAAACTATTGAGAATTGGAAGCTTTTGGAATGATCTCTGGCTTTAGGGTTAACACAACTAAATATGAGATTCTAAATATCTCATGTACTGCAACTTTAGTACATACGCTACAAAAACGATACCCTTTTAGATGGATCGAGAAACAAATTTGATATTTGGTGGTTAATATTGTGGCAGATGAACGAAACGTATTTAAAGCCAATTTTGAAGCTTTGGGGGAAAAAACACTGGACAATCTGGAGAGATGGTTGAGCTTTAACCTCTCGTGACTTGGTTGAATAGCAGGGTTAAAAATGATAGTCCCCCCATTTCTCTATTTACAGAATTTGGCACCCTACATATCATGATTCTGGAGATGTTCTTTAGGAGGCTTCATGCCTGGCTGTTCCGCTTCATATGGGGAAGGAAAAGGCCCAGAGTTGCACATAGTATCTTTGGCCAAACCTGAGATCAAGGGGACCTAGGAATACCAAATTCCCAGTGATATGAAGCAAAACAACTTAAAGCCCTCTTAGAATGGATTGGAAGACTCATCAACAACCTTCGCTATGCTGATGATACTACATTACTGGCTGAAAGTGAAGAAGATCTGAAACATTTGCTTCTCACAATCAAAGAACATAGTCTCAAAATGGACCTGCACCTTAATGTAAAGAAGACAAAGATCATGACAACTGGCATAATCAACAGGTTCATCGTTGAAGGAGAAGAAACTGAAATTGTGAACAACTTTAACCTACTTGGATCAACTATCAATAAAGAAGCAACAAGCAGTCAAGAAATCAAATGATGCATTACTCTTGGCAGAATGGCTATGAAAGACCTAGATAAGATTCTCAAGAGCAGAGATGTCTCTCTCCATACAAAGATTCGACTTGTTCAAGCCATGGTATTTTCAATAACATCATATGGATGTGAAAGCTGGACAGTGAAAAAGACAGACAGGAAGAAAATTGATGCCTTTGAATTATGGTGCTGGCGGCGAATACTGTGTATACCATGGACTGCCCAAAGAACAAACCAGTCGGTATTAGAGGAGATCAAATCCAAGCTTTGTTTAGAAGCTCAGATGACAAGACTTCGACTTTCATACTTTGGACACATCATGCGAAGAGAGAGATCATTAGAGAAAGACATCATGCTTGGCAAGATCAAGGTCAACGCAAAAGAGGAAGGCCAGCAATGAGATGGATCGATACAATAACAGCAGCTATGGGTACCAGTCTGTCAACAATGAGCCGCCTGACTGAAGACCGAACACAATTTAGGATAGCTATCCAGAGGGTCGCCATGAGTCGACTCCGACTCGACGGCACTTAACAACAACAACAGAATGGAGGAAGAGTGAGCTGAAGAAGTTGGTCCTGCTGGAACTGGGAGATACTGCCCTGCAAGCTTTGGTCTGGCAACTAGGAGTTTAAGTATAATTTGACTGCTAAAGACTATTTTTTTTTATTGCCAGGTCGAACGTATATTCAGAAAGAACTGCTG
This sequence comes from Ichthyophis bannanicus, assembly GCA_033557465.1. Classification (NCBI taxonomy): domain Eukaryota; kingdom Metazoa; phylum Chordata; class Amphibia; order Gymnophiona; family Ichthyophiidae; genus Ichthyophis; species Ichthyophis bannanicus. The sequence continues at coordinate 231,873,865 of CM066042.1, forward strand.
AAAAAGTTTAGAGGGGAGCCCAAGCCAATTGAGATCTTTATTTGGACTGGGACGAAGGGAGCAATTACTCAATTTTACCAAACCATGAATGATGATGAGAGGGATCCCCTTCCCTCCCAGATAGCATGTGAGAAAGATTTGGGAGGAGAGTGGGAAGGAGAGTATTGGGTAGAAATCTATCAGAATATGTCAAGGGTTCATTGCCAGCAATATGATTGAAAATAACTATAAGATGCTATATCATTGGTATTTCACCCCAGTCTTATTAGCAGATGAAAGAAGTTTTGCTAGAGAAAATGTGGGTATGAGGAAACATTTGGACATGCCTGGTGAGGATGTGAGTATATTATGCAGTTTTGGGCTGAGGTCTTCACAGTATGTGGGGAGATGGTGGGATCTAAAATAGCAATGTATATGAAAGTGGTTGTCTTAAATGGGACTCCTGAGGGGTTGCATCTTGATCAGGCAACTTTGTCTGACAGAAGATAGTGACTGCATGCTTGCTTTTGGCCAAACAATGGAAGTCAGAGGAGATGCCCCAGATTTCAAGATGGTGGAATTGTAAGGAATATAGTGTGCCTTTAACATGTTGGTTATCCGCAGAGCAGTTGGGAGAAGTAGTGAAATATGATCGCATTTGGAAATTGTTTATTGAGTTTAGGAAGGTTGATATCTAATCACCATAAATGTGGCTTTTGTTAATATTTGGCTATAATTATGGATACGATTTTGTTGAAAGAGGAATCTCAAGCCATAGGATGTTCCTGAAGATGGTTAAGGGAGGGATGGTGGTATAGGGAAGATGAGGGGTTTTATTTGAGTTTGGTCTGAAAATAACAGAAGAAAATCCTTTGTATCGCTATTCTACGAGGTGTGACAAAAAAGAAACAAGACTGTCCCATAAATGTTTTATTACAAAATCTACAGAGAAATTATGCATTGTCCCCTTCAAAGTAATCCCCCCCAGAGTTAATGCACTTCTGCATTCGCTTCTGCCACGTATGGAAGCACTCGGTACAGTCCTCCTCCTTGAGGTCCCTCAGCTCCCTTGTCACAGTGGCCTTGATCTCTTCTACAGAGGTGAAATGAGTTCCTTTGAGCACAGTCTTCAGTCTGGGGAAGAGTCAGAAGTCGCACGGTGTGAGATCTGGGGAATAAGGATGGTGGTCGAGAGTTGTGATCTGTTTGTTGGCCAAGAACTGCCTCACACTCAGCGGTGTGTGTGTGGACACATTGTCGTGGTGGAGCAGCTACAATTTGTCTCTCCACAGAGCCTGCCTGCTGTGCCGAACCTGGTCATGGAGGCGATTGAGGACCTGCTGGTAGAAATGCTGGTTGACTGTCTGACCCTCAGGCACAAACTCATGATGGACCACTCCCTTCTGGTCAAAGAATGCGATCAGCATGACCTTGATTTGGACATGTGCACCTTCTTGGGTCTGGGTGACAGTCAAGTTTTCCACTGCAGGATCTGTCTCTTGCTTTCAGGGTCGTACTGGAAGACCCAAGTCTCATCTCCTGTGATGACTTGGCCAACAAAATCTGGATCTTCTCCGATCTTCTCTAGCAAGTCTTGACAAACATTGACCCGGTGCTCCTTATTTTATTTATTTATTTACATTCTCTTATATACCGCGCTATTCTGCATCAGTGTGGTTTACATTGAACAAACTGAAATTACATTGAACAGGGCATTATAACTTGGAGATAACTATTTTACAGGGAACATGGGCTATGGAGGGTCAAGTGGCTTGCCCAAGGAGCACCTGTGGGACTAGAAACCCCAGTCCTTCTGGCCCAAGGTTGCTGTCCTCTAGTGGGATTTGAACACCCGACCTTCCGGCCTGAAGTACCTTGCCCCAACCACTAGGCCACTCCTCCACTCCACTCCTTCTAGTCATCCGATAAAAGCTTGGGCACCATCTTGGCACACACCTTCCACATCCCCAGCTCCTGCACCAAGATGGTCCACACTGACTATCATCTGCACCGTCAATCTGTGACCACTCTGCACCAGCTGGTTCACTCTGTCAATGTTCTCAGCCGTCTTTGTCGTGGAAGGCCGTCCTGATTTGGGGTCATCCTCCACCTCCTCGCGGCCAGTCTTGAAGCGTTTATGCCATTCGAGGACTCGGCCTTGACATTGCATCTTCTCCATAAGCCTTTTGGAGAAGTTGGAGACACTCAGTTGAGCCTTCTCCAACTTAACCAGAAATTTCAAGTTGATTCTTTGCTCCACATTTCTGCCACTTCCAGTTGCGTGACAAAGTGATGGAGCAGTGTGCTACCAAAAAAATCCTGAAAAAGAAAAACAGAGAGAGTTGAAAAATATTATAGCAGAATAGTGGCGAGATGTTGCACAACACAGTGACATAAGCGGTTAGCCAACTGGCATTGAGTCATGAGCATGGCTGCCACAGTCTCGTTTCTTTTTTGTCACACCTCGTATACAATGGATCTTTTCTACTGAGGTGTAATAAACGTGTAAAAAAAACCCAAAAACCAGAAAGTGCTCTCATAATGTGTGTGTGTGTGTGTATGTACATGCTGTCACGAAGTGGATCTAGCAGAGCCCATGGAAATAAGTAGAAATACAGATAGTGGATCTGACACTGACACTTCAGACAAGCACATGACAGGGAGTTGCTATAGGCAACATAAACAAACCAGGTCTCGAGCTCTGAGAACACGCCCAAGCTGCAGGAAAGCTCAGGAATCATTAGGGAATGAGGAGCAGCTGAAAGGAGGCAGGGTTGAGACACACGTGGATAAACCTCACTCACCTGGAGTTAGAGGGAAGGGCGAGTGCAAGTTCAGGTTCGGGTTAGACGGAGCTGAGAGAGCAGAAGCAACAGAAATCCTGGAAGCCAGAGAAGTCCCAGGAGTTACAGGAATTAGCAGAGGAGCTGAGAGAGCAGCAACTGCAGAAACTCCTGAGAAGTCAAGGAACTCTGAAAGGGCAGAGAACCCCAGGAGCCCAGGACATTGCTGGAAGTCTGGGTTGGAGCGGAGCCACTGAGAGGGCTGGGAGAACCGAAAGGTTTAGCTCCAAGGCTGAGAGAGAAAACCCAGGAGTCTGCCATAGAAGGCAGTGCACAGACACCTTTGAACACAGTAACGCTTATACAAAAGGTAACAGAGAAGGCAGTTTTAAAGCCAGGCTGAGACAGGCTGGAAAAGCCAATTACCCAGGCTACCGGGACAGAAAGGATAAAGTCTTCTGTCCTGAAGACAGTTTTGTACCTGGGGAAAAGCCAAAAGGGAAAACCTGTAAGGAATTGCCGTCCTGTTCCACTCCGGTAGCTTCAGCTGTGCTGAGGAACTCTAAGCTGAGAGAGCCAGAAGGTAAGCTTATTACCTCTAATAGAAAGAGAATTGAATGCAGGAACTTCCCATATGATTGGCAGCACTTGAAGGGCTCTCAAGAAAGGAACTCTAGTGAATACGGTAATTGTTTTTCACAGACGTTAACAGAGGAAGAAAAGAAGTCTCTTTGTGATAGGGAGAGACTGCTAAATAACACGTCTAGCTATTTGAAAGAGAGACTGTTTGCAACAGAGAGTGAGGACATGCAGTGTGAAGTGCAGGGGGACCAGCCCACTGTTGAATACATGGATTGTACGCTCACAATTGCAGACGAGATCTCCTCTCTATGTTAAAAGGAGCTGTGAAACTTTCTAACTGTGAAAGTAACAGAGAAAGGGTTTATGTTTGTTGGGAAAAAGGACTATTTAAAATACCTTTTCATTTGCTGTAAAGAAGCTGAAAAAGAAGCAGTTTTTGTTCACATTTTGTCTCTTTATTTTTGTACCCGAAGTTGGTTTATCTGCCTTGTTTTTCATTACAAAAAGAATCCTCCCGGAAGGGGAATAAAATCCTGTCTTTGAGCCTTATCACGCGTCCACAACTCATTGCTTGGCTGGTCTATAAGAACTACAACTCCCAGAGAGCATAGCAAGGCTTTCTATATCATTTTTCTGGCCAGTTCAAGATAAGGCCTCAGTGTAGTACCCTGCCTTAACCTGTGGGGTCCCATGCTGGGTGACAGTGCACATGCAGTGATTTTTAGGAAGTTCCCTCATACACGTGTGTGTGTGTGTATTATCAGAGAAGTAGGACTGTATGAAAACAACCAAAGTGTGAAGATTGGTAGAAAATTCATCAATAACCTTTGTTATACTGATGATACCACGTTACTGGCTGAAAGTGAAGACAATCTAAAACATTTACTTATCAAGATAAAGGAACTTAGTCTTAAAATGGGCCTTCACGTTAACATGAAGAAGACAGAGATCCTAACAACTGGAAAATCAATCATCAATAAAGAAATGACAAACAACCAAATCCAACGATGCATTGCTTTTGGGAGAACAGCTATGAAGGACCTATATAAGGTTTGTCCAAATCGTGGTATTTTCAATAATGTCATATGATGAAAATTCATCCCTTCAAATTATGGTGTGGTGAATAATACTGTGTACAATGGACTGCCCAAAGAACAAATCAATCAGTACTAGAGGCGATCAAACCAAAGCTTTCTTTAGAAGTTCAAATGATAGACTTTCATACTTTGGACACATCATGCAAAGAGAAAGATCATTAAAGAAAGACATCATGCTGGGCAAGGTTGAAGGTCAATGCAAAAGAGAAAGGCCAGCAATGTGATAGATTTTTAGGCTTGTGATTAAATCCTGGATTATTTTATGTAAGTGATGCAAAACAAGTGCATCCAATAAATATTTACTGAATTATTTAAATTTTAGCTCTTGACTTTTCATTGTTGACTCAGGATGGGTTGCATGCAGATTCAAGGCTTACAGTCTAACAGGCTGATGCAGAAACCTTACGCTAGAGCCCAGTGTTTAAAGTTCCAGCGCAGGGTTTCATAGTGTGACTTTAATGTTGACTCTTTGTACTGGAATGCAATATTCAAATTACCCAGTACCCACCCACCCAATAGAAGAAAATTCCCTATTGGTCTAGCGGCCCCAATTTCTCCACCCACTACGAAAACCCCCTGGTGGCCTTAATGCCACCCACCCACCCAATAACAAAAAGGCCCAGTGGTCCCCGAACCTCCCACCCCCCTCCCGGTACCTTTAAGCGGGAGCATTGGCCACGCGCTCCTACCCCTGCACCTCCATCTTGAAAAATGGAGCCTGGGATGCACCAGGAGGGGTCAGACTGCCATATATGCCTTATATGGTAGTCTGAGCTCACCTGGTGCTGCCATTTTTCAAGATGGTGGTGCAGGGGTGGGAGCGGATGGGCAGTGCTCCCACTCCAGATTAAAGGTATCAAGCCTTTTTGTTCCTGGGTGGGTGGGTGGGATTGGGGCCGGTGGGCTACCTGGGTTTATTTTTAATTGGGGCCGCAGGGTATTTGGTTTCTGTCAGGAAGTCAGTGTTGGGGGCACCGGCCCCTGACAATATTCTCATGGCAATGGGGGCTTTCCTCAATGCTTGGATCATCTGAAGTGAAGTGTCAAACTTCACCTCAGATGACACTTTTGCTCCCGGCTGGATCTTTACACCTGCTGAAGGTTGGCATGAAGATCTAGTGTTGAAAAACTGTGTAAAAAACTGTGCAGTTTTTTTCATCTGGTGCAATTATTTATACAGCGATTTGCATGCCAAGTGACGTGTAGTTTAGCGCAATTTGTTTTTTTGGTGTTTTTCCGGCACTAGCTTGCTTTCTGCATCAGAGAGCAAGCCTAGCATGGGAAAATGCCACACTAAGCTTTTCTGCATCAGTCTGTAACAGCCTTAGTTTAAGCATTTGTCCTATAGAGACAGAAAAGGAGAAATGCCTTGGTAAATCAGGCCCTAAGTTTGGATTTGAGGCAATAAAGGTGAAGTGTCTGCTTACTCCTTTTCATATTGAATATAGAGTTACTGCTAAAGCACACGTTGTATTGTATAGTTGTAAATGTGGATGCTAAAGTGCAATGGGCAGGTCAATATTCATCCATGCTGGTCCGTGTTTTTAAAGCTGCTGGCAGCTGTGGCGAAAACTGAAGCCAAATATTCAGCAACAGAAATCTGAAATCCTCTGGTGTTGAAGACCCAGGTTCAGCGCTGACCACCATCACTATCCAGATAGTGAAGCTGCATAAAGTGACTTCACTCCATGCAGACACTTATCTGGTTAACAGACTGAAAATAGCCACGAACCGGATAAGCGCTGTGCCTGCCCTTTCCCCATCCACGGACTGTGCTAGGACTGTCCGGATAGTGCCGTGGTTAGAAAGGATGTTCAGCAGCACTGTCTGGTTAGTGCTGCTGAATGTCCCTCTTAGCAGGGTTGATCAGATTAGCCCCTTTGAATATCAGCTCCTGGATGTCTGGAATTGGGACATTTTTGCCCTCCCCCTTTGTTTTCATACAGTACTGAAAAACTCAGAGCAGCTGGCAATCCTAACAACACCTTATTTTTTAAAAAATAAAATGACTCCCAAAATGTTAAAATGTGAAAAGCTTTCATGTTCAGAGAAAGCCTTTTATAAAATTTGCAGCCTCTTACATGTGTCAGTGTACATGCGCTTACAGATTCACGCGTTAGCATGCCTGGAGGCCTAGTTTGGGTGAGCGAAGACAGACTTGCTATTTATGCAGGTATTTTATAAAATAGGTGGGTACATGCTCATGTTTATACAAACTTCAGTGTAGCTGTAAATGTGTTTCCTTATCCTGCTAAGCCAGTCCGGCAAGTGGGTTATTCTCCCTTGCCAGTAGGTAGAGGCAGACTTGAGCAACTATAAATTCATGAACGGAGTGGAACGGGTAAACCCAGATCGACTGTTTACGTTATCAGAATATAGAAAGACTAGGAGACATGTAATGAAGCTACAGGGTAAACTATTTAAGACAAATAAGAAAAAATATTTTTTCACTCAACGTGTAATCAAACTCTGGAATTTGTTACCGGAGGATGTAGTAAAGGCTGTTAGAGTAGCTGGGTTTAAAAAAGGTTTGGACAAGTTCCTGGAGGAAAGGTCCATAAACCATTATTAAAAAGGGACCCAGGATATTAATGCTTGACCCAGTACAAGCATTGTGGAACCTGTGTCTCTTGGGGATACTGCTAAGTACATATGACCTAGATTGGCCACTGTTGGAAACAGGATGCTGGGCTTGATGGACCTTGGTCTGACCCAGTATGGCATATCTTATGTTCTTAACTTTCAATGATGTCATCACTTTGTCTAGTCCCACTAGTGCAGCACTGAAAGAAGCCAGTATTTGCCTCCAGCAGGGGGCAAGGGGATTGGACTGGTGCAGCGGTGCAGATAGGCCTGTTTCCCCTGGCCCAGACCCTGGTTTAGTGGCCTGTGTAACTGAAACCTGTAGGCCCAATGTTTGCTCAGAGCTCTGGTGTGCCCCAGCAGCAGCCTTGTCTCCAGAGCTGTTGCCCAGATTCCAGCACTGGTAGGCTAGAAAGCAGGGAGGAGGACTCCATGAAGAGGTTGGTAAGTGGGCCCGAAGACCTTTTCCCTCTTGCTTGATTTGTTTTCCCTTTCCCATTCATTTTTACTGGCTGTATTTGGTTCTCTTAGCTGCTTGCAATAAAGCAATTCCAAATAAAAATAACTAAAAAAGGTTTGTTTTTTCTGGCAGCTGGCTTTCAAGATCTGTGGGATGGCTGGGGCAACCTTGATTGGGTTTCTTCAGTTGGCCTGACAGATCCTGGATTCCCTTTTCACTAGTGGTTCTTTTTTTTTGCCACATGGAGCTTTGCAGTTATGTTGGCTACTGGGCGGTGTGCCTCTTGTGACTCCCACAATTTCTATATTTATTTGGTGCCCTACATATCATGATTCTGGAAGTATTCTTTAGGAGGCTTCATGCCTGGGTCAACTCCACGGCAGGCTCTTTGTGTGATGGGGATCCCCAGAGCACATTCTTTTCAGCATTGTCACCCCCCCATCTGCCATGGGGGCCCGTTACCAACTGAAATGCTTTCTCTGACTCGCCTGCCGGACAAGTGGCCATTTTTTTTTTTTTTTAATTTTATAAATTTTTATTATCAACCTTTTCATGCACATTAAACAAGTCCTTTCACTTCTTATACCAAAGGATTGACTATCATCCTGTACATAGTACCAGAGCAGAATAACCACAAACATAAAGAAAACACATGGCTAGCATTGGTTAACCACAATGCCCTAACTTCCCTTTCCCCTGTCCGTGTGCCCATGCCGGACCTTAAGGTCAGAAATTAAATACAATGCACCTTACAGCCCTTATAATCAACATCCATCTGGTATGGAGTATCATTAACAAGTCCTTTGCAACATTCCCTTGAACCCCTTAATCCGTTAAAGTAAATTCCCCTCCTACCCCTATTCCCCCAAATTTCTACCCCCCCTTACTACCCTCCCTAACCCCTCCCCTCCTCCCTCCACCCCCCTTCTCGCAGCCATTTCCAAACCCCCACCCACCGCTTCTCAACTTGCTCCCCTCGTCCCCTCCTCTCACCCGTCAGCTTATACATTGCATACAGAAATGACACTCTTCCTGCAAAGCTAGCTATGGAAGGCAAGTTCGGCCGCTTCCAGTACCACGCTATTTCGCATCTTGCCGCTGTTACACAATACCAAATAATTCTCCAGTCCCCTTCCCACCTCCCATCAGATTTATGCAGAAGACACATCTCAGGACCAAGCACAATATTTGCCCCCACCATTTTATTAATATTCTCCCCTATTTTGCGCCAATACTCTCTCACTACTGGGCACGTCCACCACATATGCATCCAAGAACCTCGCTCCCCACACATACGCCAACATTCATCCTTCTGTCGCACTCCTGCCCTCCACAATCTCTCCGGTGTGAGATACCAGCGACACAACACCTTAAAGCCATTCTCTCGCAGGGATGTGGCCATAGAGAACCTAGCTTATACCCATTACTATCGCCTCCCACTCTTCCACCCCCCACGCTACCCCTAAATCTTTTTCCCACTCTTCCATATACTTCAGTTTTCTTTCCCCTCTAGCTATCAATCCTCTATAAATCCTAGAGAGCATCCCCTGTTGCCCCATGGAGCCTAAGCATGCTCCTTCAAACCACTCCCCCCCCCCCCTTCCTCCCTGCTCTCTCCCCTTTTGTCGAATCACCGAGCACATCTGCATATACGCGAACCTATCCGACTCACCCAGTTGATATAAATCTCACACTCCCTCAAAACCTCTACACTGCGTCCCGACCACTATCTGGGACGCCTGGGACATACCAAGCTCTGCCCATCTCTGGAGTACTGCCGCATTCGGGCCTATGCCCTCCGCGCAACAGGCCTTCAGGGACATGGTGGGCGACCATTTCTTATCTCCCACTAACCGCTTCTTATACTGTTGCCACACCTTCAGTGTGTGCCCCACTATCGGATTCCTTCCCCTCTCCCCCCCCCCTCCCACACTATACGTTCTAATTCCCCTAGTCTATACTCGTCCACCTCCATCCTCACCCACTGCTTATATGCCGCTTTGATTGAAGGATAAGGCGGTATACAAAAACTGTCTAAATAAAATAAATAAAATATGGCTCCCGCATCCACGCATAAACGGCTCGCAATTGCGCTGCCGCATAGTACAAACTAAAGTTGGGGACCCCCATCCCCCCTCCCCTACCGGCGCTTGCGTTGTTTGGGCCGCCACCCGTGGCCTTTTCCCCCCCCAGATAAATCTCTCCACCTGCTGTTGTACCCTCCGCAATACTCTTCGGGGTATCGGTATAGGTAACACTTGGAAGAGGAATAAAAACTGGGGAAGAAGCATCATCTTCACCGATGCCATTCTCCCAAACCACAAATAATACCCTCTACTCCAGCCCTGTAGTCGCTCCTCCACCTGCCCCACCAGTTTGTTATAATTTAGCGCGTATAAGTCCTCCAAGTTCCTCCCCAGCTGTACTCCTAGATATCGGATCAACGTCTGTGCCCATTTAAATGGGAAACACTGTTGCCACGCCCGCTGCCCCTCCTCCTCCCCCACTATTCTTAATATCTCCGATTTCCCCCAATTAATCCGAAAACCCGCCCTCACGCCGTATTCCTGTATCTCACTCATCACTGCCTTCAGCGTTTCTCTGGGTTTCGTGATAGTCAAGAGAATGTCATCCGCGAAAAGGGAAACTTTGTATTCCTGGCTTCCCACCCTAACCCCCGCGACCTCAGGGCTGCCCCTCAACCTTGCCGCTAAGGGCTCGAGGGAGAGCGCAAACAATAATGGGGATAACGGGCACCCCTGCCTAGTCCCACGTTCTAGCGGAAAGAACTCAGAATAGCCCCCATTTACTCATACACATGCTTTTGGCCTATGATACAGAGCCCTTATCCACTGCACGAACCCTGGCCCAAACCCCAGTTGTTCCAGTACTGAATACAAAAATGACCAAGACACTTGGTCAAAGGCCTTCTCGGCATCCAATGAGACCAGCAGAGTCTCCTTCCCCTTCTTTTGTGCCGACCAGATCACATTTAACACTTTCCGTATGTTGTCTGCCACCTGCCGGCCCGGCACAAACCCCGCTTGGTCATCATGCACCAATTTCCCCAAGTGCTTATTAAGTCTAGTCGCCAGCACTTTTGCCAGTAACTTCGCATCAACATTCAACAAAGAAATTGGCCGGTATGACGCACACTCCTGAGGGTCCTTCCCTTCCTTATGGATAAGGGTAATACCTGCCCATCCCATTGTATCCGCCAAGTTCTCCCCCCTACTCGGCCCATTAAAAACCCTAGTCAGTGGTCGCACCAACAGACTCTCAAACTGTTTATAAAAGCGTGCCGTTAGGCCGTCGAGCCCTGGGGCTTTACCGGTCTTTAGAGCCTTAATGGCCTGCAAGACCTCCTCAGTTTGGATTTCCCTATCCAGCCCTTTCTGCTCATGCGCCGTCAATCCCGGGAGCCCTGCTTCCCTCACATACTCTTGAATATCCTCCCACGACCCCGCCTCCTGTGCCGCATACAAGTTACTATAGAAGGCCACAAATTCCTCCCGAATGCGCCGATCTTCCCGTACCACCACCCCCCTGCTCTTAATCTGGAAAATCCTATTCCACTCCCTTCGCTTCTGCAGCTGTCTCGCGAGGTATTTCCCCGCTTTGTTACCCCCTTCAAAGAATCGCTGCTTCAGCAGCTGCAGGCGGAACTGTATCTTCTCTGCCTCTATTGCATTAACTTTGGCCCTAAGTTCCAAGACTACCCCTTGATGCTGTCCACCCCCCTCCTGCATATCCCTCTCTTCCGCCTCGCGTAGTTGCTGCCTCAGCTGCTCCTCCCGCTCTGCCCTCTCTCGCTTAATGCGTGCCCCCCACTTAATGAACACCCCCCTTATAACTGCCTTAAAAGCATCCCAGATCACGCCCTCTTTTACTTCTTCACCCCCATTCTGCCCAAAATACTCCGGTATTAGGTTCCGAATTTCTGTTACCACCCTCGCATCCTCCAACAGACCCTCGTTCAATTTCCAAAATTGTCGTCCCTTATCCTCCCCTGCCATCCGCACTTGTACCACCACTGGAGCATGATCGGACCAGGTAATTGGGTCTATTTCCCCCCCCTTAATCCTCCCAGCTAGCTCCTTCCCCACCCATATAGCATCCAATCTAGAGTATGTTCCATGGGCCGCTGAGAAGAAGGTAAATTGCCTTCGGCCCGGATTCAGCATCCTCCACACATCAATCAGGCCATTCTCCTGCACAAATCTCTGGTAACACTTCCTATCCTTCCCTCTCCCTTCCCGCTGACCCGTCGTGTCTCTCCCCACCTCCCAGGCCAGATTGAAATCTCCCCCACAAATCATCACACCCTCCCCCATTGTCGCTACTTGCTCGCCCAACTCTTTCCAGAACTCAGTAGGGGCATACACATTTACCACACAAAACCATTCCTCCCCCAGCTTCACCCGCAGCAAGAGATAGCGTCCCCCTTTATCCCAGGATAGCATCTGGACCTCAGTTTGGGCTTCCCCTTTAATGAGTACCGCCACCCCGCCTTTCTTTTTCTCTCTAAGATTAGAAGCGAATAGGCGATGCTTATACCCCCTGGGTTGCACCAATGCCTCATGCTTTTTCTGTAAATGTGTCTCCTGCAGCATTACTATATCCGCCTTATGCCTTGTTAATTCTTTATACAGTTTCTGTCTTTTCCATGGTGAGTTTAATCCTTTAACATTCAACGTTAGTATTTTCAATTTCCCTCCTGCTCCCCTTCCCCCCCCTCCACCCCGCTGATCCTGCCACTCCCCCCTCCCCCCCTCTCATAACTCTCCTCTGTGGAGACTCGACTTCCATGTCAGTGACCCCCTCCACCTCTCCACCAGTTCTTCCCCAGTAACCCCTCGTCCCCTCATCCCCCCAGCCCCATCCCGCACCCCCCACTATCCCCTACCCCTCCTAACCCCCACCGCTCCCCTCCCCTCTTAATACCTCCTCTCCCCCCCTGCACATCGCCTACCTCTCCCCCCTTACCCCCGTAGCCTACTATCCTGGCCCCCCTCTCCCCAACCTTGCCAGCAAAACATGTTTAGAGATACCAGTCCTTTGGTGGAATACCACCGCTCAGCCAGTCTCTTGCTCTGATGCCGGACTCCGGTGACCTCCCTTAGCCGTCCTGGCCAGTCTCCGGCCACTCGCCCTCTGCCATTTCGCACTCTCCATCCTCCCTGGTCTGGATTCCGGTCGCTGTGGAGTAGCGGTGCTATCGACCAACTCCAGTAGATGCTCTGCTCCAAGCTCTCGCAAGGCTTTCCAAGCCTCCGCACTGGATCTCACCGTCCGCGATCTCCCTTTCACCGTGATCAATAAGCCAAATGGAAACAGCCACTTATATCTCAGTTCTGCTCTCCTCAGATAGGCCGTTACTTCTCTGATCTCTCTCCTGCGCTGCAGCGTTCCCTGGGACAGATCTTGATACAACTCCACTTTATGGCCCTCCCAGTAGAAGCTCTTCAATTTGCGGCTGGCTCCTAGCAGCAGTTCCTTGCTCTTGTAGGAGCTCAGGCACACTACTATGTCTCTTGGCCTATTTTCTCGAATGGGCCCCAGGCCTCTATGTGCTCTTTCTATTTTCGGGCGAGAATCGTCCACCTCCTCCCCGTGTCCAGCTGCCACTAGGAGGTCTTGGAATATCTTTTGGACCACCTCCTCACTATTCTTGTACTTAGGCTCTTCCGGCACTCCTCGCACCCGGAGATTGCATCTCCGTGATCGATCTTCGAGATCCTCTGCTTTGGCTTTGAGGACCTCTTGCGCCGACTGCAGCTCTTCCCAGCTATGCTGGAGCTGCGTCAGGGTCTCCCCTTGACTATCCAACTTGGTTCCGGCCTCGTCAACTCGTTCTCCCAGCTGCAGGATGTCTTGGCGCATTGTCTGCACGGCCTCCTTAATCTCATTTTTCACCCCACACATCTCCACCTTCCTTTAACTCGAGGAGCCACTGCTTAATCTGTTCCGCTGCAGTCAGGCAATCCTCTCCACCTTCGCTCTCTCCCGGGCTGCGTGGGGTCTCCGTCACCGTTTTGCCGGATTTCTCCCCTTCCTTCCCACCTTTGGACGTTGCATATGGGGATCGAAACTCAGCCAGTTTCTTTTTCATCAGGCCCTCTTTTTTTGTGTTTGTTTTCTCCATTATGAGCCTGTGCAAGCTTCCCCCAGCCGTCAGCACTGCCTGCACTCTGGGCTCGCCGCCCTCCCTTTGCTCTTATACAGGTGCAGTGGCTGGGCCTTGCACCCGGGCCTCCACAGCGTCTTACACCAGTCCTAGTTGATTTCCGGTTTTTGAAGGCTCCCCGGGGGCTCTCTGCTTCTCCTCACCCGGCTGCTACCAACTCTCCCACTGCTCCCGCTCTCCAAGTGCTATGCGGCCTGCCTGCAGTTCTTCCGCTGCTCTGCCCCCACCACGTGGCCTTCTTCTCGCAGCCTGCACTGCTATGCACCACAACGCTTTGGCGGGGGTATTTTATTTTATTACTTTATTTTAAGCTGCCCCATGTCAGGTCGGGCTTCTGCCAGTGATGGACGCTCCCCTTGAGCCTTCTCTCAGCCGGCCTGCCTCCCTGCAAACTCTACTCTCCCGTGGTCGTCTCACCTCCTCCTTTGGCCGCACTTCCCACATGGAGTTAGGCTGCCACTCCGGCTGCGTGCTCGGCTCCCCGCTCTCCGTTTCACACTCTCGGGCCTCCGGCGGGAAGAAGCAGCGCCTCCCCGTTCACACACACTCTCCTTTCCGCCCTATTCAGTGCCCATAGGGGCTATTGTAACATTATTTAATTCACTGGTGGCGGAGCTCCCTCGCTACACCGCCATTCGGGTGGGTGACGTCACCGGAAGTCCAAGTGGCCATTTTTGATGCTTACTCAGCCTCTAAGGAGGGGGACCTCAGTGAGGAGGCCTCAGACTTCAGCTGGCAGTGAGGGGGCCCCAGATTTCTGACTGTTTTCAGTCTTTTCTTGCTGCTGGCAGCTCCTTTAATGAGGGAGAGTCTGAGACTCGGGCTTCGCCCTCCAGCCCCCACTTTGTTCCTTCTCCTGTCCTTTCCTCCAGGAGCATGGGCATAGTTCAACTGCTTCATTTGGGATGGAGGGCAAAGGGTGGGGTGACATATTTTCATATTAATTTTGCATACTTGCATATCATTTGCATATAAGTTGCATATCATTAAGGTTATCATTTTAAAAACACTAGATGGATAAGAAGCCAGTATATCAAACAGGCGAGGGATGAATTGGTGCCTCAAGATGCTCAAAGAGGGAGCAGAGGTTCTCATTCAGTGGCTATATAATTAAAATGCAGCAAAAATTATAGCTGTTTAATTATTTAGCTTGGCCCTCTAAGATAAAAAGTATTGATACCTATAAATATATATTCTGCAAAGACAAGGGAGATAAAAGGTGCTCACATGCAAAGGAACAAAAAGTAAAAGAGAATCACAGCGCAGTTTCTAATTTAATTTTAGTGTTAGAAACGGTGTTATGGTTCTCTCTTTTTCCTTTTCAACATATATGTTGCATCCAACAAAATCCCTCCTCTAACAGTATGTACAGAACAGAACTACTGTAGGACATTTCACCATAGAACCTAACATCCAAGAAAAAAAATCAGATTCCAGTGTCATCTCATTTACAGCCGCTCCAGTACCAAAACCCTACAAAATTCACTGAAGATCGATAAAGCAAATCTACCATATCATAACAACACCAACTTATACAATTTACACAATGAGGATGCTACCCAGAAAAGAGAAGCACCATAAATATTGCAGTGGGCCTAGAACATCCTTACACTTATACGAAAACTGAATAAGCCGGATTACTACAGGTGTAGGACAAGGCTGTATACCTTCCACCTACCTGTTTAATTTATATGCAGAACAAATCATCAGTGAAGCAGAACTGTGTGAAGACAACGGAGGTGTGAAGATTGGTGGAAGACTCATCAACAACCTTCGCTATGCTGATGATACCACATTACTGGCTGAAAGTGAAGACGATCTGAAACATTTTCTTCTCAAGATCAAGGAATATAGTCTTAAAATAGGCCTGCACCTTAACGTTAAGAGGACAAAGATCCTCATATCTGGCAAAATGAATACGTTCATCATTGAAGGAGAAGAAATTGAAATAATGGACAACTTTAACCTACTTTATCAATAAAGAAGCAACAAGCAGTCAAGAAATCTGACAATGCATTGTTCTTGGCAATGAAGGACCTAGACAAGATTCTCAAGAGCAGAGATGTCTCTCTCCATACAAATATTCGACTTGTTCAAGCCATGGCATTTTCAATAATATCATATGGATGTGAAAGTTGGACAGTGAAAAAGATAGACAGGAAGAAAATTGATGCCTTTGAATTATGTTGCTGGCGACGAATACTGTGTATACTATGGACTGCCTGAAGAACAAACCAGTTAGTACTAGAGGAAATCAAGCCTAAGCTTTCTTTAGAAGCTCAGATGACAAAACGTTGACTTTCATACTTTGGACACAAAATGTGAAGAGAGAGATCATTAGAGAAAGACATCATGCTTGGCAAGGTAGAAGGTCAGCGCAAAAGAGGAAGGCCAGCAATGAGATGGATCGATACAATAACAGCAGCTACGGGTACCAGTCTGTCAACAATGAGCCGCCTGACTCAAGACCGAACACAATTTAGGATAGCTATCCAGAGGGTCGCCATGAGTCGACTCCGATTCAACGGCACTTAACAACAACAACAACATATACTCTGCAAAAGGCAAAGGAGATGCAGGGTGATAACACACCAAGGAGCACAAAGGAAAAAGTGAGAACCACAGCACAGATTATAACTAATGGTTAGAGTAGTGGGTTAGGGACAGGGCTGCCAGGGTGCAAATTCCACTGTTGCTGGTGTTGACATTGTGATGACTACTGGGGATGGACTGTTTCCTTCACATGAATCTGTGACCTGATTGGCTGCTGTTGGAAACAGGATACAGAGCTTGATGGGCCAGTGTGGGCATATCTTATGTTCTAATTTTATTTTGGTGCTTTAAACAGTGCTGTGGTTCTTGCTTTTTGAACATATATTCTGCGTACCAAGAAACCTCTCTCCCAACCAGGGCCGGCCCATCCATTGAGCAAGAATGTTTTTTGCACAGGGCCCCGCGTTTCAGGGGGCCCCGCGCAAAGAACATTCTGCTTTAAAAATAAATTAAATAATTTTAAAAAAAAAAGCTGGCTGCTGCTGCTGCCGCAGTCCGGCGGGGCCCCCCCCCTGCCCGGCTGAGCCCTCCCTGCCCAGCTGAGCCTCTCCGCGATGGCTTTCAGATCCGCGAGGAGACACTCTCCCTTCGTGGATCTGAAAGCTGTTGCGGAGAGGCTCAGCCGGGCAGGGGGGGGGCCCCGCTGGACAGCGGCAGTGGCAGCAGCCAGCTTTTTTTTTCTAACATTTTCCCTGGGCCGATGGGGGGGAAGGGGGTTAGGACTGGTAATGGCTGTGGGCTTATGGGGGGGGGGGTTAGGACTGGAAATGGGCTATGGGGGGGCTAGGACTGGAAATGGGATGATGGGGGGGCGGTTAGGAATGGAGGTGGGCTGATGGGGCTAAGTCTGGAAATGGGATGATGGGGGGTTAGGACTGGTAATGGGCTATGGGGAGCTAAGACTGGAAATGGGCTGATGGGGTTAGGACTGGAAGTGGGCTGATGGGGGGGTTAGGACTGGTAATGGGCTATGGGGGGCTAGGACTGGTAATGGGTTGGGGGGTTGCTAGGACTGGAAATGGGCTGAGTGGAAGGGGAGGCTTGAACTGCAAATAGCTGATGGGGAGGGGGGCTTGGAATGGAAATGGGCTCTGAGGGGAGGGAGCTAGGACAGGAAATGGGCTGATGGAGCAGCTAGGATAGGACTGGAAATGGGCTGTTGGGGGAGCTAAGATTGGAAATGGGATGTGGTGGGGACTTGGATTGAAATGGACTCATGTAAGGGCTAGAACTGGAAGTAGGCTCATGGGGGACGGATTGGAATTGGGCTGAGTGGAGGGGAGCTAGGATTTGACATGGGCTAATGGTGGGGCTAGGAAAGGACTAGAAATGGGCTGATGGGGGGGGGCTGGGATTGGAAATGAGCTGATGTAGGGACTTGGATAGGACGAAATGGATGGGGAGCTAGGTCTGGAAATGGGCTGATGGGGGGCTAGGACTGGAAATGGGCTGATGCAGGGACTAGAAGGGAGCGGATGCTGGGTGAGGCTGGAACTAGAAGGGAGCTGATATTGGGGGAGGATTAGAATGGGATGGGGCTGGGAGAGTGAAATGGAGAGGGGAAAAATATTTTGTGTGGGAGGGATGAAAAATCTACAATTGGCCGGGTATTGGGAGAGTAAGTGGGGATTGAGGATGGGGGGTAAAATTTGAGTGGATGAAATAGGAATGAGGAAAGAGCAAAAGGAGAAAGATTAGTATGTTAAAGCAGATGTAGAGAGAGAGAATGGGAAAAAAACTAGAAGAGAGAAGAAAGGACAAATGGACAGCAGACGATGGAGAGTTAGCAGAAGACACGAAGAAACCAGAAGAAAGTGACTGGAGCAATTGCAACTGAAAAAAAATGCACAAAAGGTAGAAAAATATCTCTTTATTTTGAATTTATTAACTGGAATATGTCAGCTCTGGGAAATGTGCATCATTAACATCTGCGCTTTGTTTATTACAAGAGGAAATTAATTTATAGTTTTATTTCTACAGTGTTGTTGTACATTCCAAGTTTGGCTTTTGGGGTTCCCAGTTTAATTATTGCCTTTCTGTTTCTAAATTGTGATTCCTTGTTTGGTGATGGTCTATGTTCTGCATGTGTAACTGAGCTGAGGTATTCTGTTTATGTAATTCCTATTTGACATTGCCACTTGTTCTCTTTCCCCAGTAGGTCGTGTATTGTTCTCTAAAATGTATTTGTTTAATTTTTGCAGTGTTGCCTTTTGATAGGTAGGGTCTGGTGCTTTGTGAGTCCTGGTAGTGCTGTTACGATACGGCGGGTTTGCTATGGGTTCTAAATGGGCAGTGTTTGTAGTAGTTCCTAATGTGCCTGGCGGTTGGCACTGGATTATAGTAATGTAGAAATCTTTTAGTCTTTCTTTATCCATACATTCATTAAGAGACGTGTTTACTAAAAGTTAGTGTATGGTAACATTATGCAAATATTTATGCAAATAAGTCCACTTATGCAAATGAGGCCCTGCACCGAGTCTCTGCACATGGCCCCGCACCCCCCTTGGGCCGCCCCTGCTCCAAACAATGGGTGCAGAGTCAATCTAGGACATTTCAATGAGAACTCAACATACCCAAAATAATTTCTGATTCTGGTGTCATCTCAGTAACAGCTATATAAACTCTCATCAGTACTGGGCATATTGCAAAATAATACAGACCTTACAAAAATGACTCAAGAACTATAAAGAAAATGTACTATATCATAACAGCATCAACTTCCAAAACTCACACAAGGAGCCTACCCAGAAAACAGCAGCACTGTAAATATTGCAGTGGGCCCTGGAACATCGATATACTTATTCAGAAAACCGAGCAAGCCTGATTATTACCTATCCAGACATAGAAACTCCATGCTAACATAATTCTTGCTTCAGTTACATGCTCAGAACACAGATAGATGTTTACCAAGTAGGTAATAAATTACCACAAACTAAAAATAGATGGTTATGGTTATTCTTTATTTAATATATCGCAATACTGTGAACAAGCTATGCGGTTTACAATTTAAATATTCATAAAATAGAAAAAAACTTCAATTTGAAATGACAGGAAAGATAAGGCTTGAAGAAAACAGAGATAATCACAGACCTAGGGAAGCGTTTGAGGGACAAAGAGGGGAGGGGAAGGAAGATGCTATCAGTAAGCCACAGTCCTCAGTGTGGAGGAGGATTGAGGTCAAAAACAGATCAAAAAGGTGCATTTTGAGGGCCTTCTTGAAACTCGTAAAACAGTATTCCATACAGATAGAGGCCAGAAGGCAGTTCCAAAGACCATGAAAATACCTAAAGACAAAAATTAAACTGAAACCGCAAGAAACCAGACTCTGCATCAATAACATCCAGGACTGATATTTATTTATTTAACTTAACAGGGGTTTTTTTATACTGCTTTATCATTTTAGTCAAAGCAATTTACATTTTAACTTAAACTTGGTAATGTACATTAAACAGGGATATTGATAACTTGGATTTTTCTGAGGCAATGGAGGGTTGAGTGACTTGCCCAAGGCCACAATACTGGTGGGCACAAAGTAGTGTGGATGTTGACACTGCCTCCTGTTATCCTCTCATTTGACTGTTCTGCTGCCACTGATTCAGTGGGCCTCATGCCAAAATGGAGGGTCCATAGTCCATGGTTGCCAAAATGGAGGGTCCATAGTCCATGGTTGCCAATTGGCTCCAGATGCGCCCGACAGGCTTGAAGCAGTCCCAGGTTTACCCCCTTGCATGCAGGGATTTGTAGTCTGGCTTTTCTTATGGAGTGCAATAGAGAAATCAGAACTACATATCCCTGCATGCAATGGGATAAACTCAGGACTGACTCAAGCTTGTCAAGCACACCTAGAGCTATTTGGCAACCGTAAGACCACTCTCGGCTACACCCCTGTATGCATTACAACACCAGAGAAATAGAAAGAGATGCACGGGTCCATGTACTGTGCAAAATATAAAGATAGAACATGTAAATTCCAAAGGTTGACATATCCCAATCATTAAATTTGAAATAGAATTCATTTCTCTTCCTTTGTCGACTGACCATGTTATTCTCAAAACATGTTCATCCCAGTCTCTTTTCTGTTTTCGTCTATCTTCTCTTAACTCACTTTCTAAGGTCTCTGGCCCATCTGCCACTTATTTCCTCTCCTGCCTTTTTCACTTTTGTACATCTCTGGCATTTATTTTTTCCTTTCATCTTTCTTCCGTTTATTTCTCTCTCTACAATCTCAGATGTCACTACTCCTTTGTACCATCCGGTCCTCAAAACCCCTCTTGTTACTGCATCTACCAGTTTTCATCCCTTAGCATAGCCCTCTCATTCCCCATCCTGTTATTCCCCCGTCTTTATCGCTCCCCTTTCTCTATTCCTCCTCCCGCGTGCAGCATCTGTCCAGGGCAGGCTCCAGAGTTGGCTCAATATGTTGGTAGCTTAGGCATACTTTACACGTTATTGTTTAGCTTTGAATGTTCTACTCTTTGCCCCCCCCCCAAAAAAAAAATCTGCCATCCTAGGCGACTGCCTAGTTTGCCTGACGGTTGAACCCAGCTCTGCATCTGCCCCCTTCTTTCCTCCCCTGTCCAGTGTCTCTCCCCTCTCTCTCTTGCCACAATCCGGCGCCTCATCCCCTTTTTCCCACTCCACCATTTCCCCTGTCTCCCTATTCCTCCCCTGTGTCCAATATCCACATCTCATATCCACCATCTATCCTCCACCTTCCTCACTCTGTGGCTATCTTTATTCCGCCCCCCCCCCCCACCTGTGGCCAGCATATATCCACACCCGCATTTCATGTCCAGCATCTATCATCTGCTTCTGTGCCTCCCCTGCCACTGTCCAGAATCGACTTTGTACCCCATCGCACTTCCCTCACACCCATCCCATGGCCAGCATCTGCCCTTTGCCCCTCCCCTCCTGTTGCGACTATCTGCCTTTTCTAGCCATGAGGTGATGGGGGCATCTGTCCTCTGCCTCCCCCCTCAGCTCATGGCCAGCATCTATCCCTAATCCCACCTTGTGTCCCTCCCCATGTCCAACATCTGCCTCTTCCCCACGCTGCCATCCACTTCTACCCCCCCCCCCCCCAGCCTACTGTTGCTGCCTCTCTCTCTGGACCTCTACAGCAGTGGCAGCAAATGCACTAAAAGAGTGTGGGGTCTTCCTGACTCCAGGTGCTTTGAAGGCCCTGCCTGTCCTGTCCTCTTCTGACACAAAGCATATGTCAGAAGGGGGCGGGACCTGCAGGACTTTCAGGCATGCTGAATTTGTAGGTCCCGTACTTTTGTTTTTTATAAAGAACTTGTAGCCTGTTGCTGCTGCCTCTCATTGGGTCTGAATTGGCGGTGACAGCAGAAGGTGGGGTGATGCCATCACTGTCGCAGACCTGACAGAAGCGGCGGCGGCAGCATATGATCTTAAAAAAACACAAACCCAAAACTTTTTCATTTTTTAAGAGCAGGCAGAAGGAGGCGATTGCTGCTGGGTTGTTTTGGGGGTATTTTTGCTGTTCCCGAAACTTTGCTGCCTGAGGCAGCCAGCTCACTCTGCCTGATGGTAGAGCTGCCCCTGGGTCATGGTATCTGGTTTATGTGTCTTCTGTCTTCTATTAACTTTTTTCCAGAGTCTGCAGTCCACCTGGCACTTCTCTGCACTTCTGTCTTCTTCACTTGCTCCCCTACATCCATCTCTGACATTTATCTTTTCCCTTTAAGCTTTCTTACATTAATTTTCTCTCTTTATCAACTCAGATTTCATTTCTCTTTCTTATATCCAGTTCTCAGTCTCACTCTATTTACAACCCTCTCACTCCATCTCTCTATTCTTCCCCAGCCACTTATTCCCTAGTCTTTTATTAACTCTCTCCTTTCTCCTCTTCTGTTCCACCCTCTCTGTGTTCAGCATCTATCTTTTTCTCTCCTGCTCTGTCTTGTCTCTCCTTTTCTTCCCAATCTTGTGCCTCTCCCCTTTTTCTCATCCTTTCCCTCCCATGTCCAGCATCCCCCTCTCTCCCCACTCCATGTCCAGCATTTGCCATTTATCCCCTTATCACACCTACCCTGTGTTCAGCATCTGTCCTCCTTCCCTTTATAGCCCCTACCACATGTCCAGCATCTGCTCTCTATCCCTCTACCATATGTCCAGCACATACCCCACTCCATATCCACCATCTGCTCTCCATCCCCTTATATCCCCCACCCTATGTCTGTCTGTACCCCTCCAGCCTATGTCCTGCTTCTGCCTTCCACCCCCGTACTGTGTACCCAATATTTGGCTTTATATCCTCCCCTCACCTTTGTGTCCAGCATCTGTCCTTTGTCCTCCCTTCCACACTTTCTATTTAACATCTGCCCTCTGCCCCCCTCATGTGCAAGATATGCCCAGCATTTGTCTTCAGGCCATTCCACCCCCCCCCTTGTGTCCATTTGCCCAGCATTTCCCTTCCTTCCATACACCCCTCTGCCCCCCCTCCTCACCCACGCCGCTTCCGCTATTGCTGCCTGTTCTGTGCCAGCAGTAGCAGCAGCAGCAGCGGACTGGCCTCCGATTTAAAATAAAATTAAACTTGCCCTGTAAGCACACCCTTGCTAGCAAGGTGGTCTGGTCCCACCCCTCTCTGACACATGCCTCGTTCAGAGGGGTTGGGACCAGAAGGGCCTGATATTCAAAAGCTATTTACATGGTTTACAGCCCAGTAAACCATGTAAATGCCTTAAATCGGGATATTCGACAGCACTTACACGGTTAGTGCCACTAAATTTCCACAGGCACTGCCACTAAACGCCCTGATGCTAGTTGGTTAGCTTCAGGTCGGGGCGGAGGTGGAACCTGCAGATAACCAGCTAGCTGGTTACCCTCAGGAGCAAAGCTTAGGCACCTGTAAGGCTGTCCTGATTTTCACCACTGAAGCTAACCGAGCAGCTGCTGAATATTGCCTCTCCCTGGTTAGCTTCCGCACTATCCAGCCAACTCGAATAGTCAATCCTGGTGGCTGGATATGGTCCCGCATTGCATACTTGGAGTTAAAGTGCAGCCAGTGGTGTCTATTCCCCCTTTTGTTTCCAGATGGTGAGTCTGAGGAGGAGGGGAAGATTCCCCTAATGGGCAAGGATCCTTCTATGATCCACCTTTTTCACAGAGAGGACCTTTTGTTTGATTCAGGACATTATAGCAACCTTATATATTGCTGAGTCTGTCCCTGTGTAGGAGTCGCAAGTGGATTATATTCTGCAAGGTATTAGGCATCCTGTCTTTATTCCTTTGCCTGAGCCTATGCGACAGCTCTTAGTCTCCCAGTAAAAGAACCCTAAACTGGGCCTTAAGGGCCCAAATGTCCTCTTTTGGTTGTACCTTCTGTCCCAGAGCGAGCTGGATCAGTTTTTTGGGCTCCCTTAGGTTGATGCCTTTGTCATGGCAGTGACAATGTGCATGAGCATCCTGGTGGAAGAGGGCGCTGCGCTCAAGGAGTTCTATGCCAAAATGGAAGAGACCCTCCTTAAGAATGCCTTTACAGCTTCAGTTTTAGACTCAAGCAGCTTTGTGTGCAGGCCTGGTGGCCAAGCCCTCTTTCACTGGATTCAGCAACAACCAGACTGCCCGCAGACTACAAGACTGGAACCTGGAGCCACATATGTGGCCAATGCCATATATGATTGAATTAGAGTCTCTTCCAAGTCCATGGCAGGAGTAGTAGTGGCTAGGTGGTGGCTTTGGCTCCTCAGTTGGTTGACTGTTGCTGCCTCCCAGCTATGGCTGAGCAAATTCCCCTTTAAGGGCAAGTTGCTCATTTGGGGAGGATCTGGAGAAGCTGATGAAAGGCCTTAGTGAGGCTCATCCTCAGTGGCTCCCAGAAACAGGCCCAGGTGTGCCAAGAGTGCCTTTCCTGTTGAAAATGGAGATGCCCTCGAGCTGTTAGGAGGCCTGGTAGGTACTATTTATCCTATGGATCTAAGCCCAAGAAAAGTCAGGCCTTTCAGAGCTCTCAGTGTTCTCAAAACTCAGTAGTAGCTTCCTCTGAAGTCAGCAAGCCTCCACAATGAGATCTGGTGGGTCTCTTCCAAGATACAGCTAGTTGGGGAGTGGCTCCATTTGTTCTCTTGAAATGGACCCATGTCACGTCAGACCACTGGGTCCTTGAGATCCTCAGTTAGAGATATGCACTGTAGTTGCAGAGCCTTTATAGGGTGCTTTGTGGAGTTTCCCTGTGGCTCTCCATTCAAGTGGGTGGTGATAGAGGAAATGCTATAGTACCCTCCATAGAGCAGGGCTAGGGGCGCTATTCCATCTATTTCATGGTGTCTAAGAAGGGAGGTTCCTTCTGGCCGATCCTGGCCCTGCAGGTGATTAATGCCAAAGTCAGTCCCTTATTTCCACATGGACACCATCAGGTAGGTCATTTTGTTAATCCAGTAGGGGAGGATCTCTCTGAGGAATACTTCCATATTCTCATCTGGGAGCAGCACTAGCATTTTCTTTGCTTCTGTGTCTAGGGCTACCATTTCCAGTTCTGGGATATACCCTTTGACCTGGCCATGGTTCCTTACATCTTCTCAAAAATCATGGTTAGTGGTGGTGCTTCTCTTCTGAGGGGTACTGAGGCATACATCTGCCAACCAGACTTGATTTCCTGGGAATTGTGCTGTCTGCCATGCCAACATCCAAGATGTTATGGAATGTTTACCGAGACTTATCAAACCTACTGACTGTTATCTGATGCTGCTCATCCATGTCAACTCAAATAATACAGCTAAGCAACCTTCTGAGCATATCAAGAGTGATGTCATTGCTCTGAGAGAGTGTGTGAAGCAGATAGATGTTGAGGGTAAAGGCAGAGGCAGAGAAGCTCGCATCCTAGGAATGAATGCATGGCTGCATGGATGGTGTCATTGGGAGTGTTTTGGTTTCCTGGACCATGAGATGGTTTTGCAAGAGTTGCTGAGCAGAGATGGTTTCCTCCTATCCAAGAAGGGTCAAAAAGTGTTCCACAGCAGATTAGCTAACCTACGGAAGAGGACTTTAAACTAGATTCATTGGGGATGGATGAAGAAAGCCTTCAGGAAATTAAAATAATAAGTACCTCTGTAGAAATGGATAAGGGGCAACATCTGGAAAGCAGTGCGCATTAATGCCTGTAAAATGAGAAATAAGATTCCAGATGTTAAGGCTTTAAGGGAGGCATACGGAATTTAGTACCTCTCTCTCTGAAAGTCCTGCAGGTCCCGCCCCCTTCTGACATATGCTTCGTATCAGAAGAGGGTGGGACAAGCAGTGCCTTCAAAGCACCTGGAGTCAGGAAGACCCCGCACTTTTGTTAGTGCATTTACTGCCGCTGCTGTAGAGGCACTAAATTTAGTGGCAGTTACGGAAACATGGTTCACGGAGATCCATGACTGAATGTAATTATACCAGACTATAATTTAATCAGGAAGGACAGGGTAGGAAGTGGCACTATATTTAAAAAAAATATATTAAAGCTACAGAATTACAGGGCTTATGAGGGAAGAAGGCGGCACTGTGGTTTAAACTGGAAAGAGGGAATTTATTTATTTAACTGTTTTTTTTCTATACCGCCTTATCTGGGAATCAAGGCAGTTTACAAGGAACAGGAACTTAACAGGCTTACATAGGACTTTGAGTTATTTAGCAGGAATAACGTATTAATATTTACAACTTACATGCGGCAACTAATATACAGAGGAAGGGGTGGGGCAGGCGAGGGGGTGGGGGTGGAAGGAGTTCAGGGGAGGACATGTGAGAATGTCCAAAAGGTTGGTGCAGGGGATAGCAATGCTCAGGTATTGAAGTGTTCCTTAAATATAAATGTTTTGAGGTCTTTGCAAAATTTCTTTAGTTCCTGGGTATTTCTGAGGCTGCTGGGAAGTTCATTCCACAGGTTGTGTGCGTAAGTGGAAAAGGCTCTATTGCGAGTGATCTGGTTTATGCATGTTATTTCTACCGGTAGGTCAAGGAGGTTGGCGTTACACTTTTGCCTTGTTCTATTTGAAGTTGATGTGCCAATGAGAGATTCTAGGTATGCTGAGGATTGTTCATGTAATGCTTTGAAGATGATCATGGTGAATTTATATTTGACTCTGCTGTGGACAGGTAGCCAGTATAGATTTCTTAAAATTGGTGTGATGTGATCACTCTTTCTTGCATTTGCTAGGGCGCGTGCTGCAGTCTTTTGCGCCAACTGTAGCATGTGAAGAGCATGTTTAGGGAGTCCTTGATAAATACTATTGCAGAAGTCCAGTAGGGGGAATATGAGTGCTTGGAGTACAGAGTGGAAATCTGGGGTTGCTAGGATAGGTTGTAGGTTGTGTAGTGTTTTTATCTTGTGGTATATTGATTGTGTGGTTTTGTTGATGTGAGGGGTGAAGATGAAATGTTGGTCGATTGTTACGTCCAGGTATTTTACTTCATGTTTGGTTTCTAGTTCAATATGTATTTTGATAGTTTTGGGGGCTGAGAGTGATTTGTTTCTGGAGATATGTAGAATGTCCATTTTCTTGTGGTTGATCTGTAGTCCATGTTCAAGCAGCCATTGTGATATTTCTTAGAAGCATGAAGAAATTTTGTGTAGGTCTGGGTTGCAGATTTCATAGGGTGTGAACCTCATGATATAGTCTGCGTAAATCCTGTAATGAATGTTGTGCTTGTGAAATATGGAGCAAATGGGTTGCATGAAAGTGTTGAAGAGCAGTGAAGATAGAACGGAGCCTTGTGGAACTCCCTTGTGGTGTTTGTGTGGGGCTGATTTTGTTTGTTCCCATACATACTTGTTGTTATCAGTCTGAGAGGTATGATTGTATCCATTTGAGGGGGGTGCCTCTGATTCTGATGGAATCTAGTGTAAAGCGCCTACTGCTGGCTAGGCGGTCGCCTAGGAGTAGTGGGCGTCACCTCTTAATGTCCCTTTTCTGTTAGTTGGATTCCCAGAGCCAAGGCTGCTGGGTAGTGTAGTTGTGTAATAAAGAATGGCCGGGGTTTTCAAGGCAAACAGGAAATTTATTATTTTTTTTCTTCTTAGCCAATGAACTTTTCTTTTCAGCAGTTCACAATTACAACATCATAAATTGGATGCTTTTCCGTTGAAAAAGGAAACAAAAACTTCATAGCAAACTGTTATAGCAAACACAGCAGCACCGTTTCTCAGGTTGTTTAACACAGCAGTAAATATTTTCCTTCATTAAAGATTTTAGCGTTAGGTTCCTGGCTTGGTTCTGCACAAACCTCTACTTCAGCTGAGCTCTGTACAGCACTTCACTTCTTTTCTACAAGTTGCTAAACATTTGCTTCCTTTCCTTCAAGCTGCTAAACATTTGCGTCCAGGCTGCAAGCATTCAAATCAGTCCTTTGAATCTTCCTGGCTAGCACAAGAACGTTAGTACTTCATTTGCATAATTCTCCAGCAGGTTAAGCACTTAGATAAGCTTCTTGGGTTTTCTATAACTTTAAAACCTTAGAGCTTTCTCACTTCTGGCACACACAGAATGAGCAATCCATTTCCGAAACCGAGGAAACATTATCTGAAGCACATTCATCTATCTGCATGCACTCATCATCTAAGTCAATTGGCACCTGGCTGGATTCAGCATCTGGAACTGCAGGTTTTAGTTTCTGTAACAACTTTAAAACCTTTCCCCACTGGGATTCCTCTCTACGCTGAGGGACACTGGAAGGCTTGAGGAGATCCTTATCCTTTATCAAACTTTGTAAGGTTTCCAATGTGCTCACCTTTCTTCTAGCACCCAGTCTCTTCCCAGACTTTGCTGAAGAGGACACACTTCTTACCGGCTCTTCTAAGGACACTCCTGTACGTTGCTCATAACCAGCATTTTCCACAGGGCAAACTCTCCCGTCCTCCAAGCCAGCTGTAATTCTCTTACAAGCTGAACTCCCTTCAGAACTAGAGCTTCCTGAATGCTGCGTGCAATAGGGATTCCTCCTGAGACAGCTGCTGGAACACCTTCCTCTCACAGGGTTCCTCCTGGTTTCCTTACTTCCTGCTTCCTTGCAAGAGTCTCCTCTCTTGGACACACCTTCCCTGGTGATCACTCCTTCCCTCGTGTTCTCTTTTCCACTCGGAGTCTCCTCCTCACTCGGGGTCTCTCCTTTCCTGGTGGAAACCTCCTCCCCGGTGGATGCACCCCTCCTTCCTTCCTCCCTGAGCTTATATGAGTGTGAATGCCCTATAGCCTCAAGCTCCACCCCTGGGTAATCCTCGTCACCTCCCCTGGTTACCTTGGAGCTGGGGCATGGCTCACTATCAACAGCTCTGTGAATGCAGTTATTTCTTTAGCTGAAGTTTTAACCCTAAAACTCCCTGAACTATTTCCTTGCTCAGAGGAAAATGACTGTTTTTTCACCATTTTCTCAGGCTCTACTACAGTCTCGCCACCACACTAGTCTGGAGAGTAGGAAGTTGTGTGGAATGGAGTCGAACGCTGGGGTAATGTTCAAGAAGATTAGGATGCATGTATGGTGGTTCTTGTCAATGCCTCTTGTTATTGCATTAGTTAGGGATGTGATGAGGGTTTCAGTCCCAGGGTTTGGTTGGAAGCTGTGCTGATGTTGATCTAGTGGAGCATGTTTGTCTATATGGTCTTGGAGTTGCTGGAGTACTATTTTTCAATTATCTTGGTTCCAATTTGCAATCATAGTTTCAATGTTAGAAGTGATGGATTGGAGATGAGGTGTACTTTCTTCAAGGAAGGCTTTCTTGTTAAAGGTGTGAAATCTGCATTTTGTGGTGTGGATGTTTTTTTTGTGGGGGGGGGGGGTTGGAGTAGAAGGGGGTTGAGTTAATCATGGTGTGGTTGGACCATGGGACTGGGAGTGCTTGTGTTACTGAGGCATTGTTGTCTGATGATGGAATGATGAGAAGAGTTTTGGCATGAATATGAAGACCAATGTATTTCCTTTTGTGTGGTGGAGGTGTTTTCTATTTGTTGGTAGTCCAGAGCATCCATCGCCTCGAAGAATGCATTTGCATGTTTTTTGGAGAACATAGGTTGAAATCACCTAGAAGTAGTAATGGTTTGCTTCAAGTATTGTTTACACTTGCTGTCCCTAGGATATTGGTCAAGTTGTTGGTTTTGGCTGAGGGTGCTCTGTAAATTAGGCATATGATGATGTGGTCGTTTGTTATTGATAAGATGTCTAGGTCGTCCGTAGATGCAGAGTCTGAGTTTCGGAAATGTAGGCTGGTTTTGGCGATAATTAGGACTTCTCTTCCTTCTCTATTCATACGAGAGTGGTTAAGGGTTGTATATTCTGAAGTAGTGAGCTGGTTGAGGAGTACGGTATCTGTAGCTGTCAGACAGATTTCTGTTATACATAGTAGATCTGGTTCTTTTCTCTGGAGTATGTCGGTGATAATTGGGGTTTTGTTGCGCACCGAGTGTGCATTGATGAGGGAGCACGTTAGGTATTGTTTGCCGTTTGGACTGGTTCTTTGCTTGTTAAGGGCATGTAGGGTGGGTTGAATTTGTATGACTCTGTTGTGGTTTCTGGACCAGGAGTTGTACTGTGCATTGTGGTGCTGTTGGCATGTTCTGATATGTTGATCAATGGCTGTAAAGGCAGTAGAGTGTTGAAATGTAATGAGAGTCAGAAGGAAGGTTGCAAGCAAATGGTACCTGAGCATTATGGTTTACCGTGGAAGTGTTAGGATCGTAGAAAGTTGAGAGGTGTTGGACAATTATGGAGTAATGCAGGTTGATTAAAGATTGAGGCTGTGTAATTAGTTGTCTTGTGGTGGTGAATTTCTAGGTATGACGACATCTATGGGAGCTTTGGGTTGTTGTAGCTGAGACGTGAGTTGGGCTTATTTATTTATTTTATTTATTTAACAGGTTTTTTTATACTACTTTATCATTTCAATCAAAGCGGTTTACATTGTAACTTAAACTTGGTAAACGTACATTAAACAGGGACATTGATAACTTGGATTTTTCTGAGCAATGGAGGGCTGTGGTGGTTGATGTAGCTGGATGTTCTGCTGGACGTTTTATGTTTCACACTGTGTTAATCCTTGTGAAGGGAATTTGGCTGGTCTGGAGTCTTGGGTTTGCAGGTAGGGTTATTTATGAGGTAATGTCTCCCTTGCAGATGAAGTAGTGGTGTGGAATGGGAGACAGTTTACCAGGCTCTTATTCCTTGATAGAGCCGACAGTGCTAGCCTCTTAGTTGTTGCACCTATTTGCATTGTTATACTGGTTCTTGGGTTTCAGACACATTTATTCACGGTGTGTTTGCTTTGCTGGTACAGATACTTGTTAGTTTAGCTGGTGTTCTTTCCTACTGGTAAGATCCCCACCAAAGGGCCCTCCAGGGCGGTCTTCAGGCGCAGGCCCACCAAGTACAGGCGTGCCCTAGCATGCCTCTAGATTTAAAAGATGTTCTGGGGCTCAATGATTGGTCCGGCATGGGAGCAGGGAGGGGGAGCTCATCTCACCTGCTCCTTGTTGCAGCAGCGATCAGAATGCTGTATCCATTTGCATTGGTGTGATATACAGACCTTCACAGGCAGAAGAACTGGGCAGAGATTTAAATGAAGACATTTGCTGCATTGCTATGAAAGGAGAAGTGCTGCTTATATTTCAATATGCCGGATATTGATTGCATATCCCTGCTATGGTATCATGTAGAAGTAAGGAGATCCTGGACTCTCTACTGGGAGTATTATTCTAGCAACTGGCAATAGAACCTACCTGAGAGAGGGCCATACTGCGCCTGGTGCTTATCAATGTTCTGATGTTATAGTGGGTGATCATCTCACATCCAGAGATCACCTGATGGTGTGGTTCAGTATTTGGACTAGGGATGATAAAGTTCATTCAAGAGTGAGGGCCCTAGACTTTAGGAAAGCTAACTTTGCCAAGATAGGACAATACCTCAAGGAGTGGGTAGTAGGATGGGAACAGCTGGGGGGGGGGATGTAAAACAGCAGTGGGCAAAACTGAAATGGAATAGTTTAAAGACAATAGACCTTTTTGTTAGAAAAGTAAATACATGGAAAAGGAGGCCATTATGATTCTCGAAAATAAGTAGCTGAAAAGGTGAAGAAAAAGAGGGTGGCCTTCATAAATTACAAGAGATCACAGAAAGAGGAAGACAGGCATCAATATTTGGAAAAGCTAAGAGAAACTAGGAAAATAATCAGGAAAGCAAAGATACAAATAGAATTAAAAATAACCAATGAAGTAAAATGAGAGGGAGGAGAGACAAGACATTTTCGTAGTTAGACAAGGAAGTGCAAAAGTGGTATTGTCAGACTCAAGGGTGAAGGGGAGTAATACTACTACTACTACTACTACTGATCATTTGTATAGCACTACAAGGCATATGCAGTGCTGCACAGACACATGTAAAAGACAATCCCTGCTCATCAGAGTTTAAAATCTAGTCAAGACAGACAACACAATAGCTGGGGACAAGGATATGTTTAGGGGAATGGTAAGGAAACACATAATTGGAGAGCAGGAGACTAAGCTGATCAGGATCCAAAAGTGGTAATATGTAGAAGCTGATGACAACAAAGCAGGACGGCTTAACAAATATTTCTGTTCTATGTTCACAGATGAAGGACCAGGAGCAGGACCTTAGAAAACACCCAATAAGAGGAGCAGAAGTGAAGGGGATCTTTAACGGTTTTCAGAAGACTGTTCGTGAGGAGCTAGCTAGCTAAAAATAGATAAAGCGATGGGGCCAGATGGGGATACATCCAAGAGTATGAAAGAACTTAAGTATGTTCTAGCAGCTCCACTGTCTGACCTTTTCAATGTTTCTTTAGAGTTGTGCGTGGTCCCAGAGGACTGGCAAAGAGTGCATGCAGGGCCGAAACGAGCGTGAATCGCACCCTGTGCGACTTGCACATTGGGCGTGCAACCCCCTCCCCCCCACCTCCATCTAGCCACTTTCTGGACGGCGGCGGGAGAGAAGAGGCATGCCAGATGTACAAATTGCCGGCGCGCTAAGCAGATCTGTCCCTTCCTGCTCTGACGCCTGCTTTTGTGGCTGTCAGGCTGTTGTGGTCCAGCAGTTTCACCATGCATCCACTCCAAACAGGTGGCATAGGCTGGACCGTGCCTAGTCCTGTGTGAGCGGTGCGGCTGCACAGGGTGCAAAGGCTTAAGGGGCGCATTTCAGCTGTCTGCCGTTGCCTGCTACCACTGAAAGAAGAAAAAGTGGCAGCGGCAGGCAATGGCAGACAGCTGAAATGTGCCCTTTAAGCCTTTGCGCCCTGTGCGGCTGCACCGCTCACACAGGGCTAGGTACAGTCCTGGGTGCATGTTGTCCCTTTACACAAAAGCGGAAGTAAGGATGAGGTTGAGAACTACAGGCCGGTTAGTCTGGCCTTTGTGGTGAATACATTAATGGAAACGCTGCTAACATAAAAGATAGTGAGGTTTCTTGAATCCAATAAATTGCAAGATATGAGGGAACATGGTTTTATTAGAGGCAGGACTTGTTAGACAAATCTAATTAATTTCTTTGATTGGGAGACCAGAGAATTAGACCTAGGGAAAGCCCTAGATGTAGTGTACTTGGATTTGAGTAAGCCCTTTGATACTGTTCTGTAAAGGCAATTCATAAATAAATTGAGCACTCTAGGGATGGACCCTAAGGTGACTGATTGGGCTAGAAATTGGTTGAGTGGGAGGCAATAAACAGTACAGGTAAATGGAGCTCAGTTTGAAGAGAAGGATGTTACCAATGGGGGGCCGCAGGGATCTGTCGTTGGTCTGATTTTTTAAAATATTTTTGTTAGTGAAATTACAGAAGGACTGTCGGGCAAAGTTTGTCTCTTTGCGGATTACCAAAGTCTGCAATAGAGTAGGCACCTAGGAAGGAGTAGATAACATGAGGAGGGATCTAGCTAAGCTTGAAAATTATTGAGAATTTGGCAGCAGAGATTTAACGTTGAAAAATACAGGATCATGCATTTGGGCTGCAAAAATCCAAGGCTCCCAATCAGCTCATGCATAAAATACAAGACAATCCTAAACATATTCAGGATCAAACACAGGAACTCTGCCCACAGCCTTCAACCCCTCATAAAACCTGACACCAATACAAGACCCAGAAGAAAAGTCACATCAGACACAATCAACACGCCAAAAGACTACACAAGAGCATGTAAATCCACCGCACGAAGAGCACTGTCACTGGCAGCACCTAGCATGTGGAACTCACTCCCGGACGAACTGCGAGCCACTGAAGACACCAAGGACTTCAGGAAACAACTAAAGACTCTGCTATTCCTGGAGCACTACGGACCGAACACACAATGAGTGCTACAACCATGGACCAATCTTACCTGCACGCTCCCTACACTTACCCTGTATATAGCTCATGCTGTAAATAGCGCACACTAATCAACCCACCCACACACACACACACACACACACACTTTCATTGTACATGATGCACACACTGAACCCAAGCACCACTCCCACTGATTGTTTGCTGTGTAACCGCCTTGATTGAAGGATAAGGCGGGATAGAAATACCATTAAATAAATAAATAAGGGAGCAGTACAGTATAGGGGGGTAAAGTACTTATGTCCATGAAAGAAGAGCAGGACCTGGACATGATTGTTTCTGATGATCTTAAGGTGGCTAAACAGATAGAAAAAGCAATGGCAAAAGTCAGAAGGATGCTTGGATGCATAGGGAGAAGAATGGCCAGCATGAAGAAGAAGGTGATAGTGCCTCTATATAAGTCTTTGGTGAGACCTCATTTGGAATATTATGTGCAATTCTGCAGACCACATCTTCAAAAGAATATAAACAGGATGTGCAGAGGGTGGCTACCAAAATGGTCAGTGGGCTTCATCATAAGGCTTATGGAGACAGACTTAAAGATCTCAATATATATACTTTTGAATGAGGAAAGTCAGGAGAGGGAAAATATGATAGAGACGTTTAAATATCTCATGCATAAATACACAAGAGGAGAGCCTCTTTCAACTGAAAGAAAGCTCTGCAACGTGGGAGCATAGGATGAAGGTGAAAGGAGATCGACTCAGGAGTTTTATGAGGAAATATTTTTTACGGAAAGAATGGTAGATGCATGGAATAGTCTCCCATGCATCCCTTCTCTCCTCCTCCCCCATCCCTGTTGTCCTGTCTCTGCACTATCTTGGTGTCACCCTTGATTCGTCCCTTTCATTTAGAGAACACATCTCATCTGTAGTCCAGTGTTCTTTCCATGCCATGAGGCAACTTGCAGTCCGTCCTTTCATTTCCCTGATCACATTGCTCCTATCCCTTGTCATGTCCCGTCTGGATTATTACAATGTCTCCCTGGCCAGCCTCCCTCAAGTCCAACTGCACAGACTTCAACTCGTCCAGAACACAGCAGCACGTATCCTGACCCACGTCTCCCGTACAGACTATGTTACACTTCTCATCCACTTGCACTGGCTCCGTTTCCTTCAGAATTCAGTACAAAATCCTCATCTTTGTTCACAAATCAATCCATGCCGGTATACCACTCTACCTCTCTGATCTGATCCATCTTCATACTCCCCACCGGTCCCTCAGGTCCATCCACTCTAATTGCATATCTCTTCCGTCCCCGTCTCAGGCCCATCTGGATTCCACTTGGTCCTCTGCTTTCTTTTCCCTTGGTCCCTGGCTCTGGAACTTGCTCCTGGCAGCCCTCCGCCTGGAACCCTCCTTCAATAATTTCAAAGAAGATTAAAGACCCACCTTTTCTGTACAGCTTTTGACCTTCCCCCTGTCTCTTGCTCCTCATTGACGACAAGTTCATGTCCTACAGTCCCTGGTGTAGTCT
Organism: Ichthyophis bannanicus; assembly: GCA_033557465.1. NCBI lineage: Eukaryota > Metazoa > Chordata > Amphibia > Gymnophiona > Ichthyophiidae > Ichthyophis > Ichthyophis bannanicus. The sequence goes on from CM066042.1 coordinate 231,908,888, forward strand.
TTCCTTTTTCTGCTGTCCCTCTCTTTAACCTGCTGTCTCTCTCCTATCTGAATGCTGGTGTTCTGTTTCCTCTTCCTAGTGGTATTTGGAATTTTACTGACTGTAAACCACTCTGGTACCTTGTGTGTGGGCGGTATATTAAGTTTTGAATAAAGATAAAAGAAAAAAAGATAATAGAGAAGAGGACTGTATCTGAATTCAAGAAAGCATGGGACAAACACAAAAGATCTCTAAAGGGAAAAAAAGGACTGTAGAGCTTAGTAGTTAGTATGGAAAAAACAGGCTGGATAGGCGGTATGGTCTTTATCTGTGCTCATGTTTCTGTGTATATGAGCAGGGGCGGCCCAAGGGGGGTGCGGGGCCATGTGCGGAGACTCGGTGCGGGGCCTCATTTGCATAAGGGGCCTCATTTGCATAAATATTTGCATAATGTTACCATACACGAACTTTTAGTAAACATGCCTCTTAATGAGTGTATGAATAAAGAAAGACTAAAAGACTTCTACATTACTATAATCCAATACCAACCGCCAGGCACATTAGGAACTACTACAAACACTGCCCATTTAGAACCCATAGCAAACCCGCCGTATCCTAACAGCACTACCAGGACTCATAAAGCACCATACCCTAACTATCAAAAGGAAACGCTGCAAATATTAAACCAATACATTTCAGAGAACAACAATACATGACCTACTGGGGAAAGAGAACAAGTGGCAATGTCAAATAGGAATTACATAAACAGAATACCTCAGCTCAGTTACACATGCAGAACATAGACCATCACCAAACAAGGAATCACAATTTAGAAACAGGAAGACAATAATTAAACTGGGAATCCCAAAAGCCAAACTTGGAATGTACAACACTGTAGAAATAAAACTATACATTAATTTGCTCTTGTACTAAACAAAGCGCAGACGTTAATGATGCACATTTCCCAGAGCTGACATATTCCAATTAATAAATTCAAAATAAAGAGATATTTTTCTACCTTTTGTGCATTTTTTTTCAGCTGCAATTGCTCCAGCCACTTTCTTCTGGTTTCTTCGTGTCTTCCGCTAATTCTTCATCGTCTGCTGTCCATTTGTCTTTTCTTCTCTCTTCTAGTTTTTTTCCATTCTCTCTCTACATCTGCTTTAACATACTAATCTTTCTCCTTTTTGCTCTTTCCTCATTCCTATTTCATCCACTCAAATTTTACCCCTCCATCCTCAATCCCCACCTACTCTCCCAATATCCGGACAATTGTAGATTTGTCTTCCCTCCCACACAAAATATTTTTTCCCTCTCCATTTCACTCTCCCAACTCCATCCCATTCTAATCCTCCCCCAACATCAGCTCCATTCTAGTTCCAGTCCCACCCAGCATCCGCTCCCTTCTAGTCCCCGCATCAGCCCATTTCCAGTCCTAGCCCCCCATAAGCCCATTTCCAGTCCTAGCTCCCCCATCTATTTGCAGTCCCATCCAAGTCCCTCCATCAGCTCATTTCCAATCCCAGCCCCCCATGAGCCCATTTCTAGTCCTTTCCTAGCCCCACCATCAGCCCATGTCAAATCCTAGCTCCCCTCCACGCAGCCCATTTCCAATCCAAGCCCCCCATGAGCCTACTTCCAGTTCTAGCCCCTTCATGAGTCCATTTCAATCCAAACCCCCACCACAGCCCATTTCCAATCTTAGCACCCCCCAACAGCCAATTTCCAGTCCTATTCTAGCCCATCAGCCCATTTCCTGTCCTAGCCCCCCCCCTCACCCATTTCCAGTCCTAGCTCCCTCCCCCTCACAACCCATTTCCATTCCAAGCCCCCGTCCCCATCAGCTATTTGCAGTTCAAGCCCTCCTTCCACTCAGCCCATTTCCAGTCCTAGCCTCCTCATAGCCCATTACTAGTCCTGACCCCCCCCGTCAGCCCATTACGTCCTAACCCCCATCACCCTATTTCCAGTCCTAGCCCCCCATCAGCCTATTTCCAGTCTTAGCCCCCCTCCCATAGCCAATTACCAGTCCTACCCCCCCATCAGCCCATTTCCAGTCTTAGCCCCCCATAGCCCATTACCAGTCCTAACCCCCCCATCACCCTATTTCCAGTCCTAGCCCCCCCATCAGCCCATTTCCAGTCTTAGCCCCCCATAGCCCATTACCAGTCCTAACCCCCCATCACCCTATTTCCAGTCCTAGCCCCCCATCAGCCTATTTCCAGTCTTAGCCCCCCCCATAGCCAATTACCAGTCCTACCCCCCCCCATCAGCCCACTTCCAGTCTTAGCCTCCCCCCCCATGGCCCATTACCAGTCCTAACCCTCCCCCCCCATCAGCCCATTACCAGTCCTAGCCTCCCCCCCCCCATGGCCCATTACCAGTCCTAACACCCCCCCCCATGGCCCATTACAAGTCCTAACACCCCCCCCCCCATGGCCCTTTACCAGTCCTAACCCCCCCCCGGCCCATTACCAGTCCTCACCCCCCCGGCCCATTACCAGTCCTAACACCCACCCCATCCGCCCACTTACAGTCTTAGCCCCCCCATAGCCCATTACCAGTCCTAACCCCCCCATCAGCCCATTTCCAGTCCTACCCCCCACTTCCAGCCTTAGCCCCCTCCCCATAGTAATTTACCAGTCCTAACCCCCCATCAGCCCATTTCCAGTCCTACCCCCCCACTTCCAGCCTTAGCCCCTCCCCATAGCCCATTACCAGTCAAACCCCCCCCATCAGCCCACTTAGCCCCCCCATAGCCCATTACCAGTCCTAACCCCCCCCCATCAGCCCACTTAGCCCCCCCATAGCCCATTACCAGTCATAACCCCCCCCCATCAGCCCACTTTGCCCCCCCCATAGCCCATTACCATTCCTAACCCCCCCATCAGGCCACTTAGCCCCCCCCATAGCCCATTACCAGTCCTAACCCCCCCCCCATCAGCCCACTTCGCCCCCCCCCATAGCCCATTACCAGTCCTAACCCCCCCCCCCATCAGCCCACTTCCAGTCTTAGCCTCCCCCCTCCATGGCCCATTACCAGTCCTAACCACCCCCCCCCCGGCCCATTTCCAGTCCTAACCACCCCACCCCCTGGCACATTACCAGTCCTCACCACCCCCCCCCCCCATCAGCCCACTTCCAGTTTAGACTCCCCCTCCCATCAGCCTACTTCCAGTTTAGCCTCCCCCCCTCCCATAGCCCATTACCAGTCCTAACCACCCCCCCCCTATCATTCCAAATTAAAATTAAAAAAAAAACCCAAACTGGCTGCTTCTGCCGCGGCAGCTTCAAGAGCTCAGCCGCGTCAGCTTCAAGAGCTCTGCCGCGTGTCCCCCCCCTGCACGTCAGAGCCACCGTGCATCTTCAGCTCTTCCCGTCCAAAACGCGGGCTTTTTTCATAGACGCGAGAGTTTCATTCCTCGCGGCTCTGATAATCCCGCCGAGGGTGATGGGAAATCCCATCAGCCCCGCGGGATTAAGAGAGCCGCGAGAAAAGAAACTCTCGCGGCTCTGAAAAAAGCCCGCGTTTTGGACGTGAAGAGCTGAAGATGCACGGAGGCTCTGCCGGGCAGGGGGGGGCCCCGTGGCAGAGCTCTTGAAGCTGCCGCGGCAGAGCTCTTGAAGCTGCCGCGGCAGAAGCAGCCGGTTTGTTTTTTTTTTTTTTTTAACTTGGGATGCTTAAGAATGTTTTTTGCGCGGGGCCCCCTGAAACGCGGGGCCCTGTGCAAAAAACATTCTTGCTCAATGGACGGGCCGGCCCTGTATATGAGTAAGGTGAACGGGTAAAAAGATGGAGAAAGGAAAGTAGGGACAGGAAGAATGGGCAGAGTGGGACTGACAGCTCTGAAGGGCCAGTATTGCCGAGGCATTATGGACAGTCTAGAAAGCAGTCCAGGTGATTTAGAATAAGTGGATAAATGAGTAAATGAAGTTCTTTGATTCCAAGGAGTGAGGGGACAGTGCATTCTGGGTAAAGATGAGAACTGAGGAGCAAAGGTCAGGCTGATACCTAGAACCCAAAGAAAGTCATAGACGGTAACTGAGATACCCTGAATCAGAGGGACAGTGGTGGTAGAAGGAGACTTGCATCTTGCCTTTCTGGAGTCAATTTAAGCTTGTGCACGGAGATAGTTTTTTAATGCAGCCAGACAGTTGTTTAAATCAGTGTTTCTCAGACTGGTCCTGGTGTATCCCCTAATCATTCTTGTTTTCAGATATCCACAATGAATATGCATTAAACAGATTTGTATGCAATACAGGCAGTGCATACAAATCTATCTCATGTATATTAATTGTGGCTATCCTGAAAACCAGACTGTAAAGCAGATACACCAGGACCGAGGAGCACAAGTATTTCATCAGTCTCAAAGGCATGTCATCTGCATAGATAAATGCAGGGAGTCCAAAAGACCAGATAAGAATAGCCAATGTTGATAAAAAATAAACTGAAAAGGAGAGCGGCAAAACAGAGTCTTTAGGGACACCACCAGGCAGGGGGCAGAGAGACGGCTCTTCCAGTGTAAGTGGAAGCTTCCTTAGCACTGTATTCATTCCATTCTTATCCGGACAGTCTCCCCTACCACTTTTTTTTTATTTTTTTAGAGATGGATATTCTGGCCTCTGCGAGGAGCAAGGGTGAAGCAGGAAAGGCTACAGTTTTGGCCCTGAAATCCAAAGCATGATGGCAGCACCTGTGGTGTTTTGGAAGATGATATTGATGGCAAATATGCTGAAAAAGAGGGTCTTTGCTTCTCATCCTGCTAGATCAGTCTGTAGGAGTGGGTTCTGCACCCCATCCAGCGGATAGAAGCAGAGCATGACAACTTTCAGTGGTATCATCGCCTGTATAAATGGTACAGCACTGAAACTTGCCATCCAGCAGAAGACTGACGTGTAGGTTGGCGCAGCAATATGCGTTTGGCCTAGCTGCCTGGAGCCAGGCTAAGAACTTGTGGTCCTTGTGGTTGAGCTCTTAGGCCCTTCAGAGGCTTGGGTTCACCCATCCCTCTTGGAGCCAGAGGACATCCAGGTCCAATGTTTTTATCTATGGGTTCCAATACTGCTGGACAGGAGAGGCAGCCAGGAAGTTCCCGAAAGCCCAGTTGGGGGTAGTAAGTACAGGCTTTGGTCCCCCTCCTCTCCTCGGTTCTCCCTCCCCCCCCCCCCCCCCGCCACCTTAGAGAGTGTTTTCAATATGGTATTTTTTATTTGACTGGGAAACAGTTCTACCTAATAAAGCAAGCTGTGGATTAAGAAAAAAGTCTGACTGAAGCAGAATTTACTAAGCAAGACAGCAGAGACATGGGAGAGGCTTTTTTAGTATCCGGGTGGAGGAGGGAGGAAGTTTCTTTTTAAGGCTGGGACTCCTTTTTGCAACGGCAGCCAGCTCTTTTTATTTTTTTCAGTGCTCAGTGCCTGAGCTTTTTTGCCATGATGCCAGCAGTTTGACCATGTGTTGCATGCAGCAGCTGCTATGTCAGCTCTGCGGTGGGATCTTTCTGCCCTGAGTACAATGGAGATGCCTCAGAGAGCCCTTCTCATACTGATCTACGACCCTCCACAGGGGGCCTGGGGCCTGATGCTGTTTGTTGTGCTGACCCCATGCATCTCTTGTTTTTCTCACTGGCAGGAATGGTGACCATTTTGGATGACCATATGGTCCCACAGGGAAGAGGGAAGGTGGGGTGCATGGGTCACAAGAACCTCAGCTGCTGGGGGTCCAAGAGCCCTTTTCAGCTGGATTTGAACAGCAGGTGCTGAAGAAGCTCATGGACTGCTTTCAGGCAATGCTGTTGGCCTGTCAGCTGGTGTCTGTGCGGGTGGGACTTCCTTCCTTGCCTGTGGAGACCCCTTGCCTCCCAGTCCCAAGGACGCCAAGAGATCTCTGTTGTCCCTATCCCTCGATGGAATTCCTGGGGTCTCTATGTTGTCTACTTTGCATAATAATTGGATTTGCTTCCTCTGTCCTGTCTCTCAGCCAAGGAGGGGCAAGATCCTGTATTGATACATTTGTTTCACTGAGAGGATTTCTCAACCCTGATTGTGGACTTTGTGGCAACATTCCACATTTTGAACCTCCACTAGTGGTGGTCTCAGTCATAGATCCCATCCTGGAGGGGATTAAATGCGCGGCAGTTTTATCTTGTTCCGGAGCCTTTGAAGAAGCTGGTAGTCTCCCAATGGTGGCTGCCTGATGGACTTCTCAAGGACACCGGCATATTTTCCAGCCTGTATCCACTGCCCCTAAGGGAGCTGGATCAGCTCTTTACTTTTTCTCAAGTAGATGCTTTGGTTATGGCAGTGACCAAAAGGACAACTATCCCAGTGGGGGACAGCTCTGCCTTCAAGGACTCCCATGACAGGAGGTTCAAATCCATTCTTAAAAATGCCTTTGCAGCTTTGGTTCTAGGGTCCCAGGCTGTTCTGTGTATGGGTTTAGTGGCTAGAGCTCTTCGGTGGTGGATCCAGCAGCTGCAAAACTGGAATCCACAGCTGCCTTTGTAGTGGACACTTTGTTTGATCTCATTAGAATCTACTCAAGGTTGATGGCAATAGTGGTAATGCAGAAGTGGCTCTGGCTGTGGAACTGGTCTGTGGATGTGGCCTTTAAGTTGCATCTGAGTAAGATTCCTTTTAAGGGTACATTTCCTTTTGGTAAGGATTTAGAGAAGATCATATAAGATCTGGGCAAGCCAGAAATAATTCGCTCATAAGAGGCACTGAAACTCTCAATCACTTAGGTTTACTGTGTCTTCTGGAGATCTTCACACATCAAGCCCAGCCCTACGAAGACCTTCGTTTTGCATATAGTGCTTCATTAGGGACTATTGTTTTATCTTACTTTGATTCTATCGCCCACCACTCTCAATCTATTTTAATTATTTCCTGAACCAATCAAAGCGCATGGGAGGAGCTCCGTATTTAAAACAAAACAACAGCCAAGAGAGCAAATAGAATGCTAGATATCATAAGGAAAGGAATGGAAAATAAAACAAAAGATATTATAATGCCTCTATATCGTTCCATGGTGAGACCGCACCTTGAATATTGTGTGCAATTCTGGTCACCGTATCTTAAAAAGGATATAGCGTTATTAGAAAATGTTCAGAGAAGAGCCACCAAAATGGTAAAGGGGATGGAAGGATACTCCTATGAAGAAAGGCTAAAAACGTTAGGGCTCTTTAACATGGAAAAGAGACGGCTGAGGGGAGATATGATAGAAGTCTATAAATTAATGAATGGAGTGGAACGGGTAAACGTAGATCGATTGTTTACGTTATCAGAATATAGAAAGACTAGGGGACATGCAATGAAGCTACAGGGTAAACTATTTAAGACTAATAAAAAAAATATTTTTTCACTCAACGTGTATTCAAACTCTGGAATTTGTTACCGGAGGATGTAGTAAAGGCTGTTAGTGTAGCTGGGTTTAAAAAGGTTTGGACAAATTCTTGGAGGAAATGTTCATAAACCATTATTAAGAAGGGACCCAGGATATCAGTGCTTGACCCAGTACAAGCATTGCGGAACCTGTGTCTTTTGGGGAAACTGCTAGGTACGTATGACCTAGATTGGCCACTGTTGGAAACAGGATACTGGGCTTGATGGACCTTGGTCTGACCCAGTAATGGCATATCTTATGTTCTTATGATCTCTTGTGTTTCATGAAGGCCTCCCTCTTTTTCTTCACCTTTTCAGCTACTTCTTTCGAAAGCCATAGCGGTCTCCTTTTCCTTTTACCTTTATTTACCACTTTAACATAAAGGTTGGTTGCCCTTAAAATATCCCCTTTCAGTTTTTCCCACTGTTTTTCTACATCCCCCAGTTGCATCCCACTAACGACTCCCTGAGGTATTGGCCCATCTTGACAAAGTTAGTTTTCTTAAAGTCTAAGACTCTCACTTTTGAATGGATTCTAACAGCCCTAGTCGTAATACTGAACCACACCATCTGGTAATCACTGGATGCAAAATGATCTCCTGTTATAACATCAGAAACACTTTCACCATTGGTAAGCACCACATCCAGTATGGTCCCTTCACCTGTGGGGTCTGTTACCAATTGCCTGAATAGTTCTCCCTGTAGAGAATCCAGGATCTCCTTACTTCTAGATGATACTGCAGCAGAAATGTGCCAATCAACATCTGGCATGTTGAAATCCCCTATCAGTAGCACTTCCCCTTTCCTAGCAATGCTTCGTATGTCTTCAATTAACTCTCTGTCCACCTCTTCCTCTTGTGAGGGAGGTCTGTATATCACACCAATGCAAATAAATTTCTCTTTCCCTCTTTCTAGTTTAACCCACAGTGCCTCCTCTCTCCCTTTTAAGCTCTGTAATTCCAAAGCTTTAATATTATTTTTTATATATAGTGCCACTCCTCATGCTGCTACTTTTGGATCTTGAATCACCTGATCTCCTTTTTCTTTTCTTTCCCCCTTGTTTTATCCCTGCCTACACCTTCTATGTTGTCTGTTTTGACTAGATTGTAAGCTCTGATGAGCAGGGACTGTCTCTTACATGTCTGTGCAGCGCTGTATACGTCTTGTAGCGCTATACAAATGCTCAGTAGTAGTAGTAGTACTCCTCCTCCCCTTTTTCCTACCCTGTCCTTTCTGAATAAAGTATAGCCAGGTATAGTTACATCCCAGTCATGGTTTTCTGTGAACCATATTTCTGTAACTGCCACTAAATCCAAGTCAGAAGTACCAAAAAGGAGCTAAGGATCCGCACAATATAGAAGAAAACAAAAAAGCGGAGCCTGGACTGGTATAGTAAACCTTGTTTATTACGCCCCAACGCGTTTTGGCCACCGGCCTTCTTCAGGGGGTCTTAGAGAACACACCTCAAAAATAGTAAACATAAACATAAAAGTTAAAATCATAATATATAAAAAAAGGTTTTGTATTACATCAATAAATAAATAAATAGAATATTGATGAAATAATAAATAAAACCATAACTTACACATAGAGCATCTAAAGGACAAACTATTAATCCATAATAGTTAATTAAAAACAAACTAATAGATAAAAATATATATTATAAAATACATATACACTAGAAAAAATAAATACCTTTTAAAAAAAGGGGGGAAAAAAGAGAGAGACGAGGAGAAGCAAACAATAAATAAATACCTTAGTAGGATCAAATTGAATGTTATCCCGGAAGGAACCTACGGGATACTGACGGCTGACAATGAACAAATAAATTATTAAATAAGTAAATAAATACTCATAAAGCAAATAAATACAATTCTAAAACATCAATAATACATATTGACAAATATATAACCAGTTAGTAATAAATAATTAATTACATAAATAAATATACATATACATAAAAAAGTGTAAAAAAACACATGTACTGTATAAAAAACATTTATAAAAATAGCAATTATAAAAGTAAAACTGTATACATGTGTAATAAAAACTTTTCATATATGAACAAACAAGGTACTTCAAGGAACACAAAAAAAGCAAGTAAAGAAGAAATCATCATAGAGCCCATATAAAAACGCATATAAAAATAATATGAAAAACACATGTAAAACATGTGAGGATTGTATAAAGAATATATAAAAGACCTATTCTAAAAACAAATTGTAAAAAGGTGGAGACACTCTTAATTGTGCTTAAAAAGTACATCAAAAAATTGTAATCTTAAAAATGCAGCTTATATAATGTGTTTGTTGTATTGCCAACAAATAGCTAAAAATAACAGCCAGAAAACACAAAGTAGTAGAAAAAGGTGGATGATTAACCGGAATAATGCATGATAGATTTGAAGGTCACATCAAAGAAGTTATCTATTGTGACTTCCATATCATACTTATTGTACTGACAACTTATATCTAAAAATATGAACCGATAATGCTAAATGAAATAATAACGAGTGGAACAATAAAAAAACAAAGTATTGAGTTAGACAAAGGATAAATATTTAAGAAATTTAAAAAAACAAAACGGAAAATGAAATGTGGTGACGAGCAGTACTCAACTATTTAAAAGGGAACAACAAACACCAGATCTATCACAAACTTATAGACCCCTCACGGGAACTTCTAATTGTGTTGTTTTGTATAAAACTTGCCAAGAACCTACGTTCTACTCCACTGCATTGTTGAGTGACGCGATGAGCTGTGCTGAGAACACCCAAAAAAAACGTTTTCCCGCCTGTGCAGGTTTAAAGGGCATTGACTTAAACCGGCAAATAATCGCATAATTAAAAATACTCTGTTGGCACAATAACGGTAGATCGAACCGATGGCCATATTCAAGACATATGGGCCTACAGTCAGAGTATATGATTAGATTGCGTTATATTCAAAAATGTAAAAAGAACTAACCAAGAGACAGTCGCTTGTGCTATTGCACTGTTGGCTAATGGGGTCGGGCATATTGAAAGCGAACGCTCAAATGCTGACATGTTCCCATCAGTGCAAAGTGAAGGGGACTGAATAAGAACAACAAATAAATATTGAATACATGTGTATTAAATGTAAAAAGGAGAAACTTGCCGAGAACCAGCGTTCTGCTCTACAGCAGTAGGTTGTGCTGAAAACGGACGCCCAAAGGATGACGTTTGTACAGGTTAAAGGGCAAACATTTGAACCGGCAAAAGATCGTACAAATAAATACTGAATAAAAATGCTCTGTTGGCAAAATAGCTACCGTTTTTATATGGGCTCTATGATGATTTCTTCTTTACTTGCTTTTTTTGTGTTCCTTGAAGTACCTTGTTTGTTCATATATGAAAAGTTTTTATTACACATGTATACAGTTTTACTTTTATAATTGCTATTTTTATAAATGTTTTTTATACAGTACATGTGTTTTTTACACTTTTTATGTATATGTATATTATTTATGTAATTAATTATTTATTACTAACTGGTTATATATTTGTCAATATGTATTATTGATGTTTTAGAATTGTATTTATTTGCTTTATGAGTATTTATTTACTTATTTAATAATTTATTTGTTCATTGTCAGCCGTCAGTATCCCGTAGGTTCATTCCGGGATAACATTCAATTTGATCCTACTAAGGTATTTATTTATTGTTTGCTTCTCCTCGTCTCTCTCTTTTTTCCCCCCTTTTTTTAAAAGGTATTTATTTTTTCTAGTGTATATGTATTTTATAATATATATTTTTATCTATTAGTTTGTTTTTAATTAACTATTATGGATTAATAGTTTGTCCTTTAGATGCTCTATGTGTAAGTTATGGTTTTATTTATTATTTCATCAATATTCTATTTATTTATTTATTGATGTAATACAAAACCTTTTTTATATATTATGATTTTAACTTTTATGTTTATGTTTACTATTTTTGAGGTGTGTTCTCTAAGACCCCCTGAAGAAGGCCGGTGGCCGAAACGCGTTGGGGCGTAATAAACAAGGTTTACTATACCAGTCCAGGCTCCGCTTTTTTGTTTTCTACTAAATCCAAGTCAGCCACTCCCACCAAAGCTCCAAAGCTTCAACATCAGGGATCTTATTTCCCATGCTACGAGCATTTATATACATTGCTTTCCATGTGTTACCCCCTTTACCCATTTCCATAAAGGTATTTAATGTATCACTTACCTGGGGGCTTTCTTCACCCATCTCCAACAAATCTAGTTTAAAGCCCTCTACAGTAGATTAGCCAGTCTACTACTGAAGACGTATCGACCTTTTCTTGGACAGATGGATGCCATCTCTGCTCTGCAACTCTTGGAACATACAACTGATATGCAATATCATCAAGAGACACAAGATAAACTACCACATCTGTGCTGACAATGTTATGCTGTTCCTTCTATTCAACATATCAAAGCCCAACCTCCATAAAATAGTCACCTGTTTCAAAGAAGTAACCCAATAGCTTAAATTTCATAACCTGACAATAAATTATAACAAGACGGAGCTATTATTTATTACCAAGGATAAAAACTTTTACCCCACCAGCAGCAACAAATTCAGTGAGACAATATTGACAGTCAAAAAAGAGGCAAGGTACCTTGGAATAATCCTGAATCAGAATCTAAACCTAATCACCCATATTGCCAATACCACTAGAGAGATTTATAACAAAATTAGGACCATTCAACACTTGAGATCACTCTTATCCCCTCCAAGATTTCTGCATAATACTTAAAGCAATGATTTTCCCTCACTTTGACTTCTGTAACAGCATTCTCAATGGTCTGGCAAAACAAGACCTAAATCTACTACAGATGGCACAAGACACCGCTGCACGACTTATCCATAAAGCACCAAATCAGAAAGAGTTACACCAATCCTTTACCTGCTACATTGGCTCCCAATAGCAAGCAGAATTAAGTATGAAGTCTTAATAATCACCTTCAAGATATTGCACAACTTATTCATAGCACTCCTGGAATCACTTGTACAAACAATCCCAAAAAGCAGAACAAGAAGAGGCTACGTTCAGAACATCTTAGCAATAGCTATGGACTTTAGAAAAAGTAATCAATCAATCTACATGCAGAAGAACATTCTTGCTCTACTCACCAACACTCTGGAGCTCATACCAGAAAAATTAAGAAGCATACCGGACCTTTTAACATTCAGAAACAGCTCAAGACACATTTATTTACAGAACACTTTGGGAAGAAAATAGACTGTCCGAATACTAGCTCAACATAAGTTAAAGAGAGCGGGCAGGGTCCCGGCGAACGGCGGTAACCGGGTGCTCGGCCCGGCGCGGGACCCTGCTCGCTATTCAGTGGAAGAAGGGGGGGGGGACGGAGGAGCGCTGGAGGGTACGCGCGCGATGATGTGCCTTTTAAATTGATTGGTTCTCGGCGCGTGATCGCGCGCACGAGAGCCAATCAGAGCTCTGGAGCGCATGTGCTCGGACAGCGGCGGCTGCGTTCGAGCACATGCAGAGGGACCTGGAAGCGTGGCGGACCTCGACGGAGCAGCGATCGCGGCAGTTTCTTGCCTTGGGTGCAGCGGCTGAGTGGTCTGGGAGCTGAGATGGCTGGGAGGCGGTAGCCTATCGTTGCAGGCGAGTCGGGGCCCAGGGGACTGAGTGCTGGTGTAACTATCAAAGTTTCAGTGGGGCTTGTAGTCTGGAGGGGGGAGGGGGGAAGGGGAAGGGGGGGTTTCAGCATAACACGTGGGGTTACAGGGCAACAAGAAGAGGCCCGAAGAGTGAAGCATACATAGCTACACAAAAAAAAAAAAATAAATAAAATTTTCTGTAACGGAAAGAAAGGAGCCTACGGGCTCAAATAAAAAAAAAAAAAGAAAAGAAAGAACAAGGCAGCCAAGGTGTTGAGGGTATGGCACCTAAGCGCCCTCAGCTGAATAGAGGTCAGGGGAGTCGCGGTCGGGGAGTGCATAATAGCGGGGGTGGAAAAAGGGGTCAGCGTTCAGACCGTGGACGGGCGGGGGGGGGGGGCCCGGAGGCCTGTATAGGCCCCAGTGGAGCTAGGAGGGGGGGCGCGGGGCTCGGCCCGTGGTCGGCATGCTGCTGCAGTCGGCGGCAAGAGAGCCAATGCAGGTGGGGAAGAGGAGTGCGGCTGCCTGCTGGGTGCAGAGGGGCTGCGGAGCTCCCAGTGGGTTGGGGTGGTCCTAGTCAGGTTGGAAGTTCAGAGGAGGCGGTCTCTGAGTTGAGCGGGGAAGTGAGGGAGGAGACCGGATGGGGGAGTGGAACTGGTCCCCATTTTGGAGGGGTTGGATTCTGGGGGGGGGGGGGTGATATGCGGGGGTACGTGCCTGGTGGCGGGGGCAGGGGCCAGGGGGGGATCCTTCCCCTCCGGGGGTGGGGTGAGGATGCCGATTGGGTACGGGCTTGCGGGGTATCTGTCTCCCACCGACCATTGGGTGAGCGGGGGGCTGGGGTCTTCGGAAACAGCTTGGGTAGGGGCTTGGCAGCCAGCCTGAGCCCCGGGGTGTTCTTCTCCTGGTTTTTCTTTTTTCTCTTCACAGGCCCCAGTCGTCGCGTCGCCTGGATTCCTGCCCGGTGCAGCGGAGCCTTCGCGGATGTCGTCGGAGGATTCCGGACCAGGAACGGTGCGAGGAGTGCGGGCAGTATCTCGAGAGGATGATGGGCAGCCGCAGAATGATGACCTGCTGCCGATCAGACGGAGCCAGTCAATACCACGAGCGGCAGCGGGAGTTGAGGCGGGTGAGTCGGGGGTCGAGGAGGGGGCGGGGCGGGGCGGCAAAGGGGCGCTACTCGGAGCGAGCGCTCGGGTAAGGCGAGCAAAAAAAGGAAGCATGTCTGTCGTCGGCGGCATAGTTCTGAATCCTCTTCCTCATCGTCTTCAGGCTCGTCTACGTCGTCGTCGAGTGATGAGGGCATGCTGGGAGGGGCACAAGGGCAGGTGGTGGTGACGGCTGCATCAGGCGGCAGTACCTCTACTTCAGCAAGGGTGTCGGAGTTATGGGAGGGTGTGCCGAGGAAGTTACGGCGTAAAATTCAGAAAAGGAAGTATACTGATATTTTTCGTTTGCTCGAAGGAAGGAAGAGGTCGGGGGAGAGCAGGAAAAAGTGGAAAGAGGACGAAAAGGCCGGGCGGATTCGAAAAGTTTCGCGCTCAGTAGTAAATTGGGTTTGGGCATTTTTGCGGTTGGCGAGTATTTGGGGTCGGCACCGCCCCGACCAGTACGGTATATTACTCGCTTATGCGGATTCCATTCTGGAAGCCTCGCAATCCCATGAAGGATGGGCATGGCTTAACTATGATGAAAAGTTTAGGGACAAAATGGAGAGCACTAAGGGACTTTCGTGGGGTATGCAGGATATCAATCTGTGGCTGACGCAAATGTCGGTCAGACCGGGGCCTGGTTCGGGGGGTGGAGGTAAGGGGGGCTCGGGATCTACAGCGGTTGCGGGTCATTCCTTTTGGAATGGGGGTCCCAATCCGCCGCCTAAGCCAGCAGGAGTTGGAGGCGGGGACGTTTGTTGGCGATATAATAAGTCCGTGTGCCCCTTTCCAGACTGTAAGTTCCAGCACGCTTGCTCGAGCTGCGGGGGGGGGGGGGCATTTGGCAGCGAAATGCGTTAAGAAACTGGCGGGGGTCGCTCCTAGTGCGACAACCAAGTAGGGAGAAGGAATTTGGTGTGGCCCCGTCCCCCATTAAGTTCGAGGTGTTAAGGGATTGGCTCGGGCACTATCCGAAGAGGAAAGAGAAGGCTTTATTGCAGTCTGGTTTTCAGTTTGGTTTCGTTATCCCAGTTCGGGGTGCGGTTTTGGGTGCGCCGGTGCGGAACGCAGCATCTGTGCGTCGTTGGGACGACGATAGCACGTGACAAGTTGGTGGTTGAGTTGAGTTTAGGTAGAATAGCCGGTCCATTCAGGAAGCCGCCATTTGTGCGCTTTGTGTCATCTCCACTGTTCCCTCTAAGCTGTGCGCCTGTGCGCACGCACACACCTCACCGAGCGAGCGCACATACTTTACAACAGAGCACACAAAAATTATGGTTCTGATTCTGATAGAAAACAACACAGGCGTCTTAAAATTTAAAAGTTGTGATTGTAATTACTAGAAATTTTCCGCTTCATTTAGTAATCGTCTATTTTCATTTAATTTGATTAAAATCAATGTGGTATACATACTGTATTCTGACGTGTAGTCAAATTTTAAAGTATATAACTCCGAGTGTCGTTATGTGGCGCACAAAAATTTAACCTTCCTTCAAAAGCTGCACAGCTGATTTTATGCGCACACAGCCTACAGAAATTAGAGGGAACATTGGTCATCTCCATTGGGGATTATACCCAAAAAAGAACCTGGCAAATTTCGTTTAATCCACAATCTGTCGAGTCCATCCGGAGCATCGGTCAACGATAACATACCGCGCGAATGGTGTACGGTTCGGTATGCTTCTTTTGATGCGGCATTGGATTTACTTAGGAGTTCGGGTCGGGGGGCATGGATGGCAAAAGTGGACATCGAGTCGGCTTTTCGTTTGCTCCCGGTACACCCTTCGTCGTTTCCTTTGCTCGGCTTTCAATTCGAAGGAGGGTTCTATTTTGACAAGTGCATGCCTATGGGTTGTGCTGTAGCGTGCGCGTATTTCAAAATGTTTAGTTCCTTCTTGCATTGGGTGGTTGTGCGGATGGTCGGGCGTAAGGAAGTTGTGCATTATTTAGATGATTTTCTGTTCATCGGAGCTGCACAGTCGACGGGCTGCAGTGAGCTTCTGGCGGGATTTATTGTGATGGCCGGTGAGCTCGGGGTCCCTTTGGCTGAGAATAAGACAGTGGGTCCGGCGACCATGCTTACTTTTCTAGGGATCGAGTGGGATTCTGAGGAAATGATTGCGCGGCTACCGGATGATAAGGTTAACAAGTTGCAGGTTCTGGTGGCTAATGCGGTGATCTCAGCAAAGTTGACTTTGCGGGAAATGCAGGCCTTGTTAGGGTCGCTGAACTTTGTGTGTAGGGTACTCCCGATGGGGAGAGTCTTTCTTCGGCAGTTGGCAGTTTCTACAGCTGGGGTGAGTAAGCCTCATCACCGCATACGCGTTACTACGGCTATGCGGGCAGACTTAAGGGTGTGGGATACTTTCTTGCGAGAATTTAATGGTATCTCAGTATGGATGGAGGCAGAGATTTCCAGTGATGATTTACAGCTTTATTTGGATGCCGCAGGAGGGGTAGGTTTGGGCATTTACTTCGCTGGGGCATGGTGCGCTGACCGATGGCTGCTGACCTGGCGGGCGGTTGGAGTAATGAGTAATATTACCTTCCTGGAACTGTTCCCTATGTTAGTGGCACTGGAGTTGTGGCCAGACCGTTTTAGGAATAGGCGGGTCCGATGGTGGTGTGACAATGAGGCGGTGGTGAGCGTTGTGAATAATTACTCCCCTCATTGCCTCCAGGTAGCCTCTTTAATGCGGGCCTTAGTTTTGAAATGTCTGCGCTTGAATGTTAGGCTGAGAGTGCAGCATATCCCGGGTCATACTAATGGAATTGCTGATGCTCTTTCCCGTTTACAGATGGAGCGGTTCCAGAGACTGGCGCCGGAAGCAGACAGGGTTGGGTGCGTGGTCCCGTTGAAATTGTGGACTCGTGGCCAGCAGAGATGAGAAGTCTCCTGCGCAGTTCGGTGGCGGAGAGGACGTGGGCAGCTTACCGGCAAGGTGGGCGTAGAGTGTCTCAGTTTCTTTTGGCTCGGGGATGGACTGGGGGAGTAGTAACGGATCATTTGCTCGGGCAATATATTGTTAGTGCAAAGGAACAGGCGGTCTCGAGGGCATCGGTGACTAGCCAGTTAGCGGGTTTCGCGTTTTTTACGAGAGCGGTGGGTTGGGGCTCCGCGGGGGGCGGTTTCCTAGCAAAAAGGTTGCTGCAGGGTTGGGAACGTTCGCGACCTTCCTCGTCGGATTGGCGGCGTCCGATCACGCATCAGTTGTTAGTAAGATTGTGTGATGGATTGCCGCATGTGACGGAGTCGCATTATGAGACTGTACTGTTTAGAGCGGTTTTCAGCTTGGCTTTCTTTGGCGCCTTTCGGGTGACTGAATTGGTTGCAGTCTCAAGGACGGCGGGGGTGAGTAGTTGCCTACAAAGGCAACACGTACAGGTGCGAAATGGGCAGTTGCGCTTGTGGTTGGCTAGATCCAAAACGGATCAGCGGGGTAAGGGGCAATGGGTGGTGTTGAGGGAGATAAAGGGAGCGACATGTCCGGTGGCACTGATTGCGGACTACTTAGGAATTCGGCCGGTGGTTGACGGCTGTTTTTTTTATCCACCTAGACGCGCGTGTACTTACGCGGTTTCAAGTTGTGGCCGTGTTGCGGATGGTCCTCCGACATCTAGGGGAGGACCCGGCCTTGTTTGCGGCTCATTCATTCAGAATCGGGGCGGCTACCAGCGCGGCGGAGGTGGGGCTGGCTGTGGGGCTGATACAGAGAATAGGCCGGTGGCGGTCTAAGGCTTTCCAAGGATATGTTCGTGTCTCATAGCCTGATCGGCTGGAGAGGGATAGCACATTTGCTTCCGTTATGCATGCACAGGAATAACACAATTTTTCTTTTGCAGATGAGGGACAGAATACTTGGAAGTGTTGGCTGCTGGGGCATTCTTTTGTGTTCTGGGCTGGCGAACGAGCAGCAGTGCGGCCAGTCGGGCAGAATCTCGGGCTGGATCCAGCTGTGGCGTCGATCTTATGGCTGGGCGAGCGTGGGCTGCGATGGACTCAACTGCTGCCTTTGCTTCGGCACCATCAGCGCATACGAGTTCTGCCGGAGATTATCTTGTTGCATTTAGGGGGGAATGACTTGGTAGCCTGGACTTGCAAGCAGCTGATCAGGGCGGCTAAGAGGGACTTGGCTTTAGTTTTGAAAATGTTCGAGGGGGTGGTATTAGTCTGGTCTGATATTGTTCCAAGGCCAGCTTGTTGGGGGCAGCGACGGTGGTCGCGGGGTTTAACCAAAATTAACAGACAGATTGGGTGATGGGTATGCGAGCATGGAGGTCATCAGGTTTTGCATGCATGGGCCGAGGTGGCTTGTGGGGGATTGTATAGGAATGACGGAGTGCATCTTTCCCCTGTGGGGAAAGACCTTCTGCTGAACGATTGGCAGGAGTTTTTGGAGCGTGTGGTACAGGGCGGGAGGAATTGGTCGCAGCTTTGAGTAGGGGGGGGGGGCGGCTCGGCCAGCTCGGATGGCTCGAGCCGGTGGCGGGATCCCAGAGGTGTCCGGGGTCTGGAGGCTTAGGCCAATTGGGGCGTGGGTGGGGTGCCCACGGCCCGGACAACCCCGGGTAGACTTTTGCTAGTGATATGGCGAAGTCGGACAGAGGTTGTTAGGAATGTGGCCGGAGGAGGTGAATCTGGCCGGTGCGGAGGCAAGGTCACTTTGCTAATAGCATGGCTGGTGACACATCGCTCCGTGCGAAAGTTTGGGGGGAGTGTTCGTTGTTGTTGATTATGCTGGTTTAGCATGTTACAGAAGTTAACTTTGCAAATAAAGCTGCGACCAGTTTATTTACCCATTCAACGGTTGTCTGTGTAATTTGTGAATGGTAAGGGGTGGGGGGGGGAGGGGGACAAGGGAGGTGCTAGTGGAAAGTTTAGTTATGTTCGAGCAAGTGGGAGCGACGGGTACGACTACCCGGTTACTACAACCTACCTTGTGTAACATCTCCTGCCTACCCTAACCATAGTTTGAGCCTATCCAGTTTTGATGCTAACAGCTGATGTCATTTAGTTTTTACCCCAATTTATATTCTGTTTAACTTAAACTTAGTTGTTTCCTACCCTCTCCGAAGATCATTGTTTCATATCTACAGTATAACCTGTCTGGAACAATCAATGTTAAGGTTTACCTTCTTAACTATGTTTTGCTTTGGTTACTTTTATTGTCTTCTTATTTATGTTAACTACATTATTTGTATATTTTTGTTCTCTGTAAACTGCTTTGATTCCCTGATCAAGCGGTATAAAAAAAATATAAATAAATAAAAGCCCTCCTAGTCTTTCTACTTTTTGAAGGAGTAAACTACTGATCTATGTACCCGTTCCACTCTATTCATTAATTTATAGACTTATATCGTATCTTCCCTCAGCCATCTCTTTTCCAAGTTGAGGAGACCTAACCTTTTAAGCCTTTCCTCATAAGGGTATCCTTCCATCCCTTTTATCATTTGGTGGCTCTTCTCTGTACCATTTCTAATTCAGCTATATCTTTTTTAAGATATGGTGACCAGAATTGCACACAATATTCAAGGTGCAGTTGCACAATGAAGCGATACAGAGGCATTATAATATCTTTGTTTTATTCTCCATTCCTTTCCTTAAGATTCCTAGCATTCTATTTGCTTTCTTGGCCGCTGCTGCACACTGGGCTGAGGGTTTCAATGTATTATCCACAATGATTCCTAAATCCTTTTTCTGGGTAATGGTTCCTAATTTGGAACCTTGCATCATGTAACTGTAGTTTGGGTTGTTCCCTAAGTGCATAACTTTGCATTTGTCCACATTAAATTTCATCTGCCATTTGGACGCCCAGTCTTCCAATTTATCAATGTTATCTTGCAATTTTTCACAATCCTCTTGTGTTTTAACAACTTTGAATAATTTTGTGTCATCTGCAAATCTGATCACTTCTGTCGTTATTCCCATTTCCAGGTCATTTATAAATATATTTAAAATCAGTGGGCTCAGCATAAATCCCTGGTATACTCCACTATTTACCTTTCTCCATTGAGAAAATTGCCCATTTGCCCTACTCTCTGTTTTCTGTCTTTTAACCAGTTCCTGATTCACAATAGTACACTGCCTCCTATCCCAATTACGTTTTAATATCTCCAAGAGTCTCTCATGAGGGACTTTCTGAAAATCTAGATATACTGTATCAACTGGCAAATCTTTATCTACCTGTTTATTTACACCTTCAAAAAATATAACAGATTAATAAGATAAGACTTTCCTTGGCTAAATCCATGTTGCTTTATCCCATTAAACAATGACTATCTACAATTTTACTCTTTATAATGTTTTTACCTTTTTGCCTGGCACTACGTCAGGCTCACAGGTCTGTATTTTCCTGGATCACACCTGGGACCCTTTTTAAAAATTGATGTTTCATTGGCCATTCTCCAATCTCCAGGTACTATAGATGATTTTAATGATAGTTCACAGATTACTAATCTAATTTCAGCACCCTGGGATGTATACCTTGTCCAGGTTATTTGTTACTCTTTAGTATATCAAATTGCTGTATTACGTTTTCCAGTTTTATCGACATTTATTTCAATTCTTCTGATTCATCACTTTTAAATACAATTTCAGGCACGGATAACTTCCCTCCATCTTCTTCAATAAGGACTGTAGCAAAGAATTCATTCAGTCTCTCGGTTATGGCCTTGTCCCCCTCTTAGTGCCCTGTTTACTTCTCCATCATCTAATGGTCCAACTGACTCTCTCAAAGGCTTGAAAAAGCTTTTATTCTGTGTTTTTGCTTCCAAGGCAAGCTTCTTTTCAAATTCTCTCTTTGCCTGCTTTATCGATGCTTTGCATCTAATTTGCCAGTGCTTCTGTTTCCTGTTTTCATCATTTGGCTCCTTTTTCTATTTCATGAAAGATGCTTTTTTGGCTACAACAGCATCTTTGACCTCATCTTTAAACCATGCTGGCAGTCGTTTGGCCTTAATTCCACTTTTCTTAAAGTGTGAAATATATCTGGTCTGGGCTTCCATGATAGTATTTTTAAACAAAGTCGATGCTTGATCTAAACCTTATATTTTTTTAATATAATCTTTATTTGGAGCCACAAGGTGAACAAGAACACCTTTTCTCCATAAACGTGGAGGATGCGGATAGGAAATTTGCAAGGGTGGCTCTGATGATTGCACGCAGTTATCCTGACCCATTGGATAAAGTCGGAAGGCCCGTCCAGCTCCCACTGGATGTGCTGCATGTGTGAAATGGCAGAATGGGTGCACAGAGATAAGCCTCAAATTTATTCGGAAGGATGGCAAAACCACTTTCTGCTATGGAGAGTGTTGGGGGAGGGAACGCAGTCTAAGTGAGATATCACATAGGGACAGTTCGGGCTGTGGGGGGGATGGGGTATCCTATAAGGACAGCACTTTTCAGTTGCCTGTCAGTTACCTCTAAGATAGTGTTAACAGTGTTTGATGTATCGGATTGAATTCTTGTTTTAAATGACCAGTGTTATATTGACTTTTGGAGCTACTCCTTTTAGTTTTTCTCATTTTATCATAGTCTCCCTTTTGAAAGTTAAAAATTAGTGCTATGGATTTCCTTGCTGTCTTCTCTCTATTTATTACATCAAATACGATCATGTTATGATCACTATTGCCAAGTGGTCCCAACACTGTTATCTCTTGCACCAGATCCTGTGTTCCACTAAGCACTAGGTCTAAAACAGCTTCTCTTCATGTTGGTTCATGAACCAGTTGCTCCATGGAGCAGTCATTAATTTCATCTAGTAACTTTATCTCCCTAGCAAGTCCTGCTGTGACATTGACCCAGTCAATATTGGAGTAATTGATATCATCTATTATTACTGTGTTGTAACTTTTGTTAGCTTCCTTGATTTCTTTTAGCATTTCATCATCCATCTGTTCATTCTGGTCAGGCAGATGGTAGTACACCCCCAGTGCCATTGCCTTCCTCTTTTTACATGGAATTTCTATCCATAGAGATTCTACAGTTTATTTTGTTTACTGCAAAGCTTTTATCCTGCGTGACTCAATGCCCTCTCTAACATAGAGCGCAACCCCTCCACCAATTTGGTCGACCCTGTCATTGAGATATAGTTTGTGTCCCATTGGTTGCCCTTCTTCCACTATGTCTGAGATGCCAATTATATCTGGTCATTCATTTACTACTATATATTTTAACTCTCCCATCTTATTTTTTAGACTTTTAGCATTTGCATATAGGCATTTCAGAGGTTTGTTCATATTAACAATCTGATTATCAGTTGACAGGGGTAATTTGGAATCTTTCTGATCTGTCTGCTCTTTACTTAAAGGAATCTTGGTTACTTTTACTTTTATTGGAACCTCTATATCTGGATGCCCTAACTTCTCTCTTTTGCCAGTATCCCTCAAGGATACATCATTCCAAACCATGTGTTCTTCGGTGACTATCAGTTTCCCCCTATTATCTAATTTAAAAACGGCTTTATCTCATTTTATAGGCTAATGCCAGCAGCCTGAGTCCACCCCAGTTAAAGTGGAGCTCATCCTTTCAAAAAAGCTCCCCCCTTCTTCTCAGAATATTGCCTAGTTCCTAACAAATCCAAAAACCCTCTTTCTTGCACCATTGTTTTATCCATGTAATGAGACTCTGGAGCTTTGCCTTCCTTTTGGGTCCTGCATGGAACGGGAACCATTTCTGAGAATCCTAACCTGGATGTTCTGGATTTCCACTTCCTACCTACATGTAAAAGTCTAAATTAGGATTCCTCTTCTATGGACAAGTGTAGAGCCTAGAGATACCCCCAGATTATTGTGAGTCCTTTGGGCCTCAGTTGCAGTAGGGGGCAATCCTTTTGGAGTTTTTGGCATGCTCAAGTCTCCGCCATGGCTCCATTGGGAGCCTGTAATCGCCCTCAGTGAGTTTCAGTGGTTCCTCCCAAGGTGCAGTTAGTTAGGGTGTAACTCAGGCTCTTTCTCTCTGAGGGGACCGTCATCATGTTAGACTGGGTTCTTAGTCAAGGCTGAAGATATATTAGCTTCTTCTGAAAGACACCTGCTTTCTATCCCTAAATTTTCTGGTTCAGGCCAGCCTGGGAATTATCATGTGTAATATTTGAATTATGGCAGTATTTATAAAGGATTCCTCAGTAGAGTCTCCCTGTGGCTCTCCACCCATGTGAGTGATGTTGGATGAAACTGGTGCCTACTGAAAATTTCAGGCTCTTTTTCCCATGCCCTCTGCTGCAGGGCCAGGGGTGTTATTCCAGATACAGAAGTGCTCAGGAAGGGAGATTCCTTCTAGCATATCCTGGATTTAGAGGCAGTGATTTTCAGACTCATAGTCTCTCATTTCCATATGAAATCCTTCAGGTCTGTCATTGCATCAGTTAGAAAGAGGGTGTTGCTCACCTCCCTAGACCTTGCCATGGCGTATTTTTATTTTCCCACTGGGCACAGAATCAGCTGTTTCTTCACTCCTATATTCTAGGCCGGCTTTCCAGTTCCAGACCCTTCCCTTTGGCCTAGATGCAACTCTCCATACCCTTTTCCAAGGTAGTATTGGTGGAAGCAATATTTCTTTGCATGCAGAGAGCCCAGTTTGCTCCTATCTGGACATCAGGCCAGTCTAGTCAATCTCTCTGAAGAAGGCCAGAGATGACACATGTTGGGAAGGCTGGATTCAGTGATCACCTGCCTTAGAATAGCTTGATTCTCTTCCAGGATTTTGAACACTTGGGGGGTTCATTTCCATTCTCTCCTGAGTCAAGTTTTCTCATGACGGAGAGTTCACTGAAGCATCAGCCAACTCAGGGCATGTGGTGTTCTGTCTGCTCCATGGGCCTGAGTCTTCCTTGGGTCCATCACATGGACTTTGGAGCCATTTCCTTGCATCAGAGGCATCTGCTAACCTTGTGCTTTCCATGTTCCCCATAGTTCAGCTAGGCCCTTTGTCTCCCTCTGGAGATCAAGGAGCAGTTGAGGCTGTGGTTGCTTTTCTGCCACCAAGTGGAGTGTTTGTCATCTCGGATGCCACCCTGAAGGACTGGGGACACAATACTGGGATAGTTGGTCAAGGGACTTTAACCACCTCAGAAGGCCTCCTGGACAATCATCCTCCTGGAGGCAAGAGCGATTCCTTTGACCCTGGAGATGTTCAGGCCTCTTCTAGTGAGCAAAAGGCACTTAGTGCTCTCACATACTGCCCTTGAGGTAGCGGGTGTCCACAAACAAGGCAGAAGTCATGGCAGAGTCAATCTCGAGTTATCTTTGATTCCTCCCTCTCCTCCACACACATCCAATTGATAGCTAAAACCTGACATTTCTTTCTTTATAACATCAGCAAAATTTGCCCATTCCTTTCTGAACACAGTACTAAGACACTTATCTACTCTTTAGTCACCTCCCGACTAGACTATTGCAACCTCCTCCTTGCTGGTCTCCCTCTGAAATATCTCTCTCCCCTTCAATGTGTTCATAACTCAGCTGCGCGGCTAATCTTCCACCTGCCTTGATATGCTCATATAGCCACTCTTCTCAAGTTGCTTCATTGTCTCCCTATCCTTTTCCTTATCCAGTTCAGACTTCTTCTACTGACCTATAAGTGCACTCATTCTTTTGCTCCTTCCTACCTTTCCTCTTGTATCTCTCTATACCCTTCCTCGGGAACTCCGTCCTTCTGGCAGATCACTTCTATCTGTGCCCTTCTCTTATACTGCCAACTCCAGACTTCGATCTTTCCACCTTTCTGCTCCTTATGCATGGAACAAACTACCTGAATTGATACATCAGGCTTCATCTCTGATCCTTTTCAAATCCAGGCTAAAAACTCATGTCTTCAAGGCCACTTTTGGATTCTAATCCGCATAAGTCTCCTTCTCTCCAACTAGTGTTTCCTTACCATGCCCCTAGGCATATCCTTGTCCCCAGCTGTTGTGTTGTCTGTCTTGACAATATTGTAAGCTCTGATGAGCAGGGACTGTCTTTTACATGTCTCTGTACAGTGTTGCATGCACATTGTAGCGCTATACAAATGATCAATAGTAGTAGTAGTAGTAGTTATGGAGTTGTTGGATGGAGGAGCATCTGATTGCCCTCTTTGCAGCGCACAATACAAGTTTCAACAATATGCAGACCAACATTCTGTATCATAACTCTGTGTGTCTGGGTGAATGAGAGCTCAGCTCTCTCACCTGTGACCTCATAGTGTGAAGATGAGGCCTTCCAGTGCTCCAATTGATGGTGTCATGAGGTAGACAGCACTGAGTCTGGGATAATAAAGGGAAATGGAAAAGAAGAGCTTACCTCACAGCCACATGTGCAGTTAATACATTCAGGTTGCAGAGAAGCAAGGAATGGAGAAACAAACTTTCCTCATAGCATTGGTGACGCAGTAGAAACTCAGAGTCCTAATCATGCTCACCTGAGGAAAGAATCACGTATAACGTACAACAAGCAGGGAGATAAAACCAGGTGGGAAATCCCACAGGAGGGGAGCCAGAGGAGTCAGATCCAGAAGGGGATTGGGACTCAGGAGCAGACACAGAGAGACACGCTGTCACGGAGAGAGAGGGAAGCAAGCTGTTGAACCAGAGAGTGCTGGGAGAAGCAGTGCAAGAGACTTCCAAGCCAGAGGGGTCCTCGTGCCGGGGAAGGCAACCAAGCAGGTAGAGAGCAAACGTCACACCCAGGAAAGCTCACTGAAGCCAGGAAGTGATTACAGCTCAGCTAAGCCTAATGCTTGGAACTCCCGGAGAAAGGCAGCTTACACCCCAGAGAAGAAGCCCTGGCTAACAGAGGAAGGGCTGGAAACTCTCTATACCAGAAAGAAAGATAAGTACCCTGTTTTCTACAGAGGGAAGGAAGTGGGTCCTTTTATAAAGAGCCAAGCTTACAGTGTGTTAGAAAACCCTTATTGGAATGGGTATTGGAAAGAAACCCCAAGCACAGCTCCTTATGTCCATGTCTGCACAGAACAGTCTCCTCTCATAGAAACTGAGGTCTCCCAAGGGCAAGGTTGTGAAACCAGTAATACGGAAGCATGGTGCCCGTTTACAGGACCAGGTCCTGATTTGATGCAGTGGGAAAGTTCAAACCCAGAGATTATTCCAGAACCCATGGATTGTGCTCTATGTATTTCTGACGAGATAGACTCTCTATGTTAAAAAGCAAGAAGAAGCATTGTTATCATTTGAAAAGCTTTTATTTTTCTGTGAAGCAACAGTTTATTTTTGTTACCATTATCTGCTGTATCCGGAAGGCAATCCTCAAGGGAAGGGGAATAAAGCCCAGCTTTAATTATACTTGGACACACGACTACAGAGTATTCTTTTAAGAAACAGAGCTATACCACCTACCTAGGCAGGGAGGCCTAAGGAAGGTATAGTCTCACAATGGCCACTCAGGAGAATGCCAATGTGAAAAGCTATTTCAGTCACTGGAAGGATCTATGGATGGTAGGCTTACACGCCCTGCTTTTTTAGGAGCGGCCTCAGGAAGGGATGCCATATGTCTCTCTTCCTGGCTTTTGGTGAGCTGTCTTTTACACAGGTTTTGGACCCATTCTGGCCTGATGATCCTAGTGGCCCCAGATTAGCCTCACAGACCATGATAGATGGATTTCTTGATCCAGAGGACGTGGCCTTCTTTCGCTACCTCAAGAGAGGAGCCTACTATGATGAGGGGCTCCTGGTAATGGAGGTTACCAGTTCCTTTTCACTTCTGGCCTGGCCCCTGTGGGGCATAGGCTGTCCAAGAAGGACTTCTCGGGAGTGGTAGTAGCCTCCCTGTTTATGATCTGGGGGACCTCCAAGTCCTTAGCTAATATCAAAGCCATTTTAGCAGTCAAACCTGGACTTGGGCTTGGCCCTTAACTCTCAAGGTACAGGTAGCAGTCCTGTTGTACTGTAGGAATCTCATCCAAAAGATTTAATTGGTGGTGCACTTCAATTTTGCTCACTTCCTCAAGTATGAAGCAGTTCTGTGTGTCCTGTTGTGCCTTTGCGGATCTCTCTGTGAGGTTACGGACACTGAAAGAGGCCCTTCCTCCTACGGTTGCTTCCTGGGGGCTCTAGCTTCCTCTAGGTTGGTGTCTGAGCTGTAGGCCTTGTCTTGCAAGGAACCTTTCCTGGTCTTCTTAATGTCTTCTGTCACTTTGCAGTCTATGCCATCCTGCTCTCAAGGGTGCTGCATCTCTTTTCATCTTGACCAGACTGTTTTTCTACCTTTCTTCTTGGAGAAGGATTTTCGGAACAACCTCTCACTGCAGGAGTGGAGGAGTGGCCTAGTGGTTGGGGCAAGGTACTTCAGGCCAGAAGGTCGGGGGTTCAAATCCCACTAGAGGACAGCAACGTTGGGCCGGAAGGACTGGGGTTTCTAGTCTCACAGGTGCTCCTTGTGGTCTTGGGCAAGCCACAACCCTCCATAGCCCATGTTCCCTGTAAAATAGTTATCTCCAAGTTATAATGCCCTGTTCAATGTAATTTCAGTTTGTTCAATGTAAACTGCACTGATGCAGAATAGCGCGGTATATAAGAGAATGTAATAAATAATAAATAAATAAATCTGCAGGATGTGCAGAGGATATTGCTCAGATACATGACAATTGCTAATTCCTTCTGTTGGTCGGATCTTCTTGTATCCTCCTTGGCAGTCCAAGGAAAGGACTGACAAAGGAGGCTACTGGATCAGTGTATGTTTTGGCTGGTAAGCGTGTGCCGGAGTGAGTCAGAACTATTGTATCTAGAGAACATTTGTAAGGCGGCTTCCTGGTCTTCATGGAATGCCTTTGTGAAACCTACAGGTTGATCGTGGACTTTGCTACAGTTGGGACCTTTGGCAGGGTAGTCTGCCTGAGCATCATCTTCCTCCCACCCTGTGTCCTGACTTCTTAGATATGTCCCACTCATCATCCTGCTAGACCAGTTCAAACAAAGAAGGATACATTTTACATACTTGATAATTTACTTTCCTTGAATTCTGCCACACGAGTCCAGGACCTGCTCTGGAAGACTCGTTTTTTTTTCTGCAGGTTTGGAAGTCCAACTGCTGTAAAAGACTTAGTCAGTCCTGTGGTTTGATACCAATTTCATTGTGCTAGGAGAGCCAAATACTTCTTCATGTTATTTGTGGCAAAACTGTTTGTAGATAATAACATTTTCTGAGTTATTCAGGCTTGCTTACTGCTTCGGAAGTTTCTTACTGGCTTTTCTTGGTGCTACATCAGAGGATATATACCGTGATGACTTCACTGAAAGTTGCTCAGGTCTGCCTCCACCTGCTGGCAAGGGTGCATAACCCACTCATCTGGACTGGTGTAGCAGGATTTAAGGAAAGTAAATTATGAGATATGTATAATTTCTCCTTGCTGCACCACCTTCCTCTAGCTTTCACTAATAAAAGTAATCTCTTCTGCATTTGGAGAAGCACCTCCCACTGCCAGGCCGAAGTCTTGCAATAACAGCCATGTGATTTCATAAAATCATCCTAAAGTATAATTTGAGACATTAAGAAGTCTTTTAAATCAATCTCTGTACGTGTCCTTGGATGAAATATTGGTTAATGGTTATGAACAGCTTGCAAATTTGTTTCTAATAAGATTTCCATGAATAAGGATCAATGTAAACATTAAATATTTGCATTCAAAACAAGTATAATGTTAACAGATTCCGGTAACATTCTAATCATGGCAATGCAAAAATTACCTTGGCTAGAATAGAGCAGTCTGAAGAATCTAATTGTGGTAGTTCCGAATGGATTGTTTACTTGAAATAGATTTGTATTGCTTACAGCCAACTACTTGTTTGTTAGATCCTTGGCCATCATGGCTGGTGAAGACAGCTAGAAGGGAATGATCAATGCACCATTGAAGGAAAAAATATTATTACTCTTTAAAAGTAGCCATATGCGACTTGCATGGATTGTATTAAAGAAGAGTTCATTAGATGTGAAGATTTGCAAAATTTAAACCAGTCTCAAACATCCCATTTCTAGGAAAATTCATAGAATGGGTAATAGCCCTCCAATTATATACTGTAGATATTATTAAATTCTTATACCCATTTCAGTTGGATTTCTGCAAGGGCACACAGACAGCATTAGTTGCAATGACTGATGATCTCCATCTGGACCTTAATAAAGTAATGGTTTTCTGTTAATTTTAGTAGACTTGACTGTAACATTTGACACCAATGATCTTAACATCCTTCTGAATCTTTTGAAAGATCTAAGTGTTGGAGGCACAGTATTGAGATGGTTTAATTTCTTTCATAGCAGACAGAAAACAGAAAGTGGTCCTACGTAGTTGTACTTTTGTCAGTTTTGGCCATTAACCAATGGAATAGCACAGGGCTCTCAGTCAGTTCCCATCTACGTTTGTTAGCCTTTGATATCGTAACAACAAGCTTAAACCGGTGGTTCCCAAACCTGCCCTGGGAGACCCCCAGCCATTTGGGTTTTCAGGATATCCACAATAAATATGCATGAGAGAAATTTGCATACAATGGAAGCAATGCACGTAAATCTTGTCTCATGAATATTCATTGTGGATATGCGCAAAACCTGACTGGCTAGAGGTGTGTGAGGTGCCCTAAGACAGGTTTGGGAACTTCTGACTTACTTAGGTATGATGGTAATATCTAACTGGATGACCAACAAAATTAATTGAAACATGACTCCTCCAGAAGAAGCCTGAGATTCTTTGGCTCAAGAAGTCAAATGCTCAAGAATCTCAGCTTTACTAATGGTTTATTCTTTCTCAAAGCTGTATGTACGTACCTTATGTAAAAAAATAGAAACAGAGAGAAATGATGACAAATAAAAACCTTATGGCCTGTCCAGCCTGCCCTTCCATACCAACTCTTGACTTCTTTTTATCTATGGAGATACATGTTACCTTGGTTACTGAAAGATGCATTTTCTTAATTACAGCTAGATTTACTAATGTGTGCTATCATGTTAATGCACACTATTAGAAATACTTCCATAGCATAAAATGGGACTTGCAGTAAAATAAAGGATGTAATGATGTTAGCGCATTTTAACAGGGTTGTTGTTAAGTGCTGTTGAGTCGGTCAACTCATGATGATCCTATGGTCCTAAACTATCTTCAGTCAGGCGGCTATTGACAGAGTGTGTGACACAGTAGCTCCTCAGGAACAGATGGATACAAGTGAGCAGCCGGTGGTAGAAGCCGGTACTGCAGGAGAAAGCAGGGATTTCTCTGCAGAAAGAAAAAAAACACACTTTCAATCAGGCAAAACAGCTCACCTCGAGGGAGGAGAGTAGGAAGGCTTGTGATTGGGCATGCCCCAAGGGGAGGCGGGCAGTGCAGGCTAGAAGCACCTGGTTAAATACACAGGAACCAGGAAGTGAGAGAGAGATCCACGGGCAGAGGGAGACGCAGATCCAGACGGAGATCCAAGGAGGGATCCAGAGAGAGAAGACAAGAGAGCAACGGAGGTTTCCTTGCTGTGATAATTTCCCTAACAGTCTGCAGCTGGAGGATAGCTTGGAGCAGCATTCAGATGAGGAAAGAGACTGCTGGAGGCAGGGCTCTTCTAGAACGCTGAGAAACCCAAGGCTACAGGACCAGGCAGAGCTGGGGAACAAAGGCAGAAGGATAAAGAATCCTCCAAGAGGGAAGCTCCTGTATAAGGTACCCAGAGAAAGAGGAGTTTATGCTCTAAAGCCAGAAAGTCTATGTTCTGCTTTTAAAAGCAAAGCCAGTCAAGATGGTGGTAGCTGGTGTCAGAAAAGAGAAGCTTTGAATGACAATAATTATTCTTTTAAACTAGCTGAGTCACCTAGCCAGGACAGGGTTGATATAAATGCTTTTAAATATTCTCCT
Source organism: Ichthyophis bannanicus (assembly GCA_033557465.1). NCBI lineage: Eukaryota > Metazoa > Chordata > Amphibia > Gymnophiona > Ichthyophiidae > Ichthyophis > Ichthyophis bannanicus. The sequence goes on from CM066042.1 coordinate 231,939,861, forward strand.
AGCACTGCTAACTTTGAATACACAGCACCCACGTGTAGGGAAAGGTGGGGAGCTAACGAAAGCCCAGCACATGTTTGTTTTCCAAATGCAAACAATCCTGAGAAGCAGCCTGAGATAGATAGGCTCAGTCAATACCTATTCACAGAGGGGACAGGAAGTCAGCTCAATGAAGAAAAGTTTCATGCTGAATCACTTCTTAAAGAGTTCCAGGAATTTTTAGAACAGAGGAAGAGTTTTAACCACAGTGTTCCAGTTACTGGCTGTAAGGAAGAAAACTCTGTTCCTAATTCTATGTTTTCCCCTGCTGAGGATGATGAGATGTTGATGGACTGTTCTACCTGTTTAATTGATAGAGGCAATTAAGCAGAGAGAGGATTGTGCTGGTATATGAAGTAATATAACAGTGACGTAACTTTGACCGACACAAGAGAGCTTGTGGAGGGAAACTGAATTAGAGCACTACCAGTGATTGACAGAACCTGAGCATCATTAGTGAAGGATTTTTCTGTTATCAGCCTGTATGTTAAAAGCACATGAAAGGAATGTGAAGAAATACAGCATTTAAAGCCAGTTAGGCAAAGTTTCAGTTAATCCTGTTTTATTTGGTTTAAACTTCTGCACCGTCTGTAATCTTCTTTTGAACTGCACAATGGCAATATGAGCCACATGAAAATAAACCTCATGTAAATAAATAACTCTTGCCAGCCTTACTGCTCGAAGCATAACACAACTACAACTAACTGCCTCAAGGGCATAACAAGGCAACCCCTCCTTAACCCTCAAGGTTAAGGGGCGGGCGGTGTCATAAGTGACATCCTTAGCTGCTGTTATTGTTTGATCCATCACATTTTCAGTCTTCCTCTTTTGCAATGACCTTCATCCTTGCCAAGCATTATGTCTTTCTCTAATGATCTTTCTCTTCACATGCATCCAAAGTATAGAAGTCAAAGTTTTGTCATCTGGGCTTCTAAGGAAAGCTTAGATTTGATCTCCTTTAGTATGGATTGATTTGTTCTTTGAGCAATCCATGGTATAGACAGGATTCTTCACCAGCATCATAATTCAAAGGCATTGATTTTCTTTGTCTGTCTTCTTCACTGTCCAACTTTCATATCCATATGGCATTTGTCCTGCCCCCGCCTAGGGCCGGTGACTCTAGAGCAAGGGTGACCTCTAGTTTGTCTTCAAGTGTCTTTTTGACTAAGGTAGCAGCAAGGGACGCTGGGAGTTGTAGTCTAGGTTTACTATCAAACAAAGGTGTTGTGGCACGAGGTTCATTTGAACAGATAAATTTTTATTTGGAGTTTTCCCTTTCACACATAGATTCTTGGCTCAAAACATGACACGGATTACTTTCCAAAACAATAGGAAACAGGAGCAATTCAAAGTTAGAAAATAAAGCATATGGCAAACTGTTTCTTCACAGCAAACATTCAGGAGAAAACAACTTTGCATTACCTTCATGCAAAGGTTGTCTAACGTAGGTCCAAGTAATCAATCTCACATAAAGAACAATCCATTTCACAGATATCAGTTGTATCTGGTGTGCTTTCTACATCAACAATCATCTCCTCGCTGTAGTCATTATAGCTCTGCTTAGGGGAACTTCTAGACTGCAGGTCTCTGAGAACTTCTTGCAGCTGTTCAATAAAGTTGTCCCTCTGATTGGCAGTAACTTTCTCTAGTGCAGGAAACTGATTCTTACGTAAGCTCTTAGCAACAGCCTTTACGTCTGTTTCAAAACACTTACTAAGAATGTTTCTGACTGGAACTGTTTTCGCAGCAGTGCTATCTCTGCTCTCATTAGCATTGTTCTTTAACTGCTGTACAATCTCCTCAGCAAGTCTCTGGCTAGGAATTATGGCAGACGTACCTTTCTCACTCGCAATGCCTTTCTGTAATCAGAGCTTTCCTCCCTCGTATAGGTAAACTCTTCTACCTTTTCTTCGGGTAGTTTCCACAGAGGTTTTGGCTTTGCTTCTAGTGCTCCTGAGGTAAAGGAAATGGACCTTCCAGAATCCTCCTTTGCTAGTTCTGGGTTCCAAAGTTTCCCTCTTTGCTGCTCTCCTCTTTGCCTTCCTTGCCAGTGTTGCTCTGTCTGCTGTCGTTGCTTCTGTGTTCTCTCTCTCTCCACCTCAACTCTAGCTCTGAAGCAGGTTTAAAACGGCTTCCTTCAGCAGCCACACCCCTCTGGCTACTCAGGTGCAACTCATTAGAGTTCCACTCAGCTCCTACGTCACTGCTATGGCTGGGCTCAGTTCTAGTTAGAAGCTTTCGGGTTCTATGGGAACCTGACTTGTCCTTACTCTTAAAGGTACAATGCTCATTATTTTCCCAATCCATCTGCTCAGCATTGCTATCATTACCACATATTCCCCCCCTTAAGATATTACAGGCTGGGTTGATGACATCATCGCAGCATGTAATCCTGGATAATGCGTCCGCATTCTGATGTAGCTTGCCAGCTCTGTGTTCAATGGTAAAGTCAAATGCTTGCAGCGCCATATACCACCTTGTCAATCTCGGAGACAATTTTCTACTTAAAAATAGCACCGGGTGCTCTATACCACTATGCTTTTGCGCGAGCACAGCCCTTAGTCCGGTGTCGGATGCATCAGTTTGTAAGATGAATGGTAGGTTGAACTCAACCCCTCGCAGAACCGGGGCGGCACATAGTTCGGCCTTCAAGCATTCCAATGCAGTGATTGCCTCTGGAGTCCATCGCAACTGATTGGGCTGGTTCTTCTTCAACATGTCTGATAGTGGAGCACTTTTCTCTGCGAAACGTGAAAGAAACCGCCTATAGTACCCCACAAATCCCAAGAAACTTCGAAGTTGTTTCTTATTGGTGGGTTGAGGAAAGGTCTTCACGCTTTCAACTTTGTCAATCAAGGGTTTTACGGTACCGTGCCCAACCAAATGACCTAAGTACTTTACTTCTTGGCTTGCGAACATACACTTGGCTGGGTTTAGTGTTAGGCCAGCGTCTCGCATAGCTTGTAATACCGTTCTTAACCTTGATAGGTGCTGTTCCCAATTGGTACTGTGGATGATGATGTCATCCATATATGCTACTGCATATGCTTGATGAGGTCTGAGTACCAAATCGACCAGCCTTTGGCACGTAGCTGCTGCACCATGTAGACCAAAGGGCATACGCTTGAATTGATATAGGCCTATTGGGGTGCTGAACGCTGTTTTCGGGTGTGATTCCCTGGTCAATGGCACCTACCAATAGCCTTTGGTCATGTCTAGTGTTGTTAGGTACGTGGCCCTCCCCGGGCGGTCGAGGAGCTCCTCTATGCGGGGCATAGGGTATGCATCAAATTTTGACCAGGCATTGACTTTTCTAAAATCAATGCAGAATCGGAGCATTCTGTCTGGCTTGGGGACTAGGACAATCGGACTGCTCCACGGGCTCTTGGATTCCTCAATTATGCCGAGGTCCAACATCTCCCTTACTTGGTTTACGATCTCTTGCCTCTTGGCTTCCGGCAACCTGTATGGGCGCTGTCGTACTACTTCTCCTGGAGGAGTTACAATCTCGTGTGCAACGAGTTGAGTATGTCCAGGAAGAGGCGTTAGGACGTCCGGGAAGTTTTGTATCAGCTGTTCCAGCTGCTTCTTCTGAGTCCACGACAGCCCTTCTCCCATCCTTAGCTCCGGGGTCTTCTTGCAGTCACTTAGTTGAGGGCCTAAGTCGTCTTCTGCTTTTTCCTCAACTACCGCCGCCAATCCTTGAAGGTCAGCTCGCCCTGTTGAACCAAACCCTTTGGCTCCTCTCGTTGTACTGGAGACCATGTGCGCTTCTTCAAGAGGTGGAAACCCGACCCTCTCGCATATGATCTGTGCTATGCAGTCGCCTATGCTTACTTTGAAATCTTCAGATCCAAAATTAAAGAGTAGTACCTTAACGGCACCTCGGTAATCGGGGTCCACGACGCCGGCTCCCACGTCAATAGCGTATTTCACAGCTAAGCCGGAACGAGGGGCGATGCGTCCATAACAACCAGCCAGTAGTTCCAACTGAAGGGCTGTATTCACCAAAGCCTTGCCGTGTTTTGGAACAGTCACCTCTTCAGCGCTGTATAAATCAAACCCGGCTGCTTATGGAGAAGCTCTCTTGGGTGGGTGCGCGTCTGGACTCATCCTACTGTATTTTAGGACGAACACAGGTTTCTTGGCCCCTCTTTCTTGGGCAACTGTTGTAGAGACTTTTGCTCCTTCCCAAATAAGGGATTTGGAACTGCCATCATTTTACGTGTGTTCTTATCCAGTGATTCAAGCAGAGTGCTTGCAGCTATCAGGCCTTCCTTTTTCTGAAAACTCTGTTGAATACCTTTTTGAAACTGTGGCCAGTCTCGGCCCAGTACTAATTCGTGTGGCAAGTGTGGAACTATGGCTACTGGAATCTCTCTTTCTATTCCAAATCCTTTTATTAGGACTTTGTAAATAGGGTATGAGGATGCCGTGCCATGCACACAGCGGATTTTTACAATGCCACTAGGTAGACAAGGTATGGTTTTACTTTGGGCTTCTATCTTTTGCCAAAGGTTTTGGGAAACTATACTCTGATCGGAACCAGAATCTAGTAAGGCATTCGCATTCACTCCCTGGACTGTTACTGCCAAGAGGAAACCCTCTCTAACCTGTCCTGGGTTAGTGGTTACTAGCGCTATTTTTACCTTACAATTACGCTGTAAATGACCATCACTGCCACATTTAAAGCATGTTTTCCTTACATATTTTCCTCTACATTCAGGTAAACATAATGCATTAACATTCATTACTTTTTCCTTCCTTTCTGAAAATGCATTGGCTGCCTTCCTAGAAGCTATGCTTTTCTCCTGCGCGTTCCCTTCTGCTTCAAGGAATCGCTCAGTGAGCATGGTCGCTTCCTGGGAGCTTTTGCAACCTTGCAAAGTCAGGAAAGTGCGGACATTTTCAGGGACAGCATTCATGTATTGTTCCAGTATTATACTGTCTAACACTGATTGAAGGCTCTTACCATCCAGTTCTAACCATTTGTTTACCAGTCCCTTAAGACAATGGTATAACGCTCTGGGTGTTTCACCGGGCATTAATTTAGTATCCCTAAATAAATGGTGGTACACCGAGGGAGTTAGACCTATCCTATCTTTGATAGCTCTTTTAACCTCGCCATAATCATTAGCTAAATTTGGTGGTACGGTCTGGTAAGCAGTCAATGCCTCACCCGTGAGAGACATTGCTAACCTGATCGCCCATTGGTCTTTAGGCCAATTTATCAAGTGAGCAACTCGTTCGAATGTTTCAAGATAATCATCCAGATTGTCTCTATCAGTTAACTGTCCAAAATTCCACGCTTCCCTGGACCAGGGTCCTAAAGCATGAGCTTGGTTTAAGCCTGATGAACCTGGTGAAGGAGAATCAGGATCTGGCTCCTTCCTAGTACTCTGGATCCACACTTCCCTCATCTGAATGAGCGGGCGTTGCTGCGCTTCCATCCGGGCTGCAGCTCGCTCTAGAGCTTCTGTCGCTAGCTCACGTTGTCGCTCAAACTGTGATGCCATCCAGGTGAGTACTTCCTTCGTCTCCATAGCCATTCTGAAAAGACAAAGCAGACAAACGCAACCACCCAAGTGCGGTACCACAGAATACAAAGGTATTTTAACTTTTCCCACCAACTACACTGATACCCACAACACAAGTATCCTCAGGTAACCCTGTTAGACACCAATTACCTGATACTAGTAGTGCGTCAGGCTTGTGAGCAACGTTGGTCTCCTCAGTAGCAGACACTCCTTCTCCGTCCGGAAGTAGCTTTGCTAGACGTTTTCCTGTAGCTTGATTTTCAAAAAATTTTTCTTGCACCTTTAAATCCTTTGCACATGCGTGCTTGTACCTTGATCCGTAGGAACTACGCCAATCTGTCCTGCCCCCGCCTAGGGCCGGTGACTCTAGAGCAAGGGTGACCTCTACTTTGTCTTCAAGTGTCCTTTTGACTAAGGTAGCAGCAAGGGATGCTGGGAGTTGTAGTCTAGGTTTACTATCAAACAAAGTTGTTGTGGCACGAGGGTCATTTGAACAGATACATTTTTATTTGGAGTTTTCCCTTTCACACATAGATTCTTGGCTCAAAACATGACACGGATTACTTTCCAAAACAATAGGAAACAGGAGCAATTCAAAGTTAGAAAATAAAGCATATGGCAACATATCACATATCACAGCAAACATTCAGGAGAAAACAACTTTGCATTACTTTCATGCAAAGGTTGTCTAACGTAGGTCCAAGTGATCAGTCTCACATAAAGAACAATCCATTTCACAGATATCAGTTGTATCAGGAGTGCTTTCTACGTCAACAATCATCTCCTCGCTGTAGTCATTATAGCTCTGCTTAGGGGAACTTCTAGACTGCAGGTCTCTGAGAACTTCTTGCAGCTGTTCAATAAAGTTGTCCCTCTGATTGGCAGTAACTTTCTCTAGTGCAGGAAACTGATTCTTACGTAAGCTCTTAGCAACAGCCTTTACGTCTGTTTCAAAACACTTACTAAGAATGTTTCTGACTGGAACTGTTTTCGCAGCAGTGCTATCTCTGCTCTTATTAGCACTGTTCTTTAACTGCTGTAAAATCTCCTCAGCAAGTCTCTGGCTAGGAATTATGGCAGACGTACCTTTCTCACTCGCAATGCCTTTTCTGTAATCAGAGCTTTCCTCCCTCGTATAGGTAAGCTCTTCTACCTTTTCTTCGGGTAGTTTCCACAGAGGTTTTGGCTTTGCTTCTAGTGTTACTGAGGTAAAGGAAATGGACCTTCCACAATCTTCCTTTGCTAGTTCTGGGTTCCAAAGTTTCCCTCTTTGCTGCTCTCCTCTTTGCCTTCCTTGCTGGCGTTGCTCTGTCTGCTGGCGTTGCTTCTGTGTTCTCTCTCTCTCTCCACCTCTCTTTCTCCTCCTCAACTCTAGCTCTGAAGCAGGTTTAAAATGGCTTCCTTCAGTAGCCGCACCCCTCTGGCTACTCAGGTGCAACTCATTAGAGTTCCACTCAGCTCCTACGTCACTGCTATGGCTGGGCTCAGTTCTAGTTAGAAGCTTTCGGTTTCTATGGGAACCTGACTTGTCCTTACTCTTAAAGGTACAATGCTCATTTTCCCAATCCATCTGCTCAGCATTGCTATCATTATCACACATTATTGAAAATACCATGGCTTGGGCAAGTCAGATCTTATCCAGATCCTTCATAGCCATTCTGCCAAGAGTAATGTAACTGAATATCATCTGCATATATGAATAATTAAGTTCTAAACAGTAGAACAACCTATTTATTGGAACAAGATAAATATTGAATAAGATTAAAGAGAGGGAGATTCTTGAAGAACTCCAGTAGTTAGATCAAACCATTTGGACACTTTACCAGAAATCAAGCATCCAAAGTCTTTTAGTTCAGACAAAACAATGCAGATGGTGAAATATAAGTGTTAGTTCAAAGTTCTTGGACTTACGTTCCTTCACATTCCTCTTCCTCGTTCTTCCTGGATGGTTTCCGGGTGGGTGTCTTCTTCCTGTTCCTCTTCTGATGCCGAAGCTCTCCTGGGGGAAATGGTAGTTTCCCTTTAGGATGATAACTGACTCTTAAATTAAAAGCCAACAGGACATATATTGTTCTGGACACCAAAACACTAACTCCCCTGTCTCTAACAAAATGGGTTATATCTCTCATATGGAGATAATGCTTCTAGGGACTCCTTGCTGTTAAAATAACTCTGACTGGGAGATTAGGGATACACCTGGGAGACAGGTCCCTTTCTGCACACAGTGCTGATTTCTCAAGTTACAGAGCAGGAATACATCTAGGTGTAAAGTCTCTCCTGTAACCCCGAGTTAGTCTTTCCTCCTTCAATCCCACAGACAGGCGATTACCTCTCCCTTGGCACTTCAGATCCTCTGTTTCTCCATGGACTCCTCTTGATTTGATAATCTCCTCTCCTTTTTGTGCAGCTTCTCTGTGGCTCAAGCCTGGCTAGCTTGGGGTGACTGTTCAGCTTTAGTTAGTGGCCGAGTAGGCCACCTAGGCAGCAGCACCAAGGTTATGCTGTGCCTCAACTACCGATCACACCTGTGAAGAAAGACCCTAGACGTTGGCTTTTCAGGCTCTTTATACTTCCCTCCAGAAAAATGCAAGTGGCACTCCTGTCTTTGGACTGACAAAAGAGCAGAGACCCGAGTGTTATAGAGGACACACGGTGGGGGTCCTGCTACCCAACTTTGATTTGAAGGGGATAATATTATTAAGCATTTTTTGTGTGCAGTGTATGTTTTGTTCGCAGAAAACGGCTCTTATAAAATTGTGCTGCCCCATACACATGTAAAAAGTAGGTAAACGGAAAGAGTGCACCTATTTTTACATAATCTATGTGTAGGTATTCCAGGGGGTGTAGTTGTGATGTATATTGTCACAGCCCCTCCCGGTGGCAGCGTGATGAAGGGTCAGGGTGGACATTTATTGTTTGTTGAAGCCGCGAACTCTTAGACCAGGTGCATTATGGTCCTTGTAGTTCCCTTCTTTATAAAGAATAGTTGTGTGAGCCTTGTGCTGGGTTAAATATAAGGTTTTATTCCCTTGATGCGCTAAGGTTCTTCAAGAAGACAACAGAATTCACCTTGATTCAGGGTTTCTACCAAAGTATTTACAAAGTCCAAAACTGTTATAAGAGCTTCACAGTCTTTTCCATTCAAGCAGGATTTTTCAATATAAACAGGTTAAATAAACACAAAAACGTCTTCTTTTCAGCTCAACAAAGCAATGACATTTTAGAGCATGTCTTATGCTATGACTCTGTGAGAGATTCTATACTCTCAGCTACACAGAGAGTACAGTCCATAGGATATTCAGGTAGCAATGGTTCTGGTTCTACAGGGTCTGTTTGCATATCCTCTAGCTCAGATATGGTGTCTGCTAAACCTGAGCTTTCCCTAGGCAAAACTGGATGTACTTCAGTAGTTGTCTCCAAGACTTTCCAGCCTGGCTGGACCTGGTCTGGCAAACAATTAATATGGCTTTTATCTAGGACCTTCTGCACAGGTTTCCAAAGCTTTCCCCAGCTTTGTTTCTCATATCTATGGCTCTCTGGTTTATAAGCCTTTCTAGGACCTGGCACACATTCAGGAAAGGAGGTGTGACTGTACCTTTGTTCTCTGAGACGTGCGTTGCTGGTATTCCCTCTACCAGGCACTCTCCTGCTTACACTGTCTTCCCTGGAGACTTCTTTCTGGAGCTTTTCAGCATGGGCTTGTCCTTCCTGGAAGTCCCTTCCTTGTAAGGACTGCAAGCTTAACTGCCTCTCCTTCCGTAGTTGGAGCTTTCCCCTTTCTCTCTCCTTAGTAGCACGGGTTTCTGTTGCTCTCTATATTTGTGGTCCTCTCTGCTCCTGTGGTCGTCTCTCTATTCAAGGTCCTCTCTGTATTGGTGATCCTCCTTGTATTGGTGATCCTCTACTCAGGTGTGTTTGATTAGCTATTGCATCATTACAATCTGGGTGTGTCAGCCTACCTTCTGCAGCCTCATGCCTATTCCCTCTAGCTGCACTTCTTGGTAACTGCATTCTCTGTAAATCAGTTTCTTTAAAAGAAGTGGAGTTTTCTTCCAACTCCATAGCTTCAGTAGTGTCAGCTTCATCACAATATGCACAAATGTAGCCCTTTTTTGGAGAAGATATAAATTTGTGTGTTGGCATATGTGCACCATTGTGTCTGGTTCTGAGGGCCTTTGTTACAACACAGTAATAATGGGTGATCTCAATTACCCCGGCATCGACAGGGTCAGTATCACAGCAGGACATTCTAGGGAGATAAAGTTTCTAAATAAAATAAATGACTGCTTCTTGGAGCAACTGGTTCAGAGGGGAAGCCATTTTGGACTTAGTCCTTAGTGGAACACAAGATCTGGTGCAAGAGATAAGGGTGTTGGGGCTACTTGTCAATAGTGATCATAGCATGATCGCATTTCATTTAATAAATGGAGGAAGGACGGCAAGGAAATTCACAGTACTACCTTTTTAACTTTCAAAAGGAAGACTATGATAAAATGCGGAAAATAGTTAGGATAAAACTAAAAACAGAGCAGCTTCAAAGGTTAAAGATTTATATCAAGCATGAGCGTGGTTTAAAAATACTATCTTGGAAGACCAGACCAGATGTATTCCACTCTTTAAGAAAAGTGGAAAGAAGCCAAAAAATTGCCAGCATATACATCACAACTCCACTCCCTGGAATATCATTAAAATCATCTGTAGTACCTGAAGACAGGAGAATGCCCAAGGGGGAGGAGTAGCCTAGTGGTTGGGGCAAGGTACTTCAGGCCGGAAGGTTGGGGGTTCAAATCCCACTAGAGGACAGCAACCTTGGGCCGGAAGGACTGGGGTTTCTAGTCCCACAGATGCTCCTTGTGGTCTTGGGCAAGCCACTTAACCCTCCATTGCCCATGTTCCCTGTAAGTATTAATGTATGTGTCTCATATCCCCGCTTGTTAAATGTATCCCCCAATTGTGTTGTGATCGCTTTGATTGAAGGATAAGGCGGTATACAAAACTGTCTAAATAAATAAAATAAATGTAATGCCAATTTTTAAAAAGGATTCCAGGAGTAATCAAGGAAACTACAGACCGGTGAGCCTGACGTCAGTACTAGGCAAAATGGTAGAATTCATTATAAAGAATAAAATAACTGAACATGTAGATAGTCAAGGTTTAATGGGAGAAAGCCAACATTGATTTAGTTAAAGAAAATTTTGTCTTATTAATCTGTCGTATTTTTTTGAAGGTGCAAATAAACAGGTAGACAAAGGTGAGCGTGTTGATGCGGAGGCCAATTCTGTCCTGGGCACCCCCCTTCTGTCTGGATGCCGAGAATCTGGACATGCCCCAGTTGCACCCAATTCTGATCCTGCAGGGGCTAGACGTGCTCATGGGATCAGAATCGGATGTGTAGGCTGTGCCTCGATTATGGACACCTGGACATCCAGCCCACTATCCGGCTAGCCTAACCAGGGTCCTGCATGGAGCTGCAGCACCTTAGCATTCTGTTGCCATGGCACCATGGCTCCATGCAGGAGTTACGATCCCCGGCAGCTCTGAGATGTTCCTTTCCCCACCGTTCGACCCCCGATTGGGCCTGCCGTGGCCAAGGTCGGGTCGTGGGGAACTCCCTGTATCCTCTAACATTCCTTCCTGGGCCTGGGTCCTCCATCCTTCACTGTCCAGGGGGACATACTCCACCTCTGAGGTGGAATATGTCCCCTGTTCGAATGGCCGACCTCAGACGTACAGGGCCAACCTTGGAATTGGCGCTGTACATCTGGGATCATGGCACCACCCACAGCCCACCCTCACTCTGCCTGCAGCCTGTCCCCTTCCACCCACAAACAGAGCTCCCTGCACAGCTCAGACCTATGTGCGGGGAACTCTGTTTCCAGGACACGGACCAGGCCTTTAGCAGGGCTGGACATCCGGATCGAACATCCAGACCTGCTAAACGTGGTTCAGAATGATTCCCATAGTGTATCTGGATTTTCAGACAGCCTTCGACAAGGTCTGTCATGAGAGACTCTTGGCAAAATTAACAAGTAATGGGATAGGAGGCAGTGTACTATTATGGATCAGGAACAGGTTAAAAGATAAAAAGCAGAGAGTAGGGCTAAATGGTCAATTTTCTCAATGAAGAAAGGTGAATAGTGGAGTACCCTAGAAATCTGTGCTGAGTCTGCTGCTTTTTAACATATTTATAAATGGCCTGCAAATGGGAATAATGAGTGAGGTGATCAAATTTGCAGATAACACAAAATTATTCATGGTTTTAAAACCCAATAGGATTGTGAAAAATTGCAGGAAGACCTTGATAAATTCAAAGACTGGATGTGCAAATGGCAGATGAAATTTAATGTGGACAAGTGCAAAGTTGGAATTTGTTACCGGAGGTTGTAGTAAAAGCTGTTAATGTAGCTGGGTTTAAAAAAGGTTTGGAGAAGTTCCTGGAGGTTCCTGGAAGAAAGGTCCATTGACCATTATTAAAGAGGACCCAGGAAATCCACTGCTTACCGCGGGACAAGCATTGTGGAACCTGTGTACCTTTTTGGGAACCTGCCAGGTACATGTGACCTGGATTGGCCACTGTTGGAAATAGGATATTGGGCTTGATGGACCGTGGTCTGACCCAGAAGTCAAGATTCATAAAGTAGGACCAACTCACAATTAGTATAAGTATTAAGCAAAAGACATCAAGCCCACATCACAGAGGACCGCATCCCTCAATTCTGAAAAGAAATTAAATGGGAAAAGAAAAACAGGGAAACGCTCATCTGGCAGATACAAACGTCTTTGAAGTCACTTACCAAAGCTGCTTGGCCAAAATAAAATCACAATTTTCCCTGGGAGAAAACTCTCAAGATGGGCAGGGTCAAAAAAGGTATAATGAATTCCCTGTAAAACCATTAAACATTTCTGATGTTCTTATGAAGGATAAAAGATTGATTGTTGCAACCCAGGACTGAAGATCAGAGATGAGATGGTTTACACTGAGCATCAAATTTACTACATCTTTGAAAATCTACAATGGAAAAGCTCTATAATATCAACAAAGACAAAACCTGGAGCCGACTGTAGTACAGATCACCAACTACTAGTATGCAAGCTCAAGCTAAAGTTGAAAAAGAGAAAACCACTCATGAATGCAGCAAAATATGACCTTGAGAATATACCACTGGAATTTAAAGACTGCCTGCAAAATTGATTTGCTGTTTTGGATATAAATGAGAGCTTCAGAAGAGTTAAACATAGAAACATAGAAATATGACGACAGAAAAAGACCACATGGCCTATCTAGTCTGTCCTTCCGTATCAATAACTACAACAGTCCCCTTTTTACCTTTAGAGATCCTCTGTGTTTGTCCCATGCTTTTTTGAATTCAGATACTGTCCTCATCTCTACCACCTCCGCTGGGAGACTATTCCACAGATCCACCACTCTTTCCATAAAGAAATATTTCCGCATATCACTCCTGAATCTATCCCCCTTCACCCTCATCCCATGTACCCTCGTAGCAGAGCTTGCTTTCAATCGAAAGAGGCTCTCCCCCTGTACATTTATGCCATAGAGGTATTTAAACATCTCAATCATATCACCTCTATCCCGCCTTTCCTCTATGGTGTACATATTAAGATCCTTAAGTCTGTCCTCATATGCTTTATAATGAAGACCACTAACCATTTTAGTAGCCACCCTCTGTACTGACTCCATCTTGTTTATATCGTTTTGAAGGTTCAGTCTCCAGAATTGCACACTATACGCCAAATGAGGTCACACCAAAGACTTATACAGAGGCACTATCGCCTCCTTTTTTCTGCTAGCCATTCCTCTCCGTATGCGCCCAAGCATCCTTCTAGCTTTTGCCGTTGTCTTTTCTACCTGTTTAGATACTTTAAGATCATCAGATACAACCACTGTTCCCTCTAAGCTGTGCGCGTGTGCGCGCGCACACACCTCGCCGAGTGAGCGCACGTACTTTACAACAGAGCGCACAAAAATTACGGTTCTGATAGAAAACAACACAGACATCTTAAAATTTAAAAGTTGTGTATTTATGGTTTTCACAAGTTCTACAATGTTTTCTAGTGCAATCAATGTGGTGTACATACTGTATTCTGACGTGTAGTCAAATTTTAAAGTATATAACTCCGAGTGTCGTTATGTGGCGCACAAAAATTTAACCTTCCTTCAAAAGCTGCACACAGCTGATATTTTATGCGCACACAGCCTACAGAAAATTAGAGGGAACATTGGATACAACCATGCCTAGGTCCCGCTCTTCTTTAGTGGACAAAAGTACTTCACCCCCTATACTATATTGCTCCCTTGGATTTCTCCAGCCCAAATGCATGACCTTACATTTTTTAACATTAAATCCCAGCTGCCAAATTCTAGACCATTCTTCAAGCTTAGCTAGATCACTCCTCATGTTATCTTCTTTATTGCAGATTTTGGTATCATCCGCAAAGAGGCAAACCTTACCCAACAGCCCTTCCGCTATATCACTAACAAAGATGTTAAAAAGAATCGAACCAAGGACAGATCTCTGAGGCACACCACTGGTAACATCCTTCTCCTCAAAGTGAGCTCTATTTACCTGTACTCTTTGTCATCTCCCACCCTACCAATTTCTATCCCAAGCAGTAACTTTAGGGTCCATCCCTAGGGTGCTTGGTTTGTTTATAAGTCGCCTGTGAGGAACAGTGTCAAAGGCTTTACTGAAATCTAAATATACCACATCTAGTTATGGAGTTATGGAATGACATCAAGAAAGTTGTGCTGGAAGAAAGTGAAAAGTCTCTACAAAAGGTGAAAAGCAAAAATGGCCAAAATGGATGACCGAAGAAACTCTGAAAATTGCCCAGAAATGCAGAGAAGCAAACGCCAGAAGAGAAAGAGAGGCAATCACAGAATTCAACAGAGATTTCCAACATGCAGCAAGAGAAGACAAGGAGAAGTACGACAATGGCACATGCAAGGAAATAGAATCGGAAACTATCAGAGGAAGAACAAGATTCGCTTTCCTAAAGCTACGAGTGGTAAAGAGAAATTTCCAGCCTCAAATTGGAATGCTACAAGATTTATTTATTTATTTATTTATTTATTTATTACAGTCTCTTATATACCACACTATTTATCATCAGCGCGGTTTACATAAAACAAAGTACCATAACAACAAACTATATGGTTTTACATAGAACAGGAAATGACAACTTGGATAACATAGGGAAGTATGAAAACAGCTATTTACATATGTACAGCAGATGCTCAAAGATCCATGTTGAATGTTGCTGAGAAGGTCAACAAAAAGTGGAAAGAATTACAGAACCCTTATCCCATAAAGATCAAGTGGACCAACAGCCGTTTCAACCTGTACCTTATGATCAGGAATCATTGGTGATGACAGAAGAAGTTGAAGCAGCATTGAAAGCAAAAGAGTAAAGCACCGGGCATTGAAGTATTTCGGCAATCGGATGCAGCTGTTATTATACTTACAAAGCTCTGTCAGGAAATTTGGAAGACATCATCATGGCTAACTGACTGGAAAAGATTTGTGTTTACTGAAGAAAGGTGATCCGACAGACTGGAATTTATCTCACAATTACTCTGATTCCATATGCCAGCAAGATTCTACTCAAGACTATTCAGCAGAGACTACAACCATATCTGGAATGAGAACTGCTTGACGTGCAAGCAGGGTTCAGGAAAGGACGAGGAACACGAGACATCACTGCAGGTGTGAGATGGATTATTGAAAAGACATAAGAATACCAAAAGGATATCTATATTTGTTTTATTGACTACAGCAAGGCTTTTCTATATAAACCATGAGAAATTCTGGGCCACATTAAGAAGCATGGGTATACCAGAACATCTGATAGTTCTCTTGCACAAGCTTTACATTGATCAAGAAGCAACAGTTTCAATGGAACAAGAAGAAACAGAATGGTTTAAAATCAGCAAAGATGTATGACAAGGCTGCATACTTTCCCCCTATCTGTTTAATTTATATGCAGAACAAATCATCAGAGAAGCAGGACTGTATGAAGACAACCAAGGTGTGAAGATTGGTGGAAGACTCAACAACCTTCACTATGCTGATGATATCACAATACTGGCTGAAAGTGAAGATGATCTGAAACGTTTGCTTCTCACAATCAAGAAAGAGTCTTAAAATGGGCCTGCACCTTAATGTAAAGAAGACAAAGATCCTGAAAACTGGCAAAATCAATAAGTTCATCGTTGATGGAGAAGAAATTGAAATAGACCATTTTAACCTGGTTGGATTGGAGGGCTAGTCATCTTAAACTCAGCTAGACTGCTGCAGAATTGCTACCCCGCACTGGAGAAGTCACCTGGTCACATCAGGGGTTCGGGACCTATAAAGTTATGGCCCCACCATGAGATGCAGTAACGGGAGCATCTTCGGGGCATGTTCCTTAGGGGCGTGTCCTAAGGGGCAGGACTCACCTCTTAGGTGTCCCTTCAGTGCGCTGAGGAGCACGAGAGGGGTCTACACATTGGCCTATGGGTCCAAAAAGGAAGAAACGCCATTCGGTGAAAGGTCAGAAAGCAGTGAAAGTTTTGAGTCCCATAGACCAGCATTTTAAAATAACTGTCACCCCGACCGAGTCTGGGTTGTCTCAGCGGTCAGAGAGCAGAAACTCTGTCCTCCCATTAGGGGGGTTGAGACCCTACCCAGCTGCTCAGCTTTATTAGGTGCTAAGAGGGATTCTCCTGAGTTAGGTGGACCTTCGAACGTTCCTTTCTTCCCTGTGCGGGAGAGTCCATTGGGTCTATATTTATTTATTTATTTTATTTATTTAACAAGCATTTCTATACCGCACTTTCCCATGGATCAAGTGCGGTTTACAAGGTATGGTAAAGTACATCCCTAGTCATTTTACATAAAACAAATGTAAACCTTTTACAGGTTACAATATAACTATATCCTTACAATACAGATTACATTCCAGAGGGTATGCTTGGGATGTAAACTAACTTTTTACATTTTTACATTATTAGAATGTGGGGAGACAACAATGTGCAGGTGTAATATTTGTTTGTGACGGTATTAGTCTAGATTTGTAGGATAAACCTATGTAGCATAAAGTGTTATCCTGTGTCTCTTTGCATATCTAGGTTAGATTGTGTAGTATAGTGTGTGGTGAATAGGTGTGTTTTTAATTTTTTACGAAATTCCTTAATGTCAGACAGTTGCTGTATGTCATCTGGTAGTTCATTCCAGAGAATAGGGGATGAGTGAGAGAATGCCCTATTATTGGTAAGTTTTTTAGCTTTTGTATATTCTCTTGGTATTGCTATTTTATTTGTGTTTCTACTCCTTTGTGTGCGTTTAGATATTTCCATGTTGATTAAGGTATTAAGGGCAGATGAGCAAGATTATTTACTAATTTGAAGGTAGTCACTAGTATTTTGTATTTTATTCTGCAGTAAATTGGTAGCCAATGTAGCTTAGCTAAGATAGGTGTAATATGTTCTATAGATCTTACCTTCAGTATAATCCTGGCTGCTACATTTTGAGCTAATTGAATCTTTTTAATGTTTTGTTTCGTGATGCCTTGAAGGATTATGTTTGCGAAGTCAAAGTGGGGTGTTATAATTGATTGGATTATGGCTATGAAGTCTTGCAAGTGAATCAACGAACGTATTTGTTTCAGTGTCTTAAGTTTAAAGTGTATATTTTTTGTTAGGTTTTTAATGTGTGAGTCCATATTGAGTTTTTTGTCAAGTATCACACCTAGGTACTTTACTTCATTCTTTGTTTTAATCTCATGGTTATTTAGGATGATGGAGCTTGGGGGTGTATAGGTTTGATTTCTTGTGACATATAGAACATCAGTTTTTGTGAAATTGATGTGTAGGTTATGAGCATTGAGCCATATTGTCAGTTCATTAAAGCATTCCGCTATTAATTGCATCGGTGGGTTTGGGATCGTGAATGGGAGGTAAAACATTATATCGTCGGCATACATGTGGTAGTGGACGCCAAGACGTTTAAAAATGTTGCAGACTGGTTGTAGGTAAATATTAAACAGCAGTGCTGATAGTGTGGATCCTTGTGGAAGGCCCTGTTCTTGCTTGAAAGTGTCAGAGGTTTGGTTGTTGATTCTCACTGTTTGAGTCCTATTTGATAGATATGAATCAAACCATTTATATACTGTAGAGGTTAGTCCGATTTGTGGGAGTCTATTTAACATTGTTTTGTGATTGACACTGGCGAGCCCTGGAGTCAGCAAGCTCCATTACCAAAGCCAATGCAACTTTCTTTACCTTCTGTTACCCTGTTACCACAAACTGAAGTTTCTCTTAAAGATATTTGGCAAATTGTTTCTCGTACAGAGTTAGCTCTGAAAGGTTCGTTTGATCAAATTTCTGTAGTCTCCACTGAGACAGTCGCCAAGATGGCTGAGCAGGATGCTAAGCTTCTGTATTGAGGAACTTCCCATGCTAAATTAGAGATGCAGATTTCCACCTTGCGAGAGGTGTCTGCGTCTGCTGTTAAAGATTCCTTGCTCATCCATTGGCAACTTGAAGCCGTGGAGAATTCACCAAGAGTTTACAATCTCCGTTCTTTAAATTTTCCTTCTGTTAGATTCTTTTCCCCATTACATCTATTTTATAAATATTTAAAAGAGGTACTATTAATTGCTGAACCTAATTCGATTCATATTACTAATCTGTATTATGTTCCTAAAGGGACTAGAATTCTTGATAAGGAGGCAGACGGCCTGGATCAACTTTCATTGGTTGATAGTTTGGATCTATTTGTCTTCTTAGAGTCACCTATTGATGACATTTCTACCAAGGCCATCATAGTTTTTTCTTCATTGCTGGATAAAAGTGATATTTTGAAAAAGCGTTTTCAAAGGAAAAGTGCTTAATTTTGTGGGCAACTGATTAACATCATCTTCCCTAATGTCTCCAAAGCAATGCAACTGCGACATAAAGGCTTTTTGGGCTTGAAATACAGGGTGCTTGCTTTGGGACTACTTTTTTTCTTTAATTCCCATGCAAATGTTTAATGGTTTTTCAGGGAATTCATTATACCTTTCTTGACCCTGCCAATCTTGAGAGCTTAAGAGCAGAGATGTCTCTCTCCATACAAAGATTTGACTTGTCCAGGCCATGGTATTTTTAATAATGTCATATGGTTTTGAAAGTTGGACAGTTAAAAAAGATCGACAGGTAGAAAATCGATGTCTTTGAATTATGGTGCTGGTGAAGAATACTGCATATTCCATGGATTGCCCAAAGAACAAACCAGTCAGTAATAAAAGAGATTAAACCTAAGCTTTCTTTAGAAGCTCAGATGACAAGATTTTGACTTTCAGACATTGGATACATCATGCAAAGAGAGAGATCATAAGAGAGAGACATCATGCTTGGCAAAGTTGAAGGTCAACGCAAAAGAGGAAGACCAGCAATGAGATAGATCAATACAATAAGAGCAGCTATGGATGCCACTCTATGAACAATTAACCGCCTGACAGAAGACCAAACACAGTTAAGAACAACTATCCAGAGGGTCACCATGAATCAACACCAACTCAACAGCACTTAACAATAGGGTTGCCAACTGGCTCCAGATTCATCTGTTAGGCTTGATCCAGTCTTAGTTTACCCCATTGCATGCAGGGACTTGGAATTCTGATTATCTCTATTGCAGTCCATAAGAAAAGCAAGACTACAACTTCCAGCATGCAGTGGAGCAAACCAGGACTGGATAAAAACCTGTCGGGCAAATCTGGAGTCAGTTGACAACCCTAAGCGAGCATAGACAAATCTGGCAAAACAGATGCTGTAAGAACGAGCTGGAAGCAGTGACTCGCCTCATTGCTGCCTGCAAAGTTCTGATGGCAGAACATTTCTGTACAGAAAGGCACAATAAAATGACACGTCTCATCCTTTGGAAACTCTGTAAACTCTACAACATCATTGTACTGGGAAAGCACTGGGATCATAGCCCCAAGAGAATTATGGAGAATGAAGAGGTTATGATCATCTGGGATACTCTTATTCCAACCAATAAAAAGCTGGATGCAAGGAAACTGGACATAGTAGTAAAGGATTTAGATGACAAAGTGGAAGAAAGAGGTGAAGAAATGGCGGAAGAGAGAGCTAAGGGATCAATAGCATGAAGGTTTCTAAATAGGTTGGAGGATACAGGACGAGGCTGAGGGCAGTGGAACAGAGTTGGAGGTCAAACGAGGAGGTAAGGGAGAGGAGCTTTAAAGCATGAGGATCAGAGGGGTTATCGACATGAATGTTAAAATCCCCAAGAATAAGAGTGGGGGAGGAGGAGTCTAGAAAGAAGGAAAGCCATGAGTCAAAGGCAGTGAGAAAGATAGAAGCAGACTTGTCAGGAGGATGATAAATGACAGCTACCTGGAGAGAAAGTGGACTTCAAAAGAGAGAAAGGAATTGGCAAGAGGAAGAAAGTAGAAGCCCAACACCACCACCAAGGCCAGTGGGACGAGGCATGTGGGAGAACTGATAGCCCCCATGACAGATAGCGGCAGTAGAAGCGGTATAATCTGGGAGGAGCCAGGTCTCAGTTAGAGCAAGAAGATGTAGAGCATTAGAGATAAAAAGATCATGAGTAAAAGCAAGTTTATTAGAGACAGTGTGTGTGTGTTCCACAAGGCACATGAGAAAGGGAGAGCGGAAGGGGAAAGGAGAGGGATATGGATAAGATGGCATTGATAGATGTGTCAATTCCAAGCGATTATTCTGTGAAATAATATTTATTAATTTATTTAGTATTTAGCTCGTGCCTTTCCAGTAGTAGTTCAAGGTGAGCTATATTCAGATTCAGTAGGTATATCCCTGTCGCCGGTGGGCTTATAATGTAAGTTTGTATCTGAAGCAATGGAGAAAAGTAACTTACCAAGGCCACAAGGAGTGCCGGTGGATCTGAACGCTGGTTTACAGTGGTCACTAGGCTGCTCCTCCACTCCAGGGAGAAGATCCTCAAGTACCAAAAAATGCAGTCGGAGATGAAGAAAATGCGTCAGAAAGATACAGCGGTATTTCTCATCATGTTGGGTGTCACAGGATTGTTTAGGAAGAATTTCCAGTACATCTTGATAAATTGCGTATACATGTTACATCTTATGAATTCCAGAAGGAACCTCTCTTTGGCACAATTTACGTACTATGGTGAGCATTAGAAGTAAATCTGAGAGATTGAGATCGTACTTCCAGGAGTTTCATTACTGGCATGGTATCTGTAAAATCAGCTTTTTGTGAGGGGGTAGGCGGTGTTATGGAGTATTGGCACGTTTTTCATCGCCTGCTAAAATTGACCCATAGTCCTCATGTGTTAATGAAAGAGCCCTGCATATATGTACCCGCAATTATTTTTCCTCGGAAAAATGCAGTGTGCAAAACATTGGAGAGATTGCCCCCACAAGAGACAAGATTATTTTCTTTTTCATAATTACTGGTAGTAAATTCATAAAAAAATATACCATTGAGTTACGGGGCAAACTCAAATATAAATGAACGAAATTCAAATATTTTTAGACTAGTTTAGTCTATACTAATCTTTGTTGTTTGTGAAACAAGGATTTGCGTGCACATCTAAAACAAATCCTTGAAATATGAGAAAGTGCTACTGCATTGGTGGTTAAATCCTAAAGCCCTTTTTCTTTTCCTTCTGATTCTTGTATTATGAAGGTGATACTGACTCGTTCCCTGCTGCCGATCTTTCTGGCCTTGGGTGTCTCATCAGCTAACTTCCTGAGCACGTGTTTGTTAAAATAGTCTTTTGAGACCGATATGGTGCTTTCATTAACCCAGGGCTTCCCAGCCCTGTCCTGGTGAATTTCTCCAGCCAGTCAGGTTTCCCGAATATCCACATAAATATGCGTAAGACACACTTGCATGTACTGGATCTCCAGCGTGTGCAGATCTATCTCCCGCATATTCATTATAGGCATCTCAAAATCTGCCTGGCTGTGGGAGGTCACCAGAACAGTTGTTGGAAGCACTGTTCCCTCTAAGCTGTGCACGTGTGCGCGAGCACACACCTCGCTGAGCGAGCGCACATACTTTATAACAGAGCGCACAAAAATTACAGTTCTGATTCTGATAGAAAACAACACAGACGTCTTAAAATTTAAAAGTTGTTGTGTATTTACGGTTTTCACAAGTTCTACAATATTTTCTAGTGCAATCAATGTGGTGTACATACTGTATTCTGACGTGTAGTCAAATTTTAAAGTATATAACTCCGAGTGTCGTTATGTGGCGCACAAAAATTTAACCTTCCTTCAAAAGCTGCACAGCTGATATTTTATGCGCACACAGCCTACAGAAAATTAGAGGGAACATTGGAACAACTTGGAAGCCCTAACCTCCCCCACATGCTTCAAGGCTTAATACTTCAGAAACATACATGCGGCTGCCTCTAGAGTGGATGGCCTGTCAAAATAGTTCAGGTACCATGGTAGCCTTTAAAGGGTGGAAAGAAGCATTTTTATTATTACCACTGCTGTTGCATACACTGAAGCACAGAGAATTAAAGTGTGCTACGTCAACCTGTTTCATGAAAAGCCAGCCACAAGGTGCAGAGTCACCTTCGATCCTCTTTACTGGCATCTTATGTTTCGGGCAAAAAATATGAACATAGACCGAGTGCCAGAGAGAAACATGTAGTTTTAGTACTAGTTGGGGGGGGGGATCCTATTAAGGATTTCTTTTATGGGGAGAGGAGGAAGGAGGGAAGGCAAGAGAAGCAGTTGACCTCCGATGACCTCTGGTATTCTAGCAAATTGAAACCTGCTTTAACCCAGCTGTTTTTTTGTGATGTCGTGGAAGGAGTCTGGAGCTAATAGCATCCTGAGGCCTTCATTTGCAAAAGCCGCTGTTTTCCCCTTAATTCCCCTTTCTTCATTCCTGGGGCATCACAAAGGCTGAGGGATACAGACCTGCTGTTTCCTTCAGAGCCTGACACAGGTGTAGCTTTAAGGAGCCCGGCAAGAGTCACTTGTGTAGCAGTCCAAGTGCTCCCAAGCAGTGTTAGCTCGAACAGCAGGAATTAGGCTTTCACAAAGTCATATAATCATGCTAACAAGTATATTCAGGAGTGTGCACACTTCTTATGTTTCAGACGGGAAGGTGTATAGAGTCTTTTATTGTGTTTTATTTTTTTTCCCCTTTATTTTAAATTTTTTGTTCCATGTTAATGCACATCAGCAGAACATAAACAAAAACTTTGGGAGGATTTTATTTTGTTCTGAAATAAAAGAAGACCCACCTGTTTTGTTGCATTGTTAATATCGTTTCAAAACAAGTGCATGGCCTAATGGTAATCTTGTCTGACCATAGCGAGTGCTTTTTACAGCGAATCAACTTTTGCACCAAGTCCACTGGTTGCAGGAATGACTGTTCAGAAACCTGAGACTCAGGCCAGACTTTTGCTTTATCTGCCAACACATGCCAGAAACTTAGCTGAACTCTGTCAGCACATAAAACATCTTCATGTCAATACTCACTAGAAGACAGAGTTTGAACTGAGTTGTATTGGAATAAGAATATATGCCAATATATTTAAGTAGTCAAAATTAGGGGATTTTGTTGTATTATTTTAGTTAAACAATATTACAAGCTCTCAAGTCTGTTTGCAAATGCAGTTATTTTAAGGGCTGATAAAGCAACATTGTACGGGACAGTCTTTGAAAAATGTTCTTTTGGATCCAGTAGCCAGCCAAAAAATTGGGACCCAATGGCTGAGACCTTGCTCAGCCTCTCTTATCCCCTCCCCCATCTATCCCCATAAAAGTTGAAGATTGGGAAGGAGGGGGGTAGAAAATGACATGACTTCGGGTTCCCCCTCCACGGTCTGATGCAGCTCCTTGATAGCCTGATTTACTAAGACTTTTTTACCATTCTTTTCTATGGGGGAGGGGGAAAAGATTAGTAAATAAGTCTCACACCCTTCCCACAGGCATTCTAGCAGGGGCAGGCTGGTGATCCCCTATGAGCTGCACGTGAGGTAATTACCTCCTTGTTGCACTGTCACCCAAGCCCAGGTGCCCACCAAGCTCCCTTCCTCTTTCCCCCCACCATTCTCTATTTTGCTTTTTCAAACTGCCCCCTCATCCTATCTCCACTAGTCTCCCTCTCTCTCTCAACCCCCTCATCCCAACTAGTTCCCTCAATTTTCCATCCCCACTGGTCTCCCTTCTTGTTCACTATCTCCCTCTCACTCAATTTCCCAATCCACACCATTTTCCCTCTCTCTCAATCACCCTTGTCTTCTGTATCTCCCTCGCTCCCCCACCCTCATCCCCACCAGATTCCTCTTCTCTCTCAACCCTCCAGCCAATCATCCCTCTCTTCTCCTCTCCTCTCCCCTCCCAGCCAGTCAATCAGTCATCCCCCTTATTCATTCAGCTAGTCTTCCTCAAGCCCATCATCCTCCTACCCACCCACCCACCCACCTTATCTTGCTGACTGTGTTGCTGCTGGAAGAGGCCTACAGGTTTATCAACGCATGGTTCTGAGTGAGTTTAAGCTGCTTGCTGCCCAATTCCCATGCAAATCTTGAAGGACTACCAAAAGGGAATGCTACAGCTGCAAAAAGATCTGCACTTGTATTTATCTTCTGGAATATACTCTAAATCTTGGGGAAAATGGAATTATTTGTGTTAAAGTTGATAAATCAGTATATTTTAGAATTCAGTGTTTTTGCTGAGTGAGTAGTACCACCAGAGAGCTTAACATTTAAATCAAATCAGAGTATTGCTTAGCATAGAAAGTAAAATAAAGTCTCTGAGTAGAAAGGAATACATTTGTTTCTAGAGAGCTTTTTATTTACATCAAATCAGAGAATAGCTTAGCATACAAGTAGAATAAATAGTCTCCGAATAAAAAGAAATAAACTTGCTTTTAGTGACCTTTACAAAGAGGCCTTCCAATTAGGAGGCAAAGGATCTGTAAAGTTCTCTTAAATAGGTGTTAAAGTCAGGTGACAGATCAAAGGGGCAAGTTGAAAGGCCCTCTCTATCAAACCAAGCACTGTGTGAATCACCCAGGAACTTGGTAAGACTTAACTTAGCTTTTATTAAGTCTTCTTTCCCTCCTACCCACTCTGACTCTCACCCACCCACAGGATAATTTTAGCTTTATAGGCTTTTAAATCTATTAAAGGGAAGGAGGTGCCCATATTCACTATCAGTTGTGGCTGGTTATCCTCTTCAGGAATAGATTATTTAAGGACCTGAGATTAATGAATCTTGAGGTGGACAAAGTCCATTAAACGTATTAGGTATAGTTGTATTAGTATCCCCAGCAAACTTAAATAAGTAAACAACTTCCAATGCCAAACCAATTTTCAATACTCTCCCAGACACTCGCAACGAAGGCCGGATCCTGATCAGAAGAAAGAACAAAAAGGCGGGATAGTGGTGATATGATTGAGATGTTTAAATACCTCCGTGGCATAAATGTTCAGGGAGAGAGCCTCTTTCAATTGAAAGCAAGTTCTGCTACGAGGGGACATGGGATGAGGGTGAAGGGAGATAGATTCAGGAGTGATATGCAGAAATATTTCTTTATGGAAAGAGTAGTGGATCCGTGGAATAGTCTCCCAGTGGAGGTGGTAGAGATGAGGACAGTAACTGAATTCAAAAAAGCATGGGACAAACACAGAGGATCTCTAAAGGTAAAAAGGGGACTCTTGTAGTTGTTGATATGGAAGGACAGACTAGATAGGCCATGTGGTTTTCTGTCATCATATTTCTATGTTTCTATGTTTAATACCTAAACAAAATCCTAAAATTAAGATGCAGACAGCAGTCCAGCAGTGAGATGGGGGCTTTCCAGTCTTTTGCATTATGTGTCATATGTATGATTTTCTCCCTGTTGGTAAGGGTTCTTATGTGTGCACTAGATACAAGGAGCTCTTTGCTTTCAGGGAACGAGTCCAATCTCTGGAGGCTAGAGTAGCAGACTTGGAGGACATAAGGAAGACAGATAGGTATATAGACAAGACCTACAGGGATGTAGTACTGAAGTCCCACCTCCAATCTCAAAACCTTCCTGTGGCCAGGGAAAGCATCACCCTGATGTGGCAGGAAGTGATCCTGTAGCTAGGACCTGTCCTCCAGGTGATGAAAAACCCTCTCACACTGAGGAGGTTTCCCCAGGGCCATGTGCCCATGAGGGAAGGGTTAGGACAGCTGTTATAGTTGGGTGAGATTCAATCATTAGGTATGTAGATAGCTGAGTGGCTGGTGGAGGTGAGGATTGCCTGGTAACATGCCGGCCTGGTGCGAAAGTAGTGGACCTCATGCACCACCTAGACAAGGTTTTAGATAGCAGTGGGCAGGAGTCTGCTGTCTTGGTACATGTTGGTACCAATGACATAGGAAAGTGTGGGAGGGAGGTTCTGGAGGCCAAATTTAGGCTTTTAGGTAGGAAGTTGAAATCCAAAACTTTCAGGGTAGCATTCTCAGAAATGCTTCCCGTTCCATGTACAGGACCCAAAAGGCAGGCATGATGGTACATGGAAGAGGATTTTGGATTTGTCAGGAACTGAGCAACATTCTGGGGAAAGGCGGGGCTTTTCTGAAGGGATGGGATCCACCTTAACTAGGATGGAACCAGGCTGCTGGCATTAACTTTTAAAAAGGAGATAGAGCAGCTTTTAAACTAGATAATAGGGGAAAGCCAATAGTCACCAAAGAGTGCATGGTTCAGAAGGATGTATCCTTGAAGAATACTAGCAAAAAATTGAGGTTAGGGCATATTAACAGACAGGATCCAATAAAGACAAAAGTAACCCAAATGCCGTCAAGTATAGACCAGATAAGAGCTTAAGGATTCCAAATTACCCCTTTCTACCCGATAACCAGATTAATATGAATAAAATACAACCTCTAAAATGCTTGTATGCAAATGCTAGAAGTCTAAAAAATAAGATGGGAGAGTTAGAATATATAGCATTAAAAGAGATGTTAGATATGATTAGTATCTCAGAGACCTGGTGGAAGGAGGACAACCAGTAGGACACTGTGATACCTAGGTACAAATTATATTGCAATGATAGAGTAGAACAAATTTGTGGAGGGGTTGCACTCTATGTTAGAGATGGCATTTAGTCACACAGGATTAAAGTTTTGCAGGTAACAAACTACACTGTAGAATCTCTATGGATCGACATTCCATGTAAAAATGATAGAAACCATTACAAAGAATAAAATTACTGAATATGTAGATAGTCATGGTTTAATGGGAGAAAGCCAACATGGCTTTAGCCAAGGAAAGTCTTGTCTTACTAATCTATTGTATTTTTTTGAAGGTGTAGACAGGTAGACAAAGGTAAGCCAGTCGATATAGTGTATCTGGATTTTCAGAAAGTCTTTGACAAGGTCCCTCATGAGAGATTCTTGGTGAAATTAAAAAGTCATGGGATAGGAGGCAGTGTAGTATTGTGAATCAGGAAATGGTTAAAAGATAGAAATTAGAGGGTAGGGTTAAATGACCAATTTTCCCAATGGAGAAAAGTGAATAGTGGAGTACCCCAGGGATCTGTGCTGGGTCCACTGTTTTTTAACATATTCATAAATGACCTGGAAATGGGAATAACAAATGAGGTTATCAAACTTGCAGAAGACACAAAATTATTCTAAGTTGGTAAAACTCAAGAGGATTGTGGAAAATTGCAAGAGGACCTTGATAAACTGGAAGACTGGGCATCCAAATGGCAGATGAAATTTAATACTATATACCTAGAAAAGAACAACCCAAACTATGAGTACACAATACAAGGTTCCACATTGGGAACCACCATTCAGGAAAGAGATTTAGGCGTCATCGTTGATAACACGTTGAAACCCTCTGCTCAGTGTGCAGCAGCAGCCAAGAAAGCAAATTGAATGCTAGGAATCATAAGGAAAGAAATGGAGAATAAAACAAAGGATATTATAATCCCTCTGTATCATTCCATGGTGCGACTGCACCTTGATTATTATGTGCAATTCTGGTCACCATATCTTAAAAAAAGGATATAGTGGAATTAGAAAAGGTACAGAAAAGATCCACCAAAATAGTAAAGGGGATGGAAGGATACCCCTATGAGGTGAGGCTTAAAAGGTTAGGGCTCTTCAACCTGGAAAAGAGATAGCTGGGGGGGGGGAGGGGGGATATGAAAGAGATCTATAAATTAATGAATGGAGTGGAACGAGTAAACATAGATCGATTGCTTACACCATCAAAAAGTAGAAAGACTAGGGGACATGCCGTGAAACTAAAGTGTAACGCATTTAAGACTGATAAGAGAAAATATTTTTTGATTCAACGCGTAATCAAACTCTGGAATTCTTTACCGGAGGATGTAGTAAAAAAGTATAGATGGCTTTAAAAAAGGTTTGGACAAGTTCCTGGAAGAAAGGTTCATAAAACATTATTAAAGGGGACCCGGGAAATCCACTGCTGCCCCTAAAGAAGCATTATGGAGCCTGTATTTTCTGGGGAAACTGCTAGGTACTTGTGACCTAGATTGGCCACTGTTGGAAACAGGATACTGGGCTTGGTGGACCTTGGTCTGACCCAGTATGGCATATCTTATGTTCTTATCTCCCAGTTTTCTGAGATTTGAGATTGTTAGACCAATGCAATTCACACTCACTGTGAGCAGTGCAGTGCAGAACTGGAAGGCACAGTTATTTTAGCAGTGGTAACCATGCAGGATGAGAAAATAAATTCCACCTAAGTAGCCCGTGCAGTAAGGGGGGCTCAGAGAAGGAAGGAACCCACTTGTTGTTATATCCATATCTTCTGAGGTGGATTTTTCCTCTTCCTGGGTCTCTTTCCAATATTTTGCTTGAGGGCCCTTAATTTGAACTTCGCCACTACCTGGGTGCCATGACAAAATATCTGGTTGCCATAGTAGCCTGACACCTAGATTTGTCAAGCTCAGATATAGGGGTGTCTTGGTGGCAGTGGTGCTCTCTGATACCTCGGGGTCCTAAGTTTGATTCCTGATTCAGATGATCCATTTTCTGGGTCATCTCGCGCTAAGTTGGGCATGAAGTTGTGTTCACAGTCCCTAGGTGAACAAAAAATAGTCATTGTTGTCTATGTGTGGATGAGATGATGGTTCAGGGAAGAGGGATTTAGATTTGTTAGGAACTGGGTAGCATTCTGGGAAAGAGGGAGCCTATTCCAGAACAATGGTCTCCCCCTTAACAAGGGTGGAACTAGGCTTCTGGCACTAACATTTAAAAAGCAGAGCAGTTTTTAAATTAGAGCCTGGGGGAAGCCAACAGTCACTCAGGAGTGCATGGTTCAGAGTAAGGTATCTTTGAAAGATTTTATCAAGACAGGGAAGTTAAGGCATCTTCTTAGAGAGTGTGCAATAAAGACAAAGGCAACTCAGGTGCTGTTAAATAGAGAGCAGACAGAGTTGAAAGATTGCAAATTATTCCTGTCAACTGCTATAAAGGTTGTAAATATAAACAAAAAATTTGCTTTACGATGTTTTTATACAACTGCTGTTGTTGTTCTTGTTATTGTTGTTAAGTGCCGTTGAGTTGGTTTCGACTCATGGCAACCCTCTGGATAGTTATCCTAAATTGTGTTTGGTCTTCAGTCAGGCAGCTCATTGTTGACAGACTGGCACCCATAGCTGCTGTTATTGTATCGATCCATCTCATTGCTGGCCTTCCTCTTTTGTGTTGCATGATTCTTTCTCTAATGATATCTCTCTTCGCATGATATGTCCAAAGTATGAAAGATGAAGTCTTGTCATCTGAGCTTCTAAAGAAAGCTTAGGTTTGATCTCCTCTAGTACTGACTGGTTTATTCTTTGGGCAGTCCTTGGTATACGCAGTATTCACTGCCAGCATCATAATTCAAAGGCATCAATTTTCTTCCTATCTATCTTTTTCACTGTCCCAACTTTTGCATCCATATGATGTTATGAAAATACCATGGGTTGAACGAGTCAAATCTGCTCTTGAGAATTTTGTCTAGGTCCTTCAAAGCCATTCTTCCAAGACCAATGTGTCATTGGATTTCTAGACTGCTTGTTGCTTCTTTATTGATAGTTGATCCAATTAGGTTAAAGTTGTCCACGATTTCAATTTCTTCTCCATCAACGATGAACTTACTGATTTTGCCAGTTGTCATAATCGTTATCTTCTTTACATTAAGGTGCAGGCCCATTTTAAGACTATGGGGGGTATGTTGACTAAACTGCGGTAACGTTACATAACACGCGTTATGTAACGTTAACGATCGTTAAGTAATGTTAACGCGTGTTATGAGACGTTAACGATTGTTAACGTCTCCTAACGCGCGTTATTGTTACTTAACAATCATAGATGTTCCGCGGCGCGGTAAAACACCGCAGAAGGTGGAGAGAGGGCGGAGAGAAGGGGTCAATGGGCGGAGTGTGGGTGGGGAGAGGCTCCATTTACACTAATGTGCTGATCTGAAGAGCTGAATCCTAACGCGATTGAAAACCTGCCGTTAGATGCACATTTGCAGGGGAGAGAAACCATTTAAGTGTCAGCAATGTACAGCATAGGCAGGGAAACCTACAAAAAGTGATAAGTGTGATACATGTGCACAGAACAAAAGGGCACATAAACATTGAAAATGACCTCAACAAACTGGAAAAAAAACCTAACCAAGCTGGCCAATAGTGATAATATTGGGAAACAGCAAAAAACACTACTGAGAAAGCTCCTAAAAAAGATATTAAGCGTGGAAGGGTCTATGCTCTGTCCCCCGACAAGGTGAATGATCCCACAGTGAAATAGCGCTGATCAGGGCTTTCCCTTGTTATTGGACAGGTGTCCTATGGCATGCACATGTCCCGCAACAGCAGGGTGGGCATGTCAGAATGGGCAACTGGACAGATGCCGGAAAAGGGGATACAGAGGGTCGCAGGCGGCACATGCTGTGGTGCAGCTGGGCCACAGTGTGGACTAGGGTGATGCCTAGGTGGCCCATACGAATGCTGAAACAGCAGAGCAGCCAGACAGCAAATGATGAAGGCCCAACATGGGCACGACTGTGTTTCCCACAGTGTCACAGGGGATAGTACCCAGCAGCTACCCCCAAGGGCACAGAACAGTGGCAGGCGGTGCTGGGGGGAAGCGTGGATGTAAATGCAGGCACCCCTACCCCCGAACCCGCACCATAGTCAGCCGCCTACTCGCACACTGGATGGCCTGAGAATGCGCACCACCAGCAGAAGGGCATGGCAGCATGGTGGCGGAGGGGGCAGCGGCATCTGGCCGCAGCAGACCATGGCCTAGCCCCATTTAGGTGGGTGCCGTGCACTGCAACAGACAGGCTCCGTCTGACAAACAGTCATGGTATCTCCAGGGAATGAACTGGCCCTATGGTAACAGTGTGGTGCAGTACGTACAGCCAGTGTGCTCAGGAGCAGAAGGTCACAGGTTCAAGTCCCAGCTGTGGTTCCTGCCAACCCTGTCCCCATATTTTACCCAGTAATAAACCATCGTAAGAAAGACGGAACCTTTATTGCAGATAGAATAAACATGCCTGGGACACCTACATTTCACCCTACAGAGCACAGACACCATAAACATGTGCAATACCTTGAGTAGAGTTTCCCAAATGCAGTCCTGGAGGGCCAAACACCATTCAGGTTCCATGCTGTCGTTAATAAAGATGCCTGTGCTGCATTTCTATGCGCCGCCCCCATGGTATGCAGATATCTTCCATGCATATTCATCAGGGACAGCATGAAAACCCGAACAGTGTGTGGCCCACCAGGACCGGAGTTGGGAACCCCTGCCCTAGAGCAGCGGCCAACAGGGGCAGAAACACCCGCACCCACAGGCCCCATTATCCACAGCCTCCTGGACAGGTTGGATGTTGGGCCCTGTGTGCATCTCCCAATACTAGCACTTGCATACCTTAGCAATGCCGCCCTAAACCCGGGAATACGGTACACAGGTATCAAAAGGTTGCTATGATTACTGGCACATAGCAATTCCTAAGTTTAGCACAATCTGCTCAGTGAGCTGTATCATACCAACCTCTCTGGTGTCTGTGGAGTGTGTGTCAGGTCTGGTATCTGACAGTGTCCACCACCCTGGGGAGTGACCCCAACAGTACTGCATACCATAGCCATGCCTGCACTGTGCCCAGGACTGGTGCGGTGGCCAGGGCTGCCAAAAGCCTCTATAGTTGCACAATGCTGGCATAGGTGTGGGAGTGTGTGTCTGTCTATCCAGTGTGTGGTGGCTGCTAACACCTTCCTCAGCCCACACTGCTTGCACTGGTGCCAGTGTTAGCCTGCCAATGTGCATAATGAGGAGCACAGTACTGTGGGTATAGCCTGGACAGGGTGGCCTGGCCTGGATGCATGTGTACAGGGCATAGGGCAATGGCTGGGACATTGTAGTGCCTGGCCACCACCTGCACGGACAGGGTGGCTACAGCATGTCCTGCTGGGAGGTCACTTTCACCCTGACTGTGCAGTGACCACGGCATGGCTGGGTTCTCCCATAGTGCTATACAGTGTTTCTCTTAAGTGATATATATGGGTTCTGTTTTCTGGGGCCCAATCACTGACTTATCTGCTTGGTGGGTGTGCTCACATCCCAGGTTTGGGTGCACACATCTCCTCCAGGAACATGCACTATGGTCTAGCTAGCAGACTGTCTGCAGTTCGTATGTGTGTGGCTGGAACACCTTGCAGGGTGCAGCGGCTGGTGACTCACCGTGCTTGCTGCTGGAGAATGTCAAATGGTGGTGGGGGGCAGCTGTGCATTTCCAGGCCTACTGTTTGTCTGCCATTGCCTTATTTATGGATGCGTACAGATCTGCATTGACTGCCCTGTAGGGTGTCTATTCCCCAGCAGGACTAGGGTTGATGGTCCCCTCTACTGTCACCATTGCAGGGGGGTAGAATGTGGATCTGTTGGTGGGAGATCCTGTCCCCCACCCTGAGCCACAGAGGGTGGGTTGGGTGGTGGTACGTAATCCGCCTGTGAGTCCAAACACCCCCCTTCACTTAAATCATGTGACCATCGCACCCACACAGGGTATGCACTTTTCTGGGTGCATCATAGTCCACAAGGGCTAGATGTGAAATACAGATGGACACAGGCATATCCTAGGGGTGTTTGCAAGGACTACCTATCACACATTGGCACTGATGGGGACCTGTAGCATAGCCTATCTCAGCAAAGCCAGGTGCTGCGAAAATGGTGCTGGGCATCCCACCTCACCCTCAGGGTAAGCACAGGACCCGCACACTGTGACGGTCTGTAGCTACTGGGCATCAAAATGGCAGATGAAATTTAATGTGGACAAGTGCAAGGTTATGCACCTAGGGAAGAACAACCCAAACTATGGTTACACGATGCAAGGTTCCACATTAGGAACCACCACCCAGGAAAAAGATTTAGGCGTCATTGTGGATACCATGTTAAAACCCTCGGCCCAGTGTGCAGCAGCGGCCAAGAGAGCAAATAGAATGCTAGGTATGATAAGGAAAGGAATGGAAAATAAAACAAAAGATATTATAATGCCTCTATATCGTTCCATGGTGAGACCGCACCTTGAATATGTGTGCAATTCTGGTCGCCGTATCTTAAAAAGGATATAGCGATTTTAGAAAAGGTTCAGAGAAGAGCCACCAAAATGGTAAAGGGGATGGAAGGATACTCCTATGAAGAAAGGCTAAAAAGGTTAGGGCTCTTTAACCTGGAAAAGAGACGGCTGAGGGGGGATATGATAGAAGTCTATAAATTAATGAACGGAGTGGAACGGGTAAACGTAGATCGATTGTTTACGTTATCAGAATATAGAAAGACATGGGGACATGCAATGAAGCTACAGGGTAAACTATTTAAGACTAATAAAAGAAAATATTTTTTCACTCAACGTGTAATCAAACTCTGGAATTTGTTACCGGAGGATGTAGTAAAGGCTGTTAGTGTAGCTGGGTTTAAAAAAAGGTTTGGACAAGTTCCTGGAGGAAAGGTCCATAAACTATTATTAAGAAGTGACCGAAGATATCAATGCTTGACCCAGTACAAGCATTGTGGAACTTGTGTCTCTTGGGGAAACTGCTAGGTACATATGACCTAGATTGGCCACTGTTGGAAACAGAATACTGGGCTTGATGGACCTTGGTCTGACCAGTATGGCATATCTTATGTTCTTATGTTACTCTGTGCCACTAACACACACCGTCGGCACCCCTTACCAGGCTGAGGTGCTGTGGGTGCATACCCCATGTTGTGATCATCTGTAGACTGCTGATTTGCATGTGCTGTGCATCCTGGGTACGGTTGGGTTGACCCTATCCTGATAACCACAGCAGAATGTTTGTGTGGTGCCGTGCAGTCCTCCTGTAGCCAGCCAGGGGTTTGTTAGCAGCTGTAGCCCACTGGTTACTTCACTGCCTGTGGAGCCAGAGGTCATGGGTTCAAAAGCCACAGTGGGGTTCATTGATAGGGCTGTCTGAGGCATTGTCTATTTTTAATGTACATTAGTGCTGCCAGCAGAAACACCCTCAGAGTACTGTCACCTTAGGGTGCCTCATAAGGCACTCTATAGGGCGCCTTATAAGGCGCCCTATGAAGCGCTTTATAAGGTGCCTTATACAGTGCCCTATAAAGCATCTTATAAGGTGCCTTATAAGGTGTCCTATGGGGACATTATAGGGTGCCTTGGCAGACAGCGCACTTTATAATGTGCCCTATGGAGTGCCTTCTAGGGTGCCTTATGCGGCACCTTAGGTTACGTCACTGTGAGGGTGTGTTTGCTGGCAGCACTAATTAAAGTAAAACTAAAATTCCTCACAACCCAATACTTAAACATAATGCCTCAGCCAGCCTTATTCATTAGGCACACTGGGGATTCAAACCCATGACCCCTGTACCATCAGTCAGTGTAGTAACCATTGTGCTACAGCTCTGTTTCTGTGTTTGCATGTCTGTGCGCCTTCTTAAGATTAACGCGCAGTAACGTGCCACGGCTCCCTCTATCATGTAACGCTCGTTAATTTATGGCGCCTTGTAATGCGCGTTATCGGTAACGATGTACCGCCCATGTCCTTATTTGGGTATTTCTGCCTCTACCGCAGATCCTAATGCGAATGGCATTACCGCAGTTTAGTAAACATACCCCTATGTTCCTTAATCGTGAGAAGCAAATGTTTCAGATCATCTTCACTTTCAGCCAGTAATGTGGTATCATCAGCATAGAAAAAGTTGTTGATGAGTCTTCCATCAATCTTCGCACTTCTGTTGTCTTCATACAATTCTGCTTCTCTGATGATTTGTTCTTGCTGGCATGTGGGATCAGAGCAATTGTGCAATAATTTCCTGGACCCTGCTTACACGTCAGGTAGTTCTTGTTCTAGAATGGTTGTAGTCTTCGTTGAATAATCTTCAATAGAATCTTGCTGGCATGTGGGAACAGAGCGATTGTGCGATAATTTCCACAGTCAGTTGGATCACCTTTCTTTAGAAGGAGGAGCCTCAGTACTCTTTTAGTCCCTGACTCAAAACGAAAAACAAAACAGATAACAAGCAACGGTGCTTTTTCATATATTGCACCTGTTCAATGGAATAGTCTCCCAGTGAATCTAAGAGAGAGCAAAGACCTCCAAACCTTCTGAAAGGAATTAAAAATGTACTTGTTCATCCAGCATTTCTAAAATCTAGACCACACCTCTGATCAAGCCCCACAAGCACAATCTGACCATCCCACCTAGTATCCCGCCTACACAAACTCAGTCATAACCTCACACTTCCTCATAAAGTTTTTTCACTTCTTACAAATGTAAGTGCCTTCAATAAAACTTTGAGTGCCAAAGTTATAATGTATAAGATTGTAAATAGTTGCTATGTTTAACTGTTTATTGTAAATAGTTACTAGGTTACAAGATCTTCAATGTCATTTTTGAGACTATACCCTCCTTAGGCACCTAGGTAGGTGGTATAGCTGTATTTCTTAAAAGAATAATCTGTAGTCGTGTGTCCAAGTATAATTAAAGCTGGGCTTTATTCCCCTTCCCTTGAGGATTGCCTTCCAGATACAGTAGATAACGATAACAAAAATAAACTGTTGCTTCACAGGAAAAATAAAAGCTTTTCAAACTATAACAAGGCTTCTTCTTGCTTTCTAACATAAAGAGTCTATCTCATCAGAAAAACAAAGAGCACAATCCATGGGTTCTGGACCAATCTCTGGGTTTGAACTTTCCCACTGCATTAAATCAGGACCTGGTCCTGTAAACGGGCACCATGCTTCAGCATTGCTGGTTTCACCACCTGGCCCCTGAGAGACCTCAGCTTCTATGGGAGGAGACTGTTCTATGCAGACCTGGACATGAGGAGCTGTGCTTGGGGCTTCTTTCCAATACCCACTCCAATAAGGGTTTTCTGACCCACTGTAAGCTTGGCTCTTTATAAAAGGACCCACTTCCTTCCCTCTGGAGAAAACAGGGTACTTATCTTTCTTTCTGGTGTAAAGAGTTTCCAGCCCTTCCTTTGTTAACCAGGGTTCCTTCTCTGGATTGTAAGCTGCTTTTCTCCAGGAGTTCCAAGCATTAGGCTTAGCTGAGCTGTAATCACCTCCTGGCTTCAGTGAGCTTCCTTGAGTGTGACGTTTGCTCTCTACCTGCTTGGTTGCCTTCCCCGGTACGAGGACCCCTCTGGCTTGGAAGTCTCTTGCACTGCTTTTCCCAGCACTCTCTGGTTCAACAGCTTGCTTCCACTCTGCCCACTCTCTTCATGACAGCGTCTCTCTGTTTGTCTGCTTCTGAATCTGACTTCCTTCCTGAGTCTCTGTCTCCTCCTCTCTCTGCCTCCTCTGTGGGATTTCCCACCTGGTTTTATCTCTCTGCTTGTTGTATGTTGTACATGATTCTTTCCTCAGGTGAGCATGATTAGGACTCTGAGTTTCTACTGCGTCACCAATGCTATGAGGAAAGTTTGTTTCTCCATTCCTTGCTTCCCTGCAATCTGAATGCCTTACCTGCTCATGTGGCTGTGAGGTAAGCTCTTCTTTTCCTTTTCCTTTTATTATCCCAGGCTCAGTGCTGTCTACCTCATGACACATTGTTTTTCTGTTCTCTGTAAACCGCCCCTGATCTCTGGAAGGGGCGGTATAGAAAAGTTTCCAAATAAATAAATAGTATTGGGATAAACACAGATCTTTTCCAGTCAGTTGGCCATGATGTTGTCTTCCAAATTTCCTCGACAAACTATCCCGACGGTCACTTCTCAGAGCGATTCACCTGTTTGAGTATATGTAAGTACACGCTCCAACCCTCAACATAGAGATTGTGATATTATAATGCTTCTATGTTGAGGGTTGGAGCGTGTACTTACATATATTTCCAAATTTCCTGGCAAAGCCTTGAAAGTATGGTAACAGCTGCATCAGATTGCTGTAATACTTCTATGGGAACGCCATCAATGCCTGGTGCTTTGTTCTTTGATAAGGCTTTCAATGCTGCTTCGACTTCTTTAATCACCAATGGTTCCAGATCATAAGGTACAGGTTTAAACGTCTGTTGGTCCACTTGATCTTTATCATATAAAAACTCTGTATATTCTTTCCACCTTTTCTTGATCTTCTCAAAATCATTCAACATAGAACCTTGAGCATCTTGTATCATTCCAATTTGAGGCTGGAATTTTTTCTTTAACTCTCGTAGCTTTAGGAAAGCCAATCTTGTTCTTCCTCTAATAGTTTCTGCTTCTATTTCCTTGCATGCATCATTGTAGTACCTTTCCTTGTCTTGCTGCTAGAAGCCTACAAAAAATAAGATGAGAGAGTTAGAATTTATAGCAGTGAATGAAGAGATAAATATAATTGGCATCCCAGAGATCTGGTGGAAGGAGGATAACCAATGGGATACTGTGATTCCAGGATACAAATTACACTGCAATGATCGGTAGATCACATAGGTGGAGGAGTGGCGTTATATGTTAAAACAGAGTACTGAGTTGAACAAAATAAAAGTTCTGCGGAAACAGAATAGATGGTGGAATCTTTATGGATAGAAATTCCATGTGTGAATTGAAAGAGCATAATAGTGGGAGTATGCTACCGTCCCCTTGGCGAGAATGAACGGACAGATGATGAAATGATAACAGAAATTAGGGAAGATAACACATTTGGCAACACAATAATAATGAGTGATTTCAATAACCAAAGACCAAAAAAATATCTTGCCATAAAAAGTTATGTCTGTAAATAAAGCATAATGCAATACCACAAAAATTTTATAGTAAAAGTATTTCAGCAAATAGATACCACACTTCAAAAATGTAAATTAATCAATATTTAGTGGGTCTTTTACTAAAGGGTGCTTGCTGGCAGCATGCATCTGGTGCATGCTTTAAGCACATTTTGGACACCCATCGCCACTAGCATGGAGCCATGACACCTGATGCAGGTTGATTCCCATGTTAACTGTGCAACCTGCATTAGGGCTGCAAATGGGTGAGTTGGGGGGGGGGGGAGAGTGGACATGGTGAACTCAGTGCAGTTCGCACAGGGTTCACACTGCATACCCTGTGATTTAAAGGCGCTTCAGTAGGTGGAGTTAAGTGCATTAGGGCGCAAGACTCCACGTTAGCTGCTGGGGAAATGCTTTCCATACCCCCGACAGTTAACACGGTGATATTGCACCTAACGCATCATATTGCATTGGAAGTCACTGGAAGACATTCAGCATTCTTACCCATTTCATCGCTGCTCACCTGATCACCAAATAGAAAAAAAAAATTTCAAAAAGCTCCAAAAACCATTAAATAGTTTTTTCAAATGATCTGAAACAGTAAATAGCAGACTAGCAAGATCCAATCAAATCTTATCATAGCCAGTCAATCAAATTACAGCATAGATGTCAGCAAAGCAGGAAAATCAAGAACAATTTCTGATTTACAGTATATGAGATGCTGTTCCTTACATATATCAAGTGTAATGGAAAAAAAAACACACCAAAAAATCTCCATACCATTAAACATGGGAGAGCCTCTCTCATGAGGTCCACAAAGGGTTCCTCATCACATCAGTCCGCACCGTGGAGTCTCAATACTTTTAATTCTGCCTTTCAACCTTGCCCAAGGTTTTATATGTACGGTATCTACGTCACAGATGCCATAATGCCCCTAAATAACACCAATGGAGTCTTTTACTAAAGAGGGCTAAGATATTGCAGTTAAAGCACCAAATTATGGCACGTTAGTTGCAACACCACTGTGTCAGCTGTCAGGGCGTGGAAAGCATTTCACCGGCAGTTAACACAGAGTGCGGTCCCCTAACATGTAATTCCACCTACTGAGGTGGTGTTAGGTGCACTCACACTAATTGCGCGGTATGCCGGTATGTCCTAATGTTCACCCCAATATCCACACTCCAAACAGACCTCTCCCAACTCTCAGCATGTTTTGACGCTGTCACAGACAGGTTACAAACTCAAGAACTCAAAATAAATTTCAAAAAGACGGAGGTTCTCTTTATCAGCAGGGACCAGACGTTCTCCCCACCCTCATCACTCAAGGTATGCAATGCTGAACTCACCTCCAAGATGACGATTCGATACCTGGGTTTAATACTTGACCAGCGCCTTGACATGCACACCCAGATAAGCAATACCGTCAAGGCAATCTACCACAAAGTTCGGATCCTACAACAGATGAAACGGATTCTGGAACCAAACGACTTCAGAACTGTCTTTCAAGCTCTAATACTGCCTCACTTTGATTACGCCAACTCCACCCTTTTCGACCTTCCAAAGAGCTCGCTCAAACCCCTCCAACTCGCGATGAATACCGCAGCCAGAACCCTCTACAGAGCATCAAGAGCAGAACATATTACCCCAATCTTAAAGGATTTGCACTGGCTCCCTGTCCACCTCAGGATCACCTTCAAGGCACTAACAATGACATTCAAAGCAGTTAACAGATGCACATCCACCTCACTCTCAGACCTTTTACACCCCCCCCCCAACAGAGCGAGAAGATCAACAGCCTGCAACACCTTACTTCTACCAAAGGCCATCACCAAATGCTCAAAGACAACGAGCAGCCGTGCTTTTTCTCTTTACGCACCTTCCTGCTGGAACTCCCTCCCTGCAGACCTCCATGCCATAACCAACCTCTCCCAGTTCAGGAAGGCAATCAAACACTATCTCTTCTTACAACACTTCTCCACTCTTGACAACATCACCTAACCCTTTTATCCTAGCCATTGCGACTCCCACAAGAGAACGTACCTTATGCCTTAATCACTGCATTTAAACTACCCCCACGTCAATCTTCCCCTAAAGACAAACATGTTGATCTGTATTCTAATTTGTACATAGTGTATATAGTTCTCCCCGTTCTCCATGTTTTATTTCCCTGTTCTCTGTAAATGTCAATGTTAGATTGTTACACATTGTACATTTTTGGTTATCTGTAAACCGCGCTGATGATAAATAGTGCGGTATAGAAGAAATTGCAAATAAATAAAAATAAATAAATAACCCTGTGCTAGCTATGCTGAGCTCACCACGCCCACTCTTTGCCTCTAACCTGCCCACTTGGGTGGGTGCAGTTAGGGTGGGAATTGGCCCATGCTAATGGACATAGCCCTGTGCTAGCAGGCAACACAAGTCCACAATGCACCTTTTAGCATGCACCTGACATGCGCTACCAGCTAGTGCCCTTTGGTAAAATACCCCCTGAGGGGTATGTTTACTGAGCTGTGCATCAGCATATGTGAAGTGGTAAAATGCCACTTTACATATATTAGTTCATTTTATAAAATTCATATCAATAATTGCAAACATTTTCCGGGAACCAATTCCAGTTGAGCATTCGGTACCAGCGCCGGATCGCTCTTTGCCCAGGAAAACTGCCAACGCCTAAGCATTCAAATCAGTCCTTTAAAAAGAAATAAAGCTTTAAAGTTTTAAAGAGATAAAAACATTTAAAAGAAATCCTTGCCACTCTCTTTTCGAATTTAAAACACTTGGAGCCAAAGTCTGCCATTTTAAAATATATTGTTGTTTCCTATCGGATAAGAAGTATTTCTGTAAATTATCCTCATGTTTACTCTTTTCAAAAAGACTACGAGACACGCCATGAGGTTACAAATAGGAGAAAATATCTTTTCACGGGACGCATAGTTAAGCTTTGGAACTTGTTGCAGTGAAGACAGCTAGTGTAGCTGGATTTAAGAAAGGTTTATGCAAGTTGATGGAGAAAAAGTCAATAGATTATGTGTTATTAAGGGGAGACTCAGAGGAAAGCACTGCTTAGCCCTGTGTTTTGGGATCCTGCCAGATACTTGTGACCTGCATTGGCAACAGTTGGAAACAGGATCTGGTAATACTTCTGTTCTGTTCTGGCTGGATTTAGGGCCTGCGATTTCAGGGTTCTGGAAAGGAGCCTTGGAGGCAAGTTTATACTAAGCTGTGCTGTTTGTTAAGGTGGCAGATAACGTCTGCTATTGGGCTGCATAAACAGCGATTTTTTTCTGAGCTATCTGAAGAAACCACATTAACTGCCAGAGTGGGGAGGGATATGGGCAGAGAGTGGGTGTGTCCGCATCGCACAATTACTATGAAAGTGCGTTGTAACCGTCAA
Source organism: Ichthyophis bannanicus (assembly GCA_033557465.1). Classification (NCBI taxonomy): domain Eukaryota; kingdom Metazoa; phylum Chordata; class Amphibia; order Gymnophiona; family Ichthyophiidae; genus Ichthyophis; species Ichthyophis bannanicus. The sequence continues at coordinate 231,981,041 of CM066042.1, forward strand.
AGTTGCAGACAGTGCAGGCACAGATAACACCATCTAATGGTTGGTGTTATGTGCATCCTCGGTGCCACTGGGCCACGGTCTCTGCATTTGCGATGTGCTATCTATTATACAATTCAGAAAAGCTCTAAAACATCACCTCTTTCTCCAATACTATGCACAGCCCAACACTAGCCACAACACACCCAGCTAAACATCGATGACCCACAAACATTTCGTAGCTATGTTGTACAGAATTGTATATATTGTATATAGTAATCCAAGTTGAAATCCAAGTTGTATCCCTGTTTTCTGTAAAGACATATCTGATATTCGATATGCACAAATGTTACCTGTAAACCGCACTGATTTTAAAGAGCGCGGTATATAAAAGTAATAAATAAAATAAAATAAAATCTACTGTGGAAATGCTGTGCAAGTCCCCAACAGCTTCAAAAGCTGTGCGCTAACACTGCGCTATTTGCACAAAAACACCACATTAGCTGCAAAAACCTAGCGCGGTTTAGTACACATGGCTATCAGCAAAGGCCTGGTACTATAATGACTGAGATAGATGAGTTGTGAGGGAGATATCAAAGAGATTAAAAATCCCAGAGTAGATGTGAATGAAGATTCATGATGCCAGATCTTAGCACTGGCTCTGAATGAGCTCAGAATAGCAAATTTAGGCTTATGAACTTTGAAATCTGAAGACCCAGGTTTTGCTTATCTTGCCATCACATATTCACCTTAAACAAATCACTTAGGACTGTGTATGTTGAGATGCTTTTATTGTATTTGTTTTTAATTAATTGTGTACTGACCAATGCCTCTTCGTAAGATAGTTCATTAAGGGGGTCATTTTAGAAGCCCTACTCGTGCTTGGGTGTCTGAAAACAAACATAGAGATAGCCAAAGCACAGAGATGTCTCCAGAGCCATTTTAGAAGGGACGTTCCCAGGATGAGGATATCCAAGTTCAAACAGAGGCGTGGTGGAAGCGTTCCCAGGAAGCTGGATGTCCCCACCTGATTTCCGGAACACCACGGACATCCGATATCATGTGTACATTTCAATGGATTTTCAGGATCTGAGGCAGCATGGATTCACCAGAGGCAGGTTTTGTCAAACAAATCTGATTGATTTCTTTGACTGGGTGACCGGGGAATTGGACCGAGGGAGAGCCCTAGAAGTGGTGTATTTAGATTTCAGTAAAGCCTTTGACACCATTCCACATAGGCGACTTATAAACAAACTGAGCACCCTAGGGATGAACTCTGTTACTGATTGGGTTAGAAATTGGTTGAGTGGGAGGGGACAAAGGTTACAGGTAAATGGAGCTCACTGAGGAGAAGGAGGTTACCAGTGGTGTGCCCCAGGGATCTGTCCTTGGTCCGATCCATTTAACATCTTTGTTAGTGATATTATGGAAGGACTTTCGGGTAAGGTTTGCCTCTTTGCAGATGATACCAAAATCTGCAATAGAGTAAACACACAGGAAGGAGTAGATAACATGAGGGGGGATCTAGCTAAGCTTGAAGAATGGTCTAGAATTTGGCTACTGAAATTTAATGCTAAAAAATGCAGGGTCATGCATTTAGATTGCAAAAATCCAAAGGAGCTGTTCAGTGTAGGGAGTGAGATACCTCTGTCCACAAAAGAAGAGCGGGACCTTGGCGTAATTGTCTGACAATCGTAAAGTAGCTAAACAGGAAGAAAAGGTGACTGTGAAAGTCAGAAGGATGCTTGGGTGTATAGGGAGAGGAATGGCTAGCAGAAAAAAGGAGGTGATAGTGTCTCTGTATAAGTCTCTGGTGTGACCTCATTTGGAGTATTGTGTGCAATTCTGGAGACCACACCTTCAAAAGGATATAAACAGGCTGGGAGTTGGTACAGAGGTTGACTACTAAAATGGTTAGTGGTCTTCATTATAAAGCATATGAGGACAGACCTAAAGAATTTAATATGTATACTTTAGAGGAAAGGCAGTACAGTATAAGGGCGATATGATAAAGACATTTAAATACCTATGTGCAGGGCCATACTAAGCTATAACTGCACCCTGTGCGACTTGTGAAACTGGTGCCCCACCCCAATGACATCAAACTTTTATCAGTTACATTTTTTATTTCTTTAAAAGCATTTCTATGCTGCTTATCTGGTTCTTTCGACTTCAGACTTCCAAAGGAGCTCTTTTTTGTCCTAGCAATGAATTAGGGACATGTTTACTTAATATTAATGTGTGTTAAATACCATTATACCCACAGAAATAAATAGGTGCTGCTACACTTAATGCGTGTTAACATTTGTGAATACGCATTAGCCTTTAGTAAACATGTCTCTAAATGAATGAGTGTCTTAATACCATTTGCATGGGCCCTGCTCATTTAGAGCCCATATTAAACCTGCCATATCATAACAGCACTACCAGGACTCACACAGCACCAAACACTACATTCAAAAAGGCAGCACTGAAAATATAAACCAATATACCTCAGAAAACCAATACATCTCCTACCGGGAAAAAGAGAACAAGTAGGACTCCTCCCCAGAAGCTACACAAACAGAAATACCACAGCTCAGTCATATATGCAAAACATAGACAGACCATTATCAAATGCAGAACAAGGGATCACAATTTAGAAAGATGAAGGCAATGAATGAACTGGGAACCCCAAAAGCCAAACTTGGAATGCACCACAACAAGGGAGAAATAAAACTATAAATTCATTTCCTCTTGTACTGAACAAACACAAAGACATCAGTGATGTACATTTCCCAGAGCTGGCATATTCCAGTTAATAAAGTCAAAATAAAATAATTTCTCTCTACCTTTTGTTGTTTGGGCATTTTATTTTTCTGTCACAATTGCCCCAGTCTCTCTCTTTTGCTTTCTTCATATATTCTGCTAACTCTTCATTGTCTGCTGTCCATTTATCCTTTCTTCTCTCGTCTCTTATTTTTTTCCACTCTCTCTCTACATCCACCTTGTTTCTTCCTTTTTACACAAAGTATATATCCTTCTCCCCAGCCTTACTGCCCCAGACATTTTCTCCACTCTGATCGCAGCATCTGCCCACTTTCAGCTCCCCAGCATCACCCCCTTCCAGGTCTCACCAGCATCAGCTCCCTTCCAGTCCCAGTTCTTCCCATCATCAGCTCCCCTCCGGTAACTGTCCTTCCCAGCATCAGTTCTCTTCTAGGCCCTAACCCTCCTAGCATCAGCTCTCCTTCAGTCTCAGTCCCTCCCTGCATGAGTTCACTTCCAGTCCTTCCATGCCTCCCCCCCCCCACCAAGCAGCAGTCCTCCCATGCCTTCTCTCCCCCCCCCCCCCGAGCAGCAGTCCTCCCATGCCTTTTCTCCCCCCTCCCCCGCCCCAGAGCAGCAGTCCTCCCATGCAGGAAGTTCTCAGTTTCACTTTTAACAGTGCAGACTATGTGATCGTGCTGGCTGGTGGCTGCAATTTAGTACAGCCCCAGGACCGAAGGAGAAAGGTCCCGCGGCTGTGTAGTTGTAATGAGTGCTATGGAGAAGTCCAGACTCCAGTCCACGGGTGGCAGGAGGATCCGGATGATAAAAAAAATAAGCAAATAACTCAGGGGAGAAGGCACAGAGGTATAATTATTCTGAAACTCCCAGCCGCACTGGAAGCGAGAGCTTAATTTATTTCTGGTCTCTTTCTGAATACGCCCCCCAGATTCTTGCACCTTGTGCAGCTACACCACTTGTACCGGACTAGGTGCAGTCCTGCCTCTGTGGCATAAATGCACAGGAGAGCCTCTTTCAATTGAAAGCAAGCTCTGCTATGAGGGGACATAGGATGAGAGTGAGAGGGAATAGACTCAGGAGTGATATGCGGAAATATTTCTTTACGGAAAGAGTGGTAGATCCATGGAATAGTCTCCCAGTGGAGATGGTAGAGATGAGGACAGTATCTGAATTCAAAAAAGCATGGGACAAACACAGAGGATCTCTAAAGGAAAAAAGGGGACCGCTGTAGTTGATATGGAAGGGCAGACTAGATAGGCCATGTGGTCTTTTTTCTGCCGTCATGTTTCTATGTTTATCTGTACCTGGAGTGGGTCTAAATGCACACAAGACGCTGCACATCCATGATGTTCAAAGTGCTCATTTTGGTTGTAGAACATCCAGAGGGTGTAGAGAAGAAGGCAGCACTCCATCATTCCCAGTACTCAGCACAATGTCAATGATAACAACAGTGGGGTTCCCTGTTCCTAACCCACTACGCTAACCATTAGGCTATTCCTAGACTTCCAGGTTCTGAAATACTATTCTGGGGATATTTATATAGACATTCTCGTAGACATCCCTATCGGGCAAGTCCACGTTTGTGAGATTGTGTCTGCACCTAGACGTGCCTGCTTTTTTTCCCCAGACATTCTGGCTTAGACATCCCATATGCACTTGGACGTTCCTTTAAAATTCCCTTCCACATAAACAAATAGAATGGAATAGACCTAATCTATCCCTCTCTGTTTAACATTTCCTTCTTTTTTCCATAATTATTTTTACTTCACTCCATCTTGACAAATTATGCTGATGTATAAATAATTTGTAATATAAAATGTTCACTCCTGAGATGGCTGCACAAGATGTTTAAAATGCACTTCAGAATGTAATTTACATATTTAACTATGTAAAACAAAATTATCTTCCTGTCTAGCAAGGCTCACATTTTTACTTGCATCCTTATATACAGTTAGAATTTAATGCATTTTATCTTCTAAAGCTGGGATCTGAACAGTTTTTCACTTGCTCACTCAGAAAATTTGCTTTTTTTCTTTTTTTTTAAACAAAGCTGCTTTCTAAAACCAATCAAGTCTCTTTGGTCTCTACCCCCTAGCGTTCCTAACCAAATCATAGTGTTTTCCCCCCCAGGAACAATAGCCTGTTTGCTGTGGCCATGAATTGGTCCCTTTGTTGAGTCAGATGTCCATGATGTTAATTGCAACTAATGTACCAGTAATTTCAGCAAAGAACAATTGCAACTTAGAATAAGAAGCAATTAATCAAGCATATACTATTTAAATTAGCTCATTTGTTAAGGATATTGGAGCTGGAAAGAGGGGAGTGAATGTGATTTGAAGCTTTCTAAAAACCTGATGCAAATTTTATTTGTTGAGCGATGGAAAACGTCGTAGCAGTGAGTTATTACCCCGGCGATGCTTTTTATTTTTTTTTCTGTGATTAGCACAGGCATGGTTTAGTTCTGAGCTGATGAAAAACGTTCATTCTTGTACATAAGATGTGTGGGCTACTGCAGTGACTCATTGACAGCATTCTGCTACAAAGAAAGAGGAAGCGTGATGCATGGGATGTCCACAGTATCAACAGGGCTGGCCCAAACATCAGACAAGACTAGGTGGTCGCCTAGGGGGCAGCAAAGAGCGGCAGCAGTCGAAGCAAAATAATAGATCCTGACGGTCAGACAAACTCAAAGAGCCATCAGCACGTTCTTTTACTTGCAGGGAGATTAGGCACGAGCATGCTTTTTCTTCTTTTGATACCGTTGAGTCAATGCTGGCTCCTAAATACACGGCAAAGTTTAGGATGATGTTCGATTATGCATTTTTCTAGAACGGTTGTGGGAGGGGCGGTGTTGGGATTATAATGATTGTTGAGTTTAATTATCAAAATCTTTGGGGAGGGGAAGATGTAAGGCTGACGGTCCGCCTAGGGTGCTCAATACCCTTGCACCGGCTCTAAGTACCAGCTGTGGCCATCAGACATCAGAGGATGGGGGTGAAGAGCATCAGGTGCCTTTCAAAGTGCTAAGTGGCTCCACGCTGGGCTGTATAATGTCAACATATGGATCTTAATAAGACTGCAAGCTCTTCCAAGCAGGTATTCTCATAATTCCCTATCGGATGTATGTATTTTGCATTTTTTTATTTTTACAGGCACAATTCACACAATACGTTCACATCTTTTTTTTAAATTAGATTTATATCCTATCTGTATGAAGCCATTCAATACAGGTTACAATAAGCATTTCACAACAGAAAATGACCATAGCATGCAGAAATGAATAATGCAAGCTAAAACAGACAAAAAGCAGGAGAATGCACCTTCTGGCTATTCTTTAAACTGGATTAAACACATAAGCGAACATTTAATGTTTAATTTATTTGATTAACCACAATACATCCAGAGGATACCACTGGTGTACAATTGAAAAAAGAAGATATTGAAGAGAAAGCAAGGAAAGCCCCCAGACAACACTGACACGAGACAAAGGAAAAAGAACAATAAGGGCCAAACACAAAGACTAATAGAATTTTAACTATAAAAGTTAAAAAAAATCTAAAGGACCACAAAAAAGGTAAAAATACTAAGACAGGAAGGGAAACATAAAATCAACAAATCTAAAAACTTAAAAACAAGCAGAATAAAATCCAACTAAAAGGTAGCTATCAAAAACTATACACTCTAACCTAAGCAACATATAAAGCGAGGAAAACCAACCTAAATTACAAAGACCAACCGAGTTTATAGTATATCAGTCATACAGTACACACAGGAAAAGAGCCAGGTTTTTAGGGATACTTTGAATTTATCGTAATTTGGTTCCATTCTTAAAGTGAGCAGCAATTTTTTGCTCAATCCAAAAAAGAAGAATGGCGGCTTTCCTCATGCTGAAACTGAAAAATAGAAGGGAGCTGTAACTGTCCTAACAGAGAAGATCAGATTGGGTGAGATGATGAATAAAGGGTATGAAGAGAGGCCAAATACCGAGGGAATCCAGTATAGAGGGATCAATGCGCAAGGAAATGATGTTTCATGGAATAGGAAGCCACTGCTGTAACTGTAAAAGAGGAGGGACATGATCCAATTTGCCAGCATCAAATAATATGTCCATAGCACAGTTTTAAACAAATTGTAACTTATTTATTTATTATTTGTATTTAGCTCACACTTTTCCAGTGGTAGTTCAAGGCAAGTTATATACAGCTACCAGAGTTATTTCCCTGTCTCCAGAGGGCCTTACAATCTAAGGTTGTACCTGAGACAATGGAGGGTTAAGTGATTTGCTCAAGGTCACAAGGAGTGTCAGTGGGATTCAAATTTTGCTTTTGAGAATGCTCATTCCCTTTGTAATATAATGTGCTTTTGATTTTCTATTTTAAGCTTTCCTCTAAATTCAGGGGTTTCTAATGTTCTTTGGACCCTTGCCAGATTGGTTTTCAGGATACATCAGTACACATGTATCTGTACATATCAATCTGGTTCGTATATCCAATGGATGCAAAAATTATTGCACCATGTATATTCTCTATTAGTAGCTGGCTGAGAGAGGCTAAGGACAAGCTAATACCAGAGAAAAGAGATTTGCCATAATCAAGACGATCAGAAATAAGAGGTGAGATGGAGAGGAGGGCTTACTAGCTGCCCGCTTACTGGCGTGTCGAGTTCCTGCTGAGCCAGTAAGCAGGCAGATGTGTAGACAGCCTGCCAGTTTTCACACGCGCCCGCGTGTTGCAGCCCACGGGTCGTGATCCTAAGGGGTGTATCCAAAGGGGCTTGATATGCCCCTTTAGTGCCCCTTAGATGCCCAGGCAGAGGTGGAGGATTATGAGAAGACGGTCTTGGGAACAGCACCATGGGGAAAATGAAGATCAAAGGCCCCTCGAAGGCGGTTCCAACTGTTTCTCCGGTAGGAACAGTGATAGGCTCTATGGATAGACATGTGCTTTCTCGACCGGCGACCCTGGTATCCCCAAATGGAGCTTCTCTTAGCTTCGGGGGAAGAACCCCACCACCACATCCGGGTCTTCCCTTGTCATCCACTATTGTATCTGAAGAACCGTTGCCAGTGAATACTGCTATTTCTTCTGTTCCGATTCCAAAACCAGTTGGTGTACTCTTTGGAAGGGGAGAATCTTTCAGTAGCTGGGGATAATGAGGGGGAGGTCACTCTTAAGGATATTTGGGGTGCATTTAAAAGTATAGATTCCAAGTTGTCTGGTACAATGAGCTCCTTATGTGTTTTTTTTCGCAAGGACCAGCTGTTAAACTGGTTGACTTGGAAACTAGGCTCATGGTATCAGATAAATCTATTGTGCAGTTAAATTCACAAATGTCTTCATGTTCTGCTATACATGCTCATTATGTTAAGGATTTTGCTATATTGCATGCTAAGATAGGCCTTGGAGAACACTCTGAGTGCCTGGAATTTACGTTTTCTCAATTTTCCTTATACTCATCTGCAGATATTTTGTTGCCAAAATATTTTAAAGAAGTCTCCAAATATTTGTTTTTGTAGAAGCCTTCCTTTTCCTGTTTTCTGTTTCTCTTGAATTTGACTACCCCAACTGAAATAATACAAGCTTATTATGTGCCAGTGAAGGTTCGAGTACCTCTTTCAGGGGAGAGTGTGTTTCACTCTCTCGCTATCCCAACTGTTAGTCAGAATTTAACACTTTTCTTAGAAGATTCTACTGATAATATTCCTAAAAGATAAATGTTAATTCTGACTTTAAGGTCCGAATCTGTTAAAGTTAGCATTTTGAGATTGTTTTTTAAGCATAAAGATGCTTTGTTCTGTGGCCAGCCCCTGCAAATTTTTCTGGATGTTAGTCGGGCTACTCAGGTCCGCCAGAAACAGTTTTTGCAATTGAAGAATTGTGTGCTGGCTTTGGGGTGCAACATTTTATTTGAAGTTTACGTGCAAGTGTATGGTGACCTTGCAGGGACAAATGTTTACCTTTGTAGATGTTACTTAATTTGAAAATTTCTTAGTGGATTGTCAGTAAGGAGCCTTGGTTTGGGTTTTGATTTATTTACATTCTCTTATATACCGTGCTATTCTGCATCAGTGTGGTTTACATTGAACAAACTGAAATTACATTGAACAGGGCATTATAACTTGGAGATAACTATTTTGCAGGGAACATGGGCTATGGAGGGTTAAGTGGCTTGCCCAAGACCACAAGGAGCACCTGTGAGACTAGAAACCCCAGTCCTTCTGGCCCAAGGTTGCTGTCCTCTAGTGGGATTTGAACCCCCGACCTTCCGGCCTGAAGTACCTTGCCCCAACCACTAGGCCATGCCTCCACTCCACAATGTTTAGTGTTTGTATTCTCCACAATGGCAAATTTATTGCCTTTTTTTCTGGTTTCTTTTTTTTTTCTTAGATTTAACTCCAACATAGTTCCTTATGTGGGCTTGAACATCTGATTTCTTTTTCTGTGTATGTTATTGTTGTGGTGTGGGTTTTAAAGATGTTTTTTCTTGTTTTTTTCTTGGTGTATTGTAATATGTGAAGCAAATGCAATAAAGATATCGATCACAAAAGTTATTTCTTTTTATGGATGAGTTGAAAATCCTTATTATTTAGAAAGGATTTAACATAACATATCCTTCTCAAATGGAAAAGAAAACCAAGAGCGAACTAGCAGTGATATGTGTTTTTCAAAAGTCAATTTGGAGTCCAAAGTTATTCTTAATAGTTTCATAGAATAAGCAGAAGTACTGTATTACAAATGACTGGGGCGAGAGAAGGTCCACTGTGGCCACCATGAAGCTATCAGGACTGAGTCTGAAGCGATATGCCCCCAACCAGCCAGTAGCTTCCTCTAAACAAAGACTGAAGAAGATGTCAAGCGAGGCAGGATCCATAGCTTCTGCCTATGCTGACACGAAAACTCCATGATCCTGAACGAGAGTTAGAAAAGGGGACAGAAAATAGTTAAACAAAATAGGAAAGAAAGCAGAGCTCTGTGGTACCCCACAGATAACTGAACTAGAGCCAGACACAGCAGAATTGAAATGTACACCCAGAAAGAAAAGGAAAAAAAACCATCTACACGTAGCTCTTCTAACCTTACCTAAAAGAGCTGGTGATCGATCAGGCCAAACACCGCGCTGAGGTTAAGGGCTAACTGTATGGAAGACTTGCCAACATTAGCATTGAGTTGGATTCTATTCATCATTGAGACCAGCATGATTTGGATGTAGAGCATTTGCTTTATCCACAAAATCTGTGAGTTAGGAGCAAGGCAGCCTTTTTGATAATCTTAGAGATAAACAGAAGGTTGGAGACTGGTCTATAGGTAGAAACTGAGCAAGGTTCAAATCTGGCTTCTTAAGGAGTGGTTGGGCTCTTGCAGACTTCCGTCTAGAAGGGAACTGAATAAAGACTGTTATTAACTAGACTAAGGGGTATGTTTACTAAATAGCGGTAGCGGCTTCTGTGTGATATCGGAGCCGCCGCACGGAAGCCACTACCGCTGTTTAGTAAACATACTCCTAAAAAAAGGATATAAACTTATTTCTTGATCTTTTAGAAAAAAAAAGAGAGAAAGGGGTCCAGGGGAGACATAGAGGCCCTCACTGAAGACAAACGTTTTGCTAAACCAAATTGAGATTAAGAATTAAAGGCTAGCTGTGTGATCCTGCAGAGTTGCTGAAGTCAGAGTTAGGCTTTGACTGTAAAAGGAGTCGCCTAATGGTTAGAGCACTAGCTTGGGAACCAAAAGACCATTGTTCAGTTCCCACCAGCACTCTTTGTGGCCTTGGGCAAGTCACTTAACCCTCCATTGACTCAGAAAAAAGACATCTAAATGATCAATGTCCTTGTTTAATGTACATTACCAAGTTTAAGTTACAACGTAAACCGCTTTGATTAAATGATAAAGATGTATAAAAAACTTAATAAATAAAATAAATCATAACATTCGCTGAACTGGTGTCCAGAGCTGCATTAGCCTTTGGACTATGAATGGTTGAATTGGCTGAGTTGGAATCCAGACTGGATTCCACCTGAGAAGTAAGAGTGCTGAAGCTGAAGGCAGAAGAATGGGTGAATTATTGTCTCTTTAGGATGACCACCTTGGTGTTAAAATGATCAACAACATTTTCTGCTGAAATAAAAGATGTAGCTGGGAGAGTTGACCAGGTCAAAACAGTAGACATGTGAAAAATGACCTTAAAACTCTAGCAGTAACATTTAAAAAAGCCAAGTATATTCAATGCCACCATCCAGATAGGCAGAAGTGGTCACTGCTACAGATTATCCACATTTTAGTAATAGTCATTATGGGGCTTGTTTACTAAGCCCTGTGCCAGTAACATGCATCTGGGCCACGTTATCAGCGTGGGGATGGCTAACTACAGGAAAGCGAGTACATCTGTCCTCCTGCAGGTACCATGGTTCAGCACAGCAAACCAGCCATGGGAACAACATATGCCACCCATTGAAGTGATGCTACTTGCACCTGTTCTACTAGGACCGAGTGCAGTGGTGGGACTGCCCCTGTCTTGCCCAGTCACTGTTCCAACACACACCAGAAGGTGCAACGGGCCTTGCACTACTTTTCAGCACTCTACAAAAAACACATGCTAACCAGATAGTTGAGACACCCACCCACTGGAAAGGAAACACACTAGACCTCGTATTCATCCCACGACCAGACATAAATCCAAACTATAACTTTGACCTGGATATCACCCCAGTCCCATGGTCTGATCACAACCTAATCAAATTCCAGATGCCTATGCATCAAGACAGCAACTGGCCTAGGAAAGCAGCCGAAAACCCGTCAGCACTCACAGAACATTTCAGACCATTCAACAAAGAGGCGATCATCAATGAAGTCTTCCCAAACTTCAAGCTAGATTCACCTAACTTGGATGAAATGATGGACACATGGAATAACAGCCTGAGAGCTGCCACATGCCTACCTGCCTCAAACAAGCCACCTGCACCAGACAGGACACCAAGAGGTAGGAAATCTGCACGATGGTACTCTGCAGAGTTGCGGACCTCACTACTTCTCCTTAGGAAACTAGAAAGAAGATGGCGGCACTCCCGGTCCCTAACTGACCAAGAAGCCTACAACGCCCACCTGAACGCACACCGGGACTCTGTATCAGTAAAAATGAAAGAATACCACTCCGAACTCCTGTGCCGCTCACTGAACAAACTCCATGACCTCTTCAACCTAGTGAAGACCCTGATAAAAAAACCTTTGCCCACCCAAACTACAATGTTACATCCGCAGGAATACGTGGACTACATACTAGCCAAATCCAGTAATATCAGCATATCAGGAGGGGAGGAGTAGCCTAGTGGTTGGGGCAAGGTACTTCAGGCCGGAAGGTCGGGGGTTCAAATCCCACTAGAGGATAGCAACCATGGACCAGAAGGACTGGGGTTTCTAGTCCCACAGATGCTCCTTGTGGTCTTGGGCAAGCCACTGTCATGAAGTGGGTATCAATAAAGATGCAAACCTGAAAAGAAACCCTGTTTCTCAGAGAAATCTAGATGTGCAGTTACCTCAAGGCACAGCTAGAGGGGGCAGGAGTGATCATACAGGAGCTAATGAGCCTAAGAGAGCTAATGACTTGCACCTGGGAATGAGCCCGGGAGTTTCAAAGGAAAGATTCCTTTATAAGCAGAAGCTGAATGCTAGCAAAAGAGGAACACCTCTATTGAGATGAACAGCTCCAGAGGAAGGGCAGAACTGGAACCGGATCCAGAAAGGAGGAACATCTCTACAAAGAGGAACAGCTCCAGGAGAAGGACTTGGAGAAAGTATCCTACCTGAGCAAGCCCAAAGGAACAGGGTTCACAAAGGTGGAGTTCAGAAGGGCCAGGCTAAGCGAGCAGCTGTTCAGAGGGAGTCTGCTGGAGAAAGCACTAAGGCTAGAGAGTGTGCCACTCCCTGTTCCCACAACGTTCCTGATTCAAAAGCAGAGAGACGTATCCAGAGAACCAGAGAGATAGGTTTGGAGGAAAGCCTGCAGTCTCTGGGAAATACTAGTCAAGTTTTACCAGGCACCAAAGGAAAAGCAGTTTCTGACAAAGCTAAGTTCTTACTGAAGCACAAAGTTGAATCCACACCAGGTTTTACCAAGCTGCCAAAAAGCAGAGCCCTGCCTAGAGCATGTCGGCAGAGAACCTGTTGCAGGAAAAACGTTTCTGGGAGAGAAAACTCCACGGATTCAAACCACAGAGGCTCCAGGTATGAAAGCTTTATTCATGATACTGAATGCTTAACTCCTAGAGGCACTGCTAAAACAAATACTCAGTTTGTAAGGAAGAAGAAACCAGGGTGGTTTCAGAAAATTCCCAGAGAACTTAAAATACAGTCTTATTGGAGGCAGGAGCCTAGGGACACTTCACGTAGACCTGTAGCAGACAGGGACAGTGACTACTCTGATGATGAATGTAGTGGAGCAGAATCCATGGAAATTGAATATATAAATGCTGTTCCCATTCCTCCACCAGAAGAAATGGATTGTGGTTTGTGCATGGCCACGAGCCTAGAATCTGTAGCCACTGTATAACTGAGAAGAAGTTTGTTTAATTCTTATTGTGTTGGAATTGTTTATTGTTTATTGTTTATTGTACATTTAATATACCGCCTCCCATAACATCGAGGCGGTTTACAATATAAAATCAATAGTTAGAAGGATAAAAAATTACAATATAAAAACAATAGTTAGAAAGATAAAAATTACAAGATATGATAGAGGGGAGAGAGAAGAGGGCAAAATAGATATCCAGAGTGCAGCCAGAAAAACAGAGAAAGGGAGATTTAGGGGGAAAAGCTAGAGAGAAAAGGTGAGTTTTCAGAAGGGAGCGGAATTTGGAATAGGATTCTTCTGTACGGAGGTTGGTGGGAAGAGAGTTCCAGAGAGAGGGTGCTAAATAATAAAAGGCCGATTTCCTGGTGGATTGCAGATGAGCTCTGGAGGGTGCTGGAAGATGAAGGCGGTTGATGTGTATGGATCGAAGACTGCGTGAGGGGGTATGATAAGTCAGTAAATCCGAAAGGTAAGCAGGTGTTGAGTGATAGATGGCTTTATGAGTTAGGGTGAGAACTTTGAAGGATATCCGGAAATCAAGTGGCAGCCAATGGAGGTGATATAGCAGAGGGGTGACATGGTCGCGAGGGGAGGCGTGGATGATCATGCGAGCAGCTGTGTTTTGGACCAATTGAAGACGGTGTTTTTGATTTTGGGGAAGACCGGCAAAATGGTGTTGCAGAAATCTAATCTGGTGATAACTAAAGAAAGAAGAAGAGTAGTAAGAGCTTGAGTGGACAGAAAGGAATGAACAGCACGAATTTTCCGGAGACATAGAAACGAGCACCGAGAAATGTGGGAGATATGATCATGAAAGTTAAGGGCACTATCAAGGAAGACTCCAAGGTAGCGAAGCTTGGGGACTACAGTGATGGTGGAGCCTGCAAGGGATGGAGCAAGTGAAGGTGTAGGAGAGGTGTGGGGGAACCAAATTGCAGCAGTCTTATTAACATTGAGGACCAAGCAGTTAGAAGAAAGCCATGAAGAGATAGTGGACAAACAATTTTCTAAAGGAGATATATCAGGACAGGATGAAGAAGTGTGGTGCAACAGAAAGATATCGTCAGCATAGAAGTAACTCGAAATCCCAGATTGTTGAATGATCAGTGCCAGGCTCTTCCTACTCTGCACAAAACATTATCTGTAAACAGCACTGATTTTAAAGAGCGCGGTATATAAAAGCATTAAATAAATAAATAAACATATTCTACCCTTTAGTAATCATGCTCCTGTCTGTATAATAAACTGCATTATTTCTGTCCTAGCTTGAATCGCTTACCTATATAGATAGCAGCTGAATATTGATGTCATTTATACAGCTGGGTGGAATGCCCTCACTCCTCCTCCTCTTTACCCTGGCTCCATGCAAATAATGAAAGGAATATCCTTCACTAGAGTTATGGCAGTTGCAAATGCATCTGGTATTGCAGATGGAGCGTCTAATTGCCCTCACTGCCGGACTTTTTAAAAAAGTGGCAGTTTAGTAAGGATTGACAGCTGTCTATTGCAACCGTACAACCACATCTTCATCAGAAACCTTTGAAGGGCTTTGGGGGGTGACTGCACCACATTTTTGGGGGGAGGGGGATGGGGAGGAGCTAGGTATCCCATGGACCTCTCTAAGTACAAACCAGTCAGTACCAGAGGAGATCAAACCTAAGTTTTCTTTGGAACCTCAGATGACAAGACTTTGACTTTCATACTGTGGACGCATTATGCGAAGAGAGAGATCATTAGAGAAAGACATCATGCTTGGCAAGGTTGAAGGTCAGTGCAAAAGAGGAAGGCCAGCAATGAGATGGATCGATACAATAACAGCAGCTATGGATGCCACTTTATCAACATTAAGTCACCTGACTGAAGACCGAACACAGTCTAAGACAACAATCCAGAAGATCGCCATGAATCGACACCGAATCGACAGCACTTAACAACAGCAACATTATAGATGAGGAAGCATTGATTAGTACACTGCGTTATTGATATTCAGCATTATTTTAAAAGATCACAAGGAGACACGAGAATATTTTATCTATCCATTCCTGTTTCAGAGGAAAGAGGTTAGTGGTGGCCAATAGAGTGCAATTTGAAGAATTTGTAATTACAGCAGTGTTAAAAAATACCAGACGCCCTATGGAGGAACTAGAGAGAGGTCACTTTAAGAGCAATAAATATTCCATGTGTGAGATTTCTATTAGAAGAGACACTTTTGTGAGCCAGTTGATATAATGTATCTGGATTAAGCCGGTTGATATAGTGTATCTGGATTTTCAGAAAGCCTTTGATAAGGTCCCTCATGGGAGACTCTTGGTGAAATTAAAAAGTCATGGGATTGGAGGCAGTGTAGTATTATAGATCAGGAACTGGTTAAAAGATAGAAAACAAAGAATAGGCCTAAATGGCCAATTTTCTCAATGAAGAAAGGTGTGTACTGGGTCCGCTGCTTTTTAACATAGTCCTTAATGACCAGGAAAAGGGAATAACGAGTGAGGTGATCAGATTTGCAGATGATACATAATTATTCAAATTTATTAAAACACAAGAGGATTATGAAGAATTGCAAGAGGACCTTAATAAACTGGAAGACTGGATGTCGAAATGGCAGAAGAAATTTAATGTGGACAAGTGCAAAGTTATGCACCTAGAAAAGAACAACCCAAACTATGGTTATACAATGCAAGGTACCACCTAAAAAACTACCACCCAGGAGAAAGATTTAGGTGCCATCATAGATAATACATTGAAACCCTCCAGCCAGTGTGCAGTGGCGCCAAAGAAAGCAAATAGACGGCTAAGAATCATAAGGAAAGGAGAATAAAACCAAGGATATTATAATGCCTCTGTACCAGTCCATGGTGCAAACCTTGAATATTGTGTGCAGTTCTGGTCGTCGTATCTTAAAATGGATATGGCAGAATTAGAAAAGGTACAGAGAAGAGCCACTAAAATGGTAAAGAGGATGGGAAGATACCCTATTGAGGAGAGGCTAAAAAGATTAGGGCTCTTCATCTTGGGAAAGAGATAGTTGAGGGGAGATATGATAGAGGTCTATAAATTAATGAATGGAGTGGAACGGGTAAACGTAGATCGGTTGTTTACGTCATCAAAAAGTAGAAAGACTAGAGGACATGCAATGAAGCTACAATGTAACCCATTTAAGACTAATAAGAGAAAATCTTTTTTTTTTACTCAACTCGTAACACTCAACACTCAAACTCTGGAATTTGTTATGGGAGGATGTAGTAAAAGCTATTAGTGTAGCTGAATTTAGAAAAGGTTTGGACAAGTTCCTGGAGGAATGGTCCATAAATCATAATTAAAGAGGACCCAGAAAATCCACTGCTTACTCCAGGATGAGCATTGTGGAGTCTTTGTGCCTTTTTGGGAATCTGCCAGGTACTTGTGACCTGGATTGGCCACTGTTGGAAACAGGATACTGGGCTTGATGGATCTTGGTCTGACCCAGTAGGGCATTTCCACTACTACTACTACTGTTATTAATCATATATATAGCGCTACAAGACTTACACAGTGATGCACATACACATGTAGAAAGACGGTCCCTGCTCATCAGCTCTTACAATGTAAAAGAAGACAGACAATACAATAATTGAGAACAGGGATACAAATAGGGAAAGGTAGGGAGCCACAAGGAGAATAAGGGATCAGGACCCAAAAACAACCTCAAAGAGGGAGGCTTTTAGCATGGATTTGAAAATGAGCAGCGATGGAGCCTGACGTACAGACTCAGGTAGTTTGTTCCAGGCTTAAGAAGCAGCAAGGTGAAAGGATTGAAGTTTGGAGTTGGCAGTGGAAGAAAAGGGCATAGAAAGAAGCAGGGCACAAGAGCAGAGTTCATGAGGAGGAAGAGAGGACAGAGGAAAAGTAATGAGGAGCAGTAGAACGAATGCATTTCTAGGTCAGAAGGCGGCAGTTTGAATTGGATATGGAAAGGGAAGAGAAGCCAATGAAATTTATTTTAGACAGTTTTGTATACCACCTTATCTTTCAATCAAAGTGATGACAACACAATTGGGGGATACATTTAACACCAGGGGATATGAGACACATACACTAATACTTACAGGGAACATGGGAAGTGGCTTGCCCAAGACCACAAGGAGCACCTGTGGGACTAGAAACCCCAGTCCTTCCGGCCCAAGGTTGCTGTCCTCTAGTGGGATTTGAACCCCTGACTTTCTGGCCTGAGGTAACTTGTCCCAACCACTAGGCCACACTCCTCCCTATGACTTGAGAAGAGGGGTTATATGAGTAAAGCGGGGTTGGCGGAAGATTAGTTGCACTGCTGAGTTCTGAACAGATTGAAGGGGAGAGAGGTGACTCAAAGGGAGACCAGCAAAGAAGAGATTGCAGTAATCTAGATGGGAGGTGATCAAAGAATGGATAAGTGTCTTAGTAGCGTGCTCAGAAAGGAAGAGCCAAATTTTGTTAATGTTTTAGAGAAAGAAACTACAGGTTTTAGCAATCAGTTTGATGTGTGTGGAGAAGGAGAGGGAGGAGTCAAAGATGACCCCAAGATTGCAGGCTGAGGAAATAGGAAGTAGAAGAGTGTTATCTACAGAGACAGAGAAAGGAGGAAGGGGGAGGAGGGTTTAGGGGGAAAAATAATAAGTTTGATTTTGGCCATGTTCAATTTCAAATGGCAGTGAGACAGGCAGAGATTTGGACCTGGAGTGATGGAAAAATATCAGGTGTAGAGAGATAGATTTGAGAGTCATCAGCATAAAAATGGTATTGAAAGCCATGGGAAGAGATGAGAGTACCAAGGTTCTGGGTATAGAGCAGGGGTCGGCAACCCGCGGCTCCGGAGCCGCATGTAGCTCTTTCTCACCTTTGCCGCGGCTCCGGAGCACACTGCCCGCCCGGTATTAAAACGTGGCGTTATGGGCTCCCTCCATTCTTCTGCAGCCGCGGCTCCCTGCCTCTTAAGGAACCGCGGCTGTGCTTTTAAAATCATCTCGGAGCCCTTCCTGTCTTGACGGGCTCCGTGCAGCATTGTCCCGCCTCTAAAGGAAGTTTTGGAGGCAGGACAATGCTGCACGGAGCCCGTCAAGACAGGAAGGGCTCCGAGATGATTTTAAAAGCACAGCCGCGGTTCCTTAAGAGGCAGGGAGCCGCGGCTGCAGAAAAAGGGAGGGGGGCTGACATGGAGGGAGGGAGCAGATATGGATGGATGGAGGGAGGGGGGCTGACATGGAGGGAGGGAGCTGATATGGATGGAAGGAGGGAGGGGGCGGAAATGGAGGGAGGGAGCTGATATGGATGGGGGGAGGGGGGCTGACATGGAGGGATGGAGGGGGCTGACATGGAGGGAGGGGGGCTGATATGGATGGATGGAGGGAGCTGATATGGATGGAGGGAGGGGGGCTGACATGGAGGGATGGAGGGGGCTGACATGGAGGGAGGGAGCTGATATGGATGGAGGGAGGGGGCTGACATGGAGGGATTGGGGAGGCGGGCTGACATGGAGGGAGGGAGCTGATGTGGATGGACGGAGGGAGGGAGGGAGGGAGGGGGCTGACATGGAGGGATGGAGCACTGGTAATGGGGTTGAGGGGACGAGCACTGGAAATGAGCTGATTAGGGGAGGCTAGGACTGGTAATGATTTGATGGGGGTAGGACTGGTATTGGGCTGATTAGGGGAGGCTAGCACTGGTAATGGGGTTGAGGGGGGATTAGCACTGGAAGCGAGCTGATTGGGGGGCTTTGACTGGGCATGGGCTGATTGTGGGGAGGGGAGGATAGAGCTGCTGGCCCTGGAAGATAACTGGGGGCTAAGGCTACAAATGGGCTGATATGAGGGGATGGGAGAATGGAACTGGATCTGAGAGGGGCTGCCATGGTATTTGTACTAGAAGGGACTGGTCAGTGGGGAAGGAGGGGGACTGGAAGGAAATGGACACCAGTGGCAATCATGGGAATGCAAGTTGACATTGGAAGGTACTGGGAATGAGGACTGGAAAGGGGCTGATATTGGGGAGGGTTACTGGGACTGGAAATAGGCTGATGGAAAGAAGTGAAGAAAACGAAAGAAGAGATAAGAAATGGCAGATGGACCATAGACCACAGAAAGAGAGCCAAGAGAAGAAAGGAAAGCAGAAGCCTCAGATCGGGACCAGCATGATCAAAGAATAAATTGGTCAGACAACAAAGGTAGAAAAAATCATTTTATTTCATATTAGTGATTTGACTACAAAATCATCATCATTTTGAAATCAAATATTGTTACTTGTTGTTGTGATATTTTCTGGCGTATTTTTTTTGGTGTGCGAAGGAAGAGGGGTAGTCTTATACGGCGAGTATAGGCCAAACACCTATATTTTAACAGGAAAAGTAGGGGGTCGTATATAGCATTAAGGTAAGAAACAATATATGCAGTGTTAGATTTGTTTTAAATGTCGCAATGGTTTTGCGGCTCCCAGTTTTTTTTTTCCCTTCGGAAACGGGTCCAAGTGGCTCTTTATGTCTTAAAGGTTGCAGACCCCTGGTATAGAGAAAGAAAAGGAGAGGGCCCAGAACAGACTCTTGGGGTACACCAAATGACAGTGGGATAGCAGTGTAGGAGGAACCATCATAACAAACACTGGAAGAGCAATGGGAGATTTAAGAAGAGAACCAGGAGAACACAGAGCCCCTAAAACTAAGTAAGGACAATATGTCAAGGACAAGGTGGTCAACAGCATCAAAAGCAGCAGAAAGGTCAAGGAGAATGAGGATTGAGTAAAGACCTTTGGATTTAGCCAGGAATAAGTCGTTGGAGATTTTGGCAAGAGCCGTTTCAGTAGAATGTAAGGGATGAAAGCCAGATTATAGTGGATCTTGAAGGGCTTGAGAAAAGAGAAATTCAAGGCAACGGTGGAGTACTGCATGTTCAAGAAGTTTGGAAATGGAAGGAAGAAGGGAGATGGGTCAATAATTAGAAGGACAAGTAGGGTCAAGTGAGGAGAAGAGATGTGACCACAGGATGCTTGAAGGATGCTGGGACAGTTGCATTCAGAGCTGGCCCAAGTGTTTCTACCTAGGGTGGCAGAAACCCTGGCCTCGCCACCCCCCCATTGATGCCACCCTTCAGCTGACGCCCCCAAAGCTGCAGCTGCCTCCCCTCAGCTCCCACTGCTACCACTGCCGTCACCTCAAGCTGCTGCCAATTCTGTCTCGGGAAGGGGAGGCGGGCAGCAGCAGTGGCAGTATTTCCAAAAATGGTTGCTTTTTGATGCCACTTTTGAAAATATTGCTGCTGCCGCTCCCCCCCCCAATGGAATTGGTGGAAGCTGGGGGGTTGGCATGGCCACCCATGTGTGCTGCTGTGCCGCTGCCAACCACCCAGGCCAGCCTCCCTAGGCAGTCGCCTAGCTCACCTAGTAGATGGGGAAGCCCTGGTTGCAGTGGATAGGTTGTGAATATGAAAGATGGGATGACAGAAGAGGAGATGGAGTTAAAAACATAGAAACATAAAGGCAGAAAAAGACCACATGATCTATCTAGTCTGCCCTTCCATATCAACCTCCACAACAGTATCCTTTTTTCCTTTAGAGATCCACTGTGGTAAGGAGACAGGTGGGAGCAGGATCTGAGGAACAGATAGCGAGTTTAAAGGAAGAGAGAAGATGAGCGTTTTCCTCTTCAGAGATTTTAGAAAAGGTAGCAGAGACTGAGGGGAAGAGTTGGTATTGAAGAGGGGGGAGAGGGGATGAAGCTGGTCTTTTAGGGAATTGGAGTGTAATCTTGTGGACTTTATCATGGAAATAATTGGCTATGGTTTGGGCAGAAAGGGGAGGAGGGGTCAGAGGTGGAGATGCCTTATGGAAAGAGTTGAGAGTTGAAAAGAGATGGCGAGGGTCAGAGGGAAGGGAGTTAGTCAGATGGATATAGTAGTTTTGTTTGGCGAGTGCTGTGGTTGACTGGAAGGAGGCAAGCATGAATTTGAAATGAAGAAAGTCAGAAAGGGTAGGGGATTTGAGCCAAATGCATTCAGCTGAGCTGGTACAGGAGCGTAAATAACGGGTAGTTGAAGATAGCCAGGGTTGAGTTATAAAACAAAATTGCAGAGAGATCATTTGAACCTCTGGAACTGAAGTGTGCCTGTAGCTTTCTGTTTCATTACAAGGCCAGAGCCTTATCAGCCCCCCCCCCCACCATTGTGTGCCTCACAGGACATGGCATGGACGGAGCAAGAGTATCCAGAGCAGAGGAGAGTACAGTATTATAGGAAGCTAGAGCCTCATCAACAGTTTTAGAAGACAAGATGGAGGAAAGAGGCGATGGATCGATAGCATGAAGATTTCTAAAAATGTAGGAAGAGACAGGCTGAGACTGAGGCGGGGAGTGATGAAGAGTGTGTTCTTATGCTCTTATGTTCTTATGAGTCCGAATGGCAGAGGCTTTATATTAAAATTTAAAACTACCTGCAATTCATGCATGTGGTGCATGACATCATATGCCCTTATGTAGGGAAAACCACTAGATTTTTGAAACACATTCATTACCTGAGGATGTAGTAAAAGCTGTTAGTGTAGTTGGGTTTAAAAAAGGTTTGGAAAAGTTCTTGGAGGAAAGGTCCATAAACCGTTATTAAAGAGGACCAGGGAAATCCACTGCATTGTGGAACCTATGTACCTTTTTGGGAACCTGCCAGATACTTGTGATTGGATTTGCCACTGTTGGAAACAGGATACTGGGCTTGATGGACCTTGGTGTGTCCCAGTATGGAATTTCTTATGTTCTTATCTGCCAGACCCAGATGGGCTTCCTCTATTTTAATGGGATTTTTTTGATCGACAGCCAAAAATGCTCAAATCCCACATACCTAAGAAATTATATTGTGTTTGAACCTTTGATCTCTTCCAGGGCAATCATTCCCATGGCCGAGATTTTAGTCCTGCAGCTGCTAGGAGGCCTCTAAAGCTTGTCTAGATATGTCTTCATGCAAGCAGGCTTATCCGCCTCGCTGTGATGAGGCAAGCTGAGACACTCTTTCCACCATCATTTCTGCTTTGAATTGATCCTTCTTAGATACCTGTATATTTTTGTATGATATATTATTAACATTCTTTGGAAAATGTGTGCAGGGCCTGTTGTCATTGAAGCAGGACACTAGTCTTCGTTATTGAAAACAGAGTCTTTGACCTGGATGGGTTTCTCAGTCTGCACTAGGTTTTCCTCCCATTGCTGGATTCTGGCACTCAGACTGCCCACAAGCAGTGTTCGATTCAGACCTCCCCCTCCCCCCATGCTTCTTTAGCCATCGTTTGAAAATATTCTTCTGGAGAGAATATTAACATGTTGAAAAGTGCATACACTTAGAGACAGGTTTTATAATCTCCCCTGGAGGAAACATGACTTTCTACATGCACATTTTGGTCCTATTTTCTAAAGTGAAGCAGGCATATGTATGTACCATAAGCTAGGCAAGGTGATTACACTTGCCCTAAAGCAGGCATTGCTGGCCATGCATAGATTATCACAGTGACATGCATAAGTCATAGCATTCTATAATTTATGCGTGTCAATTAAAACACCGCCTACATTCCACCTAAGCACTGCCCCATTTACCCCCCGAAACCTCTTCACAATGGCCACTTCCAGAATGCACTTATCAGGAAAAAAGTGCACATGAAAGTGCTCACTTATATGCATAAGTCCTTTAGAATATGGGCTTATGCATGTAAATGGAATGTAACTTTCCATGTTACTCTTATAAAATTACCCCCTTAGTGTGAAACAACAACATTTCCTCTTCCTCAATTGGCAGAAAGGCATGTCTTTTGTGGGTCTTGGTAGCGAGAGACATAGTAAAACGTGTTTCAGTAGGATGGGGTGGGTGTGATGGCTGTTGGAACGTGTGTAACTACTATGGAGACTATAAATGAGTAGAAAGGGGGGTGGAAAGGTATATGTATGCTTTTCTGGCTCTAAGCATTCTTTCCCCTTCCCCCATGCTGGACTTTGACAAATTTTCATTACATTTAGGAACCAGCCCAAACCTTAGAAGCAGCCAGTTCTCTCACTTCTCCTCTTCACATCCCTCCCAACATTTCCCCAGTGAGGTTTACATGGGGGGAGGGAATCCTCTCAGAGATCAACGGCAGCTTTTTTTAGAAACTGGTTTTGCTAAGGCTTTTAAATACAAGCTCTCTGCCTGAGAGCTCTTAAAGGGGTTTTGATTTTCATTTTTAATAGCTAATTCTGCTTCTAGTGCTGTATTGGAAAAGGGGAATTTTATGTGTTCTTAGGTAAAACTCTGCTTTAGAGTCCATTGTTCTTCTTATAGCCTTCCATTCAAAGTGAGCTCTTTGAAGCCACTACCTCATCAAGTGTTAGATATCTTACTAATGTAAGGTAATAACTGTCTAGCAAGGAAGCAGGGCTATACACAGGGACATAGAACAGAGATGTTAGAACACACAAAAAAGAAGTTAGCTGTTTTTTCTCTGAAGGACAACTGAGGAAAAGTTAGGGACTTTGGTAGTTTCTCTTGTTTACTTCAACTGGTACCAAAGCTCCATCAACTGAGCAATGGCTGGGGAAAATCGTATTGCCAAAGCTGTTGTCCCCGTTACAGCTTCTGCCTCTGTCCAGATTGCCCAATGGCAGTTGAAGGACCAGTTTAATGTGCAGAATGCTTGCAAGCTGAAACTCTCATGAAACAAGTGGAGGAGCTCAGAGAAGAGGTGATGAGGCTGAGAAGCATTCGAGACGGTGAGAAGTACATTGATGAGATGCTTGAAGCATCCAAGCTCTCAAACAGAGGTGAAGATGGGGTGCTACAGAATGAAGAGAGTTGGACACAAGTCACTAGAGCCCACAGAATCAACAATCCAACCTCTCCAGCCTCAAAATGAAGAACCAGTATGCAGCCCTGGAAGTGGAGGAGGTGAAAGCATCCCAGGAAAAGGAAGAACCAGAGCTCAAGTACCCCAAAGTTTTGGAATCAATGACCACAAGGAAGCAAAGGGTAGTGGTAGTTGGCGAGTCTCTTCTGAGGGGTACTGAGGTGTCCATCTGCCAAAAAAATTACAAGATTAGATGTCCATAGATGTCTGCCAGGTGCCAAAATCCAAGATGTTACAGAGAGTTTGCCGAGACTCTTCAGTTCTACTGACTATTATCCAATGTTGCTCATCCATGTAGGCACAAATGATACTGCTAAGTATCCCTTTGAGCATATCAAAAATGACTTTGTGGTTCTGAGACAGAGGGTGAAACAGGTGCACAGGTGATATTCTGTTCAGTCCCCCTGTTGAGGGTAAAGACCAAGGCTGAGAAACTCGCATCCTGGAGGTGAATGCATGGCTATGTGGATGGTGTCATTGAGACTGGCTAACCTACTGAAGAAGGCTTTAAAATAGATTCATTGGGGATGGATGAAAAAGCCGTCAGGTAAGTGAAACATTAAATACCTTTGAAATGAGTAAAAGGGGCAACATCTGGAAAGCAGTGTACATAAATGTGCATAGTTTTACCCAAGGAAGGACTTGTCTTACTAAACTGTTATGTTTTTTTTGAAGGTTGAAGGTGTTAATAAACAGGTAAACAAAGGTGAATCGGTTGATATAGTGTATAGCACAGTTACGTACCTGTAACAGGTGATCTCTGGGAACAGCAGGAATAAGTCTTCACATATGGGTACGTCAGTACCGACGGAGCCTGCGCGGGAACGCTCCCCAGCGTCCAATTAGAAAGCTTTTGGGAGCATCCCACAGCGCCTGCATGCTGCCTTCCCGCCTTTCCCAACTGCCTCTCTCCAGTTGAGTTTTAAAGCTGAGACAAAGAGAGAGAGAGAGGGAAAAGGAAAGAGATAGATAGAGAGATGCAACTCCTAGGGGAGGTGGGTGGATTGTGAAGACTTATTCCTGCTTTCCCAGAGATCACCTGTTACAGGTAAGTAACTGTGCTATCTCCAGGAACAAGCAGGAATGAGTC
Source organism: Ichthyophis bannanicus (assembly GCA_033557465.1). Lineage (NCBI taxonomy): Eukaryota > Metazoa > Chordata > Amphibia > Gymnophiona > Ichthyophiidae > Ichthyophis > Ichthyophis bannanicus. The sequence continues at coordinate 232,006,293 of CM066042.1, forward strand.
TTCACATATGGGGACTCCCAAGCTAGAGATGCCTAGAGGAGGTGCCAGCATGTTGCAAATCTAATAGATGGGCCATGCTATTTCCCAGAACCTCAGGCATCCAAGGGATGGAGGGTAGGAGTTGAATTAAAAAGGGTGTGCTGTGGAACAGCTGGACTAAACAAGGCGTCTAGAGCGGAGTCCTTGTGTAGATCATAAATGTTAGTAAATATTGAATTCCAATTTTCTAATGTGGATCTTATTCAAAAGTATTGCGAAAGTATTTGTTGAGGCTAATATGGGTCTGGTGCTAAGAGCCAGTACATTAGCCTCAAAGAAATTACCTCTCTGTGAAGTAGAGGAAAATAAATTTTGCAATACAGGCAGAGGTCAGAAGCCTTAATGGCTAGAACTAATCCCAGAAGAACAAACTGGGGGAGTTTAATGAGGTTGGACCTTGAAGGAGAAGCTAAAGCTTCTGTAGGCCAAAGTTTGAAGCTCTTTGTCCTTGGAGCAGAAAAAAGCTCTAGGAAAGAGAGAAGATAAATCTGACTGGTTTGCAGGAAAAGGATGGGTCTTTAAGACCCCTTTATCCTAATGAAAAAAAAGAAACATTTGTAGTAGGCGGTGTAGCCTCCAATTTCTTGAAGATCAGTAATGTCTTCCCTAAGTGAGTCACTTAGGATAATGACTTTACATGGAGAGCTTCAGATGTAACGTAACCGGAAAGGTTACGGTAAAAGAAGGTAGTTTTTAATTACCATAGAAATTGGCTGTCCATTTAAAAAGCTATGGTATGCTGGAACAGCATTAATATGGACAGTAACAAATCTTTCAGAGTCAGATATATATATATATATATATAGAGAGAGAGAGAGAGAGAGAGAGAGATTCACCTAATAACAAGAAAGGGTAAGACCCGCTTGAGAATATGAATAGAGAATCTCTTTCTGGTTACATGTGGAAGAACCATGGAGAAGGTTACATGGAAACCAGTGGAATGTTCTTACTTAGAAGGAGAGGTTTAGATTTCTTTAAAAATTCTAGCCTTTGAATAACCAGAAATGGAGACCTACGTGAAAGAGTGCAGAGGAGATCCTTAGTCTTAAGACAAGTCTGAATCCTTCTATAACTTCAGTGTGGAGAAGAAGACGCAATATAAGGAGATACCATGTTTGCCCCTCTATTAGGGCAATATGAGTATCATGCGTTCTTTGTTCAGCATAAGCTTCAATGAAGTATTGGGAATTAGAAGGAAAGCACTAGACAAGGACCAACTGCAGTGAAAAGGAATGCATCCCTGTTGTAAGAGTTCCACTGGAGATGTGGAACAACCCAGGGAATTGAGCAATTCTTTATGCTTTCACAGGGTCTAAGCCCTGGTTCCTTTCCCTTAAAAGGAAATTTTAAGGAAGATGGTAAGAGTAGGAAAAAAACAGTCATGTAGGAGCATAACTGGGCAAAGCCTTTTTAACCATCTGGAAGTTACCTACTAGGAATGGCTCTGACGCTCTATGGCAAAGGCCCATAGTTGCAGAGCTTTTTTATATAATTGCAGAGAGCATATTGTAGGTTGCTTAGGTGAGATCTGGCTGTTTAACTGCCAGTGTGCAACCTAATCTATTCTGTTGGAGCCAAAAAGAATTGAAGATGGCTAAGAATAGTAAACAGGCAGGTTGCCTGCAATGATAAATTGTCCAAGTAGGTTTTGGAACCTCTCTTGGAATTATTTGTTATTAAGGCAGCAGAAAAGTTAGGTCCTATAGTTTGGAAAAGGACCGACAGACATAATTAGGAGTGGTAAAACTCAATTATGGTCTGATAAGCTGTCTTAAAAGAAATATTTGAGAAGATTGCAAAGGGGAAGAAAGCTTTGTATGGAAACCACTTACTGGAGTAGGTATTGAAGAAAATCCTATGGGCTTAAAAAGTAAGCCCTCCAGTTGATAGATGTCTCGACTAAGAGGGATAGAAAGTAATACAGAGTTGTGAAGATTTACAATTTGGTAAGTCTCTGAAAAAGGTAAAGCCCCCCCTGCACTCAAAACTATGAGATATCCTCGTACAGGAAAACTGTCAAGGTGAAGGGCATAGTCTACCTTGTTATTAGTTGTTTCTCCTCTTATTCCTTCAAAAAGGAGAGGAGAACCCTGTTACCTGTAGGGCATGATTATCCTCAATAGCTCTAGGAGCTAAAAGAATGGATTTCTCTTGTGGCAAGAGATTCATGCCTAGAGTCGAGGATTGAGTCAGTGTATCACTGATCTCTCAGTAAGGATGAGATGGACTGCAGATGCTTCTGTTGATAAGAAGTAGGTTAGCGGTTCTAAACCTCAACAGGAAAAAGAGATTTAATGAATAAAATATCAGAAACCCTGCGACTGCTGGGTTTGCTGAGGCTGTTGAGGTTTTGATTTTCTTAGCCTGGTTTGATGTTGCCCTTCTTTGGAAACATCTGCATGATGGGTAGAAGATGGATAAAACTTCTTTCCCTTAGGGGGATAAAGTTTTTTAGGAGATTTTTTAGTAGCTGGGATAGAGGAAAGTTTTGACAATCCTCTGAAAGCAACAATATCAGTGTTTAACTGATTAGCTTGGAATAAGGCATCCTTGTTAAAGAGATTTTCACCAGTACAGGGAGTATTCCCCAGCCTTTCTTGTACCCATTTGTCCAAGTCTGAAGCTTGGAGCCAGGCCATGCTTCGTGCCCCTATGGCTATAGCAGAAGTTCTGCTAATAGACTCAAAACAGTCCAGGGAAGCTCAATTAAGGAACTTAGAGACATTTTGAGCATGACTGACTAATAAGAAATAGTCTGCTCTGTTATGTTCTTGAAGAAAAGGGGTCAAAAGCTTTAAATTCTTTGTGACCTCTTCAAGAGATAATCCCATATAGAAAATATATGAGATAATTCTTGCTGAAAGCATAGATGCCTGGAAGCATCGACGTCCAAAGGCATCTAAAATCCTAGACTCACGACCTGGCGGATAAGAGGAGTGCTTCTTTGCACTCTTAATAGGCCTCATTGCTGATTCTACAACAATAGAATGATGAGGAAGTTGAGTCTTTTGAAAACCTGGAGAAGTTGGCACCTTGTACATAGTGTCAAGTGCTTTAGAAGTTGGGGATAACGTTAAAGGAGTTTCCCACATTCTTAATAGTAGATCCTGTAAGATCTGATGCAAAGGAAGCATGATCACCCCCTTTGGAATACAGGGGAATTGCAGAGTTTCTGAATCCCCTGGTATAGATTCTTTACCGGGTATAGAAATGGCAAGTAACTTTGCCATATCAAGCAGAAAAGCTTGAAAAGAAATCTCTCCTGAGGAGGACCCCCTGAAATGAGGGGTAAAGGCTAGAATTGTTGAAAATTCAGCCTTGTACCGATGGATTCATCCCAGTCATCGGGATCGGAAGACTTGAAAGGATGAAGCATCGGATTTTCTTTAAAGCGATGTCCTCGCCACCACCCGAGGTCGGTACCGAGATGAGTCGGTACCGAATCCTCCATGCTAGAGAGCGATTCCAGGCTCGGCATCGAAGGAAGCGAGTCTGTCGAAGCAAGCATCAACGGTACCGACACCGGTGCCGATGTCGATACCAGTACCGATACCGAAGCCGATACCGATACTGGAGGAACGGTCTGCAGCAACTCTAGCGGTACCGAAGTAGCTGAGAGCGCTAGACTACGTTCATCGGTGAGGAGTGTTTCATCCATTACCATAGCTGATGCCGGGGTGTCGGTACCGCTCGAAGCGGCCACAACCACCGAGCATGGCCCAGGTATGTCCATGGAAGTAAGAACCTCGGGAACAACCTGAAGCCCCGTTAATGCTTTGGAGCCCGAAGACTCCTGCCGGGGCTTTATTGCCAAAATGTCCTCGAGGGCAACGCCAGAGGCATCTCGATGCTTAGAAGGAGATCTACCACTCGAGGACTGGCTAGTCTTAACAGACCTTTGTTTGGTTACCTGATCCTGTGAAAAAGAAGATATTCTGGCTGGTGACATCGAGTTCGATGTGAACCGGGTATCGAGTTGTGCTCGATCCTGAAGACTTCCTTTGTTTGAACTCCAGCAGGAGAGACACTCCAGTGGGCAATGGTCAGGGCCTAAACATTTTAGACACCAAGTATGAGTGTCTAAAAATATATTTGCACCGCCACACTTTGAGCATTTCTTAAGGATAGTGGCTGGCTTTTCCATAATGGAAGGATAGAGGCCTAGTGGCCTAGAAACCGTCAGGCACTAAACAGGAAAATATTTCTTAGAAAAAAGAAGAAATTTTTAGTAAAAAGAAAGAAAAGCATCGGCGGTACCGGTGGCGTCGAGGGAAGGCAGACGCGACCACAAAAAACAGGAATAAAAAAAGAACAATTTTCTGCGGTGACAGGAATACGTTCTGCCAGCTCCGCGGAAAATGAAAAAACTGGAGAGAGGCAGTTGGGAAAGGCGGGAAGGCAGCACGCAGGCGCTGTGGGATGCTCCCAAAAGCTTTCTAATTGGACGCTGGGGAGCGTTCCCGCGCAGGCTCCATCGGTACTGACGTACCCATATGTGAAGACTCATTCCTGCTTGTTCCTGGAGATCTATATTTTCAGAAAGCCTTTGACAAGGTCCCTCATGAGCGACTCTTGGCGAAATTTAAAAAGTCATGGGATAGGAAGCAGTGTACTATTGTGGATCAGGAACTGATTAAAAGATAGAAAGCAGAGGGTAGGGCTAAATGGCCAATTTTCCCAATGGAGAAAGGTGAATAGTGGAATACCCCAGGATCTGTGCTGGGTCCGCTGCTTTTTAATATTTTTGTTAATGCCCTGGAAATAGGAATAACAAGTGAGGTAATCAAACTTGCATATGACAAAAAATTATTCAAAGTTGTTAAAACCCATGAGGGTTGTGAAAAATTGCAAGAGGACCTTGATAAATTAGAAGACTGGGCATCCAAATAGCAGATGAAATTTAATGTGGACAAGTGCAAAGTTATGCACCTAGGAAAGAACAACCCAAACTATGGTTACACAATGCAAGGTTCCACATTAAGAACCACCACCCAGCAAAAAGATTTAGGCATCATCATGGATAACACGTTAAAACCCTTCAACCAGTGTGCAGCGGCGGCCAAGAGAGCAAATAGAATGCTAGGTATCATAGGGAAAGGAATGGAGAATAAAACAAAAGATATTATAATGCCTCTGTATCGTTCCATGGTGTGACTGCACCTTGAATATTGTGTGCAATTCTGATAGCCGTATCTTAAAAAGAATATAGTGGAATTAGAAAAGGTACAGAGAAGAGCCACCAAAATGATAAAGGGGATGGAAGGATACCCCTATGAAGAGAGGCTAAAAAGGTTAGGGCTCTTCAAGGTTAGAGCTCTTCAAAGAGACAGCTGAGGGGAGATATGGTAGAGATCTATAAATTAAAGAAAAGATTGGAACAGGTAAACGTAGATCGATTGTTTATGCCATCAAAATATAGAAAGACTAGGGGACATGCAATGAAGCAACAGTGTAACCTATTTAAGACTAATAAGAGACAATTTTTTTTCATTCAACGTGTAATCAAACTCTGGAATTCGTTACTGGGGGATGTAGTAAAAGCCGTTAATGTAGCCGGGTTTAAAAAAGATTTGGACACGTTCTTGGAGGAAAAGTCCATAAACCATTATTAAAGGGGACCTGGAAAATCCACTGCTTGCCCCAATACAAGAAGACTATGTTTGTGAGCAACTAACTAAATTAAAAGTAGACAAAGTGATGGGGCTGGACAGGATACATCTGAGAATATTGAAGGAACTTGGGGATGTTCTAGCAGCTCCACTGATTGACCTTTTCAATGCCTCTTTGGAGTCGGGAGTGGTGCCAGAGGACTGAAGAGAGGCACATGTGGTCCCTTTACACAAAAGCGGAAGTAAGGATGAGGTTGAGAACTACAGGCCAGTTAGTCTGATCTCTGTTTTGAGTACATTAATGGAAACGCTGCTAAATCAGAGGATAGTGAAGTTTTTGGAGTCCAATGGATTGCAGGATCCGAGGCAACATGGGTTTACTAGAGGCAGGCCTTGACAGAAGAGTCTGACTGATTTCTTTGACTGGGTGACAAGAGAGTTGGACAGAGGGAGAGTGCTAGATGTGGTGTACTTGGATTTCAGTAAAGCCTTTGACACCATTCCACACAGGTGACTTATTAATAAACTGAGCACCCCAAGGATGGACCCTAAAGTGACTGACTAGGTAAGAAATTGGTTGAGTGGGAAGCAACAAACTATACAGGTAAATGAAACTCACTATGAGGGGAAGGTTGTTATCAGTGGTGTGCTGCAGGGATCTGTCCTTGTTCCAATTCTTTTTAACATGTTTGTTAGTGATATTGCAGAAGGGCTGTCGGGTAAGGTTTGCCTCTTTGCAGATAATACCAAAATCTGCAATAGAGTAGACTCACAAGAAGGAGTTGATAACATGAGGAGGGATCCAGCTAAGCTAAGAATGGTCAAGAATTTGGCAGCTGAGATTCAGTGCTAAAAAATGCAGGATCATGCATTTGGGCTGCAAAAATCCAAGGGAGCAGTACAGTGTAAGGGGTGAAGTACCTCTGTCCACAAAAGAAGAGCGAGACTGGGCGTGATTCTTTCTGATGATCTTACAGTAGCTAAACAGGTAGAAAAGGTGACAGCTAAAGCTAGAAGGATGTTTGAGTGCGTATGGAGAGGAATGGCTAGCAGAAGAAAGGAGGTGATAGTGCCTCTCTATAAGTCTTTGGTGTGACCTCTTTTGGAGTATGTGTGCAATTCTGGAGACCGCACCTTCAAAAAGATATAAACAGGCTGGAGTCAGTACAGAAGGTGGCAACTAAAATGGTTAGTGGTCTTCATTATAAAGCATATGAGGACAGACTTAAGGATCTTAATATGTACACCTTAGAGGAAAGGCGGGATAGAGGCAATATGATTGAGATGTTTAAATACCTCTGTGGCATAAATGCACTGGAGGAGAGACTTTTTCGATTGAAAGCAAGCTCTGCTATGAGGGGAACATAGGATGAGGGCGAAAGGGGACTCAGGAGTGATATCCATAAATATTTCTTTATGGAAAAAGTGGTAGATCCATGGAATAGTCTCCCAGTGGAGGTAGTAGAGATGAGGACAGTATCTGAATTCAAGAAAGCATGGGACAAACACAGTAGATCTCTAAAGGAAAAAAGAGACTAGAGTATTTGATATGGAAGGGCAGACTAGAAAGGCCATATGGTGCTTTTCTGCTGACATGTTTCTATGTTTAAGGCTCTTTTCCTAGACTTTGTCTATGGGCGCAAAGAGTGTAATAAATCAGTCTCTCAAGGTACCTCTGCAGATCAGTAGCAGAAACCAGCAATCTCCCTTCCCCAAGCAAGCTGTCATCTGTGCGTCAGCATCCCCTTGATAGGTGAAGCAAAGAAATAATTGCCGCTTTGCTTCATGTATCACCATGGTCTGGGTCCCCACCAATCTTTCTATCATATTTGTCACTCCCAGGCAACCAAAGCACTTGGGAGCCTGTCACCTATCACTCTTTCCTTGCTCTGCAAAAATACCATTTCTCACAATCGCTAGAAAGCACAAACTCTCCTTACTCCTTGATAAAGACCTGAAAGTTACTCTGCTATAGATATATTCTGGAAAGAAGGAAAATAGCCTGTTCTCCAGAGCCCCTGAGCCCACGCTTGTACGAGTGGCAGCAGTGAGCCTGTCATCCTGAAGTGGCTGCAGTTCAAAAACATCATAAACTATTTTCTCCTGTGACTTGTCGCTGCAAGTTTGGTTTTGCTTTGGAGGCGTCAAAGATCGGGACGTTTCTCAGGAGCTATAGCCGCGAAGCAGGTTCTGTTCTCGCTCTTCTTCTTGGCTCTTTGTTCCTCCTGCTCCATAGAGCAGAACGTGGCAGTGACTCAGAGGCAGGGATTGTGAGAATATTCTGCTGGATTTCAGACTGCAGTCTCCTGTCCTGGGCGTGGGCTCCTTTTCCAGCACCATCTGGTAGCGGTGGTGGCGGCCGAAATCCAGGTGTGGAAGCTGAGCCTGTCACAGGATGGCTTTGTGGATTTAGACTTGGACACTTTCAAACTCAGCCCACCAGGGACCACGACCTGTTTCCCAGCCAAAGCATGACTTTCAGTTTGCATGCTTCAGACTTCCCTGGGTCCTATGCAGCCCCGTCAGTACCTACTTTGGGGCACCCTTTCACCCTACGACTTCCTGTACCACAGCCAAGGCTTTGGAGAATTGGTGCCTTAAGAGGGACATTGTGGGCTCTTCAGACTGGGGGCAATCAGTCTGCATCATCCGTAAAGCCACCTGCTTTTTCCAGGCATCCATGAGCAGCACGAGGTACCCACTGGCCAGATGGGCTTGGAACTGCCTGGTGAGGTGCTTGGTCGCTTGGATCAGTGCTGCCACGTCTCAAGCTCCAGGATACATCTCTACTTAGCAGTGCAACTTCACAATCAGTACAGCTCCATGAACAAGCCAGAGCACCCCCATCACCACCCAGGAACCTTCTTCTGCTATATGTGGCAACAGTGCCTCAAGCAGATTTCCTGAGCTACTTGCACTGCACAACTCAAGTGCACAGAGAGCCAGTCATGATGAGGATGACACACAATTCCTTTGGCAGCTCTGCAGAAGACGTCAGGGGCATTAAATCCCAGGTACAATTTCTGGGCGACCTGGCATCTAGGATTTGTCAAGCCCTGTCCTATGCACTGTTTCCTGTCTACCTGCATTCACTTCCTGAACCTCCCACCTTCCGTTGCACTATCCCCCTCCCATCCCATTTGTCTTGCACTCTCTCCCCTAACACTTCCTCTCTCTCCACTCATATCCTTCCATCCCTCTCTTCCCACACTCGACACACCATCTGTTACCCTTGTACTCTTTCTCTCCATGCATGTACCCTAACCACTCTCTCCCCTTCCTCCTCCCTCCTCGCACTCATCCTTCCATCCTCCATCCCCCTTGCATCCTTCTATCAATCCCTTTCTTCCTTTTTTTCCCCCCTGCACACTCTCACTCCATGCACACACACTTCCATTCCCCACCCCTTGCCTTTTCCCTTCCTCCCTCCCTTTCACTCTTCTTTCAGTCCCCGCTTGTATGCTATTCCTCTTTCCGCTGCCCTTCCCGTCCCACTTGTGCACTTTCTAATTTCATCCCCCTTACCCCTATTCTCAGCACCTTGGGCCCCATGTACTAAAGTGCAAAGTGACTTCACAAAAGTACACTTTGTGTGAAAAATAGGAAAAAACGCTAAAGTTCAAGTGTTTTGTGTCATTTGCACAAAGTGCAATTTTACAAAATCACTTAGTGGTAATACACTTTCACGGGAAGTCCATTTTGTGTGAGAGTTTATGTAAATGAACTGCCGCAATTAAAATTCATAGAAAGTGGAGCATTAATGCACAAAAATGCAAAAATGAAGACATGACAAAGATTTTGTGAGCCCGTGTTTTGCAGAAAACAATAACAATAGCTGTAATTATTTTTATCAAGAAGTCCCAGATAAAATAACATATGCTGCATAGCCTTCATTGCCTAGACTGCGTTGCTACCTCATTGCTTGTAAAAATAACATTTGCGGCATAGCCCCTCTCTGTTCCTCTTCCATGGCTCCACTTCACATTATCTTCCTTTTCTTCATACTCCCAAACTGTTTCCCCTCCTACCTGCACCTTCACTCCTCCACTCCTCCACTCCTCATCCCCCTTTCACCACCCTCACTTCCCCCTCCATTCTGTCCCCTAACCAATCATCAGCTTTTGAGCTTCATCACTTTCTCCCTCTCATTCAACCATCTCCTCTCTCCCTAAGGCACCCTCGCCCTCGCTTCCGCCGTACTGTCTCCTCTCTACCATGTACTCTACTACTCCTTCTCCTCCTCTCCTCCGGTGATATCAACCCCAATCCTGGACCCCCTAGATTTCGGTCTCACTCTGAGAAGAGATCCTCTCGCAACTTGTCTAATCTTATCCATATCCCTCTCCTTTCCACTTCCACTCTCCCTTTCTCATGTGCCTTGTGGAACGCACACTCTGTCTCTAATAAACTTGCTTTTACTCATGATCTCTTTATCTCCAATGCTCTACATCTTCTTGCTCTAACTGAGACCTGGCTCCTCCCAGATGATACCGCATCTACTGCTGCCCTCTGCCACGGGGGCTATCAGTTCTCCCACGCGCCTCATCCCACTGGCCGTGGTGGTGGTGTTTGGTTTCTACTTTCTCCTTTCTCCCAATTCCAACCCCTCCCGCTACCTCAGTCTCACTCCTTTCTCTCTTTCGAAGTCCACGCCATCCGCCTTTTCACTCCACTTCCTCTCCGGGCAGCTGTTATTTATCAACCTCCTGACAAGTCTGTTTCTACCTTTCTCACTGACTTTGACTCATGGCTTTCCTCCTTTCTGGACTCCTCTTCCCCCACTCTTATTCTTGGGGATTTTAACATTCATGTCGATAACCCCTCTGATCCTCATGCTTTAAAGCTCCTCTCCCTCACCTCCTCATTTGACCTCCAACTGTGTTCCACTGCCCTCACTCACCAGCAAGGCCACTGCCTGGACCTGATATTTTTCTCTAGTTGCTTACCCTCGAACTTCCGTAACTCAGTTCTTCCCTTATCTGACCATCACCTTTTAAGATTTAATCTTCATCTCCCGCCGCCCCAGCCTTGTCCTGTCTCCTCCAACCTCTTTAGAAACTTTCAAGCTAGTGATCCCTTGACTCTCTCTTCCACCATTTCTCCATCTCTTTCTTCCACTATGTCATCCAAGTCTGTCGACGAGGCAGTAACTTCCTATAATGCTGCACTCTCCTCAGCTCTGGATGCTCTCTCTCCACCCACCCCACGTCCTGTGAGATGTTCTGCACCCCAGCCCTGGCTTTCATCCACTACCCGCTATCTACGTTCCTGTGCCCGTTCTGCTGAACGTGCTTGGCTCAAATTCCGCTCCCCTGAAGATTTTCTACACTTCAAATTCATGCTTGTATCTTTCCAGTCAGCCATAGCTCTTGCCAAACAAGACTACTATGTCCATCTGACTAGCTCTCTTGCCTCCGATCCTCGCCGTCTCTTTGCTACTCTCAGCTCTCTCCTCAAAGTGCCTCCGCCTCTGATCCCTCCCTCCCTTTCTGCCCAAACCCTGGCTGACTACTTCCATGACAAAATCCACAAGATCACCCTCCAATTCCCCACAAACTCAGTTATTTCCCCTCCTCCCCCTCTCCACTCCCAACTCTTCTCCCCCCCCCCCCGTCCCTTCCTATCCTCTCTTCCTTTCCTGTCATCTCTGAAGAGGAAACTGCACATCTTCTTTCTTCCTCCAAACTCACCACCTGCTCCTCTGATCCTATCCCCACCCGTCTCCTTAGCCCCATCTCCTCCACCGTTGTCCCTTCCATCTCTCATATTCTCAACCTTTCGCTCTGCACTGCAACTGTCCCTGCAGACTTCAAGCATGCTGTGGTCACACCTCGCCTCAAGAAACCCTCACTTGATCCTATCTGTCCTTCTAATTATCGACCCATCTCTGTCCTTCCCTTCATTTCTAAATTACTTGAACGTGCAGTTCACCACCGCTGCCTCAACTTCCTCTCCTCTCATGCCCTCCTTGATCCCTTACAGTCTGGCTTTCGTCCTTTACATTCCACTGAAACGGCTCTTGTCAAAGTCTCCATTGACTTGTGCCTGGCTAAATCCAAGGGCCTGTACTCTATCCTCATCCTTCTTGACCTCTCTGCTGCTTTTGACACCATTGACCACAACCTTCTCCTTGATACCCTGTCCTCGCTTGGCTTTAAGGGCTCTGTACTATCCTGGTTCTCCTCCTATCTCTCCCATTGCTCCTTCAGTGTGTGTTCTGGTGGCTCCTCCTCCTCCGCTACCCCGCTTCCAGTTGGTGTACCCCAGGGATCTGTCTTGGGTCTGCTCCTTTTCTCTCTCTATACGCAGTCCCTTGGTGCGTTTATCTCTTCCCATGGCTTCCAGTGCCATCTGTATGCTGATGACTCCCAGATCTCTATGCCCAAACTCTCTCCAGCAATCCCGACCCGGATCTCTGACTGCCTCTCTGACATTGCTGCCTGGATGACTCACCGCCACTTGAAATTGAACATATCCAAGACTGAACTTCTTATCTTTCCCCCTAAAACCTCCCCTCCTCTTCCTCCTTTCTCAGTCTCTGGATAGCTCTGTACTCCTTCCTGTTTCCTCGGCCTGCAATCTAGGGGTTGTCTTTGACTCCTCCCTCTCGTTCTCCACACATATCCATCTCGTAGCAAAGACCTGCCATTTCTTTCTCTATAACATTAACAAAATCTGCCCTTTCCTTTCTGAACACACTATTAAAATGCTTATCCACTCCTTAATCACCACCCATCTTGACTACTGTAACCTCCTCCTTGCTGGTCTCCCTTTGAGTCATCTCTCTCCTCTTCAATCTGTTCAACACTCCGCTGCATGGCTAATCTTCCGCCAGCCTCGTCATGCCCATATTACTCCTCTTCTCAAGTCACTTCACTGGCACCCTATCCGTTTCCACATCCAGTTCAAACTTCTCCTGCTGACCTACAAATGCATTCACTCTGCAGCTACTCTCAGGAACTCCGCTCTTCCAGCAAACTGCTTCTATCTGTGCCCTCCTCTTCTACCGCCAACTCCAGACTTTGTTCCTTTCACCTTATTGCACCTTACACTTGGAACAAACTACCTGTGTCTGTACGCCAGGCACCTTCTCTAACCCTCTTCAAATCCAGGTTGAAAGCTCACCTCTTCGCTTCTGCTTATGGATCTTGACTTATCTGATCTCCTTTTCCTTTCCTTGTTTCTACCCTGGCTTATACCTCTGTATTTTGTCTTGGTTAGATTGTAAGCTCTGATGAGCAGGATTGTCTCTTACATGTCTGTGCTCAATAATAGTAGTAGTAGTAGTATAAAATTAAAGGCCTGAACAATAGTCCCCTGGACCTCTTCTCATGTGGGTATCTTAGTTCTCTAGTGCCCAGTGGGCCTGATGCCCACTTCCAGTCGTCCCCCCCCCACCTTATCCAAATAAAACTGAGACTTCTAATGGTAGTCTTGTGGTAGGCATTCACTAGACATTCTAGACAGCTGCGTATAGTGGCAGACCTCCGTGGGAAGCCTAGCATACATGGTCTGCTGCCCCCCGTGCTGAGTTGTGCCATGCCGCACCCCGTTGCCACTGATTCCGGCAGCGGGGGTCAGCTAGGCTCAGCGGCAGCAGCCTGTGACAGGCCATGTGCTTCGGCACACATGGCCTGCCAGTGCCGCCAAGCCGACCCCGACCCCATCACCAGAATCAGCAGCAGCAGGGGGCAGTGGTGCAGCTCACACGGGGAGGGGGGAAGGTGGCGGAGCTCGGTGCGCAGGGGGAGGGGGTAACATGGCCAGGGATTCTGTCTAGGGCAACAGAAACCCCTTGGGCCAGCCTTGGGTGGTGCCACTAGGAGTCAGATTGTTAGATAAGCACACATATCCTTATTTGGCAGTCTGATCCGCCGGCACCATTTTAGAACAGGTAGCAGGGCCTGACTTCTCTGCTGCCCCGCTCACGTCCAGTTTCAGTGCTTCCTGCCAGACCTATGCATAACTTTGTTTGCTGAAGCATAAACAAATCTACACATAAATGAATAGAAAGACAGATAGATGGACCCTCCCCAGCAGGCACTATTGCATAGTGAAACAAGCCCAAAAAAGGATTCATTTAAATGAGGTGTGGCGATAGCTCTTGCAGTTGCTCATCCGACATGCAAATCCCCATTGTATGTATTTTGAACTCTGTAAATGCATCCTTTCTACTTCACCAGATTTTGTGTAAAGGTGAGCTTCCGTGCCAGTCGCTGGCATCACCTGGAACCATTACAGGAGAGGGATCCTCTGGCCAGCCATGTCATCGGAGGAGACCCCAGGGCAGCAGTACAGCATTTACCCAAAGCTTCCGATGCTACGTGGTGTTGCTGCTGTGCTTTGACCTGTCACTTCCATCCCCTTTGATGCAGACTTCCTGTTTGCAGGGAGTCGGAAGCGGCTGGTCAAAGTGCAATGCCAAGAGTGCCAGAGGCTTTGGGTAAGCGCTGCGTTTCAGTTGTAATGTCATCGCTACTACTGCAGGTCCTGGAGAGGGTCAATGGCAATGGGCCACCTAGTTGACATAATGAGTAGTGCCGGTCCTGGGAGAACCCCTGGACTTCCCAGTGCACCATTTTACCCAGTGATGATTCTGCTTAGAGGTATAAGCTTGAAAGGGGGTAGCCTCGGGAGTACTTTACAAAGACAGGGTAGTGGATGCAGGGAACAGTTTCTAAACAGAGGTGCTAGAGGTAAAACAATACTGGAACTCAACAGTGGAGTAAATTCTGCCCCAGCAACCCCTGCAGCGTGGAGGGAGGGGCAGACAAGATGGGACACCCCCCTCCCCATGGCTCACTGGCTTCACAGTGCAGCAGAAATCACTTACTTTAAAATAACTTTGCTATGCCACCTCCCTTCATTAAAAATATTGTTACATGGCAGCCTACTGCTGGGCCAAAGTCTCGCTTTAACAACTGCATGATTTCACGGTTGTTATTGTGAGATTTTGCCTGGCAGTAGGAGGTGATTCTCCAGCTACCAGGAAAAAAGACTTTTAATGGAGAGAGGCGAAAGGAGGCAACACAGCAGAGTTACTTTAAAATAAGTGATATCTGCCGCCTGCTGTGCTCTATTTAACTTTTCATGTGTGCGGGGGGAGGGGGGTGATCCTGTCCCCTCCTCTGTCATTGCCATGATGGGGAGCCCTCATTCGAACTTACGCCATGGAATTCAAGAAAGCAGAGGGCAAGCAAAGAAAATCCTCAGGGATGGCTAAACAGGGGTCTGCATTACTGCAACAGAGAGTGAAGGTGGGCAGGCGAGACAGGGTCTGTGGCCATTATTTGCCAGTACATTGTGCTTCTCGAAGTCTTTTTTTTAAAAAACAGACATTTTCCTGTCCTGTGCTTATTGAAAAATGTTTGCTTAATAAGGCCCTATGTTTCTAATCAATGAAATGGCAATCACGAGACACCTGAGCATTAGTCAAGTATGAAAAACACATTCGGAAATCTAGTTGAGTGTGGAAGATGTGTGATGAAGGGCACCCTTGGGAGGCCAAGCTCAGAGTCAGTAAGAGTGAGCATGGTGAGCATTTGTCACCCTAAAGCTATCTGATTTAAGCCAGCATTTTCCAAAGCATGTCCTACTCCAGAAATTCTCTTCCTGGTGGCAAACTACAACTCAAAACTCATTAGGAGGCATTGTGAAGCACAAAATGGGAGAGGCGACGATCTGCATCGAGCGCGGGATATTTTTCTTTAAGAGTAAAGACAATAAGGAAGGTGAATATCTTTACCAGAAGCGAGCGCTATGCTATTGTAAAAGAAGATCCAGGGAAAGGAAGCCAACAGGCAAGTTTATCATGATAAAGGATGAGAATGTGATAGACCACAGAATCTAGGAAACCGCAGTTAAAGGCGATAGGTCAGAAGGGAGGAATGCAATATCATTTTGGGAATGGCCAGCGGTCACAGTCTTCTTAAATAAAGATGATGACCAATGATACTGAAGGAAAATTGCCTAGAAAAAGTACTTCAGTATGAACCAAGCTTATATTAAACGTCCACCAAAATCAGGTACCAGTTAAACAGGTGAGGAAAGCATGTGGAGTTTGACTCATGGAAGTATTTCTAACCTCTTTGTGGCCTGGAATAAGAATGTAAGATTTGCGATGCTGGGTCAGATTAAAGGTCTGTCAAGTCCAGTATCCTATTTCCAATAGTGACCAATGTAGATCACAAGTATCTGTCAGGTTCCTAAAAGGTAGACAGATCCCTTGCTGTTTATCCCCAGTAGTGGATTTCCCCAGTCAACTTTAATAATGGTTTATAATTTTTTTTCTCCAGGAACTTGTCCAAATTTTTTAAAGCCAGCTTTTACTACATCCTCTAGCAATGAATTCTAGAGCTTAATTATGTTTTGAGTTAAAAAATATTTTCTCCGATCAGCCTTAAGTTCATTACTTTTAGTAGCTTCATTGCATGTCCCCTACTCTTTGTACTTTTTGATGGAGTAAACAACCAATTCAAGTTTACTCATTCCACTCCATTCATTATTTTATAGGCTTCTATCATATTGCCCCTCAGTCGTCTCTTCTCCAAGCTGAAGAGCCCTAACCTTTTAAGCCTTTCCTCACAGGGGTGTCCTTCTGTCCCCTTTATCATTTTGGTTGTCTTTCTCTGTACTTTTTCCAATTCTACTATATCTTTTTTTTTAGATGCAGCAACCAGAACTACACATAATATTCAAGATGCAGTTGCACCGTGGAGCAATCCAGAGGCATTATAATATCCTTTGTTTTATTCTCCGTTCCATTCCTGAAAATGCCTTACATTCTATTTGCTTTCTTGGCTGTCACGGCACACTGAGCAGAGGATTTCAAAGTATTATCCACAATGACACCTAGGGGTCTGTTTACTAAACATTCCTAATGTGCGGGGCCGCGGTAGTGTGCCTGTGCCATATAAGGAGTGGGCGGTTCAGGCAGAAAATAGAAAAAAAACGGTAGTAAGCAACCCGACGTGTGTGCGTCGCGCTAATGTGCGGGGGTCGACATTAGCGCGTGGAAAGGCAAAGTGGCGCGCTGCTGAGTATACAAAACAACAGAGCCGTGGTACAACGGTGAAGACACTGACCAATGGTGCAGGGGCCATGGGTTCAATCCCCCAGTGTGCACAACAACAAAGGTCAGCTGAGGCAGTAACTGTAATGATTAACATTGTTTTAGGAGGCAAATTAATTTGGAACGGCATAAGGCGGTGCACAGTTATTTTTGGGCGGCAGAAGGCGGCGCACAGTGCTTTTTGGGCGGCATAAGGCGGCGCACAGTTATTTTTGGGCAGCAGAAGGCGGGGCACTGGTCCCCTTGGGCGGCAGAAGGCGGCGCGCTGATAGGCACAAGGCGGCGCGCTGATGCACAAGCACAGGAACAGAGCCACAGCACAATGGTTAAAACACTGACCAATGGTGCAGGGATCAGGGGTTCAACTCCTCACAATGCCCAGTGAAAAATGCCTGCTGAGGCAGTATGTATTATGTTGTGGAGTGCTGTAGGAGGCTGTATAATTTTATTTTGTTATCACTACTAGCAAACGCACTCTCCCAGCATGTTAACATACGGCGGCCCATAAGGCACATGTTACAGTGCACTGTTCGCCAAGGCACCCTTGAATGACCCCTATAGGGCAGCATGTATGTTGCGACACAGGATAATGTATAGTGCACCCTATAGGGATGGCAACCATAAGGTGGCCTACAGGGCGCCCTATGAAGCACCCTCAGAGGCACCTAATGGGTATAGTAAGCTGAGGGTGGTCTTGCCGGCATAGACATATGTACAGTAAATAAAAATA
Organism: Ichthyophis bannanicus; assembly: GCA_033557465.1. Taxonomy (NCBI): domain Eukaryota; kingdom Metazoa; phylum Chordata; class Amphibia; order Gymnophiona; family Ichthyophiidae; genus Ichthyophis; species Ichthyophis bannanicus. Next base: position 232,023,742 of record CM066042.1, read on the forward strand.
AAGCTGTGGACAGCCCTACCAAAGGGCCCCACTGTGGGTTTGAACCCATGACCTCTGGCTGCACAGGCAGTGATGTAACCATTGCGCTACAGCTCCATAGCTGTAAGCAGGCCCCTGGCTGGCTGCAGATAGCCTACACGTCACCTCACAGACAGTCTGCTGGTGTCAACAGGATAGGGTTAGGCCACCCGTACCCATGATGCACTGCACATGCAAATTAGCTGTCCGCAGATGGACACAAGATGGGGAATGCACCCCCACAGCACCTCGGCCCTGTTGGGGGAAGTGACCGGGTGCACCGACACAGCACCTTGGCCTAGTAGGGGGCACTGACCGGGTGTTTTACTGGCACAGAGTAGCCACACACCGTTACATCGTGCGGGTACTGTGCTCACCCTGAGTGTGCAATGAGGTGGCCAGGACCAGGTCAACAACACCTGCCATGGCTGATGGAGGCCAAGCGGGCGTTCCAAAGCAGTGTTAATGTGTAAGATAGCTAGTTTCTGCACAAACACCATGGATATCCCTGTCTGCCGCCATCAGGCACCCCCCCCCGTGGCAAACATGGTCCCCATCAAGGGATCCACACGCTACCTCCCTGCAAAGGTGGCAGTAGAGGGCAACATCAACCCCAGTCCTGCTGAGGAACACCACCACCCCCCCCCAGGCAGGCAGCTCCATACACAGCCATAACACAATAGCAGACAGACATAAGCCCAGGGTATGGTAAGCTGCACTCCACCACCAGATATTCCCCTGCAGCAAGCCAACAGCCACTGCACCCTGCAAGCCATTATAGCAAGACATTTACCAGCTACAAACAGTCTGCTGGTTAGTCCATAGTGCATGTTCCCAATGGAGATGCATGCACCCAGAACTGGGCTGTCTGCATACACAGCAAGCAGATAGATCAGTGACTGGGCCCCAAAGAGAAACCCATATCTATCACATGAGAGAACTACTATACAGCACTATGGGGGGGCCTAGCCATGCTGTGGTCACTGCACAGTCAGGGTGAGCGTGATCCCCCAGAAGGACATGCTTTGGCCACCCTGTCTGTGTAGGTGGTGGCCGGACACTACAATATCCCAGCCAATGTCCCTGCCAGGGCCCTATGCCCAGTGCAGATGCATCCTGGCCACGCCACCCTGCCCTGGCTATACCCATGGTACCTTGCACCTCATTATGCACATTGACTGGCCAATACTGGCAACAGTGCTGGCAGTGCGGGCTGTTGAAGGGGCTTGCAGCCAACACCCACTGTATAGACAGACACACACTTCCACACCTCTGCCATCATGGTGCTACGATTGAGGGGGTAAGTAGCCTTGCCCACCAAACCGGTCCTGAGCACGGCAAGGCATGGATATGGTACGCATTACAGCTGGTGGTCACTCCCCAGGGTGGTAAGCACCGTCAGAGGCCAGGCCTGGAGCATGCCCCGCAAACACCTAACAGATTGTTTGGATGGGGTCAACTAGCAGTATGTACGTAACGTATGGATAACTGCCTGCCTGTGCTCCTAGCAAACGTCTCCGAGCTGTGTACCGTATACCTCAGGTGTAGGGTGACATTGGTAAGTTATGCAAGTGCTCGTTTTGGGTGCTGCATGCACGGTCCAATGTTCTGCCTTTCCAGGAGACATTGGCCAATGGGGCCTGTGGGTGTGGGTGTGTCTGCCCTTGATGGCTGCTGCTTTACGGCACAGATTCCCAACTCCAGTCCAGGTTTGCATCACACTGTTCGGGTTTTCCTGCTATCCCTCATGAATATGCATGGGCTACATCTACATGCCATGGGGGTGGTGCATAGATATACAGCACAGGCATTTGTATGAGTGTCAGCATGGAACCTGACTGGTGTGTGGCCCACCAGGACTGCATTTGGGTGATTCTGCTCTAGGTACTGCCCCTGTTCATGGTGTCTGTGCTCAGTGGGGTAAAAGATAGATGTCTTACCATTGCATATGTCCCCGCCATGAAAGGTGTGTCCTTACTATCACTGTTTAGTTGTGGGAAAAATATGTGGGCAGGATTGGCAGTAGCCCCAGCTGGGCTTTGAACCTGTGACCTTTTGTTCTTGTATGCACTGTCTGTGTGCACTGCACCACTGTGTAGCCACAGATTGGTTGGATTCCCTGGACTGTCCATGACTGTGGATCCGGCAGGACCTGTCTGTTGCAGTGGACTGTGCCAGCCTGCACATGGCTAGGCCTCTGTCTTCTGTGGTTAGCAGCCACTGCCCCCTGCACCACATGTACTTGTCCGCCAACATGCTGGCATGAACTTCTCTCAGAAAAAGCAGTTGACCTGATTGCAATGTGGCAGTATGGGACTGCATTTGGGGGACTTGACTGTAGGTAATGCCCATTGTTGTGGTGTGTGTGCGGTGTTGGGTAAAATATGGGTGTTTTCCCCATGCATACAGGGGTGTCTGCGCTATCTTTATTTAGTGGTGGGTAAAATATAGGGACTGGGCTGGCAGGTGCCCCAGCTGGGTTTTGAACCTCTGCCCTCTGGTCCTAGAGGTAATGACTCTGTCCGCTGTACCACACTTTGGCCACAGAGACAGTGCAGCCCCTGGAGGCAGTAAGCCTGGCAGGATGGTGTCACAAACCCTGCTCTACGCAATTCTACTGTGGGCATATGCACCCTGTCTGGTGACAAACGTGCACATAAACCCAGGAAATGACCACGGGAAATGTGGGACAAAATATCACCACGCTGGGCAACAGTGATATTAATGGGCAACCATAGCAAACACTCCCAGGAAAGCTCCAAAACGTGGAAATGTTTTTTGGAAGAGTCTCCTCTCAGTAGACCCTTCCAAAATTCATTTCTTTTTTCTGGAGCTTTGCTGGGTGTGCTTTCTGTATTTGCCCATCACTATAACTGTTCCCCAGCTGAATTACTATTTTTAATAGTTCTGTTGTGGTCATTTTCTATTTTTATTTTCACTTTTGTGCTGTGCACATATATCACACTGCTCACGTTTTGCTGGTTTCCCCGGTTTTCCTGTACATTGCTGACGGAAATGGTTTCTCTTCCCTTTAAATGCTTTTACATGCAAATTCGGGCCCGATACTGTGCGGGGAGCCTCTCCCCTCCCACTCTCCACCCATTGACCCCGTCCCTCCGCCCCTCCGGAGCCTTCCTCCACCCTCCTTTCGCCGTTCCACGCCTCTATCGGACATTTGCGGGCCCGCACTTGTACGGGGCCCGTTAGTGAGCCGCGTACCTGTGCGGGGGTGACACGCACGTGTGCGGGGCGTTTAAACGCGTTTCTGCGCGTTTCAGTGCCGCGTTGCCGTGTGCTATTTTGCGGCGCGCTATTTTGCGGATTTTAGTAAACATGCCCCCTAGATCCTTTTCTTGGGCTTTGACTCCTAATGTGAAACCTTACATCATGTTTAGGTTGATCTTCCCTAAGTGCATAACTTTGCAGTTGTCCACATTAAATTTAATCTGCCATTTGGATGCCGAATTTCTCAAGGTCCTCTTGCAATTTTTTACAATCCTCTTGTGATTTAACTACTTTGAACACTTTTGTGTCATCTGCACATTCCCATTTCCAGGTCATTTATGAATATGTTAGAAAGCAGTGCTCTCAGTAGAGATCCCTGGGGTACTTCACTAGTCACCTTTCTGCACTGAGAAAACTGAACATTTAGCCCTACTCTCTGTTTCTAACTTTTAATCAGTTCCCAGTCCACAATAGGTCACTGCTTCCTATCTCATTACTTTTTAATTTACTCAAGAGTTCCTCATGAAGGACCTTGTCAAAGTTTTTTTGAAAATCCATATATACTATCTCAACTGGCTCATCTTTATCTACCTGTTTATTCACACCTTCAAAGAAATGGAGCAGATTGATGAGGCAAGACTTCCCTTGGGTAAATTCATGCTGGCGCTGCTGCTGGTTTTTTTTTTTCCTCTAGCCTTTAAATTCAAAGAGGAGGGAAGGCGCTCGTTGAAACCACTGCATTTCTGAGGTGTAAGCAGGGTCGGCCCATCTATAGGCAAGCTAGGCCGCACTAGCCAAGCCGACGCTTTTGGAAATACTGCTGCTGCAGCTGCCCACCTCCCCCTCCCTAGACAGAATCGGCAGCAGCTGGGGGGGTGATGGTGGTGGCAACAGCGGCAGCTGGGAGGAGGCAGTGTCAGTGGGAGGAGGCAGTGAGGTCGGGGTTTCTGTCTAGGGTGGCAGAAACCCTTGGGTTGGCCCTGGGTATAAGTGTTCTGAATTAACTTGTCCAAGAGTCGGGTTGTTGCATATTGTATAAAAATCTATATTACCTTGTAAGCACTGCCATTCCTGGAGTGGCTTCAGTTCGAGCAAGGTAATTTTGTGGCTTTTAACTCAAGTTCTTTGCCTAAGAGTTCTTATACTTAAAGGGATCTGTTTTTATTATATAGCATTTTTTGCTGCTTAAGTTACTGGTTTATTTTTTGTAACTGTTTGCAGAAGGAGATTTTTCTGTTTTAGGCAAAGATTTTTTTCTGCTGGGGTTTTATTTATCCAGCTTTCAAGTTCCAAGAGGAGGGAGCATACTTTTTGAAGGTGTTAGATCCCTCCTTTCCCATCCCAACTCCCACCCACCCTATAGGAGAAATCTTGTTATATAGAATCACTAATCAATTAGCTTGTTGATTAAAAAAGAAATGTTGGAAGGGAAAATCTAAGAAGTAAATAGTTCCACCTTTTGGATATCTGCTAAAAATAAACTGTTATATTTCAAAGAGCTCTGATTAGGTAATTCTATAAAGGGAGTATATTAGACTATATATCTTAGACACATAAATCAGATTTTAGTAGCTTGAAGGAATAAGAAAGGTTCCATATCCTCCAGCAACAGATGGGCAAACAAGCAGGACTACACACAGGGAATCAGAACAGAGGTGCTAGATCTCACATAATAGAGGCAACTGAGAAAAAGCTAGGGAATTTGGCAGGTCTTTTTCTCATTTTCTTCAACAGGTGCTAAAGCTCCTACAACTAAACTATGGCTGGGAAAAATAATGTCACCCAAAGCTGTTGCCCCTGTTACAGCTTCTGCTTCCATCCATCCAGACAGCCTGATCCCGGTTCTCTGTGCAAGACACTGCAAGTTGAATCACACATGAAATAAATTGAGGAACTGAGACAGGAGGTAGTGAGGCTGAGAAGCATTCATGACAGTGAGCGCTACATTGAGGAACACTTTTTGAGGTGTCAACGATCTCCGGTAGAGGTGAAGGAAGAAGAGTGCTAGACATGGGTTCCCAGAGCCTGCAGAATCGACACTCCAACTCCACCTTTCCTTGAACTGAAGAACTGGTATGCCGCCCTGGACGTGGAGGAGGCAAGAACATTCCAGAGCTTAAAAACTGCAAAGTTGCCAAATTATTGACTACAAGAAAGTGAAGGGTAGTGGTGGTTGGTCATTCTCTTCTGAGAAGCACAGAGACATCCATCGGCCAATAAGACATGATGTCCCAGACGGTGCTGTCTGTCAGATGCCAAAATCTGATCTGTTAAGTCTACTGACTCATCAAGCCTACCGACTATTATCTGATGCTGCTCAACCATGTTGGCACAAATGATACTACTAGGTATTCCTCCAATGGTATCAAAAGTGACTTCATGGCTATTAGAGAGAGGATAAAACAGATAGGTGCACAGGTAGTGTTCTTCTCAATCCTCCCTGTTGAGGGTAAAAGCCAAGGCAGCGAACCTCGCATCATGGAGATAAATTCATGGCCAGTGGATGGTGTTATCGAGAGCATTTTGGTTTCCTGGACTATGGGATGATTTTCTAAGGGTTGCTGAACAGAGTTGGCATTCGCCTATTCAAGAAGGATCAAAATGTCTTCCACAGTAGACTGGCTAACCTACTGAAGAGGACTTTAAACTATGTTCATTGGGGATGGGTGAATAAAGTCCCCAGGTAAGTAAAAGCCGTCAGGTAAGTAGAAATGGAAAAAAGGGCATCATTTGGAAAGTAGTGTATACAAATGCTGGAAGTATGGGAAATAGGATTCTGGATCTAGGTGCTATAACATAAGAGGTTGACTTGGATTTAGTGGTGGTCGTGGAGACATGGTTCACAGAGGACCATGACTAGAATATAATTATACCTGGCTATAATTTATTCAGGAAGAACAGGGTAGAAAGAAAGGGAGTAAACGTGGCACTATATATAAAAAAATAATATGAAAGCAACAGAATTGCAGGGCTCATGAGATAAGAAGGAGGCACTATGGGTTCATCTTAAAGCATTGGATACATCTGGTCTGGGTTTCCAGGATAGTATTTTTAAACAACGATGGGGGAGGGAGAGAGAATGCGACAGATTGTTGGGGGCTGGCTGGAGGGAGTGCACCGTGATGTACCCCCACCCCCGCCAAGCTGGTTTTACCAGAGTGCCTCGCTCTCCAGAGGCTTCAGCTGGGAAGGAAGAGCGGCTGGCCCCTGGAGCATGAGGCACTGTGTGAAAGCCATCTGGAATGGAAGTTTGCCACATTGCCTCAGTGGGCCCGGTGGGGGTGCATTCCTTTCCTGGCTGGCACCCAGGGCGGGCCGCACCCACCACCCTGCCCTTGGTATGCCACTGGAGGAGGAAGTTCAGAAAGAGTGGTGAGAATGAACTAGGGATCTCTGAACTTTTTGGAGATTAATAAGGGTTCCACCCAACCAAACAGGTTGGGAACTTCTGCTCTCGACCCTGTATTCTTTGAATGGAACAGACATTTTCCTCCAATGTGCCAAAAATTCTCAATAAACCAGAGCCAAAACGTCTCATATTTAATTTAATGGATCCTCAAAGCTTATTCAGTGACTGATGGGGGAAGGGGTCACCATGACTTGTTCTTAAATTCCTACCAAATACGCTGAAATTGTTGCAAATACAAAAAAGGAAAGTAGTGGATGTGAAATATGCAAGTTTCATTCAGTGCTGATCTATTCTAAAGTAGGAAAAGTCCTGGTGGGGCTCACAGTATTTGTACTGTAATTTTCCATATGGATTCTACTTTATATTTTTTAAGCATTCCCTTCATCGCCTTTATGCTGCATGGTTGCTCATTAATAAATTTGTAAACAACCCATCTGGAGGCAACGAATGTGGAATGATGCACTTGAATAATCCAAATTCGTAGTGGAAGAAGGACAGGTTTTTGGTAAGAATTAAACATGCAGCCTGAGCACTAAATCCATGGCAGGCAGGGACTAAGGCCATGAATATTTTATGTGTAGAATAACTATTATATCAGCTCATCTGCTGTTTTGTTTTGGGTAACAGTGCAACAGGTAAGAATAAGATGATGCTGAAAGAGACAATGTAAGAAAATCAAATATTTCTCTAACTACAGGTAAAGAGTTCCTCACAACTTCCCAGAAAAATATGTAAAAAAGTCTATAGGACTTGAATTGTAAAAAAAAAAAGGTTTTCGACATTTCCGTGCCTATTATAAAACCTTGATTACTAAAGCACAGAATATTTCACAAACAGTCCATCAGTCGGCCTGCTTTCTTCTGTTTCCTTCTGCTTTCTTCGCAAAAGCTTGCACAGGAGACTGGTTTGGCAGAGGGATAATCTTTCACCTTTAAGGCCTCGGGGGATTTGCCCAGAGATACAGGGGAATACAGAGCCTCTTGCTTCTAAGAATGGGAGCTTACACTGGAACCATGCACGAAAGCTCACCGCATGGTTTCCTAGAGCAAGTGTAAAGAAAAAATTTGCTCCCCAATGTAATAACCGACTAATATGGAAATAAGTTGTGCACAAAAAACATGCAAGAGCACGCCGGAAGCAAACATGTACAGATCTATGCTAGCCGCAGCTGTATCTTATGCCCAAAAACATTGTACTGGCACGTGTGCATGTATAGAAATGCTATTCCGCATATAAATATGGTTGGTATCAGGAAAATTGTAACTGCGCATAGGGCTTTAATGCACATTAATTATGATCATTACAGGAATGCTGTTTCGCACTTAAACCTCAATATTCTGTGTATAAACATCATGGTATTGTATTATGTCAGCATCCCAGCACTTTGGCCTGCTGACACAACCCCTTCAATGATACCTTTTACTTACTCTGCACACAATAATTCAAAATTGTGCATGTTCTTGTGATAGTTGTTTTCTGTAGTCTTTTAAATTAAGTATCACCTGAAAAGAATACTTTGCTATTCTGACAAACAAAGCATACTGCATTTTGCATAATTCAGACCTTTTGACACAGAAGTTTGAATTTTGTGTGCAGAATTCCAGTGGAGTAAGTCTTCCGCATGTAGTAATATTGATGTTTCAACTAAAAATAATAGCCTTCCAGCGACTGCCCAGCACACATCCTCCTCAACCCCTCATACCCTGATGTTTTCTTTTATTTTTGACCCTTCCCCTTCAACAAAGCCAGAAAAAAGTAGTAGGTACCACCGCCTGCTCGCGGTAAAGAGACAAATCTCAAGAAAACCTTATGAACGCTCATCGCAGGAGAATATGGTGTCCAACCCCAGCGATAAAAAACCTAGCACATAGCTTTCTCTGCACCGGTGTTTAATAGATCATACTTTCATTACCTTGGCATTTAAATGAGCTGTGCGCTGACCAGGTGGCAGAAAATTGTACGCAGAAGCCGTGCTAAACTCTGCACAATGCCTCTGCATCCGCCCCTGGATTGGTCAGGGGATGACGGAGGATACTGAGTCTTCCACTTGTAGGACTGGGTGATTGAGAAAAAAAGTGCAGGGATACTGAATTCTTTCTCTATAGGAATGGGTGGCTCAGGCACTGGAATAAGAGCAAAGGTGCTGGATATATTTTAATAGTGTGATACCCATCGCAAAGGGTCCACTAAGGTACAGCATGAGCCTTAGTATGTTGATCTGTTTAGTGTGTATAGACGTAATTTGCCTGCTTTGCAGGGCTGGCTCAAGGGGTTGTAGCACCGTGCCAACTTTTGCTTTTGCACCCATCCCCCAGTCTGAACTTGCAGAGTAAGCTGCAAAATAGGGGTAAATAGTCAGTCCTATTTAACGTAATCTGTGCCACTATCCATCGAGAGTGATGGTGTGGTCATTGTATTATCTGTTTAGGCTAGGCCCGATATTCCACAAACCTAAACTAAACGTGTAACTCACCTGAACAGTGGTTGAATGTTGCCACTATCTGGATAATTTTTCTGCTCATCCCCTAACATGCCCCACGAGTATACAGATAATATTTGGCCATTCTGCAATTTAAAAGCCTGATATTTTATCTGCATATTTTTTGAAAATACACAGTTAGGGTAATTATGCATTTGCCAGCGAACACCTAATTGCCTTTGGATATCAGTCTGATAGGGCATAATTATTCATTCATATGGAAAACTCTATACTCATCAAAAAAAATCTTCCAACAACAGATAGAAACATAGAAACATGATGACAGAAAAAGACCACATGGCCTATCTAGTCTGTCCTTCCATATCAACAACTACAACAGTCCACTTTTTACTTTTAGAGATCCTCTGTGTTGGTCCTATGCTTTTTTGAATTCAGTTACTGTCCTCATCTCTACCACCTCCACTGGGAGACTATTCCATGGATCCATTACTCTTTCCGTAAAGAAATATTTCCGCATATCACTCCTGAATCTATCTCCCTTCACCCTCATCCCATGTCCCCTCGTAGCAGAACTTTCTTTCAATTGAAAGAGGCTCTCTCCCTGAACATTTATGCCACGGAGGTATTTAAACATCTCAATCATATCACCTCTATCCCGCCTTTCCTCTAAGGTGTACATATTAAGATCCTTAAGTCTGTCCTCATATGCTTTATAATGAAGCCCACTAATCATTTTAGTAGCCACCCTCTGCACCGACTCCATCCTGTTCACATCCTTTTGAAGGTGCGGTCTCCAGAATTGCACATTATACTCCAAATGAGGTCGCACCAAAGACTTATACAGAGGCATTATCACCTCCTTTTTTCTGCTAGCCATTCCTCTCTGTATGCACCCAGGCATCCTTCTAGCTTTTGCCATCGCCTTTTCTACCTGTTTAGCTACTTTAAGATCATCAGACACAACCATGCCTAGGTCCCGCTCTTCTTTAGTGGACAAAAGTACTTCACCTCCTATACTGTATTGCTCCCTTGGATTGCTGCAGCCCAAATGCATGACCTTACATTTTTTAACATTAAATCCCAGCTGCCAAATTCTAGACCATTCTTCAAGCTTAGCTAGATCCCTCCTCATGTTATCTACACCTTCCTGGCTGTCTACTCTATTGCAGATTTTGGTATCATCTGCAAATAGGCAAACCTTACCCAACAGCCCTTCCGCTATATCACTAACAAAGATGTTAAAAAGAATCGGACCAAGGACAGATCCCTGGGGCACACCACTGGTAACATCCTTCTCCTCAGAGTGAGCTCCATTTACTTGTACTCTTTGTCGCCTCCCACCCAACCAATTTCTAACCCAAGCAGTAACTTTAGGGTCCATCCCTAGGGTGCTCAGTTTGTTTATAAGTCGCCTGTGAGGAACAGTGTCAAAGGCTTTACTGAAATCTAAATACACCACATCTAGAGCTCTCCCTCGGTCCAACTCCCTGGTCACCCAGTCAAAGAAATCAATCAGATTTGTCTGACAAGACCTGCCTCTGGTGAATCCATGCTGCCTCGGATCCTGTAATCCGCTGGACTCCAGAAACCTCACTATTTTCTCTTTCAGCAGCGTTTCCAATAATTTACACACCACCGAAGTTAAACTAACTGGCCTGTAGTTTTCAACCACATCCTTAATTCCGCTTTTGTGTAAAGGTACCACATGAGCCTCTCTCCAGTCCTTTGGCACCACTCCCGACTCCAATGAGGCATTGAAAAGGTCAGTCAGTGGAGTTGCTAGAACGTCCCCAAGTTCCCTCAATATTCTAGGGTGTATCCCATCCGGTCCCATCGCTTTGTCTACTTTAAGTTGAGCTAGTTTCTCACGAACACAGTCTTCTGAAAATTGTTCAAGATGTCCCTTGCTTCTGTTCCTATTTGTGGGTGTTTTCTGAGGTCCTGCTCCTGGTTCTTCATCTGTGAACACAGAACAAAAATATTTGTTAAGCAATTCCGCTTTATCCTTATCAGCTTCTACATATTCCCCCCCTGCACCTTTGAGTCTGACAATACCACTTTTGCCCTTCCTCTTCTCACTAATATATCTGAAAAATGTCTTATCCCCCCATTTTATTGCATTGGCTATTTCCTCCTCCTTTTGAATCTTTGCCTTCTTGACTACTTTGCTAGCTTCTCTAAGTTTTTCCAAATACAGATGCCTGTCTTCCTCTCTCTGTGATCTCTTGTATTTCATGAAGGCCTCCCTCTTTTTCTTCACTTTTTCAGCTACTTCCTTCGAAAACCATAGCGGTCTCCTTTTGCTTTTGCCTTTATTTACCATTTTAACAAAAAGGTTGGTTGCCCTTAAAATATCCCCTTTCAGTTTTGCCCACTGTTTTTCTACATCCCCCAGCTGTTCCCATCCCACTAACGACTCCCTGAGGTATTGGCCCATCTTCGCAAAGTTAGTCTTCCTAAAGTCTAAGATCCTCACCTTGGAATGGATTCTAATACTGAACCACACCATCTGGTGATCACTGGATGCAAAATGATCTCCCACTACAACATCAGAAACACTTTCACCATTGGTAAGCACCAAGTCCAGTATGGTCCCTTCACGTGTGGGGTCTGTTACCAATTGCCTGAATAGTTCTCCCTGTAGAGAATCCAGGATCTCCTTACTTCTAGATGATACTGCAGCAGGAATGTGCCAATCAACATCTGGCATATTGAAATCTCCTATCAGTAGCACTTCCCCTTTCCTAGCAATGCTGCGTATGTCTTCAATTAACTCTCTGTCCACCTCTTCCTCTTGTGAGGGAGGTCTGTATATCACACCATTGCAAATAGATTTCTCTTTCCCTCTTTCTAGTTTAACCCACAATGCCTCCTCTCTCCCTTTTAAGCTCTGTAATTCCAAAGCTTTAATAGTAGTTTTTACACATAGTGCCACTCCTCCTCCCCTTCTTCCTACCCTGTCCTTTCTGAATAAAAGTATAGCCAGGTATAGTTACATCCCAGTCATGGTTTTCTGTGAACCATGTTTCTGTAACTGCCACTAAATCCAAGTCAGCCACTCCCACCAAAGCTTCAACATCAGGGATCTTATTTCCCATGCTACGGGCATTTATACACACTGCTTTCTATATGTTACCCCTGTTACCCATTTCCATAAAGGTATTTAACGTATCACCTACCTGGGGTCTTTCACTTACCTGGGGGCTTTCTTCACCTATCCCCAACGAATCTAATTTAAAGCCCTCTTCAGTAGATTAGCCAGTCTACTACCGAAGATGCGTTGACCTTTCTTGGACAGATGGATGCCATCTCTGCTCTGCAACCCTTGGAACAGCATCCCATGGTCTAGGAAACCAAAACGCTCTCGATGACACCATCCACACAGCCATGCAGAGCAGAACTATGGTGTTTTATTTAACATCTCAATATCCATATTAACATAGTATATGACGGCAGATAAAGACCAGTATGGTCTATCTAGTCTGCCCAGCAAGGCGGCAAGAGTAGGTGCACCTGTTGCTCTGTGCAGGTCACCCCTCCCCATGCCTTTGTTTAGGGGTGTACCAATTGCTCCATGCAAGTCACCCCTATTTGTTGAGATATAAAAAATGGTTACGTTTACTTTAATTTTATCCTGTTGCTATAAAGGGATCCACTGTGTCTGTCCCATGCCATTTTGAATTCTGTCACTGGATTTGCCCCCACCACTTCCATCGGGAGGGCATTCCAAGCATCCACCACCCTTTCAGTGAAAAAGTATTTCCTGACGTTGCCTTTCAGTTTACCCCCTTGCAGCTTCATGTTATGTCCTCTAGTTTTACAGCTTCCCCATCTTTGGAAAAGGGTTGTTTGTTCATTAATACCCTTTAAGTATTTAAAGGTCTGTATCATATCTCCCCTGTCCTTCCTCTCCTCTAGTGTATACATATTTAGGTCTTCATGTATCTTCTCATACATCTTCTGGCATAGGCTCCAAATCATTTTGGTCGCCTTCCTCTGAATCATTTCAAGTCTTTTTATATCCTTTGTGAGATATGATCTCCAAAATTGAACACAATACTCCAAGTGAGGCCTCACCAGCAACTTGCACAGTGGCATTAATACCTCTTCCTTTCTGCTGGTAATTCCTCTCTGTATGCAACCCAGCATCCATCTGGGTTGCATACAGAACAGCTATTCAAATTCTAGTCTCACATCAGTGACAACACCACTAACTCCCTGCACAGCTAGACAATGAGCGTTAAAACACAAAACCCTGCAAATAGATACTCGACATCAGCATCAAAAATTCAAATTGCACCAACCCTACCTATGGAAAATCAGCTTTGCAAATATTCTAGAAGACCAGTAACCTCCAGTAGGAAAAGAGAACAAGCTGAACTACTACAGTTTCCTAGGAAAGAACCTACATACTAACAGAATCCCTTAGCTTGGCTATATATGGCAAACGCAGACCATCACCAATTAAAGAATAAGAAACTACAAAAGACAAAAATTGAAATGGAAAACCCCAAAATCAGATACCTAACATGGAAGAAAGAGAAACAAAAATGTATTTCCTCCTGTACTGAACTATAAGAAATGCACATTTTTAAAGCTGACATATTTTATTCTCTAAAAACTGACCCTCTTAATACCTTTCCTGTCTGATCATCTTATTTTTCCAGTTGGGTTAGTCCCAGTCTCTCTTTTCTACTTCCTCTTGTTGGTTTTCTTCTAAGTCCTTTTTCAAGATCCCATTTCCATTTTTCTGTTTCTTCACACTCCCTGTCTTCTTTGTCTTTTCCTTCACTACATCTCTCTCTGACATTGATTCTTCTATTTCTCTTATTTGCCTTTTACCTAACTATAGCTTCATTCCATTCCTCCTTCTCCTCCTACAATCTTCAGTCTTTCTTTTTTTCACCATTCAGCTATTTACCAGCTTTCCATTTCCTAATCTTACTTCCCTAGTCCTTCCATTTCACATCTGTCTCATTCCTTTGCCAGCATCCTACACCCTCCCCCTCCTTCCCCCCGTCGTTCACCTAGTCCTCCATTTCCTCTCCTCCACAGTCTCATTTACCACCTTCTGTTTCTCATCCCTTTACCAACCCCAGCTATTCCCTAACACTTATCATCTCTCCACCTCCAGGCCCTTTCTTACGTCTTACTCCCATCCAGGCTTCTAGTTCCCCTTTCACTTCTCCCATCTCTACCCTCTTTCACCTGCTTCCAGGAAGACCTGTCCTTTCCTGTGGCTCACATCCACTCCATAGCACTTTGTCCTTTTCATCTGCCCCAACCCCTCCAGGTCCTTCAAACCTTCTCTCCTCCCCTTATTTCTGCACTTGGTCTTACAGCCCTACCCATACCGCTTATCAAATCACCTTATCCCCACTGTCCTCTTGATCTCTGGTCAATTTCTTAGTCCCTACTATCCCCCAAGCAACTCCAGGTTCCCACTCACAATCACACCAAAGCCCCAAGTCCCCACTTAAAATCCCAATAGCCAGCCTATCCTAGAGTCTTCTGTTTTCTCACACAATCTTAGAGTCTCCACCTGTCAGCTTTCCCACATCCTATACCCTAGTACCTGCCCTTCTGCCTCCTACTGCCCCTCCCCAGCATCCACCCATTTACTTCTTTCTCCAGTATTTATTAACCTTGTCTTTCCTCCTTCTTACCCCAGCATACATTCTTACACCCCTCCCTTTCAATCTTCCCTTGGTTCACTTTACTTCTTCCCCATTCCCCACAATATCTGCTCTCCTCTCCTTTCTCACTCCCCCAGCATCTCCCTCTTTTTCCTACTCTGACCCTAGCATTAGCCCCCTTTCAATCCAGGACCAAAGCCTTAGAATTAGCTCCCTTCCGGTCCCAGCCATTTTCTAGTTCCATCTCCCCAGATCTAGTATCAGCCCGTTTCCAGTCCCTCCAGCCCCAATATCAGTCCATTTCCAGTCCCCCCAGCCCCATTATCAGTCCATTTTCAGTTCCAGAGATTGAAGGAAGCACCATTTGATTAGGGTTGCCAACTGGCTCCAGAGGCATCCAACAGACCTGATCCAGTCCTGGATTTACCCCATTGCATGAAGGGATATGTAGATCTGTTTTCTCCATTGCACTCCATAAGAAAAGCAGGACTACACATCCCTGCATGCAATGGGATAAATCCAAGACTGGATAAAGCCTGTCAGGTGCATCTGGAGCCAGTTGGCAACCCTACATCTGATTAACATACTGTGAGTGAGAAGCAGCATAACAAAAGAGAAATCTTTTCATGGAATCATACCAAATCACAGAGACTGAAGGAAGGACAGGGCCAGCCCAACCACTAGACAAACTAGGCAGCTGCCTGAGGTGGCAACTTTTGTGGGGTGGAAAAGTGCAGGACATTCAAAGCTAAACAATAGATTTTGACAGCCAGAGTGGGAATAAAGCTTAAGGTCTGCCTAGGGCAGCAACACCTTGAGCGAACTCTGGAGCTGACCCTGAGGAAGGACCATCTGATTACTATACTACGAGCAAGAAGCAGCATAACTAAAGATAGACCATTTCGTGGAGCCACACCAAATCCCAGAGACTGGAGGAAGGGCTATCTGATTGCGAGCAAGAGGGACAACTAGAACTACAGAGGATCAACAGAGGGAATCCGAAGAAACAGCTTTCTGTGCAAACAATATTTTCTACTGAATGTGAACCAAAACAGGAAGCCAATGAAGGGTCATGAGAAGCGGTGTGACATGGTCACGCTTCTTTGCATTGAAGAGCAGCTTAGCAGCCCTATTTTGAACAAGCTGCATGTTTGCAAAGAAGCCCGTTTCAGCCTACAATAAAGGGAATTATGATAATCCAGGGGATTTAAAAGAGCAAAAATCAATGAATACAAGTTCTTAAAACTGAAGGAGATCTCACTGCACACATTTGTTGCAGAAAGAAAAGAAGCCTTCATGACCGCAGAACCTTTCCTATTAATTCATTTTTTCCTTTTCCCACGTTTCCTCTCCCTTCTTGTCTCTAAGTTTTGTTCTTCTGTTATCCACTTTATTCTCTCAGCATTTTCTGTAGATATAGACTTTCTCTGGAAGCAGTTGTCTTCCTCTCGGGTTAAGTCCTCAGGTGCCAGCGGCCACCAGGCCTGGCGGTACAAGGTCAGCTCCTGGGGGTGTGATACAGGATATAGGAAGAATGCTGGCATGCCAACGAGTACAGCTAAACACAGCCACGACAGGAAGACCGCTTTGGAGGCTGGAGCAAATCAGAAGCAGTTTTGTGTTTATTTGCTCCTTTCTGAATCTTCTCGCTGTGCCCAGCCTTTCTTCTGGCGCTCCTTTCCAGCCCTTCTCTCCCCCTTTCTGCACTAGGTTTTCTTCTCTTGGCCCTTTCAGAGGCTCTTCTTTCTTTTTCTGCATCTGCCTTTCTTATGGTGCTTCCACCAAGGTCTCCTCTCTCTCTATCTCTTTCTTTTTCTACAGAAGCCCTCAATTGTTCTAAGGTGTTATCACTCACATACTTATTTACTTTGATCTTTAAAACGAGTGGTCTTCAATATGCATCAGTTGCTTTCTGCCGCTTTTCCTGTGGCAGTATGCCTCTTTTTCTTCTAGTTTATCACGGGCTCTCTTTGTAGCTCCTCTTGGTTTAAATATAGGGTTTGTAGCATTCAGATAGCAGCACATTATCTTCTCTTTATCTGCAGGGATCCACTTTATTGTCGTTAATCCTCTTAATTATTTCATTAACCTCTGTGGTTTATCTTCTGCCACAGTGGGTCCATGAACGAGATCACCATGGCCTTTATCTGCGGCAGGGATGTGATCTTCATCTGCAGTGTCTGCACTATTGATACCACCACCGTTAGCCCTAGTGTGTAAGCTATGGATGGGCACCATTTTATCCTGGGAGACGTGTGGCTAGAATGTGTATTTCTTTTTCTTTCCTACCATACTTCAATTGTAGTGTTACCTTGCTGAGATCTGGTATAGATTTTATACAACGGGATCACCACGCGAAGATACTCAGCAAGACTTGAGGAGGAAACTTTGCCCTTTCCTCCTATGAGATACACAGAAATTCACCAGCTACTGCTAGTGAATTTTATGTTGCGCTCTGTGGTGTTTTTGTGGGGATGGAGGGTGTTGTGTTCGGGCCGCTGAATCCCTCTGTTCTTTTTGCTGGAGTAGGAGATTTTGTGTTGGGTCCACTGAGCCTTTCTTGTTTTTTTATGGGGTATGAGGTGCTATGTTGGGGCCGCTGAACCCCTCATTGTTGTTTCTTTTGGAGTGGGAGGTGTTGGGTTGAGATTGCCAAACCCCTCTAGTTATTTCTGCTGGATTGGAAGGTGCTGTGTTGGGGGGAGGGGGGGGTCACCAAGCCCTTCTTGTTTCTATTGGAATAGGAGGTGTCATGTTGGGGCCACTGAGTCCCTCTTCTGTCAGTGGGAGGTGTTGTGTTGGAGCCATCAAGCTCCTCTTGTTGTTTTCGTGGGGTGTGAGGTGCTTGTTGAAGCTGTCAGGCTTCTCTTGTTGTTTGGCTCTACTGTAAAGATCATTGTATGTCACTGTTCCTAATGAGCCGCTTTTTCTACAACAGCCACTAATTGGCAAAACCTGGATAGTTTTAAATATTGGTTTCCAGACTTACACTGCTTGCAGGTACAACAGCACACTGGGCCTGATATTCAGTGGTGGTAGTCAGCGCTGCTAACGTGCCTAGCCGTCGCTGCTGAAAACTAACCCCGGATATTTAATGTTGAGGCCACATCCGGCTACCAACATTGAATATCCAGGTCACCACAGAACTCAGAAGCTCAATATCTCCGCTGTCCGGTTAGCTCCTGTGGGTGAAGATAGGCCAGCCTTTGCCACGCCTAACTTTACTGGCATGTTACTAACCAGGCAGTAGCTCAATATCACAGATGCCTGGTTAGTGACAGGTACCGCCTGTGCTCTGTTCCTTAAACAGCTTTAGGACTTCTGTCACTTGTGTGATATTTGCTCAATACCGATGACGTAGGGGACTTTCCATGTCAATCACAGTCTCCAATGACATCTGATGTAGGGCTGTCCATTGCTCCACAGACCTCTCCAGCATTTCATAAGTGGAATTTCACCCCATGCCAACATCCTGCTTGAGTTGGTGTGCAGGTGCCCTTGTTGTTTCCTGCTTCTCATGCAGTTCGCCCCCATCCTTCAGTGAAATACCCAGCTATTTCCTGGCACTTCTCAATCAGTTACCTCAGGACAGGGCTGCTGCTTTCCTTGCTGATCCCATGAAAGCCGCCCTTCTTACACTGTCTTGACCATGTTCATCCCACCATCTGTTACAAAGAAATATGGAAGCACGACACTCTTGTTTGTGTCCTATGTACCAACCCGGCAGCATTGCTGTTATTTCTGCTAAGATCTGGATCCAATTGTGGCCGTCATCCATTATCTGGCTGTGCAGTATAGCACACCGGAATCCCCCTCTTGTCGCTCCCCCATTGTACCTACAATCTGTTCCTGCCATCAGTGTGCTGTCAGGGAGAGGTAGGCATGTGTGGGCATGTGTGGCCTTCCAGCTAATCCGTATGTCAGAGGTGAAATGCACGCTGCTACTGGCATCCATCAGCGAATGCGTATGTCTGGGAGGGGTGATATGAAATATGAAAAGAATAAAAATTATACATCAACTTCTTCAGTGAACTTTTTATTTATATTAGGCCTTACATCGAATCCCAATGTGCTATCGCATTAAATCAATCAAAACTATCCATATAGGCAAAGCAGGAAATTAATACAGAGCAATAAGCTTCCTCCTCCACACACACAATAAAGAACTATGTTCTATACAATGTTTTTAAAGGTCTTGAGTAGTAAACAACCCCTTGTACATGACTTAATCTTCCTCCCTACCGAGTCCCCATCACACTCTCTCTCCATCCCTTCACTGCCAGTCCTCATCACAAACTCTTTCTCCCAGATCGCATCACTCATTGTACCCAGCCAGCTCCACACTCTCTTCTCCCTTCCAAGCTGCCCACCCCTCACTCTCCCTCCCAGTGACCATATCACATTCTCTCTGCATCCTTCTATCTCCCTCTGCTCTCTCCCTCCCCACCCTACCCTAATCACAGCCAGCATTATCCTCCCATCCTCTACCACCCTACAGCTGTCCTTCCTCCCTTCTCTCCATTGATTCCCTTCCTTCATGGTTGTCACTGAAGTTCTCACCTCATTCACTACGGAATCATGTCAGGCAGGCTCGAGATAGTCAGGAGTGTAGAGGGACTGCGTCAGAAAGGGGTGGGCCACACGGGCCCTGGCCCCACCAAAAATCGCAGCATGGCAGACAGCAAGCTGCTTGTGGGGATCCTATCCCCTGTGGGCAGAAGGAGAAAAGCCCCTGCCTCTCATTCCCAAGAGATCAGATCCCCACATGCAGATAGGAAGGGTCTTTGCCATGACTGTGGCCGACAGGTAGTAGTCTTCCCATGGGGATCTCATTCCCCCACGGGCAGAATAAAAGCCATGATCATGGCAAAGACCCTTTGTCTCTGTCCATGGGGCAGAGCTTGGGTAGAGTCAGGACCTACCTAAAGAAAAAGTCCTTCCACCGCCCCTGGCACCAGCCACACTGGCAATGTCAGGGCCAGGTGGAGCAGGCAGAGTAAGACTGATGGGAGCAGCCGCAGCTTAATCAAAGTGGTTTAAAAATAAAAATAGTCATAAGTGAGGAAAGAAATAATTCCATCTGCATGCTTTTCCCAGCACACACCGCTCTGCTAGTGCCATCACACTCCTATCCCTCACAGGCTGCTTCTTAGTGATTCAGATGTGTATTTAAATTTCTCTGTTTTAAATTCTACTGTGAAGCCTACCGACTGAACCGTATAGCTTTTTCAGTGGTTGCTATGTGCACCAGTTGCTGTGGGACACTGGCACCGTTTGGTTAAACTGTAAAATCCATCCTTTGAAATCTGTTGTCAGTGACATCTAATGATCTCGTGGTTTGATAAATTATCACCCTTGGTTTCATTCAGTGGCATAAGTTCCAATGAGGGGCCCTGCTTGTCATGGTGGTCTGCCCTCCCACACAGTTCCCCCATGTAACAGTGATGGTGGCGAATTTACTTTAACAAGTTTGCTGCATTGCCTCCGCTCTTTTAAGTTTCCACCAGGCCCGGTGGCTGTTACCTCCCAGGACGAAGTCTCGCATTTCGGCTGTTACCGCAAGACTTTGGCCCAGGAGGTAACAGCCACTGGGCCTAGTGGAAACTTAACAAGCAGAGGCAGCATGGCAAACAAGTTAAAGGAAGTGTGCTGTTCTGCCTTACTGCCGTTGTGTGAATACCCTTCCTGCCTTGCCCCTCCCCTCCCCCACATTGCGGGAGCTGCTTGGGTGGAATTGATGCCACTGGTTTCATTTTATTATTCATTCCAAACCACCTGGCTTCTGCCCTCTCTCCAAATCTGTTAACAGTGATAGCTAATGTTTTGATATATTATCACACTTAGTTTAATGTCATTATTCTTTCCATAGCAAAGAAATGTTTGGGCACTGTTCCATTTTAGCCACTACCCCTCTTTCCTCCAGGTCAAATACACACACACAGGCAACACAAATACAATCACCTATCACACAGAGGCAACACAGATACAAGCACAGTAGCACACATGATTGCACATCCAGAGCCAGAGATGCTAGAAAGAATTCCACAAGTCATGCTCTGCATGCTTTCCTCGCTTGTTTTCTTTCTGGTGTTTTGTAGTGGTTTGGCAGTTACCGCTTGTTTTTTTAGCTCAGTTACAACCAGTCTCTGCTGGGGCTGCAGTGCCATGCTCTTCTTTTCACAGCTACCTCAATTTTACACTCTCTCAATTCCATCTAACCCAGTCAAGACCACAGACTTAATGTCCTTCCAGAGCCTGGCATGCTTGAATCCCCAGTCTAATTTATTTATTTAAAATGCTATACTGTCATTCGAATTTTACATCATAGTGGTTTACTAACCAGCAGTTAAAAGAATAGTTACATAAAAGCACTTATACAATACAAAACAAAATGGGAGGAAATGCTTGTAGCAGCATCAACCAAGACTAATTTAACAGTAACACCAAAGGAGGTAGGAGGGAAATTAAAATAAAGTCTGTCTAGCAGAGGCTAAGAAATCTAACTCCTTTTTTAAATTTCACATGAGAGCTTTCTAGTCTAAGATCTGGCAGAAGGGAGTTCCAAAGATGGCAGCCTTTTCAGAAAAGAACAATCTTCTTGGTGGACTATTGTGAGATGATTGAGGCTCCGGCTCCCTGTGGCAGTAACATCCAGGCTGGCCTGAGGAACAAAAGCCAGGCTGAGAAGTTCAGTCTACGTCTATTGCATGATGGCGTACATCTCTGCCACATATCCACTTGGTCCAGTCCACCAAAGAACTTAAAAAAACAATCTCAGCTGGTCTTCACACCAACTCGACCTAATTTTGAACTGGCAACCTAAATATGCTGCACCCCTCATTCAATGTACTGAGCTAATGAATTCTCTCTTCCTCTGGGATGGTTTTAGATGCAGAGGAGAAAAGGGCTAAAACTAAGGAGTGGGTCCAGCGAATGTCAAGTCCCTAAAATTCTGCCTCAGTAACATCACTCAGCTTCGCCAACAGGGCTACTCCCCCACCAAGTCAGGCTGCTCTTTCCTTCTCCAGCTTTGCATTTTCTTTTCCTTGCTATCTTCTCTCCCGTCCCTTCCCCCATGCATCCTAAAAAGAGCATTGACCCTCACCCTTTTCTTTTTAAAGATACTTATGCATGAAACAGATTTTCACGGTCACTGAAATAAAGGGGTATAAGGCTTAGCCAGTGATTTGTAATATTATGTGTATTTCTGATTTAGTTATTATTTAATTCATGTTGAACAGCAGCTGGACTTAATCCAAATCTTTTAAAGAAATAAAAATAAATAAGGGAAGGCCATCTGAGGCAAGAGATGCTAGATCATTCCCCAAACACTGCATAAACTAAGGGGCTGATATTCGAAACCTCAGCTATCTAAATGTTATAGCGGCCGGCCGTGGCGTTTGAAATACTCTTTAGATATTCAGCAGCAGGATCCGGACAGCGTCTGCGGCTGAATGTCTGGATTGTGCGGCCACTAGATATCAACTTAGCCCAGATTTCTCTGCTGCCTGCAGAACCTATCCAGATAGCGGCTGAACATCACCATTATGTCAAGAAGTGGCACAATGATCTGGACAGTGGCTGCATTGCCTTTGTCCCATCCATGGACCGCCCCTAGCCGGTCAGTGAAGATGTTCAGCGGCACTGTGCGGATAGTAATGCTGATGATCTCTTAGTTAGATAATCTTTGTGGTTATCCGAATAAGGGCTTTTTGAAAATTGGCCCCTAACTTTATAAATTCAAAGAGGCCAATGTAATAAAGCATAGAAGGCGCTGAGATGGCCGTGTTTATACGCACCGAAGAAAACCGTGCATATAGACATTATGATGTGTTCTGCAAGTCAATGCTGATTTAGCAGCCCCTGGGCTTTCTTGGCAGTGTGACTGGAAGTAGCTTGCCAGGCCTTTTCTTCTGAGGCAATGGAGGGTTAAGTCACTTTCCCAAGGCCACAAGTAGTGCTAGAGGGAAATGAAGCCTGATCTCGGGGTTACCAAGCCAGTGCTCTAACTACTAGGCTACTCCTCCACATATAGAGCTTAGTGCACTGTTTGTTTACATCGAATGATACTGAAGGCATTAGCTATTAAACCCAGATGCAAAGAACTGCATACACCATCTGAGGGTTAAATTCATGGGGCCCCATATTCAGCACTGGATATTCAATGCTGGGGCCATATCCGGGATCTGGCATTTAATATCTGGGTTGCCCAGATTGCTGTTTAAGCTAATCGGGCAAGGGCAAAATTCAGCCGGCGCCCAGTTAGCTTCTACGGCAAAGGTTAAGCCAAGGTCTCCTGTGCCTGCCTCTTGCCATGTGTCACTAGCCAGGCAATGGTTCAATATCACCATTGCCTGATAAGCGACGGGTGCGACTCCTGAACACCGTCGGCACACCCCGCTGCAAACCGGTTAGCATTGAGGTGTGTGGCGGCAGCATCCATGGATATTCAGTGGCACACGTTAGTGCCACAGATCTGCAGACCATATCAATGCCTTCGAATATCCCCCCCATGGTTTTCTAATGCTTCAAGGTGTCAACACCCTAGGCAAACCTTAAGTCTTATGCATCCCTGGTTGTCAGAATCTATTGTTTAAATATAGTAACATAATATATGACAGCAGATAAAGACCAGTACGATCCATCTAGTCTGCCCAGTAAGGTGGCTAGAATGGTTATACCCACCGCTCCGTGAAGGTCACCCCCCTCTATGCCTTTGTTTAGCTTTAAATGCCCTGCTCTTTGCCACTCCCTCCTCATCTGCCCCATACCCCCACCACTGAAGCTGCTGGCCTAGGCAAACGCTTAATTTGGATTTTAATGTTGTTTGGAATGATAGTATGAATAAACGATCTAGCAGCAATGAATCTGATAAGAAACATAGAATCATGACGGCAGAAAAAGTCCACTTGGCCTATCTAGTCTGCCCTTCCATATCAACCACTACAACAGTCCCCTTTTTTCCTTTAGAGATCCTCTGGGTTTGTCCCATGCTTTTTTGAATTCAGATACTGTCCTCCTCTCTGTCACTTCCACTGAGAGACTATTCCACGGATCCACCACTCTTTCCGTAAAGAAATATTTCTGCATGACTCCTGAGTCTATCCCCTTTCACTCTCATCCTATGTCCCCTTGTAGCAGAGCTTGCTTTCAATCGAAAGAGGCTCTCCTCCTGTGCATTTATGTCACAGATGTATTTAAACGTCTCAATCATATCACCTCTATCCCGTCTTTCCTCTAAGGTGTACATATTAAGATCCTTAAGTTTGTCCTCATATGCTTTATAATGAAGATCACTAACTATTTTAGTAGCCACCCTCTGTACCAACTCCAACCTGTTTATATCCTTTTGAAGGTGCGGTCTCCAGAATTGCACACAATACTCCAAATGAGGTTGCACCAAAGACTTATACAGAGACACTATCACCTCCTTTCTTCTGCTAGCCATTCCTCTCCCTATGCACCCAAGCATCCTTCTAGCTTTCGCCATCACCTACCCTACTTCTTTATCTACTTTAAGATCAGCGGACACAATCATGCCTAGGTCCTGCTCTTTTGTGGACTGAAGTACTTCACCCCTATACTATATTGCTCCCTTGGATTGCTGCAGCCCAAATGCTTGACCTTGCATTTTTTAACATTAAATCTCAGCTGTCATATTCTAGACCATTCTTCAAGCTTGGCTAGATCCCTCTTCATATTATCTACATCTTCCTGGGTGTCTATTCTATTGCATATTTTGGTATCATCCGCAAAGTAGGCAAACCTTACCCGACAGCCCTTTGCAATATCACTAACAAAGATGTTAAAAAGAATCGGACCAAGGACAGATCCCTGGAGCACACCACTGGTAACCTCCTTCTCATCAAAGTGAGCTCCATTTACCTGTACCCTTTGTCGCCTTCCACTCAATCAATTTCTAACTCAAGAAGTAACTTTAAGGTCCATCCCTAGGGTCCTCATAGAAACTTAGAAATATGATGACAGAAAAAGACCACATGGCCTATCTAGTCTGTCCTTCTAGTCTGGCCTATATAGTCTGTCCTCAGTTTGTTTATAAGTTGCCTGTGCGGAACGGTGTCAAAGGCTTTACTGAAATCTAAATACACCACATCTAGGGCTCTCCCTCAGGAAAACTCCCTGGTTACCCAGTCAAAGAAATCAATCAGATTTGTCTGACAAGACCTGCCTCTGGTGAATCCATGCTGCCTCGGATCTGGTAATCCGTTGGATTCCAGAAATCTCACTTTTTTCTCTTTCAGCAGCATTTCCAATAATTTACTCACCACCAAAGTTAAACTAACCAGCCTGTAGTTTTCAACCACATTCTTACTTCCATTTTTGTGTAAAGGCACCACTTGGGCCTCTCTCCAGTCCTTTGGCACCACTCCTGACTCCAACAAGGCATTGAAAAGGTCAGTCAGTAGGACTGCTAGCACGTCCCCAAGTTCCCTCAGTATTCTAGGGTGTATCCCATCCGGTCCCATAGCTTTGTCTACTTTAAGTTTAGTTAGTTTCTCACGAACACGGTCTTCTGAAAATCATTCAAGATGCCCCTCACTTCTATTCCTGTTTGTGGGTGTCTTCTGAGGTCCTGTTCCTGGTTTTTCATCTGTGAACAGAGAACAGAAATATTTGTTAAGCGTTTCCGCTTTATCCTCATCAGCTTCTACATATTCCTCCCCTTCACCCTTGACTCTAACAATACCACTTTTGCCCTTCCTCTTCTCACTAACATATCTGAAAAATGTCTTATCCCCCCCCCATTTTATTGCATTTACTGTTTCTTCTTCTTTTTGAATCTTTGCTTTCCTGACTACTTTGCCTGCTTCTCTAAGTTTTTCCAAATATAGATGCCAGTCTTCCTCTCTCTGTGATCTCTTGTATTTCATGAAGGCCTCCCTCTTTCTCTTCACCTTTTCAGCTACCTCTTTCGAAAATCATAGTGATCTCATTTTCCTTTTACCTTTATTTACCATTTTAACAAAAAGCTTGGTTGCCCTTAAAATATCCCCTTTCAGTTTTGCCCACTGTTTTTCTACATCCCCCAGCTGTTCCCATCCCACTAACGACTCCCTGAGGTATTGGCCCATCTTGGCAAAGTTGGTCTTCCTAAAGTCTAAGACCCTCACCTTTGAATGGATTCTAACAGCCCTAGTCCTAATACTGAACCACACCAGCTGGTGATCACTGGATGCAAAATGATCTCCCACTATAACATCAGAAACACTTTCACCATTGGTAAGCACCAAGTCCAGGATGGCCCCTTCATGTGTGGGGTCTGTTACCAATTGCCTGAATAGTTCTCCCTGTAGAGAATCCAGGATCTCCTTACTTCTAGATGATACTGCAGCAGGAATGTGCCAATCAACATCTGGCATATTGAAATCCCCTACAGTAGCACTTCCCCTTTCCTAGCAGTGCTGCGTATTTCTTCAATTAACTCTCTGTCCACCTTTTCCTCTTGTGAGGGAGGTCTGTATATCACGCCAATACAAATAGATTTCTTTTTCCCTCTTTCTACCTTAACCCACATTGCCTCCTCTCTCCCTTTTAAGCCCTGTAATTCCATAGCTTTAATATTATGTTTTACGTATAGTGCCACTCCTCCTCCCCTTCTTCCTACCCTGTCTTTTCTGAATAAAGCATAGCCTGGTATAGTTACATCCCAGTCGTGGTTTTCTATGAATCATGTTTATGTAACTGCCACTAAATCCAAGTCAGCCTCTCCCATTAAAGCCTCAACATCTGGGATCTTATTTCCCATGCTACGGGCATTTATATACACCACTTTCCATATGTTGCCCCTTTCATCCATTTCCATAAAGGTATTTAATGTTTCACTTACCTGGGGACTTTCTTCACCCATCCCCAACGAATCTAGTTTAAAGCCTTCTTCAGTAGATTAGCCAGTCTGATACTGAAGACACATTGACCCTCCTTGGACAGATGGATGCCATCTCTGCTCTACAACCCTTGGAACAGCATCCCATGGTCCAGGAAACCAAATCGCTCTCAATGACACCATCCACACAGCCATGCATTTATCTCCAGGATGCAGGCTTCTCTGCCTTGTAGAACTATCTTAGTAGAGGTTAAGGCTATTTTACAGTGTTGGTCTCCTCTATATCTGCCTTGGTGGGGGAGACTTGATGTCATAAAAATGATGTTTCTCTCTAGAATGGTTTATAAAGTAAGAATGCTCCCTGGCTATTGTAAAACTAATTTTTAAACAAAATTGGATAATCTAATTATCAAAGGTTTTATGGAAAAATAAAAGACCATGAATATCTCTTACCAAACTTAAATTGCCAAGGAAAGGGAGGGCATGGTACCACACTGCTTCGCTGCTGCGATTTGGTGTGCTGTGGCTGCATCAAGTAAGGGCCACTCCATTTGTATTGCCAAAGCTGAAAGAGTCTGGAAAGCTTTGGATGTATACCTTTCTAGCCTTTAGTGAGATGTCTGCATTGTTATTATCGTGCTCTCTTTTAAGTGCAACCTCTGCCTTTTTTGTGTGTGTGTGGGGGGGGGGGGTATAATTAGAAACACTGCTGTGAGTTATTTCTTTATGATGATTTTACTGTATCTTGGTAATTGTAAAATAAAGTTGAAAAGAGATAAGCGGCTAGCGGCTGAATATTGCCATTAGCTGGGGCTAACATCAGAATGTTTAGTAGCGACAGATGGAGATATTCAACAGCTCCAACCATGTTAGTGCTGTTGAATATCCCGCTAGGCGTCGTCTAGGTGGTTTGCATGTCTGCAAACTATCATCTAAATGACTTTGAAAATCCCCCCTAAATAAAATAAATAGATAAAATATACTGCAGATGATGAAGTGGCCAGAAAAAAGAAAATCTGCCTTATGGTTGGGCCGGCTCTGATGGTTGGGGGAAGAGTAAAGTTAGCTCGTTTTTCTGTGGCTAGTGGCGGTGAAGGTTTTGTACCAGTAAGAGCTGCTTTTACTGTCTGGAGTCTGGAAGAATCAGAGATGACGAACACAGAGAAAAAGGAAATAGACACCAGGACAAAGGTGGAAAAGAAAAGAGGAATAAGGAGGACTGGGTAGCCCTGCTTCAAGCTGTTATCAGGAAGTCCTGCAGGCCGTTCATCCAGTATCCAGAGCTATGGGTGAAATGGCAGGAGATGACGTTAGATTTTTTTCCACATCGCTGGTATGCCATATATGATGGGTACAATAGATTTCCCCTGTGTTGCTCTATCCAAAAATATTATACTAATAAGATGTATGCAAAATATTGGTTTTGCTGTGGCTAACCTCCTATGCAGTAAATTGTTTCCATGGCGATCAGCATGCTCTTTTATGTTCGTGTGGGGTGGGTTTTTTTTTTTTGCATATGCACATTATTTGCATAGAATTTGTTAATGCTTTGGGTATCTTTTATTTTATTTTGTCAGCTAACTGTGCTGAAGCTCAATGCCTAGGTCTAATGCACGGCTTATTACATTGGCCCCAGAGTTAGAAAAGATTGGAAGAGCAGATAAAATCAAGACTAGTGTTTTTAATAAACATACAATCCTTTGAAAGAAAGCTGTTGCTTTAAAGGTGTAGCAGAATTATTCCTCCATAAATCTTTGATTCTTTACTGCCAGGAAACCCATAATGTAAGTTAACTTACCAGAGGAATTACAGAGCCTGAGGAGATGACTTCCTCATACAGGTCATTTTATGGTCTGCTGGTTAATAAGACTGGATTGGACATGCCAGATATCCTTCAGTGCACCTTTTAATTTAAGCCGACTTTTCCAGATTTATTTCACATATTCAGAAGGGCAGAACTCACACTAGCTATTGCAGAGTTCAAGGACAAACGCAGGCTGACGGCCCAGGAATTCTATGTATTCCCCTCAGGACACACACAAACCAGTCATGGGATAAACCCTAACAGCCTGATTTTCCTGATATCTGCAATGAATATGCATGAGGTAAATTTGATTTCATTGGATACAAATTTATCTCATGAATATTTGTTGTCGATAACCTGAAATCTAAATTAGCTAGGGGGTACTGTATGACTGGCTTCAGAAACACTGCTTTGTGTCGGTGGTTCCCAAGCTGTCCTGGTCATCCCAAAGGTATTTAGGATATTCAAAATGAATAGGCATGAGCTATTTGCATGTATTGGAGATCCAGAAGTATATGTAAATGTATTTTGTGCATATTCATTATGGATATTTTGGAAGGGTGAATACAATGCAGGTTGGGAAGCTCTGTATGTAGAATCGCCTCAAGGAAACGGCGGTGGAACACTCAAAGGCGATAATGAGCTTCAGTCTATGCCCCCAGGATGCGCTCCTATCCACTAAACAAACTGCTATGCGTCCCACACAGCACTGCCACGAGCCCAGCTTTACGCCTTGTCTGTATTTATGGAGAGTACAGGACGAGGAAGATAAAGACAAGCACATTTATAGTCAGAGAGTGATATTGTTGAGTTGCTGCTAATGAATGTTGTTAAGTGCTGGGCCACATTCCATCTCGTGTTTACTTCCTCATACACTTTCATAATGGCAAAAACAAAATAGCTGCTACAATTTTATTGTAAAAGGCCACAAATAGCAAATATCTCCAGGTCTCCGGAGACACTTTCCATTCATAACTCTGATTTCATTTCATGCATCTTTTCGCCATAAAACACTGATGAATCCAGCCCCACGGCTTTAGCAGGGCAGGAGATGCAGATTCAAGACACAGACCTGGTGCCTGCTCTTCGGATTGGCATGGACAGCAGTAGCAGGGGTCTCTGCAGAGCAGCAAGATTACCAAAGATGTTTCTGCTCTTGGATTTTACCCCATTATATGCACGGACATGTAGTTCTGATTTCCCTATTGATTTCCATAAGAAAACCAGGACTGGATTGCTCGGATTGAACAAACAGAGCCAGCTGGCCTCATTGTCAGGCGTGCACTTGCGGAGGGCCATTATATAACCGGTCAACTAGGTTAATTGGCAGGGAAGGAGCATATTTTATTTATCTTATAATGTGTGATCCCTCCCCTTTCCAGTACCCGTAGGTAGGGGTTAAGGAGTTAAGTTCCTTCTTTAAACCAATGTTCTGCTACTTCCTGGAGCAGTGCTCCTAGGGAAATGTAGTTTACCACCAGTTCAAAATGAAGAGTAGTGTGACTCAGAATGTTTGCAAGCAAAAAGGGATTTATTTCCCCTCCCGGGGTTGGACTTCACAAGGATAAAAAGGTAACACAAAATATCTGCTCTCTGGCAGCAAAAAGGACAAAATAAGAATAGCTTCCTTTAGCGTGAAATAAACATTTTCTTTCCAGCAAGTTGCAATTCAGCACATGGTTTCATACAGCTCTGTTTCCCTCACAGCCAGCTTGTATTTGCTTCACCATATATTTCTCTAACATAAAGATATTATCTGTTCAGCTAATGTAATCGTGCAATCCATTTCCTCTGTGGGGTAATTCATATAGGACGGCTCTGTGTCCATATGTTCCACCTCTGAGGTAGGAATAATCTGACCAGTTCTTTCTAGGGCCGCGCCCTTTTCTTCAACCCTGAGCTTTTCAAAACATTCAGGATTTAAATACCGGTTAAAGCCAGTATTGTAGCCCCAACCTTCCAGGTCATTACATTCACATGGATTCCTGTAATCCCAGCCCTTGGGCTTACCTGGGGGCCTGGCTGTGGAAGCTTTTCTCTGGGGTTTAAAAATACTGGTTGGTTCCCTGCTGAACCTGTGTGAGGCAGTTTCCAAATGCCTTCCTGGCTGCTTGTAATCCCGTGTATGCTTCAGCTGGTCTGGTCTGCTCCTTCGATAGCTCTCAGCAGGAGCCTCTGACCTCCCTTCAGCTGAAAACTCCTTCCAACTTCTGGCCGGAAGTCTGCTTTCCTCTCTCTCCTTCTCCTCTCTGCCTGCTGGGGCCTCCTTATGAGACAGCCTTCCTGGGTAGGGCCTGGCTCCACCCCCTAGCAGGTGTTCAGACTTTCCCCGTGACTCTTTGCTAAACTGATAGCAGGGGCGTGTTTCCTTCTCTCGTGCCTTGTTTCCCTGACAACTGGTAGCCATGTGCCTTTGTTTATCTTGCAGCCCTGCACTTTCTACCTGGTTTTCAAGCATTTCTACCGGGCCAGAAGGACTTGCTATATCACAAATGACACATACGGTATGTGGTGAACAGCGCCCTCCTGAGCCTATGAAGATGGATGAAAATCCTGAGGTTCAGCAGGATT
Source organism: Ichthyophis bannanicus (assembly GCA_033557465.1). Classification (NCBI taxonomy): domain Eukaryota; kingdom Metazoa; phylum Chordata; class Amphibia; order Gymnophiona; family Ichthyophiidae; genus Ichthyophis; species Ichthyophis bannanicus. Next base: position 232,054,690 of record CM066042.1, read on the forward strand.
TATGCCTATTTGAGAAACCAAGGAAGAAAGAGAGACTCTATTCCACAGAGCTGAGCATGGAGACCAGCCCAGGGGAGGAGTCCTGCAGTCCTGATTGGGCACACCCTGCCCTTGGAAGGGGCGTGTCCAGGAGAGAACGTGGTTTTAAACCAGAGCATGGCTTTGCTAATCAGAATGAGAATGGGATTGAGAGGAATGAGGAGAAGGAGAGGAGAAAGAAGGAGAAGAGGAAGAATGATTGGAAGTCCAGAAAACAGTATGCTGATACTTGGGAACCTGGCATTGGAAGGAGACCTGCAAAGTTCTATTCAGAGGCAGTGAGTAGAAGTCCCAAGGAGAGAGGACCTAGCCCTGAATTAGACAACCGTTGGAAGGCACAGCCCTGGGAAAGGAAGCCTTCAAGGCAGGCACAAGAAAGAAAACAATCATTCTGTGTAGTACCGTTTGAGCCAGAGAGCAACAAACATTCTAACAGCTGGAGAACGCTGGAGCCATCTGAAGTCAGAACGGCATGGCAACAAGTAAGTGAATTGCCACAAAGTTTCCAGGCTGAACGTAAAGCTAACTCTCCTGTGTGTGAAACATTAGCAAAAGGGACTAGCAGTTACTCTGACACAATTAATCTAAGAGAGGAGAAAATAAACAGCCTTAAGCCAGAGGGAAGTTGTATAGCTGATAGCAATTCCCTACCTCCCAAACAGCAGGCTGAATTGCTCCTACAGTGTTTTAAGCAGTTTTTAGAGTTGCAAGCTAGAAGACAGCCAGTGTTACCAGAAGCCAGTAATTCCATACAGCTTGAAGAGTTAACACAAGATAATACAGACTTACCAGATTGTGAGAGCATGGATTGCACGGTCTGCTGTGTAGAGATGCCAAGCTGAAGGAAACTGCTTTTTACCATATGTGAGTTGAATGCTACGGAGCTGTTGTATTGCCTTGCTGAGAAAGCTCTAATTATGTGCACCTGATTTTCCCCAGCACTGTGAAGGTAACAGTGGCTGAAAGAGGCTGCAGTGAATCTAACTGACCTCTTGGGGCAAAGTGAGTAATTTGCTGAGAAGTGAAAAGAAGCAGTTATACTTTAAGTTGCCTTTATCCTAAGTTTGCCTGTTAGCATTTTGAAGCACCTATTTTGTTTGCATTTATTTGCCATGTGATGGAACAATATCCTTTACTATAATAAAAATACTGGAAACCCCATAACTACAACTCATTATTTCGGAGCGAGAGGAGCAGGAACTACAATACCCAGCATTCCCTGGATACAGGTTACTCTCCTTCCTCACGAAGCATCAGACCGCCGCTCCTGTCTTTAGCCCCAAGGCCGGGCAGGAGCGCCGCAGGTAAGCACTTATGTGTCTGTATAAAATAATAGCAAATCCTCCAGAAACTTTGCCTATATTGAAGGCATGGCATTTACACTTATTTATTTATTTAACCAGTTTTGTATACCACCTTATCCTTCAATCAAAGTGGTTGACAAGACAACAAAGGATTTACATGTTGAGGGCATGGGAAGATCAAATACAATACATTACAATATAAATACAGTACAAACAGTGAATTATAATATTATCTCATAGTGAAATCGGATATACAAGTTGATCAATTTAAGTTATTTGACCAAATGATTCTATGAATAAATAAGTCTTTAAAGATATGCGAAAGTCTTTGATGTCTTCCTGAGCTCTTAATTCCATACCTCTGGTGCCATGAAGGAAAATGCTTTTTTAGAGGTCATCTGTTTTGATCTATCGAAGTTTAAAGGTGTACTAAGCTTATTGGAGTTATGAGATCGTCTAGGTCTTAGGCTCTTGTCTTTGGATATTATATGCTGTAGAATATTTGCTGAAGATTGGTGAAAGATTTTGAAAATAATCATTAGGTTTTTGTATTTTGTTCTTGCAATAATTGGAAGGAAATGTAACTGTTTAAGGACAGGAGTTATGTGATCAAATTTTGTATGTGTGTGTGTGTGTACATATATATGTGTGTATGTAAAGTTTAAGCTTTGCCTAGGACGCCAACCCTTGAACCAACTCTGGAGACAGCCCTGGTCTATCCATTGCAATGCATGTCAAGACATTGGAGTAGTAATAAGCAGTGACATTGTGCGCTTTTGTATAAGAGGTGTGGACAGTCCTCAAGCTGACAGGCACAGACCAGAGTTCCCTCTGAGATCCAGCACAAGTGTGCTCTCAACCAAACTGTGGCTGGGGCTCCCTACCCATCCCATCAGGAGGCGTGAACACTTCTTCCTCGGCATCCCCATAAATAGCCGCCGTACCACTGAGTGGCGTTCATGTGCCCCGCAATGTGTCCATTGAATAGCTCTTTATTCCAAGCTTCATTTGTGCCCTTGTGCCCATTGACATTTTGTGGCCATGGGCTGGTAACAGTCTTGTTACTTCGGCTTTGTTGATATACTGAGACTTGCAGTAGATCTTTTTTTATGTTTAAATCATTTTTATGGAACAACACAAATACAAATATGGCCACCCCCAGCCCATGGGGCACAGACACATAGCCAGGAGGCCTCTGAAAAAACATCATCAAATGCAACGCGTTTTATATTTTATAAATATCGGAAACCAACCCTCCCCCCAACAGGTAGGTCAGGGTCGATCTTTTTTTAATAGCATGGCCAGTCCTTTGGAACTCCTTGCCAGATAAGACGATCTATCATTCAGAAAGAAGACACAAGGTTTTTTTTTCACCTTGACTTTGGCCCTAGCTAGATTGAACGATTGCTGCGCATCAGTCATTTTTATTTAGCAATAAAGGTGCCTGTGCTCGCAGACAGGGCCATCCTTAATGGGTGGAGTGACCACCTAGGGACCGACCTTCACAATAGCCACATCCTCTGCAACCAGTCCCAGAGTCTGTGAAAAAGTAGGCATTGCAAATATTACACCAGTCCTTACCGTACACTACTTGTCGGGATAAGAGAACAAGACGGAGTTCTACAAATCCCTTCACAAAAGCTTACCTCACCTTGGTCACCTATGCAAAATATAGAAAGAGCCTCAGCAAAATAGAGAATAAATGACCGCCTTTTAGAAATTCTCAAAATCCCAGGATGCTGGACTCCGCTTGCAGTACAACACTGAAGAAAAAGAAGCAAAAACGTACCTCCCCCTGTACTGTGCAAAGCACAAAGGCATCACAGATTCTGCGCGTTCAGAGTCAAATCACTAACCACAGACTAACAACATTTTTTCTACCTTTGCTTGGGCAGCTCAGCCTCTGTAGCCATGACTCTCACGTTTTAAAGGGGCTGAGCTCGTGTGCGCTGGTTGCAGCGGGCGCCTCCATGTTCTCCAGTGGATCTGCGAGGACTGGCTGAAGACGTTGTTTCTCCACTGTGTGTGCATGCGTGCGGTGTGCAGAGCGGGGAACCATGGGTCAATTTTAGCAGGCAATGGAAAATGTGCCGGTACTCGGAACCACCAAGTAGCCCCTGGAAAAAAAGAAAAAAGCCCTTCTTCACATGAGGATAGGATATTGTGACTTTGTTAACTATCTGTACGTTGCAGGGTAACTTTATAGTTTTTAGTTGTTTGCTCCCTTGCTTATTTATTTTGTTATCCTTAGTATTGTAATGTGTGAAGTTAATCTTATTACTATTTCATATGTCGACTGTAACTTGCTAACAACTGTGGATAGGTTGACTAGAAATCTTTTTTAAAAAATTCAATGAAAGCACCAGATACATCATTGCATTTTCATAGTACATGAAGAATCATGTGGTAAAGATATTAAATTGTACCTAATTATTTAGCAATTGCAATTTACAAGCTAATTTGGGGAATGATGGAGGTGGGATCCAAACCCTGACCTTGCTGAAAGAACAAATAGAATGCGGATGCTCTGCAGGGTCTCATTCTTTTTGAGACAAACGAGATGCCAAAGATGCCTGTCAAATCTGGGTCAGCTGGAGGAGTCCTTGCTAATTGTTCTATTATTATTTGAAAAAATTGTAGAAACCAGTGACATCCTAGCACAAGAGCTAAAACAGCTGCCTGGGACAGAGACCTGTTTCCTACTGACTTGGCAAGAAATTCAGCTCACGACAATGAGGAAAAGTCTGCAGTGACAAACGCTGAAATCCTAAGGAATGTTTTTTTATTTGGGTGATTTTCCTCTGATTTGAGATGCTAAAATTCCCCCTTGATATGTGCCATACCAAAGAAGAAATACTTTCAAAAGGGATATGCATGAAAAAAAACTGGTTCATTTTCAGACCAGTTTTGGACTTTTTGGCTGAGTTTTTTTAAATTTTTTATATTTTCAGTTTGTTTCAGAAATGAATGTGTGCTAACTTGAGTTAAAAATCTTTATACATGTTAATTAAAGCAAATGAACTTTTTGAGGTCAGTTTACTAAAGTGCTTTAGACTTTTGCAGCTATTGCAACAGAAAATGCAGAAAGCATGGCATTAACTGCAAAAGCAGTGTGTTATCTGTCGGGGGCATGCAGAGCGTTCCCTCAGCAGATAATGTACCGAAAATGCAGTGAGCGTGGTCGGACAGCAGCCTGGATGAACCTAACGCCATCTATTGAGGTGGCGTTAATTGCACCATTGCTATCTGCAAATCCAAGGATTGCCGCTCACTGTTGAGGCCCATGGTAACCAAGCATTGCAGTCATACACATTCTCTACCCTAATCCCGCTTTCTCATGCAGATAACACACTTTCTGCAGAAAATCGCTGCATTTTCTGCATCTCGCATGCATTATCTGTTAACGCAGCCAGATAGAGTGCGCTATCTGCCACGTTAACAGCGTACTTTAGTAAACATCTCTCTATGGGGGTTATTCCCCGCTATTCATGCCGGCTCCTGCCCCCAACTAACTTCCTCGCCAGTTGTGTGGTGAAGTTAGATGGGGGCAGGGAATGTGCGGCCCAGGGGCGGAGTCTGGGCAGGCAGTGGGTGGTCGCTGGCCCTGGACTTACAGGCCCAGTTCTAATGTCAGCCCTGTACGTCCAGGTTCAGTGACATGTGCAGGGACGTTATTCCACCTCTGAGGTGGAATAACCTCTCTGGATGTGTCTTAATTTTAATTCCGGGATGTGGATGGGGCGGGGGGGGGGGGGCAAGGGACATTCCCCGCAGCCCGACCTTGGCCTTAGGAGGCCAGATCGGGGGTCAGGCTGCAGGGAATAAACCCCTTTTTTCAGGCGGCCAGCATCACAGCTCTTCAATGGAGCCACGGTGCCATGGCAACATGACGCCATGGTGCTGCGGCTCTATTGAGGAGCCTTGACTGAGCTAGCCGGGGCAGTCCTGCACGTACAGACCGGACTGAATTGCAATCCCAGCATGTTTGCCATTCTGATCCTGCGGGGCTAGATGTGCTCTTCAGGATCAGAATCGCGATCCCCTCTGTGCGTCCGGTCAGACCGGACATACAGAGGGGATCTATGTGCGGGACGGAATTGGGCCCTGTGTGCATACATTTAGAGGTTTTTATGCATAAAGTCAATTGAGTGTGCATTCTTTACAAATATAACATTTTCCAAACCTAATCCACTTCTCTACCTTTCAAAGCTAGCCTTTAAACCAGTGCTAGCCTGGTAGAAATCATGTGATAAAAATAAGACCTTAAGACTCAGAAGGTCTGGCTCATGCAGTCATAATTCCTGCTTTTGATATGTGCCTTTCATACTGAATACCATTTTATTTTCCTTTTTTTTTAGCTTTAGATATTACTTATTAGACCTATTTAGTTTCTTTATTCATTGTGATTTCTGCACAATAGTTTCTAGGTTTATTGTGTAAATATAATATTTTTTTAAAAACAGATGTTTCTCTCATGTAAAGCTCTGTCAGGCTGAAGATGTTACAATGGGAACATTTTACCTTGCAGTGGATCGTGGCATCTGTTGGACACAGTCTGCCAATTTAGGATTTAAACATGGATAAGACACCCTGAGCGGCCCTTGGCTGTATTTATAGCTAGACTGGTGCCTAAGTGGGGGGGGGGGGTCATGCAACTCACTAAAAATAAGCAATACCTGTCGTCGGTCTCCATCATAGAGTAGTAAACTTGAAATAATTTGGACGACTGATATTTTATAAGAAGAATCCATATATAAATGCATGGATAGAGAATGGACGGTTGCCACCTTAAAGGGGCATCACACGCAAAGCCACCATCTGGCCTCGTTCCAGTTTCCACCTGTTCCGCACAGATGTTTCACTCCTCATACCCTGAATACTGAGCCTTAGGATTTGGCAACTAAAACATGAACAGGTTCTTTTTTTTTTTTTTTTTTTTTTTTTTTAGAACACAAATACTGATTAGGCAGCTTTCAACCAGACGGAAACTGCAGTGGCCTTGGAACAATTTGAGTCAGTTGCCGCTGAGTCTTTAAACACAAAGAACAGAACATGGTATAGACAAAACACAAAACAGCAGAGCACATAAATAGATGATCTCTGTATCATATCTTGTGTACCTATCATTCAGTTTAACTTCCTGGTCTTATATTTAAACTATTGCAAGCAGAAGGACAAGTTCCCCTGCTTTATAGAACTAATTTAATAAATGAATAGCAGTTTGGATTTTTAGACTCCTTTCCAAATAATGCTCAAAAGAGGTTTACGGCATTATTCAGTGAAATAAATCCCTGTCCAAAAGAGTTTATAGTCTATGTGGGTACATGCAGACTTGGATCTTGGCATAGGCAAATAAGCAACTGCTTCTGGTGCCAAATGTTCATAGGTGCCAGGGCCCACTGACGTTCCGGTATCTGGTGTTGTCTCGATGCAGCTGTGCTATTGAAGAGTGTCCACAGGAACTTGAAACTCGATCTGGGAACTGTGAGCCATTGTGGCGAGCATATTCAAAGGGATTAACATGGATCGCAGACCTGCAACCCCATTAATCCCACCAAACAGGATATTCAGCGGCACATACCTGGTTTGTGCCATTGACTATCCCCTCCTAAGACATCTGTATGCCCCAACGCTCAGCCCTTAGAGTCAGGGCACAGAGGGACAGCGCTCAAGGTTGGCCAGGGACCCAAGATATCAATGCTTGAACCAATACAAGCATTGTGGAACCTGTGTCCTTTGGGGAAACTGCTAGGTACATATGACCTAGATTGGCCACTGTTGGAAACAGATTACTGGGCTTGATGGACCTTGGTCTGACCCAGTACGGCATATCTTATGTTCTTATGTTCTTATGACACTGTCAATAACTGGCAAACCTAAATGGGCTAAAATTAGCCAGAAAAAAAAGCTGGCTTTACTTTAGCGGTTTAGCGGTCTGGAGAAACCAGATATTCCCTGACACTGGCCAGATATGGTCCCGGCACTGAATATCCAGGCATTATTATTAAAGCGGTGATGGTCAGCCTCTTTAATCACGCTGGCCGCTGCCACCCTGAGTGCTCACAGACCCTGCTTGTCACATGGTTTCCACAGCAAAGGTAAAGAGGAGATGTGGGTGCTACCACAGGACCCGTCAGTTTGTAACAACTGATCATACACACACTGAACTTTCTTCTCGGAGTGATTGCTGCCACAGGAGATGCTTCCCAGGCAGCAGCAACTCCAAGGTGAAGACAGTACGCAGAAAGAGATCGAGGGAAGAGGGGAAAAATTTGATAGTGGGATCCGGCACGCTTCCATTTCTAGAAGGGAGAGAATCTGCTCATTGCCCGTGAGTGTCCTCATTTTAAATCTAGCCCAGGGTGCAGAGGCAGCAACAAAGAGGTTGATTTTAAAAAGCATATCCACAATTAAAACAATACTTTGTCAGTGAAAATGGACTTTTATGAAATTGCTTGGCTGATATGAGGGTAAAGTCATACACGCAAGTTGACGCACACAAAGGCGCGGAGGCGGTCCTGGAAAGGTTTATGCTGACACACATACTTCTGCAAATCCAAGCAGATACGTGTAGATTAAGCCTAGATTAAGCCTAGGAATTTGTGTAGGCCAAAGAACAGGTGCAAATGCGTGTGCATAGTTTCTTCAGGGGTCATTTTCAAAGTGGAATTCTGCATATACTTGTGCTTTGAAAGTCGGTAAAAGCTACACAGAGCAAATGATGGGGCCAATTTACTGAGCCGTGTTGGCTGTCAACGTGGCGCATCTGCAGTTCGCATATGCTAATTTCCACATTAACGGTTAATGTGAGACAGGGAAGAGAATAAGTGGGCATCGTGCCTTACAATTAATGTCGGAGGTAGTTGCTGCATGTTAAATGTTAACGCTGCAGATAACGTGGTACAGCTGATGCCCCCCAAATAGGTGAAGCTAACCGCACCATGTCATCTGCGACGCAGGTAACGCACGGCATGGCAATTGTCTTTAGCTGATGAAATTAACGATTTTAGCTTGTAATACTCTAAATATCGTACTCCACTTTGTATGTTTTTGAACTGTAAAAGTGGATTTTAAGTGATGTCATTAAATTTAATGACGTTATCAGTACACTTCTAAGCAGTCATACAATATCACGTTCATAAAAGCATTATAACAAAGACAAAAGTACTCTAAAATACTCTGAAGGTAGCATGTGGGGGCAGGAGGGATGAAGATGAGCTTGGAGCAGATAGATGGTGGAGTAGGTGCATCGAGTGGGCCCCGGGCAGGAGGGGACTGAATGGCCTCACCCGGCTATAGCCCGTGTGCTGAATTTTGCAGATAAGCACAAGCTGATGGGTCTGTACCGCTCGAAAAGGGATTTGGAGTACAATGACTATTCGGCCAAAGTGGCAGAGATCAGGAGAGCCATGGCACCATGTTGCTCCACGCTGGCACGCTGAGGCATCAGATTCATGCTGCAGTTCCCCGCGAAGGTCCAGGTTACCTACAACAACTGGACCCAACAGCTGGACACTGTGGAAGCATTGAAGAAGTTTGTAGGCGCGCTCCCATAGGCCCAGTGGGGCGCAGAAATGGCAGTGCCAAGGTGTTTGCAGCAAAAAGTGTACATAGTTGGCTACTTGTTGAGCCCCAGTTTAATGGGCAAATGAGACAAAACACAGAGGAAACAATTGAGTTGAACTTGTAGGACAGATTGGCGAGGGGCGAGTATGTGTAGATTGGCCCCAGCACATGCTGGAGTGACATGAAGTCTGCCTTCCTGTTTGCAGGAAGCGGCGAACACTGTGATGGGGAGCTGACACCAGAGGTTGAGGGAACTGGAGGGAGGTGCAGGCCCTAGTATGTTGTGAGGAGACATCTGGAGTGTGGAGCAGGTCTGCAAGCCTCCATCTCATCCCTCCTTGGTCCCAGGCCCAGAATCATACTCCTTCCAGTCCCAGACCCCAGCCCATTTCGAGTCTCAGCCCCCTTCCAGCATCAGCCCATTTCTAGTTCCAGGTCCCCCCCCCACCCAGCATTAGTCCTCTTCCACTCTCACCCCCCATCACCATCAGCCTATTTCTAGTTCTGCCCCGAATCGGTCCCCTTCCAGCCTTCCAGTCCCAGCCTTCCCCCCTCAGCCCATTTCTTGTCCCGTCCCCTCCCCCAGTATTATATCAGCCCAACAGACATCCCCCCCAATCACTCCCAGTCAGCCACCTCCTCTCCTCTTCTCCCTTCCCTCATGGTCACATTAATGTTTAAACACAGCCGTGGGAGCATTTTCCATCACTCCCGTGGCTATGCTGTGCTGGAACCACTGGCAGCTTGTTTTTAAAAGGCCAAAACAAGCACTTCCTGTTTCTTGTGAAAGGGCTTGTTTTTGCCTGCTAAAAACGCAACAGTGCAGTGGTTTCCGCACAGCACAGCTAGGGGTGTTAAACTTTAACGCAGCTATGGTGGTGGGGGCAGGGAGGGGAGGAGAGTAGGTGGTTGGCTGGGAGTAATGAAAGCGAGCCAGTACTCTTCTGCACCCTGAGCCAGTGCCAGAAAATAGTAGGACTGGGCAGGCCCAAAATGTTCTTTTGTTTTATTTTTTATTTTCATTTATTTTTGTATCGTATTGTTTCCGTTCAATAGTGCGTGCCCTTGTGCAACAGAGTGCACTATTGAAGGGAAACTGGGAAATGACATCAATTTTGTCATTACTTGTTTTGCTCGATTGCCACTTTTGTTGCAAACAAAATCACATCCCTAGAGAAGTAGAGAATTTTGGGCTTACATGTGCATTTCCTATATAAAATGGGGAACACACATGTAGATTTTTGTCCCACTCGGACTATACTCCTGACATACCCCCTGGAAACTTCCATGTACTAAGGACATCCACGTGCAAATCAGACCATTTCTAAAAAGGTCATTTACTGTACACATGGATGTGATTCACACATGTATATGGCTGTAAATCGAATAGGACTTTCTATATGACAAGGTTCATATTGTGTTTTCAGCTACATTGTATGATGGCCAGTCAGCAGGCTGTGGGGAGGGCAAACAAGTTTTAGGTCCTCTTTTCAGCACATGTGCTTGTGTAGGGAGAGCATTGCTCTATCCGAGCAGGGCAGCTCTGTTGTCCATACAGGATATTTCTGCATCTACTCTAATCTGGGTCATCTGTGTGCAGGTTTGTGGCTAGAGACAATAAACTAGTCATTATTGTGTCGACACTTTAAAAACACACCAAAATGTATTTCCCTTTAGCGCCCAGAGAAATATTGCTTCATCTTTAGCACTGATACAGCTTGTGAAGACCTGCTCAGTGGATGTCATTAGCAAAATAACGTAATTAGCAAAATATGAATGCTTAACCCAGCTAGCTAATTCAGCAGCACTTACATGTACATTAGAAATATAAGTTATGATTGGAATGAATAAAGATGCCATCAATGGACAGCTTCATCCATGGACAGACCCAACACTATCCAGATAGGATTGAGACGGCTCGTAAGGATGTTCACTGCCACTGTCCACAAAGCGGGGGTGACTATCCCTAGTTAGCCATGGCTAAGGAAAATATCCCGATAACTGCCACCATTAAGCAGATATTTACCTTTGAATGTTGGTTCCTTTATTTCTAAACTGTCACAATTACTCCTCAAGATCTAGCTGAGCTTTGAGGGAGTTATCTTGACTTTTTCAGTGAGTCACTTTCCACCTTGATGAGGAATTCGCTTCCTCTCAGCTGGCCTTCCTCTCAAGCCCACTGTGTCCTTTGAAGGTGCAGATCGGGATCTGTACAGTAACACTGCTCTTCTTCCACACTGCTGGACTAATACTTTAATTACCCCTTCATCACACACGTTAAATTACCGACAACTTTACACACCTGGGGTCAAATTGACCCCATCAGTAAATGACCAGAAACCGTGAACAATTTCATCCACATAGGATTGGTATTTTAATGCATTTATTAAAAACAGTTATCAGTTATTGCTGTTTACAAATGTTCAGTGTTTATGATATAAAAGTAGTCTAACTATTAACTTTAGTTTATCACTTAATTGTAATTAAGTATCGCCACCCTTAGTATAACCATCTAGGAGTCTTTTAGTCAGCACATTCATTGCGTAACAGCTGGCAATGTTCTGGGCATATGGCTGTGCCACATTGCTTGCAGTATTTTGATGTTTTCTTATCTGATGATCTGGTGCAAAGCTGGCAGCGCGATGGTGCCCCTCTGGATTCACAGCCTGTAGGACCAGGTAAGCTGAATCCAAGTAGTTGCATGCAGATCCACACCCCTTTCTGAAATGTTCTTGGGTTCTGCAATCACAATGTCTGCTGTGGCAGAACTAACTCCTTTGCCAGTTCTGTTAGGAACAGTCACCGTTTGTGGGACACCTCTGTTTGCCATTCGGGTTTTTGCAGCACCCAAATTATGTAAGCTGCCACACCAGCGACTTCGAACATGTTCATCAGCAGGCAGAACAGCCATCTTCTAGTGCCACGTTTGCATGTATATGTACGCACAAGCTTGTCCAGACTGTCTACTCAGGGCCGGATTTACCTATACGCCCATTATGCCGTGGCGTAGGGCCCACAGCTGGCAAGGGCCCACAAAAATCGAAATTAGCTTTTTTTTAAAATAAAATTTAAAAAAAACCCTGCTGGCTGCTGCCGCGGGGCTCCCTCTGCTGCCGCGGCAGCATGGACTGACCCGCGGGGCCCCCTCTGCAAGCTGAATCAATCGGTCCGTCCGTCCCTCCCTCCGTGCAGGCTTTGAGAGGCGCGAAGGGAGAGTGTCTCCCTCGCGTCTCTGTTAAGCCCGCAGGGGCTGATGGGAAATTGATGGTAACATTATGCAAATATTTATGCAAATGAGACCCCTTATGCAAATGAGGCCCCACACCCCCCTTGGGTCGCCCCTGCTGGGGGCCCACAATTTTTGTTGGCGTAGGGCCTCACTCAAGGTAAATCCGGCCCTGTGTCTACTCCAGACTTAGTAGCATTATAGTGCAGAATCATCTCAGGCTTCTTTTCATTCTTATCGTCTATCGCCTTGTCACGATGCATGCTGCTCAAAACAATGACCGTTTTGTTATTCTTTGGAACATAACTCACTAGTGTGATCTCTTTGCAAAAAACAAACTGTGATGAAAACAGTTTCTTGTTCTGCGAAATCAGCAGTTCACCTGGTATGTCCCTTTTGTTTTTTCTCATGGTGCCAACAACTGTAGAGTGTTGAATCAGAAGATCTTCAGCCAGTCCTACATCAGTAAATAAATTATCACATGTAACATTGCGGCCAGTTTTCCACCAATGTCTAGTCAATCTTTTCACTACTTCAACTCCTTTGTTCAGTTCGATGGCTGCTCCTGGTTGCTTCCCCAGATAAACTTCTCCATTCAGTGGATAGCTGGTCTCTGCATTGCAGTTCCAGAATATCTTTATTCCATACTTTCCTGGCTTTGTGGGAATGTATTGTCGAAAGCCGCACTTGCCTCTGAAGCTGACTAGTTGCTCATCAACTGTCATATCCATTCCAGGTAAGTACATCATTGATAAGTGTGCATTTAGCAGGAATGGCCTAGTGGTTGGGACAAGGTCCCTCAGGCCACAAGGTCAGGGATTCAAATCCCACTAGAGGACAGCAACCTTGGGCCGGAAGGACTGGGGTTTCTAGTCCCACAGGTGCTCCTTGTGGTCTTGGGCAAGCCACTTAACCCTCCATTGCCCATGTTCCCTGTAAAATAGTTATCTCCATGTCATAATGCCCTGTTCAATGTAATTTCAGTTTGTTCAATGTAAACTGCCTTGATATCATGAAAGGCAGTATACAAGAAATGTTAAATAAATAAATCACAGATGGGTGCCAATCTGTCAGTGGCTACGCGTTCTGGACAAGTGCACAAGTTATCCATTCTCACAAACCATAAGATATCCTGGAAACAATTTATGTTCATTACGGAGCGATAACAAGGTTTTGAGTCAGGTGCAAACAGTGATGTAATTGCTTCTTTTGATGATCTGTCTTTACCAGCATGCAGCAATATTGCAATGGTTGTCTTTAGTTCAACAATGTCAATATCTGTCCACTCTTTTAAGTTTCCATCAATTTGTTCAGCTTGTGTGTGGTAGTAGTTCTTGGCATAATGATTAGTCTCTCTAAGAATGATGTCCAACATTTCATCAGTAACGAACAAAGAGAATGCCTCGCCTATTGACTGAACTTTGCCTGCCCTTTTAACGCCAGGCATCTGACAAAGCAGATTAGCTGCCGTTGTACGCAAGGCAGCATTAGGCTCGTCTACTGACCATATGCATCCACTCTTTGCCTTGTAGATTTTACCTGATTTCTTCTGTTTATAAAATCCTGAGTTAATTTTTCTTTTCTTGCTTGGTTGTGGATTATCATCATCATCATCAGATGATGCACTGTCTTCATTCTCCGCAGTATCACCTGCCAGGTACTGTGCTTCCTGTCCCTCAACTTGATCATCATAGTCACTAGTTTGTTCAACATTGTCTGGCTCAACATCAGAGTCTTCACCTTCTATTCCTGTTTCATCTTCTGATGATTCATTTTCAAGTTCAGCTAATACTGCCTGAAGTACAGCCTGGCTTGTTAGACGACGAGGACGACTACTACTCATTTCACTCAGCATTCTTGGAACAATAAAATAACTAAAATCATAATAAATAACTGTTATTACCAATCAAATATATCTCAGAAAAAAGAAATAATGTTGGCGGCAAAGTGCCATTACTTCTATAACAGCAATGAATAGGTCTATACAAACACATGCCTGGCTGAAAAATGTCGCCTTAATTTCACATGAAGATCACAGTAGCCTACAGATGAAATAGCCTAGCAATGCCAAATTAACAATAATAACTACAACATGAACCTGAAACAGGAATTCTGACAACACTGGTTTCGCTAAGCTGGGGTCAATTTGACCCCAGGTGTGTATAATAGGTATATACACCAAAAAAATATTAACATAAAATTACTGTTCCGATTAAACGATAACACTCTACGGGAAATTCAATGGCTGTCAATATTGAGAAGCTACCGGAAGTTTTAAGTCATGGCTGAAATAAATAAATAAGTAATTTGACATAACAAAAGGCTTGGGGTCAAAATGACCCCACGTGCGTGGTGAAAGGTTACAGACGCTGCTCAGTGATATCACTGCAGGAACTGGGTTGATTACATGGAAGCATGTTAACCTGCATCAACCAGCCATCAAAGACAAGAAGAAAAGTACATGAGCCTCACAGTAAAGTAGTTTATTGAGAAAAAATATACATTATAAGACTGTATTTTGTATTTTATATATGTTTTGTAAAATTTGAGTGTCTTTGTAGAACACAATGCAAAATAAAGGTTAGAAGAGGTCAGAGGTTTTAGTATTTAATCTTTTTATTCATTGTAAGCAGTTAACATATTGTAGACAACATACATTTTGAAACAATATAAGTAGCATATATATCGAAACAATTTAAACAACATACATATTAAACAATGTTAAACAACCATATTCATTCCCACAACGGGGAATATATATATATATTTTACTTTTTAATTCCCCACTCCCTCCCCCCCATTATCCATCACCACCATCCCATACTCCCTCCCAGTCCATACCTTTATCCCCCTCCCCCACTCAGTAATAATCCACAAAAGGATATAATTAATACATTTTAATTTTCCCTTTCACCTTCACCCTTTTGTACTTTCCCCTTTCAATCCACATCCTCCCCACTAATCTATTTTCATTTCTCACCCCTCCCCTTATTTTATCCTAACTAAGCCAATTTAAATTGTTAAAATATCATTCCTAGCCCTTGCTGAAACCCCATCAAGATAAGGAGACCAAACTTTTAAAAAATAAGCTCTTCTACGCACATGTTTCCTAGTAGATAATCCTTCCCATAATATCAATTGGTGCAATACGTTTCTCCACTCCCAATATTCTGGACCTTTAGGATCTCTCCAATTCCGAAGTATACAGTGTTTAGCAAGCAGACAACATTTTCTTACCAAGAGTCTATTCCCTGATAAGGAAAGTCCCATAGAATCAGGAACATCAAGTATAGCAAACCCTGGAGTCAAAATTAAAGCTTGCCTCAATATACCACTTAAATAATTTTGAATTTTATTCCAAAATTTCTTCACACATATACAAGTCCAGAACATATGCCCCAAATGTGCCTTTTCCATTCTACACCTTGGGCATTCACTACATTGTGCAAAGCCCCCCCTCCATGCTCTATATGGTGATATTTAAGCACGTACTATTATTTTAAATTGCATTTCACGTAATTTTGCCCCCACTATTTGTCTAGGGATACGCCCAATAGCCTTTTCCCAGGCAAACCTTTCAAGATTAATTCCTAATTCTTCCCCCCATTGCAAACTCAAATGATCAAAATTCTTAACTTGAACTAAATTAAATAAAGCCTTATTATATTCTGCTACAGTTATCCTCTCTTTGTCCTTAAACGCAAACCACTCTTCTAATTTCTTAAAATTTTCTGATCTCAAACAAGTTCTCCTATCTGCTATTGAAATCAAATAATATTTTAAATGTAAATATGCATAAAAATGCCCCTGAGACAATCCATAACATCTTTTTAAATCAATAAATGATTTAAGTACACCTTCTTCGTTAATTACTTGATACAACAACTGAAGACCTTTTTTCTCCCATCCTTTAAATAAAATTGACTTTATACTTTGTTGAAAGTCTATATTTCCCTGTAGAGGCAAATAACCTGAAATTTCACTTGGAACACCCAATTTTTCACAAAGCTTCTGCCAACTCCATCGAACCCCCTGAAATAATATATTATTTTTAAATACTTTAGGCAACTTCGCTCTTGATACATGTAACACTGACCGAAGGGAATAAGGAGCAACTAATGTATATAATGTTTAGTTGATTTTATTCTATTGTGATGTACACTCCTTTCGGCATTTATGGATTAGCTGTCTATAAATACAACAGGACTGGATCTGGATGGCAGTTGTTAATGAGGCTACTTAAACATAAGATTGGTGGTTCAGCGTGAAAATCTAGAATGATATTTAGCCATAGGGAAAATGTAATTTGAAATATTTAGAGATTCCAAGCTGGCTTGACTCTGTTGCCCGTCCTGTACTGCACTTGCTGTTTCCCTTTTCTATTATCTTTCAATGGGACGCAAGTGTAAAGGGACAGTACAGCTTTCAACATTTTGATTGACTCCAGCAGTAAGACAGCCGATAGGCATATTTGTTTCTTGACTCGTGGGGATGGATAATGGTTCTACAGGATCCCCGCTTGAGATTGCAAGGGCGGAAGGAGGTCCCTTGCTTTCCTCAGAACTAGACACCACTCTTAGCCCAGAGCTGCAAGTATCCTCGGTGAGCCCAGTAGAAGACAAAGGCATTCATCCAGAACCCTGGACACAGCTTCACTGAGTTCAAATGAAATTATGATGACTGTGTCTACCCCTGCTCGAGAGGAAAGAGGGGAAGAGTACATGCAGAGTGGAACAGTTGGGGGACTGCAGAAATAAGCAAAGTGCAGTGTTGGGTTGGATGTTCAACTGGCGGCTCTACGGTTTGAACCCTCTACTGAAGAAATTGCTCTGGTAGCGACAGGAGAAGCTAAAGACGCTTCTTTTTTGCAACTTACACTAGTGAGCCCTGACCATGTTGATTTGCAGTCCCCGTGGGAGAGATTAGTTGTTTTAGAATGTTCCTATTCAGCTCAGATCCTTGTTTCTTAGGTGTCAAAGTTGCAGCAGGACATAACAGTTGTTGAAGGGTCATGAGCTTTGAAGAGAAATTGCTATCTCTCAAGGTAGAGAGGAGACATTTATTCAGGATTCTGGTGCCGTACAAGGAATTGGAGGCCTTAGAGAAACTGTTAGAAGGAGGAATTTATATTTGTTAAACTTTCCATGGATTCCATCAGTTTCACCATTAAAAATGTTTTAAGTGTGTGTTGTTAAGGTGTGGAAGAACTTTTCTGAATCTGTCCTCCATTGTTTACCCCAAGCCAGAAGGAAGAAATCAGAGGACTTGGGGCAGCCGGCTCCACTGACTTTTAGACAGATTTGAACTGATGTTTTTTTCTGGAGGGATATGATCCTGGACAAATTACTACTAATACTACTACTTATCATTTCTATAATGCTATTAGGCATATGCAACATTGTACACATATACATACATGTAAGAGACACTCCCTGCTCAATGGAGCTTACAATCTATTCAAAACAGACAGCAGAACAAAGACCTAGGGAAAGTTGGGTCTGATATTCAAGAGCACCTATGCAGTTAGCAGTACCTGTTAACCAGATAAGTGCTGGTCAGCGCACTATTTAGCAGCTCTGCCTCAATAGTACCGCTGAGTATTTCCTCTGACTGACTGGCGCCATCCAGATAGTCAACTATCAAAAAACCTCTCAGCAAATTTCCTTAGTTGAAAATGTAGCGTGCCCCTGATGTAGCCCCACTGGAGAAACAAAGATCTTTGTTCTTGTGGTTTGATAGTTATTTGCTGAGAGTTTTTTGAAAGTTGTTCTAGTTACTCTTAATGCGGTGGGTTGTGACTATCCAGATTGTGCCAGGGAGGTCTGTGGGCAGAGCTGGGGTGGGGTTTTGAATTATCCCGTGTCACCAGTAACCTCCCCAGAGCCTGGGGCACGTAGGGTTGGTCAGCCTGGGTATCCTAACTTAGAAAGTATGGCAGAGTATTTGTTCCTGCACTGCCTTATGGGAGTTGTAGTTCCTCTTACTCTCCAAGAAAGAAGTACTTGTAGTCGAGAGGTTTCAGGCAAAATTACAAGGTTTTTATTTCCCCTTCCGGGCGGATTAAATGCATGTGAAAACTTAGGACAAAATAGCCATATGCAACTGGCATAAAGAAAACATTTCAGGAACTTAGGACAAAACAGCTTCTTTAGCTTCAAGCTTCAAAATATGCAGCGCTTAACCCAAACACAAAAGTAACAGTCACTTTTTACACAAAAGAAACACTTTGCTTTTCTTCTGCTGTTTAGACAGCCTTCTTAACAGCCTGGTCAGCAAAGTGATAATGTGCAGTCCATTTGCTCATCTGTTATATCCTCAATAACAGGCCCTATCTGCATTTCCTCTGAATCACTATCAGCTGGGTAAGTTTGCACACTGCTATACGGCATTTCAAAGTACACTTCCCGAGGCTTCTCTTTATAGCCCTCTAATGAACAGGGTTGTGAAGTACCATATATATTGGAGTTAGTATAAGGAGAGTCCAATACTTCTTGGCAAGCACAAGGAAAACCTTTATAGCTAGCTTCCCCTCTGTATAATTTGTGCAGCCTACCTTTTGGCTTTTGAAAGGAAGAACTTCTCAGCACTGCTGGGCCAGCAAGGGTTCCAAACACTGGATGTGTTTTCCTGCCTTTTAGCTTCTCAGCCTTTTCCTCAGACATACAAATATCCTCTGGCCAGCACCTCTCTCTCCCTGGAGTTTCTGAGTGCTCCCAAACTAGCCTCTCAGGCAGTCTCTCCCTCCGGCTGCCTTCAAGGTATGGCACCGGTCCTGGGCTGCTCCCACCTGGCTTTTGGGCATGGGCTCTCTGAGTCCTTCTTACTCTGGCTTCCTCCTTGTTCTTCTCTTTCTCTTTCTCTTCCTCTGCTTCCTGTGCTGTGTCTCCCGTTGCTCTCTTCACCTCCTCTGTTGCTCTCTCCTCGGTTGCTCCCCTGGTCAAATCTAGTGAGCACTTTTTATATCCCTGCTTCTTAGGGCTCAGCTCTGCCCCTCCCCCAACCAGGTGTTTTCCCTTAACTCCTGAGCTTGGGGATACGTTGCAGCATGGGCGTGTTTGTTCCTCTCGTGACTCACTTTGTTTACGTTTCCCTTGGAAACCCTGAGCCATGTGCTCTGCCTGTCTGTCAGTTTCTGAAGCAAATCTCTCTGCTTCACTTAGCTCCATAGGCTCAGAGGGGTCTTCTACATGACACCCGTTAGTGGCGATAATCACACCATGAACTGGATAACAAACTGCATCATTAGGCCACAAATAAGTAGTCTTAACTATGTAGGCTCAATCTCTGGATAGTAGCTGAATATTACTGCTATCCAGATAGTGCCGGCACTTAAGAAACCGCCGACCATGGAATTTAAATATCGGCCTATTCATTTTTAGAGAAAAGGTTAAAACAACATGGGTCTTGTGATAAGGAAGCTTATCATAGCTCAGGTAGGAGCTATAGAAAAGATGATGTGACTCTGAACAAGCAACCTGTCAGTTCTGGTAGAACTAAGAAAACAGAGTTTTCACATAAAAGACTACCAGTCCCAGAATGCACCAGGTTTCCAGCAGCCATGAGAGGGGCTGAAGTGAGAAAATGTGTGTGCAATCAAGAGAGCTATGAGGTAATCCCTAAGCACTCATCTCAAAGGGCAGGGCCTGATTCAACACAGCTGCGCTGTGTTAGGGAGCAGCACACATTAGGAAAGAATAAGAATAGAGCTTATTCTTCAGATAACAGTTTCAAGAACAGCTACAGAAAAAGCTTCAGGAAGAGATACAGAGACAGAGACAGCAACGGCTACAAGCTCAAGCACCAGTATCACCTGGAGAAACAGAAGCCAAGCCAAGCGGATAGAGAAAGAAGGAAACTCTCTGGAAGGAAGAGAAGAAAGGCCATTGGAAGGTCTGGGAGATTCCAAGGCAGTACCCATACTGGGAGGTATTCCAAATGCCAGCAGAGTCCATTGGACTGGATTCAGCCAGAGGAATGGAGTGGCAGAGATAGGAATCACCAGTGGCTACCTGGAAGAGAGAAGACTGCATGTGGAAGGGACTTTCAGACCAAGGCCAGAAGGTATGTGAGAGGAGATCCAGTGTCCAGGGATCAAGATTGGAAGGCTGGACATCAGAATTGGGTTACATATTGGCCAGGCTATACAGAGAGGAATAATGATAGCAGGAGAGGCTCAGGTATGAACACTGATCCAGACCCTATCTATAATAGAGAATGGCAGCAAGGGAATAAGCATTCTCATGATAGTGCCTTAATGAAAGACTCGTCTGTGCCAATGTATGATAGTGACCCTATGCTGATTGATGAAGGGGGAGATACAGCAGATGAAATTATTACTTACATGGACTGTTCTCTATCTAATTGCTATTGCTAGCTTTCTGTGAGCAAACACATCAGCCATCACAAAGAAACCTAACTTTGTTCTTTATTTCCACTGCAAACAGCTCTTAAAGCAGGATTTGGGTTCACACAGTAGCAGCCAGCCAGCTAAAGGCTTTCAGCTGGTCAATTGATAGTAATTAAACCTGCACCTGAGTGTGTGTGAGCAAGGGAAAATCACTGCTGGATCTGAGTGAAAAATAAGCAGAAGTTAACCTAACCAGCAAAGTTTATTCTTTTCTTTGTGCCTTTGTATTTGGTAATTATTTGCTAAGAAAACATTAGCTAATTGCCTGACAAGCTGAAGGTTGTTTTCTGGTTTACTTTGTGACTTTTTGTTATCCATTTAAACACTGCAAGCAAGTAACCTCATTTATATTGCTATCAAGCATACATGTGCTGGGTGAATTAAACCCCATCAATAAAAGAAGTATTTTATTGGCCTTGCCACTTGGTTTCACAACTCAATTATTGTCATCAGCTGTGTTTGGGAGTAAATGAACTACAATACCCACAATACCTTGCAAGAATCATATGAATATATGCATCGTCAAGATTGTGTAAGTTCTCACCCTAGGCAGCCGTCTGACAGTCTTAAGCAGGAGAATAAGGGTTGCCTTGTTAATTATCTGTGCTTTGGACCTGGCTAGAGATTAGCTTATGAGGATGTTCTTCAGAGCTAAAGCCATTCACTTTATGAGTTACTGTGTTCAGCACTTGCCGGATGTAGCTAAGTCTACACAGAAGAGGAGGAAGCAGTTCTGTGTGTTGAAACCAGCGGTTGTACAGCTAACAGGGCTTTTCCTTCTATGATTTCCCTGCAAATGTTTAGTTAAGTAGCAAGGGGCCAGTTATAGATTCTTTGAACCTCAGCAACGGTCTGTTTTGCTAAGTACCAAGTTAACTGAGATTCAATCTTCGCCTTCTGTTGCTGCTCTTTCTGGTTCGCTATTACCATCCTAGGAGGCTACAGACTCCCATGACTTGTTTTTTTCTTGTTGCTTGTTAAAGTTAATTTTCCTTGAAAGATTTCTTTTGAACTGTGCTTTGGAATACCCTTCATTTGTGGACTAATGTTGGCTGTCAGTTAATTTCTTTTGTAAATTTTCTTCTAATATTGCTATATTTTCTGACTCCTTTCTTTCTGTAATAAGTGGTCTTTTTTACTTGTGATAAGATTGTTAACATTTTAGAATATAAAATTTAAAAATATTGAACTGCCTGATCTTCAGTCAGGTTGATATTTAAGCCCTGTGATGGTCAGCCACGGTGTTTAATTACGAACTGGATAATCAGTAATTCAGTATTCAGTATCTGGATAAGGGCAGCTGAACGTCCAGTTTCTGAGGCTATTATCTGCGAAGGTGTTGATCTTATCCAGATAGTGGTGATTTTCAGCCAGCATTTATTCAGATAGCAATTTAGCCCTATGGGCTATCTGGATAAGGGCTTGAATATTGGTCTTGAGATAGTTTCAAGTCATATGTATTTGCAAGGGTGCTAGTCATTTAAGTGGCACCACTGAACATAGTAACATAGGGCCCGATTTTCAACTGAGCAGTGCTATACACCGCGTCGGCGCATAGCCTGCCCCCTTCTGCCTAACCCTGATTTTCAATGCCAGGGTCATATATGGCCCTGGCATTGAAAATCCGGGTCTTGCCGTACACCCCGGAAGCCGCAGGAGCTAGCCGGGAGCACTGATTTTTGATGCTACCCGCATAGCCCCTGCGCCTGAAAGCCAGGTGAGGAAAAGTCTCGCCTATCTTTCAGGTGCAGAGCCCTAAGCAGGTAGCACTGAAAATCGGTGCTACCTGGTTAGCCCTTTCCTCTGCCCCCACTCTGCCCCAGAACGCCCCTAACACACCCCAATGCTAATTGCATAGCATTTGGGAGCGTTAGGGACATATCTGGGATTTTCGAAGGGCACTACACATGTAGGTGCCGTTCAAAAATCCCGGATATGGCATTTACATGGGTAACTAGGGCAGTTACCTGTGTAAATACCTTTGGAAATCGGGCCCATAGTAACATATTAATATAGTAAGTGATGGCAGATAAAGACCAGCATGGTCCATCTAGTCTGCCCGATAAGGTGCCAGAACTGTAGAGTTGTACGTGACACTCCAAGCAGGTTACCCCTCTCCTTTTAGAAGTTATTTACATTTGTTTTGATTCTATCCTCTTGCTGTGTAGCGATCCTCTGTGTCTGTCCCATGCCTTTTGGAATTTCGTCACTGTTTTTGCTCCCACCACTTCTTTCGCAAGGGCTTTCCAGACATCCACCATCCTTTCCATGAAAAAGTATTTCCTGATGTTGCTTTTAAATCTACCTCCTTGCAATTTCATCTCATGTCCTCTAGTTCTAAGCTACCCCATCTTTGAAAAAGGCTTGTTTGTTTATTAGAACCCTTTAAGTATTTAAACGTCTGTATCATATCTCCTCTGTCTCTCCTCTCTTCCAGGGTATACATAGTTAGGTCTTCAAATCTTTTCTCATATTCCTTCTGGCACAGGCCCTAAATCATTTTGGTCATTTTCCTCTGAGCCATTTCAAGTCTTTTTATATCCTTTGTGAGGTATGGTCTCCAAAACTGAACACAGTACTCTAAGTGAGGCCTCACCAATAACCTGTACAAGGGCACTAATACCTCTTTCTTCCTACTGGTTATTCCTATCTGTATGCAGCCGAATATCGTTCTAGCTTTAGCCACTGACTTGTCACAGATATTTTGACTCTGAGGTCCATCTCTTGGTCCACACACACCAGCCTCCTGTTCCCAATCACGTACAGTTCTTTGGGTTTCTGCATCTCAAGTGCATCACTCTGCATTAAATCTCAATTGCCAAGCATTTTAACTATTCTTCCAATTGTTGTAGATAATATCAATGTATAATCTGAAATATCTAAGTTGGCCATTTCAAGTTATATCTACTATTTGTACAGGCCACTTAGAAATATAGGGGTCATTTTAAAAGTCCTATTCATCATTTGGACATCTGAAAATGGCCATTCAGATGACCCAATCACATCCATGTCCCAAGAGCCATTTTAGAACACCCCAAGTTTACACATGTCTGGCGTGATCACATCTATGTCCCAGAGGCATGTCTGGGAGGTTCTGAAGAAGATACATGTGTGTGGTTAATTTTAGATCAATGCCACTTGTATAAACATGATGGTGGGCACATCCTGTCTATACCTGTCCCTGGGCATAAATAGACAGTTGAAAAGTACACCAAATGATGCTTGATTTCCAGGCTGTGAAGGCTAGCAACTTCAGAATGGAATGAAGGAGTCTTGAGTAAGTAACACTAGAAATATTTGGAGTTTGCACTATGTATAGGGGCAGGACTGCAAGCCTTTTTAGAACAGGAAACCAATTTTATCAAGGCTAATATGATGTTATGAGAGTCATGGTGTTTGCTTGCTGTTGATATATTTGTAGGGTGTTTTGCTATGAGTGGAACAGGCGAATATGTATAAAAAAAAGACCAAATCCAGAAAATTGCTTTGGAGCTAGACAGTTGGAGGGCAGAAGGATTAAACACTTGAGCAGTAGCTTCGCTTTCTTGCTGCTGGTGAAGAGATCAATCTACAGGGTCCCCTGGTCCGCAAAGATGGTCTGAAGGTTTACTACATCTAGGGATGAGGCTGCAGAACTCTGCAGAGCTTGGTGGTTATACGGTTCTGAATTCCAGGAATATAAGCAGTTTGTATTTGGATGGAATTGATTATGACAAAGTCATGAATATTTGCGGCTTCCCAGCCAGGAAAGAGTGATCGCATTTCCTCCACTTATTTATTTTATTTATTTTTATTTTATTTACATTTCTTCTATACTGCACTATTTGCGATCAGCGCGGTTTACATAGAACTAACAGTTTCCGACAAAAAACAAGAGTCAGGTCATTACAAAGAACAGGAGCATCAACTTGGCTAACCAGGGAAAACTATCTACATGTGTGGAACATTGAAATAAGTGATTGTATGCATGTGGGATGGAGTTATTGTGTGTTAGTCATACATGGTGGTTGTGGTTCGGAGGAGTCTATTAGGTACTTAGTAAAGAGGAGGTGTTTTAAGGCCTTCCATTATTGACATAAAACATAGTCACTTGATTGTTTGTTTGAATTAACACTGATGTGCCCTGGAATAGATGAACAAAGACTTGAAGGGCATAGTAAATGGTTTGGAGTTTCAAGTGATTGATTTGAAGAAAATTCTCAGACTTTAAACATGTCCCTTGTGGGTGTTCAGTATGCAACGCACCCAATGCTAAAGGCATCTGTGGTTAGGACAAGTCAGTATGTTAGTGGAGTAAAATGAACACCTGCTGCGAAATTGGCTTAGATGCCCACTACTGTAGCATAGTTCAAAGTCGAACAGAGGGACAAAGAGTGGTCAAAAGAGGCTGAAGTACTTGGTTCCATTGGAACTTGAGGTTTCATTGTGGCCATTTCATTTTCATCGACAGATGGCTGCAACCAGGTGGCCCAACATCTGTAAGTAAGGCTTGGCCATTATGGTCAGCAAGGTTTTTATGTTGCAGACATGCTAAATCAGAGACTACAATCTATCCCCTGACAGAAAAATATTTGCCTGTATTGTGTCCAGAATAGTTCTTATAAACATTTCCTCAGCCTTCGATAGTGTAAATCACCACCTCCTATTACAATGTCTCTGTGCCAATGGAATTCAAGGCACCGTTCACATCCTATCTCACAGATAGACATCAACAGATAAAAACAGGAAATAACAACCCCATCCCTTACAAACAAACACAAGAATTCCTCCAAGGATCCACCCTCTCTGCCATACTCTTCAACCTATACCTGCAACCGCTCTGCCCAATCATAAGAATCCACAGTTTTAACGTCCATGTTTATGCTAGGATATTATGATATGGACCAATCAACACAAATCAACCCATCCCGTCTGCCTACCAAGATTGTTTCACAGAGATTGCCGACTGGCTAAGAGACAACAAGACAGAAGCCCTCTACATAACGAGAGACACCACATTTGTTCCCCCATCTATGATAACACTGAATAACGCCACAATCAAAACCAAGATAGAGGTCAAATACCTTGGAGTCTGGATCAACATCTAACATTCAAACCCCATATAAACAAAATCACCAAAATAATTTACCACAAAACAAAGATACTACAATGACTCCGACCACTCCTTGAGCCAGAAAGCTTCCGGACTGTACTGCAAGCATCAGTGATCTCCTACCTAGATTACTACAACACCATATACCAAGGACTACCTCAGTCCACACTTCTACCACTCCAAACATCTTTCCATTTAGCAGCAAGAACACTACAAGAAGCAAAAAGTCAGGACCATATTACTCCAATACTCAAACAGCTACACTGGTTCCCTCTGCAGAGCCGCATAAAATACAAAACTATAATGTTAACACATAAAGCCATCCACTCAGACCCTCCCATGCACCTTAGCTCACTTCTATAACCCTCCCAACCACAAAGAACCAGATGAACTTCCACAATAAATACCCTGGTCATTCCTTACACCAGAACCAAATCAAACCAGCAAGCATGTAAAAGAGCATTCCAGTTATATGCACCCTCCATATGGAACAAACTACAGGACAAACTCAGACTCATCGCTGACCTCAAGACTTTCCGAAAACACCTAAAGACACACCTATTCATGGAACATTTCAACACAACCAAATAACTCCCTCCCTCATAAAGTTTTAAACATGATAGATTTCATTAACCTGTACATAGTCTGCATAAATGTATATAGTTAAAATCCCACTGGGGTCTTGTTCACATGTTATATATAGTTTCACGTCATTGTTACAATGTGTTTATAGTTAAGATCCATCTAGGGTCTTGTTTGCATGTTGTATATAGTTTCATGTCATTGTTATAATGTATTTGCAATTGTTCTATGTAAACCGCTTTGACCAGGAGAAAGGTGGAATAAAAGCTAAAGAAAGAAAGAAAATGCTGTTTGTAGATCACAAAGGGATTTTTTGAAAATAGATGATGAAGCCCTGACTGCATTAGGTGCATTTTCTCGTTCTTGAGGGCTACAGCAAGGTTTTCCGAAGAAGCAACTAGAAACTAGTCAGCAACTTATGGGAGTATTTGGTGACCTTCCTTGTGAAGGTGGGCAGCTACCATTACTAGGCATATTGGGCCCGATATTCTTCTGGGTAGACTATGCACCGCTATGGCACAAAGCCCTACCTGCCGACCCTTAACCCCAGATATTCAGTGCCGAGGTCATATGCAGTCTTGGCATTGAATATCTGGGGATCACCGCACATGCTGGAAGCCGTATTAGATAACCGGGCAGTAGTGATATTGCATGCTGCCCAGTTAGCTACTGCACCGAAAGATAGGCAAGGGTTTTCCTTGCCTATTTTTTAGCACAGATCACTAACCGGGCAGCATGCAATATTGCTGTTGCCCAGTTATCGCTTCTCGCCACCTCTGCTCCACCCCAGATCGCCCCCAACACATCCTGATGCGAACCGGATAGCATCGGGGCTCGTAGGGGAGTCAGAACCTGTGTAAGTACTGTTGAATATCCTGATTTAAGGCATTTACATGGTTTACTGGGCTGTAACCATGTAAATGCCTTTTGAATATCAGGCCCATTGTGAATAGTCTGGGAGCCAATGACAAGCTGAAAAGAGAGACTTTATATTGATAGTGGTCCATCTGAAAGAGAAATCAGAGGTATTTTCTGTAATGAGGATGGATTGGTATATGTGTGTAAGCATCTTTGAGATCTAAAGTACCATAGTCAGTCCCTTTTTTAAGAATGCTAGAATGGGGAAGACTGCTCATCTTGAATTTCTCCATGTGAAAAAAAGTTTCCTTTCTCTGAGATCTGGATTAGGGCATAAGCCTGCAGACTTCTTCAAAATGAGGAAATACCTGGAATACAAGCCCCATTTCCTTTCCTGTGTTACATCAACTTTATGGCATTGAACTAAAGGAGGAGACAAACTTCTAACAGTCTGATGTGGGTGTAGGATAGGTGAGTCCAGCATAAGGGTCATCTAGAGGCCAGGCAATGAAACTGGCTGATGATTTTTTTAGCTTGTATTTTATTGAATCATCTTCACAATCCAAAACCAAACACTAACAGTCATATTGAACATAACCATAGTCCCCATCCTACCAACCCCACCCCCTACTTCAAACTCTTCCGTCTATAATCCCCCTTACCCCCTCCCCTTCTCTCTCCTCCCTCTCCCCTCACTCCTTCCTCCCTGATGACACCAACTCTCAAATGGCTCCCAAATCCTTTGTACATTCCCCCATCTGTTACTTTTGCATGCTGTTAACCTACTCATATGATGTACATACTCCAGCCTGCTAACAATGTCCGTAACCTAGGGGGTGAGCTACTTCTCCATCCCTTTGCCAATTCCATCTGGGCAGCAATCATCACATACACAGTAAACATATTCACAACTGTATCCACTTCCACCTCTTATGCATTTAACAACACACCCACTGGGTCCATTTCCAAAGGGATACCCATTATGGAGGTCATTCCAGAAACCGAATAAGGGATTGTACGTGAGCTGGGGAAGTTTATCTGCCGAAAACGTCTACGAATGTATTCCCATACATAGTGTTCACGGATATTTATATCGCCTCTGAGGTCCTGTTCCTGGTTCTTCATCAATGAACACAGAACAGAAATATTTGTTAAGCAATTCCGCTTTATCCTCATCAGCTTCTACATATTCCTCCTCTTCACCCTTGAGTCTGACAATACCACTTTTGCCCTTCCTCTTCTCACTAACATTTCTGAAAAATGTGTTGTCCCCCCATTTTATTGCATTGGCTATTTCCTCCTCTTTTTGAATCTTTGCTTTCCTGACTACTTTGCTAGCTTCTCTAAGTTTTTCCAAATATAGATGCCAGTCTTCCTCTCTCTCTGATCTCTTGTATTTCATGAAAGCCTCCACCTTTTCAGCTACTTCTTTCGAAAACCATAGTGGTCTCCTTTTCCTTTTACCTTTATTTACCATTTTAACAAAAAGGTTGGTTGCCCTTAAAATATCCCCTTTCAGTTTTGCCCACTGTTTTTCTACATCCCCCAGCTGTTCCCATCCCGCTAATGACTCCCTGAGGTATATTGGCCATTCTTGGCAAAGTTAGTTTTCCTAAAGTCTAAGACCCTCGCTTTTGAATGGATTTTAACAGTCCTAGTCCTAATACTGAACCACACCAGCTGGTGATCACTGGATGCAAAATGATCTCCCACTATAACATAAGAAACATTTTCCCCATTGGTAAGCACCAAGTCCAGTATGGCCCCTTCACATGTGGGTTCTGTTACCAGTTGCCTGAATAGTTCTCCCTGTAGAGAATCCAGGATCTCCTTACTTATAGATGATACTGCAGCAGGAATGTGTCAATCAACATCTGGCATATTGTAGCATTTCCCCTTTCCTAGCAATGCTGCGTGTGTCTTCAATTAACTTTCTGTCCACCTATTCCTCCTGTGAGGGTGGTCTATATATCACACCAATGCAAATAGATTTCTCTTTCCCTCTTTCTAGTTTAACCCACAGTGCCTCCTCTCTCCCTTTTAAGCTCTGTAGTTCCAAAGCTTTAATATTATTTTTTACATATAGTTCCACTCCTCCTCTCCTTCTTCCTCCCTGTTCTTTCTGAATAGTGTATTCAGAAAGAACAGGTATAGTTACATCCCAGTCATGGTTTTCTGTGAACCATGTTTCTGTAACTGCCACTAAATGCAAGTCAGCCTCTACCATTAAAGCTTCAACATCTGGGATCTTATTTCCAATGCTACAGACATTTATACACACTGCTTTTCATGTGTTACCCCTGTTACCCATTTCCATTTAATGTTTTTTTGTGACTGAAAGTGAGTGAGTGAGTGTGTGTGTGTGTGGTTTGACGGTTGCATGGGAGGATCTGGTGTGCTCATCTGCAATACATGGGGGACATGAATGCCTGGCCAGTACCTGGACCATACGGATGACCACAGTGTCATCAGGTGCCAGTGCGATAGGGCAGAAAAAAATCAAAAAAGGTTCTTCATAGTTAAATGTCAAAACATATCTCTTTCAGTAATAAGAGACCCTCAGAATAAGATCATTCAACAGTGCAAACAGCACTAAAACATGCCCAAAAAGCACAGTTACTTACCTGTAACAGGTGATCTCTTGGAACAGCAGGAATTAGTCCTCACATATGGGTACATCGGTACCGACGGAGCCTGCGTGGGAACGCTCCCCAGCTTCCCAAAAAGGAAAGCTTTTGGGAGCATCCCACAGCGCATGCGCGCTGCCTTCCCGCCTTTCCTAACCAACTCTCCTCAGTTTGAGTTTAAAGCTGAGACAATAGAGAGAGAGAGGAAAGGAAACATAGAGAGAGATACAACTCCTAGGGGAGGTGGGAGGGTTGTGAGGACTAATTCCTGCTGTTCCCAGAGATCACCTGTTACAGGTAAGTAACTGTGCTATCTCCAGGAACAAGCAGGAATGAGTCCTCACATATGGGGACTCCCTAGCTAAGATGCCTGGGAGATCCCCAAGGGTATGAGACCCTGAAGGGTTCCTCATCTTCCTATGGATCTCAGGCATCCATTCAGGGAAGGAGGGCAGGAGTTGTTCAAGAATGGAACAGGTGTCTGAGGACAGCCTGACCAAACAAGGCATCCCGGCGGGAGTCCTTGTCCAAACAGTAATGGGCTGTGAAGGTATGAACCGAGGCCCAGGTGGCTGCTCGACAGATCTGGTCGATGGACACAGAATGAAGATGAGCCATAGATGTGGCCATGGCCCTCACATTGTGAGCTGTGACATGGCCCTCCAGAGAAAGGTTCTTACTCTGGTAAGCAAAAGAAATACACTGAGCAATCCAATTGGACAGTGTTCTTTTAGAGACTGGAAGTCCTAAATGAGAAGGATCAAAAGCAACAAAAAGCTGGGAAGACTTTCTATGTTGCTGTGTCCTGTGTAAGTAAAAAGCAAGAGCTCTTTTACAATCTAGAGTATGAAGGTTCCTCTCTGCACTGGATGCATGAGGAGCTGGAAAAAAGACAGGTAAATATACCTCTTGATTAAGATGAAAAGGTGAGACCACTTTAGGCATAAAGTGAGGATTTGTCCTAAGGACTACCTTATCATGATGGAACCTTGTATAAGGTGGATTAGCCACTAAGGCTTGCAGTTCACTGATGCGGCGAGCAGAAGTGATTGCAATCAGGAAAATAACCTTCCAGGAAAGAAATTTCAAGGAGGTAGTGGCTAAGGGTTCAAAAGGTGGCTTCATAAGCTGACCAAGAACCAAGTTTAAGTCCCATGCCACTGGAGGAGGTCGAATGGGAGGTTTAGTTAAAGTTAGGCCTCTCATGAATCTTGCAATAAGAGGATGAGAGGAAATAGGTTGTCCATTGAGAGGCTTAAGGGATGCTGCAATAGCACTCAAATGGACCCTTACTGAATTCGTTTTAAGGCCTGCATTAGAGAGATGCAGGAGATATTCCAATAGAGAATTCACAGGAAGTGCCAGAGGGTCAAGACCCTTTTGAGCACACCAAATGGAAAATCTTTTCCATTTAAAAGCATAGGAACGCCTAGTGGAAGGCTTCCTGGAAGCATGGAGGATATCCTTCACTTGCTGAGAAAGATTGAAGTCTTGAAGGTCTAGGCCTTCAGTAACCAAGCTCTGAGGTGAAGGGACTGGGGATTTGGATGCCACAAAGTCCCTTCCTCCTGGGACAGAAGGTCTGGTGCAGCTCCCAAGTCCGGGAGGGGGCTTGGGAGAGATGCAGAAGTAGAGGGTACCACACTTGGCGTGGCCAGCGTGGAGCTATGAGGATCATAGATCCTTGATCCCTCTGGAGTTTGAACAGAGTCTTGGGAATCAAAGGAATGGGTGGAAAGGCATACAGGAAGTCCTGACCCCAATGAAGGAGGAAGGCATCCTTGGTCTGAGCTCCCTGACACGGAATTATGGAACAGAACCGGGGAAGTTTGGCATTCCACGGACTTGCAAAGAGGTCTATGTCCGGGGTTCCCCATTCCTGGAAGATTCTGAGTACCTGATCCATGTGCAGGGACCATTCATGTGGAAGCAGAACTCGACTGAGTCTGTCTGCCCAAGAGTTTTGTATTCCTGGGAGGTATACTGCCAGGAGATGGATTTGATGCTCTCTGGCGAAGGCCCACAATCTTAGAGCTTCATTGCAAAGCGACAGAGAGCCAGTTCCTCCTTGCTTGTTTATGTAAAACATGGCTACTTGATTGTCCGTATGAATGAGGACTGTCTTGTAACTGAGGAGGGTATGAAAGACCTTGAGAGCTAGGAATACTGCTCGAAGTTCCAAGTGGTTGATATGAAGAGAGGTCTCCTGTGGGGACCAAGTGCCTTGAGTGGAGAGGTCTTGTAGATGAGCTCCCCAACCTGTTTGGGAGGCATCTGTTGTGAGGGTTGCCTGGGGCAACAAAGGTTGAAAGGGGGACCCCAGCAACAGATTTTGAGTGGACATCCACCATTGGAGAGACCAAAAGAGACGTTTGGAGGTTACTATTTGGTCTGAGAGAGCTCCTGAAGCTTGAGTCCACTGGGTGGACAAAGTCCATTGAGCTGCTCTCATGTGTAGGCAAGCATAGGGTACCACATGTACTGTGGAAGCCATATGGCCTAGCAGCTGTAGCATCTCCCTGGCAGTTAAATGGCTCTTTGACTAAATCTGGGAGGCTAACTGCACTAGACGTTGACAACGGGCCTGAGGAAGGTAGGCCCTTGCAGAAGTGGTGTCCAACCAGGCCCCTATGAATTCCAGGGACTGAGTAGGGGTGAGCTGGGACTGGGAGGTTTACCACAAGTCCCAGGTATTGCAGAATGCGCCTGGTGCGGTTCAGGGAAATCTGAGCCTCTGACTGGGTTGGAGCTCGGATGAGCCAGTCGTCCAGGTATGGGAAGACAAATATTCCCAGAGTGCGTAGAAATGCAGCAACTATTGCCATGCATTTGGTGAACACTCTTGGAGCAGAGGCTAGACCGAAAGGAAGCACTCTGTATTGGTAATGTTTTCCCTGGAAAAGAAAACGTAGGAATTTTCTGTGAGATGGATGGATGAGGACATGAGTGTACGCATCCTTGAGATCTAGAGAACAAAGCCAATCCTGACTCTGCAGGTATGGAAGGAGAGTGCCTAGAGAAAGCATCTTGAACTTCTCTTTGCATAGGAATTTGTTCAATTCTCTGAGATCTAGAATGGGTCTGTATCCCCCTGTTTTCTTTGGAATGAGAAAATAGGGGGAGTAAAACCCTGACCCCTGTTGAAGAAGAGGAACTTCTTCTATGGCCCCCTGGGCCAGAAGGGTAGTCACCTCCTGATCCAGAAGGTCGAGGAGAGATGTGGGAGAATTGAAGTGTCTCACCATGGTGTAGGGAGGAAGGTCTGAGAAATTAAGTTTGTAGCCCTCTCTTATGATGGAGAGGGTCCACTGCTCTGATGTGATTTGCTCCCATCTGGGAGCAAAATGAGCTAACCTTCCTGGAATGGTGAGAGGTTCTGGCTGTTGTAGAGCCAGAAAGGTTAAGTTCTCTAGTGTCAAGTCAAAAACCCTGAGGGGGTTGGGACTTCTGTGTTGTAGCAGTCCCTGCAGGTTTAGGCCTGGCCTGTTTAGGTTGCTGACGCTTAGTAGCAAAGCGACCTGTAGAAGATTGTTGGCCAGAAGTGGAAGGAAATCTGCTTCTTTTGTAAAAAGGCTTTTTGAAAGGTTTTTTTCTTGGCTGGAATGGAGGTTGACTTGGAAAGTCTATCCAGAGCAGAATTCTCTGCATCCATTTGAGTGGCTTTTATTTGCCACTCTTTGCCAAAGAGATTTTCACCTGTACAGGGCAGATTTCCTAAGCCATCCTGAACCCAGGGTTCTAGATCAGAAGCCTGGAGCCAAGCAATTCTGCGAGCAGCTATGGCAATGCCTGAGGCTCTGCTGGCACCTTCAAAGGAGTCAAAGGCTGCCCTGTTGGAAAACTTTGAAATGTCTTGAGTATGCTTAAGCCAAAGGAGGAACTCATCCCTTCCATCCTCTGGAATAAAAGGGAGAAAGTTGTGCAGCTTTTGTGCAACTTCCTTTAGAAACATACCCATATAAAGGCTATGAGTTGATTCTGGCAATAAGCATGCTGGCTTGGAAGATTTTCCTACCAAAAGCATCCAAGGTCCTCCATTCTCTTCCTGGAGGAGCAGAAGAGTGTCTTTTGGTACTCTTTATCCTTTTCATAGCTGACTGCACCACAATGGAGTGGTGAGGAAGCTGAGTTTTCTGAAATCCAGGACAAGGAGGGACACGGTACATAGTGTCCAATCTACGAGAATGAGGAGAAAGGGTGAGAGGAGTCTCCCATAAGTCAATCATATGTTCATGAAGAATTTCATGAATTGGCAAGGTGACTGCCTCTCTGGGAGCCTTAGAGTATCCTAAAATATCTAATTTTTTTGCTCTAGGCTCTGCTTCAGAGGTTACTGAAATAGAGAGTCCTTTAGCCACTTCTATTATGAAGTCTTGAAAGGACAAATCCTCTGGAGGAGACATTCTCCTTTTTGGAGAAGTAGGCTCCTCAGGAAGGGTAATGGATACTTCGGGAGACTCATCTGATGAATCAGAATCATCAGAGGAATCAAAGTATCGTCTGTCCCCCTCCAATGATCGATACGCGTATCGATCGGTACCGACATCGGGCGTCCCCCGTACCGGATCGGTACCGAGAAATAGCCCTGGACAAGGAACCTGAGTCGGTATCCTGACCGATGTTGATGCAGTCGGTACCGGTATCGGTGTTGGTACCGGTACCGGCGCCGGTACCGACAACGGAACTCGTTGCGGTACCGACGGCATCGCAGCTTGAATAAAAGCCATTATAGCCTGCTGCATGGATTGCACAGTGTGATCCATGGATGCCACGACTGCCTGGATGTCGGTACCGGGAGATAGTGCCGGTACCCCACAGCAGTCTAACAGGTGATCGGTCGAGGCCGTGCCATCGATGTCAACCTGTAACCCCATAGGAGGAGCTTTGGAAGCCGGAGCTTCCCGCCGGGGTTGTTTGGCTGGGGCAGGATCCTCGAGGGCAAGCCTGGAGGCATCTCGATGCTGAGAGGGAGATTTGCCCTTCAAGGACCTGCTAGGTTTATGTTTGGTTACCTGAGACCCATCAGGAGAGGAAGACCTGGAAGATGTCGATGCCACCGCCGGTGCATCCGTGGGAAACAGCACATGGAGCTTGGCTGCTCGGTTCTGTAACCCTCGTTTAGACATTAGAGAGCAGGACTGGCAATCCAGAATGGAGTGTTCAGGACCCAAACATTTAAGACACCATTCATGGGTATCTGTAACAGAAATTGTACCGCTTAGTGCATTTTTTGAACCCGGAGGCTGGTTTTTCCATGAGGGAAAATTTTCTTGTGGGCCTGTAGGCCCAAGAAGAAAAATACACCAAGTGAGGAAAAAGTATAATTTTTAAATTTTTTTTTTTAAAGAAAAGAAAAGAAAAGACCGTCGGTACCGGTCCGGCATCGGGGAAGGCAGACACGCAACCAAAGAAATAAATTAAAATAAAGAACTTCTTCAGCGGTGACAGGAACACGACCTGCTGGCTCCGCGGAAAAGAAGAACTGAGGAGAGTTGGTTAGGAAAGGCGGGAAGGCAGCGCGCAGGCGCTGTGGGATGCTCCCAAAAGCTTTCATTCTGGGAAGCTGGGGAGCGTTCCCGCGCAGGCTCCGTCGGTACCGACGTACCCATATGTGAGGACTCATTCCTGCTTGTTCCTGGAGATGCACCATATTGTGTGAGATTGGTGAGGGTCCATACTTAGCATTGTAAAGACTGTTTTTAGAGATAACCATTGAAAGAATAACTAAGGATTTCTTCTATTGCCATGGATGTTTTCTACTTGCTGTTCTGATATCTTTGAGTGCACTGAGATCATCTTGCACTGTCCTGGGCGTGCAACAGACTGATATATCTGGTCTAGTTTGCATCAACATTTATGTTTCATCAGCATTTATGTGTAGATTGCATCAACACAACACTGTCAGTGAGAGGAGCGGCTTAGGAGATACACATTTTAACAGAGGAGGTGTGGCCGTCAGAGATGTCTACGGGTATGTGGCGGAGACGGGCAGGATCGAAAATATCTATCTTTTCAGAATACGGACAGCGCGGGGACATCCAAACCGTTTGTTGCGTATACCTGTGTCTCATTATAACAGCGAGGCCCATCCATAGTGGTTTACTCGTGCTGTGACTGAAAGTCTATGTTCCTGATTCTGGAACTGCGGGTGTGTCTTTACCCGCAGCTGCAGAATTAGGGTGAAATTTGACCCGTCTGCGATTTGGACATGTCTGCAGGCCGGACGTGTATGTTAGGGAATTGGCCTCTATGTCTTTAAACAGTTTCCCTACCCCTTGCCAACACTTTTGCACCTCTGGACAATGTCACCACATATGCAAATAGTCTCCTTTCATCCTGTAAACCAGGTGCTCCACGGGAGCATTACCCTACTTTACCTTGATGATATCAGTGTCATGGGAGACTGAGTTACCTCAGATAAGCCACCAATGGAAACTCCCAGCTTACAGAGAAAATATTTTTTATTTTTTCTGCAATACACTCCACCACTTCTTGAACCTTAAATTCAAATTAGAACTTACCAAAGGATGAGATCCAAGTGGTGAGAACTCTCTCACAAAGGAACCACTTGAACCACTTTATTTTTGGAAAACTTCTACTTTTAATTTGTAAACAAAGTGCAAATTCAAATTTTGTAAACAAACAATAATAATCTTATAAATGTACTCAAATATTTTCTGTGAACAATTCTTACGATACTTCTATTCAACAGTGGTACAATATTGTCTCTTTCAAAAACAGGCAAATATTAGTTAACCATTTTAAAACTTGAGAATTCTTTACTCAATTCTAACACTGTCTTTTATCTGTAACTTTGCAGGTGAATGAGTATTATCATTCAGGTAAAGACACCTCTTGTTTCAAAAATTCAACTACTAGTGCACTAGTGTGTTTCAAGAAAAAAATAGTCACTGTGGTGTGTCAGTCATTTATCTCAGTCTTCTTTTCAGGTCTTGCTGTTTTCTTGATGTTGGGCACCTAAGGATCCTCTCTGCTCCAGCAATGTCCAGCTGCAGTCAGGATACCTACTCCCTATCTTTAAAAATTAATAAAAGAAACTACCTCCCTAGCTATGTGTGCAATAACTAGAAAGTATTCCTGTCCTTTTCTTTGTTTTCTGTTTCTCTTACTATGTGGCTTGCTATTCTCTAAAAAATAAAAGATAATCTAGTTCCCTATCTTTTCCTCCCAGAGAACTCTGTGCCAAAACCAGGTTTTTTTTCTTTATGTGCCAGAGCCAATTTTTTTTTTAAATGGACAATCAGTTCTGGAGAACTTTTACCAATTGCCAATTAACTTTAGTTCTTTAAATAAGTCATTTTTTGGATATACACATTCAATTCTTCTCTCTCTCAAATGCACTCTTCCTCACTGAAACAGTTCAATATGTTTCAGGATTAAATAAATTCTTTGAGCAGTGTTCTGTTTTAAAACAGGTCACTTTTAAGTTTTTCTCTCACTACACTGGGAGTTTTATACTGTCAGCCTTACTTTTCCTTCACTGCTTGTCTCACATACTGTTGAACTTTTCTTAAAACAGTGCTCAAATTAAACTCACTCTTCAAGAAAAAAATTCAGTTCTCACTCTCTGATAAATCAATTCAAATCCTCATTCAGCTAGGTTTTAAAATTGTTTGAATGAGTTTAAGAGTTCACGCATCTTTATTCCAGTCATCAAGGAAAATGTTTTCACATTTACATATAAGTTTTCTCTTCAGCTTTCATTCTAGCTTCATACATACTTCTCTTCTATAATAAATTCTAAATGACTCCTAATTCTGGATAAATAAGCTCTTTCATACAGAAACTCACTCTGGCATGTCTTATCCCATCAAAGTTTTCTTCCATCATTGGCACTAAAGTTCCTGCATGAGGATTCTATCCTCTCTGTAAAAGTGCTCTTACACCCAGCTCTGTCTGGAAATAGTTCCTTACTAACTTCATTCCAACTCACACAGCACACTTTTATAGCTCTAAAGCCCCTAGCAGATCTTTGCACACCTTAAAATAATTTTATAAATCATTTTTTAAAAGTTTGCTTAGGACTGTATTATTTATTTATGTCATGCTTTTTGTTATCTCCTGTGAGCTCTTCCCCTGCTTGCCACAGGATCATCTGCTTTGTGCATTAGCTCTGCTGTGTTCATTAACTCTTTCAACACTGTATTGAAACTGCAGTCTGATTCCCCATACATTCATGCACAAACATGTTCCTTCAGAATCAGTAAAGATTTATTTTATTTGGCATGTTTCCTTATTTGACACTTCATTTGAACTAGCCAGTCTTCCATTTTAAATTTCTATTTCCTTATTTGAGACTTTACTGACCCTTTTCATTTATTTTTAATGTGGCTGGCATCTGTTAAATTTTCATTTTCAACCACTTTTTCCTTTTTATTTGGCCTCCTCCCCCCAGCACCACCTTGATGCCGCAACAAACTTGGGCAGCCAGAAAGCATGCTCCCTTCTGCCTCCCTGCAACATAAATTTGAGCTGAATCTGACCTGCTTTTAAAAAGATGGCCAGGAATTTTAAAACTTTTTTCCTCTGCCATTACAATCCCATACCCCTTCCAACACAACTGACTACCATCCTTG
The DNA here is from genome assembly GCA_033557465.1 of Ichthyophis bannanicus. Taxonomy (NCBI): domain Eukaryota; kingdom Metazoa; phylum Chordata; class Amphibia; order Gymnophiona; family Ichthyophiidae; genus Ichthyophis; species Ichthyophis bannanicus. The sequence continues at coordinate 232,092,988 of CM066042.1, forward strand.
CCCCATTTATTCATTCTATCCGATGTTAAATAAATCTGGTGCACCATTTTATAACAGTGTTCTTGCATTGCAGCCAATGCTATCCTCACTCTTGTACCATCAAAACCCTTTTTCCATTTCTCCTCTCCCCATTCTCCCCTCAAATCTCTCTCCTAGGCTTCCATAAACCATTCTCAACCCCTTTCCCCTTCCAGCATTCCAAATAATCGAGATAACCTCCCCTTTGAGCCACAGCAGGATCCATATACCTTCTCAAACATGGATTCATTTTTCCTGATCCCTCCAAACCTCAATTGCCCTTTAACAAAATGGGGAGCTTGCAAATATGAATACCTGTCCACCTCCTCTAACTCAAACTACTCTTTCAACACATCAAAATCTTTTACCCTCCCATCCTCCTGTATCAACTGACCCCAATAGCACAGACCCTGTCCTGCCCACCTCTCAAAAGACTTTTTTATGGTTTATGGTTTAGGCACTTGATATACCGCCCTTTACATTTTGTATCAGAGCGGTTTACAGATATATGCTAACAGGCACTTTTTATTCCCTCGTCCCCAAAGGACTCACAGTCTAAGTTTGTACCTGAGGCAATGGAGGTTTAAGTGGCTTGCCCAAGGCCACAAGAAGTGGCCATGGTACTAGAGACTTAGACTTTCTCCCTGGACTAAAATCACTGCATCTGTGAATATCCCTCATTCGCAACCTATTCCTCCTCCCCCCCTCCCTCTAACAACTGCTCCTTCACCCTATTCCACATTTTGCATGTATTCTCCAAAATTGGATGGTCCTCTACCCTCAGTAACCCTCTCCCCTACCTCCCCACAACAGATCCTCTAGGGTACAATCCCCATGACTCCTTGCTGTATCTGTACTCACTGCTTCCCTTCCTTCCCCCTTTTCCAATCTAGCACCACTCCTACCTGAGCTGCTTGCCAATTCCCCCATAGATCCAGAACACCTAAACCACCTGCCACTCTCTTCCTATGCATCACCCTCTTCTTTATTCTTGGTGGCCTCCTCTTCCAAATGAATAAGAAGATCGTCTCTGTACAACCCTGTGCGACTAACGAATCTGGTGCCCAGCTGCATTAAGTAACTCACTCTTTTTGAGCTTCCTGGAAGCCCATTGATGATATCAGTGCCCCCCTCTGTGCTTGTGCCCTGTATGGCCCTACCTCCAGCAATAGGGACATAAACAGAAACAGGATTTAGGGAAAAACATTAATTTTCATCATAGATATCCTCCTCACCCAGCTAAAATAAGGCCTATCCCATTGCTCTAAATCCTTCTTAATTCTGCAAATCAGGGGGTCATAATTCCACTTAACAAAAGACCCAACTCCCTCCCCACCTGAAACCTCAAATATTTAATGGACTCCTTTGCCCACTTAAAAGGAAATGCTGCCCTCAACTGACCCTCTAGATTGGATTCTAATTTCAATTTCAACATCTCTGTTTTCCCTACATTCATCTTGTACCTGACCACCTTACTCTACACCAACGTTTCTTTCAACAGATTAGGTAAAGTCACCAGAGATTTTTTCAAATGAATATTACATCATCTGCATACAATGCCACTTTATACTCCTTCTCCGCCACTTTGATACCCGAGATGTTCGCATTCACTTGAACTGCTTTCACCAGCAAATTTATTTTATTTATTTATTTAACACGTTTTTTATACCGCCTTATCATAAAATCAAAGCGGTTTACATTATAACTCAAGCCATTACAGAAGACTCATATTGGAAACATAGGGAGGAGTGACATGCAGGAGATGCTCGGAAGCAAAACTTATTTACAACGAAACATATATACAGACTCCAGGTGGCGTGATAACAAGTGTCCAGAATCTGGAGTGTTAGGTGTCTTCCTTGAAGTGATCAATGAAGAGGAAGGTTTATAGCTGTTTCCTAAACTCTTTTATGTCCCTGGTGGTCCTTAGTTTCTCTGAAAGTGAGTTCCAAATGGCAGGTGCCACTAGTGAGAGTGCCCTCTTTACAGTGGACTTGTTAGCTTTCGTGAATGAGCAGGATGTTGGAATGGTGTCAATGGTGCTCTGTCTCCTTGGTCTGTTGTTTGGTTTTGTGCATATCAGGTCCTGCAGGATTCTGGCTGACATGTTGTTTCTGATTCTGAAGATGGTCAGCACTGTTTTGTATTTGGCACTTGAGGAAATTGGCAGCCAATGGAGCTGGTTCAAGAGGGGCATTATGTGCTCGTGCTTTGCTGATCCAGTGATGGAGCAAGCAGCAGTGTTATGGGTTAATTGCAAGGGTCAGATGGTTTGCTTTGGTAGTCCTTGGAATAGGGAATTGCAGTAGTCTAGTATGGGTGTAATGATGGCTTGACAGACTGTGAGGAAATTGTCTTGGCTAAGGAGGGGTTTGAGTCTTCGAATAGTGGCCAGTTTGTGGAAAGCATTTCTGGTGGTTCTGTTAATATGGGCTTGTAAGTTCAGGTGGTGGTCAAGTGTGAATCCCAGGTATCAAACTTCGTCATTTACTAAGAACATAAGAACATAAGATAAGAACATAAGATGTGCCATACTGGGTCAGACCAAGGTCCATCAAGCCCAGTATCCTGTTTCCAACAGTGGCCAATCTAGGTCATAAGTACCTAGCAGTCTCCCCAAAAGACACAGGTTCATCAATGCTTGTATTAGGACAAGCAGTGATATCCTGGGTCCCTTTTAATAATGGTTTATGGACCTTTCCTCCAGGAACTTGTCCAAATCTTTTTTAAACCCGGCTACACTAACAGCTTTTACTACATCCTCTGGTAACAAATTCCAGAGTTTGATTACATGTTGAGTGAAAAAATATTTTCTCTTATTAGTCTTAAATAGGTTACCTTGTAGCTTCATTGCATGTCCCCTAGTCTTTTTAAATTCTGATGACATAAACAATCGATCTACGTTTCCCCGTTCCACTCCATTCATTAATTTATAGACTTCTATCATATCTCCCCTCAGCAGTCTCTTTTCGAGGTTGAAGAGCCCTGACCTTTTAGCCTCTCTTCATAGGAGTATCCTTCCACCCCCTTTACCATTTTGGTGGCTCTTCTCTGTACCTTTTTAATAACGCTATATCCTTTTTAAGATAAGGCGACCAGAACTGCACACAATCTTCAAGGTGCGGTCGCACTATGGAAGGATCCAGAGGCATTATAATATCCTTTGTTTTATTTTTCATTCCTTTCCTTATCATACCTAGCATTCTATTTACTCTCTTTGCCATGGCTGCATACTGGGCGGAGGGTTTTAAAATGTTATCTACGATGACACCTAAATCTTTTTCCTGGGTGGTGGTTCCTAATGTGGAACCTTGCATCGTGTAACCATAGTTTGGGTTGTTCTTTCCTAGATGCATAACTTTGCACTTATCCACATTAAATTTCATCTGCCATTTGGATGCCCAGCTTCCAATTTATCAAGATCCTCTTGCAATTTTCCACAATCCTCTTGGGTTTTAACAATTTTAAATAGTTTTGTGTCATCTGCAAATTTGATAACCTCACTCGTTATTCCCTTTTCCAGGTCATTTATGAATATGTCAAAAAGCAGCAGACCCATCACAAATCCCTGCGGTACTCCACTATTCACCTTTTTACTATTGGGAAAATTGGCCATTTAGCCCTACCCTCTGCTTTTTATCTTTTAACTAGTTCCTGATCCACAATAGTACACTGCCTCCTATCCCATGACTTTTTAGTTTTGCCAAAAGTCTCTGATGAGGGACCTTGTCAAAGGCTTTCTGAAAGTCCAGATACACTATATCAGCCGACTCACCTTTGTCTACCTGTTTATTCACACCTTCAAAAAAACATAACTGATTAGTAAGACAAAATCTTCCTTGTCTAAAGCCATGTTGGCTGTCTCCCATTAAGCCATGACTATCTACATGATGAGTAATTTTGTTCTTTATGATGGTTTCTACCATTTTTCCTGGTACAGACGTCAGACTCACTGGTCTGTAGTTTCCCAGAACATCTCTGGAACCCTTTTTAAAAATTGGTGCTACAGGGAGAGCTGGAGAGACAGCATTTTGCCAGGAGGCGGCAGGCTCCTGGTCCCGTGACCCCGACGTCATGGGGGGCCTTCCTTTAAAGGCGGAGCAGTAAAGAGCATCGATGGGAGAGCCGGAGAGACAGCATTTTGCCCGGAGGCGACAGGCTCCTGGTCCCGCGACCCCGACATCATGGGGGGCCTTCCTTTAAAGGCGGAGCAGTAAAGAGCACCGGTGGGAGAGCCGGAGAGACAGCATTTTGCCCGGAGGCGGCAGGCTCCTGGTCCCGCGGCCCCGACGTCATCGGGGGCCTTCCTTTAAAGGCGGAGCAGTAAAGAGCACCGGTGGGAGAGCCGGAGAGACAGCATTTTGCCCGGAGGCGGCAGGCTCCTGGTCCCGCGGCCCCGACGTCATCGGGGGCCTTCCTTTAAAGGCGGAGCAGTAAAGAGCACCGGTGGGAGAGCCGGAGAGACAGCATTTTGCCCAGAGGTGGCAGGCTCCTGGTCCCGCGGCCCCGACATCATCGGGGACCTTCCTTTAAAAGCTCCGCGGTTGGGCGCAGCCGGAGGCGCGTGCTGGGGGCAGCGATCGAAGGGGCACGATACAAGGGGCGTGTTAGGCCCCTTGGGAGCCCCTTGGAGCACCGCAGGAGCAGCGGACCATAAGATCTAGCGGCCGTAGAGACTGTGATGGGGAAAAGGAAGAAGAAAGTGATTCCAGAGGCGAAAGTGGAAACGGTGGTGGGCCCCATGGACAAACACCTTCAGGTAAAGGTAGGGGCGGATGTGTCCCTGGATCCGGATTTTCTGGCTTTTCGCTCATCAGTGGCGTCTCTAAGTTCAACGGATAGGTCTCCACCTTCTCCTCCAGTATATATTTCTCCACCCTCTTCAGTAACTGTGGGGGATCATGCGAAGCAAAGTACCCCAGTGTTTTCTCGGGGGAAGTTGACACCAGTTGCTTGGGTCTCTGTTCCGGGTGTCATAAAGGAGGTACCTGACGATCAGGTTACCCTGGTTGATATATGGAAGAGTGTATCTCGTATAGAAAACATCTTAGCCCCCACTGTGTCACAGCTCTGTAGTTTCTCTTAGGAGGTTACTAATCAGCTGTCCGACGTAGAAGAGCGTTTAGGGAATATGTCTTCTCAGATTATTAAGTGTGAAAATCAGTGTGCTACTCTTAAAGCTACTAGTACGTCAAGTATTAAGGAGAGTTTACTTGTTCACCACAAGATGGAAATGTATGACAATTTGTTTAGAGCTAAAAATATTAGGTTGTTAAATTTTCCTATTTGTCATTTATTATCAGCAGAGATTTTATTTCGGAAGTATTTAGAAGAATCTTTGGGTCTGGCTTCTGCAGACTCTGTTTTGGTTTCTAAGTTATATTATTTGACTGGGAGGAAGGTAACTGCCGGCGCTCCTGGTGAGTTTGATACTCTCCGAGGAGGAGCTGACTTAGACCTTACCAAATTCTTAGAAGATTCTCAGGATACTATCCTTACTCGGGCTACTCTTGTAGTCACGTTTGTATCTGAGTATGATAAATCAGCTGTGTTTAAATTGTACTTTAAAAGGTCATCTATCCTATTTTGTGGTGCTAAGGTACAGATGTTCCCTGATGTCTGTAAGACCACACAACTTAGGAGACAGGCTTTTTTAGCTATGAAACCTAGGGTTTTGGCCTTATCGGCAAGTTTTTTTCTCCGATACCCTTGTAAATGTTTAGTTACATTTCAGGGGTCTAAATATATCTTTGCTGATCCTTCTCAATTGCAGTTATTTTTGGATAGTAAATAATTGGGCACACTTATGTAAGGAGAAGAGGGGATATTAGGTTGAGCTGTCGTATAAGTTGAACTTATGTTCTTGAAGTTTCTTTTGTCTTAATTGCTTTGTAATTCTCCCCCTTTTAGTGGGCTAAGAGATATGATTGCTGATGTGTCTTCTTTTATTTTATGTACGGATGTTTTCCTGCTTTTTTGTTTATGGTTGACATTGGCATCTTGATTACCTGTATACTTCCTTTGTAAGTATGTTTAAAATTTTCAATAAAAAAAAATAAAATTGGTGCTACATTGGTGATCCTCCAATTTTCAGGTATTACAGATGATTTTAATGATAGTTCACAGAATAGCAGGCCTGCAATCTCATATTTCAGTTCTTTCAACATCCTTGGATGTATACCATCCGGTCCAGGTGATTTGCTACTCTTCAGTTTATCAAATAGTTGTAATACATCTTCCCAGTGTATCGATATTTCCTTCAATTCTTCCACAGTATCACCTTTAAATACCACTTCAGTCATGGGTAACATCCCTACATCTTCCTCAGTAAAGACTGAAGCAAAGAATTCATTCAGTCTCTCTGCTATAGCCTTGTCCCCTCTTCCTGCCCCTTTTACCCCTCTATCATCTAATGGTCCAACTGACTCTCTCACAGGTTTTTTGCTATGAATGTACTTGAAAAAGTCTTTATTATGCGTTTTTGCTTCCATAGCAAGCTTCTTCTCAAATTCTCTCTTTGCCTGCCTTAACAATGCCTTGCATTTAACTTGCCAGTGCTTGTGCTATTTCCAGTTTTCATTATTTGGTTTTGTTTTTTTTGTTTATATATTGTGGTAAGGGAAAAGGAAAAAGGCAAAGAGTTCACCCTAGTAAAAGGACCCCTTTTGCAAGGTCAGGGGAACAAAGCCACAACCTCACCTAGGAACCAGAAAACCCCCAGCTGGAACAGGTTTCATGTTTCCCCTAGTGAAATAAGGGAGAGTGAATACAGACCTAAGGTCCAAGACCCTTACATCAGTAAGCTCCCTGATTACTCAGGTGCCAGAAGGCTGAGTGATCTCCGTCACCTGGGAAGAGAGGAGGTGGGGCTAGAACCCTGGAGATATAAGCCTATGCTAGATTATAGAAGAAAGAGAAGGAGAGAGGGTGGAACAAAACACCAGAAGCAAGGGCTGAGGCAAAGGCTAGAAGAGGAGAAAGAGAGAGAGAAGCTGATACAAGTCGAGGCACAGGTACGAGCCTAAGAAGCCTGATTAATGCTGAGCAGAGCAGGAGAAGCCTGACTAATGCTGGGCAGTGCAGAGGTGCAGGAGACACTCTCAGCTCTAATGAGAGGCTGTCAGCCTAGCCCGGTGAGCCAGAAGGAGAGTCAGAGTCTATGCAGCTAGGAGAGCCTGATGCTGAGCTGAATGAGGAGACACCCTCATGGATTGCTCTTTGTGCCAAGCCTTAGCCACAGAAGGGTTGAAGGAAAGCCAGCCCTGAGAGGAAGCCCTCTAGAGAAAGGTAACCATAAGAAGCAGGTAGATGGATTGTAAATTCCCACATGGTAAGGAGGGGAAGTTTTACTAGGACATAAGAACAAGCTGGAGTTGTGAATTGTGCTTGTTAACCACCTGCTACCTGTGAAGTGAGACGGCAAGAAGCCAAATTAACTGTGAGGAAAAAGCTTTCTTTTTGCTCTTGAATTTTCCTGAGAAACCTGAATAGAACTTTGCTTGCACATTGAAAGTTTATTCCTGTTTGGAGTTTTTGTTTTTGCTTGTAAATTGGAAAACAGCCTGGAAAGGTTTGAGACTGGAAAAGAAGGCAAACTGCCACAGAAGAAAGCCTGTTTTGGTGTTTTTGCTTTAACCAGCAAGGCTAAAAGAAGCTGGTAGCCTTGCTGTTAAAAGGCCATGTTTTTCTGAGCTGAAGAATACTTTAAGCTGCACTTTGGTTTTGGGTTTTGTTTTGCTTATAACCTGTTGTACTTTGAAGAAGCCTGGAGAAGTATGCCTGAATGTGGTATTTATGAACCTTTTTTGTGCTCAATAAATTTCTGTCATTGCCTTACCCAAGGAGCCCGACTACAGCTTTCTACCTGAAGCCCATATATATTGCAATTAAACTACATTTCCCAGAAAGCATTGCAGGGAACTAGTCAGTTAAGGCTGAAAGGGGAAGGTTCCTTATACAACCACTCCTCTCTAAGCTGGAGGCGAGTGGTGAGGGCGTGACAATATTTTATTTTAAGTTTTCCCTGAATACAATAATAAGTAACAGGAAATAATTACAAGTATTCCAAAAAATTTCAAGGACTAGATCAATCACATAACTCAAAACCACATCAAGAGGAGAATAGCATCAACTAACAAGAATAAATAAATCACAGGAAAAAAGGAGTTAGAAAATCCTAACTCCACACAAGGGAGCGCAAAATTGAACATCCCACCTTACTAATTCCCATCCATTTCCTTAGCAGACAAAAACTTCTGTAACTGAGTTACATCTGTAAAAACATAATTTTGCCCCTTAAACGTTATAATACAGCGACAAGGAAATTTGAGGAAAAAAGAAGCCCCCAAAGCTACAACCCTAGCTTTTAAATCAAGAAACTGTTTCCGCCGCAGCTGAGTGGTCCGGCCTACATCTGGGAACACTTGAAGCTTAAACCCACAAAATAAAGTCTCTCTGTACTTAAAATAGGCTCTCAACACCCTTAGCTTAACAGACTCAGACCCAAACGTTACCACCAAAGTGCAACACTTGGGGATAACATCCAACGAGTCTTCCAAAAAAGCCGTTAAGTTCTGGCCAACCAAATTGTCGGGGGGAGGGGGGGAACCCCCCTCTGCTTTCGGGACTGCTGGAACAACAGAAGAAAATGAATACGTTTGGGCAATTTCTAGAGTTTCTTTCAACTGCAACACCTCGATAAAATATTTTTTCAACAAAGTTTCTGAGGATAACAAATGAGTAGAAGGAAAATTAAGGAAACGCAAGTTTCGTGCCTGAAACTGATTCTCTAATAGTTCCAGACGATAGGAAACTGCTGAAGATTCTCTGACTAAAGCAACATTACTGTCGCAACAAGTCTGAAACTGAGAGTCAGTATGGGCAGTCAACTTAGTTAAGGAATTCAATTGCTGGTCAACAACTTTCATTTTACCGACCACATCATAAGTAAATCTACGAAGAGAAGAAACTGTTACAGATAAACGAGTATCAATTTTTTGAATTGCAGTCCAAATATCTGTAAGGGTCACCTCCCGATTAGGAGGGGCGACCAAGTCCTCAGACGCAACTGGATCCACAGGGCAAAGAACTGGGGCTTCAACAACCAAGGAAGTATCCAAAAAAGTGGACGAAAATGGAGGTTGGGGAAGAGGAGGTGGTGACCGGATCTCAAGGCTTAAAGAAGCCCCATCCGGCGATTGATTAACAGGCAGCAAAGAAGTTATGTGTTTGTCTATGGGGCCCACCACCTTACCTCCTTGCACACCATTTCGCACTGCTGCCGTAGTTGCCATCTTCGCCTTTCGCTTCCCCATAGACAAGTCACTCCAACTTCCAACGTTCTCAGGAGCATCGAAGGGGCGTCAAAGGGGTGTAACCTGCCCCTTGAGACACGCCCCTTAGGACACGATCATGCCGGCCGCAACACGCGTGTAGCACCCGCTGGGCTCTGTAGGGTTCGAGGGGGTCCTCAATGCCTGGGCTGTCCACCCCACGCCTGCAGCTGGTCCAACAGGCCACCAGCTCCCACCTGCTGCACTGCTCCGCGGTGATGAAAGAAGCCGCGTCAGCTCCCAGGTAAGGCTGCTCTCCTCCAGCAAAGCTCTGCTCCCGCTGGGCTTTGTAGGGTTCAGGGGGGTCCTCAACGCCTGGGCTATCCACCCCACGCCTGCAGTTGGTCCAACAGGCCACCAGCTCCCACCTGCTGCACTGCTCTGCGGCGATGAAAGAAGCCGTGTCAGCTCCCAGGTAAGGCTGCTCTCCTCCCCATTATTTGGTTCTTTATTTATTTATTTAACGGTTTTTCTATACCACACTCTTCAATATCAGTGCGGTTTACAAATAACAAATTCTGCAAAGACCAAGGGAACAGTTTTGCACATACAGAGAACAGGATCATAGAACTTGGAGCTGTAACTAGTGAACTATTTATATAACCAATCACTCGAGTTGTGATAGGGTAACTATTTACAGGTTATACATTAAGCACAACAGGATAGTAGGGTTGAGTCTTAACAAATAGTATAGTCAACATTGTGGGTTAACAGCCGATTATTAGGTACAAGTTAATGAATAAGATGTTTGGCTAACCTGGGTCAGTTGTAGGTGAGTTGGGTACGGCCTGAGTGAGTTGGGATGTGAGACATGGTTGAGTTGTGTTTGGCTGAGCAAAGTGTAAGGTAAACAAGTGATATTTAAGAGCTTTCCTGAATTGAGTTAGGTCTTTTATAGCTCTGATGTGTGGAGGGAGGTTATTCCAGCATCTTGCTGCATAGAAGGCGAAGGTTCTGTTAGTGGTTGTCTATGTAGATCTTGTAGATTCATTAGGTATAATTAATGTATTGGTGGCCACAGCCCTTCTTGACCTGTTGTTGGGGGTGGATCTAATGAGAGCCGTGAGTGATGAGGGGGAAATCAAGTTGATTGCTTTGAAGGTTAGGAGCAGTGCCTTGTAAGTGAGCCTGCAGTTTATAGGTAGCCAGTGGAGGTCCTTAAGGATGGGGGTGATCTGGGTCCTTCTGGATAGGCCACAGAGTATTCGGCCAGCCGCATTCATCGCAAGTTGCAATGGATTAAGCGTGCTCTTGGGGAGTCCATGAAGAATGATGTTCGCATAATTGAAATGAGGTGTTACCAGTGCCTGGAAAATTGTCCTGAAGTCATCAGGATCTAGCAAGGGTTTTAGGAGCCTTAGAGTTTTGATTTTATTGTATATAGACCTGGTTGTGTTCTTAATGTGTTCCTTGAAATCGAGCTGTTGGTCAAGCGTAATACCCAAGTAGCGTATCGTAGACTTGCAAGGCAACTCTGCATCTCTAACCTTTAAGGTAGTAGGGGGGGGAGAAATCTTTGTTCCTTGTGATAAATAGGACCTCAGTCTATCTAACATCTGTCTAACATCCCCACTTCTTCCTCCTGGAGTTTATTCAACCTAACCCTCCCCCAAAAAATCCTTGGCCCCCTCCTCACTCCCAGAGACCTCAGAAGCATACAACCTCCCGGTAATATTCGGAAAATATCCCCTGAATTTTCCGCTCTCTGAACTCCAACTCACCTTACTCATTTCTAATCTTTATAATTTGATTCTGGACCCTCCTAGCTCTAAGCCTATCTGCCAGGAACCTCCCCATTTTATTGCTACATTCAAAATGCTGTTGTTTCATCTTCTCTAACTGATATGCCCATTACCCCACCTGCAAATCCCTTAACTCCCCCTGCACCTTCCCAATTTCCCATAACAACCCCTTCTCCCGGGTCACTTTGTGCTCATCCCACAAACCTTTTAGCCTCCCTCCCCCCACCTAAGCCACGCCCTCTTTTTCTTTGCTGCCAAGGAAATAAATTGCCCCCTAAGAAAACCTTAAAACTATCTCATACCATCCCCACCTTTGGCCTCTCTCCCCATTAAACTGAAAAAAATTCTTTAGTACTCCTCTCCATACTCTCCATTCTTTAACCGTGATTCCTTAAGTCTCCAAAAATGCAACCACTCCTCCCCCTTTGAAAATCCATCTTAAGAAAAACAGAGTGGTCCAACCATTTAATCATACCAATGTCCACCCCCATTTCCTGTTATGCCAAGGATCCATCTATCAGAAGCATATCAATCCTGCTTTACAAGTTGTGCGGATGTGAATAGAAGGTAAACTATTTTCTACCCCCCTCCTGCTGCCTCCAGATATCAATATTCCCTAAAGATCCCATCATTTTCTTAATCTGCAGCCTATACTTAGAGTGGAGAGTAGCCCAGTGGTTAGAACACTGGCTTGGTAACCACCAGGGTTTGATTCCCACTAGCACTCCTTGTGGCCTTGGACAAGTCACCTAACCCTCCATTACCTCAGATGAAAGGCCTGGCAATCTACTTCCAGTCACACTGCCAAGAAAACCCAGGAGCTTCTGGGTTGCAGGACTCAGCACTGAAGGCACGTATTGCAGCCTATACTTTCTCCTATCCACCTCCCTCCTGAATTATCCACTTGTGGGTTGACTGTTAAATTAAAATCCCCTCCCATGATTTTCAGGCAAGACCATTCCCCTTCCACCCTTCCCGTAATCCTCTCAAAATATTCCCCTTGACCCTCATTTGTGGCATACTGTGATAAGGAAGCTTATCATAGCTCAGGAAGGAGCTATAGAAAAGGTGAAGTGTCTCTGAACAAGCAACCTGTCAGTTCTGGTAGAAATAAGAAAACAGAATTTTCCCATAAAAGACTACCAGTCCCAGAATGCACCAGGTTTCCAACAGCCATTAGAGGAGCTGAAGTGGGGAAACGTGTGTTCAATCAGGAGGGCTATGAGGTAATCCCTAAGCACTCATCTCAAAGGGCAGGGCCTGATTCAGCACAGCTGCGCTGTATTAGGGAGGAGCACTCATCTAAGCAGAATAAGAGTAGAGTTTATTCTACAGATGACCATCTTCATGATCACCTTGGATATCCAGAGAATTGTCCTCAGTATCCTGAGAATCAGCTTGAGTTTGATCATCAGTTTCATCTGAAGGATCATCAGAAGCAGAAGCCAAACCGGACGGAAAGAGAGGGAAAGAGAGCCTTTGGAAGAAGGAAGAGAAAAGCCTTTGAGAGGTCTAGAAGAGTCCAAAGCAGTACGTATACTGGGAGGTATTCCAAGGGCCAGCATACACCATTGGACTGGGGAAAGCCAGAGGAATGGTGCTGCAGAGCTAGGAATCACCAGAGGCTACCTGTGAGGGAGATGGCTGCACGTGGAAGGGACCCTAAGACCCGTGCCAGAAGGTATGTGAAGAGAGATCCAGTGTCCAGGGATCTGGATTGGAAGGCTGGACATAAGAACTGGACTACATACTGGCCAGGCTATATAGAAAGGAACTCTAGCAGCAATGGGAGCTCAGGTATGAACACTGATCTATGCCCTAGCTATAACCTTGAAAGACAGCAGGGAAACCAGTATTCTCCTGAAAATGCTCCATTGAGAGATTCATCTGTGCCAATCCATGATATTGAACCCATGCTTGTTGAACAAGGGGGAATAATAGCAGATGAGGATCCTGTTTATATGGACTGCTCTCTATCTAAACTCCGTTGGTAACTTTCTGTTATAAAGTACAGCAACCATCACAAAGAAATACAAATTTGTTCTTTAATCTATTCAAAAAAACCTCCTGAAGCAGGTTTTGACCCACACAGTAGAAAGCAAGCCAGCTAAGGGGTTTCAGCTGGATAACTGCTAGCAATTAAGCCTTACCTAATTGCTTGTGAGCTAGGAGAGAATCTAGTCTGAATCTGTGTGGGAAGTAATCAGAAGTTAATCTGAAAAGAACAGTTTGTTTCTTGCTTTGTGGCTTTTCATTTGTTGTTTTCCTGATTTTGACTTTGTTTTTTCCCAAGTTAACACTGAAAGCAAGTTACCTAATTTATGTGCTACCAAGCATATCTGTGTTGGGAGAAATAACCCCATAAATAAATATCTTATTGGCTTTACCCAAGAGCACAACTAAATTATTGTCAGCAGCTGTGTCTGGTGTGAATGAACTACATTGCCCACAATACCTTGCAAATCATATAGAAATATGCACTTGCCAAGAGTGTGAAGATTCTCACCCAGGCACCCGTCTGACAAATGGCGTAGTTTTTCAGATTGCTTTTGCACAAAGGGGATTTACTTGCTGAGGATTACAACTACAGTTCAAGTTTAAAGCTGGAAAAAAAAGATTTTCCCTCAACTACACTTTGGAGGAAAAGGGGTTGTTCCAGGAAGCTGTCCCAGGAGGAAAAGACCCTGTGCAGAGCTGGATTCATCACTGAGACAAGGTAATAAGTACCTGGGCATGTCTAGTGGTGGATGGGAGTAAGCACAGGGTAATTGAAAAAAAAAGAGTGTAGAAAAAAACACCTGTTTGGAAGGTGGTGCACTGTGTTTTTTTCTTTGTTTTTTTCTTACAGGGTTCAAGATGGATTCAAAGGAACTAGCTCAGTGGATGGCAGCCCAGTTCAGCAGGCAGCAGGAGCTAGCACAGCAGGCTCAGGACACTGCTATGAAAGCCATAATGGACCAGCTGAAGCCAGTGCTTGATCTGGTGCAAGCCCTAGTTCAGCTGCAGAACCAAAGTGGAACAGATGCAAGACCAGCAGTGAATACTGGTACACCACATGTGGACAGTGTGGGACTCAATCAAGGGATTGGGGCATTTAGTTTTGGGAAGCTAACTCCAGATGATAATGTTGATGATTTTCTAGAGTCTTTTGAAAGAGTGGCACAAGCATTAGCATGGCCAGAGACCCAGTGGGCAGTAAGGCTGGCAGCCTCATTAACTGGAGAGGTGCTTGCAGCTTATAGAGCAATGCCAGCAGCCCAGGCTTTGAATTATAAGGATGTAAAGGCTGCTATTAGAGATCGCCTAGGGTTGTCTATTTCAGAGTATAGGCGAATGTTTAGAGCTACTACATTGAGAGTGGGTGAAACACCCAGGGCTCCGAGTCAGAGAATCAGAGGTTTAGCTGTAAAATGGTTGGAGCCTGAGCAAAAGACGGTAGAAATGTTATTAGATATTATAATGCTTGAACAATTTATGTCTGGGGTGTCTAAAGATTTGCACACTTTCCTTATACAGCAAAATTGCCAAAATCTTGGAGAGGCAACCATGCTAGCAGAGAGATTCTTGGAAGCCACGCAGGCTTGCCATAGAATGGGTGGCCCTCTGAAGATTGGTGCTGAGGCTAGATGTGCTGTATCAGAAAAGAAAGTAATTAAAAATGTTTCTGAAAATGAATGTACTGTATCAAACCAGATGACACAGTGGAATAGAAAGAAATGTTTCAAGTGTGGAAAATGGGGACATTTAAAAAAGGATGTCAGACACACACTAGCTTAGTGGGTGTGGATTTAAAACAGCCCAAAGAAGGATTTCTTTTGATGGTTGATGTGCAAGGAATTACCACAAATGCTTTGTTAGACTCTGGGGCAGACCAGAGTATGATGTCAAAAAGGCTTTGGAAGAGGATAGAGGCCCAAGAAGGATTTGTGCCTAGAACCCCTGAAAGCCAAGTTCACATCAGATGCATTCATGGTGCTGCAACATCATATCCCACCTATAGGCTAAAGGTTAAGTGCCTGGGGGGACAAGAGGAAGTCCTGTTAGCAGTGGTGCCTAGGCTACCCTTTGATTTGGTTCTAGGAAGAGACTGGCCAAGATTTAAGCAGGGTCTAGTGGAAGGACTAGGAAAGAAGGAGGGAGAAGGTTTAATGGTAATAGCTCCCGGGCCTTTATTTGGAAGTCCTCAGACCCCAGCTAAAAAGATGGTTAAGCGTCCAGAAGACCAAGCTACCCCAAAGCAGACATTCGTCCTAAAGTACCATAGGGTCACAGAGAAGGCCCAAGCTCCTAAGCGGGCAACCCCTCAAGCTGCTGGGTTTGACCTGTGCAGCATAGAAAATGTGACTGTACCTAGCCAAGGGAGAGCCCTGGTGGACACTGGTCTCCAAGTGGAAATACCTATTGGATGCTATGGGAGAGTAGCCCCAAGGTCCGGATTAGCCCTTAAATATTTCATCGATGTGGGTGCGGGAGTAATTGATCCCGATTACAGGGGCAATATTAAAGTTCTGTTGTTTAATTTTGGACAGAATGATTATCACGTGAAGACAGGAGACAGAATTGCCCAATTGATCTGTGAGAGGCTGGGTTTTCCACCTGTGGAGGTCACATCCCTGGAGAATTCTGAACGTGGAACCAAAGGCTTTGGTTCTACTGATGTCAAAGGGGTTAAAAGCCTAGCTGCCACCTGTGCCCGAGAGAGGGAGGTGAATGAAGAGGAAGATTTGGGACCCCAGGTATCTGATTGTAAAGAAAAATCAGAGCCCCAAATAGGTGAGGACCTGACAGTGGTACAACAGGAAGAAATTAGGAAATTGCTCAAAGAGTTTCCAGATGTGTTGACACCCATACCTGGGGAGACACATTTGGTTGCCCATGAAATAATAACTCCACCTGGGAAATTAGTTCGTCAAAGGCCATACCGCTTGCCTGAAGCCAAAAGACAGGAAGTAGTGGCACAAGTCCAGGAGATGTTGGACATGGGAGTAATAGAGGAGTCAAAGAGTCCCTGGAATAGCCCCATAGTCCTGGTGCCGAAGCCTGATGGATCTTTAAGATTTTGTATTGACTTCCGGCAGGTAAACGCCATATCAGTTTTTGATGCATATCCAATGCCAAGAATTGAAGAGCTGTTGGACCAGCTGGGACAGGCTCAATACTTAACCACCCTTGATATGACAAAAGGATATTGGCAAATCCCTCTCACCAGGGAGTCGAAGCCGAAGACTGCGTTCAGCACCCCCGTTGGCCTTTTCCAGTTCAAGAGGATGCCTTTCGGACTGCATGGAGCAGCGGCTACCTGCCAAAGGTTAGTGGATCAGGTACTTCGACCCCACCAAAATTATGCTTTTGCATATATGGATGATGTCATAATCCATAGTAACACCTGGGCGGAGCATCTAAAGAGGATCAGGGCAGTCTTGTGCTCCATGAAGCAAGCGGGAATCACTTTAAACCCGAAGAAGTGTGCCTTTGCAAATAGGGAGGTAAAATACCTGGGCCACCTAGTGGGAAGAGGAAAAAAAAAACCTCTAATGAGTAAAGTAGATAGCATCAGGAATTTTCCTCCTCCAACAACAAAGAAACAACTAAGAAGTTTCTTAGGACTTATTGGATACTACCGCAGGTTTATACCGCAATTCGCAGAGAAAAGTGCAATTTTCACAGATATGCTGCAGAAGAATTGTCCAAACCAGCTAAAGTGGACACCTGAAGCTGAAAAAGCGTTTTCAGTCTTAAAAGGAAAATTGTGTACAGGACCGGTACTGAAAGGGGTGGACTTCAAGAAACCCTTTCTGGTTCAAACCGATGCATCGGATGTAGGGCTAGGAGCGGTTCTATCCCAGTGTCATGATGGGGAGGAGCATCCTGTGATGTACCTGAGCAGGAAGTTGTCACCGGCTGAACAAAAGTATTCCACAATAGAAAAAGAATGTTTAGCTATCAAGTGGTCAGTGGAGGCGTTAAGGTTTTACCTTACAGGGAGAAAGTTCCAGTTGGTCACGGACCATGCCCCACTTAAGTGGTTGCAGCAAATGAAGAACCACAATGCCAGGTTGACACGCTGGTACATGGCCTTACAGGCATTTGATTTTCAAGTTGAACATCGTGCTGGGAAGTTACACAAGAATGCGGATGCCCTTTCCCGGATTACGGACTGTAGAGAAGAAGTTTCATCAGTTACACCAGTCCGTAATAACTTAAGCAGGGGGGTATGTGATAAGGAAGCTTATCATAGCTCAGGAAGGAGCTATAGAAAAGGTGAAGTGTCTCTGAACAAGCAACCTGTCAGTTCTGGTAGAAATAAGAAAACAGAATTTTCCCATAAAAGACTACCAGTCCCAGAATGCACCAGGTTTCCAACAGCCATTAGAGAAGCTGAAGTGGGGAAACGTGTGTTCAATCAGGAGGGCTATGAGGTATCCCTAAGCACTCATCTCAAAGGGCAGGGCCTGATTCAGCACAGCTGCGCTGTATTAGGGAGGAGCACTCATCTAAGCAGAATAAGAGTAGAGTTTATTCTACAGATGACCATCTTCATGATCACCTTGGATATCCAGAGAATTGTCCTCAGTATCCTGAGAATCAGCTTGAGTTTGATCATCAGTTTCATCTGAAGGATCATCAGAAGCAGAAGCCAAACCGGACGGAAAGAGAGGGAAAGAGAGCCTTTGGAAGAAGGAAGAGAAAAGCCTTTGAGAGGTCTAGAAGAGTCCAAAGCAGTACGTATACTGGGAGGTATTCCAAGGGCCAGCATACACCATTGGACTGGGGAAAGCCAGAGGAATGGTGCTGCAGAGCTAGGAATCACCAGAGGCTACCTGTGAGGGAGACGGCTGCACGTGGAAGGGACCCTAAGACCCGTGCCAGAAGGTATGTGAAGAGAGATCCAGTGTCCTGGGATCTGGATTGGAAGGCTGGACATAAGAACTGGACTACATACTGGCCAGGCTATATAGAGAGGAACTCTAGCAGCAATGGGAGCTCAGGTATGAACACTGATCTATGCCCTAGCTATAACCTTGAAAGACAGCAGGGAAACCAGTATTCTCCTGAAAATGCTCCATTGAGAGATTCATCTGTGCCAATCCATGATATTGAACCCATGCTTGTTGAACAAGGGGGAATAATAGCAGATGAGGATCCTGTTTATATGGACTGCTCTCTATCTAAACTCCGTTGGTAACTTTCTGTTATAAAGTACAGCAACCATCACAAAGAAATACAAATTTGTTCTTTAATCTATTCAAAAAAAACTCCTGAAGCAGGTTTTGACCCACACAGTAGAAAGCAAGCCAGCTAAGGGGTTTCAGCTGGATAACTGCTAGCAATTAAGCCTTACCTAATTGCTTGTGAGCTAGGAGAGAATCTAGTCTGAATCTGTGTGGGAAGTAATCAGAAGTTAATCTGAAAAGAACAGTTTGTTTCTTGCTTTGTGGCTTTTCATTTGTTGTTTTCCTGATTTTGACTTTGTTTTTCCAAGTTAACGCTGAAAGCAAGTTACCTAATTTATGTGCTACCAAGCATATCTGTGTTGGGAGAAATAACCCCATAAATAAATATCTTATTGGCTTTACCCAAGAGCACAACTAAATTATTGTCAGCAGCTGTGTCTGGTGTGAATGAACTACATTGCCCACAATACCTTGCAAATCATATAGAAATATGCACTTGCCAAGAGTGTGAAGATTCTCACCCAGGCAGCCGTCTGACAATACACACACACCAACATCACCTCTAAATCATCTATCTTCCCTATACCAAATCATAAACCTCCCCTCACTATCCCTTATCACCCCCTTTTCCTCTACCATCTTCTATTTTGATATGAGGATCCTCACCCTCTCCTCTTAGAAGCCCTCTTTTTGCAGTCAAATTCACCCAAGAATACCTCCTCGACCTCAACCACACTTCCTGGTTTGTTTGCAAGTGGGTTTCGTGTATGAATATATCAGCTCTCTTCCTCTCCCCTTCCCTAGCCAAGCTAGTCCTCTTTTGCCAAGAGTTTAATCCCTTCACATTGAGGGACGTAAACATTGTCCCCCCATCTCCCTTTTTACTCCTCCCCATGGTGCCTTAGACCCCTCCTGTAACACATACCCTTCCCCCTCACCATTCCCTTCCCCCATCCCCCCAAACTCCCTTCCGCTGGTCACCCAACTACCAGCCCACATGGAGAAGTGACCCCCTGAGCCCTTTGGAACTCGACACCCACCTTACATCCATCCGACCCCCTCACATTCACTCAGCCAGCCACCCAATCCACCACTCCTTCTCCACCTCCCGACCAATCCCACTCTCCCCAAAAATCTCCCTGTAACCATCACCTTCACCTTCACTTACACCCCTCTCCCCATCAATCATACCCATTCAACCATGCACTCTTCAAGCCAGATTATGAGATAGGCAAGACAACCACAAACAAAACACAGTCTTGCTTCATAAGCAAGAGTCCCTCAAGTGTCCACTCCACTGCAACCAGTCTTCTTTTGCTTATTCTTGTCCAGTCTATCCAGTTTATCCACTTTTTGCCATTTCTGCTTTTTCCCTGCAGTAGACTGTTGCCCATTCTGCTCCAACTCCACTGCCAGGATGCCCTTCATCCCTGCCTCTCTCATAACCACCATCAAGTCTCTGGGTGTCTCTGTCTGTCTTGTGAGTCCGTTCAAAATGAAAGCCAGTCCTCTGGGATATAGCCACTTGTACTGACTATTCTCATTCTGCAGCCACTCAGTTAGGCCCCTAAATGCCTTCCCCCTGACGATAGTCGCCATAGCAAGGTCTGCAAACACGGCAATCTTGTTTATCCTTTCCACTCAAAGTGCACTGCAGCCTGCATTTGAGCAGCTATTTTCTCCTTCACCCGGAATTCGTGCGGACATACCACAATATCCCACGGTAATTGTTCATTTGCGTGACCAAATATTCTATGAACCCTCTCCACCTTTATGTCTTTGGCCTCACTCATTCCCTCCTCCACCCCTCCTCTGTCAGGCCTGAAAGATGCCTTATGTGATGCTCACACAATCTTTAAACTCCGCAAGCTCCAGCACTCTTTTTATGCATAGATTATTGCGTCTTGATCAGTTTTCCAGATCTTCTAATTTGAGTGCTATTGCCTCCTTATCCTCTACCATCACCTTCATCTGCTTCTGCAGTTGCATGATCTCTTCCATGGCCTCTTCCACCTGGCTTTCAACTTCCTCCATGCGCCTTCCCACCTCCATCACTTCGGACCGGAGCTCCGCCATCATCTCATCAACTTATGTCTTTACTCCTGAAACCTCTGTGCGGAGTTTTGCAAATCATGCTCGCAGCTCCTTCTTTGTTATTTGAATCACCACTCCTTTATCATTTAACAGCTCACTCACTGTGATTGGCATTCTCCTCATGTTCTGATTGCTCACCTGCCATCTTCCCGCCTCATGAACATCAGCGTCACCCCTGATAGGCATATTCTTGCAAATCAGCCATTTTCCGGAGCATGGCTGTTGTGGGTTTTCCTCTAGAGCAGTGGTTCTCAAACCCAGTCTTGGGGACCCACCAGCCAGTCAGGTTTTCAGGATATCCACAATGAATATGCATGAGAGAGATTTGCATGCCTTCTACTTCCAGTATATGCAAATCCCTCTCATGCATATTCATTGTGGATATCCGGAAAACCCGACTGGCTGGTGGGCTCCCAGGACTGGGTTTGAGAACCACTGCTCTAGAGCTTCTCTTGTTCCTTCACCGTTACCTCCTCAACTTTGGGAGAGTCAGCAAAGCCTTTATCGACCACTTTGTTGGGTATCTCCATGGAGATCCTCGCTCAGATGTCCATTAGGTTCAGTGACGTCACTTCCTCCTGGAGTTGATGGCTTATTTTGACTATACTTAGGATCCAGAAATCCTTGGTGAGGATCTCCCAACATGAAAAGGAGAAGTGAACCTGACCTCCCACAGGAAGGGCAGGCTGCATATTAAGCAGAGTTCTTAGCTTCAATAGCTGGTTGCAGTCAAGAGAAAGACTACTGTTTTGGCTAAGTGGGTATAGCATGCTTTGGTTGAGCTCTGTCTTGTTGTCGAGGCTATTTTTGGTAAGAGTAAAAGATCCTCTTATGATAATAAAAAGAATGTTTGGTACTGATTTGAACTGATGCACTCAAAGGATGACCTAGACAGGAGCAGAATGCTAGAGAGACGTTAGAGTGGAGCAATGATCTTTTATAATGTCCACTGTCTTTTTCACCTTATCTCCAAATAATGAATCTCCTTTACTAGAAGCATCTTCTAATTTGGAGTGGACATCCTCACATAATCCAGATGCATGCAACCAAGCAAGGTGTCTGGTGGCAATGGTGGAAACAGAAACTCTGGACGAAATGTTGAAGATGCCATATGCCGTGCGTATGAGTACCACACTCATCTGCTTGTGGTAAGATGGCAGCCAGCTGAGTCTGAACCTGTGGTGAAAGGCTGAGAAAAAAAGAGTGCACTTTTTGAAAGGTTATGCATATACTGGATGATGAAAAGCCAAGGAGTTGTAATGCAGGCAGAAAGCATGGCTTCTTTTCCAGGAACGTTCTTTGCACTCTTTAGCTTTCTTCATAGCTGCTTCAACCACAACTAAGGAGAACTGGACCTTACTGAAACCTGGAGCTGGTTGTTCTTCATTTTGTAAACAGGCTGTACAATAAGTGGATTTTGCCACATATAGAATTGCTGATCCTGCAGGAAGCCTTGAATAGAAACTACAATTGTAGCCTACATATTTTAAGAGGCTGAAAACATCTGCACATGGTTCAGCCTCTTCGTGCAATGGGAAAAATACCTCTCTTGCCATTCGTAGAATGGATATGTGATAAAAGGTTGTCCCCATAAAGAGATTTGTTTCTCACTGTAGGAGAGGGATCAGAAAAGATTCCCATGGAATATTCCTCTGCATCCTTGTAGAGTCCAGAGGAGTAAAATGCAGATCCAATACCTCCTCTATCTGGGAAAGATTGGATCCTAGAGAGGAGGGTGGTACTGAGTGTGCCGGTTCTGACTCTGAAGTAGATAATAAGGATCATGAAAAAAACATATGATCCTTTGTGCCTGTTGAATGAGATGATGTCCCACTGGTTGGTTGGTACTGTGTATTTGACAAGCCATTGCAATATTCTTTTACAAATTCATTAAATGCCTTTTGCAAGGATGAATGTGGCTGCTTTGGAAGAGGTCATGAAACAGACAGTGAGGATTTGTCCGCTACCATCAATAGCTGTGGAGTTGATGATCTGGGCTGTTGCACAGAGGCACGCGGAGGAACAGGCCAGGTCTGTGCTGGGGTAGCACCATCTGTACTGAAAAGCTCCTGCACCATGTCTGTGGCATTTATGCAGTCTGCGCTGGATAAACACTATCCAGTTGTGCAGAAGTAGAGTCCAGCCATAGGCACTTGGGCTGAGGAATTCCAGCGCTGATGTGCTTTCTTTTTTTCAAGCGCCTTGGAAGGGGTTGAGGATGACCACTTTCCCTTAGACCTGTGTGAGTGCTCAAGAGATGGCAGTGTTATGGCCCTGGAAACCTCCAAAGAATCACATGCCAGTTAAGTGTTATCTGGTGGTCCTCTTCGGGGCTAGATCTTTGAAACTATTGTGCTGGGAGGTTGAGCGTGGTTCCATGAAATAAATAAATAAATTCTCAACTTGTATGCACTTACAGACCTCTGCGCCGAGGAGACTCTCTTTAGTTCCTTCAGCACTTGATGTCGTCTTTTCTTAGCTTCATAATAGTTGCAAAGGCAATTCAGATAGATGATCCTTGCAGTTTTGAGGATAGATACAAGCACAATGCTGGCATTCACTCTGGTTGTGGTCCATACTCAAACACAGTGTTCTTTTCCCAGACGAAAAGGTGCTTGTACTCATATGGAGGACTCTTTTATTAATACATGAGGATCATGGATCAGTTTTAGCAGGCAACGAAAAAGGTGCTGGTACTCAGTACCACCCAATACCCCGTCATAAAAAATCCTTCCCGAAACAGATTAAACATTGAAATGTGTGTTAAAGTTCTGGTCTTTCTGCCACACTTTGGAGAGGGTCTAAACCCTGACTTTGTTGACATGCTGAAAAAAATAAAAGACAAAGAAAAGGAAAGAAAGAATAATTTGAAGAAAAATGCTGTTGGAAGAAACTTAACCATTTGTAGAAAAATTTATCAGGAGAACAGAAGGGGTTAAAGACTTTTCTTTTCAAACAAGCTTTTGCTGACTGGAGTGGATGATCTGATGACGTTTTAATTGTTTATTGTAGTGTTGTAAACAGCACTGAGTGGACTGTACATGTAGTAAATAATTACAATAATAAATTATTTTCCTGGCCTAGGCCCAAACATGTCTTAACACCAACCCTGGCAGATGTACATTCCAGAAACTGACATATTCCAATCATTAAATAAAAATAAATAATTTTATCTACCTTTGTTAAATAGTCATTTTTTTTCTAATCATGTTGGTCCCAGGCTATAATTTTTAAAAAGGGTTCCAGGGGTGATCCGGGAAACTACAGACCAGGAAAAATGGTAGAAACCATTATAAAGAACAAAATTACTGAACATGTGGTCAGATGTGAACAAATGGTCATGGCTTAATGGGAGACAGCCAACATGGTTTTTGCCAAGGAAGGTCTTGTCTTACTAATCTGTTATGTTCTTTTGAAGGTGTGAATAAACAAGTAGATAAAGGTGAGTCAGTTGATATAGTGTATCTGGATTTTCAGAAAGCCTCTGAAAAAGTCCCTCATCAGAGACTCATGGCAAAATTAAAAAATCCTGGGATAGGAGGCAGTGTACTATTGTGGATCAGGAATTAGTTAAAAGATAGAAAGCAGAGGGTAGGGCTAAATGGCCAATTTTTCCAATGAAGAAAAGTGAATAGTAGAGTACCCCAGGGATCTGTGCTAGGTCCGCTGCTTTTTAACATATCCATAAATGACCTGGAAATGGGAATAACGAGTGAGGTAATCAGATTTGCAGATGACACAAAATTATTCAAAGTTGTTAAAACCCATGAGGATTGTGAAAAATTGCAAGAGGAGCTTGATAAACTGGAAGACTGGGCACCCAAATGGCAGATGAAATTTAGTGTGGACAAGTGCAAAGTTATGCACCTAGGAAAGAACAACCCAAATTATGGTCACATGATGCAAGGTTCCACATTAGGAACCACCATCCAGGAAAAATATTTTGGCTTCATCATGGACAACAAGTTGAAACCCTCCGCCCAGTGTACAGCGGCGACCAAGAGAGAAAATAGAATGCTAGGTATCATAAGGAAAGGAATGGAGAATAAAACAAAGGATATTATAATGCATCTGTATTGTTCCATGGTGTGACCGCACCTTGAATATTGTGTACAATTATGGTTGCCATATCTTTAAAAGGATATAGCATTATTAAAAAAGGTACAGAGAAGAGCCACCAAAATGGTAGAGGGGATGGAAGGATACCCCTATGAAGAGAGGCTAAAAGGGTTAGGGCTCTTCAACCTGGAAAAGAGACGACTGAGGGGAGATATGATAGAGGGCTATAAATTAATGAACGGAGTGGAACTGGTAAACGTAGATCGATTGTTTACGCCATCAAAATATAGAAAGACTAGAGGACATGCAATGAAGCTACAGAGTAACCTATTTAAACCTAATAAGAGAAAATATTTTTCATTCAACGTGTAATCAAACTCTGGAATTCGTTACCGGAGGATGTAGTAAAAGCTGTTAGTGTAGCCGGGTTTAAAAATGTTTTGGACAAGTTCCTGGAGGAAAGGTCCATAAACCATTATTAAAGGGGACCAGGGATATCCACTGCTTGCCTCAATACAAGCATTGTGGAACCTGTGTCTTTTGGGGAGACTGCTAGGTACTTGTGACCTAGATTGGCCACTATTGGAAACAGGATACTGGGCTTGATGGACAATGGTCTGACCCAGTATGGCATATCTTATGTTCTTACGTTCTGCTGTCCTCTCTCTTTTTTTAACACTGTTTGGAAGGTTTTCTGTCAATTTGCCATTTCTTCTCTCCCCTTCAGTCTTCACTTCCTCTGCTATGTCAGTCTCTAACATTGATCTCTTTTCCTTTCTGTTTTCTTCCATATATTTTTCCACTTCTTTATCCAGGTTCACTTCTCTTTAGTCCTTAATCTCCCACTTTTTTCTGCATTTACCTATAGCTTTCCATCTCTTTCCCTCACCTAGACCTCTCATTCTCCATCTCTCTCTCCTTCCCACACTTCTTATTACCCAGTCTTTCATTAGCTGTCCCCTCTCTCACACTCCTCGTTCAGCATCTATCTTCCCCATGTCAAGTACCTGCTGTAGCTCCATAGTTTACCCCTCTGCCCATATCTAACATCTCCTGTCTCTCTAGTTTTCCCCCACTCATGTCCAGTGTCTCCTCTCTGTAACTCCCCCTTCCCCACCCATGACCAGTATCTTTTCTCTGTCTCCTTCTCCCCCCAGCCAATGTCCAGTATTTCCTCTCTCTCTCTATCTTCCCCTCCTGCCCATGTCTAGTACCGTGGTGTAGGCACAGTGGGGCCAGGAGAGGCACAAGCCCCCTACACCTTTGGCTCAAGATCCCCAAGAATTTGACCAATTGGGTGCCTGATTATTTTGAAGACAGACACATTGTGCAGCTAGAGTCCTATGTCCTTGCAGAACAAATGCTGGGTAGATTTGCAGTGCACTGGAGGCCAGAACTTTCAGGCTCAGGAAAGATCGTGGCTCACCTCTTGGACTGCTGGGGTTAGAGCGACTAAGCCAGGAGAGGGGCCTGAGTGAGAGTGGCATTTGCTGCGATGTCCAAGAGAACACAGCAACTCGGGTATGTCAGCAGAGCCAAGGCTGCCAAATTTACAGAGGGCTGCACACTGGTGGAAGGGTTAGAGGGAAAGTGAAAGGCTGTGATCCAATGGCCCATAATTTAAAGGGGCTGCTGGTGCTGATGAAGCGGCCTTTGAGCAATACTGGAGATGGGTATTCCTGAGGTAAGCAGGATGCTTAAAATGATTAAGGGGGTCACAATGTTGACGGTACTGTGCCCTGCATTTAAACTTAGAGGGCCCGATATTCAAAAGGCATTTACACGGTTAACAGTCAGTTAACCATGTAAATGCCTGCTAACCTGATATTCGATGGCATAACATGGGTAGTGCCATTGAATATCCCCATCTAAATCCCCTACACGCCCCGATGCTAGCCAGCTAACATTGGGGCATGCCGGGGGCGTTCCAGGGCACAGTGGAGGTGGGGACTGGCGCTAACTAGCAGTGCCAGTATTGAAAGCTGCACAGTTAGGCGCCGAGGCAAACCTTACAGCATTCATTATTGATGCTGCACAGCTAGCCTCAGTGGCTTCCGGACAGCGCGGCCAGACCTGGACATTCACTTCCATTGCTGTGAATGTGAATATCTGGGATTTGGGGGTCGGCGGGCAGGGCTAAGAGGCTACGGCGCTCAGTTGAATATTGGGCCCAAAGTGACCACAGTGGCCCGATTTAGCCAGCTAAGAGTAGATTATTCCCAGGGGGAGAGGGGAAGGCAGATACGACCAGAGCTAAAATGCGGCACAGACAGCAGCCAGGAAGAAGAAGGAAGAAAGAGGGGTGAAGATGGGCACGACAGGCTTCCGCTGCTGAATGAGTGAGCGCCATGCTGGGACCCAACCAAAATCTGCAGCTAGCTAGGCCCTTGGTCCAGTATTTTCTCTCTGTCTCCTCCCTTCCACCCATGCCCAGTATGTCTTCTCTGTCTCACCAATCATCCTTCATGCCAGCACATCCTCTGTCTCTCCTCCCCAGTACCACCCCCTCCTGGATGTCAAGCATCTCCTCTATTTTCCTCTCCCCAATGATCCAGCATCCAACCTTCCTTCTTCCCCCTCCCCTTGTCCAGCATTTCCTTTCCTCTCCTCTCACTTGGAGTCATGGTTGCTCACTCACAAATCATCTGTTTCTGCTGCCTCTAAGCTTCCTCCCTCCAGCACCATGGGCTGTGGCCAACCGACATGCACGCTTCCCTCCCAGGATCTGCAGCAGCACTAGCCAGTACCTTCAGGAAGCGCAGGGACCTTGAGCCAGTGGCTTCACGGAAAGCCCAGCCTTGCTGCCTCCCGCCCGCACAGTGAGGCGTGCTAACCACAGAGGGACATACTGGGCATGCCCCCAACAGTTAGCGCACAGCCCGTGTATTTAATGTGTGTTAAGTTTTACTCCAACCACACAGCAAGTGCAGAAATGAATCACACTTTAGAAAATGAGCCTTTGTATGTTTTATATGTGTCTATGTGATGTTGAATTATTTTTATTTTAATCCTCTCTGTACATGCGTACGTTTGAAAGGGCAAAATATAAATTATGATATTAGCTTAAATTAAAATTAAAACAATTTTAATCCAAAATTATCCGTTCAATTGTCTTGGATAAAAAAAATGTGTCTGGTGCCACAACTAGACGCATAAGTGTGTCTGAGTATTGCCCTTGTACTAGTTGATATAGTGTACTGACAAAGATATTGATGCTTGCCGATAGGCTGGTTGAGGCTGGGTGGGCCACTGAAATAGCACTAACAGCACCCAGGGAAAGTCAGGCCCGCTGTGACAGTGACACAGAGGAGAAGGTAATAGAGCAACACTAATGGTGACTCTAAACGGAGCTGAGTCCAACTCTCAGCACTGGACACTGGATTTGGTCGATGCTTTGAGAAAAGCAGAAAATAGCCTCCTCTGGAAAGAGAGTTGGATGGGGAGACGTGAGGCGTGAGTTTTAGCAGAAGAAAATGATTAGGAGAATTAAAAAGTCAACCAGGTTTATTTTTTACAATTAACCTTAAATTGCATTAATTCAACTTCACAAAGGTAATGGGGAGATACTATATTGGACGATGACATAAGCTGGGCCTCCCATGTTGAATAGTCTCAGCCTCAGAAGGGGATAGTTGGGGAGGGGGTGAGTGTAGAGGGAGGTCATTAGTAAAATGTCGAACAGCCCATTCACATAACAAAATGCCATCGGGACTGCAGGCTTTGTATGCCAGGAAACAGAGCCGGGAGAGGCCGTGGATGCTGACGGAGAGAAAGGATGACATCAAATACATTTAAGAAGCAAAACCTTGGAAGAAGAACAAAAGAGGAAGCAACAGAGCCAATGCGGACATGTTGAATATCCGCTGATTTCCTGCAGATGCGCCAGCACTTTTATCTTGGAGCTATAGTCCTGTTACTGTTAACCCATGAAATAGCATTAGTCAAGTGGTCAGATACACAACCTCAGACCCTCCCCCCTCTCCAAGCGACTAGATCCACCAGCATGCAGCCGGTCAGACACCCAGCTGGTTAGATGCATTGGACAGGAGCCAAATGTAGACCCAGGAGAATTCTCAGAGATCGTGACCCAGCCGATCAGCCTTAGCAACCAGGCAGGAGAGAAATCAGACACAATGAACTGTCAAACCACTGAATGCCCCTCCTGTATAATACACGTATAATGATTACATGCAATTGGGACGAGAGGAATGCAATTAAATGCTACAGCGGTCGCTTTTCTTGCTTTATGCTTTTTGGAGTGCAAAACTGATTACCGAAACAGAGTTTCATGTTGATGAGTTTAAGACACTGGAATTAGTTCTGTCCATAGTCTGATGTATGACTGTAAAAACTGGCCAGCTGATATTGAATGCCTTATTTTTTAAACGCAGGCCGTGGTATTTAAATTATCATTACAGTAGATACAGTTGTAGGTTCCTGCCCTCTCTCTGCCGTATAATTGCCCAGCCACTATATGGACAGTGCCGAAATGGTCCGGGCAATTTTTACTGGTACTAGACGTCTAGTGCCATTGAAAATTGTTGGTGAGAGGAATTATATATTTACTGGCCACTGATAAACTGTAACTTCTTCTAAATATTAAGCCATGGTAAAATTAGTCTAAATACTTGCTTACACATTTAATACTGCAAGCAATAATAACATTCCAACATATGAAGTAAAAGGTAAACAGAGTTACACCTTTGTAAAGAAAGAAAGGCTGCAAGTCAGATCTCTACGTTTCGGTAACTATTTTCCTCTGTGTACAATATCTATGTTAACTTACGTTGGAGGAGTGACTGACCGACCCAGTGGTTCAGTGACAAGCGGCTACTCCTGCTGGAATTCTGCACACAAAATTCTAAATTCTGTGTTGAAAAGTCTGAATTCTGTAAAATTCTGCATCCTTTGTTTGTCAAAATAGCAAAGCATAGTTTTTGAGTAATACTTAATTGAAAATACATTACAGAATAAAAACGTCAGCAAACAATGCAAAATTTGGAATTACTGTGTGCAGAATTCCGCAGGCGTACAGTGTCATGTGTTATAATGTGGAAGTGCCCCAGTCCAATCCCCAAATTAGAACTCTGCACTTTTTATCAAAGCTGGAAGTACTGCAGAGGGTGAGGTCATAGGCCATAGATGGGGAAGAGGAAGAGGAAAAGTGGGAGGCAAGTTGCTATACTCATACAATAGTGACACTTACCTAATTAAAAATCTGGTAACCTTACTGTAGATCTGGGACACTCATCCATCGCCGGCAGGGGGAGAAGGAAGAGCAGGACCTGCGCTACCCGGTAAGCACCGTAAGCGTGGCAGGGGGGCACCAAAGCTGCTGCTGCATCGATAGAGTAAGCGTCGGCATTGATGAGAATCCTCAGTGGTTCTCAACTAGTGTGTCGCAGGGCCAGTGTGGGCAGGTCAGCGGCGGTAGTGGCAGTGGGAAGCGCAAAGCCTGGCGGCAGACGATGTGGCCATAAAAGCCGCGGCATTTTCTTTTACTTGAAACAAAGCTGCACTCCTTCCCAGAGTTGGAGCGGCAGGAAGAACTTAATCTGATTTCACTTCCGGGGTCTCCGCGTGCCGGAACTTAAATCATATTAAGTGACTCCTGTTGCTGCGACTATGCAAAGGAGTGCAGCTTTGTTTGAAGTAAAAGAAAATGCCGTGACTTTTACAGCTGCATCTTCTGCTGCCTAAGAGAGAGCAGATGAGGTATGATGGGGGGGTTGGAAGGTAGAATGCAACTATTGCTGCCTAGTTGGTTTCCATCTTTACCCTTACCTCCCACAGCTACGGCTTCTCTGGGCTTGTCTCTTGCTTGCGTTGATTTTGTGGTGGGTTCTCTGATTACAGAAAAATTGTCCATACCAGTTAGTTTTCTTTCCTTGACAGGGGCAGGAGAAGTTGCTGTGAAGGGGAAGGCAGCAACTGCACTATTCGGGTAGCAGTAAAGAGGAGGGGGCATTTGCTGTACTTGGAGTGGCAGGATAGGGGAGAGGCCAAATGCTGTATTGTTGGAGGTGAGGGGGGAATGCTGGGCTATGGGGACGCTGGCAAGAAGGAAGTTGACTACAGAGGGTAGAAATGTAATGGAGAGTGTATGGAAGATAGAAGGGGATAAGAGACTGGGGAAGGAGAGAGGCAGGGAAAATGACAGACCTAAGGGAGATGGACTGGGCAGGAGGTGAAAGAAGATGGAAGGTTGATAGGTAGGTGAAAATCGAAAAGAAAGAGACTGAGGGTGAAGTTTGAAGAGACAGACAGGCAGAAAAGAGAAACGGAGGAAAGAGCTAAAAGGGGAAGATCAGCATGTCAGAGACAGAGGTAGGGGAATGGGAAAAGAGAAGAGGGACAACGAATGCGCAGGAGATATTGGAAAGAGTACTAGAAGTCAGACGAGAAAGCAGAAAAGACAGACTGGGATGAACGTGACTGTGAAAATAAAATGCCCAGACCACAAAGGTAGAGAATAGTTTATTTTGAATTTAACAACTGAGATATGTTTGCTCAGGGAACTATGGAGAGAAAGAGAGAGAGCTTTTCAACCTGAGATGACATTGCCGCGTCACTGCAACTCTCTTGTACAATAGTCGATTTGAAGGTGAAATAGTAACATCTTGTGAGCAGAATCCCAAAGATGTTTTGGGAAAAGTGGGGGTGTGTAGCCTACCATCAATAGTAATGAGAGTGGGGGTGCCGATCTATAGGTTGCAGGGGGGCACCGGAAACCCTAGCACTGGCCCTGGGGAGGGGGGACCTTAGTTCCAGGATTGCATAATAGGGGGTGGGAGAGGGAAGAAAAGTCATTCTCTTCTCCCCATCTATCGCGTGAGAGCAACAATAAACAGACAAATCACCAAAGAAATAGAAACAGTGGTGCACTCCCCACTGTACTATGCAAAGTATAAAAATTGCAGATGTAAATTCCTAAAACTGCTATATTCCAATCATTAAAGTGAAAATAAAATTATTCTTTCTATCTGGCCATTTTTACCTCATCATCTCGCTTCCAATCTCTGGATTCTGCTCTTGATGCTATTCCCAGGGTGTCCTGTCATTTGTTATTTCGTTTCTCACCTCCTGTCTTCACTTCCTCCCCTACATCCATCTTGCATCTTCCTTCCATTCTGATTTCATCCCTCTTCCTCAATCAGTCCTCAATCTCTCCCTTTTTTACTGCATCTCCCTCAGCTCATCACACCCCCTCATTCCATATCTCCCTTTCTCCTTCCCCACCCTCTCCCTAACGCCCGCTTCTCTCCCTAACTCCCGCTTCTCTCCCTAACTCCCGCTTCTCTCCCTAACGCCCGCTTCTCTCCCTAACGCCCGCTTCTCTTCCTAACTCCCGCTTCTCTCCCTAACGCCCGCTTCTCTACCTAATGCCAGCTTCTCTCCCTAACACCCGCTTCTCTCCCTGATGCTGCTCCATGTCTGGCATTTTCCTTTCTTTTCCCTACCCCACCCTCCCAGTCCAGCATTTCTCCTTACCACCTCTTCACTTTCTTACCACTCCTAGGTATCCAACATCTCCCTTTCCCATCACTATTCCCCCCCTTCCCCCCCCCCCTCCAGATATCCAGCATCTCCTCACCCAGGTATACAGAATCTACCCTCTCTCTCTATCTTCCTCCTCTTATGTCCTCTCTCGTCCCCATGCCCAGCATCTGACCTCATCCCATCCCATGTTCATGTTCTGTCCTCCACTTCCCCTACCCCATGGCAAACATCTTTCTGCCACTTCCCCCCAACTTACCTCTCCGCTGCTGCTTCCTCTCTCAATGTCTGCGGCAGCAGTGAACTCATGTGTAAGGATTAAAAAAACAAAAGTATGGGGGTCTTACAACCCCTGTGTCTTGACAGTTCTCCTCCCCCCACCCCCCGATGTATAAAGCATGCAATATTGAGCCGCTGCCTGGTTAGCGCATGTGGATAAATTAAGGCGTGGCAAAGGCTGGCCTAAATTTACTGGGTCGCCGCTGCCCGGTTAGCTTCCGGGTTCAGCGGCAACCCAGATATTCAATGCCATTGGCCAGGTATGGCCCCGGCATTGAATACCTGGAGTTAGAATTCAGCAGGAATAGCCAGTAGCTTTACAAGAGCTAGCTGCAGCAAAAAGAAACAAAAGAAAATAGGAAATGGAGTGTTTCCTCTTTGTTTTCAAACAATAGCGCATCCCTATGCAGGACTGTACACTATGCTTAAGGTGTGATTGCGCCGTTGATCAATAGAGGCCAGTTGTCATACTCGACATTCTATTCTCCGTTTCTTTCCTAGCATTCTATTTGCTTTTTTGATCGTCACCATGCACTGATCCAAGGATCTCAATGCACTATTTATAATAACTCCAAGATCCGTTTCCCGAGTAGTGACTCATGTCAAACCCATCTTTGTGTACATTTGGAAGGGGATTTTCAAAATCCATTTATATAGGTAAGTGCAATTTTCCTATGTCTGAACATTGCCTGTCCTTAGCACAAGGAAAGGTTTGTGCATCAGACAACAGTGCCTGTAGTTCTACCCAACTTCAGTTGACGTGTTCCCAGGAGTGGGGCTAGTGTAGGAAATGCTGCAATGTGCATAATTTTACATTTTCTAAACTATGACCTTGTTTTACAAGGGAAAAGTAACCACAGAAAAAGACTGGGCAAATCTCTGCTGTCAAGTTTTCTCCAAACAATTCTGAAAACTGGCAGAAAGTCCATGGAGAAAGATACCCGCAGATTTTGCCTGCTTTCCTGCTATTATGAAAGCTGCCTTGATACATAGGATTATTTTTTCCCTGTGTGGATCATGTTCCACTTGTTTGCATTAAATTTAATCGGCCTTGCCAAGTTCGCCAACTTTAAATGATTTTGTGTCGTTATCTGCAAATTTGGTCACCTCATTGCTCTTTTTATGATCGCCAATAAATGTTTATTTATTTAGTTACACTTATCTACTGCGCTGTCAAGTCGCTCCGTGCAATGTGTAATAATAAACAGAAACAGAATCCATTAAATAACAGTATGTGGAGGTGGGGGGGGGGGGAGATATTGAACAGCGGCAGCAACCATTGTAGTTAAAGTGGCTGCCTGTCACTATTTTAAGTTCAAACCGGATATTCAGTGCTAGGTCACATCTGGCGATTGGCACTGAATATCTGGTTTGCCCAGTTTGCGCTTCTGCTATCTGGTCAGTGGCGATATTCAGCCTCTGGCTGGATAGCAAAAGCATAAGAGTTAGGACAGTCTATCACCTGTCCGAACTGTAGGTGTTTTAGCTGGCTGGTTAGCGATTAAGTATTGCCATCGACCAGCTCGCTAACAGTGCCGCCCCCACATTGCCCTATTGCTAACTAGTTTGCAACAGGGTGTTTAACCAGGTTATGTTAATGCTACTGAATATCCCACTAACCATGTTTTAACCAGTTAGTGTGTCTGCTAACCAGCTAAAATGTTCTGAATATGCCCCCCTCCCCCCGTGGTTCCAACAGACAGGGACAGTAGAATGCCTTTTTGTTTCGGGGGGCCTAAGCTGCGCCCCCTAGTTTCTACACATGGACCTGATTCCCTAAGGTGCATGTCTGGGCCATCTGGATGGCCCTGAGCAGGATGGGCCTGTTTGGACCTGATTCTGAAGCGCGAGAGCAAAACGTTCCTGCAGCAGACAGAATTGGGCCCGAGGACATCTCTCCATGTGCCCCTGCGGCCGCCGGGAGATGTCCACACTGCCTCCTGGCCAGCCAACCACATACTTGTCCCCCTTCACCCTGCCGCCCAACCCCTGACGGGGCCAGCCAGGGCTTGGCTTGGGCGACGGGGACCAACCTTGTGCTGTCTGCTGCTCCAGGAGGCTGCTGGACAGGATCAGAAGGGCACCTCAGTAGTGGAATAAGCAGGGCGTCCCTCCGGCGATCCCCAGACGTACAGGGCCTTGAGTGGAATCGGCCCTGTACATCCGGGGGTCGGTCCCACCCACACCCCTCCCACTTTCCGCCCCCATCATGTCCCTGTCCCCCACAGCACACACAGCGGCTCTGTGCATGCAGCGGGGGACGGAGGCAGAATACCAGCAAAGCGGATAGCTATTCGCCTCATAGAATCAGGGCATTAGTCATCCTTATATACATTTTTTATATAAATCACAGAGGGTCCGATATTCGGCTCGTGAAGGTTGGCACTTATAAAGTGGCAGGTCAAAAATTAAACTAGATATTCAATGTGATTACTTATCCAGTTAGTGGGCTGAAAATCGCTATTGAACAGATAAGTACTAGGACTGCCCAAGCCCCCTTCCCATGGTCTGCCCCAGCACTATCCAAATTGTGCCAAGGCGGTCTGTAGGGATATTCAGCAGCACTGGCTGGTTAATGTCCTGATGTAACATTGACCCAGTCGATACCGGGGTTATTGAAATCTCCCATTATTACTATATTGTAAACGTTGCTAGCTTCCCTAACTTTTGTTAGCATTTCATCATCTATCTGTTCATTCTGTCTAGGCAGATGGTAGTACACCCCCTCTGCCATTCCCTTCCCCTTTTTATATTGAATGTCTATCCATAGAGATTCTACATAATGTTTCCTGCAAAATCTATATCCTGTTTGACTCAATGCCCTCTTTAACATATTGAGCCACCCCTCCACCAATGTGATCTACCCCATCATTGCAATATAGTTTGTACCCAGTTATCACAGTGTCCCATTGGCTTTCCTCCTTCCACCAGGTCTCTGAGATGCCAATCATATCTAACCTCTCATATAAAGCTATATAACTCTCCCATTTTATTTTTTAGACTTCTAGAATTTTACAGGCATATCAAAGTTTGTTTTTTTGCTAATATTAAAGTCTGGTTATTTGATGACAGGGCTAATTTAGAAACATAGAAACATGATGACAGAAAAAGACCACATGGCCTATCTAGTCTGTACTTCCATAACAACAACTACAACAGTCCACTTTTTACCTTTAGAGATCCTCTGTATTGGTCCCATGCTTT
The DNA here is from genome assembly GCA_033557465.1 of Ichthyophis bannanicus. Lineage (NCBI taxonomy): Eukaryota > Metazoa > Chordata > Amphibia > Gymnophiona > Ichthyophiidae > Ichthyophis > Ichthyophis bannanicus. Next base: position 232,128,388 of record CM066042.1, read on the forward strand.
TTTGAATTCAGTTACTGTCCTCATCTCTACCACCTCCACTGAGAGACTATTCCATGGATCCATTACTCTTTCTGTAAAGAAATATTTCCGCATATCACTCCTGAATCTATCTCCCATCACCCTCATCCCATGTCCCCTCGTAGCAGAACTTGCTTTCAATTGAAAGAGGCTCTCTCCCTGAACATTTATGCCACGGAGGTATTTAAACATCTCAATCATATCACCTCTATCCCGCCTTTCCTCTAAGGTTTACATATTAAGATCCTTAAGTCTGTCCTCATATGCTTTATAATGAAGCCCATTAATCATTTTAGTAGCAACCCTCTGCACCGACTCCATCCTGTTCACATCCTTTTGAAGGTGCGGTCTCCAGAATTGCACACCATACTCCAAATGAGGTCGCACCAAAGACTTATACAGAGGCATTATCACCTCCTTATTTCTGCTAGCCATTCCTCTCCGTATGCACCCAAGCATCCTTCTAGCTTTTGCCGTCGCCTTTTCTACCTGTTTAGCTACTTTAAGATCATCAGACACAACCACGCCTAGGTCCCGCTCTTCTTTAGTGGACAAATGTTCTTCACCTCCTATACTGTATTGCTCCCTTGGATTGCTGCAGCCCAAATGCATGACCTTACATTTTTTAACATTAAATCCCAGCTGCCAAATTCTAGACCATTCTTCAAGCTTAGCTAGATCCCTCCTAATGTTATCTACACCTTCCTGGGTGTCTACTCTATTGCAGATTTTGGTATCATCTGCAAAGAGGCAAACCTTACCCGACAGCCCTTCCGCTATATCACTAACAAAGATGTTAAAAAGAATCGGACCAAGGACAGATCCCTGGGGCACACCACTGGTAACATCCTTCTCCTTAGAGTGAGCTCCATTTACTTGTACTCTTTGTCGCCTCCCACCCAACCAATTTCTAACCCAAGCAGTAACTTTAGGGTTCATCTTTCATCTCTCTCTGATTTTTACTTAAAGGCACCTGGATTACTTTTACCTTTACTAGAACCTCTCTGTCGATATGCTCTAACTTCCCTCTTTTGCTAGTATCTTTCAAGGATACATTGTTCCGAACCATGCGCTCTTGGGCGACTGTTGGCTTTCCCCTATTATCTAGTTTAAAAGCTGCTCTATCTCCTTTTTAAAGGTTAATGCCAGCAGCCTGGTTCCACCCTGGTTAAAGTGGAGCCCACCCTTTCAGAAAAGCCTCCCCACCCCACCTTCCCCAGAATGTTGCCCAATTCCTAACAAATCCAGAACCCTCTTCCTTGCACCATCGTCTCGGATTTAAGTTTCAGTGTTGGTAGCTAGCTGCTGAAACTGAACTAGTCACCACTGCTGAATAACCTCCTCCCCCCATAGATTTATTGTATTTGTGTATAGGAGAAAATACATATCTGTTTCTCTTTCTTGTGTTTACTGCTCACAGTTTAGTTTCTTGGATTTTCCATTTTATTTTCTCTCGTTATGTTTGTTTCTAATCTGTAATCTTTTATTCCTTACCAGGTGATGGTCTGTGTTTGCCTTATGTAAACACAGTGAGGGATTCTTTTAGCATGTAGGCTCTGCGTAGGAATCTACAGCAGTCTGATTTGTTCTTTTCTCCCAGCTGCAGATGTGCCGCCGGTGTTCTAGAATGTTAGCAGTGGTGAGTATTCATAGGTAAAGTGGTGCCGTTTGCGTTCTTAGACTTTGTTTGGTATGTAACTTAGCCATCTGCCGCTTAGGATTGTTGAAATGTAGCATTTCCTCACCTCTGTAGAGAGGTGTGTTTAACCCTCTGAGCGGTGCATGTTCCCTTTTATGGCAACATGGTTTCTCATGAAATGCAGGGATGGTAAGATTGGGTTAGCATGTGCATTTGCTTGAAAAAATATGCAGCGCAGTTATTCATTATAAAACTTGCGTTACGTGCCAAATTGCCATAGGTGTTCAGGGTGTGGTACAACTTGAAACTGGATAAAACATTTCAAACATGAGAATGAGAAAATAATTACAGATTTCATCATCAAATTCTAGATACTATACACAAAAATAGAAATATAAACATCAAGATAAGATCTAAAATCCTAACTCATATTCCACACCAGCAGAAGAGACATATGAATAGACTCCTCTTCCCCCTAAAACCCATACGGCAACACGAGCAGGAAGTATTAATCAAAAGCACTATTCAAAAGCACTATACAAAAGCCAAGTCACATGACTCTTTTCTGTCTCAGGTACAAACTTAGATTGTAAGACCTCCAAGGAGGTAGGAAAATGCCTATTGTACCTGATTGGAACTAGAGTTGCCAATTGACTCCAGATGCGCCCGACAAGCTTGATCCAGTCCTGGGCTTATCCCATCATATGTAGGGATATGTAGCTCTGAATTTTCTATTGCACTCCATAAGAAAAAAGCAAGACTACAAGTTCCTGCATGCAGTGGAGTAAACCCAGGACTGGATCAAGCCTGTCAGGTGGATTGGAGTCAAGTGGCAACCCTAAATGGAACTCGCCTTGAGTTACTTCTGAAAAGGTGCAGGCTAAATCCAAGTAGAGGCACCTACTTTTCTTTATAAACTGCTAGCATGAATGACAGAGATCACACCTCAAGTTTAGGCACAGCCCAAGAGCTGGTGTAAAGGCCTGCCCTAACTGGAGAAATGATGAACAGTGTTCTCCTATCAAAGCCTTTTATGCCCATTTACCTAGAAACAGGATAAACCACTCAAATGTTTTAGCAGATGTACCCCGGTCTGAGAGCCTTAATAACAAGAACTGGAAATCTGCTAAATAAAAGGCAGCTCAGAAATCAAGGACTACCACCTCTATAGGGTATCCTCCATCCTCAGCCTATAAAGAGTTATCTACCAGCGAAGTCTGCATGCCAAAACTGGGCTGAAACACTTATTGGCACTGATCCAAGACATTAATCTTATCTGGCACTTCTGTGGCCTTTGGAAAGTCACTTGCCTCAGATACAAATTTAGATTGTAAGCTCTGGGGACGGGGAAATACCTACCGTACCTGACTATAACTTGCTTTCAACAGTTATTGGAAAGCCTTGAGCTAAAAAGGTAAATAAAGATTAAATACAATAAATTGACATGTTTGTGTCAAAACTTCTCAATTGGATTTGCTAAGTATAGAGTAATAGAAATTGGGCAAAATGTTCCAGTAATCCAGCATCAAAAGATAGCGGTTTTTTTTAGGATTGGGCAAACAGCAAGCTACTTTAAACATATGGACGCCATGGCCCTCCTTCAGAAATATTAATCATGCTTCCCAACCTTTCAATTAGTCTATCGCTAAGAAGCTGAGTCACCAAGCAAAGAGCTGGGTCTGAGGAACTGGTATACAATTTAATCCCAGAAACAATATTTGCCACAGTATTTGCTACAATGGCTCACTATTGCCGCTCAGTATTCTACGTCCCTAGACTGATCCAGAATCAAGGGCACTGGATGCTTAACTCCAGACAATTCAGGATGCAATTTAGAGACCTCAGCTGAGCAAACAATGCAAACCTTTTACAGGTTGCAACCGACCAATCAACTAGCTCTTGCTTTGGGCTTTGCCAAACTATTAAAGCAGCAAGCAGATAACCAGGGAAACCAAGTTCAAATCCCACCGCCGCTCCTTGTGATCTTGGGAAAGTCACCCTCTATTGCCTCAGATACAAGTTTAGATCGGAAGTTCTCTGGAAACAGGGAAGTACCTGAATGTAACTCACCTTGAACTTTTGAGAAAGATGTGACCTAAATCAAATTCCTTTCAGAAACAGCTTCTCAGTAAGATCTGATGAACAGGAAATCAGGGAGGAGTAACGATAGGGTATCAGGGGTTCATCATGATATTCTTGGACATTACTTCAGCCTTCGACACATTTCCTCATAATATGCTATGATTATGCTTGCCATCCCGAAGATTAACTAACATAACACTGAAATGGTTCAATTCCCATTTATCAGACTGTCAACAGAGCGTGAAAATAGGAGGGTGGAAATCAGACACCTACACTCAGCAACAAGGAGTCCCACAAGGTTCTGCCCTCTCCTCCCTATTATTCAGCATTTACCCACAGCCCATCTGCTCCATCATACAGGCATACAGGGAGGAGTGGCCTAGTGGTTGGGGCAAGGTACTACAGGCCAGAAGGTCGGTGGTTCAAATCCCACTAGAGGACAGCAACCTTGGGCCGGAAGGACTGGGGTTTCTAGTCCCACAGGTGCTCCTTGTGGTCTTGGGCAAACCACTTAACCCTCCATTGCCCATGTTCCCTGTAAGTATTCGTGTATGTGTGTCTCATATCCCCTCGTGTTAAATGTATCCCCCAACCGCTTTGACCCAGTGAAAAGCGGGATATAAATGCAGCTAAATAAATAAATGTTCTAACATATTTACATGGACAACATACAGTAATGATCTATATACCCTTCTCCACTATCAATGCCATATGCACCCCATAATAAAAGCTTTAACTGTTACCCAATGGCTGAGCACAACCTAACATTAAACTACAAGACTGAAGTTTTCTATATCACTAGAGACACAAACTTCAACCCATACAACCTAATGTGATTAGTAGTAGTAGTAAAACCAGGTTTGTCATTTAGGACCAACTATGGACCAACGTCTAACCTTACAACCACATATTAAGAATATCATAAGGCTAATATACCACAAAATAAAAACAGTTCAGCACCTACGTCCATTACTAGACGTCCAACATTTTCGCACAGTCTTCCAGGCTTTCGTTTCCCGCAGCTGGATTACTGTAATATTCTCTTCCAGGGCTTACCAAAGTGTATACTTCATCCTCTGCAGATGGCTCAGAACACTACTGCCCGCATACTATGTGAAATACATAGGGCTACCCATATAACACTAATTCTGAAACAGCTACATTGGCTTCCCGTAGCAAGCCGAACAAAATTCAAGGTTATTCTCACATCATATAAGTCACTCCATACCCTTCCCTCGGTTTATCTGCAGTCTTAACTACATAAGACACCAAAGATCAGACCTAGAAGAGCAAATACACAAAACACTTTCATCACCCCTACTCCAAAAGTAAAGAGCAGCCAATATACTTCCAAAGAGCATATGTGCTCTTCCTGACCTGGAAAACTTTCAAAAAAAGCTGAAAGCTCATCTTTTCATTAAGCATTTTGGGAGAGAGGATTGAACATGCCTCCCAAACACAAAAGTACAGCAACACACCACAGCACCTCTTGACCCGATAAGCTTCTTTTTCAGCTCTGTTTCACCGTTCTTTGATTTGATTACTTCTACGCCTGTATTATTGCAAAAAATGCAATGTGTGCCATTGAATCAGTGCTGACTCCTGGAGACCCAGCAGTTCCTGGGTTTTCTTGGCAGTGTGACCGAGTGTCAGGTCTTTCTTCCAAGGAAATGGAGGGTTAAGTGACTTGCCCAAGGCCACAAGGAGTGCTAGGGGGAAAAAAACTCTGGTCTCTTGGTTACCAAGCCAGTGCTCTAACTATTAGGCTACGCCTCCACTCCTCCTGTGTAATGATGTCAAGTTAAAACATTGTTTTTATGTACCCATTTTATGTAAAGTTAAAATTTTCAGTTGACATGTACACTGCTTTGACTTTTAGATATAAAGTGATATATAAAAGTAGCAAAATAATTGGGTCAATATTCAGCCCAGAGCAGTCTACATTTTTTAAAATGCTGGGTTGTTGAGAAAAGAAAAGAAGAGGACACACTGAAAAAATTGTTTCTCTAGGAGGGCTGGCATCTCCCCAAGTTTTTGGTGAGGAGCGGAGAAGAAATTCATCTTTTGACAAGAGCAATTTGCAGTTGAAATGGAGACTGATAAATCTGGACTGGGGGAGGGGAGGGAGTGGTTGGATGAGTGAAGGTGAGTGGGTGTGAATGTGAGGAGTGATTCTAAGTGAGCCGTGGAGTATCTAAGATAAGAGAGCATGGGGGGGGGGGGGGTATGTTTACTAGTCAAGTTGGGGCATGCATGGGTGTCCTCTGGGGAGTTTGATGTGATGTAGAGTGGAGGACACCATTGGAGTGAAAGGGAGGGAGGAAAGAAGTTGGGGGGAAAGGGCCAGGTGTTGGGGGGGAGGAAGCTGAGGGTAGCAGGGGAAGATGGGAAAGGGGGGGTTTGATGCTCTATGAATGTGTTGGAAAGTGGGGAATAGGGGAGGAGAGTTTGGATTTATGGGGGGGGGGGGTGTGAAAGGTATGCTGGACAGGTGGAGCTGATGGATGGAAGACCAAAAGAGAGAGTTTGGGAAGAGGAGGTATGAAGAGTCCTTCAACTAACAGGATGCTTAAAGTGGGGGGCATCTCATGGTCGGGAGGGATATGTGGTGAGTGAAGGGCTTTGAGAGGTTTATCCTGTTTAAGGCTTCAGAACATGGTGTTGGTGAAGGTTGCTACTTTCAATACATATGGTCTGCATTCCCCAATTAAGCATAAAAAGCTTTTAGATGTGTTCAAAAGGCTTAAAATAGAAGTTGCTTTTTGACAAGAGATGTACGCATGATCAAAAACATGAGAAATTAAAACTGATATTCTTAATTTTAATAGCAGGCCAAGGAAGGTGGCTATCCTAATCCACAAGAATCTGCCTTTAGAAATAGATATAGTCTGGAGGTTCGAGGGAGGGGGTGCTAAAGTTTTATGGGAGGGAGCCTATATGGAGAAAGAGAACTTATGGGGATGTATATACACCCCAAATTAATACTCTGAGGTGTTTTACATAAAATTTGTATCAGAGGTGCTCAGGTTTCTGGAACACTTGTTGAACTTGGGGGAAATTTTAACATGATGGCGGATTGGATCAAAGACTGCAAACTACTACAGGTCCCTCTGAAAAGGGAGAAGACTATGGCTATCAGTCCTTTAGCGCATCAGTTAGACACCCTAAACATTCAGCAAGTCCTGCACTCTAAGGAAAGTGATTTCACTTTCTATTCCCATCTTCATGAGAGCTACTCATGCATAGACTACTTACTTGCAGTGTGCGCTCCGTTTCTGGTAATGAGACGTTCCAGCACTGGTGACATGGGAATTTTAGACCATGCTCCGGTGATGGTGACTGTGGAATGGGGGAATATCACATGTAGGGTCTTTAGTTGGAAAATAAGGCAGGATTGTTTCATGATGAAGGTTTTCAGAAGTACTTAAAGAATAAATGGACAGAATATCCCAAGGGCACCTTATATCCTCTCCAACTAGCACAAAACACTGTTGCTAGAACAATTTTGGCAAAATCACAGCAAACTCGCATCACCCCACTCCTAAAAACAGCTGCACTGGCTGCCCATCACAAGCAGGATTAAATATAAAATCATCCTAAACACCCACAACATCTTAAATAAAAAATCATCTGTCAGCCTTTCCCCACTACTAGCAAACAACAATTCCGATAGACCCAGGAGAAAATCTACAATCAACATGCTTGAAATACCCAACGACAAACCCTTATACAGTCAGAGAACCAAACATAGAGCTTCTCACTATACACTCCCACCATTTGGAACTCGCTGACACCTCAAATAAGATCCATAAGAACATAAGATATGCCATACTGGGTCAGACCAAGGTCCATCAAGCCCAGTATTCTAACAGTGGCCAATCTAGGTCATATGTACCTAGCAGTTTCCCCAACGGACACAGGTTCCACAATGCTTGTATAGGTTCAAGCATTGATATCCTGGGTCCCTTCTTAATAATGGTTTATGGACCTTTCCTCCAGGAACTTGTCCAAACCTTTTTAAACCCAGCTACACTAACAGCCTTTACTACATCCTCCGGTAACAAATTCCAGAGTTTGATTACAAGTTGAGTGAAAAAATATTTTCTTTTATTAGTCTTAAATTTTACCCTGTAGCTTCATTGCATGTCCCCTAGTCTTTCTATATTCTGATAAGGTAAACAATCGATCGACGTTTACCCGTTCCACTCCGTTCATTAATTTATAGACTTCTATCATATCTCCCCTCAGCCGTCTCTTTTCCAGGTTAAAGAGCCCTAACCTTTTTAGCCTTTCTTCATAGGAGTATCCTTCCATCCCCTTTACCATTTTGGTGGCTCTTCTCTGAACCTTTTCTAAAATCGCTATATCCTTTTTAAGATACGGCGACCAGAATTACACACAATATTCAAGGTGCGGTCTCACCATGGAACGATATAGAGGCATTATAATATCTTTTGTTTTATTTTCCATTCCTTTCCTTATCATACCTAGCATTCTATTTGCTCTCTTGGCCGCCGCTGCACACTGGGTCGAGGGTTTTAACATGGTATCCACAATGACGCCTAAATCTTTTTCCTGGGTGGTGGTTCCTAATGTGGAACCTTGCATCGTGTAACCATAGTTTGGGTTGTTCTTCCCTAGGTGCATAACCTTGCACTTGTCCACATTAAATTTCATCTGCCATTTTGATGCCCAGTCTTCCAATTTATCAAGATCCTCTTGCAATTTTCCACAATCCTCTTGGGTTTTAACAACTTTAAATAGTTTTGTGTCAACTGCAAATGTGATAACCTCACTCGTTATTCCACTTTCCAGATCATTTATGAATATGTCAAAAAGCAGCGGACCCAGCACAAATCCCTGGGGTACATCACTATTCACCTTTCTCCATTGGGAAAATTGGCCATTTAGCCCTACCCTCTGCTTTCTATCTTTTAACCAGTTCCTGATCCACAATAGTACACTGCCTCCTATCCCATGACTCTTTAGTTTTGCCAAAAGTCTTTCATGAGGGACCTTGTCAAAGGCTTTCTGAAAGTCCAGATACACAATATCAACCGACTCACCTTTGTCCACCTGATTATTCACTCCTTCAAAAAAACATAACAGATTAGTAAGACAAGATTTTCCTTGTCTAAAGCCATGTTGGCTGTCTCCCATTAGGTCATGACTATCTACATGCTGAGTAATTTTATTCTTTATGATGGTTTCTACCATTTTTTCCCGGTACTGATGTCAGGCTCACCGGTCTGTAGTTTCCCGGATCACCCCTGGAACCCTTTTTAAAAATTGGTGTTACATTGGCAATCCTCCAATCTTCAGGTATTAGAGATGATTTTAATGATAGTTCACAGATTACTAATAGCAGGTCTGCAATCTCGTATTTCAGTTCTTTCAACACCCTTGGATGTATACCATCCGGCCCAGGTGATTTGCTACTCTTCAGCTTATCTAATAGTTGTAATACATCTTCCCGATGTATCGATATTTCCTTCAATTCTTCCGCACCTTTAAATACCACTTCAGTCATGGGTAACATCCCTATATCTTCCTCAGTAAAGACTGAAGCAAAGAATTCATTCAGTCTCTCCGCTATCGCCTTGTCGCCTCTTAGTGCTCCTTTAACCCCTTTATCATCTAATGGACCAACTGACTCTCTCACAGATTTTTTGCTACGAATGTACTTGAAAAGGTCTTTACTTCGTGTTTTTGCTTCTGCAGCAAGCTTCTTCTTGAATTCTCCCTTTGCCTGCCTTATCAATGCCTTGCATTTGACTTGCCAGTGCTTGTGCTGTTTCCAGGTTTCGTCGTTTGGCTCTTTTTTCCATTTCCTGAAAGATGCTTTTTTGGCAACAACAGCCTCTCTGACCTCACCTTTAAACCATGCTGGCAGTTTTTTGGACTTCCTTCCACTTTTCTTAAAGCGTGGAATACAGCTGGTCTGGGCTTCCAAGATAGTATTTTTCAACAACAGCCAAGCCTGATGTACGTCTTTAATCTTTGCAACTGCTCCTTTTAGTTTTTTCTTAACTGTTTTCCTCATTTTATCATAGTCTCCCTTTCGAAAGTTAAAAGGTAGTACTGTGGATTTCCCTACTATCCCTCCTCCACTAATTAAATCAAAGGCGATCATGCTATGATCACTATTGCCAAGTGGCCCCAACAACCTTATCTCTTGCACTAGATCTGGTGTTCCACTAAGGATTAGGTCTAATATGGCTTCCCCTCTGGTTGGTTCATGAACCAGCTGCTCCAAGAAGCAGTCATTTATTTCATCTAGGAACTTTATCTCCCTAGCATGTCCTGACGTGACACTGACCCAGTTGATAGTTGAAATCACCCATTATTATTACTGTGCTGTAACTTTTGTTAGCTTCCTTGATTTCTTTGAGCATTTCATCATCCATTTGGTCATTCTGGCCAGGCGCTCGATAGTACACCCCCACTGCCATTGCTTTCCTCCTTTTACATGGAATTTCAATCCATATAGATTCTACAGCAGATTTTGTTTCCTGCAAAACTTTAATCCTTTCTGACTCAATGCCCTCTCTAACATAGAGAGCAACCCCTCCACCAATTTGATCAGCTCTATCATTACGATATAGTTTGTACCCAGGTATCACAGTGTCCCACTGGTTGTCGTCCTTCCACCAAGTCTCTGATATTCCAATCATATCTAACCTTTCATTTAGTGCTATATATTCTAACTCTCCCATCTTATTTTTTAGACTTCTAGCATTTGCATACAAGCATTTTAGAGAATGTATTTTATTCATATTAATTTGGCTGTTGTTAGACATGGGTAATTTGGGATCTTTAAGCTCTGTCTGCTCCATACTTGAGAGCATTTGGGCTACTTTACTCTTTTGTGGAACCTCTCTGCTTTTGGTAGTATCCTTCAAAGATACATTCTTCCGAACCATCCGCTCTTGGGCGACTGTCGGCTTTCCCCTAATATCTAGTTTAAAAGCTGCTCTATCTCCTTTTTAAAGGTTAATGCCAGCAGCCTGGTTCCATCCCGGTTAAGGTGAAGCCCATCCCTTCGGAAGAGCCCCTCCTTTCCCCAGAATGTTCCCCAGTTCCTAACAAATCCAAAACCCTCATCCTCTGCACCATTGTCTCATCCATGCATTGAGACTCTGGAGCTCTGCCTGCCTTTTGAGTCCTGCGCGTGGAACAGGAAGCATTTCGGAGAACGCTACCCTGGAAGTTCTGGATTTCAACTTCCTACCTAAAAGCCTAAATTTACCCTCCAGAACCTCCCTACCACATTTTCCTATGTCATTGGTACCGACATGTACCAAGACAGCAGACTCCTCCCCAGCACTATCTATCCATCCAGCTAACCAGCCAATTCCGCAAAAAATTAAAGACTCTGCTGTTCATGGAGTATTATGGAGCAATCACGGAACATTGAACACCCCACTATTCAAACCTGTTGCACCTTGTAAATAGTTAAGCTTGTTAAACCATTCAAAGATTAATAACTGGTTGTAAATAGGGAAGCCCTAAATCATTTGATGTTAAATAACTATTATACCAAATGTTCTATGTAATGTGCACTTTATTATTCTAGTGTTTAACCTTAATGCACTCAATTCTCTGGGAACCGTCTTGACTGGTAGAAAGATGGTATACAAAAAGATGTTAAATTAATAAATAAATATCTTAACAATGGGCCCAACATGTCACCTTTTCTGTTACGGTCGGCAGGGAAGGCGGTTATGAGGGGCCATTTTATCATACATAGAGCACAAAAAGGGAAACAGAGGGATGTAGAAATATTGTGGCCAATACAATTGGTGCAACTAAAGAACAAGACCCATGCTCCAGGTATGACCTCAGAAGGTAGGAAAGAGGGAGAAAAAGTGGGAGAATCCTCGAGACCTATGCTTCAGCAGCAGGCAGAACAATCCATGTTATATTATCATTCAGTTGTCCCATTATGGAAATAAGGCAGTTAGGCTCCTCGCTTATTTAGTACAAGGTGTGTGGAAATGGACTTATGTAGTGAAGTTAGAAGGGAGCGTGGTGAAGTGTGCTCCACTACTGAAGATATAGCACCAGCTGTTTCCAAACTGTTATCCAGTATGACCCCCATTTCAATATTTAAAAATTCTCGTGACCCCAGATGATGATGAAAACAAAATGACCTGTGAATATTCACCAATTCACTTTCTGCCACTATTGGGCATAGCTCTCAGTGAGAGTCAAGAGCGAGGGGGGAGCAGTCCTGTTCTGTGACCCCATCCACTGATAATACTTGTAAGACTCAATTTGGGATCTGACCTACAGTTTGGGAACCACTGTTGTAGCCTATTATAAGAACTTGCATAGTAGGAAAGAGATGGATCGGCCGGTACTGCTATATCGTGTGTGGCCTTGGCTTACTAGTGAGCAAAGAGGTGCTGAATGAGCCATTGTTGGAGGATGAGATTTATGCAGCCTTAAAGGGGTTAAAACTAGGAAAGTTAGCCAGTTTTGATGGGTTAGGTTCTGAATTCTATAAAATTCTGGCGTTTTCTCTGGTACACCCTTTGTATAATATGTATGAGTACAATTTGGCCATGGGTTGATATTCAGAAGAGATGAGTCAGGCATTGATAGTAGTATTGCATAAGAAAGAAAGAGATCCTCAAGAGGTTGGGTGATATCGTTCCATCTCACTGATCAATGTAGATATCAAGTTCTTAGTATTGGTTCTGGCTAGTACTGTAGGTTGGATGTGATGATTCCCAATCTAATTGTAGATGATCAAACTGGATTTATATGGAGTTGTAGTGGAGTGAAGAATAGATGATGGTTGCTTGCAGCCCTTACTAAGGAGCAGGGAGTAGTGCTTAGTCTGGACATCATAAAGGCTTTTGATAAGGTGATATGGGACTGCATATTGTGGAAAGTTGGTGCATTCAGTAAAGAGCACCATTTTAAAAAAGTGGCTGTACCTGAGTGGACCAAGTTATAATGTAAATGACTGACTGAAATGACAAAGTGGTATTAAAAAACCTGTTAAATATTTTAAAATGGTTTTACTGGAAGCAGGTCATGTCAGATAGATCAGATTGCTTGTGGAGTGGAGGAGTGGCCTAGTGGTTGGGGCAAAGTACCTCAGGCTGGAAGGTCGGGGGTTCAAATCCCACTAGAGGACAGCAACCTTGGGCCGGAAGGACTGGGGTTTCTAGTCCCACAGGTGCTCCTTGTGGTCTTGGGCAAGCCACTTAACCCTCCATTGCCCATGTTCCCTGTAAAATAGTTATCTCCAAGTCATAATGCCATTTCAGTTTGTTCAATGTAAACTGCCTTGATATCATGAAAGGCAGTACATGATAAATAAATAATCTCTTTGAGTAGGTGACCAGAGAGCTAGAGTTGGACTGAGGGAGCCCCTAGATGTGATGTACTTAGATTTTAGTAAAAGGCTTTGATACTGTTCTGCTCAGGCAACTTTTATATTACTTTATCATTTCTTTCAAAGCAGTTTAAACTGTAACTTAAACTTGGTAATGGACATTGATAACTTGGATTTTTCCCTAAGGCAATGGAGGGTAAATGATTTGCCCAGGGTCACAAGAAGTGCTAGTGGGAATCAAACCCTGGTCTATTGGGTCCCAAGCCAGTGCTCAAACCACTACGCTAGTCTTCCACTCCATTACTATGGTGAAACATGTTTAATGGGAAAGGAGTAAGATCAGGATGAGTGAGGATTTGGGTTTTAAAAGCAATCTCGGACTTCCAGTGACGTCATCGGGCGAATGGTGGTGTGAAGACGGAGCTCCGCCACCACAGCCCGCATAAATGGGGAGAAACCCCCAACGAGAAGCCTAAAAGTGGTGGAATGAGGAGGCAGCAGTAGTGCAAACACCCACAATGCAGAGGGAGGCAGTGAAAGCTGCGGCACCCGAAGGCGAAGTGGGGTGGAGGAGCAGACGAGCGGCCCGTGGTAGAGCAGAAAGAAGGCCTGGGCCCTGTGGCGGGAGAGCTCCCGGCCACGAAGTCGGTGCAGAGAGGTGGAGAAAAAGCTGGAGGAGCGCTGAAACGGCGAAAGTGCGGCATTAACTGTGCAGCTGCATGGCAACGGCTGTGAAAGCCCGGGAATAGAGAGAGAGGACAGCCTTGAAAACGAAATAACTGACCCCAACAAACAAAGGTATGCAAAACCCAAAAATAAAGGGCTAACTCAACCGAATTGTGAAAAAGACTGACAAAGAGAAGGGAACAAAAAAAATAAAAAAGGGAAGAAAGCACATCTGTAAATTGAAAAGCAGGGAATCCCAAAAAGAGAGCAGACAGCAGTACCAGGGGGGCAGAGCATAAAAGTAACCCTCTGTGTATCATCAGGGACAAGGGGGAGAAGATGGAGAAGCCCAAAGAAGGGATAATAGCAAAGAAAAAGTTGGCGGAATTCCGATCTTCCTACGCCCAATCAAAAGGAGGGAAAGAAGGAAGGAATAATGGTGGCGGAGCGAGAGGCTGGGTCAGTGGAGGAGATGGAGAGCCTCTGCGGTCTGGGAGTAGTGGATATGATCAAGACGTGGCTACATGAGATGAAAGAAGAACTTAAAATGGAAATTAGTGGAGTCAAAACTGAATTGCAAGAGACGCTGCAATCTATAAGACAAGACATAGTGGACTTAGGAGCACGGGTAGAAGAAACTGAATCTCAGCTCGAACAACAGGGGGAAACATTGGAAGAGTTACAAAAAGGATGGGAGGAGCTGAAGCAAGTCCAAGAAGAATTGAAAGAGAAGGCAGAGGACCTAGAAGATCAATCTCGGAGAAGTAATATAAGAGTGAGAGGCATCCCAGAGGACCCCCAATATAAAAATTGTGATGAAGTCATTGCAAAAGTGTTTGGAGCATTGTTACAGGCCGCGGCCCCAGAAGAGTATGGGGAGAGTGAGGCATTGCAAATTGAGAGGGCACATAGGGGGCTGGGGCCCATAAGAGAAAATCGACAAGAGACATTGTGGTATGCTTAAGATCCTTCAAAGCTAAAGAAAACCTCTTAAAGGCTGCTAGGAAAATGGGACACTTCAAGTGGGAAGGACACACAGTGGAATTATTTCAAGATCTGTCGATGGGGACATTGCAGCGTCGGAAAGAGATGAAGGAAGTGACGGCCTACTTGAGGAGGGAGGAGCCCCGTTATAAATGGCTCTACCCATTCAGCCTACTAATTACTGTGAAAGGCAAGTCAAGAAGGGTGAAGAACAGCGAGGAGGCCTGGGGTGTGCCTAAAGATTTGGGACTGACTAATTTACCAGTGGGTACCGCGAGCCAAGCAAGAGCAAAGAACGCTACAACTTCTGGATCTATAGCGGCGAGTCAGAGATGGCAAAGAGCTCCAACCAATGGGCGGAGGTTAGCGAGAATGACCAAGGATAGCCAGGGAGCAAAAGCGACGGCGAAGGATGTCGGCTGAGGAGGAGGACACCGAGTAAACTGGCACAAAAAGAGTCAACAATTGAACTGGGGTGTAGGACATTGCTGAATGAACTGTAAGGGATTAGGTCTGAAGGGCAGGGGAGGAGGGCGGGGCGAAAAGGGGAGGGGGAGGTAAGCAATGGATATAATCATGTATTGCATGTAAAGTAGTTAATGGGTAGGGAAGATGGGTGTAAGGTAGAGGGTGTTAGGAGATAAAGGGGGCGGTTAGACCATATAGAACTGTCGAGAGAGGAAGGAGGGATGAGTAGGCTGAGGTGGAGATAAGGGGAGAGGTAGGCTGGGATGGAAGGTGGGGTTTGAGCATGAGGGGGGAGGTGTAATAGTAGGGCAAGGGTGGGTAGAAGTCCGATTGTCAGTCCCCACTTATGGAAGACATGTCTCCACTAAGGGGACGAGGGAGGGGGAAGTGGGATGGGGAGGGAGGGGGGAAGGGGGGGATGGGGAGGGAGGGAGGGAGGAAGGGAGGGAGGGAGAGAGGGGGGAAGGGAGGGAGAGTGGGAAAGGGGAAGAGAAGTGAGGGGGAGGGGAAGGGGAAGGGGAGAGGGGAGGTGGGCAAGAGAAGGAGGGGGAAACAAATTTCCAAGGTGAGTTAAAAATAGTTACTTTAAATGTAAAAGGGCTTAATTCGCCATTTAAACAGCAGAAATTATATAAAGAAATAACACGCCAAAAGGTGTAGTTGGTATTTATACAGGAAACACATTTGACAAGGGCGACAGAATACCTGGTCAAACCTAAAGGATATGGGGTATGTGTCCATGCATCAAACGCAGTAGAAAAGAAGACAGGAGGAGTTGCCATCTTAATTGACTCAAAATTAAAGCTGGAATTACAGAAAGTAGTCAGAGATAAAGAAGGGAAATATGTATTATTGCGGTTAAAAATGGGGAACGAGTGGTATTGTTTAGTGAATGTTTACGCGCTCACCAGGGCCGGCCCGTCCATTGAGCAAGAATGTTTTTTGCACAGGGCCCCGCGTTTCAGGGGGCCCCGCGCAAAGAACATTCTGCTTTTTTTTTTTTAAATTACATTTTAAAAAAAAACCTGTCTCTGGCTGCTGCCGCTGCCGCGTCCGTCGCAGCAGCAGCAGAATGGAGTGTCCCGCGGGGCCCCCTCTCCTCGTTGAGCCCTCTGCAAGGGCTTTCAGATTCGCGAAGGGAGAGTGCTCCCTCGCGTCTCTGTAAAGCCCGCAGGGGCTAATGGGAAATTTCCCATCAGCCCCTCGCGTCTAAAGGGGCAGAAGGGAAATTTCCCATTAGCCCCTGCGGGCTTTACAGAGACGCGAGGGAGCACTCTCCCTTCGCGAATCTGAAAGCCCTTGCAGAGGGCTCAACGAGGAGAGGGGGCCCCGCGGGACACTCCATTCTGCCACTGCTGCGACGGACGCGGCAGCGGCAGCAGCTAGAGCCAGGTTGTTTTTTTTAATTTGCCAGAAGGGAAGGGAAGGGGGGGTGGTTAAGACTGGTAATGGGCTGGGGGTCTGATGGAGGCTGTCTGGAAATGGGGTGATGGGGGGTTAGGACTGGAAATGTGCTGGGGGGGGGGGGGTTAGGACTGGAAATGTGCTGGGGGGGGTTAGGACTGGAAATGTGCTAGGGGGGGTTAGGACTGGAAATGTGCTAGGGGGGGTTAGGACTGGAAATGGGCTAGGGGGTGGGTTAGGACTGCTAATGGGCTGGGGCTGATGGAGGCTGACTGGAAATGGGGTGAGGGGGGGTTAGGACTGGAAATGGGCTGGGGGGGTTAGGACTGGAAATGGGCGGGGGGGGTTAGGACTGGAAATGGGCAAGGGGGGGGTTAAGACTGCTAATGGGCTGGGGCTGATGGAGGCTGACTGGAAATGGGGTGAGGGGGGGTTAGGACTGGAAATGGGCTGGGGGGTTAGGACTGGAAATGGGCTAGGGGGAGTTAAGACTGGTAATGGGCTGGGGGTTGATGGAGGCTGACTGGAAATGGGGTGATGGGGGGTTAGGACTGGAAATGGGCTGGGGGGGTGGTTAAGACTGGTAATGGGCTGTGGGCTGATGGGGGCTGTCTGGAAATAGGGTGATGGGGGGTTAGGATTGCTAATGGGCTATGGGGGGGTTAGGACTGCTAATGAGCTATGGGGGCGCTAGGACAGGAAATGGGCTGATGGGGAGGGGTTAGGACTTGAGGTGGGCTGATGTGGTTAGGACTGGTAATGGGCTGTGGGCTGATGGGGGGGTTAGGACTGGCAATGGGCTATGAGGGGCTGACTGGAAATGGGCTGATGGGGTTAAGACTGGAAGTGGGCTGATGGGGGGGTTAGGACTGGTAATGGGTTATAGGGGGGGCTTAAACTGAAAATGGGTTGATGGGGGGCTAGGACTGGTAATGGGTTGGGGGATTGCTATGACTGGAAATGGACTGAGTGGACGGGGAGGCTTGAACTGCAAATAGCTGATGGGGAGGGAGCTTGGAATGGAAATGGGCTTTGAGGGAAGGGAGCTAGGACTGAAAATGGGCTGATGGAGCAGCTAGGATAGGACTGGAAATGGGCTGTTGGGGGGGAGCTAAGATTGGAAATGGGCTGTGGTGGGGGCTTGAATTGAAATGGACTCATGGAGGGGCTAGAACTGGAAGTAGGCTCATGGGGGGGCTTGGACTGGAATTGGGCTGAGTGGAGGGGAGCTAGGATTTGACATGGGCTGATGGTGGGGCTAGGAAATGACTAGAAATGGGCTGATGGGGGGCTAGGATTGGAAATGAGCTGATGAAGGGACTCAGACTGAAAATGGATGGGGGAGCTAGGACTGGAAATGGGTTGATGGGGGGCTAGGACTGGAAATGGGCTGATGCAGGGACTAGAAGGGAATGGATGCTGGGTGAGACTGGAACTAGAAGGGAGCTGATGTTGGGGGAGGATTAGAATGGGATGGGGCTGGGAGAGTAAAATGGAGAGGGGAAAAATATTTTGTGTGGGAGGGATGAAAAATCTACAATTGGCCGGGTATTGGGAGAGTAAGTGGGGATTGAGGATGGAGGGGTAAAATTTGTGTGGATGAAATAAGAATGAGGAAAGAGCAAAAGGAGAAAGATTAGTATGTTAAAGCAGATGTAGAGAGAGAGGATGGAAAGAAAACTAGAATAGAGAAAAAAGGACAAATGGACAGCAGACGATGGAGAGTTAGCAGAAAACATGAAGAAACCAGAAGAAAGTGGCTGGAGCAATTGCAACTGAAAAAAAAATGCACAAAAGGTAGAAAGATATCTCTTTATTTTGAATTTATTAACTGGAATATGAAAGCTCTGGGAAATGTGCATCATTAACGTCTGCGCTTTGTTTGGTACAAGAGGAAATTGATTTATAGTTTTATTTCTACAGTGTTGTTGTACGTTCCAAGTTTGGCTTTTGGGGTTCCCAGTTTAATTATTGCCTTCCTGTTTCTAAATTGCGATTCCTTGTTTGGTGATGGTCTATGTTCTGCATGTGTAACTGAGCTGAGGTATTCTGTTTATGTAATTCCTATTTGACATTGCCACTTGTTCTCTTTCCCCAGTATTCTCTGAAATGTACTGGTTTAATATTTGCAGTGTTTCCTTTTGATAGGTAGGGTCTGGTGCTTTGTGAGTCCTGGTAATGCTGTCAGGATACAGCGGGTTTGCTATGGGTTCTAAATGGGCAGCGTTTGTAGTAGTTCCTAATGTGCCTGGCGGTTGGCACTGGATTATAGTAATGTAGAAATCTTTTAGTCTTTCTTTATCCATACACTCATTAAGAGACATGTTTACTAAAAGTTAGTGAATGGTAACATTGTGCAAATATTTATGCAAATAAGACCACTTATGCAAATGAGGCCCCGCACCGAGTCTCCGCACATGGCCCCGCACCCCCCTTGGGCCGCCCCTGGCGCTCACAGGGGTGCAGGGTGAATTTTGGACAAAGCTCAATGATGAGGTGGGAAAATTAGGAGCGGAAAAACTCATATGTGGGGGTGATTTTAATTTAACTTGGAATCCCTCCAGAGACGCAACGGGGAAAAGGGAGGGCAAAAAAGTGGATAGGAGTAAATACCATAATTTTGTTGCACAACACTGCTTGATAGACGCATGGAGATTTCAACACCCCCAGAAAAGAAAATTCTCATTTTTTTCTCAAGTACATGGTTCATACTCTAGAATAGATGCCATTTGGGTAACCAAGAAGCTGGTGGGAGGAGGGGGCGGAGATAGATTCAATAACGTGGTCTGATCATGCTTTAATAGAGATAAGGATGACAATAGAGGGGGGAGAGAGGTATTCAGTTCTGGAGGCTAAACGAATCTCTATTGGAAGATGAGCGGGTCAGAGAAGAAATAGAGCGGGAAACAAGAGAATATTTTAGATGGAATGATAATGGTGAGGTGGCATGGGGAGGAGTTTGGGATGGCTATAAGGTGGTAGTGAGGGGAGTGTTAATTAAATGGGGGGCACGCAAAAGGAAGGAAAGAGAGGGGAAAGATAAGGAACTGAGAGAGAGGTTGATGAAATTGGAAGAATTAGATGCACAAGATAGAAAAGGAACTTATAGAGGCCAAGTGTTTGCTGTAAGAGCTCAGGTGAACGCCATGCAGGCAGAAAATATAAGGTTCAGGAGTGGAGGAGTAGCCTAGTGGTTAGAACACGGCTTGGTAACCAAGCAACCAGGGTTTGATTCCCACTAGCACTCCTTGTGGCCTTGGGCAAGTCACTTAACCCTCTATTGCCTCGGAAGAAAGGCCTGGCAATCTACTTCCGGTGACACTGCCAAAAAAACCCAGGAGCTTCTGGGTCGCCAGTTGTCAGGACTGACTCAAAGGCACACATTGCATTTTTACATGCAGATACTGAGACAAGAATTTTTTGAGGGGGGAAATAAAGCTGGGAGATACATGGTGCAGAAACTGAAACAGCGGAAATTAAGATCACAAATACTGAAAATTGGAGACTCTGGAGGGAAGTTGGTCCACAAAGACGAGGATATCCGAGAGGCTTTTAAGAAGTTTTATCAATCATTGTACAAAGCAGGAACCCCTCTGGAGCCAGAGAGGGTACAGAGCTATCTAGACTCCATAAAACTTCCAAAATTGAAAGAAGAGGAACAAAAAGGGGTACGTTTACTAAACCGGGATAACGGTTAACCCGGGCTATCTGCAACTAAGTCCCATTGAATAATATGGGACCTAGTGGCAGATAGCCTGGGTTAACCGTTAGCACGGTTTAGTAAACATACCCCAAAGTGTTAAACAGAGCCATAACGCACGAGGAAATAATAGCAGCTATAAAACAATTAAAAGCAGATAAGGCGCCAGGACTAGATGGGCTTACAGCGAGGTTCTAAAAAAGGTTTGGAGAGATATTAATTGAACCTTTAGTGAGATTATTTAATTTGCCAAGAGAGGGAGGAGTGCTGGCGGTCACTATGGGATGGGCAGGAATAACAGTAATACATAAAGAAGGAAAGGACACGCAAGAATGTTCATCTTATAGGCCAATCTCATTGCTCAATTTAGATGCTAAGTTATTGGCTAAAATACTGGCTATACGACTAAATAGGGTGATCGGGAAATTGATTAATCAAGATCAAGTGGGATTTATCCCAGGTAGGCAGGTAGCAGATAATATTAGGAAGACACTAAACATTATTTGGTCGATTGAACAAACTAAGGAGGAGGCATTGCTAATATTCTTGGATGCAGAAAAGGCCTTTGACCAGGTGTCATGGCCTTTCCTATTTCAGGTAATGGAAACAATGGGGTTGGGAGATTATTTTATGGGTTGGGTACGAGCGTTATACTGAAACTCGAAAGCTTGTGGTTGAGTGAACGGAGCATACTCTGCCTTTTTTGAACAGGGGAGAGGGACGAGGCAAGGGTGCCCGCTGTCGCCTTTGCTATTTGCCCTTTCCGTGGAACCGTTTGCGGAGAGGGTGAGGGAGAGGGCGGACTTAAAGGGCATAGTAGTAGGACAGAAAGAATGGAGAATATCATTGTTTGCAGATGATATAATTATGAGTGTGACTAGTCCAAGTTTCTCTATACCAATAATAATGTGGGAATTAGAAGAATATGAAAAATGTCAGGATTTACTATAAACTGGACAAGATTGGAAATTCTGAATTTGTCATTAAAAAAGGAAACATAGGGAGTCTTACAAAACAAATACCCATTTAGGTGGGCCAGGGGCTCGATTAGGTATTTAGGAATTCAAATAAGCAATAGGTTTGAATCATTGTATGATTTAAATTATCAAAACTTATTTGGGCAAGTTGAAAGCTTGATGAATAGGTGGGGGCAGGGATACTTCTCTTGCTTTGGGCGCATCGCAGCTATAAAGATGATGCTACTGCCTAGATTTTTGTTTTTGTTTCAAACGTTGCCGATACTGGTACCATATAGTAAACTAAAGCACTTGCAAAGAATTATTAATAAATTTATATGGCAGAATAGGAGTCCCAGGGTTGCTATTTCAATCTTACAGAGAGCTAAGGGGGAAGGGGGGTTGGGAGTCCCCAATTTTTGAAAATATTATGAAGCAGCACAACTGAAGACGATATACGAATGGCAAAGAGGAAAAGAGAAACACTGGATTCAAATGGAAGAAGGTTCAGTAAGGGGAGTGGAACTGGAAAGGATGGTGTGGAGGGGAAGTAAAACACCAGAAACTAAGCCCACGAACCCCATCGCTGCACATATCCTGCATGTTTGGAAACAAAATAGGAAATTATTAATACAAGACAAAGGATATAGGCAGGGGATGACAATAGAGGCCTGTTTTGAGAAGGGCCAGGGGCCAGGGGTGAATACATTGAGGAGATGGGCAAAGTTAGGACGCACACATATTTCCCAGAGAGTGGTTAAAGAGGGGATTAGAGAATTTGAGGGAATCAAGGACTTGTATGGGTTATCAAATGATGATTACTATAGCTATATCCAGGTAGGTCACTTGGTGCGACAGCAGAAAGTAAGGAAAGATTTATGGAGCAATCGGGGGTGGTTTGAGGCCCTTTGCTTAGGAAATTTAGGTAAAAAAGGAGCTTTGTCCGAGATATATAAAGGGTTAATGGAGGGAGGAGAGGGAAAGCCAGATTTCATGCAGAAATGGGGAAACTGATTTAGAACTGAAATGGAACGAAGAGGTGTGGGATAAGGTAATATAGACAGTGGCAAGCATATCTATAGCCACTCAAATAAAAGAAAATGCTTATAAAGTACTATATCGGTGGAACTGGACACCGACACGTAAAAAGCGGATGGGAATGACAAATTCGGAATAGTGCTGGAGGGGATGCCTAGAGAGAGGGGATATGATGCATATGTGGTGGAGGTGTGGATGGATTCATATTGGGAAAAGGTTTTGGATATCATATCTGAAATGACAGGACGCAGACTGCAAAGAAAGCCAGAGGCATGCCTATTGCACCAACTGGAGGAGGATATCTCGGAGAGGGAAATGCGGGGTACTGCATTATTGTATGGTAGCAGCAAGAAGCGAGATAGCAAAATATTGGATAGGGTCAGGTGACCCCCAAAGTGAAGGATTTGTTAGATGAGTAGCGGAAATGTGCTTGATGCATAGACTAACGGGGCTGAGACAAGGGAGAGGAGAGAAGTATGTGAACCAAGGGAAGAGAGTGTGGAAATGAATGGAAGCTTGGAAAGGTGGCGAGAAGGTAGGGAGAGAGCAAAAAAGCGGTGGTTTAGGGCAAATATAAATATTAGTATCAAGCAGGCTAAGACGCTAAATGGTGAAAGATTGTATATATTTGTAATAAATGCGAGAGAAATGATGTGGTATAAAAAGCATGAGTAAATGAAGGGGAAATTGAGAGCGGAGGGTGAGAAGGGGGAGGGGTGGGAAAGAAGCAAACTAGCTTCTAGTATATGCAGTAATAACTAGTAGGGGATAAAATTAAGCTTGCTTGATAGATTACTGTGGAAAGTGGATAAGATTGTGTTATGCAGATGTTTGTATTATCCACTGAAATATGTAATAAAAAGTTAAATGGAAAAAAAAGCAATCTCAGAGGTGTTTTTTAGACAGGATTTGAACATAACTAGAGACGGAGCAGGACGCATGAACTCAGGAAGGGCATTGTAGGCATTTGGTGCTGCAGAACAGAAAGCACGAGTCTGGAGTTAGCTATGGAGGAAAGGGCACAGATAGGAGCAGCTTACCAAGTGAATGGAGGTCACAAGGAAGGTTGTAGGGGGATACAGGAGTGCTCAGTACCAGCACAACCATTAGGCAGCTGCCTTAAGCAGCACATCCCAGGGGCGGCATCTAAGTTGAGCCAGAAGGGCTTTATTCTCTCTGCACCTCCCCAGTGACTCTCAAGCTGCTCCAGAGCTCCTTTCCCTCATCTGCCTTCTCTACCCCCAACCTAGCAGGCCTGATCCCACTGCTTCCTCCCCAACCCCCGCCCCCGCAGGCAGAAGCAGCACTTAATACGGTGTCGGCTTTCTGGAAGAAGCAGGGCCAGTCTCATGGTACCAACCGTGCAAATCTCACAGCTTGTATCACAAGACTGGCTTTGCTGCTCAGAAAGGTTGGGAGAAGGCCTACCTGCTCACCCACATATCTCATCCCACAGGAAATGCTGAAAGCAATTAGCAGTCATCCGCAGAAGCTCAGGTGGATTTGTCACACCACTTAAGGTACTCCACTGATTTCAAAAGGCGCCCGCCCCATCTAGCCTTTTCAGACTTGGACAGGGCTGAAGTTTTCCTGACTCAGCCGAACGTCCAACCAGCTCCAAGAAAGAGATGAAAAGTATGCCGAATCATTCCTTCTCCCTGCAGGCAGGGCGAGGACACAGACAGTACATGTCAAGGGGAAAGTGGAGCCAGACTGCCCTCACTGTCTCACTTACACACCTTCTTAAGCTACTCTCCATGCACAGTGGCTCCAAGGATCCAGGCAGGGCAAAACAAAGTTAGTAGAGGGCTTCGGTTGGGATCAATTTTGTTTGTTGTTTTCTATTAATTGTACAGCTGAAATGTCTTTTGCAGTTTTGCTTGATCTTATCATAATCTGACCCTTCAAGCATTCAATAAACAGATCAGAAGAGCAACCCCTGAAGTCCCCCTGCCCTGCTTTTACAGCCCTAGTGCCAAAGGGAGCTTGCTTGCTGAAGGTCTGCCTTTGTGCTGTGTTGTCAGATTAAAGGCAGACAGGACCAAGGTCAGAGGAATGCCTTACTCAAGGACTAAACTCGTAGGAAGAATAACAGTCCCAGGACTTGAAGGGGTTACATTTGTACCCCATGTTAAAGTCAGAGCACAGATTTAAAAGTACATTTGAGGATCATCTAGTCTTAATATATTAATATTTACCCTGCTGTGCTTATTGGTTTTGCTGGTTCTAAATAGTGATAAATCATTGCATATAAATGGATTCTAACTTTTAAACTACTATTACTATTATTTATCATTTATATAGTGCTACAAGGCATACGCAGCGCTGTACAAACACAGAAAAAAGACAGTCCCTGGTCATAGAGCTTATAATCTAAAACACAGACAAGACAAAGAAAAGAATAAAATAAGCATAAGGGTGCAAAAGGGAAGGGTAAAGAAACACAAACTGATACTTCGGAATTATAAGAATGATGAAAAGTTGCCCTAGTAATCGTTTCAGGATTGGTTTTAAGGCACTTTTGATTTGGAATTTTCCCTCTTCTCATGAACAGCAAGAAACATGGTTTGGGGTGTTTTGCAGCATACAGAAATCCATAAAACGTATTAGCCAGATAGACCTGGGAGAGTATCGCTCATCCCTGGACATGAACCATGAGAAAAAAAATCTACTTTTTGGGAACGGCTGGGTACATGTGACCTGGACTGGCTGCCGTCGGAGACAGGATGCTGGGCTCAATGGAACGTGGTCAGACTCAGGATAGCTTTCATTATGTTCTTAGCAAAATCTTGGCGGGTGCAAAGCTGAAGGCCTGCCGAGGGTGCCTAATAGCCTTGCCCTGGCCCTAGGAGTGGTGGGAAGACAGTGGCACTTTTCCCGGCCTTTTATTTCCTGCCAGCACATGCTTGCCTTTCAGTCATTGTTCAGTCCCTAAAGAACACTGCACTTTGGGTGACTGTCCCGCTCACTGCCCTCTAATTATGGCCCTGACTGTGATTATGTTATAGCTAGAAAAATGGGACCCAAAGGGAACGGTTTATCAGATTATTGTTGTTTCAGTGAGTCTGAAAAACAGTTCCTTCTTTTTCACAGTGGAAGATGACAGAGATGGTAAGGCAAGATACCAGCAGACGGCGGGCACTGTAAGTTGCAGTTGCTGCACTTACTGTCATAATCGCTCTTCTGATTCACACACCAGGACAATGGCAGACTTTTAGATGCTCTGTGTGATTAAATTGTTAGGTTTCTTCCATCCAAAAATCTGCATGATCGCACGTTATCTTAGGAGGCAGCTGCCAGGGAAATGAATGGGTCAAAACTGACAGTAATTGTTACTCTGCTTTTGACAGCCTTAGCAGAGAGGCCGAATAATGAATTGCAAGGGGCTAAATACCCTCTCACTCCTAAGAGAGAAAACAAAGCAGCAGAGAAAACCGTGTCCTAGAACATTTCACCTTTTTATGTTTATTAATTTTGTATTTAGTTCACGCCTTCCCAGTAGTAGGTCAAGGTGAGTTACAATCAGGTATAGCAGGTATTTCCTTGTTCCAGGAGGGCTTACAATCAGAGTCTGTCCCTGAGGCAATGGAGGGTTAAGTGACTTGCCCAAGGTCACAAGGATGTTCTACTGTACTGTCTTTTATGGTACACCATTTGTATTTTGTTGATATTTTCAGTATCCTCACTATGTTCTTTGAGTATTCAGTTGGGTTGCCTATTAAGGTATATCATTTGTATTCTATTGACAATGGGCCTCATGCAGAAACGCGGGCAAGCCATCAGGGCCCAATTCTCCCACCAGCTCTCCCATTACGTCCTGTGCATCCGGACAGGGAGAGCTGGTGGGGGGCGGGATTGAGGTGGAGCGAGGACAGGCCAGCCAGGCAGCACATATAGGGCCAATTCAGGTTACGGCCCTGTACGTGCTGCCAGGCCCGTGGGGACACGCTGCTTATTCCACCTCAAAGGTGGAAAAAGCAGCACTTTTACTGTGATCGGGCCCAGGGATCCCCCCCCTGGGGCCAGGGGGTCCTCGAGGCCCGATCCAGGTCACAGCAGGCCAGCCTTAGGTCAAGCGGCGTGGAAATGGAGAGCAGGGAATGCCGGAATCGGGGGCGCCTGCAGAGAGGACATCCCTGCAGGAGGCAGGCGCACGCCGGGCCATCCTCAGGCCCGACTGTGGCTGCTGCAGGAATGTTTTGTTCCCATGGTTCAGAATCAGGTCCAAATGGGCCCATCATGCCTTGGGGCCATCAGGACGGCCCAGATGTGCCCCTACTGGAATCAGGCTCATTGTATCATATTTCTTTATGTTAATGTTCTACTATGCTGTTTCAAGGTGTCCCTTACTGACATTGTATCATATTGATATTTATTATCACCTACCTCCCAGTTTATCTCACTGTTCTAAGCACTGGCTTGGGAACCAAGAGACCAGGGTTCAATGCCCACTAGCAGCCTTGGACAAGTCACTTAACCCTTCCCACTTGTCGCCTTGGACAAGTCACTTAACCCTTCACTGCCTCAGAAAAATCCAAGTTATCAATGTACATTGCCAAATTTAAAGGAGTGGAGGAGGAGCTTAGTAGTCAGAGCAACCACCTAGTACCCAGAAGATCAAGGGTTCAATTCCCACTGGCACTCCTGTGACCTTGGACAAGTCACTTTACCCTCCATTCCCTTGGAAGAAAAGGCCTGACAATTTACTTCCAGTGATACATTGCCAAGAAAACCCAGAGGAAGCTGGGTTGCCAGGAGCCAGCACAAAAAAAAAAGAAGTTTAAATTACAGTGTAAAGCATTTTGACTGAAATGATAAAGCAGTATTAAAAAAAACCTGTTAAATAAATAAACAGCTATTGTGGTGTCATTTTGCTATTGTAAGTGGTCTGTTCCACATACACTGTCTTGAGTGAATCTCTTCATAAAAGCGTTTAATAAATCAGTGAGGAGCATCAGCGAGATATGAACCCTAACTTTCAGGCCACTGCTTTAGCCACTAGGCTACTCCTCCATTCTAATTCTGTTTTTTTTTTCCAGGGTGATTAGTAGTTCTCACAGGCTGGCCTCAAATTAGTGATCTTTAGGTTGGAGGACGCTGGTCTTCCAGGTTGAACTATCCTGCCTGACATAGCTATTCATGAAGCCATCTACGAACACGGACTGACACTTAAAACACTTATGCAATTGGTGCCGCT
The DNA here is from genome assembly GCA_033557465.1 of Ichthyophis bannanicus. Taxonomy (NCBI): domain Eukaryota; kingdom Metazoa; phylum Chordata; class Amphibia; order Gymnophiona; family Ichthyophiidae; genus Ichthyophis; species Ichthyophis bannanicus. The sequence goes on from CM066042.1 coordinate 232,155,889, forward strand.
GCCAATCCAGCATAAATGCTTCTTTTTTTAGTCTCCTACGGTTGTATGTACAACCTTGGCAGTTTCATTTGCAAAACAACAAAGGTTATCTACTTTAAAAAGAGGGGTGGTGAGGTGCCTTATTTCCTGACTTTTACTTTGGATTATGCTCCTGGATGATTGCTGGCATTAGCGACTCCACCGATTGGCTGTAGGGCTGCTTTGAGGGCTTTAAATTCAACTGCCCCACCACGGGACGCTGAGGTGCCTTATTTCCTGACTTTTTCTTTGGATTATGCTCCTGGATGATTGCTGGCACTAGCGGCTCCACCGATTGGCTGTAGGGCTGCTTTGAGGGCTTTAAATTCAATTGCCCCACCGAGGGACGCGGTCGCTGGTGTCCCCCGGGGGCATGCCCGAAGGGGCATGACCAAAGGGGCAGGCCAAGCCCCTTTGGTGCCCCTTCGGTGCAAGCAGGTGTGAGAAGGTTGTTCCTGTTATGGGGCAAAGGAAGAAGAAATCTCCGCCAGTAGTCCAAATGAAGACGATCAAGACCTTCGGCCCGATGGATGCTCATGTTAAAGTGCACGATTTTTCAGCTCCTGTTCAGTTGTTGAGGAACGGTGCAGCAGATGTCTCGGTAGTGAGTACTTCTTCCTCTAATCCTTCTCCTAGCAAATCGGGCGTAACTCCGCCCATCGATGAATCTAAACTTTTGCTTGGTGCGGCCTCCCCGATGAGGGAGCCGGTCGCGGTCGATCCTAGCCTAGCCTTGCTGCCTGCTTCTTTCTTAAGAGTGGATTCTGCTTCGGTGTCATCAACGGCTTTGCCTAATGTGATCACTTTCCCTTCAGTTATTGAGGTTCATACTCCACCTTTGGATATTTCCTTGAAGGACATATGGGTGATAGTTTCTTGTATGGAACTAGCTCTGCGTTCATCCTTGAAGAAAATTTTGGATTTTTCTAATGAGACGGTGTTGAAATTAATAGATCATGAGGATAGAGTATCAACCTTAGAAAAGTGGCTGGATAATCAGGACTCTAATTTCCTATCTCAGAAAGCTATATCTGAAATGTAAACCATTTGGCAGCTGGGATTTAATGTTAAAAAATGTAAGGTCATGCATTTGGGCTGCAGCAATCCAAGGGAGCAATATAGTATAGGGAGTGAAGTACTTTTGTCCACTAAAGAAGAGTGGGACCTAGGCGTGGTTGTGTCTGATGATCTTAAAGTAGCTAAACAGGTAGAAAAGGCGACGGCAAAAGTTAGAAGGATGCTTGGGTGCATACGGAGAGGAATGGCTAGCAGAAAAAAGGAGGTGATAATGCCTCTGTATAAGTCTTTGGTGCGACCTCATTTGGAGTATAATATGCAATTCTGGAGACCGCACCTTCAAAAGGATGTGAACAAGATGGAGTCGGTGCAGAGGGTGGCTACTAAAATGATTAGTGGTCTTCATTATAAAGCATATGAGGACAGACTGAAGGATCTTAATATGTAAACCTTAGAGGAAAGGCGGGATAGAGGTGATATGATTGAGATGTTTAAATACCTCCGTGCAGGGCCGGATTTACCTTGAGTGAGACCCTACGCCAACAAAAATTGTGGGCCCCCAGCAGGGGCGGCGGCCCAAGGGGGGTGTGGGCCTCATTTGCATAAGGGGCCTCATTTGCATAAATATTTGCATAATGTTACCATATACTAACTTTTAGTAAACGTGCCTCTTAATGAGTGTATGGATAAAGAAAGACTAAAAGATTTCTACATTACTATAATCCAGTGCCAACTGCCAGACACATTAGGAACTACTACAAACACTGCCCATTTAGAACCCATAGCAAACCCGCCGTATCCTAACAGCACTACCAGGACTCACAAAGCACCATACTCTACCAATCAAAAGGCAACACTGCAAATATTAAACCAATACATTTCAGAGAACAACAATACATGACCTACTGGGGAAAGAGAACAAGTGGCAATGTCAAATAGGAATTATATAAACAGAACACCTCAGCTCAGTTACACATGCAGAACATAGACCATCACCAAACAAGTAATCACATTTTAGAAACAGGAAGACAATAATTAAACTGGGAATCCCAAAAGCCAAACTTGGAATGTACAACACTGTAGAAATACAACTATACATTAATTTGCTCTTGTACTAAACAAAGCGCAGACGTTAATGATGCACATTTACCAGAGCTGACATATTCCAATTAATAAATTCAAAATAAAGAGATATTTTTCTACCTTTTGTGCATTTTTTTCAGCTGCAATTGCTCCAGCCACTTTCTTCTGGTTTCTTCGTGTCTTCTGCTAACTCTCCATCGTCTGCTGTCCATTTGTCCTTTCTTCTCTCTTCTAGTTTTTTTTCCATTCTCTCTCTACATCTGCTTTAACATACTAATCTTTCTCCTTTTGCTCTTTCCTCATTCCTATTTCATCCACTCAAATTTTACCCCTCCATCCTCAATCCCCACTTACTCTCCCAATACCCGGCCAATTGTAGATTTTTTATCCCTCCCACACAAAATATTTTTCCCTTCTCCATTTTACTCTTCCAGCCCCATCCCATTCTAATCCTCCCCAACATCAGCTCCCTTCTAGTTCCAGCCTCACCCAGCATCCATTCCCTTCTAGTCCCTGCATCAGCCCATTTCCAGTCCTAGCCACCCATGAGCCCATTTCCAGTAGTAGCAACCCCAATACAAAAGACCAGTCCTAGCCCCCCATCAACCCACTTACAGTCCTAACCCCCCATCACCCCATTTTCAGTTTAAGCCCCCCCTATAACCCATTACCAGTCCTAACCCCCCATCAGCCCACTTCCAGTCCTAACCCCATCAACCCATTTCCAGTCAGCCCCCCATAGCCCATTGCCAGTCCTAACCCCCCCCCATCAGCCCACAGCCCATTACCAGTCCTAACCCCATCAGCCCACCTCGTCTTAACCCCCCCAGCCCATTTCCAGTCCTAGCCCCCCCATAGCCCATTACCAGACAGCCCCCATCAGCCCACAGCCCATTACCAGTCTTAACCCCCCCAAAGCCCATTACCAGTTCTAAACCCCCCCAACAGCCCATTATCAGTCCTAACCCCATCAGCCCACCTCGTCTTAACCCCCCAGCCCCTTTCCAGTCCTAGCCCCCCCATAGCCCATGACCAGACAGCCCACATCAGCCCACAGCCCATTACCAGTCTAAACCCCCCCCCAAAGCCCATTACCAGTTCTAACCCCCCCAACAGCCCATTACCAGTCCTAACCCCATCAGCCCACCTCCAGTCTTAACCCTCCCAGCCCATTTCCAGTCCTAGCCCCTCCATAGCCCATTACCAGACAGCCCCCATCAGCCCACAGCCATTACCAGTCTTAACCCCCCAACGCCCATTACCAGTTCTAACCCCCCCAACAGCCCACAGCCCATTACCAGTCCTAACCTCATCAGCCCACCTCCAGTCTTAATCCCCCAACCCATTTCCAGTCCCAGCCCCCCCAATAGCCCATTACCAGTCCTACCCTCCCCCTCCCCCGGCCTAAAGTAAAATTTAATTTAAAAAAAAAAACCTGCTGGCTGCCGCCGCGGGGCCCCCTCTGCTGCCGCGGCAGCATGGACTGACCCGCGGGGGCCCCCTCTGCAAGCTCGATCCCTCCCTCCGTGCAGGCTGTGAGAGGCGCGAAGGGAGACTGTCTCCCTCGCGTCTCTGTTAAGCCCGCAGGGGCTGATGGGAAATGTCCCATCAGCCCCTGCGGGCTTAACAGAGACGCGAAGGAGACAGTCTGCCTTCGTGTCTCTCACAGCCTGCACGGAGGGAGGGAGGGATCGAGCTTGCAGAGGGGGCCCCCGCAGGTCAGTCCATGCTGCCGCGGCAGCAGAGGGGGCCCCGCGGCGGCAGCAGCCAGCAGGTGTTTTTTTTTTTGTTTTTTTTTTTAAAAAGCCTAACTTGTTCCATTTTTGTGGGCCCTTCCCAGCTGTGGGCCCTACGCCATGGCGTACATGGCGTATACGTAAATCTGGCCCTGCCTCCGTGGCATAAATGTTCAGGGAGAGAGCCTCTTTCAATTGAAAGCAAGTTCTGTTACGAGGGGACATGGGATGAGGGTGAAGGGAGATAGATTCAGGAGTGATATGCGGAAATATTTCTTTACGGAAAGAGTAGTGGATCCGTGGAATAGTCTCCCAGTGGAGGTGGTAGAGATGAGGACAGTAACTGAATTCAAAAAAGCATGGGACAAACACAGAGGATCTCTAAAGGTAAAACGGGACTGTTGTAGTTGTTATGGAAGGACAGACTAGATAGGCCATGTGGTCTTTTTCTGTCGTCATATTTCTATGTTTCTATGAAAAAGATTTCAGCAGATTCGTTTGTATTGCATCGGCAGGATGAGTTTTTGGAAAATATGTTGAGATCGCGAAATCTTCGGTTACTAAATTTTCCAAAAACTCATTTTTTGTCCCCAATTATTCTTATGCGAAAATATCTTAAGGAGATATTGTTGTTTAATGAAGTTGAAGTAATTAATATTTCTAAACTTTATTACGTTTCTTCAGGTAATGTGGTTAGTGGGGGGGGGGAAGAGGGGGTGATGGGCGTTCAGTCAGAACGTCTAGCCTCTTCCCCTCTAGATATTTCAGAGTTTATTGAATCGAATAGTGATATTATATCCTCTAGAGCTATCCTTTTGGTAAATTTTGTGCGAGCTTATTTTTTAAAAAAGAATGAGAAGTTCTGTGGTCAAACCATACAAATGTTTCCGGATGTTTCTAGAGAGACCCAGCGGCGACGTAAATCCTTTTTGGAGATTCGCCCACGGGTTCTTGCTCTGGGTGCGTCCTTTTACTTAAAATTTCCTTTTAAATGTCACATTGTGTATCAGGGGAAAAGATACATATTTTTAGAAGTAGAACAGTTGATTTGCGACGCTCCTGCCCTGGGCCTGAGAGCTTACAGGCAGGAGTGGCCTTGTAATGTCCCTGAGGAATAAAGTTTGTACTGGTCCCTGGGAATTCTGGGACTCGTAGTGTACTTGTATTTCCTTCAGGATTAAATTGTAGTCGTGACACGAATGGTAAGGCTGCAAGAAATTTATTGTTGTGGGGATATTTTCCAGCGCATCAAAATTCAATGGTTCATAACACAAAAGGTGCAACTTCAACCCAAACAGCTGAAACCAGGAACATAGGAAGTACAACTGAAATTAAGTTAGCTTCTACTTGGCTCTTCACAGTCACAGCAGCTTTAACTCAGCAGTGCCTCATGTGGTCTTTCAGAATTATTGCAGCACCAAACAAACAGCTGTTCCTTCCACAGCGTGGCTTCTCAAAACAACAAATGAAAACAATTTGTAAACCTTTTAGCTTGGCAACAAGTACAGCAAACTCCCTGTATTCTTTTCATACAGTGTTCAAGGGTTTCTTACATTGCTGTCCTCTTTGAGGCAGATTGAGCAATCCATTGGAGAAGGGTCCCCTTCTAAGGCAGGCAGGTAATTATCCACTTGCATGCATTCATCAGAGCTAAGGCTATCGCTGTCTCTGTCAGGCCTGCTAAGCTTCCAGAAATTCTTGAAACTGTTTTAAAAGCAATTCAGCCTGTAAGTGCTCTTTATCCGTGTGAAAGTCTTTGGTAAGGGTAACACCCTTCCCCCACTTGCTATCAGCTTCTGCAGCTGGGTTTACCTTGTGAAGGTTAGCACAAATAAAAGGTTTCTCTAGTAAAGCATTAAAAGTAGAAAAGTCAGCTTTACCTTTAGCAGGGTTTGAATAAGACCTGGCACCTTTCCTCCAGAAGTCTCTCTGGTTCAAAAACTCAGCAGCCTTACTGCTATTTCCTCTGCTCTGTGAATTTCTCTTTGAAAAGCTTTCTTTCTGCTTCACTTCCTTGCTTCTGTAGCCTTGTTTGCTACCAGACCAGATACCTTCTTTCCATGTGCTGAATTTGCTAGCCTTCCCACGCCCAGGCTCTACCTTGTAGTAAGGTTCTTTCTTAGAGTGTGCTTGGCTCCAAGGTTTACTGCTCCAAGGTTCTGTCTTGCTCCAGGGTTCTAGCGTTTTCCTCCATCCTTTTCCCTCTTTTTCTCTTTCCTCCTTTTCTCTTTTCCTCCTCTCCTCTTCCCTCTCTGCTTGGGGATTTAAAAGGGCTTCATTTCCCGGCACGCCCTGACCTTCCCCTGAGCATGCCCAATCAGTGCAGAAGCCTGTCTCCTCCCCTGAGCTGGGGTGTGTCCTGTGCTCAGCAGAGAGCTGTGTTTTTTTCAACTCTGCATTGGAAATCCTGTGTGCTAGTGCTGTTTCATTACTTCTACCAGGATTTTCCCCTATCTCCATCTCTTCTGGAGGGCATTCCTCACCACAGATTGCATTTCTAGACGGTAAGACTTAGTGGCTGTTTTAATTCTATTTTTCCTTTTGGATTCATCGATATGTGAAACGAGTTCTATAATTATTCCAGGGATCATCTAGGTTTTGAGAGGTATTAATTTGTTCAGGCACGTTCTTGATGTGTCTATATTGTGGTTTTCTTGTATTGGTGCTGTATTTTGGTATGGCTATTTTTGTTTGTATATTTTCTTTTTGTATCTATTGAAAAAATTTCATTAAAAAAAAAAGAGGGGTGGTTTGGGGTAGAGCCACTGAAAATATAACGCACATGTCCAAGTGGTGACACGTAAATATTAGGTCTGACTTTAAGGAGTCAATTTTATGTTTATTTTATTTATATTCCGCCTATCTTAAATCTAAGCAGATTACAAAACTACATTGACAAATAAACAATGCAACACATCCACCCATCCCCATTCCACGTACTCCAATCACTTTCTTCATCATCTTGCCCAGATACAGCCTTCTCAACTGTGGCCTTGACATTATGCAGAAAACTAATGAGAATCCAATAAGCAGTTCAATATATATGTCTGCTCCCCCAAGGTACCTTAATTACATTAAAATATCAGTCTTCGTTATCTTGCCTACAGTATATACATCCTTTACGACTCTAACCTTGGCATCATGCACCACTCCCCCAAAGGCTTCTGTAAAACAACTCTTTCAGCTTCTTCCTAAGATTTCCGAAATCCCTTTCCATCCTTAACTCCACAAATAACACGTTCCAGTGCCGTGAACTAATCACTGAACCAACCATCAAGAAGGACTGACTCTATGCTTTAGCAGTTTGAGTTCTTTTCACTGAAGGGATCTTCAGTGATTCTTATAAAGTCATTCCCATGTGTATGTGGCCATATTTGAGCATCAACGACCTCTCATAAAATATTGACTGGCGTAAAAGTGCATTGGCATAAAGATTTGTACTTTGCCAATTGGCATAACAGGGGCGTGGTCTGGGCGAGTGCAGGCAGAGTTTGCATGTATGCATGTAGATTATAAAATACCTTAATTGATGTGCATACGTTTGTAAAGTGTGTCTACATTCATGATGCATTCTCTGCCACATACGCTAACATTATATACAGATGAGTAGACGCCTACTAGCCTTTATAGAATAGCATCTACTTGGGTGCATCTGGAGGCATCAATTCCTGACGCCCTTTTATAAAATGTATAACTATTCTTTAAAAGTTACAGGTGGATTTCAATGCCCTTGAAAATATAGATGGGCCCAATATTCAGAAACAAGAAGTTCCCAAATTTAGGATCCTGTTAGATTCCTAAATTTGTCCCCTATTTTTAGTCAAATATAAGATCCTGATATTCAGCACCAGTGGCTAGCACTTCTACAGCAGCTAGCTGCTGGTGCTGAACCATAGACCCAGATATTCAATGCTGGGGCCACATCTGGCCAATGGCATTAAATATCTGGGTTGTCTGCAGAACCCAAAAGCTAACCAGGCAGTGGTGATATTGAGTCACTCCCTTGTTAATGATGCATGCCACTTCGGAACAGCACCTGCACGCCCTGATACTAACTGCTTAGCATGGGGGCATGCAGCAGTGGAACCTGTGGATATTCAGGTTGGATGACTGTTGGCTTTCCCCATTTTCTAGTTTAAAAGCTGCTCTGTCTGGTTAAGGTAGAGTCCTCCCCACCCCCTGCATTCCCCAGAATGTTGCTCAATGCCTATCAAATCCAAAACCTTCTTCCTTGCACCATCATCTCATCCATGCATTGAGACTCCAGAGCTCTGACCGCCTCTTGTGTCCTGTGAGTGGAACGGGAAGCATTTCTGAGAATGCTACCCTGGACATTGTGGATTTTACCTTTCTACCTAAAATCCTAAATTTAGCTTCCAGAATCTCCCTCCCACACTTTCCTATGTCATTGGTACACACATGTACCAAGACAGCAGGCTCCTCCCCAGCACTATCTGAAACCTTATCTACTTTGCTCATGAGGTCTGCTACCTTTTCACCGGGTAGGTACGTTGCCAGGTGATCCTTATGTCCACCAGCCACCCAGCTATCTACATGCCTAATGATTGAATTGCCAACTATAATGGACGTCCTAACCCTTCCTTCATGGGCACATGGCCCTGGAAGCACGTCCTCAGTCCGAGAGTGTATTACTTCACTTGGAGGACAGGTCCTAGCTATAGGATCGCTTCCTGCCACACCAAAGTGATACTCTCCTTCCACATGACCTCTTTCCTCCATGGCAGCAGAAAGGCTGCCAGACTGGAGGTGGGACTTCTCTACTATATACCTGCAGGTCTCGTCTATATACCTTTCTGTCTGTCTCAATTGCTCTATGTCTGCTACTCTAGCCTCCAGAGATTGGACTTGTTCCCTGAGAACAAAGATCTCTTTGTATCTAGTGCACACATAAGACCTCTCACCAACTGGGAGAAAATCATACATGTAACATTCAGTGCAAAAGACTGGATAGCCCCCATCTCTCTGCTGGACTGCAGTCTGCATCATAAGATTTAAAGATTTATTTTATCTATTTAAAGTTGTTCGGTTGTTTAAAGTTGCTAGGGGAATTAATCCTTTTCATAATCCAATGCATCCCATGAGAACTTCTTTATTTTAGATACTTTTAAAGTCTCACGTAATTGAGACAATTCCGTTGTCAAAGGTTTTTAGATGATGTTTTCTTTTTGTGGTCTGGATCGTTAGCTCAGCTACAGGAATTCTTCATCTGGTTGAACTCTATTAAGTGTAATATTCAGTTTGTCCCAGAGTTTCATTTTTACCAGATTAATTTTTTGGACCAGACTATATATAAACAAGGAGACAAACTATATACTACTTTATATTGAAAACCGGTCCAGAGGAACACTCTGCTAAACTTTCACAGTCATCATCCATCCCCATTGTGCCAAGGGCTTCCAGTGGGCCAATTTTTTCACATTCGTCGATTGTGTACCACACTACTTGAATTTCATAGACATGCAGATGAACTTTCACAATGTCTTATGGCTAGGGGCTATCCTGCTGATTTGGTTCATAAAGCTTATAAATGAGCTCAGTTTAACCAGTAAGGAAAAGACTCCCACTGTGGAAGTTGCTCCTATAGTGGGAGTTTTACCCTTTATACATCTAACAGAACGCGTCAGCAGCTTATTAACAAAAACATTGGCATATTTTGAGTGTTCACCCTTGTTTCCAGCGTCCCTTAATGTTAGCATATAGATGTGGCCGAGGCAAAAGAGATAATACTTAATGGACATGATTCATGTAGTGAATGTGATTTTTGTTCATCTACACTATCAGGTCCTCAATGGACAGATTCAACTTCTAACATCACATACATAGCATTTCATCGTACCAATTGTAGATCATCATATGTGGTATATATTGTGATAAGGAGAGTGCAGCCCAGCCAGGGAACAGTGGAAAAAGGAAGAATTTTTCCTCTTTGCGGGGGATGGGTACACAGGATCACATAGTCCACAGCAGAAGCCAGGAGAGAAACCTAGAGGGCAGACCTAGCTGGAAGTCACGCCCACACTCCAGGTCAGCCACAGACAGGAGTGGGAGGTACAGAAGGGCGGAGCCAGGAAGGGAGTTGCCCTGCTCAGTGTTTGAAAGGGAGCAAACAAACACTAGAGATAGAGTCGGAGAGAGAGTTGGTTGGAGGGCTGGTTCAAGAGGTGGTTCAGAGTGCGGTTGGAAGCATGGTTGGAGAGCTGATTCAGGAGTTGGTTCAAGTGCTGGTTGGAAGCATGGTGCGAAGCATGATTGGAGATACAGTTCCAGATGCAGTGGCAGTTGTTGTCGGAGTTGCAGTCCAGGCCTAAGTGGGAGTTGCAGCTCAGGTTCCAGTCCTGGTTCCAGGAGGTACAGAGGGAACAGCCCTGTAGCCAAAAGGAGCAGCAGGAAAAGGAACCGCTATAAAGACAGTCAGAGAAGGTACAAAGGAAGCCGCCATACTCAGCGCAGTAGCCACCGAGGATATAGGGAAGGTTCCAGGGGGAGAACCACCTACCCTAGCAAGAGAGTGGAAAAGTGTTACCACAGGTCTCTGCCCTACGCTGAGGCAGAGGGAGTCCTGACTGGCCAAACCTCTAACCAGGAGAATATTGCACAAGAAGCCCAAGGTAGAAGGGAGGCAGCAAGGCCTTCTAAGTATGTTTATTCTTCTGACTCTGATGAAACTGTTATACCTCAGATAACACAGCACAAAAAGAAATGTTGTACCAGGAAGGTTAAGCAAGAGCAACCCATAGGAGACCTGCCTAGAGCAGGGAAGGCAAGAAAGTGGGAGAGGTTGTTTAACCTGTTAAAAAGTCTAAAGCAGAAAGTTCCTGAGCGGTACCTAGCAGAACCCTGCTACAGCTCAGCAGAGAGTATGGACATTGAAGCCAAGGAGGCTGAGGTAAATTCAAATATCTCAGAGATGGAATGCGATGCCTGCACTAAGGTAAATTAGTGTGAGCCAGAAACGCTTGATATTGGAATTCACTGTTGTTTTGTTTTGGACATTTGTTACTGGAGAAGTATCCACTATTTTCTTTTGTCTGGAGAGTACATGTGTTTGAGAGAAATTGTATCCACTTACCTGCAAGGAAGCTGAATAAATTCCTGTGCGCTTTATAAACCACTCGACCTCATCATTCCTTACACAACTACAACCCTAGGAAATAGAAGAGGTGATCACCCGTCCCTACTAGGCGGCCGCCTGGTAGGGGCGCGAGCGTCACAATATGCTTACTTGCCCATATTCCCTCAAATATATAGGATGGATGACAAGATCAATTTAACTACGTTTGCAAGAACATCGGTCACGGCTTCGGACTCAGACACTAGCAGCACCGATTGTTTCTCATAGTATTCTCAAGGGACACTCTTTTCATGAGTATATTTGGCGGGTTATAGATCATGTTCCCCCATCGTTTTGGGGGGGGGGGGATAGGACACAAAGATTACAATATTTAGGACAAAAATTGATATTTCGGCTGCAAACGGTGATACCTCAAGGCTTAAATCTTGAATTAGATTGGTGGAGCCTGCTGTAAGTTAAGCAAGAAGGTCTCTAATTGGTTATGAATTAAGTGACGTCAGATGAAATTTCCCATTAAAATAAAGAATTGAGATTGAGGCACGTCATTCAGCCTGAGTTTTAGCCTGATGAAGGGTCAAGAGGAATCCAAGACCTGAAACATGGCGCTATGTAGCTTGTGCTTATGCCATTGTTCACCTTCAGCATGAGTGATAATGTTGGCTGCTCTGCGTGAAGAATTTTGGAGGAAAGAAAATACATCGCTGGTTTGGAAAATGTGAGATGTTTGCAGCAGATACCTTTTCCTGAAGAACATTTGAGATTCATTTGAATATTCGCCTAGAAAGTTAAGTCCTTGTCAGTAGCTCTCCCAGGCAAAACCCTCCAGCCTCCAGAATCAGCTGCAGTTCCCCTGCAGTACTGACTTCCTTCTGGAATGTGGCTCCCTGTGTGTTGGTTTCCTTTGGAATCCTCTCTGGTGCTGACCCTGGTAACTCTTTGTCCTTCAGCTCCCCTGAAGTTTCTTTCTCCTTCTGCACCCCTGGTGGTCCTCTCTCCTTCCGTTTCCCTGGTGGTCTCCTCTCCTTCCGTTTCCCTGGTGGTCTTCTCCCACTCTTCTAATCCCCTGGGCTTATATGAGTGTGCCTGAACTATCGAGCTGTGCTCCTCCCCCAGGTGCCTCTCATTAACTTCACAGCTTGCCTCAGAGCTTGGGCGTGGTCTGTACCCAGCAACTACGTGTGTTTTTTTCTCTTTGCCTGCAGTCTGAAAACCACTGCTTTCTGGCCTGTCTCTTTCCTTAAAGATAAAAGCCTGTTTTTCTTCCAGTTCCATAGGCTCAGATACACTTTTCCCATCACACTATCTAGTCTGCCCATCCATATCAACTACAGTAGTCCCCTTTTTCCTTTAGAGATCCTCTGTGTTTGTCCCATACTTTCTTGAATGCAGATATTGTCCTCATCTCTATCACCTCCATTGGGAGACTATTCCATGTATCTACCACTCTTTCCATAAAGAAATATTTTTGCATATTACTCCTAAGTCTATCCCCTTTTACCCTCATCCTATGTCCCCTCGTAGCAGAGTTGGCCTTCAGTCGAAAGAGGCTCTTCTCTTGTGCATTTATGCCATGGAGGTATTTAAACATCTCTATCATGTCTCTTCTATCCCGCCTTTCCTCTAACATATACATATTAAGTTCTTCAAGTCTGTCCTCATATGCTTTATAATGAAGACCACTAATCATTTTAGTAGCCCCCTCTGCACTGACTCCATCCTGTTTATATCTTTTTGAAGGTGTGGTCGCAGAATTGCACACAATACTCTCAAATAAGTTGCAGCAGAGACTTATACAGAGGCACTATCACTTCCTTTTTTCTGCTAGTCATTCCTCTCCCTATGCCCCCAAGCATCCTTCTGGCTTTTGCCATCACCTTTTTTTACCTGTTTAGCCACTTTAAGATCATCAGAAACAATCATGCTGAGATTTGCATTGGCTACCCATTATGGCACGAGCAAAATTCAAGGCAACACTAATCTTCAAGACCATACACCACTGCTCAGCAGACATTCTACAGACTGCAATAGCCAAAGACACAAGCAGCAGACCCAGGCGAACCCAAGGCAGCAACAGACTCCTCACCCCAGCCGGATACCACAAAATGATGCAATCCACTTCCAGAAGAGCCTTTTCATTCTCAACTCCAGACCTATGGAACGCGCTCCATGAGGAACTAAGAGCACAAAAGGACCTCAAGGACTTCCGCAAATCTCTCAAAACCCACCTGTTCATGGCCGCATATGAACAAGCACCTTAACTCCCAACCAACGCAGCCATCTCAATGCAGCCACAAAACACCAACAGCTCAGACCTGGGACTCAACCCCCAGAAATATATGTATGTCTTGTCACCTATGTTTAATGTAGACCCCTCATTATACATCTAACCACTCTGATTGAAGGATAAGGTGGTATACAAAACTGGTTAAATAAATAAATTCCGCTCTTCTTTTGTGGAAAGAAGTACTTCACCCCCTATACTATATTGCTCCCTTGGATTGCTGTAGCCCAAATGCATGGCCTTGCATTTTTTAACATTAAATTTCAGCTGCCAAATTTTAGACCATTCTTCAAGCTTAGCTAGATCCCTCCTCATGTTATCCACTCCTTCCTGGGTGTCTATTGCACACTTTGGCATCATCCACAAAGAGACAAACCTTACCTGCAATATCACTAATAAAGATATTAAAAAAGAATTGGACCAGGGACAGATCCCTGCGGCACTCCATTGGTAACATCCTTCTCCTCAGAGTGAGCTCCATTTACCTGTAAACTTTGCTGCCTCCCACTCAACCAATTTCTAACCCAGTCAGTCACTAAGGGTCCATCCCTAAGGTACTCAGTTTGTTTATAAGTCACCTGTGCAGAATGGTGTCAAAGGCTTTACTGAAATCTAAATATACCACATCCAGGGCTCTCCCTCGGTTCAACTCCCTGGTCACCCAGTCAAAGAAATCAATCAGATTTGTCTAACAAGACCTGCCTCTGGTGAATCCATGCTGCCTCGGATCCTGTAATCCGCTGGACTCCAGAAACCTCACTATCCTCTGTTTTAGCAGCATTTCCAATAATTTACTCACCACAGAGGTTAGACTAACTGACCTGTAGTTCTCAACTTCATCAGTACTTACGCTTTTGTGTAAAGGGACCATATGTGCCTTTCTCCGGTCCTCTAGGACCACTCCCGACTTTAAAGAAGCATTGAAAAGGTCAGTCAGTGAAGCCGCTAGAATGTCCCCAAGTTCCTTCAATATTCTTGGATGTATCCCATCTGGACCCATTACTTTGTCTACTTTATCTACTCTCGGGCTCTGTTTTTGCTGCTGCTATTTCCACTTGCTTATTACCTGCCTGCTGCTAGTGGTGACAGAACAGAATCATTAGAGCAAGTTTGAAACACCCGCAGTTGAGTGAGACTCTGCCCCCACCGCTGACATCTCCGCGGTGTCATCGGGACTGCCTTCATATTCAGACTGACCGAGACAGGTCCCACCTGGCGGGCCCCGGCTAAGGTGCACGGTCAAGGGGCGTGCCACTTAGCATGCCACTTGGAACACTCTTTGTAAAAGCAGTATCATATGTATTATAGTGTGGTTATTAGTTTGGAATATGCCGTGTTTTATGATTAATGTATGGTTTCTTAAGATATGGTAAAGAATAATTCTAGTCGAGGGGTCAAAATGTGAAAACTATGGATTGCACTGCTTATCTCTTTTTTTAACAGTTTTGTACCGCAGGGAATTTTCTCACTATTCAATTCTGAAAGTACTCTGTTTTTGAACTCATATTCATCTAAAATAGAATCACAAGCAGGTTATATATTACCTATGAGCAGCAGCGATCATCACACGATGTGTTTTGAGATAAAAGCCAAGGTGAAGTCCAATCACAGCAAGCTCAAAGTCCTAGACTTCAAAAACACTGACCAGTAAAATGGCCAAGTACCTGAAGGAGGAGTTGGCAGGGTGGGAGGGGATAAGGGAAGTGGAATTGCAATGGGCTAATGACTATTGCAGCACCAAAGACAATTGGTAAATCTCTAAGCTTCTGTAAGAGCTCAAGCTCCCCTGTAAATAATTAAATGTTATCTGTAAGTGCTGTTGATATTTGACATTGTAAATAGTTCTGATGAAAAGTTCCATAAAACAAGGTTATGTTCACTGTAAACCACCTTGCGAATCTGAAAGGTGGTATATAAAAAAATGCTAAATAAATAAATGTATGTATGGGTGAAGAGTTATCTTTGTAGTGGAATTTTTCTGTGTACAACTTGCAGCATTTAAGTGAAAGTTTGCTTCATGAACAAATGTCTTTTGCTTCTTATCCTTGTGAGTTTTTTGGACTCACTTATATCAGTCTCCATTTACTGTTAGGTCTCTGTTGTGATTTCATTAAAAAAAATGTTTTTTGGGCCAAAAAGTGTTATTATGGGCTGAGCATCAAAAGAACCTGCATAAGCTGAGCGTTTAAGTACATGCGCACACGACCATCTGTAACGGGTATTGTTGTTTGCGCATGCATTGGCTCCCCTCCTTTCATCTATACGCCGAAGTTTTGTGTACAGCTCATTTACATACACACCCTTTAATAAATACGGTGCAGTCTCGCGCTATGAAAATGCATACACAGAACAACGTCCGATTTCAGCATCGGCTTGTTTGTACCTAAACGGTGCTTTTATGTGTTTTAGATGTTTGGGGGGTGTCTTTCATTTTCATGTTCCAAGATCCAGGACTCCAATGTGTTTCTGAATCCTTTCCTTACGGAAAGTTTTCAGTCCTAAAAACGTGCCTCTTGTTACTTTTATTAGCGAAGTACAGGAATCGTGTCACCAAACACTTACAGATATTTTTCTTGATACAGATTTGTAATGTTATCTTAAAGGCAAAACTTCAGATCCCTGTTGTTTTAATTCTGAAAAGAAAGAAAACATTTACAGCGCGTGCTCTTTCGCAAAACATCAGGAATACCCACAATGCCCTGATGGAATGGAAACTAACGTCACGGTCAGAGAGGAGGCGGGTCTGTCAGGGGTCGGGCTGATGGCTATGACGTCATACGGCGCCACCGCCTCCTGCTCGGTCGCCTGAGTCGTCGTTTCCTAGTAGCAGAGGCGCGTGGAGCTCGACTCGTGTCGCAGGCCTCGTGACGCGCCCATGTGAGCGGGGGTTTTGTTTGCTCTCTTCTCCCTCGTGCCTATTCCCCACAGGTAACGGCCTCGCGAGATCTGTGTCGCGCGCGGTGTAGGGGCTACCGGCCTGTCGCTCGGGCCCGGTTGTTTTGGCCTATTTGTCATACTGGCGGTGGTCCCCTCCTGCCTCTGCAGTCCTGCAGGCACGGCGCTGGGCTCTGGCAGCCTCTTCGGCTTGCTGAGAGAATAGTCTCATTGGATATTGCGCGGACGTTCCCAGCTTCCCAGTGTTAGTTGCACTCCACGTGCGTCACGAATACAAATAAACTTAATGCTACGTTGCCAGACAGTGTCTTCATGCTTGTCTTGTCGGTGACCTGTTTGGGTCCCTTTGGCAACTGAATTGCGTAATAGCGCCTAAGATCAAAATGAATTAATTGACGGATGACATCTCAGGGTGTTATAGCGATTTACTGTGACAGCCATAGATTAATGGCAGAGGGGTGGAATACATGGCACTGGGTTCTGCCTGACCTGAAGTTAAATTCCCTCATGGCTTGTTGCTTTGTTCTTGTTTGCTATGTTCTACTTTCCTGGATGACAGAAAACAAGCTGTTCTCATGATGAGCTCCAAAGGAGAGACATCCCCTTGTTAATGTGGCGATTTGTACTGGCTATGGAGTGACTGCTGTCCTTTCTCTGTAGTTGGAATTCCATACCTTGATATTTACATTATTCTAGTTTGGTCTGAATTCTTAACAGGAAGTCACTGGAGAACTCAGCAACCCTGATATCTCATACTGTTAGCTATGGATCTTAAGTAGCTAATATCAGTTTTACAGAGCATACTTGTGTATTGTACATTACACCATGATTTTTTCTTTGTGATAATCAAGTAATAGTTGCTTGGGTTTATATGGGTCTTGTAATCCAAAAATAGTTAAAATACAGTTACACTCCAGTTCCAATCCTATAAGCACCATGTGCTCCTCTGGCTCAAAATTCCTCTCTATATACATATAGTCTAGCTTTGGTAAAAGTAGATAACAACAGACATGTCATGGTATTGTGAATATGAAGCATCAGAGACAACTAATTATTACTTGTGGAATCAAATTCTATTTGTTTTATTTCAAAACACACATATTAATCACCACAACTAATTAAAAATCTTTCTACATGATTTTCATATCAACACAATTCTAGGGTTGTGTTGCATCTTTTCATATTATTTTCATGTTTTGCTCATGGTTCCATGAAGGGCTGTGGCATAATCATTTTCTACCCTATGCTCTTTGATACTTAAGAGTTTGTTTGTTTATTGGTTGTTTAATATACCGCCCTTCAGAACAGTATCAGAGCAGTTTACAAAACACACAGAATAAATTCCAGGAAAAGAGAATATAGAGAAAAAGCAATGACCTATCGCAGGGGCTGTTTTACTAATGGGTGCTAGCTGGCAGTACATGTTTTGGCACACGCTAAAGGGTTGCGGGGTGTGCTTGCCAGCCAGCGCAGGGCCTTACAGCACAGGATAATTCCTGCTTTAACTGTAACCCAGGAGCGTAGGCATGGTGAACTTGAGGCACTTAGTGTTGTGTTCACACCACATGCTGCTGCTGCTACTACTACTACTTATTGTTTGTATCACGCTACAAGGTGTACGCAGCGCTGGACACACACATGTAAAAGACGGTCCCTGCTCATCGGAGCTTACAGTCTAGTCAAGACAAACAACACAACAGCTGAGGACAAGGATATATCTAGGGGAATGGTAAAGAAACACATAGCAGACTAAGTGGATCAGGATCCAAAAGTTGCCTCGAAGAGGTGAGTTTTCAGCCTGGATTTGAAAAGGGCCGGAGATGAAGCCAATGGAGAAAGGTGAATAGTGGTGTACCCCAGGGATCTTGCTGGGTCCGCTGCTTTTTGACATATTCATAAATGACCTGGAAAAGGGAATAACGAGTGAGGTTATCAAATTTGCAGATGACACAAAACTATTTAAAGTTGTTAAAACCCATGAGGATTGTGGCATCAAAATGGCAGATGAAATTTAATGTGGACAAGTGCAAAGTTATGCACCTAGGGAAGAACAACCCAAACTATGGTTACACGATGCAAGGTTCCACATAGGAATCACCACCCAGGAAAAAGATTTAGGCGTCATTGTGGATAACATGTTAAAACCCTCGGCCCAGTGTGCAGTGGCGGCCAAGAGAGCAAATAGAATACTAGGTATCATAAGGAAAGGAATGGAAAATAAAAGATATTATAATGCCTCTATATGGTTCCATGGTGAGACCGCACCTTGAATATTGTGTGCAGTTCTGGTCGCCGTATCTTAAAAAGGATATAGCGTTATTAGAAAAGGTTCAGAGAAGAGCTACCAAAATGGTAAAGGGGATGGAAGGATACTCCTATGAAGAAAGGCTAAAAAGGTTAGGGCTCTTTAACCTGGAAAAGAGACGGCTGAGGGGAGATATGATAGAAGTTTATAAATTAATGAACGGAGTGGAATGGGTAAACAGAGATCGATTGTTTACTTTATCAGAATATAGAAAGACTAGGGGACATGCAATGAAGCTACAGGGTAAACTATTTAAGACTAATAAAAGAAAATATTTTTTCACTCAACGTGTAATCAAGCTCTGGAATTTATTACCGGAGGATGTAGTAAAGGCTCTTAATGTAGCTGGGTTTAAAAAGGTTTTGGACCAGTTCCTGGAAGAAAGGTCCATAAACCCATTATTAAGAAGGGACCCAGGATATCAATGTTTGACCCAGTGGAACCTGTGTCTTTTGGGCAAACTGCAAGGTACGTATGACCTAGATTGGCCACTGTTGGAAACAGGATACTGGGCTTGATGGACCTTGGTCAGACCCAGTATGGCATATCTTATGTTCTTATGACATACAGACTAAGGTAGTTTGTTCGGCATAAGGAGCAGCAAGGTGAAAGGATCAAAATCTGCAGTTGGCAGTAGGAGGGCATAGATAGAAGGGATCTGCCAGAAGAGTGGAGTTCCTGAGGAGGGGTGTAGGAAGAGATAAAAGGGAAAAGTAGTGAGGAGCAGCAGAGTGAGTGCACTTATAGGTCAGTTGGAGGTTTGAATTTGATATGGAAATTAATAGGGAGCCAGTGAAGCGACTTGAGAAGGAGGGTTACATGATTACATCGAGGCTGGTGGAAGATAAGCTGCACAGCTTGAGTTTTGAACAGATTGAAGGGGAGGTAGTCACTAAAGAGTGGATAAGTGTCTTAGTAGTGTGTATAGAAAGGAAGGGACACATTTTGCAAGTGTTATAGAGAAGGAAGTGACAGGTTTCAGCTGTCTGTTGGATGTGTGAAGAGAAAGAGTAGGGTTAAAGATGATCCAAGGTTGCGAGCATTAGTATGGGTTCACCTAATGCCACCTGAGTGTGGGCATTAGGTGCACCCGCGCTAATGCAGCACATGCTACGTGACAGGGCTCTATGTTAGCTACCAGGGAAATGCTTTCCATGCCCCTGGCAGTTAATGCAGAGGTGTTGCACCTATTGCACCATGGTTTTGGATCTGTAGGTGCATTAAGTGCAACACATTAGCGCCCTTTAGTAAAAGACCTCCAAGGAGAAGATAAAGTCTCATAGCCAGCCCTGCTAGATGCTGCATCAGCCATACTCTCTAGCCCATAAGCTGCTGAATAAAAATAGTGTAAAAGAATATTCCTGCTCATGAGAACTTACACTAGTCAAGACAGACAACACAATAGCTGGGGACTAGGGTATGTCTAGGGTAATGGTAAGGAAACACATAATTGGAAGGCAGGAGACTATGTGGATCAGAATCCAAAAGCGGCCTCGAAGAGGTGAGTTTTCAGCCTGGATATGACAAGGGCCAGAGATGAAGCTTGACGTATAGACTCAGGTAGTTTTGATCCAGGCATAAGGAGCAGCAAGGTGGAAAGACCAAAGTCTGGAGTTAGCAGTGAAAGAGAAGGGCGCATATAGATGTGATCTGCCAGAAGAGCGGAGTTCCCGAGGAGGGGTGTAGGGAGAGATAAGAGAGGAAAGGTGAGGAGTAGCAGAATGAGTGCACTTATAACTGGGGAAAGGATCACTATGAGGCTATTTTCTTGAGATCTCCATTTCATAATAGGAAAGTAAGGAATCAGACAACTATGTAGTGAAAGTGTGTTGCCTGTACCCAAGATATTTTAGGTCTGGATGATGAGTTTAAATTGATTTTGAAAAGCTGTTGGAATTTCCAGCCAATGGCTTCTTAATAGTGCAAGAGTGATATGATCAAATACTTAGCCGAATAGACAAGTTTAACAATCTCTTACAAAGCATTACAATAATTCATTCGTGACATGACCAGGATTTAAAGTTAAAAGAGCTTTTCTATCCAGAAAGGCCCGAATCAACCTTATATGACGTAAATTGTAAAAGCATGCTTTCACTGTGGCAGAAATTTGGTTATTAAAATTCACTGTCAAGCAGATAGCTGAGAATTTTTACTGAATACAGTAAAAAGAGCTTATGCCTTGCTAAACCGGGAGAAAGGACTAGTGGTGGTTGTTCATGCAGCCATATGGCTGAACACTTCATGGGGTTAAGCTAGAGTCTGTTATCAAGCAACCAATGAGATATCCACCAGGCATCATCTTCAGAAAAGAGCTTGCTTATGTGTTCTAATATTTTATTTATTTTTACTACATGCATATTTTTTTCATATTTATAGAATGGCTCTTAATAAGTCCATGCATCCACGAAACCGATACAAGGATAAACCACCCGACTTTGCACATTTGGCTACAAAGTACCCTGAATTTAGACAGCATGTACAAGCAAACCTGTCTGGAAGGTTCAGGTAAGTTACTTGGAAAAATGAAGGCTTTTATGTTCTTTCTCAGATAAAAGGTTTACAGATAAAGGAATTTCAAAAATAAGAACTTAAGTTGCATCCATATATTTTACTCTTGGGGGAGTAGATACCAAAAAAATAAGACCTCTGTGCACAATATTTTAAAATTCTACTTACTATATTTATAAAAATAATACAATATAACAACTGTCTTTGTTTCAACTTCAGAACAGAAAAGTTTTTGCCAGGGCTTAATTTGTAGACAAAACGGAAGTGGCCCTGATCCCTCCCCCACAGTCACAAGTAATCTGTGGAGGTGGGGTCAGGGCCAGAAATGTCCTGGACAGATACAGTGCTTCATTTGGGAATAAAAAGGACGTTTGAATGTATATATAGATATATATTTTGGAAAATGTTTTTTAAAATATTTGTTTATTTAACATATCACCAAATTTGCTGTGCTTCATTCATAATCTCAGACTAATCAATACTGCCGCATTTCTGGCACGATTATGTTCTCTTTATTTCCTGTCCCCCCCCCCCCAACACAATCATTTTATTTCCATTTCTTTCTCCCTTTGCGCTCCACTTCCCATACAGTCATCATCCCTCCAGCCCTTATCTCTGTCCTGCCATGGCCCAAGAAGATAATTGGATAAGGATTAGCTCCCCTGCTCCTGAGTTCCAGCAGAAATTGCTGCAGTCCATTTTTTAAACTCTGAAGCCGAAACACACAAACAGGACTCAAGGCACTGCAGTGGGATACAGTTCTCCACAAAGCTGCAATAACTACAGTAGAAGGGCCTGGTAGCTGCTGCACCTAGTTGTGGTCCTGACTTGTGCAGAGAGAGTGGGAGGCCCTACACAATAGGGATGTGCAGGCAAAACAATTTGTTTTGTTTTAATACATTTTAATTTTGTTTCGTCTTTTTATAAATTTTCATTTCAGGGCACTTTTGCTAATTAAAAGGTTTCTGTGGCCCCACAAAAAACACAGCTGAAAGGTTACTAGAGGTTTCAGTCAAATAAAACAAACACGATTTTGTTTTTTTCCCTCACCTTTATGAACAGTGGTTCTGTCTCCCCAATTGTTGTCATAGCCTGGCCTTGCACCGGTAACCCACATCTTGCAAGGGGAACTATTCTGTTTCCAGGGAGGACAAACTTCAGCCAGCCTGCTCTTAATTGTGTTTTGTATTTCTGATGCCAGAAATTCTGTGAAACCATGTCTAAACATACTATTGGAGACATTTACCAAACCTAATCCAGATCCTGGTTGTCCATTTAATGATCACATGGCAAAAGTAAAGTCTTTGGAATAAGTTTCTAGAACAGGAGTTAATTGATTCACAAGGCAAAAAAATCCAGTTAAGGTTTTTCACTGAGCTCAAGACCAGACAAATTTTGGGCCAATCAGGAAATGGGAACTAAGATTACCAGAAAGACAAGACACAGTTAAGAGCAGGCTGGCTAAAACTGTTCTCTCTGGAGACATAATAGCTTCTCCTGCAAGCTTGCTTCCTTCTAATCCAAGGGTCACTGGTTTGAGGCCAGGAGTGGAATCTCAATGACATCACTTTCTAAGCTGGAGAAGTTCTGGCACAAATTAAGCCCTAGTTCTTACTCAAAGATGCCAAATTTTAAAGACTGAGGTACTAAAACCCATTGTGATATTCGAGATTTTAGGGGGAAGTGCAGTAATAGTGCACTATAGCTAGGACCTCTGGTGGTTTTATTTAAGCAATCCACAGAAACTCAGGGGAGCTCTGAGCTGCAGGCAGTGCTGACTTCTTGCAGCTGCTGATACTTACAGCAAAACAGCAGTATTCATAGTTGGCAATAGTGTCAATGCTATCTGCACCTCCTCTTGGACTCCAGAAATTGTGAAATGAAAATCCCTGAAATCAAAAGCCCTAATAATAAGACAGCAGATAACACTCTCCTTACACATGCACTCACTGTCCCCCTCTGTCAGGTCATCCCCCCATCAACGCTTTCTGCTCTTCTCTCAGTAGAGCCCTCTTCAACACACTTTGTTCCCCATCAACACACTTTCTCCCACCAAACATGTCTACCTCACCCCTCACCCTCCCCTGCCCCCTACATATGTCCCCTTTGACTCCCTCAGCTCATCCCCCTTCAAAACTGTTCCTTCCTTTTTGTTCCTCCATACTAGTCCTGACACATGGGGGTTATGCTCTCCTACCAGCAGATGGAGACTGAAAACCACTGGCTTGAAGATGTCACCCTATATAGGGTCCTGTGCAGCCCACGAACAACCAGTATTTCTCAGTCTCCAGCAAATAGTAGGCGAGTAGGCTTGTGCAGCCTGATTCCGGTAATCTTTATCCCTCTTGTTGAGCAGGAGGGATCTGCCTTAAAGAGAATTTGGCTGCCTCTTTAGAGGGGCACAAGAGGGCTGGAAATGGCTGGGGTCAATTTGTGGAGTCCTGGAGTGCAAACTTGGCGATACTAGGTCCCCTCTATTCTTGTTAGTTTGGGGGATCTTTGGCAGCAGAAACCTTGGTACTCCTCTCTTACCTTTTGAGAGGGGGCTCAGCAGCTTGGAGGAGAGCTTCCTGCAAGGAATTTGATGGCAGTACCCTCTGTCCCCCCCTTCGTTTGGGAAGAGGCACAAGGAGACTTTGGTGGAAGCCATGATCGAAGCAGACAAGACAGCCAAGGGCTGCACTGGATTCAGCAGTGGCGAGGGGAAAAAGTGGAATTGAGCCCATATCAGATCTGATTCTACAGCAAGTGAGCCAAGCACAGCAGGCCACATGGCTGCACAAGATTAGTGCTAACAGCTCAGGCCCTGGGACTTTGCAGGAAGCAGGCACTGCATGGCTGACAGCAGCCGTAACATAAAAGGCCAGCACTAGCAGCTGGGACCTCAATTTTATTTATTTATTTATTTATTTGACAGGTTTTTTTATACTGCTTTATCATTTCAGTCGAATCGATTTATTGTAACTTAAACTTGGTAATATACATTAAACAGGGAAATTGATCACTTGGATTTTTTTGAGGCAGTGGAGGGTTTAAGTGACTTGCCCAAGGCCACAAGGAGTGCTAGTGGGAATCAAACACTGGTCTCTTGGTTTCCAAGCCAGTGCTGTAGCCATTAGGCAGCTCCTCCACTCCATGGATGATGTGGAAGAGGCAGGCCAAGCATAGCAGGTGCTGTGCATCTGACAGCAGCAGTTAAAGCAAACTTAGTGATAGCTACAGGGGCCATTGTGATGTGGAAAAAGCAGGCCCTGCTTGTGCTGCCGTTTTTATTTGGGATTCTTCAGCCACAGTATGGGAGCAGCCTTGCATACATCTGTGACTGCTACCTTTGCTGACTCTTGTCTGTGATTGCTTCATATTCCTGGCTGTAGCCTTGCTCCTGGATGTGTGAGAGGAGGGACTCTCTGCTTGTGAGTATGTGATGGTTTGCAGTTGCATGTGTTTCATGTCTAATGCTTGAGACTTGGTATCTTTGCAGCAACACTTGTGAATGCCTGTGAGAAGATGTTCAAGGTATGATTTGAAGATCTTGTCATTGGGGTTAGCATTGATATAAAAGCAATTGATCAGCTTCCTGTAGGGGCAGAGGACCAGTGGATTATCTTTAAATTGCCTTCTTACCCATGTCAGCAGATCGAGCAACATGACAAAATGAGGTTAGTCTACCAGACACAAGACTTGTTGCATTCTCTGCCTCTCACCACAGTTACAACAGCATTTGATCTTCCCATTGTTAGAGGCCACCTCACAAGTACTGAAACTTGGCTAGTCAGTAGAAAGAAATATGACCTTGGTGGTTAGACATAAGAAGATTAAGATGGATTAGATAAGGGCTGTTAGGACCGTTTGACACATCCAGTCTGCGTGATTGTTCTGGCCTACCCAACTCATGATAAAGTTATTTCCCAATTGTCAGCTGTATGTTTTTTTCCAAGGGAAAATAGAGAATGGACAGTGCTTTTGTAGGTGGGTAAGTGAACATTAATGTGCTGGCAAACTTTGTGACTTTAAACTTTGGGATAGAGGAGAGATTGTGAGTTTATTTGGAAAAGCGAGTTTTTGGTTTCATTAAAAAAGCAAAAATTATCAGCTTGCTTTAGAGGTTTAAAATGAATTTCTGTTAGATTTAGGTGGATTCTAAGCAGTTGAAGAGCAGCTTGCTTTAGAGGTTTGTTAAATTTATGTAGGTCCTTATAAAGAAAACAGACAGACTTTTTCTCACCCACTGCCTCCCAGGCACATCCCTTAATTCATAGTTAGTTATCAGAGTTAAGAGAGAGTGTGAAATTTGACACCATTGTATTTTCATCAGTATGTGATTGACTCTTAGCAGTTCATTGGGAACCAACAAAACGTAAATGCATACAGTAAAATATACCAAATAATCCCAAAGTCCTTTATATTAGTTTAGGCATTCTCACTCTCTTAATTCCATTAACAACTTTAGACAGCTAAACTCACAGATACGCTAACAGCAGTCCAGTAGTGAGATGGGGGCTATTCAGTCTTTGCATTAATTTCCATATGAATAATTATCTCCCAGTTGGTGAGAAGTTGTTTGTGTGCACTCGATGCAAAGAGCTCCTGGTTGTCAGAGAACGAGTCTAATCTTTGGAGGCTAGAGTAGCAAACTTGAAAGAACTGAGAAAGACAAAGAGTTATAAAGTAGAGACATACAGGGACATAGTAGAAAGGTCTCACCTCCAGTCTGGCAGCCTTAGTGCTACCTTGGAGGAGAGAAGTCACCTGGAAGGAGATCATCACCTTGGTGTGGCAGGAAATGATCCTGTAGCCAGAACCTGCCCTCCAGAGGATGAAGTGTTTTCTCAAACTGTGTCTCCAGGGGCTCCTGCCCAGGAAGGAAGGGTTAGGACAGCCATTTTAGTTGGTGATTCGATCATTAGGCATGTACTGTAGATAGCTAGGTGGCTGGTGGGCGTGATGATTATTTGGTCACTTGATGCCTGGTGCAAAGATAGCTGATGTCACACATCACCTAGACAGTGCTAGGAAGGAGCCAGCTGCCTTGCTACATGTGGGCACCAGTGACATAGGAAAGTATGGGAGGTAGGGTTCTGGAAGCCAAATTTAGGTTTTAGGAAAAAAGTTGAAATTCAGGACCTCCATGGTAGCATTCTCAAAAAGGTTCCCTGTTCCATGTGTAGCACCCAAGAGGCAGGCAGAGTTATGGAGGCTCAGTATGTGGATGAAGCTGTGGTACAGGGAAGACAGCTTTAGATTCGTCAGGAACTGAGCAACATTCTGGGGAAGTGGGGTGGCTTTTCTGGAAGGATAGGCTCCACCTTAACCAGGGTGGAACCAGGCTGCTGGCGCTAACCATTGAAAAGGACATAGAGCAGCTTTTAAGCTAGATATTGGGAGAAAACCAACAGTCGCCCAGGAGCACATGGTTCAAAATAATGTATCTTTACCATTATTGCACCTGATGGGTTGCAATAATGGTAAAATAAGTTCAAGTACCTTTTAGTAAACAGCAGAGTTGAAAGATTCCAAATTACCCTGTCAACTGATAAGCAGGTTGTCAATATGAACAAAAAACATACCTTGAAATGCCTTTATACAAATTCTAGGAGTCTAAAATATAAGATGGAAGAGTTAGAATATGTAGCTATATATGGTATCTTAGAGGCCTGGTGGAAGGAACATACCCAATGGGACACTGTGTTTTTAATTTATTTAACTAGACTTTTATATACCGCTTTTCTACCAGTCAAAGCGGTGTACATTCAGGTACTGTATTTTTTCCTTGTCCCTGCAGGGCTCACAATCCGTTTTTTTTTTTTTTTGTATTTGAGGCAATGGAGGGTTAAGTGGTTTGCCCATAGCCACAAGGAGCACCTGTGGGACTAGAAACCCCAGTCCTTCTGGCCCAAGGTCCTCTAACGGGATTTGAACCCCTGGCTTTTTGGCCTGAGGTAACTTACCCCAACCACTAGGCCACTCCTCCCTCAGGGTACAAGTTATATTGCAATGATAGAGTAGACCAAATTGATGGAGGCGCAGCACTATGTGTTAAAGAGGGTATTGAGTCAAACAAGATAAAAGCGTTTCAG
This sequence comes from Ichthyophis bannanicus, assembly GCA_033557465.1. Taxonomy (NCBI): domain Eukaryota; kingdom Metazoa; phylum Chordata; class Amphibia; order Gymnophiona; family Ichthyophiidae; genus Ichthyophis; species Ichthyophis bannanicus. Next base: position 232,182,902 of record CM066042.1, read on the forward strand.
GAAACAAAATGCACTATACAATCATTATGGATAGAAATTCCATTCCTTTCCCCTTCTCATATGGCAGTGGGGAGTGTACTAACTTCCGCCTGGTGAGAATGAACAGATGATGAAATGCTAAAAGACGTTAGGGCAGCTAACAAAAGTGGCAGCGCAGTAATAATGGTGATTTCAGTTACCTTGGTATCGACTGGGTGAATGTCACAATAGGACATGCTAGAGAGAGAACATTTTTAGATTAAATAAATGATTGCTTTATGGAGAAGCTGGTTCAGGGATGGACAAGAGGGAGAGCTATTTTGGGCCTAATTCTTAGTGGAACACAAGATCTGGTACAACAGTTGACAATGTTGGGAACACTTGGTAATAATGATCATAACATGATAAAATTTGATTTACTAAATGGAGGGAGAGCAGCAAGGAAATCTGCTGCAGTAATATTTAACTTTCAAAAGGGAAACTATGATAAAATGAGGAAAATGGTTAGGAGAAAAGGAGGGGCTGTAAAGGTTAAGAGTTTGAATCAGGCTTAGATGATGTTTAAAAATACCATCTTGGAAGCCCAGACTAGGTGTATCCCACACTTTAAAAAAGGTGGAAGGAAGGCAAAATGACTGCTGGTATGGTTTAAAGGTGAGATGAGAGAGGCTGGGTTTTTTTTCCCTATAACAGTCTTTCAAAAAAATGGAAAAAGGATACAAATAAAGAAAACAGGAAACAGCATAAGCACTGCCAAGTTAGATGCAAAGCATTGATAAGACAGGCAAAAAGAAAATTTGAAAAGACACTTGCTGTGGATGCAAAATCTCATAATAACAACTTTTTCAGGTACATTCAAAGTAAAAAGTCTGCGAGGATGTCAGCTGAACCATTAGATGATAGAGGAGTAAAAGGGCACTAAGGGAGGACATGGACATGGCGGAAAAACAAAATGAATTATTTGCTTCGGTCTTTACTGAAGAAGATGTAGGGAAGTTACCTATGCCAGAAATGATATTTAAAAGTGACAAATTGAAGGAACTGAAACAAGTCTCTGAAACTGGAAGATGTAATAACATAATCTGACAAATTACGTGGAACAAATGGTATACATTTCAGGGTGCTGAAAGAACTCAAAATTGAAATCATAGACCTACTATTAGTAATTTGTAAACTATCATTAAAATTATTTTCTTCTTCTTTAATTCTTAGCTGCTGTTTGGGGAGCAGGTTGTCCTTTGAACCAATATACTGCTGTAGGTGCTTCTGGTTTCTGTGTGTTGTTCACAATACGCTTCCAACCTTGGTGATCGTTGGTGATATTTCTGGCCTCATCGATGGTCAGTCACTTTTTCTTTAGGTCTTCCTTGATGTGTTTGAGCCACATTTTCTTCAGTGTTGCTTGTTGAACCCTCCAGTGGACAGGTTGCTTTCGCCAGAGGAGTTGGTATGGCAGCCGACTGATGTTCATTCTGCAAACATGGCCAAACCATCGCAGTCTGTGTTTTTGGATTTGTTCTTTGACTGAAAGTTGATGGTCACACCTTGTCCAAATTGTCTCATTTCGATGGTGATCACGTAGAGAGACACCCAAAAATCTGTGTCTCAAGCTTGTTCATGTCAGGTTTGAGCAGAGTCCATGTTTCCAATCCGTGTCAGAGAACTGGCAGGATCAGTGTTTGGAAGAGGCAAATTTTGGTCTTGGTGGAGATATTGGCCTTCTTCCAGAGGCACCATTTGAGCGCGGCAAATGTTACTGTTGCCTGCCCAATCCTGCTGTGGACATCAGTGGTGGATGCCACCTTCTTCTCCTGCACCAGCGATCCCAGGTATTTGAATTCTGGGACCTGCTCGATTTGGATTCCATCGAGGTGAACATTGGCCTGTGATCCATCCGTGGTCATAACTTTGGTCTTTTATGCATTGATTCTTAGGCCATAAGACTAGGCGATGTGGGCAAGGATGTCGGTGGCCTCTGCATCCGTGTCAGCAAATATAGTATTGTTGCCTGCGAACATCAAGTCCGTCAGGAAGTTGTTCATCGTACTGGACCTCACATCTGTCCTTGAATGTTTTTCTCATAATGGTATCGATTACGATATTGAAAAGCGGGGGTGAGACAACATCTCTCTGGCAGACTCCAGTATCTACAATACCTGAAGACCGGAGAGTGGTTAACATAACATCAATTTTTTAAAATGATTCCAGAGATGATCTGGGAAACTATAGACCAGTGAGCCTGATGTGAGTGGGGAGCAAAATGCTAGAAACCATTATAAAGAACAAATTTACTACACATACAGATAGTTATGGTTTTAGGACAAAGCCAACATGGATTTAGCCACAGGAAGTCTTCTCTCACCAATCTGTTACATTTTTTAAAGCATCAGTAAACTAGTTGGTAAAGGTGAGCTGGTTGATATAGTGTACCTGGATTTTCAGAAATCCTCCCTCATGAGAGATGTTTGGGGGATTTAAAATGTCTTGGGATAGGTGTTAATGTACTATTATGGATTAGGAACTGGTTAAAAGATAGAAAACAGTGAGTAAGGCTAAATGGACAATTTTCTCAATGGAGGAAGGTAAATAGTGAAGTACCCGAGGTTCTGCACTGGGCCCACTGCTTTTTAACATATTTATAAATGGTCTGGAAATGGGAAAAATGAGTGGCGTGATCAAGTTTGCAGAAGAGACAAAATTATTCATAGTTGTTAAATCACAAGAGGATTGTGAAAAATTGCAAGAGGCCTTGAGAAATTTGGGAGACTGGTCGTCCAACTGGCAGATGAAATTTAATGTGGACAAGAGCAAAATTATGCACTTAGGAAAGAATAACCCAAACATGATGTAAGGTTCCACATCAAGAGTCACCACCCAGGAAAAGGATCTAGGTGTGATTGTGGATAATATGTTGAAATCCTCTGTTCAGTGTGCAGTGGCGACCAAGAAAGCTAATAAAATGCTAAGACTTACAAGGAAAGGAATGGAGAATAAAAAAGTGTGATATAATGCCTCTTTATGGCTTCATGGTGTGATCACACATTGAGTATTGTGTACCGTTCTGGTTGCCATATCTAAAATGAGGCATAGGAAAATTAGAAAAGATACAAAGAAGGGCATCCAAAATGGTAAAGTGGATGGAAGGATACTTCTATGAGGAAAGGCTTAAAAGGTTAGGGCACTTCAGCTTGAAGAAGACCCATGCTGGTCTTTATCTGCTGTCATATACTATGTTACGATATTTAAGACGCAGCTGAGGGGAGATTTGATAGAGTTCTATATGAGTGGAGTAGAACGAGTAAATGAGAATTGGTTGTTTGCTATGCATTGCAATGTGTGCCGTTGAGTTGGTGCTGACTCCTGACAGCCCAGCAGCCCCTAGGTTTTTTTGGCAAGGTGTAACCAGACGTAGATTGCAAGGCCATTCTTCTGAGGCAATGGAGAGTAAAGTGACTTGCTAAAGCCCACAGAGTGCCAGTGAGGATCGATCCTGGGGTCTTTTGGTTATCAGGTCACTGCTGTAATCGCTAGGCTACTCCTCTACTTACTCCTTCAAAAAATACAAAGATTAGGATATATGCAATGAAGTTATAAAGGTAGCACAATTTAAGACTAATTTGTGATAATATTTTTCACTTGATGCATGCTGAAGTATGTAGTAAAAGCTGTTAGTGTAGGTGGGTTTAGAATAGGTTTGGACACATTTCTGGAGGAAAAGTTCCTAAACCATTATTTAGGACCATTATTTCATGGTCGCAGCATGGAATCTCTCTGTTTTTTGGGATCCTTCATTGTCCACTGTTGGAAACGGGATACTGATGCAAATCTTATGTTCTTAAGCTTTACCATCTGCAAGAGAGTATGCCACCTCTTTTTTTTTCTTTTAGTTGGGAAGCTTATTTTTATCACCAACTTTGAAGCCCAGAGCATTAATTTGGACAGTCAAATAGTGAACTCACACTCGTGTCAGTGGAAAAATTCAGTCATTCCCCAGTATTTTCTTTTTTTACAGTGCCTTCAAGTCAGTGCTGACTTCTGGTGACCCAGCAACTCCTGGCCTTCTATTAGAGTTCATCCCCTTATCCATGAGATTTAGTATGAATAAGTGTAACTTTCAAAGATGCATGTCTTTATAAATCAATGTGCAAGTTGCTTTATTTTCTTTTTCTTGTATTGGGGGCTATGTTTTTTTATTGGAGAGTTTTACATTGTTCCTAGGTATTTTCATATCTATGGGTGGTAAAAACAATTTCGAAAACTTAAGTGCCAGCCAACATTTTTTTTTCGAAGGGATATTTTTCACTTTTTGTGCTTATTTTGCTTTTTATTGCTTGATTATTTTTAATTCTCCCTCACTTGGTTTGCAGCTTGTCGTGCTGTGAGGGCTTGTGTGCATCAGTGATGCTGAGAGCTAAACTATCGGTAGTTTAACTACTGGCAGGGTCTCCCAAGATGGACAGGTCTCAGCTGAGATGCCAGACCAAGACAAACCACCCATCTGGGCAGCAGCAGAATGGGATAGTGTTGACGGTGGAGGATCACATTTCTGTGACAACGGCAACAATACCAAACTTAACTGCGCGGAAGAAATGCCCGGCAATCTAATTCTGTATCTTGCCATGAAAACCCAATGGATAGTTACAACAAAACAAATTGTGCTGTAGTGCTGGAAGATGAGACCCCCAGGTTGGAAGGCACTCAACTAGCTACTGGGGAAGAGCTGAAGACTTTTCAGAGTAAAGCCAGCATTTATAATGTGGTTGGATCAAAGCCCTCGGGACGTCTGACTGCTGATGTAGCTGCGCATGAAATGAGAGTCAGAAGCTGTAAAGATGTCTTACACATGGGAACATGGAACGTACGAAGCATGAACCAAGGGAAGTTGGAGGTGGTCAAGAATGAAATGGAACGTGTACAGCTTGATCTGTTGGGTGTCAGCGAACTGAAATGGACTGGCATCGGGCACTTTGCATCAGATGATCACATGGTCTACTATGCTGGAAATGAAAGACAAAGAAGAAATGGTGTTGCATTTATAATAAAGAAGAAACTTGCAAGAACTGTAATGAAATACAATGCAGTCAGCGAACGCTTAATCTCTATTCGTCTACGAGGAATGCCTATCAACACAACTATAATTCAAGTATATGCCCCAACAACAGCTGCAGAAGAGAATGAAATTGAAGAGTTCTATGAACAAGTACAAGCTGAAATTGACAGAACATGCAAACAGGATATCCTGATAGTCATGGGTGATTGGAACGCAAAGGTTGGCAACAAAGAAGAAGACAAAGTAGTTGGAAAATGTGGACTTGGCAACAGAAATGAAGCTGGAGAAAGACTGATAGAATTCTGTAAGACCAACGATCTATTCATCTCGAACACCTTCTTCCAGCAACACAAGCGGCGACTGTACACATGGACTTCACCCAGTGGATTGTATAAAAATCAAATTGACTACATCTGTGGAAGTCAACGATGGAAAAGCTCTATGACATCAACAAAGACAAAACCTGGAGCTGACTGTGGTACAGATCATCAACTACTAGTATGCAAACTCAAGCTAAAGCTGAAAAAGAGCAAACCACTCATGAATGCAGCAAAATATGACCTTGAGAATATACCACTGGAATTTAAAGACTGCCTGCAAAATCGATTTGCTGCTTTAGATACAAATGATAGAGTTCCAGAAGAGTTATGGAATGACATCAAGAAGGTTGTGTTGGAAGAAAGTGAGAAGTCTCTACAAAAGGTAAAAAAGAAAAAAACGGCCAAAATGGATGACGGAAGAAACTCTGAAAATTGCCCAGAAACGCAGAGAAGCTAAAGCCAGAGGAGAAAGAAAGACAGTCACAGAGCTCAACAGAGATTTCCAACGTGCAGCAAGACAGGACAAGGAAAAGTACTACAATGACGCATGCAAGGAATTAGAAGCAGAAACTATTAGAGGAAGAACAAGATCAGCTTTCCTAAAGCTACGAGAGTTAAAGAAAAAGTTCCAGCCTCGAATTGGAATGTTACAAGATGCTCAAGGTTTTATGTTGAATGATGCTGAGAAGATCAAGAAAAGATGGAAGGAATATACAGAGTTTTTATATGATAAAGATCAAGTGGACCAACAGCCGTTTCAACCTGTACCTTATGATCTGGAACCATTGGTGATGAAAGAAGAAGTTGAAGCAGCATTGAAAGCCTTATCAAAGAACAAAGCACCAGGCATTGATTGCATTCCCATAGAAGTATTACAGCAATCTGATGCAGCTGTTACCGTACTTACAAGGCTCTGCCAAGAAATATGGAAGACAGCATCATGGCCAACTGACTGGAAAAGATCTGTGTTTATACCAGTACTAAAGAAAGGTGATCCAACTAACTGTGGAAATTATCGCACAATCGCTCTGATCCCACATGCCAGCAAAATTCTACTGAAGATTATTCAAAAGAGACTACAATCATGCCTGGAACAAGAACTACCTGAAGTGCAAGCAGGGTTCAGAAAAGGGCGAGGAACGAGAGATATCATTGCGGATGTGAGATGGATCCTTGAAAAGACTAAAGAAACCAAAAGGATATCTATTTGTGCTTTATCGACTATAGCAAAGCTTTTGACTGTGTAAACCATGAGAAACTCTGGGCCACATTAAGAAGCATGGGTATACCAGATCGTTCTCTTGCACAATCTGTACATTGATCAAGAAGCAACAGTTCGAACGGAACAAGGAGAAACAGAATGTTTTAAAATAAGCAGAGGTGTAAGACAAGGCTGCATACTTTCCCCCTACCTGTTTAATTTATATGCAGAACAAATCATCAGAGAAGCAGGATTGTATGAAGACAACAGAGGTGTGAAGATTGGTGGAAGACTCATCAACAACCTTCGCTATGCTGATGATACCACATTACTGGCGGAAAGTGAAGATGATCTGAAACATTTGCTTCTCACAATCAAAGAACATAGTCTCAAAATGGGCCTGCACCTTAATGTAAAGAAGACAAAGATCATGACAACTGGCATAATCAACAGGTTCATCATCGAAGGAGAAGAAATTGAAATCGTGAATAACTTTAACCTACTTGGATCAACTATCAATAAAGAAGCAACAAGCAGTCAAGAAATCAGACGACGCATTGCTCTTGGCAGAATGGCTATGAAAGACCTAGATAAGATTCTCAAGAGCAGAGATGTCTCTCTCCATACAAAGATTCGACTTGTTCAAGCCATGGTATTTTCAATAACATCATATGGATGTGAAAGCTGGACAGTGAAAAAGATAGACAGGAAGAAAATTGATGCCTTTGAATTATGGTGCTGGCGGCGAATACTGTGTATACCATGGACTGCTCGAAGAACAAACCAGTCTGTACTAGAGGAGATCAAACCTAAGCTTTCTTTAGAAGCTCAGATGACAAGACTTCGACTTTCATACTTTGGACATATCATGCGGAGAGAGAGATCATTAGAGAAAGACATCATGCTTGGCAAGATAGGTCAACGCAAAAGAGGAAGGCCAGCAATGAGATGGATCGATACAATAACAGCAGCTATGGGTACCAGTCTGTCAACAATGAGCCGCCTGACTGAAGATCGAACACAATTTAGGATAGCTATCCAGAGGGTCGCCATGAGTCGACTCCAACTCGACGGCACTTAACAACAACAACATTTTTTAATTCTATGTTTCTTCTATTCTTACATGTTGAATTTGTTTCATTCTTCTCCCTCCATAGACCCTCCCCAAGTTCCTTGCTTCCAAGCACTTCTCCCCTCTTCCCCTTTCTTCAGGTACTGTCCCCTCCACCCCCCATGTCTCTTCGTCACTCCCAGCTTCTTCTTTCCCTGGGTGAAGTAATAGGCCGCTGTCACCAGGAGATGTGGTTTGTAGCCGCCACGGTTCTCTCTGGCCCACTCTCAACTGCGATACTCTCCTAGGCTGTACCTTGCTTCTGGCAGTTGCCATGATCCTTTTCGGCCTGGATTCTTTTCAGCTTGTTTTTAAGAAGCCATCGGTTACCAAAACAGATTAAAATATATGCATAAGAGAAGATAACTTTCTCTCAAAATATTCTGCAAACCCTGAATTGATAAAAAGCTTCCAACCTGATGGAGCACATTTTCTCTTCCCTTGTGACCAGGAATGTTTCTTCTGCATCACTTTTACTGACCTCTTGAATATCTTATGGCAAGTTACATTTAGATACAGTAGGGAGTGTGGATATGTTAAAACAAAACAGTGCAACTATGGAGAAACCATTGTTTCAGGTTTTTTGGAACATCCTAAAACTCCCAGATGTGTTTGGTGTAGCCTGTGGAATAACTGGTGTTTATAGTAGCAGTTATATTGACACAGTAGTGAAACATGCTGTGAATGCATCTTGCATGTCTCCCAAGCAGCTTGTAGTCGTCTTTTGTACAGTGACCAGGGCTAGCTAAAGGCTGTCTGATGTTAGGCAAACCTTTAGCCATGTACCCTCCCGCCCATTCCATTCCACACAATAGTAAACTGTTTTTTTTTGTTTTTTTGCCAAGGCTGGCTTTTGGGTTGTGCAAATTCACAAGGTGACATGAGTGTGGAGTTGCTGTCATGCCATTCTTTTGGAATTTAGATCTGAGCTCAAGGTCAGTTACAAATTCAGGTACTGTTGGTAGGCCCATGTCCCAGAGGCTTTACTGTTTAAGGGCTAGATTTCCTGAAGTGTGCTACTGTATTAGCATGCATGATTTATAAATAGGTCTTATTGCATCTGAAGCGGGATCTGCTGTAAATAATGCATGTTAGCGCACTTTAGGAAATGTAGCCTAAATTTATACTTGAGGCAACGGAGGGTGAAGCAACTCATCTAGAGTCACAAAGATGATCCGAATCCAATCCTTATTCCATGGTTCTCAGCCACTGCTCTAACCACTAGACTGCTCTTCCTCCTTTTGTGGTAGCATGTGCCTTCCAGCTAGGAGAAAATTGGTATTAGATGGGCACTAGGTCTACAGTAGCACTGCCAGCTCAGGTGTGAGGAGAAAATGCTTCATAGCTCTACTGCTGCTTGCCTGCCTGCCTTCTCCTGTTGCTCGGCTCTTTGTGTTCTCCAGAAGCAGTTGTTGGGTGAGAGGAATGGAGGACTAAGGCCACAATCAGTCAGTTCTAGGAGGCAGGGAAGCAGCATTAGCTGTTCAGCAGCAGGTATTCCGCACCATGGAGGGCATCGGTTGAGGGAAGAGTGAAATGGGAATTCAGGGAGAGGGAGAGGTTAGGGTAGGGAGGATTGAAGGGAAGGAGAGAAAAGGTAAATTGAGGGATACATCTTCAAGTCTTCCCTGGATATGGGTTAAAAGGCATTTCTAAGACTACGCAGTGTTTAGAAGGACATCTACTGAATTTGCAGATGACTAGTACTTCTATTAATGGAGTGGAGGAGTAGCCTAGTGGTTAGAACAATTGCCTCGTTCCCAAAAGATGAAGGGTTCGATTCCCACCGGCACTCCTTGTGACTTTGAGCAAGTCACTTTACCCTCCATTGCCTCGGAAGAAAAGGCTGGCAATCTACTTCCTGTGATACATTGCCAAGAGGTAGCTGGGTTGCTATGAGTCAACACTGATTTGATGGCACAAAAAAAAGTACTTCTATTAAGGATTAGTTAGCAATTCGTTACAAGTTAGAAGCTCTGGAGAATTTCTCCTGAGTTTGCAATTTAGGTTTTTTAAATTTTCCTGTGACTCATCTTCTTTCTCCAGAAATTCTTTTAAAGAAGTATTTTTCAGAAGTATTAATACTGCCAAATGAGGTCTTTGTCCAATCTTATTGTTATTATTTGCCTACTAGACTTCATGCTTCTAAGCCTGGGGAGAGGGAATGGATATATTTGACTAATTTCTTGGAGGATTCCCAAAATATTATATTCAAGAGGTTTACTTGTTTTTCACTTTGGTTCCGAAAGTGAGAAGATCAAAATTTTGAAACGTTTCTTTAAATTCAAGAATTCTTTATTCCTGATCGTCTCTCCGGGCCAGTCCAGGAACAAGAGGGTTGTCAATCTTCTCCAGCAACTGAGGACTGAAATCTGAAGTTTTGCAGACCTGGTATCTGGCTCCCCCTGCTGGTCGCTCTTCAGTCTTTTCAGTCCTCAGCAGCTGGAAGGGACACGTTCCTGGCTGGCTCCCGCGAAGTCCGTTATTTTCTGTAGATTTTGTTTTTATTTATTTTGCTATCTTTTAAGCAGTGTTGCTGGGAAGAGCCCTAGCAGGGTTCCCCCCCCCCCCCCAGAAATGAAAAAATAAAGCTTATTTAGCAGAGATCTGGCGAAATTATACCGGAGCATGAAAGGAAGAGCCTGTCTTTTAAACTGCTCCGATTATCGAGGGAGGGAGCAGTGCAGTGCTGGGAGCCCCAGATACCTTCCTGCTGCCCTCAGAACTTAAGGTTTCTTTCCCACTAGCAGTGGGAGTTAGTGCCTTATCCCGGTCTAAGGGCTTAGAGCGTTGTTTCCTGCGTTCAGGTATGTTTTGAGTTTCTGGGCTTGTCGGGGCAGAGCGGCTTGGCGGCGGTTGCTGTCCTGTCAGCGTTCAGTTAGTTTTTCACGCGGCAGGGAGTTCCGTGCCGGTTTGCTTGTCTTTTTTCACGGTGGTTTTTCTTTCTGTAGAAGCCTCTTGTTTGCTGGCTGTTTTACCTTCCGAAACTGGTTTAGGGCTCTCTGGGGGTGCCGATAATGGACGGAGCCTCGGAAGGCCGCCCTCAGGGCACGTCAGTTTTGGTGGGAACGGCAGCCATTTCTGAAGCAGCACAGGTCCTTGTACCGGCTCAGGAGCAGCCTGCTAAAAAGAAAGCCAAGTCCAAACGGCAAGGGCAGGTGGAGGATGCTCCTCCACACGCTCTGTCTGAGGTACACAAGGGCTTGGAATCTGTTTTTTCGGCTGACTTTATTTTGGCACTCCATCAGGCTTATTGTATGAAGTGGCAACAGGCCAAGCACAAGACTTCTGTCCCTGCGGCTGAACAAGGCCTGGCATCTCTGCCTTCGCTGTCAGATCCGGGAGAAGGATCTTCTAAAGTAGTCCAGGTAGCTGAGGTGAGTGCTGATAAGTCTGCTCAGCTCTTCTCGGAGCTCCAGGGAATGGAGGAAGGAGAGCTCCTCTCGGATTCAGGTATGGAGTGGCCTACTGATGTAGAGGAGGCGGAGATTGCAGCGGGCGAAGATCCGAACAGGTTTTGAGTTTTTAGGAAAGAGGAATTAGGCGCGCTCATAGCCCAGACTTTGTCGGCTTTGAATATTGCGTTGCCTGCGGCTCAGGAAGAGCCTTTAGAGGATCCCCTTTTGCAGGGGTTTAAGATGGAACAAAGGTGTTTCCCCGTACACAGGGTCATGAAGCAGATGGTAGAGTCTGAGTAGGAATGTCCGGAGGCTTCGTTGAGGGGAGCTCGGGCTATTGGCCGGTTATACCCTTTGCCGCAGGAGGAGCAAGAGTTCTTTAAACTGCCTAAAGTGGATGCCTTAGTGGTAGCGGTCACCAAGAAGACGACCATTCCAGTGGAGGGCGGTGCGGCCCTCCAGGATCTGCAGGATAGAAAGCTGGAGGCCTTGTTGAAGCAGACTTTCGAGTCTTGTGCCCTTTCGTTGCGAGCGGCTATGTGTGGAGCATATGTTTCCCGAGCATCCATTTGCTGAATTCAGGGGAGCTCTCCCGACCCGAGCAGGACGAAGGTGCGAAGCTAGAGTCAGCGGCTGCTTGCCTGGCAGATTCTTTTTACGATCTGGTGCGGATTTCGGCCAAATCCATGGCAGCGGTAGTAGCAGCTAGGAGATTTCTTTGGTTGCGGAATTGGGCGGCGGACGCCTCCTCCAAAGCGAGGCTCAGTAAGCTTCCTTACAAGGATTCGCTGCTTTTTGGGGCTGCTTTGGAGAAGATTGTAAAAGATTGTAAAAGATCTTGGGGATTCCAAAGGAGGTCGTCTTCCAGAGGATCGGCCAAAGCCTTCCAAGCCGGCCAATGTGGACAGGGGAGTGTCTCGAGATTTTCGCAGATTCCGGGGTTCCCGGTTTGCTCCTTATCAGAGAGGTCGGTTTTTGGCCAGGGGGCAGTCTTTTCGTGGGGCTCGAGGTTTCGGGAGAGGATACTTCGGGTCCCAGCAGAATCCCTCAAAAAAGCCGCAATGAAGTGAGGCTGGTCCAGGCGGAAGTCCCGGTGGGGGGGGGGGGGGGGGGCGGGCGTCTTCAAGCCTTCCTGTCTGCCTGGGCCACCATAACTTCCGACCAGTGGGTCCTAGAAATTATTCGCGAGGGGTACTCCCTCGAGTTCGCTTGTCCAGTGTCAGAGGCTTTCGTGGTGTCTCCATATGGTTCGGCAGAAAAGCGCTCAGCAGTAGCTCAGACCCTTCGACGGTTGTTGCGTCTTCAGGCAGTGGTTCCGGTCCCTCCAGGCCAATTAGGGTTAGGTCGGTACTCAATTTATTTTGTGGTGCCCAAGAAGGAGGGTTCGTTTCGGCCTGTTTTGGATCTCAAAAACGTCAACCGTTGCTTGCGCGTTCCGCATTTCCGCATGGAGACGCTTCGCTCTGTCATTTGCTCAGTGCAACCGACGGAGGTGTTGACGTCAATAGACCTTACGGAGACTTATCTTCACATCCCGATAAGGCCAGAGCATCAGAAATTTCTACGCTTTGCGGTGCATTTGGGACATTTCCAATTCCGAGCCTTACCGTTTAGACTGGCTACGGCACCGCGTACCTTCACGAAGGTAATGGTAGTGGTGGCAGCGGCCTTGCGGAGAGAGGGTGTCCTTGTGCATCCTTACCTTGACGATTGGCTGATTTGGGCACCGTCCGTGTCGGAGTCCCTGGAGGCCACGGCGCGGGTGGTGCGTCTTCTGGAGCGACTTGGTTGGGTGATCAACCAGGCCAAAAGTCAATTGCGGCCGGTCACGCATCTCCTTTATTTGAGGGCGATCTTCGATACCAAGTTAGGGGCGGTTTTTCTACCAGAGAGCAGGGTGCAGAAGATCTTGTCGCAAGTGACACAGTTCTTGCGGCTCAAAGCGCCGACGGCGTGGCGTTATCTGCAGCTCCTGGGCTCCATGGCGGCAACCTTGGAGCTGGTGCCATGGGCGAGGGCCCACATGCGGCCGTTACAACAGGCTTTGCTTTCAAGATGGTCGCCTCAGGAACATCCCCTGGATTGCAAGTTGCCCAGGTTGCACAGTGTCACTGTCAGTCTCCAGTGGTGGTTGGATCCCGTTCATCTGCGAGTGGGAATTCCCTTGCATCACCGGACTGGATTCTAGTAACTACCGATGCCAGCCTCAGGGGCTGGGGGGCGCATGGTATGGGGAGCTTGGCTCAGGGAGTTTGGCCACCGGAGGTGCAAAGTTGTTCTATAAACCTGTTAGAACTCCGAGCGGTTCATTTAGCTCTCCCAGAGTTTCGTCCGCTGATAGAGAACAAAGCGCTGCGAGTCTTCTCGGACAATGCAGTGACAGTATCCTATATCAACCGGCAAGGGAGGACAGGCAGTGCGGTGTTGTTGGAGGAGAGTCAGCAGCTCATGTCCTGGGCGGAGGAGCATCTGGTGGCTCTCTCGGCAGCGCATGTCGCGGGTCGGGACAATGTGCAAGCGGATTTCCTCAGCCGACATGCAGTGGATCCCCGGAGAGTGGGAGTTGAACGTGGCAGTTTTTCACGACTTAACCCTCAAGTGGGGCCAGCCGGTCATGGACCTCATGGCCACCTTCGACAATGCCAAAGCCCCAAGATTTTTCAGCCAGTGCAGGAAGCGCATGTCGGAAGGTCTCGACGGTCTGGCTCAGCCGTGGCCGGACAGCGGTCTTCTTTATGTCTTTCCGCCGTGGCCAATAATAGGCAGGGTGGTTCGGCGGATAGCCAGCCACCATGGTCGCGTGATTCTCATTGCGCCAGATTGGCCCCGGAGGGCGTGGTATGCGGATCTGGTTCGTCTCCTCGTAGACCACCGCTGGCGGCTGCCTTTGCGAGCGAACATACTGGTTCAGGGTCCCTTGCTCATGCTAGAGGTGGATCGTTTCTCTCTTACGGCTTGGCTATTGAAAGGGACAGGCTAATGCGTCGGGGGTATTCGGCTTCTGTCGTGGCCACTATGTTGCAGGCTCGCAGGAGGTCGACGTCCCTGGCTTATGTCAGAGTGTGGTGAGTTTTTGAATCTTGGTGCGAGAAGCGGAGTGTCCGTCCGCGGGTCGCATCAGTGCCGCATGTTCTGTCCTTTCTTCAGGACGGGCTAGATAAAGGTTTGGCTCTCAGTACCATCCGGGTTCATTTGGCGGCCATTTCATGCTTTCGAGGGGGTCTGAAGAGGGCTAGGCTGTCCGCCCATCCAGATGTGCTTCGGTTCCTACGGGCGGTCCAGAACATCCGTCCGCCCCTTCGCAGTGTTGTTCCACCTTGGGATTTGAATCTGGTTCTTGAGGCCTTGGCGCGCCCTCCTTTTCATCCGCCTAAGGACATCGCGATCCGGGAGCTTTCTTGGAAGGTGGCCTTCCTAGTGGCGTTGTGTTCGGCGAGGAGGATTTCGGATCTCCCAAGCACTTTCTTGTCGGGCTCCCTATCTTCAATTTTCGGAGGAACGGGTACTGTTGCGAACCGTTCCCTCATTTCTCCCCAAGGTGTGGTGTCTAAGTTTCACTTGAATCAGACTATTTCGCTCCCCACTTTTCGAGTCAAGGAGGGTTTGCCTATTGATGGCGTGTTGCAGAACTTGGATTTGGGCAGATTACTTAAGAGATACCTTAAGAGAACTCAACCGTTTTGTAGAACGTACAGATTATTCGTGCTGTTTGGAGGGCCTCGGAAAGGCAAGGCAGCGTCCAAGGCTTCCATTGCTAGATGGGTGAAGCAAGCGATTGTGGCGGCATATCAAGCAAAGGGGAAAGCCCCTCCAGAGGGGCTTCGCGCTCATTCCACGCGTGGCCAGGCGGCGTCCTGGGCCGAATATGTTTTGATTCCGCCTGCTGATATTTGTCGGGCGGCTTCTTGGTCATCCCTTCACACGTTCGCAAAACATTACAGGTTGGATCTTTTGGCCAGGGCAGATGCAAAGGTGGGGGCGTCGGCCGTCATCGCGGGCCTGGCGGGTCTCTCCTGTGGTTAGATACTGCTCTGGTACTTCCCTCTTGTTCCTGGACTGGCCCGGAGAGACGATCAGGAAGCAGAAACGGGTGCGTCTGGGGGATGCTGTCTTCAAGTTGTCGGCGGTCGCGCTTTCCTGTCCATCAGGATTGCTTTTCGCAAAGGTCAGTCCGGGGGGTCTCTGGAGCTTCCTCGGGGAGAGTTTATGGTGATTAAAAGAGAGAAAAAAAATCAGACAAACTTTCTGAGTTACACAGTAGCTGCTTCCGTAAGGGGATGCGGGCAGCATATGTTCACTGCTTGATAGGTTGGCTATGTTCTTGATTTTCTGTTATTGGTTTTGTATGTTGTTTCAACTGCTTTGACAGGGTTAGACTGAAGAGCGACCAGCAGGGGGAGCCAGATACCAGGTCTACAAAACTTCAGATTTCAGTCCTCAGTTGCTGGAGAAGATTGACAATCCTCTTGTTCCTGGACTGGCCCGGAGAGATCTCCAGGAAAGACAATTAGCAGGTAAGGCCTAATTTCTGCTTTTGTGGGCAGAAGCTCATTATGTTCCCAGGCGTCTCACGGAACACATAGTTTCGCCGTAAACAGTTTCTTGTTTTGAAGTCCAAGGTGTTGGGGGTGCATGGTAACTTTGCAGGGTAATACCTATTCTTTTTTTGATCTTTTTCAGCTGGAAAATTTTTGATAGATAAGAAGGTTGTGTGATGTTAGGAGTCATTTAGGAATAGCCTCTAATGTATGGAAAATGTTTCTTCTGGTTTTCCTTTATTTTTATTTCTATGATTTTATGGAGTAGAGGAGTAGCCTAGTGGTTAGAGCACGGGCTTGGTAACCAGGGTACGTTTCCCATTGACACTCCTTGTGGCCTTGGGCAAGTCATTGTCTTGGAAGAAAGGTCTGACAATCTGCCAAGAAAACCCAGGAGTTGCTGGGTCGCCAGGAGTCAGCATGGACTCGAAGGCACACATTGCATTGCATTCTCCCCATGATATAGGCTACTGCTTTGGTTTTGTTAAATTCTTGGTGTTTTTGTATTTCTTTTTCTGTGAATGCATAATACTTGGAGTGTTTCCGTTTTCTTTTATTAATTTGTATAATGTGTAAAATTCTGATAAATAAAATGGAAAATGTAAGATGTCAAGAAAGAAAGACGGGAGGGAAATTAAGTGAACAGATGATGGAGGAAAAAGTCACAGCAGAGAGATGAAAAGTAGGAAGAGAAACAGGAAAAGAAAAGAAAGAAGAACTAGGAAAGCAATTCATGAGGTAGATAAACTGAGAACAAAGGGAACTTGGTAGTGAACAGTGTGAAGAAAGACAACAAAGAGAAAACATTTATCTTTAAATTTCAGATGTAGAAGTCACAAAGCTTATTTTTGTTATGGGTAGTTTAAAGCTGTGTATTAATATTTATGTTGCATCTTTTATCAGTCCAGATGCTTATGATTGTTACATAGTAACACATTTCTCTTAATTAAATACAAGCTACAACTGTAGCAAAATATCACAAACACACAGCATAAAAGCATTTTCCCTACATCCAGAAATTTACAAATACAATTTCCTTCTCTACATATCAATATAATTATAAACCCATTACTCATTTCTGGCTGTCACATCATCATGCAGCAATTGGCATATTGTACTGGTTCGAAATCTCAGCCAAAGGGTTAGGAAGGATGTGTCCTTCAGTTTTGACTCAGACCTTGTCTTGTCATTTGCACTGTTTAGGAAAGACCCAGATTCCTACCAGGTTTGAACCCCTCTCCCCCTAGCAGATCTAGGTAGATGGCAGACCTAGACAGAAATGAGCTGTGAATAGACTGGGGGAGGTTGGAGATGAGCTATGGACTGTGAGGCAATAAACGTTTGGAATGTAGAGTCTTCTTTGGGTGAGAGGGGAATGGAGGCGTAAGGTAAGGCTAGAGATGGAAGAAGGCTGTCCAGCCATCCTCTGTGAGAGAAGGAGACTTAACACATTGGAGCTTTCCTAGAAAGGGGAGATGTGGGGATGATGAAGGGGATCATCAAACAGATAACGTGTTCTGCGCATCAAACTCCTATTGTGCTTTTACTAACAAAGTAAGCATGGTGACTAACAAGGCTATGCTGCTGGCAGGAGAGAGAGCAGGCTGTAATATTAGCAAGGTTTAGGGAAATATTGAGGTGACTTGCTCCCATTTTATCCCCCCCCCCAATTATCTATGTCTAGAGATGCAGTTGAGGCAGATACAGTAAAGCTGTAATTCTCATGTTAACAGCAGGGTTAGTGCCAAGGGAACTAGGTAAACCTTTACTCTTCTGCCCTCCCAAATTAGGGTCCTAGTCCCCCTCCCCCGATTTTGATAATTAACCTTAAAAGTCATGATTATTCCACTTGTAAAGTTGCATAATTGGACACCCTAGGATCGATATTCAGAAGCATTTACATTTACTAAAATTTGATATATTGCCCTTCATGGTTATGGCAAGGCGGTTTACAGTACACGTCTCAGCGAGGAAGAGAGGTGGAAAATAAATCCATAAATAAGAAAGGAAAGTAATTCCATTCATTCTAA
The DNA here is from genome assembly GCA_033557465.1 of Ichthyophis bannanicus. Taxonomy (NCBI): domain Eukaryota; kingdom Metazoa; phylum Chordata; class Amphibia; order Gymnophiona; family Ichthyophiidae; genus Ichthyophis; species Ichthyophis bannanicus. The sequence continues at coordinate 232,200,529 of CM066042.1, forward strand.
GAAAAGCAGAGAGAGGCCAGACAGAAGGAAAAGTATCTGCACTACAGGCAGGTGAAAAGTTGGCCTCATAAGAGCTTTTGTTTAATTTCCTTGGCTGCAACCACATACATTTTGGCTGTGTAAGTTGATTTCTCCAGGAACAAGCAGGAAGTCAGTCCTCACATATGGGTGATGACGCTGACAGAGTCTGCGTGGAGCATTTCCCCAGCTTTCAAGGAAAGCCTTTGGGATATGCTACCATGCATGCATGGTCCCCTTCCTGCCCAAGGGTGCTATCTTGTCAGTCTCCCTTCTTCCACAGAGCCCAGCGGATGTCCGTCCAGTTTTCCACGGCAAAAATCCTTGCTATGTCCTTAAGAATTAGCTGTTCCCAGTTTGCGTACTGGTTTTTCTTCCCGCCTTGAGCCAGCGCCAGGCCCGATTCTGTTCTCTGCTTTTTTCCCTTTCTTTTGATCGAGGCTTTCCTCGACCGGTGTTCATGCCCTTTTTTGCCTGGGGGTCATCGACCCTGGCTGGGTGTTTCCCACCATGTCCCCCAGTGCGTTCAAAAAATGTGACCACTGCAGTCAAACTATGTCAGTCACCGACACACATGACTGCCGCTTACACTGCCTGGGACCGGACCATGATAGCACCTCCTGTGCCAGGCCATGACGCCTAAAACCAATAGAAAGAGGTCGGAGTTGCAGGAGAAACTTTTTCCAAGGTCCGACTTGGCACCGGCCTCCCCGATGCCGAGCTCCAAGCCCAGCTCTTCCCTTGAAGTCTGAGTGTCCTCGGAGTCCCACGATGGCGGCTCCTCTGAGAAGACTTCGGATCCCGAGCGAAAGAAGAAAAAATCCTCGAAGTCCGTCAAGGTTCCACTGGAGAAACCTGGTAAGACTGCTCGGAGGACTCGGGTGACTCCGAGAAGCATACCACCAAGGTCCTCAAAAAGGATTCCTTGGCCAGTGGAGACTTTGCGAGGTTCCTCTAGACCGTAGTCCTCATTGAGGATGCACTCATGAGTGTGCCAGTGCCGAGCCCAAGATCCTTGGTGCCAGTGCCAAAAGCTGCAGAGCCTTCTGGCTTAGAAACCAGAATGGCAGCCATGGAGCGGAACATCACTGTTATCCTGGCTGTGCAGTGATGGCTGGTTCATCCGCATCATCTGCTCTGACGACCGGGCCCCCAACTCTTGAGTCGAGCTCCGAGCGCTACCTGCCTTGGGTAAGTCCTTGGCACCGGTTGATGTCCCGGTCCCATTCCTCGGGCATCCAGACCTCCCTGGCCAGTTTCCAAGACTTGGACCCCAGGTCCTCGGATGGCCCCTGGACCTACAGGGTGTGCCTCGAGGCAAGGAGTCTCAGGGCCTCAGACTCATTGCCCTCCCTTGACTCCGAGTGGGAGACTGACGATGAGGCCTCCCCGGAAACCAGACGGCACCAAGACATTCCCTAGGACCCATCTCCTCTGGTGCCATTCTCCTCCAGAGCTCGTAGCCTTCCATGACTTTGTCCGGGATATGGCCCGAGCTGTCTTGATGCAAACTGAGGCTGAGTAGGACCCAAAAACTGGAATCCTCCAGTTTGAGTCTCCACCCAAGGAAACTCACGGTGCCGGTGCAGCCGATCCTCGAGTGGCTACTGTTACGAATGTGGGAGACTCCGGAGTCAGTACCAGTGGTCAGCCAACGCCTTGACGCCATGTACTGCATCAGGAAGAGACCGGGGTTTCACAAGCCCCAACTCCCACATAGCTCCGTGGTTGTGGAGTCAAACATGCAAAATCTCAAGAGCCAGAAGACGTACTCTTCTGTCTCCCCTGGAAGAGATGCTAGAGCCCTCGACACCCAGGGGTGCAACTGCTACCAGAGCTCAATGTTGGGGTGCCAAATCCAGGCCTGTGAGCTATACATAGGCATGTAACTGAAGGTCCTGACCCAGGAGTTGTCTGGGTTTTCAGCGGGACTTGCCAGGGAACCTCTCAAACGGTTCCAAGCTCTGACCTCCGGGATCAAGGACTGCTCTAAGTTCCTCTCCCGAGTGGCCTATGATGGATTTGAGTCAGCAACCCGAGTAGCAGCAGCTGGCATCGGGGCTCAACGCCAAACCTGGCTACAGTCCTCGGATCTTGAGCAGTGGGTCCAAGACAAGCAGCCCAACTTCCCCTGCACAGGAGAGAACCTGTTCGGCAAGCCCATGGCTGACAAGGTGGCCGAGATAGAGGCCGAAGTGGTGACCCACCAGAGGCTCTCAGAAAACTTCCTTTTCCCACAAGAAATCCTTGGGGAAAAGGCTTCTGTTCCTGGGGAAAAGGGGCACGTTCAACAGAGTCACCGCTACCAGCCCTTCTCGGGCCAGCAACAGGGCTGTCACCCTAAGAGGCAGGGCCGGGGAGCTCAGAAGCCCAAGGTTCAGAAGCCCCAGGCCCCGGCTCCAGTCCAACCAGGGGGGAGCTTTTGATTCCCAGGGCAGGGCCTCCCCTCTCCCGGCAGACGTTCACCAGCCCACAGAGGGCTGCATGGCACTCTTTGCCCACAGGTGGGCCAAGGTCACCTCAGACCAGTGGGTACTGTAGGTGGTTAGGGAGGAATACCTCCCCACCTACAACAAGTACTACCCAGGTTCTTTCCAGGAGAGCCAGTGCAGCCTCTCCTTCACCAGCCCTTCTGCTCTCAGAGCTCACAGGTCTATTCAGGGACAACACAGTGGAGCCTGTACCCAAACATCTATGGGGAAAAGGCTTCTACTCCAGGTACTTCCTTGTCTTCAAAAGAACTGGGGGCCTCAGGCCCATCTTCGACCTGCAAAACTTGAACAAGTTTCTGGTGAGGGAGAGTTCAAGATGGCTCTCCCTTGGAACACTGCTGTCTTACCTCCACCAGGGAGATTGGCTGTGCTCCTTGGACCTAAAGAATGCGTGCACCCATATCCTGACCCATGCCCCCTACAGGCAGTACCTACGGTTCATGGTGGGAGGAGGGCACTACTAGTACAAGGTGCTACTTTTGGCCCAGCCTCCTCGCCAAGGGTCTTTACCGAGTTCCTGGCAGTTTGTGGCCGCCCACCTGCACCTGCATGGAGCTTTCATCTTCCCCTACCTGGATGATGGGCTCATCAGGGGTGGTACGGGCTCAGAGGTCAGTCGGGCTGCAGAGCGAACAACCCTCCTACTGCAGCACCTGGGGTTTGTCATCAAATCCCATCTCTCTCCAGCCCAAAGTCTGGAGTTCATAGGTGCTCAGTTGGACACATTACAAGTCAAGGCTGTCCCCCCAAGAGAAAGGGCAGATTGCCTCATACAACTGGCAGGAGAGGTACAACACGCTGGTCATACCGGCTTGCTGCCTCCTCCTCCTGTTGGGCCATATGGCCTCGACAGTCCATGTCATGCTCTTAGCCTGCTTACACATGCAGACAGCTCATGGTGCCTCTGTTCGCAGTGGACTCAAGCCACGGGCAGGCTATGAGACAGGGTCAGGGTTACCCACCAACTGGCGGAGTCTCTCACCTGGTGGCAAAGCTTGTGCCACCTCCAGGCAGGAATGCCATTCCAGGCACCCGCACCACAGCGGACCCTGACAACAGACGCCTCCATCCGGGGCTGGGGTGCGCATTGCAGGAACTGCCGCATGCAAGGCAGCCGGTCCCAAGAGGAGTCACTCTTGCAGATCAATCTCCTGGAACTCAGGGCAGTCTTCCTGGCCCTGCAAGCATTCTGCCACTGCCTATAGCAGTGCACTGTGCTGATCCAGACAGACAACCAGGTTGCCATGTTTTATATCAACAAGCAGAGGGGCAGGGGCTTGTACTCCCTTTGCCAGGAGGCAGTGGCCCTCCTCTCCTTCTCAGTGCGCAACAACATGCTCTTGCGAGTGATATATCTACCAGGCCAGGACAACTGCTTAGTGGACAGGCTGAACAAAGTCCTTCGCCCACACGAGTGGTGCTTGAACCCTAGGGTGGCAAGAAGGCTCTTCCCCCTCTGGGGCAGACCCATGATGGACCTCTTCGCCTCCCTGGACAACGTGCAGCTGCCCCACTTCTGCTCATGCCAGCCACACCTGGGGAGAGTGGCGGCAGATGCCTTCCTGATCTCGTGTTCCGAGGTCCTACTCTGTGTCTGAGTTCCCAACAACCCCCCCTCCCCCCCGGTTGTCAAGACCCTATTCAAGATCCAGAGTGAGAAGGCGACAGTTATACTGATCGCCCCCCAGGTGGTCCAGGCAACCTTGGTTCCTTCTGCTGCTCCCCCCCCAGCTGGCCCAGGCAACCTTGGTTCCTTCTGTTGCCCTAGGTGGCACTCCCATTTCGGCTGGGTTGGGCCCTGGACCTCCTATCTCAAGAGGAGGGCTCCCTCCTGCACCCCAATCCGGGGTCGCTGATGCTAACAGCATAGCTGTTGAAAAGGTAGTATTGCCCCCTTTCAGTATCCCAGGAGAAATGAAGGAGATCCTGTTGGCTTCCTGAAAACTCTCCACCAGATGGGTGTATGCCTTTAAGTAGAGGAGGTTCTCCGTCTGGTGTGTGGAGAAGGAAGAGAATCCCTTCTTCTGCCATGTGCAACTTGTACTTCAGTACCTACTGCACCTGTTGCGCACCGGACTGAAATCTAACTCTGTGAGGGTACATCTGAGCACCATAGCCACTCACCACCACCCTATCGAGGGAAAACCCCTCTCAAGCCAGCCCCTCGTCTCCAGGTTCCTCTAGGGCCTCCTGTTATCCAAGCCTCCTCTCCGCTGCCCCCCGGCAGCGGAGTGGGACCTCAGTATGGTGCTCTCCCAGCTCATCAAACCGCCATTCGAGCTCCTAGCCACTTGCCACCTATGGTACCTGTCTTGGAAAGTGGCCTTTCTAGTGGCCCTCCTGTCCATTCGAAGAGTGAGCGTACACCAGGCCCTCGTGGCGGGCCTACCATATACAAGGTTCTATAAGGACAGGGCTGTGCTCCGCATACAACCCAAATTCCTCCCAAAGGTGGTATCTCCTTGCCACCTCAACCAAGAGGTGGTCCTCCTCACCTTCTTCCCGCGGCCTCACGCCGGCAGGGAGGAACTAGTACTTCATACACTGGAGTGCAAACGAGCCCTGTCCTTCTATTTACAGCAGGCCCATCGCAAAGCTCCTCAGCCTTTTGTGTCTTATGACCCCAGTAGACTGGGGCTCCCTGTGACTAAGCGAACTCTGTCCACTTGGATGGCGGACCGTATTGCCCTTGCCTATGAGCAAGCTGGCCTCTCACTTGAACACCGGATCACTGCACATCATGTGAGGGCAATGGCCGTGTTGGCCAACCTCCGATCAGTGCTGGTGACGGAGATCTGCAAGGCCACCACATGATCTTCAGTTCATATGTTCGCAGTTCACCACTGCTTGGAGAGCGAATCCCACAGGGACAGTGCCTTTGGCCAGGCAGTACTCCATAATATTCTCAGGGTGTAGGCAACTCCTGCCTTCCAACCCTTCTGTGTTGAGGCTACTGGAGTGAGTGGACGCTAGGGTCTTGCAGAGTCTCTCAGTGGGGACTGTGATAAGGAAGCTTATCATAGCTCAGGAAGGGGCTATAGAAAAGGTGAAGTGTCTCTGAACAAGCAACCTGTCAGTGCTGGTAGAAATGAGAAAACAGAATTTTGCCATAAAAGACTACCAGTCCCAGAATGCACCAGGTTTCCAACAGCCATGAGAGGAGCTGAAGTGAGAAAACCTGTGTTCAATCAAAAGGGCTATGAGGTAATCCCCAAGCACTCATTGCAAAGGGCAGGGCTTGATTCAGCACAGCAGTGCTGTGCTAGGATGGAACACTCATCTCAAAGGGCAAGGCCTGATTCAGCACAGCTGCACTGTGTTAGGGAGGAGCACTCATCTAAGCAGAATAAGAGTAGAGTTTATTCTACAGATGACCATCTTCATGATCACCTTGGATATCCAGAGAATTGTCCTCAGTATCCTGAGAATCAGCTTGAGTTTGATCATCAGTTTCATCTGAAGGATCATCAGAAGCAGAAGCCAAACCGGACGGACAGAGAGGGAAAGAGACCCTTTGGAAGAAGGAAGAGAAAAGCCTTTGAGAGGTCTAGAAGAGTCCAAAGCAGTACGTATACTGGGAGGTATTCCAAGGGCCAGCATACACCATTGGACTGGAGAAAGCCAGAGGAATGGTGCTGCAGAGCTAGGAATCACCAGAGGCTACCTGTGAGGGAGACGGCTGCACGTGGAAGGGACCCTAAGACCTGTGCCAGAAGGTATGTGAAGAGAGATCCAGTGTCCAGGGATCTGGATTGGAAGGCTGGACATAAGAACTGGACTACATACTGGCCAGGCTATATAGAGAGGAACTCTAGCAGCAATGGAAGCTCAGGTATGAACACTGATATCTATGCCCTAGCTATAATCTTGAAAGACAGCAGGGAAACAAGTATTCTCCTGAAAATGCTCCATTGAGAGATTCATCTGTGCCAATCCATGATATTGAACCCATGCTTGTTGAACAAGGGGGAATAATAGCAGATGAGGATCCTGTTTATATGGACTGCTCTCTATCTAAACTCCGTTGGTAACTTTCTGTTATAAAGTACAGCAACCATCACAAAGAAATACAAATGTGTTCTTTAATCTACTCAGAAAAGCTCCTGAAGCAGGATTTGACCCACACAGTGGAAGGCAAGCCAGCTAAGGGGTTTCAGCTGGTGACTGCTAGCAATTAAGCCTTACCTAATTGCTTGTGAGCTAGGAAGAGAATCACTTCTGTATCTATGTGGGAAGTAATCAGAAGTTAATCTGAAAAGAACAGTTTGTTTCTTGCTTTGTGGCTTTTCATTTGTTGTTTTCCTGATTTTGACTTTGTTTTTCCAAGTTAACACTGAAAGCAAGTAACCTAATTTATGTGCTACCAAGCATATCTGTGTTGGGAGAAATAACCCCATAAATAAATATCTTATTGGCTTTACCCAAGAGCACAACTAAATTATTGTCAGCAGCTGTGTCTGGTGTGAATGAACTACATTGCCCACAATACCTTGCAAATCATATAGAAATATGCATTTGCCAAGAGTGTGAAGATTCTCACCCAGGCAACCGTCTGACAGGACTCACCTTCTGCAACTCATGGCTACTCGGCTGGTTGCAGTTGGTGCTGTCGTGGTTCAGTCCTCGGCAGCTTGGAGCTAGGGAAGTTCCATTTGTGAGGACTGACTTCCTTCTTGTCCCTGGAGAAAGTGTAGTTGCTCACCTATAATAAGTGTTCTCCGGGAACAGCAGGCATCAGTCCTCACAACCCTCCCTTCTCCCCTGGGAGTTGCCTCCCTACCTTGTTTTAGTTTTTACTACCGTCCTGGCTATGTCCCCTTGGGGAGGAAGGGGACCACGCATGTGTGGTAGCATGTCCCAAAGGTTTTCCTTGAAAGCTGGGGAAATGTTCCGCGTGGGCTCCGTCGGTGCTGGCATCACCCATATGTGAGGACTGATTTCTGCTGTTCCTGGAGAACACCTGTTACAGGTGAGTAACTATGCTTTATGGCCAAAGTATATGTATACATTTAGAGGAAGAGCCGGGGCATTCAGGGATAGGCCTAAAGTTATACAGAGTTGAATGTTGCTGCTATTGGTATAACTTAATCATATAAATCAGAAGACAGAAACAGTAGGATCAACTGTAGATAGATGACATATGTACATGAAGTTAGGACCACAAACTCAGCAGCTGGGCCGGCCCTAGAGTTGGTCCATAGTGTTGGAGCCGTAGGCAAACTCAAACTTTATACCCCTCTGGCTGTCACAATTTAATATTTAGCTTTGAATGGCCTGCTTTTGCAGCCCTCCAGAGGTTACTGCCCTAATCAACTGCCTAGTTTGCCTTGTGGTTGTGCCGGCCCTGTTCAGCAGTCTACCTTATATCGCTGAACATCCATATAAAAAAATACAGAAAATTATGTGCTTTTCTAAAATAGTTTCCTATAATGACCCCTCATAATGACCCCCCAGTGGCATAAAATTCTCTCCCATAAATTTACATCTGCTCTGAAGAAGGTGTAAATGTGTCTGTGTAGTCTATGGGACTAATGCAGTAACTTTGTGTTATAGCATGGTTTGCTAATGCAAGCGTATAAAGAACATTTTTGCTTCCCCAATGCAGTAACCAGATAGTATACAAATATGTTGGGTGCAAAACGTTTGTACAGACAAGAGAGAACATACAGGAAGCATGCACATATCTGCCACGCGAGAGTGGTTGTAACCGCCGCTCCGTGCAAGTCACCCCCCTATCTCTTTGCCTGGATTTGGACCTGTCGCAAGTCACCCCCCTATCCCTTTGCTTAGGTTTGGACCTGTCACTCCGTGCAGCTCACCCTTCCCTTCTATTTAATGAAGTATAAGAGATGTCCAAGATAGCAGCTCTATCTTTATTAAATAGAGGGCAAGGGTGAGTTGCACGGAGCGGCGGGTCGAAACCCAGGCAAAGGCATAGGGGGGTGACTTGCACGGAGCGGCGGTGACAGCCACTCTAGCCACCTTATTGGGCAGACTAGATGACCATACTGGTCTTTTATCTGCCACCATCTTACTATGTGCTGGGATGCTGTTCAGTGCATAAATATTGTTGGTATTAGGAAAAGTGTAGCTTTGTAAGAGGGTTTTAATGCGCATATGTTATATGCTGGAATGCTATATTGTTTATAGACATCAATATTATTCTGTGCAGAAATATCATTGTATTGTGTTGTCATTGATCCAACACTGATATTTCTCTGCAAAATAGCATTTGTGCATGTTTGTTTCAGCCCACCTCCCGCTCAGTTACTCATCCTCTGTTGTTTGTTTTTTTTACCCTCCCCCTTCCAACAAAATTGAAAAAAGTTGCAAGTACTTCATGCTTGCAGTAAAGAAACTGATATGAAATACTCATTGACGCTAGCTTCAGAAGAACAAGCTAACTTTTAACTCCTCTTTAGACCTGGCATCAAAACCCCAGTGTTAAAAAAAATCATTGTGCTCAATCTTTGGATCTTCTGTGCACTTCTTTGGATCTGGGTGAAATGGCTAATGACTTCAGTATCATGTGATTATATTAAGAACAGTGTTGTCATCTGTGCAGCTACTTGCACACAGATAATACTCATACTAAATCCCTTTGAGCATTGTGCACCTATATTTGTGCAGAATATTATATGCCACCAAGCTAACCTTTGTGCTAACCATTACATACGTTACCGCATCGGCTCCTATGTGCCGACACTGAAATTCCACCTCAGCTTTGTCCAAAGAGCAGCTGTTTCATGAACAAACAAGATGGGAAACCATTTTGAACCTAGTCCTTAGTGGAACACAGGATCTGGTGCAAGAGATAAGAATGTTGGAGCCATTTGGCAATAGCATGATCGCGTTTGATTTCATAACTGGATGAAGGACAGCAAGGAATTCCACAGTACTACCTTTTAACTTTCAAAAGCAAGACTGTGAAATAATGAGGAAAATAGTTAAGAAAAAAACTAAAAGGAGCAACTGCAAAGATTAAAGATTTATATCAATCATGGGTGTTTAAAAATACTATCTTGGAAGCTCAGACCAGCTGTATTCCACGCTTTAAGAAAAGTGGAAGTCCAAAAAACTGCCAGCATGGTTTAAAGGTGAGAATCAGAGACGCTGTTGTTGCCAAAAAAGCATCTTTCAGGAAATGGAAAAAGGAGCCAAATGACGAAAACTGGATAACAACATAAGCAGTGGCAAGTTAGATGCAAGGCATTGATAAGGCAGGCAAAATTTGAAAAAAAGCTAGCTGAGGAAGCAAAAACGCATAATAAATAGCTTTATCAAGTACATTTGTAGCACAAAAACCCTGTGAAAGAGTCAGTTGAACCATTAGATGATAGAGGGGTAAAAGGGGCACTAAAAGGGGACAAGGCCATAATGGAGAGACTGAATGAATTCTTTGCTTTGGTATTTACTGAAGAAGATGTAGGGAACTTACCCACGATAGAAATGGTATTTAAAGGTGATGCATCAGAATAATTGAAAGAAATATCAATAAACCAGGAAGATGTATAACAACTATTTGATAAACCAAAGCGTAGAAATCACCTGGAGCAGAAGATGTATATCATAAGAACATAAGTTCCTTATCGTCTCTCCAGTCCAGTCCTTTAGTCTGGGTTGTGCACCCCTTCCAGCAGCTTGGAAGCTGAGCCTATCACTGATTTGACAGTCCTCTGGTACAAATACCACTGGCACCACCCACTAGCACCATTAAGCTCAACCTCCAAGCAGCTGGAGGGAAGCAGTAAGCCAGGGTCAGGGCTTACTAGAGAGACAGTTAGGCCTTAGGGGAGAGTTTAGGCTCATAAGAACATAGGATATGCCATACTGGGTCAGACCAAGGTCCATCAAGCCCAGTATTCTGTTTCCAACAGTGGCCAGTCTAGGTCATATGTACCTAGCAGTTTCCCCAAGAGACACAAGTTCCACAATGCTTGTACTGGGTCAAGCATTGATATCTTCGGTCACTTCTTAATAATGGTTTATGGACCTTTCCTCCAGGAACTTGTCCAAACCTTTTTTAAACCCAGCTACACTAACAGCCTTTACTACATCCTCCGGTAACAAATTCCAGAGTTTGATTACACGTTGAGTGAAAAAATATTTTCTTTTATTAGTCTTAAATAGTTTACCCTGTAGCTTCATTGCATGTCCCCTAGTCTTTCTATATTCTGATAATGTAAACAATCGATCTACGTTTACCCGTTCCACTCCGTTCATTAATTTATAGACTTCTATCATATCTCCCCTCAGCCGTCTCTTTTCCAGGTTAAAGAGCCCTAACCTTTTTAGCCTTTCTTCATAGGAGTATCCTTCAATCCCCTTTACCATTTTGGTGGCTCTTCTCTGAACCTTTTCTAAAATCACTATATCCTTTTTAAGATATGGCGACCAGAATTGCACACAATATTCAAGGTGCGGTCTCACCATGGAACGATATAGAGGCATTATAATATCTTTTGTTTTATTTTCCATTCCTTTCCTTATCATACCTAGCATTCTATTTGCTCTCTTGGCCGCTGCTGCACACTGGGCCGAGGGTTTTAACATGGTATCCACAATGACGCCTAAATCCTTTTCCTGGGTGGTGGTTCCTAATGTGGAACCTTGCATCGTGTAACCATAGTTTGGGTTGTTCTTCCCTAGGTGCATAACCTTGCACTTGTCCACATTAAATTTCATCTGCCATTTTGATGCCCAGTCTTCCAATTTATCAATCCTCTTGCAATTTTCCACAATCCTCTTGGGTTTTAACAACTTTAAATAGTTTTGTGTCATCTGCAAATTTGATAACCTCACTCGTTATTCCACTTTCCAGGTCATTTATGAATATGTCAAAAAGCAGCGGACCCAGCACAGATCCCTGGGGTACCCACTATTCACCTTTCTCCATTGGGAAAATTGGCCATTTAGCCCTACCCTCTGCTTTCTATCTTTTAACCAGTTACTGATCCACAATAGTACACTGCCTCCTATCCCATGACTCTTTAGTTTTGCCAAAAGTCTCTGATGAGGGACCTTGTCAAAGGCTTTCTGAAAGTCCAGATACACAATATCAACCGACTCACCTTTGTCCACCTGTTTATTCACTCCTTCAAAAAAACATAACAGATTAGTAAGACAAGATCTTCCTTGTCTAAAGCCATGTTGGCTGTCTCCCATTAGGTTGTGACTATCTACATGCTGAGTAATTTTATTCTTTATGATGGTTTCTACCATTTTTCCCGGTACTGACGTCAGGCTCACCGGTCTGTAGTTTCCCGGATCACCCCTGGAACCCTTTTTAAAAATTGGTGTTACATTGGCGATCCTCCAATCTTCAGGTATTAGAGATGATTTTAATGATAGTTCACAGATTACTGATAGCAGGTCTGCAATCTCATATTTCGGTTCTTTCAACACCCTTGGATGTATACCATCCGGCCCAGGTGATTTGCTACTCTTCAGTTTATCTAATAGTTGTAAGACATCTTCCCGATGTATCGATATTTCCTTCAATTCTTCCGCACCTTTAAATACCACTTCAGTCATGGGTAACATCCCTACATCTTCCTCAGTAAAGACCGAAGCAAAGAATTCATTCAGTCTCTCTGCTATCGCCTTGTCGCCTCTTAGTGCTCCTTTAACCCCTTTATCATCTAATGGACCAACTGACTCTCTCACAGGTTTTTTGCTACGAATGTACTTGAAAAGGTCTTTATTTCGCGTTTTTGCTTCCGCAGCAAGCTTCTTCTCAAATTCTCTCTTTGCCTGCCTTATCAATGCCTTGCATTTGACTTGCCAGTGCTTGTGCTGTTTCCAGGTTTCGTCGTTTGGCTCTTTTTTCCATTTCCTGAAAGATACTTTTTTGGCAACAACAGCCTATCTGACCTCACCTTTAAACCATGCTGGCAGTTTTTTGGACTTCCTTCCACTTTTCTTAAAGCGTGGAATACAGCTGGTCTGGGCTTCCAAGATAGTATTTTTCAACAACACCCAAGCTTGATGTACGTCTTTAACCTTTGCAACTGCTACTTTTAGTTTTCTCTTAACTGTTTTCCTCATTTTATCATAGTCTCCCTTTCGAAAGTTAAAAGGTAGTACTGTGGATTTCCTTACTATCCCTCCTCCACTAATTAAATCAAAGGCAATCATGCTATGATCACTATTGCCAAGTGGCCCCAACACCCTTATCTCTTGCACTAGATCTGGTGTTCCACTAAGGACTAGGTCTAATATGGCTTCCCCTCTGGTTGGTTCATGAACCAGCTGCTCCAAGAAGCAGTCATTTATTTCATCTAGGAACTTTATCTCCCTAGCATGTCCTGACGTGACACTGACCCAGTCGATACCGGGGTTATTGAAATCACCTATTATTATTACTGCGCTGTAACTTTTGTTAGCTTCCTTGATTTCTTTGAGCATTTCATCATCCATTTGGTCATTCTGGCCAGGTGCTCGATAGTACACCCCCACTGCCATTGCCTTCCCCCTTTTATATGGAATTTCAATCCATATAGATTCTACAGCAGATTTTGTTTCCTGCAAAACTTTAATCCTTTCTGAGTCAGTGCCCTCTCTAACATAGAGCGCAACCCCTCCACCAATTTGATCAGCTCTATCATTAAGATATAGTTTGTACCCAGGTATCACAGTGTCCCACTGGTTGTCCTCCTTCCACCATGTCTCTGATATTCCAATCATATCTAACCTTTCATTTAGTGCTATATATTCTAACTCTCCCATCTTATTCTTTAGACTTCTAGCATTTGCATACAAGCATTTTAGAGAATGTATTTTATTCATGTTAATTTGGCTATTGTTAGACATGGGTAAATTGGGATCTTTACGCTCTGTCTGCTCCATACTTGAGGGCATTTGGGCTACTTTACTCTTTTGTGGAACCTCTCTGCTTTTGGTAGTATCCTTCAAGGATATATTCTTCCGAACCATCTGCTCTTGGGCGACTGTCGGCTTTCCCCTAATATCTAGTTTAAAAGCTGCTCTATCTCCTTTTTAAAGGTTAATGCCAGCAGCCTGGTTCCATCCCGGTTAAGGTGAAGCCCATCCCTTCGGAAGAGCCCCTCCTTTCCCCAGAATGTTCCCCAGTTCCTAACAAATCCAAACCCCTCATCTCTGCACCATTGTCTCATCCACGCATTGAGACTCCGGAGCTCTGCCTGCCTTTTGGGTCCTGCGCGTGGAACAGGAAGCATTTCGTAGAATGCTACCATGGAAGTTCTGGATTTCAACTTCCTACCTAAAAGCCTAAATTTTGCCTCCAGAACCTCCCTACCACATTTTCCTATGTCATTGGAGCGACATGTACCAAGACAGCAGACTCCTCCCCAGCACTATCTAAGACCTTATCTAGGTGGCGCGTGAGGTCCGCTACCTTCGCACCAGGCAGGCATGTTACCAGGCGATCCTCACGTCCACCAGCCACCCAGCTATCTACATGCCTAATGATCGAATCACCAACTATAACGGCTGTCCTAACCCTTCCCTCATGGGCACATGGCCCTGGAGAAACTTCCTCGGTGCGAGAGGGTTTTACATCACCTGGAGGACAGGTTCTAGTTGCAGGATCACTTCCTGCCACACCAGGGTGATGCTCTCCTGTCACGTGACCTCTCTACTCCATGGCAACAGGGGTGCTGCCAGACTGGAGGTGGGACTTCAGGACTATATCCCTGTAGGTCTCGTCTATGTACCTCTCTGTCTGTCTTATGTTTTCCAAGTCTGCTACTTTAGCCTCTAGAGAACGGACTTGTTCCCTGAGAGCAAAGAGCTCCTTGCACCTAGTGCACACGTAAGACCTCTCACCAACTGGGAGAAAATCATGCATGTGACACTCAATGCAAAAGACTGGAAAGCCCCCATCCCGCTGCTGGACTGCTGTCTGCATCTTAGTTTTAAGTTTGTGTCTAGATCTTTAAGTTCTTACTAGGGGTTGCTATGGGTATTTATACCAATAAAACTGTACCTAATACGTTTAATATACCTTGTTCACCTGAAGCTTAATTAATCTCAGGTCCTTAGTGTATGACTGATTTGGGTAATGAGCTTCATCTGAAAGCACCTCCTGTCTTTTAAGATGTGTAAGTACCTATAAAGCTATGATTATCCCAGGGGTGGGTGGGTGTGTGTGGGGAGGGAGGGAGGGAGGGAGGGAAATAACACTTATTAAAAGAGAGCTGCTACACAGTACCCTGTCTTGTGCTGCTGAGGTAAGCTAAATTCTGATTAGATTTAAATTATAGCTCTTAGCTGCTGTTAGGCTCTAACTTCTTATGAAATTTAAACTACAAGCTCTCTGCTGGGTTCTAAATTTAACCAGAAAGCTCTCTTCTGTGTTTTAAAACTAAAAGTACTTTTCTGATGCTAGGCCCTGAGTGACTATTAAATGTACACTACAAGCTCTCTGCTGGTTTCCAAATGTAACCAGAAAGCTCTCTTCTGTGTGTTAAATTTAAACTAAAAGTACTTTGCTGTTACTTGGCCCTGAGTGACCATTAAATTTAAACTACAAGCTCTCTGCTGGGTATGAAATGTAACCAGAAAGTTCTCCTCTGTGTTTTAAATTCAAACTTTAATTGCTGCTACTAGGCCCTAACTGATCCAACAAAAAACAGTGGGTTCACAGATTAAGTAGCTTTAATACAAAGAATTCTTTTTAGAAAATTACCAGAAGTATATACTCACAGTTGCAGATTTCTCTCCAGAAGTAACAGTCCCCCTTTCTAGTCCTTCCTTAGGTAGGGTTTCCTTTAAATTTCTTATTTAATTCATATTTAATTCTTATATATTCATTTTATATTTGATTTAAATTTCATTTTCATTTGTTTAGCTAGTTCCCCCCTACCTCCCCCCCCCCCCTTGCGGCATGCTGAGGAGGCTTACTTGGCCGCTGGGGAGAGAGGAAGAGCCTTCCTCCGTTGAGAAGGAGAATGGTGGGAAAGTCCTTCTCCTGGTCTGTACCGCCCCGCGCCGAAGCCCTGTCTGGAGGCTGAGCACGGGGCGTGTGTCGTGCCGGTGACGCAGCCGAGGAAAGCTCCCGGAGTGTTAGGGGCCTTTCGGCACGACTGAAGAGGCAGGAGTCGTCGGCAGCTAGGCCGCAGAGAGAGCGGAACCTTGCAGCGGCTGGCTCCGGAGCCCGGAACACCCGTTTCCTGCAGGGCAGGGGGGCGGCAGAGAAGCAGGAGGCACGCGGTAAGTGCCTGCCGTTTCCTTTCTTCGCGCGCTTTTGAGCGCGTCAGCAGACTAGCTCTCCGGAGCGTGTTTTCTTTTGCCTGGGGGGGGGGGGGGTGGGCAATTCTTTTAGTGCTCGTTTGGGGGTCCCACCAAAAAAAAAAAGAAAGGGGAACCTTCTTCTTGGTTTTAGTAGATTTAAGTTAATTTTCATTTATTGTTAAAAAAAAAAAATAAGGAAAAGAAGAAACTTTATTTAATTATTGTTTTTGGTTTCGCAGAGTTTATGGTGTTGCAAGCAGCGCCATGCCGGGGAGGCCGCAGTTTCTCGTCTGTGGCTCTCGGAGGGGCGCAGTGTGCGAAGCAGGAGTCTGTAGGGGCTGTACTACAGAGGCTGCTTCGGTGGAGCAAGGAATGTAGGTGGGGATGTCCCAGAATTTGCGGACGTCCGGCTCACAGGGATCAGGGGATCCTCTGGAGGCGGGGGGCGAGCACGGCTCTCCCCTTCCCTTAACCGAAGACCTGCCGGGGCCCGCTCCTCCGCAGCCTTCCCCCTCCACGTCCTCGGGGGGGGAGGCTGGGGAGACTTCTCCCCTGAATTTGTTCTTTTGCTGCATAAGGCCTGTTGTTTAAGACAACCTGGAATGGGGGGTCTTCCAGCTCCGCCTGCTCGCGGACCTTCCAGACAGGACCTGTCTAAGGATCACAAGGCGGGTGTCCCGCCTAAGCGAGCTAGGTTGTTGAATGAAGAGAGTCTTTCCTCCCGTCTGTCTGAGACTCTGGAAGGCGAGGTCTCGGATAGAGAGTTGGGGGACGATGAAGAGGAACTCAAGGAGGTTGAGATTCCGGAGGAGGAACAGGCCCGAATAGTTTGAGTGTTCTGGCGAGAGGAGCTCCCGGAGCTAATCAGTGAATCGCTGAAGGTGCTCAATATGGCGGCGGAGGCGCTTGTGGATATCGAGGTCTTGGAAGATCCGTTGACCCAGGTGGTCAGGAAGTCCCAGAAGGTGTTTCCTGTACACTGGGTAGTGTGGCAGATGATTCAGGAGGAATGGAATCAGTCTGAGTCCAGCTTCAGGGGGGTACGCTCTATGGCTCGCTTGTATCCCTTACCGGAATTGGACAAAGAATTGCTGCGTTCCCCCAGGGTGGATGCAGTGGTGTCGGCAGTCACAAAGAAGACGACTATTCCGGTCGAGGGCAGTGCGGCCTTGAAGGATACCCAGGATAGGAAGCTGGATACGTTGCTAAAACAAGCCTTTGACGTTAGTGCCCTGACGCTATAAGCTTCAGTGTCCAGAGCCTGGGTGGCACGAGCCTGCCTGAGGTGGTCACAGCAGCTCCAGGTACCTGGGGGGCCTTGCGGAGAATGCGCAGGCCGAAGCGGCTAGGATAGAGTCAGGGGCGGCCTACCTGGTGGATAGTCAGTATGACCTCAGAGGTTTAGCGAAGAATATGGCTTCAGTAGTGGCAGCCCAGCGGTACTTATGGCTGCGCAATTGGGCGGCGAATGCTTCCTCCAAAGCCCGTCTCAGTAGACTCCCCTTTAAGGGTAAATTGCTTTTGGGGGAAGACTTGGATAAGTTGGTGAAGGAGCTAGGGGAGACTAAGGGGGGCAGACTCCCTGAGGACAAACCTAAGCAGGGCCGTTGTCCTGCCCCTGCGCGTAGCCAGCCAAGGGACTTTCGGAGGTTTCGGCTGGCTAGGTTGGGCCCTCTACAAAGGGACCATTTCCCTGTGAGGAGTCAGGGCTTCCGGGGGTTTCGAGGGGCAGGAGGAGGGTTTGGGGCCTCTTCCTCCTCTGCGACTCCTAGGAAAGCACAATGAGACAGTGAGGCAGTTTCTTCTTGCCTGGGTCCGGGTCACGTCCGATTGGTGGATATTGGTGGTGGTCAGCAAAGGCTATGCTCTAGAATTTGCGAGACCGGTCTGACCGGTCTTTGTTCAGTCCCCTTGCAGGTCTCCATTAAAGAGGGCAGCGGTAGAGGATACTCTCTCGCGACTGTTGTTACTAGAAGCGGTGGTGCCGGTTTCTAGACCAATATGATTGCGGTCAATACTCAATTTGTTTTGTAGTACCCAAAAAGGAAGGGGCTTTTCGGCCTATCCTCGACCTGCAGTGGCTCAATCGGTGTCTCAAGGTTCTACACTTTCGGATGGAGACTCTGAAGTCGGTATTGGTGGTGGTGCGGCAGGGAGAGTTTTTGACATCCCTAGACCTCACAGAAGCATATTTGCATATCCCCATTCGCAAGGCTCATCAGCAGTTTCTGAGATTTGCGGTACCACGGGGACATTTTCAGTTCCAGGCACTACCCTTCAGGCTGGCAACGGCTCCTCGGACCTTCACCAAGGTAATGGTGGTGGTGACCGCGGCGCTGCACAAGGAAGGAATCTTGGTCCACCCCTATCTCGACGTGATTTGGGCGTAGTCCGAGGAAGAAAGTATCAGGGCAACAGCAAGAGTGGTATCGTTCCTGGAAGAGTTAGGGTGTGTGATCAATCTGGCAAAGAGCAGGTTGGTGCCCATGCAGGACTTCAAGTACCTTGGAGCCAGATTCGATACCGTGAGAGGCCAGGTGTTCCTTCCGGACCAGAGAGCGGAGGACCTGAGACGGCTAGTGTTGAAGTTCCTGGCCATGCAGAGGCCTACGGCATGGTATTATTTGCAGGTGCTCGGAACCATGGCGGCCACAGTAGAGTTGGTGCCATGGGTATATGAGACCACTCCAAAGTGCCTTGCTTCGGAGATGGTCCCATCAACGCCAACTGTTGTCAGTGGTGTTGCTCTGCCCCCAAGCAGTCAAGGAGGCCCTGCAGTGGTGGCTCTGCCAGGCAAATCTGTAACGGGGGGATGCCCCTCGAGCTTCCTCAGTGGGTTCAGTTGACTACGGATGCCAGTCTGGCAGGTTGGGGGGCACATTGCGAAGGTCAGTTTGCCCAGGGTCTCTGGAGTCCGGTGGAGGCTCAGTGGTTGATAAATCGACTGGAGTTGCGGGCAGTAGCCCTCGCGCTCGTGGTTTTCGGGCCCCTGGTCTGTCAGAGAGCGGTTCGGGTCCTGTCCGACAATGTTACGACAGTGGCTTACATCAACCGCCAGTGAGGGACGAGCAGCCCTTCCTTGGAGATGGAGGTGGAAAGTCTGCTGCAGTGGGCCGAAAGCCATCTAGTGGCTCTATCGGCCCAACACGTGGCCTGGGTAGAGAACGTCACGGCGGATTACCTGAGCAGGCGCAAGATTGACCACGGAGAATGGAGAACTCTGTCTGAAGGTTTTCGACCAGGTGGTGTCCTGTTGGAAGGCTCCGGTCATGGACCTCATGGCAAGCTGGGAGTTGGCAAAGGCAAGTTGGTTTTTCAGCCGCAGGAAAGAAAGGATGTCGGAGGGCTTGGACGCGCTGCTGTATGTTTTACGCCTTGGGCTCTCATAGGAAGGGTCCTGCAGCGGGTGGAAGCCCACCGAGGATTGGTCATCCTCATAGCCTCGGACTGGCCGAGGCGGCCATGGTATGCAGACTTGGTGAGGCTTCTGGCCGACCGTCCGTGGCACCGGCCCCTGCAGAAACGATCTTCTGATGCAGGGGCCGGTCCGGATGCCCCAGGTGGATCAGTTCTCGCTTACGGCCTGGCTATTGAGAGGGCCCGGCTCCGTAAGCGGGGATATTCAGGGGCAGTGATCTCAACACTGTTGAATACACAAGCGCTCGACCTGCCTCTCTTATGTGCGGACCCAGCACAGATCCCTGGGGTACTACACTATTCACCTTTTTCCATTGGAAAAATTGGCCATTTAGCCCTACCCTCTGCTTTCTATCTTTTAACCAGTTCCCGATCCACAATAGTACACTGCCTCCTATCCCATGACTTTTTAGTTTTGCCAAAAGTCTCTGATGAGGGACCTTATCAGAGGTTTTCTGAAAGTCCAGATACACTATATCAACCGACTCACCTTTGTCCACCTGTTTATTCACACTTTCAAAAAAGCATATCAGATTAGTAAGACAAGATCTTCCTTATCTAAAGCCATGTTGGCTGTCTCCCATTAGGCCATGACTATCTACATGCTGTATAATTTTGTTCTTTATGATGGTTTCTACCATCTTCCCTGGTACTGACGTCAGGCTCACCGGTCTGTAATTTCCTGGATCACCCCTGGAACCCTTTTTAAAAATTGGCGTTATATTGGCGACCCTACAATCTTCAGGTATTACAGATGATTTTAATGAAAGTTCACAAAGTTGGACCGAGGGAGAGCTCTAGATGTGGTGTATTTAGATTTCAGTAAAGCCTTTGACACTGTTCCTCACAGGCGACTTATAAACAAACTGAGCACCCTAGGGATGGACCCTAAAGTTACTGCTTGGGTTAGAAATTGGTTGGGTGGGAGGCGACAAAGAGTACAAGTAAATGGAGCTCACTCTGAGGAGAAGGATGTTACCAGTGGTGTGCCCCAGGGATCTGTCCTTGGTCCGATTCTTTTTAACATCTTTGTTAGTGATATAGCGGAAGGGCTGTCGGGTAAGGTTTGCCTCTTTGCGGATGATACCAAAATCTGCAATAAAGTAGACACCCAGGAAGGTGTAGATAACATGAGGAGGGATCTGGCTAAGCTTGAAGAATGGTCTAGAATTTGGCAACTGGGATTTAATGTTAAAAAATGTAAGGTCATGCATTTGGGCTGCAGCAATCCAAGGGAGCAATACAGTATAGGAGGTGAAGTACTTTTGTCCACTAAAGAAGAGTGGGACCTAGGCGTAGTTGTGTCCGATGATCTTAAAGTAGCTAAACAGGTAGAAAAGGCGACGGCAAAAGCTAGAAGGATGCTTGGGTGCATACGGAGAGGAATGGCTAGCAGAAAAAAGGAGGTGATAATGCCTCTGTATAAGTCTTTGGTGCGACCTCATTTGGAGTATGGTGTGCAATTCTGGAGACCGCACCTTCAAAAGGATGTGAACAGGATGGAGTCGGTGCAGAGGGTTGCTACTAAGATGATTAGTGGTCTTCATTATAAAGCATATGAGGACAGACTTAAGGATCTTAATATGTACACCTTAGAGGAAAGGCGGGATAGAGGTGATATGATTGAGATGTTTAAATACCTCCGTGGCATAAATGTTCAGGGAGAGAGCCTCTTTCAATTGAAAGCAAGTTCTGCGACGAGGGGACATGGGATGAGGGTGAAGGGAGATAGATTCAGGAGTGATATGCGGAAATATTTCTTTACGGAAAGAGTAGTGGATCCGTGGAATAGTCTCCCAGTGGAGGTGGTAGAGATGAGGACAGTAACTGAATTCAAAAAAGCATGGGACCAACACAGAGGATCTCTAAAGGTAAAAAGTGGACTGTTGTAGTTATGGAAGGACAGACTAGATGGGCCTTGTGGTCTTTTTCTGTCATCGTGTTTCTATGTTTCTATGTTTCTAATAATAGCAGGTCTGCAATCTCATATTTCAGTTCTTTCAACACTCTTGGATGTATACCATCCGGTCCAGGTGATTTGCTACTCTTCAGTTTATCAAATAGTTGTAATACATCTTCCCGGTGTAGCGATATTTCTCTCAATTCCTCTGCAGTATCACCTTTAAATACCACTTCAGTCTTGGGTAACATCCATACATCTTCCTCAGTAAAGACCGAAGCAAAGAATTCATTCAGTCTCTCCGCTATAGCCTTGTCTCCTCTTACTGCCCCTTTTACCCCTCTATCATCTAATGGTCCAATTGACTCTCGCACAGGCCTTTTGCTACGAATGTACTTGAAAAAGTCTTTATTTCATATTTTTGCTTCCGTAGCAAGTTCCTTCTCAAATTCTCGCTTTGCCTGCCTTATCAATGCTTTGCATTTAACTTGCCAGTGCTTGTGCTGTTTCCAGTTTTCTTCGTTTGGCTCTTTTTTCCGTTTCCTGAAAGATGCTTTTTTGGCAGCAACAGCCTCACTGACCTCACCTTTAAACCATGCTGGACATTTAAATGGCAATGAAATTTAATGTGGACAAGTATAAAGTTATGCACCTAGGAAAGAACACCCAAACTATGGTTACAAGATGCAAGATTCCACATTAGGAACCACCACCCAGGAAAAAGATTCAGGGATCATCGTCATTAACACATTGAAATCCACTGTGCAGTGACAGCCAAGACGGCCAACAGAATGCTAGGAATCATAAGGAAAGGAGTGGAGAATAAAACAAATGATATTATAATGCCTCTAGATTGTTGCATGGTGCGAACGCATCTTGAATATTATGTGTAATTCTGGTCGCCGTTTCTTAAAAAGGATATAGCAGAATTAGAAAAGGTACAGAAAAGAGCCACCAGAATGGTAAAGGGGATGGAAGGATACCCCTATGAGGAGAGGCTTAAAATGTTTGGGCTCTTCAACCTGGAAAAGAGACGGCTGAGGTTTGATATAATAGATGAATGGAGTGGAAAGGGTAAACGTAGATCGTTTGATATAATTAATGAATGGAGTGGAAAGGGTAAACGTAGATCATTTATGTCATCAAAAAGTAGAAAAACTAGGAGACATTTGAAGCTACAGTGTAACCTGTTTAAGACTAATAAGAGAAAATACTTTTTCACCCAAAGCATACTCAAACTCTGGAATTCGTTACTAGAGGATGTAGTAAAAGCTGTTAGTGTGTCTGGGTTTAAAAAAAGGTTTGGACAAGTTTCTGGAGGAAACCATAAACCATTATTAAAGAGGATCCGGGAAATCCACTGCTTGTCCCAATACAAGCATTGTGGAACCTGTGTCTTTTAGGGAAACTGCTAGGTACTTGTGATCTGAATTGGCCACTGTTTGGAAACAGGATACTGGGCTTGATGGACCCCAGTATGGCATATCTTATGTTCTTAAACTATGCTCCCAGGAATGCCTACAAATATTTTATGGAAATGTATGCATGGTCTTGTCAGCATGCTTACTTCTATGTGTGTAAACACTCATGCAATTTCATAAGAGTTTTTTTTCCCATGTCTAAAGCATCATTTAAATGGGGAGAATGCTTTATAAAATTATCTTCAATGAAAGCAGTTTGCAGAAGCTATTCAGGTAAATGGTCTGTTTGAAAGTTGCCCACCCTTTCACTGTGTAAAAAGTATACGCTGATGGTTCTTTAACTGCAGCTGTTCTTCACTGCCCTCCAAACTTCGCCGCTCTAGGTGACTGCCTGTTCTAACGATTAAGCTAGTCATGTCTGCTGGGAGGGAATCACATGGGGAAGGAGAAGACTAAGTGAAACATGGGTTTTGTTGACTGAGCTTGCAGAGCCTGTAGCCTTCCCACATAGGAGCTGTAGAGAGAGCTCCAGGGCTGTTGGAGTTGGGTCTGTGCTCTCAGAGTGCAGAACCTCAATTTGCACTTCCCTTGGAGAAGTACTTGCATCAAGTAGCCCCCCCCCCATCTGCATAATGTGCCACAAACACTAAAGGCAGCCCTGGGTTTTGCTCTGTGAGGGTCCCAGATATGTGTTCTTCAAAAAGCTAGAAACTGTATATGGATAATATCCTAGAGCAATGGTTCTCAACCTTTTTTGTACCGTGACCCCTTTTACCATTGGTCAACTTGTGGTGACCCCCAATGATAAAATCAAATGTGTCTCTTTTTTCCTTTACCGTTAACGCATTGTCGCTGTAATCATTTGTTGAATTATTAATATATTTTAGGCCTTTGCAATATGTTTTTATTTATAAAATTTACTTATTTAAACCACAATAACAAGTAACAATATTTGATTTCAAAATTATTATGATTTTGTAGTCAAATCACTAATATGAAATAAAATTATTTTTTCTACCTTTGTTGTCTAACCAATTTATTCTCTGATCATGCTGGTCCTGATCTGAGGCTTCTGCTTTCCTGTCTTCTCTTAGCTCTCTTTCTGTGGTCTATGGTCCATCTGCCATTTCTTATTTCTTCTTTTGTTTTCTTCACTTCTTTCCATCAGCCTATTTCCAGTCCCCTTCTAGTCCAAATACCATGGCAGACCCTCTCAGCATCCACTTCCTTCCAGTCCCATTCTCCCATCCCCTCGCATCAGCCCATTTGTAGCCCTAGCCCCCAATTTTCTTCCAAGGCCAGCAGCTCTATCCTCCCCTCCTCACCATCAGCCCATTTCCAGTTGCAGCCCCCCCAATCAGCTCACTTCCAGTGCTAGTCCCCCCTCAACCCCATTACCAGTTCTAGGCTCCCCTAATCAGCCCATTACCAGTTCTACCCCCCCATCACCCCAAGTCCAGTTGAAGCCCCCCCAATCAGCTCACTTCCAGTGCTAGTCCCCCCTCAACCCCATTACCAGTGCTAGGCTCCCCTAATTAGCACATTACCAGTTCTACCCCCCCCCATCAGCCCATTTCCAGTTGACGCCCCCCCCCATCAGCTCACGTATAGTGCTAGTCCCCCCTCAACTCCATTACCAGTGCTAGGCTCCCCTAATCAGCCCATTTCTAGTCCTAACCTCCCCGGTCAGCTCATTTCCAATGCTAGCCCCCCATCAGTCCATTGCCAGTCCTGCCAGTCCTACCCCCCCCCATCAGCCCATTACCAGTCCCAACCCCCCCTCCATTGATCAGTCCATTCCCAGTCCTAGCCTTCCCTAATCAACCCATTACCAGTCCTAGCCCCCCACCCGATTTGCTCTTTACCTGTGCTAGCCCCCCCATCAGCCCATTATAATCCTAACCCGCACTGTCTCTCCCCTCTGTCCAGCATTTATCCCCTGTCTGTCCAGTATGTCCCCCTGTCTCTCTCCTTTGTCCATGTCAGCCCCCCTTTCCTCCCTCCATCCATCCATGTCAGCCCCCCCTCCATCCCTCCCTCCCCCATGTCAGCCCCGTTGCAGGTTCCCTGCCCCCCCCGTGTCTGCCTGCTATTGCTCTGTTCTTCTGCAGCCGCGATTCCCTGTCTCTTAGGGAACCGCGGCTGTGCCTGTGAAGCCATTGCGGAGCCTTTCTGTCTCTCGACGGGTTCCATGCAGCATTGTCCTGCCTCCAAAGCATGCAGCATTGTCTCGCCTCCAAAGGAAGCTGTTTACCACTTCCTTTGGAGGCGGGACAATGCTTCACGGAGCCCGTGGCTCCGCAACATTTTCACAGGCACAGCCGCGGTTCCCTAAGAGGCAGGGAGCCGCGGCTGCAGAAGAAGAGAGGCGGTGAGTCTGCCGCTGCTGAGAAGCGGACTTGGCAGCGGCAGCAACTTGTGCAATTTTTTATTTTTTTTTTAACTGGAGTGAGGCGACCCCTGCTAAATCCTGTGGCGACCCCCGTGGGGGTCGTGACCCACAGGTTGAGAACCGCTGTCCTAGACAGACCATTTACATTTTACTTTACTGGAAGCCTACTTGTGTTTTTTCTCAAGGATGGTATTATAATGAGCATTAGCTTTGTTTTGTGCCCAACCATCATATGGCACTCTGAGGGGTGATATAATCATAAGGTGCACTACCCTTTAGCATGGTGGTTTACTTCCAGTTTCCTGCGCTAATCTTATTCGTGATAGAATAAATTTCTTAGCATAGAAAATTCCTCTGGAGAGGAGCAGGCTGAATGTTACTAACTAGAATTATTTTACTTAGATATCAGATCAGACACCATAATGATTGTTTTTGTGTGTTTATTTTATACATTGCCTTGGGATTCAGGAAAATAATAATACGTATAAATAAATACATATCTCTAAGAACAAACAGGAATGAGTCTTCACATATGGGTTTCGTCAGTACCGACGGAGCCTGCGCGGGAACGCTCCCCAGCGTCCAATCATAAAGTTTTTGGGAGCATCCCACAGTGCCTGCGTGCTGCCTTCCTGCCTTTCCCAACTGTCTCTCCTCAGTTCTTCTTTTTCCGCAGAGCCAGCAGGTTGTGTTCCTGTCACCGCAGAAGAATTTCTTTATTTTCTTTATTTCTTTTGTATCGCGTCTGCCTTCTTCGACGCTCTACCGGTACCGCCGGTCCTTCTTTTCTTCTTTTGAAAAAACAAAACAAAACGATTTTCCTTTTCTTTTTTCTTCAGGTGCACTTGCGTTTTGGGCCTTAGGCCCAAAACATTTTTTCTTTAACATGGAAAAACCTGCCTCAGGGTTTAAGAAGTGCACAAAATGTGGCGGTACCATTTCCGTCACTGACACCCACGACTGGTGTCTAAAATGTTTAGGTCCTGACCATTCCATTACAGATTGCATGTTCTGTTCTATGATGTCTAAAAGAGGTCGGCAGAACCAAGCTGCCAAGCTCAGTACCCTGTTTCCCTCTGATGCGGCTTCGGTGGCATCGACGTCTTCCAGGGCTTCTTCTTCCTCACAAGGATCTCAGGTAACTAAACATAAATCCAGCCGGTCCTCGAAAGGTAGCTCTCCTTCTAAGCATCGAGATGCCTCTGGCGTTGCCCTCGAGGATTCTGCACCGGCAAAATTACCCCGGCAGGAGGCTTCGGCCTCCAAAGCATCATCATCGGGGTTCCAGGATGATCTCGATGGCTTGGCCTCGACAGATCACCTGGTGCCATGCTCTGGGGTACCGGTGGCTTCCACCGGTACCGACTTCCAAGCATTGGCGGCGTCGATGGACCAGAGGATTCTGTCCATAGAACGCAGTCTGGCGGCTTTCCTTGTGGCATCGACGCCCCTGGTACCGCAACAGACTACTCCACTGGTACCGGCTCTAGCACTGCCATTGGTACCGATCCCGGTACCGGTGGCATCGACATCGGCATCGGTGTCCGCTATGCCGGTACTCTGTCCTCTGAAGCCCTCCGGTACCGATACCCCGGTACCGGTTATTCCCGATACCGATCCTGGTCGGTATGGGTATCGGGCTTTGCAAGAGCATCCGGACAGACGATACTTTGATTCCTCTGAAGAGACTGAGGATTCTGAGGCGTCTGTCGATGCAGTGATGCTTCTTCCACAGGAGGAGTCCTCTCCTAAACGAAGGATGTCTCCTCCAGAGGACTTGTCTTTTCAAGACTTCATCAGGGAGGTGGCTCGGGGCCTATCCATCACGGTGGCCCCTGAGACAGAACCCAGAGCCAAGGAGTTAGATATTTTACAATATCCTAAAACTCCTAAGGAGGCAGCTACCTTGCCTGTTCATGAGATTTTGTATGATCTCATGTTGAGGATGTGGGAAACACCTCTTACCACCTCTCCTCATTCTCGAAGGTTAGATACCATGTATCGTGTCCCTCCTTGTCCTGGTTTCCATAAAACTCAGCTTCCTCACCACTCTATTGTGGTTGAGTCTGCTATGAGAAAGATTAGAAGTGCCAAAAGACATGCCTCTAATCCTCCAGGACGTGAATGTAGAACCCTGGATGCTTTTGGACGTAGGGTCTTCCAAGCCTCCGTGCTTGCTGCGAGAATTAATTCCTATAGTCTTTACATGGGAATGTTCCTAAAAGAAGTCAATGATCATTTGCAGACTTTAAGTCCTTTCATTTCTGAAGATAAGACAGGACTTTCTCACTTGGCTCAAACATGCCTAAGATATCTCCAAATTCTCCAACCATGCAGCTTTCGACTCCTTTGAGTGTGTAAGCAGAACCTCGGCTATTGCCATAGGTGCACGTAGAATTGCTGGGCTTCAAGCATCTGATTTGGAGATCTGGGTACAAGATGAATTGGGAAATATCCCTTGTACAGGTGAAAACCTGTTTGGTAAAGATTGGCAAGCAAAGGCCAATCAGATGGATGCTGAAAATTCTGCCTTGAATAGACTATCCAAATCCACAGCTGCTCCTGCTAAGAAAAGGTTGTTCAAGAAAGCACCTTTTTCTAAAAAGGGAAGATTTTATCTTGCTTATAGTCAGCGGGCATCTTCTGCAGCTCAGTTCCCTACCAAACGTCAGCAATCATCCAAACAGAACAAAGCAAAGGCTGCTAGGCCTCCACCGGCCCAGCAACCTCAACCCCCTCAGGGACTTTGACTTTCCACTAGAGAACTTAGCCTTCCTAGCTCTGGAAGGACCAGAGCCCTCCACCATTCCAGGAAGGTTATGTCATTATCTCCAGGAACAAGCAGGAATGAGTCTTCACATATGGGTATCGTCGGTACCGACGGAGCCTGTGCGGGAACGCTCCCCAGCGTCCAAAAAGAAAGCTTTTGGGAGCATCCCACAGCGCCTGCGCGCTGCCTTCCCGCCTTTCCTAACCGCCTCTCTCCAGTTCTTCTTTTCCGCAGAGCCAGCAGGTCGTGTTCCTGTCACCGCTGAAGAATTTCTTTATTTTATTTCTTTGGTCGCGCGTCTGCCTTCTCGACGCTGGACCGGTACCGCCGGTCTTTTCTTTCTTTATTTAAAAAAAAAACAAAACAACAACTCTGTTTTTCTCACTTCAGTGCATTTTCTTCTTGGCCTTAGGCCTAGGACATTTTTCCTCATGGAAAAGCCCGCCTCTGGGTTTAAAAAATGCACGAAGTGCAGCGGCACTATTTCTGTCACTGACACCCATGAATGGTGTCTAAAATGTTTAGGTCCTGACCACTCCATTGCGGATTGTGAGTCCTGCTCCATGATGTCTAAAAGAGGTCTACAGAATCGAGCAGCTAAGCTCAGTACCCTATTTCCCTCGGATGCAGCTTCGGTTGCATCGACGTCTTCCAGGGCTTCTTCTTCCTCACATGAGTCTCAGGTAACCAAACTTAAATCCATCCGGTCCTCGAAGGGTAGATCTCCCTCTAAGTATCGAGATGCCTCCGGGCTTGCCCTCGAGGAATCCGCACCGGCAAAATTACCCCGGCGGGAGGATCCGGCTTCCAAAGCTTTATCTATGGGGTCACAGGTTGACATCGATGGCTCGGCCTCGACCTATCACCTGTTGCCATGTTCTGGGGTACCGGTGGTTCCCACTGGTACCGACATCCAGACATTGGTGGTGTCGATGGATCAGAATATTCTGATCATGCAGCGTGCCATCACGGCATTCATACAAGCTGCGACGCCTTCGGTACCGCAACAAACCCCGTTGCCGGTGTCGACTGCAGCGGTACACTGTTCTGTGATGCCCATCGGTTCCGAACCGGTACCGATCACTCCTGATGTCGATACCACCCGGTACGCGTATCGGGCTCTGCAGGAGCATCCAGACAGACGATACTTCGATTCCTCTGAAGACTCTGATGAATCAGAGATCTCTGTCGAAGCATCGGTGATCCATCCTCAGGAGCCCTCTTCTCCAAAAAGGAGAATGTCTCCTCCAGAGGATTTGTCTTTTCAGGATTTCATTAGGGAAGTGGCCAGGGGCCTTTCCATCTCAGTGGCCCCTGAAACAGAACCTAGAGCCAAGAAGTTAGATATTTTACAATATCCTAAGGCTCCTAAGGAGGCAGCCACTTTACCAATACATGAGATTCTTTATGATCACATGTTGGGCATATGGGAGACTCCTCTCACTACTCCTCATTCTCGCAGGTTGGACACCATGTATCGTGTTCCTCCTTGTCCTGGCTTCCATAAGACTCAGCTTCCTCACCACTCCATTGTGGTAGAGTCTGCTATGAAAAAGATAAAGAATACAAAAAGGCACTCTTCTGCTCCTCCAGGAAGAGAATGCAGGACCTTAGATGCCTTTGGCAGGAGAATTTTCCAAGCCAGTATGCTTGTTGCCAGAATCAACTCCTATAGTCTCTATATGGGGATGTTTCTTAAAGAGGTTACAGATCACCTGCAAACTTTATCTCCTTTTATTTTAGAAGATAAAAGGGAAGAGTTCCTCACTTGGCTCAAACATGCCCAGGATGTCTCCAAGTTTTCCAACCGTGCAGCCTTTGACTCCTTTGAAGGTGTCAGCAGAGCCTCGGCTATTGCCATAGGTGCACGTAGAGTTGCTTGGTTACAGGCTTCTGATTTGGAACCCTGGGTTCAAGATGGCCTAGGTAACCTTCCTTGTACAGGTGAAAACCTTTTTGGCAAAGATTGGCAAGCAAAGGCCACCCAGATGGATGCTGAAAATTCGGCTTTAGATAGACTTTCAAAGTCTACTTCTGCTCCTTTTAAGAAAAGGTTGTTCAAAAAGGGATTTTTTCCCAAAAAAGGCAGATATTATTCTGCTTATGGTTAGCAGGCCTCTTCTGCAGGTTGTTTTGCTACAAAGAGACAGCAACAACCAAAACAGGCCAAGCCTAAGGCTGCTAGGACTGCTACAGCCCAACAGCCTCAGCCTCCTCAGGGCCTTTGACTTACAACTAGAGAACTTAGCCTTTCTGACTCTAGAACATCCAGAGCCTCTCACCATTCCAGGAAGGTTAGCTCACTTTGCTCCCAGATGGGAACAAATCACAGCAGAGCAATGGACCCTCTCCATCATAAAGGAGGGCTACAAGCTTCATTTTCTAAACCTTCCCCCTCATACCATGGTGAGAGAGTTCAATTCTCCAACATCTCTCCTCGACCTTCTGGGTCAGGAAATTGCTACCCTTCTTGCCCAAGGGGCAATAGAAGAAGTACCCCTTCTTCAACAGGGCTCAGGTTTCTACTCCCCCTACTTTCTCATCCCAAAGAAAACAGAGGGCTACAGACCCATATTAGATCTCAGAGAATTGAACAAGTTTCTATGCAAGGAGAAATTCAAGATGACTTCTCTCGGTACTCTCCTTCCATACCTCCAGAGTCAGGACTGGCTTTGTTCTCTAGATCTCAAGGATGCGTACACCCATGTTCTCATCCATCCAACACACAGAAGGTTCCTTCGATTCCTTTTCCAAGGAAAGCACTATCAATACAGGGTGCTTCCTTTCGGTCTGGCCTCTGCACCAAGGGTGTTCACAAAATGCATGGCAGTAGTTGCTGCATTTCTCTGCACTCTA
Source organism: Ichthyophis bannanicus (assembly GCA_033557465.1). Classification (NCBI taxonomy): domain Eukaryota; kingdom Metazoa; phylum Chordata; class Amphibia; order Gymnophiona; family Ichthyophiidae; genus Ichthyophis; species Ichthyophis bannanicus. The sequence goes on from CM066042.1 coordinate 232,231,010, forward strand.
GGGATATTTGTATTTCCATATCTGGACGACTGGCTCATCCGAGCTCCATCCCAGTCAGAGGCCCAGGCTTCCCTGGCCTGCACAAGGCATATCCTTCAGTATCTGGGACTTGTAATAAACATCCCAAAATCTCATCTCACCCCTACTCAATCTCTGGAGTTCATAGGGGCCTTACTGGATACCACCACTGCAAGGGCCTATCTTCCCCAGGCCCGTTGCCTACGCTTGGTGCAGTTAGCCTCCCAGATTCACTTAAAGTCCAATTTAACTGCTCGAGAGATGTTACAACTGTTAGGCCACATGGCATCCACCGTGCATGTGGTCCCCTATGCTCGCCTGCACATGAGGGCAGCTCAGTGGACTCTATCCACCCAATGGACCCAGGCATCAGGATGCCTGTTAGACAAAATAGCAACCTCCAGTCGCCTTTTTTGGTCCCTCCAGTGGTGGAAGTCCACTCACAATCTGTAGCTGGGGTCCCCCTTTCAACAGTTGCTACCTCTAGCAACCCTTACAACAGATGCCTCTCCAAAGGGTTGGGGAGCTCATTTACAAGACATCTCCACCCAAGGCATCTGGTCTCCACAGGAGACATCTCTACATATCAACCTCTTAGAGCTCAGAGCAATCTTTCTGGCTCTCAGAGTTTTCCACACCCTGCTCAGCTACAAGACAGTCCTCATCCACACGGACAACCAAGTAGCCATGTTCTATGTGAACAAGCAGGGGGGGACTGGCTCTCTGTCGCTTTGCAATAAAGCTCTGAGATTGTGGGCCTTCGCCAGAGAGCATCAAATCCATCTCATGGCAGTGTATCTTCCAGGGGTTCAAAACTCTTGGGCAGACAGACTCAGTCGAGTTCTGCTTCCACACGAATGGTCCCTCCATGAGGACCAGATAGCCAGGATCTTTCGAATTTGGGGAACCCCAGACATAGACTTGTTTGCAAGTCCGTGGAATGCCAAACTTCCCCGTTTCTGTTCCAGAATTCCATGTCAGGGAGTTCAGGCCAGGGATGCTTTCTTCCTCCACTGGGGGCAAGACTTCCTCTATGCCTTTCCACCCATTCCCCTAATTCCCAAGACACTCTTCAAACTTCAGAGAGACAAGGGGTCTATGATCCTCATAGCACCACATTGGCCACGCCAAGTGTGGTACCCTCTACTTCTGCATCTCTCTCAAGCTCCCTCCCTGGACTTGGGATCTGCTCCAGACCTCCTGTCCCAGGAGGAGGGAACGTTGTGGCACCCAAATCCCCAGTCTCTTCACCTCAGAGCCTGGTTGCTGAAGGCCTAGACCTTCAAGATTTGCATCTTTCTCAGTAAGTGAAGGATATCCTTTATGCTTCCAGAAAGCCTTCCACTAGACGTTCCTATGCTTTTAAATGGAAAAGGTTTACCATTTGGTGTGCAGAGAAGGGTCTTAACCCTCTTGCAATACCTCTGAATTCTTTACTAGAGTATTTGCTGCATTTATCCCATGCAGACCTTAAAACGAATTCAGTAAGAGTCCATTTGAGTGCTATTGCAGCATCCCTTAAACCTCTCAATGGACAGCCTATTTCCTCTCACCCTCTTGTAGCAAGATTCATGAGAGGCCTTCTTTTGACTAAACCTCCCATCAGACCACCTCTAGTGGCATGGGACTTGAATCTGGTTCTTGGCCAGCTTATGCAACCACCCTTTGAACCCTTAACCCTTCCTTTCTTGGAAGGTTATTTTTCTCATTGCAGTCACTTCAGCTCGCCGCATCAGTGAGCTGCAAGCCTTGGTGACTAATCCTCCTTATACAAGGTTCCATCATGACAAGGTAGTCCTCAGGACTAATCCACACTTTATGCCTAAAGTGGTCTCACCTTTTCATCTGAACCAGGAGATTATTTACCTGTCTTTTTTCCAGGACCTCATGCTTCAAGTGCAGAGAGGAATCTTCATACCCTGGATTGTAAAAGAGCTCTTGCCTTTTACCTACAAAGGACACAGCAACATAGAAAGTCCTCTCAACTCTTTGTTGCTTTTGATCCCTCTCATTTAGGACTTCCAGTCTCTAAGAGAACTCTGTCCAATTGGATTGCTCAGTGTATTTCTTTCGCCTACCAGAGTAAGAACCTTTCTCTGGAGGGCCATGTCACAGCTCACAATGTGAGGCCATGGCAGCCTCAATGGCTCATCTAAATTCTGTGTCCATCGACCAGATCTGTCGAGCGGCCACCTGGGCCTCGGTTCATACCTTCACAGCCCATTACTGTTTGGACAAGGACTCCCGCCGGGATGCCTTGTTTGGTCAGGCTGTTCTCAAACACCTGTTCCATACCTAACCAACTCCTACCCTCCTTCCCTGGCTAGATGCCTGAGATTCATGGGTGGAGGTAGAGCCCTTCCCAGGGACTCACAACCTGGGTGATCTCCCAGGCATCTCTAGCTGGGGAGTCCCCATATGTGAAGACTCATTCCTGCTTGTTCCTGGAGATAGCACAGTTACTTACCTGTAACAGGTGATCTCTGGGAACAGCAGGAATAAGTCTTCACAACCCACCCACCTCCCCTAGAAGTTGTATCTCTCTCTCTATCTTTCTTTCCTTTCCTCACTCTCTCTTTGTCTCAGCTTTAAAACTCGAACTGGAGAGAGGCGGTTAGGAAAGGCGGGAAGGCAGCGCGCAGGCGCTGTGGGATGCTCCCAAAAGCTTTCCTTTTGGATGCTGGGGAGCGTTCCCGCGCAGGCTCCGTCGGTACCGACGATACCCATATGTGAAGACTTATTCCTGCTGTTCCTAGAGATCACCTGTTACAGGTAAGTAACTGTGCTTTGCTCCTAGGTGGGGACAAATTACAGCAGAGCATTGGACACTCTCCATCATAAAAGAGGGGTACAAACTTCATTTTTCAAGCTTGCCCCCTCACACAAGAGTGAACCAGTTCAATTCTCCGACCTCCCTCCTCAACCTGTTGAGTCAGGAGATTGCCACCCTTCTCACCCAGGGGGCAATAGAGGAAGTGCCTCTTCAACAACAGGGCACAGGGTTCTACTCCCCCTATTTTCTTATTCCAAAGAAAACAGGGGGCTACAGACCCATTTTAGACCTCAGAGAATTGAACAGATTCCTAGTCAAGGAAAAATTCAAAATGATTTCTCTAGGAACTCTGCTGCCATACCTTCAGAGTCAGGATTGGCTTTGTTCTCTAGATCTCAAGGATGCGTACACCCATGTTCTCATCCATCCAGCTCACAGAAGGTTCCTTCGGTTCCTTTTTCAAGAGAAGCACTATCAATACAGAGAGCTCCCTTTTGGTCTAGCCTCTGCACCAAGAGTGTTCACGAAATGCATGGCAGTGGTAGCTGCATTTCTGCGCACTCTGGGAATATTCGTCTTCCCTTATTTGGACGACTGGCTCATTCGAGCTCCCACTCAGTCAGAGGCCAAGAGTTCTCTATCCTGCACTATGCGTATCCTTCAGTAGTTAGGGCTGGTAATAAACATCCCAAAATCCAATTTAGCCCCTACTCAGTCCCTGGAGTTTATAGGGGCGTTGCTGGATACCACATGGGCAAGGACCTATCTCCCCCAGGCCTGTTGCCTTCGCTTGGTGCAGTTAGCTTCTCAAGCAGAGTTAAAGCCCCATTTAACTGCTCGAGAAATGTTACAGTTACTAGGCCACATGGCATCCACCGTGCATGTGGTACCATATGCTCGCCTTCACATGAGGGCAGCTCAGTGGACTTTATCCACCCAAATGGACACAGGCATTAGACTGCCTGTCAGACAAAATAGCAAACACAAGTCGCCTCATTTTGTCCCTCCAGTGGTGGAAGTCCCCTCAAAACCTGTTGCTGGGGTCCCCCTTTCAGCAGTCTCTACCCCAAGCAACTCTCACAACAGATGCTTCTCCAATGGGGTGGGGAGCTCATCTGCAAGACCTCTCCACCCAGGGCATCTGGTCTCCACAGGACAGTTGTCTACATATCAATCTCTTGGAGCTCAGAGCAATCTTCCTTGCTCTGCGAGTGTTCCACACCCTGCTCAGCTACAAGACAGTCCTTATCCACACGGACAATCAGGTAGCCATGTTCTACGTGAACAAGCAGGGCGGAACAGGCTCTCTGTCGCTTTGCAACGAAGCTTTGCGACTGTGGGCCCTCGCCAGAGAGCATCAGATTCATCTTATGGCAGTTTATCTTCCAGGCGTTCAAAACTCTTGGGCAGACAGGCTCAGTCGAGTTCTGCTTCCACACGAGTGGTCCCTACATGTGGACCAGGTGGCCAGGATTTTTCAAATTTGGGGAACCCCGGACATAGACCTCTTTGCCAGTCCATGGAATGCCAAACTTCCCCGGTTCTGTTCCAGCACTCTGGCTCAGGGAGCTCAGGCAAAGGATGCTTTCCTCCTTCACTGGGGTCAAGACTTCCTGTATGCCTTTCCACCCATTCCCCTAATTCCCAAAACCCTGTTCAAGCTTCAGAGAGACAGAGGCCACATGATTCTCACAGCTCCACTGTGGTCACGGCAAGTGTGGTACCCTCTGCTTCTACATCTCTCTCAAGCTCCCTCCCTGGAGTTAGGGTCTTCTCCAGATCTCCTGTCTCAGGAGGATGGAAAGTTATGGCATCCCAATCCCCAGTCTCTGCATCTCAGGGCTTGGTTGCTGAAGGCCTAGATCTCCAAGATCTTCATCTTTCTCAACAGGTGAAAGATGTTCTTTATGCTTCCAGAAAACCTTCCACTAGACGTTCTTATGCTTTCAAGTGGAAGAGGTTTGCTATTTGGTGTTCTGCGAAGGGTCTTAACCCCCTTGCCATACCTCTGGAATCTTTGCTGGAGTATCTCCTCCATTTGTCTAATGCAGGCCTTAAGACAAATTCAGTAAGGGTCCATTTGAGTGCTATTGCAGCTTCCCTTAAGCCTCTAAATGGACAACCTATTTCCTCTCATCCTCTTGTAGCAAGGTTTATGAGAGACCTCCTGTTAACAAAGCCTCCCATTAGACCACCTCCGGTGGCATGTGACTTGAACCTAGTTCTTGGTCAGCTCATGAAGCCGCCTTTTGAACCTTTGGCTACCACCTCCTTGAAATACCTTTCTTGGAAGGTTATCTTTCTCATTGCAATCACATCAGCACGCCGTATTAGTGAATTGCAAGCACTCGTAGCTAATCCACCTTATACAAGGTTCCATCATGATAAGGTAGTCCTTAGGACTCATCCACACGTTATGCCTAAGGTGGTCTCGCCTTTTCACCTCAACCAGGAGGTCTACCTGCTTGTCTTTTTTCCAGGACCTCATGCATCAAGTGCAGAGAGGAATCTTCATACCCTGGACTGTAAAAGAGCTCTGGCTTTTTACTTACAGAGGACATAGCAACATAGAAAGTCCTCTCAGCTCTTTGTTGCCTTTTATCCTTCTCATTTGGGACTACCAGTCTCCAAGAGAACACTATCTAACTGGATTGCCCAGTGTATTTCTTTCGCCTATCAGAGTAAGAACCTTTCTCTGGAGGGCCATGTCACAGCTCACAATGTGAGAGCCATGGCAGCCTCAATGGCTCATCTGAACTCTGTGTCGATTGACGACATCTGTCGAGCAGCCACTTGGGCCTTGGTTCATACCTTCACAGCCCATTACTGCTTGGATAAGGACTCCCGCCTGGGTGCCTTGTTTGGTCAGACTGTTCTCAAACACCTGTTCCATACCTAATCAACTCCTACCCACAATCCCTGGTAGGATGCCAGAGATCCATGAGGGGAACTGCAGCCCTTCTTAGGGACACACTGCTTCTGGGGTCTCTCCCTGGCATCTAAAGCTAGGGAGTCCCCATATGTGAAGACTCATTCCTGCTTGTTCCTAGAGATAGCACAGTTACTTACCTGTAACAGGTGATCTCTGGGAACAGCAGGAATAAGTCTTCACAACCCACCCACCTCCCCTAGGAGTTGTATCTCTCTATATATCTTTCCTTTCCCTCTCTCTCTCTCTCTCTTTGTCTCAGCTTTAAAACTCAACTGAGGAGAGACAGTTGGGAAAGGCGGGAAGGCAGCACGCAGGCGCTGTGGGATGCTCCCTAAAGCTTTCTGATTGGACGCTGGGGAGCGTTCCCGCGCAGGCTCCGTCGGTACCGACGAAACCCATATGTGAAGACTTATTCCTGCTGTTCCCAGAGATCACCTGTTACAGGTAAGTAACTGTGCTTTCCTTATGTATGCTAGCATTGCTGACTTGAAATAAGGGGTTTTAATTCCAAAAATCTAATCAAATAATGTATTGTTTTTCTAATAGAAAACTGTCACTTTATGTGCTGATTTTTAATTGATTAATCTTTATTTCTATACATTTGCGTGGACTAACACATGGTAACCAAACTATTTTGTCCAGCTATTAATGGCTAACGTTTGTGTTCTTACCTTTAATTGTCCAAATTTCTAATTCTGGCCCATGTTGAAATTACATTCATATTCATTTATTCCGCACTCATTTTTCTTTTGACTTCTTGCTACATAATTCAGCTGTATTTTGTTAAGGTTTGAATTTAGTTCATGGCTTTTTCATTGGTAGCTCAAGGTGAGTTACATTCAGGTACAGTATTTCTCTGTTCCCACCGAGCTTACAGTCTTAAGGGGCTGATTTAGAAAAATGTGCTGCCATTGGCGCATACATCTGCACAGCAGTTTAGGCACAGAATATAGAAGGGGGCTCACCACGAGCCTAATTACTACGCAGATTCTAACGCTAATAGCAGCACACAACTCATTTACATTTATGCTAAATGGATAATTAACTAATTTGCTATGCAGCACAGATGCAGAGAAGTGCAAAGCTCAATACCAGGATTATAAAGCCAGGATGGAGGAGACTTAACAGTTTGCTCAAAAGGTCGGTGCAGAGGAGGAATTTACGCCTCTTTCTTGAGCGGACATCTCCCATAGCTTTTTTTTCACTTTGCTGGAAAACATATGGCCGGGGTAGTTTGCTGTAACAATGTATAGGCATGTGCAGGAATGCTGTGTGGCAAATATGAGCAATCATTCTGCTCAGAATGATATCTGTGTTCCTTATCGTCACTCCAGTCCAGTCCCTTACTTCTGGGTTGTGTAACCCTTCCAGCAGCTTGGAGGCTGAGCTCATCCTTTTTGATGATGGTGCGGTATAAATACCACTGGCACCACCCACTAAAACCAGTATTCTCAGCCTCCAAGCAGCTGGAGGGTTCCGTAAGCCAAGGGCTTACTGGAGTCTTCCTTGCATTTTATTTCTTTATTGCATTTATTTCATTTATTTCAATTTACTTATTTTGCCTTCTTTTACTGCTTAAGGCTTATTTGGGGTAACCTAAGATATTCCCTCTCGAGCTCTGCCCCTTTAAGCTCCTTCCTCCCCCTCCCCCCGCGCCTCTCTCCGATCCCTGGCCTGATGAGGAGGTTTGCATCGGGGCAACAACGGGCTCACCGCGACAGGAAGATTTCACCGGCAGCGGAGTAAAGGACTGCGGAATCCCTTCTGCTGGGTCGGTCAGCTCCCACGGCCTTGTTCGCAGGCCCGTTTTACCTTGCGCCGAAGCCCCCTGGTGGCTGAGCGCTTGAGGCGGCAAAGCTCTCTTCCCCTTCTCCTTTTGCTGGGCGCAGCAGCTTAGGAGCTTCGGGGTTCGGAAAACGCTTGTTTCCGGCGCTCTTCAGCGCGGCGGGCGAAAACAATTGTCCGGCTGAAACGCCGACCGGGTAGCGCGCCACGTGGCTGAGGCCTTCCACGTGTGAGCCCCCGGAGCGCGTCGGACTGCCGCGGAGCATCGCGCAATTATAAACTTCCAAACGCAAGTACTACTGGGGCTTTTTTGAGTTTAGTCTAAGATCGTTAATTTTGTTGTTTTCGTTTATTTTGGGATTTATTTTGAATTAGTTTATTTTGTTTGATTTCTGGTAATCGTTGCCCAGATCTTGTGGTTGTCTGGGGGAGGGGAGGGCACATTTCATTTGATTTCATTTGATTTCCTTTCCTTTAGGTTTCATTTATCTTCTTATTAATCTATTATCAATTTACTACTGATTGGAAAATTTATTTCAGCATACCTTCAAAGAGGTCATGACTGGCAAAACGCGGTGCCCATCTTGTTGCACACGTAGGGGTACGGCCTCCGATTCAGGCATCTGCAGGGGTTGTGCTGCAGAAGCTGCTTCGGTGGAGCAAGGTATACAATTATCCATGTCCCAGGCCGTCCAAGGATCAAGGGAACCCCTAGAGGAGGTTAGGGATCCTCTGTCCCCCCCTCCCCCTACATCGGATTTACCTGTCTCTCCCTCCCCTTTCCCCAAATGCAGCTGGAGAGGGGAGTGCCAACGACCTCTTCTCTCCTGAGTTCGTTCTTTTGCTGCACAAGGCCTATTGTATGCGCAAGAAGGGCCTTTGGGGCAGGGGAGCTGAGCACAGCGAAGGACAACCTGGGAGGCAGGCCATTGAAAGCTAGTTCCCAGGCGCCCGAGATCCCACAAAAGTGCGCACGGCTGCTAAGTGAGGAGCCTCTCTCGTCCTTCTCTCCTGACACCCCGGAAGATGAGTCCTCGGACAAGGACCTAGGGGAAGATGAGGAGGAACTAGAAGAAGGAGAGATCCCGGAGGAAGACCAATCCCGCATAGTGAGGGTTTTTCGGCGGGAGGAGCTTCCGGCATTAATTAACGAGTCCCTCAAGGCGCTCAATGTGACCTCAAACGCTCCAATGGAGGAGGAAGCGTTGGAGGATCCTTTGATCCAAGCAGTAAGGAAGTCTCAGAAGGTCTTTCCCATTCACAGAGTGGTGCGGCAGATGATCCAGGAGGAGTGGGATCAAACAGAATCAAGTTTGAGAGGGGTGCGTACTATGACGAGACTTTACCCATTACCGGAATCGGACAAAGAGCTGCTGAAGTCGCCCAGGGTAGATGCGGCGGTATCTGCTGTCACAAAGAGGACCACTATCCCGGTCGAGGGTAGCGCGGCCTTAAAGGATACTCAAGATAGAAAATTAGACACTCTTCTGAAGCAAGCCTTTGATATCAGCGCTCTCGCCTTACAGGCCTCGGTTTCAGGAGCTTGGGTGGCTAGGGCCTGCCTAAGGTGGTCCCAGCAGCTTCAGATGGCAGATAGTCCCTCAGGGGACGCCCAGGCTATCTCGGCTAGGTTGGAGTCAGGATCGGCCTACCTAGCGGATAGTCAGTATGACCTCATCCAAAGCCTAGCTAAGAACATGGCTTCTGTGGTGGCTGCTAGGCGTTACCTATGGCTACGAAATTGGGCGGCTGATGCCTCTTCAAAATCCCAACTAAGTCGCCTTCCCTTCAAGGGGAAGTTGTTGTTTGGAGAAGATTTGGATAGATTGGTAAAAGATCTCGGTGAATCTAAAGGTGGCAGGCTCCCGGAGGATAGACCAAAGCAAGTTCGCTCCCTGGCGCTCGTCCGGAGCCAGCCCAGGGACCCCCGGAGGTTTCGTCCAGCCAGATCAAACCCCTTTCCTAGGGGACGCTTCCCTTCGAGGGGCCAAAGCTTCAGAGGCTTTCGGGGGGCAGGGAGAGGTTTTGGGGCCTCCTCCTTCGCCTCCGCAGGACCTAGAAAGCCACAATGAGAAAGCGGGGGCCCAGGTGAGAGGTCTGCTGGTGGGGGGCCGTTTAAAGCAGTTCCTTCCCGCCTGGTCCCGAGTCACGTCAGATCAATGGGTCCTAGAGGTGATCCGAGAGGGATATGCCCTCGAATTTGCGAAACAAATACGTCCAGCCTTTGTTCAGTCCCCCTGCGGTTCTCCGGTAAAGAGGGCGGCGATAGATGCCACACTCTCAAGACTCTTAGCGCTCGGGGCGGTGGCTCCAGTCGATACTCGATTTATTTTGTGGTTCCAAAAAAGGAAGGTTCGTTTCGCCCGATCCTGGATTTGAAGCTAGTCAATCGCTGTCTCAAAGTGCCTCACTTCCGAATGGAAGCCCTAAAGTCAGTCATAGTGTACGTAAGGAGCGGAGAGTTCCTAACTTCCTTGGATTTGATGGAAGCTTATTTGCATATCCCAGTTCGAGGATCCCATCAGCAATTCCTGAGATTCGCGGTTCCGAGAGGTCACTTTCAGTTCCAAGCACTGCCCTTCGGGCTAGCTACAGCTCCCCGGACCTTCACCAAAATAATGGTAGTGGTCGCTGCAGCCCTGAGACAGGAGGGAATCATGGTTCATCCCTACCTAGACGATTGGCTAATCCGGGCGAAGTCAGAAGAGGAGAGTCGCTCAACCACTTCCAGAGTGGTAGAAGTCCTGGAAGAACTAGGCTGGGTCATCAATCGGGCAAAGAGCAAGTTGGTCCCTTCTCAGGAAATAGAATATCTTGGAGCGAGGTTCGACACCAGAAGAGGGAAAGTGTTCCTGTCCAAGACGAGGGCAAGGGACTTAAGGACCCTGGTTTCGCAATTCCTGAGCAGGCGTATTCCGACGGCGTGGCACTACCTTCAGTTATTGGGAACCATGGCTGCTACAATAGAGGTAGTTCCGTGGGCCAGAGCGCACATGAGACCCCTTCAGAGGGCTCTGTTGCGTCGGTGGTCTCCCCAACATCACCATTGGTCAATGCGACTGCCCTGCGCCCCCAGGACCAGGAAAGCTCTCCAGTGTTGGCGGGACTCAGGGAACCTGAATGGCGGGATGCCGCTCAAACCCCCGCAGTGGTTACTGCTAATGACGGACGCCAGCCTGACAGGCTGGGGAGCACATTGCGAGGATCAGTTCGTTCAGGGTCGGTGGACCTTAGCGGAGTCTCGATGGCCCATCAACAGACTAGAGTTGCGAGCGGTTGCCCTGGCTCTCCGTGCGCTCGAGCCATTAGTTCGCCAGAGAGCAGTTCGCGTCCTTTCAGACAATGTCACCGCGGTGGCTTACATCAATCGCCAGGGAGGTACAAGCAGTCCCCCCTTGGAAAAGGAGGCGGGCAGCCTGTTCCAGTGGGCCGAAGCCCGATTGGAGGCTCTCTCAGCCCAGCATGTGGCCGGAACGGACAACGCCATGGCCGATTACCTCAGCAGGTGCAAGATCGACCAAGGAGAGTGGGAGCTGGACCAGGAGGTCTTCTGTCAGATTGTAGCCCTTTGGGGCACGCCAGTCATGGATCTCATGGCACGGTACACCTCAGCCAAGGCAAACAGATTTTTCAGTCGAAGGAAAGAAAGGATGTCCGAAGGCTTAGATGCCTTAGCCCAGAGATGGCCCGCGGAAGGGCTCCTGTATGTATTCCCCCCCTTGTGCACTCATCGGAAGGGTGCTACAACGAGTGGAAGCCCACCGAGGCTTGGTGATTCTCATAGCCCCGGATTGGCCTTGCCGCACCTGGTATGCGGACCTTGTGAGGTTATCGGTAGACCGGCCTTGGCGGCTCCCCTGCAAAAAGGGGCTGCTGAGGCAGGGGCCGATACTAATGCCTCACGTGGATCGATTCTCGCTTACGGCCTGGCTATTGAAAGGGCGAGGCTACGGAAGCGAGGATACTCAGGTCCAGTAATCTCTACTTTGTTGAACGCTCGAAAACGCTCGACCTGTCTTTCCTATGTTAGGGTCTGGCGCATCTTCGAGGCTTGGTGTGCAGAACACCGGAAGAATCCCCTGTCGGCCTCTGTTCCAGAGGTCCTGGAATTCTTGCAGTCAGGTTTCGAGAAGGGCCTAGCGCCCAGCTCCCTTCGAGTCCAGCTAGCTGCTATTTCTTGTTATAGAGGTAGGATTTGAGGCAAGGCCTTAGGGGAACACGCAGATGTAGCCAGGTTTCTAAGGGCAGTTAGGCGCCTGCGCCCTCAACAAAGTTCGGTGTTACCCCCTTGGGATCTCAATCTGGTGTTAAATGCCTTGACCAGGGAGCCTTTTGAGCCTGCCAAGAGAGCCTCCCTAAAGGATCTTACTCTAAAGACAGTCTTTCTGGTGGCCATTTGCTCCGCCAGACGCGTCTCAGAACTTCAAGCTCTGTCCTCTCAGTTTCCCTTTATTTCATTCTTCAGGGAGAAGGTGGTCTTACAGACAGTCCCCTCTTTCTTACCCAAGGTCATCTCCCCTTTTCATGTAAACCAGGCGGTTTCTCTTCCGTCTTTCGCGGCAGAAGAGCTAGCAGGGGATGACAAGAAGCTATGTCTTCTGGACGTCCGGAGAGCATTGAAGCTTTATCTCTCCCGCACGGCGCCCTTCCGGAAGTCTGAACGTCTATTCGTTCAATTTTGAGGTCCTCATAGAGTGGATGCGGCTGCCAAGGCCTCTATCTCTAGATGGATCAGGGAAGCTATTGCCTCTGCCTATATCCTCAAGGGGAGGCAAGTGCCAGGAGGTCTGCGCACTCATTCAACTCGAGCGCAGGCGACTTCTTGGGCGGAGTATAGCTTAGTTCCGCCGCTGGACATTTGCAGAGCGGCCACTTGGTCTTCTCTGCATACCTTCACCAAGCACTACAAGCTGGATGTTCAGGGGTCAGCTGATGCTCGGTTTGGAGAGGCGGTACTTCGGTCCGGGATAGCGAAACCCTCCCAGGCCTGAACTGCTCTGTTACATCCCAGAAGTAAGGGACTGGACTGGAGTGACGATAAGGAAGAAGTAATTAGGTCTTACCTGCTAATTATTGTTCCTGAAGGAACGACAGTCCAGTCCCTGTCCCCTCCCAGTTCCGCTTATGGGTGTAATGTTCCAGTGGGCAGGTAAAGGTCAGCGGACTGAAGGCAGGGCCGGAACAAAGCAGAGGGCCCTTGCAACAGGTTCGGAGGTCCAGGGGGAAGCAAGGTTCGGTCAAGCCCAGGTGAACCTCCTCCTCCCGCCCCCCCCCCTCCCTCTCCCCTCCTCTCTACCTCTTGAGGTCAATGGGCCTTCGCGTTGGTTTACCTTTCACTAATTTTTACTGTTTTGGTTCCTGGTTAAGACTACTTTTGTATAGAATACTGGTTTTAGTGGGTGGTGCCAGTGGTATTTATACCGCACCATCCTCAAAAAGGATGAGCTCAGCCTCCAAGCTGCTGGAAGGGTTACGCAACCCAGAAGTAAGGGACTGGACTGTCGTTCCTTCAGGAACAATAATTAGCAGGTAAGACCTAATTACTTCTTCTGCTGTAAGCAAACAGCAAATGAGCTGTGCACAAAAAGTCTGCACTAAACTGGGACATCTAGCCAGGTACATGTGCACAGGTGTCTCTTCAAAGACACTGATATTATTCTGAGCAGAATGATATAGCTCTTATGCACTACATACTGTAGCATTCGTGTACATGATGCACAAGTGCCTTTTATACAGATACCCGTGTGCATGTGCCTGGCTTGCTATCCCAGTTTGGTGCAGACATTTTGCACCCAGCTCGTTTGCTTATAACATTGCTGCGCTAAACTTACATTTGGAAACCCTGTGCTAGAGCTTTAGATTCTGGCTCTAGCGCAGGGTTTCTGCATCGACCCCAATTTGTATGTAAGACACTAGAGAGCAAAGTGACTCGCTCAAGGTCGTAGGGAGCATCAGAGGGATATAAATTCTGGCTTCCCTGGTTCTAAGCCCACTTCTGTAACCTCACATTTGATTTATTCCCTAGTTTTATATATTTGTATCCTTTTTTGTTGTTTTTTTCCTAACCAATATATATCATGTTCATAGCTTTCATAATGCTTCGTTTTAAATGCCCAAGTTTTATGTTGGGGGTTCTTTTTGAATATCCATTTAAAAAATTAGCTAGTGTTTAACTTGACTTCTAGGGAAAAGGGAGGGGATTCTTCCTTTTGTTTCTTGCTTTTCTTAACGATTTCATTAATTTTCTTTTGCATAGTGAGTATTCAGTCATCTTGGTAATTCCAGTTTGGTTATCTTCCCCTTCTAATATTTTATTATTTCTTTGACTTTCCTCAGTCTTATCTATCTGGTACAAAGGTGACTGAATCTATACTTCAGATTGCAGTGAGGGCCTTTGCAAAGCCATATGCTGTGCTGTTCAGTCTGTTCAGATATGTTGGGACCTTGGATGTCTTGCCAGCTGCTGTTTGACACTGTAATAATCTATCTATCCATATATAATATGCTTAGGCAGATTGGTGTCACTTGCCGAAGAGCAGGGTATGCATATGTGCACTAGTGCAAGACTCTGGCATTCCTAGAAGTTCCGCTTTTCAGGGATGGTATGCAAGAGTCGAGATACGGTGCCTTTTCCCTCTTATTTGGCTAAAGGAGTAGCACACAATGTTGGCGATGTGGATCCTCATACCTCTTTTGTGCTTCTGCTGTTTCTTTCAGTTTTTTATTGGAGAACATGAATTCCTTATCGTTCCTCCAGCTTAGTCCTCGACGTATGGGTAGTGCACCTCCTCCTGCAGCATGAAGACTGGACCAATCAGATTTCAGCTCCACTGGAACCATCATACCCAGCAACTCAGGAACTCCAGTGTGTCCAGTCTTCATGCAGCAGGAGGACGTTAGTGAGCTAGCTGGGCTCACTAGTTGATCAGATAGTTGTATTTGTCTTTAGCTAACCTTTTCCTTTCATTTGAGTCCTATTAGGGCTTATTTTCATTTATTTTAGATTAGACGGCTGTCCCCTTTAAATTTCTCCTTGGTTATCACGGCACTCAGTAGAAGGGGGGGGGTTCCGGAGGGAGGTCCCTCTCCTGCTCAGCCTTTGCTGCGACTTTATTTTACACTGTCTATTTGGGGGGAAGTGGATCTCTGCCCCAGGAACCTTCGGGGCAGAGCTCCAGCGGCGGCTGTACTGCAGCTCCTCTCCGGAGGTTGGAGAGGGCTGCTGAATTAGTGCCGGTAAGTGCTGTCGGCTGTGGGAAATCGGGACGGCTGCTGAGTCAAGTTCTGTAATTTCCCCAGCTGTTAGGGGGTCTCTCATCGGGCTTGGGGGGCTCCCAGTGTATACCATTTCAGCGGGGCGAAGTTTTCAGCCGCAGTGCTCTTTTCCTCGGGCTGTTTGCTTTGACGGAGCAACATTCAGAAGCGCGCCAAAATTTGCCTGTCTCCCGCGGCCATCTTTACTGCCTCGCGGTTCTCTCTCCGGGGTGTCCCGCGGTAGATTTATTGTTTTCTTTCACTTCTTTCATTTCTTTCATTTCTTTTAATTTATCCCTTTCAGTTTATTGAGTTTATTTATGTCCTTTTAATTTCTTTCTTATTTTAGCCTTGTCCTTCAGCGTTCCCGCGGATACGGAGGGGGGGGGGGGTGCTTCAACGAGTACTTTCCCCTCTCTTGCGGGACATTAATTGGTTGTTTGCTTTGGTGATTTGGTTCTGTTGATAAGCCCTCGGGTGTTCTTGGGGGAGTTTAAAAAAAAAAAAAAAAGAAGACATAAGCTGATTTTGCCACCAGGCGCAGGGGAAAAGTTTTCACCTTCCCTACAAAGACTTTCCATTGTGTGCTACTGCCCAGTTCCCGCATGGTTCTTCTGGGTCAGTGAGCAGACTTCTCCCTGCCATTTTTGCCCGCTGCCGGCTTACTTATCCCGGCGCTAGGGTATCCATGTCAGCCGGAGCTCTTTGTCTCATTTGTGGATCTCGGCGGGGTGCCGACGCAGAGACCGGAGTGTGTCCACGCTGTGCCTCGCTTTCCTCGCAGCATGGAACAGTGTCTGGAAAGTTCTTTGCCTGCGACGGCGCCGTCTGGTGCCATATCAGGGGACTTAGAATCGCCGCTGGAGGGGCCCTCGGGGCTTTCTTCTAACGGTGGTTCGGCGCCTGTAGCGCAGTCTGGCCTCGGAGGAGCATTGCCCTTGGAGGATTTTTCGCCCGATTTTGTTTTGCTCCTGCACCAGGCGTTCTGCCGTCGGCGCCAGGTCATGGGAGCGGCGCCTCTTCCACCGCAGGAGTTGTCGTCCCAGTCCTCTCCGAGAGAACCTCCGTTGACTGAGCACAGGGCTCCTAAGCGTCCGCGGATGCACGACCCTGGTTCTGCGGAGACGGATTGGCCTGAAGGGGATGATCCCGAGTTTGACCCGGAGGGGGATGCTGACGGCTTGGAGGAAGGCGAGCTCCTGGAGCCGGAAGATCAAGCGAAGATTATTCGGGTGTTCCGACGTGAAGAGCTTCCTGCTCTTGTTTCGGAGGCGCTTCAGATGCTAGGACTGGCCCCTACTGCTAAGGTGGAGGAGGCGGACGGGGCAGATCCCATTATTCAGGCAGTACGACAAACTAATGTGGTTTTTCCCATTCACAAGGTTATTGACCAGATGATTCAGGACGAGTGGGACACTCCTGAGTCTGGTCTCAAGGGCGTCAAGATCATGCGTCGTCTCTATCCTTTATCGGAAACGGATCTGGAGCGTTTTCGGTCTCCCAAGGTCGATGCAGCCGTGTCAGCGGTGACTAAGAAGACAACCATTCCGGTGGAAGGGAGTGCGGCTTTACGGGAGCCGCAGGACCGCAAAATGGATGGGCTGTTAAAGCAGGCCTTTGAGGCGGACGCACTGGCCTTACAGGCTTCCGTATGTGGAGCTTGGGTGGCCCGTGCCTGTTTACGCTGGGTTCAGCGGTTTCAACACATTCCTTCCTTAGATACCGATATGCTGACGGAGATTCACCGCTTGGAATCCGGCACGGCGTATTTGGCGGATGTCCAGTATGATCTCATCAGAGCTCTCTCCAACAGCATGGCATCCGTGGTGGCGTCACGTCGAGCCCTTTGGTTAAAAAATTGGGCGGCCGATGGTTCTTCCAAGTCGCGCTTGGGCAAATTGCCTTTTAAAGGTAAACTGCTCTTTGGAGAGGATTTGGATAAGTTGGTCAAAGATCTGGGAGACTCCAAAGGCGGTCGCCTGCCGGAGGATAGACCCAAGCGGGGTAGGTCGCTTCCGGTCGCTAGGGGACAGTTTCGGGACTTTCGTAGATTCCGGTCGCCCCGTTATGGCAGCTTCCAGCGGGGTAGATATAGCTCCCGGGCGTCGAGTTTTCGCGGCTTTCGGGGAGCCAGCCGAGGGTTCTCGGCGGTTGCTTCTCCGACCCCTCGCAAGCCCCAATGAAGGGCAGCGGGTCCAGGTGGAGCTGCCGGTGATCGGAGGGCGTCTGCGACGTTTTCTCTCCGCTTGGACCCAAATTACTTCCGATCAGTGGGTGCTAGACATCATACGGGACGGGTATGTTCTCGATTTGGCCCGTCCCGTGCTCGATTCCTTTGTAGCGTCCCCATGCCGGGGAGTTCGAAAGACCCTTCAGGTCCGCCAAACGCTCGATCGTCTTCTTCAGCTAGGGGCGGTTATTCCCGTACCGCCAGCGGAATATGGCCTTGGAAGGTATTCCATCTATTTCGTGGTGCCAAAGAAGGGTGGCGATCTTCGTCCCATTTTGGATCTCAAAGGAGTGAATCGTTGTCTGAGGGTTCCCCACTTTCGAATGGAAACTCTACGGTCTGTCATAGTGGCCGTCCGCCGAGGCGAATTTCTCACGTCTCTCGACCTCACGGAGGCCTATCTCCATATCCCTATTCGGGAGGACCAGCAGAGGTACCTATGCTTCGCGCTGCCGTGGGGTCATTTCCAGTTTCAAGCATTGCCTTTCGGTCTGGCGACCGCGCCACGCATCTTCACCAAAATCATGGTGGTGGTTGCCGCGGCCCTTCGCAAAGACGGGGTACTGGTTCATCCCTACCTAGACGACTGGTTGATTCGCGGGAAGTCTCGCGCAGAAAGCTTGGCAGCGACGGCGAAAGTCATCGCGCTCTTGCAGTCTCTCGGATGGGTGGTCAACCCACGCAAGAGCCATGTGGTTCCGACGCAGCTTCTCGAATATTTGGGGGTACAGTTCGAAACGTGCCGGGGGTTGGTTTCTCTTCCCGAACGCAGGATTTTGACTCTTCAGTCTCTGGTGCGGAGGTTCCGCAGTTCTCCAGCCCCGTCGGCCTGGCTCTACCTGCAGTTGCTGGGGACGATGGCGTCTTCCCTGGAGGTGGTGCCTTGGGCTCGTTTTCACATGCGCTCACTCCAGCGAGCCTTGCTCCGTCGCTGGTCCAACCAGACCGATCCCCTGAGCAAACGTCTTCCTTGCCCGATGGCGGTTCGGAGGGATCTCAGTTGGTGGTTGAGTCCATTCACTCTTCGAGTGGGGATGCCCTTGGAGCAGCCGGACTGGGTTCCGCTCTTAACGGATGCCTGCCTGACGGGCTGGGGCGCTCACTGCGAGGGCCAGTTCGTTCAGGGGCTCTGGTCTCCGGAGGAGAGTGCATGGTCGATCAACCGATTGGAGCTTCGGACTGTTCGATTGGCCTTGCAGCACTTCGAGACCCGGATATCGTCTCGGGCGGTTCGGGTTCTCTCCGTCAATGCAGCGACCGTGGCCTACATCAACCGGCAGGGCGGAACCGGAAGCGTCGGTTTGGAGGCGGAGACTCGGTCGTTGTTCGAGTGGGTAGAGCCTCGCCTGCCGGCCATCTCCGCGGCGCACATCGCCGGGAAAGACAATGTAACGGCGGACTTCCTCAGCAGAGTTCAGGTAGATCCTGGCGAATGGGAACTCCATCCCACGGTCTTCACACAGCTAGTTCAGCGTTGGGGCGAGCCAGTCATGGACCTCATGGCCACCTTCCGCTCGGCGAAGGCAGCTCGGTTCTACAGTCGACGGCGAGAGCCGATGTCCGAAGGTCTGGATGCTCTTTTGCAGACTTGGCCCTCCACGGGTCTTCTCTACGTGTTTCCTCCGTGGCCCCTTCTGGGGCGCGTTATTCAGCGCATCGAAGCTCACCGGGGTTGGGTGCTTTTGATAGCGCCGGATTGGCCTCGTCGGCCTTGGTATGCCGATCTGATGCGGTTAGTGGACGATCCTCCTTGGACACTTCCCTTGTTTCCGGACCTGTTGTGTCAGGGTCCCTTACGCATGCCGCAAGTGGAGAGATTCTCTCTTACGGCATGGCTATTGAAAGGGCTCGGCTAAGGAAACGCGGTTACTCCCGGTCGGTGGTGGCAACACTGTTGCAAGCGCGCAAACGATCTACTTCGCTGGCCTATGTTCGGGTTTGGCGCATTTTTGAGGACTGGTGCTCTAGGAATCAGATCCGAGCGGCTACGGCCTCTCTTCCGGTAATACTGGATTTTTTGCAGGACGGTTTTACTGAAGGTCTGGCCGCCAGTTCTTTGCGTGTCCAATTGGCGGCCCTGTCATGTTATCGCGGCAAAGTTCAGGGGGTGTCTTTAGGTGCTCATCCTGATGTCGTTCGTTTTTTGCGGGCGGTTTCTAGGTTACGTCCAGCCCGTAGAGTCTCGGTTCCCCCATGGGATCTTAATTTGGTGCTGCGAGCTTTCAGTGCAGCGCCTTTTGAGCCGCTTTCTAGGAGTTCTGTAAAGGATTTGACTCTTAAGACGGTATTTCTGGTCGCGATTTGTTCGGCCCGCCGTATTTCTGAGCTTCAGGCTCTTTCTTGTAGGGAGCCTTTTCTGTCTTTCTCGGCTCACAAAGTGGAACTACGTCCTGTGCCTTCCTTCTTACCTAAGGTGACTTCTCCCTTTCACGTGAACCAGGTTGTTTCCCTTCCGGTTTTCTCGGACTCCGAAGGGCATGCTTCTGATCGCGGACTCAGTAGGTTGGACCTCAAGAGGGTTTTGCGACATTATTTAAAAGTTACCAGTGATTTTCGTAAATCAGACCGGTTGTTCGTGCTGTTTGGCGGTGCTCGCAAAGGGGAAGCAGCGGCGAAGGCTTCTATTGCGCGATGGATTAAAGAAGCGATTGGTTCGGCTTATCTTTTGCACGGTCGGGCTCCGCCGGCTGGGTTGCGTGCGCATTCCACGAGAGCGGAGGCAGCGTCCTGGGCGGAATTCAGTTTGGTTTCGCCGGTGGATATTTGTAAGGCGGCCACATGGTCGTCGTTGCACACTTTCAGTAAACATTATCGCCTTGATGTCTTGGCGGCGAGCGATGCCGGTTTTGGTTCCGCGGTTCTGCGTGCCGGCTGGCAAAATCCCACCCGTTAGGCTGCTTTGATACATCCCATACGTCGAGGACTAAGCTGGAGGAACGATAAGGAAATAGTAATTACGCTTACCTGGTAATTGTAGTTCCTTGAGAGACGACAGCTTAGTCCTCCTGCCTCTCCCTGTGTTCTTTCCTTTAGCACGGCACGCTTTGGGTTCAGAGGTCAGTATTCCCAGGTGAGTGCGTTCTAATATTTTTTGTTTCTCCTTCCTTTCTACCTATCCGTTTCTGCTGTGGCAGGAGCGGGACTTTCCGTTACTCTTCGTAAAGGATTTGGCTACTAAAAAACAAAAACAAAAAAAAAACAAAAAAACCTGTTATTCTTAAGAGATACATTTGCTGTGAGAGCGCTATTGTTAAAGGTTAGCTACTTGTTTGAGTTTGCTTTGTCAGTAGTTCACTGGAGTTCCTGAGTTGCTGGGTATGATGGTTCCAGTGGAGCTGAAATCTGATTGGTCCAGTCTTCATGCTGCAGGAGGAGGTGCACTACCCATACGTCGAGGACTAAGCTGTCGTCTCTCAAGGAACTACAATTACCAGGTAAGCGTAATTACTATTTTAATATCATCTTCAGCTAGCACAGCCTGCTTCAGTTTGAGAGTTTGAGAAACTCTCCTACCAATGACACCTCTGTACACAATGCTTTTTATTCTTTCTTCTATGCATATTTTCCAAGGAGGTGTTCATATGTATGTATGTATGTATGTATGTATATATATATATATATATATATATATATATATATATATATATATTTATATATTAAGACGAGGGGACATGTAATGAAGCTACAGGGTAAACTATTTTTCACTCAACGTGTAATCAAACTCTGGAATTTGTTACCGGAGGATGTAGTAAGAGCTGTTAGTGTAGCTGGGTTTAAAAAAGGTTTGGACAAGTTCCTGGAGGAAAGGTCCATAAACCATTATTAAAAAGGGACCCAGGATATCAATGCTTGACCCAATACAAGCATTGTGGAACCTGTGTCTTTTGGGGATACTGCTAGGTACGTATGACCTAGATTGGCCACTGTTGGAAACAGGATACTGGGCTTGATGGACCTTGGTCTGACCCAGTATGGCATATCTTATGTTCTCCAGGACCAAGCAGGAAGTCAGTCCTCACATATGGGTGTCATCGGCGCCGATGAAGCCCCAGCGGAGCATTTCCCCAGCTTTCTATGAAAGCCTTTGGGAATGCAGGCACGCATGCGCCCTTCCCGCCTAAAGGTGCCATCTTACCTCAGTCTCTTTTTTTCCGAGAAGCCCACCGGACGTGTGTCCTGTCATCCCGGATAAAAGTTGATTTTTCTTCGGCGATCCTCGCTGTTTTTTCTCCTGGTTCGACGCCGGTTCCCCTCCCGCCGGGTTCGGTACACCGATATCGAGCCCGATCCTTCTTTTCGCTTTTTGCCCTTCGTGGCTGGGGTTCGCGCCCTTTTTTGCTTTTTCCCTGGAAGGCCGGTCCTTTGACCTCACGGGGACTCTTTTTTTTTTTCCCGATGGCTTCCAGCGGTTTTAAGAAGTGTGATCGGTGTAAGAAATTAATGTCTCTCACCGACACACACGACTGCTGCCTTCGGTGCCTCGGTCCTGATCACGACCCTAAGTCGTGTGGACCATGTGGGAAGATGTCTTCCAAGGCACTCCGAAGTCGCCAGCAGCAGAAAGAAAGGCTTTTCTTGGACTCAGCCTTCGGCCGGGCCCGGACCTCGTCTGAGGCCTCGACATCTCGGGATTTGGATCCCAAGCGCCGTTGGAGCTCCTCAGACGGGTCCCCCGACCGGGAACGCAAGAGGAAGAAGCGGCTTGCGAGGGCGTCATCGGAGGAGGTCCCTGGCTCCTCGAGGGCCAGGTCTAAGACCCCCGACCGTCGCCCCGGGCCCGTGGAACAAGAGAAGCCTGCCAAAGTTCCTCGTGTGGAGCCGGAGTCTGCTGGACACGTAAGCCCCGTAGTCCTCGAGGACTCTCCTCCCAGAGAGCCGACGTCCCGGGGCCCGAGTCGGTGGCTGCTGCATCTCCCGAGCTGAGTCTCAGGATGACAGCCTTGGAGAGCAGATTGTCTACCTTCATGGAGCAGCAGCGGGCACTGATGGCCAGCCTGTCTGGCGCATCTGCTCCGACCACCGGGACATTGACTTCGAAGTCGACCCCGGAGACCGAGCCGATACTCGAGTCCATCATGGCTCGAAGTCGACCTCGGTCGCGGTCTCCCTCGACCTCCCGCTCGGGACAGAGGGCGTCGACGCCGGTGCCTCCGGCGTCGGGGCGGGTGCTCCAGGGCCCCGCGAGGTCGGACCCTGACTCCTCGTTGGATGAGTCCGCCTGGGAGACAGAGGATGAGGAGTCCCCCGATACGTTCAAGACTCTGTGCGTCCCGTCGGACTCACTGCAGTCTGAGCCCAGGAGTAGATCCCCTCCGGAGGATACTCGGTTCTCGGAGTTCGTCCGGGATATGGCCACTGCCTTGGCTATCCCGGCGGACCCTGAGGAAGAGCCTCGAGCTGAAGAGCTCGAGGCCCTGCAGTATGACTCTCCTCCGAAGGAGGCCTTTACTGTCCCGGTTCCTCCGATGCTGGAACGGCTCCTCTTCAGGATGTGGGAGGCACCGGCCTCGGCGCCGGTTCTAAGCAAGCGAGTCGACTCGATCTATCGACTCAGGAAGAGCCCTGGCTTTCAAAAGGTACAGCTACCACACCATTCCATGGTTGTGGAATCGGCCATGCATCGTCTGAAGAGCCAGAAGATGCACTCTGCGGTGCCCCCGGCAGAGAGGCCCGGAACCTCGACGGCGTCGGTAGAAAGTGCTTTCAGGGCTCGATGCTTGCTTGCCGTGTCCAGTCTTACCAGCTGTACATGGGCATGTACTTGTGGGACTTGGCCAAGGAGTTGGCCGGGTTCTCTGCTGGACTCTCCGGGGAATCCTTGCAGAGATTCAAGTCCTTGTCCTCAGGAATTCGGGACTGCTCGAAGTTCATGTCCCGCGCCGCCTACGATGGCTTTGAGGCTTCGGCCCAAGTTGCGGCAGCCGGCATCGCGACTCGACGCCAGGCATGGCTGCAATCATCGGACCTCGAGCCATGGGTTCAGGACAAGTTGGTCGATGTCCCTTGCCGAGGTGAAAACCTTTTTGGCAAGCCCATGACCAAGAAGGCTGCCCAGCTCGAAACAGAGCACCTTACACTGACAAGGCTGTCTAGGAAGACCTCTGCCCCTTCTCATAAAAAGAAGGGCCCGGGTAAAAAGCCCTTTTACCCGAGGAAGGGCACTGCCTACAAACAGTACCGTCAATATCAGGCTACCCAAGCTGCACCCCAGGGTCAGCAAGCCAAGGGGCAGGGTAATGGGCCCCGTAGGCAGAGGACCCCCAAGCCTCCGGCCCCTGCTTCCACTCAGCAGGGTGGGGGTTTTTGACTCCTTGAGCGTAGCCTCTCCATCCCTGCTATCCCAACCCTGCACAGGAGGTCGCCTCGCCCTCTTTGCCCACCAGTGGCCCCTCATCACCGGGGACATTTGGGTGTTGGACATAGTCCACAGGGGCTATGCACTGCATTTTCACCAACTGCCTCCTCCATACTTTCCAGGGGAGCCTCCAAGGCCTCCCCTGCACACAGACCTTCTCCTTCAAGAGCTTCAAGGTCTGTTGGTGGACAGGGCGGTGAAGCCTGTGCCTCCCCACTTGCAAGGTCACAGATTCTACTCCAGGTATTTCCTGGTGCCCAAAAGAACCAGTGGCCTTCGACCCATTCTGGACCTCAGGAACCTCAACAAGTTCCTAGAGAAAGAAAAGTTCAAGATGCTTACTCTTGGAACACTTCTGCCCTACCTCCAGCAGGGAGATTGGCTATGCTCCTTAGATCTAAAGGATGCGTATACCCACATCCTCATTCATCCAGACCACAGAAAGTACCTCAGGTTCATTGTGGGAGGAAACCATTATCAGTACAGAGTACTGCCTTTTGGCCTCACCTCCGCTCCCAGGGTCTTTACCAAATGCCTGGCAGTGGGAGCGGCCTACCTGAGAAATCAGGGAATCTTTGTCTTCCCCTATGTGGACGACTGGCTCATCAGGGGTCAGACGTGCCAGGAGGCCAGACAAGCCACCCTCAGAACTATTGTTCTTCTTCAAAGCCTGGGGTTTGTAATAAACTTCGCAAAGTCCACTTTGCTCCCCTCCCAGAACTTGGAGTTCATAGGAGCAAGGCTGGACTCCCTGCTGGCAAAGGCTTTCTTGCCAGCAGACAGAGCCCAAAGACTGATAAACTTAGCAAACTGGTTTCTCAGCAGGTCACTGGTCTCCGCCAGACTGCCTGAGGTTGCTTGGCCACATGGCTTCGACAGTGCATGTGACCCCCAATGCCAGGCTCCATATGAGGCCTGCACAGTGGTGCCTTCGGACTCAGTGGTCACAGGCCACAGGGACAGGATAAGGGTATCCAGACAATTTCTGAACTCCCTCAACTGGTGGCTGCACCCACCCAATCTACTAAAGGGGTGCCTTTTCAGATTCCTGGGTACACGGTGGTACTGACCACAGACGCCTCCCTGCAGGGCTGGGGAGCCCATTGTCTAGGCAAGTGCACCCAGGGCCTGTGGTCTCCTTGGGAAGCTGCACAGCAGATCAATCTCCTCGAACTCAGAGCTTTCTCTCCTACCCTGGCTCATCAATCTGTCCTGGTTCAGACAGACAACCAAGTAGCCATGTTTTATGTGAACAAACAGGGCGGGACTGGGTCCAGAATCCTTTGTCGGGAGGCTCAGGACCTTTGTTCATTTGCCCTCAAGCACAACATGCTCCTCAAGGCTGTGTACCTTCCAGGCCAAGACAACTACCTGGCCGACAGGTTGAGCAGACCTCTGCAGCCCCACGAGTGGCAGCTGCATCCTTCAGTAGTTCAGAAGATCTTCCTAAAATGGGGTCTCTCTTTGGTAGATCTCTTTGCCAGCCCAATGAACAAGCAACTGCCAAAGTTCTGCTCCAGGCAACCGCATCCTCTGAGAATAGCAGCAGATGCTTTTCTGATTCCATGGTCTCAGGGCCTCCTGTATGCATTTCCTCCCACACCCTTGGTGGCCCGAATTCTCTTCAAAATTCTTCAGGACAAGGCCTCGGTACTGCTGGTGGCTCCCAGGTGGCCGAGACAGCCTTGGTTTCCACTTCTACTTCAACTGGCGGTGGATCCCCCACTGCCTCTGGGGTTGCAACCCGACCTTCTCTCACAGGAGCAGGGTTCCCTTCTGCACCCCAATCTCAAAGCTCTAAATTTGATGGCCTGGAGGCTGCAAGGGTAGTTTTGGCTCCCTGGGGCCTACCTCAGGAAGTTGAGGAGGTTGTCCTAGCCTCTAGGAAACAGTCCACTAGGAAACCCTATGCTCTCAAATGGAAAAGGTTTTCTGTGTGGTGTCAGCTACGTACAGAGGATCCTTTCTCCTGTACTGTGCCAGTAGTGCTTCAGTACTTACTGCACTTATCAAATCAGGGACTTAAGTCCAATTCTGTTCGGGTCCACCTCTCAGCTCTAGCAGCTCACCACTCACTGGTGGAGGGACATTCTCTGTTGGGTCACCCCTTGGTGTCCCGCTTTCTTAGGGGCTTGCTTTTGCTCAAGCCTCCAATCCGTCCCCCTGCCCCTGAGTGGGAGTTGAATGTGGTCTTGCAGCAACTGACTCGCCCACCTTTTGAGCCAATGGCTACTTGTCCACTACGCTTCCTATCCTGGAAGACTCTCTTCCTGATAGCCCTTACCTCGGCTAGGCGAGTGAGTGAGCTTCAGGCCCTGGTCTGTGATAGGCCTTACACCAGGATTTATAGGAACAGGGTAGTCCTCAGGACTCATCCACAGTTCCTCCCAAAGGTTGTTTCCTCTTTCAACCTCAATCAGGAGGTGGTTCTTCCAACCTTCTTCCCTAGGCCTCATGCAAGCCAGGCTGAAGCAGTCCTGCATACCCTGGACTGTAGGAGGGCCTTATCCTTCTACTTTGACCGTACGCAGGGGCATAGGAGGGCTACTCAGCTCTTCGTATCCTTTGACACTAATAAGTTGGGGTTGGCTGTGTCCAAGCGTACCTTGTCCATCTGGGTGGCTGACTGTGTCACCTGGGCTTACAAGGCGGCTGACCTTCCTTTGCAGGGTCGGGTCACGGCCCATCGTGTCAGGGCAATGGCTGCCTCAGTGGCTCATCTCCGCTCTGTGCCCTTGGTAGACATCTGCAGGGCTGCAACTTGGTCTTCAAGCCAGACTTTTGCAGCCCATTACTGTCTGGAGAGGGAGTCCCGTAGGGACAGTGCTTTTGGACAGGCAGTACTCCGGAATCTCTTTGAGGTTTAGGCAACTCCTGCCCTCTGTTGGGCTACCGGTGGAGGTTGTGTCCTTGAAAAGCCTTTCTTTGCTGCTGAGACTAGAGGGAGTTCTCTTGTTCAGCCTGGGTTCCTCGGTAGCCCAGAGCTAGGGAGTCACCCATATGTGAGGACTGACTTCCTGCTTGGTCCTGGAGAAAGAGTAGTTACTCACCTGTAACAGGTGTTCTCCAGGAGCAGCAGGAATGAGTCCTCACAACCCTCCCTCCTCTCCTTGGAGTTGCAGTTGTACATGGTTTATTTTTTCATTTTTGTGTGCTGTTCTTAGCTATGTCATTTGACTGAGGTAAGATGGCACCTTTAGGCGGGAAGGGAACCACGCATGCGTGCCTGCATTCCCAAAGGCTTTCATAGAAAGCTGGGGAAATGCTCCGCTGGGGTTTCATCGGCGCCGATGACACCTATATGTGAGGACTGATTCCTGCTGCTCCTGGAGAACACCTGTTACAGGTGAGTAACTACTCTTTCTTAACCAGTGAGATAATGGTAGGAGTATACTTTATCTTGGAGGGAAACCTGAATGGTATTAATACCAAGCACAAAGGTAGTTTCCTTATCCAACTGGACCAGCCCTGATGAGTGGGTTTTGCTGTCTATCTAGCAGATGGAGGCAGAGAACATAAGCTTCAGTGATGTCATTACAAGTTTAAGGAGTGGTGCAGCCCTGGATCTTGCCACTATGGCAGCAGATGGTAGCAATTTGGACTGGTACAGCAGACTTTGGCCTAACTTTCTGGGTACAGGTTGTGATCTGTGACTCCTGAAATTGAGTTTCCCGAGGCACGATAGAAGCTCTTAAGGAATGGTCTGCAGACCGCTCCCTAATTGAGCTGAAGGGACTACCTGTTGCAGCACTCCAACCTGCAGGCTTCAGTACTGGCAGCCTGTGAAGAGCTGTGGCAAGGGAGATCCTGCCCCATAAGTAAAGGCCATTGCCCCCCTCCCCTCGGGCTTCCCCTAACATTTGAGCTTTTTTTTAAATCCAGCTCTCTGCTCTTTTTATAAAGTTAAATTAAATATAGAGTTTTCAGTGGCTGTCGGTATCTCCACGGAGCCTTTTCAAAAAGGAATACCTTTCTTTTCAGATCGGTTGTTAGTTTTTCCATGGAAATCGTATCTCAGATCTTTTGAAGCCATTCCAACATAGAAGGTGTTGTAGCCCTTTTCCACTCTAGCCACTATACATCTGGCAGACAAAAGCAAATTTCTGGCCAAAATATAACCATATACTGTGCAGATACAAGTAATGTCGCTTCTCAGAAAGAAAGAGCTCATATCTAGGAGAATTTCAAAATGGAAAATCGACCAATTTTTTTTTTATCGTGGACCAAAAATTCTTAACTTTCAGACAAGGCCATCACATATTATCAGAAGTATAAGTTTTTCCAGTTCCTCCATCACATAGAGGGAACACAGAGAGCTCATTTGGAAAAGCTCTAAGGAGTTAGATATGGCTCATCAATATCTTGAGTTGGATTTTGGACTCTTGGACATGAAATAAAGCATTTAAAAACATAGAGCTTGATATTCAGCACCGATGGCTAGCGCTACAAATGCAGTTAGCTGCTGATGCTGAATAGTAAACCCAGATATTCAATGTCGAGGTCATGTCTGGCCCTGGCATTGAACACTCAAGCACGAACCCACGTTACAGGAACCACACCAGTACAAAAAACGTGGAGTACTCCGAAGGGAAACGTATTTTATTGAGATACAATCGCCACTGTATCTCAATAAAATACGTTTCCCTTCTGAGTACTCCACGTTTTTTGTACTGGCCTGGCATTGAACATCCAGGTTGGCCGCTCTTGCCAAATCAGTAACCAGGTAGTGGTGATATTGAGTTAACAATATGCTGCGGAAGTTAGACTAGGGTTACCTGCGCCTGGGTTTCACCCTGAGTAATAGGAACTCTGCACTTCCCTACCCACCATGAAGTCTCACTGCAACACCCTCATTGTTATCCTCTTGGTACTTCAACTGCTTCTACAACAAATAGGGGCTGGTCATACCAAGACAAACACATTGGTGCTCCCTCTACTAACTCAAATCCAGTAAAGCACCTTATGGCAACACTCCAACAAACATCCAACCCATAAAACACATACTAATACAAATGAAACTCACTCGCCACGCTCAAGACGCACACAACAACCTCCTTTTGGACACTTCCATCACATGCACACTCATTAATGCCAGATCAATCAGAAATAAAACCAACACCATCACTGACTACCTACAGACCCAACAGACAGATATACTGTGCATCACAGAAACATGACTCAATGATACCGACCAGGTCATCCTTAACCAAATCACCCCATCCACATACTCTTCCTTTAACTGCCCCAGAACATACAAGAGAGGAAGAGGAGTGCTAATACTAGCAAGAAGCCAATTTAATTTCAAAACCCTCTCATCAAGCAGCACAGCAGAGCCCAACATAAACACTATCTCCAATAACTATGTTAATCTATGCCTCACATACAGACCCCCCTAATGCCAAGACCGATGAACTCTCCACAGTACTTGACAGTCTGTGCACACAACGCAACTCATAAACCACTCATAGCCTTGGGAGATTTCAACCTCAGTGCGTCTTCTAACAAAGAAGTCAGGTCATTTCTCAAAGCAATGGAATTGCTACAATAAAACCAATTAGTAAAGGCCCCCACACACCGACTAGGTACAACCCCTAACTTCATCTTTAGCCCTAAATTGCTACTGGTACACATCCATATAACACCCCCAGATGCAAGCAACAATTTCACACCAATCTCATTATGAAATCAGTAAATAAACCCAGAGAACATTTTGACATCATATGGACACTCACCAGCGACCCATCACAATGAAGTGACCCTGAAATACATCTACAAAACATGGCAAACTACTTAATGGACAAACACATGAAACTCATTCAGAACATCCCATCACTCATAATAAACTACACAAGTCTCGGTCCACACCAAAACTTGGGGTGAATTTAGCATACCACCCTTTAAAAAACTAGAGCATATAATATGCTGTCTTACTACCACCTAACCATTGGGCCCATGTCTTGTAACATGGATAAAATCAGCCAAGGAATAGCTCAAACACTTCATACACAAAAAAGCTACAACATACCTCGCTCAAGTCTATATGCCAACGTCTTTCAAACGGACAGTCCTCAAGAACACATCACTCAACAAAAATGACCCTGCAGCATATCACCCAATTTCTATCCTACCATTTATTACAAAAATTATAGAAAAATCAGTTTAATAGCAACTACAAGACCACATAGACCAACATGCTCCACTGGATCCCCACCAGCATGGGTTCAAACTGAACCATAATGTAGAAACTCTCTTAACATCACTCTTCGACAACATCATCAGAGGCATAGATAACATCAAAACCGGATTCCTCCTCATATTTAGGCACATATGCCTTCCATACTGTATCCCACACTGCCATGCTGCGACGTCTCCAAAAAATTGG
Organism: Ichthyophis bannanicus; assembly: GCA_033557465.1. Taxonomy (NCBI): domain Eukaryota; kingdom Metazoa; phylum Chordata; class Amphibia; order Gymnophiona; family Ichthyophiidae; genus Ichthyophis; species Ichthyophis bannanicus. The sequence goes on from CM066042.1 coordinate 232,260,739, forward strand.
CCTACACTGCACTGTGGAGGAGTGGCCTAGTGGTTAGGGCAAGGTACTTCAGGCCAGAAGGTCAGGGGTTCAAATCCCACTAGAGGACAGCAACCTTGGGCCGGAAGGACTGGGGTTTCTAGTCCTACAGGTGCTCCTTGTGGTCTTGGGCAAGCCACTTTACCCTCTATTGCTCATATTCCCTGTAAGTATTAGTGTATGTGTCTCATATCCCCCCGTGTTAAATGTATCCCAATTGTGTTGTGACCACTTTGATTGAAGGATAAGGTGGTATACAAAACTGTCTAAATAAATAAATAAATAGGCTTCATTGAGTGTCCCCTAGTCTTTCTGCTTTTCGAAGGAGTAAACAACTGATCTATATTCATCCGTTCCACTCCATTCATTAATTTTTTAGACCTTTGTCATATTTCCCCTCAGCTGTCTCTTTTCCAGGTTGAACAGCCCTAACCTTTTTAAGTCTCTCCTCATAGGGGTATCCTTCCCTGTAAGTATTAGTGTATGTGTCTCATATCCCCTCGTGTTAAATGTATCCCAACTGTGTTGTGACCACTTTGATTGAAGGATAAGGTGGTATACAAAAACTGTCTAAATAACTAAATAAAAAAAATAAAGTGGTTCTAGTCTTACCTAAGTAACAGACTACAGCAAGTCAAATGCGGAATGAACAAGTCCATGCTATTTCCCATACAACAGGGCATACCTCAAGGGTCCTCAATTTCTTTACTTCTCGTCAACCCCTGCCTACACTCCATCTGCAATGTCATCAAAAAACACAAAATACAGTACCAGTTGTATGCCAACGATATCATGGTATATACCCCAATTGATCTACACAAACCAGACCTCTCAGCCATAGCCAAATGTCTGGTGGATATGATCAACTGGCTCAGCAACAACAACCTAACAGTAAACTACAGCAAGACAGAAGCACTCTACATCACAAGAGACACCTCATTCAACCCCCCACAATCAATCAGTTTACTACAGAAGAATATAACCAGATATTTAGGAGTTACCTTGGACCAAAACCTAAACACAGTCCCACATAAACAAGACCACTACAAAAGCCTACCACAGAATGAAACCCATTAGGAAACTAAAACCAGTCCAAAGTCAGGGCCATTTTCGCACAGTATGCCAGGCTTTCGTCACTCTATTACTAGGCGATCTTAAAGTAGCTAAATAGGTAGAAAAGGTAACTGCAAAAGCCAGAAGGATGCTTGGGTGTATAGGGAGAGGAATGGCCAACAGAACAAAGGAGGTGATAATGCCTCTGTATAAGTCTCTGGTGCGGCCTCATTTGGAGTATTGTGTGCAGTTCTGGAGACTGCACCTTCAAAAAGATATAAGCAGGTTGGAGTTGGTGCAGAGAGTGGCTACTGAAATGGTTAGAGGTTTTCGTTATGAAGCATATGAGGACAGACTTAAAGATCTTAATATGTATATTTTAGAGGAAAGGTGGGATGGGGCATTATGATAGAGTTCTTTAAATACCTCCGTGTCATAAATGCACAAGAGAGTGTCTTTCAATTGAAGGCGAGCTCTGCTATGAGGGGACATAGGATGAGAGTGAAAGGGGATAGACTCAGGAGTAATATGTGGAGATATTTCTTTCTCCAGGAACACAAAGGAAATCAGTCCTCACATATGGGTAACGTTGGCACCGACGGAGCCCACACGGAGCATTTCCCCAGCTTTCGCCTTTCTGCCCAATGGTGCCATCTTGGTCAGTCTCCCTTTTTCCATGGACGCATGTCCTATACCTCGGAAAAAGTCTCTAAATTATCTCTCTAATTCCGGTTTCCTGGTCCTCTTCCCGCCGTTCCCAGTGCCCTTGCTTCGGCTGCGGGTCCCGGGACTTTGCTGTTTGTTCATTTTTTCTTGAGTTCGTCTGTACCTCATTTTCGCGCCCTTTTCAACCACTGGCCGAGCCAAGGGTCTTTGACCTTCCGGGGATTCTTTTTGCCCCATGGTCTCTGGTTTCAAAACGTGTGACAGATGCTCCAAAAATATGTCGCTCATGGATACCCATGATTGTTGTCTTAGGTGCTTAGGAGCTGACCACAACCCAGAGCTCTGCTCCCTTTGTAAAAAGATGTCTTCCAAGACCATGTAAAGCCGTAAGCAGAAACTGGATGATATTTTCCATGAGGCGGACCCGGTGTCCCTGGTAGCTTCCCGCTCCACCGACCTTCAGCCTCTGTTGGTTGTCCCCTGTGGCGGCTCTGCGACCGCGGCATCACTCTGAGCAGGGGTCCCCCAAAAGAGAGCAGAAGAAGAAGGCCTCGAGTACCCTGTCGGGGGCTCCGGACAAGTGTGAGTGTTCTCGCACTCGGTCCCTCAGCCCTCCTTGGCAGTCCCAAGAGTCGGAGGAGCGGCCTCGTAAGGTACCTCATCTGGATATGGAGGCCTCTGGCAATGGTGTCCGGTCTCCCGAGGGTCGTCGTGGCGAGGACCCCCTCTCCTCCTTGATTCCCGACCCGGTCACCCCGACGTCGGCGTCGCAGGGCCCCACTCCTAAGTGGGAGGCCCGAATGCTGGCATTGGAGTGCAGTGTTTCTGCCTTCCTTGCTGCCCAGCAGGTGCTGGTGCCAGACCCTGTTGGAACGCACCTTGAGACCTCAAGGGCGACGCCTGTGATGGCACCCCAGACCACCGTGACAACCCTCGAGTGCCAAGGCCTCGTGAGGGATCCTGGCAGAGGTCTCGATCTCCATCCCGGTCCTCGGGTGCGAGATCTTCTCGAGCTAGCGCCTCCAGCTCCAGGCAGGCCTTGGCCTCGAGAGTCCAGCACAAGGCACAGGCTCTGTTCGAGCAGCCTAGCTCCGAGTCTTCCTTGGAATTTTTGGGCTGGGAGTCCGACGGGGACACTTCCCCTGAATCCCCAGTTCATCGGGACCTCCCCTCTGATCCTTCCCCGCCTGTTCAGAAGCGGCAGTATCCTCCCAAAGACACCTTCTTTCTGAAGATTGTGTGGGACATGCAGAAGAACTCAATATTCTACAATATGAAGCTCTGCCGAGGGAATTCATCATGGTCCCAGTTCCGCCCATCCTAGCCTGGCTGCTCCTACGCATGTGGGAGATACCTGCATCTATCCCCATTGTCAGCAAGCGCCTGGACACCATGTACAGGGTCCAGTGAAGGCCCGGCTTCCGGAAAGCCCAACTTCCTCATTCCTCGATGGTGGTAGAGTCCGCCATGCGGAAGCAAAAGAGCCCAAAAACTCACTCTTCGGTCCCACCAGTTAGGGCATCTCGCGCCTTCTATGTTCTTGGGCTTAAGGCCGACTAAGGCTCCATGCTGGCATGCTGCATCCAGGCTTACCAGCTATACACAGGTATGTTCCTTCATGATGTCACGAAGGAGCTCTGAGGTTTCCAGGTGGGCCTCGACGGCGATTACCTCTGCCGTTTCCAGTACTTTCTAAAGTCAGTGGGAGACTGTTCAAAGTACCTCTCTCGTGCTGCATACGACAGCTTTGAGTTCTCTGCTCGAGTAGCGGCTGCTGGTATCAGGGCCAGGTGGCAGGCTTGGCTCCAGTCCTCAGATCTCGATCAATAGGTCCAGGAGAAACTGCTCAATGTACCGTGCCTGGGTGAGCAACTGTTCAGCAAACCGATGGAGGACAAAGCAGTGGAGATTGAGACGGAGTACGTCACTCGCACCCATCTCTCCCGAAAGACTTCCTCCCTTCCACGGAAGAAGCAACAGGGCAAAAAACCTTTCTTCCTGATGAAGGGTCTCCCCTACTGGGGCTACCCACCTTACCCTCTGGCGCCAGCTCCACCCCAAGGCAGACAGAGCAAGAGCGGCCCTCAGGGCCCATGTAAGTCAAAGGGATCCAAAAGCCAGACCCCAACTCTGGCCCATTCAGCCCCGGGCTTTTGACGCCAAGTGCATAGCTGCTTGCCCTCCGGCGACCCAGCTACCGGTGGGAGGGTGCCTAATCCACTTTGCTCCCCGATGGGAGTGTCACCTGAGACACCTGGTTCCTCCAGGTTGTTCGGGAGGGCTACCTCCTTCACCTGGACCGTCTTCTTTCACCCTTCTGCCCTGCGGAGCTCCCTGCGCACTAGGTCATCTTGGCACAGGAGCTTACCAACCTCCTTGAGGAATGAGCAGTGGAAGTGGTCCCACCGCACCTCAGAGGTTGCAGGTTCTATCCCGTTACTTCCTTGTGCCAGAGTAGACGGGCAGTTTCCGACCCATCCTCGATTTAAGAAATCTCAATAAATACCTGGTGTGGGAGAGATTCAAAATGCTCTCCCTTGGCGCCTTGCTGCCCTTCCTCTGGCAGGGCGACTGGCTATGCTCTTTGGACCTTTGGGATGCATACGTTCACATCCTCGTCCATCCCAAACACAGGAAATACTTGTGCTTCAGGGTGCAAGGGAACCACTACCAATACAGGGTACTTCCCTTTGGCCTCGTGTCCGCCCCATGAATGTTCACCAAATGCCTCGTGGTAGCCGCAGCCCACCTTCAATTGCAGGGAACATTCATCTACCCTTATTTAGATGACTGGCTCGTTACAGGGGAGATGGCCTGCACTGTCCACCTCCTCGAGCACCCCGGCTTCATGGTCAATTACCCGAAGTCTCATCTCACTCCAGCCCAATTTCTGGAGTTCATCGTCGTGTGCCTCGACACTCGGCGGGAAACAGCTTTCCTTCCCCAGGACAGGGCAGACCACCTCATCGCTCTGGAATCCACGGTCCAATGCTGCGACATAGTATCGGCACAAGCGATACTCCGTCTCCTTGGCCATATGGCTTCGACGGTTCATGTCGTCCTTGATGCCCAACTGTACATGCAGGTGGTGCAGTGGTGCCTTCGAGCTTAGTGGGCTCAGGCAACGGATCATCTCCGAGATGCCATCTCGGTCACTCCTCAGCTGATCGAATCCCTCAACTGGTAGCGGGATGCCTGGAACCTGCGTTGAGGCATGCCGTTCCAGGCTCCACAGCACGACGAGTTTTTGACCATGGATGCCTCCCTCATGGGCTGGGGACCACATTGTGGTGAGCTCTTCACACAGGGGACTTGTTCCCTGGAGGAGTCCCGACAGCCGATCAACCTTCTTGAAATCCAGGTGGTCCTCCTCGCCCTCTGGGCGCTCAGGTACTGCGTTCACCACCAGACTGCTTGTTCAGCTGGACAACTGGATAGCAATGTTCTGCATGAACAAGCAAAGGGGCACCGGCTCTAACAGCCTCTGCCGGGAGGCAATAGACCTGTGGTCCTTTGCGATTTGCCAGGGCATAGCCCTATGGGCCACCTATCTCCCGGGCCAGGACAATGTCCAGGCAGACAGGTTAAGCTGGATCCTCCAGCCACATGAGTGGCGCCTCTGCCCGCAGATGGCACAGTGGCTGTTCCGGCGTTGGGGGACTCCGATCCTAGACCCCTTCGCCAGCCTGGCGAATTCGCAGCTCTCACAGTTCTTCAGTCCAGTTCCCCACTCGCACGCCTCCTGTATACGTTTCCCCCCACTCCGCTCATAGCGTGAACTCTCCTCAAAATACAGCAGGACAGAGCCTCGGTAATTTTCGTGGCCCTGCAGTGGCCTCGGCAGCCTTGGTTCCCACTGCTGCTTCGCCTCTCATAAGAACATAAGATATGCCATACTGGGTCAGACCAAGGCCAATCAAGCACAGTATCCTGTATCCAGCAGTGGCCAATCTAGGTCATAAGTACCTAGCAGTCTCCCCAAAAGACACAGGTTCCTCAATGCTTGTATTGGGTCAAGCAGCCTGTATTGGGTCAAGCAGTGATATCCCGGGTCCCTTTTAATAATAGTTTATGGACCTTTCTTCCAGGAACTTGTCCAAACCTTTTTTAAACCCAGCTACACTAACAGCTTTTACTACATCTTCCGGTAACAAATTCCAAAGTTTGATTACACGTTGAATGAAAAAATATTTTTTATTAGTCTTAAATAGGTTACCCTGTAGCTTCATTGCATGTCCCCTAGTCTTTTTATATTCTGATGGTTCCCCTCAACAGCACGCTGGGCTTGCTGACACAGGAGGAGGGTCTGCTACTTCACCCGAACTTGAAGTCTTTATCCCTCACTGCTTGGCGGCTCTAGCCCCCTTCATCTCCTGGTGGAGATTGAGAACATACTACTGGGGTTTCTAGTCCCACAGATGCTCCTTGTGGTCTTGGGCAAGCCACTTAACCCTCCATTGCCCATGTTCCCTGTAAGTATTAGTGTATGTGTCTCATATCCCCACGTGTTAAATGTATCCCCCAATTGTGTTGTGACCGCTTTGATTGAAGGATAAGGCGGTATACAAAACTGTCTAAATAAATAAATAAATAAATAAATAAATACTGGCCTCATGCAAAGACTTGACTAGGAGGGCTTATGCCTTTAAATGGTGTCAGTTCTCATTGTGGTGCTCGGATATGCGGGCCGACCCGTTCTCTTGCCCTACCCACTTGGTCCTGCAGTACCTACTCCATCTCTCGCAGGCGGGCCTGAAGTCCAACTCGGTCATGGTCCACCTGAGTGCTATCTCGGCCAACCACCACCCATTCGGGTGCAGGCCCCTCTTGGGTCAGCTGCTAGTTTCTCGCTTCGTGTACAGGGTGCTTCTTTCCAAGCCTCCTATCGAGCCACCTCCAACAGAGTGGGTTCTCAATGTCATCCTCACGTGGCTAATCCAGCCGCCCTTTGAGTCGATGGCGCCCTGCTTGCTTCGTCACCTTTCCTGGAAGGTAGTTTTTCTGATGGCCCTCATTTTGGCCCGGAGGTTCAGTGAGCTTCAGGCCCTGATGGCTGACGCACCCTACATGAGATTCTACAGGAACCAGGTGGTTCTTCAAATGCACCCCAAGTTTCTCCCGAAGGTTGTCTCAGTTTTCCACCTCTACCAGGAGATAATGTTACCGACCTTCTTCCCGAAGCCCCACGCCGACCGGGTGTCAACGGTCCTCCATACCCTTGACAATAGGAGGGCTCTTTTCTTCTACCTGCAGCGTTCGCAGGTTCACCGCAGGTCTGAGTGACTCTTCGTCTCCTACGACTCTGCCTGCTCGGCTTACGGTCACCAAGCGGACCCTTTCATCTGGGTGGTGGACTGAATCCCCTTCGCCCAGGCTCCGGCCGGGCTACCGCTGGACTACTGAGTCACGGCGCACGGTGTTCATGTGAGGGTGGCATCGGTGACCCACCTGCACTCCATGCCACTGACAGACATCTGCCGAGCTGCAACCTAGTCTTCGGCTAACACCTTCACGACGCATTACTGCCTGGAGAGAGGGAGTCCCGTCAAGACAGTGCCTTCAGCCAGGCCGTACTCCATAATTTGTTCGGGGTTTAAGCAACTCCTGCCCTCTGACCCTTCTTCTGCGGCTACTGGGAGTGTGGTTTTATGGGGACCCGGGGTCCTCTGGCTGTCTTCGGTTACCAGTCACGGCTCGCTGTGACACTTCTCTACCGGTCTTCGGTAGCCTGTAGCTGGGGATTCCCGTATGTGAGGACTGACTTCCTGCTTGTTCCTGGAGAAAACCTAGTTACTGACCTGTAGCAGGTGTTCTCCAGGGACAGCAGGAATCAGTCCTCACAACCCACCCACCTCCCCTTGGGAGTTGCCCACTGTTGCCTGAGCTATGTTATCTGACTGATCAAGATGGCACCCTTGGGTGGGAAGGGGACTACACATGCGTGGTGGCATTCCCAAAGGCTTTCTTTGAAAGCTGGGGAAATGCTCCATGTGGGTTCTGATGGTACCAACATCACCCATATGTGAGGACTGATTCCTGCTGTCCCTGGAGAACACCATTACAGGTGAGTAACTACGCTTTACGGAAAGAGTGGTAGATGCGTGGAATAGTCTCCCGATGGAGTTGGTGGACACGAGGACAGTATCTGAATTCAAGAAAGCATGGAACGAACACAGAGGATCTCTAAAGGTAAAAAGGGAACTATTGTAATGATATGCAAGGGCCAACTGGATAGGCCATGTGGCCTTTTTCTGCCATCATGTTTCCATGTTTCTATATTATAATGCCTCTGTATCACTCAATGGTGCAACCACACCTTGAATATTGTGTGCAATTCTGGTCACTTTATCTTAAAAAGGAAATAGCAGAATTAGAAAAGATACAGAGAAGAGCCACCAGAGACTTATACAGAGGCATTAGGTAAAGGGGATGGAAGGATTCCCATATGAGGAAAAGCTTAAAAGGTTAGGCCTCTTCAACTTGGAAAAGAGACAGCTGAGGGGAGATATGATAGAGGTCTATAAATTAATGAATAGAGTGGAACGGGTAAATATAGATCAGTTGTTTACGCCATCAAAAAGTAGAAAGAGTAGGAGACCTGCAATGAAGCTACAACGTAACCCATTTAAGACTGATAAGAGAAAATATTTTTTCATTCATCGTGTAATCAAACTCTGGAATTCATTAACAGAGGATGTAGTAAAAGCTTTTAGCGTAGCTGCATTTAAAACAGGTTTGGACAAGTTCCTGGAGGAAAGGCACATAAACAGTTATTAAACCGCTTTGACCAGCGGTATATAAGCACAGCTAAATAAATAATAAATAAATAAATAAAGAGGACCCAGGAAATCCACTGCTTACACTGGGACAAGCATTGTGGAACCTGTATACCTTTTTGGGAACCTGCCAGGTACTTGTGACCTGGATGGGACACTGTTGGAAACAGGATACTGGGCTTGATGGACCTTTGTCTGACCCAGTATGATATTTCTTATGTTCTTTTGAAATAGCCTGGAACAGAGTTCGACCACTTCTTTGTTTATATTTATGCTTCACTTTATTTGATATACCGCATATCTGAGACAATCTATGCGGTTTGCAATAAAAAGCAACACACATAGGGAAAGGAATGCCATTCTTTTGAGAGGAAAGAATAGACAAAGAGAACACACAACAAAAGAAACATTGTCATAGAAACGTAAGACAAATAAAGGTGTGATGTCCTAGGCAACCGAAGCAGCTCAAGTTGGTGCAGAGCTCACCCCAAAAACCGACTCAAAAAGATGAGTTTTTAGTGCTTTCTTAAAGCTTTTTAATTCTGGATATAGTCTTATGGAAGCTGGTAAACAGTTCCATAAAGATGGAGCAGCAACAAAAAATGCTGATTTACAGGTAGCCTTAAATTTTACAGTCGAGGGCATTAGGATACATAGGCAGAACCCATGGAGAGACCAAAGGGCCCTTGCTTGTGCATAAAGCTTAACTAAAGAGGAAAGATATTCCGGGGCTTGGTCATGAACAGTCTTAAAGGTAAGAAGTAAAGCCTTAAACTGAATTTGAGTGTGAATAGGGAGCCGATGATAAGTGTATAAGTAATGGCGTGTCATGACCTAAATGATGCACACGGGCAAGAGTGCGGACAGCTGTGTTCTGTATTGTCTGCAACCTCTTGAGCTGATAACAAGGCAAGCCCAAGTAGGCAATATTACAGTAGTCCAGCAGTGAAATGATGGTATGAAGCACCACTGCTGTTTGAGCTGCTGAGTCGAGGAAGGGTTGTATGACCCTGAAATGCTGAAGTTCAAAGAAGGAATATTTGACCACTCACACCATTTGAGGAGAAAAAGACAGATGGGAATCAAGGAGTACACCAAGGTACTTAAAGGTGTCTTGCCTTCGATTCTGGGGCAAGAACTGGACTGGATGAAGACTTTGAAAACCATGTAGCCATGGTTTTACTTGGGTTAAGCTTCAAGGAATGGTTCTGTAACCACTCAGCGATGTTTGCTAAGCAAGACTTGATTGGCCAGATATCAGGAGCATGCTCGTCAGTTGAATAGAGCAGAAGAATATCATCCACATATATGAAAGCTGACACCTCAAGGCTTTGTATTAGGGTAACCAATGGGTTTCTGTACAGCGCTGCGTGCGTAGCGCTATATAAATACTAAATAGTGGTAGTAGTAGGATTAAGGAAAATTTTAAATAACATAGGAGAGAGTGTCGATTCTTGGGGCTGCTATATTCCAGGCTTCGAACTTGAACTTGAAATAAGCATCCGTTGAGGAAAGAGTGGAACCAAGAGAGCACAACTCCATGAAGGCCAATGTCATATAATTGTGTGAGAAGTAATCCGTGATCTACCAGATCAAATGCTGCTGACAGATTTAAAGACATAGCCACAGTTATTCTTCCTTGATCCCATGCCCTACAAATGTCATTCAGCCATAACTGTTGCTGTGCTGGGCTGCGGACAGAAACCTGTCTGTCTGGAGTGTAGTGAATGTATTTGCTCGACGTGATCCGTAAGTTGTCTAAAAGGTGGCATACAAATCTGTCTAAATAAATAAAATAAATAAATAAATACCAATCGTTCAGTAATTTTAGAGACAAATGGCAGGTTTGAAATAGGTCTATAGTTTTTTAAATTGGTACGGTCTCCTTGACGATCTTTTGGTATAGGTGTTAGAAATGCTTTCTTCCAATAATTAGGTATTGTTCTGGAGGTCAGGCTACTGCTTACAACTGATAGCAAAATGGGGAGCAACCCCAGAGACTGTACAGACAGCCAGTTAGAGGGGATTTGGTCTAAGATGTATGTTGTTTTCCAGATACTTTGTACTGTACGTGATAGGTCTGACAGTGTGATGGGGGTGAATTGGCACCATGTATGAGTGGTGATGATGGTCTGAAGGTCCAGAGAGTCTGGGAGAGAAAACTGCGGGCAGGTCGGTAGTGACTTACGAAGCTTGTCAACTTTATCAGCAAAGAAGGAGGCTAAGTCCTCTGGAGGGGGTCCTTGCCAAGTTAAGTCAGTAGCAACAGGTTTAAGGGCCCTAAGCCGGTTTCTACTGAAAAAAATGCGCAACCTTGATTCGTTGATTCTCTAATTATAGTAGAAAAGTATGTCATCTTCACCGCAGTGCTTGGGAACAATAGTGAATATGACTATCAGTGAAATGTGTCAGATCAGAGTGGGATCTGCTCTTATGCTGCTACTTTTCAGCGGCTCTAGTATGTAGTCTAAGAAGGCGCAGGCCTTCATGGAACCACTTATGCGAACGATGCCAGAACAGCAGGGGTGTTGTTCTACATGCAGCTTGCAGGCAAGAAGAGGGGAGTCTGAAGTAGAGCAGAGAACAGCCACTCTGCTTTCTAATCCAGATCTGTCGCTCTGTTCCTGGCCCTCCCATGGCTTCACAGTTCCACTTCCTTTTTATCTAATGCCCCTGGCTCAACTTACTCTCCCTGAAAATAGGACCAGGAGTTGGTTGCGTATAACTAAATGAAAGGAGCTCATTCTTCCCAATCTTTAGCTGCAAACAGTTTAGAAAACCACCCTTGAATCAAATTCAACTTCTCGCTGACCTCTGCATCCACATCCATATCACCCCGAGGAGAAGACGGCAAAATCTTAATATCGTTGGCTGAAATATAAACTTGAAAGCCAGCAGCATGCATCAGCCGATACAATGGAACCAGAAACAAAGTAAATGGATAGGGTGGCAACAACGATCCTTGGGAAACCTCATGGACAAGAGGCCATACATGAGAACAAGCATCTCCGACTTTTCCTCACTGCGCTCTGTCCTTGGCATTTTGGCTATGTGGGCATATTGACATGTTTGTTTGCACATATTTTATAAAAGCAATGTTTGTGCCTTTATACCGTCATAAAATTAGCTCTTAGAAAGCTGCCACACAGTTATATCTGCTCAGAGAAAAGAGTAACTTTGTGTGTGTATGAGCTCCTGCTCCCTTCATTTTTACCCCGGGAATATCTACATGTATAGTGCATTAAAGTAAGCACTAGAAGGCCAATATTCAAATGTCCTTACCAGATAAGGGCAATGAGAGTGAAATTTAGTGGAATTATTGAGAGAGTTCTGCTGAATATCTCCACAAACTGCCTCTGTACTATCCAGCTAGTGCAGGAATGGTGCCGGCCATTGTCTGGATAGCAACAATATTCAGCCACCATCTGGATAAATCCCACCCACGTGCATATAGCCTATCCCACTAGAGGACAGCAACCTTGGGCCGGAAGGACTGGGGTTTCTAGTCCCACAGGTGCTCCTTGTGGTCTTGGGCAAGCCACTTAACCCTCCATAGCCCATGTTCCCTGTAAAATAATTATCTCCAAGTTATAATGCCCTGTTCAATGTAATTTCAGTTTGTTCAATGTAAACCGCACTGATGCAGAATAGCGCGGTATATAAGAGAATGTAAATAAATAAAATAAATCTGCATAACTTAGGACAGCAAACAAGATGTTGTAAGTTCTATCCACATAGGCTATCAAGGTACGTAGCAGCTGAATATCTCTATTATTTAGATAGTGGTCCCCGCTGGCCACTCTGTACAGAGATATTCTGCACTAGCAACTATCTGGATATCGGTATTGAATATCCAGAGCATATTTAAACCCCCCACAGTGTTTGAATAGCCCGAGCTTTGAGTATCAGCCCTTATATTTTTAGAGCATCTATATCTTTACATATAAATGCTGGGGCTGTGTTATAAGTGCCTAATCTCTTATAAAATTTCCCCCAATATTCGAGTTGTAGTCGCACTATGGATTGATACAGAGCCATGATTCTTTACTAAAGGATTTGTGGGCAGTGGAAGAATATCTGGGCTTTGGTAAACTATGTAATGCTTGATTAGTTTCACCTGTATTTAATTGAGGGCGTTAGGTTATTGTGCTCCTTCTAGATATTTGATTTTATTACAACTTCTGATTTATTATGTGTTGTGGTTTTTGTTGTTTGCTGTTGTGTGTATTATAGTTCACTTGAACTTATGATTAGATAAATGTAGTACATAAATCCTAACATTCTGTTTCAGGTTTTTGCCGGCCACTGAGTGGAGGATTTTTTGCCCACCACCCACTGAGCAGAGGATTTCAATGTATTATTCACAATGATGCCAAAATAGTTTTCTTGTATTGCGATTGTTAATATAGAACCCTGTAGTTATGAATTATTTTTCCTTTTGGGGCAGTTTCTCCAAATGGGTTACTTTTGTGCATACCATGACAGTCATGAGCCTCATTTCTAAGCCCCAGGGTATGTGGAGTGTGATCTCAGTCTCTCAGATTTAATGCTAATACTCATCGTAATACTTTCATCTTGTCAAAGAAAGCCGCCTCCTGGAGTTCATAAGATGTTAACATGTATGGGTAATTTATCAAGGTGTGCATCACTTTGCGCTTGTTCACATTAAATTTAGATGCCCAGTCTCATAAGATCATCTTGCAATTTCTCACAATATGCTCTTGTTTATTAACTTTGAATAATTTTGTTTCATCTGTAAAGTAAATGACCTCATTTGTTGCATCTTTACCCACTTCTTAAAAGTAATGGTGGTAACACAGAACTCGTTTTATTCCTAGTGCTAGTCTTACACTTTAGTTCTTTGCAGTTCCCCTGACTCTGAAGGCAACAAGGTGTAACACCGGATTAGGAACAGTCATTGTTCCAGTATAGTCAGACAGCAGTACTATGATGGAAAGCAAGACCTTGCCTCAGCCAGTCCAGTGTCCTTGTCCTAAATATATTCTTTCTTCAAACATATCAAGCAGTTCTTTTTAAATAATAGAAGAGCTGTAAATACTCGTATAGTATGCACAGTTTAAAAAGATTCATTTGATTATTTTCATCAGTGCAGAGCATGTCACTTTAATGTCCCATTTTCTTACTTTAATACATTTGCGTTAGGGAGGTGTCACAGGATGGTTTGAATGCTTGCTGACCTTGGAATTCTGCTATAGATGAGATCAAAGCTGAGTAAAAAAAAAGAAAAGAAGAGAGCAGAGGTCATATATTTATAGAGTCCTTCATTTGCTTCAGTGGATAAAAAAGAAATTGGTTTGAACGGATTGCAGCCATTTTTAAAATGTATTAAAAAGCCCTTGAAAGAACTGTAAGTTTCATCTGGATATGTTTTAAAGAGTTAGCCACATGTATTGGCAAATTTTAAGAAAAACATTTCAAGTCAATTTAGATAAACTTTTCAAATTATGTCGGCACATCTGTATGTTCTCTCTTCCCTTTGCCTGTTGAAAGTCGTCCTGACAAGGTATCAAAGAATATTTTGTGAGAGGGGCCTTTGCTCTAGTGATCATATTTATGGCATGTCACTTTCCTTAGATTGTTGCAAAATGACTGCACTTACAGTAACAACAGCAACAGCAGAAGCAGGCAAGGGACAGGAAATCATGTTATCAGCAATAGACAGTGCTCAGGATTTGAGTTTAAACCCTATACAATAACAGCAGCTATTGATGCCACTCTGTCAACAATCAGCTGCCTGACTGAAAATCAAATACTATTTAGAGGAGCCAGGAAGCAACGTGGAGGAGATGGAATAGCTACCAGCAGAAGAGGAGGAAATTGCCATGGATATGGAACAGCAGGAGCCTGACCGCTGCAGTGGCAACGCCTGATCTGCTGAATCCTTAGCCTGCCAGCCAGAACTCCAAGCCAAGGCTGTCCTTTTCCACAAAGCCCCCTCTGCTGTCCATGAAGGACGAAAACGATATAGCAGCATTGGGACAGCCAATCCTGAGAACCCCCATCCTGATTCACAAACATATGTTTGGGTCAGACCATTCCTCTGTGAACACAACAGAGCTTGATGAACTTATTCAGGTGCTGCTGATTTTGACACTGTTGTGGTTTCCTGTGACTAGCTATAGGAGAGTTGTGGCGTGCTCTATTCAGTATACTTTGAACTGCACTGGATTTCCTTTGACCATTCTAACCGAGGAATCCAGGCAAACATGAACATCTAAACATTTGCAACATGGCTGTGGTTTGCAAGGCCATAGGACTCATTGCTAAATGATGTATCTTAATATCTCCAGGAACAAGCAGGAATGTAGCCTTCACATATGGGTATCGTCGGTACCGACGGAGCCTGCGCGGGAAAGCTCCTCAACGTCCAATTAGAAAGCTTTTGGGAGCATCCCACAGTGCCTGCGTGCTGCCTTCCCGCCTTTCCCAACTGCCTCTCTCCCGTTCTTCGTTTTACGCGGAGCCAGCAGGTCGTTGTTCCTGTCACCGCAGAAACGTTTTCCTTATTCTTTCTTTTTTGTGGTCGCGTCTGCCTTCCCCGATGCTATACCGGTACCGCCGGTTCTCTTTTCTTTCTTTCTTTAAAAAAAAAAAAAATTCTATTCTTTTTCAAACTTTTCTTCCTGGGTGCATGCGCCATTTTGGGCCTTAGGCCCAAAATTTCCTCCATTATGGAAAAACCCGCTTCGGGTTTTAAGAAGTGCACTAAGTGTGGCGGTACCATATCCCTCACTGACACCCATGAGTGGTGTCTTAAATGTTTAGGTCCTGACCACTCCATTTCTGAGTGTATGGCTTGTGCCATGATGTCCAAGAGGGGTCGACAGAACCGGGCTGCTAAGCTTAGCACCCTTTTTCCTTCCGATGCATCCTCTGTGGCATCGACGTCGTCCAGGGCTTCGTCTTCCTCCCATGGATCTCAGGTAACTAAACATAAGTCTAGCTGGTCCTCAAAGGGTAGATCTCCTTCTAAGCATCGAGATGCCTCTGTCGTTGTCCTTGAGGGTTCTACACCGGCAAAATTGCCCCGGCGGGAGGCTTCAGCTTCCAAAGCATTATGGGGGCTCCAGGATGTTCTCGAGGCCTCAACCTCGGCAGAACTACTGCTACCATGCTCTGGGGTACCGGCGATATTCTCCGGTACCGACACCCAGGCATCGGCAGCCTCAATAGACCAGAGGTTCCTGGCTATTGAACGCAGTCTGGCGGCTCTTCTTGCGGCATCGATGCCCTCGGAACTGCGTCAGGCGGTTCAACCGGTACCGGTACCGCAATGTTCCCTCTAATTTTCTGTAGGCTGTGTGCGCATAAAATATCAGCTGTGTGCAGCTTTTGAAGGGAGGTTAAATTTTTCTGTACCACATAATGACACTCGGAGTTATATACTTTAAAATTTGACTAAACGTCAGAATACAGTATGTACACCACATTGATTTTCATCAAATTAAATGAAAATAGACGATTGCTAAATGAAGCAGGAATTTTCTAGTAATTACAATCATAACTTTTAAATTTTAAGATGTCTGTGTTGTTTTCTATCAGAATCAGAGCTGTAATTTTTGTGCGCTCTGTTGTAAAGTATGTGCGCTTGCTCGGCGAGGTGTGTGCACGCGCACACGCGCACAGCTTGGAGGAAACAGTGCGGTACCGGCGCCGGCATCGGTACCGGTACCGATAGCATCGACATCGGTGTCCGCATTGCCGGCACCCAGTCAAGCCATGCCCTCCGGTACCGATACACCGGTACTGATTCCCTCCGGTACCGACTTCGGTCGGTACGGGTATCGTGCTCTACAAGAGCATCCGGACAGAAGGTACTTCGAATCCTCGGAGGACTCTGAGGATTCTGACAGTTCTGTCGGTACCGGGATACTTCTCCCTGAAGAGCCTTCCTCTCCCAAGCGGAGGATGTCTCCTCCAGAGGATATCTCCTTTCAGGATTTTATCAGGGAGGTGGCTCGAGGTCTGTCCATTACTGTGGCTCCTGAAACAGAGCCCAGAGCAAAGGAGTTGGAGATTTTGCAGTATCCCAAAGCTCCTAAAGAGGCAGCTACCTTGCCTATCCATGAGATCTTACATGATCTCATGTTAAGAATGTGGGAAACTCCCCTAACCACCTCGCCTCACTCCCGTCGACTGGATACTATGTACAGGGTTCCCCCCTGTCCTGGTTTCCAGAAGACTCAGTTGCCTCACCACTCTATTGTAGTGGAGTCAGCAATGGGTAGGATCAGGAGTGCAAAGAGGCACGCCTCTAACCCTCCAGGGCGTGAGTGTAGAATTTTGGATGCCTTTGGACGTCGTACCTTCCAGGCTTCCATGCTTTCTGCCAGGATCAGTTCCTATATTTTATATATGGGAATGTTCCTTAAGGAAGTCACAGGGGATTTAGAAGCATTGAGCCCTCTTCTTCCTGAGGATAAGAGGCAGGATTTCCTCACACTGGTTAAACATGCCCAGGATGTTTCTAAATTTGTCAGTCGTGCAGCCTTTGACTGTTTTGAATGCATAAGCAGAACCTCTGCTATTGCCATAGGTGCACATAGAATTGCCTGGCTCCAGGCATCCGATATGGAGCTCTGGGTCCAGGACAAACTGGGCAATATCACTTGTACAGGTGAGAATCTGTTTGGGAAAAATTGGCAAGAAAAGGCCTATGAGTTGGATGCTGATAATTCCACTTTGGATAGGCTATCCAAAGCCACAGCTGATTCTGCCAGAAAGAAATCTTTCAAAAAACCATTCTTTTCCAAAAAGAAAAGGTTTTATCCCTCTTATCAGCAGGGACGTTCTGCAGATCAGCCTGTTCGGAAGACTCAGCAACCAACCAAACAAAGGAAAGCAAAGACTGCTAAGCCTCAGCTGTCTCAGCAGTCTCAGCCTCCACAAGGCCTTTGACTTGCATCTAGAGAACTTAGCCTTTCTGGCTCTCAGTGGACCAGAACCTTTCACCATTCCAGGAAGGTTGTGCCACTTTGCCTCCAGATGGGGGCAAATAACAGCAGAACATTGGACTCTTTCCATTATAAAGGAGGGGTACAAGCTTCACTTCCTCCGCTTGCCCCCTCCTACAATGGTAAGACAGTTCAATTCTCAGACCTCTCTCTCCAACCTGTTAGATCAAGAGGTCACCATGCTTCTTGCCCAAGGGGCAATAGAAGAGGTACCCGTTCTTCAATAGGGTACAGGGTTTTACTCCCCCTATTTCCTTATCCCAAAGAAAACAGGAGGACACAGACCCATTTTGGATCTCAGAGAATTGAACAAATTCCTGGTCAAGGAGAAATTCAGGATGGTTTCTCTGGGAACCCTACTGCCATACCTTCAGAATCAGGATTGGCTTTGTTCTCTAGATCTCAAGGATGCGTACACTCATGTTCTCATCCATCCAACTCACAGAAAATTCCTTTGGTTCCTTTTTCAAGGAAAGCACTACCAATACAGGGTGCTTCCTTTTGGCCTGGCCTCAGCACCAAGGGTGTTCACGAAATGCATGGCTGTGGTAGCAGCATTGCTTCGCACTCTAGGAATATTCGTCTTCCCTTACTTAGACGGCTGGCTTATTCGAGCCCCATGAGAGTCAGAGGCCAGAACTTCTCTATCTTGCACAATGCTTATCCTTCAGTATTTGGGTCTGGTCATAAACGTCCCAAAAGCCAGTCTAACTCCAACTCAGTCTCTAGAGTTCATAGGAGCTTTGCTGAATACCAAAAAGGAAAGGGCCTATCTCCCCCAGGCCCGTTGCCTTCGCATGGTGCAGTTAGCTTCTCAAGCAGTGCTGAAGTCTCATTTCACGGCTCGAGAAATATTACAACTACTAGGCCACATGGCTTCTACCGTACATGTGGTCCCTTATCCACGCCTTCATATGAGAGCAGCCCAGTGGACTTTATCCACTCAATGGACCCAGGGATCAGGATGCCTGTCAGACAAAATAGCAAACACAAATCGCCTTATTTTGTCCCTCCAATGGTTGCAGTCCACTCAAAACCTGTTGCTGGGGTCCCCATTTCAACAACCTTCACCCCAAGCAACTCTCACAACAGATGCCTCACCAGTGAGTTGGGGAGCTCATCTGCAAGACCTCTCCACCCAAGGCACCTGGACTCCACAGGAGAAGCATCTGCATATCAGTCTTCCGGAGCTCAGAGCGATCTTCCTTGCTCTTTGAGTGTTCCACACTCTGCTCAGCTACAAGACAGTCCTCATTCACACGGTCAATCAAGTAGCCATGTTCTATGTGAACAAACAGGGGGGAACAGGCTCTCTGTCGCTTTGCAACGAAGCTTTGTGACTATGGGCCCTCGCCAGAGAGCATCAGATTCATCTCCTGGCAGTATATCTTACAGGTATCCAAAACTCTTGGGCAGACAGACTCAGTCGA
Source organism: Ichthyophis bannanicus (assembly GCA_033557465.1). Classification (NCBI taxonomy): domain Eukaryota; kingdom Metazoa; phylum Chordata; class Amphibia; order Gymnophiona; family Ichthyophiidae; genus Ichthyophis; species Ichthyophis bannanicus. The sequence goes on from CM066042.1 coordinate 232,279,657, forward strand.
GTCCTGCTTCCACACGAATGGTCTCTACATGCTGACCAGGTGGCCAAGATTTTTCAAATTTGGGCAACCCCGGACATAGACCTCTTTTCAAGTCAGTTGAATGCCAAACGTCCCCGGTTCTGTTCCAGAATTCCGGCTCAGGGCTCTCAGGCCAGGGATGCTTTCCTCCTTCATTGGGGGCAAGACTTCCTTTATGCCTTTCCACCCATTCCCCTGATACCCAAAACCCTGTTCAAGCTTCAGAGAGACAGAGGCCGTATGATTCTCATAGCTCCACATTGGCCACGGCAAGTGTGGTACCCTCTGCTTCTACATCTCTCTCAAGCTCCCTCTCTGGAGTTGGAGTCTGCTCCAGATCTCCTGTCTCAGGAGGAGGGAATGTTATGGCATCCCAATCCCCAATCACTGCATCTCAGGGCTTGGTTGCTGAAGGCCTAGATCTTCATGATCTTTACCTGCCTCAGCAAGTAAAGGATGTCCTTTATGCTTCCAGGAAGCCTTCCACTAGACGCTCTTATGCTTTTAAGTGGAAAAGGTTTACCATATCGTGTTCGCAGAAGGGTCTTAACCCCCTTGCGATGCCTCTGGAATCATTACTGGAGTATCTCCTTCATTTATCCAATGCAGGACTTAAGACTAACTCAGTAAGAATCCATTTGAGTGCTATGGCAGCTTCTTTTAAGCCTCTAAATGGACAACCTATTTCCTCACATCCTCTTATAGCAAGATTTATGTGAGGCCTTCTTCTAACTAAGTCTCCCATTAGGCCACCACCAGTGGCATGGGACTTAAACCTGGTTCTTTGTCAGCTCATGAAGCCACCTTTCGAACCCTTAGCTACTACCTCATTGAAATTCCATTCTTGGAAAGTTATCTTTCTCATTGCAATCACATCAGCACATCGCATCAGTGAATTGCAGGCGCTAGTCGCTGATCCACCTTATACAAGGTTCAATCATGACAAGGTAGTCCTTAGGACTCATCCACACTTTATGCCAAAGGTGGTCTCCCCTTTTCATCTTAACCAAGCGGTCTACCTGCCTGTGTTCTTTCCTAGACCTCATGCATGAAATGCAGAAAGGAATCTTCATACTTTGGACTGTAAAAGAGCTTTAGCCATTTACTTGCAAAGAACACAGCAACATAGAAAATCCTCTCAACTCTTTGTTGCTTTTGATCCTTCTCATTTGGGACTTCCAGTCTCCAAGAGAACACTGTCCAACTGGATTGCACAGTGTATTTCCTTTGCCTATCAGAGTAAGAATCTTCCTCTGGAGGGCCATGTCACAGCTCACAATGTGAGAGCCATGGCAGCTTCAATGGCTCATCTGCACTCTGTGTCTTTCGACGACATCTGTCGAGCAGCCACTTGGGCCTCGGTTCATACCTTCACAGCCCATTACTGCTTGGACAAGGACTCCCACCGGGATGCCTTGTTTGGTCAGGCTGTTCTCCAACACCTGTTCCATACTTAGTCAACTCCTACCCGCCATCTCTGGTTGGATGCCAGAGATCCGTGGGGGGAAGTGGAGCCCTTTCACAGGGACACACAACTTCTGGCATCTCTCCCTGGTATCTGAAGCTAGGGAGTCCCCATATGTGAAGACTACATTCCTGCTTATTCCTTGAGATAGCATAGTTACTCACCTGTAACAGGTGATCTCTGGGAACAGCAGGAATTTAGTCTTCACAACCCATCCACCTCCCCTAGGAGTTGTATCTCTCTATCTACTTCTTTCCCTTTCCCTCTCTCTCTCTTTGTCTTAGCTTTAAAACTGAATTGGAGAGAGGCAGTTGGGAAAGGCGGGAAGGCAGCACGCAGGCGCTGTGGGATGCTCCCAAAAGCTTTCTAATTGGACGCTGGGGAGCGTTCCCGCGCAGGCTCCATTGGTACCGACGATACCCATATATGAAGACTAAATTTCTGCTGTTCCTGGAGATCACCTGTTACAGGTGAGTAACTATGCTTTCTCCAGGAACAAGCAGGAAGTCAGTCCTCACATATGGGTGATGTTGACTCCGACGGAGCCCAGGTGGAGCATTTCCCAGTTTTCACAGAAAGCCTTTGGGAATGCTACCCTGAATGCATGGTCTCCTTCCCACTCGAGGGTGCCATCTTAATCAGTCTTCTTTTTTCTGCAGAGCCCAACAGATGCTTGTCCTGATTTTCCCAGAAAAATCCTCTAAAAATTATCCTTAAAAGTTTGGGTTCAAAATGTGTGACTGCTGCAGTCAAACTATGTCTGTTACAGACACCCACAACTGCTGCTTATGCTGCCTTGGCCCGGACCACGACAGTACCACCTGCGATCTGTGCCAGTCCATGACTGAAAACCAAGAAGAAAAGGTCGGAGTAACTGGAGAGGATGTTCTCGTGGTTCAACTCAGCCCTGGCTTCCCCAATGCTGAGCCCCAAGCCAAGCACCTCCTGCGAGGCCCAGGCGTCTTCGGAGTCCCGCAGCGGCAGCTCCTCTCTCTGTAAGGACCCCGGACCCGGAAAGAAAAAGAAAAATCCTTGAGACCAGTTGAAGTTCCGCCGGGGAAATCCGGTAAGGTCCTGCAGCGGGACTCAGGTGACTCCGAGCGGCTCCCCCCCAAGGTCTCTAAGAAAGAGTCCTCAGCCAGCGGTGACCATGTGAGGCTCCTTGAGGCTGTGGTCGTCATCGAGGACACACTTACGAGAGTGCTGGTGTCAGGCCTGAATCCAGAATGGCGGTCCTGGAGCAGAATATTTCTGCCATCCTGGCCTTGCAGCAGGTGGTGATGTCAGGTAAATCCGCATCATCTGCCCCGACAACCAGGCCTCCTAATGCGGGGAAGTCCCCGGGCATCGAGCCAGGCCTCAAGCACTACCGGCCTCAGGCGAACCCTTGGCACTGATCGAGATTCAGGTCCTGATCATTGGGTGTCCAGTTTTCCGAGGCTGGTTTCCAGGAGGCCAACCCGAGATCCATCGGAGGACCCTGGTTCCTCGGTGCCGGCATTGAGGTGCGGGAGTCCCGAGCCTGAGTCCTCGATGCCCTCTGGCTCTGACTGGGAGACTGACATCGAGGCCTCTCCCGAGACCTCTTGATACTGAGACATCCCTTTGGAGCCGCTCCCTCAGAGCCCCAGCACCATTCCCCCGTCCCCAGAGGATGAGGCCTTCCACAACTTTGTCTGAGACATGGCCCGGGCCTTTTCGGTCCTGACTGAGTCAAAGGAGGACCCACGCATCAAAGAACTGGAGATTCTCCAGTATGAGTCCCTGCCAAAGGAGACCCGTACAGTGCCAGTACAGCCCAACCTCGAGAGGCTGCTCCTGTGGATATGGAAGACTCCGGCTTCGGTGCCGGAGGTCAGCTGACACCTTGATGCCATCTGCCACATCAAGAAGGGCCCGGGTTTCCAAAAGTCCCAATTCCCTCATAACTCCATGCTCGTGGAGTCCGCTATGCAAAAGCTGAAAAGTCAGAAGAACTACTCTTCTGTCCCCCTGGGCAGAGAGGCCTGAGCTCTTGACGCCCTTGGGTGCAAGTGCTTCCAGGGATCCATACTGGGCTGTCGGATACAAGCCTATGAATTGTACATAGGCATGTACCTCAAGGGCCTCATCCAAGAATTGGCAGGCTTCTCTGCAGGCCTCGCTGGAGAACCCCTGCAGAGGTTCCAAGCCCTGACAGCCGGGATCCAGGACTGCTGGAAATTTCTTTCCTGCACCGCCTACGATGTCTATGAATCTGCAGCCTGAGTAGCAGTAGTGAGCATAGAAGCCTGGCGCCAGGCCTGTTTGCAGACCTCCGATCTCGAGCAATGGGTGCAAGAGAAATTGCTTGATGTCCTCTGCACCAGGGAAAACGTCTTTGGCAAGCCGATGGTCAACAAGTCAGCCGAGATAGAGGCCGAGGTCGTGACCAGGCAGAGGCTCTCGAGAAAAATCTCGACCCTTCCCTGGAAGAAACCATGGGGAAAAAGACCACTTTTCCCGAGGAAAAACAGGTCTTTTCACCAGGGCCATTACCAACTCTACTCGGCGCAACAGCAATAGGGCCCCCAGTCCAAAAGCCAGGGCCATGGGCAGAGGCAGCCAAAGGCTCAGAAGCCTCAGTCACCAGCTCCCACCCAGCCTGGGGGGAGCTTTAGACTCCTTGGGCAGGGCCTTCTCTCCCCTAGGAGACCCTCCCCAGCTCACATGGGGCCACCTGGTGCTCTTCACCCACAGGTGAGCCGGGATCACCCGGACCAGTGGATTCTGCAAGTGGGTAAAGGAGGACTATCTCCTCAGATTCTAGCAAGCACCTCCAGGGTTCTTCCCAAGAGAGCCGGTGCGGCCTCTCCTTCACCAGACCTTGCTCCTCTCAGAGCTCGCAGACTTGCTCAAGGACAGGGCAGTAGAACCTGTATCTAGGCATTTGTGGGGAAAAGGTTTCTATTCCAGGTATTTCCTTGTCCCCAAAAGAACTGGAGGCCTCAGGCCCATACTGGACCTGAGAAACCTGAACAAGTTTCTGTTGAGGGAGAAGTTCAAGATGCTCTCCCTTGGAACTCTGCTGCCCTACTTCCACCAGGGAGATTGGCTGTGCTTCTTAGACCTAAAGGATGCATATACCCACATCCTGATCCACCCCTCACACAGACAGGTGGGAGGAGAGCATTACTAGTACAGGGTGCTTCCATTCGGCCTGGCCTCCTTGCCAAGGGTCTTTACAAAGTGCCTGGCGGTCATGGCTGCCCACATGCTGTCCTCTAGTGGGTTCAAATCCCACTAGAGGACAGCAACCTTGGGCTGGAAGGACTGGGGTTTCTAGTCCCACAGGTGCTCCTTGTGGTCTTGGGCAAGCCACTTAACCCTCCATAGCCCATGTTCCCTGTAAAATAGTTATCTCCAAGTTATAATGCCCTGTTCAGTGTAATTTCAGTTTGTTTAATGTAAACCACACTGATGCAGAATAGCGTGGTATATAAGAGAATATAAATAAAATAAAATAAATAAAAATAAATGCATCTACAAGGGGCCTTCGTTTTCCCCTATCTGGACAACTGGCTCATCAGAGACAGCACGGCCTCCAAGGCCAGCCAGGCCACATGGTGAACAATCTGCCTCCTGCAACACCTGGAGTTCATAAGAACATAAGATATGCCATACAGGGTCAGACCAAGGTCCATCAAGCCCAGTATTCTGTTTCCAACAGTGGCCAATCTAGGTCATACGTACTGTCCCCCGCAGCCCCCCTGGTGGCGGCGTAGTTTTCCACGGAAGGGCTGCGGAGCGCACAAGATTATGGTGATTGGGGTTGGACAGGTGCGAGGGTCAAGGGTAGTAGTCCCTTGTGCCGGCCTCGTTACCAACTTCCCAAAAAGAACAAGTTCACACGAAAATGGAGGGAAAAATGAAAAAGGCTTTATTTCCCCTTTGCACAAAAATGATTCAAAAACAGGATAAACGGCTTTGGAAAGTAACACAACTGAACAAGTCCTTGCATCAGGTTTAAAGCACAAATGAAAAGGTCAAAGTAATGGCTGTTAATTTCACAGTAATTGAAGGTAAGACAAAACACTGCATTCACTTATGCATTCTTAGAGCTAGAAATAAACTACAGCTTCACTGCTGTACAATATGTACATTCCATCGGCTCGTCAGACTCTTCGCCTGCAGATTCCACTTGCATAAATTCTATGTCTGATAGCTCTGAGTCTGAGGCTTCTGCATAACTGAACTCTGGCTTTTTAAAAGCGTGCCGTACAGTTTCCCAGTGTCTGGTGGTTAGGTTAGGGCGTCGGTTTCTGGCCACTGGGTAAAACAATGGCTCCTCATCAGCTATAGTTTTAAAAGCTCTCTCAGCACAATGCTTAGTATTTACAGTTCTCCTCTTAGGGAAATTGTCTGTTAGCTTTTGCTTATAAATGTCATTGTTACAAGGAGAAACTTCCTTCCCTTGTCTTTCTCTTATGTTAGGCTTGAGCAAACAATTGCAAGTAATAGAAGCTTTACCTTTGAGCTTTCTTCTTTCCTTCTCAGGGAAGGCTTGAGGCCTAGTCCGGTTGTCCTCTAACTCAGGATGGCCCAAGTTCTCCCACGATATCTCTCTTGCCTTAGTATATGGACGAACCTCTCTGTGCCAAGGCCGCAGCTGTTGCCATCTGCCCTTGCTTTCACTCCTGAGGCTGTCGTTGCCTGGTGGCCTCGCTCCTTCAGCTTCTCTCTGCTCACCAGTCCTCTGTGTTCTCCACTTTTCTCCCAGGCCAGCAATCTCGTTGCTTCTCAGGCCTGCTTTCTCTCTCTCATTCAAGACTGCCCTTTCTTTGGCTCTTGAATCTCTGTCCTCCTCTCTCAGGATACTTCTCTGGATATCTCCCTGGATATCTTTCTCTCCTTCCTCCTGGATATATCTCCGGATATCTTTTCCTCCTTGGATATCTTTCTCCTCTCGATATCTTTCTCCTGGATATCTTTTTTTCTCCTTGATTCAGACCTGCCTCTGCTTAAATCCAAACTGACTGGGCCCAAGTCCTGCCCATAGAGGCGTGGTTCTTCAGACTCTGTACTGACTCTCATGCTCCCTCTATGTGGATCTTCAGGATATTGCAGCTTATACCTGTTTTTTTCTGGATTTAAAACTTTTCTTCTATCTGCAAGAGGGTCTGCTGCATCACAGTACCTAGCAGTTTCCCCAAGGGACACAGGTTCCACAATGCTTGTATTGGTTCAAGCATTGATATCCTGGGTCCCTTCTTAATAATGGTTTATGGACCTTTCCTCCAGGAACTTGTCCAAACCTTTTTTAAACCCAGCTACACTAACAGCCTTTACTACATCCTCCGGTAACAAATTCCAGAGTTTGATTACACGTTGAGTGAAAAAAATATTTTCTTTTATTAGTCTTAAATAGTTTACCCTGTAGCATCATTGCGTGTCCCCTAGTCTTTCTATATTCTGATAGGGTAAACAATCGATCTACGTTTACCCGTTCCACTCCATTCATTAATTTATAGACTTCTATCATATCTCCCCTCAGCCGTCTCTTCCAGGTTAAAGAGCCCTAACCTTTTTAGCCTTTCTTCATAGGAGTATCCTTCCATCCCCTTTACCATTTTGGTGGCTCTTCTCTGAACCTTTTCTAAAATTGCTATATCCCTTTTAAGATACTGCGACCAGAATTGCACACAATATTCAAGGTGCGGTCTCACCATGGAACGATATAGAGGCATTATAATATCTTTTGTTTTATTTTCCATTCCTTTCCTTATCATACCTAGCATTCTATTTGCTCTCTTGGCCGCTGCTGCACACTGGGCCGAGGGTTTTAACATGGTATCCACAATGACGCCTAAATCTTTTTCCTGGGTGGTGGTTCCTAATGTGGAACCTTGCATCGTGTAACCATAGTTTGGGTTGTTCTTCCCTAGGTGCATAACCTTGCACTTGTCCACATTAAATTTCATCTGCCATTTTGATGCCCAGTCTTCCAATTTATCAAGATCCTCTTGCACTTTTCCACAATCCTCTTGGGTTTTATCAACTTTAAATAGTTTTGTGTCATCTGCAAATTTGATAACCTCACTCGTTATTCCACTTTCCAGGTCATTTATGAATATGTCAAAAAGCAGCGGACCCAGCACAGATCCCTGGGGTACACCACTATTCACCTTTCTCCATTGGGAAAATTGGCCATTTAGCCCTACCCTCTGCTTTCTATCTTTTAACCAGTTCCTGATCCACAATAGTACACTGCCTCCTATCCCATGACTCTTTAGTTTTTCCAAAAGTCTCTGATGAGGGACCTTGTCAAAGGCTTTCTGAAAGTCCAGATACACAATATCAACTGACTCACCTTTGTCCACCTGATTATTCACTCCTTCAAAAAACATAACAGATTAGTAAGACAAGATCTTCCTTGTCTAAAGCCATGTTGGCTGTCTCCCATTAGGTCATGACTATTTACATGCTGAGTAATTTTATTCTTTATGATGGTTTCTACCATTTTTCCCGGTACTGATGTCAGGCTCACCGGTCTGTAGTTTCCCGGATCACCACTGGAACCCTTTTTAAAAATTGGTGTTACATTGGCAATCCTCCAATCTTCAGGTATTAGAGATGATTTTAATGATAGTTCACAGATTACTAATAGCAGGTCTGCAGTCTCATATTTCAGTTCTTTCAACACCCTTGGATGTATACCATCCGGCCCAGGTGATTTGCTACTCTTCAGTTTATCTAATAGTTGTAATACATCTTCCCGATGTATCGATATTTCCTTCAGTTCTTCCGCACCTTTAAATACCACTTCAGTCATGGGTAACATCCCTACATCTTCCTAAGTAAAGACTGAAGCAAAGAATTCATTCAATCTCTCCTCTATCGCCTTGTCGCCTCTTAGTGCTCCTTTAACCCCTTTATCATCTAATGGACCAACTGACTCTCTCACAGGTTTTTTTTGCTACGAATGTACTTGAAAAGGTCTTTACTTCACGTTTTTGCTTCCGCAGCAAGCTTCTTCTCAAATTCTCCCTTTGCCTACCTTATCAATGCCTTGCATTTGACTTGCCAGTGCTTGTGCTGTTCCCAGGTTTCGTCGTTTGGCTCTTTTTTCCATTTCCTGAAAGATGCTTTTTTGGCAACAACAGCCTCTCTGACCTCACCTTTAAACCATGCTGGCAGTTTTTTGGACTTCCTTCCACTTTCCTTAAAGCGTGGAATACAGCTGGTCTGGGCTTCCAAGATAGTATTTTTCAACAACAGCCAAGCCTGATGTACATCTTTAACCTTTGCAACTGCTCCTTTTAGTTTTTTCTTAACTGTTTTCCTCATTTTATCATAGTCTCCCTTTCGAAAGTTAAAAGGTAGTACTGTGGATTTCCTTACTATCCCTCCTCCACTAATTAAATCAAAGGCGATCATGCTATGATCACTATTGCCAAGTGGCCCCAACAACCTTATCTCTTGCACTAGATCTGGTGTTCCACTAAGGACTAGGTCTAATATGGCTTCCCCTCTGGTCGGTTCATGAACCAGCTGCTCCAAGAAGCAGTCATTTATTTCATCTAGGAACTTTATCTCCCTAGCATGTCCTGACGTGACACTGACCCAGTCGATACCAGGGTAGTTGAAATCACCCATTATTATTACTGCACTGTAACTTTTGTTAGATTCCTTGATTTCTTTTTGCATTTCATCATCCATTTGGTCATTCTGGCAAGGCGCTCGATAGTACACCCCCACTGCCATTGCCTTCCCCCTTTTACATGGAATTTCAATCCATATAGATTCTACAGCAGATTTTGTTTCCTGCAAAACTTTAATCCTTTCTGACTCAATGCCCTCTCTAACATAGAGAGCAACCCCTCCACCAATTTGATCAGCTCTATCATTACGATATAGTTTGTACCCAGGTATCACAGTGTCCCACTGGTTGTCCTCCTTCCACCATGTCTCTGATATTCCAATCATATCTAACCTTTCATTTAGTGCTATATATTCTAACTCTCCCATCTTATTTTTTAAACTTCTAGCATTTGCATACAAGCATTTTAGAGAATGTATTTTATTCATATTAATTTGACTATTGTTAGACATGGGTAATTTGGGATCTTTAAGCTCTGTCTGCTCCATACTTGAGGGCATTTGTGGAACCTCTCTGCTTTTGGTAGTATCCTTCAAAGATACATTCTTCCGAACCATCCGCTCTTGGGCGACTGTCGGCTTTCCCCTAATATCTAGTTTAAAAGCTGCTCTATCTCCTTTTTAAAGGTTAATGCCAGCAGCCTGGTTCCATCCCGGTTAAGGTGAAGCCCATCCCTTCGGAAGAGCCCCTCCTTTCCCCAGAATGTTCCCCAGTTCCTAACAAATCCAAACCCCTCATCTCTGCACCATTGTCTCATCCACGCATTGAGACTCCGGAGCTCTGCCTGCCTTTTGGGTCCTGTGCGTAGAACAGGAAGCATTTCAGAGAACGCTACCCTGGAAGTTCTGGATTTCAACTTCCTACCTAAAAGCCTGAATTTAGCCTTCAGAACCTCCCTACCACATTTTCCTATGTCATTGGTACCGACATGTACCAAGACAGCAGACTCCTCCCCAGTACTATCTAAGACCACCAGCCACCCAGCTTATCTACATGCCTAATGATCGAATCACCAACTATAACGGCTGTCCTAACCCTTCCCTCATGGGCACTTGGCCCTGGAGAAACTTCCTCGGTGCGAGAGGGTTTTACATCACCTGGAGGACAGGTCCTAGTTACAGGATCACTTCCTGCCACACCTGGGTGATGCTCTCCTGTCACGTGACCTCTCTCCTCCATGGCAGCAGGGATGCTGCCAGACTGGAGGTGGGACTTCAGGACTATAACCCTGTAGGTCTCGTCTGCGTACCTCTCTGTCTGTCTTATGCTTTCCAAGTCTGCTACTTTAGCCTCTAGAGAACGGACTTGTTCCCTGAGAGCAAAGAGCTCCTTGCACCTAGTGCACACGTAAGACCTCTCACCAACTGGGAGAAAATCATACATGTGACACTCAATGCAAAAGACTGGAAAGCCCCCATCCCGCTGCTGGATTGCTGTTTGCATCTTAGTTTTAAGTTTGTGTTTAGATCTAAGTTCTTTACTTACTAAGGGTTGCTATGGATATTTATACTAATAAAACTGTACCTAATACGTGTAATATACCTTGTTCACCTGAAGCTTAACTAATCTCAGGTCCTTAGTGTATGATTGATTTGGATAATGAGCTTCACCTGAGAGCACCTCCTGTCTTTTAAGATGTTTAAGTAGCTATAAAGCTATGATTATCCCAGGGGTGGGTGGGTGTGGGGTTGGAGGGAGGGAAATAACACTTATTAAAAGAGGGTTGCTACACAGTACCCTGTCTTGTGCTGCTGAGGTAAGCTATATTCTGATTTGATTTAAATTATAGCTAGGCTCTAACTTCTTATAAAATTTAAACTACAAGCTCTCTGCTGGGGTCCAAATGTAACCAGAAAGCTCTCTTCTGTGTTTTAAATTTAAACTAAAAGTACTTTGCTGTTACTAGGCCCTGAGTGACTATTAAATTTAAACTACAAGCTCTCTGCTGGGTATGAAATGTAACCAGAAAGTTCTCCTCTGTGTTTTAAATTCAAACTTAAACTGCTGCTACTAGGCCCTGACTGATTTAACAAAAAACAGTGGGTTCACAGATTAATTAGCTTTAATACAAAGAATTCCTTTTAGAAAATTACCAGAAGTATATACTCACAGTTGCAGATCTCTCTCCAGAAGTAACAGTCCCTTTTTCTAGTCCTTCAAGACTAGAAGGACTAGAAAAAGGGACTGTTCGTCATCAGCTACCCCAAATCCCACCTCTCCCCAACCCAAAATCTGGAATTCATAGGTGCCCAGCTGGACACGTTACAGGCCAAGGCCTTCCTCCCAAAGGAAAAGGCATATTACCTCGTGCAGCTGGCGGGAGAGGTGCAGACTCACCGGTTCATACTGGCTTGCCTCCTCCTCCATCTACTGGTCCTCATGGCCTCCACAGTACTGTAGCACTAGTTGCAAGTGGCAGGAGAAAGGGTTCTCTCCTCTCTCTGTACACCAGATGGAGAACCTTCTCCACTTGAAAGCATATGCTCGTCTGGTGGAGGGTTTTCAGGAGGCCAGGAGGATCTCCTCGACTTCCCCCGGGAGATTGAAATTAGCTAAGGCTACCCTTTCAGCAGCCACACCGTAAACGCTAGCAACCTTAGATTGGGGTACAGGAGGGAGCCCTTCTCCTGGGACAGGTGATCTGGATCCCAGGAAAAGGGCTCCCTCTGCACCCCAATCTGGGGTTGCTAGCGTTTACGGTGGGACTGGGAGTGCCACCGACAAAGAGAGCAGCACGGGGGCCAGGGTTGTCTGACCCATTTGGGGACGATCAGAATTACCGATGCCTGCTTGCTTTGGACCTTGAAGAGAATCTTGGCCACCAGCAGTGTCAGTGGGAAGGCATAGAGGAGGCTTTCGGACCACGGGATCAGAAAGGCGTCCATGGCCGCCACCCTCCCTGGGTGCGGCTGGTGTGAGCAGAAGCTGGGCAGCTGTGTGTTGTCTGGGAAGGCGAACAGGCCCATCACGAGCCTGCCACATCCACAGTCCACATTACGCCCCTAGCCTGCTTTCATATACAGGCAGCCCAGTGGTGCCTCTACTCCCAGTGGACTCAGGCCATGGGCAGGTTGTGCAACAGGGTCAGGGTCACCCGCTAACTGGAGGACTCCCTCAACTGGTGGCAGTCCCCATGCCACCTCCAGGCAGGGCTGCCCTTCCAGGCACCCGCATCGCAGAGGGTCCTGACCACGGACGCCCCCCTCCTGGGTTGGAGGTCACACTGTGGAGACCTCTGCACTCAAGGCAGCTGGTCACAGGAGGAGTCGATCCTGCAGATCAACCTGTTGGAGCTCGGAGCCATCTCCCTGACCTTGCAAGCATTCCGCCACCTTCTGTGCAACCACTCTGTGCTGATCCAGACAGACAACCAGGTTGCTATGTTTTATGTAAACAAGCAGAGGGATACAGGTTTGTACTCCCTCTGCCAAGAAGCAGTGGCTCTCCTCTCCTTTGCGATATGCCACTGAATGCTCCTACAAGCGATATACCTTTCAGGTCAGGACAGTTGCTTAGCGGACAAACTCAGCAGAGTCCTCCACACACACAAATGACGTCTGAACCCCAGGATGGCGCAAAGACTCTTCTGCCTCTGGGGCAGGCTCGTGATGGACCTGTTCGCCTTCGCAGACAACACACAGTTATGCCGTATCAGAGTGGCTCCTCTCACAGAACCTCCGCATCCAACATAAGAAAACTGAAGTTCTCTTTGTTACAAGAGACCCTAACTTCATTCCACCAGCACAAATAAGCGTCAAAGGAGCTGATCTATCCACCAAGGAAGCAATAAGATACCTTGGAGTCACACTGGACCACCGTCTCAATATGAAATCACACGTTAACAATATAACAAAGGCTGTATACTTCAAGATACGCACACTCAGGCATCTACGCTCATTACTGGACCCAGACGATTTTAGAACCATCTTCCAAGCACTCATCCTACCACATTTTGATTTCGCAAATTCAATTCTACAAGGTCTCCCACAATCCACCCTAAGTTCTCTTCAACTTGCCATGAACACTGCTGCAAGGGTTCTACAAGGAGTATCCAGGAGTAGTCACGTGACACCAATTCTCAAACATCTTCACTGGCTCCCGATACAAGGCAGAATCATATTTAAAACCCTAATTCTCACATACAAGGCCATACATGGTTTATCTGCAAACTCTCTAACTGATCTCACACAATTTTTACCTCCAACTAGAACCAGAAGAAAAATAGCGACAAACACCCTAATGATGCCGAAGGCCATAACAACCTGTAGCCAAGCAACAGCGAACAGAGCCTTCATGTTTTACGCACCAAAACATTGGAATTCCCTACCACCCGAAATTCGTGCCATAACCGGCATAGTCCAATTCAGAAAGGCCCTCAAACATAACTTATTCATCAAATACTACCCCACATAATATTCACCACAAACTTAACAGAATCCCCTCCTTTTCCAAACATTATTGATAATATTACATAAATACTTCTCTCATGTGATCGAATTAGCAGATCAATATTCTATGTATATAGTTCAATGTATATATTTTTACCCCCATATTATCCATGTTTATCTTATCCAAATTTATTTTCCTGTTTTATGTAATACCGAACAGCCTGTTGTTCTGGTCTTTGGTTCTCTGTAAACCGCGCTGATTGTAAATAGCGCGGTATATAAAAAATTGAAATAAATAAATAAAATAAATAAATAAATAAATAAATAAATCCAGCTTCTGCTCACACCAGCCGCACCTGGGGAGGGTAGCCACGGATGCCTTCCTGATCCCGTGGTCCGAGAGCCTCCTCTATGCCTTCCCACTGACACCGCTGGTGGCCAAGACTCTCTTCAAGGTCCAAAGCAAGCAGGCATCGGTAATTCTGATCGTCCCCAGATGGGTCAGACAACCCTGGTTCCCGTGCTGCTCTCTTTGTCGGTGGCACTCCCAGTCCTGCTAGCGTTTACGGTGTGGCTGCTGAAAGGGTAGCCTTAGCTCCTTTCAGTCTCCCGGGGGAAGTTGAGGAGATTCTCCTGGCCTCCTGAAAACCCTCCACCAGACGAGCGTATGCTTTCAAGTGGAGAAGGTTCTCCATCTGGTGTACAGAGAGAGGAGAGAAACCTTTCTCCTGCCACTTGCAACTAGTGCTACAGTACTTACTGCACCTCTCGCACACCAGCCTGCAGTCTAATTCGGTGAGGGTGCACCTGAATGCCATAGCTGCTCACCATCACCCTGTAGAGGGTAAATCCCTCTCAAACCTGCCCTGGTCTCCAAGTTCCTCCAGGGTCTCTTGCTTTCAAAGCCCTCTCTCTGCCCTCTGACAGCGGAATGGAACCTTAATGTGTTGCTCTCCCAACTCAGCAGACCGCCGTTCGAGACTCTGGCTATTTGAGATACCTCTCCTGGAAAGTGTTTTTCTGGTAGCCATCACGCCCGCTTAGAGAGTGAGTGAACAAATCCGCCATATACAAGGTTCTATTATTAAAGGGTAGTGCTCCGCACACACCCCAAATTGCTCCCCAAGGTGATATCTCCCTTCCACCTCAACCAGGAGATGGTCCTTCCCATCTTTTTTCCACAGTCCCAAGCCGGAAAGGAGGAGATCATGTTGTATACGCTAGACTGTAAGCGGGCTTTGTCCTTCTATCTGCAGAGGACCCAGGCCCATCACAGAGCTCCTCAGCTCTGTATGCCATACAACTCCAGTAGACTGGGGCTCCCAGTAACGAAGCAAACTTTGTCCACTTGGGTGGCGGACTGCATTGCCCTCGCCTACGAGCGAGCGGGCCTCTCCCTTGAGCACAAGATCACTGCACATCGCGTGCAGGCTATGGCCATGTCGGTAACCAACCTCCACTCAGTGCCAGTGATGGAAATCTGCAGAGCTGCCACATGGTCTTCGATTCTTATGTTTCATTACTGCCTGGAGAGCGAGTCTCGCAGGGACAGTGCCTTCGGGTAGGCAGTACTCCGTAATATTTTCAGGATGTAGGCAACTCCTGCCCTCTGACCCTCCTGTGTTCAGGCTACTGGAGTGATAGTGTCGCTGGAAGCTAGGGTTTTGCAGTCTCTCTGTTGGGTCTCACCTTCTGCAACTTATGGCTACCCATTTGCTCGCTGTTGGTGCTGTCGTGGTTCAGTCCTCGGCAGGCTGGAGCTAGAGAGCCTCATATGCGAGGACTGACTTCCTGCTTGTTCCTGGAGAAAGAGTAGTTACTCATCTCTAACAGGTGTTCTCTGGGAACAGCGGAAATCAGTCTTTACAACCCTCCCTTCTCCCCTTGGAGTTGCCTCCCTACATTGTTTTATGTCCTTTTTCGCTATGTCATCTGACTGACCAAGATGGCACCCTTGGGCGGGAAGGTGATCACGCATGCGTGGTAGCATTCCCAAAGGCTTTCTGCGAAAGCTGGGGAAATGCTCCCACGCGGGCTCCGTCGGCATAGACATTACCCGTATGTGAGGACTGATCCTGCGGTTCCTGGAGAATACCTGTTACAGGTGAATAACTATGCTATCTCCAGGAACAAGCAGGAATAAGTCCTCACATATGGGTACGTCGGAACCGACGGAGCCTGCGCGGGAAAGCTCCCCAGCTTCCTAGAATGGAAGCTTTTGGGACCTCCCACTGCACATGCGCGCTGCCTTCCCGCCTTCCTGAACAGCTCTCCTCAGTTTCTCTTTTTCCGCGGAGCCAGCAGGTCGTGTATCCTGTCACCGCTGAAGAAATTGTAGTTTTTTGTTTTGTTTCTTTAGACCGCGTACCTGCCTTCCCATACCGATACCGGTATCGCCGGTCTTCTTTTTTCTTTCTTGAAAAATTATTTTCTTTTCTTTTATTATTTTTCAGCACTTGGTCACTTCAGTTAGGCCTTCAGGCCTACTTGAATTCTCCACATGGAGAAGCCAGCCCCTGGATTTAAGAAGTGTACCAAGTGTACTGCTGTAATATCAGTCACAGACACCCATGAATGGTGTCTTAAATGTTTGGGGCCTGACCACTCCATTCCGGACTGCCCTTCCTGCTCCCAAATGTCTAAGCGTGGGCTGCAGAACCGGGCCAACAAATTCCATGTGCTGTTTGCTTCAGAGAATCCAACATCACAGTCATCCAGGTCATCATCTCCGGATGGATCTCAGGTAACCAAACCTTCTGTGGGCAAGTCCTCAAAGGGCAAATCTCCTTCAAAGCATCGAGAGGCTCTTAGTTTTGAGGACCCTGCCCCAGCCAAACAGCCCCGGCGGGAAGCTCTGCCTTCCAAAACGCCAATTCAGGGGCTACAGGTTGACATCGATGGCACGGCCTCGACAGATCACCTTTTGGACTGCTCTGGGGTACCGGCCCATACCGGTACCGACATCCAGGCAGCCGTGGCGTCTATGGGCAATACTGTCCAATCCATGCAGCAGGCCGTCATGGCTTTCATTAAAGCTGCAACGCCATCGGTACCGCTTCCAGCGGTTCCGGGCCCGGTTCCGGTATCGTCCGCCATGCCGGAACCCAGGCCTTCCTCTTCTAAACGCAAATCGGTACCGTATGGGCTTTCGCTCCATACCGCTTCCATACCCGGTACGCCTGATGTCGATACCGATCGGTATGCGTATCGTGCGTTGGAGGAAACTAGAGAATATACCGATTCCTCTGAGGATTTTGGCTCCTCTGATGAGTCTGCAGAGCTCTCCCTTGACCTTCCTGAGGAACCTTCTTCTCCAAAAAGGAGAATGTCTCCTCCAGAGGATTTGTCCTTTCAGGACTTTATTTTAGAAATGGCTAAAGGCCTTTCTATCACTACCTCCTCTGAAAGGGAACCAAGGTCAAAAAGGTTGGATATTTTAGGATACTCTAAGTCTCCTAAAGAAGCAGTTACCCTGCCTATCCATGAAATCCTTCAGGAACAATTGATGGATTTCTGGGAGAACCCTTTAACTCTGTCTCCTTATTCCCGTAGGTTGGACACCATGTATCGGGTCCCTCCTTCTCCTGGTTTTCAGAAAACTCAATTGCCTCACCACTCCATTGTGGTAAAGTCTGCAATGAAAAAGATCA
Organism: Ichthyophis bannanicus; assembly: GCA_033557465.1. NCBI lineage: Eukaryota > Metazoa > Chordata > Amphibia > Gymnophiona > Ichthyophiidae > Ichthyophis > Ichthyophis bannanicus. The sequence goes on from CM066042.1 coordinate 232,296,796, forward strand.
AGAGTACTAAAAGGCACTCTTCTACACCTCCAGGAAGGGAATGTAAGACACTGGACTCTTTTGGTAGGAAAATCTTCCAGGCTAGTATGCTTATAGCCAGGATTAATTCCTACAGCCTCTATATGGGCATGTTCCTAGGGGAACTTGCCAAGAAAGTGCGGCATTTTGCCCCCTTTATCCCTGAGGATAAACAGGAGGACTTCCTTGCTGTAGTGAAACAACTTTCAGATGTTTCTAAGTTCTCCAACAGAGCTACCTTTGATTCCTTCGAGGGAGCCAGCAGAGCTTCTGGCATTGCTATTGCAGCCAGACGTCTGGCTTGGCTCCAGGCTTCTGATCTGGAACCCTGGGTTCTAGATGGCTTACGGAATCTGCCCTGTACAGGTGAGAACTTTTTCGGTGCAGAGTGGCAAGTTAAAGCCACTCAAATGGACGCTGAAAATGCCACCTTAGAGAGACTTTCTAAGTCCACTTCTACTCCCACTAAGAAGAAGTCTTTCAAGAGGCCTTATTATAAGAAGGCCAGATATGCTTCCAATACTGGCCAGCAATCTTCTCAACCTCGTTTTGCGGCTAAACGTCAGCAAACGAAACAAGCAAGAGCAAAGCCTGCAGCAGCTACTGCAGCTCAACAGGCTCCACCCCCTCAGGGGTTTTGACTTGCCCCTAGAGAACTTGCCATTCCTGGTTCTGGACCAACCAGAACCTCTCACCATACCCGGAAGGTTAGCTCACTTTGCTCCCAGATGGGAACAAATCACAACAGAGCAATGGACCCTCTCTATCATCCGAGAGGGTTACAAACTGCATTTCTCCAACCTTCCTCCTCATCATATGGTGAGACCCTTCAATTCTCCATCTCCTCTCCTAGCCCTGTTGGGTCGGGAGATCTCTTCTCTGCTTGCCCAAGGGGCCATAGAAGAAGTTCCTCTTCATCAACAAGGGTCAGGTTTCTACTCCCCCTATTTTCTCATTCAAAAGAAGACAGGGGGATTCAGACCAATCCTAGATCTGAGAGAATTGAACAAATTTCTGTACAAGGAGAAATTCAAAATGCTCTCTTTGGGCATTCTCCTTCCATACCTTCAGAGTCAGGACTGGCTTTGTTCTCTAGACCTGCAGGATGCGTATACACATCTACTCATCCATCCATCCCACAGAAAATATCTTCGCTTTCTGTTCAGGGGAAGTCATTACCAATACAGAGTACTTCCCTTCGGTCTCGCCTCTGCCCCAAGAGTCTTTACCAAATGCATGGCAGTCGTAGCCGCATTTCTCAGAAGCATGGGGATTTTCGTATTCCCATATCTGGACGACTGGCTCATTCGAGCTCCAACTCAGTCGCAGGCCCAGATTTCCCTAGACCGCACAAGGAGCCTTCTGCAGTATCTGGGACTGGTGATAAACCTTCCCAAGTCTCAACTCAGCCCTACTCAGTCTCTAGAATTCATAGGGGCCCAGTTGGACACCACCACTGCAAGAGCCTACCTTCCACTGGTTCGGGGTCAGCGTCTGCTGAGCTTGGCCTCCCAAGCCCAGTCCAGTACTCACTTGACAGCCAGGGAAATGCTACGCCTCCTGGGCCATATGGCCTCCACAGTACATGTGGTGCCCTATGCTCGTCTTCATATGAGAGCAGCTCAATGGACCCTGGCCACCCAGTGGACTCAGGCGTCGGGAGCACTCTCAGACCAAATACAAACCTCAAACCGTCTGTCTTGGTCCCTCCATTGGTGGATATCCACCAAGAATCTGTTGTTGGGGGCTCCCTTTCAGCCCTTGCTACCCCAAGCAACCCTCACGACAGATGCCTCCCAATTGGGGTGGGGAGCCCATCTGCTAACTCTCTCCACTCAGGGCACTTGGTCTCCACAGGAGGCCACCCTTCATATCAACCTCCTGGAACTGCGAGCAATTTACCTTGCCCTCAAGGTCTTCTATACCCTCCTTGCCAACCTGACTGTCCTGGTTCAGACAGACAATCAGGTGGCCATGTTTTACATAAACGAACAAGGAGGGACGGGCTCTCTGTCGCTTTGCAACGAAGCTCTCAGATTATGGGCCTTCGCCAGAGAGCACCAAATTCATCTGCTAGCAGTGTATCTTCCAGGAGTTCAAAACTCTCGAGCAGACAGGCTCAGTCGAGTTCTGCTGCCACACGAGTGGTCCCTACACGTGGACCAGATAAGCAGAATCTTTCAGGAATGGGGGACCCCGGACATAGACCTCTTTGCAAGTCCGTGGAATGCCAAACTTCCCCGGTTCTGTTCCAGGACTCCGTGTCAGGAAGCTCAGGCCACGGACGCCTTTCTCCTCCATTGGGGTCAGGCGTTCCTATATGCCTTTCCACCCATTCCGCTGATTCCCAAGACTCTGTTCAAACTCCAGAGAGATCACGGCTCTATGATCCTTATAGCTCCACGCTGGCCACGCCAAGTGTGGTTCCCTCTGCTTCTACAGCTCTCCCAGGGATCCTCCCTGGACTTAGGAGCTGCACCAGACCTTCTGTCTCAGGAGGAGGGGACTTTGTGGCACCCAAACCCCAAATCCCTACATCTCCGAGCTTGGTTACTGAAGGCTTAAGTCTTCAAGACTTTAATCTTTCTCAACCTGTGAAAGATATCCTTCATGCCTCTAGGAAACCTTCCACGAGGCGGTCTTATGCTTTCAAATGGAAACGTTTTTCCATTTGGTGTGCTCAGCAGGGCCTTGACCCTCTGGCACTTCCTTTGAATTCCCTCTTAGACTATCTCCTGCATCTTTCCAATGCAGGCCTTAAGACGAATTCTGTAAGAGTCCATTTAAGTGCTATTTCAGCATCCCTGAAACCTATAAATGGACAACCTATCTCCTCTCATCCTCTTGTTGCAAGATTCATGAGAGGCCTGACTCTCACTAAACCTCCCATCAGACCCCCCCGGTCGCATGGGGTTTGAATCTAGTGCTTGGTCAGCTTATGAAGCCACCTTTTAAGCCGTTATTTTCTACCTCCTTGAAATTTCTTTCCTGGAAGGTACTATTCCTAATTGCAGTCACTTCCGCTCGCCGCATCAGCGAACTGCAAGCTCTAGTGGCTAATCCACCTTATACAAGATTTCATCATGACAAGGTGGTCCTTAGGACGAATCCCCACTTTATGCCCAAAGTGGTCTCGCCTTTTCATCTTAATCAAGAGGTATATCTACCGGGTTTTTTTCCGGCTCCTCATGCCTCCAGTGCAGAGAGGAACCTTCATACTCTGGATTGTAAAAGAGCTCTAGCCTTTTACCTTAATAGGACTCAGCCACATCGAAAGTCTTCTCAACTTTTCGTGGCTTTTGATCCTTCACATTTGGGACTTCCAGTCTCCAAGCGTACACTTTCCAATTGGATTGCTCAGTGTATTTCCTTTGCTTACCAGAGTAAAAACATTTCTCTGGAAGGCCATGTCACAGCTCACAATGTGAGAGCCATGGCAACTTCTATGGCTCATCTGCACTCTGTTTCCATTGATCAGATCTGTCGAGCCGCTACCTGGGCCTCGGTTCATACCTTTACAGCCCATTACTGTTTGGACAAGGACTCCCGCCGGGATGCCTTGTTTGGCCAGGCTGTCCTCAAACACCTGTTCCATTGTTAGACAACTCCTGCCCACCTTCCCAGGATGGATGCCTGAGATCCATACGAAGATGGCGAACCCTTGGAGGGGGATCTCCCAGGCATCTCAGCTAGGGAGTCCCCATATGTGAGGACTTATTCCTGCTTGTTCTTGGAGATAGCACAGTTACTTACCTGTAACAGGTGATCTCTGGGAACAGCAGGAATTAGTCCTCACAACCCACCCACCTCCCCTAGGAGTTGTATCTTCTATCTATCTGTCTTCCTGTCCTCTCTCTATTGTCTCAGCTATAAACTCGAAACTGAGGAGAGCTGTTCAGGAAGGCGGGAAGGCAGCGCGCATGTGCAGTGGGAGGTCCCAAAAGCTTCCATTCTAGGAAGCTGGGGAGCTTTCCCGCGCAGGCTCCGTCGGTTCCGACGTACCCATATGTGAGGACTAATTCCTGCTGTTCCCAGAGATCACCTGTTACAGGTAAGTAACTGTGCTTTATTTGCTAACATACATTAGCGATATACATGCACTGACATTCTCATGCATGGCGTTTTGTGACTTATTCTAATGGAGACTTAAAAGTGCAAAGGGATCTAGGTAGTAACATTTAAGATCATTGGACATGAGTCAGCCAGGCAAGAATTGCCACATACCTCACACTCATCTGTATATCCATCCCAGCAGCCTCAACAGAGATCTCCAGAGGTCACCTCAAGTCACTCAGGCAAGAGCTGCCACAGCCCCCACACTCGTCACAGCAGCAGAGGACCAGAAGACTCATAGAAACATAGAAAAATGATGGCAGAAAAAGACCACATGACCTATCTAGTCTGCCCTTCCATATCAACTACAATAGTCCCCTTTTTTCCTTTAGAGATCTGTGTTGGTCCCATGCCTTTTTAAATTCAGATATTGTCCTCGTCTCTACTACTTCCACTGGGAGACTATTCAACGCATCTACCACTGTTCCTGTAAAAAAATATTTCTGCATATTACTCCTGAGTCTATCCCCTTTCTCCCTCATCCTATGTCCCCTCATATGCTCTACCCCCTGACATTAGGGCCATTGCCGACCTATATCAGTTCAGGAAGGCACTCAAATCCCACCTTTTCCTCCAATACTACCCAACCAGCAATCAAACCTAGATACCCCTCTGAAGAAATGACCCACTCTAGAAAAACCCTTACATTCGTTATGTGATTTTTACCTAACCTTGTTCCGTGTAAATATCTCATGTATATAGTTAACCCCTGTTATCCAAGTTTGCACTCCTGTTCGATGTAAAACCAGACAGCTTGTTGTTATGGTCGTTATGTTATGATGTAAATCGCGCTGATACCGAATAGCGCGGTATATAAGAAATTGTAATTAAAAAAAAAAAATAAAATAAAAATATAGCGGAGCTTGATTTCAATCAAAAGAGGTTCTCCTCTTGTGTATTTATGCCATGGAGGTATATAAACATCTCTATCATATCTCCTCTATCCTGCCTTTCCTCTAATGTATACATATAAAGATCTTTAAGTCTGTCTTCATATGTTTTATAATGAAGACCACTAACCATTTTAGTAGCACCCTCTGCACTGGCTCTATCCTGTTTATATCCTTTTGAAGGTGTGGTCTCCAGAATTGCACACAATACTCCAAATGCATCAGAGAACTATACAGAGGCACTATCACTTCCTTTTTTCTGCTGGCCATTCCTCTCCTTATGCATCCAAGAATCTTTTTGGCTTTCACCATCATCTTTTCTACCTGTTTAACCACTTTAAGATCAACAGAAAAAAATCATGTCCAGGTCCCACTCTTCTTTCGTGGACAGAAGTACTTCACTCCCTACATTGTATCACTCCCTTGGATTTTTGCAGCCCAATTGCATGACCCTGCATTTTTTAGCATTAAATCTCATCTGCCAAATTCTTGACCATTCCCCAAGCTTAGCTAGATCCCTCCTCATGTTATATACTCCTTCCTGGGTGTCATCTGCAAACAGGTAAACCTTATCCCTGCAGCACACCACTGGTAACGTCCTTCTCCTCAGAGTGAGCTCCATTTACCTGCACCCTTTGCTGCCTCCCACTCAACCAATGTCTAACCCAGTCAGTCACCTTAGGGTCTATCCTTAGGGTGCTCATCTGCATATTCGTCTCAGCAGCCCCAGCAGAGGACTCCAGAGATCACTGTGAGTCATCCAGGCTCAGCATCACTCACTGCAGAACCCTTCCCCAGCCGCATGGAAGCCAGCAAACATGTAAGCTCCTCACCTCGCTGTCCAAACACACCCAGATTCCCAGGAACAGTGATCAGCACCAAGGGAGGCAAGCAGGCCACGATCAGAGCCAGTAAGCTCTACCCCTTTAGGAGACAGCGCGCAGCATTACTCACTGCAGAGCCCTTCCCTAGCCGTGTGGAAGTCAGCAAGCATGTTGGCTCCTCACCTCACTGGCCATACACACCCAGAGCCCCAGGAACAGTGATCAGCACTCACACCAAAGGAAGCAAGCAGGCCATGATCAGAGCCAGTAAGCTGCACTCCTATAGGAGGCATCAGAACTTGGCGTCACAATAAGTCCGTTAATGCATTAGGTGGGCAACTGCCTAAGGGCCAAATCAGAGGGCCATTGGATGTGGCCCTTAGGCGTGAACAGACTCAAATAAGGACATACAGACAGCTCAGATTCTGTCAAGTTATCTATTGGCACCAACCTTGATCTACCTTTAATGACAGGCTTTATCAGATGTGCACTCTCCAAGCACTGCCTCCGCTATCAAAGCAACTTTTATACTAACCCAAAATAATCTTACAGAATGCTCGCTTCAAGGAAATAGGAAATAATTCCTAAGATTATACCACACCATAACCTGCCTCTGTAACATTCAAATCAAATACATTACTCATCTAGCATGACCTCAGTAGTGATCCTGCTAAGTATTATCTCACTACTATTCACGCACTCCAAATCATTAGGTCATCGCTCAGTTACCTCCCAATTATTTATAATCATGCACAAAATGTCACCATCATCCCAACTTACAAATCAAGGAATAGAGGACCTTGTGCTCTTCTCAAAATCAAGCTACATGAAACAATCACCACAGCTCACAATGATTTAGCACAATCACCATAATAACCTTAAACTCGTATTCCTAAATACATGGTCTGCTTGCAGTAAAGTTCCTATATTAACTAACTACCTCAGTGATCAGAATATTGATTTTATGTGTGTTACTGAGTCATGGTTCACTGATGCTGACAATGTCCTAAAAAATCAGCTCCTAACACTGAACCTATTCAGTTGCCATAGAGCTAACCGTAGAGGTGGGGGAGAGGTCTTCATCCTAGCCAGAAACCAACTAGAGCTCTGCAGTATCACAACAACCATCACTGGATGAGGTCAGGGCCGGTCTGAGGGTTTCTGCCGCCCCAGGCAGACCCTTCATGCCGCCCCCCAAAGATTATGACACTACCCGGCCCGCCATGCTGCCCCCCCCCCCCCCAGCATCCATTTTCTCATCTTGGAGAGAGGGAGTGGCAAAGCGGTGCCTCTGCTGCATCGGGCTTTAAAGTGCTCATGCTCGCATGCTCAACGACCTGCTGCTCTGCTCCCCTCCAATGCAACTTCCTGTTGGAGGAGCAAGAGTGGCAAGAAGTTGTGTCGAAGGGAGGCAGGAGTGGCAGGCCATGAGCGCGCTAGCCTGGGCATTTTAAAGCCCAATGTGGCGGCGGCATTGCTGTGCCATCCCCATCCCCAAAGTGAGAAGATGGATGTAGGAGGGGGTGGCATGGCAGGCCAGGTGTCAGTCAACTGCCATTTTGCTGGGAGGAAGGGGCCAATGCTACCCACTGGGGCCTGCTGCCCTAGGCAACTGCCTAGTTCACCTAGTGGACAGGCTAGCCCTGGATAAGTCATTGATATACTCACATTCTCAAACAAAATTGTAACAATTTGTGTAGCCTACCAGTCATCTAACTCAAAAGCTGAGGAGCTAACAGCCCTTTTAGAAGCAGTATGTGGACACAATGCACAAAACAATCAACTCACAGTACTAGGTGATTTAAACCTAGCATCAGCTCCTCTCAAACTATCAAAAGCCTTCATGCAAGCAGTGGAAGCACTAGAATTCAGCCAAATCATCAGTGAACCAACCCATGAAAAAGGAGGCATACTAGACACATTTTTATTCCTCACCAAATACTAAAAGACAATTACACACCCTCCCCCTATGACCTCCACTGTACCGTCATCTGATCATAAAACCATCACAATCAGTATCCGTCAGAACCTTCACACATACTTAGACACCCGAACACAGCCAGAAGATTTCTCCAGCTGGATAAACAAGCATTCTTAAATAGAATCTTGCCACAGCTCAGTCAAGAATTAGATAACTTTGATACCCTAGTCCAAAACTGGAACAACACAATAAATAAAGCTGCAATAGCACCACAGACAAATAGAACCATAAAAAAGCATCACACTGCTACTTGGTACACCGTGGAGCTAGGAGAAACTTAACGTAAACTATGACAAATGGAGAGAAAATGGTGACACTCTACAAGTGCTGATGACAGAAACTCCTACACATCCAAATTACAAGAATACCAAGACATGATAAATAAGGAGAAGAAGAAATATCACACAAAGCTGCTAATGAGCTCTGTAAACCGGCCCAGAGAGTTCCTTATTGTTCCTCCAGTTTAGTCCTCCACTTCTGGGTAGTGCACCTCCTCCTGCAGCTTGGAGACTGGACCAATCAAATCTTCACCTCACTGGAAGTAGAGTGCTGGAACTCCCCATCAGCCCCCAGTGTGTCCAGTCTTTATGCAGCAGGAGGACCTAGTGAGCCTAGGTGCTGGGCTCACTAAAGAAACTGTTAAGGAGCAGGCTAGATAGTTTTGATAGGATTTGGTTTGGTTTGATTTGATTTGCTGGGCGTTCTGTGTCAAAAAAATAAATAAATAAATAAACTAATGAAGAAGAGAGAATCTGGGTTTATGGAAAGTCCGTTCTGCGGTCCCTGTCCTGGCCAGCCCTTTTGTGTTCAAATGTGGCGGTCTTTCTCTTCAGGCTCTCTGCCCCTTGACAGTACGGGGCAGAGCTCCTTTCCCGGCACACAGCCCGATGGCCGCGGTGCCTTTAGCCGCGATCTCCGGGGCAGCTCTAGCAGTCTGGCAGAGCTCACTGAGGGAACGCCTTAGGAATAGTGGTTTATATTTTTGCTTCACTTTTCTTTCGAAGTTCTTGTGAATTACCTTGTTTTATTTATTCAGGGCTGCCTCATTAAAAAAAAAAAAAAAAAAAAAAAAGGGTACCTCCCGGTCTTTGGTCGGTGGGGGGAGCCCTGGGCTCATATTGCAGGTCTCTTCCCCTGGACTGGACGGGGAAGAGTCCTGGGGCGAGGACACAGCAGTCCTTGGCAGTCTCGACAGGGGCCGAGTTTTTCTCCGGCATGAGGACGCGAAGCCGGGTGGCTCTCCGGCGGTTGCTGTTATGCTGGATGCAGTACCGCGGAATAGAGCACGTTAAAGAATCCCGGAGAGCAGTAAGTAATGGGCCCACGTTCTCGGGGTTTATTTTGGGGCTACCGTCTTTCCTCAGCGCCAGGGCGGCGTAGAGTGCTCACTGGGCCTAGCTTCCCACGTTATTTTATTGGCGCCTTTTCGAGTGCGCGCCGGTAGCGTTGGCCATTTTGTGGCTGCGAGGGGCAACGGGTGCTGGGCCCGGGATCCGTTTTGTAAACTGGGTTTCTTTTTTCAGAGCGGCTCTGCGTGTTGGTTTTTGGCTTTATAAACTTGTTAGTACCTTTAGGAACTGAGTGCAGAGCACGTTCGAAATTGACGGTACTCCAGGCGGTACGTTATCTGAATAGTTGCATCATTTTATTGGTGTCAAAGTCACTTATTCAGATTCTTCTATCCACGTGGGTGATATAGAAGACGTGTATAGAGGTAAAGGGCCCGACTTATCTGCTGTTTAAAAAAAAAAAATGGAATGCGAGTTACAGGGGGGGGAAAAAGATATTTTAGTTACTTTGGAAATCCTTCCTCTTCTAGTGAACTGAGTTATTTTAAAATACGGGTTCTGCTGGAGATGCTCGCGGTTTGGGGCTGTTGCGTGGGCGACATTCCGGACAGCGGGGCCCATAAAGTCAGGGTGTGAGCTCCTCTCTCTCTCTCTAGACGGCAGACGGCTCGGGAGCCTGGCTTTCTAGGGGGATGGTCGCACCGTCGGCTTGTCAGCGACTGTCTGGCGACAGCAGAGACTGAGCCCGGAACCTTCGCGTCTCGGGTCTCGCTGGCAACAGTGTGACTCCAAACAGCCTAGGATCTTCGACATGGGCTTCCTCACAAGCAGAACTTAAAAAAAGAACAGGGCCACGCTAGGGCAGACCAGGGTCTATGAAGGCCAGTGTCTTGCCTTCAATTGTGGCCGTCCCGGTTCACAGGATCCTGACAAGTCTCGAATAGTAGACTCTAATCATTAGATCCTGTACATTAGATAGTCTTTCTCTAAGCTCGTTTCTAGGACTATGCACTGATTTTCTTTGTCCTTGCTACCCTTAGACTTCTTGTCCGGGGGTTTATATGCATCCCTTTTGGATTTTCAGTTACGTTCTGGGGAGCCTAGATGCCCTAGGTATTCAGGGACATATAGCTAGGCGCAGCATCGGCGTTCACTGGTGGGACCTGCGGGGTCTAGTGGTGAACTTCAATTGAGGTGTAGGTAGCTATGGGAACAGGAGGTTACATGTTCAGTTTTCAGGTCCGAAGAACGTATCGGAGAAGCTGCTGGGGGTGGGCATAGCGAGCAGGTTTGCTCGGCTTCAAGCCCACTTCTTACAGGTTGCCGTCGGTTGTGTGCTTCTGTGCCCCCAGCATAGCTTTCAATTTGGCGATGTCTGATAACCTGATGGTTGGAGCAGGAGCTTGAGGCCAGGGGTCCGGGGTTCTTAGCCCTTTTTTGTCCTTATTATCCCTTTAATCTGCTGTTAGTACCCTCTCCCTCCGGGGGCCAGTCTGGGTCGGGAGAAGGCTTACACTTGGGCAAGGTTGTACCCTTCCATCAAAGCCCTCCTGGACCTTGTCCGTTGCCTACAGGGACCCCTCTGCTTCTGGGCCATTCGTAAAAGGTATTGTGGGGGAAACAGCTAGGGAATTTTTAGCAGGTCATCTTCGGTTGCCTTTGGTGTCTTACCCATCAGGGAGTAGTTCCCCTTAGTGGTTAGAGGAAGATTTCTTCATTTTTAAGTTTATTCTTCAGTTTGAGGACAGCAGGGTTGACCTGAGGACGCATGTTTCCCTCTACTGGTCAGGCTCTGCGGAGCATCTTTTACGGCCTGGGTTATTAAGCAATTTGGGAAACCTGTAGGCATCAGTGCAGAGCTCTAGCTTGTAGTTCGAAAGACAGTCAGTAGTTCTTGGTGGTGTGCTTAAACGTTGGTGGTTGCCCTGGGACAGGTTTAGGAATCTTTAGGTTATGGATGTGTATATGTGTGTGTATATATATATATCAGTCACCGGCAACCTAGAAGAGTCTCTACTGGGGTCTATGGTCCCCGGGAGGTAGGCTGGTGCAAATGTATATATGGTATACATATATATTTATAATCAGTCAACCGGCATCCTAGAAGATTCTCTACTAGGCTCTATAGTCCCCAGGGGGTAGGCTGGTGCAAACCTTAGTGCGGGGCTGGGACCATACGCATGCTGCCATCTTCAGGTTCGTCTCTGTATGTCGGGGAAGTCCTAGCCACAGGGCCGCCTCTTAGGCTCTCAGGGGTTGGTTCCTAATCCAGCAACTGTGACTTTCTACAATTCAAGATCTTATGTCCCCGAATTTATGCTCTACTGTCCTAAGGGCCGCAGGATGGCAGTGCTGCTCATGAATCACATTTAGTGTTCTTGGGCATCATACCTGGGGGGGGGGGTTTGTGACTTGCGGAATCGTACTTTTTCTCTCAGGTTAGCACAGGCAGCAACCTCAACTACCTCCATTTGCATGCCCTTTCCGAGAAGCTCTCCTCTGTCTCTTAAGACTGTGCTGTCAGGGCAGGTCTTTAAGCGCTTAGCGAGGACACTAGCCCATCTGGGGGGTCCAATCCCACTAGAGGTCAGCAGTCTTGGGCCAGAAGGTCGGGGGTTTCTAGTCCCACGGGGGCTCCTTGTGGTCTTGGGCAAACCACTTGGCCCTCCATTGTCCATGTTCCCCGTAAATAGTTAATATCGTTATCCAAGGACTGCAGTTTCTAGTCCCACAGGTGCTCCTTGTGGTCTTGGGCAAGCCACTTAACCCTCCAGAGCCCATGTTCCCTGGGAAATAGTTATCTCCAAGTTATAATGCCCTGTTCAATGTAATTTCAGTTTGTTCAATGTAAACCGCACTGAGGCAGAATAGCGCGGTATATAAGAGAATGTAAATAAATAAATAACTAAATAAATAACTAAATAAGTTGAGCTCCCTGTTCTTGGTACTTATGGTCTAATTCCCCACCGTAAAACCTCGGTGTTCCAGATAAACCGCACTGATATTGCATAGCGCGGGGTATAAGAGAAATAATTAGAATAAATAAATAAATGAATCTGTGCCGTTTTGTTCACAGGGACCATGTTGTGGATGAACGGGGGACGTCCAGGTAGCATGGTCTGCGGCCGAGTGTCTTTGGGCACTGGAAAGTTCATGGAGAAAGTTAATGCGCTGTACATGTCCCCGGCATTCGGTCTATGGTCAGGTGTGCTCTCTGCACTGGATTTGGTTGCCCAGTACTACGTCGCCCGTGTAGGTAGATGGGCGTTGGTATGTCTTCTCAATTGCTTGGGCTTGTTCTTAGGTGCTTTCGTTGCAGAGTGCAACGGCGTTTCTCTGCTCAGGCGGTAATTTTGGGCTAAGCTCCTCTCTCCAGTATTGGGGGGAGGTCAGTTATGTGGTAGGGCGTGGTTTTTCCGCCTGGTCTCGCATGAGCTTGGTGAGGCAGTAGGGGGAACTGCTGGAAGTGAGCCGTGCGGAGGACCCATAGTGTCTGTCATCAGTTTTCCTTAGCTTGAACTTTGCTCTCAGATCTTTCAAGTCCGAAAACGTTCGACTTCGCTCGTCTACGTTCGTGTTTGTCGGAGCTTGAGGATTGGTGTTTCAGGCATCAGGTCTGCGCTGCCCTGGCGTCAGTTCCTGTGGTTTGATAGGATGGTTTAGATAGGGGGCTGGCTGCCAGAGGTTTGAGAGAGCGGTTGGCGGCCATAGTACGGTCCAAAGACACAATTCAAGCGGTGCCTCTTAGGACGCGCAGTGATGTAGCTACTTTTCTTAAGGTGGTCTCGATTGGGTCCTGCGTGGCGGATTTCCGTTTCGCAACTTGGCTTTAGGGGCGCTAGGCAAAGCTTCATTTGAGTCCTTACGGCAAACTTCAGTCGTGGTTTTCTCGCTCACGGCTGTGTGTTTGGATGCAGCCTGGCTCGGCTCAGTTCCAAGCGCTGTCACGTAGGGAGTTTTTTCTGTTGCCTTTCTTTGTTTTTTCCTCAGTAAGCGGTGCTCCGGCTGGTGCCTTCCTTGTTGCCTAAGGTATCTTCGTCCTCTTTTCATGTGAGTCAACTACTGGTTCTCCCGGTCGCCCGGGCGGGGGGAGAACTCGTGTCTCATTTGGGTCTGAGTTGCTTGGAGGTACAGTGAGCTCTGTCTCGTCCCTTTGCAGTCCCGGGCTCCGCCATAGGTCGGAGCGCTTCGCTGTGGCTGTTCCGGGGTCTCAGGAAGGGTGAAGTTCCGGCGCAGGTCTCCGTTTCCATTTGGTTCGGGGGGACGTTCGTCTCGTCTTACTTGTTGCAGGGGGGCCTCCTCCAGTTGGGGGGAGGACTCTTTCTGCTGGAGCGCAGGCAGTTTCCTGGGCGGAGTGTAGCCTAGCGCCACCGGTGTAACTGGGCAAAGCAGCGTTTTGATCGTCGCGGCATGCTTTCTTCAAGCCGTTTGGCTGGATTTGCTGACAGCGGGGTCCGCCTGTTTTGGGTCCGCGGTTTGGTGTGCCGACTGGCAGGGTCCCTCCCATTGGTATTGCTCTGTTACATCCCAGAGGTGGAGGACTAAACTGGAGAAACGATAAGGAAATTGAAATTACACTTACCTGGTAATTGTAGTTCCTTGAGTGACGACAGTTTAGTCCTCATTCCCACCCTCAGTTTCGAAGGTTAATTTGGCGCAAGGTCGGGGGTGCAGGCGTATTTACAGGTGAGTTCTTTGCCATGCTGAGCAGTTTCTAACTGGTTACAAATTCAGATTATTAATATATATGTAAATGACAGAAAATTGATTAGCTACTGATTTGTTGCTCTGTTGAGTCTGCTTTGTTACTAGGTCACTGGGGGCTGATGGGGAGTTCCAGCACTCTATTTCCAGTGAGGTGAAGATTTGATTGGTCCAGTCTCCAAGCTACAGGAGGAGGTGCACTACCCAGAGGTGGAGGACTAAACTGTCATCACTCAAGGAACTACAATTACCAGGTAAGTGTAATTTCAATTTATCTGATACAGTAACATCTTTAGTAAAAGCCCCTAATCAAAAAATGTTGGGTAACAACATATCACCACAAAAACTGGTTCATTATTGTCAAAGCGAGATCCGCAAGAGAGCAAACACATTACAAGGCATCAGATCTGCCCCTTGGCAAGCCTTCAAACCAATCTCCATGGAACATCTAGAGGACATCATCACCTGTCTGAACACCACCATCTCTCCTCTTGACCCATGCCCAGTAAACTGGCTCAAAATAGCTTGAGCCAAACTAGTCTACATCATACTTAAGATGACTCAGCTCTCTCTCACACAAGGCCATATACCCCCTGACCTCAAAAATGCTTCTGTCCATCCAGTAATTAAAAGCACCTCATCAGTCCCAAATCTTCCACATATATTTCCTTGCAAAGATAAATGAAAAGGATCACATCAACTCTCACGTACCACTTGACCCATAGCAATATGACTTCAGACCCTATTGACCGCACCCATGAATAGACTTACTGAAGACATCGAAAAATCAAATCAAAGATTCGTCCTTATATTTCTAGACATCACCTCAGCCTTTGACTCAGTTCTTCATAACATACTTTTACTACGCCTACAATCACTAGGGTTATATGATACAACATTAAAATGGTTCCACCCTTATTTAACAGGATGATGACAACAAAAATCCGCTCCTTACGCTTAACAAGGTGTCCCGCAAGGCTCTGCCTTATCCTCATTACTATTCAATCTATCTCCAGGAACAAGCAGGAATGTAGTCTTCACATATGGGTATCGTCGGTACTGACGGAGCCTGCGCGGAAACGCTCCCCAGCATCCAATTAGAGAGCTTTTGGGAGCATCCCACAGCGCCTGCGTGCTGCCTTCCCGCCTTTCCCAACTGCCTCTCTTCAATTCTTCATTTTCCGCGGAGCCAGCAGGTCGTGTTCCTGTCACCGCAAAAAATTTTTCTTCTTCTTTTTTGTGGTCGCGTCTGCCTTTCTTGATGCTATACCAGTACCGCCGGTGGTTCTTTCTTTCTTTAAAAAAAAAAAAAAAAAAAAATATATATATATATATTTGGTTCTTTTTTTCCAATTTTTTCTTCCTCAGGTGCATGTGCCATTTTGGGCCTTAGGCCCAAAATTTCCTCCATCATGGAAAAACCCGCTTCGGGTTTTAAGAAGTGCACCAAGTGTGGCGGTACCATTTCCATCACCGACACCCATGAGTGGTGTCTTAAATGTTTAGAACCTGACCACTCCATCTCGGAGTGTATGGCTTGTGCCATGATGTCCAAGAGGGGTCGACAAAACTGGGCTGCCAAGCTTAGCACCCTTTTTCCCTCCAATGCAGCCTCTGTGGCATCGACGTCTTCCAGGGCTTCGTCTTCCTTCCATGGATCTCAGGTACCTAAACATAAGTCCAGCCGGTCCTCAAAGGGTAGATCTCCTTCTAAGCATCGAGATGCCTCTGGCGTTGCCCTTGAGTGTTATGCACCGGCAAAATTGCCCCGGTGGGAGGCTTCGGCTTCCAAAGCATTATCGGGGCTCCAGGATGTTCTCGAGGCCTCAACCTCGGCAGAACTACTGGTGCCATGCTCGTGGGTACCGGCTGTATTTTCTGGTACCGATACCCAGGCATCGGCAGTGTCAATAGACCAGAGGTTCCTGGCTATTGAACGCAGTCTGGCGGCTCTCCTTGCGGCATCGACGCCCTCGGAACTGTGTCAGACAGTTCAACCGGTACTGGCACTGGCTCCGGCGCCGGCATCGGTACCGGTACCGATAGCATCGACATCGGTGTCCGCATTGCCAGCACCCAGTCAAGCCATGCCCTCCGGTACCGATACACCGGTGCTGGTGCCTCCCGGTACCGACTTCGGTCGGTACAGGTTTCGTGCTCTACAAGAGCATCCGGACAGACGGTACTTTGAATCCTCGGAGGAGTCTGAGGATTCTGAGAGTTCTGTCAGTACCGGAATGCTTCTCCCCGAGGAGCCTTCCTCTTCCAAACGCAGGATGTCTCCTCCATAAGATACCTCCTTTCAGGATTTTATCAGGGAGGTGGCTCGAGGTCTGTCCATTACTGTGGCTTCTGAAACAGAGCCCAGGGCAAAGGAGTTGGAGATTCTACAATATCCCAAAGCTCCTAAGGAGGCAGCTACCTTGCCTATCCATGAGATCTTACATGATCTCATGTTAAGAATGTGGGAAACCCCCCTTAACCACCTCTCCTCACTCCCGTCGACTGGATACCATGTATCGGGTTCCTCTGTGTCCTGGTTTCCAGAAGACTCAGCTGCCTCACCACTCTATTGTAGTTGAGTCAGCTATGAGAAGGATCAGGAGTGCAAAGAGGCATGCCTCTAATCCTCCAGGATGTGAGTGTAGAACTTTGGATGCCTTTGGACATCGTACTTTCCAGGCTTCCATGCTTTCTGCCAGGATCAGTTCCTATATTTTTTATATGGGAATGTTCCTTAAGGAAGTCACAGGGGATTTAGAGGTTTTGAGCCCTCTTCTTCCTGAAGATAAGAGGCAAGATTTTCTCACACTGGTTAAACATGCCCAGGATGTTTCTAAATTTGTCAGTTGTGCAGCTTTTGACTGTTTTGAGTGCATAAGCAGAACCTCTGCAATTGCCATAGGTGCACGTAGAATTGCCTGGCTCCAGGCATCTGATTTGGAGCTCTGGGTACAGGATAAACTGAGCAATATTCCTTGTACAGGTGAGAATCTATTCGGCAAAAATTGGCAAGAAAAGGCCAATGAGTTGGATGCTGATAACTCCACTTTGGATAGATTATCCAAAGCCACAGCTAATCCTGCAAGGAAGAAATCCTTCAAGAAACCATTCTTTTCCAAAAAGAAGAGGTTTTATCCCTCTTATCAGCAGGGACGTTCTGCAGGTCAGCCTGCCCGGAAAACTCAGCAACCACCTAAACAAAGGAAAGCAAAGACTGCTAAGCCTCAACTGTCTCAGCAGTTTCAGCCTTCACAAGGCCTTTGACTTCCATCTAGAGAACCTAGCCTTCCTGGACCTCAATGGACCAGAACCTTCCACCATTCCAGGAAGGTTGTGTCACTTTGCCCCCAGATGGGGGCAAATAACAGCAGAACATTGGACTCTTTCCATTATATGCTCCCTCCCCCAATGGTAAGACAGTTCAATTCTCAGACCTCTCTCATCAACCTGTTAGATCAAGAGGTCTCCATGCTTCTTGCCCAAGGGTCAATAGAAGAGGTACCCATTCCTCAACAGGGTACAGGGTTTTACTCCCCCTATTTCCTTATCCCAAAGAAAACAGGAGGACACAGACCCATTTTGGATCTCAGAGAATTGAACAAATTCCTGTTCAAGGAGAAGTTCAAGATGATTTCTCTGGGAACCCTGCTGCCGTACCTTCAGAGTCAGGATTGGCTTTGTTCTCTAGACGTCAAGGATGCGTACACTCATGTTCTCATCCATCCAACTCACAGAAAGCTCCTTCAGTTCCTTTTTCAGGGAAAGCACTATCAATACAGGGTGCTTCCTTTTGGCCTGGCCTCAGCACCAAGGGTGTTCACGAAATGCATGGCTGTGGTAGCAGCATTTCTTCGCACTCTGGGAATATTCGTCTTCCCCTACTTAGACGACTGGCTCATTCGAGCTCCATCAGAGTCAGAGGCCAGGATTTCTCTATCTTGCACAATGCGTATCCTGCAGTATTTGGATCTGGTCATAAACATCCCAAAATCCAACCTAACTCCCATTCAATCTCTAGAGTTCATAGGAGCTTTGTTGGATACCAGGAAAGCAAGGGCCTATCTCCCCCAGACCTGTTGCCTTCGCATGGTACAGTTAGGTTCTCAAGCAGTGCTAAAGCCTCATCTCACTGCTCGAGAAATGTTACAACTACTAGGCCACATGGCTTCTACCGTGCATGTGGTCCCTTATGCTCGCCTCCATATGAGAGCAGCCCAGTGGACTTTATCCACTCAATGGACCCAGGGATCAGGGTGCCTGTCAGACAAAATAGCAAACACAAATCGCCTTATTTTGTCCCTCCAATGGTGGCAGTCCACTCAAAACCTGTTGCTGGGTTCCCTTTTCAACAGCCATCACCCCAAGCAAATCTCACAACAGATGCTTCAACAGTGGGTTGGGGAGCTCATCTACAAAACCTCTCCACCCAAGGCACCTGGACTCCACAGGAGACTCATCTACACATCAGTCTTCTAGAGCTCAGAGCAATCTTCCTTGCTCTTCGAGTGTTCCACACTCTGGTCAGCCTCAAGACAGTCCTCATTCACACAGACAATCAAGTAGCCATGTTCTATGTGAACAAGCAGGGTGGAACAGGCTCTCTGTCGCTTTGCAACGAAGCTTTGCGACTATGGGCCCTCGCCAGAGAGCATCAGATTCATCTCCTGGCAGTATATCTTCCAGGTATCCAAAACTCTTGGGCAGACTCAGTCGAGTTCTGCTTCCACACGAATGGTCTCTACATGCAGACCAGGTGGCCAAGATTTTTCAAATTTGGGGAACCCCGGACATAGACCTCTTTGCAAGTCCTTTGAATGCCAAACTTCCCCGGTTCTGTTCCAGAATTCCGGCTCAGGGCTCTCAGGCCAGGGATGCTTTCCTCCTTCATTGGGGGCAAGACTTCCTTTATGCCTTTCCACCCATTCCCCTGATTCCCAAAGCCCTGTTCAAGCTTCAGAGAGACAGAGGCCGTATGATCCTCATAGCTCCACATTGGCCACGGCAAGTGTGGTACCCTCTGCTTCTACATCTCTCTCAAACTCCCTCTCTGGAGTTAGGGTCAGCTCCAGATCTCCTGTCTCAGGAGAATGGAATGTTATGGCATCCCAGTCCCCAGTCTCTGCATCTAAGGGCTTGGTTGCTAAAGGCCTAGATCTTCAGGATCTTAACCTTCCTTAGCAAGTAAAGGATATCCTTTATGCTTCTAGAAAACCTTCCACAAGACGCTCTTATGCTTTCAAGTGGAAAAGGTTTACCCCCTTGCGATACCTCTGGAATCATTACTGGAGTATCTCCTTCATTTATCCAATGCAGGACTTAAAACTAACTCAGTAAGAGTCCATTTAAGTGCTATTGCGGCTTCTTTCAAGCCTTTAAATGGACAACCTATTTCCTCCCATCCTCTTATAGCAAGATTTATGAGAGGCCTTCTACTAACTAAGCCTCGCATTAGGCCACCACCGGTGGCATGGGACTTAAACCTGGTTCTTGGCCAGCTTATGAAGCCACCTTTCGAACCCTTGTATACTACCTCGTTGAAATTCCTTTCTTGGAAAGTTATCTTTCTTATTGCAATCACATCAGCACGTCGCATTAGTGAGTTGCAGGCACTAGTGACTGATCCTCTTTATACAAGGTTCCATCATAACAAGGTAGTCCTTAGGACTCATCCACACTTTATGCCAAAGGTGGTCTCCCCTTTTCATCTTAACCAAGCGGTCTACCTGCCTGTGTTTTTTCCAAGGCCTCATGCATCACATGCAGAAAGGAATCTTCATACTTTGGACTGTAAAAGAGCTTTAGCCTTTTACTTGCAAAGAACACAGCAACATAGAAAGTCCTCTCAACTCTTTGTTGCTTTTGATCCTTCTCATTTGGGACTTCCAGTCTCCAAGAGAACACTGTCCAACTGGATTGCACAGTGTATTTCCTTTGCCTATCAGAGTAAGAATCTTCCTCTGGAGGGCCATGTCACAGCTCACAATGTGAGAGCCATGGCAGCTTCATTGGCTCATTTGCACTCTGTGTCTATCGACGACATCTGTCGAGCAGCCACTTGGGCCTTGGTTCATACCTTCACAGCCTATTACTGCTTGGACAAGGACTCCCGCCGGGATGCCTTGTTTGGTCAGGCTGTTCTCCAACACCTGTTCCATACCTTATCAACTCCTATCCACCATCCCTGGTTGGATGCCAAAGATCCATGGGGGGAAGTGGAACCCTTTCACAGGGGGACACAACTTCTGGGGTCTCTCCCTGGCATCTAAAGCTATGGAGTCCCCATATGTGAAGACTACATTCCTGCTTGTTCCTGGAGATAGCATAGTTACTCACCTGTAACAGGTGATCTTCGGGAACAGCAGGAATTTAGTCTTCACAACCCACCAACCTCCCCTAGGAGTTGTATCTCTCTGTCTGTCTCTTTCCCTTTCCCTCTCTCTCTCTTTGTCTCAGCTTTAAAACTCAACTGGAGAGAGGCAGTTGGGAAAGACGGGAAGACAGCACGCAGGCGCTGTGGGATGCTCCCAAAAGCTTTCTAATTGGAGGCTGGGGAGCGTTCCCGCGCAGGCTCCGTCAGTACCGACGATACCCATATGTGAAGACTAAATTCCTGCTGTTCCTGGAGATCACCTGTTACAGGTGAGGAACTATGCTTTACCTAAAATTCCACTGCAAAATTATGTACTGTGACATATATGCAGTTGATATTATGCTCTGCGTCCCCTTCTCTATCGAAAAACCAATCTACACACCTTTGATAAAATGCTTTGATGCGATCACTCTCTTACTATCCAAGCACAACCTCTTTGTGAATTACAAGAAGCCTGAAGTTCTCCACATCACTGGAGACACAAACTTCAATCCACCGATGTCTTTAAAAGTTCCACAAGCAGAACAAGAAGTCAAATCTGAAGTATGTTACACCTAGGGATAACCTAGACCAGCATCTAACCTTACAGCCACCTTTTAGCAATACCATAAAACCTATTTACTACTACTTTGCCAAAGTTGTGTTCATTCATGAAGAGCAGGAGTTCTGTTGTACCTTTGGAGAAGTGGTCTTAAATTTAAGCCCCTGAAGCAACAATTTTCTTGGTGAAACATAGGCCTTTCTCCAGCGACTTTTGATGCTCAGATAAGTGATCTAATGTTTAGTTTTTGCTCTAATTCTTTAATATACCCTATGGATTGGCAATGATTTCTTTAAAAAATTTCAAAAATATTTTATTCTTCCTCATTTACTTAAGTAAAGAATTACTATAAGGGAGTTTTTTTCTGTATCAATGATGCTGTTTTGAGTACCAGACATTATCTTGTTATAAGCCTGGCTGATACACTGAGGTCCTTTTTCTCCTTTATTGAGAGTATTTAATATATTACCCAAGGAGTTTGTTGACGGACTGTGTAAAAGTATACAGTTAAATTACCCTATGCTGTATGTAAAAGCACATAGTTAAGTTACGCTGTAAACTTCTTTGACTTTCAGATAAAGCGGTATATAAAAAATAGTTAAATGTTTAGGAGCACTAGCCACAGAGTCTCACCCTAAGTCAGTATTGACTCAACGGCACTACAGCACCACAACCATATGAATGAATTCTCATTGGTGATGCCTGGCCTGTTTGTACGGCTTATACATGTTCAGAGTTCAATAGTACAGTTGAAGGAATGTCAGATTCAACATTCTTCATGCTAGCGCCCCCTGGATGTGATGAAAACCAGCACAGTTTGTGGCACTTTACCATGGAACCCACTGCTGGAACTCACACAATGATGACTGAAAAGGTAGTGAGACAGGAAAAAGTTGATGTGCTGCTGTTCTATCATGTGCAGTCAGTGAACTTTTTATACTGACATATTAGTCATTTTAACCTTGCCGGATCCAAAACTAAACCATATCAAACTACTAAGAATTTACTGCACTAAGACATAGAGCAATACAAAGTAAAATATCACAATTAGAGATTGCAAATTGTCAAGCATGCTCATTTGTCTGGCTGCTACAGAATTGGTATTGATCCTTTGGTTGTAAATTTCTTGCAATAGCAGTCTGAAATTTTGATTTCTCAGGTTACGAGGGCTGTTTTTTTTTCAACCTCCGATCGCTCCGTGCAGACGCTACGCGGGCAGCAGAAAGCGGGAGGTTGAAAAACAAACGGCCCTCGTATTTCAAATTCTTTTTTCCTTGGTTTGGGAGCTTGCTTGCTCATTCTCCTTGCCACCCTCTAACCCTCTGTTTCCTGTCAGGGAGATGCTGCTGAAGTTTCAGATTAACCAGATTATAACAATACCCTTTTATTATTGAAAAAAAATCTGGGAACAAAAATATATTTTGTGAAGAGAAGGCTTCTTAGAACAGAATGTAATTCCTTCAGTAAGCATATAATACCTATGATATGAGGGGGTAAGGTTTTGCTTTGTGATGAGAGGGCTGTATTCCAGTGAAGTCCTTGCAGATATATAATAATAATGTTGCTTTTTCAGGAATTGTATTCATATACAGTACTTAGGGACTGCCTGGTGGTTAGGGCAGCAGCCTAGAGACAGAAAGAACAGGGTTCAAATCCCACTCGGACTCTTTGTAGCCTTGGGCAAGCCATTTAACCCTCTATTGCCTCAATTACAAACTTAGATTGTGAGTCCTTTGGAGACAGGGAAATGCATATATTGTTCCGGAATGCAACTCACCTTGATCTTCTGGAAAGGCGTGAGCTAAAATTTTCTGGTCTTTACAAACTTGCCATACTTTTTCTTTTTGAGGTGACTTTGGACTAAGTAGACTTAGTTTTCATGTTTATGTTCAAAGATAAATTGGCATCTGTTTTTCAATCTTGTGATCTACTAGGTCTTGAAGAACGCAGAAGGATCCCCATTATTAGAGTTTTATAGGTGTTTTTAGTGGAGATAGGTTTGACTAGCTTACTTTTTTCATTTCATCTTTAATGCAAAAGATTTTATATTACCTTAATTTCTTTCTTTTTATTTTTTAGCCTAAATTTTAAGGATCCAGAAGCTGTAAGAGCTCTGACATGTACTCTTCTGAAAGAAGATTTTGGACTCACCATTGATATACCCCTGGAGAGGCTTATTCCTACTGTTCCGTTGCGACTGAACTATATCCACTGGGTAGAAGATCTCATTGGTTATCATGAATCTGATAAAAAGACTCTGCGACGCGGCATCGACATAGGTAACACTACAGCATCAAGGAGTTTTTCAAAGTTACCATGTACTCTCAGACAGTCTTGTACTCTGTGGGGTATGTTTACTAAATGGTGGTAGCGGCTTCTGTGCGATATCGGAGCGCCGCGGCTTCGATATCACACGAAAGCCGCTACTGCCATTTAGTAAACATACCTCTGTATCTCATCCTCTGAGTGAGGGGACTTAATTAAAAAGATGCTTTGAAAAATCCCATATGATTTTTCTTCTGTATGCTAGAGCAGTTTGAAACATCAGCTCACGAGTGGCTAATCTTTCAAAAACACCATGAAAGCAGAATGCATAGTAGGAGAGAGCCTTAACCTTTGAGAAAAAGCGGGAAGGGGGGTGTTCCATTTTACCTTTCCCTCATAAAAAGGCCAGCTCTCTCAACCTCTTCCTTATCTCCATTAGGCTCTCTCTGTCTTCCACCTTGTCTCCGTCAACCATTCTCTTTCTCCTTCACAGCTTTTGCCTCACCATCATCTGCCTTCCTCTTTCCCATGCTGGAGACTACAGTCATAGTTCTGCTCCTCTCTATCTGTTCCAGTCCTGAGAGCATGATTAAAACTCATCGTTCATTGCCTCCTGTATGCTGTTTTCATTATATCATAGCAGCGTACAGGAGGCGGTGGTTCGTGAGTTTTAACATGCTCGCAGAGCTAGCACAAACAAAATGAGCAACTGCAAGGCTCCAGCTGTTCTTCCCGCTCTCTCACCTGATTCTGACTCTTACAGCTGGTGAGAGTTGAAAGAACCATAGATTTTTTTTTCAAGAGCCTCATGCAGCTCGTAAGATATAATTAGCTTATTCCTGTGTGATGAATGGGGCAGATGAGCTAGTTTCTTATTAAACCTCTTTTAAACACTTTTAAAAGATAGCATTGAAAGTTGTTCTTTCCTGGCTAAACATTTGAGGTGTTATTTTTGAAGAACAGCGATGTTTTCTTTTGAAATGCTGATCAAGGAGGCACCAGTACTGATAACAGTGGCATGAAGTTTTATATTTAATTTTGAAGATACTGAAAATTGTAGAAATTTGAGAGCTGAATCTAAACAATGTCTTCCCCTTCCCCCATGGTTTTGCTTAGAATATGTCCTCTCTTCTTACTTAACTTTGAGACTTTCAGAATCCCGTCCTGGATTTTGGTTGAGGAGCAGGTTAGTTTCTGAGTCCTTTGCTGTCTAGAATGACAGCAAAGTCCCAGCCGAGTCTGTGGACTTTGAGTCCTTGTACTCACATTTCATTGTTTGGAAAGAATATTTAAATTCCAACAGTAAATTTGGTCAGCCTGTTCTTTGAAACCTCTTAGAGGTTTAGATACTACAGTCAAACCTCGGTTTTCATTTGCCCCGGTTTTCATACGCTTCGGTTTTCAACGTCTTTTCTGACTGAGATTTTGTCCCGGTTTTCATGCATTGCTTCGGTTTTCAACGTCTTTTGACTGAGATTTTGTCCCGGTAGCAGGGAAGAAAAGCTGTCAACGTAAGCAGGAGATGTTGCATGAATGTGGGAGGCAGTTCTTTCTCTTGCAGGGTACGTCTGAAGCTATATCATTAAGATTTTCTGCCATTCTGAAGCATTGAGCAGATAATGTAAAGGTATTTTAATGGACTGAATTCAATGTGATTCCGAAGAGAGCTGGGCACAGCAGCTTGTCAGGGGTGGCTAAGGCCAGATGTTAACATACTGTACTGTACAGTACTGTACTTAGCTTGCTTTCAGTGATGTTAAATGTTCATTTATCCATTTCATTAGTCATTTATATTTATTTCTCATTGTTTTCTGTATGTAAAAATATAGTTATTCTCTATAAAATGTATTTTTTGTGAATATTTTTGGGTGTCTGGAACGGATTAATTGGATTTACATTATTTCTTATGGGAAATATTGCTTCAGTTTTCATACGTTTCGGTTTTAGTCAGACTTTTTCGAACGGATTAATCATGAAAACCGAGGTTTGACTGTAACTCCATCCTTCCAGTGCCCAGTTTCTTTGATTTCCAGGTCACCTTAAAAAAAAAAAAAGTATAAAATTAGTTTTGGTTTCTGCCCATTGACAGTTTCTTTTTATTAAAGGCAGCCTGTAATTAAGGAGCTCTACTTGAGAGGACTTGCAATCCTACTTTTCCTCAGGTGCAGTTGTTATCCATGAATAGCAATTTCTAGTCCTCACATATCGTTCTCCAGAGTTGTAGTTTAGCAAATTATATAACTACTGAGGAGGTAAGAACATAAGATATGCCATACTGGGTCAGACCAAGGTCCATCAAGCCCAGTATTCTGTTTCCAACAGTGGCCAATCTAGGTCATATGTACCTAGCAGTTTCCTCAAGGGGCACAGGTTCCACAATGCTTGTATTGGTTCAAGCATTGATATCCTGGGTCCCTTCTTAATAATGGTTTATGGACCTTTCCTCCAGGAACTTGTCCAAACCTTTTTTAAACCCAGCTACACTAACAGCCTTTACTACATCCTCCGGTAACAAATTCCAGAGTTTGATTACACGTTGAGTGAAAAAATATTTTCTTTTATTAGTCTTAAATAGTTTACCCTGTAGCTTCATTGCATGTCCCCTAGTCTTTCTATATTCTGATAAGGTAAGCAATCGATCTACGTTTACCCGTTCCACTCCGTTTATTAATTTATAGACTTCTATCATATCTCCCCTCAGCCGTCTCTTTTCCAGGTTAAAGAGCCCTAACCTTTTTAGCCTTTCTTCATAGGAGTATCCTTCCATCCCCTTTACCATTTTGGTGGCTCCGCTCTGAACCTTTTCTAAAATAGCTATATCCCTTTTAAGATATGGCGACCAGAATTGCACACAATATTCAAGGTACGGTCTCACCATGGAATGATATAGAGGCATTATAATATCTTTTGTTTTATTTTCCATTCCTTTCTTTATCATAGCTAGCATTCTGTTTGCTCTCTTGGCCGCTGCTGCACACTGGGCCAAGGGTTTTAACATGGTATCCACAATGACGCCTAAATCTTTTTCCTGGGTGGTGGTTCCTAATGTGGAACCTTGCATCGTGTAACCATAGTTTGGGTTGTTCTTCCCTAGGTGCATAACTTTGTACTTGTCCACATTAAATTTAATCTGCCATTTTGATGCCCAGTCTTCCAATTTATCAAGATCCTCTTGCAATTTTCCACAATCCTCTTGAATTTTAACAACTTTAAATAGTTCATGAGCGGTCCTCCAGTTTAGTCCTCCACATCCGGGTAGTGCACCTCCTCCTGCAGCACGTAGACTGGACCAATCAGAATCCTTTTCTCATGACGTATCCTGCTGGAGCTTCCCTCAGTGTGTCCAGTCTCCGTGCAGCAGGAGGACTTGTGAGCCTGGTGCTGGGCTCACTTAGTGCTTTTGGGCAACCCTAGTTAGAGTTTAGGGGGTTTCTATTTTATTTTTTACTGAGGTATAACTTTTCTTTATTTTGTTAGCTGTCCCTTTAAATTGCCACATTTAGTGCCTGCGGGGGGGGGGGCCGATTGAGGAGCCAAGCCTGCACGTTCCTTCTCCCGGCCGTCTGTACGGGGGCTGAAGGCAGCGACTTTTGTAGATCTCCCTCCTGGACTGTACGGAGGTGAGATCTTGATTTGGCAGCCCCATTTCTGTATATTCACGCTGGCTGTAGTCTGCTCACAGCTCTAGCGTGCTGCCGCTTCAACTTCGCTTTCTTCTCGCGGCTCGAGGCTGTCCTGCATTGCTCCCTTCACTCGGCGGTTTCGTCGCCGAGCGGCCCTCCGGTGTCAAGGGGTGAGTTTTTACAGTTGAATTTATTTCTTTTTACTTTCGCGGGGTTGCTGATCGCGAGGTTCCCCTTGTTATTTTCCCGCCGTTTTATTTCTTCACTCTGCAGTGCCGGCGGCCATTTTGTTATTTTTCCCGCTGTTTTTCTCGTGGTCCTGACATTTCTTTTTTAAGGGTTTCAGTGGGTACCAACTTGGTCCTTGTTCCTGTACCTTTCATTGTTGAGGCTGGTGGTGCAAAAAAAAAAAAAAAAGACAGGAAACCCTTTTCACAGGTCTTTGTTAGGTTGGTTTCTTGTTCCTGTTGGGGCCTCCTGACTCCTGGTCTCCATGTCTTCAAGGCCGCAATGCTTAGTCTGTGGGTCCCGCAGAGGGGCTCTGTCGGATTCAGGAGTCTGTAAAAGTTGCGCATCAGTCTCCCCTGACCTTGATCCGCAAATGGAAGGCAAGTCTCTGCTGGGACCTGATACTCCGGCACAGCAGATTGACACGGAGGCGTCCCCGGGCCCTCCGGCTCCCCTTTCCCCGGTGGCGTCCAGGGGACAGGGGGTGCCCTTGTCCGAGACTATCTCAGCTTCTTCCTCGTTTGATTTTTCACCTGATTTTGTCCTTCTGATGCATCAGGCGTTTTGCTTGGGCCGTCTGGGCAAGCTGCCAGAAGCAGGACCTTCTCAGTCGTCCCTGCTCTCCTGTTTGGGTGAGGAGGGCTTGCGGCCGGTCCCGAAACCTGCTAAACGATCTCGACTCTCCTTTGAGAGTGAGGACGTCGGCTGGCCAGACCCGGAGCTCGCGGTAGGTGCCGAAGACATCGGTGACGAGTTGGAAGAGGGGGAAATCCCCGATCCCGAGGATCAGGCCCGGATCATTCGCGTGTTTCGCAGAGAGGAGTTAGTTCCGTTGATTACGGAGTCTTTGCAGGCACTCAATCTTGCCTCAGTTTCTTCGGCGGAGGAGGAAGGTCTAGAGGATCCTCTTATACAAGCCGTCCGTGATTCTCAGATTGTTTTTCCTGTGCATCGCGTAGTAGCACAGATGATTCAAACTGAATGGGATCAGGCCGAAGCCGGTTTGAAGGGCATTCGTACGATGAACCGGTTGTATCCTTTAGTGGACAAGGATAAGGATAGGTTTAAATCACCGCGCGTTGATGCGTTAGTATCCGCGGTTACCAAGAAGACTACGATTCCAGTCGAAGGTAGTGCGGCTTTGAAGGATTCTCAGGATAAAAAAGTGGATGGCTTGTTAAAGCAGGCCTTTGAAACTAATGCCTTGGCGCTGCAGGCGTCTATTTGTGGAGCCTGGGTGGCTCGAGCCTGTTTAAGATGGGCTCAGCGTTTAGGGCATGATCCCGGCTTAGACCAGGATAAGTTGTTGGAAGTGACCCGTTTGGAATCTGGATCGGCGTACTTGGCGGATGTTCATTATGATTTGATTAGAACATTGGCTAATAGTATGGCTTCCTTGGTTGCGGCTCGCAAGTCGATTTGGTTGAGAAATTGGGCCGCTGACGTTTCCTCTAAATCCCGCCTCAGTAAGTTGCCCTTTAAGGGAAAGTTGTTGTTTGGCGAGGATCTGGATAAGTTGGTGAAAGATCTGGGGGACTCAAAAGGGGGTCGCCTTCCAGAAGACAAGCCTAAGCTTGGTCGGTTTCCATCGGTCCCTCGAGGTCCGTCTCGGGACTTTCGGAGGTTTCGTTCTTCCCGTTTGTGGAGTTCCCAGCGTGGTAGATTTGGGTACCGCTCTCAGGGGTTTCGCGGCTTCCGGGGAGCGGGCAGAGGGTTTGCCTCTGTCGCCTCTTCGCCGCCTTCCTCTTTTTCCCGAAAGCCGCAATGATGCCAAGCAGGTTCCCGAGGCCTGTCCATTTATCGGCGGTCGGCTCCGGGATTTTCTACCTGCCTGGACTCGGATAACTTCAGATCAGTGGGTGTTGGAGGTAGTCCGGGAAGGCTGTGCCCTGGAGTTTGCTCGCCCCCTTTGGGATTCCTTCGTCCTGTCTCCCAGCAGAGGTCAACTCAAGGAGACGGCGATTCGATTGACTTTGGATTGTCTTATCGCCTTGGGGGCGGTGGTTCCCGTTCCGGCGGCAGAGCGCGGGCTGGGGCGCTATTCCATTTATTTTGTGGTGCCAAAGAAAGATGGCTCCCTCCGCCCCATTCTCAATCTCAAGGGCGTCAATCGTTGTCTCCGTGTGCCTCATTTCCGCATGGAAACCCTGCGGTCCGTCATCGTCGCGGTACGTCAGGGGGAGTTCCTAACTTCTCTGGATCTGCCCGAGGCTTATTTGCACATCCCTATTCGGTCGGTGCATCAGCGTTTCCTGCGGTTCGCGTTCCCATGGGGGCACTTTCAATTTCAAGCTCTGCCCTTCGGGTTAGCGACGGCTCCGCGTACTTTCACCAAGATCATGGTAGTGGTGGCCGCGGCCTTGCGGAAGGAGGGCGTTCTAGTCCACCCCTATCTAGATGATTGGTTAATTCGAGCGAAGTCCGAGGAAGAGAGCTTGCTGGCTACAAGGAGAGTGGTGACTCTTCTGCAGTCTCTCGGCTGGGTGGTCAATGCGAAGAAAAGTCAGTTAGTGCCGACGCAGTGTCTCGAATATCTTGGGATACAGTTCGACACCGCGAGAGGGTTCGTTTGCTTACCACCCTGGCGTGTCCAGGTCTTGCTCAGTCTCGTGCGCTCTTTCCTCGGGATGCCCGCTCCTTCGGCTTGGTGGTACCTGCGTCTGTTGGGGACGATGGCGGCTACTCTAGAGGTTGTTCCCTGGTCCAGATTTCACATGCGTCCGCTCCAGTGAGCCCTATTGCGTCGTTGGTCAAACCAGACGGAGTCGCTCAACAAGCGCTTGCCTTGTCCGATCTGTGTTCGTCGGGCGCTACAGTGGTGGCGGTGCCCCCGAACATTGCAGGCGGGTCTCCCCCTGGAGCAGTCTCGGTGGGTTCCGGTGATAACGGATGCCAGTCTGCTCGGCTGGGGGGCCCACTGTGAGGGTTGTTTTGCGCAGGGGACATGGTCAACCCAGGAAGCCTCCTGGTCGATCAACCGGCTTGAGCTTCGGGCGGTGAGGAGAGCACTGGAGGCCTTCGAGACGGCTCTACAGGGTCGAGCAGTCCGGGTACTCTCGGACAATTCGGCAACGGTAGCGTACATCAACCGGCAGGGCGGAACAGGCAGTGTGGCATTAGAGGAAGAGGCCTAAGTGTTATTCCAGTGGGTCGAGCTTCGTCTGTCGGCGATTTCGGCGGCGCATATCGCGGGAAAGGACAATGTCATAGCAGATTTTCTCAGCAGGGTGCAGGTGGATTCCGGAGAGTGGGAGCTGCATCCACAGGTTTATGCGCAGATAGTTCGCCGGTGGGGCCCTCCACTAATGGACCTAATGGCAACGTTTCAGACGGCAAAGACGGGACGGTTCTTCAGCAGGCGCAGAGAACACATGTCCGAGGGGTTAGACGCCCTCATTCAGCCGTGGCCGACGGACGGGCTTCTCTACATTTTCCCGCCATGGGCATTGATCGGCAGGGTGATTCAGCGCATCGAGGCGCATTGCGGTCTGGTGCTCCTCGTGGCTCCGGATTAGCCCAGGCGTCCCTGGTATGCGGATCTGGTTCGCTTGCTCGACGGGCTTCCTGGAGGCTTCCAGTCCTGCCGGATCTGCTGATTCAGGGACCCTTGCGGATGCCTCACGTGGGTCGATTCTCGCTTACGGTTTGGCCATTGAGAGGGCTCGTTTGAGGAAGAAGGGATATTCTTCAGCGGTTATCTCTACTTTGCTGCGGGCTCGCAAATCGTCCACTTCCCTCACGTATGTGCGTGTGTGGCGCGTTTTTGAGGACTGGTGTTCGCGCCGTAGGATTCGGGCGGCGACGGCTTCTATTTCCATGATTCTCAGTTTCTTGCAAGACGGGTTTGATAAAGGGTTGGCGGCCAGTTCCTTGAAGGTTCAGCTAGCGGCTCTCGCGTGCTACAGAGGTAAGGTACTCGGGGTTTCTCTGGGGATGCACGCTGACGTCCAACGGTTTCTGAGGGCCGTTTTCCGCCTTCGTCCATCGCACAGAGTTGTCATTCCTCCTTGGGATCTCAATCTGGTTCTGCAAGCTTTGGCTCGTCCGCCCTTTGAACCGCTGCAGCAGGCATCGATCAAGGATCTGACCCTAAAAACTGTCTTTCTCGTGGCCATTTGTTCGGCAAGGCGCATTTCGGAGCTGCAAGCGCTTTCCTGTAGGGAACCATTCTTGTCTTTTTCTAGAGATCGAGTAGTGTTGAGACCTGTTCCGTCTTTTCTTCCGAAAGTGGTGTCTCCCTTTCATTTGAATCAGTCCGTTTTTCTGCCAATGTTTCGCTCTGACTCAGCAGGGGCTTCAGACGCGGGACTGCATCGCTTAGATGTTCGACGGGTTTTGCGTCGTTATCTGACGGTTTCGGAGCCTTTCCGCAAGTCGGATCGATTGTTTGTCCTTTTTGGCGGGCCTCTGAAAGGAGAAGCAGCGGCTAAGTCATCTATTTCTCGTTGGATTAAAGAGGCGATTTCCTCCGCTTATGTGGTACAAGGATGTGCGGTTCCATTGGGTTTGCGGGCTCACTCTACCAGAGCGCAAGCGACATCGTGGGCTGAACATTCTCTGGTTCCTCTGGTTGAGATTTGCAAGGCGGCTACTTGGTCCTCTCTCCATGCTTTCAGCAAGCACTACCGCTTGGACGTGTTGGCCGCTCGGGATTCTTGCTTTGGGTCGGCGGTTTTGCGCGCCGGTTTGCAGGGTCCCGCCCGTTCCTATCTGCTCTGATACATCCCGGATGTGGAGGACTAAACTGGAGGACCGCTCAGGAAATGATAATTACACTTACCTGGTAATTGTAGTTCCTGGAGGGTCCAGTTTAGTCCTCCTTCCCTCCCTTTTCTTTCTTACTGCCTTTTCTTCCGGCGCGCTCTCGTATGGGCGACAGTGAGTCCTCTAAGTCATTTTAGAGAAATCCTTCCGGTGAGGGTTTCGAGGGCTTCTCTGTATTACTCTGTAACGTCGGTTCCTTTTATTTGGTCGACTGCTTGCTGCTGTCTCCGGTGGCCGCCAGAAGCAATATGCAGGGTATTGGCTTCCTCGTTTGGGGAGGGGGTCATTGTATCTGTCGGGGAGTTTAGTTATGATAAGGTTTACTATTTTTAATATTTATACTTCTTTAAGTCTGCTTTGTTACTAGTTCACTGGGGGGCTGAGGGAAGCTCCAGCAGGATAGGTCATGAGAAAAGGATTCTGATTGGTCCAGTCTCCGTGCTGCAGGAGGAGGTGCACTACCCGGATGTGGAGGACTAAACTGGACCCTCCAGGAACTACAATTACCAGGTATGTGTAATTATCATTTTTGTGTCATCTGCAAATTTGATAACCTCACTCGTTATTCCACTTTTCAGGTCATTTATGAATATGTCAAAAAGCAGCGGACCCAGCACAGATCCCTGGGGTACACCACTATTCACCTTTCTCCATTGGGAAAATTGGCCATTTAGCCCTACCCTCTGCTATCTATCTTTTAACCAGTTCCTGATCCAAAATAGTACACTGCCTCCTATCCCATGACTCTTTAGTTTTGCCAAATGTCTCTCATGAGGGACCTTGTCAAAGGCTTTCTGAAAGTCCAGATTCACAATATCAACCGACTCATCTTTGTCCACCTGATTATTCACTCCTTCAAAAAAACATAACAGATTAGTAAGACAAGATTTTCCTTGTCTAAAGCCATGTTGGCTGTCTCCCATTAGGTCATGACTATCTACATGCTGAGTAATTTTATTCTTTATGATGGTTTCTACCATTTTTCCTGGTACTGATGTCAAGCTCACCGGTCTGTAGTTTCCCGGATCACCCCTGGAACCCTTTTTAAAAATTGGTGTTACATTGGCGATCCTCCAATCTTCAGGTATTAGAGATGATTTTAATGATAGTTCACAGATTACTAATAGCAGGTCTGCAATCTCATATTTCAGTTCTTTCAACACCCTTGGATGTATACCATCCGGCCCAGGTGATTTGCTACTCTTCAGTTTATCTAATAGTTGTAATACATATTCCCGATGTATCGATATTTCCTTCAATTCTTCTGCACCTTTATATACCACTTCAGTCAGGGGTAACATCCCTACATCTTCCTCAGTAAAGACCGAAGCAAAGAATTCATTCAGTCTCTCCGCTATCGCCTTGTCGCCTCTTAGTGCTCCTTTAACCCCTTTATCATCTAATGGACCAACTGACTCTCTCACAGGTTTTTTGCTACGAATGTACTTGAAAAGTTCTTTACTTAGCGTTTTTGCTTCCGCAGCAAGCTTCTTCTCAAATTCTCCCTTTGCCTGCCTATCAATGCCTTGCATTTGACTTGCCAGTGCTTGTGCTGTTTCCAGGTTTCGTCGTTTGGCTCTTTTTTCCATTTCCTGAAAGATGCTTTTTTAGCAACAACAGCCTCTCTGACCTCACCTTTAAACCATGCTGGCAGTTTTTTGGACTTCCTTCCACTTTTCTTAAAGCGTGGAATACAGCTGGTCTGGGCTTCCAAGATAGTATTTTTCAACAACAGCCAAGCCTGATGTACGTCTTTAACCTTTGCAACTGCTCCTTTTAGTTTTTTCTTAACTGTTTTCCTCATTTTATCATAGTCTCCCTTTCGAAAGTTAAAAGGTAGTACTGTGGATTTCCTTACTATCCCTCCTCCACTAATTAAATCAAAGGCGATCATGCTATGATCACTATTGCCAAGTGGCCCCAACAACCTTATCTCTTGCACTAGATCTGGTGTTCCACTAAGGACTAGGCTTATATGGCTTCCCCTCTGGTCGGTTCATGAACCAGCTGCTCCAAGAAGCAGTCATTTATTTAATCTAGGAACTTTATCTCCCTAGCATGTCCTGACGTGACACTGACCCAGTCGATACCGGGGTAGTTGAAATCACCCATTATTATTACTGCGCTGTAACTTTTGTTAGCTTCCTTGATTTCTTTGAGCATTTCATCATCCATTTGGTCAGTCTGGCCAGGCGCTAGATAGTACACCCCCACTGCCATTGCCTTTCCCCTTTTACATGGAATTTCAATCCATATAGATTCTACAGCAGATTTTGTTTCCTGCAAAACGTTAATCCTTTCTGACTCAATGCCCTCTCTAACATAGAGAGCAACCCCTCCACCAATTTGATCAGCTCTATCATTACGATATAGTTTGTACCCAGGTATCACAGTGTCCCACTGGTTGTCCTCCTTCCACCATGTCTCTGATATTCCAATCATATCTAACCTTTCATTTAGTGCTATATATTCTAACTCTCCCATCTTATTTTTTAGACTTCTAGCATTTGCATACAAGCATTTTAGAGAATGTATTTTATTCATATTAATTTGGCTATTGTTAGACATGGGTAATTTGGGATCTTTAAGCTCTGTCTGCTCCATACTTGAGGGCATTTGGGCTAGTTTACTCTTTTGTGGAACCTCTCTGCTTTTGGTAGTATCCTTCAAAGATACATTCTTCCGAACCATCCGCTCTTGGGCGACTGTCAGCTTTCCCCTAATATCTAGTTTAAAAGCTGCTCTATCTCCTTTTTAAAGGTTAATGCCAGCAGCCTGGTTCCATCCCGATTAAGGTGAAGCCCATTCCTTCGGAAGAGCCCCTACTTTCCCCAGAATGTTCCCCAGTTCCTAACAAATCCAGAACCCTCATCTCTGCACTATTGTCTCATCCACGCATTGAGACTCCGGAGCTCTGCCTGCCTTTTGGGTCCTGCGCGTGGAACGGGAAGCATTTCGGAGAATGCTACCCTGGAAGTTCTGGATTTCAACTTCCTACCTAAAAGCCTAAATTTAGCCTCCAGAACCGCCCTACCACATTTTCCTATGTCATTGGTACCGACGTGTACCAAGAAAGCAGACTCCTCCCCAGCACTATCTAAGACCTTATCTAGGTGGTGCGTGAGGTCCGCTACCTTCGCACCAGGCAGACATGTTACCAGGCGATCCTCACGTCCACCAGCCACCCAGCTATCTACATGCCTAATGATCGAATCACCAACTATAACGGCTGTCCTAACCCTTCCCTCATGGGCACATGGCCCTGGAGAAACATCCTCGGTGCGAGAGGGTTTTACATCACCTGGAGGACAGGTCCTTGTTACAGGATCACGTCCTGCCACACCAGGGTGATGCTCTCCTGTCACGTGACCTCTCTCCTCCATGGCAACAGGAATGCTGTCAGACTGGAGGTGGGACTTCAGGACTATATCCTTGTAGGTCTCGTCTATGTACCTCTCTGTCTGTCTTATGCTTTCCAAGTCTGCTACTTTAGCCTCTAGAGAACAGACTCGTTCCCTGAGAGCAAAGAGCTCCTTGCACCTAGTGCACACGTAAGACCTCTCACCAACTGGGAGAAAATCATACATGTGACACTCAATGCAAAAGACTGGAAAGCCCCCATCCCGCTGCTGGACTGCTGTCTGCATCTTAGTTAGGGTTACTAAGGGTTGCTATGGATATTTATACTAATAAAACTGTACCTAATACGTGTAATATACCTTGTTCACCTGAAGCTTAACTAATCTCAGGTCCTTAGTGTATGACTGATTTGGGTAATGAGCTTCACCTGAGAGCACCTCCTGCCTTTTAAGATGTGTAAGTACCTATAAAGCTACGATTATCCCAGGGGTGGGTGGGTGTGGCAATGCAATGTGGAAAATATGACTTCCATATCATTTTGTCAGACCAGTCCAGACAAGTGGGTTGTGTTCCAGCAGATTGGTGTAGACAGAGACCAATAAAAAGTCCAGGTTTCAATGACACCACTCCCATGCTTCTTATTTGCCTCACCCACCAGAGGTCCCTGCAGTATTTCTTTGTCTCCAGCAAACGATAGATGGAATTTCTCCTCTCTGAAGAAACTTCTGATGATTTCAGAGGAAAAGATTGATTTAAAATGCTTGTGAATGACAGCTTGTGGGTTGATCTCTCACTAGAGCGCGATGTGGGAGGCTCCTCTAGATTGTGTTGTTTTTGGTAGCCATAGGAGGAAGGAAAATTGGTGCAGCTCTGTGCCCTTACCCTGGATAAGGGCTTGTTGAGCAGCCAGAATTTGGAAGGATCTGGAAGAGTACGAGTGCCTCACACAACCTCAGTGTCCCTCCCTCCTCCTTTGTCGCCCCTGCTCTCTCCCAGAGATTGCAGAAGGCTCTCATAGGGATCTGCCTGCCTGCCACCTTATACGCAGTGAGGCAAAGTCAACCAAACAGTTCCAGGGGAATAGAGCTGAGCCTGGCATGGATTTTCTGCCTGGGGCTCTCAGGGGGTGAATACCAAGACGTGACCTCTTCATTGTCCTTGTTAGTGGCTCCCAATTCTGTATGTGGGGGATGCAATTTGGGGTATACTGCTGGTGACTGTTGGCTCTGGGTGGGGGTTTCCTGCTGTTTCTTCACGCGTTAATAGCGTTTTTTCTATTGTGTGTCTGGCGGTTGTGTGGTCCTTGCATGCATTCTGCCCAAGCAGCTCCATTGTGTGCTCCTACCCTAGCATCTGTAACGTGTGCTGTAGTAAAGGCGCAGTTAACATGCACCCTTCAGGCAGCCATGGCCTTGGTGCATGCTGTTGACACTTGCCCTATGTCTTCTTCCAGGTGGTGGTGTTTGGCCTGCGGCAAGCATGTTGCCTCATCTCCGACTTCTGGATTCTGCTTTGAGTTGTCCCTGGAGGGCCTACTTCCCTTTCTTACCTGGGAGATGCTGTTTGCCCGACCTTGCCTGCCTCAGGGCAGGAAGTGGTGGATGGCGCTATGGGTAAGGATATTCAGCTGGCTGGAGGATCCGGCGTCCGTGCTGTGATCTTCTCCCCATCCTCTAGGGGATCGACGGCAACTATGCTCTCCCCGAGGAGAGCTTCCGGAGTCCGGATTGACCTTCCTGGAATTCTTTGCCTCTGCAGCAAGCCTGGTCATTCTGGCATGGACATGCAGACCCTACGGCATTTTGTTTCCCCTACGTGCAGTCTTGTGGGGGCAGACTGAGAGTGGAAGCCACCTTCGATTGAGGGCAAAGCATCCCCAGCAGGGTCGCCCTCCCCCAGGATGTAGTCAGCTGTGGTTTGGATTGAGATGTCTGATGTAGATGAAGAAGTGCTCTGGCCTTCAGAGAATTGTGAGGAGGCCAAGGTTATTTGCCTGTTCCAGGAGTAGGAACTGGAGGTGTTGATCCCAAGGTCTTATCCACTTTGAGCTTGGTGGAGGTTACTGCTCCTGCAAGGGGTTCAAAAAGCCACTAATGTCTTCCTTGATGCTCAAGGGCCTGAATGGGATTACCCCAACTTCCTGCCTAATGGGCTAAGTGTGTATAAGAAGATGCACACTCTCCTGGAGAGGGAGTGCGTTATGTGGTTGATATTTCCAAGGTGGATACGCAGGTCACAGCGGTTACCAGATTGATCACCATTCCTGTGGAAGGCAGATTGGCCTTAAAGGATACTCTGGACCGAAAGGTGGATTTGTGTTGAAGGAACAGTTTGCTGCGGTAGCTCCTATTTTTCAGTTGCGGTATGTGCAGGTCTGATGTCTTGAGCCCTGCTTCAGTGGATTCAGTCTCTTCTGCTGAATGTTTCTGCCCCTCTTTTGGAGTCGGCTGCAGCCTTCCTTTCTGTATGATCTGATACTTTCTCCGGGAACAAGCAGGAAGTCAGTCCTCACATATGGGTGATGTCGGCACCGTCAGAGCCCTTGCGGAAGCATCCCCCCAGCTTTCAAAGAAAGCCTTTAGAAGATGCCACCACGCATGCGTGGTCCCCTTATCACCTAAGGGTGCCATCTTTCTCAGTCTCCTTTTTTCCATGGAACCCTTCAGATGTTGTCTGGCTTGTCCTTGGAAAAAATGGATTATTTTGTTCCCCGAGTTTTCAACTTGCCTCCGGTATTGCACCGATACTTTTCCTGCCTACCGACCTTGGTGCCTTGGTATCGGGGTCGGTTTTATTTTTATAGTCTTTTCGTTATTTTCTTTTTCTGACACCTTCGCACCCTTTTTTTCTCCCACTGGCAGCCCAGAGAGTCTTCAACCTCGCAGGGGTATTTTTTTTCCCCCATGACTACCAGTGGTTTTAAGAAGTGTGATCGGTGCTCTAAAATCATGTCTTTGACTGACAAACATGACTGCTATCTTCATTGCCTCGAGCCAGACCACGACCTGGCAGCCTGCAGTCTGTGCAAGAGGATGTCCAGCAAGGCCCTCAAGAGCCACCAGTAGCAGCACGATGAGTTTTTCCCCGAGTCCCCGGTGCCTCCCAAAACCAGGGCCTCGTCTGAGGCCCCGATGCTTCGGGCGGAACTTTCTGAACACAAGTCTTGTCGTGGGTACTCAGCAACAGGGCCTCCCTCGAGGGAACCCTGAAAGAAGAAGAAACCCTCGAAGGCGGCATCCTTGGATGGTTCTGACCGGCCGGGAGCATCCCAAGCCCAGTCCCGCAGTCCAAGACGCTCGTACGAGGCGTCGGAGAGGGAGCGACCTGCGAAGGTCCCCCAGAAGGATCCGGCTGTGGACTGGCCTTAGTCTTCAGAGACCATCCTCATCAAGAATTCCCCTTCGGGGGAGCAGGCGTCATGCCCGAGTCCCTCGGTGCCCTCGCCAAAGGCTGCGGAGCCTTCAGGGCTGGAGTCCAGCATGCCGGCCCTGTAGCGCAGTTTGTCTGCCTTCATGGACCAGCAGCGGGCGTTGTTGTCCGGTATGACCGGTTCATCTGCCTCGATCTCTGGGCCGTCGACGTCCAGGGCGTCCACGGAAGCCGAGCCCTGAGTCCCACTCATCAGGATCACAGTTGTCCCTCGCAAGTCTACCGGGGGTCGGCTGTAGAGCATCGAGGTTCTCAAGGCCCGTGGAGCAGCCCTCCTACGAATCCTCCGTAGATTACTCTGACTGGGAGATGGAGGACGAGGAGTCCCCCCGATACCCTTTGCCACCATGACATCCCTTCCGATTCCCCCGTCTCAGAACCTTGGCGGCGGTCCCGCCCGAGGGCATGGGTTTCTTGTACTTTGTCAAGGACATGTCCAAGGCCCTGGCATTCCCTACTGAGTCAGAGGAGGACCCTCGGGCGGATTAGTTAGAGATCCTCCAGTATGAGGCCCCTCTGCAGGTATCTCTCACGGTACCCATTCCGGAACGGCTCATGCTCCACATGTGGGAGACACTGGCGTCTGTGCCGGTGGTGAGCAGATGGCTCGACTTGATGTATCGAGTCCACTGGAGCCCCGGCTTCCAGAAGTCACAACTGCTGCATAACTCCATGGTGGTGGAGTTTGCCATGTGTCAGTTGAAAAGCCAGAAGACACACTCCTCGGTGCCCCCCGGCAGGGAAGCCCGCACCTTGGACGCCCTCTGCAGAAAGTATTACCAGGGCTCGATGCTCCTCTACCACATCCAGGCCTACCAGCTGTACATGGGCTTGTACCTGAGAGGCCTGGCGAAGGAACTTACCGGGTTCTCGGCTGGTCTCTGCAGCGGTTCAAGAGTCTGGCCAGAGTCGTTCATAAGTGCTCCAAATTTATGTCTCAAGTGGCTTATGGCAGATTTGAGTTGGCGGCTCGGGTAACATGCCGCCAAGCTTGGCTTCAGTCGTCCGATCTCAAGCAGTGGGTTCGAGACAAATTGGTCGATGTCCCATGCCAAGAGGAGAACCTCTTTGGCAAACCCATGACCGACAAGGCTGCCGAGCTGGAGACCGAGTTCATAACGAGGACCAGGCTCTCTAAGAAGACCACTGCCCCTCCCTTACAGAAGGGCTCAGATAAAAAGCCCTTTTACCCGAGGAAGAGAGCTGCTTACCAAAACTAACCACCCTATCAGGCCTCCCCGGCTCCCCAACAGGATCATCAGGCCAAGGGACATGGGCATGGCCCGCGTAAGCAGAAGGCTCCAAAACCCCAGGCACCGACCCAGCTAGGGGGGAGCTTTTGACTCCTTGAGCATAGCCTCTCTATCCCAAGGAAGTCAGCAGCCCATAGGGGGAGCCTGGCCCTCTATGCCCAGAGGTGGATGGCCATCACCACCGATTCCTGGGCACTAAGAGTAGTCAGGGATGGTTATCTCCTCCACCTGCCTCAGACACCTCCCTCATTTTCCAGGAGAGCTCCTCAGGTCTCCCCTACACTGGAACCTTCTCCTGAAGGATTTGGCAGGTCTTCTCGAGGACAAGGCAGTGGAACCAGTGCCCCACCATCTCAGGGACAAGGGGTTCTACTCCAGATACTTTCTTGTCCCAAAGAGGACAGGGGGCCTAAGGCCTATCCTCGACCTGCGCAACCTCAACAAATTCCTGGTGAGGGAGAAGTTTAAGATGCTCTCCCTTGGAACATTGCTGCTATATCTCCAGTAGGGAGACTGGCTATGCTCCTTAGACCTCCTGGATGCTTATACTCAAATCCTCATCCACCCCAGCCACAGGCAGTACCTGCAATATGTATAAGGGGGCAGGCACTTTCAATACAGGGTGCTCCCATTCGGCCTAGCCTGTGCCCCAAGGTTCTTCACAAAATGCCTGGCAGTCATGGCCACCTTCCTCCGGCTCCAGGGGATCTTCGTTTTTCCCTACCTGGATGACTGGCTCATAAGGGGAAGCACAGCCTTGGAGGTGCAGCAGGCCACCACTCGTACCATCCAGGTTCTGCAACACGTGGGCTTTGTCATAAACTACCCCAAGTCTTACTTCCTCCCAGCACAGTGCCTGGAGTTCATCGGAGCAAAGATCGACACCCTCCAGTTGAGGACCTTCTTGCCGAAGGACTGAGCCGATAGTCTCTGGTCCCTAGCTCGGGACATACAGCACCGTCCCTCGGTGCCCACTTGGCTTCTTCTGCGCTTCCTCAGTCACATGGCCTCCATGGTCCACATCACCCCAGACACTCGCCTCCATATGAGGATGGCACAGTGGTTTCTCTGGGACCATTGGTCTCAGGCCACAGGTCATCTCCGGGACCGAGTCTCGGTGACTTGCCAGTTAGCGGACTCCCTGGACTGGTGGCAGTCGCCTCAGCATCTCAAAGTGAGCATGCCTTTTCAGGCCCCAATTCACTCGAGGGTCCTCACCACGGACGTCTCGCTGCATGGCTGGGGAGCCCACTGCGGAGATCTCCGCACTCAGGGCAACTGGTTGCCAGATGAGAGCACCCAGCAGATCAACCTCTTGGATCTCTGGGCCATACACCTTGCCTTGAGGGTCCTCTGTCACCACCTACGTCACCAGCCGGTGCTGGTCCAGACGGACAACCAGGTGGCAATGTTCTGTGTGAACAAACAGAGGGGCACGGAGTCTAATGCCCTTTGTCAGGAGGCACTGGTCCTCTGCTGGTACGCAGTCCATCAGGGTATTCTCCTGCGGGCAGTGTACCTGCCAGGCCAGGATAACCTGCTGGCTGACAGACTCAGCAGAGTTCTCCAGCCAGACGAGTGGCAGCTGGACCGCAGGGTAGTCAGCCGGCTTTTCCGACTCTGGGGGGAACCCGTGATGGACCTGTTCGCCAGTCCGGACAACTTTCAGTTGCCCTGCTTCTGCTCCCAGCAGGCCCACCCCTCCAGGGTGACAGCGGATGCGTTCCTGGTCTCATAGTCGGAAGGCCTCATGTACGCCTTCCCTCCGACGCTGCTGATCGCCAAGACCCTGTTCAGGATCCTCTGCGACAGGGCCTTGCTTATCCTGATAGCTCCTTGGTGGTCCAGGCTGCTGTGGTTCCTGCTGCTTCTGAGGTTGACGGTGCCCAGGGACTCCTATATCAGGAGGGGGGCTCTCTCCTGCACCCCAACCTCGGGTCCCTCTCACTGACAGCATGACTGCTGAGAGGGTGACTCTGGCCCGTCTCAACCTTCTGGCTGAAGTGGAGGACATTCTGCTGGCCTTTCACAAGGCCTTTACTAAGAAGGCTTACGCCCTCAAATGGCACAGGTTCTCTGCTTGGTGCGCCCAACACGGGGTGATCCTTTCTCCTGCCCAGTGGTTCTGGTGTTACAGTACCTTCTCCAACTTTCTCTGTCCGGGCTCAAGTCTAATTCCGTCCAGGTGCACCTTAGTGCCCTGGTGGCGCACCACCATCCGGTGGATGGTAAGCCCCTCTTGGTCCAACCGTTGTTGACCTGTTTCCCTCGGGGCCTGCTCTTATTGAAGCCCCCAGTTTGCCCTCTGGCAGCTGAATAGGACCTCAACGTAGTGTTGGGGCAGCTCACTCGCCCACCCTTTCAGCCTCTGGCTACCTGCCACCTTTGCTACCTTTCTTGGAAGGTGGTTTTCCTGGCTGTGCTCACCTCTGCTCACAGAGTTAGCGAGCTCCAAACTCTTGAGGCTGAGGCGCCTTATACCAGGTTGTACAAGAAGAGAGTGGTGCTTCGCATGCACCTTAAATTTCTGCCGAAGGTAGTGTCGCTCTTCCATCTTAACCAGGAAGTGGTGCTTCCTTCCTTCTTCCCAAGACTTCACTCCAGTCGGACGGAGGCGATCGTTCTCACTTTGGACTGTAAGAGGGCTTTGTCCTATATCCATCGCACTCAGGGCCACCTCAAGGCTTCTCAGCTTTTCATCTCCTAGGACCCCAGTAGGCTGAGGGAGGTGGTGACCAAGCGTACGCTGTCTACCTGGGTGGAGGACTTTATCGCCCTCGCTTATGGGCAGGTGAGGCTCCTGCTGGATTGCGCTCTGTCCCGATGGTGGACATCTGCCAGGCCACCAACTGGTGTTCAGTCCATACCTTCATAGCCCATTACTGCCTGGAAAGAGTCCCAATGGGACAGTGCCTTTGGCTAGGCTGTGTTTTGTAACCTTTTTGGGGTATAGGCAACTCCTACCCTTCGGCCCTTCTGTGTTCAGGCTACCGGAGTGCTGGTTCATCGGACACAGTGGTCCTACTGTGTTCTGTGGACACGGACTCATTTGCTGCTGCTTGCGACTCCCCTTGGGGGAACCCTGTTTTTACTATGGGCTTTTGGTAGCCTGTAGTTGGAGTCCCATATGTGAGGACTGACTTCCTGCTTGTTCCCGGAGAAAGCGTAGTTCTCCAGTAACAAGCAGGAGATCAGTCCTCACTTATGGGTGACGTCGGCACCGATGGAGTCCGTGTGGAGCAATTCCCCAGCTTTCAAAGAACACCTTTGGAATTGCTGTCACGCATGCATGGTTCTTTTCCCACCCAAGGGTTCCATCTTGCTTAGTCTCCCTTTTTCTGCGGAGCCCTTCGGACGCACGTCCTCGTCCCTCGGAAAAAGTATTTTGTTTTTGGCCTACTGGCCTTCTGTTTTCCAGTTGCACCGGTCCTCTACCCGTCCTTCCCCTGCTCTACCTTTTTAGAGCTGTTAGGGGACAGTTTTCTTTGCCTTTTCTGCCTCAACGGGCTTTTTGCCCTTTTTTGCCCCAACCGCTGGCCACATGGGTCTTCGACGCCGCGGGGGCCATTTTTGCCCCTATGGCCACCGGATTAAAAAAATGTGATAGATGCTCTAAGAACGTGTCGCTTACTGACACCCATGACTGTTGCTTACGGTGTCTCGGGGCTGATCATAATCCAGAGCTCTGTTCGCTGTGTAAGAAAATGTCCTCTAAAACCCTGCTCAGTCGTAAGCAGATGTCCGAAGACATTTTCAGAAAGGCCGCCTCGGAGTACCCGGTGGCGCCCTCGGTAGTCTCTCCTCCGGTGGGTTCCCCCACCTTAGCCCCGCGCTCTCAGCGGCACTTCGACCAGGGGTCCCCTGAAGTGGCGCGGTGCAAGAAGAAGAAGGCCTCAAAGTCACTTTTGGGGGCTCCCGACAAGCGCGAGCGCTCCCGCACTTGGTTGCTCAGTCCCCTTTGGAGTTCCCGAGAGTCGGACAAGGAGCGGCCCCGCAAGCGTACCAACTTACATGGGCATGTTGTTGCGCGACCTGGCCAAGGAGCTCAGAGGTTTCTCCATGG
Source organism: Ichthyophis bannanicus (assembly GCA_033557465.1). NCBI lineage: Eukaryota > Metazoa > Chordata > Amphibia > Gymnophiona > Ichthyophiidae > Ichthyophis > Ichthyophis bannanicus. The sequence continues at coordinate 232,340,514 of CM066042.1, forward strand.
GCCTCGAGGGCAAACCCCTCAATAGGTTCAGTACCCTGTTGAAGTCCATTGCGGATTGCTCAAAATACCTCTCCCGTGCCGCCTACGATGGTTTCTAGTCCTCTGCTCGGGTGGCGGCCGTGGGCATCGGGTCCTGTCACCAGGCATGGCTCCAATTGTCAGACTTGGAGCAGTGGGTACAGGAGAAGCTCCTGGACGTCCTCTGCCTCGGCGAGTAGCTCTTCGGCAAGCCGATGGAAGATAAGGCCGCGGAGATAGAGATGGAATTAGTCACCAGAACCCATCTCTCGCGCAAGACCTCCACCCTTCCTCAGAAGAAGCAACAGGCCAAAAAGCCTGTCTTCCCGAGGAAGGGCCTTCCTTACCGTGGCTACCCACCTTACCCGACCACCCCCACGCCGACTACTCTGGCGTAGGGAAAGTACGACCAGGGTCACTGCAAGCCAAAAGGGCCTAAAGCCCAAACCCCGGCTCAGCCACATCCTGAACAGGGGTTTTGATGCCAGCTGCATAGCCTCTTGCCCTCTGGCAACTCAGCAGCCGGTGTGGGGGGGGGGGGGAGGCCTGTCCTCCTTCGCCGCACAGTGGGCTTCCATCACCTCGGACACCTGGGTCATCTGGGATGGCTATCGCCTCCGCTTGGACAGGCTTCCTCCCCCTTCTCCCCGGCAGAGCCTCCTCGACTCCCCGCGCACCAGGTCTTCCTGCAGCGAGAACTAGTCTCCCTCCTCGTCCAACGGGCGGTTGAGAAGGTCCCTCCGCACCTTTGAGGTCAGAGCTTCTATTTCCGGTACTTTCTCATCTCGAAGAAGACGGGGGGGTCTGCGGCCCATCCTTGACCTCCAAAGGTTAAACGAGTTCTTGGTGCGGGAGAAGTTTAAGATGCTATCACTTGGCGTCCTGCTGCCCTTCCTCTGGCAGGGCGACTGGCTGTGCTCCTTAGATCTAAAAGACACTTATGCCCACATTTTGATCCGCCCCCAGCACAGGCAGTACCTGCACTTCAGGGTTCGTGGAGAGCACTTCCAGTACAGGGTGCTCCCCTTCGGCCTCGCATCCGCCACGTGGGTCTTCACGAAACGCCTCTCCATGGTCGCCACTTGTCTCAGGCGTCAGGGTGTACTGGTCTTCCCCTACCTCAACGACTGGCTTGTCACGGGATCCTCAGTTGAAGAAACTCACTGAGCGGCTTCACACACAATCCTTCTACTTGAAGGCCTGGGTTTCTTGGTCAAATATTCCAAGTCCCACCTCGAACTGGTGCAGGCTTTAGAGTTCATCGGGGCGCACCCCGATATTCAACGGGCAACCACAATTTTTCCAGCGGATCCCGCCGACCGCCTCCGAGCCCTGGCAGCTCAGGTCCAGAGCACCCCCCGGGTCACAGCCTGGACTATGCTGCATCTCCTGGGCCACATGACCTCTACCGTCCATGTGGTTCCCCACACCCGCCTGCACATGCAGACAGCTCAGTGCCCAGTGGAGCCCGTCCGTCAGTCACCTCAGGGACCCCATAAGGGTCTCCCACAGCCTTCACCTGTCCCTGGGTTGATGGCAAAAGCCCCGCAACCTCCTCCGGGGGTTGCCCTTCCAGACCCCACATCATGACATGGTGCTAACAACGAATGCCTCCTTGTTGGGGTGGGGAGCCCACTGCAGTGCATTATGCACACGGGGCAGTGGTCGCCCGAGGAGTCCCAGCAGCAGATAAACTTGCTCGAGCTCCGGGCGATTCGGTGGGCCCTGAGGGCCCATGCACACCAACGACCGCGTGGCGATGTTCTACGTCAACAAGGAAAGGGATACCAGATCATGCTCCTTCGCCTTCCGTTGGGGGATGTCCCTCAGGGCAGCCTACTTCCCGGAGAGTCCAACAGGTAAGGCAGTATTCACGTAGGTATCAGAGACACAGTCCAAAACGTGATGATGGTGGAAAAACAATTTTATTAAAGTTAACAAAGACCTATTACCAACCCGACACAGGCCGTGTTTCGCAAACCATGATTTTGGATCTGTTCTTTCACATTATTTTAATTATGTAATTATATTTATTATCTATGTTTTTTATGTTTTTAGTACCTTACCTGATCAACCCCTGATGAAGGTTTGCGAAACACGGCCTGTGTCGGGTTGGTAATAGGTCTTTGTTAACTTTAATAAAATTGTTTTTCCACCATCATCACGTTTTGGACTGTGTCGCAGCCTACCTCCCGGGCCAGGAGAATGTCCTAGCAGACAGGCTCAGCAGGATCCTCCGCCCTCACAAATGGCTGGATCCAGGGGTGGCTGGCTGGCTGTTTCTTCGGTGGGGGACTCCAGCGATGGACCTATTCGCCAGTCCTCAAAACGCACAGCTCCCCTGCTTCTGCAGGCCGGTGCCGCACCCGAGCAGGGAGAGCCCGGATGCGTTCCTTCTGAGCTGGTCCTCCGGCCTGATCTATGCGTTCCCTCTCATTCCTCTCATTGCGAGGACCCTCCTCAAGGCTGTGAGACAGGGCATCCAGTACACAGGGCATGACAGGGCATCCAGCGGACACATCTTCGTCGTGCAAACACCCTTCCCCCTGTTCCCTCGCCTCCTTCCACGCTACTCAATCTCTATATCGTGAATTGATCACCAAGGCAAAATGCTCATACTACTCTGACCGTATTTCTGCAGCCTCTAATTCCTCACAACAATTATTCAAAGTTCTCCGTTCTATCTCCACTCCCTCAACCTCCCCCATCATCTCTATGTCTCCCTCCAGTGCACCCGATTCTGACTCCCTTGCTTCCTTCTTCTCCAGAAAAATTTCTTCTCTTCGCGCTACTTTCCAATCCTGCCCTTCACCACTGTCCCCTCCTCCTCCACCTCATTCTTCTGTATCTGAATTTCCCTCCCCCCTCCTCCTGACAAGGTTTTCCTCCCACACTTGGAGTACGTTTCGACTCGTCACCTCAACGGAGCTTTCCAAGGCTATTGCCTCCTCTCACAAAACTACTGGTCCTTTTGATCCTTTACCTTCCTCCTGGCTGTCTGACCCTTCTCTCATGCTTCTCCCATACATCCTTCACATTTTTAATAATAGCCTTTCCTCCGGCATCTTCCCCTCAGCCTGGAAGCATGCCCTTATCCGACCACTACTAAAGAATCCTTCCCTTGACCCCTCTGCACCTGCTAACTGGCGTCCTGTCTCGAACCTGCCTTTTCTTTCTAAAATTCTGGAAAAACTTGTGTTCTCTCAGCTTTCTGCTCATCTAGACTCTACTCTCTCTCTTCACCCGCATCAATCCGGGTTCCGCACATGTCATAGCACAGAGACTATCCTTACTTCCCTCTTGAGTGAAATCCATCAGGCTCACGATTGGGGTGATCTTTCTCTTGTGGTGACCTTGGACCTTTCTGCTGCCTTTGATATTGTAGATCACCGAACTCTTCTAACTCGGCTTACTGACCTTGGGATCCGTGGGTCTGTTCTTGCTTGGTTTCGTTCTTTTCTTTCCTCATGCACTTTCTCTGTAAAGACTAGCTCTTCCACCTCCTTTCCTTCACCCCTTCCCTGTGGTGTTCCTCAGGGTTCTGTCCTTGCTCCCCTTCTTTTCAATATTTTTCTTGCCCCCTTAGCACTCATTGTCCAACAGTCAGGGATTTCTGGATATTTTTATGCCGACGACATCCTTCTTGTTCACTACACCAATTCTCTCTCACCAGACCTGTCTACTCTAAACCTCTGTCTCACCCGAGTCGCCACGTGGATAAACTCTAACTTTCTCCATGTTAACCCCTCTAAATCAGCTGCACTTTGGTTCTCATTTAGCACATCACCACCTACTTGCTCTCCTCTTTTTCTCTCAACTCCTATACCTCTAGTCTCTTCTCTTCGCTATCTTGGCGTCACCTTAGATGCCTCTCTCTCTTTCCACCATCACATCTCCTTACTTATCCGTCATTCTTTTTTTTTCCTACGCCAAATTCGCGCTGTTCGCCCTTATCTCCCTTCCTCCTCTCTCACCTCGTTAGTCATTTCCTTAGTACTTTCAAGGTTAGACTATTGTAACGTCATTCTCGCAGGTCTCCCACAATATCAGCTTCGATGTCCAACTAGTCCAAAATACGGCCGCACGTCTGCTCACTTACTCCTCCCCCCGCGATCATATTACCCCCCTTCTTCTTCGTTTACACTGGCTCCCAATCAATTTCCGTTTTCAATACAAAATCCTCACAGTCACTCACAGAGCATTGCACACGGGCTCCCCTCAGTATCTAGCGGATTCTATCCGTCTTCAACCTTCTCCCTGTCTTCTCCGTTCAGCACACGGCTACTGTCTCTACCTTCCTACCCCAGTCTCTGCGCACCTGGAAACGACACGCCACTTCGCTTTCTATTTCCTGGCCCCTGCCCTCTGGAACTCACTCCCGTTTGCCATTCGCACAGAGTTATCCTTTCAAAAATTCAAATGCCTACTTAAGACTCATCTATTTCAGCAGGCCTTTGAACTCCCAGACCCTTAGGACCGGTATCTCCACCAGTACCTTTCTTAACTTATTTCTCTTGCTCTTATCTTTTCTGTCTCTCTCTGTCCTGTCCAAAATGATGGCGTTCCTTTCCTCTCTTCCTGTTTGTATTTGATTGATTGTATTGTACACCGCTCTGACGCACACGCTTGGGCGGTATATCAAGTGACAAATAAAGATCCATGATCCTTGTAGCTCCCTCGTGGCTTTGACAGCCCTGGCTCCTGCTTCTGCTCTGGCTGTCGACGGAGCCTCCCGTCCCCCTGGGTTTATGTTTATGTTTGTTCAACTTGATATACCGCCCTTTATTACACCAGGGCGGTTCACATAATATAAACTAACCGGGATGGGCACAAGCTCTATAGCAAGAAAGGAAATACATAATTGGGACAGGAAAGAGGAAAGAGAAAATAGAAAGAGATGGGTTAAAAAGGGTGCATAGGGGAGACAAAGACAAAAAGCAAGACACAAGTAAACATGAATAAACCAGGTCAACTGGGTGTGGCTGGGAGGTTGTATGCAGAGGCAAAGAGATGAGCTTTAAGTAAAGACCGAAAGGTAATATAGTTCTCTTCCAGATGAAGCGGGGTGGGTAAAGAATTCCAGAGGGCTGGACCATAGAAGAAAAAGGCAGAGTGGCGGGTAGATTGTAAACGTGCACGAGACGGCGAGGGAAGATGGAGCCGGTTGTGCCCCGGGCCTGCTAACACAGGACGGATGGGTGCAGCACCCAAACCTGGCCTCCTTATCCCTCATGGCCTGGCGGCTGAAGGGTCTCCCTAGCTTTGCTTGGTCTCCCTGAGGAGGTCGAGAAAGTCCTCTACTAGACGAGCCTACGCCTTCAAGTAGAGGCGCTTCTCGGTCTGGTGCTCCGGGCTCCAGATTGACCCATTCTCTTGTCCCACATGATGGGTCCTTCAGTACCTCCTCCATCTCTCGAGGGAAAGTCTGAAGTTGAACTCCATCAGGGTGCATTTGAGCGCCATCTCGGCGAATCACCTTCCTGTCGAGGGAAAGCCCTTCTCGGTGCAGCCTTTGGTCTCCCGCTTTATGCGGGGTCTCTTGTTATCCAAGCCACCCATCTGACCTCCCCCGGCAGAATGGGACCTGAACGTGGTGCTTATGCAGCTTACGTGTCCATCCTTTGAGCCGATGGTGACGTGCTCGCTTCGGCATCTATCCCGGAAGGTGGTCTTCCTGGTGGCGCTGACCTCGGCCCGCCGAGTCAGTGAGTTCCAGGCTCTCATGGCTGATGCTCCTTACACCAGATTCTATAGGAATAGGGTGGTCCTCCATACCCATCCCTAATTCCTGCATAAAGTTGTCTCAGATTTCTAGCTCAACCAGGAGATAGTCTTACCGACTTTCTTCCCGAGACCCCATGCCGACCAGGCGTCGGCAACTTTACATACTCTCGACTGCAAGAGAGCTCTTGCCTTCTATTTGCAACACACCCAGGCTCATCGCAAGTCTGACCGACTCTTTGTGATTTACGATCCCAATCGATTGGGGCAGGCATTCACCAAGCGTACCCTCTCCGTTTGGGTGACGGATTGCATCGCCTTCGCCCATGCGAAAGCGGGTGTCCCTTTGGATCAGTGAATGACTGCACATGGGGTCCGAGCCAAGGCGGCCTCGGTGTCCTCGCTGCGTGCGGTGCCCCTGCGGGACATTTACCGGACAGCAACCTGGTCTTCAGTGAACACCTTCGATGTACACTACTGCCTGGAGAGGGAGTCCCGTCGGGACAGCATCTTCGGCCAGGCTGTACTCCGTAATTTGTTAAGGGTATAAGCAACTCCTGCCCTCTGGCCCTTCTCCATGGCTACTGAGGGCTTCGCACCGAGGACTTGGGCCTCTTCAGGCATCGGCTTCTGCTCACAGGCTCGCAGAGGCATTTTTTGGTTACAGGTTTGGTAGCCTTTAGCTGGGGAGTCCCATAAGTGAGGACTGACTTCCTGCTTGTTCCTGGAAAAAGCGTAGTTATTCACCTGTAACAGGTGTTCTCCAGGACCAAGCAGGAAGTCAGTCCTCACATATGGGTGACGTCGGCGCCGACAGAGCCCTCGCGGAGCAATTTCCCCAGCTTTCAAAGAAAGCCTTTGGGAATTGCAGCGCGCATGCGCGGTCCCCTTCCCGCCCAAGGGTGCCATCTTGCTCAGTCTTCTTTTTTCTGTGGAGCCCTACAGACGCTGTTTGTGTTCACCGCTGAAAAAGTTGATTTTCTCTCTTATTATTTATTCTTTTTCGGTTTGACGCCGGATCCTTTTTCCCGCCCGGACCCACTACGCCGGTATCGGGTCCGTTCCTTTATTTTCGTTTTTTTTGTTCTTCGTAACAAGCGTTCGCGCCATTTTTTTCCTTTTCACTGGCAGCTCTGTCTTTTGACCTCGCAGGGGCCCTTTTTCCCTCGATGGCTGCCAGCGGGTTTAAGAAGTGTGATCGCTGTAAGAAACTCATGTCTTTTACCGACACACACGACTGCTGCCTCCGCTGCCTCGGACCCGATCATGACCCGATGATCTGTGGTCCGTGTGGCAAAATGTCCTCAAAAGCGTTGAGGAGTCGGCAGCATCAGCGAGAACGAATCTTCTCTGACTCCGCGTCCGGCCGGGCCCGGACCTCGTCAGAGGCTTCGACGTCCCGGGACTCCGGTCCTGAGCATCGTCGGAGTTCCTCTGAGCGGGGGTCTCCTACCCGGGAACATCATAGGAAGAAAAAACCCACGAGGGCGGCGTCGGCGGACGCTCCTGGTTCCTCAAGGGCCAGGTCGCATAGCCCCGACAGCAGTCCCGGGTCCTTGGAGTCGGAGAGGCCTTCGAAACATCCTCGTCTCAAGATGGAGTCGCCTGGACACGTGAGTACTGTGGTCCTCGTGGACTCGCCTCCGAAGGAGCTGACGTCGGGCCCGACGCCGTCGGGGCCCGAGTCGGGCTGCTGGGTCTCCTGAGCTTGGACTCAGGTTGACGGCCTTGGAGAGCAGTTTAGCTGCCTTCATGGACCAGCAGCGGGCATTGATCGCTGGCCTTGCCAATGCGTCTGCCCCGGCCACCGGGACGTCGACGTCCAAGTCGACCCCTGAGACCGAGCCGATCCTCGAGTCCATCCGAGCTCGAGTCGATCCTCGGTCGCGGTCTCCCTCGGCCTCCCGTTCGGGACCGAGGTCGTCGACGCCGACTCCTTCGGCGTCGGAGCAGAGGGCATCGGTGCCCGCCCGACCGGAGCCACTCGAATCCTCCTCCGCGGAGTCCGACTGGGAATCGGAGGATGAAGAGTCCCCTGGTAGTTTTCGGACTCGGTGTGTCCCATCGGACTTGCCTGAGTCCGAACCTCGGAGACGGTCCCCCCCGGAGGACACCCGGTTCTCGGATTTCGTGCGGGATATGGCCAAGGCCTTGGCATTCCCCGCGGATCCCGAGGAGGAGCCTCGAGCCGAGGAGCTCGATGCCCTCCAGTATGATTCTCCCCCGAAGGAGGCCTTTACTGTACCGGTTCCTCCGATGCTGGAACGACTTCTCTTCCGCATGTGGGAGAACCCGGCGTCGGCGCCGGTGTTAAGCAAGCGGGTCGATTCCATTTATCGAGTCCGCAAGAGCCCCGGCTTCCAAAAGGCACAACTACCGCACCATTCCATGGTGGTGGAATCGGCCATGCATAGACTCAAGAGTCAAAAAATGCACTCCTCGGTGCCTCCCGGCAGAGAGGCCCGGAGCCTGGATGCCCTCGGTAGAAAGTGTTTCCAGGGCTCTATGCTTGCTTGTCGAGTCCAGACCTACCAGCTCTATATGGGCATGTATCTCCGAGATCTGGCAAAGGAAATTGCCGGGTTCTCGGCTGGTCTCTCCGAGGAACCTTTGCAGAGGTTCCAAGCCTTGTCCACTGGGATTCGAGAGTGCTCGAAGTTTATCTCTCGGGCAGCCTACGATGGCTTTGAAGCATCGGCTCGAGTAGCCGGAGCCGGCATCGGTGCCCGCCGACAGGCTTGGCTTCAGTCATCCGACCTCGAGCCATGGGTCCAGGACAAGTTGATCGATGTCCCCTGCAGAGGTGAAAACCTCTTTGGCAAACCCATGGCTGAAAAGGCTGCGCAAATCGAGACCGAGACTCTGACCAGAACTAGGCTGTCCAGAAAAACCTCTGCCCCTTCTCAGAAGAAGAAGGGCTCGGGGAAAAAAGCCCTTTTACCCGAGGAAGGCGGCTGCCTATAAATACTACCCTCAGTATCAGGCCTCAGCAGCTCCCCAAAAGGGTCAGCAGGCCAAGGGACGGGGTAATGGGTCCCGTAGGCAGCAGGCCCCCAAGCCTACTACACTGGCCCCTGCTCAGCAGGGTGGGGTCTTTTGACTCCATCAGCATAGCCTCTTCCCCTCAGCTGGTTTCTCTCAGCACAGGAGGCCGGCTGGTCCACTTTGCCCACAGGTGGTCAGCCATCACATCAGATACCTGGGTACTTCATATAGTTCAGAAAGGCTATCTTCTACACTTTCACCAGGTACCTCCCTCCTACTTTCCAGGGGAGTCTCCAAGACTCCCTCTGCACAGGGACTTACTCCTTCAGGAGTTGGCAAGTCTTCTTCAGGAACAGGCTGTGGAACCGGTGCCCCACCACCTGAGAGGTCACGGCTTTTATTCCAGGTACTTTCTGATACCAAAAAGAACAGGAGGCCTCAGACCCATCTTGGACTTGCGAAACCTCAACAAGTTCCTGGCAAGGGAAAAGTTCAAGATGCTTTCCCTTGGAATCCTGCTGCCCTACCTCCAGCGGGGAGACTGGCTATGCTCCTTAGATCTAAAGGATGCCTATACTCACATCCTTATTCATCCAGACCACAGACAATATCTCAGATTTGTTGTGGGAGGAAATCATTACCAGTACAGGGTCCTGCCCTTTGGCCTATCCTCCGCCCCACGGGTTTTCACCAAATGCCTGGCAGTGGTGGCGGCCTATCTCAGACCAAGGCCTTTTTGTGTTTCCATACCTGGACGACTGGCTCATTTGGGCCCAGTCTTCCCAAGAGGCCACTCAAGCCACTCATCGCACTGTGTCTCTGCTCCAGCACTTGGGCTTTGTCATAAACTTCGCAAAGTCCACTTTGCTCCCCTCTCAAGATCTCGAATTCATCGGCGCAAGGTTAAGCACTCTTCAGGCGCGGGCCTTCCTGCCTCTGGACAGGGCCCACAGGCTCATGAATCTCGCCAGCCACTTTCGCAGCAATTCCCTGGTCTCTGCCAGGCAATTTCTGAGACTGCTCGGCCATATGGCTTCCACGGTCCATGTGACCCCCAATGCCCGCCTGAACATGCGACCTGCCCAGTGGTGCCTTCGCACTCAATGGCATCAGGCCACGGGGTGCCTGACGGACTCAGTACAAGTCTCGGACCTGCTGGTCTCTTCTCTACGGTGGTGGCTTCATCTGCCAAACCTAGTGCTGGGAGTAGATTTTCAATCTCCTCCTCCTTCTCAGGTACTAACAACCGATGCTTCTCTCCTGGGATGGGGAGCACATTGCCAAGGAACATATACTCAAGGTCTCTGGACTCCTTGGGAGTCTGCGCAGCAGATAAACTTCCTGGAGCTCAGAGCCATCCGCCTAGCTCTGAGAGCCTTCTCCCACCTCACTTCTCACCAGTCTGTACTGGTCCAGACGGACAATCAAGTAGCAATGTTCTACGTGAACAAACAAGGAGGCACAGGCTCCTTCCTTCCTTCTCGGTCAGGAGGCACGACGGCTGTGCTCTTGGGCAGTCGGCCACGGCATACTCCTCAAAGCGGTCTATCTCCCAGGTCAAGAAAATTACCTGGCAGACAAACTAAGCAGGATCCTCCAACCACACGAGTGGAGATTGGATCCATTAGTGGTTCAGCAGATCTTCCTCAAGTGGGGACTCCCCACCTTGGATCTGTTTGCCAGTCCTCTGCTCTCGACAACCGCATCCTCTCAGAGTAGCGCCGGATGCTTTTCTGATTCCATGGTCCACAGGCCTCTTGTATGCCTTTCCTCCCATGCCACTGGTGTCTCGAACGCTCTTCAAAGTTCTCAGAGACAAAGCATCGATGATCCTAGTGGCTCCCCGGTGGCCGAGACAACCTTGGTTCCCGCTTCTAATGCAGCTGGCGGTGGACACTCCTCTTCCTCTGGGGTTTCAACCTGATGATCTGACACAAGACCACGAGTCTCTCCTACACCCCAACCTCCGGTCCCTTCATCTGATGGCCTGGCTGCTGAAAGGGTAGTCCTCGCTCCCCTCCTACTGACTCGGGAGGTGGAAGAGGTCGTCTTGGCTTCCAGGCGGCCCTCCACCCGGAAGTCCTACGCTCTTAAGTGGCGTCGCTTCTCCATGTGGTGTGCTCAGCAGTCTGAGAATCCCTTCTCCTGCTTGGTGGTGGTGGTCTTGCAATATTTGCTTTACCTCTCCAATCTGGGCCTTAAGTCCAACTCTGTCAGAGTCCACCTCAGTGCTCTCTGCACATCACGCACCGGTAGATGGCAGGCCTCTGTCCAACCACCCTTTGGTGGCTCGTTTTCTTCGAGGCCTCCTTCTGCTTAAGCCTCCTTTGCGTCCACCAGCCCCTGAATGGGATCTGAATGTGGTCTTGCAGCGGATTACCTGTCCGCCCTTTGAACCTATGGCTACCTGCCCTCTTCATTTTCTTTCTTGGAAAACCTTGTTCTTGGTAGCCCTTACCTCTGCTAGGCGTGTTAGTGAACTGCAGGCCCTAGTGTCTGATCCTCCTTACACTAGGTTCTACAGGAATAGGGTGGTCTTACGGACTCACCCTAAGTTTCTTCCAAAAGTGGTTTCTCCTTTTCATCTCAACCAGGAGGTGGTTCTTCCGACCTTCTTTCCCAGGCCGCACTCCAGCCGGGCTGAAATGGTCCTGCATACCCTGGACTGTAGGAGGGCCTTGTCCTTCTACCTTGGCCGTATGCGGGAGCATAGGAGGGCTGTTCAGCTCTTCGTTTCTTTTGACCCCAATAACTTGGGGCTACCTGTCTCCAAGCGTACCTTGTCCATCTGGGTAGCTGACTGTATCGCCTGGGCTTATGGGGCAGCCGGCCTCTCGTTGGAGGGTCGAGTCACGGCTCATCGTGTTAGGGCGAAGGCTGCGTCAGTGGCACACCTCCGCTCTGTTCCGTTGGCAGACATCTGCCGGGCCGCTACTTGGTCTTCAAGCCAGACTTTTGCGGCACATTACTGCCTGGAGAGGGAGTCCCGCAGGGACAGTGCTTTCGGTCAGGCAGTCCTCCATAATCTCTTTGAGGTTTAGGCAACTCCTGCCCTCCGGCCCTGGTGTTGGGCTACCGGTCGGGGCGTTTTCAGAGAAGATTCCTTCCTTCTATACTGCTGAGCTAGAGGGAGCTCATTTTTGTGCTTGAGGTCTCCGGTAGCCTTAAGCTTGGGAGTCCCATATGTGAGGACTGACTTCCTGCTTGGTCCTGGAGAAAGAGTAGTTACTCACCTGTAACAGGTGTTCTCCAGGAGCAGCAGGAATCAGTCCTCACAACCCTCCCTCCTCTCCTTGGAGTTGCAGTCCTATCATTTCGTTTTTGCTAATTTTTTTGCTGTCTTTTAGCTATGTCATCAGACTGAGCAAGATGGCACCCTTGGGCGGGAAGGGGACCGCGCATGCGCGCTGCAATTCCCAAAGGCTTTCTTTGAAAGCTGGGGAAATTGCTCCGCGAGGGCTCCGTCGGCGCCGACGTCACCCATATGTGAGGACTGATTCCTGCTGCTCCTGGAGAACAGCTGTTACAGGTGAGTAACTACTCTTTCTCTAGGGACAGCAGGAAACAGTCCTCATTACCCTCTTACCTCTCCTGATGTTGCTGAATTTTTATCCTTCCCTTGCCATCTGCTTGGTAGGGCTCGAGCTAAGGGACCTGACTGAGCAAGATGGCACCCTTGGGCGGGTAGAGGACCACGCGTGCGTGTGACAGCAATCCCAAAGGCTTTCTTTGAAAGCTGGGGAATTGCTCCGTGCAGGCTCCATCGATGCCGACGTCACGCATAAGTGAGGACTGATTCTTGCTGTCCCTGGAGAACACCTGTTACAGGTGAGTAACTACGCTTTACTCATCTGTAACAGGTGTTCTCTGGGGACAGCAGGAATCAGTCCTCACAACCCTCCCTTCTCCCCTTGGAGTTGCTCCTTTACCATCCTCTGCTTTTGTCGTCTTTTAGCTATGGGCATCTGACTGAGCAAGATGGCACCCTTGGGCGGGAAGAGGGACCATGCTTGTATGGTGGCATCTCCTAAAGGCTTTCTTTGAAAGCTGGGGGAATGCTTCCGCAAGGGCTCCGTCGGTGCCGACGTCACCCGTATGTGAGGACTGATTCCTGCTCTCCCCGGAGAACACCTGTTACAGGTGAGTAACTATGCTTTAGGCAGCCAGGAATGGTACCCTGACAACCATGTCACGGAGTTGGATTTGGCTCTGGCACGGGACAGCAGATACATCTTCCAAAGCTCGGTTGGTCCATCTTGGAGCCGGTTTGGAAAAGTTGGTGAAGGACCTAGGCAAGACAAAATCTTACTGCCTTCTGGAAGACAGGTCCAAGGGACCTGTGAAGCAGGCTGGTACCCTTCTCCTGTCAGCCTCTGCCCGGTAACAGAGGACACACTAGCAGGATCCCCGGAGGCCTTGAGATTCTAGTCATTACTAACCTGAAAAACAAACAAACAAATCCCCCCCCCCCCTTTTTCTTCTCTTGTGCTTCTGGACTTTGAGCTTATTCTTAGACTTTTCGTGGAGCATGTGGGCCCAGGGACTCTGTTCCATCCAGAGGAGGACCCTCCCAGGTTGCACAGTGAAGGCTTGGGGACCCTTTCCCCGGTTCCTCCAATTGGAGGAGGTGTCACCTTTTCTTTGAGGTCTTGGCCTGGATTTCCAAGGATTGCTGGGGCTAGACACTGTTCATTTTGGTTACATCCTAGGATGCAAGGTGCCGATTCCGGATGCCTGCATCATCTCTGCTTGCGGGTCTACAATTGAAAATGCCACTGTGCAGACCACCTTGGATAAGTTGCTGCACCTAAAGGCAGTGGTGCCTTTCCCGCTTGATGAGCGGGACATGAGTAGATGCTCCATCTATATTGTGGTGCCAAAATTAAAAAAAAAAAATCTTTCCTTCTGGCCCATTCTGGACCTCAAGGGGGTCAACAAGCCACTTGCGCGTCCTGCACTTTTGGATGGAAACTTGCGCTCCATGACAAGCAGTGCGCTGAGAGGAGTTCTTGGCTTCTCTGGATCTGGCCAAGGCATACTTTCATATGCCGATCTGGGCAGATCAGCAAATTATCTGGGTTTTGCTGTGCTTGGCTTTCACTGTCATTTCACCATCCTCCCTGTTGGGCTATCTACTGCCCCGAAGATGTTCTCTAAGGTCATGGTGGTGGCAGCTGTGGCGCCGAGGGATCTGTGTCCATCCCTATCTGGGTGACTGGCTCATCTGGGCCTGTTCCCTTTTGGAGGCATCTTGGGTGACTTCCGGAGTGGTGTCCTTTTAGGAAAGCCTTGGCTGGGTGATCAGTCAGTGAAAGAGCCAGCTGTTACCTTCCCAGCCCCTGGTGCTTCTGGGAACATGTTTTGGCACTCGAGTAGGCAGAGGTTTCCTGCCAGAGGACAAAGTTGAAGACTGTTGGATTGCCTGGTGTTGTTCAGTGCGCAGCCCGCTCTCAGAGTCTGGAATTATCTTCAGCTCCTCAGATTGATGTGGCAGCCGTAGACATGGTGCTGTGGTGGATCTTCACATGCTACCTTTCCAGTGGTCCTTGCTGGCTCAGTGGTCCTTGAGTTCTCAGGAGTTCGAGCGCAGGCTCCTGTGCCCATTGATGGTGATGTCCAGCCTGCGGTGGTGGCAGCAGCTCTGTCATCTGAGGAAGGGCATGCCACTGGATAATTTTTCCTGGATCCTTCTGACAACAGATGCCAGTCTCTCGGGCTGGGGAGCCCATTGCCAAAACTGTATGTATGGCCCAGGGCCATTGGAACTGCAGGGAAGCGGTGTGGTCCATCAATTGCCTCAAGGTGAGAGCCATGAGACTGGCTCTTCTGCATTTCCTGCCCCTGCCAGGCGATTCGAGTATTTTCAGACAATGTCATGGTGGTGGCTTATATCAATTAATAAGGTGGCACAAGGAGTGCTGGGGTAACTTTGGAGATGGCTCTCCTGTTTGCCTAGGCGGAGAAGAACCTCTTAGCCTTGTCAGCTCAGCACATTGCCAGGGTGGACATTGAGGAAGCGGACTTCCTCAACTATCACTCTCTGGATCCTGGAGAGTGGGAGTTGAGTCAGGAGGCGTTTCAGTTGATTCTGCGCCACTGGGGTAATCCTGAAATGGATCTGATGATAATTACTTGCCAATGCCAAAGTTTGCTGCTTCTTCAGTTGCCACATGAAGATGGGGTCTGAGGGCGTCATCGCCCTGACCCAGCCTTGGCTGAGTCAACACTTGCTGTACATGTTTCCCCTGTGGAACCTGGCATGTGTTTTGGCATATAAAACGCCACCCAGGCAGGATTGTTCTGGTGGCGCCAAATTGGTCTAGGAGAGCGTGGTTCGGAGACCTGATGTGGCTCCTGCAAACGCCTCCTTTTAGGTTCTCCGTCTCAGGGCCTTTTGAGTCAGGGACTGATCATCCAGGGCCCACCCCTGAAACTGTTTGCTTTGGTCTTCTGCCGCAGTTCCCTTGAGTCAGCTATGATATTTATACTTGGCCCTGCAGGTTCATCTTCTACGGCAGCTTTCTGTTTATGCTTTCCTGTATATAGTTCTCTACTGTTGCTTACTCTTTGTTGACTATGATTGAGGTTGTGTGAGGCTTTATTATTATTATTATTATTATTATTATTATTATTATTAAGCATTTATATAGCGCTGCAACATACGAAGCGCTGTACAAACATATAAGAGAGACAGTCCCTGCTCATCAGAGCTCACAATCTAGTTAAGACAAAATACAAAATAAATTGCATAATACAAATAACAATTCAACAAGGCAAAGTATACAAATGTTGTTGGAGAGATCAAGAAAGAGCGAATCAGGAACGAGAAGCAATAGTGAAGAGGTGGGATTTCAATCTGGACTTGAAGATGGCCAGAGAGGACGCCTGGCGCACAGAGACAGGTAGACTATTCCAGGCAAAGGGTGCAGCCAGTTGAAAGGAGCAAAGTCTAGAATTGGCAGTACAAGTGAAAGGCATAGATAAACAAAGACTATTAGAACAGCGAAGTAACCGAGAGGGGGTGTAAGGAGAGATAAGAGATGAAAGGTACTGGGGGACAGAAGAGTGAATACATTTATAGATTAGCAGGAGGAGTTTGAATTGAATACGAGACGGATGGGGAGCCAGTGAAGCGACATGAGGAGAGGAGTGATGTGGGAAAAACGAGACTGGCGGAAATCAGTCGAGCAGCAGAATGTTGAATAGACTGAAGAGGAAAGAGGTGGTTTGCGGGGAGGCCGGCAAGAAGAAAGTTACAGTAATTAAGGCAGGAGGTGATTAAGGAGTGGACAATCATTTTAGTAGCGTTAACAGAAAGGAAGGGGCAAATTTTGCAGATATTGTATAGAAAGAAATGGCTTTGATTCATGAAAAGTGGTAAATATAAGCACGCATGCACAAATAAATAAGACAAGTAGTGGACAATTATGGGGAAATGCATGTGCATCAACATCTGAAAGATCAGTATTAGTTACAGGATGAACACTTCTACGCTTACTTGCAACTGTGTCACTATGTTCATTCTCTGCCAGGAGAGGATCAGAGGGAGATGCATGTGGAGAAGGGGGAGTATTCTTTGAGTTTGAAGATTGGGAGGTGAATTCTATTTCACTATATCATCAAAAGATTGGGGAATAACTCCTGGGCAGGGCGATGTGGTGATATGGCTGGCAGGTGGGAGAGGAAGTTGGTGGCCACTATAATGGGACAACAGCTGGGAAAAGCTATATTCCACATACATGAACTAGTGCAGGGAAGCTAGTCTTCAGGAACTCCAATGTAAAGTGATTCTGCCAACATACAGAACTTGCCATGTTTCTCCCATATGCTTTGGGATGATACTGAAGGACCTCTGGTGTTCAAGGCAAATAGAGGCATGGGAGTGATGTCATTGAAACCTGGGCTTTTCAGTGGTTCTTTGTCTCCACCATTCTTCTGGTAGGGGAACACAACCTACTTGTCTGGACTGGTCTAGCAGGACTCAAGGAAAGGACATTAACTGGTAAGTGAAATGTCACTATGTGTGCCATTGGCACTCTTAAGTTGTCTGTAGCTTTAGAAGCTTATTACCTTCGTTGGGCTCTCTCAGATGTTGTCTCTCACTTGTGAAAACTTGAATCTTGCTGTCCATGGAGAACTCCTGCTACAGGTAAATAATTAGGCTTTTCTCACATTTTCTTACCCTGGTGTTTCATAAGATGATCCCTTGTTGTTGGACTTTTCACGTTATGGAGAAAGCTACCTCTGTTAGATAATGGGTCTTTTTCTATACAGAGAATCTCATAGGTCATTTCCTTGTTCAAAATAACATGCAGTTTAAATATAATTTTAGACTACATCAGCAATCCCTGAATCTAGTCCTTGAGAGTCCAGTTGGTGATGTAGGATTTCTGGGATGAATATGCATTAGCTGTATTTGCACATGGTGAAAGTAATGCATGCAAACATTTCTCACGTTATAGTCATTGTGGAAATTCTGAAAACCAGATTAGTTTGCAGCCCTCAAGAACTGGGGACTTCTGGATATGCATGTTCCTGGCAAGTGTTTATTGTAGGAAAGTTTAGTTCTGTTTTCCTAAGTGTGCCCAAGTTTTATTTTGCTGTAACTGTAAGCACTGCTGCCTCAAACTTTGTCGGCAAATATATTAAAAGAATGACTAAAAAGTATTTTTTGTTAATACAGGTACAGGAGCCTCCTGCATCTACCCACTACTTGGAGCAACTTTGAATGGCTGGTATTTTCTCGCCACAGAAGTGGATGATATTTGCTTCAATTATGCCAAGAAAAATGTGGAGAAGAACAACTTAGCCGATCTCATTAAAGGTATGCAGGGCAAACAAAATTCTCATATTCTTACCTCTTTGTTGGCTTTTCATCTTGACCTCTGCCATTCAACTGCTTTAATCAAGCAGGCATGTTGGTTGACCTCATATTGGAAGGGTTCTCTTTCTTGAAAAAATAATTTAATGTAATTTATTGTCAAAAAGCGTTTATTCGTGTTTTAAATAAGAACCAGTGAGCAGATCTTTTATTATAATACAAGGGATGGGAACTGAAAAAAGGTGTTTCCTGTAAGGGCAGTGTATTGCAGAAGAATTTGACTGTTAAGAATTATACAAGGATTACTTAGGAGCATGTTTATTAAACTGCAGTAATTGCTTTTGCAGCTACTGCACGACATATGTAAAATGCTGTGTTGTAGCTGCAAAAACTGTGCGGTATCTGCTGGGGGAGTGTCCCACTCCAGCAATTACTGCGGTGACCCATGATCCCTGTATCAGCAGGTAACATGGATACTCCCGTGGTGCTTGCCACTGCAAGAATCGCGGAAATCTGGGCAGGAGCAAGGGGAGGACAGAGCAAGTATTTGCTCTGTCTCCCCCCCCCTTGCCCCCCAAACGCCATGGCAAGACCCGATCCCTTCCACCAGCTCCCTTCCATTTCAGCACCTCCGTCCCCCCCACCCCTTCCCGAGACAGCACCCAAGCCATTAGTGCTGCCTTCTGGGAGGGCCTTGGTGCACACTCCCCTTTCGCCCTTCACAATATGAAAAAACATCTCGGCTATCTACTTGGGATTTCTCCATCTCCCCCCTCCTTTTCCAGTGTCCGACAATCCTGGCTAGTCAGTTGGGCTATAAACTCCCCCCATCCTCTCTCCCAGTGTTCAAAAAAGTTCCAGGCTAGCCAGTTGGGATGGCTTTAAAAATGCTGCTCCAGCCCTCCCCCCCTTACCTTGCAGAGTCCTGGTGGAAATGGGGCAGAAGCAGTCCCCTCCTGCTCATTCTCAGACAGCTAACAAAATGGAGCCGGTCTCGCAGTGCTGCCCCCTAACCTTAAGAAGTCGACGTATTAAAATAAACTGCCTAGCCAATGCTGCTTTATTTGGACTGTATACTAAGTGGTAGAACAACTGCTGAATATCCGGGTTGACTAGCCACTGGAGACGCTATCTGGTTAGTGGTTTAACTGAACAGTTAAAGTTAGGACAGCCGTTCACCTGTCCTAACTTTAATTGCTTATGCTATCCAGTTAGTGGCTGAATATTGTTGCTAAACGGATAGTGACTGTTGCCACCCACAGATCACCCGGGTGTCAAATAGGCACTTTTTTTGGCAGTCTGGGGATGTTCAGTGGCACTAACTGGTTAATGGTGCTGAATATTAAGGTGACTGCATTTTAGCTCTTTAGCAGGTCTGCTAACAGACTAAAACATTTTGAATATGTCCTCCTTTTTTTCAAGCCCTTGGGTAATATTAGTTTGGTTTAAGTTCTGTTTTATTTATATTTTAGAAGCGGTATAAGGTTTGTGTTTTCTTGCATGTTTTAATTGCTGTTTTATTGTTTTTACTGTATGTTTTAGTCACTATTTGATGATGATGTAGTCTGCTGTGTCCGACTTTGATTCCTCCTGTTAGATTAGTCCTGGCAAATGAGTTGTGCCTCCCAACCACCAGATGGAAGCAGAGAGTACTGAGGTTCGGTGACACCCATCACTAGTATAAGGAGTGATACAGTCCTGGAACTTGCCAGTATTCTCTGCATCCAGCCGATGATTGCAGTTTGATCTGGTGCAGCAGGTTCTTTTCTGTGTGGCCTGGCTCCCTGAGCACACATCCAGGTCTGTGGCCCTGAGGTTGAACAAAGCATCTTGGCTTTGACTCTTAGAGATCGGTCTGTCGATCTACGCCTTGACTGTGCCAGGGTGGAAGCCCTGCCCAGGACTCCTACCTGCAGGTTTCCAGTTTTGTTGGACCATGGTCCTTGACACATGGAGCTCCCACAGAGCCCTACTAGGGTCAGTTTGTAAGCCCTCTGTAAATCCCTTGCCCCTACTCTCTGCCTGCTTGGGTCTATTTGGGATTTTGCTTTAGCATTTAGTGATTCTTGTTTCCCTCTTCTACCTGGATAAAGCTCTTACCAAATAAAATAAATTGAAAGGAAGTGAAGCAGAGGCAGCTGCATAGAGGCATTCAGGAACCCCCAACCCCTGGATTTCAAAGAAGTGAGAGGAAAATCGCGGCAATGCGTGTGGGGTGAGTGCCAGAAACGGCGGTTGGAAGGGAATCATGGGCAAATTCCAGAGTGCAGCGAGTGTTCTGTGTCCTGCAGGAAACCACCATCTTAGTAATACAGCTGGTTCCTTTATCCACATATACAGGGAGATGATGGGGCCATCATCGGACTGTAATTGGGCATCCCCATCTGGGGAAAGCCTGAGCTGGTTGCACTTGCAGATATTGCCACTACTTTGTGTTTCTAACTGGCAGGATTAGCAGCCATCTTGAGTGCTTGCTGTGTCTCCCACATCAGGGCATGTAAGAGGTATTAAGTCCTGGTTTTGGAGCTTTCCTTCTGGACGTTTGGAGCAGGGGTCCCTGTGGGGCCCCTCTCACAGGAACAGTCCTCCCTTTTGAGACAACAATTTGAGAGGGAATTCACAGATTGCTTACAGAGTGCCTTGTAAGTTTTCCAGATGCCCTTACAGCCAGGTTTCTCTCAGGATGTCACTACACCGTGGACTGGAGATGCATGAGCGCCCTCCCCTTCCCCCCAGATTGTCCAATCTCTTGAAGTAGATGGCTGGGATCTCATTCTTGCCTCTCCAGTGGAAGAGGACTGGGGCTGTTAGGGGAGGGGAGTGTCCCTTTCAGGGGGTCTATTCCCAAAGAAGGATAACTGTTCTTTTCTACTGGGAAGAATTGGTGTTGATCTCTCAAGTTTCCCCTTCCCTACAGATGTCTGAAGCAGCAGCTGAGAAAACAACGGACAGGGACTCTGTCCTGGAGGATTTATGTAGCCCTCCAGGGCCTTTCCTCTTTATAAGGCTCTAAAGAAATGATCTTTGCAGAATGGAAGACCCCTGAAGTGGTGCTGAAAGAGATAAGAGTATGTGGAGGCTCTACTCCCCGCCACAGGAGGATATTGGAATATCTTTTATGCCTTCCCAAAGTGGACGCTGTAGTGATGACAATAACTAAGAACACCAACATTTCGGTGGAAGGAGGCTTGGCCCTAAAAAGCTTGCATGACAGGAAGGTGGTGGTTCTCCTGAAGCAAGCCTTTGTGTCTGGGGGTTCAGGTGGCTAAATTGGGGGTTGTGGCCCATGCAGTTCTTTAGTGGAGCTGGCAGCTTCTAGAGAGCCCAGGGTGACTCTAATGGCATATGCAGCTGCTTTTTTAGCTGATGATCTAGTTTCGATTGAGTCCAGGACCGTGGCCTAGTTGGTCATGGCACAGATATGGTTATGGCTCCATGACTGGTCAGCAAACGTAGCCTCTAAAACACGTCTCAGTAAGCTCTCTTTCAGAGAAACTTCTGTTTGGAGAGGACCTTAAGAAACTGGTAAGTGTCTAGGAGAGGCAAAGTTCAGAGCTTCCCACAATCAATTTCACTCCTCCTATAAAAGGTTATCTCCAGGAACAAGCAGGAATGAGTCTTCACATATGGGTATCGTCGGTACCAACGGAGCCTGCTTGGGAATGCTCCCCAGCATCCAATAGAAAGCTTTTGGGAGCATCCCACAGCGCCTGCGTGCTGCCTTCCCACCTTTCCCAACCGCCTCTTTCCAGTTCTTCTTTTCCGCAGAGCCAGCAGGTCGTGTTCCTGTCACTGCAGAAGAAGTTCTTTATTTTTTCCTATTCTTTTGTGTCGCGTCTGCCTTCTTCGACGTCGGACCGGTACCGCCGGTCTTTTCTTTTCTTTTCTTTCTTTCTTTCTTAAAAAACAACAACAACAAAAAAAAAACCTTCACTGTGCATTTTCAGTTTTTGGGCCTTAGGCCTAAAAATATTTTCCTCATGGAGAAGCCCGCCTCCGGGTTTAAAAAATGCACAAAATGTGGTGGTACTATTTCTGTCACCGATATCCATGACTGGTGTCTAAAATGTTTGGGGCCTGACCATTCCATTACGGATTGTATGTCCTGTACCATGATGTCTAAAAGAGGTCGGCAGAACCGAGCAGCCAAGCTCAGTACCCTGTTTCTCTCTGATGCAGCTTTGGTGACATCGACGTCTTCCAGGGCTTCTTCTTTCTCCCATGGATCTCAGGTAACCAAGCATAAATCTGGCCGGTCCTCGAAGGGTAGATCTCCTTCCAAGCATCGAGATGCCTCCGGGCTTGCCCTCGAGGATTCCGCACCGGCAAAATTACCCCGGTGGGAAGCTCCGGCTTCCAAAGCATTGTCTATGGGGTCACAGGTTGACATCGATGGCTCGGCCTCGACAGATCACCTGTTGCCGTGTTCTGGGGTACCGGTGGCTCCCACTGGTACCGACATCCAGACATTGGTGGCGTCGATGGATCAAAAGATCCTCACCATGCAGCGCACCCTAGCGGCATTCATACAGGCTGCGACGTCTCCGGTACCGCAGCAATCCTCGTTGTCGGTACCGGCTCCGGCAACGGCATCACTCCCGGTGCCGGTACCGATCGCATCGACATCGGCTTTGGTGTCGGCTGCAACGGTACCCTGTCCTATGATGCCCATCGGTACCGAACCGGTACCGGTTACTCCCGATACTGATCCTACTCGGTACGGTTATCAGGCTTTACAGGAGCATCCAGACAGGCGATACTTCGATTCCTCTGAAGACTCTGATGAGTCTGAGGGTTCTGTTGAGGCATCCATACTTCTTCCTCAGGAGTCTTCTTCTCCTAAGCGAAGAATGTCTCCTCCAGAAGACTTGTCTTTTCAAGACTTCATCAGGGAAGTGGCCTTGGGCCTCTCCATCACAGTGGCCCCTGAGTCAGAACCCAGAGCCAAGGAATTGGATATTTTACAATATCCTAAAACTCCTAAGGAGGCAGCTACCTTGCCTATCCTTGAGATTCTGTATGATCTCATGTTGAGGATGTGCGAGACACCTCTTACCACCTCTCCTCATTCTCGCAGGTTAGACAGTATGTATCGTGTCCCTCCTTGTCCTGGCTTCCACAAGACTCAGCTCCCTCACCACTCTATTGTGGTAGAGTCTGCCATGAGAAAGATAAAGAGTGCAAAGAGACACTCATCTAATCCTCCAGGACGTGAATGCAGGACCCTAGATGCTTTTGGCCGAAGGGTTTTCCAAGCTTCTATGCAAGCTGCCAGGATCAACTCCTATAGTCTCTATATAGGGATGTTTCTAAAAGAAGTCACAGATCATCTGCAGACTTTAACCCCTTTTATTTCAGAGGATAAAAGGCAGGAGTTTCTCACTTGGCTCAAACATGCCCAAGATGCCTCCAAATTTTCCAACCGTGCAGCCTTTGACTCTTTTGAGTGTGTAAGCAGAGCTTCGGTTATTGCCATAGGGGCACGCAGAATTGCTTGGCTACAAGCTTCTGATTTGGAGCTCTGGGTACAAGATGAATTAGGGAATATCCCTTGTACAGGTGAAAACCTTTTTGGTAAGGATTGGCAAGCAAAGGCCAATCAGATGGATGCTGAAAACTCTGCTTTGGATCGGCTTTCAAAGTCTACCTCTGCTCCTGTTAAGAAAAGATTGTTCAAAAAGACATCTTTTTCTAAAAAGGGAAGATACTATCCTGCTTATAGTCAGCAGGCATCTTCTGCAGGTTGTTTTGCTGCAAAGTGTCAGCAACCACCTAAATAGGCCAAATCAAAGGCTGCTAGGCCTGCCATGACCCAGCAGCCTCAGCCTCCTCAGGGCCTTTGACTTGCAGCTAGAGAGCTTAGCCTTTCTGGCTCTGGAAGAACCAGAGCCCCTTACCATTCCAGGAAGGTTGACTTACTTTGCTCCCAGATGGGAACAAATCATAGCAGAGCAATGGACATTCTCTATCATAAGGGAAGGGTACAAGGTTCATTTCTTAAGCCTTCCCCCTCACACCATAGTGAAACAGTTCAATTCTCCAACATCTCTCCTCGACCTTCTGGGTCAGGAGATTTCCACCCTTCTTGCCCAAGGGGCAATAGAAGAAGTACCTCTTCTTCAGCAAGGCACAGGGTTCTACTCCCCTTATTTTCTTATTCCAAAGAAAACAGGGGATTACAGACCCATCTTAGATCTCAGAGAATTGAACAAATTTATATTCAAGGAGAAATTCAAGATGATTTCTCTCGGTGCTCTGCTTCCATACCTTCAGAGTCAGGACTGGCTTTGTTCTCTAGATCTCAAGGATGCGTACACCCATGTCCTCATCCATCCAACACACAGAAGATTCCTTTGGTTCCTTTTTGGAGAAATGCACTACCAATACAGGGTGCTTCCTTTCGGTCTGGCCTCCGCACCAAGGGTGTTCACGAAATGTATGGCAGTAGTAGCTGCATTTCTACGCACCCTGGGAATATTTGTTTTCCCATATCTGGATGACTGGCTCATTCGAGCTCCCTCTCAGTCAGAGGCCAAGACTTTTCTAACCTGCACAATGCGTGTCCTTCAGTATTTGGGACTGGTAATAAACATCCCAAAATCCAATCTCACCCCTACTCAATCTCTGGAGTTTATAGGGGCTGTCCTGGATACTACAACTGCAAGGGCCTATCTTCCTCAGGCTCGTTGCCTACGCTTGGTGCAGTTAGCCTCCCAAATACAGTTAAAGTCCCATTTAACTGCTTGGGAAATGTTACAACTCTTAGGCCACATGGCATCCACCGTGCATGTGGTTCCATATGCTCGCCTTCACATGAGGGCAGCTCAATGGACTTTGTCCACCCAATGGACTCAGGCATGAGGTTGCCTGTCAGACAAAATAGCAAACTCCAGTCGCCTTTTTTGGTCTTTCCAGTAGTGGAAGTCCTCTCAAAACCTGTTGCTGGGGTCCCCTTTTCAGCAGTCACTACCCCAAGCAACCCTTACAACAGATGCCTCTCCAATGGGTTGGGGAGCTCATCTGCAAGATCTTTCCACCCAGGGCATCTGGTCTCCACAGGAGACTTCTCTACACATCAATCTCTTGGAACTCAGAGCAATTTTCTTAGCTCTCAGAGTGTTCCACTCCCTGCTCAGCTACAGGACAGTCTTCATCCACACGGATAACCAAGTAGCCATGTTCTGTGTGAACAAGCAGGGAGGGACTGGCTCTCTGTTGCTTTGCAACAAAGCTTTGCGACTGTGGGCCTTCGCCAGAGAGCATCAGATTCATCTTATGGCAGTATATCTTCCAGGCGTTCAAAACTCTTGGGCAGACAGACTCAGTCGAGTTCTGCTTCCACACGAGTGGTCCCTCCACATGGACCAGGTAGCCAGGATTTTTCGAATTTGGGGAACCCCGGACATAGACCTCTTTGCAAGTCCGTGGAATGCCAAACTTCCCCGGTTCTGTTCCAGAATTCCGTGTCAGGGAGTTCAGGCCAAGGATGCCTTCCTTCTTCACTGGGGTCAAGACTTCCTTTATGCCTTTCCACCCATTCCCCTAATTCCCAAAACACTTTTCAAGCTTCAGAGAGACCAAGGTTCCATGATCCTCATAGCACCACATTGGCCACACCAAGTGTGGTACCCTCTACTTCTGCATCTCTCTCAAGCTCCCTCCCTGGAATTGGGCTCTGCACCAGATCTTCTATCCCAGGAAGACGGAACGTTGTGGCACACAAATCCCCAGTCTCAACATCTCAGGGCCTGGTTGCTGAAGGCCTAGACCTTCAAGTTTTTCATCTCTCTCAGCAAGTCAGAGATATTCTTCATGCTTCTAGAAAGCCTTCCACTAGGCATTCTTATGCTTTCAAATGGAAAAGATTTACCATTTGGTGTTCAGAGAAGGGTCTTAACCCTCTTGCAATACCTCTGAATTCTTTACTAGAGTATCTTCTGCATCTATCCCATGCAGGCCTTAAAACAAATTCAGTAAGAGTCCATTTGAGTGCTATTGCAGCGTCCCTCAAGCCTCTCAATGGACAGCCTATTTCCTCTCATCCTCTTATAGCAAGATTCATGAGAGGCCTTCTTTTAACTAAACCTCCCATTAGACCACCTCCAGTGGCATGGGACTTAAATCTGGTTCTTGGCCAGCTTATGAAACCACCCTTTGAACCTTTAGCCACTACCTCCTTGAAATTTCTTTCTTGGAAGGTTATCTTTCTCATTGCAGTCACCTCAGCACGTCGCATCAGTGAGTTGCAAGCCTTGGTGGCTAATCCTCCTTATACAAGGTTCCATCATGATAAGGTAGTCCTCAGGACCAATCCACACTTTATGCCCAAAGTGGTCTCGCCTTTTCATCTGAATCAAGAGGTATACTTACCTGTCTTTTTTCCAGGACCTCATGCATCAAGTGCAGAGAGGAATCTTCATACTTTGGATTGTAAAAGAGCTCTCGCCTTTTACTTACAAAGAACACAGCAACATAGAAAGTCTTCTCAACTCTTTGTTGCTTTTGATCCTTCCCATTTAGGACTTCCAGTTTCTAAGAGAATACTGTCCAACTGGATTGCTCAGTGTATTTCTTTCGCCTACCAGAGTAGGAACCTTTCTCTGGAAGGCCATGTCACAGCTCACAATGTGAGGGCCATGGCAGCCTCAATGGCTCATCTAAACTCTGTGTCCATCGACCAAATCTGTCGAGCGGCCACCTGGGCCTTGGTTCATACCTTCACAGCCCATTACTGTTTGGACAAGGACTCCTGCCGGGATGCCTCGTTTGGTCAGGCTGTTCTCAAACACCTGTTCCATTCCTAATCAACTCCTACCCACCTACCCTGGTTGTATGCCAGAGATCCATGGGGGGAGGTGGAGCCCTTTTCAAGGACACACAACTCTGGGGTCTCTCCCTGGCATCTGCAGCTAGGGAGTCCCCATATGTGAAGACTCATTCCTGCTTGTTCCTGGAGATAGCACAGTTACTTACCTGTAACAGGTGATCTCTGGGAACAGCAGGAATAAGTCTTCACAACCCACCCACCTCCCCTAGGAGTTGTATCTCTCTATCTATCTTTCCTTCCTTCCCTCTCTCTCTCTTTGTCTCAGCTTTAAAACTCGAACTGGAGAGAGGCGGTTGGGAAAGGCGGGAAGGCAGCACGCAGGCGCTGTGGGATGCTCCCAAAAGCTTTCTATTGGATGCTGGGGAGTGTTCCCGTGCAGGCTCCGTCGGTACCGACGATACCCATATGTGAAGACTTATTCCTGCTGTTCCCAGAGATCACCTGTTACAGGTAAGTAACTGTGCTTTTTGGTTTCTCTAGGAATGGGGATGCTTCAGACAAAAACTATAAACAGGCTTCCTCCTCCTTTTACTCATTGGGCAAATTCAAGACAATTCAGTGCTTTTTTGTGTTGTAAATACTGAGACAGTAGTGGGTCGCCCACCGGGGGAGGAAAGGGAGCCCATTAAGTTGCTGCGGATCCATCCAAAGTACAACAGATGGCAAAGCTATTTCTGCCTGTTTTACTCAGATTGGGTCCAAGGCACCTCACATTAATGGGTGCTTGAGATGATTCAATAGGGTTACTTTCTAAGACTTTGCGAAACCCATTTCCAACACCTTTAGGTGTCTCACTGCAGTCCAGCAGCCAAGTGGATAGTGGTCTGCAAAACCATCATTCTGGTTCTCATGGCAGTTATGGTGAGGTCAGTATTCTGTTTACTTTATTGTCTTCAAGAAAGGGAGGCTTCTTCCAGCCCATCCTATTTCAGAGGGCTCAGTACTGCTTTGCATGTGCCCAGTTTCCACATGTTGCTCATGGCAATCAGGAAAGATGAGTTTCTATCATCCTTAGAGTTGTGTGAGGCGTACTTGCATATTCAAATCTGGGTGCATCACCAGGTATTTCTGCTTTTGTCTACTTGGTAGGTATTATCTGTTCAGGGCCTTTCCTTTTAGCTTAGCCAAGGCTCTGATGAACTTCTCTAAGGTCATGGCAATGATGGTGGCATGGGAAGGAATCAGGATCCATCCTTACCTGGATGACTGGTTGATCAGGGCTAATTTGGTAGACAGTGCCAGAGTGGCTACTCAGAGCATTCTCAGTTGGGTATTGAACTATCCAAAGAGCAATCTGGTCCCATCACGGTCCCTAGAGTTTCTTGGCGCTCGGTTCAGTACTGAGGCCAGCAAGAATTTTCTTACATGGGACAGGATAAGCAAGTTGTTTTTTCAGCTTCAGACTTAAGAACATAAGATATGCCATACTGGGTCAGACCAAGGTCCATCAAGCCCAGTATCCTGTTTCCAACAGTGGCCAATCTAGGTCACAAGTACCTTGCAATTTCCCCAAAAGGCACAGGTTCCACAATACTTGTATTGGGTCAAGCAGTGGATATTCTGGGTCCCCTTTAATAATGGTTTATGGACCTTTCCTCCAGGAACTTGTCCAAACCTTTTTTAAACCCAGCTACACTAACAGCTTTTACTATATCCTCCGGTAGCAAATTCCAAACTTTGATTACGCGTTGAGTGAAAACATATTTTCTCTTATTAGTCTTAGATAGGTTACCCTGTAACTTCATTGCATGTCCCCTAGACTTTCTATATTTTGATGGCGTAAACAATCGATCTGAGTGGAGGAGTAGCCTAGTGGTTAGAGAAACTGCCTAGTACCCAGAAGATCAAGGGTTCAATTCTCACTGGCACTCCTTGTGACTTTGGGCAAGTCACTTTACCCTCCATTGCCTCGGAAGAAAAGGCTGGCAATCTACTTCTGGTGATACATTGCCAAGAAAACCCAGAGGTAGCTGGGTCGCTATGAGTCAACACTGATTCGATGGCACTAAAAAAACCCCAAAAAAACCCCCAACAATCGATCTACGTTTACCCATTCCACTCCCTTCATTAATTTATAGACTTCTATCATATCTCCCCTCATCCGACTTCTTTCCAGGTTGAAGAGTCCTAACCTTTTTAGCCTCTCTTCATAGGGGTATCCTTCCATCCCCTTTACCATTTTGGTGGCTCTTCTCTGTACCTTGTCTAATAACACTATATCCTTTTTAAGATACGGAGACCAGAATTGCACACAATATTCAATGTGCGGTCGCACCATGGAATGATACAAAGGCATTATAATATCCTTTGTTTTATTCTCCATTCCTTTCCTTATCATACCTAGCATTCTATTTGCTCTCTTGGCTGCCGCTGCACACTGGGCGGAAGATTTTAACGTGTTATCCATGATGACACCTGAATCTTTTTCCAGAGTGGTGGTTCCTAATGTGGAACCTTGCATCGTGTAACCATAGTTCCTTATCGTCCCTCCAGTCTAGTCCCGAACCTCTGGGTTAAGCACCTCCTCCAGCAGCTTTGGAGACTGAGAAACGTCATTCTTCTGATGACACTGGTACTAATACTCCAGGTTCCGCCGCCTCTGACCAGTTATCTCCGTCTCCAAGCAGCTGGAGGTTGGTGAGCCTGGAGGTTCAGGGCTCACTAGAGGAATACTTAAAGGAGAGTTGTTAGGGAAAGCATTTAAATTTAAAATTGAATTTGGCAGATTAAAAAAAAAGAAAGAATAACAAAGATAAAGTTAAAGACAACTGAGGAGTGCTCCCGCCCCTCCCCCCTCTGCCGCCTACCGATCGGCAGTGCAGAACAGGAAGAAAAGCATTAATCTCTGCGGCAGGGAGGGCTCCAGTTCCCAAACTCACATTTTCAGTGAGGAACCGGCAGCTAATACGGAGAGCAGTGTGCAGGGCAGTTGTGGGATGCTGGCAGGTCCAGCATCTATACAGCCATTCTCCTCAGCTGCACTTTCCTTCTGAGCGTGGAAGCCGCGATTCCGGCTGAGCTCCGGGAGAAGAACAGTTACAGTGCTATGGAGCAGTAGTGTGACGTAAGCAGTGAATTTCAAATGGGGGAACGGTTTTTCACAGGCCAGGGAGTTCATGATCGGCGGTTAGCGTGCGCGGTGGGCCGGAGCCGCGTGGTGCACACGCGGGAGAACGGTTGAGTTCTCGGGGCTTGCAGAAGGCTCGTGCTGTTCCTTCGTTTGTCAAGAGATTTGTTCGGTAGGATGCAAATGCAATTGAAGCCGAAGGGTTTAATGTAAAAAAAAAAAATTTGGTCTTGGAAGCTGCTTACTTTAAAGAGCTATAAGAGAGGCACAGCTCCAGATTAAGTGTCTGATACTGCGAGCAGGCACTCAGTATATTTAATATAACGATGGAGCAAGCAGTGAAGAGTCTGTGGGATGCCTTCTAGACCGCAGTGTTTAGTGTGCGGTACTAGAAGAGGAGCTGTCTTGGAGAAAGGGGTTTGCAGAGGCTGCATTCAGGAAGCAGTCTCTATGGAGCAGACCTTAGATATGGCTATGGAGGGTCAGGAGGAAACACCCTTAGTTTTAACAGAGCCTGTTTCTCCTTCAGGGCCCCTGTTAGAGCCGGTGGCGGGGAATTCCGGGGCCCCAGATCGTCCATCTCTGCAAGACCCTTTGCCAGGGGGGGCTGGCGGCGATATTTTCTCAAGATTTCATGCTTCTTCTTCAACAGGCCTTAAGTGGCGGTAAGGGAGTCTCAGGGGCCAGTTCAACGGGATTGTGTGAAGCGCGCGGGAACCCCCCTGGGCTTGGGGGCCAATGAGATTCCTTTGAAGAAGTCTAGGAAGGAGAAGGATAGGCCAGACCAGTCGGTAGCTTCAGAGAGCCACCTGTCCGAGGAATTGGATACAGAGTTGGACATGGAAGATGAGTTAGAAGAGGGAGAGTTTATGGAACAAGAGGATCAGGCTAGAGTGATTTGGGTTTTCCGTAGGGACGAGTTACCAGCGCTTATAGCAGAGACGCTGAAGGCTCTTAATATGCTGTCTACAGGTCTGGCAGAAGATGCGACCTTAGAGGATCCCTTATTGCAAGCTGTACATAAGACGCAAAAAGCCTTTCCGGTACACCGAGTAGTCCGGGAAATGATTCAGGAAGAATGGGACATGCCCGAGGCAGGCCTTAAAGGATCCAGGGTAATGGCCCGCCTGTATCCGTTGGTTGATCAGGATCGGGAATTACTTAAGTCCCTGAGAGTAGACGCAGCAGTCTCGGCGGTGACCAAAAAGACCACCATCCCGGTTGAAGGTAGTGCTGCTCTCAAGGATGCTCAGGACAGGAAGCTGGACACCTTGTTAAAGCAGGTATTTGACATCAATGCTCTATCCATACAGGTGGCTATTTCTGGTGCATGGGTCGCGAGAGCATGTCTTCGCTGGTCTCAGCAGGTACAGGGAGAGCAGTTGGAAGAGAGGGATGGTGGAACAGCCAGATTGGAATCCGGAATGGCTTATCTAGCGGATATTCATTATTACTTTATTAGAGGTTTGTCTAAGAGTATGGCCTTCTTGATAGCAGCACGAAGGTATCTTTGGCTGCATAATTGGGCGGCAGATGGTTCCTCCAAGGCGAGGCTGGGTAAGCTGCCTTTTAGAGGTAAGCTACTGTTTGGTGAAGATATAGATAAGTTAGTTAAGGATCTAGGGGAGTCCAAAGGCAGAAGGCTCCCTGAGGATAAGCAAAAACAGGGGCGTCCGGCTCCGGCAGCCAAGGGACAACAGAGGGAATTTCCCGGGTTCCGTTCTGCACAGTTTGGCCAATTTCAGAGAGGACGTTTCCCTTATTGGAATCAGTGGTTTTGAGGTTTTAGAGGGGCAGGCCGAGGATTTGGGGCATCCTCTTCCTCGAACTTTAGAAAGCCACAATGAAGCCAGGAGGATCCAGGTGGGAACGGTAGCTGTGGGAGGTCAGCTACGAGAGTTTTATCCCACTTGGGTCCAGATTACATCAGATCGATGGGTGTTGGAAGTCATTCGAGAGGGTTATGCTCTAGAGTTTCAACACCTGGTGGTCGACTGTTATGTTCAATCTAAATGCAAGTCGCCTTGCAAGATCGAGGCGGTACAAGAAACGTTACAGAGGTTGTTGGACCTCAAGGCAGTGGTGCCGGTGCTGTTAGACCAGTGCAGTTATGGTTGATACTCCATCTATTTTGTAGTGCCAAAGAAAGAAGGGTCCTTTCGTCCTATTTTGGATCTCAAGAAGGTAAATCGCTGTCTCCGAGTGTCTCACTTTCGTATGGAAACATTGAGGTCCGTGATCATAGCAGTGAGAGCAGGAGAATTTCTTACTTCTCTGGATCTGTCGGAAGCTTACCTGCACATTCCAATTCGGCAGGAGCATCAGAGATTTCTCAGGTTTGAAGTGTCGATGGGACATTTTCAGTTCCGAGCGCTGCTGTTCGGTTTGGCAACGGCGCCGCGGACATTTACCAAAGTCATGGTAGTCGTGGCGGCGGTGTTGAGAAAGGAAGGAATTCTGGTACACCCTTACCTAGACGATTGGTTGATACGGGCAAAGTCCGAGATAGAGAGCGAATTGGCTATTACAAGAGTGGTAGTTTCTTTAGAGTCTGGGTTGGATGGTCAACATGGCAAAGCAGGTTGAAGCTGATGCAGAATTTGGAGTACCTGGGAGCTTGGTTCGATACAAAGCTAGGAAATATTTTTCTGCCATATTTGAGGGCAGTAGGGTTGAGAAAGTTGGTCGTATGTTTCTGGACAGACGAAATCCCACAGCATGGCATTATCTACAGTTACTAGGTACCATGGCAGCAACTCTAGACTAGGTGCCATGGGCGAGAGCC
Organism: Ichthyophis bannanicus; assembly: GCA_033557465.1. Lineage (NCBI taxonomy): Eukaryota > Metazoa > Chordata > Amphibia > Gymnophiona > Ichthyophiidae > Ichthyophis > Ichthyophis bannanicus. Next base: position 232,372,738 of record CM066042.1, read on the forward strand.
CACATGCGTCCGTTGCAGAGAGCTTTGCTCCGAAGGTGGTCACACCAAGAGGACCCACTGTCTGGGAGAGTTCCATGCCCGACGGAGATGAATCAGGCGCTTCAGTGGTGGTTATGTCCAGAGATTCTGGAGGAGGGGGGTGCCCTTGGAGGCAACAGAATGGCTACCTTTGACGACGGACGTCAGCCTCTTAGGATGGGGGGGTGCACGTCAAAGGACATTTTGCTCAAGGTCTATGGAACGATGGGGAAAAGGTTTGGTCCATAAACAGGTTGGAGTTGAGAGCAGTCACTCTAGTTTCAGAGTCACTTCAGAGGGAAGGCATTTCAGAGTCACTTAAGAGGGAAGGCAGTGTGGGTGTTTTCCAACAACTCAACCGCAGTGGCCTACATCATTCGTCAGGGAGGCACCAGCAGTGCAGCTCTGGAAGCCGAGGCCGAACAGCTGTTAGTGTGGGCCGAGGGCAATCTAGTAGCCTTGTCGGCAGCACATGTGGCCGGAGTAGACCATGTGGAGGCCGATTTTTTGAGTCGAGTCAAGGTGGACCTGGCAGAGTGGGTCCTCCATCCAGAAGTGTTCGACATGGTGGTGCATCGCTGGGGAACGCTGGTAATGGATTTGATGGCAACATTCCAATCGGCAAAAGTCAGCCGCTTCTTCAGCAGGCAAAGGGAGAGAATGTCAAAGGGTCTAGATGCCCTCATTCAAAGATGGCCAGAAGAGCAGCTCCTGTACGTGTTTCCACCTTGGGCCTTAATAGGTCGAGTATTGCAGAAAATAGAAGTTCACAGAGGACAGGTCATTTTAATAGCACCGGATTGGCCGTGGAGGCCATGGTATGCAGATCTCATAAGACTCTTAGTGGACCGCCCCTGGTGGCTTCCAATGCGAAGGGACCTGTTGTGTCAGGGTCCACTACTCATGCCTCAGGTGGATTGATTCTCTCTTACGGCTTGGCTCTTGAAAGGGAAAGGTTGAGAGTGAAAGGATACTCTACCATGTTGAGAGCTAGGTGGAGGTCTACCTCGTTGGCGTATATTCGAATCTGGCGTGTGTTTGAGGCGTGGTGTGGGGACAAGACGGTGGAAGTGTTGAGGGCGTCAGTCCCACACGTGCTGTCTTTCTTACAGGACGGTTTTGACAAGGGATTAGCGGCAGCATCCTTGCGGTTGCAGGTAGCAGCGCTCTCATGTTATAGGGGAAAGATAAGAAGAGAGGCGCTGGGAGCTCATCCGGATATTAAATGTTTTTTAAGAGCAGTATCTCTTTTGAGGCTGCCGTGTAGATCGGCGATTACAAAGTGGGACCTCAAGTTGGTGCTGGAAGCGTTAGTGCAAGAACCCTTTGAGCCTTTGTCTGGAGCTTCAATTAAAGATCTTACCCTCAAGGTAGAATTTTTGGTGGCAATATGTTCAGCGTGTAGAATTTTGGAGCTGCAGGCTCTGTCTTGTCGAAAGCCTTTTTTAACATTTTATGATAACAAAGTGGTCTTGCGGCCAGTCCCGTCTTTCTTGCTGAAAGTTGTATCAACCTTTCATGTGAATCAGGTGGTTTCACTGCCGGTTTTTGAAGAAGATACTGGAAAGACGGATGCTAGAAAGTTGCATTTTCTAGACATTCGCCGAGCATTAAAGAGGTATGTGCGGAGAACAGAGGTTTTCCGAATGTCGGATAGGCTGTTTGTTCTATTTGGAGGGGCAAGGAAAGGAGAGGCAGCCTTGGCTTCCATTGCCAGATGGCTTAAGAAGGCTATAGCATCAGTGTACATTTTGAAAGGAAAAGCAGTGCTTGAAGGGTTTAAAGCTCATTTGACTAGAGCGCAAGCGGCCTCCTGGGCCGAGTACAGCTTAGTGCCGGCAGTTGAGATTTGCAAGGCGGCGACTCAGCCGTCTTTAAGTTCATTTGTGAAGCATTACCGTCTGGATATTCAGGCGGAGAGGGATACTTTGGATCAGTGGTGCTTCAGGCTGGTTTAACGGGTCCCTCCTGTTGAATTCTTTCACTGCGCTGTTACATCCCCAGAGGTTCGGGACTAGACTGGAGGGATGATAAGGAAGGGGAAATTAGACTTACCTGCTAATTGTTGTTCTCCAGGACCAAGCAGGAAGTCAGTCCTCACATATGGGTGACATCGGCGCCGACGGAGCCCTCGTGCTGAGCATTTCCCCAGCTTTCAAAGAAAGCCTTTGGGAATTGCAGCACGCATGCGCGGTCCCCTTCCCGCCCAAGGGTGCCATCTTGCTCAGTCTTCTTTTTTCCGCGGAGCCCGACGGACGTGGTTCGTTTTTCCCCGAGGAAAAAGTTGATTTCCCTGTTTTTTTTCTTTTTCTACCTTCGGTTCGATGCCGGATCCTTTTCTCGCCTTGGCCCGATACGCCGGTATCGGGTCCACTCTCTCTTTTTCGGTTTTTGTCCTTTGTGACTAGCGTTCGCGCCATTTTTCTTTTTTCATTGGCAGCCCGGTCTTTTGACCTCGCAGGGGCCCTTTTTCCCCCGATGGCTACCAGCGGGTTTAAAAAGTGTGATCGGTGTAAGAAACTTATGTCTCTTACCGACACACATGACTGCTGCCTCCGCTGCCTTGGACCCGATCATGACCTGATGATCTGTGGTCCGTGTGGCAAAATGTCCTCGAAGGCGTTGAGGAGTCGGCAGCACCAGAAGGATAGGATCTTCTCTGACTCCGCATCCGGACGGGCCCAGACCTCGTCAGAGGCCTCGACGTCTCGGGATTCTGGGACTCCGGCCCCGAGCAGCGTCGGGTTCCTCTGAGCGGGGGTCTCCTTCGCGGGAACATCGCAGGAAGAAGAAACCCGCGAGGGCGGCATCGGTGGACGCTCCTGGTTTCTCGAGGGCCAGGTCGCATAGCCCCGATAGCCATCCCGGGTCTTCGGAGTCGGAGAGGCCTGCCAAGCATCCTCGTATCGAGATGGAGTCTCCTGGACACGTGAGTGCTGTAGTCCTCGTGGACTCTCCTCCAGGGGAGCCGACGTCGGGCCCGACGCCATCAGGGCCCGAGTCGGGGGCTGCTGGGTCTCCTGAGCTCGGACTCAGGTTGACGGCCTTGGAGAGCAGCCTCGCTGCCGTCATGGAACAGCAGCAGGCATTGATAGCCGGTCTCACCGGTGCATCTGCCACGACCACCGGGACCTCGACGTCCAAGTCGACCCCGGAGGCCGAGCCGATCCTCGAGTCCATGCGGGCTCGAGTTGATCTTCGGCCACGGTCTCCCTCGGCCTCCCGTTCGGGACCGAGGTCGTCGACGCCGGTACCCTCGGGGCGGATGGCATCGGTGCCCGCCTGACCGGAGCCCCTCGATTCCTCCTCCAAGGAGTCGGGCTGGAAGACGGAGGACGAAGAGTCACCCGACACTTATCAGACTCGGTGTGTCCCATCGGACTCGCCGGAGTCCGAACCTCAGAGACGATCCCCACCGGAGGATACCCGGTTCTCGGACTTCGTGCGGGATATGGCCAAGGCCTTGGCCTTCCCCGCAGATCCCGAGGAGGAGCCTCAAGCTGAGGAGCTCGTGGCCCTCCAGTATGACTCTCCCCCAAAGGAGGCCTTTACTGTACTGGTTCCTCCGATGCTGGAGCGGCTGCTCTTCCGCATGTGTGAGACCCTGGCCTCGACGCCGGTGTTAAGCAAGCGGGTCGATTCCATCTATCGAGTCCGCAAGAGCCCCCGGTTCCAAAAGGCACAATTACCGCACCACTCCATGGTTGTGGAATCGGCCATGCATCTACTGAAAAGTCAGAAGATGCACTTCTCGGTGCCTCCCGGCCGGGAGGCCCAGAACCTGGATGCCCTCGGTAAGAAGTGCTTCCAGGGCTCTATGCTTGCTTGCCCTGTCCAGACTTACCAGCTCTACATGGGCATGTATCTCTGAGACCTGGCAAAGGAGATTGCTGGGTTCTCTGCTGGTCTCTCCGAGGAACCTTTGAAGCGGTTCCAAGCCTTGTCCACTGGTATTCGAGAGTGCTCGAAATTTATCTCTTGAGCAGCCTACGATGGCTTCGAGGCTTCGGCCCGAGTAGCCGGGGCCGGCATCGGTGCCCGCCGACAGGCTTGGCTACAGTCATCCGACCTCGAGCCATGGGTGCAGGACAAGTTGGTCGATGTCCCCTGCCGAGGTGAAAACCTCTTTGGCAAACCCATGGCTGAAAAGACTGCAGAACTCGAGACCGAGACTCTGACCAGGACTAGGCTGTCCAGAAAAACCTCTGCCCCTTCTCAGAAGAAGAAGGGCTCGGGAAAAAAGACCTTTTACCCGAGGAAGTCCTCTGCCTATAAACAATACCCTCATTATCAGGCCTCTGCAGCTCCCCAACAGGGTCTGCAGGCCAAGGGGCAGGGTCATGGGCCCCATAGGCAGAAGGCCCCCAAGCCACCAACACCGGCCCCTGCTCAGCAGGGTGGGGGTTTTTGACTCAGCAAGCATAGCCTCTTCTCCTCAGCTGGCTCACATCAGCACAGGAGGCCAGCTGGCCCACTTTGCCCACAGCTGGTCAGCCGTCACATCAGATACCTGGGTGCTCCATATAGTCCAAAAGGACTATCTTCTCCATTTTCACCAGGTACCTCCCTCCTATTTTCCAGGGGAGCCTCCAAGACTACCTCTGCACAGGGACCTACTCCTTCAGGAGTTAGCAAGTCTGCTAAAGGACCAGGCTGTGGAACCGGTGCCCCACCACCTGAGAGGTCACGGCTTTTATTCCAGGTACTTTCTGGTACCAAAAAGAACAGGAGGCCTCAGACCCATCCTAGACTTGCGCAACCTCAACAAGTTCCTGGAGAGGAAAATGTTCAAGATGCTTACCCTTGGAATCCTGCTGCCCTATCTCCAGCAGGGAGATTGACTATGCTCCTTAGATCTAAAGGATTCTTATACTCACATCCTTATTCATCCAGACCACAGACAATATCTCAGATTTGTTGTGGGGGGAAACCACTACCAGTACAGAGTACTTCCCTTTGGCCTAACCTCCGCTCCCAGAGTGTTCACCAAGTGTCTGGCGGTGGTGGCGGCCTACCTGAGGCTTCAAGGTCTTTTTGTGTTTCCATACCTGGACGACTGGCTCATAAGGGGCCAGTCTTCCCAGGAGGCCAGTCAAGCCACCCTTCGCATTGTGGCTCTGCTTCAGCACTTGGGGTTTGTCATAAACTTCGCAGAGTCCACTTTGCTCCCGTCCCAGAACTTGGAATTCATAGGAGCAAGGCTAGACATTCTTCAGGCGAGGCTTTTCTGCCAGTGGACAGGGCCCTCCGGTTGATGGATGTAGCCAGGCAGTTTCACAGCAATTCCTGAGACTTCTTGGCCATATGGCTTCCACGGTTCATGTAACCCCCAATGCCCGCCTGCACATGCGACCTGCTCAGTGGAGCCTTCGAACTCAGTGGCATCAGGCCACAGGGAGCCTTGCAGACTCGGTGAGAATATCCACCCTGCTCATCTCCTCTCTACAATGGTGGCTTCATCTTCCGAATCTGGTACTCGGAGTGGCTTTTCAATCCCCTCCACATTCTCAAGTGCTGACGACAGATGCTTCTCTTCTAGGTTGGGGAGCACATTGCCAAGGGGCATGTACTCAGGGTCTCTGGACTCCTTGGGAGGCTGCTCAGCAGATAAACTTCCTGGAGCTACGGGCAATAAGCCTAGCTCTGAGAGCCTTCTCCCACCTCACATCTCACCAGTCTGCACTGGTCCAGACGGACAATCAAGTTGCCATGTTCTACGTGAACAAACAAGGAGGCACAGGCTCCTTCCTTCTCTGTCAGGAAGCACAACGGCTGTGCTCTTGGGCCATCAATCACGGAATCCTCCTCAAGGCTGTCTACCTCCCCGGTCAAGAAAATTACCTGGCGGACAGACTGAGCAGGATCCTGCAACCACACGAATGGAGATTGAATCCATTGGTGGTTCAGCAGATCTTTCTCAGGTGGGGCCTCCCCACCATGGATCTCTTCGCCAGTCCTCTGAACCGGCAACTCCCGAGATTCTGTTCCAGACAACCGCATCCTCTCAGAGTAGCAGCGGATGCCTTTCTGATTCCGTGGTCCCAAGACCTACTATATGCGTTTCCTCCCACGCCACTAGTGTCTCGGACACTTTTCAAGGTCCTCAAGGACAGGGCCTCAATGAGCCTGATAGTCCCCAGGTAGCCGAGGCAGCCGTGGTTCCCCCTCCTGCTGCAACTGGCGGTGGACACTCCTCTGCCTCTGGGAATTCAGCACGATCTCCTGTCTCAGGACCAGGGGTCTCTCTTGCACCCCAACCTCCAGTCCCTTCATCTGATGGCCTGGCTGCTGAAAGGGTAGTCCTGGCTCCCCTACTCCTGCCTAGAGAGGTGGAAGACGTAGTCTTAGCCTCTAGGCGGCAATCCACCAGGAAATCCTATGCTCTTAAGTGGCGTAGATTCTCCACATGGTGTGCTCAGCACAGCGAGAATCCCTTCTCGTGCTTGGTAGCGGTAGTATTGCAATATTTGCTTTAAATCTCCAATCTAGGCCTTAAGTCCAACTCTGTCAGGGTTCACCTCAGTGCTCTCTCAGCGCACCACTCGCCGGTGGACGGGAGGCCTCTTTCCAACCACCCTTTGGTGGCTCGTTTTCTCAGAGGTCTCCTCCTTTGCGTCCACCAGCCCCTGAGTGGGATCTGAATGTGGTCTTACAGCGGATTACTTGTCCGCCGTTTGAACCTATGGCTACCTGCCCTCTCCGTTTTCTCTCCTGGAAAACCTTGTTTCTGGTAGCTCTTACCTCTGCTAGGCGAGTGAGTGAACCTCAGGCACTAGTGTCTGATCCCCCTTACACTACGTTCTACAGGAATAGGGTAGTCTTACGGACTCACCCGAAGTTTCTTCCTAAGGTTGTCTCCCCTTTTCACCTCAATCAGGAGGTGGTTCTTCTGACCTTCTTTCCCAGGCCTCATGCCAACCGGGCTGAGATGGTCCTGCATACCCTGGACTGTAGGAGGGCGTTATCCTTCTACCTCGACCGTACGCGGGAGCACCGGAGGGCTGTTCAGCTCTTCGTTTCTTTTGACCCCAATAACTTGGGGCTACCTGTCTCCAAGCGTACTTTGTCCATGTGGGTCGCTGACTGTATCGCCTGGGCTTATGGGGCAGCCGGCCTCTCGTTGGAGGGTTGAGTCACGGCTCATCGTGTCAGGGCGAAGGCTGCGTCAGTGGCTCATCTCCGCTCTGTTCCGTTGGCAGACATCTGCCAGGCTGCTACTTGGTCTTCAAGCCAGACCTTTGCGGCCCATTATTGCCTTGAGAGGGAGTCCCGCAGGCAGTACTCCATAATCTCTTTGGGGTTTAGTCAACTCCTACCCTCCGGCCCTGGTGTTGGGCTACCGGTCAGGGGCGTTCTCAGAGAAGATTCCTTCCTTACGTACTGATGAGCTAGAGGGAGCTCATTTTTTTGGCTTGAGGTCTCCGGTAGCCTTAAGCTGGGGAGTCCCATATGTGAGGACTGACTTCCTGCTTGGTCCTGGAGAAAGAGTAGCTACTCACCTGTAACAGGTGTTCTCCAGGAGCAGCATGAATCAGTCCTCACAACCCTCCCTCCTCCCCTTGGAGTTGCAGTCTTATGATTTCTTTTTGCTAATTTTTTGCTGTCTTTTAGCTATGTCATCAGACTGAGCAAGATGGCACCCTTGGGCGGGAAGGGGACCGCGGATACGCGCTGCAATTACCAAAGGCTTTCTTTGAAAGCTGGGGAAATGCTCCGCACGAGGGCTCCGTCGGCGCCGACGTCACCCATATGTGAGGACTGATTCCTGCTGCTCCTGGAGAACACCTGTTACAGGTGAGTAACTACTCTTTCCTTGAGGAACTCCAGTCTAGTCCCGCATCCCTCCCTAATTGGTTGGCCTGAAACAAAGAGAGTGGACAGAGTGTGTCGGAGATGCAGCTGTACAGATGCGGGCCAAAAAGTAGGGGAGGGTGGTTGGTTAATGAACCGTGGGATCTGGAGAACGGGAATCATTATCCTCCGTAGAGGGGGGAGGTAGGACCTCATTAGTGCAGAAGGAAATAAGTAACTTAGTGTTTTATTAGAGTTCAAAGTGGGACAGTTTTTCCCGTTGACTAAATTTCAGTTAGATTAGTTTAAGGTTCAATTCTATTGTTTTGTATTGCTACTTGATTGTTGCTCTGGTGAGTCTGCTTTGTCAATAGGTTACTGGTCAGAGGAGGCGGTACCTAGAGTATTACTACCAGTGTCATCAGAAGAATGACGTTTCTCAGTCTCCAAAGCTGCTGGAGGATGTGCTTAACCCAGAGGTTCGGGACTAGACTGGAGTTCCTCAAGGAACAACAATTAGCAGGTAAGTCTAATTTCACCTTTGGGTTTTTCTTTCCTAGGTGCATAACTTTGCACTTGTCCACATTAAATTTCATCCTCCATTTGGATGCCCAGTCTTCCAATTTATCAAGATCCTCTTGCAATTTCCACAATCCTCATGAGTTTTAACAACTTTGAATAGTTTTGTGTCTTCTGCAAATTTGATAACCTCACTCATTATTCCCATTTCCAGGTCATTTATGAATATGTTAAAAAGCAGCGGACCCAGCACAGATCCCTAGGGTACTCCACTATTCACCTTTCTCCATTGGGAAAATTGGTCATTTAGCCCTACTCTCTGCTTTCTGTCTTTTAACGAGTTCCTGATCCACAATAGTATACTGCCTCCTATCCCATGACTTTTTAATTTTAGGCTTTCTGAAAGAGCAGATACACTATATCAACTGACTCAGCTTTGTCTACCTGTTTATTCACACCTTCAAAAAAACATAACAGATTAGTAAGACAAGACCTTCCTTGGCTAAAGCCATGTTGGCTTGTCTCCCATTAAGGCATGACTATCTACATTTTCAGTAATATTGTTCTTTATGATGGTTTCTGCCATTTTTCCCATTACTGACGTCAGGCTCACCCGTCTGTAGTTTCTCAGATTACCTCTTTTTAAAAATTGGCTTTAGATTGGCCATCCTCCAGCCTTCAGGTATTACAGATGATTTTAATGGTAGTTCACAGATTACTAATAATAGGTCTGCAATCTCATATTTCAGTTCTTTCAACAGCCTTGGATGTATACCATCCAGTCCAGGTGATTTGCTACTCTTCAGTTTATCAAATAGTTGTAATACATCTTCCTGGTGTATTGATATTTCTTTCAATTCTTCTGTCGCATCACCTTTAAATACCATTTCAGTCATGGGTAACATCCCTACATCTTCCTCTGTAAAGACCGAAGCAAAGAATTCATTCAGTATCTCCGCTATGGCCTTGTCCCCCTCTTAATGCCCCTTTTTACCCCTCTGTCATCTAATGGTCCAACTGACTCTCTTACAGATTTTTTGCTACAAATGTACTTGAAAAAGTCTTTATTATGCGTTTTTGCTTCCACAGCAAGCTTATGTTCATGTACAGTGCCAAGAGCTTCGGACATCTGCAGCTTTTGGAGGTCTATGGAAGCCACCCTTGAGTTGGTTTCCTACCCTAGTTGCCCTGGTCACAGTGGTGTGACATTCACCTTCACCTTCCCCTGCTGGTGGCAGTCAGTAGGGAACTGGCTTGGTGGCAAACTCCATGTTATCTTCTGAAAGGCATGGACTTGGAGCCCCAAATAGTGGTCACCACCGATGCTAGTCTCTTGGGCCGGGGAGCCCATTGTCAGGGTCAGTTGGCACAGTCAGTTGTCAAGCCAGGAAGCTTCCTGATTCATCAGCAGGCTGGAAATCAAAGCAGCTTGTCTAACGCGATAGAAGTTTTACTCAGTCATAGCAGGAACAACTGTCCAGGTGCTCTCTGATAATGCCACAGTGGTGGCTTATGTAAGTAAGCAAAGGGTATCCAGAGCAGTGGTGTCAGAGAAAACATGCATGTGAGCTTTTTCAGTCAACATTTTTTTGATTCTGGCAATAGATTCGTACTAAGCACCCACATGCTGGACCAGATCAAGATGCAAGGATCTGATATGAAATTGTATATAGCACACAAGCTTGTAAATAGCCACCAAGCAGTCATGTCGCCACCCTCCATTGCTGACCCGACTACCTCGCCTGTATATAGTTATTTAACTGAGTAGCCTGCACATAGTTATCCCAGTTAGCCAAGTTGTAAACCCTGTTCCTTGTAAGTACAGTGCAGACACTGCCTGCACTGTACAAATTTGTTCTAATTGTAAACCGAGCTGATTTTAAAGAGCGCGGTATAGAAAAACCTAAAATAAATAAATAAATAAATAATAGGGAGTTGACTCTCCAGGCATTCAAGATGGTGGTGGAGCATGTGTCAAAATGTCAAAGCAGACTGGTTCTTCAGTCACCGGAGGGAGTCTGCCATGGTCAGAATTGATACGTTGATTCAGCGTGAAGGAGGCCTCCTGTACATGTTCTCTCCTTGGCCACTCAAAGGCTGAATCCTGCACAGGATAGTGGATCATTCTGGTGTAGTCCTTCTAGTGGCTTTACAGACTATGGAATGCCAGTCTGGTCAGGTTGCTGGTGGAATCACTTTTCAGCTTTCTTGGGATCCAGGTCTAAGTCTGCTCTTTCAAGGACTCCTCCTCATAAAGGACCCAGACCCCTTGTGGCTTATGGTTGACCCTTGAAAGAAGATTAATGAAATGGTTATTTGGCACCTCTGATTGCCATACTACTCCTGAAGGCTTGTAGGTCAACCACCTTACTTGCTTATGTGTGTGTCTAGCATCTATTTTAGCCTTGGTGTGATGATCATACTTCGTTGGCATGGCATGCGGAGATTCCTTTAATTTTGCACTCTGTTCACTCAGGTGTAGATAGTGGCGCTAGCCTATTACAGAGGTTGGATAAAAGAGTTCTCACACCTGGACATGCAGTTTTTGTGGAGAGTTAAGCAGATCCGTCCTACTCTTTTTTCGGTGATACCTCAGTGGAATCTTAATCTGGTCTTGAATGTCTTGGCATGCTCTCTCTGTGAGCCTCTTCAGCGTCCATCCCTAAAGGATTTGACATTGGATACAGTTGTTTTAGTAGCGATCTGTTCGGCCAGATGGCATTTCAGAGTTGCAGGCCCTTTCATGTAGGAGCCCTTATCTTGTTTTCTCTGTAGACTCTGTGTCTCTGCACATGTTCCCATCCTTCCTGCCTAAGGTCCTGTCTCTACTTAGCAGTTATATAGCACTACTGGGCATACACAGTGCTGTACAAATACACATACAAGACAGGCCTTTCTCTACAGAGCTTACAAACTTCTAAGATAGACAAACAGTACACCAGGGAAATAGGGAATTCTTAGGGAAATGATTGAAAATACATATGGGTGAGGACAGACAAATAAAGGGGTCAGAATCCAAAAGCAGCTTTGAAGAGATGAGCTTTTAGCCTGGATTTGAATAGGCCCAAGGATGGAGCCTTACATTCTGACTCAGGTAGTCTATTCCAGGCATACGGTGCAAGGTGGAAGAAATGGAGTCTGGAGTTGGCAGTAGAAGAGAAGGGCATAGATAAAAATGATTTGCTTGATGAGCAGAGTTACTGAGAAGGGGTGTAGGGAGAGAGAACCTTTCTTCTGCCTTTTCCAGGGAAGATCCAGAGTTATGATTGTGTGTTTGTCCATGCCTTAGATGTCTAAAGGGTCTTACTCAGTTATCTGAAGATGCAAGACTCTTCATAAATTGGATCACCTCTTTGTTTTGTTCAGTGGGTCACGGAATGGTGAGAGAGAAATTTCTAAGTTCTCAGTCTACTAGAGGATTAAAGAGACCATCAGTTCAGCATATTTGCTGAATCATAAGGCGCTTCAGTTGGGAGTAAGAGCCCACTTTGAGAATGCAAGTGACATCCTGGATGCAGGCAAGGGCAGTAGTACTAAAGGATCTCAATAGGACGGTGACACAATCATTGTTGCACTCTTTTGTCAAGCAGTATAGACTAGATGTCTGTGATAAGGGGGGATGGTGCCTTAGGGGAGTGGTTCTGAGAGGGGCCTTGTTTTGCTCCCATCCATGGTCCTGAAGTTTGGGTTGATCCCACTTGTCTGGACTGGTCTAGAGGGATAATAATGAAGATGAAATTTGTTCTTACCTGCTAATTTCTTTTCCTCGGATCCTGCTAGACAAGCCCGAGAACCTTCCAAGAAGACTAAGGTTTTTGAGTTATTCTCTTCGATGGTCTTTGGATCTGGACATTATTTCTGAATGTGTATCTTTGCAGAGCACTCCTTATACTGGTGATGATGTTACTTTAAGTCAGTGTTTTCTTGTTTTACTTGCTGGTTGGGTGGCGCAACCCAGTTATCTCAACTGGTTTAGCAGGATTCAAGGAAAGGAAAGTAGCAGATAAGAACAAATTTCACATTTGATTATGCAGAATATGAATGATACAGACAGCAAATATTTTCATATCTCTTGTCTGTCTTAAAGTAATACATCAATTTGTATAATGGACTATTAATAAACATTTGTTTGAATCTTAAAAATTGATGTGAATATTTTTTGGGCTGAAGCAAGAGGAGATGATAGATATGCAAACAGATTTTAGTTCTCCACATCTAACGTTTGCCTTTCTTGCTAGTGGTGAAAGTGCCACAGAAAACACTTCTCATGGATGCACTAAAAGAAGAATCTGAGATCATTTATGATTTTTGCATGTGCAACCCTCCCTTTTTTGCCAACCAGTTGGAAGCCAAGGTATTGTATCATTTGAATTCTATTTAATATTACTGTCTTTCTCCCTTCTTTGTATGATAGAAAAACCTGACAATAGACAAGAGCTATAAGGCCCCTCTAGTCTCCCACATTCCTTGCTTTGTAGTGCCAGAGGCATCTTACTTTATCACTGATTTTCACTTGTTTTTAACTAAGGACCCTTCATGTTTGTTACAGGCCTATTGAATTCTTTCACAGCCATAATTGCTTTGTAATCTAGAAAGATTGAAACCCATCGGTAGTGGATGAGAATGTATCTTTTGGAGGTTCTTTATTTCTGTCTGGATTAGCATAGTAAATATTTATGTTGGTTCAATAAAATGCATCCCTACTTTCAGCTAATCCATTCTCATTTATCCTTTATGTAGGTAGTGTGTTTGTTCCTCACTGTTTTACACCAGCTTACTTCCATTTCATAAGCACTTTTTGTCAATGTTCCTCCCTTCAGAGATCTTATAACCCTGTTGGCCCTGCAGAAAACTTGTCTCTTGTAAGTTGTGATACCTTTTTTAAAAGACCAGCAAAAATGTTAGTGAAACTGGATGAACTAGACAGACCTTATTTGTTCTGTTGTGTACTTGGTTTCTGCATTATCTCTGGTGGATATGTCACTTCTCTGAATGTAAAGGAAAACGTTTCAACATAACTGCTGCTTTGACTTTTTAAGGCAGAAGTTCCCAACATTTTTGGTTGTGTGACCCCTTATTAACCTACAAAAAGTTCAGGGCCCTCCATTTCATCCCTACTACTCTTGCCGGGCCCCCAACCCCCAGCAGCAAGCCTGTCCCCACTAGCTGTCTTCTATCTCCCTTCTCTTTCCTGTCTATACCAGCATGTCTCTACCAGTCTTAGTCTCTTTCTCTCTCTCCCCCCACCCCTAGCCAATCTTCACCAGCCTCTCTTTTTTATTTTTTTTTACTTTTTTCTTTGATCTGTGGACCCCTTGTAATGGTCTCATGGGGATAAGGGCTGTTGTTTCATCCCATATGTTTTATCTGAAATGATATACTGTACTTCCATGGAACACAGCTAGAATAGTTGAGTTCCTTATCATCCTGCTAGACCAGTCCAGATGAGTGGGCTATATTCCCTTGCCAGCAGGTGGAGACAGACTTGAGCAACTTTTGGTGATGTCATCACTCGGTATATCTTCTGGTGCAGCACTGAGAAAAACCATTATTTGTCTGCTTCCAGCAAATGGCAGTGTGTTTGAACTGGTGCAGCAGGAAAGATAAGCCTGACTCTACTGGCCCACACTATGGTGCTGTGGTCATTGTGATTGAGTCCAGTAGGGCCTAGCATTACTTAGAGCTTGGGTATGCCCATGTTTCCTTGAGCCAACAGCTGCCCTGTATCTAGCACTTTCCTACTAGGTTTCTAGCACTTGGTGGGCCGGAGAGGAACAGGTGGACCCTATGGGGCTCTTGAGGGGAAGCTGGTAAGTTAGACCCAGGCCCTTCCTTCCCTCTTGCTGTCTTTGACCAGCATGCCTTTATTTTTGCTTTTTTCGTTTTTCTCTTTTCTCCTATTGATTTCAGTGGGTTGGGTTTTTTTTGTTTTTTTTTTGCTCTTTTGTTGCATTCAAATACAGCAGCTGCAAATTTAAAAAAGGAAAAATAGAGATTTGCTTAGCAGCTGGGCCTCCCACGCTGGCATGGGCCTCTGGGGCTTCCCTACTTGAATTTCCCTCAGTCCAACATGTCTTTGGATTCCCTTTTTGAAATTCCTTTTTCACCTCTGCCCTTTTTCTTTTTTTGTGTTCTTTTTGCAGTCTTTTATAAACTTTGCTCTTGCTGATTTCAGCGGTACAATTTGTTGCAGCCTGTGATCCCTAGTGTTTTTTTCCTGCGGCTGCCATTTTTTACCCCAGCTGTAGCACTTTTATTCAGCATTTTGGGACCCTTCATGGGGAGGGCCTAATGCTGTTTCTGTGGCCTCTGCCACTCCTTTGCTTTTTCTTTCTCATCTGTGGGTACTGTGGCCCCTGAGATGACTGCTTAGTCCCAGCAGACTTGGAGCTTGGTGGGGTGGCCCTAGCAGCAAGGCCGTTGGCCACTGAGGGTCCTGGGACCCCCTTTTTCAACCAGCTTGCACTGCATCTACTGAAACAGCTCACAAGATGTTTTCAGTCTCTTAGCTGCTTGGCAGCTCCCTGTGTGGGGATCCAATGCTCGGCTTCCTCTGTGGAGAACCTGGGACCCTTGGTTGCCTGTCATGGGTTCAGCTATCCCAGGAACAGCCTGCTTCTTGGAGTACCTTGGAGCTTGGTTTCCTATGCTTCTGGGTTGGGTTCCTCACAACAGAGATGTCCTTCAAGCTTCAGCTGATTCTGCATCATGTGCCCAGTCAGCCCTACAGGTCTGAGACTATTTTCAGGTCCTTGGGTGCTTGGCATAGCCCTTGAAGCCAGTTCCTTGGGCTAGGATGCATATGAACCCGCTTTAGGGGCACCGGCTAACCTTCTGTCTTCCATTTCCCAGTTTAACCAGACCCTTCCTGTCTCCTGAGAGATCAGGGAGGGATTGATGGGGTGGTTGTGGTTTCACCATCGGATAGCTAGGATGCAATCGAAAGCAAGGTATTAAATAATTATCACTTTTGATGCCAGCCTGGGGGACAGGAATACCTTCTGCCCAGGCCAGTTGACCTTAGGACGCTGATTCTTTCAGGAGGCCTCCTGGACATTCATCCACTTTGATCAATAGTAGTAGTAGTAATAGCAAGAGTAGGCAAGAGCAGTTTGCCTGGTTCTGGAGAATTTTATGCCTGCACTAGGGAGCAAAGTAATCTGGTGTTCTCAGACAAGGCAATGTTGGTAACATATGTCAGCAAATGAGGAGGAACTTGCAGTGCCAGAAGCAAGGTGGTGGTGATATATGGCATAGCTGCCTTCTAAACAGTTGACTTGGGTCTGTGTCTTGGTCAATGCAATCTATGTTATTGGGAAAAGGAGCATTTGGTTGCCCTGTCAGTAGTGCATACTGCAGGCATAGACAATGTACAAGACAACTACCTGACTCAAAACTCCATGGTTCCAGGCTTGAGGGAGCTCAGCTCTTGCGTGTCTGACTTCATAGTGTAGAGATGGGACCTTCCAGTGTTCCATTTGGTTGCCACTCAGAAGAATGCCAATGTGAGGAACATTTTTGGTCATGGGAATGATCTGTGGATGATGGGCTTGGATGCCCTACTTCAGGAGTGGCCTTAGGAATGGATACTGTTTGTCTCCCTCCCTGGCCCCTGATGAACTATCTTTTGTGCAGTTTTCAGGCCCACCAGGATCTGATGATCTGAGTGGCTCCGGACTAGACTTGCATGGCTTCCTCTCTTGCTGTCTCAAGAGAAGAGCTTACTGCAGCTTGGATGCCTGGTAATAGAGGGCTCCGGTCTCTTCTCGCTTATGGTCTGACCCTTGAGAGAGAGAGATGCTCTCCAGGAAGAGCTACTCTGGAGCGATAGTAGTCACCTTGTTTAAGGCCCAGAGGGCTTCTACATTCTTTATGTGAGAGTCGTCCTTGCAATCCAGCTTGGTTCAAGGTGTTGATTCTGTGGGTTACAGGAGTCACACCCTGATGTCTCCTGTATCCTGTCATGCAGCAGGGGCTGATGAAAGCAAAAATGCAGGAGAAGAAGCTGTTTTTCATGAAGAAAAGATGTGCACAAGATGCAATATCCGCACAAAACAGCTAGAGGGAGCAGGCGTGCACTCACAGAGCCTGAGTGGACACACTTAGCTAATCGAGAGCACCTGACAGCCTGGAAAGCTCAAACACAGGAGAGCTTTATAAACGGAAGACTGGAGACTGGAGTAGGCAGAGCAGTGCTTGCAGGTGTGGAGCTGGAGGTAAAGCTGAAGGTTTACGAGAGAGAAGCACCACAAGCAAGGACCAAGCAGAAAGAAGCACTTGGGAAACTAGTGCTGGGCAAAGGAACAATCACCTTTGGAGGCAAAGCAGAGTGAAAGAAAGAAGCCTGCTTGTACCAGAGGAACCTGGGGCTAAACCGAAAGGAAACAGAAGCTTTCAGAGAGGAGACTGGCACAGGGATTGTGTTCCTGAAGAACTGCGGGAAGGAGGAAATCCCAGTTCTATATGCTGCTGGAAGCCAAGGTATGCTGACTCTGCTTCTGTGAAGAAAACCTTACCTTATAAAAAGCCTTTTGAAAGTAATGCTAAACCTGTGAGAAAGGAAAGCAAAGCTACCTCTCATAAGCCAAGTAGCCAACGCCCGAGGGTAGGCCATGCTCATTGGCAAACACTAGAGGAACTCTTTAAACATCCAGAGAACAGGACTAGGGCCTGGCCAGAAATTATAGCCAGTGAAACCACTGATACAGACAGAGATACTTCTGAGCCGATGCAAGTGGAACTTGTAGAGCCAAGCCTTTTATCTCAGGAAGAGATGGACTGTTCTTTGTGTATTTCAGGCAGTGCAGTGTCACTGTTAAACCTGTGAATGATATATGTTATCTTCAGAATGTTATTCATTTGCTAAATGGAAGAAGAGTGCTGAAACATTTGCTTTACTCTGGAAAGCTTAACTAAGCATTGTTACAACTGTGGAGCATAACAGTTTTTCCGTTAACCTGAGTTGATTTCATTCCTGAAGGACTTTTTCTTTAGGTTGTAACCCAGCTGAATCTTATGCGTAAAGGGAAATAAATGCCTTGTTAACCCTCTACTCTGCATTCACAATTTTCTTAGTTAGGAGCTGAACTGCTAAGACCAGGTTACACCTGGCTCTTAAAAGACCCTCCTCTCATAATAAAATAATTTTTGTGTCCCACCTACCCTTACGACCACTGGCCACCAGGACGGTGCACGACAATCCTTAGGGGGAGTGTACCAGTTCTATCCACCTATGGGTCCAGTTTTACATCAGTGGAATCTCTGTCTGGTGTTGAAGGCACTAAAAGGGGTCTCCCTTTGAACCCTTTCTTAAGACCTTCCTCCTTAAGCTGGTTTTCCTGAGGACTATAGTGTCCACCAGGCAGGTGTCCGAGCTGCAGTTCTTGTCTTGCAGGGAACCCTTCTGGGTCATCTCGACAGATTCTTTCTCCTTACAGACTATGTTGTCCTTTCTCCCCAGGGTGCTGTCCTTTTCATTTTTTTTTAATTGAGAATTTTCATGTTACAATCTGCAACCATAAGGAAAGCAATACAACTGTGCAAAAAAATAAAATACCAAAAATACGAGATAAGATAAATTTATATAAAATGTCACTAGTCCACATCAAAGGAAAGTGCCGTATTGGATCAAGGCAACCCCAAATTATATAGAACCCCTTTTAATACTTCCTCATCTGCATAGGAAATCAACAATGAATTAACTTCAAGCTAAAAGCTAAAACTATTTATCTAAAAGAAAATGTTCTAATTGTGATACATCCACAAAGATAAATCTGTTCCCACCATAGGTTATTATATTTACATGGAAATTTTAAATTAAATGTTGCTTCAGTTGCCAGAACCTTAGACTTAAGTTGAAAAAAAGCTTTCCTCTGAAGTTGAATAGGCTTTGCTTCATCAGGAAAAATATTTATTGGTTGTCCACAAAAAAGAGCAGCCTTGTTAGCAAAATACAGTTTTATGTAGAGCTGTTCTCCAACTCTGTTCTAAAAGTTACTAAGGTTGCTCTCTTAGAATCATTATTTAATGAAGTTTCTAAAAATTCAGTCAAATCTAAACTATCTGGAGATACATAGGGGCTTGTTTACAAAGCCGCGGTAGTGGTTCGCGATCGCAGCCGCGGCCCCATTGAAATCAATGGGGCCGCGGCTCCGATTACGATCGCAAACCGCTACCGCGGCTTTGTAAACAAGCCCCATAGAGACATAGAAACATGATGGCAGAAAAAGACCATATGGCCTATCTAGTCTGCCTTTCTATATCAACTACAATAGTCTCCTTTTTTTACTTTAGAGGTCTGTGTTTGTCCCATGCTTTCTTGAATTCAGATACTGTCTTCGTCTCTATTGCCTCCACTGGGAAACTATTCTACGCATCTACCACTCTTTCTGTAAAGACATATTTCCGCATATTACTCCTGAGTCTATTCCATTTCACCCTCATCCTGTGTCCCTTTGTAGCAGAGAGTGCTTTCAATTGAAAGAAGCTATCTCGTGCATTTATGCCACAGAGGTATTTAAATGTCTCTATCATATCTTCTCTTTCTCACCTTTCCTTTAACGTATACATATAAACCATATGGGGACAGACTTAAAGATCTTAATAACGAAGACCACTAACCATTTTAGTAGCCACCCTTTGCACTGACTCCATCCTGTTTATATCCTTTTGAAGGTGTGGTCTCTAGAATTGCACACAATACCCCAAAAGAGGTCGCACTAGAGACTTATACAGAGGCACTATCACCTCTTTTTTTTCTGCTGGCCATTCCTCTCCCTATGCACCCCAAGCATCCTTCTGGCTTTCGCCGTTGCCTTTTCTACCTGTCTAGCCACTTGTAAGATCATCAGACACAATCATACCCAGGTCCTGTTCTTCTTTCATGGACAGAAGTACTTTGCCCCCTACACTGTACCACTCCCTTGGATTTTTGCAGCCCACATGCATGACCTTGCATTTTTTATCATTAAATCTCATCTGCCGAATTCTTGACCATTCTTCAAGCTTAGCTAGATCCCTCCTCATGTTATCTACTCCTTCCTAGGTGTCTACTGCAAATTTTGGTATCATCCACAAAGAGGCAGAACTTACCTAACAGCCCTTATGCAATATCACTAACAAAGATGTTAATTTGTCTATCTCTCCTTCCATCACATCAGTTTTGATACCCATAAGTAAGTAATAGATATTAGAAACAGAAAAATCACCAAGATTAGAAAATTGTAAAATTTCTTTCAGATACTTCTTTAGAAGTTCTAGGGGAGAAAGTAAATGAACCACTGGAAATTTTAGAAATCTATGATTCTTAGCTCTTATCACATTCTCTATCATTTCTAATTTATTATGTAGAAACAGACTATCTTGTATTGAAGAATTCCCTAATGACTGAACCTTTAACAAAGTGTCTTCGGTCCTAGACATTCTCACATCCAAGGTTGTCAGCTCCTCTCCTTGTTTTTGGAGGTTCTTCACTGTGTCATGAGAGAAATCACAAAGCTGTGTCTGAGTTCCTTTAAGTGTACCCTCAATCCTGTTAATGGCCAACCAAATATCCTTCAGAAAAATTTCAACAGAGTCCAATCCAGATACCACAGAATTGGAAATATCTTTAGAAACATAAAAACATGACTGCAGAAAAAGACCACATGACCTATCTAGTCTGCCCTTCCATATCAATTACAATAGTCCCCTTCTTACCTTTAGAGATCCTCTGTGTTTGTCCCATGCTTTTTTGAATTCAGATACTGTCCTCATCTTTACCACCTCCACTGGGAAACTATTCCACGCATCTACCACTCTTACCATAAAGAAATATTTTGGCATATTTCTCTGGGAACAAACAGGAAGTCAGTCCTAACATATGGGTGATGTCTGCGCTGACGGAGCCCCACAGAAGCATCTCCCCAGCTTTCAAAGAATGTCTTTGGGAGATGCACCACGCATGCATGGTCCCCTTCCTGCCCAAGGGTGCCATCGTGCCTGTCTGCTTTTTTTCCACGGAGCCATCTGGATGTTTGTCCAGTTTCCCCCAGAAAAGGTGTGATTTTTTTTTTTTGGTGCGTTTTCTCCGGTTTGCGTACCGGTTTCTTCCCGCCCCCGAGCCAGCTCACCTCAGCATCTCTCCTTGGGTTTGTTCATTTGTTTTTTTATTTTTTCATCAAGGTATCCCTTGACCGGCGTTTGTCCCTTTTTCATCCGAAGGCCTCGAACCCCTGCCGGGCGGTGGAGACCCCCTTTTCCCAAGGCCTTCAGTGGCTTCAAGAAGTGCAGTCGGTATAGCAAAATGAAGTCGTTTACCGACCCGCACAACTGCTACCTCCAGTGCCTCGGCCCGGAACATAACTACTCAGACTGCGAACCCTGCAGAACTATGACCTCAAAGGTCCTAAAGAGCCATCGTCAGCAGCAGGAAAAAGTTTTCCAGAAGTCTGACTCTCTTCTGGGATCTCTGGCGACAATACGCTCCAGAACCCTTTTTGATACCTTGGTGCCCCGTGAAACCTGAGTCTCTTCGGAGTCCCCTGGCCGTGGTTCCTTCAAGTGGAAATCCCCGGAGGGTGGAGCACATGAAGACGAAACCCTCGAAGACCGCCTCAGAGGACAGTTCCGGAAAGAAGGGGAAATCCCACTCCAGGCTCCACAGTCCAGGCGTGAGTCTGAGGAGTCAGAGCAGGAGCAGCCTCGCAAGCTGCTCTGCAGTGAGTCATTGGCACCCACTGACTGGCCTCGGACCCCCAAGGCCATCCTTATCAAAGACTCCCCCTCGACAGTGCCGACGCCGGGCCCGAAGCCCTCAGTGCCCGCATCGAAGGCTGCAGAGCCAACTGGTATGGAGACCAGAATGGCAGCCTTAGAGAGCAGTATCTTTGCCCTCGTGGCCATGCAGCGGGCACTTATGTCTGGTTCATCTATCCCAATGACAGGACCCTTGACATTGAGGGCTTTCCCGCATGTCGAGCTGGTCCTTGAGTGCCACTGGTCTCGAGAGAAGTCCCCAGCACCAGACGAGGTCCTGGTCCCATTCCTCGGGGCACCAATCTTCCCCATCGAGTGCCCGTGGCTCGGACCACAGATCCTCCGGAGGTCACGGACCTTAACCGGGTGATCGTGTGGCATCGGACATACTTAGCCGTCGAGTCTGAATGGGAGACCAAGGACAGAGAGTCCCTGGACATGAGGCAACACCAAGACGTGCCCTCTGACCTGTCTCCCCTGATGCACTAACGCTGTTCCCCGCCTGAGGATGTCACTTTCCTTGATTTTGTGCGGGACATGGCCAAGGCCCTCGCTACCAAGGCCAAGGAGGACCAGCACACCAAGGAATTGGAGATATTGCAATACGAGGCACCCACTAAGGAAATCCTTAGGGTACCAGTGCCTCTGATCCTCGACTGCCGCCTCCTCCAGATGTGGGAAACACCGGCATCGGTACCAGTTGTCAGTAGGCGCCTTGACACCATGTACTGGGTACTCTGAAGTCAAGGGTTCCAAAAGACCCAGCTTCTCCACAACTCAACGGTCGTGGAGTCGGCCATGTGCCAGCTCAAAAGCCAAAAAAATTCATTTGTCGTACCACCCGGCAGGGAGGCCCGAACCCTCAACGTCCTTGACCGGAAGGCCTTTCAGAGCTCGATGCTAACTTGCTGGATCCAGTCCTATCAGCTCTATATCTGCATGTACTTTAAGGAACTGTCAAAGGAGCTCAGGAGATTTTCAGCAGGCCTCATTGAGGAACTCCTACGGAGGGGCAGGCCTCAATGAGGAACCCTGACCTCGGCGGTAAAAGAGTGCTCAAAGTTTTTGTCTCGCGCTGCCTATGGTGGCTTTAAGTCTTTGGCCAGAGTGACCGCCGCAGGCATCTAGGCCCAACACCAAGCATGGCTGCTGTTGTCTGACCTAGAACAATGGGTGCAGGACAAATTTATTGATGTCCCCTGCATATGAGAGAACCTATTTGGGAAACCCATGGCAGACAAGGCTGCAGAGATAGAAACCGAGTTCCTGACTAGAACCAGGCTCTCGAAGAAGACCTCTATGCATCCCTGGAAGAAAGCCCCTTTGGCAGTATCCCACATATCTAGGCCTTTTTGGCCCCTCAAAAAGGCCAGGGGCATGGTTCCCGAAAGCAAAAGTTCTCCAGGACCAAGCAGGAAGTCAGTCCTCACTTATGGGTGACGTTGGCGCCGACGGAGCCCTCGCGGAGCAATTTTCCCCAGCTTTCAAAGAAAGCCTTTGGGAATTGCAGCGCGCATGCGCGGTCCTCTTCCCGCCCAAGGGTGCCATCTTAGCCAGTCTTCTTTTTTCCGCGGAGCCCTACAGACGTACCCGTCGTGTCCCCGCGAAAAAGTTGATATTTCTTAATAATTTACTCTTTTTTCCTTCGGTTCGACGCCGGTCTTTTTCCTCAGGGCCTTTGGACCACGTGGGAGTCTGCTCAGCAGATCAACTTCCTGGAGCTCAGAGCGATCCGCCTGGCTCTCAAGGCCTTCTCCCACCTGACCTCCCACCAGTCCGTCCTTGTCCAGACGGACAATCAAGTCGCCATGTTCTACGTGAACAAGCAGGGGGGCACGGGCTCCTTCCTTCTCTGCTGGGAAGCACAGAAGCTCTGCTCTTGGGCCGTCAGTCACGGCGTTCTCCTCAAGGCAGTTTATCTCCCAGGCCAAGAGAATTGCCTGGCGGACAAACTCAGCAGGATCCTCCAGCCGCACGAGTGGCGCCTGGATCCCTTGGTAGTTCAGAAGCTCTTTCTAAAGTGGGGCCTCCCCACGGTGGATCTCTTTGCCAGTCCTCACAACCGGCAACTTCCTCGCTTCTGCTCTCGTCTGCCACACCCCCTTCGAGTTGCGGCGGACGCTTTTCTACTCTCATGGTCGGGGAGCCTCTTGTACGCTTTCCCTCCCATCCCGCTAGTCTCTCGGACTCTTTTCAAGGTTCTCCGAGACAAAGCCTTCATGATCCTGGTGGCCCCTCGCTGGCCCAGACAGCCGTGGTTTCCACTCCTGCTGCAATTAGCGGTAGAGGATCCATTCCCTCTGGGGTTACAACCGGATCTCCTCACTCAGGATCAGGGGTCTCTGCTACACCCCAACCTCAGGTCTCTCAACCTAATGGCCTGGCTGCTGAGAGGGTAGTCCTTGCTCCCCTTCTCCTGCCGGCAGAGGTGGAGGAGGTCGTCTTGGCTTCGCGACGACCTTCTACCCGCAAATGCTACGCCCTTAAATGGCGTCGTTTTTCCGTTTGGTGTACCCAACAGTCTCAGGATCCCTTCTCCTGCCCGGTGTCGGTGATCTTGCAGTACTTGCTACACCTCTCTAATCTGGGACTTAAGTCCAACTCCGTCAAAGTTCACCTCAGTGCTCTTTCAGCACATCATGTGCCGGTGGACGGCAGACCTCTCTCCAACGACCCTCTCGTAGCGAGGTTTCTCCGAGGTCTCCTTCTACTTAAACCACCTCTGCGCCCGCCAGCGCCTGACTGGGACCTGAATGTGGTTTTGCAGCGGATCACCTGTCCGCTTTTTGAACCTATGGCTACCTGTTCTCTCCGTTTTCTGTCTTGGAAAACACTGTTCTTGATAGCCCTCACTTCCGCTAGACGCGTAAGTGAATTGCAGGCCCTCGTGTCTGATCCCCCTTACACTCGGTTCTACAAAAATAGGGTAGTCCTACGGACTCACCCAAAATTTCTTCCAAAAGTGGTCTCCCCTTTTCACATCAATCAGGAGGTGGTACTTCCATCCTTCTTTCCCAGACCACACTCCAGCCGAGCTGAAACGGTCCTCCATACCCTGGACTGTAGAAGGGCTTTGAACTTCTACCTTGACCGTACGCGGGAGCACCGTAAAGCTGCTCAGCTTTTTGTGTCTTTTGACCCCAATAAATTGGGGCTCCCGGTCTCCAAGCGTACTCTGTCCATCTGGGTTGCGGACTGTATCTCTTGGGCTTATGGGGCAGCCGGACTCTCCTTGGAAGGTCGAGTCACGGCTCATGCGTTCGGGCAAAGGCTACGTCAGTGGCTTACCTCCGCTCTGTTCCGCTGGCAGACATCTGCCGGGCCGCTACTTGGTCTTCGAGCCAGACTTTTGCGGTCCATTACTGTCTCGAGAGGGAGTCCCGCAGGGACAGTGCTTTCGGACAGGCAGTCCTCCGTAATCTCTTTGAGGTCTGAGCAACTCCTACCCTCCATCCCGGATGTGGGCTACCGGTGGGTAATAATTCAGCGAAGATTCTTTTCCTTCTGTGCTGCTGAGCAAGAGGGAGCTCATTTTTGTGCTTAGGGTCTCCGGTAGCCTTAAGCTTGGGAGTCCCATAAGTGAGGACTGACTTCCTGCTTGGTCCTGGAGAAAGCGTAGTTACTCACCTGTAACAGGTGTTCTCCAGGAGCAGCAGGAATCAGTCCTCACAACCCTCCCTCCTCCCCTTGGAGTTGCAATCATCTGCTTTAGTTTTTTTGCAAATTTTTATGCTGTCTTTTTAGCTATGTCATCTGACTGGCTAAGATGGCACCCTTGGGCGGGAAGAGGACCGCGCATGCGCGCTGCAATTCCCAAAGGCTTTCTTTGAAAGCTGGGGAAAATTGCTCCGCGAGGGCTCCGTCGGCGCCGACGTCACCCATAAGTGAGGACTGATTCCTGCTGCTCCTGGAGAACACCTGTTACAGGTGAGTAACTACGCTATCCTGAAATCCCAGGCGCCGGCCCAAGCCCAACCTGGGGGAAGCTTTTGACTGCCCTGGTGTGACCCCTTCCCCTAAGGGGTCCTCTGCAGCCCACAGGGGGGGGGGCTCCTAGCCCTGTTTGCCCACAGGTGGACAGCCATCACCACCAATACCCAGGTGCTATAAGTAGTCAAGGAGGGCTACTTCCTCCACCTACAGCGGGTGTCATCCTCGTACTTCCCAGGAGAGCCCACCAGACCTCTGCTTCACCAGATCCTGCTTCTCACCGAGCTAGCAGGCCTAATCCAGGACAAGGCAGTAGAGCCAGTGCCGAAATATCTCTGAGACACAGGCTTCTACTCCAGGTATTTCCTCGTCACCAAGAGGACAGGGAGCCTCAGGACTATCTTGGACCTGCGAGAGTTCATCAGGTTTCTGGTCAGGGAGAAGTTCAAGATGCTCTCCATTGGGACACTGCTGCCATTCCTCCAGCAGGGAGATTTGCTATGCTCCTTAGACTTAAAGGATGCCTACACACACATCCTAATTCAGGGGTCTCAAACTCCAGTCCTGGAGAGCCGCAAACCAGTCAGGTTTTCAGGGTACCCCTAATGAATATGCATGAGATATATTTCCATGCACTTCCCCCATTGTATGCAAATATATATATCATGCATATTCATTAGGGATACCCTGAAAACCTGACTGGTTTGCGGCCCTCCAGGACTGGAGTTTGAGACCCCTGTCCTAATTCATCCCAACCACAGAAAATACCTCCGGTTTGTGGTGGAGGGGCAGCACTACCAATACAGGGTGCTGCCCTTTGGTCTGGCCTCGTCACCAAGGATCTTGACAAAGTGCCTCTCGGTGGTCACAGCCCACCTCTGGCTCCAAGGGGCCTTCGTCTTCCCTTATCTGGATGACTGGCTCATAAAGGGAGACACAGCTGCATAGGCACAATGCGCCACCAATGCACCATAAACGCCCTGCAGCTCCTGGGGTTTTCATAAACTACCCCAAGTCCCACCTCACTCCAGCCCATTGCCTACAGTTTATAGGGGCGCAACTAGCCTTCTCCCTCAGGAGAGGTCAGAATGCCTCAGGGGGTTAGCTTCAGAGGTGCATCAATGCCAGGCACTGCCTGGCTTCTACTCTACCTGTTGGGACACATGGCTTCCATGATTCACGTGACCCCATATGCCCTCCTGCACATGAGGGCAGCCCATTGGTGCCTCTACTCTCAATGGACACAAGCCGCAGGCAGGCTCAGGGACAGAGTGAAAGTGACCTGTCAGCTGGCAGACTCCCTTGGTTGGTGGCAGATTCCACGTCATCTTCAAGCCAGGATGCTGTTCCAGGCATCCACCCCCCAGAAGGTCCTCACCACCTCTCTACTAGGCTGGGGAGCACATTGTGAGGGCCTCCAGACGCAAGGCAGCTGATCTCAAAGGGAATCCCAGATGCAAATCAACCTGCTAGAGCTTCGGGCGATATTCCTGGCCCTCCGAACCTTCTGCCACCAGCTGCAGCACCATTCGGTGCTGACCCGACCCAGACCGACATCCAGGTCGCAATGTTCTACATGAACAAACATGGGGGTACAGAATTGTACCTCCTTTGCCAGGAGGCGGTAGTGCTCTGCTCCTATGCGGCACACAGAAGGATGCTTCTAAAGGTGGTTTACCTCCCGGGCCAGGACAATGCCCTGGCGGATAAGCTGAGCAGAGTCCTCCAGCCGCACAAGTGGCACCTGGATTCAGCAGTAGCCTCCTGGCTGTTTCATCTCTGGCAACCAACAAAAAAACAGCAGCAGCCACACTAAGCAGGAACAGAGCCAAAGAAACCAAAAAGAGTGGCAGGTTCACACACAACACCTTTATTATACAATCAGTGAGTGGCCTAAACCCAACACAGGACCGTGTTTCATGTTGTACTTCATCAGGGGTTGTCAGGGCACACTTATCGGTGTGTGGTGGTTACTGACTTCACGATACACATGAAATGTGATCGGAGCCACTAATGTAAAAGAATAATGATACTTCTGAAATAAAGGAGCTGCGCTTTTGGCGATTTTATTTCAGAAGTATCATTATTCTTTTACATTAGTGGCTCCGATCACATTTCATGTGTATCGTGAAGTCAGTAACCACCACACACCGATAAGTGTG
This sequence comes from Ichthyophis bannanicus, assembly GCA_033557465.1. Lineage (NCBI taxonomy): Eukaryota > Metazoa > Chordata > Amphibia > Gymnophiona > Ichthyophiidae > Ichthyophis > Ichthyophis bannanicus. The sequence continues at coordinate 232,399,893 of CM066042.1, forward strand.
CCCTGACAACCCCTGATGAAGTACACCATGAAACACGGTCCTGTGTTGGGTTTAGGCCACTCACTGATTGTATAATAAAGGTGTTGTGTGTGAACCTGCCACTCTTTTTGGTTTCTTTGGCTCTGTTTCATCTCTGGGGCATCCCCTCAATGGACCTGTTTGCTAATCCAGACAACACACAGTTGTCCCAATTCTGCTCCTGCCAGCTGCACCCGTCCCGGGTGGCAGTGGATGTGTTCCTCATCCCAAGGACGGAAGGCCTTCTGTACGCCTTCCCACCAATACCTCTGGTTGTCAAGACCCTACTCAAGGTCCAGCGTGACAGAACATCACTAATGTTGGTAGCTCCTCGGTGCCCAAGCAGGCCTGGTTTCCACTGCTTCTCTCCCTATCGGTGACTTCGCTGATTCCCCTGGATTGAGCTCCAGGGCTACTCTCACAGGAGCAGGGCTCTCTCCTACACTTCAACCTGTGCTCCCTGTCACTCATGGCTTAGCTGCTGAAAGGGTAGCCCTAGCTACCTTCAACCTCCCACAATACGTGGAAGAGATTCTGCTAGCCTCTCATAAGGCTTCCACAAGAAAGGCGTACACCTTCAAGTGGCACCGCTTCTCCATGTGGTGCGCCAAAAAATGGGCAGACCTGTTCTCCTGCTCAGTACAAATGGTACTCCAATATCTGCTCCACCTGTTGCAGTTGGGACTTAAGTCCAATTCGGTTAGAGTACACATGAGCGCTATCGCAGCACACCACTATCCCGTTGAAGGGAGGTCCCTCTCGGCTAAGCCCCTTGTGTCTCGCTTCTTGTGAGCCTCATGCTATTTAAGCCCCCCTGCCAACCTTCGGCGGCAGAGTGGGATCTCAGTATGGTGCTTTCGCAGCTCACTAAGCCACTATTTGAGCCTCTGGTTTCCTGCTACCTGTGATACCTCTCCTGGAAGGTTGCCTTCCGGTAGCATCCACATCAGCTCGCAGAGTTAGTGAGCTGCAGGCCCTGATGGCAGAGCATCCCTACACGAGATTCTGCAAGAACAGGTTGGTACTCCGCACACACCCCATTTTTCTGACGAAGGTGGTGTCCCCTTTCCACCTCAATCAGGAGATGGTGTTCCCCACCTTGTTTCCGAGGCCTCATGCCGGCAGGGCAGAGACCGTTCTCCATACTCTGGATTGTAAAAGGGTCTTGTCCTTTTATTTGCAATGGACCCTTGGACACGTTAAAGGGCTCACAATTTGTTTTTGTACCTGAGGCAATGGAGGGTTAAATGGCTAGGGAAGTTTCCTGCCGGTATGCTTGTGGATGGGGAAACGGAAGGCCAAGAATAAGATGCCCAACATGGCTGTCTGTTCAGGGCCCTATGGAACATCATGTGGAGAGTGTTGGCATCCAAGACAAGGTGGTAGATCTCAAACATCTTAATATGTACATCTTAATATGTACACCTTAGAGGAAAAGCGGAATAGAGGTGATATGATTGAGATGTTTAAATACCTCCATGACATAAATGTTCAGGGGAGAGCCTCTTTCAATTGAAAGCAAGTTCTGCTATGAGGGGACATGGGATGAGGGTGAAGGGGGATAGATTCAGCAGTGATTTGCAGAAATATTTCTTTACGGAAAGAGTGGTGGATCTGTGGAATAGTCTCCCAGTGGAGGTGGTAGAGATGAGGACAGTAACTGAATTCAAAAAAAGCATGGGACAAACACAGAGGATCTCTAAAGGAAAAAATGGGACTGTTGTAGTTGATATGGAAGGACAGACTAGATAGGCCATGTGGTCTTTTTCTGTCATAATATTTCTATGTTTCTATGTTTCTAAACTGTTGAGGCCTCCTCTCCCTTTGATGCCTCTAAGTTTGGAGTTTAGAACCACCCCTCAGCCTGGGATATCTTCTTGAGCTAGTATTCCTAGTGTTTTTATATCGGCTGAGACATTGCCTACTTCTTCTACTCCTCTGACCCAGGTTGTGGTTGTTAATGAAGGTATACCCAAATGTAATCCTTGGTATCCATTTTCTGTAACAAACTGAGCACCCCAGGGATGAACCCTAAAGTTAATGATTGGGTTAAAAATTGGTTGAGTGGGAGACGGCTAAGGGTACAGTAAAAGGAGCTTACTCGGAGGAGGATGAGACTACCAGTGGTGTGCCGCAGGGATCCGTCCTTGATATGATGATTTTTTTTTAAACATCTTTGTTAGTGATAATGCGGAAGGGCTGTCACGTAAGATTTGTCTGTTTGCAGATGATACCAAAATCTGCAACAGAGTAGACACCCAGGAAGGAGTAGATAGCATGAGGAGGGATCTACCTAAGCTTGAAGAATGGTCTAGAATGTGACAGCTGAGATTTAATGCTAAAAAATGGGTTGCAAAAATCCAAGGGAGTGATACAGTGTAGGGGGTGAAGTACTTCTGTCCACAAAAGAAGAGCAGGACCTGGGCATGATTGTGGCTGACAATCTTAAAGTAGCTAAACAGGTAGAAAAGGCGATGACGAAAGCCAAAGAATGTTTGGGTGCATAGGGAAAGGAATGGCCAGCAGAAAAAAGAATATGATAGTGCCTCTGTATAAGTTGCTGGTGCAACCTCATTTGGAGTAATGTGTGCAATTCTGGAGACCACACTTTCAAAAGGATATAAACAGGTTGGAGTCGGTGCAAAGGGTGTCTACTAAAATGGTTAGTGGTCTTCGTTATGAAGCATATGAGGACAGACTTAAAGATCTTAATATGTTATTTTATTTGCTTAACTAGACCCCTTGCTATATCTGATGGACATGCAGAGAGTGTTGATCAGATAGATGGTAATTGCTAATTCCTTCTGCTCCTCGGTTCATCCTTTGTCCTCGGTGGCTCAAGAAGAGGGCTGGTAATAACTAAGTCTGCTATTGTCGGTGAGATTAAGGAGTCTATTGGGTCATTGTACACTCTGGCTGGTAGGAGTGGGTGTCAAAGCAAGTTGAAGCTCACTTCACTAGAGCGCAGGCCTCCTCCTGGGTAGAGTCCGCCTAGGTAGTTCCAGAGAACATTCTGTATGGTGTTTACTTGGTCTTTGCTGAGGATCTTTGTGAAGTGAGGTTGGTACAGATGATGCCTTTGACAGGGCAGTTCTGTCCTGAGTGTCGTCTTCCTCCCATCCTGCTTGGGAAGTTTCATATTGACTTCTCTGTGCTGCACCAGTAGATATATCAAGTGATGATATCGCTGAAAGTTGCTTAAGTCTGCCTCCACCTGCTAGCAAGGGACATAAGAACATATGATATGCCATACTGGGTCAGACCAAGGTCCATCAAGCCCAGTATCCTGTTTCCAACAGTGGCCAATCTAGGTCATACGTACCTAGCAGTTTCCCCAAAAGACACAGGTTCCTCAATGCTTGTACTGGGTCAAGCATTGATATCCTGGGTCCCTTTTTAATAATGGTTTATGGACCTTTCCTCCAGGAACTTGTCCAAACCTTTTTTAAACCTAGCTACACTAACAGCCTTTACTACATCCTCCGGTAACAAATTCCAGAGTTTGATTAAAAAACTGTTGAGTGAAAAAATATTTTCTTTTATTAGTCTTAAATAGTTTACCCTGTAGCTTCATTGCATGTCCCCTAGTCTTTCTATATTCTGATAACATAAACAATCAATCTACGTTTACCCGTTCCACTCCGTTCATTAATTTATAGACTTCTATCATATCTCCCCTCAGCCGTCTCTTTTCCAGGTTAAAGAGCCCTAACCTTTTTAGCCTTTCTTCATAGGAGTATCCTTCCATCCCCTTTACCATTTTGGTGGCTCTTCTCTGAACCTTTTCTAATAATGCTATATCCTTTTTAAAATACGGCAACCAGAATTGCACACAATATTCAAGGTGCGGTCCCACCATGGAACGATATAGAGGCATTATAATATCTTTTGTTTTATTTTCCATTCCTTTCCTTATGATACCTAGCATTCTATTTGCTCTCTTGGCCGCCGCTGCACACTGGGTGGTGGAGGGTTTTAACATGTTATCCACAATGACGCCTAAATCTTTTTCCTGGGTGGTGGTTCCTAATGTGGAACCTTGCATCTTGTAACCATAGTTTGGGTTGTTCTTCCCTAGGTGCATAACTTTGCACTTGTCCACATTAAATTTCATCTGCCATTTTGATGCCCAGTCTTCCAATTTATCAAGATCCTCTTGCAATTTTCCACAATCCTCTTGGGTTTTGACAACTTTAATTAGTTTTGTGTCATCTGCAAATTTGATTCCCTTTTCCGGGTCATTTATGAATATATCAAAAAGCAGCGGACCCAGAACAGATCCCTGGGGTACACCACTATTCACCTTTCTCCATTGGGAAAATTGGCCATTTAGCCCTACCCTCTGCTTTCTATCTTTTAACCAGTTCCTGATCCACAATAGTACACTGCCTCCTATCCCATGACTCTTTAGTTTTGCCAAACGTCTCTGATGAGGGACCTTGTCAAAAGCTTTCTGAGATGAGATAACCCTGGTCTAGCGGGATTCAAGAAAAGAAAATTATCAAGGTAGCATTTTTTCTTTTGTACTGAATTTTAAGAGGAAATTAAAAATCTGTATCAGTGTAATTGCTGGCAAAAGATAAATGCAATGTATTAATTCATTCATGTCTGATGACAAAATGTGATACAAGCTCTCTCCCAAATAAAACAATATATTTGTTTTATTTTCTTAAATTTGATAGACATGCCTCATCATAACATTCAAAGCACCTTCTAAGTTGATGAAATCATCTTTAGAGTGGTGTAGTTTGGAGGAAACATTTTTTACAAACACTTCTTTTTAATCTCTTTGTCGTACAGGGTGTGAACTCTCGAAATCCACGACGACCTCCCCCCAGCTCTGTAAACACAGGGGGTGTTACTGAGATTATGGCCGAAGGGGGAGAGCTGGAATTTGTCAAAAGAATCATACATGATAGTCTGCAGCTTAAAAAACAGTTGCGGTGAGTGATTTGACGCTGTGTGAGAGTGAATACAAAGCAAACAGGTTAAGTAAAGAGATGCCATTTATTAAACCAAAATGAGTTTCATTTTCTGAGCTCTTGAGCATCTCTCAGACCTCCACAGTGTGGATCTGTTGACTAGCACTTTTGAAGCTTTAGTATTCATTTTACCTGACAAATTGTCATCTGGAGACCCACTGGCTTATGTTCTCAACCTACAAGAAAACTCGGAGTCACGCCCATGGTTCATGCTCTTTGCATCATTTGTGTTGTCAGAGAAGAGTAAATTAGACTTACCTGCTAATTGTTGTTCCTTAAGGAACTCTAGTCCAGTCACGGAACCATAGAGTTGTCAACCTTGTCATGGCGCAAGGCAAATAGTGCCTATAAAAACAGATGAAAATGTGCAGGGCAGTTTTAAAACGGGCAGCTCAAAGCACATGGCTAGGGGTTGCTATAGACAACCGACCAAAACACTAGCACCGGGTGTAGGTAAACGCCCCGGAGATGCATTACCTCATAGCTCATTAGAGGAGCAGGAACAGCTGCAGGGACTTGAGCTGATGAGGGGCTCAAAGAATGACGCATTTAAAATAGAGTCAGTCTTGAGCAGAAACAGGACACGAGAGGGAACTGGAGGAAGGAGAACAGAGGCAGAAACAGGAACACGGAAGAGCAGAACATATGAGAACCAGGATACATACCTGAGAGCTTCTGACGGAGATTCCAGCAGCACCTCAGAGGAGTTTGCCCAGGAGGGATTACCCGAGGTTAGTGCTAGAGAGTTGGGCTGCACTGAACCAGAGTCCGGTTGGGGACCCAGAGGGATTTCAGGCAGCAAACAACGAGGAGCTGTGAGAGGGAACTCCCACGAGAGCAGGTACCTGGGGAATAGAAGCTCTTATCCAAAAGATTTCCTGGCTGAAAGAAAGACGTCCTGTGAGGGGAAGTGAAAGGGAGAAAAGTTTCCAGCTTCCCGGCTGCAAACGTTCAGGCAGAGCTAAGCCTGAAGAAAGGCCAATTCCCTGGAATAGAAGCTCTTATCCAAAAGAGATTTCCCGGCTGAAAGAAAGACGTCCTGTGAGGGGAAGTGAAAGGGAGAAAAGTTTCCAGCTTCCCGGCTGCAAACGTTCAGGCAGAGCTAAGCCAGAAGAAAGGCCAATTCCCTGAAATAGAGGGGCACTGGATTTTACCTGCACTAGTCCTGAAGTGTATGGCCCTCTAGAGGGAAAATCCACATTGCATGGTAACCTGCCTTTCCACGTTAGTAGTGGAGAGAAGAGAAGCCCTTGCCAGGAAGAGGAGGGATTGCTGAACACTGGTACAAGTTACAGCCATACAAGAGATAATAGCAGGGAAGCTCATGAGGCCATGGACTGTGATTTCTGTGGAGAAAACTCAGAGGATTTCCAGATGGACTGTACACTGGTGTTTTCAGATAGCGTGACCTCTTTCTGTTGAAGCATAAGAAAAGCCTGCAAAAGAGAAATCTGTGTAAGGGCACAGATTTCACTGTACAGCTTTTTGTGACGTAAAAAGCCTGTTTTTCACTTTTGTTTTCCTTAAAGCTGAAAAGAAGCATTTCCTTTGTCATTTGTAGTACCCTTTTTGTGTTGTGCCAGAAGCATGGTTTACTTTCCTTTATAATTCCTGTTTGCAAAAGTTCTCCCAGGAAGGGAAATAAATACCTCTTTATAAGCATAGCTACTCGTCCACGACTACACTCTTATTGAATAGCTATTGGGACTTCAACTCACAGGGGGCACCACTAGTCCCTGCTACATAAGAGGAGCCTCACTGAAGCCCCAGGCTTTTGTCTCCGGGGTAAGTAGGTGGGTGACAACCTCCACCAGCAGCTTTGGAGACTGAAAGATATCATCGTTCTGATGTCACTGGTACAAATAGGCAAGATCCGCCCCCTTTCACCAGCACCTATTGACAAAGCAGACTCAGCAGAGCAACAAATAAGTAGTTATATGAAAACATCAAACAAGACAGGGAAGCAGTGAAAAAACAAGAACCCTCACTGCCCCACCCAAATGTGGTGCATACCTGAACTGTGAACATCAGGAATAGAAAAAATAACCGCCCTGAAAAGGTGGTCCAACTGCACTCAAGCGCCCAGCAGGGTCTGCTGCGGAAACAAAAATAGAGTCCCCCTGAGACCTAGTCTCATCTCATCTCCGCTCTGTGCTCAACCTGGTCGAAAAATGCTACGAATTCCCCATTACCTGTGCACCTCCTTGTTCTCCTCTCTCATGAAACTTCAGGCTGCCCACAGTGCCCTTACGGGGAGGGATCCAGGACTGGACTAGAGTTCCTTAAGGAACAACAATTAGCAGGTAAGTCTAATTTACTCTTCCTTTGCGTCCCTCTAGTCCAGTCCCGGAACCATAGAGGATGTAACAGAGCAGTGAATATCAACGGGAGGAACCTGTAAGCCCAGCCTGAAGAACCGCTGAACCAAAACGGCCATCTCCCCGCGCCTGCACATCCAGGCGATAGTGCTGGGCAAAAGAATGCAACGAGGACCAGGTCGCCGCTCTACAAATATCCGCTACCGGCACCAAACTGACTTCCGCCCAAGACGCCGCCTGCGCTCTAGTGGAATGCGCCCGCAGGCCCACTGGAACCTCTTTGCCCTTCAAAAGGTAGGCCGAAGCAATAGCCTCCTTCAGCCATCTAGAAATAGAGGATTTCGCTGCCGCCTCGCCTTTCCGTGGACCCCCAAAGGCGATAAAAAGCCTGTCGGACTTTCGGAAAGACGCCGTCTTACGGAGATACTTCTTGAGCACTCGCCGCACATCCAACCGATGCAAGCAGCCACCCGACTGAGTCTTCTGTTCAGCGGAAAACACTGGCAGCGATACTACCTGATTCACATGATAATCCGAAACCACCTTTCGCAAAAAGGCTGGAACCGTACGCAAAACAACCCTGTCACCCGAAAAGGACAAGTAAGGTTCCTGACAAGACAACGCCTGTAACTCCGAAATCCTTCTGGCGGAGCAAATAGCTACCAGGAAAACGGTCTTCAGGGTCAAATCCTTCAGCGAAGCCCTACCTAAGGGCTCGAACGGTTCCCCAACCAAGGCTTCCAACACTACATTGAGGTCCCACGGAGGAATAACCGTCCGCCTTGGCGGTCTTAGCAACAGCACCGCTCACAGGAAAGGCCGAATATCACTATGCGCCGCGATCACCTGACCCTGAACCTTTCCTCGATAACAGGAAAGAGCTGCCAGCTGCACTCGTAAGGAACTGGCCGCGAGCCCCTTCTCCATCCCCGCCTGCAAAAACGAAAGGATATGAGGGACGGAGGCTTTTAAGGGCTTGAGAGCTCGCTCGGAACACCAAGCCTCAAAGACACGCCAGACGCGGATATACGCCAGCGATGTAGACGGCCTGCACGCGCTTAGGAGGGTAGAGATGACTGCCGCCGAGTATCCCCTGGCCGTCAACCGAGCCCGCTCAGTAGCCAAGCCGTAAGCGAGAATCGACCCACCTGCGGCATTCATAGCGGCCCCTGCAACAACAGATCCTCTCGAAGCGGAAGCCGCCACGGAGCGTCTGCCAACAGCCGAATCAAATCTGCATACCACGGTCTCCTTGGCCAATCCGGCGCCACCAGCACCACCAGGCCCCGATGTCGTTCTATGCGCTGGACCACCCTGCCTATGAGTGCCCAGGGCAGGAACACATAAAGAAGACACTCTACCGGCCAACACTGCGCCAAGGCATCCAGGCCTTCCGCCATCCACTCTCTCCGTCTGCTGAAGAACCGCTCCACCTTCGCAGACTCCAAGGTTGCCATGAGATCCATCACCGGGACCCCCCAATGTCTCACAATCAGCGCAAAGACTTCCGGGTGCAGGGCCCACTCCCCCGGGTCCACCCTGCGGCGGCTGAGAAAATCCACCTCGACATTGTTTCTGCCGGCGACGTGTTGGGCTGACAACGCCTTCAAGTTCTGTTTCGCCCAGGCCAACAGTACACTGGCCTCCTCCTCCAGGGACGCACTCCCTGTGCCGCCCTGCCGATGTATATAGGCCACTGTCGTCGCGTTGTCTGACAGCATGCGTACCGCCTCCTGACGTAAAACCTCCTGGAACTCTAGAAGAGCCCGATACACCGCTCGCATTTCCAACCTGTTGATGGACCAATGGTGCTCCTCCAGCGACCAAGTCCCTTGAGCAAATGATCCGTCGTGATGCGCCCCCCATCCTGCCAGACTTGCATCGGTCATGACCAGCCGCCAGGACGGAGGCTCCAGAGGCACGCCTTTTACCAGACTGTCAGGCCTCAACCACCATAGAAGGTCTCGACGCACCTCCGGCGGACACGGCAGACATTGCGACAGCGCATCCCACTGATGAGACCAACGCCGGAGGAGAGCACTCTGCAACGACCTCATATGCGCCCTGGCCCACAGCACCAAGTCGATCATAGCCGCCATGGTTCCTAGTAACTGCAAATACTGCCAGGCTGTCGGCGCCCTGCGCCCCAGAAACCGATGCACGAGTTCCCTCAAAGCCTGTGCTCTCTTGCTGGGAAGAAACACCACTCCTTGCTGTGTCTCGAAGCGCGCTCCTAAGTACTCTAGCGTCTGAGAGGGGGTCAGCCTGCTCTTTGCTACGTTGACCACCCAACCGAGGCTTTCCAACAAACCGACCACTCGTGCGGTGGCTGCCGAGCTCTCCTCCCTCGACTTCGCCTGAATCAACCAATCGTCCAAGTAAGGATGCACTAGTATCCCCTCCTTGCGAAGCGCGGCCGCCACCACGACCATGACTTTGGTAAACATCCGAGGAGCCGTCGCCAGACTGAAAGGCAACGCCTGGAATTGAAAATGTCCCATCGGCACCGCAAAACGCAGAAATCTTTGATGTTCTTGCCGGACGGAGATATGCAGATAAGCTTCCGTAAGATCCAAAGATGTCAGAAACTCCCCGGACCGAACCGCCGCAATGACGGAACGCAAGGTTTCCATTCGGAAGTGGGTCACGCGAAGGCAACGATTTACCCGCTTGAGGTCCAGAATCGGCCGAAAAGTACCCTCCTTTTTGGGAACCATGAAATAAATGGAGTATCGACCTGAACCGCACTGTTCCGCCGGAACTGGCACCACTGCTCCGAGATGCTGCAGACGCTGCAGGGTGACTGCCACCGCCCGGAGCTTCCGAGGAGCTCTGCACTGGGAAAGAACAAAGGAATCTAAGACGGGACGCTGGAACTCCAGAGCATAGCCTTCCCGAATAACCTCCAGCACCCACTGGTCTGGACCCAGGCAGGGTAGAACTCCCGCAACCTTCCTCCCACGGGAACCTCCGCCACCTGGGTCCGCCTTATCTCATTGCGGCTTCTTGGTACCCAAGGACTGAAAGGAGCCAATACCTCTGCCTGCCCCTCTGAAACCCTGAAAGGGCTGGCCACGGACTAGAAACCTGCCCCTTTGTGATTGAGTAAAACGAGAGGACCGAAATCTACGAAAATCCCTCGGGAGGCCCCTGGACCCCGAAGCCGCACGACCCTGCTTCGGCTTATCCTCCGGGAGGCGACCCCCCTTGGACTCCCCTAGGTCCTTAACCAACTTCTCCAGATCTTCCCCAAAGAGGAGTTTCCCCCTAAAGGGGAGCTTACTGAGCCTCGCTTTGGAAGACCCATCCGCCGACCAGTTACGAAGCCACAGATAACGGCGAGCCGCCACCACCGAGGCCATACTCTTGGCCAGGCCGCGGATCAGATTGTAGTGAATATCGGACAAGTAGGCCGTGCCCGACTCCAGACGAGCAACATCCTTAGTCTGTTCCTCCAAGAGGGTTTCCTGAAGTCGCTGAGACCACCGTAAACAGCCTCTCGCCACCCACACCCCCGCTATCGAGGCTTGCAGAGATAGGGCACACATATCAAACACCTGCTTCAGCAAGGTATCCAACTTCCTGTCCTGACCGTCCTTCAACGCCGCGGCCTCCTCAACCGGAATGGTGGTCTTTTTGGTGACTGCCGACACCGCCGCATCCACCCTGGGAGAACGAAAATTCTCCTTATCCTGTTCGGAAAGTGGGTATAACCTGACTAAAGCCCTGGTCCCCCGCAACGCCGATTCCGGCGAGTCCCATTCCTCCTGAATCATATTTCGAAAGACCCTATGCACTGGCAACACCCTTTGTGACGTTCTCACGGCCTGCAAAAGCGGATCCTCCAACGTCTCCTCCGTGGACGTGGACCCCGCGGGCATGTTCAAAGTCTTTAGCGTCTCAGCAATCAATGCTGGCAGCTCCTCCCTTCTAAACACGCGGACCACTCTGCTCTGCTGCTCCGCGTCCAGCAATTCACCTTCCTCTAACTCTTCCTCGGAGGCGTCGTCCACCTCGAAGTCATGCGCTCCTACTTCCTCATCCAACCCAGCATCCGAGATCGGGTCCAGACTCTCTCTACGCCTCTTAGGCGGGGCCAACTCCCCATCCTGAAGACCCCCCGACCCCGTTCTTTTCCGGCCAGCGGGGCTCTGAGACCGAGCTCCCAACCCGGGCTGCAGCAAGGCAAAGGCCTTCTGCATTAGCGCGAAGAAATCCAAAGGAATCCCAGACACTCCGGCCCCCTGGGACCCCTCCCCCGACAAAGGAGCGCTCCAAGACGAGGACGGACCTGCCACTGGCTCCGAAGTATCCAAGGAGGGTGGCTCGGATCCCCTGCCGTCGAAGGAAGCTTCGGCCTGATCACCCGAGCCTTCCCCCAAGGATTTCTCCATGCCCACTGCCTCTAAGGAGCAGGCCTTGCACACTCCAGCCTCCAAAAGCTCGCCGCGCCTCACGCCACAGACAAGGCAGCGGGGCTTAGCAGGCATATTATCTAGCGCTGTAGCCCAGGAAACCAAGCCTGATAGGGGTCTCTTATTTTATTTTTTTTTTTAATTGTAATTCTCCAAGGCAGCACTAACTAGCTGCCCCCTGGCAGTCTGAACTGAAAATGAAGCTCCCAAGCCGTGGAAAAAGCAAAAGAAAACTGGCGCTGAAAAAATGGTACTCAAAATGGCCGCCGCAACGTTCGCGCCGCCAAAACTCACGCGGTCAGGCTCCCTGCTACACTCCGGAGCCGCCAGAACCCCCCACAGCCTAATAACTGCTCCCCCAACGAACCCCGATGTTCGGGGGTACTCACCACGATGTCGAGAGGAGAGGAAGGAAGGGCAGCGCTAAGCACCTCTGGAACACAGCCTTTCTCACGGCATCAATTCCAGGGACTGACTGACACCTCAGCAGCACTGCTTTTCTGTTGCCAGTCTCTTCTGCCTGCTACCTGCTCCTCACCCTTCCAAATCGGGTTCGGGAGCAGGGAGGCTATTGTACACCCCTGTGCTCGTTTTAACGCTGGGGCACTCTGAGATCTCTTTAGGGGAAGGGAGGGGAAAGGGAATTTGGCAAGAGATGAGATAAAACGCCACAGCAGCACAGGATCTCTGTTAGCAGCAGCAGAGTCACACCTAAGGACAAAAAACAAAGCAAAAAACTAAAAAAACCAACCCAACCAAGGGCTAACTAAGAGAATTAAGCTCTGCTTATTTGTTCCTCCTGAGCCCAGTCCCAGGCTCAGAACCTCCAAGCTGCTTGGAGACTGAAAGTACTGGTGAAAGGGGGCGGATCTTGCCTATTTGTACCAGTGACATCAGAACGATGATATCTTTCAGTCTCCAAAGCTGCTGGTGGAGGTTGACAACTCTATGGTTCCGGGACTGGACTAGAGGGACGCAAAGGAAACATCTGTACAATTTTCAGAAAAAACTTTTCCACCTGCAAAATTGGAAACTTGTTAATTTTGATTTTGTCTATTGCCTAAGGAGGAGAATCATTCCAAACCTATGCTGCTTTTGGAATTTTCCATGCTGACAATAACTTTCATATTGACTTCCTTTCCCATTTTTCTTTTATTACCTGTAGTTTCTTTAGTTTGGTATTTCAAATATTTTAACAGTTTCCCTAATTTTTTGTTACCGTGTTGACTGCACCATGATGATCATAGCAGGCCCTCAGCTTTGTAAGACCATACTAAATTACGCTGGTGGCCTTCTTTATTTTATTGCTGTGACACCATATCTCCTGAAGACAGTTTTCCCAATTTTCTTCACTCCTGCTATGTTCTGCCTGCTGGTGTTGAAGCAGGCCTGTGGTTTTGTGAGGTGTTCCAAGTATTGTTACAAAGTATGTTATTGCTGCTTCAGGAAAGGTAATGGCTTCTTTTGTTCTTCCAACTTTGCTGAAGGATATTGCCTTGAGTGGCTTGGGCCTGGCAGGAAGATTTTCATGTCTAACTCATCAGTTCTACTAATTCCAACTCAAAGCTGGCCTTGAAGTTATGGAAAAAGACAGTCACATCAAGTTCCACTGATGATCAGGGCTTGTCCAAGCATTTGTCTGAATAAGTTGAAATGAGGTTGACACACAGACTAAGGATTTGTCCTGCTCTTACTGCTAGAGCACTGAGAAAGGCAGAAGAGTTGCAATGCTCTTAGTTCTCTATAGTTCACAAGAGTTAGCCATAGTAGAAATTCTGCATATTCTCAAGGGTAAGCCTTTGGACACATCCACAGCTTCTCATGTTGGACTAGAGCCATATCATACATCAGCAGGTGATGCACCTGGCTTTGTGACTTTGTCTTGAAAGTGTCCTTTCTACCAATTGCCCCAGCTCTACAGGCTTCTCCTTTGTTTAAAAGGGAATACATTGCAAACAGGTTGAATGAGCCTTGTTTGTTCTTTCGAGAGCCACAGATTAAGAGTATCAAATACATAGTTCCTGAGCGGTCCTCCAGTTTAGTCCTCCACATCCGGGTAGTGCACCACCTCCTGCAGCCTGGAGACTGGACCAATTAGAATCTTCCTCTGTCAGGATGTATGCTGTCGGAGCTCCCATCAGCCCCCAGTGTGTCCAGTCTCCTTGCAGCTGGAGGACGTGTGTGCCTGGTTTAGGCTCACTTAGGGACGCTTAGAGGCAACACTAGAGAGTTAGTTTTGGGGTTTTTTCTTTCTCCCTCCTATATTTCTTTGATTTCTTTTTATATTTCTCACGTCTCTCGACCTCTCGGAGGCCTATTTGCACATTCCCATTCGGGAGGCTCATCAGAAGTTCCTGCGGTTCGCCTTCCCCTGGGGCCACTTTCAGTTTCGCGCCATGCCCTTCGGCCTGGCCACAGCTCCACGCACCTTCACAAAAGTAATGGTGGTGGTTGCGGCGGCCTTGCGAAAGGAAGGGATATTAGTCCATCCTTACCTCAACGATTGGTTGATTCGAGCAAAATCCCACGAGGAGAGCATGCGTGTGACGGCCAGAGTAGTTGCGTTGCTGCAATCCCTCGGCTGGGTGGTCAACGAGAAGAAAAGTCGTCTGGTGCCCACTCAATCCCTCGAATACCTCGGGGTTCATTTTCACATGGCGAGGGGTGTAGTGTGCTTGCCGGAGCGCCGTGTCCAGGCCTTGCGGAGGCTCGTGCGCACCTTCCTAGGGATTCCCGTGCCGTCCGCCTGGTGGTATCTACGGCTGTTGGGCACTATGGCGGCGACACTGGAGGTCGTTCCTTGGGCGAGGTTTCATATGCGGCCGCTACAGAGCGCCCTTTTACGTCGTTGGTCGAATCAGTTCGAATCGTTGAACAAGAAGTTACCTTGTCCGATGTCCGTTCGTCTGTCACTCCGGTGGTGGCTATGCTCGAAGAATCTGCGAATGGGGATGCCCTTGGAGCAACCTCTTTGAGTCCCGTTCATGACGGACGCCAGCCTCTTGGGCTGGGGAGCCCATTGCGAGGGCCGCTTCGAACAGGGGACGTGGTCCCCCCTCGAGGCTTCTTGGTCGATCAACCGTCTCGAGCTACGGGCGGTGAGACTCGCGCTGCTAGCCCTCGAGATGCTGGTGAGGGGGCGAGCGGTGCGTGTTCTCTCGGACAACTCGGCAACGGTGGCCTATATCAACCGCCAGGGGGGCACCGGCAGTGTGCCCATGGAAAGAGAGGCAGGGGCTTTGTTCGCTTGGGTGCAGTCCCGTCTTCCGGCGCTTTCGGCAGCGCATATCGCAGGAAAAGACAATGTGATGGCAGATTATCTCAGCAGAGTACGGGTGGATCCTGGAGAGTGGGAGTTGAACCCGCAGATCTACACGCAAATCGTTCGCAGATGGGGGCCTCCGATCATGGACCTTATGGCGACCTTTCAGACAGCCAAAACCGGTCGCTTCTTCAGCCGGCGGAGGGAGCGCATGTCCGAGGGCATCGACGCGCTCATTCAACCGTGGCCGGAGGCCTGGCTTCTTTATGTCTTTCCCCCTTGGGCGTTGATCGGTCGTGTTGTTCAACGTATCGAGGCACACCGGGGGCGGGTTCTGCTGGTTGCTCCGGATTGGCCCCGGAGACCGTGGTATGCCGATCTGGTGCGGTTACGCGACAGACTGTCTTGGAAACTTCCTCCGTTACCGGATCTGCTGATTCAGGGCCCGCTTCGGATGCCCCAGGTGGATCGATTCTCGCTTACGGTTTGGCCATTGAAAGGGCTCGGTTAAGGAAGAAGGGTTACTCCCCAGCGGTGGTCTCCACTCTTCTTCGGGCGCGGAAATCCTCCACCTCGCTCGCATATGTGCGGGTGTGGAGAATTTTTGAGGACTGGTGTTCAAAGCGTGGTGTTCGAGCTGCGAAAGCTTCGGTGCCCGTAGTTCTCAGCTTTCTACAGGATGATTTTGACAAAGGTTTAGCGGCCAGTTCTCTGAAGGTTCAGTTGGCGGCGCTCGCGTGTTACAGGGGCAAGGTTTTGGGGTTTTCCCTAGGGGCACACCCCGACGTACGGCGTTTTCTTCGGGCGGTGTTCAGATTGAGGCCTTCGCGCAGAGTGTCAGTGCCTCCATGGGATTTGAACCTAGTGCTACAGGCCTTGGTACGCAAACCTTTTGAGCCCCTTCGGCGGGCGTCTCTTAAGGATCTCACTTTGAAGACGTTTTTTCTGGTGGCGATCTGTTCGGCGCGGTGCATTTCGGAGTTGCAAGCGCTCTCGTGTCGAGAACCGTTCTTATCTATTTCTCGGGAACGCGTGGTTCTCCGACCAGTTCCATCTTTTTTGCCTAAAGTGGTTTCGCCTTTTCATCTGAATCAGGCCGTTTTCCTTCCGGTGCTTCCCGCGGGTGCGACGGGTGCTTCGGACGATGGATTACATTGCCTGGACGTCCGGCGGGTCCTTCGTCGCTACTTAAAGGTGTCAGAATCGTTCCGTAAGACCGACCGGTTGTTCGTGCTTTTTGGTGGAGCACGACGGGGTGAGGCGGCGGCAAAGGCATCCATTGCTCGATGGATTAAGGAAGCGATTGCTTCGGCTTATATCTTGCAGCGTCGGACGGTTCCGGTGGGTCTGCGGGCTCACTCTACCAGGGCTCAAGCGACGTCCTGGGCGGAGCATGGTCTTGTTCCGCCTGTCAAGATTTGTAGGGCGGCTACCTGGTCGTCTCTGCATGCCTTCAGTAAACATTATCGGTTGGATGTGCTGGCCGCTCGGGATTCCTGTTTTGGTTCGGCTGTGCTGCGCGCCGGTTGGCAAGGTCCCGCCCGGTGTTGACTGCTCTGTTACATCCCGGATGTGGAGGACTAAACTGGAGGACCGCTCAGGAAATAGAAATTACACTTACCTGGTAATTGTAGTTCCTGGAGGGTCCAATTTAGTCCTCCTTCCCTCCCAGGTGTCAGCTTTGTTTTGTTACGGCGCGCGTACTGCGGAGTGGCCGCATATATCTCAGTAAACTATATCAGTATTTTTCTTCGGGTTTCGTCTCTCGGACTCGTTACGGCGTGCTTTTCCGTCCAGCTCTGGAATTCTTGATTTCTTGGGGCTGGGATTAGGACTGCTTCTGCTACAGGTTATGGGCAGAGGCAATGTGCAGAGTTCTGGCTTCCTCGTTTGGGGAGGGGGCCACTTATTTCCTTAGGGGACTAAATTTCTGTTCCAGTTACGTTTTTCTAATAATCTCATGTGTTGCTTCTGTAAGTCTGCTTTGTTACTAGTTCACTGGGGGCTGATGGGAGCTCCGACAGCATACATCCTGACAGAGGAAGATTCTGATTGGTCCAGTCTCCAGGCTGCAGGAGGAGGTGCACTACCCGGATGTGGAGGACTAAACTGGACCCTCCAGGAACTACAATTACCAGGTAAGTGTAATTTCTATATTCTGATGGATATTTTGGGAGACCTTACTATGTTGCTTCAAGCCTTTCCCTGACCATTAACCACATCTGGACACAAGGAGTCACACCACTGACCATCACATTCTCAATTCTAAGCAGATTTTCATGCCTAACCCTGTTTCTCTACTGATTCTGGCTGAATAACTAGTCAGAGGTAGGCAGAGTGCATTGAATTTCAAGAACTCTTTGATTAAAACCTTAATAATTGATGCTACTGCATAAAGCTTCCGACTTAAGGTAAATGTACCCTTTGTCTGCATATGGTTAATATGAGGTGGGTGGAGGGGTAATTTCATAACAGGATGCCTAAAAAATTTCAGTAAAGCATCTATTTTATAAAGACAGTGTAGGGCACCTTTGTGACTTTACTCTCATACAGATTTATACCTGCTCCAAGACAGGTACAAATGGGTGTGTGAACTCTATGCCTGTGCATATGTAGTTTGTAAAGTACACACATACATCTGGATTCCCTCAAAATGCAGCCTCTGGGAATACCTATACACACATTGCATGAAAGTAGGGGCTATCTGTTAGTGTGCCTGCTTTTTATGTGTATACCCCTGCACAATTTTATAACAGGCATTTTCCACAGGTAAGAGATATGCTTACAGTACATCTGGGAAATGCTTTGTAAAATAACCTATATTTGTCCATTCTTTTCCTTTTGACACCATCAGACAAAGGCATTCCTGTGGTAAAACACACCGTTGCTAATTACCTAATAGACAGGTCAGGACTTGATATTTCCTTGAGGGATTGACCTGAATGGGGCACATTGAACTCCAGACTGTTGGCAAGCTATTGCTGCCATTGTTGAAGAAATTTCTATGGTGCAACCTGCTATTCCGTCCATACATTAATCAAATACTTCTGTTTTTACGTTACACCTCATGGGAATTCAGGATTTGGTCTATCAATGATAAAAGGTCTTTTTCAGGATAAAATCCTAGGGGTCCTTATGTTGATTTCCAAGGTTATCTACCTTTATTCGGTTGGATTTTTTTTTGTAGAGTGTGCTGACGGGGAAGGCAGGAGGGGGTGGGCTGAGTGAGGAGAAGAGATGATTGTTGGAGAGAGGAAGCAATTGAAAGAGAGGGAGGATAATCTATTGCCTTATTATTCCGACTTCTGGACGTCAGGGATTTTATCTGGCAATCTGTGGAGTCCATGAGGAGTCGCAAGACATCAGCAGTGCCTGTAGCTCAGTATTCCCTTGGACTTGGTAGATTTCTGAAAACCAGAAACTCTAGCTACAGTGCACTATTATACTTGTGAGGAAAATCTGCACCAAAGACTTTACAATTTGCATCTTTGAGTAGAACTTTTCTATTTTGAAGTTAAAATTAGTTACCATTAAAATAAAGTAGTTAGTGTATTATTTTGATGTATTTAGTGCGCAGATGGAGGAGTGGAGGAGTAGCCTAGTGGTTAGAACACTGGCTTAGTAACCAAGCAACCAGGGTTCGATTCCCACTAGCACTCCTTGTGGCCTTGGGCAAGTCACTTAACCCTCCATTGCCTCGGAAGAAAGGCCTGGCAATCTACTTCCGGTGACACTGCCAAGAAAACCCAGGAGCTTCTGGGTCGCCAGGAGTCAGGACTGACTCGAAGGCACACATTGCATTTGCATTGCAGTGCGCAGAATTTCAAAATATGCACAGAATGCTTAATGTTTGCTCAGAGTTCTACTGGGCATAAGCAGTGGAATGGGGTAGGTCACAGGGGCCATGGCCCCACCAATATTTTGCCAAACACAGTTTCAGCAGCTAGAGAGCTTGAGAACATACCTCCCCCCCCCCACACCCAAAAAGGTCTTCTGCTACTCGTGCCCCTAGGTGTATCTATTGCAGTGCGTTTTGGTTTCTGTTTTGCAGATCTGACCATTTTTTGGGCAGTTCTATCTGATTTTTCTTGATCTTTCAGATCATGCACTGGCTTAAGTAGTTTCATGTTACCTCAATTTCTTAATAATGTTTCTGAGAGTTGAAATTGATAGCTAGAAATGATTAGAGATTTTTATAACCTTCCCTTGCTTTGTAAGGGTGAATTATCTTAATTTTCAAATACTCAGATAATTACTGTTTAGAACAGCCCATAGTTGTTAAATGCAGACAATGATCACAAACTGAGAGATTACAAGGGTCAGAGTATTTAATCAACTGTGGAATTGTCTTTCACTTTGGCAGTTGCCATATTCACTTTTTAGTTTCAATCTGTTAAAATCAACAAATAAATAGTAATTATGCATTAACATTTGCAGAAATGTGTTTGTCTAAATTTTGTGTCATAAAGGATTCAGTGAAACATAAAATTTGGCCGGGGTGTCTAAGCTTTTGCGCACTTATATGATGCCGCATTCTAAGGCAGATTTTAGATAGTACATGGAGAGGAGAATGCACATGTCCAGGTCAGGACGTGGAGAATTCTCAAAGTATTTTAGAAGAGGCACTAGTTTGTCATGATGGACTGTGTATGTCTTTTGTTACCCACCTTGGTTATTGTGCGGGCTATAAATTTATTTATTTATTTTAGATAACCCATTTTGGACAGCTCGCATATTCTTTCTCTGTTCTGGATGATTTATTAGAACTGTTACACTCAAACAACTATGAAATACCGGCAATAATAAAAAATATTAAAACTTTGCAGAAAATAGAAGTTTCACATAGTGTATGTTTTTCATATACCGATCCAATATAGTATATTGTCCGTCTTCAGAAAAGATAGGATTCAGTTCCATTATTCATTGACATAAAGATACTGTATGATACTATTAAAACTGCAGTTTTCATTTAAAACACTTTATTATGATATAATATAGTTTGTCAACAGTCCATTCTGACAGCGGAATATGATACACGTGAAAACACTTCTGATGCAGTGCGTCGATATTGCACCATTGAAACACCTAGAACAGAATGCTTGACAGCAATTAGTTTCGACAACATATTAACCCAGTGTATGAAAAACATACAAGGCCGATATACGCACCAATAACTCTGCCACTAAGTAACTTACAGTTATCTAAATGTATTTTCTAAAGTCTACAAATACTTTTATTTGCAAAATAGTAGCTATTACAGCATTATAAGCAACTTACTATTTTTTGTGGCCTTTTTATGATGAGCCGTCAGTACCGTCAAAATCAGCAAACTTCGAATACCTATTAAACTAACTAGATTTCAAATAAAAAATCTGTATATAACACTTTTTGACATAACGATAATAGCTAAAAATAGTTCCATTGAATTTATAATCATTAATTAGTAAACAGTTGAGTAGTAAGTTTGGAAACCTTAGGTATGTAAAACATACGCTGGTCCAAAATGGGCTAACATCTTTTCTCCAGGACCAAGCAGGAAGTCAGTTCTCACATATGGGTGACGTCGGCGCCGACGGAGCCCTCATGCAGAGCATTTCCCCAGCTTTCAAAGAAAGCCTTTGGGAATGCAGCGCGCATGTGCGGTCTCCTTCTCGCCCAAGGGTGCCATCTTGCTCAGTCTTTCTTTTTCCACGGAGACCAATGGACGTGAGTTCGTGTCACCTGGTAAAAGTAGATTTTTTTCTGCAATTTTCGCATTTTCTGATACCGGTTTGATGCCGGTTCCCCTTCCCGCCTGGGCTCGGTACACCGGTATCGAGTCCGGTATTCTTTTTTCGGTTTTTGTCCTTCGTGACTAGCGTTCGCGCCTTTTTTGTTATTCTCACTGGCAGCCCGGTCTTTTGACCTTGCAGGGGCCCTTTTTCCCCCGATGGCTGCCAGCGAGTTCAAGAAATGTGATCGGTGCAAGAAACGTATGTCTCGTACCGATACACATGACTGCTGCCTCCGATGCCTCGGGCCTGACCATGACCCGCTGGCCTGTGGCTCGTGCGGCAAAATGTCGTCAAAGGCACTTAGGAGCCATCAGCATCAACGTGAGAGAATTTTCTTGGAATCTACGTCCGGCCGGGCCCGGACTTAATCAGAGGCCTCGACATCTCGGGAGTCAGAACCCGAGCACCGCCATGGTTTCTCTGAAAGGGGGTCTCCCACCCGGGAGCACAAAAGGAAGAAGAAGCTCGTGCGGGCAGCGTCAGTGGAATCTCCTGGGTCCTCGATGGCCAGGTCGCGTAGCTCTGACCGCCGCCCCGGGCTCTTGGAGTCGGAGAGGCCATCCAAGCTACCTCGTATGGAGCCGGAATCCCCGAGACACGTGAATTCTGTTGTCCTCGTGGACTCTCCTCCGGGAGAGCCGACGTCAGGCCTGATGCCGTTGGGGCTCGAGTCGGAGGCTGCTGGGTCTCCTGAGCTTGGACTCAGGTTGACGGCCTTGGAGAGCAGCTTGGCTGCCTTCATGGAACAGCAGCAGGTGCTGATCGCCAGTCTGACCGGTGCATCTGCCCTGACCACCAGGACCTCGACATCCAAGTAGACCCCAGAGACTGAGCCGATCCTTGAGTCCATCAAGTCTCGATCCTCAGTCAAGGTCCCCCTCGACCTCCCGTGCAGGGCTGAAGTTGTCGACGCTGGTGACCTCGGCGTCGGGGCGGGTGGCACCAAAGCCCACATGGCCGGAGCCGCTCAACTCCTCCTTGGAGGAGTCGGCGTGGGAGACGGAGGACGAGGAGTCTCCGGACACCTTCCGGACCCGGTGCGTCCCTTTGGACTCACCGGAGTCTGAGCCTCGGAGAAGGTCCCCCCCCCCCCGAGGATACCCGGTTCTCGGACTTCGCAAGGGATATGGCCAAGGCTTTGGCATTCCCTCCGGACGCTGAGGAGGAGCCTCGAGCCGAAGAGCTTGATGCCCTCCAGTATGACTTTCCTCCGAAGAAAGCCTTTACTGTACCGGTTCCTCTGATGCTGAAACGGCTGCTCTTCCATATGTGGGAGGCACTGGCCTCAGCGCCGGTTCTTAGCAAATGGGTCGATTCCATTTATCGAGACCGTAAGAGCCCTGGGTTCCAAAAGGCGCAGCTACCGCACAAATCCATGGTTGTGGAATCGGGCATGCACCGCCTGAAGAGTCAGAAGATGCACTCCTCGGTGCCCCCCCGGACGGGAGGCCCGGAACCTGGATGCCCTCGGTAGAAAGTGCTTCCAGGGCTCTATGCTGTCTTGCTGTGTCCAGACTTAACAGCTGTACGTGGGCATGTACCTATGAGACCTGGCAAAGGAGATTGCCGGGTTCTCAGCTGGCCTCTCCGAGGAACCCTTGCAGAGATTCAAGGCCTTGTCGACAGGGATCCGAGAGTGCTCAAAGTTTATCTCTCGAGCAGCCTATGATGGCTTTGAGGCTTCGGCCCAGATAGCCGTGGCCAACATCGGTACACGCCGTCAGACCTGGCTACAGTCATTGGACCTGGAGTCATGGGTTCAGGACAAGTTGGTCGATGTCCCTTGCCGAGGTGATAACCTATTCAGTAAGCCCATGACTGAAAAGGCTGCAGAAATCGAGATTGAGATTCTCACCAGGACAAGGCTGTCCAGGAAGACTTCTGCCCCTTCTCAAAAAAAGAAGGGCTCGGGAAAGAAGCCCTTTTTCCAAGGAAGGGTGCTGCCTACAAATCCTACCCTGAATATCAGGCTTCTCCAGCTCCCCAACAGGGCCAGCAGGCCAAGGGGCGGGGGCATGGGCCCCGTAGGCAGAAGACCCCCAAGCCTCCAGCAGGGAGCGGGGTTTTGACTCCCACAGCATAGCCTCTTCTCCGCCACTGGCTCCACTCAGCACAGGAGGTCGGCTGACCCTGTACGTCTACAGGTGGCCAGCCATCACAGGGGATACCTGGGTGCTCGGCATAGTCCAAAAGGGCTACATGCTCCGCTTCCACCAGCTACACCCCTCCTACTTTCCAGGGGAGCCTCCAAGATTCCCTGTACACAGAAACCTTCTCCTTCAGGAGTTGGCAAGTCTGCTAAAGGAACAGGCGGTGGAACTGGTGCCTCACCTCCTGAAAGGGCAAGGCTTCTACTCCAGGTACTTCCTGGTACGAAAAAGGACTGGAGGCCTCCGGCCTATCCTAGACTTGCGAAACCTAAACAAGTTTCTGGAGAGGGAAAAGTTCAAAATGCTTACCCTTGGGATACTGCTGCCCTACCTCCAGCAGGGAGACTGGCTATGCTCCTTAGACCTAAAGGATGCTTATACTCACATCCTCATTCATCCAGATCACAGACAATATCTCAGATTTGTGGTAGGAGGAAACCATTTTCAGTACAGGGTACTTCCCTTTGGCCTAACCTCTGCCCCCAGGGTTTTTACCAAATGCCTGGCGGTGGTGGCGGCCTATCTCAGGAATCAGGGAATTTTTGTCTTCCCATACCTGGACGACTGGCTCATCAGGGGCCAGTCTCTCCAGGAGACCAGACAAGCCACTCTTTGTACTGCCTCTCTTCTTCAGCATCTGGGCTTTGTCAACTTTGCTCCCCTCTCAAAACCTAGAGTTTATAGGGGCAAGATTAGACACCCTGCAGGCAAGAGCTTACTTGCCCGAAGACAGGGCCCACAGACTGATGGACTTGGCCCACCAGTTTCAGAGCAATTCTCGTGTTTCCTCCAGGCACTACCTGCGGCTCCTGGGCCACATGGCATCCACGGTACATGTGACTCCAAATGCCCGTCTGCACATGCGGGCTGCTCAGTGGTGCCTCAGAGCTCAGTGGGCACAGGCCACGGGCATCCTTCAAGACAGAGTAAAGGTGTCCAAACCACTTTTGGACTCCTTACAGTGGTGGCTACATCTCCCAAACCTTCTCAGGGGGGTACCTTTTCAGGCTCCAGCACACACAAGGGTGCTGACGACCGATGCTTCCTTGAAGGGCTGGGGTGCACATTGCCAGGGCACGTGCACTCAAGGCCTCTGGTCTCCTCGGGAGGCCATGCAGCAGATCAATCTTTTGGAGCTGCGAGCAATCTGCTTAGCTCTGCAAACATTTTCTCATGCCCTCTCTCACCAGTCTGTTCTAGTTCAGACGGACAGTCAAGTGGCAGTGTTCTACGTGAACAAACAAGGGGGCACGGGGTCCAGGCTCCTATGTCAGGAGGCACTGGCCCTTTGCTCCTTTACAGTCAAGCAAGGCATGTTTCTCAAAGCAGTTTATCTATCTGGTCAGGAGAATTTCCTAGCAGACAAGCTAAGCAGGATTCTCCAGCCTCACGAATGGCAGTTGAATCAATTGGTGGTCCAGCAGATCTTCCTCCGCTCGAGACTTCCATCAATCGATCTTTTTGCAAGTCCACAAAACTGTCAGCTGCCCAGGTTTTGCTCCAGACAGCCGCATTCCCTGAGGATAGCGGCAGATGCTTTTCTGATCTCTTGGTCTACGGGCCTCCTGTATGCGTTTCCTCCCACGCCCCTGGTGGCCCGAACTCTGTTCAAGATCCTCCAGGACAAAGCCTCAGTGATTCTGGTAGCCCCCAGATGGCCGAGGCAGCCGTGGTTTCCACTTCTGCTGCAGTTGGCGGTGGAAACTCCAATCTCCAGGAACAAGCAGGAATGAGTCTTCACATATGGGTATCGTCGGTACCGATGGAGCCTGCGCGGGAACGCTCCCCAGCATCTAATCAGAACGCTTTTGGGAGCATCCCACAGCGCCTGCATGCTGCCTTCCCGCCTTTCCCAACTGCCTCTCTCCAGTTTTCCGTTTTCCTCGGAGCCGGCAGGATGTATTCCTGTCACCGCAGATAATTCTTCTTTTTATTCTTTGTTTTTTGTGGTCGCGTCTGCCTTCCCTCGATGCTACCGATACCGCTGGTGCTTTTCTTTCTTTTTCCTGAAGAATTTCTTCTTTCCTTAGAAATTTTTTCCTGTTTGGTGCCTGACGGTTTCTAGGCCACTAGGCCTCTACCCTTCCATTATGGAAAAGCCAGCCACTATCCTTAAGAAATGCTCAAAGTGTGGCGGTACAGATATTTTTACAGACACTCATAAATGTTTAGGTCCTGACCATTGCCCTCTGGAGTGTCTCTCCTGCTGGAGCTCAAACAGAAGAAGTCTTCAGAATCGAGCACAACTCGATACCCGGTTCACATCGCTCCCAATGTTACCAGCTAGAATATCTTCTTCTTCACAGGATTAGGTAACCAAACAAAAGTCTGTAAAGACTAGCCAGTCCTCGAGTGGTAGATCTCAGCATCGAGATGGCTTCGGCCTTGCCCTCGACGACATCTTGGCAATAAAGCCCCGGCAGGAGTTTTCGGGGTCCAAAGCATTAACGGGGCTCCAGGTTGTTCCCGGGGTTCTTACCTCGATGAACATACCTAGGCCATTCTTGGTGGTTGTGGCCGCTTCGAGCGGTACCGACACCCCGGCATCGGCTATGGTGATGGACGAAACACTCCTCACCGATGAAAGTAGTCTAGCACTCCCGGCTACTTCGGTACCACCAGAGTTGCTGCAGACCGTTCCTCGAGTATCAGTATCGCCTTCGGTACTGGTACCGGTATCGGCATCGGTGTCGGTACCGTCCATGCTTGCTTCGACAGAATCGCTTCCCTCGATGCCGAGCCTGGAATCGATCTCTAGCATGGAGGATTCGATACCAACTTGTCTCGGTACCGACTTCGGGCAGTACCAAAGACATCGCTTTAAAGAAAATCCGATGCTTCATCCTTTTCAGTCCTCCGATCCCGATGACTGGGATGAATCCATCGGTACCAAGGCTGATTTTTCTACAAGTCTAGCCTTTACCCTTCATTTTACAGAGTCTTCCTCGGGGAGATTTCTTTTCAAGCTTTTCTGCTTGATATGGCAAAGTTACTTGCCATTTCTATACCTGGTAAAGAATCCCTACCGGGGAATTCAGAAACACTGCAATTCCCCTGGATTCCAAAGGAGGTGATCATGCTTCCTTTACATCAGATCTTACAAGATCTACTGTTGAGAATGTGGGAAACTCCTTTAACGATGTCCCCACATTCTAAGACACTTGACACTATGTACAAGGTGCCACCTTCTCCAGGTTTTCAAAAGACTCAACTTCCTCATTATTCTATTGTTGTAGAATCAGCAATGAGGCGTATTAAGAGTGCAAAGAAGCACTCTTCTTATCCGCCAGGTCGTGAGTCTAGGACTTTAGATGCCTTTGGACGTCGATGCTTCCAGGCATCCATGCTTTCAGCAAGAATTATCTCATATATATTTTCTATATGGGATTATCTCTTGAAGAGGTCACAAAGAACTTAAAGTTTTTGAAACCTTTTCTTCCAGAGCATAAAAGAGCAGACTATTCCTTATTAGTCAATCATGCTCAAAATATCTCTAGGTTCCTTAATCGTGCTTTCCTGGACTGTTTTGAGTCTATTAGCAGAACTTCTGCTATAGCCATAGGAGCACGACGCATAGCCTGGCTCCAAGCTTCAGACTTGGACAGATGGGTTCAGGAAAGGCTGGGAAATACTCCTTGTACTGGTGAAAATCTCTTCAACAAGGAGGCTTTATTTCAAGCTAATCAGTTGAGCACTCATGCTGTTACTTTCAGAGGATTGTCAAAACTTTCCTCTATCCCAGCTAATAAAAAGTCTCATAAAAAGCTTTATTCCCCCAGGGGGAAAATGTTTCATCCATCTTCTACCCATTCTGCAGATGTTTCCAAAGATGGGCAACACCACACCAGGCTAAGAAAATCAAAACCTCAACAGGCTCAGCAAACCCAGCAATCCCAGGGTTTCTGATATTTTATTCACTTTTTCTGTGTGAGGTTTTGTACTTGAACCTACTTCTTTTCAACAGAAGCATCCAAAATTCATCTCATCCATGCTGAGATATCAGTCATACATTGACTCAATCCTCGACTCGGCATGAATCTCTTGCTACAAGAGAAATCTATCTTTCTAGCTCTAAGAGCTATTAAGGACTATCACACCCCAGAGATAACAGGTTTTCTCCTTTTTAAAACAAAAGGAGAACTAACAACTAACAACAGGGTGAACTATACCCTTCACCTTGTCAGTTTCCTGTACGGGGATATCTCATACTTTTAACTGCAAGGGGACCCTATCTCTTCAAAGACTTACTAAATTGTAAGTCTTCTCAACTCTGTATTAATTTCTATCCCTCTTAGCTCAGACATTCAGTCTCTAAGAGTACTACTAATCAACTGGAGGGCTTATTTTCTCTAAGCCATAGGATTTTCTTCAATACCTACTCCAGTAAGTAGTTTCCATACAGAGTTTTCTCCCTTTTTGTGGTTCATCTCCTTCTCACATATCTTTTAAGGCAGCTTTTCGGACAGAAATTGGGTATCACTACTCCAAATTATGTCTGTCGGTCCTCTCCACCTATAGGACCTAACTTTTATGTTACCTTAATAATAGATAATTCCAAAAGAGATCCAGAACTCATTTGGATTATTTATTGTTGCAGGCATCAGGCCTGTCTACTATTCTTAGCTACCTTCAGTTGTTTTTGGCTCCAACAGAATAGATTAGGTTGCACACTGGCAATTCAACAGCCAGATCTAAGCAACCTACAACATGCTCTCTGCAATTCTATAAGAAAGCTCTGCAACTGTGGGCCTTTGCCAGAGAGCCTCAGAGCTACTCCTAATAGGTAGCTGCCAGTTAGTTAAGAAGAGCTTCAGCTGGTAGACTCTGACAGTCATATTCTTACATGACTGTTTTTTTCCTACTCTACCATATTCCTTAAAATTTCCTTTTAAGAAAAGGTAACCAGGGTTTAGACCACGTGAAAGAGTAGAAAATTGCACAATTCCCTGGTTGTTCCACATCTCGCTGGAACTTCCACAACAGGGATGCATGTTTTTTCACTGCAGTTGGTCCTTATTCACTATTTTCCTTCTAATTTCCTATACTTCATGGTAGCTTATGTTGAACAGGAGAACGCATAATACTCATATTGCCCTCATAAGAGGCAAACATGGTATCCTCTTATATTGCGTCTTTTTCTCCAGCTACTATTTGAAATTATAGAAGGATCCAGACTTGCTGTCTTAAGACTAAGGATCTCCTCTACACTCATTCACGTACGTCTCAAGTCCTGGTTATTTCAGGGGCTAGATCTTTTCAAGAAGTCTAGTCCTATCCCTGTAAGTGAAGAACATAATACCAGTCTCCACAAAACTTTCTTTATAGTTCTTCCATATTTAACCAGACAGAGATTCTCCATCAATATTCTCAAGTAGGTCTTAATCCTTCTTGTTATTGTGTCAATCTTTATACAACATCTGACTTTGAAAGATTTGTTTACTGTCCATATTAATGCTGCCCCAGCATACCATAAAACTCAATGGACAACCAATTTCCATGGTAAATTAGGAAATACCTTCTTTTACCGTTACCTTTTAGGTTACGTCACATCTGAAGCTCTACATGTAACGTCATCATCATAAGTGACATCACTTACGAAAGACTTTTACTGATCTTCAAGAAATTGGAGGCTCAACGCCTAGTACAAATGTCTTTGTCTTTCATTGGAATAAAGGGGGTCTTAAAGACCTATCCCCTTTTTTCTGCAAAGGGTGTTTCTGCCTTTTCATCCAAACCAGTCAGATTATCTCCACTCTTTCCCAGGACCTTATTCTGCTCCAAGGACAAGAACTTCAACTTTTTGGACTTTACAGAAGCTTTAGCTATTTCTCAAAAGTCCAACCTCATTGAACTCCCCCAGTACTTTCTTCTGGGGTTAGTTCTGGCCATGAGGGCTTCTCATCTCTTCCTGTACTGTAAAATTTATTTTTTTTCCCTCTACTTCACATTGAGGGAATTTCTTGAGCATAATGTTCTGGCTCTCAACCACAGACCCATATTACCCTCAACAAGTATTTTTTGCAATATTTTTGAGTGAGATCCACATTAGAAAATTAGGACTCAATATTTTTCTAATATTTATGATCTACACAAGGACTCCCCTCTGGTTACCTTGTTTAGGTAAGCTGTTCTACAGCACCTCTTTTTTCTTTTCTAGTTCAGCTCCTACCCTCCATTCCTTGGATGCCTGAGGTTTTGAGGGATAAGCATGGCCCATCTTTACATTGCAACATGCTTGGGCCTCCTCCAGGCATCTTAGCTTGGGAGTCCCCATATGTGAAGACTCATTCCTGCTTGTTCCTGGAGATAACACAGTTACTTACCTGTAACAGGTGATCTCTGGGAACAGCAGGAATAAGTCTTCACAACCCACCCACCTCCCCTAGGAGTTGTATCTCTCTATCTATATCTTTTCCTTTCCCTCGCTCTCTCTCTTTGTCTCAGCTCTAAAACTCAACTGGAGAGAGGCAGTTTGGAAAGGCGGGAAGGCAGCACACAGGCGCTGTGGGATGCTCCCAAAAGCGTTCTGATTGGACGCTGGGGAGCGTTCCCACGCAGGCTCCGTTGGTACCGACGATACCCATATGTGAAGACTTATTCCTGCTGTTCCCAGAGATCACCTGTTATAGGTAAGTAACTGTGCTTTCCCCCTGGAGTTGCAACACGATCTCCTGTCTCAAGATCAGGGTTCCCTTCTGCACCCCAATCTCATGTCCCTCAATCTGATGGCCTGGCTGCTGAAAGGATAGTGCTAGCTCCCTTACTTCTTCCTAAGGAGGTTGAGGAGGTGGTCTTGGCCTCTAGGAGGCAGTCCACCAGGAAGTCCTATGCCCTCAAGTGGCGTAGGTTTACGGTATGGTGTGCTCAGCACAATGAAGATCCTTTCTCTTGTCTTGTGCCAGTAGTACTGCAGTATCTACTTCACCTGTCAGACCTAGGCCTTAAGTCTAACTCTGTTCGGGTCCACCTCAGTGCTCTGTCAGCGCACCACTCACCGGTGGAAGGACAGTCTCTATCGGCTCACCCCTTGGTGTCCAGATTTCTCAGAGATCTGCTTCTACTCAAGCCTCCGGTTCGTCCACCGGCAACTGAGTGGGATTTGAATGTGGCCTTGCAGCAACTTACTCGCCCACTGTTTGAGCCAATGGCTACTTGCCATTTGCGCTTCCTCTCTTGGAAAGCGGTCTTCCTGATGGCTCTTACCTTGGCCAGATGTGTGAGTGAACTACAAGCTCTGGTTTCTGATAGGCCGTATACATGGTTCTATAGGAACAGGGTGGTCCTACGGACCCATCCGAAGTTCCTTCCAAAAGTGGTCTCCTCTTTCCACCTCAACCAGGAGGTGGTTCTTCCAACCTTCTTTCCCAGGCCGCATACCAGCCGGGCTGAAACAGTCTTGCATACCCTGGACTGTAAGAGGGCGTTGTCTTTTTACATAGAACGTACACGGGGGCATAGAAGGGCTACTCAGCTCTTCGTCTCCTTTGACCCTAATAAGATGGGGTTACCTGTCTCCAAGTGTACGTTGTCCACTTGGGTAGCAGATTGTATCGCCTGGGCATACAAGGCAGCCGACCTCCCCTTGCAGGGTCGGGTCACGGCCCACTGTGTCAGGGCAAAAGCCGGATCAGTAGCTCATCTCCGCTCTGTTCCGTTGGCAGACATCTGCCGGGCCGCTACTTGGTCTTCAAGCCAGACTTTTGCAGCCCATTACTGCCTCGAGAGAGAGTGACGAATGGACAGTGCTTTCGGGCAGGTGGTACTCCGTAATCTCTTGAGGTTTAGGCAACTCCTAACCCTCCGGCCCTTGTGTTGGGCTACCGTACAGGGGTGTTCTCAGACGATATTCTTATCACGAATGCCGAGGCTCTTGAGAGGGAGCCATTTTTTCAGCTTAGGGTTCTCGGTAGCCTAGAGCTGGGGAGTCCCTTATGTGAGGACTGACTTCCTGCTTGGTCCTGAGAAAGTTACTCACCTGTGACAGGTGTTCTCCAGGAGCAGCAGGAATCGGTCCTCACGAGTCTCCCTCCTCCCCTGGAGTTGCTGTCATATACTTCATTTTGGTTTTTTGCTGTCTTTTAATTATGTCATCAGACTGAGCAAGATTGCGCCCTTGGGCGGGAAGGGGATCGTGCATGCGCGCTGCATTCCCAAAGGCTTTCTTTGAAAGCTGGGGAAATGCTCCGCATGAGGGCTCTGTCGGCGCCGACATCACCCATATGTGAGGACTGATTCCTGCTGCTCCTGGAGAACACCTGTTACAGGTGAGTAGCTACTGTTTCTCCAGGAACAAGCAGGAAGTCAGCCCTCACATATGGGTGACATTGGCACCGACAGAGCCCGCGCGGAGCATTTCCCCAGCTTTCAAACAAAGCCTTTGGGAATGCCTACCACACATGCGTGGTCCCCTTTCCGCCCAAAGGTGCCATCTTACTCAATCTCCTTTTTTCCGCGGAGCCCTTAGAACGTTCGTCTTGTCCCTGGAAAATGTTTCTCTGTTTCCATCCAGTTTTTGCTCTCCAACCTTCGCCGGTCCTCTTCCCGCCTCTTGAGCACCTCTGCTTCAGCCCTGGTCGTGGTTTTTTTTTCCTTTTTTGTTTTTACTGCTCTTTCGCGCCCTTTTTTAACCACTGGTCATGTCGAGGATCTTTGACCTCGCAGGGGTCCTTTTTCTCCCAATGGCCTCCGGTTTTAAGAAATGTGATAGGCATTCAAAAAACATGTCACTCACGGACACCCATGACTGTTGTCTCAGGTGTTTAGGAGCTGACCATGACCCGCGAGCGGAAGAAAAAGAAGGCAGCAAGGACTCTGTTGGGGGCACCAGACAAGTGTGAGAGGTCACATTCCTGGTCTTTCAGCCCTCCTCGGCAGTCTCTGGAGTCAGAGAGGGAGCGGCCCAGTAAGGTACCTCGAACCGATACAGAGGCCTTTGGCGAAGGCGCCCGGCCTCCTGAGGGTCATCCCAGCGAGGACGCCCTCTCCTCCTCGACACCTGACCTGGTCACCCTGGTGCCGTTGTCGCAGGGCTCCACTCCCAAGTGGGAGGCCCAAATGCTTGCCTTAGAATGCAGCAATGTCCTATCTTTCCTGGGGCTTTCGATTCTATCCTTGGAGAGGGCTAGTTCTTTTAGGAAGTCCTCACAGCCTATCATCTCATTTATTCTAGTTCTTCTCATTTGCTGGTTACTAGGATCATTGTTTGGCATATGTCCTGTCTCTTTTTTGTAAGGTCAAACGGAATCTTCTCCTCTCCACAATTAAGTCATGCTGTCTTGAAGCTGTGGCAGTAGTGGTAACGCCCCTAATGTCTGCCTTGCTGAGTACCATCTATGAGACAGTTACCTGTTCTTTTCATCATGATCACTGCATTTTACCCTCAAGACTAAGGCTTAGCAGGGCAATGCCTTCAGTTTTGAGAGCAACCAGGTATATTTTGGAGGTTTCTTGTTGCTTCTATCATTGGTAACATAAGGTTCGATAGTGGCGACAATCCTTTTGCAGCAGCAATCCCGGTTGTGAGTTTATCTGTGACCTTGCTGGGTCAGCTGTTATGGTGAGTTGCGACGCTTCCCAGTTTGCTAGTGGAGTTGGGCTCAATTGCCCGAGTGGTCATGGTATGCAGATCTGGGCTAGCTCAAGTGTGCAAAACAGCATCCACAGGAAAGGGGTGCTTAGCTCAGAGGCTGGTGCATAGGATTAACCCATCTCTCTTTTGTCTTACATCCGGTCCCTCGGGAAGTCTGATTTACATCCTAATGGTTGCTAGACTGAATTCAATGCACCCCTTCTTCTGGAGGGGAGGAGTTCTTCTTGGTGTATGCATACGTTTAGAAGGTATGAAGGCCTAGTATGCAGAGTGTTGGAGCTCACCTTTTTGAACTTCCTTTGTAGATATTTTTGCTTTCTGTGGTAGAGTTTAAGAAGGGCCTAGCCTTCATTTGGGAGTCCAGGCATCGAGTCTAGCAGGTTTCAGGGGTAATTAGTAAGTGCCCTGTTGGCTGGCTTTAGAAGTGGTCCATTTCTGAAAGGAGGCATTGTCCATCTCCAGGAACAAGCAGGAATGAGTCTTCACATATGGGTACGTCGGTACCGACAGAGTCTGCGCAGGAACGCTTCCCAGCGTCCAATCAGAACACTTTTGGAAGCATCCCAACACGCCTGCGTGCTGCCTTCCCGCCTTTCCCAACTGCCTCTCCTCAGTTTTCGTTTTTCTGCGGAGCCGGCAGGACGTCCTTCTGTCACCGCAGAAAATTCTTTTTTTATTTTTTATTTTTCTTGTGGTCACGGCTGCCTTCCCCGACGCCACCGGTACCGCCGGTGTTTCTTTTCTTTTTTCTTCAACATATTCCTGTTTAGGGAATATTTTTCCCTCTTAGTGCCTGACGGGGTTTTTCTCCAGGACCAAGCAGGAAGTCAGTCCTCACATATGGGTGTCATCGGCGCCGATGAAGCCCCAGCGGAGCATTTCCCCAGCTTTCTATGAAAGCCTTTGGGAATGCAGGCACGCATGCGCGGTTCCCTTCCCACCTAAAGGTGCCATCTTACCTCAGTCTCTTTTTTTCCGAGAAGCCCACCGGACGTGTGTCCTGTTCTCTCGGTTAAAATTAGATTTTTCGGCGATTTTCGCTATTTTTTTCTCCCGGTTCGACGCCGGTTCCTCTCCCGCCGAGTTCGGTACACTGGTATCGAGCCCGATTCTTCTTTTTCGGTTTTTGCCTTTCGTGGCTGGCGTTCGCGCCCTTTTTTCCATTTTTCCCTGGAAGGCCGGTCCTTTGACCTCACGGGGACTCTTTTTGCCCCGATGGCTTCCAGCGGTTTTAAAAAGTGTGATTGGTGCAAGAAACTTATGTCTCTCACCGACACACACGACTGCTGCCTTCGGTGCCTCGGCCCCGACCACGACGCTAAGTCATGCGGGCCATGTGGGAAGATGTCTTCCAAGGCACTTCGAAGTCGCCAGCAGCAAAAGGAAAGGCTTTTCTCGGACTCAGCCTCCGGCCGGGCCCGGACCTTGTCTGAGGCCTCGACATCTCGGGATTCTGATCCCGAGCGCCGTCGAAGCTCCTCGGACAGGGGGTCCCCCGACCGGGAACGCAAGAGGAAGAAGCGGCTCGTGAGGGCGTCGTCGTCGGAGGTCCCTGGCTCCTCGAGGGCCAGGTCTAAGACCCCCGACCGTCGCTCCGGGCCCGTGGAACACGAGAAGCCTGCAAAGGTTCCTTGCGTGGAGCCGGAGTCTGCTGGACACGTAAGCCCCGTAGTCCTCGAGGACTCTCCTCCCAGGGAGCTGACATCGGGCCAGGCGCCGCCGGGGCCCGAGTCAGTGGCTGCTGCGTCTCCCGAGCTGAGTCTCAGGATGACAGCCTTGAAGAGCAGATTGTATGCCTTCATGGAGCAGCAGCGGGCACTGATGGCCAGCCTGTCTGGCGCATCTGCCCCGACCACCGGGACATCGACTTCGAAGTCGACCCCGGAGACCGAGCCGATACTCGAGTCCATCGTGGCTCGGAGTTGACCTCGGTCGCGGTCTCCCTCGACCTCCCGTTCGGGACCGAGGGCGTCGACGCCGGTGCCTCCGGTGTCTGGGCGGGTGCTCCAGGGCCCCTCGGGGTCAGACCCTGACTCCTCCTCGGACGAGTCATCTTGGGAGACGGAGGACGAGGAGTCTCCTGATACTTTCAAGACTCGGTGCGTCCCTTCGGACTCACCGCAGTCTGAGCCCCGGAGTAGGTCCCCCCCGGAGGACACTCGGTTCTTGGAGTTCGTCCGGGATATGGCCGCTGCCTTAGCTATTCCGGCGGACCCCGAGGAGGAGCCTCGAGCTGAAGAGCTCGAGGCCCTACAGTATGACTCTCCTCCGAAGGAGGCCTTTACTGTTCCGGTTCCTCCGATGCTGGAACGGCTCCTCTTCCATATGTGGGAGGCACCGGCCTCGGCGCCGGTTCTAAGCAAGCGAGTCGATTCGATCTATCGACTCCGGAAGAGCCCTGGTTTTCAAAAGGTACAGCTACCACACCATTCTATGGTTGTGGAATCGGCCATGCATCGTCTGAAGAGCCAGAAGATGCACTCCGCGGTGCCTCCTGGCAGGGAGGCCCGGAACCTCGATGGCGTCGGTAGAAAGTGCTTTCAGGGCTCGATGCTTGCTTGCCGTGTCCAGTCCTACCAGCTGTACATGGGCATGTACTTGCAGGATCTGGCCAAGGAATTGGCCGGGTTCTCTGCTGGTCTCTCCGGGGAACCCTTGCAGAGATTTAAGTCCTTGTCCTCGGGGATTCGGGACTGCTCGAAGTTCATGTCCCGTGCCGCCTACGATGGCTTCGAGGCCTCGGCACGAGTTGCGGCAGCCGGCATCGTGGCTCAACGCCAGGCATGGCTGTAGTCATCGGACCTCGAGCCATGGGTTCAGGACAAGTTGGTCGATGTCCCTTGCCAAGGTGAAAACCTTTTTGGCAAGCCCATGACCGAGAAGGCCGCTCAGCTCGAATCTGAGCACCTCACACGGACAAGGCTGTCGAGGAAGACCTCTGCCCCTTCTCATAAAAAGAAGGCTCGGGTAAAAAGCTCTTTTACCCGAGGAAGGGCACTGACTACAAACAGTACCCACAATATCAGGCTGCCCAAGCTGCCCCCCCAGTGTCAGCAAGCCAAGGGCCAAGGTAATGGGCCCCGTAGGCAGAGGACCCCCAAGCCACCGGCCCCTGCTACCACTCAGCAGGGTGGGGGTTTTTGACTCCTTGAGCGTAGCCTCTCCTCCACTGCTCTCCCAACCCTGCACAGGAGGTCGCCTCGCCCTCTTTGCCCACCAGTGGCCCCTTATCACCGGGGATAGTTGGGTGCTGGAGATAGTCCACAGGGGCTATGCCCTCCATTTTCACCAACTGCCTCCACCATATTTTCCAGGGGAGCCTCCAAGGCCTCCCCTGCACACAGACCACCTTCTGCAAGAGCTTCATGGTCTGTTGGTGGACAGGGCGGTGGAGCCTGTGCCTCCCCACTTCCAAGGTCACGGTTTCTACTCCGGGTATTTCCTGGTGCCCAAAAGAACCAGTGGCCTTCGACCCATTCTGGACCTCAGGAACCTCAACAAGTTCCTGGTGAAGGAGAAGTTCAAGATGCTTACTCTTGGGACACTTCTGCCCTACCTCCAGCAGGGAGATTGGCTATGCTCCTTAGATCTAAAGGATGCCTACACTCACATCCTCGTTCATCCAGACCACAGAAAGTACCTCAGGTTCATTGTGGGAGGAAACCATTATCAGTACAGAGTGCTGCCTTTCGGCATCACCTCCGCCCCCAGAGTCTTTACAAAGTGTCTAGCAGTGGTGGCGGCCTACCTGAGAAATCAGGGAATCTTTGTCTTCCCCTATCTGGACGACTGGCTCATCAGGGGTCAGA
The DNA here is from genome assembly GCA_033557465.1 of Ichthyophis bannanicus. Taxonomy (NCBI): domain Eukaryota; kingdom Metazoa; phylum Chordata; class Amphibia; order Gymnophiona; family Ichthyophiidae; genus Ichthyophis; species Ichthyophis bannanicus. The sequence continues at coordinate 232,436,210 of CM066042.1, forward strand.
CGTGCCAGGAGGCCAAACAAGCCACCCTCAGGAGTATTGCTCTTCTACAAAGTCTGGGGTTTGTCATAAACTTCGCAAAGTCCACTTTTGGGCCCTGTCTTCTGGCAAGAAAGCCCTTGCCAGCAGAGAGTCCAGCCTTGCCCCTATGAACCCTCCCAAAACTTGGAGTTCATATGGGCAAGACTGGACTCTCTGCTGGCAAGGGCTTTCTTGCCAGAAGACAGGGCCCAAAGGTTGATGGACTTGGCAAATCAGTTTCTCAGCAGGTCCCTGGTCTCCGCCAGACTCTGCCTGAGACTTCTAGGGCACATGGCCTCGACAGTACATGTGACCCCGAATGCCAGGCTCCATATGAGGCCTGCACAGTGGTGCCTTTGGTCTCAGTGGTCACAGGCCACAGGCAGCCTCAAAGACAGGATAAAGGGTGTCCAGAGAATTTCTGAACTCCCTCAACTGGTGGCTGCACCCAACCAATCTTCTGAAGGGGGTGCCTTTTCAGATTCCAGGTTCCACAGTAGTGGTGACCACGGACGCCTCCATGCAAGACTGGGGAGCTCATTGCCTGGGCAAGTGCACCCAGGGCCTGTGGCCTCCCTGGGAGGCTGCACAGCAGATCAATCTTCGCGAACTCCGAGCCATTTGGTTAGCACTCAAAGCTTTCACTCCTGCCATAGCTCACCAGTCTGTTCTGATTCAGACAGACAACCAGGTTGCCATGTTTTATGTGAACAAACAGGGCGGAACTGGGTCCAGGATCCTTTGTCGGGAAGCTCAGGACCTTTGTTCTTTTGCCCTCAAGCACAACATGCTCCTCAGGGCGGTGTACCTTCCAGGCCAGGACAACTACCTGGCAGACAGATTAAGCAGAATACTGCAGCCCCACGAGTGGCAGCTGCATCCTTCAGTAGCTCAGAAGATCTTCCTGAAATGGGGTCTTCCTTTGATGGATCTCTTTGCCAGCCCCTTGAACAAGCAGCTGCCAAAGTTCTGTTCCAGGCAACCGCATCCTCTGCGGATAGCAGCGGATGCTTTTCTGATATCCTGGTCTCAGGGCCTCCTGTATGCGTTTCCTCCCACGCCCTTGGTGGCCCGAACTCTCTTCAAGATTCTTCAGGACAAGGCCTCGGTTCTGCTGGTGGCTCCCAGGTGGCCGAGACAGCCTTGGTTTCCACTTCTGCTTCAACTGGCGGTGGATCCTCCACTACCTCTGGGGTTGCAACCCGACCTTCTCTCACAGGAGCAGGGTTCCCTTCTGCACCCCAATCTCAAAGTTCTCAATTTGATGGCCTGGAGGCTGCAAGGGTAGTCTTGGCTCCTTGGGGCCTGCCTCAGGAAGTTGAGGAGGTTGTCCTAGCCTCTAGGAAACGGTCCACTAGGAAAACCTATGCTCTCAAGTGGAAAAGGTTTTCTGTGTGGTGTCATCTACGTACAGAGGATCCTTTCTCCTGTACTGTACCAGTGGTGCTTCAGTACTTACTGCACTTGTCCAATCAGGGACTTAAGTCCAATTCTGTTCGGGTCCACCTCTCAGCTCTAGCAGCTCACCACTCACTGGTGGAAGGACATTCTCTGTCGGTTCATCCCTTGGTATCCCGCTTTTTCAGGGGCTTGCTTTTGCTCAAGCCTCCAATCCGTCCTCCTGCTCCTGAGTGGGAGTTGAATGTGGTCTTGCAGCAGCTGACTCGCCCACCCTTTGAGCCGATGGCTACTTGCCCTCTATGCTTCCTGTCCTGGAAAATGCTCTTCTTGATAGCCCTTACCTCGGCTAGGCGAGTGAGTGAGCTTCAGACCCTGGTCTGTGATAGGCCTTACACTCGCTTCTATGGGAACAGGGTAGTCCTTAGGACTCATCCAAAGTTCCTCCCAAAGGTTGTCTCCTCCTTCCACCTTAACCAAGAAGTGGTTCTTCCAACATTCTTCCTTAGGCCTCATGCCAGCCAGGCTGAAGCAGTTCTGCATACCCTGGACTGTAGGAGGGCCTTATCCTTCTACCTTGACCGTACACAAGGACATAGAAGGGCTACTCAGCTCTTTGTTTCCTTTGACCCTAAAAAGTTGGGGTTGGCTGTGTCCAAGCATACCTTGTCCATCTGGGTGCCTGACTGTAATACCTGGGCTTACAAGGCGGCTGACCTTCCTTTGCAGGGTAGGGTCACGGCCCACCGTGTCAGGGCAATGGCGGCCTCAGTGGCTCATCTCCGCTCTGTACCCTTGGTAGACATCTGCAGGGCTGCAACTTGGTCTTCAAGCCAGACTTTTGCGGCCCATTACTGTCTGGAGAGGGAGTCCCATAGGGACAGTGCTTTTGGCCAAGCAGTACTCCGGAATCTCTTTGAGGTTTAGGCAACTCCTGCCCTCTGTTGGGCTATCGGTGGAGGGTGTGTCAGTGAAAAGCCTTTCTTTGCTTCTGGGACTAGAGGGAGTTCTTTTGTTCAGCCTGGGTTCCTCGGTAGCCCAGGCTAGGGAGTCACCCATATGTGAGGACTGACTTCCTGCTTGGTCCTGGAGAAAGAGTAGTTACTCACCTGTAACAGGTGTTCTCAAGGAGCAGCAGGAATCAGTCCTCACAACCATCCCTCCTCCCCTGGGAGTTGCAGTTGTACATAGTTTATTTTTACATTTTTTGTGTGCTGTTCTTAGCTGTGTCATTTGACTGAGGTAAGATGGCACCTTTAGGCGGGAAGGGAACCACGCATGCGTGCCTGCATTCCCAAAGGCTTTCATGGAAAGCTGGGGAAATGCTCCGCTGGGGCTTCATCGGCGTCGATGACACCCATATGTGAGGACTGATTCCTGCTGCTCCTGGAGAACACCTGTTACAGGTGAGTAACTAATCTTACCTGTAACAGGTGATCTCTGGGAACAGCAGGAATAAGTCTTCACAACCCACCCACCTCCCCTAGGAGTTGCTATTTCTCTTTCTCCATCTTTCCCTTTCTTGCTCTCTCTCTCTTTGCCTCAGCTTTCAAACTCAACTGAGGAGAGGCAGTTGGGAAAGGCGGGAAGGCAGCACGCAGGCGTGTTGGGATGCTTCCAAAAGCGTTCTGATTGGACGCTGGGAAGCGTTCCCGCGCAGACTCCGTCGGTACCGACGTACCCATATGTGAAGACTTATTCCTGCTGTTCCCAGCGATCACCTGTTACAGGTAAGTAACTGTGCTTTACTTCCCTATTGGTGGGTTTTCCTTTGCCGGCCTTGTGTTTTATTTTAATTCTCTGGGATGTAGGCGAGCCTATATTGCATTTGTTTGGCGAGTATCATTGAGTTCTTATACCAAATTGTCATTTTTTTGTTGGTCGTGTGATCAACACGGAGCTGTAGATCACTGGATTTGGTTGTATCAGAGATTCTTTCCATCACTGGTAGTGGCTTTGACCCAGGCAGTTTGGCTATTCTTCAAAGGTGGTGTCACAGAGAGGTTGGTGTGGTTCTAGTTTGGGTCCTCCACAGTTGGGTTTTGCACAGGGGTCAGCGTCCTTCCTGGTTGCGGTCAAAGAGTTGGAAAATCTGTTAGATTATTGCTTCCTCATAGAGGCTGAATTGTGTATAGTTATGAAAATTCCTTTCCAAGATGGCTCAACAGGTTTCCATGGCCTATTTTCTTTGGGGATGTCACCTTCGCAGTTTGAAAAGCTTATTCCACTGGAGATAAAGCACATTCCTGGGCAGAGCTTTCATAATTTTTCTACGGAAATAGAGTCATGATGCAGTTGTCTTCTCAAGTGTTTGGAGGCACTATTGTCCAGGGCAGACGTGGCTTTGAAGCAGGAGTACTTAGAGCTGGCAGTGTTAAATCCTACCCAGTGTAAGAGAGTGCTTTGTTACATCCTATTCGTTCTGGAATAGTGTGGTGGATGAAAAGGAAGGAAAAATTTAGTTTTACCTGCTGACTTTCTTTCCTTGAGTCTATCAAATCAGTCTGGAGACCTGTCCTAATATGGTGTTTTTGATGGGTTGGTCACTTTTTCTACCACTCAGCATGTTTTGTGTAATGCTCCTGAGGTTTCTCCCAGATGTGGCATATGGCAATTTGAGTTCTTGCCCCCCTCCCTAAGTGTAGGTTGATGTTGGGGAATTTTATCTTTCTAATTTGTTACAGGAAATACTGAGGAGCATGTGGCTATATGGAAAAGATCTGTGTTTATACCAGTACTAAAGAAAGGTGATCCAACTGACTGTGGAAATTTTCGCACAATCGCTCTGATCCCACATGCTAGCAAGATTCTACTGAAGATTATTCAAAAGAGACTACAACCATACCTGGAACAAGAACTACCTGAAGTGCAAGCAGGGTTCAGGAAAGGGCGAGGAACGAGAGACATCATTGCGGATGTGAGATGAATCCTTGAAAAGACTAAAGAATATCAAAAGGATATCTATTTGTGCTTTATCGGCTATAGCAAGGCTTTTGACTGTGTAAACCATGAGAAACTCTGGGCCACATTAAGAAGCATGGGTATACCAGAACACCTGATCGTACTCTTGCACAATCTGTACATTGATCAAGAAGCAGCAGTTCGAACGGAACAAGGAGAAACAGAATGGTTTAAAATAAGCAAAGATGTAAGACAAGGCTGCATACTTTCCCCCTACCTGTTTAATTTATATGCAGAACAAATCATCAGAGAAGCAGAATTGTATGAAGACAACAGAGGTGTGAAGATTGGTGGAAGACTCATCAACAACCTTCGCTATGCTGATGATACCACATTACTGGCTGAAAGTGAAGATGATCTGAAACATTTGCTTCTCACAATCAAAGAACATAGTCTCAAAATGGGCCTGCACCTTAATGTAAAGAAGACAAAGATCATGACAACTGGCATAATCAACAGGCTCCTGGTTGAAGGAGAAGAAATTGAAATCGTGAACAACTTTAACCTACTTGGATCAACTATCAATAAAGAAGCAACAAGCAGTCGAGAAATCAGACGACGCATTGCTCTTGGCAGAATGGCTATGAAAGACCTAGATAAGATTCTCAAGAGCAGAGATGTCTCTCTCCATACAATGATTCAACTTGTTCAAGCCATGGTATTTTCAATAACATCATATGGATGTGAAAGCTGGACAGTGAAAAAGATAGGAAGAAAATGGATGCCTTTGAATTATGGTCCTGGTGGCGAATACTGTGTATACCATGGACTGCCCGAAGAACAAACCAGTTGGTACTAGAAGAGATCAAACCTAAGCTTTGTTTAGAAGCTCAGATGACAAGACTTCGACTTTCATACTTTGGACACATCATATGAAGAGAGAGATCATTAGAGAAAGACATCATGCTTGGCAAGATAGAAGGTCAGCGTAAAAGAGGAAGGCCAGCAATGAGATGGATCGATACAATAACAGCAGCTACGGATACCAGTCTGTCAACAATGAGCCACCTGACTCAAGACCGAACACAATTTAGAATAGTTATCCAGAGGGTCGCCATGAGTCGACTCCGACTCGACGGCACTTAACAACAACATAGGGCACAGGCTTTTGGTCTCTTGTCTCCATCTGCTGGTTGAGGGGCATAACCCATTTGTTTTGGCAGGTCTAGTAGACTCAAAGAAAGAAAATTATCAGGTAAGACCAAATTATTCCCTTACACCTGATTTCATTTCCCTCACCACCTATGCAGGAGTGGAGGAGTGGCCTAGTGGTTGGGGCAAGGTACTTCAGGCCGGAAGGTCGGAGGTTCAAATCCCACTAGAGGACAGCAACCTTGGGCCGGAAGGACTGGGGTTTCTAGTCCCACAGGTGCTCCTTGTGGTCTTGGGCAAGCCACTTAATCCTCCATAGCCCATGTTCCCTGTAAAATAGTTATCTCCAAGTTATAATGCCCTGTTCAATGTAATTTCAGTTTGTTCATTGTAAACCGCACTGATGCAGAATAGCGCGGTCTATAAGAGAATGTAAATAAATAAATAAAATAACCATCTAGTAGCTCCACTGCATAATCCCACCCGCCTTCCCCTGAACCCATCCCCTGTCTTAGTGGGGATCCCTGCTGTTTAACGGAGCAGGAGCGAACTTGGGTTCAAAATGTTGGCCAGTACACCTAGAGATAATCTAATTTGGCAGCCAACTCCTAGTAGTAATACCGCAAGATTACTTCTAGATGTCACAGCCGCCATTTTGAACCTGGGATAACGAGGAACAGAAGGGACTAGGAATTGCTTCCTTTCCACTAGACCCCAGTGACCCCTTGAAAGGCTGGGTATAGGATCGGAGGTGGGGTGGGTGGTTGTCGTGGTGGTGGGGTCAAGTGGGGGATTCTTGGGGGGAGGATTGGATTAGAGAGTGATGGGGGGGGGGCAAATTTCAGCTTTCACAGCTGCCCCTTCTTGCAGATAATTACACATTTTGCTGTCAATGCTGATGTCTGTATTTTTTCCTAGAAAGCCGCTACTGATCACTGGAAGAAGCAATATATAAATGTAACCAAATAAATAAATTCCCTATGTGACATGGGGAATCCATGTCTGTATTATAGACCTGCCCAGAGCCACTCTCTACCCACGCGCCCTTGTCATCTAAATGTACTAAGCATCCCCACATGTAAATAGCCCTTCTTGTAAACTGGCATTTACATGTGTATGTCAGTCTACATGTGTAAATACTGCTATTTTTATATGGGCATGCTTCTAAAATAACTCCCTCTGGTTTTTTCATATGAATCTGCTTACCATTAATTCATATGTGTAGAGCACATATTGATTAAAATCCTTTTAGAGCTTTATTGCCAATCTCCAGGCATGTCCTGCAATACTGTATTGGAATTTGTCTTTGTTTCTCATATTGTGGGTCAGAGCTCACTGCTGAATTGCAGTAGGCTTGCCAAGTATCTCCAGAGATGATCCAGCACCAAGAAATTAAAGAGTCAGAGAGAGGCTATCCAATTAGCTGGCTGATAACATTTATATTTATGAGAAAATGGTTAATTTTCAGAAACTAAAATTTAAAGGGCAGTGAAAACGAAAATATTTAGTTTTAAGCTTGCATAAATTCCTTCCAACTATACATAACCTTTGGTCATTATCAAGGAACTATTATGTGAAACTCATGACTGTTATGTATTGATCAATGAAATTGCAATTTCAGATGTTCACTTGTCTATAATTGGATCTATTTTCCAACTGACGTCACCTTTTAAAGATCTCCTAAGAAAAACCTCTTAAAATATTTTTGGAAACAAGGCCCGACTATGTAATATGTGCAATAGATAATACTCAGTGAAGCTTTGAGTAACTTTGCATAAATACATGATTTCTAAAAATCCTTTGGAATAATTGACCTCAGCTATTTTGTATTCTAAGGATTTTTGCTGATGCAGCTTGAAGCCTATTCTGCAGGGGATAAAGTGAGGAAATGCCAGCAGATACTGCTGACACCAGTATCACTCTGTGATGGAGCAAAACTGATTAAAATATTGGTTTTGATTAGTAAACAGATGGGTTCCAATTTGCATCATGAGGTGGAATAGATTTATTGCCAGCTCTTCAAATGGTGTATGTTCTTGGAATCACACTACCAAACAATAACAGATGTGGGTTACATTGAGCTGTCAAGAGCTTAATGAAGTAAAACTGAGATCACTAACCAGTTTCAGAGAGGGGTTAAGGAGATTCTTTTCTGAAAGCTAATTATTTAGGACAGTGCACCTGTCATTAGGCAGCAGTGGATACCAGGAAAAAAAATCCATTTGTCTCGCCTGAGTTCATGCTACGCCACATGGCATTTTAGTGATAGACAGTTTGCTAGTTCAACATTAATTGAGCTTACCAACTCCCACTTGGAAGTTAACTGATAGAGAGGGTTGGGAAAATGTGGTAGAGGAAGATGCTATTTGTGTTAAAGATACCAAAGTGCTGAATATACATTTTACAGTTCTAACATCCTCATTCTTACACACACAAGCAATGTTGATCGGTGAAATTGATTGCACTTTGATAGCAATAAAGTAGATCATATGGGGGCAAAATAGCTCAACATTCTTATGCCTAATGATGGACTCTTAGTGTTATCATTACCACTTGAAATAGAAATCTTGGTGTTGCCTTGGATAATACTCTAAAAACATCCACCTCATGCACAACAGCAGCACTCAAAAGCTAATGGAATGTTAGGAATTAAGTAAGAATTTACAAACAAAACTTCATTATTCACTTTTTTTTTAGCTATGTCTTGAATACTGTATGCTTTTTGAACCACACATCTCAAAAATGGCCATTGGCCATAGTACATATGGAAAAAGTATAGATATGAGCAACAGACTTGAATAAAGGGGTATGGAACAACTTCCATACAAGAAGATAGAAGATGATAGAGAAAGGTAGGACTCTACAGCTCGAAAAAAACAAAGGGGCCGATATTATAAACATAGAAACATGACTGCAACTTAAAACCATACATCCTATCCAATCTGCCCTTCCATACCAACTACTAAGCTCTACAGTCCCTTTTTTCCTTTAGAGATCTTCTGTGTTTGTCCCTTGCTTGTTTGAATTCAGATATTGGTTTTGTCTCTACTACCTCTACTGGGAGATTATTCCATGCATCTACCACTCTTTCCAAAAAAAATATTTCTGCAAATTATTCCTGAGTCTTCTCCTTTCACCTTCATCTTATGCCCCCTTGTTGCAGAGCTTTCTTTCAATTGAAAGAGGCTCTCCTTCTGTGCATTTATGCCATGGAGGTATTTAGACATCTCTATCATATCTCTCCTTTCCTGTCTTTCCTCCAAAGTATACATATTGAGACTTTAAGTCTGTCCCCATATACCTTATAGCAAAGCCCACTGTAATTTTGGTAGCCACCCTGTTCACCGATGCCATCCTGTTTATATCCTTTTGAAGATGTGGTCTACGGAATTGCACACAATACTTTAAATTAGATCTCACCAAAGACTTCTACAGAGGCACTATCACATTCTCCTTCCTGCTGGCCATTCCTCCCCTATGCACCCAAGCATCCTTCTGGCTTTCACCATCTTCTTTTCTACCTGTTTAGCCACTTTAAGATTATCGGAAACAATCACCCTAGGTTCTGTTCTTCTTTCCTGGACAGAAGCACTTTGCCTCCTATTTTGTACCCCTCTCTTGGATTTTTGCAGCTCAAATGCATGACCCTGCAGTTTTTTTAGCATTAAATCTCAGCTGCCAAATTCTCTACCATTATTCAAAGCCCTTATCTAAGTAACCCAGGGATAAGTGTGACTGAAATTGCCGCTATCTAGATAAGGTCAGGCTACTCAATCTATGTAATCTCCAGGAACAAGCAGGAATATATTCTTCACATATGGGTGACGTTGGCACCGACAGAGCCTGTGCAGGAACGTTCCCCAGCGTCCTATAGGAAAGCCTTTAGGAGTACTCCACTGTGCCTGCATGACTGCCTTCCCGCTCTTCTGACTCCCTCTCCTCAGTTTGTCTTTTTCCGCGGAGCCAGCAGGATTAGTATCCCACTTTTCCTGTCACCGCAGAAATCTTTTTCTTCGGAATCGTGCTTTTGCCTTACTGTCTCCTCACCGGCATCACCCCCAATTCTGGAACCATATTTTATCTTAATTTTTCATTATTTTTTGTATTTTAATTTCAGTTTTATTTTTTCTTCAGTTACTTCATCAAGGGCCTAGTGCCCCGCATTGGCCTCAGGCCTATTCCCTCCATCATGGAGAAACACCCTTCCAGGTTTAAAAAATGCACCAAGTATTCCCGCACTATTTCTGTCATGGACACACATAACTGGTGCCTAAAATGCCTCGGTCCCGACCACGACTCAGACTCTTGTGCTGTCTGTAAACATATTACTAAGAGAGGTTTAAGAAACCGGGCCAGAAAACTGTCGGAACCTTTTCCATCAGACTCTGTTTTGCTGGCATCAACATCCTCTCGATCATCGGCTTCCAAGGTATCCAAAACCTCAAATCACAGCTCAGACTCCAAGAAGAAGAAAACTTTGAGATCCCCACCAAAATCATTGCGGGATCATCAAGAGCTTTGTCAAAGGAATCCAGAGAGGATCAAAGGATAGGTCTTGTTCTAAACACAGAGACTCTCCGAAGACATCCTCTGAAGCTGGACATCAGACTGTACGCCCTCGGCAGGAGGACTTATCCTCCAAAGCCTTGGTGGGGGACCGGGAGTCCTCTGAGGCATCGACCTCAGCAGAACCCTGGTGCCGTGTTCTGGTACGGTGGCTGCAAGCCCTGTTCCTTCCTCGGACCAGACACCGACAATCTCATTGGATCAGCGCATGCTATCCATTGAGAAGACATTAGCAGCACTCCTATATTGCTCCTTTACCAGCATTGATGCCCGGTGCTCCATCGGCAGGGCCACAATCAATGCTGCTGACTACTCTGCATGCTGAGGACATAGAGCATGACCGGCACTAACAGCACCGTTCACACGGTTATTGGTTCCGACTGCATCTGACTCAGATCATCGATCCCTTGATTCAGAGGACCACCTGGATTTCGCATCTGTATCGGAACCATCACCAATGGCCACCACCTCCCGCCGCAAATCTCCACCGAAGGATATGTCCTTCCAAGAATTTATTCGAGACATGGCAGTAGGGCTCTCGATACCAGCAGCGGCGGAACCGGAGCCTCGAGTGGTGGAGCTTGAAATTCTCCAGTACCCCACAGCACCAAAGACGCAATGATCTTAACAGCATACAAGATCCTTCATAACCTAATGCTTCACATGTGGGAGACCCCGCTCATAATTGCACCGATTAGCAGACGTCTTGATACGTTGTATCGTGTACCGGAGGCCCTAGTTTTTCAAAAACCGCAACTACCACATCACTCAGTGGTGGTTGAATCAACGATGCAACACATCAATAGTGGCAAAACACATGCATCTATACCTCGATGCTTTTGCCCGACAGTCTTTCCAGGCTTCCATGCTGGCAAGTAGGATCAATTCCTACATTTTATATATGGGAATGTTCTTAAAGGAGATTAATAAGAATTGGGAAGCCTTCCTTCCATTCATCCCAGATGACAAAAAGCCAGCTTTTGAAACTGTCCTCAAGAACAGTCAAAATGTCTCCAAATATGTTAACAGGGCAGCATTTGATGCTTTTGAATCTACCAGTAGAGCATCTGCTATTGCCATCGGTGCTAGAAGACTAGCATGGTTGCAGGCTTCGGACCTTGTACAGTGGGTCCAGGACAAGCCGGGCAATATCCCCTGCACTGGGGAAAACCTGTTAGATACGAATTGGAGAGAAAAGGCTGGAGAGCTTGAAACTGATGACACTACCCTAAAAAGGCTCTCCAAGAAAACTGCTGACCCCTCAAAGAAGAAGCCAGCAGCAAAAAAGCACTACTACCTCAAAAAGAGGAGGTTCTACCCTTCTTACTCACAGCCTCCTTACCAACAGCAGGGCAAGTAGCAGGGGACAAAACAGACTGAGAAGCCCAGAACTACCAAACAGCAGCCACCAGCTCAAACATAGGTTATTCCCAGTTTTTGACTACATCCTGGGGAACATGATCATCCTGACCCTGCAGGGGCCCAATCAAATAAAAATGACAGGTCGACTTTCCTCCTTTGCCAATCACTGGCAGACCATCACCTCAGAGCAGTGGACCCTAAACATCATCAGGGAGGGTTATCAGTTAAATGTCAAACAACTTCCTCCGCCTCACTTCAAGGGTGAATATCCCCTCCAACCCGTGCTCAGGGCCCTGCTCAAGGAGGAAATCTCTAACTTGCTCACCCATAGAGGAGGTCCCACAACAATAATTACACAAAGGCTGCTACTTTCCTTACTTCCTCATCCCAAAGAAGTCAGGAGGATACAGGCCTATTCTCGACTTCTGAAATCTCAACAAATTCTTGGTAAAGGAAAAGTTCAAGATGATCTCCCTGGGAACTCTACTACTCTGTCTGCAGGAACAAGACTGGTTATGTTCCCTAGATCTAAAAGATGCATATACTCATATCCTAATGCATCCAGGACACAGGAGATATATTCGCTTCACCTTTCAAGGGGGCCCATTACCAGTACCGAGTCCTCCCCTTCGGCTTGGCATCGGCTCCCAGAGTTTTCACAAAATGCATGTCTGTAGTAGCAGCCCACCTGCGAAGCAAAGGCATTTTTATCTTCCCCTACTTGGATGGCTGGTTGGTAAAGGCAGACTCTCCAGAAGAACTGTGCTCTTTATGCCAGACCACATACCATTGCTACAGCACCTGTGATTCGTAATACACTTCCCACAGTCTCAACTAACCTCAACACAAAGATTGGAGTTCATAGGAGCAGTGCTCGGTACTCAACTATCCAGGGCCTTTCTACCACTGGAACATATGGACCGACTGGTCAACCTAGTCACCTAAATGCAGCAACAAATATCATCACTGACTCGGGACTACCTGCGTCTCCCAGGTCATATGGCATCCACAGTGCATGTAGTACCATATGCACGATTATATATATGCCTAGCACAATGGACCCTATGCTTCCAGTGGACACAATCCCACGGGACAATTGAACGAGCTCATTCGGATCACCCTCCCATTAGTCTACTCCATACTTTGGTGGTGCACAGCAGCAAACCTGCTTGAAGGGTCACCTTTTTGGATGCTTCAATCTCAGCACAGCCTTACAACAGATGCGTTCAAGGGCAGTTGGGGAGCCCACTTGGAATCACTCTCCACTCAGGGCCTCTGGACAACCCAGGAGTCATCACTACAGATCAAGTTATTGGAGCTTCGGAAAATCTCAAAAGCCTTACAGGTTTTTCACCATCAACTCTCCAACAGCCATGTTCTGGTAAGGCAGACAACCAAAAGTGGCAATGTTCTACCTGAACAAACAAGGCATAACAGGTTCACTCCCCCTTTGCGAGGAGGCCTATTGCCTGTGGAACTTGCCTTCTCTCACCACATACACCTTCGTGCAATATGTATTCTGGGTGAACAGAATCAACTTGCGTACAGACTTATTCGGTAGCCCAGATATTCAAAGCCTGGGGAACACCAGTCATCAACCTCTTTGCTACCCCACAGAACACCAAACGTCTGTACTCCAACTCCAGAGTTCCATCCAAACTTAGCCAAGCAAACGATGCCTTTCATCTACATTGGGGTTGAGGACTGCTTTATGCATTCCCCCCTACACCTCCAGTACCAAAAACCCTTTTCAAGCTCCAGCTGGATGGCGGCACTATGATACTCATAGCCCCCTTCTGGCCTTGACAACCGTGGTTTTCCCTTCTTCTTACATGGATCCAGTCCGTCTAGGCTGCAGTCCGAACCTTCTATCCCAGGAAGATGGAACGGTTCTCCATCCCAATCGGAGATCATTCCATCTGATTGCGTCGCTGCTGAAAGCATAGCCTTTCAGCATCTCAACCTGTCTACTAAAGTAAAAAACATCCTCCTGGCTTCTAGGAAACCCTTCGCCAGAAGGATGTACTCCTGCAAATGGCGCAGATATAAATCATGGTGCTCAAAAGACAATCTCAATCCATTTGATGCACCATTACTGCACTTGTCCTCTTCAAGACTCAAAACCAATTTGATTTGAGTTCACCTAAGTGCCATTGCAGCTTTTCATAAACCGATCAATGGCCAACCCATCTCAGTGCACCCTTTAGTGACATGCTTCATGAGAGGCTTCCTCCTCTCTAAGCCACCCATTCGACCACCTCCAGTGGCATGGGATCTCAATGTTATCTTGGCCCAGCTTCTCAAACCCCCGTTTGAGCCCCTGAGAACAGCTCACCTGCTCTACTTGACTTGGAAGGTCATATTTCATGTGGTCCTGACCTCAGTCAGGCGCATTAGTGAGTGGGAGGCGTTGGTGGCTCACCCACCATACACCAGATTCCATGTTGACAAGATTGTCCTCAGGACACATCCATACTTCCTACAAAAGGTGGTATCACCAGTCTACATAAATCAATCCTTCATACTTACAGTCTTCTTCCCAAGACCTCATTCCTCCCATGCAGTGGCCACCCTGCACACACTCTATTGTAACAGACCCTGGCCTATCTCCAGAAGACTCAGGATCATTGCAAGTCCTCACAACTCTCCGTGTCATTTGACCCCACTCATCTGGGGCTTCCGGTAACTAAATGAATGCTTTCCAGGTGGATAGCAGACTGCATTGCTTTCGGTTATGATAAGGTAGGACTCACAGGACATGTCACAGCTCAGAACATCTGAGCAATGGTGGCATCTGCAGCTAACCTAAGCTCAGTAGCCATTGACGAAATATGCTGGGCAGCAACCTGGTCCTCTATCCACATCTTTGCCGCCCACTACTGCTTGGACAAAGACACCCGCAGGGATGTGGTCTTTGGCCAGGCAGTCCTCCAGCATTTCTTTGGAACATAGCTACAACTCCATCCCCTGCCCACACTGTTATCCAGATCTCCATAGTGGGGATGTCTATGTCCAGTTAAATTCAGTCCAACATATCTGACCTGGGTTCCAACTCTCTTGTAGATCTGGGAGCTAAGGAGTCCCATATGTGAAGACTACATTCCTCTTTGTTTCTGGAGATAGCGTAGTTACTCACCTTTACTCACCTGTAACAGGTGATCTCCGGGAACAGCAGGAATTTAGTCTTCAAAACCCACCCTCCTCCCCATGGAGTTGTAGGGTTATTTTTACTCTTCCTTCTACAAACCCAACTGAGGAGAGGGAGTCAGAAGAGCGGGAAGGCAGTCACGCAGGTGCAGTGGAGTACTCCCAAAAGCTTTCCTGTAGGATGCTGGGGAGCATTTCTGTGCGGGCTCCGTCGGTGCCGACGTCACCCATATGTGAAGATTAAATTCCTTCTGTTCCCGGAGATCACCTGTTACAGGTGAGTAACTACGCTTTCAGTGGCAATCACTATCACCACTGAATATACGGATTATATTTAAGCATTGTAGTTGACTGCCGTGGTGTTTAAATATTGGCTTGTTTGAAAATCAACCCCAAAGATGACTGATAAACATTCAAAATCATAAAAGATGTAGGTAAGGTACGAGGAGCCGTTATTTACTACATCTCACAATACAGGAAATAGGAGGTTCCTTTTGAAACTATTAGGCAGCAGTTATAAAGCAAACATGGGGACATACCTCTTCATGCAGTGTACAGCCTGTGGACATAGAGATCAGCAGTATAACTGGGGTCGTCAAAATTAAACAAATTCATTGAAGATAAATAGCCTGTGATTGACCTAACATGACAGTTAGGATTTCATTCAGCATTCAAACAATGAAAAAGCTAGAAACTAGGGGCCTGTTACTCATTTGGGACGGCTATGCACCACTATGGTGCCTAGCTGTCACTGTGGACCTCTAACCCCGGATATTCAATGCTGGGATCATACGTGGCCCCCTGCATTGAATATCCGGGGTCACCGCACAGCCTGCGATACTGTAGAAGCTAACCAGGTAGTAGCGATATTGCCCCGCTACTGGTTAGTTCCCATGGGTAAAACTAGGTCAGCTTTTGCTTCGCTAGTTTTACTTCCAGGTTGCTAACCGGATAGGGGGGCAATATCACCATTACCCAGTTAGGGACTATCACTGCCCATGACATGCCCCGGAATGCCCATGACACACCCAAATACTATGGCATTTACACGGTTTACAGGTCAGTAAACCGTGTAAATGCCTTTAGAATATCGAGCACTAGAAGTATAGTGAGTAGATAATTCTAGATAGGTCCCACTTTTTACATACTTCTTTCAGGCACCTGCTAGTTTTTACAGTGAGGCAGGATACTGGGCTAGATGAACATTTTGTCTACTACTACTATTAATCATTTATATTACTATTACTACTAATCATTTGTATAGCTCTACAAGGTGTATGCAGTGCAGCACATATAGATGTAAGACACAGTCTCTGCTCATCAGAGCCTACAATCTAATCAAGACAAAACACATGGAGGCACATTCAGTATGTGCGTACAGGCCCCTGTGCATCCGATTTAAATCGGGACGCCCAGAGGTAGACTCCATTCTGATCCTGCGGGAGCTAGACATGCCCACAGGATCAGAATTGGGTCTAGGGCCTGAACGTGCAGGTTGGGCCCTGATTCTGATCGGCCTGCACGCACAGCAACTTGCCCGGCTTTCTCAGTCAGGCTCCTGAATGGGACTGGCTGTGGGGAACTTACTGCTCCTGGCCCGACAGCTTGATCCCAGACGTCGAAGGGAACTTGTCTTCCTCTGCGGTGGAATAAGTCTCCGTCTAAGTTCACGGCCCCGGACGTACAGGGCCGACCTCAGAATCAGCCCTGTACATCCAGGGTCATGGACCACCCATGTCCCGCCCTTGCTTCGCCTCCAGAACGCTCCCACCCACCCCCATCTAAGCCTCCCCATACAAATGCATTGTTCGTATGGGAAGGCTTTTGCCAGGGCCAGCAGGGGAGCGATGGATGGATGGATGTCCCAATGGGATGGATGTCCTAATGGGACGTCCAGACCCGCTATTTGTGGGACAGAATGACCCCATAGTGAAACTGGGGTCTAGAGTATGGTACATATAAGTAGTGGACAAGAGAGTGAGGAGCATCAGGATCCAAAAGCAGCCTCAAAGAAGTGGGTTTTTAGCTTGGATTTGAATAGAGCTAGAGAAGGTGCCCGACGCACCTACTCAGGTAGTTTGTTCCAGGCATATGAAGCAGCAAAGTGATCTGCCAGAGGAGCAGAGTTCCTGAGGAGAAGTGTAGAGTGAGATAAGAGAGGAAAGGTAGTGAGGAGCTGCAGGTAGGTAAGTAGGAGAAGTTTTAGATGAATGCGGAAACAGATAGGGAGCCAGTGAAGTGACTTGAGAAGAGGGGTAACATGAGTATAGTGACACTATCTGATACAATCTGGCAACAAAAAAATATTTTTATTGAGTTTTATAAAACAAAAATGGGGAAGTATTTCTTCATGCAGTGCACAGCCTGTGGAGCTATTTGGCATGGAACATAGAGGCCAGCAGTGTAACTGGGGTCAAACCAAAATTAAACAGATTCATTGAAGATAAAATATAGGAGATATAATAAAGGCTTTTAAATACTTAAAAGGTATTAATGAACAAACAAACCTTTCTCAAATACAGGGAAGCTACAGAACTAAAGGACATGAATGGAAGCTGAAGGAGGTAAACTTAATAGCAACATTGGGAAATATGTTTTCACAGCAAGGGTGGTGGATGCCTGGAGTGCCCTCCCGAAGGTAGTGGTAGGAGACAAGAGTGACAGTCACTACTTAACAAGGATGAAATCAAAGCAAACGTAAATAACTTGATAAAGAGAAAGGGGTAACCTGCCTGGAGTGGCACGTACAGTACAGCCTTAAGCAAAGACATTGCGAGGAGTAATCTGCACAGAGCAGCAGCTGCAGCTCTACAACTCTAGCCACCTTATTGAGCAGATTAGATGGACCATACTGGTTTTTATCTACTGTCAGCTACTTGTACTACTTACTATATGAAACAATGTACACTCTCCAGTAATTCACATGAGTCATATCTAGTAAAAAGATATGCTCCCTCATGTAGCCCATCAGTACTTTTTCTGGCATAGTTCAGTACAGAAAGAAAGCCCAAAACTTTCCGTTGCAAAAATTCCATATGAAGGAGCAAATAACAGTTATTCACCGCTGCTGGCAAAGATTTGCAGTATTGGCGGTGGCATGGATATGGAAGAAGCATTGGGGGACGTTAGGAAGCAGTGGAAGCGAGGCTTGACTCTTTGGAAGTGCTAAGGACAACCTAATTCATGTAACAGTCATTACTCCCTAAAAACCGTGACGTAAGATTTGCCCTGAATTTGACTCATCCCAACCGTCCATTCTAGGGATAATTTTAAAACAGGGTACCTAGGTTAAGTAAGCAGGGGGATGCTTGTTTTAATGCTATTTTATAAAGACACATAGGTGCTAGCACAAATCCAGCTGCTGAAATTCCTACATTCAAGGCACTGATATTACACGTGCTTGAGAGCAGGTGTTAAAGTTAGCACATTTTTAAATAAAATACACGTGTTATCAGGACTCCGTTCATGCTCTGCCCTTGTGCAAACCTACTGTACAAGTATGTGCTGGCTTGCACTGCACATATTTTAGGTGTGACCTAATTTTATAAAAGCTCATTTATACACATGCAGCTATGTTTCACGCTGAAAGTGGTTTATAAAATTGCCCTCTGAATGATCTGGCAGAACATCTGTTATCTGCCATCAGATAATTATTGTGCGGTGTAGTAGTGTGGCGTATGATGTTAAAACACCAACCAGACAGCATTTCTGAGGAAACAAAACATGTTTTTATTCAGACCCATGAAGCTGGTCTCCTAACCCTTCCTCCGGCTCATATAAAGTTCCTGCCTTGCCCAGTTAAAGTTTCTACCTTTGTACAGCTTGCCTTGAACGAACTCCTGGCTCTCCCCCTCCTGCAGCGGGCTGGGTTTTTAACCTCTTCCTGTGAGCCACCCCATCCTAGCCCTGAACTCTGGGCTTTAGGCTTTAGGCTATTTTGAAGGGGCCTGTTGATAATCCCTCTGGAGAGGTAAGGGCAACACCCTATAGATCCCATCACACACCCTATAGATCCCATCACACACCCTCCCCTTCAGCTGAACCATGCCCCGTTGAGCACCTTCCTCACCCGGGAAAGGAAGTCCGCATTCAGATGAGTCCAACCAGCCCTCTGGCAGACATGGCCTTCCTGAGATGCTGGAAGGCCAGGCCCAGATCTGGTGACTACTGGATCCATTCGGGAGCTCTCTTCCAGAGGAGTTTGGTTAGTGGCTCCGCCAGCTCTGCAAAATTAGGGATGAACCGGTGGTAATAGTTGAGGTCATATCTGCCCATTCCCGATTAAATACCCCAGGTATTGAATGTCACAACTTTCCAGAAAACATTTCTTGGGGTTGGCCGTCAACCTGGCCTTTCACAGGCTGCTCAGTACGGCTTGTTCTTGGGTTAGATGGGTGGTCCAGTTTCTGCTGTAGATGACAGTGTTGTTAAGGTAGGCAGCCTCATACTCCTTGTGTGGTCAAAGTAGACAGTTGACTAGGCGTTGAAACGTGGCGGGAGCCCCGTGTAATCCAAAGGGTAGCACTATAAACTGGAACAGACCTTGCGGGGTTGACAAATCAGTTTTTCTCCCTGGCAGCTAGAGGTCAAGGGTACCTGCCAATATCCCTTGGTCAGGTCCAAGGTTGATATAAAGCGTGCTCCGCCAAGTCGCTCGATTAGCTCATCTGCTCTGGGCATGGGATATGCTTCCAGTTTAGAAGCTGCTTTGATCCTCTGGAAGTCAATGCAGAATCTGATACTTCCATTGGGTTTAGAAACCAGGATGATGGGTGATTACCAGTCACTCATGGACTCTTCTATAACTTCCAATTTAAGCATCTCTTCCAGCTTGTTGGCAATGGTCTATTGCTGGGCTCCAGAATCTGATAGGGTCATTGCCAGATAATCACGTCAGGGTCACTAATGATATTGTGACAAATGAGGTGGGTTTGTCCCGGGCAGGTGGAGAACACCTTTAGATTCCGGTAGATCAAACATTCTAGATCTCTTCTCTGGGCAGCAGAGAGCTGGTCTCCAATCAGGACTTGAGCTAGATACGGCAGGGCTGAAATTTCTGGCCTAAAATCACCTTCGTGTACCATCATAGCTGTCCCTGGAGTCCACTTTTTCAATAGGTTAATATGGTAAATTTTGACTTTCTTTCGTTTATCTGGTGGGCAATCTTGTAGTTAACAGGTTCTACATTCTCTTTGACCTCATAGGCCCCCTGCCATTTACAGAGTAACTTGCTTTTGGATAAGGGCAGCAAGACTAAAATTCTGTCTCCCACTTGGAAGGTGCTTTGAACAGCTGTGTGATTGTAGCCCCTGGCCTGCTCTGCTTGGGCTTTTTCCAGGCTGAGTTTGGCCACCTCTCCAGCTTTCCTTAGCCAGTCTTGCATTTGTATAACGTACTTTAGCAAATTATGCCCGGCACGGGGTTCTTCTTCCCAGGTGTCTCTTACTACATTTAATATGCCTCTTGGCCATCTTCCGAATAGCAACTTAAAAGGCGAAAACCCCATGGAACTCTGAGGTACTTCACAGATGGCAAATATAAAATAGGGTAGGAGAATGTCCCAGTTCTTCCTGTCCTCTTGCACAAGCTTTTTTAACATCTGTTTCAGATTTTTATTGAATCGCTCAATGAGGCCATCCATCTGTGGGTGATATACTGATGCTCGCAGGGTCTTGACCTTCACCAAGGCACACACTTGCTTCATCACCTTGGATTCAAAGGGTGTTCATTGATCTGTGAGGATCTCATTGAGTATTCCCACCCATGAGAATACTTCCCAGAAGGCATTCATAATTGTAGAAGTCTTCATATTCCTTATAGCAATGACCTCCGGGTAGCAGGTAGCATAGTCTAGCATGACTAAAATATACTTGCTGCCTCGGGCGGTTCACTTCAAGGAACCTACCAGGTCCATGGCCACTCTTTTGAATGGGGTTTCAATAATATTTATTTAGCTATGCTTGTCTACCACTTTTTACTGGGCCAAAGTGGTTTCGATTAAAATAACCAATGATACGTTGAACAAATATAACATATTTTTAATTTGAACTGGGGTCAGGAAAGGTGAAGGGGTTAAGTGATCAACAAGGTTGTAACATATTTACAATACCAGTTGGGTATACATCATGAGTTCTAAACTTATTTACATTTCTAATTCTTATCTCGCTTTCTATTTGCATTGCACACAGCATGATCCAGCATTTATGGGGTGTTATAGGGGAGTGTGCCAAAGAAGTTCCTGAACAGGTGTGTCTTCAGTTGTTTCCGAAAGGTATAGAGGTCTGTGATGTTTCTGAGTTTGGTTGAGAGAGGGTTCCATAGTGATGGGGCATAGAGGTCAAATGCTCAAGCACAAGCTTGGCTATTGTGTTTTGTCCTTGGTATGATCAGGACGTTGTTTGTGGTCTGTCTTGTGGTTCTCCCAGAGTTTGTTTGTGGTAGGAGGGTGTGTAGATGGGATGTCTGTTGTTGGTGCAGCGTTTTGTGAGCCGATAGTAATGTCTTATAATGGATCCAGGAACCGATGGGAAGGATGTGGAGTTGCTTCAGTATTGGGGTGATGTGGTCATATTTCTTTGCTCATTGTATAACCCTGGCAATTGTGTTAAGGGTTGTTCATAGAGGGTGGAGAGTTGAGAGTAGGAGTCCTAGATATATTGCATTACAGTAGTCGAGGTGGGGAAGTGTCACTGCTTGGATGACTGATCTAAAGTCTTGGGGGTCTAGGAGCAGTCTGAGGCGCTGTATCATTTTGGTTTTGAAGAATATTGTTTGTGTGGTCTTTGTTATCTGTTGCTTGAGTGAGAGGGTCTGGTCAAGGATGACTCGTAGATATTTTATTTGTGCTTGAATTCGTATCTGGGTTGTTCCTAGGATAAGGTAGGTTGGTTGAACGAAGGTTTGATCCTTTGTGACGAATAATGCTTCTGACTTCTTGAGGTTGCTTTCTTGGAGACATTGTCGAAACAATGCAGTAGCTGTGTGTGTGTTGGGTTTGTGGTTCTTATCGGTCCATATAGCATGATGTCATCTGAAAATAAGATATGCAATACTGGGTCAAATTAAGGTCCACAAAGCCCAGTATCCTGTTTCCAACAGTGGTCAATCTAGATCACAAGTACCTAGCAGTTTCCCCAGAAGACACAGGTTCCACAATGCTTGTATCGGGACAAGCAGTGGATATTCTGGGTCCCCTAATGGTTTATGTACCTTTCCTCCAGGAACTTGTTCAAACCTTTTTTAAACCCAGCTACACTAACAGCTTTTACTACATCTTCCATTGACGAATTCCAGAGTTTGATTACACTTTGAGTAAAAAATATTTTCTCTTTATTAATCTTATATGGCTTATACTGTAGCTTCATTGTATATCCCCTATTCTACATTTTGATGGCGTAAAAAATCGATCTATGTTCCACTCCATTCATTAATTTATAGACCTCTATCATAGCTCCCCTCAGCCATTTCTTTTCCAGGTTGAAGAGCTCTAACCATTTTAGGCTTTCCTCATAGGGGTATCCTTCCATCCCCTTTACCATTTTGGTGACTATTCTCTTTTCTAATTTTGCTATTTCCTTTTTAAGATACGGTGATCAGAATTGCACACAATATTCGAGGTACAGTCACACCATGGAACTATACAGAGGCATTATAATATCCTTCGTTTTATTCTCCATTCTGGATATATATGGACGTTGATGCCGTGTGACCATATCATTGAGCAGAGTGGTTGTAGATATATGTTGGACAGCATGGCTGACAGTGCAGAGCTTTGAGGGGTTCCTTGGATTTGACGGTAGGGGGTTGAAGTGCCAGCACTTGTTGGATTAGTTGATGCCTGTCTGTTAGGTAGGACTGGAATCACAGGAGGACCGTGTCTTTCATGCCAGATTCTTGTAAACGGTGGAGGAGGATGTTGTGGGAAACTGTGTCAAATGCTGCTGATATATCTAAGAAGAGGAGTAAGTATCTGGTTTGTTTGATTTGTATTCCCTTTATCAGCATAGTTATCAGGGAGACCATAAGCGTTTTGACTCCGTGTGAAGTCCGAAAGCTGTATTGCTGTGGGTCGAGTATGTTGTTCTTGTCAATGTGTTCTTGTAGTTGTTGTATTGCCTTTTCAGTGATCTTAGCAGTGAATGGGAGACTTGTCACTGGTCTGAATGAGGCTGGGTCCAATGGGTCGAGTTCAGGTTTTTTGAGGGTGGAGCGGGTGATGGACATCTTGAGGCATAGGCACTAGAAAGGCAGGTGAGATTATGACACTGTTAGGTGGGGCATGACTGGTAATATAACTGTACCTGTTTATTGACACCGAGCCAGAAAAATCAGGCTAAAACATGCTCTAGTCTTTTCTCCACCACCAGGTGTCCTCCTAATAGGTGGTTATAAGCCAACGATAGCACCTGCTGATGGTAGGGCTGGGGAACTATCAGTTGTTCTACCTCTTGCCCCTTTAGGGCCTCCTCCACTGTACAATAAATCTCCCTTTAGCACAAAATAGGAAAAGGTTTTTGAAGGGACTTTCCGTTAGTTACTGGAATCCCATCCACCTCCAAAACCCACTCTCGGACATCTTTAAGGGACTCGTCCTCTAGATGGGCCCTCCTGAAGCTCCCTGGGTTTTCTCCCTGTCCCCAATCTGGAAGGGGACAATCATATTTGGGTCACTATCACTGAGCCCTGAGCTATCCCCAGGGATTTCTTCCCTGTGCTTCCCCTCCTCACGTCCCTTCCCCATAGCCGCCCCCAGATTCTGTTGGTAGCATAGTTTTTCCTGGTGATGCTGACTCCAGGTTTTAGCAGGCTTGGGAGCCCTGATATATAGAGCCGGGTCTTCCAGGGTGGAGATCTCTGGGACATTTTCCTGGTCTGACTTAACAGAGCCATCAGTTAGTCGGGCCCATATCGCTCCGAAGTTTGGGTAATCTCGGCCAGTCACCACTGGATATGGGAGCACTACGACCTTGACCGTGGCTTGCCTTGCTGGGGTTTTCAGTAAAACCTGTGCCATTGGATACTGCCTCTTATCTCTGTTCTGACAGGCCATTGTTACCATCTTTGCATAGTCAATTTGAAATTGAGTTATTGTTTCCCGGCGAATGAGGGTCTGCATACTCCTGGAGTCTATCAAGGCCTGGAGGCAGGTCCCCTTGAACTCTATAGGAATCACAAAGTTCTGTGCCCCATGGTGTGGGGACTGTCCACAAAAACGCAGGTGTGAGGGATGGTTAGGATGAAATCCATGGGTGGTTCTGTACCGAGGGGACACTCCTGAGCAAAGTGTCCCCAGGCTCCACACCTAAAATAGGTGAAGCGGTCATGGCAGGGCCTCTGCCCTTTCCTAGGAGGTGACTGGGGGTCGGAACATTGGGAGCTAACATCCATTCAGGTTCCCCTTACGTTGTCCTGGGCTAACAGGTGACTTCTCCTTCTCACTTTCCGCTTCAGTCACCAGCTGGGCTTCATGGTACTCCTCAGCTATTTCCACTGCACTCTCCATTGTAAGCTTGGGGTGCTGACGTACCCACTGTTTCATCGGGACAGTCAAGCTCTCCAAAAATTGCTCCAATAGCACAATCTTGACTATCTTGGGCCTGGTCTTTTCCTCCGGTTGCACCACTTCAATGCGAGGTCCTTCAATCAATAGAAGAAGCTCCAGGGGCTCTCTTTTATCTGGAGCCCCCCCACCCCTCTTAATCACTGGCATTAGGACTGGAGTACAGCCGGCCCGCTCCAGTATGGTGGCCTTGACAGCTTCATGCATCGCTCGCCTATCTGGGTTGGCGTCCTAGAATGTAGCATGACTACTGCCCGTAAGCAGATTCCTCCACTATCTGGATAGTGCTGCTGAATATCTCTCTCGGTGCCCTTATCCAGATAACCTCTGTGGTTAGCCAGAATAAGGGCTTTTGAAAATTGACTCCTGCATTTCTATTTAGTGCAGGATATATTTGAGAGGCTGCACAACAGTTCTAATGTGTACAGAATGCGATATATGAAGGAAGCACATCATAATGGCAAGAAAAAATTATAGATCATTTGGGATAGAGGAAGAGATTGTAATAATGCCATCGACCAAAATGGGAACAGGCACCTTTGGATGTGCCACAGGTCATTTTCTAAGAGTAGATTAGTTGTCCTTTAGCCCATTGCACAGGATGTTTGTGATTTACTGAAAACTGCACCTGCATTGCAAGAAAATGCTAAATAAAGAAAAAGAAGGGCTAAAAGACACTCGTACCTCTGATTCCAAGTAGTAGTGAAAAATAGAGACAAAGCAAAGTTTTACTAATCATTCATATTCACCCCAGTGTCTTACAAGGACAGCTTTCGAGATTAGGAACACAGTTGGAAAAACAATTAAAAACAGAAAAGCAATGAAAAAAGACTTGGCTCATCACAGGCATATTGCCACTTATGTCCCGCTATTAAACAACAGACCATAGCACTACAGTCATTGCCTAAGCCTTTAAAAAACCCCACTGTAAACGGATCTCTTGAATATCTTACCACAGCAGATTGATTAGTGCAACATGAATTCCTATTTGAAATTGTCAAGTCACAAAACATTGTTCTTAAGCATACAAAATGATCAAAAACGTGATCCTTTAAGAGGCAGTTGGTGAGGTGGTATCTTTAATGGCGGAGGTTTTTTTATTTCCATTTATAAGGGAAGTGGACATCCATTTTGAAAGAAGACTTCTGTAGCAACAGAAGTCTTCTTCCTCTCCCAAACTGACCATGGCTTTGCTTAAGAGGCTTTGCTATTGTTTGCACTGACAACCTGTTCCGGAATACTTGGGGCTTTATTTGTGCTAGTGGCTTCAACTACTAATCCGGAAACACAAGGAGCAAGAGTGACGATGACACAGATTATTATTCCAGAAATTTTTTATTGTAGTTCCCCAAAAATCTCTAAAAAAATCCCCCAAAAAATCTCTGGAATAAGCATCTGTGTCATCGTCACTCTTGCTCCTTGTGTTTCCTGTTTGATACTGCGAGAGCTGCTGCTCTCTTTGTGCCTAACTTCAACTACTAATCCTCCTTGAAAAAAACTAAACCCATTTTCATAACACTGTTTGTACCACCATAATTTTGACCTTTCTGCTGCCAATCTACTTATCCCATATCTTTTGTCTCTTGCTACCTCAGAAATTGCAAAACTCAGCCTTTTGACCTTTGTGGTTATCACCAGTCTGATTGTCTAAATGTGGCTGCTTGACTCCCTCTCCATCCTACAAAATGCAATCACATTTTTCGGTCCTCAGAGACCTTAATTGGTCTCCTTGCCACTTTCAGGTTCCAGTCCAACATTGTGTTGCATCTCTAAAATCCTCTGGGGGCATGCCCCCTGGACCTTTCTGGGCTCCATCTTCCTTCTACCTCCCTGTCGTAAGCGTGCTGTCTTCTCCCTTTTCTATCCCTCATCCTTATCAGTATAGATGTCAGTATTGTGGTCATCTACTACCAATCTAGAGAAGAGAATTCTCTTATGCTTTATCAGGGCTCACTTCCTAGTCTTTTGATAGCTCGCCTCATCTTCTCTTCTTTTCCCTCACAACTACAGGGGCTTGCAAAAGTATTTACACCCTTGTATATTTTCCACATTCTGTTTAATGTATTTCTGAATTGCATTTTTAAAGTATCTATACAACATATTTTACACTTCCAATGTGAAAGAACAATTATAGAAATATTCAAAAAATAATTAAAAATAGGAAGCCAAAAGATTCCAATTGCATACATCTTTACATCTGTTGTCATATCAAATCCAAATAAGCTCCATTGCCAAAAATTGCCTTAACTGAGCATGTAATAAGTGAAATAGTCACAGAATACTCCTGGATGAAGAATCAAGCTGTTTCAGTGGTATGAAATGAATTCGAAACAAAGGTCTGAACATGCTGAACATGGAGCTGCTGAGAAAACTCCTGGGTAAAGTTATTCAATGGGGCAGATTGGGATAAGCCTAAAAGAAAATTACAGTGTGTTTGTTTATCTCTTCGGCATTGTCTATTCCATCACTGTAAAATGGAAACAGTTTAGTACCAGGATGACATTGCCTCTGTCAGGCGATCCCTCCAAAGTCAGTTGTCCTGAGTTAAGGCAACTGCAAAGGAAGGTCACTGTGAAGCCTAAGATTATTTCTAAAGAACTACAGAGACATCTGACTGAGATTGGTGAAAATATTTTCACTTCAAGATTTCCCCACAAGCATGGCCTGTATGGAGTGATTCACTACTGTTTATTTATTACTAGCTTTTTTATACCGCATTATTTAGTATCAGCGCGGTTTACAAGAAACGGGAACAGTCAAACAACTTTACATAGAACAGGCATAACATCAAAACAATCAACTATACATAGAACAGGCATAAACAGTAAATCTAGTTAACTACTATCCTTCACCACTATCACTCACAATAACAGGACAAACCTTACCGCAATAAATACCATATGTGAATGAATAAAAATATATAAAGAACGCCGGAGACCAGGACCAGGAGAAACGTGTATGGCAAACTCTCTCATGACCCCTTCAACAGTAAGGACCTGTATCCGGTCAACCAAGAACCGCGCCTTTTCCCTATTTGCGCCAACCCAATGGAATGCCCTACCTTCAACAATACGTGCTATCCCGGATCTTACAACTTTTAGGA
The DNA here is from genome assembly GCA_033557465.1 of Ichthyophis bannanicus. Taxonomy (NCBI): domain Eukaryota; kingdom Metazoa; phylum Chordata; class Amphibia; order Gymnophiona; family Ichthyophiidae; genus Ichthyophis; species Ichthyophis bannanicus. The sequence goes on from CM066042.1 coordinate 232,463,416, forward strand.
AGGCATTGAAGACTCCATCTCTTCCAACTAACGTACGACCACCCACACTAGACCAGACACACAAACGAAAACAGCTGACGGCACACGACTTTAAATATGTGCCAGTAATGGAAATAGGTAGATCAGCAGACAGCCCATCACTGCGAATACGCTCCTGTAATGTAAATAGATCAGCAGACACCCCATCACTGCGAATATGCTCCTGTAATGTAAATATGCTCCTGTAATGTAAATGTGCTCCTTACTCTAATTCAGATGCAAACTCCTGTAATGTAAATATGTCACTAGTTTTATCTCAGATGTAAACCATGTTAGATGTATACCATATAATCACTATGTTATCTGTAAGTGTTATTTGTAAACTGCACTGATCTGTAATAGCGCGGTATATAAAAACAAATAAATAAAAAATAAATAAATAAAGAGGTAAAAGGAACCATCAGAATTGGGCATATACCTCATTAAAGATATCAGTTTTGTTGAGTGCTTGTTGCCCCCTTATCAATCATCGGCTCATGCATGAGATGGGATGAAATAGCTAAGGGCAAGAGTATGTGGTGTGGAGGAGTCTAGGAATGGATGAAGAGTGAAATTGGCGTAGTGCCAGGAAAGAAGTTTTGTTGATAGAACTGACTAGCTTTGTGAATGAGAGTTCTGTCTCTATGTAGACACCAAGATGCTTAAATTACCTGTAAGGCATGTGGCTGAGATTTTGGCAATGTTTGTTGTCAGTTGGTTATCTTTTAACCATTTGGAAACCTTGCACAAACAGCTATTTAAATCTGTAAGATCAGGGAAACGAGGAATCAGTAAAAGCAAGTCGAAGTATGTCACCAACTTAGTAATAAGCATTTATTGCTGCCTCCTGAATAAGTTGTGTCAGTGGGCCTAAGAAAATATTAAACAGAAGGGTAGGGTAAAGGGGAGGGTAAAGGATTTGGAAGACTGAGAGCTTATCATTATTATATATTTGAGAGTTTGGATAAAGATTACTGTCTATATATAGCAATATGCCTGTGATGAGTCAAGCGCTTTTATCATTGTTTATTTTCCATTGGTTTTTTTATTGTTTTTTCTGTTTTCATTTTTTCCAACTATTTTGTACATTTTATTTATTACCGCCTTTCGTGAATCAAGACGGTTTACATAGAACTAAAAACAATACATTGAAACAGAGTGAATGGAATTATACATTAAACAATTTTACATGAGTTAATAATTGGGGAGAAACGGGGGAGGAAAATGTAACTTTGAACAACTTTTAATGTCCTCTCATGATTATTAATATGGATGCGGCAATCACAGCGGAGATGTTATGGACTTCGTAATCTGCGAGTGAAAGCCTCTCCTTACAAAGTTACTGTAAAAGAGACTATCTTGTAAGAGTTTTGTATTTATGTGATTAGTTCACCAAAGTGTTCATTGAACAAATATGTTTTTAATGGTTTGCGGAAGGCTATTGTATCCTTGGTGGCTCTTAAAGTTTCAGGAAGGGAGGTTTTTTTTAGAGTTGTCTTTGGGTACACAGGTTAGTATAATTTTCTCTTTGCCTCTTTTATAAGGACTTGCAAGATAATGCATTATTAAAGCATCTCCTTACTGTCTTGCCTGTAAAAGTAGGAGGAAAAGGAATCCTGAAAAGGGACAATTTAAAACAATGAGGCTGATATTTACAGGGTTTAGGCCTATATGAAAATTAACCCTTTCAAGGCCTGCTTTAAATTTTTAATCCACATTCTGCAGCCTGGTTAATTTTTGCATATTTCAGGGAAATTGTACCCGTCTTATTCAATATGTTCTAATAGTGATTTTCCTTCTGCTATGGTCATGTATTATATACCATCTGATAGGAATATTTAGTCAGAATTTTGGATCCCAAGAGTTTTGGGCTCGGCCTGGAAAGGGTTAACTAGGGCTGAGTTATTAAGCTGTGGGTAAAATATCTCATTTTGCCACTACTTAGTTTACTGTGGGAGTCGTGGTTCCCTTTCCCTTGCCGTCTCACTCGATCTCTCTGCTGCATTTGACCTTGTCGACCATCGCACTCTTATTTCATGTCTGCATGATGCCGGCCTCACCGGCGCCGTCCTCCACTGCTTCCACTCTTTTCTTTCCTGCCAGTCCTTTTCAGTTCTCTCTGGGTCCTCCTGTTCCCCCTCCACTCCTCTTCCTTGTGGTGTCCCCCAGGGTTCTGTCCTCGTGCCCCTTCTATTCAGTATCTTTCTTGCCCCCCTCGCCCTTCTGGTCCAACAACACGGAGTTTCCGCTCACTATTACGCCGATTACATTTTCCTTCTCTATCGCACTGACTCAGCTGCCCCTGACATCACCCCCTTTAACAACTTCCTCTCATCTGTGTCTTCCTGGCTCTCTTCTAATTTTCTTCATGTCAATCTTTCCAAAACTTCAGCAATTTGGTTCCCTGCCGGTGGCCTTGTCCCCCCTCTCATCCCCCTGCTCTTCTCCTTCCCCATCCCCATCGTAACCACCTTACGCTATCTCAGTGTGACCCTTGATTCTTCTCTATCTTTCAAAGTTCATTTCTCCTCCGTTGTCCAACGCTGCTTCTTCATCCTACGTCAACTTCATTCTGTTCGTCCTTCCTCTATGACCATCCTTCTCCTCTCCCTTGTTATCTCACGCTTAGACTACTGCAATGTCTCCTTGGCTGGTCTCCCTCAATCTCAGCTTCTACGCCTGCAGCGAGTCCAGAACACAGCCGCCCGCATTCTTACTTGCACTTCCCGCTTTGATCACATCACCCCTCTTCTCATCCGCTTGCACTGGCTTCCAGTCACTTTCAGGATCCAATTCAAATTCCTTATCTTTGTCCATAGGTCTATCCACACTGGCATCCCACTCTACCTTGCTGATCTGGTCCATCTCCACACTCCTCACCGCTCCCTCCGTTCCATACACGCAAACTGCAGGTCCCTCCCTTCCCCTTCCCAAGCTCACCTAGAATCCACCCGCTCCTCTGCTTTTTATTTCCTCGGGCCCCGACTCTGGAACTCACTCCCCCCAGCCCTCTGCCTTGAACCCTCTTTTAAAACTTTCAAGGCTAACCTAAAAGGCTAACCTTAGGCCTACGAGAAATTCTCCTCATGGAGAAGCCAGCTTCTGGGTTTAAAAAGTGCACGAAGTGCAGCAGCACTATTTCTGTCACTGACATCCATGACTGGTGTCTAAAATGTTTGGGTCCTGACCACTCCATCACGGATTGTGAGTCCTGTTCCATGATGTCTAAAAGAGGTCTACAGAATCGAGCAGCCAAGCTCAGTACCCTGTTTCCCTCTGATGCAGCTTCGGTAGCATCGACGTCTTCCAGGGCTTCTTCTTCCTCCCATGGATCTCAGGTAACCAAACTCAAGTCCAGCCGGTCCTCGAAGGGTAGATCTGCCTTTAAGTATCGAGATGCCTCTGGGCTTGCTCTCGAGGAATCCGCACCGGCAAAATTACCCCGGCAGGAGGCTCCGGCTTCCAAAGCTTTATCTATGGGGTCACAGGTTGACATCGATGGCTCGGCCTCGACTGATCACCTGTTGCCATGTTCTGGGGTACCGGTGGTTACCACTGGTACCGACATCCAGACATTGGTGACGTCGATGGATCAGAATATTCTGACCATTTAGCGTGCCATTACGGCATTCATACAAGCTGCGACGCCTCCGGTACCGCAACAAACTCCGTTGTCAGTACCAGTTCCGGCACCGGCACCGATATCGGTTCCGGTGCCGGTACCGATTGCATCGGCTTCGGTGTCGACTGCAGCGGTACCCTGCTCTGTGATGCCCATCGGTACCGAATCGGTACCGATCACTCCCGATGTCGATACCAGATAGGCGATACTTCGATTCCTCTGAAGACTCTGATGAATCAGAGGCTTCTGTCAAAGCATCGGTACTCCTTCCTCAGGAGCCCTCTTCTCCAAAAAGAAGAATGTATCCTCCAGAAGACTTATCTTTTCAAGACTTCATTAGGGAAGTGGCCAGGGGCCTCTCCATTTCAGTGGCCCCTGAGGCAGAGCCTAGAGCCAGAAAATTGGATATCTTACAATATCCTAAGGCTCCTAAAGAGGCAGCTACTTTACCAATTCATGAGATCCTTTATGATCACATGTTCGGCATATGGGAGACACCTCTCACCACCTCCCCTCATTCTCGTAGGTTGGACACCATGTACCGTGTTCCTCCTTGTCCTGGCTTTCATAAGACTCAGCTTCCTCACCACTCTATTGTGGTGGAGTCTGCTATGAAGAGGATAAAGAGTGCAAAAAGGCACTCATCTAATCCTCCAGGAAGAGAATGCAGAACCTTAGATGCTTTTGGCAGGAGAATTTTCCAGGCCAATATGCTTGTTGCTAGAATCAACTCCTATAGTCTCTATATGGGGATGTTTCTAAAAGAAGTTACAGATCACCTGCAAACTTTATCTCCTTTTGTTTCAGAAGATAAAAGAGAGGAGTTTCTCACCTGGCTTAAACATGCCCAGGATGTTTCCAAGTTTTCCAACCGTGCAGCCTTTGACTCTTTTGAGTGTGCTAGCAGAGCCTCGGCTATTGCCATAGGTGCACGCAGAGTTGCTTGGCTACAAGCTTCTGATTTGGAACCCTGGGTTCAGGATGGACTAGGAAATCTTCCTTGTACAGGTGAAAACCTTTTTGGCAAAGATTGGCAAGCAAAGGCCACTCAGATGGATACTGAAAATTCTGCTTTAGATAGACTTTCAAAGTCTACTTCTGCTCCTGTTAAGAAAAGGTTGTTCAAAAAGGGATTTTTTTCCCAAAAAGGGGAGATATTATCCTGTTTATGGTCAACAGGCATCTTCTGCAGGTCGTTTTGCTGCAAAGCGACAGCAACAACCTAAACAGGCCAAGCCTAAGGCTGCAAGGGCTGCTACGGCCCAACAGCCTCAGCCTCTTCAGGGCCTTTGACTTTCAACTAGAGAACTTAGCCTTTCTGGCTCTAAAAGAACCAGAGCCTCTCACCATTCCAGGAAGATTAGCTCACTTTGCTCCCAGGTGGGAACAAATCACAGCAGAGCAATGGACCCTCTCCATCATAAGGGAGGGGTACAAGCTTCATTTCTTAAACCTTCCTCCTCACATCTTAGCTAGGGAGTCCCCATATGTGAAGACTCATTCCTGCTTGTTCCTGGAGATAGCACAGTTACTTACCTGTAACAGGTGATCTCTGGGAACAGCAGGAATAAGTCTTCACAGCCCTCCCACCTCCCCTAGGAGTTGTATCTCTTTTTCTATCTTTCCTTTCCTCTCTCTCTCTATTGTCTCAGCTTTAAACTCAAACTGAGGAGAGATGGTTAGGAAAGGCGGGAAGGCAGCGCGCAGATGCTGTGGGATGCTCCCAAAAGCTTTCCTTTTTGGGAAGCTGGGGAGCGTTTCCGCGCAGGCTCCGTTGGTACCGACGTACCCATATGTGAAGACTTATTCCTGCTGTTCCCAGAGATCACCTGTTACAGGTAAGTAACTGTGCTTTACCTTCCTATATGTTCCAGACAGTGGGTTTTGCACATCTTCATACTGTTTCACAGTATGTTTGGGGTATTGTGCACACAACCACTGCTGTGGTACTGACAGCTCCTACCATAACCCTAGGTTTAGGTATCCCTGAAGCTCCATGCTCCAATATCTTCCTACTTCTCACCAGTTAGGAAAGACATGGTGGATCTTCAGTAGATCTGAGGTTTCAACTCCTCAGACATCTGTCCTTTCTTTGGGAATACGGGGTTTTTTCCATACCCCTTCTTCCCTCAAGGACTAGGCCAGTTTGTCCAAATCGGTCAGTTCCTCTTTTGCTCCTAACTGTGAGTAACTCTGTAGCCAAAAGAGTTTTCAGCTTTTTCCATAAAGCTTCCCACTAAAGACCTACCGTTTTTGTACTACCCCAGTTGAATCCTGGGGTCACCTGTCACTTCCAGATTTTGACCTTCACCTTCACTTCAGTGAGGTCACCTTGAAGATTCCTCTACTGGATCCCCAGTAGACTCCATCAGCCTCTCTACTTCCTGCAATCCAGTAGGTGAGGTCCATATTGCATTGTTCATTTCAATATATTTTATGATAATTATCATACATACAAGGACTCCTTGCCGGTAGTCCTATCTTAGGTTAGCTGTTTTCTACAGCTCCTCTCTTTTTCAACTCCTACCCTCCATCCTCAGGATGCCTGGCCATATGTTTCAATCTCCAACATGCTAGGGCTCCAGGCATCTTAGCTTGGGAGTCCCCATATGTGAAGACTCATTCCTGCTTGTTCCTGGAGATAGCACAGTTACTTACCTGTAACAGGTGATCTCTGGGAACAGCAGGAATAAGTCTTCACAACCCACCCACCTCCCCTAGGAGTTGTATCTCTCTATCTATCTTTCCTTTCCTCTCTCTCTCTCTCTCTTTGTCTCAGCTATAAAACTCAACTGAGGAGAGACAGTTGGAAAGGCGGGAAGGCAGCACGCAGGCGCTGAGGGATGCTCCCAAAAGCTTTCTGATTGGACGCTGGGGAGCGTTCCCACGCAGGCTCCGTCGGTACCGACGTACCCATATGTGAAGACTTATTCCTGCTGTTCCCAGAGATCACCTGTTACAGGTAAGTAACTGTGCTTTCTTCCAGATCAACATCAATAAACCAGACTACTCCCAAATCGCAGCATGCCTTGAAGCAATGTCCGAGTGGCTCAAACAACAGAATCTTCTCATTAACTTTAAAAAATCGGAAATGATCCACATCACCAGAAATACTAAATTCTCCCCACCAGACTCACTCAAGATGCTAGATTACACCCTAACCAACAAAAAATAGGTCAAATATCTTGGAATTACTTTTGACCAACAACTCAGCTTCCAGCCGCACATAAAAGACAACCCGATCAGCCTACCACAAGTTGAGGACCCTCCAAAAACTTAAACCGCTACTATCAGACAATGACTTCAGATCTGTATGTCAGGCCATACTAACTTCTATAATTGATTACTGTAATGTAATATATCACGGACTTCCAAGGAAAACAACGCTCCCTCTTCAACTCGTACAAAACACTGCGGCTAGAATCATTGCAGGAACTGCAAAATACAATCATATAACCCCAGCACTTGTGGAGGAGTAGCCTAGTGGTTAGAGCAATTGCCTAGTACCCAGAAGATCAAGGGTTTGATTCCCACTGGCACTCCTTGTGACCTTGGGCCAGTCACTTTACCCTCCATTGCCTCGGAAGAAAAGGCTGGCAATCTACTTCCGGTGATATATTGCCAAGAAAACCCAGAGGTAGCTGGGTTGTCAAGAGTCAACACTGACTTGATGGCACTAACCCCCCCCCCCCCCCCAAAAAAAAACAACCCAACATTTAACCAACTACACTGGCTTCCTGTTGCTGTACGTGCTAAATACAAAAGCATATTAATAATCTTCAAAATATTAAATAATCTATCGCTTCCTGTTGCTGTACGTGCTAAATACAAAAGCATATTAATAATCTTCAAAATATTAAATAATCTATCCCCGTCGACTCTTCAACCGTTGATCCAGAAATCAAGTACAACCAGAACAAGAAGAAGTACAGACACTAGCATCATCGACACCCCAACAAACTACAGATCATCAAAGCAATTTACCTGCACCAGAGCCTTCTCTATGTATGCTCCCCAACTTTGGAATCTACGAGCAAAGACCTACTTAACTTCAGAAAAGCCATCAAGACCCATCTATTCCTCGAATACTATGGTCCCACCTAGTATAACAAATGCCACAATGAGACATTATAGATGTATGCAATGAACAACTGATAAATGTAGCTATATCAACTCATCTGCAACAATGATACTGTACATAGTTAGCCATTGTTAAATGTATCTACTACCCCATGTACTCCTCCAAGTTTCGATTCCCTGTTCTATGTAAAAGCCTATTGCTATGTTCTATGTGAACCGCCTTGAATTAATGAAAAGGCGGTATTCAAAAACGGTTAAATAAATAAATATATAAATAAATAAATATTAATTCTAATAAGGTATTCTGCATGCTTTGCATCTCATTAATACTCATCACGCATTTGGCTAAAAAATTGTGTGTTATGAAAAAATAATGCACGTTTTGTCCTTTATCTCCTAGTAAGGGCAAATTTTGTGCATTTTTTCCCCAAACTCACTTTAGTAGCTACTCCCCCTCCCTGAGTGGTTAAATATATGCTCTGTTTAGCTAGGCTCCTGAATTTAGGGGCATAAGAAGTGGGTGATAACAGGGATGAATTTAGGGTGGGGAGAAAGTTAAGAGTTTTGCACAGAGTTGTGACATTAGGCATCCAAATTAGACTCCTAAATCTAGGCAAATGAATGACAGGCCTATATTTAAAAGCATAGGGGCTCATTCTGTTCTGGATGTACACCCCCCTCTGTACGTCCGGTCTGAACCAGACATACAGAGGGGCTCGCGATTCTGATTCACAGGGCACATCTAGCCCCACGTGATCAGAATCGCTCAAGCACGCCATCATGTGGCCAATCCTCAAGAGCACATCTCTCAACACAAATGATCCAGCATCATATCGCTCAATATACAGTCTACCATTCATGGCAAAAATCATTGAAAAAGTGGTCCAAAGGCAGTTACTGGATGACATAGACCAGCACACCCTCTGGACCCTATCAACATTAGTTCAAACCAAGCCACAATGTGGAAACACTGATAACATCACTCTTTGACACAATCATCAGGGGAATTAACAACATTAAAACAGGCTTCATACTCATGTTCATGGACTATCATCTGCCTTCGATACAGTATCCTACAATATCATGCTGCGATGCCTCCAGGAAATTGACCTTTATTGCACCACTTTAAAGTGGTTTCAATCATATTTCAGCAATAGGCAACAGCAAGTAAAATGCAGGACGCACAAATCCACTCCCTCCAGCATAAAACAGCACCCCACCCCTCAAGGATCATCATTCTCTTCAATGCTATTCAACATCTACATACAGCCCATCTGCAATAATATCAAACATCACAATGGACAATAGCGGCTGTATGCTGATGACATCATGGTTTTCATTCCAATTAACCTTCGCAACCCTAATCACCTGTCCATAACCAAATGCATGGAAGACATGATTAGCTGGCTCGGCAACAACAACCTAGCAGTAAACTACAATAAAACAGAGGCTTTATTTATCAAAAAGAGACCCCTCATTCAACCTCCCACAAGAACTCTGCCTATTGCAAAGAACCAAGTTGCAAAAAGAAGTCAAGTATATTGGTTTCATCCTAGATCAAAACCTCAACCTGCAGTCTCATATAAATAAAACCACTGCAAACGCTTACTATAAGATGAAACTCCTAAAGAACATACTTAGCCAGGATCACTTTCGCACTGTATTTCAAGCAGTCATCACACCAATCTTAGACTATTGTAATTCGATATACCAGGGTCTCTCAAGGCATTCCATATACCCCATCCAATTGGCACAAAATACGGCTGCCCATATTATTACTGGAAGATCCAAACAAGATCACATAACTCCCATACTTAACCAACTCCACTGGCTTCCAATACACTCCCGTACTAAGTTCAAGACAATGCTCATAATCTTCAAAATCTTATACCACTCCTCTGCAGATATCCTACAAGAATTGATTTCTCGAGACTCTAGCACACATCCCAGGAGAATTAACAATAAAAACATGATTGTCACCCCATCCGCATACCAGAAATCTAACCAAACTACATAGAAAAGGACACTTTCCCTCTCTGCCCCAGCTTTATGGAATTCCCTGCCGTAAGATATAAGAACCACAACAGACATCAGGACTTCCGTAAAAAGCTAAAGACGCACCTCTACACTGAACACTTCAGACATATCACCTAAGCAAATATAGTATCTTTGAATCCCTGATAAGGCATCCCACTTTTCCCATACCAGGACACCACCAAGCTGAGTTTTAATATCCTTCATGCTTGCCTCTCTTTACTGTATGTAAGTTCCATATTGTTCTTGTTTTTCCTTGTTAATATTATGACTCTGGTTTAATGTAGACTGTTAATTATCGATATGTTTTCACTCGTTTTACTCTATAAACTTCATGTTCAATGTAAACCGCTTTTTTTTAAAGTTAAGGTGGTATAAAAAAACCTGATTAAATAATAAATAAATAAATGATCTATCCTAGTCGAGGATTCCCCTTCGAGAGAGCCGGCGTCAGGCCTGAGTCGGTGCCCATGCTGAATGCTGCGGAGCCTTCTGGTCTGGAGACCAGAATGGCGGCTCTGGAGCGCAGTTTGTCTGCCTTCATGGACCAGCAGCGGGCCTGTTGTCCGGCATGACCAGTTCATCCGCCTTGACCATCGGGCCCTCGATGTCCAAGATGTCCCCCAGAAGCTGAGCTGATCCTCTAGGTTCTTCGGCCTCGAGTCGATCCTCGGCCGCGATCGTGCTCTGAGTCCTGCTCGATGGGACTACGGTCATCCCCGGCAAGTTTGTGGGCCACAGGGCACTGGGGGCCTCGAGGCCTGCAGAGCAGCCCTCCTACGAGTCCTCAACGGTCTACTCCGAGTGGAAGACGGAGGATGAGGAGTCCCCCGATATGTGTCACCACCATGATGTACCTTCTGACTCTCCTGTCTCGGAGCATCAGCAGCAGTCCCTGCCCGAGGACATGGGCTTCCTAGACTTTGTCAAGGACATGTCTAAGGCCCTGGTATTCCTGACCAATTCGGAGGAGGGCCCTCGGGTGGATGAGTTCGAAATCCTCCAATATGAGGCCCCTCCGCTGGAATCGCTCACGGTGTTCATTCCTCCAATCCTGGAACGGCTCATGCGCTGAATGTGGGAGACACTGGTGTCGGGGATGGTGGTGAGCAAATGGCTTGACTCGATGTATCGAGTCCGCTGTAGCCTGGGCTTCCAGAAGTCACAGCTGCTGTATAACTCCATGGTGGTGGAGTCGGCCATGCGTTGAAAAGTCAGAAGACGCACTCCTCGGTGCCCTCTGGCAGGAAGGCCTGCACCTTGGATGCCCTCGGCAGAAAGTGCTACCAGGGCTCAATGCTCATCTGCCGCATCCAAGCTTACCAGCTGTACATGGGCATGTACCTGAGAGACCTGGTTAAGGAACTCGATGGGTTCTTGGCTGGTCTCTCAAAGGAACCTTTGCAGCAGTTCAAGAACCTGGACAAGGCAGTCCGTGAGTGCTCCAAATTCATGTCTCGAGCAGCCTATGACAGGTTCAAGTCGGCGGCCCAGGTAGCTGCTGCGGGCATCGGTGCACACCGCGAAACTTGGCTTCAGTCATCTGACCTTGAACAGTGGGTTCAGGACAAATTAGTTGATGTCCCTTGCCAAGGAGAGAACCTTTTGGCAAACCCGTGTCCGACAAGGCTGCCGAGCTGGAGACCGAGTTCATGACGAGGACCAGGCCCTCTAAGAAGACCGCTGCCCCTCCTTGATGGAAGGGCTCAGGTAAGAAGCCCTTTTACCTGAGGAAGGGAACTGCTTTCTGAAACTGCCCACCTTATCAGGCCTCCCTGGCTCCCCAACAGGGTCAGCAGGCCAAGGGACAGGGGCATGGCCCGCATAAGCACAAGGCTCCAAAGCCCCAGGCACCAGCTCCGGCCCAGCCAGGGGGAAGTTTTTGACTCCTTGAGTATTATGTTTGTTTGTTTATTCCATTTGATATACCGCCCTTCAGGGAAATCAGAGCGGTTCACATTATACAACCAAATAAAGAAGGTGCTAGGCCGGAAGGAGGAAAAGGAAGTTACAATTATTGATAGTAAAGAGGGAGAAAGGAGGGATACAAAACAGAACTTCAAAGATAGGTCACGGCCAGGGAGAAGAGGTGGGTTTTTAAATCACGCTTAATGGTGGGGTGATGGGGCTGGAGTCGAAGTGAGGTAGGAAGTGAATTCCAAAGGGCAGGGCCTGCAAAGAAGAAGGCTGATGAGCGGGTGGACTGAAGGTGGGCGAGGGAGGGGGAAGGGAGGTTGAGGCGGTTGAGGTGGAATGAACGGGGTGTATGTCTGGGAGTGTGGAAGGTGATGAGGTCTGCCAGGTATTGGGGGGTGCTGGTGTGGAGAGCGCGGTGAGTAAGAGTGAGTAGCTTAAACTGGGAGCGGAAGCGTACCGGTAGCCAGTGAAGCTGGAGAAGTAGAGGTGATATGTGATCTCGTTGGGAGGAGTGGGTGATAATGCGGGCAGCAGTGTTTTGAATCCTTTGTAATCTGTTAAATTGGGATTTGGGGAGCCCGGTGAAGACAGAATTAGAGAAGTCGACGCGTGAAAGAACTAGAGATAACAACAGTGTGGTGAGGGTGGACGGAGTGAGGAAAGGGCGAATTGCACGGATTTGACGGAGAAAGAAAAAAGAGATCTTAGTGATATGGGAAACATGAGCTTGAAAGGAGAGGTCGGAGTCAAAGAGCACACCTAGATAGCGGAAAGTGGTGACCAGAGGTATAGGAGAGTCTGAAAAGGATGTAGCTAGCATGGGGGGTGGACTGCCGTGAGAGAACCAGATTGCAATGATTTTGGTGAGATTGAGGTGAAGGCAATTTTGGGTTAGCCAGCTCGCAACAGTGGAGAGACAGGAGTTGAGTGCGGAGAGATCCGGGTGGGAAGGGGAGGTGTGATGAAGGAGGACTATGTCGTCTGCATAATAGAAGGTGGAGATTCCAGTTTGTTGTATGAGTAGGGCGAGTGGGGCAAGAAAAAGGTTGAAGAGGAGAGGAGCAAGTACAGAACCTTGAGGGACCCCACAGGGTAAAGGAAAGGGGTCTGAAGAAGGGACAGAGGGGGAGGAAGATAGAACTGCACCGAACCGGGAGGAGAGGAAGGAGTGAAACCAGTGAAAGACAGTGCTACAAAGGCCAGCTTCGTGGAGGCGAAGAAGAAGGAGGGAGTGATCGACTAGGTCGAAAGTGGCAGAGAGATCCAAAGCTACCGCCACCGAGATGTCACCACAATCGTGAGCAACATGCAGTGCGTTAGTGAAGGCGAGCAGAACAGTTTCAACGCTGTGACCTGGACGGAATCCTGATTGGCGGGAGTGGAGAAAGTTAGTAGAGTCGAGGTGGTGAGAAAGTTGAGCAAAGATGATTTTTTCAAGGAGTTTAGAGAGGAAGGGGAGGTTGGAGACTGAGTGGTAGTGGGATGGAATCAGAGGGTCGAGAGAGGATTTGTTAAGGATTGGGCGAATTAGGGCGTGCTTCCAAGAGCGGGGAAAAGTGCCCGTGGAGAGGCTAGTGTTGAGCATAGTGAGGAGAGGGGGAAGGAGTGCCAGAGATGGAGTGAGTAACCAGGAGGAAGGAATAGGGTCCAGAGAGCAGAATGTCTTGTTGGAGGAGGAGATGAGTTGATGGAGTTCAGCAGTGGCAGTTAGGGAAAAAGATGCCCATGAGTGTGAGAGATGGGAGGAAGGGGGGGGGGGAGAGGCAATGGGGGGGGGGAGAATGAATAGGCGGGGGACAGGAAGGGAGAGATGCTCTGAGGGAGGAGATCTTGTCACTGAAGAACGAAGCGAGAAGTGGAGGGCGGAGAGGGCTGGGTATAAACGGCAGGAGTAGAAGGATGAAGGGAAGTGAGGGAATTGAGCATAGAGTAGAGATGACGGGTTTGATTGGGGGCGTTGGAGATGACGTTGGAAAAGTAGGTTCGTTTGGCAAGGTGTACTTTGGAACGATAATGAGAGTGAAGAGCTTTGAAGGATGACAGGGTAGCCGGGGAGGGGGCCTTTCGCCATTGCCTCTCTACCTCAAGGAGATCAGCAGCCCACAGGGGGACGTCTTTCCCTCTATGCCCAGAGGTGGATGTCCATCACCACCGATTCATGGACTCTTCGAATGGTCAGGGAGGGTGACCTCCTCCATCTGACTCGGACACCTCCCCCTTATTTCCCGGGAGAGCCCCTCAGTTCTCCCCTCCACCGGGACCTTCTTCTGAAGGAGTTGGCAGGTCTTCTCGAGGACAAAGCGGTGGAACCAGTGCCTCACCACCTCCAGGGCAAGGGGTTCTTCTCCAGGTATTTCCTCGTGCCAGAGAGGACAGGGGGCCTAAGGTCCATCCTCGACCTGTGCAACCTCAACAAATTCCTGGTGAGGGAGAATTCAAAATGCTCTCCCTTGGAACCTTGCTGCCATACCTCCAGCAGGGAGACTGGCTATGTTCCTTAGACATCAAGGATGCTTATACACACATCCTCATCCATCCCATCCACAGGCAGTTCCTGCTGTTCGTGGTGGGGGGCAGGCACTTTCAGTACAAGGTGCTCCCTTTCGGCCTAGCCTCTGTCCCAAGATTCTTCATAAAATGCCTGGCAGTCGTGGCCGCCTCCCTCCGGCTCCAGGGGATCTTTGTGTTCCCCTACCTGGACGACTGGCTCATAAGGGGAGGCATAGCCAGCTACTGTACGCACGCACAATCCAGGTTCTGCAACACCTGGGCTTTGTCATAAACTACCCTAAGTCCCACCTCCTCTTGACACAGTATCTGGAGTTTATTGGGGCAAAGATAGACACTCTTCAGTCGAAGTCTTTCTTGCTCAGGGACCAAGCTGACCGACTCAGGTCTCTAGCTCGGCACGTGCAGCACTGTCCCTCGGTGCCCGCTTGGCTTCTCAAGCTTCTCCTTGGACACATGGCCTCCACAGTCCACATCATCCCAGTTGCTCGCCTCCACATGAGGGCGGCGTAGTGGTGTCTCTGGGACCAGTGGTCCCAGGCCACAGGCCGCCTCCGAGACAGGGTTTCCGTGACCCGCCAATTGGTGGATTCCCTGGTGTGGTGGAAGTCGCCCCAGCATCTTGAGGCGGGCATGCCTTTTCAGGCCTCAAGCCCCTTGAAGGTCCTCACTATGGACGTCTCCCTGCTCAGCTGCGGAGCCCATTGCGGAGATCTCCGCACCCATGACACCAGATAAGAGCACCCAGCAGATCAAACTCCTGGAGCTCCGGGCCTTCTGTCACCACCTGCATCACCAGCCAGTTCTGGTCCAGACGGACAACCAGGTGACGATATTCTACATGAACAAACAAGGGGGCATGGGGTCTTGTACTCTTTGTCAGGAAGTTCTAGACCTCTGCTCGTATGCAGTCCGAGAGGGCATCTTCCTGCAGGCAGTGTATCTGCCTGGTCAGGACAACCAGCTGGCCGACAGGCTCAGCAGAGTTCTCAAGCCACATGAGTGGAAGCTGGACCCCAAGGTAGCCAGTCAGCTCTTCTGGCTCTGGGGAGAACCCGTAATGGACCTGTTCGCCAGCCCGGACAACTTTTATTTGCACCGCTTCTGTTCCCTGCAGGCCCACCCCAGCAGGGTGGCAGCGGACGTGTTCCTGGTCTCATGGTCGGGAGGCCTCATGTACGCCTTCCCTCCTACCCCGTTGATCGCCAAGACCTTGTGCGGGACCCTCCGCCACAGAGCCTCTCTCATCCTGATAGCTCCTCGGTCTCAGGAGGGAAGCTCTCTCCTGCACCCCAATCTGGGGTCCCTGTCACTGACAGCATGGCTGCTGAGAGGGTGACTCTGGCCCCCTTCATCCTCCTGGTTGAAGTGGAGGACATCCTGCTGGCCTCTCGCAAGGCCTCTATTAGGAAGGCTTACGCCCTCAGATGGCGCAGATTCTCTGTTTGGTGCTCTGATCACAGGGTTTACCCTTTCTCCTGCCTGGTGGCTCTGGTTTTACAGTACCTTCTCCACCTCTCTCAGTCTGGGCTCAAGTCTAGCTGTCTGGGTGCACGTCAGTCCCTTGGCGGCGCACCACCGTTCAGTAGATTGTAAGCCCCTCTCAGTCCAGCATTGGTGTCCCGTTTTCTTTGGGGCCTGCTTCTGTCGAAGTCCCCGA
Organism: Ichthyophis bannanicus; assembly: GCA_033557465.1. Taxonomy (NCBI): domain Eukaryota; kingdom Metazoa; phylum Chordata; class Amphibia; order Gymnophiona; family Ichthyophiidae; genus Ichthyophis; species Ichthyophis bannanicus. Next base: position 232,479,255 of record CM066042.1, read on the forward strand.
TTTGCCCTCCGGCAACCAAATGGGACCTCAACGTGGTGCAGGGGCAGCTCACTCGCCCGCCCTTCAAACGTCTTGCTACCTGCCACCTCCGCTACCTCTCTTGGAAGGTGACTTTCCTGGTTGCGCTTATGTCCACTCGCAGAGCTAGCAAGCTCCAGGCCCTTGTAGCGGAGGCACCCTATTCCAGGTTCTACAAGAACAGAGTGGTGCTTTACACGCACCCCAAATTCCTACCGAAGATAGGAACCAGGAAGTGGTTCTCCCTACCTTCTTTTCAAGACCTTACTCCAGTCGGGCAGAGACGGTCCTCCACACCTTAGACTGTAAGAGGGCTTTGTACTTTTACATCCAAAGCACTCAGGGCCACAGCAAAGCTTCTCAGCTTTTCATCTCCTATGACCCCAGTAGACTGGGGGAGGCGGTGATCAAGCGTAAGCTGTCCACTTGGGTGGCGGACTGTATCACCTTCGCATAGGAGCAGGTGAGGCTCCCACTGGATGGCCGTGTCACAGCACACCATGTCAGGGCCATTGCAGCTTCGGTGGCACATTTGCGCTCCATCCCAATGGGGGGACATCTGCTAGGCCACCACCTGATCTTCAGTCCATACCTTCGCAGCACATTACTGCCTGGAAAGAGAGTCCCGACGGGACAGTGTCTTTGGTCAGGCTATACTCTGTAACCTTTTCGGGGTTTAGGCAACTCCTACCCTCCGACCCTTCTTTGTTCAGGCTACCGGAATGATGGTTCATCGGACACGGGTCCTGCTGTGGGCACAGACTTAATTGCTCCCATGGGGGAGCCCCCTTTTTTGCTATGGGCTTTTTGGTAGCCTGTAGCTGGGGAGTCCCATATGTGAGGACTGACTTTCTGCTTGTTCCTTAGCAGCATAGTTACTTATCTGTAATAGGTATTCTCCGGGGACAGCAGGAATCAGTCCTCACAACCCTTCCTCCTCCCCTTGGAGATGCTCCTTACCATCTTTTATTTTTTGCTGTCTTTTAGCTATGTCCTTTGACTGTGCAGGATGGCACCCTTGGGCGGGAAGGGGACCAAGCATGCGTGGTGGCATTCCTGGGGGCTTTCTTTGAAAGCTAGAGAAATGCTTCGTGCAGGCCCCATTGGTGTCGACGTCATCCATATGTGAGGACTGATTCCTGCTGTCCCCGGAGAACACCTGTTACAGGTGAGTAACTATGCTGTTCTGTTACTCAGTGGGGCATATGATCATGTTTTTCAGCAGTACAGTCTGGATAACGCCATTGAATATCACCACAGATTGCCTTGGCACAATCCAGATTGTGTCGGTGTGGTACATGGACAAAGTCGTGGCAGATTGGGAACTTATCCAGATAGCAACAATTTTCAGCGTCACTATCCGGATAGCTATCTACAACTTAGGACAGTAAAAAAAAAAGTTCTACAATAAATGCTGTACGGAAAGCTATCTTGGTAGATGGTTGAAAATTCCTCCTATCCAGATGATGCTGGGTGGACAGAGCTAAATCTGGACATTCAACACCGGTCACTATCTGAATATCAGCGCTGGATATCTGGGGAGCTGATTTTCAAAAGGGCCAATATTGAAATGCATGACAGTCAGCCGTGATGCTTAAATATCAGTGGGATGTTGAGCGACAATATCCTGATAGATGCTGCCACTGAATATCCAGGCTGAGCGACACTATTCGGATAAGTGCCACCTTATTGTGTCTTTCTCTATAGAAATCGTCTCCCATCAGAACTTCACAGCCAGCTTTGAGATGAAGAATGTTTTCAGCTTTTCATTACAGAATCCACATTCTGTATTTACTATTTTTTTCTGTGCTTGCTGTGAGCCACCATGTCCTTCTTCTCTTAGGGAGTCCCTCTCCTGAATTATGAGGATTGTATTATCTTAATAGTAGCCAGTATGTTTTGAAAATATCAGCTATGGTTTAGTGCAAACGTTTACAGACTACTAAGAGGCAACAACATTTCAGGATGGCAGGAAATTAAAGAAGATGGCTTCATTTCACAACTTTGACTCATAAATGTAATATTATTCGATTGCCTCAGAAGAAAGACCTGGCAATCTACTTCCGGTCTCACTGCCAAGGAAACCCAGGAGTTGCTGGGTCACCAGGAGTCAGCATTGACTTGAAGGCACACATTACATTTGCATTCTCACAAATGCCTGACTGCAGCTGCTTTTTTACTGTTGATTTTCCTATTTAACTTTGGTGCTGCTTCTCGTATTTCATGACCCTTCTGCAGGTCTTCTAGGATCCGCTGTTTGGCATTACAGTGGTAGTGTGCAGGTTCAAATGGTTTAGCATGTGTCATAAAGAATAACCCTGATCTGTGACAGAGGGATTAGCAATCCTTTGTGTGTTAAGACTGTTGTGCCGTTTATTACCCCACCCCTTTTCCTTCTGACATGGTGATCATTCTGTTCTACCAGCCAAATTAGAGCCTTCTGACACTTTTTTTTTTCTAACTTACAGTTTCTTTTTTAATACTTTTTCTTTTAACTCAGACATGGAACATATATACTTAGAATCTAGCTGGATTATGCTTTTCACCTATCTGCTCGATTTGTGATGCAATTATTCAAAGATATGAGAGAGAAAGATCCTTTTCCATCAGAGCTCTTGCCTGCCATCTCATTGAAATAAATACTAATGAGCAGTAAAGAGGAAAAGGTCAAGGTCATCAATTTGTTCCAGAGCATTCTCAAAACGTGTTCTAGCCTAGTTAAATTTAATTATTTACTATACTGCTTTTCATTGCACATATCAAAGCGGTTTACTGTGCAATGATAAACATCAATTAATATTTAAAAAATAATTTTAAAAAAGGCAGTGAACTAAAACCAAGACAAACATAACAAGAGAATTATAATTCAGTGTAGAGCGTGTGGAGAGAGCGAAAAAGCCAGAAAGAGATAAAAACAAGCTTCATTCCCATGTTATAACATAAGACTAAAAATAATACAAGCTAGGGACAGTACTTAAAATGTGGAACATATTGGTTTTCATGTCTATCTTAGATAACCAATAAGAAGCCTCTCTCTTTTTCTCTCTCTCTTTTTATGTATATATATAAATTTGCATACATACACACACACACACACAGATATATTCCCTTTGCCCTTGTTTCCCTTTCCTCATCGCCTTGTACCTCCTGAAGACTGCTTTTTCTTTAAAATGGTTGTTCATTTCTTTTCCTTCTGTCTCTTTATTTCTTTTCCTAATTTAAATGCCTGTCTGCATATTGTCTGAATTTTTCACCTAGGATCTTTGTTCTGCTATGGAAAGATGTAAACTATCATTACAGTATAGCCTCTTTTTTGATCTATTGCCTTAGCTGCCTGTACAGTATATCTAAAGCCTTCGTGTTTACACCAGGTTTGGAGCCACATATTAAAGCTGATGCTGCAATACAGCCTCTTTTCCCCCTTACCATGAACAGGTAGACTGTCTGAGAATGCTATGGTGTTAACAGTGGGTTTAAGAGAGAGTTGAGGATGTTGCCCCCAGTAATGGTGAAAATAGAAAGAGACATCAACTTAACTCATGCATCAATACAAAAGGATAAGGGGAGTCAAGAATAAAACACATGCAAATTAGAAACAAGCCAACATAAACCTGCTGAAAGACAGTGAACAGAAATGCTCACAGTCTAGGAAACAAAGATCTACAGGAACAAGCAGGAATGTAGTCTTCGCATATGGGTATCGTCGGTACCGACGGAGCCTGCGCGGGAACGCTCCCCAGCATCCAATAGGAAAGCTTTTGGGAGCATCCCATGACGCCTGCGTGCTACCTTCCCGCCTTTCCCAACTGTCCCTTTCCAGTTCTTCGTTTTCCGTGGAGCTGACAGGTCGCACATCCTGTCACCACAGAAAAAATTCCCCCCTTCTTCTTTTTTGTGGTCGCTTCTGTCTTCCCTCGACGCTACACCGGTACCGCTGGTTCTTCTTTCTTTTTAAAAAAAACCCTTTCTTTCTGGATTCTTTTCCAGTAATTTTCTCCTCAGGTGCCACGTGCCATTTTGGGCACTAGGCCCAACATTTTCCTTCAGAATGGAAAAACCCGCTTCGGGTTTTAAAAAGTGTTCTAAGTGTGGCGGTACCATCTCCGTCACCGACACCCTAGAGTGGTGCCTCAAATGTTTAGGTCCTGACCACTCTATTTCAGAGTGTGTTGCCTGTGGGATGATGTCGAATAGGGGCCGCAAAACCAAGCTGCTAAACTTAGCACCTTTTTTCCCTCCAATGCAGCCTCCGTGGCATCGATGTCTTCCAGGGCTTCGTCTTCCTCCCATGGATCTCAGGTAGCTAAACATAAATCTAGCCGGTCCTCAAAGGGTAGATCTCCTTCTAAACATCGAGATGCCTCTGGCATTGCCCTTGAGGAACTTTCACCGGCAAAATTGCCCCAGTGGGAGGCTTCGGCTTCCAAAGCACTAACGGGGCTCCAGGATGTTCTCGAGGCTTCAACCTCGGCAGAACTACTGGTGCCATGCTCTGGGGTTCCGGCCGCTTCATCCGGCACCGAAACCCAAGCATTGGCAGCGTCGATAGATCAGAGATTCTTGGCTATTGAACGCAGTCTGGCGGCTCTTCTCACGGCCTCGATGCCCCTGAAACCGCTTCAGACAATTGAACCGGTACCGGCACCGACTGCATTGACATCGGCAGGTATTCAACCGGGACCAAGTCATGTGTCTCTATCCAGCATCGACAGGTCAGTACCGGACCACGCCGATGCCGACTTTGATTAGTACCGGTACCGTGCCTTGCACGATCACTCGGATCGGAGATACTTCAAATCCTCGGATGAGTCTGAAGACTCTGAAAGCTCTGCCGATACCAGAGTACTTCTTCCTGAGGATTCCTCTTCTCCTCAGCGTAGGATGTCTCCACCAGAGGATATGTCCTTTGAGGATTTTATCCGAGATGTGGCCCGAGGTCTTTCCATCACAGTGGCTCCTGAAAAAGAGCCTAGGGCAAAGGAATTAGAAATCCTACAATACCCTAAAGCTCCCAAGGAGGCAGCTACCGTACCTATTCATGAGATCTTGCATGATCTTATGTTAAGGATGTGGGAAACACCGCTAACCACATCTCCTCACTCTCGAAGACTCGACACAATGTATCGAGTTCCTCCTTGTCCTGGGTTTCAGAAGACTCAATTACCACACCATTCCATGGTGATGGAATCAGCCATGAGACGGATAAAGAGTGCAAAAAGGCATGCATCTAATCCTCCAGGACGTGAGTGTAGGACTCTTGACTCCTTTGGACGTCGATCCTTCCAGGCTTCCTGCTAGAATCAGTTCCTATATCTTGTATATGGGAATGTTCCTTAAAGAGGTCACAGGAGATTTAGAGCTTATGAGCCCTCTCCTTCCTAATGATAAAAGGCAAGATTATCTCGCTCTTGTCAAACATGCTCAGGATGTTTCCAAGTTTGTGAATCGTGCAGCCTTTGACTGCTTTGAATGCATAAGCTGAACCTCTGCCATTGCCATAGGTGCACGTAGGATTGCCTGGCTCCAGGCATCTGACTTGGAAATTTGGGTACAGGACAAACAAGGGAATATACCTTGCACCGGAGAGAATCTCTTTGGCAAGAATTGGCAGGAAAAAGCTAATGAGATAGATGCTGACAATATCACTTTGGATACATTGTCTAAATCTACAGCTGATCTTGCGAGGAAAAGATCCTCAAGAAACCATTCTTCAACATGAAGAAAACGTTTTATCCCTCCTATACCCAGCAGAGACATCGTTTAGGTCAGTCTGCCCAAAAGGGACAGCAGCAACAACCTAGGCAAAGCAAGACAAAAGCAGCTAAGCCTCAACCGGCTCAGCAGACTGAGCCTCCACAGGGGCTTTGACTCCTATCTAGAGAACTTTGCCTTCCTGGCCCTGAACGGCCCAGAACCCTCCACCATCCCAGGAAGGTTATGTCATTTTGCCCCCAGATGGGGTCAGATAACAGCAGAAAATTGGACTCTGTCTATTGTAAGAAAGGGGTACAAGCTTCGTTTCCTCAGCATGCCCCTCCTACAGTGGTAAAACAGTTCAATTCTCAGACGTCTCTCAACGACCGGTTTGATCAAGAAGTCACTGTGCTCCTTGCTCAAGGGGCAATAGAAGAGGTACCCATTCCCCAACGGGGTATAGGGTTTTACTCCCCCTATTTCCTTATTCCAAAGAAAACAGGAGGACACAGACCCATTTTAGACCTCAGAGAATTGCACAAATTCCTGTTCAAAGAGAAGTTCAAAATGATTTCTCTAGAAACTCTGCTACCATACCTTCAGAGTCAGGATTGGCTTTGTTCTCTAGATCTCAAGGATGCGTACACTCATGTTCTCATCCATCCAACTCACCGAAAGTTCCTTCGCTTTCTGTTTCAAGGGAAGCACTACCAATATAGGGTTCTTCCTTTTGGCCTGTCCTCTGCACCAAGAGTATTCACAAAATGCATGGCTGTGGTGGCAGCATTTCTTCGCACCCTGGAAATATTCGTCTTCCCTTACTTAGACTGGCTCATTCGAGCCCCTTCAGAGCCAGAGGCCAGGGTTGCTCTCTCTCGCACAATGCGCATCCTTCAGTATTTGGGACTTGTCATAAACTTCCCAAAATCCAACCTTGCTCCCACTCAATCCCTAGAGTTTATTGGAGCTCTGCTGGATACCAGACAGACAAGAGCCTACCTTCCACAGCCCCGCTGCCTTCGTATTGTGCAGTTAGCTTCCCAAGCAGTGCTAAAACCTCACCTCACTGCTCGTGAAATGTTACAGTTGCTAGGCCACATGGCATCCACCGTGCATGTGGTTCCTTATGCTTGCCTCCATATGAGGGCAGCCAAGTGGACTTTATCCACTCAGTGGACTGAGGCGTCACGTTGCTTGTCAGACAAAATAGCAAATTCAGATCGCCTTATTTTGTCCCTCCAATGGTGTCAGTCACCCCAAAACCTTTTGGTGGGGTCTCCTTTTCAGCAACCCCCACCCCAAGCCACGCTAACAACAGATGCTTCACAGGTGGGTTGGGGAGCCCTCCTGCAAGGCCTCTCTACCCCAGGGTACCTGGACTCCACAGGAGGCCTATCTCCACATCAATCTCCTGGAGCTCAGAGCAATCTTCCTTGCTTGTTTTAAGTCCAGGCTGAAGACCCACCTCTTTGAGACTGCTTTTGGATCCTGATGCTTCTCATTCTCTTGTCCACTACTGATGTATATCTTGCCGTACTCTAGTCCCCAGTTTTGCAATGTGTTTTGTCATGATTAGATTGTAAATTCTGATGAGCAGGGACTGTCTCTTACATCTATATGTACAGCACTGCATACGCCTTGTGATGCTATACAAATTATTAGTAGTAGTAGTTAAGGAACTATCCCTATTGTACTCTTGTTTTCATCTATTGTACTGTCTGTCTTGATTAGATTGTAAGCTCTGACGAGCAGGGACCATCTTTTATATATGTCTGTACAGTGCTACGTATGTCTTGTAGCGCTATATAAATGATTAATAGCAGTAGTAGTAGACACTTGCTAAATATTAAATTACTGAGGGTTTACCTTATATGCTGGATTGTTTTGTTTAATTTGTTCTGTTCTTTCCCGGAGGGAAATGCCCCAAATATCCATTCAAGCAGAGATGCGACTAGACAGACAGATGCGACTAGACAGACATGATGGCTTACCCTGAATTATGCAAAGATGTTTTTTTAATCATAAAACCTTTTGTTCTGATTTGCAGTTGGTATAGCTGTATGCTGGGGAAGAAATGCAGTTTGGCTCCTTTGAAGGAAGAACTCCGAATACAAGGGGTAAGATTTGTTTCTGTAAGGTTCAAATTCACTGTATGTAAAAACAGAATTCATCTTAAAGAGCAGGATATACAGAATGAGGTTACTGCCACATCTTGGACAGTTGCATCGTACTTAAATAGAGACACTCTTGTTAAAAACACTGGTATTCAAAATAGTATCAAAAGATAGCACACATGAGACTGTTTTCAAGAAAATTTACCTAGGTAACTTGGATAAAATGGGAGGTACTGAATTACCGGTACCCTTTGTGGGTAAAGATAAAGTGAGTGGTGCAGGGAGGGCAGAGGTGACGGACATCACGCAAGGAATTTCATTTTGAAATCCCCGTGTTTAATTTCAGTCATGGACTTTGTTCCATCTGCAGCCTGTGGTTACTCGCAGACCTGCAGCATGCCTAGCTTTTGCCTTTTCAAAATGATGCAGATGGTAGGTAATTCCATTTACCTAGGACTATCCAAATATGCAATCCGTCCATTGCAACTTGCCCAAAACACTGATGCTAGAACCATCTTCCAAGCCTTACGATGCACCCACATCACTCCCATCCTCAAACACCTCAATTGGCTCCCTATGAACACAAGAATACAATAGAAGGTTCTAACCCTCATCCACAAAACTCTGGACAGGAAATCAGCAGAGCATCTACACAATTAATTCACAGCTCTAATAGACCAGGCAGAAAAAGCACCCAGAACCTCCTCAGTATCCCACCACAGACTCGCAATTACAAGCAAGCTACAAGAGCAAGAACATTCTCACTATACGCCCCCACCCTCTGGAATGCATTACCCCCAGCAATTCGAACCATCAAGTCTTCCACTGATTTTTGTAAACAACTCAAGACTCATCTCTTCCAGAAACACTTTGACAATAAGCAACCATGACGTCGAACTAGCAGAAACTCATGCACACAAGTACATCCCCCCATCCCACTCTCATGAAACCCCCTATGACCCCACTCTCTCCACCCTCTTAAAATCCATGCGACCCCACAACTCGCCAACCCCTCATCCCATTGTATATAGTTTTGTTTGATTTTCAGGAACAAGCAGGAATGTAGTCTTCACATATGGGTGATGTCGGTACCGACAGAGCCCGCGCGGGAACGCTCCCCAGCATCCAATAGGGAAGCTTTTTGGAGCATCCCACTATGCCTGCGTTGCTACCTTCCCACCTTTGCAACTCACCCTCCTCAATTCTTTGTTTTCCACGGAGCCAGCAGGAAGCAAATCCTGTCACCGCAGAAAATTCCTTCATTCTTCTCCTTTTGTTGTTTTTTTGTGGGGTTTTTTGCCTTCCTGTCGATGCCGGAACCGACATCCTCGATTCTGTTACTTTCTTTCTTTTAAAAAAACAAAACAAAAAACTTCTTCAGGCACATCAACGCCATTTTAGGCCTTAGGCCTTCCATCCATTCTACTAACACGATGGAAAAAACAGCCAGTGGTTTTAAAAAACTGTTCTAAGTGTGGTAGCACTATCTCTGCTACTGATACCCATGACTGGTGTCTTAATTGCCTTGGCCCAGATCACCAGTTGTCCAAATGTCCTCTATGCAAAAAGATGACAAAGAGAGGCCTATAGAATCGGGCCACAGAACTCTGCTCCCTCTTTGCTTCAGATGCAGTTTCACTCGCTTCGACTTTGTCGAGGGAATCGTCTTCCTCTCATGGATCTCAGGTATCGAAACACAAGTTTTCATCGAAGACAGGCTGTCCTCCCAAGGGTAGAGCTCTATCAAAGCATAGAGGTGCCTTGACGTTGACCTGGAGGTGGATCGACTGGCCAAACAACCCCGGTGTGAGGACCTCCTATCCAAAGCCACTGAGGGGTTCCAGGATGCTCCTGAGGTCTCCACCTCAGGAGAGCTCCTGGTGCCATGCTCTGGGATGGTAGCCCATGCTTCTGGTACCGATGCCCAAGCATCGGCAGCTCTATGGACCAGTGTATTCTGGCATTTGAGTGGAGTCTATTGGCTCTATTGGCAGTGTCAGTACCGGTTAGAATGTTACCGGCAGTGCCGATGCAGTTGGCATCGGGTTTCATGCCGCTTGCCGCACTCCCACCCATGCTGGCCCTTGAGTCCGTTCCCGGTTCCAAGGTACTGGTAAGACAAGTCTCTTGGGCTGATACTGATCTCGATCGGTACCGGAACTTGCGAGAGCATGAGCATTGCTCACGCCGATACTTTGACTCTACCAGTTCAATTCTTCAGATGATGAATCGATCGGTACCCGAGAAATGCAAAGTCTTCCAGAGGAGCCCTTACCATCCTGCAACAGCACATGTCTCCTCCTGAAGATATGTCTTTTCAAGAGTTTATCAAGGATCTGGCGAGGAGCCTTTGCATTACACCTACATCTGAGAGAGAGCCCAGAGCAGAAGAATTGGAAATCCTCCAATATCCTACAGCTCCTAAGGAGGTGACTACTCTGCCTCTTCACCATATACTCCAGGACCCCATGCTCCGGATGTGGGAAACGCCACTCACCATTTCCCCCCATACTCAACAACTCAAAACCATGTATTGGGTACCGGAAAATCCCTGTTTCCAGAAAACAGAGCTTCCACACCACTCAATGGTAGTGGAATTGGCTATGCGTCAAATTAAGAGTTCTAAGACGCACTCCTCCAGTCCCCCAAGTAGGGAATCAAGAACTCTCGATGCCTTTGGGCGGCAGTGTTTTCAGCTTCCATGCTTTCAGCCCGCATAAGTTCATACATACTCTACTGTATATGGGTATGTTCTTTAAGGAAGTAACTAGAGATCTGGAACCAATGGCTCCTCTTCTCCCAGATGATAAGAGGGCAGACTATTTTATATTGGTCAAACATGCCCAGAATGTTTCAAAGTTTGTCAATAGGGCAACCTTTGACTGTTTTGAATGCAATAGCAGAGCAACCTCTATCTGCATAGGTGCATGTAGAATTGCATGGCTTCAAACATCAGACCTTGCACAATGGATTCAAGACAAGCTGGGTAATATTCCCTGTGCAGGTGAGAACCTGTTTGGGAAGGATTGGCAAGATAAACCTTCTCAGTTAGAATCTAAGAATACCACGCTCAATAGGCTTTCCAAAACTATTGCCAATCCTGCCAAGAAGAAGGCAGCTGCAAAGAAAGCTTTCTTTGGTAAGAAGAAAACATTTTACCCTTTTTACCGCCCAGCTTCTCAATACCAACCTCAGGGGGTACTCAGAAGAGGCAACAGCCTCCCAAGCAACAGAATTAGCTACAGGCTCCCAAATGTCAACCAGCTGCGCTGTCCCAATCTGCGCCTGGTTTTTGACTTCTTTCTAGAGAACATAGCATCTCCAGGAACAAGCAGGAATGTAGTCTTCACATATGGGTATCGTTGGTACCGACGGAGCCTGTGTGGGAACGCTCCCCAGCGTCCAATTAGAAAGCTTTTGGGAGCATCCCACAGCACCTGCGTGCTGCCTTCCCACCTTTCCCAACTGCCTCTCTCGTTCTTCGTTTTTCACGGAGCCAGCAGGTCATTTTTCCTGTCACCGCAGAAATTATCCCATCTTTTTCATTCTTTTTTGTGGTAGCATCTGCCTTCCTCGGCGCTATACCGGTACCGCCGGTTCTTTCTTTCTTTAAAAAGAAAAAAAAAAATTTGTAATCTTTTTTCTGGACTTTCCAGCCTTTTTTCTGTTGGGTGCCACACGCCATTTTGGGCACTAGGCCCAGCTTTTCCTTCAGAATGGAAAAACCCGCCTTGGGTTTTAAAAAGTGTTCCAAGTGTGGCGGTACCATCTCCGTCACCGACACTCACGAGTGGTGCCTTAAATGTTTAGGTCCTGACCACTCCATCTCGAAGTGTGTTGCCTTTGGGATGATGTCGAAGAGGGGTCGGCAAAACTGAGCTGCTAAGCTTAGCACCCTTTTTCCCTCCGATGCAGCATCCATGGCATCGATGTCTTCCAGGGCTTCGTCTTCCTCCCATGGATCTCAGGTAACCAAACATAAATCTGACCGGTCCTCAAAGGGTAGATCTCCTTCTAAGCATTGAGATGCCTCTGGCGTCGCCCTTGAGGGACTTGTACCGGCAAAATTGCCTCGGCGGGAAGCTTCGGCTTCCAAAGCACTATCGGGGCTCCAGGATGTTCTCGAGGCTTGAACCTCGGCAGAACTACTGGTGCCATGCTCTGGGGTACCGGCCGCTTCGTCCGGTACCAATACCCAGGCATCGGCAGCGTCAATAGACCAGAGGTTCTTGGCTATTGAATGCAGTCTGGCGGCTCTCCTTGCGGCTTTGGTGCCTTCGGGACCGCTTCAGACGGTTCAACCGGTATTGACACAGGCACCGATACCGGTACCAACAGCATCGACATCAGTGACAGTGTTACGGACACCGAGTCATGCTGTTTCCTCCGGTATCAACAGGCCGGCACCGGACCCCTCCGGTACCAACTTCGATCAGTACCGGTATTGTGCTTTACAAGAGCACCCGGACAGGAGATATTTTGAATCCTCTGATGAGTCTGAGGATTCTGACAGCTCTGTCGGTACCGGAGTACTTCTCTCTGAGGAGCCTTCCTCTCCTAAATGTAGGATGTCTCCTCCAGAGGATATATCCTTTCAGGATTTCATCCGGGAGGTGGCTAGAGGTCTTTCCATCACAGTGGCTCCTGAAACAGAGCCCAGAGCAAAGGAATTGGAGATTTTACAATATCCTAAAGCTCCCAAGGAGGCAGCTACTTTGCCTGTTCATGAGATCTTGCATGATCTCATGCTAAGAATGTGGGAAACACCTCTTACCACCTCTCCTCATTCTCGTAGGCTTGATACCATGTATCGAGTACCTCCTTGTCCTGGATTTCAAAAAACCCAGTTACTACACCACTCCATGGTAGTGGAATCAGCTATGAGAAGGATCAAGAGTGCAAAAAGACATGCATCTAATCTGCCAGGATGTGAATGTAGGACTCTTGATTCCTTTGGGCGTCGAACCTTCCAGGCCTCTGTGCTTTCTGCCAGGATTAGTTCCTACATTTTATATATGGGAATGTTCCTTAAGGAGGTTACAGGAGATCTAGAGCTTATGAGCCCTCTCTTTCCTGATGACAAGAGGCAAGATTATCTTACACTTGTCAAACATGCCCAAGATGTTTCCAAGTTTGTTAATCGTGCAGCTTTTGACAGCTTTGAGTGCATAAGCAGAACCTCTGCCATTGCCATAGGTGCTCGTAGGATTGCCTGGCTCCAGGCATCTGACTTAGAACTCTGGGTACAGGACAAACTGGGGAATATCCCTTGCACAGGCGAAAATCTCTTTGGCAAAAATTGGAAGAGAAAGCTAATGAGCTGGATGCTGATAACACCACTTTGGATAGACTATCCAAGGCTACAGCTGATCCTGCAAGGAGAAAATCCTACAAGAAACCATTCTTCTCTAAAAAGAAAAGGTTTTACCCCTCCTATACCCAGCAGGGGCATTCTGCAGTTCACTCTGCCCGAAAGGGACAGCAGCCACCAAAACAAAGAAAAACAAAGTCTGCTAAGCCTCAACCGGCCCAGCAGACTCAGCCTCCACAGGGGCTTTGACTCCCATCTAGAGAACTTGGCCTTCCTGGCCCTCAACAGGCCAGAGCCCTCCACCATTCCAGGAAGGTTGTGTCATTTTGCCCCCAGATGGGAGCAAATAATAGCAGAAGAATGGACTCTCTCCATTGTAAAGGAGAGGTACAAGCTTCATTTCCTCAACATGCCCCCTCCTACAGTTGTAAGATGGTTCAATTCTCAAACTTCACTCGAAAATCAGTTGAGTCAAGAGGTCAATTTACTTCTTGTCCACGGGGCAATAGAAGAAGTACTGTGGCCTCCTTTCCCCGCCTAGGCGGTTGCCTATAGAAGGGAAAGGGGGCTCTTTCAATGTCCCCTTTATGTGAGCTCCCAGAGCTAGGGCTTCTGGGAGTTGTAGTTGCTTGCACTGAATTGTAGTTGTGAATAAATGATTAAGCCGAGGGTTTGAAAGCAACACAGGAAATTTATTTGCCTCCTTGGTTCAAGGATCTTCCATAGAAGCTTGGCACATCATATAAGGTAAGATACTTTTCCTCAGAAGAAAGTTAACTTCTGTACAAATCTTTTTCCAGAGTCTCTAATTACCTTTGCTTCCCTCAGCAAGGTAAATATCTCTTCACGCCACAAATTATCACGTTACAGTCTCTGGCTAGCTTTAGCTTCCAAACAGCATTCTTTAAACTGCAACACTTATACTTTAAGCCAAAACAATGGTCTTTAAACTGCAGCACTTATACTTTAAGTTTTCCTTTTACTTGGATTATCACAGGTTTTGTTAATTGCTCCAGACACATTCAGAATGCAGTCCTGACGGTCTCATGCATTTTAAAACCACAGCAGCAACTTCATATCAAATCTTCTTAGGCTTGTTTTAACCACAGACATTCAAGCATAATAAGTCTGGGATTTTCTTCAGGTTTACAATCTATAGGTTTTCACTTTACCCTCCAAGATAAAGCACAGTCCATCTCACATTCTGAGAAATCAGATTCAATATCAGCCTCATCTATTTGCATACACTCACAGTCAGACTCTGCAGTCTCTGGACTGGAAACCGCTTGGGACAGTGTGGGTTTAATTTCTTCCAGCAGCTTAACAACCCGTTCCCAATGAGACCTCCCTCTTGGCTTAGGGGTGTTATCAGGGCACAGGAAATCCTTATCCCGTAGCAAGCTATTTAGAACTTCTAAAGAATTCAGCTCCTTTCTTTTAACAGCTCTCTTTAACAGCCTTCCCCGAGGTAAACTTCTTTGACCCAGCTCCTCCTGGAAAGTCCCCCGTACCTGGGTTATAGACAGCAGTCTCTTCAGGAATAAACCTCCTGCTTTCTAGACCAGCTGTAGCCTTTCTACCACACTGGCTCTGCTCAAGACTCTGTTGCTGGCTATGAGGAGAGTCTTCCCTTAAGCTGTCATAAGAACATAAGATATGCCATACTGGGTCAGACCAGGGTCCATCAAGCCCAGTATTCTGTTTCCAACAGTGGCCAATCTAGGTCATACGTACCTAGCAGTATCCCCAAGAGACACAAGTTCCACAATGCTTGTACTGGGTCAAGCATTGATATCTTCGGTCACTTCTTAATAATGGTTTATGGACCTTTCCTCCATGAACTTCTCCAAACCTTTTTTAAACCCAGCTACACTAACAGCCTTTACTACATCCTCTGGTAACAAATTCCATAGTTTGATTACACGTTGAGTGAAAAAATATTTTATTTTATTAGTCTTAAATAGTTTACCCTGTAGCTTCATTGCATGTCCCCTAGTCTTTCTATATTCTGATAAGGTAAACAATCGATCTACGTTTACCCGTTCCACTCCGTTCATTAATTTATAGACTTCTATCATATCTCCCCTCAGCCGTCTCTTTTCCAGGTTAAAGAGCCCTAACCTTTTTAGCCTTTCTTCATAGGAGTATCCTTCCATCCCCTTTACCATTTTGGTGGCTCTTCTCTGAACCTTTTCTAAAATCGCTATATCCTTTTTAAGATACGGCGACCAGAATTGCACACAATATTCAAGGTGCGGTCTCACCATGGAACGATATAGAGGCATTATAATATCTTTTGTTTTATTTTCCATTCCTTTCCTTATCATACCTAGCATTCTATTTGCTCTCTTGGCCGCCGCTGCACACTGGGCCGAGGGTTTTAACATGGTATCCACAATGACGCCTAAATCTTTTTCCTGGGTGGTGGTTCCTAATGTTGAACCTTGCATCGTGTAACCATAGTTTGGGTTATTCTTCCCTAGGTGCATAACCTTGCACTTGTCCACATTAAATTTCATCTGCCATTTTGATGCCCAGTCTTCCAATTTATCAAGATCCTCTTGCAATTTTTCACAATCCTCTTGGGTTTTAACAACTTTAAATAGTTTTGTGTCATCTGCAAATTTGATAACCTCACTCATCCCACTTTCCAGGTCATTTATGAATATGTCAAAAAGCAGCGGACCCAGCACAGATCCCTGTCATTAGAGTACCTTTCTCTGTGCTCTCTGTTAAAATCCTTTCTTTCTGTTTCCTTCAGGATTTCTTCCACTTCTGTTTCTCTGCTGTTCTCTTGGTTGTGCTTGCTCCTGATTTCTCTTCCGTTCCCCCTTCCGTCTCTCTCACTTCCTGTTCTCTGGGGCTTAAATGAGTGGGAATGCCCTGCACCTTTACACTCCTCCCTCAGCTGTCTCTCATTACCTCCCTTAGTTGCTATGGTGTTGGGGCGTGGCCTTAGGACAGCAGCTTTAGCTATGTTTTTTTTCTCTCCAGCTGAACTTTTAAAGTCACGGCTCCCTGCACTTTCTGCCTGGAGGTAAAGGTCTGTGTTTTTTCTATTTCCCCGGGCTCTGGAGCAGATTCGTCACCACAGTACCCATTTTCCAACAGGGTACAGGGTTTTACTCCCCCTATTTCCTTATTCCAAAGAAAACAGGGGGACACAGACCCATTTTAGACCTCAGAGAATTGAACAAATTCCTGTTCAAGGAGAAGTTCAAGATGATATCTCTAGGAACTCTTCTGCCATACCTGCAAAGTCAGGATTGGCTTTGTTCTCTAGATCTCAAGGATGCGTACACCCATGTTCTCATCCATCCAACTCACCGAAGATTCCTTTGGTTTCTATTTCAGGGGAAGCACTACCAGTACAGGGTTCTTCCTTTTGGCCTGGCCTCAGCACCAAGGGTGTTTACGAAATGCATGCTGTAATGGCAGCATTTCTTCGCACTCTAGGAATATTCGTCTTCCCCTACTTAGACGACTGGCTCATTCGAGCCCCATCAGAGTCAGAGTCCAGAATTTCCCTATCTTGCACAATGCGTATACTTCAGTATTTGGGCCTGGTCATAAACATCCCAAAATCCAACCTAACTCCCACTCAATCTCTAGAGTTTATAGGAGCTATGCTTTATACCAAGAAAGCAAGGGCCTATCTTCCACAGCCCCGCTGCCTTCGCATTGTGCAGTTAGCTTCCCAAGCAGTGTTTAAAAACTCATCTCACTGCTATACCGTGCATGTGGTTCCTTATGCTCGCCTCCATATGAAAGCAGCCCAATGGACTCTGTCCACTCAGTGGACTCAAGCATCAGGCTGCCTATCAGACAAAATAGCAAACTCAAGTCGCCTTATTTTGTCCCTACAATGGTGACAGTCAACCCAAAACCTGTAGGTGGGGTCCCCTTTCCAACAGCCCCCACCCCAGGTCACTCTAACAACAGATGCCTCACAGGTGGGTTGTGGAGCTCACCTGCAAGATCTCTCTACCCAAGGCACCTGGACTCCACAGGAGACCCATCTACACATCAGTCTCTTGGAACTTAGAGCAATCTTCCTTGCTCTTCGAGTGTTCCACACCCAACTGAGCTACAAGACAATCCTAATTCAGACGGACAATCAAGTAGCTATGTTCTATCTGAACAAGCACGGAGGAACAGGTTCTCTGTCGCTTTGCAACGAAGCTGTGCGACTATGGGCCCTCGCCAGAGAGCATCAGCTTCATCTCCTTGCGGTGTATCTGCCAGGCATTCAAAACTCCTGGGCAGACAGACTCAGTCGAGTTCTGCTTCCACACGAGTGGTCTCTTCGTGCAGACCAGGTAGCAAAAACGTTTCAAATTTGGGGAACTCTGGACATAGACCTCTTTGCAAGTCCGTTGAATACCAAACTTCCCCGATTCTGTTCCAGAATTCCGGCTCAGGGTTCTCAGGCCAGGGATGTTTTCCTCCTCCATTGGGGTCAGGACTTCCTATATGCCTTTCCACCCATTCCCCTAATTCCCAAAACCCTATTCAAGCTTCAGAGAGACAGAGGCCGTATGATTCTCATAGCTCCACATTGGCCACGGCAGGTGTGCTACCCTCTGCTCCTACATCTCTCTCAAGCTCCATCTCTGGAGTTAGGATCTGCTCCTGATCTCCTGTCTCAAGGGGACGGGATGTTGTGGCATCCTGATCCCCACTTTCTGCATCTCAGGGCCTGGTTGCTGAGAGCCTAGACCTTCATGGTCTTAACCTGTCTCAACAAGTAAAGGATATCCTTTATGCTTCTAGAAAGCCTTTCACAAGACACTCTTATGCTTTCAAGTGGAAAAGGTTTTCCATATGGTGTTCGCAGAAGGGTTTTGACCCCCTGGCGATACATCTGGAATCATTATTGGAGTATCTCCTTCATTTATCTAATGCAGGGCTTAAGACTAACTCAGTAAGAGTCCATTTAAGTGCTATTTCAGCTTCTTTCAAGCCTTTAAATGGACAACCTATTTCCTCTCATCCTCTCATAGCGAGATTTATGAGGGGCCTCCTTCTAACTAAGCCTCCCATTAGGCCACCACCGGTGGCATGGGACCTAAATCTGGTTCTTGATGAAGCCGCCTTTTGAACCTCTAGCTACTACGTCCTTGAAATTCCTTTCCTGGAAGGTTGTCTTTCTCATTGCAATCACATCAGCACGTTGCATTAATGAGTTGCAAGCATTAGTGGCTGACCCTCCTTATACGAGGTTCCATCATGATAAGGTAGTCCTTAGGACAAATCCACACTTTATGCCAAAGGTGGTCTCACCTTTTTTATTTAAACCAAGCAGTTTACCTGCCTGTATTTTTTCTAAGGCCTCATGCTTCAAATGCAGAAAGGAATCTTCATATTTTGGAATGTAAAAGAGCACTTGCTTTTTACTTACAAAGGACACAGCAACATAGAAAGTCCTCTCAACTCTTTGTTACTTTTGATCCTTCTCATTTGGGACTTCCAGTCTCCAAGAGAACATTGTCCAATTGGATTGCACAGTGTATTTCTTTTACCTATCAGAGTAAAAACCTTTCTCTGGAAGGCCATGTCACAGCTCACAATGTGAGAGCCATGGCAGCCTCAATGGCTCATCTACACTCTGTGTCTATTGACGACATCTGTCGAGCAGCTACTTGGGCCTCGGTTCATACCTTCACAGCCCATTACTGCTTAGACAAGGACTCCCGCCGGGATGCCTTGTTTGGTCAGGCTGTTCTACGACACCTGTTCCATACTTAATCAACTCCTACCCACCATTCCCGGTAGGATGCCAGAGATCCATGGGGGGAAGTGGAGCCCTTTCACAGGGGCACACAACTTCTGGGGTCTCTCCCTGGCATCTAATGCTAGGGAGTCCCCATATGTGAAGACTACATTCCTGCTTGTTCCTGGAGATAGCATAGTTACTCACCTGTAACAGGTGATCTCCGGGAACAGCAGGAATTTAGTCTTCACAACCCACCCACCTCCCCTAGGAGTTGTATCTCTCTTTTCTTTTCTTTCCCTCTCTCTCTCTTTGTCTCAGCTTTAAAACTCAGCTGGAGAGAGGCATTTGGGAAAGGCGGGAAGGCAGCATGCAGGTGCTGTGGGATGCTCCCAAAAGCTTTCCTATTGTACACTGGGGAGCGTTCCCGCGCAGGCTCCGTCGGTACCAACGATACCCATATGTGAAGACTAAATTCCTGCTGTTCCCGGAGATCACCTGTTACAGGTGAGTAACTATGCTTACCCTGCCTTTGGAGAATCCTCACCCCCTCCACATAGCAAGTAGACTCTGTCATTATGCCCACAGATAGCATCTCATAACCTCAGAGCAGTGGACACTAACCATAGTGCGAGAGGGGTAAATGCTTCATTTACACAGCATACCCCCCTCCACTCTAGTGGGGGAATATCATTCTCAACCTCCTCTCACTGCTCTCCTCCTTCAAGAGGTAACCTCTCTTCTTGCCATAGAAGAGGTTCCAACATCTCAGCAAGGGATGGGGTTCTATTCTCTCTACCTTCTCATACCAAAGAAAAATGGAGGATAAAGACCCATCTTAGACCTCAGAAACCTAAACAAGTTTCTAGTCTGGGAGAAGTTCAAGATGGTCTCACTAGGAACCCTTCTGCCTTATCTCCAGAGTCAGGACTGGCTCTTTTCTCTAGATATAAAGGAAGCCTATACTGGTATCCTAATTCATCTAGAACACAAGAAGTATCTACTCTTTATCTTCCAGGGAAATCGCTATCAATACAGAGTCCTTCAGTTCGGACTCGCCTCTGCCCCAAGAGTCTTCACAAAGTGCATGGCGGTCATAGCCGCATATCTAAGGACTCTCAGGATATTCATCTTCCCTTACTATGACTGGCTGATAAGGGCAGCCACCTCACAGGAGGTTCATCTATCCCTCCTTTGTATAATGCAGGTATTGCAAGATCTGGGATTTGTGATAAATCTTCCAAAATCCCATCTAGCTTCCATTCAAACACTAGAATTCATAGGAGCTCTTCTAGTTACTCGTTGGTCAATGGCATTTCTACTCCAGGACCGTTGTAGTCGCCTAGTGCAGCTCGCATCTCAAGTGCGGCTTAGAGACCATCTCTTGGCCAAGGAGATACTGCATTTTCTAGGCCATATGGCCTCTACAGTACATGTTGTTCCATATGCCCGTCTGTACATGCAAACAGCTCAATGGACTCTTGCCTCACAGTGGAAGCATGTCTCCGGGGCCCTTAAGGACCGCATCAAAGTCACAGGTCTTCTCACCAAATTTCTTCTATGATGGTGTACCCCAGGAAATCTCCTTGTAGGGTCACTTTTCAGATACCTCCACATCAATGCATCCAGACAGATAATCAAGTAGCCATGTTCTATTTGAACAAGCAGGGAGGACGGGCTCTTGACCCCTCTTCCAAGAGGCTCTCCACCTTTGGTCCTTTGCCATTGCTCATTGGATACACCTCCAAGCGGTATATCTGCCAGGACAGCAAAATGTCCTAGTAGACAGATTGAGTCGGATCCTTCTTCCACACGAATGGTCCCTTCATCCGGACTTAATCTCCTTCATCTTTCAGACCTGGGGAACTCTAGAGATTGACCTTTTTGCTACTCCGCAAAGCACCAAACTTCCTTGTTTCTGCATCAGAACCCCGATGTCCAGCTTCCAACATGTGGATGCTTTCCATCTTCACTAGGGTCAGGATTTCCTGCATGCCTTTCCTCCCATATCCCTAATTCCCAAAACGCTTTTCATGCTTCAAGCAGACAGGTGCCAAATGATCCTCATAGCCCCACACTGGCCACGTCAACCGTGGTTTCCTGTCCTGCTACGTCTGTCCCAGACTCGCCCCCTGAGTCTCAGGTCAGCTCCTGATCTCCTCTCCAAGGAGGAAGGGACGCTACTCCATCCCAATCTGCAGTCTCTCCATTTCATGGCTTGGCTGCTGAAAGCGTAATCTTACAAGAAGTTAACCTGACTCAGGAAGTAAAGGAGATCCTGCTAGCCTCCAGGAAACCATCCATCAGATGTTCTTATGAGTTCAAGTGGCGTTGGTTCTCTACCTGGTGTTCCCAGAAGGAGCTTAATCCCTTCAGCTCCTGTGGAGGCTCTCCTTCAGTATCTCCTCCAACTTTTTCCTCCTCTGGTCTCAAGACAAACTCAATGAGGGTTCACCTAGGTGTAATTGCTGCGTCACACCATCCCTTGGATAGACAGCCTATCTCCTCACAGCCGCTTGTTGCATGTTTGATGAGAGGGCTCTTATTGACCAAGCCTCTCATCAGGCTACCTCCGGTGGCATGGGATCTTAATGTCATCTTAAGGCAGCTCCTTAAGCTACCTTTTGAACCTTTAACCACAACCTCACTAAAGCTTCTTTCATGGAAGGTTATTTTCCTAATTGCCCTCAATTCAGCTAGATGCATTAGTGAGCTTCAGGCTTTAATAGCAGACCCGCCTTATACCCGGTTCCACCATGATTTCATGCCAAAGGTGGTGTCTCCTTTCCATCTCAATCAGTTTACCTTTCTGTCTTTTTCCCTAGATCGCATTCCTCTAGGGCAGAGGCAACCTTGCACACCCTTGACTGCAAGCATGCCTTAGCATTTTATCTTTAAAGGACTCGAGAGCACCGCAGAGCTTCGCAGTTGTTCATTTCCTTTGACCCTAGTCACTTGGGTCTCCCAGTTTCTAAACGTACTCTGTCCAAATGGATAGCAGATTGCATCTCATTTGCTTATGCTAAGGTAGGACTATCCCTTGAAGGGCATGTCACTGCCCATAATGTTCGTGCCATGGCGGCCTTGACAGCAAACCTATATTCTGTGGCTATTGATGAAATCTGCAAAGCAGCTTCCCGGTCTTCGGTACATACCTTTGCTGCTCATTACTGTCTTGACAAGGAGGCAATTCCTACCCTCCGTCCCGTAACTTTACGATACCAGACATCCATGGAGGATCCATGACCTCTTGATGCCTACTCTGAGGGAAATCTACCAATTCTGAGGTAATTTCTCTGGCATCTGGTTGCTAGGGAGTCCCATGTGTGAAGGCTACGTTCCTGCTTGTTCCTGGAGATAGCGTAGTTACTCACCTGTCACAGGTGATCTCCGGGAACAGCATAATTTAATCTTCACAGCCCACCCTCCTCCCCTAGGAGTTGTAGGGCTTCTCTTTTCTCTCAGCTACAAACTCAACTGCGGAGGGAGAGTTGCAAAGGCGAGAAGGCAGCAATGCAGGCACAGTGGGATGCTCCCAAAAGCTTTCCTATTGGATGCTGCGGTGCGTTCCCGCGCGGGTTCCTTTGGTACCGATGTCACCATATGTGAAGACTAAATTCACATATAATATACTTGAAGTATATTGACCAGAGGATTTATCACTCAGTAATCCAGAATATTGATATAATGTTGGGACTTCCCTGCTTTTATCAGTGACTATTTGCCATTAAAATGACAAAGGCCTTCATGAAATGCTGGCATATAAGGTTGACAATGAAAGACTAGTAAGAAAGTTATATCACAATTTATATGATTGAAATGATGCTTTCTTTTTGCATTTGGTGAGCTGAATGGTTCATAGGTTACATTTTTCTGTTATGATACAGGTCCCCAAAGTAGCTCACACTGAGTTCTATCAGGGACGTACCATGAGATGGGCATTAGCTTGGAGTTTCTATGATGATGTGACGGTCCCTGTAAGTACCTGTTCTCTCTGCATTCACAGTAGGCGCTTTTGCATGCTCTCCCTACCTTACGGTCAGCCCAATAGCCCAGTGGCAGAATTTGTATTACTTAATGAGAGATGTTAGTTCAAATCCTGGTTCTGCTACAGTTTCTTCATCTGTTGGGTTTGGAAGTGCCTTGGTGGAAATACTTGCTGATTGGAGGAAGGCGGTATTAAATAAACAGAACAGCCTTCTGCTTGTTCACCTATACGTAAGTTGCTGCAATACATGGCCTAGCTGAGAGCCTAGTCAGAATGTATCTTGCATGAAGCCACCATGATGCCAAGGTTCAGCCACAGCATCAGCTGGCTAATATTGGAATTGCAGCATTTGAACAGAAGCAGGTGGGAGAGTTGGGAGGAGTTCCTCATTTTAGCAACTCCTTTTCAGAATCCTCATCTGTATGAGTCTCCTCACCTATATGGGAGTTGAGGTGTAGCCTCATAGTGGTTAGAACAACTGGCTAAGAAACAAAGCAGTCTGGTTCAAATCCCACTGCCACACCTTGTGATCTTGGAAAAGTCACTTAATCCTTAATTGCCTAAGGTATAAACTTAGATTGCAAGCCTTCCAAGGGTTTGGAAAATACCTGTTATACATGAATGCCATTTTTGCATTAACCCTGCGGTTTCAGTCCTGGGCCTTTATTTATGCCCTTGACAATTATGGTCTGTGGTCCTGGATTGCCACAGAGTCCTTGTACAACTAATCTATCCTGAATTATTTGGTAAATTATTTTGGTATTCCATTGTCCATTAAGAAATGGGTGTAGACTCCCACAAATGCATGCATTTTCTAGGATTTTTTCCCCAATCAAATCTCTCATCTCAGAGCAGAGTTACGCATTGAGAGCACAGGGATACCATATTTTGATTCATGAATAGTAATACCAGATTTGCTGGGAGTGGGGCTATTTATTTATTTATTAATTAGCATTTCTTTTTCCTGCTTTTTCCAGAAGATCAAATAACAATGCTTGAAATGTACAATGAACAGTACAGAATCAATTACATAAAACAGTTGAACTATGTACATTAAGAAATGAACATGACTGGCTAAAGCTAGGCTAAATTGCAAGCTATGTACAGAATGTAGTACCCATAGGATCTGATATTATGAATCAGGGATAGCATAATTTAATAATGGTTAGTGTAGGTGTTCTACAATAAAAATGGAATTTAGGAATGTGGTAGTCTGGAGGGGTGGTTAGTTTGTTTTTGTTGCATCCTCATTTTGCTCGAGTGTCTACTTCCTTGATGGCTAGAGTGGAGAGGTGTGATGGAACTATGTCTCTGAGGAGCTTAAATGTGGTTACTAGAATTTTGTACTGTATGCGGCTCCGGATTGGGAGCCAGTGTAAATTGTACAGTATGTGCTCTGATGTGCTTGCATTCCAAGCAGTTTGTACTGCCACATGTTGTGCCATTTGAAGCTGTCTTAGGGTTTGTTTCAATAATCCTTGGAGAATGCTATTACAGAAATCGAAGTGTGGTGTGATGATAGCTTGGAGGACTGATCTAAAATCATGGAGGGGGAGAAGCGGTCATAGTTGTTTTACCATTTTGAGTTTGTAGAAGATTTTTTTGTTTGTTTTATATGCATGGTCATATTGAGTGTCTGGTCTAGGATTACCCCGAGGTATTTTACTTCGTTTTTAATTAGTATATCTGAATCGCGAATTCGGATAATGGGTGGAGGGGTGAAGCTATGATTTCTGGTAATATAAAGGGCTTCAGTTTTTCTGAGGTTGATCATAAGGTTATGAGCATTGAGCCATTCTGACACTTCAGTGAAGCAGTCTGTGATTTGTTGCGGAATGGGAATGGAGATGGTGAGTGGAAGATATAGCATTATATCATCCGCGTATATGTGATAGTTTACCTTGAATTTTTGAAGATCATGCAAATGGGCTGGAGATGGATATTGAACAGGAGGGCAGAAAGGGTGGATCCCTAGAATAGGGCTTGTTCTTGATAATATGATTTAGATGTATGTTGTCCAGATCTAACCTGTTGTGTTCTTTCAGAAAGGTATGATTGAAGCCATTGGAGCATTGTGTCTTTAACACCTATTTGCTGTAGTCTAGTGAGCATAGTGGTGTGGTTTATGCTGTCAAATGCTGCAGTGATGTCAAGAAATATGAGGATAAATGCTTGTTTGGCATTGTCTGTGCCACGTGTTAGTTTGTCGAGCAGGACAGATAAGAGTGTTTCAACGCCATGGTGTGGGCGGTAACCGTATTGGTGTTCATCAAGGGGAGCATAGGTGTCAATGTGGTCTTGAAGCTGAATTTGGACTATTTTTTCAATCAGTTTGGCCATGAATGGAAGGCTTGAAATAGGTCTGTATGAAGTAGGGGTATTTTTGTCCAGTAATGTGTTTTTAAGGATAGGGCGGATTATGGCATGTTTTAAGGAGGGAGGCTCAATTGTGTGCAGAGAAATCATTATCTCCTTCAGTTCACGGTTATACCATGCTGTGTTTTATTTTCTGGTGTTGGTTGCACACTGTGAATTAATGGTAGCTGCATTAGATATGATGTTGTTCCAATTAGTTATGGCTGCTTCTACATTTTTTGGACCTGGAATTAGGTGCTGTAGGGTTTGTTTTAAGAAGTTTTCTCTTAAATCTCTTGGGTGGCAAAATGCGTGTGGGTTCTGAGAGGGTGGGGGTGTAAGTTAGAAGTTGAAATTTTATTATGTGATGGTCCGACCAGTGTTGTAGGGTGGGGAGAGTTATAGATTTTGTTGGGTATGAACACTAAGTCCAGGATGTCGTCTTTGCTATGTGTGGGGACGCTGATTAGTTGATGGAAGTCCATGTCAAATATGGAATTTAGGAATGTGGTAGTGTGATCACAGTGCTAAAAACTGCTGTTATTTGTCCGATTTTAAAGAGGATAAACTTGAACATTGAGAATGTTGAAAATTTCAGGCCTATTTCAAAGATCACTTTTCTGTCTTAGGCAGTGGTTCTCAGCCCAGGCCTTGGAACACACTCAGCCAGTCTGCTTTTCGGATATCCACAATGAATATGCATGACAGGAGTCAATCACTGCATGCAAATCTCTCATTCATATACATTTTGCATATCCTGAAAAGCAGACTGGTTGGATCTGTCCTGAGTGCTAAGGTTATTGGCAGGGTAGTCATCGTGCACTCAGAGAGCCATTCTATTTGGGTTTTATGAAATAATTTGGAACCAAAAACACTTTGATCGCTTTAGTAGATGACCTACAAGTTGAACGGGACAAAGACAATGAAACCTTAATAGCGTGATATGAATGACCATCCTGGTTTTCTAGATCAGCTTAAGCATCTGGGAATTAAGGGATGGTTCTGCATTGGTTGATATTTTGTAGGAGCTAGTCTGTGTCCTTGGGCAAGTTTGTTTCTGGTCCACGTCCATCTCTTGTGGGGTGCACCAATGGATCTGTGGTTTTATCAACTTTACTTAATATCTTTGTGCACCCTTTGGGAGCTTGAATTCAGAAATTTCATACTTATTAATTTTTGTATGCTGACAGAAGACAATTTTATATTCTAGTTGTGAACCTGCAAAAAAAGGCCATAATAATTTGAGACTGTTTGGCAGCTATTTCAGTATGGATGAAGAGCAAAATGGAATTCAGTTTCTCCAAAATGGAAATTCTTTGGGTTGTAGATCAAAATGGTGCAGAGGTTGCACTCTATGTTAGAAAAGGTGTTGAGTCACACAGAATAAACGTTTTGTAGGAAGCAAAAATGCACTGTAGAATCTCTATGGATTCCATGTTAAAAGGGGGAGGGCAATGGCTGTGGGGGTGTACTACTGGCTGCCTGGCCAGAAAGAACAGATGGATGATGAAATGCTAAAAGAAATTAGGGAAGCAAAAAAAAGTTACAACACAGTAATAATGGGTGATTTCAATTATCCCGGTATTGACTGGGTCAGTGTCACAGCAGGACATGCTAGGGAGATAAAGTAACATAGTATATGATGGCAGATAAAGACCAGCATGATCCATCTTGTCTGCCCAGCAAGGTGGCAAGAGTAGGTGCACCTGTCACTCCGTGCAAGTCACACACCCCATGCCTTTGTTTAGGGGTGTAACCACTGCTCCGTGCAGGTCACCCCTATTTGTTGAGATATAAGAGATAGTTAAGTTTATTTTGATTTTATCCTGTTTCTATAAAGGGATCCACTGTGTCTGTCCCATGCCATTTTGAATTCTGTCATTGTATTTGCCCCCACCACTTCCATCGGCACCATTCCAAGCATCCACCACCCTTTCAGTGAAAAAGTATTTCCTGATGTTGCCTTTCAGTTTACCCCTTTGCATTTTCATGTTACGCCCTCTAGTTTTACAGTTTCTCCGTCTTTGAAAAAGGTTTGTTTGTTCATTAATATGCTTTAAGTATTTAAAGGTCTGTTTCATATCTCACCTGTCCCTCCTCTTTCCCCTGACCCTCCTCTCCTCTAGCATGTACCTATTTAGGTCTTCATGTCTCTTCTCATATGTCTTCTGGCGCAGGCTCCAAATCATTTTGGTTGCCTTCCTCTGAACCGTTTCCAGTCTTTTTATATCCTTTGTGAGTTAAGGTTTCCAAAACTGAATATAATATTCCAAGTGAGGCCTCACCAGCGACTTGTACAGTAGAATTAATACCGCCGCCTTTCTGCTGGTAATTCCTTTCTATATGCAACCCAGCATCCTTCTGGCTTTGGCCACCCTTTGTCACACTGTTTTCGCCACCTTATGACCCTTTGAAGCAATCACTCCAAGGTCCTTCTGGTCCATGCACACCAATCTCTCACCCCCTATCACATACAATTCCCTTGGATTTCTGCATCCCAAGTGCATGACACTTCACTTCTTCACATTAAATCTTAACTGCCAAGCATTAGACTATTCTTCCAGCTTTTGTAGATCTTTGCTCATGTCTCGTATCCACTCCCTGGGGGAAATCTATTCTGTTGCAAATTTTCATGTCATCTGCAAATAGACAGACTTTTCCAATCAGTCCTTCAGCAATATCATTCACAAATACATTTATTTATTTACTTACTTACTTTATTTAAAGAGTTTTTCTATACTGCCCCTTCCAGAGATCAGGGGCGGTTTAAATTTAAACAAACCAGTTACATAGAACAGTTTTACAAACCAAAATGGTTTAACTATATCTCCAGGAACAAGCAGGAATGTAATCCTCACATATAGGTATCGTCGGTACCAACGGAGCCTGCGCGGGAACGCTCCCCAGTGTCCAATAGGAACGCTTTTAGGAGCATCACTCAGCACATGCGCGCTGCCTTCCCAACTTTCTCTCTTCAGTTCTTCGTTTTCCGCGGAGCCGACAGGATCTAATCTCCAGGAACAAGCAGGAATGTAGTCTTCACATATGGGTATCGTCGGTACCGATGGAGCCTGCGCGGGAACACTCCCCAGCGTCCAATTAGGAAGCTTTTGGGAGCATCCCACAGCGCCTGCGTGCTGCCTTCCCGCCTTTCCCAACTGCCTCTCTCCAGTTCTTCATTTTCCGCGGAGCCAGCAGGTCGTTGTTCCTGTCACCACAGAAAATTCTTCCTTATTACTTTCTTTTTTTTTTTTTTTGTGGTCACGTCTGCCTTTCTCGACGCTTTACCAGTACCGCCGGTTTTTCTTTCTTTATTTCTGTTCTTTTAAAAAACAATATATATATATATACTTAGTATTTTTTCCCAGGTGCACGCACCATTTTGGGCCTTAGGCCCAAACGTTTTTCCTACAATGGAGAAACCTGTTTCAGGTTTCAAAAAGTGCACCAAGTGTGGCGGTACCATCTCCGTCACCGACACCCATGAATGGTGTCTGAAATGTTTAGGTCCTGACCACTCCATCACGGATTGTATGTCCTGTGCCATGATGTCTAAAAGAGGTCGGCAGAACCGAGCTGCTAAGCTCAGTTCCCTGTTTCCCTCTGATGCAGCTTCGGTGGCATTGGCGGCTTACTCTTCCTCCCGTGGATCTCAGGTAACTAAACATAAGTCCAGCCGGTCCTCAAAGGGTAGATCTCCTTCTAAGCACCGAGATGCCTCTGGCGTTGCCCTTGAGGATTCTGCACCGGCAAAATTGCCCCGGCGGGAGGCTTCGGCTTCTTAAGCATTATCGGGGCTCCAGGACGTTCTCGAGGCCTCGACCTCGGCAGAACTACTGGTGCCATGCTCTGGGGTACCGGCTGTCTTCTCCGATACCGACATCCAGGCATCAGCAGCGTCGATAGACCAGAGGTTCCTGGCTAGTGAACACAGTCTGGCGGCTCTCCTTGCGGCATCGACACCCTCGGAACCGCGTCAGACAGTTCAGTCGGTACCGGTATCAGTACCGGTACCGATAGCATCGACATCGGTATCCGCATTGCCGGCACCCGGTCACCCGATGCCCTCCGGTACCAATACACCAGTACCGATTCCCCCCGGTACCGACTTCAGTCGGTACGGGTATCGGGCTCTACAAGAGCATCCGGACAGAAGGTACTTCGAGTCCTCAGAGGAATCTGATGATTCCGATAGTTCTGTCGATACCGGAGCACTTCTTCCAGAGGAGCCCTCCTCCCCTAAACGCAGGATGTCTCCTCCAGAGGATATCTCCTTCCAGGATTTCATCAGGGAGGTGGCTCAGGGTCTCTCCATTACTGTGGCTCCTGAAACAGAGCCCAGAGCAAAGGAGCTGGAAATTTTACAATATCCCAAAGCTCCTAAGGAGGCAGCTACTTTGCCCATCCATGAGATCTTGCATGATCTCATGCTCAGAATGTGGGAGACCCTTCTTACCACCTCTCCTCATTCTCGTAGACTTGACACTATGTATCCAGTCTCTCCTTGTCCTGGTTTCCAGAAAACTCAGCTCCCTCACCACTCCATTGTAGTGGAGTCAGCTATGAGAAGGATCAGGAGTGCAAAGAGGCATGCCTCTAATCCCCAGGACGTGAGTGCAGAACTTTGCATGCTTTTGGACGTTGTACCTTCCAAGCTTCCATGCTTTCTGCCAGGATCAGTTCCTATATTTTATTTATGGGAATGTTCCTGAAGGAAATCACAGGAGATTTAGAGGTTTTGAGTCCTCTTCTTCCTGAGGATAGGAGACAGGATTTTCTCACATTGGTCAAACATGCCCAGGATGTTTCCAAATTGTCAACCGTGCAGCTTTTGACTGTTTTGAGTGCATAAGCAGAACCTCTGCCATTGCCATAGGTGCATGTAGAATTGCGATTTGGAGCTCTGGGTACAAGACAAATTTGGCAATATTCCTTGTACTGGTGAGAACCTGTTTGGCAAAGATTGGCAGGAAAAGGCCAATGAGTTGGATGCTGACAACTCCACCTTGGACAGATTATCCAAGGGCACAGCTGATCCTGCAAGAAAGAAATCTTTCAAGAAACCATTCTTTTCCAAAAAGAAAAGGTTTTATCCTGCTTATTCCCAGCAGGGACGCTCTGCAGGTCAACCTGTCCGGAAGGGTCAGCAACCATCCAAGCAAAAACTGCTAAGCCTCAACCGCCTCAGCAGTCTCAGCCTCCACAAGGCCTTTGACTTGCATCTAGAGAACTTAGCCTTCCTGGTTCTAAATGAACCAGAGCCTTCCACCATTCCAGGAAGGTTATGTCACTTTGCCCCAAGATGGGGGCAGATAACAGCAGAACATTGGACACTCTCCATCATAAAAGAGGGTACAAGCTTCATTTCTTGAGCATGCCCCCTCCCACAATAGTAAAACAGTTCAATTCTCAGACCTCTCTCATCAGCCTGTTAGATCAAGAGGTCACCATACTTCTTGCCCAAGGGGCAATAGAAGAAGTACCCATTCATCAACAGGTTTTACTCCCCCTATTTCCTTATCCCAAAGAAAACAGGGGGATACAGACCTATCTTGGACCTCAGAGAATTGAACAAATTCCTGTTCAAAGAGAAATTCAAGATGATTTCTCTAGGAACTCTGCTGCCATACCTTCAAAGTCAGGATTGGCTTTGTTCTCTAGATCTCAAGGATATGTACACCCATGTTCTCATCCATCCAACTCACAGAAAGTTCCTTCAGTTCCTTTTTCAAGGAAAGCACTAGCAATACAGGGTGCTTCCCTTTGGCCTGGCCTCAGCTCCAAGAGTGTTCACGAAATGCATGGCTGTGGTAGTAGCATTTCTCCGCACTCTAGGCATATTCGTCTTCCCCTACTTAGACGACTGGCTCATTTGAGCCCCATCAGAGCCAGAGGCCAGAGTTTCTCTATCTTGCACAATGCCTATCCTTCAGTATTTGGGACTGGTCATAAACATCCCAAAATCCAGTCTAACTCCCACTCAAGTCTCTAGAATTCATAGGAGCTTTGCTGGATACCAAAAAGGCAAGGGCCTATCTCCCCCAGGCCCGTTGCCTTCACATGGTGCAGTTAGCTTCTCAAGCAGTGCTAAAACCTCATCTCACTGCCCGAGAAATGCTAAAACTACTAGGCCACATGGCATCCACAGTGCATGTGGTTCCTTATGCTCACCTCCATATGAGAGCAGCTCAGTGGACTTTATCCACCCAATGGATCCAGGCATCAGGGTGCCTGTCAGACAAAATAGCAAACACAAGTCGCCTTATTTTGTCCCTCCAATGGTGGTAGTCTGCTCAAAACCTGTTGCTGGGATCCCCTTTTCAACAGCCCTTAACCCAGGCAACTCTCACAACAGATGCTTCACCAATGGGTTGGGGAGCTCATCTACAAGACCTCTCCACCCAAAGCACCGGGACTCCACAGGAGGCTCATCTGCATATCAATCTCTTAGAGCTCAGAGCAATCTTCCTTGCTCTTTGAGTGTTCCATACCCTGCTCAGCTACAAGACAGTCCTCATTTATATGGACAATCAGGTAGCGATGTTTTATGTGAACAGGCAGGGGGGAACAGGCTCTCTGTCGCTTTGCAACGAAGCTTTGCGACTATGGGCCCTCGCCAGAGAGCATCAGATTCATCTCCTGGCAGTGTACCTCCCAGGCATACAAAACTCTTGGGCAGACAGATTCAGTCGAGTTCTGCTTCCACACAAATGGTCTCTACATGCAGACCAGGTGGCCAAGATCTTTCAAATTTGGGGAACCCCGGACATAGACCTCTCTGCAAGTCTGTTGAATGCCAAACTTCCCCGGTTCTGTTCCAGAATTCCGGCTCAGGGCTCTCAGGCATGGGATGCTTTCCTCCTTCACTGGTGTCAAGACTTCCTTTATGCCTTTCCACCCATTCCCCTAATTCCCAAAACCCTATTCAAGCTTCAGAGAGACAGAGGGCTTCTACATTTCTCTCAAGCCCCCTCCCTGGAGTTAGGATCTGCTCCAGATCTCCTGTCTCAGGAGGACGGAATGTTATGGCATCTCAATCCCCAATCTCTGAACCTCAGAGCTTGGTTGCTGAAGGCCTAGATCTTCAAGATCTTAACCTCTCTCAGCAAGTAAAGGATGTCCTTCATGCTTCCAGGAAGCCTTCCACAAGATGCTCTTATGCTTTCAAGTGGAAAAGGTTTACCATATGGAGTTCGCAGAAGGGTCTTAACCCCCTTGCGATACCTCTAGGATCATTACTGGAGTATCTCCTTCATTTATCCAATGCAGGACTTAAAACTAACTCAGTAAGAGTCCATTTGAGTGCTATTGCAGCTTCTCTCAAGCCTCTAAATGGACAACCTATCTCCTCCCATCCTCTTATAGCAAGATTTATGAGAGGCCTTCTTCTAACTAAGCCTCTCAGGCCACCACCGGTGGCATGGGACTTAAACCTGGTTGTGGGTCAGCTCATGAAGCCACCTTTCGAACCCTTAGCTACTACCTCATTGAAATTCCTTTCTTGGAAAGTTATCTTTCTCATTGCAATCACATCAGCACACCGCATCAGTGAGTTGCAAGCACTAGTAGCTGATCCACCTTATACAAGGTTTCATCATGACAAGGTAGTCCTTAGAACTCATCCACACTTTATGCCAAAGGTGGTCTCGCCTTTTCATCTTAATCAAGCAGTCTACCTGCCTGTGTTCTTTCCAAGACCTCATGCATCAAATGCAGAAAGGAATCTTCATACTTTGGACTGTAAATGAGCTTTAGCCTTTTATTTGCAAAGAACACAGCAACATAGAAAGTCCTCTCAACGCTTTGTTGCTTTTGATCCTTCTCATTTGGGACTTCCAGTCTCCAAGAGAACACTGTTCAACTGGCTTGCACAGTGTATTTCTTTTGCCTATCAGAGTAAGAACCTTCCTCTGGAGGGCCATGTCACAGCTCACAATATGAGAGCCATGGCAGCTTCAATGGCTCATCTACACTCTGTGTCTATCGACGACATCTGTCGAGCAGCCACTTGGGCCTCGGTTCATACCTTCACAGCCCATTACTGCTTGGACAAGGACTCCCGCCGGGATGCCTTGTTTGGTCAGGCTGTTCTCCAACACCTGTTCCATACCCAATCAACTCCTACCTGCCATCCCTGGTTGGATGCCAGAGATCCATGGGGGGAAGTGGAGCACTTCACAGGGACACACAACTTCTGGGGTCTCTCCCTGGCATCTAAAGCTAGGGAGTCCCCATATGTGAAGACTACATTCCTGCTTGTTCCTGGAGATAGCATAGTTACTCACCTGTAACAGGTGATTTCAGGGAACAGCAGGAATTTAGTCTTCACAACCCACCCACCTCCCTTAGGAGTTGTATCTCTCTATCTATCTCTTTCCCTTTCCCTCTCTCTCTCTTTGTCTCAGCTTTAAACTCAACTGGATCGAGGCAGTTGGGAAAGGCGGGAAGGCAGCACGCAGGTGCTGTGGGATGCTTCCAAAAGCTTCCTAATTGGATGCTGGGGAGCGTTCCCGCGCAGGCTCCGTCGGTACCGACGATACCCATATGTGAAGACTAAATTCCTGCTGTTCCCTGAGATCACCTGTTACAGGTGAGTAACTATGCTTTCCCTGTAACTGCAGAAAATTCCGTCTTTAAATTTCTTTTCTTGTGGTCGCGTTTGCCTACCGCACGACGCCTACCGGTACCGCCGATTCTTTTCTTTTCTTTAAAAAAAAAAAAACCTTAGGCTTTAGACTGTTTTTTTTCAGAAACTTTTCTCTTTGGTGCTAGGCGCCATTTTGGGCACTAGGCCCCATATTTCTAAAACATGGAAAAGCCAACTAGTGGTTTTAAGAAATGTACTAAGTGTGGCGGTACCATTTCCGTCACTGACACCCATGATTGGTGTCTGAAATGTTTAAGACCTGAACATTCTCCAACTGAATGTCTCTCCTGCATGAGGATGACTAAAAGAGGAAGACAGAACCGGGCTGCAAAGCTCGCTACCCTCTTTTCTTCAGATGCCAGAGCCATTGCATCGACATTGTCAAGGGCCTCTTCTTCCTCCCATGGATCTCAGGTAACTAAACATAAAAGCCGGTCCTCAAAGGGTAGCTCTCCTGCTAAGCATCGAGAGGCCGTTGGCGTTGCCCTTGAGGGAACCATACTGGCAAAACAACCCCGGCGGGAGGCTTTGGCTTCCAAAGCATCGATGGGCCTTCAGGATGTTCTCGAGGCCTCAACCTCGCAAGAGCTACCTGTGTGCCATGCTCAGGGGTTCCAGCTGTCCTTACCGGTACCGACACCCAAGCATCGGCAGCGTCGATAGACCAGAGGTTCTTCGCTATCAAGCGCAGCATCGCAGCTCTTCTTTCAGCTGCGGTACCGGTGGTCCCACGGGCACTGGTATCGACACAGATACCGACACCGACGATACCGGTACCAACGGTACCGGCCCTGGTGGGAACTCTTCCCATGCCATCTCTGGCTGGAATTGTCAAAGCGGTACCGGGTCAACTCGGTACCGACTTCGATCGGTACCGGGATAGTGCTTTGCAGGAGCATCGGGGTCAGGAGTACTTCGATTCCTCCGATTCTGACAATTCTGCTGTCACTAGAGGGTTTCTTCTAGAAGATCCCTCTTCTCCCCAACGCAGAATGTCACCTCCAGAGGACATGTCATTTCAGGATTTCATCCGTGATATGGCCAAAGGTCTTTCAATCACAGTAGCTCCTGAGAAGGAACCCAGAGCAAAGGAATTGGAAATTCTCCAATATCCTAAAGCTCCTAAGGAGGCAGCCACTCTGCCTATCCATGAAATTCTGCATAGTTTGATGCTCAGAATGTGGGAGACACCTCTGACTACTTCTCCTCACTCTAGGAGATTTGATACTATGTATCGAGTTCTGCCATATTCTGGATTTCAGAAAACTCAGCTGCGACACCATTCAATGGTAGTGGAATCAGCCCTGCGTAGGATGAAAAGTGCAAAGAGGCATGCATCCAATCCTCCAGGTCGTGAATGCAGGACTCTGGATGCTTTTGGGCGCAGAACTTTTCAAGCTTCCATGCTTTCAGCTAGGATCAGTTCATATATCCTATATATGGGAATGTTCCTCAAGGAAGTCACAGGAGACTTGGAACTTATGAGCCTATTTCTCCCAGATGACAAGATTTTCTTGCTCTAGTTAAGCATGCTCAAGATGTCTCCAAGTTTGTTAGTCGTGCAGTCTTCGACTGCTTCGAATGCATCAGCAGAACCTCTGCTATTGCCATTGGCGCACGACGGATTGCCTGGCTACAGGCATCAGACTTGGAGACATGGGTACAGGACAAGTTAGGCAACATTCCTTGCACGGGGGAGAATCTCTTCAGCAAGAACTGGCAGGAAAAGGCTAACGAGTTAGATTTATTTATTTATTTATTTATTTAACATTTCTTCTATACCGCGCTATTAAAATCAGCGCGGTGTACAATGAACAAAACATACTGCAATGCATACAGGCAACATTGAGTTTACAAAGAACAGGGAAAAATAACACATGGGATAACCGGGATAACTATGTACAGTTTAACTTTAAACTATATACATTGACTATATGTAATATTCTAAACTCGTTTGTATATTGTAAGTGATTTCATGTGGATGGTGAAGGTAAATGGTTATCGTGTGGGCTATCGTGTGGGCTAACCATTTTCTGGTTGTATTAGGGTGCTAAGGTGTCTGGAGTATGTGGGAAGCTTGCTAGATGTGTGAGTGTCCGGGATGACTTCTGGGTAACATTTTGTGAACAGATGGTGTTTTAAGGCTTTTCGGAATAGTATTAGGCTTTTGATGCCACGGATTTCATGGGGAAGTGTATTCCAGTTTAGAGGAGCGAATATTGAGAAAGCTCTGTTTGAAGTAGCCTTAATACACGATGTCATCATCCTAGGAACTATTAAGGTGTTCATAGCAGTAGGCCTCCTGTTTCTATTTTCGAGGGTGCTGTGAATTAGCTTGCTGATTGGAGTAGGTGGGTAGTTATTCAAGGCTTTGAAGGTAAGTACTAGTGACTTATAGTGGAGTCTGGCTTGTAGAGGTAGCCAGTGCAGATCTTTCATGATAGGCGTTATGTGTGCAGATCTTGGTGACCCAGAGAGGACTCTTGCAGCTGCATTCATAGCCAGGCGAAGCGGATTTAAAGTTGATTGAGAGATCCCATGGAGGATGATGTTCGCAAAATCTAGGTGAGGGAGGACTAATGCCTGGAAGGTTGATCGGTAGTCAGTATAATCAAGTAGGGGGCGGAGGTGGCGTAGTGTTCTGATCTTATGATATATAGTCTTTGTCACATTCTTCACGTGCTGACAATTCTACCTTAGATAGATTGTCAAAGTCTACAGTCACTCCAGCCGAAAGGAAGCCTTATAAAAAACCCTCTTTTAGCAAAAAGAGGAAGTTTTATCCTTCCTATACCCAGCAGAGTCAAACTCCCAGGTCAGGTTGCCCAAAAGGGACAAACTAGACAGCAAAAGAAGCCAAAAGGCCTGAGAGCCCAACCAGCTCTCCAGGTTCAGCCCCCTCAAGGGCTTTGACTCCTTCCTAGAGAGCTTTGCCTCCCTGCCTCTGAGGGGTCCCCAACCCCCCAATATTCCAGGCAGGTTATGCCACTTTGTCAACAGATGGCATCAGATAACAGTAGAAGATTGGACTTTGTCCATTGTAGGAGACGGGTACAAACTTCATTTTGACAGCATGCCCCCTCCTACAATTCTAAAGCAAAACAATTCAATTCACAAACCTCTGCAGACAATTTACTAGATCACGAGGTCTCCACACTTCTTGCCCAAGGGGCAATAGAAGAAGTACCCATTCTTCAACGGGGTGCAGGGTTCTACTCCCCCTATTTCCTTATTCCAAAGAAAACAGGAGGACACAGACCCATTCTAGACCTCAGAGAATTGAACAAATATCTGTTTCGAGAGAAATTCAAAATGATTTCTCTAGGAACTCTTCTGCCATACCTTCAAAGCCAGGACTGGCTTTGCTCTCTAGAGTTAAAGGATTGTCACCGGAGGGTGCAATAAAAGCTGTTACTGAGCTGGGTTTAAAAAAGGTTTGGACAAGTTCTTGAAGGAAAGATCCATAAACCATTATTAAAGAGAACTTGGGAAATCCATTGCTTACCCCAGGACAAACATTGTGGAACCGATGTACTTTTGTGGGAGCCTGCCAGGTACTTGTGACCTTGATTGGCCACTGTTGGAAACAGGATACTATTACTACTTATCATTTGTATAGTGCTACAAGGCATAACCAGTTCTGTACAGACACACTGGGCTTGATGAACCTTGGTCTAACCTCGTATGGCATTTCTTATGCTCTTATGTAAGGATGCTCCTCAGAATATTAAACTATTCAAAGGGCTGCTAATCCTTGGGTATGCCAAACTTTGTTATTTGTAGGTGGTGATTGGCAGGGAATGGACAGCACTGATTTATTTATGGGCTTGTTTTGCACAATTACATGTTATTCACCAGATGCGACATTTTCTAGAAAGAGCTGATCTAATTGGTTTCTATCAGAATGTATTACTGCAATGCATTATTGGTGGGCTTATCAAAGAAAGATTTACATAGCCATCAGATGGTACAGAATGAGGCAGCCCTTATTGTAGCAGGAATTGCATCACTTCTATCTTAAAATTATTACATTGTTTATGTATTGAGGATTGTGTGTGATTCAAAATTTAGAACTCTGTTTTCAAGGCCCTTCATGGAAAGGGTGCGGAGTACTTGGAAAATCATCTTAGTAGAGTTTTAC
The DNA here is from genome assembly GCA_033557465.1 of Ichthyophis bannanicus. NCBI lineage: Eukaryota > Metazoa > Chordata > Amphibia > Gymnophiona > Ichthyophiidae > Ichthyophis > Ichthyophis bannanicus. The sequence continues at coordinate 232,517,236 of CM066042.1, forward strand.
ACTCCTTGCCATTAGCTTTTATTATTTGTGCTCTGTCAAAATGGCTGTCTTGTACACATGATTATGCTTTTTCCTGTATGACTGTCAGACTGGAACCAATTCTTGCATGAGGTCTGGGGTAGTAATGATTTGCCAGCATTCAGGAAGCATGTCATATCTTGCTTTCTAATGCATGGCTTTGGGTGATCTTACTGCATGATAAGTTGTAATGCCATAGCAGTTTTCATTCTAATTTATATTTATGTCCTCTTACAGTTTTTGTTTCATTGTGGTGGCTGTTCTTATTGTTTTACTATCTTTGAGACTGGTTCGTTGGATTGGTCTGAATATTCAGAAAGCATTGACAAGGTCCCTCATGAGAGGCTCTTGGTGAAATTAAAAACCATGGGATAAGAGGCATTGTACTATTATGGAATAGGAACTGGTTGAAAGATAGAAAACAGAAAGCAGGGTTAAATGGCCATTTTTCTCAGTGGGAGAAAAGTAAATAATGAAGTACCGCAGTGAACTGTGCTTGGCCCACTGCTTTTTAAGATATTCATAAATAACCTAGAAATGGGAATAATGAGTGAGGTGATCAAATTTTCAGATGAAACAAAATTATTCAAAGTTGTTAAAACCCAAGAGGATTGTAAAAATTGCAAGAGGACCTTGATAAATTGAAAGACTGGGTATCTTAATGGCAGATGAAATTTAATGTGGACAAGTGCAAAGTTATGCACCTAGAAAAGAACAACCCAAACTTTGGTTACATGATGCAAGGTACCATCGTAGAAATCACTACCTAGGAAGAAAATTTAGGCGTCATCATAGATATTATAATGGTGCAACCACACCTTGAATATTGTGTGCAATTCTGGTCTCTGTATCTTAAAAAGGATATAGTAGAATTAGAGAAGGTACAGAGAAGAGTCACCAAAATGGTAAAGGGGAAGGAAGGACCTCCATGAGGAAAGACTTAGAAGGTTAGGGCTCTTCAACTTGGCAAAGAGACGGCTGAGGGGAGATATGATAGAGGTTTTCAAATTAATAAATTGAGTGGAACGGGTTTATGTAGATCGGTTGTTTACGCCATCAAAAAGTAGGACGACTAGAGGACATTCAGTGAAGCTACAATGTAACTAATTTAAGACTAGTAAGAGAAAATATTTTGTTTACTCAATGCGTAATCAAGCTCTGGAATTTGTTACCTGAGGATGTAGTAAAAGCTGTTAGTGTAGCTGGGTTTAAAAAAGGTTTTGACAAGCTCCTGGGAGAAAAATCCATAAACCGTTATTAAAGAGAACCCAGGAAATCCACTGCTTATCCCAGGACGAGCACTGTGGAGCCTGCCATTTACTTGTGATTTGGATTGGCCACTGTTAGAAGACAGGATACTGGGCTTGATGGACCTTGGTCTGACCCAGTATGGCATTTCTTATGTTCTTATGTTATGCTTTTGTTATGTAGTATCTATTGTTTAGGAAACTGTTATTGTGTAAATTTGTATTTGTTTTAGGATTTATTTTATTTTCTGTATCATTTTTTTGTTATGACTGTTCTTGGGTTAGCATTGGTTTTGCTTGTTAACTATTGTACGTCACCCTGAGCACCTCAGCATTGGGCAAATAACACATACTAGTAAATAAATTTGAATGACAGGTTTTGAATGTTAAAAGGAAAGGGACATTCAACAGCACTAACCGGACAGTGCCGCTCAATATCCCCTCTAAAAGCCATTGCATTGTGGGGCAATGATTGGACAATGTCAGGATGATTTGTGGACAGGGTGAGGATGATCCCAGCATTTACCTAGTTAATGGTGATTTTCGATCCGCTAACAAGTATTTACTTAAAGTTAAGTCATGTCAATAGCTGTCCTAACTTTATGCGGTTTGGCTATCCGGAGAGTGGCTGAATATCACTGCTGTTCAGATAACTGCACTGGTCAATGGACTATGAAACACAGCTAGAGTTCTTGTATATAGTTAGCAACTGACAATTAGTTGCTTGTTTGACCCCAATGTAACCATCCAAGTTGAATAACCCTGTTCAATGTAAAGCTTGTTGCTATAATTGTTTCATTGTAAACCGCTTTGAATGTAAATGATAAGGCGGTATATAAGACCTGTTAAATAATAAATAAATAAATAAAATAAAACACTGAAACTGGATATTTAGCATCAGAGAATATCCAGACTCCGGCGCTGAATCTACAGTTTCAGTTTTATCTGTGGCAGCCAAGTGATTTAAAAATGCCATGGGTTGAATATTGGGCCCAGAGTTTAAAATGGGGTAAAAAAGATCATAGTATGCTAATCGAGGTGGCAATAATGAAAACATTTAGGCTTGCAAGTGCTTTATTTAACTGCATAACAATAAATATGTGGTTGAAAATTGATGTCCCTTTAGTTCAAATAAGTATGCACATTGTTTCATATGCGATTACTTTTGCTGATGGAGAAAAGGGGCAGGGATGTGTTTAGGGAAATAAAGTAAATGTGATGACTGCATTTTCAAGAATTCACATATACTTTCTTCCTGCTCCCTGCAGCTTCAGGTAGAGAGCTACAAACTACCTATGGCATGCACTTCACCCACATTTTCTAAGGGAAACTCCCCAGGGAGTTTGCTTTTGAAAATGAGCTTGCAGCTGACCACCTGCACCATGAGCAGTACCAAACTTTCCCTTACATAGCAAAGTGCCTATGTTTGGAGGTGGAGAAGGACAAATACCGTAGATGCCAATTTGTCTTTTTTAAGATACTAGCACACATCCTGCAGAAATAACACCTAGATTGTAGGTGCTGACATTTACGCCTAATTGAGAGCAGGCCTAAATGTTAATTCATCCAGATCATTTTGATTTCCTGGACCATGGGATGATTTTTCAAGGATTGCTGAGCGGAGATGGTGTCCGTCCATCCAAGAAGGATCAAACTGTCTACTGAAGCAGACTGGCTAACCTACTGAAGAGGGCTTTAAACTAGCTTTGTTGGGAGTGAGAAGGAAAGCCCTCAGGTAAGTAAAACATTAAATACCTCTGTAGAAATGGGCCAAAGGGGCAATATCTGGAAAATGGTGTGTACTAATGTCTGTAGTATGGAAAATAGATTCTGGATCTTGAGACTTTAATGAAAGAGGCTGACTTGGATTTAGTGGCAGTTATGGAGACGTGGTTCATGGAGAACCATGACTGGGATGTAATTATAAAGGGCTGTAATTTATTTAGGAAGGGCAGGGTCGGAAGAAAGAGAGGTAGAGTGGCACTATATGCAAAAAATAATATTAAAGCTACAGAATTGCAAGGCTTACAAGTGAAGGAGGAGGCACTGTGGATTAAAATGGAAAGAGATAATGGAGTATCCATTTGCATCAGTGTGATATATAGACCTCCTTCACAGCAGAAGAAGTGGACAGAGATGTAATTGAAGGAATTTGCAGTATTTCTATGAAAAGAGAAATGCTACTGATTTCAGTTGCCAGATGTTGATTAGGGCATCACTTCTGCAGTGTTATCTAGGACTAAGGAGATCCTGGATTCTTTACAGGAAGAACCAGCCCTTCACTCAATGCATAATCAAACTCTGGAATTCATTATCAGAGGATGTAGTGAAGGCTGTTAGTGTAACTGGGTATAAAAAAAGTTTGGGCAAGTTTCTGGAGGAAAGGTCATAAACCATTATTAAAGAGGACCCAGGAAACCACTGCTTGCCCCAGGACAAGCATTGTGGCACCTATGTGCCTTTTTGGGAACCGGCCAGGTACTTGTGACCTGGATTGCCACTGTTGGAAACAGGATACTGGGCTTAATGGACCTTGGTTTGACTCAGTATAGCATTTATTTTATTCTTATGTAACCCACATGGCAGGGGACCATACTGGACCTGTACTTACAAATGGGGCAAGTGTTTCTGATGTTATAGTGGGTGATCATCTTTATCTTTATTGAGTTTTTGATATACCGCTCAGGCGGAGCATCAGAGCAGTGCACATAAAATAAAACAGCTACATGAGAGAAAAGGAAAAGAACGCCATTATCAATAGGAAAGCACAAGAAATCTTGCATCTAGTCATCACTGGATGATGTGGTTCAGTATTAGGACAAGGGCTAAGATAGTTCATTCAGAAGTGAGGGTCTTAGACTTTAGGAAAACTTACTTTGTCGAGCTGGGGAGATACCTCAAGGAGCTATTAGCTGGAAAAGAACAGTTGGGGGATGTGGAAAAGCATGGACAAAACTGAAAGGGGATATTTTAAGGGGAACAAACATTTTTGTTAGGAAAATAAATAAATGTAAAGAGAAAAGGAGGCCACTATGGTTCTTGAAGAAGTAGCTGAAAAGGTGAGGAAAAAGAGGGTGGTCTTCATAAAATACAGAGCCCATAGAATGAAGACACGCATCAATATTTGGAAAAGTTAAGAAAAGCTAGAAAAGTAGTCAGGAAAGCAAAGATACAGATGGAAGAAAAAATTGTCAGTGTAGTAAAATAGGGGGGACAAAACATTTTTTCAGATATGTTAGAGAGATGAGGAAGTGCAAAATTTATATTGTCAGATTCAAGGGTGAAGGAGGAATATGTACAAGCTGATGAAGATAAAGCTGAATTGTTTAACAAATGCTTGTGCTCGTGTTCACAGATGAAGGGCCAGGAGCAGGATCTCAGAAAACACCCACATATAGGAAAAGAAGTGAGGTGGATTTTGAATGATTTTCAGAAGACAGTGTTTGTGTTTGTGAGGAGCTAGCTAAACTAAACTAAAAGTAGACAAAGTGATGGGGCCAGATAGGGTAAATCCAAAAGTATTGAAGGAACTTAAGTTCTGGTGGTTCCATTCTCTGACCTTTTCAATGCTTCTTTAGAGTCAGGAGTGGTCCCAGAGGACTGGAGAAGAATACATGTAATTCCTCTACTCAAAAGCAGATGTAAGGATGAGGTTGGGAGCTACAGGCTCATTAGTCTGACCTCTACAGTGAGTAAATTTAATAGAAATGCTGCTAAAACAGAGTAAAATAGTGAGGTTTCTGGAATCCAATGGACTGCAGGATCTGAGGCAGCATGGTTTTACTAGAAGCTGGTCTTGCCAGACAAATCTGATTGATTTCTTTGACTGGGTGACCAGAGAGTTGGACCGAGGAAAGCGCTAGATGTGGTAAAGCCTTTGACAAATAAATTGAGTGCCCTAGGGATGGAGCCTAAAGTGACCAACTGGGTTAGAAATTGCTTGAGTGGGAGGCAACAAAGAGTACAGATAAATGGAGCTCACTCTGAGCAGAAGGACAGTACCAGTGGTGTTCCACAGGGATCTGTCCTTGTCTGATTCTTTTTAAGATGTTTGTATGATAAGATACGATTTTTGTATGATAAGATTTTTGTAAGATATTGCAGAAGGGGTGTTGGGTAAGATTTACCTCTGTGCAGATGATTCCAAAATCTGCAATAGGGTAAACACCAGGAAGGTGTAGATAACTTAAGGAGAGATCTATTGAAGCTTCAAGAATAGTCAAGGATTTGGCAGCTGAAATTTAATGCGAAAAAATGCATGGCCATGCTTTTGGGCTGCAAAAATCTAAGGTAGCGGTACGGGGGGGGGGGGGGTGGTAAGTACTTCTAAACATGAAAGAAGAATGGGACCTAGGGGTGATTGATTGTTTCTGATGATCTTAAGATGGCAAAATAGATAGAAAAGGTGACAGTGAAAGCTAGAAGGATGCTTGGATACATAGGGAGAGGAATGGCCAGCAGTAAGAAGGAGGTGATAATGCCTCTATAAATCTTTGGTGAGACCTTATTTGGACTATTGTGTGCAGTTCTGGAGACCACACCTTCAAAACGATATAAACAGGATGGAGTAGATGCAGAGGGTGGCTACCAAAATGGTCAGTGGCCTTCGTCATAAGGCATATGGAGACAGACGTCAAGATCTCAATATGTATATTTTTAAGGAAAGGCGGGAGAGAGGAGATATGGTAGAGACAGACATTTCATTACCTCAGTGGCATAAATGCACAGGAGGAGAGCCTCTTTCAATTGAAAGATAACTCTGAAACAAGGGGGCATAGGATGAAGGTGAAAGGAGATAGACTCGGGAGTAATTTGCAGAAATATTTCTTTACTGCAAGAGTAGTAGATGCATGGAATATTCTAGTGGAGGTGGTACAGACAAGGTCAGTATCTAAATACAAGAAAGGATGGAACAAACAGAGGATCTCTAAAGGGAAAAAAGGGACTGTAAAGCTTAGGAGTTTTTTATGAAAGGGCAGGCTTGATAGGCCATATGGTCTTTATCTGCTGTCATTTTTCTGTGTTTCCATGTTTAATAATTATGCGCATATGCATATATTTTATTTTAAAAGGTGTGTAAATCACAATTCTACCCATACTCCTCCCCCAAGCATGCCTATTGTGACGCTCGCGCCCCTACCAGGCGGTTGCCTAGTAGGGACGGCTGGCCATCTGTATCCCTTCGAGGGTTGTAGTTGTGTCAATAAGGAAAGCCAAGTGGTTATTTAAAGCGCACAGGAAATTTTTATTCGGTTTCCAAAGTTGGCAAGTGATGAACATAAAAATTCTTTAAGCACTTTTTCCAGACAAAAGAAATACAGGATAATTTTCTCCAAAATCAAAAGCATTTGTAAAAACTCTTCACAGCTTCCAAAGTTTGGGCCTTCACTGAAGTTCTGCAGTTTTACTTCTTAAGAGAGAGATTCCTAACCTCTTGTCTTCAGGGTTACTCCTCTCTTTCAACTCTTGAAACTGCTTTAACTTGCAACAGCTTCCTTCTGTATTTCACTGTATTCTAACTCACAATACTATTGTATTTTAGTGCACAGCTCACATTCCATCTCAGAGGCTTCTGACTCAATAACACTTTCTTCAGGGCCTACCTCCATGCTCTCAAGTGAGCTACAGCTGGGTGCTCTCTGGAAGTGCTCTGGTAACTTTTCCTTAAGAGCCTTTGCAATGTTAAACAGTCTCTCACACTGCCTGGCCTTGGCTCCTCCAAGCCGGTCTCCTGTGTGTCTCTCCTGCTTAACCTCCCTCCTGAGATACTTCTTGCTGTGCTGAGGCTTCAGGCGTCTGAAAGTCTCCTCTGAGTCAGAGCAAGAACTATTCTGGTGGCACTGCTCATTCCCTGCGTACCTTTCTTGGCTGCCTTTGTAATGGTTCCTCCATTTGCTGCTCTCCTTGGCTGCAAGGGTTTTCCACAGCTTGGCCCCAGATCTCTCCTGTCTGTGCCTCCTGGGAATTGGACTTGAACCTGGGCTAGGGCTTGAACTGCAGCTGCCACTGGTGCTTGCTCCTGCACTCCTCCTGGACCTTCTGCTCACAGCTCCTTCCTCCTCCTGCCTCAAACTCAAACTGTGCCTCTCTCTTTTGTTTGTTCTTCCTCTGTTACCTGTTGAGCTGGGCAACTCCCTTCCTAGCTCCTCCCACTTGGACCTCCTACTCCTCTGCAGGGTTGTCCTGTGGTCTGTGATTGGCTTACCTTTGGCTCTGCCCTCTAGGTTTCTTTCAGTGCTTCTAGTATGGAGCCTAGGATTTTGTGCTCCCATCCCCCGCAATGAAAAAAAATCCTTCTTTTTTTTAGTTTTCCCTAGCTGGGCTGCACTCACCTCATCACACTATTCTACAAGTAAAAGCCTTATTGCATCACACATACCTTTAGGTTTGACCTAATTATATAAGAGGCCTTTTATAAGCTTAAATCAATATTTTATGTGTGGAAAAAGTTTAGACAATTACCTCCTTAATAGGAAACTTAATATAACTCATGGCAGTAGTGCCTTAGAAAATATCCAGAGATCTCTGTTCAACATCTTTATCAGCAGCCCTAGAAATAATCAGTTATCTTTTTTTTATACCTCTTAATTTAAATTGTTAAGGCATTATACTTTTTTGTCAACCTTGCTAAGAGTTGGGGCTACTATTCCTTTGCATTTCTGCCCCATATATCTGAAACAATCTTAGACCCCCTTCCTTCTCCTTAGTCCATAGTGGGAAAGGGGAGAGGTGACTACAAACTGAGAAAGTTAGATAAGTGTTTTAAAAACTTTATACTGCGATTGGAAAATTCCTCCACAACTTTCTTGTTAAGGATAAAATGATGAAGGGGATGGAAAGATACCCCTGTGAGGAAAGGCTTAAGGCTCTTCATCTTGGAAAAGAGATGGCTGAGGGGAGATATGATAGAGGTCTATAAGATAATGAGCAGAGTGGAACAGGTATATGTAGATTGGTTGTTAACTTCTTAAAGAAGTAAAAAGACTAAGGGACAGACATTGAAGCTATAATGTAGCACATTTAATACTAATCAGAGAAAACATTTTTTTTACTCAACACATAATCAAACTCTGGAATTTGTTGCCAGAGGATCTAGTAAAAGCTATAAGTGTAACTGGGTTTAAAAGTGGTTTGGACAAGTCCCTGGAGGAAAAGTTAATAAACCGTTATTAAAAGTTGGGGAAATCCACTGCTTGCCCATTGAAAGCAGCATGGAATCTGTATACCTTTTGTGAACCTGACTGGAACTTGTGACCTGGATTGGCCACTGTTGGAAACAGGATACTGGACTTGACAGACCTTTGGTCTGACCCACAATGGCAATTCTTATGTTTTTATGAAACAGAGTCCACCACATGTTCCTCCCCTCCACCCTAATAATTTGCTTTTTTGGGGAGGAGGCATGAGAGGGGAAGACTGGGTAAGTCCATTTCATAGCCGGTGAATACAGAAACCTCATATCTATCTAAGTAGCATGCCTATCGATCATGTCCTCTATACTTCACACAGATGCAGCCAGTCCCTTCCATCTCACTCTCTCTCTCCCTTTCACAACCACCCAAATGCAGTCCTCTACCCCTTCCCCTTCCCCTCCACCTCATCCCTCTCGTTGGTCTTCCACTCCCCCCAGTTAGAGCTGCCAATTCCTGGTGATCCATTTGCTTCTACCATTATAGCAGAAAACCCCGCTTCCTGATCCCAGGCCAGTTTCATCAGTCAAGTGTATTTTCGAAAAACTGGCAATATGTCATATAACATGACACAATTAGTATTTCTTAATCCCCAGTTTTCCTTCTTATATGCAATCCCTTTCCCATATCAAGGTATTGAGACAATAGAAAGCAAACTCTTGTACTCAGAGTGGAATCAGACTGGAGAAAATCTGGGTTTTCTAGTTGTTCAGGACACCTTCTCCTCCAGTTGGGCCTTCAGGTTTTGGACCTCAGCAGGACTTCATAGAACTAACCTGGATAGATGAGGATGCAAAGAGCCAAGCAAGGGATCTCATAAACAAGCAATAGACACATGAACGGTTAAGGAGGGGTGAACTGAAACTGAAGGATAAGAGATTGATAGTTGCAGCCAGGACAGCGGCTTACGGATGAGATGGTTTACAACAAACATTGAAAAAGTTGGCAACATAGACATATGTCGATTCTGTAAGAAAGACCTGGAAACAGTGACTCACCTTCTAGCTGGCTGTGAAGTTCTGATGGCAGAAAATTTCTATACAGAAAGACATAATAAAGTGGTGTGCATCATCCATAGGAAACTCTGTAAGCACTACAACATCACTGTGCCCGAAAAGCACTGGGATCGTCACCCTAAAAGAATTACAGAGAATGAGGAGGTTATGATCACCTGGGATAACTCCCATTACGACCAGTAAAAAGCTGGATGCGAAGAAGCCTGATACAATGGTTAAGGAGAAAAGCACCAGAACGTCATTGATAATAGAGGTGTCCGTTCCAAGCGACTACTCTATGAATCGCGTGGAGAGGCAGAAGATCCTGAAATACCAGGAAATGCAGTCAGAGACCAAGAAAATGTGGCAGAAAGATACGGAAATATTTCCTATTGTATTGGGTGCCGCAGGCTTGATAATGAAGAACTCTTCAGTAAGATGCAAGTATTATGCTGAGCCTTAGCAGTAAATTTGAGAGACTGAAATCATGCTCCCCATGCCTTGGCTTAGAAGTGAGGTTCACCACTGTCATGGTATGCGCAAAAATAACCCATTTGGAGAAACAGCCCTGAAACAAGCAAGTGCAGGAAACTGGAATAAACTGAAGAGGTCAGCAAACAGGAGTCCTGATTGAGGATGCAGTAACCAAGTTCTAGTTAGAAGTTGTCAATATATATCTCCTGGCCAGGGAGCAAGATGGCAGCAAGCAGAAAGTGCATGTCATTGAGCTTAGGAGGACTACCAGCTAGTCCCAGAATTCTGCATTGAGCTCTGCTGGTGGGAGGCACGAACTGCCTGTGAGGATCTTATGCCCCAGATGTTCTTACAACATGCAGCAGCTTTATTTTATTCTCTCTGGAAGTCACAGCATTGCCTCTATGGTGCACCTTACTTCTGTCTGCTCTTAAATTATTTTATTTATTTAGGTTTCTTCTATTCTTTCCTTATTCCATGATTTTTACTGGCATGTATACCCTGTTTTTTGTTTATAGCCCAGCCATTGCAGCCAGGTTCCTTAAAGGAATGAGTCTTAGATTATGGCACCCCATTATATATGGCTCTTTTGGGACTTCCTCCTTCCTGCAATGCTTGAAAAGTTTTGTATTTGGGCTGTTTTTCTGTTAATTCTGAAAGCCTAGGGGAGTGAAGAAATCAGTTTGATAACAGAGTCAGAGCGTTAGAAGAGCACAAATCCCACTCTCATATATCTTTCTTTGACAGGATGGTTCTCTTTCTGTTAAAGATTTAGACGTCTTTTGAGCAAAATCTTTTTCTGTTTTTCTATTAGGAAATCCTTTCTTCCCCAAGGAGGCTTCGCAAATATTTTGGCAGCCATCTGCTTCTGTTTCTGCCAAGGTCTTCTGTAGAGATTGAGCAGGAAGAGACAGATTTTGAGATTACTGTTGATGCTCAGTAACATATTAAAGAATCGTAGACTGAGCAATATTTAACATCAGTGTTTATTCTACTATCAACAATAGTATATTTTCTTGGAATTAATGCATCTTTTCCCCAAAACCCCCTCCCATCCCTTCTGTCTCATTATTAGGAAAGACGTGGAGAGGAAGCTGAAACTATCTCTAGAAAATGCATGCATTTTTTAAATTCTCAGGAGTGTACGATCTTCCAGTGGCTGTTATGAAATTGTGAGAAGCTCTTTGGACCTAAGGACAGTCCTCTTGACAACATTCCATGATTCTTATGTGGCAGATCTCTTATAAGCCATGACGACATGACTGTTTCATATTTTTTGATTCCTTCACTGGTTTCCATACGATGGCTTAAGGATTCAGGACCCAGCAATTAAAATAATGAAAATGAAGCAACACTTCTTCCTTTATCTTGTGCTCAGTTTAAGCCATATGCAAATGAAAACGGTTGCTGTATAATAAAATTCACCATAAATAATTAAAACATAGTTGTGATCCAAGATTGAAGGAAAAATTAAATTTTTGCAGTTTGCACCTGGACCAGTTAAACCCTTTTTTTCCAGTGTTTTAACTGTCAAGCAAATAATTGTTTCTGAACCTTACCAATGAGTGTGTGAGCTGTCATGAACCAGGTTTGTCCATTTAGATTTGCTAATTGACAGCTCCTGGGCTTGACATGTTGAATAGCCATTAATTGGCATCTTAACATATTATTGGAACAATCTGAAGCCAATTTAAATGTATAAATGTAAGGGGGTGGGATGCCTGTCTGCCCCAACTGCCCTTTGATGTTAAAGACCGATGTTACTTTAAATAGCTTGATTTTCAGTGAGAAGATAATGTGCTGTATTTTAATAATGATCTGTACAAATGGTTTGGGGGCTAGCAGAAAATGTCTTAATAAGTGGCAGTTTCCATGAAAGGCATGCACTTTAATTTTAACGAGCCTGATAGGAAAAGACCCCCTCCCCATCCTCAGAAGGCATCTCAGTTTGATACCAAGTTGAACATGACAAAACTGAGATTGCCATTCATTTTTTTAATATTACTCCACTTACCACTCTTTTCGATATTTATCTGGGATATCAAATAAAAGACAGGGAGTAGCATGTCTTATGTAAATTCCTAACAGGGCCCATGTCAGTAGAATGTATGTCAGTTTCTTCTTTGCTGCTTGGGTTAGTGAAAAATCTCATGAGAGAGAGCTGCTGCCTATTTTTTGTATTTTTTGGGGGCTTAGCAATTTCCTCTTGCTTCTTTGGGCTTCCAGCTCAGTTGGAACCAAGGTTGGGATCTAGCACCATGAGATTTCATTTACAGCTACCAGAGATTTTTTTCCCTCTATTTTATATACCCCTACTCTCATGTACCTAGTGTGGTCACTGCAGAAGCTCATGCAGCAGAGCTCCATCCAAAATCCAGTTGGTAGATGTCGCCCTTGAACAGCAACACTTCCACCCTCCTCTTTGAGCTGTGAACACCATCTGCGTGGCATTCACAAACAAACCTGGTGAACAGAAAACCCAACTCAGTGATTGAAAGCGGGACCATGTTCATCACAAAAGAGCTGCTTCTGTCACTGACTCTAGACAAACAATGTAAATTAAACTGCTGTTGACTATGTGAATCAGTAAAGTCCATTTTTATGGTACTTGTTACTTGCATACTCTTGGGTAATCCAGGTAAGTTTTGTTTTCTCCCATTTCTATAGCTATTCACTGGTTTGTGTTTAGCTCTGTGTACTTTTAAAGCGAAAGAGAATTTGAGCATATTTATGTGCTGCACTATGGCTTGATCTGTTAGCCTGCACTCTTTTGGATGTTTGAATGTAGAATTTTTATTTTTTTAAGCCTTGATACGACCTTTAAAAAAATTCTCTGTCTCTTTCCTCTCTTGCTGCAGATTTTAATTTTATAGTGGGTAGGGGCACTATTGTTTACAATTTTTTAAAAAGTCCATTAATTCTCAGGAAATTTGAATATTGATGTTTCTCTGGGACCAAGCAGGAAGTCGTTTCTCACATATGGGTGTCATTACTGAGGGAGCCCACGTGGGAAATGCTCCCCAGCTTTCAGAGAGAGCCTTTGGGAGGTCGACCATGCATGCGTGCCCGCAGGAGCCATCTTACCTCAGTCTTCTTTTTTCCATGGAGTACTCTAGATGTCTGTCTGTGTCCTGGAATCTAGTTGATTTTTCTTAGCTGGTTTCCGGTCTTTTTCTTTCAATTTTAGGGAGGAGTGACCTAGTGGTTGGGGCAAGTTACCTCATGCCGGAAGGTCAGGGGTTCAAATCCCACTAGAGGACAGCAACCTTGGGCCGGAAGGACTGGGGTTTCTAGTCCCACAGGTGCTCCTTGTGGTCTTGGGCAAGCCACTTAAACCTTGATTGCCCATGTTCCCTGTAAGTATTAGTGTATGTGTCTCATATCCCCTCGTGTTAAATGTATCCCCCAATTGTGTTGTGACCACTTTGATTGAAGGATAAGGTGGTATACAAAACTGTCTAAATAAATAAATACATTTTGAGTTGCGTGCTTTTTCAGTGTCTTCCTGCCCAACTCCAGAAGCGTCTGTGCCTCAGCGTTGTATTTTTCAGGGTTTTCTTTCCTTTCATTTTTGGCACACGGGGTTTTTCTCTCACACCTCCCCTGGTTGGCGAGGACGTTTAAGTGCTTTGACTTGATGGAAGCCGTCTTCCTGACCATGTCAAAGCCACTCAGTGGCTTTAAGAAGTGCACCTGGTGTGATCGGACCATCTCCATGATGGGCCTCTACAACTGGTGCCTTCATGCCTTGGGCCCAACCACGAGTCCTTGACTTGTGCTCTCTGTTTACAGATGACGTGCAAAGGGCTGCAGAACCAGGAATGGCAGCGGGAATCACTGTTCTGTTCCGAGGCATTGGCATTGACCCTGGCTTTAATGCCCTCAAGGGCCCCCACCAAGGATTTGGCTTCGCACGGGCGTTGGACTCCCACAGAGCTGAGAGGTCATGGGACACCAGAATGGCGGCTTTCCTTTGAAGAGGAGTACCCACTGAAGGAACAGTCTTCGGCCCCTTTGGTGTTGAAGGGCGATGTCAAGGCTAAATCCCATGAAATCAACACGATTCCAAGGACAAATAGATGGGAGAGGCCCTCCAAGCTGCCCCAGTGGAAGGAGTTGCCTCCTGAGGCACAGGAGGGCTGGTATGGGACTCCTGAAGTAGTTACCATCGAGGAATCCCCACCGAGGGAGCCGGCATCAGTGCCAACAGCTTCGGCACTGGTTCTGCTGGCATCAGAGACCTCACTCCTCGCGGAGAGGATGCAGGCATTGGAGTGTAACCTTACTGCCTTCATGGCTCAGCCGGCCCCCAAGGAACCAGTCACCTCCAGTTCTTCGATGCCAGTAACAGCTCCGCCATCAGTGGGTGCCTTACCTGCTGAGGTTCAGCCCGTTTTGGAGACATTTGCCAACTCGGGCAGTTCCCATGGAATGCTCTTACTCCCACTTGATACTGAGAGTATTGCCACCGAGCCCATCAGGGTTGAGGATTCCCTTGACTCCACCCAAGTGCCATTGCCAGGGACATTTGTCAGGGAGGTACTTCGAGTTCTTAACTGACACTGAATGGGAGACTGAGGAGGAATCACCAGAGATGGTCCAACACCGTGACCTTCCTTCTGATCCCTCACCTCCACTTGAGCGCAGGAGGCGTCCACCCGACAACCTCTCCTTCCTTGATTCATTTGAGACATGGGAAAGGCTCTGCCTTTCACCATAGAGGCAGAAGAGGAGCCTCGAGTGGAGGAACTGGAGATCGTCCAGTACCTGACTCCCCTGAAGGAGGCCATCATGGTGCTGGTGCAACCCATTCTTGAAAGGTTTTTCTTTTGAATGTGGGAGACGCTGTTTACAGTGCCGACAGTCAGCAGACACCTCGACTCCCTCTTCTGGGTGCGCAAGAGTCCTGGGTTTGAAAAGGCCCAACTGCCTCACAACTTCATGGTGGTAGAATCGGTCATGCCCTGGATTAAAAGTTCCAAAATGCACTCCTCAGTGCTCCCAGGTCAGGAGGCATGCACCATGGATGGCTTTAGCAGAAAGTGCTACCAGGGCTTGATGCTTGTGGCCAGAATCCAGGCATACCAACTGTACATGGGTATGTACCTGTGGGACCTAGCAAGGGAGCTGGGCGGATTCTCTGCAGGTATTTCTGGAGAACACCTCCAAGCGCTTCAGGAGCCTGGTGAGGAAAACTAAGGAGCACTCCAAATACGTCACCAGGGCTGTCTATGACGGCTTTGAATCGGTGGCCAAGGTGGCTACGGTGGGCATCTGTGCCCACCACCTGGCATGGCTACAGTCCTTGGACCTGGAACAGTGGGTTCAGGACAAGTTGTCCAATGTCCCTTGCCAAGGGGAGAATCTCTTCGGCAAACTCATGATGGAGAAGGCTGCTGAGTTGGAGACTGAGTCACTCACCATGACCCTCCTAGAAAGAAGGCTTCGAGTATAAAGTCTTTTTACCCAAAAAAGTAAAGGTACTATGGTACATACACCCCGTACCATTCTTACCAACACCCCAACAGGGGCACAGCCTAAGGGTCAGGGCCAGAATCAGTACCAACAAGCCAAAGACCCCTAAGCTCCAATCAGCATCACAGCCACAGCCTGGTGGGGATTTTTGACTCCGCATGAGGACCATGGCTCTTCTTCATTCTGCCTCAAGTGGGGGGGGGGGGCGGCTGCGGCTGGTATTCATTGGCCACAGTTGGCCCATCGTAACCTCTGACACCTGGGCCCTCCAGTTGGTCCGCGAGGGATGCCTGCTACATTTCCAACAGTTTCCTCCCACCTTCTTTCTAGGGGAGTACCCTCTCCAGTAAAACCATTGCATGCTTCTCCAACAGGAGATCCAGACTCTCTTAGCAGATTGGACTGTGGAACTCGTTCCTCCATCTCAAGTAGTGAGAGGGTTCTACAGACGTTTTCTGGATCTCTGCAATCTCAATCGCTTCCTGGAAAAGGAGAATTTCCAGATGATCTCCTTTGGAACATTGCTGCCCTACCTCTATTGGGAAGTTTGGCTGTGCTCCTTGAATCTCATTTGCACATCCTAATTCACCCCATGCCCTCACTTGGTTTGCAGCTTGTCGTGCTGTGAGGGCTTGTGTGCATCAGTGATGCTGAGAGCTAAACTATCGGTAGTTTAACTACTGGCAGGGTCTCCCAAGATGGACAGGTCTCAGCTAAGGTGCCAGACCAAGACAAACCACCCATCTGGGCAGCAGCAGAATGGGATAGTGTTGACGGCGGAGGATCACATTTCTGTGACAACGGCAATAACACCAAAGTTAAACTGCACGGAAGAAAGGCCTGGCAATCTACTTCTGTATCTTGCCATGAAAACCCAATGGATAGTTACAACAAAACAAATTGTGCTGTAGTGCTGGAAGATGAGACCCCCAGGTCGGAAGGCACTCAACTAGCTACTGGGGAAGAGCTGAAGACTTTTCAGAGTAAAGCCAGCATTTATGATGTGGTTGGCTCAAAGCCCTTGGGACGTCTGACTGCTCATGTAGCTGCGCATGAAATGAGAGTCAGGAGCTGTAAAGATGTCTTACACATTGGAACATGGAACGTACGAAGCATGAACCAAGGGAAGTTGGAGGTGGTCAAGAATGAAATGGAACATGTACAACTTGATCTGTTGGGTGTCAGCGAACTGAAATGGACTGGCACTGGGCACTTTGCATCAGATGATCACATGGTCTACTATGCTGAAAATGAAAGACAAAGAAGAAATGGTATTGCATTTATAATAATGAAGAAACTTGCAAGAATTGTAATGAAATACAATGCAGTCAGCGAACGCTTAATCTCTATTCGTCTATGAGGAATGCCTATCAACACAACTATAATTCAAGTATATGCCCCAACAACAGCTGCAGAAGAGAATGAAATTGAAGAGTTCTATGAACAAGTACAAGCTGAAACTGACAGAACATGCAAACAGGATATCCTGATAGTCATGGGTGACTAGAACGCAAAGGTTGGCAACAAAGAAGAAGGCAAAGTAGTTGGAAAATATGGACTTGGCAACAGAAATGAAGCTGGAAAAAGACTGATAGAATTCTGCAAGACCAACGATCTATTCATCTCAAACACATTCTTCCAGCAACACAAGCGGCGACTGTACACATGGACTTCACCCAATGGATTGTATAAAAATAAAATTGACTACATCTGTGGCAGTCAACGATGGAAAAGCTCTATGACATCAACAAAGACAAAACCTGGAGCTGACTGTGGTACAGATCATCAACTACTAGTATGCAAACTCAAGCTAAAGTTGAAAAAGAGCAAACCACTCATGAATGCAGCAAAATATGACCTTGAGAATATACCACTGGAATTTAAAGACTACCTGCAAAATCGATTTGCTGCTTTAAATACAAATGACAGAGCTCCAGAAGAGTTATGGAATGACATCAAGAAGGTTGTGGTGGAAGAAAGCGAGAAGTCTCTACAAAAGGTGAAAAAGCAAAAACGGCCAAAATTGATGACGGAAGAAACGCTGAAAATTGCCCAGAAATGCAGAGAAGCTAAAGCCAGAGGAGAAAGAAAGAAAATCACAGAACTCAACAGAGATTTCTAACGTGCAGCAAGACAGGACAAGGAAAAGTACTACAATGACACATGTAAGGAAATAGAAGCAGAAACTATTAGAGGAAGAACAAGATCGGTTTTCCTAAAGCTACGAGAGTTAAAGAAAAAGTTCCAGCCTCGAATTGGAATGTTACAAGATGCTCAAGGTTCTATGTTTAATGATGCTGAGAAGATCAAGAAAAGATGGAAGGAATATACAGAGTTTTTATATGATAAAGATCAAGTGGACCAACAGCCGTTTCAACCTGCACCTTATGATCGGGAACCATTGGTGATGAAAGAAGAAGTTGAAGCAGCATTGAAAGCCTTATCAAAGAACAAAGCACCAGGCATTGATAGCATTCCCATAGAAGTATTACAGCAATCTGATGCAGCTGTTACCATACTTACAAGGCTCTGCCAAGAAATATGGAAGACAACATCATGGCCAACTGACTGGAAAAGATCTGTGTTTATACCAATACTAAAGAAAGGTGATCCAACAGACTGTGGAAATTATTGCACAATCGCTTTGATCCCACATGCCAGCAAGATTCTACTAAAGATTATTCAAAAGAGACTACAACCATACCTGGAACAAGAACTACCTGAAGTGCAAGCAGGGTTCAGGAAAAGGCGAGGAACGAGAGACATCATTGCGGATGTGAGCTGGATCCTTGAAAAGACTAAAGAATACCAAAAGGATATCTATTTGTGCTTTATCGACTATAGCAAAGCTTTTGACTGTGTAAACCATGAGAAACTCTGGGTCACATTAAGAAGCATGGGTATACCAGAACACCTGATCGTACTCTTGCACAATCTGTACATTGATCAAGAAGCAGCAGTTCGAACGGAACAAGGAGAAACAGAATGTTTTAAAATAAGCAAAGGTGTAAGACAAGGCTGCATACTTTCCCCCTACCTGTTTAATTTATATGCAGAACAAATCATCAGAGAAGCAGGATTGTATGAAGACAACAGAGGTGTGAAGATTGGTGGAAGACTCATCAACAACCTTCGCTATGCTGATGATACCATATTACTGGCTGAAAGTGAAGATGATCTGAAACATTTGCTTCTCACAATCAAAGAACATAATCTCAAAATGAGTCTGCACCTTAATGTAAAGAAGACAAAGATCATGACAACTGGCATGATCAACAGGTTCATCGTTGAAGGAGAAGAAATTGAAATCGTGAACAACTTTAACCTACCTGGATCAACTATCAATAAAGAAGCAACAAGCAGTCAAGTAACTTATTGCCTCTTACCAAATCAGACATTACCACGCCATCACTACCCTACTCAACACACCACTGAATTAGATACATTGGCTAACATACCTCTGAATCAGATTCAGAAAATGCCACACTCCAACATCATGTTTCTAAGAATATCATACACCTGTATACTATTGGCAATACTAATAATTAACCTATCACTAAGTTTAAACAGCAAAAATCACATGACCATCCCTATAATACACACCCATACCCGATATGACGACCATATTGGACACATGCACCCAAATAACTATCCAAAAATAAATTACCATAGACTAATACACATAAAACAAACAAATCCACATCAAATTTGCAAGGAAATCTGCTCAAACACATCCTCCCTATCATGCATCCTTATCAATGCACGATCAATGAAAAACAAACTCCCTATATTTAATGATCTAATAACAGACTCTAAACCAGACATCTTATGTGTCACAGAGACTTGGCTTTCTGAAACGGACACAGTCTACCTAAACCAACTTGATAATGAAAACTATGACCTATTTTATAAACATAGATCCAACAAAAAAGGCGGAGGAGTCCTAATGATGACAAAAAAGATATTAAATGCCAAATCAATCCAATCAAATATCTCTAACAACATAGACACATTATTGATAAAAATCGGCCTCATGAAAATCTGCTTAATTTATAGACCTCCAGACCAAAGTGCAG
Source organism: Ichthyophis bannanicus (assembly GCA_033557465.1). Classification (NCBI taxonomy): domain Eukaryota; kingdom Metazoa; phylum Chordata; class Amphibia; order Gymnophiona; family Ichthyophiidae; genus Ichthyophis; species Ichthyophis bannanicus. The sequence goes on from CM066042.1 coordinate 232,536,711, forward strand.
ATTGCCTGGACTCCTTTATTGATCTCCTCAGCTCATCCACTGAACAAAACCCTGTAATCATGCTAGGTGATTTTAACTTTCCATCACTATCAACACACAACTCCAAATTATTCCTGGATGCTATATCAGATATAGATTATCATCAAATAATAAACACAGCAACACATATAAAAGGAGGAACACTAGATCTGATTTTTCTCCCCGATTCACTCTTCAAACTAATCAACCCAAATTCCATAGCATTCACAGAGACACCCTGGTCTGATCATTATATTATCAAAATAAATCTCACATATCATACTGCTAATGTCAAAAACTATACATTAAGTGGCCCCACATCAAAATTTAAAAAATTTAATGAAACGGAATTCCTCGATTCAACAATCCCCCACCTCTTGCCAACCACATCAGATCTTGACGACACTGTCAACAACTGGTATAAAACCATCAATAATGCAGCCAAAATTAATCACACAAATAAACAAAGGACACACCCCAAAACAAAAAGCACACCATGGTTCAACAATACATTAAAACAAATGAAAAAAGAACTAAGAAAACATGAAATTAAATGGCGAAAATCAAAATTGACTATACATAAGGAAATATACAACAACCATCTCATAAAATATAAAGAAACACTAGATAACACAAAGAAAAACTACTACGCAGCAACCTTATCAAAATCATATAACAGACCTAGAGAACTATTTTCTATTGTCAGAAATCTTACCAATAACGCTCAAACTTCTAGCAACGAAATCACTGACATCTCAGTACAAACACTAGCTAATCATTACCAAAACAAATAAAAAAAACTCAAATGTCTCTAGATACGATTAACACCTCACACCAGTCTGTTGACGAATGGTCAGACTTTTACCCCATTTCAAGTACGACATTAAAAACTATCATATCCGGACTCAATACCACAACTTCTTATTTAGACCCATGCCCAGTGTTATGGATAAAAAACACACTGCCAACTCTACTATCCTTCATTCTCCCAATAGTCAACCTCTCATTATCCCAAGGTTACCTTCCACAATCGCTCAAACACGCACAAATACGCCCAATCCTAAAGAATGGCAAACTAGATAAAACATCCCCAGTATCATACAGGCCCATTTCTAGCATACCATTTTTGGCCAAAATAATAGAAAAAGTAGTGCAATTACAAACACAGGAATTCATTGACACATCTTACCCACTTGACGACCAACAATATGGATTTCGGCCACGCCACGGAGTAGAAACACTACTAACAGTATTAATTGATACTCTCCTAAGAGGAATCGACAATCATAAACAAGCTTTCATCCTCCTCTTCATTGACATATCAGCGGCCTTTGATAGTGTACATCACTCAATAATGCTCAGCAACCTAAGGCAGATAGGTATAAACTCTACAGTACATAAATGGTTCACCTCCTATTTACACAATAGAACACAAAATGTACGAATAGGTAATCAAACTTCAACTACATATAACCAAGAAATAGGTTTACCACAAGGATCTGCACTATCAGCCCTACTTTTTAACATTTACATAAAACCGGTCTGCAATATCTTTAAAAAATTTGGAGTACAATATCACCTATATGCAGATGATATTATGATGTACATTCCATTTACTATCCCCAACCTACCGTTACAACTCCTCTCAGACTGCTATAACGAAATCACAATTTGGCTAAAAACTCAAAACCTCCACATAAACCATGCTAAAACCGAAGTCCTAATCGTATCAAAAAATCAATCATTTATCCCACCAACCCATATAACACTACAAGATCAAGAAATTAAAATAAAAAATAAAATAAGATATCTAGGTGTTATCTTAGATACACACCTTACAATGGAAACCCACATTAGAAATACCATAAAGAAAATCTATTTCAAACTTAAAATTCTCAAACAACTACGCCCGCTATTATTTGTACAAGATTTCATTAATATAACACAAGCTATCATAACCCCTCACTTTGATTTTGCCAACCTAATACTAATGGGCATTTCAAAACAGAACATTAAAAGAATTCAACTAGCCCAAAATGCAACGGCAAGAATTATACTAAAAATAAACTCACTCCAACACATAACACCAATACTAGCATCCCTTCATTGGTTACCAATACAAAGCAGGATAATATACAAAACAATAATAACCTCATTCAAAGCATTAAATGACATGGCTCCGACCACCCTATGTAATCTAATATGCAAAGAAACACCTAAACCTACTCACAGAAATGAACAATTAAATAAACTAAAGATCCCGAAGGACTTCATAAAAGCACATAAATTAACCAACAAGAGAGCCTTCTCTCACATAGCTCCAACTATCTGGAATTCCCTACCAGAGGATCTACGATCACTAACAGAGATCATGGAATTCCACAAAAAATTAAAAACGTATCTATTCGCTAAACATTATAACACCATGGAAAACCTTGAACTCAATTTAGATAAAGGCTAAACAGGTAACTGACCACATAAAACACAAACCTCCTACCTAAATGGACAACACACATAGTTCAATCGAAATGACGATTCAATCTCTTATGCCCTAATACCTCCTCATGTATATAGTTGTTTCTGTAATGTACTGTCTTATGTTATTTAGACACTACATTTTGTTAGTTAATTGTTTTAACACGGCTCCAGTTTAAATTCACTGTTTAGTTTCCTAGACTTAACTTTGTTTAATTTATGATATTTTAAGATGTTCTATGTAAAATTAAGATGTTCTATGTAAAACAAACTTCGCTTTGTTATTTGTTGTTATTTGTACACCGCAACTGATCTCTGGAAGATGCGGTATAGAAATGAGTGTTAAATAAATAAATAAATAAGAAATCAGACGACGCATTGCTCTTGGCAGAATGGCTATGAAAGACCTAGATAAGATTCTCAAGAGCAGAGATGTCTCTCTCCATACAAAGATTCGACTTGTTCAAGCCATGGTATTTTCAATAACATCATATGGATGTGAAAGCTGGAAAGTGAAAAAGATATGCTTGTGGTTAGCGTCCACCAAAGGAAGCACTATACCACGTTGTTAGAAGACACCCAGTCCAAAATACGTGGTTAGCAGGAAGGAATACTTTATTGAGAATTAATTGGTTCTTAGCATCAAAAAGCCCAAGTTGCCCGACACAGGCCGTGTTTCGAATTCACTTCATCAGGGGAATTCAGGCGTATTACATTCATAAATACACAAACATAAATGTCATAAAAATAAATAAATAAATATAAGTAAATGTAAAGCCCCAATTGTATAACCATATCAAACACATTTCCACATAAAGAATAAATAAAATAAAAATAATTAAACCATATAAAATTGATAATAAAAACATATGAACTATAAAAAAGGGGGGAATAAAAACCATTAAAACAAACATATACCTTGAAAATGAATCATAAATATACCATATCATTAAATAAAATGTATATCCACTAGTAATAAATAAATAATAAATAGTAAAATAATGAGTGAACATGACATTTGAAAGGGTGAGTAACCATACATTCTCTGTGTCTATACCTTAGTTGTTAGATAAGTTCAATTTGGTTGTTCTGTGTACTGAAAGAGAAGAGGAGATTATTATATATCACACTAGTGATCAAACAACGGAAGCAGGAGTGAGTGCATCACGGACTGAATGAATCAATTTGTGTAGCGACAAAACCTAATCTCAATTGATATCTTAATCTTATATACTAAAACAATTGTATAATAAGATTCTACATTATAAAACTAAAAACAATAGCCCTAACCCAGAACGAGCACTTTCCCTGGCTGCACCAACAATTTGGAACAAGCTACCAGACGAACTGCGACTAACTACAGACATCAAAGACTTTCGGAAGCAACTAAAGACAACCCTCTTCATCGAACACTATGGGGACATCACCTGATAACCACACCATTCAGATATAGACACTACTTGTACTATAGTGCACAATGTAAATAGCTCTTTATGAATCGAATACACCCTGACACACACTCACACACATTCTGGAACACTGCATGAGCCCCCCCTAAAAACACCATTGTGATTGCTGTGAAAACCGCCTTGATTCAATGAAAAGGCGGGATAGAAATCCTTTTAAATAAATAAATAAACCATAAAATGCTAATGACTTCCTAAACACCTCAAAAGGTAACATAAAGCCCGATTCGAAAGCAATTAAGAAAATTTGAAAATTAAAAAATACATAAATAAATAAATACATAAACGCTTTATTTACAAACTAAAGGAACCAACTGCACCATTTTTAATAAATTATTTATATCAACCAACATTTGATAAAATTATAAATTAGACTGTAAATAATTTAAAACGTTACATCCTTCAAGGGGTTATTTGCACCAAAATTTCCAGTGGCATCAGGCGACCAGTCATCTCAAGGAATCCCATTCTTGGTGGACTGGACTGTAGGAAGGCGTTGTCCTTTTACCTTGACCGTACGCGGGAGCACCGGAGGGCTGTTCAGCTCTTCATCTCTTTTGACCCCAATAAGTTGGGGTTGGCTGTCTCCAAGCGTACTTTGTCCATATGGGTAGCCGACTGTATCGCCTGGGCTGACAGGGCAGCCAGCCTCTCATTGCAGGGTCGAGTTACGGCTCACCATGTCAGGACGAAGGTTGCGTCAGTGGCTCATCTCCACTCTGTTCTGTTGGCAGAATCTGCCGGGCCGCTACTTGGTCTTCAAGCCAGACATTTGCGGCCCACTACTGTCTTGAGAGGGAGTCCCGCAGGGAAAGTGCTTTTGGGCAGGCGGTACTCCATAATCTCTTTGGGGTTTAGGCAACTCCTACCCTCCGGCCCTGGTGTTGGGCTATCGTTCATGGGCGTTATCAGAGAAGATTATTTTCTTGCATGCTGAGGCTCTAGAGGGAGCTCATTTTTCAGCTTTGGGTCTCCGGTAGCCTTAAGCTGGGGAGTCCCATATGTGAGAACTGACTTCCTGCTTGGTCCTGGAGAAAGAGTAGTTACCTGTAACAGGTGTTCTCCAGGAGCAGCAGGAATCAGTCCTCGCAACCCTCCCTCCTCCCCTTGGAGTTGCAGTCATATGATTTATTTTGTTATTTTTGCTGTCTTTTAGCTATGTCATCAGACTGAGCATGATGGCACCCTTGGGCGGGAAGGGGACCGTGCATGCGTGCTGCATTCCCAAAGGATTTCTTTGAAAGCTGGGGAAATGCGCCGCACGGGGGCTCCGTCGGCGCCAACGTCACCCATATGTGAGGACTGATTTCCTGCTGCTCCTGGAGAACACCTGTTACAGGTGAGTAACTACTCTTACCATGGACTTCCCGAAGAACAAACCAGTCAGTACTAGAGGAAATCAAACCTAAGCTTTCTTTAGAAGCTCAAATGACAAGACTTTGACTTGCATACTTTGGACACATCATGCGAAGAGAGAGATCATTAGAGAAAGACATCATGCTTCGCAAGGTAGAAGGTCATTGCAAAAGAGGAAGGCCAGCAGTGAGATGGATTGCCACAACAACAGCTGCTATGGGTGCCATTCTGTCAACAATGAGCCGCCTGACTGAAGACCGAACACAATTTAGGACAACTCTCCAGAGGGTCGCCATGAGTCGACGCTGACTCGACTGCACTTAACAACATCATGTGGGTGCTGTTTATGCTTTTATTCTTAAGGTTATCAGCCGATTATTGATTTATTTATGTATTAATTTATTTATCTATTTATTGTTTTTTTTTTTCATTTTGAAACCCATGTTATTCATGTATGGCGTGGTTCATGTTAAGGTGTTTTTTTATTTATGTTGATATTATATATTGATCCTTGAAGCTAAATTTACTACAGGTTTTCAAAGATTGTACAGATTTACTCAGCCAATTGGGATGCTCCGTTTATCTGCTTTTTATGGTTTTTTAATGTCTTTTTGCAGCTATTACCTTTAAATTTTATATATAAAGAGTGAGATGTGCAGAGTTTTTGGTGAACCATTGGAAGGGACTATGACACCGTAGTTAGGTATTTTTAATCTACACGTTCAATTAAGTAAGTGGTTGGTCCCGTTTATATTCATAATGGTATTAGTTTAAAACCTGCAGAGGTGAATTTTACACATTTTAGTTAAGGATACAGTTTTTATATTTTTGTTTGATCCGCTCCTTAAGAGTCGGCATGTTCGAATTAAGATGACGGCAGCTGACTGATCGTAGTGAGCGTGTTATTTTCTTTACTTCCGTATGGGTAGGAAATGCAAGGGGAAAGGAGGGTCGTTGACTTCTCAGCCCCCCCTTACCTCTACGCCGGTTGCCGTTGGACCCTTGGATGTCTTCGTGTTACGTGCTGCCCGAGATTCGGTTGGAATTGGGGAAGAATGCCGAGTTGCAGCTTCGCCGGAGTCTGGTGACTCGGCGGCTGCTTTGGCTTCATCTGTCTCCCCATTGAGCCCGGCGCTGAAAGTGTTCCGGGGACAGTCCCTGCCTGAAGGGTTCTTGGAGCTGGGTTTTCCTCCGAAGTTGAGAGAAGCTGGTGGCTCGAGCGGGTCAGGAGCGAAGGGACTGCGGAACCAAGAGAGTGCAGTCCTAGGGCAGCACGTCTCTTCTTCAGCATCGGCGCAGTTTGGTGAGGTCACCACAGGGCAGGAGTTTCCTGTAGTGTGTCGAGGAGAGGTGCCAGCAGCAGCAATGGAGGCTCTTTCAACATCTGCTGTTCCGGGTTTAGTCTTTTCAGCATCCGGAAAATTTCACATTGGAGGCCATCTGGCAGGCAATCCTTTCTTTGGGTGAAGCGTTGGTGCCACAGATTACATCCTTGGATCAGAAAGTGAATAATTCAGTGGCTGTGGTGGAGGACCTGGAACAATCTGAAGCTGTGGAGTCCCGGAGAAACATTTCTGCTCTGGAAGATCAATCTGATGCATTTAGGAAGAACGTTTCCTCAATACAAGCTAAGTTGAAATATTTGGACAATTTGTCTAGAGCTAACAACTTAAGATTAATTAATTTTCCTAGGCTTACTACTGTGTCTCCTAGAGAAATGTTTAGACAATACTTAGTTGAGGTGTTGGGGGTTTCCCCTGAATTAATTCTGCCCTTGGTTAGGATTTATTATCTACCCAAGGCTAAATTAACATCTGGTTTGATTAATGTAGGGGGAGACCAGGAGCAAGGGAATATTTTGAATGTTATGGATTTATTTGGAGCAATTTGAATGTGTGTCTCCGGTTCTGTCTAAGTTGTTGATTACGTTTGCATTACTTTCCGATAGAGAGTGGCTCCTAAAGCTTTTCTTTAGGAAACAAAATTCCCTGTTTAGAGGGTTAATGGTTCGAATTTACCCGGACGTAGCCAGGGAAACTCAGAGACGTCGCAGGGAATTTCTCCTGTTACGTTCTGGTATCCTGCAGTTGGGGGGGGGGGGGGCTTTTTTTTCTTAAGCATCCGTGTAAATGTTTAGTGGAATATCACGCTGTTTTGTATATTTTTTATGAGCCCTCTCAACTAACAGCCTTCATTAATGCTCAGCATCTGGAGTCCTCTATTGGTGCCTCACCTGAGCTCTCTTAATTTGGTAACCGGATTTTGTTAGCTACACTTATTTCCTCTCATGTTTCTTTTGATAATAATATTGTATCTCCCCTCCTAATATTTGTGGGCTAGAGTGAGTAGATATTTTGTTTCATTTTTGAATTACTTTGTTTATTCTTTGTAATATGGCATTTTCTAATGATATCTGCTCTTTTTTTATCCAATAATGTTTTGTAAACTTTCTTGATTTAATTGTAAAATTTTCATAAATAAAAAAAAAAAAAAAAAAAGTCAGCATGTTTGCACCAATAAAAGGACCTACAGCGCAGATGCCAGCATTTTTCCGCTCCTTCACTGAGCTGGAGAATGCATGTCGGAAAAGAGGTATCTTGACTCTGTGCTTCATTTTGGGGATATAAAATATAAGGGAGCAAGATAGTTGGTGTGACTAATTTAAGTTGGGCGGCACACTAAAAATAGATACAGATTGAAGAATAGCCTAATAGATTTCAGGAACGCTATGATGTGAGGATCATCTGTGGTAGTTGGACAGCCGCGGTTCAGTATAATTCACGGTAGGTCTTTTTGGCTCCCCTTTTTTTGGTGTCTGTATTTACAGCCTAATATAGTGTCCCATTTGTAGCATAGGTCACTCCTGCTCCTTCACATATAATATAATAATATATGTGTGTTATCGATTGTTTAGACATGAAATGAGGTTAAATAATGATGGTTCTCTTCCCTAGTTCAGCTATAATACAAGAAAAGGGCAAGTCCAAAAGGTTAATCAGTAAAGCACTATTACCACGCAAGATAAAACCAACCTAGTCCAAGTGTGGTAATTTCAAGAACACTTTATTAAGGTTTCATCATTAGGGGTACCAGGAGTCAAACCTGACACAGCCGTGTTTCGGTGATGCCTTACTCAGGGGTTTTCTGGCACTCTGAAGACATGAACATAAATAGTTACTAAAACATGCAAAAAATTCATCATAAGTATCAAATATGAAATAACAAAATGTCACAATAATATAAAATTGGCAATATAAAAACATGCCATCCATGAACAAGATTAAAAAGAATAATAAATAAATGACTAATATAGTAAATAAATAATACCCAAACCAACTTAAGTGATGTGACAATACATACCGGATGAGAAGATAAACCGTTCTGTTGGACCCTTGCATTGAAATCTAACTCTGTCAGAGTGCACCTCAGGTCCCTGGCAGCTTACCACCATGCAGTAAGCCTCTTTCAGCCCATTCTCTCAGTGGGTGGTTTATCAGGGGTCTTTTGTTGTCCCATCTCCCGATCTGGCCACCGCTGGTTGCGTGGGACCTGAATGTTGTCCTTGGCCAGCTGCTCACTCCACCCTTCGAGCCGCTTGCCTCCTGCCTTCTCAAATTTCTTACCTGGAAGATTATCCTTTTGGTAGCACTCAGTTTAGCATGCAGAGTCAGCAAGTTACAAGCACTGGTAGTGCATCCACCATATACCAGGTTTCACAGGAATAGAGTGGTTCTCTGCACTCATTCCAAGTTTCTTCCTAAGGTGGTTTCTGCTTTTCACTTCAACCAGTCTGTGGTCTTGCCCGCCTTTTTTTCCCAAGCCTCACGCCAACAAGGCTGAGGCCTCCTTACACATTTTGGATTGTAAGATAGTGCTGGCTTTCTATCTGGATTGCACTAAAGCCCATCACTGCTCTCCCAAGCTTTTCGTCTCTTTTGACCCCAACCAACTGGGTGTCACCATCTCCAAATGCACCCTCTTCATTTGGGTGGCGGACTGCATTTCCTTTGCTTATGCCTAGGGTGGGTTCATTTTGGACCTCCATGTCACGGCGTGCAATGTCCGAGCTGTGGCAGCTTCTGTAGCTAACCTCCGCTCAGTCTCCACAGTAGAGATTTGTAGGGCTTCTACATGATTGTCTGTCAGTACTTTCACAGCACGCTACTGCCTGGATGCGGATTCCCGGCATGAAGCACCTTCGGCCAAGCCATACTCCGGCACTTCTTTGGGAATAGATGTAGCTCCTTCCCACCGGCCCTTCAGTCCGTCCAGGCTACCTTAGAGTCAAACTTATGTTGATAACTCTGCTCGATGCTGACTCTTAGAACCATTCAGCATTTTTTTGCTGTTCTTCCTGGTTCAGTTTTTCTGTTGCCCTGTTGGGCTGTTTACAGTTTTTTTCAGTAGCCTTTAGCTTGGGAGTCCCATATGCGAGGACTGACTTCCTGCTTAGTCCCGGAGAAAACGTAGTTACCTGTAGCAGGTATTCTCCAGAAACAGCAGGAATTCATCCTCGCTACCCTCCCTCCAATCCGTGGAATTGTTTTCTTTTTTTAGTTTTATTAAGCTATATCAGCATACTGAGATAAGATGGCTCTTCAGGCGGGAAGACAGGCATGCATGTGTGGTTGACCTCCCAAAAGCTTTCTCTGAAAGCTGGGAAGCATTTCCCGTGCAGGCTCCATTGGTGACGTCACCCATATGTGAGGACTGATTCCTCCTGTTCCCGGAGAAAACCTGATACTGGTGAGTAGTTACACTAAAGTGCTTTTTTGTGACCCTTACCATACATGAAATAATAACTCAGCATTATAAATGTTAAAGTGATAAGCTGGGAAGGTAGGATTGACCTTACAGTCCATAATTGCCTTCTATGCCGTGTTTCTGTGCCAAAGGTCAGGTAATCTTTCACTGCTGTTTTCTATAAGTATGTTCAGGGTTTAGGGCATGTCTTCATGTTCTTGAATGAGAGCAGAAGAGAATGGAATCCTCCATTTTTTGTGTTCTGTATCCCTCCTCCTTCCAGCACCATCCCTGTGCATTCAGTTTTCATTCTGTGCCTCATCCCAGCACTGGAGGAAATAGTGTGTTCTGTACTAGATGCTGTATGAGCTTAGATCCCCCCAACATGTATTTATAATTAGTGTCCGCTAACTAAGCAGCAGCAGAGTGACTATTAAAGTACATCTAAATGTCTGTGAAAAACCGAATTAAGTTTATTTTGGTTTTCAAGTATTAGGAATCGCCCTGATGAGGGGGTATTTGCTGTCTATAATGCCAGTGTACCTGGAGAGGCTAAGACCCAGGCATCCCGGTGTAAACCAGGTATTGAACAGAACCAGTAACGAAGGCTAGAGAAAGCACAGTTACTTACCTGTAACAGGTGATCTCTGGGAACAGAAGGAATAAGTCTTCACATATGGGTACGTCGGTACCGACGGAGCCTGCGCGGGAACGCTCCCCAGCTTCCCAAAAAGGAAAGCTTTTGGGTGCATCCCACAGCGCCTGCACGCTGCCTTCCCGTCTTTCCCAACCGCCTCTCCCCAGTTCGAGTTTTAAAGCTGAGACAAAGAGAGAGAGGAAAGGAAAAATAGATAGAGAGATACAACTCCTAGGGGAGGTGGGTGGGTTGTGAAGACTTATTCCTGCTGTTCCCAGAGATCACCTGTTACAGGTAAGTAACTGTGCTATCTCCAGGAACAAGCAGGAATGAGTCTTCACATATGGGGACTCCCTAGCTAGAGATGCCTGGGAGATCCCCAAGGTTATGAGACCCTGTGAAGGGCTCTATCTCCTCCTATGGATCTCAGGCATCCATTCAGGGAAGGAGGGTAGGAGTTGATTAAGCATGGAACAGGTGTTTGAGAACAGCCTGACCAAACAAGGCATCCCGGCGGGAGTCCTTGTCCAAACAGTAATGGGCTGTGAAGGTATGAACCGAGGCCCAGGTGGCCGCTCGACAGATCTGGTCGATGGACACAGAATTTAGATGAGCCATAGAGGTGGCCATGGCCCTCACATTATGAGCTGTGACATGGCCTTCCAGAGAAAGGTTCTTACTTTGGTAGGCGAAAGAAATACACTGAGCAATCTAATTGGACAGTGTCCTCTTAGAGACTGGAAGTCCCAAATGAGAGGGATCAAAGGCAACAAAGAGTTGAGAAGACTTTCTATGTTGCTGTGTCCTTTGTAAGTAAAAGGCAAGAGCTCTCTTACAATCCAGGGTATGAAGATTCCTCTCTGCACTTGATGCATGAGAACCTGGAAAAAAGACAGGTAAATACACCTCTTGATTAAGATGAAAAGGTGAAACCACTTTAGGCATAAAGTGTGGATTGGTCCTAAGGACTACCTTATCATGATGGAACCTTGTATAAGGTGGATTAGCCACTATGACCTGCAGTTCACTGACGCGGCGAGCTGAGGTGACTGCAATGAGGAAAATAACCTTCCAGGAAAGAAATTTCAAGGAGGTGGTGGCTAAGGGTTCAAAAGGTGGCTTCATAAGCTGACCAAGAACCAGATTTAAGTCCCATGCCACCGGAGGAGGCCTAATGGGAGGTTTAGTTAAAGTTAGGCCTCTCATGAATCTTGCAATAAGAGGATGAGAGGAAATAGGCTGTCCATTAATAGGCTTAAGGGATGCTGCAATAGCACTCAAATGGACCCTTACTGAATTCGTCTTAAGGCCTGCATTGGAGAGATGCAGGAGATATTCCAATAGAGAATTCAAAGGTAGTGCTAGAGGGTCAAGACCCTTCTCAGCACACCAAATGGAAAACCTTTTCCATTTAAAAGCATAGGAACGTCTAGTAGAAGGTTTTCTGGAAGCATGGAGGATATCCTTCACCTGCTGAGAAAGATTCCAACCTTGAAGGTCTAGGCCTTCAGCAACCAAGCTCTGAGGTGAAGGGACTTGGGGTTTGGGTGCCACAAAGTCCCCTCCTCCTGGGACAGAATGTCTGGAGCAGCTCCCAAGTCTAGGGAGGGAGCTTGAGAGAGATGCAGAAGTAGAGGGTACCACACTTGGCGTGGCCAGCGTGGAGCTATGAGGATCATGGATCCTTGATCCCTCTGGAGCTTGAACCGAGTCTTGGGAATTAAAGGAATGGGTGGAAAGGCATACAGGAAGTCTTGACCCCAGTGAAGGAGGAAGGCATCCTTGGCCTGAACTCCCTGACACGGAATTCTGGAACAGAACCGGGGAAGTTTGGCATTCCACAGACTTGCAAAGAGGTCTATGTCCGGGGTTCCCCACTCTTGAAAGATTCTGAGTACTTGGTCCATATGCAGGGACCATTCGTGTGGAAGCAGAACTCGACTGAGTCTGTCTGCCCAAGAGTTATGGATTCCTGGGAGGTATACGGCCAGGAGATGGATTTGATGCTCTCTGGCGAAGGCCCACAATCTTAAAGCTTTGTTGCAAAGCGACAGAGAGCCAGTTCCTCCTTGCTTGTTTATGTAAACATGGCTACCTGATTGTCCGTATGAATGAGGACTGTCTTGTAGCTGAGCAGGGTATCGAAGACCTTGAGAGCTAGAAAAACTGCTCGGAGCTCCAAATGGTTGATATGTAGAGAAGTTTCCTGTGGAGACCAAGTGCCCTGAGTGGAGAGGTCTTGTAGATGAGCTCCCCAACCTGTTTGGGAGGCATCTGTTGTGAGGGTTGCCTGGGGCAACAACTGTTGGAAGGGGGAACCCAGCAACAGATTTTGGGTGGACATCCACCACTGGAGAGACCAAAAGAGGCGTTTGGAGGTTGCTATTTGGTCTGAGAGAGCTCCTGATGCTTGAGTCCACTGGGTGGACAAAGTCAATTGAGCTGCTCTCATGTGAAGGCGAGCATAGGGTACCACATGCACTGTGGATGCCATGTGGCCTAGCAGTTGTAGCATCTCCCGGGCAGTTAAATGGCTCTTTGACTGAATCTGGGAGGCTAACTGCACTAGGCGTAGGCAACGGGCCTGAGGAAGATAGGCCCTTGCAGTGGTAGTATCCAGCCAGGCCCCTATGAACTCTAGGGACTGAGTAGGGGTGAGCTGGGACTTTGGGAGGTTTACCACAAGTCCCAGATACTGCAGAATGTGCCTTGTGCAGTCCAGGGAAGTCTGGGCCTCTGACTGAGATGGAGCTCGGATGAGCCAGTTGTCCAGGTATGGGAATACAAATATTCCCAGAGTGCGTAGAAATGCAGCTACTACTGCCATGCATTTGGTGAACACTCTTGGAGCAGAGGCCAGACCGAAAGGAAGCACCCTGTATTGGTAATGCTTTCCTTGGAAAAGAAAACGGAGGAACCTTCTGTGAGATGGATGGATGAGGACATGTGTGTATGCATCCTTGAGATCTAGAGAACAAAGCCAATCCTGACTCTGAAGGTATGGAAGGAGAGTGCTTAGAGAAAGCATCTTGAATTTCTCCTTGCATAGAAATTTGTTCAATTCTCTGAGATCTAATATGGGTCTGTAGCCCCCTGTTTTCTTTGGGATCAGAAAGTAGGGGGAGTAAAACCCTGACCCTTGTTGAAGAAGAGGTACTTCTTCTATTGCCCCTTGGGCAAGAAGGGCAGCCACCTCCTGACCTAGAAGGTCGAGGAGAGATGTTGGAGAATTGAAATGTCTCACCATGGTGTGAGGAGGAAGGTTTGAGAAATGAAGCTTGTAGCCCTCCCTTATGATGGAGAGGGTCCACTGCTCTGATGTGATTTGCTCCCATCTGGGAGCAAAATGAGCTAACCTTCCTGGAATGGTGAGAGGCTCTGGCTGTTTCAGAGCCAGAAAGGCTATGTTCTCTAGCATCAAGTCAAAAACCCTGAGGAGGCTGGGTCTGCTGAGTTGCAGCAGCCCCTGTAGGCTTAGGCCTGGCCTGTTTAGGTTGCTGACGCTTAGCAGCAAAACGACCTGTAGATGATTGTTGGCCAGAAGCAGGATGGAATCTGCCTTTCTTGAAAAAAGACTTCTTGAAAGGATTTTTCTTCGCAGGAATGAAGGTTGACTTTGAAAGTCTATCCAAAGCAGAATTTTCTGCATCCATTTGAGTGGCTTTTATTTGCCAATCTTTGCCAAACAAGTTTTCTCCTGTACAGGGAAGATTTCCCAAGCCATCCTGGACCCAAGATTCCAGATCAGAAGCTTGGAGCCAAGCAATTCTGCGTGCAGCTATGGCAATGGCCGAAGCCCTGCTGGCACCCTCAAAGGAGTCAAAAGCTGCACGGTTGGAAAACTTTGAAATATCTTGAGTATGCTTAAGCCAAATAAGAAATTCTTCCCTTTTATCCTCTGGAAGAAAAGGGAGGAAAGTGTGCAGCTTATCTGCAACCTCTTTCAGAAACATACCCATATAAAGACTATAGGAGTTGATTCTGGCAATGAGCATACTGGCCTGGAAGATTTTCCTACCAAAAGCATCCAAGGTCCTGCATTCTCTTCCTGGAGGAGCAGAGGAGTGTCTTTTTGCACTCTTTATCTTTTTCATAGCTGACTCCACCACAATAGAATGGTGAGGAAGCTGTGTTTTATGAAACCCAGGACAAGGAGGGACACGGTACATAGTGTCCAACCCACGAGAATGAGGAGAGATAGTGAGAGGAGTCTCCCATAAGTCAATCATGTGATCATAAAGAATCTCATGAATTGGCAAGGTGACTGCCTCCTTAGGAGCCTTAGAATAACCTAAATATCCAATTTTTTAGCTCTAGGCTCTGATTCAGAGGTTACTGAAAAAGAAAGCCCTTTAGCCACTTCTCTGATGAAGTCTTGAAAGGACAAGTCCTCTGGAGGAAACATTCTTCTTTTTGGAGAAGAAGGCTCTTCAGGAAGAGCTATAGATACTTCAGCAGACTCCTCCGATGCATCAGAGTCTTCGGAGGAATCAAAGTATCGACTGTCAGGGTGCTCTTCCAAAGCTCGATACGCGTATCGAGCGGTATCGACATCGGGCGTCATCGGGACCAGTTTGGTACCGACGGGTATCCCTGGACAGGGAACCGCTGCAGTCGGCATCCTGGTCGATGTCGATGCAGTCGGTACCGGTACCGACACTGTTGTCGGTACCGGAGCCGATACCAACAACGGAGTTTGTTGTGGTATCAGCGGCGTCGCAGCTTGAATGAAGGCCGTGATAGCCTGCTGCATGGATCGAACATTCTGATCCATCGACGCCATGAATGCCTGGAATTCGGTACCGGAAGGTTGCGCCGGTACCCCAGAGCATTCTAACAGGTGATCGGTCGGTCGAGGCCGTGCCATCGATGTCAACCTGTAACCCCATAGGAGGAGCTTTGGAAGCCGGAGCTTCCCGCCGGGGTTGTTTTGCCGGTGCGGAATCCTCGAGGGCAAGCCCGGAGGCATCTCGCTGCTTGGATCTACCCTTCGAGGACCAACTGGATTTATGTTTGGTTACCTGAGATCCATGGGAGGAAGTAGAGGCCCTGGAAGACGTCGATGCCACTGAAGCTGCATCAGAGGGAAACAGCACATGGAGCTTAGCTGCTCGGTTCTGTAAACCTCGTTTAGACATCAAGGAGCAGGACGGACAATCCAAAATGGAGTGGTCAGGACCCAAACATTTAAGACACCATTCATGGGTGTCGGTGACAGAAATAGTACCGCTGCACTTAGTGCATTTTTTAAACCCGGAGGCTGGTTTTTCCATGAGGAAAATTTCTCGTGAGGCCTAAGGCCCAAAGAGGAAAAACACACTAAGTGAGGGAAAAATATGCTTTTTTTTTTTTTTTTTTTTTATAAGAAAAGAAAGAAAGACCGGCGGTACCGGTCCGACGTCGGGGAAGGCAGACGCGCGACCAAAGAAATAAAATAAAACAAAGAACTTCTTCAGTGGTGACAGGAACACGACCTGCTGGCTCCGTGGAAAAGAAGAACTGGGGAGAGGCGGTTAGGAAAGGCGGGAAGGCAGCGCGCAGGCGCTGTGGGATGCTCCCAAAAGCTTTCCTTTTTGGGAAGCTGGGGAGCGTTCCCGCGCAGGCTCCGTTGGTACCGACGTACCCATATGTGAAGACTCATTCCTGCTTGTTCCTGGAGATACAGCGTGTCCATGCAACTAACTTCACTCAAACTGTTAAACTAGCAAAAATGCATTGTCTTTAGGGCTGGCCCTATCACTGGACAGACCAGGTGTCTCCTAGGACAATACACTTAGGGAGCCAGCAGCACAGCACTGGTGCAGCCAGTAGAGATAATGGCACACCAGATTTTTAAAGTTGTTGCAGCTTAGGGTCAGACCTTTAAGCATCCGCATGTGCACTGAATCTCTGCTATGTACCACCTCCTCTAATGTTCCTGTTGAGGAATGGAACGCATTGGAGCTTGAACATGTGGGTGTTCAAAGGCCTGCCGCTGTGCTGTACTTTGTATATGTAGACTGAGCTCTGGTGGAGGTAGAGTGGCAGCAGTGGCAGGGGAAAGAGAAGGGGGGAAGATGTTGGATACCTGGATGCTGGATACAGATTGGGGAAGGAAAGGTCCTCAAGTCTTTTTTATAAGCATTCTGGTGCGTCCCCCTTACCATTTTGATAGTTTTGGAATGAAATCTGCAGCAGAAGAGACTTGAGGACCTGAAATGTGTATCCTAGAGGAAATACAGCGTAGAGAAATATGATATAAACATTTAAGGAAAGGTAATATTGAACAAACAAACCTTTTCCAACGACGGAGAAGCTGTAGAACTATAGGACATGAAATGAAATTGCAAGGTGGTAAACTTAAAAGCATCATCAGATCTGTACTAGGAATCACATTTAGTATTGTATCACTACACATATGTTGAGTAATTAGAGCTTTCAACTTTCAGTTATAAACAAAAACTCAACTAAAACACCTCTGATGGTGGATTCAGGGTTTCTGCTTATAACTGACCCCCTGTCCCCAAAATTGTTGTCGTCAAACATTCTGATGACATCATCTGGAAGCTGCTGTCACATTCAGATGATGTCATCAAAACGGGTGTTGTCCCTTTGTAGCAATGTACCATGTAGCTTTGCTTCCATTGTTCTCTACTTTTTCAGCCAGTTCGGTCACCAGCACTGTGAGAGTGTTTAAAATGCGAGAACAGGCACTTTCTGTTTTCTTCTGAGAAACAGGAAGCACCTGTTACTGCTTTTCAGACTGGCTTGTGGTACAAGTGGCAAAGCCAGCTGAAGAAGCAGAGAACAGTGAGTGTAAAGGTACAGGCTCCCACTGATGCTGGGAAGTTGGGTTTGGATCATTGAATGGAATCCACTTAAAAGGCACAAATATGTTGTTTTTTTTCAAAGTACAAATACACCGATAAATCCCTATTTTTCAGAACCTAATTGTCTTAAAAAATAAACCCTTAAAATTTGAAACCATAAACTCATAATATCAGAAGCCCTTGGTATATTACATTATATGTATATATTCCATATCGTCGTCCTAGACCAGTCCAGACAAGTGAGTTGTGTTCGCCTACCAGCAGGTTGGTGGACATAAAGAACCAATGAAAAGTCCTGGTTTCAGTGACTTCACTCCCATGCCTCTATATACACCTCAGCCACCAGAGGTCTCTTCAGTATTTCTTTGTCTCCAGCAGATGGTGGATGGATTTTCTCCTCTCTGAAGAAAATTCTGAAGATTGAGAGAAAAAGATTGATTAATAGCTCTTGAATGACCAACTTGAGGATGACTCTCTTTCTTGAGCATGACGTGGGCTGTTCCACTAGACTGCGATCTTTTCAGTAGCCATAGGAGGAGGGAAAATTGGTTCAGCTCCACATGCTTATCATGATAAGAGCCTGTTGAGCAGCCAGAAATTGGAAGGATTTGAAAGGATCTGGAAAAGTGCAGAAACCTCACACAACCTCAACACCCCCTCCCTCCTCCTCTGTTCCCCCCTGCTCTCTCCTGAAGATTGTAGAAGGCTCTCTAAGAGATCTGCCTGCCAGCCACCTTAAACGCAGTACTGCAAAGCCAGTGTAACAGAGCTGAGCCTGGCACAGATCCTCTGCCCAGGGTTCTCAGGGGATGAGACCAAGGCTTTTGAGACCCATCATTGTACTTGATGGGGGCTCCCGATTCGGTCTGTGTTGGGTGCAATTCGGGGTAGAGCTCTGGCGCGCGGTATGGGGGTTTTCTGCCATTTTCTGGAGGTTGTGAGATCTGTACACACGTTCTGTCCATGCGGCTCCAATGTGCATTCCTACTGTAGTGCCTGTTACACAAGTTGCAATAAAAGCACAGTTAACACTCGCCTTTAGAATGCCTTGACCTTAGCATGCACTGTTGTGCTACTTACCTTAACTCTCTTATGTCTTTTTCCAGGAATTATCATTTGCATGTGGCAAGCATGGTGCCTCATCTCCGGCTTCTGGACTGCTCTTCTAGCATGGCATCTCCTGAGTTGTCCCTGGAGAGTTTGTCAGCTCTGTACATTGCTGGGTTGACTCTTGTAGAAACAGATTTTCTCAGCTGGCGCACTCTAGTTCTAGGAGAGAGGGAATTGTGTCATGAGGTGTTTCTGTTGTTTCTGCACTGCTGCTGGAGTCACCCCGAGAGGGATCTGATGACGACCCGCTCCAATGCAAAAGTTGCTGCTTCTTCAGTTGCCCCATGGAGACTGGGTCTGAGGGCGTCGGAGCCCAGGCTCAACTTTTAAACAAATCAACACTTGCTGTATGTGTTTCCTTTGGCCCCTGGTGGGGCGTATGATTTGGTGTATGGAGTACCACGCGAGAAGGATTATTCTGGAGACACTGGATTGACCATTGAGAGATCTGATGCAACTCCTGCAAGAGCCACCTCTTAGTTTGCCTCCATCTTGTGGTCTATTGTGTCAGGGGTCTCTTGTCCTGGAGGACCCGGCTCCCTTCTTGCTTATGACTTGGCTCCTGTAAGGAGACAGCGCATACAGGCTACTCTCCGGTGGTGGTTTTCCACTTTGCGCAGAGCTTGGATGAGGTCCACCAACCTGACTTATTTATTTAACTGGATTTATATACTGCCTTATGGCTTAGATGCAGTGCAGGTGGCCAAAGTGACCTCTGTTGGCCTTTTTCTGAGGATGATCTGGAAAAGGGCCTTTTCTCTTAGCTCCCTGAAGGTTCATGTGGTAGCTCTGGCCTGTTTCAGAGGTCCATTGGCTGGTAAGTCTCTGGCCTTACATCTGGATATTTTTGCGCCTTTGTCAGGAGATTCAGTGTCTGCATTCTCCCCTCTGGTCGGTGATTCCTTCCTGGGGTCTGTGTCTGGTGCTCGGTGACCTAATGTTGGAGCCCTTCGAGCCATTGAAGCATGCTACTCTGAAGGATTTGACGCCCAAAATGGTCTTCATGATTGCGTTTTGTTCCACAAGGCAGATTTCTGAGCTGCAGGCTCTGTCATGCTGAGATCCTTATCTGCCTTTTTCAAAGGAGGCCATTTTCATTCGGCCTTTGCCTTCCTTCTTGTCTAAGGTGATTTCTCCCTTTTATGTGAACCAGGTGGTCTGCCTGCCCGCCTCCTCTAAGGAGCAGTGTCTGGGAAAGGATAAGGATCTTCATCTTATGGATGTCTGGAGCATACTTCTCCAGTACTTGGAGGTTACAAATGCCTTTCGTAAGTTCGTCTATCTTTTTATGCTGTTTGCTGGCCCATGCAAGGGTGACATGCTGGCTAAGTCGACTTTGGGGCACTGGATTAAGGAGGCCATTGCCTCTGCCTATCTGTTGCGGAACCGTCCGTTCTAGAGGGTTTGCCTGCCCATTCTACCTGCAAGCATTTGTTGAGCAGCATCGTGAACATCACTTTCTACTTTTGTCAAGCATTACTGCTTGGATGTCCATGCATGGGCGGACACAGCCTTTGGCTCAAGGGTTTTCCAAGCTGCTGTGTCTTCTTCCCACCCAGTGGAGTCATAGCTTTGGTACGTCCCACTTGTCTGGACTGCTCTAGCAGGATGATATGGAAGCTGACATTTTACTTACCAGATAATGTCCTTTCCTTGAGTCCTGCTAGACCAGTCCAGGGCCCACCCCTGAAACTGTATTTGCTCTGTTCATCTGCTGCGGTATCCTTGGGTCTGCTATGAGTTTTATGCATGGCCCTGCAGGTTCATCTTCTACTGACAGCTTTCTGTGTATGCTTTCCTGTACATAGTTCTCTACTGTTGATTACTCATTGTTGCCCACGATTGAGGTTGTGTGAGGCTTGTCATATTTCTCCCATATGCTTTGAGATGGATACTACTACTACTGAAGAGACCTCTGGTGGCTGAGGTGGATAGAGGCATGGGAGTGATATCTTTGAATCCTGGGCTTTTCAGTGGTTCTTTGTCTCTACTATCTGCTGTTAGGGAGCACAACCCACTTGTCTGGACTGGTCTAGCAGGACTTAAGGAAAGGACATTCCTCTTCGTCTCTCCGGGCCAGTCCAGGAACTATAGGGTAGTCAACCTCCCCCAGCAGCTGAGGACTGAATTCACCAAGTCTTGCTGACAGCCTATCCTGCTCCCCCTAGTGTCAGAGACTCAGTCTTTCAGTCCTCAGCAGCTGGATAGGATGTGTAGCTGACAGGCTCCCGGTTAGATGAAGAAGAATTGGAAAAAGAAAAAAGACATCAGGAGAATGGAAGGGAGAATTTCATTGTGTTAGATCAGAGTCTAGGAGATTGGGATTGGTTTACCTGGAGGGCTCTAGCAGGGTCTTTCCCGAGGAAACCACATTCGATAAAGTCGATTGAAACAAAAAAAGGAGTACCAAGGCTTTCTATTGTCTTGGCTAAAGACAAGGAGGTCCACTGTCGCTGGCTCGAAGAGCACTGGCAGGAGAAGTAGAGCCTGCCTCGGGGATGAGTTCCGTGGTCGGGCATTGAGGAGGAACTGGGAGCCCCGGAGTCCTGCCACTCTGCCGCCAAATACCCGATCCGACACAGCTGCTAGCAGCGAGACCGTCGGGATCGGGGTGTGCGTTGCCGGGAGTGTGAAGGTAGGTGGGTGGAGTTGTCCGATCGCGCTGTAGTCGGGCCGACGGGGTTCACGGAGAGACGGAGGCCGCGGTGGGCTGAGACGTTTGCGGAGCACGTTTTCAGTTGGAGCGCATGCTGCCGAGCTCGGCAGCGTGCGCACAGTGCGGGAGCCGCCAGGGCTTCGCTGGGCCGGGTCTCTGCCAGTCTTGTATTCGCCAGGGCAGCATGATGGAGCATTTGTTGGGGGACAAATCAGAGGATAAGATGCAGGACCCTTTACTCGGCCTTCAGGAATCAGCACAAAAGGCGGGAACGGCAGCCATCTTAGGGGCTCCTTCTATTTCTCCCGCGCTCCAGGAGAAAAGTTTTAAAAAGAAATCTAAAATGAAGAAATCAGCTGGGGGAGTAGTTTCCGCTCCTATACCAGGATCTGAGCTGCAGGGAGGATTGCAGTCCTTGTTTGCGCCAGATTTTATTCTCTCGCTCCATAAAGCATAATTTAAAGTTGGAGCAGGTTCAAAGTAAGAGTTTGTCTTCCACCTCTCCAGGGCTCCCCGGGGGAGGAGGCATGACACTAGACGCAGGAGAAGGGCCCTCTAATAGAGGTTTGGCAGTCGAGGCAGGGGCCGATGGCTTCGGTCAGCAAGACTCGCTCTCTCAGATTCCAGAGGAAGGGGAAATCCTTTCGGAATGAGGACTGGATTTGTGGGCCGGCGAGCTGGAGGAAGGTGAGCTTGGGCCAGGGGAAGATCCCAACGTATTTAGGGTCTTCCATAAGGAAGAGCTGGGGGCTCTTATTGTCCATACGCTGGCGGCTCTGAATATTGCCCTACTGGAGATTCAGGAGATACCCCCTGGAAGATCAAGGGTTTAAATCATAGCAGAAAGGCTTTCCGGTTCATGGGGTGATTAAACAGATGGTGGAATCGGAATGGGAATGCCCGGAAGCTACCTTGAGGGGGGCTCGGGTAATGGGCCGCTTGTATCCCGTACCTAAAGAAGACAGGAACCTGCTGAAGATGCCTAAGGTGGATGCGTTGGTGTCAGCAGTGACTAAGAAGACGACGATCCCAGTGGAGGGCGGTGCGGCTCTCAAGGATCTGCAGGATAGAAAGTTGGAATCCCTTCTCAAGCAGGCATTTGTTGCGAGTGCGCTGTCGTTGCAGGCTTCAATTTATTTTATTTATTTATTTATTTACATTCTCTTATATCCCGTGCTATTCTGCATCAGTGCGGTTTACATTGAACAAACTGAAATTACAATGAACAGGGCATTATAACTTGGAGATAACTATTTTACAGGGAACATGGGCTGTGGAGGGTTAAGTGGCTTGCCCAAGACTACAAGGAGCACCCGTGGGACTAGAAACCCCAGTTCTTCCGGCCCAAGGTTGCTGTCCTCTAGTGGGATTTGAACCCCCGACCTTCCGGCCTGAAGTACCTTGCCCCAGCCACTAGGCCACTCCTCCACTCCATTTTTTTGTGGAGCGTATGTGTCCAGAGCGTCCATTCGGTGGCTTCAAGGGGAGTCTTCTTCCGACAAGGAGGAGGCGTCTGGCTTAGAGGGAGCCAAGTTGGAATCGGCGGCGGCTTACCTCGCTGATACCGTTTATGACCTGGTGCGAATTTCTGCTAAGTCTATGGCGTCGGTTATTGCCGCGCGGAGGTTCCTATGGCTATGGAATTGGGTGGCGGATGCTTCCTCTAAGGCGCGTCTTAGTAAGCTCCCGTATAAGGACAAGCTGCTCTTTGGGGAAGCCTTGGAGAAGATTGTGAAGGATTTGGGGGACTCCAGGGGCGGTCGGTTGCCGGAGGACTGTCCAAAGGGACCCAGATCGGGAACGCAGCAGAGAGGTCAAGGCAGAGAGTTTTGGAGATTCAGAGGCTCCCGATTCATTTCATTTCATTTTCATTTATTTAGGCTTGATATACCGCCCAAGACCGAAGTATCAGGGCGGTGTACAATAAAAGGCAGCTACGGAAAAGCAAAGAGAGAAAGGAACGCCATTGGATAATAGGAAAGAATAGGAGAGAGAAAGAGAGAAAAATAGAATAGAGTCTAACGAGCTAAACACAGGAACGTGGGGAGGGAAAGAGGACAGGGGGTGGGAGTTGAGTGTAATGTGGGAGACAAGAGTTGAGTGGCAGTTAAATGTAACGTGAGGGGCATGAATAGGTATGTTGACTGGGTTGAGTGGCAGTTGAATGTAACGTGAGGGGCATGAATAGGTATGTTGACTGCATATCAGGGGGAGACCTGTAGGTTGTACGCTTGAGAGAAAAGATGAGTCTTGAGGAGAGTTTTGAAATGGGGGAAGGAGGGTTCAATACGAAGGGTGTGAGGGAGGGAATACCAGAGGACAGGGGCCAGGAAAAAGAAGGCAGAGTGGCAGGTAAGTTCAAGGTGGGCCTGGGATGGAGAAGGAAGGAATAGACGATTGGTATGAGATGAGCGAAGAAGACGGAGAGCGGGCTGGTGGAAGATAAGGTCAGAGAGATACCGAGGGGTGCTGGAATGAAGAACCCTATGAGTGATAATGATATACTTGTAAATGAGTCTGAATTTGATGGGAAGCCAGTGAAGGGAGAAGAGGCAGGGGGTAATATGATCAAAGGGGGAAGAAGAGGTGAGAAGACGAGCAGCAGTATTCTGAAGAAGCTGAAGGCGACGGAGTTGACAGGAAGGGAGGCCAGATAAGATGGAATTGCAGTAGTCTAAGCGGGAAGTTACAAAAGAGAGAACCAAAGTGGTGAGGGATTGGGGGGAAAGAAAAGGACGAAGAGAGCGAATACGGCGCAGATGAAAGTGACAGGTATGGACAAGGGAGGAAATGTGAGGATGAAAAGAGAGAGAGGAATCCAAGGTAACACCCAGATAGCGGAGGGTAGAGACAACAGGAATGGGAAGGGAAGACATCACGGGGGCTAGACTAGGCGGGGAAGAAGAGAAAGAAAACCAGATGGCAGAGGATTTAGAAGGGTTAACACAGAGGAAATTTTCAGAGAACCAGGAGGCAATAGAGGATAGACAGGTGTTAAGGGCGGCAAGATCAGGGGAAAGGGAACTGGTATGATGAACAAGAAGGATATCGTCTGCGTAAAAATAGAAAGAAACACCGGATTGCTGAATGAGGAGGGCTAAGGGAGCAAGAAAAATGTTGAAGAGTAAGGGAGCAAGAATGGAACCCTGTGGAACACCACAGTGCAAAGGAGAGGGAACCGAAGTGGAAGAACCAGAGTGAACAGAGAAAGAACGGTGGGAGAGAAAAGAATGAAACCAATGCAATACAGTGCCGCGAATACCAGAGTCAGACAGACGTGTGAGAAGGGTGCGATGATCAATAACGTCAAAAGCAGCGGAGAGATCTAAAGAAACAGCGATAGACAAGTCACCACGATCGTGAGAACGGTGAAGATCACTAAGAAGTGCAAGGAGAACAGTTTCAGTGCTATGGCCAGGTCTAAAGCCGGATTGACGGGGGTGAAGATAAAGAGTAGAGTCAAGATGTTGTGAAAGTTGTGTGAAGACTAATTTCTCTAAGACTTTAGAAAGGAAAGGGAGATTTGAAACTGGACGCCAGTTGGCAGGTAAGCTAGGGTCAAGAGAGGGTTTTTTCAAAAGAGGGCGGACTATGGCATGTTTCCAAGAGTGGGGAAAACTACCGGAGGAGAGGCTAGTATTGATTAAACCAAGGATATACGGAAGGAGGTGAAGTGAAGGATCAAGGAGCCACGAGGATGGGAGAGGATCAAGGGGACAAGTAGTTTTATGAGAGGAGGAGATCACCTGAAAAAGTTCGGCAGAAGAAACAAGACTAAAAGAACACCAGGTATGAGGGAGAGCATGAGAGGGAGGGGGGGAAGGAATGGAGGAGGAAGAAGAAGGTGAAAGAGGAGGGGAAAGGGGAGGAGGGCACAGGGAAAAAGAGGAACGAAGAATCTGAATTTTATGAAC
The DNA here is from genome assembly GCA_033557465.1 of Ichthyophis bannanicus. Classification (NCBI taxonomy): domain Eukaryota; kingdom Metazoa; phylum Chordata; class Amphibia; order Gymnophiona; family Ichthyophiidae; genus Ichthyophis; species Ichthyophis bannanicus. The sequence goes on from CM066042.1 coordinate 232,561,895, forward strand.
AAAGAAGGAGGCAAGAGTTGTTGGGCTAGGGGCAGTGGAAGGGAGTGCTGATAAGAAGGGACAGGTTGACAGGGAGGACAAGGAGTGAAAGACCCGATACAGGCACCATATCAGAGAGGATGCTTTGTGGCCCGGTGGGCAGTCCTTTCAAGGGGCCAGAGGATTCGGGCGGGGCTACAGGGGTTCCCAACAGAACACCTCCAAGAAGCCCCAGTGAGGCACAGCTGGTCCAGGCGGAGTTTCCGATAGGCGGGCGATTGCAGGGCTTCCATTCCATTTGGGCCACCATAACTACGGACCGATGGGTCTTACAGATCATCCGCGAAGGCTATGCATTAGAGTGCAATCAGCCTTTAGCGGGGGCCTTCGTGCAGTCTCCCTGCGGTTCTGCGGCAAAGGCAAAAGCGATACACGACACCCTGCAACAGCTATTGCGGCTGCAAGCGGTGGTTCCGGTGCCCCGGGACCAGTGCGGTTTAGGTCGATACTCAATTTACTTTATGGTCCCCAAAAAGGAGGGGTCCTTTCGACCTATTCTAGATCTCAAGCATGTGAACCGTTGTTTGCGGGTGCCGCATTTCCACATGGAGACTTTGTGATCGGTGATCCAGGCGGTGAGGCCGGGCGAGGTCCTCTCGGCTATAGACTTAACAGAAGCGTATCTGCATATCCCTATCAGGCCAGGACATCAAAGGTTTTTGCGGTTTGCCATTCCCTCGGGGCATTTTCAATTTCGAGCGTTGCCGTTCGGTCTGGCTACGGCCCCGCGTACATTCACAAAAGTGATGGTGGTGGTTGCGGCGGCCTTGTGAAAGGAAGGCGTTCTAGTCCATCCCTATCTCGACGATTGGTTAAGTCGAGCGGAGTCTGTGGCAGAGTCAGTGAGAGCAACGGCTCACATGGTCGAGTTTTTGGAAAGCCTAGGCTGGGTGGTGAATCGAGCCAAGAGTCAGTTGCATCCGGTTCAGTGCCTCGTCTACTTGGGGGCATTGTTCGACACCAGCATTGGAGCAGTCTTTCTGCCGGAGGACGGGGTGCACAAGATACTACGACAAGTGTCGGCGTTTTTGCGCAGCAAGGCTCCGACGGTGTGGAGATACTTGCAGCTTCTGGGTTCCATGGCGGCGGCGGCGTTGGATCTGGTTCCGTGGGCCAGGGCGCATATGCGTCCCCTACAACGAGCATTGCTCTCCAGATGGTCTCCGCAAGAGCATTCCCTAAGCCAGAAGTTGGTATGTTCGCAGGAGGTCAGCGACAGCCTGCAGTGGTGATTGGATCACCGACACCTGCTGGCGGGGATGCCTTTGGAGGCGCCGGTTTGGGTGCTGGTAACTACAGATGCCAGTCTCTTCGGCTGGGGGGGGGCGCATTGTCTGGCCCAGGTGGCGCAAGGTCTCTGGTCAAAGGAGGAGAGTCTATATTCGATCAATCAGTTAGAAATGCCAGCAGTGAGGTTCACTCTGCTGGAATTCGTGAATGTGGTGACAGGGAAGACCGTACGTGTCTTTTCAGACAATGCGGTGACGGTGTCCTATATCAATCGACAGGGGGGCACAGGCAGTCCGGTTTTGCTGGAAGAGAGCCAGTGTCTAATGCAGTGGGCGGAAAGCCATCTGGTGGCTCTGTCAGCGGCACATGTAGCAGGAAAAGACATTGTGCACTCAGATTTTCTCAGCCGCCATGTCCTGGATCAGGGAGAATGGGAGCTGAACGATGCAGTCTTTCACGACCTTACAGTGCGCTGGGGGTAACCAGTCATGGATTTCATGGCCACCTACAGCAATGCCAAGGCGTCTCGTTTTTTTAGCAGATGCAGGGAGCCCATGTCAGAGGGACTTGATGGCCTGGCGCAGCCCTGGCCTGCGGTCGGGCTCCTGTATGTGTTCCCCCCGTGGCCGCTGATCGGCAGAGTCCTTCGGAGGATAGCGAGTCACGCCGGAAGAGTAATTCTCATTGCCCCAGATTGGCCAAGGAGGGCTTGGTATGCGGATCTGGTGCGTCATCTGGTGGACCGGCCTTGGAGGCTTCCAGACCGGGCCAATCTTTTTATCAGGGTCCAATTTTAATTCCTCAGGTGGATCGCTTCTCACTTACGGCCTGGCTCTTGAAAGGGACCGTTTGAAGCGAAAAGGGTATTCGCTGGTGGTAGTGGCTACCATGTTGCGGGCCAACGCCTACATCCGTATTTGGCGCATTTTTGAGGGTTGGTGTACAAGGCACGGCGTGCAACCCTTTTCGGCTTCAGTGCCAGAGGTCTTGTCGCTTTTGCAAGATGGTCTGGATAGGGGGTTAACACTTAATACACTGAAGGTTCACCTCGCAGCCTTGGCGTGTTATAGGGGTAAGGTGCAAGATAGTGTCTTGTCCCTACACCCAGATGTGTTGCGTTTTATGAGAGCGGTTCGAAATATACGTCCACCTCTTCATCCAGTAGTTACGGCTTGGGATTTGAATTTGGTCCTGGAGGCGTTGACTCTGTCGCCCTTTGAGCCTGCAGGGAAGATAGCGCTGAGAGAACTTTCATGGAAGGCCGCTTTCCTCGTAGCCTTGTGCTCGGCTCGTCGGATTTCTGATCTGCAGGCGCTGTCTTGCAGGGAGCCATGCATTCAGTTTTCAGAGGAAAAGGTGTTGCGGCCGGTTCCCTCGTTTTTACTGAAGGCGGTGTCTATTTTTAATTTGAATCAGCCAATTTCTCTGCCAACGTTTCGAACCAGAGTGAGAGACAGCTTGGATAGCTCACTGCGAAAGTTGGATGTTGGAAGGATTCTCCACCGATATCTTAGGAGGACGGAGTCCTTTCGGAAATTGGATAGGTTGTTTGTGCTGTTTGGAGGCGCACGTAAAAGTGAGGCGGCTTCCAAAGCTTCAGTTGTCCAGTGGGTGAAACAGGCTATAGCGGCGGCATATCAGGCGTCTGGCAGGTTGGCGCCAGAAGGTTTACGGGCTCATTCAACTCAGGGGCAGGCGACTTCCTGGGCCGAGAATGCTTTGGTTCCGCCGGTGGATATTTGTCGAGCGGCTACTTGGTCGACCATTCATACCTTTGCGAAGCATTATCGTTTGGCTGTCCAGGCAAAGGGAGATGCAAAGGTGGAAGCCGCGGCCTTAGTGGTGGGGCTTGTGGGACCCTCCCGACAGTAGGTACTGCTTTGGTACTGCCCTACAGTTCCTGGACTGGCCCAGAGAGACGAAGAGGAAGAAGAAATTAGATCTTACCTGCTAATTGTCTTTCCTTGAGTTCTCTCCGGGCCAGTCCAGGGCCCACCCATCACTGTTCCCTCTAAGCTGTGCGCGCGCGCACACACCTCGCTGAGCGAGCGCACATACTTCACAACAGAGCGCACAAAAATTACGGCTCTGATTCTGATAGCAAAACAACACAGACATCATAAAATTTAAAAGTTATGATTGTAATTACTAGAAATTTCCTGCTTCATTTAGTAATCATCTGTTTTCATTTAATTTGATTAAAATCAATGTGGTGTACATACTGTATTCTGACGTGTAGTCAAATTTTAAAGTATATAACTCCGAGTGTCATTATGTGGCGCACAAAAATTTATCCTTCCTTCAAAAGCTGCACACAGCTGATATTTTATGCGCACACAGCCTACAGAAAATTAGAGGGAACATTGCCACCCATATTTGTTCAGGGATTCGTGAGGAAAGATTTTGGGGCTATTGGTTACTGCAAGCCGTTATAGGGACAGACCGTCTATTCAGGGATCAGATGCCAGTATGATGGAGGGGTCTAGTCTCAGCTCTGCTCAAGGCAGTTCCTTTCTTGCAGTGGCACAGACTGTGGGGTTCCCTTGGGGGATATACGTCAGGAGCAGTAGTGGCCGATACTAGAGAATATAGTACGAAAAAAAAAAAAAAAGGAAAGAAGGTGTAACGGGAAGTCGAACAGGGGGCAGGTTCTAAGTCCACTGTTTTCAGTTAAGGTTTATAGTGTACGGTTGAGGTTAAGTTTTTTTTTTATTAGGTTCAGAGTCCTTAGAGTTTAGCTAAACTGCTTTGGAAGTGGTAGACTGAGTCTCTGACACCAGGGGGAGCAGGATAGGCTGTCAGCAAGACTTGGTGAATTCAGTGCTCAGCTGCTGGAGGAGGTTGATTACCCTACAGTTCCTGGACTGGCCCGGAGAGAACTCAAGGAAAGACAATTAGCAGGTAAGATCTAATTTCTTCTTAACTGGTAAGTAAAATGTCACCTTATGTGTCATCATGTGAGCCTGACCACTAGCTCAGAGGCAATCAACGTGAACTGCAAAGCAAAGAAACTAGGTTTGATACATGGCTTGGATCTTCCATTCCATTGGTTGACTGAGGTTGCTAGAGAGCTAATGTTGCAGCCCTTGAAGAGAGGAAGCCCCAGTCATTGTGTATTGGTTTACACATAGGGGGTGAGTTACTAAGGTGCACGAATGTTAACATGAGCTAATTCACCATTAATGTGTGTTATTAATAACTAGGACCCTTTGAATAATATGCCTGTGCTAAAAAGACCTGCCCTAAAAAGACTCTCGTTAATTTTAGCACACCTTAGTAACTATCCTTCCTAGTGTCCAAACTTAAGAGTCCACCATAGCAAGGTTCCTGGCTAGTCTGAGAACTGGCCCTGCAATTACATAGCCAAGTAAGGTTGGAAGGGGGGCAATATAAAATAAAGTACAAGTATTCATGTAGTTGTGAATGAAGCCCATGGGCCCGGATTCCAGCCTCAGTTCCAGCTGAGCTGAAAGCCCAAAAGAGCAGGAGAAAATAGCTGTACCCAACACAAGAAAAGAAAAGGCTGATGTCATTATATATCACACTTGTGAGGCTTATACACAAGAAGCAAAGTATGGGTATAGAGTGGCTCTGTGGTGTTATGAGCTTCCGCAAGGGAGGTCCAGGTTTATAAAGTGTGTGCCTTAGGCCTCATGGAGCTACAAGCAGTCACAGAATTGAGACTTTCCTCTTCAGGGAAGATTTACATGTGATGCTGCATGGAGATCAGGATAATGCTTAATTCAGAACTTAAGTACTGGGGCGTCTAAGTAATGATTTCTTAAGCAGGGGAAGGAGATGAAAAGAACAGAGCTAGCTTGTTAGAGCACTGAGAGGCATTGCTGCAGTTTGGGCTGGTTGCCAGCAGAATAAGAACTGCAGTGAAGAGTACACTGATCCACAAGAGAAAGCCAGAGTCATGTGAGGATGGAGCCTAGCCAAAAACAGAAAATGCAAGAAGTACTTCCCTTGCTAAAAATCTAAGTACTCCAACCAGATCTATGACAATCCAGTGCAGATAGGTACATCCTGCTGGGATCACTTTTGTACCATATAAGTTGCAAAAAAAAAATAAAAAATCTGCTTGCTACAGATTTGAAATGTCTTGCATGTGGGGGAGAAGTCGTCAGGCCGTTAACAATACACTCCCAAGTGTTCCATTAAATGCACTTAGCCTACACAAGAGAATTGAGCATTTCTGATTGCTGGTAACCCAGCAACTGTCTCTTAGCGCAGGAGCACTTGATGCATGTGCAGATCAGCACATTTTCCCTGAGGGTGTGGGTTTTTTTTCTTTCCAGTATCCATTGGAAAGGCTCTCCTCATGGAGGCCTACAGTCAGCATAGCTTGGGGAAAGCATGCTAAGAGAGGGAGCCATTAAGTTAGAAATATTGGCCTAGTTTTATTCTACTGTGCTGTCTGGTGAAAGGCCGCTAGCTTTCTGCAGCAACATCTGCTTTTTTTATTCAGAAAAACCCTGCTGACACATTTCTGAGAGAGTTTAAAATCTATAAACAAAAGAGCAATTTTTTTCCATTTCTCAGTGTCCCTAGCATGGTCAGTGTTAGAATATATTGCATTAGACTACTGCATTTATCACTGCTGTTTGAACATACTGTGACCTTGACTGACTCATTTTTGATTACAGGCAAGGAGGGAAATTGTAGCATGAAATAGTATGTTTTATAGCTATAGAAAGGGGGGAAACTCTGACCCATGCTGACTCTTCTGCAGCCCAAGCAGGGAATCCTTGACGCCCACACTTAGGGGCATGTTTACTAATGTGTGCTACCAGGTATTGCAGGGCAGGTGCACCGCAGTAAAAAGTACCGTGTGCTAAAAATGCAGCCATGCTAAAAATCCCACAATACTTGAGTAGTGTGTGTGGGGCGGAGACTAGGCGGTTCAGGAGCAGATTGTGCACATCGTGGGCATTTTTCGGTGCACACTCCCTGGTGATCTCGCACTTAATGCAGTGCACTTACTACCACCCCAATGGGTGGCATTAAGTACACCCATGCTTATCGCGCCAAACATAAGGAGCATGGGGGAAGTGCGAAATCCATACAAGCTACATGACGACCTTCCAGGCATGCCTCCATTTGGTAGTATGGGTCAGGTGCCACCCCTCTACTCATTTTAGGGGCTGAACGCATGCTGCCAGCACGAACCTTAGTAAACATGCCCCGTAGTCTCTCTTCCAGGAAGAGTATTATCTGGACCTATGACTCTCAATTCTGTACTGCACCTACGTTTATCCAGCACATTGCAAATACAAAGAAGAGACTGTCCATGCTCTGTAGAGCTTGCAATCTAGTAAAGATACACAAACAAAAGATATCAGAGAGGTATTTATTATAGTAAGCATAGTTAAAATGAACAAGGCTAGGAAGAGGGAGACACAAGGCTTGAGATTTAGAAGTAACCTCATTAAGGTAGGTTTACAGGTGGGACCTGTATAAAGACTAGAAAGGGGGCTGTTACTGAAGCTCAGGAAGACTGTTCCAGGCATATGATGCAGCAGAGTAAAAACATAGAATTGAGTGTTCTTGATGGAAGAAAGGAACACTGATAAGAGAAGCTTGCATAGTGAACAGAAGCCATAAGGAGAGGTGTGGGGATAGATAATGAATGCATTTCTAGGTTAATAAGAGAAACTCTAACTTCATGCAAAAGTTAATGGGGAGCCAATGAAGTGAATTGAGAAGAAGGGGTTACATGAACATAATGACATTACAGAATGATAAATCATGCAACTAAATTTTGGATAGACTCTCGTGAAGTAAATAATCCATTCAAGACTTGTACAGAGAAGGTTGCAGTAGTCTAGAAGCAGGAGGTGATAGGAGACTGGATGATGATGATACAAGCTTAGAACGTGATAGCAGTTAAGTACCATAAGGCTCATCTAGTCTACCCAAATTCAACTTAGGTACATAGAATACACACATTTATTTCAGCAGGCTTTTAACCTCCTCCCAAATGATACCCTTTTGTGATGCCCTTCCATGTTAGTTTTTCGTTGTTAGCTTTGCTGTTGCTTTACTACTCTTTCTTCTTTCCTATATTTTATGGCGTTCTTTTCATTTTTTCTTTTTCTGTAGACTTATTTTTCTTTTGTAAACCGCTCTAATGTCCTGACAATGGGCGGTATATAAAGTACTGAAATAAAGATAAAGATAGAACTGGATAGGGCAGTTCTAGAGGCACAAATCCAGACAAGATAAGTGCTGCCTACCGAGATCTTCAGCAGAACTGTATGGATAGTGCCACTCTCACAGCATTGTGAGGGGTCATTCCAAAAGGCGAATAGGACAGATAAATGCATGGGATATATATCCACCCCCTGAAAACGTGCACCACTATATTCTGTGGCCCTGCGGCCCTGCATGTACACAGCGTGAGTACAGGGAACATAGACGGTGGGCGGGGAGGGGTGGATCAGGGGCATGGTTAAGTCACCAAGATGTAGAATGGGTATTCAGGAAAGGCTCCTGACCGTCCTCTGACTCCATTCCATTAAAAGATGAGGTGAAGTATTTAGGTATTACACTTGATAGAAATTTAAATTTTCATACTCATATAAACAATACTGCTGCTAAAGCATACCAAAGATTAAAGCTCATTAGAAGGCTAAAGCCGATACTCAGTCAGGACCATTTCAGAACAGTATGCCAGGCAATTATTATACCAATATTGGATTATGCAAATTCGCTTTATCAAGGACTACCCAAACAGACTATTCATCCACTCCAGCTAGTCCAGAACACGGTGGCTCGCATTATAACTGGCACAACAAGAAATGAGCACATTACACCTATACTGCTAAAATTGCACTGGCTACCAATAGCAGAGAGAGTAAAATTTAAAACAATTACAATCATCTTCAAGATCTTGAACCAATGCACAGCAGATATTCTCTACAGCCTGCTAACCAAAGACATCAATGACAGACCTAGACAATCTATCAATGCTAATAAATTACGAATGCCTGCTGAATTCCACAAAACAAAACAAAACACCTCTAATAGGGCAATTTCATTAATTGCACCAGTACTCTGGAACTCTCTTCCGGATAAATTGCGGAACACAAAAGATTTAAAGGACTTCCGTAAATCCCTTAAGACAGTCGTTTTTATGGGATTTTGTAACCAAGAAACATGAACTCATTTAACTATGAATGAATTTATACATTACAAACAGGCATTAATGTAATACTTTCCCTTTGTAAGTTATGTTATCCTTTAGTCAATGTAAACCCGTCCTTTGTAACCACCACTTTGATTGAAGGAAAAAGTGGTAAACAAATCTGTAGAAATAAATAAATACAGCTTATTTGTGCTGGACCGTGGAATAAGGATAGGACTTAGAGCAGAAACAGCTATGCCCTACAGTGGCTTCCATATAGAGAATGGGATGTGTCAGGGCGGAAGTGAGGTGGGGTATGTCCTGCAATGGAGAGCGCAAGATGCAGGTTTGCACAACAGATTCCAAAGGGGGGGGGGGACGTGTTTCCATGTGCGGATCTGTGTGACCAACCCCACAGATACACAACGCTGTTCTAGGGACACTGCTGGCTATCCTGACATCTGCTGATGTGGCCATCGGCCTCGGAGCTGTACATTTTGGGAGCAGAGGCGTGGCTGAACATAGATGGGGAGCCTCTGTAACGTCTACTGTCTCTGCATGCAATACGCACAGGGATGTATATCCCCCTGATCCTGAAACAGTGAGTGTGTCTATACCCGCGGTTTTGGAATCAGGGAGATATCTATCCAGTTTCCATTTTGGATGCGGCTGCTGGCCAGATGTGGCTGTTATTGAATTGGGCTCTATATGAATAGTGCTTAGGTGGGCCATTGGTGGAATGAAAGTGGAGTGGTGACTTATCTAGATAACTATCTACATAAATTAGGACAGCAAAAAGGCTATCCCAAGCTATCCAGATAGCGGCATTGACAGCCATATCTGGATATTCAGCAGTGACCACTGTCCAGATATTGGTGCAGAACATCTGGATTTTTTTTTTTTAGCTGCCATAGCTGGCATTAAAAAAAAAAAAAAAAGCCTATTACAGCATCTCAGTATTGACCATGCATGTTTCAGCAGTGTTTTGGATGTGTGTAGAAAAGGAGAAAGGGGGGTTGAGGATTACTTCAGGTTTGCATTTTGAAGCGATTGGGTAGATAACTGTGTTCTCCATTGCAAACAGGATGAATTGACCACATGAATGGGTGATGTCATCTGACAGCATCAAGAGAGAGTAGACTCAGAGTTCAGAAAGGAGAAAAAAAATGTGCTGAAACTTTGTTTTTCTTTTTCCACTCTTTTTTTCCTTGACTTCAGTTTTCTTTTCATTTCTCTTTTCAGTTTTCTTTTCGTTTCTCTTTTCAGTTTCTTTTTAAATTGAGCTTGAAATCTTTAGTTTTCTGTCTGGGTTGAATCCCAGAGTTTTGAAAATGCTTGGTCTGTGACAGAAACTGGGCCTCTCAGATGAACATTGTTGTCGTCAAACATTCTGATGACTTCATCTGGAAGCTGCTGTCACAATCAGATGATGTCATCAAAGCGGGTGTTGTCCCTTTGTAACAATGTACCATGTGGCTTTGCTTCCATTGTTCTCTACTTTTTCAGCCAGTTCGGTCACCAGCATTGTGAGAGTGTTTAAAATGCGAGATCAGGCACTTTCTGTTTTCTTCTGAGAAACAGGAAGTGCCTGTTCCTTAATGTCCCTACATAAGGTGTGTTATCTGGTTAGATCTATAGCACTACCAGGAAAACTGCTATGATTGAAGAGGGAGATCTCGAAGAGCCCATACACCTTCTAGAAGAGGACTTATTTTTTTGGTGACATTATCAGAGATGTCAAAACAAAAAAGAATGAACCCCCCCTAAAAAGAATGAAATTGTCTACTCCTAAAAGAGCCAGACCTGACAATTGTCATAGATCATCAAGTGAAAGAGAGTTCATTCCTATACCCATAGCCCAGCTGTGATAAAATGGAAGCACTTTTCCTCTTATTAAAGAGAGCAAATATTGAAAAAAGGTGGACATGCACCAAGTTACTAATGCACAAACATATCATTACCATAGCTTGCATAATACTGATCATTCAGTGGGGCCAAAATCTAGGCACAAATGAACAGCTTCAGAATTTCAGCCTTGTGCAGGCCAACAGTGTCAAGAGAAAGGCATAGCTGTAGTGGAGCCAGAAGAAGAGCACAGAGCCCAAAAACAAAAATCTCTTTGATCAAGATACTGGTGCCATGAGGGAGGTGCAGAAAGCTATTTCTGGGAATCAACAGCGCTTTAGCACCACAGCATTCACTAAGAGATAAGACTCTCCAAAGCCTCCCAGATAAAAGAAGAAAGGATGCCAGAAGAGCTCTTAACTTCACTGGGTCAGCCCGCATCTTTAAAACTGTCAGACAATTCCTTCTCATCGCTGTTCAGATATGCCATACTGGTAAAGAATTTCCTGCCATTATGAAAATATTTCCGGTTTTCATGAAGAACTATTTAAAGGATATGCCCAGTCATCAGAGGATTTGTCTGAAGATGTGTTTCAAAATTATCAGTATAGCTCATTGCAGCTTACACCTGCACAGAATGGCATGGAATCATCTGCAAGACCCAATGATTTCTTTGCTTTTCCTAAGCCAGTCAGATGAGGAGAAATCAGTCTCTAAAGGAAGCATTTTGTTCTGGAAGATTCTTGGAAGATGAATCATGGAAAGAATCACACTTTCTGGGCCTTATACAGATAGCTTCCCTCTGACCCTTTTCCCCTAGAGAGAACCATCTCAATATAACTTACCTAAATTTATGTAAAAGATGTCAAAGGAGGTTTCATCATTCAATAGCACCAAAAGAATAGTGGTGATACCTATATGCAGACTTCTAGAACAGTGGAACTCCAAGTTTGGTTCTGCCAGTGTTCACAAAGTTAGATCTAAATTACAAAGAGCAAGACATGCACACTTTTACAGAAGATTCAGGAAGTCTGTGATACTTTTCCAAGGGAAAGTAAAGACAAACTCCAGCAACCTGTTTCTTTTTGACTACACCATTTGGAGATAGCCACATCTTTCATACAACCTCAGCATACCTTGTCTGTGTGAGCAGTTACAGTCCTTCTCCAAGAACTGATTCCATATCTCCTCAGACTAGCTACTGCTTATGTTTTTTAACCATTCCCCCAGATCATCTGCTGCCAACATCAGACTCAAAATTGGCAGACAGATCTACTTAAATTGCAAAACCCTTTTGGACTGCAGGGCAATAGAATCTGCCTCTCCCTCAAAAGTAAACAGGGTTTTTTTATTTCAGGAACTTCCCCATTCCACAGCAGTCAGGAAGATTATGTTCAGGCTTTGATGGCAGGAAAAATTCAAAATTAACTCTTTCATCTTTCTCCTTTTCTTGCAGGAGATTGGCTGTGCTCACTATCTAAGTATGCTTATACTCTTACCGTACAGTGGCCTTCCACTAATTAGTACAGAGTACTTCCTTTTCATGGGACCTTTCAGAGGCACTCAGGGTCTTTACAAAATGCCAACCTGTTGTGGGAGGCCATCTGTGGAAACAGAATTTGTCTTTCTCTTGGATGACTGGCTTGTAGCTGCTCATTCAAATGTGGAAGTAGCTCAAACCACCGTAGCCATCTTCCACATTTTAGAATTTTTTTATTATCACTTAGCAGAAATTCAGCTTCCATCTTACCATAGGAGACCGCTTGTGACCGCGTGGAATGGGCTCGGAGACATAGAGAAATAAAAGTTTTCTTGTCTCAAGACAGTATGTAGGAACTCCTGAAAAGCATTGAAGTTATTCAGGTGTCAGAGAAGATCAAAGGGAGGTTTCCATAAATATGCATCAACAATGCATGCAGTTCCATTTGCCCACCTTTACATGAGGAGATTCTTGTTGGAGCTGAAATTGCAATGAAATAAACCATGCAGCCTCTCTTGTACAATATAGCTCCTTCTCCTTGTCTGATAAATATATTCCAATGGTGGGCCTTTCATCCCAGTCTGTTGAAGAATCTCTGCTTCCATCAATCAGAGCATCAAACGTTTCTGACCACATACTACCAACATAAGGTAGGATGCACACCTTGATTTTCAACAGATATTGCTTGAGGATATTGGGCAAAAAAGAGAAACTACTTCATATCAATCAACTGGAGGAAGATCGGAGTACAGTGCACTAAAAGAGTTTGCTTATGTCCTTCAGAACAAGACCATTCTTGTTCAAATAGACAACCAAGTAACTATGTACTACATCATTGAACAGGGAAGTATGGGATCATTATTTCATTGGAAGTAACCATGATCTGGGACTGGGCAGTATCAGTAAGAGCCTTCCTCAAGGCAGCTTGCTTTCTCGACATCCAAAATCAATTAGCAAACTGTTGAGTTCTGCAGCCTTATGGACAGTCTCTGGATATGGTAGTGGTAAAACTGCCATTTCAGAGATAGGAGGCATCACAGGTGGATCTCTTTGCTTTAGTTGGGCCAGTCCCACCTGTGTGGCTGATCCATCTTGCTTGCCAATAGAAAAAGCAAAGTTGCTTATCTGTAATGGGGGTTCTCGTACAGTAAGATAAACCAGGCACACTACTTGCCCTTCTTCCGGAGAGTTGCAGCTAAGCTACCTACCTGCATATGTTCAGAAACTTTTTAGTTCTTTTTGAGCTCTGAAGAGAGCTACTCCATCTTGATGCCATTGGATGATATCAATCATATGTGTGTTTGATTTATCCTGCTGTCTACAGAGAACCTACACTTACAGGTATGCAAATTTATCTATGGAAATCAAAGGAGGGGGGAAATACTGGCAGAATTGGGAATGTGGTTCACAGCCCTTGGGAGAGGGATTCCCAGTTATGTTTGAAACCCATTGTTGAGACTTAAGGCCCTTTTTTGCAGGTCCCAAAAAGAGTCCTGATTCATGACCCTTGGTTGATAACTGTTGTTGTGATGACTGGATTAAATTGGTTGGGAGATGATATTTATTTATTTATTTTAAACCATTTATGAAATCCCTGGGACGATATGAATGAAAAAATGCATGACAGGTCCTGTCAGAACCTGAAGCAATAAATACCTTTTGCTGGCAGCAACTAGATGCTGCTGTTGCTTAAAGGCTTGGATTCCCTCCTAGAAGCTGTGAACAACTACCTCTGTAGTATCCCCATCACATATATGCTGCTGCTGGGCCATCAGGCTAGCTATGGCAGAGGTTTGTGATGGCATGAAGATCATCGACATTCCTGATGTACTTGCCTCCTTAATAGTGATGTAGTTAAGCGTAAAGGGATTTCCCAGGGCTGGCCTGGTGGCTTTGTGGTATTCCTAGCCAGGGTTTCTGCTCCCTGGACAGACTGGAATTACATATACTGCAAAGGTAGTATTCACGACTCTTAGAGTGTTAGAGAGTCCTGGTCATCATACAGTGGTAACACCTAGTAGACCAGACTCAGAGTTCACAGTTGGAGAGATACCTGATTTGAGACCCCTGTCTGAGGGCTGTTGCTGAGTTAATGTAAATGGAAAACAGTTATAAAATGTAGAGGAGAAAACTCCTACTCTCACTTGCTTTGCACTTGTGCTGCGAATGCTTGTGTGCATGTGATATTGAGAGCTCTGCCATTGATAAATTATTTACTGGCAGGGTCTCCCAAGGGACAATGTTAGAAGTGGAGGGTCACATTTCTACGTATATTAGTAGCCCAACTAACCCAGTCAGGGCTTTTAAATGGAGCCGCAGCACCATGGCGTCCTGTTGCCATCACACCGTGGCTCCATTTAAAAGCCATGATGCCAGCCGCCAAGTAAAACAGTTTATTTCCCACAGTCCGACCTCCGATTTGGCCTCCTAAGGCCAGGGTCGGGCTGCGGGAAATAAACCCTGCCCCCCCCCCCCAAACGCTGGCCTGGGACAAACCCTGGCCCTCCCCCAAACGCCGGCCCGGGACGTACAGGGCCGACATAAGAATCGACCCTGTACGTCCAGGGCTGGCGACCGGCCATTGCCCACCCACTTCCTGCCCACTCTCTACCCCCGTGCCGCCCATTCCCCGCCCCCGTCTAACTTCCCGCAGAACTGGCGGGGAAGTTATTCGGGGGCAGATGAAGCCACGAATAGTGGAGATTGACGTCTCGTCGGGCCGTCCATCCCCTCTATCCGTGGCTCAGAATAACACCCTTAGTGAATAGAAACAGAATGCATAATTTCTTTTCATATATGAGGCATGCCCATCAACACAGCTATTATTCAGGTATAAACTCCAACAACAGATGCAGAAGAGGATGAGGTTAATCAGTTTCTGAAATCAACAGAACATGCAAACTGGACATCCTGATAGCCCAGGGTGACTGGAATGCACAAGTTGGGAACAAAGAAGAAGGCAAAGTGGTTGAAAAATATGGGATTGGAAACAGAAATACAGCTGTAGAAAGCCTAATAGAATTACTCACAGGGCTGGCGCAAGGAAATTAGGTGGCCTAGGTGAACCTCATCTCAAGTGCCCCCTCCCCCCCTCTGTGGTGCCCATTACTGCCACTACCTTCCCTTTCTGGGACGTGCAGTAGCGGCAAAGGCTCAAACTGCCATGCAGTGTTTACCTTTAAACTTCGGCGCCGCAGAACTGTTTGCTTCCGCCCCTTCCAATGCCTGTTTGCAAACAGGAAGTCGGCATTGGGTGTTAGAGGGAGCAGACGCAAACAGCCCTGTGGCACTGAAGTTTAAAGGTAAGCACCACGGAGCTGTTTGTGGCCATTGTCGCTGCTGTAGGTCTCCAGAGGGGCAACAGCAGTGGCAATGGGTGCCCCTGAAGGCCCAGCACTCTAGGCAACCACCTACTTCGCCTAATGGTAGTGCCAGCCCTAATTCTGCAAGACCAACAGTGTATTAATCTCAAACATCTTCCAGAAACACAAACAGCAACTGTATACATGGACCGCCCAGTGGATTGTGCAAAAATCAAATTGACTACATCTGTGAAAGTTAACAATGGACAAGCTCAATAATGTCAACAAAGAAAAAACGTACGGCTGACTGTGGTTCAGATCACCAGCTATTAGTATACAAACTCAAGCTAAAGATGAAAAAGAGCAAGCCACCGTAAATTGGACTTCCTGCTGCTTTACATGACAGCCAGAAGAGTTATGAGATGACATCAAGAAAGTTGTGGTTGAAACAAATGAAAAGTCTGCAAAAGGTGAAAAAGCAAAAACGATCAAAATAGATGACTGAAGGAACTCTGAAAATTGCTCAAACTCGGAGAAGCTAAAGCCAGAGGAGAAAGAGAGGTGGTGACGGAACGTAACATAGATTTCAAAAGTGCAACAAGACAAGATAAAGAAAAGTATTGCAATGATGCATGCAAAGAAATAGATTCAAAAATATTAGAGGACGTTTCTAATGTGTATTATTTATCCTTTCAACCTTTGGTTACTACTGAAGGTGGTGAGGCTCAAGTTGTGGTAGACTCTGGTCAGTTAGACTTAACTGAGTTTCATGAATCGTCTATGGATAAAATTGTCTTAAGGGCTACTTTGGTTGTATCTTTTTCTTTAGAGTTGAATAAGCACCAAATTCTTAAGGCTTATTTTCCAAAGAAATCCGTATTGTTTTGTGGCCAAAAGATTATTATTTTTCCTGACATTTCTAGAGCTACTCAATTGAGGAGGAGGAGTTTCCTTACTTAAGAAGGGACCCAGGATATCAATGCTTGAACCAATACAAGCATTGAGGAACCTGTGTCCCTTGGGGAAACTGCTAGGTACGTATGACCTAGATTGGCCACTGTTGGAAACAGAATACTGGGCTTGATGGACCTTGGTCTGACCCATTATGGCATATATTATGTTCTTATGTACTCTAAAGCTATGGGTTTTGTAGTTGAGGGCCTCCTTCTTCTTAAGATTTCCCTGCAAATGTCTGGTAGTCCACCAGGGAACTAAGTATACTTTTGTGGGTTTTGTTCCATTAAAAGAATTTCTGAAGGGTAAAGAATGAGATTTCTCTCGCCCCTTAGGTCTGGTAGTCTTTGACTTTCCTTATTGTTTTTTCCTATTACTTCTTTTAGGGTTGGTATAGTTCCTGGAGATTATATATATGTTTTTCCACAGGTGAGGGATTGTCCCTCTCTCTCCATAGAAATATGACGGCAGAAAAAGACCACAAGTCCTATCTAGTCTGCCCTTCCATATCAAATATTATTATCCCTTCTTTTCCTTTAGAGATCTTCTGTGTTTGTCTCATGCTTTTTTGAATTCAGATACTGTCCTAATCTCTACTACCTCCACTGGGAGACTATTCTACTCATCTACCACTCTTTCCATAAAGAAATATTTTTGAATATTACTCCTGAGTCTGTCCCCTTTCACCCTCATCCTATGTCCCCTCTTAACAGAACTTGTTTTCAGTCGAAAGAGGCTCTCCTCTCATACATTTATGCCACAGAGGTATTTAAATGTCTCCATCATATCTCCTCTATCTCCAGGAACAAGCAGGAATGAGTCTTCACATATGGGTATCGTCGGTACCGACGGAGCCTGCATGGGAACGCTCCCCAGCGTCCAGTAAGAAAGTTTTTGGGAGCATCCCACAGCACCTGCGCGCTGCCTTCCCGCCTTTCCCAACCGCCTCTCTCCAGTTCTTCTTTTCCGCGGAGCCAGCAGGTCATGTTCCTATCACCGCAGTAGAAGTTCTTTATTTTTTTCTTTATTTTTCTGTGTCGCGTCTGCCTTCGACGTCGGACCGGTACCGCCGGTCTTTTTCTTTTCTTTCTTCTTTAAAAAAAACCCCAAAAACTTTTCTTTCAACTGTGCATTTTCAGTTTGGGCCTTAGGCCTAAATTATTTCTCCTCATGGAGAAGCCCGCTTCCGGGTTCAAAAAGTGCACAAAATGTGGCGGTACTATTTCTGTCACCGACACCCATGATTGGTGTCTAAAATGTTTGGGTCCTGACCCTTCCATCACGGATTGTGTGTCCTGCACCATGATGTCTAAAAGAGGTCGGCAGAACCAAGCAGCCAGGCTCAGTACCCTGTTTCCCTCTGATGCAGCCTCGGTGGCATCGACGTCTTCCAGGGCTTCTTCTTCCTCCCATGGATCTCAGGTAACCAAACATGAATCTAGCCGGTCCTCGAAGGGCAAATCTCCCTCTAAGCATCGAGATGCCTCCGGGCTTGTCCTCGAGGATTCCGCTCCAGCAAAATTACCCCGGCGGGAAGGTCCGGCTTCCAAAGCATTGTCTATGGGGTCACAGGTTGACATCGATGGCTCGGCCTCGACCGATCACCTGTTGCTATGTTCTGGGGTACCAGTGGCCTCCACTGATACCGACATCCAGACTTTGGTGGCGTCGATGGATCAGAAAATTCTGTCCATGCAGCGCACCATTACGGCGTTTATGCAGGCTTCGACGCCTCCGGTACCGCAACAATCTCTGTTGCCGGTACCGATTGCATCGACATCGGCTTCGGTGTCGACTGCAACGGTACCCTGTCCTATGATGCCCATCGGTACTGAACCGGTACCGCTTACTCCCGATGTCGATACCACTCGGTACGCGTATCGGGCTTTACAGGAGCATCCAGACAGGCGATACTTCGATTCCTCCGAAGACTCTGATGAGTCGGAGGCTTCTGTCGAAGCACCGGTACTTCTTCCTCAGGAGTCTGCTTCTCCAAAACGAAGAATGTCTCCTCCAGAGGACTTGTCTTTTCAAGACTTCATTAGGGAAGTGGCTAGGGGCCTCTCCATCACAGTGGCCTCTGAGTCAGAGCCTAGAGCCAAGCAATTAGATATTTTGCAATATCCTAAGGCTCCTAAGGAAGCAGCTACCTTACCTATTCATGAGATTCTCTATGATCTCATGTTGGGCATGTGGGAGACTCCTCTCACCACCTCTCCTCATTCTCGTAGGTTAGACACCATGTACCGTGTCCCTCCCTGTCCTGGCTTTCATAAGACTCAGCTTCCTCACCACTCTGTTGTGGTTGAGTCTGCCATGAAGAGAATAAAGAGTGCAAAGAGACACTCATCTAATCCTCCAGGACGTGAATGTAGGACTCTAGATGCTTTTGGCCGAAGGATTTTACAGGCCAATATGCTTGCTGCCAGAATCAACTCCTATAGCCTCTATATGGGGATGTTTCTAAAAGAAGTCACAGATCATCTGCAGACTTTAGCTCCTTTTATTTCAGAAGATAAAAGGCAGGAATTTCTCACTTGGCTCAAACATACCCAGGATGTTTCCAAATTCTCCAACCGTGCAGCCTTTGACTCTTTTGAGTGTGTAAGCAGAGCCTCGGCTATTGCCATAGGTGCACGCAGAATTGCTTGGTTACAAGCCTCTGATTTGGAACTCTGGGTCCAAGATGAGTTGGGAAACCTTCCTTGTACAGGTGAAAACCTGTTTGGCAGGCATTGGCAAGCAAAGGCCACTCAGATGGATGCTGAGAACTCTGCTTTGGATCGACTTTCAAAGTCTACCTCTGCCCCTGTTAAGAAAAGATTGTTCAAAAAGACATCTTTTTCTAAAAAGGGAAGATATTATCCTGCTCATGGGCAGACATCTTCTGCAGGTTGTTTTGCTGCAAAGCGTCAGCAACCACCTAAACAGGCCAAGTCAAAGGCTGCCAGGCCTACCACAGCCCAGCAGCCTCAACCTCCTCAGGGCCTTTGACTTGCAACTAGAGAACTTAGCCTTTCTAGCTCTGGAAAAACCAGAGCCCCTCACCATTCCAGGAAGGTTGACTTACTTTGCTCCCAGATGGGAGCAAATCACAGCAGAGCAATGGACCCTCTCCATCATAAAGGAAGGGTACAAGCTTCATTTCTTAAGCCTTCCTCCTCATACCATGGTGAAACAGTTCAATTCTCCAACATCTCTCCTCAACCTTCTAGGTCAGGAGATTGCTACCTTTCTTGCCCAAGGGGCAATAGAAGAAGTACCTCTTCTTCAACAGGGCTCAGGGTTCTACTCCCCTTATTTTCTTATCCCAAAGAAAACAGGGGTCTACAGACCCATATTAGATCTCAGAGAATTGAACAAGTTTCTATTCAAGGAGAAATTCAAAATGATTTCTCTAGGGGCTCTGCTTCCATACCTTCAGAGTCAGGACTGGCTTTGTTCTCTAGATCTCAAGGATGCGTACACCCATGTCCTCATCCATCCAACACACAGAAGGTTCCTTTTTCAAGGAAAGCACTACCAATACAGGGTGATTCCTTTCAGTCTGGCCTCTGCACCAAGGGTGTTCACGAAATGCATGGCAGTAGTAGCTGCATTTCTCCGCACTCTAGGAATATTCGTATTCCCATATCTGGACGACTGGCTCATTCGAGCCCCATCCCAGTCAGAGGCCCAGACTTGTCTAACCTGCACAATGCGTATCCTTCAGTATTTGGGACTAGTAATAAACATCCCAAAATCCAATCTCACCCCTACTCAGTCTCTGGAATTCATAGGGGTCTTGCTGGATATCACAACTGCAAGGGCCTATCTTCCTCAGGACGGTTGCCTACGTCTGGTGCAATTAGCCTCCCAGATTCAGTTAAAGTCCCAATTAACTGCTCGAGAGATGTTACAACTATTAGGCCACATGGCATCCACCGTGCATGTGGTTCCATATGCTCGCCTTCACATGAGGGCAGCTCAATGGACTTTGTCCACGCAATGGACTCAGGCATCAGGTTGCCTGTCAGACAAAATAGCAAACTCCAGTCGCCTTTTTTGGTCTCTCCAGTGGTGGACGTCCTCTCAAAACCTGTTGCTGGGGTCCCCTTTTCAGCAACCGCTACCCCAAGCAACTCTCACAACAGATGCTTCTCCAAAGGGTTGGGGAGCTCATCTGCAAGATCTCTCCACCCAGGGCATCTGGTCTCCACAGGAGACTTCTCTGCATATCAATCTCTTGGAACTCAGAGCAATATTCTTAGCTCTCAGAGTGTTCCATACCCTGCTCAGCTACAGGACAGTCTTCATCCATACGGACAACCAAGTAGCCATGTTATATGTGAACAAGTAGGGCGGGACTGGCTCTCTGTCGCTTTGCAACAAAGCTTTGCGACTGTGGGCCTTCGCCAGAGAGCATCACATCCATCTTCTGGCAGTATATCTTCCAGGCATTCAAAACTTTTGGGTGGACAGACTCAGTCGAGTTCTGCTTCCACACGAGTGGTCCCTCCACATGGACCAAGTAGCCAGGATTTTTCGAATTTGGGGAACCCCGGACATAGACCTCTTTGCAAGTCCGTGGAATGCCAAACTTCCCCGGTTCTGTTCCAGAATTCCGTGTCAGGGAGTTCAGGCCAAGGATGCCTTCTTCCTTCACTGAGGTCAAGATTTCCTTTATGCCTTTCCACCAATTCCCCTAATTCCCAAAACACTATTCAAGCTTCAGAGAGATCGAGGGACCATGATCCTCATAGCACCACATTGGCCACGCCAAGTGTGGTACCCTCTACCTCTGCATCTCTCTCAAGCTCCTTCCCTGGACTTGGGCTCTGCACCAGACCTTCTGTCCCAGGAAGAGGGAACATTGTGGCACCCAAACCCCCAATCGCTCCATCTCAGGGGCTTGGTTGCTGAGGGCCTAGACCTTAAAGATTTTCATCTCTCTCAGCAAGTCAGAGATGTGATTCATGCCTCTAGAAAGCCTTCTACTAGACGTTCCTATGCTTTCAAATGGAAAAGATTTACCATTTGGTGTTCAGAGAAGGGTCTAAACCCTCTTGCAATACCTCTGAATTCTCTACTAGAGTATCTCCTGCATCTATCCCATGCAGGTCTGAAAACAAATTGAGTAAGAGTCCATTTGAATGCTATTGCAGCGTCCCTCAAGCCTCTCAATGGACAACCTATTTCCTCTCATCCTCTTATAGCAAGATTCATGAGAGGCCTTCTTTTAACTAAACCTCCCATTAGACCACTTCCAGTGGCATGGGACTTAAACCTGGTTCTTGACCAGCTTATGAAGCCACCCTTTGAACCTTTAGCCACCACCTCCTTGAAATTTCTTTCTTGGAAGGTTATTTTTCTCATTGTAGTCACCTCAGCACGCTGCATCAGTGAGTTGCAAGCTTTGGTGGCTAATCCACCTTATACAAGGTTCCATCATGATAAGGTAGTCCTCAGGACCAATCCACACTTTATGCCTAAAGTGGTCTCGCCTTTTCATCTGAACCAAGAGGTATATTTACCTGTCTTTTTTCCAGGACCTCATGCATCAAGTGCAGAGAGGAATCTTCATACCTTGGATTGTAAGATAGCGCTTGCTTTTTACTTACAAAGAACACAGCAACATAGAAAGTCTTCTCAGCTCTTTGTTGCTTTTGATCCTTCTCATTTAGGACTTCCAGTCTCTAAGAGAACACTGTCCAACTGGATTGCTCAGTGTATTTCTTTTGCCTACCAGAGTAGAAACCTTTCTCTGGAGGGCCATGTCACAGCTCACAATGTGAGAGCCATGGCAGCCTCGATGTCTCATCTAAACTCTGTGTCCATCGACCAAATCTGTCGAGCGGCCACCTGGGCCTCAGTTCATACCTTCACAGCCCATTACTGCTTGGACAAGGACTCCCGTCGGGATGCCTTGTTTGGTCGGGCTGTTCTCAAACACCTGTTCCATTCCTAATCAACTCCTACCCAACTACCCTGGTTGGATGCCAGATATCCATGGGGGGAGGTAGAGTCCTTTTCAAGGACACACAACCTGGGGTCTTCCCCTGGCATCTGCAGCTAGGGAGTCCCCATATGTGAAGACTTATTCCTGCTTGTTCCTGGAGATAGCACAGTTACTTACCTGTAACAGGTGATCTCTGGGAACAGCAGGAATAAGTCTTCACAACCCACCCACCTCCCCAGGAGTTGTCTCTCTATCTATCTTTCCTTTCCTCTCTCTCTCTCTCTTTCTTTCCTTTCCTCTCTCTCTCTTTGTCTCAGCTTTAAAACTCGAACTGGAGAGGCGGTTGGGAAAGGTGGGAAGGCAGCACGCAGGCGCTGTGGGATGCTCCCAAAAGCTTTCTTACTGTACGCTGGGGAGCGTTCCCGCACAGGCTCCGTCGGTACCGATGATACCCATATGTGAAGACTTATTCCTGCTGTTCCCAGAGATCACCTGTTGCAGGTAAGTAACTGTGCTATCCCGCCTCTCCTCTAACATATACATTAAGGTCGTCCAAAAAAACAAATTAACAGATTTCAGTTCTCTGCAAGACTGGTTTTGTTCTTTATCACATTTATTTTTTTTTAAATTTTATATTTATTAAGTTTCAAATAACAGCAAGAAACCTCTACAGAAGAGAGCAAAGTAAACAAGTGCACAACACACCAAGAAATATAAACAAATTAACAGCTCATTAGTCCACAATCGGAGATAAAATAAAGGAAAAGGATAAAGGAAAACAGAACAATAGCAACAGGCACCCCCTAGCCCAATCCTTCATGAGAGTAGAGATCCCAGCTCAATGGGAGAAGAGGGATCGACTATGGTCTTAGAAGAAATAAATACAGTTAAGTGTGCAGGATCAAAAAACATGTATCTATTGCCCTGAAAAACAACTAAACATTTACAAGGATAACGTAATTTAAAATTAGCCCCAAGCTGAAGTACTTGGGATCAGAGCAATAGAAACTGTCTTCTACGCTGCTTACTCCTAGCCACGTCTAGAAACATCTGTATTTTAAAATTCATAAACAACACATCTCTATGTTTAAAGAACAATTTCAGAAGCCAATCGCGATCCACATCCAGGGCCAGTTACACCAACAAAGTAGCCTTCTGCACCCCTTCCTCCACAAATCATTCAAGAATATCCATAATGTTCAAAAGGTCCATACCAGAAACCTGAACCCCCTCAGAGGAACTTTTCCATGCAGAATATAGTACACATTAGTAGTAGGTGGGACAGACTGCTCAGGGACCTGTAAACACTCAGACAAATATTTCTTGAACATCTCATAAGGGGGGAAAAGCAGCAGATTTAGGAAAGTTCAATAACCGAAGGTTCTTACGTTGTTCACTATTCTCCAGAATTTCCATTTTCAAATGCATTGCCAAATTGTCCTTCACCAAAACCGCATTCTGTGACTCCAAAGCCTTAATTTATAGATCCTGCGCAGCAGACCTCGTTTCCAAAGAGTCAAGGTCTGAATGACAACGCACCAAATCAACAAAAAGCTGTGTAGCATGCTGAGTAAAACTCTGGGATAACAAATTAACTGAAGCCTGGAGACCTTGAATGATTTCCCACAAAGTTTGCAAAGTAATTTCCAGTGGACGGACAGAAGAAACCCCAGTTGAAACAGTAGATGGAGTCGCACTTACAATTACAGAGGAAGTGACCATCAAACTCTCTGTTTCTCCCAAATGCTGTCCCAAGGGATCTTCCAATGCTGAGACTGCCGCCATAGCTCCTCCACCAGTTTCCCCTGCTGCTCTCCCACTTCCTTCCGAAGCCGCAGCATTGGGGCAGGTGCCTCCAGAGCCGGATATTGCAGCCAGCCCAAAGCTCACTGCCAAGGTCCCAGGAACAACTCTCCCTCTGGGAGAGAACGAAACCGCCTCCAACGAGCCCGAGGAGTTCTCTGATGTAACCGCGGACTGAAGCAAGGCTCCACCAGAGATATTTCCCAGCACGAGGGTCTCCAAATTGAAAAAGGAGGTAATGGGAGGCTGGGTCGTCGTCAATGTTCCCCCAGGGCCCAAACCTAAAACTTTAGCTGGGACAGCCTGGGTCTTTGCCTTCCATTTCCCCATTCTCAGGGAAGCAGTCATTCCACACACCTGTGTGCTATCGCCATCTTGCAACGCCCACCTTTATCACATTTATAACAAAAGCACAAAAGTTTAATGAAAACAAACAACATTTAGAAGTCACACCATTTGGCAATTTTTATGTCGTCTGAACTAAACAGCAGACAACTGGAATGTCTGGTAATGGTGGCCGCTGAAGGTTCTGCACCAAATGTTTCTTTCTTTCTGCTGAGACTCTGTCATCAAAAATGGCTAAGCCTGCCAAATGTTCAGACCAAAAAACAGAAGTGCCTTGAAGATGCAACAGCCTGGTTCAGGTAAGTCTTAAGAACTGATAAAAATTTGATGTCATTTAGAGGAACTCTGATTGCAAATGATGCTTCATTCCACAGTCTGACATAAACAAGCCTGACAAACAGAGCCAAATTTAATCTTGGACTCGCATGCAGTCATCCTGAACTGAGCCTTAAAAAGCAATATTTTCAATACATAAATGCCTTTTCCTGATCGTCCCTCCAGTCTAGTCCCAGAAACTCTGGAGTTGTGATCCTCTTCCAGCAGCTTGGAGACTGATCCACGTCATACTTTTGATGACACCAGTATAAGTACTCAGGCACCTCCTCCTCGCTGCAGTTTAGATCAGTCTCCAAGCAGCTGGAGGATGTGAGCCGGTGGTCCGGCTCACTAGAGGGACAATTAAGGATCCTTTTTTTCTAGAGAGTTAGGTTATTTCATTTTGGATTTTTCTTTAATTTCTGTTTAGTGGGGTTTTTGAAATTGGTCCTATGTAGCTTTAAATTTCAAACTGTTAAGGGCCTCACTCTCTCTCTGCCTATCTCTCCATTGCAGGGCACAGAGGGGTGAAGGTAGCTGGGTTCCCAGGAACAGTTTCAGCTCCGGGGTACTCTTTGGCAGCAGCAGCCCTCCCCCAGCGCTATACAGAGGTTTTGCCTGTTTTGCGCTTGGAGGGGATACGGACAGATGGAGTCGGCTGTTCTTAACTGGCTGGAAGCCGGGCAGGAGGCAGCCGCGGAGTGCTCAGTGCTGCGCGCTTCCCAGCTTCGGCGGTATAACGGTGCCGGCTGCAGGAAGTGGTGATATGACCGACAGCATTAGCAGCTGGTGAGTAAAACACTGTCATTTACCTCAGACAGTTTGGGGTTTGCGAGGAGAGAGCGTATAGGCCCGCGCCGCATGGTTTTGCGTGGGAAATGCCGGAACCGCGAGCGGGGGAAGAATTGGGAGTAGCTCAGGCCTAGAGCTTCGTTTTCGGTTCTGTTTACCTTCATTCAAGTCGGGAGGCTCCCTGCTTGGTATTCTTTAAAAAAAAAAAACGGAACGGGTCCGGTGTGAGAGGAAGCTTTGGTAGGGCAGCTGTCCTGAACACCTCCGTTACAGAGAGTTTGAGTGGGGAGCGGAGCAGACGGGCATTGGGTCTGGTGAACTGGAGAGGCAGAATGCCTTCAAAGGTTTTGTGTCTGCTCTGTGGTATTAAAAGATCTGCGGTTTCAGAGGCCGGATTCTGTGGCCACTGCAGCAAGACCACTATGTCAGATCACAAACAGGTGGATATGCCGGGGGACCGGGAGGGGGCACTTGTGGAGGTTCCCTTGCTGGTAGTAGACCTGGATGATCCGACTCCGGGGCCGTCCTCGGTTACGGAGCGGACGGTTCCTCAATCACCATTGCCAGCGGAGTTGGCGGCCATTTTCTCCCCAGGTTTTGTGGCTGTGATGCAGCGAGCGTTTGGGGGGTCTTTTAGTGAGGCGGTTACTTTGGCCTCGGGAACGGGGGCCGGCAGCATGGCACAGAAGAGACCAGGAATGCCGTTGTCGGTGGCGGCGTCGGGGGCTGTATCCAAGAAGGCGAGAGTAGACATGGATACACTGGCGCAGTCGGAGTTGTCGGAGGACTTGCACACGTTAGAGGGCGAGCTCGATCCTGAGTTAGAGGAGGAGCTGGAAGAAGGAGAGATTGCAGAGCAGGAGGATCAGCCTAGGGTGGTGCGGATCTTTCGAAGAAAGGAGTTGCCTGCGCTCATCGCGGAGACTTTTAAGACCCTCAATGTGCCCGTATCGGGAGCTGGAGAAGAGCCGGCGTTGGAAGATCCGCTCCTACAGGCCTTTAGGAAGACGCAAAAAGCGTTTCCTATGCTTAAGGGTCATAAGGGAAATGATTCAAGGTGAGTGGGACGTGCCTGAGTCATCTCTCAAGGGCACTAGGGTAATGTCCCGCCTATATCCGTTGGTGGAGCAAGACAAGGAGCTATTTCAGCCACCGAGAGTGGATGCGACGGTGTCTGCGGTGACTAAGACGACGACCATACCGGTGGTGGGGTGCGGCTCTTAAGGATGGTCAGGACAGAAAACTGGATGCCTTGTTGCGGCAGGTATTTGAGGTTAATGCTTTGTCCATTCAAGCTTCCATTTGTGAAGCGTGGGTGGCAAGAGCCTGTTTGCGTTGGGCGCAGCGGGTCCAAGGGGAGCAGGCCGAGGACTCGGCGGGGGAAGCTGCTCGATTGGAGTCCGGGATGGCTTATCTCGCAGATATCCATTATGACCTGATTCGAGGTCTCTCGAACAGTATGGCGTCAGTGGTAGCAGCAAGGAGGTATCTTTGGCTGCGTAATTGGGCAGCGGATTCTTCTTCAAAGGCCAGATTAAGTAAGCTGCCGTTTAAGGGTAAGCTGCTGTTCGGTGAGGATTTGGACAAGATTGTGAAGGATTTGGGGGAGTCCAAGGGCGGAAGGCTTCCAGAGGATAAGCAGAAGCCAGGGAGGTTTCCGTCCACAGCCCGGCTGCCACAGAGAGAGTATCGGCATTTTCGGGCATCAAGGTTTCCCCAGACTCAGACTCAGAGAGGACGTTTTCCTTACAGGACCCAGGGGTTTTGAGGGTTCTGAGGGGCGAGTAGATGTTTCGTGGCCACCGCTTTGGCAGTCAAGAAGCTGCAATGAAGTCAGGGAGGCCCAGGTGGACATGGCAGTGGGAGGCCGACTGCAAGGTGTTACGCTGCCTGGGTCGAAATTACGTCCGATCAATGGGTCTTGGAGGTGATACGGGAAGGATATGCGTTAGAGTTTCAGAGACCGGTAACCGATTCGTTCGTACAGTCCCCGTGCAAGGCGCATCGCAAACACGATGCGGTCCGTCAGACATTGCTCAGATTAATAAAGCTCAAAGCGGTTGTACCGGTGCCTCGAGACCAATGCGGTTTAGGTCGATACTCCATTTATTTTGTAGTCCCAAAGAAAGAGGGAACTTTTCGCCCAATTTTGGATTTAAAAAGAGTGAACAGGTGTCTCAGGGTGTCTCATTTTTGTATGGAAACGTTAAGATTGGTGATCTTAGCAATTCGGAAGGGCGAGTTTCTGACTGCTCTCGATTTGTCCGAGGCGTATCTTCACATTCCTATTCGGCCGGATCACCAAAGGTTTCTCCGGTTTGCGGTACCGATGGGTCACTTTCAGTTTCGAGCCTTGCCGTTTGGGCTGGCAATGGCGCCTTGGACCTTTACCAAGGTGATGGTGGTCGTAGCGGTGGAGTTACAGAAGAAGGGTATTCTCGTACATCCGTATCTCGACGACTGGTTGATTTGAGCGAAATCGAGAATAGAAAGCCAGGAGGTGACGGCTAAGGTCGTCAACTGCCTGCAAAGGTTAGGTTGGGTGGTGAATATGGCCAAGAGCAGTCGAGTGCCTTCTCAGACTCTAGAGTATCTGGGGGCACGCTTCGATACGCAGGCGGGCGAGGTCTTCCTGCCTGCGCATCGGGCGGAGGCCCTTCGAAACTTGGTTCGGGGGTTTCTAGCCAAGTCGCAGCCGACGGCATGGCATTATTTGCAGCTCCTGGGAACAATGGCGGTGGCATTAGACTTGGTGCCCTGGGCGAGAGTGCATATGAGGCCCTTACAGAGGGTGTTACTCCGAAGATGGTCACATCAGAACGATCCGTTGTCTCGGCGTCTTGTCTGTCCAGAGGAGACGCGGGAAGCATTGCGTTGGTGGCTGCTTCCGGAGTCCTTAGCAAGGGGGATGCCCTTGGAGTCGCTGAGCTGAGTTCCACTGACTATGGATGCCAGCCTCCTCGGTTGGGGAGCACATTTTCGGGGCAGGTTCGCACAAAGTTGGTGGACGGACCAAGAGAAGACTTGGTCGATCAACAGATTGGAGTTGCGAGCTGTGTTGTTGGCATTACTTTAGGCCGGAAGGTCGGGAGTTCAAATCCCACTAGAGGACAGCAACCTTGGGCCGGAAGGACTGGGGTTTCTAGTCCCACAGGTGCTCCTTGTGGTCTTGGGCAAGCCACTTAACCCTCCATAGCCCGTGTTCCTTGTAAAATAGTTCTCTGTGTGCTGTGCTTTCCTGTCTAATCAATGTGTTTATACCTCAAAAATTTCCTGTCATGATTTGACAATTTTCAATCTGTAATCAAAAACCGCTGCTGATCGCTGGAAGTAGTGGTATACAAATGTATACTAAATAAATAAAATAAATTACAGAAGTTTCAGCCGTATCTTGGAGAGATAGCGGTTCGAGTGTTTTCGGACAACGCGACCGCGGTGGCGTACATCAACAAGCAAGGGGGCACCCACAGCGTCGCTTTGGAGGCCGAGGCAAAGCAGTTGTTCCAGTGGGTGGAGCAAAATCTTCTCGGGTTGTCGGCAGCTCACGTGGCAGGAGTGGACACCGTAGCGGCCGATTTTTTGAGTCGGGTGAAGGTAGACCCCGGGGAGTGGACGCTTCACCCAGAGGTGTTCGACTTGGTGGTTCAGCGCTGGGGAGCATCGATAATGGATCTCATGGCGACGTTCCAGTCGGCAAAAGTCGGTTGGTTTTTCAGCAGACGAAAGGAGTGGATGTCGGAAGGGCTAGATGCTCTCATCCAGGAATGGCCGCGGGGGCAGCTCTTGTACGTGTTTCCGCCCTGGGTGCTAATAGCGCGGGTAGTGCGACGAATAGAAAGCCACCAGGGTTTCGTGATTCTGATCGCCCCGGACTGGCCAAGACGGCCATGGTATGCAGATCTCAGAAGACTGGTAGTGGGAAAGCTGTGGCGATTACCAGTCAGGGGAGATCTGTTGATGCAGGGTCCATTGTGCATGCCTCAGGTAGCTCGATTCTCGCTTACGGCATGGCTCTTGAAAGGGCAAGGTTAAGAGCTAAGGGCTATTTGGAAGCGGTAATATCCACACTTCTGGGGGCTCGTCGAAGGTCGACTTCCCTAGCATATATTCGAGTTTGGCGCATTTTTGAGGCTTGGTGTGTGGACAAGAAGTGTGAGGCGTTAAGGGCCTCGGTGCCGCAGATCTTAGCCTTTTTGCAGGATGGTTTTCAGAAAGGTTTGGCAGCCTTGTCTCTGAAGGTGCAGGTGGCCGCGGTTTCCTGTTATAGGGGGAAGATCAAGGGCCAGGCGTTGGGCGTTCATTTGGATATTAAGCGTTTTTTGAAAGCAGTTGGTATCTTGAGGCCTCCGTGCAGGCAAGTAGTTCCTACTTGGAATTTGCAGGTGGTGTTGGAAGCGTTAGGTGAGCGTCCGTTTGAACCTCTAGCTAAGGCCACGGTAAAGGATCTCACACTTAAAGTGGTGTTCTTGGTGGCAATTGCGTTGGCGAGGAGGATTTCCGAGTTACAAGCTCTATCATGTAGGGAACCGTTTCTGTCCTTTTATGAATCAAAGGTGGTGTTGCGGCCGGTTCCGTCCTTTTTGCCAAAAGTTCTTTCTCCGTTTCACTTGAATCAGGTGGTTTCACTTCCGGTGTTCCGGGTGGATTCCCGGGAGTCGTCTGCACAACAGCTGCATCAGTTGGACATCTGGAGAGCTTTGAAGAGGTATCTCCGGAGGACGGCCGAGTTCAGGAAATTCGATAGGCTGTTCGTGTTGTTCGGAGGGCCTCGCAAAGGGCATGCAGCTTCAAAGGCCTCGATTGCCAGGTGGATAAAGGCAGCAATAGCGTCAGCTTACCTTTTGAGGGTTTAAGGGCGCACTCTACAAGGGCGCAGGCAGCGTCGTGGGCAGAGTACAAATTTGTTCCTCCGGTGGAAATTTGTAGAGTTGCGACGTGGTCGTCCTTAAATACCTTTGTTAAACATTATCGCCTAGATCAGCGATGGCGAACCTATGGCACGCGTGCCAGCTGTGGCACGCGAAGGCCTTGCAGCTGGCACGCGTGAAGGTCCGCAAAAAAAGAAAAAGCGGGCTCTGGCTGCTGCCGCGGACGCGGCAGCATGCAGTGTCCCGCGGGGCCCCCTCCGCCCGCTAAGCCCCTCTGCAAGGGCTTTCAGATTCGCGAGGGAGACAGCGTCTCCCTCGCGTCTCTGTTAAGCCCGTAGGGGTTAATGGGAAATTTCCCATCAGCCCCTTTAGACGCGAGGGACTGATGGGAAATTTCCCATTAGCCCCTGCGGGCTTAACAAGAGACGCGAGGGAGACGCTGTCTCCCTCGCGAATCTGAAAGCCCTTGCAGAGGGGCTTAGCGGGCGGAGGGGGCCCCGCGGGACACTGCATGCTGCCGCGTCCGCGGCAGCAGCCAGAGCCCGCTTTTTCTGTTTTTAAATTTGCCGGGGGGGGGGGGGGGTGTTAGGACTGCTAATGGGCTATGGGGGGGGGTTAGGACATCTTATGGGGGGGGGGGTTTGGACTGCTAATGGGCTGGGGGGGTTAGGACTGCTAATGGCTAGGAGGGGGGGGGTTAGGACTGCTAATGGGCTAGGAGGGGGGGGGGTTAGGACTGCTAATGGGCTGGGGGGGGGGTTTGGACTGCTAATGGGCTAGGAGGGGGGGGTTAGGACTGCTAATGGGCTAGGAGGGGGGGGTTAGGACTGCTAATGGGCTAGGGGGGGTTAGGACTGCTAATGGGCTGTGGGCTGATGGGGGCTGTCTGGAAATGGGGTGATGGGGGGTTAGGACTGCTAATGGGCAGGGGGGGGGTTAGGACTGCTAATGGGCTGGGGGGGGTTAGGACTGCTAATGGGCTAGGAGGGGGGGTTAGGACTGCTAATGGGCTAGGGGGGGTTAGGACTGCTAATGGGCTGTGGGCTGATGGGGGCTGTCTGGAAATGGGGTGATGGGGGGTTAGGACTGGTAATGGGCTATGGGGGGGTTAGGACTGCTAATGGGCTAGAGAGGGGGGGGTTAGGACTGCTAATGGGCGAGGGGGGGTTAGGACTGCTAATGGGCTAGGGGGGGGGGGTTAGGACTGCTAATGGGCTAGGGGGGGGGTTAGGACTGCTAATGGGCTAGAGAGGGGGGGGGTTAGGACTGCTAATGGGCTAGGGGGGGTTAGGACTGCTAATGGGCTAGGGGGGGTTAGGACTGCTAATGGGCTGTGGGCTGATGGGGGCTGTCTGGAAATGGGGTGATGGGGGTTAGGACTGGTAATGGGCTATGGGGGGGGGTTAGGACTGCTAATGGGCTAGAGAGGGGGGGTTAGGACTGCTAATGGGCTAGGGGGGGGGTTAGGACTGCTAATGGGCTGATGGGGAGGGGTTAGGAATGTAGGTGGGCTGTTGGGTGGGGTTAGGACTGGAAATGGGCTGATGGGGGGTTAACACTGGAGGTGGTCTGATGGGGTTAGGACTGGTAATGGGCTATGGGGGGGTTTAGGACTGATAATGGGCTATGGGGGGGCTGGGACAAGAAATGGGCTGATGGGGAGGGGTTAGGACTTGAGGTGGGCTGATGGGGTTAGGACTGGTAATGGACTGTGGGCTGATGGGGGGGTTAGGACTGGCAATGGGCTATGGGGGGCTGACTGGAAGTGGGGGGTTAGGACTGGTAATGGGTTATAGGGGGGGGCTTAAACTGAAAATGGGGTGATGGGGGGTTAGGACTGGAAGTGGGTTGATGAGGGGGGGATAGGACTGGTATTGGGTTGGGGGGCTGCTAGGACTGGAAATGGGCTGATGCAGGGACTAGAAGGGAATGGATGCTGGGTGAGGCTGGAACTAGAAGGGAGCTGGTGTTGGGGGAGGATTAGAATGGGATGGGGCTGGGAGAGTAAAATGGAGAGGGGAAAAATATTTTGTGTGGGAGGGATAAAAAATCTACAATTGGCCGGGTATTGGGAGAGTAAGTGGGGATTGAGGATGGAGGGGTAAATTTTGAGTAGATGAAATAGGAATGAGGAAAGAGCCAAAGGAGAAAGATTAGTATGTTAAAGCAGATGTAGAGAGAGAATGGAAAAAAAAACAAGAAGACAGAAGAAAGGACAAATGGACAGCAGATGGAGAGTTAGCAGAAGACACGAAGAAACCAGAAGAAAGTGGCTGGAACAATTGCAACTGAAAAAAAATGCACAAAAGGTAGAAAAATATCTCTTTATTTTGAATTTATTAACTGGAATATGTCAGCTCTGGGAAATGTGCATCATTAATTTTTGCGCTTTGTTTAGTACAAGAGGAAATTAATATATAGTTTTATTTCTACAGTGTTGTTGTATATTCCAAGTTTGGCTTTTGGGGTTCCCAGTTTAATTATTGTCTTCCTGTTTCTAAATTGTGATTCCTTGTTTGGTGATGGTCTGTTCTGCATGTGTAACTGAGCTGAGGTATTCTGTTTATATAATTCCTATTTGACATTGCCACTTGTTCTTTCCCCAGTAGGTCATGTATTGTTGTTCTCTGAGATGTATTGGTTTAATATTTGCAGTGTTGCCTTTTGATAGGTAGAGTATGGTGCTTTGTGAGTCCTGGTAGTGCTGTTAGGATACGGCGGGTTTGCTATGGGTTCTAAATGGGCAGCGTTTGTAGTAGTTCCTAATGTGCCTGGCGGTTGGTACTGGATTATAGTAATGTAGAAACCTTTTAGTCTTTCTTTATCCATATACTCATTAAGAGGCATGTTTACTAAAAGTTAGTGTATGGTAACATTATGCAAATATTTATGCAAATGAAGCACCTTATGCAAATGGGGCTTTAATTGACGTGCTGGCACTTTGAGGAAATTCTTTGGTTTTGTGCGGCAGTTTGGGCACTCGGGCTCAAAAAGGTTAGCCATCACTGGCCTAGATGTTCAGGCGAAGGGGGATACCTGTTTTGGATCAGCAGTGCTTCAGGCTGGTCTTTCAGGTCCCACCCATTGAGTTCTTTACTGCTCTGTTACATCTCCAGAGTTTCCGGGACTAGACTGGAGGGACGATCAGGAAGTTTAAATTAGACTTACCTGCTAATTGTAGTTCCTGAAGGAACTCCAATCTAGTCCCGGATCCCGTCCCGATTTCTAAGGAAGTTGGTGCCTGAAGCAAGCAGGTGTACAGGTAAGATAACAGAATGGTCTGTAGTGCTTCTGGTTGGGATGGGGAATGTAAGTTTGGGGGGCATCATGTTTACGGGACATGTTGTCTTCTAGAGAAGAAGCGAGAGCCTTTGCAGTTTTGTTCAGGTTCCAATTGTTAGTAAGCCATTTTAGGCACGGTTATGAGTATGTTCTTACTTAATTGTTGCTCCAGTGAGTCTGCTTTGTCAATAGGTTACTGGAGCGAGGAGGAGGTGCCTGAGTACTTATACTGGTGTCATAAAAAGTATGATGTGGATCAGTCTCCAAGCTGCTAGAAGAGGATCACGACTCCAGAGTTTCCAGGACTAGACTGGAGTTCCTTCAGGAACTACAATTAGCAGGTAAGTCTAATTTAAACTTCTCATCCATAAAATGTTCAGAATGGAGCAAGCTCTAAATGTTTTGCAATCAGGCTGACATTTCACAGGTAAGCAGGCTACCCCTAATGGACAAAAATAAGCCTTGTGGAGGAATGATTCTACAATCATTAACTTTTTGCTTTGGTTTGTGGGTGCACCACAGTGTACATATTACGATCTTTAAGTCTGTCCTCATATGTTTTATAACGAAGACCACTAACCATTTTTGTAGCCACCCTCTGCACCAACTCCATCCTGTTTATGTCCTTTGGAATTTGTGGTCTCCAGAATTGCACACAGTACTCCAAATGAGGTCACACCAGAGACTTATACAGAGGCACTATCACCTCTTTTTTTTCTGCTGGCCATTCCTCTCCCTATGCACCCAAGCATCCTTCTGGCTTTTGCTGTTGCTGTTTCTGTCTAGCCACCTTAAGATCATCAGAAATAATCACACCCAGGTCCCACTCTTCTTTCATGGACAGAAGTACTTTGCCCCCTACACAGTACCGCTCTCTTGGAATTTTGTAGCCCAAATGTATGACCCTGCATTTTTAGCATTAAATCAAAGCTGCCAAATTCTTGACCATTCTTGACAGGTTTTATACACCGCTTTATCATTTCAGTCAAAGCAGTTTACATTGTAACTTAAACTTGATATATACATTAAACTATACATTAAACAGGGACATTGATAACATGGACTTTTCTGAGGCAATGGAGGGTTAAGGGACTTGCCCAAGGGGACACGGAGTGCTAGTGGGAATCTAACCCTGGTCTCTTGGTTCCCAAAACTAATACAAGAGAGCACCCCACCTGCAACTAACCAGGAACACAAAAAAAAGCAGGACGACAAACCGCCACTGGAAAGATAGAGAGCTTTATTGGTTCCCAAGACAGTACTCTAAGCCTTAGGCTACTCCTCCAGACTGCCTGAAGAATCAATCGGTACTGGAGGAGATCAAACCTAAGCTTTCCTTGGAAGCTGAAATGACAAGACTTAGATCTTTCTAGTATGAAATACTTTGGACACATTATGCGAAGAGAAAGATCATTAGAGAAAGACATCAAGCATGGCAAGATTGGAAAAGAAGATGACTAGCAATGCAATTGATTGATACAATAGCAGCAGCTAACAGAAGCTATGGTTGCCGCTCTATCAACAGCTGCTTGACTGAAGACTGAACAAGTTTAGGACAATTGTTCACAGGGTCACCACCACGAGTCAACATCGACTTGATGGCACTTAATGACAGCAATTGTGAATGAAAGCTCATGACACCATAGCCCATCAGAGGTTATTTCCAGTTTAGCTGGAAGCCTAAAGTAGCAGGAGGAAAAACTGCCAGACCAGTTAAAGTAAGGAATTCCACCCAGAACTAAAAATCTATTTTTCAAGATACATGTGTCCACAGTCTGCACACGTGCATGGATCTGAAAAAATCCCTATCAGACTCTGAGGATTCCCCCCAAGGTGTCCTGAAAGTTTTGTGTGGATAGGGCACCAAACAAAAAAGTTATTAGGGAGGCAAATAAATATAGAATAATGTGTTCCATGAATTTTCTATACTGCTTTGTTTGTTTTGCAGTCCATAGAAGCAGTTAATAAATAGAAATACGTGATGTAGTGATTTTGGAAAGTAGGCTAAAAAAGTGCTTTCAGAAACATAACATTATCTGAAATCAAGATAAATATGACAATAGTGAGTTTGTGTCTGTCTTTTTTAGCCAGCAGATTTAAGAGGTTATAAAGATGGCTGTTGGAGTGGTATCCAGTATTATGTGGTTTGCCTCAGGGTTCTCACCTGTTGGCTGTTCTTTTTAATATTTATCTTTTACTACTTTGCAAATTATTGAAAATTTTGAATTTAAGTTATAGACTTTACATAGATGACATTATGCTTTTTCTGCCTTGGGAGGGTGATTTGCTTCTGGCATTCAGTGTATCGTCCATGCTATTCAGACTACTTAGGAGAAATTGAAGTCTTTGGGATTATATTTAAATATGGAAAAAACAGAATTTATGATTCTAACTCCGACTTCTTCTAAAGTACTTCAAGTTATGTTGCCTTTGAGAATGTTTTTATCCCAGTTGCTATGACGAGATTTGTAAATGACCTGGAAATGGGAATAACGAGTGAAGTAATCAAATTTGCAGATGACATAAAATTATTCAAAGTTGTTAAAACCCATGAGAGGAGGAAGTGACGTCATCGGCTAGTATGGCAGCCTAGTTGGTGAGCTCCGGAGGGCAGCCTAAGCATTTAAAGTTTATCCCCTATTAAAGTCAGCGAATTTGGGAGCCCTTAGTCGGTGGTGGTACAGGGCATCCTGCAGCGTCGAATGGCGACGAGAAAGAAGGCAGCAGACCTCAAGGAGTTCGCCTATGGCGGTGGGAAGCCCGCGGCAGGGGAGAAGAAAATGGCGGGCCTGAGTGTGGGCAATGGAGAGACTCCAGTGGGCAAGGGCCGGAGGAGTGAGGTCCTGGAGCCGGCAGCGATGGTTGTGCAGAACGTCACGCGGGAAGAGTTGTGTGGATGGTTTAATGATTTTAAAACGGACTTGCACGCAGTAAAAGTAGAAGTGGGTGAAATGTGCAATGCATTGAGAGAGGAGATGGTGGAGCTGGGGAATAGACTGGATGCTCACGATCAGCAGCTGGAGAAGCTAGCTACCCGGCAGAGCGCGACGGATAACACACTTCATAAACTGGAGGCTTGGAAGGACTCGCTGGTGTTGAAAGTGGAGGACCTGGAAAACAGGTCCCGCAGGAACAATTTGCGCATCCGCGGGGTACCGGAGGAGAAGGAGTTCGCCGACAGTGAGAAGGTGGCTAAAGCGGTGATTCGAACCGTCTTGGTGGAGTTGGGGCAGGAGACAGAGCCGGCGGAACCACGGGTAGTGAGAGCTCATCGTGCCCTTGGTCCGGTTAGGCCTAATCGGCCACGTGACTTGGTTTTATGTTTGGAGGACTATAAACTGAAGGAAAGAGTTCTGCATCTTACGCGCACCAGCAAGGATTTTACTTGGCAGGGGTATTATGTGCAATTTTACCCAGATCTTGCGGCAGGGACCTTGCAGCGGCGCAGGGAAATGCATCCGGTAACGTCAGTCTTACAGAAGGAAAATGTTCGGTACAAGTGGCTTTATCCCTTTGGCCTGATATTCACTGTGGGGCTTAAGAACTGGAAGGCCCACTCGGTCGCTGAGGCAAAAATGGCCCTAAAAAAGGCGGGGCTGGGGAGTGGATTATCGCCGGAGGAGCCAGAGGCAGGACTTGGGGAGGCGGCACACGACGGCGCCAGGAGTGGAGTGAGGAGACGACGCACCTCGGCGGCGGAGATGCCAGCGGAGCTTCTTGCCAGTATGGATGCGGTGGAGGACACTTGAAGAGTTTGGGAGTACTGTGGACTTTATTTAACTTGTTTAGCCCGGCACTTGCGAGGGCTAGTATTGGTCTGTTGCCTGTTCTTTTTCTTTTTGTGTTTTATTTATTTGGGGTGTGTTTTTTTTCTAAATAGGTTTTTTTTGCATTGGGTGTTGTAATGGGGGGGGTGGGTGTGTGTGAGAGAGGGTTGGGGAGGGGGAACGGGGGGGAGGGGGCAGTGGAAGTTGCTGGGACGGGAGGGAGAGGGAGGGGGGAGGTAGTGTGGATTGGGCCGGGTTGGGAAGGCGGGCTGGATAGGGGGGATGTAAGTGGGGCTTGGGGGGAGGAGCGCATGGGGGCAGCTGTCTCTGGTTGATGGGCACTACTCCGACGGAGACCTCCAGTGGATGGAGGGGGGACTTGGTTGGGGGGGGGGAGGGCAGGGGGGAGGGGGAGGCAGTCGGGGGAACGAGGGGGGCAGGGTGAGGGAGGGGATGGGAAGAGAGTGGGAGTACAGCAGCTGGTTGTGGCCACAATGAATGTTCGGGGCTTGGGAACATGGCGGAAACGGAAGATGGTGGAAAGGGAGGGGGGTAGACTGCGAGCGGATTTCATTTGCATGCAGGAAACCCACCTGAAGGTGGGACAGGAGCGGATGATGCAATCAAAGCGTTATCCCAGGGTCCTGCTGGGAGGGCAGCGGGCGGCGGCTAGGAGAGGGGGAGTGGGTATTCTGGTGGGGGCGGAGTGGGCGGAGAGAGTGGTGGGAGAGTATCGAGATAAGATGGGTAGGGCGGTGGGACTTAAAGTTCAAATTGGTGGGGAACAGGTGTGGATAGTGAGTCTCTCTGGACATAACGAGAATACAGGGGAGTTCTTTGAAAGACTGCACCTTGCATGGGGGGGCCTGGGCGGGGCCCCTCTTATCCTTGGGGGCGATTTTAATTTAACGGTTAATCCACGTTTGGATAATGGCGGGGGGAGTGGTTTAGGTAAACGGGTAGATAGGCGTAAGATGAGAACCCTGAAGGAGGGATTGGGGGTGGAGGATGTGTGGCGGAGTCAGAATCCGGGCTGTACACAATATACTTATTTTTCAGCTCCCCATGGTACCTACAGTCGGATAGATATGGTGTGGGCGGGGGGCACATGGTTGAATAGGGTAATTGAGGCGGATCATGGGTCCATAACATGGTCAGACCATGCGCCTGTCTGGGCTCGGTTCAGTTTGGGGTATGTGGATGAGGGCGTTAAATTTTGGAGGCTTAATGAAGGATTGTTAGATGCCCCCGGGGGGACTGCTCGATGGGGGAGGGTGATTCAGGAATATCAAGAGTTTAACTTGACTGGGGAGGTGGAGTTGGGGGTGGTCTGGGATGGGCTCAAGGCGGTGGTTCGTGGGCATTTAATACAGGAAGCTGCACGGCTGCGGCGAAAGAGGGGGGAGAGGGAACAGCGCTTGTTACAGGCTATTCGTGGCTTAGAGCGGATGGGGATGGGGAAGGGTAGGGGGGAGGTATCGAGGCAGTTGAAGGAGTTGAGGCAGGAACTTGAGCATTTGAGGGCGGGAGAAATAGCCTATGAGTTGAGGGTGTTAAAACAGGGATGGTTTGAGGGGGGTAATAAGGTGGGGCGCAGGTTGGCCCGACGGTT
This sequence comes from Ichthyophis bannanicus, assembly GCA_033557465.1. NCBI lineage: Eukaryota > Metazoa > Chordata > Amphibia > Gymnophiona > Ichthyophiidae > Ichthyophis > Ichthyophis bannanicus. Next base: position 232,600,596 of record CM066042.1, read on the forward strand.
GAGGAACAAGGCCCAGAAGGCGAACATTGGGGGTATCCGGGGTGCAGGGGGTAAGCTGGTACATGGGAACAACGAAATTAGGGCTTTGTTTTTGGACTATTATAAGAAATTGTACACTAGTGAGGTGGAGGGGGGGAAAGCCCTGTGCGAGGTGTACTTGAATGAGTGCGGTCTTCCATCGGTGTCTCCGGCGGAATCGGAAAAGTTGGACAGCCCCATATCAGTGAGTGAAGTAGACGTAGCGATTCGAGCGTTAAAACGTGGTAAAGCTCCAGGGTTAGATGGGCTGTCAGGGCGATTCTACCAGGTGTTCCGATCCCAGTTGGGGCCTTTCATGGTGGACGTGTTTAATGGGGTGTTGATAGGGGGGGAGATCCCCCGCTCTATGAGGGAGGCTGGAATCACTCTTATACCAAAACCAGGGAAAGATGTAATGGTGTGCGGGTCGTATCGGCCTATATCCCTGTTAAATGTAGACGCTAAGGTGCTGGCTAAGGTTTTGGCCACTAGATTGTCTGGGGTGATGCCTGCCTTGATACACCCTGATCAGACTGGTTTTATAAGTGGGAGGCAGGGGGGGGACAATACTCGAAAGATTTGTAACCTTACTTGGGAGGTGCAGCGGACGGGTCAGGAGGCAGTTTTTCTCTCGGTGGATGCTGAAAAAGCATTTGATCGGGTGGAGTGGCCCTTTATGCTTAGTGTATTGGAAAAAGTGGGCCTGGGGCCCCAATTTATAGGGTGGATACGGGCGATGTATTCAGGTCCACAAGCCAGGGTGAGGGTAAATGGTAGCTATTCAGGGTCGTTTAATTTGGGGAGGGGTACCAGGCAGGGATGCCCTTTGTCCCCGCTGCTTTTTGCCCTGGTCATAGAGCCGTTAGCGGTGAGGGTGCGGGGGTCGGTGGATATTAAGGGTGTGCTTATGAACTCCCAGGAAGTTAAGATTACTCTCTTCGCGGATGATGTTATATTCACGCTCCGGGAACCCCTATTGACGTTACCCAATTTAATGAAGGAGATCGAGGCATATAGTAAAGTGGCGGGTTATAAGATTAATGACAGTAAATCGGAAATATTGGGGTTTAATTTAAGCGCAGGGAGGGTAGCGGGGTTGAAAGAGGCTTTTGCATTTAAGTGGGTGGGAGAGCAGTATCGCTATCTGGGGATTCAGATGGGGAGGGATATGGTTGACTTAGGGACAATTAATTATGGTAAGTTATTGCAAGAAGTGCGTCGAGATTTGCAAAAATGGCGGGGGCTGTACCTTACATGGATGGGCCGGATAGCAGCTATCAAAATGAATGTCTTGCCCCGGTTTTTATTTTTGTTTAGTTCCCTGCCGTGTAGGGTGTCTCGGAACTATTTGAAGCGAGCCCAAAAAGTCTTGATGGAGTTTATCTGGGCTGAGAAACGACCGCGGGTTAGCGCGACTTACAATGTATCGGTCTAGTAAAGAGGGGGGGATGGGGGTACCCTGGTTAGAAAAGTATTATCTAGCCTCTCAGCTTAGGGTGCTGCAAAGTTGGCAGGGGGAGGACGAGGCCCCCCGGTGGGTGGCTTTGGAGCAGGAGCAGGATTGGAAGGGGAGTCTGGCAAAGTGGGTATGGGATCCTGGGGCAGTAGCGGAAGGGGGGCAGGCGGGTAATCCGTTTAGGTCTTTGACGAAGGAGCTATGGTTGAGTTCGAAGCGGAAGCTGTTAGGGGGCAAGCGCTATACTAGGGGTGCGTTTATTACGGGGCTGCAGGAATTTGTCCCAGGGCGGGAGGGGGGAGTTTATGGGGACTGGGAGCGGAAGGGGTTGAGATGCTTGGGGCAGTTGTTGCACTCGAGGGGGAGGCTCAAGAGTTGGGATGAGTTGAAAAGTGAATTTGGGTTGGTGGATAGGGGAGGGTGGTTGGCGTATCTCCAGGTGGCATCCTTTATGGGCCGCCGAGATGTTAAGGCGGATTTGGCCAGTGCCGCCACGATGGTGGAGAAAGTGCTGGTGGGAGGAACGCGGAGGGGAGTTATTACGCATTTATATTGTGAGCACTGTTCCCTCTAAGCTGTGCGCGTGTGCGCGCGCACACACCTCGTCGAGCGAGCGCACATACTTTACAACAGAGCGCACAAAAATTACAGCTCTGATTCTGATAGAAAACAACACAGACATCTGAAAATTTAAAAGTTATGATTGTAATTACTAGAAATTTCCCGCTTCATTTAGTAATCGTCTATTTTCATTTAATTTGATTAAAATCAATGTGGTGTACATACTGTATTCTTACATGTAGTCAAATTTTAAAGTATATAACTCAGAGTGTCGTTATGTGGCGCACAAAAATTTAACCTTCTTTCAAAAGCTGCACACAGCTGATATTTTATGCGCACACAGCCTACAGAAAATTAGAGGGAACATTGATTGTGAGTTACTGCAAATGGGGGGTGTGGGGGAGAACATTCGGGGGGAGCGGGAGTGGGAGAGGGTCCTAGGGGGGGAATGGTCCAGAGAGAGGTGGCGGGGTATATCTCCAGGAACAAGCAGGAATAAGTCCTCACATATGGGTACGTCGGTACCGACGGAGCCCGTGCAGGAAAGCTCCCCAGCTTCTTAGAATAGAAGCTTTTGGGACCTCCCACTGCACATGCGCACTGCCTTCCCGCCTTCCTGAACAGCTCTCCTCAGTTTCTCTTTTTCCGCGGAGCCAGCAGGTCGTGTTCCTGTCACCGCTGAAGAAATTGTTATTTTATTTGTTTCTTTAGACCGCGTACCTGCCTTCCCCATACCGATACCGGTATCGCCGGTCTTTTCTTTCTTTCTTTAAAAAATTATAATTCTTTTTTCTTATTTTTTAGCTTTTTGGTCACTTCAGAGAGGCCTCTCGGCCTACTCAATTTTCTCCTCATGGAGAAGCCAGCCCCTGGATTTAAGAAGTGTACCAAATGTAATGCTGTTATTTCAGTCACAGACACCCATGACTGGTGTCTGAAATGTTTGGGGCCTGACCATTCCATACCGGACTGCCCATCTTGCTCCCACATGTCTAAACGTGGGCTGCAGAACCGGGCCAACAAATTCCATGTGCTGTTTGCTTCAGAGAATACAGCATCACAGTCATCCAGGTCTTCTTCTCCGGATGGATCTCAGGTAACCAAACCTTCTGTGGGCAAGTCCTCAAAGAGCAAATCTCCTTCAAAGCATCGAGAGGCTCTTAGCTTAGAACTTGAGGACCCTGCCCCAGCCAAACAACCCCGGCGGGAAGTCCAACTTCCAAAAACGCCAATTCAGGGGTCTCAGGTTGATATCGATGCTACGGCCTCGACAGATCACCTGTTAGCCTGCTCTGGGGTACCGGGTCACTCCGGTACCGACATCCAGGCAGCTATGGCGTCCATGGGCGATACTGTACAGTCCATGCAGCAGGCCGTCATGGCTTTCATTAAAGCTGCAACGCCATCGGTTCCGCTTTCAGCGGTTCCGGGCCCGATACCGGTATCGTCCGCCATGCCGGTATCGAGGCCGTCCACCTCTAAACGCAAGTCGGTACCGTATGGGCTTTCGCTCCATACCGGTTCCATACCCGATACGCCCGATATCGATACCGATCGGTACGCGTATCGTGCGTTAGAGGAAAGCACCGATTCCTCTGAGGATTTTCACTCCTCTGATGATTCTGCTGAGTTTCACTCAACTTACCTGAGGAGCCCTCTTCTCCTAAAAGGAGAATGTCCCCTCCAGAGGATTTGTCCTTCCAGGACTTTGTTTTAGATATGGCTACAGCCCTTTCTATTACCACATCCTCTGAAAAGGAACCCAGATCCAAAAAACTGGATATTTTGGGATACTCAAAGGCCCCTAAGGAGGCAGTTACCCTGCCTATCCATGAAATCCTTCAAGAACAACTGATGGATTTCTGGGAAAATCCTTTGACTTTGTCTCCTTATTCCCGTAGGTTGGACACCATGTATAGGGTCCCTCCTTCTCCTGGTTTCCAAAAGACTCAATTGCCCCACCACTCTATTGTGGTGAAGTCTGCAATGAAGAAGATTAGGAGTACCAAAAGGCACTCTTCCACCCCTCCAGGACGGGAATGTAAGACTTTGGACTCTTTTGGTAGGAAAATTTTCCAGGCTAGTATGCTTATAGCCAGGATTAATTCCTACAGTCTCTATATGGGCATGTTCCTGGAGGAACTTGCCAAAAAGGTGCGGCATTTTGCCCCCTTTATCCCTGAGGATAAAAAGCAGGGTTTCCTTTCCCTAGTGAAACAACTCTTAGAGGTTTCTAAGTTCTCTAATAGGGCAGCATATGATTCCTTTGAGGGAGCCAGTAGGGCTTCGGGCATTGCTATTGCAGCCCGACGTCTTGCTTGGCTCCAGGCCTCTGATCTGGAACCTTGGGTTCTAGATGGCTTACGTAATCTGCCCTGTACAGGTGAGAACTTATTTGGGGAAGAGTGGCAAATCAAAGCCACCCAGATGGATGCTGAAAATGCCACCTTGGAAAGACTTTCAAAGTCCACTTCAATTCCTACTAAGAAAAAGTCTTTTAAAAGGCCTTACTATAAGAAGGCCAGAGTTGCTTCAAATACTGGCCAGCAGTCTTCTCAACCTCGCTATACTGCTAAGCGTCAGCAATCCAAACAAGCACGAGCTAAGCCTGCAGCAGCTACTGTAGCTCAGCAGGCTCCAACCCCTCAGGGGTTTTGACTTGCTCCTAGGGAACTTGCCACTTCTGGTTCTAACACAACCAGAACCTCTCACCATACCCGGAAGGTTGGTTCACTTTGCTCCCAGATGGGAACAAATCACAACAGAACAATGGACCCTCTCTATCATTCGAGAGGGTTACAAACTTCATTTCTCCAGCCTTCCTCCCCATCATATGGTGAGACCATTCAATTCTCCCCCATCTCTCCTAACCCTGTTGGGTCAAGAGGTTTCCTCTCTTCTTGCCCAAGGGGCCATAGAAGAGGTTCCTCTTCCTCAACAAGGGTCCGGTTTCTACTCCCCTTATTTTCTCATTCCAAAGAAGACAGGGGGATTCAGACCAATCCTAGATCTGAGAGAATTGAACAAATTTCTCTTCAAGGAGAAATTCAAAATGCTGTCTCTCGGCATTCTCCTTCCTTACCTCCAGGGTCAGGACTGGCTTTGTTCTCTAGACCTACAGGATGCGTATACACATATACTCATCCATCCATCCCACAGAAAGTATCTTCGCTTTCTGTTTCAGGGAAAACATTTCCAATACAGAGTACTCCCCTTCGGTCTAGCCTCTGCTCCAAGAGTATTCACAAAATGCATGGCAGTCGTAGCCGCATTTCTAAGAGGCATGGGAATCTTTGTCTTCCCATATCTGGACGACTGGCTCATCCGAGCTCCAACTCAGTCACAGGCCCAGATTTCCCTGGACCACACAAGGAGCCTTTTGCAGTATCTGGGACTGGTAGTAAACCTTCCCAAGTCCCAACTCATCCCTACTCAATCTCTAGAATTCATAGGGGCCCAGTTGGACACCATCACTGCAAGGGCCTACCTTCCACAGGTTCGAGGCCAGCGCCTCCTGAGTTTGGCCTCCCAAGCTCAGTCCAGCACTCACTTGACAGCCAGGGAAATGCTACGCCTACTGGGTCATATGGCCTCCACAGTGCATGTGGTGCCCTATGCTCGTCTTCATATGAGAGCAGCTCAATGGACCCTGGCCACTCAGTGGACTCAGGCGTCAGGAGCGCTCTCAGACCAAATACAAACCTCCGATCGTCTGTTTTGGTCCCTCCACTGGTGGACTTCCACCAAGAATCTGTTGTTGGGGGCTCCATTTCAACCATTGCTACCCCAAGCAACCCTCACAACAGATGCCTCCCAAAACGGTTGGGGAGCCCATCTGCAAACTCTCTCCACTCAGGGCACTTGGTCTCTAAAGGAGACCACCCTTCATATCAATCTTCTGGATCTGCTAGCAATTTACCTTGCCCTCAAGGTCTTCCACTCCCTCCTAGCCAACCTCACTGTCCTAGTTCAGACGGACAATCAGGTGGCCATGTTTTACATAAACAAACAAGGAGGGACGGGCTCTCTGTCGCTTTGCAACGAAGCTCTAAGACTATGGGCCTTCGCCAGAGAGCATCAGATTCACCTGCTAGCAGTGTATCTCCCAGGAGTTCAAAACTCTCAGGCAGACAGGCTCAGTCGAGTTCTGCTGCCACACGAATGGTCCCTACATTTGGACCAAATAAACCGAATCTTTCAGGAATGGGGGACCCCGGACATAGACCTCTTTGCAAGTCCGTGGAATGCCAAACTTCCCCGGTTCTGTTCCAGAACTCCGTGTCAGGGAGCTCAGGCTACGGACGCCTTTCTCCTGAATTGGAATCAGGCATTCCTATATGCCTTTCCACCCATTCCTTTGATTCCCAAGACTCTGTTCAAACTCCAGAGGGATCATGGAACTATGATCCTCATAGCTCCACGCTGGCCACGCCAAGTGTGGTTCCCTCTACTTCTACAGCTCTCCCAGGGATCCTACTTGGATCTGGGAGCTGCGCCAGACCTCCTGTCTCAGGAGGAGGGGACTTTGTGGCACCCAAACCCCAAATCCCTTCACCTCAGTGCTTGGTTACTGAAGGCTTAAGCCTTCAAGACTTTCATCTTTCCCAACCAGTGAAAGATATCCTTTCTGCCTCTAGGAAACCCTCTACCAGGCGTTCCTATGCTTTCAAATGGAAACGTTTTTCCATTTGGTGTGCTCAGCAGGGTCTTGACCCTCTGGCACTTCCTTTGAATTCTCTTCTTGATTATCTCCTGCATCTATCCAATGCAGGCCTCAAGACGAATTCGGTAAGAGTCCATTTAAGCGCTATTGCAGCATCCTTGAAACATATAAATGGACAACCTATCTCCTCTCATCCTCTTGTTGCAAGATTCATGAGAGGCCTGACTCTCACTAAACCTCCCATCAGACCACCCCCGGTCGCATGGGATTTGAATCTAGTGCTCGGTCAACTTATGAAGCCACCTTTTGAGCCAATGTTTTCCACCTCCTTGAAATTTCTTTCCTGGAAGGTCATCTTCCTCATTGCAGTCACTTCGGCTCGCCGCTTCAGTGAGCTGCAGGCTTTAGTGGCTAATCCACCTTACACAAGATTTCATCATGATAAGGTGGTCCTTAGGACGAATCCCCACTTTATGCCTAAAGTGGTCTCGCCTTTTCATCTTAATCAAGAGGTATATCTACCTGTCTTTTTTCCAGCTCCTCATGCATCCAATGCAGAGAGGAACCTTCATACTCTGGATTGTAAAAGAGCTCTCGCTTTTTACCTTAATAGGACTCAGCCACATCGAAAGTCTTCTCAACTTTTTGTGGCCTTTGATCCTTCCCATTTGGGACTTCCAGTCTCCAAGCGTACACTTTCCAATTGGATTGCTCAGTGTATTTCTTTTGCTTACCAGAGCAAAAACATTTCTCTGGAAGGCCATGTCACTGCTCACAATGTGAGGGCCATGGCAACTTCTATGGCTCATCTGCACTCTGTTTCCATAGATCAGATCTGTCGAGCCGCTACCTGGGCCTCGGTTCATACCTTCACAGCCCATTACTGTTTGGACAAGGACTCCCGCCGGGATGCCTTGTTTGGCCAGGCTGTCCTCAAGCACCTGTTCCATTCCTAAACAACTCCTGCCCACCTTCCCAGAATGGATGCCTGAGATCCATACGAAGATGGCGAACCTTTACAGGGGATCCCATGCATCTAAGCTAGGGAGTCCCCATATGTGAGGACTTATTCCTGCTTGTTCCTGGAGATAGCACAGTTACTTACCTGTAACAGGTGATCTCTGGGAACAGCAGGAATTAGTCCTCACAACCCACCCACCTCCCCTAGGAGTTGTATCTTTTATCTATCTATCTTCCTGTCCTCTCTCTGTTGACTCAGCTATAAACTCGAAACTGAGGAGAGCTGTTCAGGAAGGCGGGAAGGCAGTGCGCATGTGCAGTGGGAGGTCCCAAAAGCTTCTATTCTAAGAAGCTGGGGAGCTTTCCCGCACGGGCTCCGTCGGTACCGACGTACCCATATGTGAGGACTAATTCCTGCTGTTCCCAGAGATCACCTGTTACAGGTAAGTAACTGTGCTATATGGCTGGACTAAACGCTTAGCCCCGGGGACGATATGGCTAGAGAGTAGCTTGAAGATTAGGTATCAAACTTATTGGACCCCTTGGAAATTGAAGGCCTTCGGTAGAGGGGACTCGGGAGAGTGTTGGCGGGGGTGTATGGGCAAGGGGGACTTATATCATCTGCTGTGGGATTGCCCCAGGGTGAAGGGAATGTGGGGGGATTGGGAACGGGTTATTCGGGAGGTGACGGGGCTTCCAGTTGGTTTAACTCCTGCCATGGTTCTGTTGAATGAATTGGAGGATGAGGGGGAAAGGGATGCACAACTTATGATTGGATATTGTATTGGGGCAGCGAGAGGGGAGCTTCTCACACGATGGAAGTGTAGAGATGTTCCCACTCGGAGAGATATTGTTGGGAGATTAAATGGGTTGCGGAGTATGTGTGAGATTGCGGCCCATGGTCAGCAGCAAGTGCAGAACTTCAAGAAGCGATGGCAGGGCTATGATGAGTGGTTGTTGGAAAGGAGGGGGGTAGGGGGTTCGGGTTCATGTCCATAGGGGGTGGGGTCGGGAGGGTGGTGAGAGTGTATACCGCCTGGCTGGTAAAGTACTGTGATTACGGGGGTTGAGGATGTGTGGCGATGTGCAGTGGAAAGGGTTCGGGGGGGGGTTGGGGGGGTTAGCTTAGTTGGGTGGGGGGTGGGGGTTGTGGGGAGGGGGGGGGGGTTTCGCTGCTTGCCGGATTGGATGACTTGTTGGTGTTTATTTCAAGTGTTTGTTTTGTGTGTGTCCTGTACGCAGTTGAATAATTAATAAAAATTAAAGTTATAAAAAAAAAAAAAAACCATGAGAATTGTGAAAAATTGCAAGAGGACCTTGATAAATTGAAAGACTGGACGTTCAAATGGCAGATGAAATTTAATGTGGACAAGTGCAAAGTTATGCACTTAGGAAAGAACAACCCAAACTACGGTTACACGATGCAAGGTTCCACATTAGGAACCACCACCCATGAAAAAGATTTAAACATCATCGTGGATAATATGTTGAAACCCGCCACCCAGTATGCAGCGGCGGCCAAGAAAGCAAATAGAATGCTAGGAATCATAAGGAAAGGAATGGAGAATAAAACAAAGGATATTTTAATGCCTCTGTATCGTTCCATGGTGCGATCGTACCTTTGAATATTGTGTGCAATTCTGGTCGCCGTATCTAAAAAAGGATATAGCATTATTAGAAAAGGTACAGAGAAGAGCTACCAAAATGATAAAGGGGATGGAAGGATACCCCTAGGAGGGGAAGCTAAAAAGGTTAGGGCTCTTCAACTTGGAAAAGAGACGGCTGAGGGAAGATATGATAGAGATCTATAAATTAATGAATGGAGTGGAACGGGTAAATGTAAATCGATTGTTTACACCATCAAAATATAGAAAGACCAGGGGACATGTAATGAAGCTACAGTGTAACCTAATTAAGATTAATAAGAGAAAATATTTTTTCACTCAACGTGTAATCAAACTCTGGAATTCATTACTAGAGGATGTAGTAAAAGCTGTTAGTGTAGCCGGATTTAAAAAAGATTTGGACAAGTTCTTGGAGGAAAGGTCCATAAACCATATTAAAGGGGACCTGGGAAATCCACTGCTTGCCACAATACAAGCATTGTGGAACCCTGTGTCTTTTGGGGAAACTGCTAGGTACTTGTGATCTAGATTGACCACTGTTAGAAACAGGATACAGGGCTTGATGGACCTTGGTCCGACCCAGTATGAGATCTCTTATGTTCTTATTGTCCATTTGTGCAAGATGCAGTCAATAAATCACTTTTTAAACTCCCCTTGTAAATATGCTAAAACTGTTCTTGGAAATATCGGATATTAGGTCCGTTTTACATAATTTAGTATTAATACCAATAGGTTATTATAATTCATTATTATATGGGCTGCCAGAAATGGCCATACAACCGTTGCAACTTGTTCAAAATTTTGCTGCATGGTTATTGTTGAATATAAGCATCCGGCAACATATTAACCCGGCTATAAAGACCTTGCATTGTCATCCTATAAAATGATGGAGTAAATTTAAAGCTTTAATGATGGTATATACCTTTTTGCAATTAGAAGGGGTTTTTTGTTGGGGTTTTTTTTGTTTTTTTTTTTACCAATGACGTTTCCCACTTCTACATGTAATTTGTGATCCCAAGATCAATCTACTTTATTCATAAGTGCACCATGGGTATATATGGAGTTAGATTTCTTAATAGAATCTTCTCTTTATCCAGCCCATTAGATTGGAATTGTTTTCCAGTTATTTTATGATCTCTGATCAGTTAGATTTTAGAAAAAAAGTAAAAGCTTTTCTATTTGGTCAGGATTTTTCATGATTTTAGTTAGTTTTATGCTTTATTCATTCATTTATTTTGATTCATGTTTTTCCTTTGATATTTTCTATGTTGTGATGCAATCTGTTGAGGATATTTTAAATATTAGTGGAATATAAATAAAGATATAAGAAAGAGGTCCATATTCAAAAGCAATTATGCGATCAGTGACAGCAGCGCTGAGCACACAAGTAGTGACTTCCTGTTTTTAAATCCTAGCAATGGAACTCATAATTTGGTATGACTGGGAAAGACTGAGGTTCAAATCCCACTGACACTCCTTGTGGCCTTGCGCAAGCCACTTAACCCTCCTTTGCTTCAGGTACAAACTTAGATTTTAAGCCCTCTGGGGACAGGGAATTAACTGTTGTACCTGAATGTAACTTGCCTTGATCATCTACTGGAAAGTTGTGAGCTAAATACTAAAATCTTATATGCCTAAAATTATCTGCCCAAAAAGATTTGTAGTGTTCTAGGGTAGGCATGATTTAGCCATGTAATTAAGGCTTCTGATTTTTGGTTATAACCAAAAAACACCCCTGATGGGAAATTTGGGGTTTTCAGTTATAAACAAAAAGCTTTGAAAAATCACACTTCCTTCATGCTCTGATGATGTTACCTGGCAGCTGCCATCGCATCTGGATGATGTGATTGGAGTTGGCTACTGTGGCAGTTTGTGCTTTTCTTCCAGCCGCTTTCTGCTTCTTTACCAGCTCTGCAAATAGCACTAGAAAGGGTTTACAATGTGAAAACATGCACTTCTTGTTCTCATATCTCATCTCCTGCTACAGCACTGGCTGCAGAGCTGCCTGACAAAGCAGGGAATGGCAGGTGCAAAAGCACAAGTTCCCACCACGGTAGTGGGGGTTGATGATGTTGCTGGGGCTGCTGAGGAGCTATTGCTGAAATTAAAAGAAGGTGAACTTATGCTTTTGCTATTGATGCAAGATCTGGGAGAAGGGAGGCTCATGCTGGAAAATTTATTTTGGGTGGTTGAATGGAATCTAATTAAAAAGTCAAAAAATTTTTTTCGCATCATGAATATACTGATACACCTCTATTTTTATGATCCTAGGAAAGCATCTAATTCCCTCAGAAATAAAAACCTAAAAATTTCAAACAAGAGCACCTAAAATCAAGTCTTATGTGTAATTTATGTGGATAAGCTGAAACATCCAACTTAGTTTTTCATATTGTATATGTATATTCATTGATGCTGCCTATCGTTCTAGTTATGTCATCTCACTGCGCAAGATGGCACCCTTGGGCGGGAAGGGGACCACACATGCATGGTGGCATCTCCAAAAAGCTTTCTTTGAAAGCTGGAGAAATGCTTCCGCGTGGGCTGCGTCAGTGCCGATGTCCCCCTTATTTGAAGACTGATTTCTGCTGTCCCTGGAGAACACCTGTTACATGTGAGTAACTATGTTATATGGCTTATCTCCAGGAACAAGCAGGAATGTAGTCTTAACATATGGGTATCGTCGGTACCAATGGAGCCTGCGTGGGAACGCTCCCCAGCGTCCAATAGGAAAGCTTTTGGGAGCATTCCACAGCGCCTGCGTGCTGCCTTCCCGCCTTTCCCAACTGTCCCTCCCCAGTTCTTTGTTTTCTGCAGAGCCGACAGGTCGCACATCCTGTCACCTTCTTTTCTTCTTTTTTGTGGTCGCGTCTGCCTTCCCTCGACGCTACACCGGTACCGCCGGTTTTTCTTCTTTTCTTCTTCTTCTTCAAAAAAAACCTTTCTTCTGGAGTCTTTCCAGTGATTTTCTCTTCAGGTGCCACGCGCCATTTTGGGGACTAGGCTCAACGTTTCCTTCAGAATGGAAAAACCCGCCTCGGGTTTTAAAAAGGGTTCTAAGTGTGGCGGTACCATCTCCGTCACCGACACCCATGAGTGGTGCCTCAAATGTTTAGGTCCTGACCACTGTATTTCTGAGTGTGTTGCCTGTGGGATGATGTCGAAAAGGGGCCGGCAGAACCGAGCTGCTAAACTTAGTACCCTTTTTCCCTCTGATGCAGCCTCCGTGGCATCGATGTCTTCCAGGGCTTCATCTTCCTCCCATGGATCTCAGGTAACTGCCTTTTGGCCTCACCTCCGCTCCCAGGGTCTTTACCAAATGCCTGGCAGTGGTGGTGGCCTACCTGAGAAATCAGGGCATCTTTGTCTTCCCCTATCTGGACGACTGGCTCATCAGGGGTCAGACGTGCCAGGAGGCCAGACAAGCCACCCTCCGAACTATTGCTCTTCTTCAAAACCTGGGGTTTGTCATAAACTTCGCAAAGTCCACTTTGCTCCCCTCCCAGAACTTGGAGTTCATAGGGGCAAGGTTAGACTCTCTGCTGGCAAAGGCGTTCTTGCCAGAAGACAGAGCCCAAAGACTGATAAACTTGGCAAACCAGTTTCTCAGCAGGTCACTGGTCTCCGCCAGACTCTGCCTGAGGCTTCTTGGCCACATGGCTTCGACAGTACATGTGACTCCCAATGCCAGGCTCCATATGAGGCCTGCACAGTGGTGCCTTCGAACTCAGTGGTCACAGGCCACAGGAAGCCTCAGAGACAGAATAAGGGTGTCCAGACAATTTCTGAACTCCCTCCGCTGGTGGCTGCACCCACCCATTGACCACGGATGCCTCCCTGCAGGGCTGGGGGCTCATTGTCTAAGCAAGTGCACCCAGGGCCTGTGGTCTCCCTGGGAGGCCACACAGCAGATCAATCTACTGGAACTCAGAGCTATTCGTTTAGCCCTCAAGACTTTCTCTCAAACACTGGCTCATCAGTCTGTCCTAGTTCAAACGGACAACCAAGTAGCCATGTTTTATGTGAACAAGCAGGGCGGAACTGGGTCCAGGCTCCTTTGTCAGGAGGCACAGGACCTTTGCTTGTTTGCTCTCAGGCACAACATGCTCCTCAAGGCAGTGTATCTACCTGGCCAGGACAACTACCTGGCAGACAGGTTGAGCAGGATTCTGCAGCCCCACAAATGGCAGCTCCATCCCTTAGTGGTTCAGAAGATTTTCCTGAAATGGGGACTTCCAACCATAGATCTGTTTGCCAGTCCATCCAACAAACAACTGACAAAGTTCTGTTCCAGGCAACCGCATCCTCTGCGGCTGGCAGCAGATGCTTTTCTGATTTCCTGGTCCCAAGGCCTCCTGTATGCGTTTCCTCCCACGCCCTTGGTGGCCCGAACCCTGTTCAGAATTCTTCAGGACAAGGCCTCGGTCCTGCTGGTGGCTCCCAGATGGCCGAGACAGCCTTGGTTTCCACTTCTGCTTCATCTGGCAGTGGATCCCCCACTGCCTCTGGGGTTGCAACCCGACCTTCTCTCTCAGGATCAGGGTTCCCTTCTGCACCCCAATCTCAAAGCTCTCAATTTGATGGCCTGGAGGCTGCAAGGGTAGTTTTGGCTCCCTGGGGCCTACCTCAGGAAGTTGAGGAGGTTGTCCTAGCCTCTAGGAAGCAATCCACTAGGAAAACCTATGCCCTGAAATAGAAAAAGTTTTCTGTGTGGTGTCAGCTATGTACAGAAGATCCTTTCTCCTGTGCTGTACCAGTAGTGCTTCAGTACCTACTGCACTTATCAAATCAGGGACTTAAGTCCAATTCTGTTCGGGTCCACCTCTCAGCTCTAGCAGCTCACTACTCACTGGTGGAAGGACATTCTCTGTCGGTTCACCCCTTGGTGTCCCGGTTTCTCAGAGGCTACTTGTCCTCTCCACTTCCTGTCCTGGAAGACACTCTTCTTGGTAGCCCTAACCTCGGCCAGGCGAGTGAGTGAACTTCAGGCCCTGGTCTGTGACAGGCCTTACACCCGCTTCTATAGGAACAGGGTAGTCCTTAGGACTCATCCAAAGTTCCTCCCAAAGGTTGTCTCCTCCTTCCACCTTAACCAAGAGGTGGTTCTTCCAACATTCTTCCCTAGGCCTCATGCAAGCCAGGCTGAAGCAGTTCTGCATACCCTGGACTGTAGGAGGGCCTTATCCTTCTACCTTGACCGTACGCAGGGACATAGAAGAGCTACTCAGCTCTTCATATCTTTTGACCCTAATAATTTGGGGTTAGCTGTGTCCAAGCATACCTTGTTCACCTGGGTAGCTGACTATATCACCTGGGCTTACAGGGCGGTTGATCTTCCTTTGCAGGGTCGGGTCACGGCCCATCGTGTCAGGGCAATGGCTGCCTCAGTGGCTCACCTCCGCTCTGTACCGTTGGTGGACATCTGCAGGGCTGCAAATTGGTCTTCAAGCCAGACATTTGCGGCCCATTACTGTCTAGAGAGGGAGTCCGATAGGGACAGTGCTTTTGGCCAGGCGGTACTCCGCAGTCTCTTTGAGGTTTAGGCAACTCCTGCCCTCCAGCCCTCCGTTGGGCTACCGGTGGAGGTCCTTTCAGTGAAAAGCCTTTCTTTGATGCTGGGACTAGAGGGAGTTCTCTTGTTCAGCATGGGTTCCTGGTAGCCCAGAGCTAGGGAGTCACCCATATGTGTGCTGTGTTTAGCTATGTCATTTGACTGAGCAAGATGGCACCTTTAGGCGGGAAGGGAACCGCGCATGCGTGCCTGCATTCCCAAAGGCTTTCATGGAAAGCTAGGGAAATGCTCCGCAAGGGCTCCATCGACGTCATGTCACCCATATGTGAGGACTGATTCCTGCTGCTCCTGGAGAACACCTGTTACAGGTGAGTAACTACTCTTTCGGGCAGGCGGTACTCCATAATCTCTTTGGGGTTTAGGCAACTCCTACCCTCCGGCCCTGGTATTGGGCTACCGTTCGGGGGTGTTATCAGAGAAGATTCTGTTCTTGCATGCTGAGGCTATAGAGGGAGCTCATTGTTTCAGTTTGGGGCCTCTGGTTGCCCTGAGCTGGGGAGTCCCATATGTGAGGACTGACTTCCTGCTTGGTCCTGGAGAAAGAGTAGTTACTCACCTGTAACAGGTGTTCTCCAGGAGCAGCAGGAATCAGTCCTCACAACCCTCCCTCCTCCCCTTGGAGTTGCAGTCATATGCTTTATTTTTGCTATTTTTGCTGTCTTTTAGCTATGTTATCAGACTGAGCAAGATGGCACCCTTGGGCGGGAAGGGGACCGTGCATGCGCGCTGCATTGTGTCATGAGGCTGGAGCCTCGGAAGGTGCAGGTTTAGGAAAAAACCCTGTCTTTCATAGAGCTGTGGATGTGCAGAAGATGCAATTACCTCGCAGCACAGCTAGAGGGGGCAGGAGTAATCCTACAGAGGCTGAGTCAACACGCCCAGCCACTGATTGTATGAGAGTTAACCAGCTGCACCTGAAGGCAAGCCCGGGAGTTTCAAAGGCAAAATGCCTTTATAAGGGAAAGGCAGCCCAGAAGGAAGGTAGGGATCCAGCCAGGAGGAATCCAGTCGGGAGGAATCCACTCAGAGGGAACTCAGCCGGCAGCAGTTCAGCCAGAAGGAAGGAGAAGGAGTGTGGAGAAGGAGAGAGTCCACACAGAGCAAGCCTAGAGGGACAGAATCCAGACGGAGATTATCCAGAGGGATAGAGTCCAAAGGGGTAGAGCACAGAGAGACGGAATCCAGAGAGAGGCTGCCAGGAGAAGCAGTTTGGTTGGAAGGAGTGACACTCCCAGCCCAAGTAACGTAGCTGGATCAAGCAGCACGACAAGAGCAGTAACAGCTGAAAGAGGAGCACAGAAAACCAAGGAGCCATGCTTTAAGAGAAGCCTACATTCACCTGAGTTCGCTGGACCAGGATTACAAGGTACAAGGAGGAGAGGTTCCTATAGCAAAGCTACCTTTACACAGAAGCACAGAGGTTGGGATTCCTCACCAGGTTTTCCTGGGCTTCAGGAAGGCAAAGCACTGCACAAGAAAACCTGTCTCCAAAGAGAAGTACGTCAGAGTGAAAGCTCCAGGTGTAGCAGCTGCAGGAAGCCAAGGTATGGTGGCTCTTTACTTTTAAAAGAAAGCCTTGCTCCTAGAAACTCTGATAACGCAGACGCTCAGTATATGAGAAGAGGGAACAAAGCAGAGCTTTTCAAAACAATACCTAAGAGCTTAACAGAAGAGTCTTACTGGAAGCAAAGAAACAGGGACAGACCCTGTAAACTTGTAGCCGCAAGGGAAAGCACTTATTCAGAGGGAGAAGCCAGTGATGCAGAGTCCATGGAAATGGAGTTTGAGAATACTATTCCCATTCCTCAAGATGAATCCATGGATTGTAAATATAAAAGAAAACCTGCAAGTAATTGTGAAGCTTATAACAGTTTGTTTGCCTGCTTGTTTAATTTACTTTGGAATGAAGGAATCCTCAGTTAAACCTTGCATTCAATTGTGAAGCTTATAACAGTTGTTTGCCTGCTTATTTGGTGGAACCCTTTATAAAGAAGGACTATCTTTATTTTCTTATGTCTTAGTGAACCCTTGCGTTAAAGGGGAAATAAAGCCTTATTACCCTCCACTCTTGGCTTATATAATTTGTTCTCATAAGGAGCTAAAACTCCAAGGACCAAACTGCACTTGGCCTTAAAGAGCCATTGCTCCTTAAAAATAATAAAATGCTCAGCATGCCCTTACAGCCATTGGCCACTGGGGGCACCTGACGACAATTCCCAAAGGCTTTCTTTGAAAGCTGGAGAAATGCTCTTCACGGGGGCTCCATCGGGGCCGACGTCACCCATATGTGAGGACTGATTCCTGCTGCTCCTGTAGAACACCTGTTACAGGTGAGTAACTACTCTTTCCCCTCAATCTCTGTTACCCTTTCAACCTTTTCTAAGATCTCTGTTGATAAAACCTCTCATCTT
Source organism: Ichthyophis bannanicus (assembly GCA_033557465.1). Lineage (NCBI taxonomy): Eukaryota > Metazoa > Chordata > Amphibia > Gymnophiona > Ichthyophiidae > Ichthyophis > Ichthyophis bannanicus. Next base: position 232,617,859 of record CM066042.1, read on the forward strand.
CTTTCCTCCTCTAAACTTAGTGCCTGTTCCTCTGATCCATTCCTCACCCATCTCCTTAACTCCATCTCCTTCTCTGTCATCCCTTCCATCTCACATATTCTCAACCTATCGCTCTTCAGTGCAGCTGTCCCTGCTGCCTTCAAGGATTCTGTGTTCACACCTCCTCAGGAAGCCTTCACTTGATCCTACTTGTCCTTCTAATTATCAACCCATCTCCCTTCTTCCCTTCATCTCCAAACTTCTTGAATGTGCTGTCCTCCACTGTTGCCTTAAATTTCTCTCCTCTCAAGCCCTACTAGATCCTCTATAACCTGGCTTTTGTCCCTTTCACTCTACTGAGAAGACTCTTGCCAAAGTCAACAGCAACTTGTTCCTGGCTAAATCCAAAGGTCTCTTTTCAATTCTCATTCTTTGTAACCTTTCTGCTGCTGTTCCTACCTTCTCCTCGACACATTTTTAGAAAGCCTTTGACAAGGTCCCTCATCAGGGACTTTTGGTAAAACTAAAGAGTCATGGGATAGGAGGCAGTGTACTATTATGGATCAGGAACTGGTTAAAAGATAGAAAGCAGAGGGTAAGGCTAAATGGCCAATTTTCCCAATGGAGAAAGGTGAATAGAGGTGTACACCAGGGATCTGTGCTGGGTCCGCTGCTTTTTGACATATTCATAAATGACCTGGAAAAGGGAATAACGAGTGAGGTTATCAAATTTGCAGATGACACAAAACTATTTAAAGTTGTTAAAACCCATGAGGATTGTGGAAATTGCAAGAGGATCTTGATAAATTGGAAGACTGGGCATCAAAATGGCAGATGAAATTTAATGTGGACAAGTGCAGATTTATGCACCTAGGGAAGAACAACCCAAACTAGGGTTCCACATTAGGAACCACCACCCAGGAAAAAGATTTAGGCGTCATTGTGGGCAATATGTTAAAACCCTCCGCCCAGTGTGCAGCAGCAGCTAAGAGAGCAAATAGAATGCTAGATATCTTAAGGAAAGGAATGGAAGATAAAACAAAGGGTATTATAATGCCTCTGTATCGTTCCATGTTGCGACAGCACCTTGAACATTGTGTGAAATTCTGGTTGCCGTATCTTTTTTTTTTTTAAATTTCTATTTATTAAAGTTTTTCAATATAAATACAACAATGAACAGTCCAAGAAAGATTAACACAGCATCCAGAGCACATACACAAACAGACCCCAAGGGGTACGCGACAAGCGCACCGTAAAAACACAACCACTAACAGTAAAAACAAGTGGACCGAGCCCTTAAACAATCTCCTAGAAGCCATCCCGGACTACATCCCCTCCCCATCCCTTATCCCCTCCCACTTCCCCTCCCTCCACCCCAGCCCAACCCCCCTCCCCCCATCCCCACAAATAATTACACTCCCAAGGAATTCTCAACCCTTCAGGTAATCTAATAGGGCTTGCCACTGGGTCTGAAACTTCTCCACCGACTGTCGCCGAACTGCAGTCGTTGCCGTATCTTAAAAAGGATATAGTGTTATTAGAAAAGATTCAGAGAAGAGCCACCAAAATGGTAAAGGGGATGGAATGATACCCCTATGAAGAAAGACTAAAAAGGTTAGGGCTCTTTAACCTGGAAAAGAGACGGATGAGGGGAGATATGATAGAAGTCTATAAAGTAATGAACGGAGCGGAACGGGTAAACGTAGATCAATTGTTTACTTTATCAGACTATAGAAAGACTAGGGGACATGTAGAGGGAGGAGTGGTCTAGTGGTTAGGACAAGGTACTTCAGGCCGGAGGGCCGGGGGTTCAAGTCCCACCCGGGGACAGCAATCTCAGGCCGGAGGGTCTGGGATTTCTAGTCCTATAGGCACTCCTTGTGGTCTTGGGCAAGCCACTTAACCCTCCATTTGCCCATGTTCCCTGTAAGTATTAGCGTATGTGTCTCATATCCCCTCGTGTTAAATGTATCCCCCCAATTGACCGCTTTGACCCGGTGAAAAGCGGGATATAAATACAGCTAAATAAATAAATGTAGTGAAGCTACAGGGTAAACTATTTAAGACAAATAGAGAAAATATTTTTTCACTCAACATGTAATCAAACTCTGGAATTTGTTACCAGAGGATGTAGTAAAGGCTGTTAGTGTAGCTGGGTTTAAAAAAGGTTTGGACAAGTTCCTGGAGGAAAAGTCCATAAACCATTATTAAAAAGGGACCCAGGATAGCAATGCTTGACCCAATACATGCATTGTGGAACCTGTGTCTTTTGGGGAAACTGCTGGGTATGTATTACCTAGATTGGCCACTGTTGGAAACAGGATACTGGGCTTGATGGACCTTGGTCTGACCCAGTATGGCATATCTTATGTTCTTTTGTCCTCACTTGGTTTTAGGGACTCTCTGCTGTCTTGGTTCTCTTGTTATCTCTCCCATCGCTCTTTCATTGTTTGTTCTGGTGGTTCATCCTCTACTGCTATCCCACTCTCAGTTGGTGTACCCCAGTGCTGGGTCTTCTCCTTTTCTTTCTCTATACCCTATTCCTTGATGCTCTCATATCTTCCCATGGCTTTTAATGTCATTTTTATGCTGATGACTCTCAGATCTACCTGTCTACTCCTGATATTTCTCTGTCACTCCAGTCTCGCATCTCTGCCTGCCTATCTGACATCGCTGCCTGGATGTCTCACCACCATTGAACATGGCCAAAACCAAACTTCTTATCTTTCCCCCTAAACCTTCCTCCTCTCTTCCTCCTTTCTCTATCTCTGTAGATCAGGGGTGGCCAACTCCGGTCCTGGTGCACCATGATCCAGCCTGGTTTTCAGGATATCCCTAATGAATATTCATGAGATATTTGCATACAGTGGGAGGGAGTAGATGGAAATATACCTCTTGAATATTCATTAGGGACATCCTCAAATCTAGGCTGGATTGTGGTGCACTAAGACCGGAGTTGGCCACCCCTGCTGTTGATAATACCCTTTTACTTCCTGTTTCCTCTGCCTGCAACCTTGGTGTCATCTTTGACTCCTCCCTCTCATTTTATGCACATATCTTAACAGCTAAAATCTGTCGTTTTTTTTCTCTACATTATTAGCAAAATTCGCCCCTTCCTTTCTGAACATACTATGAAGACTATTGCCACTCCATAGTCACCTCTCATCTAGACTATTGCAACCTCCTCCATGCTGGTCTCCCTCTGTGTCAACTCACCCCCTTCACTCTGTTCAGAACTCAGTTGGGCGGCTAGTCTTCCTCCAATCCCGTTATACCCGTATAATCTCTCTTAAGTCACTTCATTGGCTCCCCTTCCGTTTTCGTATCCAATTCAAACTTCTCCTTCTGACCTATAAATGTATTCATTCTACTGTCCCTCACTATCTTTCCTCCCTTATCTCTCCCTACACTCCTCCTCATGAACTCCGCTCTTCTACTGGCCTGCTTCTCTCTGTGCCCTTTTCTTCTACTTCCAACTCCAGGCTCTGCTCCTTTCACCTTGCTGCTCCATATACCTGGAACAAACTACCTGCATCAGTACATCAGGCTTCATCTCTCCCCCTTTTCAAATCCATGTTAAAAGCTCACCTCTTTGAGGCTGCTTTTGGATCCTAATCTCCTGTTTTCCTTATGACTCCTTACCTTCCTTTTATCCCTTTTTTGACATCTCTTGTATTGTCCATGTTGATTAGATTGTAAGCTGTGATGAGCAGGGACAGTCTTTTGTATGTGTCTGTAAAGTGCTGAATACACCTTATAGCGCTATATAAATGATTAGTAGTAGTAGTAGCCCTGCCTTTGCTTCAGTTTTAGAGAAGAACTGGAGTGTTTGAATCCACTTAGCTACTTTGACTGGATACAAGTGGGCTTTATTTAACTTATTATGAATCTTGTAAAGGCGATTTTTGAAAATAGATATAATGTAGGTTTACTGTGACAACGGGTTTGAAAACGTATGCAATCAAGAAATTTTAGTTTCATTTTTAAATATTTCCAGGGCTTAATTTATGGGGGTACGGCCTGGAACACAGTTCCACTACTTCTGTTCAGACTCCAGAGCAGCAGAGATGTTTTGCTCCAGCCCTTTCCTTCCTGGCAGCCTGCGGAGAAGAGGAGGGCACAGGATGAGCTTGGAGCAGAGCAGATAAGTCACTCTATTCCCTAATTTAGCCCCTTTCCACCTGTTGCTTCTGCCCTTGGCTAATTTGCCCTCTCCAAGCACCACACTTCCACATTCATTTGGTCTACAAATTCAGCCCTGGATTGAAGGTGTACTGTAGAGTATTATGTAGTTCAGTGAAACAAACGTCCATTTTAATGCATTTAAAAAAAATTTAGACAGCAGAATGTGAAGGCTTTTGCAGACCCTCTATATTTGCAAGGGTGAAAAAGGTTAGACGAAATGAGCTTATATCTAGAGAGAGAGCCCCTATAAAGCATAAGATAATTCTTTCCCTAGTTTGGCAGCATATGACCACAATGAGTGAAGGAATGGGGGGCGGGGGGGGGGGGGGTAGCAGGTTGAAGACTGGGAGGTAAAGGAAGAAGAAGAGAAGCCCAGTGAGGTCGGGAGGAGGATGGGGACGAGGGAAAGGGTAAGCCCCTGGAGAATTTTAAAAATGAAACCCAATTTTGGACTGGAGCCTGAAAGTGGTAAGCAGATCAATTAAGGTTTCTGAGGAAAGGGAAATGTGATTGCATTTTGTAGGCTAGATAGGGAGTCAAGCAGCCACATTTAGACAATCAGAGTCTGGACTGGTGATAACCCCAAAGGTCAAATGGCTGAGTTTTGCAGTTATTGAGGTAGAAAGAGACAAAGACATGGATAAGTAGGTTGGTAGCCGAAAGGTCAAATCTGTGCTGGTACAATGTTACAGAAATGGCTGTAAGAAAGTTTATAAAGAAATTAAATTAAAGGAACAAATGGGTGAGGTTTGAGTATGAAGTTCTTGGTGTAAGAGGAAATGAAAATCCGTAGAGGAGAACCAGAGTCCTCCCTTTGTTCTGTATGCATGGTTTTCTCACTTTGAATTGATAAATTCAGAATCCAAGCCTCTAATTCTGTCTCCAGTAAATCTCCTCTCTTCCCTTCTATGGATAGGCTCATTGGGATTCAGTGAGTGAAATTTCATTTGTAAAGTTTTATTTTGTTGATTTTGATTGTATTCTTGTTGGAAGAGAGAGCAGCAGTGACATGAAGTCTAGAATCAGTCCTATCTCACTGTAAGGAGATTTCCTGTTCAGGAAATATCTACCATAAGATTTGTTTCAATATATACTAGATCGAGCCTAGCTTGTTTGTTTTTCAGATATACAAGGTAGTCCATTGGTTGCAGGCAGGGGCATGAATTTGTCTTTTTTTCCCCCCAACCTTTCTACCCATATGTAGTTTGGGTGATCAGAATTTTTTTTTCATAATAGAAACATGCCTTTGTAACTTTTTTCTTTTCTGTTTTGTATTGTTCTCCTTGTGTCTCCGTTCCCTTTTTGAACCCCTTGTTTTTCTTATATTGTACTGTCTGTGTTGATTAGATTGTAAGCTCTAATGAGCAGGGCCCATCTTCTATATGTTCTTTTACAGCTCTGCATATGCCTTGTAGCACTATATAAATGATTAATAACACAGGTACACTAAAAAAAAATTTTTTTAACTGCCTCTAATGTTTCGATTGATTTTTACGTTTTTTGGTGCACTGAATCCAAATCTGGTAACCAATTTGCTCCATCACGTACAGATTTTTTGCTACATTGGGTTAGCAGTTTGAGGTGAACGTTTCAGATTGAGTGCGATCGAGATAAAAGTTTCTTGGATGAATTCTTTATACTAATTGTTTAGTAGTTATTCAAATAAGAATAAAGAAAATTGTAACAAGGCAGCACATAAGAATAGAGTAATGTCAACAAAACACACTGTGATGGTAGCAAAATTGTCTGCACTTAAAACAGCCACATATATGTGCACAAACACTGAGCATATAAGAGCGAGGTTAGACACAAAGCAAAGCAAAGAAATGTGCAAAAAATGTTGTACAGGTATGTATGTAAGAATAGAAAACGCAAACCGCACCATTGCAATACATGAAGACAAACACCCGATGGTGTGAAAATAAAATTCTAATAAATGAGATCCGACACTGTGGTAATAACTAGCAAATTTTTATTTCAAAGTTTAGTAAAAACACGATATTTGTCAAAACAGTTTAGATTTTAAAGTCATTCTTGGGTCAATCAATCTCCTGGTGGGCCCGTTTCTTCTTACCCCAAATGCTTCTCTTGGTGCGCTGCTTGGCGTATTTTTCATCTGGGGTATCACGCAGCAGCAACCAGCAGAAATCAGCCATCATAGTGGTGTTCCATCTTCCTTGGTACCTTCTCTCTGCGTCCTTGATGTCCTGGTGAAACCTTTCACCTTGTTCTTCACTGTACGCCCCCAAGTTTTCGGGAAAGTAGTTCACATGGGAGTGCAAGAAATGGACTTTCAGGCTCATGTTACAGCCTTGTTCTTTGAAGGCATTGAGCATCCTGGCAACAATATCCTTATAGTTCTCATCCCGCCTGTTCCCCAAGAATTTGAGAACAACATCCTCGAAGGAATCCCAGGCTTCTTTTTCCTTCTCAGACATCGTTTCAGCGAATGCTCCATCTGAAATGAGTTTCCTTATGTCAGGGCCAACAAACACTCCTTCCTTTAGCTTTGCTTCAGAAAGTCGGGGGAACTTTGAGCAAAGGTACCGAAAGCACTCACCATCTTTTGGAAGGGACTTGATGAATTGCTTAATGAGACCCAACTTAATGTGGAGAGGTGGTAATAGAATTTTATCACGATGTACCAAGCTCTCATGAAGAACATTTTTCTCACCGGGTCTCAAATACTCCCGAATTGGCCAGTCTTTTTTCCCCCAGTGTAGGTCGCGGGCCCGGCTATCCCACAAGCAAAGGAAGCAGGGATATTTGGTGAAACCAGATTGCTGCCCTAATAGCATGGATAGAATTTTAAAGTCTCCACAAATCATCCACTTATGCTCATCATAACGAATCTTCTGAAGAATCAGGGCCAAATTCTCGTATTTTTCTTGGAGAATAACAGAGTGAGCAATAGGAACTGAAGCGAATGTGTTGCCATTATGAAGAAGAACACCTTTTATGCTGTCTTTTGATGAATCAATGAACAGCCGCCATTCAGCAGGATCATACTTGAGTTTAAACTTTTCCATCACTCCGTATATATCGTTGCAAAATACCAAATCTTCCTCTTTGCTGAAATACTTCAAAAATTGTGTCTCGCGGTTGCGGTACCAATAAAAAGTTGTTCCTGGTGACAATAGATTTTCTGTTTAAGCCGAGAACCTAGCAGTTGGGCAGCATCTTTTGGGAGTCCTAAATCCCGGACTAAATCATTCAATTCAGCTTGAGAGAAAAGTTCAGGTTTCGGATCTGGTTCAGTTTCAAACTCGGAAGTACTGGACTCATCGGGAAAAGCCATCTGATGAGTCTCATCATGATCAGAACCGTCCACACAAATATGATCCAAAGATTTTGGTGGTTCAGGCACAGGTACTTCGTTGCTATGAGGCATAGGCCTAATTGCTGAGGGAAGGTTGGGGTAACTTATTACGTTCTTATTTTTTAAGTTGTATCCCTTCACAATGCAAGAGCAAAAATAGCAGTCACTGCTGTGGTCTCTTTGTTCACGCCACATCATAGGTATTCCGAAACGAAATGCTTGTTTTTTACCTCACATGTCTTGCACTTTGTGAGGAGCCCACGGTTTGTCTTGATCGCCTAACTTCAAACCGAAATAGGCGAAATATACTTTTTTAATAAATGCAGAAATGTTCCTCTGCCGCTTTTTCACGGTATATTCCCCACAAATAAAACAAAAACTGTCCGGAGAGTTGACGCAACCTCTGGCTCTGTGAGCCATCACAAATACACAGCACTGCAAACTACAACTGTAGTGAACCACTTCGGAATAAAGCTGGATTACGACTGAGCAAACAAAAGGTAATAATGAACTTGCAAGAAACTGAAATTTGACAGGAACGTTCATGTCGCAACCACTGTGTTTGAGCGAGCGAACGAGGCGAGCCGAACAGGAAAGAACATGCGCCAGCGCGAGTACTGGATTTAGCCCCCCGCCTCCCAATTGTCCTGTTAATGTATAAAATGAATACAAAACACTCTAGAATATCATGAGGGAGTGTTTCTAGTTAGTTAACCATTGCAACCTCTATTTTGGGCCAAGAAAATAAACTGCAGTCGGCTAAAAAGAAATTATGTGAACATTCCTTATATGGGTAAGAAATCTAATTTTGCAAGAAAACGTGACATGATGGAACATTTTGGCTATTTTTCCTGGATTCAGCACCCCAAAATCTATAGGAATCAGTTGCAAAACTGGAGGCAGTTTTTTGGTAGTGTACCTGTGTAATAGTAGTAAGTAGTAGTATTGTGAACTATTTTGCATCATCCCTTTGGGTTAAAAATAAGTATATTGAATAAACCAAAGTACTGAAATACCCAGACTGGACATATTTTTGTCTGCCTTGTTACTGGAATGTACCTTATCTTGGAACAAGGATGCAATGGTAGATGGAAAATTTGAAGGGGCACGAAGAGGTAAATTGATTACATAAACTTCATAGGCTGTAACTTTTTTCTCTTAGTATAAAATGTTGGGGGATGAGGCCAGAGCTGGCTTAATTATTCAGCAGATTTGGTGATTGCCTAGAGCAGCAGCTTTGGTGGGTATGACCAAAAGCAGCTGTAATCAAAGCAAAACAACAGATTTTGACAGCCACACAAATAGTACATTTACCCAAATGAATGGCTTTTAGAAATTGCTCTTATCATATACTCTGTGTGTGTGTGTATACATATAAAAGTTTAATCATTAAAAATTATGATGTCCAATAATGCATTTTTACAGAATTGTTTTGAGAGAAGTGGTGGAGAGGGGGCCTAAGTACCTGAAAGTTAATGGGTAAGTGAGCGCAAGGCAGAATATTCACTCTTAAATCCTTTATCTTGCACAAGTACTGGTTGAGACAATGTTTGCAAAGTTTATGAGGATGAACTGCTTGGTTAAAATTCCTATTTATTTAGTAGTATTTAGCTCATGTCTTTCCAATAGCAGTTCAAGGTGAGTTACAGTCAGGTATAGTAAGTATCTCTCTGTCCCCTGAGGGCTTACAATCTAAGTTTGTACCTGAGGCACTGGAGGGATAAGTGGGATGCCAGTGGGATTCAAACCCTGGTCTCTTTGGTCACAGATCACTGTCTTTAGCTACTAGACTACTCCTCTTTCTAGTACTTGTAATGCCTGCTAGGTAATATTACACTGAACATGAATATCCCTGGATTCTGCCTGAGAAATTCAACAGTAGGCAATCCTGTTCTTGAGAAAGATGAAAGAAAATCCAACTGCTATTCTGCCAGCGATTACTACTCCCAGGTTCCCAGAGTACAATGAATTGGTTTTGTTACAGTCTCTTGTAGTTTTATTTTTCCTTAGGAGTGTTTTCCTAAAATGTGATAGTTTGGCACTTACTATATTTAACTGCAGAAGTTAAAGTGCAGTACAGTAAGTATAAAGCCAGCACAGTAAATGCACAGTCCCATGTTACCTGTAACATGGCCCCAGCCTAAAATAAATGGATAAGTTGCCAAGTAGCATCTGCACATCCGACACTCCACATCTCAGACCCCTACCCGTTCAGCACTCCCCTCCCTGGGACATTTCCTAAACCAGAACCTACTGCCCCTTGAAAGAAGCCACCAAAGCCCTCCTGTCCACCCCAACTCCCACCCACCCCAGGCATAATCTTATAGGCTCTTACAGAGACAGGTTGTCAAATTCACTTTCAGATGTAGGTGGTTGTTCTTATCAGGTATAGCTTAATTAATTAAGGTCCTGAAATGTAATCTTGATGTGAACAAAGTCTCTTAAACCTATTCGATATAGTTGTATTTGTACAACTATCTCTAGCAACTTTAAGTAAGTAAACAACTTAAATATCTAAACAAATCCTTAAAACTAAGATGCAGACAGCAGTCCAGCAGCGAGATGGGGCTATTCAGTCTTTTGCATTGAGTGTCACATGTACAGTTTTCCCCCTCTTGGAGAGAAGTCTTACGTATGCACTAGGTACAGGGAGCTCCTTTTTCTCAGGGAACGAGTCCGATCTCTGGAGTTTAGAGTATCACACATGGAAGAGCTAAAGGAAGACAGAGAGGCACAGGGACGTAGTACTGAAGTCCTACCTCAAGTCTGGCAGCCTCTCTGTTGCCATGGAGGAGAGAGGTCACGTGAAAGGAGAGCATCACCTTGTTGTGGCAGGAAGTGATCTTTTAGCTAGAATCTGTCCTTCATATGATGTAAAATCCTCGCACACTGAGGAGGTTCTTTTAGGGCCACGTGCCCATGAGGGAAGGGTTAGGATGGCCATTATAGTTGGTAATTCAATTATTAGGCATGTAGATAGCTAGGTGACTGGTGGACATGAGGCATGGTGCAAAGGAAGTGGACCTCACGTGCCACCTAGACAAGGTTTTAGATAGTTCTGGGGAGGAACCTGCTGTCTTGGTACATATTGGTACCAAGGACATAGGAAAATTAGGGAGGGAGGTTCTGGAGGCCAAATTTAGGCTTTTATATAGAACATTGAAATCCAGAACTTCCAGGGTAGCGTTCTCTAAAATGCTTTCCGTTCAAGCGCAAGACCCAAAAGGCAGGCAGAGCTCTGGAGTCTCAATCCGTGGATGAGACAATAGTGCAAGGAAGAGGGTTTTGGATTTGTTAGGAACTGGGCAACATTAACATAGTAACATAGTATATGACGGCAGATAAAGACTAAGTATAGTCCATCTAGTCTGCCCAGTAAAGTGGCTAGAATAGGTGTATCCGCCACTCTGTGCAGGTCCCCCCCCCCCCCCCACTCTCTGTCTTTGTTTAGGGTTGTTCCTGCTGCTTTGTGCAAGTCAGCCCTCTCTGTTGAAGTATAAGAAGTAGTTAAGTTTATTTTGATTTTTATCCTCTTGCTATAAAAGGATCCATTCTATCTGCCCCGTTTATTTATTTATTTAATTTATTTATTGAAAGGTTTTTTTATACCACCTTTCAGGAAAATCAAAGCGGTTTACAGTTAACTAGTAAGGAACCATTACATTATAACAAATTTCAAACAGATTACAGCATCATTTTAATTCCATCACTTCTGGGGAAGGGAGGGGCTTTTCTGAAAGGATGGGTTGCTCCTTAACCGGGATGGAACCAGCTGCTGGCATTAACCTTTAAAAAGGAGATACAGCAGCTTTTAAAATATATAATAGGGGAAAGCCGATAGTCGCCCAAGAGCACGCATGGTTCGGAAAGATGTATCCTTGAAGGATACTAGCAAAAGAGGGAAGATAGTTTATCCTGATAGGGAGGTTCCAATAAAGATAAAAGTAACCCAGATGCCCTTAAGTACAGAGCAGACAGAGCTGCAAGATTCCAAATTACCCTTATCAACTGATAACCAGATTAATATGAATAAAATACATCCTCTCAAATGACTGTATGCAAATGCTAGAAGTCTAAAAAATTAGATGGGAGAGTTAGACTATATAGCACTAAATGAAAAGTTAGATATACTTGGCATCTCAGAGACCTGGTGGAAGGAGGACAACCAATGGGACACCTGAGTACAAACTATATCACAATGATAGGGTAGATCAAATTGGTGGTGGGGTTGCGCTGTATATTAGAGAGAGCATTGAGTCATACAGTATTAAAGTTTTACAAAATACACCATAAAATCTCTGTGGATAGATATTGTATGTAAAAAGGGGAAGGCAGTAGAGGTGTACTACCGATCGCATAGCTAGAATGAACAGATGTATAATGAAATGCTCAAAGAAATCAGGGACGCTAACAGAAATTACAACAGAGTAATAATGGGTATTTTTTTTCCATTTGATCATTTTATTAAGTATTTAGTATCATTACAAACATCACTTAACATGTATCAAACTACACATAACATTTATGTATCAAACTTCCCACAACAGTTGTATTTATTAACAATTATATATTCTATTTATTAATTCATATATTACTCTAAATACTCTTTATATCATTCCCTTTCTAACCACCCTCTCCCACCCCCTCCCCGCTCATCCATCCTCATCCATTGAATTAATATCCTCTCTCCTTTTACCCAATCACCATTTATCCTTCCAGTAAAATTTTATTTAAATTTTGTATAAAAATCCCTCTCATATTTTCTCTAGCACTCCCACTCATTCTTCCTTCCATTTTTCCAACCACTTACACACACTCTTCCATTGTTCCACAACTTTCTCACCTGTCCCCCACCTCATCTCCGTCAATCTATGCATCAAACACATCTCTGCCACTCTTTTCACAATCCTGCCTTATGTGGCATGGATTGCCCCTGCCAATGTTGTGCTATTTCATTTCTAGCAGCTACTATACAGTGATGTATCACTCCACTAACTGTCTTTGGAATGTCCACATCTAATTGATGAAGTAAACAGATCTCTGGCTTTCTTTGTATTCGATATCCTGTCATGTTATATATCAACTCCAAAATCTCAATCCAAAATGCTTGTATCCACTTACAATTCCACCACATATGCAACCAATTCCCTTTCTCATTTCATCCCCTCCAACATTGATCATTAATCCCCCTTCCAGCTTTTTTTTTACATACTGGAGTCCAATACCATCTGAAAAACAATTTATAAGCATTCTCTTTTACCCTTGTGGCTATGTCACTTGCCACCGTTCGTATTATCTTATCCCATTCCTCCTCAGACCATCTTATCTCCAAATCTTCTTCCTATTTTATCATGTATCTCAATTTGTTATCCCCCCCCCCTCCATTATGCCTTTATAAATTTTGGACAAAACTCCTCTCTGCCACAGATTTCCTAAACACAATGCTTCAAACCACCCCCTATTTTCCCAGAGATGCTACACTTTTGATTGTTTCAAAAAGTGACTCACTTGTAGATAAGCATAATAATCTCTATCTCCTAATCTATATAGATCCTTAATATTTTCAAATTCAAAAATGCCCTCTTTACTCACTATTTGTGAGATATATTTTAACCCCGCCTTATTCCATCTATTCAAAATGCCCTCATGGATCCCTCATGAGAGACTCTTGGTAAAATTAAAAAGTGATTGGATAAGAGGCAGTATACTGTTGTGCATCAGGAGCTGGTTAAAAGATAGAAAGCAAAGAGTAGGGCTAAATGGCCACTTTTCTTAATGAAGAAAGGTGAATAGTGGAGTACCCCAGGGATCTGTGCTGGGCCCACTGCTTTTTAACATATTCATAAATGACCTGGAAATGGAAATAACGAGTGAGTTGATCAAATTTGCAAATGACCCAAAATTATTCAACGTTATCCATCTTTGTTAGTGATATTGCGGAAGGACTATCAGGTAAGGTTTGTCTCTTTGCAGATGATACCAAAATCTGCAATAGAGTAGATAACCCAGGAAAGAGTAGATAACATAAGGAGGGATCTAGCTAAGTTTGAAGAATAGTCGAGAATTTGGCAGCTAGGTTTTAATGCTAAAAAATGCAGGGCCATGCATTTGTGCTGCAGTTACCCAAGGGAGCAGTACGTGTACAGGGTGAAGTACTTCTGTCCACAAAAGAAGAGTGGAACGTAGACATGATTGTGTCTGACGATCTTAAAGTAGCTAAACAGGTAGAAAAGGTAATGGTGAAAGCTAGAAGGATGCTTGGGTGCATAGGGAGAGGAATGGCCAGCAGAATAAAGGAGGTGATAGTGCCTCTATATAAGTCTTTGGTGTGACTACATTTTGAATATTGTGTGCAATTCTGAAGACCGCACCTTCAAAAGCATATAAACAGGTTGGATTTGGTGCTGAGGATGGCTACTAAAATGGTTAGTGGTCTTCGTTATAAAGCATATGAGGACAGACTTAAGGATCTTGATATGTATACGTTAGAGGAAAGGTGGAGTAGAGGAGATAAGATAGGGACATTTAAATATCTCCATGGCATAAATGCACAGTAGGAGAGACTCTTTCAATTGAAAGCAAGCTCTGCTATGAGGGGACATAGGATGAGGGTGGAAGGGGATAGACTCAGGAGTAATATGCAGTAATATTTCTTTACGGAAAAAGTAGTAGATGCGTGGAATAGTCTCCCAGTGCAGGTGGTAGAGATGAAGTCAGTATCTGAATTCAAAAAAGCATGGGACAAACAGAGTATATCAAAAGAGTACAGGTAAATGGAGCTCACTCTGAGGAGAAGGATGTTACCAGTGGTGTGCCCCGGGGATCTGTCCTTGGTCCGATTCTTTTTAACATCTTTGTTAGTGATCTAGCGGAAGGGCTGACGGGTAAGGTTTGCCTCTTTGCGGATGATACCAAAATCTGCAATAGAGTAGACACCCAGGAAGGTGTAGATAACATGAGGAGGGATCTAGCTAAGCTTTAAGAATGGTCTAGAATTTAGCAGCTGGGATTTAATGTTAAAAAATGGAAGGTCATGCATTTGGGCTGCAGCAATCCAAGGGAGCAATATAGTATAGGGGGTAAATTACTTTTGTCTACTAAAGAAGAGCGGGACCTAGGTGTGGTTGTATCTGATGATCTTAAAGTAGCTAAACAGGTAGAAAAGGCGACGGCAAAAGCTAGAAGGATGCTTGGATGCATACGGAGAGGAATGGCTAGCAGAAAAAAGGAGGTGATTGTGCCTCTGTATAAGTCTTTTGTGCAACCTCATTTGGAGTATAGTGTGCAATTCTGGAGACCGCACCTTCAAAAGGATGTGAACAGGATGGAGTCTGTGCAGAGGGTGGCTACTAAAATGGTTAGTAGTCTTCATTATAAAGCATATGAGGGCAGACTTAACCCTTTGAAGGCCTACTTTAAATTTTTAATCGACATTCTGCAGCCGGGTTAATTTTTGCTTATTTCAGGAAAATTGTACCCATCTTATTCAATATGTTTTAATAGTGATTTTCCTTCTGCTATGGTCATGTATTATATACCATTTGATAGGAATATTTAGTCAGAATTTTGGATCCTGAGAGTTTTGGGCTCGGCCTGGAAAGGGTTTTAAGCATCTTAATATGTACACCTTAGAGGAAAGGCGGGATAGAGGTGATATGATTGAGATGTTTAAATACCTCTGTGGCATAAATGTTCAGGGGGCGAGCCTCTTTCAATTGAAAGTAAGTTCTGTTACGAGGGGACATGGGATGAGGGTGAAGGGGGATAGATTCAGGAGTGATATGCAGAAATATTTCTTTATGGAAAGAGTGGTGGAGCCATGGAATAGTCTCCCAGTGGAGGTAGAGTTGAGGACAGTAACTGAATTCAAAAAAGCATGGGACAAACACAGAGGATCTCTAAAGGAAAAAAGGGGACTGTTGTAGTTGTTGATATGGAAGGACAGACTAGATTGGCCATGTGGTCTTTTTCTGTTGTCATGTTTCTATGTTTCTCTAAAAGGAAAAAAGGGAACTATTGTAGTAGTTTGTATGGAAGGGCAGACTAGATAGGCCATGTGTTTTTTTTCTGCCATCATGTTTGTATGTTATTAAAACATAAGAGGATTCTGAAAAATTACAAAAGGACCTTGATAAATTTGAAGACTGGACATCCAGATGGCAGATGAAATTTAATGTGGACAAGTGCAAAGTTATGCACTTAGGGATGAACAACCCAAACTATGGTTACACGATGCAAGGTTCCACCTTAGGAAGCACAACCCAGGAAAAGGATTTAGGCGTCATTGTGGATAATTTATTTATTTATTTACTTATTTACAGTCTCTTTTATACCGCGCTATTCAACATCAGTGTAGTTTACATGAAACAGATTGACTAGCACAGTGCAGCAAGCTGATCTGTGTTTACAAAGAACAGGTACTACAACTTGGGTAAAACTGGGGTAACTATTTACATCTAGGCGACACATTATGTCGTTTCAAAAGTAATCGTGGTCATGGATGGCTTGCGGGGTATGTTGCTGTGGCTGTACTAGATGGGGGAGGGGGCTATTGGAGCGCTGTCTTCCGGGTAGTATTTGAGGAAGAGGTGGTGCTTCAATGCCTTCCTAAACTGGGTTAGGTCAGGGATTGTCCAGATGCTGGGTGGTAGGGTGTTCCAGCATCTGGGTGCACAGAATCTGAAAGCCCTCTTTGCTGTTGCATGAGTGCATTGGGTTATTTCCTTCGGGAATTACCGGTGTGTTGACTGCTGCAGATCTTCTGGACCTATTGTGGGACATGGTTTGGATAAGCTCTGCTAGTGATGTGGAGGAGAGCCCATTGATGGCCTTGAAAGTCAGCAGTAGGGTTTTGAAAGCAAGTCTGCCATGTATAGGGAGCCAGTGGAGGTGCTTCAGGATGGGTGTAACATGATCGCTCCTAGAAGCCCCGTGTAGAACTCTCGCCGCGGCATTCATCACGAGTTGGAGCGGGTTCAGGGTGGATTGTGGGAGCCCTTGTAGGATTGCATTAGCGTAATCAAAGTGCGGTATAATCAACGCTTGATAGATTGTCCGGAAGTCGTCCGGCTGTAGTAGGAAGTGTAAGTGCCTGAGTGTTCGGATTTTGTGGTAAATTGCTCTTGCTATGTTGCTTATGTGCACCTTCATGTCCAGTCGTTGGTCTAATGTGACTCCAAGGTATTGGATTGTGGATTTGGTTTGTAACTCTGCTCCCTTAACCTTTAAGTGGGTTGGCGGGGTGAAGTTTTGGTTCCTCGTAATGAAAAGGACCTCTGTTTTCTTGTGCTGTATTCGGAGGTTTTGAGATTCGAGCCAGTTGGATACTGCGTCAAAGCAGTCTGTCAGTGGGGAGAGGTCCAGCTGCTCTGTTGAGAATGGCATGTAGAGCAGTACATCATCTGCATATATCAAGCAGTTGACATTGAATGATCGGATGAGGTTACAGATGGGCTGCATGTATATGTTGAACATCAGGGCGGAGAGGGAGGATCCTTGTGGCACGCCTTGCCTCTGGTGGAAAGGCTTTGATGTTGAGGCCCCAGATCATACGTGCTGCCATCTGTCAGACAAGTATGACTTGCACCATTCTAGTGCTGTGTCACGGATACCCTTCTTCTTGAGGCTTCCCAGGAGAAGCTCGTGGCTTACTGAGTCAAAAGCAGCAGCTATATCCATGAAGGTGAGGACAAACCCTTGACGGATGTTATCAATTCCAGCAATTAGGTTACTGCAGAGGGTGGCGAGGAGTGTTTCGACACCGTGGGACTCTCTAAATCCGTGTTGGCAGGGGTCCAGCGGAGCGGCGGTTTCGATGTGCTTTTGTATTTGTCTTTGGACTTCTTTTTCAATTATCTTGGTCAGAAGTGGTATACTGGATATAGGTCTGTACAAGTCCACCTTCGGGGGGTCGAGCTTGCTGTTTTTCAGCAGAGGCCTGATGGACGTATGTTTGAGGCATTGGGGGAACGAGCCTGTTGCGAAGGATAGGTCCATGAGCCTGGCTATGAACGAGCTGAAATCGCAGCGTAGCTCTTTTATCCAGAAGGCGGGGCAGGGGTCGGTTTCTGCCGTAGTGGTGTTGATCGCAGCGATAGTGTCTTCGATGTACTTCTTGGGTGGAGTGGAGAAGATGGTCAGGGGAGTTAGGTAGTTTGTTCGTGTATGGTGGAGGGTGCTGAGGGCTTATTGGTCTGGCATAGCTTTGATTGCAGGTAGTTCGTGAATTCTTGAGGGTGGATCTCGCTTGGTTGGTCAGGGGCTGGCTCCTTTGTTAGGTTCTTCACTAGATTAAACAAGTCATGTGGTTTGTTTAGTGATCGTTTTAGGGTGTCCGTGTGGAATTGTCTGATTTTCTCTGTTATTGCTTCACGGTGTTTTATCAGGTGAAGGTTATATGCCCTCTGATCTTCTGCAGAGTGAGATCGACGCCAGCGTCTTTCCAGCTTCCTTAGGAGGGTGAGTGATGATCGCAGATCAGTGGAGTACCAGGCTGCGGTGGCTCGTTTCCTTGGAGGTTTGTTAGATGGTGGACGTTGGGCAATGGCACTGAGGTTATTATTCCCGTTGGAGACCAGAACATCGAGGTTGGGTGCTGTCGAGGTGAGGAGTGGGCGGGTTTTACTCAGAATAAAGTCTTTGTCGAATGGTTGGAACCTTCGAGGTGGTGCTGCTCTGACTTCTGGCGTTTTTCTGGCGGTTGTTGGGTAAGGGTATTTGGAATATGATTAGTTTGTGGTCCGACCAGGGTACTGCAGTAATGGACAGCATGGGGACATGGGTTGAGTCAAATGTTGTCTGTGGGGCGAATACCAGGTCTAATATGTTTCCTTTCACGTGGGTAGGTTCACTGACTAGTTGCTTGTATCCTAGTTCCTCCAGGGCTTCGAGGAAGGCTGACGCCTGAGTATCTTGCAGGGCTGGCAGATTGAAGTCGCCTAGTACCCAGCTTGGTATGCAAGGGCTCCGGACATTGGAGGCGAGATCAATTATTGTTGCGAGGTCATCAGGGGAGGTTGATGGGGCTCTGTAGAGAAGGTTGATGGAGCAGTTCTTGTTTGCTATAGTGATTGTATCGAGGTGTGTTGTGCTAGTGACGTTAATCAGGTGGAAATGGAGGTCTCTTGGTGAGGACGAGTACTCCTCCCCCTCTTTTGTTGTCTCTATGGCAGGTGTGTATTGAGAAATTGGTGGGTAGGAGTTGGTTGAGGAGGACATTGTCATCACTGGATAGCCATGTCTCTGTGATCAGGAGTATGTCGAGGTCATGGAGTGATATCAAGTCTGAGATAACTGGCCATTTCTTGCGGATTGAGCGAGCGTTTATGAGGGCACATTTTAAGTTTTGGGGGAGGGCACTTTCTTCTTGTTTGGCTTTCTTAGTATGTTGAAGTGCGACGTGTAGTAAGTGGGGGTGGAGCGTGTGGGTATCTTCCTTTGTCTTGTAGTAGGGAGCACTTGACCATCTCCTCCCATAGCTCAGTAGGATTGGTATGTGCTTGTGGGTAGGAGATAAGACCATAATGCTACTGAGCCATCCGGAGAGGAGGTAGCAGCCAATTATGACAATGAGCGAGGGGGCCATTCTTGGTATCTACCCTGTTTTGTGTGGCCAAGGGATTCGTCTGGGCTGGCCGGTGAATAGAGAAGTAGTTTGAGCTATCACAGGCAGGTACACAGGTGTGCAGTTATAACAGGCAGGCAGGCAGGTACGCACGCTGAGCTAACCACAGGCAGGTAACACAGGTATGTAGTTACAACAGGCACATCATATACTATCATAGCCAGGTATCACCGGTATGCATCTGTAATAAACAACGTTTGTACTATCCCAGATAAGTATTGTAGGCATGCACAGGTAGGTATTGTGGGCAGAGATAGATAAGCTCACTGTTGGGTTCATTTAAGTATTGTCATCGGCTAGGTCCATGTGTTATATAAAGGCTTAGATTACCTATTTTGCTAAAGGAAGTTAAGCTCCGTTGAAGATTCGTCTGCGTTGAGGGGTGGTGATGACGTCCTTGCATTACGTTTGTTCGTGTCTCTGGAGCTCGTTCTGGTCGCGGGCCTGGTTTCTGTGGGATCACTGTGGGGGTCCTGTTAGAGGTCCACGCCTAAGGGCCATGCTAAAGGGCCCTCTGGCGAGGCCCTCAGGCACGAGTGTGCCGGACGGCGCTCCCTTTTATGGTCCTCTGGGCTGCCCCAATTGGGCAGGCAGGCAGGCTTCTGGGCGGCTGCGGGCTGGGCTGCCCCGATTGGGCAGGCAGGCTTCTGGGAGGCTGCGGACTGGGCTGCCCCGATTGGGCAGGCAGGCTTCTGGGAGACTGCGGGCTGGGCTGCCCCGATTGGGCAGGCAGGCTTCTGGGCGGCTGCGGGCTGGGCTGCCCCGATTGGGCAGGTAGGCTTCTGGGGAGCTGCAGGCTGCCCCCGGCATGCTCGATCCCGCCTGGGAGAGCAGTGGCTGGGCTGGGGGGAGACCAAAGTGGAGTTTGTGCTGGACGGCGCTCCCTTTTATGGT
This sequence comes from Ichthyophis bannanicus, assembly GCA_033557465.1. Lineage (NCBI taxonomy): Eukaryota > Metazoa > Chordata > Amphibia > Gymnophiona > Ichthyophiidae > Ichthyophis > Ichthyophis bannanicus. Next base: position 232,637,859 of record CM066042.1, read on the forward strand.
CCTCTGGGCTGCCCCGATTGGGCAGGCAGGCTTCTGGGCGGCTGCGGTCTGGGCTGCCCCGATTGGGCAGGCAGGCTTCTGGGCGGCTGCGGGCTGGGCTGCCCCGATTGGGCCGGTAGGCTTCTGGGCGGCTGCAGGCTGCCCCCACCATGCTCGATCCCGCCTGGGAGAGCAGTGGCTGGGCCGGGGCAGGGGGGAGACCAAAGAGGAGTTTTTGCTGGATGACGCTCCCTTTTATGGTCCTCTGGGCTGCCCCGATTGGGCAGGCAGGCTTCTGGGCAGCTGCAGGCTGGGCTGCCCTGATTGGGCAGGTAGGCTTCTGGGCGGCTGCGGGCTGCCCCTGCCATGCTCAATCCCGCCTGGGAGAGCAGTGGCTGGGCCGGGGCAGGAGGGAGACCAAAGAGGAGTTTGTGCTGGACGGCGCTCCCTTTTATGGTCCTCTGGGCTGCCCCGATTGGGCAGGCAGGCTTCTGGGCGGCTGCGGGCTGGGCTGCCCCGATTGGGCAGGCAGACTTCTGGGCGGCTGCGGGCTGGGCTGCCCCGATTGGGCAGGTAGGCTTCTGGGCAGCTGCAGGCTGCCCCCGGCGTGCTCGATCCCGCCTGGGAGAGCAGTGGCTGGGCCGGGGCAGGGGGGAGACCATTGAAACCCTCTGCCCAGTGTGCATCGGCAACCATGTGGACAAATAGAATGCTAGGAATCATAAGGAAAGGAATGGAAAATTAATTAACCTAAGCTTAGCAAAATGATTGAAATTATCTAAATGTTCTATTCAAGTCTTCAGAATATTAGCGCCTTTAATAAAGGCTTCGGACTTGAGTTTCCACCACTTTTAAATGGGATGTCAAATCCGTTACTGCAGTTTGCAAAGTTTTTATAGACTCACTGTTCCTTGCACAGGCCTCAACAGTTTGTTTAGACTTCATATGCAAAATTTGAACCTGAGGAGTAATGGCCTCCCCCGGAAGCTTTAATAGCTGTCCAAATAATCTCTATTGTAAATTGCTCCAGTCACTGTAGTTCAAATGCAAAAAATAGTTTCCAAAGGGCCTCGAGAATCCAAGGATTCCATGATCTCCTCTGGGTGGGAACTGGCAATACCAGCCGTTACCGACAAACTCCCTCTCTTTGGTATAGCACCGAGCCGCTGATCCGGTGGGGTTCTTCTAGCATCCACACCTCTTCCAGCAGGTGACCCCAGCGAGGTTCTAGGTACGCCTACTTTAGATGCACTCACTACCTCCATCCAATTTGAGGATACATTAGGGCATACCTGTTTTGAGGGCTTCTGTGTCTCCGGGGGTGTTAGCTCAGTACTGGAGAGGGACTGCGAGGCTGAGCACTCTGACAACCCCTCAACCAGGCTTACCACCTCCTGATCTATCGCCGGAAGCTGCTGTCTGCTCAGAAATGCTTCAATAGGTCCCAAGGTAACCGGAGAGGAGGTTAGCAGACTGGCTTGGGGTCACAGACATTGCTTTACCTTCCTCGTCCTTCCCATAGTAATATTTGCGCATGAGCCAGCCATTCAGAGTACGACCATCTTGGATCCTCCTCGAGAGCCACTTTTCTAAAATGAAGGATATTATAATGCCTCTGTATTGCTCAATGGTGCGACCACAGGTGCTCCTTGTGGTTTTGGGCAAGCCACTTAACCTTCCATTGCTCATGTTCCCTGTAAAATAGTTATCTCCAAGTTATAATGCGCTGTTCAATGTAATTTCAGTTTGTTCAATGTAAACCGCCTTGATGTCACGAAAGGCGGTATATAAGAAATATTGTGTGCAATTCTGGTTGCCATATCTGAAAAAAAATATATAACTGAATTAGAAAAGGTACAGAGAAGAGTGACAAAAATAGTAAAGGGGGTGGAAGGATATCTCTGCGAAGAAAGGCTTTAAAGGTTAGGGCTCTTCAATGATGGTTGAAGGGAGATATGATTTTGTTTTTTTAACATGCTGTCAAGTCAATGCTGACTCCTGGCGACCCAGCAGCCTCTGGGTTTCTTGGCAAGGTATGACTGGAAATAGATTGCCAGGCCTTTTTTTTTCTTCCGAGGCAATGAAGGGTGAAGTGACTTGCCCAAGGTCACAAGGAATGCTAATGGGAATCAAATTCTGCCCTCTTGGGTACTTGGCTGTTGCTCTAACCACTAGGTTACTCCTCTACTCTGGAGATATGATAGAGATCTATAAAATAATGAATGGAATAGGTAAATATTGATCAGTTGTTTACTCCTTCAAAAAGTAGAAAGACTAGGGGACACACAATGAAACTGCAGAACGCTCCAAGAAGACTTGAAGTCCCATTGGCGCCCAAAGAGTTTGATTCTTGTTGTTATATGTATGGCATGCTGTCAGGGGCGGCCCAAGGGGGTTGTGGGGCCATTTGCGAAGACTCGGTGTGGGGCCTCATTTGCATAAGTGGCCTCATTTGCATAAATATTTGCATAATGCTACCATACACTAACTTTTAGTAAACACGTCTCTTAATGAATGTATGGATAAAGAAAGACTAAAAGATTTCTACATTACTATAATCCAGTGCCAACCGCCAGGCACATTAGGAACTACTACAAACACTGCCCATTTAGAACCCATAGCAAACCCGCCATATCGTAACAGCACTACCAGGACTCACAAAGCACCAGACCCTACCTATCAAAAGGCAACACTTCAAATATTAAACAAATACATTTTAGAGAACAACAATACATGACCTGCTGGGGAAAGAGAACAAGTGGCAATGTCAAATAGGAATTACATAAACAGAATACCTCAGCTCAGTTACACATGCAGAACATAGACCATCACCAAACAAGGAATCACAATGTAGAAACAGGAAGGCAATAATTAAACTGGGAACCCCAAAAGCCAAACTTGGAATGTACAACAACACTATAGAAATAAAACTATAAATTAATTTCCTCTTGTACTAAACAAAGCGCAGATGTTAATGATGCATATTTCCCAGAGCTGACATATTCCAGTTAATAAATTCAAAATAAAGAGATATTTTTCTACCTTTTGTGCATTTTTTTTCAGTTGCAATTGCTCCAGCCACTTTCTTCTGGTTTCTTCGTGTCTTCTGCTAACTCTCCATCGTCTGCTGTCCATTTGTCCTTTCTTCTCTCTTCTAGTTTATTTCCATTCTCTCTCTACATCTGCTTTAACATACTAATCTTTCTCCTTTTGCTCTTTCCTCATTCCTATTTCATCCACTCAAATTTTACCCCTCCATCCTCAATCCCCACTTACTCTCCCAATACCTGGCCAATTGTAGATTTTTCGTCTCTCCCACACAAAATATTTTTCCCCTCTCCATTTCACTCTCCCAGCCCCATCCCATTCTAATCCTCCCCCAACATCAGCTCCCTTCTAGTTCCAGCTTCACCCAGCATCTGCTCCCTTCTAGTCCCTGCATCAGCCCATTTCCAGTCCTAGCCCCCCATCAGCACATTTCCAGTCCTAGCTCCCCATCCATTTCCAGTCCTATCCGAGTCCCTCCATCAGCTCATTTCCAATCCCAGCCCCCCATCAGCCCATTTCTAGTCCTTTCCTAGCCCCACCATCAGCCCATGTCAAATCCTAGCTCCCCTCCACTCAGCCCAATTCCATTCCAAGCCCCCCATGAGCCTACTTCCAGTTCTAGCCCCTACATTTCAATCCAAGCCCCCACCACAGCCCATTTCCAATCTTAGCTCCCCAACAGCCCATTTCCAGTCCTATCCTAGCTGCTCCATCAGCCCATTTCCTGTCCTAGTTCCCTCCCCTCACAGCCCATTTCCATTCCAAGCCCCCCTCCCCATCAGCTATTTGCAGTTCAAGCCCCCCTTTCACTCAGCCCATTTCCATTCCAAGTCCCTGTCCCCGTCCCCATCAGCTATTTGCAGTTCAAGCCTCCCCTTCCACTCAGCCCATTTCCAGTCTTAGCCCCCCCATAGCCCATTACCAGTCCTAACCCCCCCATCACCCCATTTCCAGACTTAGCCCCCCCCCATAGCCTATTACCAGTCCTAACCCCCCATCAGCGCACAGCCCATTACCAGTCCTAACCCCATCAGCCCACCTCCAGTCCTAACCCCCCCATCAGCCCACAGCCCATTACCAGTTCTAAACCCCCTCCCCCCCATCAGCCCAGGGAAAATTTAAAAAAAAAGCTTGCTGCTGCTGCTGCGGTAGCAGCAGAATCGACTGTCCCGCGGCCCCCCCCCCTCCCGGCTGAGCTCTCCCTGCCCGGCTGATCCTCTCCGCGACGGCTTTCAGATCCGCGAAGGGAGAGTGTCTCACTGTCTCCCTTGCGGCTCTGTTAAACCCGCAGGGGCTGATGGGAAATTTCCCATCAGCCCCTGCAGGCTTAACAGAGCCGTGAGGAGACACTCTCCCTTCGCGGATCTGAAAGCCGTCGCGGAGAGGCTCAGCCGGGCAAGGAGGGCTCAGCCAGGCAGGGGGGGGGCCCGCGGGACAGTTGATTCTACCACTGCCACAGCGGCAGCAGCAACCGCCAGCTTTTTTTTTAAAATTTAATTTATTTTTAAAGCAGAATGTTCTTTGCGCGGGGCCCCCTGAAACGCGGGGCCCTGTACAAAAAACATTCTTGCTCAATGGACAGGCCGGCCCTGCATGCTGTAGTAGGGGTAGTGAAGTGTAAATTCATGCCCCTCTGGTGCAACTCTGTGCAGTAGATTGTTCTAGTTTTCCAGCACTACTTCACTTGAGGAAAGACATCTTGAAACAGAAGCAGCTTTAATCCTTGATATTCGAAATTCCTTTGGGTGTGTTACCTCTGAATACGCTTATTTTTATCTGCCTAGTTCAAAATGCAAGCTATTACCAGCCTGAGCCTCCAACCATCATTCCACTTTACTCCCAACCAATGGACCCAATCTACCCTCATCGGATGTTCTTCTATAGGTAGGGCCCAAAGCCCCATGGAGCCAGGATTCGACCAGAGGTAAAGGCTCAGTATCCTTAATAGTTTCTGATAGCCCGATGATTCTAATATCATTCTGATGACCTCATTGTTTCTGGACTTTGATCTGTTCAAGCAGTGGTTTTTTGTTTAGTCTTTAGCGCTCAGATCCGGATCTCAAAAGCCACAGCCCTATCTTCTTGTTGCAATATGCTGTCTTCCTCTCTTTTCAGCCATGCTAAGTGGGTCTCCATCCACTTTTTAATTTCATCTATAGTTGCTTGAATCCTTGTGAGTTTATAATCAATAACACCACTGTAAGGCTCCAAACTGTCAGAGGAGGGGAAGTGTTAATCAAAGAGAAAGGAAAGAATGGTCATTTGACTAGGGAGCCAAAACTATCCTCCAGAGGGGTAGCCATGTTAGTCTGGAGCACAAAAGACAGAATACCAGTTTTTCGAGGCTTGAGCTTTTCAAAACAAAAGTCCTGTTTGCATGCATTTTAGTACTATTAGCACCCAGGCTTGTATCTGCAGGCCTATTTAAATAATTACAGAATTTGGGAATTGCAAGCTCGCAGCATAGCACATCTTAGGCACATTGTAGCTTATCCTGCATGTTTGGTTTTAGTGCCTTCTGCAGCATGCAGCACTAACCACCAGACTAGCACCTTTATCTGTCCATTCATAATTTATTTATTTATTGTATTTATTTATAGCTTTTCTATACCACGTTATTTAAAATCAGTGTGGTTTACAGTTAACAATTCTTTGTACAAAGCAGGGGGATCTACTTTGCACTTACATTGAACAGGTATATCAACTTGGATTTATAACTGGTAATTATATACAATCAGCATATTGTCACTGTGCTGTTAACGCAACAGGCTTGCTCAGTAACTATGTACAGATTTGTCATTAACTATGTGCAGGAGTGCTAGGTCTTTGCGCTTTAAATAGTTGGGCTTCTGGGAGTGATTGCTTCACCTTGTTCAGGGTGTGTTGGTGGTGATTTTGAGGTGGGTGGGGATATGGTGGGTGTATTTGAGACGTTGGGGTATGAGTAGTGTTGAATGAATAGATGGTGCTTTAGTGCCTTCCTGAATTGGGTGAGGTCAGTAATCGCTCGGATAGAGGTTGGTAGGTCATTCCAGTGAGTAGGAGCATAGAATGTAAAGGCTCTATTCTTTGTTGACTGATTGCATTTTGTTATTTCCTTGGAGATTACTAGTGTGTTCATGGTGGAGGTCCTTCTGGATCTGTTTGGGGGGGTGGGGTGGAGGAGGTCCGTTAAGGACATGTTATTGATGGCTTTGAAGGTCATGAGTACCACTTTGTGGGTGAGCCTGCAAGTGATTGGAAACCAGTGTATGTCTTTTAGGATTGGGGTTGTGTGTTCTCTTCTGGAGGCACCATGTAGGAAGCGGGCCGCAGCGTTCATAGCCAGTTGTAACGGGTTCAGTGTGCTCTTGGGGAGTCCGTGCAGTATAGCATTGGCGTAATCAAAGTGGGGGATTACCAGTGCTTGGAAAATTGTTCTGAAGTCCTCTGGCTGTAGTAAGGGTCGGAGGTGCCGGATTGTCCGGATCTTGTGGTATATTCCTTTGATGCTATTTATGTGGGCCTTCAGGTCAAGGTGCCTGTCGAGAGTGATGCCCAGGTATCGGATGGTGGGTTTGCTTAGGAACTCAGCATCTCTTACCTTCAATGATGCGGGGGGGGGCGAAGGCATTACTTCTTGTGGCGAATAGGACATCGGTCTTGTTGCAGTTGATCCTGAGATTCTGAGAGTAGAGCCAGTCGGTGATAGCGTTAAAACAATTAATTAATGTTGTGAAGTCTGGGTGGTCAATGTCGAATGGGGTGAACAGCAGCACATCGTCCGCATATATCGGGCAGGATATATTGATTCTCCAGGACCAAGCAGGAAGTCAGTCCTCACATATGGGTGACGTCGGCGCCGACGGAGCCCTCGCGGAGCAATTTTCCCCAGCTTTCAAAGAAAGCCTTTGGGAATTGCAGCGCGCATGCGCGGTCCCCTTCCCGCCCAAAGGTGCCATCTTAGCCAGTCTTCTTTTTTCCGCGGAGCCCTACAGGCGCTGTCTACAAGTCACCGCTGAAAAGTTGATTTTCTTTCTTTATTTTAGTATTTTCTTCGGTTCGACGCCGGTCCTTTTTCCGTCCGGCCTCGCGACGCCGGTTGCGAGGCCTCCCCTTCTTTTCGGTTTTTCTGTCCTTCGTGACAAATTCGCGCTTTTTTCACTTTTCCCTGGCGGCACGAACGTTTGACCTCGCAGGGGCCCTTTTTCCCCCGATGGCCGCCAGTGGTTTTAAAAAGTGTGTTCAGTGTAAGAAACTTATGTCTCTTACTGACACACATGATTGCTGCCTCCGTTGCCTGGGCCCAGATCATGAAGAAATGATCTGTGGAGCCTGTAGCAAGATGTCCGCGAAATCTTTGCGGAGTCGGCAGCATCAGCGGGAGAGAATCTTCTCTGACCCCAGCCGTACCCGGACCTCGTCAGAAGCTTCGGTGTCCAGGGAATCTGGCTCTGAACACCGTCGGAGCTCCTCTGAGAGGGGGTCTCCTTCCCGGGAACATCATCGGAGGAAGAAACCCGCGAGGACGGCGTTGGTGGACGCTCCTGGCTCCGCGAGGGCCAGGTCGCATAGCCCCGATAGCCGTCCCGGGTCTTTGGAGCTGGAGCGGCCGTCCAAGCAGCCTCGTCTGGAGATGGACTCGTCTGCTCACGTAAGTCCTGTTGTCCTCGTGGACTCACCTCCAAGGGGTCCGACGTCGGGCCCGACGCCGTCGGGGCCCGAGTCGGGGGCTGCTGGGTCTCCTGAGTTCGGACTCAGGTTGACGGCCTTGGAGAGCAGCCTGGCTGCCTTCATGGACCAGCAGCGGGCATTGATCGCTGGCCTCGCTGGCGCTTCTGCCCTGACCGCCGGGACGTCGACGTCTAAGTCGACCCCGGAGACCGAGCCGATCCTCGAGTCCATGCGGGCTCGAGTCGATCCTCGGTCGAGGTCCCCTTCGGCCTCCAGTTCGGGGCCGCGGTCGTCGACGCCGACTCCCTCGGCGTCGGGGCGGACGGCGTCTGTGCCCGCCCAGCCAGAGCCGCTCGACTCCTCCTCCGAGGAGTCCGCCTGGGAATCCGAGGTGGAAGAGTCACCTGATTCTTTTCGGACTCGGTGTATCCCTTCGGACTCCCCCGAGTCCGAACCTCGGAGTCAGTCCCCTCCGGAGGATGCACGGTTCTCGGACTTCGTGAGGGATATGGCCAAGGCCTTGGCCTTCCCTGCGGATCCCGAGGAGGAGCCTCGAGCCGAAGAGCTCGATGCCCTCCAGTATGACTCTCCTGCAAAGGAGCATTTTACTGTACCGGTTCCTCCGATGCTGGAACGACTTCTCTTCCGCATGTGGGAGAGCCCGGCGTCGTCACCGGTATTAAGCAAGCGGGTCGATGCCATATATCGAGTCCGCAAGAGCCCTGGCTTCCAAAAAGCACAGCTGCCGCACCATTCCATGGTGGTGGAATCGGCCATGCATAGGCTCAAGAGCCAGAAGATGCACTCCTCGGTGCCTCCCGGCAGGGAAGCCCGCAGCCTGGATGGCATCGGTAAGAAGTGTTTCCAGGGCTCTATGCTTGCTTGTCGGGTCCAGACTTACCAGCTCTACATGGGCATGTATCTCAGGGACCTGGCTAAGGAAATAGCCGGATTCTCTGCTGGTCTCTCCGAGGAACCTTTGCGGAGGTTCCTGGCCTTGTCCACTGGTATTCGAGAGTGCTCAGAGTTTATCTCTCGAGCAGCCTATGATGGCTTTGAGGCATCGGCTCGAGTAGCCGCAGCCGGCATCGGGGCCCGCCGACAGGCTTGGCTTCAGTCATCCGACCTCGAGCCCTGGGTGCAGGACAAGTTGGTCGATGTCCCCTGCAGAGGTGAAAACCTCTTTGGCAAACCTATGGACGAGAAGGCTGCACAACCCGAGACAGAGACTCTCACCAGGACTCGGCTCTCCAGGAAAACCTCTGCCCCTTCCCAGAAGAAGAAGGGCTCGGGGAAAAAGCCCTTTTACCCGAGGAAGACGGCTGCCTATAAACACTACCCTCATTATCAGGCCTCCGCAGCTCCCCAACAGGGTCAGCAGGCCAAGGGACGGGGTAACGGGTCCCGTAGGCAGCAAGCCCCCAAGCCTGCGCCACCGGCCCCTGCTCCGCAGGGTGGGGGTTTTTGACTCTTCAGCATAGCCTCTCCCCCTCCGCTGGTTTCTCTCAGCACGGGAGGCCGGCTGGTCCACTTTGCCCACAGGTGGTCCAACATCACGTCAGATACCTGGGTGCTCCACATAGTCCGAGAGGGCTATCTTCTACACTTCCACCAGGTACCTCCCCCCTACTTTCCAGGGGAGCCTCTGCGACCCCCTCTTCACCGGGACTTACTCCTTCAAGAGTTGGCAAGTCTTCTTCAGGAACAGGCGGTGGAACCGGTGCCCCACCACCTGAGAGGTCAAGGCTTTTATTCCAGGTACTTCCTGATACCAAAGCGAACTGGAGGCCTCAGACCCATCCTGGACTTGCGGAACCTCAACAAGTTCCTGGAAAGGGAAAAGTTCAAGATGCTTACCCTTGGAATCCTGCTGCCCTACCTCCGGCAGGGAGATTGGCTATGCTCCTTGGATCTAAAGGATGCCTACACTCACATCCTTATCCACCCAAGCCACCGACAATATCTAAGGTTTGTGGTGGCAGGCAATCATTACCAGTACAGGGTACTGCCCTTTGGCCTATCCTCCGCACCCCAAGTCTTCACAAAATGTCTCGCAGTGGTGGCGGCTTATCTCCGGCTTCAAGGCCTCTTTGTCTTCCCTTACCTAGACGACTGGCTCATCAGAGCACCGTCCTCCACGGAGGCCACTCACGCCACGCAACGTACTGTGACTCTGCTCCAGTACTTGGGCTTTGTCATAAACTTCGAAAAGTCCACTTTGCTCCCCTCTCAGGATCTCGAGTTCATCGGCGCCAGGTTAAACACGCTTCAAGCGCGAGCCTTTCTGCCGCTCGACAGGGCACAACGGCTCATGGCTCTCGCCAGCCGCTTTCGCAGCCATTCCCGGGTCTCGGCCAAGCACTTTCTGAAACTGCTCGGCCATATGGCTTCCACGGTCCATGTGACCCCCAATGCCCGCCTGAATATGCGGCCTGCTCAATGGTGCCTTCGCTCACAATGGCGTCAGGCCTCGGGGAGACTAGCGGACTCAGTACGAATCTCCAGCCCGCTGGTCTCTTCTCTACAGTGGTGGCTTCATCTGCCCAACCTAGTGCTCGGAATGCCCTTTCAGTCTCCTCCGCCTGTTCAGGTACTGACGACCGACGCTTCTCTCCTGGGTTGGGGAGCACATTGCCAAGGGACATGTACTCAGGGTCTCTGGACCCCGTGGGAATCTGCCCAGCAGATCAACTTCCTGGAGCTCAGAGCGATCCGCCTGGCTCTCCGGGCCTTCTCCCACCTTACCACTCGCCAGTCCGTCCTCGTCCAGACGGACAATCAAGTGGCCATGTTCTACGTGAACAAACAGGGGGGCACAGGCTCCTTCCTTCTCTGTCGGGAAGCACAAAAGCTCTGCGCTTGGGCCATCAGCCGAGGGATCCTCCTCAAAGCTGTCTACCTCCCAGGTCAAGAAAATTACCTGGCAGACAAACTGAGCAGAATCCTCCAACCACACGAGTGGAGATTGGACCCGTTGGTGGTTCAAAGGATCTTTCTCCAGTGGGGCCTCCCCACGCTGGATCTATTTGCCAGTCCTCTGAACAGGCAACTTCCTCGGTTCTGCTCTCGGGAACCGCATCCCCTCCGAGTAGCGGCGGATGCTTTTCTGCTCTCATGGTCCACGGGCCTTCTGTATGCCTTTCCTCCCATGCCGCTGGTGTCTCGAACACTTTTCAAGGTTCTCCAGGACAAGGCTTCGATGATCCTGATAGCTCCCCGGTGGCCCAGGCAACCGTGGTTCCCGCTTCTGATGCAACTGGCGGTGGATACTCCGTTGCCTCTGGGGTTTCAACCCGATCTCCTGACCCAGGATCAGGGGTCTCTCCTACACCCCAACCTCAGATCTCTTCATCTGATGGCCTGGCTGCTGAAAGGGTAGTCCTTGCTCCCCTCCTGCAACCTCCGGAGGTGGAAGAGGTCGTGCTAGCTTCCAGGCGACCCTCTACCCGGAAATCCTACGCCCTTAAATGGCGTCATTTCTCCACCTGGTGTACTCAACAGTCTCAAGACCCCTTCTCCTGCTCGGTGTCCGTGGTCTTGCAGTACTTGCTTTCCCTCTCCAATCTTGGACTTAAGTCCAACTCGGTCAAAGTTCACCTCAGTGCTATTTCGGCACATCATGTGCCGGTGGAAGGCAGGCCTCTTTCCGGCCACCCTCTCGTGGCATGGTTCTCCCGAGGTCTCCTTCTCCTTAAACCACCTTTGCGCCCCCCAGCCCCCGACTGGGACCTGAACGTGGTTTTACAGCGGATCACCTGTCCGCCTTTTGAACCCATGGCTACCTGTCCTCTCCGTTTTCTTTCTTGGAAAACCTTATTCCTGGTAGCCCTCACTTCCGCTAGACGCGTTAGTGAACTGCAGGCCCTAGTGTCTGATCCCCCTTACACTAGGTTCTACAGGAACAGGGTAGTCCTGCGGACTCACCCTAAGTTTCTTCCAAAAGTGGTCTCCCCTTTTCACATCAATCAGGAGGTGGTGCTTCCGACCTTCTTTCCCAGGCCACACTCCAGCCGAGCTGAAATGGTCTTGCATACCCTGGACTGTCGGAGGGCGTTAACCTTCTACCTGGATCGTACGCGGGAGCACCGTAAGACTGTTCAGCTCTTCCTGTCTTACGACCCTATTAAATTAGGGCTCCCTGTCTCCAAGCGTACTCTGTCCATCTGGGTCGCTGACTGTATCGCTTGGACTTATGGGGCGGCAGGCCTCTCGTTGGAAAGTCGAGTCACGGCTCATCGGGTTAGGGCGAAGGCTGCGTCAGTGGCTTACCTCCGCTCTGTTCCATTGGCAGACATCTGCCGGGCCGCCACTTGGTCTTCGAGCCAGACTTTTGCAACCCATTACTGCCTCGAGAGGGAGTCTCGCAGGGACAGTGCTTTCGGACAGGCAGTCCTCCGTAATCTCTTCGAGGTTTAAGCATCTCCTACCCTCCATCCCGGATGTTGGGCTACCGGTTGAGATTAGTCAGAGAAGATTCCTTCCTTCTGTGCTGCTGAGCTAGAGGGAGCTCATTTTTGTGCTTAGGGTCTCCGGTAGCCTTAAGCTTGGGAGTCCCATATGTGAGGACTGACTTCCTGCTTGGTCCTGGAGAAAGCGTAGTTACTCACCTGTAACAGGTGTTCTCCAGGAGCAGCAGGAATCAGTCCTCACAACCCTCCCTCCTCCCCGTGGAGTTGCAGTCATATGATTTAGTTTTTGCAAATTTTTTGCTGTCTTTTCGCTATGTCATCAGACTGGCCAAGATGGCACCTTTGGGCGGGAAGGGGACCGCGCATGCGCGCTGCAATTCCCAAAGGCTTTCTTTGAAAGCTGGGGAAAATTGCTCCGCGAGGGCTCTGTCGGCGCCGACGTCACCCATATGTGAGGACTGATTCCTGCTGCTCCTGGAGAACACCTGTTACAGGTGAGTAACTACGCTATGTGCGGATGATTGCGCATAAAGGCTTCAACAGGAGGGCGGAGAGTTAGGATCCTTGCAGAACTCCTTGTCTTTGTTGGAAAGGCTCAGAGGCCCTGGAGCCTAGTTGTACCTGCTGCCATCTGTCCGTCAGGTATGACTTGCACCAGCTCAGGGCCGAGCCTTGGACTCCCTTCTCCTAGAAGCTGCTCGTGGTTGACAGAGTCGAATGCCGCAACAATGTTCAAGAATATAAGAGCATACCCTCTTCTGATGTTGTCCAGCCCAGTGGTTAGGGTATTGATTAGTGTGGTAAGTAGTGTCTCTACGCCATGTGATTCCCTAAATCCGTGCTGGGCTGGGTCTAGAGGGGCTGTGGCATCTAGATGGTGCTGGATTTGATGTTGGATGACCTTCTCGATATCTTGGCTAGCAGGGGGATGCTTGAGATGGGTCGATAGGATTCCACCTTCTGGGGATTCAGCTTGTTATTTTTTAGAAGTGGCCGGATGGACGTCTGTTTGAGGCTTGATGGGAAGGTGCCTGTTGAGAACGATCTCTCCATGATCTTGGCTAGGCTAGGGCTGAATTCATCACGCATTGATTTTATCCAGAAGGCAGGGCAGGGGTCGTTTAGGGCAGTTGTGGTGTTGATGTGCACCTGATAGATGTGTACAGCCAAACATGACAAAGATCGTAGATCTCTTTTACACTGAAATCTGCCTAAAAATAAACAGAGAAATTTAGTACTTAAAACAAAAAGCTTGTTCAGTAAGCAGAGAAGTTATGGAGGAAGCTGTTGTGTTTGGATCCATCTTGTGGCTACAATGAGGGATTGTAACAGCTAATAAAGAGTGGTTTTACTAGTTAGGAAGCTGATGCTTTTTCATTTTTTCCAACCCAAAGGAAATTGGAAAGAATTAAATAAAAGGAGTCGAATGTCTGTCTCTCTCTATCTGGGAGCAAAATAACTTTGAAAATTTAAAGGAATGGGATGAAACTTTGCATGTGGGGAAAAACTGGTAAAAAGATGCCTCAAGTTTAAAAATGGGATAAATTGAACTGGGGATTCCAGAGAAATAAGCCTGCCGAAAACAGTCCAGTGTTTGTCTTTGTGAGAAGGGGTTCCAGCTTCTGTAGAATAGAAACTTACACACAGCGAACCAGGGTCTGCCCAAGGATTTCTGCCACTGCAGACAGAAACCCCTGCCAAGCCGAGCTGTGCTACCAGTTCTATCTTGGGGGAGGAGGTGGGCGGTGGGGCAGCAGTATCTTAAAAGCAGCATCTTTCTGCAATAGCGGCAAGTCATCTGTGCTGAAGCACATGACCTGCACAAGACTTGCCACAGGCAACAAAGTAGCAGCACAAAGTCACCCACCCAGGTCGGTTGTGCTAGGCAGCCGCTTAGCTCATTTAGTGGACGGGCTGGCCCTGAGTGAAGTGTAACAGTTAGAGAATTATTCCTTTCAAACTCCCACTCCCTCTCCCTGTTCTCTCCCAACCCCTCAAACTGGCCCCACCACCAAAAAATGCCTTCCCCACCAATTGCCTCCACTCCCAAAAAGTATAGTTTTACAACTGCCCTTCCAGCCCACCAAATACTGCCACCAACAACTGCCTCACCACCCCGCAAACTGCCCCATCCACAAAGACTATACCCCATTCTACCACACTGATAACTGTCCCCACACCAAAAACCAACCTCACACAATAGCCTCAACACCCTGCAAACCGCCCCACCCTGCTAGTTGTGCCCTACAATACCAATAATTGTCCCTACCCCTGTAAAACAATCTCCTGCAACTGCCTCACCCCCGTAACAACCTCCCACAACTGTCCTACCCCCTTACAAACTACCCCACCCCCCAAAATATACCCTCACAACTATCCTACCACCCTGCAAACTGCCCCATCCTGAAAAAAAATCCCTCACAACTCTCTCACTACCCTGCCAACTGCCCCCCAAAATCTACCATGCCAGAACTGCCCTGCCAACCTGCACACTGCGTCACCCCTAAAAAGAACCCCCAACTGCTCCACTACATCACAAAATGCCTCTCCCAAAAAACTGCCCCACTACTTTACTAAATGCCCCTGAATATGCCCAACCACCCCACAAACGTCCTCCACTCCCAAAAATTGCTGTCCCGCAATTGCTGCACACCCAAAAACTACCTCCCACAAGCCTGAAAACTGCCTCACTCGCCAAAAATATCCCCTGTGACAACTCCACTCCCAAATAATTTCCTCATGCAAATGCACCATTCCCAAAAACTACCTGCCCACAACTAGTATGAGCCAAAAATTTAAATAATTTCCCTGTATCCTTTTTGAGATGTGATGACCAGAATTGCACATGATACTCAAGGTGCAGTCACACCATGGAGCAGTACAGAGGAATTATGATATTCTATATTTTCTAGGTCTAATTTTGTTTCTAGTTTTTTAGATTTTAGCTAACATTTCTGCCTGCAATTTAATCTGTAGCTATAAATAGAACTGCACAAATTTCAGCCTCTATTTCATAGTGGTTTTAGAAAAGCAACCTTGCCTTGTACCTGACAAAGGGCAAGGCTGGCATCAAGTAGTTAATTATTTCCCAACAAGGGTCTCTGGTTGTGAAATTCCATCATTTAGCTTATTACCATTTTGTTTCAATAATAATTTGAAGGTCCAAGCAGATTTTGCCCTTTATAATCCCTCCCGCCCTACCCCTCCCCAGCTTCCTTTTCCTACATAGTCTCCCCAATATATATAATCAATAGTCTTCAATTAAAGAAGAATCAAGTGAACTTGCTATTTGATCTTCATTATCATTGTGCAGCTGTTCTAACACTTTCCAAGTAATTCATTATATCTTTCATTCCGTTCAGTACCTGTGGTGCCTTAGTCCTAAAGCAGGCAATCTGGAGGTTCAGAGCCTGCCCCATCTGTCTCATACTCTCTGCCATGAAAAAGGAACTTATTCAACTCAAACAGGAATTGGCTGCAATTAAAGGTGCTTCCAGAACTATTAATCATCCTGACATTTTACCCTTATCATCACAGAAAATAAAACAACCTAGGAATGAGTGGATTACAGTGGGCTAAGGTAGATTATGACCTGTGACATATAAATGTCCTCCTTCCCAATTGATGCCCTTACAAAATTCCTTTGCTCTATTGGAACATTATTCTCATGACATGAAATCTGAGGTGGAGCCCATAAAGAGAATCACTCACTGCAAATGACATCTCCAAAGCACTGATTCAAAACAAATCTCAGAACAAAAAATTGATACTGCTAGGAGATTCTTTTATCAGAGACATTAACTTGGGAACAGAATACAAGGGTCCCAACAAGGTGAGATGCGTTCTGGGATTGTCAGCTAGTAGGAATGCAAACCAAATACTGGGTGCAATTAGAGAAGAAAATAAGGTTTCTTAAATTCATGTTATAGTCCATTTGGAGACAAATGACTTGCCCAGAAATAGCAGTCTTGTAGCATAGAGAGAGAGAGATTTCCAAAAGCTTGGAGAGAGTTTGAAGTCCATGGTAAGGTCTGTAGCTTTTTCAGAAGTAGTACTTACCTGTGGAAAAGGAGAGGAAAAGTTACATCATGCATCAGCAAGTGACCCAAAACCTGGTGTCAACAGGAGGTTTTAGATACATTGGAGGCTGGGGCAATATAAGGAAAAACAAAAAGCTACTGTATACCGTAATGATGCCCTACATCTTTTTGTGGCTGGAAAAATGATCCCAAGTAAGAAATTCAGACAATATATTTCTAGGCATTTAAACTAGAGGATGGGGTGGCTCATGAAATCTGATGAGTCTGGGATATCACCCCAGCAAAAAAAAAGACAATAGTAGGGAAAACAACAAAATCATGTTAGCTACTCACTCATCAGCAGCAAGCTAGAGGGAGGGTAGTAGTTAAAAGGCTGTACAGGTTATGAGAGATCCGACAAGAAATAGCTTGAAAGCAATGAGAAGACATGCTTGCAGTCTGCGTAATAAAGTTCCAGATCTGCAAGCCCTATTAGTAGAAGCAGACTTTAATATTGTTGCTATTACAGAGACATGGAACTACTATCCATACAGGAAAATAGAAAAGGGAACCTCTATCCTTACAGGTGTCATCTGCAGACCTCCATCTCCATCAGAGAAACTTGACAAAGACCTGATCAGAAGTTGGGAATGAAAGGTGGGTGCTGTTGCTGGGAGATTTCAACCTGCCAGATATGGATTGAAATGTCCCCTCTGCAGAATCATAAAAAATCAGGGAGATCTTGGATGCCTTTCAAGGTGCTCTGCTCAGATAAATTGTGAAGGAACTCGTGAGGGAAAGAGCAACATTGGATCCACTGCTCATAAATGGAGATAGTGTCTCTAATGTCTGGGTGGGTGCCCACTTAAGCAACTGTGATCATCACATCTTTGGTTTGAGATAAAAGCCAAGGAAAAGTCCAGTCACAGCAAACTCAAAAGTGCTAGATTTCAAAAATGCTGATTTTAGTAAAATAGGAAAGTACTTGAAGGAAGAGCTGGCTGGATGGAAAGAGAAGAGGAAAGGCAGTGGGCCATGCCGAAAGGAGCAATGAAAAATGGCTACAGATTTTTAGGTAAGGAAAGTAAATAAAAGCAAGAGGAAGAGGAAACTGATATAGTTTTCAAGGAAATAGCTAAAAAAACATAAAGGCAATAAAGGTAGCGTTCACAAGAAGAGGAACCCAAAAAAGAATTCCAGATGAAGCTCAGGCAAAGAAATAAGGATGGCAAAAATACAGGCAGAAGGAAAAAACAGTTAAAGATGTAAAGCAAGGAGATAAGACTTTTTTCAGATATGTCAAGGAGAGGAGAAATGCTAGAGGTGGAATTATAAGACTGAAAGAAACTGAGGACCACTACGTGGAGAGTGATGAAGAAAAAGTGGAAATGCTAAACAAATGCTTTTGTTCTATGTTCACAGAGAGAATGGCCTCATGCCTGACAGTTAAATTTTAATACGAATAATTGAAAAGTGATATACTTGGGGTGGAGAAATCCAAAGGATCAAAGTGCAATAGTGCATGAAACGTTGACCTGAACGGACCAGGAGAAAGACCTTGGGATGATAGTGTAAGTGGTAAAAGAATGTGAAAAGACTGTGGCCAAAGCAGGAATGATGCTAGGCTGCATAGAAAGGGGCATAACCAGCCAAAAAGGAAAGATGATAATTCCCCTGTACAAGTCAATGGTGAGGCCTTACTTGGAATACTGGAAACAGTACAAAGGAAAGCAACCAAATGGTATGAGGTTGGCACCAAAAGCCATATATAAAGAGACTTGCAGACCTGAATATGTATGCGCTAGAGAAAAGGAGAGACGGGAGATTTGATACAGACCTTTAAATTCTTGAAAGGTAGTAATTAACAAACAAACCATTTTCAGAGATGCAGAAACTATAAAACTGTTGTTGTTGTTAAGTGCTGTTGAGTCGGTGTTGACTCCTGCGACCCTCTGGGTAGTTGATCTAAACTTTGTTCGGTCTTCAGCCAAGCGGATCATTGTTGACAGACTGGCACGGAGGGTGAAGCAGTTAGGTGCACAGGTGGTGTTCTCTTCAATCCTCCCTGTTGAGGGTAAAGGCCAAGGCAGAGAGGCTCGCATCCTGGAGATGAACGCATGGCTGCGTGGATGGTGTCATCGAGAGCGTTTTGGTTTCCTAGACCATGGGATGCTGTTCCAAGGGTTGCAGAGCAGAGATGGCATCCATCTGTCCAAGAAAGGTCAACGCATCTTCGGTAGTAGACTGGCTAATCTACTGAAGAGGGCTTTAAACTAGATTCGTTGGGGATGGGTGAAGAAAGCCCCCAGGTAAGTGAAAGCCCCCAGGTAGGTGATGCATTAAATACCTTTATGGAAATGGGTAACAGGGGTAACATATGGAAAGCAGTGTGTATAAATGCCCGTAGCATGGGAAATAAGATCCCTGATGTTGAAGCTTTGTTGGGAGTGGCTGACTTGGATTTAGTGGCAGTTACAGAAACATGGTTCACAGAAAACCATGATTGGGATGTAACTATACCTGGCTATACTTTATTCAGAAAGGACCAGGGTAGGAAGAAGGGGAGGAGGAGTGGCACTATATGTAAAAACTACTATTAAAGCTTTGGAATTACAGAGCTTAAAAGGGAGAGAGGAGGCATTGTGGGTTAAACTAGAAAGAGGGAAAGAGAAATCTATTTGCATTGGTGTGATATACAGACCTCCCTCACAAGAGGAAGAGGTGGACAGAGAGTTAATTGAAGACATACGCAGCATTGCTAGGAAAGGGGAAGTGCTACTGATAGGAGATTTCAATATGCCAGATGTTGATTGGCACATTCCTGCTGCAGTATCATCTAGAAGTAAGGAGATCCTGGATTCTCTACAGGGAGAACTATTCAGGCATTTGGTAACAGACCCCACACGTGAAGGGGCCATACTGGACTTGGTGCTTACCAATGGTGAACGTGTTTCTGATGTTGTAGTGGGAGATCATTTTGCATCCAGTGATCACCAGATGGTGTGGTTCAGTATTCGGACTAGGGCTGTTAGAATCCATTCAAAGGTGAGGATCTTAGACTTTAGGAAGACTAACTTTGCAAAGATGGGCCAATTTCTCAGGGAGTCGTTAGTGGGATGGGAACAGCTGGGGGATGTAGAAAAACAGTGGGCAAAACTGAAAGGGGATATTTTAAGGGCAACCAACCTTTTTGTTAAAATGGTAAATAAGGTAAAAGGAAAAGGAGACCGCTATGGTTTTCGAAAGAAGTAGCTGAAAAAGTGAGGAAAAAGAGGGAGGCCTTCATGAAATTTTTTATTTATTTATTTAACAATCATTTACATACCGCATCTTCCAGTGATCAGATGCGGTTCACAATAAACAAATATAAACAAAAACAAATAAACAAAAATGAAATACAAGACATCACAGAGAGAGGAAGACAGGCATCTGTATTTAGAAAAACTAAGAGAAGCTAGCAAAGTAGTCAAGAAGGCAAAGATTCAAAAGGAGGAGGAAATGCAATAAAATGGGGGGATAAGACATTTTTCAGATATATTAGTGAGAAGAGGAAGGGCAAAAGTGGTATTGTCAGACTCAAGGGTGCAGGGGAGGAATATGTAGAAGCTGATAAGGATAAAGCGGAATTGCTTAACAAATATTTTTGTTCTGTGTTCACAGATGAAGAACCAGGAGCAGGACCTCAGAAAACACCCACAAATAGGAACAGAAGCGAGGGACATCTTGAACAATTTTCAGAAGACTGTGTTTGTGAGAAACTAGCTCAACTTAAAGTAGACAAAGCGATGGGACCGGATGGGATACACCCTAGAATACTGAGGGAACTTGGGGACGTTCTAGCAACTCCACTGACTGACCTTTTCAATGCCTCGTTGGAATCGAGAGTGGTGCCAAAGGACTGGAGAGAGAGGCTCATGTGGTGCCTTTACACAAAAGCGGAAGTAAGGATGTGGTTGAAAACTACAGGCCGGTTAGTTTAACTTTGGTGGTGAGTAAATTATTGGAAACGCTGCTGAAAGAGAAAATAGTGAGGTTTCTGGAGTCCAGCGGATTACAGGATCCGAGGCCACATGGATTCACCAGAGGCAGGTTTTGTCAGACAAATCTGATTGATTTCTTTGACTGGGTGACCAGGGAGTTGGACCGAGGGAGAGCTCTAGATGTGGTGTATTTAGATTTCAGTAAAGCTGTGACACTGTTCCTCACAGGCGACTTATAAACAAACTGAGCACCCTAGGGATGGACCTTAAAGTTACTGCTTGGGTTAGAAATTGGTTGGGTGGGAGGCGACAAAGAGTACAAGTAAATGGAGCGCACTCTGAGGAGAAGGATGTTACCAGTGGTGTGCCCCAGGGATCTGTCCTTGGTCCGATTCTTTTTAACATCTTTGTTAGTGATATAGCGGAAGGACTGTCGGGTAAGGTTTGCCTTTTTGCGGATGATACCCAAATCTGCAGTAGAGTAGACACCCAGGAAGGTGTAGATAACATGAGGAGGGATCTAGCTAAGCTTGAAGAATGGTCTAGAATTTGGCAGCTGGGATTTAATGTTTAAAAAATGTAAGGTCATGCATTTGGGCTGCAGCAATCCAAGGGAGCAATATAGTATAGGGGGTGAAGTACTTTTGTCCACTAAAGAAGAGCGGGACCTAGACGTGGTTGTGTCTGATAATCTTAAAGTAGCTAAACAGGTAGAAAAGGCAATGGCAAAAGCTAGAAGGATGCTTGGGTGCATATGGAGAGGAATGGCTAGCAGAAAAAAGGAGGTGATAATGCCTCTGTATAAGTCTTTGGTGCGACCTCATTTGGAGTATAGTGTGCAATTCTGGAGACTGCACCTTCAAAAGGATGTGAACAGGATGGAGTCGGTGCAGAGGGTGGCTACTAAAAGAATTAGTGGTCTTCATTATAAAGCAGATGAGGACAGACTTAAGGATCTTAATATGTACACCTTAGAGGAAAGGCGGGATAGAGGCGATATGATTGAGATGTTTAAATACCTCCGTGGCATAAATGTTCAGGGAGAGAGCCTCTTTCAATTGAAAGCAAGTTCTGCTACGAGGGGACATGGGATGAGGGTGATGGGGGATAGATTCAGGAGTGATATGCGGAAATATTTCTTTACGGAAAGAGTAGTGGATCCGTGGAATAGTCTCCCAGTGGAGGTGGTAGAGATGAGGACAGTAACTGAATTCAAAAAAGCATGGGACAAACACAGAGGATCTCTAAAGGTAAAAAGGGGACAGTTGTAGTTGTTGATATGGAAGGACAGACTAGATAGGCCATGTGGTCTTTTTCTGTCTTCATATTTCTATGTTTCTATGTTACTGTTATTGTATCCACCCATCTCATTGCTGGCCTTCCTCTTTTACAGTGACCTTCTATCTTGCCAAGCATGATGTCTTTCTCCAATGATCTCTTTCTTCGCATGATGTGTCCAAAGTATGAAAGTTGAAGTTTTGTCATCTGAGCTTCTAAAGAAAGCTTAAGTTTGATCTCCTTTAATACTGACTGATTTGTTCTTCGGGCAGTCCATGGATATTCGTCACCAGCACCATAATTCAAAGGCATTAATTTTCTTCCTATCTTTTTCACTGTCCAACTTTCGCATCCATATGACATTATTGAAAATACCATGGCCTGGAAAAGTCAAATCTTTGTATGGAGAGAGGCATCTCTGCTCTTGAGAATCTTGTCTCATTTTCAGAGATGCAGAAGCTATAAATCTAGAGGACATAAAATGAAGCTACAAGAAGGTAAAGTTAAAGACAACATCAGAAAGTATTTTTCACAGAAAGGGTGATGGATGCCTGGAATGCCTTCCTGGTTGAGGTGATGGGGATAAAATCAGTAATTGAATTTAAAAAAACGTGGGATAAACCAGTGCTCAATAAACCCTAGGTGCCAGGTTGCCATGGCAACTAAAAATTGGACCTGGGGCTCGGGACACAACATGATGATCGCATAGGCAGCGATCATGACCAGGACCAGTAGCCCGCAGGGATCTCATCCCCTGCAAGCTGAAGTACTCCCAAACGCCACAATCATGGCAGGGACCGGCCCTGGCTGCCCTCAGGGATCCGTTCTGCCGCAGGCAGAAGAGAAGGGGAAGGCCACAATTGTAGCATAGATGTAAGCTGTCTGTCTGTGGGAGATGGCATTTCCGTAGGCAGACAGCTTGCTTCTGGGCTGCAATCGCGACCTTCCCCTTGTCTTCTGCCCACAGGAGATCAGATCCCTGGGGCAGAACAGGAGGAGAAGGCCCCAATCAAGGCAGTAGGCTGCAAAAGAGAGTCAATCTGGGCCTGCAGTGATGATGATAAAAAAAATTAGGCGGGAGGATGAGAGAGGGAGTGAACTGCATAATCTTAATGGGCCGGTACTTTAAAAAAAAAGTAAAGAGGATGGGGAAATCCAGGGCAGGGGGTGGGAGTGCTGGGGGGGGGGGGAGGAATGTAAAAGGGTCTGGAAGTGGAACAGAGAGTGGGGAGAAGTTAGAGGGGGAAGAAAGAGTGCAAGACTAAAGGGATGAATGCATGGGGACAAAAGGGCACAATGGCTATTTACCAAAAGTTGCGTTCCTTTCCCTCAAGAATGCACACACGCACCCCCATGCACCCCAGACCACACCCACATACCCCACCTCCGTAGGACAGACACGTACCACCAGCTCCACACTACATACATATGCACATACACAGAAGCTCTGCCAAAAATAGAAACACAAATTGCAAATATGAAAACAATATCAAAAACACATTGCAATAATTAGTAACTCAAATCCATAAAAGGACATCCCAATTACATCAAATTTTTTACTGTGAAAGAACATTCACTCATTGCAAAAAATGATACAGATACATTGAATATGTAAAATATTTATTAAACATATCTATATAAACATTTTAGAAATGAAAATACATCATCATCTCCTCTTGTCATAAGCAATATAAGTATATTGGGTTATAAAACTTTATGAACTGCATTTAGCTAATATACCAATTAACCTATCTACTATATAATATCTCATAAACAGCATCTTGCTAAACAACTATTAGGTAAATACCCCCCAAAGACAACAAATTACATAAACCACATATAATGGCCACACAACAAAAAACTAACACACAAGACAAATAATAAGACCAACCATGAAAATCACACAACAAGGAATAACATACAACCCTTCTTCTTTCCATAAGCCTAATTAAAAATCGTTAGACGGTCTTATTAATATTCTATTAAGAAGAATTGGAACAAGAATATTAATAAGACCGTCTAACGATTTTGAATTAGGTTTATGGAAAGAAGGGTTGTATGTTATTCCTTGTTGTGTGATTTTCGTGGTTGGTCATATTATTTGTGTTATGTGTTAGTGAAAATTCTAGGCCATTGGCACAGGAAGTCAGACACATGCAATGCTAGGGGCAAGTGACATCACATTGCATTAGTAAAGTGTAATTTTCAAAGTGAGAATGATCCAAAACCAAGAGCGCATTCAACTTCACCACTGAGCCGTGATATTGAAAGAACTCTAAAATGTGCAAACAGGCATGAGAAAGTAAACAACTGAGGAAATGGAGAAAGGAAGTGAGTCACTCACTGGCTTGGGTAATGTTGGAGAGGGCATAATTGTGGGCACCCCGAGAAAACTCATTCAGCATCCAGCCACCCATATTCAACGCTCAGAGGCAGTTGCCTCCTCTAAGGCTTTTGATATGCCTCAGTTGTTTGTGGTCAAAAACAGAAGTGGAGCCAGCCAGAGCTAATGCTGAAGCCAGAGCCGTGGCCAAAACATTTGCCATTGCTTAGTTGCCCCCCCCCCCCCTTCAACTCACTCCCTGCAAAACCTCAGAATATTCTCTTATGCTCCCTACCGCACAATTTGGCGAACTGTTAGCTTGAGCCATGAGGTGAAAGAACTTCCATCTGGTCTCGTAATTGAAGTCTCATGAGACTTGGGATCAACAAGAGATTCCTGCACTGCACAGCTCCAACTGAAGATGAGCCGAATCGTGTAATGTGGACATAAGCAGATGCTGTTTTCTTTGTTAGCAGCAGCCATGGCCATGGTGACCAATAGAAAAAAAACAAGTGCTTGAAATCCCAGGCACCAGGGTGCAATTTCTAGGCGTCACGGCAACCTGGAGCCTGGGATTTGGGTTTTTTTTTCATAATGGCAAAATTTGCAAGGGAGCATTTTGTGGCAGTTGGGGCAGTGTGTGCGGTCAATTGTGAGAGGAGGCAGTTTTTGATAGTGGGGCAATTTTAGGAGCTGGGAGAGTTGAGAACAGGGAGAGAGAGTTTGAAAGGAACAATTCCCTAACTGCCACGATTCATTGTATGAAAATGTCTATACTACTACTACAGAAGCTGGAACTCCTCCCATAGAAATACCTTGGGCTGATTTTCTGGGAGGCTTATTTTTCTGGGCCCCTCGGGTCCGATTTGGCCCAACTCAATGTGTCTTTTTACCAGTTTTTCCTATGTGCCAATTTTCATCCCATTTCATTACAATTTCAGAGAGATATTTTCCAGATAGACTTTCTTAATGTTGGTTTGGAAAGAATCAAAAGCACCAATCCCAGTACAGATCTTTGGGGTACTTCACTATTCAACTTTCTCCATTGAGAAAATTGACCATTTAATCCTGATTGTTTTCTATCTTTCAGTCAATTCCCAGTCCACAATAGAACATTGCCTCCTAACCCATGATTTCTTAATTTTCTCAGGAGTCTCTCATGAGGGACTTTGTCAAGCATCTTCTGAAAATCTAGATACAGTGGAAACAATTTTTAATAAGACATCCTGGGGCATAAATTGAAATGGCTAAGCAAGACATTTTAATCTATGACGATATTTGGTGGTACTAAGGCGCACATTTCATACGGCAAATAGTCTGGGTGTATGTGTGGGGCAGACACATAACTCACAAATATACCCCCCGGGCAAATGCTGCATCCTAAGCGGCCTGCACATCCACAGCTCTGGGACATGGATTGCTGTACATGGGAGGGAGTGGACAGAGCAAGGGCGTGGCCAGGTGCCGGGTTGTACACAGCATATCCCGGTACGGCCTGTATATGCTCCCCAGCACCCCAACAGATGTACAGCTTATTCCTGCCCAGTGGTGCAATAAAGGCTGTGAGCAGCATGAGAAACTCCCCTGCCCCCTATGGCGATGGCCAGCTGTGGTTCCTGTGGACCCGATCCAGCCCATGCTGGCCACCAGCTGCGAGTGGACACCAGAGTGCAGGGCCGCAGGGTGACATCCACTTCTGCACCACAGAGTGGACAGATTGCTGCCATGGCTACGGGACATTAGCGGTGCACTTGCACCGCTGGTTGCATGAGGATGGGCAGTTTCGGCTGCATACACCCATATGGAATATGGTGTCTGCCATCCCTTTTATATCCTGAATTCTGCCATCGTGGGTGCATCTAGACCCCACGGTGGTGGAATTGGGTCCAACTCGGTCCCATCTTTGCTTTGGCTGTGCCCATGGCCCAGGCATACATACTATGGAATCTGCCTCAAAGTGTTTGCTTAGTGACGCTGAAAATAGGCATCCAGGTATGCAGAAAAGTGTGCACATAGTTCAAATGTCTGGGTGCCAAAAATAGGTGCCTATACAGTTGTGGTAAACATTATTGGCACCATTGCAGTTCAATCCCTTAATGTCCAATATCTCCTAAAAAAAAAGATAATGTGGCCAGTGAAATGGCTTTGGACTATGTATGCATGCACAAAATAATCAAATAAAACAAGACCAATTAAAAAAGGAAATAGTATAAAAACTGGGACATTGCCAGGACATGATTTTTGGCACCCTTATTAACAATTCAAATCAGTTTGAACAGAAGAACCACATTCCCATTGCAGTAAAATTAGACACACCTGTGATCAATTGGCAGTACTCACATGACTTGAATCAACGATGGCTCTAATGTTTAAAATGGCCACATTTACTCCCTGTTCAATTTTCACAATGGTGAAGACAAGAGAGCTGCCTGAGACCGGCAGAAAAGCCATTATTATCAAACTTCAAAGGGGTGCAAGGCTATCTCCAAAGACCTTGGGATACCTGTGTCTACAGTTCGCAGTGTTGTTAAGAGGTTTTCTTTTGGAGGACCTGTCACGAACCTCCCAGACATGGTGGGAAGAGGAAAATTAATCCAAGAAGTCTTCAAAGATTAGTGCAAACTGTTGGAAAACCACCCACGTACATCATCCAAAGAGCTTAAGGCTGACCTAGAGCAATCTGGAGTGGTGGTTTCAATCTTCACCATATGCCATGCACTAAGCAAAGAAGGACTTCATGGGCGAAGACCAAGGAGGACCCCACAGCTCAAAAATAGACGTAAAAAGGAATGCCTGATCTTTGCCCAAACCCACCTTGAGAAACCACAATCTTTCTGGGAAAATGTTCTGTGGACAGATGAAACAAAACTTGAGCTCTTTGGCAGTGCAGACCAGCAATACATTTACAGGCAATAAAATTAAACTTATATGGAAAAAACGCCCTTCCTACAGTTAAATATGGTGGAGGTTCCATAATGTTGTGGAGCTGTTTTGCTGCCTCACGAACTGGAGTCTTGGAACATATTAAAGGAATCATGAAGTCAGAGGACTACCAAGGTATTTCGGAGAGAAATGTGCTACTTAGTGTCAGAAAGCTAGGTCTGGGTCGAAAGTCATGGGTCCTCCAGCAGGACAGTGACCCAAAACATACATCCAAAAGTACAAATGAATGATTATAATGGAAAAAATGGACTGTTTTAAACTGGCCAGCAGTGAGTCCTGATCTCAATCCAATCGAGACCCTTTGGAAAGAGCCGAAATCTGCCATTGGTAAAAGGAATCCTGAAAACATTCAAGAGCTGAAACAAATCGCAGTTGAAGAGTGGGAGAAACTACCAGCAGACAAATATACAAAACTTATAGATGGCTACAAGAAACATTTGGAGGCTGTCATCACTGCCAGGGTTGTACAACCAAATATTAGTGGAGGGTGCCATTAATCCTGTCCAGGTCATATTTTGTATTTATCTCCAGGAACAAGCAGGAATGAGTCTTCACATATGGATACGTCGGTACCGACGGAGCCTGCGCGGGAACGCTCCCCAGCGTCCCAAAAAAGGAAAGCTTTTGGGAGCATCCCACAGCGCCTGCGCGCTGCCTTCCCGCCTTTCCTAACCGCCTCTCTCCAGTTCTTCTTTTCCGCGGGGCCAGCAGGTCGTGTTCCTGTCACCGCTGAAGAAGTTATTTATTTCATTTTATTTCTTTGGTCGCGCGTCTGCCTTCTTCGACGTTGGACCGGTACCGCCGGTCTTTTCTTTCTTTTCTTAAAAAAAAAAATAATAATAATTCTTCCGTTCCACTTTAGTGTATGTTTTTGTCTCT
The DNA here is from genome assembly GCA_033557465.1 of Ichthyophis bannanicus. Taxonomy (NCBI): domain Eukaryota; kingdom Metazoa; phylum Chordata; class Amphibia; order Gymnophiona; family Ichthyophiidae; genus Ichthyophis; species Ichthyophis bannanicus. The sequence continues at coordinate 232,665,370 of CM066042.1, forward strand.
TTGGGCCTTAGGCCTAAGGGAAATTTCCTCATGGAAAAGCCCGCCTCCGGGTTTAAAAAATGCACTAAGTGCAGCGGTATCATTTCTGTTACCGACACCCATGATGGTGTCTTAAATGTTTGGGTCCTGACCATTCCATCACGGATTGTGCGTCCTGCTCCATGATGTCTAAGAGAGGTTTACAGAACCGAGCAGCTAAGCTCAATACCCTGTTTCCTTCTGATGCAGCTTCGGTGGCATCGACGTCGTCCAGGGCTGCTTCTTCCTCCTATGGATCTCAGGTAACCAAACATAAATCCAGCAGGTCCTCGAAGGGTAGATCTCCCTCTAAGCATCGAGATGCCTCCGGGCTTGCCCTCGAGGATCCTGCACCGGCAAAAGTACCCCGGCGGGAAGCTCCGGCTTCCAAGGCTCCTCCTATGGGGTCACAGGTTGACATCGATGGCACGGCCTCGACCGATCACCTGTTACAATGTTCTGGGGTACCGGTGGAATCTGCCGGTACCGACTTCCAGACATTGATGGCGTCGATGGATCAGAATATTCTGACTGTGCAGCAGGCCATCACGGCATTCATTCGAGCTGCGACGCCGCTGGTACCGCAACAGGCTCCGTTGCCGGTACCGGCTCCGGCACCGATTTCGGTTCCGGTGCCAGTACCAATTGCATTGAGATCGGCTTCGGTGTCGACTGCACCGGTACCCTGTCCGATGATGCCCATCGGTACCGAACTGGTACCGATCACTCCCGATGTCGATACCACTCGGTACGCGTATCGGGCTCTACAGGAGCATCCAGACAGGCGATACTTTGATTCCTCCGAAGACACTGATGCATCGGAGGTTTCTGTCGAAGCATCGGTACTCCTTCCTCAAGAGCCGCCTTCTACAAAAAGAAGAATGTCTCCTCCAGAGGACTTGTCTTTTCAGGACTTTATAAGAGAAGTGGCCAAGGGGCTCTCTATCTCAGTGGCCCCTGAGTCAGAGCCTAGAGCCAAAAATTTGGATATTTTGCAATATCCCAAGGCTCCTAAAGAGGCAGACACTTTGCCAGTTCATGAGATCCTTTATGATCACATGTTGGGCATATGGGAGACCCCTCTTACTATCTCTTCCAACTCTCGTAGGCTAGACACCATGTACCGTGTCCCGCCTTGTCCTGGGTTTCATAAGACTCAGCTTCCTCACCACTCTATTGTGGTGGAGTCTGCCATAAAAAAGTTAAAGAGTGCAAAAAGGCACTCTTCTACTCCTCCAGGGAGAGAGTGTAGAACCTCAGATGCTTTTGGCAGAAAAATCTTTCAAGCCAGTATGCTTGTTGCCAGAATCAGCTCCTATAGTCTCTATATGGGGATGTTTCTAAAAGAAGTTACAGATCATCTGCAAACTTTCCTCCCTTTTCTTCCAGAAGATAAGAGGGAAGAGTTTCTCACTTGGCTTAAGCATGCCCAAGATGTTTCCAAATTTTCCAACCGTGCAGCCTTTGACTCTTTTGAGGGTGCCAGCAGAGCTTCGGCTATTGCCATAGGTGCACGCAGAATTGCTTGGTTACAAGCTTCTGATCTGGAACCTTGGGTCCAAGATGGATTGGGAAATCTTCCTTGTACAGGTGAAAACCTTTTTGGCAAGGATTGGCAGGCAAAGGCCACACAGATGGATGCAGAAAATTCTGCTTTGGATAGGCTTTCAAAGTCTACCTCTAATCCTGTCAAGAAGAGGTTGTTCAAAAAACCATATTTTCCCAAGAAGGGAAGATATTATCCTGTTTATGGTCAACAGACATCTTCTGCAGGTCGTTTTGCTGCAAAGCGTCAACAACCTAAACAGGCCAAGCCTAAGGCTGCAAGGACTCCTGTAGCCCAACAGCCTCAGCCTCCTCAGGGCCTTTGACTTGCATCTAGAGAACTTAGCCTTTCTGGCTCTAGCAGAACCAGAGCCTCTCACCATTCCAGGAAGGTTAGCTTACTTTGCTCCCAGATGGGAACAAATCACAGCAGAGCAATGGACCCTCTCCATCATAAGGGAAGGGTACAAACTTCATTTCTCAAACCTTCCTCCTCACACCATGGTGAGACAGTAAAATTCTCAAACATTTCTCCTCGACCTTCTCGGTCAAGAGATTACTTCCCTTCTTGCCCAAGGGGCAATAGAAGAAGTACCCCTTCTTCAACAGGGCTCAGGGTTCTACTCCCCCTACTTTCTTATCCCAAAGACAACAGGGGGTTACAGACCCATATTAGATCTCAGAGAATTGAACAAGTTTCTATGCAAGGAGAAATTCAAAATGATTTCTCTAGGTACTCTCTTTCCATATCTTCAGAGTCAGGATTGGCTTTGTTCTCTAGATCTCAAGGATGCGTACACCCATATACTCATCCATCCAGCACACAGAAGGTTCCTTCGGTTCCTTTATCAAGGGAAGCACTACCAATACAGGGTACTTCCTTTTGGTCTGGCCTCTGCTCCAAGAGTGTTCACAAAATGCATGGCAGTAGTAGCTGCATTTCTACGCACTCTAGGAATATTCGTATTCCCATATCTGGACGACTGGCTCATCCGAGCTCCATCCCAGTCAGAGGCCCAGACTTCCCTAACCTGCACAATGCGTGTTCTGCAGTGTCTGGGACTGGTGATAAACATTCCAAAGTCCCAACTCACCCCTACTCAGTCTCTAGAGTTCATAGGGGCCTTGCTGGATACCACAACTGCAAGGGCCTATCTTCCCCAGGCCTGTTGCCTATGCTTAGTGCAGTTAGCCTCCCAGATTCAGTTAAAAACCCATTTAACTGCTCGAGAGATGTTACAACTGCTAGGCCACATGGCATCCACTGTGCATGTGGTCCCTTATGCTCGCCTTCACATGAGGGTAGCTCAATGGGCTTTGTCCAACCAATGGACCCAGGCATCAGGAGGTCTGTCAGACAAAATAGCAACCTCCAGGCGCCTCTTTTGGTCTCTCCGGTGGTGGAAGTCCACTCAAAATCTGTTGCAGGGGTCCCCTTTCCAACAGTTGTTACCCCAAGAAACCCTTACAACAGATGCATCTCCAAAGGGTTGGGGAGCTCATCTTCACGACCTCTCCACCCAGGGCATTTGGTCCCCACAGGAGACCTCTCTACATATCAACATCTTAGAGCTCAGAGCAATTTTCCTGGCTCTCAGAGTCTTCCATACCCTGCTCAGCTACAAGACAGTCCTCATTCACACGGACAACCAAGTAGCCATGTTCTATGTGAACAAACAGGGAGGGACTTGCTCTCTGTCACTTTGCAACGAAGCTCTGAGATTGTGGGCCTTCGCCAGAGAGCATCAAATTCATCTTCTGGCAGTTTACCTTCCAGGAGTTCAAAACTCTTGGGCAGACAGACTCAGTCGAGTTCTGCTTCCACACGAATGGTCCCTTCATATGGATCAGATAGTCAGAATCTTTCAAATTTGGGGAACCCCGTACATAGACCTCTTTGCAAGTCCGTGGAATGCCAAACTTCCCCGATTCTGTTCCAGAATTCCGTGTCAGGGAGTTCAGGCCAAGGATGCCTTCCTCCTTCATTGGGGTCAAGACTTCCTATACGCCTTTCCACCCATTCCCCTAATTCCCAAGACCCTGTTCAAGCTTCAGAGAGATCGAGCGACTATGATCCTCATAGCTCCACGATGGCCACGCCAAGTGTGGTACCCTCTACTCCTGCATCTCTCTCAAGCTCCCTCCCTGGACTTGGGATCTGCTCCAGATCTCCTTTCTCAGGAGGGGGGAACGTTGTGGCACCCAAACCCCCAATCTCTCCATCTCAGGGCTTGGTTGCTGAAGGCTTAGACCTTCAAGATTGGCATCTGTCTCAGCAAGTGAGGGATATCCTTCATGCTTCCAGAAAGCCTTCTAGTAGGCGTTCCTATGCTTTTAAATGGAAAAGGTTTACCATTTGGTGTGCTGAGAAGGGTTTTAACCCTCTAGCAATACCTTTGAATTCTTTACTAGAGTATCTCCTGCATCTTTCCCATGCAGGCCTCAAAACGAATTTAGTGAGGGTCCATTTGAGTGCTATTGCAGCATCTCTCAAGCCTCTCAATGGACAACCTATTTCCTCTCATCCTCTTATTGCAAGATTCATGAGAGGCCTTCTTTTAACTAAACCTCCCATTAGACCACCTCCAGTGGCATGGGACTTGAAGCTGGTTCTTGGTCAGCTCATGAAGCCTCCCTTTGAACCCTTAGCCACTACCTCCTTGAAATTTCTTTCCTGGAAAGTTATCTTTCTTATTGTAGTCACCTCGGCTCGCCGCATCAGTGAGCTGCAGGCCTTAGTGGCTAATCCACCTTATACAAGGTTCCATCATGATAAGGTAGTCCTTAGGACCAATCCACACTTTATGCCTAAAGTGGTCTCACCTTTTCATCTTAACCAAGAGGTGTACTTACCTGTCTTCTTTCCAGGTCCTCATGCATCAAGTGCAGAGAGGAATCTTCATACCCTGGATTGTAAGAGGGCTCTCGCCTTTTACTTACAAAGTACACAGCAACATAGAAAGTCTTCTCAGCTCTTTGTTGCTTTTGATCCCTCTCATTTGGGACTTCCAGTCTCTAAGAGAACACTGTCCAATTGGATTGCTCAGTGTATTTCTTTCGCCTATCAGAGCAAGAACCTTTCTCTGGAGGGCCATGTCACAGCTCATAATGTGAGAGCCATGGCAACCTCTATGGCTCATCTAAATTCTGTGTCCATCGACCAGATCTGTCGAGCGGCCACCTGGGCCTCAGTTCATACCTTCACAGCCCATTACTGCTTGGACAAGGACTCCCACCGGGATGCCTTGTTTGGTCAGGCTGTTCTCAAACACCTGTTCCATGCTTAATCAACTCCTGCCCTCCATCCCTGGTTGGATGCCTGAGATCCATGGGAGGAGGTAGAGCCCTTCTCAGGGTCTCACAACCTTGGGGATCTCCCAGGCATCTCTAGCTGGGGAGTCCCCATATGTGAAGACTCATTCCTGCTTTTTCCTGGAGATAGCACAGTTACTTATCTGTAATAGGTGATCTCTGGGAACAGCAGGAATAAGTCTTCACAACCCACCCACCTCCCCTAGGAGTTGTATCTTTCTATCTATCTTTCCTCTCCTCTCTCTCTCTCTTTGTCTCAGCTTTAAAACTCGAACTGGAGAGAGGCGGTTAGGAAAGGCGGGAAGGCAGCGCACAGGCGCTGTGGGATGCTCCAAAAGCTTTCCTTTTTTGGGACGCTGGGGAGCGTTCCCGCGCAGGCTCCGTCGGTACCGACGTACCCATATGTGAAGACTTATTCCTGCAGTTCCCAGAGATCACCTGTTACAGGTAAGTAACTGTGCTTTCTCAGCAGTTACTATTTCTACTTTGCACAGGCATCATATTTTTTGTTGTATATCTTTGAACATGCTATTAAAATATTATGATGACATACAGTTGGAATATTTCCAATTATTTCTCAAGATACTGTACACAACATACCTAAAATGTAAGGGTGCCAGTCAATGTTCCCTCTAATTTTCTGTAGGCTGTGTGCGCATAAAATATCAGCTGTGTGCAGCTTTTGAAGGAAGGTTAAATTTTTGTGCACCACATAACGACACTCTGAGTTATGTACTTTAAAATTTGACTACACGTCAGAATGCAGTATGTACACCACATTGATTTTAATCAAATTAAATGAAAATAGACGATTACTAAATGAAGTGGGAAATTTCTAGTAATTACAATCATAACTTTTAAATTTTAAGACGTCTGTGTTGTTTTCTATCAGATCCGTAATTTTTGTGCGCTCTGTTGTAAAGTATGTGCGCTCGCTCGGCAAGGTGTGTGCGCGCGCACACGGGCACAGCTTAGAGGGAACAGTGGTGCCAGTAATGTTGACCACAACTGAAAATTGATTCCTAGACATCTTTGCATTATGGCAGCTCCACCCCCAAAACACCACAAGCCTGCCCTCCCCATAGAACGCACAACAGTATGCTTAGAATGAGGTATTTAAGTCCTGCTCTACGTATGCTGCTTCCTAAAATCGAGAACTGTCCGAGCTGTACCCGGGTGCTGCCATATCAAACCCGAGATTGTCATTGGGCAATATAAACATTCAGTACAGGGCCTATCGTCGGGCTTTTCACGTACATCGTGAGTGGCTTTTAGATCATCAATATACAACTTCAGTTTCCCAACCTTTGGAAACGGTTGTGGGTATTTTACCATTTACTGATCGTAGTGCCGAAATAGTACGCATCTTGCACTCTCACTGGTCTATGTTGCGTTTACACGAATGTTTTAACAAACCTTTGATGATAGCATACTCAAGGGGCTCTAACTTGAGTGACATGTTAGTAAAATCTACTGCATTTGTAGATAGGCCGGCACCAATGAAGGTTAGTGGGGGTCATGACCCCTGTAATGAATGTTTATATTGCCCAATGACAATCTCGGGTGTGATATGGCAGCACCCGGGTACAGCTCGGACTTTCACCCGTCGATGGAATACCACTTGCTTATCGTCTTATGTGGTTTACATCTTAGAATGCCTTTGCAATCTTTTATATGTTGGCCGGACCATATACCCCGTAAAAAAGCGGCTCGCAGAGCATGCATCACATTTATGCCAAGAGCTGCTATCGGCACCGATAGTCGAACATTGCGTTACATATTGTCATCTGTTTGAGGAGCTTCGATGGACGATCATTGATCATATTCCTTGTGATCCTCGGGGCGGGGACAGGATTTTAAAACTCCAATGGCTGGAACAACGCTGGATTTTTACTCTCAATTCCATGCACCCACATGGCCTGAATCATGAGATAGATTGGGCTAATCTATTGTAATTGGATTTTGGATCATGTGACGGTCTTCTGTCAAGTCTAGCCAATCTCTTTTGGGATTTCCCTTGTCAATGAGGAATGCCCTGTTGTCATTGGCTGGTTCTCTGTTTAAATGTGTCCTATCCGCCTATGTGGTAAAAGGAATAGTCCTGAGCTGTGAAACAGCGTTTTGTCACAGTTGCTGGTGAACGTGGTGAGAGAAGCACTTGAGACACGGAATTTTCCTGAAACGTGCACGTCGTGTGAAACATACTTGGAATATTTATACTGAAATTTGGACATCTTCAGATAAGTTGCATTTTTATTCACATTTTAAGGTGGAGAACCTAATTTGAATAAATGTAGCCTGCCGTCTGGTGTGGGTGGATATTCAATTCCATTCCTCCTCCGGCGAGCTTCGACAATAGTAACTAAAATTTTGGGGCTTTTTCATGGTGAATCTACATCTGTAAAATCGAGAACTGGCACCTAGGCATTCAGCACAATACCAAGCGTGTAGGTGCTTTTTGAATATTGAGGGGACTGTATCAACTGGTTCATCTTTATCTATATGTTATTCACACCTTTAAATAATGTAGCAGAATGGTGAGGCAAGACTTACCTAGGCTAAATCCATGATGACTTTGTCTATTAAACCATGACTATTTATGCGTTCAGTAGCTTTCTTCATTATAATAGTTTCTACCATTTTACACAGCACTGACATCATGCTCACCGATTTGTAGTGTCACACATTAGTCCAGGAATTCTTTTTAAAAATTGGTTTATGTTGGCCCTCCTCCAGTCTTCAGGTACTGTAAATATTTTTAATGATAGCTTACACATTACTAATAGTAGATTTGCAATTTCATGTGTGAGTTCTTTCAGGTATATCATCTGGTCAAGGTGATTTGCTGCTCTTCAGTTTGTCAGTTTGCCTTATTACCTTTTCCAAGTTCACTGAGATTTGTCTCAGTTCCTCTGAATCATTGTCATTAAGTACCATGTCTGGCATGGGACGCTCCTTGACATCTTCCTCATTAAAGAAAGAAGCAGAGAATTCATTTGGTCTCTCAGCTATGGCCATGTCCTCTCTGAGTGCCCTTTTTACCCCTCAATGATAAAATGGGTTAGCTGACTTTCTCACAAATATAATAGAGAAGCAAAAAATCCTCTGCACGAGGTCACAGTACTGTATAACAAAAGGCAGGGATAAAGTAAAAGACCCCTGGGTTATTATATTTAATAAATAAAAGTCCAAATGTAAAAGCTTAAATAGTGAATAAGAACAATGACAACATTTATTAACAAATACAATTAAAATAATCTAAAACAGAATCAGATCACTACCAAGAACCACAGGATATGGATTCTTACACATCAACACTTTTGATTAAGCATGTCTGTGAAACCAGATCAAGTCGGCCAACATGTTTCAGCCAAAGCCTTTTCAATGGACTTGCAGAGGTGTTGCGTAAAGAAACAACTATACAGCACTCACAGCTTAAAAGGAAAAACATAAATGAAAAAAAGGTAAAAATTCTTAGAAGAGAAACTTAAGCAAGAAAAAAGCATTCTTGACAAGGACTGTTGTCAAAACTTATCCCACAAGGGAAAACTTTGAGCCTATCGCGTTGCAGTATAATAGAACTGTATATACTACACAGAAGGGTTCCAATAAAATCAAAAGTAGACATAAGAACATAAGATATCCCATATTGAGTCCGACCAAGGTCCATCAAGCCCAGTATCCTGTTTCCAAAAGTGGCCAATCTAGGTCATATGTATCTAGCAGTTTCCCCAAAAGACACAGGTTCCACAAAGCTTGTATTGGGTCAAGCATTGATATCCTAGGTCCCTTTTTAATAATGCTTTATGGACCTTTCCTACAGGAACGTGTCCAAACCTTTTCTAAACCCAGCTACACTAACAGCCTTTACTACAACCTCCGGTAACAAATTCCAGAGTCTAATTACACGTTAAGTGAAAAAATATTTTCTCTTATTTGTCTAAAATAGTTTACCCTGTAGCTTCATTGCATGTCCCCTAGTCTTTCTATATTCTGATAACGTAAACAGTCGATCTAGGTTTACCCATTCCACTCCGTTCATTAATTTATAGACTTCTATCATATCTCCCCTCATCCATCTCTTTTCCACGTTAAAGAGCCCTAATCTTTTTAGCCTTTCTTCATATGAGTATCCTTCCATCTCCTTTACCATTTTGGTGGCTCTTCTCTGTACCTTTTCCAATAACGCTATGTCCTTTTTAAGATACGGCGAACAGAATTGCACACAATATTCAAGGTGCGGTCACACCATGGAACAATACAGAGGCATTATAATATCCTTTGTTTTATTTTCCATTCCTTTCCTGATGATACCTAGCATTCTATTTGCTCTCTTGGCGGCCGCTGCACACTAGGCAGAGGATTTTAACATGTTATCCACAATGACGCCTAAATCTTTTTTTCTTGGGGTGATGGTTCCTAATGTGGAACCTTGCATTGTGTAACTATAGTTTGGGTGGTTCTTCCCTAAGTGCATAACTTTGCACTAGTCTTGAAGGACTAGAAAGGGGGACTGTTACTTCTGGAGAGAAATCTGCAACTGTGAGTATATACTTCTGGTAATTTTCTAAAAAGAATCCTTTGTATTAAAGCTACTTAATCTGTGAACCCACTGTTTTTTGTTGGATCAGTTAGGGCCTAGTAGCAGCAATTAAAGTTTGAATTTAAAACACAGAGGAGAGCTTTCTGGTTACATTTCATACCCAGCAGAGAGCTTGTAGTTTAAATTTAATAGTCACTCAGGGCTAAGTAACAGCAAAGTACTTTTACTTTAAATTTAACACACAGAAGAGAGCTTTCTGGTTAAATTTAGTACCCAGCAGAGAGCTTGTAGTTTAAATTTCATAAGAAGTTAGAGCCTAGCAGCAGCTAAGAGCTATAATTTAAATCAAATCAGAATTTAGCTTACCTCAGCAGCACAAGACAGGGTACTGTGTAGCAGCCGTCTTTTAATAAGTGTTATTTCCCTCCCTCCCTCCGCACACCCACCCTCCCTTGGGATAATCATAGCTTTATAGGTACTTACACATCTTAAAAGACAGGAGGTGCTTTCAGGTGAAGCTCATTACCCAAATCAGTCATACACTAAGGACCTGAGATTAATTAAGCTTCAGGTGAACAAGGTATATTAAACGTATTAGGTACAGTTTTATTGGTATAAATACCCATAGCAACCCCTAGTAAGTACGAACTTAAAGATCTAGACACAAACTTAAACTAAGATGCAGACAGCAGTCCAGCAGCAGGATGGGGGCTTTCCAGTCTTTTGCATTGATTGTCACATGTATGATTTTCTCCCAGTTGGTGAGAGGTTTTACGTGTGCACTAGGTGCAAGGAGCTCTTTTCTCTCAGGGAACAAGTCCGTTCTCTAGAGGCTAAAGTAGCAGACTTGGAAAACATAAGACAGACAGAGAGGTACATAGATGAGACCTACAGGGATATAGTCCTGAAGTCCCACCTCCAGTCTGGCAGCACCCCTGTTGCCATGGAGGAGAGAGGTCACGTGACAGGAGAGCATCACCCTGGTGTGGCAGGAAGTGATCCTGTAACTAGGACCTGTCCTCCAGGTGATGTAAAACCCTCTCGCACCGAGGAAGTTTCTCCAGGGCCATGTGCCCATGAGGGAAGGGTTAGGACAGCCGTTATAGTTGGTGATTCGATCATTAGGCATGTAGATAGCTGGGTGGCTGGTGGACGTGAGGATCGCCTGGTAACATGCCTGCCTGGTGAGAAGGTAGCGGACCTCACGCACCACCTAGATAAGGTCTTAGATAGTGCTGGGGAGGAGTCTGCTGTCTTGGTACATGTCGGTACCAATGACATAGGAAAATGTGGTATGGAGGTTCTGGAGGCAAAATTTAGGCTTTTAGGTAGGAAGTTGAAATCCAGAACTTCCAGGGTAGCATTCTCCGAAATGCTACCATTTTTCCCGGTACTGACGTCAGGCTCACCGGTCTGTAGTTTCCCGGATCACCCCTGGAACCCTTTTTAAAAATCGGAGTTACATTGGCGATCCTCCAATCTTCAGGTATTACAAATGATTTTAATGAAAATTCACAGATTATAGCAGGTCTGCAATCTCATATTTCAGTTCTTTCAATACCCTTGGATGTATACCATCCGGCCCAGGTGATTTGCTACTCTTCAGTTTATCTAATAGTTCTAATACATCTTCCCGATGTATCGATATTTCCTTCAATTTTTCCGCACCTTTAAATATCACTTCAGTCATGGGTAACATCCCTACATCTTCCTCAGTAAAGACCGAAGCAAAGAATTCATTCAGTCTCTCTGCTATCGCCTTGTCACCTCTTAGTGCTCCTTTAACCACTCTATCATCTAATGGACCAACTGACTCTTTCACAGGTTTTTTTTGCTATGAATGTACTTGAAAAGTCTTTATTTTGCGTTTTGCTTCCACAGCAAGCTTCTTCTCAAATTCTCCCTTTGCCTGCCTTATCAATGCCTTGCATTTGACTTGCCAGTGCTTGTGCTATTTCCAGGCTTCATCGTTTGGCTCTTTTTTCCATTTCCTGGAAGATGTTTTTTTGGCAACAACAGCCTCTCTGACCTCGCCTTTAAACCATGCTGGCAGTTTTTTGGACTTCCTTCCACTTTTCTTAAAGCGTGGAATACAGCTGGTCTGGGCTTCCAAGATAGTATTTTTCAACAACACCCAAGCTTGATGTAAGTCTTTAACCTTTGCAACTGCTCCTTTTAGTATTTTCTTAACTATTTTCCTCATTTTATCATAGTCTCCCTTTCGAAAGTTAAAAGGTAGTACTGTGGATTTCCTTACTATCCCTCCTCCACTAAATAAATCAAACGCGATCATGCTATGATCACTATTGCCAAGTGGCCCCAACACCCTTATCTCTTTCACTAGATCTGGTGTTCCACTAGAGATTAGGTCCAATGTGGCTTCCCCTCTGGTCGGTTCATGAACCAGCTGCTCCAAGAAGCAGTCATTTATTTCATCTAGAAACATTATCTCCCTAGCACAGTGATGGCTAACCTTTTTGAGCCCGAGTGCCCAAACTGCCGCACAAAACCAAAGAATTTCCTCAAAGTGCCAGCACGTCATTTGCATAAGTGGTCTTATTTGCATAAATATTTGCATAATGTTACCATACACTAACTTTTAGTAAACATGTCTCTTAATGAGTGTATGGATAAAGAAAGACTAAAAGATTTCTACATTACTATAATCCAGTGCCAACCGCCAGGCACATTAGGAACTACTACAAACGCTGCCCATTTAGAACCCATAGCAAACCCGCCGTATCCTGACAGCATTACCAGGACTCACAAAGCACCATACCCTACCTATCAAAAGGCAACACTGCAAATATTAAACCAATACATTTCAGTGAATACTGGGGAAAGAGAACAAGTGGCAACGTCAAATAGGAATTTCCTCTTGTACCAAACAAAGCGCAGATGTTAATGATGCACATTTCCCAGAGCTGACATATTCCAGTTAATAAATTCAAAATAGAGATATATCGTTCTACCTTTTGTGCATTTTTTTTCAGTTGCAATTGGTCCAGCCATTTTCTTCTGGTTTCTTCATGTTTTCTGCTAACTCTCCATCGTCTGCTGTCCATTTGTCCTTTCTTCTCTCTTCTAGTTTTTTTTCCATTCTCTCTCTCTCTACATCTGCTTTAACATACTAATCTTTCTCCTTTTGCTCTTTCCTCATTCCTATTTCATCCACACAAATTTTACCCCTCCATCCTCAATCCCCAATTACTCTCCCAATACCTGGCCAATTGTAGATTTTTCATCCCTCCTACACAAAATATTTTTCCCCTCTCCATTTTACTCTCCCAGCCCCATCCCATTCTAATCCTCCCCCAACATCAGCTCCCTTCTAGTTCCAGTCTCACCCAGCATCCATTCCCTTCTTCAAGCCACCACATTACCCTCAGCCCAATACCCGTCCAAGCCCCGTCACCATCAGCTATTTGCAGTTCAAGCCCCCCACTTCCCCTCAGCCCATTTCCATTCCAAGCCCCATCCCCAACAGCTATTTGCAGTTCAAGCCCCCTTCCACTCAGCCCATTTCCAGTCCTAGCAACCCCCCCAACCCATTACCAGTCCTAGCCCCCCATAGCCCACTCCCAGTCCTAATCCCACCAGCCCATTTCCAGTCCTAACCTCCCCATCAGCCCACTCCCAGTCCTAATCCCCCATCACTCAATTTTTAGTTTAAGCCCCCCCAGCGCCCATCACCACTCCTAACCCCCCCCCAGCGCCCATCACCACTCCTACCCCCCCCAGCCAGCCCAGTGCCCATCACCACTCCTAACCCCCCCAGCCAGCCCAGTGCCCATCACCACTCCTAACCCCCCCCAGCCAGCCCAGTGTCCATCACCACTCCTAACCCCCCCATACCTCTGCCCATCACCACTCCTAATCCCCCCCACCCCAGCCCATCACTACTCCTAACTCCCCCCCCCCCCGCAGAGCCCATCACCACTCCTAACCCCCCCAGCCCATCACCACTCCTAACCCCCCCCAGCCCAGCCCATCACCACTCCTTACCCCCCCCAGCCCAGCCCATCCCATCACCACTCCTAACCCCCCCTCCAGCACATCACCACTCCTAACCCCCCCCCCAGCCCAGCCCAGCCCAGCCCATCACCACTCCTAACCCCCCCCAGCCCAGCCCAGCCCAGGGAAAAAAAAAAAAAAAGAAAACCTGTCTGCTGCCGCTGTCGGGGCCGCCGCGGCAGAATCGAGCGTGCCGCGGGGCCCCCCTGTACCCACCCGGCAGAGCCTGTCCTCCCCGTAGCAGCTCTCTCTTTGGAGCTGCAGTCAGACGCGCCGGCTTGCAGAGCGCGAGGGAAGAGTTCCCTCGCTGCTCTGTTAAGCCCGCGGGGGCTGATGGGAAGTTCCCATCAGCCCCCGCGGGCTTAACAGAGTCGCGAAAGGGAAACTCTTCCCTTCGCGCTCTGCAAGCCGGCGCGTCTGACTGCAGCTCCAAAGAGAGAGCTGCTACGGGGAGGACAGGCTCTGCCGGGTGGGTACAGGGGGGCCCCGCGGCACGCTCGATTCTGCCGCGGCGGCCCCGACAACGGCAGCAGACAGGGTTGTTTTTTTTTTTTTCGATTGCGGACCTTCCCGCGTGCCAGCTGCAAGGCCTTCGCGTGCCACAGCTGGCACGCGTGCCATAGGTTCGCCATCGCTGCCCTAGCATGTCGTGCCGTGACACTGATCCAGTCGATACCGGGGTAATTGAAATCACCCATTATTATTACTGTGTTGTAACTTTTTGTTAGCTTCCCTGATTTCTTTGAGCAGTTCATCATCCATTTGTTCATTCTGGCCAGGTGGTCGATAGTACACCCCCACTGCCATCGCCTTCCCCTTTTTACATGGAGTTTCAATCCATAGAGATTCTACAGCAAATTTTGTTTCCTGCAAAACTTTAATCCTTTCTGACTCAATGCCCTCTCTAACATAGAGCGCAACCCCTCTACCAATTTGATTAGCTCTATCATTACGATATAGTTGGTACCCAGGTATCACAGTGTCCCACTGATTGTCCTCCTTCCACCATGTCTCTGATATTCCAATCATATCTAGCCTCTCATTTAGTGCTATATATTCTAGCTCTCCCATCTTATTTTTTAGGCTTCTAGCATTTGCATACAAGCATTTTAGAGACTGTATTTTCTTCATATTAATCTGGCTATTGGTAGACATGGGTAATTTGGGATCTTTAAGCTGTGTCTGCTCCATACTTGAGGGCATTTGGTCTACTTTACTCTTTTTTGGAACCTCTCTGCTTTTGGTAGTATCCTTCAAGGATACATTGTTCCGAACCATGCGCTCTTGGGTGACTGTCGGCTTTCCCCTATTATCTAGTTTAAAAGCTGCTCTATCTCCTTTTTAAAGGTTAATGCCAGCAGCCTGGTTCCATCCCGGTTAAGGTGAAGCCCATCCCTTCGGAAGAGCCCCTCCTTTCCCCAGAATGTTCCCCAGTTCCTAACAAATCCAAAACCCTCATCTCTGCACCATTGTCTCATCCACGCATTGAGACTCCGGAGCTCTGTCTGCATTTTGGGTCCTGCGCGTGGAACGAGAAGCAGTTCGAAGAACGCTACCCTGGAGTTCTGGATTTCAGCTTCCTACCTAAAAGCCTAAATTTAGCCTCCAGAACCTCCCTACCACATTTTCCTATGTCATTAGTACCGACATGTACCAAGACAGCAGACTCCTCCCCAGCACTATCTAAGACCTTATCTAGGTGGCGCGTGAGGTCCTCTACCTTGGCACCAGGCAGGCATGTTACCAGGCGATCCTCATGTCCACCAGCCACCCAGCTATCTACAGCCTAATGATCGAATCACCAACTATAGCGGCTGTCCTAACTCTTCCCTCATGGGCACATGGCCCTGGAGAAACTTCCTTGGTGCGAGAGGGTTTTACATCACCTGGAGGACAGGTCCTAGTTACAGGATCACTTCCTACCACACCAGCGTGATGCTCTCCTGTCACGTGACCTCTCTCCTCCATGGCAATAGGGATGCTGCCAGATTGGAGGTGGGACTTCAGGACTATATCCCTGTAGGTCTCGTCTATGTACCTCTCTGTCTTATGTTTTCCAAGTCTGCTACTCTAGCCTCTAGAGAACGGACTTGTTTCCTGAGAGCAAAGAGCTCCTTGCACCTAGTGCACACGTAAGACCTCTCACCAACTGGGAGAAAATCATACATGTGACACTCAATGCTCATATTCTAGTGAGGCTCCTCAGCCTTCAGACTGTATTTGTAGTGCCGCATGCCGAAAGGGGCACGAGCAGGTATTCATCTACTTTGTGGTACCTAAGAATGTTGGATCCTTCCACTTGATCGTGGACCTAAAGGGCATCGATATTCACCTAAAGACTTTTCACTTCTGCATAGACCCACTGAGAGCAGTCTGGCAAGGACTTGGCCAAGGCATACTTCCACATTCCCATCTGCAAGGATCAGCAGTGCCTTCTGCACTTCTCTGTTCTTGGCTCACACCTTCTAGTTTTCCGCTCTACCCTTTGATCTCTCCACTGCACTGAGGACATTCACCAGGGTATGGTGGTGGCTTTTGCTGCCCTGTAGCGCAGAGGGATTTGTGTGCATCCCTACTTGGTTGACTGGCTTATTCGGGCCAGGTCATATGCGGAAGCCCTTTGGTGTCGGCCCGAGTGGTGCAGTTTCTGGAGAGTCTGGACTGGGTGTTAAACTATAACAGGGGCTTCCTGGAGCCTACCCAGTTGTTAGAGTACCTTGGAATGCAGTTTAGTAATGGTTCAAGAAAAGTTTTCTTGCCTGAGAAGTGGGTGGAGAAGCTGCATTCTCAGCTGAGGGTGTTTTGGAGGCAGCAGCTTCCCAAGGCCTGGAACTACCTTAGGGTCAGTGGCAGTGACAGCCGAGATGGCTCCCTCAGCATGAGCATACCTGCTTCCACTGCAAAGATCCCTACTGTCTCACTGGTCTCCTCCTTCACAGGACTTTGACATCAGACTCCCTCTTCCCTCATTGGTGATGGCCACCTGAATAATGGGAACAGCCTGCTCATCCACTGAATGTCCTTCCCCTGGAAGGTGCTTCTGCTGACAATGGATGCCGGCTTTTCGGCTGAGGAGCTCATTGCCGACTACAAGTAGGAGACAGCTTGGCTCATTGATTGGCTGGAGGTGAGGACCATTTTCTTAGCCTCTCCTGCATCTCCATAACAGAGTCCTAGACAAAGCAGGTTGGATATTCTTGGACAAGGCCATGGCAGTAACCTCTGTCTGCCAATGCAGGGGGCACGAAGAGTAATGGGATTCCCTAGGAAAATGACCCTCCTGCTCTTTTGGGTGGAGTGAAATCTCCTGGCCCTCTCAATGTAGCGTATTGTGGAAGTGGACAGTCTGGAAGCAGACTATCTCATGCGACACTCCCCCAATCCCAGGAAGTGGAAATTGAGCCAATTAGCATTCCAGAGGATCCTGGACAGGTTGGTTCGCCCTGAAATGGATTTGATGATGATCCAAATCAGTGCCAAGATGCACAGGTTCTTCAGCCACAGCGAGAAGCAGACTCCAAGGGTGTGGTCACCCTAGTTCAACCTTGGCCAAGGCATGTTCTGCTGTACATGTTTCCTCCATATCCTCTTGTGGAGTACTTTATTATGTGGGGCACCATCTGAGTCCCGTGGTGCTGATCGCATCGGCTTGGCTGAGGAGGCCATAATATGTGGATCTGATGTGCCTCCAGCAGGGTGCCCACCTGCACCTTCCATCGGCATGGGGGCTCTTGAGAAGGCAAGGGCCATTTCTGCTGATCAGGTAACCCTCCCGCTTACTGCTTGTGTCTTGAGAAGTGACATTTAGGGCTACTCTACTGCTGTGGTTTCCATGCTTCTGAGTGCGAGAAGAAGCTCTGCCTGTCATGTCCATGTGTGCGTCTGGCATTTTTTTAAACACTGGTGTCATGAGCACCATGTTGGCCCTAATATAGCAGACTTTCCAGCTCTGCCCTTCCTTCCCCAGGATGGATTTGACAAGGGCCTTTCCCTTGGTTCCCTGAGGGGTTCAAGTGACTGCCTGGATTGTTTTAGTGGGCCCGTGACAGGGCACTCCCTGGCCTCGCACCAGATGTGGCCCATTTCCTGTGAGGAGTTCAGCACTTACTCCCTCCCCCTTTGCTTAGTGGTTCCTTCATGGGATCTCAGTTTGGTTTTTTGGGCCTTAATGGCTGGACTATTTGAACTCTTTCAGAGGGCTATGCTCAAGAATTTATCCTATAAGACTGCCTTTTTCATTGTGGTCTCTGCAGCAAGATGTATCTCTGGGCAGATCTGGTCATGTTGAGAATCCCTATCTGTCCTTTTTTGGAAGAAACATAGAAACATGACAGCAGAAAAAGACCACATGGCCTATCTAGTCTGCCCTTCCATATCAACTACAATAGTGCCCTTTTTTCCTTTAGAGATCCTCTGTGTTTGTCCCATACTTTTTTAAATTCAGATACTGTCCTTGTCTCTAAAATCTCCACTGGGAGACTATTCTATGCATCTACCACTCTTTCTGTAAAGAAATATTTCCTCATATTACTCCTGAGTCTATCCCCTGTCACTCTCATCCTATGATGAGTAGCCTAATGGTTAGAGTACTGGCTTGGGAACCAAGGGACCAGGGTTCGATTCCCACTAGCACTCCTTATGGCCTTAGGCAAGTCACTTAACGCTCCATTGCCTCAGAAAAATCCAAGTTATCAGTGTTCCCCCTTTTAATGTGCATTACCAAGTTGAAGTTACAATATAAACTGCTTTGACTGAAATGATAAAGCGGTATAAAAAAACTGTTTAATAAATAAAATAAAATGTATCTACATAGCAGAACTTTCCTTCAATTGAAAGAGACTCTTCTGTACATTTATGCCATGGAGGTATTTAAATGTCTCTGTCATATCTTCCCTATCCTGCCTTTTCTCTAAAGTATACATATTAAGATATTTAAGTCTGTCCTCATATATGTCATAATGAAGACCACTAACCATTTTAATAGCCACCCTCTGCACCAACTCCAACCTGCTTATATCCTTTTGAAGGTGCGGTCTCCAGGATTGCACACAATACCCCAAATGAGGTCGCACCAGATACTTATACAGAGACATTACCACCTCCTTTTTTCTGCTGGCCATTCCTTTCCCTATACACCAAAGCATCCTTCTGTCTTTCACAATCGCCTTTTCTACTCTGGAATTTGTTACCGGAGGATGTAGTAAAGGCTGTTAGTGTAGCTGGGTTTAAAAAAGGTTTGGACAAGTTCCTTGAGGAAAGGTCCATAAACCATTATTAAGAAGGGACCCAGGATATCAATGCTTGACCCAGTACAAGCATTGCGGAACCTGTGTCTTTTGGGGAAACTGCTAGGTACATATGACCTAGATTGGCCACTGTTGGAAACAGGATACTGGGCTTGATGGACCTTGGTCTGACCCAGTATGGCATATCTTATGTTCTTATGTTCTTACCTGTTTAGCTAATTTAAGATCATCAGACACAATTATGCCCAGGTCTCACTCTTCTTTCATGGACAGAAATACCTCACCCCCTACACTCCTACACTGTAACACTCCTTTGGATTTTTGCAGCCCAAAAGCATGACTCTGCATTTTAGCATTAAATTTCAGCAGATTTTTTTAGCAGGTTTTCTATACCAGCTTATCATTAATTCAAAGCAGTTTACATAGAACAATTATAACAACTAGCTTTTATATAGAACAGGGTATTAAACTTGAAGGATTAGAAGGGGTATGAATGCTGCATTTAACAGTTGCTAACTATATACAGGTACATTGTTGCGGTGTGATGGGATATAAATGCTACATTTAACAGATGTTCAATATGTACAGATACATTGTTGCGGTATTTGTGCAACTTGGTTATATTTACATTGAGGGAGAGGTCCATAAGATTTAGAGGTCCTTGAATTTTAATCAGAAAATTAAATCAAGATGTTCATGGAGTGGTACTGATGAATTCAATAGTTTGATGGGTTGTTTCGGGTCTCTTCCTTATGGCTCTTGTTCTTCTAGGTTGGGACCATTGTATTCCAGGAAGAGGTGAGTTTTTATGGCTTTCCTAAACTCCAATAGGTCTTCGACCACACGTGTTGAGGCGGGTAGATCATTCCACAGCTGGGGAGCGTACAGGGAGAAGGCTCTACTGCAAATGGATTGTTTTGCTGTTCGGAAGCTTGATGGAGTTTCCAGGATGATGATGTTTGCTCCTCTTGTTCTGGTTGGACGTGTTTTCCTGATCAGTGACTGAAGAGTAGTTGGCGCTAGGTTGTTTAATATTTTGAAAATTATTATTATGATCTTGTATTTAGTGCGTACAGTGACAGGGAGCCAATGTAGTTGCATCCAAGAAGATATCTCCATTCTGAGCAGGCAGTGATGGGAGGATAGGGTCCGCTAGGATAATGAGAGGTTTATTTTGGGTGGCATGGGAGCTGACCACTGTTCCCTCTAAGCTGTGCGCGTGTGCGCGCGCACACACCTCGCCGAGCGAGCGCACATACTTTACAACAGAGCGCACAAAAATTACGGTTCTGATTCAAAACAATACAGACGTCTTAAAATTTAAAAGTTGTGTATTTACGGTTTTCACAAGTTCTACAATGTTTTCTAGTGCAATCAATGTGGTGTACATACTGTATTCTGATGTGTAGTCAAATTTTAAAGTATATAACTTCAAGTGTCGTTACGTGGCGCACAAAAATTTAACCTTCCTTCAAAAGCTGCACAGCTGATATTTTATGCGCACACAGCCTACAGAAAATTAGAGGGAACATTGGAGCTGACTTGTTCCAGAATGGTCGAGAGTTTCTCTTTGTTTGCGCTTGGGGCTCTGTATATGAGGCAGAGTGCTAGATGCTTATTTGAGATAGTTATTGTGTTGCTTTCTTTAGATTGGAAGGAGGAGGCGGTATTGAATTTTAGGTGTGACTTTGCAATAACTAACACACCTCCACCTCTTTGTGAGGGTCTTGTGGAATTATGTATTGTGTATTGTTGTGAGGCGATTTGGCTTATAATGACATTATCTGCATCAGAGAGCCATGTTTCGGTGATACACATAATATCTATGTTCCAGTTCTGAATGTAATCCATTATAGTATTGAATCTGTTCCGGATTGATTGAGTATTGACTAGTGCACAGTTGAGGGAAGTATGATGTGGTTTCTTGGCAGGGGCTATTTCCTCATCGATAGAAGGGGTTATGTGGATTATTCTTCGTGGCCTGTTATGATGATTTGGGTTTATATTTATATTTATTTTGTGGGCTGCATATCTGCCTGTTTGTATAATTGGTATCAGGTGGGTAGGGGATGGTAAGTTGGTTTCTTCAGTATTTGAGTATCTGCTTTTGAGGAGCAAGAGTAAAATGAGGAGTGTGAGCATTATATTTTTACCCATTGTGTATGTTTGGCTTCATATATATTTTGTGAGAGATTGGCCTCTGGGTTAGGGTTACCTGTGGTGACTGATCAGACAGATAGAAATGGTTATATTCTATGTGTGTTTGTGGGCTTATGTGTATAATCTTGTTCAGTTAGCAGTGTGGAACAAGGTTTACTCACACTTCTGTCGGCCTCTGTACCTTGTGGTTGGTCGTTTCATACAAGGATGTCTCCTGTTCAATGCTTTTTTCTTCACTCAGGGAGTTGTTTTAGGTAATGTTAATAGGCTCGCTTCATGTTGCTGCCTTTTATTTGGTTAGTTGTTTCTTATAGCTCCTAATTTCCTGCAGCATGCTCTCCTTTTGTGCAGTTGTGCTGGCCTCCCGATTGGCCTTGGCGGGAGGGAGCAAGAGGAGTTAGTAGCTCCTGCTTCCTCCCCCAATACAGAATCGGGTCCGGTGAAGGTGTTGATCCAGCGGGATAAATTCTAGACCATTCTTCAAGCTTAGCTAGATCCCTCCTCATGTTATCTACACCTTCCTGGATGTCAAATCTATTGCACATTTTGGTATCATCCGTAAACAAGCAAACCTTACCCAATAGCTCTTCTGCAATATCACTAACAAAGATATTAAAAAGAATCGGACCAAGGACAGATCCCTGTGGCACACCACTGGTAACTACCTTCTCCTCAGAGTGAGCTCCATTTACCTGTACCCTTTGTCGCCTACCACTCAACTGATTTCTAACCCAATCAGTAACTTTAGGATCCATCCCTAGGGTGCTCAGTTTGTTTATAAGTCGCCTTTGCGGAATGGTGTCAAAGGCTTTACTGAAATCTAAGTACACCACATCTAGGGCTCTCCCTCTGTCCAACTCCCTGGTCATCCAGTCAAAGAAATCAATCAGATTTGTCTGACAAGACCTGTCTCTGGTGAATTCATGCTGCCTTGGATCCTGCAGTCTACTGGACTCCTGAAACTTCACTGTTCTCTGTTTTAGTAGCTTTTCCAATAATTTACTAACCACAGAGGTTAGACTACCGACCTGTAGTTCTCAATGTCATCCTTATATCTGCTTTTGTGTAAAAGGACCACATGTGTCTTTCTCCAAACTTCTGGCACCACTCCCAACTCCAAAGAAGCATTGAAAAGGTCAGACAGTGGAGCTGCTAGATCGTCCCCCTCAGTATTCTTGAATGTATCCCATAGGGATCCATCGCTTTGTCTACTTTTAGTTTATCTAGTTCCTCACAAACACAGTCTTCTGAAAATTGTTCAAGATCCCCATCGCTTTTGTTCCTATTTGTGGGTGTTTTCTGAAGTCCTGCTTCTGGCCCTTCATTTATGAACACAGAACAGAAATATTTGTTAAGCAATTCCGCTTTATCCTCATCAGTTTCTACATATTCCTCCCCTTCACTCTTGAGTTTGACAATGCCACTTTTGCCCTTCCTCCTCTCACTAACATATCTGAAAAATGTCTTATCCCCATATTTTATTGAATTGGCTATTTCTTCTTCTTTTTGTATCTTAGCTTTCCTGACTATTTTGCTAGCTTCTCTAAGTTTTTCCAAATATAGATGCCTGTCTTCTTTTCTCTCTGATCTCTTGTATTTCATGAAGGCCTCCCTCTTTTTCTTCACCTTTTAAGCTACTTCTTTTGAGAACCATAGTGGCCTCCTTTCTCTTTTACATTTATTTACCTTTCTTGCCCTTAAAATATCCCCTTTCAGTTTTGCCCACTGTTTTTCCACATCCCCCAGCTGTTCCAAGCCCGCTAACTACTCGTTGGAGTATTGTCCCATTCTGGAAAAGTTTCTTTTCCTAAAGTCTAGGTCCCTCACTTTTGAATAGATTTTATCAGCCCTTGTCCTAATACTGAACCACACCATCTAGTGATCAATGGATATGAGATGATGTCCCACTGTATCATCAGAAACACTTTCCACATTGCTAACCACTAAGTGCAGTATGGCCCCATCATGTGTGGGTTCTGTTACCAGGTGCCTGAATAGTTCTTCCTGTAGATAATCTAGGATCTCCTTATTTCTTGATGACACCGCAGCAGGGATGTGCCAATCCAAATCCGACATATTGAAATCACCTATCACTAGCACTTCTCCTTTCATGGCAATACTGCATATGTCTTTTATTATATCTTTGTCCACTTCTGCTCCCTGTGAGGGGGATCTGTATATAACTCCAATGCAAATGGATTTCCCTTTCCCTCTTTCTAGTTTAATCCATAGTGCCTCCTCTCTTTCTTTTAAGCCCTGCAATTGTATAGCTTTAATATTAGTTTTTACTACTACTACTGAGCATTTGTATAGCGCTACAAGACATTTGCAGACTGCACAGACACTTGTAAGAGACAGTCCCTGCTCATCAGAGCTTACAATCTAGTCAAGACATTCAACACAGTAGCTGTAGACACAGGATACATGTAGGGGAAATGGTAAGGAAACACAAAGGAGATCAGATGAGTCAAGATCTGAATGGTGGGTTTTCAGCCTGGATTTGAAAAGGCTCCACTATAACTAATACGTTGTGACTTGTAGAAATAGTGCGGAGTAGTACCAAAATTGTAAAAACGTCCTTTGATGTAAAAACGATACCAATAAACTTTTAGAACTCCAGAAAAGGTCTCAGACTCAATAGCGCAATAGTCACTTCAGTATAAAAATACTGTCAAGCGCGCTGGCAGCATCAATGACCATCTGGAGTACAAACAATTGTTCTATATAAATAACCTTCACCTAAACAAAGTCCACACTATTATATCTACTATAATCACTTATCTTTTCATGTGTCATGATGTCATTCTCCTGTTGTTGTTGTTAAGTGCTGTCAAGTCTGAGTCGACTCATGGCGACCCTCTTGATAGCTATCCTAAATTGTGTTCGGTCTTCAGTCAGGCGGCTCATTGTTGACAGACTGGTACCCGTAGCTGCTGTTATTGTATCGATCCATCTCATTGCTGGCCTTCCTCTTTTGCGTTGACTTCTATCTTGCCATGCATAATGTCCTTCTCTAATGATCTCTCTCTTCGCATGATGTGTCCAAAGTATGAAAGTCGAAGTCTTGTCATCTGAGCTTCTAAAGAAAGCTTAGGTTTGATCTCCTCTAGTACCGACTGGTTTGTTCTTCGGGCAGTCCATGGTATACACAGTATTCGCCGCCAGCACCATAATTCAAAGGCATCAATTTTCTTCCTATCTGCCTTTTTCACTGTCCAGCTTTCACATCCATATGATGTTATTGAAAATACCATGGCTTGAACAAGTTGAATCTTTGTATGGAGAGAGACATCTCTGCTCTTGAGAATCTTATCTAGGTCTGATAAAGTCTCACTTGGTTTGCAGCTTGTCGTGCTGTGAGGGCTTGCGTGCATCAGTGATGCTGAGAGCTAAACTATCGGTAGTTTAACTACTGGCAGGGTCTCCCAAGATGGACAGGTCTCAGCTGAGGTGCCAGACCAAGACAAACCACCCATCTGGGCAGCAGCAGACTGGGACAGTGTTGACAGCGGAGGATCACATTTTTGTGACAACGGCAACAACACCAAACTTAAACTGCGCGGTAGAAAGGGCTGGCAATCTACTTCTGTATCTTGCCATGAGTACCCAATGGAGTCATTCCCCTAGGGGACAGTATTTTTATACTGAAGTGACTATTGCGCTATTGAGTCTGAGACCTTTTCTGGAGTTCTAAAAGTTTATTGGTATCGTTTTTACATCAAAGGACTTTTTTACAATTTTGGTACTACTCCGCACTATTTCTACAAGTCACAACGTATTAGTTATAGTGGAGCATTTGCTATATTATTAGTGTTACACTTTTTGCTCTGAAAATAGACCACTAATTGGATTTGAAAAGGGCCAGAGAGGACACTTGATGTACAGACTCAGGTAGTTTGTTCCAGGCAAAAGGAGCAGCAAGATGAAAGGAGCGAAGTCTGGAGTTAGCAATAGAAGAGAAGGGCACAGATAGAAGCGATTTTCCAGAAGAGCAGAGTTCCCAAGGTGGGATGTAGGGAGATATAAGAGAGGAAAGGTAGTGAGGAGCTGCAGAGTGAATGCACTTATAAGTCAGTAGGAGAAGTTTGAACTCCTCTTCTTCCTACCTTGTCCTTCCTGAATAATGTATAGCCTGGTATAATTTTATTTATTTAGACAGTTTTGTATACCACCTTATCCTTCGATCAAAGTGGTCAACAAGACATTGGGAGGCATACATTCAACAGGAGGGGATACGATTCACAAACATAAAAGGCTATCTACTTATAGGTCTAAATGGGGATGGGCAGTTGGGGCTAAGTAGTGAGGGTAGCTAGTGGGCCACTTGGGTGGTATCTAGTGCTTGGCAACTTAAGGTGCTTGATCATAGGCCTCGGTGAAGAGATGGGTCTTGAGAGCTTTGCGGAAGTCCTTGGTATCATTTAGGGTCCTTAAGCCCATGGGGAGGGAGTTCCATAATGCAGGCGCCAGTAGTGAGGGAGCTCTCTTAGATGTTACTTGCTTAGTCTTGTGATAACCTGTGGGTAAGGTGATCCTGTTGTCATTGTTGGTTCTTCTAGGCCTGTTAATGACATCCTTGGTTATTATGTCCTAGAGCGCATCTGCAGAGCGGTGGTGGAAGATTTTGAAAATGTTCAGGATTGATTTGAATTTTGCCCTTGCAATTATTGTAAGCCAGTGCAGCTGTCGCAGGACGGGGGTGATGTGTTCAGATCTTGCAGTGCCCCTGATGATGCGTGTTGCAGTATTCTGCACCATTTGGAGTGTGTGAATAGACTGCTGGGGGAGGCCTTGGTATAGTGAGTTTCCATAGTCATCTAGCAGTGGGGTGATGACTGCTTGGCAAACTGTGCGGAAGTGGTCTTGGTCAAGGATTGGTTTGAGTTTTCTGATGATCCTTAATTGGTGGTAGGCTTTTGCTGCAGTTTTAGTAATGTGAGATTGTAGGTTCAGAGATCTGTCCAGGGTGATGCCCAGGTACCTCACTTCATCCTTGATTGCTATAGTTTTGTTTAGAATGCTGATTGTTTGGGGCGGCTTGAATGTGTAGTCTCTGGTGATGAACATAGCCTCTGTTTTATCAAAGTTGACCATCAGGTTGTTAGCAGTGAGCCAGGTGTCCATGTCCTCAAGGCAGCTTGTCATCGATGTCATGTCAGGTGATTGCAGGTTGATTGGGGCATATACCATGATATCGTCAGCGTACAGGTGATAATGTAGTTTGTGGCTTTTGATGATGATGCATATGGGTTGGATGTATTTAATAAATGAATAGATGTATAGTATAGATGAAAGAGCTGAACCTTGTGGTATTCCATGCGTAACGGGGAACTGAAGTGATTTCTTTTGAGCACATTTGACTTGCGTCCGATCCTTCAGGTAGGAGGTAAACCATTTTAGGGTGTTCTCACTTATTCCAATCTGCTGCATGCACTGTAGCAATATGGTGTGGGACACAGTGTCAAAAGCCGCTGAGATGTCCATGAACACTAGCAGAAATCCGTTATTTATGTTGTCCATGCCTTTTAGGAGCTTGTCAAAGAGAGAGGTAAGCAGAGTTTCCACATTGTGCTGTGGTTTAAAGCCATTCTGGTGGACGTCAAGTGGAGCGTTCAAATCTATGTGATCCTGTAATTGTCTCTGCACGGTCTTTTCAATGATTTTTGTGAGGAATGGAAGACTAGAGATGGGGTGGTAGGATTTTGGATCAGCGGGACTTAGCGTGGTGCTCTTGAGGATCCTGTTCCTGCTTCACCATCCTGGGGCTGCAAGCACACTTGAAAAGGGAAACAAGTAGAGCACTCCCTCTCACTCCTGCAGCCTGCTCCTGAACCATCTGAAAGCAATCTAGCATCCACCAGCATCGGGGGAGGTGAGACTGTGTGCTTGAAACTGTACCTTCCTGTTCCTGCTTCACCATCCTGGGGCTGCAAGCACACTTGAAAAGGGAAACAAGTAGAGCACTCCCTCTCCCTCCTGCAGCCTGCTCCTGAACCATCTGAAAGCAATCCAGTATCCACCATCATCGAGGGAGTTTCCCCATCGCTGAAGCTCCGCCCTACAGGCATCATCACCAGCGACCAGCAGAGGCATTTAAGCAAGCAGCACTAGGCGCCCGCACCTAAGGGCCAAGCCAACAGGCCCTTTGGCGTGGCCCTTAGGAGGGACCCGAATCCAAGGAAGCAAGGAAGAACAAAGAGGTAAAAGGGAAGGAAGCAAGCAACCACCAACTCTCCACGTCTGGAACAGAGCACAAGCTGAACTCAGGTCAGTTAAAACCACAAGCATGCATCCTAACTACCAGTACCTCATGGTCTACCTCACACTCCTGCACACTATAACACCCTACACACATACAACCAGACCCGACACGCAGGAACCACTGTTCCACTTCTTGCCTATCCAACCCACACAAATGCCCTGGATGTCCCTCCTACAGGGGAACCTGCGTACCAAGCTAACAGCACACAAGATGCATAATACTGCACGTACACCACCCATGCATTCCACACACAGCGCACACACCAACCCAATCATAACGTCAGCAATCAGATGCGTATTACTGAATGCTAGATCAATCAGAAACAAGCACAATACTATCCACAATCTTATTCTGGACCAAAAACTGGACATAATCTGCATCACAGAGACCTGGCTCGATGACTCAGACCAGGTTATCCTGAACCAAGTCACCCCATCGGACTTCTCAGCATTCAACTGCATCAGAGTACACAAGAGAGGAGGAGGAGGAACCCTGATATTGGCCAGAAAAGACTGTAGATTCAAACTGATCTCTACCAGTAACTCGACTGAATCCAGCACAATCAATGTATCTAATAAGTACCTCAGCATATGCCTCACCTACAGGCCCCCTAGTGCCGCGGCAGATCATCTTTCCACAGTATATCCTAATTATAGCCTAGTAATGTTTTTCTCTGATCCATGTCTCTGTAACTGCCACTAAATCCAAGTCAGCCTCTTCCATTAAAGCCTCAACATCCAGAAAGCATTTATACATACTGCTTTCCGGATGTTGCCCTTTTTACACATTTCTACAGAGGTATTTAATGTTTCATTTACCTGGGGGCTTTCTTCACCCATCCGCAACAAATCTAATTGAAAGCCCCCTTCAGTAGGCCAGTCTGCTGCTAAAAACACTTTGACCCTTCTTGGACAGATGGACACCATTTCTGCTCTGCAGCCCTTGGAACATTATCCCATGGTCCATGAAACCAAAACTCTCTCTATGACACCAGCCCCGCAGCCGGGCATTCATCTCCAGGATGTGAGCTTCTCTGCCTCAGTTGTTACCCTCAAAAGGCAGGATTGAAGAGAACACCACCTGCACATCTATCTGCTTCACCCTCTGTCCCAGAGCCATGAAGTCACTTTTGATAGCTCGGAGGGATACCTAGCAGTATCATTTGTGCTGATATGGATGAGCAACATTGGATAATAATCAGTAGGCTTCGTGAGTCTTGACAAACTCTGTAACATCTAGGATTTTGGCACCTGGCAGACAGCACACCTCTCTGGACATAAGTCTAGTCGGCAGATGGATGCCTCATTACCCCTCAGAAGAGAGTCACCAACCACTCTTCGCTTCCTTGTGGTGACTGATTCTGAAATTTTGGGATGCTCGAGCTGTGGTTCTTCCCTTTCCTGGGATGCTTTCACCTCCACTTCCAGGGCTGCATACTGGATCCTTCTATTCAAGGGCTGGAGGAGTTGGAGTGTTGATATTTCAGGTTCTGGTGACTTGTGTCCATCCTTCTTCATTCTGTAGCCTCCCATCTTCCCCTCTGTTGGAGAGCTTGAATGTTTCAAAAAGCATCTCATCAATATGCTTCTCACTGTCTCAAATGCTTCTCAGCCTCTCCACCTCTTCTCTACTTGTCTCCTGAGAGCCTCAGAATGCAAGCATCTTGCATGTGGAGCTGGTCCTTCAACTGGCATTGGGATCTCTGTCTAGACAGAGATAGAAGTTGTAACAGGGGCAACAACTTTAGCAATACAATTTTTCCCAGCCATTGTTCAGTTGATGGAGCTTTGGTACTGTTGAAGTAAAAGAGAGACCTATCAAAATCCCTACCTGTTCCTCAGCTGTGCTTTAAGAAAAAAAGCAGTTAGCCTCTTTTAAGTGTGTTCTAACAGCGCTGTTCTTTGTCCCTGTGTGTGGCTAATTGGAGGGTTGCCCTATAAAGCAAGAATGCTCACATGGGTTGGGTGGGTGCCGGGGTGAGTAGGGAGAGGGATCTAACACCTGATGAGGTCATTGGCTTCAAAGAGTTAGCTGTGAATGGATAGCTTGAACAAAGACAATGAACTCTACCTGACAGAGCTTTGCCAGCACCACAAACAAAAATTCCCCTTTGCAGAATAGAAAAAAGACTTAGCTTTTAAAAATGAACACAAAAACCCCTTTAAGAATTAGTTTTAAAAAATGATCACCAAAACCCCTTTGAGAGCTTTCAGGCAGAGTACACCTTACTTGCAGTGGAGTCCATCAGGCCCGTTCCTTCCTTTTGGCCTAAAGTGGAATCAGTTTTCCATGTCAACCAGATGGTCTGCTTGCCTTCATTCCTGAAAGAACAATGCCAGGGAAGGATA
This sequence comes from Ichthyophis bannanicus, assembly GCA_033557465.1. Classification (NCBI taxonomy): domain Eukaryota; kingdom Metazoa; phylum Chordata; class Amphibia; order Gymnophiona; family Ichthyophiidae; genus Ichthyophis; species Ichthyophis bannanicus. The sequence goes on from CM066042.1 coordinate 232,694,818, forward strand.
AAGGCCTTCCCCTGGTGGACTTTAGATGGGTGCTTCTTAGGCACCTGAAGTTCATTAACGCCTTCCGAAAGTTGAACAAACCTTTTGTCGTCTTTGCGGACCCACATAAAGCTGAAGCAGCCACAAAGTTACCTTGGGCCGCTGAATGCAGGAGCTGATAGCCTTGGCCTATCTGTTGCCGATCTGGCCCGTAGGATTTGTGTGTGCATTCCACATGGACTCAGGCTTCCTTCTGGGTGGAACGCAGCTCAGTCGCTACCATAGACATCCGTTTGCAGCAGCTTGGTCATCGCTTTCCACCTTTGTCAAGCACCACTTGGATGTCCATGCTTGGGCGGACACAGCCTTCAATGCAGAAGTTTTGATGGCTGCCATGTCTTCTTCCTGCCCAGCAGAGGCATAGTTTTGGTACATCCCACTTGTTTGGACTGGCCTAGCAGGACTATATGGAAGATGGCATTTTACCTACCGGATAATGTCCTTTCCTTGAGTCATGCTAGGCCAGTCCAGGATCCGTCCCCTGTATCTGTTATGATCTGCTATGATATGGTCTGATTCACTATAATCTTATCTGATTTGCTGTGATCTGCTACGATCTGCTCTGTTCTTGTATGAGCTGCTAAGATCTGTGGTGATTGGCTATTTCCTGTAGTTTAGCCCTACAGACTACAGTACTCTTGGTTGACCTTCTGCCCACAGAGTATTCTTTATATAGTTCTGGTCTTTGGACTGTTAGTCCTTGTTACCCTCACTGGAGCTTATATGGCCAGGGATTCTTATCCATGGCTTGAGTATGAATACTGAAGTAGTGTGCCCCTAGCTGCTCCAGATATAGTGTAGGATGAGGTCATCAGAAACTTCTGGATTTTCCTCTGTCTCCACCTCTGCTGGTAGGGGAACACAACCCTTTTGTCTGGATTGGCCTAGCGGGACTCAAAAAAAGGATATTACAAGTAAGTAAAATGTCACCCTTTTAAACAAGCAGCACTCATGAATTTGGGAGCCATGAAGCTGCTTCAAGACATCTGCAACCAATTCCCTGATAACATCCACATCACTGCATATTGGACCACCTGCAGTCTCTGAATCCAATGATCAGGTAGTCCCATATATAGGAGGTTGCAGTAATCTAACATGGAGATCACCAACGCCTTTGTCACCATCTGCATCACCACCTCATCCATAAATGGATTAGGTTGGCGCACCAGTTTCAGCTACCACAGGCCATACCCCACCACCTTGAGCATGCATAGATAGATCTACATCTAGCAATACTCAGAAATCCCACATCCAATCTAAACTGTTACTGCAAATAGATTACTAGATCATCGTGGCTTCAGGAGCCAGTTCCCCGCAAATCAATACTTCAGACCTCCAAGAATTATGTACCATATAACTCCCCTCTATAATCACCCTACTACCCTCTCCAAATAGGCATTAACCTTTTTAACAGTCTTCACCGTATCTAGTCCCAGAGGTACCACAATCTGAATGTCATCAGTATATAAAAAGCCCCCAAATCTAAAACACCAAATAATACTGCTCAAGCACTTCATAAAAATATTAAATAAAAATAGAGAATGTACAAATTCCTGCAGAATCCCACAAGACAAATATCACAAGAATGACATTATGCCCTTTCACTGCACTTTAGTTTAACTCATTTTTATTTGTATTCACGTTCAAAAACACATAGTTTGCACTGTATTAAAACACACATGTATAACAAATCCCTAAATTAACATACTTTAAAACAGTGCCAATTCTAAATATCGCACATTTTCTTTTAGTTTCCTCTTACTCCCCCACCTCTTCTTCCTTCTTCTTGATACCTCCTCCCTCCCCTTCTCGCCCCCTTCCCTCCACTCATCCCCTCACCCATGTAATTGAAGATGGATGAATTTCTTGATACAGATCTCTAAAAGTGCTCAGAAGTTTGTACTTTCACCTACTTCCTCTTGGGAGGAGTTGGGATATCATGATCATGAGTTTTGTGTAACTGTTTTTAAAATAATTTGAGAACATTGTTAACGCAAGCATAAAGAGTAAACATAGGCTATGAACTGTGCAACCATAGTTTATTGTACAGTCAACTATAGGTCCCTGCTGGCACAGCATAATTTCTGCAACTCTGCAATTATAAATAATTCTGTCATAATCAAGTAAATTTTATCTAATACACTGTAAACAGCTCTTACTCTGTAAAGAATTCTAGCGACACCTTGTGTTATGTTATATTTATGCTTAATGACTGTGTTACTTCCCCTTTTCTCTTCAATAAAAAGAGCTTCAAAGGAGGAAGACTTTGAATTCAACAGAGGTGGAACTGTGCTGCGTCCATGGACCTTCTGTTGTTTTCCCTCTGAGCTCAAAGAAAAGTAGCACATTGTGTGTGATTGTGTTCTGTGTTACTCTCTGTTTATTTCTCACTGCTTGAGGGACCAGAGGCCGAAAGAGTCGTGATATTGTGGCCAGATCACGGGTTTTCATCAGTTTTTGCCGTGACTCGGGTCACTGTGTTCTTCAGCCGTTGTAAATAGCAGACAAGTCTCCAGGATACGTGTGTATTAAAAGGCAGTTTTCTGTCGTGTGTATTTAAAATGGGCAATAATGCCGGTAAAACTAAACAGAATACTCTGTTAGATGAATGGGACAAAAAAGCTCATAATATAGGGCAGTAAAAGCTCATAATAAAGGGCAGAAAAAGGGAAGCCCGAATTATGAAATGAGGCGCAGATATGGTGATAGCACCATTGATTATGTTGGCTGTTGACATTCAGTGGCTGCCTGTAACTCCAGTTTTCAGTTCCCCTTGGGGTGGAACTTTTCAGGAGGACAAACTGTGCTGGTTACAGTATGAGATGGCCCTTAATGATTTGGGGCGACCTCATACCAGTCACGAATGGGTCGTGTATGGTTGGTGGCAGTTTAAGGCTGCTGAAAAAGCGCAGCAAGCCACTGACTCTTTGTTTGAAAAATTTAAAAATCAAGTGTTTAGGATGGATATGTGTTTTAACTAAACAGACAGAAACTGAAATTAATGTTAGTAATCCTCCTCCAAAGAACTGTGAATCCTGTAATGTCCTTTTGCTCCTCCAGTCTATGAGGAGGATTTCTATGCTTTAGTGGTATCCGTAGCGAGCCCTGCTGCTAGTAGGAAAAGGAGCTGTTCCCCAGGAAGGGAAGCACTCCTAGGCAGAAAGATTAAAGACAGATGATTCCAAATAAAGCTTAGAGTCACTTCACTAGAGAGGAGTGTCTCTGAGGGGGAATGATCACCGTCACATCCAAATTTATCAGATACATTTTTAGGTGAAAGGCTGGAGACTGAGGTGAAGCAGATGGAAACCTGTGCACCATATCAGCTAAGGCTGAAGGCGGAGATTGAAGATTTTGATCAGTAATTAGTTTGAGTGGTTGGAAGGATAGTGTAAATATAAAAGAAACTAAGACTTACAGGGGAAAACTTAAATCATTGCTGTATGACAAAATAGAATTAATCAAGCAAAGTTCCTTGTCATCCCTCTAGTCTAGTCCGGACATCTGGGGTATAAGCACCTCCTCCCGCAGCCTTGGAGACTGAGCCCGTCACCTTTTTTGGTGACACCAGTATAAGTAGATGAGGGACCGCCTCCTTGCTCCAGTAAGCTCAGTCTCCAAGGCAGCTGAAGGAGGTGTGAGCCACAGATGGGCTCACTAGAGAAATCAGTGAGGAGTTCTTATAGTTAGGTGTTAAAAAAAAAAAAAAAAAAAGAAGGCGGCCCTGCAGCTTTAAAATTTCCCAGCCAGGGCTTTTTATCGGCTGAACGGCTGCTAGCATACGTGCAGGATTTTTTCCCCCCTCTCTGCCCCCCTCCCTGGAGGTACTGTATTCAGGGTGGAGTGTGGGAGCTGCTGTTGGGGCCTCCGTCTCCCGAACCCGTGCAGTGGGTGAGGAGACGTTGAGAGAGGACTCGCCCCGGGGTCTGGAGCCGCGACGTTGGCTGATTTAGATGCCGCGGCGGGATTTGCAGTGGCGGTAGCAGAGCCGAAGGATCGCTTGTCTACGGCAGTGAGACAAAGGTGAGAAGCGGCGTGGCGTCAAGAGCACGGTGAGTGCCTTGCAGAGAGCAGGCGGTTGGTAGAGGCTTCGGAGCACTGCAGGCCTAGCAGGAGAAAAGCGCGGCAAACTTCTCGCGCTGGAGGTGAGCAGCGCGCGGGCCTTCCGCACACAGCGTTTTCAGCAGGAAGCGCTGAGCGGGCACGCGTAGGTTTTTGGCAGGCCGTAGAGGGCTCAGTTCTGTGTAGAGGACAGCCCGTTCCTTAGCCTGAATAAGTAGTTAAAAAAAAAAGGAAGACAGAGAGAAATTGAGAAGGAAGACCCGTTTTGTATAGCAGAGGCAGCTGTGGGGAAGCTTGCCAGTATTCCATCCAGGCCCCAGTGTGTCATGTGTGGAGCCAAAAGGGGATCACTTTCAGAGATGGGGGTCTGTAAGGGCTGCGCACTGGAAGCAGAGTCAAAGGACATAGTGGCGGACGGCGCTGTGCTGAGGGAGGGGGCATCGGGCTCTCCTGAGCCACTCTCTCCAGCAGGGCCTTCGTCGGGGCCAACTCAGGGGCCTCTCTTGGCAGCGGAGCTCTCCACGTCCCTTTCGGACTTGCAAGGGGCGCTGGCAACCATTTTCTCCCAAGACTTTCTCTCTTTACTTCAGCAGGCCCTAGCAGGGAAGCAGGGAGCTGCAGAGTTGGTGGGTGGCCTGAAAAGGCCTGGGGCTTCCCTAGTCGAGGGCCGGGAAGGCACCCCATATAAAAAGGCTAAAGAAGCCGCGATGGTTTCAGAGGAGATCTCAGACGGTCCGGATTCAGATGTGGATCTGGAGCTGGAGGAAGGCGAGATTGCAGAGCAGGAGGACCAGACAAAGGGTAGTTAGAGTCTTCTGTCGGGAAGAACTAGCAGTTCTTATTTCTGAAACTCTGAAGGCTCTTAACATGCCGGTTGGCAGAGAGCGTAGCGGATTCGGCTTTAGAAGATCCGTTGCTTCAGGCAGTGCGGAAGTCCCAGAGGGTGTTTCCGATGCATCGGATTTTTAAGGAAATGATTCAGGAGGAATGGGACACGCCTGAGGCCGGGCTAAAGGGTTCCAAATAATGGCTCGGCTGTATCCTTTGCAGGAACAGGATAAGGAACTTTTTAAATCGCCTAAGGTGGATGCAGCGGTATCCGCGGTTACCAAAAAGACCACGATTCCAGTGGAGGGCAGTGCGGCCCTTAAGGATTCGCAGGACCGTCGGCTAGATACTCTGCTGAAACAGGTGTTTGATGTCAATGCTTTATCCTTGCAAGCTGCTATTTGTGGAGCGTAGGTAGCTAGAGGATGTCTACGGTGGGCTCAGTGGATTTCGCTGGGCCGGGAAGACGAGACGGTGGAAGAGACGGCCCGACTGGAGTCGGGAGCGGCTTATTTAGCAGATGTGCAATATGATCTTATTCGAGGTCTGGCAAAAAGTATGGTGTCCATGGTAGCGGCGCGAAGGTATCTCTGGCTGCGCAATTGGGCGGCGGACGGCGCCTCAAAAGCGAGGCTAGGGAAGTTTCCCTTTCGAGGCAAGCTCCTTTTTGGAGAGGATTTGGACAAATTGGTGAAAGACCTCAGAGAGTCTAAAGGGGGCAGGCTGCCGGAAGATAAGCAGAAGCAAAATTGCCCGATCGCACCTTCCAGAAGTCAACAGAGAGAGTTTCTGAGATTTCGGGCGCCAAGGTTTGGTCAGTTTCAAAGAGGACGTTTTCAGTTAGTCCCAGGGTTTTCAAGGATTTAGGGGGGCGGGGAGAGGTTTTGAAGCCTCCTCGGCCCTCAAGAAGCTGCAATGAAACGAGGGGGGCCCAGGCAGAGTTAGTGGCTGTAGGGGGGCGGCTACGGGAGTTTTACCCTGCCTGGGTCCAAATAACATCGGATCGATGGATTCTGGAGGTCATAAAGGAGGGGTATGCCCTAGAACTTCAACGACCCGTTGCCGAATCCTTCATCCAGTCTCCTTGCAGGACAGAGTCCAAGCGTCGGGCGGTGTGGGAGACTTTACAAAGGTTATGGGACCTAAAAGCGGTAGTGCCGGTCCCAGCCAGCTAGTATGGCTGCAGTCGGTACTCGATATATTTTGTGGTGCCCAAAAAAGATGGTTCTTGGCGGCCGATTCTAGACCTCAAAGGAGTCAACAAGTGCCTCCGCGTTTCTCATTTTCGCATGGAAATTCTGCGATCCGTCATTGTAGCCGTACGACAGGGAGAGTTTCTCACCTCTCTGGACCTCTCTGAGCGTATCTGCACATTCCCATTCGCTTAGAGCATCAGCAGTTTCTGCGCTTTGCAATTCCGATGGGGCATTTTCAGTTCCAGGCGTTACCGTTCGGCTTAGCGATGGCTCCACGGACTTTTACCAAGGTGATGGTGGTAGTGGCGGCGGCGTTGCGCAGAGAGGGGATGTTAGTTCACCTGTACCTGGACGATTGGTTGATTCAAGCAAAGTTGCAGTGTGAGAGCAAAGAGGTTACTCTCCGGGTAGTACGGTTTCTACAAAGCTTAGGGTGGGTGGTAAACGTCGCAAAAAGCAAGTTGACACCGACCCAGGAGTTAGAGTATCTAGGAGCTCGCTTCGACATGAAGACAGGCAGGGTGTTTCTACTGCTAGCCAGGGCCCAAGGGCTGCGTCTGCTCATTCAGGAGTTCCTGAGGAGAAAGGCCCCTTCAGCGTGGCATTACCTACAGCTTTTGGGGACAATGGCGGCCACGCTGGAACTCGTGCCTTGGGCCAGGGCGCACATGAGGCCGTTGCAGAGGGCGCTGCTCCGGCGGTGGTCCAATCAGTCGGATCCGTTGTCTTGACGGTTAATTTGTCCAGGGTCGGTGAAGCTCTCACTTCAGTGGTGGCTAGATCCCAGAAATCTAGAAAAAGGTATGCCGTTAGAGTCGCCGGACTGGAAGCCCCTGACGACAGATGCCACTCTTTACGGCTGGGGGGCGCACTTCGAACGGCAGTTTGCCCAAGGTCAGTGGTCAGATCGGGAAAGGCAATGGTCGATCAACAGGTTGGAGCTCAGAGCTGTCAGCCTGGCGTTAAGGGCATTCCAGCCCCAGGTGCAGGGCAGTGCAATTCGAGTCCTGTCGGACAACGCCACAGCAGTAGCATATGTCAATCGGCAAGGGGGCACCAGCAGTGTAGCACTGGAGGCGGAGGAGCGTCTCGCTTGGGCCGAAATGCATCTCGAAGCTTTAACGGCGGGACATGTAGCCAGAGTGGACAATGTGACCGCAGATTATTTGAGTCGGAACGCAGTGGACCCGGGCGAGTGGGTCCTCAATCAGGAGGTCTTCGAGATGATAGTGGATCGCTGGCGACTTTCGCTTCGGCGAAGGTAGAGAGGTTTTTCAGCAGAAGGCGAGAAAGAATGTCCGAGGGCTTAGATGCACTGTTGCAGAGGTGGCTGATGGAGCAGCTCCTCTACGTGTTCCCTCCTTGGGCCTTGATAGGTCGATTAATTCAGAGAATAGAGAAGCACAAAGGGCAGGTGATTCTCGTAGCGCCGGATTGGCCAAGAAGACCGTGGTATGCTGACCTGGTGCGGCTCCTGGTGGAGGCACCGTGGAAGCTGCCGATCAGGGAGGATTTGTTGGGGTAAGGACCCTTACTAATGCCTCAGGTGGATCGGTTCTCACTTATGGCTTGGCTATTGAAAGGGCAAGGTTGATGGCCAGGGGTTATTCGGCAGTGGTGATTGCCACTTTGCTGAGGTCCAGGCGTCGGTCTACTTCGGTGGCTTATATCCAGTTATGGCGACTTTTTGAGTCTTGGTGCGAGCTTAGGCGGGTGGTGGCGTTGAGAGCCTCCATTCTGCAGATTCTCGACTTTTTGCAGGACGGTTTTGACAAGGAGTTAGCGGCGGCATCCTTGAAGGTCCAATTGGCAGCACTTTCTTGTTATCGGGGAAAGGTGCAAGATTTAGTGCTCGGAGCTAACCCAGACGTGAAGCGGTTTTTGAAGGCGACATCCCTGCTGAGACCGCCTTACCGAGTTCAGGTACAGACTTGGGATCTCAACTTGGTGCTGGAGGCGTTGGTGAGTAAGCCGTTCGAGCCTTTGTCTAAGTCGACCTTGAAAGATCTCACGCTGAAGGTAGTGTTCTTAGTAGCGATTTCTTCAGCACAAAGGATTTCGGAGTTACAAGCCTTGTCGTGTAGAGAGCCGTTTTTGGCCTTCTATGACAAAAAGGTGGTATTGCGCACAGTGCCCTCGTTTTTGCCAAAGGTGGTATCGGTCTTTCATGTGAATCAAGCAGTTTCTTTACCGGCTTTCGAGAAGGACGTTGCGGACAGTGATGGGAAGGACGTTGCGGACAGTGATGCATCAGTTGGATGTGACTCGAGTATTAAGGCTGTATTTGCAGAGAACGGCGGTTTTCCGTAAGACGGATAGATTGTTTGTCTTATTTGGAGGTCCAAGGCAGGGAGAGCCTGCTTCCAAGGCTTCTATTGCAAGATGGATTAAGGAGGCCATTTCGTCGGCATATATTGTAAAAGGCAGGGCCGTGCCGACTGGATTGAGAGCTCATTCGACTAGGGCGCAAGTGGCTTCCTGGGCGGAGTACAGTTTGGTGCCTGCGGCAGAGATTTGTAAAGCGGCGACTTGGTCATCGTTACATTCCTTTGTCAAGCATTACAGGATCGGTTTGCAAGCGGAAAGGGATGCTCGTTTTGGATCAGCGGTTCTTCAGGCTGGTCTAGCGGGTCCCTCCCGTTGACATGTTACTGCTCTGTTACATCCCCAGATGTCCGGAACTAGACTAGAGGGACGACAAGGAAGGTGAAATTAGACTTACCTGCTAATTGTTCCTTGCGGAACTCTAGTCCCGTGTCCCTCCCTACTGTTGACGTGGATCCGTAGCCTGAAGAATTTTAACGGTATTTATCTCTTGGCTGCAGCAGCGCCTGCATGGCCTGCGATCCTGGGGTGGGGCGGGGCAAGTATTTACAGTGCAGTGTTTACAGTACCTGTTGGGAGGTCCTGGACAGGGGGCCAGACAAGGCTAAGCGAAGACTGGCATAAGCCTTGTTTGGTGCTTTGCCAAGTTTGGTTGTTCTGCAAATGTTTTTGACAGTTAAATTAGTTGAGATGTAGTTACCGTTAGTAGCTTTTCAGAATGTTATATCTGCTTACTTATTGCTCTGGTGAGTCTGCTTTGTCAATAGGTTACTGGAGCAAGGAGGCGGTCCCTCATCTACTTATACTGGTGTCACCAAAAAAGGTGACGGGCTCAGTCTCCAAGGCTGCGGGAGGAGGTGCTTATACCCCAGATGTCCGGGACTAGACCAGAGTTCCGCAAGGAACAACAATTAGGAGGTAAGTCTAATTTCACCTTTTGAAGGACTAATTTTCATGTCATAACTGTAGTATGAAGTGGATTCTCTAATTTAGTGGTTAGGGAAGGGGAGTGTGCTGTGCAGTACACTGCAGTAACAATTTGGAGGTTTCTGGCAAAGGTAACAGCTTGGCATGACTGTATATTTTAGCAGGAAGAAAGTCTTGAGCAACCGTGGTAAGATTATTTTGTTAGACTAACCATAAGCCTTATTGGGGAAGTTAATTTTTAAAAAAAGACTCCGACTTCCGGTGACATCACGGAGCTAATGGCGGCGGAGTAGCCTAGTTCTGTCCAATTCCCGTAGTTTTTTGCAAAATAAAGCGTTCCCCTAGCAAAAAAGTGGAAGGGCGGCAGACTCCCACCTTTGCCATGTCGGCGAGAAAGAAGCTAGCGGGGTTTAAATCCGCTTATGTGCGTAAGGAGTTGATGGTGGTGGTGGAATTGGGAGGCGCGGAAGATGGTGGTGAACCGGGGAGCTTGGAGGAGGAGGAAGCGCAGACTACAGAAGCGCAGGAGGGGAAGTTGATGAAAGCCTGGTTGAAAGTGTTCAAGGCTGAAATGCAGGCGGCGTTGAAAGGGATCCGAAAAGATGTGAAAGACACGCTGATATCGATTCAGAAGGAGGTGGGCTGCTTAGGGCAGCGAGTGGAGGATATGGAGGGGCACGTGGCGCAATATGACGAGGAGCTGAGAGAAATGGCGGCCGAGCAAGGGAAAATAAAGGCCCAACAGGTGGAGGTATAGGAGAAATTGGAGGAGATGGAAGACAGAGCGCGGCACAATAACCTGCACATAAGAGGGGTGGCGGAAGGTGAAGCCACTAAGGACTGTGTACTCAGATTTTGCGCATGGAAGGAGAGGGGGAGGGCCCAGTGGTAACAGTGGGAGTGGAGAGAGCGCACAGGAGTTTGGGCCCCCGGCGGGAGAATCAGAGGAGAGACATCATTGCCTGCATGAGCAGCTTCCCTCTTAAAGAGAGAGTGTTGAATGTAGCACGGAAGTATGGACGAATCGTATGGGAAGGCAATAAGGTGGAATTATTTAATGATTTGTCCCGAGGAATGCTGGAGCGAAGGAGGAACTTGAAAGAAGTCACAGCCTCCTTGCGGGGGAAAGGGCTGCAGCATCACCGGATGTTCCCTTTGAGTTGCTGATGACGGTGAATGGGATGTCCCGGAAGGTGAAAGAGGCGGAGGAAGCGTGGTCAGTGTTGGGAGAGCTGGGATGTGAGAAACTACCACAAGCGGGAGAGAGAGAGCGGAGAATGCAATCTAAAACTGTGGAAGGCAAGGTGCATGCTAGCTCTCAATGGCAACGAGTAGGAGAAAAAGGAAGGAGACTGAAGAGGTTGTCACAGGAGCGAAAGATGGCGCAAATGGAGGAAGACACCTGAGGAGGCTGGCTGGTGGTGGAGTAGGCCAGAGCAGTCGGGCCGCATGGGGCGGTAGAGCCCCAGTGAGTATTGGATGGTGGACACTGGACTTATAGGGCTTTAAGGGGAAGAATGGTGAAGGGGGGTGGAGGGAGGACGAGGGGGTGTTGGCAGGTAAGGGGGAGTGATGGGGTGAAAGGATGGGGTTAGGGGAGGGGAGAGTCTAGTAAGAGGTATGGAGGGGGCGGGGGCAGTTGGGATGAGGGGGCCCGCTGCGGGAAGGGGGGCTCTTGGTGGATGGGGGGTAAAAGTAAAGGGATAGGACACATCATACACGGAAAGTCAGTAGGGGGAAGAGGAGGGGGAGGGGATGGGAAGGGGAATAGGCAGAGGGGGGAGGGGGGAGGGGGATGAGGGGGGTAGGAAGGGGGATGGGCATCTCATAGCAGGGACTGGAGGAAGAGGGGATGCGGGTAATGATTCAAATAGGATCTATAAATGTTAAGGGGCTAAATTCCACGACTAAGCGTAGTCTGCTGTACAGGGAGGTGGAGAAGAATCGTTGGGATGTGGTATTAATACAATAAACTCACTTGAGAAGAGGGGATGTTTGGAGGATGAGGAACAGACGCTTTCAGGAGCAATTTTACTCTTGGGACAAAGAGGGGGGAAAGAAGGGGGGTAGCTTTGCTGGTGCGGGTAGGGTGTGGGATTCAGGTGATGAGTAGCTTTAAGGATGGGGAAGGGAGAGTGGTGGGGATAAAAGGGAAGATGGGGTCTGAAGATATTGTTATAATGTCGGTGTATGGGCCAAATGGTAATCAGGTCGAGTTCTGGAAAGGGGCACGGAAAATAGTGGAAGGGGTAGGGCAAGGGAAACTCATTATGGGGGGGGGACGGGACTTTAATGTCGTATTAGCCCCAGGGGTAGACAGGGATCCGGGTGGGGGGAAGGAGAAACAGACAAGGCTTGAAGCAATTAATGAAACAATATAATTTAGTTGACTCGTGGAGAGAGCTAAACCCTGGAGGTAGAGAATATACATTTTTTTCAGCGCCACATCAGAGTTGGAGTAGGATTGATATGCTCCTGGTGGACAAGGAATGGATGATGGGGGTTAAGGAGGGGGGCATAATGCCCATAGGGTGGTCGGATCATAGCGCAGTGGAGGTGAGAGTTGGATGGAAGGATCCGGGTGGGATGATATTTTGGAAATTGAATGAGAGCTTATTAAAAAGTAGGGAGTTGGTGGAAGATGTAAGGCAGGCGATAAAGGAATACCTGCTCTATAATGATAATGGGGAAGTGACTGAGGTGACTTTGTGGGACAGGTTGAAGGCCGTGATAAGAGGGAGGTTTATTATGTGGGGGCGAGGAAGAAAAGGGTTAGAGTGGAGAAGGAAGAGGGGTTGGGGATAGCGCTTAAGGAGGCAGAGGAGAGATTTCAGAGGTCGGGAGCGAAAGGGGATAGGGTGGAGGTGGAGAGGGTGAGGATGGAGTTTGTGACGCAGTGGCAGGGCTGGTAGCCATGGAAACTGATACTGACCCGCTGGAAGGTTCAGGTACTGCAGGTAAATGCAAGGTTTTCCCTTCTCAGCACAAGATGCACAGAGCTAATCAGCTAACACAGTTCACCTCAGGGGAGGAGAGAAGCAGAGTTACTGATTGGGCACGCCCTAGCAGGAGGCGGGCTCCCCAGAGCAGGGGCACCTTGTTAAACAGAGAGAAGGAAGACAGTAGTGGAGTGAGTGGAATTGGAACGAGTATCAGAAGGGGAAAACGAATGAGAAGGCAAAGGACGTTGGAAAAGCAACAAGGAAAGGAGAGTGAAGATGGAATAAGGCAAGAAGCTCTCTTTGATACAGAAACCTTTGACCTAGCAAGAGAAACACTGCCCAGCTGTAATACAAGGAAAAGGGATTCAGAACCAGGAAGTAGGTACCGGGGATACTCAGTGCCTGAAAGAACCTTCTGGGAGCAACAGAGGTTAGAAGCACTGAGAGACCCAGGGATAAAGCCTAGGTTTCTGGAAGAAACAGCTGACCCCACCTTGGAGAGGAAGGCAGCGTGGCAAGGCATTCTCAGACAAGCCTCATTATAAGGTACCTGGTGTATTTAATTCATATGACAAGTTTTATGAGAACCCAGAAAGAGTGAATGCTGACTTTAAAACTCAGGACAGTTTCAGGCATTGTGAAAGCAGTTGGCTGCAGCCTGAAGTTCCTTTAAACAAACCCAGCTTTTCTCACCAGACAGCTGAAGCTTTTAGCAAGCAGGCTGATATAAGGAATCCAGCTGAATTGTTCAGGAAAGAATTAAGCCAGGATGTTTTAAGAGGTCCTACCTTTGAATCACTCCTTAGAAACACTCCTCATACAAAGGAACTTGTTAACCCGACACCTGCATACAGAGACAAGTGGGGGAGGGGTAACTCCACTGCAGTGAATGAATGTTTGAACAGAGACGGCATTGCTTGCTTTCCAGAGGTAAACTCTGCAAACAATTACTTACCCAAGGAAGGAGCAAATCCTCAGCCTAGCCCAGCTAGAAAGCAGGCTGAAGTTCTCCTTAAAGAGTTTAAACAATTCTTAGATACAAGAGCTATTGCTGAACAGAAGTTAGTGCAAGCAGGAAAGAATCCTGAGGCAGAAATACCAATAGCTTCTCCGTTGTCCATGATTGAAGTCAATCAGCCAATGGACTGCTCAATCGGTCTGATTGATAGAACTAACTAAAGCAAAGCTTGAATGGTCATTTTCTAGCATATCCTAAAAGGTATGTTGTTTAAATACCTGGATGAAGAGCTTACAAAAATGTATGTTGTTTAAGTACCTGGATGAAGAGCTTATGAAGCAGTGAAAATAAGCTAAAGAATAATTTAGATACAACTCATGAACAGTATTGTTTTCCCTTGTTTATTGTGATTGCAAAGTAAGAGGACACATGACGTAATGTGAATCCCAGCATGAAAGGACATTTTAAGCACAGCATTGAAAAGCCTTGATTTTCTTTTGTTCCTGTTTTGGTTTAATCCTCACGCCTGTTCCATTCCACCACGGAGCGGGGTAAATAAATCCTTATAAAAATAAATATTCTTGTGCCCGCCTATCATTTGGCCCCACAACTACAAAGGCCCATCCCTCCTTAAACCCTCAAGGTTAGGGAGTGGATGCTAAGGGTAACAAGTTGCAGGCGCTGCAGGTAGAGCAGGTAGCCTTTGCATTAAGGGGAGTAGAGCAGGTGTATTATGAATTTGGGGATAAGCCGGGTAGATTGTTAGCTCGTAGACTTCGGCAGCAAAGGGGGGCTTCAATGATATATCAGATTAAGGGGAAGGGGGGACATATAGGGGGGGGAGGAGGAAATCCGGGAGAGATTTCGGGAGTTTTATCAGGATTTATATACAAGGACGGAGGGAATAGGGAAAGCAGAGATTTCAGAGTATTTAAAAGGGATAAATTTAGGGGCATTGGCAGAGGAAGCTCAAGCCGCAGTGGAAGGGAGTATTACGGGGGAGGAAATAGGGAAGGTGGTACGGGGGTTGGTGGGAGGGAAGGCCCCAGGGTTAGATGGGTTGCCGGGAAGCTTTTATAAGGCGATTCTGGGGGAAGTAGGAGATATCATGGGTAGGGTATTTAATGGAGTACTGGAAGGGGGGGGGAGGGGACTGTCTTCGGAAATGTTAACTGCAGGGATCACTGTTTTGCCGAAGCCGGGGAAAGACCCGTTAAATTGTAGTTCTTATCGTCCTATATCTCTTCCTAATGTGGATGTTAAAATCCTGGCGAAGATTTTAGCGGATCGGTTGGCACCATGGTTACCGGGGATAATTAAGAATGACCAAGCAGGGTTCATAATGGGGAGACAGGCAGCTGATAATATCAAGAGGGCAGTAGGAGTGGTGTGGGAGGCGAGGCAAGCACAGGAGAAGTTCTTATTGATGTCAATAGATGCCGAGAAGGCCTTTGACAGAGTGCACTGGAAGCTTCTAATGCAGGTGCTGGGGAAGATGGGTTGTGGGCTGAATTTTGTGAAATGGGTTGGAGGATTGTATTAAGGCCCGAGGGCACGGGTTAAAATTAATGGGAGGTATTCCCGGGATTTTGGGTTGGGGCGGGGGACTAGACAGGGCTGCCCGATGTCGCCGCTGCTATTTGCAATGGTGGTGGAGCCGTTAGCGGAAAGAATTAGAATGAACAAGAGGATATTGGGGGTGGAAAGGGGAGGGCGGTGTCATAAGATATCTTTATATGCTGATGATATTTTGTTATATATGGAGCATCCTCAGCAGTCGATGCAGGAGGTGATGGGGGAGGTGGGTAAGTATGGGGAGGTGTCGAGGTTTAAAATTAATGTAGATAAGACAGAAGTGTTGAAGGTGCATATGAGCAGCGAGGCAGAAGAGCTATTGCGCAGGCAATATCCTTTGAGGTGGGTCAGCAAATCGTTAGGCTACTTGAGGGTTCAAATTCCAGTGAGCTATGCAGATCTCTATAAGGTTAATTACCCGAGAATTATAGGAGACATTAATAAGGATTTAGATGGGTGGTTGAGGTATGAAATTTCATGGCTGGGAAGGATAGCGGCGATTAAAATGAATATTCTGCCACATCTGCTATATCTTTTTCAGGCTCTACCGGTGGAGATACCGGAGGGCGCGATGCGGGCACTGCAGAGATGGGGTTTTCTTTATATTTGGAAAAGGAGGTCTCCAAGGATCTCACGGGAGGTAATGTATGTGCCCAAGGAGGAGGGGGAATTGGGGGTCCCTAATTTGAGAGATTATTATAGAGCAACCCAACTTAAACATGTTATGGATTGGAGAGGATATAAGGAGGAGAAACCATGGGTGAGTTTGGAAAAAATGAAGGTGAGGGGAGGGAGATTGGAGGCTTGGTTGTGGGCGCCGCAGGCGGAGAGGAAGGAGTTGGGGAAGGGTACCCCGGCAATGAGGCATGTGGTGAAAGTGTGGGATAGAGTGAGAGCTCCAGAAATAAAAAGAAGGGGGAGCGGATTTTCGGTGATGACCCCATGGAGAGGCTGGAGAGCTTTTCAACCAGGATGGGAAGGAGGTAAGTTTGATGGGTGGAGTAATAAAGGGTTGGACTGTGGATTTCAGTTACTAGAGGAGAGGAAGCTAAAGGCGTTTAGGGTGGTAAGGGAAGAGTTTGGATTGGAGGATAAAGATAGATTCGCGTACACGCAGGTATGCTCCTTCCTCAAGGGGGAGTTGGGGAAGGCGGGGATGGCTAGGGAGGTTTCACGAATGGAGGTATTGTGGTATGGGAAGAGGGGCTCGAAAGGAATGATATTGGCTTTGTATAAGGGGATAAAGGGGGAGCCAGAAGGGAAGTTTAGATATATGATAGAATGGGAGGGGGAATTGGGACAGACGATGAATCTTAAGGAGTGGAAGGGGGTATGGGATCAGATAAAGAAGATGCCCTGGTCGAGTAGTATTAGGGAAAACTGCTATAAAATTACGTTTCGCTGGTAGTATACACCGGAGAGATTGCACTGGATGTATCCAGGGGTATCCCCAATGTGTTGGCGAGAGTGTGGGGAGGTGGGGACATTTTGGAACATTTGGTGGAGGTGTACAAAGGTGCAGGCTTACTGGGGAAGGATTCAACGATGGATCCAATTGAAACTGGGGGTGGAAGTGGATTTGAATCCGCAAAGTATTTTATTGTCATGGAGGTGGGAGGGGCAAGTACAGGAGGGGGGTAGGATGGTGCAGGCATGTCTTAGTGCGGCCCGGTGCGAGGTGGCAGCTGCATGGAAGCAGAAGGAGGCGCCTTCTTTAACGAAATATGAGAGGACACTGCGATACATAGTGCTGATGGAGAAGTTAACGGCTGTCCGACGGATGAGGGGGGCTAAGTTTGAAATAAGGTGGGCAATGTTATGGGATGCCTTAGGGGGGGAAGGAGGGAGGGAGGGAGGGAGTAGGGGGAGACGGGGGGAGGGGAGGGCAGGGCAGAGGAAGGGTAAGGATAAGGGTACTCCAATCGACTAAAGAGGGGAGGGGCGGGGGTTCTTTGTTGGGAGTAAAAAAAGGGGGGTAATAATAAATAGAGGGGGTGTAGGGGTCAGCAGATAGGGGGTGGTGGGAGCGTTAAAATATAAAAATAATAAAAAGATGTTTTTGCGTACACTAATACTGGTAATTATGTTAAATACACTGAAGAGAGTGGTTGAGGAGAAAGCTACACAGGTATTGGGGTAACAACCATAGAAAGAGAATGTTGTTATGCGTTATCTGTTAAACGTTTCTTTGGGTATGGGAGTAATATATTATGCCGGAGAAGGTGTGTACAGTTGGTTTAGGAATCAATATTCTCGGGCAAAGGGGGATGGTGGTTGGAATGTGTTTATGTATATGTTAAAGGGATGTTGACAATAAAAATTTAAATATTAAAAAAGAAAGACTCCAAATGTGATTAACCATTCTTTTACTTGTGTATGTATAGTAAATAAGTTTAGTTTTCTAGGTCATGGATCTGAACTTGTTTTGGTTATGAGAATTTATCTACTGATTCCATTCTATGTGTAATAATGCAAATGCTGAAAAGTATTATTAGAAACAGTACTCCTCGGTGCTTCTTATATCTCCGGATACTCTGGGAAGAAAAATGATTGATGATATTCTCCAAATTGATGATTGATGTGAATGAATGGGAAGATCTTCCATGCTTTGATGTATTTAGATATTTGATAAATTGTGTGGATTTGTGTGATGTGACAAAGGTTAAGAAAAATTAAGTGTTTAAAGGAAAGATAGAAGTTAGTAACTTAACTGGAAAAAAACAAAACAAAATTGAATTGCTTGTCAAGTTAAGTCAAGCAAGTTTGTTTAATTAAAGGAAGAAAGTGAAAGATACAACTGTATTCAAACAAGTGAATTAAGTAATTAAAATAATATGGTAAATATATGTAAAATGTTTTATTTTTCCTTTGTGATAGTAGACTAGTTGAAAATTACAACTATAATATTGTATGAGTAACAATGTCTGCAGAAAAAAATGCTGATATTTCTCCTAGTCTCTTTTAAACTAATCTGCAAGAGTCGATTGGAGGAGTGATCTTAAATTCTCATGTTGTGTATGTTTTAGTTATTATGGAAAGACCTCTGCAGAACTGATGTTGTTAATTGCAAGTGTGAAGCAAATGCCTTGTTGCTAGTGGAATAGTTTTAAATTAGTATCACTGAGGTAGATTCAATATGCTTACCTCTTCTATTGCTGCTGTTTGTGTTCTCGCTCAGAAATTTCCCACTGGACTTAAGCCACTGGGGTTTTTTTCAGACTTTTTGTGATCCTGTTGTAGCAGGAATGCCTCCATGCTTTCAGTCTCTGGCAGCAGTAGTCTTTGCAATCCTACTTACTGATTTTCTAGTACTACAACATGCCTCTCATTCAGATTTCGCGTCTTCTACACTTGGAATTAAAAAAAACAGCTTTCTTCCAGCTCTAGATTGTTACTGTTTGACCTCACTATGTAGTGTAGTGATGGTTCTGCTTGGCGCAATGAATAAGGAAAATTGATGCAATTGTAAAAGTTGATTCTGTGGCAGAGTCGGCTGCTTTGCTATTTGCTAGTGCTCAACTAGCTGAAGTGTTCGCTCTTTCTAGAGCTCTTGAGTTATCTGCTCACTTGATCATCAATACTGACTTTGTCTCACGCTTCTTGCATGGGGAGCTCTATGTGCTGATCCTTTACTACTATGCTGTTTTGTTCTGAAAACAGTGTAACAAAGATAGAATTATTAAGCCATTAAGAAGTGGTAATTGACTTTCTGATTGGTTCAAATTTGGTGTTAAAAAAGTTTTATAGTTTATGAATATATACACCCTTATATAAATGTCCCTTTGTGAGCTTAGATGTCTATGCGAATTAGAATGGAATGGAGAAGTGGTCTAATGATTGGAGTACTAACACTCCTTGTGACATTGGACAAGTTACTTAACCCCTCATTGCCTTAAAAAGAAAACAAATTCCAAGTTATCAGTGTTCCTGTTTAATGTGCTGTACCAAGTTTTAGTTGCAATGTGAACTGCTGTGACTAGTGGGGAAAGTGGTATTAAAATTTTCAGAAGACTGTGTTTGTGAGAAACTAGTTCAACTTAAAGTAGACAAAGCGATGGGACCGGATGGGATACACCCTAGAATACTGAGGGAACTTGGGGACGTTCTAGCAGCTCCACTGACTGACCTTTTCAATGCCTCGTTGGATTCGGGAGTGGTTGGTGCCAAAGGACTGGAGAGAGGCTCATGTGGTGCCTTTACACAAAAGCGGAAGTAAGGATGTGGTTGAAAACTACAGGCCGGTTAGTTTAACTTCGGTGGTGAGTAAATTATTGGAAACGCTGCTGAAAGAGAAAATAGTGAGGTTTCTGGAGTCCAACGGATTACAGGATCCGAGGCAGCATGGATTCACCAGAGGCAGGTCTTGTCAGACAAATCTGATTGATTTCTTTGACTGGGTGACCAGGGAGTTGGACCGAGGGAGAGCCCTAGATGTGGTGTATTTAGATTTCAGTAAAGCCTTTGACACTGTTCCTCACAGGCGACTTATAAACAAACTGAGCACCCTAGGGATGGACCCTAAAGTTATTGCTTGGGTTAGAAATTGGTTGGGTGGGAGGCAACAAATAGTACAAGTTCCTGTGCGGATATCCAGTTTAGTCCTCCACAATCGGGTAGTGCACCTTCTACTGCAGCCTGGAGACTGGACCAATCAAATCTTCTGTAGTACATATCCAGCAGGAGCTCCCAGAAGCCCCCCAGTGTGTCCAGTCTCTTGCAGCTTGAAGACGTCTGTGCCCTTGCTGGGCACACTGAGTGACTCTTGAAGGAGCAACACTTGTTAGTTAGTCTTTTAGGGTTTGTTTTTGGGACATTTATTTGCTATTTATTTAATAGCTAGTTGTATCTTTAAAAGGAAAAGTGAAAGAAACATGCCTCTCTAGTGCTTTGGCACAGGAGACTCGGGAGGAAGGCAGACCTGCAGGCTCCTGTCTTCTTGCCTGGCTAATTTTATCAGCCTTGGGTGAGCTTCCCCTTGACTGTACGGGAAAAGCCATACCTGATACAGCAGTGGCTGACACTGTGTGAAGTTGGCTGTGTCCTTGCTGTTCCTGAGCTGGTAGGAGTTTTCATTTTATGTCTGTATTTGTGAGCAGTGCTCTCTTGTCAGAGCTGCCAGCGTTCTGTAGGCTCTCCTGAGCCCATTTGGCAATTTTTCCTAAATTTGATCGTTTGCCCTGTATCTGAGGGTCGTTTTCTTTCTTTTACATATTATTTATTTGTCTTTGTATTTTCGCGCCGTTTTTTACCGCGGGTGAAAAAGTGCGGCGGCCATTTTGGATTTATAAAGTGTGCTTTTAGAGGCACTTTTGATCACTTGTGCACAGGTTCCCCTGGGGTTTTTGGGGTTCCTTTTGCTGGCGATTTTGCTCAGGGCACCCCTGGGAGTCTGGGGAGTGTGTTTGTTTCTTGCAAAAAAAAAAAAAAAAAAAAGTTTTATTATTCAACCGGGACTGATTTGCATGAGATTGCCCCTGTGGTGTGGGCTTTTCTGTGCCGGTTCCCTTCTATCCCGCTGGGCAGAGGTGGTCTTGGGATGGCTTCCAAACCCCAATGTGTGATTTGTGGGTCCCGCAGAGCGGCAGGGACTGACTCTGGCATCTGCAGGGGCTGCGCTGCAGTGCCCGCAGAGCTGGAACACTCTGTGCATGTCCAGGAGCAGGCTACCCCTGGGGATGCTTCTACTTCAGGGGACAGTGTCCTTTCTCCGAGCATCCCTCAGTCTGGGTCGGTTCCACCGGCCAGTGGGTCGGTGGCTGCGCTCCAGCAGGGGGCTATAGTTGTCCCACCTATGGAATTCTCCCCTGATTTTGTTCTCCTCATGCATCAGGCTTTCCACTTGAGCAGGTCCGGTCAGTGGCCGGAGGTTGGGCCCCCCTCTCTCCCCTCGGGGGTCACTGGGGTGGCTCAGCGCTCCTCTCCACCCGGGGTCAAGCGGCTCCGGTTGGGGGAACAGGAGCAGGACACCCTGGGGCTTCTGGAGTCCGAGGCGGAGGGCGATCCTGAGACTGAAGCGGAGGAATTGGAGGATGGGGAGATCCCCGAGCCGGAGGATCAGGCTCGGATCATTCGGGTGTTTCGGAAGGACGAGCTGGTTCCTCTGGTTACGGAGTCCCTTCAGGCACTTAACCTTTCGGTAGTGCGGTCCCTGGAGGAAGAGGGTCTGGAGGATCCTCTCATTCAGGCCGTCAGGGATACCCAGGTGGTTTTTCCCGTCCACCGCGTGGTGGAACAGATGATACAGGCGGAGTGTGAGCACCCGGAATCCGGTTTGAAGGGGATTCGGACCATGAATCGGCTTTATCCCCTCGCCGACAAGGACAGGGACTTGTTTAAGTCTCCGCGAGTGGATGCTGCGGTTTCCGCAGTGACCAAGAAAACCACCATCCCGGTTGAGGGGGCGGCGGCCCTCAAGGACGGGCAGGATAAGAAGATTGATAATTTGCTGAAGCAAACCTTGATACGGATGCCGTGTCATTGCAAGCCTCTATTTGCGGGGCTTGGGTGGCTCGGTCGTGTCTGCGGTGGTCGCAGCGCTTGCGCTCGAGCCCCGGCTTAGACCAGCAAGGCCTGTTGGAGGTCACCCGGCTGGAGTCCGGCTCGGCCTACTTGGCGGATCTGTTTTATGATTTAATCCGCGCCTTGGCTAATAGTATGGCGTCCGCGGTGGCAGCGCGCCGGTCCCTATGGTTGCGCAACTGGGCGGCTGACGGTTCTTCCAAGTCCCGCCTCGGTAAACTGCCCTTTAAGGGCAAATTGTTATTTGGGGAGGCTCTCGAGAAACTGGTAAAGGAGCTCGGTGAGTCCAAGGGGGGCCGGCTTCCGGAGGATAGGCCAAGGGCCAACAGGTCCTCCACCTCGGCGCGGGGGTCCTTTCGGGATCAGCGCAGGTTTCGGTCCTCCCGCCTGTGGGCCTCGCAGCGGGGCCGGTTTGGAGCCCGTAATCAGGGATTTCGTGGTTTCAGAGGGGCCGGCAGAGGCTTCCCCGGAGCCGCCTCTCCCTCGGCGTCTTCCTTTGGGCGCAAGCCACAATGACGCGAGGCGGGCTCTGGAGGGAGGCCCGATTATCGGGGGTCGTTTGCACGACTTTCTTCCGTCTTGGGCCCAAATTACGTCAGATCGCTGGGTGCTACAGATTATAGAAGAGGGTTATGCTCTAGAATTTGCATCCCCGCTTCCGGATGCCTTTGTTCTGTCGCCCAGCAGGGGCGAACAAAAGACGCGGGACATCCGCGTGACCCTGGCTCGGTTGTTAGCACTGGGAGCGGTGGTCCCGGTTCCTCTCTTGGAAAGAGGCGCCGGTCGTTACTCCATCTATTTTGTGGTCCCCAAAAAGGGCGATTCTCTGCGTCCGATCTTGGATCTCAAAGGCGTCAATCGCGCGCTCAGGGTGCCGCACTTCCGTATGGAAACTCTGCGGTCAGTCATTGTAGCAGTACGACAGGGGGAGTTTTTGACGTCCCTCGATCTTACAGAGGCCTATTTGCACATCCCGATACATCCATCTCATCAGCGGTTTCTCCGCTTTGCGTTTCCGTGGGGCCACTTCCAGTTCCGGGCCATGCCGTTCGGCTTAGCCACGGCTCCGCGCACCTTCACAACGGTGATGGTGGTCGTTGCGGCGGCCTTGCGCAAGGAGGGCATCTTGGTCCATCCATATCTCGACGACTGGTTGATTCGGGCAAAGTCCAGTCGGGAGTGCTTGCGAG
This sequence comes from Ichthyophis bannanicus, assembly GCA_033557465.1. NCBI lineage: Eukaryota > Metazoa > Chordata > Amphibia > Gymnophiona > Ichthyophiidae > Ichthyophis > Ichthyophis bannanicus. The sequence goes on from CM066042.1 coordinate 232,717,379, forward strand.
TCACGAGCGGGGTAGTGGCTCTGCTGCGGTCTCTCGGCTGGGTGGTGGACGAACGAAAAAGTTGTCTGCGTCCCACGCAGGACCTCGAGTATCTGGGGGTGCGCTTCGACACCGCCCGGGGGCTGGTGTGCCTCCCCGAGCGCCGCGTCCGGGCGTTGCGGGCTCTTGTCCGACTCTTTCGGGGCATGCCCGCTCCGTCGGCGTGGTGGTACCTGAGGCTTCTCGGAACGATGGCGGCGACCTTGGAGGTGGTACCGTGGGCGCGGTTCCACATGCGCCCGCTGCAGAGGGCGCTCCTTCGCCGGTGGTCCAACCAGTGCGACTCCTTGAACAAGAGACTGCCCTGCCCGAAGGCGGTGCGTCTTTCGCTCCGTTGGTGGCTCTCTCCCGAGAATCTGACGCGGGGGGTTCCCTTGGAGCCTCCTCTGTGGGTTCCCCTCACAACGGATGCGAGCTTAGCCGGTTGGGGAGCGCACTGCGAGACCCGCTTCACTCAGGGGTGTGGTCCTCCCAGGAAGCGTCTTGGTCGATCAACCGTCTCGAGCTTCGGGCGGTGCGGCTAGCACTATTGGCCTTGGAGCCACTGGTCCGGGGTCGACCTGTCCGGGTCTGGTCGGACAATGCGACCACGGTGGCTTACATCAATCGCCAAGGGGGCACAGGGAGTGTGGCCCTGGAAACAGAGGCGACAGCCTTGTTCAGTTGGGTGGAGACTCGTCTGCCGGCAATATCAGCGGCGCACATAGCGGGCGCGGAAAATGTCCAGGCCGACTTTCTCAGCAGAGTGCGAGTGGACCCCGGAGAGTGGGAGTTAAATCCACAGGTGTATGCGCAAATAGTACGGCGGTGGGGTCCGCCCATCATGGATCTCATGGCGACCTTCCAGACGGCCAAGACGAGTCGCTTCTTCAGCAGACGGCGGGAGCGAATGTCCGAAGGGCTCGACGCTCTCATTCAGCCGTGGCCGACGTCCGGGCTTCTGTATGTCTTCCCTCCGTGGGCGCTGATCGGCCGGGTCGTCCAGCGCATCGAGTGTCATCAGGGCAGAGTGCTGCTGGTGGCTCCGGATTGGCCCCGGAGGCCCTGGTATGCCGAGCTAGTCAGACTTCGAGACGGCGTGCCTTGGCGCCTGCCCGCGCTGCCGGACCACCTTCTTCAGGGCCCCCTGCGGATGCCCCAGGTGGCTCGATTCTCGCTTACGGTTTGGCCATTGAGGGGGCTCGGCTGAAAAAGAAGGGTTATTCGCCCGCGGTGATTTCCACCCTACTGCGGGCAAGAAAGTCATCCACTTCTCTTACTTATGTTCGAATCTGGAGGATTTTTGAGGACTGGTGCTCCCGGCGGGGAGTCCGGGCGGCGACGGTCTCTGTGCCCGTCGTGTTAAGCTTCCTTCAGGATGGGTTCGAGAAAGGCCTCGCGGCCAGTTCCCTGAAGGTTCAGTTGGCAGCGATCTCCTGCTATAGAGGCAAGGTTTTAGGCCGCATTCTCAGCGCTCATGCGGATGTGCGGCGTTTCTTGACCGCTGTTTTTCATTTGCGGCCTTCCCGCAGAGCACCGATTCCCCCGTGGGATTTGAATTTAGTCCTGCGGGCTCTGGTGCGGGAACCTTTTGAGCCCTTGCGGAGGGCGTCCCTGAAGGATCTCACTTTGAAGACGGTCTTTCTTGTAGCCATTTGTTCGGCTCGGCGCATTTCGGATCTTCAGGCCTTGTCCTGCCGAGAGCCTTTCTTGTCGTTTTCCGCGGACCGGATTGTGATCCGGCCGGTGCCTTCTTTTCTTCCAAAGGTGGTGTCTCCCTTTCACTTGAATCAGGCAGTGTTTCTGCCGGTCCTTTCGGCGAACTCGGTCGAGTCGGTGGACAAGGGTCTTCACCGGCTCGATGTGGGTCGCACGCTGCGTCGGTATTTGCAGTCTACGGAGTCCTTTCGTAAGACCGATCGGCTTTTTGTGCTCTTTGGGGGCGCAAGAAAAGGGGAGGCGGCGGCTAAGGCCTCCATTGCTAGATGGCTCAAGGCAGCGATCGCGTCTGCGTATCTGTTGCAGCAGCGGCCAGTTCCGGAGGGGCTTCGAGCTCATTCTACTCGAGCTCAGGCGACCTCTTGGGCGGAGCATTGCCTGGTTCCGCCAGCGGATATCTGTAGGGCGGCCACTTGGTCGTCTCTGCACGCTTTCAGCAGGCACTATCGCCTGGATGTATTAGCGGCTCGGGATTCCTGTTTTGGATCGGCGGTTCTGCGCGCCGGCTGGCAAGGTCCCGCCCGGTCTTAACTGCTCTGTTACATCCCGATTGTGGAGGACTAAACTGGATATCCGCACAGGAAATGGAAATTACACTAACCTGGTAATTGTAGTTCCTGTAGGATCCAGTTTAGTCCTCCTTCCCTCCCAACTCTCTGTGTAGTCTTGCGGCGCGCTGTTCCGAGCGGTTGACTGTAGGACGGTTCTTCGTCCCGTTCGGGTTCTGTTGACAGTCGTGCTTATCGCTATGGCTCTTCCCTTTCTTGGAGTTCAGTCAGCTCCCTAGATTTCTGTGGAGGGGAGCTCTGTGTAATTTGGAAGGCGTCGGTTTCGGCGCCAGGCGGTGTTCTGACTTCCTCGTTTGGGGAGGGAGTTGGTTATTACAGGGGGGGAAGAAAAGGGTTTACTGATAATGTAATGATAATTTAATGATTATTTAATGTGTTGCTTCGTTAAGTATGCTTTGTTACTAGTACACTGGGGGGCTTCTGGGAGCTCCTGCTGGATATGTACTACAGAAGATTTGATTGGTCCAGTCTCCAGGCTGCAGTAGAAGGTGCACTACCCGATTGTGGAGGACTAAACTGGATCCTACAGGAACTACAATTACCAGGTTAGTGTAATTTCCATTAAATGGAGCTCACTCTGAGGAGAAGGATGTTACCAGTGGTGTGTCCCAGGGATCTGTCCTTGGTCCGATTCTTTTTAACATCTTTGTTAGTGATCTGGTGGAAGGGCTGTCGGGTAAGGTTTGCCTCTTTGCGGATGATACCAAAATCTGCAATAAAGTAGACACCCAGGAAGGTGTAGATAACATGAGGAGGGATCTAGCTAAGCTTGAAGAATGGTCTAGAATTTGGCAGCTGGGATTTAATGTTAAAAAATGTAAGGTCATGCATTTGGGCTGCAGCAATCCAAGGGAGCAATATAGTATAGGGGGTGAAGTACTTTTGTCCATTAAAGACAATGTAGCAAGTTTTGTAAATAGTTTACCCCTGTTAGCCAAGTTTTTTGCCCTGTTATCTGTAAACTCATACATGTTAACTGTACTGAGCATTTTTGTTCCATGTAAACCGCGCTGATGCTGAATAGTGCGGTATATAAGAGACTGTAAATAAATAAATAAATAAATAAATAAAGACGAGCAGGACCTAGGCGTGGTTGTGTCTGATGATCTTAAAGTAGCTAAACAGGTAGAAAAGGCGACGGCAAAAGCTAAAAAGATGCTTGGGTGCATACGGAGAGGATGGCTAGCAGAAAAAAGGAGGTGATAATGCCTCTGTATAAGTCTTTGGTGCGACCTCATTTGGAGTATAGTGTGCAATTCTGGAGACCGCACCTTCAAAAGGATGTGAACAGGATGGGAGTCGGTGCAGAGGGTGGCTACTAAAATGATTAGTGGTCTTCATTATAAAGCATAAGAGGACAGACTGAAGGATCTTAATATGTACACCTTAGAAGAAAGGCGGGATAGAGGTGATATGATTGAGATGTTTAAATACCTCTGTGGCATAAATGTTCAGGGAGAGAGCCTCTTTCAATTGAAAGCAAGTTCAGCTACGAGGGGACATGGGATGAGGGTGAAGGGAGATAGATTCAGGAGTGATATGCGGAAATATCTCTTTACGGAAAGAGTAGTGGATCCGTGGAATAATCTCCCAGTAGAGGTGGTAGAGATGAGGACAGTAACTGAATTCAAAAAAGCATGGGACAAACACAGAGGATCTCTAAAGGTAAAAAGGGGACTGTTGTAGTTGTTGATATGGAAGGACAGACTAGATAGGCCATGTGGTCTTTTCTGTCATCGTATTTCTATGTTTCTAAATAAAATAATAACAAAAAGAAAAAGGGTATATTACTGATAATGTTTAAAGTAATGTGAGTTGAACCATCACCTAAGATAAGACAGCCTTCCTAATAATTATTGACAAACAATTGAAATGAGTTTAATTTATTTGTCATAAACTGTTAGTTATGTTTTAATGTTTGTTACCCCTTGAATAACCAGATTGACTATACCTTGTATATTATTATAGCTGGAGAGTACATCACAAATATAATTAGTGATATGAATATGTACAATTGTGTTCCTGACAGGAAAAAGAAATGTATCTATTAGGCCACATGCTAACATTTGATTTGGCAAGTAGACAGAATAAGTTTATGAATGTAGATGCAAAAATAAAAATATGTTACAGGCTAGCTATATAATAATTTAGTGCTAGCTATAGATGTTTTGTAATTAACAATAGATAATATAATTCTGTTCAACAATTTAAGACTGTCATTAGGGATGAATAATTGTGCTTGTTTGCAATTGTATGGAATCAAGAGAGATGCTGTAGTGGAGAGTTGGGTTTTTACAAATTATTGTATGAACTGAATCCTATGGGCCGAAGAAGAAAACTACTGTGAATGATAATGCTACTGAATATAGAGACTCCTGATAAAGATCAGCAATTCCAGTGGAACTACTCATGTATGCGCAGTAGTGAAGCCTGTGTGGATAGTCACTGAGAAAGCTCTATCTAAGATGTGCATGGCACAGCCCATAGTGAGAAAGGATGCTGCTGAAGAATCTGGAGTGATGACTTGTGTCATGGTGTGAGGGACTAATCTCTGAATTATTGATAATCTATGAGAAGCAGTTGGCCACTGCTAGAAGAGGTAGTGCTTACAAAAATAATTGGTAAAGTCTAGCTCTCTGTACACATTCTTATTGAGGCTAAGCAAAGGCAAACAATGTCACATGATTTTGTATAACGACTTCTTCCAGTGAACCAGATGGAGCTCACTTATGAACCAGTTGTGCCTAGGACTCTGAAGGAATATCTGCAGAATGAAGCCCACTGTAGAAGATTTATTCTAGAATTGGACTTTTTTTCAGCTACCGCTCTTTTGTAATGATTCTTTATAGAATCACAGGGAGGACTGTAGGAATGGACAGGTAAAGGGGATACCAGAATCCCCATTATGTAATTGAAGATGGATGAATTTCTTGATACAGATCTCTAAAAGTGCTCAGAAGTTTGTCCTTTCACCTACTTCCTCTTGGGTGGAGTGGGATATCATGATCATGAGTTTTGTGTAACTGTTTTTAAAATAGTTTGAGAACATTGTTAACGCAAGCATAAAGAGTAAACATAGGCTATGAACTGTGCAACCATAGTTTATTCTACAGTCTGCTATGGGTCCCTGCTGGCACAGCATAATTTCTGCAACTCTGCAATTATAAATAATTCTGTCATAATCAGGTAAATGCATGCAAGATTATATTTTGTCTCAGTTCTGGAACTCCCATTTCCCCTCTATCCCAAGATTGCTGTACTACAGTCAACCTTATACGCGGTCTACGACCGTTCCAAAGGAACTTATTTAGCGCCTTTTCTATCATTCGCAAATCTCTCTGTTTCAGCATAATAGGGTCTGCATAACATATAACCATTTAAGAAAGATTACCATTTTAAATAAGGCTATGCGACCACCCAGAGACAAAGGGAGTGATTGCCATCTCGCTAACCACAATTGTGTATCTTCCTTGCTGCACTTTAAATCTCCATCTACACAGGACGAGATCCAGGCTAAAACTGTACCTGCTATACCCAACTGACTACATCTCTGCATTAAAAGGTTCCAATCCACTAAATCAAATGCTTCGGAAAAATCAAGCGCTATCACCAAAACCCCCTCACCTCTGTCCTGCACTTGAAAGATTATAGTTATCACTACCACCAGCAAAGATTCCATTTCCAACCCCTGCCAAAACCCTGCTTGCCCCAATCTAACCCTGCCATTCTTTCCAAGCACCCATCCAACTGCTTCACCACCTCCCTTTCCAAAACTTTTACAAATGTTGCAAGGGATGAAATGGGACTAAGATTCTCACAAGCAAAATCACCAGCCCTCTTAGGCACTGGAGTTACCATGGCTTCCTTCGGTAGTTCAGGGTAAATCCCCAGATCAAAAGAGACGTTAATCAATTCCATCATCCACGTTACCATTTCCTCCAGACACCGCAGCAACAGACACCCCAGAGCCAGATCCAAATGCATTCAAGTAATGTGATTTCGCTTGAACAGCCCCTGCAGCTTGTTTTGTCATTGGTGCAAAATGCTCCCAAATGATATCCCTTAGTTCCTCCACAACTTCATCAACAATCACCTGCTCACAGCACTTAATCTGAGGCACTCTGTTGATGTAATGCACTGTCTTCAGGCATTTCCCTCTAGATTGAGGATCAGCCGGATCTCGCTTTGGAATCTCTAAGTAAAAGCTGTCCAGGAGAGTCTCAGAACAGGGGTGGAATGGAGGTAACCACTGCTTAGGGGAGTGTCCTCTGACTCTGGCATCAAGACAGCGAGGGGCTTCCCTGAGTGTTTGGCCCATGAGTCTGGACATTCAACAAAGGAATCCACAGGTCCTCCAAAGTAGGCAGCTGAAAACCTGCCATTTCCTAGGCTTGCCTTTCTTCTTACCCATTTAGGATAACAATATAAGAAAAAGCAGCACTGCAAGCTTCTCAACCGCCATCTTGGATCCTCCCTACATCCAAATTTCCCTGAACACCTCTCTTCTGTTTCCTCAGTGCAGACCCAGGATTGTTTTATTATTATTATTATTATTATTATTTAATCACTGCACATTATCCCAGTAGCAAATTTCCATTCCTACTTCAGGTCACCATACCTTTCTTGTTAAAATTACACCTAGAAATGCTCTGCATTATCAGGGAAGCCTTAAACATGTATATAATCTAAGCTCAAGCCACTGTCTCTTCTTTTCCATGTGAGGGAGAAATCCTTTGCTATCTATAATACATATATGTCCTCTATATGTATGAAGCAGTCTGTCAGTTTTACTGCCATATTATGCGCAGGTTGACTGCAAGAAGCACAGAGCAGTACTTACTGCTGAGAAGTAAGCAATGCTGGGGGAACGAGCAGCCCTGCTGAAATTCATCAGTGCGCACACACCTGAGCAGTGTGGCTGATGTGGAGCCCAGGTCATGCTAGCCGAAAACAGAGTGGCACTATTGGACCTCACTGGCAAGGAGTTTGGATCCCTGCCCACTGAAGTGATATTGGCACTTGCTTGGGGAAGTAAGCAAAGTAGAATGCAGGGACGTTGAGCCCATAGGTGTAGTTTGCCTGCTTTAGGGGGGCAGCCCAAAGGGTAATGGAGCTCCAATTAGTGGGTGGGGAAAATTCCCCCTCCCCTCTCCCACCTCCAAACACTCAACCTTTTGCGCGCACACACACTGACATTCCACCCTCTCCTCCCAGGCCTGCCATCACCATCTTTAACCTTCCTACTTGTTCAGCTGTAGCTGCAACAGGGTGATGCATTTGTATTTCTTAATCTCCAGGAACAAGCAGGAATGTAGTCATCACATATGGGTATCGTTGGTACCAACGGAGCCTGCGCGGGAATGCTCCCCAGCGTCCAATTAGAAAGCTTTTGGGAGCATCCCACAGCACCTGCGTGCTGCCTTCCCGCCTTTCCCAACTGCCTCTCTCCAGTTCTTCATTTTCCGCGGAGCCAGCAGGTCGTGTTCCTGTCACCGCAGAAAATGTTCCTTCTTTTTTTGTGGTCACGTCTGCCTTCCTCGACGCTTTACCGGTACCACCGGTTTTTCTTTCTTTCTTTCTTTCTTTTCTTTAAAAAAAAAATAAAAAATTCTTAGTACTTTCCCATTTTTTCCAGGTGCATGCGCCATTTTGGGCCTTAGGCCCAAGATTTTTTCCATAATGGAAAAACCCTCCTCTGGTTTTAAAAAGTGCACCAAGTGTGGCGGTACCATCTCCATCACCGACACCCATGAGTGGTGACTGAAATGTTTAGGTCCTGACCATTCCATCTCGGAGTGTATGGCCTGTTCCATGATGTCCAAGAGAGGTCAACAGAACCAAGCCGCCAAGCTCAGTACCATGTTTCCCTCTGATGCAGCTTCAGAGGCATCGACGTCTTCCAGGGCTTCGTTTTCCTCCCGTGGATCTCAGGTAACTAAACATAAGTCTAGCCGGTCCTCAAAGGGTAGATCTCCTTCTAAGCATCGAGATGCCTCTGGCGTTGCCGTTGAGGATTCTGCACCGGCAAAATTGCCCTGGCGGGAGGCTTCGGCTTCCAAAGCATTATCGGGGCTCCAGGATGTTCTCGAGGCTTCGACCTCGGCAGAACTACTGGTGCCATGCTCAGGGGTATCGGCGGTCTTCTCCGGTACTGACATCCAGGCATCGGCAGCGTCGATAGACCAGAGAGTCCTGGCTTTTGAGCGCAGTCTGGCGGCTCTCCTTGCGGCATCGACGCCCTTGCGGCATCGACGCCCTCGGAACCGCGTCAGACGTTTCAACCGGCACCGACTCCGGCACCGGTATTGGTACCGGTACCGATAGCATCGACATTGACATCGGTGTCCGCATTGCCGGCACCCAGTCATCCGATGCCTTCCAGTACCAATACTCCGGTACCGATTACTCCCGGTACCGACTTCGGTCGGTATGGGTATCGTGCTCTTCAAGAGCATCCTGACAGAAGGTACTTCGAGTCCTCAGAAGAATCTGATGATTCTGACAGCTTTGTCGATGCGGGAATACTTCTCCCAGAAGAGCCTTCCTCCCCTAAACGTAGGATGTCTCCTCCAGAGGACATTTCCTTTCAGGATTTCATCAGGGAGGTGACTCGAGGTCTGTCCATTACTGCGGCACCTGAAACAGAGCCCAGAGCAAAGGAGTTGGAAATTTTACAATATCCTAAAACTACTAAGGAGGCAGCTACCTTGCCCATCCATGAGATCTTGCATGATCTCATGTTAAGAATGTGGGAGACACCTCTTACCACCTCTCCTCATTCTCGTAGACTGGATACTCTGTATCGAGTCCCTCCTTGTCCTGGTTTCCAGAAAACTCAGCTTCCTCACCACTCTATTGTAGTGGAATCAGATATGAGAAGGATCAAGAGTGCAAAGAGGCATGCCTCTAATCCTCCAGGGCGTGAGTGCAGAACTTTGGATGCTTTTGGACGTCTTGTCTTCCAAGCTTCCATGCTTTCTGCCAGGATCAGTTCCTATAGTCCATATATGGGAATGTTCCTGAAGGAAGTCACAGGTGATTTAGAGGCTTTGAGTCCTCTTCTTCCGGAGGATAGAAGACAGGATTTTCTCAAATTGGTCAAACATGCCCAAGATGTTTCTAAATTTGTCAAACGTGCAGCTTTTGACTGTTTTGAGTGCATAAGCAGAACCTCTGCCATTGCCATAGGTGCACATAGAATTGCTTGGCTCCAGGCATCTGATCTGGAGCTCTGGGTACAAGATAAACTGGGAAATATTCCTTGTACTGGTGAGAACCTGTTTGGTAAAGATTGGCAAGAAAAGGCCAATGAGTTGGATTCTGACAACTCCACCTTGGATAGATTGTCCAAGTCCACAGCTGATCCTGCAAGAAAGAAATCTTTTAAGAAACCATTCTTTTCTAAAAAGAAAAAGTATTATCCTGCTTATTCTCAGCAGGGACGTTCTGCAGGTCAGCTTGTTATGAAAGGTCAGCAACCACCCAAACAAAGAAAAGCAAAGACTGCTAAGCCTCAGCTGTCCCAGCAGTCTCAGCCTCCACAAGGCCTTTGACTTTCAGCTAGAGAACTTAGCCTTCCTGGCTCTCATAGGTCCAGAGCCGCCTTCCACCATTCCAGGAAAGTTGTGTCACTTTGCCCCCCAGATGGGGGCAAATAACAGCAGAGCATTGGACACTCTCCATCATAAAAGAGGGGGTACAAGCTTCATTTTTCAAGCATGCCCCCTTCCACAATGATAAGGCAGTTCAGTTCTCCGAACTCTCTCATCAACCTGTTAGGTCAGGAGGTCACTATGCTTCTTGCCCAAGGGGCAATAGAAGAAGTACCCATCCATCAGCAGGGTACAGGGTTTTATTCCCCCTATTTCCTTATCCCAAAGAAAACAGAGGGATACAGACCTATCTTAGCCCTCAGAGAATTGAACAAATTCCTTGTCAAAGAGAAATTCAAGATGATTTCTCTCGGAACTCTGCTGCCATACCTTCAGAGTCAGGATTGGCTTTGTTCTCTAGATCTCAAGGATGCATACACCCATGTTCTCATCCATCCAACTCACAGAAAGTTCCTTCGGTTCCTTTTTCAAGAAAAGCACTACCAATACAGGGTGCTTCCATTTGGCCTGGCCTCAGCACCAGGGGTGTTCACGAAATGCATGACTGTGGTAGCAGCATTTCTCTGCACTCTAGGGATATTCGTCTTCCCCTACTTAGACGACTGGCTCATTCGAGCCTCAACAGAGTCAGAGGCCAGGACTTCTCTATCCTGCACAATGCCTATCCTTCAGTATTTGGGTCTGGTAATAAACATCCCAAAATCCAATCTAACTCCCACTCAGTCTTTAGAGTTCATAGGAGCTTTGCTGGATACCAGAAAGGCAAGGGCCTATCTCCCCCAGGCCCGTTGCCTTCGCATGGTGCAGTTAGCTTCTCAGGCAGTGCTAAAGCCTCATTTCACTGCCTGAGAAATGCTACAACTACTAGCCACATGGCATCTACTGTGCATGTGGTTCCCTATGCTCGCCTCCATATGAGGGCAGCCCAGTGGACTTTATACACTCAATGGACCCAGGTATCAGGATGCCTGTCAGACAAAATAGCAAACACAAGTCGCCTTATTTTGTCCCTCCAGTGGTGGAAATCCACTCAAAACCTGTTGCTGGGGTCCCCTTTTCAACAACCCTTACCCCAAGCAACTCTCACTCTTTCATACGGACAATCAAGTAGCCATGTTCTACGTGAACAAGCAGGGGGGAACAGGCTCTCTGTCGCTTTGCAACTATGGGCCCTCGCCAGAGAGCATCAGATTCATCTCCTGGCAGTGTATCTTCCAGGCATATAAAACTCTTGGGCAGACAGACTCAGTCGAGTTCTGCTTCCACACGCGTGGTCTCTGCATGCAGACCAGGTGGCCAAGATTTTTCAAAATTGGGGAACCCCGGACATAGACCTCTTTGCAAGTCCGTGGAATGCCAAACTTCCCTGATTCTGTTCCAGAATTCCGGCTCAGGGGGCTAAGGCCAGGGATGCTTTCCTCCTTTACTCGGGTCAAGACTTCCTGTATGCCTTTCCACCCATTCCCCTAATTCCCAAAACCCTGTTCAAGCTTCAGAGAGACAGAGGCCGTATGATTCTCATAGCTCCACATTGGCCACGGCAAGTGTGGTACCCTCTGCTTCTACATCTCTCTCAAGCTTCCCTCCCTGGAGTTAGGGTCTGCTCCAGATCTCCTATCTCAGGAGGACGGAATGTTATGGCATCCAAATCCCCCTTCTCTGCATCTGAGGGCTTGGTTGCTGAAGGCCTAGATCTCCATGGTCTTAACCTCCCTCAGCAAATAAAGGATATCCTTTATGCTTCCAGGAAGCCTTCCACAAGACGCTCTTATGCTTTCAAGTGGAAAAGGTTTACCATATGGTATTCGCAGAAGGGTCTTAACCCCATTGCCATACCTCTGGAATCATTACTGGAGTATCTCCTTCATTTATCCAGTGCAGGACTTAAGACTAACTCAGTGAGGGTCCATTTGAGTGCTATTGCAGCTTCCTTCAAGCCCCTAAATGGACAACCCATTTCCTCCCATCCTCTTATAGCAAGATTTATGAGAGGCCGCCTGCTAACTAAGCCTCCCATTAAGCCACCTCCTGTGGCATGGGACTTAAATTTGGTTCTTGGTCAGCTCAAGAAGCCACCTTTCGAACCCTTAGCTACTACCTCCTTGAAATTCCTTTCTTGGAAAGTTATCTTTCTCATTGCAATCACATCAGCATGTCGCATCAGTGAGTTGCAAGCACTAGTAGCTGATCCACCTTTACAAGGTTCCATCATGACAAGGTAGTCCTTAGGACTCATCCACACTTTATGCCAAAGGTGGTCTCGCCTTTTCATCTAAACCAAGCGATCTACCTACCTGTGTTCTTTCCAAGGCCTCATGCATCAAATGCAGAAAGGAACCTTCATACTTTGGACTGTAAAAGAGTTTTAGCTTTTTACTTACAAAGAACACAGCAACAGAGAAAGTCCTCTCAACTCTTTGTTGCTTTTGATCCTTCTCATTTGGGACTTCCAGTCTCCAAGAGAACACTATCTAACTGGATTGCTCAGTGTATTTCCTTTGCCTATCAGAGTAAGAATCTTCCTCTGGAGGGCCATGTCACAGCTCACAATGTGAGAGCCATGGCAGCTTCAATGGCTCATCTGCACTCTGTGTCTATCGACGACATCTGTCGAGCAGCCACCTGGGCCTCGGTTCATACCTTCACAGCCCATTACTGCTTGGACAAGGACTCCCGCCGGGATGCCTTGTTTGGTCAGGCTGTTCTCCAACACCTGTTCCATGCCTAATCAACTCCTACCCACCATCCCTGGTAGGATGCCAGAGATCCATGGGGGGAAGTGGAGCCCTTCTCAGGGACGCACAACTTCTGGGGTCTCTCCCTGGCATCTAAAGCTAGGGAGTCCCCATATGTGATGACTACATTCCTGCTTGTTCCTGGAGATAGCACAGTTACTCATCTGTAACAGGTGATCTCTGGGAACAGCATGAATTTAGTCCTCACATCCCACCCACCTCCCTAGGAGTTGTATCTCTCTATCTATCTCTTTCCCTTTCCCTCTCTCTCTGTCTCAGCTTTAAAACTCATCTGGAGAGAGGCAGTTGGGAAAGGCGGGAAGGCAGCACGCAGGCGCTGTGGGATGCTCCCAAAAGCTTTCTAATTGGACGCTGGGGAGCGTTCCCGCGCAGGCTCCATCGGTACCGACGATACCCATATGTGAGGACTAAATTCCTGCTGTTCCTGGAGATCACCTGTTACAGGTGAGTAACTATGCTCTATATTCATATTGTCTTTATTTATCATCTTTTATTTAGATGTATTTTCATTCTTTTAGCCTTTCCTTGTTAATTTATCTTTTTTCACTTTTCCTCTCCCCTCTAATTTTGAGGAATTTTCTTCTATTACCCATTTTATTCTCTCTGCATTTCCTCTAGATTTTTCCATCCTGATGTCATTTTTCTTTTTGCTTATGTTATCAGTACCATTTCTTTTTTTTCCCTTTTTCTTGTATTTTTCTTTATCTGTCTTATATTGTTCTTTCATCTCCCTCATCTTTCCCCTCTTTCTTGTATCTCTTCCCGCTATCAGAATATAGAAAGACTAGGGGACATGTAATGAAGCTACAGGGTAAACTATTTAAGACAAATAAGAGAAAATATTTTTTCACTCAACGTGTAATCAAACTCTGGAATCTGTTACCGGAGGATGTGGTAAGGGCTGTTAGTATAGCTGGGTTTAAAAAAGGTTTGGACAAGTTCCTGGAGGAAAGGTCCATAAACCACTATTAAAAAGGGACCCAGGATATCAATGCTTGACCCAGTACAAGCATTGTGGAACTTGTGTCTTTTGGGGAAACTGCTAGGTACGTATGACCTAGATTGGCCACTGTTGGAAACAGGATACTGGGCTTGATGGACCTCGGTCTGACCCAGTATGGCATGTCTTATGTTCTTATGTTCTTATGTTCATTCTTTCTCCATTTCTGTCACTTCCTGTTCATCTTCACCTTCTCCTCGACTCTTCTTTCTTTCCTTCTTCTCATCGTTCTTCTTTCCCCCTTCTTCCCCTCTCTTTTCTCTTGCTTTTACTTATCTCTCTTCCTTCCTTTATCTTCCCTCCCCCAAACCCTCCATTCTTATATCTCTTCTTTCTCATCTTCCCCCCCCCCCCCCACTTCCTGCCCCTGCACTCTCTCTCTCTCTCTCCCTTCCTCCTTCGTAGTAGCGCACACTCTCTCTCCCCTCCATCCTTCCCGTTACTCACTCACTCACTGACTCTCACCCTACCTGGCATACACTCTACGTCCTTCCTATCTTGCCCCTGATTCAGTCTTTCTTCCTCCTCTCCCTTAGGCACATACTCCCTCCTTTTTCCTCCTCCTTCTCCCAGCACGTTTGCTCCTTCTTGGCATACTCTTACCTCTTTCTATCCTTTCGTCTAGCACTTCTCTATCTTCTTCCCTTCCCCCCAACCAGGTTCAGCATCTCCACCTCTCCTCCCCCCAACCAGATGCAGAATCTCTTTTTCTCTTTCCCCTCTTCTTTTTCTTCCCCTCCTCCATACCGGGTCCAGCATCTCTCCTCCTTCCCCCAGTATAGCATGTCCCCCTCTCCAATCTGCCTTCCTGCTAGGGTTCCTTATCGGAGAAGGGTGGAGGGGAGGGACAGTGACGGCAGAATTAAAATTGGGAATGAGCAGCATGGAGCCTTTGTGACCCCTGTGCCACTGAAGGCGTGCCACATCCTGCCCTCATGTGGCAACAGGAAGCGCACGTCAGAGGGGTCAGGACATTTCAGAGCCTTCAGTGGCATGGGAGTTGTGAAGACTTGGCGCTGCTCATTCCTGTTTAACTTTGTGTTCCTGCCTCTCTCCCCAAGGAAGAGTCCTGGCAAAAAAGCGGGTTTGAGGAACAGATGCTGGGCTGGGGGAGAGGGGCAGGCATGTGGGGAACAGAAAGCAACAGCAGCAGCAAAAGAAGAGAAGTTTAAAATTTAGATGGGATAGGGGTCCATGTGGTCTTTCCCATTCCAAACTGTTTTGCAGCGCCCCCTCCAAACTATACCCATGTTTGAGCCTCACCTGCCACAGCAGCACCAGGGAACATGAGTAGAGCAATTGGCAAAGACTCTTTTCCTCACTAGCCCATGAGGTGGAGGAGCTGCTGGTGGCAGAGGAGGGGCAAACTTCAGTACTGGAAAGGGAGGGGAAGAGGAGAAGAAGGGGGAGGAAGGTAAAACTTGGAGATGCAAGAAAGACGAGGAAAGCAGCAAGGCAAGGTGGGGAAGGGGGAGAGAGTAAAGGGGAGCCTGCATTTACACCCCTTCAGCTATTTTTTCTTGTTATTGAATGACAGGCCTTTGTGCTAGAGAGTGTATCTGTGTGTATGTATGCAGTTTATTCTGTCTAATTATTTTTTTCTTGTTTTACATTTCTGTTTTTTTGTCCAGTCACCGCCATCTAAAAAAAGAAAACTGGAGAAGCCACGGAAGCCTATCATGTTCACAGTGTTGGAATGTACCATAAATGTGTTGTCACTAAAAGCCCTGGCTCTGGGCTGTGAGGCCTTGGAAGGCATAAGTGTTGTAACAAACTGGATAGAGAGAATCCTCAATGAGCTAAAGGTATGGTCCTCTCTCTTACAGTGACTGCAATACATTCTCTTTGTTCAGCTTCCTTCATAAAGGAGTCTGAAACCAATTTGAAACTGGTTTCAGGTACATTTTATAGGAAAGGCTATACTGCAGAGGTTCCCAAACTTGGGGTCAGGACCCCAAATGGGGTCACATCATCAGTGGATGGGGTCACAGAAACATGGCCATTTCCCCTTCTGTCTAGACTTTCACAGTGACCTATGCTAAGTGGTGACAGTCATCAGTCAGCATGTGGTCTGTGAGCCAGTAAATGTTCATAGGCCCTTACCCCTACTGGAAAACCCTCCTGTTACCCTGGGTATGAGAATCTGTAAGCACACACTGCACATTGACACAAAAGACCCTATGCTGATTGCTACTGCTGTTGCCAGTACCATTGCCGCTGCTTTCTGTATTAGATGAATGGAGGGAGGGGAAGGTGGCTGGAGACCTATGTTGATTTCATCAACATCTGGGGGGGTCTCATGAATTTTTATTTGCTAAAATGAGGTCCTACAGGATAAAAGTTTGAAAAGCATTGCTATACAGTAATTAGATACACTGTAATGTTTCTGAGTAGTGGCTGTAGTCAGACCCAGTCACACAGGCCCTTTCTCCAACAACAAACAGGATATAATCAGGAGGATGGGTGGATGATCTCATTACATGGTGCCATTCTGAGCATGACTCGCCCTTCCTATGTGCTGCAATCTTCTCAGTTTTGTTTTCTACCCTCTGTTGAATGGATGGGAAAACAAAGTTCTACTTTTTGAAGAGTTTAATGTTATTTGGTCCAAGTGGTGGTGTTCATCGTATTCAGTTTTAATGGTAATAAAATTCTTAACTTTTTAAAATATTTTATTATTTTAAAAATTGTGCATCCTTCCCGCTAAACATGGTGTGGACCAAGCTGGGATTTTGACCATGTCCACAAAGTAATGGAAAGATCCAGAACTTTGGCACCTGTTCTAGGTGTCTTATCTCTTTTTGGGTTTGCATCGTAACCAGGCCAAATGCAAGCACGGTGGAAGAATGTGTCCAAGAGCAGTAAAGGACTGCCTCAGTCTTCTCTGTAACCATTACAAGTCTAAAAGGAGACTCACCCTTGATCAGACAGAAGAACAAAGATCATCTTCTGCACAGAGATCAGCCAACCCTGTGCACTCAAGTAGGTCCTTCCCTGCATAGTGACTTCAAAAGTCCAGTCCTGAAAGGGCAGTATTACAGATTCTCAAATTTAGCGTGAATTCCAGCTGATATCTCAACTGAAAGTGCAGATATCTTCATCATGGTCACACAGACCTTAGCACAGGGCAACTCCTAGGCCACCCTTGAAAGCAATAGGTAAGTGTCATCATTGGAGCACAGTAAACATACAGGACACTACCTCGCAACGCAAATATATGTGCATCCCTACTGTACTGCCTGTACATAGCAAGAAGCCTTGGCAAGAACGCAGTGCTAAAGTAATCCCCATGCCATCAGAGTAGAACTAATGTGTACTAGTGCAGAAACATTTGCTTCAGCACAGGAAACTGATACAGTTCAGAGCAAGCACAGATATCATATTGCTCTCAAATTAAAGTGCAAGCCTCTACCTTGTCTTCTCCTGCACAACAACCTTCTATTCATTCTCAAAAAGCATGAAGCCTTTGACATCAACTCCAATATCCAATGTGAATTCCCTATCAGTTTCACCACCTCTACCAGCACAGCCACACTGTGTTACAGAATATGTTTAATGATTTTGTCAAGGGCTGCTGAAAAATAGGCCACAAGATAGGCCTCTCAGTCTACAGAGGTTGCCCCTGGGCAGAGAAGGATACATTCCTCCTGATTGTCTCTCTCTTATCCACTTTGGATTCTGAACTGCAGGAGGGATATTCCTTATCTCCTCTCCTTTGAGATCAGATAATTCTCAAAGTGACCTGGAGGATTAGTCAGATCTTGATCACATCCAGAAGAATCATTCTGAACCTGACTGAAGACATTACAATTCTGATAAGGACAAATCAGCATAAACAGAATTACAATAGTCAAATCATGATATCGCAAGGGACAGAAGCAGAGTTGTTAAAGCAGTGGTATCGAGATAAGAACAGAAAGCATGGATTTGACAAAGTGGTGAAAAATAAACTATGCACCACAGAGCTGATTTGGTCGTTAAAAGATTTAATCTTCTGCCATTGCTGCCAGATGAAGTACATGACTACAAATCTCTGGTTTAAAGGGCCTCACCAAAGGGAAAGAAGGCATCCAACACAAGCTGTCACTGTGCAGCCCAAACAGCCTTCTTCCTTTTGACTGCATTGTCTGAACACTGTCAATTCTTTTCACCAGTACACATTTCATACTTTCTCGTCACATTACTGCTTCGGCCAACCCTCAATCGGAGACAGTGTATTCAGTTGAACAGTACTGACCAACCTGTCTTTGTGATCTATCCATCTCTTGCTTCATCATCTTTTTATAGAATAAAAAGAGTTACAGTGTAGCACAATTATTAAACTTGAGGATACGCCATTCATTAACATAGCAGAAAAATGCTGGGGATTGTTGCTGTGTAGACAATCTAAGCAAATTCTTAAATGAAGATTGATGGGGTATAAAGAGGCCTCAGTAATAGGGTTTTGTGGCTTGTTAGTGGCTCTCTAGGCCACCTTGCTTCAGCGCACTTTAATTTCACCCTCATTTTCATTCATAGGCCTTGATAAACTGTTTTACAATATTTTAATGCATTTAAAAGAAACTGAAAATAATTAGCTTTAACACCCATCAGTTTTTAATCTTCAGAGGAATTTGTGCTGTAGGACACATAGTCGACTTGAGTTTCACCCCCCCCCCCCAATTCTTAGGGCTGCATCAGGACTTGTCGAACAGCTTAGGTAAATACACCTCAGGAATAAAAACTCAACCTCACTAATGGTTATTTAAAGAGGCGGCTAAAAACACACAAGCAAACATTGCCCAGTCAAATCAAATTGCTCTCATCCAATCCTGAGACTCATTCAAACCCATTGGTTGCACCATATTTAAGGTAAAAATCCATTTCTGTTCAAGTCATGTTAATTGTTGTACAATGTTCCCTCCACAAAAATCTCTAATACGATCAGTTTCTAACCATTGCAATTGTTGCCATTCATAATTGAAATCCAATGTTGTACAATAGGCACTGTTATAATATGATTGGACAAGCACGATTTGTGTTCGGCAGCCGTCTTAGTTGGTGATTCGATCATTAGGCATGTAGATAACTGGGTGGCTGGTGGACGTGAGGATCACCTGGTAACATGACTGCCTGGTGTGAAGGTAGCGGACCTCACGCGCCACCTAGATAAGGTCTTAGATAGTGCTGGGGAAGAGTCTGCTGTCTTGGTACATGTCGGTACCAATGACATAGGAAAATGTGGTAGGGAGGTTCTGGAGGCTAAATTTAGGCTTTTAGGTAGGAAGTTGAAATCCAGAACTTCCAGGGTAGCGTTCTCTGAAATGCTTCCCGTTCCACGTGCAGGACCCAAAAGGCAGGCAGAGCTCCAGAGTCTCAATGCGTGGATGAGACAATGGTGCAGAGATGAGGGTTTTGGATTTGTTAGGAACTGGGGAACATTCTGGGGAAAGGAGGGGCTCTTCCGAAGGGATGGGCTTCACCTTAACCGGGATGGAACCAGGCTGCTGGCATTAACCTTTAAAAAGGAGATAGAGCAGCTTTTAAACTAGATAATAGGGGAAAGCCAACAGTCGCCCAAGAGTGGATGGTTCAGAAGAATGTATCCTTGAAGGATACTACCAAAAGCAGAGAGGTTCCAAAAAAGAGTAAAGTAGCCCAAATGCCCTCGAGTATGGAGCAGACAGAGCTTAAAGATCCCAAATTACCAATGTCTACCAATAGCCAAATTAATATGAATAAAATACAGTCTCTAAAATGCTTGTATGCAAATGCTAGACGTCTAAAAAATAAGATGGGAGAGTTAGAATATATAGCACTAAATGAGAGGTTAGATATGATTGGAATCTCAGAGACATGGTGGAAGGAGGACAACCAGTGGGACACTGATACCTGGGTACAAACTATATCGTAATGATAGAGCTGATCAAATTGGTGGAGGGGTTGCACTCTATCAGAGAGGACATTGAGTCAGAAAGGATTAAAGTTTTGCAGGAAACAAAATTTGCTGTAGAATCTCTATGGATTGAAATTCCATGTAAAAAGGGGAAGGCGATGGCAGTGGGGGTGTACTATCGACTGCCTGGCCAGAATGAACAAATGGATGATGAAATGCTCAAAGAAATCAAGGAAGCTAACAAAAGTTATAGCGCAGTAATAATAATGGGTGATTTCAATTACCCCGGTATCGACTGGGTCAGTGTCACGGCAGGACATGCTAGGTAGATAAAGTTCCTAGATGAAATAAATGACTGCTTTTTGGAGTAGCTGGTTCATGAACCGACCAGAGGGGAAGCCATATTAGACCTAGTCCTTAGTGGAACACCAGATCTAGTGCAAGAGATAAGAGTGTTGGGGCTATTTGGCAATATTGATCATAGCATGATCACATTTGTTTTAATTAGTGGAGGAGGGATAGTAAGGAAATCCACAGTACTACCTTTTAACTTTCGAAAGGGAGACTATGATAAAATGAGGAAAATAGTTAAGAAAAAACTAAAAGGAGCAGTTGCAAAGGTTAAAACTTACATCAAGCTTGGGTGTTGTTGAAAAATACTATCTTGGAAGCCCAGACCAGCTGTATTCCACGCTTTAAGAAAAGTGGAAGGAAGTCCAAAAAACTGCCAGCATGGTATAAAGGTGAGGTCAGAGAGGCTGTTGCCAAAAAAGCGTCTTTCAGGAAATGGAAAAAAGAGCCAAACGAC
Organism: Ichthyophis bannanicus; assembly: GCA_033557465.1. Taxonomy (NCBI): domain Eukaryota; kingdom Metazoa; phylum Chordata; class Amphibia; order Gymnophiona; family Ichthyophiidae; genus Ichthyophis; species Ichthyophis bannanicus. The sequence goes on from CM066042.1 coordinate 232,737,737, forward strand.
GAAACCTGGAAACAGCACAAGCACTGGCAAGTCAAATGCAAGGCATTGATAAGGCAGGCAAAGGGAGAATTTGAGAAGAAGCTTGCTGCGGAAGCAAAAACGCGAAATAAAGACTTTTTCAAGTACATTCGTAGCAAAAAACCTGTGAGAGAGTCAGTTGGTCCATTAGATGATAGAGGAGTTAAAGGGGCACTAAGAGGCGACAAGGCGATAGCGGAGAGACTGAATGAATTCTTTGCTTCGGTCTTTACTGAGGAAGATGTAGGGATGTTACCTATGACAGAAGTGGTATTTAAAGGTGCAGAAGAATTGAAGGAAATATCGATACATTGGGAAGATGTATTACAACTATTAGATAAACTGAAGAGTAGCAAATCACCTGGGCCGGATGGTATATATCCAAGGGTGTTGAAAGAACTGAAATATGAGATTGCAGACATGCTGTTAGTAATCTGTGAACTATCATTAAAATCATCTCTTAATACATGAAGATTGGAGGATCGCCAATGCAACACGAATTTTTAAAAAGGGTTCCAGGGGTGATCCGGGAAACTACAGACCGGTGAGCCTGACATCAGTACCGGGAAAAATGGTAGAAACCATCATAAAGAATAAAATTACTCAGCATGTAGATAGTCATGGCCTAATGGGAGACAGCCAACATGGCTTTAGACAAGGAAGATCTTGTCTTACTAATCTGTTATGTTTTTTGAAGGTGTGAATAAACAGGTGCACAAAGGTGAGTTGGTTGATATAGTGTATCTGGACTTTCAGAAAGCCTTTGACAAGGTCCCTCATCAGAGACTTTTGGCAAAACTAAAGCGTCATGGGATAGGAGGCAGTGTACTATTGTGGATCAGGAACTGGTTAAAAGATAGAAAGCAGAGGGTAGGGCTAAATGGCCAATTTTCCCAAAGGAGAAAGGTGAATAGTGGCGGGTTTGGTTAATGTACCTGGTGATGGACCAATGGGGTGGGAAAATGACGCCGTACAGCAACAGTGGTTTGGCTGGGACCCCTGGTACTATGGAAGTGATGTCAAAATGAGTGGGAATTTTGTGTATGAAGAATGAATGCAGGAGATTGAAGTTGTCAGAGAACTGTATAAATGGAAGTTCTTGGGGATTGCTGCAGGGCATGGGGCCTGAGTAGATAGGGATGGGACAGTGGAGGGCGGCGGGCTTGGGTGAGTTTGTAGCTTCCTTTCCTTAGTCGCTGCCTGTAATTGGTAGGACAGCTACTAGTTGTTTAAAGGGACAGGGGAGGGGGGAGTAAGAATGTTGGGAGAGTTGGGGAATGAGAAAGGGAAGGGATAAACACTGAAAACAAATAGCGCGGTATATAAAAGATGTTAAATAAATAAATAAATAAATAGGGAGAGGGTGGGTGGAAGGGGGGAGGGGATGTGTGGCGGGGGTGGGGGTATCTGAGGAAGGGAAGAGCTGAAGGGGTAGTTAAGAGTGGGGCGGTGAGAGTTGGAAGCTTGGGTCAATGGTTTGAATGAGAATGGGTACTTTAAATGCCAAGGGCCTAAATCTTTCCAGAAAGCAACAATTGCTGTAAAAGGAGCTGAAGCTACAGGAGACACACTTGTGCACGCGGGTTCACGGACTTTTACAAGATCGCAACTACACACAATTTTGTGCTTCTCCGAGAGGGTCCAGGAAAATCAACGTTGTGGCAATTCTAGTGCACTGCAACTTGGATTTTGAGCCCCAAGATGTTTGTAAAGACCAACAGGGACGCTATATAGCAGTGTACGCTCTGCTGGAAGGGGTGCCATTAATAAGTGTATATGCACCTATCCAAAAGCAGGGCGACTTTTATGAGAAAGTGGGACTAGAGCTGACTCCCTTTGTTAAAAGCCAGGTGAATTTAGGGGGCGATATGAATGTGGACCCGCACTTGGACCGCAGTGGGGGAGAGTGGAGTCACTGCTGGAAGCTCCAAGAGCTGATGCAGTTGTGGCAATTGAGCGATGGATGGCATCATATGCATCCAGGCACCAAGCGCTTCTCTTTTTATTCATCTGCTCACCTGACATCTTCACGTCTCGACTCTATGTTCATTGATCGGATTCTGTGTGATGTGCTGGAAGACACTGAAATTGAATCAATCACATGGTCTGATCACAGCTCAGAAAGGTTGTCGCTGCGGGGTCTTGGAGTCCGGGGGGTACCCGCTATTGGCGGTTGAATGATGGATTGTTGTGCAATAAATGCATTATTGAGGCCCTGCAGATAGATATAGTGGAATATTTTACTCTTAATGGAACAGGCGACATGGACATGGGCATTTCATGGGATTGCCTGAAGGCTGTCATACATGGGAAGCTTATTCTGTGGGCCTCAGTGAAACGAAAAGAGGGACGAGGAGCTAGAGGCAGGATATACTTTATGCCCTTCTGAGCATGGGCCAACTGGCCCCACCCCCTGCCTGCCCCTAGCTAGCCAGGGCCTGAGAGCCTCCCAATGGGGAGAGGATGCTCATCCTTTCTCTGTAAGCTGTTCAGTGGGCTTAGGAGCGAACTGCGACGGGGAAGAAATGCTGTGCACGGCTCCAGGATCGGGATGCCTCCAGTGTTGTTTTTTGGCAAGCCAACCCCTCCTTGCACGTTCTCTGCAGAAGGGTTACCTCTGTTTTCGAATTTCAGCTTTCCAATCTTCATTTCACGCTGGCTTTGTGATCATGTTCGGGCTCGGGTCTACTGGCCCTTCCTCCTCCCCAAACATGGCCACAGCGTTGTGCAGACAAACCAAAGGGCGAGCAGGATAAGGGTCACTAGCACTTTATTAATGAAACACCCCAACGCGTTTCGGCTGGTGCCTTCATCAGGGGGTAGAAAGGACTGCAAATAAATTAAAAAACATATACATCAATAAAAAACACAAGGAAAATGTCTAAGGTACACTGAAAATATAAAAATATAAATAATGAAAATCCATTGTGTGACCACAAGGAAAAAATATATATACTTACTTAATAAACTTCTAGTCATACATAAAAAAGCGCATAAGCAGTATGTGACCAATAGTGCAAAAAAATAGCTGAAAAAGACACAATGAATACGTTAAATAGCAGATAACTTTTAAATCCACAATGAAGAACAAAGGAAATGAGAGACCCAGACCAAAAACATGTATAGCATTATGAATTATGCACCAATACCATAAAAATAATAATACTAAGTAATCATAAAATATCTAATAAACAGGGATAAAAATATATGAAATAAATAGTAAAAATTATAATGAATAAATAATTAAAATACATCAATATAAGAGCACACAAAAATAATGTGCATATATATATGTGTTGACAATTAAAACAATGTAAATACATAATAATAAATATTAAAGATAGTAATAGTCAAATAAATAAAATACATAAAAATAAGAGCACACAAAAAAATATATGTAAAAAAAATATATATATAAATATGTATATGTGTAAACAGTTAAAACAATTTGAATCCACAATTGTAAGAACACATAAACATTGTATATATATATATGCATTGTTGGTTAAAACATTGAATAAATAAAAAATAAAAATACGCTAAAACAAGTGTGATTATAAACAAACTCTATACATCAATGACAAGCTCTTAACAATCATCTCCAAAAAATCTCCAACTGCCTAAATAGGAGAAAAAGGCTACTAAAACCTTAAAAATATGATCTATAAAATTAACAAAGAAAGTGGCTGTTCAAAAATATTTGGATACATGGGAGAACCATCCTACAAATAATGTAAATTATAAAAGGAAAGAAACCATGTCCACAACTTATGTATTGAAATTTTTTTTAAAAAAACAGCTCACCAGAGATGAAATAATTTACTCCAATATTATGAGGAAGAGGAAGGGAAGGGGGAAAAGGGAGAAGGGGAAGGGGGAAGGGAAGGAGGGGGAGGGGGAGGGGGGAGGGGAAGGGGAGGAGGTGGGGGAGGGGGGGGAAGGGGAGGGGAAGGGGGGGAGGGGAGGGGGGGAAGGGGAGGGGGAAGGAAGGGGGAGGGGGGGAGGGGAAGGAAATTGGTTCATAAAATGAGTTTAACATCATGTGGTCATATACCTATTAAAATAAACTATATAAAAAAAGGGGAACAAACCTTAGCTCACATAAATAAACTGCATGGACTGAAAATTGAAACGTGCAAGGTCACCGTAACCAAACTAAAATGAAAAGCCATTGTTGCAAAAAACACTGTTGAAAGAGACACATACCTTCAAACCGGCAGGATACCGAAACAGCTTGAGAGAGACGCGCTAGAATTTTGGCGCGATTTAAAGGGATCACAAGACAGGGCTTTGCATAACTACATATGCATATGGGACATGACGTCATCAGATTGACAGAAAATCGTAGCGGCTTAGAAGAAACACGCTAGAGTGTTGGCGCGATTAAGGGGGTCATAGGACAAAACTTTGCAAAATTGCACTTGTACCAAAACACTTGACAAACGTGTGGCAGATACTTTATGAGAACAAATAATAAAACGAACGGCTTAGAAAAAAAGGGGATAAAACATAACCTCAAATGAAAAAACACACACACCTTAAATCCAGTAAAAAGACATTGATGCCCGACTTAAAAAACTCAAGCGTGCAACAGACAAGCTTGCAAAACAGCTTAAAAAACGCGCTGGAACTGGCGCTATGAAACGAGAGAGAACAAGGCAAGATGTTGCAAAAATGCATATGTATGTGGAACGCGATGTAAACGAATAATGAATAAAATTCTCTTACTAGAATTATCTAATAGATCTCTGAACTGTATTTACAGAATAAATAAATAGACAAAACCTTTATTATCTTCATTGATGCCTGACTCGGCAAACTCAAGCATGCAGAGAACATGTATAGTATATTACATAAAAAACGGTCTAAAGCTTCTAAACCACACTAACAACATGTGAAATAAAGCTGTATAAAATCGTTTAAACATCAAGAGGGGAGGCATCACATCTTTTACCTTGTTCTTTAATCATAAAACACAACCACTATTTATAAAAAGCTCCTGCACAATTGCACCCTATTGACTATGTACACAATTTAAAAAAATAAATAAATAAATATAATACCATGCATTAAATTGAACCTAACTATAAATAGTGAAATAAAAACAATAAATTGTGTACAAGAAAAAGGGGGGGAGGGGGAGGGAAGAGGGGGAGGGAGGGAGGGGAGGGGGAGGGGGGAAGGGGGAAAAAGGAGGGGAAAGAGAAAAGGGAGGGGGAAAGGGGGGAGGGGGGGAAAGGGGGGAGGGGGAAAAAAGGGAAGAAGGGACGAAGGGGAGGGGGAAGGGGGGGAGGAAGGGGGAAAGGGAGGGGAGAAGGGGGGAGGGGAAGAAGGGGGAGAGGGGGGAAGGGGGGAAGGGGAGGGGGGAGGAGGGGTAAAGGAAAAGGAGGGGGGGGAAAAGGGAAGAGAGAGAGAAAGAAAGAAAGAGAGAAAGGAAGGGGGAGAAGGAAAAATAATGAGAATGGCGAGGCCGCGTGGCCCCCCCTGGGGCGTGCGAGCGGCCGGCGTTAACCGGGGGGGCGGCCGGCTGCGTGCCCGCCGCGGCGTGGCTACGCAATTCGCGGGGGAGGGCCTGCGGCGCGTGAAGGGCTCCCATTGGCTCCCGCGGCACATGGCAGGGCGCGGGAGCCAATGGGAGGAGTAGATGATTTACGGGGGGGGGGAGTAAGGGGAGCGTGCGGGGTCCTCCGGCCTTTCCCTCGAGGGAAGGGGGAAAAGGGGAAGGGGGAAGGGAAGGAGGGGGGAGGAAGTTTTGTCCTATGACCCCCTTAATCAACACATATATATATACACATTTTTGTGTGCTCTTATATTGATGTATTTTAATTATTTATTCATTATAGTTTTTACTATTTATTTCATATATTTTTATCCCTGTTTATTAGATATTTTATGATTACTTAGTATTATTATTTTTATGGTATTGGTGCATAATTCATAATGCTATACATGTTTTTGGTCTGGGTCTCCCATTTCCTTTGTTCTTTATTGTGGATTTAAAAGTTATCTGCTATTTAACGTATTCATTGTGTCTTTTTCAGCTATTTTTTTGCACTATTGGTCACATACTGCTTATGCGCTTTTTTATGTATGACTAGAAGTTTATTAAGTAAGTATATATATTTTTTCCATATATTTTTTCCTTGTGGTCACACAATGGATTTTCATTATTTATATTTTTATATTTTCAGTGTACCTTAGACATTTTCCATGTGTTTTTTATTGATGTATGACTATATGTTTTTTAATTTATTTGCAGTCCTTTCTACCCCCTGATGAAGGCACCAGCCGAAACGCGTTGGGGTGTTTCATTAATAAAGTGCTAGTGACCCTTATCCTGCTCGCCCTTTGGTTTGTTTGGTCTCCTTGCGAGTCTGGTGCTCACTTTGTGTCACAGCGTTGTGCAGTACACACGGACTGTGTGTTCAAGAGCTTACAGTCACAGGTTAAGTCCCAGCTATGGCTCCTGACATCCCCGTCCACACATTAATATCGGAAGCGAACATGGGAAGCTCCCGTAGCTGCCACCACTCCATTTTCCCCCTCGGACATCTGCTCCAAGGACTGCAAGTCCAGTGCCGCCTGCGGGCGGCTAAGGAGGGCGAGCTCATGACCCTACCAGGGGTGAGCCGCGCCATGGCGCAGAGCATCGTCAAGTAAACCTAGTTACTTGCCTCTCCGCGGACAGCAGGATAAGTCACCTATCAGGTAGAGGGACCCCCCCCTCTCGGCCTCCCAGCCCTGCTGAGGAAAAGCCGACTCGCTTGACCAAGCGGCTTAGCTCACCGGTAGGTGCTTGGCTGCCTTGAAGCTCTCCGCTCCATGGGCGATCCCACACCTACTAGAAGCTCTTCCGCATCAGCGTACACCAGACTCTGAACCTAAGTGGCTGATCACACTCCATGCCTGCCTACATAGCAGTGTAGCTGAGGCGCTGTCCTTATCAGAAATCGGCCAAGGGTTTAACTCCTACCTGCTCATTACAGACTTTTTCTGTGCCAACATTGCCGTGCAGTGGTCGCAGTCAGTACATCCTGAAACAGAGGGCCGCAGATTAACCCCCAGTGGTCGATGCTGCAGAGCATGTCCCCATAAAAAAAAAATAAAAATAAATAAAAAAATAAATAAATAAAAATTGAATTCCCTAGTCCAGAGCCACTCTTCGCTCCACTGCGACGCTTATTCCAGGTCAGAGTGCAGACCAGTTCTGGAGTTTGGCCAACTCCTCCCTCCAGCAGGGCAACAACCACTGCAGATTGTGGCTCCCAGCTAGAGCGGTAGACCATAACAGATCTCATGACCCTCCATTGACCATCCTATATCCTGCCACTACAAATCACAGTTCCTCAGCAGTAGTCCTTCCAAGGCCTTCCCCAAGCCCACGGTTCAAGGTACATATTGCACGGGGGCTGACATTACCTAACAAGGCACCACTTGGCACATCCGTGCCAACAACTGGTGCAGTACATGCATCCAGTGTGTTCACGGCCAGGAGGTCACAGGCTCAAGTCCCAGTCCTGACTCCTGCAAACCAAGTCCCTATATGTATATATTTTTCAACAGGCCTTTGTCATCCTGATCCATCATCCTCCACAACAGGTTGGCTTACCTGCATACTAAGGGGCGGGGCAGTCAGCGCGATAGCCTACCAACCCCTGCAGGCTCATACAGAGGAAAATGCTCGCAGCCCACTGGCTATGCAGGAGCTCACAACTAGTGCATAAGCTTCGGGACCTGCCTAACGATCTATGCAGGCACATACAGAGGAAGATATCATGGTCCACGGGTTAGTGCATACGCTTCGGGAGCTACTACCCAAGGGTAGGCAACGGTGGTGGTCCAAGGAGCAGATCTACAATCTGCTACATCCAGCAGCACTGGCTCAACAGCAGTGAACCCCACTGCCAGGCCGCCCGCTCCTGTATGTTATCCTGTGCCTCGTGCCCCTATCTTACCTGGGCCTCCTCGCATCCGCCTGGACTTCCTCGCATCCTACAACCCTATCCATGCCGCACTCCCGCATCGTGGTGGCAGCATACTCGGTGTTCGCTCGACCACAGTTACATGGGTCCCTGTGCAACCCACCTGTCAAACGTCATAGGCTTCATGCCGGCCCTGGATTCTGGAACGACGGCCCTGGCGCCACCATCTGGAACACTTGCACTGATCCTACAACCAGGCCGCCCATTCCCCTGAGCCTCCTGGTGATCCTCCTCTACAACCTTACATCCCTCTCCTCTTCATGGCACAGGTCATCTTCTCCACCCTGCGGGAGCGCCTGCCTTTACAACTTGGTGGCACTCCACCCAACTCATGGAGGCAGAAAAATGGAATGTCAGGCTCATGGGTGACCACAGTGTGGTGCAGCGGACACAGCCAGTACCTGTAGGACCAGAGGGTCACAGGTTCAAATCCCAGCTGGGGCTTCCGGCCAACCCAGTCCACTAAACAGAGATAATAAAGACACCACTTTAATGCTGAGAACACAAGCATGGTTCAAACACCTATATTTTCCAGCCGGTGATCCCAGTCTGGATCTTCCTATGATCTACCAAGGGACAACCTGCCTCAGCGTGCACTAGACGGGTGTACCTGAACAGTGGGCGCAAGGTCAAGTCTCGGGTCCAAGACCCTCCATGGGCCATGTTGTGGAGTTACCACGCTCGGCACTCGAGGGCCTGCTCAGGGAGGGACGGATGCCCCCGGCAGTCCCTTCCCTTGGGTTAAGGCCGGGCGCCCAACCCATAGGCATCCTCCTTCACCGAGTCTCATCGCCAATAGATCTGCATGCTGCCGACCCAGAGCCAGACCTTGCTGACTCCTGACCCTGTCGACCAGCTGTCAGCCAGAACTGAGCCGTGATCTTCTATTTACCAACACTGCCTCACACGGGCAAGCAGCAGTTCTGCAAGCCGTGGCTCTTGACAGCCCTCCACAGCCCTGGGCATGTTGGCCTGGAATAGATCCCCCATATGCCCGGGGCCTGCCCAGTCTCACTGGACTACACTGTAGGCGTAGCTTTGTGGATAGTGCAGCAGCCTCCTACCGAGACTACCTGGTCCAAGCACCACCGGCAATTCCACAAATCACAGCTGCCTGGATACAGCCAAGGGCTCAGCTACACGGACGACGGCCAAAGCCTCACCGGATCAGGCGATCGCTTGCCTACAGGAAAGAGCCAAGAACACGCACGGAGGCACGCACGCAGTACATTTCCCCCACAGAGGTCCTCCCTGCGTCCTGCCCCCCACCAAGTCCTTGCAACGGGGACTATCGCATCACCCGTGCTCATAATGCCATCGGTAATGGCGCACCTCACAGAGAAGTATGAGGTCGTAGGGCCGTGGGTCCTTGTCAACCAGACTGCCACCACCTCAGACCGCCCAGCTTTGACTTACAAACACTGCTACATTAGTGGCCGGTCTCATACCACTCTTATAGCATCGCCGATGCCTGCTTGCTATCCCGGCACAAGCCTTCTTCTCACTGATGACATAGACCAGATGATACAGCATAATTGTTCTCACGAGGCCAGTCACGGCCATTATCCGATCTATGACACTGGCCAATCTAAATCAAGCCTGCCCAACGGCACAGGTTTCCCATTGCCGATTATCTCGTATCCTTACTACACGGCTGCAAACTTCTCTAGTAACAAGTTCATGATTTGGCCACATAAATAAATAATTATGTAGACAAATAAGGCGAAAGAGACACCCTTATTATCCCATTATTCTTTCGTGCCATCGACTGTTTTCCTCCCCGTGCCAGCGACTGATGCAGCGCGGGCCAACGACTGATACAGCGGCTCTTCATCGCAGTTACTCTCGCACCTCTACTGCTCGATGGGCCGGCATCTCTGCTACCGCGCAGAGGTGCCCTTTAACTACAATCACGACTGCAGGCCGTTGTATGGTGCCTGGGAACTGCATGCTGCTCCTGCACATGCGTGCTTCTCTATATGCTCCCGCAGGCCTCTATAGGCCCCTGCAAGCCTAGAAGCCTGCACATGCGTGCTTCTCTATATGCTCCCGCAGGCCTCTATAGGTCCCTACAAGTCTAGAATCCTGCAGGCCTGTATGTTCCCACAGCACTACGACTGCATGTAGGCGCATCGCCTTGCCTAATTTAGGTCTATACGTTTGCAACACGCTGTCAGGCAAGACCTAAGAACGGTCTCGGCCTCCCCCATCTCCCACAGCACTTAACAGCTTGGGAGGCACCAATTGTGGCTGACTCATCCTGCTTGTCCTAGGAGAAAATGGAGTTACTTACCTGTAACTGGAGTTCTCCGGGGACAGCAGGATAAGTCAGCCACACATACCCGCCCACCTCCCCTGAGATGGGGCCGGCCTCCATCCGATGCCCGCCTCCTAGCGGCAAAAGCTTCAGCTAGGGACATACTGGCTAGCTAGGGGCGGGCAGGGGGTGGGGCCAGTTGGCCCATGCTCAGAAGGGCATAAAGCCCTTCTGAGCTATGGAGAGTACTTCCGTCTCGGTGCCATCGGATGACGTCTACTCAGTATATTGTATTCATTGTTCCATGTAAAAAGTTAGAAAGTTTATCTACCCAATGTATTGTACACATTGTTCCATGTAAAAAGTTAGAAATTTTTTTCTGTTCAATGTAACGTATACAGAAGTATACATAAGTTGTTAACTCGTTCCATGTAAACCGCCCCTGATCTCTGGAAGGGGCGGTATAGAAGAAATAAATAAATAAATATACTATTAGCTTCCAGATGCAGTGTGTAAAACAGCAGTATTATGAAGGAGGGAACAAAGCAGGGACACTATTGGGACGTGCGTTGTGTGATAAGCAGGCTAGGCGTACTGTCTCCCACATACAGGGGCCTCATGGCAACTGGGATGTGGGAGATGAATAAGTAAGGCAGGAGATTCAGAATTACTATCACACTCTTTATGATAGGGAAGAGGGAGTAAGTGAGGGTGCAATAGCAACCTATTTGCCTGCTATGGGGCATTCCAAGGTCGCCACCTCTGCTTCCGTCAATCCCGGCATAGTGACAATAGACAAGAGGTGCAACAAGTAACCAAATGTTACTCCAAGTTCATTGTTTGTTATCAACAGTTTCTATATGGTTTTGAGTTCTATGTTAATTCTGTTCTAAAATTGTTCTCTGTAAAATTGTTCGCTGTAAAATAATAGCGTCTCTATTATTAACTTTTGTTACATGTAAACCGCTACTGATCTCTGGAAGTGGCGGTATAGAAAAATTGTATAAATAAAATAAATAAATAAATTCAACGCCTGGTTAGCGATAAGGCTCTGGGCTTTACAGGCAAATTTTATAAACCTGTAATACACTCCTCCTAGGTCTGCTGACGTAATTGTTTAGTGGGCACCTAGAGGGCATCCCTCTTCCCCCATCGATGCGCCAGGCTGGAATTAGTGTGCTTCTTAAGCCAGGGAAAGATAAGGAATATTGTACAGCTTACCACCCGATCTCTCTTCTCAATATTGATGTTAAACTGTGGGCGGGTATTTTGACTCATCATTTAGCAGCGGTGATGCCGAGGTTAATAGATAAAAACCAGACTGGTTTTATCAGTGGAAGGCAGGTATCTGATAACACCAAGTGGGCTTTGAACCTTGCATTGCTGGCTCAGTCAACTCAAACTCCAACACTGTTTTTGTCTATTGATGCCAAAAAGGCCTTGGACTCTGTGTCCTGGTTTTATTTGTGGGCAGTTTTGGGCAAAGTGGGATTGGAAGGGAAGTTTTTAGCATGGGTACATAAGCTATATGAGATCGTTGAAGCATGTGTAAAGGTTAATGGTGGATATTCCAACATGTCCGCGTTGAGACATGGTACTCATCAGGGATGCCTTCTGTTGCTGCTCTTATTTCCTCGGTTATGGAACCATTTGCTGAGCGGATTCACTCTTCGGCGATGATACGAGGGGTGGCAGCAGATGGGGGTCGACCATAAGATTTGCCTATTTGTGGATGATGGTCTATTGACATTGACTGACCCACTAGTATTGGTGCCTAAGGCGGTGGCTGAAATGATGACCTTTGGGTCTGTTTCGGGTTTTAAGATTAACCATTCTAAGTCTGTGGCCTTGAATATCTCCATGCACCATCTTTTCCTCCAACACTACTCCCGTACCGGCGACATAACACAACCCAGCATACCACCCCCCCCCCCCACCCATCATGATGACATCACCACCTCACACACGTCATGCCGACTTACCATACCCAACAATACAACAGCTAAACCTGTAAATAGTTGCAAGAATGTGTCATGTTGACACACACAGTTCAACTACTTTAGTCGCTCAGTTTGTGTATAGTTACCCCTGTTGAAACCCAAGTTATAATACCTGTTCATTGTAAAGCTTCAATGTATGTTCAGTCCGCATTGTACGCAAAAATGTTACTTGTAAACCGCACTGATGCAAAATAGCGCGGTATAGAAAAGATTTAAATAAATAAAATAATAAATGCCAATAGATATGGAGCATCTCCTTTGCAGCACATAGAGATTCGCATGGTCAACTGCTTATATTAAGTAATTAAGGGTATGTGTGGGAGCTGATCTTTCTCAACTATATCATTGGAACTACCCTGCACTGTGGCACAAGATTTTTTCTGAATTGGATAGATGATGGAAGCTCACACTCTTGTGGCTGGCCATATAGCTAATGTGAAAATGGTGATCCTGCTGCAGGCAGTATACTATTTTAAAACACTAGCCGTGTTCATAGCAAAGAGCCAGTTAGAACAGATACAGCGGAGGATTTTTCAATTCATCTGGCACAATCGCCACCCTCAGGTGCTGCATGGAGTGCTTTAGAGGAGTAGAAGGCAGGGGGGCTGGGGATCCCCCTATCTATATTATTTAGCAGCACAGTTTAAGAGCATAGTAGCATAGTGGATGGTGGGAGGAGGAACCCCGGAAATGGGTGCAACTTGCGCAAACTACTGTTCCTCGTCTGCAGCTGCGCCATTTACCCTGGGCTGGGAAGGGAGAGGAACTGGGACCCAACCCTTTTGTGCATGATGTGTCTCTCCTGTGGCAACGATTGTCTGGAAACCGCAATCTTAGGGGGGATCTCTCTTTGCTTCAGCCCTGTCGCTATACTCGGCATTTTCCCTTGGGCGAGCAAGATCCTTTGTTTCGGAGGTGGGAAGCGATGAGGTTGGGCACGCTAATACAGTTTTGTCCAGAGGGTGAGGTGCGGTCTTTTGCGGTGCTGCAGGAAGCCTTTGGGCTTCTACACAGATTTTTATGGCTGTTTGCAAGTTTGGCACTTGCTGAGGTCCTGCCCTTGGGCGGCCACATGTGAGTCCGGCCTGCGAAATTTTGAGCTCTTGTGCTGGCACCCTGCGGCTCACGCATAGACTGTATCTCACTTATATCATATCTTGCTGGGTGGGGGGTCAGATAGGGTGGTCTTCCAGTGTGCATGGGAACAAGATTTGGGGATTTGTCTGGACCTTAAGCAATGGGAAGCAATTTTTAAGTGTGTGGTGAGAGTCTCGGTTTCATAAGGAATTGTGGAGAATGGTTACAAAGTGTTATATCGCTGGTACATCACTCCTGTTCATGTGTGGAAGATGAAGGCTCGAGTCTCCCCTGTATATTGGTGGGGATGCTGGCAGTATGGGGATTATATGCATATGTGGTGGCATTGTCCTTGGAACAATCCAAACAGCAAGAAGGAGGATACTTCCGCAGAAATACCAATACAAACACCACAAGCGGAAGGCAACAATGTAGCAAACAGATTTTATTAAAGGATCCAACCTGGCCAAGTTTCAGCTAACTAGCCTTCATCAGGGGCCTGGTGCTTTCATACTCGCTGTGTGTAGTAACACCAGGCCCCTGATGAAGGCTAGTTAGTCGAAACTTGGCCAGGTTGGGTCCTTCAATAAAATCTGTTTGCTACATTGCTGCCTTCCGCTTTTGGCATTGTCCCTTGGTACAACCCTTTTGGGCAGATGTGGGTACTTTTGTGCGCAAACCAATTCCTCACCGGTGGTCACCACAAGACGTCTTACTAGGGGCGTAGGGGAAAGGCTGGCAGGGGACGTGGGGGCAACTATTGATGTTCTGCAGAATGGGGGTGCATTGCGAGATTGCCTTATACTGGAAATGTTCACAGCAGGCCACGATTCATACATGGTGGGCCCGTGTGCATCAGGTGAGGTTAATGGAGCAGTTGACGACTTTGCATAAAAATAAACTTCTAAAGTTTGATAAGGTTTGGATGGTGTTTGCTCATTGCCTGGCTCCTCCTTAAGCTGTAGTGTGTGTGTGGGGGGGAAGTATTTGATTATTGATTATGGTTTATTTCATTGTTAAAATGGTGAAATCCCTGTATTAATACGTCTATTTATATAAAAGTTTTGAAAATCAATAAAAGTTAAATTTAAATAAAATAAAATAAATTACCAATGCTGATTAGCAATTTGTAATATGTTTGAGAGTGTAACATTTATTCGTCTATGAATTAGTCCATTCCTTCACTTCTAAAGATGTTGGACACATTGCACAATGTCCACACGTTTCACATTTTGAAGAAAACTTTTTATATCCATCGGCATGGAACTCCTATATTGGATGGTGGGTCCAATACATAGATGACATTTTTTGTATTTGGTTGGGCACGCAGGGATCTTAACTCGATTTTGCAAGCTGGTTAAACACATAAGATCCCTGCCATCAGTTTACTATGACGAGTTCTGTGACCCATTTGTCATTTTTAGATGTAATGGTGATTTCTAAGGGTGCTATACACCAAAAATGCCCTTAGTAAAAAGACTTCTAAAGTCAACAAATACTTATTAAAGATACTTAATTTAAATTACTTCAATCAATAATGAATAGCAAAAAAGACCTCAAGATGGCTCAAATCCTACATTTAGTGACATTCTCCACTATAGGAAATAGCTGACGCTCACATCACTGGTCAAAAAGCCTTCATTGATTTTTTAATTTTTAAAGCCAAATTTTTATATTATCAAATTGAACCACATTATTCTCCACAAATGTTCTTCCATTGCTGTCCACTTTCTATATTCGGTATTTAAATCACTATTTTAAAACCCCGGGTGGGTGCTGAGTTCTTGCCTTGACAGCAGGAGTGCAGATATCTTGCCTTGATGGTGGGCATCGGAAGGTGCCGTGCGATTTAACAGCCTGGAGGCTGTGAAGTTGTCTTCGTTTCGCTCGCGTACTGGATCGTGGATTTGATAAGATATGTAACTATAGACCTACTATGGCATACTATTAATTGTCTGTTTAGAAACGTTTTACTTCTGTTGCTTTACAGGAGAAGAAGGTCCAATTCGCGTTTGTTTCTATGGTTCTACAGTTGTGAAAAAAGACGCTGGTTTTCTCTTTTCTCTTTTTAATATTATAATATGTTTGTTATAGGTATTAAGAATCCTAAAAAGTACTTTTGTGGAGAATAATGTGGTTCAATTTGATAATATAAAAAATTTGGCATTAAAAAATGAATGAAGGCTTTTTGACCGGTGATATGAGTGTCAGCTATTCCCTATAGTGGAGAATTAAACTAAATGTAGGGTTTGAGCTATCCTGAGGCCTTTTTTTGCCTTTCATTATTGATTGAAGTAATGGAAATTAAGTATTTTTAATAAGTATTTGTTGACTAGAAGTCTTTTTACTAAGGGCATTTTTGGTGTATAGTTAAATTGGCCCTTAGGCGGTTATTTGGATTTCTAAGGGTGGCCATTTATACACTACATTATTTAGGAAAACTGTAGATCGTAATAAACTATTACATTTTGACAGCCATCACCCATTTAAATTAAAGCGGGCTTTACCCATAGGACAATTCTTGCGGGTGTGCCAAATTTGTTTGGATGATCAGGATTTTCGTCATCAAGCTAAAACACTAATTAAAAGATTGCTAAAACAGGAATACCCTAAAAAAGTGATACAGGGCGCCTACCTGAGAACAAAATGTGCCAATTGTTCCCTTTTGGTACATAAACAGTGTTCAAGTGAAATGGACAAACAAGTTGTAGTGCTATCTTATTCGGATAGAGCACAAGAAATTGCTCAGAGTATTTGTAAGCACTGGCACATATTGTCGTTACATACTGTATTCAATAGTGGCCCATTATTGCCTTTACACGGGCACGTAATCTCAAGGATATTTTAGTGCATTCTGATTACTTACAGCAGAAGTCATGTTATCAATAAACTAGTCAACATAGCCTGTGTGGACATTGTGCAATGTGTCCAACATCTTTAGAAGTGAAGGAATAGACTAATCCACAGACAAATAAATGTTACACTCTTAAACATATTATGAATTACTAATTGGCATGGGTAATTTAGGTGATAATATGCCCTTGTTTGAAGGGTTACATAGGCAGAACGTGCCGCAAAGTGAAAGTATACCTTGTTGTGAACACAAGTCACGCTTGTCCAATCATCATATAACAGCGCCTATTGTACAACATTGTCTGAATTTCAATCGTGAATGTCAACAGTTGCAATGATTAGTGATTGATCGTAGTCGAGATCTTCGTGGAGGGAACATTGTGCAACAATTAACACGACTTGAACAGAAATGGATTTTTACCTTAAATATGGTGCAACCAATGGGTTTAAATGAGTCTCTGGATTGGATAACAGCAATTTGATTTGACCGGGCAAGGTTTGCTTGTATGTTTTTAGCCACCTCTTTAAATAACCATTAGTGAGGTTAAGTTTTTATTCCTGAGGTGTATTTACCTAAGCTGTTCAACATGTCCTGATGCAGCCCTAAGAATTCGGAGGCGAAAATCGAGTCAACTGTGTGTCCTACAGCACAAATTCCTCTGAAGATTAAAAACTGATGAGTGTCAAAGCTAAGTGTTTTCAGTTTCTTTTAAATGCATTTAAAATTTGTAAAACAGTTTATCAAGGCCTATGATTGAAAATGAGGGTGAAATTAAAGTGTGCTGAAGCAAGGTGGCGTACAGAGCCACTAGCAAGCCACAAAACCCTACTACTGAAGCCTCTTTATACTTCATTTAAGAATTTGCTTAGATTGTATCTCTACACAGCAACAATCCCCAGCATTTTTCTGCTACGTTAACGAGTGGCGAATCCTTAGCTTTAATATTGTGTTACGCTGTAGCTCTTTTTATTCTATTGATATTTGGTGTGAGAGTTACACAGAGTGTTTTGAATATTAGTAGAGCCATCATCTTATTTGGTAACTCTTCAAAAAAAAAAAAAACAACAACTTATAGTATCTATAAAATCTATCCTGAATTTGGGATTTACCTGCTTGTTGCCTGATTGCTTTCTCTGTGGGCTCACAGGAAGTAAAGTTGCTTACCTGTAACAGTGTTCTTCATGATAGGATTAATCAGGCATACAATTTCTACCACCTCCCCAAGATTTGTAATTCTCCTTAAGGGTTGTGGAACTGACTGAGGGGTTATGTGCAGGAAGGCCACACATCCTCAAAACTGCGCTAGTTCTGAGCACTGGGGGAGCTGTCCTAGTGCCATGAAATGATGACATTCATTAATCCTGCTGTTTGTGGAGAATACCTATTACAGGTAAGCCTGGTCCCCATACAGCTTTAGCGGATCCACTTTCTTGACCTTTTTCCCCACTATTTCAGGTCATGCTGGATTGTCTCTGATTATGAAGTTATTTTGTGATTACTTTTAAGTGTTCACACACGCGGTGGTTTTATAAACTTTCTTTTCCTTCATCCTCTTAGGATCTCCAACAAAATAGCAAAATGAAATAACTTTGAAATTTAGAGTAAAATGTGATGAGTTGTTATTGGTTTTCATGCTACAGAAGTTTGTTCTGCTTTCTGTGATTCTTTGTTCCTTTGCCCAGTTTGGGTGGATTTTTGTGCTGAGATTGTCTCATTCTACTGGATGCCCAAGTGAAATAAGAACCTAAATCACCAGAACTGGAAAATTCAGTATATTAAGGGGATAATGTTATCAGCTCTTTGAGCATATAGAATAGCCTGCTTTCAAATAAGTAGTTATAAAATTGTCGGGGGGGGGGGGAGGGGAGAGATATATTATACACATACAGTACATAAGTAGGAGCTCAGAATACATAGCACCTACTATTTTTTGCAGTATACGCATAAACGTTCCCAGAGGCAGGAGTATGGGCATAACAAGGGCAGGATCAGTAATTATTATGCACATACGATGATTCCTGTTAGCACATATAAGCCCACAGTTTCCTGTTCCCCAGAGTTTGTGTGAATTCTGTGATGCAGCTCTTGGGGAGGCAGTTCTAAAAATGCACATAGGCATATATGTTGCTTTTATAAAACAGGCATGACGTGTGTTCCTCTGTGCCTTCCCTGCTTAAGTGCCCTGTTATAAAATTTCCCTCCACACCCTACTGTCTAAGTACATGTAAATAAATTCTGCAGAACTGTATTTCTCCAGGAACAAGCAAGAAGACAGTCCTCACATATGGGTGACATCGGCACCAACTGAGCCCTCACGGAAGCATCCCCCCAGCTTTCAAAGAAAGCCTTTGGGAGATGCCACCACGCACTTGTGGTCCCCTTCTGGTCCAAAGAGTGCCATCTTGCTCAGTCTCCTTTTTTCCACAGAGCCCTTCAGACGTTGTCCTGCTTGTCCCTGGAAAAAGTTGATTATTTCTCTCTCTGAGTTTACACTCCCCTCCAATATTGCACCGGTATTCTTCCCGCCTACTGACCTTGGTGCCTCAGCGTCGGGTTTGGTTAATTTTTGTAGTCTTTTGTTATTTTCTTTTTCTGGCGTCTTCACACCTTTTTTTCTCCTCCTGGTGCCCTGGAGGGTCTTTGACCTCACAGGGGTACTTCTTTCCCCCATGGCTACCAGTTTCTTTAAGAAGTGTGATAGGTGCTCTAAAATCATGTTTTTGACCGACACACAGAACTGCTGTCTTTACTGCCTCGGACCAGACCACGACCTGGCGGACTGCAAGAGGATGTCCCGCAACACCATCAAGAGCTACCAGCAGCAGCATGATAAGCTTTTCCCCAAGTCCCCGATGTCTCCGAAGGCCCCAACATCTCAGGTAGTACTCTCCAAACCCGAGCCTCATTGTGGGTCCTCAGAAAGGGGGTCTCCCTCGAGTGAACCCAGGAAGAAGAAGAAACCCTCGAAAGTGGCGAACTTGGATGCTTCCGACCAGCCAGGAGCTCCCCAGGCCCAGTCCCGCAGTCCGAGACGCTTGTTCGAGGCATCAGAGAAGGAGCGACCTGCAAAGGTCCCCTGAAAGGATCCGATTGTGGACTGGCCTCAGCCCCCAGACACCATCCTCATCGAGGATTCCCCTTAGGGAGAGCCAGTGTCGGGCCCGAGTCCCTTGGTGCGCACATAGAAGGCTGTGGAGCCTTCTGGTCTGGAATCCAGAATTTCAGCCCTAGAGTGCAGTTTGTCTGGCTTCATAGACCAATGGCAGGGGCTTTCGGCCCGACCGGTTCATCCGCCCCGACCACTGGGCCCTCAACGACCCCGGAGGCCGAGCCAATCTTCAGCCAAGGTCACACTCTGTGTCCCGCTCGACAGGACTGTGGTCATCCCTGGCAAGTTTACTGGGCGATGGCCGCAGGGCATTGGAGGCCTCAAGGCCCATGGAGTAGCCCTCCTATGTGTCCTCGAACTCCCGAGTGGGAGACAGGACAAGGAGTCCCCTGATACCTGTCATCACCATGACATCCCTTCTGACTCTCCCGTCTCGGAACCTCAGAGGTGGCCCCGCCCGAGGACATGGGCTTCCTGGATTTTATCAAGGACATGTCTAAGGCCCTGGCATTCCCGACCGAGTCGGAGGAGGACCCTGGGATGGATGAGTTGGAAATCCTCCAGTATGAGGCCCCTATGCGGGAATCGCTCACGGTGGGAGACACCGGCATCGGTGCCAGTGATGAGCAAACGGCTCGATTTGATTTATCAAGTCCACTGGAGCCTGGGATTCCAGAAGTCACAACTGCCACATAACTCCATGGTGGTGGAGTCGGCCATGCATCAGCTGAAAAGCCAAAGGATGCACTCCTTGGTGCCCCCCCCCCCCACCCAGCAGGGAGTCCTGCGCTTTTGATGCCCTCTGAAGAAAGTGCTATCATTGTTCGATGCTCATCTGCTGCATCCAGGCCTACCAGTTGTACATGGACATGTACCTGAGAGACCTAGCGAAGGAAATGCTGGGTTCTCAGCTGGTCTCTCCGAGGAACCTTTGCAGCGGTTCAAGAACCTGGCCAAGATAATCTGTGAGTGCTCCAAATTCATATTTTGAGCGGCCTATGACGGGTTCGAGTTGGCGGCCAGGGTAGCCGTGGTGGGCATCAGTGCATGCCGTCAAACTTGGTTTCAGTTGTCCAACCTCGGACAGTGGGTTCAGGACAAATTGGTCGATGTACCATGCCAAGGAGAGAACCTTTTTGGCAAACCCATAACCGACAAGGCTGCCGAACTGGAGACCGAGTTAATGACGAGGACCAGGCTCTTTAAGAAGACCGCTGCCCCTTCCCGATGGAAGGGCTTGGGTAAAAAGTCCTGTTACATGAGGGAAGGAGCTGCTTACTGAAACTACCCACCTTCTCAGGCCTCCCTCGCTCCCCAACAGGGTCAGCAGGCCAAGGGCATGGGCATGGCCTGCATTAGCAGAAGGCACCGGCCCCGGCCCCGGCCCGGCCGGGGGGGGGGGCTTTAGACTCCTTGAGCATAGCCTCTCTACCCCAAGGAGATCAGCAGCCTACAGGGGGACATCTGGCCCTCTGTGCCCAGAGGTGGATGACCACCACCACCGATTCCTGGGCACTGACGGTAGTCAGGGAGGGTTACTTCCTCCACCTGACTCGGACACCTCCCCCTTATTTCCTGGGGGAGCCCCTCAGGTCTCCCCTCCACCGGAACCTGACAGAGTTGGCAGGTCTTCTCAAAGACAAAGACGTGGAACTGGTGTCCCACAGCCTCAAGGGCAAGGGGTTCTACTCCAGATACTTCCTCGTGCCAAAAAGGACAGGGGGCCTAAGGCCCATTTATTTTTGTTTTATTTATTTATTTGTTTTTCTATACCGCGCTATTACAGATCAGTGCAGTTTACATAAAACATATGAACGAGGTTTACATATAACTTTTGAACATGGTTTACATATAACATATGACAATAAACTGGTTTACATTGAACAGGTCGCATTTAACAAATTTGCAGCAGGTTGGTACACCTAGGAACATACTTACATCACAGGAACATATTTACATTATAACAGGATTGAATTGGCCTTGGCTGATTCGGCTGTTTGTATGACTGATCTAGGGTGGATGGTTATAAGTTAGTTGGAAGAGGTAAGTCTTCAGAGCCTTCCTATAAGAAATACAGTAAGATCCTCGATCTGTGCAACCTCAACAAATTCCTGATGAGGGAGAAGTTCAAGATGCTCTCCCTTGGAACCTTGCTGCCATACCTCCAGCAGGTAGACTGGCTATGCTTCTTAGACCTCAAGGATGCTTATACCCACATCCTCATCCACCCCAACCACAGGCAGTACCTGCGGTTAGTAGTGGGGTGCAGGCACTTTCAGTATAGGGTGCTCCCCTTTGGCCTAGCCTCTGCCCCAAGAGTCTTCACAAAATGTCTGGCAGTCATGGCCGCTTTCCTCCGGCTCCAAGGGATCTTTGTCTTTCCCTATCTGGACGACTGGCTCATAAAGGGAGGCACAGTCGCAGAGGTGCAGCAGGCCACCGCATGCACCATCCAGGTTCTGCAACATTTGGGCTTTGTCACCTCATCCCGAAACAATGCCTGGAGTTCATTGGGGCAAAGATCGACACTATCCAGTCGAAGGCTTTCTTGCTCAGGGATCGAGCCGATCATCTCATTTCTCTAGCTCGGGATATACAGTACTGTCCCTCGGTGCCTGCCCAACTTCTCCTGCGCCTCCTCAGGCACATAGCCTCCACGGTCCACAACACCCCCGGCGCAGTGGTGTCTCCGGGACCAGTGGTCTCAGGCCACAGGCCACCTCCAAGACAGAGTTTCAGTGACCCGCCAATTGACAGACTCCCTGTTCTGGTGGCAGTCACCCCAGCATCTCGAGGCAGGCATGCCCTTTCAGGCCCCAAGCCACTCGAGGGTCCTCACCACGGACGCCTCCCTACTCAGCTGGTTAACCCACTGCGGAGATCTCCGCACTCAGGGCAACTGGTCACCAGACTACAGCACCCAGCAGATCAACCTCCTGGAGTTCCGAGCCATACACCTAGCTCTGAGGGTCTTTTGTCACAACTTCCATCACCAGCCGGTGCTGGTCCAGACGGACAACCAGGTGGCGATGTTCTACGTGAACAAACAGCGGGGTACGGGGTCTCGTACCCTTTGTCAGGAGGCACTGGTCCTCTGCTCGTTCGCAATCCAACAGGGTATCCTCCTGCGGGTAGTGAACCTGCCAGGCCAGGACAACCTGCTGGCCGACAGGCTCAGCAGAGCTCTCCAGCCGCGACCCCAGAGTGGCCAGTTGGCTTTTCCAGCTCTGAGGGGAACCCGTGATGGACCTGTTCGCCAGTCCAAACAACTTTCAGTTGCCCACTTCTGTTCTTGGCATGCCCACCCCTCCAGGGTGGCAGCAAACACGTTTCTAGTCTCAAGGTCGGAAGGCCTCATGTACGTCTTCCCTCCAATGCCGCTGATCGCTAAGACCTTATTCAGGACCCTCCACGACAGGGCCTCACTCATCCTGATAGCTCCTCGGTTGTCCAACCAGCTGTGGTTTCAGCTGCTTCTACAGTTGATGGTGGAGATCCCCATCCCCTTGAAGACTGCTTTGGGACTCCTATCTCAGGAGGGGGGCTCTCTCCTGCCCCCCAACCTGGGGTCCTTTTTGCAGACAGCCTAGCTGCTGAGAGGTGACTCTGGCCCCTTTCGACCTTCCGATTGAGGTGGAGGACATTCTGCTGGCCTCTCACAAGGTCTCCACTAGGAACACTTATGCCCTCAAATGGTGCAGGTTCGCTGTTAGGATCAGCCCCGTGTTCGGCACACCATTCTCCTGTCCAGTGGCTCTGGTGTTAGAGTACCTTCTCCACCTCTCTCAGTCCGGGCTCAAGTCTAACTCCATCCGAGTGCACCTGAGTGCCCTGGCGGCGCCCCACCATCCGGTGGATGGTAAGCCCCTCTCGATCCAATCATTGATGATCCGTTTCCTTCGGGGCCTGCTCTTATCGAAGCCCCCGGTTCGCCTTCCAGCAATCGAATGGGACCTCAACGTAGTGCTGGGGCAGCTCATTCGCCCACTCTTCGAGCCTCTGGCTTCCTGCCACCTTCACTACCTCTCATGGAAGGTTGCTTTCCTGGTTGTGCTCACCTCCGCTCACAGGGTTAGCGAGCTCCAGGCCCTTGTGGCAGAGGCGCCACAAGGCGCTACAAGAACAGAGTGTGCTTCACACACACCCCAAATTCCTGCCAAAGGTAGTGTTGCCCTTCCATCTCAACCAGGAAGTGGTGCTCCCTACCTTCTTTCCAAGACCTCATTCCAGTCGGGCGGAGATGGTCCTTCACACCTTGGACTGTAAGAGGGCCTCGTCCTTCTATATTCAACGCATTCAGGGCCACCGCAAAGCTTCTTAGCTTTTCATCTCCTAGGACCCCGGTAGGCTGGGGAAGGCGGTGACCAAATGTACTGGGTGGTGGACTGTATTTCCCTTGATTGTAAGCAGGCGAGGCTCCTGCTGGAAGGTCGCATCACGGCGCACCATGTCAGAGCTATGGCAGCTTCGGTGGCAAACTTGCACTCTGTCCCGATGAAGGACATCTGCCAGGCCACCACCTGGTCTTCAGTCCATACCTTTACAGCTCATTACTGACTGGAAAGATGGGACAGTGCCTTTGGCCAGGCTTTGCTCCGTAACCTTTTCGGGATTTAATCAGCTCCTACCCTCAGCTCTTTTGTGTTCAGGCTACTGGAGTGCTGGTTTCATCAGACACAGGGGTCCTACTGTGGTCTGTGTACACGGGCTAGATTGCTGTTGCTTGCGGCTCTCCATGTGGTAGCCCCGATTTTGGCCACAGGTTTTCGGTAGCCTGTATGTGGGGAGTCCCATATGTGAGGACTGACTTCCTGCTTGGTCCCAGAGAAGGCGTAGTTACTCACCTGTAACAGGTGTTCTCCGGGGACAGCAGGAATCAATCCTCACAACCCTCCCTCCTCACCTTGGAGTTGCTCCTTTACCATCTTTTATTTTTGCCGTCTTTTAGCTATGTCATCTGACTGAGTAAGATGGCACCTTTGGGCGGGAAGGGGACCACGCATGCGTGGTGGCATCTCCCAAAGGCTTTCTTTGAAAGCTGGGGGGATGCTTCCGTGAGGCCTCCGTCAGTGCTAATGTCACCCATATGTGAGGACTGATTTCTGCTGTCCCCGGAGAACACCTGTTACAGGTGAATAACTACGCTTTCTCCAGGAACAAGCAGGAACAAGAGCGGATGGTTCGGAAGAATCTATCCTTGAAGGATACTACCAAAAGCAGAGAGGTTCCACAAAAGAGTAAAGTAGCCCAAATGCCCTCAAGTATGGAGCAGACAGAGCTTAAAGATCCCAATTTACCCATGTCTAACAATAGCCAAATTAACATGAATAAAATACATTCTCTAAAATGCTTGAATGCAAATGCTAGAAGTCTAAAGAATAAGATGGGAGAGTTAGAATATATAGCACTAAATGAAAGGTTAGATATGATTGGAATATCAGAGACATGGTGGAAGGAGGACAACCAGTGGGACACTGTGATACCTGGGTACAAACTATATCGTAATGATAGAGCTGATCTAATTGGTGGAGGGGTTGCGCTCTATGTTAGAGAGGGCATTGACTCAGAAAGGATTAAAGTTTTGCAGGAAACAAAATCTGCTGTAGAATCTATATGGATTGAAATTCCTTATAAAAGGGGGAAGGAGATGGCAGTGGGGGTGTACTATCGAGCACCTGGTCAGAATGACCAAATGGATGATGAAATGCTCAAAGAAATCAAGGAAGCTAACAAACGTTACAGCGCAGTAATAATAATGGGTGATTTCAATTACCCCGGTATCGACTGGGTCAGTGTCACGTCAGGACATGCTAGGGAGATAAAGTTCCTAGATGAAATAAATGACTACTTCTTGGAGCAGCTGGTTCATGAACCGACCAGAGGGGAAGCCATATTAGACCTAGTCCTTAGTGGAACACCAGATCTAGTGCAAGAGATAAGGGTGTTGGGGCCACTTGGCAATAGTGATCATAGCATGATGGAGTTTGATTTAACTAGTGGAGGAGGGATAGTAAGGAAATCCACAGTACTACCTTTTAACTTTCGAAAGGGAGACTATGATAAAATGAGGAAAACAGTTAAGAAAAAACTAAAAGGAGCAGTTGCGAAGGTTAAAGACGTCCATCAAGCTTGGGTATTGTTGAAAAATACTATCTTGGAAGCCCAGACCAGCTGTATTCCACGCTTTAAGAAAAGTGGAAGGAAGTCCAAAAAACTGCCAGCATGGTTTAAAGGTGAGGTCAGAGAGGCTGTTGCCAAAAAAGCAACTTTCAGGAAATGGAAAAAAGAGCCAAACGACGAAACCTGGAAACAGCACAAGCACTGGCAAGTCAAATGCAAGGCATTGATAAGGCAGGCAAAGAGAGAATTTGAGAAGAAGCTTGCTGCGGAAGCAAAAACGCAAAATAAAGACCTTTTCAAGTACATTCGTAGCAAAAAACCTGTGAGAGAGTCAGTTGGTCCATTAGATGATAAAGGGGTTAAAGGAGCACTAAGAGGCGACAAGGCGATAGCGGGAGAGACTGAATGAATTCTTTGCTTCGGTCTTTTCTGAGGAAGATGTAGGGATGTTACCCATGACTGAAGTGGTATTTAAAGGTGCGGAAGAATTGAAGGAAATATCGATACATCGGGAAGATGTCTTACAACTATTAGATAAACTGAAGAGTAGCAAATCACCTGGGCCGGATGGTATACATCCAAGGGTGTTGAAAGAACTGAAATATGAGATTGCAGAACTGCTATCAGTAATCTGTGAACTATCATTAAAATCATCTCTAATACCTGAAGACTGGAGGATCGCCAATGTAACACCAATTTTTAAAAAGGGTTCCAGGGGTGATCCGGGAAAGTACAGACCGGTGAGCCTGACATCAGTATCGGGAAAAATGGTAGAAACCATCATCATAGGAGTGGAGGAGTGGCCTAGTGGTTGGGGCAAGGTACTTCAGGCCGGAAGGTCGCGTTCAAATCCCACTAGAGGATAGCAACCTTGGGCCAGAAGGACTGGGGTTTCTAGTCCCACAGGTGCTCCTTGTGGTCTTGGGCAAGCCACTTAACCCTCCATAGCCCATGTTCCCTGTAAAATAGTTATCTCCAAGTTATAATGCCCTGTTCAATGTAATTTCAGTTTGTTCAATGTAAACCGCACTGATGCTGAATAGCGCGGTATATAAGAGAATGTAAATAAATAAAATAAATAAATAAATAAAGAATAAAATTACTCAGCATGTAGATAGTCACAACCTAATGGGAGACAGCCAACATGGCTTTAGACAAGGAAGATCTTGTCTTACTAATCTGTTATTTAATGTGGACAAGTGCAAGGTTATGCACCTAGGGAAGAACAACCCAAAATATGGTTACACGATGCAAGGTTCCACATTAGGAACCACCACCCAGGAAAAAGATTTAGGCATCATTGTGGATACCATGTTAAAACCCTCGGCCCAGTGTGCAGCGGCGGCCAAGAGAGCAAATAGAATGCTAGGTATGATAAGGAAAGGAATGGAAAATAAAACAAAAGATATTATAATGCCTCTATCGTTCCATGGTGAGACCGCACCTTGAATATTGTGTGCAATTCTGGTCGCCATATCTTAAAAAGGATATAGCGATTTTAGAAAAGGTACAGAGAAGAGCCACCAAAATGGTAAAGGGGATGGAAGGATACTCCTATGAAAAAAGGCTAAAAAGGTTAGGGCTCTTTAACCTGGAAAAGAGACGCCTGAGGAGAGATATGATAGAAGTCTATAAATTAATGAACGGAGTGGAACGGGTAAACGTAGATCGATTGTTTACCTTATCAGAATATAGAAAGACTAGGGGACATGCAATGAAGCTACAGGGTAAACTATTTAAGACTAATAAAAGAAAATATTTTTTCACTCAACGTGTAATCAAACTCTGGAATTTGTTACCGGAGGATGTAGTAAAGGCTGTTAGTGTAGCTGGGTTTAAAAAAGGTTTGGACAAGTTCCTGGAGGAAAGGTCCATAAACCATTATTTAGAAGTGACCGAAGATATCAATGCTTGACCCAGTACAAGCATTGTGGAACTTGTGTCTCTTGGGGAAACTGCTAGGTACATATGACCTAGATTGGCCACTGTTGGAAACAGAATACTGGGCTTGATGGACGTTGGTCTGACCCAGTATGGCATATCTTATGTTCTTATGTTAAGTCAGTCCTCACATATGGGTGATGTGAGCTCTGATGGAGCCCACACGGAGCATTTCCCCAGCTTTCAAAGAAAGCCTTTTGGAATGCCACCACGCACGTGTGATCCCCTTCCCGCCCAAGGGTGCCATCTTACTCAGTCTCCCTTTTTCCGCGGAGCCCTCCAGACATGTGTCTCATCCCCAGAAAAAGTTTTTCTTCTTACAAATACATTTTTGTCTTTTCTGGCTAGCGCCGGTTCCCTTCCCTCCATCTTGGGTCATACTGCCTCAGTCTCAGGATCTGTTATTTTCCCTTTTTCGCCTTTTTGTGCTTTCGTGCTCTTTTTAACCGCTGGCTCGTCGAGGATCTTTGACCTCACAGGGGTTCTTTTTGCCCCGATGACCTCTGGTTTCAAAAAATGCAATCGGTGTGATAAGAATATGTCTCTCACAGACACCTATGACTGTTGTCTCCAGTGTTTGGGAGCTGGCCACGATCTGGAGCAATGCTTCCTCTGCAAAAAGATGTCTTCTAAAGCCATCCAGATTCGCTGGCAGAAATTAGATATCATCTTCCATAAGGCAGACTCAACCCTTGTATCACCGGTAGCCTTGCACTCCTCGACCCCGCAACCCTTGGAGTCTCCCAAGGCCTCTCTATGAGCCCACAGGCACTCCAACCAAGGGTCCCCCGAGCATGAGCGAAAGAAAAGAAGGCCGTGAGGATGCAGTCCGGGGGGTCAGACAAGCGTGAGAAGTCATACGCATGGCCTCTCAGCTGCCCTACGGCAGTCCAAAGAGTCGGAGAGGGTGTGGCCAGCATTGGCTTTGCAGGGCCCCACTCCCGAGTGGGAAACTCATATGCTGGCCTTGGAACACAGCATTTCTGCGTTCCTTGCTGCCCAGCAGGCGCAGATGCCTGGCTCCACCAGCACACACCATGAGATCTGCAGGGACCTTGACCTTGAAGACTACCTGTGCCGCCGCAATGACCCGCAAGAGCCCTTGGCGAGGATCTCGATCTCCGTCCCGTTCTTCGGATGCAAGATCATCTTGGGCAAGCGCCTCTGGCTCCGGACAGGCTCTGGCCTCAGGAGCCCGGCACAGGTCACAGACCTCCCCCTGGAACCGCCCGACCCTGAGTCCTCCATGGACTATTTGAACTAGGAATCCGATGGGGAACCTCACCAGAGACTCGGTCTCACCAAGATCTTCCCTTGAACCCACCGCTGACCCAGAGGCGGAAGTCCCCTCCTGAGAATCCCTTTTTTCTTGCATTTGTATGGGATATGGCACAGGTCCTTGCACTCACCACTGAATCGGAGGAGGAGCCCCAAGTGGAGGAGCTCAATTTCCTTCAATATGAGACATCACCGAAGGAAACCCTTATTGTTCTGGTCCTTTCCACCCTTAAGCAGCTCCTTCTCTGTATTTGGGAGACCCCGGCTTCCATCCCCATCGTCAGCAAACACCTGCACCCTGTATAGGGTCCAGCAGGGACGGGGTTTCCAGAAGGCCCAGCTTCCCCACACTTCCATGGTCGTCGAATCGGCCATGTGTAAACAAAAGAGCCCAAAGACTTGGGTCCCCCCGGGCAGCGTGTTCAGCGCTCTCGATGCCTTTGGGCAGAAAGCTTACCAGGGCTCCATGCTAGCATGCTGCATCCAGGTCTACCAACTGTATATTGGTATGTTCCTCCAAGACTTCACTAAGGAGCTCAGAGGATTTGCAGTGGGTCTCGATGGGGACCAACTCCGGCACTTCCAGGCACTCTTGAAGTTCGCCGGAGAGTACTCTTAAGTGTATCTCTCACGAACGGCTTATGACGGCTTTGAGTCATCTGCCCAAGTAGCTGCGGCTGGCATCGGTGCCCATCGGCAAGCTTGGCTCTAGTCCATCTGACCTGAAGCAGTGGGTCCAGGAGAAGCTCCTCATCATCCCTTGTCTTGGGGAGCAGCCCTTCTGTAAACCAATGGAGGATAAAGCAGCCAAGATTGAGACCAAATACGTCACCTGTACTCAGCTCTCTCGGAAGACCTCCTCCCACCCCAGGAAAAGAACACATGGCAAGAAACCCTTTTTCTTCAGAAAGGGGCACCCATACAGGGGCTACCCTCAGTACCTGTCTACACCAACCCCTACCCAGTGCGGTCAGGGTAAGAGTACGACCCATGGACCCCCACAATCCTAAGGGACAAAAGACTCAGCCACCGGCTCCAGCGCAGCCAGCCTTGGGGTTTTGATGCCACCAGCATAGCCTTTTGACTGCTGGGCTACCAGTTGCTGGTAGGGATAAGGCTAATCCACTTTGCTCTTAGGTGGGAATCCATCACCACTGATGCCTGGTCATCCGGGAGGGCTATCTCCTCCATCTGAACCAGTCGCCTCCCCCTTACTTCCCTGGGGAGCCCCAGCGGCTTCCCCTGAACTGGGCCTTATTAACTCAGGAGCTCACAGGCCTCCTCAAGGATGGGGCGGTGGAAACCGTCCCACCACACCCCAGAGAAAGGGGGTTTTACTCCCGGTACTTCCTCGTCCCAAAGAGAACAGGAGGTCTCTGACCCATCCTCGATCTGAGGAACCTGAACAAATTCCTGGTGTGGGAGAAGTTCAAAATGCTCTCCCTTGGAACACTGCTACCCTACCTCCAGCAGGGCGATTGGCTATGCTCTTTGGACATAAAGGATGCTTACACCCACATCCTCGTCCATCCCAAGCACAGACAATACCTGTGCTTTGTGGTAGGAGGGAACCACTACCAGTACAGAGTGCTTCCTTTTGGGCTCACCTCCATCCCACTGGTCTTCACCAATTGTCTTGCGATGGTAGCTGCCCACTTGGAGGCCCTGCCGGCCATGGGCCACACGATCCGGCTTCTGCAGCACCTGGGCTTCCTGTTCAACTACCCGAAATCCCATCTTACTCCGGTACAATCCCTGGAGTTCATAGGGGCTTGCCTGGATACTCTTCAGGCCATGGCTTTCCTTCCCCAGGCAGGGCAAACTGCCTCAAGTCCCTAGCATCCGACATACAAAGCTGCTGCACAGTCTCGGCATAGTTGATGCGTCGCCTTCTTAGCCACATGACCTCCACTGTCCACATCGTGCCCAATGCCCACTTCAACATGCAGACAGTGCAGTGGTGCCTCTGCATGCAGTGGACCCAGGTGACCGGCCGACTCTGAGACCCCATCTCTGTCACACCTCGCTTGGCGGAGTCCCTGACCTGGTGGCTGGTCACACGGAACCTGCTCCGAGGCATGCCCTTCTAGATCCCGACCCACCAGACATTCCTGACGACGGATGCCTCCCTCTTGGTTTGGGGGATCCATTGTGAGGAGCTGTGCACCCAAGGGGCTTGGTCCCACGAGGAGAGTCGGCAGCAGATCAATCTGCTGGAGCTCCGAGTCATCGTCCTCACGCTGCAAGCCTTCCGGCATCACCTGCAGCACCGAGTAGTGCTTGTTCAGATGGATGACCAGCTCACAATGTTCTGCTTAAACAATACTGGCTCTTTTAGCCTCTGCCAGGAGCCTGTGGCCCTGTGCATGTTTGCGGTGAGCCAGGGCATAACCCTCCAAGCCATCTATCTCCCAGGCTAGGACAACGCCTTGGTGGACCGGCTGAGCAGAGTCCTTCAGCCGTACAAGTGGCGCCTGTGCCCCGAGATGGCGCAGCGGCTCTTCTAATGCTGGGGTACCCCAGTCCTGGATCTCTTCACCAGTCCCGTGAACACACAGCTTCCCTGTTTTTGTGGTCCCTTCCCGCACCCGGGCAGGGTGGCCCCCAGATGCTTTCCTCCTGTTGTGGGCGATGGGCCTGCTGTATGACTTCTCCCCCCATGCTGCTCATAGCTCAGACCTTCCTTAAGGTCCAACAAGACAGGACCTTGGTGATCCTCATGGCCCCGAGGTAGCCCAGACAGCCATGGTTCCCTCTGCTACTCCGCCTCTTGACAGAGCCGCCGGTCCCACTCAGGAGCTCGCTGGGCATCTTGGCACAGGAGGGAGGCCTGCTCCTTCACCCCAATCTGGGGTCTCTGTGCTTTACAAAATGGCTGCTGAGCGGGTCACCTTAGCTCTTCTTCATCTCTCCACGGAGGTCGAGGACATCTTATTGATCTCCCAGTGCCACTGGTGGGCATCTGCTGGGCCACCACCTGGTCTTCCGCTCATACCTTTGTGGCAAATTACTGCCTGGAGAGGGAGTCCCATCGCAACTCGGCCTTCAGCCAGGCAGTACTCCATATATTGTTTGGGTTTTAAGCAACTCCTTCCCTCCAACCCTTCTTGTTCAGGCTACCGGAAACATGGCTCTCCATGGACATGGGGTCACCAGGCTTGCCTTCAGATTCACTGGCGACTGCTCATGGCTCTGCTGTGCTTTTCCTACAGGTCCTCAGTAGCCTTTAGCTAGGAAGTCCCATATGTGAGGACTAACTTCCTGCTTGTTTCTAGAGAAAACGTAGTTACTCACCTGTAACATGTGTTCTCCAGGGACAGCAGGAATCAGTCCTCACAACCCTCCCTCCTCCCCTTGGAGTTGCTGTCCATTTTTGCCATCTTTTTGGAAGGGCTATAGCTATGGCACTACTGAGTAAGATGGCACCCTTGGGCGGGAAGGGGACCACACAAGTGTGGTGGCATTCCCAAAGGCTTTGTTTGAAAGCTGGGGAAATGCTCTGCGCGGGCTCCATCGGTGCCAACGTCACCCATATGTGAGGACTGATTCCTACTGTCCCTGAAGAACACCTGTTACAGGTGAGTAACTACGCTTTCCATATCGTCCTGCTAGTCAGAGGTTCCCAACTCCAGTCCTGGAGGGCCAAACACCATTCAGGTTTTCAGGCTGTCCCTAATAAATATGCATGAGATGCATTTGCATGCACTGCCCCCATTGTATTCAAATATATCTCATGCATATTCGTTAGGGACAGCCTGAAAACCTGAATGGTGTTCGGCCCTCCAGGACTAGAGTTGGGAACCTCTGTGCTAGACCAATCCAGACAAGTGGGCTTTGTTCCCCTACTAGCAGATTGGTGGAGACAAAGAACCAATGAAAAGCTCCGGTTTCAATGACATCACTACCATGCCTCTTTTTGCCTCAGCCACCAGAGGGGTCCCTTCAGTATTTCTTTGTCCTTTGTCTCCTGAAGATGGTGGATGGATTTTCTCCTCTCTGAAGAAAATATGAAGGTTGAGAGGAAAAGATTGATGAAATGCTCATGAATGACCACCTTGAGGGTGACTCTCTCACTTAAGCGTGAATGGGAGGCTCCGCTAGACTGCGGTCTTTTCGGTAGCCATAAGAGGAGGGAAAATTGGTTCAGCTCCACGCTGTTAACATGATAAGAGCCTGTTGAGTTGCCAGAAATTGAAAGGATCTGGAAGAGTACAGTAGCCTCCCACAACCTCAATGCCCTCTCCCTCCTTCTCGGTCCCCCCTGCTCTCTCCCAAAGATTGCAGATGGCTCTCCAAGGGCCTGTCAGCCACCTTAAGCACAGTGCTACAAAACCAGTAAAACAGTTTCAGGGGAGTAGAGCTGCCCTGGGGCTCTTGGGGAGTGAGTACCAAGGCTTGACCTTGTCACTGTCCTTGTTGGGGGCTCCTGATTCAGTTTTCCTGGGACACAATTCGGGATGGATTGCTGGTGACTGTTGGCATGGTGTGGGAGTTTCCTGCCATTTTCTGCATGCATTGGTAGTGTTTTTACCTATTATATGCCCGGTGGTCGTGCATTCCAAGTAGCTCAAATGTGCATTCCTTCCATAGCGTCTGTGACACACATTGCAATAAAAGCGCAGTTAACATGCGTCTTTCAGACTACCGCAGCCCTAGAACATGCTATTGTGATACTTACATTAACTCTCTATCTTCTTCCAGGAAATGTTGTTTGGCCTGTTGCAAATGAGGTGCCTCATCTCCAGATTCTGGACTCTGCTCTTCTTGCATGGCAGCTTCTTAATCATCCCTGGAGGGCCTGCTTACCTTCTCTCAGCCGGGGGGGGTGAGGTTGCAGTTAGTCTGGCTTTTCCTTCCTCAGTGCAGGAAGTGACGGATGGCACTATGGGTAAGGATATCCAGCCGGTCAGAGGATCCAGCGACCATGCTGTGAGCCACTCCTTGTCCTCTAGCGGGTCTGTGGCAGCTGTGCTCCCTGGTGTTCGGGTGTCATTTCTGAGAGGAGAGCTTTCAGACTCCAGATTGCTCTCCCTGGAATTCTTTTCTTCTCTGGGAACAAGCAGGAAGTCTGTCCTCACATATGGGTGACGTCAGCGCTGACAGAGTCCTTGCGGAAGCATCTCCCTAGATTTCAAAGAAAGCCTTTTGGAGATGCCACCACGCATGAGTGGTCCCCTTCCCGCCAAAGGGTGGCATCTTGGCTCCATCTCATTTTTTCCGTGGAGCCCACCAAACGTGTCTTATTTCCCTGGAAAAAGTTGATTATTTTCTCAATAAATTGTTTTCTTTCTTTTTCTGGTTGCGACCGGTTCTTTTCCCGCCTCTGAGCTTGCTTGTACCGGCATCATGTCTCGGACCCGTTTTTATAGTTTTTCCCTTGGCGCCGATTCGCGCCTTTTTATTTTTCCACTTCTGGCCGTTCCTCGGGTCTTTGACCTCACCGGGGTACTTTTTTCCCCGATGGACAGCATCTTTAAAAAGTGTGATAGGTGCACAAAAAATATGCCCCTCACCAGCACACATGATTGCTGCCTCCAGTGTTTAGGGGCTGACCATGACCCGGAGGCCTACAGCCTTTGCAGAAAGATGTTCACTAAGGCCATCAAACTCTGTCAGCAGAAGCACGACAAGATCTTCAAATGGTCAAAGTCTGCCCCAGAGTCCTCTGTGACTCCACGCTCCAAGGCCCCAGCCGAATCTCGGGATTTTTGCAGTGATCCCTTGGCTACCAGTTGGGGCCACAAGGCCTCCGACAGGATTTCCTTGGAATGCGAACAAAAGAAGAAGAAAAAATCCTTGAGGAGCTCCTCTCGGGACTCGGACAAGACAGGAGAGCCCTCTTGGACTCCCCTGCACTGAGCCCTGCTACTGCAGGAAATTGCAGGTCTTCTCATGGACAAAGCCATGGAATCATTGCCCCATCACCTAAGGAGCAAGGGGTTCTATTTAGTGAACCGGGGGCATAAGGCCCATCCTAGACCTGCAAAACCTGAACAAGTTCCTGGTGCGGGAGAAGTTCAAGATGCTCTCCCTTGGAGCATTTCTGCCATACCTCCGCAGGGAGACTGGCTATGCTCCTTGGATCTAAAGGATGTGTATACCCACATCCTCATTCATCCCAGCCACAGGCAGTACCTCATATTCATGGTCAGAGGCAACCACTACAGGGTGCTACCCTTCGGTCTAGCCTCCGCACCCAGAGTCTTTACCAAATGCCTAGCAGTGGTGGTGGCCTTCCTCCGTCTCCAGGACACCTTTGTTTCCCCCTATCTGGACGACTGGCTCGTAAAAGGGACATGGCTGCAGAGGTGCAGCAGACCATGGGCCGCACCATCAGTGTCCTGCAACACCTGGGGTTTGTGATAAACAGCCCCAAGTCCCACCTGACCCCTACAGAGGATCTGGAGTTCATAGGGGCTCGACTGAACACTCTCCAGGCCAAGGCCTTCCTCCCCCTAGACAGAGTAAGTCACCTCATAGCTTTGACTATAAACTACAGCGCCTCCACTCTGTGTCTGCTCGCTCCCTGCTCCATCTACTTGGCCACATGGCATCAATAGTGCCTTGGATTAAAGATGGTATATAAAAACCCGTTAAATGTTTTTCCCAACGCCCGCCTTCATATGAGAGCAGCTCAGTGGGGCCTCAGCTCCCAGTGGTTGCAGGCCGGCTTCAGGACAGATTGTACATGACCCAAATGCTGGCAGAGTCGCTCAGCTGGTGGAAAGCCACACAGCACTGCAGATAGGCATACCTTTCCAGAACCCATTACCCCAGTGGAACCTCACCATGGACACCTCCTTGCTAGGGTGGGGACCCATTGCAGGAGCAACTGATCCAGAGCAGAGAGCCAGCAACAGATCAACCTGCTGGAGCTCAGGGCCACATTCCTGGCGCTCAAAACATTCCACCACCACCTACAGCATCAGTCTGTGCTGGTCCAGATGGACAACCAGGTCACGACATTCTACCTGAACAAGCAGGGAGGCTCAGGCTCTTACACCGTCTGCCAGGAGGCAATAGCCCTCTGTTCGTATGCGATCAGTCAAGGAATGCTCCTGAGGGCGGTGTACCTGCCGGGCCAGGGCAATGCCCTGGCGGACAGACTGAGCAGAATCCTACAGTTGCACGGATGGCAGCTAGACCCTAGGGCAGCCCAATGATTCTTCTGCCTCTGGGGCACCCCAATAGTGGACCTCTTTGCCATCCCAGCCAATGTTTAACTACCCTGCTTCTAAATTCTCACCAACTTCATCCATCCTGGGTGGCAGTGGGATGCCTTCCTTATCCTGTGGTCAGGGGGCCTCCTGTACACCTTCCCGCCCATGCCACTGGTTGCCAAGACCCTTTTCCAAGGTCCTCTGGGACAAAGTTTCACTGATCCTGGTGGCCCAGGCAGCCTTGGTTCCAGCTGCTGCTCCGTCTATCAGTTGAGCCCCTGGTGCCTCTGGGAAGTGCCCTGGGATTACTGACTCAGGAGGACAGCTCCCTCCTTCACCCCAACCTGGGGTCTCTGGCGCTAACAGCATGACTGCTGAATGGGTAGCCTTGGCTCCCTTCAATCTCTTGAGGGAGGTAGAGGAGGTCCTACTAGCTTCTCACAAGACCTCCATGAATTGGGACTACGCCTTCAACTGGTGTAGATTCTTGGTGTGAATCACAGAGCAACAGGTCAACCCATTCTGCCCGCTGCAGATGGTACCTTCTTTATCTCTCACAGGCTGGACTCAAGTCCAACACCATCAGGGTATCCTGGAGTGCTCTTTTGGTGCACCACCATCTTATTGAGGGCAAGCCCCTCACTGCGCAGCCCCTCATTACCCAGTTCTTATGGGTCCTCCTGCTCTCTATGCCTCCCATCCACCCACCTACGGCAGAATGGGACCTTAATGTGATACTGCCACGGCTCACTGGACTGCTATTTGAGCCCTGTCTTCTTGCCACCTACAGTACCTCTCATGGAAGGTTATCTTCCTGGTAGCGCTCACATCCACTCTCAGGATCAGCGAGCTTCAAGCCTTTGTGGCAGAGCCACCCTACACCAGATTCTATAAGAACATGGTCATGCTTCGCATGCACCCTAAATTCCTTCTGAAGGTTGTGTCCACGTTCCACCCAGTCAGGAGTTGGCGCTCCCCACCTTCTTTCCATGGCCTCACTGCCGACAGGGCAGTGGCCATCCTCCATACCTTGGATTGTCCTTCTACTTGCAGCTTACCCAGGGTTATCGCAAAGCCTTCCAGCTTTTCGTCTCCTTTGACCCCAGGTGGTTGGGGGAGGTGGTAACCAAGTGGACCCTGTCCACCTGGGTGGCGGACTGCATTGCCTTCACCTATGAATAGGCAGGGCTCTAGCTGGAGCGCCAGGTTATGGTGCACAGCGTCAGGGCTATGGTGATCTCGGTTGCAAACTTGTGCTCTGTTCCCATGACATATATATGCCAGGCCTCTACCTGGTCCTCGGTCCACACCTTTGCAGCTCATTGCTGCATAGAGAGGGAGTCCCAACAGGACAGCGCCTTCGGCCAGGCCTTACTCCGTAATCTCTTCGGGGTCTGGGCAATTCCTACCCTCCGACCCTTCTTGTTCAGGCTACCGGAAAGAGAGTTCTCCCTGGACGCTGGGGTCTTTTCAGAATCTGCCTTCGAACTCACGTGCTGCTGCTCACAGCTTGACCATGGTTTTGTACAGGTTCTCGGTAACCTGTAGCTAGGGAGTCCCATATGTGAGGACTGACTTCCTGCTTGTTCCCGGAGAAAGTGTAATTTCTCACCTGTAACAGGTGTTCTCCAGGGACAGTAGGAATCAGTCCTCACAACCCTCCCTCTTCCCCGTGGAGTTGCTGTATTTTTTGGCCATCGTCTTTTGTCGGCTCTAGCTATGTCATCTGACTGAGCAAAATGGCACCCTTGGGTGCGAAGGAGACCATGCATGTGTGGTGGCATCTCCCAAATGCTTTTTCTGAAAGCTGGGGAGATGCTTCTTCGAGGGTCTGTCAGCGCAAACATCACCCATATGCGAGGACTGATTCCTGCTGTCCCTGGAGTAACTATGCTTTTTTTTGCAGCAGACCTGCTCCTTGCGTGGAAATTTGGACCCTTTGGCCTCTGGATTCCCCTGAGTGCAGTCTCATGCAGGGCAGGCTAACATTGGAAACCCTCTTTGATTGCCTTTGGCTAAGTGCCCCCAGTGAGGGTCACTCCCTGGAGATGGGGAACAGCTGAGAATTGTCTGAGATTTTGACTACGACTCGGATTCAGATGGCTCGGTACTAAGTTCTGATGTGGATGAAGAAGTACTCTCGCCTTCAGAAGATTGTGAAGACGCCAAAGTGATCTGCCTATTCCAGAAGGATCCCACTAGAGGACAGCAACCTTGGGCCGGAAGGACTGGGGTTTCTAGTCCCACAGGTGCTCCTTGTGGTCTTGGGCAAGCCACTTAACTCTCCATAGCCCATGTTCCCTGTAAAATAGTTCTCCAAGTTATAATACCCTGTTCAATGTAATTTCAGTTTGTTCAATGTAAACCGCACTGATGCAGAATAGCGCGGTATATAAGAGAATGTAAATAAATAAATAAATAAATAAGAAGGAGTAGTTGGTGGCATTGATTGCTAGGGTTTCATCTGCCTTAAACTTGACAGATACTTCCAGCATGGAGCAGGAACCGAAGATGAACCCACTTTTTCAAGAGGTGCGGAAATCCACTATTGTCTTCCCATTCCCGGATGTAATCAAGGATATGATCCAGTCAGAGTGGGACTCTCCCGACTCCCTGCTTAACACTAGAAGCCCCAAAAGGAATTTTACCTAGAAACCCCAAAGTGCGTCAATTGACGCATTATTACGACGACTGCATTTAGCATGAAATGCAGATGTGAATTAATGTGAAGTTACTTATTTGTTAAATACGTGCTGTATGTGACATCATTATATGATGTCATCGTGTGTTTATTGTTTGTAATGTCGAAGTAAAACTGTAAGCAGTGAGAGAGTTGCCCACCTAGTGGGAACATGAATTTATACCTAGAAGCCCCAAAGTACGTCAATTGACGCATCCAAGACAATTGAGTGCGTCAATTGACGTACTTTGGGGCTTCTAGGTATAAATTCATTTTCCCGCTAGGTGGTGCATCTGTCATTAATTTTCAATGCACATATTTGAACATCTTGACCTTGCTAACAAAGCCATGGAACATGACTGACATGGTTCTAGCAGTGGCACTGGTATACAACTTCGAAGATGCATTTGCGTCAATTGACGCACTTTGGG
Organism: Ichthyophis bannanicus; assembly: GCA_033557465.1. Classification (NCBI taxonomy): domain Eukaryota; kingdom Metazoa; phylum Chordata; class Amphibia; order Gymnophiona; family Ichthyophiidae; genus Ichthyophis; species Ichthyophis bannanicus. The sequence goes on from CM066042.1 coordinate 232,776,644, forward strand.
GCTTCTAGTGTTAAAGGGTTAAGAGTGTGTAAGAAGATCTATGCTCTCCTGGAGAAGGTGTGCATTGAGTGGTTTGGCATTCCCAAGGTAGATGCACGGGTCACAGCGGTTACCAGATGGACCACCATTCCTGTGGAAGGTGGATCGGCCTTAAATTCTGGACTGTAAGGTGGATTAGTTGTTGAGGAGCAGTTTGCTACGGCGGCTGCTATTCTGCAACTTTTAATATGTGCCAGCCTGATAGCTCAAGTCCTGCTGCAGTGGATTCAGTCTCTTTCACCAGATGATACTACCCCTCTTTTGGAGTCTGCTACTGTCTTCCTTTCTGATGCCATGTATGACCTGGTATATTTGGTGGTCAAGGATGGTACCCTGAAGATGGTGTCTTGGCATTGGATTTGGCGCTGGCACTGGGCAGCGGATACATCTTCCAAAGCCCTGGTGGCCCAACTGGCTTTTACGGGTAAGCTGCTTTTTGGAGCAGCTGATGAAGGACCTGGGCGAGACAAAATCTTACTGCCTTCTGGAAGAAAGGTCCAAGGGGCCTGTTAAATGGGCTGGTATCCCTTTTTCGTCATCCTCTGCCTGTCCACTGAGGGCACGCTGGCTAGAGCCCCTGGGGTCTCAGGACTTTCATCATTACTGACCTGGAAAACCTTTCTTACCCTCTACTTCCAGATGTCGGGCTCGTTCTGAGTCCTTTCATGGAGCACGTGGGCTTAGGGACTTGGTTTTCTCCAGAGGATGATGACCCTCCCGGGCTGTGCAGTGAAGGTTTGGGGCCAATTTCCTAGTTCCTCTGATTGGAGGAAGGCTTTGCCTTTTCTTTCAGGAATGGGCCCTGGTTGCCAGGGATTGCTGGGTGTTAGACACAATTCAATTCAGCTATGTCCTGGAATGCAAAGAGTCGATTCCAGATGCCTTTGTCATTTCCCTTTGTGGGTCTGCGATCAAAAGTGCCACTGTGCAGACCACTTTGGACAAGTTGCTGAGCCTAAAAGCGATGGTGCCCATCTCGCCAGATGAGCAGGGCAAGGGCAGATACTGCATCTATTTTGTGATGCCCAAAAAGGATGGTTCTTTCCAGCCCATTCTGAAACTCAAGGGGGTCAACGAGCACTTATGCTTCCTGCGCTTTCAGATGGAAACCTTGCACTTTGTGATTCAAGCAGTGCACTGAGGAAAGTTCTTAGCTTCTCTGAATCTGGTCAAGGCATATTTTAATATCCCGATCTAGGAGGATCAGCAGAGTATCTGTGTTTTGCCCTGCTTGGCTCTCGCTATCAGTTCGCCACCCTCCCTTTTGGGCTATCCACTATCCTGATAATGTTATCCAGTGGTGGTGGCAGCTGCAATGCCAAGGGATTGGTGTCCATCTCTATCTAGATGACTGTTTCATCTGAACCCATTCCCTTTCGAAGGTGTCTCGGGTAATTTCCCGAGTGGTGTCCTTTTTTGGAAAGCCTCAGCTGGGTGATCAATCAGGGAAAGAGCCAGCTGTTGCCTTCCCAGTCCCTGGAGTTCCTTGGAGCACATTTTGATACTTGAGTGGGCAGAGTTTTCCTGCCAGAAGAGAAAGTCAAGAGGCTGTTGGATTGCCTGGCGCAGTTCTGTGCACAGCAGGCTCCCAGAGTCTGGGATTATCTTCAGCTCCTCGGATTGATGGCAGCGACCATAGAACTGGTGCGTGGGCATGTGCTTACATGCAGACTCTCCAGCGGTCCCTGTTGACATTGTGATCTCCGAGATCTCAGGAGTTCGAGCACAGGCTTCCATTCCCGATGATGATGAAGACCTGCCTGCGGTGGGGGCAGCAGCCCTGTCAATTGAGAAAGGACGTGCAGCTGGATGATTTCTCCTGCATTCTTCTAACAATGGATGCTAGTCTCTCGGGCTTGGGAGCCTATTGCCAACACCGTATGGCCCAGGGCCTCTCAAACCACAGGGAAGCAGTATGGTCCATCAGCCACTTTGAGGCGAGGGCCATTAGGTTGGCTCTTCAGCATTTCTGGCCCCCGATCGCAGGCCAGGAGGTTCAAGTGTTTTCGGACAATGCCACAGGAGTGGCTAATGTCAATTGGCACAGCAGCAAAAGGAGTACTAGGGTAGCCCTGGAGATAGCTCTCCTGTTTGCCTGGACAGAGAAGAACCTCCTAGCCTTGTCGGCTCAGCAGATTGCCGGGGTGGACAATGTAGAATTGGACTTACTCATCCGTCTCTCTCTGGATCATGGAGAGTAGGAGTTGAGTATGGGGGTCTTTCAGTTGATTCTGAGCCACTGGAGTCGCCCCAAAATGGATCTGATGGTGATCCGCTCCAGTGCCAAAGTTTGTCGTTTCTTCAGGCGCCATGGGGAGACGAGGTCCAAGGGCATCGACATCCTGACCCAACCTTGGCCAAGTCAGCATCTGCTGTATGTATTTCCACTGTGGCCTCTAGTGGGTGTGTGATTCAGCGTATAGAACACCACATGAGCAGGATTGTTCTGTTGGCCCTGGATTGGCAAAGGAGAGCATGGTTCAGAGACCTGATGTGGCTCCTGCAGGCGCCTCCTATTCTATTGCCTCCATCTCGGGGCCTGTTGTGGCAGGAATTCATCGTTCTGGAGGACCCGGTTCCCTTCTCGCTTTCAGCTTGGCTCTTGAAAGGAGATGGCTAGCTCGTAAGAGCTACTCTTCAGTGGTGGTCTGTACTCTGCTCAGAACTTGCAGAAGGTCTACCATTCTAGTATACATGCAGATCTGGTGCCTCTTTGAGCGATGTTGTGGTGCTTGGCAGTTGACTCTTAAGGCGGCCAAGGTGCCATCTCTGTTGACCTTTCTGCAGGTCAGCCTGGAGAAGGGCCTTTCCTTTAGCTTTCTGAAAGTTCATATGGCAGCTTTGGTCTGTTTCAGAGATCTGGTAGCTGGTAAGTCTCTAGCCTTGCACCTGGACATCTTGCACTTTCTCCAAGGGGTTCGGCATTTGCATCTTCCCCTCCGGTGATCTGTGTCTGGTGATGACACCCTTTGAGTTGTTGAAGCACACTACCTTAAAGGATTTGATGCTCAAGGCAGTCTTCTTGGTCACAATTTGTTCCACAGGGCAGATTTCTGAGCTGCAGGCTCTCTCTTGCCGAGATCCTTATCTGTCTTTCAGTTTCCATTTGGCCTGTGCCTGCCTTCTTGCCTAAGGTGCTTTCTCCCTTTCACATGAACCAGGTAGTCTGCCTGCCATCCTTCTCTAAGGAATAGTGTCATGGGAAGGATACAGATCTTTGCCTTTTGGATGTCCAGAGAGTGCTTCTTTGGTACTTAAGAGGTTAAGAATTCCTTTTGTAAGTCCAACCATCTTTTTGTGCTGTTTGCTGGCCCGCACCAGGGTGACATGATGGTCAAGTCGATTGTAGGGCACTGAATTAAGGAAGCTATTGCCTCAGCGTATCTGTTGCAGAACCAGCTAGTTCCAGAAGGTTTGTGCACCCATTCTGCCTGAGCACAACTGTCCTCAAGAGCGTAGTGGAGCTCGGTAGCCCCTGCAGACATTTGTCGGGTAGCAACATGGGCATCACTTTCCACTTTTGTTAAGCATTACCGTGTGGGTGTTTATGTGTGGGCAGACATGGCCTTTGAATCGAGGATTTTGTGAACTGTTGTGTCTTCTTCCCACACAGTGGAGTTGTAGTTTTGGTACAACCCACTTGTCTGGACTAGTCTAGCAGGACGATATGGAAGGTGACATTTTACTTACCAGATAATGTTTTTCCCTTGAGTCTTGCTAGACTAGTCCAGGGCCCACCCATGAAACTGTATTTGCTCTGTTCTGCTGCTGCGGTACCCTTGGGTCCGCTATGATTTTTATACTTGGCTCTGCAGTTTCATCTTCTACTGACAGCCTTCTGTTTATGTGTTCCTGTATATAGTTCTTGACTGCTGCTTATTCCTTGTTGCCCTCAGTTGAGGTTGTGTGAGGCTTGCCATATTTCTCCCATATGCTTTGGGACGAATACTGAGGGGGACCTCTTGTGGCTGAGGCGAATAGAGGCATGGGAGTGATGTAATTGAAACCTGGGCTTTTCATTGGTTCTTTGTCTCCACCAGTCTTCTGGTAGGGCAACACGACCCACTTATCTGGACTGGTTTAGCAGGACTCAAGGATAGGACATTAATTGGTAAGTAAAATGTCACCTTGGTTGTTCTCTAGAGGTTGAAATTTTCTGAATAAAATGTTATGAATAAAGTAATTGACAGAACATTATGAAACAATCATGTTTCCTCTCCCATTTCCAAAACAGGTCCAACATAAGCGTATTCCCTGTGGAAAAGATGAAGAAAGTTTGTTTCTCACAGCCATTGAGAACTCCTGGATTCACATAAGGAGGAAGAAAAGGGAAAGAGGGAGGCACTTGCGAGAACTACCCCGAGCCCCACAAGACTTCCTGCAACCAGTGCAGGAGGAAAAGCCATCTCTGAAAGACTCCAGCACTGACCAAGGAGAAGCAGAAATCCCTGAATCAAACTCTGAGGACAACCCAGCACCAGCCAATGACCAGAGCACCACGACAGAAGACCCTTCTGCCAAAGATGAGAGAAGCGCCATAGAAGATGCACTTGCAAAGGACGAGAGGAGTGTAATAGAAGACCCACCTGCTGAAAATGAGAGCAGCCTGAAAGCTTCCAGAGATGATATGGAGACCGAGCAAGCCAAAAGCAACTTACCTAGCTGTGGAAGCAATGCTAACACAGGGAATGAAGAGTCAGAAGCCTCTAAGAATGTAAGCGAGACACCTCCAGGAGGAGGACAGAGTGAGAAGGCCAAAGACAGTCACTTTCTTTTTAAGTGTTTAATAAATGCCAAGAAAGAGGATAACAACGTGGTAGTAGAGATGCACTGGTTGGAGGGTCAGGATAGGGACTTGATGAACCAATTATGTACCTACTTGCGCAACCAAATTTTTAGGCTGGTGGCCAGCTAGCCCTTTTCTGTCATCATCATGAATATTTTCATATATGTGTTATCCACTTTTAATCAGTCAAAGAGTTTTAAAGTGCTATTGCAGTTCTTCAGGAGACTAACTCTGTAATTTAACAGTCTGCTTTCTTAAGCACAAAAAATATAAGAAATTACAACAAAACACCACCCTAAGGTATCTGTATTTTTTCTACTACTTAGAAGCCAGCACATTGGATTTATAGAAAAAGAAGCTACAACTTGGCCTTGCTATCTAATGGCTTACATACTGGCAAGGCAAGCATTACCCTGCTATGGATTTAAGAATATATCAGGAGGGTTGTAGCCCATCACATTAGAATATACCATATTGGGCATCATATAAAATGAGGATTTTTTTGGATGTCAAAAAAACCCCTGTGGCCTTTTAATTGCAGCCAAGGCACTTCTCAAAGCCCACTTCCTTCCACAAAGACAACACTGCTCCTTGGATGTCCTCCCCTGCTGAAGACACTGGCCTGCCAGACTTCTTTAACTCCTGTGGACATTACGTTCTCAGGTTACCCAACCTAACCTAGAACATCAGCCTACCATATTCCTCCAACCCTTTGAAAACTTCTTTCTTTCGACAGTTTATCCACCACCTAAAAGGATTCCAGTTCCCATAAGAACAAATAATATAATATTTGTCATTTTGATAACCTGTTTCCCCACTAGCCCAGGCCAGAGTGGAGGAGCCACCTCCATTGGTTAGGCTGAGGAACTAGTGCAGGGCAGCCCCGCTCAGGAAGGAAGTTGGTGACATTGCCAGGATGGAGTGGCTGCCGGCCACATTGGTGAAACTGATAATCCTGAGGTGTCTTAAGTCACAGAAAAGGATGGTAGCAGGGCAGGGAAAAGAGACGGGAGGAGAGGATGGAGGCATGGATAATGTAAAGAGGCCCAAACAAAATAAAGCAAGATAATCAAAAGAAAATGAAACAAAAGAAAAAAAGAAAAGGCAAAATAAGGTAAAATGAAAATTATTTAGTTCTGATTTATGGATCATCTAATATTCAGGCCATACAGTAGTAGGCAATCTGCGATTGATTATTTCAGAAATCTTACATTTTTTAGATATATCGGCTGCAGGAAGGCGCAAAGAACACTGACGACCAGCAGACCCAATCAGCATCCAGCACAGGGAGCAGGCCTTAGACTCCGCCCACTCCCCACACTGAAGACCAATCTGGCCTGCCTACTGCACATTCAAAACCGGCTGCAGGAAGGCGCAAAGAACACCGGCGACCAGCAGACCCGATCGGCATCCAGCACAGGGAGTGGGCCTCAGACTCTGCCTACTCCCTGCACCAAAGGCCAATCCGGCCTGCCTACTGCACATTCAAAACCGGCTGCAGGAAGGCGCACACGTGCCTAAGGGCCATTCCAAAGGGCCCTTTGGCATGGCCCTTAGGCGGAGACCATAAAGGAGACCTCAAAAGGACAGAATATAAATAAAAAACAGTAAAAACCACACTCAGACACCTGAAGACACACGGGAACAGCTGCTAAAGTCCAACAAAATCACCTACAAGTTTCTTCCACTTTGAAGGCAAGTCTCACATTTACTACTATAGAGTCTGCGTCTATCAGCGCACCTTTAGAAACCCTAAAGCGCAGAACCTACCACAACACAACTAAAAATCACACAGACCAACAAAAAAGCAGGGAACGACTCATATCACTGCAGAACTATGACACACTACACAACTATGCTCCTCTTAACCTTCCTAATATTATAACAACTCACACAGCAGGCAAAAACGTTCCACACCACAACCTACATACCATCCTACACACACACCCTATATATACACCACATCACCCCATGGCATATACAATATTCTTGCCCACGACCCATCCAACTCAGACAAACAATACGCAAAACACATACACACAAAGCAAACACAACTAGCAACATTTACGCATTTACTGCATATAACATATACACTAACCCCATAATAAATACCAAACTCTCCTGCACACTCATCAATGCAAGATCCATCAAAAACAAAACTAACATCATCATGGACTTCATAGACACATACAAAACAGATACACTTTGCATAACTGAAACCTGGCTCAATGATACCGATTAAGTACTAATAAACCAAATCACCCCACCTGCCTTCAACTGCCCAAGAGCAGGCAGAAGAGATGGAGGAGTACTAATACTGACCAAGAGCCATTACAAATTCAAAACTACCCTAACAAATAGTACAAAAGAGGCCAGTATACTACACATCTCCAACAAACATATGGCAATTTGCCTAGCATACAGACCTCCATACACTAAATCTGAAGATCTAACAAAGATACTGGAAATAGTATGTGCCCATGACACAACAAGCAAACCACTCTTTATCCTAGGTGATTTCAATCTCGGACAGGTTCCTGACAAGAACGCCAAGGCCTTCCTTAAAGCTATGGAAGCATTACACTACCAACAAATAATCAAAGAACCAACACACAGACATGTAACAACGCCAGACCTCATCTTCATTCTTAGATTACCGCAAGCGCCAAATTCAGTCTCCCACCCCACAATCATACCAACACCATGGTCACACCACCTTATAATAACCATCAATATACAAGTCGAACAGCAAACCCACCTACAGGAAAATCATGAAACCAAAAGAAGATTCAAATCCTTCAACAGAGAAACCTTCCTGAATGAAGTGACCCCAAACCTACAACAAAACTCTGAAGACCTTGACAGACTCACTGAAAACTAGACCAACACACTATCCACTGCAGCTACCCCCTCCCCCCTAAAATATACACACACACGGACTAAACCATCTGCCCCCTGATACTCCAACACAATCAGAGAGGCAAAAAGAGAACTAAGAAAAATAGAAAGAAGATGGAGGCAAACCAAGAATTCAATCATGCAACAATTATTTTATACTAAGCAAAAGGAATACAACACCCTCATTAACAACAGAAAACAACAACATCACACTAACATTATCATGAAATCTATAAACAAACCAAGAGAGCTTTTCAACATTGTACGAGCTCTCACCAAAGACAATACACACCAAGAGAACACTGAAGTGCACCCTCAAGACATGGCAAACCACCTAGCCAGAAAATACATAGAACTCAAAAATCTCATTACTACAGATATAAAATATTGGAAATACAAACATTCACTCAACCCTGGAAATTTTTCAGCATTCCATGTTTATGTTTATTGTACTTAATATACTGCCTTTCAAGCAAGCAGTCAAAGCGGTTTACAATTTCAAATTCAAGAAAAGGGCCACTGGCCACAAAACAAAGAAAAGAAATTACAATATTTAGACAGGACAGCAAGAGTAAAGGCCAAGCATAACCAAACAGCACACGAAAAAACCACAACATCAGGGGAGAGAGGGGTACTGGGATAAGTGTCATTTACAAAAACATAACAGGACAGACATGTGACATAATATACAATAGGTAATGCATGTGAGTGTAATGCTGAGAGGGGGGAGAGTACAAAGTTATGTGGTGGAGAGGGGGAGGTCAAAGGCGATGGAAAAGAGAGAGGTTTTTAGATGGGTTTTAAATGTGCCATAGTTTTATTCTAATCTAAGAGTAAGGGGTAAAGAAGTCTAGTGCGCAGGACCAGCAAAGAAAAAAGCAGAATTACGAGTGGATTGAAGGTGTGCACGTGTAGGAGAAGGAAGATGAAGACGATTAATGTGCAAGGACCGGAGAGAGCGACTGGGAGTGTGAGATTGAATGAGGTCGGAGAGGTACTGGCGGATATGCATGTAGATGATCTGATGGAACCAAAGTAAGAATTTTATACTGAGTACGATAGACCATGGGGAGCCAGTGGAGGTTTAGAAGGAGGGGAGTGACATGATCCCAACGTGCTGAGTGAAAGACGATGCGTGCCATTGTGTTCTGTACACACTGTAACCGTCGCAAATGGGATTGGGGAACACCGATAAGAACAGAATTGCAAAAGTCTAGACATGAAATCACCAAGGACATCATGAGAGTGGTAAGGGCCTGAGATGTTAAGAAAGGATGAATGGCGTGATTTTGTCGAAGGAAAAAGAAGGGTCTTAACAACATGTGAGATATGGTCGTGAAAAGAAAGTGCAGAGTACAAACGGACACCCAAATAATGGAAGGATGACACCAGTGGAATGAGAGAACCAGAGAAGGAAGGTGCTATTGAGGGAGTGGGATTTCCATGTGTAAACCAAATAGCAAGTGTTTTAGAGACATTCAAGTGAAGACAGTTATGAACCAGCCATTCCGCTACAGCGGAAAGACAGGAATCCAAGGGGGAGAGGTTAGGACAAAGTGGGGAAGTATGGTACAGAAGACTGATGATATCAGCATAGTGAAAGGCAGAAATTCCAAACTGTTGAATCAGTAGTGCGAGTGGTGCCATAAAGATGTTGAACAGAAGAGGAGCTAAGACCGAACCCTGAGGGACACCACAGTGAAGGGGTAAGCAATCAGAAGGGGTGTCCAGGGAAGAGGAGGGGAGAACACTACATGACCAATTGAAGAGATAGGAATGGAACCACCTAAGAACTGTCCCATGAAGGCTGGCTTCCTGCAAACGAGACAAAAGAAGGGAGTGATCTACCAGGTCAAACACTGCAGAGAGATCAAGAGATACCGCCACCGTAAAATCACCACGGTCGTGTGCCACGTGAATCTCATGAAGGAAAGCTAGAACAACCGTCTCTACATAGTGACCCTGCCAAACTCCAGACTGACGGGGGTGAAGGAAGTAAGTGGTTTCAAGATGGTGAGACAACTGGGCAAAAAACACCTTTTCAAGTATCTTAGCAAGAAATGTGAGATTAGAAACGGGACGGTAGTTGGCGGGAACAAGAGGGTCCAAGGATGGTTGCTTGAGGAGGGGGCGGAGTAGTGCGTGTTTCAAAAGATGGGAGAAGGTACCAACAGAGAGACTGGTATTAATTAATAGTCAGAATGGGGAGAACAAGAGCAAGGGAAGGAGTGAGAAGCCATGAGGAGGGAATGGGGTCCAGGGAACAAGTGGTCTTGTGAGCAGTGGAGATCAGTATAATGAGCTCAGGACTGGTAATAGAATGGAAAGAGGTCCAGACATGCGAGAGGGGGGCGGATGGGGGAGGAGAAAAAAGAGGAGGGGGGAATAGGGGGGACAGTGGGGCAGCGATGCTCTCAAATCAAGAACTTTGGTTGAAAAAAAGGAAGCTAATTGTGATGTAGAGGGAGCTGTTGTAGGTTGAGGTAAGGTGGTAGTAGAATCTGACTGAAGGGTAGTGAGGGTCCGAAGTACCCGATAGAAATGGCGGGTTTGATTTGGAGCAGAAGAAATAGATACAGAAAAATAAGTTTGCTTAGCTAAATGTACCTGAGAGCGATAGTGGGAGTGATGTGTTTTGAAAGATAATAAAGAGGAGAGAGAACGTGTCTTCCTCCAGAGCCATTCTGCCCTACGAAGCTGGGAACGGAGAAGATGGAGACCTAAGTGGAACCAGGGCTGTGATGGTTTAAGACAGAAAATGTGTGGCTCTAATGGTGCTAGAAGATCTAATGTATCAGAAAGGTGTGAGGACCACTGCGAGACTTGTGAGTCAGGAGATAGTAAGGGGAAGGCTGTGGATAGAAAATCACTAGCTGGCGGGAAAAGACTAAGGGTATGAGGGGTAAGCCGACGGGTATATTTCACAGAGGCTGGCTAAGATGGAGCAGCTAGGAGAGTGGAAGAAGAGGGGGAAGAGGAAACAGAGCACTGGAAGAATAGACAAAAGTGGTCACTCCAAGGTAAAGGCATAGTGTGTGGAAGCGCTCAAGTTGTAACCAGGAAATAGTTGACGTGATAACCAGAGCAAGGCTGTGGCCAGCATGGTGGGTAGGAACATTAACGTGTTGAAGAAGAGAGAGATCCTGAAGCAGAGAGAGGAAAGTACTTTCCCTAGATGAAGAAGGTGAGTCGAAGTGTAAATTAAAATCCCCAACAATCACCAAATGTGGGAACTGCAGAGTGAGGTCAGAGATAGTAAGCAATAGCAAGTCCCAGAGTTCGGCGCGGAGAGCTGGAGGAGTATAAACCACTAAAAAGTGCAATGGATGGGAAATCTGTAGGCGAAAAAGAAGGGCTTCAGGGTAGTGCACCAAAGGAGAGTGGAGTTGGGTAAGGGGAAGAGAGGAATGAGAGATAGTTGCTACCCTACCACCTGAGCACTGAACGCAGGAGACGGAGATAGCAGAGAAGCCAGGAGAAGAAAGGCGTCCTCACCCTCCTTAAGCCAGGTTTCAGTTAGAAACAATAGATCAAGTGATTCTCGGAGAACAAGATCCTGCAATAACAGAGTCTTGGACCTCAGGGAATGACAATTCAGGAGACCACACCTATTTGGAGAAAGGGGGAGTGACGCAACTGAGGATGTCAAGGGATAGAGATAGGACGAGAGAGAGAAAGCAAGCAGGGAAGAAGATTAGTTGTACAGCTAAAAAGAGATGCGTCAGGTTTGAGGGAGGAGGCAGAACAATAGGGGTGATTGCCCCATAACACGGGAATGGAAGCCGTAAGATAAATGCCAGCAGAGGTATCAGAGGGTAAGATAGGCTGACTGGGAGAAAGTGGAGTAGGCAACACACTTACCGGAGGTACTACAACAAGAAGGTAAAGCAGAGAGATAATGAGGGTCCAAGATAGAGCGCGAGGAATCAGGATGAAAGATGTTAGGACTCCAGAGGCAATCCCAAACTTGCCTCCACTGCCGGACCCACCCCAAGGAGCGCACCTGAGCAGCACATCGTGCTCCTTCGGTGCGCGCCTATGTCGCGCGCTGCAGCAGCGATGAATGCCGCTTGCGCTGGGTTTAAATGCTTGTAGAATCTACCTTGCAAAGCGCAGTTGCGTTTACGCGACCGCGTCACTTCTGGGGGGGGGGGGGCAGAGCTGGCAACCTCTCCCACCACCTCTTCCAACGACCCATGCCCAAGGCAATGGATAAAAACCACCAAGGACCAAGTCAGTCCTTTCATACAAAAAATAGTCAAACAATCCCTACTTCAAGGATATATGCCAACTTCCTCGAAACAAGCCTCCTTACGACCAGTCCTCAAAAACACCACACTCCAAAATAGATCCAGCAGCATATAGACCAATCTCCAGCCTACCATTTCTTGCAAAGATCATTGAGAAGACAGTGCAGCTACAGCTCCAAGACCATATAGACCTCTACACACCACTGGATCCGCAACAACATGGCTTCAAACCACGTCACAGCGTAGAAACCCTTCTAACCACTATTTGATAACATCATAAAAGGAATTGACAAGCCAAAAAATGGATTTGTCCTTATCTTCATGGATAATATCCTCAGTTTTTGATTATATTTCATACACCATACTGATCCGATGCCTCCAAGAAATTGGCATTTGCAATACTAAAATGGTTCACTTCATACTTAAGCAACAGGACACAACAGGTTAAATGTGGTACGAAATGCTTAGATCCCTTCACTATACAACAAGGTATTCCACAAGGATCGGAACTCTCATCGATTCTGTTCAACATATACATGCGCTCAATATGCAGTGCGATCAAGAAGCACGAAATACTGTTCCATCTATATGCTGATGATCTCATGCTATGCACCCCGATTGATCTTGAAGCACCAAACCTTACAGTCATCACAAAATGCCTAGAGGACGTAGTCATCAGGCTCAACAACACCCACCTCTCATTGAGCTATAAGAAAACAGAAGCATTATACATCAATAACAGCACCACTTTTGACCTCCCTCAGCAAATTCAACTGTTGAACCACACTATTCCCATAAAAGAAGAGGTAAAATATCTTGGCATCACACTAGATAAGAACATCAATCTACAGTCACACATAAACATAACTGCAACAAAAGCGTACCATAAATTGAACCTCCTAAGAAGACTAAAACCACTCCTAAAACAAGACCACTTCCAAACTGTCTGCCAAATCATCACCACACCGATTCTGGACTATGGAAACTCATTATACCAAGGTCTCCTAAAACAAACCATACATCCACTGCAAATGGTCCAAAACATAACAGCACGAATCATCAGCGGAACCAGCAAAACAGAACACATCACACCAGTATTACACCAACTACATTGGTTACCGATACAAGCACGCTCCAAATTCAAAACCATACTAAACATCTTTGAAATCATACATCACTCCTCAACAAAAGTACTTGAAGCACTAGTCATAAAACAAGACAACTTACGCTCTAGAAGAACCAACAGTCACATTCAGCTCCACTGGCTCCCAATGTCCTTCTGTTACCAGTATAAGCTTCTTACCACTGTCCATAAAACAATCCACACTGACCAGTCTCAGTACCTCGCTGATCTCATCCAGGTTCACCTCCCCCCACGTACACTCCCTGCTATCCATAATGACCATTTGGCCCTTCAATCCCCGGCCCAGGCCCACCTAGAACACATTTGTCACTCTGTGTTTTTCTTTCTTGGACCTCCCTTCCTGCCTCCCTCCGCTCTGAACACTCCTACCCCCCGGTTTAAATCCCTCCTAAAATCCCACCTCTTCTGCAAGGCCTTTGACCTACCTCCCTCTCCCACCTAGTTGTGTAATGTTAGTCAATCTATTTGTACTTTTGCTGTCTCTTATCTTATCTTTCCTGTCATGAATTGGCGTGCCTTTCTCCTTTCTAGTGCAGCTTAAAAATGAGTTTTTATTATTTGTAAACCACCCTGACGCTTCGGCCTGGGCAGTCAAGCAAGCAATATAATAAAGATAAAGTTGATCAACATCCCATCTGAATACAGGAAAAGCAAGCAGTCAACATCCAAAAGAGCTTTTTCACTAGCCGCACCACAACTCTGGAACACACTCCCTGAAGATTTACACGCAACTACAGATATCAAAGACTTTCGAAAAAAACTCAAAACCTTTCTGTTCCTTGAACACTATGGTCATATTATTTAATCCTACAGCTACTCTAGCCCCAACCAAAAACTCCTTGATACACCATGTGAACATGATACCCAACGAATTAATCCCATGTTGATGTGTACATATGTTTGAGTTGTAAATCTGTTTAAAAAAATTGAAAATAGTTCAACCCTGTTAATATCCCTAAGCAATAATGTACCCCGGTTCATGTTCTAAGTTCAGTGTAAACTGTTTTGATTTCAGGATAAGGCGGTATACAAAATAGGTTAAATAAATAAATATAGTAAGACAAAAGGTAAATACAGTCAGGAATGGGCTGCTCTGTCTCGTCTAACAATATATTTAATGCATATCCTGGTAAATAGAGAACTGGAAGCCAAAATATTTTGCTGTCCTGTTGGGACAAGCTGTAATCCAGCACATGTCATCATAGTTTCACTACAGTCATTGTCGTACCATATAGGAAGTGACATGATGAGGCCATGTTTGTGGGGAGCTGGGGTTTGCAAAGGTGGTTTTATTTTTAGATGTACGTGTTTTGTATATAATGTTTTGGCTACTTCAATGTACAAAAATGCTGCATTTATTAACAGAATTTATATATAATCTGCCAGAAGCAGCACCATAGGGAGAAATTACTAAACTACTGGTGTTTTTTTATACCACTTTTTAAATTTGTCCAAATTAGTTCTCCTCCAGACCTTTTTCCCTGGGCCTCCACAAACAATGTAGATCCCATTTAGGCTATGAGCTGGAAGGCAAGTGCCTTAGAAGCTGAATATTAGTATCTTTTTAGGGTGGAGTAATCCTGTAGCACAAATCCTCGAGGAATGCTAAAGAGTTTCGGTTTTCAAGATACTCCTAACAAATATGCATGAAAGATTTGCATAGAGTGGAGGTAATAGGCTGAATACCGCTGCTGTAGCAGGTAGCTGCCTTTTCCCCTTAGATCTGATTATGTAACCTCTATAGTGTACACAAACCTCAATGGCTTTGATGTGCAGGAAATTCAAGTCCGTTTCTCTTCCAGGACAGTGGAGATTGAGGAGAACCTGTAATTTCATTACAGAAATATAGAATCCGATAGATAAGAAACATTAAGTCCATTTTTAATAGGGCAAATCCTGAGTTTTGGGATTCAAATGTATTGCTTGGCAGCTCTGTAAAATGTATTTAAGCTGGTGAACTGAACAGATGGAACTTGTGGCTTGCTGAACAGTAAGAAAAAAAAAATCCCTGAATGTTATATGGTCCCTTTACCACTAGAACACACTTCAAGTGTTTTCTTTTGTGTAGCTTGAGAATGCACAAATTCCAAAAAATGAAAACAAAAACCCATGGAATTCTGTTGTGCTGTCCCAGGTACACGTCTCTGAATCTGGAATTCTCTTTTCTTCCCCCTTTGCTTTTTTAATGACTCAGCAGTTTCCTTCTACAGTCAAACCTCGGTTTTCATGATTAATCCGTTCGAAAAAGTCTGACTAAAACCGAAACGTATGAAAACTGAAGCAATACTTCCCATAAGAAATAATGTAAATCCAATTAATCCGTTCCAGACACCCAAAAATATTCACAAAAAATACATTTTATAGAGAATAACTATATTTTTACATACAGAAAGCAATGAGAAATAAATATAAATGACTAATGAAATGGATATAAATGAACATTTAACATCACTGAAAGCAAGCTAAGTACAGTACTGTACAGTACAGTATGTTAACATCTGGCCTTAGCCACCCCTGACAAGCTGCTGTGCCCAGCTCTCTTCGGAATCACATTGAATTCAGTCCATTAAAATACCTTTACATTATCTGCTCAATGCTTCAGAATGGCAGAAAATCTTAATGATATAGCTTCAGACGTACCCTGCAAGAGAAAGAACTGCCTCCCACATTCATGCAACATCTCCTGCTTACGTTGACAGCTTTTCTTCCCTGCTACCGGGACAAAATCTCAGTCAAAAGACGTTGAAAACCGAAACAATGCATGAAAACCGGGACAAAATCTCAGTCAGAAAAGACGTTGAAAACCGAAGCGTATGAAAACCGGGGCAAATGAAAACCGAGGTTTGACTGTACTTGTTTATGCTTCAAGCTCAGTTGGAATCAGGGCAGGAATCTGGCACCAGGAGCCATCAGTCAAAATTACCTAGAGGTTTTCCCCCCTCTCCCAACTTACTTTAGTACAGTCATTACAGTGACAATTCTCCACTGGGTGCCATGCACTATAGTGCCTTCTAGAACCCTGCAGTCATGGGCCTTAAATCCAGCCACTAGGTACCAGTGTTATGCAATGATTAGATCTCCTTCAGGAGTTTGAACAGTGACTTGAGCCAGAAATCAAACCCAGTGCAACACTTTCATTGAGCCATAGGGCCAGCTCCTTCCTTTTATTTTTTAATGTTCTACAGGATCTTACTGAGAAATTCTTCTAATGCTTAAGACCATTTTGGATAATCTCTGGGTGTAATGCAGCTGAATTTGTTGATATTTCAATTGCAGTTTTAAACAATGACAAAAAATGTGTGTGAATGCAGCTCCGTAAACTTTGCTTTACTTCTTGTTCCTTGCTGTTGAGTTTGGGCTTTTATTTTTAAATTAATGAAACTGTTGTCTTGTTCAGAATTATAGATAGGAAAAAGGTTGTGTTCATAAATATTTAAATCAGATGTGTGATTCTACCATTTGTTTTATAATATTTGTTTTAAAAACTGCTCTCCTTGTGTTGTACAGAAAACTTACTCTCATCTCTTGCAACCCTTTTCCCCTTACTGAACATTTACCAAATAGCGGGAAGAGGGTGATAGCCAGTCATTCAGGAGAAGTAGTAGCATTCAGCAGCTGTATTTTTTTTTAATGTTATTCATTCCCATCCCTCCAGTCCAGACCAGACAGTTGGGTTATGTCCGGCCACCAGCTGGAGACTGAATATTCAAATCCCTGATGATGTCACTGGATAAGAGGCCATGAACATCCCTCACACCTCAGTATTTCAGTCTCCAGCAGCTGGTAAATAAACATCTCCAGGAACAAGCAGGAATGTAGTCTTCACATATGGGTATCGTCGGTACCGACGAAGCCTACACGGGAACGCTCCCCAGCATCCAATTAGAAAGCTTTTGGGAGCATCCGACAGCGCCTGCATGCTGCCTTTCCGCCTTTCCCAACTGCCTCTCTCCAGTTCTTCGTTTTTCGCGGAGCCAGTAGGTCATTGTTCCTGTCACCGCAGAAAATGTTTCCTATTCTCCTTCTTTTTTGTGGTCGCGTCTGCCTTCCCTCGACGCTATACCGGTACCACCGGTTCTTTCTTTCTTTCTTTTTAAAAAAAAAATATATAAATATATATAAATATATTTTTTTCCAAACTTTTCTTCTTCAGGTGCACGCGCCATTTTGGGCCTTAGGCCCAAAATTTTCCCTTACTATGGAAAAACCAGCTTCGGGTTTTAAGAAGTGCACTAAGTGTGGCAGTACCATTTCCGTCACCGATACCCATGAGTGGTGCCTTAAATGTTTAGGTCCTGACCACTCCATCTCGGAGTGTATGGCCTGTGCCATGATGTCCAAGAGGGGTCGACAAAACCGAGCTGCTAAGCTCAGCACCCTTTTTCCCTCCGATGCAGCCTCTGTGGCATCGATGTCTTCCAGGGCTTCGTCTTCATCCCATGGATCTCAGGTAACTAAACATAAGTCTGGCCGGTCCTCAAAGGGTAGATCTCCTTCCAAGCATCGAGATGCCTCTGGCGTTGCCCTTGAGGGTTCTGTACCGGCAAAATTTCCCCGGCGGGAGGCTTCGGCTTCCAAAGCATTATTGGGGCTCCAGGATGTTCACGAGGCCTCAACCTCGGCAGAACTACTGGTGCCATGCTCTGGGGTACCAGCTGCTTTCTCTGGTACTAGTACCCAGGCATCGGCAGCATCGATAGACCAGAGGTTCCTAGCTATTGAACGCAGTCTGGCGGCTCTCCTTGCGTCATCAACACCCTCGTAACTACGTCAGACAGTTCAACCGGTACTGGCACTGACTCCGGCGCCGGTACCGCCAGCATCGGCATCGACATTGGTGTCTGCATTGCCGGCACCCAGTCATGCTATGCCTTCTAGTACCGATACGCCGGTACCGATTCCCCCCGGCACCGACTTCGGTCGGTACGGGTATCGTGCTCTACAAGAGCATCCGGACAGAAGGTACTTTGAATCCTCAGAGGAGTCTGAGGATTCTGACAGCTCCGTCGGTACCAGAGTACTTCTCCCTGAGGAGCCTTCCTCTCCCAAACGTAGGATGTCTCCTCCAGAAGATATCTCTTTTCAGGATTTTATCAGGGAGGTGGCTCGAGGTCTTTCCATTACTGTGGCTCCTGAAACAGAGCCCAGGGCAAAGGAGTTGGAGATTCCACAATATCCCAAGGCTCCTAAGGAGGCAGCTACTTTGCCTATCCATGAGATCTTACATGATCTCATGTTAAAAATGTGGGAAACACCTCTTACCACCTCTCCTCATTCTCATAGACTGGATACCATGTATCGAGTAACTCCGTGTCCTGGCTTCCAGAAGACTCAGCTTCCTCACCCCACTCTATTGTAGTGGAATCAGCTATGAGAAGGATCAGAAGTGCAAAGAGGCATGCCTCTAATCCTCCAGGACGTGAGTGTCAAACTTTGGATGCCTTTGGACGTCGTACTTTCCAGGCTTCCATGCTTTCTGCCAGGATCAGTTCCTATATTTTATATATGGGAATGTTCCTTAAGGAAGTCACAGGAGATTTAGAGGTTTTGAGCCCTCTTCTTCCTGAAGATAAGAGGCAAGATTTTTTCACACTGGTTAAACATGCCCAGGATGTTTCTAAGTTTGTCAATCGTGCAGCTTTTGACTGTTTTGAGTGCATAAGCAGAACCTCTGCCATTGTCGTAGGTGCACGGAGAATTGCCTGGCTCCAGGCATCAGATTTGGAGCTGTAGGTGCAGGACAAACGGGGCAATATCCCTTGTACAGATGAGAATCTATTCGGCAAAAATTGGCAAGAAAAAGCCAATGAGTTGGATGCTGACAACTCCACTTTGGATAGATTATCCAAAGCCACAGTTGATCCTGCAAGGAAGAAATCTTTCAAGAAACCATTCTTCTCCAAAAAGAAGAGGTTTTATCCCTCTTTTTTTTTTTAAATACTTTATTTATCAACCACCAACAAAACAGCAAGAAATAAAGAACAATCCTCTCCAAAGGGGGGTGTACTTTTATCCCCTCCCGGAGAGCCTCCGCAACCAATCATAAAGCAGGTGGATTATAATAATATATCTCCTCCTCCCCCTCCCCCACCCCCCACCCCTCTTCCCCACCCTCCCCCCTACCCACACTCCATGCTATGCAAACATATAGAGCCCTCCCAATTGCATGCCCCACTGCTCTCCGCGCTCCCCACTGAGATCCCCTTCCTCAAGAGCCGACCTGTAAGATCTCATTACGACAGCGGTACCCCAATCTTTGGATATAGGGTTCCCAGGTCAGCATAAAGGCCGACCAACGTTTGACACTGCCCCGCGCCATCCATCTATCCATCAGCATAAATTGATGGAAACAATTGCGCCATTCCCCAAAGGTAGGTGGATCCTTCTCCCTCCAACATCGAAGGATCGGCCCCTTCCCCACCAAGCAGGCCTTACGCACCAGCAACTCTTCCCCCACTTTCGCCGGACAGGGGGGATCAAACACATCTAGTACCACCAAAAAAGCAGTCCATCGCAGTCGTTGATGGAGTAATCCACTCAAGAAGGAACAAATCTTCGCCCAATAAGACCACAGGACTCTACAACCCCACCACATATGCAACAAAGACGCCAACTCCTCCTCACAACGAGGACAACGCCCATCGGTCAATAAATGACTACGCAATGCTCGCCTAGGTGAAAAATGGGCCCTAGTGATACATTTAAACTGTATTTCCCTCCACCGTGCCCCCGACGAAATCCGCGTTATCCTCTTCAAAGCCGACCTTATCATACCAGGAACCACCTCTCTCCCCAACTCCAGCTCCCAAGCTTCCTCCACTGCCCGATAATCCGGGACTTTCCGAAATCTATTCAATCTGAGCTTCAGTTCCGAGATTGAGAGTGGATTGTCTCCCCCTATACCAAAAGATTCCATGATCTGCGCCGAATGTTCTATGACCAACGCATCTCTCGGCAAAGAGGACACATAATGAGAGACCTGCAAGTAGGCAAAACAATGTTTAGGGGACAACTCGTACTCATGGCGCAGGGCCAGAAAGGATTTGCATTTACCAAAAGGGTCTACTAAATGTCCCACATTCCGAATACCCCTCTCCCGCCAAACTCGGAAAGCTGCCGACTCAGATCCAGGGGGAAACCGTACATTTCCCTCTAGCGGTAACCAACTGGACGTACTCCACGGTGTGTTCCAAAACGTATTCAGTTGCTTCCAAGTTTTTCGAGCGGAGCCAATCAACACACTATGCACTATAGAAAGGGGAAGATCCCGATCCGCCGCATGTAACACTCCCAATAAAGTATGTGGGGCCACTAGACCCTCCTCCAACACCCTCGGCGTGAATGATTCCGTGCCTCCCATCCAGTCTCCAATATGCCTAGCCTGACAAGCCAGGGCATATGTCCAGATATCAGGAAGTCCCATCCCATCCCTCCCTCGCGCCATTTCCCCAGCATCCGGGCCCAGGGGATACGTGCCCTAGTCCCCCTCCACAAGAACCCCCTGATCAGATCTTCCAACCGTCGCACATCCCGGCGCAACAACCAGACCGGTAGTGTCTGTAACCAATACAAAATACGCGGTAGTATAACCATTGTAACCGCTGCCACTCTCCCAGTCAAGGAGAGAGGAAGGCGTTCCCATGCCTTCAACTGAGTCCTCAGTCCTCTCAGAACCCGCTCCAGGTTACAAGAATATAACGCCTGGGGTTTTCCAGTCAACACAATGCCTAGGTAAATAAACTCCCTATCTGCCCATTTGAGAGGGAACCTCACCCAAGTCTCTCGTAGCCGGCCGGAAACATCCAAAGCCACCGATTTGTCTATATTAATGCGGAGCCCCGCAAACCGCCCAAATCTCGTGAATTCTGCCAAGAGGCCCGGCATTGAACGGTCCGGAGAAAGCAAATGCACCAAAAGATCATCTGCGAATGCCGCAATCTTAAACGCCCGGGCCCCTATCCGAACCCTTTGTATGTCTCTAGCGGCCTCTATAGATCGTATTAAAGGATCTAAGGATAAGACAAACAATAGAGGCGAGAGTGGGCAGCCCTGTCTAATACCTCGTTCTAGGGAAAAAGCCTCCAAGAGCACCCCATTACACAATACTCTAGCTGACGGTTGAACATACAGGCTTTCCACCATCCTACAGAAGGAGACACCTAACCCGTATCGGGGCAGTAAACATCTCAGATATTGCCAATCAACCCTATCAAAAGCCTTCTCGGCATCGAAACTAACCAATAGCGAAGGGAGTCGCCGATTATGCACCCATTCCAAAGAAGTTAAGATCTTACGCATGTTCCGAACCGCATATCGCCCCTTAACAAATCCGACTTGAGAATCATGCACTAAGATGTTACCAGTGGTGTGCCCCAGGGATCTGTCCTTGGTCCGATTCTTTTTAACATCTTTGTTAGTGATATAGCGGAAGGGCTGTCGGGTAAGGTTTGCCTCTTTGCGGATGATACCAAAATCTGCAATAAAGTAGACACCCAGGAAGGTGTAGATAACATGAGGAGGGATCTAGCTAAGCTTGAAGAATGGTCTAGAATTTGGCAGCTGGGATTTAATGTTAAAAAATGTAAGGTCATGCATTTGGGCTGCAGCAATCCAAGGGAGCAATACAGCATAGGAGGTGAAGTACTTTTGTCCACTAAAGAAGAGCGGGACCTAGGCGTAGTTGTGTCCGATGATCTTAAAGTAGCTAAACAGGTAGAAAAGGCGACGGCAAAAGCTAGAAGGATGCTTGGGTGCATACGGAGAGGAATGGCTAGCAGAAAAAAGGAGGTGATAATGCCTCTGTATAAGTCTTTGGTGCGACCTCATTTGGAGTATGGTGTGCAATTCTGGAGACCGCACCTTCAAAAGGATGTGAACAGGATGGAGTCGGTGCAGAGGGTTGCTACTAAGATGATTAGTAGTCTTCATTATAAAGCATATGAGGACAGACTTAAGGATCTTAATATGTACACCTTAGAGGAAAGGCGGGATAGAGGTGATATGATTGAGATGTTTAAATACCTCCGTGGCATAAATGTTCAGGGAGAGAGCCTCTTTCAATTGAAAGCAAGTTCTGCGACGAGGGGACATGGGATGAGGGTGAAGGGAGATAAATTCAGGAGTGATATGCGGAAATATTTCTTTACGGAAAGAGTAGTGGATCCGTGGAATAGTCTCCCAGTGGAGGTGGTAGAGATGAGGACAGTAACTGAATTCAAAAAAAGCATGGGACCAACACAGAGGATCTCTAAAGGTAAAAAGTGGACTGTTGTAGTTGTTGTTATGGAAGGACAGACTAGATGGGCCTTGTGGTCTTTTTCTGTCATCATGTTTCTATGTTTCTAAGTCTCCCAAAACCCCTGCCAGTCGCATAGCCAGTATTTTCGCATATACTTTAAGATCAAAATTTAGGAGTGAAATCGGCCTATACGAGGTGGGGAGTGTCAGGTCTTTCCCCGGCTTGGGAATCAATGTAATGGTTACGCCCCCACCTGAACGCCCCTTGTTCCGCTCGCCTACCAAAGACCTCTACCAACACAGGACTGACATACTCCGTGAGGATTTTGTAAAACTCTGCGCCTAGCCCATCGGGTCCCGGCGTTTTATAACAACTAGCTGCAGCTATTACAGTACATACCTCCTGTACCGATATGGGCTGATCTAATTGCCTTCTCTGATCCACAGTCAACTGGGGCAGCTCCACCTCTCTCAGGTAGTCATGCATCTCCGTCACAGATGTAGACTGTGCTGTATATACGGATTTAAAAAATGTACGAAATACCCGTGCAATCCCATTGCTTTCCCTATGTAGCACACCACTCACATCACGAATCGCTGCTACTAGGGAGGAACCTCGATGACCCTTCAAACATCAGGCTAGCAATTTCCCCGGTTTATCCCCATAACAGTGTAATTGATAGCGATAATAAAGAGCCGATTTCTTGGCTCTCTGATGTAAAAGTTCATTGAGGTCAACCTGGGCTTCCCAAAGTCGTTTTCTGACGGCAATCGTCGGATTCCTCGCATAGAACCGTCGCAACCCCATGACCCGTCGTTCCAGGCGGATGATCCGTTCCGCTATCACCCGACGCTTCCTCGCAGCAAATCCAATAATATCCCCTCTCAATACTACTTTAGCCGTCTCCCACACTAATTCCGGATCGTCCTTATGACACTGGTGATCACTTTCAAACTCACGCCAGCGCTGCTGTAGGAACCGCTGAAAGCTACTATCCCGATATAGCTCGAGTGGAAATCTCCAAATCTGGGATCGCGTTTGATCCCTTCCCCACTGTAACTCCAACCAGGCCATCGCGTGGTCCGAAATCTCCAGCGGCCCGATCTGTACATCCCCTGTGTGGACAAACAAATTCCCCGATAGCAAAAGGTAGTCAATGCGAGCACTAGTACCATGTGCTCTGGATTGATGCGTAAAATCTCTCTCCTGGGGGTGAACCAGCCTCCAAGGATCAATCAAGCTCAATCTCTTACAGAAACGCTGCAATATTCGGGCTAACGAGGTCCGTTCTCTCGCCTCCCCTCCCCTTGATGTATCTAACTCCACATCAAAGACCCCGTTGAAATCTACCCCCAGGATAAGGGGACATTCTGGGAGCTGTTCCACTTTGGAGGCTAATCCACAATAAAAACTGGAATCCAGCATGTTGGGCCCGTACAGATTCCCCAAGATCACTGATTTCCCCTCCAGCCGGCCGTGTAACAACATGAACCTCCCCAGAGCATCTCCCACGGCTTTAATCACTTCAAACCGGACTCGTTTATGTATCAAGATGGCAACCCCCCCTTTTTTTCCCAAGGCGGGTGAACCCCACACCTGTCCCACCCAATCTCGACGCAGTTTACTGTGCTCTTCGGCTGTCTGGTGTGTTTCCTGCAGCAGGGCTATGTCACACCTCTGCCTGGCTAGCGCCTGCAAGATTTTATAGCGCTTTATTGGGTTCCCCAGTCCACAGACATTCCACGTTATAATCTTCAGAGTTGCGGGGCAGTGTCAAGAGTCCCCCAGGCCACCCACTCTTGTCGCTCAGAAGGGGTACCCCAGCCTGGGAACCCTCCCGCTCAGTACACAAAGAACTAAGGCTCTGCCTACAGAATAACTCCGGTGTATTCTACCCCTCCCCCTACAGACCCCCCCTTCCCTCCCCAGGCCTCTCTCCCCCTCCCCCCCATCCCCCCCAGGCATCCACCCTCTACGTCCGCCCACCTGGCCAGACCGACTTCCTCTGGCAATCGGGTCTGACCCCTTTTTTCATGGGCACTCTTAAACAGATTATCTAACCCTCCCCACGGGTCCACTCCTAGCTCTCACCCCTCTCCTGGCTCCCCCCTATCTTAGAGAACTTGTTTTCAAGGTTCCCAAGAGCCCACACCCGAGTTAGGAACCCCTCCCCCCTCTCTACTCTAGTCATCCCTATCCCCTCAAGCCCAGCAACTCATGGTATGAAACGAAACAGAGGCAGTACAATATCCTTTTCCTAACATTCCCCCCCCCCTCACCTCCCTTCACCAACCAGTCTCCCAGGAATCAGCTAGGTCCACTACATATCCACCCTCCTCCTATTGCAGTCCCGGTGGGATAATATCCAAAGCGGGACCCTACTACCCGTCCCTCCACCAGTGGCTCCACCACGATTCCCCTCAGTGCCTCTTTCCCTCACTATCTCCCCTATCTCTTCCCCAAACCTCTGGGATATCTACTCCTCCTGACCCCGTGATTGCGGGGTCCTTCATAACTACTTTCCCTACTTCCAACCCTCCTTGGTTCAACTCCACTAGAGCTTCCCTGGGTCTCCCCCCCCCACCCCCTCCCCCGATACTCTTAGTAGGCCGCTCTCCGGGCCCCACACCAACAGCAAGGCCCAAACAGTTTAGAAAAACAGACCCATATGTTACAGAATCACAAAAGGGAACAGTAACACATCAGAAACATTGCAAAGTAAAACGAAACAGAGTAACAGTTATCTTAACAGTACACTTTGTATCCTTACAGCCTCCCTCCTGCCAAGTATCATCATCTCCTCTAGACGCAGGCACAGAGACATTTAGTCCTTCTGGGCCCCATGCAGCCCCGACTCGCCTGAAGTAGGCCCCGACTCGCCTGAAGTAGGCCCAGCCTTCGTGGTAGCCACAATCTCTGGAGGGCATTAAACTATGCAGTCCATTGTCCCGGGCTTTCGCTCCCTCGGGGACTTACACAGAGCAACGGACGCTGCTGCTCTCCTCACCTCCGACTCTCATCTCTCTCTCATTGCGCCGAGTCCGCTGCAGCCGGCACGCTGTCCAATAGCTTCTGGGCCTCCCCTGGTGTCAGCAAGATGCGGGTCTGAACTTGAATGTCCACCCGAAGCCGGGCCGGGTAAAGCAGGGCGAATCGGATTCCGCTGTTTAGCAGTTGGGCGCAGATCGGGGAGAAAGCCCTCCGCTGCTGACTCACGAGGGCTGAGTAGTCCTGGAACACCAAGATGTATTCATGCTCTCCACTCCGCAGCTTACGGCCCCGAGCCGCCCGCAGTACCTCCTCCTTTTGGCGGAAATCCAAAAAGCGCGCTATCACTGCCCGCGGTCTCTGTGCTTGCTCTCTCCTAGGGCCAAGTCGATGGACCCGTTCCAGCCGCACCGGGCCGTCTCCTTTACCACTCAAGAGCTTTGCAATTCAGGTTTGCAGAAAGTCATTTAGGGCCGCATCTCCCACACTCTCCGCGATCCCCACGAACCGGAGGTTTTTTCGACGCCCCCGGTTCTCGAGATCGTCTATCTTATCTCCCTGTTGCTTCACCGGCGACTCTAAGGCTTGCACCTTAGTCTGCAGGGACAGCTGTGTATCTTCAACATCAGAGATGCGGGTTTCGGCTTGTTCCATGCGGCCGGAGAACTCCGTGATACTCTGGCGAACACTTTTCAGCTGTTCAGCCAATTCTTGGAAGCGGCTATCCAGCGCGCTTACCAACGCCGCGCTTACTTCTGTAA
The DNA here is from genome assembly GCA_033557465.1 of Ichthyophis bannanicus. Taxonomy (NCBI): domain Eukaryota; kingdom Metazoa; phylum Chordata; class Amphibia; order Gymnophiona; family Ichthyophiidae; genus Ichthyophis; species Ichthyophis bannanicus. The sequence goes on from CM066042.1 coordinate 232,802,748, forward strand.
CCAGGCCTGTTGGATCCGCCACTTTAGGGCTCTTAGGTGGTCCCTCCACCATCTTGACCTCAGGGATCCTTGTCCTCTCCTTCCGTGGAGGTTTTACAGACATCGGCCCACCGTTCAGGTTGTACCGGCTCACTTTCACATTCACAGGGGTTCCTAACCAATCGCCCGCACAATTAGAGGTGCTCCCCGACACTTTAGCTAGATTTGTTGCAGGATAACGGGGTCGGATACCCGGAGCCAATCTTCACCCGTCCGATCAGCTCATTGCCCTACCGGAAGTCTCGGTTTTATCCCTCTTATTCTCAGCAGGGACGTTCTGCAGGTCAACCTGCCCGGAAGAGTCAGCAACCACCTAAACAAAGGAAAGTAAAAACTGCTAAGCCTCAACTGTCTCAGCAGTCTCAGCCTCCACAAGGCCTTGACTTCCATCTAGAGAACTTAGCCTTCCTGGACCTCAACGGACCAGAACCTTCCACCATTCCAGGAAGGTTGTGTCACTTTGCCCCCAGATGGGGGCAGATAACAGCAGAACATTGGACTCTCTCCATTATAAAAGAAGGGTACAAGCTCCACTTTCTCCGCATGCCCCCTCCCACAATGGTAAGACAGTTCAGTTCTCAGACCTCTCTCATCAACCTGTTAGATCAAGATGTCACTATGTTTTCTTGCCCAAGGGGCAATAGAAGAGATACCCATTCCTCAACAGGGTACAGGGTTTTACTCCCCCTATTTCCTTATCCCAAAGAAAACAGGGGACACAGACCTATTTTAGATCTCAGAGAATTGAACAAATTCCTGTTCAAAGAGAAATTCAAGAGGATTTCTCTGGGAACGCTGCTGCCATACCTTCAGAGTCAGGATTGGCTTTGTTCTCTAGATCTCAAGGATGCATACACATGTTCTCATCCATCCAACTCACAGAAAGTTCCTTCGGTTCCTCTTTCAAGGAAGGCACTACCAATACAGGGTGCTTCCTTTTGGCCTGGCCTCAACACCAAGAGTCTTTAAGAAATGCATGGCTGTGGTAGAGGCATTTCTTCGCACTCTAGGAATATTCGTCTTCCCCTACTTAGACGACTGGCTCATTCGAGCCCCATCAGAGTCAGAGGCCAAGATTTCTCTGTCCTGCACAATGCGTATCCTTCAGTATTTGGGTCTGGTCCTAAACATCCCAAAATCCAGCCTAACTCCCAGTCTCTAGAGTTCATAGGAGCTTTGCTGAATACCAGAAAAGCAAGAACCTATCTTCCCCAGACCCGTTACCTTTGCATGGTGCAGTTAGCTTCTCAAGCAGTGCTAAAGCCTCATCTCACTGCTCAAGAGATGTTACAACTACTAGGCCACATGGCATCTACCGTGCATGTGGTTCCTTATGCTCGCCTCTATATGAGAGCAGCCCAGTGGACTTTATCCACTCAATGGACTCAGGCATCAGGGTGCCTGTCAGACAAAATAGCAAACACAAATTGCCTTAGTTTGTCCCTCCAATGGTGGCAGTCCACTCAAAACCTGTTGGTGGGGTCCCCGTTTCAACAACCTTTACCCCAGGCAACTCTCACAAAAGATTCTTCACCAATGGGTTGGGGAGCTCATCTGCAAGACCTCTCCACCCAAGGCACTTGGACTCCACAGGAAACTCATCTACACATCAATCTCTTAGAGCTCAGAGCAATCTTCCTTGCTCTACGAGTGTTCCACTCTCTGCTCAGCTACAAGACAGTCCTCATTCATACGGACAATCAAGTAGCCATGTTCTACGTGAACAAGCAGGGAGGAACAGGCTCTCTGTCGCTTTGCAACTATGGGCCTTTGCCATAGAGCATCAGATTCATCTCCTAGCAGTGTATCTTCCAGGTATCCAAAACTCTTGGGCAGACAGACTCAGTCGAGTTCTGCTTCCACACGAATGGTCTCTACATGCAGACCAGGTGGCCAAGATTTTTCAAATTTGGGGAACCCCGGACATAGACCTCTTTGCAAGTCCGTTGAATGCCAAACTTCCCCGGTTCTGTTCCAGAATTCCGGTTCAGGGCTCTCAGGCCAGGGATGCTTTCCTCCTTCATTGGGCTCAAGACTTCCTTTATGCCTTTCCACCCATTCCCCTAATTCCCAAAACCCTGTTCAAGCTTCAGAGAGATAGGGGCCATATGATTCTCATAGCTCCACACTGGCCACGGCAAGTGTGGTACCCTCTGCTTCTACATCTCTCTCAAGCTCCCTCTCTGGAGTTAGGGTCTGCTCCAGATCTCCTGTCTCAGGAGTACGAAATGTTATGGCATCCCAACCCCCAGTCTCTGCATCTATGGGCTTGGTTGCTGAAGGCCTAGATCTTCATGATCTTAACCTTTCTCAGCAGGTAAAGGATATCCTTTATGCTTCCAGAAAACCTTCCACAAGACGCTCTTATGCTTTCAAGTGGAAAAGGTTTACCATATGGTGCTCGCAGAAGGGTCTTAGCCCCCTTGCGATACCTCTGGAATCACTACCGGAGTATCTCCTTCATTTATCCAATGCAGGACTTAAGACTAACTTAGTAAGAGTCCATTTGAGTGCTATTGCAGCTTCCTTCAAGCCTTTAAATGGACAACCTATTTCCTCCCATCCTCTTATAGCCAGATTTATGAGAGACCTTCTTCTAACTAAGCTTCCCATTAGGCCACCACCGGTGGCATGGGACTTAAACCTGGTTCTTGGCCAGCTCATAAAGCCACCTTTCGAACCCTTAGCCACTACCTCGTTGAAATTCCTTTCTTGGAAAGTTATCTTTCTCATTGTAATCACATCAGCACGTCGCATCAGTGAGTTGCAGGCACTAGTGACTGATCCTCCTTATACAAGGTTCCATCATGACAAGGTAGTCCTTAGGACTCATCCATACTTTATGCCAAAGGTGGTCTCACCTTTTCATTTGAACCAAGCGGTCTACCTGCCTGTGTTTTTTCCAAGGCCTCATGCATCAAATGCAGAAAGGAATCTTCATACTTTGGACTGTAAAAGAGCTTTAGCTTTTTACTTACAAAGAACACAGCAACATAGAAAGTCCTCTCAACTCTTTGTTGCTTTTGATCCTTCTCATCTGGGATTTCCAGTCTCCAAGAGAAAACTGTCCAACTGGATTGCACAGTGTATTTCCTTTGCCTATCAGAGTAAGAATCTTTCTCTGGAGGGCCATGTCACAGCTCACAATGTGAGAGCCATGGCAGCTTCAATGGCTCATCTGCACTCTGTGTCTATCGACGACATCTGTCGAGCAGCCACTTGGGCCTCGGTTCATACCTTCACAGCCCATTACTGCTTAGACAAGGACTCCCGCCGGGATGCCTTGTTTGGTCAGGCTGTTCTCCAATACCTGTTCCATACCTAATCAACTCCTACCCACCATCCCCGGTAGGATGCCAGAGATCCATGGGGGGAAGTGGAGTCCTTTCATAGGGACACACAACTTCTGGGGTTCTCTCCCTGGCATCTAAAGCTAGGGAGTCCCCATTTGTGAAGACTACATTCCTGCTTGTTCCTGGAGATAGCATAGTTACTCACCTGTAACAGGTGATCTCCGGGAACAGCAGGAATTTAGTCTTCACAACCCACCCACCTCCCCTAGGAGTTGTATCTCTCTATCTGTCTCTTTCTCTTTCCCTCTCTCTCTCTCTTTGTCTCAGCTTTAAACTCAACTGGAGAGAGGCAGTTGAGAAAGGCGGGAAGGCAACACGCAGGCGCTGTGGGATGCTCCCAAAAGCTTTCTAATTGGACGCTGGGGAGCGTTCCCGCGCAGGCTCCTTCGGTACCGACGATACCCATATGTGAAGACTAAATTCCTGCTGTTCCCGGAGATCACCTGTTACAGGTGAGTAACTATGCTGTCCAGACGGACTCTAAATGTGATACTTTTTTTTGTTTTCAAAAAGTCTTCATGTAGTTGTTAAGGAGCACAGAACTGACTGCAGAGGCTAGACTGCTAAGTATATTAAAAACAAAAAAATGCTGTAAGGCTGAAAGCCGAGCCCTTGAACAGCTGTAAACGGGCAAGCCATGAGCTGTGGGAGCACGTGACTTGTTGGAGGACTGACCTCAACAGGCGACAACTTCTCCACAACGGCAGGAGGTTTCCCAAACTTCGGGAGCAGCAGCCATTTTAGAGGGCAGTCTCCATGATACCATGGCCATCTTGGACTGTTCAGGCCCACCAGCTGAATCAGAGGCAAGCAGGGAGGCACACTTAGCCAAAATGACTACAGAGAGCCTCATGGTGAAAGAATCTAATCTATTCTCCCCTGAATTTATTTTGTTTCTGCACCAGGCCTACTGGTTGGAGAAAAACAGAGGAGCAGGCAACAATCCCATTACCTCACAGTCAGTGAGCTCGGCGCCCAAGCAGTGGCTGTAGAGACAGAAACAGAAGTTGCCCAGTAAATGTAGCAGGCCTGCAGAGGAGCTCAGTGAGACTCATGAGCAGCTCTTGGACATTTCAGGAGGTTCGGAAGACCCCCTGGAGGGCCCTTTGGCTCCTTATGAGGATCCAGAGTACTTGGGGCTGGAGGAGAGAGAGTTCCCTCTAGGAGAGAACCCTTCCATCGTTTATGTCTTCCAAAAGGAGGAGCTGTTTTGCCCATACCTCCAGCGGAGAAGGAGTTGTTCAAGACTCCTAAAATCGATGCTTTGGTTACAGCGGTCACGAAGAAGATGATTATCCCTGTGGAAGGCGGACCTGCCTTGAAGGACCGACAGGATTGGTGACTGTATTTGATCCTGTGGCAGACCTTTGAGGTCAATGCGTTGTTGTTGCAAGCTTCAATTTGCGGACATATCTGTCACGAGCATGCATGCATTGGCTGCAGGCCCTACCCAGAGCTGCTGCCCAGTTGGGGAAAAGCGCCGGTGGAACTCCTCAAATTGGAAACAGCCTATCTAGCAGACGCCTATTATGATTTAGTGCGGGCTTTGGCCAAGAGCATGGCGTTGGTGGTGACATTGTGGCGCTTTGTGTGACTGTGTAATTAGGCCGCTGATGTGTTTTCAAAGATTCGTCTCAGAAAGTTTCCCTTTAGGAGGACGCTGCTGTTTGGCAATGTGTTAAAGGATACAAAACCAAGGCAGGCAAAACCAAGGGTGCTCGCCTGCCTGAAGACGTATCTCTAGGGGGCAAGACCCAGCAGTCTGCTCAAGGGGACACAAGAGACTTCCAGCGTTTCTGGGCTATGCGTTTTGCTCCACCACAGCAGGGACGTTTTCCCTATTGGGGCCAGTCCTGTCAGGGCAGTGGGGCATCTCACAGTTTTTACCTCCAAGAAGCCGCAGTGAAGCGAGGTGGATCCAGGAGGAAGGACAGCTGATAGGCAGCCGCCCTCAGCAATTCTACCACTCCTGTGTCCACATCACATCAGACCAATGGGTCTTAAAAGTCATCAGGGAAGGATACGCCCTAAAATTTGCTTGGCCATTCCCAGACGCGTTCATGCTTTCGCCATGCAAGTCACCGCTGAAGGCGCGAGCTGTGGAACAGACTCTAAAGCACTTACTTGGCTTGGAGGCAGTGGTCAAGGTCCCAAGAGAGCAATGCATCACCGGTCGATAATCTATTTTGTAGTACCCAAGAAGGAGGGGTCATTTTGACCTATCTTCAACCTCAAGCACGTAAACAGGGCCTTGTGGGTTCCACATTTCCACATGGAAATGTTGCAGTCCATCATGGTGGCCATTCAAAAAGGTGAGTATTTGACGGACTTGGATCTCAAGGAGGCGTATTTGCACATTCCCATTTTACCTAAGCATCAGAGGTTCTTGCATTTCACAACTACACTATCCTCAGCCCTTGACACTCTTGCCCCTCCCACCCCACGTCCTGTCAAACGATCTACTCCCCAACCCTGGCTCTCACCCACAATCCGTTACCTACGCATCTGCGCCCATTCTGCCGAACGAGCTTGGTCCAAATCCCGCTCCCCGGAAGACCTTCTACACTTCAAATTCATGCTTGGCTCCTTCCAGTCAGCCTTAGCACTTGCCAAACAAGATTACTACATCCATCTGACCAACTCCCTTGCCTCTGATCCTCGCCGTCTCTTTAATACCCTCAATTCTCTCCTCAAGGTCCCCCTGCCCCCGATCCCTCCCTCCCTTTCTGCCCAAACCCTAGCCGACTACTTCCACGACAAAATCCACAAGATTACCCTCCAATTCCCTACCCCCCCATCTACCTCCCCTCCTCCCCAATTCTCCTCCCCCATCCATACTCCTTCTGCCACCCTCTCCTTCCCTCTGATCTCTGAAGAAGAAACCGCACACCTTCTTTCCTCCTCCAAACCCGCCATCTGTTCATCAGACCCTATCCCCACCCATCTCCTACGCTCCATCCCCCTCACCATTGTCCCCTCCATCACTCATATCCTCAACCTTTCATTCTCCACTGCAACTGTCCCCGTTGACTTCAAACATGCTGTTGTCACACCGCTCCTCAAGAAACCCTCACTTCATCCCACATGCCCTTCTAACTATCGACCCATCCTCCCTCCTTCCCTTCATATCCAAACTATTAGAACGAGCAGTCCACCGTCGCTGCCTCGACTTCCTCACCTCCCAGGCCCTCCTGGACCCACTACAGTCCGGCTTCCGTCCCCTACACTCCACTGAAACGGCACTCACAAAAGTCACCAACGACCTGTTCCTGGCTAAATCTAAGGGCCTCTATTCTATCATCATCCTTCTTGACCTTTCTGCTGCCTTTGACACCATTGACCACAACCTTCTCACCACCCTCTCCTCGCTTGGCTTCAAGGACTCCGCACTATCCTGGTTCTCCTCCTACCTCTCCCATCGCTCATTCAGTGTATGCTCTGGTGGCCTCTCCTCCTCCCCTACCCCGCTCCATGTAGGTGTACCCCAGGGATCTGTCTTGGGCCCCCTCCTCTTCTCTCTCTATACCCAAGGCCTTGGCACGCTTATCTCCTCCCATGGCTTTCAGTACTATCTCTATGCCGATGACTCCCAAATCTACCTCTCTACACCTAATATTTCTCCAGCAACCCAGTCCAAGATCTCTTCCTGTCTTTCGGACATCGCTGCTGGATGTCTCATCGCCGATTGAAACTGAACATGGCCAAGACTGAACTCCTTGTCTTTCCACCCAACTCCTCCCCCCCTCTCTCAATCCATGTGGATGAATCTACTATCCTTCCTGTTCCCTCGGCCCGCAATCTAGGGGTTATCTTTGACACCTCTCCTTCTCCGCTCATATCCAGCTTGTAGCTAAGACCTGCCGCTTCTTTCTCTACAGCATCAGCAAAATCCACCCCTTCCTCTCTGAACACACTACCTAAACGCTTATCCACTCCTTAATCTCCTCTCGCCTTGATTATTGCAACCTATTCCTCGCCGGTCTCCCCGTGAGACACCTCCTTCCCCTTCAATCTATACAAAATCACACTGCTCGACTAATCTTCTGCCAGCCTCACCATGCCCACATTATTCCTCTTCTCAAGTCGCTTCATTGACACCCTGTCCAATTCTGCATCCAATTCAAGCTTCTCCTCCTGACCTATAAATGCATTCACTCTATGGCCCCTCAATACTTCTTATCTCTCCTAACGTCCCCTCTCGAAATTTGTGCTCCGCTAACAAATTATTTCTGTCAATGCCTTTCACCCGCACCGCGAACTCCCTGCTGCGCTCCTTTCACCTTGCTGCACCATATGCCTGGAACAGCCTACCTGCGTCTGTGCGCCAGGCATCCTCTCTGGCCCTCTTCAAATCCAGGTTGAAGACCCACCTCTTCACCGTTGCATTCAGATCCTGACTCCTTCCTCATCTTACCCTAACCCCCATCAACGTTTATGACCAAACTGTACCACACCGTACCTTGCGCAGAATTGACTAATGCTCTGTACTGTTCTAACTAATGTACTGTTCTATCTAGATTGTAAGCTCCGATGAGCATGACTCTGATGGGCAGGGACTGTCTCTTGTATGTTGGCTACTTCCTGTAGGTTAGCTGTGCAGCGCTTCGTGCGTGGCGCTTTATAAGTGCTGAATAGTAGTAGTAGTAGTAGTAGTAACTCCATGCACAAGTTTAAGGCTCCATTGGCATCAAGCATGGTGCATCCAGACATCAATCCCATCCTTAAGATTCACCACCTGCTTGCAGTAGAGGAATCATTGAGGCATCAAAGGGTCTTGACACCAATACCTGATCAGCCAGTATCACTCTTCAGTGAATCGGAAGGTGAATGCCACTCGAGGCATCAGAAGTTATTGGTGCTCCTGAAGGAGCTACGGTTCCCCTAAGGGACATAAAGCGATCCGGGCAGAGACTCAAATGTAGCATAAGTACCACTGAGTCAGAATCAGGCTGCTAGGATTCTGAGTATGACTCTGATCTGTCAGAAGACAGCTACCCAGAGTTATCCTCGGATCGCTTTCCACCTCATGAGAGACACAAGTCATCTTCTAAGGAATTATCCTTCCACAATTTTGTGAGTGATGTGGCTGTTAGAGATGGAGGTGGAGCCCAGAGCTGAGAAATTGATTTCCTGCAGTATTCCATTGCCCCTAAGGAAGTGTTGACAGTACCTGTACACCACATCCTTCAGAAGTTACAAATGAGAATGTGGGAGACACCCCTTCTCTGTACCTTCTATCAGTAAGAAGGTTGATTCTATGCACAGAGGCCAGAAGACTCCCGGATTCAAAAAAAATTCAGTTACCGTACCTTTCTGTAGTCATCAAATCTACTCTCAGAATGCCATGGTGACGCTGTGTGTGGTGTCCTACCAGCTCTTCATGGACATGCAGTTATGGAACATCATTTGCACCTTGACAACATGTCCGCTTTTCTCTCTACAGAGAAACTCAAATGGTGTCATCCTCTCATGAGCCAAGGGAAGGAGTACAGGAAATCTATTGTCTGTGCTACACATGATATATTTGATACATTATTGAGAGCTTTATGAGTATTGGCACCTGGAGACTGTCATGTCTCCGGGCTTCAGACTTATAGGCTAGCATCCAGGACAGCTCACTGACGTGCTGTGCTGTGGAGAGTCTCTTCAGAGATAAAGTACAAAAAGCTGCTTCCACGATCAAGCAGCACTCTGACACTCCCAGAACTCTTTCCAGGCACATATCTGATCCAATCTCATCATCATCTCAGAGATTTCACAGCAAGGGGCAGCAGAAATCCTACTACTTTCATAGACATAGCTATTTTCCTACCTCCCACTATACCCAGGCCAAGCAGTCTACTCAAGCCCAACCTCTGCAAGAGAAGTGCAGACGTCCCAGCCTACTTTCCAAGCAAAACCAGGGATAGGTTTTTGATTGGCTCCTTGAGGACATAGCCGGTATTTCTGTGCTTTTGTCAGACTGAGTGCTCCAGTTAGAGGGATGCTCACTCTCTTTGCTCAGAGGTGGCTCCTTTTAATCTCTTATTTATTTATTTTATTTAAGCTTATTTCTATACTGCTTTTCTACAAATCTCTGATTGTTGGCTACTAAAAATTGTCTGAGAAGAATACAAACTTTGACTGTTCAAACTGCCTCCAAATTGTCTGCCAAAGGGCTATTCTGCCTCCCCTCATAATCAGGAAATTCTTCTTTGGGAAATCTCCACCCTTCGATGTACAAACCCAATCGAGCTTCTGCTGCTAGGGCCAGGAGTTTTACTCAAGATACTCCCTGGTGGCCAAGAAAACCAGGGGATTCCGCCCAGTCCTAGATCTCAGAAACTTGAATAGATTTCTAGTCAAAATAGTTTCTCTAGGCACCCTTCTACCTTTTCTTCAAGAATGGGATTGGCTCTGTTCTCTGGATGTAAAGAATGCTTACATCCACATACAGATACATTCCAGTAAAAGGAGGTATCCACGATTCGTCATAGGGAAACAGCACTTCTAGAACAGTGTTCTCCCATTTGGTGCTGCCTCTGATCTTCACGTTTTCACAAAATGCCACATAGTTATTGCCAAAAGTAAATGAAAACCAGTGCATGCACAAAACAACCACCGTATAGGCAATAAAAGCAATATCAGCAGTAATGACAGCTATAACCAAAGTAGAACAAAAATACTTATGGTGCTGATATCCAACTGTATCAAGCCCAACATCTGACGCCAGGCATTTCGCCCACATGCTGCTTCAGGGAAAAGGACCACACCATACACCCTGCACACAAATATCCGTCTACGACTGCCAATATCTCTATCTGCAAAATATAAAAGCCACAACATAAAAACCACCAGTCATTCCAAAATGATCCCTTGCCTCAATTCCAGCCCAACAATTCACCAAACATCAACACACCGTGAAGACAGTACACTGCTTAACCCTATACCAAATACTTATGCAACTCCGCAGTCTCCACATTCAATGTTTGAAAACCGACTACCAACACCCAGAAAACATTGCACATGCGTTTTAAAGAATACACGAGCAAAAGCAACCGATCTGTCCCAAATGTTTGCCGTCAAGACATAAGACCTTGAAACAGCGAGGCCCCACCTCACCCACAACAATGCCATACTATTAATCCTGAGCCGCACTATTAGTCATGAAACAACAATCGTTTAATATCAGTCTGAAACTTATCCATCTGCAACTGCACAGTTATTGCAGCATTTCTGCACAGTCTGGGTATGCACGTATTTCCCTATTTAGACAATTGGCTGCTCAAGAGCGCTTCCCAGGAAGGGGTTCAGAAATCGTTTGCATCACCATCCCAGCTAGGGTTTGTCATCAATTATCCCAAATCCAACTTATGCCCATCATAACAATTGGAATTCATCAGAGCTTTGCTAGACATGACTGCCACACAACAGGCTCACCTGCTTGATGGCAATAGTGCAGGATATACAAAAGAGTCAGCAGACATCAGCACGAGCCATGTTGAAGATGCTGAGCCACATGGCTTCTGTTCATGTCACTCCCTTGGCACATCTCTATATGAGACAATCTCAGCAAGCTCAGTGATGCTATCTTTGTCACTCTTGCTCTCTGGGTTTTCCTATCCTAGTGGATGGATGATTCCAATCTGGCCAGATGTCTCCTTTCCCAATATCCTCCCTACCAAAAATTGCTTGCGAGAGATGCATAAAGACTGGGTTGGGGAGCTCATGTCATTGAGTTCCACACCCAGGGAACTTGATTCTCCCAAGAAAGTCTCCATCTGATCAATTCCTTGAAACTGAGAGCAATTTTAAATGCTCTAAAAGTCTTCCATAAATTGGTTAAGCAACCAAATTGTCATGATTCAAACAGACAACCAAGTAGCCATGCTCTTCAACAACAAGCATGGAGGAAGGGGCTCATACATCTTTGTTGGAAGACAGTGAGGATGTGGAACTTTGCCATCTCTCTTGGGATGGAGCTAAGGGCCACATAACTACCTGTTGAAGACAATGCCCTGTCAGACATGCTGAGCCTTCAACCTCATGAATAGACCCTGAAACAGGGGAGTGGCTCTCTCTATCTTTTGAGGGTGGAACCCTCTTGATAGATCTCCTCAGATCACCCAGGTGCCTCAGTTCTGCTCCAGGGTGGGGATACATGTTAAACTAGTCTCAGATGTGTTCCTATTCCATTGAGGGAAATTTCTTCTGCACACATATCCTCCTGTTCCTCAAGAGCAACAGAGGCACAATGATTCTCATTGCTCCTTATTGGCCCCAGCAGCCATGGTTCCCTTTGCAAATTGTTAATCCGGATTCAGTTCACCTGGGCCACTCACCAGCTCTCATTATGAAGGATCAAGGGACAATGCTTCATCTCAACATAAAGCCCCTAACCCTCCGCTTGCATGTTAAGAGGTTTATTTATGTATTTATTTGTTGGATTTAAAATACCGCTATTGGCGTTAGCATCACAGAGGTTTACAATAATTAAAAGTTCAAGAAATATTGAATTCAAAGGACAGGACTAAAGATTCGGACACAAAATGGAGGGTAATGAGATTGCACAACAAATCAAAGAGAAAAAACCTCAGTTTATTGCTAAGATACAATAGATGATGCAAAGGTTGATTGCTGAAAAAATAAAAGAATCGATCATTGAAAGGCTTGTGTGAAGAACCAGGCTTCTAAGGCTAACTTGAATTTCTTATACAGTGATTCTGAGCAAAGTTCAGAATTGCATAAATGAGGAGCCCGATAGCTAAAGGCCATGGATCTATATGTCTCTAAACGTAATATGTAATTGGATACAGTGTTAGGGTAACTACTCGTACAGTATTGCAGTATGATACAAAGTTATGGGAATGATATACAGTTTTACAGTGGGAGTGGATTCAGGACCATCATTGCTTCTGTGGTCACATGTATAATGGACAGGAATAGTAGGGCGTTTTTATTCAGATTGATCTTGGGGCGTATCATGTGTCTTTAGTTCCTTGTGGAACTGTAGCAGGTCTGTCAGTGCTCTTAGATTGTCAGGGAGGGCATTTCATAACATTGGTGCAATGTATGAAAAGGCCTCTGTACTAGTATATTGGGTAGTATTGCGGATATGGTTGGGAGTGGTGTAGGTATTTTGAGAGCAGTGTCTTTGTGTTCTGGAATTTATTGGGGTGCTGAGGAGGGAGAACAGGGGAGTTGTGGCTATTTTACTGTGGGGTTTGAATATGATCATCAAGTATTTGAATTTTAATCTCCAGGAACAAGCAGGAATGTAGTCTTCACATATGGGTATCGTCGGTACCCACGGAGCCTGCGCAGGAACGCTCCCCAGCGTCCAATAGGAAAGCTTTTGGAAGCATCCCACAGTGCCTGCGTGCTGCTTTCCCGCCTTTCCCAACTGTCCTTCTCCAGTTCTTTGTTTTCCGCGGAGCCGACAGGTCGCACATCCTGTCACTGCAGAAAAAATTCCCTTCTTATTCTTCCTTTTTGTGGTCGCGTCTGCCTTCCCTTGACGGTACACCGGTACCGCCGATTCTTCTTTTTTTTTTTTTCAAAAGAAAGAAAAAAGACTTTCTTTCTGGAGCCTTTTGCAGTAATTTTCTCCTCAGTCAGCTTTTTCCTTCAGAATGGAAAAACCCGCTTCGGGTTTTAAAAAGTGTTCTAAGTGTGGCGGTACCATCTCCGTCACTGACACCCATGAGTGGTGCCTCAAATGTTTAGGTCCTGACCACTCTTTTTCAGAGTGTGTTGCCTGTGGGATGATGTCGAAAAGGGGCCGGCAAAACCGAGCTGCTAAACTTAGCACCCTTTTTCCCTCCGATGCAGCCTCCGTGGCATCGACGTCTTCCAGGGCTCCATCTTCCTCCCATAGATCTCAGGTAACTAAACATAAATCTAGCCAGTCCTCAAAGGGTAGATCTCCTTCTAAACATCGAGATTCCTCTGGCATTGCCCTTGACGGACTTTCACCAGCAAAATTGCCCTGGCGGGAGGCTTCGGCTTCCAAAGCATTAACGGGGCTCCAGGATGTTCTCGAGGCTTCAACCTCGGCAGAACTACTGGTGCCATGCTCTGGTGTACCGACCACTTCATCTGGCACCGATACCCAAGCATCGGCAGCGTCGATAGACCAGAGATTCTTGGCTATTGAACGCAGTCTAGTGGCTCTTCTCACGGCCTCGATGCCCTTGAGACCGCTTCAGACAATTCAACCAGTACCGGCACCGACTCCGGTATCGGCACCGACTTCATCGACATCGGCAGGTATTCTACCAGGACCAAGTCATGCGTCTCTATCCGGCATCGACAAGTCAGTACCGGACCACTCCGATGCTGACTTCAATCGTTACTGGTACCGTGCCTTGCACGATCATCCGGATCGGAGATACTTCGAATCCTCGGATGAGTCTGAAGACTCTGAAAGCTCTGCCAATTCCAGAGTACTTCTTCCTGAGGATTCCTCTTCTCCTCAGCGTAGGATGTCTCCACCAGAGGATATGTCCTTTCAGGATTTTATCCGAGATGTGGCCTGAGGTCTTTCCATCACAGTGGCTCCTGAAAAAAGAGCCTAGGGCAAAGGAATTAGAAATCCTACAATACCCTAAAGCTCCCAAGGAGGCAACTACCTTACCTATTCATGAGATCTTGCATGATCTTATGTTAAGGATGTGGGAAACACCTCTAACCACATCTCCTCACTCTCGAAGACTCAACACCATGTATCGAGTTCCTCCTTGTCCTGGGTTTCAGAAGACTCAATTACCACACCATTCCATGGTAGTGGAATCAGCCATGAGATGGATAAAGAGTGCAAAAAGGCATGCATGTAATCCTTCAGGACGTGAGTGTAGGACTCTTGATGCCTTTGGACGTTGATCCTTCCAGGCTTCTATGCTTTCTGCTAGGATCAGTTCCTATATCTTGTATATGGGAATGTTCCTTAAAAGAGGTCACAGGAGATTTAGGGCTTATGAGCCCCCTCCTTCCTGATGATAAAAGGCAAGATTATCTCGCTCTTGTCAAACATGCTCAGGATGTTTCCAAGTTTGTGAATCGTGCAGCCTTTGACTGCTTTGAATGCATAAGCAGAACCTCTGCCATTGCCATAAGTGCACGTAGGATTGCCTGGCTCCAGGCATCTGACTTGGAAATTTGGGTACAGGACAAACTAGGGAATATACCTTGCACAGGAGAGAATCTCTTTGGCAAGAATTGGCAGGAAAAAGCTAATGAGATAGATGCTGGCAATGTCACTTTGGATAGATTGTCTAAATCTACAGCTGATCCTGCTTGGAAAAGATCCTCTAAGAAACCTTTCTTCAGCACGAAGAAAAACCTTTATCCCTCTTATACCCAGCAGGGACATCGTTTAGTTCAGTCTGCCCAAAAGGGACAGCAGCAACAACCTAGGCAAAGAAAGACAAAAGCAGCTAAGCCTCAACCGGCTCAGCAGACTCAGCCTCCACAGGGGCTTTGACTCCAATCTAGAGAACTTTGCCTTCCTGGCCCTGAAAGGCCCAGAACCCTCCACCATCCCAGGAAGCTTATGTCATTTTGCCCCCAGATGGGGTCAGATAACAGAAGAAAATTGGACTCTGTCTATTGTAAGAGAGGGGTACAAGCTTCATTTCCTCAGCATTCCCCTCCTACAATGGTAAGACAGTTCAATTCTCAGACCTCTCTCAACAACCGGTTAGGTCAAGAGGTCACTGTGCTCCTTGCTCAAGGGGCAATAGAAGAGGTACCCATGCCCCAACGGGGTACAGGGTTATCTCTAAGAACAAGCAGGAATGTAGTCCTCACATATGGGTATCGTTGGTACCGACGGAGCCTGCGCAGGAACGCTCCCCAGCATCCAAATAGAAAGCTTTTGGGAGCATCCCACAGTGCCTGCATGCTGCCTTCCCGCCTTTCCCAACTGCCTCTCTCCAGTTCTTCGTTTTCCGCGGAGCCAGCAGGTTGTGTTCCTGTCACCGCAGAAAATTATTTTCCTTATTCTTCTTTTTTGTGGTCGCATCTGCCTTCCTTGACGCTACACCGGTACCGCCGGTTCTTCTTTCTTTTCTTTTTAAAAAGAAAATAATAATATTCTTTTTTTCCAAACTTTTCTTTCCAGGTGCCATTTTGGGCCTTAGGCCCAAAATTTCCTCCACCATGGAGAAACCCACCTCGGGTTTTAAAAAATGCACCAAGTGTGGTGGTACCATCTCCGTCACCGACACCCACGAGTGGTGTCTTAAATGTTTAGGTCCTGACCCCTTATCTCCGAGTGCATGGCTTGCGCCATGATGTCCAAAAGGGGTCGACAGAACTGAGCTGCCAAGCTCAGTGCCCTTTTTCCCTCCAATGCAGCTTTGGTGGCATCGATGTCTTCCAGGGCTTCGTCTTCCTCTCATGAATCTCAGGTAACTAAACATAAGTCCAGCCGGTCCTCAAAGGATAGATCTCCTTCCAAGCATCGAGATGCCTCTGGCATTGCCCTTGAGGGTTCCATACCGGCAAAGTTGCCCCGGCGGGAGGCTTCGGCTTCCAAAGCATTATCGGGCATCCAGGATGTTCTCGAGGCCTCGACCTCGGCAGAACTACTGGTGCCATGCTCTGGGGTACTGGCTTTCTCTGGTACCGACACCCAGGCATCGGCAGCATCGATAGACCAGGTTCCTAACTATTGAACGTAGTCTGGCGGCTCTCCTTGCAGCATCAATGCCCTCGGAACTGCGTCAAACGATTCAACCGGTATCAGCACCGGTGTCGGTACCAGTACCGATAACATCGACATCGGTATCGGCTTTGCCGACACCTAGTCATGCGATGCCTTCTGGTGCCAATACACCGGTACCGATTACCCCCGGTACTGACTTTGGTCTGTACGGGTATCGGTCTCTTCAAGAGCATCCAGACAGACGATACTTCGAATCCTCGGAGAACTCCGAGGATTCTGATAGCTCTGCCGGTACTGGGATACTTCTCCCGGAGGAGCCTTCCTCTCCTAAACGAAGGATGTCGCCTCCAGAAGATATCGCTTTTCAAGATTTCATCAGGGAGGTGGCTCGTGGGTTGTCCATTACTGTGACTCCTGAGACAGAGCCCAGAGCTAAGGAGTTGGAGATTTTACAATATCCCAAAGCTCCTAAGGAGGCATCTACCTTGCCTATCCATGAGATCTTACATGATCTCATGTTGAGAATGTGGGAGACACCTCTCACCACCTCTCCTCACTCTCGCAGACTGGATACCATGTATTGCGTCCCCCCTTGTCCTGGATTCCAGAAAACTCAGCTTCCTCACCACTCTATTGTAGTGGAGTCAGCTATGAGAAGGATCAGAAGTGCAAAGAGGCATGCCTCTAATCCTCCAGGACATGAGTGTAGAACTTTGGATGCCTTTGGACGTCGTACTTTCCAGGCTTCCATGCTTTCTGCCAGGATCAGTTCCTATATTCTATATATGGGAATGTTCTTGAAAGAAGTCACAGATGATTTAGAGGTTTTGAGCCCTCTTCTTTCTGAGGATAGAAGGCAGGATTTTCTCACACTGGTCACCATGCCCAGGATGTGTCTGTTTGTCAACCGTGCAGCTTTTGACTATTTTGAGTGCATAAGCAGAACCTCTGCCATTGCCATAGGTGCACGTAGAATTGCCTGGCTCCAGGCATCCGATTTGGAGCTCTGGGTGCAGGACAAACTGGGCAATATCCTTTGTACAGGTGAGAATCTATTTTGCAAAAATTGGCAAGAAACAGCCAATGAATTAGATGCTGACAACTCCACTTTGGATAGGCTATCCAAAGGCACAGCTGATCCTGCGAGAAAGAAATCTTTCAAGAAGCCTTTCTTCTCAAAAAAGAAGAGGTTTTATCCCTCTTATTCCCAACAGGGACGTTCTGCAGGTCAGCCTGCCCGGAAAAGTCAGCAACCACCTAAACAAAGGAAAGCAAAGACTGCTAAGCCTCAACCATCTCAGCAGTCTCAGCCTCCACAAAGCCTTTAACTTTCATCTAGAGAACTCCCTCAATGGACCAGAGCCTTCCACCATTCCAGGAAGGTTATGTCACTTTGCCCACAGGTGGGAGCAGATAACAGCAGAGAATTGGACACTCTCCGTTATAAGAGAGGGGTACAAGCTGCACTTCCTGTGCATGCCCCCTCACACAATGGTAAGACAGTTCAATTCTCAGACCTCTCTCATCAACCTGTTAGATCAAGCGGTCACTATGCTTCTTGCCCAAGGGGCAATAGAAGAAGTACCCATCCACCAACAGGGTACAGAGTTTTACTCCCCCTATTTCCTTATCCCAAAGAAAACAGGGGGATACAGACCTGTCTTGGACTTCAGAGAATTGAACAAATTCCTGTTCAAAGAGAAATTCAAGATGATTTCTCTAGGAACTCTGCTGCCATACCTTCAGGGTCAGGATTGGCTTTGTTCTCTAGATCTCAAGGATGCGTACACCCAGGTTCTCATCCATCCAACTCACAGAAAGTTCCTTCGGTTCCTTTTTCAAGGAAAGCACTACCAATACAGGGTGCTTCCTTTTGGCCTGGCCTCAGCACCAAGGGTGTTCACGAAATGCATGGCTGTGGTAGCAGCATTTCTCCCCACTCTAGGGATATTCGTCTTCCCTTACTTAAACGACTGGCTCATTCGAGCCCCATCAGAGTCAGAGGCCAGGACTTCTCTATCTTGCATTTACCAACTGTCTCTCTCCAATTCTTTGTTTTCCACGGAGTTGACAGCTCGCACATCCTGTCACCGCAAAAAAAAATCCCCCCTTCTTCTTTTTTGTGGTCGCGTCTGCCTTCCCTCGACGCTACACCGGTACCGCCGGTTCTTCTTTTCTTTTTTTCAAAAAAAAAAAACCAAGACCTTTCTTTCTGGAGTCTCTTCCTCTTTTCCAGTAATTTTCTCCTCAGGTGTCACGCGCCATTTTGGGCACTAGGCCCAGTTTTTTCCTCAAATTGCAAAAATCTTCTTCTGGTTTTAAAAAGTGTTCTAAGTGTGGCGGTACCATCTCTGTCACTGACACCCATGAATGCTGCCTCAAATGTTTAGGTCCTGACCACTCTGTTTCAGAGTGTGTTGCCTGTGGGATGATGTCGTAAAGGGGCCGGCAAAACCGAGCTGCTAAACTTAGCACCCTTTTTCCCTCCGATGCAGCCTCCGTGACATCGATGTCTTCCAGGGCTTTGTCTTCCTCCCATGGATCTCAGGTAACTAAACATAAATCTAGCCGGTCCTCAAAGGGCAGATCTCCTTCTAAACATAGAGATGCCTCTGGCGTTGCCCTTGAGGGACTTTCACCGGCAAAACTGCCCTGGCAGGGCTCCAGGATGTTCTCGAGGCTTCATCCTCAGCAGAACTACTAGTGCCATGCTCTGGGGTTCCGGACGCTTCATCCGGCACCAATACCCAAGCATCGGCAGCGTCGATAGACCAGAGATTCTTGGCTATTGAACGCAGTCTGGCAGCTCATCTCACGGCCTCGATGCCCCTGAAACCGCTTCAGACAATTCAACCGGTACCTGCACCGACTCTGGTACTGGCACCGACTGCATTGACATTGGCAGGTATTCTACCGGGACCAAATCATGCGTCTCTATCCGGCATCGACAAGTCGGTACCGGAACACCCCGATGTCGACTTCGATTGGTACTGGTACTGTGCATAGCACGATCACCTGGATCGTAGATACTTCGAATCCTCGGATGAGTCTGAAGACTCTGCAAGCTCTGCTGATACCATAGTACTTGTTCCTGAGGATTCCTCTTCTCCTCAGCATAGGATGTCTCCACCAGAGGATATGTCCTTTCAGGATTTTATCCAAGATGTGGCCTGAGGTCTTTCCATCACAGTGGCTCCTGAAAAAGAGCCTAGGGCAAAGGAATTAGAAATCCTACAATACCCTAAAGCTCCCAAGGAGGCAGCTACCTTACCTATTCATGAGATCTTGCATGATCTTATGTTAAGGATGTGGGAAACACCTCTGACCACATCTCCTCACTCTCGAAGACTCGTCACCATTTATCGAGTTCCTCCTTGTCCTGGGTTTCAGAAGACTCAATTACCACACCATTCCATGGTAGTGGAATCAGCTATGAGACGGATAAAGAGTGCAAAAAGGCATGCATCTAATCCTCCAAGACGTGAGTGTAGGACTCTTGACGCCTTTGGACGTCGATCCTTCCAGGCTTCCATGCTTTCTACTAGGATCAGTTCCTATATCTTGTATATGGGAATGTTCCTTAAAGAGGTCACAGGAGATTTAGAGCTTATGAGCCCTCTCCTTCCTGATGATAAAAGGCAAGATTATCTTGCTCTTGTCAAACATGCTCAGGATGTTTCCAAGTTTGTGAATCGTGCAGCCTCTGACTGCTTTGAATGCATAAGCAGAACCTCTGCCATTACCATAGGTGCACATAGGATTGCCTGGCTCCAGTCATCTGACTTGGAAATTTGGGTACAGGACAAACTAGGGAATATACCTTACACAGGAGAGAATCTCCTGGCAAGAATTGGCAGGAAAAGGCTAATGAGATAGATGCTGACAATGTCACTTTGGATAGATTGTCTAAATCTATAGCTGATCCTGCTTGGAAAAGATCCCCTAAGAAACCTTTCTTCAGCAAGAAGAAAAATTTTTATCCCTCCTATACCCAGCAGGGTCATCGTTTAGGTCAGTCTGCCCAAAAGGGACAGCAGCAACAACCTAGGCAAAGAAAAACAAAAGCTGCTAAGCCTCAACCGGCTCAGCAGACTCAGCCTCCACAGGGGCTTTGACTCCTATCTAGAGAACTTTGCCTTCCTGGCCCTGAACGGCCCAGAACCCTCTACCATCCCAGGAAGGTTAGGTCATTTTGCCACCAGATGGGGTCAGATAATAGCAGAAAATTGGACTCTCTATTGTAAGAGAGGGTACAAGCTTCATTTCCTCAGCATGCCCCCTCCTACAATGGTAAGACAGTTCAATTCTCAGACCTCTCTTAACGACCGGTTAGGTCAAGAGGTCAATGTGCTCCTTGCTCAAGGGGCAATAGAAGAGGTACCCATTCCCCAACGGGGTACAGGGTTTTACTCCCCTTATTTCCTTATTCCAAAGAAAACTGGAGGACACAGACCCATTTTAAACCTCAGAGAATTGAACAAATTCCTGTTCATAGAGAAGTTCAAAATGATTTCTCTAGGAACTCTGCTGCCAGACCTTCAGAGTCAGGATTGGCTTTGTTCTCTAGATCTCAAGGATGCGTACACTCATGTTCTCATCCATCCAACTCACCGAAAGTTCCTTCGATTTCTGTTTCAAGAGAAGCACTACCAATACAGGGTTCTTCCTTTTGGCTTGGCCTCTGCACCAAGGGTATTCACAAAATGCATGACTGTTATGGCAGCATTTCTCCGCACCCTGGGAATATTCGTCTTCCCTTACTTAGACGACTGGCTCATTCGAGCCCCTTCAGAGCCAGAGGCCAGGATTGCTCTCTCTCGCACAATGCGCATTCTTCAGTATTTGGAACTTGTCATAAACTTCCCAAAGTCCAATTTTGCTCCCACTCAATCCCTAGAGTTTATAGGAGCTCTTCTGGATACCAGACAGACAAGGGCCTTTCTTCCACAGCCCCGCTGCCTTCGCATTGTGCAGTTAGCTTCCCAAGCAGTGCTAAAGCCTCACACTGCTCGGGAAATGTTACAGATGCTAGGCCACATGGCATCCACCGTGCATGTGGTTCCTTATGCTCGCCTCCATATGAGGACAGCCCAGTGGACCTTATCCACTCAGTGGGCTCAGGCGTCAGGTTGCCTGTCAGACAACATGGCAAACTCAGATCGCCTTATTTTGTCCCTCTCCAGATAGCATCAGATTCATCTCCTTGCAGTGTATCTTCCTGGCATTCAAAACTCTTGGGCAGACAGACTCAGTCAAGTTCTGCTTCCACATGAATGGTCTCTCCATGCAGACCAGGTGGCCACAATTTTCAAATTTGGGGAACCCCGGACATAGACCTCTTTGCAAGTCCGCTGAATGCCAAACTTCCCCGGTTCTGCTCCAGAATTCCAGCTCAGGGTTGTCAGGCAAGGGATGCTTTCCTCCTCCAGTGGGGTCAGGACTTCCTGTATGCCTTTCCACCCATTCCCTTAATTCCCAAAACCCTGTTCAAGCTTCAGAGAGACAGAGGTCTTATGATCCTCATAGCTCCACGTTGGCCAAGGCAAATGTGGTACCCTCTGCTCCTACATCTCTCTCAAGCTCCGCCTCTGGAGTTAGGATCTGCTCCAGATCTCCTTTCTCAAGAGGACGGGATGCTGTGGCATCCCAATCCCCAGTCCCATCTCAGGGTCTGGTTGCTGAAAGCCTAGAACTTCACGGTCTTAACCTTTCCCAGCAGGTAAAGGATATCCTTTATGCTTCCAGGAAGCCTTCCACAAGACGCTCTTATGCATTTGTGGAAAAGGTTTACCATATGGTGCTCGCAGAAGGGTCTTTACCCTCTTGTGATACCTCTGGAATCTTTACTGGAGTATCTCTTTCATTTATCAAATGCAGGGCTTAAGACCAATTCAGTGAGAGTCCATTTGAGTGCTATTGCAGCTTCTTTCAAACCTCTAAATGGACAACCTATTTCCTCTCATGCTCTCATAGCGAGATTTATGAGAGGCCTTCTTTTAGCTAAGCCTCCCATTAAGCCACCACCAGTGGCATGGGACTTAAATCTGTTACTTGGGCAGCTCATGAAACCGCCCTTTGAACCATTAGCCGCTTCCTCCTTGAAATTCCTTTCCTGGAAAGTTATCTTTCTCATTGTAATCACATCAGCACATCGCATCAATGAATTGCAAGCGTTGGTGGCTGATCCTTCTTATACAAGGTTCCATCATGATAAGATAGTCCTTAGGACTCATCCACACTTTATGCCAAAGGTGGTGTCGCCTTTTCATTTAAACCAAGCGGTTTATCTTCCTGTATTCTTTCCAAAGCCTCACGCCTCAAATGCAGAAAGGAATCTTCATACTTTAGACTGTAAAAGAGCTTTGGCCTTTTACTTGCAAAGGACACAGCAACATAGAAAGTCCTCTTAACTCTTTGTTGCTTTTGATCCTAGTCATTTGGGACTTCCAGTCTCCAAAAGAACACTGTCCAGCTGGATTGCACACTGTATATCTTTTGCCTATGAGAGTAAGAACCTTCCTCTTGAAGGCCATGTCATAGCTCACAATGGCAGCCTCAATGGCTCATCTTCACTCTGTGTCTATCGACGACATCTGTCGAGCAGCTACTTGGGCTTACGTTCATACCTTCACAGCCCATTACTGCTTAGACAAGGACTCCCGCCAGGATGCCTTGTTTGGTCAGGCTGTTCTTCAACACCTGTTCCATACTTCAACACCTGTTCCATCAACTCCTACCCACCATCCCTGGTAGGATGCCAGAGATCCATGGGGGGAAGTGGAGCCCTTTCACAGGGGCACACAACTTCTGGGGCCTTCTCCCTGGCATCTGCAGCTAGGGAGTCCCCATATATAAAGACTACATTCCTGCTTGTTCCTGGAGATAGCATAGTTACTCACCTGTAACAGGTGATCTCCGGGAACAGCAGGAATTTAGTCTTCACAACCCACCCACCTCCCCTAGGAGTCGTATCTCTCTATCTTTCTCTCTTTTCCTCTCTCTTTTGTCTCAGCTTTAAACTCAACTGGAGAGGGACAGTTGGGAAAGGCGGGAGGGCAGCACACACGCACTGTGGGATGCTCCCAAAAGCTTTCCTATTGGACGCTGGGGAGCGTTCCCGCGCAGGCTCCGTCGGTACTGACGATACCCAAGACTAAATTCCTGCTGTTCCCGGAGATCACCTGTTACAGGTGAGTAACTATGCTTTATCCTGTTGCTATAAAGGGATCCACTGTGTCTGTCCCTTTTGAATTCTGTCACTGTATTTGCCCCAACCACTTCCATTGAGAGGGCATTCCAAGCATCCAGCACCCTTTCAGTGAAAAAGTATTTCCTGACATTGCCTTTCAGTTTACCCCCTTGCAGCTTCATGTTATGCCTTCTAGTTTTACAGCTTTCCTGTCTTTGGAAGACGTTTTTTTGTTCATTTATTTTCTTTAAGTATTTAAAGGTCTGAATCATATCTGCCCTATCCCTCCTCTCCTCCAGGAGTCTTCTGATGCAGGCTGCAAATCATTTTGGTCATCTTCCTCTAAACTGCTTCCAGCCTTTTTATAGCCTTTCTGAGCTGTGGCCTCCAAAACTGAACAAAATATTCCAAGTGAGGCCTCACCTGGGACTTGTACAGTGGCATTAGTACCTCTTCCTTTCTGCTGGTAATTCCTCTTTTTATGCAACCCAGCATCCTTCTGGCTTTTGCCACTGCCTTGTCACACTGTTTCGCCACCTTGAGATCCTCAGAAATGATCACCCTGAGGTCCTTCTCCTGATCCGTGCACACCAAACTCTCGCCCCCTATCACATACAATTTCCTTGGATTTCTGCTTCCCAAGTGCATGACACTGTACTACTTCACATTAAATCTTAACTGCCAAGCATTAGACCATTCTTCCAGCTTTTGTAAATCTTTCCTCATGTTCTCCACTCCCTCAGGGGAGTCCACTCTGGTGCAAATTTTCATGTTTTCTGCAAAAAGACAGATTTTTCCGTTCAGTCCTTCAGCAATATCACTCACAAATATATTGAACAGTAGCGTTCCCAGGACCAGCCCTGGGGCACACCGCTAATCACCTTCCTTTCATCCGAGTGAGTTCCATTTACTGTCTCCTTCTGTCGCCTGTCAGTCAACCAATTTCTGATCCAGTTCACCACCTTGGGACCTATCCCCAAGCTGTTGAGTTTATTGATAAACCTCCTATGAGGAACAGTATCAAAAACCTTGTTGAAATCTAGGTAGATCACATCCATCGCATGCCCTTGATCTAGTTCTCTGGTCACCCGGTCAAAGAACTCAATTAAATTTGTTTGGCAAGATTGTCCTTTGGTAAAACCATGTTGCCTCGGATCATGCAACCTTTTGGTTTTGAGGAAGTCCACTATTCGCTCTTTCAGGAGCGCCTCCATTACTTTTCCCGCCACCAAGATAAGGCTTACTGACCTGTAGTTTGTCACTTCTTCCCAACTATCACTTTTATGAAGACTTGTTTGATATGGTGATGAAATCTAAGTCTCTTGTAGAACTTGAGTTGGTGGATTTTAGTTGGAGGGGCAGTTGATGTCCTTTGAGGAGTTTATAAGCCTTGGGCAGTACACGAGGGCTACTATCCAGCTGTATAAAATTTTGATTAGGAGAAGGGGTGATAGGCTGGGGTTTATGTGAAGGTGGGAGCTTGATTTATGAGGGTTTTGGGATGACACTGTTTGGGAGATGGTGTTTATTGCCACAAGAAAACTGTCATTGTTGGCTGCCCTGGTGGAATAAGAATATAGATTGATCTTCAAAGTGGATCACGACCCAGAAAGATTAAGTAAAATATGGTCAAACTATAGTTCACACTGTTGGAGGAAATGTGGCCAAATTGGGAATTATCTCCATATTTGGTGGTCCTATCCAATTATTCAGGCTTTTTGGAAAAAAATAACAGACCCGATTGGGGAGATAACGGGCTTGGATGTAGAGCCAAAACCTAGAGCTTTTTTGTTAAATCTCCCACTTGGGGAGAACGAAAAACAAGAAGATGGGGTGGCACAAATGTGCATAATGACTGCTTGCATGGAGATGGTACGGCAGTGGAAGTTTTGGGCATCCTATGGTTTTTGGGAGTGATGAAACAACTGGACTGGATTTTCAGGATGTCAGAGATAGGTGTGATACTATAAAAGTGCCTTGGCAAATTCTAGAATCTTTGGTTGGTTATGAAGAATGGAGGAAGAAACAGCAGGAATAATGGTTATTATTTATGTTATTTAGTAGTATTTAGCTCACGCCTTTCCAGTAGTAGATCAAGGCAAGTTACAATCAGGTAGTATAGGTATTTCCCTATCTTCGGAAGGCTTACTACTACTACTACACATTTGTATAGCGCTACAAGGCGTACACAACGCTGCACAGACACATGTAAAAGACTGTCCCTGTTCATTGGAGCTTACAATCTAGTCAAGACAAACAACACAGTAGCTGTAGACATGGGATACAGCTAAGGAGAATGGTAGGGAAACACAAAGGACATCAGGTAAATCAAAATCCAAAAGCGGTAGCGAAGAGGTGATTTTCAGCCGGGATTGAAAAGGGTCAGAGAAGGCGCCTGACATACAGACTCAGGTAGTTTGTTCCAAGCATAGGAGCAGCAAGGTGAAAGGAGCAAAGTCTAGAGTTGGCAGTGGAGGAAAAGGGCATAGAGAAGCAAGCCAGTAGAAGAGTGGAGTTCACAAGGAGGGGTGTAGGGAGAGAGGAGAGAGGAAAGTTAGTGAGGATGGTGTGGTTCCTGGAATGCACAGGATCTGAGACAGCATGGTTTTACTGAGGCAATGGAGGGTTAAGTGACTTGCCCAAGGCCACAAAGGAGAGTCAGTGGGATTTGAACCCTAGTCTTTCTGATCCCAGTTTGCTGCCCTAACCACTAGGCTACTCTTATTATTATTATTAGTTGTAGTAGTATAATATAATCGTTTTGAGATTAACACACAGAGCTGTATAGAGTACTGTCCAGAGACTCAAGGGAGGAGGGGGAAATAACTCAATTTCTTTTTAATTTGTATTATTGGGTGTAACTCAGTAATACCACCTGATGTTGATTATGTGCAGGAGATATACATGTATGTAAAAATTTCTGAAAAATGACAAATAAAAGAAGAGGACCAAGGACTGATCAATGCAGCACACCATTGGCAATACCCCTTTCTTCAGAGTGAACTCCATTTACTACTACTTTTGTGCCTCCCACGCATCCATTTTCTTATCCATTCAGTCACTTTAGAATCCATCCCAAAAGCACTCAGTTTATTTATAAGTCACTGATGCGGAATGGTGTCAGAGGCCTTGCTGAAGTCTAAGAATACCACATTTAGTGCTCTCCCCGATCCAATTTTCTGGTCAACTCAGTCAAAGGAATTAATCGTGTTCATATGACAATACCTGCCGTTAGTAAAATCATGCTGTCTCGGATCCTGTGCATTTCAGAAACCACACCATACTCTGCTTTAGCAGCATTTTTATTAATTTACTAGGCACCGAGGTCAGACTAACTAGTCTGTAGTTACCAACCTCTTCCTTACCATTTCTTTTATGAACAGGAACCACATTCACAAATTTCCTGTACTCCAGGATCACTCCCAACGCTAAAGAAATATTAAAAAAAGATCAGCCAGTGAAGTCACCAGTAATTCTCCAGAGACAAGCAGGAATGAGCCCTCACGTATGGGGTGATGTCCCTGACGGAGCCCCACAGTGGAACACTCCAAAACTCTTATTGGAAGCTTTTGGAAGGCTCTACCATGCCTGTGTACCTCTTTCCCACCTGCTGCCATGGGACCATCTTAGATCATTCTTTCATTTTCTGCTGAGCCCCACAGACATGTTCCAGTCATACTACCCTGTGGGGATTTCTGTGCTTCGAGTTTTTGCCTAATCGCCTGCTGTCACGGTTCTCTTTTCCCATTTGAGGTTTTCTCCCTCAATTGTTAGTTTTATTTCTTTTTCCATGGCACCTTTGCCTCTTAGGCACAGGTGCTCCAGTCGGGTCTTGCTTCCAAAATTGAGCCATTTGATTACGCTGTGACTATTTTCCCAGATGACATGCCTCAGAAACCTGCCAGCAGGTTCAAGACTTGTACTCAGTGTGCTAGGATCATATCCACCATCGATACGCATAATAGGTACCCAGGACCCGATCATCAGCCCTCTTCTTGTACTTTGTGTTTGCAGATGAGAAAAAGAATACTCAAAGGTTTGAGAAACAGCACAAATCACTTTTTGGCACTCACAAGTCCAATCCATCACCTTCCTCATCAATGGCACTGGTCTCTATGGCTTCTAAGGATGCACTGAACGCTGGCGGTGCATCAAAATGGAGGAACTCTGGAACTGAATCTCAGCCGAGCACTGTAGTGCCCTTGAGCATCAGCCATCGATTGATCTCCACCCAAAGACAAGGAAGGATTTGACTTTGTCTTCATCGACATAGAGGGGTGATCACACCGAGCACTGCTTGAAGATCCTAGTGCATCAGCGTCAGAGCCCATCAAGGCCGACTGTTATCATCCTGTATTATAGTTCGCAATCTGTATATAGTTTTCCCGTTCTCCATGTTAACCTACCTGTTTAATGTAAGTGCAATGTGGTCCTTCCTCATTCTACAATTTTTGTTATCTGTAAACCGCGCTGATGGCAAATAGTGCGGTATAGAAAAAACTATAAATAAATAAAAAATAAAATAAATGGTATAGAGAGTGATGAGGGTCCACGTCAGTGCCCCTCGAAAGTGCCCCGATGGAAGGAGAGCTCATTCTCCAGGACATTGGAGGGGCACTGACAGCCTATCAAGCCACCAGTACCCCTGTAGAAATAACCAGGTACATCGATCGAAGTTGCTCAGGCCTCACAGCCTTCGGAATCGGCAGCCATGGAGAAGTGCCTTCTACAAGAGCTCAAGGAATGCATCACAATGCTTTTGGCAGTGCAGCACCCCCAGGCCTCGACATCAGCTACCGTACAGCCAATCCTTGAGACACATTCCTTGCCTGCAAGAGAGGCATCAATATTGGAGCATCAAAGGGCCCCAACACCATTGCCTGCTCAGCCAATATCTCTCGCTAACATTTCCAGAGTCCGATGCACCCTTGAAATCTAGAAAGGCATCGGTGCATCATCGTTCCTGAAGGAGCTCCTGATCACCTCGGACCAGGAGAGAGATTCAGGCAGAGACTCAGAAGTACTTTGACTTACTTTCTCATTCTGATTCAGAAGACTGGGTGATCGATGTGGAATTGGAAGATTCCTCAGAGGACAAGTCTCCTGAACGTCCTCTCCACCTCATAAGTAGCGTAAGTCCCCTCCTGAGGATATGACCTTCCAGGATTTCATGAGGGACATGGCAAATACCATACCATTTTCTTTGGAAATTGAGAATAAGCCCAGGGCAGAAGAGTTGGAGATCCTGCAGTACTCCTCGGCCCCTAAGGAGGCAGGGACACTGCAGATGAAAATGCAGAAAGCCCCTTCTCTGTGCCTCCATTCAGTAGAAGGTTTGACTCCTTATACAGAGCTCAGAAGGCTCCTGATTCAAGAAGCCTCAGCTCCCTCACATTTCTTGGTGGTCGAATCCTCCCTTAAGAGATCCAAGAGTACCAAGACTCAGGGCTGGCCCATCCATTAGGCAAGCTAGGTGGCCGGCCTGGGTGGACAGCAGCAATGGCGGCACACATGACCAGATGCACTGCCTCTCCCCAGCTGCCGCCAATTCCATTTATGGGGGAGGTGGGCGGCAACAGTGGAAGCAGTAGTATGTCCAAAAGCAGCTGCTTTTTGCCATTGTTTTTTGCCCGTGGCTGCTGCAGGCAAGAAAGCGGCGAAAAAGCTGCCGCTTTTTCAAATACTGCTGCTGCTGCCCACCTCCCCCCTAAACAGAATCGGCAGCAGCTGGGGAGGGGGCAGCGAGGCCGGCCCTTCCAAAACTCATTCCTCTGTGCCTTCCTGGGAGGGAGGCCCAGATGCTAGACTCTTTGGGGAGACGGTCATTTCAGAGTTCCATGCTTGTAGCCTGCGTGGCCTCTTACCAGCTCTACATGTGCATGTTTTTGAAGAGCATCATGTGTGACCTCGCTGATCTGTCCCAGTATCTCCCTCCAGAGAAACTGGAACAGTATCATTCCCTAGTGGGTCATGGCAAAGACTGCTCAAAGTTCATGGTCTGGGAGACCTATGACATCTTCAAAATGACATCAAGAGCTTGTGCCATAGGTATTGGCACCCAGAGACTCATCTGGCTCCAGTCCTCAGACCTGGAACAGTCGGTGCAGAACAAGTTGCTGACGTACTGTGCATGGAGATAATCTCTTCGGAAAACAGGTCAAAGAGAAGACTGACTTCATAGAAAAGCAGCATGTCACCCTTTATAATCTCTCAAGGTGCATGTCTGAACCAGCCTCCTATTGCGGGAGGTAGAAAGGAGGGGGGCAAAAGAAGTCCTATTACTAGGCCCCAAATCTCCCAGTCCAAGCAGACTCCTCACCAACAACAGTGTCAGGAGAAGTCTCAGAAAGCCCAGCCAGCTCCTCAGTCAAAACCTGGGGCAGGGTTTTGACTGGTTCCTTCGGAGCTTAGCCAATCTACCAGTAGCCGCAGCAGGAAACCCTCTTATTGGGGGAAGGTTTGCTCTATTTGCCCAAAGGTGGCCCCTCATAACCTCAGACTCATAGGTTCTACTGTACAGATAATTCAAAGTGGTTATAAACTACATCTATTGGATCTGCCACCAAATTGCCCCCCAAGGGTGCATCACCTCAATCCTCTACATCAGGAACTGCTTCAGAGAGAAATCACCGCCCTCTTTTCAGATCTTGCGATCGAGCTCATGCCACTGGAGCAAAGAGGGCAAGGATTTTATTCCAGGTACTTCCTGGTACCCCAAAAAACTGGGGGATTTTATTTAACAGGTTCTTTTCAGTCAAAGCGGTTTACATTGTAAATTAAACGTAGATAATATTCGTTAAACTGGGACATTAATAACTTGGCTTTTTCTGAGGCAATGGAGGGTTAAGTGACTTGCCCAAGGCCACAAGGAATACTAGTGAGAATCGAACTCTGGTCTCTTGGTTCCCAAGCCAGTGCTGTAAGTATTAGGCTACTTCTCTACTCCATCCAGGAGATTGGCTATTCTCCCTGGATCTGAAGGATGCGTATACCCACATACAGATACATCCCCCTCACAGGAAGTATCTCAGATTCATCCTAGGGGGACAACACTTCCAGTACAGTGTGGCCCTTTGGCCTAGCCTCAGCACCTCTTCTTTTCACAAAATGCCTCGCGGTAGTAGCCGCTTACTTCTGGATGTGGGGAGTGTTTGTCTTCCCCTCTCTTGACAGTTGACTGATCAAGGATGCCAGTCTGGAAGGAGTTCAAGAATCAACAAGTTTGACCATTCGGGTGTTGGAACTACTAGGTTTCATTATAAATTACCCAAAGTCCCACCTTCAACCTACCCAGCAACTGGAATTCATAGGAGCCCTGCTCGACACAACTCAAGCGAGAGCTTCTTTTTCGCACGACTGACTGCACAAGCTGACAGCACTGGTACGGGAGACTCAACTGAGTCAGCAGGTGACAGCTCGCAAGATGTTGACCATACTAGGCACATGGCCTCTACAGTTTATGTCACATTCTTGACACGACTCCAGATGAGACAGACTCAGTGGACCCAGGCCACGGGTCAACTTCAAGATCATCTATATGGCACCAATCCTCTAGTCCAGTCACTACATTGATGTACAATCCATCAGAATTTGTTCAAGGGCCTTCCCTTTCATTTGCTTTGCTGCAAAAGATTTTTGACAACAGACGCATCCAGAATGGGTTGGGAAGCTCATCTTGAAAGTCTCCACCAAACCAACTTCTTGGAGTTGAGAGCTGTAGCAAACATTCTAAAGACTTTCTGAGATCAACTGGCCAACCAAATTTTCCTGGTTCACACCGACAACCGGTTTGCTATGTTTTATGTCAGCAAACAGGGAGGAACCGGCTCATAACTCCAGTGTTGGGAAGCGGTCAGGTTGTGGAAGTTCGCTATTGCCCATGCAATGGAGACGAGAGCCACATACCTGCCAGGTGAGAAAAACACTCTAGCAGACAAACTGAGTCAAGTCTTCCAATCACATGAGTGGACACTGGATAGGAAGATGGTGGCTCATATCTTTCAGAAGTGGGCACTCCCTTGATAGATCTCTTTGTCACTCTGCAGAATGCCCAGGTGGATCAGTTCTGCTCCAGAAGTAAGATCGCACAGCAGACTAGCCTTAAATGCTTTCCTCCTACATTGGAGTGAAGCGCAAATCTCACAGAGACTTGATGTTTCTCATCAGACCCCACTGGCCCAGACAATCGTGGTTTCCTTTCCTGCTACAACTCTCCAGTCAGGAACCACTCCAGCTAGGCTATGTACCAGATCTCATTTCTCAGGACAATGCTGCATCCCAACATCCAGTCCTTGACCCTCACGGCGTTGATGTTGAGAGGCTAGTATTGTCTGAATTTAACTTGCCTGACTATAGAGCTGATGTCCTTTTGGTCTCCAGGAGGGCCTCAATGAGGAAGTCTTATTCCTGTAAATGGAGGAAGTTTGCTGTCTGGTGTGAGGGCCAGGCCCTAGATCCTTTCATCTGTCCCACACAAAAACTGCTTGAGTTTCTTCTGCAACTCCAACTCCATCAGGGTCCACCTCAGTGCAATTGGAGCATACCAGCGAGGTGTGGAGGAGAAGTCCATATCGGTACAGCCTTTAGTTGGGGTTGCTTCTCTTGAAGCCTCCGTACAAACCACCTGCAGTGTCTTGGGACCTCAATGTGTTTCTTGCATACTCGTGAAAGCTGCCTTTGAGCCGCTCAATTCCTGCCCACTAAAATTCTTGATCTAGAAAGTCTTATTTCTAGTGGCGGTCACTTCAGCATGCTGAGTGAGCGAGCTTCAGTAGACTCTAGTAGTTCATCCACCTTATACCAAATTCCAACATAATAGAGTGGTCCTCCATACTCATCCTAGATTCTTTCTGAAAGTATTGTTGGATTTCTACCTTAATCAGTCAGTTGTTCTGCCAACATTATTCCCAAGGCGACATGCCCACAAAGGGGAAGATGCATTGCACATGTTGGACTGCAAAAGAGCCTCAGCCTTCTACTTTTTTTTTATACCGCGCTCTTTAGAATCAGTGCAGTTTACATGTATACTAACATTTCCCAAGCAGTGCTAAAACCTCACCTCACTACTTGGGAAATGTTACAGTTGCTAGGCCACATGGCATCCACCATGCGTGTGGTTCCTTATGCTCGCCTCCATATGAGGGCAGCCCAGTGGACCTTATCCTCTCAATGGACTCAGGCGTCAGGTTGCCTGTCAGACAAAATAGCAAACTCAGATTGCCTTATTTTGTCCCTCCAATGTTGGCAATCACCCCAAAATCTTTTGTTGTGGTCCTCTTTTCAGCAACCTCCACCCCAAGCAACTCTAACAACAGATACCTCACAGGTGGGTTGGGGAGACCACCTGCAAGGCCTCTCTACCCAGGGTACCTGGACTCCACAGGAGACCTATCTACATATCAATCTCCTGGAACTCAGAGCAATCTTCCTTGCTCTTCGAGTATTCCACATCCAGCTCAGCTACAAGACAGTCCTAGTTCAAACGGACAATCAAGTAGCCATGTTCTAGGTGAACAAGCAGGGCGGAACAGACTCTCTATCGCTATGCAACGAAGCTTTGCGACTATGGGCCCTCACCAGAGAGCATCAGATTCATCTCCTTGCGGTGTATCTTCCAGACATTCAAAACTCTTGGGCAGACAGACTCAGTCAAGTTCTGCTCCAACACAAATGGTCTCTCCATGCAGGACCAGGTGGCCAAAATTTTCCAAATTTAGGGAACCCCAGACATAGACCTCTTCGCAAGTCCGCTGAATGCCAAACTTCCCCGGTTCTGTTCCAGAATTCCGGCTCAGGGCTGTCAGGCCAGGGATGCTTTCCTCCTCCATTGGGGCCAGGACTTCCTGTATGCCTTTCCACCCATTCCCCTAATTCCCAAAAACCTGTTCAAGCTTCAGAGAGACAGAGGACATATGATTCTCATAGCTCCACATTGGCCACGACAAATGTGGTGCCCTCTGCTCCTACATCTCTCTCTAGCTCCGCCTCTGGAGTTAGGATCTGCTCCAGATCTCCTTTCTCAGGAGGGTGGGATGCTGTAGCATCCCAATCCCCAGTCTCTGCATCTCAGGGCCTGGTTGCTGAAAGCCTAGAACTTCACGGTCTTAACCTTTCCCAGCAGGTAAAGTATATCCTTTATGCTTCCAGGAAGCCTTCCACAAGACGCTCTTATGTATTTAAGTGGAAAAGATTTACCATATGGTGCTCGCAGAAGGGTCTTAACCCTCTTGCGATACCTCTGGAATCATTACTGGAGTATTTCCTTCATTTATCTAATGCAGGGCTTAAGACCAATTCAGTAAGAGTTCATTTGAGTACTATTGCAGCTTCTTTCAAGCCTCTAAATGGACAACCTATTTCCTCTCATCCTCTCATAGCGAGAATTTTGAGAGGCCTTCTTTTAACTAAGCCTCCCATTAAGCCACCACCGGTGGCATGGGATTTAAATTTGGTTCTTGGGCAGGTTATGAAACCGCCTTTTGAACCATTAGCCACTTCCTTCTTGAAATTCCTTTCCTGGAAGGTCATCTTTCTCATTGCAATCACATCAGCACGTCGCATCAGTGAATTGCAGGCATTGGTGGCTGATCCTCCTTATACAAGGTTCCATCATGATAAGGTAGTCCTTAGGACTCATCCACATTTTATGCCAAAGGTGGTGTCACCTTTTCATTTAAACTAAGCGGTTTACCTTCCTGTATTCTTCCCAAGGCCTCATGCCTCAAATGCAGAAAAGAATCTTCATACTTTGGATTGTAAAAGGGCTCTGGCCTTTTACTTACAAAGGACACTGCAACATAAGAAGTCCTCTCAACTTTTTGATGCTTTTGATCCTAGTCATTTGGGACTTCCAGTCTCCAAAAGAGCACTGTCCAACTGGATTGCACAGTGTATATCTTTTGCCTATGAGAGTAAAAACCTTCCTCTGGAAGGCCATGTCACAGCTCACAATGTGAGAGCCATGGCAGCCTCTATGGCTCATCTTCACTCTGTGTCTATTGACGACATGTGCCGAGCAGCTACTTGGGCCTCTGTTCATACCTTCACAGCCTATTACTGCTTAGACAAGGACTCCCGCCGGGATGCCTTGTTTGGTCAGGCTGTTCTTCAACACCTGTTCCATACTTAATCAACTCCTACCCACCATCCCTGATAGGATGCCAGAGATCCATGGGGGGACGTGGAGCCCTTTAACAAGAGCACACAACTTCTGGGGTTTTCTCCCTGGCATATGCAGCTAGGGAGTCCCCATATGTGAAGACTACATTCCTGCTTGTTCCTGGAGATAGCATAGTTACTCACCTGTAACAGATGATCTCCGGGAACAGCAGGAATTTAGTCTTCACAACCCACCCCCCTCCACTAGGAGTTGTATCTCTCTCTTTCCCTCTCTCTTTTGTCTCAGCTTTAAACTCAACTGGAGAGGGACAGTTGGGAAAGGCAGGAAGGTAGCACGCAGGTGCTGTGGGATGCTCCCAAAGGCTTTCCTATTGGACGCTGGGTACGATACCCATATGTGAAGACTAAATTCCTGCTGTTCCCGTAGATCACCTGTTACAGGTGAGTAACTATGCTTTATGATAGGAAAGATACAGAGAAACATAAGGGGAAAGAAAGGAGAGGAAGTGGCAGGGAAAAAAGAAAGAGCGAGGAAAGGGAATAGGGATGGGGAAGGCTCTGTCTGGCCCTGTAATGCACTGGAGCCCCGTAGGGGCAGAGTTTATGAAGTTCCAAAGGCATCTTCGAACAGATATGTTTTTTGGACATTTTTAAAGTTTTGTTCAATGGGTAAAGGAGCAGGTAGACAGTCTCATAGTGTGGGAGTTGCAGCAAAAAGGGCAGATTTCCATGTCGACTCAATGCCGGTGAGGGGATGTGTAATCAGAAATCATGAACGGAGCGGAGCACTCTCGTAGGGGTGTGCAGAGTGAAGATATACTCGTGAGCCGCATCGTGACAGGAGATTAATGTATGGAGTAGGACAGTTGTTTGGGCATGTTTATCCAGAAAGGGTTGGATAGCACGAAAACGACATAATGCGCAAAAGAAGGACCTAAAGTTAGGTCAGGTAAAAGACTGTCCTAACTTTAGGTGCTTTTGTAATCCGGCCAGTAGCTGAATACCACTACTGGCTGGCTAGCAAAAGTACTATCCAGACAAACCGGATATTCAGCGCCACTCACCGGATATGGCCAGCACTGAATATCCAGTTTTAGCTTAAATTGGCTTTAACAGTGCTGGCCACCACCGCTGCTGAATATGCCGCCCTACTTTTATAACAGGTTGGGACTTTCGTAAAGCCTTAAAGACACACCTCTTTTAAGAGTACTACGGACCAGAAGCAGAACCAATATGAGAAACTTAGCCACCACAATAAAATCTGACCCCACCTACAAAAAACAGTATTTACAGCTGTCTCAATCCCTACCAGATTCACTAGAAAAAGGGACTGTTACTTCTGGAGAGAGATCTGCAACTGTGAGTATATACTTCTGGTAATTTCTAAAAGGAATTCTTTGTATTAAAGCTAATTAATCTGTGAATCCACTATTTTTGTTAAATCAGTCAGGGCCTAGTAGCAACAGTTTAAGTTTAAATTTAAAACACAGAGGAGAACTTTCTGGTTACATTTCATACCCAGCAGAGAGCTTGTAGTTTAATAGTCACTCAGGGCCTAGTAACAGCAAAGTACTTTTAGTTTAAATTTAAAACACAGAAGAGAGCTTTCTGGTTACATTTGGAACCCAGCAGAGAGCTTGTAGTCTAAATTTAATAGTCACTCAGGGCCTAGCATCAGCAAAGTACTTTTAGTTTTAAAACACAGAGGAGAACTTTCTGGTTACATTTCATACCCAGCAGAGAGCTTGTAGTTTAAAATTTCATAAGAAGTTAGAGCCTAGCAGTAGCTAAGAGCTATCATTTAAATCAAATCAGAATATAGCTTACCTCAGCAGCACAAGACAGGGTACTGTGTAGCAGCCCTCTTTTAATAAGTGTTATTTCCCTCCCCACCCCCACCCAACCCTGGGATAATCGTAGCTTTATAGGTACTTACACATCTTAAAAGACAGGAGGTGCTCTCAGGTGAAGCTCGTTACCCAAATCAGTCATACACTAAGGACCTGAGATTAGTTAAGCTTCAGGTGAACAAGGTATATTACACGTATTAGGTACAGTTTTATTAGTATAAATATCCATAGCAACCCTTAGTAAGTAAAGAACTTAGATCTAAACACAAACTTAAAACTAAGACGCAGACAGCAGGCCAGCAGCGGGATGGGGGCTTTCCAGTCTTTTGCATTGAGTGTCACATGTATGATTTTCTCCCAGTTGGTGAGAGGTCTTACGTGTGCACTAGGTGCAAGGAGCTCTTTGCTCTCAGGGAACGAGTCCGTTCTCTAGAGGCTAAAGTAGCAGACTTGGAAAGAATAAGACAGACAGAGAGGTACATAGACGAGACCTACAGGGATATAGTCCTGAAGTCCCACCTCCAGTCTGGCAGCATCCCTGTTGCCATGGAGGAGAGAGGTCACGTGACAGGAGAGCATCACCCTGGTGTGGCAGGAAGTGATCCTGTAACTAGGACCTGTCCTACAGGTGATGTAAAACCCTCTCGCACCGATGAAGTTTCTCCAGGGCCATGTGTCCATGAGGGATGGGTTAGGACAGCCGTTATAGTTGGTGATTCGATCATTAGGCATGTAGATAGCTGGATAGCTGGTAGACGTGAGGATCGCCTGGTAACATGCCTGCCTGGTGCGAAGGTAGCGGACCTTATGCACCACCTAGATAAGGTCTTAGATAGTGCTGGGGAGGAGTCTGCTGTCTTGGTACATGTTGGTACCAATGACATAGTAAAATGTGGTAGGGAGGTTCTGGAGGCTAAATTTAGGCTTTTAGGTAGAAAGTTGAAATCCAGAATTTCCAGGGTAGCATTCTCCGAAATGCTTCCTGTTCCACGCGCAGGACCCAAAAGGCAGGCAGAGCTCCAGAGTCTCAATGCGTGGATGAGACAATGGTGCAGAGATGAGGGTTTTGGATTTGTTAGGAACTGGGTAACATTCTGGGGAAAGGAGGGGCTCTTCCGAAGGGATGGGCTTCACCTTAACCGGGATGGAACCAGGCTGCTGGCATTAACCTTTAAAAAGGAGATAGAGCAGCTTTTAAACTAGATATTAGGGGAAAGCCGACAGTCGCCCAAGAGCGGATGGTTTGGAAGAATGTATCTTTGAAGGATACTGCCAAAAGCAGAGAGGTTCCACAAAAGAGTAAAGTAGCCCAAATGCCCTCAAGTATGGAGCAGACAGAGCTTAAAGATCCCAAATTACCCATGTCTAACAACAGCCAAATTAATATGAATAAAATACATTCTCTAAAATGCTTGTATGCAAATGCTAGAAGTCTAAAAAATAAGATGGGAGAGTTCGAATATATAGCACTAAATGAAAGGTTAGATATGATTGGAATATCAGAGACATGGTGGAAGGACGACAACCAGCGGGACGCTGTGATACCTGGGTACAAACTATATTGTAATGATAGAGCTGATCAAATTGTTGGAGGGGTTGCTCTCTATTTTAGAGAGGGCATTGAGTCAGAAAGGATTAAAGTTTTGCAGGAAACAAAATCTGCTGTAGAATCTATATGGATTGAAATTCCATGTAAAAGGGGGGAAGGCAATGGCAGTGGGGGGTGTACTATCGAGCGCCTGGCCAGAATGACCAAATGGATGATGAAATGCTAAAAGAAATCAAGGAAGCTAACAAAGGTTACAGCACAGTAATAATAATGGGTGATTTCAACTACCCCGGTATCGACTGGGTCAGTGTCATGTCAGGACATGCTAGGGAGATAAAGTTCCTAGATGAAATAAATGGCTGCTTCTTGGAGCAGCTGGTTTATGAACCGACCAGAGGGGAAGCCATATTAGACCTAGTCCTTAGTGGAACACCAGATCTAGTGCAAGAGATAAGCTTGTTGGGGCCACTTGGCAATAGTGATCATAGCATGATCGCCTTTGATTTAATTAGTGGAGGAGGGATAGTAAGGAAATCCACAGTACTACCTTTTAACTTTTGAAAGGGAGACTATGATAAAATGAGGAAAACAGTTAAGAAAAAACTAAAAGGAGCAGTTGCAAAGGTTAAAGACGTACATCAGGCTTGGCTGTTGTTGAAAAATACTGTCTTGGAAGCCCAGACCAGCTGTATTCCACCCTTTAAGAAAAGTGGAAGGAAGTCCAAAAAACTGCCAGCATGGTTTAAAGGTGAGGTCAGAGAGGCTGTTGTTGCCAAAAAAGCATCTTTCAGGAGATGGAAAAAAGAGCCAAACGACGAAACCTGGAAACAGCACAAGCACTGGCAAGTCAAATGCAAGGCATTGATAAGGCAGGCAAAGGGAAAATTTGAGAAGAAGCTTGCTGCGGAAGCAAAAACGCGAAGTAAAGACCTTTTCAAATACATTCGTAGCAAAAAACCTGTGAGAGAGTCAGTTGGTCAATTAGATGATAAAGGGGTTAACGGAGCACTAAGAGGCGACAAGGCGATAGCGGAGAGACTGAATGAATTCTTTGCTTCAGTCTTTACTGAGGAAGATGTAGGGATGTTACCCATGACTGAAGTGGTATTTAAAGGTGCAGAAGAATTGAAGGAAATATCGATACATCGGGAAGATGTATTACAACTATTAGATAAGCTGAAGAGTAGCAAATCACCTGGGCCGGATGGTATACATCCAAGGGTGTTGAAAGAACTGAAATACGAGATTGCAGACCTGCTATTAGTAATCTGTGAACTATCATTAAAATCATATCTAATACCTGAAGACTGGAGGATCGCCAATGTAACACCAATTTTTAAAAAGGGTTCCAGGGGTGATCCGGGAAACTACAGACCGGTGAGCCTGACATCAGTACCAGGAAAAATGGTAGAAACCATCATAAAGAATAAAATTACTCAGCACGTAGATAGTCATGACCTAATGGGAGACAGCCAACATGGCTTTAGACAAGGAAGATCTTGTCTTACTAAACTGTTATGTTTTTTTGAAGGAGTGAATAATCAGGTGGACAAAGGTGAGTCGGTTGATATTGTGTATCTGGACTTTCAGAAAGCCTTTGACAAGGTCCCTCATGAGAGACTTTTGGCAAAACTAAAGAGTCATGGGATAGGAGGCAGTGTACTATTGTGGATCAGGAACTGGTTAAAAGATAGAAAGCAGAGGGTAGGGCTAAATGGCCAATTTTCCCAATGGAGAAAGGTGAATAGTGGTGTACCCCAGGGATCTGTGCTGGGTCCGCTGCTTTTTGACATATTCATAAATGACCTGGAAAGTGGAATAACGAGTGAGGTTATCAAATTTGCAGATGACACAAAACTATTTAAAGTTGTTAAAACCCAAGAGGATTGTGAAAAATTGCAAGAGCATCTTGATAATTTGGAAGACTGGGCATCAAAATGACAGATGAAATTTAATGTGGACAAGTGGAAGGTTATGCACCTAGGGAAGAACAACCCAAACTATGGTTACACGATGCAAGGTTCCACATTAGGAACCACCACCGAGGAAAAAGATTTAGGCGTCATTGTGGATACCATGTTAAAACCCTCGGCCCAGTGTGCAGCGGCGGCCAAGAGAGCAAATAGAATGCTAGGTATGATAAGGAAAGGAATGGAAAATAAACCAAAAGATATTATAATGCCTCTATATCGTTCCATGGTGAGACCGCACCTTGAATATTTTGTGCAATTCTGGTCGCCGTATCTTAAAAAGGATATAGCGATTTTAGAAAAGGTTCAGAGAAGAGCCACCAAAATGGTAAAGGGGATGGAAGGATACTCCTATGAAGAAAGGCTAAAAAGGTTAGGGCTCTTTAACCTGGAAAAGAGACGGCTGAGGGGAGATATGATAGAAGTCTATAAATTAATGAACGGAGTGGAACGGGTAAACGTAGATCGATTGTTTACCTTATCAAAATATAGAAAGACTAGGGGACATGCAATGAAGCTACAGGGTAAACTATTTAAGACTAATAAAAGAAAATATTTTTTCACTCAACGTGTAATCAAACTCTGGAATTTGTTACCGGAGGATGTAGTAAAAGCTGTTAGTGTAGCTGGGTTTAAAAAAGGTTTGGACAAGTTCCTGGAGGAAAGGTCCATAAGCCATTATTAAGAAGGGACCCAGGATATCAATGCTTGAACCAATACAAGCATTGTGGAACCTGTGTCCCTTGGGGAAACTGCTAGGTACATATGACCTAGATTGGCCACTGTTGGAAACAGAATACTGGGATTGATGGACCTTGGTCTGACCCAGTATGGCATATCTTATGTTCTTATAACACCCCACAACCTGTAACAAGAAGTCATGTAAATAATGTTAACCTCTCCAAGTTTAACGACCTTGTCCTATGTAATGTTCCTTGTTACTGTTCAATGTAAACCGCTTTGAATACAAGAAAAGCGGTATACAAAAATTGTTAAATAAATAAATATATATATATATATACACACACACACACATATCTCTATAAGTATACTAGCAAAACCCACCACTCTCCTCCTCTTTGCCTGAGTAGGGAAATATTGTACTCTAATTGTAACTCACCTTAAGCTAGAATTTGAAAAGGCAGGCAACTAAATAAAAACCCAATTTTGTGTGTGGATACATGTACAAGATGCAGAATATTGGTCTGCCTCCCTCCATGTACTTGATAAAGGCAACAATGCCACCACCTGGTAGCCAAGAGAAATGCCTTTTTTTTCTTTAGATAAGGATGGTTGCCACCTCTTTTTCGTAGAAACAAAGGGACACATCTACCAAAGTGCTTGAATAATTAGTGCGGGGTTTAGCGTGTGGTAAACCGTTAATGCAGGACTGCAGCAACCATTGCCATGCACTTAAAATGCGAGCATGGTCGTTGCCTGCACATTGTGATTAGCATGTGGCAATCCTCAGCGTTGCAGTTGGCACGAGTGAACTTACTGCCACTTCAATGGATGGCAATTAGTGCCACTTGCATTATTCGCAGTTGCAGGTTTAGTGCGATGAACTGCTTCCCACCATGCTAACTACATGGGTACTGGCTGGGAACTCTCCATAACTGCCTGACTCCAGCCCAATCGGGGCTGTGGGAGGAGAAGCAGCAGCTCCTTTAACAAAGACCGCTGCCAGGCGGGCCCGCGCCTGAGGGCCCTTTGGCGTGGCCCTTAGGCGCAGGCCCCTACCGGAGGCAACAAGCATCGGAGGCCACAGCTAAGCAGCAACCACAGAAGCTACCAGAGAAGCAAACAGCAAGTGCATAGATTAAGTATTGACTCCCACCATATTAACCGAGCAAATGCTAACACCCTGGTTCCAGATGCTATGATATAATTTACCTCAAGATCTATTAGCAATCACTAGTATATATGATTCAATGTAGTTATCACCACCACATCACTGCACTGTTTACTATTGTAACGTTAACCTAATTAATCTATATGTTGCAAAGTAGCTCTTACAAAGTAACAGTCCCACAGCAGATACTCCGCTGTTACAAAGTAGGAGATACATTGCAACAATCTTATTTAGCTGTTGCAAAACAGCTATTTAAAGATACTAGTCTGCTCCACTTGACCTGTAGTATACCGAAGTAATCTATATAGCTGCTGCATTATAGTATACTGAAATATCTTATATAGCTGCTGCAAAATAGTACTCAGAAATATAATAATATGCTTAAAGATACCGCTGTGCTCCACTTTACCTAAAGTATTTTATATAGCTGCTGTATAATAGTATACTGAAGTACCTTTATATAGCTGTATCAAAATAGCATACGGAAGTATCCTAGATAACTGTTGCACAATATCTGTTCAAAGATACAGCTCTGCTCCACCTGACCTGAAGTATTCTGAAAACTGTACTAGTACACTTCACGGCTGCTTGCAACAGTAACACTATACCCAACACTACCATCAAACAGCCCTCTCCCACACAGGCCTCCCATACAACCAACTCTCGCACAAAAAACACATAATGGCCCTCATAAAACTAAAAACCCTGCCCCCCACCTATTACAACAAATACTCTCATATAAAACCAACCACCTCCCGTGCAATAGCATCCCCATCATCCACAACCCAAACCGAAATTCACTACGCTCCCCAGTAAACAATCACCCATATAACCAGCCTCCACACAACAATACCCACAGACACCCTCCCAGAATAATTCAAATAAACCATACACAGCATAACAACAAAAACAACCTCCCCAACATAGCCACTAAACTAAAACTCATCCTAATAAACATCCGTTCCATACGGAACAAGATACCAATTGTTAATGACATAATAAGAGATAAAAAAACTGACATCTTTTTCATCAGTGAGACCTGGCTAACACCCACAGATACAGTATTATTAAACCAGCTCCCCATATCACAATATGATGTATTCAACTGCCACCGTGACATCAAAAGAGGAGGTGGTGCACTGATACTCACTAAAAAAGACCTACAATACACTCTAACGAACACAAACAGTGTTGAAGGCATGGACATCATCAACATTGAAAATAGAACACTTGCTTTCACCCTAATCTACAGACCCCCATCAGCGGATCAGAAAAATCTCTCCCCCATCCTTGAAATCGCATGCACAGCATCTCGGAACAAACCCCTTGTAATCCTAGGCGACCTTAACCTCCCTTCCCTAAACCAATCTCAAAAGGACAACTTCCTAGACTCTATGATGCAAATGGGATTTAACCAGATAATCCTTTCCCCCACCCACACTAAAGGAAACCCACTAGATCTCATCTTTCTCCCCACCCCTTTTAACCTCCACCAGCTATACTCTCCCCCAATAATAACAGAAGTCCCATGGTCTGATCATCACTTGATAACCTTACACCTCCTTACACAAACACCCTCAAAAGCTACAAATACAACATCAAACCACTCACGTTTTACCCGCTTCGATATCGAGACATTCCTTGAAAAGGTATTACCCAAGCTCACTACAAACCTAACGGACATCAACTCAATTATAGAGAATTGGAACCAAACAATCCATGAAGCAGCCACCCCTACACATATCACGAAGAAGAGAGTCAAAGAATCAGAAAAATGGTTCACAAAAGACCTTGCCCTACTAAAAAAGCAACTACGAAAACAGGAAAGAATCTGGAGAAAAACAAGATCAAATGATAACAAAACCAAATACATAAACATACTTAATAGCTATAAAAATGCAATCAACAAATCAAAAAGGGACTACTATGCCAAAGTAATAAATCTCGCCCTTAACTGACCAAGAGAACTCTTCTCAATTGTGAAAACACTAACAAAAATACACAACCCAGAACCTAACCAGGACACAATAAATGTACAAACCCTAGCATCACACTTTGCTGAAAAACTAAAGGAAAAACCCCATACCCCAACCATAATAAAATCAAATAACGACAATAACTACCAATGGACAACCTTTCACATGGTTGAACGAAATCACCTGCTTAAAATTATTACAATGATCAACACCACAACCTCCCCACTCGACCCATGCCCGGTATCATGGATCAAAGCTACTAAGGACTTCCTTGTGGAAAACATAGAATACATAGTGAACCATTCACTATCTCAAGGCATTATGCCCAACACCTTAAAACTCTCCTCGATCCGCCCTATCATAAAAAACAACAAACTAGACCCAAAAGACCCAAACTCGTACAGACCAATAGCTAGCATACCACTCATTGCCAAAATAATAGGAAAAAACCATACAACTCCAATTATAGGACCATATTGATGAACACAAACTCCTTGACTCTCATCAGTTCGGATTTCGCCCCTTCCATGGAGTTGAAACTCTCCTAATCGCTCTGATGGACCTCCTCATCAGAGGCACTAATGACAATAACCAAGGTTTCCTACTCCTCTTCATAGATCTATCTGCCGCATTTGACAGCATCAATCACAACACACTCATCAACAGACTAGAAAATTTAAAAATAGGAGGGACTGTCCTTGAATGGTTCAAGTCATACATCTCACATAGATTAATACGGGTACAAATGGGTCAAGAAACATCTGAAACTTTCCCTCAGGGTCAGGGTATCCCCCAAGGCTCAGCCCTCTCCGCCCTCCTTTTCAACCTGTACTTACAACCCATTACAAATATATTCAAAAAACATAAAATCAACCATTTTATATATGCGGATGACATTATGCTTGCCATCCCCATAAACTCTAACAACCCCATCTATGACAACCTACTCATATGCATGAATGAGACCACCATATGGCTCAAAGACAACCATCTAAGCATCAACCTTAAAAAGACAGAAGCAATGTTCGTAACAAGAAAGCCAGACGCCGATTACAATTACCCAGCAACAATCTCAATC
Organism: Ichthyophis bannanicus; assembly: GCA_033557465.1. Lineage (NCBI taxonomy): Eukaryota > Metazoa > Chordata > Amphibia > Gymnophiona > Ichthyophiidae > Ichthyophis > Ichthyophis bannanicus. Next base: position 232,847,368 of record CM066042.1, read on the forward strand.
AACAACACACCTATACCTGTTAAAAAGGAGGTAAAGTACCTGGACTAATATTAGACCACTCCCTCACCATGCTTCCCCACATAAAACAGACAGTAAAAACGATATTCTATAAACTCAAGACAATACAACACCTAAGACCCCTACTTGACACACATGATTTTAGATCAGTAGTCAATACCCTCATCACCCCCCACTTTGACTATTGTAATAGTCTCCTAATTGGTTTACCGCTAAAGAGCATCTACCTACTACAAAGAGCCCAAAACATATGCGCCAAGATGATCACAAAAGCTAAAATAACAGACCATGTCACCCCAATACTGTTAGACTTGCATTGGCTCCCAATAAGTAGCCGAATAAAATACAAAATCCTCCTAACTACCTTCAAACTCCTTAACATCTCTCCCTCACATTTATCTACCCTAATACACCCCCCATCAGAAACTAGAATGCGCAGACAAAACGCAATCCATTCCCTCAACATAAAAACAACCTTCAGAAAAACTAAAGCAACTACAAGTGATAGGGCCTTCTCCTTCGCTGCCCCCACTCTCTGGAACGATCTACCACTAACCATTCGCATGATAAAAGACCTTTACCAATTCAAAAAAGAACTTAAAACCTACCTTTTCACAAACCATTTTGAAATCCCCTATCAACAGAGAACCTCTCCCCAACAATCACAAAAACACATCCACAGCACCCAAGATAGGACAAACGACTAACACAAGAAAACCCTACACTACATTACTTACACACTTTACCCAACACGCAAAAGTCTTACCCAATCTGTTTTTACTGCTCTTGTAAATAACCTTTTGTAATTTAGTTCTGTTATGTTTTATGTATTATTACCTGTATATAGTTAAAACCATGTTCCATATAGTTAATACCATGTTCCATGTAAAGTATACAAAATTTGTTAACTGTTCAATGTAAACCGCCCTTGATCTCTGGAAGGGGCGGTATAGAAGAAACTATTAAATAAAATAAATAAATTAAATAAATAAATAAATAACTGTTAGCTCAGGATGGTCACACCTTTCATGCTAATTTTGGGTACTAAACATGAACTAAGATGCCTGTTCTGAGCATGGCTTCGTAAACATCTCTATAAATGCATTACTTTCTTCGGAGCATTTGATTTACAAATTGTAAGAATTCCTTTTTTCCTTTAGATATGTTTTTACAGTATTTTGTTCAAATTAAATAGATGATAGAATTGGAAAATGTTAGCCTAAAAGCATGTGACAGACCAGGTGAAATTGCAGCACTAGCAAAGCCACCACACCCCTTCCCGTCACTCCACCAAGGAAATACTGATTGTACCTCAATGGCAAAAAAGCAAGCAATTAAATCCCGAGAAACCAATGAATATTTATAGCCAAGCACATACACAAAGACTGGAAATTTTATATAAAATCTCTGTGTGCACACACACGTAGATTGGATTTGGATTTAATTGCTTGCTTTTTTTAGATTCTAACTCCAGGCAAGTTACAGTTAAAGTAGTCAGTATTCTCCAAGGGGAAGGGATGTAGTTGCTTCGGCAGACTAGGTGAACTGCAGGCACTAGCAAATGCTTTTCGGATAACATTTCCCAGTTGGGTCATGTGTTTAATTTGAACGAAAAGTTGCAAAAACGTATTTAAAGGGAAAAGAAAGGGACTTCTTTAAATTTGTAAAACAAACGTTCAGCAGAAAGTAATGCATTTCGTTGCAAAGAAAAAGAGATGGCAACTATACAACTTTATTAACTTTATCTAGGGGGGAAAAAAGCACTTCTAGAAGCAACCAGGAGGTGGCGTCTTTGCCTTTTGCAAATATACCTAAACAGTCGGGCCCATATTCCACTTCCTTGATATGTCAGTTTTAGAATCGTTTTTTAATCTATGAGACATCCTAGCTGCAGGAATTAAACTTGCAATGCTCTCCAGAAGCTGTGAATGCTGCCACTGCACTATCGCCCATCTTGACCAGGAGTCAAATCTGGGTCCTTTGCATAACTCAGCACAGTCACTGAACCATTCAGCCAATCTATTATTAACTTTTAATGTTAAACTAACATATGAACCTATAACGTAGAGGTCACCAAACTCTAGCCTATGGCGTTAATTTTTCTGGCCTGCCATTCTTCTCCTCACTGGACTGAAACAGTTTTGTTTCTTGTCGTGTGAATGTTCCAGTTGAACTGTGAACCAGGAGGCAGTGAGTGGGGGACCTGGATAATCAGAGCTGCACCAGGACAAGACATAAATAGACTGAAATAAATCTAAAGCAGTGGTAGCTTGCCTTAAGTTTTTATTTTCCTTTATCGTTTTTATCAAATTTGAATATGCATAGATTTTCATTTCATTGTAAATAAGGGGGTTTTTTTGTTTGTTTTTTTTTTTAATCTGGATTCAAACTAGGTCAAAAAACTAGTTCTTGTTATTCAAGTAAATGTGAGTCAGAGATGGTTTTGAGCTAGCTAAGAGCAAGTGTGCCCAACCCTGTTCTTTTACTCAAGATACTAGACAAATAATCTTACTCTCCATGGCCCAAGTTACATCATGGAATTTAACGAGGAGAGGTGAAAATGTCCCAAACCTTTGGCCATTTTTTAATAGCATACCAGATAAAGCCATAGTGGACCTACCTCTTTGCCCCAGCTTCAAGTTTAGACTGAATTAGTGCACGCTACAGAAAGTCATTGGACCTCTGAATGGACAGATAGATTGAACCAACGTCTAACTGCTCATGAAAAATGCAAGAAATTGAGCTTTTCTAAGTAAAATTGACAGTTAAAATGCCTAAGAGTGCTTCCGGTTTAGCCACGGAGGTGGTGAGACGCGTGTAGGAGAGCTCCCTGACCCGCACTCCTATAAACTCGGTAGGGGAGTTTCCTCCCCAGCCCCCTTGTATGTTGAGAAATGCCTAAGGTGGTGAAGCTTAAGCCGGGTTCCACAATTAAAGAATTGTATGCGGCGAAGGCGGGAGGAGGAAAGAAAGTGGCGGCGAATGTGAGTGCGCAGTCAGCGCCAGTGTCCCCGAGCAGCTCTGAGGAGTCTAGAGGGGAGGAAGGTGAAGATGTGCCACAAGCAGACCTGGCGGTGATTCTGCGAGAAATCTGGGAATCGAAGGAGGAGATTGTGGATAGAGTGTGTGGCCGGCTGGAGGAAAAATTTGCATCGATCGGACAGCATCTGGAGGAAGTTGAGAGTAGAGTGAGCCAGACGGAGGATGCCCAGGCCTCGATGGAACGCGTGGTGAGCTCTTTGCAACAGCAGCTTAGCTGGCTGCATGCAAAAGCGGAGGATATGGAGAACAGGGACCGACGCTCCAACTTGAGAATCTTCGGAGTTCCGGAGGGGGCGGAAGGAGATGATGTGATTTCTTTTGTGAAAGATATGTTAATCACCTGTTTCCCAGACCCTCCTTCGACGCAGCAGTTTGAAATCGAAAGGGCCCACAGAGAGTTGAGGCCTAGGCCGGAGAAGGCAGCAAACCCGCGTGCTATAATAGTTAAATTGCTGCGGTTCCAGGATCGTGAACATGTAATAAGAGCGGCGAGGAGATCCAAGAACGTACAGTATAAAGCCTGGACTGTGTACATATTCCCAGACTTGGCCTCCGAGACAGTGAAGAGACGGAAGGATTTGTTGCGGCTGAGAGACCAGTTGGTGAAAAAGGGAGTACAGATTGCGATATGGTACCCGGCCAGGATCACGATGCTGGTGAATGGATTGAGAAAGTTCTTTGCCTCCAAAGAGCTGCTGGAGAAGTATCTCAAGTCCCAGAAGGGGTCGCCCAGGGAGAGGACGGAATGCTTGAATGGAGAGGGGAGCCAGCATCCGGTGGTCGGAGAGGACAGCGGGAGGCAGAGCCCCAGAGAGTGAACAAGGATACATGAACTGTTTGGACTGCTTAAGGGGGGATGGAGGCTAGGTATGTGGGGATTGTTTGATATGATTGATATGTTTCCAATAAGTGATATGGGGGGCATGCTGGTTTTTTCCTTGTGAGGTAGAGGGAGTGGAATACAGGGGGGGAGGGCATCGGGAGGAGGAGGAGGGGGGGTCGGGTAGGAAGGGGGAAGACAAGAGGGAGAAGGGTGCGGGGGGAGGGGGCTGATGGAGTGGGAAGGGGAGGGGCTAATGGAGGTCCGTAAACAAAAAAAAGTGTGAAGGGCGGGGGGGTGAGCGAACAGTTTGGTGGGTTATGGTTGGTTCAAGTTGTGTGTGCTGTGGGGGTGCCGGGGCTGAAGCCGTCCCTGGGGGTTGGGAGCGGGGAGTGGGGGTGGACGGAAGAGAGATATGTCTTTGATGGGGGGACATAAAATTGCATCATATAATGTACGGGGGATCAATAATCCTATTAAGCGGAAGAGGATTCTTGCGCAGCTGACCAAGAATAAGATTGAGGTAGCCATGTTGCAGGAGACTCAATTAAGGTGGAACAGGAGAAATTGAAGGCCTGGGGGTTCGAGCAACTGTTTGGGGCACCGTACAACTCTAAAAAAAAGGGGGGGTGGTGATCCTGGTGCACAAGAGGCTGAAGTTTGTGCCCTATAAGTCGGGAGGGGACATGATGGGGAGGGTAGTATGGGTGGTGGGAAGGGTGGACCAGAGGGAGGTGTCCTTTCTGAATCTGTACACGCCCAATGGGCAGAAGGGGTCTTTTTTTAGGAAGGCACTGCAGGACTTTGAGGAGCATGCTCGGGGGGAGTGGATTATCGGGGGGGATATGAATTGTGTGACTGGCCCGGAGGACAGGTCCAACTATCAGAGGGATAAGCACCAAAGGGAGGGGGGGAGCTGAGGAAGTGCATGGAGGTATGTGGGCTGGTGGATATCTGGCGGTGGGAGAACCCTGGGGAGAGGGGATATACATGCCACACACCCAGACTGGGGAGCTACTCGAGGATTGACATGCTGTTAGGGAGGAAGGGACAGTTGGGAGCCCTGGTGAATGTGCAATTACATCCAGTGCTGATTTCGGACCATGGGATGGTTACAGGGGAATGGAGGCCCGGAAGGGGGGCAGAAGGGTGCGTGGAGGGGAAATATAGCCTTGATTCAGTCGGAGAAGGGGAAAGTGAGGCTTAAGAAGGCCTGGAGGGAGTTTCTGGAGTGGAATGACAATGGGGAGGTGTCGGATGCCACGGTCTGGGATAGTGGGAAGGCATACATGAGAGGGATTATGATGCAGATGGGGAGTCAAAGGAAACGAGAGAGGGAGGAACAGAGACGGGAGATGATGAGGGAGTTGGAAGAAGCGCAGGGAGAACACAGTAGGACTGGCTCCAAAGCAGCTCGATTACGGGCAGCTACGATCAGGGCGAGAGTAAATGGACTGGATTTGGAGGAGCTGGATAAGTTGATGCGGGCGTCCAAGAGAAATTTTATGGAGGGAGGGAACAAGGCAGGGAAGCTTCTCGCACGGCAGCTTAAGCAACGGCAGGAAAGTAAGATTGTGGCGGAAGTTAGGAATGAGGGAGGGGAAAGGGTGGTGGACAACCAGGGGATATGCAGGGCCTTTCGGCTGTTTTATGAGAAGCTGTAGGCAGAGGCAGGAAGGGGCCAGTCGGGAGAAAATAGCGGAATACTTAGAAGGGATGAGCATCCCGAGGGTTAGTACGGAACAGGCAAACTGGCTTGGGCGGCCTATTGAGGAGGGGGAGGTCCTGAGGGAAATTCGCCGGCTCCCCAAGAGGAAGGCAGCAGGGGAGGACGGGTACCCAGCGGAGTATTTCCACGTGATGAGAGAAGAGGTGGCGCCGTTCCTAACTAGACTGTTCACCGGGTTCCTTCAGGGGGGGACCTTGCCGGGGACAATGTCGCAGGCAAATATGGTGGTCCTTCCTAAGGAAGGTAGAGCCCCGGACAGATGTGAAAACTACAGACCCATCGCGCTGATTAACTGTGATGTGAAATTATATGCAAAGGTGTTGGCAAGTAGGCTGGAGGGGATCCTTCCGGACTTGATTCATCCCGACCAGATCGGCTTTATAAGGGGGCGAGTAATAATGGATAATGTACGACGGGCGGTGGGGCTTCTCCATTATGTGAGAGAGGCACAAATACCAGCATTATGTGTTGCCTTGGACGCCGAGAAGGCTTTTGATAGGGTGGAGTGGGAGTTTTTGTTTGCTATGATGGACAAGATGGGGCTGGGTGAGAGCTTTGTGCAGGGGGTAAGGGCCCTCTATAGGCACCCGGTGGCCAGGATATTGGTGAATGGGCGGTGCTCGGAGTGGTTTGACCTGCAGAGGGGGACGCGGCAGGGCTGCCCCCCCTCTCCCCCCTATTATTTGCGATAGCGATTGAGGCGCTGGCCGTTCGAATACAGGCAAGAAAGGATATCAACCCGGTTCAGGTTGGGCAGGAGGAGCATAAGATTCTGTTGTATGCTGACGATACACTAGTATTTATGACGGACCCGGTAAACTCCCTCCCGGCGTTGGTGGAAGAGCTGGAGGGTTTCACGGGGGTGTCTGGCTTCAAGGTGAACCTGGCCAAAACGGAGGCCATGGCATTGGGTGGGGTCAGGAGGGAGGCCATGGTGAACTTTCCATTCAAGTGGGCTGCAGGGAGTATTAAGTACTTGGGGGTACGAATTTCAGAGGATCCAGGGAAGCTATACGAGCTTAATTACAAGTTGTTAGGGGAGCAGGTCAGCACACTATTGGAAAGTTGGAAGGCCCTGCAGTTGAGTTGGGTGGGCCGGATAGAGGTCATTAAGATGAGTGTGTTACCAAAGTTCTTGTTCATTTTCGCACAGATGCCTGTCAAGATCCCTGGGTGGGTATTCTGGAGATGGGAGACGAAGCTGCGGAGATTTGTATGGGGGGGGGAGGAAGGCCAAGATTAAGGCAAGCCAGCTTTGGTTGGCTAAGGACAAGGGGGGGGGTTCGGTTGCCCTCCCTGAGGTGGTACTACCAGGCGTGTATCATTAGGGCCTGGAGGGATCCCTATCGTAGAGGTAGAGAGACGGCTTGGGTGGACCTGGAAAGGACGTTAATGGGGGCCCTGTCATTGTCTCAGTGGCTGTGGGAAAAGGGGGCCAGGAGCCAAGGGGGAAAGGGGAGGGAGCACCCGTTTTTGGGGGCCATGTGGAGGGTTTACCAGCAGGGGGGAGGGCAGGGGATGGTTTCCCAGCCCGGTGTTGGCATGGACCAGGGTGAGAGACTTCTTTCCCTTTGGGGGGTCGGACTGGCTTCAGGGGAGGATAGAAAGGTTTGGGGACTTTATGGAGCATGGAGGGGTGTGCACTCACAGTGAATTAGAGAAGAGAATACAGAACAAAATACCCTTTTATCAGTACTTTCAAATTCGACACTTTATCAACACGGGGAAGAACCGGAGGCTGATTAGCCGGCCCAGCACAATGATGGAGTTAGCGGTGTTCCACGGGAATAAGGATCAGGGGATTATTTCTAAGATATACAGGGTACTATTGAATGAGGCGGAGGATAGGGAGGCGCAGGGTCATAGGGAGAGGTGGCATAAGTGGGTGGGGGCAGAGTGGGATGAGGGTCAGTGGCAGAAGATATATGTGGCTATTTACAAGACCATGGTGGTTACTTCTTGGAGACAAACACAACTACAAATAGTCCATGGGGCATATGCTACCCCGATCAGGCTAGCTTTGGTAGGGGGGCAGCGGTCAGCGAAGTGCTGGAGAGGGTGTGGGGAAAGGGGGGACTTCCTGCACATGTGGTGGGGTTGCCGGGTCATCCAGCGGTTCTGGAGGATGGTGCAGAAGTGGGTGGTAGGGGGGGATAGGGAAGGAGGGAGGGGACTGGGTAGTAGGGGAGCCGAGGGATTGGGTGTTGGGGGGAGGAGAGAGGGAGGGAGTGGGTAGGTGGGAGAGGAGGCTGGAGGAGAAGCTCAAGTTGGCAGCGTGCATAGCGATAGCTTGGAGATGGAAGGCGGGGGAGGGACCCGCTTTGGAGGATTGGCACAGGAAAATTGAGGAAGCAATCTAGTTTGACCGGTTAGCATATAGATTGAGGGGTAGGGAGTGGGAATTCCATAAGATATGGGACCCGTACTTGAAGGGGCAGGGAGGAGGGGGTACAAAATGTAATGGCTGACCCGGGGGGGGGGGGGGGGATAAGCATCGGCACACGGCACAAAGTTCTAAATGTTCTTAAGTTTTTATGATTTAGGTTTAAAGTTTGTATCTGACTGTTGCAGGTGGTAAAGACTACGAAGTTTGTTACATGTGGGTGGTTGCACGGTGGGGAGAGGGAGAGATAATAGTGGGGCTGAAGGGGTGGACTTGTACCTGTTGTCGTTGTTGGATGTTACCCTGTATCACATGCTTAATAAAACACAGTTTCAAAAAAAGATGCCCAAGAGTAGTGACCTTGAACAATTCACTTTACCCTCCATTGCCTCGGAAGAAAGGCCTGGCAATCTACTTCTGGTCACTCTTTGCCAAGAAAGACCAGAGGCTGTTGGGTGGCCACAAGTCAGCACTAACTCGATGGCACACATTGCATAATTGCAGCTTTTAAAGAGTTCTCCTTAGGGCAAGCTCTGAATTCCATCCCTTGCATTCATAGTATTGTGCGATATTCATTATAACTCATTACTTCTGCTTTCTTCCATTTTTCTTCCCTTAATTTTGCAGTCAATCGTGCCTTTCCTGAGAAAGTACTTCAGGATACAGTTTTATGAAATACACGGTTCAAAACCCTATTCTTTTCCTAAAATTCATGATTCATTTTTAAATTCACTATTTGTCTGAAAAGCTAGGTAGGCTATATATAAGTCAGTATTCTGTAATGCAGTCAGGGCTGGCGTTACCATTAGGCAGACTGCGCAGTCACCCAGGGCAGCTGCAGTCAAAGCAATTCAAAATGTCTTGACAGCTAAGCAGGCTCAAAGAAACTTTAGTCCACAGTTTTACCTACAGGAAGGATGAGCAGTGTTTAGATATGATTGTTGGATTTAATTATCAAAATTGCAGGAGGGGGTGGGCGGTTAAGGCTGAAGGTTTGCCTAAGGTGCTTAATACCCTTGGAGCAGCCCTGGATACAAGGTGCGACTGTTTTTCATTTTCCTTGGCCTGATTCTCCAGCTCTGACCTTGTTCTGCCAGGTGTGTCTTCTTAAGTTTGTTCTTTTTCCCTGACCTGACTGGCTTCAGTTCAGTTTCCGTGGAGAGCAAAGAATAAACAGGACACCTCGCCCAGAAAGTTTTTGGGTTGGCAAGATCAAGAAGATCTTTTCCATAGCAATTATGACCTAAGATGCAGAGCTGAAATGACCAATTAATATTGTCATTCTCCAGGTCTGTGATTACTGCTGATTCTGCTAAAGTTGAAGATAAAGAGCATATGCTTCTATATTTGAAAATTAGGATTGTCAGTACTCGGGATGTACCTTTAAGAACAAAGGTTTGTATGTCAACATTAGGCCACTTGAATGTGAGATTATTTAAGACACTAAAGAACACCTGTCAAAAGTTCCAAGTCATGTGCCAGCGTACACTCCACAGCAATAAGTACTGCAGAGCAGATGTTCTTAAAAAGGGGCATCTTTTATCTTGTAAGCTTATAACCCAGTTCCACAATTGCAGGGTTTTCAATCAGCAAGCAGAATAATATCAGCCATACAAGTGGGTGATGGCATCTGACAGCTTCCTCGGAGCTTCTCCAGAATGATTTTCTGAGCACGTGTGGGCAGTTTCACTCAACTGCTTGCCTCATGAGTCCCCTCAGTCCTTTTGCCTGCTCTTCAAATAGATGTGACGTTTACTCTCTTTGGAATTGTTTCTACCACTGTATATAATTTTTGTTGAGTCAATTTATCTCCAGGAACAAGCAGGAATGAGTCTTCACATATGGGTACGTCGGTACCGACGGAGCCTGTGCGGGAACGCTCCCCAGCGTCCAATAAGAAAGCTTTTGGGAGCATCCCACAGCGCCTGCGCGCTGCCTTCCCGCCTTTCCCAACTGCCTCTCCTCAGTTTTCGTTTTTCCGCGGAGCCGGCAGGACGACGTCCTGTCACCGCAGAAACTTCTGTTTTATTTATTTATTTTTCTTGTGGTCGCGGCTGTCTTCCCCGACGCCACCGGTTCCGCCGGTGTTTTCTTTTCTGTGAAATTTTCCTTTTCCAAGGACTATTTTTCCCTCACGGTTTCTCAGGCCTTTAGGCCTCTCCTTTTTCCTTCATGGAACCGCCAGCCACTTCCTCCAGGAAATGTTCAGACTGTGGCGGTACAACTTTATTTTTAGACCCTCAAAGTCGGTGTCTAACCTGTTTGGGGCCTGACCTTTTTCCTCCGGAGCCTTTGGGCAACAGTTTGGTGAGAAGAGGGTTTCAACATCGAGGTTTCCTCGATACCCGGTTCCCCTCCAACTTCAGGGCACCGTCCCATTCTTCTTCTACATAGGATCAGGTAACCCACAAACAGTCTGTTAAGACTAGCCAGTCCTCGAGTGGTAGGTCTCATGCACAGCATGCAGATGGCTCCGGCCTTGCCCTCGAGGGCCCACTGGCTTCAAAACCCCGGCGGGAGTCTTCGGTCTCCAATGCGTATGAGGGGTTTCAGGTTGTTCCTGGGGTTCACCTCCCACAGAACATACCTGAGCCGTGTCCGGTGGTGGCATCCGCTTCGAGCGGTACCGATACCCCGGTTCCGGCACTGGTGTTGGATGAAACACTCCTCACCAGGGATCGTCATCTGGCGTCCTCGGTACCTTCAGGTCCGGGGGATAATTCCCAGACTGACTTTCCGGTATCGGTACCGACACCGATACGACCACCGACGTCGGTACCCTCCAGACGTGCATTGATAGACTCGCTTCCTTCGATGCCGAGTCTGGAACCGATTTCCAGTCTGGAGGATTGGGTACCGACTCGCCTTGGTACCGGCTCCCCTTGGTACCAAAGGCTCGGTTCCGATGATTCGGATCCGCAACTCTCGGTTCCTCTGATGCCGTTTGAGTTGCCTCCAGTTGGCCTTCTTCCACCGGTATCAGACACGGTACCGAAGTCGGTACCGATGTCCACATTACCTTTACGGTCGGTGCCTGCTGCTAGTCTGGAAGACTGGGTACCGGCACGCCTTGGTACCGACACTGATCGGTACCGCAGGCTTGGTATTAGGGATGGCTGCCAGAGGTTTTCGGTTACCTCAGTACCGATTGAGCTGTCACCGATGGCTACTCTGATGGCTTTGTCGGCTTCAGCTCTGACATCGGTACCGGCACCGGTATCCACGGTAGCATCGTGGCCAGCTCCTACCATGCTTTTTTCAACAGGATCACTCCCTTCTATACCAGACTTGGAGTCGATACCTGGCATGGACGATGAAGTACTGACGGATGCTACTCCTGACAGCCAGTACCAGCAACCATCCTTTAGGGATACCACCCTGCACCGTGCAGGATCTTCTATTCCTATATATTTGGATAGATCCTTCAGTGCTCAGGCTAGTTCTTCTGATCTAACCTGTCCAAAGGAGATTCCCGTTGGAGATCCCTCTTTTCAGAGTTTTCTCCTGGAAATAGCAAGATCACTTGCCATTCCTAGCCCTGGACAGGACCCTGCACAAGGCTCTGTTCCTACCAAAGCAAAGGAGAACATGATGCTTCCTTTGCATCATTCCTTGCAGGATCTCCTTCTAGGTCTGTGGGAAGCACCCTTAAGGGTACCCCCATTTTCCAGAGCAACTGATCTCCTATATCAGGTGCCCCCCTCTCCAGGGTTCCAAAAGACTCAACTTCCTCATCATTCCATAGTAGTGGAATCAGCAATGGGGCGAGTAAAGAGTAAGAAAAAGCACTCTTCTTATCCGCCAGGTCGTGAGTCTAGGACACTAGATGCCTTTGGACGTCAAACCTTCCAGACATCTATGCTTTCTGCAAGAATTCTCTCATATATCGCTTATATGAGTCTATCTCTTGGGGAGGTCACAAAGAAATTACATCTTTTGACTCCTTTCCTTCCAGATTCCGAGAGTGCAGACTATTCCTCACTGCTTAAGCATATCCAGAATATCTCTTGGTTTCTTTCTCGTGCTTCCCTAGACTCTTTTGAGTCTGTTAGCAGGACTTCTGCTATAGCTATAGGGGCACGACGTAGAGCCTGGCTCCAGGCTTCAGACTTGGACAAATGGGCACAACAGAGACTGGGACATACTCCTTGCACTGGAGAAGATCTCTTCAGCAAGGAGTCTTTACGTCAGGTTACTCAGTGGTCCACTGATTTACCTGTTCCTAGGGGTTGTTCTACACCTTCTTCTGTCCCAGTAGGTGGGAAATTTCCTACCAAACTTTCTTCCCATAGGAGAAGAAGGTTTTATTCATCACCTGCCCATCATACAGATGTTCCCAAACAGGGGAAGCATCGTCCTGGTCTGAAGAACCCAACCTCTCACCAGGCTCAGCAAACCCAGCAACCGCAGGGTTTCTGATCAATCATCATCAGATGCTTGTGACTCTTGGGGTTTAGAATCTGCAGTTTGCTTCTTCCCAATAGAGGCAATCCACCGCTTCATTCTAACCCCTAGACATGGATCTCTTTCCACAAGACATCCATTTTTTCTATATTTCTATGAGCTGTCAGGATGTTCATGCCTATAGGTCACAGGTTTCTCCTCTTCTTCCTGCTAGGGAAAGAGATCTAACCACTATCAAATGATAGTTTCCTGGGCCAGCATGTATTTTTTCCTTCTATAGACTTGCTACTTGGTAAGTCTTTTTTTCAGCTCCATTCTCTTCACCCTCTTAGCAAGCTTTTCCTTTGTAAGAGCGGTATTACTTCACTGGAAGGCTTTTTCTTCAGCCTCTCTAGTTTGGTCACTTTCCAGTGCGGAGTTTTTCCTCTCTGAGTTAACTCCTCTTTTTCTATTTTGCTTGGGGCAGCTTATCAGACATGTCCAGAGTTTTCTACTCCTGTTCTGTCTGTTTTTTCTGTTTTTAAACAGTAAGATTCTTTCTGCTGTCTTGCTAACAGCTGCCTATGCAGGAGCCTTAATGTTTGGATCATTGGTTCTTGTCCACAAACAACCAGATTTGTCCTCCACTAACATTCTGTCTAGTCTTAGTAGTGGCTCCAAGTCAGTGCTTCCATCTATCTTGGAGATTATCTCACTACAGGCTTTCTGAATTCTCTTCTATTTCTGCCATCTCCATTCCCTGGGTTTGGCAGCATAGTTGGCAGAGATACGGGCTCTCCAGCAGTCAGTCCTATCTCCTCTTTCTCCTGCATCATTCTCTCTGCAATCCTACAGAGAAGCTTTTCACTATGGGCCCTTGCTAGAGAGCATGGGGGTTTTCCTCCAACAGCTATCCTAGATGGTTGGAAAAGGCTTTTCAGTCATGTCTCCCATGACTGGAAGGGTTCTCCCTTCTTTTACTATCTCCCTTTTGATATAAAGGACATAGGCCTTCTCTTACGTGAAAACTTAAGGAGTTATCAATTCCCTGCTTGGTCCATAGTATTCCCAATCGGGGATATGCTCTTTCTCCTTGCAGCTCGTCCTCATGGTAAGAACGCATGATACATTTTGCCCTTAAGCAGGTCAACATGGTATCTCATCTCTATGCGTCTTCTGTCCACTTACCATGCTAGAGTTCTGGAAGACTCCGGACTTGCTGGCTACAGACTGATATTATCCTCTGTTTTTCACGTAACCCTCCTGGTTATTTCACTAGCTAGCATCCTTGCAGAGCATAGCCAGGAGGAATAGATTCTCTATATATCTTCTCAAGTAGGGTCCACCTCCTTGTTATTAGATTAATCTTTCCTCTCCACATATCCTATGTGAATACTGTGCTGTAGGCATATCTCTGTCTGCTTAACAGCAGACACCCATATATAGGCCTACATATTCATATCTATCTTTTGTGTGTAGTTTATGCCCTTCCATATCTCACTATAGATATATTCTTATATGTCTATCTATATATCTATATGTATATATACATATATATATATATGGATTTGTCGAGATATTTCAATATAGATAGATATGTATCCAAGTACTTATCTAACTGTCTAGGCTCATATAGCTATATGATTCTGACAGATGGGCTTTACCCATTCCTTGCTATCCAGTAGGTTTGGGATTCTGCACACACAACCACTCCTGTGGTAGTCAACAACTTTTATACCATAACCTTAGGGTTTAGGTACCTCTGAAGCTCTCCATGCTCCAATATCTCTCCTAACTTACCCCAGTTAGGTGAGACTTTGCGGATCTTCAGTTAATCACAGGCTTAACGCCTCAGGCATTTGTCCTCTCTTTTTGGGATACAAGGGATTCACATACCCTTCTCCCCACAAGGACTGTGCCTGTTTGTCCAAATCGGTTAGCCTTTCTCTTTTTGCTCCTAAGAGTGAGCCACTCTGCCGCCAAAAGAGTTCGGTTTTTGTCATAAAGCCTTCCGCTGAAGGCCCACCGTTTTTGTACTACCCCAGTTCTTCTACTGGGGTTACCTGTTACCTTTCAGGTTTCTGACCTCCACTATTTTTCCTACAGGTTTTCTACCTCCACTTTACAGTGAGGTCCTCTTCGAGGTTCCTCTACTGGGTTCCCCAGTAGATCCCATGAACCTCCATACTCTGTGAAACCCTGTTAGGGGAGGTCCATATTGCAATATTTCATTTCAATATCATTGATGACAATTATCATCTACACATGGACTCCTTCTCTGCAGTCCTATGCTACGTTAAGCTGTTTTTCCACAGCACTTTTCTCTTTTCAACTCCTACCCTCCATCCTTAGGATGCCTGGTGTTATTAGGTATAGCATGTTCCAATCTATGACATGCTGGGACTCCAGGCATCTTAGCTTGGGAGTCCCCATATGTGAAGACTCATTCCTGCTTGTTCCTGGAGATAGCACAGTTACTTACCTGTAACAGGTGATCTCTGGGAACAGCAGGAATAAGTCTTCACAACCCACCCACCTCCCCTAGGAGTTGTATATATATATATATCTTCTTTCCCTTCTCTTTCTCTCTCTTTGTCTCAGCTTTGAAACTCAACTGAGGAGAGGCAGTTGGGAAAGGCAGGAAGGCAGTGCGCAGGCGCTGTGGGATGCTCCCAAAAGCTTTCTTATTGGACGCTGGGGAGCGTTCCCGCGCAGGCTCCGTCGGTACCGACATACCCATATGTGAAGACTTATTCCTGCTGTTCCCAGAGATCACCTGTTACAGGTAAGTAACTGTGCTTTATCTGCAGCGGATGGAAACTTTTTTAAAGACTGGGTACTACTGCTAAAGGGTCTGTATCAAGATTGTGGCTGGCACTGAATAGCAAGATATCGAGGTCTGTGCTGGCAGGTATTCAGCATCGCTCTTCAGTAGCTATCAAAGAGGATTGACGATGGCCTTTTTTCTCGCCTGTGTTATGCAGATAGTTGTCTGGATAGAGGTGCTGAAAAGTGCTGCTATCCAGATAATTCAGCAGGAGCTGCTGGGTCACCAGGAGCCAGCACTGACTCAAAGGCACACATTGCAGTGCCCATGGACTACGCCAGCACTATGCAGATATTGCCAAGGCAGTTTGTAAGGGTAATTAGCAGCACTATACAAATAGTGCCTCCCAATATCCCATTCAGAGGCACTTTTCTAGATAAGCGCTTCTGAATATTCACCCTTGTATATTTATCTTCCTTTATTTAGTTTCTTCTTTACCTTTCTGTCATTTGTTGAACAAGCCTAAAAAAAGCAACAATTTAGCAGTAGCTACTACTTCTTGTTTTCAGTACTGAGTTCAGACTTTCTGCATTATTCAAGATGCCAAATGGAAAACCAGGATTCAAGGGGTGCTCCACATACAAAAAGATGTCAAAACACAGATTCTCAAAATGAATGAGTGTCTCATGATGTCATTAACTGTAATAAGTGTGCTCGGCTGTCATCTTGAACAAGAAGGATAAGATGATATATGCTTTGCAACGTCCTTAAATGTCTCATGCAACAGGATCTTTCTCTACTTCTAGAAGCACATCATTAAACTATGAGGATGTTCAACACAGTACGAGAGACTCAGGGATGAAAAGCTGGATTCTACCAGGAAAATAAGTCCTTATCCATCTATAAAGTGGTGTGGAGACTCTAAAGAGAGATTTAAGAATCACTGTGTTGTAAGAGTTGATGAGATGAGTAGTGCCATAAAATTTTCAGTACCTGCAGTCAAGAAATCCAATGACACATTGCTCTGGAGGACCTGGACAAGATTCTCAAGTGCAGAGACATATTTCTGCATACAAAGATTCAACTTGTCCAAGCCATGTTATTTTCAATAACGTCATATGGATGAACAAATCAGTCAGTACTAGAGGAGATTAAACCTAAGCTTTCTTTAGAAGTTCAAATGGCAAGAATCAGAGATTATCACAACAAACTTTCCCTCTAAAATTCAAAATTCCCCATCTTCCAGAATCTAAACTTGCACTGTTCCGTCCTCACCTCCAATGAATTTTCCTGCTAAAATTCAAATTTCCTGCCTTTTCTCCAACAAACTTTCCCACCATAATTAAAATTTCCTGTCTTATTCCCACCAGTCCAATTTAAGAACCACTATATATAAGAACAGATATCCACTGAATAACCACATCACCCTGAAGAAAGCCACAGCGATGACTGAAATATTAGTTCCACTTACTTAAGACACAGCATGACCCAGAAAACTGCAAAGATCAAATGACAAGACTTTGACTATCATATTTTGGACACATCATGCAAAGAGAAAGACATCAGGCTTGGCAAGATTGAAGGTCAACCCAAACGAAGAAGGTCGTGCAATAACAGCAGCTATGGATGCCATTTTATCAACAATTAGTCTTCTGAATGAAGACCGAACACGGTTGAGGACAACTATCTACAGGGTTGCCATGAGTCAACATCAGCTCGACAGCACTTAACAATAACAATCACATCAAGGTCACAATCTTCACACAGTGCTGGTAGCTAACAATTGCTTCCATAGTACCATCTGTCGTTCCCATGGTGCAGAAAATTGATCCCTAGATGTTAAAGCAATCATAACAGATGTCCCACAGTGATAACAAGAAGTGTCATCATTGCTTCTGCCCACTTGGTGCTATCATCAAGAAGAGAATGTTGAGAAAAGAGCTGACAAATCACCTTCAGAAGAAAATGCTGGATTATTATTTGTTAATCTTTATAGTATGAGCTATGGCAGGATGCTAGATGGGGGAGTTGAGGTGCATGAAATTGCTTTTGTGATTTTAAGCCTGAAAGTATTAATAACATTTTTGAATGATGTTTATGCTGTTCCTTTTTCCTGGGAACATATGAAAGAGGGTTCCGAATTGCTCATCAAGATGTGACACAGAGAGTACGGAGGCAAATATCCTGTGAAAAGATTAGCAGAAATGTGGTATGTGAAGAATTTCTAGGGTTGATAATAATGGTGTACCATGTTTCTTCAGTGCGAAGGGGCCAATGTTTACTTCCCCTCTCCCCCACTCCCCATCTCTTCTGATCCTCTGGCCCCTTTGCAAGTGATTCAATACATGCTAACATTTAGATCTGCTCCCAAGCAGACATAAATATCACTGCTGACAATCTAAGCATTATTTCTGCAGGTTTAGTGCAAGTATTTTATAAAGAAGCTTGAGAGCACATTTTATAAAGGACGTCCTCGTGCAATCTAGGACATCTAAGTCCGAGCATCTTAATAAAAAAAGCAGGCACGTGAGGATCATGTGATGTGGTGAGCTTGAGCGGACGTGGATCGCTTGAGCTCTGGGCTCCCCTCCCTCATACCGGCATAAAGGACCGTGTTGTGGCCGACGGAACGGTGCAGAAACAGTGAGTGCGGCAGCAAGATTGTGTGGAGAGCATGCATAAAATGTTGCATGGCAGCGGCGGTAAAAGTTGGGAGACGGGAGAAAGACCGCATGGTGGGGCAGCAAAAAATGGCGGACGTGTCAGCAGAGCCGAGTTTGCCGGCCTCACCTGCACTTGTGGAGGAGATTTCCGCGGCGGTGGCAAGTGCATTGGCGGCGCAGTTTGAAGCTTTAAACAGTAAATTGGACAGTTTACAGAATTCAGTGAGCTCTCTCTGTAGCCGTATGCAGGAGGCAGAGGCTCATATCGTACAGAGCAAGGAAGTGGTGGAAAAGCTGACGACTGAAATGGACTGCATGAGGGCAGCGTTGCAGGCGCACGAGGAGAAGCTGGATGATATGGAGAACCGATCCAGGCTGAAAAATCTGCGGGTTTTTTGGGCATACCAGACACTAATGGACAGAGATCTGAGAGAGTATGTGGGGAAATTGGCGATGCAGATCGTGGAGGGAGCAGAGCAGGGAGAGAAATTTGTGATCGAGAGAGCACACAGAGTTGGGACCAAGCACACGAAGGATCACCAGCCTAGAGTGGTGTTGGCAAAGTTTTTGCAGTTTACTCAAAAGGAAGATGTGCTGCAAGAAAGAAAGATGTTATTGTGCAAGATAACATAAAGGTGAGAGTGGTGCAGGATTATTCGACTGCTTTGAGACAGAGGAGGAGAGCGTATGCGCCGGTGTGCCAGAAACTGATACAGGCGGATATAAGATTTACGGTACAGTACCTGGCCAGACTGCACATTACCCTTGAGGGTACACATCAGGTGTTTGAATCCGCAGCAGAGGTGACAAAATTCCTGGAGGATCGAGTGCGGAGTGCCCAATGATGAAACAGGTGGAAGCGACCTGAGCAGAGTCCAGGAAGGTGGTGGATAAAGAGTGAAGATCCCTCCCGGGAGGTACCGACGAGCAGAGGCTGGACTGGATGCGAGGCATCTCGTTGAGGGGGACTGTTACTTTTGCCTCCAGCAGTGGGGAGAGCGTTGCCAAGAGGCTTGGAACTTTATTGGTAGCAAAATGTTGGGGGGGGACGGGAGATAAAAGCTGATTACTATATTAGGAATGGTTGCATGTTGTTGTATGGGTTGGAGCAGGAGGGGCCTGTTCAGTATTGTTCTTGTTTCATTTGTTAAGGTATTGTATGATAAGTTAGCAATGTTTTGCCATATCCTATTGGGAGGTCTTTGCTCGGGTACACAGGTAGGAATTTGGGGGATAGTGGCTGCCAGAGTGTAAGGGGGCTAGATGGGGGAGACGTGTTGGGGGGAGGGGAAGCTTGAACACATTGTTAGTGATCCAGCGAGGAGGAGAGAGGGAAGGTCTAAGGATGAGAGGGGGTTGATAGGGAGGGGCAGAAAATGGGAGGGGGTAAGGGGTGGGGGGAGGGGGAGATCGTAGCCTTGATGGGAGGTGGGTGGTGGACTCTGGGATGGATGGGAAGGACAAAGTGCCGAGAAGTATGAGCATGTTATAGATCCCTTGGGTTGAAGATCATCTCATGGAATGTGTGCGGGCTGGGAAGACCAGAGAAGAGATACAAAATTTTACAGGCCCTAGCGAGACATAAATGTGATATTGCCCTATTACAAGAAACCCACCAGACAGCCAAAAAATATCTTAAATTGCGGAGATCTTTGGTGAGACAAGGATGGGGGACCCCTGCGAAAGGAAAGAAGGGAGGAGTGGTCATCTTGGTCCATAAAAGGGTCAGATTTACAAAAGAGCAGATGTATATTGACCCAGCCGGCAGATATTTGTTGGTGTATAGGCTGCTGGAGGGGAAGCCTATCGTGTTAGGCAATCTGTATAGTCCCAGTACGTTAGATCGGGGGATGTACGCTAGTTTAGCCTCTTGGGTGGAGCAAATGACGGAGGCCCCGTTGTTATTGGGGGGAGACTTCAATGGGGTCCTGGATGTTGACCTAGACACGTCGTGGGGGGTGTGAGGATCGGAACAGGACACAGCCAGCCAGAGTTTTACAAGGGCTGCATAGGCGATTGGATCTGGTAGATGCGTGGCGATTGCTGCATCCGACGGAAAGAGATTTTACCCATCAATCCTGGGCACATGGGTCTAGCGCTAGGATAGACTATATTTTGGTTTCAAAGGGGCTTTTCGCCAGAACTGAGGCAGCACAGATCGGTCCCACCGAGATCTCCAATCATGCAATGATATGGGTAGAGCTTGATTGGTATGATGCGGTGTCAAATTTAGACGCTGGAGGTTCCCCGTAGAACTTTATAGAGACACGAACTTTCATATCTTTTTGAAGTAGAAGTGGCAAGGGTTTGCGGAATATAATGAACAACATACTAATGACCCGGAGCTATTTTGGGAAATGGCCAAAGTGATTTTGCGGGGAGATATCATTGGATATGTGGCACAGAGAGTACTAACCGAGCAGATTGTTCGGATGGAACGACAAACAGTTAAAGAGCGGCGGAAATGGGTGAGCTGCCCTAGCGCAACTAATAAAAAGAAGATGTGGGAGGTGCAGGTGGCTCTGAATGAGTTGTTGCATAAATGGGCGAAGAAATCGTTTGCATATTATCGATATCAGTTGTATTGTTTCGGGGATAAGCCGGGGAAGTTACTAGCACGATGACTTCAAGGCAGTCGGGGCACTAGAATGGTGGCGGCGTTGCGAGACAGACAGGGAAAACTGCAGAAGGAGGGACCGGAGATTGCCCGGGTGTTTAGAATGCTTTATCAAAAGTTGTATGCAGGAGGGGAAGGCTCGGTGAATAGAATGGAAGAAGTTTTGCGTGACCTAAAGTTGCCGCAGTTGAGTGATAATCAGCGCGCCCAACTGGACCAAGCCATTACGTTGCAGGAAGTGCAGCAGACTATTCAGAGGGCGGATTGTTTTAAGGCACCGAGTCCGGATGGATTTGGGGCCGAATTTTACAAGATATTGGAATTTATTTATTTATTTAACAGTTCTTATATACCGCGCTCTTTGTCATCAGTACGGTTTACATCGAAACAAAGTAACACTTGGTCAGTCAATTCTGGCCTACATTTACAATTAACAGGGTTTTAACATGGAGGTAAACAGGGGAAACTATTTACATTTTGAACAATATACTTGCAGGTGCTCAGTTGGCTATATTAAGATTCTAGCATGTCTAAGTTATCGGATACCAAAATGGTAAAGGGGATGGAAGGATACTCCTATGAAGAAAGGCTAAAAAGGTTAGGGCTCTTTAACCTGGAAAAGAGATGGCTGAGGGGAGATATGATAGAAGTCTATAAATTAATGAACGGAGTGGAACGGGTAAACGTAGATCGATTGTTTATGTTATCAGAATATAGAAAGACTAGGGGACATGCAATGAAGCTACAGGGTAAACTATTTAAAACTAATAAAAGAAAATATTACTTCACTCAACGTGTAATCAACTCTGGAATTTGTTACCGGAGGATGTAGTAAAGGCTGTTAGTGTA
Organism: Ichthyophis bannanicus; assembly: GCA_033557465.1. Classification (NCBI taxonomy): domain Eukaryota; kingdom Metazoa; phylum Chordata; class Amphibia; order Gymnophiona; family Ichthyophiidae; genus Ichthyophis; species Ichthyophis bannanicus. Next base: position 232,868,639 of record CM066042.1, read on the forward strand.
GCTGGGTTTAAAAAAGGTTTGGACAAGTTCCTGGAGGAAAGGTCCATAAACCATTATTAAGAAGGGACCCAGGATATCAATGCTTGACCCAGTACAAGCATTGCGGAACCTGTGTCTTTTGGGGAAACTGCTAGGTACGTATGACCTAGATTGGCCACTGTTGGAAACAGGATACTGGGCTTGATGGACCTTGGTCTGACCCAGTATAGCATATCTTATGTTCTTATGTAGATAGCATAGGATTTAAATTGGAGGGTGGGAGGGGTGGGGGGTGATGGGAGGGTACATCTGGCTGTGTGAAGTGCATGAGAAACAGGTGGTGTTTGAGGGCCTTTCTAAACTGCACAAGGTCCCTCATTACTCTAAGGCTGGGTGGGAGTCTGTTCCAACACCTGGGAGCGTAGTTCACAAATGCCCTATTGATGGTTAACTGGTTACGTTTTGTAGATTCACTTGGTATAAGTAGCATATCTGCAGCTAGTGATCTCCTAGATCTGTTGTTTGTGGTGTGTACAAGAAGGTCAGAAATTGATGAAGGTGATATTTTGTTGAAGGCCTTGAAGGTAATGAGGAGGGCCTTATATAAGATTCTGCAGCTTATTGGAAGCCAATGGAGATCTTTTAGAATGGGGGAGATGTGGTCACTCCTTGAGGCTCCGCACAGGACACGGGCTGCTGCGTTCATGGCTAACTGTAGAGGGTTTAAGGTAATCTTGGGGAGGCCGTGCAGTATTATGTTAGCGTAGTCGAAATGTGTTGTAACTAGCGCTTGGAAGATGGTGCGGAAGTCATCAGGCTCCATCATGGGTCTCAAGTGCCGCAGGGTTTTGATCTTGAAGTAGATAGCTTTTACCGTGCGTTTAATGTGCTCCTTGAAGTCCAACTGTTGATCCAGTATCACACCTAGATAGCGTATGTTGGACTTGACTGGGAGTTCTGCATCTCTCACTTTTAGTGTAGGTGGAGGTGAGAAGCATTTATTTCTTGTGACTATTAGGACTTCTGTTTTTTTTTTATTTATACGCAAGTTCTGGTTGAGCAGCCAATCCGTTATTGCGTTGAAGCCGTTGATTAATGCTGTATAGTCCGGGCATGTGACAGTTATAGGTGTAAACAACAGCACATCATCTGCGTACATGAGGCAAGATATGCCAAAGGAACGGGTGATGTCACAAATTGGCTGCATATAAATATTAAAGAGCCGCGCAGACAGGGAGGAGCCTTGGGGTACTCCTTGTTTCTGTTGGAAGGGTTTGGATGTAGTGTTACCAATTCAAACTTGCTGCCATCTGCCTTCGAGGTAGGATTTGCACCAATCCCATGCATGGTCTTGGATACCCTTCTCATGAAGCCTTTTAAGGAGTTGTACGTGATCTACTGAGTCGAAGGCTGCCGCTATATCGAGGAAGATTAATGCAAAGACCTTCTTGATGCTGTCTATCCCATTGATAAGTGTGTTGGTTAATGTAGTTAAGAGGGTTTCCACACCATGGGCCTCTCTGAATCCATGTTGACATGGGTCTAATGGGGAAGATGAATCTATATGTTGCTGGATCTGTCTCTGGGTCATCTTCTCAAGGATTTTAGCTAGTAAAGGGATACTAGAGATTGGTCGGTAAGAATCCTCTTTCTTTGGGTCCAGCTGGTTGTTTTTTAGTAATGGTCGAATGGATGTATGCTTGAGAGCATCAGGGAAAACTCCAGTTGCAAAGGACTGTTTTGCAATGTTGGCTATGAACGGACTGAGTTCTGAACGCATGGATCTGATCCAGTGAGCTGGGCATGGGTCAGTTGGAGCAGTCGTAGTGTTGATGATGGCGATAGTGTCCTCGATGGTTTTTGCTGAAGGAGGTGAGAGATTGGTGAGGGGAAACTGCATGTGGGAGGTCAGGGAGGGTTCATGTGATGTGGCGGTAATTATTTTTACTGCTTTGGATTGAATGTAATTCGCGTACGCCTGAGGCTGAATACATTCTTGTTGTGGTGGAGATGGCTGGTTGGTTAAGGATTTTACTAAGTTGAAGAGGTCACGTGGCTTATTTAGCGAGCGGCTGAGGAGCTCAGCATGGAATTCCTTCCTCCTGACCCATGTTGATTCCCGATGGAGTTTCAGGTATGTTAAGTAGGTGGCTTGGTCAGAGGTGCTACGGGTATGTTGCCATTTTCTCTCTAGTTTTCCTAGATGGAATAGAGAAGATCGTAGCTCGGGAGAGAACCATGGAGCAGACTGCTTTTTAGTAGCTCGGTTGTCAGGTATTGATGGTTTATTAATGTCCTGTTGTTGAGCATATAAGGAGAGGGTGTCATTCCAGTTGGTAACCATTTCATTGAGGTTGACTGTTTGAGGAATGTTTTGTGTCCCCCTCGTTGTTGGCGGTGTATCATCGAAGAATACAGAATGGCTCATTAAGTGGGGGGATAACCATGTCCATATTATATTGATTCCAAAACCCGGAAAGGATCATACGCAGAGGGCCTCATACAGGCCAATCTCGTTGATAAACCGACTGGAAGGTGTTGTCCAAGGTCCTGGAGGAGCGGCTGGCTTCAGTGCTGGGAGATCTGGTGCATGAGTCACAGGTGGGGTTTGTGAAGGGACATTTCTCGGTGCGTAATTTGAGGAGGATTTTGGCGTCGGAGTGGGTGCGAGCGTGGGGGGGGTGCCATCACTGTTGGTTAGTTTTGACGCGGAGAAAGCGTTTGACCAAGTGAGTTGGCAGTATTTGCGAGGTTTGTTGCCATGCTATGGACTGGGACCGTCCTTTTGTGACATGGTGAATATTCTCTATAGGAACCCTACTGCGGGGGTGATATGCAATGGAGTGGTGTCGGAAACGTTTTCCTTGGAGAGTGGTACATGGCAGGGATGCCCACTATCTCCGCTGTTGTTTGTGCTTTCCTTGGACCTCCTGATACGAAAGGTAGAAGCCTCCAAGGATATCCGGGGGGTGCGGATAGGGACGCATGGGTTTAAAATAGCAGCTTTTGCTGATGATCTATAGGTACATCTGCTGTCCCCGGAACGGGCGCTGCTGCGGTTATTACAGGAATTTTCGTTGTTCGGCAGTTTTGCGGGACTTCGCATTAATAGTGATAAGTCGGAGGCCTTGGATGTGTCGGGGCAGATTTGGAGGGAATGGGGGGATACCTTTCCGCTTAAATGGGCGGAGGATGGGTTTACTTATTTGGGTATTTTTTTTGCTGAAAGAGCCGAAGGAATTGTATAAGCGGAACGTGGAGAAGATCTTTCTCAAAATGCAGAATCAACTGCAGGCGTGGAATCCACTTCCATTGTCCTTGTTAGGAAGGGTGGCGGCGGTGGGGATGGTGGTTTTGCCCAGGGTGCTGTACTGGTTGCAAATGCTCCCATTCTGGCTGCTGCACCGTGATTTACTGCACATGGAGCAAGAGATTCAGAGGTTTTTATGGAAAAGAGCCAGGGCCCGAATCTCGATGAGGCGTCTAAGAGGGAGGTGGCAACAGGGGGGATAGGGATTCCAGATCTCTTCCTCTATGCATTGGCGTGCCAGGTGAGGCATTTAGGTGACTGGTTGGGGGACACGGAAGTGTATACCCCATGAGCTTTGGAGGAAGCCTTCGTGGTGCCCCATTCTTTGTTGGCAGTATTGCACGTCGAGGGGTCGGATCTTCCGGCAAGTTTAAAGAGGCGCGTGTTGGTGGCTTCGGCAAGACAAACTTGGCAACACTTGAATAGGTTTTGGGAGAGGTCTCCGAGGGTCTCGAGCTGGTTACCCCTGCAGGGTAATATAAAGTTCTCTCCGGGCTGTGAGAACGCAACCCTGGAGAAGTGGCGGGAACTAGGAATTCATAATGTGGGTCATGTGGTGGACTCGTCAGGGCGATGTAACTAGTTTGAGAGCCTGTGTAGGGAGTATGATTTGCCCAGGCGTCAATGGTTTGCATATGCTCAGCTATCCCATTATGTGGGGTCCCTTCCATTGGGGGAGCTAACGGTGGAAAGCTCAGCGAAGATTTTGGAATTTTTGGGCTTGGGGGAAGTGTCTCGGATCTGAAGAAAAAACTGGATAGGTATAGGGCTCCGCAGGATTACTCGAGGGAAGAGGCTCTCTGGACAGCAGAGTTGGGTGTAGAGATAGACCCAGGAGCGATCAATAAGGCCTTGGGGCGGATAGCGGGACTGGCAGAAGGGGCTAGGTGGAGAAAGGTGCAATTTAAGTGTATTATCAGGGCTCATTTTTCTCCGAGGAGAGCGCTGAGGATTCGCCTTACCACAGATAGAGGTTGCCCAAAGTGTTCTTGTTCCTTGGCGGATCCGAGTCATATGTAGTGGGGGTGTCAGAAAATCCGCCGGTATTGGGTGAGAATCAGTACTAATGTGGGGGGTTTGCTCCAACAGCAGATTAATTGGATGGGGCCCTTGGTGGTTTTGGATCATTTGGGACCTCTTCAGCCCAAGGGCAGGTGGGAAAGACTATTGGTGAGGAAGACATGTCTGGTGGAGAAGGGACCGATATTGCATAAATGGAGAGAACAGGCAGCCCCCACTTTTTGGGAATGGCGCAATAGCTTTCACCAATTGATGCTTTTAGAGCGACGGGGGGCGAGGGGAAGTGTCAAATGCTGGCCTAGATTCTTGCTGGTGTGGGAGCCTTATATTCAGAGCTTGAACCCGCACGCTCGAAATGGCTTCTTCAGGTGAGCTAGGGGAAGGATATCAGGTGGGAGGAGAGGAAGGGGCAGCGGTCGATAGAGTAGAGGGATGGTAGGTATAAGTAGAAGTCCTGGTGGGGGTATGAGGGGAGGCTATGAGGGTGGGGGGGAAGGGGTTGGGGTAATAAAATAAATGTAATTCCATGACAGTTGCTGGTGTGCCTCTGGGCGGTGGATAAGAGACAACCTTGCCTGGGGGAGATATGTATTAATGTGTGTTTGTATTTTGGTAATGTTGTGGATTAATAAACAGAAGTTTAAAAAAAAAAAAGCAGGCACGTCCAAGTTCAGGCACCATTTTACAAACATGGACGTGACTGATATGGAGATCTATGGGAAGGTCTACATAGACGTTCCCAGAATAGTATTCTAGAATGGGAACATCTAACAGTCTAATGGTTACAGTAGTGGGCGAGGACCAGCATGGCCTGGGTTCAAATCCCACTGCTGCTCCTTGTGATCTCGGGCAAGTCACTTAACTCTCCATCTTCTCTACACCCCCTGGATGTTTTAAGGCCAAAACAAGCACTTTCCTGATGCCTGTTCATGCCAAGGTCTAAACTTGGATGGGGTTGCAGAGGTCCCTAATGGTTCTGAAATTGAGCGGAGGACTTCTAAGTCCATTGCACCTCCCTAGACATGCTTCTGTCACACCCCCTACTTGGACATTGCCACACCAGATACTTTTTTCTGTTTTTTTATTTCTAAGTTTACATATAATACATCAAGCAATAATTACACACTTGAAAGAAAAGGAATTGCACAATATCAAGGAAACAAAACATCAAAGATAAATATCAAAAGAAGAAAAAAAGAAAAGAAAAACTTTACACATGCTAAACACTAATAGCCCACAACATGCAGTATATCACAAAAGAAACAGAAAACCCTAGGAAAAGGCAGGTGGCATGGTCCTAGACCAAATCAAAGCTTCCAGAAAGAGTCGATCTTAGGAGGACCCTACTGTGACTACAACTGATCCCTGAGACTTCCTAGTGTCTAGAAATACCCGTAATTGTTTAGGATCATAAAAAAATATACCTAGCAGGTGAAGACTTAAAGGCATTTACATAGAAATCTAAGTACATAGGAAAAACCTAAGGCAACAACCTCGGGACACATGAACAGAAGCTAACGCATTTTAGCTGCATTACATTTGAAATGTTGGGGAAAACTCAGACTTCCTGATCGTAGCTCCAGTCTAGTCCCGAATCATAGAGTTGTATACCTCCTCCCGCAGCTAGGAGACTGAGCGTGTCACTCTTTTAGTGACTCCAGTATTAGTAGTCCCGGGTCCGCCCCCTTAACTCAGTTTTGCTCAGTCTTCTTGCAGCGGAAGGAGGTTCTGATCCCAGTGGTTCGGGACTCACTAGAGCAAAGAATAGGGATTTTAGTATTAGCCGTTTAAAAAAAAAAACAAAGACACAAGAAGATAGTTGGAATCTCTAAAGAATAGAGGTTCTGCCCCTTTAAATTGGCGTTTGCATTGGCCTTTCTAATTTTGGCTGGAAATAGCTTGTGAGCTTCCCCCCTTCTCCCCCCTCTCTCTGGGGTGCAGAACGTCCAGGAGAGTGTGCGGGGGATTGAGCAGGGGCCCTCCGTCCTTCTTTCCCCGAGGCGGGAAAGCGGGCGTTGAGGACGGTGCCGCGTGCACGCGCCCCGGCCGCGGTCAAGAGGCAGTGATCCGGCAGCGGGAGAAAAGTGCCGGACTGCAGGAAGAAGACGGCACGGGGTAAGAGAGACTGCGGGGGTACTGGAGTAGCGCCAGCAGTTTCAGCGGCGGTTTTTTCAGAGCGGGGCCGGGTGTAGGCAGCTCAGTTCGTGCGGGCTCTGTGGAACAGGTCCGGACCACGCGGCAAAGCGCAGGAGCCGCGAATTGAGCGGGAAGCGCTTCAGGGAACTCTAGTTGGTTCAGGTTGTTTTTTTTTTGGGGGGTCGGTATAGGCCCGTCAAAAAAAAAAAAAAAAGAGACAGAAATAAAAAAGATAAATAAGTAGAGGAAAAAGGTTTAAAGTAGAACGTGGTTTATTTGGTCTCTGGCCTTTTGGTGGTCCCGGGACTGAACAGTGTGATTCATGTCGGGTAAGCCTAGGTGCCTCTTGTGTGGGGCACGGAAGAGTTCAGTCTCTGAGGCTGGTTTGTGCAGAGGCTGTAGTTTTGAAGCATCCATGGTGGATAGGGAGCCAGAGGGGTCTGAGGCTCCTGGAGAGGGGGTGCCAAAGGATCTTTCTCCATCCCAGGAACCACGGCAGGACCCTAAGCCGGGACCTTCCTCGGTGTTGGAGGGGCCCCTACCCCAGGTACCTTTACAAGGAGGTCTGGGGGCAATTTTTTCGCCGCAGTTTTTCTCTCTCTTGCAGCAGGCGGTTGGAGGGTCTGCTGCTGTGGTATCGAGGACCTCGGCAGTTGAGCTTCGGGGGCCTAAGAGGCCGGGGGATAGTTTGGAAGAGGAAGCCGGAAATGGGGGTAAAAGACCCAAACTGCGCTTGGAGGGTGAAGAGCAGGATTTGGGAGAGTCAGCGCTCTGGGAGTATTCAGATAGAGAACAGGATTTGGAGGAAGGTGAGCTTACGGAGCCAGAGGAGCAGGCTAGAATTGTACGGGTGTTCTGTAGAGAGGAGCTGTCGGCCTTGATTGCCGAGACCTTAAAGACTTTAAATGTCCCGGTTTCGGATTCTGCAGAGGAGACGGAGCTGGAAGATCCTCTTTTGCAGGCCATCAGGAAGTCCCAGAGATCCTTCCCCATTCATAGGATTTTTAAGGAGATGATTCAGGAGGAATGGGATACTCCAGAAGCCGGTGTCAGAGGGGCTAGGGTTATGGCTAGGCTTTATCCTCTGGTGGAACCGGATAAAGATATATTTAAGCCACCAAAGGTGGACGCAGCAGTAACTGTGGTGACTAAGAAGACGACTATTCCGGTAGAAGGGAGTGCAGCACTTAAGGATGTACAGGATAGGAGATTAGATTCTTTGTTGAAACAGGTGTTTGAGGTGAATGCTTTGTCCTTGCAGGCCTCGATTTGTGGGGCCTAGGTGGCACGTGCGTGTCTGCGGTGGTCCCAGAAATGGAAGGGGACTCAATCGGATGACGTTTCGGAGGAAGCTGCACACATTGAGTCAGGGACGGCGTACCTGGCGGATAGTCAGTATGATTTGATTAGAGGGCTAGCTAAGAGTATGGCTTCAGTAGTGGCGGCCAGGAGGTACCTGTGGCTGCGGAATTGGGCTGCGGATGGGGCCCCCAAGGCACGGCTAGTCAAGCCCCCATTCAGGGGTAAGCTCCTGTTTGGGGAGGAGTTGGAGAAGTTGGTCAAGGATTTGGGGGAGTCGAAAGGAGGTCGGTTACCGGAGGACAAGCTGAAGCAGAGTTGGACAGGGGGTCCGTCCAGGAGTCAGCGTAGGGAGTTCAGGCGTTTTCGACCCTCCAGGTTTCCCCTGGCGCAAAGGGGAAGTTTTTCCTAACGGGCGCAAGGTTTTCGGGGGTTGAGAGGGGCAGGCAGAGGCTTTGCTGCTTCCGCGTCCCCGGGATCCAAAAAGCCGCAATGAAGTGAGGGGGGCCCAGGTGGTGACGGTACCAGTAGGAGGGTGGTTACGAGGTTTCCTTCCTGCCTGGGCCCAAATTACGTCGGATCAGTGGGTGTTGGAGATCGTGCAGAGGGGCTATGCTCTCGAGTTCCAACATCCGGTGAGAGACGCGTTTGTGCGGTCCCCATGCAGAATGAAGGCCAAGCACGAGGTGGTTCGCCAGACTTTGGAAAGATTGATAGAGCTGGACGCGGTGGTACTGGTTCCGCTGGAAGAACAAGGCAGCGGTCGGTACTCGATTTATTTCGTGGTACCAAAAAAGGAGGGTACCATGCGTCCTATTCTGGATCTAAAGAGGGTGAACCGGTGTCTCCGGGTGTCGCATTTCCGCATGGAGACCTTGCGGTCGGTTATCGGAGCAGTGCGGCAGGGAGAATATCTAACGTCATCGGACTTGTCAGAGGCTTATCTGCACATTCTGATCAGAAGGGAGCACCAACGATTCCTTCGCTTTGCAGTCCCTATGGAGCATTTTCAATTCCAGGCGATGCCATTTGGCCTCGTGACGGCGCCGAGAACATTCACCAAGATTATGGTGGTGGCAGCGGTGGCGTTGCGAAGGGAGGGAGTGTTGGTGCACCCTTATCTGGACGACTGGTTGATTCGGGCGAAGTCGCGGGAGGAGAGAGTCAGCAGGCGACGGCTCAGGTGGTGGACTTCTTGCAGAATCTGGGGTGGGTGATCAATGTGGCAAAGAGCAAGTTGACACCTGTCCAGGAGTTGGAGTATCTCGGGGCCCGTTTCAACATGTGCAAGGGGAGAGTGTTCCTACCGATGCAGCGGGTTCAAAAGTTGAGAGGTTTGATTCGAGCCTTCCTAGGGCTCCGAGCGCCGTCGGCCTGGAGGTACTTGCAGCTGCTGGGGACGATGGCGGCCACGATAGAGGTAGTGCTGTGGGCCAGAGCGCATATGCGACCCCTGCAGAGGGCGTTGCTCCGGAGGTGGTCGCATCAGTCCGATCCCTTGTCCAAGACGGTGTGTCCCAGAGAGGCTCGCAGGTTGCTGCGGTGGTGGTCGCGGCCGGGGGGTCTGGAGAAGGGCATGTCTTTGGAGATGCCATAGTGGAAGCCCTTGACGACAGATGCGAGTCTGTTCGATTGGGGGGCGCACTTCGAGGGACATTTTGCTCAAGGGCAGTGGGCCGATCTCGAGAGGGGATGGTCCATCAACAGGTTGGAATTGAGAGCTGTGTTTTTGGCGCTTCGGGCATTGCAAGGGCTGCTGCAGGGAAAGGCGGTCAGAGTATTCTCCAACAATGCCACGGCGGTGGCTTACATAAACCGGCAGGGAGGAACCGGCAGTGTGCAGTTGGAAGTGGAAGCGGACAGCTTGCTGGAATGGGCCGAGCAGCATCTTGAAGCGTTGTCGGCAGCGCATGTGGCAGGAGTGGACAATGTGACGGCGGACTTCCTGAGCCACGTGCGAGTGGATCCGGGAGAATGGTGCTTGAACCAGGACGTTTTCGAGGCGCTGGTACGGCGTTGGGGTCGGCCAGTGATGGATCTCATGGCGACGTTCGAGTCGGCAAAGGTCGGCAGGTTTTTCAGCAGAAGAAGGGAACGAATGTCAGAGGGGCTAGATGCTCTGATTCAGAGTTGGCCGGAGAGCGGCCTGCTGTATGTGTTTCCGCCGTGGGTACTTATCGGCAGGGTTCTCCTGCGCATAGAGCGGCACAGGGGGCTGGTTCTGCTGGTAGCGCCAGACTGCCCGAGAAGATCGTGGTATGCGGATCTGATGCGTCTACTAGCGGAACCGCCATGGAGGCTCCCGGACAGACTGGATCTTCTGGTGCAGGGACCGCTAAACATGCCTCAGGTACATCGATTTTCGCTTACGGCCTGGCTATTGAAAGGGCGAGGCGGATGGCTAGAGGTTACTCGTCAGCGGTGATTGCTACCTTATTGAGATCAAGGCGTAGGTCCACGTCTTTGGCGTATGTCAGAGTGTGGAGGTTGTTTGAAGCTTGGTGTGCGGAACGGCAGTTGCGAGCTTTGAGGGCCACGGTAGCGAATGTTTTGTCCTTTTTGCAGGATGGGTTGGAAAAGGGCTTAGCAGCGTCTTCCCTCCGGGTACAGTTGGCAGCGCATTCCTGTTACCGGGGAAACATGCAAGGGAAGCTGCTAGGTGTTCATCGAGATGTGAAGAGATTTTTGAAGGCAGCTTCCTTGTTGAGGCCTCCGTGCAGACGAACAGTGCCAGGTTGGGATCTCAATGTAGTTTTGGAAGCGCTGGTGAAGGAGCCCTTTGAGCCGTTGGCGAGGGCTACCTTGAAGGATCTCACGCTAAAGGTAGTGTTTTTGGTGGCTATTACTTCGGCGAGGAGGATATCGTAGTTGCAGGCTTTGTCGTGTAGAGAGCCGTTCTTGTCCTTTTCTAAAGAGAAAGTGGTGCTTCGGACAGTTCCGTCCTTTCTACCTAAGGTAGTCTCCGCCTTCCATGTGAATCAGGTAGTGGCTTTGCCGGTCTTTTCCAGGTTAGCGGACAGGGGAACGGCAGTTAGTTTGTATAAGTTGGACGTAGGCAAGGTCCTCAAGGTGTATTTGCAGCGGACGGAGTCTTGGCACAAGTCCGATAGATTGTTTGTCCTGTTTGGGCGCTCACGTCAAGGAGAGCCGGCCTCGAAGGCTTCGATTGCTAGATGGATTAAGGAGGCCATTGCGTTGGCTTATCTGTTGAAGGGCAGGCCGGTACCGCAGGGACTGCAGGCACATTCCACGAGATCCCAGGCGGCTTCCTGGGCGGAGTGTGGCTTGGTTCCTGTGGCAGAGATCTGCAGGGCGGCTACCTGGTCGTCGTTGCATTCCTTTGTCAAGCATTATCGGATTGATGTGCACGCGGAGAGGGATGCGCGGTTTGGATCGGCAGTGCTTCAGGCTGGTCTGGCAAGTCCCTCCCGTTGAGTACATTCACTGCTCTGCTACATCTCTGTGATTCGGGACTAGACTAGAGCTACGATCAGGAAGGTTAAATTATACTTACCTGTTAATTGTAGTTCCTGGAGTAGATCCAGTCTAGTCCCGCTGCCCGCCCAATGGACTGCTGCCAGGGGATAGCCTGAGCACATGGTAAGAGGTGTAGACAGTTGTGGTGCGGACTTGGCCTAGCAGTTACAGAGTCCGTATGGGGGGGGGTTGTCCGCTTCTCTGGCGAGTGTCCAGCTTCTCGGAAGGGGGGGCTGGGAAGAACGGGCGGCTCCTTCTGTTCCAGCATGGCTTTACTGTACTAATTTTAGAACACTATATCGTTAGGGAGTTAAGGTTTCTTTGTTGGTTAAAGAGGTTCATGTTTTTTGCTCTGGTGAGTCAGCTTTGACAATAGCATACTGAGTTAAGGGGGCGGACCCAGGACTACTAATACTGGAGTCACTAAAAGAGTGACATGCTCAGTCTCCTAGCTGCGGGAGGAGGTACACAACTCTATGATTCGGGACTAGACTAGATCTACTCCAGGAACTACAATTAGCAGGTAAGTCTAATTTAACCTTTTTGCCCAAAAATCAACTTTGCTGAATTCCTTACAACCCCCCTCGGGAACTCCGCTCTTCTAGCAAACTGCTTCTATCTGTGCCCTTCTCTTATATTGCTAACTCCAGACTTTTTTACGCCTGCAACAAACTACCTGTGTCTGTACGCCAGGCACTTTCTCTAACCCTCTTCAAATCCAGGCTGAAAACTCACCTCTGCGCCCGCTGCCTTTGGATCTTGACTCACCTGATCTCCTTTTTCTTTTTCTTTCCCCCTTGTTTTATCCCTGCCTTCACCTTCTGTGTTGTCTGTCTTGACTAGATTGTAAGCTCTGATGAGCAGGGACTGTCTCTTACATGTCTGTGCAGTACTGCGTACGACTTGTAGCGACAAATGCTCAGTCGTAGTAGTAGTAAAATTAAGTTTACGAGCCCGATATTGAATTGGGCAGCTGTGCACTGTGTTTGTTTGGTTTTTTTCTTTCTACTGCCACCAAGTCAGTGCTGACTTCTGGTCACCCAGCTGCCTCTGGATTTTCTTGGCAATGTTTCACCGGAAGTAGATTACCAGGCCTTTTCTTCTGAGGCAATGGAGGGTAAAGTGACTTGCCCAAGGTCACAAGGAGTGCCATTGGGAATCCAATCCTGGATTTTCTAGGTACTAGACAGTTGCTCTAACCACTAGGCTTCTCCTCCACTGCCATCCCTTAACCCCAGATATTCAATGCTGCAGCGACAAGGTTGCCGCACATACCCGGAGCCACCAAAGCTAACCGAGTAGCGGCGATATTGTACGCAACCCAGTTAGCTTCCACGGGTAAAACTAGGCCAGCTTTTGCTACACCTAGTTTTACCTGCCGATCTCTAACTGTGTAGTGGTGCAATATCGCTGCTTCCCGGTTAACGACAGTCTCCACCTCCGTTCCACCTCGTAACACCCCGGGGTTAGAAGGGGATATTCAACAGCACTAACCATTGAATATCCTGATTTAAAGCATTTACATGATTTACTGGGCTGTAAACCATATAAATGCCTTTCGAATATCGGACCCTAAGAGTCCAAGCCCTATCCGGCTCAAGCACATAGGTGACCAAAAGGGTTGCCCTCCGTATGTTCTCCATAGATGGCCCTTCCAAAAACTAAGTTAAATTTGGGATATTGAGAGATGCTTCGCTCTGTCCTTCAGTCGGTACATGACGGCTTCTTCGCAGACGGGTAACAAATCTTCAAAGTAGGGAGCAAGGCATTTGCCGGAATTCTCAATATATCAAGCACATAATTTTTGAAGAGTTCAGCTGAGGAGACATTAGTGAAGATTGGAAAATTCACAAAACGCAAATTTAATCTCTTAGAAAAGTTTTCTAACTTTTCTAACATGTCTTGAATAATAGAGCTATCCTTAATAAAGGATCCGCTCTACGTTTGCAAAGAGTGTACCCAAGTAGAAATTGTGTTGTTGAGATTCAGACAGGCTTGCTCATGAAGTTAAAAAGTAGTCCGCAGCTCCTTAGTTGTTCCTTCCACTACATTCAGGCAACCAGACACTGATTTCTCCAGAGAAACAATTGCAGACCAAATGGAGTCCGATGTTACCACCATGTTTGTCAGAATGCTGTCTCCAGATAAGGTGAGGGGGATCCCTTTGTGCTACGGTGTATATTGAGCCACTGGATCTGGCACCATACTCGATGCCATTCCTCCAAGATATATACCAGTCACAGAATGAGGGGGAATCCCTGAAACCTATGGGGGCTATAAGTAGCAAACCCAAGCTTAACAACTCCCCCAAAGATGGTAGCAAATCCCCTTGCCCAAAAGGGATAGGGAGGTTTGACGGAATGGCAACATACCAAGCGATGGGAGAGGCTCCTTCAGCAGGATGCGCTACTCGGGGCTCAAACTTGCGTCTGAACCTGAAAGGATTGCCCTAGAGCAGTGATGGCTAACCTTTTTGAGCCCGAGTGCCCAAACTGCCGCACAAAACCAAAGAATTTCCTCAAAGTGCCAGCACGTCATTTGCATAAGTGGTCTTATTTGCATAAATATTTGCATAATGTTACCATACACTAACTTTTAGTAAACATGTCTCTTAATGAGTGTATGGATAAAGAAAGACTAAAAGATTTCTACATTACTATAATCCAGTGCCAACCGCCAGGCACATTAGGAACTACTACAAACGCTGCCCATTTAGAACCCATAGCAAACCCGCCGTATCCTGACAGCATTACCAGGACTCACAAAGCACCATACCCTACCTATCAAAAGGCAACACTGCAAATATTAAACCAATACATTTCAGAGAATACTGGGGAAAGAGAACAAGTGGCAACGTCAAATAGGAATTTCCTCTTGTACCAAACAAAGCGCAGATGTTAATGATGCACATTTCCCAGAGCTGACATATTCCAGTTAATAAATTCAAAATAAAGAGATATCTTTCTACCTTTTGTGCATTTTTTTTCAGTTGCAATTGGTCCAGCCATTTTCTTCTGGTTTCTTCATGTTTTCTGCTAACTCTCCATCGTCTGCTGTCCATTTGTCCTTTCTTCTCTCTTCTAGTTTTTTTTCCATTCTCTCTCTCTCTACATCTGCTTTAACATACTAATCTTTCTCCTTTTGCTCTTTCCTCATTCCTATTTCATCCACACAAATTTTACCCCTCCATCCTCAATCCCCAATTACTCTCCCAATACCTGGCCAATTGTAGATTTTTCATCCCTCCTACACAAAATATTTTTCCCCTCTCCATTTTACTCTCCCAGCCCCATCCCATTCTAATCCTCCCCCAACATCAGCTCCCTTCTAGTTCCAGTCTCACCCAGCATCCATTCCCTTCAAGCCCCCCACTTCCCCTCAGCCCATTTCCATTCCAAGCCCCGTCCCCATCAGCTATTTGCAGTTCAAGCCCCCCACTTCCCCTCAGCCCATTTCCATTCCAAGCCCCATCCCCAACAGCTATTTGCAGTTCAAGCCCCCGGCCACGCAGCCCCGTTCCAGTCCGAGCAACCTCCCCAACCCATTACCAGTCCTAGCCCCCCATAGCCCACTCCCAGTCCTAATCCCACCAGCCCATTTCCAGTCCTAACCTCCCCATCAGCCCACTCCCAGTCCTAATCCCCCATCACTCAATTTTTAGTTTAAGCCCCCCCAGCGCCTATCACCACTCCTAACCCCCCCAGCGCCCATCACCACTCCTAACCCCCCCAGCCCAGCGCCCATCACCACTCCTAACCCCCCAGCCAGCCCAGTGCCCATCACCACTCCTAACACCCCCAGCCATCCGAGTTTCCATCACCACTCCTAACCCCCCCAGCCCAGTGCCCATCACCACTCCTAAACCCCCCCACCCCAGCCCATCACTACTCCTAACACCCCCCCAGCCAAGCCCAGCCCAGCCCAACACCACTCCTAACCCCCCCAGCGCCCATCACCACTCCTAACCCCCCCAGCCCCGCGCATCACCACTCCTAACCCCCCCAGCCCAGCCCAGCCCATCACCACTCCTAACCCCCCTCCAGCCAGCCCATCACCACTCCTAACCCCCCCAGCCCAGCCCAGCCCATCACCACTCCTAACCCCCCCCCAGCCCAGCCCATCACCACTCCTAACCCCCCCCCCCAGCCCAGCCCATAACCACTCCTAACCCCCACCCCCCCCCCCAGCCAGCCCAGCCCAGGGAAAATTTAAAAAAAAAAGAAAACCTGTCTGCTACCGTTGTCGGGGCCGCCGCGGCAGAATCGAGCGTGCCGCGGGGCCCCCCTGTACCCACCCGGCAGAGCCTGCCCTCCCCGTAGCAACTCTCTCTTTGGAGCTACAGTCAGACGCGCCGGCTTGCAGAGCGCGAAGGGAAGAGTTCCCTCGCTGCTCTGTTAAGCCCGCGGGGGCTGATGGGAAGTTCCCATCAGCCCCCGCGGGCTTAACAGAGTCGCGAAAGGGAAACTCTTCCCTTCGCGCTCTGCAAGCCGGCGCGTCTGACTGTAGCTCCAAAGAGAGAGCTGCTACGGGGAGGGCAGGCTCTGCCGGGTGGGTACAGGGGGACCCCGCGGCACGCTCGATTCTGCCGCGGCGGCCCCGACAACGGCAGCAGACAGGTTTTCTTTTTTTTTTTCAATTGCGGACCTTCCCGCGTGCCAGCTGCAAGGCCTTCGCGTGCCACAGCTGGCACGCGTGCCATAGGTTCGCCATCGCTGCCCTAGAGTCAGCTCCAGCACAAACCCCCCACAGAATCCTTGTCAGCTTTGACAGAAACTAACTTAGTAATAGGAGAGACCAACTTTAAGGTAAGTTTTAGTCTTTTCTTTTCCCCATCGTATAGGCAAAAACAGCAATTGAAAAAAGTTAAGAAGAAAAGCAGAACTCAATCACAGGCGTGCTGCCGGATGGGGCAAACAGGCTGCCGCCATCTTGGATCGACCAGAGACATTTTTAAAAGCC
This sequence comes from Ichthyophis bannanicus, assembly GCA_033557465.1. Taxonomy (NCBI): domain Eukaryota; kingdom Metazoa; phylum Chordata; class Amphibia; order Gymnophiona; family Ichthyophiidae; genus Ichthyophis; species Ichthyophis bannanicus. Next base: position 232,884,819 of record CM066042.1, read on the forward strand.
ATTTATAAAATGACTCCAGGGTGACCCCCATGATTAGGACATCCACCTGCATGTTTTTGTACTGCTAAATCATATCTAAGGCATCTATGGGGTATGTCTACTAAACCAGGCTAACTGTTAGCCCGAGCTATCTGCTCCTATGTCCTATGTATTGAATAACATGGGACCTAGGTGCAGATAGGCCTGGCTTAACCGTTAGCCTAGCTTAGTAGACATATCCCTATGTGTCTTTATAAAAACAGGTTAAAATAGGCACCTTCTTCACTTACAGACTTTGGCACCCTGTTGTAAAGTTACTCTCAGTATGTATTTTTAAATTAAAATTGGGCATTCCTAACAAGGTCTCCATTGCAAGCAAGGTAATACTGTGTGACTTTAAAATACAAGCTCTCTGCCTGAGAGCTCTGAAAGGGGTTTTGGTCTTCATTTTTAAAAACTAAATCTTTTTCTGTATTGCAAAAGAGGAATTTTTTGTGGTGGGTAAAGCTCTGCCTTTTAGAGTTCATTGGTTTCTTTTTCCAGCTTTCCATTCAGACTGAGCTCTTTGAGGCCACTGACCTCATCAGGTGTTAGATCCCCCTACCCACCCCATCTCCCACCCACCCCATGTGAGAACTCTTGCTTTATAGGACAACTCCCCAATTAGCTACACACAGAGACATAGAACAGCACTGTTAGAACACACATAAAAGACGTTAACTGCTTTTTCTCTTAAGGGACAGCTGAGGAAGAGTTAGAGTCTTTGGTAGGCCTCTCTCATTTACTTCAACAGGTACTAAAGTTCCCCCAACTGAAAAACGGCTGGGAAAAATTGTATTGCCAAAGCTGTTGCCCCCCCCCCCTCCCCCCTTCCCGGTACAGCTTCTACCTCTGTTCAGACAAAGCTTGAAGCCATTTGAAGAAATAGTTCTATGTGCAGGATGCCTGCGAACTGAAGCCCTCATGAAACAAGTGGAGGAGCTCAGAGAAGAGGTGGTGAGGCCAAGAAGCATTCGAGACAGTGAGAAGTACATTCATGATATGCTTCTTAAAGCATCCAAGTTGTCCAACAGAGGTGAAGATGGGAGGCTACAGAATGAAGAGAGTTGGACAAGAGTCACCAGAGCCTGCAGAATCAACAATCCAACTCCACCAGCCCTTGAATTGAAGAACCAGTGTGCAGCCCTGACAATGAAGGAGGTGAAAACATCCGAGGAAAGAGAAGAACCAGAGCTGGAGCACCCCAATTTTGTAGAATCAGTGACCACAAAGAAGCAAAGGGTAGTGGTGATTGGTGACTCTTGTGAGGGGTACTGAGGCATCCATGGGATGATGTTCCAAGGGCTGCAGAGCAGAGATTGCTTCCATCTGTCCAAGAAGGGTCGAAGTGTCTTCTGCAGCAGACTGGCTAACCTACTGAAGAGGGTTTACAACTAGCTTCGTTTGGGATGGGTGAAGAAAGTCCAAATGTAAGTGAAAGCCCCCAGGTAAGTGAAACATTGAAAACCTCTGTAGAAATGAGTAAATGGGGCAACATCTGGAAAGCAGTGTGTATAAATGCCTGTAGCATGAGAAATAAGATCCCAGATGTTGAGGCTTTAATGGAAGAGGCTGACTTGGATTTAGTGGCGGTTATGGAGACATGGTTCACAGTCAACCAGGACTGGGATGTAATTATACTGGGCTATATTTATTTATCAATGCTTATATACCGCTTTACAGCGGGTCAAAGCATTGTACATTCAGGTATGGTTTCCAGATCATACTGCTAGACCAGTCCAGACAAGCGGGTTATGCACCCCTGCCAGCAGACAGGGAGACAGAGAAAAAAACTCCAGAGCTGTGATTGGTTAGGCTCTGGGTGACATAGGCATACCCCTAGAGGTCCTATTCAGTATCTCACACTGCGCAGGGCGCTTGGACAACACGCGAATCCCGCTGGACGATCAATCAACTAGAGGCACAAGCAGTATGTGTGGCTCTACTGAGATTTCACACTCTTCTGCATGGGAAAGTGGTTCGGATACTATCCGACAACGCGACCACAGTTTCCTACATCAACCGTCAAGGAGGGACCAAGTGCACTGGAGTGTCGAACGAGATGGCTCTACTTCCTTGGGCAGAGAGAAATCTCCAAGCCCTCTCCGCCCAACACATTGCAGGAACCAGCAATGTGAAGGCGGACTTTCTGAGTCACAATACCCTCGACCCCGGTGAGTGGGAAGTGGCCCCGCTAGCCTTCCAGAGGATAGTTCAAAAATGGGGGTCGCCGGCGATAGATCTCATGGCGTCGGCAGCAAATGCCAAAGTTCCAAGTTTCTTCGGCCGTTGGAGAGAACGCGTGACTCTCAGCATCGATGCGTTGACTCAGACTTCGCTGGAAAAACATAGCTTCTTTATGTTTTTCCACCCTGGTCCATGATCGGCAGGATCCTGCAGCGAATTCGGTCGCACAGGGGGCCGGTAGTCCTCGTCGCCCCGGATTGGCCAAGACGACCATGGTATGCCGATCTCATAAGGCTGTCACGGGGGTCGCCATTACGGCTGGCAGCTCCCTCCGGACTCCTCAGACAGGGACCGATCTTCATGGAAAATCCAGCTCCCTACTCGCTTACGGCTTGGCTCTTGAACGCCGCCGTTTGACCCATAAGGGGTATTCGCCGAAGGTGGTAGCTACCTTCCTTAGCGCGCGACAGTCTTCAACATCCGCTGCTTATGCGAGAGTGTGGCGCGTCTTTGAGGCTTGGTGTTCACGTCATCACTTGTCCCCGTGGCATACCTCAATTCCTGATATTCGTGCCTTTTTACAGGACGGTCTTGATAAAGGTTTGGCGCTCGGTTCGCTTCGAGTGCACATTTCTGCCTTGACATGTTATCGGGGTCCGGTGCACGGTAGATCCCTTGCTTCCCATGCTGATGTGTCTCGGTTTCTGAAAGGGGTCAAGCTGCTTCGTCCTCCGGCCCGTCCGGTAGTTCCTCCTTGGGATCTAGCACTAGTTCTCAGGGCGCTCAGAAATCCGCCCTTTGAGCCTTTGAAGGAAGTGTCTCTTTTAGATTTGACGATCAAAACGGTGTTTTTGGTAGCAATCACGTCGGCTCGAAGAATCTCGGAGCTTCAAGCTCTCTCGTGCAGGGATCCGTATCTTTCTTTCTCTCCTGAGGGGGTAACTCTTCGCACGGTTCCTTCATTCCTGCCCAAAGTGGTTAATCCTTTTGTCAATCAGCCCCCGCTATTGCCTGCCTTTTCTAAAGAACAGTGTGTGGGTATGTGCAAAAGTCTTCGCTTCCTCGACCTCAAGCGAGTTCTCCTTCGCTATTTGAAAGTTACCAGTTCCTTTCGCAAGACTGACCATCTTTTTGTTCTCCTTTCGGGGCCGCGCAAGGGTTTGGCTGCTTCCAAACCTTCTATCGCTAGGTGGCTGCGTCGTGCCATTGAATCGGCTTACATTCTCCAAGGCCAGCCGGTTCCAGAAGGGCTTCGAGCTCATTCCACTCGAGCCCAATCCACGTCATGGGCCGAGAGGTCCCACGTCCTTCCTCTCGATATTTGTTGAGCGGCCACCTGGTCGTCCTTGTCCTCTTTTGTTCAGCACTATCGGTTGGATATACAGGCCCGAGAGGACAGTCGTTTTGGAGTTGGGGTGCTGTTGAAGGCTCTAACTGCCCACCCTGAGGGTATTTAGCTTGGGCACTTCCCGCTTGTCTGGACTGGTCTAGCAGTATGATCTGGAAGGAGAAATTTCACTTACCGTTAATTTCCTTTCCTGGAATACTGCTAGACCAGTCCAGAACCCACCCAGCTTGTCAGAGGCACTGGTACTTGTGCAGAGCTGCCGACAGTCATACGCTCCGCAAGCACTTCCGGAGTTTGTTTCCTGGGAATGTGTCAAAGCAGTCATTTCAGACTTCTTCCCTTGGGAATGATATTTGATCCTCCTCTTCCGTTTTTCGTTCGGGTTGAGGGGTTGAGTTGGTTCCTTTTTTAAGGGTTCATAGTTGCGTTTTTCCCTGAGATGTTGCCTTTTTGGCTTGTTACATAGTTACTGAAAAGGACCTCTAGGGGTATGCCTATGTCACCCAGAGCCTAACCAATCACAGCGCTGGAGTTTTTTTCTCTGTCTCCCTATCTGCTGGCAGGGGTGCATAACCCGCTTGTCTGGACTGCTCTAGCAGTATTCCAGGAAAGGAAATTAACGGTAAGTGAAATTTCTTCATATATTTCCCTTGTCCCCAAAGGGCTCACAATCTAGGAAATGTACCTGAGGCAATGGAGGGTTAAGTGGCTTACCCAAGGCCACAAGGAACACCTGTGGTACTAGAAACTCCATTCTCCAGGAAGTCCGTCCTCACTTATGGGTGATGTCGGCACCGACGGAGCCCACGCGGAGCAATTCCTCAGCTTTCAAAGAAAGCGTTTGGGATTGCTGCCACGCATGTGTGGTCCTCTTCCCACCCAATGGTGCCTTCTAGCTCAGTCTCCCTTTTTCCGCGGAGCCCTTCGGACACATGTCCTCGTCCCTCGGAAAAAGTGTTTCATTTTTGGCTTCTGACTTCATTTTTTTCTGGTAGCACTGGTCCTCTATCCATCCTCCCCTGTTCTGTTTTTTTCCCTTGAGCAAGGGGACGCCAAAAACATGTCGCTCACAGACACCCACGAATGCTGTCTTCGGTGTCTTGGGGCCGACCATGACCTGGAGCTCTGCTCTCTTTGAAAGAAAATGTTTTCCAAGGCCCTGCTAAGTCGTAAGCAGAAGTCCGATGACATGTCCCGTAAGATAGCCTCGGAATCCCCGGCAGCGCCCTTGGTCATCCCTCCGCAGGTGGGATCCCCCACTTCGGCCCTGCGCTCTCGGTAGCATTCCAACCAGGGGTCCCCTGAAGTTGAGAGGCATAAGAAGAAGAAGACCTCGAAGTCACTGTTAGGGGCCCCAGACAAGCACGAGCGCTCCCGCGCTCGGTCACTCAGCCGCCCTCGGCGTTCCTGAGAGTTGGACAAGGAGCAGCCTCGTAAGGTACCTCGTACAGATACGGAGGCCTCTGGCGATGGCGCCCGGTCTCCTGAGAGCTGTCTCGGTGAGGACTCCCTCTCCTCCTCCACGCCAGACCTGGTAACCTCGGTGTCGACGTCGCAGGGACCCGTGTCCGCGTGGGAGTCCTGAAAGCTGGCGCTAGAGCGCAGCATTTCTGCCTTCTTATCTGCCTAGCAGGCACTCATATCCAGCATGGCTGGCTCGTGCCTTGAGACCAAGGTTCTCTCGAGAGGAACACCGTAACCTGCCCTGGAAACCCCTGAGAGCCATGGGCCTTGTGAAGGTCCTCAGCATTGGTCTCACTCGCCTTCCTGGTCCTCGGAAGTGAGATCCTCCAAGGCTGGCTCCAAGCTGGCCTCAACCTCTGGACGGGCGACCTGCCTGAGTTGGACTCCTTCTCGGCCCTCTCGGACTGGGAGTCAGATGGGGAAACCTCCCCGGAGACCCGTGCCCAGAGGGACCTCCCTTTCTGACCCGTCCCCACCCGCCTCCCAGAGGTGTTCGCCGCCCGAGGACACATCATTCCTCGTGTTTGTGCGGGACATGGCACGGGCCCTCAGCCTGGCTACCCAGACTGAAGAAGAGCTACAAGCTGAAGAGCTTGATATTCTGCAGTACAAGTCCCCGCCTCAGGAGTCTGTTACTGTTCCAGTTCCCCCCATTTTGTCAAGGCTGCTCCTCCGCATGTGGGAGACACCTGCTTCGGTCCCCATAGTGAGCAAGGGCCTCGACGCTATGCACAGGGTCCAACGTGGCCCGAGTTTCCACAAGACCCAACTCCCACACACCTCAATGGTAGTGGAGTCGGCGATGCGCAAGGCCTATCAGGGATCCATGCTCACATGCCGCATCCAGGCATACCAGTTGTATATGGGCATGTTCCTGCGTGACCTCGCCAAAGAGCTCGGCGGATTCTCTGCAGGTCTCGGGGGTGAACCCCTTCTCAGGTTCCAAACCCTTCTGAAATCCATCACGGAGTGCTCAAAGTACCTCTCCCATGCTGCATATGACGGGTTTGAGTCCTCCGCCTGAGTGCCAGCAGCCGGCATCAGGGCCCGACGCCAGGCATGGCTCCAATCCTTGGACTGGAACAGTGGGTCCAGGAGAAACTCCTAGACGTCCCCTGCCTCGGCAAACAGCTGTTTGGTAAACCCATGGAGGATAAGGCTGCTGGGATAGAAAGAGAGTTTGTTACTCAAAGCCGCTTCTCACGTAAGACCTCTTCCCGTCCTCAGAAGAAGCAGCAGACAAAGAAGCCGTTCTTCCAAAGGAAGGGCCTCCCCTACTGGGGCTACCCTCATTTTGCACCCACCCCTGCGCCAGCCTCTGGTACACAGGGAAAGGGAGGTGCGCATAGCCACCGCAAGCCTAAAGGACCAAAGGCACAGCAACCGGCGCCACCCCAACCTACGCAGGGTTTTTGATGCCAACTCGTCCCCCAGCAGCACTTCTGCCGGTGGGGGGACGCCTGTCCCTATTTGCCCCACAGTGGGCGTCGATCACATCAGACACCTGGGTCCTCCGAGTGATCCGGGACGGATATCGTCTTCGCCTGGACAGGCATCCTCCTCCTTTCTCGCCAGCGGAGCCTACTCGGCTCCTTTCGCACCAGGTCTTATTGCAGTGGGTGCTGTCCAACCTCCTTGTCCAACAGCGATTGATAGGGTACCGCCGCACCTTTGCGACCGTGGGTTCTACTCCCGCTACTTTTTCGTTTTGCAAAAGACGGGGGGCCTGCGCCCCATCCTCGACCTCCGGAACCTAAACAAGTTCTAATCCACCCTCAACACAGGCAATACCTGCACTTCAGGTTGCAAGGGGACCACTACTAGTACAGGGTGCTCCTCTTCGGGCTTGCGTCCGCACCGTGGGTTTTCACAAAGTGTCTCTCCATGGCCCCCACCTCCCTCAGGCGGCAGAGCACACCCGTCTTCCCCTACCTCGACGACTGGCTCGTCACGGGGACCTCGATCGATGAAGCCCGCTTGGCGACATTGTGAATGATCCTCCTCCTCAAACGCCTCGGCTTCTTGGTCAACTACTCCAAGTCCCATCTCGAGCCGGTTCGGACCCTGGAGTTCATCAGCGCCCGCCTCGACATGGAGTGAGCGACCGCCTTCCTGCCCGCATACCAGGCGGTCCGCCTCCAGACCATGGCGGCCCAGGTTCAGAGCAGAACTTGGGTTACGGCGTGGGTCATGCTATGCCTCCTAGGATACATGGCCTCCACCGTCCATGTGGTCCCCCATGCCCGCATGCACATACGGACAGCTCAGTGGTGCCTCAGGGTACAATGGAGCCAGACCTTCCAGGTCCCACAGCACGACCTTGTCCTGATGACGGATGCTTCCCTGCTGGGGTGGGGAGCCCACTGCGGCACATTGTGCACCCAGGGTCAGTGGTCACCCGAGGAATCGCAGCAGCAAATCAGCCTACTCGAGCTTCGGGCGGTCTGATGGGCCCTGAGGGCCTTCGAGGGTTGTCTGAGGGGGAAGTCGGTACTCATGCAGACCGACAACAGGGTAGCCATGTTCTACATAAACAAGGAAGTGGGAACAGGATCATGCCTCCTCTGCCGAAAGGCGATCCTCTATTCCTTTGCATCTCTCCAGAGGATAACTCTGCGAGCGGTCTACCACCGGGCCAGGAGAATGTCCTTGCAGACAAACTCAACAGGATCCTCCGCCCACATGAGTGATGCCTGTATCCGGAGGTCGTCAGTGCCTTATTCCATCGGTGGGGGATCCCATCCATGGACCTGTTTGCCAGTCCGGTGAACACTCAGCTTCCCTACTTGCGGCCCGGTCCCACACCTGAGCAGAGTGACCCCAGATGCGTTCCTCTTGAACTGGACCGTCGGCCTTCTTTACACATTCCCTCCCACTCCTCTCATTGCGAGGACCCTCCACAAGGTTCAGTGGGACTGAGCTTCAATGATCCTCGTGGCTCTGTGGCCTTGACAGCCTTGGCTCCCGCTTCTCCTCTGGCTCTCGTCCGAGCCTCCAGTCCCCTTGGGCTGTGCCCCGGGCCTGTTGACACAGGAGGAGGGTCGGGTGCGCCACCCAAACCTGGCCTCACTGTCCCTTACAGCCTGGCAGCTGAACGGGTCACCATAGCTCCACTGCGCCTCCCAAAGGACGTCGAGGAAGGACTCAACGAGACGGGTGTACGCCTTTAAGTGGCGACGCTTCTCAACCTTGTGCGCCAAGCTCCAGATCAACCCATTCTCTTGCTCTACCCGGTGGATCCTCCAGTATCTCCTCCACCTATTGAAGGCAGAGTTGAAATCCAATTCGGTCAGGGTACACCTGAGCGCCATTTCGGTGAACCACCTCCCCTTTGAAGGGAAACCCCTCTCGGGGCCGCCTTTGGTCTCCCACTTCATGCAAGGTCTCTTGCTTTCAAAGCCTCCCATCCGGCCTCCACCAGAGGAGTGGGACCTCAATGGTGCTGATGCAGCTTAAGTGAACACTCTGAGCCAATGGCAATGTGTTCGCTTTGGCATCTCTCCTGGAAGGTGGTCTTCCTGGTGACCTTGACGTGGGCTCAACGAGTCAGTGAACTTCAGACCCTCATGGCTGAGGCTGCATACACCAGGTTCTCCGCACTCATCCCAAGTTCCTACCGAAGGTGGTCTCGGACTTTCATCTCAACTAGGAGATAGTCTTGCCGACCTTCTTCCTGAGACTGCATGCTAACCAGGGATCGGCGGTGTTACATACCTTCAAATGTAAGAGGGCTCTTGCCTTCTTCCTGGAGCATATCCAGTCACCAAGCACACCATTTCCATCTGGGTAGTGGACTGCATTGCTTTCACCCAAGCAAAGGCGGGTGCCCCACTGGATCGACAGGTCTGAGCCAAAGTGGCGTTAGTAGTTTTGCTACGCTCAGTGCCTCTAACGGGCATCTGCCGGGCTGTGACCTGGTCTTCAGTGAACACTTTCACTGTACACTACTGCCGGGACAGCGCCTTCGGCCAGGCTGTACTCCGTAACCTGTTCGGGGTATAAGCAACTCACGCCTTCCGACCCTTCTTCAACGGCTACTGAGAGCTTCGCCCCAGGAACCCGAAGACTTGGGCTCCTTCAGGCGTCGACTTCTGCTCACGGCCTTGCAGAGGCATTTTTGGGTTACCGGCCAGTAGCCTGTAGCTGGGGAGTCCCATAAGTGAGGACTGACTTTCTTCTTGTTCCTGGAGAAAGCATAGTTGCTCACCTGTAACAAGTGTTCCCCAGGGACAGCAGGAATCAGTCCTCACTACCCTCCCACCTTCCCTGAAGAGTAGCTATTTTTGTCCTTCCCTTGCCATCTGCTTTGTAGGGCTCTAGCTAGGGGACCTGACTTGGGTGGGAAGAGGACCATGCATGCATGGCAGCAATCCCAAAGGCTTTCTTTGAAAGCTGGAGAATTGCTCCGCGCAGATTCCGTCGGTGCCAACGTCACCCATAAGTGAGGACTGATTCCTGCTGTCCCTGGAGAACACCTGTTACAGGTGAGTAACTACGCTGTCCCTCCAGCCTGAGGTTACTGTCCTCCAGTGGGATTCAAACCCCCGGCCCAACCACTAGGCTACTCCTCCCTCCTATACTTTATACAGGAAGGACAGGGTAGGAAGAAGGGGAGGAGGACTGGAACTATATGTAAAAAATAATATTAAACCTATAGAATTAGAGGGCTAAAAACAGAGCGAGGAGTCACTGCAGGTTAAACTAGAAAGAGGGAAAGGGAACAACCCCGGCATTGAATATCTGGGGTTAAGGGCTGGCGGGCAGGACTATGCGCCATAGCGACGCATAGCCTGCCCAGAAGAATTTCGGGCCCATGCAATATTGCCATGAAAGGAGAAGTGCTACTCATAGGTGATTTTAATATGCCGTATGTTGATTGGCACATCCCTGCTGCAGTGTCATCTAGTAGTAAAGAGATCCTAGATTCTCTACAGGGAGAACTATTCCGGCAGCTGGTAGCAGAACCTGCACATGAAGGGGTCATAGTGGACTTGGTGTTTATCATGGGGAAAGTGTTTTTGATGTCATGGTGGGATGATATCTTGCATCCAGGGATCACCAGATGGTATGGTTCAGTATTAGGACTAGGGCTGATAAAATCCATTCAGAAGTAAGAGTCTTAAGCTATAGGAAAACTAACTTTGCCAAGATGGAACAATACCTCAAGGAGTCGTTAGCGGGATGGGTCAATATAGAAAAGCAAATAGAAAACTGAAAAGGGGATATTTTCAGGGCAACAAACCTTTTTATTAGACAGGTAAATAAATGTAAAATGTCAAAGGAAAAAGAGGATGTTATAGTTCTTAAAAGAAGTAGCTGAAAAGGTGAAGAAAAAGAGACTGGCCTTCATAAAATACAAGAGATCACAGAGAGAGGAAGACAGGCATCTATATTTGGACAACTTAGAGAAGCTAGCAAAGTAGTCAGGAAAGCAAAGATTCAAAAAGAGGAGGAAATAGCCAATGCAATAAAATGGGGGATAACACATTTTTCAGATATGTTAAGAGAAGGAAGTGCAAAAATGGTATTGTCAGATTCAAGGGTAAAGGGGAGAAATATGTAGAAGCTGATGAGGATAAAGCAGAATTGCTTAACAACTATTTCTGTTCTATATTCACAGATGAAGGGCCAGGAGCAGGACCTCAGAAAACACCCACAAACAGGAACAGAAGCGAGGGGCATTTTGAACAATTTTCAGAAGACTATTTGTGAAGAACTAGCTAAACTAAAAGTAGACAAAGCGATGGGTCCGGATGGGATACATCTGAGAATATTGAAAGAACGTGGGGACATTCTAGCAGCTCCATTGACTGACCTTTTCAATGCTTTTTTTTTTTTTAGTTGGGAATGGTCCCAGAGGACTGGAGAAAGGCACATATGGTCCCTTTACACAAAAGTAGAATGAGGTTGAAAACTACAGGCCGGTTCGTCTAACCTCTGTTATGAGTAAATTATTGGAAACGCTGCTAAAAGAGAAAATAGTGAAGTTTCTGGAGTCCAATGGATTGCAGCATCCGAGGCAGGATGGGTTTACCAGAGGCAGGTCTTGTCAAACAAATCTGATTGATTTCTTTGACTGGGTGACCAGGGTGATGGACCGAGGGAGAGTCCTAGATGTGGTATGCTTAGATTTCAGTAAAGACTTTGAAACCATTCTGCACAGGCGACTTATAAAAAAAAAAGCACCATAGGGATGGACCCTAAAGTGACTGAGTTGGAAATTGGTTGAAAGTGAGGCAACAAAGGATACAGGTAAATGGAGCTCACTCTGGGGAGGAGATTATCAGTGGTGTGCCACAGGGATCTGTCCTTGCTCCGATTCTTTTTAACATCTTTATTAGTGATATTGCAGAAGGGCTGTTGGCAGGGCTGGCCCGTCCATTGTGTGAGAATGTTGTTCACACAGGGCCCCACGCTTGCAAAATCTCACGTATTCAGCACAAGCAGTGTCAGCTTTAGAGGACGCCCGGCAGGCTCCAGCTCACCTCTGATAGCTGCTGGAGCGCCGGTTTTCTTCACTTCGGCAGCTGTGTTGTAGTATAGGTCTCTGGCACAGTGGAGGTCAAAGGGAATTTCCTGTTTCCCGGCACTCGGCGCGCCAGCAGCCTATACTACAACACAGCTTCTGAAGTGAAGAAAAATGACGCTCTTCACTTCGGTGTTTGTCAGAGGTGAGCCGGGGCCTGCCAGGAGCCCTCTAAAGCCATTCGGACAGCCGTAGGGCTCTTTGGGGGGGGGGGGGGGCTAGGACTGAAAATAGCTGATGTAGGGCCTAGGATTGGAAATGGGCTGAGTGGAGGAGGGCTTGTACTGGAAATGGGCTGATGGGGATTAAGATAGGACTGGAAATGGGCTGATGGGGAGGCTAGGATTGGAAATGGGCTGATGGGCTAGGATAGGACTAGAAAGGGCTGATGGGATAGGATTGGAAATGGGCTGATGGGGGCCTAGGATAGGACTAGAAATGGCTGATGGGGGGCTAGGATTGGAAATTGGCTGATGCGGGAGGTGGGAGAATGGGACTAAAAGAGAACTGATGTTGGGGGAGGACTAGAAAGGGAATGGGGTTGGGGAAGTGAGGATGGAGAGGGGGAAAGATATATTTTGTGTGGGAGGAAAGAAAAATCTACGATTGGCTGGGTATTGGAAGAGTGGGGATTGAGGATGGAGGGGTGAAATTTGAGTGGATGATAAACGAATAAAGAAAGAAATGGAGGAAAGAGCAAAAGGGGAAAGATCAGTATGTTAAAGCAGATGTAGAGAGAGAATGGAAAAAAAACTAGAAGAGAGAAGAAAGGACAAATGGACAGCAGACAATGGAGAATTAGCAGAAGACACAAATAAACCAGAAGAAAGTAACTAGAGCAATTGCAACTGAAAAATAAAATGCCCAAACAAAAGGTAGAAAAATACTTTTTTATTTTGAATTTATTAACTGGAATTTGTCAGCTCTGGGAGATGTGTATCGCTAACGTCTTTGCGTTTTTGTTTAGTAGTGGTGTTAAGTGCCGTCGAGTCGGAGTCGACTCATGGCGACCCTCTGGATAGCTATCCTAAATTGTGTTCGGTCTTCAGTCAGGCGGCTCATTGTTGACTTGTTTAGTACAAGAGGAAATTAAATTATAGTTTTATTTCTCCAGTGTTGTTTTACATTCAAAGTTTGGCTTTTGGGGTTCCCAATTTAATTATTGTCTTCCTATTTCTAAATTGTGATCCCTTGTTTTTTGTTTGTTGACGGTCTATGTTCTGCATGTGTAACCGAGCTGAGGTATTCTGTTCATGTAGTTTCTGTTTAACAGTGCCACTTGTTCTCTTTCCCCAGTAGGAGATGTATTGGTATTCTCTGAGATGTATTGGTTTAATATTTCCAGTGTTGCCTTTTGATAGGTAGGGTTTGGTGCTTCATGAGTCCTGGTAGTGCTGTTATGATACGGCGGGTTTGCTATAGGTTCTAAATGGGCAGTGTTTGTAGTACTTCTTGGTGGTTGGCACTGGAGTATAGTAATGTAGAAATCTGGTAGTCTTTCTTTATCCATACACTCATTAAGAGGCATGTTTACTAAGAGGTAGTGCACATTAACATTATGCAAATACTTATGCAAATGAGGCCTGCAATGAGTCTCTGCACATGGCCCCGCACCCACCTTGGGCCACCTCTGGCTGTTGGGTAAGGTTTGCCTCTTTGTGGATGATACCAAAATCTACAGTAGACACCCAGGAAGGTGTAGATAACATGAGGAGGGATCTAGCTAAGCTTGAAGGATGGTCAAGAATTTAGCAACTGAGATTTAATGCTAAAAAATGCAAGATCATGCATTTGGACTGCAAAAACCCAAGGGAGCAGTATAGTATAGGGGATGAAGTACTTCTGTCCACGAGAGAAGAGGGATCTGGGTGTGATTATTTCTGATAACAACATAAGATATGCCATACTGGGTCAGACCAAGGTCCATCAAGCCCAGTATTCTGTTTCCAACAGTGGCCAATCTAGGTCATATGTACCTAGCAGTTTCCCCAAGGGACACAGGTTCCACAATGCTTGTATTGGTTCAAGTATTGATATCCTGGGTCCCTTCTTAATAATGGTTTATGGACCTTTCCTCCAGGAACTTGTCCAAACCTTTTTTAAACCCAGCTACACTAACAGCCTTTACTACAAACTCCGGTAACAAATTCCAGAGTTTGATTACACGTTGAGTGAAAAAATATTTTCTTTTATTATTCTTAAATAGTTTACCCTGTAGCTTCATTGCTTGTCCCCTAGTCTTTCTATATTCTGATAAGGTAAACAATCGATCTACGTTTACCCGTTCCACTCCGTTCATTAATTTATAGACTTCTATCATATCTCCCCTCAGCCGTCTCTTTTCCAGGTTAAAGAGCCCTAACCTTTTAAGCCTTTCTTCATAGGAGTATCCTTCCATCCCCTTTACCATTTTGGTGACTCTTCTCTGAACCTTTTCTAAAATCACTATATCCTTTTTAAGATACGGCGACCAGAATTGCACACAATATTCAAGGTGCGGTCTCACCATGGAACGATACAGAGGCATTATAATATCTTTTGTTTTATTTTCCATTCCTTTCCTTATACCTAGCATTCTATTTGCTCTCTTGGCCGCCGCTGCACACTGGGCCGAGGGTTTTAACATGGTATCCACAATGACACCTAAATCTTTTTCCTGGGTGGTGGTTCCTAATGTGGAACCTTGCATCGTGTAACCATAGTTTGGATTGTTCTTCCCTAGGTGCATAACTTTGCACTTGTCCACATTAAATTTCATCTGCCATTTTGATGCCCAGTCTTCCAATTTATCAAGATCCTCTTGCAGTTTTCCACAATCCTCTTGGGTTTTAACAACTTTAAATAGTTTTGTGTCATCTGCAAATTTGATAACCTCACTCGTTATTCCACTTTCCAGGTCATTTATGAATATGTCAAAAAGCAGCGGACCCAGCACAGATCCCTGGGGTACACCACTATTCACCTTTCTCCATTGGGAAAATTGGCCATTTAGCCCTACCCTCTGCTTTCTATCTTTTAACCAGTTCCTGATCCACAATAGTACACTGCCTCCTATCCCATGACTCTTTAGTTTTGCCAAAAGTCTCTGATGAGGGACCTTGTCAAAGGCTTTCTGAAAGTCCAGATACACAATATCAACCGACTCACCTTTGTCCACCTGATTATTCACTCCTTCAAAAAAACATATCAGATTAGTGAGACAAGATCTTCCTTGTCTAAAGCCATGTTGCCTGTCTCCCATTAGGTCATGACTATCTACATGCTGAGTAATTTTATTCTTTATGATGGTTTCTACCATTTTTCCCGGTACTGATGTCAGGCTCACCGGTCTGTAGTTTTCCGGATCACCCCTGGAACCCTTTTTAAAAATTGGTGTTACATTGACGATCCTCCAATCTTCAGGTATTAGAGATGATTTTAATGATAGTTCACAGATTACTAATAGCAGGTCTGCAATCTCATATTTCAGTTCTTTCAACACCCTTGGATGTGTACCATCCGGCCCAGGTGATTTCCTACTCTTCAGTTTATCTAATAGTTGTAATACATTTTCCCGATGTATCGATATTTCCTTCATTTCTTCCACACCTTTAAATACCACTTCAGTCATGGGTAACATCCCTACATCTTCCTCAGTAAAGACTGAAGCAAAGAATTCATTCAGTCTCTCCGTATCGCCTTGTCGCCTCTTAGTGCTCCTTTAACCCCTTTATCATCTAATGGACCAACTGACTCTCACAGGTTTTTTGCTACGAATGTACTTGAAAAGGTCTTTACTTCGCGTTTTTGCTTCCACAGCAAGCTTCTTCTCAAATTCTCCCTTTGCCTGCCTTATCAATGCCTTGCATTTGACTTGCCAGTGCTTGTGTTGTTTCCAGGTTTCGTCATTTACACTTATTAAAAGAGGGCTGCTCCACAGTACCCTGTCTTGTGCTGCTAAGGTAAGCTATATTCTGATTTGATTTAAATTATAGCTCTTAGCTGCTGCTAGGCTCTAACGTCTTATGAAATTTAAACTACATGCTCTCTGCTGGGTTCTAAATTTAACCAGAAAGCTCTCTTCTGTGTTTTAAATTTAAGCTAAAAGTACTTTACTGATGCTGGGCCCTGAGTGACTATTCAATTTAGACTACAAGCTCTCTGCTGGGTTCTAAATGTAACCAGAAAGCTCTCTTCTGTGTTTTAAATTTAAACTAAAAGTACTTTGCTGTTACTAGGCTCTGAGTGACTATTAAATTTAAACTACAAGCTCTCTGCTGGGTATGAAATGTAACCAGAAAGTTCTCCTCTGTGTTTTAAAACTAAAAGTACTTTGCTGATGCTAGGCCCTGAGTGACAATTAAATGTAAACTACAAGCTCTCTGCTGGGTTCCAAATGTAACCAGAAAGCTCTCTTCTGTGTTTTAAATTTAAACTTAAACTGCTGCTACTAGGCCCTGACTGATTTAACAAAAAATAGTGGGTTCACAGATTAATTAGCTTTAATACAAAGAATTCCTTTTAGAAAATTACCAGAAGTATATACTCACAGTTGCAGATCTCTCTCCAGAAGTAACAGTCCCTTTTTCTAGTCCTTCAAGACAGAGGATCACAGAGCTCTGGTTGAGCTATTTATGCCTGTACTGCTGAGGTAAGCTGTGACCAACTTCCTGGGTAATTAACAGTCCTTGCTTGGATAGGAGGTGTCTTTCAAATGGCCTTTTGATCTGCCACCTGGTGTTAACACCTATTGAAAAGGTTTCACAGGTCTCTTGCACCCTAGGTAGAAGGCCTCTTTGTAAAGGTCTCTAGAAGACTTTATTTGTTGCTCAAAGAGTACAGACCCTGTTTTGCCTTTTGTGCTAAGCTAAATTCTGATTTGATTTAAATTATAGCTCTTAGCTGCTGCTAGGCTCTAACTTCTTATGAAATTTAAACTACAAGCTCTCTGCTGGGTTCTAAATTTAACCAGAAAGCTCTCTTCTGTGTTTTAAATTTAAGCTAAAAGTACTTTGCTGATGCTAGGCCCTGAGTGATCTTAAAATGGCTAGAGAGGTAGAAAAGGCAACAGCGAAAGCCAGAAGGATTCTTGGATAGGGAGAGGATTGGCCAGCAGAAAAAAGGAGGTGATAGTGCCTCTGAATGTCTTTGGTGCGACCTCGTTTGGAGTATTGTGTGCAATTCTGGAGACCGCACCTTCAAAAGGATATAAACAGGATGGAGTCGGTGCAGAGGGTGGCTACTAAAATGGCTAGAGGTCTTCGTTATAAAGCATGTGAGGACAGACTTAAAGATCTTAATATATAAAGGAAAGGCAGGATAGAGGAGATATGATAGAGATGTTTAAGTACCTCCGTGGCATAGATGCACAAAAGGAGAACCTTTTTTGATTGAAAGCAAGCTCTGCTACGAGTGGATATAGGATGGGGGTGAAAGGGGATAGCCTCAGGAGTAATATGAAGAAATATTTCTTTACAGAAGGAATGATAGATACATGGAATAGTCTGCCACTGGAGACAGTAGAGATGAGGACAATATCTGAATTCAAAAAAGCATGGGACAAACCCAGAAGATCTATAAAGGAAAAGAAGGGACTTTAGTATTTGATATGGAAGAGAGCAGACTAGATGGGTCATATGATCTTTTTCTGCCGTCATATTTCTAAATATATTTTTTAAATTATTTCTTCAGGTTGAATGATTGTTTTTGAGATTAATAGCAATCTCCAGGAACAAGCAGGAATGTAGTCATCACATATGGGTATCGTCGGTACCGACGGAGCCTGCGCGGGAACGCTCCCCAGCGTCCAATAAGAAAGCTTTTGGGAGCATCCCACAGCGCCTGCGTGCTGCCTTCCTGCCTTTCCCAACTGCCTCTCTCCAGTTCTTCGTTTTCCGCGGAGCCAGCAGGTCGTGTTCCTGTCACCGCAGAAAATTTTCCTTCTTTTTTTGTGGTCGTGTCTGCCTTCCTCGACGCTTTACCGGTACCTCCGGTTTTTCTTTCTTTCTTTTCTTTAAAAAAAAAAAAAATTCTTAGTACTTTTTTCCGATTTTTTTCCAGGTGCATGCGCCATTTTGGGCCTTAGGCCCAAGATTTTTTCCACAATGGAAAAACCCTCTTCGGGTTTTAAAAAGTGCACCAAGTGTGACGGTACCATCTCCATTACCGACACCCATGAGTGGTGTCTGAAATGTTTAGGTCCTGACCATTCCATCTCAGAATGTATGGCCTGTGCCATGATGTCCAAGAGAGGTCGACAGAACCGAGCTGCCAAGCTCAGTACCATGTTTCCCTCTGATGCAGCTTCGGTGGCATCGACGTCTTCCAGGGCTTCGTCTTTCTCCCATGGATCTCAGGTAACTAAACATAAGTCTAGCCGGTCCTCAAAGGGTAGATCTCCTTCTAAGCATCAAGATGCCTCTGGCGTTGCCCTTGAGGATTCTGCACCGGCAGAATTGCCCCAGCGGGAGGCTTCGGCTTCCAAAGCATTATCAGGGCTCCAGGACGTTCTTGAAGCCTCGACCTCGGCAGAACTGTCTTCTCCGGTACCGACTTCCAGGCATCGGCAGCGTCGATAGACCAGAGGGTCCTGGCTATTGAACGCAGTCTGGCAGCTCTCCTTGTGGTATCGACACCCTAGGAACCGCGTCAGACACTTCAACCGGTATCGGTACCGGTACCGATAGCATCGACATCGGCGTCCGCATTGCCGGTACCCAGTCATGCGATGCCTTCGGGTACCATTACACCGGTACCGATTCCCCTCGGTACCGACTTCGGTCGTTACGGGTATCGGGCTCTTCAAGAGCATCCTGACAGAAGGTACTTTGAGTCCTCAAAGGAATCTGAGGATTCTGATAGTTCTGTCGATGCTGGAATACTTCTCACAGAGGAGCCTTCCTCCCCTAAATGCAGGATGTCTCCTCCAGAGGACATTTCCTTTCAGGATTTCATCAGGGAGGTGGCTCGGAGTCTGTCCATTGCTGTGGCCCCTGAAACAGAGCCCAGAGCAAAGGAGTTGGAAATTTTATAATATCCTAAAACTCCTAAGGAAGCAGCTACCTTGCCCATCCATGAGATCTTGCATGATCTCATGCTAAGAATTTGAGAGACACCTCTTACCACCTCTCCTCACTCTCGTAGACTGGATACTCTGTATCGAGTCCCTCCTTGTCCTGGTTTCCAGGAAACTCAGCTTCCTCACCACTCTGTTGTAGTGGAGTCAGCTATGAGAAGGATCAAGAATGCAAAGAGACATGCCTCTAATCCTCCAGGACGTGAGTGCAGAACTTTGGATGCTTTTGGACGTCGTGTCTTCCAAGCTTCCATGCTTTCTGCCAGGATCAGTTCCTATAGTCTATATATGGGAATGTTCCTGAAGGAAGTCACAGGAGATTTAGAGGCTTTGAGCCCTCTTCTTCCTGAGGATAGAAGACAGGATTTTCTCACATTAGTCAAACATGCCCAGGATGTTTCTAAATTTGTCAACCGTGCAGCTTTTGACTGTTTTGAGTGCATAAGCAGAACCTCTGCCATTGCCATAGGTGCACATAGAATTGCTTGGCTCTAGGCATCTGATCTGGAGCTCTGGGTACAAGACAAACTCGGAAATATTCCTTGTACTGGTGAGAACCTGTTCGGTAAAGATTGGCAGGAGAAGGCCAATGAGTTGGATGCTGACAACTCCACCTTGGATAGATTATCCAAGCCCACAGCTGATCCTGCAAGAAAGAAATCTTTTAAGAAACCATTCTTTTCTAAAAAGAAAAGATTTTATCCTGCTTATTCTCAGCAGGGACGTTCTGCAGGTCAACCTGTCCGGAAGGGTCAGCAACCACCCAAACAAAGAAAAGCAAAGACTGCTAAGCCTCAACCATCTCAGCAGTCTCAGCCTCCACAAGGCCTTTGACTTTCAGCTAGAGAACTTAGCCTTCCTGGCTCTCAATGGACCAGAGCCTTCCACCATTCCAGGAAGGTTTTGCCATTTTGCCCCCAGATAGGGACAGATAACAGCAGAGCATTGGACACTCTCCATCATAAAAGAGGGGTACAAGCTTCAATTTTCCAGCATGCCCCCTCCCACAGTGATAAGGCAGTTCAATTCTCCGACTTCTTTCATCAACTTGTTAGGTCAGGAGATCACTATGCTTCTTTCCCAAGGGGCAATAGAAGAAGTACCCATCCATCAGCAGGGTATAGGGTTTTACTCCCCCTATTTCCTTATCCCAAAGAAAACAGGGGGATACAGACCTATATTGGACCTCAGAGAATTGAACAAATTCCTTGTCAAAAAGAAATTCAAGATGATTTCTCTGGGAACTCTGCTGCCATTCCTTCAGAGTCAGGATTGGCTATGTTCTCTAGATCTCAAGGATGCGTACACCCATGTTCTCATCCATCCAACTCACAGAAGGTTCCTTCGGTTCCTTTTCCAAGGAGAGCACTACCAATATAGGGTGCTTCCTTTTGGCCTGGCCTCAGCACCAAGGGTGTTCACGAAATGCATGGCTGTGGTAGCAGCATTTCTCCGCACTCTAGGGATATTGGTCTTCCCCTACTTAGACGATTGGCTCATTCGAGCCCCAACAGAGTTAGAGGCCAGGACTTCTCTATCCTGCACAATTTTTTTATTTTATTTTTATTTATTTATTTATTTAACAAACTTTTATATACCGCAACCTTCCGGTGATCAGGTGCGGTTTACATATAACAGTTAAGGGGACAGAAAGACACTTCTGTTTTTACATTGAACATTGCATGAATTATGTACATTAACAATTGAACTTTTGAACTTTAGAGAACTATGTACATTAAACTATATACAGTTAGCAGAAATTAGTTCATCAGTGATGGTAGATACAAAACATCGTGGGACAGTGTTAAAGGTCATAATATCATAAGGCAATTGCAGTGTGTGTTTCTATGCGTTATATAAATTATCCCTTTTCATTTTGGTGTTGGGAGTTTGCTAGTGGACCGTAGTGGGAGATAAAGAGGTGAGTTTTTAATGTTTTTCATAGGTCTTTAAGGTCGGTTAAGGCTCTGATATCGTCTGGTAGTGAGTTCCAGAGTATAGGTGCAGCGTGGGAGAATGCTTTTTTATTGGTTGTTTTTTTGGTCTTTGTGAATTCTTTCGGAATCCTTAATTTATTAGCATTGCCTCTTCTATATGCGGAATGGGCTGTGTCTTTAGTGATTAGTTTATTTAGGGTAGTTGGGGCAGTGTTATTTAATGCTTTAAAGGTGGTTATTATTAATTTATAGTTTATTCTACATTGGATAGGGAGCCAGTGTAGTTTGGCTAGATAAGGTGATATGTGTTCAAAAGGGTGTACCTTCATTATAGTTCTGGCTGCAGCGTTTTGGGCCAATTGGAGCCTTTTGATGTTTTGGTTAGTTGTGCCTAGTAGAGAGAGGTTGGCGAAGTCAAAATGTGGTGTGATAATGGCTTGAATGATGCTCAGGAAGTCTTGCAGGTGTACTAGAGGGCGTAATTGTTTTAATACTTTGAGTTTAAAGTATATTTTCTTGGTTGTATTTCTTATGTGGGTGTTCATACTAAGGTGTGTATCTAGTATCACCCCTAGGTATTTTATTTCGTTTTTTATGTGGATGTCATGTTTCAGAAGTGTAATGTGGGTAGGGGGGGTGTAGGCTTTGTTTTTTGTTACAATCAGTATGTCAGTTTTGGAATGGTTAATAAAAAGGTTGTGGTCTTCTAGCCAAGTTGTTAGTTCCTTGAAACAATCTGTTAATGGTTGAAGTGGAAATGTAGGGATTGTGAAAGGAATGTATAACATGATGTCGTCTGCGTATATGTGATAATGGATTTTGAATTTTTTAAAGATGTTGCAAATTGGTTGTATATATTGTGATAAGGAAGCTTATCATAGCTCAGGAAGGAGCTATAGAAAAGGTGAAGTGACTCTGAACAAGCAACCTGTCAGTTCTGGTAGAAATAAGAAAACAGAATTTTCCCATAAAAGACTACCAGTCCCAGAATGCACCAGGTTTCCAACAGCCATTAGAGGAGCTGAAGTGGGGAAATGTGTGTTCAATCAGGAGGGCTATGAGGTAATCCCTAAGCACATCTCAAAGGGCAGGGCCTGATTCAGCACAGCTGCGCTGTGTTAGGGAGGAGCACTCATCTAGGCAGAATAAGAGTAGAGTTTATTCTACAGATGACCATCTTCATGATCACCTTGTATATCCAGAGAAGGATCATCAGTTTCATCTGAAGGATCAGCAGAAGCAGAAGCCAAACCGGACGGACAGAGAAGGAAAGAGACCCTCTGGAAGAAAGAGGAGAAAAGCCTTTGAGAGGTCTAGAAGAGTCCAAGGCAGTACGTATACTGGGAGGTATTCCAAGGGCCAGCATACACCATTGGACTGGGGAAAGCCAGAGGAATGGTGCTGCAGAGCTAGGAATCACCAGAGGCTACCTGTGAGGGAGACGGCTGCACGTGGAAGGGACCCTAAGACCTATGCCAGAAGGTATGTGAAGAGAGATCCAGTGTCCAGGGATCTAGATTGGAAGGCTGGACATAAGAACTGGACTACATACTGGCCAGGCTATATAGAGAGGAACTCTAGCAGCAATGGAAGCTCAGGTATGAACACTGATGTATGCCCTAGCTATAACCTTGAAAGACAGCAGGGAAACAAGTATTCTCCTGAAAATGCTCCATTGAGAGATTCATCTGTGCCAATCCATGATATTGAACCCATGCTTGTTGAACAAGGGGGAATAATAGCAGATGAGGATCCTGTTTATATGGACTGCTCTCTATCTAAACTCCGTTGGTAACTTTCTGTTATAAAGTACAGCAACCATCACAAAGAAATACAAATTTGTTCTTTAATCTACTCAGAAAAGCTCCTGAAGCAGGATTTGACCCACACAGTGGAAGGCAAGCCAGCTAAGGGGTTTCAGCTGGTGACTGCTAGCAATTAAGCCTTACCTAATTGCTTGTGAGCTAGGAGAGAATCATTTCTGAATTTATGTGGGAAGTAATCAGAAGTTAACCTGAAAAGAATAGTTTGTTTCTTGCTTTGTGGCTTTTCATTTGTTGTTTTCCTGATTTTGACTTTGTTTTTCCAAGTTAACACTGAAAGCAAGTTACCTGATTTATGTGCTACCAAGCATATCTGTGTTGGGAGAAATAACCCCATAAATAAATATCTTATTGGCTTTACCCAAGAGCACAACTAAATTATTGTCAGCAGCTGTGTCTGGTGTGAATGAACTACATTGCCCACAATACCTTGCAAATCATATAGATATATGCACTTGTCAAGACTGTGAAGATTCTCACCCAGGCAGCCGTCTGACAATATATATTAAATAGGAGTGCAGAGAGGGCAGATCCTTGGGGAAGGCCTGTTTCCTGTTTGTATGTGTTGGAGGTTTGAGTGTTGATCCTGACAGTTTGGGTTCTGTTGGATAGATACTATGTGAACCATTTAAGAACTATTGAGTTGGCACCTATTTGTCTGAGCCTATTGAGCATTAGTGTATGGTGAACACTGTCAAATGCTGCAGAAATGTCTAGAAAAAGTAGTAGGAATGCGTTTTTAGGGCTGTCTATTCCTCTTACTAGTGTGTCTAGGAGAACAGTTAAAAGAGTGTCTACCCCGTGGCCAGGGCGAAAGCCATATTGTTGGTCATCAAGGGGAGCTGATGTGTCAATGTGTTCCTGTGTTTGTGTTTGAACTACTTTTTTTATAAGTTTGGCCATAAAAGGTATACTAGAAATGGGTCTATATGAATTCGGTGAGGTTTTGTCCAGGGTATTGTTTTTTAATATGGGTCTGATTTGTGCATGTTTTAGTATGGGCGGGAGGTAGCCTTGATTTAGTGAGAGGTTAATTAGTGGTAAAATGAAAGGGGATAATGTTGGAAGGGTATTCTTTATCCAAGTTATGGGCAGGGATCAAGGTGAGAAGTTGTAGTATTTAAATTTGACATTATATTCTTAAGGGTCTCTTTAGTTATGGGGTAGAATTTATTCCAAGAATCTGGTAGAGGTTGGTAGGATATGGCTTGTGTAATTGGTGGGGTATTCTTTATTTTTGATTTATTTATGTAGTGATTTGCTAAGGTTTGGGGAGATATATCGTCGGCTTCATGACTGGAGTTGTATGTGTTTTTAGTTAGGTTTTGGACAATGGAGAATAGTTCCCTTGGTCTGTTTATAGATTTGTTTAGGACAGTTGAGTGGAAGGTTTTTTTGGCGCTGTCTGTGGCTTCTTTATAGTTTTTGAGATAGGTATGATATAGTTCATTGTATGATGTGGATTTAGTTTTGCACCACTTTAATTCAATTTTCCTGAGTGTTCTTTTCATAAGTTTTAAAGTAGTATTGAACCAAGGGGCATCGCCAATTCTGGGACGGGTGTTCTTCTTGATTGGTTGATTATATGCAGCTGCTTTTGAGATTGTTTTATGCCAAGATGTAATAGCCTCATCAAGGTTGGAAGGTGATGAGGAGAGATAAGGGATTGTTTGATCTAGGAAATCTTCAGCATTAAAGTTTTTAAATCTGGGGGGTGGGGGTTTTTGCTGGCTGCTTTTGTTATTTGAGTCGGTATGTTTAAGGTTAAACTTAATCAGGTAGTGGTCTGACCATGGGATCGGCGTGCACTGCAGGGATTCTGGATTGAAAAGTTTATGGATTACTTCTGGGAGAAAGATAAGGTCTAGGGTTCCTCCTTTGTTATGAGTTTTTGTATTAATGATTTGGTGGAAGCCTGTGTCGTGTATAGATTCAAGAAAGAGGGTTGAATATGTGTTGGGTAGAGATGGGAGATTAAAATCTCCTAACATTATTAATGGACTTAGGTCAGTGGATGAGCTGAGAAGCTCTATTAGGACATCCATATTTTCTGCTTTATGGTCAGGTGGTCTGTATATCAAGCATATTCTAAAGTGGTCGATCTTTATGATGAGGGTGTCGGTATTGTTAATTATATCTGAGGATTGTTGTTTAGCATTTAGGGCCTTTTTAGTCATTATAAGTACTCCTCCTCCTTTTTTGTTGTTTCTATGCGTATGGAAAATGTCGTAGTCATTCTTGTTTAATTGATTTAGATATACCACATCTGTGTCAGATAGCCATGTTTCTGTAACACAGAGGATGTCAGGTTTATTGTCATTTAGGAGATCGGTGAAGATAGGGAGTTTATTTTTCATGGATCTAGCATTTGTTAGGATACATGATAATATGGCTGGTTCTTTTTTGTTTGGTGGAGTATTTGCTTGGTGTAGTGTAGTGGGTTTTATTTGTATAAGGCGGTTATGATTTACTTTTGTATTAGGCCAGTTAGGTGCATGTGCTGCTGGTATATGGTGTCGGTTAATACTTTGTATGATTGGGATAGGTTTATAATGTTTGCTGTTTAGACTGTGTGTGAGCGCAATTACAGATAGTATTATGGCACAGCTGCAGAATATTCTTAGGTGAGAGGTGTGTGAGTATGTCATTTTGAGGGCTAGCAGTTATAAGTGAGCTGGTTACTTGCAACAGTACTAATCTAACACAGTTGAGTGAGAATGCACTACTGGCAACAGTAATAAATCTAACACAGTTGAGTGAGAATGCACTACTGGCAACAGTAATAAATCCATTGCGTATCCTTCAGTATTTGGGTCTGGTCATAAATATCCCAAAATCCAGTCTAACTCCCACTCAGTCTTTAGAGTTCATAGGAGCTTTGCTGGATACCAGAAAGGCAAGGGCCTATCTCCCCCAGGCCCGTTGCCTTCGCATGGTGCAGTTAGCTTCTCAAGCAGTGCTAAAGTCTCATCTCACTGCCCGAGAAATGCTACAACTACTAGGCCACATGGCATCTACCGTGCATGTGGTTCTCTATGCTCGCCTCCATATAAGGGCAGCCCAGTGGACTTTATCCACTCAATGGACCCAGGCATCAGGATGCCTGTCAGACAAAATAGCAAACACAAGTCGCCTTGTTTTGTCCCTCCAGTGGTGGAGGTCCACTCAAAACCTGTTGCTGGGGTCCCCTTTTCAACAACCCTTACCCCAGGCAACTCTCACAACAGATGCTTCTCCAATGGGTTGGGGAGCTCATCTACAAGACCTCTCCACCCAAGGCACCTGGTCTCCACAGGACACTCATCTACAAATCAATCTCTTGGAGCTTAGGGCAATCTTCCTTGTCTCTTCAAGTGTTCCACACCCTGCTCAGCTACAAGACAGTCCTCATTCATACGGACAATCAAGTAGCCATGTTCTACGTGAACAAGCAGGGGGGAACAGGCTCTCTGTCACTTTGCAATGAAGCTTTGCGACTTTGGGCCCTCGCCAGAGAGCATCAGATTCATCTCCTGGCAGTGTATCTTCCAGGCATACAAAACTCTTGGGCAGACAGACTCAGTCGAATTCTGCTTCCACACGAGTGGTCTCTCCATGCAGACCAGGTAGCCAAGATTTTTCAAATTTGGTGAACCCCGGACATAGACCTCTTTGCAAGTCCGTGGAATGCCAAACTTCCCCGGTTCTGTTCTAGGGGTCAAGATTTCCTGTATGCCTTTCCACCCATTCCCCTAATTCCCAAAACCCCTGTTCAAGCTTCAGAGAGACAGAGGCCGTATGATTCTCATAGCTCCACTTTGGCCACGGCAAGTGTGGTACCCTCTGCTTCTACATCTCTCTCAAGCTCCCTCCCTGGAGTTAGGGTCTGCTCCAGATCTCCTATCTCAGGAGGACAGAATGTTATGGCATCCCAATCCCCAGTCTCTGCATCTCAGGGCTTGGTTGCTGAAGGCCTAGATCTCCATGATCTTAACCTCCCTCAGCAAATAAAGGATATCCTTTATGTTTCCAGGAAGCCTTCCACAAGACGTTCTTATGCTTTCAAGTGGAAAAGGTTTACCATATGGTGTTCGCAGAAGGGTCTTAACCCCATTGCCATACCTCTGGAATCATTACTGGAGTATCTCCTTCATTTATCCAATGCAGGTTTAAGACTAACTAAGTGAGGGTCCATTTGAGTGCTATTGCAGCTTCCTTCAAGCCCCTAAATGGACAACCTATCTCCTCCCATCCTCTTATAGCAAGATTTATGAGAGGCCTTCTGCTAACTAAGCCTCCCATAAAGCCACCACCTGTGGCATGGGACTTTAATTTGGTTCTTGGTCAGCTCATGAAGCCACCTTTCGAACCCTTAGCTACTACCTCCTTGAAATTCCTTTCTTGGAAGGTTATCTTTCTCATTGCAATCACATCAGCATGTCACATCAGTGAGTTGCAAGTACTAGTAGCTGATCCACCTTATACAAGGTTCCATCATGACAAGGTAGTCCTTAGGACCAATGTTCCCTCTAATTTTCTGTAGGCTATGTGCGCATAAAATATCAGCTGTGTGCAGCTTTTGAAGGAAGGTTAAATTTTTGTGCGCCACATAACGACACTTGGAGTTATATACTTTAAAATTTGACTACACCTCAGAATACAGTATGTACACCACATTGATTTTAATCAAATTAAATGAAAATAGACGATTACTAAATGAAGCGGGAAATTTCTAGTAATTACAATCATAACTTTTAAATTTTAAGACGTCTGTGTTGTTTTCTATCAGAATCAGAGCTGTAATTTTTGTGCGCTCTGTTGTAAAGTATGTGCGCTCGCTCGGTGAGGTGTGTGCGCGCGCACACACGCACAGCTTAGAGGGAACAGTGCTTAGGACTCATCCACGCTTTATGCCAAAGGTGGTCTCGCCTTTTCATCTAAACAAAGCGGTCTACCTACCTGTGTTCTTTCCAAGGCCTCATGCATCAAATGCAGAAAGGAATCTTCATACTTTGGACTGTAAAAGAGCTTTAGCCTTTTACTTACAAAGAACACAGCAACATAGAAAGTCCTCTCAACTCTTTGTTTCTTTTGATCCTTCTCATTTGGGACTTCCATTCTCCAAGAGAACACTATCTAACTGGATTGCTCAGTGTATATCCTTTGCCTATCAGAGTAAGAATCTTCCTCTGGAGGGCCATGTCACAGCTCACAATGTGAGAGCCATGGCAACTTCAATGGCTCATCTGCACTCTGTGTCTATCGACGACATCTGTCGAGCAGCCACCTGGGCCTCGGTTCATACCTTCACAGCCCATTACTGCTTGGACAAGGACTCCCGCCGGGATGCCTTGTTTGGTCAGGCTGTTCTCCAACACCTGTTCAATACCTAATCAACTCCTACCCACCATCCCTGGTAGGATGCCAGAGATCCATGGGGGGAAGTGGAGCCCTTCTCAGGGACACACAACTTCTGGGGTCTCTCCCTGGCATCTAAAGCTAGGGAGTCCCCATATGTGATGACTACATTCCTGCTTGTTCCTGGAGATAGCATAGTTACTCACCTGTAACAGGTGATCTCTGGGAACAGCAGGAATTTAGTCCTCACAACCCACTCACCTCCTCTAGGAGTTGTACCTCTCTATCTATCTCTGTCCCTTTCCCTCTCTCTCCCTCTCTCTCTCTTTGTCTCAGCTTTATTTATTTTATTATTTATTTATTACATGCACTTATATACCGCGCTATTTTCCATCAGTGCAGTTTACATAGAACCAGTTAAATACACATCTCAAAACTTTCGATTTGTGTTTACAATTAACAGGCAACAGAACTTGGGTAGATAACAAGGGGGTAACTATTTACAACTGTACAGAAAGAGCGGACTGAACGTCTCTTTGAAGTGGTTAGTTTACTGATGAGGCATTTGAGGTGCTGTCATCCGGGTAATGCTCGAGGAAAAGGTGGTATTTCAGAGCTTTCCTAAACTGCATTAAATTAGTGATTGCCCGTATACTAAGAGGGAGGCTGTTCCAGCATTTTGGTGCCGAGAATTTGAAAGCCGTGTTCACTGTTGTCTGGCAGCACTTGGTTGTTTCTCTTGGGACTATTAGTTTATTGTCCTCAGGGGATCTTCTAGGTCTGTTCAGGGGGGTTATCTGAATGAGGTCTGCTAGGGCTGGTGGGGCGAGCTTATTTATGATCTTGAAGGTCAGAATTATGGTTTTGAACGTAATTCTGCCTTTTATGGGGAGCCAGTGGAGTTGTTTAAGGATGGGTGTAATGTGTTCCCACTTGGAAGCGCCCTGGAGCACTCATGCAGCAGAGTTTATTACAAGCTGTAAAGGGTGTAGCGTGGATTGCGGGAGACCGTGGAGTATGGCGTTTGCATAGTCAAGATGCGGTATGATCAAGGCTTGGTATACTGTGCGGAAGTCGCCAGGTTCCAGTAAGGTGCGTATGTGTCTAAGTGATCGGATTTTATGGTATATCGCTCTTCCTACATTGCCTATATGGGTCTTCATGTCGAGTCGCTGGTCAAGTGTGACTCCTAGATATCTAATAGAGGGTTTGGTAAGTAGTTCTGCATATAAGACCTTTAAGCATGGTGGTGTGATGAATTTCGGATCTCTGGTGACGAAAAGGACTTCGGTTTTCTTATGTTGGATTCGCAGGTTTTGTGATTGGAGCCAACTGGATACTGCGTTGAAACAGTCCATGAGCGGTGAGAGTTCGGAGTTCTCCATTGCAAAAGTCATATATAGGAGCACGTCGTCTGCGTCTGTGAATTTAATCCTCACAACCCACCCACCTCCCCTAGGAGTTGTATCTCTCTATCTCTTTCCCTTTCCCTCTCTCTCTCTCTTTGTCTCAGCTTTAAAACTCAACTGGAGAGAGGCAGTTGGGGAAGGTAGCACGCAGGGGCTGTGGGATGCTCTCAAAAGCTTTCTAATTGGACGCTGGGGAGCGTTCCCGCGCAGGCTGCGTTGGTACCGACGATACCCATATGTGAGGACTAAATTCCTGCTGTTCCCGGAGAACACCTGTTACAGGTGAGTAACTATGCTTTTTCTTTATATAGCCTGATTACCCAAAATACAAAGAGATTAGAGATACACATTGCCCATACCTGGCATATTCCAATTTACAAAATTTGAAATAAAATACATTTTTATATCTTTGCTATCTGGACATTTTATTTTTCTCAGTTATGTTGGTCTCTGTCTTCTTCTTTCCTCTGTTTATCTTCTCTTAAGTTTTTCCAGGGTTTCCTGTACATTTTCCATCTTTCCTTCTGTCTTCTTCCATTCCTCCACCTGTCTCTGACAGTGATCTTTCTGTTTTAGCTCTTTCCTCCATAGCTTTCTTTTCTGTCTCTCTATTAATTAAAATCTCACCCTTTCCCTCTTTTAACCTTTCAACCACTTACCATCTACTTTTCTCACCTCCTTCCTAGCTCATCTCTCTGGAGTGGAGGAGTGGCCTAGTGGTTGGGGATCAACGTAGAGTCAGAAAATCCAGGGTTTAAATCCCACTGGCACTCCTTGTGGCCTTGGGCAAGCCCCTTAACCCTCCTTTGCCTCAGGTACAAACTGAGACTGTGAGCCCTTCGGGGACAGGGAAATACATACATACTGTACCTGAATGTAGTCTTGATCTTCTCCTGGAAAGGTGTGAACTATATACTAAAAGTAAATAAATACTCCCTTCTCCCATCCCTAGACCCCTCCTCACACTCCCATCATCTACAAGCACAGCCCCTTCTCCCACCCCCCATCCCCATACTCTGCATCTGCCCCCTTCTGTCTCTCTCTCCCTTGTATCCAGCATCTGTCCTCAATCTCCCTTTTCCACTCCCCTCCCCTCCAATGCTCCTATCCTCTTCCCCTACTCTAACTTCACTCCATGTCCAGCATCTACTCTTTTTCTTCTCTCTCTCTGTCTCCTACCCCCCATCATGGTCTAGCATCTCCCTTTTCTCTCTCCTATTACTCCCACCACACTTCACTCTGTAGTTCATCCAGCATCTCCCATTTCTCTTCCACCCTGTGGTACAGCATCTCCCCTCACGCTTTCCTCAACCCCCCTCCCTGCCTGTGGTCTAGCATCTGTCCTCTCTCTTCTTCTCCCCCTCCCCTCCTGTGGTCAGGCATCCCCCCTCTTTTTAGTCATACCCCCCCCCCCCATATGGTCCGCATTATCCCCTTTCCTCTCTCTGCGCCTTCCGGGCCATCATTTCTTTCTAACCACCCTCCCTCCTGTTGCAGCCCCTTCAACTGTCCTGACCAATGCCAAAAAAATGGCAAAAGAAGCACAAATAGTAAAGAAAGGAGTGCCACTGAGCCTTCAAGCTCCTGTGATCACAAAATCTTGATGCATCCTGCCCCCTCTAATGCTTCTGTTTTTTGCCATTGAGGTGGGATGCATCAGCTTTGAAGCACAAATACTCCCCAGGACTCATTTCTGTTGGTGCTGCTTCTGCTGCCAGCTTGGCCAGTTGAAGGGGCCATAACAGGAGGAAAGGAAGAACAGACAATGCCTTTCGATGCTCCTGGATCTCCGGCATTTCCCCCTCAAGCAAGCCCTTGAATGATAAATGTGTAGTCTATTAGCCACAAGTTCATCCTGAGTTCAGTTGCACTGGAAAGTGAGCTCAGGATGAAGACATGGTCTCTTTTATTCTAATGTGCCTACTGGGATATAGGGATGTTCAAAATAACAGAATAGAGAGGAAGGCTGGAAGCTTGCCCTTATCCATAGATTCTTATTCACTGTGGAAGTTGTGACTGCTCTCCCAGTTTGAATTTTATGAATATTTGCTGACTGGTATAAAGAGCCAGTGGATGTTTATATATTAATTTATAGACCCCCAAGTATCGATGATTTGTCTCTGATAGACCTTCTAGAGCTAATCAGCTCAATTAGGGTTACCTATTATATAGTGACTTGGAGGCCAATTCTGTTCTGGGCATCCCCCACCTGTCCAGGCACCCAGAATCTGGACATGTCCCGGTTGCACCCGATTCTGATCCTGTAGGGGCTAGACATGCCTGCGGGATCAGAATTGAGTGCAACCGGCTAGATGTGCAGGCTGTGCCCCAATTCTGGGCACCCAGACATCTAGTCCACTACCCAGTTAGCCCAGCCAGGCTCCTGTATGGAGCCGCTGCACCATGGCATCCTGTTGCCATGGCACCAGAGGTATATGCAGGAGTCACGATCCCCGCAACCCCGAGATGTTCCTTTCCCTGTCGCCCAACCCCCAATCAGGCTTGCCCCTCACCTTTCTTTCTGGGCCTGGGCCCGGGCCCGCGTCCTCCGTCCTCCCCAGTACAAATGGCCAACCCTGGACGTACAGGGCTGACCTCAGTATCAGCCCTGTACATCTGGGGTCATGACGCCAGCCACAGCCTGCCCTCACTCTACCTGCAGCCCACCCCCTCCAGCCCACAAACAGAGTTCCCCACACAGCTCAGATCTATGTGCGGGGGGCTGTTTCCAGGACATGGGCCAGGCATATGGATGTCTGGATCAGATGTCCAGTCCCGCTAAACGCGGTTCAGAATGTCTCATATTGTAAATGATGGCAGATAAAGACCAGTGTGGTCCATTGGGGTGGCTAGAGTTGTAGAGCTGCATCTGCTGCTCTATGGAGATTACTCCTCTCAATTCCTTCGCTTAAGGTTGTACTGTACATGCCGCTTCAGGCAGGTTACCCCTCTCTATTTAGGAAGTTATTTACATTTGTTTTAATTCCATCCTTTTGCTATGTTGTGATCCTCTATGTCTGTCCCATGCTTTTTTAAATTCTGTCACTGTATTTGCTCCGACCACTTCCTTCAGGAGGGCTTTCCAGACATCCTCCATTCTTTCTGTATTTGATCTTTCTTTGGGATTTTAATGTTCCAGTAAATAAACCTTCATTGGCTTCCAGTCACAACTTTCTAAATACTATGGCTGATCTACATTTGCTGCTAATGATTAATGAGCCAACTCATGGATTGAGGATTTTGATGGATGTACTTTGAATTTATGGTGGGGGAGGGAGGATGGACGGAGTATTACCAGTTTGATGGTCAGACTGTTTTTTATTCATATTAACTATGTCAGGATTAAGAGCCAAGATGAAGGGCTCTGGGTTCATGAGGAGAGATTATAGACTGCAGGTGAATATCGACATGTGTCTGGAGGACACTAAAAGTGCACCAAAGGCTGAAGATTTATCATTTGAAGAAAGGATCTTGGCATGGATTGAGGCATGTGGGAGACTCTCAAAGGCTATCTCAAAACTATTTCTGCTTCAGGAAGCAGGTGAAAGCCTGGCTCTTCTCCCAAGCTTTTAATGACACTAGTGACTGATTACTAATTCTGCAAACTTCAGTGTTAATTTATCAAATCTTCAATTTAAAAAAACACTGAATCCAATCACTAGAACTATTTCTCTGACACAAATACAAAAAAGGAGGAAAAAGACCTTAAATTATGTCCTCTTACGAACTTTTATTCTGTGTAGCCATTGAAAGCCCTTAATCATGGCTGTCTTAGGGGACCAGTCCTCACAGGTCTCATAAAAAGTCTGGTGGTGTTATTTTTATCTCAATACTTGAAAAACTTTAATTGTGAGACTTATCTTAAATACTATTTTTCTACATCTAACAGAGGCCAGCATTTCACAAATCATGCATCAGGAGTGTATTCTTTATGAAACATAAGAAATAAAAAAAATATATATTTAAGTGATGGCACTGGGCTTTTAAAACTGACAATAATGATGTGATGATCAATTGTCCATTCATTCATTCTGCCTCAGGACTAGCTCATTGCACACCCTGCAACTGATTCAAGTTCCATATTGCTTATTCATCTGTACTTATGACATGCCCTCAATCTGTCCCCGCTACTTATTGCATAGTGCTAATATTGTGAGTATCCTATATATATCTACTGTGCTTAATATTATGGTGCATTATTTGTTTTATGTTGACATTTTGATGTCCTATTTATGTTATATGATTATTCTGTCATGCTGCTCTTTTATAGTGCATCATTTGTACAGTGCGCACATTGTGAGCATCCTATGGTGAGGGTACATGAGAACATAAAAATTGCCATATTGGGTTAAACAAAAAGTCCATCAAGCCCATTATTATGTTCATAAAAGTGGAGGGATCTCAAATATTAGATAGATTCCATACTGCTTTCCCCAAGTCTACCTTAGTAATGGTTTATGAACTTTTCCTCCAGGAACTTGTTTAAACCTTTAAGCTCAACTATGCTAACTGCTTTTATCACATCCTCCAGCAATGAATTCCAGAGCTTAATTGTGCATTGAGTGAAAAAATATCTGTTTTATATCGACTGCTTAGTAACTTCATTGCCTGTGCCCTAATCTTTGCATCTTTTGAAAGAGTAAACAACCAATTTGTGTTTACCTGTTCAGTTCCACTCATCATTTCATAGACCTCTGTCTTATCTCCCCTCAGCTAACTTTTCTCTGAAGTGAAGAACCATAACCTATTTAGCCTTTCCTCATAGGGGAGTCGTTCCATCCCCTTCATCATTTTGGTTGCCCTTCTTTAAACCTTTTCTAATTCTGCTATATCTTTTTTGAGATGTGATGATCAGAATTGCATGATTGCATTGAGCTATACAGAGGCACGTTATTCTCCATTTCTTTCCTAGTAATCCCTAACATTTTCTGTCACAGCAGAATTGAGTTAGGCACATGAGTGGATGATGTCATCTGATGGCACTGGGACAGAACCTCTCTCCTACAACTCAGAACTTCACTGTAGAATTTCGAACATATACAGCTGTTCCTATGTGCAGCATTCTCCTCAGTCTGTCGGCTGAACAGACATGCAACAAAGATCTCCCAAATATTTTCTTTTTTACTGTTTTCTTTTAGTTTCCCAGCAAAGTTTTTTGTCATTATTAATTTTTCTTCCTGCTTTATGCAAAAAAAGAAAATACATTTGTGTACAAAGTCATGGTGACTGTCTGTTCCCATCTGTGTTGTTCTTGAACCTTCTCCACATATGAATGCTGAGAGCACTGAGACACAACTGACACCACTCACCTGCTAGGGCCAAGTGTTGGATGAGTTTGTTGTGTATGTGCATCCTGTTTTTATAACACTCCATTTTGGTTTTCAGAGCTTTTCAGATTTTGAAATTGCAGATAAGGGATTGTGGACCTGAGGGGCCCGATTTTCAAAAGGCATCTACACGGTTTATAGCCCAGTAAACCATGTAGATGCCTTAGTTGGGGATATTCAACAGCACTTACATGTCCCCTATCTTTACAGCGCAGATTGTTAACTGGGCAACATCCAGTATCACTGCTGCCTGGTTAGCATTGGTGGCTTCCAGCTTTTGTGGCAGTCACAGGATATTCAATGCTGTCCCCACAGCATTGAATATACGATTTAGGGTTGGCAGGGAGGGCTATGCGTCGACGAAGTTCATAGCCTTTCCAATATCGGCACAGTTGAAAATCGGGCCCAAAGTATTTTACTAATCTCAGCAGACTTACCTTTCTTCTGTTGAAATTTATTTATTAGTAGCTAGCTCATGCCTTTCCAGTAGCAGTTCAAAGCGAGTTACATTGATGATCCTTCCTCTTCCCAAGCTATGCCAAAATTGCTTAACAAGAGCTCTCTTTCATATAGACTTGAAGGACCCGATATTCAGCGCCGACAGCTAGCGTGATTACAGTGGCTAACTGCTGGCGCTGAAGACCTAACCTGGATATTTAATGCTAGGACCCTATCCGGCCCTGGCACTGAATATTCAGGGTCGCTGCACAGCCTCCAACACCAAAGAAACTAACCGGGCAGTGGCAATATTAAGCTTTTGCTGCGCCTATCTTTACCCATGGGTCGCTAACCAGGCAGCAGTGCTATATTGCTGCTGCCCAGTTAGCGACTGGTGCCACCTCCGCTCCTCCCCGGACTAGCCCAAACACACCCTGATAGTAACGGTCAGCATCGGAGCATATAGTGTCATTAATCAATATTC
This sequence comes from Ichthyophis bannanicus, assembly GCA_033557465.1. Classification (NCBI taxonomy): domain Eukaryota; kingdom Metazoa; phylum Chordata; class Amphibia; order Gymnophiona; family Ichthyophiidae; genus Ichthyophis; species Ichthyophis bannanicus. Next base: position 232,920,171 of record CM066042.1, read on the forward strand.
AGCAGCACTAGCTATGTTAGTGCTGCTGAATATCCCGCTTAGGGGCATTTACATGGTTTACAGCTCTGTGAACTGTGTAAATGCCTTGGAATATCGGTCCTGAAGTATCTCCAGGAACAAGCAGGAATGTAGTCTTCACATATGGGTATCGTCAGTACCGACGGGGCCTGCGCAGGAACGCTCCCCAGCGTCCAATAGGAACGCTTTTGGGAGCATCCCTCAGCACAACTGTGCTGCCTTCCCGCCTTTCCAACTGTCCCTCTTCAGTTCTTCGTTTTCCGCGGAGCCGACAGGACTCATACCCTGTCACCGCAGAAAATTTCTTCTTTAATCTTGTTTTCTTGTAGTCGCGCTTGCCTCCGCACGACGCCTACCGGTACCGCCGGTTCTTTTCTTTCTTTTCTTCTAAAAAAAAAATTCTGAATTGTTTCTCTTCAGAAACTTTCTTTTTTGGTGCTAGGCGCCATTTTCGGTTCTAGGCCCCATTTTTCCTTAAGGATGGAAAAACCAGCTAGTGGTTTTAAAAAATGCACTAAGTGTGACGGTACCATTTCCGTCACCAACACCCATGACTGGTGTCTTAAATGTTTAGGCCCTGACCATTCTCCATCTGAGTGCCTCTCTTGTATGGGAATGGCTAAAAGAGGAAGACAGAACTGGACTGCAGAGCTCGGTACCCTCTTTTCTTCGGATGCCAGGTCCATTGCATCAACGTCTTCAAGAACCTCTTCTTCCTCCCATGTATCTCAGGTAACTAAACATAAGAGCCGGTCCTCAAAGGGTAGCTCTCCTGCAAAGCATCGAGAGGCCATTGGCATTGCCCTTGAGGGAACCACACCGGCAAAACAGCCCCGGCGGGAGGCTTCGGCCTCCAAAGCATCAACGGGGTCAGGATGTTCTCGAGGCCTCGGCCTCGACAGAACTACTGGTGCCATGCTCCGGGGTCCCGGCCGCCTTCACCGGTACCGATACCCAGGCATCAGCAGCGTCAATAGACCAGAGATTCCTCGCTATCGAGCGCAGTATTGAAGCTCCCCTTACAGCTGCGGTACCGTTGACACTGATGGTTCAACAGGCACCGATGCCGGTACCGGCACAGATACCAGCACCAGCACCGACGGTACCGTCCCCGGTGGGAATTCTTCCCATGCCGTCTTTGTCTGGCATTGAAAGATCGGTACCAGATCAACTCGGTACCGACTTTGATCGATATCGGGACCGTGCCTTACATGAACATCGTGATCAGAGATACTCCGAATCCTCCGATTCCGATGACTCTGATAATTCTGCTGGTACCAGAGTTTTTCTCCCGGAAGACTCTTCTTCTCCCCAATGCAGAATGTTGCCTCCAGAGGACATGTCCTTTCAGGATTTTATTCGTGATGTTGCCAAAGGCCTTTCAATCACAATAGCTCCTGAAAAGGAACCTAGAGCAAAGGAACTGGAAATTCTCCAATATCCTAAAGCTCCAAAGGAGGCAGCCACTCTGCCCATTCATGAAATTCTTCATGATTTGATGCTCAGAATGTGGGAGACACCTTTGACCACATTTCCTCATTCTAGGAGGCTTGATACCATGTATCGAGTTCCACCATGTCCTGGATTTCAAAAGACTCAGCTGCCACACCATTCCATGGTAATGGAGTCAGCCATGCGTAGGATGAAAAGTGCAAAGAGACATGCATCTAATCCTCCAGGTCATGAATGCAGGCCTCTGGATGCTTTTGGTCATCAAACCTTTCAAGCTTCCATGCTTTCAGCTAGGATCAGCTCATATATTTTATATATGGGTATGTTTCTCAAGGAGGTCACAGGACATTTGGAGCTTATGAGCCCACTTCTCCCAGATGACAGACGACAAGACTTCCTTACGCTTCTCAGGCATGCTCTAGATGTCTCCAAGTTCGTCAATCGTGCAGTCTTTGACTGCTTTGAATGCATCAGCAGAACCTCTGCTATTGCCATTGGTGCACGATGGATTGCCTGGCCTCAGGCATCAGACTTGGAGATTTGGGTACAGGATAAATAAGGCAACATCCCTTGCACAGGAGAAAATCTCTTTGGCAAAAATTGGCAGGAAAAGGCTAATGAGATAGATGCTGACAATATCACCTTAGATAGATTGTCAAAATCTACAGCCACTCCAGCCAGAAAGAAACCCTATAAGAAACCCTCTTTCAGCAAAAAGAGGAAGTTTTATCCATCCTATACCCAGCAAAGCCAAGCTCACAGTCAAGTTGCCCAAAAGGGACAACAACAGCAATTCAAACAGCAGAAGAAGCCAAAAGGCCCGAGAGCTCAACCATCTCCGCAGGTTCAGCCCCCTCTCTAGGAAGGCTTTGACTCCTTCCTAGAGAGCTTGGCCTTCCTGCCTCTGAGGGGTCCAGAACCCCTAAATATTCCAGGCAGGCTGTGTCATTTTGCCAACAGATAGCACCAAATAACAGCAGAAAATTGGACTCTGTCCATTGTAGGAGAGGGGTACAGGCTTCATTTTCACAGCATGCCCCCTCCTACAATCTTAAGGCAGTTCAATTCCCAGACATCTGCAGGATCACGAGGTCTCAACACTTCTTGCCCAAGGGGCACTAGAGGAGGTACCCATTCTCCAGCAGGGTACATGGTTCTACTCCCCCTATTTTTTAATTCCAAAGAAAACAGGAGGACACAGACCCATTCTAGACCTCAGAGAATTAAACAAATACCTGTTCCGAGAGAAGTTCAAAATGATTTCTCTCTTCTGCCATACCTTCAAAGTCAGGATTGGCTTTGTTCTCTAGACTTAAAGGATGCATATACTCACATTCTGATCCATCCAGATCACAGGAAGTTCTTACAATTCCTTTTCAAGGAAAAACACTTCCAATACAGGGTTCTTCCCTTTGATCTGGCTTCCGCACCAAGAGTATTCACAAAATGCATGGCAGTAGTAGCTGCATTCCTGCGAACCCTAGGGATTTTTGTCTTCTCTTACTTGGACGACTGGCTCATTTGAGCCCCCACGGTTGCAGAGGACAGCTCTGCACTGTCTCGCACATTGCAAATCCTCCAATATTTGGGATTGCTAATAAACTTCCCAAAATCCCAACTTGTTCCTTCCCAGTCTCTGGAGTTCATAGGAGCCTGTCTAGATACCAGACAGTCAAAGGCTTTTCTTCCACAGGCCCGGTGTCTTCGCATAGTACAACTAGCTTCTCAAGCAGCGGGAAAATCCTCCCTAACTGCTCGAGAACTGCTACAGTTACTGGAACACATGGCATCCACAGTCCATGTAGTTCCCTATGCTCGCCTCCACATGCGAGCAGCCCAGTGGACCCTAACCACACAGTGGGCACAGGCCACAGGACGTTTGTCAGACAAGATAGCAAACTCGCATTGGCTGATCTTGTCCCTTCAATGGTGGCAATCACTGGAGAATCTTTCAGTGGGGTCTCCTTTCCAGCAACCCCTATTCCAGGCCATCCTAACAACAGATGCATCACAGGTGGGTTGGGGAGCACACCTGTATCATCTCTCTACGCAGGGCACCTGGACTCCACAGGAGACTTGTCTTCACATAAACCTCCAGGAATTAAGAGAAATCTATTTAGCTCTTCGAGTATTCCATGCCCAGCTCAGCTACAAGAGAGTCCTAGTCCAAACGGACAATCAAGTAGCCATGTTCTATGTGAACAAGCAGGGCGGAACAGCCTCTCTGTTGTTATGCAACAAAGCTTTACGACTTTGGGCCCTCGCCAGAGAGAATCAAATCCACCTTCTCGTGGTATATCTTCCAGGCATTCGAAACCTTTGGGCAGACAAACTCAGCCGAGTATTGCTGCCTCACGAATGGTCTCTCCACTCAGACCAGGTGACAAAGATATTTCAAAATCTGGGAAACTCCAGACATAGACCTCTTTGCAAGTCCACTGAATGCCAAACTTCCCCAGTTCTGTTCCAGGATTCCGGCTCACAATTGCCAGACAAGGAATGCCTTCCTCCTTCACTGGGTTCAGGACTTCCTCTATGCCTTCCCACCCATTCCCCTCATTCCCAAAACACTTTTCAAGCTTCAGAGATACAGAGGTCGTATGATCCTCATAGTGCCACGGTGGCCACGCCAAACGTGGTATCCCCTGCTTCTACACCTCTCTCAAGCTGCACCTCTGGAGTTAGGCTGTGCTCCAGATCTCCTTTCCCAGGAGAGCAGGACGCTATGGCACCCGAATCCCCAGTCCCTGCATCTCACGGCCTGGTTGCTGAGAGCTTAAATCTTCAGGATCTCAACCTTTCCCAACAGGTAAAGGATATCCTTCAGGCTTCTAGAAATCCTTCCACAAGACGATCTTACGCCTTCAATTGGAAACATTTCACTATATGGTGTTCCCAGAAGGGGTTAAACCCCCTGGTGATACTTTTGGAGTCGATACTAGAGTATCTACTTCTTTTATCAAATTCTGATCTAAAGACCAAATTCAGTCAGAGTCCATCTTAGTGCAATTACAGCCTCCTATAAGCGTCTAAATGGACAACCAATTTCCTCTCATCCTCTCATATCCAGATTTATGAGAGGTCTTCTTTTAACAAAATCTCCCATCAAACCACCACCGGTGGCGTGGGATTTAAATCTAGTTCTTGATCAGCTCATGAAACCGCCTTTTGAACCTTTAGCCACTACTACCCTAAAGCTTTTGTCCTGGAAGGTCATCTTCCTAATTGCAATCACCTCTGCACGTCGCATTAGTGAATTGCAAGCCTTAGTGGCTGATCCTCCTTACACTAGGTTTCATCATGATAAGGTTGTCCTCAGAACGCATCCACACTTTATGCCAAAGGTGGTTTCGCCTTTTTCATTTAAATCAAGCGATTTATCTTCCTGTATTCTTTCCGCGTCCTCATGCCTCTAATGCAGAGAAGAACCTTCACACTTTGGACTGTAAAAAGAGCCTTGGCTTTTTACCTACAAAGAACACAGCAACATAGAAAGTCTTCTCAACTTTTTATTGCTTTTGATTCTAGTCATTTGGGACTTCCAGTCTCCAAGAGGACTTTATCCAAATGGATTGCACAGTGCATATCCTTTGCTTATGAGAGTAAGAGTCTTCCTCTTCAAGGCCATGTCACAGCTCATAATATGAGAGCTATGTCAGCCTCTATGGCTAACCTTCACTCTGTGTCTATTGATGACATTTGTCGAGCAGCCACCTGGGCTTCGGTACATACCTTCACAGCCCACTACTGCCTAGATAAAGCCTCCCGTCAGGATGCCTGCTTTGGCCAGGCTGTTCTTCAAAATCTCTTTCAAACCTAATACAACTCCTACCCACCAACCCTGGTGGGATGCCAGAGATCCATGGGAGGAAGCATGGCCCACCTCACCATAGGTGGCAGCTTCCTGGGGTCATCTCCCTGGCATCTTCAGCTAGGGAATCCGCATATGTGAAGACTACATTCCTGCTTGTTCCTGGAGATAGCGTAGTTCCTCCCCTGTAACAGGTGATCTCCGGGAACAGCAGGAATTTAGTCTTCACAACCCACCCATCTCCCCTACGAGTTGGCTCTCTATCTCTCTGTCTCTTTCCTCTCTCTCTCTATCCTTTCACTCAGCTACAAACTTAACTGAAGAGGGACAGTTGGAAAGACGGAAAGGCAGCGCACATGTGCTGAGGGATGCTCCCAAAAGCGTTCCTATTGGACGCTGGGGAGCGTTCCCGCGCAGGCTCCGTCGGTACCGACGATACCCATATGTGAAGACTAAATTCATGCTGTTCCCGGAGATCACATGTTACAGGTGAGTAACTACGCTATCTGGTCCTCGTAGCCTGGAAATCGAGAAGAATCTACTTTCTATTTTTGGTGTACTGCAGCCTATTCACAACATCTAATAGCTGCCAGAAAGCCTTCCACCTAAGGAAAACACGCTTTCCACTGGAAGAAATACTCAGTATGGTGTTTTTTTTAAAGGCCACAATTCTACTCCTACTACAGTATCATTATCAACTATATCACTGAGATCTTAAAACCTCTTCAGTAAGAGTCCACCTCAGAGCCCTCTGTACTTACCATGCCTTGATAAACATCCTTACAGTGGCCCAATCTCATATTCTTTCTTTCTTTCTTTTTTAAATTTAACATTTATTGAAATGTTTTCATATCACTACAACACTTGTGATAACACACAAACCTATTCAAAAAAGTAGTACCCCCCTCCCCCCCCCCCCCCCAAGGCTATGAGCAGAAGCCAATCACATGTTCAAATTATACCTAGAAGCAAATACCCCCACACCTTTTCAAACTTGAGTAGTTTTTCATTCTGGATGCCTGTCAATTTTTCCATCAGAAACACCTTATTCATCCTTACATACCAGGACTGAATTGTAGATACTTGTATCAATTTCCAAAAGAGTGCAAACTTACAACGTGCTGCTATTATACAGATGTGCACAAATTTATCTTATCCCCCCTGCCACCCCCTCCAGCCACCCTCAGTAACACCCCTTCTAATCCCCACTCTACCTCTATCCCCAACAACATCTTAACCACCCCACTTACCTGCTCCCAAAACTCTGCAATGCTTGAGCACAACCACTGCATATGCACAAAATCGCCCACTTCCCAACACCCTCTCCAGCAGGTATCCAGATACCCCTTAATCACTTTATATAGTTTGGCAGGGGTCAAATACCAGCAGTACAAAACTTTATCTCCATTTTCAACGATACACCCAGACACCAGCTTCTTGCCCATCGTCTAAAAATCTTCCCCCACAGCTGGTCATCCAGTTCTTTACCAAGATTGTGTTCCCACTGCATTTGGAACCTTGCTTTGTCCCCTTTATGTTCCAACAGCATCTTATAGATTCTTGAGATAGCCCTCCGCCTAGCGGCTGGGTACTAATACAAACTTTCAAAATCAGATAATCTCTTTTCAATAGCCTGCCTCCAACATCTTGCCCCCAATCAATGTTGAACTTGCAAATCATAGTCTTCCTGAAGATCAGTGAAAGATACCACCTCCCCCTAGGGACATAGCTGAATCAAGGAGCTCAACCCTGCTCATTCCCATCTCTTAAAACAATGGATCAACCATTCCCAGCCCAAACTCCGCATTTATATCGGATGGTTTGCAGCAAAGAGACCACCCCCTGCAGCCACCAGCAATAAGACAACTGACTCCACATTTTATGTACATAACTAACATAAGGATTACCCAGACTAACCCCCTACACTTGCCCCTCATCAAATCCTATTTGTACCCATTTTCGCCCACTATCTTCTACCCATCCCACCACATTAGACAGTTGTGCCACTACATAATACCAAAAAAGGTTGGGGACAGCGAATCCTCCCTGTTTTCTAGAGTGATAGAGCACTTTCCATGCTACCCTCAGTGGACGCTTTTTCCAAATAAACTGAAAAATCTTGCGCTGAGCCATTTTCAAATCTCCCCTGGAGACCTTCATGGGAAGTGTTTGAAAATAATACAGCATCTTAGGCAGTATGACCATCTTTATATATGCTATATGCCCTAACCATGACAGAGGCAGCTTCATCCAACTCTCCAGCTCACCAAAAACCACTTCCCACAAGGGCATATAATTCAACTGATGCAATACAGTATAGTCTCTCCCAATCTTTACCCCTAAGTACCTAAGGTACCGGGATGCCCACTTAAAGGAGAAAACACTCTGCAGACTAGCCTCATCTACCCCCGAAAGTGTTAACATTCAAAGCTTCCATTTTTTCAAGGTTAACCTTAAAAAACCAGACATCCTTCGATACCAATCCAATTCCTCCTGCAAGCCCAAAAGTAAGGTTTCCAGCTCAGTAATCACTAACAATACCTCATCAGCAAACAATTAGATTTTGCATTGTTCCTCCCCCATGCAAATCCATGTGATATCACCCCGTACCCTAATTTTTTCGGTCAAAGGTTTGATCGAGAGGGAAAACAGCAAAGGTGAAAGTGGGCATCCTTGCCTTGTACCTCTCTCCTAGTCAAAAAACTGAGAATAGCTCCCATTCACCTTCACCACTGCTTGTGGTCGAACATACATGCTCATTACCCATTCTATAAAATTCTTCTCCACTCCAAATTTCCTCAGGGTCGCCCTAGAAAATCTCACCACAACCTGTCAAAAGCTTTTTCAGCATATACTGCTAAAGCCATAACCCTTACGTTTTGGTCCTTGGCCACCCAAAACATATTTAAAACCCTCCTGACATTGTCCACGGCCTGTCATCCATTTATAAAACCTATTTGGTCTGCGTTAATTAAAGCAGGCATAAATTCCCCCAATCAAACTGCCAGGATCTTTGCCAAGAGCTTCACATCCAAGTTTAAATGTGAAATGGGACTATATGATGCACAACAAGCCACATCTTTCCCTGGCTTAGGGAGGATGCTAATACTCGCCAGCCCCATCGAGGGAGATAATCTTCCCCCCTCCAATACCCCATTAAACACCTCTACCAATACTGGTGCTAAATGATTTATTAAAGTTTTTATATACTCTTACGGTCAAAGCATCCAATCCTGGTGATTTATCATTTGCCAACCCATTAATTGCCTCTTGAACCTCCCTCAAAGACATGGGCTGATCCAATTTAACCCTAACCTCCTCTGAAAGCTCTGGCAGGTCTTCCCCTTCTAGATATTGAGCCATCTTTTCCTAACTCCTGAATGCCTCCCTTCTATACAAAACGTGATAAAAATCCCCAAATTCTGCCCGAATAGAATTGTCCCCTACTACCCATCCCCTTCCATCCTTCTGCAGCTGCACTTCCGCTTTGTGGGCTTGTTGAACTTTAAAACACCTGGCCAACAATCACTCAGGCTTGTCTCCAAACTCATAATACTGTTGCCACAAGCATTACAACTTAAAGTTCAACTCTTCCAGCTGGAGGTTTCTCACCCTAGTACGAGCCTTGTCTAAGGTCTTCCAACTTTCCTTGTCCCCCCACATCCATTGCAGTCGCTCCAAAGCTTTAACCTGGGTATAGGCCCTTTCCACAGCTTGCAAGTGCATCCTTTTCTTTCTAGACACCCATATAATGAACTTTCCCTGAAGAAACGCTTTAAACCCATCCCACACCATTCCCAATCGAACTCCCTAACATATTAAACACAAAATATTCACATAGATCCTTTTCTGTTGCCTCCACCACCTCTTTATCCTTTAAAACCCTACCATTCATTCTCCAGAAACTCCTACTCTTTTGACCCCCCCACCCTTCCAAAGTCAGCCAAACTGGCCCATGATCAGACCAAGTTATTGGTTCCTGTTCCACATCCTTGACTGCTATATATAAGTTTCGATCTACAAGCAACATGTCATTGTCTATTCATGAAAAGGCTTGGTGACCTGGAAAGTAAAACGAGTAATCCCTGTCCCACAAGTGGTGCTCCCACCAACAGTCCACAAGCTGCCACAATTTCATTAATTCCTTCAATGCTATCTAAATCACTTATTAGCCTTCCTGCCTCCCTCCCCCAGCCTATCCAGTTGGGGGCACAGCACATTAAAATCTCCCCTACTATAAATTCACCCTCTACAAACTCCGACAGTTCCAGGCCCAGTCTGTCAAAAAGGCCCCTTGCCCTTGAGTGGGCACATATAAGTTCATCGCTGTCAGCGTATTCCCCTGCACACTCCCTTTAAGGGCCACATATCTGCTCTCCACATCCATGACCACATCCAGCTCCTCGAAAGACAGAGTAATCCTGAGCAAAGTGACCACACCACCAGCCTTAGCCCCTCCTCGCTTGGATGCATAATACACCTCTGATAATTCCTATCTCTTGTGTCTGGTCTCGGACACACAGATGTGTTTCCTGAACACACAGTATGTCCTGCTACAACTGATTAAGCTCCTTGAATAACAATTGCCTTTTCCTAAGCAAATTGAGCCCCTTAGCATTAATAGTCCCAATCCACAATACTCCCATCAGTTTGACTCACAATATACTCCCTTTGCCCCACCAGTCCCACATAACCTTCCCTTCCCCTCCTCCCTCCCTCTCTCCACCCCCTCTCCTACCCCAAAATCCCCCCACCCCTCGCATCCCCGTCTGCCAAACTGCCCATACCCATCAGGCAGCACTCATAATAGAGGTAAATGACACCCATCAGCCACCCTGTGGCCCACCACCTCCAATTCTATTGCATCCACATCCTTCAGCCTCTTAATGCCCTCCTTCCCCCCTCAGGCACTGAGCACTGCCGCTACCCTTCAACCGTCTCCACCAACACCCCCCGCTTCCCTTTCACCTCAGCCAGCATACACACGTCTATCACTCCCTCACACTCAAAACCTCCTCAACCCCGAACCAAATGCTCAATCCATGCACACACTATCATACAACCTCAGTTGTCAGTAAGCAAAAAGGTAAAATCAAGAACAACAAGTCCTTAAGATCAGTCATTAGCTTCCATCGCTTCCTCTTGCTTCCGTCCATCTAACTGCCTACGAAGTTGCTTTCCACGTTCCACTCTCTGGCATTTCACTACTGGACGCCACTGACTAGGTTGTGACTTGGGTATGTCATCCATGCCGGCAACACCCAAATCTGTAAGGCACTCCAAAGCTTCCATCCTATTGCATGCCCGAACAGTTCTACCATCTTTAGTAATGGCCAAGGCAAAAGGGAAATGTCACTGATAGTGCAGGCCCAGTTCCCTCAGTTTCCGAGGTATGTCCTGCAACTTATGTCTCCACAGGGTAGTGGACGACAGATCCTCAAATACTTCAATCTTGTGAGAGTCCCAAACCAGCATTCCCTTTCGCCGAACCTTGGCTGCCACCTGCTCTTTAATCATTACCGCCCAAGGCAAATGATCCAACAAACGTTTGGATACATTAGACATTAACAAAATAGATAATTCAAACATATGATATTGTAATCCATTTGTTTCGCATCAATGAGTAGGGTTTGTAGTACTGGTGAGGAGTGATTATACAAACTCAAGGTCTGAAGTTTTTGAACCTGCTCTTTAATGGCATAGTTGTGGAAACAAACCACATCTCGGGAGAGGTTTGCATGCATCGGACCAAGAGCTCTGTGAGCCTGATCTAGCATTATGCACAGGCATTCCTCCTCTCCCTCCCAAAGCTCCTGAACAATCTTTTCCAACACTGCACCACAGTCCATGTATGCCCTGGAAGCAAAGATTATTGCGGTGATTTTGGCTTTTCAAACCTTCCACTTCGTCCACGAGCTCTCCATTTGCCTGCTCCAATGCCATCATTTGCTTCTCTATTTCTGCCAATCCCTCATTCTGCTCCTTGATTTGGGTCCAAACACTCGCCACCCTTTTGCCAAGATCCATGATTCCCCCCGGAGTTTGGACGCTATTGCTGCAATATCACTCCGAGCCAATACCATTTCCAACTTCAGCACCCGAAACCATCTGCAAAACTCTTGAAGGAGTCAGCTCGTCTGCCACCTCCGATTCTGTACTGCTATCTCTCCGGCATGTTTCACTGCTCATGCTACACTGCGATGTCTCTGCAGGCGCCATCTTGCCCTGCTCCTTCCTCAAGGTGGGCGTGCATTCAAATACAAACTTGCAAGTCCACCATGCATTTTTAGTGGCCATGGGCATTAGCTAGTGCTTCCCAACAATCGCTCACACGTAAGCCATAAGTTTCAAGGTGTATAGAGAGAGAAATGCCATAAAATTGCTCAGGGGGTAGCAGAGCCTAGGCCGTGCACCTCCATTTGGCTCGTTGATATCACTTCCTCCTCGTATTCTTTCTTTTTCATGAAAGGTCTCCTTTCCAGAAGCCCCCTGTTCCATGGAATTTTAACTCTATGCTTGCTTCTCTTATGAAAGGCCTCTTTGAACCCTTAGAGTCTGCTTCGCTCTAGTTCCTTACTTAGAAAGTATTCTTCCTAGTAGCTGTCACTTCTGTGAGAAGAGTCAGTGTATTTCAAATATTACTGACATATGAACATTATACCCAATATCATCATAATTAAATTGTTTTTTCAGACACATCTTAAAGTTTTGTCTAAGGAGGTCATGCCTTTTCATAAAAAAGGAGAAATAATTCTTCCCACTCAAAACTCTCAAGAAAAAAGCCCTTACACTTTAGATTGTAAATGAGCTTTGCCTTATTATTTAAAGAGAATTGAATTTATTAGAAAATCTACTCGGCTGTTTGTCTCTTTTGATTCTAATAAATCTGGCGTTCCATTTGCAAGAAAGACATTAGCCAACAGGCTGGACTCTTCTTTTCAGTTTTGCTATGGATAAGAGGGTGATGTTCTCTAACTCAAAGTTAAGTCTCATCAGTTTATAAGTATTGCAACCCAGTTGCATTCCTAATATCCATTTCCATACAATCAATCTGTAAAGCAGCAACGTGGACTTCTCTGCATGTGTTTGCTGCAAAATATTGTCTGGACAAAGCTGCAGAAAGAGACAGTACCTTTGCTAGAACTGTACTTGGCGATCTGTCCTTCTCTCCTAGCAACTCTCACAACTATATATGCGGGCTGCTCTCATGTCCAAAGCCATATAGATACAAAAAGAGCTACCCTAAGCTTGGAACTTGTTTGCCTAACTCAATCCTGCTTGTCAATGGGAAAAGCAATGTGTTCACCTGAAACAACAGGATTGATAAGACACATAATCCACCCCCCCCCCCCCACCTCCTCAAGAGTTGTATGCATTGAGGGAGGGTCAAAAGAGAGCGCAATATAAAATTTACTAGCAGGGGTTGGTGAATTTCTGTGCATCTCTTGGGGGGAGAGAACAAAGTTTCCTTCTCAAGTCTTGCTGAATACCTTCACGTGGTGACCCCATTGTATAAAATCTATACTTAATTGCAGCAAAACGATGCTATAAGAACATAAGATATGCCATACTGGGTCAGACCAAGGTCTATCAAGCGCAGTATCCTGTTTCCAACTGGCCAAACTAGGTCATGCGTACCTAGCAGTTTCCCCAAAAGACACATGTTCCATAATGCTTGTATTGGGTCAAACAGTGATATTCCCGGGTCCCTTTTTAATAATGGTTTATGGACCTTTCCTCCAGGAACTTGTCCAAACCTTTTTTAAACCCAGCTACACTAACAGCTTTTACTACATCCTCCAGTAACAGATTCCAGAGTTTGATTACACGTTGAATGAAAAAATATTTTCTCTTATTAGTCTTAAATAGGTTACCCTGTAGCTTCATTGAATGTCCCCTAGTCTTTTTATATTCTGATGACGTAAACAATCGATCTACATTTACCCATTCCACTCCGTTCATTAATTTATAGACTTCTATCATATTTCCCCTCAGCCATCTCTTTTCCAGGTTAAAGAGCCCTAACCTTTTTAGCCTTTCTTCATAGGGGTATCCTTCCATCCAGGGGTGGCCCAAGGGGGGTGCGGGGCCATGTGCGGAGACTCGGTGTGCGGCCTCACTTGCATAAATATTTGTATAATGTTACCATACACTAACTTCTTGATCTTTCTGCTACCTTCGATCTGGTTGACCATCGCACTCTTTTAGCACGTCTTCGGGATGCTGGTCTCTCTGGCACGGTACTTCAATGGTTTCATTCCTTTCTTTCTTGTCGGTCCTTCTCAGTTATCTCAGGGTCATCTTCCTCTTCCTCCACACCTCTTCCCTGCGGTATCCCACAGGGATCTGTACTCGCTCCCCTCCTATTTAATGTTTTCCTGGCCCCCTTGCACTTCTGGTTCAACAGCATGGTATCTGCGTATTACTACGCAGACGATATATTTCTCCTTCATCACACGGATTCTCACACCCCTGATATTACTCCACTAAACACCTGTGTCTCTGCTGTAGCCTCTTGGTTTTCATCTAATTTCTTACATGTCAACTCTTCTAAGTCTTTTGCTATTTGGCTTACTTTTAGGAGCCCCTCCCCCACTTCTGCCCCGCTACTGTCTTCCCAGCCCATTCCTCTTGTCTCTTCTCTTCGGTATTTGGGTGTCACTCTCGATTCTTCTCTCTCTTTTAAGGAGCACATTTCTTCGGTTGTTCAGCATTCCTTCTTCTCTTTAAAACAACTACGTGCTGTTCGTCCTTTCCTTTCCCCCTCCGCTCTGACTACCTTGCTTCTTTCTCTTGTCATGTCTTGTCTTTATTATTGTAATGTCTCCTTGGCCGGCCTTCCCCAGTCCCAGCTCACTCGTCTCCTACGTGTCCAAAATACTGCTGCACGTATCCTGACACACGCTTCCCAGTTTGATCATGTTACTCCCCTCCTTCTTCGTCTGCACTGGCTCCCTATCACCTATCTTATCCAGTATAAGTTCCTTATCTTTGTTGACAGATCATTTCACACAGGCACTCCCCTTTACCTTGCTGATCAGGTTCATCTGCACACGTCCCATCGTTCACTTAGGTCTATACATATTAACCGTATGTCCCTCCCCTCCCCCTCACTAGCACACTTGGAATCTACCCGTTCATTTGCTTTTATCTTCCTGGGCCCAAGACTCTGGAACTTGCTCCCCTCCACCCTCCGCCTAGAACTATCATTTAAATCTTTCAAGGCTAAATTAAAATCCCACCTCTTCTTCTTGTCTAGCATTCGATCTTCCTCCTCCTCAATGATGCACAAGTTACTTCCTTTCTCCTTATGCTTCTTGTCTCTCTGTCCTGCTTTGATTTTTAAATGGCGTTCTTTTCTATATATATGCAGTTTTTAATTCTTGATTGTAAACCGCCCAGAAGCGTTTGTTATGTGCGGTATAACAAGTTTTAAATAAACATAAATATGCCTCTTAATGAGTGTATGGATAAAGAAAGACTAAAAGATTTCTATATTACTATAATCCAGTGCCAACCGCCAGGCACATTAGGAACTACTACAAACATTGCCCATTTAGAACCCAAAGCAAACCTGGATAACAGCACTACCAGGACTCACAAAGCACCAAACCCTACCTATCAAAAGGCAACACTGCAAATATTAAACCAATACATTTCAGAGAATAACAATACATGACCTACTGGGGAAAGAGAACAAGTGGCAATGTCAAATAGGAATTACATAAACAGAATACTTCAGCTCAGTTACACATGCAGAACATAGACCATCACCAAACAAGGAATCACAATTTAGAAACAGGAAGACAATAATTAAACTGGGAACCCCAAAAGCCAAACTTCGAATGTACAACAACACTGTAGAAATAAAACTATAAATTAATTTCCTCTTGTACTAAACAAAGTGCAGACGTTAATGATGCACATTTCCCAGAGCTGACATATTCCAGTTAATAAATTCAAAATAAAGAGATATCTTTCTACCTTTTGTGCATTTTTAGCCCATTACCAGTCCTAATCCCCACATCAGCCCACTTCCAGTCCTAACCCCCCCATTACCCCATTTTCAGTCTTAACCCCCCCCCCCCCATTAGTCCATTACCAGTCCTAACCCCCATCTCCCCATTTTCAGTCTTAGCCCTCCCCCCATCAGCCCAGGCAAATTTAAAACTAAAACAAAACCTGGCTGCTACTGCTTGGCAGTGGCAGAATCAAGTGTCCTGTGCCCCCCCCACCCCCGCCTGCCCGTCAGAGCACTCCCGGCACATCAGCTCCATCAACACAGGCTTTTCGAGCCGCGAAGGGAGTGTTTCTCGCAGCTCTGTTAAGCCCACCGGGGCTGATGGGAAACAGGAAATCCTGTTTCCCATCAGCGTCAGCAGGCTTAACAGAGCCCTATCCCATGACTCTTTAGTTTTGCCAAAAGTCTCTTATGAGGGACCTTGTCAAAGGTTTTCTGAAAGTCCAAATACACTATATCAACTGACTCACCTTTGTCTACCTGTTTATTCACACCTTCAAAAAACATAACAGATTAGTAAAACAAGATCTTCCTTGTCTAAAGCCATGTTGGCTGTCTCCCATTAAACCATGACTATCTACATGTTCAGCAATTTTGTTCTTTATTATGGTTTCTGCCATTTTTCCCGGTACTGACGTCAGGCTCACCAGTCTGTAGTGTCCCGGATCACCCCTGGAACCCTTCTTAAAACTTGGCGTTACGTTGACCATCCTCCAGTCTTCAGGTATTACAGATGATTTTAATGATAGTTCACAGATTACTAATAGCAGGTCTGCAATCTCATATTTCAGTTCTTTCAACACCCTTGGATGTATACCATCTGGTCCAGGTGATTTGCTACTCTTCAGTTTATCAAATAGTTGTAATACATCTTTCCGATACATCAATATTTCCTTCAGTTCTTCTGCACCTTTAAATACCACTTCAGTCATGGGTAACATCCCTACATCTTCCTCACTAAAGACCGAAGCAAAGAATTCATTCAGTCTCTCCACTATGGCCTTGTCCCCTCTTAGTGCCCCTTTAACCCCTTTATCATCTAATGGACCAACTGACTCTCTCACAGGTTCTTTGCTATGAATGTACTTGAAAAAGTCTTTATTATGTGTTTTTGCTTCCGCAGCAAGCTTCTTCTCAAATTCTCCCTTTTCCGGCCTTATCAATGCCTTGCATTTAACTTGCCAGTGCTTGTGCTGTTTCCAGTTTTCGTCATTTGGCTCTTTTTTCTATTTCCTGAAAGATGCTTTTTTTGGCAACAACAGCCTCTCTGACCTCACCTTTTTAAACCATGCTGGCAGTTTTTTGGACTTCCTTCCACTTTTCTTAAAGCGTGGAACACAGTAGTCTGTGCTTCCAAGAGAGTATTTTTAAACAACACCCAAGCTTGATGTAAGTCTTTAAGCTTTGCAACTGCTCCTTTTAGTTTTTTCTTAACTCTTTTCCTCATTTTATCATTGTCTCCCTTTCAAAAGTTAAAAGGTAGTACTGTGGATTTCCTTACCATCCCTCCTCCACTAATTAAATCAAACGCAATCATGCTATGATCACTATTGCCAAGTGGCCCCAACACCCTTATCTCTTGCACCAGATCTGGTGCTTCACTAAGGACTAGGTCCAATACTGCTTCCCTTCTGGTCGGTTCATGAACCAGCTGCTCCAAGAAGCAGTCATTTATTTCATCTAGGAACTTTATCACCCTAGCATGTCCTGCCGTGACACTGACCCATTCAATACCGGGGTAATTGAAATCACCCATTATTATTATTGTGCTGTAACATTTTTTAGCTTCCTTGATTTCTTTGAGCATTTCATCATCCATTTGTTCAATCTGGCCAGGCGGTCGATAGTACACCCCCACTACCATTGCCTTCCCCTTTTTACATGGAATTTCAATCCATAGAGATTCTACAGCAAATTTTACTTCCTGTGAAACTTTAATCCTTTCTGACTCAATGCCCTCTCTAACATAGAGTGCAACCCCTCCACCAATTTGATTAGATCTATCATTACGATATAGTTTGTACCCAGGTATCAGTGTCCCACTGGTTGTCATCCTTCCACCATGTCTCCGAGATTCCAGTCATATCTAACCTCTCATTTAGTGCTATATATTCTAACTCTCCCATCTTATTTTTTAGGCTTCTAGCATTTGCATACAAGCATTTTAGAGACTGTATTTTATTCATATTAATCTGGCTATTGGTAGGCATGGGTAATTTGGAATTTTTAAGCTCTGCTACATACTCAAGGGCATTTGGGCTACTTTACTCTTTTTTGGAACCTCTCTGGTTTTGGTAGTATCCTTCAAGGATGCATTGTTCTGAACTATGTACTCTTGGGCGACTGTCAGTTTTCCCCTATTATCTAGTTTAAAAGCTGCTCTATCTCCTTTTTAAAGGTTAATGCCAGCAGCCTGGTTCCATCCCAGTTAAGGTGAAGCCCATCCCTTCGGAAGAGCCCTTCCTTTCCCCAGAATGTTCCCCAGTTCCTAACAAATCCAAAACCCTCATCCTTGCACCATTGTCCCACCCATGCATTGAGACCCCGGAGCTCTGCCTGCCTTTTGGGTCCTGCGCGTGGAACGGGAAGCATTTCGGAGAAAGCTACCCTGGAAGTTCTGGATTTCAACTTCCTACCTAAAAGCCTAAATTTAGCCTCCAGAACCTCCCTACCACATTTTCCTATGTCATTGGTACTGACATGTACCAAGACAGCTGACTCCTCCCCAGCACTATCTAAGACCTTATCTAGGTGGCGCATGAGGTCCGTTACCTTCGCACCAGGCAGGCATGTTACCAGGCGATCCTCAGGTCCACCAGCCACCCAACTATCTACATGCCTAATGATCGAATCACCAACTATAACAGCTGTCCTAACCCTTCCCTCATGGGCACATGGCCCTGGAGAAGCTTCCTCGGTGCTAGAAGGTTTTACATCACCTGGAGGACAGGTCTTCGCTATAGGATCACTTCCTGCCACACCAGGGTGATGCTCTCCTGTCACGTGACCTCTCTCCTCCATGGCAACAGGGATGCTGCCAGACTGGAGGTGGGACTTCAGGACTATATCCCTGTAGGTCTCGTCTATGTCGCTATAATTGAAGTATGGTAAGAAAGAAAAAGAAAAATACATACTGGCTGCATGTCACGCAGGATAAAAAGTGCCTACCTGTAGCTTACACACTAGGGCTAATGATGGTGGTGGCGATAGTGCTGTCACTGCAGATGAAGATAACATAAATAATGGCCATGGTGACCTTGTTCATGGGCCCATTGTAGCAGGAGATAAACCATAGAAGTATGCACCAAACGTTGTAAGCGACTGAGGAGACTAGGATGAGTTGTGCGTGCTGTGGGAGAACAGTTCTGTCTCGGTGCTATCAGACGATGACATCCACTTGCGTGCCTTATCAATCCTGCTGTTTTCGGAAAACATCACAGCATTATTTTCTGTTTGCTTTTCTTGGTTACCACCACACACTAAACAGAGGATTTCAATGTATTATCCATAATGACACCTTTCCAGTCATTGGCATTGAATGTCCAGGTTGGCCAGTTAGTGGCAAAGCTTATTAGGCAGCGGCAGTATTCAGCCGCTGCCCAGTTAGCTTCTGCGGTGGAAGTTAGACCAGCCTTTAACATGTTTATCTTTCACTGCTTAAAGATAGTCGGGCAGCAGCTGAATATCGCCACTGCACAATAATCACCGGGTGCCACCTCCACTCCACCCCCGCAACACCCCAATGCTGCAAGCTAGCACTGACGCATTCTGCGGCAGCATCCAGGGATATTCAGCAGCGCTAACTCCTGGGCGCTGCGATCAACGCAACTAGCAGGTCTTCTAACTGCATTAATTATGTTGAATATCGTGCCCTCTGCATTCCATGAGCCTTCCCAATTGAAATGTTTACTTGCAAGCAGAGGAATAGGCAGGGCATTCTCTGGATGAAACATTTGAAATCTGGACTTACGATTAGTTGCGATAAATTCCTATCCTTGTTTCTTGGATCCCCCTACATCAGGGATTCTGAACCCAGTCCTCGGGTTTTCAAGATAACCATAATGAATATGCATGAGAGGGATCTGCATGCACTGCCTTCATTACATAGTAACATAGTAAATGACGGCAGATCAAGACCAGTATGGTCCAACTAGTCTGCCCAGCAAGATGTCAAGAGTAGGTGCACCTGTTGCTCTGTGCAGGCCACCCCTCCCCATGTCTTTGTTTAGGGGTGAACCCAGCACTCCATGTAGGACACCCCTATTTGTTGAGACATTAGATGATTCAGAAGTTAGATGGTACCGTTTATTTTGGTTTTATTCTGTTGCTGTAAAGGAATCCACTGTGTTTGTCCCATGCCATTTTGACTTCCGTCACCATGTTTGCCCTCACCACTTCCATCGGGAGGGCATTCCAAGCATCCACCAACCTTTCAGTGAAAAAATATTTCCTGACGTTGCCTTTCAATTTACTATCTTGCAGCTTCATGTTATGCCCTCTAGTTTTACAGCTTCCCCGTCTTTGGAAGAGGTTTGTTTGTTCATCATTTCTCTTTAAGTATTTAAAGGTCTGAATCATATCTCCCCTGTCCCTCCTCTCCTCCAAAGTGTACATATTTAGGTCTTCAAGTCTCTTCTCATAAGGCTTCTGACGCAGGCTCCAAATCATTTTGTTCGCCTTCCTCTGAAGAGTTTCCAGTCTTTTTACATCTTTTCCAAGATATGGTCTCCAAAACTGAACACAGTATTCCAAGTGAGGCCTCACCAGTGACTTGTACAGTGGCATAAGTACCTCTTCCTTTCTGATGGTAATCCCTCTTTGTATGCAGCCCAACATCCTCCTGCCTTTTGCCAACGCCTTGTCGCACTATTTTGCCACCTTGAGATCATCAGAGATAATCACACCAAGGTCTTTCTCCTGAACCGTGCATACCAACCTCTCGCCCCCTATCACGTACATTTCCCTTGTATTTCTGCTACCCAAGTGCATGACACTGCACTTTTTCACATTAAATCGTAGTTGCCAAGCATTAGACCATTCTTCCAGCTTTTGTAGATCTTGCCTCATGTTAACCACTCCCTCGGGGGAGTCCACTCTGTTGCAAATTTTTGTGTCATCTGCAAAAAGACAGACTTTTCCATTCAGTCCTTCAGCAATATCACTCACAAATACATAGAACAGTGCCGGGCCCAGGACCGAACCCTGGGGCACCCTGTTAATCACCTTCCTTTCATCCAAGTGAGCTCCATGTACCATCACCTTCTGTTGTCTGTCAGTCAACCAATTTCTAATCCAGTTTACCATCTTGGGACCCATCCCCAAGCTACTGAGTTTATTGACAAGCCTCCTATGAGGAACAGTATCAAAGGCTTTGCTGAAATCCAGGTAGATGACATCCATTGCATGCCCCTGATCTAGTTCCTTGGTCACCCAGTCAAAGAACTCAATCAGATTTGTTTGGCAAGACCGTCCTTCGGTAAAACCATATTGCCTCAGATCTTGCAACCTGTTGGTTTTGAGAAAGTTCACCATTCGCTCTTTCAGGAGCGCCTCCATTACTTTTCCCGCCACCAAGGTAAGGCTCACGGGGCCTGTAGTTTGACACTTCTTCCCTGTCACCACTTTTGTGTAGAGGTACGACATCAGCCATTCTCCAGTCCTGAGGAACCTCTCGTTTCCAAGGATCTGTTGAAGACATCCTTTAACGGTCCTGCAAGAACCTCTCTGAGCTCTTTCAGTATCCTGGGATGTATCCCATCCGGTCCCATGGCTTTGTCCACTTTCAGTTTAGCAAGTTGTTCTAACACCTCATCTTCTGTGAATGGTGTGGTATCTACTTCATTCCCATTTTTATATTTGGGAGTCACAGCTGGTCCATCTCCAGGATTTTCTTTAGTAAAAACAGAGCAGAAGTATTTGTTTAGCAGTTTTGCTTTTTCAATGTCACTTTCCATGAGTCCTTTCCCAGCACTTCTGAGTCCTGCAATTCCAACTCTGATCTTCTTCCTTTCCCGGATATACCTGAAGAAAGTTTTGTCGCCACCCTTAACATCTTTAGCCATCTTTTCCTCTGCCTTTGATTTTGCTATCCTTATTTCTCTTTTAGACTCTTCGAGCTTGATCCTGTATTCATTTCTGTGTTGTTCTGTTTGCAAGCTTTTGAATTTTGCAAAAGCTGTGTTTTTTGCCTTTATTTGAGCAGCCACTTCTTTGGAAAACCAAATAGGTTTCCTTCTCCTGTTGTTTTTATTTACTTTTCTTACATATTTATCTGTTGCCCCTTTTATTGCCACCTTTAGTTTAGCCCATTGCAATTCCACTTCCCTTATCTCCTTCCACCCCGTCATCTCCTCCTTTAAGTACTTGGCCATTTTATTGAAGTCAGTGTTTTTGAAGTTTAGGACTTTGAGCTTGCTATGATTGGCCTGTACCATGGCTTTTATCTCAAACCACACTGTGTGATGATCACTGCTGCTCACAGGGGGCACTCACGCAGACATTTGACATGCTGTCACCGTTGGTGAGCACTACATCCAACATTGAGCTTTCCCTGGTTGGTTCCATCACTATTTGTCTAAGTAATGCATCTTGGAGAGCATCCACAATTTTTTTGCTTCTTTCCAGATGTGCAGAAGGAGTAATCCAATCCACATCAGGTAGATTAAAGTAACCCAATATGATTGCTTCCCCCTTTGTTGCTATCTTGGCAATATCTATAATCAATTCGTTATCTCTCTCTTCAATTTGAGTCGGAGGTCTGTAGACTACAGCAATATGGATGACAGTGCCATCTCCTCTTTCCAACGCAATCCAGAGCGCTTCTTCTTTTCCCCGTGTCCCCTGCATTTCAGTAGCTTTAATATTGCTTTTGACATACAAGGCTACTCCTTTTCCATTTTCTCTGTCTCTTCTGAATAGATTATAGCCAGTTATGGCTATATCCCAATCATGCGATTCATTGTATGCAAATCTCTCTCATGCATATTCATTGTGGTTATCCTGAAAACCTGAATGGCTAGGTGTGTCCCAATGACTGGGCTGAGAATCCCTGCCCTACATCGTGCACTAAGGGCTGTTAGCGTAGAGTCACAGTGGCCATTAGTGTGAGCTAAAAGTGTGGCTGCATTAAAAATCCAGTACTAACCGCTTAGTGCGGGTTGGGACAGAGACTGGACAGGCTGGGGCACAGTGTGGGTGGTGATTGCGCATTGCAATTAGTGCAGACATCATTAGTGTACACTCACTGTTAATGTTGCTGTTAGTGTAGATGCATTTACCATCGCCTCAACCGCAGCAACTGCACCCACGGTAAATTGCGGCAAATGGCTTAGCGTGGGGGTGGTGCTGATCACGTGCTAACTGCAAGGGGACATGCCGTGCATGCCCTCATTCATTAGTGTTTGTATGGACTTAATGTACTGTATTTTTTGTTTTCAAAATATTTGATTTTTTTATAATTTGAAAAATATATTTCTGGCATCTGTAGCTCTCTTACATCTTTCTCAGTAATGATCAAAGCATTGTCTGTCTGTCCATTCATCAGCCTGGGGACAATATAACCCTGAGAATTAAACAAAATGGGATGAAATTGGCATAGGGGAAAAAACAGTGACTAGACACATTGGATCCGATATTTGAAAAGCATTTACATGGTTTACAGCCCAGCAAACTTGTGTAAATGCCTTAAATCAGGATATTCAATGGCACATATTGTTAGTGCCGATGAATATCCCCTTCTAACTTCCCTATGCGTCCCAATGCTATACGGTTAGCATCGGGACATGTTGGGGGCATTCCAGGGCAGAGCATTAGTGGCGACAAGCGATAACTGGGCAGCAGCAATATTGCATGCTGCCCGGTTAGCGATCTGCACTAAAAATACTTGCCTATCTTTCGGCACAGGAGCTAACTGGGCAACATGCAATATCGCTGCTGTCTGGTTACCTAATGTGGCTTCCAGCATATGTGGCGATCCCCGGATATTCAATGCCAAGACCGCATATGACCCCAGCATTGAATATCCGGGGTTAAGGATTGGCGGGCAGGATATTGGGCCCATTGATATTTTAAAAAATGGGCCAGGATGGTCACGTGATGTGGTGAGACTGGGCGGCTGGGAACTGCTCGAGCTCTGTGTCCCCTCCTCTCCCACCACTAACTTGCACCGCATTTAAGCCGTAAGGCTTCACAGCATTCCCCGGAGGAGCAGTGGAGGGTCTAAGTTGCGACGGGAGTCGGGTGCGCGGCATGGCGGCAGCAGTGAAAGCTGGCCGGAGAGAAAAAGAACGACAGACGGGAATACCAAAGATGGCGGACTCGGCCCCTGCACTCTGCTTGCCCGTCTCACCAGCAGTGATTGCGGAGATATTGGGAGCGGTATCGCAGGCACTAGCGAGCCAATTTGATGCGCTGCATGGTAAAATGGATGCTTTGCACACCACGATGGATTCCCTGGGCAATTGGATGCAGGAAGCAGAGGCCAGGATCGGGACAGCAGAGGAGCAGGTGGAAACCCTAACACATGAGGTACGGAGCCTGCAGGCGCAGGAGGCCAAGATGGACGATTTAGAGAACCGCTCCCGACGCAATAACTTTAGATTTCTGGGTATCCCGAACAGTGTGCAGGATAAAGACTTAAAGCCTTACTTGGAGGCCCTGATCAGGCAGGTGCTGTGTAGCGGAGAGGAGCATGGCCCAATAATGCTGGAGAGAGTACACAGAGTGGGGCCCAAGCGACCTGCAGAGAACAGACCTCGTGTGGTGTTGGCCAAGTTTTTATATTTTCCTCAGAAGGAAGCAGTGTTGAACGGGGCCCGGAAGGCTGGAGGAGTTATAAAGGACAACATTAAACTGAGAATCACACAGGACTACTCGGCAGCCCTGAGTCAGAAGCGGAGGGCATATGTGCCCTTATGCCAAAAACTTGTGGAAGCTAATATCAGATTCTCAGTGCAATACCCCTCGCGACTCCACATTATGCACAGTGGAACACAGCGGATTTTTACCAGTGCGGAGGAGGTGGCCAAGTACATAGAGGGACTGACCCGGAAAACGCCACCTCGTGCCGGGGAGACAGAGGACGAACACTAAGCCACCCCTGTGATCTTGGAAGATCTTTGGACCAAAGAGGGGGAACACAGACTGGTCCCTTAAGCCTGTCCTGGGGACTTGCGATGTGCTGTACTGCAGGGCCTGTCAGGCTTGGTTGTGCCTGACTGGGTCGGCGATACTCCTAGGCCTGGTCCAGGAGACATTACAAGAAGAACTTTACAGGACCGTCGGAATGGCAGAGAGTGGGACATTTGCAGCTTAATGCATGGTTTGATACGTGGACAATAGTCCTCTGTGCATTGAGGGCCTTGTGTGTATTGTATGGTTGATTATGGGGAAAGGGGGAAATATTTGCCTTTACTTTACCGCTGCACAGGGGAAATAAGATTAATATGTATTATTCTTGGGGGGAGAGAGGTATAATTGTACACAGCAGGTGTGGGGGGGGAGGAGATACGCACACATTAAAGTGACTAAATAGGAGAGGAGGGGGAGAGTTACTGAGAAGGGGATGTTAGGAGAGAAGGGTAGGGGATGGGATAAAGAAGAAAGGGGACAGGAGGGGGGAGGAAGCTCACATCCACCTATGGACTAGACAGAGGGGAACCAAGATAGGGATAGGCACACGGGGGGAGCCCCAGGCTGGGGGGGGGGGGGATCTTCCCTGGAGATATTTAGGTACCGAGAAACATGGGCCAATTCAACATGAGGTATTCTGAAGATTATTTCATGGAATGTATGTGGGATTGGAAGCCCAATTAAGAGATCTAAGATTTTACAAGCTTTGGCTAGACAAAAATGTGATATAGCGTTTTTGCAGGAGACGCATCAATCTGTGGCAGAACATTTGAAAATGCAGAGAGAGTGGGTAGGCCAGGGTTGGGGTCGCCGGCAGTGGGAAGGAAGGGTGGTGTGGTCACCTTGATCCATAAGCGTGTCAGATTTGTCCTGGAAAAGGAGTGCTCAGATTCAAATGGTAGATACGTGCTACTATCTGGTACATTGGAAGGAAAGCCTGTTGTGCTGGGTAATATCTGTAGCCCCAATGTATTGAATCATGTGCTATATGCGCGACTGGCCTCCCAAATTGAGCAGATGCCTGATGTCCCCTTGATCCTAGGGGGAGATTTTAATGGGGTGCTAGATCTGGAGCTTGACACTTCAAGGGGGGGAGCTGACCGCACACGCCTGTCAGCAGCCAAGGCTTTGCAGGAACTCAAAAGCCAGCTGGGAGTGGTTGATGCCTGGAGTCTACTTCATCCAACGGAGAGAGATTTTACCCACCATTCGCAGGCGCATGGTTCGAGCGCCCGGATTGATTATCTATTTGTGTCAAGGGGAAGTTTTGCACAGGTGGCAGATGCACAGATTGGTCCATCGGTGGTATCGGACCATGCCCTGATTTGGGTGGAGTTGGAGTGGGCTCTTGCAGATCCGCAGTCTAGAATTTGGCGTTTTCCGTTAGATCTGTATAGGGACACGGAGTTTCACCTTTACCTTAAACAATGCTGGCAGGAGTTTGAGTGTCACAATCAGCAGCATAAGGAAGATCCGGAGCTTTTTTGGGAAATGGCTAAGGTTGTTATGCGCGGCAACATTATTGGTTATTCAGCATGGAAAAAAAGACTGTTAACAGATCAGATAGTTCGCCTAGAGAAACAAACGGTCAGAGACCGGCATAGATATGCGAGCTGCCCTAATGCAGCGAACAAGAAGACGCTATGGGAAACTCAGACAACCCTTAATGAGTTGCTTCATAGGAGAGCAAAAAAATTGTATATGTACTACCGATACCAGCTATATCGGTTTGGAGATAAACCGGGGAGACTCTTGGCATGATGCCTGCAGGGTAGTAGGGGGTCTCGGACTGTTGCGGCAATCAGAGATGCTCAGGGCAAACTGCAAAAGGAGAATCGAGAGATTGTCCGGGTGTTTCACTCCTTCTATGAAAAATTGTATCAGAGAGAGGGAGACGCTGGGAACCCCCTTGAGGAATATTTGAGCGGTTTAGGGGTGCCAAGCCTGGGGGCAGAGCAGCGGGCTCTTTTGGAGCACCCGATTACACAAGCAGAGGTACAGCAGGTTATACAAAGAGCTAAATGTTATAAGGCGCCGGGGCCTGATGGACTCAGAGCTGAATTCTATAAGCTGTTGGGGGAGCTGGTGCCTTCCTCGTTAGTGGTGGTATACCACCAAAGAGTGGGACAGGGTATGTTCAGGTGGGGGGTAGAACCATGCACATATCATATTAATACCTAAACCAGGTAAAGATCATGCACAGGCTTCCTCTTATCGACCAATATCGTTGTTGAACTTCGACCTCAAGGTTATGGCAAAGGTGTTAGCAGATCTCCTGGCCCCAATGCTGGAAGATCTGATACATGAGTTGCAGGTGGGCTTTGTGAAAGGCCGGCACGCGGTACGTAATTTGCATAAGATTTTGGAATCTTTGGAGTGGACTCAGGAACGGGAGTGGCAATCCCTGTTAATAAGCTTTGATGCGGAAAAGGCATTTGACCGTGTCACCTGGGGATACCTGCAGGCTCTCCTGCCCCACTATGGGTTTGGAAATGCCTTTTGTAATATGATTCGCCTGCTCTACACGGGTCCGACAGCAAGTGTGTTATGCAATGGGTTGTTGTCGGATACATTTCCATTGGAGAGGGGTACAAGACAGGGGTGCCCACTCTCGCCGCTGTTATTTGTGTTATCTCTCAACCTCTTTATACGAAAAATAGAAATGACCAAGGAAATACACAGAATACGCATAGGAGGATCTGGGTTTAAGATCACGGCATTTGCAGACGATATTCTCGTGCATTTGCTCCTGCCACAACAATCATTGCCTAGGCTGCTAGAGGAGTTTTCACTTTTTGGGGAATTGGCGGGATTGTGCATAAACATGGATAAATCCGAGGCCCTGGATGTGTTGGGTGGTATTAGTAGAAGTTGAGGAGGTGCATTTCCACTTAGATGGGCAGGGGACTCCTTTATCTATCTGGGAATCCTCCTAACCAAGGACTCAAAAGAGATATACCAGCGGAATCTTGAGAGGGTATCCGCTGGGCTCCGAACACAGTTGCGGGCCTGGCACCCCCTTTCCTTGTCCTTGGTGGGGAGAGTGGCAGCGGTGGGCATGGTGGTATTGCCTTGTATACTGTATTGGATGCAGACGCTTCCTTTGTGGTTATTACAACACGATGTTGTACGGTTGGAGAGAGAGATACGAGGGTTCTTATGGAGAGGGGCGAGGGCACGTATCCCACTGATCCGATTGTGGGGCGGTTGGTGGGTAGGCGGGATGGGTATCCCGGATCTACGTCTATATGCCCTCGCATGCCAAGCACGGCATGTAGGAGACTGGCTGGGGGACACAGATACTTATACCCCTAGGGCCTTTGAGGAAGCTTATATGGCCCCTCAGACATTATTGGCAGCCTTGCATCTTGAAAGTTCGCACCTACCCGAATGAGTAACCCGTAGTGTGATAGTGAATCCGGTCAGACGTACATGGACGCAACTGTGTCGGTACTGGGGATGGTCTCCGACTGTTTCAAGTTGGTTGCCTTTACAGGGTAATGTCAAGTTTACTCCGGGTTCCACGTCAAAAGCTTTTCGGGAATGGAGGGTAGCGGGTATCCATTATATTGGGCATGTGGTGGACCTCAATGGGAAATGTAAACCGTTTGGGGTTCTTTGTAGAGAATATGAGCTGAAGGGTAGCCATTTCTTTGCTTATTTACAGGTCTCCCACTACATAGCTTCTCTCCCAGAGCAAGAACTAACCTCGGAGAGCTCGGTGCGAATCTTGGAATTCTTTGCTCTGGGGGCAGAGTCTCCACCCACAATATTGGGTTTAAAGAATAGATTGGGGCCATATCTGCAGCGGCCGGACTACTCTAGAGAGGAGGCGCGGTGGACGGAGGAGTTGGGCCAGGGGGTGCCACCGGGATCAGTTTCCCAGGCCCTCGGCAGGATCGTGGGAGTGGTGGAGGGGACTAAATGGCGAGAGGTGCAATTTAAATGTATCACTAGAGTGCATTTCTCCCTGAGACGGGCATTGCGGAGTGACCTTGCATATGATGGGAACTGCCCTAGGTGTATGACTCCTCTCACTAACCTGGGTCATATGTGGTGGGGCTGTAAAAAAATTTGCCGCTACTGGATGAGGATTAGTACCTACATGAGTAACTTGCTCCATCAGCAAATTGAATGGACGTAGCTTTCGTAGCGCTGGATCGGCTTGGACCACGCCACCATAAGGGGAAGTGGGAACGATTGTTGGTGAGGAAGGCATGTCTGGTGGGGAAAGGACCGATTCTTCACAGGTGGAGAGAGCAAGCGCCTCCGACTTTTTGGGAATGGCGTAACAGCTTTCACCAACTGATGCTTTTTGAAAGGAAACATAGAAACATGATGACAGAAAAAGACCACATGGCCTATCTAGTCTGTCCTTCCATAACAACAACTACAACAGTCCACTTTTTACCTTTAGAGATCCTCTGTGTTGGTCCCATGCTTTTTTGAATTCAGTTACTGTCCTCATCTCTACCACCTCCACTGGGAGACTATTCCATGGATCCACTACTCTTTCTGTAAAGAAATATTTCCGCATATCACTCCTGAATCTATCTCCCTTCACCCTCATCCCATGTCCCCTCGTAGCAGAACTTGCTTTCAATTGAAAGAGGCTCTCCCCTGAACATTTATGCCACGGAGGTATTTAAACAGGAGAGGGGCACAAGGTATTGATAAGCGTTGGGCTTCCTTCCTGCTGATTTGGGAACCCTATATACAACAGCTGGGGCCATATGCCCGTAATGCAGCCCTCCACCTAGGATAGGTGGGCTCAGAAAGGGTGATCAGGAAAGATGTGCTAGGGTGGGATAGGAGAGAGGTCCATGGGTGGGTCTGCTAACGGGTGGGCAGGGTACAGAGGGTGTAGCGTTGGGGGGGGGGGAAAGAATGATGAAGAATAGGGGGGGGGAGTATAAAGAAAATGTTGTACCACTGCTACGGTAAAGAGGAGCTGCTGGAGTGGTGGATAAGAGTCAACCCCACCCAGTGGTGAATATCTGTATGTTAACAATTGTTTGTAGTTTTGATGGTGGTTCAATAAATACAGTTTCAAAAAAAATAAAATGGGCCAGATCAGACAGTGAGCTACAGATATATAAGTTCTCCCCAAAAATGACCACTGCATTTCTATGGAAGAAGCAGTTCCAGCTTCTGCAGCATAGAAACTTAGATACAGTGAAAGACAGTAGTTAGGAAATTACTCCTTTCAATTTGCTTACAATGCCCTAACAACTACCAAACAGCTCCCCAAATATCCCACCTGCAAAACAACTCTAACCCAAAACACTGCTATCCCATCACCTCCAGCTACCCTACCCCAAAATACCATATTCATCAAATTACCCATAACCCCCAACAACCCCTACCCTTCAAAACTACCCTCTGCAAATAGCCCATCACCTCCAACTATTCCATCCCCAAACTACTCCCAAATACCACCCAACTGCCCTGTCAACCCTCAAATACCTCCACCCCCAAAACTATCAACCCACAACTACCCCACCCCTAAAATCATTACTCCCAATACTGTCTCCCACCAACTACCCCTACTCTCAAACTACCCCAATTACCTCCACCCCCTAAAACTACCCCATCACCCAAACTACCCACCACCCCCCAAATTATGCTCCAACTACCATGCCCACAAAATGTCCCCCGTCTACCCCTCCCTTCTGTCCACTGAGTCAAAGACACACACCATTGACAATGCAGCTACTCACACACACATGTAGAGAGAGAGAGATTCTAATGAATTCCATGAGCCATGCCCCACATTCTTTCCCCACTTGTTATGCTTTCCACTCAAACAGGTATTGGAAAGAAATTATACATAAGTGGTTGAGAATGTCTATCTGGGGCAAAATTTATGAAAATCTAATAGTATGAAACTAAATTTGGTGTGAGGGAAAAATCAGTAAAAAGACACATCAAATTCAAAAAATGGGCCAAATTGGACTTGGGAGTTCCAAAAGAAAAAAAGTATCCCAGTGAATGTCTATGAGTGAAGCAGTTCCAGCAGCTGCAACATACAAACTTTGATGCATTGAAACCTACCATTTAAGGAATTGCTCGTTTCAAACTGCCTCTCCCTTCATTTCTACTCTCCTAATCATTGATATATGCAGGCACACAGATGAACGCGCATTCGCATACAGATACACATAGAGACATATTGCAAGCATGAATACATAGGTACACACACACACTCCACAGGTACAGCTATGCAGACATACAAAGATACACAGAATGTTGGGATACCACTCTATTCAAGTCACCCCCTTCCCTCTCTTCTCCAGATCAAAGATACTCACAGAGACAGCATAGGTACACCAATAGGGAAAGGGCTTAGAAAGAATTCCTTGAGCCATGCTCCACATGCTTTCCCCACTTGTTTGAGGTCTCAGGGAGCTACCGGTATTTTATCTTTGTGCCTTTGGATAACCTCATTGACTTTTGTGGTTGATTTATCCTAGCAGAGGATTATTGCTGCAATGACTAGGCTAAGTGAGATGAGAAGGGAAATACAATAAGGGGCTTGTTTACAAAGCTGCGGTAGCGGCTTCCGCCCGATATCGGAGCCGCGGTCCCATTGAATTCAGTAGGGCCGCAGCTCCGATATCAGGCAGAAACCGCTACCGCGGCTTTGTAAACAAGCCCCTAAGAGAAACAAATCCTCCAGTGCTTGTGAATGAAGGCTCCTAGCACTGTAGTCCAACAAATGACAGCTCTGGTTAAAGCCTTAAGAAGGAAACAGGGAGGTCAGTGCTCCTGCCTCCTCTTCTTAATGCAGGTCCAGAAAAAAAAGGAAATTATTTTCTGCTGCTGTGACAGCATGAGACTGTCCCCTGACCTTTCACACATGCTATGTGCCACCACTCATTTCCCTTTTTTGAGATTCTGTTTACTCCCTTTTCACAGTGTTCCTAATTCCTTTCTCCTCTCATCACCTTTGTCCAGGCTAACAAAGGACCTTCTGTGTTCTAATTACATTTACACCCTACCTTACCATTTCATTTATTTCTTCTACACTGCAATCCCAGTTTAGTGACTACCCAATGCAGTATGCAGTCATAAAAAAAGACATTTAAAAAAAATCCCAACAAAATGCAATCCTAATTAAAATACAACTACACTCCTGCCCAACACGGAGCTCCCCAAATCTTGCCACCATCCCCAAATTTCTCCTCTTTTAGATGCTGCCAAAGTTTTATAACCCATGCAAGACTTATAGCCTCCCACTTACCCCACCTATCTTCAAGAGTGACTCCTTCCTATATAGAAAATAAGCATGCTTTCAATTTTTTCTAAAGGCTAGTCTAGTTCCTTGTAGATTTCAAGCAGCAGCGAATCGCGCTATATACTGATGCTGCTACCAGAAAGGCTGTTTTTCTGTATCTGAGCAATCTCAAGGATTGCTCCAAGTAGTTTACAACAAATAAAAATATAATTCACTCTAATAAAAATATAAGTGAAAAAAATATATAGGGGGTCATTATAAACAGCAAATAGTAGGGATGTACGCTATTCGCTTGTGCCATATTCAGAGCCCTCGGCTCCCCGCATGTACAGCGGCATTGTGTGGGGAGCACTGGACAGAGGTGGGAAGGGGGAGTGCTGGAGACGGAGAATGGGCGGAGGGGGGGCAGGCCCACGAACCCAGATGTATAGGGCCTATTCAGGTTACGGCCCTGAACGTCCGGCGAAGCCAAGATGGACAGCAGACTTATTCCACCTCAGAGGTGAAACAAGTTCCGGGGGCTGCACCAATCAGGGCACACAGATCCCCCCCCCCCCCAAGTGTTGCAGGAGCAGCAGTGAAGGCCCCGCTACCTGATCCCAGCTGCCCCCATTGAGGGCCAGACGGCGGGGATAGAAGAGCTGACTGGTGTTGGACTCACTATACTCCTGCTTGGCATCCCAGTGCCATGGCGACGGGACACCATGGCACCGGCGCTCCAGCAGGAGCATGGGGTGAGCTGGCCAGCAGGGGGAAGGACGTCTCCTGCGGCAGAATTGGGTCATGTCCAGCCCATCTAAGTGCCCAATTCTACATCCAAGGGAACGTCTAGCTCCCGCGGTTGCAGAGTCGGGTACAAGTTTGGGCCGTCCATTTTTCGTCCGTCCAAACGGCCTGGACATGTCCCGATTAGAATTGGCCACATAACTCATAAAGTACAATACATAAAACATTCAAAAATTCAATAAGAATACAATGAACAAAGTTCTAATTGTTCTTCTTGCGGCTAACATCATGGATGATGTAGGATGCACATTTATATTTGTGAATCCACGTGAATGTTTGGATTCTGAAAACCGATTTCATACCATTTATTTGCATCAACACATGCAGTCTGACACTAAACACTGTGGTTTATGGGCATTTGTTAAACCTCCTTTAAAACAAGTAACTGCCCCTGATCTGTCCACAGGCATATTTTGGCAGTCTATGGGGATATGTAACGGCAATAACAGGTTAGTGTCACTTAATATCACGGTGAGCATATCTTAGCCGGTTAGCATGTTCCGAACCGGTTAATACACTTTGAAAATGCCCCCATATTGTTTAGATATGTTTTATTGAATGTACTAATTGGTGGGATTTGTTTGTATTTGACATGAGACAAAGTGTGCATTTACTTGGAGACGGGTGGACTGACAGTGATCTGGGCCCCTGGGCAATAAGGGTCATTGGCCCCTAACCACCCATCCAGCTTAGATTACTGGTTCCATATCTGTCATAATATTTCTAAAGTTCACTTTAGGAAAAAAATGAATGTAGAAATAAACAGTCAGACTTGAATATGTATACTTTACAGTTATCATCATTATATAAACAAATTTTATATGTCTTGTTACCATATGCTTATAAGCATGCGACTCATTCATGGTATTATACAATATAATATAATAGATTTTCAATTTCAAATTCCCACAGTGATGTCAATTTGCAGTTTTTTACATTAACAGACTAATAGTGCCTTATGTCACACTGTCAATATAAGAATCCAGTAAATGTCTTTTATATAATTAATCATTTACTGGTCAATGTTTACAGTAAGGCCTCAGAAGTCATTTATAACAGCAGACGTGAGCTCAGCTCACTAAGCTTTTGCAATCCTGTTTATAATGTTTTTGTTGTCCCTTTTCAGCTTCTGGGCTATTTCCTTTTCAACTGCACTAATGAGTCCAGATGATTTTGTGTGAGTGTTGATTTGAGTCCCGATTTCAGAATCTTAAGTTTGGAAAAAGATTGTTCACATGTTCACTGCGTACTACTTAGTACTACTACGGTACTATTAATCATTTATATAGTGCTACAAGGCATATGCAGCGCTGTACAAACATTTAAAGAAGACAGTCCCTGCTCGTAGAGCTTACAATCTAATCAAGACAGAAGAATACAAAAGAAACAATGGGGTTCAAATAGTGAAGGAGTCCTTTAACTAAAGAGCACTAGGGTGCAGCCACTAATGCGCATTTGATACTAAAAATAACCTGTGGTAATTACAACCACTGCTGGGGGGGGGGGGGTGCTTGGCATGACCCCAGCAATTACCACACAGAATGGTACTTCATCACACCATGGCAGTGCACACTATTACCACAGGTCCACTGTATGCCATCTATTGAGATAGCATTCAGTGCACTTACGCTAATTGCAGGGCGCACAGGTAACGTGCATTGTGTAGCTGTGTGCCACCTGCACTGGGCTCATCACACCCACTTACGATTCCTAACCCACCCCTTCCCCACTCCAATGCATAAGAACATAAGATATGCCATACTGGGTCAGACCAAGGTCCATCGAGCCCAGTATTCTATTTCCAACAGTGGCCAATCTAGGTCATACGTACCTAGCAGTTTCCCCAAAAGACACAGGTTCCGCAATGCTTGTATTGGGTCAAGCATTGATATCCTGGGTCCCTTCTTAATAATAGTTTATGGACCTTTCCTCCAGGAAATTGTCCAAATCTTTTTTAAACCCAGCTACACTAACAGCCTTTACTACATCCTCCAGTAACAAATTCCAGAGTTTGATTACACGTTGAGTGAAAAAATATTTTCTTTTATTAGTCTTAAATAGGTTACCCTGTAGCTTCATTGCATGTCCTCTAGTCTTTCTATATTCTGATAACGTAAACAATCGATCTACGTTTACCCGTTCCACTCCGTTCATTAATTTATAGACTTCTATCATATCTCCCCTCAGCCGTCTCTTTTCCAGGTTAAAGAGCCCTAACCTTTTTAGCCTTTCTTCATAGGAGTATCTTTCCTTCCCCTTTATCATTTTGGTGGCTCTTCTCTGAATCTTTTCTAATAATGCTATATCCTTTTTAAGATACGGCGACCAGAATTGCACACAATATTCAAGGTGCGGTCTCACCATGGAACGATATAGAGGCATTATAATATCTTTTGTTTTAGTTTCCATTCCTTTCCTTATCATACCTAGCATTCTATTTGCTCTCTTGGCCGCCGCTGCACAGTGGGCCGAGGGTTTTAACATGGTATCCATAATGTGCTAACACAGAAATCAGCGCACGAATACTGTCATGACCCCACTTTGTCAGACTGCAGAGACTTTAACGCGCACTGACTGAGCAACAGACTTTAGTAAAAGGGGCCCTTAGTGTTATCAAATATTTGTATGCAGCATACAAATTTTCTTTGGCTGCTGAACACCTCTATACTGGGAAATTAATTTGAATGTGGGTCGATGTGACCCACTGTGCAAACTGTGCACTCACACAGGACAGCAGTTATGGGAGGGCGCCACTGTTGGCACAGGGAGCCGGACGGGTCTAGCTGTAGGATGAATGGCTGCAAGCAATAGACAGCAGAGAGACAGAACAAAAAGCAGTTTGTGGATTTTGGAACCCATGTGTATGCGGCATGTTTGATGTGCCCTTGCTCCAGTAACAGGAAGTTGCATCAGAGGAGGTAGCAAAGCGTCAGACATGCAGCACACGCATGGGCTCCAAAGCCTCATGCCACTTTCTTCTTTTTCAGATTTGTAGCAGTAAAAAGGTAAGCATCGTTAAAGAAAAGGGGGAAGCAAGGCCAGGTGAACTGAAATGGGAGCCATGGCACCAAGTGAGGCTTGGCTCTTACTGCATTCGGATCAGCATGAAGTGGGTTTTTGGATGCCCTCCATGAGGGGAGGCAGTAAGGGCTGTGCTGGGAAGTTTTGTTAGAGGCAATGGGGAGCAAGAAAGCAAGCCCCACTGCATTCTTCATGGGCCAAGGACAGTGCTTGACCTGGCCACGTGAGTAACTGAGGTTATCTGTCCTGTTAATCTGTACTATTTACTGTCTACTATTACTGTGTTGCCTTCAGAAACTTCCCCCAGAGCCTTTGTCTTAACAGGACCTGCAACTTTCAAATTTTTATTTTATTATTCCCCGTAGGTGATGGAATTTCTGTAGACTGTATGTTTTACTTCACAAAATAAAGATAAAATGAGCTTAGTCAGCTCCTGTTTCAGATTTTTAGAAGGAAGGGGAAGCGGGTGTTATGGATATGAGGGGATTTCAGAGAAAGCGTATCTAAAATGTACCTGCATTGTGGCGCAGTAATTAGGGATCCTGCAAATTGTGCACTCGCTGAGAATTTTTTTTTCTGAGTGATTGCACCCATTTTTATTCTGGAATGGAATTTTCTTGAACTCAGAAGGTGGTGTGCCCATTCTCTCTCTCTTTTCCACCGCCAGTTTCTGTAGGAAAAAATTAATAAAGGTAAACAGACGCATAAGGTGTTGTCTTTTTATTGCACTAACTGGTGTCATTTGTTCACCTTTATTTCTGTGCATTCAAGTGAACTAGCATGGCCTCCACACTACTTTATTTAAGAAATGAATCATGAGGCCCAGAAGCAGATTTTGCGTAAACACTTTCAAAATTTTATCTATAATGATGCTGGGTCTTTACACAAGGAAAGGAAACAAAGGGCTTTTCCTAAGGAATGGAAGAACATCAAAGCTTAAATGATCTTCCCACTCAGGCACATTTCTTTCTTGTACCAACCAGAGGTATAGGTAGGGACATATTTTATCAATAAAGTTAAGACAGATCCCAGAGTTATTGACAACATGCTGCATTTATAACCTCACCCATACATAGCCCTTATAGACTAACCAATTTATAGGGGTATGACTTTTGAGGAAAAGAGTGCACTTTGATGGAGACTCTTATCCTCAAAGGTTCATAGCTCAATAAATTGATTAGTGTAAAAGGTACCACTTGCTACTGTCATGTTTGCTACTCCAGATTAGCACGGCTACACTAGGAAAAGAGGCTTGTGAAGGGCTCCATTAGAATCGATGAGGGTGGGGACAGCAGTGATGGCAGGGGGAGGGGGAGAAGCACAGTAATAATTTGCACAGGGCAGCAATAAAGGTAGCACCAGCCCTGTTTAAATGCACATGATAATTTTTACAGGCCACTTCCTTCACATGTGACTCAAGAGATCGTTCAGTCTTTTCAAAATCAGAGTCAATTTCAGTTTCACTTTCGTATTTAAAACTTAACTGCAGTGTAGTGTGAGCTATCAAAAAAAGGGATTGCTTGCTTGCTAGTTGATTATGCTAGATGGAGGCTAGGGGAAAGTGGGTCCCCTTCTGCCTTAGACCCTTGGGCATAAGGTTAACAGATATTTTGCAAGCAAATCTAGGACACTGATCAGAAGTGGGGGGAAGGGACACCTTAGATCTAGGCTTAAGCAACAAGGCATGGAAAAGGAAGAGGAGTCCTTACCCTGTCCCCCTCCCCCAATCCATCCCATGACAACAACAATATCACTTCCAAGCAGACAAACCAACAGAGAAATAGAAACAGTGATGCATGCCCCCGTACTGTGCAAAGGAAAATGGATGTAAACTCTAAAAATGGACTTGGTCAAATCACTAAATGGAATTTTTTTTCCGCTCCCGTCCCCATTGCTGGAATTGGGGATAGGAAGCTGCCAAACAGGTGAGAGTCAGGGATACAGCTCTAAAATCAGGGACAATCCCCAAAACTTGGGGACATCTGGTAGCCTTACTTGGGTACTGCCTCATTGCCTGACCGTTCAGTCCACGCCGGCCTGGAAATGAATCTGCTTCTTCATAAGCTACACCCTCTTGGGATCACTGCTGAAAAGACTGAGACATCATATGCTCTCTAGGTCATCTCTCTGTCCCTGAAATCCCATGACTGCACAATTCCTTAGCAGGATAATCGTCTAAGCCTTTTAAAATTACCCCCTTAGTGTCTCATTGGCAAGAACTAAGACATATGTAGATAGATGCATCCTGGTTTATATTAGTCCATGTTGAAAATCGAGGTCCAGGTGACAGACAGAATATAGTTGCCAGGAAGGAACAATGTTGGATTTATGAACTACAATCTTGACAGTCTATAGGGTTAAACATAATTTAAAATGTTTGTAATTTTCAGTGTTTTTTAAATTGGATATTTTTTGTTTTTCTGAATGGTTTGTTTATATATTAACTGGATACAGTTTAATAAGTGTGAGAAGTGTATTTCTTGTAAAATATTGGTCAAATTCATTGTTCAAGATTAAACAATCGATTCATATAGTGGTAGTTTTTGCTTTTTAAATAATTTAACTTTTAGCATAAGCATTTCAATGTATTAGAAGAAATGTCTTAAAAGTAACACCATTATTACAAGCAATTAATTGAGTTCATGTTTCTTTAATAATATCCTAAGCCTGTGTCAGTAACGCGCATCTGGGCCGCATTACCAGCATAGGGGTCCGTGCTAACTTCAGAGTACGGGTGCGTGTGTGTGTCCCAATAGTTGGCGTGGTGCAAAGACACAGGGCCACAGCATACTTAACACTATCCATTGAGGTGGCATTGAGTACACCCATCCTAAGGGTAACAAGCACTATTTGCACAAGCTCTAACACCCGCATTAGTCATGACTTGCCATCATTGTCTCTGTTCTGCCTCTGACACGTCCAGTCCTCCACCCCCATTGCGTGCTACCCGGTTAGCATAGTATTTTTAGTGAAGGGGTTTGTGCTACTTTTTAGCGTGGTGCTCAAACCGCGTACTAAACCCTGCACTACCGGGTAGCGCACTTTAGTAAACATGCCCCTAAATGTTCAGTAGTACCATGAAAGTGTGGATTAGTAATGCAGATGATAGCACTAGAATTAATTAATTGAGTAATCTGGTGTTTAAAGTAAGAGGGACATTGTCAAAGCCATTTAGGTGCTCTGCCAGTAAATGCCCCAGTTATAGCGTTGGGGCAATCTGGGGAAAGAGCGGAGGTGACACTGGGTGGTAACCAGCTAGTGATGATGTTCAGCCTCTAGCCAGTTATCCCATTGCACCAAATGTCCAGCACCTGTAAGGCTCACCTAACTTTTGCCACCGTACCTAACCAGACAGCAGCTGAATATCACCACAGCTCAGTTATTGGCGGAATATGCAGTGCCAGCGGCCGGATGCGACTCCAGCATTGAATATCTGGGTGCAAAGCTCAGCAGTGATGGCTAGACACTGTACAAGCACTAGCCGCTTCCACGGAATATTGCCCCCCCCCCTCTCCCCATAGGGAGCAACTTAGTATGCAGTGATTCAAATCATGGCAAGAACTGTTGCGATTGATTGTTTTTGGAAAAGTAAGGGAAGATGCTATTACAAAGTCCCACATTCAGTGCTTATTGATTGATTTAGAAGAATGTAAAGGCAGAGAACTGAATGGTAGCACACTTTGTGGAAATGCTGCAAGCACTGAAGCCGTCACGCCCTGTCAATTGCTGAAACAGAGATGCAGCTGTCTTCTTTGAGAAAAGTTGTTAAGTTCTGTTGAGTTGATGTGGACTCCTGGCATCCCTGTGACTTGCTACCCTTGACAAAACTCAGGTGGAGAACAAGAACAGGGAAGAGTGATTGGTCTGAAGCCGGAACATTCACATACGTGACTCCAAATTCAAAAACATTCCAAAACACGTGTTTGCCGGCAGAAAGTGTGAGCGACCAATGGTTATACACAGGGAAAATGTTAATTAAATGATAATGTTATTGTTGTTTTTAAGTGCCGTGAAGTCCATTTCAGCTCCTGGCGACCCTGTGGGGAATGATCCATGTTGCGACTATGCCCTTGATTGCCAGGCCTTTCTCCCATGCAGTAAGCCTACAGCTCCTGGTATTCCAAGGTGGTCTCCTATCCAAATATTAGGAAATCAAAATTTCAGAAGAAGATTCACACCTGAGGAGTGTAACTCATGCTATAACAGCAGCCCACAAACATATGGCTTTCTGGTTATGTGACCTGCACACACATGGATTTCTGATCATGCGGTCCTTGGTTGAAAACACTTAGATGCCCTTGGCCTGCGCAGATTGATTGGTAGAAGCTCATGTGTCAATGTCATTTTATTTCCCTTAATAGCCTTTTTTTTAACCGTTACTATGATCCCAGACCTGAGAGAGAAAGAGCTTGATCGGCTCTTTTGTCATTTAAATTCCTGCTCCTGTATTGCAGGTAATGTCCGTTAATGAGTCAAGGGTGAAAGCAGCCCGGCTGGAACTTGATGTTTCACTCAGGCCACACACAAGGGATATGCTCCAACTCTGGGACTGAGGATTACAGCTGTTCAGGATGCAAATGGAGCAGCCAACGTGCTTCATTAAGTTTCATCATCCAGGGGGGTTACAACCTTTGTTACTGCGTCAACCTCAACCATAGCGTCATCAGTTGGTCTCTCCCAGAATTTCCTGGATTCACAGAGCAAATAGCTGGGGTTGAAGCAGAAGATGAAAGGCAGCAGCTTTAAAGGGATTTAAAGGCCAGTTTTATTGGTTTCTACCCCTTTGAACCTATAAGTTTTATGAGGTCGCCTGTTCTAAGGTGCGCTAATGTTAATGCTCATTACTTCATGGTAACGCATGTATTTTAGCGTAGGTTCCTTGTTATTCATTGGGAAGGGAAGTACAAACTCCCACCAGATTTCCCAAATAGCACAGTCTGCTAGGAGT
Source organism: Ichthyophis bannanicus (assembly GCA_033557465.1). Lineage (NCBI taxonomy): Eukaryota > Metazoa > Chordata > Amphibia > Gymnophiona > Ichthyophiidae > Ichthyophis > Ichthyophis bannanicus. Next base: position 232,960,594 of record CM066042.1, read on the forward strand.
AAGAGAGAGAAAGGATCAGCGGGAGGGATCCCATAAAGAAGAACTGACAGGTTCCTGCCCCAGAGAGGAAGGGGAGAAGAACTGCAAAGTTGAACTATACAAAGAGACACTGCAAAGAGAAGCTGAGGTGTGTGAGAGTCCCAGTGGAGGATCCCAAGGGCACAGAAGGAGGCAGAACGCAGGTCATGGGTGCATTCTGCTACCTCAGAACCAGGAAGGGCCAAAAAAGAACTGAGAGGAGTTGAATCTCAAGAGAGAGGGACTGATGTCTGGTGCAAGACTGGTTGCACTGAAAAGGGGAAGAACAAGGATCCTTCCCCAGGTCCCGACTACTGGCTACAAGGAGGAAATGTGACCCACATACCCACCTAAGTAAATCAAAAATCCCAGAGAAAAGAGACAAGAGGAGGATACAGGATGCTGCTTGAGAGAGAGCGCAGGGGAGCAAGCACTCTGTGAGAAAGCGTGAGACGTTGTGCCATCATTTGACACTGGTTTCATGGACTGCATGTCTGCTTATCTTCATTGCTCTTCTTTTGTATATTTTTGTTTGTCTGGAACATGCCCATTAATGGGTATTTTTGTCCAAGTTACTACTGGACTCCCATGTGGTGTCTGCCTGCTTGGATTGCTTTTCCATGCCAAGAAGTGAATGAAGAGGTTTTTGTGCCCCCCATTAGGGACCCTATACTTGTGTGCTGTGCACTGGGGAGGTGAGCAGTGGAGAAGAGCATGTCAGTTTGACTCTGACACCTGCAATTTACTGTTTGGTACCTGCTTCAGGGGTCACCCTCATCATTGGAGGCCCTGCCACATGTACATTTATATCATATACCACTATTCAATCTCATAAAAGACCTTTACCGCAGAAAATTTATCATAAAATTACCCTTGTCTGTCTTGCTCATGCTTAGATTCTGTCACCATTTTAGTCTTTACGGTATTGTGTACAATCCAGACAAACTGAAATTTGGTCTAAACAGTTATCCTAATAGCATGTGCAGAGAAATCAGATTCTATGTCTTCCCTCATACAATACAATGTACTAATGAGGGGCAGCGGCAGTGCAAGGGTATGAGGTGTCCTATGGCGACCTCACGTTTGATGCCCCTCTCTGCTTCTGCCCCACCCCAATTGCTGCTGCCCGCCTGTCTCCAATGGCAGCAATGGCTTTATACAGCACTGCAGCGCTTACCTAAACCTTTGACGCTGCGGTGCTGTTCCTGCTTCTGCCCTACTGATGCAGACTTCCTGTTAGCATGGGGACGGCAGCTGCTGCATCAGTATTCCAAGGTCTCCCATCCAAGTACTAACAAGGCCTGACCCTGCTTAGTTTCTAAGGTCAGATGAGATTGGGTGCACTCAGAGTAGCGTGGCCATGTTGTTCCAAATATATCTAACCAGTATTTTCTGTAGGTCTTCTGAAATGTAATTATGAAGTGATTATCTATGTACTTGAGGTACTTTTATGTCTACCAGAAAAGCCCAAAGGGCATGGGTTAACATTTGCCAAATCACAGCAGAACAAGGAGCCAATGCAATGAAGTGTGCTAGGCTTTGTGCACAGGTTAGCAGATGTCGCAAAATTAATCAAAGCTGTTAAATCACAGAAGGATTGTGAAAAATTGCAAAAGGACCTTGAGAATTTGGGAGACTGGGCATCCAAATGCCAGATGAAATGTAATGTGGACAAGTGCACAGTTATAGACTTAGGGAAAAATAACCCAAATTAGAGCAAAGCAATGCAAGGTTCACCACCCAGGAAAAGGATCTAGGCATCGTCATGGAACATATGTTGGAATCCTTTGCTCAGTGTTCAGCAGAAGCGAAGAAAGCTAATAGAATGCTAGGAATTATAAGGCATGGAATGAAGAATAAAACAATGGATATCATAATGCCTCCATATTGCTCCATGGTACGATGTCACCTTAAGTACTGCATACAGTTCTGGTAGCTGCATCTAAAAAAAGATATAGTGGAAAAGGAAAAGGTACAGAGAAGGGTAACCAAAATGATAAAGGAATGCAAGCAGTAGTGTAAATTCTGCCCAAGCAGCCCCCATAATGTGGGGGGCCAGGGTAGAAAGGGGGCTCCCAACAGCGGCGGCAGCAGTGCAACAAACTTACTTTATCATGTTTGCTCTACTGCTCCACTCTTGAAAGTCTGCTGCAGGCCTGGCGGCTGTTCCCCGCCAGCCCAAAGTCTCATGATAATTGCCACACTGTGAGCCTTCAGCCCGACAGGAACAGCCATCAGACCCGCAGTGAACTTACAAGAGTGGAGCAGTGTGGCAAACACAATGAAGTAAGTTTGCTGCTGCCACATGAGGGAGAGGGCCTGCATGGGGAGGCCGCAACAATGGGGTCCCTCAGCAAAATGTTGCCGGGGGGGGGGCCTCTCATTGTAACTTATGCCACTGAATGCAAGGATACCCTTATGAGGAAAGGCTTAAAAGGCAAGGGTTCTTCAGCTTGGAAAAGAGATGGCTGAAGGATGATGTAATAGAGGTTAATAAAATAATGAGTGGAGTAGAATGAGTAAACATGAATCGTATTCAGCAGCATTGTACAGAAATCCTATAAAATGATTTGCCTATCAGCATGTTTGGTAGATTGCCAAATGGCCACTAGGCTTCAGATCTACTTTGGTAATTCAACAATAATACATACTAAATGCATGTTTAGTTTATCACAGGGGATCTCAGTCAGTCCTCAGGACACATTTAGACACAGTGGCGTTCTAAGCCCCCTCAGCACCCATGACAGGTGCCCGCCACCCCCCTACCGGGTCCACATGGCAGATCTAGTGCAGCAAACTTAAAGCCATGGGTGGCTTGCTGTACTGCCTCTACTGCAAGCCCAACTGCTCTACTTTCCCAAGCCAAGCCAAAGTCTTGCGATTTGCAAGACTTTGGCCAGGAGAGAAGAGCCACTACCCTTAGAGCGGAGACAGTATGGCAAGCCACCCACAGCTTTAAGTTTGCTATGCTGGCTCTGCTGTATGGGCCTAGTGGGGGGCACCCCCTCTCAGCTGGCACTCAGGGTGGGTTGCACTATTACTACTACTAATCATTTATATAGCACTACAGGGCATACACAGTCACTCAATAAAGGCCCTATGCACGAAAAGGCAGCACCGTAAACACTGCAATAGCCACTAGAACATTAGTACACCTACTGGGAAAACTAAAGCCAGATTAATACAGATCGATCCTACATGGACATTTAATGCAAACAGAATACCTAGCCTCATTTGCACAAGCAGAGCACAGATGGACCTTCAGTGAAAAGACCAAATGAATTCTTTGCTTTGGTCTTTACTGAAGAAGATGTAGGAAAGTTACCTATGCCTGAAATGGTTTTTAAAGCTGATACAGCAGAAGAATTGAACGAAATATTGATAAACCAGGAAGATATAGTACAACTCTTTGATAACCTAAAGAATAACAAATCACCTGGACTGGATGGTATACATCCAAATTTGTTGAAAGAACTGAAATAGGAGATTGCAAACCTACTATTAGTAATTTGTGAACTATCATTAAAATCATCTGTAATATCTGAAGATTAGCGAATGGCCAATTTAACGCCAGTTTTTAAAAAGGGTTCCAAGAAGTGATCCAGGAAACTACAGACCGGTGAGCCTGACTTCAGTACTGGGAAAAATGGTAGAAACCATCATAAAGAACAAAATTGCTAAACATGTAGATAGTCATGGCTTAATGGGAGAAAGCCAACATGGCTTTCACCAAGGAAGGTTTCTTACTAATCTGTTATATTTTTTAGAAGGTGTGAATAAACAGGTAGACAAAGGTGAGCCGGTTCATATAGTATATCTGGATTTTCAGAAGGTCTTTGACAAGGTCCCTCATCAGAGACTCTAGGTGAAATTAAAAAGTCATGGGATAGGAAGCAGTGTACTATTGTGGATCAAGAACTGGTTAAAAAATAGAAAGCAGAGGGTAGGGCTAAATTGCCAATTTTCTCAATAGAGAAAGGTGAATAGTGGAGTACCCCAGGGATCTGTGCTGGGTCCGCTGCTTTTTAACATATTTGTAAATGACCTGGAAATGGGAATAACGAGTGAGGTAATCAAATTTGCCAATGACACAAAATTATTCAACGTTGTTAAAACCCAAGAGGATTGTGAAAAATTGCAAGAGGATGAAATTTAATGTGGACAAGTACAAAGTTATACACCTAGGAAAGAACTCAAACTATGGTTACACAATGCAAGGTTCCACATTAGGAACCACCACCCAGGAAAAAGATTTAGGCGTCATTGTGAATAACACATTGAAACCCTCCACTCAGTATACAGTGGCGGCCAAGAAGGCAAATAGAATGCTAGGAATCATAAGGAAAAGAATGGAGAATAAAACAAAACTATTATAGTGCCTCTGTATCGTTCCATGGTGCGACTGCACCTTGAAATTTGTCTGCAATTCTGGTCTCTGTATCTTAAAAAGAATATAGCGGAATTAGAAAAGGTACAGAGAAGAGCCACCAAAATGGTAAAGGGGATAGAAGGATACCCTTATGAAGGGAGGCTTAAAAGATTAGGGCTCTTTAACCTGGAAAAGAGAGGACTGAGAGGAGATATGATAGAAGTCTACAAATTAATGAATGGAGTGGAACAGGTAAATGTAGATCAATTATTTACACCATCAGAAAGTAGAAAGACTAGGGGACATGTAATAAAGCTACAGTGTAACCCGTTTAAGACTAATAAGCAGGGGCGGCCCAAGGGGGGTGCGGGGCCATGTGCGGAGACTCGGTGTGGGGCCTCATTTGCATAAGTGGCCTTATTTGCATAAATATTTGCATAATGTTACCATACACTAACTTTTAGTAAATATGTCTCTTAATGAGGGTATGGATAAAGAAAGACTAAAAGATTTCTACATTACTATAATCCAGTGCCAACCGCCAGGCACATTAGGAACTACTAAAACGCTGCCCATTTAGAACCCATAGCAAACCCGCCATATCCTGACAGCATTACCAGGACTCACAAAGCACCATACCCTACCTATCAAAAGGCAACACTGCAAATATTAAATCAATACATTTCAGAGAATACTGGGGAAAGAGAACAAGTGGCAATGTCAAATAGGAATTACATATTCATATTACTGTATATAACATTAAGTTAATCTGTACATAGTACATTAAGTTAATCTGTACATAGTTCCCCCGGTTGTCCTATTGTTGAAGTTCCCTGTTTAATGTAAAACTCAATGTTACTTGTATGCATTGTAGTATGTTCTTGTTCATTGTACACCGCACTGATTGTAATAGCGCGGTATAAAAGAATTGTTAAATAAATAAATAAATAAACATAAACAGAATACCTCAGCTCAGTTACACATGCAGAACATAGACCATCATCAAACAAGGAATCACAATTTAGAAACAGGAAGGCAATAATTAAACTGGGAACCCCAAAAGCCAAACTTGGAATGTACAACAACACTGTAGAAATAAAACTATAAATTAATTTCCTCTTGTACCAAACAAAGCGCAGACGTTAATGATGCACATTTCCCAGAGCTTTCATATTCCAGTTAATAAATTCAAAATAAAGAGATATCTTTCTACCTTTTGTGCATTTTTTTTCAGTTGCAATTGCTCCAGCCACTTTCTTCTGCTTTCTTCATGTTTTCTGCTAACTCTCCATCGTCTGCTGTCCATTTGTTCTTTCTTCTCTCTTCTAGTTTTTTTTTTCCATTCTCTCTCTCTACATCTGCTTTAACATACTAATCTTTCTCCTTTTGCTCTTTCCTCATTCCTATTTCATCCACACAAATTTTACCCCTCCATCCTCAATCCCCACTTACTCTCCCAATAACCGGCGAATTGTAGATTTTTCATCCCTCCCACACAAAATATTTTTCCCCTCTCCATTTTACTCTCCCAGCCCCATCCCATTCTAATCCTCCCCCAACATCAGCTCCCTTCTAGTTCCAGTCTCACCTAGCATCCATTCCCTTCTAGTCCCTGCATCAGCCCATTTCCAGTCCTACCCCCCATCAACCCATTTCCGGTCCTAGCTCCCCCATCCATTTTCAGTCTGAGTCCCTTCATCAGCTCATTTCCAATCCTAGCCCCCCATCAGCCCATTTCTAGTCATTTGCTAGCCCCACCATCAGCCCATGTCAAATCCTAGCGCCCCTCCACTCAGCCCAATTCCAGTACAAGCCCCCCATGAGCCTACTTCCAGTTCTAGCCCCTCCATGAGTCCATTTCAATTCAAGCCCCCACCACAGCCCATTTCCAATCTTAGCTCCCCCCAACAGCCCATTTCCAGTACCAGTCCTAGCCCCCCATCAACCCACTTCCAGTCCTAACCCCCCATCACCCCATTTTCAGTTTAAGCCCCCCCTATAACCCATTACCAGTCCTAACCCCCCCCCATCAGCCCACTTCCAGTCTTAACCCCATCAGCCCATTTCCAGTCAGCCCCCCATAGCCCACTGCCAGTCCTAACCCCCTTCCCCATCAGCCCACAGCCCATTACCAGTCCTAACCACATCAGCCCACCTCAAGTCCTAACCCCTCCCCATCAGCCCATGTCCTGTCCTAGCCCCCCCCATAGCCCATTATCAGTCCTAATCCCCCCATAGCCCATTACCAGTCTTAACCCCCATCACCCCATTTCCAGACAGCCCCCATCAGCCCACAGCCCATTACCAGACTTAACCCCCCCAGCCCATTACCAGTCTTAACCCCCCCAGCCCAGCCCAGCCCATTACCAGTCTTAACACCCCCCCCAGCCCAGCCCAGCCCAGCCCAGCCCCAGTCTTAACACCCCCCCCAGCCCAGCCCAGCCCCAGTCTTAACACCCCCCCAGCCCAGCCCAGCACATCTTAACACCCCCCCAGCCCAGCCCAGCCCCAGTCTTAACACCCCCCCCCCCCAGCCCAGCACCAGTCTTAACACCCCCCCAGCCCAGCCCAGCCCAGCCCCAGTCTTAACACCCCCCCAGCCCAGCCCAGCCCCAGTCTTAACACTCCCCAGCCCAGCCCAGCCCAGCCCCAGTCTTAACACCCCCCCCCAGCCCAGCCCAGCCCAGCACCAGTCTAAACACCCCCACAGCCCAGCACCAGTCTAAACACCCCCCAGCCCAGCCCAGCACCAGTCTTAACACCCCCCCAGCCCAGCCCATCCCACCACCACTCTTAACACCCCCCCAGCCCAGCACCAGTATTAACAGCCCCCCCAGCCCAGCCCAGCCCAGCACCAGTCAACACCCCCCCAGCCCAGCCCAGCACCAGTCTTAACAACCCCCCCCAGCCCAGCCCAGCCCGTCTTAACACCCCCCAGCCCAGCCCAGCCCAGCCCATCTTACCCCCCCCCCCACCCCAGCCCAGCCACAGTCTTAACACCCCCCCCCCCGCCCATCCCAGCCGCTTTCTTAATTAACCCCGCGCCAAGCCCTGACCAGACCCAGTCTTAAAACCCCCCCAGCCCAGCCCGTCTAAACCCCCCCCCAGCCCAGCCCAGCCCAGCCCACCCCCATTCTTAACACCCCCCCCAGCCCAGCCCAGCCCCTGTCTTTACACCCCCCCAGCCCAGCCCAGCCCGTCTTAACACCCCCCCAGCCCAGCCCAGCCCAGCCCCCGTCTTAACACGCTCAGCCCAGCACCAGTTTTAACACCCCCCCCAGCCCAGCCCAGCCCAGCACCAGTCTTAACACCACCCCCCCCAGCCCAGCCCAGCCCAGCCCAGCACCAGTCTTAACACCACCCCCCCCAGCCCAGCCCAGCCCAGCCCAGCCCTAACACCCCACAGCCCAGCCCAGCCCCAGTCTTAACAGCCCCCCCCCAGCCCAGCCCAGCCCTAACACCCCCCCCCCCATATCGGCTTATGGCAAATTTAAAAATAAAAAAAAAACCTGGCTCTGGCTGCTGCCGCTGCCGCCGCCGCCGCGGCAGAATTGAGTGTCCCGCGGGGCCCCCTCTCCTCGCTGAGCCTCTCTGCAAGGGCTTTCAGATTCGCGAAGGGAGAGTGTCTCCCTCGCGTCTCTGTTAAGCCCGCAGGGCTAATGGGAAATTTCCCATCAGCCCCTCGCGTCTAAAGGGGCAGATGGGAAATTTCCCATTAGCCCCTGCGGGCTTAACAGAGACGCGAGGGAGACAGACACTCTCCCTTCGCGAATCTGAAAGCCCTTGCAGAGAGGCTCAGCGAGGAGAGAGGGCCCCGCGGGACACTCCATTTTGCCGCGGAGGCCGCGGCAGCAGCCAGAGCCAGCTTTTTTTTTTTAATATAATTTAAAAAAAAAAGCAGAATGTTCTTTGCGCGGGGCCCCCTGAAACGCGGGGCCCTGTGCAAAGAACATTCTTGCTCAATGGATGGGCCGGCCCTGCTAATAAGAGAAAATATTTTTTAACTCAATGGGTAATCAAACTCCTGAATTCATTACTGGAGGACAGGGCTGGCCTGTCCATTGAGTAAGAATGTTGCTGGCACAGGGCCCTGCACCAACAACATCCTGCACGCTGTTGGCTCACCTCCTTTAGCGACTCGCGGCTCCCTACAGGCTCAGCAACAGCTCGTTACAGCCACCAAAGCAAAGAGCATTGTTTCCTTCACTTCGGCAGCTGTATTGTAATTTATTTATTTATTTATTTAACTTTTCTTATATACCGTGCTCTTTACTACCAGTGCGGTTTACATGTAACATATTTGTGCAGTGCAGGGGACCTGCACTGAACTTACAATATAACAGGGGGTTATGTACAGGTTTCAAACAGGGTAACTATATACAAATAAATTATTAACATAAGTACATGAATAGTTCAACTATTTACATATTGGCTCAGTTGTGTACGTGCTGTCGGTGGGATGAGTGTAGTACTACTTGTCAGGGGGATCGGTGTTTGGTGGGCTAGGTTTCTGTCTTACGTGGTGGTTGCATGGATGTTGTTTGCATGGGCTCCTGGACGTGGCTGAGAGTGGAAGGTGTCCTGGGTCCGTATAGTACTGTAGGAACAGGTGGTGTTTAAGTGCCTTCCTAAATTGGGAGAGGTCACTTATGGCCCGGATAGCAGGAGGTAGGGCATTCCAGGGGGTCGGTGCATAAAGCGCCAATGCTCTGTTCCTGGCTGATTGTGAGCATTTCGTGATTTCCTTCGGGATGTTCAGGGTATTGATAGCGGCTGATCTCCTTACTCTGTTTAGGGGTGTAGTATGGATGAGATCTGTGAGTGAGGTGGAGGAGCATTTATTAATGGCTTTGTAAGTCAGCGTCAGCATCTTGAAGGTGATCCTGCATTGGACTGGGAGCCAATGCAGATTTTTTAGGATTGGGATTATGTGCTCCCTCCTGGATGCCCTGTGCAGAATTCTGGCAGCCGCATTCATTGCTAGTTGAGGATTTATAGTGTTTTTGAAAGGCCGTGTAGTATGGCATTCGTGTAGTCAAAGTGTGGGATTACTAACGCTTGATAAACTGTCCAATAATCTTCCGGTTCTAGTAGTTGTCTCAGGTGGCGAAGTGTCTTAATTTTGTTGTGTATTGCCTTGACCATATTGCTTATTTGGGTCTTCATGTTGAGCTGTTGGTCGAGCGTAACTCCAAGGTACCGAATTGTATGCTTGCTTAGGAGCTCCACATCCCTGACCTTCAGGGAGCTGGGTGGTATGAATGTTGTATTTCTTGTGAGGAAGAGGACCTCTGTTTTCTTAAAATTTATTCTTAGTTTCTGTGAGTGTAACCAATCTGTAACAGCATCGAAACAAGCAGACAGGGGTAATAGGTCCGGTTTGTCTAACAGGAAAGGCATGTAGAGTAGAACATCATTGGCGTAAATTAGGCAGTTAATGTTGAATGAGCAGACAAGGTTGCATATGGGCTGTATGTAAATGTTAAATAGTAAGGCTGACAGTGACGATCCCTGTGGGACTCCTTTTTCTTGGAGGAAAGGAGAGGAGGTGGTGGGATCGGTGCGCACATGCTGCCATCTATCGGTTAGGTATGAAGCGCACCATGATAGCGCGTTGCCCTGGACACCCTTCTCACTGAGAAGGGAGAGGAGTATTTCGTGACATACAGTGTCAAATGCTGCAGCAATGTCTAGGAAGATCAGGGCGAATCCTTGTTTGATATTATCCATCCCAATGGTCAGAGTGTTGAGTAATGTGGTCAGCGGCGTTTCAACCCCATGTGATTCACGGAAGCCATGTTGGCAAGGGTCGAGGGGTGCGCTGATCTCAATGTGTTGGTCAAGTTGCCGATGTACAACTTTCTCGATGATTTTTGCTAGCAGCGGGATGCTTGATATCGGCCTGTAGGAATCCATCCTTGCTGGATCCAGTTTGCTATTTTTTAGTAGTGGTCTTATTGCTGTCTGCTTCAGGCTTTGGGGGAAAGTCCCCGTTGAGAAAGATAGCCCGATGAGTTTGGAGAGGAAAGGGCTGAGCTTGGTCTGCAGGGATTTTATCCAAAATGCTGGACAGGGGTCGTTAGGTGCTGTGGTGGTATTTATGGTGGATATGATGTCCTGTATGCTTCTTTCAGTTGGGGCGGAAAAAGCGGTGATGATGCATTTGATGTCATTTGTGGCAGCCGTTGAGGTACATGGCAGGGATGGTTGGGTAGAATTATACATGGTATGTGTGTTGGATTGACCTGTCTTGGCATGCAGGTAGTCCGCATATTCTTGAGGGTCAGGGAGGCTTAGTTGTGTGGACGAGGGCTCCTTTGCTAAGGACTTAACTAGGCTGAAGAGCTCGTGTGGCTTATTTAGAGAACGTTGTAATATCTCCACGTGATATTGTTTCATGTAATGAAGATCGCAGGCGCACTAAGAGCCGGGACACAGGAAATGTCCTTTGACCTTCGGCGCTCCAGCGATCTTCATTACAATACAGTTGTCGAAATTAAGGAAATGATGCTCTTCACTTTGGCGGGCTGTAATGAGCTGTTGCTGAGCTTGTCGGGAGCTGCGAGCCGCTAAAGGAGGTGAGCTGGGGCCTCTAAAGCCTGCTGCAGGGCTCTTTGGGGAAGGGAGGGGCTTGGGCTTGAAATGGGCTGAGTCGGGGCAGGGGGCTAAGATTCCAAATGTGCTAAGTGGAGGGGCCTAAAATTGGAAATGGGCTGGGGGGGGCGGGGCTAGGATTGGAAATGGGCTGAGTTAGGGGGAGAGGCTAGGAATGGAAATGGGCTGAGTGGGGGGGGGGTGGCTAGGACTGCAAATGAGCTGATGGGGAGGACTAAGACTGGAAATGGGCTTTTGGGGGGGTAGGATTGGAAATGGGCTGATGTGGTTCTGGAATAGGATTGGAAATGTTTGATGGGGGGGTTAGTTTTAGAAATGGCTGATGGGGACTAGGATTGCAAATGGGCTGATAGGGACAGCTTGGACTGGAAATTAGTTAATGGGGGGGGCTAGGACTGGAAATGAGCTGATTGGGGCTGGAATAGAACTGGAAATGAGCTGATGGGGAGCTCGGACTGGAAATGGACTGAGTGTGGGGGAGCTTGGACTGGAAATGGGATGAAGCTCCCCCACACTCGGCCCAATTTCCAGTCCAAGCCCCCCCCCCTCCCATCAGCTCACTGGAATAGGATTGGAATTGGTTTATGGGGAGCCTAGTTTGTAAATGGATGATGGGGGAGCTAGGATTGCAAATGGGCTGATGGGGGGAGCTTGGACTGGAAATGGGCTGATGGGGGTGGACTAGGACTGGAAATGAGCTGATACGGGTGGGGGGAGAATGCAATTAGAAGGGAGCGGATGCTGAGTGGGGCTGGAACTAGAAGGGAGCTGATTTTGGGGGAGGACGAAGGGGATGGGGCTGGAGGAATGAGGATGGAGGGGGAAAAGATATTTTGTGTGGGAGGGAAAGAAAATCTACGAGTTGCTGGGTATTGGCAAAGTAAGTGGGGATTGAGGACGGAAGGGTGAAATTTGAGTGGATGATAAAGGAATAAAAAAGAAACTGGGGAAAGAGCAAAAGGGGAAAGATCAGTATGTTAAAGCAGTAGAAGATAGAATGGAAAAAATCTAGAAGAGAGAAGAATAGACAAATGGACAGCAGACAATGGAGAATTAGCAGAACACAGAAGAAACCAGAAGAAAGTGACTGGAGCAATTGCAATTGAAAAATAAAATGCCCAAACAACAAAGGTAGAAAAATACTTTTTTATTTTGAATTTATTAACTGGAATATATCAGCTCTGGGAAATGTGTATCACTAACGTTTTTGCATTTTTGTTTAGTACAAAAGGAAATTAATTTATAGTAGTGTTGTACATTCCAGGTTTGGCTTTAGGGGTTCCCAATTTAATTATTGTCTTCTGATTTCTAAATTGTGATTCCTTGTTCTTTGTTTGGTGACAGTCTATGTTCTGTGTGTGTAACCGACCTGAGGTATTCTATTCTTGTAGTGTCTGTTTGACAGTGCCACTTGTTCTCTTTCCCCAGTAGGAGATGTATTGGTATTCTCTGAGATGTATTGGTTTAATATTTGCAGTGTTGCCTTTTGATAGGTAGAGTATGGTGCTTTGTGAGTCCTGGTAGTGCTGTTATGATACGGCAGGTTTACTATGGGTTCTAACTGGTCAGTGTTTATAGTACTTCCTAGTGTGCCTGGCGGTTGGCACTGGAGTATAGTCATGTAGAAATCTAGTAGTCTTTCTTTATCCATACACTCATTAAGAGGCATGTTAACATTATGCTAATATTTATGCAAATGAGGCTTCTTATGCAAATGAGACCCCGCAATGAGCTTCCGCACATGGCCCCGCACCACCCTTGGGCTGCCCCTGCTGGAGGATGTAGTAAAAGCTGTTAATGTAGCTGGGTTTTAAAAAGGTTTGGACAAGTTCCTGGAGGAAAAGTCCATAAACCATTATTAAAGAGAACCTGGGAACTCTGCTGCTTGCCCCAACACAAGCATTGGTGGAACTTATGTGTCTTTTTGGAAATGTGCTATATTTGTGACCTGGACTGGCCACTATTGGAAACAGGATACTGGGTTTGATGGACCTTGGTCTGACCCAGTATGGCATACCTTTTGTTCTTAAATATAGAATAAGCTCAAAATAGATGTAGACAAAAATTAAACTGAAACCCCAAAAAGCCAAACTCTACATACAGTGCAGCACCAGAGAAATAGAAGCAATGAGGCATTCACCCTATACTGTGCAAAATATAAAAACAAAAATGAAATGCAATGTGTGTCGTTGAGTCAATGCTGATTCTTGGTGACCCAGCAGCCCCTGGGTTTCAGCAGATGTAAATTTTGAAAACTGACATATTCCAATCAATAAATTAAAAATGAATCATTTTCTATCTTTGTTTTATGACCATTGAATTGTTCTACTTGTATTGATCCCTGCTTTTCTCTGTCTTCTCTTAACTCCATTTTTTGTTCTTTTCTCTCCTCCTGTCTTCTTCACTTCCTCCACTACATCCATCTCTGACACTGATCTTTTCCTTTCTGTCTCTGTGTCCACTCAGATTTCATTTATTCTTACTGTCCACTCCTCAATTTCCCACTTTTTACTGCATCTACCTGGAGTTGTCCGTCTGTTTCCCTCACCCTGGCACCCCTATTCACATTCTTCTTATTCCCTACTATTTTACTAACCCTTCCTTCTCTTTCCATCCAACATTTACTGTTCTCCTCTCGCTCTCCCTTTCAATCCAGAATGTCTTCTCTCTCTACATCTCCCTTCCCTGCCAGCATCTCCTTTCTCTTTCCATTATCACATTTGATTTAATGGAGGGAGGACAGAAAGGAAATCTACAACATTAACTTTTAATGTTCTAAAGAGGCACTGATAAAATTAGGAAAATAGTTTAAAAAAATAAATGGAGTGACTGCAAAAATTAAAAGTTTACATCAAGTAAATCTTGGGGAAAAAGTGTTGTTTAAAAAGCCAAGGCTAAATGTATTCCACACTTTAAGAAAGCTAAACAACTGCCAGCATGGTTTAAAGATGAGGTCAGAGAGGCTGTTGTAGCCAAAGAAGCATCTTTCAGGAAATGGAGAAAGGAGCCAAATGACAACAATGGTAAACAACATAAGCATTGGCAAGTCAGATGCACGGCATTGATAAGGCAGGCAAAGAGAGAATTTAAAAAGAAGTTTGCCTTTGAAGCAAAAATGCATAATAAAACCCTTTTCAAGTGCATTCATAGCAAAAAAAAAACTTGTGAGAGAGTCAGTTGGACCACCAGAAGCGAGAGGGGTAAAAGGGGCGCTAAGGGAGGACAAGGCCTTAGCAAAGAGACTGAATTAATTTTTTGCTTCAGTCTTTACTGAAAGAAGATGTAGGGAAGTTACCCATGCCTGAAATGGTATTTAAAGGTAACATAGCGGAAGAATTGAAACAAATCTTGATAAACCAGGAAGATGTATTACAACTATTTGATAAACTAAAACATAGCAAATCACCTAGACTGGATGGCATACATTCCAGGTTGCTGAAAGAATTGAAATATGAGATTGAACTGAAATATGAGACCTACTATTAATAATCTGTGAACTATCATTAACTATCATCAGTACCTGAAGTCTGGAGAATGGCCCACGTAACACCAATTTTTAAAAAGTGATCTGGGGTGATCTGGGAAACTACAGACTGATGAGCCTGACATCAGTACGAGGCAAAATGGTAGAAACAATCATAAAGAATAAAATTACTAAACATGAGTCATGGCTTAATGGCAGGAAACCAACATTAATTTAGCCAAGGAAAGTCTTTTCTCACTAATCTGATATTTTTTCAAAGGTGTGAATAAACAGGTAGACAAACGTGAGCTGGTTGATATAGTGTATCTGGATTTTCAGAAAGACTTTAATAAGGTCCCTAATGAGAGATTTGTGGCAGAATTAAATAGTCATGGGACAGAAGGCAGTGTACTGTTATGGATCAGAAACTGGCCAATTTTCTTAATGGAGAAAGGTGAATAGTGGAATATCCCTGGAATCTGCACTGGGCCTGCTGCTTTTTAACATATTCATAAATGATCTGAAAATGGGAATGAGTTAGGTGATCAAATTTGCAGATGACACAAAATTATTCAAAGCTGTTAAAACACAAGAGGATTATGAAAAATTGCAGGAAGACCTTGAGAAATTGGAAGATTGGATGTCCAAATGACAGATGGAATTTAATATGGACAAGTAAAAAGTTATGCACTTAGGGAAGAACAACCCAAACTATGGTTACATAATGCAAGGTTCCACCCAGGAAAAGGATCTAGGCATCATCGTGGATAATATGTTGAAACATTCTGATCAATGTGTAGCGGCAGCCAAGAAAGCAAATAGAATGCTAGGAATTATAAGGAAAGGAATGGAGAATAAAACAAAGGATATTATAATGCTTCTGTAACATTCCATGGTGTGACCGTACCTTGAATATTTTGTGCAAGTCTGGTCGCCATTTCTTAAAAAGGATATAGCAGAATTAGAAAAGGTACAGCGTAGAGCCACAAAAATGGCAAATAGGATGGGATGGAAGGATACCCCTATGAGGAAAGGCTTTTCAACTTGGAAAAAAGATGGCTGAGGGTAGAAAGAGGTCTATAAATAACACAGGTACATTACCAAAAAACTGCCTCCAGTTTTGCAACTGATTCCTATAGATTTTGGGGTGCTGAATCCAGGAAAAATAGCCAAAATGTTCCATCACGTCACGTTTTCTTGCAAAATTAGATTTCTTACCCATATAAGGAATGTTCACATAATTTCTTTTTAGCCGACTGCAGTTTATTTTCTTGGCCCAAAATAGAGGTTGTAATGGTTAACTAACTAGAAACACTCCCTCATGATATTTTAGAGTGTTTTGTATTCATTTTATACATTAACAGGACAATTGGGAGGCGGGGGGCTAAATCCAGTACTCGCGCTGGCGCATGTTCTTTCCTGTTCGCCTCGCCTCGTTCGCTCGCTCAAACACGGTGGTTGCGACATGAACGTTCCTGTCAAATTTCAGTTTCTTGCAAGTTCATTATTACCTTTTGTTTGCTCAGTCGTAATCCAGCTTTATTCCGAAGTGGTTCACTACAGTTGTAGTTTGCAGTGCTGTGTATTTGTGATGGCTCACAGAGCCAGAGGTTGCGTCAACTCTCCGGACAGTTTTTGTTTTATTTGTGGGGAATATATCGTGAAAAAGCGGCAGAGGAACATTTCTGCATTTATTAAAAAAGTATATTTCGCCTATTTCGGTTTGAAGTTAGGCGATCAAGACAAACCGTGGGCTCCTCACAAAGTGTGCAAGACATGTGAGGAAAATCTACGCTTATGGATGAAAGGTAAAAAACAAGCATTTCGTTTCGGAATACCTATGATGTGGCGTGAACAAAGAGACCACAGCAGTGACTGCTATTTTTGCTCTTGCATTGTGAAGGGATACAACTTAAAAAATAAGAACGTAATAAGTTACCCCAACCTTCCCTCAGCAATTAGGCCTATGCCTCATAGCAACGAAGTACCTGTGCCTGAACCACCAAAATCTTTGGATCATATTTGTGTGGACGGTTCTGATCATGATGAGACTCATCAGATGGCTTTTCCCGATGAATCCAGTACTTCCGAGTTTGAAACTGAACCAGATCCGAAACCTGAACTTTTCTCTCAAGCTGAATTGAATGATTTAGTCCGGGATTTAGGACTCCCAAAAGATGCTGCCCAACTGCTAGGTTCTCGGCTTAAACAGAAAAATCTATTGTCACCAGGAACAACTTTTTATTGGTACCGCAACCACGAGACACAATTTTTGAAGTATTTCAGCAAAGAGGAAGATTTGGTATTTTGCAACGATATATACGGAGTGATGGAAAAGTTTAAACTCAAGTATGATCCTGCTGAATGGCGGCTGTTCATTGATTCTTCAAAAGACAGCATAAAAGGTGTTCTTCTTCATAATGGCAACACATTCGCTTCAGTTCCTATTGCTCACTCTGTTATTCTCCAAGAAAAATACGAGAATTTGGCCCTGATTCTTCAGAAGATTCGTTATGATGAGCATAAGTGGATGATTTGTGGAGACTTTAAAATTCTATCCATGCTATTAGGGCAGCAATCCGGTTTCACCAAATATCCCTGCTTCCTTTGCTTGTGGGATAGCCGGGCCCGCGACCTACACTGGGGGAAAAAAGACTGGCCAATTCGGGAGTATTTGAGACCCGGTGAGAAAAATGTTCTTCATGAGAGCTTGGTACCTCGTGATAAAATTCTATTACCACCTCTCCACATTAAGTTGGGTCTCATTAAGCAATTCATCAAGTCCCTTCCAAAAGATGGTGAGTGCTTTCGGTACCTTTGCTCAAAGTTCCCCCGACTTTCTGAAGCAAAGCTAAAGGAAGGAGTGTTGGCCCTGATATAAGGAAACTCATTTCAGATGGAGCATTCGCTGAAACAATGTCTGAGAAGGAAAAAGAAGCCTGGGATTCCTTCAAGGATGTTGTTCTCAAATTCTTGGGGAACAGGCGGGATGAGAACTATAAGGATATTGTTGCCAGGATGCTCAATGCCTTCAAAGAACAAGGCTGTAACATGAGCCTGAAAGTCCATTTCTTGCACTCCCATGTGAACTACTTTCCCGAAAACTTGGGGGCGTACAGTGAAGAACAAGGTGAAAGGTTTCACCAGGACATCAAGGACGCAGAGAGAAGGTACCAAGGAAGATGGAACACCACTATGATGGCTGATTTCTGCTGGTTGCTGCTGCGGGAAACCCCAGATGAAAAATACGCCAAGCAGCGCACCAAGAGAAGCATTCGGGGGAAGAAGAAACGGGCCCACCAGGAGATTGATTGACCCAAGAATGACTTTAAAATCTAAACTGTGTTGACAAATATCGTGTTTTTACTAAACTTTGAAATAAAAATTTGTTAGTTATTACCACAGTGTCGGATCTCATTT
Source organism: Ichthyophis bannanicus (assembly GCA_033557465.1). NCBI lineage: Eukaryota > Metazoa > Chordata > Amphibia > Gymnophiona > Ichthyophiidae > Ichthyophis > Ichthyophis bannanicus. The sequence continues at coordinate 232,978,479 of CM066042.1, forward strand.
ATTAGAATTTTATTTTCACACCATCGGGTGTTTGTCTTCATGTATTGCAATGGTGCGGTTTGCGTTTTCTATTCTTACATACATACCTGTACAACATTTTTTGCACATTTCTTTGCTTTGCTTTGTGTCTAACCTCACTCTTATATGCTCAATGTTTGTGCACATGTATGTGGCTGTTTTAAGTGCAGACAATTTTGCTACCATCACAGTGTGTTTTGTTGACATTACTCTATTCTTATGTGCTGCCTTGTTACAATTTTCTTTATTCTTATTTGAATAACTACTAAACAATTAGTATAAAGAATTCATCCAAGAAACTTTTATCTCGATCGCACTCAATCTGAAACGTTCACCTCAAACTGCTAACCCAATGTAGCAAAAAATCTGTACGTGATGGAGCAAATTGGTTACCAGATTTGGATTCAGCGCACCAAAAAACGTAAAAATCAATCGAAACATTAGAGGCAGTTTAAAAAAAAATTTTTTAGTGTACCTGTGTAATGAATGGAGTGGAATAGGTAAACGTAGATCGGTTGTTTACTCCTTCAAAAAGTAGAAAGACTAGATGACACGCAATGAATAGAATAGAAACATAATGGCAGAAAAAGACCACATGGCCTAGCTAGTCTGCCCTTCCATATCAACTACTATAGTCCCCTTTTTTTCCTTTAGAGATCTTCTGTATCTGTCCCATGCTTTCTTGAATTCAGAAGGACTACAAAAGGGTACTACTACTTCTGGAGAGAGATCTGCAATTCTGGGAATTTTTCTAAATCTTGGGGAAAAAGGAATTCTTTAGATTAAAGCTGATTAATCTGTGAACCCAGTGCATTTGTTAAATCGGTCAGGGCTTAGTAGCACCAAAGCGCTTTCAGTTTAAATTTAAAACAAAGTAGAGAGAGTTCTGGTTAAATTTAGAACCCAGCTGAGAGCTTCCAGTTTAAATGTAATACTCAGTAGGGCCTAGTAGCAGCAAAGAGCTTTCAGTTTAAATTTAAAACATAGAAGAGAGCTTTCTGGTTAAATGTAGAACCCAAGACTCCCTCTATCCAAGCAAGCGCTGTGGGACTCCCCCTGGAAATTGGTCACAGATTATCTTAGAAGCACAGGACTGGTTACTGTGTAGCGGCCAGCTTTTAATAAGTCTTTCCTTCCCTCCCTCCCCAACACCCACCCACTCCTGGGATAATTGTAGCTATCTCCAGGAACAAGCAGGAATGTAGTCATCACATATGGGTATCGTCAGTACCAACGGAGCCTGCGCGGGAACGCGCCCCAGCATCCAATTAGAAAGCTTTTGGGAGCATCCCACAGCGCCTGCGTGCTGCCTTCCCGCCTTTCCCAACTGCCTCTCTCCAGTTCTTCTTTTTCCGCGGAGCCAGCAGGTCATTGTCCCTGTCACCGCAAAAGAATTCTTTTTTTTTTCTTTCTTTTTTGTGGTCGTGTCTGCCTTCCTCGATGCTTTACCGGTACCGCCGGATTTTTCTTCTTATTTTCTGTCTTTAAAAAAAATATATATATATATATACTGGGATTTTTCCTATTTTTTGGAGAAACCTGCTTCAGGTTTCAAAAAGTGCACCAAGTGTGGCGGTACCATTTCCGTCACCGACACCCATGAATGGTGTCTAAAATATTTAGGTCCTGACCACTCCATCACGGAGTGTATGTCCTGCACCATGATGTCTAAAAGAGGTCGGCAGAACCGAGCTGCTAAGCTCAGTACCCTGTTTCCCTCTGATGCAGCTTCGATGGCATCGACGTCTTCCAGGGCTTCCTCTTCCTCCCGAGGATCTCAGGTAACTAAACATAAGTCCAGCCAGTCCTCAAAGGGCAGATCTCCTTCTAAGCATCGAGATGCCTCTGGCGTTGCCCTTGAGGATTCTGCACCGGCAAAATTGCCCCGGCGGGAGGCTTCGGCTTCCAAAGCATTATCGGGGTTCCAGGATGTTCTTGAGGCCTTGACCTCGGCAGAACTACTGGTGCTATGCTCTGGGGTACCAGCGGTCTTCTCCGGTACCGACATCCAGGTATCGGCAGCATCGATAGACCAGAGATTCCTGGCTATTGAGCGCAGTCTGGCGACTCCCCTTGCGGCATCGACGCCCTCGGAACCGCAACAGACAATCCGGTCGGTACCGGCTCCGGCTCCGGTATCGATAGCATCGACATCAGCATCGGTGTCTGCTTTTCTGGTATCCAGTCATCCAATGCCCTCGGGTACCGATAGCCCGGTTCCGATTACTCCCGGTACCGACTTCGGTCGGTACGGGTATCGGGCTCTTCAGGAGCATCCGGACAGACAGTACTTCGAGTCCTCAGAAGAATCTGAGGATTCTGATAGTTCTGTTGTTGCTGGAATACTTCTCCCAGAGGAGCCCTCCTCCCCTAAGCGCAGGATGTCTCCTTCAGAGGATATTTCCTTCCAGGATTTTATCAGGGAGGTGGCTCTGGGTCTGTCCATTACTTTGACCCCTGAAACAGAGCCCAGAGTTAAGGAGATGGAAATTTTACAATATCCCAAAACTCCTAAGGAGGCAGCTACCTTACCCATTCATGAGATTTTATATGATCTCATGTTAAGGATGTGGGAGACACCTCTTACCACCTCTCCTCATTCTCGCAGACTGGATACTCTGTATCGAGTCCCTCCTTGTCCTGGTTTGCAAAAGACTCAGCTTCCTCACCACTCTATTGTAGTGGAATCAGCTATGAGAAGGATCAAGAGTGCAAAGAGGCATGCCTCTAATCCTCCAGGACGTGAGTTCAGAACCCTGGATGCTTTTGGACGTCGTGTCTTCCAAGCTTCCATGCTTTCTGCCAGGATCAGTTCCTATAGTCTCTACATGGGAATGTTCCTGAAGGAGGTCACAGATGATTTAGAAGCTTTAAGTCCTATTCTTCCTGAGGATAGAAGACAGGATTTTCTCACTTTGGTCAAACATGCCCAAGATGTTTCTAAATTTGTCAACCGTGCAGTCTTTGACTGCTTTGAGTGCATAAGCAGAACCTCTGCCATTGCCATAGGTGCACGTAGAATTGCTTGGCTCCAGGCATCTGATCTGGAGCTCTGGGTACAAGACAAATTGGGAAATATCCCGTCTACTGGTAAGAACCTGTTTGGTAAAGATTGGCAGGAAAAGGCCAACGAGATGGATGCTGACAACTCCACCTTGTATAGGTTATCCAAGTCCACAGCTGATCCTGCTAGAAAGAAATAGTTCAAGAAACCATTCTTTTCTAAGAAGAAAAGATATTATCCTGCTTATGCTCAGCAGGGACGTTCTGCAGGTCAGCTTGTCAGGAAAGGTCAGCAACCACCCAAACAGAAGAAAGCAAAGACTGCTAAGCCTCAACCGTCTCAGCAGTCTCAGCCTCCACAGGGCCTTTGACTTGCAGCTAGAGAACTTAGCCTTTCTGGCTCTCGTGGGACCAGAGCCTTCCACCATTCCAGGAAGGTTATGTCACTTTGCCCCCAGATGGGGGCAGATAACAGCAGAGCTTGGACACTCTCCATCATAAAGGAGGGGTACAGGCTTCATTTTTCAAGCATGCCCCCTCCCACAATTATAAGGCAGTTCAATTCTCTCTCATTGACCTATTAGATCAGGAGGTCACTATCCTTCTTGCCGAAGGGGCAATAGAAGAAGTACCCACTCCTCAACAGGGTACGGGGTTATCTCCAGGAACAAGCAGGAATAAGTCCTCACATATGGGTACGTCGGTACCGACGGAGCCTGCGCGGGAAAGCTCCCCAGCTTCCCAGAAGGAAAGCTTTTGGGGCCTCCCACTGCGCATGCGCGCTGCCTTCCCGCCTTCCCGACCAACTCTCCTCAGTTCTTCTTTTTCCACGGAGCCAGCAGGTCGTGTTCCTGTCACCGCTGAAGAAGTTGTTATTTTAATTTATTTCTTTGGCCGCGTGTCTGCCTTCCCCGATTCCAGACCGGTACCGCCGGTCTTTTTTCCTTTATTTCTTAAAAAAAAAAAAAAATCTTCTTTTTTCCTCACTTGGTGTGTTTGTTCTGTGAGGCCTTTAGGCCTTCACAAATTCTCCCTCATGGAGAAACAAGCCTCTGGGTTTAAAAAATGCACCAAGTGCAGCGGTACTATTTCAGTCACAGACACCCATGAATGGTGTCTTAAATGTTTGGGGCCTGACCATTCCATTCCGGATTGCCCATCCTGTTCTTTGATGTCTAAACGTGGCTTACAGAACCGGGCAGCCAAGTTTCACATGCTGTTTTCTACAGATACTCCAGCATCGACATCTTCCAGGTCTTCCTCTCCTGATGGATCTCAGGTAACCAAACATTCCTCTGGCAGGTCCTCAAAGGGCAAATCTCCCTCTAAGTATCAAGATACCCCTGGGCTTGACCCTGAGGACCCTGCCCCAGCCAAACAACCCCGGCGGGAAGCTCCGGCTTCCAAAGCTCCTCCTATGGGGTTACAGGTTGACATCGATGGCACGGCCTCGACCGATCATCTGTTAGACTGTTCTGGGGTACCGACTCATTCATCCGGTACCGACATCCAGACAGTCGTGGCGTCCATGGATCATACAGTTCAATCCATGCAGCAGGCCATTTTCGCTTTCATTAAGGCTGCGACGCCCTCGGTACCGCACCCTGCGGTACCGACTCCGGTTCCGGTACCACAACCAATACCGGTACCCAGGGCATCCACATCGACCAGGATACCGATTCCGGTTCCCGGTTCCGGGGTTTTTCCCGATACCGATCCGGTTCCAGATACCCCCGATGTCGATACCGGTTGATACGCTTATCGATCCCTGGAAGCAAACAGACGATACTTTGAGTCTTCTGATGATTCTGATTCATCAGATGACTCTGCTGAAGTATCCCTTACTCTACCTGAGGAGCCCTCTTCTCCAAAGAGGAGAATGTCTCCTCCAGAGGATTTATCCTTTCAAGACTTCATCATTGAAGTAGCTAAAGGTCTTTCTATTTCTGTATCCTCTGAAAAAGAACCTAGAGCAAAAAAGTTAGACATTTTAGGATACTCTAAGGTTCCCAAAGAGGCAGTCACCTTGCCCATCCATGAAATTCTTCAAGAACACATGATGGACTTATGGGAGACTCCTCTCACCCTATCTCCACATTCTCGTCGTCTGGACACCATGTATCGTGTCCCCCCTTCTCCTGGGTTTCAAAAAACTCAGCTCCCTCACCACTCCATCGTGGTGCAGTCAGCTATGAAAAGGATAAAGAGTACTAAAAGACACTCTTCTACTCCCCCAGGAAGAGAATGTAGGACTCTGAATGCTTTTGGAAGAAAAATCTTCCAAGCAAGTATGCTTATTGGCAGAATCAACTCATACAGCCTCTATATGGGCATGTTTCTGAAGGAAATTGCATTAAAGATACGCCATTTTCTCCCCTTTATCCCAGAGGATAGAAAGGAGGAGTTGTCAGACGGCTGCCTGGGTGAGAATCTTCACGGCAAGTGCATATATCTATATGATTTGCAAGGGATTGTGGGCAATGCAGTTCATTCACACCAGACACAGCTGCTCACAATAATTTAGTTGTGCTCAAGTGATAAAGCCAATAAGATATTTATTTATGGGGTTATTTCTCCCAACACAGATATGCTTGGTAGCACATAAATCAGGTTACTTGCTTCCAGTGTTTAACTTGGAAAAACAAAGTCAAAATCAGGAAAACAACATTCAAACTTGTCAGGCATTAGCTAATGTTTTCTTAGCATATATCAAACAACAAACGAAAAGCCACAAAGAAAGAAAAAAACTGTTCTTTTCAGGTTAACTTCTGATAACTTCCCACATAGATTCAGAAGTGATTCTCTCCTAGCTCACAAGCAATTAGGTAAGGCTCAATTGCTAGCAGTTATCCAGCTGAAACCCCTTAGCTGGCTTGCTTTCTACTGTGTGGGTCAAATCCTGCTTCAGGAGCTTTTCTGAGTAGATTAAAGAACAAGTTTGTATTTCTTTGTGATGGTTGCTGTACTTTATAACAAAAAATCACCAAAGGAGTTTTAGACAGAGAGCAGTCCATATAAACACATTCTTCATCTGCAATCATTCCCCCTTCTTCAACAAGCATGGGTTCAATATCATGGATTGGCACAGATGAATCTCTCAATGGAGCACTTTCAGGAGAATACTTGTTTCCCTGCTGTCTTTCAAGGTTATAGCTAGGGCATAGATCAGTGTTCATACCTGAGCTTCCATTGCTGTTAGAGTTCCTCTCTATATAGCCTGGCCAGTATGTAGTCCAGTTCTTATGTCCAGCCTTCCAATCCAGATCCCTGGACACTGGATCTCTCTTCACATACCTTCTGGCACGGGTCTTAGGGTCCCTTCCACGTGCAGCCGTCTCCCTCACAGGTAGCGTCTGGAGATTCCTAGCTCTGCAGCACCATTCCTCTGGCTTTCCCCAGTCCAGTGGTGTATGCTGGCCCTTGGAATGCCTCCCAGTATACGTACTGCTCTGGACTCTTCTAGACCTCTCAAAGGCTTTTCTCCTCTTTCTTCCAGAGGGTTTCTTTCCCTCTCTGTCCGTCCGGTTTGGCTTCTGCTTCTGATGATCCTTCAGATGAAACTGATGATCAAGCTCAAGCTGATTCTCAGGATAATGAGGATAATTCTCTGTAGAATAAACTTTACCTTTATTCTGCCTAGATGAGTGCTCCTCCCTAACACAGCGCAGCTGTGCTGAATCAGGCCCTGCCCTTTGAGATGAGTGCTTAGGGATTACCTCATAGCCCTCCTGATTGAACACACGTTTCCCCACTTCAGCTCCTCTAATGGCTGCTGGAAACCTGGTGCATTCTGGGACTGGTAGTCTTTTATGGGAAAATTCTGTTTTCTTATTTCTACCAGAACTGACAGGTTGCTTGTTCAGAGTCACTTCACCTTTTCTATAGCTCCTTCCTGAGCTATGATAAGCTTCCTTATCACATACACCCCTGCTTAAGTTATTACGGACTGGTTTAACTGGTGAAACTTCTTTCCTACAGTCCGTAATACGGGAAAGGGCATCCGCATTCTTGTGTAACTTCCCAGCACGATATTCAACTTGAAAATCAAATGCCTGTAAGGCCATGTACCAGCGTGTCAACCTGGCATTGTGGTTCTTCATTTGCTGCAACCACTTAAGTGGGGCATGGTCTGTGACCAACTGGAACTTTCTCCCTGTAAGGTAAAACCTTAACGCCTCCACTGACCACTTAATAGCTAAACATTCTTTTTCTATTGTGGAATACTTTTGTTCAGCCGGTGACAACTTCCTGCTCAGGTACATCACAGGATGCTCCTCCCCTTCATGACACTGGGATAGAACCGCTCCTAGCCCTACATCCGATGCATCCGTTTGAACCAGAAAGGGTTTCTTGAAGTCCACCCCTTTCAGTACCCGTCCTGTACACAATTTTCCTTTTAGGACTGAAAAAGCTTTTTCAGCTTCAGGTGTCCACTTTAGCTGGTTTGGACAATTCTTCCGCAGCATATCCGTGAAAATTGCACTTTTCTCTGCAAATTGCGGTATAAATCTGCGGTAGTATCCAATAAGTCCCAAGAAACTTCTTAGTTGTTTCTTTGTTGTTGGAGGAGGAAAATTCCTGATGCTATCTACTTTACTCAGAGGTTTAATTTTTCCTCTTCCCACTAGGTGGCCCAGGTATTTTACCTCCCTATTTGCAAAGGCACACTTCTTCAGGTTTAAAGTGATTCCCGCTTGCTTCATGGAGCACAAGACTGCCCTGATCCTCTTCAGATGCTCCGCCCAGGTGTTACTATGGATTATGACATCATCCATATATGCAAAAGCATAATTTTGGTGGGGTCGAAGTACCTGATCCACTAACCTTTGGCAGGTAGCCGCTGCTCCATGCAGTCCGAAAGGCATCCTCTTGAACTGGAAAAGGCCAACGGGGGTGCTGAACGCAGTCTTCGGCTTCGACTCCCTGGTGAGAGGGATTTGCCAATATCCTTTTGTCATATCAAGGGTGGTTAAGTATTGAGCCTGTCCCAGCTGGTCCAACAGCTCTTCAATTCTTGGCATTGGATATGCATCAAAAACTGATATGGCGTTTACCTGCCGGAAGTCAATACAAAATCTTAAAGATCCATCAGGCTTCGGCACCAGGACTATGGGGCTATTCCAGGGACTCTTTGACTCCTCTATTACTCCCATGTCCAACATCTCCTGGACTTGTGCCACTACTTCCTGTCTCTTGGCTTCAGGCAAGCGGTATGGCCTTTGACGAACTAATTTCCCAGGTGGAGTTATTATTTCATGGGCAACCAAATGTGTCTCCCCAGGTATGGGTGTCAACACATCTGGGAATTCTTTAAGCAACTTCCTAATTTCTTCCTGTTGTACCACTGTCAGGTCCTCACCTATTTGGGGCTCTGATTTTTCTTTACAATCAGATACCTGGGGTCCCAAATCTTCCTCTTCATTCACCTCCCTCTCTCGGGCACAGGTGGCAGCTAGGCTTTTAACCCCTTTGACATCAGTAGAACCAAAGCCTTTGGTTCCACGTTCAGAATTCTCCAGGGATGTGACCTCCTCCACAGGCGGAAAACCCAGCCTCTCACAGATCAATTGGGCAATTCTGTCTCCTGTCTTCACGTGATAATCATTCTGTCCAAAATTAAATAACAGAACTTTAATATTGCCCCTGTAATCGGGATCAATTACTCCCGCACCCACATCGATGAAATATTTAAGGGCTAATCCGGACCTTGGGGCTACTCTCCCATAGCATCCAATAGGTATTTCCACTTGGAGACCGGTGTCAACCAGGGCTCTCCCTTGGCTAGGTACAGTCACATTTTCTATGCTGCACAGGTCAAACCCAGCAGCTTGAGGGGTTGCCCGCTTAGGAGCTTGGGCCTTCTCTGTGACCCTATGGTACTTTAGGACGAATGTCTGCTTTGGGGTAGCTTGGTCTTCTGGACGCTTAACCATCTTTTTAGCTGGGGTCTGAGGACTTCCAAATAAAGGCCCGGGAGCTATTACCATTAAACCTTCTCCCTCCTTCTTTCCTAGTCCTTCCACTAAACCCTGCTTAAATCTTGGCCAGTCTCTTCCTAGAACCAAATCAAAGGGTAGCCTAGGCACCACTGCTAACAGGACTTCCTCTTGTTCCCCCAGGCACTTAACCTTTAGCCTATAGGTGGGATATGATGTTGCAGCACCATGAATGCATCTGATGTGAACTTGGCTTTCAGGGGTTCTAGGCACAAATCCTTCTTGGGCCTCTATCCTCTTCCAAAGCCTTTTTGACATCATACTCTGGTCTGCCCCAGAGTCTAACAAAGCATTTGTGGTAATTCCTTGCACATCAACCATCAAAAGAAATCCTTCTTTGGGCTGTTTTAAATCCACACCCACTAAACTAGTGTGTGTCTGGCATCTCTTTTCTAAATGTCCCCATTTTCCACACTTGAAACATTTCTTTCTATTCCACTGTGTCATCTGGTTTGATACAGTACATTCATTTTCAGAAACATTTTTAATTATTTTCTTTTCTGATACAGCACATCTTGCCTCAGCACCAATCTTCAGAGGGCCACCCATTCTATGGCAAGCCTGCGTGGCTTCCAAGAATCTCTCTGCTAGCGTGGTTGCCTCTCCAAGATTTTGACAATTTTGCTGTATAAGGAAAGTGTGCAAATCTTTAGGGACCGCAGACATAAATTGTTCAAGCATTATAATGTCTAATAACATTTCTACCGTCTTTTGCTCAGGCTCCAACCATTTTACAGCTAAACCTCTGATTCTCTGACTCAGAGCCCTGGGTGTTTCACCCACTCTCAATGTAGTAGCTCTAAACATTCGCCTATACTCTGAAATAGACAACCCTAAGCGATCTCTAATAGCAGCCTTTACATCCTTATAATTCAAAGCCTGGGCTGCTGGCATTGCTCTGTAAGCTGCAAGCGCCTCTCCAGTTAATGAGGCTGCCAGCCTTACTGCCCACTGGGTCTCTGGCCATACTAATGCTTGTGCCACTCTTTCAAAAGATTCTAGAAAATCATCAACATTATCATCTGGAGTTAGCTTCCCAAAACTAAATGCCCCAATCCCTTGATTGAGTCCCACACTGTCCACATGTGGTGTACCAGTATTTACTGCTGGTCTTGCATCTGTTCCACTTTGGCTCTGTAGCTTAACTAGGGCTTGCACCAGATCAAGCACTGGCCTCTGCTGTTCCATTAAGGCTTTCATAGCAGTGTCCTGAGCCTGCTGTGCTAGCTCCTGTTGCCTGCTAAACTGGGCTGCCATCCAGCTAGCCATCTCCCTCGGATCCATCTTGATCCCTGCAAGAAACAAAGAAAAAAACCCAAAGTGCACCACCTTCCAAACAGGTGTGTTTTTTTCTACTTTTTTTTTTTTTTTCAATTACCCCTGTGCTTACTCCCATCCACCACTAGACATGCCCAGGTCTCCCCTTTTCATCTTAATCAAGAGGTATATTTGCCTGTCTTTTTTCCAGCTCCTCATGCATCCAGTGCAGAGAGGAACCTTCATACTCTAGACTGTAAAAGAGCTCTTGCCTTTTACCTCCACAGGACACAGCAACATCGAAAGTCTTCTCAGCTTTTTGTTGCTTTTGATCCTTCTCATTTAGGACTTCCAGTCTCCAAAAGAACACTCTCCAATTGGATTGCTCAGTGTATCTCTTTTGCTTACCAGAGTAAGAACCTTTCTCTGGAGGGCCATGTCACCGCTCACAACGTGAGGGCCATGGCCACCTCTATGGCTCATTTAAACTCTGTGTCCACTGACCAGATCTGTCGAGCAGCCACCTGGGCCTCGGTTCATACCTTTACAGCCCATTACTGTTTGGACAAGGACTCCCGCCGGGATGCCTTGTTTGGTCAGGCTGTCCTCAGACACCTGTTCCATTCTTGAACAACTCCAGCCCACCTTCCCTGAATGGATGCCTGAGATCCATAGGAAGATGAGGAACCTTTCAGGGTCTCATATCCTTCAGGGAATCTCCCAGGCATCTTAGCTAGGGAGTCCCCATATGTGAGGACTTATTCCTGCTTGTTCCTGGAGATAGCACAGTTACTTACCTGTAACAGGTGATCTCTGGGAACAGCAGGAATTAGTCCTCACAACCCACCCGCCTCCCCTAGGAGTTGTATCTATCTCTCTCTTTCCTTTCCTCTCTCTATTGTCTCAGCTTTAAACTCGAACTGAGGAGAGTTGGTCGGGAAGGCAGGAAGGCAGCGCGCATGCGCAGTGGGAGGCCCCAAAAGCTTTCCTTCTGGGAAGCTGGGGAGCTTTCCCGCGCAGGCTCCGTCGGTACCGACGTACCCATATATGAGGACTAATTCCTGCTGTTCCCAGTGATCACCTGTTACAGGTAAGTAGCTGTGCTTTACTCCCCCTATTTTCTTATCCCAAAGAAAACAGGGGGATACAGACCTATCTTGGACCTCAGAGAATTGAACAAATTCCTTGTCAAAGAGAAATTCAAGATGATTTTTCTCGGAACTCTGCTGCCATACCTTCAGAGTCAGGATTGGCTTTGTTCTCTAGATCTCAAGGATGCGTACACCCATGTTCTCATCCATCCAACCCACAGAAAGTTCCTTCGGTTCCTTTTTCAAGGAAAGCACTACCAATACAGGGTGTTTCCTTTTGGCCTGGCCTCAGCACCAAGGGTGTTCACGAAATGCATGGCCGTAGTAGCAGCATTTCTCCCTACTCTAGGGATATTCGTCTTCCTCTAGTTAGACGACTGGCTTATTCGAGCCCCAACAGAGTCAGAGGCCAGGACTTCTCTAGCCTGCACAATGCGTATCCTTCAGTATTTGGGTCTGGTCATAAACATCCCAAAATCCAGTCTAACTCCCACTCAGTCTTTAGAGTTCATAGGAGCTTTGCTGGATACCAGAAAGGCAAGAGCCTATCTACCCCAGGCCCGCTGCCTTCGCATGGTGCAGTTAGCTTCTCAAGCAGTGCTAAAGTCTCATCTTACTGCTCGAGAAATGTTACAACTACTAGGCCACATGGCATCCACCATGCATGTGGTGCCCTATGCTCACCTCCATATGAGGGCAGCCCAGTGGACCTTATCCACTCAATGGACCCAGGCATCAGGATGCCTGTCAGACAAAATAGCAAACACAAGTCGCCTTATTTTGTCCCTCCAGTGGTGGAAGTCCACTCAAAACCTGTTGCTGGGGTCCCCTTTTCAACAACCCTTACCCCAAGCAACTCTCACAACAAATGCTTCTCCGATGGGTTGGGGAGCTCATTTGCAAGACCTCTCCACCCAAAGCACCTGGTCTCCACAAGAGACTCATCTACATATCAATCTCTTGGAACTCAGAGCAATCTTCCTTGCTCTTCGAGTGTTCCACACCCTGCTCAGCTACAAGACAGTCCTCATTCATACTGGCAATCAAGTAGCCATGTTCTATGTGAACAAGCAGGGGGGAAAAGGCACTCTGTCGCTTTGCAACGAAGCTTTGCGACTATGGGCCCTCGCCAGAGAGCATCAGATTCATCTCCTGGCAGTGTATCTTCCAGGCATACAAAACTTTTGGGCAGACAGACTCAGTCGAGTTCTGTTTCCACACGAGTGGTCTCTGCATGCAGACCAGGTGACCAAGATTTTTCAAATTTGGGGAACCCCGGACATAGACCTCTTTGCAAATCCATGGAATGCCAAACTTCCCCAGTTCTGTTCCAGAATTCCGGCTCAGGGGGCTCAGGCCAGGGATGCTTTCCTCCTTTACTGGGGTCAAGACTTCCTGTATGCCTTTCCACCCATTCCCCTAATTCCCAAAACCCTGTTCAAGCTTCAGAGGGACAGAGGCCATATGATTCTCATAGCTCCACATAGGCCATGGCAAGTGTGGTACCCTCTGCTTCTACATCTCTCTCAAGCTCCCTCCCTGGAGTTAGGGTCGGCTCAAGATCTCCTATCTCAGGAGGACGGAATGTTATGGCATCCCAATCCCCAGTCTCTGCATCTCAGGGCTTGGTTGCTGAAGGCCTAGATCTTCATAGTCTTAATCTCCCTCAGCAAGTAAAAGATATTCTTTTTGCTTCCAGGAAACCTTCCACAAGACGTTCTTATGCTTTCAAGTGGAAAAGGTTTACCATATGGTGTTCGCAAAAGGATCTTAACCCTCTTGCGATACCTCTGGAATCATTGCTGGAGTATCTCCTTCATTTATCCAATGCAGGACTTAAGACTAACTCAGTAAGAGTCCATCTGAGTGCTATTGCAGCTTCCTTTAAGCCTCTAAATGGACAGCCTATTTCTTCTCATCCTCTTATAGCAAGATTCATGAGAGGCCTTCTTCAACCTACGCGATCTCAGGAAAACAGTGATCTAAGTATCCATAATCACTAGAATGACCATTGAAAATGTATATGTGAAGAATATGACCGTGAAATTGAATATATGTCATGTATATATGTAATTACACCCCCATGATCAAGTGTAAATAATGTAACCAAAGGTCTGTGCTCTGTGAACCCCCCCTGCAATCGAATTGTATATACGGTTGATTAATCCCCATGTACACCCCCTGCTGTGGTGTAAAGTAAACCGCTGTGTGCTCTGTGAACCCCCCCCCCCTACAATCGAAATGTATATCCTGTTGATTATCCCCTTCTACACCCCCTGTTGTGGTGTAGAGTAAACTGCTGCTGATCGCTGGAAGTAGCGGTATACAAATGCTCTCCAAATAAAATAAATAAGCCTCCCATTAGGCCACCACCGGTGGCATGGGACTTAAACCTGGTTCTTGGGCAGCTCATGAAGCCACCTTTCGAACCTTTAGCTACTACCTCCTTGAAGTTCCTTTCTTGGAAGGTTATCTTTCTCATTGCAATCACATCAGCATGTCGCATCAGTGAGTTGCAAGTGCTAGTAGCTAATCCACCTTATACAAGGTTCCATCATGACAAGGTAGTCCTTAGGACTCATCCACACTTTATGCCAAAGGTGGTCTCGCCTTTTCATCTGAACCAAGCGGTCTACCTACCTGCGTTTTTCCAGGCCTCATGCATCAAATGCAGAGAGGAATCTTCATACCTTGGACTGTAAAAGAGCTTTATCTTTTCACTTACAAAGAACACAGCAACATAGAAAGTCCTCTCAACTCTTTGTTGCTTTTCATCCTTCTCATTTGGGACTTCCAGTGTCCAAGAGAACACTGTCTAACTGGATTGCTCAGTGTATTTCCTTCGCCTATCAGAGTAAGAACCTTTCTCTGGAGGGCCATGTCACAGCTCACAATGTGAGAGCCATGGCAGCCTCAATGACTCATCTGCACTCTGTGTCTATCGACGACATCTGTCGAGCAGCCACCTGGGCCTTGGTTCATACCTTCACAGCCCATTACTGCTTGGACAAGGACTCCCACCGGGATGCCTTGTTTGGTCAGGCTGTTCTCCAATACCTGTTCCATACCTAATCAACTCCTACCCAACATCCCTGGTAGGATGCCAGAGATCCATGGGGGGAAGTGGAGCCCTTCTGAGGGACACACAACTTCTGGGGCCTCTCCCTGGCATCTAAAGCTAGGGAGTCCCCATATGTGATGACTACATTCCTGCTTGTTCCTGGAGATAGCATGGTTACTCACCTGTAACAGGTGATCTCCGGGAACAGCAGGAATTTAGTCCTCACAACCCACCCACCTCCCCTAGGAGTTGTATCTCTCTGTCTATCTCTTTCCCTTTCCCTCTCTCTCTCTTTGTCTCAGCTTAAAACTCAACTGGAGAGAGGCAGTTTGGAAAGGCAGGAAGGCAGCATGCAGGCGCTGTGGGATGCTCCCAAAAGCTTTTTGATTGGATGCTGGAGAGCGTTCCCGCACAGGCTCCGTCAGTACTGACGATACCCATATGTGAGGACTAAATTCCTGCTGTTCCCGGAGATCACCTGTTTCATATGTTCATCCTCTTTTCATCCAGCATCATCCCCTTCTGTCTACTTCCTCTTTGCCCACCGCTGACCATCTTTCTCCCTACTCTCTCCCCCCCATGTCCATCTTGCCTGTCCCTCTGCTCTCCTTGTGTCCAGCATCTTTCCTGCCACCTTATTCTTCCTGTGTCCCTAGCCTTTTCTGTCCCCATTCCAGCATATCCCCCTGTCACTCTAGTCCTTCTCCTATGTCCATCTGCATCCCAAACCACTGTCCCCCTTCTTTCCCCATCACCAATCCAGCATTTTCTCTTTCCCCTGCCCCCCTGGTTCAGCATTTTCTGTCAACCCCTCCACCACCACTTCCCAAGACTTGCAGTGGCAAGAAAATAAAACAAAACAGGCAGGGGAACATTGAGTCCATGTGCGCCGCTACTAGCTTTGCGGACCCCACCCCCTCAGCACAGCACGTGTATGTCCAAGGGGGCAAGTGTGTGTCAGAGTGGGACGGGCAGGGGTGCACCTAGTGTCAAAGGATTTGTGCCTGTTTTGTGTTTTTTTGCCACTGCCTCAGTTGACAGATCCCAGAAAGTGACATCAGCAAAGATGACATTGGGGAGGAGACAGGGACACTTTTGCCCCCAAGTAACCTCTGGGCCCTATCAGTCTGAGAGAGATATCAGCTGGGGTTGGAAAAGCTTAGCCCTCCCCAAGGTCCTGTAGGCTCCCCAGGGTGCCTATGGGGAGCCTACAGGACCTGCAGCTTTTTCTGGCTTGTTGGAGAGGAGCTGAAGGTGTGCTGGAACAAAGAAATGCCCAACTGCTGACAAATATTTGATATTGCAAAAATCTGTGCATGTGCTGGAATTGCTATTCTATTCATAAATAATCACATAGCAAAAATTGTATGCACAGAATAGCATTCCAGCACAAGCATGTATGTTTACACAAGCAGCCTCGGATGCCAATACAATTTTTCTACAATATATATTTTCCATAAAATATAACTGCTGCTAAGGTAAACCTGTGTGCGCATGTGTCTGGTGTGCTCTCCCATGTTAGTGCACATTTTTTTCTTAAATAGCCTATTATTTGATTACTGCATTGGAGCACAGATTATTTTTTTACTTGTGCATTAGGAAACCCAGTACCGAGCTTTAGCGCAGAGCTCTTCTAACAGACAGCTTTCTGCATCACCTCCCAGATGTATTTTTCTCTCCTCTGAAATACAGGAAAGAATCCACTAAAATGATATTGTATCTAAAATCAGAGAGTGATACATTTCTCTTTTTCTGCAATCTGCAAATTCCCGTTGCTATGGTAAACAACCCATGCTGAGACGTGTGACACCGAGCATGAACGGCAGCGGACTCTTCTAAATAATCAGGAGCTTGGAGCACGGCTGCAGTATTGCCCACTGCATTATTTGACACAATCGATGAGTAATATAAAAATTGCTTCGTCTCTCCATAGAGCTAGTCTTTACCAGTACACTTCAATGGCAGGTTACGCGATGGTCCTGTCAACCTCCATACAGACTCCTTTCTAATAATCTTGCAACGATTGGCATTAGCTCAGCGTAAGGCATCAGCATTTATATAAAGTTATGTTATTATACTAGCTCGCAGTATATATCCGTATTAGAAAAATCTGTTAGTTGTCAGAACAGAATCATTAAAACTCCACTTTCCATTCTAAATTGTATTAATATCTGATCGGAAATCATTTTCGAGCACTTTTCCTCTTTGGCGCTCCTCCCATTATCCTGCATCTAAAATAATCCGCGCCGCGGTACTGCGCTGATGTAATGTCACTGTAAGACGAAGGAAAGCGGGCGCAGCCCCGTAGGTGGATTGGGGACTGCGGACTGGGTCGCGGTGAGGGAGGGGGGGTGAAATAAGAGTCCATCCCCGCCTGCTCTCTGCACGTGTCTGCCGCCTGGCGCTGCCCCTTTAAGGAGCCCCGCATGCCAGCACAAGGTCCCACTAACTAGACCGAGTGAGCCCAGTTCCTAAGGTGACCGCGGCAGGCCCCGCCCCTTTCCACCGCATCAGACGGTTGCGTAACCACGCCCCTCACAGGCTCCGCCCCCTCCCACGTTGTTGGTTTTTTTTTTTTTGTCTGATTTATTGTGAAAGGTTAAACGCCGCAGGATGTCTCGCCCTGTTTCTCTTCTGTTGGAGAAGCGGAGAGGGAGACCCTGAAACAGATTGCTCCCACCCCAATATTTAAAGCTCAATGCCATATGAAAAAGCAAACCCCCCAAATCCGGCCTCTGCTGCTAAATCCCTCCCCTCTCGCCCACTCACAAAGACCCGGCATGAGACAGTCGATTGACAGCCAAGCCAAGCCCAGCCCAGTTTTTGCTTTTTTTCAAAATGTTTGCACGGATTCAGTTGCGTATGGGAGGGAAGAGGGGATCCTACTTCCGATCCTCTTGCCCGCCTGTATCGTCTGGTTTTCAGGGTATGCAGCCCTTTCTTTCTTAACTCATTAATATTTTGGTGCTTTTGCAAACTGAAGAAGGAGTTCAGGCACCATAAACCAGCGGGTAGCAGCCCTAAAAGGGAGAAACGGGGGATTACCAGGTCGCTGGCCCTTTAAATGGCAGACTGTCTGAGTCAGACGGCCCTGGGTGTCCATGTGGAGCTGCTCCATGCCTTGTTGTTTTGGCAGAGGATTGGTCAGCGAGCGCATGACATATTTTAATAAGATGTAAACGCACTGCGGGGGGTAGGGACACTTAGAAAATACGGTGAAGGAATTCCCCCGTACCAGACGGATCGTACCTTCTCTACTGAAAGCTCAATCAATCATTATATAAGCATTGTACTAAATACGCTTACAGTTTTGAAATATGCACTCATTACGACTCACACAGACTCCTTGGGGAGTTTTAGAGGACGTTTCATATCGGAGAGAAACGCATCGACTTAAAAAATGGACTGTTAGAATAATAAACTAAACTGTTTAATCTGATTTGTTTTAGGGTTCATTTAAAATAAATCAGATTAGGAATCTGAGGCTGTGTGCGGATGCTATAACCCGTGCACAAATTTGTGTATGGCGCAGGAAGGGAAACAGATGTTCCCTTGTGCAATCTCTTAAAAACTATTACACACGATTATAAAATTAAAAATCAAGGAAAGGTGCACCTATACATCTCTCGGCTTCACTGGAAATCAAGTCATCTTGACGAGGTGGGAACGTGAAGATCTATCGCCTAAAATATTAAAGATTTACTTTTAGAACCTATTTTACCCCCTCTAAGTATCGTTCTCTGTGAAGCTTCAATGAAATTGATCATTACACTTCACTGTGAAATGAAATGTAGGAGTGCCATGCAGCGATCTTGAAAGATCCAGGCCGGGTTTTTCCCGCAGCGCTGTACTATCTGAGGGCTGTGCTGGTTTCTTTTTTCTTGTTGTGTTTCTGTTACTCATCGCCATCTTGTTGCAACCTTTTTCTTGTCTGGAAGGTACGCGGGGGATCGGGGGGTTTTGCTTTTTTTTTTTTCCTCCTTCCTCCCCGCCTCCATTTAAGGCTGAAAAAACGAAAGTCTCCCCTTTTCATACTTCAAGGATTTGGGATCGGAGAAGTGCACGACGGAGATGAGCCTAGAGACGCTTTTAGAAGCAGCTATGTTCCTGGAATGGCAAGCCCAGCAACAACAGAAAGCACGTGGTAAGGGGCAGCATGTAAAATCGAAATTATGCCGTTTAAAGATACAGGGCACCATTTACAGGGATCCCGAACCCGTGGGTTTCCTTTGTGTAAGAATAGGCCACATTTTATGCAGTGACTGGGCGCTGCCTTTGCTAATCTGCAGGAGGGGTCTGTGGGGTTATGATCTTGTGCAGCGTTTTGGCAACTATACGATTTTGTTAAATCGAAAAATGTGCCCGAGCATTTGCAGTGTAGACCGGTATTAAAACATAATAATCTCTCCTCTGTATGGATTTTCCAGTATTCGGAGTAGGTGGATGTGATTTTTTGCTGACTGCGATCTGCCTCTTGCAGATTGTCTGTTTCACTGCAGAACCGGGTAAACTCTCTTTTTCTTCCTTTCATTATGATGGTAGTATTAATTTGCATAACATTTTCTTGCTATTTGGTTTTAGCCATTTTAGACCAGAAAAGTGCATTGAACGAGGGTATGAAAATTACAGTCAGGATGTGTGTGCGTGCATGTTTTAAAACTGTCGTGTTGGCTCTGAAAGCTCCACAGAACAATTGAATTGTGTGATTAAGCCATGGAAGGAACAGCATGTGTTCACGTTTATAGGCTCTCCCTATTTTATTTGGCAGTTTCCGTGTAAAAATTCCTCCTGGATGTCAAGTTTAGGGCGGTGGCGATACTCCAGCTGCAGTAGGAAAGCAGAGCCCTGCTTTTGCATAATGACATGCCGTGGATGGTATCATATGACACGTTCATTAGTTTCCCCTTTTTCCCTTCCGGTTCTCTCCGTGAAATTCACCGAAGTTTAAAAAGTGTAATGATTTTTTTTCAAATGCATATTATGGGAAGAAAAAGGTGATGCTGGAAGTCTGGGGGTCTGCCCCGCTCTCGTGATCTGCTGTGAGGGAGAGGGCAAGTGTACGTATTGTCCTTTTTTGGCATGTTGGGCGTGGTTTGAAAGCACGGGGTGGATGACGTCAGCACCCCGCCCCCGTCTCCCACGTGCGCCGGGCCTGGCTGGCGCTTGGCTCTGCCCTTGCTGCTGATGCTTGTTGACTCGGGCTGCGATTGGGGGTGGCGCGCGCTCGCCTAGCATCTCGCACGCGGTAGAGGCAGGTCGCCGGGGGGAACCCGATTAGTGTAATATTTCCCTTCTTGTTAAATCCCAGGAGGTTCCGATCAAATTCTGCTGCAAAGACAGTTTGTTAACGAATCTCAGACGGGGATTTATTTTATAAGACATTTTCGGTGTTGATTATGTAAAACCCTATTCAATGCGTATCTGGCGTTGCATGGCTGGATATAGGAAGGACAGGCTAGTCTGTAAAACCTTCATAGGTTCTTCATCGTCTGGTATTGATTTTAATGAGAGGAAATTTTATTTTTAAAGGTGTTTTGCGCTTTAGTTCTGTCTGACGGCTTGACAAGTGAGCAGTTTGGAAGAACATTTTTGTATGCAGAAGTCTGTAAAGGGAGGGAGGGTCTTCTGCTGAGAGATTAGAATGATATTAAACAGACTAAATGGAAGGATCCTAAGATCTGCCCTTTGTCATTAGACTAATGACAGACTACATCTTCAGTGAAAATTTGGCATGCGTGTTTACTAATGGTAGAAGATGTCCACTATAAATCACAGTTGCTACTCTAAAACAGAACAATAAGAACAAATATTAATCCAGACCAAGATAAAAAACTGTATCTGCCCAATTTAAGTTATTCTACCTTAATTTGCAGATTGTCAGAATCTCTGCCATGTCCACACTGACAGTGAGAAACTCCACCTGTAAAGGAGGAGGAGAGTCAGCACTGCCCCATAGATTGGAAACCCCCCACCCCCAAGTTGTTCTAGTGCATGGATCCAGCGAATCCTCCAAATCACCTCCAGGTACATACTGATGCTGGAAGATGGGAAAAAATGTAAAAAGCTGCTCCTTTGGCAGCAGTTTCTGCTGCACAAAAATCTGCTACTGACAAGGAGATTTGCTCAGGGTAATTGAAAATTTTGTTTGGAGGATTGCAATAACCTAATGACAACAATTTGTGTAGTCAAAACAAAAACCTAATGTCACCGTCAATACTCAGTCTGTGCAGTCAAAACCCACTTCATTCCATGGATCTTATTTAAGGTGGAAATGAGATCTGATGGTTCCAGAGGATCCAGCTTTTACCTAGTTCCAATTAATCTCCCATAACCTCTTCCCAAGAAAAGAAATCTGAAGCAACTTCTATTTTCAAGTAAAACCAGCAGCTGAAGTAGTGATTTGAGAAGCAAAAAGTCTCCTTGTGCCTATGCACCCCATCTTCATTCAGTCTCTCTTTCTCATACCTACTTATCATTTCTATAGAGCTACAAGGCATAAACAATACTATACACATATACATAGAGACAGTCCTTACCCCATTGACAATAGCACAAACAGGAGACTAGAGTAATTCTTAAAGGGAAATTACTTAAAGGTGCGTAGTTGCATGCCTCAGGAATCAGTCCTGGGACTGATACTGTTCAGTGTATTTGTGAGTGATATTGCGGAAGGATTGAAGGAAAGTCTGCCTTTGTGCAGATGACACAAACATTTGCAACAGAGTGGACACTTCTGAGGGAGTGGACAACATGAGGAAAGATCTACAAACACTGGAAGAATGGTCTAATGCTTGGCAGTTAAGATTTAATGCAAAAGAAGTGCAGAGTCATGCTCTTGGGATGCAGAAACCCAAAGGAATGCTGTGCAGTAGAGGGCGAAAGGTTGATGTGCACGAACCAGGAGATGGACCTCGGAGTGCTAGTATCTGAGAATCTCAAGGTGGACAAGCAATGTGACAAGGCAATAGCCAAAGCCAGAAGGATGCTGGGCTGCACACAGAGAGGAATAACCAGCAGAAAGGAGGGGGTATTGATGCCCCTGTTCCAGTCATTAGTGAGGCCTCACTTGGAGTATTGCGTTCAGTTTTGGAGATCGTTATCTCACAAAGGATATAAAAAGACTTGAAACTGTTCAGGGGAAGGTGACCAAAATGATTTGGAGCCTGCACCAGAAGACGTATGAGACTTGAAGACCTAAATATGTATATATACCCTAGAGGAGAGGAGGGGACAGGGAAGATATGATACAGACATTTAAATACTTAAAGGGTATTAATGAACAAGCAAACCTTTCTCAGAGAAGGGGAAACTGTGAGATTAGATGGCATAAAATGAAGCTGCAAGGGGGTAGACTTAAAAGCAACATCAGGAAATACCTTTTCACTGGAAGGGTGGTGGATGCTTGGAACGCCCTCCGTCGATGGAGATGGTAGGAGCAAATACAGTGACAGAATTCAAAATGGCATGGGACAGACACAGTGGATCCCTTTATAGCAACAGGATAAAATCAAAGGCATGGGGGGGGGGGGGGTAACCTGCATGGAGCAACCACTAGCCACCATACCGGTCTTTATCTTGACGCCATATACTATGTTACTATATTTAGTATTTAGTTAATGCCTTTCTAGTAACTGTTCAAGTTGAGGTACAGTAGGTATTTTTCTGTCCCCAGAGGCTTAAAATTAAAGTTTGTGTCTGAGGCAGTGGAGAGTTAAGTGACTTGCTCAAGGCCACAAGAAGTCTCAGTGAGATGTGAACCGTGGTCACCAGGCCATTGCTCTAATTACTAGGCTACTGCTCCACATGGGTGTAGACAGGAGAGTAAGGGGATCAGTATCCAAAAGGAGCCTTGAAGAGAGAGGTTTTTAGCCTGGATTTGAATTGGACCAGAGATGGAGCCTGATTTAGGTAGTTTGTTCCAGGCATACGGCGCAGCCTTCACACAGTCTCTCACTCACCGATTCCTAAGCCTTGTTGTTTGCACTGCTGAAAAACACTGTTTTTCAGACTTTTGCACCGTGATTGTCCCTTCGCAACTTGAGCCACAAAGTGGAGGAGGTTTGGGCTGCGGTTTCATCTCTGACAAGACTTTAAATAACGAGATCGGCCCGAACTTTCACCCAGGCTGCCCAAGCTTGCAATCTTTATGGTAGGCAATTCGTAAACGTGGTGTTTACTGTATGGTGCTGCCAAACACAAAGAACATTCGGGGGCATGAAATCCTGGGCGTCAGGCTGACCTGGCACCAATGTTCCCTCTAATTTTCTGTAGGCTGTGTGCGCATAAAATATCAGCTGTGCAGCTTTTGAAGGAAGGTTAAATTTTTGTGCGCCACATAACGACACTCAGAGTTATATACGTTAAAATTTGACTACATGTCAAAATACAGTATGTACACCACATTGCACTAGAAAATATGGCAGAACTTGTGAAAACCGTAAATACACAACAACTTTTAAATTTTAAGACGTCTGTGTTGTTTTCTATCAGAATCAGAACTGAAGATTTGTGCGCTCTGTTGTAAAGTATGTGCGCTCGCTCAGTGAGGTGTGTGCACGCGCACACGCGCACAGCTTAGAGGGAACAGTGCCTGGCACCCAAAATTTGCCGAGCCCTGACATATAGGAGTCCCTCTGTGGCACATTTCTCTTGTAGTCTTTTGAGGATTGCAGCCGTCCCATTTGGTAATGTTTCCTTGTGGACCTTTTTCTGCAAAATTGAAATGGGGGGGATATTTTTTTGTCTCTTTTTGATTTATGTAAGAGTAGCATTTTCAAGAAATAGCACATTACTGAGTTGTAAAAGTGCAGTAATTATACAGTACTTTGGGCTGTCAGCTGTTCTCCTACATTATACTCTCTTTCATTTCTTTTTGAGATGTTCCAAAGGCGCTTTCTGGAAAAAAACGACGACAACCTGTCAGCTAGCTGCTTGTTTTTCTGCCTGTGTCGTTCAGAAACCAGGAAACCACTGCTTTGAGTCCTAGGTTAAAATGATTATGTCTGTATTCTGAGGGAGGAATGACCAAGTTCAAGACAGTGATTTGCTAGAACGGGTTCTTCAGAGGTCCTCGTTAAACAATTTTCTAAAAACAAAGAGCATCTCGGTAGGCAGGGCAGAGCTGGTACAGAGCTCCCAAAGGTTCTTTTCGAGAAGAAAGCAGTAGCAGCTCTCTCGTTCCAACTAATTAATATTATTTCAACTTGGTTTCTTGAGACAAACCAGGAATACCCTAGTCGGCCAGTAAATTAACCCTGTTCTAAAAGCAGTTTATATTTGGACAACCAGTGCACACAGAGAACTTAAAAGTGTCTTCAAAAATATGGTTTCAGAAGTGATATGGACCATAGTTTGTTTTTCTGGTGGGATGCAAAAACCCTGACTTTACAGACACAGTAACATTTGTTTACAAAGAACTTTTGCCAATCAGGTGGGAACAAACCTTTACAAAAGTAAGGCTAAAGTGTACTGCTAAAATGAGAGGATTGTTGCAGATATTGGACCAGATCCAGAGCCCATTTGTATGTTACTTTAAGGATTGTGCTGGGACTGTTCGAAACGGGTAACAGTATTTCCACCATGAAGGGATAAGAGAAAGTTAACATGCATGTTTAGTTAGATCTGTATGATGTGAGGAGTGGAGGAGTAGCCTAGTAGTTAGAGCAACAGTTTGGTACCCAAGAGATCGGGGTTCAATTCCCACTAGTACTCTTTGTGACCTTGGGCAAGTCACTTTACCCTCCTTTGCCTTGGAAGTAAAAGCTTGGCAATGTACTTCAGGTCCCACCTTGCCAAGAAAACCCAGGGGCTGCTGGGACCCAAGGAATCAGCATTGACTTGACAGCACTTGAAAAGAAAATATGATGCACACAGCATAATGGATGTTGTATTGCACTATTTGTTAAAGTTTAATAAAAATAAAGTGAGAAAAATAAGGTTGAATGTGTCACAAAACCACTTTAGGAAATCTCGTGTAGAGATTGAAGACCTGGAGGAAGGCTGGGAGTATTTTCACAATTGATTGAGAAAATAGGTGTCTAACCCATCCCTACTAAGCGTAAGAGTTTATTCTATACCTTTGTTCGTGTTTCTTAGTAG
The DNA here is from genome assembly GCA_033557465.1 of Ichthyophis bannanicus. Lineage (NCBI taxonomy): Eukaryota > Metazoa > Chordata > Amphibia > Gymnophiona > Ichthyophiidae > Ichthyophis > Ichthyophis bannanicus. Next base: position 233,003,003 of record CM066042.1, read on the forward strand.
GGTCAAATGCAGATAAATCACAAAGCAACTGCAACAGGGAAGCGGGTCTTTGTAACACTGTCCTCCACTGGTTCCATTCCTTCCTTTCTTCCAGATCCTACTCCGTCCTTCCCTCATCCTCCTCCTCTTACGCCTCCGAGCCCGTTCCTCTCCCCTGCGGTGTTCCCCAGGGCTCAGTTCTGGCCCCCCTCCTCTTTAACATCTTTCTCACCCCTCTAGCGTTATTAATTCAGCAACATGGGATTTCCGCGTTTTATTATGCCGATGACTTGGTTCTTCTTCATCACACCTCTCCTCACTCTCCTGATCTCTCCCCTCTAAACACTTGCCTTCAAGCTGTTGCCAACTGGCTCACTACCCATTGTCTTCACCTCAACCTCACAAAACTCTTGCCATCTGGTTTTCCCATGATGATACCTCTCCCCAGATTGCCCCGTCCTTTTCTGGCTCATCTGTTCCTCTGGTCTCTTCCTTCCGCTATCTGGGTTTTTTTTTTGATTCTCGCCTTTCCTTCCGCGACCACCTTGCTTACGTTTCAAGAACTTCGTTCTTTTTCCTCCGACAGATCCGTGCCATCAGGCCTTTTCTCACTGCACAAGCACTTACCACCCTTCTCCTTTCCCTGGTTATGTCCCGTGTCGACTTTTGTAATTCAATTCTAGCAGGTCTCCCTACCACTCAACTTCACCGTCTTCAGCGCATTCAAAACACCGCTGCTCGTCTCATTTTTCACTCCTCTCCACGTGACCACGCTACACCTTTACTCATCCACCTCCATTGGCTTCCCGTCAAATCTCGTATCCACTTCAAAGTCTTGACACTCCTTCACCGCGTCCTTTACTTCCACTCCCCTCAGTACCTCGCTGATCTTGTTCACTTCCACACCCCAGCCCGTTCCTTACAGTCTCTTCATCTCAACCGCCTTCGTCTCCCTCCACCTGCTTGCGCTCGCCTCCAATCCACTCGCTCCTCTGCTTTCTTTTTCCTCGGCCCCGCTCTATGGAATTCTCTACCCCCCTCTATCCGGCTCGAACAGACACACACTACTTTCAGAAATAAACTCAAAACCCATCTCTTTGCCCTTGCCTTCGATCTCCCCGACCCCTCCGTGTAGCCCACATCCCCTTTCTTTCCTCTCCCTCTCCCTTCTCCTCCTGTCATGTCGAATGAATCTGCCTGGTTTGCTGTCCTATTAATATTGTAACTTCCTTTTCCTCTCTCTACCATATGGTTTCCTTTTTGTACTATGTGAACCGCTCTGATATGTATTTGTTGAGCGGTATATTAAGTCAATAAACATAAACAGTGACTTATTGGAGTCCAGGACGGGCACAGAGTGATGGAATGAGAACCAAGCTAGCAGTGGTTATAATGGGAGCTGGTAGGTTTCATGTTGGCAGAACTCGGCAAGCAGCTACCGTCAAAATTCAGTTCAGCAAGGGGTATGTTCTGGGAGCCACAGATTTCAAACGAGGGAATTTTGATGCTAACATTGTAAGAAGATTGCCAAGGGAAGCTGAAACCAGGGATGTGCGCAGTACCGTATATCCCATTGTTTTTGTGGGGTGGGAGAAGTGGTAGTTTGGTATGCTGTAAATGTCTCTGGAGCAGTTACCTTGGATTTTTGCAAGCAGAGTTTTTTTATTTATTTGGATTAGTTCATATCTTTTTTGGTAGCGGCCCAAGGCAAGTTGCATTCAACGCTTGGTGTTTCCCTGCTCCCTGATGGCCTGCAGTCTGAGCTTGTGCCTGAGGCAGTGGAAGATAAAGTAATTTCTTAAAGTCACAAGGAACATCGGTGGGATTTGATCACTGACTTCCCTGGTTTCAGCCTGCTACTGTAACTACTAAGCTACTCTTCCACTCCTGCACATTTGAATGATGAGCAAAATAACAAGAAGCAGTTATTTCAATTTTATTTATTTTATTTAATTAACCATTTTTCTATATCGCTTTGTCCTTCACTCAGAGCCGTTTACATTGTAACTCAACATTATACATAGAAGAACTGAACTGTATTCATGAATATTTGAACAGGGGTGGGGGGGAAAGGAGGTAACAGGAATAACTATGTACAGAGTCATGAGATTGACATCACTATATACAATTTAGTGCGTAGTGCTTAATGGGTTGCTAGTACATGGTTATAGTAACATAGTAGATGATGGCAGATAAAGACCAGCATAGTCCATCTAGTCTGCCCGGTAAGCTGGCCAGAGAAGGTAGTTACTCACTTGCAGCTAATGTTCTCCTTGGACTGGGTCCACAAATGGTGGCTTGGATCATGTCGTCGTTCAAGTGGTTAGTTGATATGTCCCAGGTGATTTGTGTAGAGAATAGTTTTCAATTTCTTTCTGAAGTCCTTATTGTCCATAGTTGTGCATGTTGTCCGGGAGTGAGTTCCATAGTGATGGAGCATATAGTGATAACGCCTTTCCAGATGTGGCTTGTATGGTCTTTTGGTATCCATGGGGTGTGATAATCATATGCCTGTTATTTCTCCTGGGCCGGGTACTTGAGTCTCTTTTTATAGTGTCTTGTAGGATATAAGCTGATAGTTGGTGAATGATTTTGAATATGTTTAAAGTTGATTTGTATTTGATGTGGGATTCGATTGGGTCTGAATCCCTGTTAATACAGGTCCAGTGGAGCATGTTGGTCTATGTGATCCTGAAGTTGGCTTTGAACTATTTTTTCTATGATTTTAGCGATGAAAGGTAAACTGGAGATTGGTCTATACGCAGCTGGGTCGTTTTTATTGAAATGTGGTCTGGCATAAGAAAGGATACCGGTAAGATCGCTTGGTATCTTGTGTGTGCCACCAAGTGGGAGGACTTCCTCTAAAGCTCTTCTTTTCCATGGCTGATGAGTTTCAACGATATAAAACCAGCATTGCCCAGGACAGTTTCTGCATGGCCAACTCTTTCATATAGCAAGCTTTAAGAAATGTTTCTGTTGATCCAGGAACCAACCCATAGTTAAGAGCTAGTAGCTGGGGTGAATCCCCTTGAGGTCTGCCGCCACTTCTTCTCTAGAGCCTGATTTACTAAGGCTGTTTTCTCATTCTGTGTCTGTGGAGGGAAGAAAGGATAGCATATCAGGCCTTTAATTTAAATTTTAATATGGGCTTCCACCCATCTCCTTCCAACTGCCTCATCCCTAGTAGCCTCTCTATCTCCCCCCCTCCTTCATGCAGGTATCCTTTACCTGTCTTGGTCTACCATGTCCCTTCCTGTAGAGCTCTGCTGGTGATCAGCGTGTGAAGCAAACACATTTCTGTAACTCGCCTGTTTTATGTCAGTGCTGTCCGGTCCACTTTGTCCCCCTTTCGTGGCCTGTTATTGTGCAGCTCTTGGAGCTGTGTGGTGCCTGAAGTCCTATGCTGGTCTCTCAGCTTCTCAAGGAGCTGCTCGTTCCCTTGCCTCGCAAGACCTACCTGGGAATTCGGGCATCACATGGCTCTAACTCTTCAAGAGGTGCATAGTGCCAAGTCATGACCAGGTTTAGCAGTGAATGGAGCAGCACTACCGCGGTACCGACTGTAAAACATCAGCCGTTCAAGGGCACTATCTCATTATTTCTTTGCGTTGTGGCATGCAAATCCCAGAGGCCATGATGCAGTTTCTGGACGCCAAGCTGATATGGTACTCAGGATCTGTCAAGACCTGTGGTGCAGGGATATTTACTATTTGTTCTGTTTACCTATCTTTCTGGATTATTTTGTTGACCTGGCAGTTTCCAAGAGGACTGGGGACCATGCACCAGGGCTTTTGGAACCTTCCAATCATGGCCTTGGAATTCAGCCATCTGATTTCACCCTTGAGCAGTGACAATGCACCCCCGCCCCTCCCCTCGCTGCTCTCCCACTCTCCAAGAGGCTGTGAACCACTACAGCATCCTTGGTTCCAGAGCCACCTGACCTGGTGAGCGGAAGATTCAACATGGGGAATGAACTGAAGGAGACTTTTCACGTATTTATTTTTAACTAAAATTTGCTATACACCCTTCGTTGTCCTATTGGAGGTTTACGGTATCATAAAGTAAAAATAAAACAGGAAAAGAGGGAGAGAGATAAAATTACAAACTAAAGATTACAGTTAAGTACTGAAAAAAAAAGAACAGAGAGAAAAAAATCATCAGAATATAGTTCTAGGATGCATCTGTTTCCTTGGCTTTCCCCTACTAATTAAATCACTAACATATAGATCAGTCTTCGTATGCAAGAAATTTTAATATAATTTTTCATTTTTGAAAGGCATTTTTGGTCCTAACATAGTCTAGTAAGACATTCTGAAGGGCTGTTGCTATGTAGTAAAAGGCCAGTTGCCAGGTAGAGTCCAACCATGCTTTGAAATTAGATGGGATCAAGAGCTTAGAGTTCTTTCAGGGACATAAAGGATTCGTAGGATGGAAAGGTATAAAATACCTTACAAGCTAGCATTAGGCTTTTCAATTTTACCTTTTATGAAACAGGTCACCAATGATACTCTTTTAACAAGGGAGCAATTCTGTTATATTTATGTGAATGCATAATTAATATAATTGTCATATTTTGAAGTTTTTGGAGATGTTTGAGAGCCGAGTGAGACCAGTATATAGGAAATGGCAGTAATCAATTCATTTAGTTACCGGAGCACGCGCCAACGCGAGTAATGAAGATTTGTCTGAATGATTTGGTAGGTTGAATCTGTCTTGGAGCTACAAAGCTAAATTTGGTAATTGCAAACATTTGTGTATTGAAAAAAAGTTAGTGATCTAAGCAACAGCCTAGCATTTTCAAAGTTTCTACTAGTGGCAATGCTTGACCTCTGATAAGTGGGCCTGGTCCAGAATGGTGGAGCGCCCTGTTACCCACATAACTTAGGGTTTTCGTAAAGTTCAGTTTCAGATAATTAACAGATCTGCCAAAGCATTGAGGCAGTTTGAGTTTGGACATGTTAGAGAGGGAGAGATTCATATAAACGATCAGTTTGTACATCATCTGAGCTAACTTCCCTGTCTTGTAGTCCTTCAAAATCGTGTTAGGTTCTGCGAAATTGAAGGGGAAGCTTGTGGCAGCGGTTCCATAGCTGAAGGTTGGCTTGGAGACTTTTTTTTTTGCAGGGTTGCACAAAGCTCACAAGGGATTTGTACGGTGAAGAAGAGAGGAGGGGATCCAGGATGCAGCCTGCTCATTTCATCTGTCTTCCTGCACAGAGCCAGTCTGAAGACTCGCTATAGGACTAAAGGATCATTTTTCAGATCACCTGCCTCTTAAACTATGTGGCCACTTTTAGGAGGATTTTGCTAAAGTGCACTAATGTTTTCTTCATGCTAAACAGCGCAGGACGGCAATAACTGCTACCAAGTGAAAGAAGCTGGTGCAGTAAAAATCCTGAGCTTATTGCTTAGAACGGGGTGGGGACTGGGGTGTGTTGGGGCGGAGAGTGGGCGTTGACCACATGTTATTGTTAGCGTAGGGGTGAATAGCATATGCTGCCACAGGAGCATTAACAACAATGAAGTCAGGCCAAACCTTTTTGGGTGGGTCACGTTGACATTAGCATAGGTGCATTTACCTCGACCTCAGTGGGCTGTGTTAAGTGCACCCACTTTAATTGTGATTGCAATTTTAGTTCCATGATGTGCTTCTCACCTTAGTAATTGCAGGGGGGCATGTCTAACATGCACCCAACAGTTAGTATAGGTCTGATTCACCTCCTGTGCTAATTTTTGCCTCTTAACACACGCTGAGGTGCTGAACCTTAGCACACTTGATCAAACATGCCCCTTACTGCGTGTACTTGACATAGACTTTTAAAGTCTGCTGTTCTGTGTATGCATCTGATGTGGATAAAATAGTGTTGCATAGTTTTGGACATGTTTTCCTCTCTTGATCTAAAGACCCTTCCTCGCAGTTTGGCTAAAAGTACCCATAAGAGCTTTTAGGCAGGCTGAGGAGAGTGGCTGTCAGATGGTCAATCTAGGGTTTTTGAGACAGCTAGATGGACTTGAAATTTCCCTTTAAATGTTTACAGCATAAAAATGGCCATTTCATCTTTTATTTGTGGAGCTATGGATCCAAACACAGTTTTATGCAATGACTTAAAACCATATGTTAGGATACACTAGTCTAGTGCTATTTAATGAAACACCTCAAGGAAGCCATAGCTGCTTAGATTAAAATTGGGGTACTGGTTGGTAATTGTGGGGTTACAGCACTCTGCATTGCTGTTGGAAAGCAAGCTCAGACACTTGTCTTGCTGAGGGAAGAAGGTCTTAAGAAAATTTGACCTTGAAAATGGAAGATCAGCATATGAGGTGAAAGCGCATGAAATGTTTTCCAGATGCTCTGGTGTTGTGTTTTCCTGTGCTTGTCAGGTGAGGAGTAAGCGAGTTGAAACCAGGGACTGAGCATAGGGGGATGGATCTAGCTCTGAGCTGTTGGTTGCGTGCGTGCGTGTGTGTCTCTAGCTCTGACATTGAGCTGTCTAGCAGTGGGGTAAATAAAGGACAGGTGATAGGTTAATTGTTTTTTGTCCTTACTGAGCATCTGCTCTCCCCCCTGCTCGGTGTTTCTGTAGCTGTCACCCTGTCTGTGGAACACTGCTGCCTTTAAGGGAACCGTAGGTCTGAAAGGCATTCAGCAAGTAGCCAAAGAAGTAGTTTGCTGTGATTCCAGCAAAAGTTACATTTTCTATCACAGAAGAAATAAGGAAGATTATACTTGGTAGCTAGTGCATAGAAACCCGGTCCTTGGGCACTCACGGAAACCTGTTAGATAGACTAGAAACTACATACTGGGTTTAGTTCAGTTTTAATCAGTGGCCAGAGCCTTTTACTTCTGGATGTTTTCTTGCCTATGTCCTATTTTGTTGGAGAGAAAGCAGACGCAGGCTATAGGTGAGAGCCAAGCCTGCCTCGCCTACCGTCCTCGGAGCTGTACTCTGAAGAGGTCCTTCACCCATTACAGCGTCATTCAAATAATGTCTGCACAGTGCACCCATGGCCGGTCGCAAGGGATTCCAGGTCTGGTTTGCTTTGGTGCGCATATGATGATGTGGGTTTGAGAACACAGAATACAGTGTGTGCTTACTCTGAGCGTACGTACCGTGGCTTAAAAACACCTATTCCAGTACACTGTGCCACTTACATACTGTGTCTACTGGAAATTGGTTGTATGGGTACCAAAGTGAACCAGGAGACATCTTTCCTCCCCCCCCCCCCCCCTTCCCTGTACCTTTAACAGAGGTAAAGATGCTGCTGGACTATCCAAAGAAGAAGTCATATTTTTAAGATTCAGATTAGAAATTTTTAGACACATTTTGCTTTGTGTAACACCTATTGTTTAGCATTCACTTGCATAAAAGTGTCCATCTGTACATGTTTGTGCATGCGTAAACAGACAGGCGGATGCTAGCCTCCCCCCAGCAAAGGAAGACAAGAGCTTCGTGGCCACGAGGGCTGCTGTGTACCCATTAGAGCAGCATCTCACATGGGCAGAAGAGAGAGGCCGCAATTGCAGCCAGGTCTGCTAAGAAGAGGAGCTGAGGCCAGAGGCCAGGGAAGATAACAGAAATTTAAAGCAACAGTAGGTTTGGAAAAGGAAGATTGGAAGAGGGGAGGAGACATGGAGGACAGGGTGTGTGAGAGTACACAGGAAGGAAGAAAGGGACAGAGATTGGAAAAGGGAGTGGGGGAGGAGAAGGCCTGGGGGGGGGAGTGTGCAAGGCGTTATAAGTTGAAGAGTTGAATGCATGGGGAGAAGAGGCCACAATGTGTATATGCTAAAATATGCAAATTCCCTTTCCCCCCTTCCATAACACACAAGCACCTCAAACACATACACATGGGCACCCCAGCCTGCAACACATACACACGCTATATGAAGATATGTATAGCTAGTGTTCTCTATATAGTGGTATCTATTTCTCATACAGCCCCTGCTACCATAACAAGACACAATTTATTATCTCTCTTTGAACTCGTACCCAAACCCCCTCCCAATATGTATGGTTTATGTATGGAGTGGAGGAGTGGCCTAGTGGTTGAGGCAAGGTACTTCGGGCCAGAGGGTTGGAGGTTCGAGTCCCGCTGGAGGACAGCAACCTTGGGCCGGAAGGACTGGGGTTTCTAGTCCCACAGGTGCTCCTTGTGGTCTTGGGCAAGCCACTTACATAGAAACATAGAAACATGATGACAGAAAAAGACCACATGGCCTATCTAGGCTGTCCTTCCATATCAACAACTACAACAGTCCACTTTTTAACTTTAGAGATCCTCTGTGTTGGTCCCATGCTTTTTTGAATTCAGTTACTGTCCTCATCTCTACCACCTCCACTGGGAGACTATTCCATGGATCCACTACTCTTTCCGTAAAGAAATATTTCTGCATATCACTCCTGAATCTATCTCCCTTCACCCTCATCCCATGTCCCCTCGTAGCAGAACTTGCTTTCAATTGAAAGAGGCTCTCTCCCTGAACATTTATGCCACGGAGGTATTTAAACATCTCAATCATATCACCTCTATCCCGCCTTTCCTCTAAGGTGTACATATTAAGATCCTTAAGTCTGTCCTCATATGCTTTATAATGAAGCCCACTAATCATTTTAGTAGCCACCCTCTGCATCGACTCCATCCTGTTCACATCCTTTTGAAGGTGCGGTCTCCAGAATTGCACACTATACTCCAAATGAGGTCGCACCAAAGACTTATACAGAGGCATTATCACCTCCTTTTTTCTGCCAGCCATTCCTCTCCGTATGCACTCAAGCATCCTTCTAGCTTTTGCCGTCGCCTTTTCTACCTGTTAGGCTACTTTAGGATCATCAGACACAACCACGCCTTGGTCCCGCTCTTCTTTAGTGGACAAAAGTACTTCACCTCCTATACTATATTGCTCCCTTGGATTGCTGCAGCCCAAATGCATGACCTTACATTTTTTTTTTTTTTTTTGTTTATTGAAAGGCTTCCAAGAATACAGAACATCATAAACCACAAAGATCTTCAAAAAGGAAGCAATAACAATAACATAACGCCAGATCACAATGGCATTCAACAATATGCCTTCACTTTTGCAGTTTTAAAATAAAGAAACCGAGAGCTGTAACCCCCCCACCTCCCGTTCTCCCCCCCCCGACACCTCCCTAGCCCAAGTCCCCCCTCCCACCCAACCTCCCATTCCCCCCCTCTATAGCTTGCTAAAGTTCAAGGACGGGGAAGGTGATGAGCAGCAGATATACTCAAGGGACAGGCTCCCTTTAAAAATTTTTTTTTTTTTTTTCAAATTCCCCCCTACTTATCCAGCACAGTCACGCACCATAACGAGAGACAAAAGGCGCCCACACCAACTCAAAGTGCGCCAGGCGCATCCTACTGATCGCTACCCCTCGTTCCATTGTATACATATCCCACATCCGTTCCTGCCAAATCTGAAAGGAGGGGGCTAAGGCGCTCTTCCAGGCTGCTGCAAGGGATAGCCTAGCTGCATTCAGGCCATGGCGAAGCAGAGCAAGTTGTGGAGCCCGTGCTCCTGGCACCGCGGCCCCAAATAAGAAAATCCCCGGATCCCAGGGGACACTCACTCCCAGAAGCAATTGCATCCGAAATTGTATACCCCTCCAATAGGCGCGAATGCGGGGGCAGTCCCACCAAATATGCCCTAGGGTACCCCGATGGCCACAATTACGCCAGCAGAGGTCCACCGCCCCAGGATAGATGCGCGCGATCCGCGTCGGAGTCATGACCTTACATTTTTTAACATTAAATCCCAGCTGCCAAATTCTAGACCATTCTTCAAGCTTAGCTAGATCCCTCCTCATGTTATCTACACCTTCCTGGATGTCTACTCTATTGCAGATTTTGGTATCATCCGCAAAGAGGCAAACCTTACCCGACAGCCCTTCCGCTATATCACTAACAAAGATGTTAAAAAGAATCAGACCAAGGACAGATCCCTGGGGCACACCACTGGTAACATCCTTCTCCTCAGAGTGAGCTCCATTTACTTGTACTCTTTGTCGCCTCCCACCCAACCAATTTCTAACCCAAGCAGTAACTTTAGGGTCCATCCCTAGGGTGCTCAGTTTGTTTATAAGTCGCCTGTGAGGAACAGTGTCAAGGGCTTTACTGAAATCTAAATACAGCACATCTAGAGCTCTCCCTCGGTCCAACTCCCTGGTCACCCAGTCAAAGAAATCAATCAGATTTGTCTGACAAGACTTGCCTCTGGTGAATCCATGCTGCCTCGGATCCTGTAATCCGCTGGACTCCAGAAACCTCACTATTTTCTCTTTCAGCAGCGTTTCCAATAATTTACTCACCACCGAAGTTAAACTAACCGGCCTGAAGTTTTCAACCACATCCTTACTTCCGCTTTTGTGTAAAGGCACCACATGAGCCTCTCTCCAGTCCTTTGGCACCACTCCCGACTCCAACGAGGCATTGAAAAGGTCAGTCAGTGGAGTTGCTAGAACGTCCCCAAGTTCCCTCAGTATTCTAGGGTGTATCCCATCCGGTCCCATCGCTTTGTCTACTTTTAAGTTGAGCTAGTTTCTCACGAACACAGTCTTCTGAAAATTGTTCAAGATGTCCCTCGCTTCTTTTCCTATTTGTGGGTGTTTTCTGAGGTCCTGCTCCTGGTTCTTCATCTGTGAACATAGAACAAAAATATTTGTTAAGCAATTCCGCTTTATTCTTATCAGCTTCTACATATTCCCCCCCTGCACCTTTGAGTCTGACAATACCACTCTTGCCCTTCCTCTTTTCACTAATATATCTGAAAAATGTCTTATCCCCCCCCCCCCCCCATTTTATTACATTGGCTATTTCCTCCTCCTTTTGAATCTTTGCCTTCTTGACTACTTTGCTAGCTTCTCTAAGTTTCTCCAAATACAGATGCCTGTCTTCCTCTCTCTGTGATCTCTTGTATTTCATGAAGGCCTCCCTCTTTTTCTTCACTTTTTCAGCTACTTCCTTAGAAAACCATAGCGGTCTCCTTTTGCTTTTGCCTTTATTTACCATTTTAACAAAAAGGTTGGTTGACCTTAAAATATCCCCTTTCAGTTTTGCCCACTGTTTTTCTACATCCCCCAGCTGTTCCCATCCCACTAATGACTCCCTGAAGTATTGGCCCATCTTCGCAAAGTTAATCTTCCTAAAGTCTAAGATCCTCACCCTGGAATGGATTCTACAGCCCTAGTCCTAATACTGAACCACTCCATCTGGTGATCACTGGATGCAAAATGATCTCCCACTACAACATCAGAAACACTTTCACCATTGGTAAGCACCAAGTCCAGTATGGTCCCTTCACGTGTGGGGTCTGTTACTTAACCCTCCATAGCCCATGTTCCCTGTAAGTATTAGTGTATGTGTCTTATATCCCCTCGTGTTAAATGTATCCCCCAATTGTAACCACTTTGACCCGGAGAAAGGCAGTATATAAATATGGCTAAATAAATTAAATAAATAAATATAGCAAATGAAGGGGAAAATATGTCATTTTGTTACACTGTAAGTGTGCTCTTTCTACATGCACATGCCGTCGCTGACAAATATGAGCACACACACGTGCAGCCCCTGATACTCCTTATGACGCATGCATGCATGCCCACACACACACCCCAGCATTCCTCAGGATGCACACATGCAGCCCACAACACTTCTCAGGACACAGATGAACCTCCCGAATGTCTGATTATGCAAATGGAGGAAACGCATTATCGTGTCACATTGCAAGTACGCACTTTTCAGCTTGATATAGTTGGATTCATTTTCAACTCCAGCTTCAGCTGAAACTAGAAAGAGTTGTGAGTGATAGCTAGTATTGGATACCTCAAATCAGTCTGAAACTAGGAATTAGTATATCTGGTATAGGGTAAAATTTGCAGATGTCACATGTGACTTCTTTAAGGGGCAGCTGGTCCTGGAGTTGATGAGAGGGGAAAATACTTTAGATCTAGCCCTTACTGGAATACAGGACCTGGAGTGAGGGGTACTGGTGGCAGGGTCACTTGGCAATAATGATCACAATGCGATTACATTTATTATCACTGAAAGGAGGACACTAAAGAAAACTGCTGTTGTAGAAATTAATTTTAAAAAGAAAGACTGTCATAAAATGAAAAAATAATTAAAATAAACACTCAAAGGAGTGTTTTACAGAGTCAGAGGTTTGAGGGAGGTATGGATATTACTTAAAAACACCGTATTGGAAGCCCAGATAAAATATATTCCACCCATTAAAAAGGGAAGACAAGACAAGACAATTTCCAATGTGATTGAAAGTCAGAAGGGTATCTTTCAGAAAGTGGAAGATGACACTAATGAGGAAACTTTAAGGTGAAAAATAGGCACTGGTGTGTTAGATGGAAAATGTTAATAGGGCAGGGCAGGAGAGAATTTGGAAAAAAAAAACTTGCTATAGAGACAGAAATGAATACTACAATCTTTTTCAAGTATGTTCAAAACAAAAGGTCTGAGGGAGTCAGTAGGTCCTCTAGATGTCCCAATTCAGGGAATTATAGACCCATGAGGCTGACTTTTGTACCAGGCAAAATGATAAAGTTCTTCTGAGAAACAAAATTTGTGGCCATATAGATAAGATAATGGGAGTGAGTCAACGTGGGCGTTCAGAAGTTTTGTCTTATCACTTTATTAGATATTATTGAAGAAACGTGTGAATAAATGTGTATTTTCAGAAGGCATTTGATAAAATCCCTAAAGAGAGACTCCTCAGGCTATTTAAAAAATCTTGAGATGGGAGGGCTGTTCTAGACCGGATTGAAAACTGGTTAAAAGAAAGTAGAAAAAAGCTTTTTTTTAGAAAAGCATAATTCAAAACAGAAATCTTATCAACCTCTGACCCAAAAGTGACCAGCAAAGTTGCCCACTCAGACATGTCTTGAGGGGTCTCAAGAAAAGCAGGCAAATCATGGCTATCCAGAGAGGCGATAGAATCCGTCCCCTATCCTTTGGCCACCTCTACCCCCGAGTCCCCTTGGAAACAGAATAACTTGGAAATAACTAATACATCAATATTACTAAGCTACAGAATTTCTCTCAAATACTTTTTCAACAACTTGAGGGGTGACAGCAGCCACATCACAGAAAAATTCAGGAATCACAGATTCCTTGCCCTTAATTGATTCTCAATTGCCTCTAAAAAGTCTGTTTCCTTTTGTGGTCAGCCAATAAACATTTTTCCTGATGTAGCCAGGTCTATGCAATTGCACAGGACGGTTTAAAATCCTGGCTATCGGAGCCACATTCTACCTCTGTTTCCCTTGTAAGTGATTCCCTGTGCTGAAAATAAGTTTTTCACGGATGTTTCCCATTTGGAAAATTTTCTTTGGGGCAAGTTGGTAGGTTAGTATGGGTACTTGGGGATTTGCTTAAACTACTGACTCTTTCCTGTTTACCCCCCCCCTGTTTTAGGTATCCATATACTTGTCCTCTTCTGCTTCTCTCCCATGATGGGGGGGAGGGGGGGCTAGAGTATCTCTTGCTTTTGTTTTTTGTATTTTTTCCTAGTCTTTTATGGCAGCATGTTAAGCTTTTCCTATGTACAACTTGTATGTATTTTGCTTAAAATCTTAATTTAAAAATGGAGGGTAGGACTAAAGAGTAATTTTCCAGTTGAAAAGTGTCAGTAGTGGAGTGCCCCAAGGGCTGTAGTGGCACATGTGCTGTTTGAATATTCATAAATGGTCTGGAGAGGAAGAAAGCAAGAATGACTGACTGAGGTGAGGAAACATGCAAATGACACACATTTTTTTAAGTCATTAAAATGGCAGGACTTTGAGGAATTGCAGAAGGGTCTTGTGAGACCAGGAGACTGGACATCTAAATGGCAGATGAAATATAATGTGGAAAGTGATGCACATACGGAAAAGTGATTACAACCACAAGTACAAAATGCTGGGTTCTGAGGAGCGATTCAGCTTACTGGACAGTGGCAAATTCAGCTGCGGCCTGGTTAGCTACCGCGGCTGAAGTTAGGCAGACCTTTTAAATGTCTAACTCTAGCCACTTTAAGGTAACTAGTCAGTGGCGATTATTTAGACTCTGAGGTGGGTCATTCTGTACCATGAATAGCGGGGGATGTAGGTCCTGCCTGGACATACATCCCCACTATTTGTCCCCCTGCTGCTCCTGGTGCAAAGGCTCCATGTTCAAACAGCGCTGTTGTATGGGGAACTGTAGACAGGGGGCAGTCTGAGGTCGGCTCTGTATGTCCAGGGTCGGCTACGTACACGGGGAATGCCAGAGCCGAGGGGCGGCGACGAGATGAGGGGGCGCAGGGGGATCCCGGCAATCTAACCCTAGCCATGGGAGGGCCGGATCAGGGAAAGGATGTTGGGTCTTGCAGTCGGTGATCGCGGCTCCATTCAGGAGTCTTGCTGAGTTAGCCGGGGATCTGCTGGGCATTCAGATCATCAGAATTGGGGCCTGTCCTGCACATCCAGGCTGGTAGACCTGATTCTGATGGCACGTCTAGCCTCCGCGGGATCAGAATTGGGTGCTACCGTTATACACCCTGATTCTGAGCAGCTGGACGGCGAGAATAGAATTGGCCTCTGACAGGTTTATCTTCGGAGCCGTTTCAGGATGCTACGAGGGGTCAGTGGCATAAAACAGCTATGTTGTATCTATTTAGTAGTATTTAGCTCACACCTTTCCAATAAAGAGTTCAAGGCAAGTTACAGCCAGGTACAGGAGGTATTTCCCTGTTCCTAGAGAGCTTACAGTCTAGTGGACCGATGCATAAAGCCAGCGCTAGGGCCGCGCTGCATTAAGTTTTTACGTTCCCTGAAAACACACCTATTTTAAAGTGCAATGCAGGAAGGACAGGGTAAGCAAATGATGTTGCGGTAACTGTGTGCATGCAAATGAGCCACCGCAGCATTAAACTGGGAGAGCAAGCCAAGCACATGCGCATAAGAAGTCTGCACTAGTTTGGCTTGCTCTCCGGGCACTGCATGGCTAATTTGCATATCAGCCCAGACAGTATTTTGATGGTATCAGGGATGATCGCAGCATTGGGAAAAACCCGCAATGCCATCAAAACACTGTCGGGGGCTGGTGTCCCGACATAAAGTAAATACCTGGTGGTCTAGTGGCCCCTGTATCTCCCACCCCCACACCTAAGTAAAATAAACTAAAATAAAACAACCAAGCGGTCTAGCCCCTGTACACCCCACCACCCAGTATTTTGATGGCATCGGGGGATTTTCCCAATGCCGCAATCTCCTCCGATACCATCAAAATCCTGTCGGGGGCACCTTAGACCCAGGCGTAGAGAGATTGGTGCTAAGCTGGTTGCGAAATCCTCTACGCCCGTCTCTGTTTTGGGCGCAGCAGTCATTTGCATGCCAGATTATTACCTGCAGCTCATTTGCCTGTAATTTAAATACTCATGGCGTTAATTGGGTACTAGTTTTTACGTCGCCATTTATGCATATGTCCATTTTTTTTCTGCGTTCGACGTTAGCTTAAATGAGTTTAAACGTGCCATTTTTGGTGCTTAAGGGATGCACTAGTTTTCTGCATTGGCCTAAAAGATTTGAATACTGACTACTGGATATGACAAGGGCTTTCTTCCTTTTGGTGCCATTGTGGAGTATTACACGAGAGTTATTTACTTTTTCTTTTTGCTGATTTATTTCTGTTCCCTTTTTCCATTTCACCTTTCAGATGCTGCAGCACAAGCCTCAATGCATTGTTCTCGCTCTTCTCTCCAAAGGTGCTACCTTACCTAACTGTAAATAATCAATTCCCTCAAAAAGTGCTTAGGCTATGACTGGTGACAATGTGTATCTATTTAATCAATAGTATTCCTATGTCCACATGTGTTTTCTGTTTAACCAATGTTATTCCAATAACCACACAGATTCTATTGCTGGAATAAGAACTCAAAGGTCTCAGACTGGATTGGGCAATATAACCCAGGCTATAGCCTGAACTTGTGCCTTTTATGCATCAACGACCTTGGTTCTTTTTTCCTTTTTTTTCTTCTTTTCTTCAAACCAGTAACTTACTATTTTGCAAGTATACTCCAATGAAATGCTACATCTATTTTATTTTCATGATGCACCATATGTTACGCAAAATAGTAAAACTTATCTTTCGTGGTTTTCTCAATTGATGTCTCACAAATTAATGGTAGTTGTTTTTCTTGAAAGATATGTCAAATTGTTCTCTTTTTTTCCCCGACGCCTTCAGTTGGTACCGTGTCGCGTTTCACAGCCAGCGGGTTTCATCAGGGGGATTTGGAAATCAACTTCCCTGTTACTTGTAATGAAACGGTGTTCAATTGTTTAATGAGACAAAGTCTGCCAAAAAAACAGGGAAGTTGATTTCCAAATCCCCCTGATGAAACCCGCTGGCTGTGAAACGCGACACGGTACCAACTGAAGGCGTCAGGGAAAAAAGAGAACAATTTGACATATCTTTCAAGAAAAACAACTACCATTAATTTGTGAGACATCAATTGAGAAAACCACGAAAGATAAGTTTTACTATTTTGCGTAACATATGGTGCATCATGAAAATAAAATAGATGTAGCATTTCATTGGAGTATACTTGCAAAATAGTAAGTTACTGGTTTGAAGAAAAGAAGAAAAAAAAGGAAAAAAGAACCAAGGTCGTTGATGCATAAAAGGCACAAGTTCAGGCTATAGCCTGGGTTATATTGCCCAATCCAGTCTGAGACCTTTGAGTTCTTATTCCAGCAATAGAATCTGTGTGGTTATTGGAATAACATTGGTTAAACAGATACACATGTGGACATAGGAATACTATTGATTAAATAGATACACATTGTCACCAGTCAGTAAGTGTTAACCTTACCTAACTGGGCACCGTGATGGGAAGCTATGAGATTGCACAGGGCTTCTCCTGGGCTATGTGCAACTGGACAGCGTGGTATTTCCACGCTGCATAAAAAAAAACGCAGCAGTTATGGGAGAATGGGAAGGAGGGAAGCAATGAAATCAGTCAGTTGAGGATGAACTGGTGTCTTCGTGGTAGTGGAAGAGGCCATGTATGAAGTGAAAGAAAAGGTTTTGAGTGAATTACCAGAGATATATGCCGGTCCTGTACAGACCCATATTTATATAGTTTCTTTGATCACATGTTATTTCCTACTAAGAGATCAACAGATAAAATGCATCGTATTGAAACAATAATTAAACATCAACAATAATCTCAATAGTATTAAAGATACGCATTAAGAACATGCCATATAAGGGGGTGGAGCAAGATGGCGGATGCTGAGCTCCTGAGCGCCATGATTTTTCCTCGCTGAAGATTACATTTTATTACGGTTAGAAGGAAGAGGAAGGGTAAACCCCTGCCTGTCTTTGAGTCACGGAGGCCTTCTTGAGTGGGCCCTATGGATTTATTTGTTTGCCTTGAAGCTGATGTGCTCCTTAGCCTTGGGAGCCAGCCATTAGGAGCTGAGCCAGTGGAAGGAAGATTGGTGGCTTCTTTAACTTACGATATTGCACTAAGTCTCAAGGGGGGGGGGGGGAGGCAGCCTCCAGACCCGGCAGAGGTGATGACCAGAGGTGGGAGAAGGCAATCCGCTGCAGCAGACGATCCATTGTTCCTTGAGGCAGCATCGGCAGGGCTGGCGGGTCTTGCCACAGCTCTGCTAGAGGCACCGTCACTTGCACCCAGTGATCAGGCCTCGGGAAGCAAGGGAAGACATGTGCCCGGAGCAGTGCAAATATTGTTTTTTGCTTTGGAAAAACCTCAGGCTTTTATTCCTGGAATCGATATGAATTGCAATAGATGGTTTGGATGATGCCCTTTGTTGGGCAATTTAAGCATCTTTCTGAACAGAATGCCAATCTGAATGCTAATGTTTTGAGTCAAGATGCAGAGATTAAGACTTGTAAATGCAGAGTGGATATGTTGGACCCTAAAGTGAAGAAGCTGCTCTGGGATGCCTGGCTTAAAAATAATACTTTATACATTGGAAAACTGGCGAACCTTGAGAATGTTTGTTTCTAAAAGGAACAACTTGTTTTTTATTAATTTCCCAAAGTTAAGAGTTGCAATCGGCAGGAGGAGATACTAAAAATGGAAATTTTGAAATTATTTGAATCCCTACCACATGCTTTCTATATTCCAGAGAACAGATGGATTTCTCACAAGTATCTACTGATAGACTGGATCTTGCCTTTTTCTTAGAGTCTTCTAAAGACTGGCTGCTACTATCAGTTTTGATTGTGACTTTTAAGATTGAGACTGATCGAGATTTAATTTTGAGATTATTTTTTAAGAATAAGAAGCAATTGTTTTTCAATTTAAAAATATTAGTTTTTTACCAATGAAGATAGATCGATAAAAGAGAAGAAAGCAATTCCTACCGATCTGGATGTGACAGATTGGGGTCTCATTTTTTGCTAAAATTTCCCTGCAAGTGTGTTGTTAAATATGAATTATTTGATCCGCTTCAATTGACTTTTTGGTTTGAGTGACAAACGAATTTCTTCGACAACTGCTTCTAGATCTCGCCCCTTGGATAATCCTGAGACCTAGTAGAATTATCTTCATTAATTAAAGTGTGCTATTTTTTCCTGTTTCTTTAGTACAGAGAGATATCTCTCATTTCCTATGGTTTTGGATAGCTTCAACCTGCCCCCTCACTCTCCCCAATATGGAGGACTTTACAGAGATAGTAAAAATATGGTTATCTGATTTATCTCAGATTTTAAACAAGTGTAATGCATGCAATTTGTATTAAGAAATTAGATAAGTTTAAAAATAAATGCCAAATATAAAAGTGATAGCCATTGTTCATAACCAGCAAAATACATTCAAAAAAACCACTCAGTTGTTTCCCTCCTGAAGCTAAATCTCACACCAAGAGAATTAATCAGAAATCTACAAGACTGGCAGTGCTTGAGTAACAAGCCAGACTTCTGATGAAATGGATGAAATTTCAATTTACTCTGTTCACATCTGGTAGAGAATTCCAGACAGTGGTCATGACACACGAAAGAGCACGTTTCCTGGTACGGCTAGATGTGGTACTTTTAGCCAAGGACACAATCGGCAAGCTTTTTCCCTCTGAATGTAAGGTATGTAAAGGGAGAATAAGGCTTCAGATAATGTTGTAATTACAGTACCTTGCCAAACTCTTCACACCCTTTTGCATTCTGCTGTCTAAATATATACAATTCCAGAATGCATTAAAGTAGGAGTTTGTTTCACTGATTTACACAACCTACTTTACACTTTCAACTAGAAAGAACAATTACAAAAAATAATTAAGAATAAGAAACCAAAAGGTTTTGATTGCATAAGTCTTCACACTCTTTGTCATGGCAAATCCACATTAACCCAGTTTCTAGAGCGTGCCTTGAGACTCAAAAGTTGAATAGAACCCACCTGTGTCCATTTGCAGTAGTAGGGTTGATTTGAATACTCCTAGATGTAGAATCAAACTGTTCCTTATCGGTCCTACAGTTCAGTCCTCCACCACTGGGTAGTGCACCTCCTCCTGCAACATGGAGACTGGACAAGTCAAACTTGTGACATCACCGGGTATATCCTGCTGGTCTTCTCCCATGATCCCCCAGTGTGTCCAGACTCCATGCAGCATGAGGACGTAGTGAGCCTAGGTGCTGGGCTCACTTGAGAAGCAGTTTAGGAGCAGTTAGTCAGGATTTGATTTACCTTGCATTTCTTTTGCCCTTCTTTAGGTGTAATCCTGTAAATTGAATTCATTTTCATTTAATTTCATTTACTTTTACTTTATTTATTTTCACCTAGTCTGCCTTAGTGTAAAGGGGGGTTCTGTCCCTTTTCAAAGTTCACGCTGCCAGCTAGCCTCTCTGCTTGGGATTCTTCGGTCTCTGTGCCCGGTGATGATCTCTCCCCCAGGACTGTACGGGGGAGAGCTCTGTGGAACACCTGCATTTTGGCAGTGTCCATGCGGCAGATTCCCATCGCGGCAGGAGCCTCAGGCCATTCGAGGTTCTTTAGCCGGTGGGCCGGGGCTCGCAGCGTCTGCTACTTCTGGTGGCGCGAGGCAGCAGCGTGTCTGGACAGCTCTTCACCCCGCAGCTACAGCGGGGTAACTGCTGCATCCCGACGCCACAAGGGAGTCTCTCGAGTCCGCATGGAGGGGCTCTGAGCTCTTGCCGCCTCTGTGGTGTTTGGCGCCAAGCGGGCCTGCTTTGGATTGGCGCCATTTTCTCGGCAGGGCTGAGGCCTCGTGGCGGAGAGCGGAGCAGCCCCGCGTTTGAGCAGACGACGCTGTTCCACGCAGCTACACCCAGATAAGGACATCCTTTTGCTGTTACTTTTAATTTTAATTCTAATTTTAATTTCCTTTTAAGGCGACCTGTCAGTCTGCGGCGACGGGTCGATGTTTAGCAGAGGACATATGAGGCTACTGGATAGCATCGACGCATTGGTACGGGGCCATGGCCCGGTCCATTCTATGCCTTTCAGAGGTCATTGTGAAAATGGCCGACTGGGGCTGGTTGCTAAGATATGTGCTCTTCATTAGTCAGTGGGGACCATTACCAGTGTATTCTGCAACATTTGCGTGAGCTTGCATAATCTTTACTTGCAACCAATCGAAATAACTGTCCAAAACCAGTTGATGCAGTCACTACTTAAATTTGCCTCGCTTGACAGTAAAAAAAAGAAAAAAAAAGACATATTTATTTTATACCGATAGGTCACTCACAGCATATTTGGCGATTCCTCGTCCTGGTGTTAATCATGCAGATAATTTCTGCTCTAGTTGTGGTGATGTGACTTTTACATCACAAAAATGGCATATGACTGTGGCGGTTCAGAAAGCCTACAATTTATATTTTGGCTGCAGAATAAAAGATCAGGATAAAAGCTAGGCGCCACACATATGCTGCAATACATGTGTAGCAGATCTCAGGCTGTGGATGGATGGGAAAAGACCATCAAAGTCTTTTGTGGTTCCAATGATCTGGAGAGGGCCCATGGATCACGTCGGCGATTGCTACTTCTGCATGGTTCCTCCAATTCTGGAGGGCATATCCAGGTGATGTAAGCGGTTGGCCTACTGGCATTGCGTCGTGGGCGTGGCTACCAGAGTCTCCTTTCTTTTTTGTCACACCATGTAAGACTCCACATCTTCTGAAACAACGCTGGACTCTGGGGCATTTGACACCCTCTTATATGCCCTTGGTGGATCACGCTTGGTTTATTGCAACTCATTGCTTAGCTGCATTCCACATTCTCAATTAAAAAGACTCCAACTGGTCCAGGACATAGCTGTAGAGCTACTTTGTGTTGCAAAGAATAAAGCCCTTAAGAGGTGTGACAAATAGGGTGTTTGACGCTGGTGGTTTTTTCCATTTCCCTCTTTTTGCTTCCCACCTCTGTCTAGATGGACCTCGGTTCCGTTCTCCCTCGTGGAATCCGGCTGTGCCTGTTTAGTTGTCGGTTTGGGACTTACGCAAGAACACTTTGCTTGTAACCTGTGTTCCATGGACCTTAGGTGAGGTTCCGTCGCTTTCTGGGAGGTCTCTTTGCTGCCTGTCCCTCCGTGGAGGCGGGTTCTGCGGGAGAGCAGCAGCGGTTGCTAACACTTGACACCCTGGTGGGGTCGAGAGCCAAGGGGGAGCTCAAGCGGATTTTTCAGGCGGAGCTCCGGTAGCCTTCTCAGTAGGTCTGCTTCTAGGGCGTTCAGTGTGTTTGCGATGGCGAGTTTGTCTTTCTGAAGCACTAGCGATGCTTGGGGCAGAGTTCTGTGCTGTTTTCACCAGTGAAGAGGATCCAAGTGGGCTCTCGGTTGTGTCTTCCTGGTTGGCTTACCGCCTGTTGACGTGAGGAGCGGGCTGGGGTCGGTGCCTGCTCTGTTCGTTTAGGGGCCGAGCCGACTGGATAGGTCCCTCCCAATGATTACTGCTCTGGTACATCCCAGTGGTGGAGGACTGAACTGTAGGACCGATAAGGAAATGGAAATTACACTTACCTGGTAATTGATGTTCCTTGAGGGAGTACAGTTCAGTCCTCATTCCCGCCCGGGGATGGATGTTTCAGACGCGAGGCGTCAGTTCCGAGTATGCTTTCGGATCCTAGAGTCGGCAACGGGCTCTGATTGGCAGGTAATCGCGAGAGAGCAACCTTTTCTGCCTATACTCTTCCTTAGTTCTCCTTCCTTCTAGCTCTCTGTCTTCCGCTGTTTGGTGCGCAGGGGGACAGGGGCACGGAGGAGGGTGTTTTCGGCCTTTTTTTTTGGGGCCCTGTGATTTTAAAGTTGAAGTTTGAGCATAGCTTTGTATTTAGTACTTTAACTGGTTGTTTGTTTGCTCCTTTGAGTCTGCTTTGACAGTAGGTCACTGGGGGATCATGGGAGAAGACCAGCAGGATATACCCGGTGATGTCACAAGTTTGACTTGTCCAGTCTCCATGTTGCAGGAGGAGGTGCACTACCCAGTGGTGGAGGACTGAACTGTACTCCCTCAAGGAACATCAATTACCAGGTAAGTGTAATTTCCATTTTGTATTGTATGAAGCAAAGGTCTAAACACGCTTAACACAGAACTTTTGAAAGAACTCATGGGTAAAGTTGTTGAACGGTACAGAGTGAGGAAAGGCTGTAAGAAAAAATCAACATGTTTGAATATCTCTGGGGGGCACTCTCAGGTCCATCATTATAAAGTGGAAGCAGTTTGACACCATCAAAACATTGCCTCAGTCAGACCATTCACCCACCACACTTAATATCAGTAGCTGCTGCTTAAGGAAAATCTTGAGGAAGGTCATCATAAGAGAATAGGGAAAATGTTGGCTGTTCAACAATGTCACGATTACTCCACAAACATGGCCTGCATGGAAGGATGGCAAGAAGGAAGCTGTGCTTGAAGAAGAGACATATGATGCACTGCATAGTGTTTGTAAAGAAGCACTTACTGCAGTGCTTCTTGGTTTTCTCCTGGAGGTACACCTAGCCATTTGAGTTTTCAAGATCACCACAATGAGTATGCATGAGAGATCTGCCTATATTGGAGATCCTTTGTATGCAACTATGTCTTTTGCATATTCATTATGGTAATCCTGAAAACCTGTCTGGCTAAGTGTACCTCCAGGAGAGAACATAAGAAATGCCATACTAGGTCAGACCAAGGTCCATCAAGCCCATTATCCTGTTTCCAACAGTGGCCAATCCAGGTCACAAGAACCTGGCAGGTTCCCAAAAAGGTACACAAGTTCCACAATGCTTATCCCGGGACAAGCAGTTGATTTCCCAGGTCCTTTTTATTTTATTTAACAGGTTTTAATACCACTTTATCACGTAGTCAAAGCGGTTTACAGTATAACATCAGCTCAATGATAACATTATAACAAGGGCAACAAACGGGAGTATAAACATGAACTAGGGCTGAACAATGTTAATGTTTTATGGAATTTTCCTCCAGGAACTTGTGTTAAACCCAGCTACACGAACAGCCTTCACTGCATCCATTACAGAGTTTGATTACGCGTTGAGTGAAAAAATATTTCTCTTATTAGTCTTAAATGGGTTACATTGTAGCTTCATTGCATGTCCCCTAGTCTTTTAACTTTTTGATGGCGTAAACAACTGATCCTTGTTTACCTGTTCTACTCCATTCATTAATTTACAGACCTCTATCATATCCTCACTCAGCCGTCTCTTTTCCAAGTTGAAAAACCCTAACCTTTTAAGTCCCTCCTTATAGGGGTATCCTTCATCCCCTTTACCATTTTGGTGGCTCTTCTCTGTCCCTTTTCTAATTCCGCTATATTCTTTTTAAGGTATAGTGACCAGAATTGCATACAATTTCAAGGTGCAGTCACACCATGGAACGATACAGAGGCATTATAATTTCCTTGGTTTTATTCTCCATTCTTTTCTTTGACTCCTAGCAAACTATGTGCTGATTGCTAGCATTCTATTTGGAGAGGATTGAGAAGCACTGACTTAGGTTGCATGCTTATGGGGAAGGTTGTGGTCTATGGAGACCAGAGTGGAGCTCTTTCGTCTTAATGCACTGCTAAGCAATATATGTGGTGTAAAACAAAACATGGCCCATCACGCTTCTAACTCCATTCCTTCAGTAAAACATGGTGGTGGCAACATTTGTTGAGGATTCCTTTCAGAACTGAAGACAGGGAGGCCTATGAAAATTGAAGATGAATAGCACAAAGTACTTTCGGATCCTAGAGGAAAATCTGTTCTATTTTGCCATAGACCTGGGACTGGGAAGAAGATTTGCTTTTCAGCAGGACAATGATCCTGAGCAGAAAGCAAAAACAAAAATGGAGTAGCTCTGCAAGAAGAAAGTGAATGTCTTTGAGTGGCCCAGTCAAAGGCTAGAGCCGAATCTGAAAGGAAATCTGTGGCAAGAATTGAAGACTGCAGTCTATAGTTGATTCCAGCCAACATGAAAGAGCTTGAGACATTCTACTAAGATGACTGGGCAAAAACTGCACCATCCTATTGTACGCAGTTGATAAGACACTTATCTTAAAAGAATCATGGTTCCTCTTGATGCAAACGGGACTTCTATGAAGTATTGAGTCAAGGACTGTGAAGACATATGCAATCAATACTTGTTGGTTCCTTATTTTTAATTATCTTTTGAATATTCTGTAATTGTTCTTGAATGCTGAAAATGCGCAGTATATTGTATAGATGAGTGAAACAAATTTATATAGAAACATAGGCCATGTGGTCTTTTTCTGCCGTCTTGTTTCTATCTAGTCTGCCCTTCCATATCAAATACTAAAATCCCTTCTTTTCCCTTAGAGATCCTCTGTGTTTGTCCCATGCTTTTTTGAATTTAGATACTGTCCTCGTCTCTACCACCTCCACTGGGAGACTATTCCATACATCTACCACTCTTTCCATAAAGAAATATTTCCACATATTACTCCTGAGTCTATCCCCTTTCACCCTCATCCTTTGCCCCCTCATAGCAGAGCTTGCTTTCAATCGAAAGAGGCTCTTTTGTACATTTATGCCACGGAAGTATTTAAACGTCTGTAACATATCTCCTTTATCCCGCCTTTCTTCTAACGTATACATATTAAGATCTTTAAGTCTGTGCTCATATGCTTTATGACAAAGACCACTAACAATTTTAATAACCACCCTCTGCACCAACTCCATCCTATTCATTTCCTTTTGAAGGTGTGGGCTCCAGAATTGTACACAATACCCCAAATGAGGTCACACCAGAGACTTACACAGAGGCACTATCACCTCCTTTCTGCTGGCCATTCCTCTCCACATGCACCCAAGGATCCTTCTGGCTTTTACCGTTGCCTTTTCTACCTGTCTAGCCACCTTAAGATCATCAGAAACAATCACGCCCAGGTCCTGCTCTTCTTTCATGGTCAGAAGTACTTTGCCCCCTACACTGTACCGCTCCCTTGGATTTTTGTAGCCCAAATGCATGACCCTGAATTTTTTTAGCATTAAATCTCAGCTACCAAACTCTTGACCATTCTTCAAGTTTAGCAAGATCCCTCCTCATGTTATCTACTCCTTCCTGGGTATCTACTCTATTGCAGATTTTGGTATCATCTGCAAAGAGGCAAACCCTACCCAACAGCCGTTCCGCAGTATCACTAACAAAGATGTTAAAAAGAATTCGACCAAGGACAGAAGATCCCTGTGGCACACCACTGGTAACCTTCTCCTCAGAGTGAGCTCCATTTACCTGTACCCTTTGTCTCCTCACACTCAACCAGTTTCTCACCTAATCAGTCGCTCTAGGATCTATCCCTAAGGTGTTCAGTTTGTTTATAAGTCACCTGTGAGGAATGGTGTCAAAGGCTTTACTGACATTTAAGTACACCACGTGTAGGGCTCTCCCTCGGTCCAACTCCCTAGTCACCCAGTCAAATAAATCAATCAGTATTGTCTGACAAGACAATTTCTACATTAATGCATTTTGGATTGTGCTGTTTTGGGCAGCAGAATGTGGAAAATGTACAAGGATGTGGAGACTTTGCAAAACTGCATTTAGATCCCTTACTGTTTAGGACCTTAAAAACCAGTGTGGTATTGCAGGCAGTCTGTTTTGGGCTTATAGGGTAATGAGGAACCTTCAATTATTACAGTAGTGGCCAAAAAATTAAGGCAGAGTCCAAAATATCAGAATTTTATTAGAAAAGTACGTGTTATTGTCACTTTCATGGTCAAAAGCTTTAAGAACCAAAGATATATATGTCATTTTCAAAGTTTTATTCAGGAAACAATGTATGTGTCAATATTTGATAGGGTCCATGATTTTTCAGCATAGCCTGGATTCTTGTAGGCATACTGTTAACTAGTGTTTTACAGTATGCCGGAGTGATTTTGTTGACCCATACATGCTTGAGTATGTCCTTTAAATCTGCTTCTGAAGTTGGACGGTGTGCTGCCATCTTTTTCTTCATAAGATTCCAACAGTTGTCAATTACATTGAGATCCGGAGAGTTTGATTGCCAACTTGGTAGCAGTTCGATCTTGTTCTCCATGAACCATTTTTTGACTGTTTTTGCAGTGTGGCACGGTGCCGAGTTCTGCTGAAATATAGTTGTGCCAGAAACATTCATGTGTATTTTAACTTTACTATTCAGCACGGATATGTATGAGGTTTGCTCAGAAAGTAATGCCCCACATGTTTTTTCTTAGTCCAGAATGAAGATAGAGGTGTGAAACTGAAAGGGTAGTAACTTGGAACTTCAAAGGACATGTGTGTAATTTTACAGTCGTCCGACAAATAGCGAGGCGGTAGTGATCCTTCAAATGGCGTCTGTGAGTGACACACGGTACAAACAACTAGCTGTAATTGAATTCTTGGTGGAGGAGAAAGAAAGTGTGAGAAACATTCACAAATGGTTGTGTGCTGTGTATGGAAGTTCTGCGGTAGATAGGAGCACCGTTGGACGATGGGTGAAGAGAGTAAAGGCTTCAGGAAGTGGTAAAATGGAACTGGAAGATCGGCCACGGTCTGGGCGTCCTGCTTCAGCCACCAGTCCAGACAAGTTGCAGCGCGCTGTTGACATTATTCGTGCAGATCGGCGCATCACGATTCGGGAATTGTCTGTACAGCTTTCCGTCAGTAGAGGTAGTGCAATGGCAATTATTGACTCTTTGGGATATTCAAAGGTGTGTGTGCAAGGCACACCCCAACAGCTTACAGTATTTTAATGCCCGCTGACAGCTATCACAGGGCACTGCAACTTGTCTGGACTGGTGGCTGAGGCAGGACTCCCAGACTGCGGCCGATCTTCCAGTTCCATTTTACCACTTCCTGAAGCCTTTACTCTCTTTACCCATCGTCCAACGGTGCTCCTATCTAATGCAGAACTTCCATACACAGCACACAACGGTTTATGAATGCTTCTCACACTTTCTTTCTCCTCCACCAAGAATTCAATTACAGCTCGTTGTTTGTACCGTGTGTCACAGATGCCATTTGAAGGATCACTACTGCCTCGCTATTTGTCGGCAACTGTAAAATTACACACATGTGTCCTTTGAAGTTTCAAGTTACTACCCTTTCAATTTCACACCTCTATCTTCATTCTGGACTGAGAAAAAACACATGGGGCATTACTTTCTAAGCAACCCTTGTATTTTGCAGCATTTACTCTCGCCTTTCTCAAAAATGTGCAGGCCACATCATCCATTCGCCGAGATACCACCCCATACCATGACCGATGGTAGGTGTTTAACAGTCTTGATTGTGTACTTCGAATTTAGTCGCTCTCCTGCTGGTCGACAGACATAGTTGTAACAACTCCCATGTACTTGTTGAAATGTACTTTCATCTGTGAACACTACCCTCTCCCACCATTCAGCAGATTTATTGTTCATCTTGCTACAAAACTGTATGCGGGCAGCAATTTGTTTCCTGGTCATCATAGGCTTCTTGGCAGGTCTTCTGGCCATGAGTTTGAATTCATCCACAAGCCGTCGTTGGAGAGATCTGGCACTTATCTTTATTCCTTGATCATTAGCTAACTGAGATGAAGTATGTGGACTAGATGTAATAATGCTTTTGAGGAGTCGGTCATCTCGTCCAGTAGTTATCCATCTGCGCCCACATTTCGAACGACATGTATGGCCACCTGATTTCAGAACATTCTAAACTGCACACCTTGATATATGCAAATGTTTTACAATAGCACATTGCGAATATCCTTCAGCATGGAGTGTGACAACTTGTCCCTTTAAAAGTCATTAATATCGCACTTTCTACCCATCTTGATTGTATATTTTACACGTAACTTTCAATCTTTTCTTAGTCGTAAAAATTCAAAACTTCATCCAAGAAACCACCTAGTGAGTGTAAGTAAACTAAAATGGACATCAGATGCATGCTGTAACTAATAGCCATGCTGATTAAATAAGTAAGCACATGTGACATCTCCACAATACATTATTTAACAATAAACTGTAGAAAAAAGATACCTGCCTTAATTTTTTGGCCACTACTGTATCTTTGCACATAATAGCCACGTCCCTTATCCCATCCCCCATCTCACCGTGCTTGTATTCTTCTGCATAACACAGAAATGTCATCAGAAATTTAGTATGCTGTTTTTATACAAGAGTTCAAGTAGTATCACTTGTAAAATTAGCTGGCTCTGGGACACTAGACTCTTTTCCCTTCCTGTTGTACAGGTGCTGGACTGGTGACATAGTTTCTTTCCATTGCTTTCTATAAATACAGCACATGGTATGTTCATGAGTGTGGAACATTTTATTTTTGCTTCTGGGAACTAGGATTGGTTATTGCTGGTGCTGGATTTATTGTTCTCTTTTTGAAATTAAAATCAGTTTAACACCACTGTGGGAGATGGGTATTGAGAGGAAAAACACCTACCATTCTTCTTTTCTAAAAAGAAACTCTCCAGCCAGGACTGGAGAAATCGCATGCACCTGGTTGGCAGGGTGACAAATTTTGGTTTCCAGCACTTGTCACTCAGCCATGGAGGAAGGGAACATGCCATAATGACCTGTACAGCTCGTGAGATGGGAGGGGTGGGGGGTGATGACTTGAAGCCGGAGAAGGCAAGGAAGAAGTTGAAGGGGGAGGAAAATGAAAAACAAGAGTGCAAAGAAAAATCAAACTAAAAAAAAAAAAAGCAAGTTCCCCATATCTCCTCTCTTTTTCTTCTTTAAACTCTTTCCTTAAAGTCATGCATGAAAGATTAAAATGATAAATCAACAGGGGGGGGGTGAGCGAATGGACAGAAAACAAGTAGAATTTCTCCTGGCTTCTAAGATTTTTGGCTGGCGTCCACATTCTAAATATTTTTCCATCTCTGCCTCCAGCCTTAGAACAGACTCTCCAAGTTGCTTCTACCATAAATAGTTGCCTCCTGACTTCCTGTTCATATCTGTGCAGTTTGCTATATAAAATTCATATGTTTTTTAATGTTATGATACATTTATTTATACTGCACAGTGAAAACGAATTAAGGAGCTTTCAGTATCTTTCTATGACGCATCATCATCAGTCAGCATTAATTTGGATGCTATCATTTGCTGAGGAGATTCATTCTGACTTCTCTGTGCTGTTGTGCAGGTGGTTGTCATATACTACCGCTGCTGCTACTACTACCATTACTACTACTATTCCTCATTTGTATAGTGCCGTACATATTAGGTGTAAGATATGGTCTCGGCTCATCAGAGCTTACAGTCTAATCAAGACAAAAACTGTAGCAAAACTGGGGGCTAGGGTATGGCAAGATACACACACAGGTAGTGGACAAGAGTGAGGAGCATCAGGATCGAAAAGCAGCCTCAAAGAGGTGGGCTTTTAGCCTAGATTTGAATAGGGCCAGAGAAGGAGCCTGATGCACGGACTCAGTTAGTTTGATCCAGGGATATGGAGCAGCAAGGTGGAATGAACGGAGTCTGGAGTTGGCAGTGGTAGAGAAGGGATCTGCCAGAGGAGCACAGTTCCCAAGGAGAGGTGCCAAGTGAGATAAGAGAGGAAAGGTAGTGAGGAGGTGCAGAATGAGTGCACTTGTAGCTCAGTAGAAGCTTGAACTGGATGCGGAAGGGAGCAAGTGAAGAGACATGAGAAGAAGGGTTACATGAGCATAGTGACACTGATGGAAGATAAGTCATGCCGCAGAGGTTTGAACAGATTGAAAGGGAGAGAGATGAGCAGGTTACAATAGTCAAGATGGGAGGTGACTATTTATTTAACTGGTTTTATATACCGCCTTTCGATACGTCAAGGCGGTTTACGCCGAACAGTAGTGAATGGATCATACTAGTGAGTGGATAAAGGTTTTAGTAGTTTGTGTAGAAAAGAAGGGACAAATTTTGCTGATGTTAGCTAAAACCTGTTGCTTCTTTCTCTCTATCTGTTGGATGTGTGCAGAGAAAGAGAGAGTAGAGTCAAAGATGACCCCAAGGTTATGAGCTGAGGAAACAGGTTGGAGTGTGGTGGTGTTCACAGAAATAAAGAAGGGGGAAAGTGGGTTTAGAGGGAAAGATAAAGAGCTCAGTTTTGGCCATGTTCAATTTCAGACGGTGGTGAGACATCCAGGCAGCAGTATCTGATAGGTAGGCAGAGATCTGGGCCTGGATTCCTAGAGAGATTTCAGGCGCAGAGATGTAGATCTGATAGTCGTCGGCATAAAGATGGTACTGAAAACCATGGGAGGAAATAAGTGCACCAAGGGACAGAGTGTAGAGAGAGAAAAGGAGAAGTCCCAAGACAGAGCCCTGAGATACACCAACTGAAAGAGTGATGGCAGTAGAGGAGGAACCACCATAACAGACACTAAAAGTGTGATGGGAGAGAGAAGAAGAAAACCAGGACAGAACAGAGCCCCTAAATCCAAGCGAGGACAAGGTTGTGATCAACAGTGTCAAAGGCAGCAGAAAGGTCAAGAAGGATGAGGACTGAGTAAAGGCCCTTAGATTTGGCAAGGAATAATTCACTGGAGATTTTGGCAAGAGCCATTTCTGTGGAATGTAGAGGACAAAATCCAGATTGCAGTGGATCCAGAAGGTCTTGAGAGGAAAGAAAGTCAAGACAGTGGCAGTGAACCGCTCGTTCAAGCAGTTTTGAAGCAAAGTGAAGGAGAATTTCTAGGCTGATAATGGGCGGACAGGTAGGGTCTAGTGAAGACTTTTTCAGGAGAGGTGTGACCAGAGTATATTTTGAAGGCCACAGGAACAGTTGCAGTGGAAAACAATAGGTAGAGGATATGACAGATGGACGGGATGAAGGTGGAAGAGATAAGAGCTTAGTAGATGGGTGAGAATGGGATCAGAGGAGCAGGTAGTCAATTTGGAGGTGGAGAGAAGATTGCCGTTTTCTCTTTAGTGATTTCAGAAAAGAAGGAAAGGATGACAGAAGGTGAAGGAAGGATTGGGATTGAAAAGAGAGAAGGTGGGGTGAAGATGAACCTGTGGTGAATTCAAGGCTAATCTTCTGGACTTTTGTCATGGAAATAGCCAGGGTCTGGGCAGAAAGTGAAGGAGGGATTGGGAGAGGAGCAACCTTGAAGAGAGAGTTGAGCGTAGCAAAGAGATGGCGCGGGTCAGAGACAAGCGGGTCAGGTGGACATAGTACGCTAGCTTGGCCAGTGTTATGGCTGACCGGAAAGAGGTTAGCATGAATTTGAAATGTAGGTAGCAAGCTTTTGTTAAAGAAGGCATTTGGGAATTTAGGAACATGTTGACTAAAATGGGGAGAGCTACTGCACATGCTTCCCCAAAAATGAACATGGCCTGGCACTGAACTTGTGCTAAAATATGGAGATGTTCCTAGCATGTCCTCATGTAACTAGCACGGGTTTCATGCTACCCCCACACTATGCTGTATGGCACGGTCGTCATGGGTGTAGTTGTTGCCAACTATTGGCAATAAGTGCAACATTGCTGGTGCCAAAGATGTCCACATTATCTGTGCTGTGCACGCTCCATCCTTGACCTGCCCAGTCTCTGCCGGAACCCGTGCTATCTAGGTAGCACAGGAATTTTAGCATGGCCACATTTTGGGCATGTGGTAAAATTTACCATGGTGCACTTGGCATGCACCGAATCCCATGCTACCTGGTAGCGTGGTATAGTAAACATGCCGCTTAGTAAACAAGGATTATCCAGAAACAAATAGAAACTCTAGTGGGGGGAGGGAATTAACTTTTAGATGGCGGAGGGAGCTGATAAATCACAGCAGCCTATGGGCTTGCACCCCTTCTGACTTCTGTGGGCTGTTGAAGGCCTGCTCCTTGAAAGAGGGTCTGGGTTGTGCTAATTCAGCCATCTGACTGGCCGTGGGCCTCAGCAGAGTGTAAAGAAGCAGGAGCGTCAGATTTTTGCCTTTGAGCAAAACACGTCCAGAAGGTCCTGTGCTATGCATGTGAATGAGTATGGAACTCTTTTTAGCAGTGGAACAAATGCTTGGTACATCTGCCCTAAAATTCAGTAGCTTATCTTGTCCTTGCGTGCCTTGGCATTGGGAAGCTCCTTGTGGTAGACCAGTGTGATGACTGAGGTTCCAGTGATAACAGCACAAGAGTGCTGGCTTGCACACCTTTATGTGTATTGGGGTGGGGGAGATGGTTATATTTTGTGAGGTGTGGGTCTGTGTGTCGCTGTGCTTCACATGCTGCAGCTGACCCAGCAGAGTAGCTAAGTGAAGTAGACTATATAGTAAATTGTAGAGTTGGTGATAACTTCATAGAAATAGGTATGAGATGGGGTAACCCCCACCCCCAAGATTCAGATTATATATATATATAAACATCACAGAGCATGATCCATCTGCTATATGTTTCTGTACAATGCTGCATACACTTACTATCGTAATATTTAATCATATTAGTGCTAGTAGTTAAGCAGGGGTCTCAAACTCCAGTCCTGGAGGGCCGCAAACCAGTCAGGTTTTCAGGGTATCCCTAATGAATATGCATGAGATATATTTGCATGCACTGCCCCCACTGTCTGCAAATATATCTCATGCATATTCATTAGGGATACCCTGAAAACCTGACTGGTTTGCTGGGGAATCCTGGATTGGAGAATGGAGGTGGAAGAGATATTCTGGAGATGGGGGGGGGGGGGGGGAGGGGGAGTCAAGAAGAACCTGATCAGTGCTTTCATACCATTAGGTGAGAGACTGGGGGGACCAGAGAGGGCAATGTTCTAATTCCCCACTGATATTTGATTAGATTGTAAGTTCTCACGAGCAGGCACAGTCTGTTTCCATATATCTGTGCAGTGCTGCGTATGCCTTGTGGCACTATATAACTGATTAATAGTAGCAGATGTGCCTGGGTGTGTGTGGGGGGGGGAATAGACTAGAAAAGCACCCATAGAAAGATACTCATCCCTGGACAGGAAGTACAAGCAGCTCTGAATGTCACTTCAGACTCTTATAAGTTAAACCGGATGAGTTTCCAGCTGATGCCCAGTTGGTTGGCAGTGTAATACAAAGCTGATCCAGGGTGCTGTCTTTTAGCACTGAAAAGAAACTGACGATTTCCCTTTTGCACTTAGGTGTGTTTTTGCCTGTGAACCTTTGACGTTTCTTCTGGATTTTATGAGGGGGGGGGGGAGAGGAGGTTGTGTGTGGTAGAACAGTGTGTTGGGGAATGCCTGCCTTTGTGAACCAAATTCTTACTCTGCGGCTTTTAGTTTGTAAGAGGCTCGCTGGAGCTTCCTATCCTGGGATGTCTCTGAGCGGAGAAGGCCATTTTCTGTTTGCCAATGGGAAGTTTTCTCAAACTGCGGTGATGGTGGTGGACAGTTCTAAAGCTGCCTGCATTTGAGCTTGGAAGCTTTGCCATGCTGTTGTGAGGTTTGAATAATATCTCTTTTCTCAAGCAGAAAGAGAGCTGTTGTAGCCTGCATCCCGGCCTTACACTGTAGTTTTTATTTTATATTTAAAAAATGTCCATGTTTTTGAGGGTAACACAACCTGGATTAGCTTGATCATAAAATGGTGTCTGCTGGCAGCTCTGGGGGAGCTGGAGGATGGGAAGGGGGGTGGAAAGGAAGGGAACATTGAGGAGTGAGAAGGAAAGTATAGGGAGGAGTGGTAGAAGAAAGATTAATGATTCCAGTTAGAGGTTTTAAGAGGGCATGTTTTCCCTTGGTCCCTTAAGTAAGGTAACGTCGCCAGGCAGGGAGGCCTGTGGATATAATCAGTGGTCTGTGCTGAAATGAGCTTAGAGGGGGTCTGATGAACAGGTGCTGGGTGGGGGGGGGGGGGAACTAATAGCGGCAGAGATCCTGCAGTAACATCCCCTGTCTTGGGCCTGGGATCTGTAGTAAGGATGAAGTCAGGCAGGTTCTGAATAGAATAGGGGAGGCTCTGCTATAGTTCGCACTTTTGCTGCAAGTCCAGCCTGGCAGCCGTGTTCAGCAGAAGACTGAATTATTTATTCTGAACACTTTAAAGGTGTAAGAAGATAAATTCTTTACAAGTGTTAAATCCAAAGTTGATGATGTGTCCAAACTTTTGTAGGCCACATATGGTCCCTTCTTCAAATGAGGTATAGCCTAGGGATCAGTGCACCTGAAGACCGCATCTGGATTCTGGGCCTGGGGATGAGGAACATGTCTGGAGCACATCTGTTAGAAGTTTTCACCCAGGGGCATTTAATTTAATTTATTAGTCCACTTAATTACAAAATTACACCCTAAGTGGGGAACAGTAACACGCTACATACAGCCAAAAAGTAGCATAAAATATACAGAAATAACGCATGATGACCAAGCAAATGGAGTACTAAAAGACCTTTCAAGCAGCCATAATTTCATGGTCAGGTCTGAGCTACATATGGAGGTGGATTTACTGATTACAGTGGCATTGACTCAATAAGATCCTTCTCTAAAGATGGATTAATTGCCAACTCTGTTGTCTTGCACACAAGAAATTTGTATTTTGTTTACAGTGGTGCCTTTTTCCCAGCCAGGGCGCTTTACAGTTCAAACTGTTCCAAAGGTGCTTTCATAGTTTGCTGACTAGAATTACTGAAAGTGGGAGGGACGGCGGTGCAGTGATCGGTCACACAAGGTAATAGAGTTAAAAAAAAACAACAACCCACAAGCAGAAACTGGGACTAAGGCGTGAGTCTTGACTCAGAGTCCCCTGCGCCAGCCTGAGGGATTTTGCTGGAGATACTGAGACCTGCTCTATCCAAAGTCATTGCAGCTTCTTTGTTAAAATCAAAAGAAAACACAGTAGCAGTTGATGATAGGAAGAAAAGACCAAATGGTCCATCCAGTCTGCCCCTTTATTCCTGCCCGTGCTGCTAAGATACTTCCCAGCTGCCAGTCAGCCTGCCAGAGAGCAGGTCCACTTCTGAGCTATTGCATTCCTTGGCCTCCCTCTCTTCTTGGCCGCACTCTGCTTTGGATAGGGGCGCATACTAAACCCCTTTCTTAAGGCTAAATAAACGTAAGATGATATAAAGAAGGCGGAGAAATGAGAGCTTGGGCATCAGCTTTGAAGTTTTAGGATCTAGGGAAAACACTTTCTGTTTGGTCACTCTTTGGAGACCGGCACGGATGCAGAGACAGGAGAAGGGCAAATGCCTTTCCTCAGGCGAGAAAGGAGGCTGATCTCAGTGGAGAGTACATTCATCGGAGGATAGTGGAGTATCTTGAATCTAGGGGTTTACTGAATCTGAGGCGAGATCTTGTTTTACCACAGGACAACCACACCTGATCACTTAATTTGATTGGCTGACCAGAGGGTTTAGATCAAGATTGAGCACCGGGTATATTTATTTCTGGATTTCAGCAGAGCTTTTGACGCCATCCCAGGAAGATCATAAATAAACTGAGCAGCCTTGGATGGCTCCCAAGGTTATGGACGGTTAGAAACTGGGGCACCTCAAATTAGTCCTGGTGGCCCTTTCTCTTCACTGATTTTCTTAAGTGATATTGCAGGGGAGGGCTGGCTGTTTGCAAATGATAGTGAGATCTGTACTGGAATGAATGCTTCTGACTGAGCGAACAGGATGAGGAATGATTTTCAGGCCAGGCTGGATAGATCGTAGTCACCTGGGATTTATCAGGAAGGAGGAAGGGTGGGATGAGTAAAGCTGGGAGTGAGGGAACAGAGATGGGTCTGCAGTTTGTATTAGCAGATCGTAAACTCTGGAGATGCGCCTGTCTTTTATATGTGTGTGTATAGCGCTGAGCATACCTAGTAGCGCTATATAAATAAGTAATAGGAGAAGGGATGAAAAGGATTCTTCAATGGGAGAAAGAATAGGATAAAGAGGGTGAGAGAAAATCAGAAGTTTGACTTAAAAAGAAAATGAAAACATGCAAAATACATAAAAAAGGAAGAAATGGAGAAAAGGGAAAAAACCAGCACAGAGACTCTTCATTAGGTCCTTTTTGAAGTGCTGGCAAGCCAGTGCCGACGCCTGGTGACCCAGCAGCCTCTGGGTTTTCTTGGCAAGATATAACTGGAAGTAGATTTCTAGGCCTTTTCTTCTGAGGTAATGGAGGGTAAAGTGACTTAATTGAGCTCTGGTCTCTTGGGTACTAGGTTGTTGGTATAACCACTAGGCTATTCCTCCACTCTTTTCTCTTCTATTTATTATATAATTTATTTTCAGTTTTTACGTCAACTAAGTTTGTGGATGTTTATGATTTTATGTATCTGTTTTCATTACTCTATTTTCTTTCCTTATCGTGCTAGACCAGATGAGTGAGTTATGCTCCCCAGCCTACTGTAGGTGGAGGCACTTGGTATGTTTACTGGTGTACTATTGTGATAGAAAACAGAGAGAAGGGCTAAATGGCCAATTTTCTCAATGGAGAAAAGTGAATAGTGGAATACCTCAGGGATCTGTGCTGGGTCTGCCCTTGAGGGCGGTTGATAAATTACGCCTAGGCTTCCCCCTTCCCTCTTGCTGTCCTCTATCTGTTCGCTGTGATTTTCTGCTATTTTTTATTCTCTCCGTTATGTTTCAGTTGTCTTCCATTTGGCTCTTTGCGCCTTTCGCTAAAGTAGCTCTAAATTAATAACAAACAAAAATGAACCTCCCCCTCCCTTGTTTTGCTTCTCTGGCAGCTGAGCTTCTAAGGCCTGTGGAGCAGTTGGGGCAGTCCTTCTAGGGTTTCCCTGGTCGACTTGACAGGTGCTGTGATTCCCTTTTCGCTACAGTTTTTTGCTTTAGTTGCGAGGCTGCTCAGGCTGCAGCAGCAACTCGGGGAGTTTTGTGCTCAGCCAGCTCCCTGGGCCTTTGACTACTTGCAAATTCTAGGATGCATAACATCAACCCTGGAGCTGGTTCCTTGGGCCAGGGCGCACATGTGCCCTTTGCAGAGACATCTGTTGATGCACTGGTCTCCCAACTCCCAGTTCGATCAGCACCTTCTTTTCCCCCCAGGAGATCAAGGAGTAGTTGGATCAGTGGTTGCACTCTCACCATCTGTTGGAAGGGATGCCTCTGGAGGTGCTATATTGGGTGATAATCACCATAGATGACAGCCTGAAGAGCTGGGGAGCTCACTTTCTGGGCATGTTTGCTGTTGTTCTCTGGTCCCCTCAGAAAACCTTCTGGTCAATCTTTAGGCTAGAGGCCATAGCGATTCATTTGGCACTAGAGAGGTTTTGGCCTCTACTAGCAGGCAAAGTAGTCTGCATGTTCTGTCAACTCCAAGACTGTGGCTTATGTCAAAAAGCAAAGCGGGACTCCTAGTATTACTGTTGCGGTTGAGGTGGCAGAATTGTGTTAAGCAGAGGAACATCTGTTTGCTCTGTTGATGGCTCACATAGCAGATGTCGACATGGTGCAGGCCAGCTTCATGAATCGCAATTCCATGAACTCAGTGTGTGGAGGAATGCCAAAGTGGAGAGCTAAAGGAAGGAAGAGGAAGGTGGTAGACTTGCATGCCCTGCTTCAGGAGTGGCCCCAGGAGGGGCTCCTATATGTCTCCCCCCCTCCTATCCCCATGGCCCTTATTGAGCCGTCTTCTTTGCAGAGTTCAATCTTATCTGAGCCTAGTGATTCTAGCAGAGCCAGACTTGGCCGCTCAGGCCATGGTATGTAGATAACTTGAGCATGTTAGCTGGATCCCCTCTCTCGCTTCCTCAAGAGAAGGACCTTCTGCCAAAGAGACCCCACATGGAGGATCCCATTCCCCTCTTGCTTATGACTTGTCTCTTGAGAGGAGCAGCCTGTCCAATAACTGTATCCTAGAGGTAACTGGGAGCCTGTGATGATGGATCATCAGTGGGGTAACTGATCATCTTTTCTTGCGTTGGAAAGAATCCAGATGGCGGCATTCTGACTTGTCTGTAGTCACTTAAATGAATAGGAAGCAAAACCTGAATAGACAATGTTACAGTAATCCAGATGGGAGATAACTGTACTGAAAAGAACTGTGATTTGAGCTTGGGTATCAAGGAAAAGACATATGACCAGAAAGTGTCAAAATTCGTGAAATGAGGATTTAACCTCTTTACTGATCTGAGAAGTGAAGGAGATTTCTGAGTCAAAGAGAATTTCTAAATATTGAAAAAGCGACTGAAGGGAGATAAATGAACCTTTTAAAGAAGAAGTCAGTGAGGGAGGTTGGAAATGGCCTGCAAGTGGTTTTATTGAGTTTCAATGAGTTATTATGGAGCCATGATGCTACAGCATCCAAACAAGAATTCACCTGGGATGGTTTCTACCATGGTTTATCGGTATATGCAAGTAAATGTATGTCGTCTGCGTAAATGTATGTGGAAATATCTAGTATCTGGATAAGAGTCACTAAGGGGGCTGAGAAAAATGTTAAATAGCAGAGTGAACCCCGCAGGACATTGGGAAAGTAGCAGAATGGGCATGCGGAGTTGAGACTTGGAAAGCGATTTCTGGAGGAAGGAAGTAAACCAGGAAAGAACTGTATCTCTGATATTGATCTCATATAGATAGGCGAGAAGAAGGTTGTGGTTGACCAAGTTGAATGCTATAGAAAAGTCCAAGGAGATAACCAGGGTTATTTTGCCCTGGTCAAAGGCACTGTATATTCACTGAGGACAGTTGTAATAATAGTTTCAGTGCTGTGATGCAGTCTATAACCTGACTGACATTGAGCACTCATACATCCTGCATCCATGTGATCTGATAATTGGGATAACACAAACTGTTCGTTGAGCTTGGAAATGAAAGTTAGATTGGAAATGGGATGATAATTGTTGGTGTCTAACAGAGTGAGAGATGGGCTCTTTAGGATAGAACGAATTGAGGCCTTTTTTGAGGGAGCTGGAACGGATGGTTTGCATAATAGAGCAGAGCCCTAGAGAGAGCTCCACCAGCTAGGAAGAAGGGATAGGATCAGAGGAGCAGGTCATTTTCCGAGTTGAGTGAACAAGCTTCTGAATGCCCTCTGCGGAGATTGGGGAAAAGACCAGATGTGAGAAAAGGTACCAGAGGTGAGATTGCTGGGGTCAGGCAAAGTAGAATTTTGAGAGGGAGGAAGAGTCAATTGCAGACATGAATTTTGCCTAGGAAGGGTAGGGCTAGGGCCTCTAGATCTGGTGTGGCTTGTGAGATAGTGGGTGACTTGCTCAATAGGGATGAAAGTTGAGAGACAACTGCAAAATCAGATTTAGAGCCACTGGCCCTAGTGTTGACCTGGGCAGAGAAGTACATTTTCTTTGCGAGGGTGGTCTGGGATCTGTAGTTAGTGTGTCATTCCCTGAAAAGTGGAAGGGCCAAGGTGGACCTGGATTGTCTCCTAAGAAGAGAGGTCAGAGTGATGCCATGGCTGTGACATCTTTGTATGTGAAGAACAGGGAACAACTGGAACTAGAGATTCAAAAGGCTTGATGCAATGCATCGAACTGCAAGTTAACTTGAGTATCCAATGAAAGATCCTGGAAATTGGAGGTGAACGGTGAGATGGCTGCACGAATGGAACGCAGAGAGGTAAGGGTAACCCTGCAATGTGTGGCTGGAGGGGCTAGTGCTGAAAATAATGGTTTATGGACTTTTCCTCCAGGAACTTGTCCAAATCTTTTTTAAATCCAGCTACACTAATGGCTTTTACTACATCCTCTGGTAATGAATTCCAGAATTTGATTACCCATTGAGTGAAAAAATATTTTCTCTTATTAGTTTTAAACGGGCTACATTGTAGCTTCATTGCGTGTCCCCTAGGCTTTCTACTTTTTGATGGAGTAAGCAACCAATCTACGTTTAGCCGTTCCACTCTATTCATTATTTTATAGACCTCTATCATATCTCCCTTCAGCTGTCACTCTTCCAAGTTGAAGAGCCCTAGCCTTTTAGGGGTATCCTTCCATCCCGTTTACCATTTTGGAGGCTCTTCTCCGTACCATTTCTAATTCAGCTATATCTTTTTTTTTTTTTTTTTAAGATATGGCGACCAGAATTGCACACAGTATTCAAGGTGTGGTCGCACCATGGAATGATACAGAGGCATTATAATATCCTTGGCTTTATTCTCCATTCCTTTCCTTCTGATTCCTAGCATTCTATTTGCTTTCTTGGCTGCCGCTGCACACTGGGCAGAAGGTTTCAATGTATTATTCATGATGACGCTTAAATCCTTTTCTTGGGTGATGGTTTCTAATGTGTAACCTTGCATAGTGTAACTGTAGTTTGGGTTGTTCCTTCCTAGGTGCATGATTTTGCACTTGTCCACATTAAACTTCATCTGTCATTTGAACATCCAGCCTTCTAATTTATCAAGGTCCTCTTGCAATTTTTCACAATTCTCTTGTGTTTTAATAACTTTGAATAATTTTGTGTCATCTGCAAATTTGATCACCTCACTTGTTGTTCCCATTTCCATGTCATTTATAAATATGTTAAAAGAGCAACGGGCCCAACACAGATCCCTGGGGTACTCTACTATTTCGCCTTTTTCCACTGAGAAAATTGGCCATTTAGCCCTACTCTCTGCCTTCTATCTTTTAACCAGTTCCCGATCCACAATAGTACACTGCCTCCTATCCCATGAATTTTTAATTTCTCCAAGAGTTTCTCATGAGGCACCTTGCTAAAGGCTTCCTGAAAATCCAGACTGGCTCACCTTTGTCTGCCTGTTTATTCACACCTTCACAAAAATATAACAGATTAGTAAGACAAGATTTTCCTTGGCTAAATCCATCTTGACTTTTTCCTATTAAACCATGACTATCTGCATGTTTAGTGATTTTTTTTCTTTATAATGGCTTCTACCATTTTGCCTGGTACTGACGTCAGGCTCACCGGCCTGTAGTTTCCCAGATTACCGCTGGAACCCTTTTCAAAAATTGGTGTTACATTGGTCACTTTCCAATCTTCAGTTGCTACAAATGATTTTAATGATAGTTCACAGATTACTAATAGTAGGTCTGCAATCTGCTATTTCAGTTTTTTCAACACCCTCCAGTCCAGGAGATTTGATACTCTTTAGTTTATCAAATAGTTGTAATACATCTTCCTGGCTGATCAATATTTTTTTCAAGGTGTGGAATAACTCGTACATCTGGTCTGCGCTTCCAAGATAGTATTTTTAAACAAAGCCCATGCTTGATGCAACTCTTTATCCTTTGCAGCTGCTCCGTTTAGTTTTTTCTTCTATTTTCCTCATTTTATCATAGTCTCCCTTTTGAAGGTTAAAAAGGTAGAACTGTGGATTTCCTTGCTGTCCTCCCTCCATTTATTAAATCAAATCATGCTATGATCACTATTGCCGAGTGGCCCCCAACACCCTTCTCTCTTATTCCAGATCTTGTGTTCCACTAAGGACTAGGTCC
The DNA here is from genome assembly GCA_033557465.1 of Ichthyophis bannanicus. NCBI lineage: Eukaryota > Metazoa > Chordata > Amphibia > Gymnophiona > Ichthyophiidae > Ichthyophis > Ichthyophis bannanicus. The sequence goes on from CM066042.1 coordinate 233,044,709, forward strand.
AAAATAGCTTCCCCTCTTGTCGGTTCATGAACCAGCTGCTCCAAGAAGCAGTCATTTATTTCTACTCCTTAGCATGTTCTGCTGTGACACTGACCGTGTCAGTACTGGGGTAATTGAAATCACCCATTATGTTTTAACTTTTGTTAGCTTCCCTGATTTCTTTTAGCATTTCATCATCCATCTGTTCATTCTGGCCAGACGGTCGTAAGTGCACCCCCACTGCTATTGCCTTCCCTTTTTTACATGGGATTTCTATTCATAGAGATTCTAGAGCAGTGGTTCTCAACCTTTTTTGTACCGTGACCCCTTTTACCATTGGTCAACTTGTGGTGACCCCCAATGATAAAATCAAATGCATCTCTCTTCCTTTACCGTTAACACATTGTCGCTGTAATCATTTGTTGAATTATTAATATATTATAGGCCTTTGCAATATGTTTTTATTTATAAAATTTACTTATTTATTTATTTATTTATAGACTCTTATATACCGCACTATTAAGCATCAGCGCGGTTCACAAAAACAGTGAGATACACAATTCAACAGTACTTTGTGTTTACAGAAAACAGGAGAATATAACTCGGATAACAGGGTATATAATTAATAAACATAGTCATAATATCATCATGGCTTCAGTTTTGTGTGTATGTGGTCTGTGGGGTATCTGTATTGTATGTGTATGAGTGGAAGGTCTGTGGGTTGGTTGAGATGTCTTTATTGTTTACTGGATAAGATAAAAGGAAGAGGTAGTGTTTCAAAGCTTTGCGAAACTGCAAAAGGTCTGGTATTGCTCGGATGTTTTGAGGAAGGCTATTCCAACACCTTGGTGCACAGAATAAAAAGGCCCTGTCTGAAGTAGTTTTGGTACACTGTGATATTGATTTAGGGACTAACAGAGTATTGAGTGTTACTGACCTTCTGTCTCTATTGAGGGGTGGTGTTTGGATCAAGTCTGATATTGATGAAGATTAGAGTTCTTTGAAGGCTTTGAATGTAATTAGTAAAATTTTGAAAGTGAGTCTACTTTGAATTGGGAGCCAATGAAGATGTTTTAGAATAGGTGAGATATGGTCTTTCCGGGAAGCTCCATGAAGGACTCTAGCTGCAGCATTCATAGCCATTTGAAGTGGGTGTAAGGTGGTTTGTGGAAGACCTTGTAAAATTGAGTTCGCATAATCAAAATGAGGTATGATTAGCGCCTGATAGATGGTTCTAAAATCGTCTGGCTCTAGCAAGGATCGAAGGTGTCTAAGGGAGCGTATTTTGTGATATACTGCTCTTACAATATTACTAATATGTGCTTTCATATCTAATTTCTGGTCTAAAGTGACACCGAGGTATCTGATGGTGGTCTTGGTCTGGAGGTTAGCATCATTCACTTTCAAAAAGGATGGAGCAGTGAAATTTTGGTTACGTGTAATAAATAACACCTCCGTTTTCTTGTGTTGGATCCTTAGATTTTGGGATTGTAGCCAGTTGGATACTTCATTTATGCAGTTAGTTAATGGATTGAGATCAGGGTTCTCAGTTGTAAAAGGAAAATATAAAAGTACATCATCCGCGTATATCATGCAGTTAACTCTAAAGGATCGAATCAGGTTACAGATAGGCTGCATGTATATATTAAACATAAGGGCGGAAAGGGATGAGCCTTGAGGGACCCCTTGTTTTTGATGAAACTGATCTGATGAAGTATCGTTGGATTGTACTTGTTGCCATCTGTCAGAAAGGTAGGATCTACACCACTCAAGTGCTTTATCAGTAATTCCCTTCCCTTTGAGACGCTCAAGGAGGCGTTCATGGCTAACAGAATCAAAAGCGGCTGCGATATCAAGAAAAACAAGGACGAACCCTTGGAGGATGTTATCAATTCCTGATAATAAGCTGCTGAACAGAGTAGTTAGAAGCGTTTCCACACCGTGGAATTCTCTGAAACCGTGCTGGCATGAGTCCAGTGGGGCGTTAAGATCTATATGATCCTGAATTTGTTTTTGTACTTCTTTTTCCAAAATTTTTGCTAGTAATGGAATACTTGAAATAGGTCTATATGATTCTGGTTTAAGAGGGTCAAGTTTGTTGTTTTTTAGTAATGGCCTTATGGATGTTTGCTTAAGGGTACGAGGGAAAGTTCCTGTTGTAAATGATTGAATCATGAGTCTGGATATGATGGGACTGAGATCAGCTCGTAGATCTTTGATCCAGAACGCAGGGCAAGGATCAGTATGAGCGGTGGTCATGTTTATGCAAGCAATGGTGTCTTCGATTTGTCGTTTAGATGGTATTGAGAAGATAGTGAGTAGAGTTTGATCTACTGGATCTAGGACTATATTAGGAGCCGAGTTATTGTCAATTTGGCAGAGTTTGGATTGTAGATAGTTAGCAAATATTTGAGGGTGGATTTCATATTTAAGTTGTGAGGCAGGTTCATTTGTCAAACGCTTAACTATGGCAAACAGGTCATGAGGTTTGTTCAGAGATCTTTTTAAAGTGACTGCATGGTGACGTCTCATTGATTCAGTAACTGCCATGCGATGAGATGTGAGATGTTGGATATATACAGCTCTGTCAACTTCAGAGTGTGAGTGTCGCCATCGTCTTTCAAGTTTCCTTAGGGTTGTGCGCGAGGCCTTCAGCTCAGATGAGTACCATATAGCAGAGTGTCACTTGCTTTGTAGTTTGTTGGTCGACGGACATGTGGCAATCGAACTGAAAGTACTATTCCAATTAGAAACTAAATCATCAATGCTGCACTCTGGTAAGTTGGTTAGTGGAAGTGTTGTTTTTAGGATTAGGTCTTTGTCAAATGGCTTGAATCTTCTCAGAGGGGTACTAGGATGGTCGTTTATTCCTCTTTCATCCTTTTGGTTACATCACAATAAAACAGTTAAACCACAATAATTAATCACAATAACAAGTAACAATATTTGATTTCAAAATTATTATGATTTTGTAGTCAAATCACTAATATGAAATAAAATTATTTTTTCTACCTTTGTTGTCTGACCAATTTATTCTCTGATCATGCTGGTCCCGATCTGAGGCTTCTGCTTTCCTGTCTTCTCTTAGCTCTCTTTCTGTGGTCTATGGTCCATCTGCCATTTCTTATCTTTTCTTTCGTTTTCTTCACTTCTTTCCATCAGCCTATTTCCAGTCCCAGTAACCCTCCCCAGTATCAGCCCCTTTCCAGTCCTCACTCCCAGTACCTTCCAATGTCAACTTGCATTCCCATGACTGCCACTGGTGTCCATTCCCTTCCAGTCCCCCTCCTTCCCCACTGACCAGTCCCTTCTAGTACAAATACCATGGCAGCCCCTCTCAGATCCACTCCCTTCCAGTTCCATTCTCCCATCCCCTCTTATCAGCCCATTTATAGCCTTAGCCCCCAGTTTTCTTCCAGGGCCCGCAGCTCTATCCTCCCCTCCCCACAATCAACCTATTCCCAGTCAAAGCCCCCCAATCATCTCATTTCTAGTGCTAATCCCCCCTCAACCCGATTACCAGTGCTAGCCTCCCCTAATCAGCCCAATACCAGTCCTACCCCCATCAGCTCATTACCAGTCCTAGCCTTCATTAATCAGCTCATTTCCAGTCATAGCCCCCCCCCCCCGATCAGCTCATTTCCAATGCTAGCCTCCCATCAGTCCATTACCAGTCCTACCCCACCCCATCAGCCCATTACCAGTCCTAGCATCCCCTAATCAGCTCATTTCCAGTGCTAGTCCCCCCCCTCAACCCCATTACCAGTGCTAGGCTCCCCAATCAGCCCATTACCAGTCCTACCCCCCCCCATCAGCCCATTACAAGTCCTATTCCCCCCATCAGCCCATTTCCAGTCCTAACCTCACCGATCAGCTCATTTCCAATGCTAGCCCCCCATCAGTCTATTACCAGTCCTACCCCCCTATCAGTCCATTACCAGTCCCAACCCCTCTTGTTCAGTCCATTCCCAGTCCTAGCCTTCCCTAATCAACCCATTACCAGTCCTAGCCCCCCCATCTGCCCATTACCAGTGCTAGCTCCCCCATCAGCCCATTATAATCCTAACCTGCACTGTCTCTCGCCTCTGTCCAGCATTTATCCCATCTGTCCAGTATGTCCCCCTGTCTCTCCCCTTTGTCCATGCTAGCCCCCCTCCCTCCCTCCATCCATATCAGCCCCTCCCTCCATCCCTCCATGTCAGCCCCCTCCCTCCCTCCATCCCTCCCTCCATGTCAGCCCCCTCCCTCCATTATTTATTTATTTATTTTATTTTATTTACATTCTCTTATATACCGCGCTATTCTGCATCAGTGCGGTTTACATTGAACAAACTGAAATTACATTGAACAGGGCATTATAACTTGGAGATAACTATTTTACAAGGAACCTGGGCTATGGAGGGTTAAGTGGCTTGCCCAAGACCACAAGGAGCACCTGTGGGACTAGAAACCCCAGTCCTTCCAGCCCAAGGTTGCTGTCTTCTAGTGGGATTTGAACCCCCGACCTTTCGGCCTGAAGTACCTTGCCCCAACCACTAGGCCACTCCTCCCTCCCTCCATCCATAACAGCCCCCTCCCCCCCTCCCTCCATCCATCCATATCAGCTCCCTCCCTCCATGTAAGCCCCCCTCCGTCCATGTCAGCCCCTCCATGTCAGCCCCCCTCCCTCCAGCCATCTCAATCCCCTCCCTCCCTCCCTCCATGTCAGCCCCCCCCTGTCGATGTCAGCCCCCCCTCTGTCGATGTCAGCCGTGTTGCAGGTTCCCTGCCCCCTCATCCCCTTTTCCCATGTCTGCCTCCCTTCTAATGCAGTTGTGGCTCCCTGCCTCTTAGGGAACCGCGACTGTGCCTGTAAAATCGTTGTGGAGCCTCCCTGTCTCTCGACGGGCTCCGTGCAGCATTGTCCCGCCTCCAAAGGTAGTTCTTTACCACTTCCTTTGGAGGCGGGACAATGCTGCACGGAGCCCGTTGAGAGACAGGAAGGCTCCGCAACGGTTTTACAGGCACAGCCACGGTTCCCTAAGAGGCAGGGAGCCGCGGCTGCATCAGAAGGGAGGGGGTGAGTTTGCCGCTGCCGAGAAGCAGACTCAGCAGCGGCAGCACTTTGTGCGCATTTAAAAAAAATTTTTTAACTTGGCGGACGAGGCGACCCCGCTAAATCCTGTGGCAACCCCCATGGGGGTCGCGACCCACGGGTTGAGAACCGCTGTTCTAGAGTGTATTTTGTTTCCTGGAAAACTTTAATCCTGTGTGACTCAATGCCCTTTCTAACATAAAGCACAACCCCTCCATCAATTTAGATCTACCCTATTATTGTAATATAGTTTGTATCCATGTATCACAGTGTCCCATTTGCTGTTCCCCTTCCACCTGGTCTCTGAATGCCAGTTATATCTAAAAAATAAGATGGGAGAGTTAGAATATATAGCACTTTAATTTAGTGCTATATATTCTAACTCTCCCATCTTATTTTTTAGACTTCTAGCAGTTGCATACAGGCATTTTAGAGGCTGCACTTTATTCATATTAATCTAGTTATCAGTTGACGGGGTAATTTGGAATCTTTCAGCACTGTCTGCTGTGTACTTAAAGGCACGGAACGTCCTCTTTGGTGAAGGCCAATTCAGTAGCAGAATTGAAGAAAGCCTGGGACGAGCACAGAGGATCATTAGCTGCGAATCTAAAACTGTGAATCACCTCTGTCCTATTGTTAATTGGGCGTAGTAGATGGTCCTTAGTGCTTTTCTGCCTTCTGGTTTTATTTTTAAAATTTATGCATGATATTTTTCAGTAGAACCAACACAACTCACTATTACACTGTTTGTGTTTCAGTACTAATTTGGCACACACATTCTTGCATAACTCAAATGCTGAATAACAAATTTAGACAGCAAAATTCAACGGGAGCATCAAAAGTGGAAGTTATATGTCTATAAACGTTCACCACCACCACCAATCATCAAGCCGCTTTGTCCTGTGTTCTTATGCACAGGACAAAGCCCTTACGTCTCTTGGAGTTTCTCCCTTCAGACCTAGAGGGGAAATTGTTTCTTTTACAGTGGCACTGGATCAAAGCGCTTGTGGATTGTGCTGTATAAAATTCCAGTGACTGGTATTAATAGCACAGCAGAGGTTGTTTCACACTGTACAGTTGTAAAACTTTGGCTTGAGTTTTGCAATTACTTTACGCAGAGCTGGGTGTCCTTTCAGCTTGTTATTGAGAAGTCTGTGGTGAGTCAGGAGTAGGAGGCGTATGCTGACTGCACACCAATGCCCTGTGTGTGCACGTACCTTTCCGAGAGCAGTTAAAAATTAAGCAGCATTACTACCCCAAATGTCTATGAAAGAAGTCAATTCAACAATGAAAACAAATAAAACGGCTTCAGCATGTGCGAATTCCAGCCTAACCCCATTTTTCCCAGCACACTTATTTGTGTGTGTAGGGAGAGGGTCTACTTTTCATGCAAGAATTTGATTGAAATTTGGTAGGAGGGCTGGACCCTCAACAAAATCCTCTCCTACCAGTTTTCAGTTAAATCCCACCACCATACATAGGGCCCCTGATAACATGTGTACAGACACAGCGATATGAATGAAACATGCCTAGTCATGATTAAAGCGTTCCCCTTCCCTTCCAAAAGAATTCCCCCTCCACACACAAACACTTTTGCTGAAAAATATAAAAGAAAAGGAAAGTGAAAATGGAACGCTTGTATCGTTGGCTCCCGGGCACAGTTTCTGATAGTGACTGAATGATGAAATTTTTGGAATACATGTCTCACCAGTAAATGGGATATGCTGTTGGAAAGCTGGAATCCTTAGCTTTTGTTAGGTAAATGGAATTTTCTTGTGATGTAAACATTTCTAGAGCCAGATATTATTTGGCAGCAGTATGTAATAGACGGTAGCTCGTAATGTTAATCGCCTGATGTTCTAATGTCTGGGGGATTGGAGGATAGCTGGTCATGCTTCAGGAAGGGCTGGGGGAAGGGTGGATTTTGTTGATTAGTTGTTTGACTTTTCTGAAACCTGTTTCTTTTTGTATTTGACAGGTTTTTTCAAACTTTTTTGTTAAAAAAAATATAAAGACTGTTCTAGATGCTTACATATACAGGTCATAAGAATAGCATGAAACATGTATAAACATATTCAGATGCAAAGTACAGTTACATTTGACAATTTTGGTTTAATTTATTTATTTAGACAGTTTTGTATACCACCTTATCCTTCAATCAAAGTGGACACAACACAATTGGGGGATACATTTAACACGAGGGGATATGAGACACATACACTAATACTTACAGGGAACATGGGCAATGGAGGGTTAAGTGGCTTGCCCAAGGCCACAAGGAGCATCTGTGGGACTAGAAACCCCAGTCCTTCCGGCCCAAGGTTGCTGTCCTCTAGTGGGATTTGAACCCCCGACCTTCCAGTCTGAGGTAACTTGTCCCAACCACTAGGCCACTCTTCCCTGTTTTGTATCATATGTAGAGGTGATGCTACCTTTGGGGAGGGAGGTGACTGGCTGAGCACCTCGGGTCATGCAGTTAGGGAACGCTGTTCCGCTGCCACATCAAAGCATGCTCTTTCCATTTTGGATTTGTGTAGAGTGGAAATCCAGGTCTGGCCTTAAATTTCACTCCTACAACTAGGCAATTTGGCAGCTGTAGCTAAGTAAGAACAGTATTAGGAAAACCTTCCTACTTTAGCTTGATTGGTAATTAAAACTACTACTACTTAACATTTGTCTTGTGCTCCAAGGCGCTGTGCATAAACATGTAAGAGACGCAGGCGGTAAGCAGAAGAATAAGGGGAGGGGGTGTCAGGGTCCACAAGCAGCTTCAAGGAGGTGGGTTTTAGCCTAGATTTGAATAGATTCAGAGGTGGAGTCTGAGCTGTAGTTCAGGGAGTCTGTTCCAGGTGTAGGGTGCAACAAGGTATAAATTGTTAACCCTTCCCTCCTTTCAATTCAGGTTTATATTTTGTTTCCTTGGAACAGTTAGTGCTCGTAGTGGATACAGTGTACACACATCACAGCAGGCTGCTTCCCTACCCCCAGGTCAACAGGACTGGATCAGCCTATGCAGGTTTTGTCCCATTGCATGGAGGGTTCTGTAGTTTGGGTGACAAAAATCAGAACTACAACTCCGTCCATGCAGTGGGACAAAACCAGAACTGGATCAGCCTGTTCACGTTGACCTGACAGTCGTACGTAGAAAGGCATATTTAGAGTATGAACATTTTGGCTGTGACAGGCTTTTTCTCATTCCAGTTGGTCAAATCGGAGGGCATGGTAGTCAACCCAGTATTAAGGGCTAAACTCCAGTCCTCTGACGCCAGTACTCTAGTTCAGCTGTAGTCCTAATGCAAGAGCGAAGGCTGCTGGTTAATCATTGTATGGTGGTTAGTGGCTTTAACAAGTTTCCTTGATGGGCTCTGAATAGGGCGTGCTCCATCCTAGTCAGACGTTCAAATAGGAAAGAGAGTTTCTGGGAAGGTCAGAGGCATCCGATTTCCTCCAGCCCTGGGAAGAGGGAATCCAGACAGCAGGAGAATGTCACGCCAAGGGACTGCTCTCTCCCTGAAGGGAGGCTTTTTGATGTTATTGCTATTTGCTGGAGAAGAATTTGGGAAGTTTGGTCAGAAATGCTGAGTCAGTATCAGTGAAACACTTATCCTGCGAAATACAAAGCTGCTGTTCCTTCGCTTGTGAAACAGTGTACAGAAAGTTGGTGGTGGGATTGCCCTGAACTTGTAAGTGCTGTATACTAGCCTAAGCTCTTTAAGGATGGGACCTTGTAGCCCTCTGACCTTTCCTCCCCTGTGATGTGTCTATTGACGGTGCTTTATGAAATTTAATGTGGACATGTGCAAAGTCATGCACTTAGGGAAGAACAACCCAAACTATGGTTACACGATGCAAGGCTCCACATTAGGAATCACCACCCAGGAAAAGGATTCAGGTGTCATCATCAATAATATATTGAAACCCTCTGCCTAGTGTGCAGTGGCAGCCAAGAAAGCAAATAAAATGTTAAGAATTATAAGGAAAGGAATGGAGAATAAAACTGAAGATGATATAATGCCTCTGTATTGCTCCATGGTTTATGTTTATTATGTTTATTTTGAATTTGATATACCGCTCAGGCCAGAGGCATTAGAGCGGTTTACAATACCATATCATTTGAGGAAAAAAGGAAAAGAACGCCATTTAAATGATAGGACAGAAAAGAGGACAGAGACAGTTAAACAGATAAGAGAAGAAGAGGAACATGGAACAGCAAGTTACCACAAAACAGCAGCACGTCACCCCAGTCCAAATCATAACATCAATGCTACCTTCAGCAACAGACGCCCCGGACCAACGCCTAAGGGCCACGCCAAATGGGCGACCGCATCTTGAATATTCTGTGCAATTCTGTGCCGCATATCTTTAAAAAGATATAGCAGAATTAGAAAAGGTACAGAGAAGAGCCAACAAAATGGTTGTGGGGATGGAAGGATACCCCTATGAGGAAAGGCTTAAAAAGTTTGGGCTCTTCAATTTGGAAAAGAGAAGGCTGAGGGAAGATATGATAGAGGTCTATAAATGAATGAATGGAGTAAAACGGGTAAATATAGATCGATTGTTTATGCCATCAAAAAGTAGAGAGACTAGGGGACATGCAATGAAGATACAATGTAACCCATTTAAGACTAATGAGAGAAAATATTTTTTCACTCAACGCGTAATCAAACTCTGGAATTTATTACTGAGGATGTAGTAAAAGCTGTTAGTTTAGCTGAATTTAAAAAATGATTTGGACAAGTTCCTGGAGCAAATGTCCATAAACCATTATTAAAGAGGACCAGGGAAATCCACTGCTTACCCCAGCACAAGCATTTTGGAACCTGTACCATTTTGGGAAGCTGCCAGGTACTTATGACCTGGATTGGCCCCTGTTGGAATCAGAATACTGGGCTTGGCGGACCTTGATCTGACCCAGTATGGCATTTTTTATGTTCTTATGTAAAGGTAGACATATACTATCTCCAGGAACAAGCAGGAATAAGTCCTCACATATGGGTACGTCGGTACCGACGGAGCCCGTGCGGGAAAGCTCCCCAGCTTCTTAGAATAGAAGCTTTTGGGACCTCCCACTGCACATGCGCACTGCCTTCCCGCCTTCCTGAACAGCTCTCCTCAGTTTCTCTTTTTCCGCGGAGCCAGCAGGTCGTGTTCCTGTCACCGCTGAAGAAATTGTTATTTTATTTGTTTCTTTAGACCGCGTACCTGCCTTCCCCATACCGATACCGGTATCGCCGGTCTTTTCTTTCTTTCTTTAAAAATTATAATTCTTTTTTCTTATTTTTTAGCTTTTTGGTCACTTCTGAGAGGCCTCTCGGCCTACTCAATTTCTCCTCATGGAGAAGCCAGCCCCTGGATTTAAGAAGTGTACCAAATGTAATGCTGTTATTTCAGTCACAGACACCCATGAATGGTGTCTGAAATGTTTGGGGCCTGACCATTCCATACCGGACTGCCCATCTTGCTCCCACATGTCCAAACGTGGGCTGCAGAACCGGGCCAACAAATTCCATGTGCTGTTTGCTTCAGAGAATACAGCATCACAGTCATCCAGGTCTTCTTCTCCGGATGGATCTCAGGTAACCAAACCTTCTGTGGGCAAGTCCTCAAAGAGCAAATCTCCTTCAAAGCATCGAGAGGCTCTTAGCTTAGAACTTGAGGACCCTGCCCCAGCCAAACAACCCCGGCGGGAAGTCCAACTTCCAAAAACGCCAATTCAGGGGTCTCAGGTTGATATCGATGCTACGGCCTCGACAGATCACCTGTTAGCCTGCTCTGGGGTACCGGGTCACTCCGGTACCGACATCCAGGCAGCTATGGCGTCCATGGGCGATACTGTACAGTCCATGCAGCAGGCCGTCATGGCTTTCATTAAAGCTGCAACGCCATCGGTTCCGCTTTCAGCGGTTCCGGGCCCGATACCGGTATCGTCCGCCATGCCGGTATCGAGGCCGTCCACCTCTAAACGCAAGTCGGTACCGTATGGGCTTTCGCTCCATACCGGTTCCATACCCGATACGCCCGATATCGATACCGATCGGTACGCGTATCGTGCGTTAGAGGAAAGCACCGATTCCTCTGAGGATTTTCACTCCTCTGATGATTCTGCTGAGTTTTCACTCAACTTACCTGAGGAGCCCTCTTCTCCTAAAAGGAGAATGTCCCCTCCAGAGGATTTGTCCTTCCAGGACTTTGTTTTAGATATGGCTACAGCCCTTTCTATTACCACATCCTCTGAAAAGGAACCCAGATCCAAAAAACTGGATATTTTGGGATACTCAAAGGCCCCTAAGGAGGCAGTTACCCTGCCTATCCATGAAATCCTTCAAGAACAACTGATGGATTTCTGGGAAAATCCTTTGACTTTGTCTCCTTATTCCCGTAGGTTGGACACCATGTATAGGGTCCCTCCTTCTCCTGGTTTCCAAAAGACTCAATTGCCCCACCACTCTATTGTGGTGAAGTCTGCAATGAAGAAGATTAGGAGTACCAAAAGGCACTCTTCCACCCCTCCAGGACGGGAATGTAAGACTTTGGACTCTTTTGGTAGGAAAATTTTCCAGGCTAGTATGCTTATAGCCAGGATTAATTCCTACAGTCTCTATATGGGCATGTTCCTGGAGGAACTTGCCAAAAAGGTGCGGCATTTTGCCCCCTTTATCCCTGAGGATAAAAAGCAGGGATTCCTTTCCCTAGTGAAACAACTCTTAGAGGTTTCTAAGTTCTCTAATAGGGCAGCATATGATTCCTTTGAGGGAGCCAGTAGGGCTTCGGGCATTGCTATTGCAGCCCGACGTCTTGCTTGGCTCCAGGCCTCTGATCTGGAACCTTGGGTTCTAGATGGCTTACGGAATCTGCCCTGTACAGGTGAGAACTTATTTGGGGAAGAGTGGCAAATCAAAGCCACCCAGATGGATGCTGAAAATGCCACCTTGGAAAGACTTTCAAAGTCCACTTCAATTCCTACTAAGAAAAAGTCTTTTAAAAGGCCTTACTATAAGAAGGCCAGAGTTGCTTCAAATACTGGCCAGCAGTCTTCTCAACCTCGCTATACTGCTAAGCGTCAGCAATCCAAACAAGCACGAGCTAAGCCTGCAGCAGCTACTGTAGCTCAGCAGGCTCCAACCCCTCAGGGGTTTTGACTTGCTCCTAGGGAACTTGCCACTTCTGGTTCTAACACAACCAGAACCTCTCACCATACCCGGAAGGTTGGTTCACTTTGCTCCCAGATGGGAACAAATCACAGCAGAACAATGGACCCTCTCTATCATTCGAGAGGGTTACAAACTTCATTTCTCCAGCCTTCCTCCCCATCATATGGTGAGACCATTCAATTCTCCCCCATCTCTCCTAACCCTGTTGGGTCAAGAGGTTTCCTCTCTTCTTGCCCAAGGGGCCATAGAAGAGGTTCCTCTTCCTCAACAAGGGTCCGGTTTCTACTCCCCTTATTTTCTCATTCCAAAGAAGACAGGGGGATTCAGACCAATCCTAGATCTGAGAGAATTGAACAAATTTCTCTTCAAGGAGAAATTCAAAATGCTGTCTCTCGGCATTCTCCTTCCTTACCTCCAGGGTCAGGACTGGCTTTGTTCTCTAGACCTACAGGATGCGTATACACATATACTCATCCATCCATCCCACAGAAAGTATCTTCGCTTTCTGTTTCAGGGAAAACATTTCCAATACAGAGTACTCCCCTTCGGTCTAGCCTCTGCTCCAAGAGTATTCACAAAATGCATGGCAGTCGTAGCCGCATTTCTAAGAGGCATGGGAATCTTTGTCTTCCCATATCTGGACGACTGGCTCATCCGAGCTCCAACTCAGTCACAGGCCCAGATTTCCCTGGACCACACAAGGAGCCTTTTGCAGTATCTGGGACTGGTAGTAAACCTTCCCAAGTCCCAACTCATCCCTACTCAATCTCTAGAATTCATAGGGGCCCAGTTGGACACCATCACTGCAAGGGCCTACCTTCCACATGTTCGAGGCCAGCGCCTCCTGAGTTTGGCCTCCCAAGCTCAGTCCAGCACTCACTTGACAGCCAGGGAAATGCTACGCCTACTGGGTCATATGGCCTCCACAGTGCATGTGGTGCCCTATGCTCGTCTTCATATGAGAGCAGCTCAATGGACCCTGGCCACTCAGTGGACTCAGGCGTCAGGAGCGCTCTCAGACCAAATACAAACCTCCGATCGTCTGTTTTGGTCCCTCCACTGGTGGACTTCCACCAAGAATCTGTTGTTGGGGGCTCCATTTCAACCATTGCTACCCCAAGCAACCCTCACAACAGATGCCTCCCAAACAGGGTGGGGAGCCCATCTGCAAACTCTCTCCACTCAGGGCACTTGGTCTCTACAGGAGACCACCCTTCATATCAATCTTCTGGAACTGCGAGCAATTTACCTTGCCCTCAAGGTCTTCCACTCCCTCCTAGCCAACCTCACTGTCCTAGTTCAGACGGACAATCAGGTGGCCATGTTTTACATAAACAAACAAGGAGGGACGGGCTCTCTGTCGCTTTGCAACGAAGCTCTAAGACTATGGGCCTTCGCCAGAGAGCATCAGATTCACCTGCTAGCAGTGTATCTCCCAGGAGTTCAAAACTCTCGGGCAGACAGGCTCAGTCGAGTTCTGCTGCCACACGAATGGTCCCTACATTTGGACCAAATAAACCGAATCTTTCAGGAATGGGGGACCCCGGACATAGACCTCTTTGCAAGTCCGTGGAATGCCAAACTTCCCCGGTTCTGTTCCAGAACTCCGTGTCAGGGAGCTCAGGCTACGGACGCCTTTCTCCTGAATTGGAGTCAGGCATTCCTATATGCCTTTCCACCCATTCCTTTGATTCCCAAGACTCTGTTCAAACTCCAGAGGGATCATGGAACTATGATCCTCATAGCTCCACGCTGGCCACGCCAAGTGTGGTTCCCTCTACTTCTACAGCTCTCCCAGGGATCCTACTTGGATCTGGGAGCTGCGCCAGACCTCCTGTCTCAGGAGGAGGGGACTTTGTGGCACCCAAACCCCAAATCCCTTCACCTCAGTGCTTGGTTACTGAAGGCTTAAGCCTTCAAGACTTTCATCTTTCCCAACCAGTGAAAGATATCCTTTCTGCCTCTAGGAAACCCTCTACCAGGCGTTCCTATGCTTTCAAATGGAAACGTTTTTCCATTTGGTGTGCTCAGCAGGGTCTTGACCCTCTGGCACTTCCTTTGAATTCTCTTCTTGATTATCTCCTGCATCTATCCAATGCAGGCCTCAAGACGAATTCGGTAAGAGTCCATTTAAGTGCTATTGCAGCATCCTTGAAACATATAAATGGACAACCTATCTCCTCTCATCCTCTTGTTGCAAGATTCATGAGAGGCCTGACTCTCACTAAACCTCCCATCAGACCACCCCCGGTCGCATGGGATTTGAATCTAGTGCTCGGTCAACTTATGAAGCCACCTTTTGAGCCAATGTTTTCCACCTCCTTGAAATTTCTTTCCTGGAGGGTCATCTTCCTCATTGCAGTCACTTCGGCTCGCCGCATCAGTGAGCTGCAGGCTTTAGTGGCTAATCCACCTTACACAAGATTTCATCATGATAAGGTGGTCCTTAGGACGAATCCCCACTTTATGCCTAAAGTGGTCTCGCCTTTTCATCTTAATCAAGAGGTATATCTACCTGTCTTTTTTCCAGCTCCTCATGCATCCAATGCAGAGAGGAACCTTCATACTCTGGATTGTAAAAGAGCTCTCGCTTTTTATCTTAATAGGACTCAGCCACATCGAAAGTCTTCTCAACTTTTTGTGGCCTTTGATCCTTCCCATTTGGGACTTCCAGTCTCCAAGCGTACACTTTCCAATTGGATTGCTCAGTGTATTTCTTTTGCTTACCAGAGCAAAAACATTTCTCTGGAAGGCCATGTCACTGCTCACAATGTGAGGGCCATGGCAACTTCTATGGCTCATCTGCACTCTGTTTCCATAGATCAGATCTGTCGAGCCGCTACCTGGGCCTCGGTTCATACCTTCACAGCCCATTACTGTTTGGACAAGGACTCCCGCCGGGATGCCTTGTTTGGCCAGGCTGTCCTCAAGCACCTGTTCCATTCCTAAACAACTCCTGCCCACCTTCCCAGAATGGATGCCTGAGATCCATACGAAGATGGCGAACCTTTACAGGGGATCCCATGCATCTAAGCTAGGGAGTCCCCATATGTGAGGACTTATTCCTGCTTGTTCCTGGAGATAGCACAGTTACTTACCTGTAACAGGTGATCTCTGGGAACAGCAGGAATTAGTCCTCACAACCCACCCACCTCCCCTAGGAGTTGTATCTTTTATCTATCTATCTTCCTGTCCTCTCTCTGTTGACTCAGCTATAAACTCGAAACTGAGGAGAGCTGTTCAGGAAGGCGGGAAGGCAGTGCGCATGTGCAGTGGGAGGTCCCAAAAGCTTCTATTCTAAGAAGCTGGGGAGCTTTCCCGCACGGGCTCCGTCGGTACCGACGTACCCATATGTGAGGACTAATTCCTGCTGTTCCCAGAGATCACCTGTTACAGGTAAGTAACTGTGCTATATTGTGGTATTGTGTGGCATACTAATGAGGCTCTTCTGCAGGTTTGGGGGGGGGCATGTTTGTCCCTCATTCTTGAGTAATAGAAGCA
Organism: Ichthyophis bannanicus; assembly: GCA_033557465.1. Taxonomy (NCBI): domain Eukaryota; kingdom Metazoa; phylum Chordata; class Amphibia; order Gymnophiona; family Ichthyophiidae; genus Ichthyophis; species Ichthyophis bannanicus. The sequence goes on from CM066042.1 coordinate 233,060,414, forward strand.
GTTTGAGGTGAATATCTGACTGTTTATATTTTCTTCTACTCTATTTAAAATCTTTAGGGAGTCACATTGCCATGCCCTGTTTGACTCTTCTGGATTACACCAGTTCAGCTATGCTACTTAACTAGCTCTACTGGAGGGGGAGTTTCCTTGTCCGGCTTGGGCAAGTCACTTAACCCTCCATTGTTTCACTCTACCAGCTTAGATTGTAAGCCCTGCGGGGACAGGGAAATACCAACTGTACCTGAATTGACTCGCTTTGAAGTGCTACTTAAGGCCTGAGCTAAATAGAAATGCATTACAAATAAACAAATTAGAGGATTTCCAGCTGTTTGGAAACCAAGTTACTGCTGGGTCACCAGGAGTCAGCACTGATTCGAAGGCACACGTTGCATTGCATTAAAAATAATTACAGTAGTGGTTTGCAACCTGTTCCTTTGGGACCTGCTAGTCCAGTCAGGTTTTCAGGATAGCCACAGCAAATATGAATGAGAGAGACATGCAGGCGCTGCCTCAGTCATGCAGAATACATAGTAGCTTTGAGATCCAGAAAACTAGTTCTGGCTGCTGCTTTTTAGAAGTGGAATTTATCAGCTCTCTGCCGCTGGACGGCCAGCCGTTGTCAGTTCTTCCAAAATGTCAAGACAAAGTAACATCTTTTCCCAAATGATTTTTTTTTTCACTTTAATATATCTATTCCCTCTTGTCATGTGTTTTTCCCATTACCTCTGACAGTAAAAGCTTCGGACAGTGGGACTTCCAGCCAGTTAGGTTTTATAATATGCGGAGTAAATATGCATGAAAGAGACTGGCATGCAAACGTATGCCTTGCAAATTCATTGTGGATTTCTTGAAAACCTGATTGGCCAGGAGTCCCCCAGGATAGATTTGGGAACCACTGACTTCAGATGTATGTAGAGCAGGCAGTATGGAGCAACTACCTAGGGCCGGTTCAACCATTAGGCAAGACTAGACGTTTGCCTGGGACGGCAGCTTCTGAGGGATAGCAAAAGGTCAAAGCAAAAGAATACATCCCGACAGCCACACAAACTCTGGGCCAGCAGCCCTTTCTGTTACTTGGCGGGAAGAGCAGGCACACACACATGCAAAGCAGGGTTTTTAAAGTTTAAAAGTAGAATGCTCAATTATATATTTTTTACAGGATTGTTTTGGGAGAGCTAGTGTTTGGATAATCATGACTGTTGAGTTTAATAATCAAAATCTTGTGGCGCGAGGGGAACGTTAAGGCTGAAAGTTTGCCTAGGGCACCCACTATTCTTGCACCAGCCCTACCATCCACCCCAGCGTTTCCCAATGCCCTTCTGGAGGCACATCTAACCAAGTCGGATTTTCAGGATTGCCACAGTGAATATACACGAGAGACTTGACAATGCAGATCTTGTGCACATTTATTGTGGCAGTCCTGAAAATCTGACCAGATAGGTGTGCCTCTAGAAAAGTGTTGGAAATCAATGCTACGTACTCAGGCTTTCGGAAGGACCTCCTTCATCCAAACTTATCAATATTGATTCCAGCTGTGCTTTCCTAAAAATGCAGTGACATCCAAAAATCACACTGAGAGAACATTTGTCATATCAATTGTAAACTCCATCCCTCATGAATCTCGTCTCGAGTAACACTAGGATGCAACAGAGTCTTTTCTATTTTTCATACTTTTCCTTTTGTCTGTCTAGGGTATCTAGGAGTAAGATATCAGTGTACCTTCCCACTCCACCCGTATCTCTTGAGTGATACCTGGTCATTTTATCCAGTTTCGGTGTCTGAGGCGAGGGATGTGATTTTAGCTTTATCACCCTCCACAGGTCCTCTTGATCTGTTTGGTGGGTGAGGTTCATTTGGGAAGAGTGTACTTCATTTCTTAGGGATTTAATGAATCTTTCTCTGCAATCGGGAACTGTGCCGGCAGATTTTAAGCTGGCTTCTGTTTGACCACTGCTTCAGAGGAGTACTCTTGATGGATTGTCACCTGCCTTGTATCATCCAATTTCAAGTCTCCCTTTTTTGATGAAGCTGCTTGAGAGGTTGGAGTTGGTGCAGCTGTCCGAGTTTGTGGAATCTCATGGCTTATTGGATGTACAGCAACATGGTTTCCATCAGGGTTTTGCTGTTGAAACCTTGCTGCTGTCATTATTTAATACTCTATGGTGTAGTTTGGATTGGCCGAAAACGGGAGGTTATGACTATTTTTATTGATGTTTCTGTGGCTTTTGATTCCGTTAACCATGTGTTGCTTTTGCAGTGCCTCCATTCTTTGGGTGTCATGGGACAAGTGTTGAATTGGTTTGCATCCTATTTAACGGATTGGACTCCTTTGGATTGTGGGGTGCCGCAAGGTTTCTCATTGTCTGCCTTATTGTTTAACTTATATATGGCTCTTGTGTGTGCTTTATTTCAGAGATTTGGTATTTTTTATCTTGTTTATAAGAACATAAGATATGCCATACTGGGTCAGACCAAGGTCCATCAAGCCCAGTTTCCTATTTCCAACAGTGGCCAATCTAGGCCACAAGTACCTAGCAGTTTCCCCAGAAGACACAGGTTTCACAATACTTGTATTGGGACAAGTAGTGGATTTCCCGGGTCCCCTTTAATAGTGGTTTATGGATATTTCCTCCAGGAAGTTGTCCAAATCTTTTTTAAACCCAACTACACTAACAGCTTTTGCTACATCCTGCAGTAATGAATTTCAGAGTTTGATTATGCATTAAATGAAAAAATATTTTCTTTTATTAGTCATATACAGTGGAACCTCGGTTTTCATGATTAATCCGTTTGAAAAAGTCTGACTAAAACCGAATGTATGAAAACTGAAGCAATATTTCCCATAAGAAATAATGTAAATCCAATTAATCTGTTCCAGACACCCAAAAATATTAACAAAAAATAAATTTTATAGATAATAACTATATTTTTACATTCAGAAAACAATGAGAAATAAATATAAATGACTAATGAAATGGATAAATGAACATTTTATATCACTTTTACCTTTATTGAAGACTCTTGTTGTCATATGGAAGACAGTCAATCAGCAAGAGAATCAAAATAAAGAAAATCCCACTTCTGGCCACAAGATGGTGCTCCATTTTCAACTGTACGAAAACCGAGACAATGTACGAAAACTGGGACAAAATCTCAACAAAAGTCAACGAAAACCGAATCGTACGAAAACTAGGGCATACAAAAACCGAGGTTTGACTGTATAGATTACACTGTAGCTTCATTGCATGTCCCCTAGTCTTTCTACATACTGATGGTGTAAACAATCAATCTACATTTAGCCATTCCATTCATTAATTTATAGATCTCTATCATATCTCCCCTCAGCCGTCTCATTTCCAGGTTGAAGAGTCCTAACCTTTTTAGCCTCTCCTCATAGGGGTATCCTTCTATCCCCTTTATCATTTTGGTGGCTCTTCGCTGTACCTTTTTTAATTCTTAATAAAACGCCATCTTACAGGGTCTACCAAAGAAAACCCTAAACATTCTACAAATGGCGCAAAATGTAGCAGCTAGAATCATCATGAGAAAAAAACCTCGCTGAACACATTACACCTGTGTTGATCGAGCTGCATTGGCTCCCCATTACAGCTTGGATAAAATATAAGACTCTAATAACCACATTCAAAATCATGCAGAACATAGCACCATCCTTTCTAGCCACCCTAATCAGCATACAACCTCCCAACAGAAGCAGGAGAACCATCAACTCAAACCTACTCCAAGTTCCAACCGATATCAGATCTGTCAAAACCAGTACTAGCCACCGAGCATACTCCTACACAGCCCCGACACTCTGGAACCAACTACCGCCTGAGCTACGAGCTAGCAAAGACCTAATGGAATTCAGAAATAACCTTAAAACATATCTATTCCAATGTCAGTACAATTTGATTTAAATCCCAGTGGTCTACAATATGCCACCTAATGAATCAGGGTTACAGTCATGTAAAAATGTACATATGTAAATTATTGCTCCCCTTTTCAAAACCTATTTACTGTGTGATGTGCTTTCCCTCCAAATCAATGTATTTATACCTCGAAATTTTATGTCATGATTTGACACGGTCCAACTTGTAATCGAACCGCTGCTGATTGCTGGAAGTAGCGGTATACAAATGTATGCTAAATAAATAAATAAATTCTGCTATATCCTTTTTAAGATACGGCGACCAGAATTGCACACAATACTCAAGGTGTGGTAGCATCATGGAACGATACAGAGGTATTATAATATCCTCAGTTTTATTCTCCATTCCTTTCCTTCTGATTCCTAACATTCTATTTGCTTTCTTGGCCGCCACTGCACATTGGGCAGAGGGTTTCAACATGTTATCCTCGATGACTCCTAAATCTTTTTCCTGGGTGGTGGTTCCTAATGTAGAACCTTGCTTCGTGTAACCCCATAATTTGGGTTGTTCTTTCCTAGGTGCATAACTTTGCACTTGTCCACGTTAAATTTCATCTACCATTTGAACGCCCAGCCTTCCAATTTATTAATCTCCTCTTGCAGTTTTTCGCAGTTCTCTTGGGTTTCAACAACCTTGAATAATTTTGTGTCATCTGCAAATTTGATGACCTCATTTATTGTTCGTAAATGACCTGGAAATGGGACTATGTTAAAAAGCAGCGGACCCAGCACAAATCCCTGGGGTACACAGTTCATCTTTCTCCATTGGGAAAATTGGCCATTTAGCCCTACCCTCTGCTTTCTATCTTTTAACCAGTTCCTGATCCACAATAGTACACTGCCTCATATCCCCTGACTTTTTAATTTCACCAAGAGTCTCTCATGAGGGGCTTTGTCAAAGGCTTTCTGAAAATTCAGATACACTACTATGACCGACCCACCTTTGTCTAGCTCTTTATTTACACCTTAAAAAAATATAACAGATAAGCCATGTTAGCTGTCTCCCATTAAATCATGATTATCTACATGTTCAGAAATTTTGTTCTTAATAATGGTTTCTACTATTTTTCCTGGTACTGATGTCAGGCTCACTGGTCTGTAGTTTCCCAGATCACCCCTGGAACCCTTTTTAAAAATTGGCGTTACATTGGCTATCCTCCAATCTTCAGGTATTACTGATGATTTTAATGGTAGTTCACAGATTAGTAATAGTAGGTTTGCAATCTCATATTTCAGTTCTTTCGACATCTTTGGATGTATCCCATCCAGTCCAGGTTATTTGCTACTCTTCAGTATATCAAATAGTTGTAATACATCTTCCCGGTTAATCAATATCTCTTTCAATTCTTCTGCTGCATCAGCTGTAAATACCATTTCAGTCATGGGTAACTTCCCTACATCTTCTTTAGTAAAGATAGAAGCAAAGACTTCATTCAGTTTCTCCGCTATGGCCTTATACCCTCTTAGCATCCCTTTTACCCCTCTATCATCCAATGGTCCAACTGACACACTCGCAGTTATTTTTGCTATGGATGTACTTGAAAAGGTTTTTTATTTGTTTTTGCTTCCACAGCAAGTTCTTTTTTTTTCAAATTCTCTTTGCCTGCCTTATCAATGCCTTTCATCTAACTTGCCAGTGCTTGTGCTGTTTCCAGTTTTCGTTATTTGGCTCCCTTTTCCATTTCCTGAAAGATGCTTTTTTGGCTACGACAGCCTCTCTGACCTCACCTTTAAACCATTCTGGCAGTTTTTCAGACTTTCTTCCACCTTTCTTAAAGTGTTGAATACAGCTGGTCTGGGCTTCCAAGATAGTATTTTTAAACAATACCCATGCTTGATGTAAATCTTTAACTTTTGCAGCTGCTCCTTTTAATTTTTTTCTTAACTATTTTTCTCACTTTATCATAGTCTCCCTTTCAAAGTTAAAAGATAATACTGTATATTTCTTTGCCGTCCTTCCTCCATTTATTAAATCAAACATGATCATGCTATGATCACTTTTGCAAAGTGGCCCCAACACCTTCATCTCTTGCACCAGATTTTGTGTTCTATTAAGGACTAGGTCCAAGATGGCTTCCCCTCTGGTCGGTTCATGAACCAGCTGCTCCAAGAAGCTGTTGTTCATTTCATCTAGGAACTTTATCTTCCTAGCATGTCCTACCGTGACACTGACCCAGTCAATACCGGGATAATGGAAATCACCCGTTATTACTGTGCTGCTTAGTTTCCCTGATTTCTTTGAACATTTCATCATCCATTTGTTCATTCTGGCCAAGTGATCGATAGTACACTCCTACTTCCATCGCCTTCCTCTTTTTACATAGAATTTCAATCCATAGTGATTCTACAGTGTATTTTCAGCAGCTTGGAGACTGAGCATGTCATCTTTTGATGACACAAGTATACATATAAAGCTGGTATCACCCACCAGCCCCAATATGTTCAGTCTCCAAGCAGCTGGAGGAGGTAGCGAGCCAGGGTGCTGGACTCACTGAAGGCATACAGCAATAATTATGGTCACTTTCGGAGCTTCAATTGATTATTCAATATACTCCAACATAACACTCCACTTATTTCAACCACACTTATAGCGCAAAAAACACAACTTTTTCTTTTTTTCTAAAAACATAATTAAAAGGAGGGAAGGGTCTCTGAACCAATGGGCCTTCTACATGGGCAGCTTGGAAATATCTCTGCTACTCCACATCCCCAAAACATCAACGACCCACCAAATCCTCCTTTTATGTCACACTTTATCACAGCATAGCTCTTCTACAGAAGGATCTGGTGAATATTTCTGGTAAAGCTGTGTAGTGTGAAGTAAAGATATGCATTAAAATTTTCCGACAAAGCTGTTGGCAAAACGCTATTTGGACATCCTAAGGGGGCGTTAGGAAATGGAAGTGTAATGCTGTTCCTTCCTGTAGAAAAGCTATGCTCTCGGACAAATGGACAGACCAGTCTCTGTTGTTGGAAGGTCTGGACGGGGGGGGGGAGGGGGACCTGGATGTGAACTGGGCCTGGAAGGCGAGGAATTGGAAAAAGGAGAGATTCTGGAACAGAAGGATCAGTCGCGGATTGTGCGGATGTTCCATCGGGAAGAGTTGCTGGCGCTCATTGTGGAGTCCTTAAAGGCCCTTAATATGCACACTTGTTTCCCGGCAGAAGACGAGGTGCTAGAGGATCCACTGCTCCAGGCGGTGTGGAAGACACAAAAGGTTTTCCCAGTGCATAGAGTGGTCAGACAGATGATCCAAGATGAGTGGGATCTGCTGGAGGCTAGCCTAAGGGGGTTGCGGACTATGACATGCCTGTATCTGCTGCCTGAGCAGGAACGCAAATTATTTCAGTCGCCTAAGGTGGATGCGGCAGTTTTGGCGGTGACCAAGAAGGCGACAATCCCAGTAGAAGGCAGTGTGGCTCTCAAGGATATCCAGGATAGGACACCTTATTGAAGCAGGCCTTTGGTGTCAGTGCCCTCTCGCTACAGGCTTCCATTTGCAGGGCCTGGGTAGCTAGGGCCTGCCTCTGCTTGGCGCAACAGATTCAACAACTGAGTGAACCAGCATCAGACCCATCGGGGGAGGTAACCAAGCTGGAATCGGGAGCTGCTTACCTCGTGGACACCCACTACGATCTCATTAGAGGACTCTAAAAGCATGGCCTCGCTGGTGGAGGCTCGCCACTATCTTTTGGCAGTGGAATTGGGTGGCGGACAGTTCTTCCAAGTCCCGACTCAGCAAGCTCCCCTTTAAGGGAAAGCTGTTATTTGGAGAGGAGCTAGACAAATTGGTGAAAGACTTGGGAGAGTCCAAAGGCGGACATCTTCCCGAGGATAAGCAGAAGCGGGTCTGCAACACGCCACCGACTCGGACTCAGCCACGGGATTTCAAGCAGTTTCGTCCGGTCCGCTGTGCCCTTACCAGAAGGGACATTCCCCCTCCAGGGGGCAGGGGTTTCGAGGGTTTTGAGGAACGGGCAGGGGTTTTAGCACCGCCTCGTCCTTGGGACCTAAGAAAATGCAATGAAGCGAGGGGGACCCAGATGGCGGTGCAGCCTGTGGGAGGTCAGCCGCGGGATTTTTACCCCACCTGGGTCCAGATCACTTCCGACCAATGGGTCCTGGAGGTCACCTGGGAGGGCTATGCCCTCGAGTTGGCATGACCAGTGGACTACTCCTTCGTTCAGTCCCCTTGCAAGGCTCGAAGCAAAGCCACAGCGGTAAAGGACACCCTGACGTGGCTTCTGCAGTTAGGGGCCTTGGTGCCTGTTCCCCAAAACCAGTATGGGTTCGGTTTGTACTCCGTTTATTTCATGGTGCCCAAAAAGGAGGGCTCCTTTTGGCCGATTCTCGATCTCAAGTGCGTAAACCACTGCCTGCGAGTGCGCATTTTCACATGGAGATGTTGCTGTCTGTCATTGTGGCGGTAAGAAGTGTGGAGTATCTGACGTCCCTCGATCCCATTGAGGCGTATTTGCACATTCTCATTCAACAAGAACATCAGCAGTTTCTCCGTTTCATGGTACCTATGGGGCATTTCCAGTTTCAGGTGCTGCCGTTCGGACTAGCAATGGCCCCTTGAACCTTCACCATGGTGGTGGTAGCAGCAGTGCTCCTCAAGGAGGGGGTGCTGGTTCATCCATACCTTGATGACTGTCTGATTCATGTGAAGTCCAGGGACGAGAGAGACTGAGCAACGACAAGAGTGGTGCAGTTCTACAAAGTCTTGGTTGGGTGATCACCATGGCCAAGAGCCATTTAGTTCCATCTCAGGAGCTCGAGTACCTAGGAGTGTGCTTCGACACCCACATCGGGAAAGTCTTCCTACCTAAGACGATTAGTGCACCAATTTCTGGAGATGTTGGAGCCTACAGCCTGCCCTTACCTGCAGGTACTTGGGACGATGGCAGCAACTCTCAAACTCGTACCATGAGCAAGGGTGCACAACTGCACATGCATCCATTGCAGAGGGCTCTGCTCCACTGGTGGTCCCACCAAAGGCATCCCTTGTCACAGAAACTCCCCTGCCTTCAAGTGACCGGGAGGGCGCTCCAGTAGTGGCTTCACCCAGGGAATCTGGAAGAGAGAGTGCCCCTCGAGTCTCCGCAGTGGATCCAGCTGATGATCAATGCCAGTCTATCCAGATGGGGAGCTCATTGCGAAGGACACTTTGCTCAAGGCCGTTGGAGTCCGCAGGAAGCCCTTTGGTCTATCAACAAGTTGGAGATGCGGGCTCTGGAGCTTCGACCCGTGGGTCAGAGGAAGGCAGTCCAGGTTCTGTCAGACACTGCGACTACGGTAGCCTACATCAACTGCCAAGGAGGCATGGGCAGTGTTATCGCCAACATTTGATTATACCAATGTGGTTTTACTGGGTTTGCCTGCTTCTACCTTGTTGGTGCTTCAATTGATGTAGAATACTGCAGCAGAGGTTGTTTTAAGTAAGGCACGTTTTGATCATATTAGTCCTTATCTGCATTTGCTGCATTGATTACACAGGTACACTACCAAAAAACTGCCTCCAGTTTTGCAACTGATTCCTATAGATTTTGGGGTGCTGAATCCAGGAAAAATAGCCAAAATGTTCCATCACGTCACGTTTTCTTGCAAAATTAGATTTCTTACCCATATAAGGAATGTTCACATAATTTCTTTTTAGCCGACTGCAGTTTATTTTCTTGGCCCAAAATAGAGGTTGTAATGGTTAACTAACTAGAAACACTCCCTCATGATATTTTAGAGTGTTTTGTATTCATTTTATACATTAACAGGACAATTGGGAGGCGGGGGGCTAAATCCAGTACTCACGCTGGCGCATGTTCTTTCCTGTTCGCCTCGCCTCGTTCGCTCGCTCAAACACGGTGGTTGCGACATGAACGTTCCTGTCAAATTTCAGTTTCTTGCAAGTTCATTATTACCTTTTGTTTGCTCAGTCGTAATCCAGCTTTATTCCGAAGTGGTTCACTACAGTTGTAGTTTGCAGTGCTGTGTATTTGTGATGGCTCACAGAGCCAGAGGTTGCGTCAACTCTCCGGACAGTTTTTGTTTTATTTGTGGGGAATATACCGTGAAAAAGCGGCAGAGGAACATTTCTGCATTTATTAAAAAAGTATATTTCGCCTATTTCGGTTTGAAGTTAGGCGATCAAGACAAACCGTGGGCTCCTCACAAAGTGTGCAAGACATGTGAGGAAGATCTACGCTTATGGATGAAAGGTAAAAAACAAGCATTTCGTTTCGGAATACCTATGATGTGGCGTGAACAAAGAGACCACAGCAGTGACTGCTATTTTTGCTCTTGCATTGTGAAGGGATACAACTTAAAAAATAAGAACGTAATAAGTTACCCCAACCTTCCCTCAGCAATTAGGCCTATGCCTCATAGCAACGAAGTACCTGTGCCTGAACCACCAAAATCTTTGGATCATATTTGTGTGGACGGTTCTGATCATGATGAGACTCATCAGATGGCTTTTCCCGATGAGTCCAGTACTTCCGAGTTTGAAACTGAACCAGATCCGAAATCTGAACTTTTCTCTCAAGCTGAATTGAATGATTTAGTCCGGGATTTAGGACTCCCAAAAGATGCTGCCCAACTGCTAGGTTCTCGGCTTAAACAGAAAAATCTATTGTCACCAGGAACAACTTTTTATTGGTACCGCAACCGCGAGACACAATTTTTGAAGTATTTCAGCAAAGAGGAAGATTTGGTATTTTGCAACGATATATACGGAGTGATGGAAAAGTTTAAACTCAAGTATGATCCTGCTGAATGGCGGCTGTTCATTGATTCGTCAAAAGACAGCATAAAAGGTGTTCTTCTTCATAATGGCAACACATTCGCTTCAGTTCCTATTGCTCACTCTGTTATTCTCCAAGAAAAATACGAGAATTTGGCCCTGATTCTTCAGAAGATTCGTTATGATGAGCATAAGTGGATGATTTGTGGAGACTTTAAAATTCTATCCATGCTATTAGGGCAGCAATCCGGTTTCACCAAATATCCCTGCTTCCTTTGCTTGTGGGATAGCCGGGCCCGCGACCTACACTGGGGGAAAAAAGACTGGCCAATTCGGGAGTATTTGAGACCCGGTGAGAAATATGTTCTTCATGAGAGCTTGGTACCTCGTGATAAAATTCTATTACCACCTCTCCACATTAAGTTGGGTCTCATTAAGCAATTCATCAAGTCCCTTCCAAAAGATGGTGAGTGCTTTCGTTACCTTTGCTCAAAGTTCCCCCGACTTTCTGAAGCAAAGCTAAAGGAAGGAGTGTTTGTTGGCCCTGATATAAGGAAACTCATTTCAGATGGAGCATTCGCTGAAACGATGTCTGAGAAGGAAAAAGAAGCCTGGGATTCCTTCAAGGATGTTGTTCTCAAATTCTTGGGGAACAGGCGGGATGAGAACTATAAGGATATTGTTGCCAGGATGCTCAATGCCTTCAAAGAACAAGGCTGTAACATGAGCCTGAAAGTCCATTTCTTGCACTCCCATGTGAACTACTTTCCCGAAAACTTGGGGGCGTACAGTGAAGAACAAGGTGAAAGGTTTCACCAGGACATCAAGGACGCAGAGAGAAGGTACCAAGGAAGATGGAACACCACTATGATGGCTGATTTCTGCTGGTTGCTGCTGCGGGAAACCCCAGATGAAAAATACGCCAAGCAGCGCACCAAGAGAAGCATTCGGGGGAAGAAGAAACGGGCCCACCAGGAGATTGATTGACCCAAGAATGACTTTAAAATCTAAACTGTGTTGACAAATATCGTGTTTTTACTAAACTTTGAAATAAAAATGTGCTAGTTATTACCACAGTGTCGGATCTCATTTATTAGAATTTTATTTTCACACCATCGGGTGTTTGTCTTCATGTATTGCAATGGTGCGATTTGCGTTTTCTATTCTTACATACATACCTGTACAACATTTTTTGCACATTTCTTTGCTTTGCTTTGTGTCTAACCTCGCTCTTATATGCTCAATGTTTGTGCACATGTATGTGGCTGTTTTAAGTGCAGACAATTTTGCTACCATCACAGTGTGTTTTGTTGACATTACTCTATTCTTATGTGCTGCCTTGTTACAATTTTCTTTATTCTTATTTGAATAACTACTAAACAATTAGTATAAAGAATTCATCCAAGAAACTTTTATCTCGATCGCACTCAATCTGAAACGTTCACCTCAAACTGCTAACCCAATGTAGCAAAAAATCTGTATGTGATGAAGCAAATTGGTTACCAGATTTGGATTCAGCGCACCAAAAAACGTAAAAATCAATCGAAACATTAGAGGCAGTTTAAAAAAAATTGTTTTTAGTGTACCTGTGTTACCTATTCAACAACGTTTTTAAGGTTCTCTGTGTGGTTCTGAAGCTTTGACTGGGTTTGTTTGCTGTTTGGCAGAGTTGTTGCCATGGCAACTCTTCCTGTCCGATTCGCCAGGGCACGAGTGATACGCTTCTTATACCAGCCTCATCTCAATCTAGTTTACAGGTTACAGGGTCCTGTGCTTTTGCTCTGGCGGTACCTGTTTTATGAAACCATTTACGTGGTTTTCGTCTGCTATTTGAAGAGCCATTTGTTTCGTCAAGCATTTGGCGCTTCATTTTGTTCATTTTTTGTTCTAAAATGTGTTTTTTGTACCGCTTTGAACTTTTGTGATTGGGCGGTTTATAAATGTAAGTAAGTAAATAAATAAACCATATTCTGACAGTTGCACTGGGCCAGAATTCTGTTGATGGAGGGGTTGCAACCAGGGCAATTGCCCTAGGCCTCCATGCTATAGTGGGACCCCAAATTTACCAGAAACTGAAGGAGACACAACCTGCTGGCAGGGTTTGCGGCTGGGGCTCTTCCCAAATTTCTGCCTCAGATACCAGTGTACCTAATAGAAGCTCTCCATCCATGGATAGGATAACCAGCTAGGAGAAAAGGGGCCGAGTGCAGGATGTAACACTCATGTGTTTGCAGCTTTCAACAGTTAGCAAGAGACAGAGGGAAGATGGAAAAGATGAGGCTTATTTGGGCTGTGGCTGGACCCCTCATGAGGTTTATTTGGGCTGAGGGTCTACAGCTGTGGCTGGGCCCCTCATTCCCCCCCCCCTCCATTTCTACAAGTGAAGGAATGCCCTTTCTTTCTATTGCAGGTGATCGCCAACTCATCCTTCTGTACTTTATCATGAATTTCTTGTTAATGCTTCAGTCAACATATGATTTATCTTTATTTGTATTTAGCTTACGCCTTTCCAGTAGTAGTTCAAAGTGCATTACATGCGGATACAGTAGCTATTTCCCTGTCCCTCACAGTGCTCAAAGTGACTTAATTTATAGTCCTGTAATGCCTTCCCTGAGATTAAGAGGTATTCACGAGCAATATGTCTGCCCTAAAGAGTTTATAATCTAAATGGGTACCTAGTACAATGGGAGATAGTGATCTGCCCAAAGTCACAAGGAGTGCCAGTGGCAGAAGCAGGATTTGAACCCTGGTTCTTGGCCCATTGCTTTAACCATTAGGCTACTTCCTCCTCATTTTGGTATATTTGTTGGGTGCTTTAAAGATGATGGTGTCTATTTGTTTTTACCTAAACTCTACAGGATCTCATTCCTTGGCTGCTTGTGCCTCTCTGTAGCTTAATGACTGGGAATGGGCAAGGCCTGTTTGGCCCATGGTGGAGGGGGAGGGGGGCGGGAATGACCAGCAGAGAATTATAGTCCTTTAGAGGTTGGTATTAAACTTCTAAAGAGGCCATTAATTTCCCTATAAACAAGTTTGTTGTTATACTCGTATATTTGACAGTATCGCCTTAGCATGGGAAAAGGACTAATATGATATTATCACTTGGTTACTGCCTGCATCATGGACTTAGGACGATTGGCAACCCTCCATGAAATCCAGTCATATGACTTTTTCTGATGGTCATGACCTAACAATTCTCTTCTCCTCTGAGTTTCCAGTTCACCTGGAATCAGCCTCTACTAGACTTGCATTACTATAAAACTTGGTTACATGATGCAAGGTTCCATATTAGGAATCACCACCCAGGAAAAGGATCTAAGCAGCATCATTGGTAATACGTTGAAACCATCTGCCTGTTGTGAAGGGGCGGTCAAGAAAGCAAATAGAATGCTAGAAATGGTAAGGAAAGGAATGGAGAATAAACTCAAGGATATTTTAATACCTCTGCATTGCTCCATGGTGTTACAGCACCTTTTGATATTGTGTAGAGTTCTGGTCACCATATCTTAAAAAGGATATAGTGGAATTAGAAAACATACAGTGAAGAGCCACCAAAATGATAAAGGGAATGGAAGGATATACCCTATCTGAGGAAAGGTGTAAAAGGTTTGGGCTCTTTAACTTGGGGAAAAGACTGCTGAGGGGAGATATGATAGAGATCTATAAAATAATGGAGTGGAATGGATAGATGTAGATTGATTGTTGAAGAAGTAAAAAGACTAGAGGACACGCAATGAAGCTACAATGTAGCACATTTAAGACTAATTGAGTGAAAAAATATTTTCTTCTATGTGTAATCAAACTCTGGAATTCATTATCCAGAGGAATAGGGCATTTTGCATCTGATGATCACATGGTATGTTATGCTGAAAATGAAAGACAAAGAAGAAATGGTGTTGCATTTATAGTTAAGAAGCTTACAAGAACTGTAATGCAATACAGTGCAATCGATGAACGCTTAATTTCTGTTATTCGACGAGGAATGCCCATCAACACCACTATTCAGAAATATGCCCCAAGAGCAACTGCAGAAGAGGATGAGGTTGATGAGTTCTATGAACAAATACACACTGAAATTGACAGAACATGCAAACAAGATATCCTGATGGTCATGGGCGACTGGAATGCAAACATTGGCAACAAAGAAGAAGGCAAAGTGGTTGGAAAATATGGACTTGGTAACAGAAATGAAGCTGGAGAAAGACTGATAGAATTCTGCAAGAACAATGATTTATTCATCTCAAACACCTTCTTCCAGCAACACAAGCGGCGACTGTACACGTGTACTTCACCCAATGGATTGTACAAAAATCAAATTGACTACATCTATGGAAGTCAATGATGGAAAAGCTCAATAACATCAACAAAGACAAAAGTGGAGCTGACTGTGGTACATATCATCAACTACTAGTATGCAAACTCAAACTAAAGCTGAAAAAGAGCAAGCCACTCATGAATGTAGCAAAATATGACCTTGAGAATATACCACTGGAATTTAAAGACTGACTCTGAAATTGATTTGCTGCTTTGGATACAAATGGCAGCACACCAGAAAAGTTATGGGATGACATCAAGAAAGCTGTGCTCAAAGAAAGTGAGAAGTCTCTATAAAAGGTGAAAAAGCAAAAACAGCCAAAATGGATGACTGAAAAGGATTCTGAAAATTGTTCAGAAACTCAGAGGAGAAAGAGAGGCAATCGCAGAACTCAATAGAGATTTCCAACATGCAGCAAGACAAGACAAGGAGAAACACTACAATGATGCATGCAAGGAAATAGAATCAGAAACCATTAGAGGAAGAACAATATCAGCTTTCCTAAAGCTACTAGAATTAGAGAGAAAATCCTCAGTCTCAAATTGGAATGCTACAATATGCTCAAGGATCTATGTTAAATGATGTTGTGAAGATCAAGAAAAGATGGAAAGAATATACAGAGTCATTATACCATAAAGATGAAATGGACCAACAGCCGTTTCAATCTGTACCTTTATGATCAGGAACCATTGGTGATGAAAGAAGTTGAAGCAGCATTAAAAGTATTATCAAAGAACAAAGCACCAGATATTGAAGGCATTCCCATTAGTTCCCTCTCTTGTTTACTTTTTTGTCCTCTCCCGACTTTGCTTTCCTGTTAGTTATGGCGTTCTTTTCTATACCCTACAAAGTGGACTTTTATTTTTATTGTACACCGCTTAATGCCTTGGCCATAGCGGTCTATCAAGTGTTTTAATAAAGATAAAGATAAAGATTGAAGTATTACAGCAATTGGATGTAGCTGTTACCATATTTACAAGGCTCTGCCAGGAAATTTGGAAGACATCATAGTCAACTGACTGGAAAAGTTCTGTGTTTATACCAATACTGAAGAAAGGTGATTTGACTGACTGTGGAAATTATTACACAATCACTCTGATCCCACTTGCCAGCAAGATTCTACTCGTGATCATTCAACAGACACTATAACCATACTTGGAACAGGAACTGCCTGAAATGCAAGCAGGGTTCAGGAATGGGCGAGGAACAAGAGATATTGCGAATGTGAGATTGATACTTGAATACTCAAAAGATATCTATATGCGTTTTATTGACTACAACAAAGCTGTAAACCATGAGAAACTCTGGGCCACATTAAGACTCATGGGTATACCAGAAAACCTGTTAGTTCTTTAGCACATCCTTTACATTGATGAAGAAACAACAGTTCGAACAGAACAAGGAGTAACAAAATGATCTGACATCAGCAAAGGTGTATGACAAGGCTGCATACTTTCTCCCTATCTGTTTAATTTATATGCAGAACAAATCAGAGAAGCAGGACTATATGAATATTAGTGGAAGATTCATCAACAACCTTCATGGAAACATAAGAGATGCCATACTGGATCAGACCAAGGGTCCATCAAGCCCAGTATCTTGTTTCTAACAGTGGGCAATCCAGGTCACAAGTACCTGTCAGGTTCCCAAAAGGTAACCAGATTCCATGCTGCTTGTCCACTGGGTAAGCAGTGGATTTCATCGGTCCTCTTTAATAGTGGTTTATGGACTTTTCCTCCAGGAACTTGTCCAAACCCTTTTTAAATCCAGTTACACTAACAGCTTTTACTACATCCACTGGTAACAAATTCAAGAGTTTGATTATGCATTGAGTGAAAAAATATTTTCTCTGATTAGTCTTAAATGTACTACATTGTAGCTTCATTGCGTGTCCCTTAGTCTTTCTACTTTTTGATGGAGTAAACAACCAGTCTACATTTACCTATTCTTCTCCATTCATTAATTTATAGACCTCCTCAGCTGTCTATTTTCCAGGTTGAAGAGCCCTAACCTTTTAAGCCTTTCCTCATAGGGGTATCCTTCCATTCCCGTTACCATTTTGGTGGCTCTTCTCTGTACCTTTTCTAATTCTGCTATATCCTTTTTCAGATATGATGACCAGAATTGCACATAATATTCAGGGTGTGGTAGCACCATGCAACGATGCACAGACATTATAATATACTTTGTTTTATTCTCCATTCCTTTCCTAGCATTCTATTTGCTTTCTTGGCAGCCATTGCACATTGGGGTTCCTTTTTCATCACAGTTTTTTCTCTTTGCTGGTGATTTCATTTTTGTGTTTTTCTCCTATGGCCATTGCAGTAATCAACCACATTCCAATGTAACTGGCAGCCTTCAGCAATCTTTTCTCCCATAGCTGAAATTGTTTGCTCCAGGAGCAGTGGGAATGCATTGAGGCATATTTTTTCAGCATGTTTGGGCCCCCCCATGGGGGCGTCCAGGGCCTGATGCTGTATTTGATGCATCAGCCATGTTCCTCCTCCCCCCCCCCCACTCTCCCCCAATATCTTTTTCCTGTCGGCATGCTCCCTGGCCATTTTGAATGTCAGCATGGTCCTTGCGGAGGAGGGATGTGGGGTGGCTGCAGCTTGAAGCCGATAGGCCCCTGAAGATCCTCTGGAGCCCTTCTTCTAGTTGGCTTGACCAGTAGCTTCTGAAACAACTCACATGCTGTTTTCAGTCCTTACCAGCTGCTTGGCAGCCCCCTTTCACTGGGGCCCAGCACTTCTGTTGCTAGCAGCAAGGGGGTAAGTGCCCCCACGTCACCCTTTTGCACATCCTGGGAGCCCTTTGATATCATCTATGAGGATTGTTGGAGATGCAGATAACAAATCTTTTTTTCCAGAGGAAGAAAAGGAAATTCCCTCAATGGGAGGCGAGGATCCATCTGTGATTCACCTATTGCACAAAGAGGGACTTCCTGTTTTCATTCAAGACGCTATCGTGGCTTTGCATATTGCAGAGTCCGAGTCTATACGGCAGCTCATATCTCTGTTGGAGATTCCTGAGTTGGGCCTTAGAGGCTCTAAGGTCCTGTTCTGGCTGTATTCTCTGCCCCAGAATGAGCTGGATCAGTTTTATGGGCTCCCTTAAGTGGGTACCCTCATCATGGCGGTAACAAAGTGCACAATCATCCTGGTGGAAGGGAGCACTGTGCTCAAGGAGTCTCATGATAGGAGGTTAGAGGGCTTCTTTAAGTGTTTTTATAGCTTTTGCCATAGGTCTCAAGCGGTGTGGTATGCAGGCTTGGTGGTCCGAGCCTTGTTCACCGGGTCCAGCAGCTGGACAACTCAAGGACTGCAAGATTGTAATCTGGAGCCACTTAAGTTACTGATGCTGATGACTTGATCAGAATCTCCATGGCAGTGATAGTAGTGGCTAGGCAGTGGCTTTGGCTGATGCCACCTTCAAGTTACAACTGACAAACTCCCCTTTAAGGGCAGGTTGCTCTTTGAGGAGGACCTGAAGAAGTTTGTGAAAGACCTTGGAGAGGTTCACCCATAGAAGTGTTAGGAGTGCCTCTGGCAGGTCCTTGCATGGAGCAAGGAGACTCCCTCGGACTGCTAGGAGTCTGGGGAGGGGCCTGTTCATCCTATGAGTCTGAGCCTAAGAATGGTCAGCCCCTTTGGAGCTCTCAGCATTCTCAAGACTCAGCTATGGCTCATTCCGGAGACAATAAACCTCCACAAATGTGATTCAATGGATCCCTTCTGAGGTGCAGACAGTTGGAATCGGCTTTGACTGTTTCACTCAGAGTGGACCCATATCATGTCAACCCAATAGGTTCTTAAGGTCCTCAATCAGGATATCATGCAGGAATTTGCAGAGCTTCTATGGGATATCTTTGTGGAGTCTCTTTGTGGCTCTCCGCTTAAGCAAGTGGTGAGCACCTCCTTGCAGTTGCATTCAAGCTATTTTGTGATACCCAAGAGAGAAGGTTCTTTCTGGTCCGTTCTGGAGCTGAAGGCAGTCAGCGCTGCGCTAGACTCAAGTCCCTCATTTCTGCAGAGAGATAATCAGGTTGGTCAGTGTGTCAGAATGGCAAGAGGAGCTTCTAACCTTCCTGGATCTCCCTGAGGCATACTTTCATGTTCTCTTTTGTCTCAGGGCAGACCACAACCCCTTGGATTATGACCTTTGTAAAAAAATGTCCTCCAAGACCATTAAGAGTCAGCAGCAGCAGCATGACAAGATCTTCCAAAGGTCAGACTCTGCCCCAGAGTCTCCAGCGATGCAACGCTCCAAGGCCCCATCTAGGCCCCCGGAACCCTGAAGTGAGCCCACTGCCTCCAACTGAGCACCCCAAAGGTGGAGCACAAGAAGAAGAAAAAATCCTTGAGGGCTGCGTCCGTGGACGAGTCAGGGAAGTCGGGTAAGTCCCATACTCGGTCCTGTAGTCTATGCCAAGGTCTTCCGAAAGGATTTATTGGCCTCCTGTGACTGGCCTCGGACTTCCCTCGTCGAACCGGAGCCAGGCCCGAGATCCTCTGTGCCTGTGCCGAAAGCTGCGGAACCATCTGGTCTGGAGACAAAAATAGCGGCCTTGGAGCGCAGCTTGTCTGCCTTCATGGCCCAGCAGTGGGCTTTGATGTCCGGTTCCACTGGGTCATCTGCCCAGACCACCAGAGCCTCAATCACGAGGACATCCCTGGGCATTGAGCAGATCCTAAAGCGCCATTGGCCTTGAGTCGATCTTTGACATCGGTCTCTATTCCGGTCTCCATCCTCGGGACCAAGGTCTTCCACAATGAATGACCGCGGCTCTGCCTGCAGAGCCTCCGAGGAGTACAGATAGTCGGGCTTGTGGCCTGACCTTGAAACCCAGCCCGGCCTCGACTTCTCCAACAACTATGAGTTGGATTGGGAGACTGAGAACAAGGAATCCCCAGACACCCATCACCACCATGACGTACCTTCTGACCCTTCTTCCTCCGAGTGCCGGCACAGGTCCCCGTCCGAGGATATGATCTTCCCCGACTTCGTGCGGGACATCTCAAAGGCGTTGTCATTTGACACTGAGTCGGAGGAGGACTCTCGCACGAAGAAGCTCGAGATCCTCCAATACGAGGCCTCTCTGAAGGAGGCACTTACAATGCGCGTTCCCCCGATCCTGGAACGGCTGCTCCTCCACATGTAGGAAACCCCGGCATTGGCGCCCATTGTGAGCCGATGGCTGGACTTGATGTATCGGGTCCTCCAGAGCCTGGGCTTCCAGAAAGGACAATTGCCTCACAACTCCCTGGTGGTGGAGTCGGCTATGCATCGGCTTAAGAGCCAGAAGACGCACTCCTCGTTGCACCTGGGCAGGGAGGTCTGCACCTTGGATGCCCTGAGCAGAAAGTGCTACCAGGGCTTGATGCTCATCAGCTGGATTCAGGCATACCAGCTATACATGGGCATATACCTGAGGGTCCCGGTGAAGGAACTTGCCGGGTTCTCGGCTGGTCTCTCCGAGGAATCCCTCCAGCAGTTCCGGAGCCTGTCCTCTGCTATCAAAGTGCTCCAAATACATGACTCGAGCAGCCAATGATAGCTTTGAGTCAGCGGCTAGAGTAGCTGCAGTGGGCATCAGTGCCCGACGCCAGGCTTGGCTACAATCTTATGACCTAGAGCAATGGGTTCAGGACAAATTGGTCAATGTCCCCTGCCACGGATTGAACCTCTTTGATAAACCCATGACTGATAAGGCTGCAGAGTTGGAGTCTGAGTTCCTGATGAGAACTAAGCTCTCCAAGACAACCACTACCCTTCCTCGACGAAAGGCCCCAAGTAAAAAGCCCCCTTACTCAAGGAAGGGAAGGGCTTACGAAAACTACCATCAGTATCAGGCCTCCCCAGCAGGATAAGCAGGCCAAGGGACAAGGGCACGACCCTCGTAAGCCCAAGACTCCCAAAACCCAGGCACCAGCTCTGGCCCAGCCTGGTGGGAGCTTTTGACTTCTTGGGCATAGCCTCTCCACTCACAGGAGGCCCATCCCAGCAGCTTACAGGGGGATGTCTGATCCTGTTTGCCCACAGGTAGCCAGCCATCACCACCGACCCTCCAAGTGGTCAAGGAGGGCTACCTTCTTCACTTGGAGCATACTCTCCCTCCCTTCTTCCTGGGCGAGTCCACCAGGACTCCCCTCCACCAGACCTTGCTACTGAAGGAGCTCACAGGCCTTCTCGAGGACAAGGCAGTGGAATCCGTACCCCCACACCACTGGGACAGAGGGCTTCACTCTAGGTACTTCCTCATACCAAAAAGAACAGGGGGCCTAAGCCCATCCTAGACCTGCGGAACCTGAACAGGTTCCTAGTGAGGGAGAAGTTCAAGATCCTCTCACTTGGGACACTGCTGCCATACTTTCAGCAGGGAGACTGGCTATGCTCCTTGGACTTAAAGGATGCGTATACACACATTCTCATTCATCTCAGCCACAGGCAGTACCTCAGGTTCATGGTTGGGGGCGCCCTCTATCAATACAGGGTCCTACTCTTTGGCTTGATCTCCATCCCATGGGTCTTCACAAGGTGCCTGGCAGTGGTCGTAGCCCACCTCAATCTCCAAGGAGCCTTTGTCTTCCCTGCCTGGACGATTGGCTCATCAGAGGAGGCTTGTCTGCTGAGGAGTAACGGGCCATAACCCACACCATCAGCATCCTACAACACCTGGGGTATGTCATAAACCACCCTAAGTCTCCCCTTCTCCCGACACAATGTCTGGAGTTTATAGGAGTCCGGCTAGACACCCTTCAGGCCAGAGTGTTCCTACCCCAAGACAGGGCTGACTGCCTCAGGGCACTGGCCGCAGATGTACAACGTAGATGCACCATGTCTGCCCACCTCCTGCTTGGTCACATGGCATCCATGGTCCATGTCACCCTGAATGACTGCCTCCACATGAGGGCGGCCCAATAGTGCCTCCGCCCCCAGTGGACCCAGGCTACTGGATGGCTGCGGGAAAGGATGACAGTGACCCGCCAACTTGCAGATTCTCTCAGCTGGTGGCAGGCTTCGCAGCACCTCCAGGCAGGGATGCCCTTCCAGGTCCCCCAATTCCCAGAATGTCCTAATCACGGACACCTCCCTGCTGGCTTGTGGTGAAGATCTCTGCACCCGGAGAAAGTGCAGTTACTCACCTGTAATGGGTGTTCTCTGGGGACAGCAGGAATCAGTTCTCACAACCCCCTCTCCTCCCCGTGGAGTTGTTTCTTATCTTTTGCCGTCTTTAACTGTCTTTAGCTATGTCATTTGATTGAGGCAAGATGGTACCTTTTGGGCAGGAAGGGGACCATGCATGTGTAGTGCATCTCCCAAAGGCTTTCTTTGAGAACTGGGGAGAAGCTTCCGCGCAGGGCTCCACCCATATGTGAGGATTGACTTCCATATGTGAGGACTGATTCCTGCTGTCCCCGGAGAACACTTGTTACAGGTGAATAACTACACTCTCCTATCCAGCAGCAACACAACGACTTTTCACTTCTGTGTCCTGGGCTGCCATTTCCATTTCTCGGTTCTACCATTTGCCTGGCCATGGCTCCTTGCAACTCTTTGAAGATCATGGTGGTGGTGGTGGTGGTGGTGGTGGTGGTGGCAGCGTTCCTGAGCAAGCAAAGAATCTGGGTTCATTTGTATCTGGATGACTGGCTAATTTCAGTTAGATTTCCTGGAGAAGCCCAGGGATGACCTAGCCCTGGTGATTTGCTGGCTAGAAAGGCTGGGGTTGGTGATCAACTATCCCAGGAATGGCCTGATTCTTTCCTTGGACTTGACGTACCTTAGGGCTTGATTCAACACTTTCCTGGATAGAGTTTTTCTCATGCCAGAGAGGTCACTTAAACTGCAGTGCCAACTTGGAGTTTTGTGCTCAGTCAGCTCCCTGGGCCTGGGACTCCATGGCATCGAGCCTGGAACTTGTCCCTTTGTCCAGGGTGCCTATACTCTCAGATTTCTGCTGTCTTTCTGGTCTTCCTGTTTTCAGTTGTTTAATCTGACCCCTCCTCTTCTCCAGATAATCAAGGAGCAGTCTTGATATCTGATGGAAGTGGGATGCCTTTGGAAGCACCAGATTGAGTGATAGTCACCATGGATGCCAGCCTGAGGGACTGGGGAGCTCACTATTTCTGGCTGCTTGTCTAGGGACTCTGGCCCCCAGGAGGCCACTTCGTTAATCAGCCAGTTGGAAGCCAGAGTAATCTGTCTGGCTCTGGAAAGGCCACAGCTGTGATGTAGGTCAACAAGCAAGGTGGAACTCAAAGTACCAGAGTGGCTATTGAGGTGACAGATTTGTGTTGCTGGGTGGAGGAGAATTTAATTGCCCTGTCGACATCCCATATGGCAGGTGTCGACAATATACAGGCTGACTTCTTGAGCCTGAACACCCTGGATTCTAGAAAATGGGAATGAAGCCCTCACGTCTTCGACCTCATAGTGAAGAGGTGGGGACTTTCAGTATTTGACTTGATAGCTACTCAAAAGAATGACAACATGGAGAACCCTTTTCAGCTACAGGAAGAATCCATGGGCAGTGAGCTTGGATGTCTTGCTTCAGAAGTGGCCTTAAGAAGGCCTTCTGTATGGATTTCCCCTATGGTCCTTGATGAGCAGCCACTTGCACAGGATTCAGTTTCACCCAGGCCTTGGTGATCTCAGTGACTCCAGACTGGCCATGCAGGCCATAGTCTGCAGATCTCTACTGGCGGGGTCCCCTCTCTCGTTGCCTCAAGAAAGGGGTCTCCTGCAGCAAGGGCCTCTGGTGATGAAGGATTCCATTCCCTTATGGCCTGGCCCTTGAGAGGCATAGGCTATCTAAGAAAGGCTACTCTGAAGTGTTAGTGGACATCCTTCTCAAGGCCTGGATAGCGTCTACTTCCTTAGCCCTATTTGAGAGTCTGGAGGGTTTTTGAGAGGTGGTGTTCTTCTTGTGTCCTGAAGACCAAGAAGGTGGACATGGTTGCTGTTTTGTCCTCCTTACAATCCAGTCTGGACCAGGGGTTAACCTTGAATGCTCTCAAAGTTCAGGTAGTCGCCTTGGTCTGCTACTGGGGGCACATTCAAAGGGTGCCCTTGGCAACGTACCCTGACATCTCTTGCTTCCTCAAGGGATTGAAGCAAACCTGTCTACCAGTGCGTCCAGTTGTTCTTCAATGGAGTCTCTTTCTCTGGTATGAGCCCATTCTCAAGGATTTGTCCCTTAAAGTGATTTTCCTCATCTCTCTTTCGTCCGCCAGGCAGGTGTCTGAGTTGCAGAGCTTGTCCTGCAGGGAGCCATTTTTAGTCGTCTTGACAGCATATGTCTCCTTGCGAACTGTGCTGTCCTTTCTCTCAAAGGTGCTTTTTCCCTTTCACCTTAACCAGATCATCCTCCTGCCCTCCTTTACAGAGTAGGATCTTCAGACCGACCCTTCTCTGCATCTGGTAGATGTGCAGAGAGTATTAGTTAGTTACCTGGAGATTATTATCCCTTCCGTCAGTTTGGATCATCTCATCCTCTTCAGTAGTCTGAGGAAAGGACAGGCAGTGGCCAAGTCCCTTTATTGCCTGCTGGATTAAGGAGGCTATTAGCTCAGCATACCTTCTAGTTGAAAAGCACATGGCAGAGGGAATCAGTGTTCGCTCCACTAGGGCACAGGCCTCCTCTTGGGTAGAGTTTGCCTTGATGTCTGCGGAGGATTTCTGCAAGAGGGCTAGCTGGTTGTCTCTGAGCACCTTTGTGAAGCATTACAGCAGGGCTCGACAAATCCTGGCCACCCAGATTGCCATGGCACCTAAAAATTGCACTCTAGCACCCAGGATTTCATGCTCTGGAAAGCTGCAACCAGCGGGGACCCCATCCCCTGCTGGCAGAAGATGACAGCCGTGCCGCGACCACGATTAGCATATCGGCTGCGGCAAAGATGACAGCTACATCTGGGGACCTCATCCCCCATGGCGGAAGATGACAGCTGTGGCCATGATCAGCCAAATGGCTGTGGCCGCGATCAGCCAGACAGCCAGCGGGGCTCTATCCACCACTGGCAGAAGAGGAGCTGCTTCCTGGACAGATGCTGAAAAACAGCTCAGTGTATTCTTCCCACACAGCGATTGCCTATGTGTACTGTTGAGCCCCACGGTGAAGGAAGTTTAGGGGATCTCACAGCCTTGAAACCATGAGATCGCCTGAACTAACTCCACAGCAGGGCTCAACTATGCACAGAGCCGATTGTGGTGGGAAAAGTGTGTACTGCGCTGTTATCCAGGAGCTGCCACAATGGGTGGAGGAATGGTGGCTGAGAGAGAGAAATGCACTAGATAAAGCCTGGGAGGGACATGAAAGTGAGACTAGGGGAAGCCTGATTTGGGGTGAATCATGATAAGGAAAGAGACTATGGAAAGCCTAGAATGTCATGAAAGGGAGAGAGACTGGGTGAAACCTTGGGGGAGGGGGTTTTGTGAAAGAGAGAAAGATACTGAGTGAAGTGTTGGGGGGGGTATGAAAGAAACTGGGGGAAGCCTGGGATGAGAGGAGTCATGGATTGGGGGAGTCCTGAGAGGGAGATAAACTAGGTGAAACCTGGGGGGGGGGGGAAGGTTATGAGCGAGTGAAAGACTGAGTGAAGCCTTTGGGGAGGCTGACAGAGAGGGTGGCATGAGAAGAAAAAGAAGTCTTGTGTGGGGGTGGTTATGAGTGAGAGTGAAAGAAAAATTGGGTGAAGGCTGTGGCAAGGCTATACGAAAAAGAGAGAGGCATGCTGAGGTGAGGTGAGGGGGGGGAGACTAGCCTTGAACCTTGGAGACTAGGCAGTTATAAGTGTAATTAGGTGAGTCCGGCACAGTTGGTGCTGTGTTCACTCCGCATGCTAACTGTATTAGCGTGGGTTCACCTAACGCCCCTCAATAGGTGCACCTGTAATAATGCAGTACGTGCTAGGGTTCAGGGCTGCGTTAACTGCCAGGGAAATGCTTTCCACTCCTCCGACAGTTAACACAGGGGTGTTGCACATAGCACCTCATGGATTTGGTGCTAATCGCGCGTTAGGTGCAACATCTTAGTGCCCATTAGTAAAAGACCCTCCAATAGATTGCCACCCACAAAACTAGTAGATGTACCTATGTGTAAAAATGTATATATGTAATTAATCCCCTCCCATCTTATTGGAAGGAAAATCAAGTTACCTAACTACTGTGTGTCGTGCTTATCCTGTAAATCATTTTGTATATATGAAATTGTTTCTGTCCTGATCAGACAGCTCTGTCATGTAATCAAATCTGCTCCTGATCGCTGGAAGTAGCGGTATACAAATGTATGCTAAATAAATAAATAAATAAATAAATTTTACCACATCTTCCGGCAGTGAATTCTAGAGCTTAATTATGCAATGAATGAAAAAAAACATTTCTTTTATTTATTTTAAATATACAACTTAGTAGCTTCATGATGTGTCCCCTAGTCTTTGTACTTTTTTGAAAGAGTAAAAGCTAATTGTTTTCTCAATTTTGCTTTTGTTGCAGAGGAAAACGAGAAGCTACTCCTTGAAAGGGAAGATGAAGAGAAAAAAATGATTGTGACCATCGAAGACTTAAAGGAAGAAGTCCCTGTTGTTCCTGTCTCCCCACCAGCTCCTCCTCCTCCTCCGCCCCCACCCCTGACGGCGCCAATGACAGTCATCCCCCTCCCTGTAGTCTCCAGCCCTCCCCAGCAGGTGACCCAGACCGCCCTGTCCCCGTCTCTCCTTCAGCATCATCCTTCAGTGGTGAGCTCCTCCTGTGTGGGCAAAGATGTTCTGATGGCACCCATCATCCAGCGACCCACAGGTCCAGTTCCTCCCGAGTTGAAGGTCGCCACCCCTCCTTCAGGGAGCCCCAAGCAGCTACAGCAGTATCCTACCCCGCTTCTGGCCATCTCCCAGCACCATATTGTTCAGCCCATCCAGCCTCAGCCTCAACCCCCACCTCCCCCTCCTCCTCCTCTTCCGCAGGCTCCAGCTCAGCAGCTCAGTGCCTTGCGGTTGACAGCAACGGAGGAGGCCAAGTCCAGTGAACAGAAGAGGAGGCCTGGAGGGTGAGTGTGCAGAGGAGCCTAGCATTGCTTAAATTCTTGGATCTGGCTCATTTTGGGTGTCTTAAACAAATAAATGTATGTGTATTTCTTAAAGGTGTGAATTTTCTGGGAAACCAGAATATTTGAGTTGAAGCTGTTTATTTAAGATTTAGCATATGCTAAGGTTACCAGATGTCATCGATTTTTGGGGATTGTCCCCGATTTTAGAACTGTGTCCCCAGTTCCAGCAATGGGGACAGAGGAGGTAGAAAAAAAGGTTGTTTCCAATTTCATGATTTTAATATGTCAGTTTTTTAAATTTATATCCATTATCTTTTATATTTTACATAGTATGTGGGAAATGCATCACTCTTTTTATTTCTCTGTTGATTTGTCTGCTTGGAAGTGATATTCTCCTGGTACAAGCAGGAAGTCAGTCCTCGCATATGGGTGACGTCGGCACCGACGGAGCCCTCGTGAAAGCATCCCCCCAGCTTTCAAAGAAAGCCTTTGGGAGATGCCACCACGCATGCGTGGTCCCCTTCCCGCCCAAGGGTGCCATCCTGCTCAGTCTCCTTTTTTCCGCAGAGCCCTTCAGATGTTGTCTGGTTTGTCCTCGGAAAAAGTTGATTTTTCTCTCCAAGTTTCATACTCCTCTTCGGTATCGCACTGGTACTCTTCCCGCCTCCCAACCTCATTGCCTTTGCATCGAGTTCGGGTCTGTTTTTCTAGTTTTCATTTTTTTTCCTGGCATCTGTGCCTTTTTTCTTCCAACTGGCAGCCCGGAGAGTCTTCGACCTCGCAGGGGTACGTTTTTCCCCCATGGCTACCAGTGGCTTTAAGAAGTTTGATCGGTGCTCTAAATTATGTCTTTGACCGACACACACGACTGCTGTCTCGGACCAGACCACGACCCGGCAGACTGCGGTCTCTGCAAAAGGGATGTCCAGTAAGGCCCTTAAGAGCCGCCAGCAGCAGCATGATAAGTTTTTCCCCGAGTCCCCTGTACCTTCGAAGGCCAGGGCCTCATCTGAGGCCCCAACGTCTCGGGCGGAACCTCCCGAACCTGAGCCCCATCGTGGGTCCTCAGAAAAGTGGTCTCCCTCGAGGGAACCCAGGAAGAAAAATAAACCCTCAAAGGCGGCATTCTTGGATGGTTCCGACTGGCTGGGTGCCCCCCCGGGCCCGGTCCTGCAGTCCGAGACGCTAGTCCGAGGCTTCGGAGAAGGAGCGGCCTGCAAAGGTTCCCTGAAAGGATCAGACCACGGACTGGACTCGGTCCCCAGACACCATCCTTGTCAAGGATTCCCCTTCAGGGGAGGCGGGATCAGGCCCTAGTGTCTCGATGCCCATGCCGAAGTGTGCGGAGTCTTCTGGTCTGAAGTCCAGAATGGCAGCCCTGGAGCACAGTTTGTCTGCCTTCATGGACCTGCAATGGGCGCTGTTGTCCAGCATGACCGGTTCATCTGCCCTGACCACCGGGCCCTCGACGTCCAAGACGTCCCTGGAGGCCGGGCCGAGGTCCCGATCCGAGTCCTGCTCGACGGGACTGCGATCATTCCCAGCAAGTATGCCAGTCACCGGCTGCGGAGCTTTTGGAGCCCTGAGGCCCACGGAGCAGCCCTCCTACGATTCCTTGACGGACTACTTTGATTGGGAGACGGAGTACGAGGAGTCCCCTGATACTCGTCACAACCGCGACGTCCCATCTGATTCTCCTGTCTCTGGCCTCGACAGCGGTCACTGCCGGAGGATATGGGCTTCCTCGATTTTGTCAAGGATATGTCAAAGGCCTTGGCGTTCCCTACAGAATCGGAGGAGGACCCTCGGGCGGTTGAGTTGGAAATCCTCCATTATGAGACTCCTCCATGGAAATCGCTCACGGTGTCCATCCCTCCCATCCTGGAATGGCTGATGCTCCGAATGTGAGAGACACTGGCTTTGGTACCGGTGGTGAGCAAATGGCTCGACTAGATGTATCAAGTCTGCTGGAGCCCGGGCTTCCAAAAGTCATAGATGCAGCATAACTCCATGGTGATGGAGTTGGACATGTGTCAGCTGAAAAGCCAGAAGATGCACTCCTCCCGCCCCCTGGACGCCCTCGGTCGAAAGAGCTACAAGGGCTCAATGCTCATCGGCCACATCCAGGCCTACCAGCTGTACATGGGCATATACCTGAGAGAATTGGCGAAGGAACTCACCAGATTCTCAGCTGGTCTCTCCAAGGAACCTTTGCAGCAGTTTAAGAACCTGGCTAAAGCAGTCTGTGAGTGCTCCAAATTCATGTCTCGAGCGGCCTATGACGGGTTTGAGTCAGTGGCTTGAGTAGCGGCAGCAGGCATCGGTGCATGGCACCAAGCTTGGCTACAGTCATCTGACCTTGAGCAAGTGGGTTCAGGACAAATTGGTCGATGTCCCCTTCCAAGGAGAGAACCTCTTTGGCAAACCCATGACCAACAAGGCTGCCGAGTTGGAGACCGAGTTTATGATGAGGACCAGGCTTTCCAAAAAGACCGTTGCCCCTCCCCGATGGAAGGGCTTGGGTAAAAGGTCCTTCTACCCGAGGAAGGGAGCTGCTTACAGAAACTGCCCACCCTTTTCAGGCCTCCCCAGCTCCCCAACAGGGTCAGCAGGCCAAGGGACATGGGCATGGCCCTCGTAAGCAGAAGGCTCCAAAATCCCAGGCACAGTCTCTGGCCCAGCCAGGAGGTAGTTTTTGACTCATTGAGCATAGCTTATCTACCCCAAGGAGATCAGCAGTCCACAGGGGGACATCTGGCCCTCTATGCCCAGAGGTGATTGACCATCACCACCGACTCTTGGGCACTTCGGGTGGTCAGGGAGGGTTACCTCCTCCACCTGACTCAGACCCCTCCCCCCTTATTTTCCAGGAGAGCCCCTCAGGTCTCCCCTTCACCGGGACCTTCTATTAAAGGAGTTGTCAGGTCTTCTCAAGGACAAAACAGTGGAACCAGTGCCCCACCATCTCAAGGGCAAGGGGTTCTACTCCAGGTACTTCCTCGTGCCAAAAAGGACAGGGGGCTTAAGGCCCATCCTCGACCTGTGCAATCTGTGTAGTAAAAGCTGTTAGTGTAGCTGGGTTTAAAAAAGGTTTGGACAAGTTCCTGGAGGAAAGGTCCATAAACCATTATTAAAAGGGACACAGGATATCACTGCTTGACCCAATACAAACATTGAGGAACCTGTGTCTTTTGGGGAAACTGCTAGGTACTTATGACCTAGATTGGCCACTGTTGGAAACAGGATACTGGGCTTGATGGACCTTGGTCTGACCCAGTATGGCATATCTTATGTTCTTAACAAATTCCTGGTGAGGGAGAAGTTCAAGATGCTCTCTCTTGGATCATTGCTGCCATATCTCCAGCAGGGAGATTGGCTATGCTCCTTAGACCTTAAGAATGCTTATATTCACATCTTCATTCACCTCATCTACAAGCAGTACCTGCTGTTTGTAGTGGGAGACATGCATTTTCAGTACAGGGTACTCCCCTTCGGCTTGGCCTCAACCCCAAGAGTCTTCACAAAATGCCTGGAAGTCGTGGCCACTTTCCTCCGCCTCCAGGGGGTCTTTGTTTTCCCCTACCTGGCTGACTGGCTCATAAAGGGAGGCATGGCCTCAGAGGTGCAGCAGGCCACCGCACGCACCATCCAGGTCCTGCAACATTTGAGGCTTGTCATAAACTACCTCAAGCCTCACCTCCTCCCAGCACAGTGCCTGGAGTTCATCGGGGCAAAGCTCGACACTCTTCAGTCGAAGGTCTTCTTGCCCCGGGACCGAGCTGACCATCTCAGGACTCTGGCACGGGACATAAGTACTATCCCTCAGTGCCTGCGCCTCCTCGGGCACATGGCCTCCATGGTCCACGTCACCCCAGACGCTCGCCTTCACGTGAGGGTGGCACAGTGGTGTCTCCGGGACCAGTGGTCTCAGGCCATGAGTCGCCTCCGAGACAGAATCTCTGTTACCCGCCAACTGGCGGACTCCCTGGTCTGATGACAGTCTCTCCAGCATCTCGAGGCGGGCATGCCTTTTCAGGCCCCAAGCCCCTCAAGGGTCCTCACCATGGACACCTCCCTGCTCGGCTGAGGAGCCCACTGCAGGGAGCTCCACATTCAGAGCAACTGGTCACTACCCGAGAGTATCCAGCAGATCAACCTCCTGGAGCTCCGAGCTATATACGTAGCCCTGCGAATCTTCTGCCACCACCTGTGTCACCAGCCGGTGCTGGTCCAGACAGACAACCAGGTGGCAATATTCTACGTGAACAAACAGGGGGCACATGGTCTTGTACTCTTTGTCAGGAGGCACTGGTCCTCTGCTCGTACGCAATCCAACAGGGTATCCTCCTGCAGGTAGTGTACCTGCCAGGTCAGGACAATCTTCTGGCCAACAGGCCGAACAGAGTCCTCCAGCCACACGAGTGGCAGCTGGATCCCAGGGTAGCCAGTCGGCTTTTCCAGCTCTGGGGAAAACCCGTAATGGACCTGTTCGCCAGCTTGGACAATTTCCAGTTGCCCCGCTTCTGTTCCTGGCAGGTCCACACCTCCAGGGTGGCAGTGGACGCATTCCTTGTCTCATGGTCGGAAGGCCTCATGTACGCCTTCCCTTCCATGCTGCTTGTCACCAAGACCTTGTTGAGGACCCTCCGTGACAGGGCCTCGCTCATCCTGATAGCTCCTCTGTGGCCCAGGCAACCGTGTTTCCTGCTGCTCCTTTGGTTGACGGTGGAGACCCCCATCCCCTTGGGGACCGCCCTGGGACTTCTTTCTCAGGAGGGGGGCTCTTTTCTGCACCCCAACCTGAGGTCCCTGTCGCTGACAGCATGGCTGCTGAGAGGGTGACTCTGGCCCCTTTCAACCTTTCGGTTGAGGTGGAGGAGATTCTGCTGGCCTCTTGCAAGGCCTCTACTAGGAAGGCTTACGCCCTCAAATTTTGCAGGTTCTCGGCTTGGTGTGCCGAGCATAGAGCTGACCAGTTCTGCCCGGTGGGACTGTTACAGTACCTTCTTCACCTATTTCAATCTGGACTCAAGTCTAACTCTGTCCGAGTGCACCTTAGTGGCTGGCGGTCCAACCTTTGGTGACCTGTTTTCTTCGGGGTCTGCTCTCCGGAAACTAAATGGGACGTCATCGTAGCGTTGAGGCAACTTCTCGCCCACACTTCGAGCCTCTGGCTACCTGCCACCTTCGCTACCTCTCTTGGAAGGTGGCTTTCCTGGTTGCATTCATCTCCGCTCGCAAAGTTAGCGAGCTTCAAGCCCTTGTGGCAGAGGTGCCTTATACCAGGTTCTACAAGAACAGAGTGGTGCTTTGCATGCACCCCAAATTCCTGCCGAAAGTAGTATTGCCCTTCATCTCAACCAGGAAGTGGTGCTCCCTACCTTCTTTCCAAGACCTCACTCCAGTCGAGCGGAGACAGTCCTTCACACCTTGGACTGTAAGAGGGCTTTGTCCTTCTATATCCAACGCACTCAGGGCCATCGCAAAGCTTCTCAGCTTTTCATTTCCTATGACCCCAGTAGGCTGGGGGAGGTGGTGACCAAGAGTACACTGTCCACCTGAGTGGCGGACTGTATTGCCCTCGCCTATGAGCAGTCGGGGCTTCCGCTGGAAGGCCGCAACACGGCACACCGTGTCAGGGCCATGGCGGCCTCGGTGGCAAACTTGCACTCTGTCCCGATGGTGTACATCTGCTGGGCCGCCACCTTGTCTTCAGTCCATACCTTCGCAGACCATTACTGCCTGGAAAGAGAGTCCCGACGGGACAGTGCCTTCAGCCAGGCTGTGCTCTGTAACCTTTTCAGGGTTTAGGCAACTCCTACCTTCCGACCCTTCTGTGTTCAAGCTACCGGAGTGCTGGTATCATCAGACACAGAGGTCCTACTGTGGTCTGTGAACACAGACTCATTTGCTGCTGCTTGCGGCTCCCCGTGAGGGAGCCCCTATTTTTGCTATGGGCTTTTGGTAGCCTGTAGCTGGGAAGTCCCATATGTGAGGACTGACTTCCTGCTTATTCCCAGAGAAAGCGTAGTTACTCACTTGTAACAGGTATTCTCCGGGGACAGCAGGAATCAGTCCTCACAACCTTCACTCCTCCCCTTGGAGTTGCTCCTTACCATCTTATTTTTGCCTTCTTTTAGCTATGTCATCTGACTGAGCAAGATGGCACCCTTGGGCGGGAAGGGGACTACACATGTGTAGTGGCGTCTCCCAAAGACTTTCTTTGAAAGCTGGGGGGATGCTTCTGCGAGCGCTTTGTTGGTGCCGACGTCACCCAAATATGAAGACTGATTCCTGCTGTCCCCGGAGAACACCTGTTACAGGTGAGTAACTATGCTTTCAAGCTGTCATGGGATGGATGTTGGGGGGGTGGGAGGGGCGGAGGCAATGACTCTTCTGCCCTCCAAGCCTTGTTGCTCAAACCTGGAACTAAAGTGTTTCTCCCCCTTTTCCTCCCCCACATATTTTCAGTAAGTTTCCCAAATTTGCCTGCAAAAAATCTGATAACTTAGTACATGCAGATATCTCTCGAATATTTATGGAGAACAGTTTATCGCTTATTGGGTCTTGATATAGAAACATTACTGCAGAAAAAGACCACATGGCCTATCTAGTCTGCCCTTCAATATCAACTACTACAATAGTCCCCTCTTTTCCTTTAGAGATCCTCTGTGTTTATCCCATGCTTTTTTGAATTCAGATACTGTCCTCATCTCAACCACCTCCAGTGGGAGACTATTCCACACATCTACCACTCTTTCCGTAAATAAATATTTCTGAATATTACTCCTGAGTATATCCTCTTTCACCCTCATCCTATGTCCCCTCTTAGCAGAACATGCTTTCATTAAAAAGAGGTTCTGCTCCTGTTCATTTATGCCACGGAGATATTTAAACGTATCTATCATATCTCTTCTATCCCGCCTTTCCTCCAAAGTATACATATTGAGATCCTTAAGTCTGTCCCCATATGCTTTATAACGAAGACACTACCCATTTTAATAGCCACCCTCTGCATTGACTCCAACCTGTTTATATCCCTTTGAAGGTATTCGTCTCCAGAATTGCACACAATACTCCAAATGAGGTCTCGTCAAAGACTTATACAAAGGCACTATCGCCTCGTTTTTTCTGCTGGCCATTCCTCTCCCTATGCACCCAAGCATCCTTCTAGCTTTTGCCATCACCTTTTCTACCTGTTGAGCTACCTTAAGATCATCAGACACAATCACACCCAGACACACCTTCTTTTGTGGACAGAAATACTTCATCTCCTAGACTGTACCGCTCCCTTGGATTTTTGCAGCTCAAATGCATGACCCTGCATTTTTTAACATTAAATCTCAGCTGCCAAATTCTAGACCATTCTTCAAGCTTAGTTAGATCCCTCCTCATGTTATCTACTCCTTCCTGAGTGTCTACTCTATTGCAGATTTTTGTGTCATCTGCAAAGAGGCAAACCTTACCCAACAGCCCTTTGTCTAAAAATCTGACCTCTCATGGGGATTGTGTTTGACCTGCTGGATTTTGTAGTGCATGCAAAATGAAGAGCTTGTTTCTGATGTGACTAGCCGAAGGGAGATGTGTTTTTTTTTCACCCATGCAAATTATCAAAAAGAAATACCACTTTCAACTTAAAGAGTTTGCCACAGATCGTGTTCACAATGAGCAGCGAAGGCTGTGTATTTCTTAGTAGATTTGTAAAACTTTGATTCTGTTTATAAAAAATGTAGGATTTTGACATTTGTGCTAAAGATAGACCTCAAATCTAGAGCAGAACGTTTGTTTATATGAAGAGGCATAAATTGGCAGTTTCTTCTGGATCTAGCAGTTGCTTTGTCACTCTGTGTCAGTGATTGAGAAATTCATATATGTTATAATACAAGCTGGTAAAGTAATTTATGGGTTTAGCTATGACAGGGATGTGGACAGCTAACGTGCCTGTTAGCACATAGGGAGGAAACGCCATAATGAAACTATTTTGTAAAAGTTCTTGAAGTAATTACTGGGACTGCACAATATGGTACCTATAGACTTTCCTACTACTATACCTGTTGTGTGTCGATGATACACCAGTTCTTACTGGTGGCAATGGGAATCCTCTTGCCCAGATGCCTCAGAGATCTGCTGCTTAAGACACATGAAATGTTTGCTGAAAGTTTACCACATAATTATGCTAAGAGACAGCATTTTAGTTTAAATGCCAGCAGTGGTGTTTAATATGCATTCCTAAGTGCTCCTTCCAGCTGTTTGGAGACTGAGCTAACTGGAGACTGAGCTAACTGTGGGAGGTGCCAGTGGTATTTATATTGGAGGATCATCAGAATGATGACGAGCTCGGTCTTCAAGGCTGCTGGAAGGGGGGCACAACCCAGAGGAAAGGGACTGGACTGGAGTTCTTTCAGGAACGCTAATTAGCAGGTAAGGCCTAATTACTCTTTTCCTTATCATCCTGCTAGACCAGTCCAGACAAATGGGTTGTGCTCCCCTATCAGCAGACTGGTGTAGAAAAAAAACCAGTGAAAAGCCCAGCTTTCAATGACATCACTCTCATGCCTCAATGCGTCTCAGCCACCAGAGCTCCCCTCAGTATTTCTTTGTCTCCAGCAGATGGTGGATGAATTTTTTCCTCTGTAGAAAATCTGAGAATTGAGAGGAAACGAGATTTGATTAAAGGCTTGTGAACGACCACCTTGGGCACAGAAAAGTGACTCTGACTCTCACTTGAGCGTGACGTGGAAGGCTCCACTAGACTGCGGTCTTTTTGGTGGCTGTAGGAGAAGGAAATATTGGTTCAACTGCATGCCCTTCTCATGATAAGGGCCTGTTGAGCAGTCACAAATTGGAAGGATCTAGAAGAGTGCAGCAGCCTCACACAACCTCAGCGCCCCCTCCCTCCTCCTCTGTTCCTCCTGCTGTCTCCCAAAGATTACAGAAGACTCTCAGAGATCTGCCTGCCAGCCACCTCACACACCATGCTGCAAAGCCAGCCAGTAAAACAGCTTTCAGGGGAGTAGAGCTGAGCCCCGGCACAGATCCTCCACACGGGGCTCTCAGGGGGGTGAGTAACAAGGCTTGACCTCATCATTGTCCTTATTGGGGGCTCCCAGTTTCGTCTCTGAGGGATGCAATTTCAGGTAGACTGCTAGCGACAGTTGTCGCCTTGTGTGGGTTTTCTGCATGCGTTAGTCACGGTTTCTTTGCCTGTTGTGCACCTGGTGGTCACACGGTCCTAACGCATGTTCCACCCAAGTGGCTCCAGCGCACGTGCCTTCCTTAGCGCCTTTAACGTGTGTAATATAAAAGTGCAGTTAATGCATGTTTGCGGGCCAATGCAGCCTTAGCATGCGCTCTTGTGATACTTACTCTAACTCTCTGCTTTCTTCCAGGAAACGTTGTTTGACCTGTGGCAAGCAAGGAACCTCATCCTTGGATTCTGGACTCTGCCCTTCCTGCATGACAGCTCCCTGAAGATGGGGAACAGCTGGGAGTTAACCAAGATGTTGACTATGCCTCTGATTTAGATGGCTCGCTACTGGGCTCTGATGTGGATAAGGAAGTGCTCTCACCTTCAGAAGATTATGCAGAGGCTGGTGTGATTTGCATATTCTGCAAGGAGGAGCTGGTGGCTGGATGCTTCCAACATGTAGCAGGAGCTGATCATACACCTCCTGGGCGTCTCGAGACTATTGTCATTACCGATCTGGAAACAGGGCCGTGGAGTCAGTACACAGAACCTTAGACTCCGACTCCTCTATGTGTAATTAGACTAATTATAGATTTCCTATACTGATTGAAAGCACACAACATACAAGATATTTCACCACTGCCAACATGAATCATCAGGCTACTCTGTAGCACCCAAACCTGTTAAAGTTTGGGTATAAAAGCTATAGCTATGCCGTTGTGGCTTTTTTTCTATTATTTATTAAAGAAGTTACAGACATGATTAAATAACAATAAACATAAGTCAAAACTTACAAAATTAAAAAAGAGGCTAAGAATTATTACAGAAAGGTAAAAAACACCTATTTTAAAAGAAATAAACTCAGTCAGATACATAACCCTTCCTATTCAAGATTAAAGCATTTTTTAATATAAAATTTAAATGAATGGAACATGAAAAGTTTATCCCTACAAAATTTATTAAAGAAACATTGTATCTATAGAAATGGAATTAAATCAAAATCCAAAATTTACAAACAACTTGTTCTTAGAAACAGAATTGCTTCTGCCAGATCCTCCTTCATAGAAGCCCTGAAATCTGATTTGATTATTTTCAGTGCTGAAAATGGTCTTTCAACACTGACTTGGGTGGGTGCATTGCTGTTACAGTTCTAGATACATCACTAATAACCTCTGGATAAGCAGGGATGACTTCCCCTATGGTCTGTTTTGATGAACAGTCAAAAAATTGTGCTGAAATTTCTTTATTTGGACATCTGCTGGTTGCTTTTCCAAGTTTAAGCGGCATAGCTTTATTTTTGAACATTCCATTTTGTCCAAATATCCTCCAAAGTCTAATTCTTCATTTGAAGAGGATGATTCTGAGTTACCAGTGCTTCTAGTTTCTTCATTCTTTGGTCCAGGAGTTTCAGGTAGTACCTGTAACCCTCTCATGCGCATTACCATTTACATTTAGTTGGACTCGGTACATTTTTTCTGACTCTAGTAACCCAATAATTGCTTCTAACTCCACGACTCCGACTCAGGCTGTTGTGAAGCACTTAGGCCCAGGGACTCTGTCCCTTCAAGAGGAGGACCCTCCCTTGCTGTGCAATGAAGGTTTTGGGGCCCATTCCCTGGTTCCGAGGCAGGTTTCACCTTTTCTTTCAGGAATGGGCCCAGGTTATTGAGGGTCATTGGGTGCTAGTCACCATGCAGTTTGACTATGATTGATTATGTCCTAGAAGGCAAAGAGCCAGTTCCCGATGCCATCGTTTTTATCCCTTGTGGGTCTGCAATCAAAGGTGCCGCAGTGCAGACCACCTTGGACATGTAGCTGTGCCTGAAAGTGGTGGTGCTCATCCTCCTGGACAAGCGGGGCAAGGGCAGAAATTCCATCTATTTTGTGGTGCCAATGAAGGATGGTTCCTTCCAGCCCATTCTGGACCTCAAGGGGGTTAACGAGCACTTGTGAGTCCTGCACTTCTCTTCGACCTGGCCTCCTTGCCTAGAGTCTTCACAAACTGCCTAGCACTAGTAGTCGCCCATCTGTGCCTACAAGGGGTGTTCGTCTTTCCCTACTTGGACGACTGGCTCATCAGAGGCAGTACAGCCACAGAGACTAGCCAGGCTGCAGAGTGTACCATTCACCTTCTGCAACACCTGGGGTTTGTCATTAATTATTCCGAATCACATCTCACTCCAGCTCAAAACCTGGAATTCATAGGTGCTCAGCTGGATACAGTGTAGGCCAGGGCTTCCTTCTCTCGGGACAGGGCAGAACACCTCAGAAAGCTGGCAGGGAAGGTCCAATGCTGCAAGACGGTGCTGGCCGGACTCCTCCTCTGCCTGCTGGGCCACATGGCCTCCATGGTCCATGTCACACCCCCAGCCCACTTACATATGCGAACAGTCCAATGGTGCCTGGTGTTCTCAGTAAACCCAGACCATAGGCAGGCTGTGGGACAGGGTCAGGATCACTCGTTAGATGGCAAGGTCCCTCTACTGGTGGCAGAACCTGTGCCACCTCCAAGCCGGAATGTCCTTCCGGGCACCCTCACTGCAGAGGACCCTGACCATGATGCCTACCTCCGAGGGTGGGGAGCTCACTGAGGAGCTCACCGCACGCGGGGCTGCTGGTCCCAGGAGTCCTGGCTTCAGATCAACCTCCTGGAGCTCTGGGCAGTATTCCTAGCCCTACGTGCGTTCTGCAACCACTTGCGAGACAGACCTGTGCTGATCCAGATGGACAACCAGGTCGCGATGTTCTACATAAACAAGCAGGGGGGCACGGGTTTGTTCTCTCTCTGTCAGGAGGCGGTAGCCCTCCTCTCCTTCGCAACGCTCAATGGCATGCTCCTGCAGGCAGTCTACCTCCTAGGCCAAGAAAACTGCCTGGCAGACAGACTCAGCAGAGTCCTGCATCCACACGAGTAGCGACCCCACAGTGGTGGAGGGGCTCTTCCGCCTCTGGGGCCGATCCGAGATAGACCTGTTTGCCTCTCCAGCCAACATGCAGCTG
Organism: Ichthyophis bannanicus; assembly: GCA_033557465.1. Classification (NCBI taxonomy): domain Eukaryota; kingdom Metazoa; phylum Chordata; class Amphibia; order Gymnophiona; family Ichthyophiidae; genus Ichthyophis; species Ichthyophis bannanicus. The sequence goes on from CM066042.1 coordinate 233,099,630, forward strand.
GCTCACTTCTGCTCCAGTCAGACGCACACGGAAAGAATAGGGGCAGACGCCTTCCTGATCTCATGGTCAGAGGAACTCTATGCGTTTCCACCAATGCCTCTGGTTGCCAGGACTCTGTTCAAAATCCAGAGCGAGAGGGCATCGGAGATACTGATTGTCCCCAGGTGGCCCAGGCAACCCTGGTTCCCTCTGCTGCTCTTGCTGTCAGCGGCACTTCCAGTCCCCCTGGGTTGAGACCTAGACCTCCTGACCCAGGAGGATGGCTCTCTTGCCTTCGGCCTTCGGCCAGGCAGTACTCCGGGTGTAGACAATTCTTGCCATCCGACCCTTCTGTGTTCAGGCTACCAGAATGATAGTGTCGCTGGATGCTAGGGTCTTGCAGAGTCTCTCAGCGGGGACTCACCTGCTGCAACTCACGGCTACCCGATTCGCTGCCGTTGGTGCTGTTGTGGTTCTGTCCTCTGCAGCCTCGAGCTAGGGAGTCCCATATGTGAGGACAGACTTCCTGCTTGTTCCTGGAGAAAGCGTAGTTACTCACCTGAAACAGGTGTTCTCCGGGCAGGAATCAGACCTCACAACACGAGGAGTTGCCTTCCCTACTTTGCTTAATTTTTTTCCTGCCAATCTTAGTTATGTCACTAACAGAGCAAGATGGCATCCTTGGGTGGGAAGGGGACCACGCATGCGTGGTAGCATTCCCAAAGACTTTCTTTGAAAGCTGGGGAAATGCTCCGCACGAGCTCTGTCAACGCCAACGTCACCATATATGAGGACTGATTCTTGCTTTTCCCAGAAAACACCTGTTACAGGTGTATAACTACACTCTCTGTGATTTCAAGCAGTGCACCAAGTGGAATTCTTGGCTTCTGTCCGGATCAGGATATGAAAAAATACACCTCGACCAGAACCAGAGATCAGCAATAGTATCTGCATTTTGCCCTGCTTGGCTCTCACTGTCAGTTTGCCACCTTCCCTTTTGGGCCATCCACCACTCCAAGGACGTTCTCCAAGGTCATGGCGGTGGCAACTGCGGTGCCAAGGGAGCCTGTGCCCTGTGAAATATGTCGCGAGTGGCATCCCAAATTGTATCTTTTTTGGAAAGCCTAGGCTGTGTGATCAATCAGGGAAAGAGCCAGCTTTTGTCTTGGAGCTTTTGGGAGCATGTTTTGACACCCAAATGGGCAGAGTTTTCCTGCGAGAGGAGAAGGTCGGAAGACTGTTGGATTGCCTGGAGATATTCCCTGTGCAGCAGGCCCCCAGAGTCTGGGATTATTTTAAGCTCCTTGATGGTGCCATGGGCATGTGATCATATGCGACCGCGCCATCGATCTTTGTTGACTCGATGGTCCCCAATTTCTCAGGAGTTCAAGCGCAGGCTTCTACTCCTGTTGACAGTGAAGGTCAGCCAGTGGTGGTGGTAACAGCCCTGTCATTTGAGAAAGAGTGTACCACTAGACGGTTTCTCCTGTATCCTGCTGTCAGTCTGTTGGGCCGAGGAGCCCATTGCCCAGGCCATATAGCCCAGGGTCATTGGAACCATAGGGAAGCGTTGTGGTCCATCAACTGCCTTGATATGAGGGCCATCAGATTGGCTCTTTTGTGTTTTCGGCTTCTGGTCGAGGGCTGAGCAGTTTGAGTGTTTCCAATGGCAGTGGTCTATGTCAGCGCCAAGGTGGATCTAGAGATGGATCTCCTGCTTGCCTGGGTGGAGAAGAACGTCCTAGCCTTATCAACCCAACACTGCTGGGGTGGACAGTGTGGAAATGGACTTCCTCAACCGGCACTCTCTGAATCCTGCAGTGGGAGTTGAGTCAGGTGGCATTTTAGTTGATTCTGCGCTGCTGGGGTCACCCTAAAATGGTTCTGATGGTGACTGGCTCCAGTGCCAAAGTTTGCTGCTTCTTCAGTCACCACACAGAGATGGGATCTGAGGGCGTTGTTGCCCTGACCCAGCCTTGGCTTAGTCAGTGACTGCTGTACGTTTTTCCTCTGTGGCCCCTTGTGGGGGGTGTGATTCGGCATATAGACTGCCACCAGATAGGATTGTTCTGGTAGTACCAGATTGGACGCGGACAGCGTGGTTCAGAAACCTGATGTGGCTCCTGCAAGTGCTGCCTCCACCTTGGTGGCTATTACGGGAAGGATTGATTGTCCTGGAGGACCGGCTCCCTTCTCACTTATGGCATGGCTCTTGAAAGGAGATTGCTAGCGCATAAGGGCTACTCTTCAGTAGTGATCTCTACTCTGCTTGGTGCCTGGAGGAGATCTACCAAGCTAGCATATGTATGAATATGGTGCTTCTTTGAGCGCTGATGCGGCACACAGCAGTTGGCTCCTGAGGCAGCCAAGGTAGCCTTTCTGAAGGATGACCTAGAGAAGGACTTTTCACTTAGCTCCCTGAAAGTTCAGGTGCAACTTTGGCCTGTTTTCATAGTCCGGTGGTGGGCAAGTCTTTGGACTTGCATCCGAATGTCTCACGTTGTCTCCAGGCGGTTCGGTGTCTGCGTCCTCTCCTTCAGTCTGTGATCCCTTCCTAGGATCTGTGTCTGGTGCTCAGGGCCCTAATGGTGTTCCTCTTTGAGCTGTTGAAGCACCCCTACTTTAAAGGATTTGACGCTCAAGACTGTCTTCTTGATTGTGATTTATTCTGCATGACGGATTTCTAAGTTGCAGGCTCTGTCTTGCCATAATCTTTATATCTCCAGGAACCAGCAGGAATGTAGTCTTCAAATATGGGTATCGTCGGTACTGATGGAGCCTGCGCAGGAACACTCCCAGCATCCAATAGGAAAGCTTTTGGGAGCATCCCACAGCGCCTCCGTACTGCCTTCCCACCTTTCCCAACTGTCCCTCTCCAGTTTTTCATTTTCCACAGAGCCGACAGGTCGCACATCCTGTCACCGCAGAAAATTCCATTCTTATACTTCTTTTTTGTGGTCGCGTCTGCCTTCCCTCGACGCTATACCAGTACCACCGGTTCTTCTTTTCTTTCTTTAAAAAACAAAAAACAACTTAGTTTCTGGAGTCTTTCCTTCAGTAACTTTCTTCTGTGGTGCTAGGCGCCATGTTGGGCACGGCCCAATTTTTTCCTCAAACATGGAAAAACCTGCTTTGGGTTTTAAAAAATGTTTTAAGTATGTGGGTACCATCTCCGCCACAGACACCCATGAGTGGTGCCTCAAATGTTTAGGTCCTGACCACTCTATTTCAGAGTGCCTCGCCTGTGGAAGAATGTCTAAAAGGGGCCGGCAAAACCGGGCTGCTAAACTTAGCACCCTTTTTCCCTTCAATGCGGTGTCCGTGGCATCGACGTCCTCCAGGGCTTCATCTTCCTCCCATGGATCTCAGGTAACTAAACATAAATCTAGCTGTTCCTCAAAGGGTAGATCTCCTTCTAAGCATCGAGATGCCAATGGCGTTGCCTTTGAGGGATCTTCACCGGCAAAATTGCCCCGGCGGGAGGCTTCCGCTTCCAAAGCACTAACGGGGCTCCAGGATGTTCTCGAAGCCTCAACCTCGACAGAACTACTGGTGCCATGCTCTGGGGTTCCGGCCGCTTCAACCGGCACCGATACCCAAGCATCGGCAGCATCGATAGACCAGAGATTCTTGGCTATTGAACGCAGTCTGGCGACTCTTCTCACGGCCTCGATGCCCCTGAAACCGCTTCAAACACTTCATCCGGTACCAGCACCGACTGCATCGACATCGGCAGGTATTCTACCGGGACTGAGTCATGCGTCTCTATCCGGCATCGACAAGTCGGTACCGGACCACTTCGATACCGACTTTGATCGGTACCGGTACCGTGCCTTGCACAATCACTGGGATCAGAATACTTCGAATCCTCGGATGAGTCTGAAGACTCCGAAGACTCTGCCGATACCAGAGTACTTCTTCCCGAGGATTCCTCTTCACCTCAGCGTAGGATGTCTCTGCCAGAGGATATGTCCTTTCAGGATTTTATCCGAGATGTGGCCCGAGGTCTTTCCATCACAGTGGCTCCTGAAAAAGAGCCTAGGGCAAAGGAATTAGAAAAACTTCAGTACCCTAAAACTCCCAAGGAGGCAGCTACCTTACCTATTCATGAGATCTTGCATGATCTTATGTTACAGATGTGGGAAACACCTCTAACCACATCTCCTCATTCCCAAAGACTCGACACCATGTATCGAGTTCCTCCTTGTCCTGGGTTTCCAAAGACTCATTTACCACACCATTCCATGGTGGTGGAATCAGCCATGAGACGGATTAAGAGTGCAAAAAGGCATGCATCTAATCCTCCAGGACGTGAGTGTAGAACTCTTGACACCTTTTGGCGTCGATCCTTCCAGGCTTCCATGCTTTCTGCTAGGATCAGTTCCTATATCTTGTATATGGGATTGTTCCTTAAGGAAGTCACACTTATGAGCCCTCTTCTTCCTGATGACAAAAGGCAAGATTATCTTGTTTTTGTTAAACATGCTCAGGATGTTTCCAAGTTTGTGAATCGTGCAGTCTTTGACTGCTTTGAATGCATTAGCAGAACCTCTGCTATTGCCATAGGTGCACGTAGGATTGCCTGGCTCCAGGCATCTGACTTAGAAATCTGGGTACAGGACAAATTGGGAAACATACCTTGCACAGGAGAGAATCTCTTTGGCAAGAATTGGCAGGAAAAAGCTAATGAGATAGATGCTGACAATATCACTTTGGATAGATTGTCCAAATCCACAGCTGATCCTGCGAGGAAAAAATCCTCTAAGAAACCATTCTTCAGCAAGAAAAAGTTCTATCCCTCCTATACCCAGCAGGGACATCGTCCAGGTCAGTCTGCCCAAAAGGGACAGCAACAACAACCTAGACAACAAAGGAAGCCAAAAGTTGTTAAGCCTCAACTGGCTCAGCAGACTCAGCCTCCACAGGGGCTTTGACTCCTGTCTAGAGAACTTTGCCTTCCTGGCCCTGAATGGACCAGAGCCCTCCACCATCCCGGGAAGGTTATGTCATTTTGCCCCCAGATGGTGTCAGATAACATCAGAAAATTGGACTCTGTCCATTGTACGAGAGGGGTACAAGCTTCATTTCCTCAGCATGCCCCCTCCTACAATAGTAAGACAGTTCAATTCTCAGACCTCTCTCAATGACGGGTTAGGTCAAGAAGTCACAATGCTCCTTGCTCAAGGAGCAATAGAAGAGGTACCCATTCCCCAACGGGGTACACGGTTTTACTCCCCCTATTTCCTTATTCTAAAGAAAACAGGAGGACACAGACCCATTCTAGACCTCAGAGAATTGAACAAATTCCTGTTCAGAGAGAAGTTCAAAATGATTTCTCTAGGAACTCTGCTGCCATACCTTTGGGGTCAGGATTGGCTTTGTTCTCTAGATCTCAAGGATGCGTACACTCATGTTCTCATCCATCCAAGTCACAGGAAGTTCCTTCGATTCCTCTTGCAAGGAAAGCACTACCAATACAGGGTTCTTCCTTTTGGCCTGGCTTCTGCACCAAGAGTGTTCACAAAATGCTTGGCTGTGGTAGCAGCATTTCTCCACACCCTGGGAATATTAGTCTTCCCTTACTTAGACGACAGGCTCATTCGAGCCCCTTCAGGGCCAGAAGCCAGTTTTGCTCTATCTCGCACAATGCGCATCCTTCAGTATTTGGGACTTGTCATAAACTTCCCAAAATCCAACCTTGCTCCTACTGAATCCCTAGAATTTATAGGAGCTCATTTGGATACCAGACAGACAAGGGCCTTCCTTCCACAGCCCCGCTGTCTTTGCATTGTACAGTTAGCTTCCCAAGCAGTGCTCAAACCTCATCTCACTGCTCGGGAAATGTTACAGTTGCTAGGCCATATGGCATCCACCGTGCATGTGGTTGCTTATGCTCGCCTCCATATGAGGGCAGCCCAGTGGACCTTATCCACTCAGTGGACTCAGGCGTCAGGTTGCCTGTCAGACAAAATAGCAAATTCAGATTGTTTTATTTTGTCCCTCCAATGGTGGCGGTCACCCAGAAACCTTCTGGTGGGGTCTCCTTTCCAGAAACCCCTACCCCAAGCCACTCTAACAACAGATGCTTCACAGGTGAGTTGGGGAGCCCACCTGCATGACCTCTATACCCAGGGTACCTGGACTCCGCAGGAGGCCTGTCTTCATATCAACCTCTTGGAGCTCAGAGCAATCTTCCTTGCTCTTTGAGTGTTTCACTCCCAGCTCAGCTACAAGACAGTCCTAGTTCAAATGGACAATCAGGTAGCCATGTTCTATGTGAACAAGCAGGGCGGAACAGGCTCTCTGTCGCTATGCAACGAAGCTTTGCGACTATGGGCCACTGCCAGAGAGCATCAGATTCATCTCCTTGCGGTGTATCTTCCAGGCATTCAAAACTCTTGGGCAGACAAACTTAGTTGAGTTCTGCTTCCACATGAATGGTCTCTCCATGCAGACCAGGTGGCCCACATTTTTCAAATATGGGGGACCCCAGACGTAGACCTCTTTGCAAGTACACTGAATGCCAAACTTCCCCGGTTCTGTTCCAGAATTCCGGCTCGAGGTTGTCAGGCCAGGGATGCTTTCCTCCTTCACTGGGGTCAGGACTTCCTGTATGCCTTCCCACCTATTCCCCTAATTCCCAAAACCCTATTCAAGCTTCATAGAGACAGGTTATATGATTCTCATAGCTCCACGTTGGCCACGGAACCGTGGTACTCTCTGCTCCTCCATCTCTCTCAAGCCCCGCCTCTGGAGTTAGGATCTGCTCCAGATCTTCTCTCACAAGAGGACGGGATGCTGTGGCATCCTAATCCCCAGTCTCTGCATCTCAGGGCCTGGTTGCTGAAAGCCTAGAACTTCAGGACCTTAGCCTTTCCCAGCAGGTAAAGGATATCCTTCATGCTTCCAGGAAATCCTCCACAAGACGCTCTTATGCATTTAAGTGGAAAAGGTTTACCATATGGTGCTCGCAGAAGGGTCTTAACCCTCTTGCGATACCTCTAGAATCATTACTAGAGTATCTCCTTCATTTGTCAAATGCAGGGCTTAAGACCAATTCAGTGAGAGTCCATTTGAGTGCTATTGCAGCTTCTTTCAAGCCTCTAAATGGACAGCCTATTTCCTTTCATCCTCTTATAGCGAGATTTATGAGAGGCCTTCTTCTAACAAAGCCTCCCATTAAGCCACCACCGGTGGCATGGGATTTGAATCTGGTACTTGGGCAGCTCATGAAACCGCCCTTTGAACCATTAGCCACTACCTCTTTGAAATTCCTTTCCTGGAAGGTTATCTTCCTCATTGCAATCACATCACGTCGCATCAGTGACTTGCAAGCGTTGATGGCTGATCCTCCTTATACAAGGTTCCACCATGATAAGGTAGTTCTTAGGACTCATCCACACTTTATGCCAAAGGTGGTTTCGCCTTTTCATTTAAACCAAGCGGTTTTCCTTCCTGTATTCTTTCCGAGGCCTCACGCTTCCAGTGCAGAAAGGAACCTCTATACTTTGGACTGTAAAAGAACTTTGGCCTTTTTCTTGCAAAGGAGAAAGCAACATAGGAAATCCTCTCAACTCTTTCTTGTTTTTGATCCTAGTCATTTGGGACTTTTAGTCTCCAAAAGAACACTGTCCGACTGGATTGCACAGTATATAACTTTTACCTATGAGAGTAAGAACCTTCCTCTTGAAGGCCATGTCACAGCTCATAATGTGAGAGCCTTGGCAGCCTCAATGGCTCATCTTCACTCTGTGTGTATTGACTACATCTGTCGAGCAACTACTTGGGCTTCGGTACATACCTTCACAGCTCATTACTGCTTAGAGAAGGACTCCCTCCGGGATGCCTTGTTTGGTCAGGCTGTTCTTCAACACCTGTTCCAGACTTAATCAACTCCTACCCACCATCCCTGGTAGGATGCCAGAGATCCATGGGGGAAAGTGGAGCCCTTTCACAAGGGCACACAACTTTCTGGGGCCTTCTCCCTGGCATCTGCAGCTATGGAGTCCCCATATGTGAAGACTAAATTCCTGCTGTTCCCGTAGATCACCTGTTACAGGTGAGTAACTATGCTTTATCCTTTTCGGAGGAGGCTGTTTCTATTTGGCCACTGCCTTTTTTCTTACCTAAGATGCTTTCACAAGAACCAGGTGGTTTGCCTGTCCTCCTTCCTGAAGGAGCAGTGTCTGGGAAAGGATAAGTATTTTTGCCTGGTAGATGTCCAAAGGGCACTCCTCCGGTACCTGGAGGTTATGAATCCCTTTGTAAGTCTGACCATCTTTTTGTATTGTTTGCTGGCCCATGCAAGGGTGAAATGATGGCTATCTTGACTGTGTGGTGCTGGATAAAGGAAACCATTGCCTCAGCGTATCTGTTGCAGAATCAGCCGGTTCCAGAGGGTTTGCGTGCCCATCTACCCGAGCACAAGCGTCTTTGTGCAAGGAGTCGAGCTTGGTAGTCCTTGCAGCCATTGTCGAACAGGAACGTGAACATCACTTTCCACTTTGTCAAGTATTACCTTTTGGATGTCCACGGGCGGCCAGACATGGTCTTCAGCTCAAGGGTTTTGCGAGCTGCTGTGCCTTCACGCCCAGTGGAGTTGTAGCTTTGGTACGTCCCACTTGTCTGGATTGGTCTAACAGGACTATATGGAAGATGACCTTATCTCCAGGAACAAGCAGGAATGAGTCTTCACATATCGGTATCGTCGGTACCGACGTAACCTGTGCGGGAACGCTCCCCAGCGTCCAAAAGGAAAGCTTTTGGGAGCATCCCACAGCACCTGCGCGCTGCCTTCCCGCCTTTCCCAACTGCCTCTCTCCAGTTCTTCTTTTCCGCGGAGCCAGCAGGTCGTGTTTCCTGTCACCGCTGAAGAATTTCTTATTTTTCTTTTATTTTTCTTTAGTCTCGTGTCTGCCTTCTCGATTACGGACCGGTACCACCGGTCTTTTTTTCTTTCTTTAAAAAAAACAAAAAACAAACTTCTACTCTCTTCAGTGCATTTTTTCTTGGCCTACAGATATAATTTTCCTCATGGAAAAACCCGCCTCTGGGTTTAAAAAGTGCACGAAGTGCAGTAGCACTATTTCTGTCACTGACACCCATGACTGGTGTCTAAAATGTTTAGGTCCTGACCACTCCATTGCAGATTGTGAGTCCTGTTCCATGATGTCTAAGAGAGGGTTACAGAATCAGGCAGCCAACCTCAGTACCCTGTTTCCCTCCGATGCAGCTTCTGTGGCATCGACGTCTTCCAGGGCTTCTTCTTCATCCCATGGATCTCAGGTAACCAAACTTAAATCTGGCCGGTCCTCAAAGAGTTCATCTCCCTCTAAGTATTCAGATGCCCCTGGGCTTACTCTTGAGGAATCCACACCGGAAAAATTACCCCGGCGGGAGGCTCCGGCTTCCAAAGCACTACCTATGGGGTCACAGGTTGACATCGATGGCTCGGCCTCGACCGATCACCTGTTACAATGTTCTGGGGTACCGGCGGTCTCCACCGGTACCGACATCCAGACATTGGTGGCATCAATGGATCAGAATTTTCTGACCATGCAGCGTGCCATCACGGCATTCATACAAGCTGCGACGCCTACGGTACCGCAACAAACTTCGTTGTCGGTACCTGTACTGATTCCGGTACCGGACCCGATATCGGTCCCAATACCAGTACCGCTTGCATCGACATCAGCATAGATGGCAGCGGTACGCTATCCAGTGATGCCCATCAGTACCGACCCGCTACCGATTACTCCCGATGTCGATACCTCCCGGTACGCGTATCGGGCTCTACGAGAGCATCCAGACAGTCGATACTTTGATTCCTCTGAAGACTCTGATTCTTCAGAGGCCTCAATTGAAGCATCAGGGATCCTTCCTCAGGAACCCTCTTCTCCAAAAAAGAGAATGTCTCCTCCTGAAGACTTGTCTTTTCAGGACTTCATTAGGGAGGTGGCCAAAGGCCTGTCCATCTCAGTGACCTCTGAAACTGAACCTAGAGCCAAAAAATTAGATATCCTACAATATCCTAAGGCTCCTAAAGAGGCAGCCACCTTACCAATACATGAGATTCTTTATGATCACATATTGGGCATATGGGAGACTCCTCTTTCCACCTCCCCTCATTCCAGAAGGATGGACACCATGTATCGTGTTCCTGTGTTTCATAAGACTCAGCTTCCTCACCACTCCATTGTGGTAGAGTCTGCTATGAAAAAGATCAAGAGTACAAAAAGGCACTCCTCTGCTCCTCCAGGAAGAGAATGCAGAACTCTAGATGCCTTTGGCAGGAAAATCTTTCAGGCCAGTATGCTTGTAGCCAGAATCAACTCCTATAGAATCTATATGGGGATGTTTCTCAAAGAAGTTACAGATCATCTGCAAACCTTATCTCCTTTTATGTCAGAAGATAAGAGAGAAGAATATATCACCTGGCTTAAACATGCACAGGATGTATCCAAGTTTTCCAACCGTGCAGCCTTTGACTCTTTTGAGGGGGCCAGTAGAGCCTCAGCTATTGCCATAGGTGCACGCAGAGTTGCTTGGGTTGCAAGCCTCTGATTTGGAATCCTGGGTACAGGATGGTCTAGGTAACCTTCCCTGTACAGGCGAAAATCTGTTTGGCAAAGATTGGCAAGCAAAGGCCAACCAGATGGATGCTGAAAATTCTGCTTTAGATAGACTTTCAAAGTCTACTACTGCTCCTTTTAAAAAGAGGTTGTTCAAAAAAGGATCTTTCCCAAAGAAAGGGAAATTTTCTTCTTATGGTCAGGCCTCTTCTCAAGGTCGTTTTGCTACAAAGAGACAGCAACAACCAAAACAGGCCAAAACCCAGGCTGCGAGGACTGCTACGGCCCAACAGCCTCAGCCTCCTCAGGGCCTTTGACTTTCCACTAGAGAATTTAGCCTTTCTGGCTCTAGAACATCCATAGCCTCTCACCATCCCAGGAAGGTTAGCTCACTTTGCTCCCAGATGGGAACAAATCACAGCAGAGCAGTGGACCCTCTCCATCATAAGGGAAGGGTACAAACGTCATTTCTTAAACCTTCCTCCTCACACCATGGTGAAACAGTTCAATTCTCCAACATCTCTCCTCAACCTTCTAGGTCAAGAGATTGCTACCCTTCTTGCCCAAGGGGCAATAGAAGAAGTACCCCTTCTTCAACAGGGCTCAGGGTTCTACTCCCCCTATTATCTCATTCCAAAGAAAACGGGGGGCTACAGACCCATATTAGATCTCAGAGACTTGAACAAGTTTCTATGCAAGGAGAAATTCAAGATGACTTCTCTCGGAACTCTCCTTCCATACCTCCAGAGTCAGGACTGGCTTTGTTCTATAGATCTCAAGGATGCGTACACCCATGTTCTCATCCATCCAACACACAGAAGATTCCTTCGCTTCCTTTATCAAGGAAAGCACTACCAATACAAAGTGCTTCCTTTCGGTCTGGCCTCTGCTCCAAGAGTGTTCACAAAATGCATGGCAGTAGTAGCTGCATTCCTGCGCACTCTAGGAATATTCGTATTCCCATATCTGGACGACTGGCTCATCCAAGCTCCATCCCAGTCAGAGGCCCAGACTTCCCTGGCCTGCACAAGGCGTGTTCTTCAGTATCTGGGACTTGTAATCAACATTCCAAAATCCCAACTCACCCCTACTCAGTCTCTAGAGTTCATAGGGGCCTTACTGGATACCAAAACTGCAAGGGCCTATCTTCCCCAGGCCCGTTGCCTACGCTTGGTGCAGTTAGCCTCCCAGATTCAGTTAAAATCCCATTTAACTGTTCGAGAGATGTTGCAACTCTTAGGCCACATGGCATCCACGGTGCATGTGGTTCCCTATGCTCGCCTTCACATGAGAGCGGCTCAGTGGACTCTATCCACCCAATGGACCCAGGCATCAGGTTGCCTGTCAGACAAAATAGCAACCTCCAGTCGCCTATTTTGCTCCCTCCACTGGTGGAAGTCCACTCAGAATCTGTACTGGGGTCCCCCTTTCAGCAGGTGTTACCCCAAGCAACCCTTACAACAGATGCCTCTCCAAAGGGTTGGGGGGCTCATCTACAAGATCTCTCGACCCAGGGCATCTGGTCTCCACAAGAGACATCTCTTCATATCAACCTCTTAGAGCTCAGAGCAATCTTTCTGGCTCTCAGAGTCTTCCACACCCTGCTCAGCTATAAGACAGTCCTCATCCACATGGACAACCAGGTAGCCATGTTCTACGTGAACAAGCAGGGAGGGACTGGCTGTCGCTTTGCAACAAAGCTCTGAGATTGTGGGCCTTCGCCAGAGAGCATCAAATCCATCTCATGGCAGTGTATCTTCCAGGGGTTCAAAACTCTTGGGCAGATAGACTCAGTCGAGTTCTGCTTCCGCACGAATGGTCCCCAGATAGCCAGGATTTTTCGGATTTGGGGTACCCCAGACATAGACCTGTTTGCAAGTCTGTGGAATGCCAAACTTCCCCAGTTCTGTTCCAGGATTCCATGTCAGGGAGTTCAGGCCAGGGATGCCTTCCTCCTTCATTGGGGGCAAGACTTCCTCTATGCCTTTCCACCTATTCCCCTCATCCCCAAGACTCTGTTCAAGCTTCTGAGAGACAAGGGGTCTATGATCCTCATAGCACCACTTTGGCCACGCCAAGTGTGGTACCCTCTACTTCTGCATCTCTCTCAAGCTCCCTCCCTGGACCTGGGGTCTGCTCCAGATCTCCTCTCCCAGGAGGAGGGAACCTTGTGGCACCCAAATCCTCAGTCTCTTCATCTCAGGGCCTGGTTGCTGAAGGCCTAGACCTTCAAGATTTACACCTTTCTCAGCAAGTGAAGGATATCCTTCATGCTTCCAGAAAGCCTTCCACCAGACGTTCCTATGCTTTTAAATGGAAAAGGTTTTCCATTTGGTGTGCAGAGAAGGGTCTCAACCCTCTCGCAATACCTTTGAATTCTTTACTAGACTATTTGCTGCATTTATCCCATGCAGGCCTTAAAACAAATTCAATCAGAGTCCATTTGAGTGCTATTGCAGCATCCCTTAAGCCTCTCAATGGACAACCTATTTCCTCTCATCCTCTTATAGCAAGATTCATGAGAGGCCTTCTTTTGACTAAACCTCCCATTAGACCACCTCCAGTGGCATGGGACTTGAATCTGGTTCTTGGCCAGCTTATGAAGCCACCCTTTGAACCCTTAGCCACTACCTCCTTGAAGTTCCTTTCCTGGAAGGTTATTTTTCTCATTGCAGTCACCTCAGCTCGCCGTATCAGTGAGTTGCAAGCTTTAGTGGCTAATCCTCCTTATACAAGGTTCCATCATGACAAGGTAGTCCTCAGAACTAATCCACACTTTATGCCTAAAGTGGTCTCACCTTTTCTTCTGAACCAGGAGGTGTATTTACCTGTCTTTTTTCCAGGACCTCATGCATCAAGTGCAGAGAGGAATCTTCATACCCTGGATTGTAAAAGAGCACTTGCTTTCTACTTACAAAGGACACAGCAACATAGAAAGTCCTCTCAACTTTTTGTTGCTTTTGATCCTTCTCATTTAGGACTTCCAGTCTCTAAGAGAACTCTGTCCAATTGGATTGCTCAGTGTATTTCCTTCGCCTACCAGAGTAAGAACCTTTCTCTGGAGGGCCATGTCACAGCTCACAATGTGAGGGCCATGGCAACCTCTATGGCTCATCTAAACTCTCTGTCCATCGACCAAATCTGTCGAGCGGCCACCTGGGCATCGGTTCATACCTTCACAGCCCATTACTGCTTGGACAAGGACTCCCGCTGGGATGCCTTGTTTGGTCAGGCTGTTCTCAAACACCTGTTCCATACCTAATCAACTCCTGCCCTCCATCCCTGACTGGATGCCTGAGATTCATGGGTGGAGGTGGAGCCCTTCCCAGGGACTCACAATCTGGGTGATCTCCCAGGCATCTCTAGCTGGGGAGTCCCCATATGTGAAGACTCATTCCTGCTTGTTCTTGGAGATAGCACAATTACTTACCTGTAACAGGTGATCTCTGGGAACAGCAGGAATAAGTCTTCACAACCCACCCACCTCCCCTAGGAGTTGTATCTCTCTATCTATCTTTCCTTTCCTCTCTCTCTCTCTTTGTCTCAGCTTTAAAACTCGAACTGGAGAGAGGCAGTTGGGAAAGGCAGGAAGGCAGCGCGCAGGTGCTGTGGGATGCTCCCAAAAGCTTTCCTTTTGGACGCTGGGGAGCGTTCCCGCGCAGGCTCCGTCAGTACCGACGATACCCATATGTGAAGACTTATTCCTGCTGTTCCCAGAGATCACCTGTTACAGGTAAGTAACTGTGCTTTACTTACCAGTTAAGGTCCTTTCTTTGAGTCCTGATAGATCAGTCCAGGGCCCACCCCTGAAACTGTATTATTCTGTTCTTCTGCTGCGGTACCCTTTTATCCACTATGATTTTATACTGGGCTCTGAAGGATCATCTTGTGCTGACAGCCTTCTGTTCATACTTTCTTGTACATAGTTCTCTACTGTTAATTGCTCATTGTTGCCCACAATTGAAGCTGTTGAGACTTGCTATGTATCTTCCATATGCTTTGGGATAAATACTGAGGGGACCTCTGGTGGCTGAGGCAAATAGAGGCATGTGAGTGATGTAATTAAAACCCGGCTTTTCATTGATTCTTTGTCTCTAACAAGCTGCTGGTAGAGGAACACAACCCACTTGTCTAGACTGGTCTAGCAGGACTCATGGAAAGGACATAGGCCATGTGCTCTTTTTCTGCCGTCATGTTTCTGTCTAGTCTGCTCTTCCATATCAACTGCAATAGTCCCCTTTTTACCTTTTAGAGATCCTCTTTTTGTCCCATGCTTTTTTGAATTTGGATACTGTCCTCGTGTCCACCACCTCCACTGGGAGACTACCACTCTTTCCGTAAAGAAATATTTCTGCATATTACTCCTGAGACTATCCCCTTTCACTCTCATCCTATGTTCCCTCATATTAGAGCTTGCCTTCAATTGAAAGAGACCCTCCTGTGAATTTATGCCATGGAGGTATTTAAAGGTCTCTATCATATCGCCTCATCACGCCTTTCCTCTAAAGTATACATATTAAGATCTTTAAATCTGTCCTCATATGCTTCATAACGAAGACCTCTAACCATTTTAGTAGCCACCCTCTGCACCAACTCCAACTTGCTTATATCCTTTTGAAGGTGCGGTCTCCAGAATTGCACACTATACTCCAAATGAGGTCGCACCAGAGACTTATACAGAGGTACTATCATCTCTCATTTTTCTGCTGGCCATTCCTCTCCCTAAACATCCACGCATCCTTCTGGCTTTCGCAGTCGCCTTTTCTACCTGCTTAGCTACTTTAAGATTGTCAGACACAATTATGCCCAGGTCCCACTCTTCTTTTGTGGACAGAAGTACCTCACCCCCTACACCGTACAGCTTGTCAGACGGGTGCCTGGGTGAGAATGTTCACAGTCTTGGCAAAGGCATATATTAATATGATTTGCAAGGGATTGTGGGAAATGTAGTCCATTCACACCAGACACAGCCGTTCACAATAATTAGTTGTGTTTGAGTGTAAAGCCAATAAGATATTTATTTATGGGGTTATTTCTCCCAACACAGATATGCTTGGTAGCACATAAAACAGGATACTTGCTTTCAGTGTTAAACTTAGAAAAACAAAATCAGGAAAACAACAGCTGAACTTGTCAGGCAATCAAATCAAAAGAATAAAGACCTGGTTGGTAACAAACTGGTCTTTTCTGTAGGCTTTAGCTAATATTCCCTTAGCAGTGCTTCAAACAACAAGCAAAACCCACAAAGTAGGGAAAAACTGTTCTTTTCAGGTTAACTTCTTATATCTTCACACATAGACTCAGAAGTGATTCCCTCAGAGCTCACAAGCAATTAGGTAAGGCTCAATTGCTAGCAGTTACCCAGCTGAAACCCCTTAGCTGGCTTAATTTCTACTGCGTGGCTCAAATCCTACTCAGGAGCTTTTCTGAGTAGATTAAAGAACAAGTTTGTATTTCTTTGTGATAGTTGTTGTACTTTGTAACAGTAAATTACCAAAGGAGTTTAGACAGAGAGCAATCCATGTATTCACAGCCTATATCTACAACCTCTCCCCCTTCTTCAACAATCATGGGTTCAATATCATGGATTGGCACAGAGGAATTTCTCAATGGAGCACTCTCAGGAGAATACTTGTTTCCCTGCTGTCTTTCAAGGGTATAGCTAGGGCATAGATCAGTGTTCATACCTGAGCTTCCATTGCTGTTAGAGTTCCTCTCTAAATAGCCTGGCCAGTATGTAATCCAGTTCTTATGTCCAGCCTTCCAATCCAGATCCCTGGACACTGGATCTCTCTTCACATACCTTCTGGCACGGGTCCTAGGATCCCTTCCAAGTGCAGCCGTCTCCCTCACAGGTACCGTCTGGAGATTCCTAGCTGTGCAGCACCACTCCTCTGGTTTTCCCCAGTCCAATGGTGTATGCTGGCCTTTTGAATGTCTCCCAGTATACGTACTGCTCTGGACTCCTTTAGACCTCCCAAATGCTTTTCTCTTCTTTTTTCCAAAGGGTTTCTTGCGCTCTCTGTCCGTCCGCTCTGGCTTCTGCTTCTGATGATCCTCCAGATGATGAAAATGTCCAAGATGAGAATGATGTCCAAGATGAATCTGAGGATGATTCTCTGTAGAATAAACTCTACCTTTATTCTGCTTAGATGAGTGCTCCACCCTAGCACAGCGCAGCTGTGCTGAATCAGGCCCTGCCCTTTGAGATGAGTGCTTGGGGATTACCTCATAGCCCTCCAGATTGAACACACGTTTCCCCACTTCAGCTCCTCTAATGGCTGTTGGAAACCTGGTGCATTCTGGGACTGGTAGTCTTTTATGGAAAAATTCTGTTTTCTTATTTCTATCAGAACTGACAGGTTGCTTGTTCAGAGTCACTTCACCTTCACTATAGCTCCTTCCTGAGCTATGATAAGCTTCCTTATCACAAGCTCCTTTGGATTTTTGCAAGCTAAATGCATGACCCTGCATTTTTTAGCATTAAATCTCAGCTGCCATTAATTGGTAAGTAAAATGTCACCATTCAGAGGCACTGAATATACATGATGAATGCCGACTGCCATCACTGCTATACTTTTAGTTTAGGCTTGCTGTTCAACAGGTTTAATATCAAAGGATAGCTTATCCAAATAGCAACTAACCATTGCCAATATCTTAATAATATTGCCGCACCACCTTCCCCCTTTCCCTCCACGAAATGGTTAGTGGCAGAGCATTGAGATGGATTTTCAACCCACCACTACTACTATTACTACTACTACTATTCAGCACTTATAAAGCGCCACGCACGCAGTGCTGCACAGCTAATCTACAAGAGGTAGCCAGTATACAAGAGACAGTCCCTGCCCGTCAGAGTCATGCTCATCAGAGCTTACAATCTAAGTTAGAACAGTACAGAGCATTAGTCAGTTCAGCGCAAGGTACAGTGTGGTACTTTTATAGTTTGGTCATAAACGTTGATGAGGATGGAAGTCAGGATCTGAATGCAATGGTGAAGAGGTGGGTCTTCAATCTGGATATGAATAGGGCTAAGGAGGATGCCTGGTGCAGAGACGCAGGTAGACTGTTCCAGGCGTATGGTGCAGCAAGGTGAAAGGCGCGCAGTCGGGAGTTCGCGGTGCGGGTGAAAGGCATGGATAGTAGTAATTTGTTCGCGGAGCGCAAATTTCGAGAGGGTACGTAGGGAGAGAAGAGATAAGAGATCTCCCGGAACAAGCAGGAATGTAGTCTTCACATATGGGTGTCGTCGGTACCGACGGAGCCTGCGCGGGAACGCTCCCCAGCGTCCAATAGGAAAGCCTTTGGGAGCATCCCACAGCGCCTGCGTGCTGCCTTCCCGCCTTTCCCAACTGTCCCTCTCCAGTTCTTTGTTTTCCGCGGAGCCGACAGGTCATCCTGTCACCGCAGAAAAAAATCCCTTCTATTCTTCTTTTTTGTGGTCGCGTCTGCCTTCCCTCGACACTACACCGGTACCGCCGGTTCTTCTTTCTTTTTTTTTTTTTCTTTAAAAAAAACCAAAAAAACAACCTTTCTGGAGTCTTTTCCAGTAATTTTCTCCTCAGGTGCCACGCACCATTTTGGGCACTAGGCCCAACTTTTTCCTTCAAAATGGAAAAACCCGCTTCGGGTTTTAAAAAGTGTTCTAAGTGTGGCGGTACCATCTCCGTCACCAACACCCATGATTGGTGCCTCAAATGTTTAGGTCCTGACCACTCTATCTCAGAGTGTGTTGCCTGTGGGATGATGTCGAAAAGGGGTTGGAAAAACCGAGCTGCTAAACTTAGCACCCTTTTTCCCTCCGATGCAGCCTCCGTGGTATCAACGTCTTCCAGGGCTTTGTCTTCCTCCCATGGATCTCAGGTAACTAAACATAGATCTAGCCGGTCCTCAAAGGGTAGATCTCCTTCTAAACATCGAGATGCCTCTGGCTTGCCCTTGAGGGACTTTCATCGGCAAAATTGCCCCGGCAGGAGGCTTCGGCTTCCAAAGCACTAACGGGGCTCCAGGATGTTCTCGAGCCTTCAACCTCGGAAGAATTACTGGTTTCATGCTCTGGGGTGCCAGCCACTTCATCCGGCACCAATACCCAAGCATTTTCAGCGTCGATAGACCAGAGATTCTTGGCTATTGAACGCAGTCTGGTGGCTCTTCTCACGGCCTCTATGCCCCTGAAACCGCTTAAGACAATTCAACCGTTACAGGCACAGACTGCATTGACATCGGCAGGTATTCTACCGGGACCGAGTCATGTGTCTCTATCCGGCATCGACAAGCCAGTACCGGACCACTCTGATGCCGACTTTGATCGGTACCAGTACCGTGCCTTGCACAATCACCCGGATCGGAGATACTTCGAATCCTCAGATGAGTCTGAAGACTCTGAAAGCTCTGCCGATACCAGAGTACTTCTTCCTGAGGATTCCTCTTCTCCTCAGCGTAGGATGTCTCCACCAGAGGATATATCCTTTCAGGATTTTATCCGAGATGTGGCCCGAAGTCTTTCCATCACAGTGGCTCCTGAAAAAGAGCCTAGGGCAAAGGAATTAGAAATCCTACAATAGCCTAAAGCTCCCAAGGAGGCAGCTACCTTACCTATTCATGAGATCTTGCATGATCTTATGTTAAGGATGTGGGAAACACCTCTAGCCACATCTCCTCACTCTCGAAGACTCGACACCATGTATCGAGTTCCTCCCTGTCCTGGGTTTCAATTACCACACCATTCCATGGTAGTGGAATCAACTATGAGAAGGATAAAGAGTGCAAAAAGGCATGCATCTAATCCTCCAGGACGTGAGTGTAGGACTCTTGACGCCTTTGGACGTCGAACCTTCCAGGCTGCCATGCTTTCTGCTAGGATCAGGTCCTATATCTTATATATGGGAATGTTCCTTAAGGAGGTCACAGGAGATTTAGAGCTTATGAGCCCTCCTTCCTGATGATAAGAGGCAAGATTACCTCGCCCTTGTCAAACATGCTCAGGATGTTTCCAAATTTGTGAATCGTGCAGCCTTTGACTGCTTTGAGTGCATAAGTAGAACTTCTGCCATTGCCATAGGTGCACGTAGGATTGCCTGGCTCCAGGCATCTGACTTGGAAATCTGGGTACAGGATAAACTAGGGAATATTCCTTGCACAGGAGAATCTCTTTGGCAAGAATTGGCAGGAAAAGGCTAATGAGATAGATGCTGACAATATCACTTTGGATAGATTGTCTAAATCTACAGCCGATTCTGTGAGGAAAAAATCCTCTAAGAAACCATTCTTCAGTAAGAAGAAGACGTTTTATCCCTCCTATACCCAGAAGGGGCATCGTTTAGGTCAGTCTGCCCAAAAGGGACAGCAACAACAACCTAGACAAAGAAAGACAAAAGCAGCTAAGCCTCAATAAGCTCAGCAGACTCAGCCTCCACAGGGGCTTTGACTCCTATCTAGAGAACTTTGCCTTCCTGGCCCTGAACGACCCAGAACCCTCCACCATCCCAGGAAGGTTATGTAATTTTGCCCCGAGATGGGGTCAGATAACAGCAGAAAATTGGACTCTGTCTATTGTAAGAGAGGGGTACAAGCTTCATTTCCTCAGCATGCCCCCTCCTACAATGGTAAGACAGTTGAATTCTCAGACCTCTCTCAGCGACCAGTTAGGTCAAGAGGTCACTGGGCTTCTTGCTCAAGGGGCAATAGAAGAGGTACCCATTCCCCAACGGGGTACATGGTTTTACTCCCCCTATTTCCTTATTCCAAAGAAAACAGGACACAGACCCATTTTAGACCTCAGAGAATTGAACAAATTCTTGTTCAGAGAGAAGTTCAAAATGATTTCTATAGGAACTCTGCTGCCATACCTGCAGAGACAGGATTGGCTTTGTTCTCTATACCTCAAGGATGCATACACTCATGTTCTTATCCATCCAACTCACCGAAAGTTCCTTCGCTTTCTGTTTCAAGGGAAGCACTACCAATACAGGGCTCTTCCCTTTGGCCTGGCCTCTGCACCAAGGGTGTTCACAAAATGCATGGCTGTGGTGGCAGCATTTCTCCACTCCTTTGGAATATTCGTCTTCCCTTACTTAGAGCCAGAGGCCAGGGTTGCTCTCTCTCACACAATGCACATCCTTCAGTATTTGGGACTTGTCATAAACTTCCCAAAATCCAACCTTGCTCCTACTCAGTCCCTAGAGTTTATAGGAGCTCTGCTGGATACCAGACAGACAAGGGCCTACCTTCCACAGCCCCGCTGCCTTCGCATTGTGCAGTTAGCTTCCCAAGCAGTGCTAAAACCTCACCTCACTGCTCGGGAAATGCTACAGTTGCTAGGCCACATGGCATCCACTGTGCATGTGGTTCCTTATACTCGCCTCCATATGAGGGCAGCCCAGTGGACTTTATCCACTCAGTGGACTCAGGCGTCAGGTTGCCTGTCAGACAAAATAGCAAACTTAGATTGCCTTATTTTGTCCCTCTATGGTGGCAGTCACCCCAAAACCTTCTGGTGGGGTCTCCTTTTCAGCAACCCCCACCCCAAGCCAATCTAACAACAGATGCTTCACAGGTGGGTTGGGGAGCCCACCTGCAAGGCCTCTCTACCCAGGGTACCTGGACTCCACAGGAGGCCTATCTACACATCAGTCTCCTGGAACTCAGAGCAATCTTCCTTGCTCTAAGAGTATTCCACACCCAGCTCAACTACAAGACAGTCCGAGTTCAAACGGACAATCAAGTAGCCATGTTCTATGTGAACAAGCAGGGCGGGACAGGTTCTCTGTCGCTCTGCAATGAAGCTTTGCGACTATAGGCCCTCGCCAGAGAGAATCAGATTCATCTCCTTGCGGTGTATCTTCCAGGCATTCAAAACTCTTGGGCAGACAGATTCAATCGAGTTCTGCTTCCACACAAATGGTCTCTCCATGCAGACCAGGTGGCCCAATGTGGGGAACCCCGGACATAGACCTCTTTGCAAGTCTGCTGAATGCCAAACTTCCCCGGTTCTGTTGCAGAATTCCGGCTCAGGGTTGTCAGGCCAGGGATGCTTTCCTCCTCCATTGGGGTCAGGACTTCCTGTATGCCTTTCCACCCATACCCCTAATTCCCAAAACCCTGTTCAAGCTTCAGAGAGACAGAGGTCATATGATTCTCATAGCTCCACATTGGCCACGGCAAACGTGGTACCCTCTGCTCCTACATCTCTCTCAAGCTCCACCTCTGGAGTTAGGATCTGCTCCAGATCTCCATTCTCAAGAGGATGGGATGCTGTGGCATCCCACTCCCCAGTCTCTGCATCTCAGGGCCTGGTTGCTGAAAGCCTAGAACTTCACGGTCTTAACCTTTCCCAGCAGGTAAAAGATATCCTCTATGCTTCCACAAGACGCTCTTATGCATTTAAGTGGAAAAGGTTTACCATATGGTGCTCACAGAAGGGTCTTAACCCTCTTGCGATACCTCTGGAATCATTACTGGAGTATCTTCTTCATTTATCAAATGCAGGGCTTAAGACCAATTCAGTGAGAGTTCATTTGAGTGCTATTGCAGCTTCTTTCAAGCCTCTAAAGCTGGGGTCACCAACCTCCAGAGGGCCGCGGGCCGCACAACCGACTATCGGGAGCCTCGCCGGCCGCACCCCCCTTCTCCCCGCCCCCGCGAAAAAAAACAACAAACGCAAAATTATGAAAACAATGGCTGATCACCTTTATTGAATTTAATGAGATGGCTGATGATTCATGCTAGCAGACAAACGCTTAAAGTCCGGCTTCACAGATGACACTGACAGGAGAAGGGACGCTTGCAGGTGGTCGTCGGTGAGCTGCGAGCGCGTGGATACAATGGTGGGAATCCTTGGCGGGCCGCACATAATGTTAACCGGGGTAGAGCCTCGCGGGCCGCACAAAGGGACCTCGCGGGCCGCAGGTTGGTGACCCCTGCTCTAAAGGGACAACCTATTTCCTCTCATCCTCTCATAGCGAGATTTGAGAGGCCTTCTTTTAACTAAGCCTCCCATTAAGCCACCACCGGTGGCATGGGACTTAAATCTGGTTCTTGGGCAGCTCATGAAACCGCCTTTTGAACCATTAGCCACGACCTCTTTGAAATTCCTCTCCTGGAAGGTCATGTTTCTTATTGCAATCACATCAGCACGTCACATCAGTGAATTGCAAGCGTTGGTGGTTGATCCTCCTTATACAAGGTTCCATCATGCTAAGGTAGTCCTTAGGTCTCATCCACATTTTATGCCAAAGGTGGTGTCACCTTTTCATTTAAACCAAGCGGTTTACCTTCCTGTATTCTTCCCAAGGCCTCACGCCTCAAATGCAGAAAGGAATCTTCATACTTTGGACTGTAAAAGGGCTTTGGCCTTTTACTTGCAAAGGACACAGCAACATAGAAAGTCCTCTAAACTCTTTGTTGCTTTTGATCCTAGTCATTTGGGACTTCCAGTCTCCAAAAGAACACTGTCCAACTGGATTGCACAGTGTATATCTTTTGCCTATGAGAGTAAAAACCTTCCTCTTGAAGCCATGTCACAGCTCACAATGTGAGAGCCATGGCAGCCTCTATGGCTCTTCTTCACTCTGTGTCTATCAACGACATCTGTCGAGCAGCTACTTGGGCTTCGGTTCATACCTTCACAGCCCATTACTGCTTAGACAAGGACTCCCGCCGGGATGCCTTGTTTGGTCAGGCTGTTCAACACCTGTTCCATACTTAATCAACTCCTACCCACCATCCCTGGTAGGATGCCAGAGATCCATGGGGGGAAGTGGAGCCCTTTAACAAGGGCATACAACTTCTGGGGCCGTCTCCCTAGCATCTGCAGCTAGGGAATCCCCATATGTGAAGACTACATTCCTGCTTGTTCCGGGAGATAGCATAGTTACTCACCTGTGACAGGTGATCTCCGGGAACAGCAGGAATTTAGTCTTCACAACACACCCACCTCCCCTAGGAGTTGTATCTCTCTATCTCTCTCTCTTTCTCTCTTTCCCTCTCTCTTTTGTCTCAGCTTTAAACTCAACTGGAGAGGGAAGGTTGGGAAAGGCGGGAAGGCTGCACGCAGGCGCTGTGGGATGCTCCCAGAGGCTTTCCTTTTGGACGCTGGGGAGCGTTCCCGCCCAGGCTCCGTCGGTACCGACGATACCCATATGTTTATTTAATTTATTTATTTATTTCTAGCTTTTCTATACCGTGCTATTTGACATCAGTGCGGTTTACAGTCAACAATTTTACACAAGGTGGGAAGTGCCTTGTGCTTACATCAAACAGGACAAATTAACTGGGATTCATAACATTGAACTATTTACATCTGAACAAAGGCAGCTTACTAGTGTCGCTGTTACATTCTTATAGCTGTTGGGTGGTTGTGTTTGTGCAAGGTGTAGGGGAAGACTAAATTCTAGACTAATATGTGAAGACTAAATTCCTGCTGTTCACGGAGATCACCTGTTACAGGTGGGTAACTATGCTGTATTGAGGGGCCATAAAGTGAATTGCATTTATAGGTCAATAGGAGAAGCTTGAATTGGATGCAGAATTGGACAGGGAGCCAGTGAAGCGACCTGAGAAGAGGACTACTGTGGGCATGGTGAGGCTGGCAGAAAATTAATCGAGCAGCGTGATTTTGTATAGATTGAAGGGGATTTTCATCCACTTTCCATACGGTGGATGAAAATCTACAGATAAGGAAGTTATATGTTTACCACATCAGAACCAAATCCAGTTAGCAAGCATTGTAAAAGAGCCTGCCAGCGATACGCACCCTCTATATGTAACATGCTACCGGACCAACTCAGGAACATCACTGACCTAACGACCTTCAGAACACATCTAAAAACACATCTGTTCAAGGAACACTTTAATCCAGGATCATGACCCCCCCCCTCCCGAAAGAACATTACGCTTATCATTACAACTGTACATAGCCAGAAATGTAGATAGTTAAGATCTATGGAGCTGTTATGTAGTTAAGAACTCAAGGGTTCATAGTTGCTTGTTTTTAATGACACAGTTATAATGTACTTTATTTTCGTTCCATGTAAACCGCCTTGACCCGGTGAAAAGCAGTATATAAATACAGCTAAATAAAATAAATACCATGCTACCAGTAAACGTATATCTTTGAAATTTGACCAGTTTATGTTGATTTTGTGGGCTCTGCCACTCCGCTGTTTTATCATGCATGCTGCCTGGGGTGAGTTTACACCATTCAAGTCTGAAGTGCTGACTGCTGTGTGTTTTGTGGGTCAGCAGTGTGGCCAAACTGCCTCCCACTGGACAGTGCTAGGGCAGAATTTCCTTTACAGAGAATATCAGGGATAGTTTCAGCCAGATCAGGCTTTGACAGTTCAAACTTGTAGGTTGGGAAAAAAACTCAGGACTGAATCCCATTTCGAACAGATTGAGAGGTGTGAATCCCTCTCCATCAGCAGCTGTTCCAGCGTTCTCCCTGAAGATTTATAATCTGATATCGGAGCCTTGTGATTGTGAAATGGGCTGTGGAGGTCTATCGTTCACCAAGGACTTTGACTGGATAGTGTGTAGGCGTCTGACTGGCACTGGAAGGACTTCCCTAGTGAGATGCTTGGGACTCGCATGCTTTCAACTGTGAAATCTGCAAATGCTGTTCTTGAAAATAACTTCAGAGGGAGGAATATAAAAAAGAAATAGTAGTTTTTTCTTTGACAGATCTAGTGCCACTTCAAAACCAGCTATGACAAAAGGCTGATTGTATTTTACTTTTTATTAGTATTTAACTCACACTTTCCAGTAGTAGTTCATGGCAAGTTACATTCAGGTACTGTAGGTACTTCTCTATCCCCAAGGGGCTTACAATCTAAGTTTGCACCTGAGGCAGTGGAGGGTTAAGTGACTTTTCCAAGGCCACAAGTAGTGCCAGTGGGATTTAAACCCTGATCTCTCTGGTCACCAGGTTGCTGCTCTAACCAATAGGTGGCTACTCCACCCTCACCTCAACCCCAAAGAAAGTGATTTTTTTTGGGGGGGGGGGGAGGTTAAGAAGCCAGTAAAAGTAGGGGCAGGGGGATGAAGGGATAACTTCATTTCAAGAGTATGGTGGGTCCCCTCCAAAAGTGTTGAATTTGATTCCTTTTTGAGTGCCACAGATACCTCTGTTCTCAGTGTGGCTTCACCTTAAGCTTATTGCCCAAACTTCTCTGCGGTAACTCTATTTAATAACAACACCTCAACCTGTCCTAATAAATATGTCTGTAGGATTATAATTTGGTGATTGCCATTATTTAAAATGAAAAACAACAAAAATGAGTGGAGTGTAGAACTTTGGCTGTAGAAATCTTTGTGTCGTGGTTGCAGTGAAGTAGGTTGACTAGATAAGGTTCTTTGGCATGGTCACAGAGTTCATTTTTTGTCTTGTTTGGGTTCCAGGGCCGGGACCAGGGAAGTCCATAACAAACTGGAGAAAAACAGGTACGTATGAAACCAGATGCTCTTTCCTGCTAATTTCTGATAGAAAGATGTTATAAAGGTGCTGCGAGCATTTTATGTTTAAAAGCAAGCACCATGTTAGAATTACTTGGCTTCGGGGGGAGGGTCAAGTGGTGGGGTCACTTGCCCTGTGGCTTACACTAGATAAGGTTAACAGATGACTCCAGGCCACACAGCAGGACAGGCTGATCTGATCCTGGTTTGTCTGGTTGCATTGAACTACTTGTAAGGAAGCAGGACTTGAAAGGCTGTGGATGTGAGAGGGTAAATTCAGGACTGGTTTGTCTGGTCCTTTTTGACCTGAAGCTAGTTCCTAACCACATGCCACGTGATACAGCAGAAAGGAAGCTGAAAGGCAAAATGCAACATCTAGTTAGTAATCCCGAAACAGTAATCCCATGCACTGATTGGCTGGCCAATTAAAGCAAAAACCAATGAGATATTAAGGGGATAATTTTATAAACTGGCACCTAGTTAACGCACATACTTTGCACACATTTTATAAAGTCAAGTATGAGCATATGCACAAATGTTAAGGTGCAATCGCTTACATCAGCCCTAGAGTCGATGTCAATGATCTCACCTATTTTCTGAATTTATGTCCATAAATTAAAGAACATAAGATATGCCATACTGAGTCAGACCAAGGTCCATCAAGCCCAGCATCTGTTTCCAACAGTGGCCAATCCAGATCTTAAGTACCTAGCAGGTTCCCAAAAAGGCACACAGATTGCACAATGCTTGTCTCGGGGCAAGCAGCGGACTTCCTGGATCTTCTTTAATAATGGTTTATGGACCTTTCCTCCAGGAAAATATCAAACCTTTTTTTTTAACCCAGTTACACTAACAGCTTTTACTAAAGCCTCCAGTAACAAATTCCAGAGTTTGATTACACCTTGAATGAAAAAATATTTTCTCTTATTAGTCTTAAATGGGTTACATTGTAGCTTCATTGCGTGCCCCCTAATCTTTCAATTTTTTGATTGTGTAAACAAACAATCTACGTTTACCCATTTCACTCCATTCATTAATTTATAGACCTCTGTCATATCTCCTTTCAGCCATCTCTTTTCCAAGTTGAAGAGCCTTAACCTTTTAAGCCTTTCCTCATAGGAGTAGAATTTTATCATCTATGCGCATAATTTCTCGTACCCCACGCTCCGCTCAAACTTTGTCCATGTGCACACCCATAGTGAAAGTACTCATGATGCAAACTACACCCTTATGCATAAGTCACCACTTATGTGTGTAAATGATTAAAATCCTGGAATTTATGAGCATTGTTCATGTGTAAATCTAGGCAGCTTCTTATAAAATTCTCCCCTAAGGGAGTAATTGTTCTACCTATGCATGTGCTGGCAAACTTTCAAAAGTATACACAGATGTCCACTGTAATTGTTGTTAAGTGCTGTCAAGTCTGTGTCGACTTATGGCAACCTTGTCCTAAACTGTATTTGGTCTTCAGTCAGACGGCTCATTGTTGACAGAATGACACCCATTGCTGCTGCTGTTGTATCAATCCATCTCATTGCTGGCCTTCCTCTTTTGCATTGACCTTCTACCTTGCCAAGCATGATGTCTTTCTCTAGTGATCTCTCTCTTCACATGATGTGTCCAAAGTATGAAAGTCGAAGTCTTGTCATCTGAGCTTCTAAAGAAAGCTTAGGTTTGATCTCCGTTAGTACTGACTGGTTTGTTCTTCGGACAGTCCATGGTATACACCAGCGATGGTGAACCTATGGCACGCGTGCCAGCTGTGGCACGCGAAGGCCTTGCAGCTGGCACGCGGGAAGGTCCGCAAGTAAAATTTTTAAAAAAAAAAAGCTGTCTTCTCCCGCTGCCAGGGCCGCCGCGGCAGAATCGAGTGTGCCGCGGGGCCCCCCCTGCCCAGCACAGCCTGCCCTCCCCCTCTATCCGCTCTCTCGTCGCAGCTCACAGTGACACGCGCCGGCTTTCAGAGAGCGAGGGAAGAGTTTCTCCCTCGCTGCTCTGTTAAGCCCGCGGGGGCTGATGGGAAGTTCCCATCAGCCCCCGCGGGCTTAACAGAGCCACGAAAGGGAAGCTAATCCCTTCGCGCTCACGAAAGGGAAGCTAATCCCTTCGCGCTCTGAAAGCCGGCGCGTGTCACTGTGAGCTGCGACGAGAGAGTGGATAGAGGGGGAGGGCAGGCTGTGCTGGGCCGGGGGGGCCCCGCGGCACACTCGATTCTGCCGCGGCGGCCCCAGCAGCGGGAGAAGACAGCTTTTAAAAAAAAAACAATGCCCTCGGCTGGGCTGGGCTGGGGGATTAGGAGTGGTGATGGGCTGGGGGGGTAGGATTGCTGATGGGCTCTGGGGGTTAGGAGTGCTGATGGGCGCTGGGGGGGTTAGGAGTGCTGATGGGCTATGGGGGGGTTAGGAGTTCTGATGGGCTATGGGGGGGCTGGGGGGGTTAGGAGTGCTGATGGGCTATGGGGGGGCTGGGGAGGGTTAGGAGTGCTGATGGGCTATGGGGGGGCTAGGACAGGAAATGGGCTGATGGGGATTGGTTAGGACTTGAGGTGGGTTGATGGGGTTAGGACTGGTAATGGGCTGTGGGCTGTTGGGGGGGTTAGAACGGGTAATGGGCTATGGGGGGGTTAGGACTGATAATGGGCTATGGGGGGGGGCTAGGACAGGAAATGGGCTGATAGGGAGGGGTTAGGACTTGAGGTGGGCTGATGGGGTTAGGACTGGTAATGGGCTGTGGGCTGATGGGGGGGTTAGGACTGGCAATGGGCTATGGGGGGCTGACTGGAAATGGGTTGATGGGGTTAGGACTGGAAGTGGGTTGATGGGGGGGGCTAGGACTGGTATTGGGTTGGGGGGTTGCTAGGACTGGAAATGGGCTGATTGGGGGCTAGGACTGGAAATGGGCTGATGCAGGGACTAGAAGGGAATGGATGCTGGGTGAGGCTGGAACTAGAAGGGAGCTGATGTTGGGGGAGGATTAGAATGGGATGGGGCTGGGAGAGTAAAATGGAGAGGGGAAAAATATTTTGTGTGGGAGGGATAAAAAATCTACAATTGGCCGGGTATTGGGAGAGTAAGTGGGGATTGAGGATGGAGGGGTAAAATTTGAGTGGATGAAATAGGAATGAGGAAAGAGCAAAAGGAGAAAGATTAGTATGTTAAAGCGGATGTAGAGAGAGAGAATGGAAAAAAAAAACTAGAAGAGAGAAGAAAGGACAAATGGACAGCAGATGATGGAGAGTTAGCAGAAAACATGAAGAAACCAGAAGAAAGTGGCTGGAGCAATTGCAACTGAAAAAAATGCACAAAAGGTAGAAAGATATCTCTTTGACAAGTTATCAGCATGCATGCAACAACAAACATCACATTAATTTTTTTCATGTATAGATTCTTTGGGAATACACACCGAGTCCTGACACAGTTAACAGTTTTAAGAAGTTTATCTTTTTTTTACTCAGGATACATTTGACATGTTATGTGAATAATACATTTAAAATATATTGTGTAACTGAATCAAATTCTTCCTAAATTCATTAAATTGAATGAAATCATTAAAACATTATAAATTGCCAATAAATTGAAATGAAAACCAAAGGATTGTGAATCAAATTGATTCTCTGACAATACAAAGATTCCAACCTTTACAAATGATGTTACATAGTTCAGGCAACTTTATAAAGAGTTTTTAGATACTAAAATCTTGTTGTTAAGGTTTAATTGACGTGCTGGCACTTTGAGGAAATTCTTTGGTTTTGTGCAGCAGTTTGGGCACTCGGGCTCAAAAAGGTTAGCCATCACTGGTATACACAGTATTCGTCGCCAGCACCATAATTCAGAGACATCAATTTTCTCCCTGTCTATCTTTTTCACTGTCCAACTTTCACATCCATATGACGTTTTTGGAAATACCATGGCTTGAACGAGTCAAATCTTTGTATGGAAAGAGACATCTCTGCTCTTGAATTTTGTTGAGGTCCTTCATAGCCATTCTGCCAAGAGCAATGCGTCGTCAGATTTCTTGTCTGCTTGTTTCTTTATTGATAGTTGATTCAAGTAGGTTAAAGTTGTCCACTATTTTGATTTCGTCTCCATCAACGATGAACTTATTGATTTTTGCTAGTTGTCAGGATCTTTGTCTTTTTAACATTAAGATGAAGGCCCATTTTAAGACTATGGGGGGTGTTTACTAAACGGCGGTAGCGAACTCCGTGCAAATGGGGCTGCGGCTCCGATATCGCACGGAGTCTGCTACTGGCGTTTAGTAAACACCCCCCTATGTTCCTTTATCTTGAGAGGCAAATGTTTCAGATCATCTTCACTTTCAGCCAGTAATGTGGTATCATCAGCATAGCGAAGGTTGTTGATGAGTCTTCCACCATTTTTCATACCTCAGTTGTCTTCATACAGTCCTGCTTCTCTGATAATTTGTTCTGCATATAATCAAACAGGTAGCGGTATAGTATGCAGCCTTGTTGTACACCTTTGCTGATTTTAAACCATTCTTTTCTCCTTGTTCTGTTTGAACTATTGCTTCTTCATCAATGCAAAGCTTGTGCAAGAGAACTATCAGATGTTCTGGTATACCCATGCTTCTTAATGTGGCCCAGAGTTTCTCTTGGTTTACACAGTCAAAACCCTTGTTGTAGTCAATAAAACACATATAGATATTACTCCAGAGACATTTGTGCATATATTTTTGTCTGTTTTTAGGCATACACAGATTCCCTGAGTTCCTTATCATCCCTCAAGTCCAGTCCTGAACTTCTAGGGTTGTGATCCTCTTCCAGCAGCTTGGAGAATGAGAAACATAATTTTTCTGTGATGTCACCAGTATATAACCCCCGGATCCTCCTCCTCACTCCAGTTATCTCAGTCTCCAAGCAGCTGGAGGAGAGTGAGCCTAGAGGTTCGGGGCTCACATGAGGAACAATTAAGGAGAGCTAGGATAGAGAAGTTGGGTTAGGTCCCTTTAAATTGAGTGGATATAGAGAATTTGTTTTTTTGAGTTTAGGTACTTCCTCTTTAAATTTTCGGCTGTAGTGTGCATACACAGATTCCCTGAGTTAATTTACATATATATGCACAAATTTTATGAAGCTCGTGTATAAATACTGATCCATTCACTCGGTCCAGATAAAATTTTAGCCTTTCATGCACATATCGGGAAGTTAGTTCTATAAAAGCCCATTTCTGTATTAAACACCTGCTGTATATACAGAAATTCCTTTGAAAATTATCCTCCAATCCAGTGTTTTCCAACCAAGTATGCCTTCAGACCCAATCAGATGCAACACATGAAAAAGTCACCACTGCCCGATGCTGGGTTCAGTCCATGGTTTATTGGGTTTGATGTACTGTCATTCTGTGAGCATTCAAAGCAGTTTACAATCAGATCAAGTAAATTAAAATAAAACATAAAAATAGAGAGGGCTGCCATTTTGCATAGGAAAGAGAGGAAGTAGCTAACAGAAAGGGAAATCATTAGACAGGGAATCCAGCAAGTTGCGTAGGGAAGACAAGAAAAAATACAGCCTGCACTAGCACATCTACTGCAGCTCCATTCAGAAGCCTGACTGAGTTAGCCGGGAAGAGGCCTGTACGTGCAGGCCAATGAGAATCAGGTCCCAGCCTGCACATAAAGGCCTAGACGCGATTCTGATCCCGCAGGGGCTAGACGTGCCCAGCGGGATCAGAATCACTTCTCTCTCTGTGCGTCCGGTTCTGACCAGACACACAGAGACCAGGAAGCATAGTACAGAACGTGTCTCTATTTGTATAGTGGCTGAATTTTGGCACTATATGGATAGTTTGGATAGTTTTGTGTTCCTGCTTTCACTCTGCTCTAGCTCCCCCTAGGTACTGTAAAGAGAGCGTTGAAGTGGTTAGAGCAGATTTTCAGCCAGCACTAGCCATGTAGTGCACTGAACATCTCTGGTCAAAGGAGTCATGTGGTTCCCGCCCCTAACTCTTTTTGAATATTGACCCAGAAAGTCATGTTGGATTTGGCTGCCTATTTTTTTTTATTATTATTTAAGAAAACAAAAATAAAATGAATTTTAAAACTTGTCCTGCTTTGTAAAGGGTGTCCTCCCCCCCATCCCCCCCTCTGCATTGCAAAACTCTTTAGAAAATAGATTCCTCAGTGAATGATGGGCCCAATATTCCAAGGCATTTACACAGTTTACAGACCTGTAAACCGTGTAAATACCCCTAAGCAGGATATTCAGCGGCGCTGAGTAACAAAGCTATATGCCCCGATGCTAACTGCTTAGCATTGGGGCATGTCGGCAGCGTTCCAGGGCGGAGCGGAGGTGAAGCCAATTGCAAACTGCTGAGTGGCGCTATTAATCTGCTGCTCAGTTTGCGATCTGCAGTGAAAGCCAGAAGCAAGAAATCCTGGCTTAACATTTACCGCATATCGCTGACTGGGCATCGGCTCAATATCGCCGCTGTCTTGTTAGCAGTCGGGCTCTGTGGTGACCTTGAATATTCTGTGCCATGGCCGGATATGACCCCGGCATGGATTATTTGGGTTTAATGTTCAGCATTGGCAGCTAGCCATTGTAATTGTGCTAGCTGCCAGCGCTGAATATTGGACCCAGTAATCTCTGGAGTGGCCAGTTCATGCCCTTTCTGGTTAACAGCATGAGGGGCCTTCGTTATTTAAATGTGAACCTGACTTCCTGTCGTCCTTTGCTTGGTGCAAATGGTACTCTTGAAATACCTCTCTGCTTAGGTTCTCTGAAGAAACCCAGTGGGATAATTTTATAGTTTCTTTTTTCCACATGTAAAGCCTGTTTTAGATGCGGAAAAAGATTGCGGAAAAGTTTACACATGTTAAGATGTACACTTGCCAGAAGATTGTGCATACTTTTATGAGGACTCCTTGTGGGCATTCCCAGGTGCATAGTTTGGGCAGAGCAAGGCCGATGTTCTGATGTATGTGCGTATTCTTCAGGAACAAGCAGGAAGTCAGTCCTAACTTATGGGTGACGTCTGCACTGACGGAGCCCGCATGGAGCAATTCCCCAGTTTTCAAAGAAAGCCTTTGGGATTGCTGCCATGTATGCGTGGTCCTCTTCCCGCCCAAGGGTGCCATCTTGCTTAGTCTCCCTTTTTCCACAGAGCCCTTCGGACACACGTCCTCGTCCCTCGAAAAAGTGTTTCGTTTTCGGCCTCTGGCCTGTGTTTTTTTCGGTAGCACCGGTCCTCTACAGTTCTCCCCTGCTCTGTTTTTTCCCTTGAGCGAGGGGATGCCTTTTCTGCTAAAGTTTTTTTTCCACGGGCTTCGTGCCCTTTTTTTCCCAACCACTGGCCACAAAGGTCTTTGACCTAGTGGGGGCCCTTTTTGCTCCCATGGCCACCGGATTTAAGAAATGTGACAGATGCTCCAAAAACATGTCGCTCACGGACAGCCGCGACTGCTGTCTTTGGTGTCTTGGGGCCGACCATGACCCGCAGCTCTGCTCTCTTTGCAAGAAAATGTCTTCCAAGGCCCTGCTAAGTTGTAAGCAGAAGTCCGATGACATTTTCCGGAAGGTAGTCCCAAAATCCCTGGCGGCATTCTCGGTCGTCCCTCCACAGGTGGCATCCCCCACTTCAGCCCTGCGCTCTCAGCAGCATTCCAACCAGGGGTCCCCTGAAGTGGAGAGGCGTAAGAAGAAGACCTTGAAGTCGCTTTTGGGAGCCCCAGACAAGCACGAGCACTTGGTCGCTCAGCCCCCTCGATGTTCCCAAGAGTCGGACAAGGAGCGGCCTCATAAGGTACCTCGTACAGATATGGAGGCCTCCGGTGATGACGCCCGGTCTCCTGAAGACTGTCCCGGTGAGGACCCCCTCTCCTTCTCCACGCCAGACCCGGTAACCCCGGTGTCAATGTTGCAGGGATCCATGTCCACGTGGGAGTCCCGAATGCTGACACTAGAGCGCAGCGTTTCTGCCTTCTTAGCTGCCCAGCAAGCGCTCATGCCCAGCACGGCTGGCTTGCGCCTCGAGACCGAGGTTCCCTCAAGAGGGACACCGCAACCTGCCCTGGAAACCCCCGAGAGCTGTGGGCCTCGTGATGGTCCTCTGCATCAGTCTCACTTACCTTCCTGATCCTCGGGAGCGAAATCCTCCAAGGCTGGCTCCAAGCAGGCCTCGACCTCTGGACGAGGCGACCAGCCCGAGTCAGACTCTTTCTCGGACCTCTCGTATTTCGGTAGCGTGAAAGAATGACATGCACAGATTTGGTATATGTCAGCAGTGGAGCAACAGTTCAGAGGCATGGGGACTGTGGGCAGACTGACATACTTAATACATGGATGCAACCAGTGCTTGCAGAACAAGGAAACCATAATCCAAGGACAAGGTCACAGAAGAGGGAGTGAGCCAATTACAAAGAACAGGATTTGGGAACTTCAGTGCCCCCCTTTCCAAACTTTTTTTCTTTTGTGTTATGCATGTTGTAAATTCAAAACAACTCTGATTTGTGATGCAGCTGAACATCTGAGAAGCTGAAAAACATTTACCAGCCTCGCTGCATTGTGATGCAGATGTTTTAACGGTGCCGTTTCTATGCTCCAGGTCTTCTCTCAATCCCAGAGGCTGAGTCAATACTTTATTTTAAGATTTTATGTCTTGGCCTGCAATGGTTCAGCTGTAGCGATGAGTCCCGTTAGCTTCTCCTCACAGCTCTACTGTGTTGTTATACCACACCACCCAGAAAGACTCACTCTAGAGGTCTAATTAGCGCCTTTTCCTTTCCCTTCCCTGAGATTTTCTTTCCCCTGGGGCTTGCATGGGATAAAATAGTACTCCACAGACCTGGCTCATGTAAGAAAGTCATCTAGGTTGCTATGCTGCTCACAGAGTTGGGAGTAGCTTAGTGGTAAGAGCAGCAAATGCGGAAACAGGGAAGTGAGGGTTCAAGTGCCGCTTGCTCTACTGGTGGCCTTTGGTAAGTGACTTCACCCTCCATTCTTTCAGGTACCAACTTTGCTGCATATTTACTAAAGGTTAACGGACGCTAACATCCGTTAGAATGCATTAAGCGCCACTGTGGCCCATTTTATTCCTATGACTGTGGCAGCACTTCACATGCTAACGAACATTGCTACGTGCTATCTTTAGTAAATATGCCCCTTAGATTGCAAGCCTTTTGAGGCAGGGAAATATTTCCTGTATCTGAATGTATTTATCTTTTGCTCAGGGTTGGAAAGATGAGTAATCAAGTTTAAAAAAAAAAAAGCCAAGTTACAGTGAAAAATACCTCTCATTGGAAGTTACTTTCTCTGAAGTGTAGTTGCTTTCTTTTGTCCTGAGGAAATTTTTTTTCCCTTCCAAGAGATTCAGGAAACTTAAATCCTGGGGCAAAAGAGGTACTATTTCAGAATTGGGCAAGCACCCTGACTCATAAGCTTTTTGCTTGTGTGTACGGCAGTTCTTTGCAGAAGTGTTTCTTTGTGTTGAAATTGTGCAGTTGTTCTGCATGCCACAAAACTATTGCTGGGATACGAGAGAACAGTAACTAGATGGTGCCGTGTGATATGCTGATTGGACCATGTTTCTGCCCTGGGTTAAAGGGAGTAGGCCAAGGTGACTAGAAGAGGGTGCTAAATTGTATTTAGGTGGGGTGGGGCTGTGGCTCCTGATGCAGAGGGGAGGGTATGATGCTAGGGTGGCTGTGAATAACAGTAGTGCTCTTATACCTTGCCATTTTGTAATGAGTTTTCATACAGGGGTGAGCATGCATTTGGTTCGATTCACCTAAAAATTGTAAGTGCACTGCACCGCATGCAATTGCTTCTATGTGCATATATGTATGAAGTAATGTGTATACAGTCAATATTCATTTTAGTATTTTGCTAAACACCCTTATGCATGCTTAAAATTCTAGCACCTAAGAAACAAATACGTGAAATGAACCAAAAAACATGCCTGAAAATTGGAAAAAATTTGTTTTAACCCTTTCATGGCTGTTGTTGCCACATGGCAACCTTCAAATTTTCCCTCAAATTTTTCACCGGATTCTATATTTCCAAAAAATCCACACACTGTGTGCGAAATGTGATGTGTATCTGTGCTTGAAATCTGAAAAAAAAACCTGTTATTTAAACTATCACACCCAGCAGTAAATGAAACTGATGCCAAGACTGTTTTTAATTTTCAGCCATTCAGGACCATAGTTGCCATATGGCAACAGTAAATATTATTTCTTAGAAATAAAAACATTTCAAAAAAACCTTTATATTCTGCATCATTTAGCTCAAATCTTAATAAAAAAAAAACAGAAAAAGAAATTTCAGTTACAAAACAATTCTGTGGACGCGAAAGGGTTAAATTAACCAAACTTTTTTAGCCATGCACACCCTTACTTTCTTATTGCTAAGGGCATATATATCTCTATGTATAATGGTCCAAATGTTTTTTAAGTTCTTGTTTATTTACCTGAATTTTCAAGGTTTTGTCAGGAATGCACACACAAGCTGGAGGTGGATTTGTGCAGCAAGGTGTCTGCCTGATCCAAGCTGTTGATTTGCGTGTCCTCCTCCCCCCAGCATCTAGACCCTGACCAAGATTGTTCTCTTCCCAGACGTGCGCATCTAAAGGAATGCTTTGAGACACTAAAGAGGAATATCCCCAGCGTAGATGACAAGAAGACGTCTAACCTCAGTGTCCTCAGGAGCGCCCTGCGGTATATCCAGGTATGGCTTTTCCTAGAAACATTTTTGTGTTTATTGCCTCCTACGTCCTGCTCTCTCTTCACTCAGGCTCCACATTCCCCACAGCAAAATGCAGGGCTGGCGCAGCCCAATAGGATAATTAAGCAGCTGTCTAGAGCTACAACATTCCCGGGGCCGTGCTGTCTCCCCTCTCTTGGACCTGCAGCGATAGCAATGGCATTTAAACGGCAACACGGCGCTAAGCCAAACTCTCTGGCACTGCATTGCTGTTCTCTTTGTCTCTATGATCCGCCCCCGCCAAGGCAGGACGGGGAGGAAGCGGCGGGTCATAGAGAAAAGGAACGGCAGCGCAACACTGTGGAGTTTGGCTAAGCACTGTGTTACCATTTAAATGGCATCGTTGTCGCTGCAGGTCCCTTGAGAGGGATGGCAGCAATGGCCCTGAGAACGGAGGCAGAGCAGGGGTGGTGGCAGGATCGAGGGCTTGCGTAGGGCGCCTCCTGTCCTTGCGCCAGTCCTGAAAAGCTGCATATGTGCTGTCGAGGGAGATGAGTGAGAACGAATATCAGAATGAAACTCACTCCCCCATGCATTTTAAATTGTTGAAACTTGTTCTGTGTCAGTTTTTGCTTTTCTATTTCCTTTACACCAGGGGTCTCAAACACGCGGCTCGTGGGCCGCATGCGGCCCGCGAGAGAACGTTGTGCGGCCCGCGACGGAGGGAAACAAAAAAACCCAAAAAACCCTGGCTTCTGCTGCTGCTGTTGCCGCCGTGGCAGCGGCAGAATCAACTGTCAAATTTAAAAAAAAAAACCTGGCTTCTGCTGCTCAAGCAGCAAAATCAGCTGTCCTGCGGCCCCTTCCCCTCTGCTCGGAGATCCCTGAGTGTGCTCCATCAGCGGCGTGCTTTTCAAGCCGCGAAGAGAGTATTCCCCTCTCGCGCGGCTTGAAAAGTGAATAGGCTTAAGCCGCGCGAGAGGGAAATACTCTCTTCGCGGCTTAAAAAGCCCGCCGCTGATGAAGCAGACTCAGGGCTCTCCGCGCAGAGGGGAAGGGGCTGCGGGACAGCTGATTTTCTGCTGCAGCAGCAGAAGCCAGGTTTTTTTATTTATTTACCTGGGCTGATGGGAGGGAGGGAGGGAGGGAGGGGGGTGTAGGACTGGAAATGGGCTGATGGGGGTGAGGAAGGCCTGGAGGTGGGCTGCGGGGGGGAGTTAGGGCTGGTAATGAGCTATGGAGGGGCTGACTGAAATGGGGTAATGGGGGTTAGGGCTGGAAGTGGGCTATTGGCAGGGGGAGGTTATGACTCGAAATGGGCTATGGGGGGGACTAGGACTGGAAATGGGCAGATGGGGTTAGGACTGGAGGTGGGCTGATTGGGGGGTTAGGACTGGTAATGGCCTATGAGGGGAGGTAAGACTGAAAATGGGGTGATGGGGGATAAGACTGCAAGTGGGCTATGGGGGGACTAGGACTGGTAATGGGCTATGGGGGGAAGACTGAAAATGTGGTGATGGGGGTAAGACTGGAAGTGCGCTATGGGGAGGTTAGGACTGGTAATGGGCTATGGGGGGTCTAGGACTGGTAATGGGCTGGGGGGGTTGCTAGGACTGGAAGTGGGCTGAGTGGAAGGGGGGCTTGAACTGCAAATGGCTGATGGGGAGGGGGGCTTGGAAAGGAAATGGGCTGTGAGGGGAGGGAGCTAGGATTGGAAATGGGCTGATGGGGGGCTAGGATTGGAAATGGGCTGATGGTGAGGCTAGGATAGGACTGGAAATGGACTGATGCAGGGACTAGAAAGGAGCAGATGCTGGGTGGGGCTGGAACTAGAAGGGAGCTGATGTTGGGGGAGGATTAGAATGGGATGCAGCTGGGAAAGTGAAATGGAGAGGGGAAAAATATTTTGTCTGGGAGAGAAGACAAATCTACAATTGGCCAGGTATTGGGAGAGTAAGTGGGGATTGAGGATGGAGGGGTAAAATTTGAGTGGATGAAATAGGAATGAGGAAAGAGAAAAAGGAGAAAGATTAGTATGTTAAAGCAGATGTAGAGAGAGAATGGAAAAAAAAACTAGGAGAGAGAAGAAAGGGCAAATGGACAGCAGACGATGGAGAGTTAGCAGAAGACATGAAGAAACCAGAAGAAAGTGGCTGGAACAATTGCAACTGAAAAAAATGCACAAAAGGTAGAAAAATATCTCTTTATTTTGAATTTATTAACTGGAATATTTATTTTTTATTTATTTTATTACAGTTTCTTATATACCGCGCTATTTAGAATCAGCGCGGTTTACATCATAACAAAACGACCATAACGACAAACTGTCAGGTTTTACATTGAACAGGAGTACAAACTTGGATAACTGGGTTAACTATATACATAAACTATCTACACTGCAGTGTGAGGGCATTTCTAGATTGGGTCACTTCTTCTATGTCAGTTCTGGGAAATGTGCATCATTAATGTTTGCGCTTTGTTTAGTACAAGAGGAAATTAATTTATAGTTTTATTTCTACAGTGTTGTTGTACATTCCAAGTTTGGCTTTTGGGGTTCCCAGTTTAATTATTGTCTTCCTGTTTCTAAATCTTTTAGTCTTTCTTTATCCATACTCATTAAGAGGCATGTTTACTAAAAGTTAGTGTATGGTAACATTATGCAAATATTTATGCAAATGAGGCCCCGCGTCTTATGCGGCCCCCGGGTTACTTTACAACTCCTCATTTGGCCCTCAAAGCAATTTGAATTTGAGACCCCTGCTTTACACTGTGTAGACTGGTGTAGGGTTGTGAGCCATCAGCTCTGGATCCGATGGTGCTGATCTGTGAGCCACACTTGCATTCCAATGAATGTTTCTTCAGACCCAAAAAAAGCTGCTGTGTAAAATTACGATACTTTAAAATTATGTCTGTATACATTGTCGTTGGATAGTCTGATTTTTACCTCGCTCCTCTTCTCATGCTCCCCTTTTATACTGGCGTGGAAATAAGTAATAAGGCCCAAGGTATGTCTGTTTTAATATGTCTGTGTGGTCTTCTCTCTAATATACTGATATTTATGGATGTAGCACTTTCTTCCACGTTGAGGGAAAGTGTGGGTAGGTCAGTATCTGTTTATGTATCACTTACATATCTGCGGATTTTTCCAAAATGGGCTACAGTTGGTGTAACACGAGGTTGGATTTTAAGGATACTCACAGTGAATATGCGTGAGATTAATTTGCATACATCAGAAACCCTCCAAATGGAAATTGATCT
Source organism: Ichthyophis bannanicus (assembly GCA_033557465.1). Lineage (NCBI taxonomy): Eukaryota > Metazoa > Chordata > Amphibia > Gymnophiona > Ichthyophiidae > Ichthyophis > Ichthyophis bannanicus. Next base: position 233,139,545 of record CM066042.1, read on the forward strand.
CAAGCATATTCATTGTAGATATCCTGAAAGCCTGATTGGCTGTGAGGGGCCCAAGGCAGGTTTGGGACGCCCTGATGTAATAAAACGTGTGCCATAATGGAATGAGGGAAAGAGGTGGTTCTTTTTGTAGAAGAGATTTTGGTAGGACAACAGAACAAAACCTTCCCTTTTCATAAAACAGACCGCATTTATCAATGATTTATAATTTGGTACTAGTAGCCTATTGGTTAGAGCATTGGCTTGATAACCAAGAGACCAGGGTTTGATTCCCACAAACACTCCTTGCGACCTGGGGCAAGTCACTTAGCCCTCCATTGCCTCGGAAGAAAAGGCCTGGCAGTCTGCTCCCAGTGATACATTGCCCAAAAAACCCAGGAGTTGCTGGGTCGCCAGGAGTCAGCATTGACTGAAAGGCACACATTGCATCGCATTACCATTGCCTAAGATTATCCCTTTCTTATTTAGGGCACATTCAGAGAATCCTTTCATTATCTCAGTTGATCTATCGTCTTTATGTACAGACAGGCATATTTACAATAACTTAAACACAGAGGCTAATATTCAGCTGAACTATATCTGGTTATCTTTAGTATGAATATTTAAAAAGTTATACAGATGGCATCTCTTGCTGGTTTAATTTTTTAACTTAATTCTCTGTGTATGCTAAAACCACTGAAGGAGAACAAAAGGCAAATGTGACCAGATGCAGGTGGAATGTGCAATTCCAGTTCACCAATCCAGTCTGAATTTCTCTCTTCTGTGCAACCCAAATACATAAATTGTCTTAGTCTATGAAGCCAGAGCATGCACATCGATCTTATGAATATTCATGGTGGATAATCTGAAAACCGAGCCTGTTTGTGGCCTGCGAGGACTGTATATACAACAAAGTGTGAAACAAAAGATTCAAAATATGCAATGTAGCTGACGTATAGCAAAACTAATGAATGCCTCCTTATCACAGGTGTGTATGTGTGTCTGTATATGTATGCGGATAACTTTTATTTTGATGAAATGAGGCATGTTTTACATAGTACAGAGGTCTGAAGTTTTTCTCAGCCAGTCCTGGATAATACCCTAGCTGATCTGGTTTTATTTGAGCTTCAAGTCAGATGCCAAACCAGGTTATCCTGCTGTATACGAAAGGTAGTTTGTTCAGGTGGTGATGGTTGATTTTTGATGCCCTGTTGCATGCACCACTCGTTAGCCATGACATAGTGGCACAGAGTCAAATGAACTGGAGCCACAACACTGGAGAGGAGATGAGGCCCCACTGACAGAGAAACCAGGCTGTGCAGCTAAGATCCAGTAGACTTGTAGAAAAGCCTGTTGGTCAACATACGTAATATATTGTAGCGCCCCCTACTGGTTTAGGCAGTTGCCTGTTAGTAGTGGGCCTACCTCTTTATGTCCTTTGCCAGCCTGATTGCTCAGTGCTGGGGCTTTCAAATAATGTAGTTGTGTAAATAAGCAAATTTAGCCAAGGGTTTCAAAAGGTGCACAGGAAAATTTATTAATGATTATTTTCTTCTTAGCCACAGAACTTCTTTATCAGCAGTTCATGTATTATCAAACATAAATTGGATACTTCTCCATTCAAAGAAACAAAACTTTATAGCATAGTCCATGCATCACATGTTCTCAACAGCTTGCTTTAAACGCTGCAAGAAAATCTTTTCCTTCCATAAAGATCAGCTTCTTCAGAACCAGGCTTGATACAACAGAGACGCGTTTCCCCTCAGGGCTCTGCACAGCATATAAAATACTTGGCTACAAGCTGACAAACATTGATATCATTTCCTTTTAAACAGTTTTGCATTCTTCATTCTTAAGTTGCAAACATTGGCCTTTCTTTCACTTCAAGCATTTACCGTCTTCTCTGAGCCTGGCTGGCTAGCTCAGACCTTAATGCTTCAATTAACACAGTTTTCAGTGAGACGTGTATTTCCCAAAGCTCCTGGTTTTTTTTTTTTCACTGCTTAAAAAAAACAATCAGCTTTGCTACTTCTGACTAGTGCAATAAGAGCAATCCATCTCTGAGTCAGAACAGGGACTATCTGAACAGCATTCCTCTATTTCCATGAGCTCCTCATTTGATTCACTCAGCACCTGTCTGTCCTCAGCGTCTATAACAGGCTTTAACTTCTCCAAGAGTTTCAAACCCTGACCCCACTGGGATTCCTTTCTAGGCTGAGTTACAGGGAAAGGATGGAGGAGATTCTTATCTCTTAACAAACTCTTTAGAGCTTGCAACGTGCTCACCTTTTTCCCAGCAACCAGTCGTCCCTCAGACTTTGCCAAAGGTGAAATAGTGTTCACAGACTCTCTCAAAGATATTCCTTTACCTTGCGTTCTTTCAGCATTCCCCACAGAGCCAACTCTCCTGTCTTCCATGCCAGCTGTACTCTCTCTACAAACTGGACTACCTTCAGGGCTGGAGTGGTCTATCTGCTGCACGCAATAGGGCTTTCCTTTGAGGCATTTGCTGTCACACTTTCCTCTTACACGTGTTCTCCTGGTCTCCTCACTTCCTTTAGTTTCCCGAGACTCTCTGCTAGTCTCCTCCCTCCTGCAGGACGTCTCCTCCTCAGAGCACTCTCCTCCTGCTTGTCTCCTTGCTGTTCTCGTCTCCCACGTCTCCTGGGCTTCTCTCGTTTCCCAGCTTCCTCTCCTTCCTCTACACTGCTGCTTTCCCCAGCTTATATGATTGTGTCTGCCCTATAGCTCTAGACTCCACCCCCGGGCTCTCCTCGTCACCACCCCTGGTTTCTATGGAGCTAGGGTGTGGCTCAATCTCTGTAGCTCTATACACACAGTTTTTTTCTCTGGTCAGAGTTTTAACCCCGAACCTCCCTGAACCTTTTCTCTGTTCAGAAATAAATGGCTGTTTTTTCAGCATTTTCTTGGGCTCTAACCCTGTCTCGCCACCACAATATACAGGGGCTGGTGGTGTTTTCCCAGTGGCTGCGAGGCAGCACTCTCTGCTGTGGAAGACACTTACTTTGCAACATACCTGCAGCTCCAGCAATCATAGCCTCAGGCCCAGAGGGAAGCGGTGGGATTGGCAAGCAATCCAGGAAGAGGATGCATGCCAGAAAGACAGCAAGGGCAATGTGATGGGGTAGAGGGGGGAGGTAGCAGGGCAGTGCTTGTGTCACCTCCAAGTGGGGAAGGAAAATTATTGCTGGGTTTAGGTTGTGCAAGACAGGGGAAAGGGCCAATGTTAGGCTGCCTCCGTTAACTTTTCAACTGGTGCCTGCTAGTCCACGGAGAGCATGCGTGCATGAGATGTGTTGCATGCACGGGGTCTCCAGCAAATGCCTCCACATAGTAAGTGATGGCACAGAGAGAGAATCAAAATTGGCTCATCCAGTCTGCCCAGTTTAGTTTCATATTCTTGGTAGATGGGCACTAAGTTTTGGACCACAATATTTGATGGACAAGGTCTCCCTGTTTTAGTCTATGTTGAAGTCCATATGTTCTAAACAAGAACTGCATTTATCCATTCCTTCTTGCAAGGATATTTTAAAGATAAGAAACAGACATATCAGGCTTGGCATCAGATTTATGGAACAGGTTAGGAATTTTGGGGAATACTTACCAATCTCCAAGAACAAGCAAGAATGAGTCTTCACATATGGGTACGTAGGTACCGACGGAGCCTGCGCGGGAACGCTCCCCAGCTTCCCAAAAAGGAAAGCTTTTGGGAGCATCCCACAGCGCCTGCGCGCTGCCTTCCCGCCTTTCCTAACTGCCTCTCTTCAGTTCTTCTTTTCCGCGGAGCCAGCAGGTCGTGTTCCTGTCACCGCTGAAGAAGTTCTTTATTTTATTTTATTTCTTGGTCGCGCGTCTGCCTTCTTTGACGTCGGACCGGTACCGCCGGTCTTTTCTTTCTTTTTCTCAAAAAAAAAAGAATACTTTCCATTCCACTTCAGTGTATTTTTTCTTCGTTGGGCCTTAGGCCTAACAGAAAATTCCTCATGGAAAAGCCCGCCTCCGGGTTTAAAAAATGCACTAAGTGCAGCGGTACCATCTCTGATACCGACACCCATGACTGGTGTCTTAAGTGTTTGGGTCCTGACCATTCCATCACGGATTGTCCGTCCTGCTCCATGATGTTTAAAAGAGGTTTACAGAACTGAGCAGCCAAGCTCAGTACACTGTTTCCCTCTGATGCAGCTTCGGTGGCATCGACGTCTTCCAGGGCTTCTTCTTCCTCCTATGGATCTCAGGTAACCAAACATAAGTCCAGCCGGTCCTCGAAGGGTAGATCTCCCTCTAAGCATCGAGATGCCTCCGGGCTTGCCCTCGAGAATCCTGCACCGGCAAAAGTACCCCGGCGGGAAGCTCCGGCTTCCAAATCTCCTCCTATGGGGTCACAGGTTGACATCGATGGCACGGCCTCGACCGATCACCTGTTGCAATGTTCTGGGGTACCGGTGGAATCCGCCGGTACCGACCTCCAGACATTCATGGCGTCGATGGATCAGAATGTTCTGACCATGCAGCGTGCCATTACGGCATTCATACAAGCTGCGACGCCGCTGATACCGCAACAAGCTTCGTTGTCGGTACCGGCTCCGACACCGGCTCTGATATCGATTCCGGTACCGGTTGCATCGACATCGGCTTCGGTGTTGACTGCAGCGGTACCCTGTCCGATGATGCCTATCGGTACCGATCCGGTACCGATGACTCCCGATGTCGATACCACCCAGTATGCGTATCGGGCTTTACAAGAGCATCCAGACAGGCGATACTTCGATTCCTCCGAAGACTCTGATGCATCGGAGGCCTCTGTCGAAGCATCGGTACTTCTTCCTCAGGAGCCTTCTTCTCCAAAAAGAAGAATGTCCCCTCCAGAAGACTTGTCTTTTCAAGACTTCATAAGGGAAGTGGCCAAGGGGCTTTCTATCTCAGTAGCCCCTGAGACAGAGCCTAGAGCCAAAAAATTGGATATTTTACAATATCCTAAGGCTCCTAAAGAAGCAGCCACTTTGCCAGTTCATGAGATCCTTTATGACCACATGATAGGCATATGGGAGACTCCTCTCACCATCTCTTCTCATTCTCGTAGGTTGGATACCATGTATCGTGTCCCTCCTTGTCCTGGATTTCATAAAACTCAGCTTCCTCACCATTCTATTGTGGTGGAGTCTGCTATGAAAAAGTTAAAGAGTGCAAAGAGGCACTCATCTGCTCCTCCAGGAAGAGAATGTAGAACCTTAGATGCTTTTGGCAGGAAAATTTTTCAAGCCAGTATGCTTGTTGCCAGAATCAACTCCTATAGTCTCTATATGGGGATGTTTCTGAAGGAAGTTACAGATCATCTGCAAACTTTTCTCCCTTTTCTTCCAGAAGATAAAAGGGAAGACTTTCTTACTTGGCTTAAGCATGCCCAGGATGTTTCCAAATTTTCTAACCGTGCAGCCTTTGATTCTTTTGAGGGGGCCAGCAGAGCCTTGGCCATTGCCATAGGTGCACGCAGAATTGCTTGGTTACAAGCTTCTGATTTGGAACCCTGGGTCCAAGATGGATTAGGAAATCTTCCTTGTACAGGTGAAAACCTGTTTGGCAAAGATTGGCAAGCAAAGGCCACTCAGATGGATGCAGAAAATTCTGCTTTGGATAGGCTTTCAAAGTCTACCTCTAATCCTGTCCAGAAGAGGTTGTTCAAAAAGACATATTTTCCCAAGAAGGGAAGATATTATCCTGCTTATGGTCAGCAGACATCTTCTGCAGGTCGTTTTGATGCAAAGCGTCAACAATCTAAACAGGCCAAGTCTAAGGCTGCAAGGCCTACTGTAGCCCAACAGCCTCAGCCTCCTCAGGGCCTTTGACTTGCACCTAGAGAACTTAGCCTTTCTGGCTCTAAAAGAACCAGAGCCTCTCACCATTCCAGGAAGGTTAGCTCACTTTGCTCCCAGATGGGAGCAAATCACAGCAGAGCAGTGGACCCTTTCCATCATAAGGGAAGGGTACAAACTTCATTTCTTAAACCTTCCTCCTCACACCATGGTGAGACAGTTCAATTCTCCAACATCTCTCCTCGACCTTCTGGGTCAAGAGATTTCCACCCTTCTTGCCCAAGGGGCAATAGAAGAAGTACCTCTTCTTCAACAGGGCTCAGGGTTCTACTCCCCCTACTTTCTAATTCCAAAGAAAACAGGGGGTTACAGACCCATATTAGATCTCAGAGAATTGAACAAATTCCTATGCAAGGAGAAATTCAAGATGATTTCTCTGGGTACTCTCCTTCCATTCCTTCAGAGTCAGGATTGGCTTTGTTCTCTAGATCTCAAGGATGCGTATACCCATATACTCATCCATCCAGCACACAGAAGGTTCCTTCGGTTCCTTTATCAGGGAAAGCACTATCAATACAGGGTGCTTCCCTTTGGTCTGGCCTCTGCTCCAAGAGTGTTCACAAAATGCATGGCAGTAATAGCTCCATTTGCACGCACTCTGGGAATATTCGTATTCCCATATCTGGACGACTGGCTCATCCGAGCTCCATCCCAGTCAGAGGCCCAGACTTCCCTAGCCTGCACAATGCGTGTCCTGCAGTATCTGGGACTGGTTATAAACATTCCAAAGTCCCAACTCACCCCTACTCAGTCTCTAGAGTTCATAGGGGCCTTGCTGGATACCACAACTGCAAGGGCCTATCTTCCCCAGGCCCGTTGCCTACACTTAGTGCAGTTAGCCTCTCAGATTCAGTTAAAAACCCACCTAACTGCTCGAGAGATGTTACAACTGCTAGGCCACATGGCATCCACGGTGCATGTGGTCCCTTATGCTCGCCTTCACATGAGGGCAGCTCAATGGACTTTGTCCACCCAGTGGACCCAGGCATCTGGAAGTCTGTCAGACAAAATAGCAACCTCCAGGCGCCTCTTTTGGTCTCTCCAGTGGTGGAAGTCCACTCAAAATCTGTTGCTGGGGTCCTCCTTCCAACAGTTGTTACCCCAAGCAATCCTTACAACAGATGCCTCTCCAAAGGGTTGGGGAGCTCATCTTCAAGACCTCTCCACCCAGGGCATTTGGTCCCCACAGGAGACCTCCCTACATATCAACTTCTTAGAGCTCAGAGCAATCTTCTTGGCTCTCAGTCTTCCATACCCTGCTCAGCTACAAGATAGTCCTCATTCACACGGACAACCAAGTAGTCATGTTCTATGTGAACAAGCAGGGAGGAACTGGCTCTCTGTCGCTTTGCAACAAAGCTCTGAGATTGTGGGCCTTCGCCAGAGAGCATCAAATTCATCTTCTGGCAGTATACCTTCCAGGAGTTCAAAACTCTTGGGCAGACAGACTCAGTCGAGTTCTGCTTCCACACGAATGGTCCCTTCATATGGACCACATTGTCAGAATCTTTCGAATTTGGGGAACCCCGGACATAGACCTCTTTGCAAGTCCGTGGAATGCCAAACTTCCCCGATTCTGTTCCAGAATTCCGTGTCAGGGAGTTCAGGCCAGGGATGCCTTCCTCCTTCACTGGGGTCAAGACTTCCTGTACGCCTTTCCACCCATTCCCCTAATTCCCAAGACCCTGTTCAAGCTTCAGAGAGATCAAGGGACTATGATCCTCATAGCTCCACGTTGGCCACGCCAAGTGTGGTACCCTCTTCTTCTACATCTCTCTCAAGCTCCCTCCCTGGACTTGGGGTCTGCTCCAGATCTCCTGTCTCAGGAGGGGGGAACGTTGTGGCACCCAAACCCCCAATCTCTCCATCTCAGGGCTTGGTTGCTGAAGGCTTAAACCTTCAAGATTGGCATCTTTCTCAGCAAGTAAGGCTTCCAGAAAGCCTTCTACTAGACGTTCCTATGCTTTTAAATGGAAAAGGTTTACCATTTGGTGTGCTGAGAAGGGTATTTACCCTCTAGCAATACCTCTGAATTCTTTACTAGAGTATCTCCTGCATCTTTCCCATGCAGGCCTCAAGATGAATTCAGTAAGGGTCAATTTGAGTGCTATTGCAGCATCCCTCAAGCCTCTCAATGGACAACCTGTCTCCTCTCATCCTCTTATTGTAAGATTCATGAGAGGCCTTCTTTTAACTAAACCTCCCATTAGACCACCTCCAGTGGCATGGGACTTGAATCTGGTTCTTGGTCAGCTCATGAAGCCACCCTTTGAACCCTTAGCCACTACCTCCTTGAAATTTCTTTCCTGGAAGGTTATCTTTCTTATTGCAGTCACCTCCGCTCGCCGCATCAGTGAACTGCAGGCCTTAGTGGCTAATCCACCTTATACAAGGTTCCATCATGATAAGGTAGTCCTTAGGACCAATCCACACTTTATGCCTAAAGTGGTCTCACCTTTTCATCTTAATCAAGAGGTGTATTTACCTGTCTTTTTTCCAGGTCCTCATGCATCGAGTGCAGAGAGGAATCTTCATACCCTGGATTGTAAGAGAGCTCTTGCTTTTTACCTACAAAGGACACAGCAACATAGAAAGTCTTCTCAACTCTTTGTTGCTTTTGATCCCTCTCATTTGGGACTTCCAGTCTCTAAGAGGACACTGCCCAATTGGATTGCTCAGTGTATTTCTTTCGCCTACCAGAGTAAGAACCTTTCTCTGGAGGGCCATGTCACAGCTCATAATGTGAGGGCCATGGCCACCTCTATGGCTCATCTAAATTCTGTGTCTATCGACCAGATCTGTCGAGCAGCCACCTGGGCCTCGGTTCATACCTTCACAGCCCATTACTGTTTGGACAAGGACTCCCGCCGGGATGCCTTGTTTGGTCAGGCTGTTCTCAAACACCTGTTCCATGCCTAATCAACTCCTACCCTCCATCCCTGGTTGGATGCCTGAGATCCATGGGAGGAGGTAGAGCCCTTCTCAGGGTCTCACAACCTTGGGGATCTCCCGGGCATCTCTAGCTGGGGAGTCCCCATATGTGAAGACTCATTCCTGCTTGTTCCTGGAGATAGCACAGTTACTTACTTGTAACAGGTGATCTCTGGGAACAGCAGGAATAAGTCTTCACAACCCACCCACCTCCCCTAGGAGTTGTATCTCTCTATCTATCTTTCCTTTCCTCTCTCTCTTTGTCTCAGCTTTAAAACTTGAACTGAAGAGAGGCGGTTAGGCGGGAAGGCAGCATGCAGGCGCTGTGGGATGCTCCCAAAAGCTTTCCTTTATGGGAAGCTGGGGGAGCGTTTCCGCGCAGGCTCCGTCGGTACCGACGTACCCATATGTGAAGACTTATTCCTGCTGTTCCCAGAGATCACCTGTTACAGGTAAGTAACTGTGCTTTCCATATGCTTCTTGTTGTTAAGTGCCGTCGAGTCGGAGTCGACTCATGGCGACCCTCTGGATAGCTATCCTAAATTGTGTTTGGTCTTGAGTCAGGTGGCTCATTGTTGACAGACTGGTACCCATAGCTGCTGCTGTTGTATCGATCCATCTCATTGCTGGCCTTCCTCTTTTGCGCTGACCTTCTATCTTGACAAGCATGATATCTTTCTCTAGTGATCTCTCTCTTTGCATAACAAATCCAAAACCCTCATCCTTGCACCATTGTCTCATCCACGCATTGAGACTCCGGAGCTCTGCCTGTCTTTTGGGTCCTGCACGTGGAACAGGAAACATTTCGGAGAACGCTATCCTGGAAGTTCTGGATTTCAACTTCCTACCTAAAAGCTTAAATTTAGCCTCCAGAACTTCCCTACCACATTTTCCTATGTCATTGGTACCAACATGTACCAAGACAGCAGACTCCTCCCCAGCACTATCTAAGATCCTATCTAGGCGGTGCGTGAGGTCCGCTACCTTCGCACCAGGCAGGCATGTTACCAGGCGATCCTCACGTCCACCAGCCACCCAGCTATCTACATTCCTAATGATTGAATCACCAACTATAACAGCTGTCCTGACCCTCCCCTCATGGGGACATGGCCCTGGAGAAACGTCCTCGGTGTGAGAGGGTTTTACATCACCTGGAGGACAGGTCCTAGTTACAGGATCACTTCCTGCCACACCAGGGTGATGCTCTCCTGTCACGTGACCTCTCTCCTCCATGGCAACAGGGATGCTGCCAGACTGGAGGTGGGACTTCAGGACTATATCCCTGTAGGTCTCGTCCATGTACTTCTCTGTCTTTCTTATGTCTTCCAGGTCTGCTACTCTAGCCTCTAGAGAACGGACTCGTTCCCTGAGAGCAAAGAGTTCTTTGCACTTAGTGCATACGTAAGACCTCTCACCAACTGGGAGAAAATCATACATGTGACACTCAATGCAAAAGACCGGAGAACCCCCATCTCGTTGCTGGACTTCTGTATGCATCTTAGTTTAAAGCTTGTGTTTAGGTCTTTTAAATTCTGTATATAATAAGGATTGGTGTGGATGCTTATACCAATAAAAGTGTATCTAATACCCCTAATACACCTTGTGTACCTGAAGCTTAAGTAATTAATCTCAGGTCCTCTGTGTATGACTGATTTGGATAACGAGCTGCACCTGAGAGCAGCCCCTTTCCTCTAAGATGTGCAAGTACCTATAAAACTACAATTACCCCAGGGGTGGGTGGGTGCTGGGGAGGGAGGGAGGGAGATAAGTCCTATTAAAGAGGGCAGTTACAAGGTACCCTGTCCTGAACCCTCAGCAGGGGGGAAGGGGGTACCACACAAAGCCCAGTTAGTTGAGAGAGGCAAGGTAAGTTATAGCTGAGAAGGCTGAACTAGCACACCACTAAGACAAACAATAAATAATTAAATAAACAGACAAACAATAAATAATTAATAAACAGCTAGAACTCACAGCAAGGTGTCACAGGAGACAAATATCCACTTCTCTAGCAGAGCACTGTAAAAAGCACTGCTCTTCTCTGATCAGAGAAAAGCAGACTAAAACAGACTATGCACACGTGGAGGAAATAGGAAGAAGGCTACACAATACCTCAGCAGGGGGAGGGAGGGGGAGGATTCACTCAGGCAGGCTAGGACAGGAAAAAAAGTTTAACACACAGCAGGTTCTGGGGAGAGAGATTTAATTTAAAATGAACAGTTAACCTGGCTACCACACAAAGCCCAGTGAGTTGAGAGAGGCAAGGTAGAGACTTCTCGCTTTCTTCCTGCACAACCTTCTTGATGTCATTCCATAACTCTTCTGGAGCGCTGTCATTTGTATCTAAAGCAGCAAATCGATTTTGCAGGCAGTCTTTAAATTCCAGTGGTATATTCTCAAGGTCATATTTTGCTGCATTCATGAGTGGTTTGCTCTTTTTCAACTTTAGCTTGAGTTTGCATACTAGTAGTTGATGATCTGTACCACAGTCAGCTCCAGGTTTTGTCTTTGTTGATGTTATTGAACGTTTCCATCGTTGACTTCCACAGATGTAGTCAGTTTGATTTTTATACAATCCATTGGGTGAAGTCTATGTGTACAGTCGCCGCATGTGTTGATGGAAGAAGGTGTTTGAGATGAATAGATCGTTGGTCTTGCAGAATTCTATCAGTCTTTCTCCAGCTTCATTTCTGTTGCCAAGTCCATATTTTCCAACTACTTTGCCTTCTTCTTTGTTGCCAACCTTTGCGTTCCAGTCACCCATGACTATCAGGATATCCTGTTTGCATGTTCTGTCAATTTCAGCTTGTACTTGTTCATAGAACTCTTCAATTTCATTCTCTTCTGCAGCTGTTGTTGGGACATATACTTGAATTATAGTTGTGTTGATAGGCATTCCTCGTAGACGAATAGAGATTAAGCGTTCGCTGACTGCATTGTATTTCATTACAGTTCTTGCAAGTTTCTTCTTTATTATAAATGCAACACCATTTCTTCTTTGTCTTTCATTTCCAGCATAGTAGACCATGTGATCATCTGATGCAAAGTGCCTGATGCCAGTCCATTTCAATTCGCTGACACCCAACAGATCAAGTTGTACACGTTCCATTTCATTCTTGACCACCTCCAACTTCCCTTGGTTCATGCTTCGTACGTTCCAACGTTCCATGTTCCAATGCATAAGACATCTTTACAGCTTCTGACTCTCATTTCATGCGCAGCTACATCAGCAGTCAGACGTCCCGAGGGCTTTGATCCAACCACATCATAAATGCTGGCTTTACTCTGAGAAGTCTTCAGCTCTTCCCCAGTAGCTAGTTGAGTGCCTTCCGACCTGGGGGGGTCTCATCTTCCAGCACTATAGCACAATTTGTTTTGTTGTAACTATCCATTGGGTTTTCATGGCAAGATACAGAAGTAGATTGCCGGGCCTTTCTTCTGTGCAGTTTAAGTTTGGTGGTGTTGCCGTTGTCACAGAAATGTGATCCTCCGCCGTCAACACTATCCCATTCTGCTGCTGCCCAGATGGGTGGTTTGTCTTGGTCTGGCACCTCAGCTGAGACCTGTCCATCTTGGGAGACCCTGCCAGTAGTTAAACTACCGATAGTTTAGCTCTCAGCATCACTGATGCACACAAGCCCTCACAGCACGAAAAGCTGCAAACCAAGTGAGGGATATGCTTGTAAAAACATGGAAATAAATATTCAAAGGCACTTACACAGATAGCATCATGTCCTGTTTAATCTCCAGGAACAAGCAGGAATAAGTCCTCACATATGGGTACGTCGGTACCGACGGAGCCTGCGCGGGAAAGCTCCCCAGCTTCCTAGAATGGAAGCTTTTGGGACCTCCCACTGCACATGCGCACTGCCTTCCCGCCTTCCTGAACAGCTCTCCTCAGTTTCTCTTTTTCCGCGGAGCCAGCAGGTCGTGTATCCTGTCACCGCTGAAGAAATTGTAGTTTTTTGTTTTGTTTCTTTAGACCGCGTACCTGCCTTCCCATACCGATACCGGTATCGCCGGTCTTCCTTTTTCTTTCTTGAAAAATTATTTCTTTTCTTTTATTATTTTTCAGCACTTGGTCACTTCAGTTAGGCCTTCAGGCCTACTTGAATTCTCCACATGGAGAAGCCAGCCCCTGGATTTAAGAAGTGTACCAAGTGTACTGCTGTAATATCAGTCACAGACACCCATGAATGGTGTCTTAAATGTTTGGGGCCTGACCACTCCATTCCGGACTGCCCTTCCTGCTCCCAAATGTCTAAGCGTGGGCTGCAGAACCGGGCCAACAAATTCCATGTGCTGTTTGCTTCAGAGAATCCAACATCACAGTCATCCAGGTCATCATCCCCGGATGGATCTCAGGTAACCAAACCTTCTGTGGGCAAGTCCTCAAAGAGCAAATCTCCTTCAAAGCATCGAGAGGCTCTTAGTTTTGAGGACCCTGCCCCAGCCAAACAGCCCCGGCGGGAAGTCCTACCTTCCAAAACGCCAATACAGGGGCTACAGGTTGACATCGATGGCACGGCCTCGACAGATCACCTGTTGGACTGCTCTGGGGTACCGGCCCATACCGGTACCGACATCCAGGCAGCCGTGGCGTCTATGGGCAATACTGTCCAATCCATGCAGCAGGCCGTCATGGCTTTCATTAAAGCTGCAACGCCATCGGTACCGCTTCCAGCGGTTCCGGGCCCGGTTCCGGTATCGTCCGCCATGCCGGAACCCAGGCCTTCCTCTTCTAAACGCAAATCGGTACCGTATGGGCTTTCGCTCCATACCGCTTCCATACCCGGTACGCCCGATGTCGATACCGATCGGTATGCGTATCGTGCGTTGGAGGAAACTAGAGAATACACCGATTCCTCTGAGGATTTTGTCTCCTCTGATGAGTCTGCAGAGCTCTCCCTTGACCTTCCTGAGGAACCTTCTTCTCCAAAAAGGAGAATGTCTCCTCCAGAGGATTTGTCCTTTCAGGACTTTATTTTAGAAATGGCTAAAGGCCTTTCTATCACTACTTCCTCTGAAACGGAACCAAGGTCAAAAAGATTGGATATTTTAGGATACTCTAAGTCTCCTAAAGAAGCAGTTACTCTGCCTATCCATGAAATCCTTCAAGAACAATTGATGGATTTCTGGGAGAACCCTTTAACTTTGTCTCCTTATTCCCGTAGGTTGGACACCATGTATCGGGTCCCTCCTTCTCCTGGTTTTCAGAAAACTCAATTGCCTCACCACTCCATTGTGGTAAAGTCTGCAATGAAAAAGATCAAGAGTACTAAAAGGCACTCTTCTACACCTCCAGGAAGGGAATGTAAGACACTAGACTCTTTTGGTAGGAAAATCTTCCAGGCTAGTATGCTTATAGCCAGGATTAATTCCTACAGCCTCTATATGGGCATGTTCCTAGGGGAACTTGCCAAGAAAGTACGGCATTTTGCCTCCTGTATCCCTGAGGATAAACAGGAGGACTTCCTTTCTGTTGTGAAACAACTTTTAGATGTTTCTAAGTTCTCCAACAGAGCTGCCTTTGATTCCTTCGAAGGAGCCAGCAGAGCTTCTGGCATTGCTATTGCAGCCAGACGCCTGGCTTGGCTCCAGGCTTCTGATCTGGAACCCTGGGTTCTAGATGGCTTACGGAATCTGCCCTGTACAGGTGAGAACTTATTCGGTGCAGAGTGGCAAGTTAAGGCCACTCAAATGGACGCTGAAAATGCCACCTTAGAGAGACTTTCTAAGTCCACTTCTACTCCCACTAAGAAGAAGTCTTTCAAGAGGCCTTATTATAAGAAGGCCAGATATGCTTCCAATACTGGCCAGCAATCTTCTCAACCTCGTCTTCTTGCGGCTAAACGTCAGCAAACGAAACAAGCAAGAGCAAAGCCTGCAGCAGCTACTGCAGCTCAACAGGCTCCACCCCCTCAGGGGTTTTGACTTGCCCCTAGAGAACTTGCCATTCCTGGTTCTGGACCAACCAGAACCTCTCACCATACCTGGAAGGTTAGCTCACTTTGCTCCCAGATGGGAACAAATCACAACAGAGCAATGGACCCTTTCTATCATCCGAGAGGGTTACAAACTTCATTTCTCCAACCTTCCTCCTCATCACATGGTGAGACCCTTCAATTCTCCATCTCCTCTCCTAGCCCTGTTGGATCAGGAGATCTCTTCTCTGCTTGCCCAAGGGGCCATAGAAGAGGTTCCTCTTCATCAACAAGGGTCAGGTTTCTACTCCCCCTATTTTCTCATTCCAAAGAAGACAGGGGGATTCAGACCAATCCTAGATCTGAGAGAATTGAACAAATTTCTGTACAAGGAGAAATTCAAAATGCTCTCTCTGGGCATTCTCCTTCCATACCTTCAGAGTCAGGACTGGCTTTGTTCTCTAGACCTGCAGGATGCGTATACACATCTACTCATCCATCCATCCCACAGAAAATATCTTCGCTTTCTGTTCAAGGGAAGTCATTACCAATACAGAGTACTTCCCTTCGGTCTCGCCTCTGCCCCAAGAGTCTTTACCAAATGCATGGCAGTCGTAGCCGCATTTCTCAGAAGCATGGGAATTTTCGTATTCCCATATCTGGACGACTGGCTCATTCGAGCTCCAACTCAGTCGCAGGCCCAGATTTCCCTAGACCGCACAAGGAGCCTTCTGCAGTATCTGGGACTGGTGGTAAACCTTCCCAAGTCTCAACTCAGCCCTACTCAGTCTCTAGAATTCATAGGGGCCCAGTTGGACACCACCACTGCAAGAGCCTACCTTCCACTGGTTCGGGGTCAGCGTCTGCTGAGCTTGGCCTCCCAAGCCCAGTCCAGTACTCACTTGACAGCCAGGGAAATGCTACGCCTCCTGGGCCATATGGCCTCCACAGTACATGTGGTGCCCTACGCTCGTCTTCATATGAGAGCAGCTCAATGGACCCTGGCCACCCAGTGGACTCAGGCGTCGGGAGCACTCTCAGACCAAATACAAACCTCAAACCGTCTGTCTTGGTCCCTCCATTGGTGGATATCCACCAAGAATCTGTTGTTGGGGCTCCCTTTCAGCCCTTGCTACCCCAAGCAACCCTCACAACAGATGCCTCCCAATTGGGGTGGGGAGCCCATCTGCTAACTCTCTCCACTCAGGGCACTTCGTCTCCACAGGAGGCCACCCTTCATATCAACCTCCTGGAACTGCGAGCAATTTACCTTGCCCTCAAGGTCTTCCATACCCTCCTTGCCAACCTGACTGTCCTGGTTCAAACAGACAATCAGGTGGCCATGTTTTACATAAACAAACAAGGAGGGACGGGCTCTCTGTCGCTTTGCAACGAAGCTCTCAGATTATGGGCCTTCGCCAGAGAGCACCAAATTCATCTGCTAGCAGTGTACCTTCCAGGAGTTCAAAACACTCGAGCAGACAGGCTCAGTCGAGTTCTGCTGCCACACGAGTGGTCCCTACACGTGGACCAGATAACCAGAATCTTTCAGGAATGGGGGACCCCGGACATAGACCTCTTTGCAAGTCCGTGGAATGCCAAACTTCCCCGGTTCTGTTCCAGGACTCCGTGTCAGGAAGCTCAGGCCACGGACGCCTTTCTCCTCCATTGGGGTCAGGCGTTCCTATATGCCTTTCCACCCATTCCGCTGATTCCCAAGACTCTGTTCAAACTCCAGAGAGATCACGGCTCTATGATCCTCATAGCTCCACGCTGGCCACGCCAAGTGTGGTTCCCTCTGCTTCTACAGCTCTCCCAGGGATCCTCCCTGGACTTAGGAGCTGCACCAGACCTTCTGTCTCAGGAGGACGGGACTTTGTGGCACCCAAACCCCAAATCCCTACATCTCCGAGCTTGGTTACTGAAGGCTTAAGTCTTCAAGACTTTAATCTTTCTCAACCTGTGAAAGATATCCTTCATGCCTCTAGGAAACCTTCCACGAGGCGGTCTTATGCTTTCAAATGGAAACGTTTTTCCATTTGGTGTGCTCAGCAGGGCCTTGACCCTCTGGCACTTCCTTTGAATTCCCTCTTAGACTATCTCCTGCATCTTTCCAATGCAGGCCTTAAGACGAATTCTGTAAGAGTCCATTTAAGTGCTATTTCAGCATCCCTGAAACCTGTAAATGGACAACCTATCTCCTCTCACCCTCTTGTTGCAAGATTCATGAGAGGCCTGACCCTCACTAAACCTCCCATCAGACCCCCCCCGGTCGCATGGGATTTGAATCTAGTGCTTGGTCAGCTTATGAAGCCACCTTTTGAGCCGTTATTTTCTACCTCCTTGAAATTTCTTTCCTGGAAGGTACTATTCCTAATTGCAGTCACTTCCGCTCGTCGCATCAGCGAACTGCAAGCTCTAGTGGCTAATCCACCTTATACAAGATTTCATCATGATAAGGTGGTCCTTAGGACGAATCCCCACTTTATGCCTAAAGTGGTCTCGCCTTTTCATCTTAATCAAGAGGTATATCTACCTGTATTTTTTTCCGGCTCCTCATGCCTCCAGTGCAGAGAGGAGCCTTCATACTCTGGATTGTAAAAGAGCTCTAGCCTTTTACCTTAATAGGACTCAGCCACATCGAAAGTCTTCTCAACTTTTCGTGGCTTTTGATCCTTCACATTTGGGACTTCCAGTCTCCAAGCGTACACTTTCCAATTGGATTGCTCAGTGTATTTCCTTTGCTTACCAGAGTAAAAACATTTCTCTGGAAGGCCATGTCACAGCTCACAATGTGAGAGCCATGGCAACTTCTATGGCTCATCTGCACTCTGTTTCCATTGATCAGATCTGTCGAGCCGCTACCTGGGCCTCGGTTCATACCTTCACAGCCCATTACTGTTTGGACAAGGACTCCCGCCGGGATGCCTTGTTTGGCCAGGCTGTCCTCAAACACCTGTTCCATTCTTAGACAACTCCTGCCCACCTTCCCAGGATGGATGCCTGAGATCCACACGAAGATGGCGAACCTTGACAGGGGATCCCACGCATCTAAGCTAGGGAGTCCCCATATGTGAGGACTTATTCCTGCTTGTTCCTGGAGATAGCACAGTTACTTACCTGTAACAGGTGATCTCTGGGAACAGCAGGAATTAGTCCTCACAACCCACCCACCTCCCCTAGGAGTTGTATCTTTTATCTATCTATCTTCCTGTCCTCTCTCTATTGACTCAGCTATAAACTCGAAACTGAGGAGAGCTGTTCAGGAAGGCGGGAAGGCAGTGCGCATGTGCAGTGGGAGGTCCCAAAAGCTTCCATTCTAGGAAGCTGGGGAGCTTTCCCGCGCAGGCTCCGTCGGTACCGACGTACCCATATGTGAGGACTAATTCCTGCTGTTCCCAGAGATCACCTGTTACAGGTAAGTAACTGTGCTTTACCAGAGGGACAAGTGGGAGTCACGGTGGACAGGAGTTGCCACCTTTCCCACATACTATCGGGCGGAGAAAGATCCACGCACCGAGGAACTGGAGATTCTCCAGTATGAATCTCCACCAAGGAGATTCCTGGTGCATGTGCAGCTAATTCTCGAGTAGCTGCTACTCAGAATATGGGAGACACCGGCCTCTGTGCCAGTGGTGAGCCAGCACCTCGATGCCATCTACCATATCTGGAAGGGCCCCGGGTTCCACATGTCCAATTACCACATAACTCTATGGTCATCGAGTCGACCATGCAGAAGCTTAAGAGCCAGGAGGGACACTAGAGCCCTCGATGCCCTCGGGTGCAAGTGTTACCAGGGCTCTATGCTGGGTTGCGGATCCAAACCTATGAATTGTACATAGACATGTAACTAAAGGCTTTAACCCAAGAGTTGTCTGGGTTTTCAGCGGGGCTTACTGGAGAACCCCTCCTGCAGTTCCAATCCCTGACCTCCGTGATCAAGGACTGCTAAGTTCCTTTCCTGGGCGGCCTATGATGGCTTTGAGTCAACGGTTCAGGTAGTAGCAGCTGGCATCAGCGCCTGACGCCAAGCCTGACTGCAGTCCTCTGACCTAAAGCAATAGGTCCAAGACAAGCTGCTCGATGTCCCCTGCATTGGGGAGAATCTATTCAGCAAACCTATGGCTGACAAAGCGGCCGAGATCGAGGCCGACATTGTGACTCGACAGAGGCTCTCCAAGAAGACCTCTTCCTTTCCCCGCAAGAAACGATCAGGGAAAAGACCCCTGTTCCTGAGGAAAAAGGGGCCCTTTCAGCAGTCTCACCACTACTAGCTCTTCTCAGACCAGCAACAGGATTCTCACCCTAAAACGCAAAGCAGTGGACTCAGGCCACAGGCAGGCTACGGGACAAGATCAGGGTTACCCGCTAACTGGCAGAGTCCTTCAACTGGTGGCAAAACTTGAGCCACCTCCAGGTGGGAATGCCCTTCTGGACACCCACACTGCAGAGGACCTTGACCCTAGACGCCTCCCTCCTGGATTGGGGGGCACATTGCGGAGACCACCGCAAACAGGGCAACTGGTCTCAGGAGGAGTCACTCCTGCACATCAATCTACTGGACCTTGGGGCAATATTCTTGGCCCAATGAGCATTCCACCACTGCCTTGCAACACTGACCTATGCTGATCCAGACGGACAACCAGGTCACCATGTTCTGTACCAACAAGGAGGTGGGCATGGGTTTATACTCCCTCTGCCAGGAGGCAGTGTCCCTCTTCTCCTTCGCAGCATGCAAGAGCTTGCTTCTGCGAATGGTGTACCTCCTGGGCAGGGCAACTGCCTAACAGACAGGATGAGCAGAGTCCTTCATCCACACAAGTTGTGCTTAAACCCCAGAATAATGAAGCAGCTCTTCCACCTCTGGGGCAGGCCTGTGATGGACCTATTCGCCTCTCCGGACATCACACAGCAACCATGATTTTGCTCCCGTCAGCTGCACCCAGAGAGAGTGGCAGACAGATGCCTTCTTGATCTTGTGGTCCAAGAGCCTACTCTGTGTTCCCACTGACCCCCCCCCCCCCCCCGGTCTCCAGGACTCTCTTCAAGGTCCAGAGCGAAAGGGCATCAGTTATACTGATTGCCCCCAGGTGACCCAGGCAAACTTGGTTCCATCTGCTGCTTTCCCTGTCGGTGGCATTCCCAGTCCCACTGGGCCGATCCCCAGATCTCCTGTCCCAGGAGGAGGGCTCACTCCTGCACCCCAATCTGAGGTCGCTAATTGTAAAAGCATGGATGCTGAAAGGGTAGCGTTGGCCCCTTTCAATCTTCCAGGAGAAGTCGAAGAGACGCTACTGGCCTCCCAAAAACCCTCCACCAGAAGGGCTTATGCTTTTAAGTGGAGAAGGTTCCTCACCAAACTGCCGTTCGAGCCCCTGGTCATTTGTCACCTGCAGTACCTGTCTTGGAAAGTGGCCTTCAGTGTGGCCCTTATGTCCACTCGAAGAGTGAGCAAACTCCAGGCCCTGGTGGCAGATCCACCATATACAAGGTCTACAAGAACAGAGTAGTACTCCGCAGACACCCTAAATTCCTCCTGAAGGTGGTGTCTCCTTTCCGCTTCAACCAAAAGGTAATCCTCCTCACCTTCTTTCCACAGCCTCATGCTGGCAAGGAGGGAATAGTACTTCATACACTAGATTGCAAACAAGCCCTGTCCTTCTACTTACAGCGGACTCGGGCCCATCGAAAAGCGCCTCAGCTTTTCATGTCTTATGATCCCAGCAGACCGGGGCTCCCCGTGACTAAGCGAACTCTGTCCACTTGGGTGGCGGACTGTATTACCCTCACCTATGAGCGAGTGGGCCTCTCCCTCGAGCACTGGATCACAGCGCATCTTGTAAGGGCGATGGCTGCGTCAGTGGCCAACCTCTGCTCAGTGCCGGTGACGGAAATCTGCAAGACCGCCACATGGTCTTCAGTTCATACGTTCGCAGCTCACTACTGCCTGGAGAACGAGTCCCACAGTGACAGTACCTTTGGCCAAGCAGTACTTTGTAATATTCTCGGGGTGTAGGCAACTCCTGCTCTCTGACCCTTCTGTGTTCAGGCTACCGGAGTGATAGTGTCACTGGACGCTAGGGTCTTGCAGAGTCTCTCAGTGGGGACTCACCTTCTGCAACTCATGGTTACCCGATTGGTCGTCGTTGGTGCTGTCATGATTCGGTCCTTGGCAGCCTGGAGCTACGGAGTCCCATATCTGAGAACTGACTTCCTGCTTATTCCTGGAGAAAGCATAGTTACTCACCTGTAACAGGTGTTCTCCGGGGACAGCAGGAATCAGTCCTCACAGCCCTCCCTCCTCCATGGGAGTTGCCTCCCTACCTTGTTTTAGTTTTTACTGCCATTCTAGCTATGTCATCTGACTGAGCAAGATGGCACCCTTGGGCAGGAAGGGGTCCACAGATGTGTAGTAACATGTCCCAGAGGCTTTCTTTGAAAGCTGGGGAAATGCTCCGCGCAGGCTCCGTTGGCACCAACGTCACCCATGTGTTAAGATTGATTCCTGCTGTCCCTGAAGAACACCTGTTACAGGTGGGTAGCTATGCTTTCTGTCGGGGCACCGGCCCCCGAAAGTGCTTTGATGGCATCGGGGGCTTTTCCCGCTGCCGTGATCGTCCCCGATGCCATAAAAATACTGGTTGGGGGGTGAAGGGGCCGCTGGGCCACCAGGGATTCTCTTTTGTTGGGCATCTGCCTCGACAGTATTTTGATGGCATCGGGGTCTTTTCCCGATGCTGCAATTGTCCCCAATGCCATCAAAATACTGTTGGGGTGATATGCAAATTAGACATACTGTACTTAGAGAGCAAGCCAAACTAGCGCAGACTTGTGTGCGTGTGTTTGGCTTGCTCTCCCAGTTTAATGCTGCAGTGGCTCATTTGCATGCACATGGTTAACGCAGGATTCATTTTAATACCCTATGGGTCCCTGCATCGCACACTAAAATGTGTGCATTGTCGGGAATGTAAAATATCGCTTCAGCTCGGGTCTAACACTGGCTTTCTGCATCGGCCTGTATGAATGTTCAGTGAGTTCTCCTTCCTGCATTGTTGCCCTTCTTACACTGGATCAGGGGTATTGCCCTCATAATTGTGATTGCTCCTTTTGAACACCACAAATCCTGCACATCCCCCTCCCCCCCCTTTTCCTAAAGTGAACCGACAGGTTCCCCTGCTGAGTCAACAAATCAAGCATCTTAAGAGCAGCTCTGAGGAAAGTAGAAAATCGGATTTCTAAGGTACCATGGCAACTAAGGGACAAAAATAAACTCCCTCTTCCGAATACCGATAACCTGGAGCACTTCTCAAAGAATTGATGATTTTTTTTTTTTAAAGTGTACTTGCCCCTCAATATTTGAGTTTGCTGTATAAGTTCAGGGAAGATGGTAGACAAGACATCTGAAGGCTTGTTTTGTAAATTTAGATGCCCATAGTTGATTATGTTGTTGAATCAAGAGCCTCATGTTCCAGTCCAAGCATGAATTTCACCTTCTGAACATTCCCTCAATCCCCCCTTTGTTCTTGTCTCTTGGTTTAGCAGGGTTGCTTTCATCACACGCTGCTTCTGCAGACTCAAGTAGGAGATGAACCTGGCCAAGCAGAGCTGTTGTGGATGCCACCAGAGTCTGGTCATAGTTTTGGAACTCGGTTCTGAATAGGTGTGAATATTATATACTTGTGCTTGTGAAAGCCCTTCATAAAATGCTGGGTAATTAAATTATTTGATGTAAACCAGGCATCCCATTCTCTCTCTCCAGAGCCTCCCACCTCCAGTATGGTACCTGCAGTAGTCGTTTGGTAGTGGAGTTCAGGCTTTCTTCCTGCTGTGCCGCTGTGGCAGGAGAGACCCCTCGATCAGTGGTCCACTGGTGTTGTGTCCAGTCCATCAGGCAGGAGCAACCTCATAGTTAGAGCCCAAGATTTAGAAAAGCAGGCGGAGAACCAAGGAAGTTAGGCTTCAAATCCTGCAACCTTGTGATTCCTTGTGACCTTGGGCAAATCCTTTCATCCTCTGTTGCCTTAGGTACAAATTTAAGTCAGGATTTACTTACCCATGTTGTTTAACATGAAACAGTTTATTGTCAATGTCTATTTACTAATAACTCAAGTTGATCACATTTAATGTGCATTAAATACAAATTGACATGTTAAAGCAGGTTATCTTTATCTTTATTCAAGACATTTGATAGACCGCCCATTACCGAAGTGTTAAGGCGGTGTCCAATAAAAATTGTGGCTGCCAGAAAACATAGGGGGAAAGGAACGCCAATAAATAGATAGGAAAGTGGTTAAAGAAAAAGGGAAGAAGGATAGAATAGAACAGATTCCAAAACAAACATCAAGAGTATAATACATAAAAAAACACAAATGGATGGAATGGGGGGGGGGAATGGGGGATAAGGGTAGGTTAGGACTTAGGATGAGTGTTTGGCATGGGGAGCGCCCAGTAATCTATAGGAGGTTATGGAGGGTGAGGGGGTCAAAGGCCTGACGTTGAATGGGGGTTAGCGGAGAGCGTAATTAGTGGTTAGTGAGTGACTAAGGAGGGGCGGGAAGATTGAAAGCCTGACAGAAGAGATAAGTCTTGAGAAGGGCCTTAAACCAAGGGAAGGACAATTCAGTGCGAAGGGAGTGCGGTAGAGAATTCCATAGGGCAGGGCTAGCAAAAAACAAGGCAGCACAGCGGGTTGATTCAAGGTGTGCGTGAGTGGGGGATGGTAGCAAGAGACGGTTGCCATGGGCAGAACAGAGAAGGCGGGGAGTAGGTTGGAGGAAAATAAGATCTGCGAAGTATTGAGGTGTGCTGGTATGAAGGGCTTTATAGGTAAGGATGAGAAGTTTATAAAGGTAACGGGCCTTGACAGGGAGCCAATGAAGAGAAAAAAGACAGGGAGTGATATGGTCTCGGGGAGAGGAGAAAGTGAGAAGACGGGCGGCAGTATTTTGGAGGTTAGTAAATGAGGGCCTTTAGAACGTAAGCTCTCTAGAGTGAGGGAAATACTGTGTGTACTTGAAGATAACTTGACTTGAGCTACCAATGAAAAGGTGTGAGATAAAGTCAAACAGATAAAATAAAACTTGTCCACTGCTGTCCACCTTTTTAGTTGGCTGTCAGGCTGCTGACACATGTAGTGCTGTGTGGCAAATGCTTTCAGGGTTCTCCCCACCGCAGATGAATACCACAGACACACCCATCCGCCGTTTGTTATAGTAGACTGTCTCATACATCTATATGACGGCACCACGTTCGCCTTTTTTGGCTATGTGGCATTCAGACCTGTTGCATGGATTACTTAGTTTTGGCTTTGACACCTCCTTCTTGGTGCATGTCAGTCGTGCCGATTCAAGTAAAAGAAGCAGGAACTGTAAATCCCAGATGCTGTGCAAAGTTAATTCAGTGCCCAAGACTAGCTTGGTCTTCCTTTAGAAACCGGGTCAGTTGACAGGTCTCGTGACTCCGGGATGACATCAGGCAGTAACTGTTACCTTTTTTCTTGGTGTTGTGACAAGCCAGGGCCTGTAGAACATTGTGACGAACATTCAGAACACATGTGAGAATCTCGTTTGGGTCTCTTCTCCTGATTCCCTTTGTGTTAGGGCACTAAACTATCCTCATGCTGCTGTCTTTGGGCCTGGTGGCTTCAGTGTCGTCATTTATTTTGTCAATATCAGCAAGGAGAGAGGGCCCCGAGCCTGACACATAATATGAACCTGGCAGAAGCAGTCACATTGCACTTCCTATCGGAGTCCTGCAATTCTGTGAACCCCGTGTCATGTGGAGATGAATGCAAATGTATCATGCATGCTCTTTAGGGAAAGCATGAAAAACGGAGCAGTTCGGCTGCTCCTTATCACTGGGTTGAAAACCATTGTGATGGTGGTATAAAATTTAAAAAAATAATAAAACTAGGAGTAGCGTAGCATCTTATGTTTTAGATGAGTATTGTTCTCTATAATTTCACCTCCACGTGGTCCAACGCCTTTGCATCTCTTTAAGAAGTTTAACTTGACCCCAGGATGCTTAAACAATGAGCATTAGTGTTGTGCTGTTAAGGATTTGCTTATCAATTAAAAATAAATCCTAATTACAATTATCTCCATTGATAATTTTACGGCTGCTTGCAACTCTCGTAATATTTGGCTCCTGTAGTGTGTAGTTAAGTCGGAGGTTCATGCCATTAAATTCTAAGGCTGAGCTACTTTTTGACTTGATAATTACAGAGTGGGATGGGAAAGGGGTTTGTGTCTTTCTTACAGCAGAGAGCAATCTCTAGCTCTTTTCTCCTAAAGAGTTTCCTTCTATTTTTTTTTTAAGTGCCAAGTCAAGTCAATGCTGACTCTAGCAGTCCCTGAGTTTTCTTGGCAAGCTATCACCAGAAGTAGATTGCCAGGTCTGGTCTTAAGAGGCAATGGATATAGACCTGGCTGTAAGTAGTAATAGTAGTAGTGGGGCAGAAGGCACTGGCAGAACGGGAAACCTCTTGCAGGCTGTCATCCTTAAACTTAGAGCGCCCTGTTTTCACCTTCTTCCTTGTCTTATACAGTCCCTAATACATAATGTATTTCATAAATATTTAATTTAGAATTGGAGTTGCTGCCTTATTCAGGTCACATAGAACAGGCTACTCCAGTCCTGGATTTGCTGCAGTGCATGTATGAAGGGGTAGTCCTGCGTCTTTTAGAAAATCTGAACCAAAACTACACGCACTTTGTTCACCAAACCAATAACAGATCAGCCTGTTTGGTTTGACCTGGGTAAGGGGATAAAAGTACCGCAGTAAGCCAAATTACAGAGTATCAGCTTGTTTGATTTCTTGTCTGTTATATTTTTGTATTTTTATTCTGTTGACTTTTCTTAAGTCTCCTTTTTTTATATTCCAGTGTATTTTATTATAATTATTATCTGTAACAATGTGACACTTCAGAAGAAAATATGCTGCAGCATTAAAAGTAGGTTAAACCAATAATTTTTAACTCTGCTTGTTTTCCCCTTTGCACATTCTGAATACCCGATGAACAAGCAGCTTATTATTGACACTCTGCTTTTAATCACTAGAGTGAAATTGGATAAAGGAGTGGATTGTTCTCTGTTGAGTTGGTTATTTCACATTATCAGTAATAGGTATTGCAGGGCCACCCAAGGGTTTCTGCCACCCTAGGCCGAAACCCTGGGCTCGCCACCCCCCCTGATGTTGCCCCCCCCCCCTCGCTGATGCCGCTTCTGCTGAGCTACTGCCTTCACTCCCCCCACCCCCTTGCTGATGCTGCTGCGATTCCACCTTGGGAGGGGGAGGCGGGCAGCAGCTGTGACAGCAAGTCCAAAATATTACTAGCCAGTCACCTAAGGCGTCAACTTCTTTGGTGTGGGGGGAGGGGGCAAAGAGCAGGGAATTAAAAGCTAAACAATAGATTTTGACAGCCAGAGGAGTGTAAGATTTGAGGTTTGCCAGGGCGCTAACACCTTTGAATCAGCTCTGGGGCCAGCCCCATTGCCTTATATGAACCTCATAGATTGAAATCAACTCCTTATATGATACGTCTCTATTTCAGTATGAAAAGAAGGTAAGAGAAATGATCGAAGGCTTGCCTCATTAAATGTTCTCTTTTGATTTAGTGTCTGAAAGCAAAATCTGTGTTGGGCTCCGAGAACTCTGTACTGTCTGTGTCACTGATATGCCGGCTGGCCTGATACCATGATATGGGCACACAGCGTAAAGAACAGAAAAGCCTCAGCTGAATCGAACAGCTAAGCTCCTGCGCATCACAGTGTTCCTCCGTTCATGTCCTTAGCTAAAACCATTAAGAAGCTAGGAGGCTGTAACACTATAAACCTGACAGCACAAATACACAGTTCACAACCCCTTGATGCTATATGCTGTTTGC
This sequence comes from Ichthyophis bannanicus, assembly GCA_033557465.1. Lineage (NCBI taxonomy): Eukaryota > Metazoa > Chordata > Amphibia > Gymnophiona > Ichthyophiidae > Ichthyophis > Ichthyophis bannanicus. The sequence continues at coordinate 233,166,149 of CM066042.1, forward strand.
CTCTCTCTGTGCTCCATTCCTTGTGACTTTTGAGAGTGTGGCAAGCAGCAGCAGCCTGTGGAAATAAGAGTGCAGTAGCAGGAACACTATAATTAGATAGCAGCTAATAGAAAAGATTAGTACTACTAGTACGAGACAAAGGTCCTAACACTATAATCTTACAGGGGTGCTGAGATTTGTTCACTTTGTACTCCTACTGGAGGCTTATATATTTAATTTAATTTAATTTGCAGCATTTCTATCCTGCTCTTTCCCATAAAAGAATAAATAGAGGGGATTACAACAAAATAAAACTAAGGGTGTGTTTACTAAAGTGCATTAGGATTTTGCAGGTATTGCGTGTTTGTTTTGTTTAGAAAGCATTTATATACTGCCTTCCTGAAAGCCCAGGGTAGAAATCGGTGCGATACATGCAAAGTCGTGTGCTTCCTGTTGGGGGTGTGTACAGCATGACCCCAATAGATACCGCATCGATTCGGACCCTAATGTGTGCTGGTGCAAATGTGCAGTCGACCCCCACACTAACCGTTATGTATAGACACACCTGTGCTCCACGCCTTCCCTGCCCATTTCCCTCCCTCTTATGCATGTCGACGCCAATTCTAACAGGGGCACATCTGGGCCGTCTGGACATCCAAATAATGGATGGGCCCAAATTGTACATGATTCTGAAACCGCAGGAGCTAGACGTTCCTGTGGTTGCAGAATTGGGCACTTAGACAACCCGGCGTGCCCCTGATTCTGCCACAGGAGATGTCCTCTCTTCTGCCCAGCCAGCCTGCCCTATGCTCCTGCTGGTATGCCGGTGCCCAGCAGGTTGTCAAAAGCCTGACACAGATAAAAAGTCTTTTCCCTGCGCCTGACCCTTGGCAGGGTCTGCCATGGCCAGGTTCGGGTGAAGGGGCCTTGCCAGTCCCAGCTCCTTGGCTTGTGAGGGACTGCCAGGCCCGATTGCCGCCTTTGATGGGACTTATTCCACCTCCGAGGTGGACCGGGTCCCACATTCATCTTTCCACAGCTGAACGTACAGGGTCCTGATCAGGATAGACCCTGTACATCCAGGTGCTGCGGCCCATCCCTGCTCCACCCACTCTCTGCTTCTGTCCCACCCCCGTCCAGCACTCCCTGCACAGCCCCGGTGCCAATAGCAGGGGATGCATGTCCAACCCAGGAGTACATCCCAGACACTGTTCCCTCTAAGCTGTGCGCGCGTGCGCGCGCACACACCTCGCCGAGCGAGCGCACATACTTTACAACAGAGCGCACAAAAATTATGGCTCTGATTCTGATAGAAAATTTCAGACTTCTTAAAATTTATAAGTTATGATTGTAATTACAGGTAGTCCTCGCTTAACGACCTACCTGTTTAGCGACCGCTCGCACTTACGACCATCGCTTCGCCGTTACGACCGCTCACACTTACGACCATCTCACCGACGGTTCCACCACGGGGCAGTATTCTTTATCCAAAGCTTTGTCAGAAATGCAGCATAATAGCAACAGGATGTGTATGGAAGCGCTAAAATCACCTTATTCTGCGCGTCGATTTCTCCCATAAGCTGTAAGATGCCGTTTAGTGAGCCACGAAAACGTTCCTCGCTTAACGACCAATTCGCTTAACGACCAGGTCGTTGAAACGGAACTCTGTCGTTAAGCGAGGAATGGCTGTACTAGAAATTTCCTGCTTCATTTAATAATTGTCTATTTTCATTTAATTTGATTAAAATCAATGTGGTGTACATACTGTATTCTGACGTGTAGTCAAATTTTAAAGTATATAACTCCGAGTGTCGTTATGTGGCGCACAAAAATTTAACCTTCCTTCAAAAGCTGCACACATCTGATATTTTATGCGCACACAGCCTACAGAAAATTAGAGGGAACATTGATCCCAGAATGACCTTCTAAGCAGATATTGCGGAATTAACCCCGTGCTATCCGTCTAGCTAATGCACCGTTAACATGGCCCATTAGTGCATGCTCAAGTGTGCGTTTAGCCACTAGTGCATCTTAATAAACACGTCCTAAAACAAAATTATACACAATACATAAAACAATAATTGATACAAAAGAAAACAATAAAACACACAGCCCAATTTCATCCATTATAAAATGGCGCAGCTTGAATAGCTTCAACAACTCAAAAATTAGGTTTTCAAATGATATCAGAATGAGAGATTGATTTGTTTCTAATTTTAATTCAACTGCCAACCTATTCTATAACATTGAAACAGTCCCACTAAAACAATGATGGAGAATGATTACCCCGGATCACTAAATTACCATGTTGTTGGAAACACAATGAATGTGACAGTTTATTTAACCAATTTATTTGTCAAATACTCAGGACCCATATTTTTCAAAAGTTAAACATAATACCTTGAACTGAATATGGCTGGCTATTGGCAGCCAATGAAGTGCCCACAGTAGAGGGGTAACTCGGTCCCTTAGTGTTAGCACCTTACCTACCATATTTTAAACACTTTGGAGTCTAAACTTTTTTTTTCCGAACACATATATAATACATTGCAATAATCCAGATGACTTGGGACTGTTGCCTGCATAATAGTTCAGAAATCCTAAGGTTCAATATATGATCGCAACTGTCGCACTCTGACCAGGCTCTTTCAACTGCTGAAGTAATCTGGGGTTCCATGAAAGAAGCATCCAATACAATCCTTAATCTCCAGACCTCAGCCCGCACACTAACCTCTACACCCTGGACCCTTTATTTGTTGTACAGGATATTGACCAACTCATAAGATCTCAGTTGCATTCCACTGTAGATTATTCAGCCAACACCAGTCCCCATCAGCAGTTAAGCGGGCCTAAAGGTGCCCCTGCACCTCATCTATAAATACCTATAATACCTCATTGTAACTTGCCTAGAACTACTGCTGGAAAGATGTGATCTAAATACATAAGTAAATAAATCTACCACCTTAAAAGGCATGAAGAATAACTAAGTGACTTTGCAGCAACATTATATTCCTTGAATTTTGCCACCATTTTCTCACCAACTTTTTGCATCTCCTGCTTAATCCCCTAGAGCAGGGGTCTGCAACCTTTAAGACATAAAGAGCCACTTGGACCCGTTTCCGAAGGGAAAAAAAAAACTGGGAGCCGCAAAACCATTGCGACATTTAAAACAAATCTAACACTGCATATATTGTTTCTTACCTTAATGCTATATACGACCCCCTACTTTTCCTGTTAAAATATAGGTGTTTGGCCTATACTCGTCGTATAAGACTACCCCTCTTCCTTCGCACACCAAAAAAAATACGCCAGAAAATATCACAACAACAAGTAACAATATTTGATTTCAAAATTATGATGATTTTGTAGTCAAATCACTAATATGAAATAAAATTATTTTTTCTACCTTTGTTGTCTGACCAATTTATTCTTTGATCATGCTGGTCCCGATCTGAGGCTTCTGCTTTCCTGTCTTCTCTTAGCTCTCTTTCTGTGGTCTATGGTCCATCTGCCATTTCTTATCTCTTCTTTCGTTTTCTTCACTTCTTTCCATCAGCCTATTTCCAGTCCCAGTAACCCTCCCCAATATCAGCCCCTTTCCAGTCCTCACTCCCAGTACCTTCCAATGTCAACTTGCATTCCCATGATTGCCACTGGTGTCCATTTCCTTCCAATCCCCCTCCTTCCCCACTGACCAGTCCCTTCTAGTACAAATACCATGGCAGCCTTAGCCCCCAGTTATCTTCCAGGGCCAGCAGCTCTATCCTCCCCTCCCCACAATCAGCCCATGCCCATTCAAAGCCCCCCAATCAGCTCGCTTCCAGTGCTAATCCCCCCTCAACCCCATTACCAGTGCTAGCCTCCCCTAATCAGCCCAATACCAGTCCTACCCCCCATCAGCTCATTACCAGTCCTAGCCTCCCCTAATCAGCTCATTTCCAGTGCTAGTCCCCTCAACCCCATTACCAGTGCTCCATCCCTCCATGTCAGCCCCCTCCATGTCAGCCCCCCTCCCTCCATCCATGTCAGCCCCCTCCATCCCTCCATGTCAGCCCCCCTCCCTCCATCCATATCAGCCCCCCTCCCTCCATCCATATCAGCTCCCTCCCTCCATGTCAGCCCCCTCCATCCCTCCATGTCAGCCCCCCTCCCTCCATCCATATCAGCTCCCTCCCTCCATGTCAGCCCCTCCTCCCTCCCTCCCTCCATGTCAGCCCCCCTCCCTCCATGTCAGCCCCATCAGCTCCCTCCCTCCATGTCAGCCCCCCTCCCTCCATCCATCCATCCATATCAGCTCCCTCTCTCCATGTCAGCCCCCCTCCCTCCATCCATATCAGCTCCCTCCCTCCATGTCAGCCCCCTCCATCCCTCCATGTCAGCCCCCCTCCCTCCATCCATATCAGCTCCCTCCCTCTATGTCAGCCCCCTCCATCCCTCCATGTCAGCCCCCTCCCTCCATCCATATCAGCTCCCTCCCTCCATGTCAGCCCCTCCTCCCTCCCTCCATCCATGTCAGCCCCCCTCCCTCCATGTCAGCCCCATCAGCTCCCTCCCTCCATGTCAGCCCCCCTCCCTCCATCCATCCATCCATATCAGCTCCCTCCCTCCATGTCAGCCCCCTCCATGTCAGCCCCCCTCCCTCCATCCATATCAGCTCCCTCCCTCCATGTCAGCCCCTCCTCCCTCCATCCATCAATGTCCGCCACCCTCCCTCCCCCCCTCCCTCCATGTCAGCCCCCCTCCCTCCATGTCAGCCCCTCCTCCCTCCATCCATCCATGTCAGCCCCCTCCCCCCTCCCTCCCTCCCTCCATGTCAGCCCCCCTCCCTCCCTCCCTCCAAATCAGCTCCCTCCCTCCCGGTCAGCCCCCTCCATCCCTCCATGTCAGCCCCCTCCATCCCTCCATGTCAGCCCCCCTCCCTCCATCCATATCTGCTCCCTCCCTCCATGTCAGCTCCCCTCCCTTCTTCGGCAGCCGCGGCTCCCTGCCTCTTACGGAACCGCGGCGGTGCTGTTAAAATCATCTCGGAGCCCGTCCTGGCTTGACGGGCTCCGTGCAGCATTGTCCCGCCTCCAAACTTCCTTTAGAGGCGGGACAATGCTGCACGGAGCCCGTCAAGACAGGAAGGGCTCCGAGATGATTTTAAAAGCACAGCCGCGGTTCCCTAAGAGGCAGGGAGCCGCGGCTGCAGAAGAAGGGAGGGAGCTTACAAAACTATTGCCTGTCACCGGGCGGGCAGTGTGCTCCGGAGCCGCGGCAAAGGTGAGAAAGAGCCACATGCGGCTCCGGAGCCGCGGGTTGCCGACCCCTGCCCTAGAGAAACCAGCTGTGGTAGAAAACGATTTTTACATTTACCTGAGAGCCCTAGTTGACAGAAATACTCAACAATTTGTTAACAGGTCGCATTCCAGTTATCTAGCGTTTCCTCCATCAATTCAGATTGAAATACTAAAGAGAAATTTAGTATTTCTTTTTCCAATTGTAGAGTGTCAGTTTCCTAAAATTTTCATTCTTAGAGGAAATGGTCACAGGGGCATCAAACTGGGCAGATACTAACAAAGCATATTTAATGCAGAAGAAAATGATTCAACCAAGAGACATTTAGGGGCATGTTTACTAAATTGCACTACCAGGACAATGTGTGTTTAGAGCATGTTTTGTGTGTCGTGCTATAAAGTAGCGTGGACCTACACACTGGTAGCATAAGTCAGGAAAGGGACTGGGCAGGACATGGATGGTACGCGGATGTTCCCAATGTGTTGCGGCTGTTGTGGAAGCTAGTTGCCCACACTAATGGCGCTTGATGCCAGTTGTGTGACTGTAACTAATGCCACCTCAGCGGGTGGCTTACTTGCACTTGTGTGTCGGCTATCACAGTGCTGCTTCGCTAGGTCTGCTCAAACTGCAGGAGGACTGAAGCACACACCCCCTCCCCCGTAGTTAGTGCAGACCCCCATGCTCATAGTGCAACCCACATGGGCATTACTGGCAGGCGGGGGGTTATAGCGTTATTAGAAAAGGTTCAGAGAAGAGCCACCAAAATGGTAAAGGGGGATGGAAGGATACTCCTATGAAGAAAGGCTAAAAAGGTTAGGGCTCTTTAACCTGGAAAAGAGACGGCTGAAGGGAGATATGATAGAAGTCTATAAATTAATTAACAGAGTGGAACGGGTAAACATAGATCGATTGTTTACGTCATCAGAATATAGAAAGACTAGGGGACATGCAATGAAGCTACAGGGTAAACTATTTAAGACTAATTAAAGAAAATATTTTTTCACTCAACGTGTAATCAAACTCTGGAATTTGTTACCGGAGGATGTAGTAAAGGCTGTTAGTGTAGCTGGGTTTAAAAAAGGTTTGGACAAGTTCCTGGAGGAAAGGTCCATAAACCATTATTAAGAAGGGACCCAGGATATCAATGCTTGACCCAATACAAGCATTGTGGAACCTGTGTCTTTTGGGGAAACTGCTAGGTACATATGACCTAGATTGTATGACCTAGATTGGCCACTGTTGGAAACAGGATACTGGGCTTGATGAACCTTGGTCTGACCCAGTATGGCATATCTTATGTTCTTAAGTAAACATGGCCTTTAAAGTAACAGTACTCTCTGATGTAGTGCAAGATCTTAAAGTAAGAGAGCAATAACCGATCCAGTGTGTCCTTTGGTATGAGTAGGAAATCAAGTCAGGCAGTCTAGTCTCAACATCAAAAGACTGTATAAAACGTTTGGTTCGAGGGCAATCAGGATCACTGGGATGGACACTGAAGTCTCCTATTTCCAGCAAAGCAAAATACTGTAACATTCGCTTTGCTAGACCCATATAGTTATGGAGACAGGCAAAGTGGCAAGTCACCAATAGAGCTTCATTATAAATAGAATTGTGCAATGGGAGAATTGGAAGTATTGTCCTTCAGAGATGCCGAGGATGGCCTGTCCCAAAAAGTGAGATTGAAAGCTAGGGAGTGCAGTTTTTCAGGTGGTATGTTCAGAGTACAAATCTGGAAAGAGTGTTGAATTATTTTGCAAATGAAAGGGACAATATAAAATTGTGTTTAATGTTAGTGTTATTTTTATGTGTATTTGTACCTCTGAGCAGGTCTGTGAACTTGGACTGATGGATAATTCTTCAGTTCAATTTACCTTTTCTTTTGGTACAATTTAAGTAGTAATTATTTAATCCCATATGAAATTCAGGAATTCCCAAGCTCCCTCTCTTCCACCTCAACCCATCTCAGCCTTACCTGTTTCCCCCTCTCCCCTATAGCTCTTCCCCACTAGTTCACTCTTTCTCTCTTGAATCCCACAGTCCCTAGTCAACCGTCAAGTTGCCAGCACTAATTTAACTTCTGGTCTGCTGCTACTCCAGTCTCAGGCTCCGCTTTTGTTCTGATAGGGAGCAGGAAACTGCAACATCCACTACTGCAGTCCACAGCATCAAGCTTCTAGTCCCCTCCCCCCCCAGTATGTCTTCTGTTGTTGACACCCACCTCTGTCAGCAAACTTACCAGCAAGTTCAAATCGCCATGTACAAACAGAGAGGAAGAGCAGACAGCATAGCCTCCAACTTCAGCTGCCCATGCCTGGGGATGTTGGCTATCTCTTCTCTTCCCCTGCTGTGGCTGGAGCTCACTCCCCCACCCCTTCCAGAACCTAAAAACCATAGGAGCCATCTTGTAAGATAATTGGGGGTGAAAATTGCCAATTTCTAGACACGGTGAGTCTGCTGATTACTGGGGGGGGGAGGGGTGCTGAAGCACTCATCACACACTGAGCTGGCATCTGTGGTGAAAACCCTCTCAGCTCCTTCGCTACTCTAGTTCCATACCTACTTTGTTTCCTGGGCTGGTGGGGCCTGGAAGCCTCCGTGGACTGGCTGCCGTGGCCAGTTTTCACGGCTTCACTGGTGGAGTCAGGGGACCTCTGTTTGCTGTTAGAGACCGATGGTCCAGTGGGTGAGAGGGGCTTTTCGCGTCTCATGCATGTGATTTGGCAGGTGCTGCGGGAAAGAGGTTGATTGTCTAGTTAGACAAAATTGATCATCTGCCCTTTTCAAAAGTAAGTTCAGAGCAGAATACATTATATTATAACTAGGGCTTCCAGTTCTACGTGTTTATCATTTGGGATTTTAGGGATTTATTTTTAAGCAATTAGGTGCTTACCCAGGGTTGGAAAAATAGGGGTTTACCTGTGGGTTTGCGGCATGAAACCTTTTTTAGCAGCTTTTTAGGTGGATTCCGTTTAATGATGTAAAACATAATTTTTCAATGCTGACCCTTTCTCCCTGCCCCCTAGCAATGTATCCGTCCAAGCTCCAGCCTTTGGTGTCCCCCTATTCACAAAACTGAACTGGATTATTCTATACCCCTACTTAGAAACTCCATGCTAAGAAAACATGGGACCTCACTCACATACCATCTGGTTCTCTCACATTGGTCTCATGTTCTCGTGAGACCAGCGCCAGAGTTCCTACACTATACATCCTATTTAGATAACAATAGTTATAGTTGGTGAGGGTGGAGTGACCTAGTGGTTGGGGCAAGTTACCACAGGCCGGAAGGTCAGTGGTTCAAATTCCACTAGAGGACAGCAACCTTGGGCCGGAAGAATTGGGGTTTCTAGTCCCACAGGTGCTCCTTGTAGTCTTGGGCAAGCCACTTAACCCTCCATTGCCCATGTTCCTTGTAAGTATTAGTGTATGTGTCTCATATCCCCTCGTGTTAAATGTATCCCCCAACCGCTTTGACCCAGTGAAAAGCAGGATATAAATGCAGCTAAATAAATAAATAGTTTCAGATAGCATGCATCTCTGGGTGTGTGCTGCATTGGTGGTGTGCCTATCTGTGTGTGGGATACAGCAGTGGGTGCAGGGCTGCAGTGCGCACTATGTGTGTGTGTGGTGTTGGGGGTGAGATGCTTACATGCATGTTTTTGGGAGTGGGGGTGCACCCATTGAGTTTATACAGATTGTCATTTTTGTCTCCATACATTCATCCCTTTAACCTCCACCTTATACTTTTCCCTCCCCACTCTCTGTTCCCCTTCCAGATTTTCTCCCCTTCTCATTCTCCCCAGCACTCCAGCCCTCTGCTCTCCATTCTCCCATCCTTCTTACTTTTTTTTTGTTTGTATTTTAAGGTACTGTCCCTTTAAATTTTTTCTGTTTCTCTCCCCGTCTTTTTCGTTTTTAAAGCGCTGATCCCCGCAGCTCTCTGCTGCTTTGGGCAGCCCAGGGATTCAATCTCTCATGGGCAGAATAGAAGGGATCTTTGCCAGAATTGGGGGTTAGATGCATCAGACAGCCTGATCGGATCCCACAGGCTGTCTGCTGCATCTAAACCCAAATCGTGGCAAAGGTCCCTCCTGTTCTGCCCATGGGGATCTGAACAGAGAAGAGCCACCAAAATGGTAAAAGGGGATGGAAGGATACCTCTATGAGGAAAGGCTTAGGGCTCTTCAACTTGGATAAAAGATGGCTGAGGGGAGATATGATAGAGGCCTATAAAATAAATAGAGTGGGACGGGTAAACATATATCAGTTGTTTACGCTATCAAAAAGTAGAAAGACTAGGGGGCATGCAATGAAGCTACACTGTAACCCATTTAAGACTAATAAGAGAAAAAAATTCACTCAACTTGCAATCAAACCCTGGAATTCATTACCAAAAGATGTAGTAAAAGCGGTTAGTGTAGCTGGGTTTAAAAAAGGTTTGGACAAGTTCTGGAGGAAAGGTCCATAAACCATTATTACAGAAGACCTGGGAAATCCACTGCTTACCCCGGACAAGCATTGTGGAACCTGCTTACCTTTTGGGGAACCTGCCAGGTACTTGTGACCTGGATTGGCCACTGTTGGAAAGAGGATACTGGACTTGATGGACCTCGGTCTGACCCAGTATGACAGTTCCTATGTTATGTTGCCACCAATGTCATCAGGTTTCTGCACAAATTGGGGTTTATAACCGATAATCGCAATTAGAGCATCAGGGATGTTGTATTGGTGATTATCGGATATAACCGGAAGCCCTAATTATATTGTCAATAGAGCTGCCATGTTACCCAGTTCCAGGAGAGAGAGCTTTTCATGTCCAGGCCCGGTTTTGATTGTGCATCCCAGAGCACCATGCTATTTTGTGATTTCTGATTCTATCCATTGAAATCAGTGTTGTAGATTTCATAATGCATCAGGATGGCATTGTCAGCAGGGCCAGCGCTACCATTAGGCAAACTAGGCGGTCACCTAGAATGCCGGCCCTCTGGGGCCACCCATTGCCATCACTGTTGGCCCTCTTGGGACAGGCAGCAGTGGCAGTAGCCGCAAACAGCCCCTTAGCGCTTATCTTTCAAACTTCAGTGCCATGGGGCTATTTGCTTCTGCCCATTGCTGATTTCCTGCTGCAAACAGGAAGTCTGCATCAGAGAGAGAGCGGAGAGGGGCTACAATGGGCACTGGAGGGGGGAGGGCGCAAGGGATGAGGTTCGCCTAGAGCTCCTCATCTCCTTGCGCCGACCCTGATTGTCAGAAATGTAGGTTTGGCCTCATAAGCAGCAGAACGGAGTAAGCCACAGAGGCCATGGTCCCACGAGTATTTCATCCAATAGAGTATCAGCAATTAGAGAGATTGCAGGCCAGGCTGAAGATTGGTTTCTTTGGCCCCTCCTACCAAACAGATGTTCTACTGCCCCTGTCTGGCCTGACATCTCCTATATGGAACTGGGTAACCTGGCAGTTCGGTATCAACCAGACTGTTAGAACAACCCTTGAAAAGCATTTTTCTAGGAAATTGTTGCTTGAGGTTTTGTTTTGTTTGTTTTAAACGTCTTGCTCAGTTTGAAGAAATTGATGTTTGGGCCATGTTTATGAAAGCCTAGCACATGCGGCCTAGAAAAATAAAGAAGCTTGTTCACTACAGCATACTAATGGCTAGTATGGTTAGTGGTCTTCGTTATAAAGCATATGAGGACAGACATAAGCAGGACCAGTGCTACCCGGTTATCTGGATATGCATGGCAGGAGGGTGCTGGCGGCGGGGGTCGGGCACCATTGCTAACCACCCACCACTTCAAAAAATAAAGCAGCTGTGGGAACATTTCTCTATTCCTGCAACTCTGCTGACTTCTCAACTGCTGGGTCACGGAGTTTCTAAATGTAATAATAAGCAATTCCTATTTCTTACTGCCTCTGCTCGCCCCCCCCCTTCCAACCAGCTCCGTGTCCACATGCGCACCAAGCACGTGGCTACCGCGAGCCGCCTGACGTCACCTCTCCCGCCCGCTCGCTCTAGGCCTAGCATGCAGCTGAAGCTGCGCGCGAGTGCACGCGGGAGGGTGCAGCCCTTTTATTGGGCGGGTGCTGCTGTTTGTGGTCTAGTCGGTGTGCAAACTTCCCACCTCCTTCGTCATCACTCTCCAGGGGAGGGTTATGTGACAGGTCTTCTTTTTGTGCAGTCTTATCTTTTCACTTTTGTTTACTACCTTCAAAGATCTCGGGAGGGGAACATAAGCATTTCCTGTTTCTTACTAGAAACAGGAAATGCTTATTCTTGCCTTTAGAAACTCTGCGACCTAGCAGTTTAAAAGTTAGCAGAGCCGTGGGAACAGAGAAATGTTCCCACAGCTGCTTTCTTTTTTGAAGGATGAATCGGAGCAGACACGGGGGGGGGGGAGGCTGAAAAGGAGCAGACGGGGGGGGGGCTGAAAGGGAGCAGACACGAGGGGGGGCGGAAAAGGAGCAGACGCTGAGGAGTTTGAGCAGATACGGGGGGAGCTGGATGGGAGCAGACATGGGGGAGCTACATGGGGGGAGCTACATGAGGTGGGGAGCTGAAGGGGAGCAGATACGGGGGGGCTGGAAGGGAGCAGACATGGGGGAGCTACATGGGGGGGAGCTGAAGAACAGACATGGGGGGAAGCTGCAAGGGAGCAGACATGGGGGAGCTACACGGGGGGGGAGCTGGAAAACAGACATGGGGGGGAAGCTGTAAGGGAGCAGACATGGGGGAGCTACACGGGGGGAGCTGGAAGGGAGCAGACACAGGGTGGGAGCTGGAAGGTGGCTGGGTAATTGGAGGGGAGTTGGAAGAGAACTGACAGGGGGGAAAGTGGGGGCTAGAAGGGAGCGGAAAAGAGGGGAAGGTGGAGGCTGGAGGGAAGGTGGGGGCTTGAAGGGAGCTGACACTCAGGGTTGGCACTGGAATGCAAATGGACAGAGGAGAGGGTGACTGGAAGGGAACTGGCATGGGAGGGGGCACTGGGACTGGAAGTTTGCTGATACCTGGGATGGTATTTGGACTAGAAGGGACTGGACGATGGAGAAGGAGGGGGACTAAAAGGGAACAGACACCAGCAGCGGTTCTGGGAATGCAAGGGGGTTGACACTGGAAGATACTGGGAAGGGAGGCTGTAAAGGAGACTGATACTGGGGAGGGTTACTGAGACTGGAAAAAGGCTGATGGAAGAAAATGAAGAAAGCAAAAGGAGAGACAAAAAATGGCAGATGGACTATAGACAGAGAAGACAGAGGAAAACAAAAACCTCAAATCGGGACCAGCATGATCAAAAATCATAGAAAAAATAATTTTATTTTCAATTTAGCGCAAAGTCCAATCACTATCTTTATATTTCAAACAGTATGGGGAGCTGCCTCTCTTATCTGGTGTGGCACCACATGTGGAGTCTGGCTTCTTGGGGTTTTGTTTTAATTTTTGTCTACATATTTTTATTTTAGGTTGTGGTCACTTATTCTGTACTTGGTGAGGGTCTGTATTCTGACTGTGTGACCAAGGCCAGTTGTTCTGTTAACATGGAGTTTGTTCGTGGAATCTGTACTGTAGTAATTTGACTTGTACAACTTTTCAAATAGGTGTATGGAGGTTTTGGGGCCTATTGCAGTATTTGTAGTGCTGCTTTTTTTTTCTGGGTAGGCCCCTTATTGTATGAGTTTTGGAAGTGTATGCTGGTATAATACGGTAGATTTTTCAGTGACTTTTGCAGTGTTGTATATTAGTTCACAATATACCTGGCACTGGAGAATGTTTATGTTGTTGTTAGTGAGATGACCAGAATTAGATTTTATTTTTTTGGACTATCACAGCCTGTTTGTATGATGCTAAGTATTTTTATTTTGGTTATGCATTTATTCTTTTGCTGCAATTTTCTTACAACACTGGATTTGAAGGAGAAATACTAATATTGCTTGAAAAGAGTTCACAAAGTGGTTTTGGAAAAAAGGAGGGTAGGGTGCAGCCAACATTAATAATAATAATAATGAGGGAGGGGTGCCGAATTATAGGTTGCAGGTGGGCGCTAGAAACCCTAGCACCAGCCCTGGACTTAAGGATCTTAACATGTGTACTTCAGAGGAAAGGCGGGATAGAGGTGATATGATTGAGACGTTTAAATACCCCTGTTGCATAAATGCACTGGAGGAGAGCCTCTTTCGATTGAAAGCGAGCTCTGCTATGAGGGAACATAGGATGGGGGTGAAAGGGGATAGCCTCAGGAGTAATATGTGGAAATATTTCTTTACGGGAAGAGTGGTGGATCCGTGGAATAGTCTCCCAGTGGAGGTGGTAGAGATGAGGACAGTATCTGAATTCAAAAAAGCATGGGACAAACACACAAACACAGAGGATCTCTAAAGGAAAAAAGGGGACTGTTGTAGTGGTTGATATGGAAGGGCAGACTAGATGGGCCATGTGGTCTTTTTCTGCCCTCATGTTTCTGTGTTGGTTACCATGAGCTAAGTGAGCTGTGATGACTGTTACCATCAGGGCAGTCAAAACCAGTAGGCGAACTAGGCAGTCTCCAAAGTGGCAGACCCTGGTGGGCAGCATCGCTAACCCAACCCCCCAGGACACATTTGCTGAACTGCTTCAATGACCTGGTGGGCTTTAAAATGCCCACACACATGCAGTTCCGGCCTGCCACTCCTGCCTGCCTTACAAGAAAGTTTTATCAGAAGGGGGACAGGAGCAGCAGGTCGTGAGTGCACAGGCACTTTTAAGGCCCGGCATAGCGATGAAGCAGCAGTTCAGTCGCCGCTGTTTCAGTGCAAGATGAAGGTGGCATGGTGGTCTGGATGGAGGCGCAGTCTTTGGGGAGGGTGTAATGGAGGGTCTGCCTAGGGCAGCAGAAACCTTCATTCTGCCACTGGTTATCATGCAAACAGCTAGTGCTGTAAAAGTCCTGTGTGATGGGGCAAAGACTGGGCAGATTAGGGTGGAGAGTAGGCACTGACTGCACATTGCGGTCAGCATGGGGGTAAATAGCATACTCTAACCCTCAATGGGTGGCAGTAAATGTACCCGCATTCATCGCAATTAATGGTTTAGCATGCTGGAGTACTTTGCAGCGCACTTTTGGGGAAACATGCTGGGCATCCCCCCTCCCGCTTGAGCTTGTTTTCCTTCCTGCACTTTGCCTCTTAAATGTGAACTCCCTTAGCCTACTTGAGTAAACATTCCCCAAAATGAGCAGTGGAGCACATAGCCCCTATGTCTTTTAGTCAGGTTCGGCCTGTCCACTAGGTGGCTACCTAGGGCGGCATCACTACCCCAAACCCCCCCCCCCCCCCCCCCCGAGGTTGCAGCTGAACTTCTCCTTCAGCGCCAAGGTGGACTTTAAAACACCCACGCACAGTGCGTTTAGTTCTGGCCTTCTGCTCCTACCCACCCTCCAAGAAATTTGCATCTGGGGGGGGGGGGCAGGAGCAGCAGGTCATGAGTGCGCATGCATGTGGGCACCTTAAGGCCCAAGGCAGCTACTGCTGCTTCAGTGCAAAGGGTGGGTGGGTGGGTTGGCATGGAGGGCTGGACAGAGGTGGTATTTGTTTGGGGGGAGGGGGCGCCAACAGCACAAAGGGTGTCTAGGGTGGCAAAAATCGTCATGCTGCCACTGCTTAGTGTGCTCCAAGCTTTAGTGAACATGGCTTTTTAGCTACATTGTCATGAGAGGAAAATAAAATATGTATTTTACTTTAACATTTAATAGCCATCTTACTGGACAGACTGGCTGGTTCATACTGGTCCTTATCTGCTGTCATATACTATGTTACTATGTATGTTTTATGGCAGTTCCATCATACGACAGGGAGAGCAATGGCTTTGCTACAAAGCTTCTATGTAAAAGTTATCTATGCTGTGCAGTCTGTTTGAGCCCAAAGGATTATATCATCATAAATTAATGGAGACTAACAAAAAATAGGCCTAAGCACTTTTAGTAGAAGAATATTATTTTATGACTGTTTGTGAAAGTCTTGTAGGTGGCAATACAGTGTCTGAGCTGCAATGTTAGAGGCGCGAGAAAGGCATTGCCTCAACCTCTTTTCCCTACTAAAACGGCTAGTTACTTTGCAGCTTCAAGCAGAGAAACTGGCGAAAGCTGCAAAGCATGGGCGCGCGAGAATGATTAAGCAATTTTCCTCAGCTCCCTCCACATAGTGGCGGGAGTTGCTAGAGGGAGAAGTCACGCGCCATGAAGCGAGCGAGCCAGCGAGCGCGCTCAAGTGCCCAGAGAAAGAAAGACAGGCGCGCGCCTTTTCGTGGGAATTCACGGCAGCTCTGCTCGCCCCACCCCTTCCAACCAGCTCCGTGTCCACGTGCGCACCAAGCACATGGCTACCGCGAGTCGCCTGACGTCACCTCTCCCGCCCGCTCGCTCTAGGCCTAGCTCGCGGCTGAAGCTGCGCGCGAGCGTGCTGCTGTTTGTGGTCTAGTCAGTGTGTGCAAACTTCCCGCCTCCCTCGTCATCACTCTCGGGGGGGGGGGGGGGGGGGGGGGGTTATGTGACAGGGTTTTTTTGTGCAGTCTTATCTTTTCACTTTTGTTTACTACCTTCAAAGATCTCGGGAGGGGAACATATTGCAGTCGAATCGACCTAGTTTCTTTACAGCGTGATATTTTTTTTCAGTTCATTGTGGAAATAAAGATATGTGCAGGCAAAAAATGCAGTTACTCAGTCTTGGTTTTAAAGTTAGTCCCTAAAGAGATATGGATCACCCCAAAATACTGGCCATTCCTTCACCTGTTCTTGCTTCATCATCAGTCCCCTAGAACTGAAGCAGTACAGCCCAGCCTGTAAAAAAAAATAAAAGGCAGGGGGAACTTTTGAGTTCCACTACAAGGCGAGTTCCACTACAAGGCTCAAGATCCTTCAGCAGGGTCTTCCAAAACAGCCTACAGCACTGTTAGTAATTCGGATACAATAGAGCTGGCAGTTTATCAGCAGCAGTGGAATATAATTTGATTTGTCCAGGGTCACACAAATTGTCCTTGAGGTTAAGGAGTCTGCAGAATTTTGAACTGATTTTCAGCCCGTTTCTGTAATCAGTAGGCCACTCCTGCACAAATAGATGTCCAGCAAATATCATGAAAACTCCAGCACTGCCCAAAGCGACTTTTTTTAAAGGGTTACAATGTTGTTAAAATGTAAAATAAAACTAGTGATTTTTCCAAGTAAAGGTAGTAAAAGCATAGCCCAGCCCTTCAAATGTACTTTAAAGTAACAGCTTATGGAAATTATCAGGAGCAGCAATGACTCCTAGGCATAATTAATAATTTTTTTGTGAGTAGGTAGGCAATTCTTAATAATCCAGTAGGTTGGAAGAATTGGCTGTAACGGGGCCATTATTCAAAGGCACTTATTCAGTTAACAGCAGCTGCTAATGCAACAGTGAAAGCCAGAAGGATGTTTGGGTGCATAGAGAGTGCAGAATGGTCAGCAGGAAGGAGGTGATAATGCTTCAGTATAATTCTTTGGTGAGACCTCGTTTACAATATTGTGTACAGTTCTGGAGACCATACCTTCAAAAGGATATGCACAGAATTAAGTCTGTGCAGAGGGTGGCTACCAAAATGGTCAATGGGCCTTGTGATAAAGCATATGAGGACAAATGAAAAGGTCCCAATATGTTTACTTTGGAAGAAAGAAGGGAGATATGATAGAGACATTTAAATACCTCTGTGGCATGAGGAGAGCCTTTTTCAATTAAAAGAAAGCTCTGCAACAAGGGAGCGTAGGGTGAAAGGGGATAGACTCGGGAGTAATTTGTGGAAATATTTCTTTACGGAAAGAGTGGTAGATGCATGGAGGTAGAAGAGATGAGGACTGCATCTGAATTCAAGAAAGCATGGGGCAAATACAGAAGATCTCTAAAGGGAAAAAAGGGGATGTTGTAGTTAGTATGGAAAGGCAGACTGGATAGGCTGTATGGTCTAGTTGGTATGAAGGGTGACTTGTTTCTCAGAGTCTAAGGCCGCTTATAGTGCAGGGCATGACCTTGTTTAATCAGTAAAAGTTAGACATTTCCATTTAACTTTTTGAGTCCAAGAGAAGGATCATTGTTGTGTCCTTGGGTTTTGCTCATTTTGGATGACTTTAAGGAGCACTTTCATGTGCAAAAGATAAGGGTATGTTTGCAACTAAAATGTGTTACTGTGGGCACAGCACAGAGTGCTGTTTGGACCGTTGGTAAAAGACTGAATAATTAATAGGTGGAACAGGTGACAAGCTGCCTGAAGTGCCAAGCAAAGCTGAAATGGTAATAGTATAGAGGTACTTCTTCCTACAATTCAGTTTTCCCTGTTCAGGAAATAGAAACAATTTTGTTGACATGTAAACGAGACCTCTAAGCAACGCTTCCTGTGCGCACATATATCTGTGCCCACATTACTGCATACGTGGGTGAATTTAAATTTGAAATAGAGTGATTTGTTTAGTAATGCTGATTGGTACAGTATGTCAGTGGTCGGGCTTGTAGGGCTAGCCATAGCACTAGTAGCCAAAATGGGGAGAAGCACTTAAGTACACATGACCACCTTTGTCTGTATTTTGGTTAGCTAAAAGTTTTGGTGGCAAATTCACTAATTTAGTAATCAGAGGAAAACAGACTAGTATGGGATGATAACACATAAAAAATATCCAAGTTGGCCAAAATAATGAGGAAAGCTGATCACAGGGAGACCTTATGTAAGACAGTTGTGTGCTGTCAAGTCGATGATGACTCCTGACGACCCATCCCCTGGGTTTTCTTGGATTCCTGATGATAAAATAGCAGAGAGCTTGCAGCCAGTGGACTGAGTGGCAGGCCTATTGACCTGGTATCTGCTAAGTCTGTTTCCGTGCTTCAGGGTCGCTCTCTTTTGCTCTGCCTGGGTTCGAAGAGATGGCTGAGTTAAGCACCACAATGCTTGACTTGGTATAAGGGGTGCCCAGATGAGCAAGGTGTTCTAGGGAGAACCGAGCAGACTTCATGCAAGCATCTAACGCATGAGATATTGGGCCTGTGTGTGGTAGGTTACAGGAAAGTTAGTGTTTGATTCAAATCTTTTTAATATCTTCTAAATGGAGATAGTATAAGGGGGAAACATGAAGGATATTCACCTGGAGGAAAGCAAGGGTGAGAATGGATAGGTCTGCAGAAGGCTTGGAAAATCAGTAGATTGAATTAGCCTTATAGTCCTAAATTTGTTGTCATGACCTCACCTGTTGGCACTACTCGGATGCCAGCATGGAGTCTCCCCTGGCATTTCTCAGAAGCCAGATATATAATGACATGGCCAGGACAGATCCATTCCCATCATTAAGATTATTAAATCTGAGCTAGTTAAATATTTGCCTACAGTTTGTAATATTGTCCTTCTCTGTCATTGTCTAACAAGGAACTGCTAGTCTGGGTGAGAATTTTACAGGTTTGATAGAATTGAGGCTGGAAAGTTAGTGTATGTGGAAACGGAGGCCACATATGTGTCTTGGGCTCACATGTGGAGTGCTGCATCTCCATGTTTACATGACCCGATTCATTGACTCCATCTCAGCTAATTAACCTGGATTTACTTGCACTGGGTGGAGAAACATAGCTCCTGTTGTAACATGATATATGTTTAGGTTTTCCTGGGGGCTGTCCCTCTTTATTTCAGTTTTGCCTCTTTGCTGCTTGGTGGGCATTGCAGGATCTTCTGTCTAGACAGTCTGGCAGCAGACCCGCCTACCAGGGTTTATATGAAAGCTTTGGAAAGAGTCGGGTAGATTCTAGTGCTGCTGTTTCATTATTAACACATGAGCGTTTTATTTCAGGAGTTTTCCAGTTGCTTACAGCAGTGGGCATTGCTGACTTGCCACCATAAAACAGGAGTCACTGTGGTGACCACACCATTAGAAAGAGAAAAAGATGCTTTAAATGGATTGTTAATAGCCATAGTAATAACCCTTGGGTGGGAAACTCCCGTTTAGACCCCTAACCCATCCCCTGGTGGCTGATTCTCCAGACAGTTATAAGTGATTGCATGACTGGACTGCAGGTTTCATACTTGAACCGGTTCTTATTGTTTTCTGTTGTAGGAGGTAACAGTGTCAACACGTCCATTTTATTTATTTTTTATTTAGACAGATTTGTATATCACCTTATCCTTCAATCAAAGTGGTCACATCACATCACAGTTGGAGGGTTATATTTAACATGAGGGTAATTAACAACATTGTACAACATTTAACATGAGGGTACTTAATATTTAGACAGTGCAATTGGAGGGTTACGTATAACATGAGGGTAATTAGCAACATTGTACAATGAACTCGTGTGTCAAGTTGGGATGAGTGGGTGTATAGTTGGCGGAGGTGGTTGTATTATTGTTTGGGTGGGGACTGTTGTCTGTATGCTCATATGTTTCTATAAAGAGCAGGGTTTTAAGGGCTTTGCAGAAGTCTGTGATGTCCTTTAGTGCCCTCAGGCTCATTGGGAGGGAGTTCCATAGTGTGGACGCCAGTAGTGATGGAGCTCTTTTTGAAGTTATTTGTTTAGTCTTGTGATATCCTGCAGGTGTGCCGATCATGTTGTCATTATTGGCCCTTCTTGGTCTATTGCTGATATCCCTTGTTATGATGTCTTGGAGTGCGTCTGCTGAGAGATTGTGAATGATTTTAAAGATGACCATGATTGTTTTAAAATTTTCTCTTGCCACCATTGGGAGCCAGTGCAGTTGTTGTAAGACGGGTGTGATGTGCTCAGCTCTTGGAGTGTCTGTTATGATGTGTGCTGTAGTGTTTTGCACCATCTGGAGTGGGTGTAAGGTCTGCTGAGGGAGGCCTTGATATAGTGAGTTTCCGTAACCAAGCAGAGGTGTGATGAGTGCTTGGCACAGTGTGCGGAAGTGGTCCTGGGGGAGTATTAGCTTGATCTTTGATGGTTCTCAAGTGTTGATAGGCCTTGTTTGCAGTTTTGGTGATGTGGGATTTCGGGTTCAGAGCTCTGTCCAATGTGATGCCCAGGTACTTAACTTCATCTTTGACTATTATAAGTTTGTCTAGGATGCTGATAGTTTGTGGTGGAATGAAGGTGGGGTTCCTGGTGACGAACATTGCCTCAGTTTTATCGTAGTTGACCGTTGAATGCCTGGCTCATAGCCAACAACCTATGTCTTCAAGGCATTTGGTTATTGTTGTGGTGTTTAGTGCTAGTAGGTTTATTGGCGCATACTCCATGATGTCGTCAGCATAAATGTAGTAGTGGATTTTGTGTCGTTTAATGATGTTGCATATGAGTTGGATGTAAATATTAAAGAGCATTGATGATAGGGCTGATCCTTGTGGTATTCCTTGCATGACGGGGAACTGCAGTGACTTCTTTTGGGCGCATTTGACTTGTTGCGTTCGATCTTCCAAGTAAGACGTAAACCACTTCAGAGTATTCTTGCATAATCCTATCTGTTGCAGGTGTTGTAGTAATTTGGCATGGGATACAGTGTCGAAGGCTGCCGAAATGTCCATGAATACTAGTAGGAATCCGTTCTTTATGTTATCCATGCCTCTTAGGAGATTGTCAAAGAAGGAGGTGAGTAGTGTTTCCACACCGTGTTGGGGTTTAAAGCCATGCTAATGGATGTCCAGTGCGGCATTCATGTCAATATGGTCCTGAAGTTGTTTTTGCACTGTCTTTTCAACGATTTTCATAAGGAATGGTAGGCTGGAGATGGAACAGTATGATTTTGGTTCAGAGGGGCTAAGGTTGTTGCTTTTAAGTATCGGTCGTATCATGCCGTGCTTTAGGGGTTGCAGCATGTATCCCTGTTGGAGTGAATCTTTGACGATTTTTTGAATGTGATGAGAAAGCTGGCATTTTGTGGCTTTGAGCCATGCCACTGGGCATGGGTCTGATGGTGAGGTTGTTGTGTTGAGTCCAGTTATTATGTCCTCTACTTCCTGCTTTGATGGTATGCTGAATTCCTCCCATGTTTGATGCTGCTCTTTTATCTTATGGTCATCTGTTTGTGGTGTGATGGAGCATGTCTGGATGGTGTTTTTTGACTTCACGTAGTTCGCAAATTCCTGTGGGTTAAGATGGTAGGTACATTGTTGCGTGGTGTCCTTAGTGAGCTTTTGGACAATGCTAAAGAGTTCTCTTGGTCTGTTAGCAGATTTCATAATTAGGTTGGTATGGTGTTGCTGTCTACGCTCATTTATTAGATTTGTTATATTCTAGTTGCTTGGCTCTGTATTGGGTTAGGGAGTTATGTGACTTGTTCCGTCTCCATTTTCTTTCCAGTCTTCTGAGAATGTTTTCTATGTAATGAGGAATTGGGGGAGGAGTGCACTGAAGGCAAGGCAGAAAATGGATGGATATCTCTTGCTGTTGCCTTTGCACTGACAAATGGATGTTCTCAGATTCAGTAGGTAGTCTCACTTCAAGGCAAGCTTACTTAGAAACCTTAGCTTAATGGTAAAACTGAGTAGCTACTCTGCTATAGCCTAGAGTCAGTTGTCCTCAGCCTGATTCCTGGGGATTCACCACTGGATTTAAAGGTATCTAATGAATATGCACAAAATGTTTGCACAAAACAGGGCATGCATGCAAATACTTCTCATGCATATGTTTTTATGAGTATCATGAAATCTAGACTGGGGATCGCCAAGGATTAAACTGAAGAACACTGGTGTCGCTTATTTCTAGAATATTACATGACTAAATACCCTCTTTCCCTTCCACCAGCCCCTCCTCTCCCCCCAACAAAACTCAAAAGAAACTATCACAAATGAACGTAGGGCTGCCAGATGGATTGTATTTGCCTTTAAGTGAGAGGCTGCCCAGGCTGGTTTTTTTACCTTGGTTTTCATGCTGCCCAGCAGGCTTTGGGGCACCCTCACCAGTTTCTGCCTTGGGCCCCTGCATATCTAACACTAGTTCTGCTTCCTGGGGGTGCTTTTTTCGACCAAAACAATGCACGTACTCTTAAATATACAAAAGAAGATGCATTGTTTCATATCCCCTCCCCCCGGAACACCTCCACTAAGTGCAGGTAAAAAAGTACGCTCATTCTAGACCACAATAAATCAGCCACACAAAGGCTGGACAGTTTTCAAGTAGCCCATTTAGGAATTTAAAACACTGGTTTACCAAGAGGAATGGCTTAGAAAATTGACCCCCTTATGTTAGGATTTGCAATACTAATTTTGGAAATCAAAACTACAAGTCAAAGTATCCAGTAAGCAAAGCCAGGAAGGGGTCAGCCCATCAGTTAAAAAAAAAAGCCAGCTGGCAGCAGTTTAGGAGAGCAGTAATAGGTGCCCAGTAGTTAAACAGAAGTAAACTATGGTGTGCCCTGTCACAAGCATCTGTTTTTTTTCTGGATGAGTCAGAGGAGGTGTGTTTCCCCTCACCAGGATCATCTGATTTAAAGAACTCACAGTTCCAAGTGCTGGTTGTGAAATACTGTGAGGATTGCTGTGAAAGAAAAACAAAATGATTTAGGTTAAAATGACACATATTTTTAACCAAACATCAAAATACAGCAGTATCTCTTGTCTTTTGCTGTCTGGTAGTGGTTGTGCTTGTGACCAAGCCATTGAATGGGGTTGCATGACAATGGACATTTGCATTTTTCCTGACGAGGGGACTTAAAAATGAAGGCAGCATATTTTGAGAATATTGCATTCATCATTTTCGTAAATTGCCTTTTGTCTCTTGGTTAGGTGACTAAGTTATAACGGATTAAACAAGCTGCATTGAAAGCGTATTCTACCATATGTTTTATATATAGATATATATACTTTTTTGCAATTGTATTATAGTGTTCTTTCTTATGATGTTTCAAAACTGAATGCACTGCAGTATCTGGGGTATAAGACCTAAAAGCCCATTTTTGTGTTCCTGGACTGCAAAAAATTTCCCCAAAGGGAGAAGTGTTATGGTTACTCTCTTGCAGCTGAGAAAGTCTAGGAACAAGAAGATAAAGTAAATTACCCAGGGGCCACTCATCCTGCCATTGTTGGCTTTGGATTTTCATCCCAGGAGTTTTTACCTTCTTTCTCGTCCCCCAGGCTCTCAGTCCTCTCAGGCTATGTCCCCATCTTCTTATTTTCTATGCTAACTTGCTGTAAGGACAGACATATGCCCCAGATATAGAGGAGCACAGCTGAGCGTAATAAACGTATGGATCTGTTTGCTGTCCATTCTTTAAGTACAAATAGGTCAGTCATAGAAAAAGTCTTAATAAAAAGATTTTATATGTAGGACCCAGATAATCAACTGTGATCAAATTCATCAATCCCAGAACACCCACGAGGTCCAAATTACTGAAAAGTTAAACAGAAATGCACATTGCTTTCTATATATAAAATTCAGTGAAACCTATATTCAAAAAAGTCAATGTGAACACTCAGCTTTGACTGCAGTATTGACTCCAATAATTCTCTGGTCACATTCGACTCAGCACTGGGTTTTGAACAGAAGCAATTAAAAAAGAGTTCTACCTCAGGGAATCCAGCAACCAGAGACACTGTATCCAAACCCTGTCCATATGATATGACAGGGCCTCATCATATGTTCTCAGCATTCTACGTAAAAAACTTTTTTATTAAGACTGTTTCTTTTCTACAACTGACCTATCTGTACTTATTGGGGTTGATCCTAAGTGGTGGTGTTTAATGCAGCCCGTCCCTGTATAAGGACTATTTATAGAGCCCATTCTTTCAGGCCATACAGGGATCTGTGGGATACACAGAGAACTTACATGATTATGCCCGTGTGACCGGTGTAGCTTGGTGGAACCAAGCAATTTAATAGTTATTCATTTAAAACACCCCGAGGGGATTGAGTTTTTCCTAATTCCTTTTCTCATGCTGGTTCTGGAATGTTGGCAGGCGGGCTGTGGAATGTGTAACAACGGCTAGCGGTAATGCAGCCAAATTCTGTTAGAGGTGCAGACTTAAGGCTATTGTTCCCAGCCAGGGCCTCTGCCAGTGGTTATTGTTCTCGTAAACCCTCGTTTTGCTTGGTCTTGGAATGTGCAAGATGTAGCTGGGGATTTTGGTTAACTATTAGCCTTGTGCTGTAGAGGAAGCCTGCCTTGGATTGCCGAGTCTCCTGCAGAACCGGGAACACTGCCTTTTATAAGAGTCTAATTCAGTGCTGTTAACCCCTCTCCAGGAGGCACACCTAGCCAGTCAGGTTTTCAGGATTACCAGTATGAATATGCATGAGATGTGCATATATGAGACTGATTTTATGGAAATCTCTCATGCATATTCATTGTGGTAATCCTGAAAACCTGACTGGCTAAATGTACAGGAACAGGTTGAGAAGCACTGGTCTAATTGACCTCCTCCTATTCTTAAACGGACATATTGAGCTGATCTTGATTTTACTCCACTGGCCGTAAGAACTTGTCCTGACTTTGGACTCTTCATGCCAGGGCTAGGGGTGCTGTTGGAATAGGCCTCTTATCTCCCTGGGAACAGAAGGAGAACCAAGCTGTCCGAGTGGCACCTAGTGACCAGCCAGAAAATAGCACAGAATTTGTACAAGATGGCCTCCTTGTTCTTAGATCAACATTTCTACATACAGTGGAGGCAGTGCATGCAAATTTGTTATGGATATCCTGAAAATCCAATTAGCTGAATTAGTCCCAAGGGTCAGACTCGCTTCTTAAGATCGTTAGCAATTTTTGGTCACTTTGTTTATGAGAAGTTTTGTGTCACCTCAGTCCCCTTGTACGTAGTATAGAAGGGAAGAGCTGTGATGAATTCATATGCCACAGTTAATTTGCAGCATCGCACCATATGAGCCAAATAGTTTTTCTGCCCACACAGTGTACTAATTTATTTTGCTGCTCGTTAGTGGGAGTAGTTGCAGGATCTCCTCTCCTGAAGTAAACTTCAATTCCTGTACAGGTAACATGCTTTGGGATTTTTACCTTGGCATAGCACTTCATTTTGCTGTGAAGGGAAACTCCTCCCCTCCTCCCCCCCATCAATCCACGGCAGAAGGCTGGAGAAAGACACTCATAGTGGCAGGTTTCATCTGCAAAAGCAGCCAAATGAAGCAGTTGCCATGGAGACCCAAAGGATTTTTTTTCCTGTGTGTCTCCTTGGAAACCGGCAGGGGTTTCTCACATACGGAATATGAAATACAGCTCGTTGGCACCATCCTTGTGCTAGACAGTGAGCTCCTATATTTTACCCTTCACACAGTGCCTAACAAGCTGTCTGGCAGTTGCTTTCTGATGCATTTCAATATTCCTCCCTCAGACAAGTGTTGCAATCGTGTTATAGAATGAAGAGGGGGGGAGATGATTTTGGAAATCATCTTTTTTTTTTTTTTTCTTTTTTAACCCAGTATGATAGCTTAGCGTTTTATAACATTGAATGCATGTTCTCTGAGCAACAGAGAAGTTCTGGGTGCATGGTTTAAACAAGGCTATCCCATTATCTAAAGCTATCCTGAGCTTCTTGTTCCACTTTTGCTGCAGAGCAGCCTTCTTCTCCAGGTGATTTACTTCTGTGGAGTTTGAAGCATAAGTTGTTTGAATAATCTTAGTAAATCTAAAAAAGAAGAAAATTCTAAGATCTACCAAATGTAATCCCCCAAAACCTAAGAGTAACCCTCAATGTCCAACTGGTGAAAACAATTTTTTGTTGGAATATTTATCTTGAGGAACACTACCTCTTGTAACAAGTTTTCCTTTTTAATCGTTTTAAGGTTTACCAGAACAACCAGTGAACCACAACTAAAAGCGTATTCAAACACAATGATGTGTGAAACACCCCCAAACTATTGGCAGTCACTTAAAATCCTTTATAGCAGGGGAGTGAAGAGCATATAGCGTTGTATAAGCTTCCCACCATGTCCGAAATGACGGCTCCTTTAACAACATTTGTGTGTAGAGAAATAAAGAATACATAGCTTTTGAACTTGATGCGACGCTCAGAGTAATTTTTGCTCCAACGATAAACTTGGATTTCTAAACTGACACTTTTCAAATGAAGAGTGAGTCACTTTGGGTTCCCTTATGACGCGGGCTGTTGGAGATCAAAGAAGGGTTGGTGTTGGAAGATATCCATTATTACTGTGTAATGAGATTTCCTTGTAGCTGTGGCACACTTGCTTATGTATACTGATGATGAAAGACGACAAAGGTTCTTATGGAATCTTATGCTGTGTGTCGTGGTGACTGATTGAAAGGCGCTGCAGGAAGTGAAGGAATCGTGTAGATTGCCACAAACGTCCCAGCTATAAAACACTGGAATCCAGTGACAAATGGGAGCGTGCAACAAGGAATGGAACTACTCTTCGGGGTATGTTTACAAAGCAGCGGTAGCGGCCTCTGTGTGATATCAGATATTGCACGGAGGCCGCTACCGCTGCTTTGTAAATACCCCTTTGTGTCTGCTTGCGACTTCCAAGTCATTCATATCGGTCACTGTTTGAGACAGGATGCTGGCTTTGATGGCGGTATGACATCACTGTTCCCTCTAAGCTGTGCGCGTGTGCGTGCACACACACCTCACCGAGTGAGCGCACATACTTTACAACAGAGCGCACAAAAATTACGGCTCTGATTCTGATAGAAAACAACACAGTCTTAAAATTTAAAAGTTATGATTGTAATTACTAGAAATTTCCTGCTTCATTTAGTAATCGTCTAGTTTCATTTAATTTGATTAAAATCAATGTGGTGTGCATACTGTATTCTGACGTTTAGTCAAATTTTAAAGTATATAACTCCGAGTGTCGTTATGTGGCGCACAAAAATTTAACCTTCCTTCAAAAGCTGCACACAGCTGATATTTCATGCGCACACAGCCTACAGAAAATTAGAGGGAACATAGTATGACATGTCCCATATTCTTACATTTTAACTAGGCAGGGCGTGCAGAAGGAATCACTGGTCTGTCAGGGCGCAGAAGCGGAGATGCTGAGGGAAGAGTGTGTGTGTTGTCAGCCAGTGACACAAAAGTAAATATTTCTAACTGAGAGCAGATTATTACATAAAAATATTTGCCAAGTGATGAGCCAGGGTTAGTGTTTCACCGGCTACAGAAGCTTGTTTCAGGCTTGTTTTGCAATTGATGCCAGACAGAGCTTGCAGGAATGATAGCAGAAGCTTTCCTAGTACTGAAAACAGAATGTGAATGAATGACTTTTTGGATTATTTTTCACTTACAGAACAAGAGTGAGGAGTAGACAAATGGTTAGAGCAGTGGGCTGAGAATCATGGAAACCAGGGATCAAAACCCACTGCCGTTCTTTGGGATCCTTGGTAAATCCTTTAACCCACCATGGCCTCAAATACAAACTCAGTAAGCCTTCTGAGGACAGGAAAATACCTCCTGTACCAGAATGTAACTCACTGTGAACTACAACTGAAAAAGGCAGACCTAAATCCAAAAATTCCCTTCCCTTCCCATGTGGTGGTTAGCATCCTGAATCACTTGAGCAGGTTTGCCTAGGGTGAAGAGAAGGGAAATATGAAGAGAATAAGGCCTGGAGTTAATAAGTAATCTGACTTGTACTGGACTACACGTCATACTGTTCCTCCTTTAATAAGAGATTTGTTTTAAATAGTTCCATCAGGATAAATGAGCCATAAGATGCATAAGGATTGTATGCAGGTCCAGTGGATTAATTGTGTGCCTTATGTAGTCTGGAGGGGACCTGCCTCTTAAATTTCAACAGCCACCCATAGGGAACAGGGACGTCTAATCCAAGTTCTGACCAACTGCGATGCTCCAATGATTCAGCTGGTTCGGGCACCCCCTTTGACGATATATGCAATATACCACAGCAACTGTTTCCCTGTCCCCTTCCAAAACACATTGGTGCTCTGAGCAGTCACCCATCCCATCTATCCCTTACAATGGCCATGACTATATGTTCTTTGCAGATTCTGTGTACAGCTGCCGATTCTTATGAACAATCCATGATTTGCCAATTCTGTGATCTTTTCTGTGGAGACTACTGCATGCCTTAAGTGAATTGTTGTTTTGTTTTCATGCAATCAGAAGTCAGGTTCAAGGTTCAAATCCCACGGTTCCTGATCGTCCCTCCAGTCTAGTCTCGAAGCCTCTGGGTTGTGCTCCTCCTCCAGCAGCTTTGGAGACTGAGAAACGTCATCCTTTTGAGGACCCTGGTATATATACAGAGGGACCGCCTCCTCACTCCAGTTCTCTCAGTCTCCAAGCAGCTGGAGAGTAGTGAGCCCGGAGGTTAGGGGCTCGCTAAAGGAGCAATTAAGGATTTTAGAGAGTTAGAAGTGGGAGGAATTTAGTAGTTTGCAAATTTAAATTCATTTTCTTATTTTCAGGGATCTGTATCTTTACATTTTGTGGAGTGAGTAAGGCCCCCCCCCTCCCCTCCGAGTTAGTTGTCAGGAGAAAGGCAGTGCCGAGAAACAGCCATTTTAGGGGGAGAGAGGACTCTGGTTCCCAATAACCGGTGCCTGAAGCTCTGCTGCGCGCCAGAAGTCATTGCCTGAGAGCATTCAGAGCCGACGGCAGCGGATCGGGGGAAGCGGCGGCTGCAGAGAGAGAAGTAAGCCTTGCCTTTGGGGTGGTCAGGCCGGACAGCGGCGGAGGGCCGAGAAAGACTGTGGCAGCAGGAGAGAGTATAAGCCCCGTCGAGGTAAGCCACCAGGTGACGGGACACAAGTCCACAGAGCACCTGTGGCACTGCAGGCCCGACTGCGTGGTTCAGCGCGGGAAGCGCCGTTTTGCATCGGGAGAGCTGAAAGGTCTCCGTTTTTGGAGCCAGAGCTTTGTTTTTGAGAAGTTTCTTCAGCACCTGCCTAGGACAACTTGGTTGAGAGAAGCTCTGTATTTGAAATGTTAAAAAAAAAAAAATTTTTTAAAGGGGTACATACAGGTTAGGATTGGTAAAGGGATTCTTGAGCCTGTACAGGATAGGGGCTACAGAGTCCATTATTGATATCCGTTCTTTTATTCCTTTTTACAGAGATGCCCTCTAGACCGCAGTGTGTGCTCTGTGGTGCTAGGAGGGGGGCTGTCTCGGACACAGGAGTGTGCAGAGGCTGTATGCTGGAGGCGACCACGATGGAACAAGCCTTTAGAGGTGATCTCAGAGGGTCCCAAGGGGGTGTTATAACCTTTGCAGGAACCAGTTTCTCCAGCTGAGCAGCTGGGGGGGGGGGGGGCCATGGCGGGGCCTTCCTCTGTTCCAGATTTCACTCCTACCCCGGTGCCGCTGCCGGGAGTTCTGGAGGCAATTTTTTCCCTGGCATTCGTTATGCTAATGCAGCAGGTGTTTGGGGGTGTTAAGAGGCCTTTCCCGTCTCCATCTGCAGAGGCGGAGTCAGCGGAAAAACAGCCAGGTACACCGGTTGCTGTAGGTTCAACAAGGGGTCCGGCTAAGAAGGCTAAGTTAGACAGAGACACGGAACAGTCTGTGGTGTCCGAGGTAGATCTCTCTGAAGAGGGAGATCAGGACCTAGAGTTCGAGGAAGAGTTAGAGGAAGGAGAAATCGCGGAACAGGAAGACCAGGCTAGGGTGGTCCGAATTTTCCGCAGAGAGGAGTTACCGGCCCTCATTTCAGAGACGCTCAAGGCACTTAGTATGCTGGCGGTGGGGTCAGCAGAGGATGCGACTTTGGAAGATCCCTTGTTGCAGACCTTTTGGACGACGCAGAGGGCATTTCCGATACACAAGGTCGTCAAGGAAATGATTCAAGGAGAATGGGATTTGCCGGAGGCGGCTTTCAAGGGATCCAGAGTTATGGGCCATCTTTACCCACTGGTAGAGCAGGATAAAGAGTTGTTTCAGTCCCCAAGGGTGGATGCGTCTGTCGCTGCTATTACCAAGAAAACTACTATTCCGGTAGAGGGTAGCGCGGCTCTTAAGGATACTCGGGATAGGAAGTTGGATACCTTGTTGAAGCAGGTATTTGACATAAGTGCCTTATCAGTACAAACTTCTATATGTGGAGCATGGGTTCAAGGAGAACAGATGGGAGCAGCGGCCGCTGAAGCAGCCAGGCTAGAGTTGGGGACGGCCTATCTGGCAGATTTCCATTACGACCTTATCCGTGGGTTATCTAACAGTATGGCTTCAGTGGTGGTGGTGTGGTGGTATTTGTGACTGTGCAACTGGGTAGCAGATAGTTCGTCTAAGGCTAGGCTGAGTAAGCTGCCGTTCAGAGGTAAACTTCTTTTTGGAGAATATTTGGATAAGTTGGTGAAGGACCTAGGCGAATCCAAGGGAGGGCGGCTCCCAGAGGATAAGCAGAAGCAGGGGCGTTCAAATGTACCTCTTAAGACTCCGCAGCGGGAGTTTCGCCGTTTTCGCTTCCCTAGATTCAACTAAAGCCAGAGGGGGCGGTTTTCCTATTGAAGCCAGGGGTTTTGGGGATTTCGAGGAGCAGGCAGAGGTTTTGCAGCCTCCTCCTCAAATCTTAGGAAGACACAATGAAGCAAGGGGGACCCAGGCAGGAGTAGTGCCGGTAGGGGGTCGGCTACAAGGTTTTTACCCCGCCTGGGTCCGGATAACTTCGGACCAGTGGGTGCTGGAGGTTATCCGAGAAGGTTATGCTCTGGAATTGCTACGGCCGGTAACTGACTCGTTCTTTCAGTCCCCCTGCAAGGCATATCTCAAATTCGACGCCATCAAACAGACAGTAGAGAGACTAGTAGCCCTCGAGGCAATAGTGCCGTTTCCCATGGACGAATGCGGTTCCGGTCGGTACTCCATTTATTTTGTGGTCCCAAAGAAAGAGGGAACTTATCGCCCAATTTTAGATCTAAAAAGAGTAAACCGTTGTCTCCGAGTGTCTCATTTTCACATGGAAACATTGAGGTCGGTCATAGTGGCTGTATGGAAAGGAGAATTCCTTACATCCCTAGACTTGGCGGAAGCGTACCTGCACATTCCCATTCGGCGGGAACACCAAAGGTTTCTCAGGTTTGCAGTGCCGATGGGACATTTTCAGTTCCGAGCATTACCTTTTGGACTGGCTACGGCACCAAGGATGTTCACCAAGGTGATGGTAGTGGTAGCCACACCACTGAGAAAGGACGGCATCCTAGTACACCCTTATCTGCACGATTGGCTAATCCGGGCAAAGTCAAGAGACGAAAGCGAGACGGCCATGGCCAGGGTTGTAGCGTGTCTCCAAGACCTAGGTTGGGTAGTCAATGTGGCAAAGAGTACATTGACTCCATCGCAGAATCTGGAATACCTAGGGGCAGGGACAGGGCAACCCCCGGGACAGATACGGCAGTTGGCAGTGTTCCTTTCTCACCATCGAGCGAGAGGTCTCAGGAAGTTGGTACACGAGTTTCTGAAGAGGCCAGGCATTGGCCACGGCGTGGCATTATCTACAGTTGCTCGGGACAATGGCAGCAACACTCGAGCTGGTGCCGTGGGCGAGGGCCCATATGAGACCGTTACAGAAGGCGCTGCTCAGGCGGTGGTCTCGCCAGAACGACGATCTGTCCCGGGGGTTGCCCTGTCCGAGCGAGACAAGGAAGGCGCTGTGGTGGTGGTTGCTTCCAGGGAATCTGGAGAAGGGGATGCCCTTGGAAACGCCCGATTGGATAGCCCTGACAACGGATGCCAGCCTACTGGGCTGGGGAGCACACTTCCAGGGATGAATTGCACAAGGGCAATGGTCAGATCAGGAGAAGCGCTGGGCAATGAAAAGTCTGGAACTCAGAGCGGTAGAATTAGCCTTGCAGGTATTTCAGCCTTATGTGCGCGGGAAAGCGATTCGGGTATTCTCCGACAACATGACGGTGGTGGCCTACATTAATCGGCAAGGAGGCACAAGCAGTGTGGCACTGGAAGCCGAGGCGGAGAAGTTGTTCAAGTGGGTCGAGCTGAACCTTGGGGCTCTATCGGCGGCGCATGTGGCAGGAGTAGACAATGTCGAGGCCGATTTCTTGAGTCGGTTGAAGATAGATCCAGGAGAGTGGATTCTTCATCCAGAGGTTTACGAAATGGTAGTTCGTCGATGGGGGTCACCAGTAATGGATCTCATGGCAACTTTTCACTTGGCAAAGGTCAGTCGGTTCTTCAGCAGAAGACGAGAAATAATGTTGGAGGGACTGGATGCTCTCATTCAGGATTGGCCAGTAGAGCAACTCTTGTACGTGTTTCCACCTTGGTTCAATGTATCGAGCTACACAAGGAATTAGTGATCTTGATAGCTCCGGATTGGCCAAGGAGGCCTTGGTATGCGGATCTCAGGAGACTGTTGGTGGAGCGTCCTTGGCGTCTACCAGTCAGGAGGGTCAAACTGCTATCCTGGTCCCTCCAGGCTGGGGCTGTCCCGTTTGGCTGCGCTCCCCTTGGTGCTTTCTCTGCTGCCTGGATCCAGGGGCATGAACTCACAACCACACCAAGTTCAGTATGCAAGTTTATTCCACAGGTTAGAGGGGCTGTCTGTCTTTTATACATTAACAGAAACATATACATACATCAACTCATCCCCTGAGGCCCACCACAGCTTATCAGTAACTTCACAGATGTTAGTCGTCTCTGTGTAGAACAATCAATTTGTCTTAGCACAGTACATTCCTTTCCATATATAGATATGTACGGGATGCCCATTTCCCCCTTGTGGGCCTCTTAGTCCTCCTGTACACACACTTTAAGCTTAAAACCTTATTTTCCCCTATCAAATTGTAGTTCCTGGAGGAACTCCAGTCTAGTCCCGTATCCCACCCGGGGGGGTTCATGGTTGGACTAGAGCCTGAAGCCAGCAGTTTGTCACAGGTAAGCAAATGTAAGCCTATATGGGTTCTGATCACAAAGGGGAGTGTCGATTCAGGACACTAGTAAAGAGGTTGCCTTGCTCCGTGAGTGGAGGAAGCGGGCCTGACAGTTTCTACCCAGAGTTAGAATTGGGTAAGGGGGATCAGGACGGAAAGTGAGTCTCCCTTAATGTTTGCTTTTTCAGTGAGTCTATACTTGTTTTAATACTGGTTGTTACTTAATTGTTGCTCCGGTGAGTCTGCTTTGTCAATAGGTTACTGGAGTGAGGAGGCAGTCCCTCTGTATATATATCAGGGTCATTAAAAGGATGACGTTTCTCAGTCTCCAAAGCTGCTGGAGGAGGAGCACAGCCCAGAGGTTTCGGGACTAGACTGGAGTTCCTCCAGGAACTACAATTAGCAGGTAAGTCTAATTTCACCATACTCCTTGGACCTTGGGCAAGTTGCTTAACGCTCTGTTGTCTTGGGTACAAACGTAGGGTGTAAGCCCTCCAGAGACAGGGAAATATCTACTTTATGTATGTATTTATTTAATAACATTTATAAACCGCCATCAACATTTTCTAGGCGGTTCGCAGATCAATGACATACATGTTTGTCCTTATTGTAGAAAGTTATTGTACATAGTTAACCATGTTCCCTGTAAAATGAACTTGTAACTGTTTACAATTCATTGTTGTTCAATGTAAACCACAAGTGATCTTTTGAAATTTGCAGTATAGAAATTTAAATAAATAAAATAATAAATAAATAATCTTTACATATAACAGCACACAAAAGAAAACGATCACAACTAACAAATTAATTATAAGCAAGGTAGAAAAAGTAAGACTTCAAATTTGCAACATTATAAACAGCGAGCTCCATAATATAGAACAAACAATTGAAAACATTCTCATCCTCAAACCCTCCTGCCAAATCTCAGACCTATTAGGAATTGTCAGTAGGCCCTGTGATCTGGACTTCAAATATCAACAGGAAACATAAGGGGACAGCAGTGAACAGTGTGCACGATCTTAAAGGCATAGCATAAGCCTTTGAATTGAGTTTGGTACACAGTAGGCAACCAGTGGAGCTTATTAAGGATTGGTATGGTCAAATCGATGCGCCCTAATAATGTTCCGTGCCGCCACATTTTGTGCTAGTT
Organism: Ichthyophis bannanicus; assembly: GCA_033557465.1. NCBI lineage: Eukaryota > Metazoa > Chordata > Amphibia > Gymnophiona > Ichthyophiidae > Ichthyophis > Ichthyophis bannanicus. The sequence goes on from CM066042.1 coordinate 233,200,274, forward strand.
GGACAGGTTTCAACATGTACTATAGTAATTTTACGAGCTGCGATCAAAATGTTTCAGGACTTGTACAATAACACAAGAAATATAACACTGACAGTTATTGCACTCAGTCTCCTTCAAAATAGTCCCCTTCGGATTAAAAAACAAAACAAAACACTTCCTCAAGTGTTCCTGCCATTGTTGGAAATAATTTTGAAATGCCTCTTTTGTTATGCTGTGAAGTGTCTGTGTCAAATTTTGCTTAATGATCTCCAAGTCATCAAATTTCCTTTCTTTCAGTGGTAATTTCAGTTTTGGAAACAAGAAAAAGTCAGGGTGCGAGGTCAGGTGAATACGGAGGCTGATAGGCTTGCTTGGTTTGGAGTTTGGCCAAGAACTCCTGGACAAGACGTGATGCATGAGTTGGGGCATTATTGTGATGAAGCAACCGTTCACCATTCCTGTGCAACTCTGGCCTCTTACGATGAACTGCATCTCTCAAACGAGTCTTATTGATGATGTTGCCTTTTGGAGCATACTCATGATGAACAATTCCCTGGTAATCAAAGAAAATTGAGCATGATCCTGACATTGCTCCTCACCTGACAGGCTTTCTTGGGTCTGGGAGAGTCTGGAGTCTTCCATTATGAGGATTGAGCCTTAGTTTCCAGGTCATAACCATAAACACATGATTCATCACTGGTAATAATCTTTTTTATGAAATCTGAGTCATTTTCAATGCATTCCAACAACTCCCTGACTGCAGACAGTCAATCTTCTTCTTTTTGGTCAGGGGATAGGAGTTTGGGCATGAATTTTGCAGACATACGTCTCATCCCCAAATCGACAGTAAGAATGGACAGTACTGACCCAAAACTGATGTCCATGTCCTCAGCAAGCTCCCTGAAAGTCAGTTGATGATTTCAGCATATTGCGGCACACACTGCTTCAACTTTGTCTTTATTCCTGCTTTTGGATGGCCGTCCAGAACGTTAGTCACTGTCAACATTTTGGCGGCCCTCTTGGAAACATTTGTACCAGTCATAAACTCAAGCACAACTCATGCATTCATCACCATACGCTTGCTGTAACTTGTCATAAGTCTCTTTAAACGAATCTCCAAGTTTCTGGCAGAATTTAAAGCAAATTCGCTGTTTGTTTTTTTCACTCATCATAAATCTGACACTGCTTTTACACGATACCAAACATCATGTGATTTAAAAAAGTACAGGTGTGCTGCAGTCATGCTACACTCTGCACATGCAGAGCACATAACTAGGTCACTGCATGCTTAATAGCATCGTCGTGCAACGTATTGTTATATAGCAAGACAACAAGTCTCAATTCCTTTTGATCACACCTCATATTGCATTACAGTAGTCTAGATGATGTAGCACTAGAGCCTGAACCATCACACAAAAGTCAAAAAGAACCAAATAAAAACGTTATGTATATTCAGAATACAACTTAAAGGAAACCTCACGAACAACTTTCTTGATCTGATCATAGAAGGAAAGTGTTGTGTCCAACAAAACACTAAGATACCAAACTTTTCCAGGATTGGTGTAGTAGAGGGACCCAGAGAAAGAGCCTGGGGGAGAGATATCTCATCTCTGCAGACTATTAATGCTTCTCACTTGGTATAATTGATCATTCCATATCGTCCTACTAGACCAGTCCAGACAAGTGGGTTGTGTCCCCCTACCTGCAGATTGGTGGAAACAAAGAACCAATGAAAAGTCCAGGTTTCAATGACATCACTCCTATACCTCTATCCACCTCAGCCACCAGAGGCCTCTTCAATATTTTTGTCTCCAACAGATGGTGGATTGATTTTCTTCTCTCTGAAGAAAATCCAAATATTTAAGAGGAAAATATTGATTAAACACCTGTGAATGACCACCTTGAGGGTGTCACACACTTGAGTGTGTCTCCGAAATGCTTCCTGTTCCACGTGCAGGACCCAAAAGACAGGCAGAGCTCCGGAGTCTCAATGCGTGGATGAGACAATGGTGCAAGGATGAGGGTTTTGGATTTGTTAGGAACTGGGGAACATTCTGGGGAAAGGGGGGGCTCTTCCGAAGGGATGGGCTTCACCTTAATCAGGATGGGACCAGACTGCTGGCATTAACCTTTAAAAAAGAGATAGAGAAGCTTTTAAACTAGAAAATAGGGGAAAGCCGACAGTCACCCAGGAGCGCATGGTTCGGACGAAGGTATCCTTGAAGGATACTACCAAAAGCAGTGAGGTTCCAAAAGGGAGTATAGTAGCCCAAATGCTCTTGAGTAAGGAGCAGACAGAGCATAAAGATTCCAAATTACCCATGCCTACCAATAGCCAGATTAATATTAATAAAATACAGTCTCTAAAATGCTTGTATGCCAATGCTAGAAGTCTAAACAATAAGATGGGAGAGTTAGAATATATAGCATTAAATGAGAGGTTAGATATGATTGCACTCTCAGAGACATGGTGGAAGGAGGATAACCAGTGGGACACTGTGATACCTGGATACAAACTATATCGTAATGATAGAGCTGATCAAATTGGTGGAGGGGTTGCGCTCTATGTTAGAGAGGGCATTGAGTCAGAAAGGATTAAAGTTTTACAGGGAACAAAATTTGCTGTAGAATCTCTATGGATTGAAATTCCATTTATGAAGGGGAAGGTGATGGCAGTGGGAGTATACTATCGACCGCCTGGCCAGAATGAACAAATGGATGATGAAATGCTCAAAGAAATCAAGAAAGCTAACAAAAGTCACAACAGAGTAGTAATAATGGGTGATTTCAATTACCCCGGTATCGACTGGGTCAGTGTCACAGCAGGACAAGCTAAAGAGATAAATTTTCTAGATGAAATAAATGACTGCTTCTTGGAGCAGCTGGTTCATGAACCAACCAGAGGGGAAGCCATACTGGACCTAGTCCTTAGTGGAACGCCAGATCTGGTGCAAGAAATAAGGGTGTTGGGACCACTTGGCAATAGTTATCATAGTATGATCATGTTTGATTTAATTAGTGGAGGACAGATAGTAAAGGAATCCACAGTACTACCTTTTAACTTTCAAAAGGGAGACTATGATAAAATGAGGAATATAGTTAGGAAAAAACTAAAAGGAGCGGTTCCAAAGGTTAAAGACTTACAGCAAGCTTGGGTGTTATTTAAAAATACTATCCTCGAAGCCCAGACCAGCTGTATTCCACGCATTAAGAAAAGTGGAAGAAAGTCCAAAAAACTGCCAGCATGGTTTAAAGGTGAGGTCAGAGAGGCTGTTGCTGCCAAAAAAGCAACCTTCAGGAAATGGAAAAAAGAGCCAAATGATGAAAACTGGAAACAGCACAAACACTGGCAAGTTAAATGCAAAGCATTGATAAGGCAGGCAAAGCGTGAATTTGAGAAGAAACTTGCTACGGAAGCAAAAACACGAAATAAAGACTTTTTCAAGTACATTCGTAGCAAAAGGCCTGTGAGAGAGTCAATTGGACCATTAGATGATAGAGGGGTAAAAGGGGCAGTAAGAGGCTATAGCAGAGAGACTGAATGAATTATTTGCTTCGGTCTTTACTGAGGAAGATGTAGGGATGTTACCCAAGACTGAAGTGGTATTTAAAGGTGATACTGCAGAGGAATTGAGAGAAATATCGCTACACTGGGAAGATATATTACAACTATTTGATAAACTGAATAGTAGCAAATCACCTGGACCGGATGGTATACATCCCAGAGTGTTGAAAGAACTGAAATATGAGATTGCAGACCTGCTATTGGTAATCTGTGAACTTTCATTAAAATCATCTGTAATACCTGAAGATTGGAGGGTCGCCAACGTAACACCAATTTTTAAAAAGGGTTCCAGGGGTGACCCGGGAAATTACAGACCGGTGAGCCTGACGTCAGTACCAGGGAAAATGGTAGAAACCATCATAAAGAACAAAATTACACAGCATGTAGATAGTCATGGCCTAATGGGAGACAGCCAACATGGCTTTAGACAAGGAAGATCTTGTCTTACTAATCTGATATGTTTTTTTGAAGGTGTGCATAAACAGGTAGACAAAGGTGAGTCGGTTGATATAGTGTATCTGGACTTTCAGAAAGCTTTTGACAAGGTCCCCCATCAGAGACTTTTGGCAAAGCTAAAAAGTCATGGGATAGGAGGCAGTGTACTATTGTGGATCGGGAACTGGTTAAAAGATAGAAAGCAGAGGGTAGGGCTAAATGACCAATATTCCCAATGGAAAAAGGTGAATAGTGGAGTACCCCAGGGATCTGTACTGGGTCCGCTGCTTTTTGACATATTCATAAATGACCTGGAAAAGGGAATAACTAGTGAGGTTATCAAATTTGCAGATGACACAAAACTGTTTAAAGTTGTTAAAACCCAAGAGGATTGTGGAAAACTGCAGGAGGATCTGGATAAATTGGAAGACTGGGCATCCAAATGGCAGATGAAATTTAATGTGGACAAGTGCAAAGTTATGCACCTAGGAAAGAACAACCCACACTATAGTTACACGATGCAAGGCTCCACATTAGAAACCACCACCCAGGAAAAAGATTTAGGAGTCATCGTGGATAACATGTTAAAACCCTCTGCCCAGTGTGCAGCAGCGGCCAAGAAAGCAAATAGAATGCTAGGTATCATAAGGAAAGGGATGGAGAATAAAACAAAGGATATTATAATGCCTCTGTATCGCTCCATGGTACGACCGCACCTTGAATATTGTGTGCAATTCTGGTCACCGTATCTTAAAAAGGACATAGCGTTATTAGAAAAAGTACAGAGAAGAGCCACCAAATTGGTGAAGGGGATGGAAGGCTACTCCTATGAAGAGAGGCTAAAAAGGTTAGGGCTCTTTAACCTGGAAAAGAGACGGCTGAGGGGAGATATGATAGAGGTCTATAAATTAATGAATGGAGTGGAACGGATAAACGTGGATCAATTGTTTACGCTATCAGAATATAGAAAGACTAGGGGACATGTAATGAAGCTACAGGGTAAACTATTTAAGACAAATAAGAGAAAATATTTTTTCACTCAACGTGTAATCAAACTCTGGAATCTGTTACCGGAGGATGTAGTAAGGGCTGTTAGTATAGCTGGGTTTAAAAAAGGTTTGGACAAGTTCCTGGAGGAAAGGTCCATAAACCACTATTGAAAAGGGACCCAGGATATCAATGCTTGACCCAGTACAAGCATTGTGGAACCTTTGTCTTTTGGGGATATTGCTAGTGTCGTGCCCTCTCTGGCCAAGCGGTAGCCACTGGTATTGCAAGGCTCTGGAGGGTGGTAGTTGTGCCTTCACTGAGATAAACCACAAAACACTTCTTTCCAAATTAAAGGGTTTTATTCCCCGTCCCTTGAGGGTACTTTTATCTTCAGGAACATAAATCAAATGCCTTGCTTGGACATATAACATAAAGTAACAAAAGCAAACAGAACTTGCTTCCTTCAGCTTTCAAAACAACAAATAAATGAAAAGAACAAAACAGCTTAAATATTTCAATATGGTTCTTTCTCCTGTAGCTGACAGCACAGCTTATATCTGCTTCACTTAGAGAGAGCTGCAGCCTGTTGCTTATAACACTAAAGCTATGACACAAACTAATTACTTATCTGAGAGAGAACTCAGGTTCAATCAAGGTCAAAGAGCAGTCCATCAATTCTGGCATATCATTTTCTTCTGCATTTTGATATTCCATTAACTCCGGCTGACTGGAAGGTTCATTCTGGACCTCAGCAGTAACGTGGGAGAATGGCTGGTTAACCTCGTAAGACAGGAAGTTCCTCTCTTCCTTAGAGCTAGTGTCTCTCTGGGAATTACCATGTATTCTAGAGTTGAGCTTTTCAGGGCACTGCCCCTGCTGGTATTTTAGAATATAGCTCAACTCCTGGTTTGCTCTGCTAGTGGGATAATTAAGGGAATTTCTCTGCCGGTTCAGGCTTCCCTTTTGTAACCCAGCTGAGCTAGATTGGAGAGCTCGTGACGGAGTTTCACAGGGAGCTGTGAGCTTACAATGACTACAAAACTCTTCAGCTTTATCTGGTAAGTAAAACCTTTTTCTTCTAGGGTTTTTAAAACCAGAAGAAGGGATATTTTCAGCCTCTAGATAGTGGGACCTTGTGTGCCTATTTCCATACCTCCAGGGTTGTCTTCTTTCATATGGCAAATCACTCTTGCATTCACTCTGTGCACTGGAACCTGCAACTGCAGTCTTCTGGCGTCTCTCTGGCTCAAACACACTATCTGGCTGTTGATATCTCTCTGCTTCACTCAGGTCTTCGGTTCCCCTCTGACCTTCACGTTGGCTCTCTAGTTGCTCCAAAGCCTCATTGTCACTCTCTCTTACATTCTCATACCTGCTCCATGCTTCCCAGGGTTTTAGCTGCCTTTGCTGTATTCTCTCAGAGTGTGTCCGTGGCTGCTTCAGCTCCTCTCCCTCTCTGATTGTCTGGGAGCCTATTTTATCCCAGTGTTTCCTTGCTCCACCCCCACCCAGCTGAACCCTGTCAGGTAAAGTGAATTCCCTTCCTTTGCTGGCTGGGTGTGTCCTCATTGGGCTTTTGCACGTGTTTCTAGGTTGCTCACGGTAACCATCTGACATTTCCTTGTTTACCCTGTCACTTTTCCTGTGCTCCTTTATGCTGAACTGCGTTTTCTCGTGTTGTTCGGGGTCTGCACTGTTACACTAGGTACGTATGACCTAGATTGGCCACTGTTGGAAACAGGATACTGGGCTTGATGGACCTCGGTCTGACCCAGTATGGCATGTCTTATGTTCTTATGTTCTTAGGCACCACTAGACTCTGGTCATTTTGATAACCATAGGAGGAGGGAAAATTGGTTCAACTCCATGCACTTGCCATGATAAGAGCCTGTTGAGCAGCCAGAAATTGGAAGGATCTCCTCTTCTGTCCTTCCTGCTCTCTCCCAAAGATTGCAGAAAGTTCTCAAGGGATCTCCCTGCCAGCTACCTTCAAGCCTTGTCAACTCAACACATTGCCGGGAGAGTGGGAGTTGAGTCAGGGGGCATTTCAGTTGAATCTGTGCCATTGGAGTCTGCCCCACATGGATCTGATGGTGACCCACTCCAAAGCCAAAGTTTGCTGTTTCTTCTGTCGCCGCACGGAGATGGGGTCCAAGGGCATCAATGCCCTGTCTCTTCCTTGGCCAAGTCAGCACCTGCTGTACATGTTTCCTCTGTGGTCCCTGGTGTGGCATGTGATTCGGTGTATAGAACGCCACCCAGGCAGCATTGTTCTGGTGGCACCAGATTGGCCGAGGAGAGTGTGGTTTGGAGACCTGATGCGGCTTCTGCAGGCGCCTCCTCTTCATTTGCCTCCATCTTGGGCCCTATTGCAGCAGGGACTAGTCGTCTTGGAGGACCTGGTTCCCTTCTCGCTTACAGCTTGGCTCTTGAAAGGAGATGGCTAGTACATAGGGGCTATTCTTCAATGGTGATCTTCACTCTGCTCAGTGCCCAGAGGAGGTCTAGGCTAGCATATGTGCAGGTCTGGTGCCTCTTTGAGCAATGGTGCGGCGCTTGGCATTTGGCTCCTAAGGCAGCCAAGGTGCCATCTCTGTTGGCTTTTCCACAGGATGACTTGGAGAAGGGCATTCCTCTTAGCTCCCTGAAAGTTCAGGTCGCAACTTTGACTTGTTTCTGAGGTCCAGTGGCTGGTAAGTCTTTAGCCTTGTACCTGGATATCTCACGCTTTTTCCAGGGGGTTTGGCATCTGTGTCCTCCCCTCTGGTCTGTGGTTCCTTTCTGGGATCTGTGTCTAGTCCTCATTGCCCAGATGGCGGTGCCCTTTGAGCTGTTGAAGCCCACTACTTTAAAGGATTTGAAGCTCAAGACTGACTTCTTGGTTGTGATTTGTTCCGCAAAGCGGATTTCCGAGCTGCAGACTCTTTTTTGCTCTGATCCTTATCTGTCCATTTTGAAAGGAGGTCCACCAAGAAAAGCACAACTCCACCTGAATAGAAGAAACCCAGTCCAAGAACGTGGTAAAAGGAAGGAGTTCTTTATTATACAAAAATATAACACGTCACAGCGTTTTGAAAGGAGGCCATTTCCATTCGGCCTGTGTCTTCCTTCTTGCCTAAGGTGATTTCTCTCTTTTTTGTGAACCAGATGTTCTGCCTGTCCTCCTCTAAGGAGCAGTGTTGGGGGAAGGATAAGGATCTTTGCCTTGTGGATGTTCACAGGGTTCTTCTCTGGTACATGACCGTTACAAATTCTTTTTGTAATCATCTTTTTGTGCCGTTTGCTGACCCATGCAAGGGTAACGCAGTGGCTATGTTGACTTTGTGGTGCTGGATTAAGGAGGCCATTGCCCCGACGTATCTGTTGTGGAACTGTCTGGTTCCAGAAGGCTGGCACGCCCATTCTGTCAGAGCACATGTGTCCTCATGGGCGAAGTGGAGTTCAGAAGCCCCTGCAGACATTTGTCGGGAGGCAACGTGTGCATCACTTTCCACTGTTGTCAAGCTTTACCGCTTGGATGTCCACTGAGTCAGACATGACCTTTGGCTCAAGGATTTTGTGAGCTGCTGTGTCTTCTTCCCACCCAGTGAAGTAGCTGTGGTACATCACATTTGTCTGGACTGGGCGAGCAGGACAGTATGGAAGGTGACATTTTAATTACCAGTTAATGTCTTTTCCTTGAGTCCTGCTATTCCTGTCCAGGGCCCACCTCTGAAACTGTATTTGCTCTGTTCTTTTGCTGCGGTACCCTAGGGTCTGCTATGATTTTTATACTTGGCTCTGCAGGTTCATCTTCTACTGACAGCCTTCTGTTTATGCTTTCCTGTACATAGTTCTCTATTGTTGATGACTCATTGTTACCCATGATTGACGTTTTCTGAGGCTTGCCATGTTTCTCCCATATGCTTTGGGACGAATACTGAAGAGAAGGATAGATACATAGGACTGATGTCGTCAAAACCTGGGCTTTTCATTGGTTCTTTGTTTCCACCAATCTGCTGGTAGGGGAACACAACCCACTTGTCTGGACTGGTCTAGCAGGACTCAAGGAAATTACATTAACTGATAAGTAAAATGTCACCTTAATCCATTGTCAGTTAACCACTGTACAATGGAAGAAAACTGTTGAAAAATCTGCAATGACCTGTCAGACGGCTGCCTGGGTGAGAAGGTTCACAGTCTTGGCAAGTGCATATATCAATATGATTTGCAAGGGATTGTGGGAAATGCAGTCCATTCACACCAGACACAGCTGCTCACAATAATTAGTTGTGCTTGAGTGTAAAGCCAATAAGATATTTATTTATGGGGTTATTTCTCCCAACACAGATATGCTTGGTAGCACATAAAACAGGATACTTGCTTTCAGTGTTAAACTTGGAAAAACAAAATCAGGAAAACAGTTGAACTTGTCAGGCAATCAAAGCAAAAGAATAAAGACCTGGTTGGTAACAAACTGGTCTTTTCCGTAGGCTTTAGCTAATATTTTCTTAGCAGTGTTTCAAACAACAAGCAAAACCCACAAAGAAGGGAAAAACTGTTCTTTTCAGGTTAACTTCTTTTATCTTCACACATAGATTCAGAAGTGATTCCCTCAGAGCTCACAAGCAATTAGGTAAGGCTCAATTGCTAGCAGTTATCCAGCTGAAACCCCTTAGCTGGCTTGCTTTCTACTGCGTGGCCCAAAATCCTACTCAGGAGCTTTTCTGAGTAGATTAAAGAACAAGTTTGTATTTCTTAGTGATGGTTGCTGTACTTTGTAACAGTAAATTACCAAAGGAGTTTAGACAGAGAGCAATCCATATATTCACAGCCTGTATCTAAGACCGCTCCCCCTTCTTCAACAATCATGGGTTCAATATCATGGATTGGCACAGAGGAATTTCTCAATGTAGCACTCTCAGGAGAATACTTGTTTCCCTGCTGTCTTTCAAGGTTATAGCTAGGGTATAGATCAGTGTTCTTACCTGAGCTTCCATTGCTGTTAGAGTTCCTCTCTAAATAGCCTGGCCAGTATGTAGTCCAGTTCTTATGTCCAGCCTTCCAATCCAGATCCCTGGACACTGGATCTCTCTTCACATACCTTCTGGCACGGGTCTTAGTGTCCCTTCCACGTGCAGCCGTCTCCCTCACAGGTACCGTCTGGAGATTCCTAGCTCTGCAGCACCATTCCTCTGGCTTTCCCCAGTCCAATGGTGTATGCTGGCCTTTTGAATGTCTCCCAGTATACGTACTGCTCTGGACTCCTCTAGACCTCCCAAATGCTTTTCTCTTCTTTCTTCCAAAGGGTTTCTTGCCCTCTCTGTCCGTCCGCTCTGGCTTCTGCTTCTGGTGATCCTCCAGATGATGAAGCTGTCCAAGATGAGGACCAAGATCAAACTGAGGATCTCCCAGATGAAACTGAGGATCAGGATAATTCTCTGTAGAATAAACTCTATGTTTATGTTTAATAAAACTTGATATACCGCCCAACGCCATAGGCATCTGAGCGGTTCACAATAAAAACATTATTCAGGTTTTTTAAAAACTCTACCTTTATTCTGCTTTGATGAGTGCTCCACCCTAGCACAGCGCAGCTGTGCTGAATCAGGCCCTGCCCTTTGAGATGAGTGCTTGGGGATTACCTCATAGCCCTCCTTATTGAACACACGTTTCTCCACTTCAGCTCCTCTAATGGCTGTTGGAAACCTGGTGCATTCTGGGACTGGTAGTCTTTTATAGAAGAATTCTGTTTTCTTATTTCTACCAGAACTGACAGGTTGCTTGTTCAGAGTCACTTCACCTTTACTATAGCTCCTTCCTGAGCTATGATAAGCTTCCTTATCACAGACCTCAAAGCGATGTTGTTGTTGTTAAGTGCCGTCGAGTCGGAGTCGACTCATGGCGACCCTCTGGATAGCTATCCTAAATTGTGTTCGGTCTTCAGTCAGGCGGCTCATTGTTGACAGACTGGCACCCGTAGCTGCTGTTATTGTAGCGATCCATCTCATTGCTGGCCTTCCTCTTTTGCGTTGACCTTCTATCTTGCCAAGCATGATGTCTTTCTCTAATGATCTCTCTCTTCGCATGATGTGTCTGAAGTATGAAAGTCGAAGTCTTGTCATCTGAGCTTCTAAAGAAAGCTTAGGTTTGATCTCCTCTAGTACCGACTGGTTTGTTCTTCGGGCAGTCCATGGTATACACAGTATTCGCCGCCAGCACCATAATTCAAAGGCATCAATTTTCTTCCTGTCTTTTTCACTGTCCAGCTTTCACATCCATATGATGTTATTGAAAATACCATGGCTTGAACAAGTCGAATCTTTGTATGGAGAGAGACATCTCTGCTCTTGAGAATCTTATCTAGGTCTTTCATAGCCATTCTGCCAAGAGCAATGCGTCGTCTGATTTCTTGACTGCTTGTTGCTTCTTTATTGATAGTTGATCCAAGTAGGTTAAAGTTGTTCACGATTTCAATTTCTTCTCCTTCAACGATGAACCTGTTGATTATGCCAGTTGTCATGATCTTTGTCTTCTTTACATTAAGGTGCAGGCCCATTTTGAGACTATGTTCTTTGATTGTGAGAAGCAAATGTTTCAGATCATCATCATCATCATCAACAGCCGTTTCAACCTATACCTTATGATCAGGAACCATTGGTGATGAAAGAAGAAGTTGAAGCAGCATTGAAAGCCTTATCAAAGAACAAAGCACCAGGCATTGATAGCATTCCCATAGAAGTATTGCAGCAATCTGATGCAGCTGTTACCGTACTTACAAGGCTCTGCCAAGAAATATGGAAGACAACATCATGGCCAACTGACTGGAAAAGATCTGTGTTTATAGCAATATCAAAGCGATACCAGTGTGGAATTTTTCATAAATTAAAATATCATTAGCATAGATATGGAATTCAGTCCCAGTTGTCAAAGTAATATACAAAAAGGAGCCATATAAAGATTGAACAGTGTTGCAGAGAGGGCCGAACCTTGCGGTATCCCCCTTCTGTATGATACACCTTGAAGACAACTTCCCCATAAAACTAATCCGGGGTGATCTTTCCACTAAAAATGATCAGAACCATTGAACCACCTTCCCAGCCAAACCGTATTCATTCACGTGGGACAGCAGTACTGTAACAAAGAATCAAGAGCGCAGGAAATGACAATGAACAATAGTAGGCAGTCTGCTTACAAGTAAGAGCCCGCAACAACTGATCGAGCAGCAAAATCATTCTGGTCTCAGCACCGTGGCAGACTTGAAAGCCATGTTGCCAAGGATCTAACACTTGGTGATCTTCAACAAATTAATTGAGTTATAGCTGGACTGCTTGTTCAATAATCCTAAATAAAAATGGGAGACAAGATATGGGATGATAATTCAGTATATTGTGAGGACCACCATTGCTGCTGCACTGAGGCCCTTTTAAGAGCAGGAGATACTTCACCAAAGTGTAAAGAGGAATTCAATACCACACATAAAAATAACAGGACAGTATTACGTGGAGCCCGAATCCAGTAGGGGCACATCCAGGCCGTCTGGACTGCCCCAAACAGAATGGATCCGTTAGGACCCGATTCTGCATCGCAGGAGCCAGACATTCCTGTGGGTGCAGGATTGCGACCTGGGAGATGGCCCTGCATCCGCCAGGGGACGTCCTCTGCACAGCACAACTTGCCCGCTGCCATGGAGCCCCTGTTTCCCCACCACCTGACCCCAGCGGGGACAGCTGCGGCCCAGATCGGACGACAGAGACTTACCTTGCTCGCCGCCATCGCTACTGGGGAGCTGGCCAGCCGATCTGGAGGAATAGCCAGTGCTTATTCCACCTCCAAGGTGGAATAAACTGGTCATCCCCTGGAGATCCCCAGACGTATAGGGCTGTGACTGGAATCAGCTCTGTACATCCAGGGGTCGGTCCCACCCACTCTCTGCCCGTCCCCTGCAGCATGCACACCGGCTATGCGTGCAAGGGGGCCCAGAGGCGGCATATGATTCAGGTGGCCAGTGAGGTTGGATGTTCCCACCGGGACATACAGCCCCGCTACTCACCTTGCAGAATTGGACCCATAGTGACTTGTCCTCTTGATTGTCACAGCAGCTATGGTCAATATGTCAGTTGCAATTAGGTAGAAGCTTAGAGGTATCAACCAGAGAGAGCTCCAAAAAGCTGGTCCACTGTTTAACTGGTATAAATGATCAGCGAATTGATCAGGCAAAAATTAAGCTTCTATTTTATGAGATTCAGGTTATGAGGTCAAGGAGTGACCTACAGAAAACAGCTCACGGGGTCGTGACAGAGTCTCATTAATCGTGTAATGAGGACATTTAGTTGCTTCCACTTTCTGACAATATTACATATGCATAGCAGTATAGGATGTACGAGCATCCTCGGAGCATTGTTTCCACCAGAGGCACTATGTCCTATGCAGCTCATATTTCATGTCTAGAAGATAATCATTGAACTAGAGAGCAAACTCCACCCTTTATCTTAGGCAAGTTTCAGTTGTAGTATTCCAAAGACTAACTGATTAATATCATAGCTAAGAGGAGGGCCGGCCCCAGAATTGGTTCAAGGTGTTGGTGCCCTAGGCAAACTTTAAGCTTTAACCCTCCACCCCTGACTGTCAAAATCTATTGTTTAGCCTTGAATGCTCTACTCTTTGCTGCCCCCAGAGGCTGTTACCCTAGGCAACTGCCTAGTTTGCCTAATGGATAGAGAGTCCTGGCTCGGAGGTGACTTCTCCTTATGCGCCTTTGAAGCTTGTGTGGCTTTTAAAGCTCGATATCAGTATCAGTCTGTAAGCCTACCAGTAGGTTGTCTAGCATTAGTATGGATCGAGCACTACATGGAAGATATCGATAACTGAAATTTTATTAATGAATGGTCAATCCATGGAACTATGTGAAATGAAAATACAGTACAGGATGTAGCCATACCAGCTACTACGGGTGAGAAGACTGAATCAAGGGTATGCCCATCCCCACCCACCCACCCACACATAACGTAGGTGTAGTAACATTTTGACAAAGGCCTAACACCTCCATGGCAGACGGGAATTGATCAACCATCATACAATGCAATCTCTCTTCAACATGAAGATTGAAATCTCCCATTACTAGTACATTTGTGAGATCACAAGGCAGAGCAGCTAGTCATTCAGTGAAAGGCATTGCATCAATCTTCACGTAATGGGATGGAATGTAAACCACACAAATACCCCAGACATGGTTGTGGAGAAGGCAGGCCTCAGAATTGTAAGTCTGAAACCTTGCTTTGAATATGCCTCCTTAGGGAGGAGCAATCTAGCAATCAAACACTACCTCCTTGGCCTGGTAGAGGAGGCTACATACCTAGGAGGACAAAACGCTATCAGCAGCTGTTAACCAAGACTCTGTTAACCTTTGTATGCCTAGCTTAAAGGAGGAAAGTTAAATTGTTTATTAAAAAGGTCTTATGACAAGAGTGAACATTAAGACATGCAGTTGATAATTTTAACACAGAGGAGTCCGCCATCTTGGATATAGACACGGGCACTGATTGTACCCCTCAAAAACATGTCTTTCCCAGGCATTTGCCAGGGTGCCATAAACCGCCTTATACCCAAACAACTGGAATAAGACATATCTCCAGGAACAAGCAGGAATGAGTCTTCACATATGGGTATCGTCGGTACCGACGGAGCCCGCGCAGGAACGCTCCCCAGCGTCCAATAGGAACACTTTTGGGAGTGTGCATCCACGCATGCGCGCTGCCTTCCCGCCCATCTACCTCCCTCTCTTCAGTTCTTCGTTTTCTGCGGAGCCGACAGGACGTGAACCCTGTCACCGCAGAAAATTCTACTTTTATTTCTTATTTTTTGTGGTCGCGCCTGCCTTAGTTCGACGCCCACCGGTACCAGCGGTGTTTTTTTCTTTCTTTCTTTCTAAAAAAAAAAAAAAAAAACCCACACAGAACTTGTGTTTTTCACTCAGGGGTTTTTCCCCTGCTTGGTGCCATTTTGGCCACTAGGCCCCTCTACTTTTCAACATGGAAAAACCAGCTACTGGTTTCAAAAAATGTTCAAAGCGTGGCAGCACAATTTCTGTCACAGACACCCACGACTGGTGTCTTAAATGTTTAGGTCCTGACCATTGCCCAGCGGAGTGTCTCCTGCAGGAAGCTGACTAAAAGAAGTCTTCAGAATCAAGCAAATCAACTCTGTGCCCTGTTTGCATCGGACACGATGTCAGTAGCATCAGTGTCCTCCAGGGCCTCTACTTCTTCCCAGGGATCTCAGGTAACTAAACATAAATCTAAGTCTAGCCGGTCCTCGAGAGGTAGATCTCCTTCTAAGTATCGAGATGCCTCTGGCATTGCCCTCGAGGATCCTGCACCGGCAAAGCAGCCCCGGCGGGAGTCTTCCGGCTCCAAAGCATTATCGGGGCTCCAGGATGTTCACGAGGCTTCGGCCTCGATGGACATTCCTGTTCCATGCTCAGGGGTTGTGGCCTCTTCGATCGGTACCGACACCCTGGCATCGGAAATGATGATGGATAAGAGACTCCTTGCCATTGAACGCAGTCTAGAAAATCTTTTGGCTGCTTCGGTACCACTAAAGTCGCTGCAGACCATTCCACAAGCACCGGTATCGCTGTCGGTACCAGTGCCAGTACCCGTGGTACCTGCTTTGGCAGGCTTACTTCCCCCAATGCCGAGTTTAGAATCACTCGCAAGCATGGGGAATCGGGTACCGACTCACTTCAAAAGAAGACATCTTTTAAAGGAGAACCCGGTGCTTCATCCCTTTGAGTCTTCTGATTCCGATGACTCAGATGTTTCCACCGGTACCAGAGCTGAACTTTTAAAAGATTCAACTCCTTCTCCTCAACGCAGAATGTCCCCTGTGATAAGGAAGCTTATCAGGACCCAGGAGACAGGGATAAAGAGAAGAAATTCACCCTTATCAAAGGACCTATTTTACAAGGTCAGAGACACAAAACTCCATTTACACCTAGAAAGCAGGTATTTCCTAGCTGCAATAGGTTGCAGAATGCCCCTAGTGGAGAAAAGGAGAGGGAATACAGGCCCAGGGTGAGGAACCCTTACGTCACTGAATTCCCCAATTGCTCAGCTGCCAAGAGGCAGTTTGATCTCCAACACCTGAGAGGAGAAGGGGTGGGGCTGGAGCCTGAGAGGTTTAAGACTAGGTCAGATTATCCAGAGAGAGAGAGGAGTAGGAATTCTTACTGGAAGAGGAATGGAGCTGGAATAGTAAGAACAGCAGGAACAAGGAGCACAAGTTGGAGGACAGGACGAGGAAGCTCAGGTGAATGGTGGCCAGAGAATGAGAGAGGAGAAGCTGATACAAGCCTTGACCCAGGTAGGAGCATTAGAAGCTTGTCTAATTTGGAGCAATACAGAGTTGCAAGAGACAGCTTTTGCCCTAACGGGAGGCAGTCAGTCAAGCCCTCTGAGCCAGACATGAAGGTAGAGCCTATGCAACTGGGTGAACTAGCTGTAGAAGAAGAAGACTCATACATGGATTTCTCTTTATGCCAATCTTCAAATACAGAGGGTTTGGAATGGAGTCAACCGTAAGGAAAACCTCCAGAGTCTGGTAACCCTGAGAGCCTGTAGATAACTTGTGAAAGTCCTGTATTAAAGGAGAAATACCTTTGCTGAGCAAACTGCAGCTGTCTAATTACAACTTGTTAAACAGCTGCTAGCCAGTGCAGTGCACAGCCTGAAGCCGTGCTGTCGGTGAAAGTAAGGAAAGCTTTGATTTTGGTTTCACTACTCCTAAAAATCTTGCATAGAGAATTGTTTGCCTTTGAAGAGTTTAACTTATTGTTGAAAGTTTTCCTGTGCTTGAGGAGACAAACAGCCGGGAAGTGTTCTGGACTGAGAGAAAAGAAACCTGTTCTAGGAAAAGCTGTTTCTGTTTGTTTTAAAACAGCACTGCTAACCATGTCTGGTAGCATTAGCTGTTGAAAGGACTTTTCTTTATGCTGAAGAAACGTTATGAGCTGTTTTGTTTTGAGTTCAGTTATATCCTGATGTATTTCTGAAAGAATCCTGGAGAAGCAATCCAAAGGTGTTATTTTGTGAACTTTGCGTTACCCCATAATATTTATGATCGAAATTGGTTTTATTGTTTTTCAAAATATTTTCCATGAAGATCAATACACTTTTGTATGCGTTTGAACCAATTTTTGAAGCACTTTTTCCACTCCGATTGAGGTAACTCCAAAACATGCGTTTTGAATGCATCAGCCGCATCTTCGGGTGTTGAAAATCGTTGACCACGTAATTTGTTTTTGATGTGCGGGAATAAAAATAAGTCATTGGGTGTCAAATCAGGGCTGTACGGTGGATGACCCATCAATTCGATGTTATGGCCAGTCAAAAATTCCTTTGTTTGAGCCAATGTGTGAGAGCTCGCATTGTCATGATGAAGAATTATTCGCCTCTTCTTCGACTTTTTCTGAATTTCTCTGAAGACTTCTGGTAAACAAATGGTCATGTACCATTCAGAATTGACCATCCTACGTTGCTCTAACGGCACTGTCGCCACATGACCGGTAATGCCGAAGAAACAGTCAACCATTTGCTTCAATGTGCTTCTTCCGCGAACAACTTTTGTTGGATTTGGCTCGTCTTGGAAGACCCATACAGTCGATTGCTGTTTTGTTTCGGGCTCATATGCATAGATCCATGATTCGTCACCTGTGTAGATGTTATACACAGACTTTGATGCACCTTGAATGTATTTTTTCAACATTTCCTTGCACCAGTCGACACGAGCCTGCTTTTGAGCGTTTGTCAGATTATGCGGGATCCAACACGAACAAATCTTTTTTACAGACAAATGATCATGCAATATCTTATTGATGCTTGTCATACTAATGCCCAAAGATGCCTCAATCTCACGGTATGTCACATGACGATCTTGCTTTATCAGTTCACACACAGCATCGATATTTTCTGGCACAACAACCGATTTTGGACGACCCTGACGGAATTCGTCCTGGAGCGAACGTCGGCCACGATTGAATTTGTTATACCAGTTTTTTACAGTGCTGTAGGATGGTGCTTTATCGCCGTATAAAAAATTAAGTTCATCGATGCACTCTTGTCTTGATAATCCACGTCGAAAGTTATGAAAAATAATCGCACAAAAATGTTCACGAGTTAATTCCATTTTTCGCCCGAGATGAATTTTTAAAGTTACTGTAAACAACAAATCGCGCTCAAATGATATAAGGTTATGTTCAACAATGTCAGTATTCCAATGGAACCATTGGATGGCACCTGGCAACACTTACTGTTGCTAAGGCTAGAAATATAAATAGCAACCCTCGTACCTTTCCCATGAGGCATTACAAGGCAGCCAGTCAGGTAAAGGCTAAATAGTGAATCTCTCCTATGACAAGCACGCCCCTCCATACTGTCTGTAAGGGGCTAAGGGCGTGACAGCCCTCCTGAGGACATGTCTTTTCACGATTTTGTGCGTGATATGTCAAAGGCACTTGCCATTACAGTGGTACCTGAAAAGGAACCTAGGGCAGAAGAATTAAGAATTCTTCAATACCCCTTGGCTCCAAAGGAAGCAGCGATGCTCCCCATACATCAGATCTTACATGATCTAATGTTGAGGATGTGGGAAACTCCTTTAACAGTTTCCCCACATTCTAGACGCCTTGACATTATGTATAGAGTGCCACCTTGTCCAGGTTTTCAAAAAACTCAGCTACCACACCATTCTATGGTGGTGGAGTCTGCCATGAGACGGATTAAGAGTACAAAGAGACACTTCTAATCCACCAGGTCGTGAATCTAGAACCCTGGATGCCTTTGGGCATAGATGTTTTCAGGCCTCCATGCTTTCAGCAAGGATTAGTTCCTATATTTTATACATGGGAATGTTTCTTGAGGAGGTTACAAAAAACTTAGAGCTTTTGAACCCTTTCCTTCAAGAGGATAAAAGACTATTCATCACTAGTCAAACATGCTCAGAATGTCTCTAAGTTCATGAATCGTGCTACCTTTGACTGTTTTGAATGTATTAGCAGAACCTCTGCCATAGCTATAGGAGCATGACGTATTGCCTGGCTCCAAGCTTCAGACTTGGAAGAATGGGTACAGGAAAAGCTGGGAAATATTCCTTGCACTGGAGAAAATCTTTTTGGCAAGGATTGGCAATCTAAGACTAATCAGCTTGACACTGATAATGCTACTTTAAATAGATTGTCAAAAATTTCTGCTAACCCAGCTAAGAAAAAGTCCTTTAAGAAACCCTTTTTCTCTAAGAAGAAAAAGTTCTATCCATCTTCCACCCCACAGGCATATGCAGGGCCGGCCCATCCATTGAGCAAGAATGTTTTTTGCACAGGGCCCCGCGTTTCAGGGGGCCCCGCGCAAAGAACATTCTGCTTACAAAGTAAATTTTAAAATAAAAAAAAAAAAGCTGTCTGCTGCCGCTGCCAGCAACGGCAGAATCGCATATCCCGCGGGCCCTCCCCCCCCCCCGACAGAGCCTGCCCTCCCTGCATCAGCTCCGTCGGCTTTCAGAGCTCGAAGGGAGACTAGTTTCCCTTCCGTGGCTCTGTTAAGCCCGCAGGGGCTGATGGGACCTCAAAGACTTCCGCAAAACAGCTGAAGACTACGCTGTTCATAGAACACTATGGACACGTCACTTGATCTAACTACCAGGAACTCCTAACATACCCCCCTCCGACCCCCTGATAAGAAATTGTATAATGGCACTCGATGAATCTTAATACCCAATGTATAGAATAATGTATTATAGCATATACTGTATCATAGCGCACTATGTACATAGTTCAACTAATCAAGCACACTATAACTTCTCACACACAAATCATGATATAGCTTCACTGCATGAAATACACGTTCACCTCTTTAGATTGTTTTGCTGTGATACCGCCTTGATTGTAGGATAAGGCGGTATAGAAATACTGTTAAATAAATAAATAATGGGGTTAGGACTGGAAGAGGGCTGATAGGGGGTTAGGACTGGGGCTATGGGGAGCTAAGTCTGGAAATGGGGTGATGGGGGTTAGGACTGGAAGTGAGCTGATGGGGGTTTAGGACTAGTAATGGGCTATGGGGGGGGCTTAAACTGAAAATTGGGTGATGGGGGTTAGGACTGGAAATGGGCTGATGGGGTTAGGACTGGGAGTGGGCTATGGGGGGCTTAAACTGAAAATTGGGTGATGGGGGGTTAGGACTGGAAATGGGCTGATGGGATTAGGACTGAGAGTGGGCTGATGGGGACTTAGGACTGGTAATAGGCTATGGGGGGGGGGCTAGGACTGGTAATGGGTTGGGGGGGTTCCTAGGACTGGAAATGGACTGAGGGGAAGGGGGGGGGCTTGAACTGAAAATAGCTGATGGGGAGGGGGCTTGGAATGGAAATGGGCTGAGTGGAAGTGGGGCCTGAACTGCAAATAGCTGATGGGGAGGGGGGCTTGGAATGGAAATGGGTTGTGAGGGGAGGGAGCTAGGACAGGAAATGGGCTGATGAAGGGGGCTAGGATAGGACTGGGAATTGGGTGTTGGGGGGAGCTAAGATTGGAAATGGGCTGTGGTGGGGGCTTGGATTGAAATAGACTTATGGAGGGGCTAGAACTGGAAGTAGGCTCATGGGGGGCTTGGATTGGAAATGGACTGAGTGGAGGGGAGCTAGGATTTGACATGGGCTGATGGTGGGGCTAGGAAAGGACTAGAAATGGGCTGATGGGAGGCTGGTATTGGAAATGAGCTGATGGAGGGACTTGGATAGGACTGGAAATGGATGAGGGAGCTAGGACTGGAAATGGGCTGATGCGGGGACTAGAAGGGAGTGGATACTGGGTGGGGCTGGAACTAGAAGGGAGTTGATGTTGGGGAGATTAGAATGGGATGGAGCTGGGAGAGTGAAATGGAGAGGGGAAAAATATTTTGTGTGGGACGGAAGAAAAATCTACAATTGGCTGGTTATTGGGAGAGTAAGTGGGGATTGAGGATGGAGGGGTAAAATTTGAGTGGATGAAATAGGAATGAGGAAAGAGCAAAAGGAGAAAGATTAGTATGTTAAAGCAGATGTAGAGAGAGAATGGAAAAAAATTAGAAGAGAGAAGAAAGGACAAATGGACAGCAGACGATGGAGAGTTAGCAGAAGACACAAAGAAACCAGAAGAAAGTGGCTGGAGCAATAGCAACTGAAAAAAAATGCACAAAAGGTAGAAAGATATCTCTTTATTTTAATTTAATTTTATCTTTAATTTATTAACTGGAATATGTCAGCTCTGGGAAATGTACTAAACAAAGCGCAGACGTTAATGATGCACAAGAGGAAATTAATTTATAGTTTTATTTCTACAGTGTTGTAATTCCAAGTTTGGCTTTTGGGGTTCCCAGTTTAATTGTCTTCCTGTTTCTAAATTGTGATTCCTTGTTTGGTGATGGTCTGTGTTCTGCATGTGTAACTGAGCTGAGGTATTCTGTTTATGTAATTCCTATTTGACATTGCCACTTGTTCCATTTCCCCAGTAGGTCATGTATTGTTATTCTCTGAAATGTATTGGTTTAATATTTGCAGTGTTGCCTTTTGATAGGGTATGGTGCTTTGTGAGTCCTGGTAGTGCTGTTAGGATATGGCGGGTTTGCTATGGGTTCTAAATGGGCAGTGTTTGTAGTAGTTCCTAATGTGCCTGGCGGTTGGCATTGGATTATAGTAATGTAGAAATCTTTTAGTCTTTCTTTATCCATATATATTAAGAGGCATGCTTACTAAAAGACAGTGTATGGTAACATTATGCAAATATTTATGCAAATGAGGCCCCTTATGCAAATGAGGCCCCACACCGAGTCTCCGCACATGGCCCCGCACCCCCCTTGGGCCGCCCCTGGGCATATGTTCCCCAAAAAGGGCAACAACAGACGAGACAAAGAAAACCCAAACCTCAGCAGGCTCAACAGACTCAGCCTCCTCAGGGTTTTGACTTTTATCTAGAGAACTTAATCATTCTTCCTGTGTTAGGCCCAGAATCTCTAAATATTCCAGGCCGTATCTGCCATTTTGTCAAAAGATGGCAACAAATCACATCAGAAGCCTGGACTTTGTCCATAGTGAGTCTGGGGTACAAGCTTCGTTTCCTCAGCTTGCCACCATCCACAGTAGTAAAACAGTTCAACTCTCAACCTCTAGGCATAGACCTCTTGCTACAAGAGGTCTCTACTCTTCTAACTCAAGGAGCTATAGAAGAGGTTCCTCTATGCCAACAAGGTACAGGGTTTTACTCCCCCTATTTTCTCATTCCAAAAAAGACAGGGGGTTTAAGGCCAATTCTAGATCTCAGAGAGCTGAACAAATATCTAGTCTGAGAGAAGTTCAAAATGCTTTCCCTCGGCTCTCTTCTGCCATACTTTCACAGGCAAGATTGGCTATGTTCTCTAGATTTAAAAGACGCCTACATGTATATCCTTATTCATGTAGATCACAGGAAATTTCTTCGGTTCCTAGTCCAGGGAAGACTTTTCCAGTACAGAGCCCTTCCCTTTGGGCTGGCCTCTGCTCCAAGGGTCTTCACAAAATGCATGGCAGTAGTAGTAGCATTCATGAGGACCCTGGGGATTTTTGTCTTCCCTTACTTGGACGATTGGCTCATCTGGGCGCAGTCAAATCAAGAAGCTCATCAGGCCCTATTGCGAGCAAAACAAATACTCCAGTATTTGGGATGGGTCATAAATCTTCCAAAGTCCCAACTCACCCCATCTCAATCCCTCGAGTTTATAGGAGCTTGCTTGGACACACAGCTTGCAAGGGCCTTCCTGCCCCAACCACGCTGTCTGCGAATCATCGAGCTAGCATCTCAAGCAGCACTGCAGACCTTCCTTTCTGCTCGACAGATGCTTCGCCTACTAGGTCACATGGCATCTACGGTCCATGTAATACCTTACGCTCGTCTTCACATGAGAGCGGCCCAGTGGACCTTAGCTTCCCAATGGTCCCAGGCCTCAGGAAGCCTGTCAGACAAGATCAGAGTTACCACACGCCTGATTCTGTCTCTCCGTTGGTGGCAGTCTCTAGAAAACCTTTTAATAGGCTCTCCTTTCCAGCAACCACCACCTCAGGCTATCCTAACAACAGATGCCTTCAAGATGGGTTGGGGAGCCCACTTGGGCAATCTATCAACGTAGGGCCTTTGGTCCTCACAGGAGGCTCTTCTTCATATAAACCTATTAGAACTTAGAGCCATCTCCAATGCTATTCAAGTCTTTTGCACCCAGCTCATAAACAAAACAATTCTGGTGCAAACAGACAATCAAGTAGCCATGTTTTACCTCAACAAACAAGGCGGAACAGGCTCTCTGCAACTATGCAACGAAGCTCTGCGACTATGGGCCTTTGCCAGAGAGCATCAGATTCATCTGCTGGCAGTCTATCTTCCAGGCGTTCAAAACGTTTGGGCAGACAGACTCAGTCGAGTACTCCTGCCACACGAGTGGTCACTCCACTCCTACCATCTTGCTCGGGTTTTTCATGCTTGGAGGACACCAGACATAGACCTCTTTGCAAGTCCACAGAATGCCAAACTTCCCCGGTTTTGTTCCAGACTTCCAGTACAGAACTGTCAAACCAGGGATGCATTCCTGCACCACTGGGGTCAGGATTACCTATATGCATTTCCACCAATCCTCTAATCCCCAAAACCTTATTCAAGCTTCAGAGGGACAAAGGACGCATGATCCTCATAGCGCCTTCCTGGCCGAGGCAAACATGGTATCCTCTTCTCTTGTGTCTCTCTCAAGCCACCCCTCTGGAGTTAGGGAGTGCTCCAGATCTTTTGTCCCAGGGCAACTGATCTCTACTACACCCCAGTCCCCAGTCCCTACATCTCAAGGCCTGGTTACTCAAGGCCTAGACTTTCAAGATCTAGACCTGTCTCAACAAGTGAAGGACATTCTTCTGGCCTCCAGGAAGCCTTCCACAAGACACTCTTATGCTTTTAAGTGGAAAAGGTTCTCTTCCTGGTGTTATCAGAGAGGACTTACTCCCTTTTCAGTACCAGTAGACTCTCTTCTAGAGTATCTCCTTCATTTGTCGGCTTCTGGTCTTCAGACCAATTCTGTTAGAGTCCATCTTAGTGCTATTGCTGCATCTCATAAGCTCTTAGATGGACAACCAATTTCCTCTCATCCACTTATTTCTAGATTTATGAGATGACTTCTTCTAACAAAACCTCCCATTAAACCACCTCCAGTGGCATGGGATCTTAACCTTGTTCTAGGGGTACTCATGGAGCCACCTTTTGAGCCTTTGGCTACTTCGGATCTGAAGTTTTTTTCATGGAAAGTCATTTTCCTAATTGCCATCACTTCTGCAAGACGCAGTAGTGAACTTCAGGCTTTAGTGGCTGATCTATCTTATACGAGGTTTCATCATGATAAGGTGGTCCTTAGGACTCATCCTCATTTTCTTCCAAAGGTGGTTTCACCTTTTCATCTAAACCAATCAGTTTATCTTCCCGTTTTCTTTCCTAGGCCTCATTCTTCCTCTGCGGAAAGGAAACTTCATACTTTGGACTGTAAAATAGCTCTAGCTTTTTATCTCCAAAGGACCCAGCCTCACAGAAAGTCTTCTCAGCTTTTTGTGGCTTTTGACTCTAGCCATTTAGGTCTTCCTGTCACTAAGAGAACCCTCTCTAGATGGATTGCAGATTGTATTTCCTATACATATCAAAGTAAAGGAATACCTCTGGAAGGCCATGTCACAGCTCATAATGTCAGAGCCATGGCAGCCTCAACAGCTAACCTTCGTTCAGTGGCTATTGATGAAATCTGCAAAGCAGCAACTTGGGCCTCAGTACATACTTTCACTGCCCATTATTGTCTGGACAAGGACTCCCGCCGGGATGCCTTGTTTGGTCAAGCTGTTCTGCAACACCTTTTCCACTCATAGTTCAACTCCTACCCTCCATCCACTTGGATGCCTGAGGTCCCTGGGGGAAGCATGGCCCATCTACATAGATTTGCTACATGCTGGGTCTTCCCTAGGCATCTTTCAGCTGGGGAGTCCACATATGTGAAGACTCATTCCTGCTTGTTCCTGGAGATAGCGTAGTTACTCACCTGTAACAGGTGATCTCCGGGAACAGCAGGAATAAGTCTTCACAACCCACCCGCCTCCCCTAGGAGTTGTCTTTCTCTCTCTCTCTCTCTCTCTATTTTTATCTACTTCTCTCCTTCGGTCTCAGCTTTTAAACTCAACTGAAGAGAGGGAGGTAGATGGGCGGGAAGGCAGCGCGCATGCGTGGATGCACATTCTCAAAAGCGTTCCTATTGGACGCTGGGGAGCGTTCCCGCGCGGGCTCCGTCGGTACCGACGATACCCATATGTGAAGACTTATTCCTGCTGTTCCCGGAGATCATCTGTTACAGGTGAGTAACTACGCTTTATTTTAAGTCAATTCCAGGCAGTTCAGCCTCATCGAATTACACGTATAGATCCATATAATACTTGCAGTTAGCCAGAGTTAGCTAGTGGTTAGAACACTGGCTTGGTAACCAAGCAACCAGGGTTCAATTCCCACTATCACTCCTTGTGACCTTGGGCAAGTCACTTAACCCTCCATTGCCTCGGAAGAAAGGCCTGGCAATCTACTTCCGGTGACACTTCCAAGAAAACCCAGGAGCTTCTGGGTCGCCAGGAGTCAGGACTGACTCAAAGGCACACATTGCATTTTTTAGCCAGTTCTTATGGAGAAGGTTCACCAAAGAATCGCCTCATGCACTCCTCAGGTAACGCTAAAAAAGGGCCCTGTCCCTGGGACACAATAAAGGAAGTGCCCTTTTTCTTAGGCTTGCCCCTTTGGCACAACGCCTCTGGGGCGAGGGCTCACAGGCATTATCCCCTGCTGTGGGTGAGATCATCACTGCGTGACTTCAGCTCATGCTGATCTCCAGAACAGTTCCTGGTAAATTCAGTAGCTAAAATAAAGTGCTGATGCCTTGAACATGCGCGTGCAGCTGAACCTGAATGCAGCTGACCTTGAACTACTACAAGAAAGATATGAGTTAAATACAAAATACTAATCCAGTCCTATGGGGATTATATGGGAAATTGTCTCTAGATCTGGATTCTTTACCATTTTATTTTTATGGTCATCAAATACAAAGTGGTTGTGCAAAATTATAGAAAAGGATTGCCAAAAGAAATAAAACAAAACCTAATCTGTAGTTACGAATCCTTCCCCCTCCCCCATTTACTTCCGCTTCTGTTACAACAGTGATAACTCCATATGTACGTAAGTGTTAATGGCTGTTCCCCTTACATGCTGTGCCTGACCACAGATGCCTTGTCAGTTGGTTAGACCATGACTTGGTAAATCCGTGTTAGCTCTATCCAGATGTTCTGCTCTGTGCAACACAAAGTAATTTAATCTCCTAATGTCTTCATAGCAGTAGCCAAACATCTGCATCACTATTGCTTTAGATATAAATGTACATTGTTAAAACATCCCACCATGGTTTTTACATATTAGGATAGTGGAACAAAATTTTGGTCTGACTCTATACAGCAGTTCCTATATTTTTACAACCACCTTGACAAGAGCCTAATCAGCTGAACTCTTAGAAAAAATATTATTTTTATTTACTGCTGAAAGCCATCTATATTATGTCACAAAGACTTAATCTTAAGGAACGAACCAAGGATTAGGACTGTGTCTTCATGGATAGAGGTAAACATTTAGCTCAGTCAGGGTAGATGCTGCAGTGACCAAAAACCTGCATTAGGTGCATGGGAGCAGTGTGTCGGGTCCAATTTGGAGGATCACAGAAAGTTTTATGGGACGCTGCATTCCTGAAGCGATCTTAGAAGCCAGGTTCCCATTAAGACAGTACAAAAATCCCTAGTATGTAACAGCTGGCGCTGTAAGGAGGATAGATTTGTCTGATTTCTTTTCTGGTGGTCCCTGGTGGAGCTCCGGCACCTCGCTGACATAGGCTGAGAGAGTTGTATACTGTCTGTCCCTTTTTCTCATGCAGGTCTTCCTGTATGCAAGTGTGTATGTCTGTATATAATATGAAGGATATTAAAAGAGCTTCTTCATCTCTCATGTTATGTGCAGTGAAACCGGATCATAAGACCTGTTGTCAGGAGAATTGCAGTATGTTCCTATGAATGTATGGAGAGTAGTTTGAAAAGTCATTTATCCAGGCAAATTGGCTTGTCTTGAGAATGAACTTCTGTGCCCTAGCTAAGAGTGTGCAAGACCTTGCATAATGTATGTACTTCTAGATGGGTTAAAAAGAGACACATCTGTGAGCATGTTTAGCCTGAAGGGACAGCATGCGTACGTTCCATTTTCATACATACTTGTTTTGCTCTTCCCCCTCCCCCAGTACCCTTGTACAAATAGCAGGCATGAGGTGTGCAGATATTTCATATGTGCATACATTAGGCTAGCTAATTTTCTGAAAAACTATCCAGGTAACTTCTCTTTAAAATTTAGCTACAAGGGGACAAAGAAATATGGAGTGGAGGAGTAGCCTAATGGTTAGAGCACTGGCTTGGGAACCAAGAGACTAGGGTTTGATTCCCACTAGCATTCCCTGTAACTTTGGGTAAGTCAGTTAACCCTCCATTGTCTCAGAAAAATCCAAGTTATCAATGTCCCTGCTTAATGTACATTACGAAGTTCAAGTTACAATGTAAACCGCTTTGACTGAAATGATAAAGTGGTATAAAAACCTGTTAAATAACCTTGGGCTACTAAATTGAAGATGGTCCTGTAAGTGTATTGTACATATGCAGTTGATACTCATACAACTTGGTTTCTGAGCATGCCTATTCTTTACTGAGCAATGCTATTGTTTACTGAGGGCAGCAAGGGCAGTGGAACCCCTTTTTTTGGTTTGAGGAGCCAAACAAACTAATATCCAGCTGAGGCTGTGTTGGGGAAAATGTTAGTCAGTCAGTGACCAGTGGCCCCCACTCTATTCTGCTGTCTATGGTGGACAATAATGTAAACACATTTTTGGATTTAATATTAAAATACCCCTCATGAAGAGATAGCAGAGCTACTTGTTTTAAAAATAATGGCGAGATACATGCTCCTCTGGTGAGATTAGTGTGAGGGGTGTGCGGTGTTTGTCATATGCTGCCTTCGATGGGTAATGTGAAGTGTGGCGGGATATCCATCTCTTGCCCAGAAATGAGAAACTGAAATTTAGCAGGGTCTTGGTCTTGCCTTTACTGGTTGGGATGTGATACCTGCACATCAAGAAATGCGCATGACCTAGGGTGACATTGAGTATGACGTTTGATCTATCAGCCTCTTACAGTTGAAGCTAATTTGAGAACTCTGAGAACGTCCCAGTTATCAAGTCCCTTAATACAAAGTGGGTTAAGTGATCTCTAGGAACAAGCAGGAATGTAGTCTTCACATATGGGGTATCGTCGGTACTAACGGAGCCTGCGCGGGAACGCTCGCCAGCGTCCAATAGGAACGCTTTTGAGAGCATCCCTCAGCACATGCGCGCTGCCTTCCCGCCTTTCCAACTGTCCCTCTTCAGTTCTTCGTTTTCCGTGGAGCCGACAGGATCCATACCCTGTCACCGCAGAAAATTATGTCTTTTGAATTGTTTTCTTGTGGTTGCGTTTGCCTGCCGCATGACGCTTACCGGTACCACCGGTTCTTTTCTTTTCTTTTCCAAAAAAACCCAACTTATACTTTAAGCTGTTTCTCTTCAGAAACTTTTCTTTTTGGTGCTAGGTGCCATTTTGGGCACTAGGCCTCATATTCCTAAAACATGGAAAAACCAACTAGTGGTTTTAAAAAAATGTACTAAGTGTGGCGGTACTATTTCTGTCACTGACGCCCATGATTGGTGTCTTAAATGTTTAGGGCCTGAACATTCTCCATCTGAATGTCTCTCCTGTATAGGGATGACTAAAAGAGGAAGACAGAACCGGGCTGCAAAGCTCGGTACACTCTTTTCTTCGGATGCCAGATCCATTGCATCGACATCTTCAAGGGCCTCCTCTTCCTCCCATGGATCTCAGGTAACTAAACATAAAAGCCAGTCCTCAAAGGGTAGCTCTCCTGCTAAGCATCGAGAGGCCATTGCATTGCCCTTGAGGGAACCACACTGGCAAAGCAACCCCGGCGGGAGGCTTCGGCTTCCAAAGCATCAATGGGGCTCCAGGATGTTCTCAAGGCCCCGACCTCGCAAGAACTACCTGTGCCATGCTCAGGGGTTCTGGCCGTTTTCACCGGTACCGATACCCAGGCATTGGCAGCGTCGATAGACCAGAGGTTCCTCGCTATCGAACGCAGCATCGCAGCTCTTCTCTCAGCTGCAGTACTGTTGGTCCAACGGGCACCGGTACTGACATCAACACTAATGCCGGTACAGACACCGGTACCGGTACCGACGATACCGGTATCAACGATATTGGCCCCAGTGGGAATTCTTCCCACGCCATCTTTGGCTGGAATCGACAGATTGGTACCGGATCAACTCGGTACTGACTTCGATCGATACCGGGACCATGCTTTGCATGAGCATCGTGGTCAGGAATACTTCGAATCCTCTTCCGAAGACTGACAATTCTGCTGGTACTAAAGGGTTTCTCCCAGAGGATCCCTCTTCTCCCCAACGCAGAATGTCACCTCCAGAGGACGTCTTTTCAGGATTTTATTCGTGATATGGCCAAGGGCTTTTCAATCACGGTGGCTCCTGAAGAGGAACCCAGAGCAAAGGAATTGGAAATTCTCCAACATCCTAAAGCTCCAAAGGAGGCAGCCACTCTGCCCATCCATGAAATTCTGCATAACTCGATGCTCAGAATGTGGGAAACACCTCTGATTACATCTCCTCACTCTAGGAGACTTGATACTATGTATCGTGTTCCGCCATGTCCTGGATTTCAAAAGACTCAGTTGCCACACCATTCAATGGTGGTGGAGTCAGCCATGCGTAGGATGAAAAGTGCAAAGAGGCATGCATCCAATCCTCCAGGTCGTGAATGCAGGACTCTGGATGCTTTTGGGCGCCAAACTTTTCAGGCTTCCATGCTTTCAGCTAGGATCAGTTCATATATACTGTATATGGGAATGTTCCTCAAGGAAATTACAGGAGATTTGGAGCTTATGAGCCCATTTCTCCAAGATGACAAGCGACAAGACTTTCTTGCTCTAGTTAAGCATGCTCAAGATGTCTCCAAGTTTGTAAATCGTGCAGCCTTTGACTGCTTTGAATGCATCAGCAGAACTTCTGCTATTGCCATTGGCGCACGACGGATTGCCTGGCTTCAGGCATCAGACTTGGAGACTTGGGTACAGGACAAGTTAGGCAACATTCCTTGCACAGGAGAGAATCTCTTCGGCAAGAACTGGCAGGAAAAGGCTAATGAGTTAGATGCTGACAATACTACTCTTGATAGATTGTCGAAATCTACAGCCACTCCAGCCAAAAAGAAGTCATATAAAAAACCCTCTTTTAGCAAAAAGAGGACATTTTATCCTTCCTATACCCAGCAGAGTCAATCCCAGGGTCAGGTTGCCCAAAAGGGACAAACTAGACAGCAAAAGTGGCCAAAAGGCCCCAGAGCCCAACCAGCTCTGCAGGTTCAGCCCCCTCAAGGGCTTTGACTCCTTCCTAGAGAGCTTAGCCTTCCTGCCTCTGAGGGGTCCCCAACCCCCCAATATCCCAGGCAGGCTTTTTTGTTTTGTTTTTTTGAAGGTGTGCATAAACAGGTAGACAAAGGTGAGTCGGTTGATATAGTGTATCTGGACTTTCAGAAAGCTTTTGACAAAGTCCCCCATCAGAGACTTTTGGCGAAGCTAAAAAGTCATGGGGTAGGAGGCAGTGTACTATTGTGGATCGGGAACTGGTTAAAAGATAGAAAGCAGAGGGTAGGGCTAAATGGCCAATATTCCCAATGGAAAAAGGTGAATAGTGGAGTACCCCAGGGATCTGTACTGGGTCCGCTGCTTTTTGACATATTCATAAATGACCTGGAAAAGGGAATAACTAGTGAGGTTATCAAATTTGCAGATGAGACAAAACTGTTTAAAGTTGTTAAAACCCAAGAGGATTGTGGAAAACTGCAGGAGGATCTGGATAAATTGGAAGACTGGGCATCCAAATGGCAGATGAAATTTAATGTGGACAAGTGCAAAGTTATGCACCTAGGAAAGAACAACCCACACTATAGTTACACGATGCAAGGCTCCACATTAGAAACCACCACCCAGGAAAGAGATTTAGGAGTCATCGTGGATAACATGTTAAAACCCTCCGCCCAGTGTGCAGCAGCGGCCAAGAAAGCAAATAGAATGCTAGGTATCATAAGGAAAGGGATGGAGAATAAAACAAAGGATGTTATAATGCCTCTGTATCGCTCCATGGTACGACCGCACCTTGAATATTGTGTGCAATTCTGGTCACCGTATCTTAAAAAGGACATAGCGTTATTAGAAAAAGTACAGAGAAGAGCCACCAAATTGGTGAAGGGGATGGAAGGCTACTCCTATGAAGAGAGGCTAAGAAGGTTAGGGCTCTTTAGCCTGGAGAAGAGACGGCTGAGGGGAGATATGATAGAGGTCTATAAATTAATGAATGGAGTGGAACGGATAAACGTGGATCAATTGTTTACGCTATCAGAGTATAGAAAGACTAGGGGACATGTAATGAAGCTACAGGGTAAACTATTTAAGACAAATAAGAGAAAATATTTTTTCACTCAACGTGTAATCAAACTCTGGAATCTGTTACCGGAGGATGTAGTAAGGGCTGTTAGTATAGCTGGGTTTAAAAAAGGTTTGGACAAGTTCCTGGAGGAAAGGTCCATAAACCACTATTAAAAAGGGACCCAGGATATCAATGCTTGACCCAGTACAAGCATTGTGGAGCCTGTGTCTTTTGGGGATATTGCTAGGTACGTATGAGCTAGATTGGCCACTGTTGGGAACAGGATACTGGGCTTGATGGACCTCGGTCTGACCCAGTATGGCATGTCTTAGGTTATGCCACTTTGCCAACAGATGGCATCAGATAACAGCAGAAGATTGGACTTTGTCCATTGTAGGAGAAGGGTACAAGCTTAATTTTCACAGCATGCCCCCTCCTACAATTCTAAAGCAATTCAATTCTCAAACCTCCGCAATCTGTTAGATCACGAGGTCTCAACACTTCTTGCCCAAGGGGCAATAGAGGAGGTACCCATTCTTCAACGGGGTGCAGGGTTCTACTCCCCCTATTTTCTTATTCCAAAGAAAACAGGAGGACACAGACCCATTTTAGACCTCAGAGAATTGAACAAATACATGTTTCAAGAAAAGTTCAAAATGATTTCTCTAGGAATTCTTCTGCCATACCTTCAAAGCCAGGATTGGCTTTGCTCTCTAGACTTAAAGGATGCATACACTCACATTCTGATCCATCCAGATCACAGGAAATTCTTACGATTCCTTTTCAGGGGAAAACATTTCCAGTACAGGGTTCTTCCCTTGTCTAGCTTCAGCACCAAGGGTATTCACGAAATGCATGGCAGTAGTAGCTGCATTTCTACGAACCCTGGGGATATTTGTCTTCCCTTACTTAGACGACTGGTTCATTCGAGCCCCTACAGTTGCAGAGGCCAGCACTGCACTGTCTCGCACAATGCGAATCCTCCAATACTTGGGGATGGTAATAAACTTCCCAAATCCCAACTTGTTTCTTTCCAATGCCTGGAATTCATAGGAGCCTGTCTAAATACCAGACAGGCAAGGGCTTTCCTTCCACAGGCCCGGAGTCTTCGCATAATGCAACTAGCTTCTCAAGCAGCAGGGAAATCCTCCCTAACTGCTCGAGAGCTACTACAGTTGCTGGGACATATGACATCCATGGTTCATGTAGTCCCATATGCTTGCCTCCACATGCGAGCAGCTCAGTGGACCCTTTCCACACAGTGGACACAGGCCATAGGTCATTTTTCGGACAAAATAATGAACTCTCAATGACTAATTTTGTCCCTCCAATGGTGGCAATCCCTAGAAAATCTGACAATGGGGTCTCCTTTTCATCAACCCCTTTTTCAGGCCACCCTAACAACAGATGCATCGCAGGTGGGTTGGGGAGCACACCTGAATCGTCTCTCTACCCAGGGAACCTGGACTCCACAGGAGGCTGGTCTGCACATAAACCTCCTGGAATTAAGAACAATCTATTTAGCTCTTCGAGTATTCCACGCCCAGCTCATGTACAAGGCAGTCGTATTCCAGACGGACAAACAAGTAGCAATGTTCTATGTGAACAAGCAAGGCGGGACAGGCTCTCTGTCGTTATGCAACAAAGCTTTACGACTGTGGGCCCAGAGAGTATCAAATTCACCTTCTAGTGGTATATCTTCCAGGCATTCAAAACCTTTGGGCAGACAAACTCAGTCGAGTACTGCTGCCTCACGAGTGGTCCCTCCTCCTGGACCAGGTGGCAAAGATATTTCATCTCTGGGGCACTCCAGACATAGACCTCTTTGCAAGTCCACTGAATGCCAGACTTCCCCGGTTCTGTTCCAGGATTCCAGCTCACAATTGTCAGACAAGGGATGCCTTTCTCCTTTACTGGGATTCCCCTCATCCCCAAAACACTCGTCAAGCTTCAGAGAGACAGGGGTCGCATGATTCTCATAGTGCCACGATGGCCATGCCAAGCGTGGTATCCCCTGCTTCTACATCTCTCTCAAGCAGCACCTCTGGAGTTAGGGCATGCTCCAGATCTCCTTTCCCAAGAGATCGGGACGCTATGGCACCCGAATCCCCAGTCCCTGCATCTCACGGCCTGGTTGCTGAAGGCTTAGAACCTCCAGTATTTCAACCTGTCCCAACAAGTAAAGGATATCCTTCAGGCTTCTAGTAAACTTTCCACAAGAAGATTCTATGCCTTCAAGTGGAAATGTTTTACTATATGGTGCTCCAAGAAGGTATTAAACCCCCTTGGCAATCAATACTAGAGTATCTCCTTCACTTATCGAATTCTGGTCTAAAAACCAATTCAGTAAGAGTCCTTCTTAGTGCAATTGCAGCTTCTTATAAGCCTCTGAATGGACAACCAATTTCCTCTCATCCACTCATATCCAGATTTATGAGAGCTCTTCTATTAACCAAACCTCCCATTAAGCCAGCACCGGTGGCATGGGATCTAAATCTAGTTCTCGGGCAACTCATGAAGCCGCCTTTTGAGCCTTTAGCCACTACAACCCTTTTGACCTGGAAGGTCATCTTTCTAATTGCAATCACCTCTGCACGTCGCATTAGTGAACTGAAAGCTTTAGTGGCTAATCCTCCTTATACTAGGTTTCACCATGATAAGGTTTTTCTTAGAACTCATCCACACTTTATGCCAAAGGTGGTTTCACCTTTTAATTTAAATCAATCAATTTATCTTCCTGTATTTTTTCCGAGGCCTCACGCCTGTAATGCAGAAAGAAACCTTCATACTTTGGATTGTAAAAGAGCCTTAGCCTTTTACCTACAGAGAACACAGCAACATAGAAAGTCCTCGCAACTTTTTATAGCTTTTGACCCTAGTCATTTGGGACAACCGGTCTCCAAAAGAACTTTATCTAAATGGATTGCCCAATGCATATCCTTTACTTATGAGAGTAAGGGTCTTCCTCTTCAGGACCATGTCACAGCTCATAACGTGAGAGCCATGGCAACTTCCATGGCTAATCTCCACTCTGTGTCTATCGATGACATTTGTCAAGCAGCCACATGGGCTTCGGTACACACCTTCACAGCCCACTACTGCCTGGATAAAGCCTCCCATCGGGATGCCTTCTTTGGCCAAGCTGTTCTTCAAAATCTCTTTCAGACCTAATTCAACTCCTACCCACCAACCCTGGTGACATGCCAGAGATCCATGGGAGGAAGGATTCCCACCTTTCTAGGGTGGCACCTTCCTGGGGCTATCTCCCTGGTGTCTTCAGCTAGGGAGTCCCCATATGTGAAGACTACATTCCTGCTTGTTCCTGGAGATAGCGTAGTTACTCACCTGTAACAGGTGATCTCCGGGAACAGCAGGAATTTAGTCTTCACAACCCACCCACCTCCCCTAGGAGTTGTCTCTCTATCTCTTTGTCTCTTTCCTCTCTCCCTCTATCCTTTCACTCAGCTACAAACTTAACTGAAGAGGGACAGTTGGAAAGGCGGGAAGGCAGTGCGCATGTGCTGAGGGATGCTCCCAAAAGCGTTCCTATTGGACGCTGGGGAGCGTTCCCGCGCAGGCTCCGTCGATACCAACGATACCCCATATGTGAAGACTGAATTCCTGCTGTTCCCGGAGATCACCTGTTACAGG
The DNA here is from genome assembly GCA_033557465.1 of Ichthyophis bannanicus. Classification (NCBI taxonomy): domain Eukaryota; kingdom Metazoa; phylum Chordata; class Amphibia; order Gymnophiona; family Ichthyophiidae; genus Ichthyophis; species Ichthyophis bannanicus. The sequence continues at coordinate 233,235,563 of CM066042.1, forward strand.
TGAGTAACTACGCTTTACATCCAGTTAACAGGGTTCAGTCTGTTTACTACAGCTTATCCCAAATAACTTGTTTCCTCTTATTGATGTTCAAGTTTAATGGCATTAGTTATAACTATGCCTTGTTTAGGTAAGCAGTTTGCTTAATTCTATTTACTGTTTGCAAGATTTGGCAGTGATCATTTTCCCATAAAGCTGTGATTGCAGATTTCCTAAGAAATGTCCCTCATGTGCAATTGGAATTACAAGAGGATTTCTGTCAACTATTAACAGCACTTTTTAAAGGCTTGGTCTAGCTTAGAAGTTTCTTCTTGTTCCACTAGACTTGTTCCTTTAATATGAAATATAGTTGGGTACGTATTCCTGTTGTCCAGGATCTCCTTCCTGGTGCCAGTGGCTATTATAATGTGGCCAGTCACCAGGAAGTATCCATCCCTTGGCTTGCTAAACCATGTTGTATAATGTTTCACCTGGTCATAGCTGCACACTTGAAGTTCTTATATTTTTTTAATTTTTGTTTATTTTTTTAAATTGCTTTATAACATTTTTATTGATGTATTGAGAGTGTTTCTAATGTGTTAGTGGGTGATCATTTGGGATCTAGTGACCACTGGATGGTGTGATTCAGTATTAAAGCACAGGTGGAGGGGGTTCATCCAGAGGTGGAATGGTCCTGGTCTTAAGAACATAAGATTTGCCATATTGGGCCAGACCAATGGTCCATCAAGCCCAGTATCCTACTTCCAACATTAGCCAATCCAGGTAACAAGGATCTGGCAGGATCTGAAAAGGTAGAGAGATTCCATGCTGCGTCTCCCAAGGGTAAGCAGTGGATTTCCCCCAGTCCACTTTAATAATAGTTTATGGACTTTTCCTCCAGGAACTTGTCCAAACCTTTTTACAACCTAGCTATACTAACAGCCTTTACTACACCCTCTGGCAATGAATCTCCGAGCTTAATTACATGTTGAATGAAGAAATAGTTGTATGGATTAGTTTTAAATGTACTATTTTTTAGCTTCATTGAATGTCTTCTAGCTTTTACACTTTTTGAAGGAGTAAACAACTGATTCACATCTGCTCATTCTATTCTGCTCCGCTTATGGAAAACTAAGGGGTATGTATACAAATTGGCGGTAGCGGCTTCCATGTGGTATCAGAGCCATGGCCCCATTGAATTCAATGGGGTCACGGTTCTGATATTGCACGGAGGCCGCTACCGCCGATTAGTAAACATACCACTAAGTTTATGACGGGGCTGGTGGAATCCAGTGTGCAAGCCAAACGGACCACAGCTTCTAGGGCGTGACAGAGGTGGCACAAGCGGAACCAGCCCAACAGCAGGCAGTGGAGAGAATGCATAAATAATGAGCCTTTCAGATGCGTAACGTTCGCCAGTTTGTGATAACCGGCTAGTGGTTGAATATCGCTGCTAGTCAGTTATCCCCAAGTAACACCTCTGCTTTGCCTCCAGATGCCCCGACTCTAGTCAGCTAGAATCAGGATCTTAAGGACTGAAACCAGGGGTTTTCAACTGAATATCCTGGTGAGCAGCAGTTAGGTGATTTGCAGATCTGCAAATAGACTAAATACCTTTGAATATCCCCTCTGAAATGTTTAGTAAGCATTGAATGTTCTTGCAACCCTGGGAGTGGGGGAAGCAATGTGAAATAGAAGAGAAAAGCTGGTGTTTGCACCCTCTCTGACAGGGAGATATTAGAAAGGGGGGATGGAAAAGGGGAGATGCTGGACAGAGGGGGAGATGCCAGGTTTGAGGGGAAAAGGGGAGAGGCCAAGAAGGGCTTGGCCCTTCCGTTCCTCCAAGAGCCCAGCCTTATCCCCTACAGGGGTTGTCTGGGATGAAGAAGAGGAATCCTTTTTCCCCCAGAGGGTTATTCTGATGAGACAGGGATGATTCCCCTAGGATCCTCCATGACCCGCTTATCCCATGAAAGGACTTTTCTATTCTAATTCAGGACACTAAGAAGGCTTTGAATATTGCTAAGTCTGCTCCTATACAAGCTTTGCAAGCAGGCCCTAATTTGGAATGTATCCAGCCTTGCCTCTTCCTGAGCCTATATAGCAGTGGTTCTCAACATTTTTTGTACCGTGGCTCCTTTTACCATTGGTCAACTTGTGGTGACCGCCAATGATAAAATCAAATGCGTCTCTCTTCCTTTACCGTTAATGCATTGTCGCTGTAATCATTTGTTGAATTATAGGCCTTTGCAATATGTTTTTATTTATAAAATTTACTTATTTAAACCACAATAATTAATCACAATAGCAAGTAACAATATTTGATTTCAAAATTATGATGATTTTGTAGTCAAATCACTAATATGAAAGAAAATTATTTTTTCTACTTTTGTTGTCTGACCAATTTATTCTCTGATTATGCTGGTCCCGATCTGAGGCTTCTGCTTTCCTGTCTTCTCTTAGCTCTCTTTCTGTGGTCTATGGTCCATCTGCCAAATCTTATCTCTTCTTTCATTTTCTTCACTTCTTTCCATCAGCCTATTTCCAGTCCCAGTAACCCTCCCCAGTATTAGCCCCTTTCCAGTCCTCACTCTCAGTACCTTCCAATGTCAACTTGCATTCCCATGACTGCCACTGGTGTCCATTCCCTTCCAGTCCCCCTCCTTCCCCACTGACCAGTCCCTTCTAGTACAAATACCATGGCAGCCCCTCTCAGATCCACTCCCTTCCAGTTCCATTCTCCCATCCCCTCGTATCAGCCCATTTGTAGCCTTAGCCTCCAGTTTTCTTCCAGGGCCAGCAGCGCTATCCTCCCTTCCCCACAATCAGCCCATTCCCAGTCGAAGCCCCCCAATCACCTCTCTTCCAGTGCTAATCCCTCCTAACCAGCCCAATACCAGTCCTACCCCCCCCCCCCATCAGCTCATTACCAGTCCTAGCCTCCCCTAATCAGCTCATTTCCAGTGCTAGTCCCTCCTCAACCCAATTACCAGTGCTAACCTCCCCTAATCAGCTCATTTCCAGTGCTAGTCCCTCCTCAACCCCATTACCAGTGCTAGGCTCCCCTAATCAGCCCATTACCAGTCATACCCCCCCCCCATCAGCCCATTACCAGTCCTAGCCTCCTCTAATCAGCCCATTTCCAGTCCTAACCTCCCCGATCAGCTCATTTCCAATGTTAGCCCCCATCAGTCCATTACCAGTCCTACCCCCCTATCAGCACATTACCAGTCCCAACCCCCCTTGATCAGTCCATTCCCAGTCCTAGCCTTCCCTAATCAACCCATTACCAGTCCTAGCCTCCCCCATCTGCCCATTATAATCCTAACCCACACTGTTTCTCCCCTCTGTCCAGCATTTATCCCCCGTCTGTCCAGTATGTCCCCCTGTCTCTTCCCTTTGTCCATGTCAGCCCCCTCCCTCCCTCCATGTCAGCCCCCTCTCTCCTCCATCCATCAATGTCAGCCACCCCTCCCTCCCTCCATCTCTCCATGTCAGCCCTCCCCTCCCTCTCTCTCTCCATGTCAGCCCCCCTCTCTCCATGTCAGCCCCCTTTCTGTCTGTCAGCCCTCCCTCTGTGTCAGCCCTCCCTCCCTCCGTGTCAGCCCCCCTATCCATATCAGCCCCCCTCCCTCCCTCCATCCATTCATCCATCCCTCCATGTCTTTCCACGCTCTGTCCATGTCAGCCCTCCCGTCATGTCAGCCCCCCCTCCATGTCAGCCCCCCGTGCATGTCAGCCCCCCTCCCTCCATCCATCAATGTCAGCCCCCCTCTCCATGTCAGCCTCCCTCCATCTTTGTCTGCCCCCTCTGTTCTTGTCAGCCCGCCTCCCTCCCTCCATCCCTCCATGTCAGCCCACCCTCTCCCTGTTAGCCCCACTCTCCATGTCAGCCCCCCTCCCTCCATCCATGTTAGCCCCTCTCTGTCCATGGCAGCCCCCGCCCTCCCTCCATCCATCCATCCCTCCATGTCAGCTCCCCTCTGTCCATGTCAGCCCCCTCCATCCATCCATTCATCCATCCATCCATGTCAGCCCCCCTCCCTCCCTCCATGTCAGCCCCCTCCCTCCCTCCATGTCAGCTCCCCTCTGTCCATGTCAGCCCCCTCCCTCCCTCCCTCCATATCAGCCCCCTTGTCCATGTCAGCCCCCCTCCCTCCATCCATCCCTCCATGTCAGCCTCCTTCCTCCCTCATGTCAGTCCCGTTGCAGGTTCCCTGCCCCCTCCTCCCCTTTCCCTGTCTGCCTGCTACTGCCTGTTCTTCTAATGCAGCCGCGGCTCCCTGTCTCTTAGGGAACCACGGCTGTGTCCGTGAAACCGTTGCAGAGCCTTCCCGTCTCTCGACGGGCTCCGTGCAGCATTGTCCCACCTCCAAAGGAAGTGGTAAACAACTTCCTTTGGAGGCGGGACAATGCTGCACAGAGCCCATCGAAAGACTCAACGGCTCTGCAATGGTTTCACAAGCTCAGCCGCGCTTCCCTAAGAGACAGGGAGCCACGGCTGCATTAGAAGGGAGGTAGTGAGTTTGCCGCTGCCGAGAACCAAACTCGGCAGCAGCAGCAGCAACTTGTGCGCTTTTTTTTTTTTTTTTAACAGCGGAGTGAGGCGACCCCCGCTAAATCCTGTGGCGACCCCCATGGGGGTCGTGACCCACAGGTTGAGAGCCACTGCTATATAACATTTCATAGTCTCCCTGTGGGAGACTCCTGACCGGGGATTTAGAGTACCTAAGATCCTTTCTCAGCTGTTCCCTCTCACCAAGAGTGAGTTGGGCCTCTCTTTTGGACTCCCTCGGGTGGACGCCCACATCACAGAGGTAACAGAGTGCATGACCATCCTGGTGGAAGGGGGTGCTGCACCCTATGAGTCTCATATGAGAGTCAGAGAACCCCCTTAAGAATTTCTTTGTGAACGTTTGTGCAGTCTTGGTGGTCTGAGCCCTCTTGCACTGTGTCCAGCAGCTACCAGTCATCCTGAAAGCTGCAAAATTGCAGTCAGGAGCTGCATATGTGATGGATGCCTTCTATGACTTCGTCAGGATCTCCTCCAAGTCCATGGCAGTGTTGATAGTAGTTAGGCAGTAGCTTTGGCTTGCAGTTGGTCAGCAGATGCAGCCTTCAAGTTACAGCTGAACATATTCCCTTTCAAGGGCAGGTTGTTTGGGGGGAGGACCTGGAGAAGTGGGTGAAAGACCTTGGAGAGGCATGCCATCCAAGGCTCCCAGAAGGCTGTCAGGAGTGCCTCTTGCAGGGCCCTGCATGGAGATACCTTCAGACAGTTAGGTGTCCAGGCAAGACCTGCTGTGCTTATGAGTCTTGTGTCCAATAAAGGGCAGCCCTTTCAGAGCTTACAGCACTCTCAAGACTGATCTGTGGTGCCAGTGGGGAGCATAACCCACTTGTCTCAACTGGTCTATCAGGATTCAAGGAAAGATTAGCAGGCATGTAATTTTTTTTTTTTTTTGTGAATCAACTTTTGATATTTGTAGATAAGACCGTTCAGAATGTAATATAAAGTCTCAAAGGCAGGTACTTCTTAACCTAAACAGAAAAATGTCACAAGGAATTAGCAGAACATATCAAGCATCCCATATTAGACATAAAAATTACTTATTAGTCTTAAGTGCGGTGACACTGATCTTAAGTGGATGAATTCTATTTTTATTTATTTAAAAAATATTTATATACCATCCTCATGTCAAATTGCCATTCAAAATGGTTTATAGTAATAAAAAAAATCCACCATTGAGAGAAACAAGTTAGTAAAGAAAGAAGTTCACATTCCTGTTGTGTTACTCTTCTACCATGGAAGTAAAGAAAACCTTCAGTGAGTTTCAGAACAACTGTTTGTGAGCAACCAGCCAAACTGAAAGTAGATAAAGCACTGGGACTAGACAGGATACATCCAAGGATGTTGAAAGATTTTAAGGATATTCTAGTAGCTCTGTTGTCTGACCCTTTTCAGTGGGAATGTCCTGGAGAATTGGAGACAGACAGATGTTATACCTGGGAGAATTCTGTGCAAAAAATGTTAAAATTCTGCACACAGTATTTTAAAATTCTGCATGTTTTTTTATTAGTAACCTTTTGCGCAGAATTTCCCCCACCATAAAGCTTAACTCCTTCTCTAGACCTGCAATTCCCCCTGCTTTTTCCATCCTTAGCTCACATGTTCCAGTAACAGTTCTCCCCCCAACCCTTCCCTGTCCCCTTTTATCTCTCCCTCTAACTTCTAGCAAGATCCCTACTGCTTGTCTGTCCATAAGGTCTATCCTCATGCACATACCCCACCTTGCCACCTTCCCCCTTCCCCATTACAAACCCTTATTTCTCCTTTACCTCCCCTTCCTTCATCTTAGGCACATACCTTCATCTTTTTTTTCTCCTCACTCCCCACTCCCCAGATGTACGCCCATCTATAGCCCCCAGCCTCTCCTCCTCACCATCAGCCCTTCTCCAGCCCCAGTCACTCACCTCTGCGCAGTTGGTAGAGACATTTTTTAACACAGACGCAAGAGCGTATCCTGCGGCTGTGTTATTCTTCAGATGCTGGCACTGCCACGTTTTAAGAAGTTAAACAGAAGTGCTTCTGCTCTCTAGCAGCAAGAAAGAAGAAGCACGTCTGTTTATCTTCTTAAAACATTGCAGTGCTGGCATCTGAAGTATAGCACATCCATGGGAGCAAAGGGAAATGCTCCTGTGGTTGTGAAGAGGCAGGCTTGGGTGCCCTTAAAGCTTGTATGCCCCCGTCGCCGGCTCACCAGTGCCTGCGCCGAATTCTGCATAGCAAATGCAGAATTCTGTGATGCACAGAATTGCCCCTGGAGTACGATGTATCTCCTCTTCACAAAAGTAGAAGTGAAGAGGAGGTTGGGAACCCCTTGTTGGTGAGTAAATTAATGAGTTCACTGCTAAAATAAAGGATAGTTCCATTTCTAGATTCTAATAGATTACAGGATCCAAGATGACGTGCCTTTTCCATAGGTAGGTCTTGTCAGACTAATCTGTTTTTTTGACTGGGTGACCAGAGAATTGGATTGGTGAGAGCGCTATAGTGCATTTTGATTTCAGTGAGGCCTTTGAAGTGGTTCTGCATAGGCGACTTATAAATAAACTGAGCACCCTTGGCATGAGCCCTAAAGTGACTTTCTGGGTTAGAAACTAGGTGAGTGGGAGGCAACAAAACGTAGTAGTAAATGGCGTTCACACTGAGGAAAGGGATGTTACCAGTGGTGCCTTAGAGATGGAAACTTGGTCTGGTTCTTTTCAGCATTTTTGTAAAATGTGGAAAAGTGGTATTGTGGAAGGGCTATTGGGAATGGTTGCCTTTTTGCAAATGATACCAAATTGGCAGCATGTAATGTGTGGATAGACAGGAAGAAAATTGTTGCCTTTGAATTATGGTGCTGGCGGCGAATACTGTGTATACCATGGACTTCCCGAAGAACAAACCAGTCAGTATTAGAGGAGATCAAACCTAAGCTTTGTTTAGAAGCTCAGATGACAAGACTTCGACTTTCATACTTTGGACTCATCATGCGAAGAGAGAGATCATTAGGGAAAGACATCATGCTTGGCAAGATAGAAGGTCAACGCAAAAGAGGAAGGCCAGTAATGAGATGGATCGATACAATAACAGCAGCTACGGGTACCAGTCTGTCAACAATGAGCCGCCTGACTCAAGACCGAACACAATTTAGGACGACTATCCAGAGGGTCCCAATGAGTCGACACCGACTTGACGGCACTTAACAACAACAATGTGTGGAAAACAGGAGGGCTCTACTTGGGAGGGCTTGAGGAGTGGTCTAGAATTTGTCAACTAAGATTAATTGCTAAAAGAAAATGCAAGTTCATGCATTTTTGTGCTGCAAAAACTCAAGGGAGAAATATGATATAGAGGGTAAAATTCTATTCACAAAACTAGAATAGGATGTGAGAGTGATTGTATCTGAGAGTGAAAGGTGTGGAGACAGGTAGATACAGTAAGGTGAAATAAAATCCATAAGGATAGTTGGATACATAGGTATAGGAATGGCCATCAGGAAATAGGAGATATTATGTCTGTAAGGTCTCTGGTGAGACCACATTTGGAATACTTTGTACAGTTTTAGATAGTGAACCCTCAAAAGAATGTAAAATCATTCCACCTTGCTGCACTTTATGGTTGAAACAGACTGCCTAAGTCAGTGTGTCAGGCTCCATCTCTGGCTCTATTCAAATCCAGATCTAAAGCTCACCTCTTCCTGCACATGATTCCTGACCCTTTACCCCCCTCTTTATCCTCTATGTGCTAAAACTCTCTCTTGTCCCCTATTTGTTGTATTTGTCTCGCATAGATTGTAAGCTTTTTTTTGAGCAGGGGATGTCTCTCGCGTGTGTATATGTACAGCACTGTGTTTGTCTTGTAGCACTATACAGATAAGTATTAGTGGTAGTAAAATGGAAGGAGTTCCTCCAAAGGACAGCAATTAAAATAGTCAGCAGTCTTCATTTTAAAGGATAGGGGCAGATTTAAAGATCTAAACTTGAATACCCTGGCGGAAAGGTGGGGGAGGGGAAATATGACAGAGGCATTTAAATACCTTCAAGCTTTGAATCTACAAGGGGCAGACCTCTTTCAGTGGAAAGGAAGCTCTGGAATGAGGTTGTCATCAGATGAGAATGGAAGAGACTGACTCGGGAGTAGTCTGAGAAAATATTTGTTTTCAGAAGGGGTGGTAGATGCATGGAACAGCCTTACAGTGGAGGTGGTGGAGAAAAGGACAGCGTCTATTTCAAGAAATCTTGGAGAATCTCTGAGGGGGCGGAAGAGGTTGTAGAACTGAACAGTTAGTGTACATGAGCAGATTGGATAAGCTGCGCAGTCTGTCTCTGCCATCATGTTTTATATTTCTATACCTTTCTGTAGGACTAGACAAATCTGGGCACCGTGACACCTAGTATCCTAGATTTTCCATTCTCCAAATTATTTTACAGCCTTGATCACTCCTACTGCAAAAAAGAGCTTTCTTGTCATCTGCACTGTGCCGCTTGGCTCTTTGTGTCTGAGCTGTGCAATGCAGAAAAACACGTTTGTCTGAGAGAGCAAGATCAACAGGTTCTTCTGCACCACGTGGCTCAAACACACTGAGAGTAGAGTAGAGTGTTGCAGACTGCAGGAAAACCCGTTTCTGCAGAGTTGGTGGTCAGGCAGCATTATAGCAGTAAGAAACAACAAGGTGAGGGGGCCGTTACCTAACTATATTCTGGGAGATACCTCAGCTGGCACAGGCTGGTTAACTGGGTGGAAGCAAACTGGAGAGAGGAGTTGAGACTGCTGGGGATGAGACGGAGTTTGGGAGAGACACAGAAAGGGCAAGGAGAGGATTGCGAGGGGGAGAGTGAGAGAGAAGTGTACAGACTGAGGACACAGTGGGGGCATGAGAGAGAAAAGGCTGAGGATAAGGTCGGCGGGGCATGAGAGAGAGAAAGCAAGGTCAGCGCATCCCATGGTTTGCGCAGTGGTGGCTCTAGGGATGGTTGTGCAAGTCAAATGGTAGGAAGAAGGATGGTGCAGACCCCATCATTGTTTTTTCTAGTTCAACCTGAGCTTCTTCCTCAGATTTCAGCAGTGATCAGCATTTTTAAGTACTTCAGTTCAAGTGCACAGCTTTTGTCTTCAGCCTGCTCCTGTGTACCAGAAGTGAAATCTTTATTAAGCCTGAATGCAGCTGCGACCCATGGAAGTTGTTCAGCTCAAACTGGATATAAATGCCAGGGTTTCTACCATCCCTGACAGGAGAAGCTAAATGGGGGAGGGGGGAAGGGGGTGGAAGAAAGGGAGAGCAAGAGGCTGAATTGGGGGGGGGGGAGAAGGGGAGGAGTGAATTGGAGGTTGAAGAGATTATGGAGCGGAGAAGGGGAGAGGCGTGATGCTGAATTGGAAGAGCGGAGATGCCTAATTGGGGGAGGGGGTGCTGGATTATAGGGTAGAGAAGGCCAGAGGGGAGATTCTGAATTGGAAGGGGATGAGAGAGAGAAGGGAAAGGTGCTGGATTGGGGGGGTGGGAGGGAGGGGAAATGCAGGGAATGGTAGAACCAAGTAGGAGGGGCCAAGGGGTGTGGTAAGGTAATGAGTGAGAGGAGGATGGAAATATTATTGTTTTATTTATTTATTTAGCTTATATACAGCATCTCCAATGATCAAGTCGGTTTACAGAAAACATAACGTAACATTACAGGTAATGTTTTAAATAGGTATATATCAACATAACAAAGGTATTTGAGTTTGAAATAAAGCTGGGGAGATGGTAAAAGAGAGCACTCGGAGACTGGATGGTAAAAGAGAGCACTCTGAGACAGAAGAAACAGGTTAGAGGGAAGGCCTTTACCAGGAAAGCAGTTGGGGCTGATAAAAGGATCGGAGACAGAGAAAAGTAGATGAGACTGGGAAGGGTATGAGTTCAGAGCATAGCAGTAGGAAGAGGAGAGGGAGTTAATGAAAGACAGAAGGCATTAAGAGGCTGGGGAAGGAGAGAAAAGGAAATGGGCTAGGGAGAGGGTAAGAGTGGGGAGGTGGTGGTCTAGGAAAATGGTGAGAGGAGAGGGAAAGTTGATAGGTGAAAAGTAAAGCGAGGGGTTTATCCAGTTAGGTCCTGCTAACTGGATAAACGCCTTTGAATATTTGTGCAGTATTCATACTGCTGCCTTTTCATAGATAGGGTTGGTTCTTTGTGAGTCCTGGCAGTACTGTTATGGTATGGTAGGTTTTCTACAGGCTCTGAATGAGCTTTTAGCAGGGTTGTTCACTTCATAATGAGTCTGGCATTGGGGAGAGGTCCGTGTAGAAATCTGGTAGTCTTTCTCTAATCCCACTGCACTTGTAAACAGTGTTCAGACACTCATGAGGTTATTTTTGGGTAGGGGTGCCCCAGAGTTGGTTCAAGATGTTGGCACCTTGTTGTTGTTGTTAAGTGCTGTCAAGTCAGTGTCGACTCATGGCAACCCTCTGGATAGTTGTCCTAAATTGTGTTTGATCTTCAGTCAGGTGGTTCATTGTTGACAGACTGGCACCCATAGCTGCTGTTATTGTAATGATCCATCTCATTGCTGGCCTTCCTCTTTTGCGTTGACTTTCAACCTTGCCAAGCATGATGTCTTTCTCTAATGATCTCTCACTTCGCATGATGTGTCCAAAGTATGAAAGTCGAAGTCTTGTCATCTGAGCTTCTAAAGAAAGCTTAGGTTTGATCTCCTCTAGTACTGACTGGTTTGTTCTTCGGGCAGTCCATGGCAAACTTTAACTCAAATGAGCCCCCCTCCTGACTGTCAGAATCTATTGTTTAGCTTTGAATGCCCTGCTCTTTGCTGCCCTGTTATAGCAACTGCCATCCTAGTTCAGTGCTTCTCAACCATTTTTATTTTGTGGCACACTTTTTGAGTTTGTTCAGTCCTCGTGGCACACCAAACCCAATTCTATATGATAATCACTCTCAGTCCCTCCCACTAGCGGAAGGAGAGCAGCACTTTTTGCCTGTGTGCTTTTCATTCTGCTGGCTTTAATCTGATCCGTGACCATGTGAGGTCATACGCTCAGACATCAGTTTGAAGCAGATAAGACACACTGCTCTCCTCCTACCAGTGGAAGGAGGAATGTAAAGGCTACCAGATTTTTAGAAGCCGAACTACTAAGCCTGTGCAGGCCTCCTCAAAAATTAGGTTAGTCTGTTTAAAATGAAGTTTTAGGAATTTCTGTACTTTTTTTGGGGGGTGGGGGAGGGGTTTGTAGACATCCATTGTAATTGCACACCTACTATGCACACTATGGCATTTTTGTGCATGCAAATAGATTCGGTGCATGTTAATTCGAAAGGCATACATGTGTGCAAAACAATCTGCGTGCACTTTTATTTTTTAGGCACCCAAATGAGCCCGAAATCCACATGCCTACTAGATCACTGTATTACATATTCTAATTACTAAATGGAAAATAAAATGAATTTTTCTACCTCTGTGACAAAAAAGAAAGAGGGTGGAGCAGAGAGAATAGGGATTCTCCTTTTGCTATGCTCCAGTCACACCCCTCCATGAATTATGAGAGAGGCTCCAGGCTTCTTTTCCCACTTCTATTCTCTACAGGCTGACACAGAGAGAAGAGGATTAATAGGAAGCAAGAGGGCTGTTCTCTGGGGCACTGTCCAATAGAAATGGGGAAACAGCCTCACGAACCCATACCTAAACTTGGTTCTACCTGTCACCATCAAGGCACACCATTGTGCTACCCACACTTGTTGAGAAGCATTGCCCTAGGTGACCGCTTAGTTTGCCTAATGGTTGGGACAAAAGAGAAGCCCATAAAGGGATCCATTAGCATCCCCTGGGGGAAAGGGAGGGGAGACAGCATAGAAATTATTCTCACAGTGTAGCAAAAAGGGTAGCACTGGCCCTGAATGAGAGACAGATTGGCTGAGGACAGAGTGTTGGGAGATGAATGAGAGTGGGCCTTGACAAATTTTCTTGGAATCTAGGAGCCAGCCTTGAAATATGGATCACCGTGCATGCCCCCCACTCTCCAAAAGGTGTATTGCAGTTACTTTAAGTTTTAGGACCTCATTTACTAAGACTGTTTTCCCATTTTCCATGGGAAAAAGCTTAATAAATCAGGCCCTTAATGGGCCAGTGCCAACTGAAGCCAGTGTCCCCACCATCCTCACTGACCCTTTGAGCTTCACCTGTGTGTGTGTGGAGGTGGGGTGCCTGCAGGTGTGTGCTGGGGAAAGGGTGTTCCTTTGGCACATACACATTGTGCCCTGTACTTTCTGTAATTCATCTATTCACCCTCCAACCACTTGCACTGTTCCCTCCCTCCTTACTCCAACTTTTCTTCCTGCTGTCCTCTCCCCAACTCTCTGCTTCCTATCCTAGACTCTCCACCCTTCTCCCTCTCCTCTCTATTGCCCCTTCACCATTCTTCATTAAATCAAACCTTTAAATTTCTTCAGCTGTCTGTACAGCAAAATTCCCCGGCCTCTAAACTTTTTTTTTTTGCAGGCTGTCTGGCAGTTGCAGCTGTTCTGCCCACATGTGCTCTGAGCCCCCAGGTGCCAGGTCCAATTTTTCAGTTGCTATGACGACCTGGCACCTGGGGTTTGTCGAGCCCTGAGTGAGAAAGAGGCAAACTGGTAGGGCCTGGGCCATGGTGATAGGTGAAACCAAGAGACAGATTTCTTGGGCCCGGCTATCAGGGGCCACTTCCAGTATGCCGTTGACAGCACACCTGGTGGGGGAGGGGAGCGCAGGGGAGACTGTTAGTTACTGTCAGCATTGTGCAGTGTCATCGTAATGAGCTGTGGCGGATGCCCCTACCCTCTGTCCCCTCTCAAGCTTCATTGAAGAGGAGGGGGCAGCAAGAGAAGGAAGTAATTTTAATAGGAGCCATCTAACGCTATGCACCATCTGCCCACTTAAATCATGTATTTTCAATGACTTCCGTGTACGGATGGTGACTTAACGTACATACTTTAGACAGTCGCTGTTTTACAAGTATGTGTATCAGGCCCATAATGTATACTTTGCGTGGGCGTGACCAGGGGTGGAGCTTGGGTAGAACATAGGCAGAGTGCAAATTTATGCGCATAAGTTATAAAATAGAGAGGAGGAGTAACCTAGTGGTTAGAGCAACAGCTTTGTACTTAAGAGATCAGGGTTTGATTCCCACTGGAACTCCTTGTGACCTTGGGCAAGCCACTTTACCCTCCATTGCTTCGGAAGAAAATTTATTCTGGCAATCTTTCCAGTCATACCTTGCCAAGAAAATCCAGGGGCTGCTCGGTTGCCTGGAGTCAACATTGACTTGATGGCACCTAAATTTAAAAAAAAAAAGTTATAAAATATTGTAACTTACGTGTGCTCTTTACAGATCTAGCCATGCGTATTTACATACAGACTAGGGCTGTTGTAAGCATTTGCTTCTACGTTTTGGCCTCGTTTGACCTTCAACTTTGTTCCATTGCCCCCACCCACCAGCATGGCCACTGCCTGGACCTGATATTCTTCTCTAGTTGCTTACCCTCGAACTTCAATAGCACAGCTCTTCCCTTATCTGACCATCACCTTCTAAGCTTTAACCTTCATCACCCGCTGCCTCAGCCTCGTCCTGTCTCCTCCAACCTATTTAGAAATCTTCTTCCTATTGATCCCTTGGCTCTCTCTTCCACTATCTCTTCATCTCTTTCCGCCACTTTGTCATCCAAGTCTGTTGACGAGGCAGTAACTTCCTATAATGCTGCACTCTCCTCGGCTCTGGATACTCTCGCTCTGCCCATCCCACGTCCTGTGAGACGTTCTGCACCCCAGCCCTGGCTTTCATCCACCACCCGCTATCTTCGTACCTGTGCCCGTTCTGCTGAGCGTGCTTGGCTCAAATCCCATGCCCCTGCTGACTTCTTACACTTCAAATTTATGCTTGTCTCTTTCCAATCAGCCGTAGCCCTTGCCATACAAGACTACTATGTCCATTTGACTAACTCTCTCGCCTCTGATCCCTGCAGTCTTTTCACTACTCTCAACTCCCTCTTCAAAGTGCCCCCGCCTCCGATCCCTCCCTCCCTTTCTGCCCAAACCCTGGCTGACTACTTCCACGACAAAATCCACAAGATCACCCTCCAATTCCCCACAAAATCAACCACTCCCCCTCTTCATTCCCAACTCTCCCCCCCTACCACTGCTACCCTCTCCTCCTTTCCTGTGATCTCTGAAGAGGAAACTGCACACCTTCTTTCTTCCTCCAAACTCACCACCTGCTCCTCTGATCCTATCCCCACCCGTCTCCTAAGCCCCATCTCCTCCACCGTCGTTCCTTCCATCTCTCATATTCTCAACCTATCACTCTCCACTGCAACAGTCCCTGCGGACTTCAAACATGCTGTGGTCACACCTCTCCTCAAGAAACCCTCACTCGATCACACCTATCCTTTTAATTCGACCCATCTCTCTCCTTCCCTTCATTTCTAAACTACTTGAACGTGCGGTTCACCGCCGCTGCCTCGACTTCCTCTCCTCTCATGCCCTCCTGTATCCCTTACAGTCTGGCTTTCGTCCTCTACACTTTACTGAAACGGCTCTTGCCAAAGTCTCCAGCGACTTGTTCCTGGCAAAATCCAAGGGCCTTTACCATGTCCTCATCATTCTTGACCTCTCTGCTGCTTTTGACACTGTCGACCACAACCTTCTCCTCGATACCCTGTCCTAGCTTGGTTTTAGGGGCTCTGTACTATCCTGGTTCACCTCCTATCTCTCCCATCGCTCTTTCAGTGTGTGTTCTGGTGGCTCCTCCTCCTCTGCTACCCCGCTCCCAGTTGGTGTACCCCAAGGATCTGTCTTGGGTCCGCTCCTTTTCTCTCTCTATACCTAGTCCCTTGGTGGGCTTATCTCTTCCCATGGCTTTCAGTACCATCTGTATGCTGATGACTCCCAGATCTACCTCTCTACACCTGAAATCGCTCCGGCAATCCAGACCCGGATCTCTGCCTGCCTTTCTGACATTACCGCCTGGATATCTCACCGCCGCTTGAAATTGAACATGGCCAAGACTGAACTTCTTATCTTATCCCCTAAAATCTCCCCTCCTCTTCCTCCCTTCTCAGTCTCTGTGGATAACTCTGTAATCCTTCCTGTTTCTTCGGCCCGCAACCTGGGGGTTGTCTTTGACTCCTCTCTTTCTCCACACACATCCAGCTCGTAACTAAGACCTGCTGTTTCTTTCTCTACAACATTAGCAGAATTCGCCCCTTCCTTTCTGAACACACTACCAAAATGCTTATCCACTCCTTAATCACCTCCCGTCTTGACTACTGCAACATACTCCTTGCTGGTCTCCCTTTGAATCATCTCTCTCCCCTTCACTCTGTTCAACACTCTGCTGCGTGGCTAATCTTCCGCCAGCCTCGTTGTGCCCATATTACTCCTCAAGTCACTTCATTGGCTCCCTGTCCGTTTCCGCATCCAGTTCAAACTTCTCCTCCTGACCTATAAATGCATTCACTCCGCAGCTCCTCAGTACCTTTCTTCTCTTATTTCTCCTTACAACCCCCCTCGGAAACTCCGCTCTTCCAGCAAACTGCTCCTATCTGTGCCCTTCTCTTCTTCTGCTAACTCCAGACTTCGCTCCTTTCACCTTGCTGCACCGTACGCCTGGAACAAACTACCTGTACCTGTGTCTGTACGCCAGGCACCTTCTCTAACCCTCTTCAAATCCAGGCTTAAAACTCACCTCTTCTCTGCTGCTTTTGGATCTTGACTCTCTTGATCTTCTTCCCTTGCGTTACCCCTGCCTTCACCTTCTGTGTTTGTCTTGACTAGATTGTAAGCTCTGATGAGCAGGGACTGTCTCTTACTTGTCTGTGCAGCGCTGCGTACGACTTGTAGCGCTTTATAAATGCTCAGTAGTAGTAGTAACAGTAGCAGCATATCTTATGACTAACGCCCCTACTTTATAAAGAAAAGTAGAAGCCCTTTTTTTATTTTAATAAAAAACCAGTGATTTGCATGTATTGTAATCTGCATAGAACTAGGTGACCCTTTTAAGATTACCCTCATTTTGTGGTGATCTGGGCTTTATCTTTAGAGCGGCTCTTCCCAACCCTCTCCTGGAAGCACACCTAGCTGGCTGGGTTTTCAGGATTTGCACAAGAAATACAGCTGAAACCAATTTGCATACAGTAGGTCTCTAGTACATGCAAATACATTTCATGCTCATTCATTGTGGTGATCCTGAAAACCGGGCTGGCTGGGTGGGTCTCCATGAGAGGGTTGAGAAGCACCGCTTTGGAGCCTGTTTCATAATACCAACAATCCCTTTTTCCTTATGAAACTTGTCCAGCTTCTGTTTAGTGCTGACGGCATATTCTATTATTTTGTTGCTCTTAAATAACTTGCTCTTTCCCCTGACGGTGGTAGGAATAATTTCCCGTTAGCCTTAGAGGGTGCCCCTTTATTTTTATGTGATGCTATAACCTGTAAATCAGTGTTTCCCAAATTTGGTGTTGGGACCCCAGATGGGGTCACAGAAACACAGCCGTTTCCATTTTTCATTGGACTTTCACTGTGACCTCTGCCAAGTAGTGGAAGTCACCAGTCAGCATGTGGCCTGTGAGGCAATGAATATTCATAGGCCTTTTCCCCCTCCTGGCTAAGCTTCCCGTTGGACTGGAAACCCGTGCTGAGTACTGGGGTCTGTAAGCGCACACTGCACACTGACACAAGGGACCCTGTGCTGACCGCTGCTGCTTTTTTGCCTCTACTCTTGCTGCTGCCTTCCTGCTTGAGATGAGTGGAGGGAGGAGAAAGAGGCTGGAGACCTGCTGTTTCGGGATAAAAGTCTGAAAAACACTGCTGTAAATGAAAGTAAAGTAATAAGTGGCATGACTGCTTTTGAGTGGGGCGCTTCGCAGACCCTGTCTGGTGTTAGATGCGGCATTGTGCAGCTACTAACGCTTTCTTTATTTCGGAGGTACCTCGGGCATGGGAGAGGGTGTGAGCATTCCTGTGTATATTATTTAATGGTTTTCAGCAGGGGAATTTGTTCCATCCCCCAGTCCTACTTCAGTTCCAGCACGGCAGAGAGCGCTAATTGAATTACAAATAATAGGTAGTAGTAGTAGTAGACTTAGGGGAAGATCTTAGGGGTGGGGCAAGGGAAGGAGGACTCTTTCGGTTCAATTTCTGCAGCTGATTGTGGAGCTCCCCAGTTCCAGGAGTGAGATTAGATTAGTCCTGCATTTCTGATAATCTGATGCATTATAGGACCTACCACATGGATTTCAAAGGTAGAATCGGGGACTGCAAATACCATACTGTTTTGAAATGTAAGTTCAAAACTGGAGGCTTACAGTGACTGCTATGAAGGAGATCCCCCCCCCCCTCCTCCTCAAGACAGCGCCCTTGCGCTGGGTTCCTGGAAGCTGTTTGCGCAAGCCGTATAAGGAATGCCTGGCCGCACTGCTTGGTCGCTGCGAGCTGGCACACTGTCAACTAATTTCCCGGCAGAGAGAAGGAGGAGCCCGGCTGCTGACACGTGGAGCTGTCCTCGCATGCATGGGGAGGAGAGACTGGAGAATTGCATCACACTATCTTTTTTTTTTTCTTCTTTTTAATTTTGTAAGAGAGGCGGTCTCGGGAGCTACGGCACTACGTGAGCTGCTGCTGCTGCTAGGGAACTGGGTTAATGTCGCTCAGACGTCTTATCTGCAGGCTGTGTGAGGCCTCTAGTGGGAAGATGAGGGACTCCACTCATTTTTTCCTGGACGTGCTCCTTCCTCTTCCAATAGTACAGCTTTATTGCTGAAAAATAAAAATTGGACAGATAGCAGTCTCTCTGGATTTCTTTTTTTCAATTTTATATTTATGAATTTTACACATTTATAACCAAGAATTAACATGAATTCTTGAACAGCAAATAGAGCAACCACAATGTAAATAATCAAAAAGAAAAAGGGAAATGACCCCTATTAAACATAGATATATATGAGGTTGTCCAACAAGCTCCCAATATAGACAGAGGAGAAAAAGAAAACCAGTTGTTACAATAATAAGGCGCAAAACAAGTCCTGCCCCATTTAACATCACAGACCTGCTATTGGAGTATCAATTGCGGCTTCAAGACATCGGGCATTCATGAAGGCCAGCAACTGGGCTTGTTAAAAAAAAGCCCATAAGAAACAGAACAATATTTTACCAAACATTTACACGGATGTTTAAGAAAAAAGAGCGCTCCCAGCTGCTGGACTCCAGGACATAACAGAAGAAATTCTCTATGCCTCCGCTGCATATCCCTGGATAAATCTGGACAGATACAGACAGCTAGCCCTTTAAACAATAAGAGGCCTATTCTCTGCTGGACGTCCAGCCTGTGTATGTCCCCTCAGAATAAGAGCGTATAGCAGTAGACCCGATTCAGATGCCTCTGTGGGGATCAGAATCTGGTCTACTGGCTTGTACGTGCAGGCCAGGCCCTGATTCTGACAGGCTGCGTGTCCAGCCACATCCACGTCTACCCCTGACAGGCTCCTGAATAGAGCCGTGATGCCATGGCGTCCCATCTCCATTCAAGAGCCGTGATTGCCAGCCGCCGCTGAGACTGTTCTTTCCCCACAGCCAGACTCACGATCTGGCCTCCCATGGCCAGGGTCTGGCTGCGGGACTCCCCCTTCATGTTTTGGCCGTGCTGGCCGCTGCCGCCGCTACCCTGTGTCCAGGGGGACTTATTCCACCTCTGAGGTGGAATAAGTCCCCCATCTAACCGGCCTACCCCGATCAGCCTTGTACGTCCGGGATGATGACCCACCCATGCACTGCCCTCACTTCGCTTCCTGCCTGCCTGCCCCCTCTCACCCCTGTCTAAGGCTCCCCGTACAACTCCACTCTTCGTAAAGGGAGCCTTGCATGGTGACGGCAAGGGAGACATATAGCAGGGATGTACATCCAGACAGGGCATATATCCCCATTATTCAGTGCTCAGAATAGACCCCTAAGTGTCTTTTATGGAAAAACATTCTAAGCATCCATTCTCTGTCGGGCAAAAGCACAAATGTAACTACTAATGTGGAGGCTCTACAGGATCTCCCTGCGAGCTCTCCAATATAGCAGAGATATCCAAACTATCTGCTGGTTGAGACCCCACAATAACATTAGAGAGACACTTCTTCCCAGGTGGGAGATAAAATAACTTCACCACCAGAGGATGAGACTCCTTAGGAACGTCTAGAATCTCAAATAAATAATTTTTAAACATGACCCAGGCAGACACTGATCTAGCAGAAGGGAAATTAATCAGCCTCAGGGTTCAAACATGGGATAAGTTCTCCAACTTTTCAGTCTGAATGTTCAGAGCAGAAGCATTCTTCAAGTGCATTTCTGATTGTGATTCCAAAGCACTTAGTCGAGTTTGCATATCAGCACAGTCAAATTGTAAAGCTGTAACCTTGCTAGCGGTCATTTCAATAGCACTAGAATTTTGCTGAACCTTAGTGGAGAGAACCGAAACCTGAGAAACCATTGTCTCTCCCAAAGACAAACGCCATCCTACTACTACAACTACTACTACTACTGAGCATTTGTATAGTGCTACAAGACGTACGCAGTGTGCACAGACACATGTAAGAGACAGTCCCTGCTCATCAGAGCTTACAATCTAGTCAAGACAGACAGTACAGTAGCTGTAGACATGGGATACATCTAGGGGGAATAGTAAGGAATAACAAAGGACATAAGGTGAGTCAAGATCCAAAAGCAGCAGAGAAGAGGTGAGTTTTCAGCCTTGATTTGAAAAGGGTCAGAGAAGGCGCCTGATGTACAGACTCAGGTAGTTTGTTCCAGGCATAAGGAGCAGCAAAGTGACAGGAGCAAAGCCTGGAGTTAGCAGTAGAAGAGAAGGGCACAGATAGAAGCAATTTGCCAGAAGAGCAGGGTTCCCGAGGTGGGTGTAAAAAAAGATAAGAGAGGAAAGGTAGTGAGGAGCTGCAGAGTGAATGCATT
Source organism: Ichthyophis bannanicus (assembly GCA_033557465.1). Lineage (NCBI taxonomy): Eukaryota > Metazoa > Chordata > Amphibia > Gymnophiona > Ichthyophiidae > Ichthyophis > Ichthyophis bannanicus. The sequence goes on from CM066042.1 coordinate 233,256,053, forward strand.
TAATGGTCAGCAGGAGAAGTTTGAAATGGATGCAGAAATGGATAGGGAGCCAGTGAAGTGACTTGAGAAGAGGGGTAATATGGGCATGATGAGGCTGGTGGAAGATTAGCCGCGCAGCAGAGTGTTGAACAGAGTGAAGGGGAGAGAGATGATTCAAAGGGAGAACAGCAAGGAATAGGTTGCAGTAGTCAAGACGGGAGGTGATTAAGAAGTGGATAAGTGTCTTAGTGTGTTCAAAAAGGAATGTGCGGATTTTGTTGATATTATAGAGAAAGAAGCGGCAGGTTTTAGCTATCAGATGAATGTGTGTGGAGAAGGAGAGAGAGGAGTCAAAGACAACCCCAAGGTTGCGAGCTGAGGAAACAGGGAGGAGTAGAGAGTTACCCACAGAGACTGAGAAAGGAGGAAAAAGAGAGGAGGTTTTAGGGGGAAAAATAAGAAGCTCAGTTATGGCCATGTTCAATTTCAAGCGGCAATGAGACATCCAAGCAGCAATGTCAGAAATGCAGGCAGAGATCCGGGTCTGGATTCTCAGAGAGATTTCAGGCGTAGAGAGGTAGATCTGGGAGTCATCGGCATAAAGATGGTACTGAAAGCCATGGGAAGAAATGAGCACACCAAGAGACTGGGTATAGAGAGAGAAAAGGAGTGGACCCAAGACAGATCCTTGGGGTACACCAGCCGAGAGCGGGATAGCAGCAGAGGATGAGCCACCAGAACAAACATTGAAAGAGTAATGGGAGATTTGAGAGGAAAACCAGGATAGTACAGAGCCCTTAAAACCAAGCGAGGACAGGGGTTTCGAGGAGAAGGTTGTGGTCAACAGTGTCAAAAGCAGCAGAGAGGTCAAGAGGAATGAGGACAGAGTAAGGCCCTTGGCTTTTGCCAGGAACAGGTCACTGGAGACTTTGGCAAGAGCCGTTTCAGTAGAGTGCAAAGGATGAAAGCCAGATTATAAAGGATCCAAGAGGGCTTGCGAGGAGAGGAAGTCAAGGCAGCGGCGGTGAACCGCACGTTCTAGTATTTTAGGAACGAAGGGGAGGAAGGAGATGGGTCGATAATTAGAAGGACAGGTAGGATCAAGTGACGGTTTCTTGAGGAGAGGTGTGACCACAGCATGCTTGAAGTCTGCAGGGACAGTTGCAGTGGAGAGCGATAGGTTGAGAATATGAGAGATGAAAGGGACAACAGTGGAGGAGATGGGGCTTAGGAGATGGGTGGGGGATAGGATCAGTGGAGCAGGTGGTGAGTTTGGAGGAAGAAAGAAGGTGTGCAGTTTCCTCTTCAGAGATCACAGAAAAGGAAGAGAGGGTAGCAGATTTAGAGGGGGAAAGTTGGGAGTGAAGAAGGAGAGAAGGGGAAGGAGGGGAAGTAGCTGACTTTGTGGAGAATTGGAGGGTGATTGTGTCGATTTTGTCATGGAAATAGTCAGCTAGGGTTTGGGCAGTAAAGGAGGGAGGGGTCGGAGGTGGAGGCACCTTAAGGAGAGAGCTGAGAGTAGTAAAGAGATGGCGAGGGTCAGAGGCAAGAGAGTTAGTCAGATAGACATAATAGTCTTGTTTGGCAAGTGCTATAGCTGACTGGAAAGAGACAAGCATGAATTTGAAGTGTAGAAAATCCGCAAGGGAGTGGAAGAAAAGGAGAAAAACATAAATTTGGGTTTTTTAAAATTTTATTTATCAATTTGTATCAATTTGAGCCAAGCACGCTCAGCTGAACGGGCGCAGGAACGTAGATAGCGGGTAGTGTATGAAAGCCAGGGCTGGGGTGCAGTATTCCTCACAAGACGTGGCATGGGCGGAGGAGAGCATATCAATTCAAGCGTAAAGTTAGCTGGACGTGTTAAGGTAAAAGTTACTGGGATTGCAGTGGTGATGAGCTCTCCCTCCATCAAAATGCCACTTGTCCCGCCACCACTCCCAGCAGTACCACCTGCCGCCTGGCCTCCAACAGAAGATGCCGAAGCCACTGCACACAAAATCTGCTGCTGTTGATCTTCCAGGGTATGCGGGGCTACCGCACTACCCAAACCGGGGTCCGGCCCTCTCACATGGGATAATCCACTCCTCGTCGGCAGGGTAAACTGATGCAGACCTCCAGCGAGTGGTAAACATGTGCAGACAATCTTTGGCGACTGCTGCAAATCGGGGGAGAAAGCTGACCAACCCAAAGCAGATGATGAGCTCTCCAGCTCCAAACAATCCGCAGCTGGGTACCTTCCTCTGCTTTCACAGGACTCCCTGCAGGCTGAGCAAGAAAACGATCCAAAGGATCCGAAACTCCAGGCAGCGGCAAAGAGGTAGTCGGGGGCAATGAAGGCTTCACCCCCTCCTTTAATGTTTTGCTTTTTTTCCCCATTATTCAGACAGCCTTAACACAGCCTGAGCACCGCCATCTTAACACTTCTCTCAGTCTCTCTGGATTTCTGTCTTCATCTGTGTATATAATACCCTTTGTCCGGGCAAATGGTGAGATACACATGTGGACCGTAGACTGCTACAAGCAACCTCTTTACTTTGTACATAGTTACACTGTTCTGTGTTATCTCTAGTTCCACCCATGTTATAATGTTAATTGTTCAATGTCAATAAACAATTAAAATAAAATAAATAAATGTGCACGTTAACATGTTCCCCATAGGCAGTGGAATGGGATGGACTACAGGGGCCATGGCTCCACCAATATTTTCCCTAAGACAGCATCAGCAAATAAAAAGCTTGGGGGCCGGGCTGGAGATTGATTTGTTTGGTCTCTCCAACCAAAAAGATGTTCCCCTGCCCCTGTGTTCCCCCACCCTAAAACCATGAAGACGTGGAGTGGTGCATTTGGCACGGGCTGGATGGATGTGCAGGGCCACAGGAATGAAAGAGGAAGAGTCTGGTAGGAGGAAGAGTGGGGTGCTGCTCATGTCAAATGGGAAAAGAGAGAGAGAGAGTGCTGGGTTGGGTCAGAATCCTGGAGAGTGGGAATGTCTAGGACTGATCCTCAAGGGTTGGACTTGGAGAATGGGACCCTGCAGAGTCTCTAGAGAATTTTCAAGGATATCAGCTAGTGCTTTTTTGAGCCTTGCTATTGCTATCCCTTTTTGTTCTGAGGTTTGATGGGGAGGACAACATCCAGAGAAATTAGGTGGGAAGAAAAGGAGAAAAACGTAATTTTTTAAAATTTTTATTTATCAATTTGTAATATACTGTATATCCAAGCATTTATACTTGTAACAGAAATAGAAAGGACACGGACCATACCAAAGGTAATATAAACAAAGGAGACTATAATAAATTAAGTGTCCATTTCCCTCTAGTCCTTCACCAAAAGAGGATCAACAGGAAAAAAAATCTAATATAGAAACATGTAGGAAATAAATCAGCTAGCATACAACTAAATATACTATGGATATCTACCCTGAAGATCAATGGGTCTATGAGTACTAATAAAATAAATTAGTTGAGATAATTCAAAGAAAACATAATTAACAGCCTGGAGCTTGACTAAACATATACAGAGAAACTTCAAAAAGCATAAACCTCCCAACTGCAATACCCCAGGTTTCAAAAGAAGAAATTCTGTCCTCCTTTTCTGGGATTCCCTAGAAAATATGAACTTGAAAATCCTTAAAGGAAACAGAACGCTTTTTGAAATATAATCAGCAAACAGTCATGATCAGAAGGCAATGCAAACACACCCAAGAAGGTAGAAGGTTTCATTGACTCCAAGTTCGAAGACTCCAAGATCCCGAAGATATTCAAAATGTCCTTATGTTGCGTCTCTGCTAATGATTATTGCTGCATCCCAGCCAATTCTTTCTTACGGCCTGGCACATATTAAACCTTACAAAATAACACTATTACGTTCAGTGAAACATAGAGGGAATTATTCCCATAAATTAATACTCTTTCTTTTCCTTATTCAACAGTGTAGCAATTTTCTCAATGTCTACCGGGAGGTCTCAGACTTACAGTGGCACCGATTTCATAGACTTGAACGTCTGTATAGAAATTTTTGTGCCCGATCGCATCAATGACCTCCACGGTAGCAGACTAAAGCACATGAGTTTAGCAATCGTGATTTAACCCTCTTAGTTCTTCATATTAATATGGCTCAAGAATATAATGATTATTATTTAACTCATGTAATTCACCATATTAATATATAGTCCATTAACGTTAATACTTATGGCTGTCAATCTTAATGACACTATCGAATGATCCCGACACTTTCCCCCAGCGCCTTCGTAGCGTTTCTCCTAGTAGGGTTCCTCAGGGGATCAGTTTTAAATCCTGCATTCAAACAAAATAAAACATAGAATCATTCCCGACATACAACTTTCCTCTTCTTCTTCTAAAACCTTAAACAGCTAACAAGACCAAAACCCTTAAATACTCACAGAAATGCTGCCCGCGTCTAAGACAGAATATCTCCTCTGTTTTCTAACAAATACTTTTCAGCTCTCAAAAGCAAAAAGACGCCGCACATGCGGTCTGTTTCTTTCAGATTCATTTTTAAAGGCGTAACATAGTGTGACGTGGTAGACTCCTCCCCTTTGTCAGAGTTCTAATCTCTAAAACCTCTCCTTAAGGGACTAGCCACCTCACGAAAGTGAAGTTTCCCCGCTATATATTTCAACCGCAACATGACCTCCAATAACTCCATTAACTACTCTCTATAACTTCTGACCATCTGAATGCATCAAGAGATAGTCCAAAAAAGGTTAAAATCATATACATGCCGCCCAATCTATCATTGCATTCAATCCATTGGGTTTAACGGTATTTAATTTATAAATACACTTTTGTTCTCTCTGAATTAGAACTTGATCGTGAGTTCTATCCCCACTACCACGTTCAACCTTATCTATACAGAAACATACCAATTGCTCGAAACAGTGCCCTTCGTTTAGACAGTGCTGAACTAGTGGGGCTGCCAATGTTCTGCACCTTAGCTTGCTCCTATGCTCTCTCATACGCACCCGAGGAATCAAGACCTCGCCCATTTTAGATATTGCAGTCCAAATGGACTCTAAGGTAAAACTCTATCTCGCCAAAGTAAATGCAGAGCCTAGAGGGAAGAGAACCTCCATCTGACCTCCCCAACCGAGCGGTGATTACTAGCGCTGACTCATTTGCTCCAAACAGCTCCATACCTCCTGCTGCCAATGGCTGTATCTCTCGCGGCGTCTGCCCCACTGCCGCAGTTGATCCAGGCACATCTCCTCCAACTGTTCCCGTGGCTACATCCATCTTAGGACCTGTTGGTCCGGCATCCTCCGAGCCAACAAATCTGGCAGGCAATGCAGGGGGTCTCCATAGCTCCGGCAATGAAAGATCACACTCTGAAATGATGCCAAGTTGTCCAGCCCTGGCATCGACACTGTTGGGAAGATGCTGGAATCAAAATGAACTGACATTCCAACCGCTAAACAAATGAGTCCAAAGGATCCACAGCAGAAGCAGATAGGGAAGAAGAGGCCCCCATGATGGGGGGAGATTTCTTGCCAGTTTTCCCCTTCCTCTTAGGCATGATGCAGGAAAAGCAATTGAGAGGAGAAGTGGATTGAGACACCATCTTGTATCCCATCTTGAGAAATGTAAATTTGAAATGCATCAGGGAAGGGAAAATGGGAGGAAGGGTCTTAGGGGTGAGCATCTTTTTAGTGCGCATTTGGTTAGTTAAGGCGCTTTAAAAAATCTACCTTGCAACAAATTGATTTAATGTGCTTTCTGTATCATCCTGCTAGACTAGTCCAGACAAGTGGGTTGTGTAACCCTACCAATAGATTGGTGAAGGAACCAATGACAAGCCCAGGTTTCAATGATATCACTCATACCACTATTTGCCTCAGATACTAGAGATCTCTTAAGTATTTCTTTGTCTCCAGCAGATGGTGGATGGATTATCTCCAGGAACAAGCAGGAATGTAGTCATCACATATGGGTATCGTCGGTACCGACGGAGCCTGCGCGGGAACGCTCCCCAGCGTCCAATTAGAAAGCTTTTGGGAGCATCCCACAATGCCTGCGTGCTGCCGTCCCCCCTTTCCCAACTGCCTCTCTCCAGTTCTTCTTTTTCCGCGGAGCCAGCAGGTGGTTGTTCCTGTCACCGCAGAAGAATTCTTCTTTATTTCTATCTTTTTTGTGGTTGCGTCTGCCTTCCTCGATGCTTTACCGGTACCGCCTTTTTTTTCTTATTATTTTCTGTTCTTAAAAAAAAAAAAAAAAAAAAAATATATATATATATATAGATATAGATATACTACGATTTTTCCTATTTTTCTTCAGGTGCACGCACCTTTTTGGGCCTTAGACCCAAAAACCTTTTCTTACAATGGAGAAACCTGCCTCAGGTTTCAAAAAGTGCACCAAGTGTGGCGGTACCATTTCCGTCACCGACACCCATGAATGGTGTCTAAAATGTTTAGGCCCTGACCACTCCATCACGGATTGTATGTCCTGCGCCATGATGTCTAAAAGAGGTCGGCAGAACCGAGCTGCTAAGCTCAGTACCCCTGTTTCCCTCTGATGCAGCTTCGGTGACATCGACGTCTTCCAGGGCTTCCTCTTCCTCCCGTGGATCTCAGGTAACTAAACATAAGTCCAGCCGGTCCTCAAAGGGCAGATCTCCTTCTAAGCATTGAGATGCCTCTGGCGTTGCCCTTGAGGATTCTGCACCGGCAAAATTGCTCCGGCGGGAGGCTTCGGCTTCCAAAGCATTATCGGGGTTCCAGGATGTTCTCAAGGCCTCGACCTCGGCAGAATTACTGGTGCCATGCTCTGGGGTACCGGCGGTCTTCTCCGGTACCGACATCCAGGCATCGGCAGCATCGATAGACCAGAGAGTCCTGGCTATTGAGCGCAGTCTGGCGGCTCTCCTTGCGGCATCAACGCCCTCGTAACCGCGACAGACAATTTGGCCGGTATCGGTATCGATACCGGTACCGATAGCATCGGCATCGGTGTCTGCTTTGCCGGTACCCAGTCATCCGATGCCCTCCGGTACCGATACCCCAGTACCGATTACTCCCGGTACCGACTTCGGTCGGTACGGGTATCGGGCTCTTCAAGAGCATCCGGACAGACGATACTTCGAGTCCTCAGAAGAATCTGAGGATTCTGACAGTTCTGTCGATGCAGGAATGCTTCTCCCAGATGAGCCCTCCTCCCCTAAGCGCAGGATGTCTCCTCCAGAGGATATTTCCTTCCAGGATTTTATCAGGGAGGTGGCTCGGGGTCTGTCCATTACTGTGGCCCCTGAAACAGAGCCAAGAGCCAAGGAGTTGGAAATTCTACAATATCCTAAAACTCCTAAGGAGGCAGCTACCTTGCCCATTCATGAGATTTTATATGGTCTCATGTTAAGAATGTGGGAGACACCTCTTACCACCTCTCCTCATTCTCGCAGACTGGATACTATGTATCGAATCCCTCCTTGTCCTGGTTTCCAAAAGACTCAGCTTCCTCACCACTCTATTGTAGTGGAATCAGCTATGAGAAGGATCAAGAGTGCAAAGAGGCATGCCTCTAATCCTCCAGGACGTGAGTGCAGAACCCTGGATGCTTTTGGACGTCATGTCTTCCAAGCTTCCATGCTTTCTGCCAGGATCAGTTCCTATAGTCTTTAGATGGGAATGTTCCTGAAGGAGGTCACAGATGATTTAGAAGCTTTAAGTCCTATTCTTCCTGAGGATAGAAGACAGGATTTTCTCACTTTAGTCAAACATGCCCAAGATGTTTCTAAATTTGCCAACCGTGCAGCCTTTGACTGCTTTGAGTGCATAAGCAGAACCTCTGCTATTGCCATAGGTGCACGTAGAATTGCTTGGCTCCAGGCATCCAATGTGGAGCTCTGGGTACAAGACAAATTGGGAAATATCCCGTGTACTGGTGAGAACCTGTTTGATAAATATTGGCAGGAAAAGGCCAACGAGATGGATGCTGACAACTCCACCTTGGATAGGTTATCCAAGTCCACAGCTGATCCTGCTAGAAAGAAATTGTTCAAGAAACCATTCTTTTCTAACTAGAAAAGATATTATCCTGCTTATGTTCAGCAGGGACGTTCTGCAGGTCAGCTTGCCAGGAAAGGTCAGCAACCCCCAAACAGAAGAAAGCAAAGACTGCTAAGCCTCAACCGTTCCAGCAGTCTCAGCCTCCACAAGGCCTTTGACTTGCAGCTAGAGAACTTAGCCTTTCTGGCTCTCGGGGGACCAGAGCCTTCCACCATTCCAGGAAGGTTATGTCACTTTGCCCCAAGATGGGGGCAGATAACAGCAGAGCATTGGACACATTCCATCATAAAGGAGGGGTACAGGCTTCATTTTTCAAGCATGCCCCCTCCCACAATAATAAGGCAGTTCAATTCTCTGACACCTCTCATCAACCTATTAGATCAGGAGGTCACTATCCTTCTTGCCCAAGGGACAATAGAAGAAGTACCCACTCCTCAACAGGGTACGGGGTTTTACTCCCCCTATTTCCTTATCCCAAAGAAAACAGGGGGATGCAGACCTATTTTGGACCTCAGAGAATTGAACAAATTCCTTGTCAAAGAGAAATTCAAGATGATTTCTCTCGGAACTCTGCTGCCATACCTTCAGAGTCAGGATTGGCTTTGTTCTCTAGATCTCAAGGATGGGTACACCCATGTTCTCATCCATCCAACCCACAGAAAGTTCCTTCGGTTCCTTTTTCAAGGAAAGCACTACCAATACAGGGTGCTTCCTTTTGGCCTGGCCTCAGCACCAAGGGTGTTCACGAAATGCATGGCTGTAGTAGCAGCATTTCTCCGTACTCTAGGGATATTTGTCTTCCCCTACTTAGACGACTGGCTTATTCGAGCCCCAACAGAGTCGGAGGCCAGGACTTCTCTAGCCTACACAATGCGTATCCTTCAGTATTTGGGTCTGGTCATAAACATCCCAAAATCCAGTCTAACTCCCACTCAGTCTTTGGAGTTCATAGGAGCTTTGCTGGACACCAGAAAGGCAAGGGCCTACCTCCCCCAAGCTCGTTGTCTTCACATGGTGCAGTTAGCTTCTCAAGCAGTGCTAAAGTCTCATCTCACTGCTCGAGAAATGTTACAACTACTAGGCCACATGGCATCCACCGTGCATGTGGTGCCCTATGCTCGCCTCCATATGAGGGCAGCCCAGTGGACCTTATCCACTCAATGGACCCAGGCATCAGGATGTCTGTCAGACAAAATAGCAAACACAAGTTGTCTTATTTTGTCCCTCCAGTGGTGGAAGTCCGCTCAAAACCTGTTGCTGGGGTCCCCTTTTCAACAACCCCTACCCCAAGCAACTCTCTCAACAGATGCTTCTCCGATGGGTTGGGGAGCTCATCTGCAAGACCTCTCCACCCAAGGCACCTGGTCTCCACAGGAGACTCATCTACATATCAATCTTTTGGAACTCAGAGCAATCTTCCTTGCTCTTCGAGTGTTCCATACCCTGCTCAGCTACAAGACAGTCCTCATTCAAACGGACAATCAAGTAGCCATGTTCTATGTGAACAAGCAGGGGGGAACAGGCTCTCTGTCGCTTTGCAACAAAGCTTTGCGACTATGGGCCCTCGCCAGAGAGCATCAGATTCATCTCCTGGCAGTGTATCTTCCAGGCATACAAAACTCTTGGGCAGACAGACTCAGTCGAGTTCTGCTTCCACACAAGTGGTCTCTGCATGCAGACCAGGTGACCAAGATTTTTCAAATTTGGGGAACCCCGGACATAGACCTCTTTGCAAGTCCGTGGAATGCCAAACTTCCCCGGTTCTGTTCCAGAATTCTGGCTCAGGGGGCTCAGGCCAGGGATGCTTTCCTCCTTTACTAGGGTCAAGACTTCCTGTATGCCTTTCCACCCATTCCCCTAATTCCCAAAACCCTATTCAAGCTTCAGAGAGACAGAGGCCATATGATTCTCATAGCTCCACATTGGCCACAGCAAGTGTGGTACCCTCTGCTTCTACATCTCTCTCACGCTCCCTCCCTGGAGTTAGGGTCTGCTCCAGATCTCCTATCTCAGGAGGACGGAATGTTATGGCATCCCAATCACCAGTCTCTGCATCTCAGGGCTTGGTTGCTGAAGGCCTAGATCTTCATGATCTTAATCTCCCTCAGCAAGTAAAAGATATTCTTTTTGCTTCCAGGAAACCTTCCACAAGACGCTCATATGCTTTCAAGTGGAAAAGGTTTACCATATGGTGTTCGCAAAAGGGTCTTAACCCCCTTGCGATTCCTCTGGAATGAGTACTGGAATATCTCCTTCATTTATCCAATGCAGGACTTAAGACTAACTCAGTAAGGGTCCATTTGAGTGCTATTACAGCTTCCTTTAAGCCTCTAAATGGACAGCCTATTTCCTCTCATCCTCTTATAGCAAGATTTATGAGAGGCCTTCTTCTAACTAAGCCTCCCATTAGGCCACCACTGGTGGCATGGGACTTAAACCTGGTTCTTGGGCAGCTCATGAAGCCACCCTTCGAACCTTTAGCTACTACCTCCTTAAAATTCCTTTCTTGGAAGGTTATCTTTCTTATTGCAATCACATCAGCATGTCGCATTAGTGAGTTGCATGCGCTAGTAGCTAATCCACCTTATACAAGGTTCCATCATGACAAGGTAGTCCTTAGGACTCATCCACACTTTATGCCAAAGGTGGTCTCGCCTTTTCATCTGAACCAAGCGGTCTACCTACCTGTATTTTTTCAAAGGCCTCATGCATCAAATGCAGAGAGGAATCTTCATACCTTGGACTGTAAAAGAGCTTTAGCCTTTTACTTACAAAGAACACAGCAACATAGAAGGTCCTCTCAACTTTTTGTTGCTTTTGATCCTTCTCATTTGGGACTTCCAGTCTCCAAGAGAACACTATCTAACTGGATTTCTCAGTGTATTTCCTTCGCCTATCAGAGTAAAAACCTTTCTCTGGAGGGCCATGTCACAGCTCACAATGTGAGAGCCATGGCAGCCTCAATGGCTCATCTGCACTCTGTCTATCGACGACATCTGTCAAGCAGCCACCTGGGCCGCGGCTCATACCTTCACAGCCCATTACTGCTTGGACAAGGACTCCCGCCGGGATGCCTTGTTTGGTCAGGCTGTTCTACAACACCTGTTCCATTCCTAATCAACTCCTACCCACCATCCCTGGTAGGATGCCAGAGATCCATGGGGGGAAGTGGAGCCCTTCTCAGGTACACACAACTTCTGGGGTCTCTCCCTGGCATCTAAAGCTAGGGAGTCCCCATATGTGATGACTACATTCCTGCTTGTTCCCGGAGATAGCATAGTTACTCACCTGTAACAGGTGATCTCCGGAACAGCAGGAATTTAGTCCTCACAACCCACCCACCTCCCCTAGGAGTTGTATCTCTCTATCTATCTCTTTCCTTTTCCCTCTCTCTCTCTTTGTCTCAGCTTTAAAACTCAGCTGGAGAGAGGCAGTTGGGAAAGGCGGGAAGGCAGCACGCAGGCGCTGTGGGATGCTCCCAAAAGCTGGCTCCATCGGTACCGACGATACCCATATGTGAGGACTAAATTCCTGCTGTTCCCGGAGATCACCTGTTACAGGTGAGTAACTATGCTTTCTCCTCTTTGAAGAAAATCTGAAGACTGAGAGGAAAAGACTGATTAAACGCTTGTGAACGACCATCTTGAGGGTGATTCTCTCACTTGTGTGCATTCTTTTTGGTAGCCATAAGAGGAGGGAAAATTGGTTCAGCTCCACACGCTTATCATGAGAAGAGCCTGTTGAACAGCCAGAAATTGGAAAGATCTGGAAGAGTGCAGCAGCCTCACACAACCTCCACGCCCACACCTTTCTCTTCTGTCTCCCCTGCTCTCTCCTGAAGATTACAGAAGGCTCTCAGAGGGATCTGCCTGCCAGCCACCTTAAACACAGTGCTGCAAAGCCAGTAAAACAATTTAATTGAGTAGAACTGAGCCCGGCACAGATCCTCTGCCTGGGGCTCTCAGGGGGTGAGTATCAAGGCTTGGCCTCGTCATTGTCATTGTTGGGGGTTCCTAAATTCCATCTTCGTGAGACTCAATTTGGGGTGGAGCGCTGGTGACCATTTGCATGGTGTGGGGGTTTCCTGTCATTTTCTGCACGCGTTAGTAACATTTCTGCTATTGTGCACCGTGTGGTCTGTATGTCTGCTATACTCAAGTGGTTTCAATGTGTGTTCTACCCTAGTGCCTGTAACACACGTTGCAGTAAAAGCACAGTTAATGCGCGCTGTAATAAAAGCATATATAACATGTGCCTTTGGGCCGCCTGTTGTGATACTTGCCTTAACTCTCCGTCTTCTTCCAGGAAACATTTGTTTCACCTGTGGCAAGCAAGGTGCCTCTTCTCCGGATTCTAGACTCTGCTCTTCTTGCATGGCAGCTTCTGAATGATCTCTGGAGGGCCTGCTCCCCCTCCCTCAGCTGGAGGATGCAGTTAGTCTGGCCTTGCCTGCCTCAGAAGGTGACGGATGGCGCTATGGGTAAGGATATCCAGCCGGCTGGAAGGTTCAGCGACTGGACTATGAGCTGCTCCTCATCCTCTAGGGGGTCTGCAGCGGCTGTGCGCTCTGGTTGTTGGGGGTTCATTTCTGAGAAAGAGGGCTTCTGGACTCTGGATTGTCCTCCCTGGAAGTCTTTTTTTTGCAGCAGCAGCCTTGGTCCTGGCATAGAAATTCAAATCCTGCAGTCTCTGGGTGCCTCTGGGCTCAATCTCATGTGGGGCAGGCTGAGAGTGGAAGTCCTGTTTGATTGACTTTGGTTAAGTGACCCCAGTGAGGGTTGCCCCCTTGAGATGAGGAACAGCTAGGAGCTGTCCCGAAATTTTGACTATGATTTGGATTCAGATGGCTCAGTACTGGGCTCTGACATGGATGAAGGAAGTACTCTCGCCTTCAGAAAATTGTGAAGGGGCCAAAGTGATCCGCCTGTTTCAGAAGGAGGAGCTGGCAGCGTTGATTGCCAAGATCTCATCTGCCTTGAACTTTACGGATGCTTCAGGCATGGAGTAGGAGTCAAAGGTGCACCCGCTCCTTCAAGGGGTGCAGAAATCCACAACTATCTTCTCGTTCCCAGATGTGATCAAGGATATAATCCGGTCAGAGTGGGACTCTCCAGACTTCCTGCCTAAGGGGTTAAGGGTGTGTAAGAAGATCAGCGCTCTCCCAGAGGAGTTTGTTGAGTGTTTTGTATTCCCAAGGTGGATGCGCAGGTCACGGCAGTTTCCAGACAGGCCACCATTCCTGTGGAAGGTGGATTGGCCTTAAAGGATTTTCTGGACCATAAGGTGGATTTGTTGTTGAAGAGCCAGTTTGCCATGGCAGCTGCTTTTCTGCAGCTGGTGGTATGTCCCAGCCTGATGTCTCAAGCCCTGCTCCAGTGGATTCAGTCTCTTCTGCCAGATGATACTACCCCACTTTTGGAGTCTGCTAAGGCCTTCCTTTCTGTTACCATATATAACCTGGTACGTTTGGTGGCCAAGGATGGTGCCCTGATAGCAGTGTCACAGTGTTGGATTTGGCTCAGGCACTGGGCAGCGGACTCATCTTCAGAGCCCAGTTGGCCCAACTGGCTTTTAAGGGGAAGCTTCTTTTTGGAGCTGATTTGGAGAAGTTGGTGAAGGACCTAGGTGAGACAGAATCTTACTGCCTTCCAGAATATAGGTCCAGGGAGCCTATGAAATGGGCTGGTGCCCCTTTCTCATCAGCCTCTGCCCATCCACTGAAGGCATGCTGGCTGGAACCTCAGGGGTCTTGGGACTTTCGTCGGTTACTGACCTGGAAAACCTTTCTTCATCTCTGCATCCAAGCTCGTTCTTAGTTCTTTCATGGAGCACGCATGCTCTGTCCCCTCCAGAGGAGGACCCTTCCGAGCTGTGCTATGAAGGTTTGGGGGCCATTCCCTGGTTTCCCTGGTTGGAGGCAGGCTTTGCCTTTTCTTCCAGGAATGGACCCGGGTTACCAAGGATCACTGGGTGCTAGACATTATTCGGTTCAGTATGTCCTGGACTACAAAGAGCCAATTCCGGATGCCTTCGTCAGCTCCCTTATGGGTCTGCAATCAAAAGTGTTGCTGTGTGTACCACCTTGAACACGTTTCTGCGCCTCAAGGTAGTGGTTCCTGTCTCCCTGGACTAGTGGGGCAAGGGCAGATACTCCATCTGTTTCATGGTGCCCAAAATGGATGGTTCCTTCTGGTCCATTCTGAACCTCAAGGAGTATCAACGAGCACTTGCATGTCCTGCGTTTCTGGATGGAAACTTTGCGCTCCGTGATTCAAGCAGTGCGCTGAGAGGAGTTCTTGGCTTCACTGGATCTGGCCGAGTCATATTTTCATATCCAGATTTGGGCAGATCAGCAAAAGTATCTGCATTTTGCTGTGCTTGGCTTTCACCATCCTCCATTTCGAACTATCCACCGCCCCGAGGATATTCTTCAAGATCATGGTAGTGGCGGCTGTGGTCTTGCATTGCCGAGGGATCTGTGTTCATTCATATCTGGACGACTGGCTCATCCAGGCCGGTTCCCTTTCAGAAGCGTCTTGGGTGGTATCCCGAGCGATTTCCTTTTTGGAAAGCCTCAGCTAGGTGATCAATTGGGGAAGGAATCAGCTGTTGCCTTCCCAGTCCCTAGAGTTTATGGGGGCGCGTTTTGACACTCGAGTGGGCAGAGTTTTCCTGCCAGAGGAGAAAGTCAAAAAACTGTTAGATTGCCTGGAGCTTTTCTGTGCCCAGCAAGCTCCCAGAGTCTAGAATTATCTTCAGCTCTTCAGACTGATGGCGGCAACAATAGAAATGGTGCTGTGGACATGCGACCACTCTAGCGGTCCTTGCTAACTTGTTGGTCCCCAAGTTCTCAGGATTTCAAGCACAGGCTGTCGATGATGATGAAGACCAGACTGTGGTGGTGGCAGCAGCCCTGTCACCTGAGGAAGGGTGTGCCACTGGAAAAATTCTCCTGGATACTCCTGACAACAGATGCTAGTCTCCTAGGCTGGGGAGTCCATTACCCAGACCATATGGCCCAGGGCCGTTGCAGCCACAGGGAAGTGGTATGGTCCATCAACTGCCTGAAGGTGAGGGCCATCAGAATGACTTTTCTGCATTTCCGGCCCTTGGTCAAGGTGGTTTGAGTGTTTTCAGGCAACTCCACAGTGATGGCTTATGTCAATTGGCAAGGTGGCACGAGGAGTGCCAGGTAGCTCTCCTGTTTGCCTGGGCAGAGAAGAACCTCCTAGCCTTGTCGGGTCAGGATATTGCCAGGTGGACATTGTGGAAGCGGACTTCCTCAGCTGGCACCCTCTGGACCCTGGAGAGTGAGAGTTGTCAGGAGACTTTTCAGTTGATTTTGCACTGCTGGCATTGCCCTGAAATGGATCTGATGGCGATCTGCTACAGTGCCAAAGTTTGCTGTTTTTTTCAATCACCGCATGTAGACGGGGTCCGAGGGCATTGACGCCTTTGCCCAGTCTTGGTCAAGTTAGCATCTGCTGTATGTCTTTCCTCCATGGTCCCTGGTGGGGCATGTGATTTGGCGTATAGAATGCCCCCCCCCGGGCAAGATTGTCCTGTGGCACCGGATTGGCCGAGGAGAGCGGCGCCTCTTATTTGGTTGCCTCCATCTCAGGGCTTATTGCGGCAGGGACCAATCGTCCTGGAGGTCCTGGTTGCCTTCTCGCTTATGAGTTGGCTCTTAAAAGGAAGCCAGCTAGTGTTTAAGGGCTGTTCTCCGGTGGTAGTCTCCACTCTGCTCAGAGCCCGGAGGAGGTCTACCAAGCTAGCATATGTGCAGGTCCTGTGCCTCTTTGAGTGATGGTGCTCAGCAGTTGGTTTCAGAGGCAGCCAAGGTGCCATCTCTGTTGGCTTTTCTACAGGATGGCCTGGAGAAGAGCCTTATCCTTAGCTTCCTGAAAGTTCAGGTAGCAGCTATGGCCAATTTCCAAGGTCCTGTGGCTGGTAAGTCTCTAGCCTTGCATCTGGATATCTTGCATTTTCTCCAAGGGGTTTGGCATCTGCGTTGTCCACTCCGGTGTGAGGTCCTTTCCCGGGATCTATGTCTGGTACTCAGGGCCCTGATATCGGCATCCTTTGAGCCCTTGAAGTGTGCTATGTTATTTACTTTTGGAATGCTTTTTATATCGCCTTATCAATAAATTAAGGATTTGATGCTCAGGACGATCTTCTTGGTTGCAATTTGTTCCGCAAGGTGGATTTCCCAGCTGCAGGCTCTGTCTTGCCGAGATCATTATCTGTCTTTTTCAAAGGAGACTTTTTCATTCAGCCTGCACCTTCCTTCTTGCCTAAGGTGCTTTCTCCCTTTCATGTGAATCAGGTGGTCTGCCTGCCCTCCTCCTCTAGGGAACAGTGTTGAGGGAAGGATAAGAATCTTCGCCTTGTGGATGTCCGGAGGGTGCGTCTCCGGTACTTGGAAGTTACGAATTCTTTTTGTAAGTTCGACCATTTTTTGTGCTGTTTACTGGCCTGCGCAAGGGTGACACGGCAGCTATGTCGATTTTGGGGCTCCGTATTAAGAAAGCCATTGCCTCGACTTATCTGTTGCGGAAGCGTCCTCGTGGGCGAAGCAGAACTCTGTATCTCCTGAAGACATTTGTTGGGTAGCAACGTGGGTATCATTTTCCACTTTTGTCAAGCATTACCACTTGGATGTCCACGTGCAGGCAGACACGGCCTTTGGTTCAAGGGTTTTGCAAGCTGCTGTGTCTTCTTCCATCCCAGTGGGGAGTCATAGTTTTGGTACATCCCACTTTTATGGACTGGTCTAGCAGGATGATATGGAAGGTGAGTCCTTTCCTTGAATCCTGCTGGACTAGTCCATGGCGCGCCCCTGAAACTGTATTTGCTCTGTTCTTCTGCTGCGGTAGTCTTGGGTCCGCTATGATTTTTATACTTATTTTTATTTTATTTACATTTCTTATATACCGCACTATTTGCGATCAGCGCGGTTTACATAAAAACAAACAGTATCCGACAATAAACTATAGTCAGGTCATTACAATGAACAGGAGCAATCAACTTGGATAACAGGGGAAACTATCTACATGTGCGGAACATTGAAATGGCTCTGCAGGTTCATCTTCTACTGACAGCCTTCTGTTTATGCTTTCCTGTACATAGTTCTGTATTGTTGATGACTCATTGTTACCCTCAATTGAGGTTGTGTGAGGCTTGCCGTGTTTCTCCCATATGCTTTGGGATGAATACTGAAGAGGCATCTGGTGACTGAGGCGAATGGAGGCATAGGAGTGATATCATTGAAACCTGGGCTTTTCATTGGTTCTTTGTCTCCACCAGTTGGCTGGTACAGGAACACAACCTCTGGACTGGTCTTGCAGGACTCAAGGGAAGGACATTAATTGGTAAGTAAAATGTCACCTTAATCAACTTAGCACACAGCACGCCTTAATTTGTCATTTAGTGCGTGTTAAATAAATCAATTTAGGACATGTTTACTAAAGTATGGTAAGTTTGGGGGATTTATTTGGCACATAAGTGCAAAAAGCACACACATGTTAAATGTAGGGGGCATGTTCAAATGCTGTATAACTGAGCATAACTGCTGCATAACTGAGCAGGGCAGACATTTGCCGCATGCTTGCTGAGGTAGAGAATGAGGGCCTGGCACCCAAAAAGTAAAAAAAAAAAAGTAAACAGCCGTCCATGATGTCCAACTCCCCCAATATAAGCGCCCTTCCCAGCATACCACCCCTTCAGCACACTCTTGAAAACCAAAGGCAATCCTGTAATGCAAAGCCCCCTCAAGACCCCCGAAATAGACCCTACCCCTAGACCTTACCCAGGGAATCCCTAGTAATCTAGAGCTCATTGAAGCATAGCAGTCCTTGTCCACTCTTACCCTGTCTGCGGAGGTTGTTAAAATGACAGCGGTAACCTCTAGTGGTAAAAACGCTCTTGGGGTGGGGTTAAGTATAGCCATGGGTACTTATTACCTGGACTGGCCACTCTTGGAAACAGGATACTAGACTTGATGGACCCTTGGCCTGATCCAGTGTGTTATCTTATGTTCAAATACTAGCCAGGCCCAACCCTTCTTAGCTTCTGAGATTAGATAAGATCAGGTTTATTTTGGACAGCATGGCCGTAGTATAGGTGACTAGGAGAAACTTTAAACAGTATGCAGAAGTGGATGAGAGCCAGCATAATGACTTGAAAAGAAGGATCACAGTGGCACTGGAGGAAAATAAGTCTTATAGCTGAAGTTTGAATAGGCTGGAGTACAGAGAGAGAGGGTTCACTGGAGGAGCAGGCTGCAGTAGCAAAACACCTGTGAGAGTCAGTTGGACCATTAGATGATAAAGGGGTAAAAGGGGCGCTAAGGGAAGACAAGGCCATAGTGAAGAGACTGAATTAATTCTTTGCTTTGGTCTTTACTGAAGATGATGTAAGGAAGTTACCCATGCCTGAAATGGTATTTAAAGGTGATGTATACAAAAAAATGGAACAAATTTCGATAAACCGAGAAGATGTAGTGCAACTATTTGATAAACTAAGGAGTAGCAAATCACCTGGGCCAAATGATATACATCCAAGGGTGTTGAAAAGAACTGAAATATAAGATTGCAGATCTGCTATTAGTAATCTGTGAACTATCATTAAAATCATCTGTAATATCTGAAGATTGGAGAAGACCAATTTAATTCCAATTTTTAAAAAGGATTCCAAGGATAATCCGGGAAACTACAGACCAGTGAGCCTGATGGCAGTACCAGGCAAAATGGTAGAAACCATTATAAAGAACAAAATTACTGAACATGTAGATAGTCATGGTATAAAGGGAGAAAGCCAAAATGGATTTAGCCAAGGAAGATCTTGTTTTACTAATCTGTTACAGTTTTTTGAAGTGTGAATAAATGGGTAGGTAAAGGTGAGCTGGTTGATTTAGTGTATCTGGATTTTCAGAAAGCATTTGATAAGGTTCCTCATGAGATACTTGGCAAAATTAAAAAGTCATGGGATAGGAGGGCAGTGTACTATTGTGAAGCAGGAATGGTTAAAAGATATAAAGCAGAGAGTAGGGCTAAATGGCCAATTTTCTCAGTGGAGAATGGTGAATAGTGGAGTACCCCAGGATCTGTGCTGGGCCCATTGCTTTTCAACATGTTCATAAGTGACCATTAAATGGGAATAACAAGTGAGGTGATCAAATTTGCAGATGACAGAAAATTATTCAAAATTGTTAAAACACAAAAGGATTGTGAAAAATTGCAAGAGAACCTTGATAAAGTGGAAGACTGAATATTCAATTGGCAGATGAAATTTAATGTGGACAAGTGCAAATTTATGCACCTAGGACAGAACAACCCAAACTATGGTTACACAATGCAATGTTCCACATTAGGAACCATCATCAAGGAAAAGGACTTAGGCTCATTGTGGATAATATGTTGAAACCCTCCACCCAGTGTGCAGCTGGGACCAAGAAAGCAAATAGAATGCTAGGAATCATAAGGAAAGGAACAGAGAATAAAACCAAGGATATTATAATGCCTCTGTATTGTTCCATGTTGTGACTGCACCTTGAATATTGTGTGTAGTTCTGGTTGCCATATCTAAGGATATCACCAACTAACTAGAGTGTCATAAGATAACTGAATTGTGAACTATCAGATGTTATAAATTTTTGTCGGAAGTTTTGACCTTGAGGGGATTCCCCCTCTCGAAACGTAACTTCCCTTTTAATCACAAACCCGGTTATTCCCATAAACCTCCTATCAATGAGATGATGCACACAATTTTAGTGCCTCTACACATCTGAAACTTCTAAAACTGCCCTATCAATCGACCCGACTTAACTTATTAATACTCATCTGATCGATATCGAAGCTCCAATTTCTTAGGGAAACTTTCAATTTGCACTCCCCAGAATCCCCGCAGTCAGAACCGGACACAGTACTGCGTTTAGGACCAAACCATTCCTTTCAGGTCCTGTTTCAATGCTTTATACTGCTGCGAAAAATGGCTGCTCAATCTTTACAAAGCACCATTGCCAATTCAGTCAAAAAGTCTGATAGTTCACAATTCAGTTATCTTATGACACTCTAGTTAGTTGGTGATTTGAGAGTTAGAGTGGTGTTATTTAGTTTATAGTTTGGATATCTAAGGATATAGCAGAATTAGAAAAGGTACAGAAAAGAGCGACAGAATGGTAAAGAGGATGGAAGGATACCCCTATGAGGAAAGGCTTAAAGAGTTAGGGCTCTTCAACTTGGAAAAGAGATGGCTGAGGGTGATATGATAGTGGTCTATATATGGAGTAGAACATGTAAATGTATATCGGTTGTTTACTCCATCAAAAAGTAGGGGACAAGCAATGAAGCTACAATGTAGCTCATTTAAGACTAATAAGAGAAAATATTTTTTCACTCAATGTGTAATCAAACTCTGGAATTTATTTACCGGAGGATATAATAAAAGCTGGATTTAAAAAAGGTTTGGACAAGTTCCTGGAGGAAAGGTCCATAAACTATTATTAAAGAGGAACCAGGAAATCCTGCTTACCCCGGGACAAGCATTGTAGAACTTGTGTACCTTTTTGGGATCCTGCCAGGTACTTGTGACCTGGATTGGCCATTGTTGGAAACAGGATACTGAACTTGATGGACCTTAGTCTGATCTGCAGTATTATGGCATTTCTTATGTTCTCATCTTTAAAATGAACTGGTGGAGAATGGACCCCTGGTGGACACTTCATGGCTATGCATTAACTCACATTGAGTAGAATTACTGGCTTTATTGAAACCAGATAAAGTCCCCACTGGTTGCTTATGGAACTTGAATAGATGCTTTACAAACTTGCAGCTTGATACAGAAAACTGCTCTATGCTCCAGTGCAGTGCTTTTTGTTAGAGATTTTCCTACGCAAGTTTTTCTCCCTGATGTAGAAAGCAAGCTAGCGCTGGAAAATTGCAAGCATAACCACTGCGCTAAAGAATGAATTTGTAATTGCTCCCAATATAAAAATAAATTGTGCTGGCACTGAGCACAGTGTTTTACTCTTCTTTTAACATTGGATCTTTACACCAGTTTCAGGCAGGTGCAAACATCCAATGTGGAGCAAAAGGATAATCTGAGGTAAAGTTTGGTTCTTCACCTTAAATGATCACCACACAATTGGGGCTCCCCCCCCCCCCCCACTCCAACCCTGACACCACCTATCTTTGGTGGCCCAGTGGCTCCTACTCCCAATCCTCCTAAATCCCTGATAGCAGCCCAATCCCCCCCTCTCTCATGCCGAAACTGTTGAGCGGTCAGGAGCAGTGCTCACATGCACCCACTCCTGCACCGCCATATGGAAAAATGCAAGTGCCTCGCCCTGCACTATTCATCTGTGTGCACTGGGTGGAGTCGATCTGCCTAATAAGGCAAAAATAGCTTTATATGGCAGAGTGACACTGCTCCTCCCCCGGGGTGCATCCTGGGGCACACAGTATGGAGTCAGTCAGCCGGCACCATGCTGTATGTCTCAGGATCTACTCTGGAGGGGTTGACTCTTCCATATAAGGAATTTTTGTCTTATATGGTAGACCAACCCCACCCAATACATCCCCAAATACCTCACAGGACGAGGCATTGCCATTGCTCTTGCCCTCCCAATAAGTTAGGTGTGGGGGAGGGAGTCAGGCTGCTACCTGGGGTTTGGGGGAGATAGGGGTCATTGGCTCATCAGGGAATATTTCACAGGTTCAGAGGATAAGGGGCATTACACCTCAGATTACTTTTTTTTTTTTTTTAACCAGTGCATGTGCAAAGGTGCCAGACTGTTAACGCAGACCCCTATGTGCATATGTCTGGCTTGCTTCCTTTGTTTAGATTGCATGCTGTTGGCTTACAGATTGCTGCACAAAACGTCTGTGCAAAACCTGCGTTAAGAAACCCTGTGCTGGAGCTCTAGTCAGGGTTTCTGCATTGAGCCTGTTCTGATCCTTTCGGTGCCCCTTTATGTAACATTGTTTTGTGCTGAGTAAACTCAAGTTCTTTGGGAGATTTTATACTTTACCTTATTTCTTAATATGGTCTGGATATTCCCAATGTCAGGCAGCTTTTTATTATAATTAGAGGTGACCTCTGACACCCAGCATATTATAATTAGAGGTGACCTCTGACACCCAGCAGTGCAGGGAACTCTAATGTATGTAGGTGGTTAGTGGCTTTCAGGGTGGATGCTGTTTAAATAAAAAAAGATGTTTGCTGTTTAAAGAAAAAGAGATGTTTGCTGTTAGAATGACTTCAAAGTAACCCTGAGCTTCTGGGGACATTTATTTTCTTCTTATTATTATTGGTCCCGATATTCGAAAGGCAGTAAACCATGTAAACGCCTTAGATGAGGATATTCAACGGCACTTACACAGTTAGCGCCATTGAATATCCCCATCTAAGTCCTCTACACGCCCTGATGCTATCCGGTTAGCTTGGCGGCATCCCGGGGTGGAGCAGAGGCAAAGAATGGTACGTTTAAAAAATCAGGTACTTTCATCAAAAGAAAGGTACTTTCTTTTGATGATGCTCATTCCTCTGCTTTCTTTCTCTTCTGGTTGTCAGACTTTAAAGAGGAAAGAGAAAGAGTTTGAACACGAGATGGAGCGACTGGCCCGGGAGAAGATTGCCACGCAGCAGCGACTAGCGGACCTGAAAAATGAGCTGAGCCAGTGGATGGATATCCTGGAGATAGACAGAATCGTCCGGCAGACAGTACAACCCGAGGATGACCAGGCTTCCACCTCGACAGCATCAGGTACAATGTCGGTGCTGACCTGACACCCCCTTTCCCTCGTAGCAGCAGTGGGTTACAGCAACATTTCTGCAGACTAGACAACTGCGTTGCGTGAGGGACTTATTATGCAGACAGTGCTTTGAGGGGGAAGTGAGGGAGTAGGGCGGTGCTCTGAGGGGGAAGTGAGGGAGTAGGGCGGTGCTCTGAGGGGGAAGTGAGGGAGTAGGGCGATGTGTAGGATGTTACTGTATGGAGCTTTCTTGTCAGCCATTGGGTTAATGGCTTGTGATATCCTGCCTGAAATTCCATGCAAAATACACATCCCCCCTCCCCCACTCCTCAACAGGAGTCCCACGTTTTGCTTGTTGTCTGCAGATACAATATGACCATATTCTTCCTCTTTCTTGTCTACCATCTCCATTACCGCCACCAACCCTCCCCTCAAACAGTGTAGTTAGTAAGAATGTTACAGTGGGAGCTGTAATCCTTGTCCGTGGAGTTTGAGAGAAACCACTTCTCTTCCAGGGACAGAAATAACTATGCTGTATAGCCTTGGAATTCGATAAAGTGAAAGCGAAAGGCATTTGTGAAAACTATTCCTCCACTCTTCCTGATCTGTCTAACCTGGGAACCCCCTTTTTTATTACATGTGTTGGTTTTTGAACCTGCAGTGACTTGACTTTGATTATATCTCAGCTTTATGGTACCAACACATGAAGACAAAAACTCTTGTTCCTTTTCGTCCCTCTAGTCCAGTCCCGAAACCATAGAGTTTAGAATCTCCTCCAGCAGCCTTGGAGACTGAATGACATCACAGCTCTTCTCTCTCTGGTATAAATAGGCAAGGACCGCCCCCTTCCACCAGTACTTCAGTCTCCAAGCAGCTGAGGAGATTCTAGGCCTAGGGATAGGCCCAGCACAAATAGGCAGAGCTAGGAATTTTTTCTTTGTTTTCCTTTTCTAATTCTTGATGCTTTTTGTTTGGTTGCCTTTCTAAAATAAATAGTCACTTTTTTCTTCCCTCTGGCTCCAGTCCTGCTTCCTCCTTTCTCCCTCAATTTTCCCTCTCGTGGGGGGGGGGGGGCTGCCCCTTGGTGAGAAGGAGCAGCTTTACAGAGCAGAAGAAGTAGCCTCCCTGCTCCCGAACCCGCAAGCAAGGGTGAGGAGCAGGTGGAAGGCTTAGCCCCAGCCATCTCTAAGGGACAGTGAGATTGGTGGTGGGAGCACCGTCGGAGCCGAAGCCACGAGCAGGCTGAGCTCCGGCGCGTGTCTGCCTCATTGCAGCACCTCAGGTTGAAGCAGGGAACTGTAAGTAGGTCTTGCCGACTTTAACGGCGTTTTTTTTACTTTCTTTTTGAATTTTCTTTTACTTGTTTCTTGGAGGGGAGTTGAGAGGGAAGTCCCTGCCTCAGCGGGGGATCTCATAAAGGAGTTCTTTGCCCTCCGGACACTTTTTTGCTGCGCGGGAAAAGTCCCGGCGGCCATTTTGAAAACCGCGGTTTTTTTATAGTGGCTTTTTGGAAGCATTTTAAGCCTCGTTTGCTACAGACCTGCTATATTCTCATCAGGCGCTTACAGAGCGTTGGCCTGTTGGGAAAAAAAAAAAAGAGAAGTTCAAATGGAAACGAGCTATGCTGTACTTTTCCCTTATTGAAATATTGAGCAGGTGTATCTAGGCTGTTTTTTGCAGGACTCCAACCCGGAGAGAGCCCTTCCTTCCGGGGCTGGCGGTCAGGGCCAGCGGGGGGGAGGGGCAGTTCCTGGGGTGGTTTAGAGCAGTTCTTTGAGGCGGCTGCTATGCCTGCAATTCCACGCTGTCTAGTGTGCGGCAGGAGGAAAAGTTCAGTGCTGGAATCAGGAGTCTGTGTCCCTTGCTCCCTAGAGGCGCAGCATATGGACGGAGAGCTGGGACAGCCCCTAGCAGGCCGGAAGGCTATTCGTACAGGCGCTGAGGCACTGTTATCTCCGTCTCTAGATCCTGAGGAGCCAGTGCCGGGGCCCTCCTCGGGCGGCAGCTCTGCCGGGTCACATGAGCAGGGACAGGCGGGGGAGGCGACCGGGATTCTGCCAAACTTTGTTGCCTTGAGGCAGCAGGCTTTTGCCTTCCTTCAGCCCGCGATGTCAGCTCTTCCTCACGGTCCCCAGAGTCAGAAGCGCTCGGCCTCTCTGGTTGGTTCGGGGAACAGTGCTCCGGTGACTAAAAGGTGTAGGGCCACTTCGGAGGGTCCCGCGCCTTACCTCACTGATGACCTGAGCGAGGGGAACGCCAAAGAGGGAAGAGTTTTCGGAAGATGAACTGGAAGACGGAGAGTTGCCTGACTCGGAGCAGCAGTGCTGGGTAGTCAGAGTCTTTCGGTGTGAAGGACTTCCAGCCCTGGTTTCAGAGACGCTATATACACTAAACCTGCCTTCCAGCGAGGAAGCAGCGGAAGAGACATTAGAAGATCCGCTGTTGCAGGCAGTGCGGACATCCCAGAGAGTGTTTCCCCTCCATAGGGTATTTCGGAATATGATACAGGAAGAATGGGATTTGCCAGAGGCGGCCCTGAAGGGGGGTAGAGCATTGGCTCGCCTTTATCCGCTCGCGAACCGCGATAGGGAGCTGTTTCGTTCTCCAAAGGTAGTTGCGGTGGTATCGGCGGTCACTCAGAAAACCACAATTCCCGTGGAGGGGGACCGCAGCGCTGAAGGATGTTCAGGACAGGAGGTTAGACACTCTGTTGAAGCAGGTATTCGATGTTTGCGCGCTGTCCATGCAGACCGGCTTCGGTGGCACGTGGTTGTTTGAGGTGGTCCCAGAGGTTGCAGGAGACCATCTGGAAGGGCAGCTTGAAGATGCCACGCGACTGGAGTCGGGAACCGCGTTCTTGG
Organism: Ichthyophis bannanicus; assembly: GCA_033557465.1. Lineage (NCBI taxonomy): Eukaryota > Metazoa > Chordata > Amphibia > Gymnophiona > Ichthyophiidae > Ichthyophis > Ichthyophis bannanicus. Next base: position 233,281,669 of record CM066042.1, read on the forward strand.
CGGATTTTAATTCTGATCTCCTCCGTGGCTTGGCTAAGGGGATGGTCTCCGTAGTAGCAGCTCGGAGGTATCTCTGGTTGAGAACCTGGTCGGAGGACAGTTTGTCTAAGGCTCGGCTTAGCAAGTTACCCTTTGGGGGTACGCTTTTATTTGAGGAGGATTTAGATAAGTTGGTCCAGGACCTCGGGGAGGCCCAGGGAGGACGTCTCCCAGAGGACAAGCCGAAGCAGGGCCGCAGTTCTGCGGGATTCAGGGAGGTCCCGAGAGACTTTTGTAGTTTTCGTTCTCCCCGTTATGGACAGTCCCAGCGGGGGAAGCAAGGTTTTTCAGCAGGCGCTGGGAACGGATGTCAGAGGGGCTAGATGCATTAGCGAAAAGGTGGCCAGAGGAAGTTCTCCTTTATGTTTTTTCCACCTTGGGCCCTCATGGGCAGGGTGGTGCAGCGCATTGGGAGACATCGCGGTCGGGTGATTCTGAACGCGCCCGATTGGCCCTGAAGGCCGTGGTATGCAGATTTGGTACGGCTGTTAGTGGACGATCCGTGGTAGTTACTGCAGCGGGAGGAACTCCTATGGCAGGGTCCGTTGCGCATGCCCTAGATGAGTCGGTTCTCGCTTACGGCTTGGCTCTTGAACGGGCTAGGATGACAGCTAAGGGTTATTCGGTGGTGGTCATTTCTACCTTGCTAAAGGCACGCAGGCGTTCCACCTCGCTGGCGTATGTCCGGGTCTGGAGGATCTTTGCAGCTTGGTGTGTGGAGCGTAATATTCAGCCGTTGTGGGCTTCGATTTCGCAGGTCCTTTCCTTTTTGCAGGATGGAGTGCGGAAGGGATTGGTGGCCAGTTCCTTGCGAGTGCAGTGGGCAGCGATTTCCTGTTATAGGGGGAAAGTGCTCGGTCAGCCGGTAGGATCTCACAGTGACATTAGGCTTTTTCTGAGAGCTGTCTTGCTTCTTCGTCCATTGGTACGCTGTTCGGTGCCGACATGGAAGCTGAATCTGGTATTGGAGGCTTTGCTTGAGCTACCGTTTGAGCTGCTAAGCATCGCCACCCTGAAGGATCTCGCGTTAAAGAAGGTATTTCTGGTAGCTATTTGTTCCGTAGGGAGGATTTCGGAGTTACAGGCTTTTTCCTGTAGGGCACCTTATTTGTCTTTCTTCCATGATAAGGTCGTGCTACGCTCAGTGCTGGACTTTCAGCCGAAGGTGGTCTCGGCCTTTCATGTCAATCACGTGGTGTTGCTTCCAGTATTCTCTAAGCAGCAAAAGGAGAAATCGGAAGGTAGGTTACATCCCCTAGATGTTCGTCGGGTTCTTCGGAAGTATCTTTGGCGGACGCAGCCGTTTCGGAAGACTGACAGATTGTTTCTGGCTTTCGGGGGGCCACGGATGGCGGCAGCGAAAGCGGCCATTTTTAGATGGTTAAAGGCGGCTATTGCGTCGGCTTACCTTTTGAAAGGTAGCGTAGTTCCAGAAGGTCTCAGAGCGCACTCGACCAGGGCGCAAGCGGTGTCGTGGGCGGAGTACAGTTCGGTTTCGGTCGCGGACATTTGTAGAGCGGCGACTTCATCATCGTTGCATTCATTCTCGAAGCACTATCGATTAGATGTGCAGGCGGCGGAGGACTTCGTTTTGGCTCAGCGGTGCTTCAGGCTGGGTTTTCTGGTCCCTCCCGTTGATATGCACTGCTCTGTTACATTCTGTATGGTTCCAGGACTGGACTAGAGGGACGAAAAGGAAGAATTAATTAGACTTACCTGCTAATTGTTGTCCCTTAAGGAACTCTAGTCCAGTCCCGGACCCCTCCCAGGGTACGCAGCCTGAAGCTGTTGTCCGTTGTATCTTAGTAAAAGGGGTCAAATTGGAGAGGATGTCTCCGGAAGTGGAGTGGGGTTCCGGAGGACGCAGAGTGGAGCCACAATGGGAACCCCGCAGAAGCACGTTTTTTTTCTACGTTTTTGGCATTTCTACAAGGTCCTTCGTCGAAGAGAAGGTTAGAATATGCACAGGTTTTTAGATTCTAGCCAAAGTTTATTTAGTCTATCTTGTTGTTCTTTATCTACTTATTTGATGCTCTGCTGAGTTGCTTTGTCAATAGGTACTGGTGGAAGGGGGCGGTCCTTGCCTATTTATACCAGAGAGAGAAGAGCTGTGATGTCATTCAGTCTCCAAGGCTGCTGGAGGAGATTCTAAACTCTATGGTTCCGGGACTGGACTAGAGTTCCTTAAGGAACAACAATTAGCAGGTAAGTCTAATTAATTCTTCTTGCTGTTTTCAGTATGGCCGTTCCTTCCATGGGAGACGGAGGCAGATAAAGACTAACATGGCTCATCCAGTCTGCCCAGTAACATTAGGTTCATAATTACTACTGTATGCGGGATACCTTTCCCAATACACTATTTAGAAATGTAAAGCTGAGAGGAAATGTCATCACTCAGCATGATGGCTGTCTGAGTGCTGAACTCCCAAGCCATCCCTACTAAAGCGAGCAGAATTGTCCTCCCACTGGAGTTGAAAATCGAGCGAATAGTTGCCCCGAGCTGCACGGAAGCCACAGTGCCGGTACTGACAACTCGCCAGCACATGGCGGATCTGCACGACTTTGCTTATACAGGAGCGGGCTCAAAAGAAGGAGAAGTGAAAATGGCCGCCGAGAGCATGCGAGAACTGGAAATAGTGGATCAGGAAGGAAAAGGCGGCAGAGAGCACGGTGCAGAGCGTGGAGAGATCACCATTCCTCAACTTACCAGAGCTGCGGGAGTGGTTTGCGGAGCTAAAGCAGGAGCTGCTTGCGGTGAAATCGGAGCAGGGTTGATTAAGGGGATAGCAGTGGGCAAAATGAAAGAGGAGCTGGGGCCATTAGGTTGCTGCGTGGGTGAGCACGACGACCAGCTGGAGTACATGGTTCAGATGCAGAAGGAGTTGGCTGAAACCCTGCGGAAAAATGAGGAGTGGAAGCAGAAATTTTTAATTTAAACTGGAGGACTTGGAAAATAGGACTCAGGGAAATAATCTCTACATTCACGGCATCCCTAAGGACCTGGATATCCAGGACAGCAGGAAAGTGGCGGAGATGGTCTGCTCAGAGGCTCTAAGAAAGGGGAGTGAAGGAGAGATCCCGGACTGTATAGAGTTGGACAGAGCCCATTGGATGCTGGGTCTGGCCAGAACCAATCAACCCAGAGACATTGTGATCTGTCTGAAAGACTATAGGATTAAAGAGAGGATAGCCATCCAGATGCCAGGGCTTAGTGCCTTTGAATGGCAGGACTACAAGTTGGCTCTGTTTGCAGACTTGTCAGCGGGCACATTACGACGACGCAGGGAGATGCTCCTAGTCACCAGGGCACTCAGGAGAGTGGAGTTAAGATACTGCTGGCTCTACCTATTTGGGCTGGGCTTCTCGAAGGAGGGGAAAACCTGGAAAGTGCGGACAGTGGCGAAGGCAGCCTTAGCAATGAAGGAGGCAGGACTGCGGTTGGAGCTGGAGGGGCAGCCCAGCGAGAAAGAGAAGAGCAACAGAGAATGTACAGCAATGTGAGGGGTGGATTCGAGTGCCAGCAGGGAGATCCCAGCAGAGCTGGCAGTCACCTCAGAGGCAGGCTGATGGTTAAAAAAAAAAGGGACTGGCTGGACTGAATCCAGAGGACGATATGTTTTGAATCTCACGGGGGAGGGGGGTGTTATATGAGGGTACCTTCACAGAGATCACCCTGGTTTGGGGGGAGACATTGGCGAAAAGGCTTGCGGTGTGCAGTCTGTAGTTTGTATGTTTGAGGGTTGTTGGAGAGTATGGTTTGTTAACAGGGGTAAGGGGGAATGGGTGGGGAGGAGGGGTGGATTAAGGGGACAGCAGTGGGCAGGTCTAGGAGTTGGAGGCGTTACACAATGGAGTAGGTGAAGGCAGAGACAGGGGGGAGAGGGAGGTAGATGGTTGTGGGAATAGGGCTGGGAGTGCACTATTCCTGGGAAGGCCTCTATGGTGAGAGGCAAAGTGTGGATGTGGGGGGGAGGGAGGGATGGGAGAAGGGGGAGGGAGGAAGCGGGAGATTACAGGTCTGACAGTAGCCACTATTTATTTATTTAACGGCTTTTGTACCGCTTTATAATTAAATCAAAGCAGTTTACATTACAATATGGATAGCAAACTTGGAGAACTTTTAACAAGGGTGTCAAATTAGGAGTTCAACAATACCTGGGGGAAACAGTGTTTGTGGTCCAAGAGATGATTAGTGGGCTAAGTGATACTTCCATAATGTTCAGTGAATAGGTAGTTTTTGAGATTCTTGTGGAAGTCTCTTATGACTATTAACACCAAGGGGCTTAAGACTTGGCAGAAACAAAAGCTTCTGGAGTGTGAAGGGGGGTGGCTTCAAGCAGATGTAGTTTGTGTACAAGAAACACACCTTAAAGTGGGACAAGAAAAGTTATTGCAATCCAGAAGGTACCCACAGGTGATTTTGGTGGCACAAAGAACTGCACCTCGGAAAGGTGGAGTGGGAATATTGCTAAGCGAGAATGTAAGGGGGAGTACTGGAGGGGGGCAGTTCGGGATAAGGAAGGCCTGTATGTGGGTGTGTAATTATGGATGAATGGGGAGATGGTATGGGTAGTGTGCATTTATGGGCTGAACGACAAGCACAAAGAGTTTTATGAGACATTGCTGGAGAAGTTGGAGGGGTTCGGGGATGTCCCAATCATTATGGAGGGAGATTATAACTTGATGCTTAATCCCAGGGTGGATAATAGTGTGGGGGGAGGTGTCTGTAGGGGAGGCAGAAAGTACAAAGAAGCTTGCTGTGGCTGAAGAAAAGGTTGGGGTTAGTAGATATCTGGAGGTGTTGGTATCCTGGGGAGCATCAGTACACCTTTTACTCACATCCCCATGACTCATATAGTCTGTTGGGAGGTAGATGGGTGAGTGGGAGTTGGGTGTCAAAGTGAAAGAAGTGGAGTAAGGGTCCATAACTTGGACGGATCATGCTTCCGTGAGCATCCAATTTGATATGGGGATTAGGGATGAAGAACTTAAAGTCTGGATGCTAAATGACGCCTTATTGGAAGAAGTCATGTGAATAAGATCTGACAGGTTATCCAGGAATACATTCATTTTAATGAATCGGGGGAGGTGACCCTAGGGATGGTGTGGGTGGGACAGCCTGAAGGCAGTGGTAAGGGGGCATTTGCTGAGTTTGGCCTCAAGGGCTAAGAGAGCTCAGGAGAAGTCTGAATGCCAACTTTTGGACAAGATACGGGTTCTAGAGGGGGATCATCAGAGGGACCAGGATGCCCACATTTTGGCTGAACTAACTAGCTTGATGGCGAATCTGAGTAGACTCCAGGCTAGCTTGCTAGCTCACAAGTTAAATGTGCTGAAGCAAGCCTATTTTGAGGGTGATAATTTAAGGCGAGCAAAATTCTGGCAATCAGAGTCACATAATAAGCAATTGCAGTGAGAAAGGGGAGATGTGCATGGAGCCAATGGGATTCAAAAAATGTTCAGAGATTATTATGCTAAACTGTATAGCAGTGAGGTGAGTGGGGGGATGGAGGAGAGTGTGCGGTGTTTTATAGGAATGTGCCCTCATGCGGGTGGATGAGGCCGAGACAGCAAAGTTGGGTAGAGAGATCAGCAAAGGGGAGGTGCAGGAGAGCCCTCATGCTGGAAAAGGCTCCAGGACTGGGTGGCTTTACGGCCAAATTTTATAAAACATTTCAAGAGCAATTGGCTCTGATCCTGGTAGAGGTGTTTAATGGGTGCTTATCAGTGGCGCGGTTCCGGTATCCATGGAGAAAGCTGGTATCACGGTCTTGATGTGAGTGTCTATGGCTCTTTATAGGCCGATTTCCTTGATAAACCTTGACGCCAAACTCCTAGCAAAAATCTTGGCAAGGAGGCTTCAGGGTGTGGGGCTGAAGCTGCTATGGACCAGGGTTTGTGAAGGGAAAGCAGGGTGGGGACACCATTAGAAAAATCTTGAACCTTACATGGAAGTTGAAGCAAGAGGTTGAAAAAGTGGTTGTCATTACTGTAGACACTGAAAAAGCCTTTGAGGGGGTAGAGTGGCCTTTTATGCTCAAAGTCCTGGAGAAGATAGGAACAACTTCTTGGGTTGGGTTCATGCCCAATATAGGAGCCCACGGGAAAGGATACGAATTAATGGCAGCTACTCAGACAGTTTCAGGTTGGGTAGGGGGACCAGACAGGGTTGCTTGTTCTCACTGCTGCTCTTTGCTCTGGTTATTGAGCCCCTAGCGGTGAGAGCGAGGGAACAGATTGATATCAAGGGGTGAAGATAGGGAGGAGGGGAGCTGTCTAAAATAACTCTGTTCACAGATTATGTGATTTTTACGCTTAAGGAGCTGCTGACCATGCTGCCCGTCCTTATGAGGAAAGTAAGAAACTATAGTGCAGTTTCTGGCTATAAAATACATGTCGGCAAGATGGAAATCCTGGGCTTTAATTAGCTGGGAGGCTTTGAAGAGCGCTTAAGGGAGAGTTCCTTTTTAAGTTGGTTAAGAAGTCTTTCTGCTACTTAGGTATTCAGCTGGGAAACTCACTTCAGCATCTCCACGAGTGGAATTATGTTCTGGTATTGGAAGCTATACGCAAGGACGTATATAAATGGAGGGAGCTACACCTTACATGGTTGGGCAGAATTGCAGCTATAAAAATGAATGTGTTACCTCAAATACTGTTCTTTTTTTATGTTGCTACCTTGGGTGGTCCCACGAAAATTTTTGAAAAGCTTCAAGGGGTCGTAATATACTATATTTGGGCAGGGAAACCACCGAGAGTGTCCCAGAGGGTCATGTTACGGAAAGAGGAGGAGGGGTTGGGGTACCATGCTTATTTGCATATTATGAAGCTGCACAACTGAGGATATTTGCATAGAGAGGGATAAGCAAGATACCCCATTGAGTGCGGATGGAGCAGCAAGGGGAGGAGCCTATGGAGTGCTGGGTGTAGGATTCCTTCCCTTGGAAGTGGGTGGAAGAGGAGGGTAATCCTCACAGGGCTCTGACCATGGAGGTGTCGAATTGCTGCAGGGGTAGATTACTGGGAGGCAGGTGCTATTCGAGGCGAGCGCTCATTAGGGGATTGGGTGACTTTACCCCAGGCCAGGAGGGGGGTTCCTCTGGGGAGTGGGAAAGGAGGGGGTTGCAGAGGATAGGGGCAGGTGGTGGACAAGGAGGGTAAAGTGCTACACTTTGAGGTCCTGGTGGATTCCTTTGGAATGGGAGAGAGGGATTATTTTGCATACATACAGCTCCACCATTATTTGAAGCAGCAGGAGGTACAACAAGATTTGAAGGAAACGCCCCAGCCCTTTGAGGTCTTAATGAGGAAGCATGGAGGCCAGAGGGGTTTGTTGTCTGCCCTGTACAGAGGTCTGATGGAGGGGATGGGCGAAGTGGGTGAGAGCCAAAATAGGTGAGAGGTGTAGCTTGATGGTCCTTGGGACGAGGGGAAATGGCAGACTTTCTATGATGGGGCGGAGAAGTTAGTGTCAGGAATTGCATACCTGGAGAAATGTATAAAAACCCGACTTCAAATTTAATGGACCCCAGTACGACTCCAGGTAATCAACAAGAGGATGGTGGGTGGGGTACTAATGGAAAGGATATGTGAGGAGAGGATATTTATTGCACATCCTGTGGGGATGCCCTAGAGTGTGACAGCTGTGGATGAGGTAGACAGCATACTTTCTCGGGGAACAAGCAGGAAGCCAGTCCTCACATATGGGTGACGTTGGCGCTGACGGAGCCCTTGCGGAAGCATGCTCCAGCTTTCAAAGCAAGCCTTTTGGAGATGCCCCATGCATATGTTGTCCCCTTCCCGCCCAAGGGTGCCATTTTGCTCAGTCTCCTTTTTTCCGCGGAGCCCTTCAGACATCTGTCTGCTCTTCCCCCGGAAAAAATTGATTTTCGCAACCTGAGTTTCATACTGTCCTCTGGTAGTGCACTGGTTCTCTTCCTGCCACACAATCCCGATGCCCCGACATTGAGTCTCGGGTTCGTAGTTTTTCTTCCTTCTTGGTGCCGTCATGCCTTTTTTTCTCGCTGGCAGCACTGCGGGTCTTTGACCTTGCCGGGATTCTCCCATGGCTACCAGTAATTTTAATAAGTGTGATCGATGTGCCAAAATAATATCCCTGACCGACACACACGACTGCTGTCTTCATTGCCTGGGACTGGACCACGACCCCATGGCATACAGCCTCTGTAAGAAGATGTCCACTAAGACCCTCAAGAGCTGCCAGCAGCAGCATGATAAGTTTTTCCTGGAGTCACCGGTACCTCCGAAGGCCAGGGCCTCCTCCGAAACCACGGAATCCCGGGGTAGCCTTATCGACCCCGACCAATGCCGTAGTTCCTCGGAGATGGGGTCTCCCTCGAGGGAACTCAAGAAAAAGAAGGCTTCGAAAGTATCATCCTTGGACAGCTCAGACAGGCCGGGTAAGTCCCGAACCAGGTCTCACAGTCCTAGATGATCATCTGAGGGATTGGAGAAGGAGCGGCCTGCGAAGGTCCCCCAAAAGGACTCTACCTCAGACCTGAGTCGGTCGCCTGACACCATCCTTGTCGAGGACTTCCCTTCGGGGGAACCTGTGTCAGGCCCGAATCCCTCAGTGCCCGTGCCGATAGCTGCTGAGCCTTCTGGCCTGGAGTCCAATATGGTGGCCCTGGAGCACAGCTCATCTGCCTTCATGGACCAGCAGCGGGCATTGTTGTCCGGTACCACCGGTTCCTCCGCCCAGACCACCAGGCCTTCGACGTCAAGGACGTCCCTAGAGCCCGAGCCGATCCTTTCGGCCTTGAGCCAATCCTCGGCTGAGGTCTCGATCCGACTCCCATTTCACAGGGGTGCGATCTTCCTCAGCCAGTGCACTAGGCACCAGCCACGGGGCCTCTGAGGGCAGCGGGCAGGGATCAGCCCTCGAGTCCTCAACAAACTATTCTGAGTGAGAAATGGAGGACGAGGAGTTGCTGGCACCCGTCACCACCGCAACATCCCCTTGGACTTCCCTCCCTCAGAGCCCCGGTGCCGGTCCTCACCCAAGGACATGGCGTTCCTCGATTTCGTCAGGGATATGTCCAAGGCCCTAGTGTTTCCGAAGGAATTGGAGGAGGACTCTCGGATGGAGGAGCTAGAAATCCTCCAATACAAGGCCACGCCAAGACTAATGCTTACGGTGCCCATCCCACCCATCCTGGAACGGCTAATGCTCCATATGTGGAAGGCACGGCTTCGGTGCCGGTAGTGAGCAAGTGGCTTGACTCAATGTATCGAGTCCGGTGGAGCTCGGGTTTCCAGAAGTAACAGCTGCTGTAGAACTCCATGGTGGTGGTCGTCCATACATCGTCTGAAGAGTCAGAAGACGCACTCCTCGGTGCCCCCCGGCAGGTTGGCATGCACCCTGGACACCCTCGGAAGAAAGTGCTACTAGGGTTCAATGCTCATTGGCCAGATCCTGGCATACCAGCTGTACATGGGAAAGTACCTGAGAGATCTGGCGAAGGGACTCGCCGTGTTCTCAGCTGGTCTTTCAGAGGAACCCTTGCAGCAGTTCAAGAACCTGGCCAAAGCCGTCCGTGAGTGCTCCAAGTTTGTCTCAGGCAGCTTATAACTGCTTCTAATCGGCAGCTCGAGTAGCGGCAGTGGGCATCGGTGCCCGACACCAGGCTTGGCTACAGTCCAATCTTGAGCAGTGGATTCAGGACAAATTGGTCGATGTCCCATGCCAAGGAGAGAACCTCTTTGGCAAATCCATGACCGACAAGGCTGCTGAGCTGGAGACTGAGTTCATGATGAGGACCAGGCTTTCTAAAAAGACCTCTGCCCCCCCCCCCCCGACGGAAGGGCTCGGTTATAAAGCCCTTCTACCCAAGGAAAGAGACTGCTTACAGAAACTACCCACCTTTTCAGGCCTCCCTGGCTCTCCAGCAGCGTCAGCCGGCCAAGGGACATGGGCATAGCCCTCATAAGCAGAAGGCTCCCAAAACCTAGGCATCTGCCACGGCCCAGCCAGGGGGAGCCTTTGACTCCTTGGGCATAGTCTCTCCACTCCAAGGAGGTCAGCAGCCCACAGGGGGACGTCTCATTCACTATGCCCAAAGTTGGCCAGCCATCACCACCGATTCTCAGGCACTCCAAGTGGTCAAGGAGGTCTACCTCCTCCACCTGGCCCAGACCCCCCCCCCCCTTTCTTTCTGGGAGAGCCCCCCAGGTCTCCCCTTCACTGGGACCTTTACTGAAGAAACTGGCAGGTCTTCTCGAGGACAGAGCAGTAGAACTAGTTCCCCACCATCTCTGGGGCAAAGATACTTTCTCGTATCAAAAAGAGCAGGGGGCCTAAGGCCCATCCTTAACCTGCGCAATCTGAACAGATTCCTGGTGCGGGAGAAGTTCAAGATGCTCTCCCTTGGGATATTGCTGCCTTACCTCCAGCAGGAAGATTAGCTATGCTTCTTGGATCTGAAGGATTCCTACACACACATCCTCATTCACCCCAACCACAGGCAGTACCTGAGGTTCATGGTGGGGGATAGCCATTACCAGTACAGGGTGCTGCCCTTCAGCTTGGCTTCCACCCCAAGGGTCTTCATCAAGTGCCTGACGGTCGTGACTGCCTTCCTCCCCCTCAATGAGGTTTTTGTTTTCCCCTACTTGGACAATTGGCTCATAAAGGGAGGCACAGTCTCAGAAGTGCAGCAGGCAACAGCACCTACCATCCAGGTCTTGCAAAATCTAGGGTTTGTAATAAACTACCCCAAGTCCCACCTCCTCCTGATACACTGTCTGAAGTTCAAAGGGGCAAGACTAGACACCCTCTAGGCAAAGGCCTTCCTTCCAGAGGACCGAGCCGCCTGGCTCAGGGCTCTGGCCCTGGACATACAACGCAGTCCCTCGGTGTCCACTTGACTCCTGCTGCACCTACTCAGACACATGACCTCCATGGTCCACGTCACCCCAGATGCCCACCTCCACATGAGGGCCGCACAGTGGTGCCTTCAGGGCCAGTGAATGCAGGCCACAGGCCGTCTATACAACAGAGTTTTAGTGACCCACCGGTTGATGGAATCCCCGACCTGGTGGCAAAATCTCCAGTACCTCAAGGCAGGGATGCCCTTCCAGACTCCACGCCCCTTAAGGGTTCTCACAACGGATGCCTCCCTTCTGGGATGGGGAGTCTACTGCGAGGACCTCCGCACCCAGGGCAGCTGGTTGCAGAGCGAGAGCAACCAGCAGATCAACCTCCTGGAATCGCAGGCGATACACCTAGCCCTCCGAGCTTTTTGCCTCCACTTACGGTACCAACCAGTGTTGGTCTAAACCATAGGTTCCCAAACCTTTTTGCCCCGTAGACCCCTTGCCGATTTTTGTTTTCCATAGACCCCCCCTGCCTGCCTAATATTGAATTTTCCTAAACTTATTAACTTCAAATGTGTTTTTGACAGCTGACACAGTGCTGCTCACTTTGATAGGGTTTTTTGTAGAGTGGACAATTGTAAAAAAAGAAAAACATGTACAATTTTTATTCATACCTTTATTGAAAAGGCACAAAATGCAAATAAATATTTGGATTTTAAACGAAACAAATCAGAACCTAGTAAAATTTTTACATAAAATTAATACACAAATAATGCCATAGTCAAAACATCCTCAAACCTGGTTTTAAAGTCTGTGTGAAGGACATTTAAATGTTGAATGTAGACCAAAACGTCATCATCCTGGACGTTTGTCATTGACAAGTTGGGTAACTGGGAAAATTCTCTCCGTTCAATGTTTTGCTTCATTAGATTCATTCTGGCAAGAAAAGCTGCAATGATGAACTTTGTTTTTATTAAATTCAGACTGTCACCTTGTAACTGCAAGTTAACCTCATTAAATTTAGTAAACAAATCTGTTAAATAAGCAATGTCTGGTTTCCATTTGATTAAATTTTCTTTCAAAATGGGATGTTCAGCATCCAAAAACTCTAAAACGGTCTCAAAAAGTGAAAAAAATCTTGTCAAACATAAGCCTTTCGAGAGCCAGGGTACTTCAGTGTGAAGGAGTAATCGATGAAAGTCCTCGTCATTTTCTTCACACAACTGCGCAAATAACCTAGAATTCAACGCGTTGCTACGAATCTTGTTTACTGCGTTTATGACGAATTGAAGAGATTGATGCAATCTGGCACTCAGATTTTTAGCTACTAAATGTTGTTGATGAATGACGCAGTGAATTGCAAACACCCCAGGTACATTTTGTTTTAAATGGCTTATAAAACCGCAATAGCGCCCAAACATGGCTGGTGCTTCATCTACTGCTGCTGATATATTTGATAAAGGGATCACTTTTTCCATGAAATAATCTTTCAAAACATTGAATATTGATTCGCCTTTAGTGTCTGTTGTCAAAGTTCTCGCAAAGAGCAGTTCTTCATGGATTTCTTGGTCCATAACAAAACGAACATATGCCAATAATAGTGCTTCATTACCAGGTAACGACTCATCCAGTTGAATAGAGAAATGGTTCGTTTGCACACAAGAAGCTTTCAACATCATGACTCATTTCATCAATACATCTTTGAACTGTGTTGTTGCTCAAAATAATTCTTTTGAGTATATCATATGCAGGCTTGTGTAGAACAGTTTTTAAAACCTCTTCAACGGCTGGCAAAATCAGCTGTTCCCTGATAGTATGAGACTTTCCTGATTTTGCTATGAGTAGTGAGATATTGTAAGACGCCCGCAAACCATCATCGTCTCTTTTTGACGTTGAAGCAAACATACTGTCCACCGTGGTTCTCTTCTGAAGTTTTTCTTTCAGTGTTTTAAAGTATGTCAAATCTTTACTTGTTTTATCAGGGTGACACCTTCTCAGATGATCCTCCAGCTTGGATGGTTTCATAGCGTCATTGCTTAAAACTCTGTTGCACAAAAGGCACATGGGCAGATGTTTGTCCGACAGGGATGGAATGAAGCCGAACTTCAAATAATCAATGCTATACTGCCTACATTTCTTTTTAGCCTGGGCCATGTTGGGTAGAAGTTATCTGTTGACAAAAATGAAGCTATTTAAACATGATAAGACAGAGTAATTCAAAATTGATTCCTGCCCAGACGGCACACAAATATTTTAAAAATATGTTTTAGGAATTTAGGAAAAACTGACTTTACCTAAAGTCGTGATCAGCGTCTACGGCTCTACGCAATCAGAGTGACTCCAAAAATATGTATAAAATTTTGTACTTACTTTTCTTAGGAACTCCTAAAGAAGATGATTTTGATTCACTTTGACTTGTACCTATTTATATTTTTGAACGTATTTTCAAACTACTTTTCTTCTCAAAACTCAGAAAACAAATGAACAGTGTTTGTCTCTAACACACTTATTTATAATTGATGAATCAAACAAGTCTGTGCAAAGCTTTGGTACAAGTCTGGCCAAGTGTTATTCACTGCACGTACGCGTGCGATGCGTTGCTGCTGGTATGAAAACTTGTAAAAACTTGCACATGAACGTAGCACACCACAAAGCAGATAGGTACTGACGTACTCAGGAGTCGCTTCACTGCTCCGTCCCTTTGAATTGGAAAAAGGTTTAAAAGAATTGTTGAACCTATACATTATTTATTCTATCAATTTTTATATTTATGCTTTTAAAAAGGAGTTGACCCTTTTGAACCTCCTTGTTTTTAATTTGGCGATTTTCAGCCATCTCAATATCGCTGGAGAACTTTGGAATGATATGCTTCTCGCATGTTTCCTTTGTATATGAAGCCTCCTTTCCTCTGCTAGTTTTATCTCCTGTCATAAAGAGGTATAGTAAATTTTACCAATTGGTCGTATGGTCTTTATACGACAGGTACTTAAACAATTTTATGAAATATGATTACTATATACGAGGGGGTACCCAAAAAAAACCAGGAATTATTTTTTAAAAGCTATTTATTTCAAATTCTTTACAAAACAACCTTATCCCCTTCAAAATTCTCTCCATTACAACTGATACATTTGTCCCACCGGTGCTTCCACTGTTCGAAACATTTTTTGTAGTCATCTTTAGAAACGGCTGACAGCTCCTCCCTCGTTTTTTTCTTGACTTCTTCAATGTTGTCAAATCGTTGTCCTTTCATGCCCCTTTTCATGCGTGGAAATAAGAAAAAGTTGCACGGAGCCAGGTCAGGCGAGTAAGGTGCGTGGGGCAGCGGAACCATGCCATTTTTAGCCAAAAACTGTCTAACAGAGATGGCTGTGTGTGCAGGTGTTTTGTCGTGGTGGAAGGACCAGTCTCCTGTCTGCCACAAATCGGGTCTTTTTTGACGAACACTGTTGCGCAATCTTCTTAAAACTTCCAAATAAAAGGTTTGATTGACGGTCTGACCTGGGGGAACAAACTCTGAATGAACTACCCCCTTGGCATCAAAAAAGCAAATCAGCATTGTTTTGATGTTTGATTTGACTTGACGACATTTTTTTTGACGGGGTGACGATGACGTCTTCCATTGGCTTGACTGTTGCTTTGTTTCTGGGTCGTAACCATAGCACCATGACTCATCACCTGTAATGACCTTTGACAGAAAATCTGGATCAGTTTCAAGCTGTTGTTTCAAAACACGACATGTTTCAACTTGATGTTCCTTTTGATTGTCAGTCAGAACCCGAGGAACAAACTTGGCAGCAACCCTTTTCATTCCCAAATCTTCCGTTAAAATTCGCTGAACCGAGCTCCAAGATAACCCACTAATCTCTGACAGTTGATCAATTGTCTGTCGACGATCTGTGAGCACAAGCTCTCTAATTTTTTCAATATTTTCGTCGATTCGGGCAGTTGATGGATGCCCAGAACGAGGTTTGTCATCAATCGACATATTGCCATTTTTAAACCGAGCAAACCACTGGTACACTTGACTTTTTCCCATAACGTCATCTTGATAAGCTGTTTTCAACATTAAAACGGTTTCAGCAGCATTTTTTTTTTTTTATTGAAAGACTTCCAAAAAATACAAAGATACAAGAACCACAAAGATCTTCAAAGAGAATGCATCAGTAACAACACAACATCAGGTCAGAATAGTGACCTACAATATGTCTTCATTTTTACACGTTTATAATAAGGAAACCAGGATCCCCACTCCCCCCCCAACCTCCCTTCCCCCCCCCCAAAGTCACCCCAATCCCGGGGCCCCCCACCCCCACCTGCCAACCCCCCCAACTATGGCTTGCTAATGCTAGGGCTCAGGACAGTGGTGGGCCAGAAGACACACATAGGGAGCAAACCTCTTGAGGGGTCGGCGTATTACCCCCACTTATCCAGAACAATCACGCGCCATAACGAGAAACAAAGGGGGCCCATACCAATTCAAAGCGAGCCAAACGCATCCTACTAACCGCTACCCCCCGTTCCATGGAGTATGTATCCCACATGCGTTCCAGCCAGACCTGGAAAGAGGGGGCCAAAGCACTCTTCCATGCCGCCGCCAGGGATAGCCGGGCCGCATTCAGGCCGTGCCGAAGTAAGGCAAGTTGCAAAGCCCGGGCTCCCGGCACGGGGGCCCCAAAAAGAAAAATCCCCGGATCCCAAGGGATACTCAATCCTAGAAGCGACTGCATCCGAAATTGTACACCTCTCCAAAAGGCGCAAATACGGGGACACGCCCACCAAATATGTCCCAGGGTACCCCGTTGCCCACAGTTGCGCCAACATAGGTCCCCAGCTCCGGGGTACATACGAGCAATCCGCGCCGGAGTCATATACCAATGGTACAGCAGTTTATAGTTTGTTTCTCGTGCATTAGTCGCTACCGAGCTCTTCCACAGGCGCGTTTCCACTGCCTCCCACTGCTGATCAGTATAAGAGAGATTCAAGTCAGAATTCCAGAGCACCCTATGACGTGTGGGGCACGCCTGGGTCCCCTGCAAATGAGCATATAATGTCGCCACAAGACCCTTTGTAGTAGTGCACCCCTCACAGTAGCACTCCAGATCCGTCAGGTCCCAAGCAACTTGGGGCCGAACGGACTTAGAATTGACCCAGTGCGTCACTTGCATATATTGATAAAGATGCCCAGCCGGGAGGTCAAATTCGTCCTGCAGGGCCCGAAAGGGTTGTAGCCGACCATCAGCAAAAAATTGGCCGACCCGGCTGAGGCCTAGGTGTCCCCAGTGCCGAAAAATTACGTCACTCAAGCCCGGTGGGAAAGAGGCGTTATCAACTATAGGGGCTAAAGGGGATAGATCCACGTCACGGGGTCAAAAGTGCTGATCCCAGCAACGGAGGGTATGAAAAACGTAGGGATTACTGGTGCACTTGCCGCGGCGAAGTTGCGAGCCAAGCCACAGCCAGTCTCCTAACCCCGCTCCCCCCGCCAAACTCATCTCCATCTGCACCCATCGCTTAGTGCTATCGGCAATCATCCATTCCACCCCCGCCCGACATTGCGCCGCCGCGTAATACCAATGTAAGTTGGGCATGCCCATACCGCCGGAACGTGTGCGGGCAAAAAGAACTTGCCGCGCTAGACGTGGGCGACGATAATGCCACACGAACTTCATAAGCAGCTATTGCCAAGCCGCCAAGGTGGCCCGCGGGATGGAAAGCAGGAGAACCTGAAAGAAATAGAGGAAGCGGGGGACAATCACCATTTTGACTACGGCTATACGCCCAAAACCAGGAGAGGAGCAGGCCGTTCCAAACCTCTAAGTCCCGCCGGACCTGACGAAGCAGAGGATCATAATTAGCTTTAAAAAGATCCGCCCGTTCCACGGTTAGGCTCACCCCTAGGTATCGCAGGGCTCCTGACACCCAGCGAAGAGGGTAAGCCTCTTGAAGCTCCGCACAAACCGCCCCAGGGACCCCAACATTCAAGATCTCCGATTTAGTATAATTGATTTTGAAGCCGGAGACTCGAGAAAAATCTGCGAACAGCTGCATCGCGATTGGGAGGGAGGCAGACGGATCCACCAAGGATAAAATGATATCATCCGCGAAGAGCGTGATCCGATATTCCGCAGGACCAATGCGGACCCCTCGCAAACCCGGGTGATCTCGAAAGCTCTGAGCCAGAGGTTCCATCGCTAGGGCAAAGAAGCAGGGGCGACAGAGGGCAACCCTGTCGTGTGCCTCTCTCCAAAAAAAATTGTCTCGAGTATCCCCCATTAACCTGAACGCGCGCCTGAGGCTGCTGGTAAAGGCTGCGGACCCAACCAATATAGTTAGGGCCAAAGCCCATTATCTCCAGAACACACCATAGATATCCCCAATCCACCCGGTCGAATGCTTTTTCTGCGTCAATTCCCACTAGCAACGCTGGTTGCGGGTCCCGTTGGGCCACATGAATAGTCTGCAACATACGCCGAATGTTGTCAGCGGCCTGGCGACCCGGCACAAAGCCAACCTGATCCGGGTGAACCAAGCCCGGAAGAACCCGATTCAAACGCGCAGCCAGCACAGAGGCAAAGATTTTAACGTCAACGTTTAACAGGGAGATGGGGCGGTACGACGCCGCATCGTGCAAGGGTTTACCGGGTTTGGGTATCATCACGATCAATGCCTCACGCTGGGACGGGGGGAGGGAAGCTGCCCCTAGGACCTCATTAAACAAACAGGTCAGGGATGGTGCTAGTTGTGTTCGGAACTTCTTATAGTATTCTGCCGGAAAACCATCACTACCCGGCGCGCTGCCAGTTTTCAGGTGCCGGATTGCATTTTCCACTTCGTCAATCGTAAATTCCGAGTCCAACTGAGCCCGGTCAGAGTCAGAAAGACGCGGTAGGGCGGCCCTCCGAAGATAAACCTGCACATGATCCCTACTCGAGGGCTCTGCTTTATAAAGTCACTCCAAGAAATCGGCAAAAAGATCACGGATCTCCCGAGAGATGACCCTTTTCTGTCCCCCAGCGTCGCGTAATTCACGGACCACTCTCGAGGTCTGCTGTTGACGCAGGCGCAAAGCCAAAAGGCGGCCAGTTTTGTTCCCATGTTCATAAAAAGTTTGCCTTAATTTCCGGCGTTTGTTATCTAATTCTCTCTGCATACACGCATCTAGATTCGCTCGAACCTGCCGCCACTGACGTAGGACCTGCCTCGACCCGGTTCGGGCATGCTCCAAGCCTAGGCGAGCAGATTCCCTCACCAAGTGATCATGTTCACGCGTCCACATTTTGCGCGTGCGGGTTGCCTCAGCCATAAGTTGACCGCGAGCTGTAGCCTTATAAGCATCCCACACCGTGGGAAGGGGAACATCCCCAGTATCATTAAGCTCGAAAAATTCCTTAATAAAGCAGGCATGATCCTGCACTGCACCCTGCCGCCGCAGGAACCTCGCGTCTAAGCGCCAAAGACGGCGATACTCACTATACGTGCCGTCCGGGAGGGTAAGCCAGCACGGGGCATGATCTGACCAAGTCAGCGCTCCAAGTCCAGCCCGCACTCTTCCGTCCATCAGGCGCTGGTCCAATAGAAAATAATCAATGCGAGTATGGACCTAATGGACCGGAGAGTAGTAAGTATAACCCCTCTCTACCGCATGGGTGTCTCTCCATATGTCCCGTAGGCCCAAGTCGAACATCAAGCGTTGAAGGGCTCTTGCCGATCCCCCCATTCCCCCCCAGCGCGACCCGTAGAATCCAAATGGGGCACTAAATGCGTGTTGCAATCCCCACCCAAAACAATGGGGCCTTTTGCAAAATCCGCCAGTAGGGCTTTCAATCGTGTAAAAAAGGACCCCTGACCTGTGTTAGGTGCATAAACATTAGCTAAAGTTAGCAGGTGTCCGTCTAAGCGAACATTCAGGAAAAGCCACCTCCCCAGGGTATCACGCTTTATCTCTTCAATCTGCAAGGAGAGGCTCTGGTGAAATAGTAGGGCAACTCCCCGCTTCTTCCGGCCCTGCGTGTCGGAGGCCACCCGCACTTCGGTTTATGGGGATCGCTTTAGCCAGCCCTGCTTGGAGTTCTGAAGGTGGGTCTCCTGCAGGTAAACAATGTCCCCTTGCAAAGTGCGCAATTCTGAGAACAGCAGGGACCGCTTCCTCGGGGAGTTAAGACCCTTAACATTTAAAGAGATAAAGCGCACCATCAAGAATTACATTCTAACCCCACACATCCACCAGCCACCCAGAAGATCCCAATGAGAACTCCCCCCAGCAAACCCAAGAAATTAGTTAATCGGGCCCACCTATTCCACCCTCTAAGAATAAAAGCCATAGATCCTCCTCCCCAGCCCAAACAAACCCCCCAGCACCATATTGGAAGACCCCCCCCCTCCCGTCAATACCACTTGCCTGTCTAGGTTAATACAGGACACGGTAAATTGACCACAAACCCCGTACCCCCCAGAACCCCACAAAGTGAAAACTCAACCTAATCATAGAAAAGCATTCCCCCCACTGCTCCCCCACCCACCCCGGATCATCAGTCCCTTCATGCCCCCCCATCAGAACAATAACATCAGCATAACATTTGCAAATCAACCGCCGCCCCCCATGGATAGTGGAGTGGGGACCCCAAGCTATTCCTTGCCACCTTTTATCCAAAAATCAGGGGACCCACTGGTTGAGGCTCCCTAAAAAAAAAAAGCAAAAGTAAGGAGAGCTTTGCAATTCCGTGAAAGTGTCAGGCAGACTTGCCCACCCGGGTCCACTTAGAATGCTGGGGCTTAGGGGGCGGCGGATGAGGTTGGGCATTATCATCAACTAGGCCCACCTGGCGAAGAGCTCGCCAAGCTTCAGAGCAGTCCTTTGCAGAAATCTTTTTGTTGCCCAAAAGGAAGTTCATCCTAAAGGGGAAGGACCAAGAATAGCGAATCCCCTTGCTGGTCAAGACCGCCGAGACTGGTTTCATCTCTCTCCGGCGCGCCAAAGTGAACGTCGAGAGATCCTGGTATATGGACACTGTCGCGTCCTGGAAGCGGACCGTCTTCTTCTCCTGGCCTCGACGTATAAGAAGCTCAGCATCAGTATAGCGCAGAAATCTCGCAATGACATCTCGTGGTTGATTGTTAGGGGGTTTTCCCAGAGCACGGTGAACCCGCTCAATTTCCATTCCAGAAGCGTGCATAGCCAGCTCCTCTGCCGGAAGCAACTCCGCTATCAGCAGCTTAAGCACAGTCGGCAAGTCTTCCCCGCCCCCCCACCGCCTCTGGAATTCCACGAAAACGTACGTTGTTGCGGCGGGAGCGGTTTTCAATGTCATCAATTTTATAGGTCAGCTCCATTTCCTGTGCACGCTGCCTGTCGAGAGCACATTGTAAATCCATCAGAGTCCCATCTTGATCAACCACTTTGGTCTCCACATCCTCTACTCGGGCTCCCAATTCCTTAACGTCGGTCCGGAGTTCTGCGACATCTTTCAACAAGTCTTCCCGTAGTGAGCGGAACTCATTGGCTAATTCTGCGAAGCCCCTACGAAGCTCTTGTTTGATTTGAGCTGAGGAGAGTTGCTTATGAGGATCCAGTTCCTCTTCACTTACAGTCTCATCATCGGAGCCCGATGGGGGAGATTGGCCGCGTGGGCTGCTTGAGGCTCCGGACTTATTCTGCAGTCGCTGGGAGGAGCGCATCCCCTCCCGAGTTTCAGAATTTTTGGTTTTAGCAGCCATCGCATATAGTCACCCAGCTCACACAGTGTTAGGAGAGAGGTAGAGCCAATGTCAGCAACAATGAGGGCACCAGAAAGATGACGGCTCTTGAGGCCAGACCAGCCCGCAGAGTAGCCACCGCTACACAGTGTCAGGAGATGCGTTCAAGCAATGTCAGTAAAGCAGATGACACTGGTGAGACAGTGGGGCAGGGAGTAATAAGCTGCCCTCAGCCCCTCTGGAGAAACAGCCTGGCACAGAGAAGAATCAGAAAGCGGGGTAATGCGGTGTGAGGCTGTGCCAGCAAGAGCCCGCAGTTGTAGATTGGAGAGCTTCAATGAGAGGCCTGGGGCCAGAGAGATCGCACGTGCAGGCCTGCAGGGCACCCCGGATTCATTCAGGAGAGCGGAGGCCTCGGCACGACTCTGGGTTGCTGAAAAAAAAAAAAAATTTGCCCCAGTCACCAGCCCCAACTGCAGTCCAAAGGGCATGGAGGAGAAGAGGCAGCACTCAAACTTACCCCCCTCAAGTTGACTTGCGTTAGTGAGGCAGGGTGACGGGCGCCGGCAGTTGCCGCGTGGATGCCATGTGGTCTCGGCAGGTCTCCCCGACAGTTCTTCCGCGCTACCGCCGAACGTCCCAGGCTTGAGAGTGCGCTCCCCCTCCCGATGAACGGACCGCCGCTCGATCCGCAGGCAACAAGAAGGGGGCCCAGCCCGTAGGCCCCGCAGAAGCCTGTCAGACGGTCCTCAACCGTGCCGGATACAGCGGCTGGCGGCAAAGTCAACCAAGCGAGAGTCCGGCGGCAGGAAACAGCGTCCAGCAGGCCGCGCTGTGATGGCAAACTCTTCAGTTCTCCAGCCACCAAAGATCCCGCCGAATCGCTGGACCAGACTTCGAGGGGGACCGCTGGTTTGCGCTGATCCAGGGCAGGTACGGAGGGGGTTGAATGCGGCTGCTAGCACATGTTTGCAAAGATTTAGGGGTTGTG
This sequence comes from Ichthyophis bannanicus, assembly GCA_033557465.1. Taxonomy (NCBI): domain Eukaryota; kingdom Metazoa; phylum Chordata; class Amphibia; order Gymnophiona; family Ichthyophiidae; genus Ichthyophis; species Ichthyophis bannanicus. The sequence continues at coordinate 233,303,231 of CM066042.1, forward strand.
GGGACGGAGCTCTAGTAAAGCGCGACCATCTTGCAGCGGGCTTACGAGCGCCCCCTTCAGCAGCATTTTTACTGAGTAGAAAACAAAATTTCACAGCTGCACGTTGTTCACTTAAACTTGTCATCATAGAAAAAGAAACAAGAACAAAACAGCGCTAGCAAAAACAATCACTGCAGATGAACAGAACAAGCCAGGTCGACAACACAGGCGGCACTGAACTGACAATGAGTTGCACTATACACGCCTAGCGGCAGAAGTGTGTACTACACAAGCTCCGCCCACGGCAATGTTATTCCTGGTTTTTTTGGGTACCCCCTCGTATATATAAATAATTTCTATGTCTATTATAAGTATTATGTACACACAATCTGTGTTAGGTATAATAAGACATTTACGGAACGCCTAAATGGTGATGATGATCTGCCTAAATGGGGGGTCCGCTCACACGGACCCCCCATTTACATCTCGTGCACCCCCAATTTTTTTTCTCGCTGACATGGACCCCCTGCAAGTCTAAATCGACCCTTGGTGGTCCATATAGACCACTTTGGGAACCATTGGTCTAAACAGACAACCAGGTGGCTATGTTCTATGTGAACAAGCAGGGGGCAGGGATCCCGTGCCCTCAGCCGTGAGGCGATGGCCCTCTGCTCCTATGCAGTCCAGTAGGGCATACTCTTACGGGCAGTATATCTGCCAGGCCAGGACAATGCACTGGCCAAAAGATTAAGCAGGATCCTCAAGCCGCATGAGTGGCAGCTGGACCCCAGAGTGGCTAGCTGGCTCTTCCACCTCTGGGGGGAACCATGGATAGACCTGTTTGCCTTCCCAGACAACTACCAGTTGCCCCGCTTCTGCTGTCAACAAGCCCAACCTTCCCGGGTGGCGGTAGATGCATTTCTCATCTTGTGATCGGAAGGTCTCTTGTTCACCTTCCCACCCACACCACTATTTGCCAAAACGTTATTCAGGACCCTCCACGACAAGGCCTTGTTGATCCTGATAGCCCCTTGATGGTCCAAGCAGCCGTGGTTCCCGCTACTCCTCTGGCTGTTGGTGGAGACTCCCATCCCATTGGGGAGCTCCCCAGGGCTCCTGTCGCAGGAGGGAGAGGGGGCTCTCCTGTACCCCAACCTGGGGTCCCTGTCACTGATAGCATGGCTGTTGAAAGGGTGACCCTAGCCCCTTTCAACCTCTTGTAAGAAGTGGAGGAGATTCTGCTGGCTTCGCGTAAGCCCTCCACCAGGAAAGCATGCGCCTTAAAGTGGCACAGATTTTCATTCTGGTGGTCATGGATTAGCCTGTTTTCCTGTCCAGTGCAGCTGGTGCTTCAGTATCTCTCGCACTTTGGACTCAAATCAAACTCTGTCAGAGTGCACCTCAGTGCCCTGGTGGCGCATCACCACCCGGTGGATGGCAAACCCCTCTCAGCCCAGCCGTTAGTGATCCGCTTCATGAGGGGACTCCTTTTATAGAAACCCCCGATACTCCTCCTGGCGACCGAGTGGGACCTCAATGTCATACTAGCGCAGCCTTCTCACCCGCCTTTTGAGCACCTGGCTACCTGCGATACCTTTTGTGGAAGGTGGTGTTCCTGGTTGCGCTCACCTCCGCTCGCAGGATCAGCGAGTTTCAAGCCTTGCTGGCAGAGGCACCTTACACTAGGTTCTACAAGAACAGGGTTGTGCCCACACACACCCCAAATTTGTTCCTTGGGTGGTATCGCCTTTTCACCTCAACCAGGAGGTGGTGTTGCCCGCCTTCTTCCTGAGGCCTCACGCCAGTAGGGCAGAGACTGTCCTCCACACCTTCTACATTCAATGTACCCAGGACCACCGTAAAGCTTCTCAGCTCTTTGTCTCATATGACCCCAGTAGACTGGGGGAAGTGGTGACCAAGCGAACGCTAGCTACCTGGGTGGCGGACTGTATCACCCTCACCTATGAGCAGGCAGGACTTTTGCTGTACGGCCGGGCCACGGCGCACCGTGTCAGGGCCATGGTGGCCTCTGTGGCAAACCTGCGCTCCATCTCAATGGTGGACATCTGCCGGGCCACCTCCTGGTCTTTTGTCCATACCTTTGCAGCTCATTACTGCCTGGAGAGGACGTCCCATGGGACAGTGCCTTCAGCCAGGCCGTGTTCCTTAATCTTTTTGGGTTCTAGGCAACTCCTACCCTCCAGCCCTTCTGTGTTCAGGTTACTGGAGTGCTGGTTCCCATTAGACACACGGTCCTACTGCAGTCTCCGCCTGCGGACTCAATTGCTGCTACTCACAGCTTTCCCTGAGGGTGACCGTAATTTTTCTCTATGGGCTTTCGGTAGCCCGTAGCCAGGGAGTCCAATATGTGAGGACTGACTTCCTGCTTGTTCCCAGAGAAAGCATAGTGACTCACCTGTACAGATGTTCTCTGGAGACGGCAGGAATCAGTCCTCACAACCCCCCCTCTCCCCTTGGAGTTACTTTTATATCATCTTTTATTTTTTGCCATCTTTTAGCTATGTCATCTGACTGAGTAAGATGGCACCTTTGGGCAGGAAGGGCATCATGCATGCATGGTGGCATCTCCCAAAGGCTTTCTTTGAAAGTTGGGGGGATGCTTCCATGAGGGCTCTGTTGGCACCGAGGTCATCCATATGTGAGGACTGATTCCTTCTGTCCCCGGAGAACATCTGTTACAGGTGAGTAACTATGCTTTTTGAAATCACTAAAGTTTGGGTGCAACTAGGGCAAGCCATGATGAGTTTGAATGAAGTATGGCGGGGGAGAGGGGGGATAAACCTTTCAATGCCTTTTTGGGGTTACTGTGTGATTGCTACGCACATGGTTTCGGCTGCATGGTGGAAGCGCACTGACATGTTCACCAGGGGCTTAGTGGAGAGCAAAATTGAGCAGTTATGGTGCATGTGTGAAATTGCTGCATATAAACATCATTCAATGGGTAACGTTCGGAGAATTTGGCAGTGGTATAGTGAGTGGGGGAGGGAGGGGGCCCTTAGAGAGATGTAAGAGGTTCTCAACATGGGGGAGGGGGAATGTGGTAGGGGAGATAAAGGGGGGGAGGGGTGGGGGGATTGAGGGGGGTAGCAGACAGTTGATTTTGCTTGATGGGTCGCTCAGGTTGTTTCCTGCAATATCTTCACTAACCATTGTTTCTTATTATTTCAGAGGGTGAAGACAATGTGGATGAAGACATGGAAGACGACAGGCCTGTGAGCTCGCTGCCCAAGACGAGCCAGCGCCAGCAGACTGAGCTCCTGAAGGTGGTCTCCTCCAGTGGTGCTGCTCATCACCCTGCCATCCTGCCCCAGCATATCCAGCAGAAGCTGGTACCTCCACACGCACAGCCGTCCATCCCTGCCCAGGCTCTGGTGTCACCCCAGGCCATCGTCCCAGCACAAACTCACATTGTGGCAGCATCCACCGTGCAGTCCACAGTGATTGCCCACACAGCTACCACGCATGCCTCGGTCATCCAGACAGTTAACCACGTGATCCAGGGTCCACAAGCCAAGCATATGGGCCACATCGCACCTTCTGCGTCAAGTCCTGTACAGCTTACCACTGCTGCTCAACCGATTGGCCATATCACTGTGCACCCAGCTACCATCAACCATATGACCCACCTTGGCCAACAGTTACCCATCTACCCTCAGCCTGTGGCAGTCAGCCAACCAATGGTCAACCACATCACCCATACCATTTCTCACCAGCAAGTGAATGGAACTACAAACCTAGGCCAGCAAGCAGTGATGACAAAGCCTGCGGTGGGCACTCAGGTGGTCCATCATCAACAATTAGTGGGACAGACAGTCCTGAACCCGGTAACTATGGTAACGATGCCATCCTTTCCTGTCAGCACTTTGAAGCTGGCCTAAAAACAGGAAATCCATGGACACATCAAAGAGAAAAAAAAGGGGGGCAGGGGAGGCAGGTAGGATGCCCCCCCAGAGATGAGTTCCTTGAAACTCCATACATTCCGACCTTGTCAGATTCCAAGGAAGAAAAGTACGGAAGACAGCCTGGAAAAAAAAGGGTTAGTGGTAGTGGTGGATTTTGGCCACCAGGGGGCACAGTGCACTGGATTTTCATGAACAAGAGGAACTTTCCCACAGCTTTTCATAGTGACTTAATGTGTAATTGGTGAATAGAATCATGGTTTTCTAAAGACCCTCTTATTTTTTTTTCTGTCCCCCCCACCCCTCCCCCCCGTCTCCATCCTCTCTCTATGTGTCGCTTCTTTGTAGGAAACAGACACTGACCTCCTAGCTGAGATAACACGTAGAATGGGAAAATTATGGGGTAGGGTTTGAGGAAGACCTTTGGTGAGGTAATTTCTGCAGGCTATATGTACTATAAAAAAGAGAAATATATATATGTATTGTGTGGTATGTGTGTCTGCATATATACGCACACACACACGTGTGTGTGTATATATATATATATATATATTATAAATATATATATATATATGTGTGTATGTATGTGTGTCAGGGTTAGGAAAGCAAACAAAATAACCTAGTCTCAATAAATTAAAATGGATAGTTTCATGGTGGACCAGGGTACAAAGAAATAGGGTGTGTGTGTGTGTGTGTGTGCGTGCGTAATGCGTTCATACATTTTTCTATATCTATAGATATAGATAATGTGTATGTATGTGTGACATTGTAAGGTCGAATATGTCAATATGTTTCGGTCCAGCATACTTACATTTCCATGAACTCTCCTAAGCTAAAAATCACTGTGATTTTGTTATGATGAATTATACAAGAAAATTCTCTTTTAATAAAAACAAATATAAATATATATCTATATAAATAGACATATAGATATATATTTACATATTCAAAAACGTCATTCATTCAGGCTCATCGGCACATTTCATTTGGTTTTATTGATCATGTTACAAGAAATGCTTATGGTTGGCAAAAAAAAGAATTTTATTATTTTTAACTTTTTTTTGTTGATTCTGTTTAATTTTATTCATCCTTGGGTAACCCTGCTAAGAGGTTCAGAACCCCATGTTGACCTAGGGTTGATCAGAAGGCCTCTCTATGGCTGCATCTCTTGCTCTCCTTGTGATATCAGTCAGGGTCATCCATAGAGCCTGCTGCTGTTTCCCCCTTTCCATCTCCAGTTCCTTTTCGCTCCCTTTAGAACCTGCAGCGGTTTCCCTGTCCCTCCCTTTCCGATCCCTTCTCTTTTCCTCCAGAGCCCACATTCCTTACCTCTGGAACTCACAGGCCACTTGGTGTGGAAGAACCAAACCCAGGGATAATGTGTGGCATTGTATACTGCTGCTACGAAGCCATGGGGAGAAAGTGATGAGGGGTGTTGGTTTGGGATTTGTTTTTCTGCAAATGCAGTGTTGCATTGAACAGAAGTCCATTCACAGCTAGTGGTTAAACTCTTTGGGACTGTTCAGCCAGCAGTTCAAATAATTACCAAGGTAGTTTTCCCTTTTGAACTTTGCATAGGGGGGAAATGGGCACAAAAAGACCCACTTACTTGGCATGTGCTATTTCTCCAGTCAGTGAAAGGGGGTAAAATACAGTGCAAAAATCAATTTTATGTGTGTTGTTTGCCCCCCTCTTCCCCCTGATCCACCTCAGCACCTCTTTTAATCCAGTTAAAAGTGCATGTGTTGTGAACGCTGTGAGGGGTGGCAGTTTTTAACCCAGAGGAATCCGGCTAGGTTACAACATAGTTAACCTCCTGAATCACTTTGGAAATAGTCCTGCCCTTAGGTCGAGGGAGGGCCTTTCGTACATCAGGCTGTATAGGGGATGTTTACTAAAGCACGGGTTTGTTCTGCCACAAAGGCAGCTGATGTAGGAGAAATGTCTCGACCGCGGGTCTTTTTCCCATGGTAGCTGCATTTCACACAGTGGCTTCCCCAGTGGGCAGGATGTGGGCGTTACGGTTTTGTACGGCTGCCACCAGCATTGACAGCATGCGGTAACCGCACATTTTGGGTGACATGTGGAGTCGGCTGTTGCTACCTCAATGGGTGACATTCGCTGTATCTGCGAAGCTGCCACGCCGTAATCCCAGTGCTTTCTCTACAGTATGAAGGAAAGGTGCTTGGAATGGCCCTTGCACGTATCGTGGCAAAGCGTACCACACTTTAGTAAACAGACTCCCTAAGAGTGCCTGCTTTCCTAAAAGTCTACTGCACTTTAGTAAACATACCCTTAAGAATGCCTGGTTTCCTTATTGTACAACTCGCACAGGGTAGCCAGTGCTACCTAACACTAATGGAAGAACTGGGAGAAGGAGGCAAAGCGTTTATTTGCAAACTTGTAATCAATTTTCTGGGAACTTCATAGCTTTAAGGCTGCTACATTACTGGCGTGGACTAGGGTGTTTTTGGCCCCAAAGCTAAAGCAAATGTCCCCCAGATAAGTTACTTAAAATTAGTACTTTTTTTTTTTATTCTCCTTTATTCATGTCACATCAAGGTTGATCAGTTTGCAACTAAATATATTTAGTCAAGGACAGGCAAGGCATGTTGCTTCCGATCTGCAGGGCTGCAGTCTGCGTTGGATTTATGTTTGCTGGAAGGTGGAGAGTTGGATGGCAACAACAGGAAACATGTTGCACTGATAATTTTGTTTTTTACCCAGGTCAAAGTGTTTTAACGAATAACAAATATTGCAGTAGTATATTTTATTTCACGCTTCGTCACTCTCGGTGCTAATGTATAGAACATTTTGTATCTTTTATGTTTTTCAGAAGAACAAATGATGTGCACATCGTGCCAGTCATTTGTGGAACAGGTTGGGGAAGGAAACGGTATCGCCAGAAAAAGACATTGCAGGCAAACTCTTGAAACAATGAAATAAAATTCTCTGCCATCGTGTGCTGCATTGTTGCTAATTATCTCTGTCTTCTACAGATAAAATGGCCTTATTTTGTCTTTCAACTGTGGGAAAATGCCGAGAAGACCCAGAGGACATTCAGTACTTAATAGGCATCATGCATGTGCTTTTAAAATTGTTTTGTCTGAAGCCTTGACCCCTGTGTCGGTGTCCCCTCGCTTCTGCAGGCACTAGCTGAAGGCTTATTTTAGGTGATGCCTGTTAAAGTCGGAACAGGATTCAAAAGTTGAGAGCCCGTGAGATTTCTAGGAGGGGGGAATGTAAGATGACCCTAAAAGCTAGAGTTTTGATTGTATTCAGTATATCATTGTGGAGGGAGAGGTATTAGCCTTCTTTTTTTAAGATCTGAAGTGTTTTCGATGCTCCCAACCAGATGTTCAGGAATCAGGTATTTTAAGAGATGAGTGGCAGGTCACAGTTTCATTTCATTCCCTAGATGATTGATTCAAATTGGAGTTAGCTAGCGCTGAGCTCAATGACCTATGTGAATTCAGTGGTTTGGTTGCAAGTCCGTTGATGTGGTTCACGTGCAACAAAGTATGGTAAGGTAATTGGATTTAGCTCATGCCTTTCTTAGAAGTTCAGGCAAGTTATATTCAGATACTGTAGTTATTTTCCTGTCCCTGGAAGACTTACAATCTAGGTTTGTATCTGAGGCAATGGAGGTTTGTGTGACTTGGCCAAGATCATTAGGAGCAATAGTGGAATTTGAACCCGGCTTCCCTGGTTGTCAGCCCACTGCTTTAGCCATTAGACTATTCCTTTATAGTCATCATAACAGTTGCTCCTGCAAGCAAATAGGCTGTGGGCATCCCTTGGCAAGCTTGGTGGAGAGCCCTTCTCTGCGCATGCTGTAATTCTTCTTTGGTTTTCATTGCTAGAGAATCTGACACATTTCTGATGTATTATGAAGTGAATTTGTTGTCCATGAGTGAGAAGTCTTTTCTCTATTCAATATTGAGGGAGGTTTTGTCAATTGGACTTCAAGAAGATGTGTGTGAATTCGCCATTTAATTTCAGCTTCATCGTTTTGTTTCTTGAAATAGTCAAAAATGATCCATTCCCATTCTGAAAGTTTTCTTCGTTGATAGATGATGCACAATAATTGTGCTGTCTCAGTCATGGAAGCTTTTCCCGTAAGCTTAATAAATCCATTTAGGTAGAAGTTGAAACAGTGAGCCTCTGGTTTTTGCAGTCAGGCTTCAGAGGTTGTCCTCTTCTCATGTAACCAAGAGCAATCAGAAGGAACAATTAATCCGCACACCATGAACTTCCCAACTTGTGATCTGACATTTTTATTTTCTTTTCAGTTCCATGTGGTAATCACTTGATCATTACTTAAGAAGGTCATTCTGACTAATACATGTCTGCTTCCCAGTGTAATCTAGGCTTTCTCCAGATTTACTGCAAGGATTTTTTTTTTTTAAATTTTAAAAGTATGACTTTGTTCTCTCTGCCTTCTTTCAACCCATTTGACTATGATGGTAATGGTTCCCCTCCTGAATTTCACTTTCAGGATATCTGGCTAAGCTATCCAGATATCTTTAAATGTATTTTCAAGTACCCTTTTCCCACGGACGTGGTTAGTATGGGGCCATCGGCAGATTTCGGCGCTATCTGTATATGGCGTGTTGAGATGATGAGTTGGTGTGGTGAGCGCCTTTCAGCCGGTGTGTTCTACGCTAACTGTAAGACGTGCAGTTATCATGGGTGCGATTACTTCTACCTCACTAGGTGGAAACAAGTGCACCGGCACCAATATTGCCCCGCTCTAGGACTCGGTGCAGCACATTAACTACTGGGATTGTGCTGTCCGTGCTCTCAACGGTTAACATGGTACTTTTGCACCTAAGACTCCATGATTTTGCAGGCTATTGCCACATTAGGTGCAAAACCACAGCACATCTTAGTAAAGGGTCCACTAACTTTTTAAGTTGGAACACTAACTATACAGTCCTAGACTCATACGTTATCTGTTCAAGTTAGGACAGATGTTCATGCAGTGCACCGTATAATATTATACACTAAGGGGATCATTCTGTCACTCTGCTGAGCCCGACTAACTTCCCCGTACGTTGTATGGGAAAGATTAGATGGGGGTGGGAAAGGGGGTGTTGCAGAGGCAGAGTTAGAACAGGCAGTGGACAGTCTGTGGCCCCAGATGTAAAGGGCCGCTTCCAGTGTTGGCCCTGTATGTCCAGGGCTGGCAGACTGAACGGGGAACTTATTCCACCTAAGTTCCCCTAGTCGGCGGGGGGACGGCAGGCCTGGGCGATGGAGGGGGTAGAGGAGATTTCTCGCAGCCAGACGCTGGCCTTGGTAGGCCAGATTGGAGGTTGGGTTGTGGGGAATGTAAAATCTGTTTGACAGCTGGGGATCATGGCTCCTGAATGGAGCCATGGTGCCATGGCAACCGGATGCCATGGTGCCGCGGCTCCTTTCAGGAGCCTTGACTGATTTAGCCGGGCTAGGCCTGTACATACAGGCCGACTGGAATCAGGATTCTGGCTTGCATATTCAGGCCTGGATGCGATTCTGATCCCGTGGGGCTAGACATGCTCTGCGGGATCAGAATCTCATCTAACTCTGTGCGTCCGGTTCCGACCTAGAACACAGAGGGCCAGGACATCCAGGATAGATCGGGCCCTAAGGGGGGATATTCAAAGCCATTTAGGTGGTTTGCAGACTCACAAAACTGCCTAAATATCATCCACCGCGATACTGATGCTGCCACTAAACATTCCAAAGCTAGCTGCTAGCTAATGCTCTATCCAGCCAACCCACCGTTTCAATGCCTGTGGCTGGATAAGGTCCAAATTCAGAGTTCAATGGCGACATCTAGCCACTTTATTAGCACTAGCCGCTGCTGAATATCCAACCCCTAAGATCTTTGCAGTGGTATCATTAGAGGACAAACTGGGCATCTGCAGAGGGGTGCCAAAACCTTGCTGTGCTCATATTTGTATTGTCAACATTGGAGGCCTTATTCAAAAGACTGATTGTGGTTGGAGTCATCTTTTAACTGTGTAATCCAAATTGGTTAAAAATTCTTCTGCTGCCCAGGTAAAATTTGGGATAAGTCAAGGCATGTAATTTAGTAGACTAGTAACATGTAGAGCTGACTATTACTGTTGATAAGCAGTATGGTCTTTATCTGCCATGATTTTTGATTTTTTTTAAAGTTTTAACCTGCTAAATTTCCATCTAACTATAGTCAAACAAATTCTTGGCCTAATTCTTACCACATAAATTTTCGTGGCTGAATAAAGCTGAGCAGGTAATGTTAATTGGTTACCTTTGGCTACCCTCTTAATGAGATGCTTTCATTGCAGTTTCATGGATAGGCCAAAATGAAAACAAATTAAAATGTTTAACGTGTTTATTGGTCATTTGGCCCCCCACCCCTGAAGAAACACTTTGCTCATGGCCTCTAAGACCACCATTGCACCATTTTGCACTTCCCATATTTATCAATATCATGATGCAGTTCTGCTACCTACTCTTTGGAAGCTTGCTTTGTTAATTCAATTTGTAAGAAGCCATTGCCATTGATGAGTTTCTGATTTGGGGGAATAGAAACCTAAATTATCATCTGCATCCTCATCTATCATCACTACCAACTACAGCCTGAGCAAGGGATCCCAGTCAATAGCAGAAATATTACAATAGCATTTATGAGTTGTTTAATTCTCACTTTGCACTGAACATAATTTTCACAGACTTTCCTCACCCTTTTTTTTATCCTCTTTTTTTTTATTTTCCATGTTTCTTTCCCCTTTGCACGTCCATCATTATTCTCATGCAGAAATGTCAGATTATTCCAGTGTATTTTTAGAATCCAGTACTGTACAACCTGGGGCACTTTAGGGGGATAACAGCCCCTCCTTTGTAACTATCTATGTGTTTTCCCTATGGAGAAAACGTCACTGTTAAGCTGTACATTTTGGGCTTTGGAATATCAGTTTGCTTAAAGAAAAGAAAGAAATTGAACATTAAGAAAAATGTAAGATGTGCCAGATTTTTGTTTCTTATGTTAAAATGTGTGGTGTCGGTCTTTTTACCACAGAGAAAGCCAAGGCTAGCTTCCTACTGCGAGTCGGGCCTCATGGAGACTATGACCACACCTGGGAGCACATGCACGCAGTCCTAGTTCTAGCACCATTCAGTATGAGTCACCTAAAATTTAGTTGGGATGGCAAGCAACTGGATGAGTCGATCAGTTCCCTACCTCTGAGTTCTGCTTTTGTTATGCATTGATGGTAGTCATTGGTGGCTGAACAAGCAAGACAAAAGGGCCCCAATGTCATGACGCCTATCATATTGGCCGTTGGTGGATCACCTTTGCTAGGTCCTTTTATATGGAACTGTGGCAGGCCCTAGTGCTTTGTATCAGTTTTACTGCCTCGGTAGGAAAGCAGGGGTTCCCCTAAACACCAGGTAGAGTCATTTTTAATTAGTGTGTAATGAAACTCGAGATCAGTCATATTTTCTTTTTGTGAATGATCTTTATACCTCTGCATTTTGACTCAATTCCATTTCACTGAAGCCATGCTTGCTTTCAAGGAATACAGCAGAGTTAGAACTAGAGGGGGAAGTTTTAATTACCCTGCTGAGGAAAAGTTTTTGAATGCCTAGGATGGTCTTCATTTTAACACAATTTATACTCAAAACATGATTTGATCCTCATCGAAACCTTGATGAGAAACATTACCCCAATGAAAAAATAACTCAGCTAGGACATATTTATTTATTCAACAAGAAATATCCTTGTGTGAAAATATGTGAACCTTGCATTCAGTATCTGATCACACATTCTTGAGCAGAAAAAATCTTCAGCTAAACATTTCCTGTAGCTATTGATTAGTCTCTCATATTGCCCTTGAGAAAGTTTGGCCTATTCTTCCATACTGAACTATTTCAACTCTGACATTTGAGAGCTTCCTTCCATGAACAGCTCACTCTAGGTCTTGCCATAACATTTTGGTAGGGTTTAGGTCGCGACTTTGACTTGGCCAGTTAAACATAAATTCTTCTTCTTCAGCGATATTTAATGGCCTAAAACATCCAAGTAAGTCTATTGTCTTGATTCAGGACCCACTTTCGGCTGAACTTTAACTCATGAGCAAATGCCTTGGCATTTATCCATAGAATTTTCTGATATATAAGCAGAAATTGTTTTCTTCAATGATAAGTTGTTTATGTCCTGATGTAGCAAAATAGCCCCTCACCATGATACCTCTACCACCATGCTTGACAGTCAGTAGAATAAATGCAAAAGATGGTGAAAACCAAACACTAAGCAAAACATTTATTGTTGTGACCAAAAACTAAATTTTTGACTCATTTTTCCAGAGATCATTCCAGAACTCCTATGAGCCTGCAGATACTAATTTTGAACCTGCAGCGAGCTGCAATGTTCTTTTTAGAAAATTGTGGTTTCTTCTAGCTCTCCTCTCACGAGCCCCATTCCCACTAAGTTTTTTTACTGATGGTTGACACATGAACCCTCATATCAGTCACAGAGAGAGGCCTGCAGATCTTTCAAATGTTAGCCTGGGGTTCTTTGTGACTTAGCAGATTATTTTCTGGTTTGCTCTTGGGGTGATTTTAGCAAGATGACTGATGCTAAGTAGAGTCACTATAGTCTTCTGCTATTTCTATTTGTAGACTACGTAACAGTGGATGGATGGAACCCCAAATATTTGGAAATGGTCTTATAACCCCGTGCAAATAGAGAAGCATCAACTACTTTGTTGTAGGGCCTCTGATCATTTTGTAGGTCCTTTTTAATTGTGGTATGAAAAATCACGCTAAATTTTTTTAAACCTTGAAAACATTTATATGGGACAGGATAGGATATCTAAACTCAGTCATGTAGATTTACTTAGCACACTGACTAATTAGAATCAACATGTAAACCATCCTGCAGAGGAAACCAGGGGTTCACTTACTATTTCATACACTAATTCTGAATTAGTTTTATTCTTTGTACATTATGTCTCATGAAATACTGCTTGTTTAATTTATACCCTTCTCATTGCCTAAGAAAAGATGGTTTCAATTAAACAAGAGTGTCATGGTAAGAATTTGTAATTCTCATTATGATTCTTGGGGTTCACAAACTTCCTATCAGCACTGTGCTTGATTGATTGGTGATTCACGTAATTAAGTGAAAATGTTTTATATGGGGAAGGGAAGATGACATGGTTTATGGTAAACAGAAAAAGAGTATATATATTTATACAAAAAATATGCACATCCTCTCAATGGCAGAGAAATACGTACATACTTCATAGTTTATTTGCCAAAGAAATACAAACATACAGTTGTTTGCAAAAGGTTAGGTACCCCTACCGTAACTGCACATTTCAGTAAATTCATAAGTGAACAGAAAAAGCTCTATAGGGCACAAGTTAAACACCCTGCTAGATCAGCCCAGACAAGTGAGTTGTGGTCCCCTCCTAGCAGATTGGTGGAGACAAGGAACCATTGAAATGCCCAGGTTTCAATGACATCACTTCTGTGCCTCTATTCGCCTCAGCCACCAGAGGTCCCTTCAATATTTCTTTGTCTCCAGTAGATGGGTTTTCGCCTCTCTATAGAAAATTTGAAGATTGAGAGGAAAAGAGATTGATTAAATGCTCGTGAACGACCACCTTGTTTACAGAAAGGTGACTCTCTCACTTGAGCATGTGGGAGGCTCCACTAGACTGCGGTCTTTTCGGTAGCCGTAGGAGGAGGGAAAATTGTTTCATCTCCACACCCTTATCATAAGGGTTTGTTGAACAGCCACAAATTGGAAGGAAGGATCTGGAAGAGTAAAGCAGCCTCAAAATGCAAGTGTAATGTGTGCCTTCAAGTCATTGCTGACTCCTGGCGACCCAGCAGCTCCTGGGTTTTCTTGGCAGTGTAATCGGAAGTAGATTGCCAGTCCTTTCTTCTGAGGCAATGAAGAGTTAAGTGACTTGCCCAAGGCCACAAGGAGTGCTAGTGGTAACCAAACCCTGGTCTGTTGGTTACCAAGCCAGTGTTCTAACCACTACGCTACTACTACATTCCACAGCAGCCTCACACAACTTCAATGCCCCCTCTCCTCCTCCTCTGTCCCCCACCCCTCCCCCGCTCTCTCTTGAAGATTGCAGAAGGCTCTCAGAGGGATCTGCCTGCCAGCCACCTTTCACACAGTGCTGTAAAAAACAGTGAAGCAGGTTCAAGGGAGTAGAGCTGAACCCAGCACAGATCCTATGCCTGGGGCTCTTAGGGGGTGAGTATCAAGGCTTGACCTTGTCATTGTTCTTGTTGGGGCTCCCAGTTCCATTTCTGAGGGACACAATTCATGGTGGACTGCTAGCGACCATTGGTGCTTTCCCACCATTTTATATATGCGTTAGTAACATTTTTGCCTATTGTACACCTGGTGGTCACGTGGTCCTAACACACGTTCTGCACAAGTGGTTCCAATGCAAACTCCTTCCCTAGCGCCTTTTAATACGCATAATGTAAAAGCGCAGTTAATGTGTGCTTACAGGCCAATGCAACCTTAGCGCGCTGTCTTGTGATACCCTAACTCTCATGTCTTTTTCCAGGAAATGTTTGACCAATGGCAAGCAAGGATCCTCATCCTTGGATTCTGGATTCTACCTTTCCTGCATAGCAGCTGCTGAGTCTGCCCTGGAGGGCATGTTTTTCCCCCTCTCAGCAGGGGGATGTAGTTAGTCCACCCTTACCTGCATCAGGGCAGGAGGTGAAGGATGGCACAATGGGTAAGGATATTCAGCTGCGAGATGCTCTTTATCCTCTAGGGGTCTGTTGTGGTTATGCTCCCTGTGTTCAGGAGCCTTATCAGAGAGGAGATCTTCCAGATCCCAGAATGTCCTTCCTGGAATTCTTTTTTTTTTTTTTTTTAGCAACAAGCCTGGTCCTGGTGTGGAAATTCAGACCCTGAGGCCTCTGGATGCAGTCTGATACCGGTCAGGCTGAAAGTAGAAGCCCTATTTGATTGCTTTTGGGTGCTTCCTGGAAATGGGGAACAATTGGGAATTTTCCAAAATGTCAACTGTGCCTCTGATTCAGATGAGACTGCGCTGGGCTTTGATGTGGATAAGGAAATTCTCTTGCCTTCAGAAGATTCTGCAGAGGCTGGTGCGATCCACCTATTCCGGAAAGAGGAGCTGATGGCATTGATACCAGGGTCTCATCTGCCTTGAACCTGACGGATGCTTCCGATAGAGCAAGAACCAAAAGGTACACCCGCTCTTTCAAGGGGTGCGGAAATCCACTGCTGTCTTCCCATTCCCGGAAATGATAAAGGATATGATCCAGTTAGAGTGGGACTCTCCTGACTCCCTATCTAAAGGGTTAAGGGTGTATAAGAAGATCTACGCTCTCCTGGAGGAGGAGCACAGTGAGTGGCTTGACATTCCCAAGGTGGATGCACAAGTTACAGTAGTTACCAGGCAGACCACTATTTCTGTGGAAGGCGGATCGGCCTTAAAAATATTCTGGACTGCAAGGTGGATTCCTTGCTGAGTAGTTAGTTTGCCACGGTGACAGCTATTTTACAGCTAGGGGCCCTGCTCCACTGGATTCAGTCTCTTCCACCTGATGGTACTACCCCTCTTTTGGAGTCTGCTATGGCCTTCCTTTCTGGTGCCATGTATGACCTGGTATGTTTGGCCGCCAGGGATTTTGCCCTCATGACTGGGTCATGACATTGGATTTAGCTCCAGTACTGGGCACACCCTCCAAAGCCCAGTTGACTCAACTGGCCTTTTAAGGGGAAGCTTCTGTTTGGAACTGATTTGGAGAAGCTGGTGAAGGTGAGTCAAAATCTTACTGCCTTCTGGAAGGCAGGTCTAAGGAGGTCTATGAAGCAGGCTAGTGCCTCTTTCTCATCAGCCTCCCTCTGACCACCAAGGGTGCACTGGCTGGATTCCCATAGGTCATGGGATTATCATTACCAACCTGGAAAGCCTTTCTTCCCCTCTGCTTTAGTGCCTCAGGCTTGTTTTCGGTCCTTTCATGGAGCACGAGGATCCAGGGACTCAGTCCTCTCCAGAGGAGGATGCCCCTGGGCTACCCAGTGAAGGTTTGGAGGCCATTCCCTGGTATCCCTGGTGTGTAGCAGGCTTCGCCTCTTCCTTCAAGAATGGGCCCGAGTTACCAAGGATTGCTGGGTGCTACACACCATTCAGTGCAACTGTGTCCTGAAAAGCAAAGAGTCGATTCCCGATGCCTTCATCATTTTCCCCTGTGGGGTTACAATCAAGGGTGCTGTGATGTGGACCACCTTGAACAAAAAGTAGAAAGACTAGGGGACATGCAATGAAGCTACAATGTAACCCATTTAATATTAATAAGAGAAAATATTTTTTCACTCAATATGTAATCAAACTCTGGAATTCATTACTGGAGGATGTAGTAAAAGCTGTTAGTGTAGCTGGGTTTAAAAAAAGGTTTGGACAAGTTCCTGGAGGAAATGTCCATAAACTATTATTAAAGAAGACCTGGGAAATCCACTGCTTGCCCCGGGACTAGAATTATGGAATCTGTATGTCTTTTTGAGAACCTGCATAGGCCACTGTTGGAAACAGGATACTGGGATTGATGGAATTTAGTCAGACCCAGTGTGGCATTTCTTATGTTCTTCTGTTTTTAAGTTGATTCACCAAAAGGTGGTGATACCCATCCTCCCAGTTGAGTGGAGCAAGGGCAGATAATTCATCTATTTTGTGGTGTCAAAGAAGGACAGTTCCTTCCAGCCCGTTCTGGATCTCAAGGGGGTCAACGAGCACTCCCGTGTCCTGCACTTTCGGATGGATGATTCAAGCACTGCACAAAGGGGAATTCTTGGCTTCTCTGAATCAGGCCAAGGCGTATTTTCATATCCCAATCCAGGTGGCTCAGCAAAAGTATCGATGTTTTGCCATGCTTGGCTCTCACTATTAGTTTGCCGCCCTCCCTTTTGGGCTCTCCACAACCCCAAGGACATTGTCAAAGTTTGTGGTGGTAGTGGCTACAGCTCCAAGGGGTCTGGCCTCCCTTAGGATATATGGATCAATAAAGGAATATATAGCTTAATTAAGAATCGTGAGTTGGTCCTTCCTGCCTACGTCCTTTGTTCTGTTCCTCTTGTCTACGTGGCAGTTTGCTGTTTTTTCTTGGTGAGAAGCATCTCGGGTGACATCCTGAGTGGTGTCCTTTTTGGAAAGCCTCGGCTGGGTGATCAATCTGGAAGAGAGACAGCTTCTGCTCTACCAGTTCTTGGAGTTTCTGGGAGCACATTTCGACACTCGAGTGGGCCAGAGTTTTCCTGCCAGAGGAGAAAGTCAGAAGACTGTTGGATTGCCTGGCACTGTTCTGTGTGCAGCAGGACACCAGAGTCTGGGATTATCTTTAGCTCCTCAGATTGATGTCTTTGAGCATAGAGATGGTGCTGTGGCTCATACGGCCACTCCAGCAGTCCTCGTTGACTCTATGGTCCTGGAGTTCTCAGGAGTTCAAGCACAGGCTTTCGCTGTACTCTCGTTAATGGTGAAGACCAACCTGCAGTGGCAGCAGCAGCAGCCCTGTCCTCTGAGGAAAGGTGTTCTGCTGAACGATATTTTTTTGGATCCTGCCAATGACAGATGCCATTCTCTTGGGCGGGGGAGCCTATATGGGCCAGGGCCATTGAAACCACAGAGAAGTGGTGTGGAACATCAACCACCTAAAAGTGAGGGCCATCAGAATGGCTCTTCTGTGTTTCTGGCCCTTGGTTGAGGGCAGGGCAGTTTGAGTGTTTTCAGACAATGCCACAGCGGTGGCTTATGTCAATTGGAAAGGGGGCACAAGGAGCACCGGAGTGGCTCAGGAGATGGATCTCTTATTTGCCTGAGTAGAGAACCACCTCCTAGCCTTGTTGGCACAGCACACTGCTGGGGTGGACCATGTGGAAGCAGATTTCTTCAGCCAGCTCTCTGAATCCTGGCAAGTGGGAGTTGTCAGGAGCATTTCAGTTGATTCTGAGCCACTGGGATCACCTTGAAATGGATCCAATGACGACCCGCTCCAATATCAGTCGCTACACAAAAATGGAATCAGAGGGCATTGATACTCCCAACCCAGCCTTGGCCAAGTCAGCGACTGCTGTATGTATTTCCTCCATGGCCCCTAGTGGGGGGTGTGCTTCGGCGTAGAGAGTGCCATTCGGGCAGGATTGTTCTGGTAGCGCCAGATTGGCTGCAGAGAGCATGGTGCAGAGACTTGATGTGGCTCTTGCAGCCGTCTCCTCTTCGGCTGCCTCCATCTCAGGGGCTGTTGTAGCAGGAACCAATTGTCCTGGATGACCTGGCTCCCTTCTTGCTTACAACATGGCTCTTGAAAGAAGACTGCTAGTGAGTAAGGGCTATTCTCCAGCAGTAATCTCTACTCGTTGCCCAGAAGAGGACTTAAAAAGGTAGCAAACATACAGATATGGTGAAGCGCACAGCACTTGGCTCCCGAGGCAGCCAAGGTGTCCTCTCTATTGCAGGGTGACCTTAAGAAGGGCCTCTCTCTTAGCACCCTGAAGGTTCAGGTGGCAGCTCTGACCTGTTTCTGTGGTCCGGTAGTGGGCAAGTCTCTTGTCTTTGCACCCAGACGTCTCACGTTTTCTCCAGGGGGTTTGGCATCTGCATCCTCCTCTTCAGTCTGTGTCCCCTTCCTGGGATCTGTCTGGTGCTCAAGGCCCTGATGGTGGTCCCATTTGAGCCGTTGAAGTGTGCTACCCTCAAGACTTTCTTCTTGGTTGCAATTTGTTCTGCTAGGCAGATATATGAGCTGCAGGCTCTGTCTTGATAAGATCCTTCTGTCTTTTTAAAGGAGGTAGTTTCCATTTGGCCCATGCCGTCCTTCTTGCCTAAAGTACTGTCTCCTTCTCATGTGAACCAGGTGGTTTGCCTGTTCTCCTTCTCTAAGGAGCAGTGTCAGGGGAAGGATAAGGATCTTCGCCTTGTGGTTGTCCAGAGGGTGCTTCTCCGGTACTTGAAGGTTACAAATTACTTTTGTAAGTCAGACTTTCTTTTGGTGCTGTTTGCTGACCCCCACAAGGGTGAAGCTGTGACCAAGTCGACTTTGGGGTGCTGGATTAAGGAAGCTATTGCGTCGGCGTATCTGTTACAGAACCGGCCAGTTAGGGAGGGTTTGTGCACCCATTCTACCTGAGCACAAGCATCCTTGTATGTGGAGCAGAGCTCTGTAGCCCCTGCAGACATTTGTTGGGCAGCAACATGGGCATCACTTTCCACTTTTGTCAAGCATTACCTCTTGGATGTCCACGTGCGGGCGGATACAGCCTTTGGTGCAAGAGTTTTGCGAGCTGCTGTATCTTCTTCCTGTCCAGTGGAATTGTAGTTTTGGTACATCCCTCTGATCTAGTAAGACGATATGGAAGGTGACATTCAATTACCAGTTAATGTCCTTTTCTTGAGTCCTGCTAGATGAGTCCAGGGCATGCTCCTGAAAGCGTATTGTTCTGTTCTGCTGCTGCGGTATCCTTGGGTCTGCCATGTGTTTTATACTTATGTGTTTTATATTTGGGTCTGCAGGCTCATCTTCTACTGACCACCTTATGTTTCTACCTTCTGGTACAAAGTTCTCTACTGTTAACTCATTGTTACCCACATTTATGGTTATGCAAGGCTTGCTCTGTATCTCCCATATACTTTGGAACCTGTGTCTTTTGGGGAAACTGGTAGGTACTTATGACCTAGATTGGCCACTGTTGGAAACAGGATACTGGGCTTGATGGACCTTGGTCTGACCCAATATGGCATATCTTATGTTCTTATCTCTGGTGGCTGAGGCGAATGGAGGCATAGGAGTGATGTCATTGAAACCTGGGCATTTCAATGGTTCTTTGCCTCCACCAATCTGCTGGTCAGGGAACACAACCCACTTGTCTGGACTGGTCTAATGGGACTCAAAGAAAGGACATTTAACTGATAAGTAAAATGTCACCTTTTCCTGCAATTTTTAATGCAAAATCAATATTTGCTGATTTTGAGCAGAGTAAAAATAATAAAGAAATGTAGCATATATAAAAGTTTGAATACCCTTCCAGTTTATTCATTACTACTTTTTTTCTGTTTAAATTAGTAATAAAGGGTCAGAAAGTTAAATTAACTTGTGAGGCCTTCAGTTAGGCAGGTGAAGACAATTCCATAGTAAAAAAAATATTCTTATACAAAGTCTGCACCTGCATAGGAGTACTCCAAAGACTCATCTAAGCATTACATAAAAAGGACTTTGGAATAAACACTACTATTCAAGGAGAAGTGCTTGTAGTCACCGTTCTTCAGATAAGTAAATTGGCACTGTCTTTAAAGTGCTTTTTATAATAACTATTAATACAATTAAAATTAAGAAGAGAAATAAGGAAAGCGTATAAAGTATAAGAGATTTACAAATATTTTAGTTGTTGTTGTTGTTTTTTAATCATATCGATGATGCTGTTCTTCAAGTGCCAAATATTTGTTTATATCATTTTACTGACACCGAGATCCTTTTTTCTCCTTGAATAATGCTGTTTGTCCCAAAGCTCTTTTTATGTAAAACAAATATTCTGACATCTCTAACCTTTCAGATTGTGATTGTTCTTCTGTCTACTTTCAATAACCATGGACTCCTCTAA
Source organism: Ichthyophis bannanicus (assembly GCA_033557465.1). NCBI lineage: Eukaryota > Metazoa > Chordata > Amphibia > Gymnophiona > Ichthyophiidae > Ichthyophis > Ichthyophis bannanicus. Next base: position 233,323,763 of record CM066042.1, read on the forward strand.
ACAGCTGTCTGAGCACTTGAAAATGAAGATAATTCACTCTTTCAAAGCAGGAGATTACTATTAAAAAAACTCCACATCTTTAAACCCTTCCAGGTAGCAGTTTCAATTGTCGAAACGATTGTTAAGAAATGGAAGTTACATGGAACTATTGTAGTGAAAGCAAGATCTGGAAAACCAAGCAAAGGTTGATGGAACTACCTGAAAACTGGTCAGATTTTCAAAACACGTAGATCCCTGCAACTGACCTGTTGAAAATGTTTAGCCAACACTGCAGTAGTCGTCCACAGTATAGAGCTGTGTTTAGACAACACAGTGTGATCTGGCCAGGGCTGGGGCAAGGAGATGAGACTCCCTAGGTAAACCTCATCCCTTGCGCCCTCATTGCTGTTGCCCCTCACTGGGTCCTACAGTGGCAGCAATGGATTGAAAGAGCCCCGTGGTGCTTAACTGCAAACTTCAGCACTGTGGGGCTGTCTGCTTCCAACTGTTTGGCTAGAGCACACAAGGTACATTTGGAGAAGCATTAGAACATAAAGGCAAATAAAAACCATATGGACTATTAAGCTCTACAATTCCTTCCTCTCCCTCTGTGATTGATCCATGATTTCTTGAATTCAGATCTAGTTCTCGCCTCCACCACCTCCACTATGCATCCACCACCCTTTAATCTTCATACTATGACCCAGAGTTTCCTTCTGCCTGGTAGAGGGGCCACCTATGCATTTATTCCACAGAGATATTTAAATGTCTCTATCATATCATCCCTTTCCTCCAAAGTATACTTATTGAGATCTTTAAGTCTATCTCCATATGATGAACAACACTGACCATTTCAGTAGCCACCCTCTGGCTAGACTCTATCCTATTTATATCCTTTTGAAGATGCCGTCTGCGTATTGTGTACAGTACACCAAATGAGGTTTCACCAGAGACTTTTACAAAAGAACTCACTTCTTTTTTCCTACTGGCCATTCCTCTCCTTATGCACCCAAGCATTCTTCTGGCTTTTGACTTTGCCATTTCTACCGGTTTGGTTATTTTAAGATCATCTGATACAGTCACCCCCAGAAGAGATGTTCATTTCTTTCAGGGTAAAGAACATCTTGCCAACTCCCACACTTGAGGGGTGGATCTCTTATGCTTTGGAATGGATGCTAGTCAGTGAACCATGAAACATGTTGATATTTGGTTAAATCATATCTTAGAACCATGTCCTACACTCAGTGAGGAAGTTAAAGCTGAATAAGAGAGTGGATATTTCAACAAGACAGTGATCCGAAACATACCTCAGAATTCATGAAGTGCCTATAGGAAGAAAAGATGAAAGCTATGAAATTGCTTTCCCAGGCCCCATACCTGATTATTATTGAAAATCTGTGGGGAGATCTCAAATAAGTAGTGTATGCGAGGAGACTAAGAACCCCTTCTACTAACACTGGGCATGTGCTATGTGCCCATAGGAATAAAATGGGCCATGCAGCAGCATGCTAGGTGTTTAGTAAAAGGCAGCCTAAGAATATTTCTGAGCTACAAGTGTTCTGGAAGAAAGAGCTGCACTAAGCTGGCTACAGAAAATGTTTTGAAATCTGTTACTTCTGACTAAGGCAGTGTTGCAAAGTAGTGACTGAGAGGACATCCAGATTCTTCACCTGATAGTTCACTTTTTGAATCTGTAAAAAAGTAAATTAAAAAAAAATCATATACCAGTATATCAAAACAATAATAATGATGCATTAAAAATGTGCAGAAAGGAATGGTGTTTACTTTGTGACATGTAAATCTAATGTCAGCATCTGATCACTTAGGGAATTAAAGCATACTGTTTGACCAGTGGTGCCTAAACCTTTGCATACAACTCTGTGTATGTGTATATACGTGTGTGTATGCACACACACAGGTACATGAAGGGTAATTTTATAAAGGCACACAGGTGAAAGTACGTACATGCATGTAGGCACTAGCATGTCAGCTTCAGGACTGATGTAAATGTTAGTGCATGCTTTCTGCAAGCACACATAAATTAAGGAATTTTATAATCTGTGCACATACTTTCTCATACCAGCTACACTCTGCCCAAATTTCACCCCTGCACACGCCCATAGTGAAAGCACAAATCATTGGATCTATGCGTATACTTCTAAAATAGCACCCAGCATATGTGACAAAATACAATTTGGGCGTGGCTCCTTATAAACTGATCTTCATAGTACATAAATCCATATGCTGTAAATTCTGTTCTATGATTTAAAAAAAAAAATGATATTATGCAAGCCTAAAGAGATTTCAGTGTTCTGAAAGGAACAAAAATAAGGTTGTTTAATGCAAACCATGCAAGGCACAGCTCATTGAGAACTGAAGAACTCTTCATGGGTACCATATGTACAGCTAAAACAACAGATTTGATGGCCTCAATATTGGGGAATGCCAGGACACAAAAAGCCTGGGATGTGCAGTTTGGCCATTCATTACAAGGTAGCTGTGTGGCAGAGGACATGTTCAAATCCCAATGTGTTACACATCCATTTTGTACGTGTGCATCCAAGTTGGGGAGCAGCCAACTCTGAAAAGGATGAACCTTCACGGCCAGGTTTCCTACTATGCCAAGGTTTTCTATATTAGTCTAGTTTTAAAGTGCTATGTATTGGAAACGTCACTATGAACTGTGGCTCTTTTTATTACATTTATTTGAAGGGGGTGGGGGGAAAGAGACAGGGGGAGCGATAGTCTTAGAGCTGCTGTGATCCGTTTCAATGCTTAAAGATTAAATTATCCAGGCACTTGGGGGGGGGGGGCATATGTGTTTGGCTATCGCCACTTTAAATTAGACACAAACATTCAATAACAGTCATATCTGGCCACCAGGATTGAATCTCCAAGTTGCTCAGATAGCTTTCTAGTGAACCGGTCAGCAATAATATTCAGTCACTGGCCAGTTGCTAAAGTTAGGCCAGCCTTTAGAGTGCCTAACTTTAGCCAGTTTAGGGTAACCGGTTAGCAACTGAATATCGCCACTAACGCAGAAGGGTAAATCTCTTATGCTTTGGAGATTATCTTTGGGTAACGGCCCTGCTGTGCCCCAATATGGCTAGTGTTGGGGCATTTAGTGTCTCAACATTGTGCATATTCGTCATCACTAATTGGTTTTAGTGTCACCGAATTTCCCGGCGAGTGACATGTAGGTGGTTTGCAAATCTACAAACCACCTAAATGCCTTTACATATTCCCCCCTTACAAACTAATGGAGGAAAAAAAATCAGATAGTGGATTGGACTGCCCTGTTGCTTCCACTGGTAATTTTTGTGGTGGGGTAGAGAGGAGATGTAGTCCTTGGATCACTTCAGTGGTAAAGCGGATCACAGACTCTGCTCTGCACTACAACATGAGCATTACAGGTACTTTTTGAAGGCTGCTTTTGTTAACAGAAAAAAAAAATGTATCTTCCATGCATCTGATAGCTCAGCATACAGGAAGTTTCTCCAAAATCTGAAAAGCCTGCATGGGTCTGTGATTTGGGTAGGTGTGTGCATCTGAAAAAAAGACATCTTGGTTAGACTTCTCATATCCTTTCTGACATGTTATGGAAGTCTGGTATAATTAGGACACAAAAAAGAAAAAGGGTTATTTGGTGGGTGTTTGGGGGTGGGTGAGGAACACAAATGCAACAATCTCATAGGCCCAGTTTTAATTTGGAAATGTATTGTGCTTCCTGTAGCAAGATTATAGTTGTATAACATTTACCACTTGGTAGGCAAGGCTGTCACTATAAAAATGGCATCCTCTGATCCAGTGCTTCTTAACCCTTTCCTCGCTTAGCCTTTCTGGTTTTTAGGAGTACCATAATGAATATGCATGAGGCAGATTTTCATACACTGGGCAGCCAATATGTGCAAATCTATCTCATGTATTGTCATTGTGACAGTCCTGGAAACCTGACTGGGGAGGTGTTCCTCCATCAGAGGCTTGAGAAGCACTGCTCCAACTCGCTACTTTAATTGCTCTTAGGAGGGGGCCTGAGTGTGAGCATATTATAGGCAATAAGTTTGCATCCATGAAATTCAAGGTGTTAAATGTTAGGAAAGAGGTTCTATACTTGAATTTCTCACACTGGGTTGTGGTTGCGGTCCAGATTAAACTCTTTCAGTTGGGTGGGCCAGGTGCAGCCTCATGTATTAAATATGAGGCTATGGCAGCGATATTCACTCCCAGTCTGCGAAGACCACCGGTTTTCAGGATATCCTTAATGAAGTACTGTATGTATGAAATAGATTTGCATGCATACCTTTGGTTTTCTCTGGGACGCTGAATCCATTCTGGTTTATAACATTTTTGTTCTAAAGCTTTCTAGGTTTTGGGGGGGGGGGGGGGAGGGATTTGTAGTCCTGCTGAATGAGAAGATGGGACTGTAGACTGCAGGATGGTATGGAAGGCAAATATACGACCCAGCTGCCTTATAAACCTTAAAGGTATATCATCAGCCTCAGTGCAGCTGTCTATTTTTTATTAGCTTTTATGGATGCATATTAGGAAGTGTGCTAAAGATTGCCATATCCCAGCAAAACTTGCAAAAAAAAGTGTCTACCAGTGTAGGGTGTAGTCCTGGTCATCAAAATCTCTGTGGTAAAAAGGCTTTCACAATACAAATCTAAGAGTGGACAATGGCTGGGGGTTGCTGAAGAGTCAGGTCATCCTTTAATGTAAATTTTATTAGAGAGCCTGCGAGGTCTAACTCGGTGACACTTGGACACCACTTCAAAGGGAGGCATTTCATCTATTCATTTGATAACAGAAAGGAAATGCTTCTGGAACAGACCCACAGCATCAGTATCCTGCATGTACTGAGAAAACAGCTTGATCAATGGCCCTTCGCAAACGCTGTACCCTCATTCAAAGGATCTTTTGGAAAAATAGGTGTGGCCTGCAGCTGTCTCTGTTTTTGCACTGTATAAATTGGTTGCACATTTTAAAAAAATCTAAAAATTATGGTGGCTGTGTTTGAAAAATGTAAAAGACCAAAAGTTTAAACTAAGAGTAATTGGATTCTATGTTGGCATTTTTTTTTATAAACTGTGGCCTTCAGTGTCGAAGTTAGAAAGAACAACAAAAATATATTGCCTTTTGAGGGGGTTAAATGGAGGATGAAATTAATTGCTGCTTTAGTCCATATAAATTGTGTGATTGCCTATATGCTCACCTGATTATTTTTGAGTGAATATTTTATTGTGTCTCAGATTTTATATGTAGCCTGTGGGACCGATTTACATCCTGTGTGATTTTTTTTTTTTTAATTTAAATCAATGTATGAAAACATTGTTGGTTGGGTGGGGGTTAGGGGGAAGGGCTGGGTGGGGTTCTAGATCATCGACATGCACATTGTTTTAGGGGGAGGGAGTTGTAAGACTTATTTGCCTGGTATGAAAGATGTGCTCTTTTTTTATATCACATTCTCCAATGTGTACTAAAAGGTATTAAACATTTTCTTACCTGGCCATAAAACCTGGAGACTCTGAAGCTAATTTTTTTCAGCCCATGAACCATTCTGTTATTATTTAAAAATTAATCTCCTGCCTATGCTTACACTCCTAGGTGAGTTCAAATTATATGTACACATTCAAGTATACCAAGACTAGAAAATGTGGGACAAATGTGCTTGTTTGGATAAGTTGTTAAAACCCAAGAAGATTGTGGAAAATTGCAAGAGGATCTTGATAAATTGGAAGACTGGGCATCAAAATGACAGATGAAATTTAATGTGGACAAGTGCAAAGTTATGCACCCAGGGAAGAACAACCCAAACTATGGTTACACGATGCAAGGTTCCACATTAGGAACCACCACCCAGGAAAAAGATTTAGGTGTCATCGTGGATAACATGTTAAAACCATCGGCCCAGTGTGCAGCGGCGGCCAAGAGAGCAAATAGAATGCTAGGTTCATAAGGAAAGGAATGAAGAATAAAACAAAGGATATTATAATGCCTCTATCGTTCCATGGTGCGACCACACCTTGAATATTGTGTGCAATTCTGGTCGCCGTATCTTAAAAAAGATATAGCATTATTAGAAAAGGTTCAGAGAAGAGCCACCAAAATGGTAAAGGGGATGGAAGGATACCCCTATGAAGAAAGGCTTTAAAGGTTAGGGTTCTTTAACCTGGAAGAGAGACAGCTGAGGGGAGATATGATAGAAGTCTATAAATTAATGAACGGAGTGGAACGGGTAAACATAGATCGATTGTTTACGTTAGCAGAATATAGAAAGACTAAGGGGCATGCAATGAAACTACAGGGTAAACTATTTAAGACTAATAAAATAAAATATTTTTTCACTCAACGTGTAATCAAACTCTGGAATTTGTTACCGGAGGATGTAGTAAAGGCTGTTAGTGTAGCTGGGTTTCAAAAAGGTTTGGACAAGTTCCTAGAGGAAAGGTCCATAAACCATTATTAAGAAGGGACCCAGGATATCAATGCTTGACGCAATACAAGCATTGTGGAACCTGTGTCTTTTGGGGAAACTGCTAGGAACATATGACCTAGATTGGCCACTGTTGGAAACAGGATACTGGGCTTGATGGACCTTGGCCTGACCCAGTATGGCATATCTTATGTTCTTATGTAAGTTCGGTGGCCATGTCTCTACTTCATCTTTATTTGAAATCTTAGGATCCATATTTGCACATCTGCTGGGGCATCAGTCCATCTGAAGGAAGCTCAGAGCATTTTAGGGACAGATGTGATGAGTGTTTTTCCTCGGGCACATCAGTGGAAAATCCTGCATTCCAATTAGTCCCTCCATTCCAGTCCAGATGCGTGGGTTATGCTCATCAACCAGCAGATGGAGACTGAGAGCAAACTCCTAACTTCTCTCTTAAGTAACCTACTCTTACCTGCAGAGCCAATACTTTTCAATCTCCAGCAGGTGGATGAGCACAGCCTGTGCTGACTGTTTGTTGTTTTTTGTGCTGGGCCGCAGTTTCGGGGTGCAAAACCCACTAGCACTGGGTCCCTCCCCCAGCTTCTCCCCTAGCCACTCCTTCGGACCCTTGGGGTGGGTAGAAGGCGACTGCTCCCACTTCTCCTCAACCTCTGGGAAGGGGCCAGCGGTTGAAAAAAAAGCTATAGTGGAATTAGAAAAAGTATAGAGATGGTGCCTTTGTCACAGCTCTGCACAGCACCCTAGGGATGGACCATAAAGAGACTGACTGTGTTAGAAATTGGTTGAGTGGGCGGCGACCAAGGGTACAGGTAAATGGAGTTCACTCTGAGGAGAAGGATGTTACCAGTGGTTTGCCACAAGGATCTGTCCTTGGTCTGATTCTTTTTAACATTTTTTGTTAGTGATATTGCGGAAGGGTTGAAGAATGGTTGAGAATTTATCAGCTGAGATTTAATACTAAAAAATGCAGAATCATGCATTGGGGCTGCAAAAATCCAAGGGAGTAGTACAGAAAGCTCCTTGGTTTCTGGTTTGGCAGTATTCTTATATTTTTCCCTCCAATGATTTACTATAATAATGAGTTGTCATTCTCTTCCTTTTGATGATGTATTTTATTGTAAACCACTTTGTTATATGCCCATGTCTAAAGCGGTATATCAGAATTTTAACAAACATACATTATTTGTGTCCATGAAAGAAGAGTGGGACCAGGGCATGATGGTTTCTGATCTTAAGGTGGCTAAAGAGGTAGAAAAGGCAACAGCAAAAGCCAGAAGGATGCATGGGGGGCACAGGGAGAGGAATGGCCAGCAGGAAGAAGGAGATGATAGTCCTTTTGTATAAGTCTCTGGTGCAATCTCATTTGGAGTATTGTGTGCAATTCTGGAGACCACACCTTCAAAAGGATATAAACAGGATGGAATCTGTGCAGAGGGTGGCTTAATAAAATTGTCCGTGGAGTTCGTCATAAGGCATATGGGGACAGACTTAAAGATCTCAATGTATATACTTTGGAGGAAAGGTGGGAGAGAGGAGATATGATGGAGACATTTAAATACCCCCGTGACATAAATGCACAGGAGGAGAGCCTCTTTCAATTGAAAGATTGCTCTGCAGCAAGGGGGGGGGGCCTTAGGATATAGGGGAGAGGGGATAGATTCAGGAGTAATATGCAGAAATATTTATTTATTTACGGAAAGAGTGGTAGATGAGCAGAACAGTCTCCCAGTGCAGGTAGCAGAAACCATGACAGTATCTGAATTCAAGACAGCATGGGATAAACACAGAAGATCTCTAAAGGCAAAAAAGTGACTATAGTAGTTGGTATGGAAGGGTAGACTGGATAGATCATATGGTCTTTTTCTGCTATCATGTTTCTTTAGGGAGAAAGGCTAAGTGATGTGGAGGCCAATTCCAATGTGTGAGTCTCCGCCTGTCTGGCCGGTCAGACTCGGGACATCCACTGGTGCACCTGATTCTGAACCCACAGGAGCTAGACGTGTCCACGGGATCACAGTTGGGTCTACTAGCCTGGATTTGCAGGCTGTGCCCCAATTCTGGTCACCCGGATGTCCAGCAAATCCCCGGCCCCTGCATGGCATCCTGTCACCATGCCACTGCAGCTCCATGCAGGAGCCACGATCCCAGGCACACCCCGCAAATGTCCTTTCCTGCCGCCTGACCCCCGATCAGGCTTGCCATGGCCAAGATCGGGCTTCAAGGTACCCCTCCATCCACTTGCCTCACTTTCCGGCCCCGGAGCAATCATGTCCCCCCATCTAGGAGGACTTATTCCACCTCTGAAGTGGAATAAATCCCCCATCTGCACTGCCAACCACGAAAGTACAGGGCTGACAATGGAATTGGCCCTGCACATCTGGGATCATGGTGCTGCCCACAGCCCTCCCTTGGTCTGCCTGTATGTGCAGGGAGCTCTGTTTCCCAAACACAGGCCAAGCATTCAGTGGGTCTGAAACGGATATCCAGACCCACTCTTCAGTGTTTAGAATAGACCCCTAAGCGAATAACACAGAATTTTTACCAAATATTACATGTTAAATAGTAAAATCATGCATTATTTTACTGCAACAGACACTACATAATGAGATGCAAAGCTTGCTAATGTGTGCAGATCATCTCATTATTATGCAAATTGACACAGTTTATGTTCTAACTTCAAAATAATGCCAGCTTTAAGTTAATGTATGACCTAATGCTCCCAAGCTTCCATTTAGATCATCCCACCCCTAGCACACTTAATCCCTCCAAGGCTTCCAGAAGACCTGCCCCCAGTTTAAGATTCCACCCCCACCGCAGCACTTATGGCTAACCCTCTCGCACCGAGAAAGTTTCTCCAGGGCCATGTGTCCATGAGGGAAGGGTTAGGACAGCCGTTATAGTTGGTGATTCGATCATTAAGCATGTAGATAGCTGGGTGGCTGGTGGACGTGAGGATCGCCTGGTAACATGCCTGCCTGGTGCGAAGGTAGCAGACCTCACGCGCCACCTAGATAAGGTCTTAGATAGTGCTGGGGAGGAGTCTGCTGTCTTGGTACATGTTGGTACCAATGACATAGGACAATGTGGTAGGGAGGTTCTGGAGGCTAAATTTAGGCTTTTAGGTAGGAAGTTGAAATCCAGAACTTCTAGGGTAGTGTTCTCGAAATGCTTCCCGTTCCACATGCAGGACCCAAAAGGCAGGCAGAGCTCTGGAGTCTCAATGTGTGGATGAGACAATGGTGCAGAGATGAGGGGTTTAGATTTGTTAGGAACTGGGGTACATTCTGGGGAAAGGAGGGGCTCTTCCGAAGGGATGGGCTACACCTTAACCGGGATGGAACCAGGCTGCTGGCATTAACCTCTAAAAAGGAGATAGAGCAGCTTTTAAACTAGATAATAGGGGAAAGCCGACAGTCGTCCAAGAGCGGATGGTTCGGAAGAATGTATCCTTGAGTATGGAGCAGACAGAGCTTAAAGATCCCAAATTACCCATGTCTACCAATAGCCAAATTAATATGAATAAAATACAGTCTCTAAAATGCTTGTATGCAAATGCTAGAAGTCTAAAAAATAAGATGGGAGAGTTAGAATATATAGCACTAAATGAGAGGTTAGATATGATTGGAATATCAGAGACATGGTGGAAGGAGGACAACCAGTGGGACACTGTGATACCTGGGTACAAACTATACCATAATGATAGAGCAGATCAAATTGGTGGAGGGGTTGCGCTCTATGTTAGAGAGGGCATTGAGTCAGAAAGGATTAAAGTTTTGCAGGAAACAAAATTTGATGTAGAATCTTTATGGATTGAAATTCCATGTAAAAAGGGGAAGGCGATGGCAGTGGGGGTGTACTTTCGACCGCCTGGCCAGAATGAACAAATGGATGATGAAATGCTCAAAGAAATCAAGGAAGCTAACAAAAGTTACAGCTCGGTAATAATAATGGGTGATTTCAATTACCCCGGTATCGACTGGGTCAGTGTCACGGCAGGACATGCTAGGGAGATAAAGTTCCTAGATGACATAAATGACTGCTTCTTGGAGCAGCTAGTTCATGAACCGACCAGAGGGGAAGCCATATTAGACCTAGTCCTTAGTGGAAGACCAGATCTAGTGCAAGAGATAAGGGTGTTGGGGCCACTTGGCAATAGTGATCATAGCATGATCGCCTTTGATTTAATTAGTGGAGGAGGGATAGTAAGGAAATCCACAGTACTACCTTTTAACTTTCAAAAGGGAAACTATGATAAAATGAGGAAAACAGTTAAGAAATAACTAAAAGGAGCAGTTGCGAAGGTTAAAGACTTACATCAAGCTTGGGTGTTGTTGAAAAATACTATCTTGGAAACCCAGACCAGCAGTATTCCACGCTTTAAGAAAAGTGGAAGGAAGTCCAAAAAAACTCCTAGCATGGTTTAAAGGTGAGGTCAGAGAGGCTGTTGCCAAAAAAGCATCTTTCAGGAAATGGAAAAAACAGCCAAATGATGAAACCTGGAAACAGCACAAGCACTGGCAGGTCAAATGCAAGGCATTGATAAAGAAGGCAAAGGGAGAATTTGAGAAGAAGCTTGCTGCGGAAGCAAAAACGCAAAATAAAGATTTTTTTCAAGTACATTCGTAGTAGAAAACCTGTGAGAGAGTCGGTTGGACCATTAGATGATAGAGGAGTTAAAGGGGCATTAAGAGGCGACAAGGCGATAGCGGAGAGACTGAATGAATTCTTTGCTTTGGTCTTTACTGAGGAAGATGTAGGGATGTTACCCATGACTGAAGTGGTATTTAAAGGTGCGGAAGAATTGAAGGAAATATCGATACATCGGGAAGATGTATTACAACTATTAGATAAACTGAAGAGTAGCAAATCACCTGGGCCGGATGGTATACATCCAAGGGTGTTGAAAGAACTGAAATATGAGATTGCAGACCTGCTATTAGTAATCTGTGAACTATCCTTAAAATCATCTCTAATACCTGAAGATTGGAGGATCGCCAATGTAACAGCAATTTTTAAAAAGGGTTCCAGGGGTGATCCGGGAAACTACAGACCGGTGAGCCTCACATCAGTACCAGGAAAAATGGTAGAAACCATCATAAAGAATAAAATTACTCAGCATGTAGATAGTCATGGCCTAATGGGAGACAGCCAACATGGCTTTAGACAAGGAAGATCTTGTCTTACTAATCTGTTATGTTTTTTTGAAAGTGTGAATAAACAGGTGCACAAAGGTGAGTCGGTTGATATAGTGGATCTGGACTTTCAGAAAGCCTTTGACAAAGTCCCTCATCAGAGACTTTTGGCAAAACTAAAGAATCATGGGATAGGAGGCAGTGTACTACTGTGGATCAGGTACTGGTTAAAAGATAGAAAGCAGAGGGTTGGGCTAAATGGCCAATTTTCCCAATGGAGAAAGGTGAATAGTGGTGTACCCCAGGGATCTGTGCTGGGTCCACTGCTTTTTGACATATTCATAAATGACCTGGAAAGTGGAATAACGAGTGAGGTTATCAAATTTGCAGATGACACAAAACTATTTAAAGTTGTTAAAACCCAAGAGGATTGTGGAAAAGTGCAAGAGGATCTTGATAAATTGGAAGACTGGGCATCAAAATGGCAGATGAAATTTAATGTGGACAAGTGCAAAGTTATGCACCTAGGGAAGAACAACCCAAAACTATGGTTACACGATGCAAGGTTTCACATTAGGAACCACCACCCAGGAAAAACATTTAGGCATCATTGTGGATAACATGTTAAAACCCTCAGCCCAGTGTGCAGCGGTAGCCAAGAGAGCAAATAGAATGCTGGGTATCATAAGGAAAGGAATGGAAAATAAAACAAAAGATATTATAATGCCTCTATAGCGTTCCATGGTGAGACTGCACCTTGAATATTGTGTGCAATTCTGGTCGCCGTATCTTAAAAAGGATATAGCGTTATTAGAAAAGGTTCAGAGAAGAGCCACCAAAATGGTAAAGGGGATGGAAGGATACTCCTATGAAGAAAGGCTAAAAAGGTTAGGGCTCTTTAACCTGGAAAAGAGACGGCTGAGGGGAGATATGATAGAAGTCTATAAATTAATGAATGGAGTGGAACGGGTAAACGTAGATCGATTGTTTACATTATCAGAATATAGAAAGACTAGGGGACATGCAATGAAGCTACAGGGTAAACTATTTAAGACTAATAAAAGAAAATATTTTTTCACTCAACGTGTAATCAAACTCTGGAATTTGTTACCTGAGGATGTAGTAAAGGCTGTTAGTGTAGCTGGGTTTAAAAAAGGTTTGGACAAGTTCCTGGAGGAAAGGTCCATAAACCATTATTAAGAAGGGACCCAGGATATCAATGCTTGACCCAGTACAAGCATTGTGGAACCTGTGTCTTTTGGGGAAACTGCTAGGTACGTATGACCTAGATTGGCCACTGTTGGAAACAGGATACTGGGCTTGATGGACCTTGGTCTGACCCAGTATGGCATATCTTATGTTCTTATGTTCCCTGGTATCTAGGGGAGGGGAAACAGGAGCAATCCCTACTTGCTTCTGCCCTCTAGACTAATGACTTCAAAATGGCACAGTTGACCCCTCATTGTTTTGCGGTACTACCACTAGGGTCAAGTGGCCAAATAAGAAGTGCATACCCTTAGTTGGAAGCTTGACCTCTAGCAGTAGTACTGGGAGACTACCACTAAGGGTCAATAGGTGCCATTTTGATATGGGCAGCCTAGAGGGCGGGAATCACACCTGTACCCACACTCGCACTAGATACTGGGAATAGCCTTGGTGAGTGCTGGTGCATTAAGTGGCAGGGGCTATCTGTTTGGGGGGGGAGGGAGGATTGTTTATGAATCGGCCTCTTAAAGATCCCTTCTAGGAGCATCAGGCCACACATTAGTAGCCCGATGCGCCCAGGAAGGATTTTATTTAACTGGATAAGTAGCACAGCTTGCAAAGTGAAACACAAGTTATGTGATTCATTTAGGGAGTTATCTAGAAGCCTATTTGTCATGTACACATGTATAATCAGGCAGTATATATATGCAAATTGTATCGACATGTTAAATAGCCTGTTTTACACCAGATGCCCATACCACATCAAACGTAGATGGGGCGTGGCCTCGGCAGTACAAAAATCTACATGTATGCTCCATGTCACATAGGGAATGCATGTGTAAGCCCAAAATGATCTATGGTCGGGATTTACACCTGCTCCCGGATCTGAATAGGTATGTGAAAACTGCTCCCTTTGTCCCTCCCTTTATAGAAGGGATTAAGTGGGGTTAACCCCTCATGTGTACTTCCCCCTCCAAATTGAAATGACTTATAGATTAGGGTCCTCTCTAGTGAGTAGCAGCTTCTGCGATTCAAGTGTTAAGTGCCAACATTTACAACATGCAATGCAATGTCTGCCTTTGAATCAGTGCTAACTCCTGGCGACGCAGCAGCTCCTGGGTTTTCTTGGCAGAGTAACCGGAAATAAAATGCCCGGCTTTTCTTCTGAGGCAACGGAGGGTTAAGTGATTTGCCCAAGGCCACAAGCAGTGCCAGTGGGAATTGAACCCTGGTCACTTGGTTACCAAGCCAGTGCTCTAACTCTAGGTTTAGGGATAACCACTATATTTGCCTGTCTAAATGATTGAGGCATCTTTACAAATTCCAGTGCATTGTGCAGCACCAGCAACATCACTAGAGCCGGGACTAGGAGGGATTTTTTTTTATAAAAAGCGGCAGCTAAGAAACCAAATAGAATGCTGGGAATCATAAAGAAAGGAATGGAGAATAAAGGATATTATAATTTGTATCGCTCCATGGTATGATCACACCTTGAATATTCTGTGCAATAACAGTCACTATATTTTAAAAAGGATATAGCAGAATTAGAAGAGGTACAGAGAAGAGCTACAAAAATGGTAAAGGGGATGGAAGGATACCTCTATGAGGAGAGGCTTGAAAGGCTCATCAGCTTGGAAAAGAGATGACTGAGAGGGGATATGATAGAGGGATAATGAATGGAGGTAAATGTAGATCAGTTGCTTACTCCTTCAAAAACTAGAAAGACCAGGGGACATGCAATGAAGCTGCAATGTAGCACAATTAAGACTAATTGGAGAAAATATGTTTTCAGTCATCATGTAATCAAACTCTGGAAGTTGTTAGCAGAGGATGTAGTAAAAGCTGTTAATGTAGCTGGATTTAAAAGAGGTTTGGACAAGTTCTCGTAGAAAAGTCTATAAACCATTATTAAAGAGAACCGGGGAAATCCCTTGCTTACCCATTGGACAAAACAGCATGGAACCTGTGTAGCTTTTGGGAACCTGACAGGGACGTGTGACCTGGATTGGCCACTATTGGAAACAGGATACTGGGCTTGATGGACCCCAGTATGTTCTGATGGAAACCTGTCAGTCCCCATCAGAGTTTTGAGATGTCAAGTTATTGACCATCCACATAAGTTCCAAAAATGAGACTGGGGCATCCATCTTTTCTTTCAGATTATCATCCTCCTTTGGCATTTGAGCCTACCTAAACTCAATCTGCTGGGTAGAGTTTCGAAACTGATGGGAGGAAATTTTTATACCAAAGTGATAGCCTTTTGCCCATCCGGCATATGGAAGTGAGTTGCTTACGAGTCAATACGAGGAGCCTAACCACTTTATCTCTTTGCTCATAGTAAACTTGTTTCTGCCTTACGCATCTGAAACTCCATTTACCAGTAGAGAATTTCTCTTGCCTCGCCTTTCTTCATCCTGCTTTTCTTAATGTGCTTTCTCTGCCCTTGCCAGGAAGGTTTTCAATCTTTCCAACTGTTCTGATAAGAGTTGGTAGTAAGAAATAAGAATAAGAAATAAGATAATTAAATCAGTTTTCCTTTAACAACTGCTTTTAGGCCTCTCCCACCATTGCTATCTCTATTCACTCATCAGTGTCGTTCCATAGTGCAACCACACCTTGAATATTGTGTGCAATTCTGATCACCATATCTTAAAAAGAATATAGCAGAATTAGAAAAGGTACAGAGAAGAGCCACCAAATAGTAAAGGGGATGGAAGGACACCCCTTATGAGGAGAGGCTTAAAAGGTTAGGGCTCTTCAACCTGGAGAAGAGATGGCTGAGGAGAGATATGATAGAGGTCTATAAAGTAATGAATGGAATGGAACTGGTAAATGTAAATCAGTTGTTTACGCCATCAAAAAGTAGAAAGACTAGGGGACAATGTTATCTATTTAAGACAAATAAAAGAAAATATTTTTTCACTCAACGAGTAATCAAACTCCGGAATTCATTACCAGAAGATATAGTAAAAGCTGTTAGTGTAGCTGGGTTTAAAAAAAGGTTTGGACAAGTTCCTGGAGGAAAGGTCCATAAACCATTATTAAAGAGGACCCAGGAAATCCACTGCTTGCCCCAGGACGAGCATTGTGCAACCTGTGTGGCTTTTTTGGAACCTGCCAGGTACTTATGACCTGGATTGGCCACTGTTGGAAACAGGATACTGGGCTTGATGGACCTTAGTCTGACCCAGTATGGCATTTCTTATGTTCTTATTTATTCTTAATTATTCCCTGATATTTTCCTCAATTTCTTGAGATGGAAATTTATCAATAATACAGAATTCATCACTCACGTCTTCCCCATAGGGTGAGGAGCAGATTCTGTGGTGACCGTGAAGGGAAGTGAAGTGTAGTCAGACCAAGCGGTCAATCCACTTCCACATGAGCTGACTTTAGAGTGCAAGAGCAGGGAAATCAAGAACAAATCAGTTCTGAAATATGATTTGTGTGTTTGTGAGAAACATGTGTAGTCCCCAATTCCTGGATGGCTAAGCCTTCAGATATCCACCAGCCCATACTCCATCCCCAAGCCAACAAATGAGCTCTTACCATGCTCAAAAGCATGAGACTGATCACTAGATCTATCATACTGTGAAGACATCATGATGTTGAAATCCCCACCCTTCCCCCTCCCAAGAATAACTAGGAGCCTAGAGAAGTCTAAAACGTTTTGAAAACTTAATTCAGAGAAAACAATTTGTCTAATATTCTGTGCATACAAATTAAACTATGCATAGCTGCAACCTCTCCCCCACTTCTGTTTCTAACATTAAAACCTCCTCTTCCTATCTTTCCAAAATCTACCCATCTTAACCTTAGTGTTCCTTCTAATAAAGATCACCACTCCAGCACTATTAGAACAGCCCGGTGAATGACAAACTCCATAGGCAGCGAAATGGGGTGAGCCACAGGGGTCATAGTCCCACCAATATTTTTCCTAACAGTATCAACAAATAGAAAATTTGGAGGTGGGGTTGGAGATTAGTTTAGCCCTCCAACCAAAAAGATGTTCCTCTGCCCCTGACAAACCCCCTCTATTCATGGGGCTCTAAGCTTACTGGCTTGGTTACTTTAAGGTGAGTCTTCTGTAATAAATAATGTAAAAATCCACTTAAGGGCTTTTTCCAACTTATTGGTCAATCTGGGCTCCTGAGCATTGATAGTGATATTGAAACCTATCATCTATATTTCAGCAACAAACATCCCCGTTCACACACGTCCAGAACCCTCCAAAAAAACCTCATACATCCTTCCTCTCAAAACCCAATATACTGCTCCATTGACTTCTTGATGTAGCTAGTAAAAATGATCAACCCATACCACATTAACAGATGAAGCACAATTTTTCAATGGACTACGCCCCCCACTATCTGCTTACAGTTCACTATGTGAGAAAAACTATTCATAGACAGTAACTTAACAACAACTTGTTAAAAAATTACAAATCTTTTGAAAACCAAAATAGTTGAATACAGAACTTTTAGAAGAAGGTGACTCAGACAGGAAGAACAAAGTCAGTTAGGACACTTCTTATCCCGAGTGCTCTGTCTGCTTTCCTTAGATGGAACTATTGGAGTCATTATCTGTCCAGCGTTCAAGCAAGCACCCTTGATAGTATCAGAAAGTGCCTCCTTCCTTAAGGGATATCCTACATGCCCACGCCCTCACTTACACCTTCCCACCTCTAATGTACAGGCTCAAAAGGCCTTACAACAGAACAACCATAATCTTATTAATAAACTGTACTGTGGCAAGCAAGATAGGACGCCAGGTTACTTTGGTCCTCCGAGAGCTAGAGGGAGCTGTGGAAAATGGGCAAGTGCTCTGTGAAACACAGGAGAGTGCCTAGGAGAAGTCTAATTCCCATAAGGGCATATCCACCTTGGGCCACCTTAAGGAAACTAAGTCAGGCAAGTCTAACCAGGAGAGAGTGTGGACCAGGCAGCTATGAGCATAAAATCTTTCAGTGGAAGAAAGTCAGGGGGGCCCTGGGAGCAGAAAGTAAAAGCCTGCAATACCCTGCTTGGATGTTAACTAGGGAAATTTTCGAGTTTGCTGCCAATGACAGTTGGGTGGAAAAATCTATTGGAAAAGCTAACACCCATTGGTATTTCCGGTGGCCTTAAGGTAGGACAAGCTTATGGTTTAAATTTGACCTTAATATACCACCATTGCTATATGAAAAGCATTTTACAAAATTTTAAAAATCAATGCAAAGAAAAAAGAAACCCTGTATTTAACTCTGTGCATGTGCTAAGGGAGAGCTTAATGTTTGCCAGCCTTCAAGGGAGCCAGGCTGGGGTGTGGGAACTAATCTGTAGTAGCACTTCGTTATTGAGAAATATATACTCCGGATGCCGGCCTGCAAGGGAGTCAAGCTGGATGTTAAACTGAATGGCTTTTGCACTAAGTGCCAAGGAATATGTTAAAGCTTACAGTCTAAAAAGTGAGCCAGACTCCAGGGCTTTGAACGTGACTATTGTTGCATTAAGTGTCAAGATGCATGCTGACAGTTTCAACATACTGGAGCAAGTTCTTTGGATTCTGAGATGGAACTTTGAAGTAACCTTGATGCTAACAGCCTGTGATAAACATAGAAACAGAAGAAAAAAAAACAGTAGAAAAAGGCCATATAGTCCATCTAGTCTGCCCTTCCATACCAACTACTAAGCTCTACAATCCCTTCTTTTCCTATAGAGAGATTCACCAAGTTTGTCCCATGCTTTCTTTAATTCAGATACCATCCTCATCTCTACCACCTCTACTGGGAGGCTATTCCATGCATCCACCACTCTTTCCATAAAGAAATATCTCCTCAGATTACTCCTGAGTCCATCCCCTTTCACCCTCATCCTATGCTCCATCGTTGCAGTTTTCTTTCAATTGAAAGAGGTTCTTCTCCTGTGCATTTATGCCATGAAGGTATATAAACGTCCCTCTCCTGCCTTTCTTCTAAAAGGCGGTATATAGGACGTTAAATAAATAATAAATATTGAGATCTTTAAGCCTGTCCCCATATGTCTCATGACAAACACCAGTGACCATTTTAGTAGCTGCCATCTGCACAGACTCCATCCTGTTTATGTCCTTTTGAAGGGACAGTAGCCAAAATTGTACACAGTACTCCAAAAGAGGTCTCACCAGATGCTTATACAAAAGGTACTACTATCACCTCCTTCCTGCTGGCCATTCCTCGCCATATGCACCAAAGCACCCTTCTGGTTTTCACCATCACCCTTCCTATCTGTTTGAACCCCAGGGCCTGCTCTTCTTTTGTGGACAAAAGTACTTCACCTTTTATACTGTTCCATTCAGCCAGAGATTACAGCACCCGATCGGCATCAGGGGAGGAAGCGGGATGCTAATCCCTTCCGGCCCCCCGCCAAGACCAATCAGGCCAGGATCAATCACCAGAAGCCACCAGCTACAAACAGAAGCACCATCATGTGTGCCCATGCCTGGCGGGCCTGTACCTTAGGGCCTCGCCAGAGGGCTCTTTAGCGTGGCCCTTAGGCGGGGACCAAAAGAGAAGAAAACCACATTGAGCAGGGTGACTATCATTTGACAAAACTAAGCAACCAAAATACTAACAGTCACCCCACGGACACCAGCTTATCAAGAACAGATGCAACAAGAATAAGGTGGTAACCCCACCAATACAATCAATAGTAACTCAATTCAAGAATCCCCACTCCTGGAAACTGCAATACCTCCTATGCATCATGCTCTCAATTTACCCACTACTCTACATCCTGCTGGTACTCCTACTACTTACTGCAGCCCACAAACCCCACACAAACTCAACACCTCTACTTTGGTCTACCAATCTACCATACAACCAATCACATCACCAACATGCAACCCCCTGACACCTAATCTACATAATGAATACCACCCCTCACACTACCCCGACCTCACTTAAATCTCCACACATACAGACACTACAGTGTGCTTTAATTAACTCCTGCTCTATCCAGAACAAAATACAGACCATCAGAGACCTTATATTATCCCACAACATAGACATACTTTGCATAACAGAAACACGGATCACAGATACAGACAAAGTGCTACTGAATCAACTCACACCAAGCGGATATACCCTATATCATTGTCCAAGAACTCAATGGTGGAGTGATGATCCTAGCCAAGAAACATCTCAACTTCCAGTATCATTCAAGTGACAGCACCAACGAATCTGACTTCATCACTGTCACAAACAAGTCAACCACTATCTGCCTCATATACAGGACTCCTACCTCCAATGCCAATGACCTATCATCAATCCTGGACATAATAGCAGCGTCAAAAACTGGAAAAGACATCCTAGTGCTTGAAGACTTCAACCTCCCATCACTGAAACAAAACCACGTACACTCCTCCACCCAAGTAATGGCAGCAATGGACCTTGAGCAACTCATCAACTTTCCCACACACGAGGCAACTCCCTCGATTTAGTCTTCTTCAATGACACAATCAAACCACCCTCACACCTTCCAAGTTCAACCAGTTTTGTGGTCTGACACAAACTCATCAAATTCACTCAACTACAGAACATTAGGATAACTACATCCAAGGCACATCAACCACAAGATTCAAATTCTTCAACAAGGAGGACTTCATTAAGGGCACTCTCACATACTTACCTGATGACATCACCGACCCAGACATCCTCACTGACTACTGGAACAACAGCACCAGAATTGCTGCCACTGCCACCATAACAGCCAATATCTCACACAGGAAACAACCTAAAACCAACTAGCATACACCAACCCTCTGCAACCTCAAATGGCAACTATGCAAACAAGAAAGAAAATGGCGCAAACAAAGTACACTGAGGACAACTACACTGCAACAGATAATATCAAATGTGAAAACCATTCAAAACTACTAAAATCTGCAAACAACTGACCAACATAGTGAAGCAGCTGACCAAACACCTTCAACCAAAACCAGGAAATCTCAATCACCCCCCAACAGCTAGCACTACACTACAAACAATTTCTTCCCCAACCAGATATATACTCCCCATTCTCCACTGGAAATACCCATCCTGACCCATGGACATCCTTCGCCAAAATTACTGAAAGACAAATAGAAGACACCATATCAGCCCTGAACACAACAACCTCTCCCCTGGATCCCTGCCTGACAGTGTGGATTAAAGTGACCAAGAAGGAGCTTAGTGGTATAATCATGAAAATTATGCAAACGGTACATCAACAGGGCATCATGCCCTCAAGCCTCCTCCATTTGCCCAGCATTAAAAAAACCAACCTTCAATCCATCTGATCCATCATAATACAGACCCATCGCTAACTTTCCCTACTTAGCAAAGATCACTGAGAAACCAGTACAGCACCAACTGCAAGACTATATCAAAAAGCATGATCTACTCGACCCCCAGCAATATGGGTTCCACCCAAATCACAGAGTGGAAAAACTATACTAACCACACTGATAAGTACCCTAACACAAGATATGAAACTAGCCCAACAAGGCTTCTTACTAATCTTCCTGGACATTTCCTCAGCCTTAAGAACATAAGATATGCCATACTGGGTCAGACCAAGGTCCATCAAGCCCAGTATTCTGTTTCCAACAGTGGCCAATCTAGGTCATATGTACCTAGCAGTTTCCCCAAGGGACACAGGTTCCACAATGCTTGTATTGGTTCAAGCATTGATATCCTGGGTCCCTTCTTAATAATGGTTTATGGACCTTTCCTCCAGGAACTTGTCCAAACCTTTTTTAAACCCAGCTACACTAACAGCCTTTACTACATCCTCCGGTAACAAATTCCAGAGTTTGATTACACGTTGAGTGAAAAAATATTTTCTTTTATTAGTCTTAAATAGTTTACCCTGTAGCTTGCATGTCCCCTAGTCTTTCTATATTCTGATAAGGTAAACAATCGATCTACGTTTACCCGTTCCACTCCGTTCATTAATTTATAGACTTCTATCATATCTCCCCTTAGCCGTCTCTTTTCCAGGTTAAAGAGCCCCAACCTTTTTAGCCTTTCTTCATAGGAGTATCCTTCCATCCCCTTTACCATTTTGGTGGCTCTTCTTTGAACCTTTTCTAAAATTGCTATATCCTTTTTAAGATATGGTGACCAGAATTGCACACAATATTCAAGGTGCGGTCTCACCATGGAACGATAGCCTTCAATACCATAAACCACCACATGCTACTACAACAACTCCACACCAATGGAATCCAAGGCACCATGCTCAAATGGTTCACATCCTACCTCACTGATAAAGAACAGATAAAGATAGCAAATAACACCTCCATACCATACAAGCAAACACAAGGAGTCCCCCAAGGATCCACCCTCTCTGCCATACTCTTCAACCTCTACCTGTATCCACTCTGCACAATCATAAGATCACACAGACTTAATGTCCATGTAAATGCTGATGATATTATGATATATGGTCCAATCAACACAAACCACTCCATCCTCTCTGCTCACCAGGAATGTTTCACAAAAGTCTCCGACTGGCTAAGAGACAACAACCTGCAAATTAATTACAACAAGACTGAAGCCCTCTACATAACATTTGTCCCTCCCATCTACGATAACGCTGAACACCACTACAGTCAAGACTAAGGCAGAAGTCAGATACCTTGGAGTCACCCTGGACCAACACCTAATATTCAAAGCCCATATAAAACAAAACCACCAAAACAATTTACTACAAAACAAAGACACTCCAATGACTACGAGCTCTCCTCGAACCAGAAGACTTCCAAACTGTACTTCAAGCATCAGTAATACCCCACCTAGATTACTGATATGCCATATACCAAGGACTACCTCAGTCCACACTTCTACCACTCCAAACAACTCTCCATTTAGCAGCAATAACACTACAAGAAGCAACAAGGCAAGATCATATTACCCCAATACTTAAACAACTCCACTGGCTCCTGATCCAGAGCCATATAAGATATAAAACAATAATGCTAACCCATAAAGACATTCACTCAGACCCCTCAGCTCACTTCTACAATCCTCCCAACCACAAAGAGCTAGATGAACCCCCACAGTAAACATCCTGCTCATTCCTTATACTAGGATCAAATCTAACCAACAAGCATGTAAAAGAGCATTCGCACCCTCAGACTCATCACTGACCTCAAGACTTTCCAAAAACACCTAAAAACGCATCTATTCATGGAACATTTCAATACAACCATGTAACCCCTCTCCCCCTCAGAAAGAACAAAACATGTTAGATATCATTACTGATGTACATAGTCTGAAATATATATAGTTAAAGAACCCCCCCCCCCCGAATTATAGTCTGAAATATATAGAGTTAGAGTTAAAGACCCCTCTGGGTCTTGATCGCATGCTATATATAGTTTAATGAACTATTACAATGTACTGCATTTGTTCTATAAATATGGCTAAATAAATAAATAAATAAAATAAATACATTTCCTTGGATTTTTGCAGCCCAAATGCATGACCTTGTATTCTTAGCATTAAATTTCATCTGCCAAATTCTCATTTTTCAAGTTTCGCTAGATCCTCCTCGTGTTGTTCCACAAAGAGGCAAACCTTAGCCAGAAGCCCTTCCGCACTATCACTTACAAAAATGTTAAAATGAATCCGATTAAGGACTGATCCCTGTGGCACACTGCTGGTAAAGGTGACATTATCTGGTAAGTAAAATGTCCTTTCCTTGAGTCCTGCTAAACCAGTCCAGACCAGTGGTAGTGTTCCCCTACCAGCAGATTGATGGAGACAAAGGACAATGAAAAGCCCAGGTTTCAATGACATCACTCCAATGCATCTATCCAGCTCAGCCACCAGAGGGTCCCTTCAGTATTCGTCCCAAAGCATATGGAGATACATAGCGAGCCTCACACAACCTCAAAATGTGGGCAACAATGAGTAATCAACGTAACGATTATGTACAGGAAAGTAGAAAGAGATGGCTGTCAGTAGAAGATTAGCCTGCAGAGCCAAGTATAAAATTATGGTGGACCGAAGGGTACCGCAGCAGAAAAGGCAGAGCAATATAGATTCAGGGGTGGGCCCTGGACTGGTCTAGCAGGACTCAAGGAAAGGACATTATCTTGTAAGTAAAATGATGCCTTCCATATTGTCCTGCTAGACCAGTCCAAACAAATGAGATGTACCAAAGTTACAAAACCACTGGACAGGAAGAAGACACAGCAGTTCGCAAAACTCTCGAGCCGAAGGCCATGTCGATCCATGCGTGGACATCCAAGCAGTAATGTTTGACAAAAGTGGAAAGAGATGCTCACGTTGCTGCCCAACAAATGTCTGTAGGGACCACCAAGCTCCACTCCGCCCACGAGGACTCGTGCTTGGGTAGAATGAGCACACAAACCCTTCAAAACTGGCTGGTTCTGTAACAGGTATGCTGAGGCAATAGCCTCCTTAATCCAGCACCTGATGATTGACTTGGCCACCATCTCATCCTTGAGTGGGCCAGCAAACAGCACAAAGAGATTGACTTATGAAAGGAATTTGTAACCTCCAGGTACCGGAGAAGCACCTTCCGGACATCCTTCCTTATCCTTATCCTTCCTCTGGCACTGCTCCTTAGAGAAGGAGGGCAGGCAAACCACCTGGTCCACGTGAAAGGGACACAGCACTTTAGACAAGAAGGAAGGCACAGGCCGAATGGAAATGGCTTCAGTTGAAAAGGACAGATAAGGATCTCGGCAAGACAGAGGCTACAGCCAAGAGATCCATCTTGCGGAACAAATCGCAACCAATAAGAAAGTCTTAAGCATCAAATCTTTCAAGATAGCACACTTCAATGGCTCAATGGAGCCAGCATCAGAGACAGATCCCAAGAAGGGGTTACAGACTGAAGGGAGAGGGACACAGATGTTGAACCCCTTGGGGAAAATTGTGAGATGTCCAGGTGCAAGACCATGAACTTGCCTGCTAATGGACCACAGAAACAGGACAAGACTGCCTCCTGAACCCTCAGGGAGTTAAGTGAGAGGCCCTTGTCTAGGCCATCCAGCAGAAAGACCAACAGGGAGGACACCTTGGCCGCCTCAGGAGCCAAGTGCTGCACCAGTGCTTGAAGAGGTACCATATCTGTACATATGCTAGCTTGGTAGATCTCCTCCAGGCACCAACATAGATATTACTGCTGGAGAATAGCCCTGACGTGCTAGCAGTATGCTTTCAAGAGCCATGCAATAAGCGAGAAAGGAGCCATGTCCTCAGGGATGATCAGCCCCTGCCACAACAGCCCCCGAGACAGAGGCAACCAAAGAAAAGGCTCCAGAAGGAGCCGCATCAGGTCTCCAAACCATGCTCTCCACAACCAATCTGGCGTCACCATTACAATCCTGCCTGGGTGGTGGTCTATATGCTGAATCACATGCCCCACCAGGGGCCATGGAGGAAACACATATAGCAGCCGTTGACTGGGCCAAGATTGGGTCACGGCATCGATGCTCTCGGACCCTATCTCTGTGTGATGACTGAAGAAGTGGTACACTTTGGCATTGGAGCGGGTCGCCATCAGACCCCATTTCAGGGTGACCCCAGCAGTGTAGAATCAGTTGAAATGCTTCTTGACTCTACTTCCTCTTGCTGGGATTGTCCACTCCGGCAATGTGCTGAGCCGACAATGCTATGAAGTTCTTCTTTCCCTAGGCAAACAGGAGGATTTCCAGGGCCACTCCGGTGCTTCTTGTGCTGCCCTGCTGATTGATGTAAGCCACCATGGCATTGTCTGAAAATGCTCAAACTGGCTGGCCCATGACCAGGGACCAGAAACACAGAACAGCCAACCTGATGGCCCTTGCCTCAAGGCTGTTGATGGACGACACTGCTTCCCTGCAGTTCCAACAGCCCTGGGCGATATGATCTCGGCAATGGTATCCCCAGCCCAAGAGACTGGAATCAGTTATCAGCAGGATCCAGGAGAGGCTGGACTTCACCATCAATGGGAGCAGGAGACTGCGCTCAAACTCCTGAGAACTTGGGGACCATTGAGTCAACAAGGGCCGCTGGAGCAGCTGCATGTGAGCATGCGCCCATAGGACATCTCTATAGTCATTACCATCAATCTGAGGCACTGAAGATAATCCCAGGCTCTGGGAGCCTGCTGCACATAGAACATCACCAGGTATCCTTACCCCCTTCTCCTTCTGGTGAGTTGACTATTTCTGGGCAAGTGAATCTACCCTCTTCTCCTCCCAATCGAGCATTAGCTCATACCTGGTCTTCCTTTTATCCTATTCTGCAGAATTACTACAAGCGCTTTCTAAGTCCAGGAAGACAACCTGCCAGCTGGACCCAATTCCATCCCACTGGCTGGCCGAGCCTCTCTTACAATTAATACCCATCATGGTCTCTATCAATAATACTAGTCTATCTTTTGGCCACTTTCCTTCCCTATGGAAATCTGATATGGTCTATCCTCTCTTGAAACAACCTTCCCTCGACCCCTCTGTGCTATCCCATTGGCGCCCTGTTTCAAACCTCCCTTTTCTGGCCATGTTACTGGAACGTTTTGCATTTTCACAACTAAACTCACACGTAGAAGTCACTAATGCCCTTCATCCTCGGCAAGCAGGATTTCGGCCGGGGCACAGTATAGAAACTGTCCTTCTGGCCCTCTTGAATGAATTCCATGTCGCCCACGATCGTGGAGATATTACCCTCATTGTTTCTCTTGACCTTTCCGCAGCATTTGATTTGATTGACCATCAGACTCTTCTTTCTCGCCTCTATCATATTGGGTTGCGCGGCACAGTATGGTAGTGGTTCCACTCTTTTCTCACAGCTCGCTCCTTTACTGTCCATTCTAACAATCAGTCCTCCTCCTCTCTCCCTCTTGCCGGTGGTGTGCCCCAGGATTCTGTCCTTTCTCCTCTGTTATTTAATATTTTTCTCTCTCCCCTGATTCAACAGCATCCAGTCTCCTCTTACATTTATGCTGATGACATTGTCCTCCTGTTTCATACTTCACCGGTAAACTTGAACATCTTACAGCTTAACCGCTGCCTCTCTCACGTTGCTTCCTGGCTCTCTCTGAATTTTCTTCACTTGAATCCCTCCAAATCCACGGCTATGTGGGTCTCCTTGAGAGGCCCTTGCCCAACTATTGCACCCCAGATTGACCTCACTCCTATTCTTCTCGCCTCCTCCTTTCAATACTTGGGGGTAATCTTGGATTCTTCTCTCTCCTTTCATAGCCACATATCCACCCTTGCTCGCCATTCCTTTGCAGCTCTGCGTCAAATCAGGGCTGTCTGCTCCCTTCTCCCCTCCAGTTCACTGATCACCCTAGTTCTGACCCTGGTCACCACTAGACTTGACTACTGTAATGTGTTCTTAGCCAACCTACCAGCTTATCAGCTTCAGTGTTTACAGCTCTTACAAAACACTGCAGCTCGTCTTATCACATTCGCCTGACGATTTGATCATGTCACTCCCCTCCTCCTCTGCCTCCATTGGTTGCCTCTTTGTTTCAGATTCCACTATAAATTTCTCATTCTGACACATAGGGCCATTTACGCATCAAATCCTCTCTACTTAGCTAATCTTATCGCCCTTCATACACCGTACTGCCAACTTCGCTCATTGCATGCTAACCGCTTGTCCTTACCCTCCCCTTCTCAGGCACATCTAGAACAGACTCGTCACTCGGCCTTCTTTTTTCTCAGCCCCTCGCTCTGGAACGCTCTACCACCTTCCCTCCGTCTGGAAACTTCATACCCTAAGTTCAAAGAATTGCTAAAAACTCACTTGTTTCAACAGGCCTTTGACCTCCCCTCTGCCATCCCTCCCTGAGTATTTTCTGTCTGTGTTTTGTTTAATTATTGTGTTTGATTTTGCCGCTGTCTCTCCCTCTTTCCTATTTTTCTTTATGGCGTTCCTTTTCTGTAGTTTAGTGGCGTAGACATTTTTATTGTAAACCGCTCTAATGTCCCAACAAGAGCAGTATATAAAATGTAGAAATAAAGATAAAGATAAAGATTCAACAGTCATCTGACTTTTTCCTCTGGCAGGAAAACTCTTCCCACTCGAAATGTGCTCCCAGAAACTCCAAGGACTAGGAAGGCAAAAGCTAGCTCTTTTCCTGCTTGATCACACAGCTGAGGCTTTCCAAAAAGAACACCATTTGGGACATCACCCAAGATGCTTCTGACAGGGAAAAGGCTCTGGTGAGCCAGTCATCGAGATAGGGATGGACACAGATCACCTTCTGGTAAAGCAACTTGTCCAAGGTGGTCTGCCCCATGGCATCTTTGATCGCAGATCCACAGGGGGAGATGATGAAGGCATGGGAAATTGGCTCCTTGCATTCCAGGACATAGCCAATTTGAATGGTGTCTAGCACCCAGCGATCCTTGGTAACCCGAGCCCATTCCTGAAAGGAAAGGCAAAGCCTGCCGCCTGCCACCCACCTTCACTGTGTGGCCCAGGAGGGTCCTCCTCTTGAAGGGGCCAAGTCCCTGGATCCATGTGCTCCACAAAAGGACTGAGAATGAGCCCGAGGCCCTGAAGCAAAGGGGAAGATTGATTTTCCAGGTCAGTAGTTACAGTAGTCCTCGAGAGCTCCAGGAATCCAACAAGTGCAGCCTTGCTGGTTGGGCAGAGGCTGACGAGAAAGGGGCACTTGCCTGCTTCACAGTCTCCTGGAACTGTCTTCCGGGAGGTAGTAACATTTTGTCTCACTAGGTCCTTCATTAGTTTCTCTAAATCTGTTCTAACCAGGAGCTTCCCCTTAAAGGCCAGTTGAACCAACCGGGCTTTGGAGGATATGTCCACTGCCCAGTGACAGAGCCAAATCCAGCCCCATGACACAGTAGTCAGGGCACCATCCCTGGCAGCCAGGCGAACCAAGTCATACATGGCATCAGAAAGGAAGGCCTTAGCAGACTCTAAGAGAGAAACAGTGTCATCAGGCGGAAGAGATTGAGTACATTGGAGGAGGGCTCGAGAAGTCAAGCTAGTGCATACCCCCAGCTGTAGAATAGCTGCCGTCACGGCAAACTGGCTCTTCAGCAAGGAATTGACCTTCGGTCCAGAACATCTTTTAACCTCTCCTCTGGCCCCTACTTATTCCCCCCCTCCCCCCCCCCATTTCTCTCTTTTGTGGTTTTCATGGCTCTGCTGTCCTGTCCAGATATTGTAGTTCCTTTCCTTTCAGGCCACGGCCTCTTCTCTTCTTATTTGGTATTGTAAACCGCCTTGTTTGTTACAAAAGGTACGTCCATCCCTGCTATTCGCTCCCCCTGCCAGTCCCGTCAAACGTCTCCCCGTACGAACAATATGTTTGTACGGGGAGGCTTAGATGGGAGTGGGAGGGGGCGTTCCGGAGGCAGAGCGAAGGCAGGGCATGGGTGGTCCGTGACCCTGGATGTACAGGGCCGATTCTGAGGTCAGTCCTGTACGTCCAGGGCCATGAACTTAGATGGGAGACTTATTCTACCTGGATGTCGGGGGATCCAGCTGCTGGGCCCAGATAGTAAGGTAGGGGGCTGCAGGAAGTTTCCTGCAGCCAGATCCTAGTTATGGAAGGCTGGATTGAGGGTCCAGCTGCAGAGAAAGAAATGAATTGGCAGCGGCTTACATTTGCGGCTCCTGAATGGAGCCACAGTGCCATGGCGACGGGATGCCATGGCATTGTGACTCCATTCAGGAGCCTGACTGGGGTAGCCGGGCAAGTGGCTGTGCATGCAGGCCAATCGGAAAATCGGGTCCCAGCCTGCACATTCAGACCCTAGACCCGCTAATGATCCCACGGGCACATCTAGCCCCCACAGAATCAAAATAAGAACATAAGAAATGCCATACTGGGTCAGACCAAGGTCCATCAAGCCCAGTATCCTATTTCCAACAGTAGCCAATCTAGGTCATACGTACCTAGCAGTTTCCCCAAAAGACACAGGTTCCACAATGCTTGTATTGAGTCAAGAAGTGATATCCTGGGTCCCTTTTAATAATGGTTTATGGTCCTTTCCTCCAGGAACTTGTCCAAACCTTTTTCTAAACCCAGCTACACTAGCACCTTTTACTATATCCTCCAGTAACAAATTCCAGAGTTTGATTACACATTGAGTGAAAAAATATTTTCTTTTATTAGTCTTAAATAGGTTACCCTGTAGCTTCATTACATGTCCCCTAGTCTTTTTATATTCTGATGACGTAAACAATTGATCTACGTTTACCCGTTCCACTCCATTCATTAATTTATAAACCTCGATCATATCTCCCCTCAGCCGTCTCTTTTCCAGGTTGAAGAGCCCCAACCTTCTTAGCCTCTCTTCATAGGAGTATCCTTCCATCCCCTTTACCAGTTTGGTGGCTCTTCTCTGCATCTTTTCTAATAACGCTATATCCTTTCTAAGATACAGCAACCAGAATTGCACACAATATTCAAGGTGCGGTTGCACCATGGAACGATACCGAGGCATTATAATATCCTTTGTTTTATTTTCCATTCCTTTCCTTATGATACCTAGCATTTTATTTGGTCTCTTTGCCGCCGCTGCACAGTGGGCGGAGGGTTTCAACATGTTATCCACGATGACACCTAAATCTTTTTCCTGGGTAGTGGTTCCCAGTGTGGAACCGTGCATCATGTAACCATAGTTTGGGTTGTTCTTTCCTAGGTGCAAAACTTTGCACTTGTCCACATTTAATTTCATCTGCCATTTGGATGCCCAGTCTTCCAATTTATCAAGATCCTCTTGCAATTTTCCACAATCCTCTTGGGTTTTAACAACTTTAAATAGTTTTGTGTCATCTGCAAATTTGATAACCTCATTCGTTATTCCCTTTTCCAGGTCATTTATGAATAAGTCAAACAGCAGTGGACCCAGCACAGATTCCTGGGGTACTCCTCTATTCCCCTTTTTCCATTGGGAAAATTGGCCATTTAGCCCTACCATGTGCTTTCTATCTTTTAACCAGTTCCTGATCCACAATAGTACACTGCCTCCCATCCCATGACTTTTTAGTTTTGCCAAAAGTCTCTGATGAGGGACCTTGTCAAAGGCTTTCTGAAAGTCCAGATACACTATATCAACCGACTCACCTTTGTCTACCTGTTTATTCACACCTCCAAAAAAACATAACAGATTAGTAAGATAAGATCTTCCTTTTCTAAAGCCATGTTGGCTGTCTCCCATTAAGCCATCCAAACCTGGTCTTTTCTCTGAGCAATATATAACACAATTAATAAAAAATGCTCAATTGCAACAATATCTTCTATTTATTCCTTGTGGTTATATCAAACCAATGAATCGCACACTTCCGGACTGATGACTCGTCCAAACTCAAGTGCCTATTTGCATCAACGACCTTCTACGGACCTTTTTAAGTGATTTAAGAAAATGAAAGGAGCACTCTTCTTATTTCTTAAGCCAATTACATGAATTTCTATCAAAATATAAACTCCTCGGAAGGAAGTGACGTCACCTGGGAGATGGCAGCTTAGTGTTGAAGCTTCCATCGGGACGCTACAATAAAGGTGGAAAATTGGCAGACTGACCCCATCCCAGCTAGTTTAATCGGTGCCGGAGGAGAGGGGAGTCAGAAGTGATGTCAGTTCGGAAGAAACTGGCCAAGTTTAAATCCCCCTACGTGGAAACTTCGGAGCCGCAGGCCCGAGAGGAGTCACAGCACATGGCCTTTGGAGAGGATTCCGAGGAGGAATTGGAGAGATGCCTGCACTCGTGGGGATATCTAGGACTGGATGCAGTCCCTAAGGAGAGATATTGGTGCCATGCGAGGAGAACTGAAGGAGACCTTGGCAAGCATCAAGGAGGATGTAAAGGAGCTTGGGAATAGAGTGGAATTGCTGGAGGAGCAGACAGATCGCTACGTGGAGAGGGCCACGGAAGTGGAAGGCCAAATGCAGCGGTTACAAACTGAACAGTTAGCTTTGAAAGATAAGCTAGAGGACCTTGAAAACCGCTCGCGGCGAAACAATGTGCGAGTGAGGGGGCTGCCGGAGATAGCGGCCTTTGCAGACGCAACGGCAGTGGTTCAAAAGGTCTGCCGATTCTTGCTGCAGGGTGAGGAGACATCAGCGGGACAAGTGGAAGTGGCGGTACAGCGAGCTCACCGAGCGCTGGGCCCAGCTAGGGGAGGACAACCGCGAGATATTGTGGCTTGTCTGACCTCTTATATGGTAAAGGAGAGAGTTATGAGACCGGAGGAGCTTCCTTTGGGAGAATCACAAGGTGGAGGTGTACCATGATCTGTCTTCCAGCACGCTACAGCGGCGCAGGGAAATGAAACCGGTTACACAATACTTGCAGACTGAGAAAATGCGGTACCAGTGGCTTTTCCCATTTGCGCTGCTAATGGACATCAACGGAAGGGGTTTCAGGGTGCGGTCGGAGGAGGAGGCATGGAGAACTCTGCGACAGGAGGGAGCCCCCCGACTGCCGGAGCCAGATACCACCACGAGTCAGAAGGGAAGCAAAGTGCGACGCCCGGGCTGGGAGAGAGTTTCGGTGAAGGGTCAGAGACTGAGGAGGAAGGCTGGAGCGGCAGATCAAGAGGAACACGCTGAGGGGATTGCTAAGCGGAACTGTGTGATTGACTACTGATATATGTGATGATTTTTCTGCACTGTATTACCGGAAAGGTGGAGGAGGAAAAGTAAGGGCTAAGGAGCAGTTACGAAGGGTTTCGGGTGGGGGGGGGACTTCTCTCGATTAACCAGCACTGTTAATAAAGGGAGGGAACAGAGTTGAGGGGTGTAAGGGGGAGGGGGGATAACGGGGGGGCGAAGTAGTAGAGTACGAGGAGAGGCAGCGTCCAAGGGGGGTCACATCCTTGATGGAGGTCGGAGAGGAGTTCCGTATTTTGGGGGGGTGGGAGGGGGGAAGGCATTGATGCTGAGAAATGGGGACAGGAGGGGCAGTATAAAGTTAGAATGGCGTCGGGGTTAAGTGTAGGGAGTTTGAATGTCAGGGGCCTGAATTCACCACAAAAGAGAAAGTTGATGTGGAAGGAGTTGCGGAGCCAGAAATGGCAAGTGGCTTTCCTGCAGGAGACACACCTGCGAAAGGATGATGAATATCTGCTGCGATCCGGTACCTACCAGGGGTATTTTGCAGCAGAGGAGGGAGGGAAGAAGAGAGCAGGGGGTTCCCCTTGAGGTAGGCCAGGTTTATAGGAAAGCGGATGGGAGAGCGGTGGTGGTGGGGGGAGAGCAGGTTACACTGATCTCGGTTTATGGCCGAAATACCGGCCAAAGGAGGTTTTGGGAAGAGATGGGAGTTTGGCTGGTAGGCAAGATTCAAGGGAGTGTGTTGTGGGGGGGGGGGGGGATTGCAACATAGAACTGGAGGGAAGGCACGGGCGGAGGGGAAGGGAAGAGGGGGGGTCTTAGGGAATTCCAAAAATGGATGAAGGAATTGGGGCTTGAGGATTTATGGAGGTTGGCAAATCCCAGAGTAAAGGACTTTTCGTTTTACTCAGTGGTCCACGACTCCTATAGTCATATAGACTACCTATTGGGGGATAGGTATTGGCTGGAGGCCTTGGATGGGGCATCCATAGGGCTGATCACGTGGTCCGACCATGCCCCTGTGGGAGTCAGGTTTGGTCCACCAAGGGAAGGGGGTAGGCGAACCTTTTGGAGACTGAATGACTACTTGTTGCAGGGGGGAGGGGAGCAGAAGTTAAGGGAGGTGATTACTGAATATATGGCATTTAATGATAATGGGGAAGTGAAGATGGGAACTCTCTGGGATGGGTTGAAGGCGGTTGTCCGGGGTCATCTGATTCAGATGGGAGCCCGGAGGAAGAGGAAAAGGGAGGAGGAGGTATGTCTCTTCACTAGCCAACTGGAGGAGTTGGAGCGGGCCCATAAACAACAGGGGGGGATTAAATTGAGGGGGAAAGTGGAGGAAATTCGGAATCAGCTTAATGCCCTCCAGTTGGAACGGATCGCTAGGCAACTGGAGAGGGTAGGTCAGCGATACTATGAATTTGATAACAAGGCAGGCCGGCTCCTGAGTAATAAATTAAGGACTCAGAGGCAACGGTGGTTAGTTGCCAAAATTAAAGGCCCCCAAGATAGATTACTGTATAAAAGCGGTGAGATCCAGGAGAGGTTTCGGGATTATTACTAGCAGCTGTATGCAGCTGAGGCTCCGGGGGACAGGGAGGCCATTGAGCGGTATCTTCAGAATGGGGGCAGAGGTAGTGCGAAGCTCGGGGAACTGGAGGGGATAGCGCTGGAGGAGGACATAACCTTGGAGGAGGTGGTGGGTGCCATTAAATCCTTGGTCCCAGGCAAGGCACCGGGCTTAGATGGTTTCACGGGGTTTTTCTACAAAAAAATGTCTGAGTTGGTGACTCCGGTCCTAATGAGAGTGTTTAATGCGGTGTTGGGGGGAGACCCTTTGCCTTCCTCTATGAGTCAAGCGGCCATAGTGGTCATACCCTAGCCGGGAAGAGATCCAGCGGTGTGTGGGTCGTACCGACCTATATCTTTGCTGAACATAGATGTCAAGATTCTGGCAAAGGTGTTGGCTTTGAGACTAGGCCCGTTTATGCCTGGGCTGGTGTACCCGGATCAATCTGGCTTTATAATGGGCAGACAGCCCGCAGATGGGATAAGGAGGGTGATTCAATTGGGGTGGCTTGCGAGGCAGGAGGAGCAACAGGCTATGTTTCTCTCTATTGACGCGGAGAAGGCCTTTGATAGGGTCAATTTTGATTTTCTGCAAGCAGTATTAAAGTATATAGGTTTGGGCCCTAGGTTTCGAGCATGGTTAGGGGCGTTATATGCTTCCCCAGTAGCTGCAGTGAACGTTAATGGCAGGCATTCTGATTTTTTTCCATTGGGTAGAGGTACTCGGCAGGGGTGCCCACTGTCGCCGTTGCTCTTTGCGTTAGTTATGGAACCGCTGGCCGCCAGGATTCGGTCGATGCAGGCTATTAAGGGTGTGGAGGTGGGGCAGAAACAACATAAGATGGTAATGTTTGCGGATGATGTGCTTTTTGCCCTGACGCAGCCTTTGGTCTCGCTTCCGGTGTTGATGAAGGAGCTTGGGGACTATGGGGCCCTCTCGGGATTCAAAGTTAACTGGGATAAGACGGAAGCCATGTCAGTATCGTTGCAACCACAGGTCATTGATAGTTTGAAGGGCTCCTTTCCGCTGGGCGAGCAGATCTATAAAATATTTGGGAGTGCAGGTCACCGCTCATCCCTTGGGACTTTATGGGGCGAACTATCCCCAGACGTTTAGAAGGCTGAGGGAGGATATGTCTCGGTGGCGGGGAGCAGAGATCTCTTGGATGGGCAGAGTAGCAGTCTTGAAGATGAATCTTTTGCCACGGATGTTGTATTTGTTCCAAACTTTGCTGGTCACTGTTCCACGTAGGGAATTACGGATCTTACAGAATCAGATGCTTGCTTTTGTGTGGGGAGGGAATCGTTCTCGGGTGAGTCGGAGGGTAATGTACGCGAATAGGGAAAGGGGGGGGACTAGGGGTGCCAGATGTTGCTAGATACTATGCGGCTGCACAACTGAGGCAAGTTTTCGAGTGGAGGGATAATAGTGGGGTTGAGAAAAGGTTTCGGGAGATTGAACAGTATTGGGGGGGGAGTTCAGCTGAAGTATTTGTCTTGGATCTTCGGTAAACTTCCTGGGGGGAGATGGCGGGATAATCCGTTTCTTTGGCATTTAGCTATGCAATGGCGCAAGGCCAATGGGACATTTGCACCAGGGGCCAGTTTTTCGCCTTTGGCTCCAGTGAGGGGGCTGAGAGAATTTGAACCGGGGAGGGAGGGAACGTTCCAGAGATGGGAAAGGGCAGGGTTGGATACGTTTGAGAGGTTTTTAAAAGATGGGGACCTGATTCCCTTTCCGGACCTAAGGGTGTGGTTTCATTTGCGAGGGGGGGATGTTTTCCCATACTTACAAGTAAAGCATTTCCTGACCCAGAGGGAAGTCAGGGAGTCTTGGGAAGGGGCCCCTGACGATAGGGTAGTGTTGTGGCAGGGCTGGGAGGGCTCTAGGGGATTGATAACCCAACTATATAAAGGTTTGGGGGGGAGGATTGGGGAGGCGGTTTCCTCACCAGATAGCGTGGGATAGGGATTTGAGAAGGGAGCTAGGGGAGCTGGGTTGGCAACAGGTCCACACAAATATTGCACGGCAGGCCTTGTCGGTGGCAATTAGGGAGACTTCCTATAAGCTGCTGTATCGCTGGTATTACTCCCCAGAGCGGCTACATAGGATGTTCCCGGCAGTGTCGGATCGGTGTTGGAGGGAATGTGGGAGTGAGGGGACATTCCTGCATATGTGGTGAGAGTGCCCTAAAGTCCAGGTGTATTGGGCCATGGTAGCGGGGCAAATTCACGATCAGGTGGGGGTGTGCCTCAATGTGGACCTGGGGCTGGGACTATTGGGGCTTTGGCCAGAGCACATTGGTAAGAAGTTTGAACGCCCCATAAGGGCTTGTATTCAAGCAGCACGTAGCGAGATCGCAAGAGCGTGGAAACAGACCCAACTTCCGGGCTTGGAGAGCTGGAAGAGTCGGCTCAGGTGCATTACCCTG
The DNA here is from genome assembly GCA_033557465.1 of Ichthyophis bannanicus. Classification (NCBI taxonomy): domain Eukaryota; kingdom Metazoa; phylum Chordata; class Amphibia; order Gymnophiona; family Ichthyophiidae; genus Ichthyophis; species Ichthyophis bannanicus. The sequence continues at coordinate 233,360,094 of CM066042.1, forward strand.
ATGGAACAATTGACGGCAGTAAGACTCCAGAGGGGGGAGAAATTTAGGGAGCAGTGGTTCCCACTTTTAGAACATTTAAGAATCTAATGCCTTCGGGAATTGGGAGGGAGGGAGGGGGGGTTTGGAGGGGGATTGGGGGGGTTGGAGGAGATAGTCCCAATAAGTAGAGGGGGGATGGAGGGTTCCTTGGGGTGTCCGGAGGGGAACATCAAAGCACCTGGAGTATTCTGGTGAGAGACTCGGTGCAATGTACACTATGCCTCCCGGGAAAGGGGGGGGGGGGCGATGGAAGAAAAGATTCCTAGTTAAGATAGAAGTGTGTTCTATATTTTCTTACTCAGGGGGCTGGGGTGAATGTATTTGTAGTATATTGCTTATATGTCTGTTGGTGTTCCTGACTTGCAAGACACTGTGTGGGATCATGAATGGGGACCGATGCTGTTACTGTTGTATTTACATAAAAAAAAAATTCAATAAAAAGAAATATACAAAAAAAATATATAAACTCCTCTTTACAGATGTTATATTCAGGCTTCAAGAAAACACTTAACTTGTGTTTGAAACTTTTAAACTTCTTCAGAATGTTCCCTTCTCCCGATTCCCAACGCCTCCCTCAGGCACCTCCGTCGCATTTCACTATCGTTTCATCAGGGGATCCACATTCACTATTTTCTAAAAAACGAAATTGTGTCCCATTAAGCCATAATCTTCTTCCGAACTCTGCATTACAACGTGAAAGTATCAAGCGACTTACAATGACTCTAAGCTGATTTCCAAAAATGGCTAACAAGGTCTCAGAATATCCGGGCATTTTCATGACCATTTAAACTGTGGTCCATAGAGCCCTACATACATCAATGACCTTCATTCCAGCCATATTATATATAAATTTTTTTTGTTTTTATATTCTTATAATGTGGTTTTTATGAAAAGCTTAAACTTAACTTGAAGGTATTCAGCTTCTATTGAAAGTGTTCCCGCTTCTGGTATGTTTGTTCCCGACGCTAAATTGCGCGCTAAAGGGATGCGTTTCACCTCAAGCGGTTTCTTCAGGGGATTGCAGAAACACTACAACAAAAATTGTCTGATTAGTGCATACTTTCAATGAACTGATAAATTTTTTACCACTCGATGTTATAATGAAAAAAGGGGAATGATGACAAAAGATAATAAAACTGAAAGAGAGAGAGAAAAAACCTGAAGCTTTATGCATGTCCTTTTCAATGCTGTTGCCCAGAAGCTGTTCCTTCCAAACTGCTACCAAACGCCGCGCATGCGGGTTGGGTTAAATAAAGTCTCATATGAAATCTACCAATAATGACGTCATGATCAGGTACACGCCTCCCATTCTATACGAACGTTTAATCCTGTTGGTGCCACTGTGTTCAACTTATAAATCCATTGTTGCTCCCTATAAAGTAATGCTTTCTCCCTAGATCTGACATGATGAGTAATTTTGTTCTTTAGAATGGTTTCTACCATTTTTCCTGGTACTGACATCAGGCTCACCGGTCTGTAGTTTCCCGGATCACCCCTGGAAACTTTTTAAAAAATTGGCGTTACATTGGCGATCCTCCAATCTTCAGGTATTACAGATGATTTTAATGATAGTTCACAGATTACTAATAGCAGGTCTGCAATCTCATATTTCAGTTCTTTCAACACCCTTGGATGTATACCATCTGGTCCAGGTGATTTACTACTCTTCAGTTTATCAAATAGTTGTAATACATCTTCCCGGTGTATCAATATTTCTTTCAATTCCTCTGCAGTATCACCTTTAAATACCACTTCAGTCATGGGTAACATCCCTACATCTTCCTCAGTAAAGACCGAAGCAAAGAATTCAGTCTCTCCGCTATAGCCTTGTCCCCTCTTACTGCCCCTTTTACCCCTCTATCATCTAATGGTCCAACTGACTCTCTCACAGGTTTTTTGCTATGAATGTACTTGAAAAAGAAGACTTATTAAAAGCTGGCTGCTACACAGTACCCTGTCCTGTGCTTCTAAGGTAATCTGTGCCCAATCTCCAAGGGGAGTCCCAAAGCCCTTGCTTTGATAGAGGGAGTCTTGGGTTCTAAATTTAACCAGAAAGCTCTCTGCTGTGTTTTAAATTTAAACTGCAAACTCTTGCTGTTACTAGATCCTGACTGATTTAACAATTACACTGGGTTCACAGATTAATCAGCTTTAATCTAAAGAATTCTTTTTCCCCCAAAATTTAGAAAAATTCCCAGAAGTAAATACTTACAATTGCAGATCTCTCTCCAGAAGTAGCAGTCCCCTTTTGTACTCCTTCAAGACTCAGGTCTACCTCTTGGCATCCTGATTCCGATCGGCCGCACAGGGCCTAAATGCCCACATTGGAATGTGCCTCATAGTCAACATCTTGGACAGTTGGCAAGTGTTCCTCATCTTCAGGGAGTGTCCTGCGCTGAGGCACTTAACCAAAGACAATGGAGCAGTGCTTCTGCTTCCTGCCTGCCTGGTATGAGATTGCATCTGGGGACACCCAGAGGCTGTACGGTCTGAATTTCCACCCCAGAAGGATCAGGCCTGTGGCAAAAAGGAAAAGAATTCCAGTGAGGACAATCCAGACTCTGAAAGCTCTCCTCTCAAAATAGGCTCACAACACCAGGAGACATAGCTGCCACAGACCCCATAGAGGATGAAGAGCAGCTCACAGCATGGTCTCCAGAGCCCCTGGCCAGCTGAGCATCCTTATCCTTAGTGTCACCCTGCATCTCCTGCCTGAGGCAGGTAAGGGCAGACTAACTGTATCTCCCAGCTGAGAGGGGGAAAGCATGCCCTCCGGGGGTAACTCAGAAGCTTTCATACGGGAAAGGTAGAGTCCAGAATCCAAGGATGAGGCTCTTTGCTTGCCACAGCTCAAGCAATGTTTCCTGGAAGAAAACAGAGAGAGTTAGGGTAAGTATCACCAGAGTGCGTGTTAAGGCTGCGTCGGCCTGCAGATGTGTGTTAACTGTCCTTTTACAGAATGTGTGTTAAAAGCGCTAGGGAAGGAGCACACGTTAGAGCCGCTTGGGCAGAACACATGATTCCTAGGTGCACAATAGGTAAAAAAGTTACTAACACGTGCAGAAAACGGCTGGAAACCCTCACACGATGCCAGCAGTCACTAGCAGTCCATCCCGAATTGTGTCCCTCAGAGATGGAACTAGGAGCCCCCAACAAGGACATTAACAAGGCCAAGCTTAGCTCCTGAGCTGCTTCACTGGCCGTGCTTATTTTTAACAGCACTGTGTGAAAGATGGCTGGGAAGCAGATCCCTCTGAGAGTCTTCTGCAATCTTCGGGAGATAGCGGGGGGGGGGGGGGAAAGGAGGAGCAGGGAGGGGGCTTTTGTATATTTTTATCTTTATCTTTATTTACATTTAATATACCGCCCTTGTCAAAACGTGAGAGCGGTTTACAATAAAATAATACAAATAAAAGCATTAAAAAGAAAAGAAATCCATTAAAATAAAGAAAAGATGGACCAAAGGGGTCACAGGACAAACAGTAGACAAACCAAACAAACAAACCATAAGTACGCAAAGACAAACAAAACAATTAGACAGGACTGCTGGGAGGGAGATCATATGCCTGTTGGAACAGATGAGTTTTTAATAGGTTTTTGAAGTGTTGGTAGGAGGATTCTAGACGAAGAGAGGAAGGCAGAGAATTCCAGAGTGAGGGTCCCAAGAAAAAGAAAGCAGAATGGCGTGTCTGATCAAGGTGAGCTCGTGAGGGTGGGGGAAGAAACAAACGGTTAGCATGCAATGAACGGAGCTGACGATAAGGAGTGTGAAGAGAGACTAGATTTGCTAAATACTGTGGATTGGAAGTGTGGATGACTCTATGTAATAATATAAGAACCTTGTATTTAAACCGAAAATGAAGCGGAAGCCAGTGGAGGCAAAAAAGAAGAGGAGTTACATGATCTGATTTTCGGGCAAAAGTAACAAGACGGGCGGCTGTATTCTGCAAAAGTTGAAGGCGTTTAAGTTGGTAAGCAGGGAGATTGGCATAAACCACATTACAATAATCCAATCTGGACATAACTAAAGCTAGTACCAAAGTAGTAAGGGAATCAGGGGACAAAATTGAGCGGACTGAGCGTAATTGGCGTAATGTAAAGAAAGAACGACGGGATAAGTTGGACATGTGTTTGTGAAAAGACAATGATGAATCCAGGATTACCCCTAAGTACCGAAGAGAAGAGGTAAGAGGAATAGGAGTGGAATTTATTTGAGGCCCGTGACAGCCGGGCAAGAAGAGTTCAAAGACACCCACATGGCTGAGGATTTGGAAGGATTCAAATGTAGAAAATTAGCTGAGAGCCAGGTGGCAATATGAGAGAGGCAGTTATTGAGGGGAGTGATATCAATCATAGCTGGAGAAGTGTGGAAAAGAAGGACAATATCGTCGGCATAAATGTAGGTGGAAACTGGAAATTGTTGGGCCAAAAGGGGAAGTGGGGCAAGAAAAATATTGAAGAGCAGAGGGGATAAAACTGATCCCTGGGGTACTCCACATAACAATGGAATAGACGGCGAGGTTTGGTGATTGGCATGGACAACATAAGAACGAGCAGTGAGAAAGGAACGAAACCAACGTAACACCACACCCCGTACACCAATATCAGAAAGACGTGACAGAAGGGTCCGGTGATCAATCAAATCAAACGCTGCGGACAGATCCAATGAAACCAAAAGGGTAATGTCATCACGTTCATGGGCTACGTGAATCTCATTTAGCAGGGCGAGGAGAATAGTTTCCGTACTATGTCCTGGTCTAAAACCTGCCTGACGGGGATGAAGGGCATTGGTGGCCTCGACGTGGGAAGAAAGTTGAAGTTTGGCTCGCATTTGATTCCTTTTTCAATATGCTTAGCTCATCCTCTGCTATCTCTGTGCAGCCGACAACCTCCAGCTCCTCTGCCCTGGCCATTCCCAAATCTGACTGTATCTAGTTTCATTTCCCATTCACGAGTTCATTACTAGCCTGTATTTCAGCCAGAATCATTTCCATGATTGGCCTAGGAACTTGCTTGTTCAGCAGCGAGCACAACACATTCAAGCACTGAGCCACTGGCATTATTGTTGAAGCCCCAGTGCTATCTTGTAGCTCTAGTCTGTTGCCTACCAGTCTTATCTGCTTTTGAAATACTTGCAGTTATCCGAGGTAACTTCTTTCCCTCAGGTCTGGATGACATTAACTTAGCAAAGTGACTACCATGACAGAAACTGAAAATTATCAGCCAAGAAACCTCTGAGGGATCAAATTAGAAAGCCAGGAGATCAGGATCAGGGCAAAGCATGTCTTTCTCTTACGCTTCCATCACATGACCTCCCCAGTATGACATTTCTTAGACAACACGGAGGAGGGGAGGATATTAGAGTCAATAACCAGGAGATTTCTGATGGTGTTGGTGGTGACTGGATGAGCTTATGGGTTTAGCTTAAAGTTCTAACACCAAAGCCTGATTTGTCACTGATGTAATATACTTAAGTTTAAGAGTGAAGTTCATAGTATATCTAAAATAAACTTATTTGGAGATATATTGACTGCTACTTATATGCAGAGGCCCAGAGATGGGCACTGCTAGGGTTAAAGGAGGAGGGCAAGAGTCAGATGCACACACAGACTTGGAGAACTCACTGCCACTCGGGGACTGAGTCAGTGAAGAGTTGCAATCATGTGAGACGGATTAACGAAAGCGGGAGGCTCCACAGCAAAAAAAAGGAAAAGAAAAAACTCAGCAAGTATGGAGCAAGAGGAGCCATGCTCGACACTTAGCAAATATTCACCTAGAAGAATTGGTGAAGTGAAAGGAGGCAGCTACAGGGCTTCCCAAACTTATCTTGGGAGTCCCCCAGTTAGTCACGTTTGTGTATCCACAGTGAATATGCATGAAGTAAATTTGCAGTACATGCAGATTTACCTCATGGATGGATATTGTGGATATCCTGAAACAACTGGGGGTGGAAAGGGGTGTGAAGTCCCAAGTACAGGTCTGGGAAGCAAGCTCTTTGTAGGGAGGGATAAGAAACCCGCTCTAGGAAGTGCTCCCAGCCTGGTCAGTATAATAAATTGTAGGAGGCTAAGCATGGGTTCTGTATACCCCTGGTTCTCAACCCTGTCCTAGTGGACCCCCTAGCCAGGATACCCAAAATGAATATGCATAAGATAGATTTGCATGCATTGCCTTCATTGCAGGCAAATCTGTTTCATGCCTATTCACTGCGGATATCCAAAAAGCCTGACTGACTAGGGGGTACGCAAGATCTGCTTAAACATGGAAACATGTCAGCATAAAAAGACCATATGGCCTATCTAGTCTGCCCTCCCATATCAAATACTATAGTCCCTTTTTTTTCCTTTAGAGATCTTCTGTGTTTGTCTCATGCTTTCTTGACTTCAGATACTGCCCTTATCTCTACCACCTCCACTGGGAGTCTATTCCACACATCTACCACTCTTTCCAAAAAGAAATATTACCACATATTACTCCTGAGTCTATCCCCTTTCACCCTCATCCTATACCCCCTCATTGCAGAGCTTGCTTGCAATTGACAGAGGCTCTCCTCCTGTGCATTTATGCCATGGAGATGTTTCAACTTCTCAATCATATCTCCTCTGTCCCGCCTTTCCTCTAATGTATACATATTAAGATCTTTAAGTCTGTCTCCATATGGTTTATAACAAAGACACTGACCATTTTAGTAGCCACCCTCTGCACAGACTCCATCCTGTTTATATCCTTTTGAAGAAGCGGTCTCCAGAATTGCACACAATACTCCAAATGAGGGCATACCAGAGACTTATAGAGGCACTATCACCTCCTTTTTTCTGCTGGCCATTCCTGTCCCTATACACCTAAGCATCCTTCTGGCTTTTGTCGACGCCTTTTCTATCTGTTTAGCCACTTTAAGATCATCAGAAACCATCACACCCAGGTCCCGCTCTTTTGTGGCAGAAATATTTTGCCTCTTACACTGTACCGCTCCCTTGGATTTTTGCAGCCCAAATACATGACCCTGCATTTTTTAGCATTAAATTTCAGCTGCCAAATTCTTGACCATTCTTCAGGTTTAGCTAGATCTCTTCTCATGTTATCTACTCCTTCCTGAGAATCTACTCTATTGCAGATTTTGGTATCATCCGCAAAGAGGCAAACCTTACCCAAAAGCCCTTCCACAATATTACTAACAAAAATATTAAAAAGAATCAGACCAAAGACAGATCCCTTCGGCAAACCACTGGTAACCTCCTTCTCCTCAGAGTGAGCTCCATTTACCTTTACCCTTTGTCATCTCCCACTCAACCAATTTCTAACACAGTCAGTCACTTTAGAGCGCATCCCTAGGGTGCTCAGTTTGTTTATAAGTCGCCTGTGCAGGACAGTGTCAAAGGCTTTACTGAAATCTAAGGGGTATGTTTACTAAACAGCGGTAGTGGCTTCAATGAATTCAATGGGGCTGTAGCTCTGATATTGCATGGAAGCAGCTACTGCTATTTAGTAAACATACCCCTAAATACTCTCATCTAGGGGTCTCCTCCGTCCAACTCTATGGCTTCCCAGTCAAAGAAATCAGATTTGTCTGACAAGACCTGCTTCTAGCAAACCCATGCTGCCTTGGATCCTGCAATCTTTTGGACTCCAGAAACCTCATTATCCTCTGGTTTATTTATTTAGACAGTTTTGTATACCACCTTACCCTTCAATTAAAGTGGTCACAACACAATTGGGGGATACATTTAACATGGGGGGATATGTGACACATATGCTAATACTTACAGGGAACATGGGCAATGGAGGGTTAGGTGGCTTGCCCAAGACCACAAGGAGCACCTGTGGGACTAGAGACCCCAGTCCTTCTGGCCCAAGGTTGCTGTCCTCTAGTGGGATTTGAACCCCTGACCTTCTGGCCTGAGGTGACTTGCCCCAACCTCTAGGCCACTTGCCCCAACCACTAGGCACTTCCATTAATTTACTCACCACAGAGGCCAGACTAACCGGCCTGTAATTCTCAACCTCATCCTTACTCCCACTTTTGTGTAAAGCGGAAGTAAAACATTGTGTACAGAGTTTTCTGTGCTATTATGACCATCCTATGCAGAAAAGAGTTCAGCGTACAAGAAACTGTGCACAGAGTCTTACACAGACATCAGCACACTGGATGTTTAAATTCAGTGGTAATGGGGGTAATTAGCTATTAAACCCAGATGCAAAGATGTGCACAGGCAACCTGAAGGCCCAGCTCATGGTTTCCAATGCTGAAACTTTGTAACTTTAATGTATGGTGTGAGGAGGTGTAAAACGTTAGTTTGTTCTTCTGCAGGTAGCATTAGTGAGGGCTTTTTCCTTCTCTTTTCTGCAAGCATGAAGGGCCTGGAGCCACTTTCTTGCTTTGTTAAAGGGGATAGTCAATGGGGAACCCCTCCCCCCAAAAAGCAGGAGGGGGATGAAGTGCTCACGTGGCCGAAAGGAAGGGGTAAGGAGGAAGTTCCGTGACTGAGGAATAATGGGTAAAATCACTGGCGTGCTGAAATTTAAACGATATGATAATAATTACATTTAGGCATGGGATACGGTTTGATACTTGAGTGCGCAGCATCTTCCTGCTGGAAGAGAGAGTGCAGAGATTGTTGGAATGACTTGCAGTGTTCTGTTCTCAACAGGCTCCCAGGGTTTCTAATTATCTACAGTTTCTCATCTTGATGGTGGCGGTAATCAAAATGATGCTGAGGGCCGCTCCAACTGTTTTTTTGCTGTCTCAGTGGTCCCCGAGTTCTTAAGAGTTAAAGTTTTGGCTTCTGCTCCAGCTGGGTGTGAGAGCTGGCTTGAGGTCGTGGCATCAGCCATGTCATCTGAAGAGCATATTGTTGGATGATCACTTGTGGATTCTTCTGATGACAGATCAAGGGCAGAGTGATGTAAGTGTTCTCAGACAATACCACGGCAATACTATATGTCAACTGCCAAGGCAGCAAAGAGAGTCAGGGTGGCCCTAGAGATGACTGCCTCCACATTACCCATCTCAGCAATGTGCTGAGCTGACAGAGCTAGAAAGTTATTTTCTGCTCAGTCAAACCAAGACAGACTTCCTCAGTCACCACTCTCGATCCCGGAGAATGAGAGATAGATCAGGAGGCATTTCAAAAAAGCTGCAGCCGCCGCCATCAGCGGGCTCCCTCTTATTGGGGTTGAGCGGGAAGAAGGACTCCTCCCCCACTGGGGCTCAGCCCAATCATCAGCAACAGAACAAATCTTCAAATTGGAAGCGCCATCGGATGCTGAACAAAGCTGCAGCTGACGCCATCAGCGGGCTCCCTCTCATCGGGGTTGAGCGGGAAGAAGGACTCATCCCTCACTGGGGCTCAGCGCAATCAGCAGCAACAGCACAGATCTTCACATTGGAAGCACCATCGGGCGCGCCCGCACCTGAGGGCCTCAACAGAGGGCCCTTTGGCGTGGCCCTTAGGAGTGGATCCAAGGCCAACAAGCTACAGGAAACATAACTTCTAGATGCAAAGTATTCAAGGAGCAGCAAGGATTCAACATTCCACTGACCACAAAGAGCTAATGGACTCCGATAACCATCTTATACTTAAAGGTAAAGTGCTACTTTACTGATCACTCATACACACAAGCACACTAAATAAATCAAAATACTCTGCATCAAACTCTGTTCTATCAGCCTGCACAACACAAAGAATATTAAGTCAATTACAGTACCCCACCCCATATCAAAGGATGGAAGGTCTTTTAACCAACCTACTCTTCTTACTACTGACCACCATTCTAATAAGCCCAGCAGATACAACATGTACATGGAACAATCCAATACCACTCCTCTACAAAACAAGGACTCAAATCTCACCCCAATCATGGTATCCCAATCACCAAAGGAGACGACATCAATGCATACAAATTCAACTGATTGAACCTAATCGGGCAACCCGCACCTCGAGCCTCAAACTATCTCAGTAAAATGCTCTCTAATAAATGCACGCTCAATCTGCCACAAAATACACACCATATCAGACTACATCCAAGACAACAAAGTGGAAATCATGTGCATAACAGAATCATGGCTGACTGAAGCAGACATGGTACTCTTAAATCAACTCACGCCTACATACATGGACTTCCATCACTGTCCAAGAATTCATCGCAGAGGAGGAGGAGCCCTTATTCTCACCAGCAAGCAACTAAACTTGAAGATTACAGATACCTTATCAACTCCCACCCTAAATTCTATAACCCTAGAAAACAAAAACTTAATGATAACTCTAATATACAGAACTCCAAACTCTGATCCTGATTACCTCTCTCACATAATAGAGAGATTGCCACAAGATACACCAACAAGGCAAAGCAACCAATAATACTAGGAGATTTCAACCTCAATTCCATAGCATCCACACAAGTCACCTCATTCTTAAGTGCATTAAACTCCATGAACTTCATACAACTCATCGACACTCAAACTCATGAAAGCGGAAACACACTTGACCTACTGTTCGTCCCTATCAACCTCCATCATCACATCAGCTACAATGTATACCCAGTACCCTGGTCCAACCATCATATGATGACCTTCAATCTACCCATCATCCCGACCCAACCAACACACAATTGCTCTAACAACTCAAGACACTTCAAAGATTACAACAGAGACATTCTCCTAAAGCAACTCCTTCCAAACCTAGACAACATCTCCACAGATCTCCCATCACTTATAACTAACTGGAACAACACCATAGCTTCAGCAGCAATTGCACCACCCAAGAATTACATGACTCAAAGAAGCAACAAAGCCCCCTGGTACTCCACAGGGATAAGAGGCAAAACTCACATTATGAAGACTGGAACGCAAATGGAGAAGAACTAAAAATCAGTTAGACAGACACAAATATAGAACAAAACAAGAAGAATACAACAAACTGATACTGGACCACAAAAAAACAGCATCATACGAACATCATAATGAAATCACTCAACCGACCGAGAGAACTTTTCGCAACAGTCATAGACCTAACCAGAATACCCCAGAACAGTACTACAGATGCAATATCCCCCGAGAATTATGCAACACACCTACAAAGCAAACTCAATTGCTCTCATAACACTCCAAATCTAGCTCTCAAACCAGCACCATTACTACAATCACAAGAAAACTCAAAGAAATGGACAACATTCCACTCAATCTCTGATGAATACTGTACTACTTTACTAAAGGCTCTTAATACCACTACCTCGCCACTCGACCCCCGCCCCACCACATGGATAAAAGCCTTATCACAAGAGCTAACACCATCACTATGCAGGATAATAAACCTTTCCTTAGAACAAGGAAGTATGCCTCCACAACTCAAAACCACCTCAATAAGACCACTCCTAAAGAGCTCAACCTCTGAACTGAACTCACTATCCTCATATCACCCAATATCAAGTATACCACTCCTCTCAAAGATAATAGAAAAAGCCATACAGCACCAGCTCCAGGACCACGTAGACACAAACTATCCACTCGACCCACAGCAGCAGGGATTCCGAGAATCACACAGAGTTGAAACCCTATTCACATCAATGTTGAACACAGTCATTAGAGGGATCGAAAACATCAAACAAGGCTTCCTACTTATTTTCATCTACATCACCGCAGCATTTGACTCAATAATAGACTCCTCCTTCATTGACAGACTGGTAGAGATTGGGCTAGGTGACACCACACTGACCTGGTTCTGTTCCTATTTAACAGAATGAACAGCAGAAGTAAAGATTGCAAACAGCAAATCTATACCATTCAACATAAATCAAGGCCTGCCTCAAGGCTCAGCCCTATCAGCCTTACTCTTCAACTTATACATCCAACCAGTCTGCAACATCATACAAAAACATAATATGCATTATCATTTATATGCGGATGACGTTGATATATATATACCCCAATAGACACTACAGCCCCAAACTTCTCACCCATCTCTGCATGTATGACAGAAGCAACCAAATGGCTAGCCAAGAGGAATTTAATAATTAACTACAAGAAATCTGAAGCCCTTGTGATCACAAGAAACTCTTTATTTACACCCCCAAACAATATACCAATCAGAAGCTACTTAATCCCAATAAAGGAAGAAGTAAAATATCTGGGAATACACCTGGACCAGAACATCAATTTCCAAGCTCACATCAACAAGACCACCTCCAAAGTTTAATACAAAAACAAGATGCTACAAAACCTAAAACCCATATTGGAACAGAACCATTTCAGAACCGTTTGCCAGGCAATAATCAACCCGCAGCTAGACAACAGTAATATGATACTCCATGGCCTACCCAAGATTACAACATACCCACTGCAACTGGCACAAAATACAGCCGCCAGATTGATTACCAGATAAAAAAAAACACGAGCACATCACCCCCACTTTAAAAGACCTACACTGGCTACGTATCAGAGCTAGAATCGAATATAAAGCCTTAATGATAACACACAAGATAATAAATAACACAGGTACACTAAAAAATTTTTTTTTTAAACTGCCTCTAATGTTTCGATTGATTTTTACGTTTTTTGGTGCGCTGAATCCAAATCTGGTAACCAATTTGCTCCATCACGTACAGATTTTTTGCTACATTGGGTTAGCAGTTTGAGGTGAACGTTTCAGATTGAGTGCGATCGAGATAAAAGTTTCTTGGATGAATTCTTTATACTAATTGTTTAGTAGTTATTCAAATAAGAATAAAGAAAATTGTAACAAGGCAGCACATAAGAATAGAGTAATGTCAACAAAACACACTGTGATGGTAGCAAAATTGTCTGCACTTAAAACAGCCACATACATGTGCACAAACATTGAGCATATAAGAGCGAGGTTAGACACAAAGCAAAGCAAAGAAATGTGCAAAAAATGTTGTACAGGTATGTATGTAAGAATAGAAAACGCAAACCGCACCATTGCAATACATTAAGACAAACACCCGATGGTGTGAAAATAAAATTCTAATAAATGAGATCCAACACTGTGGTAATAACTAGCAAATTTTTATTTCAAAGTTTAGTAAAAACACGATATTTGTCAACACAGTTTAGATTTTAAAGTCATTCTTGGGTCAATCAATCTCCTGGTGGGCCCGTTTCTTCTTCCCCCGAATGCTTCTCTTGGTGCGCTGCTTGGCGTTTTTTTGATCTGGTGGGTCCCGCAGCAGCAACCAGCAGAAATCAGCCATCATAGTGGTGTTCCATCTTCCTTGGTACCTTCTCTCTGCGTCCTTGATGTCCTGGTGAAACCTTTCACCTTGTTCTTCACTGTACGCCCCCAAGTTTTCGGGAAAGTAGTTCACATGGGAGTGCAAGAAATGGACTTTCAGGCTCATGTTACAGCCTTGTTCTTTGAAGGCATTGAGCATCCTGGCAACAATATCCTTATAGTTCTCATCCCGCCTGTTCCCCAAGAATTTGAGAACATCCTTCTTGAAGGAATCCCAGGCTTCTTTTTCCTTCTCAGACATCGTTTCAGCGAATGCTCCATCTGAAATGAGTTTCCTTATATCAGGGCCAACAAACACTCCTTCCTTTAGCTTTGCTTCAGAAAGTCGGGGGAACTTTGAGCAAAGGTACCGAAAGCACTCACCATCTTTTGGAAGGGACTTGATGAATTGCTTAATGAGACCCAACTTAATGTGGAGAGGTGGTAATAGAATTTTATCACGAGGTACCAAGCTCTCATGAAGAACATTTTTCTCACCGGGTCTCAAATACTCCCGAATTGGCCAGTCTTTTTTCCCCCAGTGTAGGTTGCGGGCCCGGCTATCCCACAAGCAAAGGAAGCAGGGATATTTGGTGAAACCGGATTGCTGCCCTAATAGCATGGATAGAATTTTAAAGTCTCCACAAATCATCCACTTATGCTCATCATAACGAATCTTCTGAAGAATCAGGGCCAAATTCTCGTATTTTTCTTGGAGAATAACAGAGTGAGCAATAGGAACTGAAGTGAATGTGTTGCCATTATGAAGAAGAACACCTTTTATGCTGTCTTTTGACGAATCAATGAACAGCCGCCATTCAGCAGGATCATACTTGAGTTTAAACTTTTCCATCACTCCGTATATATCGTTGCAAAATACCAAATCTTCCTCTTTGCTGAAATACTTCAAAAATTATGTCTCGCGGTTGCGGTGGTACCAATAAAAAGTTGTTCCTGGTGACAATAGATTTTTCTGTTTAAGCCGAGAACCTAGCAGTTGGGCAGCATATTTTGGGAGTCCTAAATCCCGGACTAAATCATTCAATTCAGCTTGAGAGAAAAGTTCAGGTTTCGGATCTGGTTCAGTTTCAAACTCGGAAGTACTGGACTCATCGGGAAAAGCCATCTGATGAGTCTCATCATGATCAGAACCGTCCACACAAATATGATCCAAAGATTTTGGTGGTTCAGGCACAGGTACTTCGTTGCTATGAGGCATAGGCCTAATTGCTGAGGGAAGGTTGGGGTAACTTATTACGTTCTTATTTTTTAAGTTGTATCCCTTCACAATGCAAGAGCAAAAATAGCAGTCACTGCTGTGGTCTCTTTGTTCACGCCACATCATAGGTATTCCGAAACGAAATGCTTGTTTTTTACCTTTCATCCATAAGCGTAGATCTTCCTCACATGTCTTGCACACTTTGTGAGGAGCCCACGGTTAGTCTTGATCGCCTAACTTCAAACCGAAATAGGCGAAATATACTTTTTTAATAAATGCAGAAATGTTCCTCTGCCGCTTTTTCACGGTATATTCCCCACAAATAAAACAAAAACTGTCCGGAGAGTTGACGCAACCTCTGGCTCTGTGAGCCATCACAAATACACAGCACTGCAAACTACAACTGTAGTGAACCACTTCGGAATAAAGCTGGATTACGACTGAGCAAACAAAAGGTAATAATGAACTTTCAAGAAACTGAAATTTGACAGGAACGTTCATGTCGCAACCACCGTGTTTGAGCGAGCGAACAAGGCGAGGCGAACAGGAAAGAACATGCGCCAGCGCGAGTACTGGATTTAGCCCCCCGCCTCCCAATTGTCCTGTTAATGTATAAAATGAATACAAAACACTCTAAAATATCATGAGGGAGTGTTTCTAGTTAGTTAACCATTACAACCTCTATTTTGGGCCAAGAAAATAAACTGCAGTCGGCTAAAAAGAAATTATGTGAACATTCCTTATATGGGTAAGAAATCTAATTTTGCAAGAAAACGTGACGTGATGGAACATTTTGGCTATTTTTCCTGGATTCAGCACCCCAAAATCTATAGGAATCAGTTGCAAAACTGGAGGCAGTTTTTTGGTAGTGTACCTGTGTAATCAGTCTGCCGAATGCCTGAACAACTAATCAGAAAAGTACCAAATACGCGCTCAAGGAGGAAAACCCACCAAAACACTCTATCAACAGCTTCCATACCACAGAACTCCACACAAAGAGGACTCCACAGAACATCTGAATACTACTCGCCAACACTCTGGAACTCTCCCATCCAACCAAAGAGAGATCAAAGACATTGCCGATTTAAAAAAACACCTAAAAACCTACAAAAACCACTACAACAACATATTGGATACACAAACTCAGAACTGATCCCAGCACTCAAATGTCCCTCTCAAACAAATGTCTACGCCACTGTACATAGTTATAGAATTGTAAACTGTTAAATGTAAATAGTTCTCAAATTTGTATAATGTAAAAGTCCCTATACTGTTCAATGTAATAATGTTTGTTCTCTGTGAACTGCTTTGATAAACTTGAAAAGCGGTATACAAAAAATGTTAAATAAATAAATAAATTTCAGAAGATTCTCCACTATTGGGGCCTCCCCAAGATGGTTTTGATGGGACCCCGGTCCAGTGCCATGCACATCATTTCTTCAGTCACCATATGGAAGTGGGGTCTGAGGGCATCAATGTCCTGGTTCAGTCCTGGCCAAGGCAATATCTGCTGTATGCATTTCCTCCATGACTGCTGGTGAACGTGGGTTTCGGCACATAGAGCTCCATCCAAGCTGGATTGTTCTGGTGGCATCTGCAGGAACCATCTCTTTGTCTGTCCCCGGTTTGGGGCCTGTTGCATCAGGGGCTGATTGTCCTGGGCAATCCAATTCCCTTCTTGTTTACGGCGTGGCTCTTTAAAGGAGCCAGCTGACACATAAAAGCTTTCTCTGGTTTTAGTTTTCACTGTTCTCTAAGCCTGGAGAGGTTCAACCAGCCTGGCATACATGTGGGTCTGGTGCCTCTTTGAACATTGGTGTGGTGCATGGAAGCTGGTTCCTGTGGCGGCAAAGGTGCCTGCTCTGTTGGCCTTTCTACAGGATGGTCTAGAGAAGAGCCTTTCTGTTAGCTCCCTGGAAGTCCAAGTGGCAGCCTTGTCCTGTTTCAGTGGGCTGGTGGCTGGAAGTCTTTAGCCTTGCTCCCAGATATTTTACATTTTCTTCAAAGGGTTCAGCATCTATGTCCTCCCCATCAGTCAATTGTCTCTTCCTAGGATCTCTGGCTGGTGGCTCAGGGCCCTGATTTCAGAGCCCCTTTGAGCCTCTCAAGCGTGTGACTGAAGGATTTGTTCAACAAGACGGATTTCGGAGCTGCAGGCTCTGTTCTGCTGGGATCCATCTCTGTCTGTCTTTCTTGGAGGCGGCCATCTCCATTCAGCCTGCGCCTTCTTCCCTCTCACTCCCCCAATGTGAAATCTTCTTTTCATGTGAACCAAGTGGTGTTTCTGCTGTCCTTTTCTGAGGAGCAATGTCGAGGGAAAGATAAGGCTTTTTGCCTTGTGGATGTCCGGAGGGTGCTTCTCTGGTTCTTGGAGGCTGCAAATTCTTTTTGTGTTATTTACTGGTCCTTGCGAGGATGACACAGCCACTAAGTCTACATTAGGGTGCTGGATCAAAGAGACCATTGCCTCAGCATATCTGTTGTGGAACCGGCTGATTCCAGAGGGTTGCACACACATTCTACCCAAGCACAGGTATCCTCATGGGCTGAGGGTTGCTTGTTAGCTCCTTCAGATGTTTGTTGGGCAGCAACGTGGGCATCACTTCCACTTTGTCAAGCATTACTGCTTGGATGTCCACACTCGGGCGGACACGGTTTTTGGCTCAAAGGCTTTACAAACTGCTGAGTCTTCTTCCTGCCCAGTGGAGGCGTATCTTTGGTACGTCCCATTTGTCTGGACTGGTCTAGCGGGATGATGTGGAAGGTAAACGTTTACTTACCAGATAATGTCCTTTCCTTGAGTCTTGCTAGATCAGTCCAGGACCCGCTCCTGGAATTGTGTTTCTCTGCTATGATGTGGTGGTACCTTTGATCCACTATAATCTGAATGGTTGGCCCTGCGTGCTCTTAACCTACTGACAGCCTTCTGTTTAAATTCCCCCGTACATAGTTTTGGTGCTCTTTGGTTAAGCATTGTTCCCCTTGTTGAGGTTCTGTGGGGTTTGCCATGCCTCACCATATGCTTTGGCACTAATACTGAGTAACCCTCATGTCTCAGGCTGAGAGGCATGGAAGTGATGTCATTGAAGCTTGGGCATTACATGACTGTTTCTACTCATCTGCTGGTGGGGGAACACAACCCACTTCTCTGGACTGGTTTAGCAGGACTCAAGGAAAGGACATTATATGGTAAGTAAAATGTCACCTTACCAATGTGCTGAGGTTACTATTCCACACTTTCAAAACAACTTTTGTTTTTAATTGCCATGTTGTCTTGCTTTTATTGTATATTATGGTTATAGTTTTGTTTATTTGATATACCGCAAAAGTAACAAAACAATCTATGTGGTTTACATAGTTAAGTACATAACACTGCAATATTTTATTTAATGTTATTTTATCTCATATGTTCAAGATTTGAGCCTTTTTAAGCTGATTACATTATAGCTTCCCTGGATAATTGTCTGGACTGGTCTGACAAAACTAAAGAAAAGACAAGTGGGATCTCTCCTCCTGCCAGCATATTTAAACAGAGCCAAACTGCTTGGCCTCCATATATAGCCTGCTACAGCTGGGAAACCAGTCGGTATTTTGCATCAAAGTGAAGGACCGCCTGCCTTTGTTTCCCTGGCAACATTTACACCAGATGTTGACATTCATTAAGCAACAGTGCCTAAGGGAAACACCTAGTTCATCTTTCAAAAAATGTCCCCAAGGTCCAGGTGAGTCTACTGAGACCTCCTATGCACAGTACTGCCCAGTACTACTTGGGTGCCTAGTAGGGCCACTTCAACCCCTCATGGGGCCTTGGGCAAAAACCTTCAAGAATGGGCTCCTCCCCTCCCAGAGCAGCACAGTCAGCAGCCCTGTTCCAACCTTCTTTTCCTTCAGGCTGCTTGCAAGTAGTGACAGGCACTTTAGTGAACAGGCCAGAAGCAAGAAGTCATCAGTCTGTTCACTAAAGCACTGCTCACTTCTCTTGCAAGCGGCCTGAGGAAGCAGAAGGGAGTTGCCGAACCTTTGCACAATCTGCAGCACACCTTCTCTCACAGTGGCAGTGATACAGGCAATGTAGTGGCCACAAGTCTGCGCTTTTGGTTTCCCCTCGAGGTTCTACCAGTGGCACCCAGCCATGAGCTACAACCATGTAATCACCATTTTTTCCCAGATGGGCATCACTTCCAGGGCTGCTTTTACTATCTATGGCAGCTCGGCTGTTGTGCAAGGGGCCAGGGCAGCTGTCTCTTTTGCCTATAGGTGGAAGCATCCCTGATGCCAAAGCCTAACAAAGTGGGATTCTGGACTGGTCTAGCAGGACTCAAGGAAAGACTACTATCAAGTGAGCCATAATTGAACTTTCCTTGTCATTCAAGCCATGTAAGTGGGATTTACCAAAATGTAACCCTACTCTGGGCAAAAGGCAGCCACATCCTCACTTTATAGGCACAAGTCTGGTTTAATCTACTCCATGGCTCATGATGGACAACAGCCTCTTTGACCTTGAGTGTTGCAATACACCAATGGTCACTCAATAGTGTTTTTTCTCTTGCACTTCCTACACTGCGGCCAACTGTGCCATCAATATTACTGGGCTCTCTCTCTGTGATGGCTGCCCATCCCATGCCATGGAAGGGCAACATCTCTCCTTTCACTGGAGCACCCAGTGCTGCAAGTGGGGCCTGTCTGGTGAAATGAGGAGCATTATCAATCAGGGAGTATATTGTTCCTTACTCGCCAGACATCCAGTTAAAGAGTACCCCTCACGATCCACAATGCGGATGATTAACCATCATGACTTGCTGGAATCGCCCTTTGATTCTTGGCTGCCCTGCAGTGCCAGGATACTGGCTTCTGACACTGTCTTCCTTAACAGCCACAGAACACATCAAATGCTCCCCAACTAGTCTTATCACATACCACACAGGGAAAACTGTCTCTGCAGCCTGAATGGGCAATAGGCTCATATTTTGAAACTGAAACTGAGCCCACCCCTGGACTCCAGCTATGAGATGCTTTACTCCCGGCCAAAGGCTCAAGGAGCTATGCCCAGTTTCTGGCTAGAGGAGGAGTGGATCTGTTCCCAGAACCTCATCAAGGTTTGCAGAACTCAGACCCACTGACCCCTCAGCCTAGGATGTGCTGAAGTCCTGATTCTAGCTGGAAACCCTCAGAAATGGATGGTCACCAAACCAGGCATCAGCCTGTGAGGAAAAGGCGGCGGCAACCAGCCCCTCCCAGAGAGCCATCATTCAGCCTTGCCTTAAAATTATCACCTAGGTTTTTCCTAAAATGAATTGTTCTTTTTGGGGCAGCCAAATGCTAGCTACCTCCGTGGCACTAGTAGGCATAAAGGGTGCTTGTCCATGTCTGTGTGGCCTGACAGTGCTTCAGTGTAGGCAGCAATAAGAAGGGCCAGCCTTGATTTTTGAGCATAGAATCCAAATACACGCATGTGCTTACTCCAGCACATACAGCATCAATGAGCACGTGTGTACACGTGTACCTCACTGACTTGGCCCTTGAGGGCCTGTTACCCCATTCAAATTCTGCCACAGAACATATGCTAAGCCACAACAGTATGCCACTAGCCACTGCATAATGCACCACCAGGGTGAGCTCCAGAGCACAAGCCAGGCAGAGCCTCCTGGGAGATGTAGTTTGAGGGTATAAACCAACAGGAAGTACTTAATCTTTCTAACATACGTTGGAGCTTCCAACCACCTGCAATCAATTAACTAGGTTGCCTGCAAACAAGCAAGGACCAACCTCAAACACAGGAAAACCAATCCCTGGAATCAAAGAGTCATCAAAAAAGGTAATAGTTCTCCTTTCTTTCCTTGGGTTTTTGTTTGAGCACTTAGCAGAAATTTTACTAGGAGCCTTCTCTCTAAATTCAATACACAGTCAAAAAATGAGCGACTTACGGTGTCTCGGGGAGGTAGCTAGTCATTAGCAATGTCTGAATACTGTTGGAGTACACTGGATGAAATCCAAGCTAAACTAGCCAGCCTTAGAGCACGGTGGTATATACGTAACCGTACGCTGATATATGCGTTTCTGCGCGTTCGCATAGCTCAGAGGCTAGGAAATGAGAGGTTTTACATCAAATGGCAACTTGTCCAAGGCTGCCAGGCTTACAGGGCTTTACTTACCAAGTAAATCATGCTTAGAATTAAGGCTGTCCGGGATAAACTAGCCAGGCTTAGCACCCCCTGGAATCCAGACCTTTAGGCTCCTGCTTTCCATTACTTGTAAGTCTGGCTGCATTGCTTTCGTGATGTTTAAATCAAGTACCTCGGAGCTGAAACGATTTGAACTTGTGAGAAATCGGACTTGGTGCGGTCTAGCTAGCATACAGTGAAATGCTTTGCATTGCCAAGTAGTCAGCTACTTCATTTCATTTCATTTGCTCAGTTCACTAGCACAGATGCCTTACCGTGGGCAGCATCGCTATCATCCGTAAGAGCTGCACTGAAGCCTGGAGCAACGCTTACTCATCTCGGCCCATGACTAGCGAGCGCACTGTAGCGCGCAGCTTTTGTGCGGAGACCTTGCCGTGTATTAGCTCCCCTCGTGTAAATAGACGACGCTTGCTCAGATCCCTAAATCGGTGTTAGCTCACCTGAGCACTGGTAAGGCACACAGGGCAAACTACTTAGCGCACAATACTTCACACGCTTAACTATAGGCCTAGGTTTTGTTGTATTACTAGACAATAACATTTGTATCTGCACTGGAAGCTAGGGTAGGCATCTTAAGCCTGACTTCTCGCCCCGTGGGGTTTGGCAGTGCTCAGTTCATTGTGGCACACACAGTTTTACCTAGTTAAATGTCTGTGCGTTGTAGTTTTACCACGTAATAAGGTGTTTGTACTCCTGGAAGGCAGCACTTACAGCAGGCTTGGCTCGTCTAAGGACTGGCAGATTTCACAGGTAATGAGCCAGCCTTAATGCATCCTGAAGTATAGCTTCACCCACTTAGATGTATCTTTCTGCTCCTGTGGCTTTGTCAGGTAATGAGGCGCCTCATAATTTTGCGGCTGGTTAACACAAACTGCGCCAGAGTCCTGCAGCATGAAAGTGTATCTGCTCTTTTCCCTGAAGGAGAGGGAACAATTTTAATTTTACCCAGGTTTCCCCGCTTCCTGGTGCTGCATTATGCCAGAGTATTTGTGAGGTGCTGGGGTGAATCCACCTAGATTCTCTGCTGTTCCTGGTTATGGTTTCTGCTTAACACCCTTCCTGAAAATGGGAGTTAGCAAGCCAAGGTCCAGCCCTCTCTTGGGGTATACAGTGACTGTACGGACTGCAACCATAGGAACCCTCCAGGCCCACTGCCCTCCTCAGGCCTGGTCCTAGGCATGTTGCCCGCACATGTGCCCACTCTACCAGAGACCCCACACTCCATGAGTCTTTCTTTTGGCCTCTCTCCAACTCTGCTGCCGCAGCCCCCTCGATCACTATCCTCCAACATGCCCAGCTACTGCAGTAATTGCCATCCTCTCTCCCCCCCCCCCCCCCCCCGCTGCTGCCTGCCTGCCTGCCGCTGCCAAAAGACATGGGGACCTTTTCTCTCTATGTGCTACTTATGGCTCTGCCAGTTCTGACCCTCTGAAACAGGAAGTACATGTCTGAGGGACGGGATCGGCAGAGCTATCGGGCGACACATAGAAAAAGGTCCCACTGCCAATAAATAAATTGCAGCCATCTATCACCCTCCCAGTACGATAATCTGTAACTGACGAGTGTGTGGTTGAGCCGGTCCCAAGCTGCTGCTCTTCTTTCCCACTGCTCTGTGGACCACATGGACCCAAGAGTTATCCTCAGTTTGGCCCCACTAGGTACAGAGCAGGAGAGGAGCCACAGCTAACCAGGCCCTTTGTCTTTGTGGGAAGTGCACTTAAGTACATCTAGCCGTCTGTGTGTGTACCATTCATCCTCCTGTTGGCTCTAAGTGGGCAGACTAACAGAGAATGGGAGAGGATACAGAAAGAGATAGAGATGGGCGTAATGAGTTAAGGAAGAATGAGGGTATCAGCCTTGGAGGTTAGTCTGGAAGAGAGGGAGGTAGACTGGATGAATGATTGAATCTGGGTGGGGGGGGGGGGGTAGTGGGAGACTAGACGAGGAAGAGAACTGATGATGTGACCCTGGGGTGAATGAGTCAAGTAGGGATGAAGCTGGAGGTGTGTGTGTGTGGGGTGGGGGACGACGACAGTGAAGAAAAAGGATTAACTAACTGTGGTGGGGGGAAGAGTGGATGAGTGACTTAGACTGAAGGTACTGAATAGATGTGTCTGGGAGGAAAAATAAAAGGGATGAGCTAGGGGGGATGAAGAATGGTTGAACCCAGGGGAGGTAATCCTGAGGGCTGAGCGTAGATGAGAGAGAGAGGAAAGACACAGAATGGCCTTAGAAGGCTTGGGGATGAACGTGGGGGCTGTGCGAGAGAAGTCAAGGGATGACTGAGCCTGTGGTGGGAGGGTGACAGAGACGGAGTGAGTCTGGGGGAGGAGAGAAGTAGGGAATGAGTCTGAAGGAATATGAGGAGAGAGAAAAAAAGGTAGATGCATAGGCGGGGTGAAAAGGAAGGTGGCACGATGGAAGAAGGGGCGAGCAGACAGAAGGGAAGAGTATGATTTGCCTTCCTCACCCAGCCCTTCACTGTTCCTGCAGAGAGACATTCACTCGCTGCCCATTCACCCATATCAACCCACTCAGTCTCCCACCCGCTCACATATGTACTTGTAGATTTCCCTGCCTGCCTACTGTAACATACCACACTTAATAACCACCCACCCCATCCACCCATACAGATCCTAACTACGCACTTGTAAACATCCCTCCCACTCACACATACTGACCCATTTCCTCCCCCACCTAAATCCACTTGGTCACACACTCTTGCACACAGAAGCCCCAGTTATAAACTTATAGGCACCCTCTCCCCCCTCCCCAATTCCTTATTCTCCACCTAAAAAAGCTCGGTGGCTGTGCCGCAGAAATATTTTCAAGAACCTGAATCCCTGTGCTTGTAAGACTGCGCCTCAAATATGATGAGTACATCAGATAATTACCTCTTAAAAATAAAGATTTACATGTTACTGATTATTTAAAAGAAACATTGAATGTTCTGCTTGTTTGAGTAATAATTTGCTTTGTTTACCATCTGGGGGTGCATTTTTGACACCTAAAATGGGGTCACATTGGAAAAGAGTTTAGGAAGCACTGGTCTAGCATGTGCGACTGAGGCCAGGTATCATTGTTAGCATTAAGTATCTGTGTAGGGATCTGTAGTGTTTCTGTTTCTCAGGTGTTACCTTGCATGCAGAGTCTGGCCTCTTGGGGTTTCACTTCAATTTTTGTCTGCATGTTTCTATTTTTAGGTTTTGTTTTTTTTTAATTTAATTTTACTTGAGCCAATGGGGGATGGGGGGGGTTTAGGACTGGTAATGGGCTATGGGGGGCTAGGACTGGTAATGGGCTATGGGGGGCTAGGACTGGAGGTGGGCTGATGGGGTTAGGACTGGTAATGGGCTGTTGGGGGGGGGGTTAGAACTGGTAATGGACTATGGGAGGGTTAAGACTGGTAATGGGCTGTGGGCTGATGGGGGCTGTCTGGTAATGGGCTATGGGGGGGCTAGGACTGATAATGGGCTATGGGGGGCTAGGACAGGAAATGGGCTGATGGGGAGGGGTTAGGACTTGAGGTGGGCTGATGGGGTTAGGACTGGTAATAGGCTGTGGGCTGATGGGGGGGTAGGACTGGCAATGGGCTATGGGGGGCTGACTGGAAATGGGTTGATGGTGTTAGGACTGGAAGTGGGCTGATAGGGGGTTAGGACTGGTAATGGGTTATAGGGGGGCTTAAACTGAAAATGGGGTGATAGGGGGTTAGGACTGGAAGTGGGTTGATGGGGGGGCTAGGACTGGTATTGGGTTGGGGGGTTGCTAGGACTGGAAATGGGCTGATGCAGGGACTAGAAGGGAATGGATGCTGGGTGAGGCTGGAACTAGAAGGGAGCTGATGTTGGGGGAGGATTAGAATGGGATGGGGCTGGAAGAGTAAAATGGAGAAGGGAAAAATATTTTGTGTGGGAGGGATAAAAAATCTACAATTGGCCGGGTATTGGGAGAGTAAGTGGGGATTGAGGATGGAGGGGTAAAATTTGAGTGGATGAAATAGGAATGAGGAAAGAGCAAAAGGAGAAAGATTAGTATGTTAAAGCAGATGTAGAGAGAGAATGGAAAAAAACTAGAAGAGAGAGAAGAAAGGACAAATGGACAGCAGATGATGGAGAGTTAGCAGAAGACACGAAGAAACCAGAAGAAAGTGGCTGGAGCAATTGCAGCTGAAAAAAATGCACAAAAGGTAGAAAAATATCTCTTTATTTTGAATTTATTAATTGGAATATGTCAGCTCTGGTAAATGTGCATCATTAACGTCTGCGCTTTGTTTAGTACAAGAGCAAATTAATGTATAGTTTTATTTCTACAGTGTTGTAAATTCCAAGTTTGGCTTTTGGGATTCCCAGTTTAATTATTGTCTTCCTGTTTCTAAATTGTGATTACTTGTTTGGTGATGGTCTATGTTCTGCATTTGTAACTGAGCTGAGGTATTCTGTTTATGTAATTCCTATTTGACATTGCCACTTGTTCTCTTTCCCCAGTAGGTCATGTATTGTATTCTCTGAAATGTATTTGTTTAATATTTGCATGTTTCCTTTTGATAGGTAGGGTATGGTGCTTTGTGAGTCCTGGTAGTGCTGTTAGGATACGGCGGGTTTGCTATGGGTTCTAAATGGGCAGTGTTTGTAGTAGTTCCTAATGTGTCTGGCAGTTGGCACTGGATTATAGTTATGTAGAAATCTTTTAGTCTTTCTTTATCCATACACTCATTAAGAGGCAAGTTTACTAAAAGTTAGTATATGGTAACATTATGCAAATATTTATGCAAATGAGGCCCCGCACCCCCCCTTGGGCCGCCCCTGCTCGGTGAGACTCCATCTATGTTCTAAGTGTGTGACTAAGGCCAGGTGTTCTGTTAGCATGGAGTTTCTATATAGGAATCTGTCTTGTTCAGTTTACCTAGTAGGTTTATGGTTTTCTAGGGCTCATGACAATATTTACTGTGCTGCTCTTTTCTGTATAGGCTCCTTGTGTGAATTTTGGAAGTGTGTGCTGTTTTTGAATGTTTTGATTTTCTCTATAGATCCTTTGCTATGTTTTTTTTCTTTTTTTGTTGTTTCCTGTGTGGAGATTGGGGGGGGGGGGGGGAGAAAGGGTAGTGGAATAAGGAGAGTGTTTCAGATTTGTAGTTTTTTGTTCTTGATGCTGCCAGCCTTAAATTTAAACTAAACTATTTTGTCAGTTCACATTCAAGGAAATCTTCACTGTTCCAGATTTCGGCGGTTTTCCAGCTCTGGTACATCCTAATCCAGCCTGTGCTCCATGATCGTAAATACATAGCTACCAGGATTTTTTTTCTCATTTTATATTTTCCTTCCTCATCATTAACCTGGTCATAGAAATGACCAAATAAGTTCAATATGCAAATATTTATGCAAATAAGGCCCCACAATAAGTCTCCGTTCCTTTTCGTCCCTCTAGCCCAGTCCCGGAACCATAGAGTTTAGAATCTCCTCCAGCAGCCTTGGAGACTGAATGACAACACAGTTCTTCTCTCTCTGGTATAAATAGGCAAGGACCGCCACCTTCCACCAGTACTTCAGTCTCCAAGCAGCTGAGGAGATTCTGGGCCTTGCGGATAGGCCCAGCACAAATTGGCAGAACTAGGAATTTTTTCTTTGTTTTCCTTTTCTAATTCTTGATGTTTTTTGTTTGGTTGCCTTTCTAAAATAAATAGCCACTTTTTTCTTCCCTCTGGCTCCAGTCCTGCTTCCTCCTTTCTCCCTCAATTTTCCCTCTCGTGGGGGGAGGGGGCTACCCCTTGGTGAGAAGGAGCAGCTTTACAGAGCAGAAGTAGCCTCCCTGCTCCCGAACCCGCAAGCAAGGGTGAGGAGCAGGTGGAAGGCTTAGCCCCAGCCATCTCTAAGGGACAGTGAGATTGGTGGTGGGAGCACCGTCGGAGCCGAAGCCACGAGCAGGCTGAGCTCCGGCGCTTGTCGGCCTCATTGCAGCACCTCAGGTTGAAGCAGGGAACTATAAGTAGGTCTCGCCGACTTTAACGGCGTGTTTTCTTTCTTTTTGAATTTTCTTTTACTTGTTTCTTGGAGGGGAGTTGAGAGGGAAGTCCCTGCCTCAGCGGGGGATCTCATAAAGGAGTTCTTTGCCCTCTGGACACTTTTTTGCTGCGCGGGAAAAGTCCTGGTGGCCATTTTGAAAACCGTGTTTTTTTTATAGTGGCTTTTTGGAAGCGTTTTAAGCCTCGTTTGCTGCAGACCTGCTATAGGCTCATCAGGCGCTTACAGAGCGTTGGCCTGTTGGGGGGGGGGGGGAAAGAGAAGTTCAAAGGGAAACGAGCTATGCTGTACTTTTCCCTTATTGAAATATTGAGCAGGTGTATCTAGGCTGTTTTTTGCAGGGCTCCAACCCAGAGAGAGCCCTTCCTTCCGGGGCTGGCAGTCAGGGCCAGCGGGGGGGAGGGGGAGTTCCCGGGGTGGTTTAGAGCAGTTCTTTGAGGCGGCTGCTATGCCTGCAATTCCACGCTGTCTAGTGTGCGGCAGGAGGAAATGTTCAGTGCTGGGATCAGGAGTCTGTGTCCCTTGCTCCCTAGAGGCGCAGCATATGGACGGAGAGCCGGGACATCCCCTAGCAGGCCGGAAGGCTATTCGTACAGGCTCTGAGGCACTGTTATCTCCGTCTCTAGATCCTGAGGAGCCAGTGCCAGGGCCCTCCTCGGGCGGCGGCTCCGCCGGGTCACAGGAGCAGGGACAGGCGGGGGAGGCGACCGGGATTCCGCCAAACTTCGTTGCCTTGATGCAGCAGGCTTTTGCCTTCCTTCAGCCCGCGGTGTTGGCTCTTCCTCACGGACCCCAGAGTCAGAAGCGCTCGGCCTCTCTGGTCGGTTCGGGGAACGGTGCTCCGGTGGCTAAAAGGTGTAGGGCCACTTCAGGGGGTCCTGCGCCTTACCTCGCTGATGACCTGAGTGAGGGGAACGCCAAAAAGGGAAGAGTTCTCGGAAAATGAGCTGGAAGACGGAGAGTTGCCTGACTCGGAGCAGCAGTGCTGGGTAGTCAGAGTCTTTCGGTGTGAAGGGCTTCCAGCCCTGGTTTCGGAGACGCTGAAGACACTAAACCTGCCTTCCAGCGAGGAAGCAGCGGAAGTGACATTAGACGATCCGCTGTTGCAGGCGGTGCGGACATCCCAGAGAGTGTTTCCCCTCCATAGGGTATTTCGGAATATGATACAGGAAGAATGGGATTTGCCAGAGGCGGTCCTGAAGGGGGCTGGAGCGTTGGCTCGACTTTATCCGCTTGCGAACCGCAATAGGGAGCTGTTTCGTTCTCCAAAGGTAGTTGCGGCGGTATCGGCGGTCACTCAGAAAACCACAATTCCCGTGGAGGGGGACCGCAGTGCTGAAGGATGTTCAGGACAGGAGGTTCGACACTCTGTTGAAGCAGGTGTTCGATGTTTGCGCGCTGTCCATGCAGACCGGCTTCGGTGGCACGTGGCTGTTTGAGGTGGTCCCAGAGGTTGCAGGAGACCATCTGGAAGGGCAGCTTGAAGATGCCATGCGACTGGAGTCGGGAACCGCGTACTTGGCAGATTTTCATTCTGATCTCCTCCGCTGCTTGGCTAAGGGGATGGTCTCCGTATTAGCAGCTCGGAGGTATCTCTCTGGTTGAGAACCTGGTCGGCGGACAGTTCGTCTAAGGCTCGGCTTAGCAAGTTACCCTTTGGGGGTACGCTTTTATTTGGGGAGGATTTAGATAAGTTGGTCCAGGACCTCGGGGAGTCCCAGGGGGGACGTCTCCCAGAGGACAAGCAGAAGCAGGGCCACAGTTCTGCGGGATTCAGGGAGGTCCCGAGAGACTTTTGTAGTTTTCGTTCTCCCCGTTATGGACAGTCCCAGCGGGGGAAGTTCCCGCTTAGGGGTCAGGGGTTTCAAGGATTCAGGGGAGCAGGCCGGGGGTTCGCTCCTTTCCAGTCCTCGGCCACAAAACAGACACAGTGAGATAAGGCGGGCTCAGGAGAGGGTAGCTCCCAGGGGAGGTCGGTTGCGGGAGTTTTACCCTGCCTGGGTCCGAATTAAGTCAGATTAGTAGGTCCTGGAGGTCATGTGAGAGGGGTACATATTAGAACTCCATCGACCCGTTGTAGGTTCCTTTGTCCATTCTCCCTGCTCAGCCCTGGGCACAGGCAGGTGGTCCAGGACACGCTACAGCGGCTGCTGCAGCTTGAGGCGGTGCCTGCGGAGCAGTGCGGTTCCGGTCGCTACTCCATCTATTTCGTAGTGCCAAAGAAGGAGGGCACATTTCGCCCGATCCTGGCTCTGACAAGGGTGAACCGTTGTCTCCGGATTACCCATTTTCGGATGGAGACCTTGTGTTCTGTGCTGGCGGTGGTCCGGACCGGGGAGTTCCTGACGTCGTTAGATCTCACGAATGCTTACCTGCACATCCCGATTCGGCAAGAGCATCAGAAGTAGCTGAGATTTGCGGTACCCATGGGACATTTCCAATTTCAAGCGCTGCCCTTTGGGCTGGCAACGGCGCCACGGACGTTTCTCAAGGTCATGTGGTGGTGGTGGCGGCGGCGCTCCGCAAAGAGGGAGTACTGGTGCACCCATATTTGGATGATTGGTTGATCCGAGCGAAGTCGAGAGAGGACAGCTCGGCAGCGACGGCCCGGGTGGTCCAGATGTTCGAAGGCCTGGGCTGGGTAGTCAACTTTGCAAAGAGCAGGTTGGTACCATCGCAATCCCTGCAGTACCCTGCGGCGTGCTTCGAAACAAAGCAGGGGAAGGTGTTCCTGCCCAGGGCCCGGGCTCTAGGTCTGCGACAACTCGTCAGGCGTTTCTTTTCGAGTCCGGCTCCCACAGCATGGCAGTACCTGCAGTTGTTGGGAACAATGGCAGCCACGATAGAAGTGGTTCCGTGGGCCCGAGCACACGTGCGGCCGTTACAGGTGGCGCTTCTCCGTCGTTGGTCGCATCATTCGGATGTCCTATCGCAGAGGTTAGTTTGCCCTCAGAATGTGCGTCACGAGCTGCGATGGTGGTTGAGAACGGAGAATATGGAAGCCGGCATGCCACTGGACCGCCATCCTGGGGATTTCTCACGACAGACGCGAGCCTCCTGGGTTGGGGGGGGCTCATTGAGAAGGCAGGTTTGCCCAGGGTCGTTGGTCTCAGGAGGAGGCGTCTCGGTCCATCAACAGGTTGGAGTTGAGAGCGGTGTTTCTGGCGCTACCGGAGTTTCAGGACACTCTTGGTCGGGAGGCAGTCCGAGTCTTGTCAGACAATGCGACAACGGTGGCCTACATCAATCGGCAGGGGGGCACAGGAAGTACTACACTGGAAGCCGAAGCGGGTCAGCTGTGGGTGTGGGCCGAACACAATCTCCAGGCTCTCGCGGCTGAACATGTGGCCAGCGTAGACAATCTCGAAGCGGATTTCCTCAGTCGTCGCAGAGTAGACCCTGAGGAGTGGGTGCTACATCCGGGGGTGTTTTCTCTTCTGGTGAGACGCTGGGGAGTTCCGGTAATGGCTGTCATGGCGAGCTTCGAGTCTGCGCAGGTAGCAAGGTTTTTCAGCAGGCGCTGGGAACAGATGTCAGAGGGGCTAGATGCATTAGCGAAAAGGTGGCCAGAGGGAGTTCTCCTTTGTTTCTTCCACCTTGGGCCCTCATGGGCAGGGTGGTGCAGCGCTTTGGGAGACATCGCGGTCGGGTGATTCTGATCGCGCCCGATTGGTCCTGAAGGCCATGGTATGCAGATTTGGTACGGCTGTTAGTGGACGATCCGTGGTAGTTACCGCAGCGGGAGGAGCTCCTACGGCAGGGTCTGTTGCGCATGCCCTAGGTGAGTCGGTTCTCGCTTATGGCTTGATTCTTGAATGGGCTAGGATGACAGCTAAGAGTTATTCGACGGCGGTCATTTTCTACCTTGCTAAAGGCACGCAGGCGTTCCACCTCGCTGGCGTATGTCCGATTCTGGAGGATCTTTGCAGCTTGGTGTGTGGAGCGTAATAATCAGCCGTTGAGGGCTTCAATTTCGCAGGTCCTTTCCTTTTTGCAGGATGGAGTGCGGAAGGGATTGGCGGCCAGTTCCTTGCGAGTGCAGTTGGTGGCGATTTCCTGTTATAGGGGGAAAGTGCTCAGTCAGCCGGTAGGATCTCACAGTGACATTAGGCTTTTTCTGAGAGCTGTCTTGCTTCTTCGTCCATTGGTATGCTGTTCGGTGCCGAAATGGAAGCTGAATCTGGTATTGGAGGCTTTGCTTGAGCTACCGTTTGAACCGCTAAGCATCGCCACCCTGAAGGATCTTGCGTTAAAGAAGGTATTTCTGGTAGTTATTTGTTCCGCAAGGATGATTTCGGAGTTACAGGTTTTATCCTGTAGGGCACCTTATTTGTCTTTCTTCCATGATAAGGTCGTGCTACGCTCAGTGCCGGACTTTCAGCCGAAGGTGGTCTCGGCCTTTCATGTCAATCACGTGGTGTTGCTTCCAGTATTCTCTAAGCAGCAAAAGGAGACCATCAGAAGGCAGGTTACATCCCCTAGATGTTTGTCGGGTTCTTCGGAAGTATCTTCGGCGGACGCAGCCGTTTCGGAAGACTGACAGATTGTTTGTTTGTGGTTTTCGGGGGGCCGCGGAAGGGTGAAGCGGCAGCGAAAGCGTCCATTTCTAGATGGTTAAAGGCGGCTATTGCGTCGGCCTACCTTTTGAAAGGTAGGGTAGTTCCAGAAGGTCTCAAAGCGCACTCGACCAGGGCGCAAGCGGCGTCGTGGGCGGAGTACAGTTCGGTTTTGGTCGCGGACATTTGTAGAGCGGTGACTTCATCATCGTTGCATTCATTCTCGAAGCACTATCGGTTAGATGTGCAGGCGGCGGAGGACATTCGTTTTGGCTCAGCAGTGCTTCAGACTGGGTTTTCTGGTCCCTCCCGTTGATGTGCACTGCTCTGTTACATCCTCTATGGTTCCGGGACTGGACTAGAGGGACGAAAAGGAAGAATTAATTACTTACCTGCTAATTGTTGTTCCTTAAGGAACTCTAGTCCAGTCCCGGACCACTCCCAGGGTATGCAGCCTGAAGCTGTTGTCCGTTGTATCTTAGTAAAAGGGGTCAAATTGGAGAGGATGTCTCCGGAAGAGGAGTGGGGTTCCAGAGGATGCGGAGTGGAGCTACAATGGGAACCCCGCAGAAGCGCGGTTTTGTTTCTACGTTTTTGGCATTTCTACAAGGTCCTTCGTCGAAGAGAAGGCTAGAATATGCACAGGTTTTTAGATTCTAGCCAAAGTTTTTATTTAGTTTATCTTGTTGCTCTGCTGAGTTGCTTTGTCAATAGGTACTGGTGGAAGGTGGCGGTCCTTGCCTATTTATACCAGAGAGAGAAGAGCTGTGATGTCATTCAGTCTCCAAGGCTGCTGGAGGAGATTCTAAACTCTATGGTTCCGGGACTGGACTAGAGTTCCTTAAGGAATAACAATTAGCAGGTAAGTCTAATTAATTTTTCGTGGCCCCGCATCACTTCGGACAACCCCTGGCCCTCCCTAGGCAGGTATCACAGACTTACACTTCTACATGGGGCTTGGCTGAGACCTGCCACTTCTGACATCCAGTTGCCATGTTTCCAGAGTAATGAGTCCCTCGCTCTGCAGGACAGAACGGAACCCAGCACATTCGACAGGCAGACCGCCGTCTGATTTCCCATGGCAAAGGAGATCAGCCCACCCGTGACTGTCGCCTTTTCTTCGCCTCTGGCCTCCATAGGAAAGACTCAGTCAGATCCATTGCCACTGGAGCTATTCTTCATAACTGCACCAATCCAACTGGTTTCTCAGCTGCAGCAGGCCATATATGGGAGACAAGCAGTTTGACTCTGTCTCCATCTGCTGGTTTGAGGGAGATATCCATTTCTCTAGCCTGAATAACAAGGAATTACTATGATTAGTGAAACAGAAAGCATGATGAATAAACTATATGGTGGGAGAAGGCTTCCATCTAGCGGTAGATTGTTATTATATAGTACTGCTTTTTTTGTTTCTTATGTAATATCAATTCCACAAATAATTTGATTCTAAATCTCAGGTGCTGATTCACTTTTTTTGTTTATGCTGTGACTGAATTGGGGTAGTAAGGTCTGATAGGGTAACAGAGGGGTCATAGCCTTGCTTGAGTTTTATTACAAGCCTGACCTTGGGAAAATCACTTAACTGCTCTGAATAAGGCCTAGTTTTAGGCACAGGCAACATAGACATTTGCCTTCAGGCCCCAAATTTAGAAGGACCTTCCAGTTCCTACACTTGGAAACCGCTCCATACCTTTCCCTTCAGGTAACCTTAAGGTTGCCAACTGGCTCCAGATGCACCCAACAGGCTTGATCCAGTCCTGGGTTTACCCCATTGCCTGCAGGGACTTGTAGTCTTCCTTTTTTCTTATGGAGTGTAATGGAGAAATTTTAAAATTACATGTCCCTGCAGGCAATGGGGTAAACCCAAGACTGGATTAAGCCTGTCGGGCGCATCTGAAGCCAGTTGGCAACCCTAAGTAACCTGCAGGGAAAAGGAGGGAAGGGGTTGTAAGGGGCCACAGAGTGATTACGCTCTGTTCCTAGGTGTTCACGTGAGCTTTTCTCCCTTATTCATTTCATCAAGGAGAGGCCAGGACTGACACTGCGCAGCCTGTATCTATCTGTAACTCAGCTGGGAGCAGGCTGGGGGGAGGAGAAAAGAGACAGTATGCAACAACCAATAAGCTGTGACATAGGGGTAAAGGGAGCGCTGAATCGGGCTTGGGTGACGGGGGAGAAGGCTGGATCATCCCTGGCCAGGAGGATGGGGGGAAAGTGTGGCATATGTTTACAGGC
The DNA here is from genome assembly GCA_033557465.1 of Ichthyophis bannanicus. NCBI lineage: Eukaryota > Metazoa > Chordata > Amphibia > Gymnophiona > Ichthyophiidae > Ichthyophis > Ichthyophis bannanicus. The sequence goes on from CM066042.1 coordinate 233,393,571, forward strand.
CCTGCAGTGCTAATACCCTCACATGGGTTCCTTAATAATCAGCCGCCCTTGTGGAGAGGGAGTAGAGCTGCCAAGGATTGTGAGCACACACTTGCTTACAGGCCCTGCAGTGACCTCTTTCCACTGCTGTCATGGGCTAATTGGAGGAGATGAGGACTAGGAGCATGTGTCCCTGTTCTCTACCCATGTTCTTCCCTGCTGGACATACATCAGCCACCTGCCAAGAGTACTGGTGGACATAGGAGGTTCCAAGTCCCAACCCTTCTTTGAACTCAAACTTAGCTTCTAGCCCTTCATGGAAGGGACATTGTAGTGTAGTAACATAGTAGATGGCATGTGGTTGCCTGTATTACTGCAAGGACTTCTAGCATTTAGTATTAACTTCTTTGACATACATTCTGGCAGCCCCTGTAGGGGTTAAGTGCGAGGTTAAGTGATAATTAAAAACTTTAAGGGTTAAAGGATTATAATGTTCCTGGTTCATAATCACTCAATGGCTGCCCTGAATCTCAAAAAACTCTAAAGAACAACAGCCACGCTGCTATACCATGTGGGCAACTACTTTGGCCGGAACAGGAAGAAACCCAGCACAAGAAAAACCATATAAGGAAGTATCATGAGCCCAGTAGGTGTAGATCTGAACTTGAAAGTCCAGACATAGGCCTACAGGGGCAATGTGCCAAGGAGCACGTACGCAAGAAACCATAAGCTGGCAACATATATGTTAGGCCATGGCCCTGAAGCAAGCAGGTGGCAGGATGACAGACGGTAAGTATAAGGGAAACAGGGGGATTTTGGAAGGCCAGGGGATTTTGTAACAGGAACTAAGGGACAGAAAAAGGCAATGATAAAAGATAAGAGGGGAGGGGGGAGAGAACACAGGAGGAATGGGTCTGGGGACTGTATGCACAAAAAGGGAAGCAAAGAAAAGTATAAATGTAACACGCTTTTTATATTCGTGGGAGGAGTTGCTCTTGAGATGCCAAGTGCTCGATAGAACTCTCTTCCCCACCACTGCCTGCATTGATCATCAGTTATCCAATAAACTGAAATTCTGATTGCACCTGTACTGACTCTGGTTCTGATCATTACAGGCTATTAGTAATAATTAGGTTGTGGTCTATTTTGTACGAAACAGGGCCGTACACCCCAAAGCTTAGAATCAGGTGAGAACAGTACTATGAGTACTTAATCAAATGTCACTAGGTTCTGCCTTCTGTTTTTCCAAGTTTAGAAACTAAGGATTGTCTGTGTTTTAGGGGGCATGGAATAAACTCCATTACCTTTTTAGCTGCCACTACCCACCCCAGAAGGGTGGGTAGTGGCAGCATTTCCACTACCCTTTCCAGGAACAAAAAGATATATATATATATATATAATTTCCTGCATATTCACTGGACATCCTGAAAACTAAACTAGCTAGAACAGGGTTGGCCAACTCTGGTTCTAGTGCATCACGATCCAGCCTGGTTGTCAGAATGTCCCTAATGAATATTTGTGAGGTATATTTCTATCCACTGCCTCCCACTGTATGCAAATATACCTCACGAATATTCATTTAGGGACATCCTGAAAACCAGGCTGGATCGTGATGCACTAGGACCAGAGTTGGCCATCCCTGAGCTAGAGGGATCCGGAGCTGGCTTGGGAAACAGTGCTCCAGAATATATTTCCGCACACTGTAGAAGCTTCATTGCTTGTAGGATATTGCTCAGTTTTTGTTGTCCTCACTGGATCTCTACCATCCTGGACAGATGAGTATACCAAGATCCCAACATAATGAAAACCCAGCTGACTCCTCCCTAATATCTTGCTACTATTCTTTGTAATGAAAATCTAACCAGAGAGGCTATTACTAAAACACACAGCTTCTCTTAAGACACTGTGGCTTTGCTAGACAGTACCTGCCACTGCTAACTTCCTGACTTGAAACTTGGTGTACAGGTAATTGTAGCCTCTGGTATCAAGCCAGTTACCTTTTGGCTTGCAGTATTACAAAGCAGTTGTTGTGAATACATGACTTACCTAGTGTGTTTTGTGTACACTACTGACAAAGCCTCCCCCCATCCCCCAACACACTATCTCATTATAGAAAAGGAATAGTACAGATAGCAGCAGTGCAAACTTTTCTCCCCTTCTCCCATCACAAAACATGCTGTGGTTACACTTCTCTTCAAAAAACCTTCACTACATCTTACCTCTCCTTCCAATTCTTGGCCCATCTCCCTCCTCCCTTTTGCATCCAAATTACTCGAATGTGTGGTAACACCGCTGTCTTGACTTTCTTTCCTCTCAAGCCGTTCTACTATAGATCCCCTGCAATCTGGCTTTCATCCTCTACATTGTACAGAAATAGCCCTTGATGTAGTCCCAGTAACAACTTCATGGCCAAATCCAAGGTCCTTTACTTGATCCTCATCCTTCTTGACCTATCTGCTGCTTTTGACGCTGTTGACTGTCACCTTCTTCTTGATACCCTATTCTCACTTGGCTTTAGGGGCTCTGTTCTGTCTTAGTTTTCTTCTTATTTCTCGCACTTTTAGGATATATTCTGGTGGAGATTCCTCCACTGCTATCCCCCTTTCAGTTGGGGGTACCTCGGAGATCTATTTTGGGACCTCCTTCTTTTCTCTCTCTCTCTCTACTCATTCCCTTGGTGCCCTGATCTGTTCCCATGGTCTCAACACACTACCAAGACCCTTATCCACTTTCTAGTCACCTCCCATTTAGTCTATTGCAACCTGCTCGTGCAGGTCTCCCCCTGAATCATCTCTCTTCTGTTTAATCTATTCAGAACTCGGCCACAAGGCTAATCTTTCCTCTGTGCCTCTATGCTCATGTAACTCCTCTTTTCAAGTCGCTTCACCGGCTCCGTCCATTTCTGCATCCAGTTCAAACCTCCTATTGACCTACAAATGCATTCATTCTGCTGCTCCTCACTACCTCTTCTCTCCTCTCCCCAGACCTCTCCTTGGATACTCTGCTCATCAGATGCAGGGCTGCTGAAGCGCATGCAGAAAGGAGTAGAAGTGCCTACAAAAAGATCGTAAAGTCACTGCTAGGTTTGGGCTGTACGCTTACTGGGACCAAGAGGATGACATGCTTGCTGAATCACTGTGTGCATGCTCTGTTGGGGGGGGGGGGGAGGGGGAAGGGTAGCTGATGGCGAAGGGACAAATGGTGAGGTATCAATTGCACCTGTCCGTGCAGGAATAAGGGAAAAAGTGGCTCAGAAATGGAGGACTAGATCGTCACAGAATATGGAGGTGCAAGATTTTATGTGATGCAGAAACTAGCTATAGAGGCAATGAGGGTATATTTGTAGTATTGCCTGTAACTTTGCACAGCTTCACAGATGGAAACTTTACAGATGAACCGTGAACACACTGAGAATGTACTCTTCGTAGAGCATGGGGGGGGGGGGCTCCCTTCAGTGTACCCTGCAGAACTTGCTTTGTTTAAAATATCCTGAATAGGAGACATTACTAGAGTGAAATGAAAATGCTTTCACATTGTACCAATATCTCCATTAAGGTGAATTTTTTGCATGCTGCGCCTTTCATCTTTCGGTGGCTGTTTGGTTCACGTATCAGTTTTTGGACTGTGCTGTGCTCTGTAGATGGAGGGCAGGGCAAGGTTCAAACCGTTGATGTGAAAACCATGCCGCTTTGGAAGGAAGAGACAAGGCACCATAGCAAGAGAAGAGGTGCAGACTGTGCAGGGATAGGGCATCGAAGAGGGTAAGTGGGAGAGAAAGGTGTGTGCGGTGAGCATGGATTTTGTGAGTGGGTGGGCAATGAAAGAAGGGATTGTGAAATTGGATGGGGTCGGGAGGCGGTGAAGAACAGAGCAGAGACTCTGAAGGTGAGTGAATGCAGGGCAGAGGGACTTTGTGATGGGGAGGAGAGAACAAGACATTGAAAACTGGAGACAAGAGCTTAGTGCAAGAGCAAGGAAAGAGCACCAGCACGGGCAAGTTAAATGCAAGGCATTGATAAGGCAGGCAAAGAGAGAATTTGAGAAGAAGCTTACCGTGGAAGCAAAAACGCGTAACATTTATAGCAAAAAACCTGTGAGAGAGTTAGTTGGACCATTAGATAATAGAGGGGTAAAAGGGGCACTAAAAGGGGACAAGGTCATAGCGGAGAGACTGAATGAATTCTTTGCTTCGGTCTTTACTGAGGAATATGTAGGGATGTTACCCAAGACTGAAGTGGTATTTAAAGGTGTGGAAGAATTGAAGGAAATATCGATACATTGGGAAGATACAACTATTAGCAAATCACCTGGACTGGATGACATACATCCAAGGGTGTTGAAAGAACTGAAATATGAGATTGCAGACCTGCTATTAGTAATCTGTGAACTATCATTAAAATCATCTGTAATGCCAATTTTTAAAAAGGGTTCCAGGGGTGATCCGGGAAACTACAGACTGGGGAGCCTGATGTCAGTACCGGGAAAAATGGTAGAAACCATCATAAAGAACAAAATTGCTGAACATAGATAGTCATGGTTTAATGGGAGTCAGCCAACATGGCTTTAATATCTTGTCTTACTAATCTGTTATTTTTTTGAAGCTGTGAATAAACAGGTAGACAAAGGTGAGTCGGTTGATATTGTGTATCTGGACTCTCAGAAAGTCTTTGACAAGGTCCCTCATCAGAGACTTTTGGCAAAACTAAAAGGTCATGGGATAGGAAGCAGTGTACTATTGTGGATCAGGAACTAGTTAAAAGGTAGAAAGCAGAGGGTAGGGCTAAATGGCCAATTTTTCCAATGGAGAAAGGTGAATAGTGGAGTACCCCAGGGATCTGTGCTGGGTCTGTTGCTTTTTAACATATTCATAAATGACCTGGAAATGGGAATAACGAGTGAGGTTATCAGATTTGCAGATGACATAAAACTATTTAAAGTTGTTAAATCCCATGAGGATTGTGGAAAATTGCAAAAGGATCTTGATAAATTGGAAGACTGGGCATCCAAATGGCAGATGACATTTAATGTGGACAAGTGCAAAGTTATGCACCTAGGATAGAACAACCCAAACTATGGTTACACGATGCAAGGTTCCACATTAGGAACCACCACCCAGGAAAAAGATTTAGGTGTCATCATGGATAACATGTTAAAACCCTTGGCCCAGTGTGCAATGACGGCCAAGAGAGCAAATAGAATGCTAGGTATCATAAGGAAAGGAATGAAAAATAAAACAAAAGATATTATAATGCCTCTGTATCGTTCCATGGTGCAACCGCACCTTGAATATTGTGTGCAATTCTGGTCGCTGTATCTTAAAAAGGATATAGCGTTATTAGAAAAGGTTCAGAGAAGAGCCAGCAAAATGGTAAAGGGGACGGAAGGATACCCCTATGAAGAGAGGCTAAAAAGGTTAGAGCTCTTCAACTGGAAAAGAGACGGCTGAGGGGAGATATGATAGAGGTCTATAAATTAATGAATGGAGTGGAACGGTAAACATAGATTGATTGTTTGTTATCAGAATATAGAAAGACTAGGGGACATGCAATGAAGCTACAGGGTAACCTATTTAAGACTAATAAGAGAAAATATTTTTTTCACTAAACGTGTAATCAAACTCTGGAATTTGTTACTGGAGGATGTAGTGAAAGCTGTTGGTGTAAGCTGGGTTTAAAAAAGGTTTGGATAAGTTCCTGGAGGAAAGGTCCATAAACTATTATTAAAAGGGACCCAGGATATCACTGCTTGACCCAATACAAGCATTGAGGAACCTGTTTCTTTTAGGGAGAGTGCTAGGTACGTATGACCTAGATTGGCCACATTTGGAAACAGGATACTGGGCTTGAAGGACCTTGGTCTGACCCAGTATGGCATATCTTATGTTCCTATAAGGGACAAGGGAGGAACGTGGTGGTGAGTAATTACTGGGGATTTGCTAGATTCTGAGAGAATGATTTGGGGAAAGAGTGAAATGGAGTTCGTTGTGGAAATGTGTTGACCAGAAGAGCTGCTGTAAAGTGGGTAGGGTTAAGAAAAAATACAGTATGAAAGGTCTGAAACACTGGGGGAAGGAAAGGAAAGGATTAAGTATATTAAGGTAGTAAGAAATCTTGGGTCTGGGGAAGTAGTGAAAAGGGGCAATGGGAGGTTGGGTAGGAGTCAAGAGACAGAAGGGGCTGGAGGTACTCGGCCCTGCTTTTTGGCATCCTGCTAGCCGGGTACCTACAGTATGACCTGGATTGATCACTGTTAGAATCAGGATTCTATGATTGATGGACGTTTGGTCTGACCCAGTATGGAAATTGTTATATTCTGACTGCCTGCTGAAAATTAACCTGTGGTTTCCAACTATTATTGACAGATCCCAGGCTCTGCACACATAGAGAATATACCCATTGGAAAAGCAGGTGTCTTCAGCCAATCCTCGCAGGCCAATAGGAAAATGTCGAGATGCATCTGCGGTAGCACATAATAGCTCAGCCTCCATAAAATGTGGGTGCCATGGGCTACAGTGGGTGAGATTGTCAGACAATAAAGGTTGAACATATGTTATGCTTTTGTGATTTGAATATGCCAGCTTTGGGAATGTTAATGGGCAACGTCACTGATGTTTTTATATTTTGGCAGCAAAGAAGGACATGCACTTATGTTTCTCTTGTCTCTAGTATTGCACTGCATACAGAGTGGCTTCTTGGAGTTTCGTTCATTTTTTATCTGTATAGTTCTTTTTTTCTGATTTCTGATCACTTATTCTGTACCTGGTGAGGTTCTGCATATGCAAATAAGGTGAGATATTTTGCGAGTATGTAGCTTTTCGTGTAAGCCTGGCTAGTTTTTGTTTCTCTATAAGAGGTAGGTTCTAGGGACTGGTGTACTGTTTGCAATGCTGCCTTTTCATAGATCCTGTGGCATTCTGTTCATTTGTTGAAGACATCCAGATGGAAGGGAAAGGGTGGTGGATAGGATGTGCCAAAATGTCATTTGGTTTGCCTTGTCCCCTCTTACATATAGCTTGGCCTCCCTCTTCCATTGTCACATCAGATACTTCTGGTCTAGTGATTACAGTGGTCTGCTCGTCTTCTCAACCACATGTTGACTGACAGGTTATCTGTCCCCAGCAGATCTTGTGAAGGGAACTCCCTCCCTGCTCCCAAATCGGAGGGGGATGGGCCCTCTTATGATTGGGGGGGGGGGCCTCTGTAAAATTTTGCTTGGGGACCCAAAATATGGATTTACGCCATTGACGTGTGTGAATTCCTGCAGTACCTGCTCAACACCCCAAAATGCACTGTGTGGACATGAAGAGCACACTGTGGTTAGTGCAGGTGAGATTGGCAGAAAGAGGCAATGTTGCAATTACTGCAGGTGGTGGTTGTGCATGGGTCCAATGCGCATTACAAGATATGCCCCAGTAGTAACTGCTGGGCACATGCTGGCCATGCCAGGGGTTAACACCGAGGTTTTGCACTAAACACATGGTGAGTACAGAACCTTGCCGCGCTTTAGTGAAAGGGCCCCTAATGGTTTTACTGCAAACTGGCCTCCCTCGGCAAGCCTTGAGAATATTTACGCCAAATTAAGCATACTTATACTCCACTCATGATTTTGTAAATATATCAGTGCAAATAGGAAGTGGTTATTTACCCTGTTAAACAGTGCAGGGACTAGAAGGTGCTCCATGAAACCAACCAGTAGCAGATTTAAAACAAATTGGAGAAAACAACATTTTTTTCACTCAATATGTAATTTAAGCTGAAGAATTTGTTGCCAGAGGACATGGTTAAGGCATCTGGCATAGCTGGATTTAATTATCGCTGAAAGAAAAGCTCATAAACAGCCAAGTAAACTTGTGGAAAGCCACTACTTATCCCTGGGAGGAGCTGCGAGAAATGGAGCTATTCCTTTGAGGTCTGCCAGGTATTTCCTAGTGATCTGGATTGGCCACCAGAGACGCAGGGTATTAGGCTCAACGACAAAGAACAAAACTGCTGCGTAATACAAGCATAAGAATATAAGACATCCAGCATCCAGTTTTGTTAATTCTAACCTCTTCCCCTCCCCCCCCCCGCCATTGCTCAAAGATATCACCAATTGACTGCCTTGTGTGCTCCTTGTATTAGGTTCTAGCCAAGGCACAGCAAACCCTAGGTTTCAGTTAAGAGGCGCTGCTCTGGTGGCTGGCCTAGACAAGGAGGGGAGAGGATAAGGGCTTGAGGAAAGTTCCAGTTCAGCTGGCAGCTCAAGAGAATCAAAAATGTTTTTATATCTAAAACTTTTATGATATTACAGTATAAGCTTTCGCTTTTTGAAATTTAACAAGTATTAAAGAGTGAGCACAACCTTACAAAAGCACTGACAATATAATTTTTATTGACATGGTACATTTTAAGATAAATAGTTTTGAGCAATACAGGAAAAAATATTCTCCAAACCAACAAAAAAAAGGAAATACACAATATTCATAAAATACAACTCTCTGGGACATTGCACAGTGGAAACATTTGTATCCTTAACAGTTTTTGTAGTACATTCCATAAAAGTAGTGCAGAATTGCTGACCTCAGTCCCTCAACCTGGGAATGTTTTTTTTTAATGGTTTTTGTGTTTTACATTTTTTCATTATTTTTGGTAATAATTGACTTGGAAAATAGTGTTAGCTTTTTTTGAAGTTTAACAGACAAACTAAACCATGTAAGAAGCTGCATCCAAAAAGGTCAAATTAAAAAGCACTTAGCACTTATAAAGCGCCACGCACGCAGCGCTGTACAGCTAGCCTACCAGAGGTGGCTAACATACAAGAGACAGTCCCTGCCCGTCCAGAGAAGCTGCTGTGCCAGTTTCAAGAGGTCAGTTAAATGAAGGTTGTAGAGTGGACAGGAGAATCCTGTTCATTCTTTCTCCAGCGCCTGCTTGAACATCCTGCAGCCCTTTCCTTTCCCATTAATGTGAATCTCTGACTGGCAGGGAAGGGGGATAAGGCATGCCAAGACAAATTTTATGAGAGGCTTGGGTCTCCAAGAATCTAGCAGTGGTGTGATCTGCAGTTACACTTGGAGTAGGCTAAACAGCTTGTGGCTTTTAATGTACCTCTGGATACTTTCAGAAACCCCATTGGTGTTTTTTAAGCATTTTTGCCTGTGATCCAGAAGTTCCCAATTTGATTCTGTTATTCATATGACCTTGATGCCACTTAGACTTCGTCTAGATTAGGGGCACCGATATTGATTTGTAGGCTATGATTATCCAGTACAGGGAGGTGTACTTGCAACTGTAAGAATCACACATTATGTGTAGCATAATTCACAATGCAGGTTACACATTGTAGGAGAGAGAATTTAGACTTTATTTTGGTGTCAGCTTACAGTCTACCATTCTCCGTTTCCATTCTTGCTGCAAAGGCACATGTAACCCTATTCCACAACCAGGATTCTGATTGCTGTTTATTCCCCAGCCATTCAGGAGCTTTACAGCTGACAAATGTCCAGCACCTTAAATTGCTCTTTCCTACTACCCCTCTAGTATGCCCTAGAGAAGCATGTCAGTATGACTGACTTTTGAAAGTTAACTCAGTTAAAATGCTTTAAAAGAAACATCTTAATTTCAAGGCAAGAAATAAAATACTTTAGGTGCACAGGATGTGCACTTTACACAGTTGACATGGCAGGTTAAAGCCCTTGTAACTTAAATAATAGCACCTGGAATTTTTGTAACTGAGATACGCCCACATTGGCTAAACACCCTCGCTCTTACGGTTCTGCACACGATGTGCTTAGCATGGTGGACTGTCCCATTCCAATATTATTGATGAGCAGGGCTCAAATTACGCCAGTGCTGCATGGGAGAATTCCTGCTACTACATTGGGAAGCAGGCCGCCTCATCTCAGAGTAAAACGATTCTTGCTTTAGCAGTGTTCCCGCTGCTCTTCTGTCCTGCCTATGGAAACCAGCATCTTAAATCTGGCCCTAAGTGGGTTGGGTATTTCGGTGCTGTCCTTGACCATGTAAAGTGTAAGAATACCAACATGAATGTGGACAACCATTTTTTTTTTTTTTTTGCATGGTTGGAAATCCTGTTACTTGCTAAATGGAAAGATGAAAACTCAAAATGTTACCCTGCCACAGACAAACTGGAAGGTCAGTGTTTGAAAGGGTTAATTTCAACTTGCAGGTTATGGCACATTGGCTGCAGGTTTTGAATGACTGGATGGATACTCGAGAAAATAAAGAAATTCTGCTGCTGAAACTTCAAACTCCTGCCTGCCCTTTGAGGCTCTGAAACAGCTGCCCTTAAAGGGCACCTTACCTGGCTCCCCACCACCTGCCTATCTACTTTCCGTTTCCTTGCCCTTCCTATGTAACTCCCTCCCAACCTACCTTCCTGTAGAATCCAATTATAAAAATGTCTAAACAGGTCTCAAGACCCTGTTCTTTACCCAGGTATCTGGGGACCAAATAGGCAGCGATATCTTTCCCTGATTACCTTTCTCAGGGTTGTTACTCCCCTTCTCTCGCCTCACAGCTCATGCTACGCTGGACTTTCATGGCTCCACTATTAGGTTTGTTTGTTTTTTTTAATTGTAAACTGCTTTGACAACTATAGTACTGAAAAGTGGCAAAGCAAAAAGTCTAAAACTAAACAAAAAGAGGGGAATCCTTCTCCTTTTGGTGCATTCCTACAGCATTGGGGAATGAGAGAGCAGTGAACTGTGGCTATTTTCAGGGTAACCAAGGCCATGAAAAACTCTCTCTGCTATATGATTTGGGAGGGCTGGCAGGTGACACAAGAAGAGATTTTACTTACAAGCCGATTCCCCCAGTCTGTCTAAAGTATGTCATACAATTTTAACTGAGAAACATGGAAGGCAAACGCTTTTTTCCTTAATACTTTCAGTAATGCCAAAAGAGTTAATCTGCATTCTTTAGAAGCAGGGTTTCAGAAAAAAAGGATGCAGATATTGCCCAGCCCTGGATCACCCAGGGGTAATGAAATGTCCATTGAAAGCTGCACAACGCTTGGCTTTAGAGAAACTCTAATGGGGACTTGCATAGTGGAAAGCATTTCAAATGGACCAAGGGGGAATGGAATTGGTGGATTCTGAAACACCCACACTGCTCTCCAAATTTGGAAAAGTGCTTTTTTTCTTTGTGCATGGGCTTCACAATTTAATAATGTGGGGAAGCCCACTGCCCTGGAGTCGGACTCTAATCTCCAAGATACCAAGGAAGGGCCAGCTGCTGCTCATTGAGTTGAAAACTTTTATGCTGGCACCATCTAAGAAAAGTTGCTACAGTTACCTTAACATGCACTAAAGCAAGTAGAACTGGCTGACCTATCAATGGACACCCTGGAGTTTAGCGCATCCCTTAACCAGGATTACTAGAAACATGGATGGGTATGGTAGAGAATGGACCGTGCAACACATTCCCTTTCTCCTCTATACTCTCAAGCAAAGCATGCTTTGCACTTTCTCAGACTAGGCTCCGCCAACGTTTTGGTTTTGAGCTAGTTTTGCAGATGTTATGTTTTAAAATGCCACCACCATATCAACAAATAAAAGCTTAGTAGGTATCTCCAAGCCTTGGTACTAGGGAAAAAGTTTGATGTGAAATTAAAGATAAAATGGTTTATGAATCCATCCCTTGTCCCAAGTGTTTTAGGAAAGCCAGGATTTGTCTTCAGGATAACTGCCTGCAGGAGTCTTACAACACTGACTGGAGTCTCATTGCTAGTATGAGTGGGAGCAGGGTTTAATTTTAGTGGATAACTGATTAATTTCAACATGGACTTGAAATTTACACTCTTTCTGGGGTAAAGGGGCACACAGATTTATTAAAATATAAATACATGATGGTTAAATGGCTAAAATTAATTCTAGACCAATCTGCTCATTTTGTTTCCACATTTTCCAGCCTCGGACTGCTCAACTATTGCAGTGTTGTCCGAAAGCATGTCTCTCACAAAGTCTCTGGGGAAAACCCCCCCTGAATTTTCTGAGGGATTTTGTTTTTTGTTTTTTTGAGAGAACTTCCCAACCCATACCCTATCTTTAGAATTGCAAGAACCTTGTTTCGGCAAAGCCAAGCTTTTAAGCATATCTTTTTCACAGTGGGCTTACAGCACCATAGAGAAGAACTTTAGCATTACATTTGTGTTATGAAACCCTCCGCTGAGGTTTAGCACAGGGCTGTAAATGTAGGGTTTCTGCATGTTTTAATGCGCCTTAAGTCACTTAGTGCCTGATGCTGCACAGTAGATGTAGTGACCAGAATACTTCATGACTATTAATGTGTCTACCGAGGGCAACCACAGTTCAAGGGTGTTTTAGCCCCTTAGTCGGCTAGAAAGGGGCGGCTTTCAATGACCGGCTGCCAGTTGGGAGGGCCATGTCACAGCTGAGCATGAAGATACAGTGACTTCCGGAGGCGTAGAGTATGGGGCCGGGGCTGTTTGTTTTTACTATAGCCACATTCTATCATCATGGCCTGACAAATCATTGTGGCAGTTCAGGAGTTGCTATAGACTAGGCCCTGGTTTGCGTGTTTGGTTTCTTAAATTCCTTTTGGACAGTGGTTCTCAAGTTTCAACCAACTGCTCCATCTTTCTTTTTGATATCCATAACAAATATGCATAAAATATTTGCATGCCGAAAATTCGAGGGAACGTAAATGTTATTGCACTATTTATAAAAGTCGGTTGCATAACGTTTGTGCATTTCGTCCCAGGGCCTGCTCTGCCAATATACTTGCAGCAAACAGGTGTGCTAATAGTATAAAATCAGACCCCCTCCAATACTTCAGGGCAAGGCAAGATCTTCAAGTGCATGGGCACTTGCTCCAAAGCTCTTGTTCATGCCCATGGGTATGGGGAACTTGGAAATTACTGCTCGCTCGGTGCCACTTCCAATGTTAGTGCTAAGCAGAATAGAAGAGATTCGGCACGGACTCTGTTCTTAAAGATCTTGCCTTGCCCGACGGTTGGAGAGAGGGGGAGGGTTAAACTTCACCTTCTTCTCATTTTGAAAACAGTAACGTTTTCTTGAGGGGGGCATAACAATGATACTAGTTTATTTAAAGGGCAGCACTACCACAGAGACTGTGTGTGTGTGTGTTTTTTTTATCTGTCACATGCACAGTGAAAATCCTTGACCATCAGACGTGTAGGGTGTGTGTTTTATTGACCCCAGTAGGTATCAGTTTTGCTTAAAACACACAAACCACCTGCTGTTGCATGTGTAAAGTGCAATTTTGTCTTATCCAGGAGGGGGAGGATTGTCCTGGTCTTGACGACTAGAACCAGGAGGATATAGTATAGACTCAGCTGGGAAATATGACAGGAGACAGGCCTTTTGCTGGCATTTTGCATTAAAAGTTTACATATATATAGTCATTTTAAGTTAAATTTAAAAGAAAAATAAGTTGAAGTAATCTTTCTGGAATTCTTATAAGAAATGAAATGTTTTAACATGCTTGCTGCTAATTTAGACATGGTATAGTATGTAGGAAATTGTTGTGAATTTTTTTTTTTTTTTTTTTAAATGTGCACCCTGCCTCTCTGAGGTAGACAAGAAATGGATATTTAGCTGGGTGAGGCAGAATTTGCTTTGTGGTTCAAGAATTGAAGACAGGTTGCATTTGAATGGAAGAAAAGGGGCAGGTAAGTTTCATAACTGCTCAAATTACAAAAGATAACAGGAGGAGTATCGTTGCATGGTGCGACCACACATTGTGTGAAATTCTGGTTGTTATATCTTAAAAAGGATATAGCAAAATTAGAAAAGGTACAGAGAAGAGCCACCAAAATGGCAAAGGGGATGGAAGGATACCCCTGCAACAAAAGCCTTAAAAGGTTAGGGCTCTTCCACTTGGAAAAAAGAAGATCGAGGGGAGATATGATAGAGGTCTATGAAATAATGAATAGAGTGGAACGGGTAAACATAGATCAATTTTTTACTCCTTCAAAAAGTAGAGAGATTAGGGGACATGCAATGAAGCTACAATGTAACCCATTTAAAACGAATAGAAGAAAATATTTTTTCACTCAATGTGTTATCAAACTCTGGAATTCATTACCAGAGGGTGTAGTAAAAGCTGTTACTGTAGCTGGTTTAAATAAGGTTTGGAGAACTTCCTGAAAGAAAGGTCCATAAACTGTTATTAAAGAGGACCAGAGAACTCCATTGCTTACCCTGGGATAAGCAACGTGGTATCTGTGTACCTTTTTGGGAACCTGACAGGTACACTTGACCTGGATCGGCCACTGCTGGAAACAGGATACTGGGCTTGATGGACCTTGGTCTGAGCCAGTATGGCATATCATGTTCTTATGATGGAGCTGGCTGAATGACAACATTATGGTCATTGGGCCAGTCTGGGCTGAGGGTGAGAATCCTAACTGCAGTACAGTAACAGCTACTGTCCAGGTACAGAGTACATACAGACAGGGATTCAAAGGGTACGCAGAGGTACCTCATAAATGAACACTATATAATAATTTCATTAGAGACGGACATTTTAGAAATGGCATCTTTAGTCTTTTCTTCTTGATCTTCATAATTGATTCCAATAGCACTGTGACAGTCAGGATTCTGTTTCTGATGTCATTACAGAAAATTCTCCCTATCACAGCATGACCTAAAAGCCCACGTTTTTAGGAGCAGTTCTATTTCCAAACTCATAAAGAGTAGTTACTCACCTGTAACAGGTGTTCTCCAGGAGCAGCAGGAATCCGTCCTCACATACGGGTGTCATCAGCGCTGATGAAGCACCAGCGGAGCATTTCCCCAGCTTTCCATGAAAGCCTTTGGGAATGCAGCACGCATGCGCGGTTCCCTTCCCGCTTAAAGGTGCCATCTTACCTCAGTCAAATGACATAGCTAAGAACAGCACACAAAAATGAAAAATGAACTATGTACAACTGCAACTCCAAGGGGAGGAGGGAGGGTTGTGAGGACTGATTCCTGCTGCTCCTGGAGAACACCTGTTACAGGTAACTACTCTTTCTCCAGGACCAACCAGGAAGTCAGTCCTCACATATGGGTGACTCCCTAGCTCTGGGCTACCAGGAACCCAGGCTGAACAAGAGAACTCCCTCTAGTCTCAGCATCAAAGAAAGGCTTTTCAAGGACACAACCCCCACCGGTAGCCCAACAGAGGGCAGGAGTTGCCTAAACCTCAAAGAGATTCCGGAGTACTGCTTGGCCAAAAGCACTGTCCCTACGGGACTCCCTCTCCAGACAGTAATGGGCCGCAAAAGTCTGGCTTGAAGACCAAGTTGCAGCCCTGCAGATGTCTACCAAGGGCACAGAGCGGAGATGAGCCACTGAGGCAGCCATTGCCCTGACACGGTGGGCCGTAACCCGACCCTGCAAAGGAAGGTCAGCCGCCCTGTAAGCCCAGGTGATACAGTCAGCCACCCAGATGGACAAGGTATGCTTGGACACAGCCAACCCCAAGTTATTAGGGTCAAAAGAAAAGAAGAGCTGAGTAGCCCTTCTATGCCCTTGCGTACGGTCAAGGTAGAATGATAAGGCCCTCTTACAGTCCAGGGTATGCAAGACTGCTTCAGCCGGGCTTGCATGAGGCCTAGGGAAGAATGTTGGAAGAGCCACCTCCTGATTGAGGTGGAAAGAGGAGACAACCTTTGGGAGGAACTTTGGATGAGTCCTGAGGACCACCCTGTTCCTATAAATCCTAGTGTAAGGCCTATCACAAACCAGGGCCTGAAGCTCACTCACTCACCTAGCCGAAGTAAGGGCTATCAGGAAGAGTGTCTTCCATGAGAGGAAGCGTAGTGGGCAAGTAGCCATCGGCTCAAAAGGTGGGCGAGTCAGTTGCTGCAAGACCACATTCAACTCCCACTCAGGGGCAGGAGGACGGATTGGAGGCTTGAGCAAAAGCAAGCCCCTGAGAAAACGGGACACCAAGGGGTGAACCAACAGAGAATGTCCTTCCACCAGTGAGTGGTGAGCTGCTAGAGCTGAGAGGTGGACCCGAACAGAATTGGACTTGAGTCCCTGATTGGACAAGTGCAGTAAGTACTGAAGCACCACTGGTACAGTACAGGAGAAAGGATCCTCTGTACGTAGCTGACACCACACAGAAAACCTTTTCCACTTGAGAGCATAGGTTTTCCTAGTGGACTGTTTCCTAGAGGCTAGGAGAACCTCCTCAACTTCCTGAGGGAGGCCCCAGGGAGCCAAAACTACCCTTGCAGCCTCCAGGCCATCAAATTGAGATTTTTGAGATTGGGGTGCAGAAGGGAACCTTGATCCTGAGAGAAAAGGTCTGGTTGCAACCCCAGAAGCAGTGGGGGATCCACTGCTAGCTGAAGCAGAAGTGGGAACCAAGGTTGCCTCGGCCACCTGGGGGCCACCAGCAGGACTGAGGCCTTGTCCTGAAGAATCTTGAAAAGAGTCCGGGCCACCAAGGGCGTGGGAGGAAACGCATACAGGAGGCCTTGAGACCATGGAATCAGAAAAGCATCTGCTGCTATCCGCAGAGGATGCGGTTGCCTGGAGCAAAACTTTGGCAGTTGCTTGTTTAGTGGACTGGCAAACAGGTCTATCAAAGGGAGACCCCATTTTAGGAAGATCTTCTGAACAACCAAGGGATGCAGCTGCCATTCGTGGGGCTGCAAAATTCTGCTCAACCGGTCAGCCAGGTAGTTTTCCTGGCCTGGAAGGTACACAGCCTTGAGGAGCATGTTATGCTTGAGGGCAAACGAACAAAGGTCCTGAGCCTCCCGACAAAGGAGTCTGGACCCCGTCCCGCCCTGTTTGTTCACATAAAACATGGCCACCTGGTTGTCCGTCTGAATCAGGACAGATTGATGAGCCAGGGCATGAGAGAAAGCTTTGAGAGCTAGGCAAATAGCCCTGAGTTCCAAGAGATTGATTTGCTGTGCCACCTCCCAAGGAGCACTTGTCTAGACAATGAGCTCCCCAGCCCTGCAGGGAGGCATCGGTGGTCAGTACCACTGTGTACCCAGGAATCTAAAAGGGCACGCCTTTCAGCAAATTGGGTGGCTGCAGCCACCAGCTGAGGGAGTTCAGAAAGTGTCTGGACATCCTTATCCTGTCTCTGAGGCTGCCAGTGGCTTCTGACCACTGATTCCGAAGGCACCACTGGCAGGCCTCATATGGAGCCTGGCATTGGGGGTCACATGCACTGTCGAAGCCATGTGGCCAAGCAGCCTCAGGCAGAGCCTGGTGGAGACCAGTGACCTGCTGAGAAACTGGTTTGCTAAGTTTATCAGTCTTTGGGCTCAGTCTGCTGGTAAGAAAGCCTTTGCCAGCAGGGAGTCCAGCCTTGCTCCTATGAACTCCAAGTTCTGGGAGGGGAGCAAAGTGGATTTTGCGAAGTTCATTACAAACCCTAGGCTTTGAAGAAGAGTAATGGTTCTGAGGGTGGCTTGTCTGGCCTCCTGGCACGTCTGACCCCTGATGAGCCAGTCGTCCAGATAGGGGAAGACAAAAATTCCCTGATTCCTCAGGTAGGCCGCCACCACTGCCAGGCATTTGGTAAAGACTCTGGGGGCGGAGGTTAGGCCAAAAGGCAGTACTCTGTACTGATAATGGTTTCCTCCCACAATAAACCTGAGGTAATTTCTGTGGTCTGGATGAATGAGGATGTGAGTGTACGCATCCTTTAGATCTAAGGAGCATAGCCAATCTCCCCGCTGGAGGTAGGGCAGAAGTGTTCCAAGAGTAAGCATCTTTAACTTTTTCTTTCTCTAGGAACTTGTTGAGGTTTCTGAGGTCCAGGATAGGTCGAGGGCCACCAGTTCTTTTGGGTACCAGGAAATACCTGGAGTAGAACCCTTGACCTTGCAAGTGGGGAGGCACAGGCTCCACCGCCCTGTCCACCAACAGACCTTGGAGCTCCTGGAGGAGAAGATCTGTGTGCAGGGGAGGCCTTGGAGGCTCCCCTGGAAAATATGGCGGAGGCAGTTGGTGAAAGTGTAGTGCATAGCCCCTGTGGACTATGTTTAACACCCAACTGTCCCCAGTGATGTGAGGCCACTGGTGGGCAAAGAGGGCGAGGCGACCTCCTGTGCAGGGTTGGGAGAGCAGGGACGGAGAGGCTATGCTCAAGGAGTCAAAAACCCCCACCCTGCTGAGTGGGAGCAGGGGCCGGAGGCTTGGGGGTCCTTTGCCTACGGGGCCTATTACCCTGCCCCTTGGCTTGTTGACCCTGGGGTGCAGCTTGGGCAGCCTGAAATTGAGGGTACCATTTGTAGGCAGTGCCCTTTCTCGGGTAAAAGGGCTTTTTACCCGGGCCCTTCTTTTTATGAGAAGGGGCAGAGGTCTTTCTAGACAGCCTTGTCTGTGTAAGGTGCTCTGTTTTGAGCTGGGTGGCCTTCTCGGTCATGGGCTTGCCAAAAAGGTTTTCACCTCGGCAAGGGACATCGACCAACTTGTCCTGAACCCATGGCTCGAGGTCCGATGACTGCAGCCATGCCTGGCATTGAGCCGCAATGCCGGCTGCCGCAACTCGGGCCGAGGCCTCGAAGCCATCATAGGCGGTGCGGGACATGAACTTTGAGCAGTCCCGAATATCCGAGGACAAGGACTTGAATCTCTGCAAGGGTTCCCCGGAGAGACCAGCAGAGAACTCCTTGGCCAGGTCCCGCAAGTACATGCCCATGTACAGCTGGTAAGACTGGACACGGCAAGCAAGCATCAAGCCCTGAAAGCAATTTCTACCGATGCCATCAAGGTTCCGGGCCTCCCTGCCGGGGGGCACCGCAGAGTGCATCTTCTGACTCTTCAGACGATGCATGGCCGATTCCACAACCATGGAATGGTGTGGTAGCTGTGCCTTTTGAAAGCCAGGGCTCTTCCAGAGTCGATAGATCGAGTCGACTCGCTTGCTGAGAACCGGCACCGAGGCCGGTGCCTCCCACATCCGGAAGAGGAGCTGTTCCAGCATTGGAGGAACCGGGACAGTAAAGGCCTCCTTCGGAGGAGAGTCATACTGTAGGACCTCGAGCTCTTCAGCTCGAGGTTCTTCCTCGGGGTCCGCCAGAATAGCCAACGCGGTGGCCATATCCTGGACGAACTCCGAGAACCTAGTGTCCTCCGGAGGGGATCTACTCCGGGGCTCAGACTGCGGTGAGTCCGACGGGATGCACCGAGTCTTGAACGTATTGGGGGGACTCCTTGTCCTCCGTCTCCCAGGCGGACTTGTTCGACGAGGAGTCTGGGTCCGACCCCATGGGGCCCTGGAGCACCTGCCCCAATGCCGGAGGCACCAGCGTCGACGCCCTCGGTCCCGAACGGGAGGTCAAGGGAGACCGCGACCGAGGTTGACTTGGAGCTATGATAGACTCGAGTATCAGCTCGGTCTCCGGGGTCGACTTCGAAGTCGATGTCCCGGTGGTCGGGGCAGATGCGCCAGACAGGCTGGCCATCAGTGCCCGCTGCTGCTCCATGAAGGCAGACAATCTGCTCTCCAAGGCTGTCATTCTGAGACTCAGCTCGGGAGATGCAGCAGCCACCGACTCGGGCCCCGGTGGTGCCGGGCCCGACGTCGGCTCTCTGGGAGGAGAGTCCTCGAGGACCACAGGGCTTACGTGTCCAGCAGACTCCGGCTCCACACGAGGGACCTTGGCAGGTTTCTCCTGTTCCACGGGCCCGGGGCGACGATCGGGGGTCTTGGACTTGGCCCGCAAGGAGCCAGGGACCTCCTCCAACGACGCCCTCGCGAGCCTCTTCTTCCTCTTACGCTCCCGGTCAGGGGACCCCCCTGTCTGAGGAGCTTCGATGGTGCTCGGGATCGGAATCCCGAGATGTCGAGGCCTCAGACGAGGTCCAGGCCCGGCCGGAGGCAGAGTCTGAGAAAAGCCTTTCTTTCTGCTGCTGGCGACTTTGTAGTGCCTTGGAAGACATCTTCCCACATGATCCACACGTCTTAGGGTCGTGATCAGGACCGAGGCACCGAAGGCAGCAGTCGTGTGTGTCGGTGAGAGACATTAATTTCTTACACCGATCACACTTTTTGAAACCACTGGAAGCCATCGGGGAAAAAAGTGTCCCCGCGAGGTCAAAGGATTGGCCTTCCAGGGAAAAACAAGAAAAGGGCGCGAACGCCAGCCACGAAGGGCAAAAACCGAAAAGAAGGAACAGGCTCGATACCGGTGTACTGAACCCGGCGGGAGGGGAACCGGCGTTGAACCGGAAGAGAAAACTGCGAAAATCGCAGAAGAAAAAATCACTTTTATCCGGGATGACAGGACACACGTCCGGTGGGCTTCTCGGAAAAAAAGAGACTGAGGTAAGATGGCACCTTTAGGCGGGAAGGGAACCGCGCATGCGTGCTGCATTCCCAAAGGCTTTCATGGAAAGCTGGGGAAATGCTCCGCTGGGGCTTCATTGGCGCTGATGACACCCATATGGGAGGACTGACTTCCTGCTTAGTCCTGGAGAACACCCTATACTGTGCGCCTGTTTATATTTGTTTGGGGCCTCCTTTAACATGCACAGGTTTGATAGTGTTTAAGACCTTAAAGGTAGAAGAGGAGTTGGATTTTTGGTTTCATGAATCAGTGGACACTATTTGCACTAGGGCATATCTACTGAGGGATCTTCAGATGGTGATGATGACGGCCAGGCTTAGCCGTGTGTTTTGCATACGGTGTGGCATCCTTTTAAGGACACTTGTACAGTGGTGCAGTAGTCTTTTAGTCTGTCTTCAGTACACAAGTCCTGATGACCTCTGTGGCACTGGCAACAAGGGGAAGCGCTTGGTGTTCAGGATAACCAACTGCTTAGTAATTGGTGACACAATTATTCTGGTTAGCAAATAAAACATTGGGTTTTTTTTCGATTCTATCCACTGTTTTATGCTAGATTTAGCACTTTCTGCATGCCAACAAGCATTTTCCCCCCAACCTGTCCTTTTAAAGCTACATTTGAAAGTTGGCCACTCACCTCCAATTAGAAAACATTTTAAACGATTGCTACTGCTGCTGTGGATACGCCTAAATACCATCGGGTTGTTAGATCAATCTTGGACTGAAGACGAGATGATTTTCCCCAGCAGTGCTATCTTTACTAGGTACAGGTACTCGTCGTTCTTATACTAATTTGACCCAGACCTGCTGCAGTCATAACAGGAACGTCACACATTCATTAGCTGGAAGAAGTACTTAACATTTATATCTCTCTGGACAACAGCCCACTCTGGTCTACAGTGAGCTCTACTGATGCAGACTGCATGAGACACTTAGAGGAGCCCTGCTAACTCTTCTCTGAAGAAAATGATTTTGTTTTGAATAATTGGAACTTGGGAGACAGATTTATAGCTACAATGAAGCTTGCTTGTTAAGTAGCCTGTTCTAGTAAATACTGAATCGAAGATATACTGGAGTTGAACTTGTGATCCCAGTGGTTTTAGCAACAGCTCCATATTGAATTTCTACTTGGAACTCTATTGATGAATCCAAGCACACATGCTATGCTGGTCTTGGATAGATGCATTTATGGAGAAAAGATGTAAGTTCAGCACCTTAACATGAGTCAAATTAAGAAAACATAACAGGACGGCGAAGCAGCTTATGATAAGGAGAGGCAGAACAATTGTATAGGAGTACGTGAAGAAGGGCAGAGATGTGGCTCTATCTTGTATTAAATCACGCAGGGCTGATGGAGTATTGGGGCACTGCCTCTCTTCAGACTGGGATCACTTTATTAAATTTTACACTTCCAGGTAAAACTCCCAAATATTCATCGTGGAAAACTTGGGGAGTTTTTCAGTAAACATTGAAAATACAAGGCCTTAAGCTTTTAGTATTCTCTTGCTGGACCCAGACATAGGTCCCTCACACATGAAAACATAACATCAGTTAAGCAGCAGGTCTTCTCTGCCTTGCGCAGACATACACACACACACACAAATTCAGAAAGTAAAAACAGTGCCAGAAAGTCCTTGATTATATAAAGACAGAACAGCGCAAGGGGTTATCCAACACATAACCTCATGCCGTGGTGGAAAAATCAGGGATTTTTGTTTTCTCTGAAAGTTTTACAAATCGTGAGTATTTACTACATTACATGGAAGATGTCTTAAAAAAACATCACTTTGTGCAAGAAAATGCTTCATCTCTGGCGTGCAAGCAAGCACACGTCTCCTCATCACCAGGTCAAGCGTCTGACTGCGGCTGTGTCACTTATTCTCAATCAGCATCTGCACTTTGGAGACTAGTTCCCTGGCTATCCGCAAGATGAGCTGGGCATCATGACGTTCAGCCATCTCTGCGTTTGGACAAACGAAACAGAGAGCAAGAGATCGTAAGAAATTTCTATCACGCTGAACAGTGATATTCACTGATGTCGTCTTAAGAGGCTTCACTTTTCTGATCTCTCCCCCCATCCAGATGTGGTTTGGCACTTTGCAAAATGCTTACTCATGATCTGTCCTTCCTCTACCCACATGCCTCATAATTCACTGTGGAAGAGCTAAAGTTTTCATATTTACAGTAGGTCCAAAGTTAAAGCTATCATAGGAATGAACCATGCTGGGTTTGTTCTATTGTAAGTGTTGGTTTACAGTTCCTGCTTTGCATGAAGAAACTGGAATTATAAGTGCACAGAGGCAAAATGCCGCCTGTTCCTGTTGCACCTGAACTATATGGCAGATTTGTAAACTGCTTTGCATAGCCATAAAAAAGTGGTATAGTAAATACTGTAAATTAAACCATAAACCATCTAAATTTAGACTCCGGGGCTTCGCGTAGCCAGATGGATTTTCAGACACTCAGCCAATCAATTTACATGTAGAGGGTCTCAAAAGTACACAGATGTATCTCATGCAATCTTTTTGTGTGTATCTTTAGAACACTAAGCAAGGTCAAGCCTGGCTGGGGTACTTCAGTGGATGACCACTTTGCTATACCAGGTGCTGTAGAGAAGAAAGGCCTAGCACTCTGTCTAGTCTCTCACCTTGCCAAGAAAACCCGGGGGATAAACACACCATGGACAACTATGCACAGGATCGCCAGGAGTCGACATAGGCTCGGCGGCATTTAACACCACCATCCTGAGAAGATGATTGGCTGTGGGGTCCCCAGGGTGGGTTTTGGAAGCCCTGATCTAGAAGGTATGCGGATGCACGTGGCTACATTGTCGGACCTGGTTCACGTGCACCACTAGTAGGCTATGATTGGAATAGGTTAGTAACTCATCCCTCGCACCAGGTGGCTTCAATGTTCTCAGACACTACTTTGTTGGTGTGCCTGCTTTTCTCAGAGTATGTTTCTCTTACCATTGAAAAATTTAATGATGTCGG
Organism: Ichthyophis bannanicus; assembly: GCA_033557465.1. NCBI lineage: Eukaryota > Metazoa > Chordata > Amphibia > Gymnophiona > Ichthyophiidae > Ichthyophis > Ichthyophis bannanicus. The sequence continues at coordinate 233,416,835 of CM066042.1, forward strand.
TGAAGTCCATGTTGTTGTCTCGTATAATCTCTCGGTATACTTCCACCAGTGCTAAGGCAATGAAGAGGACAAAATGTGCAGAGGAGATGTGCCGTGCCGCCCAGATCACCTCCCAGACAGCAAATACATCCTCGTAGAGCAGCTCTGAAGGAGAAATGACCATTATCAAAACAGAGTTATTTTTCCCAAAACAATGCAGCATGGTTTTGGTGTGGCTATACAATACAAATAGTGGCGTAACTTAGAGGGCAGTAAGCGGATGGTTTCGGGGCTGGTGCAAGGACTGGAAGTGCTCTAGGCTGGGCCCCTCCATCCTGCCGTCCCCCGCCCCCACTGCCACTGCTGTTCAGGGCTTGCACCAGCAGCAATGGCTCAGAAACCACGGGGAAGCACTTACTTCAAGTCGGAGTTGCCCCACAGTTTCTGCCCTGTAGTACATCTTTCATCTCCCCTCCGGTGCAACTTCCAGTTTTGAAGTCTGCACCAGAGGGGGGCAGAAGAGACATATTGCAGGGCAAAAAACCCCAGGGCAGCGTCAGCCAGTTGAGGTAAGCACTACCCTGCATTTTCTGAGTCATTGCGGATATTGCAGGCCCCGGAGAGAGAGACGGCAGTGACAACAACTAGCACACCCCCGGGAGGCTGGCGCTCTAGGCAACCATGTAGTTCACCTAATGGGAGCACCAACCCTAGTTGGTTTTATTTGACTGAAAAGCAGCTTAGGTGTAAAAACAACAAAACCTAAGATGTGCAGACGCTTCTGAGGTAGAATAAGGCAATGGCAATCCAGGCACTAACATACTGCGCCAGGTGGTGATAGGGGAAGGCCAAATACATAAAACTCTAAGGAAGTAGTGAGGTGAAAGGGATTTGAATTCAGGTCTCCATGTGAGGAATTCAGGTGCATTTGTGAGTGTCTCATAGAATATTACATTGTCACTTCTATCTTCAGTAACTTCTGAATAATAATGCCGTGAAAAATAACTCTTAACTTAGATTAACCAATTACAAGTTATGCAAACAAAGGTACAGGAGATAAGAAAAGGGGAGCATGCCTGACAAGGTCTTCTGAAGGGTTTTCTTTCAGTGTAATTCTAGGCTGTGGGACAGTGGTGGAGTGGTCCTGGGATGTATTTGGTAACTGCTGAGGTATATTTAGCGGAACATACTGCCTTCCAGTCAAACCGGAATTGAGAGAGAGGTTGCATCTTCTACAAAACTGCACTTGCTGCTTTATGCTTTGCATTAGGAAGAACTTTATTCACAGTGAACAGCATGTAACAATCTTCACCTTTTAAATAGAAGGGGGAGTGTGGCTGCATTTCTCTGCTGTCTATAGAGAATTCCCATTAAAGATAAGCAACTTTTCTTTCTCCATAGCCGAACAGAGTCCATGCAGCCACATTCTATGTGAATCCAGAGCGTCGGGTCCTGTTCATAACACAGGTACACTAAAAAAATTTTTTTTTAAACTGCCTCTAATGTTTCAATTGATTTTTACGTTTTTTGGTGCGCTGAATCCAAATCTGGTAACCAATTTGCTCCATCACGTACAGATCTTTTGCTACATCGGGTTAGCAGTTTGAGGTGAACGTTTCAGATTGAGTGCGATCGAGATAAAGTTTCTTGGATGAATTCTTTATACTAATTGTTTAGTAGTTATTCAAATAAGAATAAAGAAAATTGTAACAAGGCAGCACATAAGAATAGAGTAATGTCAACAAAACACACTGTGATGGTAGCAAAATTGTCTGCACTTAAAACAGCCACATACATGTGCACAAACATTGAGCATATAAGAGCGAGGTTAGACACAAAGCAAAGCAAAGAAATGTACAAAAAATGTTGTACAGGTACGTATGTAAGAATAGAAAACGCAAACCGCACCATTGCAATACATGAAGACAAACACCCGATGGTGTGAAAATAAAATTCTAATAAATGAGATCCGACACTGTGGTAATAACTAGCAAATTTTTATTTCAAAGTTTAGTAAAAACACGATATTTGTCAACACAGTTTAGATTTTAAAGTCATTCTTGGGTCAATCAATCTCCTGGTGGGGCTGTTTCTTCTTCCCCCGAATGCTTCTCTTGGTGCGCTGCTTGGCGTATTTTTCATCTGGGGTTTCCCGCAGCAGCAACCAGCAGAAATCAGCCATCATAGTGGTGGTCCATCTTCCTTGGTACCTTCTCTCTGCGTCCTTGATGTCCTGGTGAAACCTTTCACCTTGTTCTTCACTGTACGCCCCCAAGTTTTCGGGAAAGTAGTTCACATGGGAGTGCAAGAAATGGACTTTCAGGCTCATGTTACAGCCTTGTTCTTTGAAGGCATTGAGCATCCTGGCAACAATATCCTTATAGTTCTCATCCCGCCTGTTCCCCAAGAATTTGAGAACAACATCCTTGAAGGAATCCCAGGCTTCTTTTTCCTTCTCAGACATCGTTTCAGCGAATGCTCCATCTGAAATGAGTTTCCTTATATCAGGGCCAACAAACACTCCTTCCTTTAGCTTTGATTCAGAAAGTCGGGGGAACTTTGAGCAAAGGTACCGAAAGCACTCACCATCTTTTGGAAGGGACTTGATGAATTGCTTAATGAGACCCAACTTAATGTGGCGAGATGGTAATAGAATTTTATCACGAGGTACCAAGCTCTCATGAAGAACATTTTTCTCACCGGGTCTCAAATACTCCCGAATTGGCCAGTCTTTTTTCCCCCAGTGTAGGTCGCGGGCCCGGCTATCCCACAAGCAAAGGAAGCAGGGATATTTGGTGAAACCGGATTGCTGCCCTAATAGCATGGATAGAATTTTAAAGTCTCCACAAATCATCCACTTATGCTCATCATAACGAATCTTCTGAAGAATCAGGGCCAAATTCTCGTATTTTTCTTGGAGAATAACAGAGTGAGCAATAGGAACTGAAGCGAATGTGTTGCCATTATGAAGAAGAACACTTTTTATGCTGTCTTTTGACGAATCAATGAACAGCCGCCATTCAGCAGGATCATACTTGAGTTTAAACTTTTCCATCACTCCGTATATATCGTTGCAAAATACCAAATCTTCCTCTTCGCTGAAATACTTCAAAAATTGTGTCTCGCGGTTGCGGTACCAATAAAAAGTTGTTCCTGGTGACAATAGATTTTTCTGTTTAAGCCGAGAACCTAGCAGTTGGGCAGCATCTTTTGGGAGTCCTAAATCCCGGACTAAATCATTCAGTTCAGCTTGAGAGAAAAGTTCAGGTTTCGGATCTGGTTCAGTTTCAAACTTGGAAGTACTGGACTCATCGGGAAAAGCCATCTGATGAGTCTCATCATGATCAGAACCGTCCACACAAATATGATCCAAAGATTTTGGTGGTTCAGGCACAGGTACTTCGTTGCTATGAGGCATAGGCCTAATTGCTGAGGGAAGGTTGGGGTAACTTATTACGTTCTTATTTTTTAAGTTGTATCCCTTCACAATGCAAGAGCAAAAATAGCAGTCACTGCTGTGGTCTCTTTGTTCACGCTACATCATAGGTATTCCGAAACGAAATGCTTGTTTTTTACCTTTCATCCATAAGCGTAGATCTTCCTCACATGTCTTGCACACTTTGTGAGGAGCCCACGGTTTGTCTTGATCGCCTAACTTCAAACCGAAATAGGCGAAATATACTTTTTTAATAAATGCAGAAATGTTCCTCTGCCGCTTTTTCACGGTATATTCCCCACAAATAAAACAAAAACTGTCCGGAGAGTTGACGCAACCTCTGGCTCTGTGAGCCATCACAAATACACAGCACTGCAAACTACAACTGTAGTGAACCACTTCGGAATAAAGCTGGATTTACGACTGAGCAAACAAAAGGTAATAATGAACTTGCAAGAAACTGAAATTTGACAGGAACGTTCATGTTGCAACCACCGTGTTTGAGCGAGCGAACGAGGCGAGGCGAACAGGAAAGAACATGCGCCAGCACGAGTACTGGATTTAGCCCCCCGCCTCCCAATTGTCCTGTTAATGTATAAAATGAATACAAAACACTCTAAAATATCATGAGGGAGTGTTTCTAGTTAGTTAACCATTACAACCTCTATTTTGGGCCAAGAAAATAAACTGCAGTCGGCTAAAAAGAAATTATGTGAACATTCCTTATATGGGTAAGAAATCTAATTTTGCAAGAAAACGTGACGTGATGGAACATTTTGGCTATTTTTCCTGGATTCAGCACCCCAAAATCTATAGGAATCAGTTGCAAAACTGGAGGCAGTTTTTTGGTAGTGTACCTGTGTAATTACTGATTCTCCCAGCCTGAATGTAGTATGGGTGGTGGTCGTCGGCTTTGAAAAAAGGAATTTAACTAGTGAAAAGGTTTCAGCATCTTGATGGGAAGCTTGTTTTGCAAAGGTATGAATATGGATAGATGCCCAAGTTGCCACTTCGCAAATGTCTTGTGGGAGGGTATGGCTCATAAATTTGCTGAAGTGGGCCTACTGTTCCTGGAGGTTGCATACTGGCTTGTTTATAACAGAGCTGATACAGTCAGACACCAATAGTGATCAAGTCCTTTGAGAGGCTGTCATGCCAGGATTATTTGTATTGTAAGTGGCAGAAAGCTGGGATGTTTTCCTACCCCCCCTTTGTAGCCTGGAAGTAGTAAGGTTGTGCATGCCTGCAGTCCAATATGTGTAAAGACAACTCCAAAGTCACCATTTCTGTATCAGGGAAGAACGTCGGTAACTGTATGGATTGGTTCACATAAACCTACCTTTGGAAGGAATTTGGGATGTGTCTGAATGACGACACAATTGTGGAAAAACTAAGCCTAGGGAGGATGATGCACAAATGCTTGTAGTCAGGGTTGGCCCCAGAGTTGATTCAAAATGTTGGTGCCCTAGCCAAAAGGCAAACCTTTTAAGCTTGAAACCCTTTGGATGTCAAAATCTATTGCTAAGCTTTGAATGCCCTGCTTGTTCCCGCAGCCCTAGGCGACCACCCAGTTTGCCTAGTGGTTGGGCCACTCCTACTTGTAGTTTATTGTGCTCCTCGCAGAAGAGACTGTTACCAGAAACACTGTTTTCCATGTGAGGTGTTTTCAATGCGGTCAGACCCAATGGTTCAAAAGGGCTGCCCATGACTTCAGCGAGAAAGGCACTGAGATCCCAGGCAGGGGATAGAGGTTTCAAAGGAGGAGGGGGGAGAGGAGTGTCTTGTATTCATAGTTATGGTTTTGGTTTTGAAGCTTCTCATGAATTTAGAAACCAAAGGATTGGTGGATTGTTGCCAGGTGAAATTTTACAGGTATTGTTTTGAGACCAGATTCAGAGAGGTGGAGGAGGTAAGAGAGGATTTGGCTTGTCAGGCAGGAGAAAAGATTTGTTTATGGGCAGCAGCCAGTGGTGTAAATTCTGCGCAAGGGGTCTCAAGGAAGAAGGGGGCCCACTTGCAGCTGCTGCTGTATCTTCTGCAGTGGACTTCCTCAGCTCTGAGGGTCCTTTTGAAATAGTTGCTTGGGGACCCATGATTTTAATGTCTGCCACTGACAGCAGCCCATTGTGTAAATCGCTTCCATTTGCTTTGGTAGGATCTGCATGTAGACGGCCTTCTAGAAGCCATTAAGGATTTTTTTTACATCCTAGGAGACTGGAAAGTGGTCTATGAGCTGTCATTCAATCTCCATGCTGTCAATGAGAGACTGTTCATATTTTGGTGGATTAGTCTTTCTTTTAGCCTGAGTAGGGACAGAGGATATTTCGAATTGAGGGTGTGAAGCCTGGGAAACCAGAGCTGTCTGGACCAACGAAGGGCAATTAGAATCATTTGTGCCTTGACATTGTGCATTTCTGTAATATTTTCTGGCTTAGTGGAAAAGGAGGAAAAGCATATAGAAGACCAGCATCCAGGGAAATGCAAAAGCATCATAGTGGAGGAGTAGCCTAATGATTAGAGCACTGGCTTGGGACCCAAGAGACCAAGGTTCAAGTCCCACTATCCCTACTTGTGGCTCTGGGCAAGTCACTTAACTTGGATGTTTTTGAGGCAATGGAGGGTTATCAATGTCCCTGTTTAATATAAACCGCTTTGATTGAATGATAAAGCGGTATAAAAAAACCTGTTAAATCACATGCCATTTGGTGTGGACTTGGACAAATGGAGCAAAAATCTTTGATAGTGTTCTTCACTGTAAAGAACTTGATCTTCAGGATTCCCCAAAACTGGAAAAGGTGGCCTGCGGCCTCTTTGTGGATCCAGTTGGCGCCTGAGTGAGTCTATCAACTGATTTTTCTCAATTGGGCAGATAGAGTAGACCGCTTGGAGGGTAACTTTTAATGAACATGTTACATACCAATTTCTTATTGCTTTGAGGCATGCAGAGGAATCCTAAGCCACCCTGCCTTTGCTACTTGGTTGACTGTTCTTACCATGACAACCTTCCCTTGCACACAGGTTCTGACAACACTTATGGCATTGAAAATGGCTCTTATTTCCAGAATACTGATGTGATGTGCATGTTCGGAAGTGGACCACTAGCTTTGAGTGCTTACATGAGACCGATGTGCCCCCCCCCCTCCAAACCACCAAGAGTGGAGGCATCTGTTGGCAGGACAACTGCTGGTGTTGGTGCCACGATTGGGTGACCAACGAGGAGATTGTCTGGATTCATTCATCAATTTAAGGAGTTTTTGACTGACTGAGAAAAAGGAACATTCTTCTAGAAGAACTCACTACCCAGGAAAAGGATCTAGACATTGTGGGATCATCGTGTAATGAAACTCTAGAATTCATTACCTGAGGATGTAGTAAAAGCTGTTACAGTAGCTGGGTTTAAAAGAGATTTGGACGAGTTCCTGGAGGAAAAGTCCATAAGTCATTATTAAAGTGGACTGAGAAAATCCACTGCTTACCCCTGAGATACGCAGCAGCGAATCTGTCTACCTTTCAGGAACCTGTTGGGTACTTGTGACCTAGAGTGGCCGCTATTGGAAACAGGATGGTGGACCTTTGGTGTGAACCCAGTATGGCATATCTTATGTTTTTATGAGGGACTGTCATCACTGTAACCTCAGGTGCCATTGCAATCGCCTCGTGTGAAGCCTTGACAGAGGCAGACTGCTGACGTTTCCCAGAAGTTTGTGAACGAGGCGAGTAGTTACGTAAGAATTCTGGCTGAGCTAAGTTGGCTGACTGTAGTTGTCTTTTTCCCTGTTTTGTGTTTCCTTGCCGTTTTGTGTCGATGTGAGCCCCAAACAGATTTATTAGAGAAATCAGCCCTTGTGCCAACTCTGTTGATCAAGAAATCCAAGACTCTTCAGAAGCTGAATGTTTCTTGAATGAAGAGATTTAAGACTTCCCTGTTTGGAGCATATACTAGCCAATCATCCAGGTAAGGAAAAATATAATGACCCCTTTGCAATGTTGAGACATTTTGTGAAGACCCTGGGAGTTAAAAGGTCGAAGGGCAGAACTTTTGTATTGAACATGTTTCCCGTTGGCTAAGAAGTATAGAAACTGTGTTTTTTGTGTGACTGGGTATATGAGCCTAAGCATCCTTCAGGTCTAGGGAGGCCAGCTAATCATCACGGTCTAAGAGTTCATCTTGAACTTTTCTCACTTAACAAGGAAGTTAAGTATGCAGAAGTACAGAATCAGCCTGGGACCTCCCCTGTTTTCTTTGGAATGAGGAAAAAATCTGGAGTAGAAGCTGTGACCTCTTTGAGGCTACAGAACCAGCTTGATTGATCAATGATGTGATCTCTTGCTTCACAAAGGATTGGTGATCATAGGAAATTGTAGTTGGATAAGATGGGTTTGGAGGTGGAGGGAACATGCCAAAATTTATTTTTTAGTCCTGTGTGACAATAGCGAGGACCCAATGATCTGTTGTGAGTTTCTCCTAATGAACTGAAAGTTTCTGCTGCTGACTGGAGGGTTATCAAAAATTGGCATTTGACATCCCTGAAGAAGCAGAGATGGTAGTTTGCGTTCTCATGGACATTGATGCTGGTTATATGTGTGATGGCTGAGATTCCCCCACTACACCAGGGGGCGGGGGCCTGTGAACCCCACCTCTGTAGCATCCCCAACCAGTTTCAAGAAGAGGGAACTGAACCTAGGTCTTCCCTCTGGTCATTCCACAAATGAATACATTTTTTTAGAGCATTCCAGCAGAACTTGGATTGAGGTTTGAGAGACTTAGGTAGTGTTAGTCTGTAGTTGGATATCATCATTATGTTACTTTTAGGAAAATCTCTTGGAAAATGTTTCCTTTTGTACCCTCGACCTCAACCCAAGGATAAAAAGGTCTTTAATTTTCATGTAGACGGGAAGACCCTGTAATGCTAAGTTGAGGCATGATTCAGTACATAAGCAGTGAATGCACAGTTTTCATGTATTTACCCCTTTTAAAATCTAGCAGGAACCAGCGGTAACAGAAGTAGAAGTGTGTGTAATCTCCATTCTGCTGCATCAGCTCAAACAGTTCAGAGTCCAGAATCTGAAAACAGAAGATAGTGTGTGAAACCACGCTGAATGAGTAGAACTAAACAGCTGCTGGCCCAGAAAAAATTAGCATAGTTTGTTGGTTTCCACACACTTCAGTGAGAGAGAGAGAGACACTCACTGCTGTGCTCTGTGTTCAACATCAGAGTAACTCCAGGCTTCACTACTTCAAACCTCAGTACAGCAGACTCTGCCTTTCATTGTTGCGATGCCCAGAACAAACGACAGCTGTAGCTGGGTATTAATACCTAACATACTACGGTGAAAGCTTCTAGACTTTAAAAAAAAGGCATTTATCATCATTTAAACAGTGATGTGACGGTCTCATAGGGTTTGACCAATAGACATCAAGCATCTGAATCATTCAAATGAGAGCTTGTGTAAATGTCCCATATAACTTTGGGCTGGATGCTGTCAAAACCTGCTTGGGTTCCTAGACTGATTTGCTTAACAGTACAACCTGTGTCAGTGGCTGCATTTTACCAATAGTCATCCAAAACATATTGCACTCCTGCAAACGGTAGCACTCGGTAGTGTGAGCTGGCTAAAATGTTTTATTGTAATTGGACCTTTAATTTATAGTGTGCAGACCCAGATGGCCTGCAGTTACTAGGATGAAATAGTGCTTTAATAAAGCGATCTGGCTGAAGCCTGAGAGGAACGCTGTGTAAATGGACATGATGATCCCTTAACCAAGCTACACTCTAATCCAGATAGATTGGTATGCAGGTGAAAGTTACTGTCTTACAAGTGTCCTGCTCACTCTTTTCTGTTTAAGCAGACCAGAACTGCACTTCAATTACAGCAGACATATTTTGCCCCACTCTTTTTTATTGTTTTTTTGGAGTAACTAAACAAATCAACCCACACCTCGGATCAAATGAAGGGCAACATATCTAGTGAATATGCGTTTGTGGCCCTAGTGGACTGCTTTCTAATCGAGGGAAATGATTTGGGGCTTTTCCTTCTTCTCTGAGCAGCACTTGTGTGTTCCTGAATGTTCCCCTCCAGCGGTGTTGAGGACAGGAGAAGGTTCTTTTACTTGGAACAGAAATTTTTCTGCACTGATTAATCAGCGTGCCAAATCTTTGCCCTTCTTTGTAATACCAGGAGGAGTTTCTGTGGGCTTCACACCTGTTGCTTCAGAGAACTGCCTCCCCCCCCCCCACCACTTGGAGTCGTGTGTTTTTTTTTTTGTTTTTTTTTAATGTATTATCATGCTTTATACTGAACCTTAACTGTCCTGCCTTGCTGCAGCTGCACAATAAGTTCATTTACAAAATTGAATTCCGTATCAGTAATGAACATGTACAACTGGACAGTTGACCGTGAGAATGTGTGCAGTTCTCCTCAGTCTTATACTGGGCTAAGGCATTGATCTGGGAGCAGGTGCAGCCTGCCTCGGCTTTTCTTAAAAAGACTTCTGCGCATTATCTTAAGCAAAAGAAACCAGTGCCAGAAACCATTGAAAGTCTGCATCCATGGGTGGGGTTGTATTTCTTCACTGGCTAGAGGTGCAGATGTTAAGCGCAGCTGTGCTAACATTTGTCTGAGCTCTGGCCTACAAGCGCTGCTCTATACCAGAAGCTCAGCCTATGGGCATAGGCTTCCTAGAATTGCAGACAATGTTGATTTAACTAGTAATGCTCTATTGATTGTACAAAGCAATTAACTTAACATAAGACAACATCTAACAAGGTTATTGAAATGGTGGATAGCAGGCATTCTCCCTCTTGTGCTCTTGGCTTCTGGCCTGTTGGCAGGAATGGGGAATAGCTTGTGTGTCCATAGACCACAGGCACCCTGGGACAACTCTTTAGAGCAACTCTTCCTGTGCTAAGGTTCTACAGCCCTTCTATCTGAAGGCAACAGGCCAGTATAGCTAATCCTCTTTGGAGTGCAGGATCTGCCTTGTATGGTATACTATTGGCACCACTAGAATATACACTAATGGATGGGCTAAGGGCAGCCATGGCCTAGATCAGCGATGGCGAACCTATGGCATGCGTGCCAGCTGTGGCACGCGAAGGCCTTGCAGCTGGCACGCGGGAAGGTCCGCAAAAAAGAAAAAGCTGGCTCTGACTGCTGCCGCGGATGCGGCAAGGGCAGAATGCAGTGTCCCGCGGGGCCCCCTCCGCCCGCTAAGCCCCTCTGCAAGGGCTTTCAGATTCGCGAGGGAGAGCGTCTCCCTCGCGTCTCTGTTAAGCCCGCAGGGGCTAATGGGAAATTTCCCATCAGCCCCTTTAGACGCGAGGGACTGATGGGAAATTTCCCATTAGCCCCTGCGGGCTTAACAGAGACGCGAGGGAGACGCTCTCCCTCGCGAATCTGAAAGCCCTTGCAGAGGGGCTTAGCGGGCGGAGGGGGCCCCGCGGGACATTGCATTCTGCCGCAGCAGCCAGAGCCAGCTTTTTTTTTTTTTTAAATTTGCCAGGGGGGGAGGGGTTAGGACTTCTAATGGGCTAGGGGGGGTTAGGACTTCTAATGGGCTAGGGGGGGTTAGGACTGCTAATGGGCTATGGGGGGGGGGTTAGGACTGCTAATGGGCTAGGGGGGGGTTAGGACTGCTAATGGGCTAGGGGGGGGTTAGGACTGCTAATGGGCTATGGGGGGGGGTTAGGACTGCTAATGGGCTATGGGGGGGGGTTAGGACTGCTAATGGGCTAGGGGGGGTTAGGACTGGTAATGGGCTGTGGGCTGATGGGGGCTGTCTGGAAATGGGGTGATGAGGGGTTAGGACTGGTAATGGGCTATGGGGGGTTAGGACTGGTAATGGGCTTTGGGCTGATGGGGGCTGTCTGGAAATGGGGTGATGGGGGTTAGGACTGGTAATGGGTTATAGGGGGGGCTTAAACTGAAAATGGGGTGATGGGGGTTTAGGACTGGAAGTGGGTTGATGGGGGGGGGCTAGGACTGGTATTGGGTTGGGGGGTTGCTAGGACTGGAAATGGGCTGATGGGGGGCTAGGACTGGAAATGGGCTGATGCAGGGACTAGAAGGGAATGGATGCTGGGTGAGGTTGGAACTAGAAGGGAGCTGATGTTGGGGGAGGATTAGAATGGGATGGGGCTGGGAGAGTAAAATGGAGAGGGGAAAAATATTTTGTGTGGGAGGGATCAAAACTCTACAATTGGCCGGGTATTGGGAGAGTATGTGGGGATTGAGGATGGAGGGGTAAAATTTGAGTGGATGAAATAGGAATGAGGAAAGAGCAAAAGGAGAAAGATTAGTATGTTAAAGCGGATGTAGAGAGAGAGAATGGAAAAAAAAACTAGAAGAGAGAAGAAAGGACAAATGGACAGCAGATGATGGAGAGTTAGCAGAAAACATGAAGAAACCAGAAGAAAGTGGCTGGAGCAATTGCAACTGTGTAACTGAGCTGAGGTATTCTGTTTATGTAATTCCTTTTTGACATTGCCACTTGTTCTCTTTCCCCAGTAGGTCATGTATTGTTATTCTCTGAAATGTATTGGTTTAATATTTGCAGTGTTGCCTTTTGATAGGTATGGTATGGTGCTTTGTGAGTCCTGGTAGTGCTGTTAGGATACGGCGGGTTTGCTATTGGTTCTAAATGGGCAGTGTTTGTAGTAGTTCCTAATGTGCCTGGCGGTTGGCACTGGATTATAGTAATGTAGAAATCTTTTAGTCTGTCTTTATCCATACACTCATTAAGAGACATGTTTACTAAAAGTTAGCATTATGCAAATATTTATGCAAATTGACGTGTTGGCACTTTGAGGAAATTCTTTGGTTTTGTGCGGCAGTTTGGGCACTCGGGCTCAAAAAGGTTAGCCATCACTGGCCTAGATTATAACTCTTGGATATATGAGGCATGGAGACAATTCATCTATTAACAATCAGAAAGCTGCAAAGTGCATCTTTTGTGACAGCAGAAAGCTGAATTTCATCCACTCAAATTCTCTCTCTCTACATCCGCTTTAACATACTAATCTTTCTCCTTTTGCTCTTTCCTCATTCCTATTTCATCCACTCAAATTTTACCCCTCCATCCTCGAAATCCCCTATTCCCCCAAGACCAGCTCCACAACAAACATGGTCACACATACACAGACTCCCTTAATCCCCTAACCCAACAATGTATCCACAAGACTTTCCCCTCCCTCACACCTGAAGACGAAAAAAAGGAACTAAATTCCAGCACCTACACCAATTCCTGCCCCACACACCACACACTGTAAATATTCATTTGTATAAAGTTTAATATGTTTGCTTTAATACCTATAAATGGTATTTACTGTTTAATGTAAATAGTTGATTTCTATTGTTCTATGTTCTATGTTCTATGTAAAATGTATACAAACTGTGTACATGACTGTTGACTTGTTATATGTAAACCGCCCTTGATCTCTGGAAGGGGCGGTATAAAAGAAATAGTTAAATAAATAAATAAATAAATAAAATTTGTTCAAAGGTAGATGCCAACTACTGCCTGAGTGTGTTAAGAAAGTTTGCTTCTTTGACTTTTGTTGATCCCTGGACCTGAGCAGGGATACTGGCTCACAGTACATAAGATCTGAAGAGATGAGGCAATGCTCCAAGATGCAGCTAATCCCTAAGGATTCTACAGCAGCAAACAGGTAAAACGCATGAGTGAAACTGTTATGGCTAGAAATTTTATAGCCACGGGCACAGGCCAATATTGTAGTAGACTGTGCACCGGGTGGTTTTAAAACATTTATTTTTAGATTATGATACTGGTCAGCAAACAACCCAGGCTATAGAACTAGGTGTAACATCAAGGAGTAATAAAATAAGCAACCAATCTGAACTTTAGGTAAAAGTAAAGGAGTGATCTAGGGGATAGAGGAGAAGGTTGAGAATCGGGAAAGCTTGGGTTCAAATCCTGTGCCCACTCCTTGTGACCTTGGACAAATTACTGAACCTTCTATTGTCTCAAAAATAAAATTTACATTTGTAAAGTCTCCAGGGATAGTGAATACCTGAATTTAACTCATCTTCAGCTACTACTGAGAAGGTCTGAACTAAATACAAATAAATAAATGCTAGATTAGGGAAACAAGTTTAGATTGTACTGCGGGGATGTGGAAGGGTGTCGAAGGACAAAGAAGTGGAGGGGGGGGGGGGAGAAGCAGGGGTGTGAATGTATATGCATGAGGTTGTAGTTAGTGAGAGGCTTGGGGGGGGGGTGCAGTTGTGGTAGTATGTAAACAATCCGGATAAGCATGCCTCTATAAATAAACCCAGAGGTGTGCTGAGGGAAGTTGTAGCTAAACATGGCATCTGATCATTGGTCTTTTTGGCGTGGATCCCAGCTGTCAGTGGAGTAACAGCCTACTGGTTAGAGCACTGGCTTGGTAATCATGAGATCAGAATTTGATTTTCCGCTAATACTCCTTGTGGCTGTGGGCAAATCACTTTAAGCCTAAGGGGGGCATGGCCTAGTGCTTGGGGCAAAGTTACCTTGGGCTGGAGGACCAGGAGTTCAAATCCCTAGAGGACAGCAGCCACTTAACCCTCCACTGCCAGATTGTGAGCCCTTCAGGGACAAGGGGAAAAACATTATATATATATATATATATATATATATATATATATATATATATATATATATATATCTGAATGTACACCGCTTTGACTGGTAGAAAAGCGATATATAAACCTAGTAAAAGAAAAAGATGGATAAGGCAATCTACCTGAGTGGAGGTGTGGCCTTGTGGTTAGGACAGCAACCTAGAGCCAGAATGACCAGGGTTCAAATCCCACAGGCACGCCTTGGGCAAGCCATGTAACTCTCCATTGCCTCAGGTACAAAACCTAGATTGTGAGCTCTTTAGGGTCAGGGAAATACATACATACTGTACCTGAATGTAACTTGCCTTGATCGTCTCCTGCAATGGCATGAGCTAAATACTGATAATAGTTAAATACAAGTGAACAGGTCATGTTGGGAAGGACATCATGTGGGGCCTGGTACTTGGCAAGCTTGGCTAGTGTGCTTATATATTTCAGGAATCAACTTTTTAAAAGTACCTCCTAAAATAATTTATAATTAAGCTATATATAAAGTGGGCTGTGAGTCCCTCTAATTTGTTATGTGGATTTTGAGTTGTTATGCCTGGATGATGCATTTTTTGTTTGATTTTTATTAAATGTTATCTAATTTATTTAATGCTGTGATTGTGGAGTGGAAGAGAAGCCTAGTGGTTAGAACAGTAGTCTGGTGACCAGAGAGACCACGGTTTGAGTCCCACTGGCACTCCTTGCAGCCTTGACCAAGATTGTAAGCCTGCTGGGGACAGGGAAGTACCTGAATATAACTTGCCAAACTACCACTGGAAAGGCATGAGCTAAATACTACTACTACTACTACATCGCCTAAAGATTTTCTGATAGAGTATGTGACACAGAAATGTAATTAAATAGAATATTTTGATATATACCCTATACAAATTATAGATTTCACTTTGGTGTTAATGGATTGGATTTTTGCCCAGTTTTCCAGATGATGCTGAAGGTGGATTTACAGCATTTATTAGAATTCAGGTACCATAAATCCTTTCTCAAGAGAGCTTACAATCCATGCCGATAATGGAGACAAAAGGAGAAAAATGACTTGACCAAACTTTGCCCTCTTCCCTGACAGCGAGGCAAATGGGATCCGAATCGTGGTTCTCAGCCCATTGCTCTAACCAAGGTGCCCTGCTTTCTCCACCCATGGGAGCAGCCATACTTACCACAGTGTCACAGATTATGCACACTTGCCCAATACACGCATTCTAAATCAATCCAATGCCATTGTGCATTACATGCGACAGTGTTGCAAACATGGCTGCTCAGAGAATATCAGGGCATGGAAGAATAACTTAATGCGGGAATGTCTGAGTGACACAAGAAGCGTTTTACTATTTACACTGGAACCAATATATTGGGGTGTGTGTTGGGGTACGCTGAGCTTTGCTGTAATTGTGCATATGTTTAAATTCAAAATATTCAGCGCAATAGTACTCTGGAAGTCACCCAAACTCAGTTCAGCTTCATAAGAAATACTGTACATGTCTTAGAGATCCTGTATCATCTTCTGAAAGGAGATCTGCTGTGATAACTTACTTGGATCAGTGATCGCATGTTGGCAAAATGTGTATCCATCGCACCCCCACTGGGGAAGTTCTGGCTCATTCTCTTCATCAGCTGGATGAAGCAGCTATACGCCAACTGATCTACAGAGAGAGGTTGTGTGTTTAAAACAGTAATTTCATGTACTGCCCCGTGCATAATTACAGGATAGGTATGAATAGGTATTGTAGGTATCCAAGGAAGGGCAAGATTTCACAAAATCACCTTCTTATCACTTTATTGAAATCCTCTTTGGGGGTCAGGCCCCTCCCTATCATTGAGACTTTCCCTCCCGAAACAGATGACCAGGATGCCAACAGACCAGTCACAAAGATCCAACTCCCTACTTCATTTTTCCATTCATCAGCCATTAACATTTAAAGCTGAATTCTCATGCTGTTACAGTGGAACTATAACATGGCTGAGGACATCACATGCATGTAAGTGATGTCAAAATGAACCAGCTTTTTTTGTGTGCAATGTGCACGCCTCAGACTTCCAAATTTTAAGTTTCATTAAAAATGCATCAGAGCCATGACTATATTTGAGGAGGAAACCTGCAATTCTCTAAGGCAACACGATCTCTCAATCCCTGCAAACAAGGTAAAAACTGAATAAAACACCAAATTTGACAGTGTTCCCACCATGCCCATTCACTCCCTGGCTTCTCCATCACAACACAACACAGGTTATCAAGGGTGAGGCTTCTAAGGCGCATAAGGAGAAAAAATATAATCTCCAGTCACCCATATGAAGTTGTCATGTCCAGGTCTGGAGTGGTCTGTAGGTTTCTTCTGATTTGTAATAACTGCAGCAATTTGCAGTAGGTGTGATTATAACCATGCTGAGAGTGATTCAGAAGATTGGATGGGGTGGGCCCATCTCATTCTATATATTGTGCAAATTATTCTCGGATGCTCTTTTCAGCACAGAGGGCTGAGTGCAGTTTGAAAGGCGATTCGGCCTAGCTCCAATTAAAGCAACCTACCATTGTCGAGGACAACCATCAGAGGTGCCAGAAGGTCACACATTCCTTGGACATAACCAATGTCCAGATGCTCCCAAACGTAGCTGCACAACAGGAAGAAAACAAAGAGGAACATTAAGAACGCATTCGGAAGGGGCATGCTTGCGTTCAGTGTTTTCAAGCTGCTGCAACATCTTCTGCAGGTAGGATAGCCACCGATGGACCCCAAACTACAGGACATTCTCCTGGTACATGCTGTACTCTCACAGTACCACATTTATAAGGCCAACCCTCCTCTATGGCATCGAGAGCAGGGATAGTGACAGTGTGCCTTCAATATGGAGACACACTGGGCGTAATTTTATAAGGAGATAACTAGACATGTGCAAACAACTTGTGTAAATTCTGTATTTTTAATTATTTATGTATGTAAATGATCTCTTATAAAATGCAGACTAGCATCAAGGTCCGCACGTAGTGTGAACTGTGGGCATGCATATGGGTGAAGCATGGGCAGTGCGAGCAATTATATACGTAATTGCAAGTAGTAGACATGGTCATTTACACCAACTTAACATCTGTGCATAATTTCACATTTGTGCTCTATTTTTTATGAAGTCAGTCCACGCGTACGTCACCTTATAAAATAGATGTAAAGCATAAAGTAGTACACGCGTGAAAAAATAAAGCGTAGTTACCCACCTGGGACAGCAGAAGTCAGCCCTCATATATGGGTGATGTTGGGGCCCATGCAGTAGCTTCTCCCCAGCTTTCAAAGAAAGCCTTTGGGAGATGTACCCCTCATGCGTCGTCCCCTTCCCGCCTAAAGGTGCCATCTTGCCTCAGTATGATAGCATAGCACAAGATGGCAAAAAGAAAAGCAACTCCAAGGGAAGGAGGGAGGCTTGTGAAGACTGATTCCTGCTGTCCCCAGATAACACCTGTTACAGGTGAGTAACTATGCTTTCTCCGGGAACAAGCAGGAAGTCCGTCCTCACATATGGGACTCCCCAGCTAAAGGCTACCAAAGAAAAAAACCCTGTAAAAGCCACAGGTGACCAGAAAAAGGTTAGCCATGAGAAGCAGCAACTGAGTCAAGGAACACCAGACCCATGAGTGGCTCAAGTGTCAAGTGAGGAACCCGTTCGCCGGTAGCCTGAACATACCGAAGGGCAGCAGTTGCCATTAACTTCAAACAAACGACTGAGTACAGCCTGGCTGAAGGTGCTGTCCCGGCGGGACTCCCTCTCCAGGCAGAATGAGCTACTAAGGTAGGAAATGAGCACCAGGTGGTAGTCCTGCAGATCTTTCAAAGGGACAAGAGCGCAAGTTTGCCACAGAGGCTGCCATGGCCCGGACACTATGCACCATGATGGGTACCCCAGCAAAAGACCAGCCTGCTCGTAAGCGAAGGCAATGCAGTCTACCACCCAAGTGGACAGGGTACACTTAGAGACTGCTGTCCCCAGCCAATGTAGGTTGCAGGAGACAAAGAGCTGTGAGGAGCAATGGTGGGCCTAAGTATGCTCCAGGTAGAAGGATAGGGCCCACTTACAGTCCAGAGTGTGGAGGGCTGCCTTTTCCCCTATTGGCATGGGGCCATGGGAAGAATGTAGGAAACACCACCACCTGGTTGAGGTGGAATGGAGATACGACATTTGGGAGAAACTTGGGGTGCATGTGAAGCATGACTATTGTTGTAGAACCTCGTATAAGGTGGGTGAGCCACCAGGGCCTGGAGCTCACTGACCCTTGAGGAAGACCACCTTCCCGGGTAGATATTTTAGGTGGCACGAGCCAAGAAGCTCGAGTGGTGGCACACTGAGTTTTGAAAGAACTACACTGAGATGCCACTCTGCCACTGGGGTGGGGCGAATGGGTGGCTTAAAGAGAAGTAGGCCCTTCAAGAAATGAGTCATGAGGGGCTGAGTGGAGAGGGGCTTGCCCTCGACAAGATGATAGGGCACCAAAAGCACGCAGAAGTGTACTCTGATGGAGCTGGACTTCAGCCCTGCTTGGGATAGGTGAAGCAGATATCGGAGAACCAGCTGGACTGAACAGGAGAAGAGGTTAATCTGCCTCTCCATGCACCAAACTGAGAACCTTTGCCACTTGATGAGTAGGCCTGGTGGGTGGAAGGCTTATGGGAAGCCAAAAGACTGCTTCCACCTCGCTGGAGAGCTTGAAGTGGGCCAAGGCAACCCTTTTCAGCAGCCAAGCTGTCAGAGACAGAGACCCCAAGTTGGGGTGCAGGAGGGAGCCATCTTTCTGCGAGAGCAGGCTTGGGTCACACCCCAGAAGCACTGGGGCGCCTGGGACAAGCAGAGGAGCAGCAGGAACCACGAACACCGTGCCCACTGAGGAGACACCAGTATCAATGTGGCTGTATCGAGTTGGACCTTGAACTGGGTCTTGACGATCAGTGGTATGGGTGGGAAGTCATAGAAGAGGCCCTCCGGCCATGGTATGGATCCTCTTGGGGGGGGGGGGGGGGAGCCTGGAAGGGCATCTCGGCTTGCAGGGGCTGGAGATGTTGCCACCAGCTGAGGGAATCAGCCATAGGGTGGGTCACGACCACTGTGTCATGGAGGTGCCCCCCCCCACTGGGCCAGCTGCAAGTGCAGGTGAGCATCTGGGGTGATGTGCACCATGGACTCCAGGTGGACCAGAAGGCAAAGCATGAGGCGGGCAGAGATCAAGGGTAGACTCTGGACATGCCCTGCAAACATCTTGAGATGCAGGGCCTTGTCTGGAGGGAGGAAGGCAGGCTTTGGCCTGGACGGTGTCTAGCAGCTCCCCTATGAACTCCAGGTGTTGTGTTAGATGGAGATGGGACTTTGGGTAGTTTATGAAGAACCCTAAGTGTTCCAGAATGAGGATGGTGTGGGCCATTGCCTAATGAGCCTCTGCGGCGGTGCTGCCCTTTATGAGCAGCCGTCCAGGTACAGGAAGATGAACACCCCTTGGAGATGCAGGAAGGTGGCAACTACTGCCAGGCACTTGGTGAAGACACTCCAGGCAGAGGCCAGACCGAACGGCAGAATCCTGTACTGACAGTGGCAGCCTCCTACCATGAAGCGGAGGTACTGCCTTTAAAAGGGGTGGAAGAGGATGTATGTATAGGCATCCTTTAGATCCAAGAAGCATAGCCAGTCTCCCTACTGGAGGTATGGCAGCAATGTTCCAAGGGAGAGCATCTTTAATTTCTCCCTCACCAGGAACCAGTCGAAGTCTCGCAGGTCCAGGATGGGCACCAGGAAGTAGTGGGAGTAGAACCATTTGCCCCTGGGGTGGATGGGGACGGGTTCCATCGCCCTGTCTGCCATAAGGTTTGCATCCCCTTCAGCAGGAACTCGCATCAGGAACTCTCCTGGAAAGAATGGCAGGGGCATCTGTTTGAGATGGAGGAGGTACCCCTCCTTCACCACCTGCAAGGCCCACACATCGGTGGTGATGGTGGGCCAATGGTTGGTGAAGAATACCAGATGTCCCCCCCCCCCCCACACACACACACACATGCTGTGGGGTAGGCCCTTCTGGGGGAAGAAAGGCTATACCACAGGAGTCAAAAGCTCCCCCCCCCAAGTTGCGCCTGAGGCAAGGTCTGGGGCTTGGGGGCCTTAGACTTACAAGGGCCATGCCCTTGGCTTGCTGGCTCAGTTGGGGAGCTGGGAAGGCACAGTGCTGAGGGTAGTTTCCATAAGCCTTCCTCTTTTTCAGGTATAGAGGCTTTTTATCCAAAGCCTTCCTTTGGGGAAGAGTCTGTGGGCTTCTTAGAGAGCTTGGTCCTGGTCATGAACTCTGATTCCAGCTCGCTGGCCTTGTCGGTCATGGGTTTGGCAAAGAGGTTCCCTCCCTAGTAAGGGACATTGATCAACTTGCCCTGTACCCATCACGCCAAGTCAGAAGACTGCAGCCTGGCATGGCGGTGGGCACTAATGCCCACCGCTGCTACTCTAGCTATCAACTCAAAGCTGTTATAGACCACCCAAGTCATAAATTTGGAGCACTCCCTGACCGTGGAAGCCAGGGTCCAGAACTGCTGAAGAGGTTCCTCCGGAGAGACCTATCCGAGAACCCAGTGAGTTCCCTCATCGTGTCCCACAGGTACATGCCCATGTACAGCTGGTAGGCCTGGATATGGCTGATGAGCATCGAGCCCTGAAAGCACTTCCTGTCCATGGTGCGGGCCTCCTTACCCAGGGGCACCGAAGGATGCATTTTCTGGCTCTTGAGCCTACGCATGGCCGATTCAACCACCATGGAGTTGAGACAGTTGAGCTTTTTGGAAGACAGGACTCTGGTGGACCCGGTATATCAATCCAGCTGCCTGCTCACAATAGGAACTGAGGCTGGGGTCTCCCACATACAGAAGGGCAGCTGCTTCAGGATAGGGGAAACAGGCACCATAAGGGCCTCCTTGGAGGGAGCCTTGTACTGGAGGATCTCGAGGTCCTCTGCCCACGGCGGCGCCTCAAACTCTGTGGTGAAGGCTAGGGCCTTCGCCATATCCCCCCCCCCAAAGTCCAGGAAGGCCAGGTCCTTGGGTTGAAACAGCATCGGGCCTCTGGAGGGCAAACATCTGTGAACACAACCCTGTAGAGCCAGGTGTCCAGGGACTCGTTGTCCTCTGTCTCCCAGTCTGACCCAGAGTTATAGGAGACCTCTAGAGTCCTCCGGGCCTTGGGCTGGAGCTTCAGCCCCAATTGGCCCAGGGGTCCCGAAGCCCCCCTGCACTCCAAGTCTGGTGAGATGTGGGGTGAAGTCCTTGGTCCTGTCCGGAGGCTGATGGTGCTAAAGGATCGGCTCCACCTCCGGGGAAGCCCTCGCTGTGGAGGGGCTGGTGGTCAGGAGTGATGATCCGGGGATCAAAGCCCGCTGTTGAGCCATGAAGTCAGACAAACTGCGTTCCATGGCTTCCATCCTGGCCTCGATGCCAGAAGGCTCTGGAGCCACTGGTGCGGGCACAGAGGACCTTTGGCCCCGATGCTGGCACAGTCGAGGGGAGTGTCCTTGATGAGGCTGGCTTTGGAGGACTGAGACCAATCCCCGGACAGCAATGGCATTTTCTCCCACCAGAGCAGCATCGAGTGCCACCCTCTGCCTCCCTTGGAGGGCTCCAAGGCCGAGTGCAATGGGATTTCTCCATAGACATGGACTCATCACCCACCGACAATATCAGGCTCTTCAAGGAGCATCCCTCCCTGAGGGAGCCCCAGCTCGATGCTCTGTGTCCTTGAGGCTCTGAGACAATGCAATCAAGGTCTTCACGGCAGCCCTCAGGGGCTGAGTCAGTCTTATGGAAAATAGACTCGTGCTGCTGCTTACGGCCTCTAAGAGCCTTGGAGGTCATCTGCTGGCACAGACCACACCCCAAGGCATCATGATCTTGCCTGAGGCACCGAAGGCAATCAATCATGTGCTCAGAATATGTTGTGCACAGAGCCGCAACGGTTGCAGGGCTTGAAGCCACAGACTGGGGCCATGGCGGGGAAGATGGTCCCTGTGAATTCAAATTCCCTTGGCCCGGCTAGAAAAGGTGCAGAAACCCATGCACTGAGGAAAGGAACCTGAAGAAAAATGCAACGCCGAAGGCAAGTGGAATCGGGAGGCGGGAGGGCACCGGTACACGACCAGAGACAGGACAAGAAAAAAATCAACTTTTTCTGGGAGGAATAGATACATGTCTGATGGGTTCCGTGGGACAAGATGGCACCCTTAGATGGGAAGGGGACCATGCATGCATGGTACATCTCCCAAAGGCTTTCTTTGAAAGCTGGGGAGAGGTTGCTGCGCAGGCTCTGCTGGCGCTGATGTCATTCTTATGGGAAGACTTCCTTCCTGCTCGTTCCTGGAGAATGCACGTTAACTAGGCACCAGTTTATAAAATTACCCTTATTAAGCATGCACGCTCAGTTACTGCATTCGCTTCCCTTCCTCTGCTTTTGTTTACAAAGGAAATATGCACCGGTGGGAGAGGGGAGAGGAGGGAAGGAAGAGCAGTGAAAGGAACAAGCGGTACACACCATCCCCCTGCACCGCTGGCTTGCCATTTCTCTTCCTATGCTATTGTGCCCAAAGAAACAGAATCTGAAAGGTTCCTCTCCATATCTCCCCCCTCTTTTCTTGGAGGAAGGCAGAGAAATCCAATGGTAGGGGAGATGAAGTCCTTGTGAATATCCCAAAAATGACACTAGCAGGAGAGGAAGGGAAGATAAAGCAGATCCCGAGGGGAGGGGAGGGGTGGGAGAGAAGAAAATAGGAGGGGAAGAACCTTATATAAGCCATAACGAGTTGGATAAGGGTCCATTGAGCACAGCATCGTGTTTCCGACAGTCCCCAGTCCAGCAGATCCCAAA
Source organism: Ichthyophis bannanicus (assembly GCA_033557465.1). Taxonomy (NCBI): domain Eukaryota; kingdom Metazoa; phylum Chordata; class Amphibia; order Gymnophiona; family Ichthyophiidae; genus Ichthyophis; species Ichthyophis bannanicus. Next base: position 233,439,741 of record CM066042.1, read on the forward strand.
AAGTAGATCCAATTTCTCATAACTCATTTCAGAGAATAAGCAATGGCTTTCCCAAGTCCACCTAAGAATTTTTTTATGGACTTTCCCTTTAGGAACTTTCCAAACCTCTTTTGAACACCACTATGTTTGCTGTCTTGACCACATATTGCAGAAACGGATTAGCTTAATTATGTGCTGCATGAAAAAAAACTTCCTACGATTTGTTTTCAGTCTGCAGGTTTTAGTTTCCTGGAGTATCGTCTTTAAGTGTTTGAAAGGTTAAACAATTATTCCCTATTTATTCCATCCCAATTATGATTTTATAAACTTCTGTCCTATAAACTGCGTCATCTCTTTGTCAAGTTGAAGAGCCCTGCCCACCATTGTGTGGGAGGTGAGGATGATGCATCACAACATTTGTACCTACTTTTTCCAAATCCTAAATAAAGGCGAGCAGTTGATATAGTATAATTGCAGTTCTGGAAGGCAATTGACAAGGTCCCTCATGAGAGATTTCTAAGGAAGTCAAAGTCATGCAGGAATACGAGTTTAATGTTCAGGAACTAGTTAAGAGAGGAAAATTTAGGGACTTCAATCATGGCGGGCTGAGAGAAGGATGTGAGGAGGAGAGCTCTGAAAAGACAGAGAAATAATCGTGTCTGTAACCCTTCTATGGGGCTGAATTAGTGCCTGGGGCAACTGTTAGATCTCCCCTTTGGACCACATACATACCTATCCCTGTGTGGGAAGCTCTCATTGGTGTATTCCAGGACTGAATGACATGTCGTATGGCTGCTAAGGCACAACAGGGTGTGTGGGAGAAGAGCAGGACTGGAGATTCTAAGATGACACGAGAATGAGCTGACTATGACTATGCAGACTGACAGTCTTGTGGCGGATATCTCCGAGACTGTTGGTGGCTCTGGAAGACCAGCTGATTAAACTACAATTGGCAGTTGAAGAGATAAAGGAGAAGCCGAATGTGCAAAAATAGTCGTGTGACAGAGGTGGAACAGAGGGTCAGCCAAGTGGAGTATAATTTGGTGCAGCTGTAACAGCTCGGAAAGCTTCAACAAGCAAATGCAGCACTGCTACAGTGAGAGGATGAGCAAGAAAACTGTAATCAAAGAAATAACATTTGGCTGGTGGGGCTATCTGAAGTGGTGGCTGACAAGGACATGTGTGATATATTTGAAAAAAATGGCTGCCCAAAAAGATAGGCCTCACGGTGCAAGGAGTGAAAGTTGTGTGTGAGCGGGCCAACAGAATAGGGCCGATAACGGGACATGGTGTGTCTGCCTGCTCCTTTATCGCAAAAATTTTGAACTGGGCTAATAAGTCGGCTGTCATGCGGGCAATGCGCAACCAACGGGAGCTCCAATATGAGGGCCATTAGCTAAGGATCTTCAATGACTATTCTGGCAGGTTGCAGCCCAAAGAAAAAATATGACAACCATTTGTACCACAGTGCATGCTAGGGGCATTTACTTTGCCCTGTTATATCGCACGAAGCTCAAGATAATGGCAGCAAATGTGCCAATTTTCTAAATACCAAAGAGGAGGCATAGAACTACTTGGATCAGACCAACTGGGAATGATGCCTATATGGAGATGCCTGTAAGCAGGGCAGGATGTGGAACTCCAGGAGACTTATCTTTATCAATCCACCAATGTTCACTTAACTCACCTACTGGGCTTTGTACACAACAATGGTAACATACAGTGAGGGTAGTGACTGATAATGTGAAGGATTTGAATGGCTCTCCGTCCTGTTTTTTTGTTGTTTTTTTTTATTCCCCCTTCCTGTTTTCTAAAGGTTTGCTGCCCTCTTCTATTGTGGGCCTTCCCATTCTTTATTTTGGGGGTGAGAAGGAGCTCCAGTGAGGAACTGTATGAACATTATTGGACTGAGGACTGCTGTGGGGGACCTGGATGGAGATGGTGACAGCACTGCGGCACTGACTTTTTTTTTTTTTCTCCCTCCCCATTTTACTTTCTCTTACTACCAAGATAAACTTTTTAAATGAAGTCCAAACGTATCTTTTTGTTTGGTTTTCCCTCTTAAGCTCTTCTGAGCTCAGATTCCTCAATTCACTTTTACTGTTCAAACTCTTAAAAACACCACAACATTGTGTATTGAACTTACATACCACTTTGTCAGTTTTGTATCAGGGACTCACCAGGGATGTTGTGGCCTGGCAAGAGGACATGGACTTCTCTGGCCCTTTGTGTTATTTGGGGGGGGGGATGGAGGGTGCATTGCATTGGGGTTGGGAGGAGTGAATAGAGCAATTAGGGTATGTGGCGGGTGTGGATGATGAGGCGGGGGCGGGTGTGTAAGTGGACGCGAAATGAGAAGAGTTTATTCTGAATGTGAGTTTTTTCCTCCACTAAATGCAGAATGGTGGAGGATGTTCGTATGGTGGGGGCTGGAGGAGTGGGATAGAAGAGACATGGGGAGTTTATACAGCATTGGAAGGGGGAGGAGGGGTTAGTTGGGGAACTGAATACCATTAGGTGGCAGCTGAGCTCAGCTTCTGACGCAAGGGCATACTGATGGAGAGGATGTAGCAGGCTGTAGGAAGAGCATGGGTCTAGCTGGGGGATCCACTCTGCAACTTGAAAAAACTCTACTGGAACAGGAACTGAACTGTGGGTACTACTGCCCTGACATTGAACGTAGGTGGACTGTACTCGCTCACCAACCGAGCACACCAGAGTTTTCAATTCTTGTAAGAAGGTGCAAGCACATGTAGTTTTCTTGCAAAAAATCCATTTGGTGCAAAGGGAAAACTTAAAGGAGGACGGGTAGGTGAGCTTGCTTTCTATTGTTTCGGGGGAGTGGCCGCTCTAATTAGTAAGGCGGTGGCGTATGAAACCCATAAGGTTATACAGGATGGGGAATAATGTTCTGTAGATGGGGAAAGTTCAATGGGGAAAGGCTTTTGTTTTGTAATGTGTGCACCCTTAATTTGTACAGTTATGCCTTTTTTTCTATGATGGTGGCAAAGACAGGAGGGTTTGACAATTACCAGATAGTGATGGGGGTGATTTTAATGTTAAAATGGACCTCTCCATTGACTGCAGCCCTGCAACCCCCCCACCCCCCGAAAAGACCAGCAGAGAAGGTGGGGGGGGGGTCACCTTCCTCCTCTCTGAATTGGGATTGCTGGATGCATGGCATTCATTGCATCCTATGGAGAAGGAATAGACTCGCTTCTCTGCTCCACATAATTGGTATACAAGTCTAGATTATGTTCTTATAGATGAGATCTTGTTCAACAAGATGGTGGAAGATAGAGGAACCAGCCCTGTCTGACCATTCTGCGGTCATAATTACTCTTGAGTTTTTAGAGGTTAGAAGGGATAGGATTTGGAAAACGAATCCAACTTGGTACAAAGAGCCAGTATTTCAGCTTTTCTTTGGAAGACCTGGTAGGACTTAGAGATAAAATAAAGGCCCATGCTAGTGCGTGGAAGAAAAATGAAAGTGAGTTACTGAAGGGAGCACATTCAGTCACAGACAGCGCTGCTGTGAGAATAGTGGGTTAAGGTGAAGCACAAAGTGTTCGAGCTGATGCAGGCAAGAGCTCAGGGGGATAATTCAAAAGTACAAGTGGGGGCTCCACCAATGGGGGAATAAGGTGGGCAAGTTGCTTGGAAGAATATTAAGGTGCTTGATGGGCAAAATGGTGGTTACTAAAATTAAGGACTCCAAAGGGTAGAGCTGGATGGGAATGCAGGCTGTTGCATAATAGTTCATGGACTTCTACAGGGAAATATATAGACAGGAGCCACACGTTTTCCATGCAAGTGAGCATTTTTTTGCTCAACTGTCCCTACCCATCTCGCCCCACAATAGCAGAATTGGCTTAATAGACCCTTGGAAGTTAAGGATGTATGAGGAGCCATAAAATGACTCAAAACTGGCCAAGACCTCTCGTCTTGATGGGTTGGGGTGGAGTTCTATAAGGTGCTGGATGATTTCATTGCTCTGGCTCTTGCTCGCTGGGGTGACACAGCGTCAGTTCAAGGCAACTTTGGGAGATGGCAAAACCAAGTAGTGTTGCCTAAACCAGGGACAGACCCTGAACTGGTGGGATCATATCGACCCAGATCATTGTTAAACCAAGATCTAAAAATTATAGTGGCCATTCTGACAAAGAGACTGGGTGAATATGTACTTTCTCTGGTACATAACGATAAAGTGGGGTTAGTCAGGGGGCGGTATGCCTCGGCCAACCTGCTTAGATTGTTGACTGCACTATACCTGGAGAGAGATGGAGACATGGAGGAGGTTATAGCAAGTCTAGACGCAGAGAAGGTGTTTGATAGCATTTCCTGGGAATACCTTTTTTCGTTTCTAAATAACTTTGGTTTGGAAGGGCTTTTCGTAGATTTGGACGAGGACACTTTATCATGGTCCTACAGCACGGATCTTTCTAAATGGAAGGCTGACTGAAGCTATACCTTTGGGCAGGTGAACCAGACAGGGCTGGCCTCTGTCCCTCCTCCTATTCATTTCGTCATTGGAGCCCTTAGTGATTAAAATCAGGGAGTTGGGAGAATACTCCGGAATTACAGTAGGAATGCACGAATACTGACCCTATTTGCTGATGATATGTTGTTTGAGTTGTCCCTGGGAAGGGATAAGATGGGTTATGGATACTATCCAGGAATTTGGGACACTCTCTGGACTCGCAGTAAACTTTTGATAAATCTGAAGTACTGCTGATTTTGAGGGAGGGGCTGCCCTCTTAAGTGGGCAAGGGGAAGCATGAAATACCTGGGTATTCACCTGAGTAGGACACCTCTTGTCCTTTACTGGAAAAACAAAATAGAGCAAGTAGAGGCCTTGTGTGTGAAGTGGAGGGAACTGCCCCTGACCTTGTGGGGTCAGATAGCTCTTGTTAAAATGGTGCTTGCACATGATTCAGTCCACTCATAGTTTTAAATCCCTCCCCCCCCCCCCCCCCCACATCTCTTATCTCTACTCCAAGCTGAACAGCCCTGAGCTCTTTGGCCTTTACTCAGAGTTGTTGTTCTATCACCTTTTGTTGTTTTGGTTTCCTTTCTCTGTACCTTTTTCTAATTCCACTATATCTTTTTTGAGAGGCGGCAACCATAATTGCACACAATACTCAAGGTGAGGTTGCACCGTGGAGTGATAAAGAAGCATGTTTTAGTCTCTTTTCCTTTCTTAATAATTTCCAATATTCTGTTTGAGTTTTTTTGCTACTCTGCACACTGAGTAGAGGATTTCAATGTATTATAGTCCACAATGATGCCTAGGTGTGGTGTGTGTCGTCGCGTTAATGCTGACTTGTGGTGGGGGTAGGTTATTTGTCCCCGTGTGCATCACTTTTTGCACTTATCCACATTAAATTTTGTCTGCCATTTGGGTGCCCAGTCTTCTAAGCTCTTAAAGTCCTCCTGCAATTCCTCACAATCTGCTTGTCATTTAACAACTTTGAATAATTTTATGTCACCTGCATCTCACTCGTTCTAATTTGCAGATAATTTATAGATGTGTTAAAAAGCATCAGTCCCAGTAGAGATATGGGGCACTCCACTAGTTAATTTTCTCAGCGGATAAATGTGACTATATATATATATATTTTATTAACTTGAAGGAATATGTACAGCATCTACTGTATATTTCCATGAACAAAACAGAAGCAAAGGGATATTCCAAATTGTACTTTCACATTACTTTAGCAGTCAATAATAACAACCAAACCCCATAACTTTGCCGACCACATATCAGCCTTCACACAGTCCCCCACACATTTTTTTCCAATTCTTCCCCCCCCCAAGACTTTTTTTTTTTTATATATAAGCCCTCTACCCCATCGAACATTCCAATTAGAATCTGTTCCAGAGGAATAGATATTTAAGCCCCCAAGGCCTTTTATGGTGCCTATATACATAGCACTCCGCACTCGCCACCTCAAGCATCATATTCACCCAGTATTTCTTGGATGGGTGTTCAGTCTCAACCCATAATTTCAAAATTACCTTCTTTGCTACCAGGAGTGCAACTTGAACAAATTTAATCTCTGCTTTAGACAATTTTCTATTTTGCAAGACATCGGCATCTCCCAACAAAATTAAACTGTAATCCTATTCAGTCTCCTTCCCCAGGCACCTGCCCACAGTCTCCCGCATGTGGTTCCATAACTCTTTCAATCTAGGACACTCCAAGAACATATGGCAGTAATTACCCCTTCCCACTGTATATTTCTGATGGGATCCCTCATTCCACAACTGTAGTTGAGCACCCTTTCCCTCGTGATAAAGGCCCTATGTAAGATTTTGAATTGCATTTCCTGAAGGCCAGCTTTACATATACTCTCATAGGACTAATCTTCGTGATCGTCTAGTATAATCTGCTGCTTACATTGACCGTCTGGTTACTACCCATGAGAACCCTGGCCATTGGGCATGTGATCAATGTCAATATTGTCCCTGCTCTTTACAAGGCCATAGTTTGTTTTTGCTGCAAAGAATTCCTGGTTTGAATCCCATTGGAACACGTCATGCACATCATCTTTTGTTGTGTATCTACTTGTTTGCCCTTGCAACTTGGCTTATGTGGGATGTACTACCCGCATGATCTGGACTCGTCTAGCAGAGCATGCATCCCGGTTACGTATGGCTACAATCTCAGCCCCATAGCTGAACACTGCCTGCAATTTCACCACTCTTTTGATGAGCTATACTGGCGTGTTATGACTTCATTCCACCGGATCCACGCGGTGGTGACCATGTTTCCAAACTTCAGTGGAAAGAGCAGGAATGGATTTTTAAATTAAGCTCCCTTTTTCCTTATGGCCTGAATCTTGACATTGATCGGTCCAGTCTTTTTTAGGGCAACCAATCCTGCAAGTGGTTTCCCGATCACATGGGTTCCTCCTTTCTATTGTGACTGGTGGCTGAGCCCTATTACATCAGACGCCCATTCTTTTCTAAGACGCTATTTTCTTTTGATTTACTGATGCTTTTGGTGGACTGTTCCCTTTGCAAAGCCTGAGGCAGAGTTATTTTAATATTTTGGACTCAAAATGTGCCACGTCACTTGGGGATTTTTTAACACATTCGCTGCATCTTGATCAGATAAGTACTGATTTCACGTTCAATAGCATAAAAATAAAAATGATTAAAATGGAGCACAATATCTTGTGAATTGAAACATTTTCTTTTCACTTTTACAACGCTCCGACAAATCTTATAACTTTTGTAAATTTGTTGCCAGAGCCTTTTTAATTGGTGGCCTTCCTATTAGTATATATATCTTGGCTTTCCAATTCCTTTTGGGATATTTTCTTTGGTTATAATCCCACTAAACAAGAGTTCTTCCACCTTTTTAATCCATATAGGAAGGGTATGAGTAAAGGCCAAAGAGCTTAGGGCTGTTCAGCTTGGAGAAGAGATAGGGGGGAGGGCTTTAAAATTATGAGTGGACTGAAACATGTAAATGCAAGTCATTTGTTTTCTCTTTCCTATAGTACAAAGACAATGGTACATGCCATGAAGTTACTAAGTGGTACATTTAAAATTAAATGTGAGAAAGCGTAGTTACTCAACTGTAGCAGGTGGTCTACGAGAACAGCAGGAATAAGTCCTCATATATGGGTAATGTCACTGACAGAGCCCACGGAGCAATGATCTCCAGCTTCCATAGGAAGTTTCTGAGAGGTCCACTATGCATGCGTGCCTGCTTCCCTCCCGAAGGAGCCATCTTACCTTAGTATGATGACATAGATTAATTAAGCAAAACCAACAACTCCACAGGGAGGAGGGAGAGTAGTGAAGACTTATTCCTGCTGTTCCCGGAGAACACCTGCTACAGATGAGTAACTATGCTTTCTCCGGGAACAAGCAGGAAGTAAGTCCTCGCATATGGGACTCCCCAGCTACAGGCTACCGAAAAACAGTGAGAGTGATCTCTGTAAGGTTCAAAGAGTTAGTGTCCAGCAAAGGCATTAACATCAGGATGATTCTACAGTAGCCTGGATGGACAGAGGGGCAAAGTTGAAGCTAATTGCCAAACAAGTGCTGGAGTATGGCTTGGCCAAAGTTGCTGTCATGCTGGATCTCCATCCAGACAGTAATAGGCTGTGAAGGTGTGGATGGAAGACCACATAGCAGCCCTACAGATCTCCACTGTGGAGACTGAATGCAGGTTCGCTACTGAAGCAGTCATAGCTCAGATGGCCTCCAGGGTCAGACCAGCCTGAGCATAAGCAAAGGAGATGCAGTCTGCAATCCACAGTGAAAGGGTGTGCTTGGAAACTGCAATGCCCAGTCTATTAGTGTCAAAAGAGACAAAGAGTTGGGAGGAACGGCGATGAGCTTTTGTCCGCTCCAGATAGAAAGCAGAGCTCTCTTGCAATCAAGTGTATGTAGAGAAGCCTCAGCCCTGCCGGTGCAAGGTCGCGGTAAAAGGGTGGCAGCACCACCAACTGGTTAAGATGAAAGGCAGAAACCACTTTGGGAAGAAACTTGGGATGAGTCCAGAGGACTACACGATTGTGGTGAAATCTGGAATATGAAGGGCGTGCCACCATGCTGGAGTTCATTAACCCTGCGCGTGGAGGCAACTGCTATCAAGAGCACAACCTTCCAGATGAGGTGTTTAAGAGAACAGGAGCTGAGAGGTTCAAAGGAGGCCAAAAGGAGCTGCCCCAGCACTGCAGTAAGATCCCACGCTACTGGTGGAGACTTGATAGGAGGTAGCAAGAACAGGAGACCTCTCAGGAAGCGGCCTACAAGAGGATATGTGGAAATGGATTTATCATCCATGCCACGTGGTACACCACCACTACACTTAGAGATGCACCTTCACCAAGTTAGATTTAAGATCAAAGTTGGAAAGGTGGTGTAAGTAAGTCAGCAACATCTCCACAGAGCAAGAAAAAGGGTCTGCACACCAGATAGAAAATCAATGCCACTTGAAGGCCTAGGCATGGTGGGTGGAGTCTTTACATGAAGCGAGGAGCACGCTCTCCACATCTGGAGGGAGGTGAAGCTCTGCAAGAACTACCTGGTCAGCATCCATGCCATGAGCGCTAGAGAGTTGATATTGGGATGAAGAAGAGACCCGCTGTCCTGAGAGACCAGATACAGATTGCAACCCAGTCTGAGTGGCTGTCTCCGAGAGAGTTATAGAAGAAGAGAGAACCAGGGTTGCCGGGGCCAATGAGAATCGTGTTAACCCTGTCTGCTTGAAGCTTAAACAGGGTTTTGGCCACCAGCAGAATCAGTGGATATGCATAGAGCAGACCCTCACTCCAGTCCAGTAAGAAGGCACCAGAGGCTATTCTGCAGCTGTAGGGAATCCTGTACTAGAACTGCAACATCTGGGCATTGTCCAGTGATGCAAAGAGGTCTATGCTCACCGTGCCTCACATTGCATGCTGAGGGCCCACTTGTGGGGCTGAAGGACCTTGCTGATCCGCCATGTCATTGAGCTCCTCGGGTAGGTACATGGCCTGGAAGAGGGCGAATTTCTAGAGACACACCACTTCCCAACATAGAAGGTACAACCCCTGTGCTGCCCTGCTTGTTGAGAGAGAGAACATCACCACTTGATTGTCCAACTGCTCCTGAAATGCTCAAAGGGCGTTTGAAATGCCCTGGAGCTCCAGGAAGTTTATCTGGTGCAGGCGCTCCCAAGCTGTCCAGAGATCTTGCATGTGCAGACCATTGAGAAAGGTCCCCCAGCCTGTCTGGAGGCATCAGTAGTCTGGATACGCTAATGCAGAGGAGCATGAAAGGGAAGACCCAAGAGCAGGTTCTGAGGCTGTAGCCACCAGGACATGGATTTCTTGAGAGGTGGAGTGACCATTATCCTGTTCACGAGAACCCATGGCCTGATGCCATTGTGTGCAGAGAGTCCACTGCGCTAGCCTCCATGGTCCACATCACCCCTCTTGCCAGTCTTAGGATGAGGCAATGTGGCCAAGAACATGAAGCATCTGCCGGGCTGTTGTGGTCAGGCCCTGCTGTACCTTGCGGGATACTGCAATGAGAAACTGGGCCCGATCCATGGGCAAGTATGCCTGAGCTAGAATGGTATCCAGGAGAGCCCCTATGAACTCTAGATATTGAGAGGGCTGCAGGTGAGACTGGCTAATTGATAACAGTCAAGGTGCTCCATCACCTGAATGATGAGGGCTGCCGCACCTCGGCCTGTGCCATATCCCTGATTAGCCAGGCATCCATGTAGGGGAAGACAAAAACACACAGGTTATGGAGGAAGGTGGTAATGACCACCAAACATTTCATGAAGACTCTTGGGGCGGAGGCTAGGCTGAAGGGCAGCACGTGGTACTGATAGTGGCTTCCGCTGAGCATGAAGTGTAGATACTGCCGATGAAGGTGATGAATGGGAATTTGAGTATAGGCATCTTTGAGATCTAGAGGCAAAGTCAGTCTTCCCATTGGAGGTAAGGCCACAAAGTTCCCAGGGAGACCATTTTGAATTTCTCCTCCACTAGGAAGAAGTTGAGATTCCTTAGATCTAGTATAGGCTTGAAGCTGCCCGTTTTCTTGGGAACCAGGAAGTAATGGGAGTAGAACCCTTGTCCGGCTTGAGCCAGAGGACCAGCTCAATGGCTAAACCTGCAAGGAGGGTGTGAATCTCCTGTTGGAGGAGGTCCTGCTGATGAGGATCGAGGGAGGAAGTTGGTCAAAATGCAACAGGTAGCCATCTTAGATTATTCTTGAACACCCAGGAGTCTGTTGTTATCACTGGCCATCTGTGGGCATAATGGACCAACCTCCCCCTCCTTGCGGAGGAACTGTGCTTGAGACAGGAAGTAGGGCCATGCTCTGCAGGAGAGTCAAAAGCCTTCACCTGGCTGCTGTAATATCTCCTCATTTTTGGGTAGAAGGCCGCCTTCCCAGACGCTTTCTTCCTGGAAGAATCAGCCATCTTTCGGGACAGATGGTTCATCATCAACTGTTCCCTCTTCAGCTCCCCAGCCTTCTCATCCATGGGCTTGCCAAAGAAGTTCTTCCCTTGGCAGGGGACATCAGCAAGCTTGTACTACACCCACTGCTCAAGATCAGAAGATTGCAGCCAGGCCAGGCAATGGGCCCCAGTAGCAACAATGGTCACCCTGGCCACCAATTCAAAGGTGTCATAGGCCGCCCTGCTCATATATTTAGAGCAGTCCTTCCCTTTGGAGACTAGAGAGTGGAACCGGTCCAGCTGTTCATGTGAGAGCATGGCTAAGAACTCGGACAGGTCTCCCATAATATCTTTCAAGTACATGTAGAGCTGATAAGTGAGGATGCAGCCCACCAGCATCAACCCCCGGTAACACTTTCTCCTGACCCCATCCAGGGTTCAGGCTTCCCGCCCTGGAAAAACCGAAGAATGGGTCTTAGCACTTTGTCCTCCTCATGGTAGATTCCACAACCATGAAGTTGTGGGGAAGTTGGGGCTTCTTGAAACCAGGACTCCTTTGGACACAGTACATGGAATCCAGCTGGCAACTTATTTGGGGGCACCATGAGAGCAGTCTCTCAGATGCGCAAGAGTAATCTCTCGAGGATACAATGGACTGGAACAGTTTTATATAGCCTCCTTGGGAGGAGAAAGGGTATTGGAGGATCTCCAATCCCTCCAGGCTTGGCTGCTCCTCTGCCTCAAGGGTAAATGCTAGAGCCCTCACCATGCCCCTGACAAACTCATGAAATGAGATATCCTCAGGCGGGGACTATGGTGTTCATAGGGTGACGAGGGATCCAATGAAATATGCCTATGACACTCGGAGAGCAGGACTTCTTCTCTGTCTCCCACTCATTGGAATCAGAGTCCATGAGAAAGCTGAAGCATTGACAGTTCTCCTCCCAGCGTCGATGGTGCTCTGGAGGGGTGGATGGGAAACTTGCAGCACCTGATGGTGATGATCCTCCAATCAGAGGCACATGGAGGGGAAACTCTGGGTACTGAGAGTGAGTCAAAGTGCCTGCCCAAGGAGGGCATGGGGGTTTAAAGGATGGGCTGCATCTCCATTGGCGGAACCACTGCCAGCTGTGGAACCATCGGCTTAGAGGATGCCAAGGGCATTGGGTCCCTCGCAGCCAGGAATGCAGCCAGACTATGTTTGAGGGCCTGCTTTTGCTCAGCAAGGAGCATGCTCTTTGATGGGGCTGGAGCTGGGGCAGCAGCCACGGCCTCTGATGCTGGCTCCCTCTTTTGGGACTCCACGATGGTGACCACATCATGAGACTCTCCATGGCCCTTCGGGGCCTTGGGAGGCAACTCCTCCCAATGGGCAGCTTTGGTGGCTGCTCCTGGCCCTCGTCCTTGGAATCACGCCGAGGGGGACCGATATTGATGGGGCAGAGGATTGATCCTCATCAAAGGATAGCCTCCGGTCCAGGCTCCAAATGAGCTCAAGCACCATGGTGGGCTGAGGTTTGAGCAGAGGCCCTCGAGGGCATCGACTCCTAAGTTCCAAGCAGCAATTTCCGCTGTTTCTCTCCATTCTTCGGCCTGTTACAAGTTATCTGCAAACATAGATAGCAGGTGGGACGGCTCATGGTCAGGCCTGAGGCACTGAATGCACCAGCTATGGCAGTCCGTCACCGCGATGGTGCGGCCACACCTCAAGCATTTCTAGAACCCACTAGTCAATTTAATCATATTGGGGAAGATGGCTTCTGCCAAATCAAAGGACGCCAATGTCCTGAGCAACCAAGGGGTAATGAGAGAAAAGACCTACACGCCAGAAAAAAAAAAAGGTATCTGAGAAACACCGCACCGCAACACTGATGCTCCCCAGATATGGGCAGAAGATGAGGAAAAAGCACACAATTGAAAATTGAAGCAAGAAAAGAAAAATGAATAGCAAGGGTTACTTCAAGTTTCTGGGGGCCGACAGACGTCTGACGGGTTCTACGGGGAAAAAGAAGAAAGTAGTAAGATGGCTTCTTTGGGTGGGAAGACGGGCACACAGGCATGGTGGACCTCTCAAAATCTTCCTATGGAAGTTGGAGATTGTTCCCGTGCGAGCTCAGTTAGTGATGTCACCCACATGTGAGGATGGACTTCCTGCTTGTTCCCAGAGAAAATATTTTTCAATCCGAGGATGTGGTAAAAGCAGTTAGCGTAGCTGGGTTTAAAAAAAGGTTTGAAAAGACCATAAATTGTTGTTAAGGTAGACTTGGGGGAAAGCCACTGCTTATCCTTGAAGGTTAAGCAGCTTGAAATCTTGCTAGTTTTTGGGATCTTGCAAAGTACTTGTGACCTGGATTGGCCATTTCTGGAAACAGGATACTGGGCTTGATGGATCGTGGGTCTGACCATGTACAGCATTTCCTATGACATATAGGTCATGTACGAAATTCAGTCAAATCTGTTTTTCATGCATGGCCATATTGAACAATGATACTATAGTAGTTTTCACATAGGACATATAGCCTCTCAAACTTCAGGACCCCGCCCATCTTTCTTGACTAATTATTAGACTTAGTTTATGAGCTGGACCCTGGTAACAACTTCTCCAGGCCTCCCCTTCCCCCCAAATGATCTGTCAATGTGCGTGCCCACTCCCTTGCAGTACTTGTGCAAGGCTTGCCCATCCTATTTAATCACAAACCTGCACATGATGTTTCGAAGTTTTTCCAGGTTGGCCGCACTAAAATACCAATAATTCCGATCACATCTCTGGACGTCTTTATCAATCCTATGTAAATTTAAGGCAACAGTATCCAGTAATTCTATCTAGAAAAGAAAAGAGCATTCAAGGACACAGTATAAAAGAGTCCAGGGAGGAGGGGTGGGCAAAGAGTTTAGAGCACTGGATTGTGATTCAGGAGAAGTCCCAGGGTCAAGAGACTCCCCTCCTCTATCACTGTCTGTCTGCACCTTGGAAAATCCCTTTATTTGTGTGTACCTCTAGGTCACAGTTGAAAAGGCATTTGTTTTAACCTCAAAGTTTCCATTCAGCAAATTTAAAAAAATAAACCTGATAAACATTACAGTGCTCCTCTAGTGGGAAAAAATAGCTGTCAAGAGAAGTGGTAGCTCACAGAGCATGGAAGGACCTTGAAGATGTTTACATGGGATCTCCACAGGTTCACCTTTAAATCGCAAATCCCATTGTGTCTCAATATAATTCCAAAGCATGACTTGCAGAGCAAAAACAGGATTCAGCTCCCAGGCATCAAAATTTTTTTGTTTTACCTCTTTCACAGGTTGTACTTCGTGTGTGGGAATAGTGAATGGCTGAAACTTCCATTTCCCATCCTGTAATCACAGTTTGTCCCAGCAAGAAGGTGAAAGAACTGAGGCAGCTGTCTGCCTCTTACTGGCACCCTTGCAGTTCCTTAATGTCCAATATCTCCTATAAAATAAAAAGTGGCCAGTGAAATGGCTTTGGATTATATATGCACACAAATTTGACACACAAAAGAATCAAATAAAACAAGATCAATTAAAAAAGGAAATAGTAGGAAATCGTATAAAAACTGGGACATTACCAGGATATCATTATTGGCACCCTTATAAACAATTCAATTCAGTTTGAACAGAAGAGCCACATTCCCACTGCAGTAAAATCAGATGCATCTGTGATAAATTGTCTGTATTAACATGACTTAAATTAACCAATAAAAGATGGTTCTAATGTTTCAAATGGCCACATCCACTCCCTGTTCCATTTTCACAATGGTGAAGACGAAAGCTGCCTGAGACTATCAGAAAGGCCATGATCACCAAACACCAAAGGGATACAAGGCCATCTCCAAAGACCTTGGTATTCCTGTGCCTACAGTTCGCAGTGTTAAGTTTTCTGCTCATGGAACTGTCAAGAACCTCCCAGAACATGGTGGGAAGAGGAAAATTAAACCAAGAAGCCTTCGAAAGTTAGTGCGAACTGTTGGATAAACACCACATACAACATCCAAAGAGCTTAAGGCTGACCTGGAGCAATCTGGAGTAGTGGGGTTTCAACTCAATTATATGACGCACACTAAACAAAGAAGGACTTCAAGGGCAAAGGCCAAGGAGGACCCCACTGCTAAAAGACATAAAAAGGCATGCCTGATCTTTGCCCAAACCCACCTTGAGAAATCACAATCCTTCTGGGAAAATGTTCTGTGGACAGATGAAACCAAAATTGAGTTCTTCGGCAATGCAGACCAGTGATACCCTTACAGTTAAATAGTTTTTTCCTGCTCTAGCCTACCTGAGGGACTAACCCCCTCCCCCCCTGCTGAGAATACAGGACAGGGTACCTTGTAACAGTCCTCTTTTAATAGGTCTCATTTCCCTCCCTCCCTCCCAACACCCACCCGCCCTTGGGGTAATTGTAGCTTTATAGGTACTTACATGCCTTAGAGGAAAGGGGCTGCTCTCAGGTGCAGCTCTTTATCCAAATCAGTCATACATTGAGGACCTGAGACTAATTAAGCTTCAGGTAAACAAGGTATATTAGAGGTATTAGATACACATTTATTAGTATAAGCATCTACACCAACCCTTAGTAAGTACAGAATTTAAAGACCTAAACACAAGCTTTAAACTAAGATGCAGACAACAGTCCAGCAGCGAGATGGGGGCTTTCCAGTCTTTTGCATTGAGTGTCACATGTATGATTTTTCTCCCAGTTGGTGAGAGGTCTTGCATATGCACTAAGTGCAAGGAGCTCTTTGCTCTCAGGGAACAAGTCCGTTCTCTAGAGGCTAGAGTAGCAGACCTGGAAGACACATAAGAAAGACAGAGAAGTACATGGATGAGACCTACAGGGTTATAGTCCTGAAGTCCCATCTCCAGTCTGGCAGCATCCCTGTTGCCATGGAGGAGAGAGGTCACGTGACAGGAGAGCATCACCCTGGTGTGGCAGGATGTGATCCTGTAAGTAGGACCTGTTCTCCAGGTGATGTAAAACCCTCTCGCATTGAGGACGTTTCTCCAGGGCCATGTGCCCATGAGGGAAGGGTTAGGACAGCTGTTATAGTTGGTGATTCAATCATTAGGCATGTAGATAGCTGGGTGGCTGGTGGACTTGAGGATCGCCTGGTAACATGCCTGCCTGGTGCAAAGGTAGCAGACCTCACGCACTGCCTAGATAAGATCTTAGATAGTGCTCGGGAGGAGTCTGCTGTCTTGGTACATGTCGGTACCAATGACATAGGAAAATGTGGTAGGGAGGTTCTGGAGGCTAAATTTAAGCTTTTAGGTAGGAAGTTGAAATCCAGAACTTCCAGGGTAGCGTTCTCCGAAATGCTTCCCGTTCCACGTGCAGGACCCAAAAGATAGGCAGAGCTCCGGAGTCTCAATGCGTGGATGAGACAATGGTGCAAGGATGAGGGTTTTGGATTTGTTAGGAACTGGGGAACGTTCTGGGGAAAGGAAGGGGCTCTTCTAAAGGGATGGGCTTCACCTTAAACAGGATGGAATCAGACTGCTGGCATTAACCTTTAAAAAGGAGATAGAGAAGCTTTTAAACTAGAAAATAAGGGAAAGTCGACAGTCGCCCAAGAATGCATGGTTCGGAAGAAGGTATCCTTGAAGGATATTACCAAAAGCAGTGAGGTTCCAAAAAAGGGTAAAGTAGCCCAAATGCCCTTGAGTATGGTGTAGACAGAGCGTAAAGATTCCAAATTACCCATGCCTACCAATAGCCAGATTAATATTAATAAAATACAGTCTCTAAAATGCTTGTATGCAAATGCTAGAAGTCTAAACAATAAGATGGGAGAGTTAGAATATATAGCATTAAATGAGAGGTTAGATATGACTGCACTCTCAGAGACATGGTGGAAGGAGCACAACCAGTGGGACACTGTGATACCTGGATACAAACTATATTGTAATGATAGAGCTGATCAAATTGGTGGAGGGGTTGCGCTCTATGTAAGAGAGGGCATTGAGTCAGAAAGGATTAAAGTTTTGCAGGAAACAAAATTCACTGTAGAATCTCTATGGATTGAAATTCCATGTATGAAGGGGAAGGTGATGGCAGTGGGGGTGTACTATCGACCGCCTGGCCAGAATGAACAAATGGATGATGAAATGCTCAAAGAAATCAAGGAAGCTAACAAAAGTCACAGCACAGTAATAATAATGAGTGATTTCAATTACCCCGGTATCGACTGGGTCAGTGTCACGGCAGGACATGCTAGGGAAATAAATTTTCTAGATGAAATAAATGACTGCTTCTTGGAGCAGCTGGTTCATGAACCGACCAGAGGGGAAGCCATACTGGATCTAGTCCTTAGTGGAACACCAGATCTGGTGCAAAAAATAAGGGTGTTGGGGCCACTTGGAAATAGTGATCATAGTATGATTGTGTTTGATTTAATTAGTAGAGGAGGGATAGTAAAGAAATCCACAGTACTACCTTTTAACTTTCGAAACGGAGACTATGATAAAATAAGGACTATAGTTAAGAAAAAAACTAGAAAGGAGCGGTTGCAAAGGTTAAAGACTTACATCAAGCTTGGGTGTTGTTGAAAAATACTATCCAGGAAGCCCAGACCAGCTGTATTCCATGCATTAAGAAAAGTGGAAGAAAGTCCAAAAAACTGCCAGCATGGTTTAAAGGTGAGTTCAGAGAGGCTGTTGCTGCCAAAAAAGCATCTTTCAGGAAATGGAAAAAAGAGCCAAACGATGAAATCTGGAAACAGCAAAGCCCTGGCAAGTTAAATGCAAGGCATTGATAAGGCAGGCAAAGCGAGAATTTGAGAAGGAACTTGCTACGGAAGCAAAAACACGAAATAGACTTTTTCAAGTACATTCGTAGCAAAAAGCCTGTGAGAGAGTCAATTGGACCAAACCCTACCTATCAAACACTGCAAATATTAAACCAGTACATCTCAGAGAATACCAATACATCTCTTCCTGGGGAAAGAACAAGTGGGACTGTGTCACATAGAAACTTCATGAACAGAATACCACAGCTCACTTACACATGCAAAACATAGACCATCACCAAACATAGATCACAATTTAAAAATATGAAGATAATAATTAAACTGGGAAACCCAAAAGCCAAACTTGGAATGTACAACAATACTGGAAAAATAAAACTATAAATTAATTTCCTTTTGTAACTAAACAAAACGCAAAGAGGTTAGCGATGCACATTTCCCAGAACTGACATATTCCAGTTAATAAATTCAAACAAATAAATATTTTTCTGCCTTTTGTTTTTTGGGCATTTTATTTTTCAATCGCAATTGTTCTAGTCGCTTTCCTTTGGTTTCTTTGTATCTTCTGCTAACTCTCCATTGTCCACTGTCCATTTGTCCTTTCTTCTCTCCTAGTTTTTTCCATTCTCTCTCTACATGTACTCTAACATACTGATCTTTCCTCTTTTGGTCTGTCCATTTCTGTCTTTATTCCTTTTTCATCCACTCAAAATTCATCCCTCCATTCTCAGTCCCCATTTACTCTCCCAATACCTAAGTTCCTAAGGCATCAAAACAGCCCCACAACATTATGAAATCTCCACTATATTTAACTGTAGGAAGGGTATTTGTTTCCTTATAAGGTTAATTTCTTCACCTGTAAATGTATCCCTGGTCTGCTTTGCTGAAGAGCTCAAGATTGGTTTCATCTGTCCACAGAATATTTTCCCAGAACGATTGTGGTTTCTCAAGGTGGATTAGGGCAAAGATTAGGCATGCCTTTTTCATATCTGTTTTTCAGGAGTAGGGTCCTCCTTGGCCTTCGCCCATGAAGTCTTTCTTTGTTTGGTGCATGGCATATGATGCGGGTTGAAACCCCACCACTCCAGATTACTCCAGGTCAGCTTTAAACTCTTTGGATGTTGTACGTAGTGCTTTTCCAATAATTTGCACTAACGTTTGAAGACTTGGATTAATTTTCCTCTTCCCACCATATCCTGAGAGGTTCTTGACAGTTCCATGAGCAGAAAACCTCTTAATAACATTACAAACTGTTGACACAGGAATTCCAACATTGCAGATGGCTTTGTAGCCCTTTGAAGTTTGATAATGGCTTTTCTGATGGTCTCAGGCAGCTTTCGTCTTAACCACTGTGAAAATGGAACAAGGAGTGAATATGTCCATTTTAAACATTAGAGCCATCATAAGAACATAAGATATGCCATACTGGGTCAGACCAAGGTCCATCAAGCCCAGTATCCTGTTTCCAACAGTGGCCAATCTAGGTCATATGTACCTAGCAGTTTCCCCAAAAGACACAGGTTCCGCAATGCATGTACTGGGTCAAGCATTGATATCCTGGGTCCCTTCTTAATAATGGTTTATGGACCTTTCTTCCAGGAACTTGTCCAAACCTTTTTTAAACCCAGCTACACTAACAGCCTTTACTACATCCTCGGGTAACAAATTCCAGAGTTTGATTACACGTTGAGTGAAAAAATATTTTCTTTTATTAGTCTTAAATAGTTTACCCTGTAGCTTCATTGCATGTCCCCTAGTCTTTCTATATTCTGATAACGTAAACAATCTATCTACGTTTACCCGTTCCACTCCGTTCATTAATTTATAGAGTTCTATCATATCTCCCCTCAGCCGTCTCTTTTCCAGATTAAAGAGCCATAACCTTTTTAGCCTTTCTTCATAGGAGTATCCTTCCATCCCCTTTACCATTTTGGTGGCTCTTCTATGAACCTTTTCTAATAACTCTATATCCTTTTTAAGATACGGCGACCAGAATTGCACACAATATTCAAGGTGCGGTCTCACCATGGAACGATATAGAGGCATTATAATATTTTTTGTTTTATTTTCCATTCCTTTCCTTATCATACCTAGCATTCTATTTGCTCTCTTGGCTGCCGCTGCACACTGGGCCGAGGGTTTTAACATGTTATCCACAATGACGCCTAAATCTTTTTCCTGGGTGCTGGTTCCTAATGTGGAACCTTGCATTGTGTAACCATAGTTTGGATTGTTCTTCCCTAGGTGCGTAACTTTGCACTTGTCCACATTAAATTTCATCTGCCATTTTGATGCCCAGTCTTCTAATTTATCAAGATCCTCTTGCAATTTTCCACAATCCTCTTGGGTTTTAACAGCTTTAAATAGTTTTGTGTCATCTGCAAATTTGATAACCTCACTCGTTATTCCACTTTCCAGGTCATTTATGAATATGTCAAAAAGCAGCGGACCCAGCACAGATCCCTGTGGTACACCACTATTCACCTTTCTCCATTGGGAAAATTGGCCATTTAGCCCAACCCTCTGCTTTCTATCTTTTAACCAATTCTTGATCCACAGTAGTACACTGCCTCCTATCCCATGACTCTTTAGTTTTGCCAAAAGTCTCTGATGAGGGACCTTGTCAAAGGCTTTCTGAAAGTCCAGATACACTATATCAATCGACTCACCTTTGTCCACCTTTTTATTCACACTTTCAAAAAAACATAACAGATTAGTAAGACAAGATCTTCCTTATCTAAAGCCATGTTGGCTGTCTCCCATTAGGCCATGACTATCTACATGCTGAGTAATTTTATTCTTTATGATGGTTTCTACCATTTTTCCCGGTACTGATGTGAGGCTCACCGGTCTGTAGTTTCCCGGATCACCCCTGGAACCCTTTTTAAAAATTGGTATTACATTGGCGATCCTCCAATCTTCAGGTATTAGAGATGATTTTAATGATAGTTCACAGATTACTAATAGCAGGTCTGCAATCTCATATTTCAGTTCTTTCAGCACCCTTGGATGTATACCATCTGGCCAAGGTGATTTGCTACTCTTCAGTTTATCTAATAGTTGTAATACATCTTCCCGATGTATCGATATTTCCTTCAATTCTTCCGCACCTTTAAATACCACTTCAGTCATGGGTAACATCCCTACATCCTCCTCAGTAAAGACCGAAGCAAAAAATTCATTCAGTCTCTCCGCTATCGCCTTGTCGCCTCTTAGTGCCCCTTTAACTCCTCTATCATCTAATGGACCAACTGACACTCTCACAGGTTTTTTGCTACAAATGTACTTGAAAGAAAATCTTTATTTCGCGTTTTTGCTTCCACAGCAAGCTTCTTCTCAAATTCTCCCTTTGCCTGCTTTATCAATGCCTTGCATTTGATTTGCCAGTGCTTGTGCTGTTTCCAGGTTTCATCGTTTGGCTCTTTTTTCCATTTCCATTTCCTGAAAGATGCTTTCATGCCATCATTCATTGTTTGTTTCAGGTCATGTGAGTACTGACAGTTGATCACAGGTGTGTCTAGTTTTACTATAATGGAAATGTGGTTCTTCTGTTCAAACTGATTTGAATTGTTTATAAGGGTGCCAATAATCATGTCTTGTATAATTAACTAAAAAGCCCCAAATATGTCACCACTACTAATATTCAAAAAAATAAGGTGAACATGCAAAAAAGCATTCTACCCTTTGTACCTATCTATCAAAATTGATGTTATTTTTTGTCTGATCATCCACCATGAGAGAGAATCTCCCTCCTGAAGTAGGTCCTCCTTTTTAATCAAAAAGAATAAAAAACAGCCTGAAATAACATGAGATAAACACCCACCAGAGTGCACCTCAAAATATGTTTACAAAGCACCGCCACAAATCACGACAACTGTCAGCTATCGATAAACACCATCTTAATATTTCTGTTTAGCTAATATTATTCAAATTGTGGCAAAAAAATAGTCCAGCTGATACTGTCCTACTTGAAACCGCTGATCACCGTCTTACAGCTAAACAGAAATATTAAGATGGTGTTCATCAATAGCTAACAGTTGTCGTGATTTGTGGGTGGTGATTTGTAAACATATTTTGAGGTGCACTCTGGTGGGTGTTTCTCTCATGTTATTTCAGGCTGTTTTTTCAGTTGTTTTAAATTCTTTTTGATTAAAAAGGACCTACTTCAGGAGGGAGATTCTCTCTCATGATGGGTGATCCGACAAAAAATATAATTTCAATTTTGATAGGTACAAAGGGTAAAATACATTTTTGCATGTTCACCTTATTTTTTTTGAATAATCATGTCTTGGCAATGTTCCAGTTTTTATACTATTTTTTTTATCAATTGATCTTGTTTTATTAGATTCTTTTATATGTCAAATATATGTGCATATCTCCAGGAACAAGCAGGAATGTTGTTTTCACATATGGGCACCGACGGAGCCTGCGTGGGAATGCTCCCGAGTCCAATAGGAAAGCTTTTGGGATCATCCCACAGTGCCTGCGTTCTGCCTTTCCAACTCTCCCTCTTCAGTTTTTCGTTTTCCGCGGAGCTGACAGGACACATACCCTGTCACCTCATAAAAATGTAATCTTATTCTTTTGTGGTCGCGTCTGCCTTCCTTCGACGCCTGCTGGAAGCCGGTTCTCTTTTCTTATTTTAAAAAAAAACACCCACCCCCCCCCCCCCCCCCCCGTTTTCTAAAAGATTTTCTTTCAGGGGCCTTTCCCCTCTCGGGGGTAGGCGCCATTTTGGGCACTAGGCCCATTTTTCTTCAAACATGGAGAAACCAGCTAGTGGTTTCAAGAAATGTTCTAAATGTGGCGGTACCATTTCCGCCACCGACACCCATGAATGGTGTCTTAAGTGTTTAGGTCCTGACCATTCTCCATCGGAGTGTCTCTCCTGTAGAAAGATGACCTAGAGGGGCCTGCAGAATAGAGCTGAAAAATTCAGTACCCTTTTGGCCGCAGATGCGATGTCAGTTGCATCGATGTCTTCCAGGGCTTCATCTTCCTCCCATGGATCTCAGGTAACTAAACTTAAGTCTTCTAAGACTGGATGGTCCTCAAAGTGTAGATCTCCTTCCAAGTATCGAGATGCCACTGGCGTTGCCCTCGAGGAAAGTTCACCAGCAAAACAGCCCAGGTGGGAGGCCTTGGGCTCCAATGCATTAACGGGGCTCCAGAATGTTCTAGAGGCTTCCACCTCTGCAGAACTACTGGTGCCATGTTCTGGGGTCGTAGCCGCTTCCACCAGTACCGACACCCAGGCATCGGCAGGAGCGATGGATCACAGAATCCTCGCTATCGAATGCAGTCTAGTGGCCCTCTTAGCAGCTTCGGTACCGCTAAGACCGCTACAGACAGTTCCACAGGTATCTGTACCAACACCGGTACCAAGTGCCTCGGCGGGTATCCTTTCGCCCATGCCGAGCCTTGAGTCTACTCTGCCTATTCACAGAATCTTGCATGATCTTATGCTAAGAATGTGGGAAACTCCTTTGACGGTGTCTCCACACTCTCGACGACTCAATACCATGTACCGAGTTCCAAGCTATCCTGGCTTTTAAAAGACTCAGTTACCACACCATTCAATGGTAGTGGAATCGGCGATGCGTAGGATTAAGAGTGCTAAAACACATTCTTCCAATCCTCCGGGCCGTGAATCGAGGACGCTCGATGCCTTTGGGCATCGATGTTTCCAATCCTCCATGTTGGCAGCCAGGATTAGCTCCTACATTCTCTACGGGAATGTTCCTCAAAGAAGTTACAGGTGACTTGGAGCTGATGAGCCCTCTTCTCCCTGAGGAAAAAAGGGGGGAATTCCTTACTCTGGTCAAACATGCCCAGGATGTCTCAAACTTTGTAAACTGTGCAACCTTTGATTGCTTTGAATGCATTAGCAGAACATCTGCTATTTCCATCGGTGCACGTCGTATTGCCTGGCTTCAGGCATCAGACTTAGAACAATGGGTGCAAGATAAACTGGGAAATATTCCTTGCACAGGAGAAAATCTCTTTGGCAAGGATTGGCAAGACAAGGCTATCAGATTGAATCTGAAAATACTACCTTGAGCAGACTATCAAAGTCCTACAGCCAACCCAGCAAAGAAAGTCAGTCAAGAAACCCTTTTTCAACAAGAAAAAGAAAGTTTACCAATCTTACACCCATCAGGGACACTGTCCAGTTCATGTTCCCCAAAGGGGACAACAACAGAACAGACAGCAGAGGAAGCCACAAGTTCCAAGAGGTTAACCGGCTCAACAGACTCAGCCTCCTCAGGGGCTTTGACTCCTTCCTAGAGAACTTATTTTTTCTGCCCCTGAAAGGTCCAGAACCCTTTACCATCCCGGGCAGGTTATGCCATTTTGCCAGAAGATGGCAACAAATAACATCAGAAAACTGGACTCTGTCCATTGTACGAGAGGGGTAGAGACTTCATTTTCACAGTAGGCCCCCTCCTACAATGATAAGACAGTTCAATTCTCAGGTCCCTGCCACCAATCTCTTGGGTCAGGAGGTCGCATCACTTCTTGCTCAAGGAGCAATGGAAGAGGTACCCATACCCCAACAGGGTAAGGGATTCTACTCCCCCCTACTTTCTCATACCAAAGAAAACAGGGGGACACAGGCTTATACTAGACCTCAGAGAATTAAACAAGTATCTGTTCTGGGAAAAATTCAAAATGATCTCCCTCGGAACACTCCTGCCATTCAGAGTCAGGACTGGCTATGTTCTCTAGAGCTAAATGATACATATACTCTATGTAGCAAGTTTTGTAAATAGTTTGTAAATAGTTTACCCCTGTTATCCAAGTTTTTTGCCCTGTTATCTGTAAACTCATACGTGTGTTAGCTGTATCGAGCTTTTCTGTTCCATGTAAACCGCGCTGATGCTGAATAGTGCGGTATATAAGAAACTGTAAATAAATAAATAAATACACACACATTCTCATCAATGCAGATCACAGGAAATTCCTTAGGTTCCTTTTTCAGGGAAGACACTTCCAATACAGGGTTCTTCCCTTCGGTCTGGCTTCTGCCCCAAGAGTCTTCACAAAATGCATGGCAGTAATAGCAGCATTCCTGAGAACTCTAAGAATATTCATCTTCCCTTACTGGCTCATTCGAGCATCAACAGCTCCAGAAGTCAGCTTCGCTCTTTCTTGCACCATGCGAATCCTTCGATACTTGGGACTGGTCATAAACCTCCCAAAATCTCGTCTCACCCCTTCTCAGTCTCTAGAATTCATAGGGGCTCGTCTAGACACAAGGCAGTCAAGGGCTTTCCTGCCACAGCCATGGTGTCTTCGTATAGTACAGCTGGCCTCCCAAGCAGCTATGAAGGTCTTCCTGACTGCTCGGGAGATGCTTCAGCTTCTGGGGCCTATGTCATCCACTGTCCATGTGGTTCTCTATGCTCGCCTTCATATGCGAGCAGCCCAGTGGACCCTATCCTCTCAGTGGATACAGGCCTCGGGTTGGCTAACGGACAAAATCAGAAACTCCACACATCTCATTTTGTCCCTACAACGGTGGCAGTCACTGGAAAACCTTCTCGTGGGTTCTCCTTTCCAGCAGCCTCTATGCCAAACCACCCTAACAACAGATGCGTCCAAGTTGGGTTGGGGGGCTCACTTGCACGATCTATCAATTCAGGGTCTCTGGACCCCACAGGAGGCTTGTCTTCACATAAACCTCCTAGAGTTCAGAGTCATTTTCCATGCTGTCCGAGTTTTTCAGGCCCATCTCGGCTCCAAGTGAGTGCTGGTCTAGACCAACAATCAAGTAGCCATGTTCTATGTAAACAAGCAGGGCGGAACAGGCTCTCTGTCATTATGCAACAAAGCTTTGCAACTGTGGGCCCTCGCCAGACAGCTTCACATCCACCTCCTAGTGGTATATCTTCCGGGTATTCAAAATCTTTGGGCAGACAAACTCAGTCAAATACTGCTACCACACGACTGGTCTCTGCACTCAGACCAGCTTGCTCGAGTGTTTCCAGTCTGGGGAACGCCAGATATAGACCTCTTTGCAAGTCCATATAATTCCAAACTTCCCTGATTCTGTTCCAGAATTCCGGCTCAAAACTGTCAGGCAAGGGATGCTTTCCTCCTCCATTGGGGTCAGGACATCCTCTATGCCTTCCCACCCACTCCCCTCATTCCCAAAACTTTGTACAAGCTTCAGAGAGACAGAGGTCATATGATACTCATAGCTCCACGGCAGACATGGTATCCTCTGCTTCTGTCTCTCTCTCAAGCCACACCTCTGGAGTTGGAATGTGCTCCAGATCTTCTTTCCCAGGAGAACGGGACGCTATTGCACCCGAATCCCCAGTCCCTGCACCTCAGGGCCTGGTTACTGAAAGCCTAGGATTCCTGCATATCAACCTATCTCAACAGGTAAAGGATATCCTTGTGGCTTTCAGGAAGCCCTCCACAAGGTGATCCTACGCCTTTAAGTGGAAGAGATTCTCTGTATGGTGTTCTCAAAGGGAACCTAACCCCCATACAGTGCCTGTCGAATCGCTTCTGGAGTACCGACCCCATCTATCAGATTCTGGTCTTAAGACCAATTCAGTAAGGGTCCATCTTGGTTCCATTGCTGCTTTTCGCGAACCTGGATGGACAACCTATTTCCTCTCATCCACTCGTAGCGAGATTTATGAGAGGTTTACTTTTAACAAAACCTCCTATTAAGCCACCGCCGGTGGCATGGGATCTGAATCTTGAGCTCATGGAACTGCCCTTTGAGCCTTTAGCCACTACAGCTCTAAAGTTTCTTTCTTGGAAGGTCATCTTCCTAGTTGCACTCACTTCTGCAAGACGCATCAGTGAGTTACAGGCTTTAGTGGCAGATCCTCCTTATACAAGATTTCACCATGATAAAGTGAGGATGAGTCCTAAGAACTACCTTATGCCAAAGGTGGTTTCGCCTTTTCATGTAAACCAAGCGGATTACCTTCCTGTATTCTTCCCTAGGCCTCGTGCCTCTAATGCAGAAAGGAATCTTCATACTTTAGATTGTAAAAGAGCCTTAGCATTTTACCTTCAAAGAACTAAGCAACATAGAAAATCTTCTCAGCTTTTTGTTGCTTTTGATTCTAGTCATTTGGGACTTCCAGTTTCCAAAAGAACTCTCTCTAGGTGGATTGCAAATTGCATATCCTTTGCATATGAGAGTAAGGAACTTTCTCTCAAAGGCCATGTCACAGCTCACAATGTGAGAGCAATGGCAGCCTCCATGGCTAATCTTCGTTTTGTGTCCATTGATGACATCTGTAGAGCAGCCACTTGGGCTTCGGTACACACCTTTACAGCCCACTATTGCTTAGACAAGGACTCCCGTCGGGATGCCTCATTTGGCCAGGCTGTGCTCCAGCATCTCTTTCAGACTTAGTACAACTCCTACCTGCTGTCCCGGGTTTCGATGCCAGAGATCCATGGGAGGAAGCATGTCCCATCTCACCTGGGGTTCGCAGCTTGCTGGGGTCATCCCCCTGGCATCTCTCAGCTGGGGAGTCCCTCATATGTGAAGACAACATTCCTGCTTGTTACTGGAGATAGCGTAGTTACTTACCTGTAACAGGTGATCTCGGGGAACAGCAGGAATAAGTCACAACCCACCCACCTCCCCTAGGAGTTGTCTCTATCTCTCTCTCTTTGTCTACTCTCTCCTTTGGTCTCAGCTATAAAGTCAACTGAAGAGGGAGAGTTGGAAAGGCGGGAAGGCAGCATGCAGGCGCTGTGAGATGCTCCCAAAAGCTTTCCTATTGGATACTGGGGAGCGTTCCCACGCAGGCTCCATCGGTACCGACGATATACATATCTGAAGACTTATTCCTGCTGTTCCCGGAGATCACCTGTTACAGGTGAGTAACTACGCTATATAGTCTAAAGCCACTTTCCTGGCCACTTTTTTTTATTTTTTTAGGAGATTTGTACATTAAGGGGTTGAACTGCAAGGGTGCCAATAATTTTGACTACAACTGTACAAACTTAGGGCTTCACTTGCTAAAGTGCATTAGCAGGATTTGACGTATATTAAATAATGTAAGCTCCATTATTCTCAAGGCCTCTTTATTACTATGTGTTTAACTCAAATTAAGGCGTGCCTATTGATCTACGCATGTAAGTAAATGAGGCCCATAAACTAAGACCTCTAGGGCAGGGAAATACCCAATTGCAACTTGCCTTGGGCTTGGATTTGGAAAAACTAGTGATTAAATCTAAAGTCCAAATCCAACCTACTGTATAAGATCTGGGGCACATGGAAGAGATGTCGTCTTCTGTCCTTAGAGAGTCTAACTGGGGGCACAGCTGTTCCTCTGTGAGCGTGTCCTGAGTCTCTGTCCTGGTCTGAAGTTTGTGATGGGGGCCCATAGAGAGCTCTGTCCTTTCCGATTCTGTGCTGGATCCTTCCTCCACCCCATCTTCAAAGCAGACACTCTGCCCGTCATCAATGCTGGAGAGCATGCCTGAGGTCACAGAATAATTCCGGGAGGAGGGGAGTCCAGAATCCGGTGAGTCAAATTCCACAGACTGCTGTTGCTCTACGGCCACCACTGCCACTGGTGTCCCAGTGCCTAGGACGGTTGATGCTGGGTCGCCTCGACCTTTGAGATCTCGGTCGCTGGGATCCGTTTCATCTGAAGACATAAAAACCTGGAAGAGAGACACACACAATTATTTCAAAATAATGAGTTAAGTACAGAAAAAAAGGATTCAATGAAAATCATTATACAGATATAGGTCCGCGGTTACCCATGTTGGCGCTTCTGAAACAAACTGTTAAAAACCTTAAAGAACCAGCCAGATGGGCAGTGGTTAGCACTCTGCACCTGCCAAGTTGAAAACCTTTAGTTTTTGGCTACCTCAGACTGGTTGGGATTATGTTAAAAATGTTACAGCTCTTGGTGGAGTGAGGGGGAAGGAAAACTCGATACAGCCCTGGCAGCTTCATCCACTGGGATTTGGTTCAAGAGCAGCACTGGAAGTAGAAGTTGCATAAGCTGTGCCCTCTTCCCTTAGCTAACCAAGATCTCACTGCAGCACTTGGCCCTTACATGAAAGTTGAGAAGAACTTAGAGGTGGCAACATTCTCTTCATGTTTGGTTGTGCGAGATTTTCTCAAGCTCTATAAAACAATCTTTAGGGCTAATAGGAAGAGCAGCTAGTGGTTAGGGCAGCAGGCTGAGAAACCGGGGAAGCCAGGGTTCACATCTGGCTTCTCCCACAGACTCTCCTTGTGAATTTGGCAAATCACTTTGCCCTCCACTGCTTACGATACAACTTTACCATAGCTTGTAAGTCCATTTGGACAGGGAAATAACATGCCTGAATGTAACTCACCTTGATCTCTGATTTGAAAATGGTGAGAAATAACTCTAAAAATAATCGAAACCCAAATCCCTTGAGGGCTCTTACATCATTGCTGATTGTGGAGTCCCGGTGGATCAGGTGCTGGACGTGGCTGTCGATGCTGCTACCTGAGGAGAACTTGGCAATAATTGCAGAGTGCGATGCCTTCTCTCTCTGCTTCACAATGACCTCACAAGCCTTCCACTCTGCCATCACCCTCTGATACTTAGATGCAATGGCTTCATCCACCTTTTGGCAAGGAAAACAAAAGCTTATTCTCTTCCCTGGTACATCCCACTAGAATTTCACATGGGCTGTTTGAAAACTACCCACCCCTTACCCTGATAAAAGCTGGGGCAGCAGAGTATCTTTTTTAGATCGGGGGAAGGGGCAACAAACTAACTTCTATCCTCAGTTTTCAAGCTCCCTAGTTGGTGATGCTGTGTGGGGCCAAGCTTTTGGGCTGGACTATGGCCCTAGTGGCCCACACCATTCCTCTGCCTACAAGTGTATGTAATTCAGAGTAGCAAACTAATGCATGTGGACTGCTTTTTCAAATCTTTGTGTTATTTTTGAGGGAAGATGTAACTGCAGAAAAAGCAGGTGGAGATCTCTATGGGTACATTTTCCTGGAAACATTAAGGGTTAAAATCATGCTTGCACTTTCCATTTTGCAAAGCCCATGGACAGAAATACCATGCACTTTTTTGCATCGATGTGGGTAGTTTAAAATTCTACCCCTGTAAAATTGGTTTAAAGCACTTTCTTTGCTACTTCTATTACTTAGGTGAAGGACATAGCTGTCATGTCAGCCAGTGCCAGAACTGGTTTCTCAAGTACTTTAAAACTGGCTCAGTTATACATAGTAACATAGTATATGACGGCAGATAAAGACCAGTATGGTCCATCTAGTCTGCTCAGCAAGGTGGCAAGAGTAGGTGCACTTGTCACTCCGTGCAGGTCACCCCTCCCCATGCCTTTGTTTAGGGATGTACCCACAGTTCCATGTAGGTCATCCCTATTTGTTCAGATATAAGAGATAGTTATGTTTATTTTGATTTTATCCTGTTGCTATGAAGGGATCTATTGTGTCTATAAGTATACATTTACCAAGACCTAGTGATGGATCTGGCTAAGTGCCCTGAAGCTCTGCCTCACTGAAATCCCTTATCTTTGCTAAGTGGACCCTTGTGGTGCTGGGGTACCAGGCAATAGCCCTGCTTGTACCTTCCCAACCCAGCTATAGTTGTTGTTCATCCATACACCTTGGAAAGTAAAGGATTGAGTTGCCCTTACTGGCCTTTGATAATAAAGCCTCGACTCTGAGGCCATAGTTGACATTGCTCCTTTTTAGATCCTTTCAACCAGAGCTGAATGTGACAGAACAAAGATTTGATTTGTCCGTCTGGGGGCACAATATGTTTCAAAGTCATAAACTATTTGAAGTCACATTTGGTGGGCATCGGGGAGCGCCTCCCTGCAATCTATAGGGAGGTATATGGTGCCTCCCTCATTATTATTAATGCCGGCTACACCCCACTCCCCTCTTTCCCAAAACTCCTTTGTCAACGCTTCACATAATGCTAGTATTTCTCCTTCAAGTCCCGTGTTGAAAGAAAATTGCAGTGAAGGGACAAATGCAAAGCAAGAATAAAAACTACCAAGCAGTAAATATTTAGCATTATATGAACAGGCTGTGATAGTCCAAGAGTATGCTAAATTCTAGATATGGATCCTAAGAAAAATATTTTGCTGTATGGGCACTTCAAAAATATTTTTCTCTTTGAAAAAATATGCAGGAGAAAGATTTTGTACAGAGCACAGGAATCAAAAACATGATAACCATACAGTCAATGTACATCTAGAAACTATAAGCAAAATTAGTATAATGTTGAGGCAAAGAATAGTCGCAATACAGGAAGACAGTTACAACATTAATATATTTCTGATTTAAACCACATGTGTTAAGCAGGTTTCAATGACAAATCAATAAAACCATGCTTTCCCCTTGCAGGATCTCAGGTGTTTTCATTTCTTGATAAGCATGTGCTATTCTAGCTTTCTCTCGCTCCAGCTTCCCTTACTACTGGCAATAATGCAGACAGCGCACTGGCTGTAGATAAATCCATGCTTTCCCCTTGCAGGATCTGAGGATGTGTCTTCATTTCTTGATCAAGCATGTGTTATTCTAGCTTTCCCTTGCTCCAGCTTCCCTTACTACTGACAGTCATGTAGACAGCGCACTGCAGTAGATAAATCCATGCTTTCCCCTTGCAGGATCTCAGGATGTGTTTTCATTTCTTGATAAGCATGTGCTATTCTAGCTTTCCCTCGCTCCAGCTTCCCTTACTACTGGCAATAATGCAGACAGCGCACTGGCAGTAGATAAATCCATGCTTTCCCCTTGCAGGATCTCAGGATGTGTTTTCATTTCTTGATAAGCATGTGTTATTCTAGCTTTCTCTCGCTCCAGCTTCCCTTACTACTGGCAATAATGCAGACAGCGCACTGGCAGTAGATAAATCCATGCTTTCCCCTTGCAGGATCTCAGGATGTGTTTTCATTTCTTGATAAGCATGTGCTATTCTAGCTTTCTCTCGCTCCAGCTTCCCTTACTACTGGCAATAATGCAGACAGCGCACTGGCAGTAGATAAATCCATGCTTTCCCCTTGCAGGATCTCAGGATGTGTCTTCATTTCTTGATCAAGCATGTGTTATTCTAGCTTTCTCTCGCTCCAGCTTCCCTTACTACTGGCAGTCATGCAGACAGCGCACTGGCAGTTGGAAGTGAAGCTGGAGCGGCAGAAAAGGAAAAATAATATGGCCACTTTCCGGCTGGACCAGGGAACAAGTTCCATGCTTTTTCCATTACTCTTAGGTTTTCAGGATTTCTTTCCCAAAATTATACTTTCCTCCAAAGTAAGGCGAGAGAAACAACTCTCACACGCAGGCATTTCCATTGTCGGCAAAAACTAACATAATGGATCAGCGCAAGTAGTGTGGGTGCAACTGATGCCATCTCAGTGGATGGCCTTAGTTGGTCTTGCAGCCCCTATGCCATGCTGAAATGTGGTAACTGCAGAGGGATGTAACTATTTCCCTGAATTTTAGCCTACGGCCCTGTGCCGATAGTGTGACCCACACATGTGTTACCAGCACAGAGCTTAGGAAACATGCTGCTAAATGTGCCAAACAACAAGAGGGGCTCAACAGCACCAGCACAGCAGCTCCCACTTCCACAAAAACCAGAGTGATGGGGGAGGCCCAACACAGCATTTTCCACTTTTACAAGAACAAGAGTGACGTGGCAGCCCAACACGGCATTTTCCTCCTTTCCACTGGCTCCTACACAGCACTTCCCATCCTTGGCTTTGTGACCCCAATACAACACTTCCCACTCCAACACAAACGCCAAGAGGGACTTGGCACCTCCAATATAACTCGAAACTGTGCACTGGAAAAGCATGGCATTAATGTAAATATATATTCTGCAAGAAACAAAGGAGATGCAAGATATTCACACACCAAGGAGCTATAAGAGAAAGCAAGAACCATGGCACAGTTTATAACACCAAATTCTAAAATTGAAATCCACTTTATTCAGATTATTACAGTACCGATCCCTACGTACAAACTCCGTGTTAACAGAACACCTGGTCTTGGTCACACACTCAGAACACAGACTCTCACCAAAAACAGAATAAGTGACCACAACCTAAAAATAAATATATATAGATAAAAATTAAACTACAACCCCAAGAAGCCAGATTCTGCATACAATGTTACACCAGAGAAATAGAAAGAGATGCATTTCACTGTACCGTATAACATATAAAGATCGATCACTAAATTGAAAATATAATTTTTTTCTACCTTTTGTTGTCTAACTATTTTATTCTCTGATCATGCTGGTCCCAATCTGAAATTTCTGCTTTCCTCTGTCTTGTCTTAGCTCTTTTTCTATGGTCTCTAGTCATCTGCCATTTCTTGTCTCCTCTTTTAGTTTCTTCACTTCGTTCCATCTTGGATATTGATCTTTTCCCTTCAGCTTTCTTCCATTTATTTTGCTCTGTCCACTCAGATTTCACTACTCTTTCTTACTATCCAGTCCTCAGTCCCCCTCTTTTTAACTGCATCTACCTACCAGTTTTCAACTCACCCTAGCCCTCTCATTCCTCATCTTTTTTTTCATGGTCCATTATTCCCCAGTCTCACTCACTCATTCTCTCCCCACCCCGCTGCCCATCCAGTGTCTGTGTCTCTCATGCTTTTCCCTCCATCCAGTATCTCCAGCCTCTCTATCTCCCTATCCTTCCACGTCTGCCTTCTCCCTTCTTAGTCCCCTGCGTCTAGCATTCCCCCATCTCCATCCCATCCCATCCCATCCTCTGACTATTACTCCCATGTTAAGCATCTCTCCATCTCTTTCCATCTTCTCCCCTCTCTCTCTCCCTATTACTCCCATGTCCTGCATTTCCCCCTCCCCTTAATACTCACGTGTCTAGCATCTCTCCGCTCTCTCACTCCGCCCCCCCCCATGCTCTTCCTATAGTCTCCCTATAACCAATATCCAGCATAACCATCTCCCCATCTTGCTTATCCCTATACCCCCTTCCCATGTCCACTAACTCCCTTCATCTCCCTAGCTCCCCCCCCACCTCTACTTTGTCCCCTCTGCCTTCCTATTCCCCTCCCATGCATTCAACATCTCCCGTCTGTCTCTCAGTGCCCAGTATATCTCCTCTACCTCCTAATGCCCCCCTGTCACGGACAAGAGAGAGCTCAGCCTGCCTATGGGGAGTAGCATATCCTGAGGGCAGAGGCTTTTTAAGGCAGTGATCACAGCCTTGCAGAGCCTTTTGCCTATGGGATATGCTGGTCTGGATTGCAGGCTCTGCTTCTTTGGCCACACTTGTCTTCCTGCTTGGGGGATGGGGCAGCTAGTGACAGCACCGGGTGGCGCCAGCCCTGGCACCTATCCTATTGAAAATGTCCTAAATATGATAGATGGTGAGACTCTTTTCACAAAGTCATGGCTAAAAGGCGCCCCTGTAATAGCATGAGCAGCAAAGACTTAAGATAGTAGAAGGCTGAGCCCAGGTTCAGAAGACAAAAGTATTTATTCAAAAAAATAGAAAATCACATGCCAGGCCTGGTTTACCTTTGCAAGCATCAAGCAACATGACATCTGGTTAAAACAAAGGGTGTGGGCATATTCTGAAGACCTTCCTCTTCCTGCACCACCAAGCCCTCCCCCCCCCTTTTCTCTGGGCTGAGGGTTTTAACTTCCTACCTTGAGCCCCCACTCTGTGTGGATATGTTTTGTATCGGTGTTGCCTCTGAGCGGGTGCGTGGATGTCTTTCATATTTGTGTTGCCTCTCTGCAGGTGAATGCATGTGTATTTGTGTTGCTTCTGTGTGGGTAAACGTATGTGTTTGTATCTGTGTTGCCTATATATAGGCACACACGTGTGTGTGTGTGTGTCTTTGTTATCTCTAAGTGTGTTTCTTGACCGGAGGTTGAGGGAGAAGTAATTTGAATGGAGTGATATCAAAATGTTTGTCCCATGCTTTTCTGAATTCAGATACTGTCCTCGTCCTCTACTATCTCCACTGGGAGACTATTCCATGGATCTACCACTCCTTCCATAAAGAAATATTTTTGCATATTACTTCCTGAGTCTATCCCCTCTCAGCCTCTTCCTATGCCCTCTCACTGCAGAGCTTGCTTTCATTCGAAAGAGGCTTTCCTCTTGTGTATCTATGCCATGGAGGTATTTAAATGTCTCTATCATATCTCACCTATCCCACCTTTCCGCAAACGTATACATTTTCTTCTTTGGCCTTAGGCCTAGGACATTTTTCCTCATGGAAAAGCCCGCCTCTGGGTTTAAAAAATGCACGAAGTGCAGCGGCACTATTTCTGTCACTGACACCCATGAATGGTGTCTAAAATGTTTAGGTCCTGACCACTCCATTGCGGATTGTGAGTCCTGCTCCATGATGTCTAAAAGAGGTCTACAGAATCGAGCAGCTAAGCTCACTACCCTGTTTCCCTCGGATGCAGCTTCGGTTGCATCGACGTCTTCCAGGGCTGCTTCTTCCTCACATGGATCTCAGGTAACCAAACTTAAATCCAGCCGGTCCTCGAAGGGTAGATCTCCCTCTAAGTATCGAGATGCCTCCGGGCTTGGCCTCGAGGAATCCGCACCGGCAAAATTACCCCGGCGGGAGGCTCCGGCTTCCAAAGCTTTATCTATGGGTTCACAGGTTGACATCGATGGCTCGGCCTCGACCGATCACCTGTTGCCATGCTCTGGGGTACCGGTGGTTCCCACTGGTACCGACATCCAGACATTGGTTGCGTCAATGGATCAGAATATCCTGACCATGCAGCGTGCCATCACGACATTCATACAAGCTGCGATGCCTTCGGTACCGCAACAAGCTCCGTTGCCGGTACCGACTCCGGCACCGGTACCGACATCGGTTTCGGTGCCGGTACCGATTGCATCGACATCCGCTTCGGTGTCGACTGCAGCGGTACACTGTTCTGTGATGCCCATCGGTACCGAACCGGTACCGAAAACTCCCGATGTCGATACCAACCGGTACGCGTATTGGGCTCTGCAGGAGCATCCAGACAGGCGATACTTCGATTCTTCTGAAGACTCTGATGAATCAGAGGTCTCTGTCGAAGCATCGGTGATTCATCCTCAGGAGCCCTCTTCTCCAAAAAGGAGAATGTCTCCTCCAGAAGACTTGTCTTTTCAAGACTTCATTAGGGAAGTGGCCAGGGGCCTTTCCATCTCAGTGGCCCCTGAGACAGAGCCTAGAGCCAAAAAATTAGATATTTTACAATATCCTAAGGTTCTTTTTTTTTTTGAAAACTTTATTTAGTAATCATCATAACCACAGCAAGTAATATAATGCAGACAAAAAGCCCCCGCAGAGTGTACTCTTATCTCCGCGTATAGGCTAACACCACATATAATTATATAGTAACAGCAAACAGAAAGTACAAGGTAGACAATTACATCATTTTACATATATGGTATACCACCCCCCACCCCCCTCCCTCCCACCCTCCCCTCCCCGGCGTCGCAGCCATCAGGATATAGTTACATAAGTACGCATAATCCATCCCCAAACCTCTCTCGACAAAGCTCCGCGAGGTGCCTTAATAACCCACATTTACTATTTCATTGCGGCAGCGGGGGCCAAGGCTCTGAATGTACGGTTCCCATATAAGCATGAAGGTGGACCACTTTTTCACCTTACCCCGGGCTCCCCAACGCTCCGCCAACATCAACTGGTGAAACTTATTGCGCCACTCCAAATACGTTGGCGGATCTCGGTCCCTCCAATGATGTAAAATAGGACCCTTACCCACCAGACAGGCCTTACGCACCAGAAGCCGCTCCCATCGTCCCGCTGGGAGAGTCTGATGTAACAAATCTAGTGTGACCAGAACTCCGGTCCAAGGAAAGCGTTGTTGCAATATTCTCATTAGGTACTTGTGAATACCGGACCAGTATGGGAGAAGGCGCCTGCACTGCCACCACATATGAGTTAAGGTAGCTAAGGGTGTGGAGCATCTAGGGCAAGACCCATCCTGAGTAATTCGACTCTGCAGGGCACGCCGTGGGGAGAAATGCACCCGCGTCAGAGCTTTATATTGTACCTCCCTCCATCTGGCACCCTCCACCAGCCCCTCTATGCGCCCCAAAGCCTGACGGATAGCGTCGGGCAATACCTCACGTCCTAATTCCAACCCCCAAGCCAGCTCAGCCTTCCTAAAATCCGGCTTCGCCCTAAAACACTCCAACCTAGTTTTCAATCCCGCTATCTTCGGGGGGGTCTCCCCTCCAATCTCGAAAAAGGCAAGGATTTGCGCCGACCTATCAACACTTAGTTCTTCTCTGGGCAGCGTAGCCACATAATGAGCAAGTTGTATATACGCAAAGTGCTGAGATGGAGGTAAGCCGAACTTGGCACACAGCTCCTGGAACGATTTACAGTGACCCGTGAGGCCCACTACATGCCCCACGTATTCGACACCCTGGGCCTGCCACAGCTTGAAGGCCCGAGATTCAGACCCTGGTGTGAAATGTACGTTACCACGAATGGGCAACCAGCTCGACACCTGCCAGTTCCGGCGCCAAAGACTATTTAACTGACGCCAGGTTCGTCTCATAGAGTTAAACAGACCGCTATGTGTGATGTGCCGTGGCAGTTGTACCCCTTCTACATGCAGAACTCCCATCAGAGAGACCGGGGCCGCCACCGCCGCCTCTAATTCCTGAGGTGTGTAGGTGTCCGTCCCGCCCAACCAGTCCCCCAGATGCCGCGCCTGGCATGCTAATGCGTAGGTCCCCAAGTCCGGGAGACCCAGGCCTCCGGTCTTCCATTTACCAACCATACGGGACAGAGGAATACGCGCCCGGGCTCCTTTCCATAGGAACCCCTGAATCTCCTTTTCTAAGCTAAGTAAATC
This sequence comes from Ichthyophis bannanicus, assembly GCA_033557465.1. Lineage (NCBI taxonomy): Eukaryota > Metazoa > Chordata > Amphibia > Gymnophiona > Ichthyophiidae > Ichthyophis > Ichthyophis bannanicus. The sequence continues at coordinate 233,477,240 of CM066042.1, forward strand.
CCGGCGCAGCAACCACACTGGCAGGGTCTGCAGCCAGTATAAGATACGGGGCAGGACCACCATCTGTATCGCCGTTACCCTTCCCAGGAGCGACAGCGGCAGGGGGTTCCAGGCTCTCAGCTGAGTCCGCATCCCTGACAAAACCTTCTCGAAATTAGTCCGATACAGATCGTGAGGTAGTCGAGTTAAGACAATACCTAGGTATTTAAACTGATGTTCTGCCCATTTCAAAGGGAAATCCCCCCCCCAATGACCCTTCAGGCATCCGGACACATCCAGGGCCTCCGATTTATCTTCGTTTATCCGCAGTCCAGCAAAACTACCAAACAGCTGGAAGGCCATCATCAGTCGAGGGAGGGATTCCCGGGGGGTCAGCAAATGTACCAGCAGGTCATCGGCAAACGCCGACACTTTGAACCCCTGCGTACCCATCACTACCCCACCGATGCGGCTATCGGCTTCTATACGCCGTATCAACGGGTCTAGAGACAAGACGAATAATAGAGGGGATAGTGGGCATCCCTGCCGGGTACCGCGATGCAAGGAGAAAGAATCAGATAAAACGCCATTACACAGCACCCGGGCGGTCGGGTTAGCATACAGACTATGTACCATGTCACAGAAGGATTGCCCTAGGCCGTATAGGGGAAGTAGATGAAACAAGTATTCCCAATTCACCCTATCAAACGCTTTTTCAGCGTCAAAGCTCACCAAGAGAGATTGCAACTGCTGATTATGTACCCATTCTAGGGACGCCAGGATTTTACGTAGATTGCGTACCGCATAGCGTCCCCGCACGAATCCCACCTGTGACTCGTGTATTATGTCCCCGAGGATGCCCCCCAGGCGCTCAGCCAGGATTTTCGCTAACAACTTCATATCAAAGTTTAGTAAAGAGATCGGCCTGTATGAAGCTGCCTGTAACGGGTCCTTGCCGGGTTTGGGAATAAGCGTAATGTGGGCCTGATTGTCACCCCACCGCCGGCCCACTCCGACTGCTCTACAGCGAAAAGTCTCCACAAGGAGGGGGCTCACCCCGTTGGACAGAAGCTTATAGAATTCTGCCCCATACCCGTCCGGGCCAGGGGCCTTATAACAACTGGCTGTGAAAATGGCCCGCTGGACCTCCTGCAAAGTTACTGGTTGTCCTAGGCTGCTACGTTGCTCCTCAGACACCGTTGGTAGGGGCAAGCCCTGGAGATACTCCGTCATAGTCGTTGGGGACGTCTCCCCCGCCTCATATAGTTTCTGAAAGAAATCTTTAAAGATTGCACTAATCGTCCCCTGGTTCTGCTGAAGTCTCCCATGGTCATCGCGAAGTGCCGCCACCGTCTGAGCACCTCTCTGTCCCTTGAGACATCTCCCCAGTAATCTTCCCGGTTTGTCGCCAAAGCGATAAAGCCTGTATTTATAATAAATTAATGATTTTTTAGCTCTCTGGTGAATCAGTTCATTTAAAGCAGCCTGTAATTCCCACAACCGCTTCCTATTGGCCACCGTAGGGGCTCGGCCATTAAGCATCCGTGCCTGTTTCACTTGTTCTAGCCGAATAATCTGGGCAGCCATTATTCGCTGCTTCCTAGCCACGTACCCGATGATATCCCCCCGTAACACTACTTTGGCGGTTTCCCATACCAGCTCCGGGTCGTCCCCATGGGACTGGTGGTTTAATTCGAATTCCCGCCAGCGTTGACCAAGGAAGTGCTGGAAGTGATTATCCCTATAGAGATCGATGGGGAACCGCCAAATACGAGACTGTCCCGCACTTCTCCCCCAGTGCAACTCAGTCCAGACCATTGCGTGGTCGGAAATCTCAAGAGGGCCTATCTGTGTGTCTCCTACATAGGTAAATAGGGGGGCCGAGAGCAAGAGATAATCGATGCGTGCGCTTGTACCGTGTGCCCGTGAGACGTGAGTGAAATCTTTTTCAGTAGGGTGCAATAATCTCCAAGGGTCCACCAAGTCTAAGCGCGTTTTGAATTGTTGCAACAGCCGAGATGTAAGTGTTCTCTCTCGGGTTCCCATAGCACTCGACGTATCAAGGCCAATCTCAAAGACCCCATTAAGGTCCCCCCCCAGAAGCAGTGGCACCTCTGGCAATTGCTCCACTCGGGCCGCAAAACGGTCAAAGAAGCCGGGGTCTGGTAGGTTGGGGCCATACACGTTTCCCAGGATTAAGTCCCGTTCCTCTAAGGACCCGTACAACAGCAGAAACCTCCCCGTCGGGTCCGCTACTTGGTGGTGCAGTGTGAAGCGTACTCTTTTGTGAATAAGAATGGCCACTCCACCTTTTTTCCCCAGTGCAGGCGCTCCCCATACCTGACCTACCCAGTCACGGCATAATTTGGCGTGTTCCTCGGCTGTCTGGTGGGTCTCTTGCAACAGCGCGACATCGCACCGCTGTCTAGCCAGCGCTTTTAAGACTTTATATCGTTTTATCGGACTACCAAGGCCGCACACATTCCAGGAAATTACCCGCAGGTAGATAGTAGCCTCTGAGGCCCCCGCTGCCAGCAATGCGTGAGAAGGGAAACCCCCCCAGCCTGGGGTCCCCCCTTAAAGCTCTGTAACTGGATGACCTGGGAGATATGCTCCAGCATTGGATTGCGACGCCCCTTTCCCCTCCCACCCTGCCTACCCCCTTCCCCCCCCCCTTCTCACACTCCCCTCCCAACCACCCCACATCCCCTCCCTCCTCTCCCCCCCCTCCCGCGAACCATTCCTCCCCCACTCATATCCTCCTTCAACCTCCCAACCCCGCTGGATGTGTCCAGGCCTCTCGTCCCCATGGCAGATGGTACCCCCCTATATCCTCACCTCATATCAGATCTATCCCCCCCAATTTGAGCCCGCTCTCGTCCCCTATACTAGGCCTCCCACGTAGGCTGACACACTGCAAGTATAACAATCCCCTGTTAGTATAACACTGCCTTCCTCTCGTCATTTAAAGCAGTCCCCATAGCAGGGAACAACCCCAAACGAAACGAGAGGCTAACCACAACATGGCCAATTAACACAGTCCAGGGAAGGTAAACAGGGGAACAAAGCAAAACATGTTCAAACATCATTGTCATATGAAAACCTGGGGCTGCATCATCAAATCTAGCCCAGTACTGTGTTGTTGGTGTCTCCTGTATGACGACCTGGCTTCCGGGGTTCCAACAGGCCGCCCTCGAAATTAAAAAATACAACAGGTCTGAAAACCAGCACCTCAAGGCTATATAGCCCGTGTTAGACCGCAGGCTATTAGGTTGCTGAGTCCCGAGAGTTAACCGCTCAGTTGGGCCTCCGCATGTCCGACTCCCAGTATATCACTCACCAGGGGGGAGCTCTCCACTGGCATCAGCTGGATCAGGACTGTCCCCTGGCATCTGCAGCCGTTGCTGGTTCCGAAGTCTCCAACTGCATGACATATGCCGCCACAGCCTCCGGGGAATCAAATACTCTGTGCTGACCCTGATGCACCACGTGTAAACGGGCCGGGTACTGCATGGTGAACTTGATTCGGGCCAAAATCAGCTTCTGGCAGACAGCAGCGAAGGCCTTCCGGCGCTGACTGAGGGCCGCCGAGTAGTCTTGTGCGATCCGGATTTTGACGTTGTCTGCTTCAATAGTCCCAGCTTTTCGAGCCTCTTTCAGGACGGCGTCTTTTTGCTGATACTGTAGGAATTTGACCAGCACAATTCGGGGTCGCATATCCCGCGTGTTCTTGGGGCCTACTCTATGCGCCCTCTCTAGGATAATCCGGGTCTGCTCTCCAGCCTCCCCCAGCAGCTTTGTACATAGGGTTTCCACATACGGCAATAGAGCAGCATCGCCCACTGATTCTGGGATCCCCAACATGCGAAGGTTGCTCCGTCTCGATCGATTTTCCAAATCATCGATCTTGTCTCCTTGGGCCCGGAGGGTGGTTTTTGCCTGTATCAGTTCCCGCTTCAAACCCTCCACCTCCTCCTCCGTCCGCCCGATTCGCTCTTCCGCCTGTTGCATGCGGGTTCCAATGGTATCGATAGAAGTTTGTTCAGCGTCCAGCTTTCCCCGTATCTCCTCGAATTGGGCTGCTAATGCCGTGGAGACCGCCGCTGATATCTCCTCCGACAGCGCTCCGGGGACCGCCGGGGAGGGCAGACCACTCTTCGGGGGCGAGTCAGCCATTTTCTGCGGCCCCAGGCCCCGTTCTTTGTCCCATCGGTTTGCCTTAGCCGCCGCAGCCATTCCAGCTGTTTCAAGGCTGAGGTGTTGGGGGAGTCGATGACCGATTCAGCGGGAGGGGAAGAACCACTCTGCCAATATTAGATAAACGGCTCAGTTGACCGGCATGGGGACGGAAGCCCGGAGCTCAAGCAGAAGCGTCCACCCAAGCTCACCACATCACGTGGTCCCCCTAAGGTTCTTAAAGAGGCAGCCACTTTACCAATACATGAGATTCTTTATGATCACATGTTGGGCATATGGGAGACTCCTCTCACCACTTCCCCTCATTCTCGCAGGTTGGACACCATGTATCGTGTTCCTCCTTGTCCTGGCTTTCATAAGACTCAGCTTCCTCACCACTCCATTGTGGTGGAATCTGCTATGAAGAAGATAAAGAGTACAAAAAGGCACTCTTCTGCTCCTCCAGGAAGAGAATGCAGAACCTTGGATGCCTTTGGCAGGAGAATTTTCCAGGCCAGTATGCTTGTTGCCAGAATCAGCTCCTATAGTCTCTATATGGGGATGTTTCTAAAAGAAGTTACAGATCACCTGCAAACTTTATCCCCTTTTATTTCAGAAGATAAAAGGGAAGAGTTCCTCACCTGGCTCAAACATGCCCAGGATATTTCCAAGTTTTCCAACCGTGCAGCCTTTGACTCTTTTGAAGGTGCCAGCAGAGCCTCGGCCATTGCCATAGGTGCACGCAGAGTTGCTTGGTTACAAGCTTCTGATTTGGAACCTTGGGTTCAAGATGGACTAGGAAACCTTCCTTGTACAGGTGAAAACCTTTTTGGCAAAAATTGGCAAGCAAAGGCCACCCAAATGGATGCTGAAAATTCTGCTTTAGATAGACTTTCAAAGTCTACTTCTGCTCCTTTTAAGAAAAGGTTCAAAAAGGGATTTTTTCCCAAAAAAGGGAAATATTATTCTGCTTATGGTCAGCAGTCATCTACTGCAGGTCGTTTTGCTACAAAGAGACAGCAACAACCGAAACAGGCAAAGCCTAAGGCTGCTAGGACTGCTACAGCCCAACAGCCTCAGCCTTCTCAGGGCCTTTGACTTACAACTAGAGAGCTTAGCCTTTCTGGCTCTAGAACATCCAGAGCCTCTCACCATTCCAGGAAGGTTGGCTTACTTTGCTCCCAGATGGGAACAAATCACAGCAGAGCGATGGACCCTCTCCATCATAAGGGAGGGGTACAAGCTTCATTTCTTAAACCTTCCTCCTCACACCATGGTGAGACAGTTCAATTCTCAGACATCTCTCCTCGACCTTCTGGGTCAGGAGATTACTACCCTTCTTGCCCAAGGGGCAATAGAAGAAGTACCCCTTCTTCAACAGGGCTCAGGGTTCTACTCCCTCTACTTTCTTATCCCAAAGAAAACAGGGGGCTACAGACCCATATTAGATCTCAGAGAATTGAACAAGTTTCTATGCAAGGAGAAATTCAAGATGATTTCTCTCGGTACTCTCCTTCCATACCTTCAGAGTCAGGATTGGCTTTGCTCTCTAGACCTCAAGGATGCGTACACCCATGTCCTCATCCATCCAACCCACAGAAGGTTCCTTCGGTTCCTTTATCAAGGGAAGCACTATCAATACAGAGTGCTTCCTTTCGGTCTGGCCTCTGCACCAAGGGTGTTCACAAAATGCATGGCAGTAGTAGCTGCATTTCTACGCACTCTACGGATATTCGTATTCCCATATCTGGACGACTGGCTCATCCGAGCTCCATCCCAGTCAGAGGCCCAGACTTCTCTAACCTGCACAAGTCGTATCCTTCAGTATCTGGGACTTGTAATAAACTTTCCAAAATCCCATTTCACCCCTACTCAGTCTCTAGAGTTCATAGGGGCCTTGCTGGATACCACAACTGCAAGGGCCTATCTTCCCCAGGCCCGTTGCTTACGCTTGGTGCAGTTAGCCTCACAAATTCAGTTAAAATCCCATTTAACGGTTCGAGAGATGTTACAACTGTTAGGCCACATGGCATCCACTGTGCATGTGGTTCCTTACGCTCGCCTTCACATGAGGGCAGCTCAGTGGACTCTCTCCACCCAATGGACCCAGGCATTAGGTTGCCTGTCAGACAAAACAGCAACCTACAGTCGCCTCTTTTGGTCCCTCCACTGGTGGAAGTCCACTCAAAATCTGTTGCTGGGGTCCCCCTTTCAACAGGTGTTACCCCAAGCAATCCTTACAACAGATGCCTCTCCAAGAGGTTGGGGAGCTCATCTTCAAGATCTCTCCACTCAAGGCATCTGGTCTCTAGAGGAGACATCTCTACATATCAATCTCTTAGAGCTCAGAGCAATTTTTCTAGCTCTCAGAGTCTTCCACACCCTGCTCAGCTACAAGACAGTCCTCATCCACACGGACAACCAAGTAGCCATGTTCTACGTGAACAAGCAGGGCGGGACTGGCTCTCTGTCGCTTTGCAAAGCTCTGAGATTGTGGGCCTTCGCCAGAGAGCACCAAATTCATCTCATGGCAGTGTATCTTCCAGGGGTTCAAAACTCTTGGGCAGACAGACTCAGTCGAGTTCTGCTTCCACACGAATGGTCCCTCCATGGGGACCGGATAGCCAGGATCTTCCGAATTTGGGGAACCCCAGATATAGACCTCTTTGTAAGTCCGTGGAATGCCAAACTTCCCCGGTTCTGTTCCAGGATTCCGTGTCAGGGAGTTCAGGCCAGGGATGTCTTCCTCCTTCATTGGGGGCAAGACTTCCTCTATGCCTTTCCACCCATTACCCTAATTCCCAAGACACTCTTCAAACTTCAGAGAGACAAGGGGTCTATGATCCTCATAGCACCACATTGGCCACGCCAAATGTGGTACCCTCTAATTCTGCATCTCTCCCAAGCTCCCTCCCTGGACTTGGGATCTGCTCCAGACCTCCTGTCCCAGGAGGAGGGAACGTTGTGGCACCCAAATCCCCAGTCTCTTCACCTCAGAGCCTGGTTGCTGAAGGCCTAGACCTTCAAGATTTGCATCTTTCTCAGCAAGTGAAGGATATCCTTAATGCTTCCAGAAAGCCTTCCACTAGACGTTCCTATGCTTTTAAATGGAAAAGGTTTACCATTTGGTGTGCAGAGAAGGGTCTTAACCCTCTTGCAATACCTCTGAATTCTTTACTAGAGTATTTGCTGCATTTATCCCATGCAGGCCTTAAAACAAATTCAGTAAGAGTCCATCTGAGTGCTATTGCAGCATCCCTTAAACCTCTCAATGGACAGCCTATTTCCTCTCATCCTCTTATAGCAAGATTCATGAGAGGCCTTCTTTTGACTAAACCTCACATCAGACCACCTCCAGTGGCATGGGACTTGAATCTGGTTCTTGGCCAGCTTATGCAGCCACCTTTTGAACCCTTAGCCACTACGTCTTTGAAATTTCTTTCCTGGAAGGTTATTTTTCTCATTGCAGTCACTTCAGCTCACCACATCAGTGAGCTGCAAGCCTTGGTGACTAATCCTCCTTATACAAGGTTCCATCAAGACAAGGTAGATCTCAGGACTAATCCACACTTTATGCCTAAAGTGGTCTCACCTTTTCATCTGAACCAGGAGGTTTATTTACCTGTCTTTTTTCCAGGACCTCATGCTTCAAGTGCAGAGATGAATCTTCATACCCTGGATTGTAAAAGAGCTCTTGCTTTTTACTTACAAAGGACACAGCAACATAGAAAGTCCTCTCAACTCTTTGTTGCTATTGATCCCTCTCATTTAAGACTTCCAGTCTCTAAGAGAACTCTGTCCAATTGGATTGCTCAGTGTATTTCTTTCGCCTACCAGAGTAAGAACCTTTGTCTGGAGGGCCATGTCACAGCTCACAATGTGAGGGCCATGGCAGCCTCTATGGCTCATCTAAATTCTGTGTCCATCGACCAGATCTGTCGAGTGGCCACCTGGGCCTCGGTTCATACCTTCACAGCCCATTACTGCTTGGACAAGGACTCCCACCGGGATTCCTTGTTTGGTCAGGCTGTTCTCAAACACCTGTTCCATACCTAACCAACTCCTACCCTCCATCCCTGGCTGGATGCCTGAGATTCATGAGTGGAGGTAGAGCCCTTCCCAGGGACTCACAACCTGGGTGATCTCCCAGGCATCTCTAGCTGGGGAGTCCCCATATGTGAAGACTCATTCCTGCTTGTTCCTGGAGATAGCACAGTTACTTACCTGTAACAGGTGATCTCTGGGAACAGCAGGAATAAGTCTTCACAACCCACCCACCTCCCCTAGGCGTTGTATCTCTCTATCTTTCTTCCTTTCCTCACTCTCTCTTTGTCTCAGCTTTAAAACTCAAACTGGAGAGAGGCGGTTAGGAAAGGCGGGAAGGCAGCGCGCAGGCGCTGTGGGATGCTCCCAAAAGCTTTCCTTTTGGACGCTGGGGAGCGTTCCCACGCAGGCTCCGTCGGTACCCATATGTGAAGACTTATTCCTGCTGTTCCCAGAGATCACCTGTTACAGGTAAGTAACTGTGCTGTCTCGTCTTACATGTCCCTTCTGCTACTGTTGCTGCCACCCCCACCAGCCTACCACTGTGGGAGGCCCAAAAATAGGGTTTCAGGAGGCAGCTGCACTGTTGCCCTTGAAGCCTGATTTTATTTTTTTTGCCCCCATGGAAGTAAGATGGGGGGGGGGGGGGGAGGGGAAGCAGCAGTGGTAGAGGGAAAAGAAGAGGTAGGAAATGCTGCACTGCTTCCCCTCCTTTCTGAAACCTGCCATGCATCAAAAGTACTAGGAGGCCATACACATAGCAATTAGTAACAAAGTACTAGGTCTCAATCACTAGGTGTTACTATACTGTACATAGCGTCGATTAAGAAAGCTATATGGTTATCAGAACTCCAGTCCAGTCCCTTTACTTCTGGGTTGCGCAACCCTTCCAGCAGCTTGGAGGCTGAGCCCATCATCGTTTTGATGATGGTGTGGTATAAATACCACTGGCACCACCCCTAGGCACCAGTATTCTCAGCCTCCAAGCAGCTGGAGGGTTCCCCTAAGCCAGTGAACCTACTGGAGTCTTATTTGGTTACCTATACCTTTTAAATTTCTTTTCTTTGATTTCTTTATCTTTAGTTTTGGAGTTCCTTTTACTCCTGTGCCCTTTGGGGCTGCTGTTTCTTTAAAGGTGGAAACCTCCCTCTCCCCCCCCTTCGCTCCTCCGGTTCTCTCCAGGTCATTTCTGAAGGAAGGTATTTGCCTTGGCAGCGGGGAGGGTAGTGCAGCTCACCTCCCGCTTGTCCGGCCAGCCGGCTCCCCACAGCCCTTCTTCCGGCCTCCTCTGCCTCGCGCTGAAGCCCTTTGGCTGGCTGAGCGCTAGAGGCAGCACCGCACGGCTTCAGTCAGGTTCCCCGCCTCGCGCTACAGCTCTGGTTCCGGCGGTGCGCTAGAGGCGGCTCTTGGGGACAGAGGATCGTTTCCTGCCTTGTTGGTGAGCCCGAGGCCCGGTGGCGAGATTACTACCGCCGGCCGCAGGCCCAGTCTCCACGTGGCTGCGGCCTACCACGTGGAGTCCAGGGGTAGCCAACGGATGCTCGCGTGCAGGACGGCACGCTGAGGAGCGGGTCAACGAAACTGCAAGTATAAGAGGGGTTTTCTTTGCTAGATGGCAGGATTTATTCCTAATCAAAAAAAAAAAAGAAAGAGTGGTGCCGTTTGAGCAGTTGGGGGAGGGGTTGTACTAGGGGTAAATTTCACTTGCACTGCTATTTTGCTCCTAGATCAGAATTAGTTCATTTATTGCATTTATTTCATTGGTTTCTTTTGAATCTAGTTAGTTTAAAGTTCTAACTATTTTAGTCCGGCCTTGTAGTGCTCTAGGTGTTCTTAAAAAAAAAAAAAAAAAAAGCATGACGGGCAAACCACGGTGTCCGTCATGCGGCACTCGTAGGGGTACGGATTCGGAAGCCGGGATCTGCAGGGGTTGTGCTGCAGAGGCAGCTTCCGTTGAACAGGAAATCCACTTAACCATGGCCCAGGCTTCCCAGGGGTCGGGTGACCTCCTGGAGGGGGGAGGGGAATCTTCTTCCACCCCCCCTTCCTCCTTAGTTCTGCCGGTTCCTTCCCAGCCCCGTCCCCCCGCTTCCAGCGGGGCGGAAGGTGGCTGGGAACATTTTTCTCCAGAATTTGTCCTGCTGTTACACAAGGCTTATTGCATGCGGCAGCAAGGAACAATGGAGTCATCGGGAGGGAAAGAAAGTGGCCTGGCCGGTCCAGGGAAGACAAAGTTCCATGACCCTAGGGTCCCTCCCAAGTGCACAAGACTAATGAGCGAGGAGCCCCTCCCGTCTCTATCAAAGGTCCCCCCGGAGAAGGAGGGCTCGGTCAGTGACGTAGGTGAAGAAGAGGAGGAGGGAGAGATTCCGGAGGAGGAACAATCCCGAATAGTTCGAGTTTTTCGTCGAGAAGAGCTCCCAGCATTAATAAATGAGTCACTCAAGGTGCTCAATATGGCCTCGGATGCTCCAGCAGAGGAAGAAGCGTTGGAGGATCCGTTGATCCAAGCTGTCAGGAAATCGCAGAAGGTGTTTCCGGTCCACAGGGTGGTGCGCCAGATGATCCAGGAGGAGTGGAACCAACCAGAGTCGAGTTTAAGGGGAGTCCGGGCCATGGCTCGTTTGTACCCTTTACTGGAGCCAGATAAGGACCTGCTGAAGCCTCCAAGGGTGGATGCGGCGGTGTCGGCGGTAACAAAAAAGACGACTATCCCGGTTGAGGGCAGCGCAGCATTGAGGGATAGTCAGGATAGGAAACCAGATACGCTGCTGAAGCCAGCCTTTGATGTTAGTGCCCTCGCCTTACAGGCCTCAGTATCAGGGACGTGGGTAGCTAGAGCCTGTCTGAGGTGGGCCCAACAGCTTCAACTATCGGAGGGAGATGCAGCTGACAAGCAAGCTGTTTCAGCGAGATTAGAATCTGGTTCCGCCTTCCTGGCAGATAGCCAGTACGACCTCATTAGGAGTTCTGGCAAAGAATAGGGCATCTGTGGTAGCTGCCAGGAGGTATTTGTGGTTACGCAATTGGGCGGCGGACCCATCTTCAAAAGCGCACCTAAGTCGCCTCCCTTTCAAGGGGAAGTTGCTGTTTGGAGAAGACCTAGACAAGCTGGTTAAATACCTAGGTGAGTCTAAGGGTGGTGGGCTCCCGGAGGACAGGCCTAAACAAAGCCGAGCGATGGTTCCCGCTCGGAACCAGCCAAGGGACTTCCGAAGATTCCGTCCGGCCAGATCGAACTCCTTTCCTAAGGGCCGCTTTCCCTCTAGGGGTCAAAGCTTCAGGGGGGTTTCGGGGCCCCTCCACAGGCCCCAGGAAAACACAATGAGACAACGGGGGCCCAGGAGACAGGCCTGCTGGTGGGGGGTCATTTAAGGCAGTTCCTTCCCGCCTGAGCCCGGGTCACATCCGATCAATGGGCTCTGGAAGTGATCCAAGAGGGGTACGCTCTCGAATTCGCAAGACAAGTGCGTCCAGCCTTTATTCAGTCTCCCTGCAGACTTCCAGAAAAGAGGGCGGCGATAGAGGATACTCTTTCAAGGCTGATAGCGCTGGGAGCAGTGGTTCCCGTTCCGAGAGACCAATACAGGTCCGGTTGATACTCGATCTATTTTGTGGTATCAAAGAAAGAAGGATCCTTTCGTCCCATCCTAGACCTAAAACAAATCAATTGCTGTCTCACAGTGCCTCACTTCCGAATGGAAACCCTGAGGTCAGTCATTGCGGCGGTAAGGCAGGGGGGGTTCCTGACATCCTGGACTTAACGGAAGTATACTTACATATCCCGGTCCGAAGGTCTCATCAGCAGTTCCTGAGATTCGCAGTACCAAGAGGTCATTTTCAGTTCCAGGCCCTTCCCTTTGGCCTAGCAACAGCCCCCAGGACGTTCAAAGTAATGGTGGTTGTGGCTGCGGCTCTTCGCAAGGAGGGAATTTTGGTACATCCCTACCTGGACGATTGGATGATTCGGGCAAAGTCAGAAGCGGAGAGTCGTTCAGCTACAGCCAGGGTGGTGGAATTCCTGGAGGAGTTGGGTTGGGTCATCAATCGGACAAAGAGCAGATTAATTCCCATGCAGGAGATCGAGTACCTCGGAGCAAGATTCGACACCAGGAGAGGAAGGGTTTTCCTGTCGAAGCAGAGGTTAAGGGACCTGAGAAGCCTGGTCTCCCTGTTCATAACAAGGTGAAATCCCACCGCATGGCATTACCTCCAACTGCTGGGCACCATGGCGGCGGCGACGATAGAGGTAGTTCCGTGGGCCAAGGCACATATGCGACCCCTTCAACGCGCCTTGTTATGGCGTTGGTCCCACCAGCTTCATCCCTTGTCCATGCAACTGCCCTGTCCGCCTTTGGGTCAGGAGGGCTCTTCTCTGGTGGCGGAGCCCAAGGAACCTGGGATGCGGGATGCCCCTCGAACTGCCGCAGTGGATACAACTGACGACGGATGCAAGTTTGGCAGGCTGGGGTGCTCATTGCAAGGGCCAGTTCACACAGGGTTGCTAGACTCCGGGGGAATCGCGATGGTCCATCAACAGACTGGAGCTGCGGGCAGTAGCGTTGGCACTCAGAGCTCTCGAGCCCTTGGTTCGGCAAAGGGTGGTCCACGTCCTTTCCGACAATGTCATCACGGTGGCCTACATCAACCGCCAGGGGGGAACAAGCAGCCCCTCTCTGGAGAAGGAAGCGGACAGCCTTTTGCTGTGGGCCGAAGCCCATTTGTTGGCCCTATCAGAGCAGCACATGGCCGGGTCAGAAAATGTGACGGCCGATTACCTCAGCAGGTACAAGATAGACCACGGAGAGTGGGAACTAGCGCAGGTGGTGTTCGACCAAGTGGTAGCGCTCTGGGGGTCGCCAGTCATGGCCCTCATGGCGCGCTAAGAAACGGACAAGGCATGCCGGTTTTTCAGTCGCAGGAAGGAAAGGATGTCCGAAGGCTTGGATGCTCTGGTCCAGGCCTGCAGAGGGCCTCCTGTATGTGTTCCCGCCCTGGGCCCTTATAGGGAGGGTTCTGCGGCGAGTAGAAGCCCACCAGGGTTTGGTAATTCTCATAGCCCTGGATTGGCCTTATCGCCCGTGGTATGCAGATCTGGTGAGGCTAGCGGCCGATCGACCTTGGAAGCTCCCCGACAAAAAGGATCTGCTATGGCAGGGTCCAGTTTGGATGCCCCACGTGCATCGATTCTCGCTTACAGCCTGGCTATTGAAAGGGCACAGCTCCGGAAGTGGGGTTACTCGAGTTCAGTAATTTCGACACTGTTGAGCGCACAAAAACGCTCTACCTGCCTTTCCTATGTCAGAGTTTGGCGCATTTGAGGCATGGTGCGCGGAACATCGTAAGAAACCTCTAGCTGCCTCAGTCCGGAAGTCCTGGAGTTTCTACAGGCAGGTTTCGAGAAAGGTTTAGCTCCCAGCTCGTTGCGTGTTCATCTAGCGGCCATTTCTTGCTATAGAGGTAAGGTCTGGGGTAAGTCTCTAGGGGACCACGCGGATGTGGGCAGGTTCCTGAGGGCAGTCAAGTGGTTGCGGCCCCAGCAGAGATCAGTTGTTCCTCCTTGGGATCTCAACCTGGTATTAGATGCCTTAACCAGGGAACCATTCGAACCGGCAAGGAGCTCCTCCCTAAAAGGAAATGACCCTAAAGACGGTATTTTTGGTAGCAATCTGTTCAACTAGGTGTGTCTCCGAACTTCAAGCTCTGTCCTCTCGGCCTCCCTTTCTTTCGTTTTTCAAGGATAAAGGTGGTCTTGTGGACAGTCCCTTCCTTCCTGCCCAAGGTCTTCTCCCCTTTTCATGTGAACCAATCGGTTTTGCTCCCGTCCTTCGCGGGAGAATCGCAAGAAGGGGATGGAGCCAGGCTGTGACGCCTGGACGTGCATAGAGTGCTAAAGCGTTACCTCTCCCGCACAGCGCCCTTCCGAAAGTCCGAATGCCTATTCGTGCAATTTGGGGGGTCACACAAAGGGGAGGCTGCGGCCAAGGCTTTCATCTCTAGGTGGATCAGGGAGGTGCTTGCCTCCGCCTATGTTCTCAAGGGGAGACGGGTCCCAGTAGGGCTTCACGCGCATTCAACGCGGGCGCAAGCGGCTTCATGGGCAGAGCATAGCTTGGTTCCGCCACTGGACATTTGTAGAGCAGCTACGTGGTCCTCACTGCATACCTTTTCCAAGCACTACAGGCTGGATGTCGAGAGAAGAGCGGACACCAGGTTTGGGGATGCAGTGCTTCGGTCTGGGATGGCGAACCCCGCCCAAGTTTGAACTGCTTTGTTACATCCCAGAAGTAAAGGGACTGGACTGGAGTTCTGATAAGGAAGAAGTAATTAGTCCTTACCTGCTAATTAGTGTTCCTGAAGGAACTCCAGTCCAGTCCCTGATCCCGCCCAGGTTTGGTTTTCAGTAAGCAGCAGGGAACAGCGGACCGAAGCCAGTGGGCGAAGCGGAAGATGGGGATTCCGGTCTAAGGGGCCCCGGGAGCGTGACGGCCCACTAGGAAGGGGCCGTGAGGAGTGGGTGAAGGCTAGGTCGGCCTCAGGCAAGCCCTCTCCTTCCTTCCCCTCCCTTGACACCTTTACTTCCAAAAAAAAAAAAAAAGAGGTTTTTAGTTTGTAGTTTATTGGATGGTTGTTTTTGCGAGTTATAGTTGTAAGTGCTTTAGCGTATAGTCGATAGGACTACTCTTTCAATAGATTACTGGTGCCTAGGGGTGGTGCCAGTGGTATTTATACCACACCATCATCAAAACGATGATGGGCTCAGCCTCCAAGCTGCTGGAAGGGTTGCGCAACCCAGAAGTAAAGGGACTGGACTGGAGTTCCTTCAGGAACACTAATTAGCAGGTAAGGACTAATTACTTCTTAGTCATGTGGTTTCACAGTAAAATTTACAAAAAGAAAATGAAATACACATTTGAATCACTAAGAGTCTGGCCAGTAAAGATAAGAATATGGCAGTAGGAAGACAAGGATGTTTGGTTGGGGGGAAAACATGCATAACATGGCTCATGGAATTACTAACCCATGTATGTGTGCGCACACACGTGGGGGAAGGGGGGTTATCTCTGTATCTATTAGTGCATACATTTGTATTTGCCCCTGTGTGTGTTGGTATCTATATGTGTGTTGCTGTGTGTGTCTGGAGAGGCAGCAAAAGGAGCAAAACAGCTGCAGAAATTTCCTGATAAATTCAGTTCTTTTGTGCTAGTAGGCACAGGCTTGTTTATAGTCTAGAGGGCTTGCTCTTTCTCTCTCTTTCATATGAGGGCTTGGATTGAATGTGGGAAGTACAATTTTTTTCACCGATATTGAAAGGTGTTACTTCTCTGGGTGGAGGAGGAGCGGAGGACAAGGACCAAAGCCCACAGAGTGATAATTCGCAAAAAAACCTTTATTGGTGACCCAACTTTACAAGTTTCAGCCAAAGGCCTTCATCAGGGGTCTAAAAAACAGACATATAAATTAGACATTAAAAATGATACATTCGCAGTACCACAGAACATAAAAAACATATAAATAATTAAATAAATAAAATGGTAAAAGGTGCATTACCAGAAAAGTGCATAGATTGTGTATGGAACACGTCTATGGGGTGGAAAACAACTCTTCCCAATCTAAGATGAGTGAAAATATAAATGCATTAAAATACCTGAAAGTTTTCAAGATACAGTACGGACTTCTCTGAGTGGGAGATGCAGGATGAGGAGTCCCCTGATACCTGTCACCACCACGACGTCCCTTCTGACTCTACAGTCTCAGAGCCTTGGCGGCAGTCCCCACCCGAGGACGTGGGCTTCCTGGACTTTGTCAAGGACATGTCTAAGGCCCTGGCATTCTCGACTGAGTCGGAGGAGGACCCTCAGGTGGATGAGTTGGAAATCCTCCCATCCTGGAACGGCTCATGCTCCAAATGTGGGAGACACCGCCATCTGTGCCAGTGGTGAGCAAATGGCTCGGCTCGATGTATCGCGTCCGCCGGAGCAGGCTTCGAGAAGTCACAGCTGCCGCATAATTCCATGGTGGTGGAGTTGGCCATGTGTCGGCTGAAAAACCAGAAGACGCACTCCTCGGTGCCCCTGGCAGGGAGGCCTGCGCCTTGGATACCCTCGGCAGAAAGTACTACCAGGGATCAATGCTCATTGGCCGCATCCAGGCTTACCAGCTGTACATGGGCATGTACCCGAGAGACCCGGCGAAGGAACTCGCCTTAGCAACGATTCAAGAACTTGGCCAAGGCGGTCCGTGAGTACTCCAAATTCATGTCTCAAGCAGCCTATGATGGGTTCGAGTCTGCGGCCTGGGTAGCCGTGGCGGGCATCGGTGCATGCCACCAAGCTTGGCTTCAGTTGTGTGACCTCGAGCAGTGGGATCAGGACAAATTGGTCGATGTCCCATGCCAAAGAGAGAACCTCTTTGGCAAACCCATTTCCGACAAGGCTGCCGAGCTGGAGACCGAGTTCATGACGAGGACCAGGCTCTCTAAGAAGACTGCTGCCCCTCCCCAACGGAAGGGCTCGGGTAAGAAGTCCTTTTACCCGATGAAGGGAACTGCTTACCGAAACTACTTGCCTTATATGGCCTCCCCGGCTCCCCAACAGGGTCAGCAGTCCAAGGGGCATGGCCTGCATAAGTAGAAGACTCCAAAGCCCCAGGCACCGGCTCCAGCCCAGCCAAGGGGGAGCTTTTGACTCCTTAGCATAGCCTCTCTACCCCAAGGAGATCAGCAGCCCACAGGGGGGACATCTGGCCCTCTATGCCCAGAGGTGGATGTTCATCACCACCAATTCATGGGCTCTTTGGGTGGTCAGGGAGGGTTACCTCCTCCATCTGACTCAGACACTTCCCCCTTACTTCCCAGGAGAGCCCCTCAAGTCTCCCCTCCACCGGAACCACCTTCTGAAGGAGTTGGCAGGTCTTCTCGAGGACAAAGCAGTGGAACTGGTGCCCCACCATCACAAGGGGAAGGGGTTCTACTCCAGATACTTCCTTGTGCCAAAGAGGACAGGGGGGCCCATCCTCGATCTGTGCAATCTCAGCAAATTCCTGGTGAGGGAAAGTTCAAGATGCTCTCCCTTGGAACATTGCTGCCTGTCACAAGCACAACGCCCGAAGCTACTTGCCTCTAGTGGTCGAGGGGCGTGGTGGTTGAGGATTCCTTCTTCTATCAGCTCCTAGCAGCCTATTTCTTCGTGTTGGCTTCTGGGAAGTGTAATACTGCTAAAATATGTTGGTGCCTTAAGTATAAGGTTTGTAGTTGAGGTAACCGAGGGTAAGGCTTGTAACAGGTTTATTTCCATAACACAAAACACAGCAGGTTCAAGGTATCATTTACAGGATTATAACTGTAGGATTTGCTTAAGGTACCGCAAATACTGCCAAACAAACCAAAAGAACTCAGAAATGGCTTTTTTAAAATCCTCTTACTTGCAGAAGCAGTTGCCTTTAGAAACTAGGTTGCCACTTTCCTTTTTAGTCCTTATTAATCAGAGCATAAAAAGAAATTCAGGCTTAATTCTTCTACAGCAGTTTGGTTTCTGCCAGCCTCAAAAACCTCTCTAGGCTGCATTTCTACGTGAAACCAAACTTAGAACAAAACAAACATTCCAAGCTGTTACCAAAACTCTTAGCAGGCTTTTCATATAGGAGAGGAGCAAGCAAAAACTCTTATAGCAGCTAACTTGGCTTTTCTTGCCGTTGCACAGTTCAAACACAGGTGACAAACAAGCATGAATCAGAGCTTCCTGATCCTTACGTTGCAGTAAACTTCCCTTTAAAAACAGACAGGAATTTACCTCCACACTGCTTCTGCCATATGATTAATTTCCAAGGAGAATTACTTCTTTCAGGGCTAGCTTTTCCTCAAGACCTCCTGTCTAGAGCTTGGCATAGAGAGCAATCCATAAAGCAATCTTCTTCCCCCAACTCTGACACTGGTTCTCCCAACTGCATGTATTCTGACTCACTGACCTGGTCAGACTGCGCAGCTGACCACCTCTCTGGTGGTCTGAAAGCTTCTCCACTTCCTGGTCCCCACCTCTGTTGCCAACCTGTTGCAGGGAATTCAGCTCTCTCAGCTCTGGGTAGCTCAGTTCTTCTCCACGAATCAACTCCTCCTCTCTGCTTCTGTCTCAGCTGCTCTCCTTCTTGTCTCCCTCTCTGCATAATCTAACCCAGGCTTATACCTCCAGGGTTCTAACCCCACCTCTTTCTTTCCCAGGTGCTGGTAATCCCCCCGCCTTCTGATATTAGAATAAGATCAGTGCACTTGTTAAAGTAAGGGCTTTGGTCCTCGTGCTTGCAATCCCTCTTTCTTACTTTATCAGTCATTGGCTGAAATCTGTTCCAGCTGGGGGTTTTCTGTCTTTGAAACCTGGCTGTGGCTTTCTCTCCCTGCACTCCTAGAAGGGAACCCTTAACTAGGGTGAATTCGTTATGCTTCTCACCTCCCCCACTCTCAGGACAGCTGACCTTGCCACACTGCCATACCTCCAGCAGGGAGACTGGCTATGCTCCTTAGACCTCAAGGATTCTTATACCCACATCCTTATCCACCCCAACCACTGGCAGTACCTGTGGTTCGTAGTGGGGGGGGGGCAGGCATTTTCAGTACAGGGTGCTCCCCTTCGGCCTAGCCTCTGCCCCAAGAGTCTTCACAAAATGCCTGGCTGTCATGGCTGCCTCCCTCTGGCTCCAGGGGTTCTTTGTTTTCCCCTACCTGGACAACTGGCTCAAAAAGGGAGGCACAGCCTCAGAGGTGCAGCAGGCCACCGCACACACAATCCAGATTCTTCAACACCTGGGCTTTGTCATAAACTACCCCAAGTCTCATCTCCTCCTGACACAGTGTCTGGAATTCATTGGGGCAAAGATTGACACTCTTCATTCGAAGGCTTTCTTGCCCAGGGACCAAGCCGATTGTCTCAGGTTCTCTAGCTCGGAATGTGCAGCACCATCCCTCGGTTCCCGCCCAGCTTCTCCTGTGCCTCCTCAGGCACATGGCCTCCACTGTCCACGTCACCCCAGATGCTTGCCTCCACATGAGGGCGGCACAGTGGTGTCTCCGGAACCAGTGGTCACAGGCTGCTTCTGAGACAGAGTTTCCATGACCCGCCAATTGGCGGACTCCCTGGTCTGGTGGCAGTCGCCCCAGCATTTTGAGGCAGGCATGTCTTTTCAGGCCCCAAGCCCCTCGAGGGTCCTCACCATGGATGCCTCCCTGCTTGGCTGGGGAGTCCACTGCGGAGATCACCACACCCAGGGCAACTGGTCACCAGACAAGAGCACCCAGCAAATCAACTTCCTGGAGCTCCAAGCCATATACCTAGCCCTGAGAGCCTTCCGTTGCCACCTGTGTCACCAGCCAGTTCTGGTCCCGACAGACAACCAGGTAGCGATGTTCTACGTGAACAAACAAGGGGGCATGGGGTCTTGTACCCTTTGTCGAGAGGCTCTAGCCCTCTGCTCGAATGCAGTCCGACAGGGCATCTTCCTGTGGGCAGTGTACCTGCCCAGTCAGGACAACCAGCTGGCTGACAGGCTCAGCAGAGTTCTACAGCTGCATGAGTGGCAGCTGGACCCCAGTCGGCTCTTCCAGCTCTGGGGAGAACCCGTGATAGACCTGTTTACCAGCCCAGACAACTTTCAGTTGCCCCATTTCTGCTCCTGCAGGCCCACCCCTCCAAGGTGGCAGCAGAGGCGTTCCTGGTCTCATGGTCGGGAGGCCTCATATACGCCTTGCTTCCTACCCTGTTGATTGCCAAGACCTTGTTCAGGACCCTCCGCGACAGGGCCTCTCTCATCCTGATAGCTCCTTGGTGGTCCAGGCAGTTGTGGTTCCCGCTGCTTCTACAGTTGACAGTGGACACCCCCATCCCCTTGGGGACCGCCCCGGGACTCCTGTCTCAGGAGAAAGGCTCCCTCCTGCACCCCAATCTGGGGTCCCTTTCACTGACAGCATGGCTGCTGAGAGGGTGATTCTGGCCACCTTCAACCTCCCGGCTGAAGTAGAGGATATCCTGCTGGCCTCTTGCAAGGCCTCTACGAGGAAGGCTTACGCCCTAAAATGGCACAGGTTCTCTGTTTGGTGCACCGATCATGGGGCTGACCTTGTCTCCTGCCCGGTGGCTCTGGTGTTTCAGTACCTTTTCCACCTCTCTGTCTGGGCTCAAGTCTAACTCCGTCTGGGTGCATCACCATCCGATGGATGGTAAGACCCTCTCAGTCCAGCTATCAGTCACCCATTTTCTTTGGGGCCTGCTCTTATTGAAGCCCCGGTTCATCCTCTGGCAACTGAATGGGACCTCAACATGGTGCTGGGGCAGCTTACAAGCCCGCACTTCGAACCTTAGCTATCTGCCACCTCAGCTATCTCTCTCGCAGAGTTAGCAAGCTCCAGGCCCTTGTGGCAGAGGTGCCCTATAGCAGGTTTTCTACAAGAACAGAGTGGTAGAAACATAGGCCATGTGGTCTTTTTC
Source organism: Ichthyophis bannanicus (assembly GCA_033557465.1). Taxonomy (NCBI): domain Eukaryota; kingdom Metazoa; phylum Chordata; class Amphibia; order Gymnophiona; family Ichthyophiidae; genus Ichthyophis; species Ichthyophis bannanicus. The sequence goes on from CM066042.1 coordinate 233,497,912, forward strand.
TGTCGTCATTTTTCTATGTAGTCTGTTCTTCCATATCAACCAGGGTCATCTCAGACATCTCTCACTTTGATGTGTCTAACCCAGTGGTTCCCAAACTTTTTTCCTTTCGAGATCCTCTGTGTTTGTCCCATGCTGTTTTGAATTCAGATACTGTCCTCATCTCTACCACCTCCACTGGGCGACTATTCCACGGATTCACCACTCTTTCTGTAAAGAAATATTTCCGCATATCACTCCTGAATCTATCCCCTTTCACCCTCATCCCATGTCCCCTCGTAGCAGAACTTACTTTCAATTGAAAGAGGTTCTCCCCCTCTTCATTTATGCATTCACCCCAAATTCCTACTGAAGGTAGTGTCACCCTTCCATCTCAACCAGGAAGTGGTGCTCCCTACCTTCTTTACAAGACCTCACTCCAGTCGGGCGGAGACAGTCCTCTACACCTTGGACTGTAAGAGGGCTTTGTTCTTCTACATCCAATGCACTCAAGGCCACTGCAAAGCTTCTCAGCTTTTCATCTCCTGTGACCCCAGTAGGCTGGGGAGGCGGTGACAAGCGTACACTGTCCGCTTGGGTGGCGGACTGATTTGCCTTTGTGTACGAGCAGGCGAAGCTCCCGCTACATGGCCGCATCACTGCGCACCACGTAAGGGCCATGGCGGCTTCGGTGGCACACTTGCACTCCGTCCCAATGGGGGACATCTGCCGGGCCACTACCTGGTCTTCAGTCCATACCTTCGTAGCTCATTACTGCCTGGAAAGAGTCCCGACGGGTCAGTGTCTTCAGCCAGGCTGTGCTCCGTAACATTTTTGGGGTTTAGGCAACTCCTACCCTCCAAACCTTCTGTGTTCAGGCTACCGGAGTGATGGTTCATCGGACACAGGAGTCCTACTGTGGTCTATGGGCACAGACTCAATTGCTGCTGCTCGCGGTTCCCCATGAGGGAGCCCTGTTTTTTGCTATGGGCTTTTGGTAGCCTGTAGCTGGGGAGTACCATATGTGAGGACTGACTTCCTGTTTGTTCCTGGAGAAAGAGTAGTTACTCACCTGTAACAGGTATTCTCTGGGGACAGCAGGAATCTGTCCTCACTAACCTCCCTCCTTACCTTGAAGTTGCTCCTTTATCATTTTTTATTTTTGCCATCTTGTAGCTATATCATCTGAGCAAGATGGCACCCTTGGGTGGGAAGGGGACCATGCATGCCTGGTAGCATTCTCAAAGGCTTTCTTTGAAAGCTGGGGAAATGCTCCGCGCGTGGGCTCCGTCTGTGTCAATGTCGCTCATATGTGAGGACTGATGCCTGCTGTCCCCAGGGAACACATGTTAAATTGAGTAAGTATGCTTACCGGGAGTAAAAAGTTGGGATGAGGAAAAAGAACCACTTTGTCACGACAGATCGATATACAGGTCTACAGTTCATAGATTACTAGTGCTTGAAGTTCGCTTAGTCTTCTAGCTAAGGTAGTAGCTATTAGGAAACGCTCTTTCCATGTAAGGTGTTTGAGTGAAGCAGATTCCATCAGATTAAACAGAGACTTCATAGGCAAAATTTGAACATTTATTTTAGGTTTCATGGTAGAATGGTGGTTTGATATGGAGAAGTTTTCATGAAGTGTGAATTGATAGGATTGTGAGAAGCCTGAAGACTAGTAGCTGAGTGTAGCAGGCAGAGAGAGCACCGAGATATATCCTGAGGAAGGACTTTGGCGTTCAAGCTATTGTAAATAGTATAAATGCTGAAGAAGGGTGGTAGGTGAACACGTAATGGGCTGTGACCAATCATGAAACATGGGATGCAAAAATCTTTTCCACTTGAAAGCACAGGTACACTGAGGACCGTTTTTATTACAGCTATTACTATGTTCTGATTAGGCATTGGTAGTCCTAGAGACTAAATGCTGCTTAATTTCCACACCGTAAGGGCTTTGGCAGTGCTTTTCAAACTTTTATCCCATATGACCCCATTTTAACAGCTGAAAATTCATGTGACCCTAGATGATGATGAAATCAAAATGGCAGATATCCAGCCTCCTTCCACTAATCTAAAGCAGGAAGGCAGCAGCGACAGTCAGCACAGGGTCCTTTGTGTCAGTGTGCAGTGTGTGCTTACAGACCCCAGTGCTCAACATAGATTTTCAGCCTAACAGGAAGTTTATCCAGGAGGAGCAAGGGCTCACAGCCATATGCTGACTTGGTGTATGGGCACAGTGAAAGTCTAGAGAGATGGGGAAATGGGCATGTTTCTGTGACCCCATCCACTGATGATGTGACCTCATTGGGGATGACCCCAAGTTTGGGAACCACTGGGTTAGACACATCAAAGTGAGAGATGTCTGAGATGACCCTAGTTCTGCATGATTAATCTACAGCCTGCGCAAAGGCAGAACTGCTAGCCATTTTAGAAAAGGAAACCATTTTTTTCAAGGCCAGTATGGGGCCATGAGAATCATGGTGCTTGATCACTGCAGAAATTTGTGCAGGGTTTTTCCTATGAGCGGAATGGGGGGGTATGTGTAATGAAGCAAATAAGTCCAGGGAATTGTTAGTGCATTCAGGGCTAGGCGGCTGGACAAAGGAAAGATCAAACAATAGAGAGGTAGCTTTGCATTCTTGCTGCTGATGAAGAGGTAGAGTTGAGGAGTCCCCCAAGCCCTAAAGATGGTCTGCAAGATTGCTGCAACTAGGACCACTCGTGTGGCTGAAAATTCTGCTGAGTCTGTCGGCTATTTGGTTCTGAATGTGGAATATAAGCAGCTTGTATTTGGATGCAATTAACTATGACAAAGTTGCAGACATTTGCTGGTTCTTAGCAAAGACAAAATGAATGTTTCTCCCTTATTTGCTGACATAAATCACTATCACCTGGTTGTCTGTCTGAATCAAAACTAATGTGCTCTGGAACAGATAAATTAAGGCTTGAAGGGCAGAGGAGATGGCTTGGAGCTCCAGGTGATTGATGTGGGGAAGTTTCCTAGTTTAAACATGTCTTTTATAGGGCCATCCACTAGGCAGCTGCCTAGAGAAGCATACCCCGGTGGGCAGCCTGACTCCATTTTGAAAGCAGCAGCACAAAGCTGTTGCTTTTGAAATAGAGTCTAGCTGCTACTGCCCCCCGAATCCATCTCTCTCATCTTGCGGCGGCAGCAGCTCTAGATGCAAGATGAGAAGATGGATTGGGGGGGGGGTGTCAGCGGCAGAATGCTGGTGACAGGGGAAGGCAGCAGCGGTAGCAGTAGGGAGCATGGTGGCACAGCGGGGGCTTCTGCTTGAGGTGGCAGAAACCCTTGGGCCACCCCTCGGTCTTGTATGTGATGAGTATGCATATGAGCTTCCCCCCCCAGTGTTAGATGCATCCAGAGTTAGGATTAATCAGTACTCCAGTGAAGCCAAGAGAAACACCAGCTGAGAGATTGGTCTTATATGTTCAGCATTGCAGCATAGTTTGAAATTGAACATAGCCTTCCCAAAACCTTTTATCATGCTTTGTAAGAACAAGCGTTTAGGATCGGATTGTCTGACCAGTCTGGAAATTGGTCCCCCAGATGTAAGGTTGGTGGATTCTGAGCAATTTTATGTGGAAAGCACATATTGACGAGACAGCAGGAAAAACTGCAGGATGAAAACTAGTTGGGAGTGATCTGCAACAAACTTGCAGAAGGAATCTCCCTATGGAAGATGCATGGCCGGGCCCGTCCATTTTGCACGAATGTTGTTTGCACAGGGCCCCGCGCCAACTTCATTCTGCACATTGTCTGTTTGCAGGTCCGGCTTCAGAGGGAGCCACGGAGGCCCTGGCTCATCTCTGCACAGTTGCCGGAGTGAAGAACGGAATGTTCCTTCACTCTAACAGCTGTGTTCTGGTGAAGCACGAAATGCCCTTTAACCTCCGGTGCCAGCAGGCTTCATGAGAATACAGCTGCTGGAGTGAAGGAATACTCCGCTCTTCACTCTGGCAGCTGTGCAGAGGTGAGCCAGGGCTTCAGGTCTTCCCGGCTCCCTCTGAAGATGGTCAGACAGGTGTGGGGCTCGTGGGGGTGGGGGGGACTAGGATAGGACTGGAAATGGGCTGATGGGGGGCTAGGACTGGAAATGGACTGATGTGGGGGGAATGGGAGAATGGGACTAGAAGGGAGCGGATACTAGGTGGGGCTAGAACTAGAAGGGAGTTAATGTTGGGGGAGGACTAGAAGGGGATGGGGCTGGGAGAGTGAGGATGGAGAGGGGAAAAGATATATCTCCAGGAACAAGCAGGAATGTAGTCTTCACATATGGGTATCGTCGGTACTGACGGAGCCTGCGCGGGAACGCTCCCCAGCGTCCAATTAGGAAGCTTTTGGGAGCATCCCACAGCGCCTGCGTGCTGCCTTCCCGCCTTTCCCAACTGCCTCTCTCCAGTTCTTCGTTTTCCGCGGAGCCAGCAGGTCGTCGTTCCTGTCACTGCAGAAAATTCTCCATATTGCCCTTCTTTTTTGTGGTCGCGTCTGCCTTCCTCGACGCTTTACCGGTACCGCCGTTTTTTCTTTCTTTCTTTTCTTTTAAAAAACCCCCAAAAAACAAAAACTTAGTACTTTTTTTCCACGTGCACGCGCCTTTTTGGGCCTTAGGCCCAAAAATTCCTCCACAATGGAAAAACCCTCTTCGGGTTTCAAAAAGTGCACCAAGTGTGGCGGTACCATCTCCATCACCGACACCCATGAGTGGTGTCTAAAATGTTTAGGTCCTGACTACTCCATCATGGAATGTATGGCCTGTGCCATGATGTCTAAAAGAGGTCGGCAGAACCGAGCTGCTAAGCTCGGTACCCTGTTTCCCTCTGATGCAGCCTCGGTGGCATCGACATCTTCCAGGGCTTCCTCTTCCTCTTCCTCCCGTGGATCTCAGGTAAATAAACACAAGGCTACCGGTCCTCAAAGGGTAGATCTCCTTCTAAGCATCGAGATGCCTTTGGCGTTGCCCTTGAGGATTCTGCACCGGCGGGAGGCTTCGGCTTCCAAAGCATTATCGGGACTCCAGGACGTTCTCAAGGTCGCGACAGAACTACTGGTGTCATGCTCTGGGGTACCGGCTGTTTTCTCTGGTACCGACATCCAGGCATCGGCAGCGTCAATAGACCAGAGATTCCTGGCTATTGAACGCAGTCTGGCGGCTCTCCTTGCAGCATCGACACCCTCGGAACCGCGTCAGACAGTTCAGCCGGTACCGGCACCGGTACCATCGGCATCGACATCGGTGTCCGCATTGCCGGCACCCAGTCATGCGATGCCCTCTGGTACCGATACACCGGTACCGATTACTCCCGGTACCGACTTTGGTATACGTATCTGGCTCTTCAAGAGCATCCGGACAGATGGTACTTCGAGTCCTCAGAAGAATCTGAGGATTCTGACAGTTCTGTAGATACAGGAATACTTCTCCCAGAGGAGCCTTCCTCCCCTAAGCGCAGGATGTCTCCTCCAGAGGATATTTCCTTTCAGGACTTCATCAGGGAGGTGGCTCGAGGTCTGTCCATTACTGTGGCTCCTGAATCAGAGCCCAGAGCAAAGGAGTTGGAAATTTTACAATATCCCAAAGCTCCTAAAGAGGCAGCTACTCTACCCATCCATGAGATCTTGCATGATCTCATGCTAAGAATGTGGGAGATGCCTCTTACCACCTCTCCTCACTCTCGTAGACTGGATACTATGTATCGAGTCCCTCCTTGTCCTGGTTTCCAGAAAACTCAGCTTCCTCACCACTCTATTGTAGTGGAATCAGCTATGAGAAGAATCAGAAGTGCAAAGAGACATGCCTCTAATCCTCCAGGACGCGAGTGCAGAATTTTGGATGCTTTTGGACGTTGTACTTTCCAAGCTTCCATGCTTTCTGCCAGGATCAGTTCCTATATTTTATATATGGGAATGTTCCTGAAAGAAGTTACAGGGGAGTAAGAGGTTTTGAGCCCTCTTCTTCCTGAGGATAAAAGACAGGATTTTCTCACATTGATCAAACGTCTTGCCTCCATAGGTATAGCAGGGACCCCACTAAAATGGTTTGCATCATATATAGCCAATAGGATGCAACAAGTTCAGTTCAACAATGATAAAGCTGAGGCCTTCCCCCAAACCCAGGGGATTCCTCAAGGGTCTGCCTTATCATCTCTCTTATTCAATTTGTATATAAAGCCGGTCTGCGAGATCTTTCGGAAGTGCAACATCAATTACCACATCTATGCCGACGATGTGATGCTATATACACAACTTGACATAACACAACCAGACTTCACTCCACTAGAAGAATGCCTTGACATGCTCCAATCATGGCTCCAACAAAACAACATGTCGATAAACCACAAGAAAACAGAGGTCATGTTTATCTCTAAGAAAACAAACTTCATTCCACCCACCACAGTCACCCTTAACAAAAACATATATCAAACAAAACCCGTAATAAAATATCTAGGAGTCCTGCTGGACTGCAACCTTAGGATGGATAAACACCTCCGAACAATTAACCGAGCCATTTTTTACAAACTGAAAGTTCTGCAACCGCTTCGCAATATCCTCGAAAAATCTGACTTTAGGACTGTTGCACAAGCTCTCATTATTCCCCACCTGGACTACTGCAACGCCATTCTGCAAGGGCTTCCGAAGAACACCCTAAGCATCTTGCAAATGGCTCAAAATGTCGCTGCAAGAGTCATCATGGAAAAGAATGTCACAGACCACATAACCCCAGTACTAATGGAACTACATTGGCTCCCGGTGGCCGCTCGCATCATCTTCAAACTTCTCATAACGTTTAAACTCATCCATAACATCGCACCATCCTACCTCGATAACCTAATCGCTATTCAACCACACAACAGAAACAGAAGAACCATGAATCTCAACGCTTTATGTGTTCTGACCAGCATAAGAACTGTCAAAGCAGAAACAAGCAATAGGGCATTCACATATACAGCACCAATCCACTGGAACCAGCTCCCACACGAGTTGAGACTCACAAACAACTTGAGTGAATTTAGACGGAAACTTAAAACCCATTTATTTCAGACCCACTACAACCTGACCTAAGTGCGATACTCTACCTCAACCAGATGACTTTTGCCTGCCACGGCGGCATTTGGAATACTGGCAGGTAATCATGTATAAATTGTATATTTTGGGCCCCTCCCACTCTATTGCAATCAAATGTATACCCAGATCTGTGTGCCCCAATCAAATGTATATTGTATCCAATTGATTCTCCTGTGTTATGTAAATCATTGCCTAATCGAAATGTAAATCTAAAAAATCTCACTGTATTGTACGATACATTATGATTCTGTAAAGTAAACCGCTGCTGATCATAGGAAGCAGCGGTATACAAGTGCTTACTAAATAAATAAATAAACATGCCCAGGATCTTTCTAAATTTGTCAACCGTGCAGCTTTTGACTGTTTTGAGTGCATAAGCAGAACCTCTGCCATTGCCATAGGTGCACGTAGAATTGCCTGGCTCCAGGCATCTGATTTGGAGCTCTGGGTACAAGACAAACTGGGCAATATTCCTTGTACTGGTGAAAACCTGTTTGGTAAAAACTGGCAAGAAAAGGCCAATGAGTTGGATGCTGACAACTCCACTTTGGATAGGCTATCCAAAGCCACAGCTGATCCTGTGAGAAAGGCTTCTTGAAAGACGTCTTTCTTCTCAAAAAAGAAGAGGTTTTATCCCTCTTATTCCCAGCAGGGACGTTCTACAGGTCAGCCTACCCAGAAGGGTCAGCAACCACCTAAACAAAGGAAAGCAAAGACTGCTAAGCCTCAACCGTCTCAGCAGTCTCAGCCTCCACAAGGCCTTTGACTTTCATCTAGAGAACTTAGCCTTCCACCATTCCAGGAAGGTTATGTCACTTTTCCCCCAGGTGGGAGCAGATAACAGCAGAGCAGTGGACACTCTCCATTGTAAGAGAGGGGTACAAGCTGTACTTCCTGTGCATGCCCCCTTCCACCATGGTAAGACAGTTCAATTCTCAGACCTCTCTCATCAACCTGTTAGATCAAGAGGTCATTATGCTTCTTGCCCAAGGGGCAATAGAAGAAGTACCCATTCATCAACAGGGTACAGGGTTTTACTGCTCCTATTTCCTTATTCCAAAGAAAACAGGGGGATACAGACTTATTTTGGACCTCAGAGAATTGAACAAATTCCTGTTCAAAGAGAAATTCAAGATGATTTCTTTAGGAACTCTGCTGCCATATCTTCAGAGTCAGGATTGGCTTTGTTCTGTAGATCTCAAGGATGCGTACACTCATGTTCTCATCCACCCAACTCACAGGAAGTTCCTTTGGTTCCTTTTTCAAGGAAAGCACTACCAATACATGGTGCTTCCTTTTGGCTTGGCCTCAGCACCAAGAGTGTTCACGAAATGCATGGCTGTGGTAGCAGCATTTCTCTGCACTCTAGGGATATTCGTCTTCCCCTACTTAGACGACTGGCTCATTCGAGCCCCATCAGAGTCAGAGGCCATGACTTCTCTATCTTGCACAATGCGTGTCCTTCAGTATTTGGGTCTGGTCATAAACATCCCAAAATCCAGTCTAACTCCCACTCAGTCTCTAGAGTTCATAGGAGCTTTGCTGGATACCAGAAAAGCAAGGGCCTATCTTCCCCAGGCCCGTTGCCTTCGCATGGTGCAGTTAGCTTCTCAAGCAGTGCTGAAGCCTCATCTCACTGCCCGAGAAATGCTACAACTACTAGACCACATGGCATCTACCGTGCATGTGGTTCATTATGCTCGCCTCCATATGAGAGCAGCCCAGTGAACTTTATCCACTCAGTGGACCCAGGCATCAGGGTGCCTGTCAGACAAAATAGCAAACACAAATCGCCTTATTTTGTCCCTCCAATGGTGGCAGTCCACTCAGAACCTGTTGCTGGGGTCCCCATTTCAACAACCCTTACCCCAGGCAACTCTCACAACAGATGCTTCACCAATGGGTTGGGGAGCTCATCTGCAAGACATCTCCACCCAAGGCACCTGGACTCCACAGGAGACTCATCTACATATCAATCTCTTGGAGCTCAGAGCAATCTTCCTTGCTCTTCGAGTGTTCCACACCCTGCTCAGCTACAGGACAGTCCTCATTCATACGGACAATCAAGTAGCCATCTTCTACGTGAACAAGCAGGGGGGAACAGGCTCTCTGTCACTTTGCAACAAAGCTTTGCGACTATAGGCCCTCGCCAGAAAGCATCAGATTAATCTCCTGGCAGTGTATCTTCCAGGCATACAAAACTCTTGGGCAGACAGACTCAGTCGAGTTCTGCTTCCACACGAGTGGTCTCTGCATGCAGACCAGTGGCCAAGATTTTTTCAAATTTGGGGAACCCCGGACATAGACCTCTTTGCAAGTCTGTGGAATGCCAAACTTCCCTGGTTCTGTTCCAGAATTCCGGCTCAGGGCTCTCAGGCCAGGGATGCTTTCCTCCTTTACTGGGGTCAAGACTTCCTGTATGCCTTTCCACCCATTCCCCTAATTCCCAAAACCCTATTCAAGCTTCAGAGAGACAGAGGCCATATGATTCTCATAGCTCCACATTGGCCACGGCAAGTGTGGTACCCTCTGCTTCTACATCTCTCTCAAGCTCCCTCCCTGGAGTTAGGGTCTGCTCCAGATCTCCTGTCTCAGGAGAACGGAATGTTATGGCATCCCAATCCCCAGTCTCTGCATCTCAGGGCTTGGTTGCTGAAGGCCTAGATCTTCATGATCTTAACCTTCCTCAGCCAATAAAGGATATCCTTTATGCTTCCTGGAAGCCTTTCACAAGACGCTCCTATGCTTTCAAGTGGAAAAGGTTTACCATATGGTGTTCGCAGAAGGGTCTTAACCCCCTTGCGATACCTCTGGAATCATTACTGGAGTATCTCCTTCATTTATCTAATGCAGGACTTAAAACTAACTCAGTAAGAGTCCATTTGACTGCTATTGCAGCTTCTTTTAAGCCTCTAAATGGACAACCTATTTCCTCCCATCCTCTTATAGCAAGATTTATGAGAGGTCGTCTTCTAACTAAGCCTCCCATTAGGCCACCACCAGTGGCATGGGACTTAAACCTGGTTCTTGGTCAGCTCATGAAGCCACTTTTCGAACCCTTAGCTACTACCTCATTGAAATTCCTTTCTTGGAAGGTTATCTTTCTCATTGCAATCACATCAGCATGCTGCATCAGTGAGTTGCAGGCAGTGGAGGAGTGGCCTAGTGGTTGGGGCAAGGTACTTCAGGCCGGAAGTTCAAATCCCACTAGAGGACAGCAACCTTGGGCCGGAAGGACTGGGGTTTCTAGTCCCACAGGTGCTCCTTGTGGTCTTGGGCAAGCCACTTAACCCTCCATAGCCCATGTTCCCTGTAAAATAGTTATCTCCAAGTTATAATGCCCTGTTCAATGTAATTTCAGTTTGTTCAATGTAAACCGCACTGATGCAGAATAGCGAGGAATATAAGAGAATGTAAATAAATAAAAAATAAATAAATAAAAACTAGTAGCTAATCCACGTTATACAAGGTTCCATCATGACAAGGTAGTCCTTAGGACTCATCCACACTTTATGCCAAAGGTGGTCTTGTCTTATCATCTGAACCAAGCGGTCTACCTGCCTGTGTTTTTTCCAAGGTCTCATGTATCTAATGCAGAAAGGAATCTTCACACCTTGGACTGTAAAAGAACTTTAGCCTTTTACTTGCAAAGAACACAGCAACATAGAAAGTCCTCTCAACTCTTTGTTGCTTTTGATCCTTCTCATTTGGGACTTTCAGTCTCCAAGAGAACACTGTCCAACTGGATTGCACAGTGTATCTCCTTTGCCTATCAGAGTAAGAATCTTCCTCTGGAGGGCCATGTCACAGCTCACAATGTGAGAGCCATGGCAGCTTCGATGGCTCATCTGCACTCTGTGTCTATCGACGACATCTGTCGAGCAGCCACTTGGGCCTTGGTTCATACCTTCACAGCCCATTACTGCTTGGACAAGGACTCCCACCGGGATGCCTTGTTTGGTCAGGCTGTTCTCCAACACCTGTTCCATACCTAATCAACTCCTACCCACGATCCCTGGTTGGATGCCAGAGATCCATGGGGGGGGGGGGGAAGTGGAGCCCTTTCACAGGGACACACAATTTCTGGGGTCTCTCCCTGGCATCTAAAGCTAGGGAGTCCCCCATATGTGAAGACTACATTCTTGCTTGTTCCTGGAGATAGCATAGTTACTCACCTGTAACAGGTAATTTCCGGGAACAGCAGGAATTTAGTCTTCACAACCCACCCACCTCCCCTAGGAGTTGTATCTCTCTATCTTTCTCTTTCCCTCTTTCTCTCTTTGTCTCAGCTTTAAACTCAACTGGAGAGAGGCAGTTGGGAAAGGCGGGAAGGCAGCACGCAGGCACTGTGGGATGCTCCCAAAAGCTTCCTAATTGGATGCTGGGGAGCGTTCCCACGCAGGCTCCGTCGGTACTGACGATACCCATATGTGAAGACTAAATTCCTGCTGTTCCCGGAGATAACCTGTTACAGGTGAGTAACTATGCTTTTGTGTGGGAGGGAAGAAAAATCTACGATTGGCTGGGTATTGGGAGAGTAAGTGGGGATTGAGGATGGAGGGGTGAAATTTGAGTGGATGAAAAAGTAATAAAGAAATAGATGAAAGAGCAAAAGGGGAAAGATCAGTATGTTAGAGGCAGATGTAGAGAAAGAATGGAAAAAAAACTAGAAGAGAGAAAAGGGACAAACGGACAGCAGACAATGGAGAGTTAGCAGACGACACAAAGAAACCAGAAGAAAGTGACTGGAGCAATTGCAACTGAAAAATAAAATGCCCAAACAACAAAAGGTAGAAAAATACTTTTTTATTCAGAATTTATTAATTGGAATATGTCAGCTCTGGGAAATATGCATCGCTAACATCTTTGCATTTTGTTTAGTACAAGAGGAAATTATTTTATAGTTTTATTTCTGCAGTGTTGTATATTCCAAGTTTGTCTTTTGGGGTTTCCAGTTTAATTATTGTCTTCCTATTTCTAAATGGTCTTCCTATTTCTAAATTGTGATCCCTTGTTCTTTGTGTGGTGACGGTCTATGTTCTGCATGTGTAATCAAGCTGAGGTATTCTGTTCATGTAGTTTCTATTTGACATTGCCACTTGTTCTCTTTCCCCAGTAGGAGATGTATTGTTCTCTGTGATGTATTGTTTTAATATTTGCAGTGATGCCTTTTGATAGGTAGAGTAAGAGTAGTTACTCACCTGTAACAGGTGTTCTCCAGGAGCAGCAGGAATCAGTCCTCACATATGGGTGTCATCGGCGCCGATGAAGCCCCAGCGGAGCATTTCCCCAGCTTTCCATGAAAGCCTTTGGGAATGCTGGCACGCATGCGCGGTTCCCTTCCCACCTAAAGGTGCCATCTTACCTCAGTCAAATGACATAGCTTAGAAGAGCACACAAAAATGTAAAAACACAAATTATGTACAACTGCAACTCCAAGGGGAGGAGGGAGGGTTGTGAGGACTGATTCCTGCAGCTCCTGGAGAACACCTGTTACAGGTGAATAACTACTCTTTCTCCAGGACCAAGCAGGAAGTCAGTCCTCACATATGGGTGACTCCCTAGCTCCAGGCTACCGAGTAACCCAGGCTGAACAAGAGAACTCCCTCTAGTCCCAGCAGCAAAGAAAGGCTTTTCAAGGACACAACCTCCACCGGTAGCCCAATAGAGGGCAGGAGTTGGCTAAACCTCAAAGAGATTCCGGAGTACTGCTTGGCCAAAAGCACTGTCCCTACGGGACTCCCTCTCCAGACAGTAGTGGGCTGCAAAGGTCTGGCTTGAAGACCAAGTTGCAGCCCTGCAGATGTCTACCAAGGGCACAGAGCGGAGATGAGCCACTGAGGCAGCCATTGCCCTGACACGATGGGCCGTGACCCTACCCTGCAAAGGAAGGTCAGCCGCCTTGTAAGCCCAGGTGATACAGTCAGCCACCCAGATGGACAAGGTACGCTTGGACACAGCCAACCCCAACTTATTGGGGTCAAAGGATACAAAGAGCTGAGTAGCCCTTCTATGCCCTTGTGTACGGTCAAGGTAGAAGGATAAGGCCCTCTTACAGTCCAGGGTATGCAGGACTGCTTCAGCCTGGCTTGCATGAGGCCTAGGGAAGAATGTTGGAAGAACCACCTCCTGGTTGAGGTGGAAAGAGGAGACAACCTTAGAGAGGAACTTGGGATGAGTCCTGAGGACTACCCTGTTCCTATAAATCCTGGTGTAAGGCCTATCACAGACCAGGGCCTGAAGCTCACTCACTCGCCTAGCCGAGGTAAGGGCTATCAGGAAGAGTGTCTTCCAGGAGAGGAAGCGCAGTGGACAAGTAGCCATCGGCTCAAAGGGTGGGCGAGTCAGTTGCTGCAAGACCACATTCAGCTCCCACTCAGGAGCAGGAGGACGGATGGGGGGCTTGAGCAAAAGCAAGCCCCTGAGAAAGCGGGACACCAAGGGGTGACCTGTCAAAGAATGTCCCTCCACCAGTGAGTGGTGAGCTGCTAAAGCTGAGAGGTGGACCCGAACAGAATTGCACTTAAGTCCTTGATTTGATAAGTGCAGTAAGTACTGAAGCACTACTGGCACAGTACAGGAGAAAGGATCCTCTGTACATAGCTGACACCACACAGAAAACCTCTTCCATTTGAGAGCATAGGCTTTCCTAGTGGACTGTTTTCTAGAGGCAAGGACAACCTCCTCAACTTCCTGAGGCAGGCCCCAGGGAGCCAAGACTACCCTTGCAGCCTCCAGGCCATCAAATTGAGAGTCTTGAGATTGGGGTGTAGTAAGGAACCCTGCTCCTGAGAGAGAAGGTCGGGTTGCAACCCCAGAGGCAGTGGGGGATCCACCGCCAGTTGAAGCAGAAGAGGAAACCAAGGCTGTCTCGGCCATCTGGGAGCTACCAGCAGGACCGAGGCCTTGTCCCGAAGAATCTTGAACAGAGTTCGGGCCACCAAGGGCGTGGGAGGAAACGCATACAGGAGGCCCTGAGACCAGGACATCAGAAAAGCATCTGGTGCGATCCGCAAAGGATGTGGTTGCCTGGAGCAGAACTTGGGTAGCTGCTTGTTTAGTGGATTGGCAAAAAGATCTATCCAAGGGAGACCCCACTTCAGGAAGATCTTTTGAACTACCAAGGGATGCAGCTGCCACTCATGGGGCTGCAGAATCCTGCTCAACCGGTCGGCCAGGCAGTTCTCCTGGCCTGGGAGGTACACCGCCTTGAGAAGCATGTGGTGCTTCAGGGCAAAGGAACAAAGGTCCTGAGTTTCTCGACAAAGGATCTGGGACCCAGTGCCGCCCTGCTTGTTCACACAAAACATGGCCACCTGGTTGTCTGTTTGAATCAAGACTGAGCGGTGAGCCAGGGCTGGAGAAAAAACTCTGAGAGCCAAGCGGATAGCTCGAAGTTCCAGCAGATTGATCTGTTGGGCTGCCTCCCAGGGAGACCAGAGGCCTTGGGTGCACTTGTCCAGACAATGAGCGCCCCAGCCCTTCAGAGAGGCGTCGGTGGTGAGGACCACCGAGTATTCTGGCATTTGGAAGGGCATTCCCTTGAGTAGATTGGGTGGATGTAGCCACCAGCTGAGGGAGGCCAAAAGGTGTTTGGACACTTTTATCCTGTCTCGTAAGTGGCCCATGGCTTGAGACCACTGAGTTCGAAGGCACCACTGTGCAGGCCTCATATGGAGCCTGGCATTGGGAGTCACATGTACTGTCGAAGCCCATGTGACCCAGAAGCCTGAGGCAGAGTCTGGTGGAGACCAGGGACCTGTTCAGAAACTGCTTTGCCACGTCCATCAGCCTTTGAGCCCTGTCTTCTGGCAAGAATGCCTTTGCCAGTTGAGAATCCAACCTTGCCCCTATGAACTCCAAGTTCTGGGAAGGGAGCAAAGTGGACTTTGCAAAGTTTATGACAAAGCCCACCTTTTGGAGCAGAGCAATGGTGTTGAGGGTGGCTTGTCTGGCCTCCAGGGACGTCTGACCCCTGATGAGCCAGTCGTCCAGATAGAGAAAGACAAAGATGCCTTGATTTCTCAGGTAGGCCGCAACCACTGCCAGGCACTTGGTAAAGACCCTGGGAGCGGAGGACAGGCCAAAAGGTAGTACTCTGTACTGATAATGGTTTCCTCCCACATTGAACCTGAGGTACTTTCTGTGGTCTGGATGAATGAGGATGTGAGTGTACGCATCCTTTAGATCTAAGGAACATAGCCAATCTCCCTGCTGGAGGTAGGGCATAAGTGTTCCAAGAGTAAGCATCTTGAACTTTTCTTTCTCTAGGAACTTGTTGAGGTTTCTGAGGTCCAGAATGGGTCGAAGGCCACCGGTTCTTTTGGGTATCAGGAAATACCTGGAGTAGAATCTGTGACCTTGCAAGTGGGGAGGCACAGGCTCCACCGCCCTGTCCACCAACAGACCATGAGGCTCCTGTAACAGGAGGCCTTGGAGGCTCTCCTGGAAAATATGGTGGTGGCAGTTGGTGAAAATGGAGGGCATAGCCATTTTGAACTATGTCCAGCACCCGACTGTCCCCAGTGATAAGGGGCCACTGGTGGGCAAAGAGGGCGAGGCGACCTCCTGTGCAGGGTGGGGAGAGCAGTGGAGGAGAGGCTACGCTCAAGGAGTGGTAGCAGGGGCCTGAGGCTTGGGGGTCCTTTGCCTACGGGGCCCATTACCCTGGCCCTTGGCTTGCTGACCCTGGGGGGCAGGTTGGGCAGCCTGATATTGAGGGTACTGTTTGTAGGCAGTGCCCTTCCTCGGGTAAAAGGGCTTTTTACCCGAGTCCTTCTTCTTATGTGAAGGGGCAGAGGTCTTCCTCGACAGCCTTGTCCGGATAAGGTGCTCTGTCTCGAGCTGAGCGGCCTTCTCAGTCACGGGTTTGCCAAAAAGGTTCTCACCTTGGCAGGGGACAACGACCAACTTGTCCTGAACCCATGGCTCAAGGTCTGATGACTGCAGCCACGCCTGGCGTCGAGCCACGATGCCGGCAGCCGCTACTAGGGCCGAAGCCTCCAAGCCATCGTAGGCGGCGCGGGAAATGAACTTCGAGCATTCCCGAATCCCCGAGGACAAGGTCTGAAATCTCTGCAAGGGTTCCCCGGAGAGACCAGCAGAGAAGCCGGACAGTTCTTTGGCCAGGTCCCGCAAGTATATGCCCATGTACAGTTGGTAAGACTGGACACGGCAAGCAAGCATCGACCCCTGGAAGCACTTCCTACCGACGCCATCGAGGTTGCGGGCCTCCCTGCCGGGGGGCACCGCAGAATGCATCTTCTGGCTCGTCAGACGATGCATGGCCGATTCCACAACCATGGAATGGTGTGGTAGTTGTGCTTTCTGGAAACCAGGGCTTTTGCGGAGTCGATAAATGGAATCGACTCGCTTGCTCAGAACCGGCGCCGAGGCCGGGGCCTCCCACATTCGGAAGAGGAGCCGTTCCAGTATCGGAGGAACCGGGACAGTAAAGGCCTCCTTCGGAGGAGAGTCGTACTGCAGAGCATCGAGCTCCTCGGCTTGAGGCTCTTCCTCGGGATCAGCAGGGATAGCCAAGGCAGCGGCCATATCACGGACGAACTCCGAGAATCTAGTGTCCTCCGGAGGGGATCTACTCCGGGGATCAGACTGCGGTGAGTCCGACGGGACGCACAGAGTCTTAAAAGTATCGTGAGACTCCTCGTCCTCCATCTCCCAGGCGGACTCGTCCGAGGAGGAGTCAGGGTCCGACCCCGTGGGGCCCCGAGGCACCCGCCCCTACGCCGGGGGCACCGGTGTCGACACCCTCGGTCCCGAACGGGAGGTCGAGGGAGACCTTGACCGAGGACGACTTCGAGCCACGAGGGTCTCGAGTATCGGCTCAGTCTCCGGGGTTGACTTCGAAGTCGACGTCCCGGTGGTCGGGGCAGATGCACCAGGCAGGCTGGCCATCAGTGCCCGCTGCTGCTCCATGAAGGCAGACAGTCTGCACTCCAAGGCTGTCATCCTGAGACTCAGCTCGAGAGACGCAGCAGCCACCGACTTGAGCCCCGGCGGCGCCGGGCCCGACATCGGCTCTCTGGGAGGAGAGTCCACGAGGACTACGGGGCTTACGTGTCCAGCAGACTCCGGCTCCACGCGAGGAACTTTGGCAGGCTTCTCTTGGTCCAGGGGCCCAGGACGGCGGTCGGGGGTCTTAGACCTGGCCCTCGAGGGACCAGGGACCTCCTCCGATGCCGCCCTCACGAGCCGCTTCTTCCTCTTACGTTCCCGGTCGGGGGACCCCCTGTCTGAGGAGCTTCGACGGCGCTCGGGATCGGAATCCCGAGATGTCGAGGCCTCAGACGAGGTCCAGGCCTGGCCGGAGGCAGAGTCCGAGAAAAACCTTTCCTTTTGATGCTGTCGACTCTTTAGTGCCTTGGAAGACATCTTCCCACATGGCCCACACGACTTTGGGTCGTGGTCAGGGCCGAGGCACCGAAGGCAGCAGTTGTGTGTGTCGGTGAGAGACATAATTTTCTTACACCGATCACACTTTTTGAAACCACTGGAAGCCATCGGGGAAAAAATAGCCCCAGCGAGGTCAAAAGACCGGCCTTCCAGTGAAAAATGAAAAAAGGGCGCGAACGCCAGCCACGAAGGGCAAAAACCGAAAAATGAAGAAAACAGGCTCGATACCGGTGTACCGAACCTGGCGGGAGGGGAACCGGCGTCGAACCGGAGAAAAAGAGCGAAAATCGCCGAAGAAAAAAATCACTTTTATCCGGGAGAACAGGACACACGTCGGATGGGCTTCTTGGAAAAAAAGAGACTGAGGTAAGATGACACCTTTAGGCGGGAAGGGAACCGCGCATGCGTGCCAGCATTCCCAAAGGCTTTCATGGAAAGCTGGGGAAATGCTCCGCTGGGGCTTCATCGGCGCCGATGACACCCATATGTGAGGACTGACTTCCTGCTTGGTCCTGGAGAATGGTGCTTTGTGAGTCCTGGTAGTGATGTTATGATATGGCGGGTTTGCTATGGGTTCTAAATGAGCAGTGTTTGTAGTAGTTCCTAATGTGCCTGATGGTTGGCACTGGAGTACAGTAATGTAGAAATCTGGTAGTTTTTCTTTAGCCATACACTCATTAAGAGTTAGTGCATGTTAACATTATGCAAATGAGGCCCTGCAATGAGTCTCCGCACATGGCCCTGCACCTCCCTTGGGCTGCCCCTGGGAAGATGCATTGCACGACTGAGCATACAGGAAGCTGTGAAGGCATCACAGTGCAGGACACAATCTCTGTGGTTTGTACCTGCCCTTCATTGATGTGGCTATCTATGCAAGAAGGGATTAGTTCTGTATCTAGAGAACTGCACCGGCCTGTATTTAGGCATGTGATGTTTTAAAGGGATACTGCTATAGCACTATGGCCTTCCTCTGCTCCTCCTTTGGCTTTCCAGTTTTTGGGCTGACTGACTTCCTGGGTGCTGCCTCCGCCTCACCTCCCTGCCACTGTGGAATCTACAGTCTAGCCTTGCCTTTGGGCATCAAAATCTTAGAACTGGCAGAGAAACTGTCTGTGCAGGAAGGGTGTAGCTGTGTTGGACAGTCCGAGGTGCACTACATTTTCACTGTGAAGAAGTCTCTGCACTGTTGTAGCACTTGTTTCATTAGTCTGCACTATTGAGGGCCCAAAGTGGGGCAACTTTCAATCCCAAGTGCTGCAAAGATGAAAGCATCTCAGGCCCTAGAACCTTTGAGCTAGGACAGTGTGGAGCTGGCCTTTAACCTCACTCCTGTAGGGCTGGATTTTTACAGGCCACTTCAAATGAAAGAGGGAGGTCAGTTGACAAGCAAAGTCAGCTGACCTCTGTGCAGATGTCTTTTTCTCATTGTCATTCATCAGCGAGAAACTCTGAATTTATCTCTATATCTTCAAAGCTGAATGAGGAGGCCCTATGGACTAATACCCAAACATCAGAGACAGGTTAGATGAAGGTCTGCATTCCAGAAGTATCTTGCACACTGAGGACAAAAATGAACCGAGGAGTCCACCGACATGACTTTTTAATTTTAGGAAAATTTTAAAAAAAATGTTGAAATAAAGAATTTATGAGGAGCCTGCTATGCATGCTCAGAACTTTACATTAAGTTCTGAGCTCTGGAATAACCGTTCCGTCCTGACGTGTGAGGATGTGACCCATTTATATGCCTGACTCAAACAGTTTATCCATAGGGTCCGTCTGTCCCACAGCAACAGTTATTGCCATACTTCTCTACCTCTAGTTAGCAATACATGTAGCAACCAATAGCAAACTACATGGTTCAGTGATTGCTATGTACAAAGACACGTAATCAAAGATTAAGAAAGCAATAGTGTTCACTCACTGGGTTTCATAACACAATTTACGACAAAGAAATGAAGTATACACCTAAATCACTAAAGGGCCGATGCAAAAAGTGTTTATGCATAAAAATATGCGCAGACGGTGTGTTGATGTCATGCTGCAATGCAGAAAAGGAATCAAAGCAATTGTAATCAATGCGCAAAAACCAATGCTAATGCTTGGTAAATCCATTCAAACTGTATGATAATCAAGCAATTAGATAGTCTGCCTGGATGCAGAGAAGTGCGTAGAAGAGCAAAGACTGAACTTACAATGGAATTTGAAGGAGATGTAAGGGGTCTGCGCTCGACGTAGGAGAGGAATTTCTTTCTGTTTCATGAGCAGACAACCTCCCATTATATTTTCCGGGCTTTGCCGAAATCAGTTCTTTAAAAAAAATAAAAAAAGGCAAGGGAACTGTGCTGGAATGAATGAATGCGCATACCATGGAATCATGTGTGGCACATAACAATCATTCTGCTCGGAATATTGCTCAGAATAATAGTGCTGTTCCGAGTAGAATTTCTGAGCAGAGATATGCATCACATAGAATTCCAGCCCCTGCATCTTTTTGTACACAGGATCTAGGTGTTGCTAACACAGATGCTTGTGCACATATGCCAGCAGGTTTAAGGTTTAGCGCAGACTTTCTGCACCTACCTCATTTGCATACAATTTGCTTGCTGCATAGAGGCACACAACGTCTGTGTTACTCTTGCACTACAAAACAATGCACTTGGCGTTTAGCGAATAGCTCTAAAGCATAGTTACTCACCTGTACCAGGTGTTCTTCAGGGACAGCAGGAATCAGTCCTTGCGTATGGGTGATGTAGGCACTGACAGAGCCCACACAGAGCATTTCCCCACTTTCAAAGAAAGTTTTTGGGAATGCCACCATGCATGCATGGTCCCCTTTCTGCCCAAGGGTGCCATCTTACTCAGTCAGGTGCCATAGCTAGAGCCCTACCAAGAAGATAGCAAAAATGGACAGCAACTCCAAGGGGAGGAGGGAGGGCTGTGAGGACTGATTCCTGCTGTCCCTGGAGAACACCTTTTACAGGTGAGTAACTACACTTTCTCCAGGAACAAGCAGGAAGTCAGTCCTCACATATGGGACTCCCTAGCTACAGGCTACCGAGGACTTGTAGGAAAAATCACAGCAGAGCTGTGAGAAGTCACCAGTGAATTTGAAGGCAAGCCCACTGACCCTGTGTCCATGGAGAGCTACGTTTCCGGTAGCCTAAACAAGAAGGATTGGAAGGCAGGAGCTGCTTAAATCCCAAACAAATTACGGAGTACCGCCTGGCCAAAGAAAGAGTCTCAACGGGACTCTCTCTCCAGGCAGTAATGTGTCTCAAAGGTATGAGCGGAAAACCAGGTGGCGGCCCAGCAGCTGTCCACCAGCGGCACTGAGTATAGGTTAGTGACAGACGTTGCCATTGCCCAGACATTGTGCGCTGTGACTCAGCGGTCCAGAGGTAGCCCAGCTTGGGCCTAGGCAAAGACCATGCAGTCTGCCACCCAAATGGACAAGGTTCGCTTGGTGACTGCCAGCCCCAGGCGGCTGGGGTCATAGGACACCATAAGCTGCCCAGCACTGTGGTGGTCCCATGTCCGCTGAAGATAGAAGGAAAGGGCCCTCTTGCAGTCCAGGGTTTGGAGAACTGCCAATGCCTGGTCAGCATGAGGCCTCGGGAAGAAGGTTGGCAGCACCATCTCCTGGTTGAGGTGGAAATCCGAGACATCCTTTGGGAGGACCTTGGGGTGAGTGCGAATAACTACCCTGTTCCTGTAGACCCTTGTGTATGTTGCCTCAGCCATCAGTGTTGGAGTTACATGACTCTACAGAAGGCAAGAGCCACCAGGAAGGCCACCTTCCAGGACAGGTGCCATAGGGAGCAAGTAGATATGGGCTCAAAGGGTGGCTAGGTCAGCTATGTGAGGACCAAGTTGAGGTCCCATTCCGCTGGTGGGGGATGAATAAGTGGCTTTGAGAGGAGCAAGCCCCACATGAAGCGAGAGACTAGGGGTTACCCTGAGAGGGTTTGCCCTTGATGGAATGATGGTTCACTGAAATGGCACTCAGGTGAACCCTGACCGAGTTAGACTTTAGTCCGGCCTGCGAGAGATGGAGCAAGTATTGCAGGACCGAGTGTATAGGGAAGGAGAACGGGTTCACTCTGTTCTCCGAGCAACACACCAAGAACCTGCGCCACTTGAGGGCGTACGCCTGCCTGGTTGAGTCTTTCCGGAAGGGCCAATAGATGAAGAGGAGCTAAGGTGACCCGCTCAGCAGCCAAGCTGTAAGGAACAGAGACCCCAGATTGGAGTGAAGGAGCAGGCCTTCCTCCTGCATCAGGAGCACCGGTGAGCTACTGAGAGGGATGGGGTCTCTGTCGAGGGACGGAGTAGCAGAGGGAACCATGGCTGTCTGGGTCACGAGGATCATTGAGGCCCTGTCTCGCTGGACCTTAAGGAGGGTCCGAGCTATGAGCGACGTGGGGGGGGGGGGGGAGGCATATAGCAGGCCCATCGCCTATGAGAGGAGGAAGGCATCTGGAGCCACCCTGCCTGGGTGTGGGAGGGGACCACAAAAACGGGGAAGCTGTGTGTTCACGGGACTGGCAAAGAGATCCAGGTCTGGGGTACCCCAGCGCTGGAAGAGCCGCTGTGCTATCTCGGGGCACAGGTGCCACTCGTGCAGCTGGAGGATTCTGCTCAGTTGGTCCGCCAAGGCGTTGTCCTGGTCCGGGAGATAGATGGCTCGGAGGGTTATGCCCTGGCTCACTGCAAATGAACACAGGGCCACTGCCTCCTGGCAGAGGCTGTAAGAGTAGGTACTCCCTTGTTTGTTCAAGCAGAACATTGTGATCGGCTGTCCATCTGAACAAACACCACTCGGTGCTGCAGGTGGTTCCAGAAGGCCTTCAGCGCGAGGATGACGGCTCGGAGCGCCAGTAGATTATCTGCCGCCGACTTTCCTCGTAGGACCAAGCTCCTTGGGTGCGCAGCTCCTTGCAATGGGCCCCCCAGCTTGAGAGGGAGGCATCTGTCAGGACCACCTGGAGGGTTGGGGTCTGGAAGGGCATGCCTCGGAGCAGGTTCTGTGTGTTGTGCCACCAGCTCAGGGACTCCACTAAGCGAGGTGTGACTGAGATGGGTCCCGGAGTCTGCCAGTCACCTGGATCCACTGCACGTGGAGGCACAACTGTGCTGCCCACATGTTGACGCAGGCGTTGGGCATAACGTGGACAGTGGAGGCCATGTGACCAAGAAGGTGAAGCATCCATCATGCTGAGACCGTGCAGCGGGTCTGTATGTCGGAAGCCAGGGACATAAGGCAGTCTGTTCTGTCCCAGGGAAGGAGGGCCATGGCCTGAAGAATATCCAGGCGATCCCCTATGAACTCCAGGGATTGTACTGGAATAAGGTGGGATTTTGGATAGTTGACCATGAAGCCCAAGTGCTGCAGAAGCCAGATCGTGCAGCCCGTGGCTTGCAGGGCTTCCGAGGCAGTGTCCCCTTTTATGAGCCAATTGTCTAGATAGGGGTAGAAGAAGGTGCCTTATAGATGGAGGTGGGCCGCTACTACCGCAAGACACTTGTGAAGACCCAAGGAGCGGAGGCAAGTCCGAAGGGAAGCACCCTGTACTAGTAGTGGTTCCTTCCAACCACAAAGCGCAGGTACTGTCTGTGCTTGGGATGGACGAGGATGTTGGGTGTAAGCATCCTTTTAGTCCAAGGAGCATAGCCAATCACCCTGCTGGAGGTAGGGCAGCAGTGTTCCAAGGGAGAGCATTTTGAACTTCTCCCGCACCAGGAATCTGTTCAGGTTCCTCAGATCGAGGATGGATCGGAGACCTCCTGTTCTCTTTGGGGCAAGGAAGTACTGGGGGTAAAATCCCCTTCCTCTGAGGTGTGGTGGGACAGTATCCACTGCCTTGTCTTTGAGGAGGTCTGCGAGCTCCTGCGTTAGTAAGGCCTGGTGCAGGGGAAACTGCCGGGGCTCCCCGGGGAAGTAAGTGGGAGGTAACTGGTCCAGATGGAGGAGATGGCCCTCCTGGATGAACTGAAGGACTCAGGCGTTGTTGGTGATGGATTCCCACCTGAGGGCAAAATGGATTAGCCTTCCCCCTACTGGCAGCAGACTGTCCAGCAGTCAAAAGGCTATGCTGGTGGCATCAAAACCCTGAGGCTGACTGTGCTGGAACAGGTGGCTGGGTCTTTTGTTCCTTAGGCTTCTGGGTTCCATGGACCGCGCTCTTACCCTGATTGTTGGTATAGATAGGTACGGAGGGTAGCCACTGTATGGGTGCTCCTTCCTGTATGGGTGAAAAAGGTTTCTTCCTCTGTGGTTTCTTCCTGGGGAGGGAGGAGGTCTTCCGAAAGAGCCGAGTATGTCTCAATCTCAGCCACTTTATCCTCCATTGGTTTACTGAAAAATTGCTCCCCGAGACAAGGGACGTCGAGGAGCTTCTCCTGGACCCACTGCTCCAGGTCGGATGATTGGCGCCAAGCTTGTCGGCGGGCGCTGATGCCAGCTGTTGCTACTCGGGTGGAGGATTCGAGCCATCAGAGACGGTACTTGGAGCACTCTCTGGACTTCAAGAGTGCCTGGAAGCACCGGAGGTGGTCCCCATCAAGTCCCACTGCGAATCCTCTGAGCTCCTTAGTGAGGTCTCTGAGGAATATACCAATATACAGTTGGTAGATCTGGGTGTGGCTTGCTAGCATGGAGCCTTGGTAAACTTTCTGCCCAAGGGCATTGAGAGCACAGGACTCTCTGCCTGGAGGGACCTTAGAATGAGTCTTCATGCTCTTTTGTTTACGCATGGAAGTGTGAGGAAGCTGTGCCTTCCGGAACCCACGGTCCACGTTGGACCCTTTACATAGAGTCCAGATGTTTGCTGATGATGTGGATGGAAGCCATGGTCTCCCACATATGGAGAAGGAGCCGGTTAAGGATGGAAGGGACCAGAACCATAAGGGTTTCCTTTGGTGGTGCCTCATATTGGAAGATGTTGAGCTCCTCTTCTCGGGGCTCCTCCTCCGCTTTGGTGAGCGTAAGGACCCACGCCATATCCCGGACAAACTCAAGAAAAGAGGTATCTTCAGGAGGGGGACCGTTGCCTCTGGGTCGGCAGGGATGGGTCTGAGGGAAGGCATCAGTGAGATAGAATCTCTGGTGAGGTTTCCCCATTGGATAGACCATTCTGAATAGTCCATGGAGGACTCGGGGTTGGGCGGTTCCAGGGGGGTTGGTGATCTGCGCTGGGCTCCCATGACCAGAGCCTGTCTGGAGTCGGAGGTGCTGGCCCGAGATGATTTCACGCCTGAAGAATGGGATGGAGATTGAGACCCTCACTGAGAACCATCACGAGGCATCTGGCTCTCAAGGGTCACTGCGGTAGCCCAGGGGGGAGTCGAGGTCCCTGCGATCTCATGGTTCATGCCGGCGGAGCTAGGTATCTGCGCCTGCTGGGCAGCGAGGAATGTAGAAATGCTATGTTCCAAGGCCAGAATTTGGGTCTCCCATTCAGGAGTTGGGGTCCTGTGACACTGACGCCGGGGTGACTGGGTCGAGCGTCGAGGAGGACGGGGTCCTCACCAGGACAACCCTTGGGAGTCTGGGCGCCATCACCGGAGGCCTCCGCATCGGTTCGAGGTAAATTTACTCAGCCGCTCCCTCTCCGACTCTTCGGACTGCCTTAGGGGACTGAGAGACTGTGCGTGTGACTTCTCACGCTTGTCTGACCCCCCCCCCCCCCCCCGGACTGTGTCTTCGCTACTGCCGCCATCTTTTTCTTTCGCTCACGCTTGGGAGACCCTTGGTCGGAGTGCCTGCAGGCCCGCGGAGGGGCCTTAGGAGACCCCAAGTGTTGCGGGGCCGTGGAGCGCGAGGATACTGGGGTCGAGTCTGCCTTATGGAAGATATTATCTAGCTTCTGCCAGCGACTCTGGCTGGCTTTAGAAGACATCTTTTAGCAGAGGGAGCATTGTTCCGGATCATGCTCAGCTCCCAGACACCGAAGACAGCATCATGGGTGTCTGTGAGAGACATGTTCTTAGAACACCGATCACATTTTTTTGAAATCGGAGGCCATCGGGGCAAAAAAAACTCCTGCGAAGTTGAAGACCCTCGACGTGACCAGCAGTTAAAAAGGATGCAAAAGCGCAAAAAGGTAAAGAAAGGAAAAAAACAGATCCCGAGACAGACAGCCGAGGCAGTGGTGTTTGAGATGGTAGAAAGGGAACTGGCGTTAGCTGGAAAAGACAAAATTGTATTATTAAGAAGATAAACTTTTTCCGGGGACGAGAAGCATGTCTGAAGGGCTCCGCGGAAAAAGGGAGACTAAGTAAGATGGCACCCTTGGGCAGGAAGGGGACCACGCATGCATTGTGGTATTCCCAAAGGCTTTCTTTGAAAGCTGGGGAAATGCTCTGTACGGGCTCCGTCAGTGCTGACATAACCCATACATGAGGACTGACTTTCTGCTTGTTCCTGGAGAATGCTAGCTTTCTGCATCAGCTTGTAAGAGCTAGCACAGCAGGGATAGGGGTATGGCAGTGGGGGGATAGTGGGAAAAGTATGACTAACATGTCTTATGGAATTATGTACAATCCCTCTACATGTGCATGTGTGTCTCACCTCTGTGTGTTTGTGACGGAAAAAGTCGAGAAGGGGAGGGGCAGTTTGAAGTGATCAATTTCCTAGCTACTATATTTCACTATATCAAATTTTCTAAGCTGCAGAAGTCAGTACTGCCTCCCTCACAGAAATACATTGGGCCACTTTTCTGAGGGCTTTATTTCTCTGGAACCCCCAGTTTCATCTCGCCCATTTTCAAACCAAGCCAAATTTGGTCTCATTCCGTTAAATTATTGAAGTGTTTTTTTTGTCTCCTTATGTATAATTTTTTTACAACATTCTATTGGGTTGAAAAGAATAAAAAGAAGATAAAAAAAATAGCTCCTGACGTTCAAGTTTGCTTTCTCGTTCTGCAGCAAGCTTAAAAGTCATCACATATTTTGAGCTTACATGCAGATAATATACCCAGTCTTTGGCAAGAGGCTTACAGGGAAACCACTGCACTAAAGGGTAGCATGGTCAGCATGCAAAACACATGCAAATCAGCAAAATGTAAAATTGCTCCTGATATTAAAAAAATTACACAAAGGTTTTGTGCGCTTTTTACACTTCCATTTAGCGTCGGATCTTTACGATGGCTCTAAGATGTAGTAAAGATTCTAGCAGAGGAACAAAAAGGTCATCTAAGGTGAAATACAGCAGCGCTTCCCCTCAGATGATCTGGTCTGTAAAAATTGCTGGTAGCCCAAGTTGGCCCTGAAGCCCCCCTCCAATCTACTTTTAGATATGGGGTGGGGTGGGGGGGGGGGGACAGGAGAGATGCCCATTTGCTCCTGCCTTTGCCACTGCCATTTTTCAGATGGTGGCTTCTGACCTCTTGTTGGTATGTTCCAACAGGTTGCAAATAAGGAAGCAGTATATTCCTCTGCTGAAATTGAGATTAAAGCCTTTATAGGAGAGATATTTCATCCTTTGTACCACCCGCTGTGCTCTGGAACTTTGTAAGTAGTAAAAATATACAATGGGAAGGAAAACCACTAAACCCAAGTACAGACATTTTAGCATGAAGGGCATACCATCTAGCATCACCTGCTATTGTCCACCAGGAAAGATTTGATTTTCAACAGATACTACAAGCAAACGCATTCATAAATAAAAAATGAAGCTAACACCTAGGTGCTCTCTACAAAGTGGACTTGCACAGAAACAAAGAACATGATAGCAGGTGGGGACCTCAAAGACTTACCAGGCCCATCTCTTTCGTGGTAGCTCCAAACTTGTAGTGTCCCAGTAAGAATGGCCAGACTTCTTTTCGGATGTCATGGTGCACGCCTCCATAATATACTAGTCTTAACAATTCCAGCTCCTTGTAGTTCTGAAAGAGGACATAAGGATGGAAGCACATGAAGCTCATCTAAGAAGCTTGCTGCAACATTTCAACATTACCAATTTTTGGGATAGGAGGAAGAATTTTTTTTTAAACTAGAATTTGCTGATACAATAACAGTTATGCCTGTAACCCTAACAATTTTCCATCATCTGAAAAAGAAATAGGTTTATTTTTTTAAAACTTACTTTTACTACAACAAAGAAAGACACAGGGCTGAAGTTTAACTAGATCTTGAAGTTCATCCAAAAACAGCAGAACAATCCGTTAATTTCTTAATGATTTCTATATAGTCCATGGGTAAAAGTCATGACAAATTTTACCCAAAGGGGGGAAGTAGGTCAACTCAGAGGTGAGACTCGTTCAAGTGAGAGAACAATATGCATAGTTTTGCATTTTCAAAGTTATACATGAGGGGTTTTTTTCCTGTTTTTAACGTACCTGCAGAAAAAGCATGTGCACCTCTCCATAGGTATTTTTTTCCTAGACAATCTTCAAAGAGCAATCACATGCATAATTTCTTTGAGAACTGGCGCAAAGTCAGTGGGTAAAAGTATCTGGAAACATTGGCAATTACTTGCATCGTTTTGAAAATTGCCCCCCATGCTCTCACTGAAATTAAGCTGCTCTTTCTGACAACTACACTCTGCTTTCAAAAGCATTTTCCCAATAATCAGTTATAGTAAAACAGTTTTGAAAACAAGACTTTCTTTACAATGGCATACAAGACTTATGTTCACTTAAAGCCTTGGAGAAAGAACACTGTGTGTCTCAGCTCCAGATCATCATAGAGACTTTTTTACCCACCTCCTGAGAAAGTGCACCCAATATTCCCACTGCCCGACTGAATTAGAATGATTACCTATTATGCTGCATCAGTTAATAGAAAAGCGGTGACAAAATACTTGGAGGCGCTCAACATCTCTGCACCAGCTCTGAAACTTGCTTTTATGCCCTGGAGCTTAGTAGTACCTTTATGTCCTTTTGATATTTACTCCAAACCTCTTTTGTCAGCCCTCCAGATGCATCCGAGGGTTTGTCTGGAGGAATAATGGAATGATTCACAAGAGCAGACAGGTGTGTTCGAACTGTGGATAAGTGGCGACAGTAGGCAAGCCCTGGATATAACAATAAAGAGGAACAGGTCAGCCTTGAAGCACCACCTCCCGAGGAAATGGCACAGAGAGTGGCAAGGCTGTTGCATGGATATTAGGTGCTCTAGCAAATCTTTAATCTTGCACCTACCCCGCCGAACCCCCCCCCCCTCCAGTTCAGAATCTTGCCATTCCCTCTCTTCATCCCATAGTCCAGCATTTTTCCCCTCGCTGCCAGTGGACCTGCAATCTACCCTCTTTTCTCCTTCACCTCTTCCCTGGCAGTCTAGCATCTCTTAGTCCTGTTTCTTGTGTCTTCCCCCCACCCCCAATATCCAGTCCCTCTTCTCTCTCTTTTCCTCTCCTTGTCCTTTGCCACCGTGTCAGTGCTGTGGCAAGCAAAACAGCTGAAGTTCAGCAGGCAGCCGGTAACTAAATAAGAAAGCACGAGGCCTCAGCATAGGCATAGGTTGAAGAGCTGCCATGGCCCCGCCCACTCCGTAATGGCAAGTTTGTGTCAAAGTAGATGAGGACTTGGCAGGACCCCAGTGTGTACATGTACCGAGGGGCCCTGTGCTTGCTGTCTAACTGCATGTCTGCCCGCAAGTTTCATCTGTCCTGTCCACTGCTGATTGAGAGAGGGGAATTTAAAATACCTGCCTGCTGCTGTTTGCTACCCAGTGAATCTTAGCTCTCTAGGCAACCACCTAGTTTGCCTAATGGAAGCACCAGCGCTGGATGGCGGCATTCGGGACCACACAGTTTCCTTGCTGGAGTGAAGAAGCAGTGTCCATAAGATTCAGAAAGCATGAAATGCACATGGGGAGGGGGCCAATGGAGAGGAGTCCTCTGTTTACAGCTAATGGATGAGCTCAGTACAGCCGGCCCAACCACTAAGCAAACTAAGTGACTGCCTAGGGCAGCAGCTACTCGGGGGCAGCAAATAGCAGCTTCAGTTGAAGAAAAACAATGGGTCCTAACAGTCGCACAAACATGAAGGCTCCTCAGTGCTGACTTTTACCTGCAGGAAGAACGGGCAACTTGCAAATAATCAATTTACCCTTGTAAGTGGCCTTTGGAAATTGTGTTTATTTACAAAACAAAATTTAATATTTAAAAGGATGATGTTCAAATATGATAGCTTTATTATAGGATTTTCTGGGAGGGGGGATGGCACTGAGATGATTATGATTGTGTTTCATTATCAAAATCTTGGGGAGGGGGCACTAGGGGTCTAAAAGCTAAATTGGGAGGAGGCACAAGGCTGAAGGTTTGCCTGATATGTCTAATAAACTTGCACCAGTCCTGGAAATCGCACAATGTCGAGTGACTAGTGAAATTTCAGTTATGCTGTGATGCACCAATCCCAAATTCTAGTTAATGTTCTCCAGCAGACCTGCATGCATTGCTTACACAGACAGAAATATGTTGACAGAGAAGTTCAGCAGTATCCAAAGCAAAAACAATCCTGAATATGAAAAAAGAAATTGCATTTGACAATATGTATTAGCATTTTTATTTGTGTGGGGGTCGGGGAATTGGAGCAAGGAGAGATTTCCCCTTTTATAATGTCCATCCTTTTGATTAGACACAGAGGGCTTCTGTAAGAACCCATCTGCCAAGCCACAGGGAAGAATGTGGTAGGTAAAAGCCAGGGAAGAAAAGTATCCGAGGAATGGAAAAAAAAATCTACATTGGCAAAGCAGTGTGTGGTGGTGTGCTTTCTAGTGATATCACCTCTTGGCTGTTTCTGAAGGGCCAAGGAAAACCAACACCTAATCTTTCCTGACACGCAGGATTGCAGGCTCTGCTTATGCATTTAGATATTTGGACTTAGCTTGGGTACAGTAGGTAACTCAGGTTGTATTTTAGTTTCAGGTTTATTTGCTATACCTCTCATCAAATCAATTTTATCTACATTTGTCCCAGGCTCCTCTTTTCCAAGACCCTTTCATACCATGGCAAATGGAATTTCCCCTGGCATTGAGGGATTCATCTTCCAAGCAGGGCTGGTTTTATTGGTGCAAGAGGGTGGCATGAATCCTGACTAATGCCACTAAGACAGGGCACTGGCTGGACACACTATTTAGGGATAATTTAGTTCAAGCCAGAAGCTAACCTCAGCCAATGCCAAGCTCTCCTTCAGTACAAAGCCTGACCAGTATCTGCAAAGCCCCTGAGCACCATCATGAGCACTCTAGTTGTCAGACAGAACCAGACGCAAGCAGCAGAATAGATAGGACTGCTTCTGGCCAGGATCTCTCTTAAAGAACATTCACACCATGATCAAGAATTAGAGCACAACATTTAATAGCACTACCTATGGAGGAAATTATTGGGTCTTATTCAAAAAAATATAAATGAAAAGAAAACTTACATCCGTAAAATGCCCGTGAAACAATCTGTCTCTTCATGTTTTCACATAGCATTTTCAGTGGTGTTCTGCAAAACAACAGGTGTTTTAGTCAGTGATGTCTGTGTATTCTAAACTGTGCCGCCTAAAAGCCTTGGAGCCCGATTCCAGTAGGGGCACGTCCGGGCTGTCCGGATGGTAACCAGAATCGAGCCAGAGGATGGCCCAGCGTGCCCTGCCGCCTGCGGGGATGTCCTCCCACACGCACCCCTGACTCTCGCGTCCTTGGTCCCCCCCCTTCTCCCCGCTGCCTGACCCAAGCCTGGCCTGCCCTGGCCTTGACTGGGTGGCAGGGACCCCACTCCCCCCCACACCAAGCCCCAGTCCTGGGAGGGACGACTCCCCGGGCCCGATTGCCAGGTTTTCACTGCTTATTCCACCTTTGAGGTAGAATAAGCAGTGCATTCTCGTGGGCCTGGCAGGACTTACAGGGCTGAGACCAGAATTGGCCCCGTACATCCTGCTGGGCTGGCCTGCCCCTGCTCCCGCCCCCTCCTGGCTCTCCCCGTCCTGATGCTCAGGATGTATGGGGAGAGCCGGAGAGGGAATTGCGCCCGGATGGCTTGCGGGGCTGCACGTCCCGCTAGAACGTGCAACCCCGCAACCTGTGTCCCAGAATCGGGCCCTTACTAAAGAAAAACTGCTATACGCATTAAGATAGTACTGTGAGTAAACACATTTATCATCAATATGGAAAGCTATTATTCTGCAACTACCATCTCTGTTTACAAGTAAAGAACTTCATTTTTTTATGTGAGGTTTTTTCAAAGTAGGATTGTGGCTTCTATATTACTGAGCATGTCCATCTCATCTCTTGGACCTTCAAATCTGAACAGTAATTGAGACCTAAACCCAGCAGTTCTCACACTAGACTCATCAGTGGGTCTGAGGAGTAGGGAAAGATTTCCCAGAGCACTGCAGTCTTACTTTAAGAGCTCGGTATAAGAGCCGCGCCTTCTGCTGGAATCCAAGTGCTATAAGGATGAAGGCACGAGACGACATGCCAAAATTAATTCCACCTTTTCTTTCATTTATATTAAAATGGAGCTTCTTAAACCCAAGATGTATTTAGTGAGGCTAAACATTGCAAGGCTCTCGCAAAAGCTGTACGTGTCTGGAAGCCATGATATCTTTAAGTGAATTATAATAAAAGCAATCCTTACGTGACTGAAGAGAGGGTGGATAGTGCTGCTTTTCATAGACGTGATAACAGAGGAGACTGGAAACTACAGGACAGTTACTCTAACTTTGGTGGTGGGAAAATTAATGGAGATTTTACGGAAAGAAAATGATGCTAAAGTATCTACAAGCCAGTGATTGCAAGATCCAAGATAGCACGATTTTGCCATAGAAAAATCATGTGAAATGAACCAAATTGATTTGTTTTGACCGTGTGGCTAAAAGAGTTAGATGAAGAGAGTACAGAAGATATGAGTTACTTGGATTTCAGCAAAGCTTTTGACACACTGTTCCACAGAAGAGGCTCATAAATAAACGGATCAGCCTGGTGGTGGGTCCCAAGGTGGATTAGGAACTGGTTAAGTGATAGACAACAGAAGACAGTGGTAAATGGAATTTGCTCTCAGGAGAGAAAGAGGATTCATGGAATGCACTGGGGCTGGTTTTCTTCAGTGTATTGCTTGATCAATATTGCAGAAGGGTTAAAGAGAAAAGGTTGCCTTTTTGTGGATGAGATAGAGATTAGCCATAGAACGGACACTCCTGAGGGAGTAGCCAAAATGAGAAGTGATATAGGAAAGCCTATGAAGGGGCCACAGGCTTGGCAGTTAACATTCAATGCAGAAAAAGAGCGGAGTTTATACACTTGAGATGCCGAAATTTGAGGAAATGATGCATGACGTGAAGAGCTGATGTGCAGAGACCAGGAGAGAAACCTCGGATGAAGGTATCTGATGGTCTCGCAGTAACAAAAGAGCGATAAGGCCTGGGTCAGAAAGATGCTGGAGGGCATAGGGAGAGGCATGCAAATGCAATGGGTGCCTTAGAGTCAATGCTGACTCCTGGTGGCCCAGCAGCTCCTGGGTTTTCTTGGCAGTGTGGCCAGAAGTAGACTGCCAGGCCTTTCTTCCAAGGCAATGGAGGGTTAAACATTAGGTAAAAGGAAATTATAATGCCTCTTACAGGTCACTGGTGATGTTTTACCTAGAATACTGTATTCAGTCTTGGATGCTGCATCTGAGAGAGAGCTACAGATAGTTCATAAAAATAAGCAACCAAAATGGTGCAGGGTCTGCACTACGAAGCGGTATTAAATGCACATGAAGTAAGGATGTGGTTGAAAACTACAGACCAGTTATGTGGTGAGTAAGTTATTGGAAATGCTGCTCAAAGAGAAAATGAGGTTTCTGGAGTCCAGTGGATTACATGGTCGGAGGCAGCATGGCTTTACCAGATGCAGGTCTTGTCAGACAAATCTGATTGATTTCTTTGACTGGGTGACTAGGAAACTGGACTGAGGGAGAGCCCTAAATATGGTGTACTTGGAGTTCAGTAAAGTGTAGTTATTCACCTGTAACAGGTGATCTCCGGGAACAGCAGGAATTTAGTCTTCACATATGGGTATCGTCGGTACCGATGAGCCTGTGCGGGAACGCTCCCCAGTGTCCAATAGGAACGCTTTTGGGAGCATCCCTCAGCACATGCATGCTGCATTCCCGCCTTTCCAACTGTCCCTCTTCAGTTAAGTTTGTAGTTGAGTGAAAGGATAGAGGGAGAGAGGAAAGAGACAAAGAGAGAGAGAGACAACTCCTAGGGGAGGTGGATGGGTTGCGAAGACTAAATTCCTGCTGTTCCCAGAGATCACCTGATACAGGTGAGTAACTAAGCTAGCTATCTCCAGAAACAAGCAGGAATGTAGTCTTCACATATGGGGACTCCCTAGTTGAAGATGCCAGGGAGATAGCCCCAGGAAAGTACCACCCTAGAAGGTGGGATTCCTTCCTCCCATGGATCTCTGGCATTCCACCAGGGTTGGTGGGTAGGAGTTGATTTAGGTTTGAAAGAGATGTTGAAGAACAGCCTGGCCAAAGAAGGCATCCCGACGGGAGGCTTTATTCAGGCAGTAGTGGGCAGTGAAGGTGTGCACCAAAGCCCAGGTGGCTGCTCGACAAATGCCATCGATAGACACAGAGTGGAGATTAGCCATAGACGTTGCCATGGCTCTCACGTTATGAGCTTTCACATGGTCCTGAAGAGGAAGACCCTTACTCTCATAAGCAAAGGATATGCATTGGGCAATCCAATTAGATAAAGTTATTTTGGAGACTGGAAGTCCCAAATGACTAGGGTCAAAAGCTATAAAAAGTTGCGAGGACTTTCTATGTTGCTGTGTTCTTTGTATGTAAAAGGCTAAGGCTCTTTTACAATCCAAAGTATGAAGGTTTCTTTCTGCATTACAGGCGTGAGGCCTCGGAAAAAATACAGGAAGATAAATTGATTTTAAATGAAAAGGCGAAACCACCTTTGGCATAAAGTGTGGATGAGTTCTAAGAACAACCTTATCATGATGAAATCTAGTATAAGGAGGATCAGCCACTAAAGCTTGCAGTTCACTAATGCGACGTGCAGAGGTGATTGCAATTAGGAAGATGACCTTCCAGGTCAAAAACGTAGGGGCTGAAGTAGATAAAGGCTCGAAAGGCGGCTTCATGAGCTGCCCGAGAACTAGATTTAGATCCCATGAAACCGGTGGTGGCTTGATGGGAGGTTTGGTTAATAGAAGGCCTCTCATAAATCTTGATATGAGTGGATGAGAGGAAGTTGGTTGTCCATTCAGAGGCTTATAAGAAGCTGCAATTGCACTAAGATGGACTCTTACCGAATTGGTCTTTAGACCAGAATTCGATAAGTGAAGGAGATATTCCAGTATCAATTCTAAGTGTATGGCCAGGGGGTTTAATCCCTTCTTGAAGCACCATATCGTAAAACGTTTCCACTTGAAGGCATAAGATCTTCTTGTGGAAAGTTTCCTAGAAGCCTGAAGGATATCTTTTACCTGTTGGGACAGGCTGAAATCTTGGAGGTCTAAGCCTTCAGCAACCAGGCCGTGAGGTGCAGGGACTGGGGATTCGGGTGCCATAGCGTCCCGGTCTCCTGGGAAAGGAGATCCGGAGCATGCCCTAACTCCAGAGGTGCCGCTTGAAAGAGATGTAGAAGCAGGGAATACCACGTTTGGCGTGGCCATCGTGGTGCTATGAGAATCATGCGTCCCCTGTCTCTCTGAAGCTTGAAGAGTGTTTTGGGGATGAGGGGAATGGGTGGGAAGACATAAAAGAAGTCCTGACCCCAGTGAAGGAGGAAGGCATCCCTAGCTTGACAGTTGTGAGCCAGAATCCTGGAACAGAACCGGGGAAGTTTGGAATTCAGTGGACTTGCAAAGAGGTCTATGTCTGGGGTGCCCCAGAGATTAAATATCTTTGCCACCTGTTCTAAGTGGAGGGACCACTCGTGAGGCAGCAGTACTCGACAAATTTGTCTGCCCAAAAGTTTTGAATGCCTGGAAGATATACCACTAGAAGGTGAATCTGAAGCTCTCTGGCGAGGGCCTACAGTCGTAAAGCTTCGTTGCATAACGACAGCCTGCTCCGCCCTGCTTGTTCACATAGAACATGGCTACTTGGTTGTTCGTCTGGACTAGGACTGTCTTGTAGCTGAGCTGGGCGTGGAATACTCGAAGAGCTAAATAGATTGCTCTTAATTCCAGGAGGTTTATGTGTAAACCAACCTCCTGTGGAGTCCAGGTGCCCTGGGTAGAGAGATGATTCAGGTGTGCTCCCCAGCCCACCTGTGATGCATCTGTTGTTAAGGTGGCCTGAAAGAGGGTTGATGAAAAGGAGATCCCAATGTCAGATTTTCTAGTGATTGCCACCATTGGAGGGACAAAATTAGTCATTGAGAGATTATTATCTTGTCCGACAAATGACCTGTGGCCTGTGTCCACTGTGTGGAGAGGGTCCACTGAGCTGCTTGCATGTGGAGGCAAGCATATGGGACTACATGAACTGTGGATGCATGTCCCAGTAACTGCAGTAGCTCTCGAGCAGTGAGGGAGGATTTGCCTACTGCTTGAGAAGCTAGTTGCATTATGCGAAGACACCAGGCTTGTAGAAGGAAAGCCCTTGCCTGTCTGGTATCTAGACAGGCTCCTATGAATTCTAGGCATTAGGAAGGAACTAGTTGAGATTTTGGGAAGTTTATTACCAATCCCAAGTATTGGAGGATTCGCATTGTACGGGACAGTGCAGTGCTGGCCTCTGCAACTGTAGGGGCTCGAATGAGCCAGTCGTCTAAGTAAGGGAAGATGAAAATCCCCAGGGTTCGTAGAAATGCAGCTACTACTGCCATGCATTTCGTGAATACCCTTGATGTTGAAGCCAGACCAAAGGGAAGAACCCTGTACTGGAAGTGTTTCCCCCTGAAAAGTGTTTCCTGTGATCTGGATGGATGAGAATGTGAGTGTATGCATCCTTTAAGTCTAGAGAGCTAAGCCAATCCTGGCTTTGAAGGCATGGCAGAAGAGTTCCTAGAGAAATCATTTTGAATTTCTCTCAAAACAGATTTGTTCAATTCTCTGAGGTCCAGAATTGGTCTGTGTCGTCCTGTTTTCTTTGGAATAAGAAAATAGGGGGAGTAAAATCCTGCACTCCATTGAGGAATGGGTATTTCCTCTATTGCCCCTTGGGCAAGAAGTGTGGAGACCTCGTGATCTAGCAGATTGTCTGCAGAGATTTGAGAATTGAATTGCTTTAGAATTGTAGGAGGGGGGCATGCTGTGAAAATGAAGCTTGTTACCCTTCTCCTACAATGGACAAAGTCCAATCTTCTGCTGTTATCTGATGCCATCTGTTGGCAAGGTGGAATAACCTGCTCGGAATATTGGGGTTTGGGGACCCCTCAGAGGCAGGAAGGCAAAGCTCTCTAGGAAGGAGTCAAAGCCCTTGAGGAGGCTGAACCTGGAGAGCTGGTTGGGCTCTCGGGACTTTTGGCTTCTTTTGCCGTCTAGTTTGTCCCTTTTGGGCAACCTGACCTTGAGTTTGACTCTGCTGGGTATAGGAAGGATAAAACTTCTTCTTTTTGGTAAAAGAGGGTTTTTTATAAGGCTTCCTTTTGCCTGGAGTGGCTGTAGACTTTGACTATCTAAGGTAGAATTGTCAGCATCTAACTCGTTAGCCTTTTTCTGCCAATTCCTGCTGAAGAGATTCTCCCCCGTGCTAGGCATGTTGCCTAACTTGTCCTGTACCCAAGTCTCCAAGTCTGATGCCTGTAGCCAGGAAATCCGTCGTGCGCCAATGGCAATAGCAGAGGTTCTGCTGATGCAATGGAAACAGTCAAAGGCTGCACGATTAACAAACTTGGAGACATCTTGAGCATGCTTAACTAGAGCAAGAAAATCTTGTCATCTGGGAGAAATGGGCTCATAAGTTCCAAGTCTCCGGTGACTTCCTTGAGGAACATTCCCATATATAGGATATATGAACTGATCCTAACTGAAAGCATGGAAGTTGAAAAGTTCGGCGCCCATAAGCATCCAGAGTCCTGCATTCACGGCCTGGAGGATTGGATGCATGCCTCTTTGTACTTTTCATCCTACGCATGGCTGATTCCACTACCATTGAATGGTGTGGCAGCTGAGTTTTCTGAAATCCAGGACATGGCGGAACTCGATACATAGTATCAAGTCTCCTAGAGTGAGGAGAAGTAGTCAGAGAGGTCTCCCACATTCTGAGCATCAAGCTATGCAGAATTTCATGGATAGGCAGAGTGGCTGCCTCCTTAGGTGCTTTAGGATATTGGAGAATTTCCAATTCCTTTGCTCTGGGTTCCTCTTCAGGAGCAACTGTGATTGAAAGACCTTTGGCCATATCAAGGATGAAATCCTGAAATGACATGTCCTCTGGAGGTGACATTCTGCGTTGGGGAGAATAGGGATCTTCTAGGAGAAAACCTCTAGTGCCAGCAGAATTGTCAGAGTCTTCGAAATCGGAGGAATCAAAGTATTCCTGACCCCGATGCTCTTGCAACGCACGATCCCAGTACCGATCGAAGTCGGTACCGAGCTGACCCGGTACCGCTCTGTCAATTCCAGCCAGAAATGGCATGGGAAGAGTTCCCACCGGAGCCGGTACCATTGGTACCGGTACCAGTGTCTGTACTGGTGTCTGTACCGGCATCGGTATCGATGTCGGTACCGGTGCCCGTTGAACCATAGGTGTCAACGGTACCGCAGCTGTGAGAAGAGCTGCAATGCTGCGTTCGATAGCGAGGAACCTCTGGTCTATCGACACTGCCGATGCCTGGGTGTCGGTACCGGTAAGGACGGCCGGAACCCCTGAGCATGGCACAGGTAGTTCTTGCGAGGTTGAGGCCTCGAGAACATCCTGAAGCCCCATCGATGCTTTGGAAGCCGAAGCCTCCCGCCGGGGCTGTTTTGCCGGTGTGGTTCCCTCAAGGGCAATGCCGATGGCCTCTCGATGCTTAGCAGGAGAGCTACCCTTTGAAGACTGGCTTTTATGTTTAGTTACCTGAGATCCATGGGAGGAAGAAGAGGCCCTTGACGATGTCAATGCAATGGATCTGGTATCCGAAAAAAAAAGGGTACCAAGGGTACCGAGCTTTGCAGCCCAGTTTTGCCTTCCTCTTTTAGTCATCCCCATACAGGAGAGACATTCAGTTGGAGAATGTTCAGGTCCTAACATTTCAGACACCAATCATGGGTGTCAGTGATGGAGATGGTACCGCCACACTTAGTACATTTCTTAAAACCACTAGTTGGTTTTTCCATGTTATAGGAATATGGGGCCTAGTGCCCAAAATGGCGCCTAGCACCAAAGAGAAAAGTTTCTGAAAAGAAACAGTCTAAGTTTTTTTTTTTTTTAATGAAAAGAAAAGAAAAGAACCGGCGGTACCGGTAGGCGTCGTGCGAAAGGCAAATGCGACCACAAGAAAAGAAATATAAAGACGGAATTTTCTGCGGTGACAGGGAATAGATCCTGTCAGCTCCGTGGAAAACGAAGAACTGAAGAGGGACAGTTGGAAAGGAGGGAAGGCAGTGTGCATGTGCTGAGAGATGCTCCCAAAAGCATTCCTATTGGATGCTGGGGAGCGTTCCTGCGCAGGCTCCGTCAGTACCGACGATACCAATATGTGAAGACTACATTCCTGCTTGTTCCTGGAGATAGTCTTTGACACTGTTCCACACAGGCGACTTATCAACAAACTGAGCACCCTAGGGATGGACCCTAAAGTTACTGCTTGGGTTAGAAGTTGGTTGAGTGGGAGACACAGAGTACAGGTAAATGTAGCTCACTCTGAGGAGAAGGAAGTTACCAGTGGTGTGCCCCAGGGATCTGTCCTTGGTCTGATTCTTTTTAACCCTACTACTGTTACTCTTAATTCTAAGTTTTTTTATACAGTTACTGTAACCTTATTTATCTACATTGTTTTAATTGTTCCATGTAAACAGTTGTAATATACTGTACTAATGTTCCATGTAAACTGTCTTGACTAGTAGAAAGACGGTATATAAAAACTGTTAAATAAATAAATAAATAAATAAATAAACATCTTTGTAGTGATATAGCGGAAGGGCTGTCGGGTAAGGTTTGCCTCTTTGCGGATGATACCAAAATCTGCAATAGAGTAGACACCCAGGAAGGTGTAGATAACATGAGGAGGGATCTAGCTAAGCTTGAAGAATGGTCTAGAATTTGACAGCTGGGATTTAATGTTAAAAAATGCAAGGTCATGCATTTGGACTGCAGCAATCCAAGGGATGAATATAGTATAGAGGGTGAAGTACTTTTGTCCACTAAAGAGCGGGACCTCGGTGTGGTTGTGTCTAATGATCTTGAAGTAGCTAAACAGGTAGAAAAGATGACAGCAAATGCTAGAAGGATGCTTGGGTGCATAGGGAGAGGAAGGGCCAGCAGAGAAAAGGAAGTGATAGTGCCTCTGTATAAGTCTTTGGTGCGACTTCCATTTGGAGTATTGTGTACAATTCTGGAGACCACACCTTCAAAAGGATATAAACAGGTTGGAGTCTGTGCAGAGGGTGGTTATTAAAATGGTTAGTGGTCTATATTATGAAGCATATGAGGACAGAATTAGGTATCTTAATATGTAGACTTTATAGGAAAGGTGGGATAGAGGAGATATGATAGACGTTTAAATATCTCTCTGGCATAAATGCACAGGAGGAGAGCCTCTTTCGATTGAAAGCAAGCTCTGCTATGAGGGGACATAGGATGAGGGTGAAAGGGGGAAGACTCAGGAGTAATATGTGGAAATATTTCTTTAAGGAAAGAGTGGTAGATGCGTGCAATAGTCTCTCAGTAGCGGTGGTAGGGATGAGGACAGTAATCGAATTCAAAAAAGCATGGGACAAACACAGAGGATCTCTAAAGGAAAAGAGGGGACCATTGTAGTTGATATGGAAGTGCAGACTACATAGACCATGTGGTCTTTTTCTGCCATCA
Source organism: Ichthyophis bannanicus (assembly GCA_033557465.1). Lineage (NCBI taxonomy): Eukaryota > Metazoa > Chordata > Amphibia > Gymnophiona > Ichthyophiidae > Ichthyophis > Ichthyophis bannanicus. The sequence goes on from CM066042.1 coordinate 233,538,279, forward strand.
TGTTTCTATAAAATAGATACCACAGAGGAGAGATTAGATGGGGTGATATGGCAGCGACATTTCACTACTTGAATGTTTGTACCCCGCTTCCTCTCCATCAGTAGCATAGGTCATGTGCTCTTTTTCTATCGTCATGTTTCTATCTAGTCTGTCTTTACATATCAACTATTACAACAGTCCACTTTTTTCCTCAGTAAAGACCGAAGCAAAGAATTCATTCAGTCTGTCCACTATGGCCTTGTGCCCTCTTAGTGCCCCTTTCACCCCTCTATCATCTAATGGTCCAACTGACTCTCTTACAGGTTTTTTGCTACAAATGTGGAGTGGAGGAGTAGCCTAGTGGTTAGAACACTGGCTTGGTAACTAAGCAACCAGGGTTCAAGTCCCACTAGCACGCCTTGTGGCCTTGGGCAAGTCACTTAACCCTCCATTGCCTCGGAAGAAAGGCCTGGCAATCTACTTCCGGTGACACTGCCAAGAAAACCCAGGAGCTTCTGGGTCACCAGGAGTCAGGACTGACTCAAAGGTACACATTGCATTTTTGTAGTTGAAAAAGTCTTTATTACACATTTTTGCTTCCACGGTAAGCTTCTTCTCAAATTCTCTCTTTGCCTGCCTTATCAGTGCCTTGCATCTAACTTGCCAGTGCTTGTGCTGTTTCCAGTTTTTGTCATTTGGCTCTTTTTTCCATTTCCTGAAAGATGCTTTTTTGCTAACAGCCGCCACTCGTGACCTCACCTTTAAACCATGCTGGCAGTTTTTTGGACTTTCTTCCGCTTTTCTTAAAGCATGGACTACAGCTGGTCTGGGCTTCCAAGATAGTATTTTTAAACAATACCCAAGCTTGTTGTAAGTCTTTAACCTTTGCAACTGCTCCTTTTAGTTTTTTTCTTAACTATTTTCCTAATTTTATCATAATCTCCCTTTTGAAAGTTAAAAGATATTACTGTGGATTTCCTTACCATCCCTCCTCCATTAATTAAATCAAACACGATCATGATATGATCACTATTGCCAAGTTGCCCCAACACCCTTATCTCTTGCACCAGAACTGGTGTTCCACTAAGGACTAGGTCCAAAATGACTTCCCCTCTGATCAGTTCATGAATCAGCTGCTCCAAGAAGCAGTCATTTATTTCACCTAGAAACTTTATCTCCCTAGCATGTCATGTCGTGACACTGACCCAGTCAATACCAGGGTAATTGAAATCACCCATTATTATTACTGCGCTGTAACTTTTGTTAGCTTCCTTGATTTCTTTGAGCATTTCATCATCCATTTGTTCATTATGGCCAGGCAGTCGATAGTACACCCCCACTGCCATCGCCTTCCCCTTTTTACATGGAAATTCAATCTATAGAGATTCTACAGCGAATTTTGTTTCCTGCTAAACTTTAATCCTTTGTGACTCCATGTCTTCTCTAACATAGAGCGCAACCCCTCAACCAATTTCATCAGCTCTATCATTACAATATAGTTTGTACCCAGATATCACAGCATCCCACTGGTTGTCCTCCTTCCACCATGTCTCTGAGATACCAATCATATTTAACCTCTCATTTAGTGCTATATATTCTAACTCTCCCATCTTATTTTTTAGACTTCTAGCATATGCATACAAGCATTTTAGAGAATGTATTTTATTCATGTTAATCTGGCTATGGGTAGGTGGGTAATTTGGAATCTTTAAGCTCTGTCTGCTCCGTACTCAAGGGCATTTGGGCTACTTTTGTCTTTATTGGAACCTCTCTGCTGATATGCCCTAACTTCATTCTTTTGGTAGTATCCTTCAAGGATACATTGTTCCAAACCATGCACTCTTTGGGTGACTGTCGGCTCTCCCCTATTATCTAGTTTAAAAGCTGCTCTATCTCCTTTTTAAAAGTTAATGCTAGCAGTCTGGTTTCATCCCGGTTAAGGTGAAGCCTATCTCTTCGGAAGAGCCCCTCCTTTCCACAGGGTGCTCCCCAGTTCCTAACAAATCCAAAATCTTTATCCTTGCACCATCGTCTCATCCACGCATTGAGACTCTGGAACTCTGCCTGCCTTCGGATCCTGCGCGTGGAACAGGAAGCATTCGGAGAATGCTACCCTGGCAGTTCTGGATTTCAACTTCCTACCTAAAAGCATAAATTTAGCCTTCAGAACCTCCCTACCACATTTTCCTACGTCATTGGTACCGACATGTACCAAGACAGCAGCTGAATATTGCATTGAATATCCTGGTCTAAATTAAAACTCTGACGGCTAGCCGGTTTACTCAGGCTGGCTGTCGCCGTTGGATATCAGCCCCCTGTTGTCCTGGTCCCCTTTGTCTTTTTGTTATCCATCTGCTTATTTGATTTTACGATTTCTGGTATTTGTTTCTCCTTGCTTGGTTCATGTTGTTTAGCTCATGTCTTTCCAGTAATAGATTAAGGCGAGTGGCAATAGGGTACAGCAGGTATTTCCCTGTCCCCGGAGGACTTACAATCTAAGGTGGTACCTGAGGCAGTGGAGGGTTAAGTGATTTGCCCAAGGGCCAAGAAGTGTCTGTGACATTTGAACCCAGGTTGCTACCCACTAGGTTACTCCTCCACCCCAGACTACTCCTTTCATAAATTCAAGATTCTGATTTAGCCTTTTTTGGATATGGTTTAAGTGCACCCATGCTAATTCTGAATTAAATTAACTTGGGACTTTTTCATGTGGTTGAATTGGGCCATAAAGAGAGCCTGTATTTTAATAATATATTTGATATTGGTCATTCATATTTTATTCAGTCTGTTAACATGTATAATACATTCCTTATCATTCCTCCAGTTTAGTCCTCAACGTCTGGGGTTGTGTACCTCCTTCTCGCAGCTAGGAGACTGGGCATGTCAAAGTCATGACATCACTGGATATAGCCTGCTGGTCTCTCCCATCAGCCCCCCAGTGTGTCCAATCTCCATGCATCAGGAGGACGTAGTGCGCCTGCATTCTGGGTTTACTTAAGAAACAATAAGGAGCATTTAGTTACTTTTTAATAAAGTTTTTTTTGGGGCCTGTCCTTTAAGGAGCTTTACCAAAATTTTGTGTTTGAATTCAGCTGCATTGCAGGAATCTTTCGTGCAGTGTTCTTTGAGTACGCTGGAGACCCAGTGGTCAATCGGCCGACTGGAATTGCGGACGATATGCCTGTTGTTGCAGGCGTTCAAAGCTACGGTGACAGGTCGAGTGATGCACATCCTGTCCGACAGCTCTGCAATGGTGGCTTACATAGCCGGAAGTGTGGCCTTGGAGGTCCAGGCAGAGGATCGGGTCACAGAGATAGAGTATCTGTTTTCGGCGATCTCGGCGATACATGTTGCGGGAAAAGCCAAGGTGAGGGCGGATTTTCTCAGCAGGGTTCGAGTAGATATCGCAGAATGCGAGTTGCGTCCGGAGGTGTGCGCAAAGATAGGTTGCAGAAGGACGGCAGCCATTGCTGGTTCTCATAGCGATGTTCCAGTCTGTGAAAATGGGGCACATTTTCAACAGTCGGCACGAGAAGACCTTGGTAGGCATCGACACATGGATACAACAGGGGCTGTAGTCCGGGCCTTTCTATGTCTTTCCTCCGGGGACGCTCATAAATCGAGTGGTTCAGCGTATCCAAGTGCATCCGGGGAAAGGTGTTATTGGGGGCCCAGGGCTGGTCGGGTCTCCCATGCTACTCCGATCTCATATCATCGTTCGACGGGAACTCTTGGAGGTTTCTGGCGTGGCAGAATCTGTTACTACAGGGTACCCTTTGAAGGTCTCAGGTGGATTGGTTTTCGCTTGTGGGGTAGCCGTTGTAAGGGCACGGTGAACGACAGAGTTATTCGTCAACTGTCATCGCCACCTTTGTGTAAAAATGTGTAAAAAAAAAATGGCTAGGTTTATGGCAGGGGTACGAGTATGGCGCATCTTTGAGGACTGGTGCTCACAGAGGCACGTTCACGTGACAACGGTGTCAATTCCCTTGGTATTAAGTTCTCTGCATGACAGTGCTGGGAGAGTTCAGTTAGCTGCGCTGTCTTGCTATGGAGACAAAGCTCAGGGAGTGCTTCTCAATTACAGGTCAAGGTGGTACGATTTTTCAAGGCGATTACCAGCGTACAGTCCACTCGTGGAATTTTGATTCCTACAAGGGAAAGCAATTTGTTTTTAGGGGTGTTAGCTGGCGCAGCAATTGTGCCCTGACAACAGGCGTCGGTCAAGGATTTGGCCTTGGAGGCAATATGTTGAGGGTTCGGCAAGGCGAGGTTCAGTGTTGTGAACGTTTTTTTTTGTCTGACTGTTTAGGGAAGATGGCCTTGCGGCCAGTTCCGTCATTTTTTTTTCTTGTGGCCAAAGGTGCTTCACCCTTCAGCTCCTTCAAGCGGTCTCTCTTCCAGCTCTAGGTTCGGCGGGGAGGAGCATATCGGAGCATAGCTCGCGCTGTCTAGAAGTTTTCAGAAACTTTTTGCAAGTCAGGCCGTATTTCTTCGGTTTGTTCAGAGGGCTCCGCAAAGCAGTAGCGATGGTGAAAGTCCCATGGCTAGATGAATTAGAGAGGCTATTGCATCAGCCTAGCTTCTACGGGGCCGTGCAGTCCCAGTGGGCTTAGCTTCTCCCTCTATCAGGGTGCAAGCGACTGCCGGGGCGGAGCGCAGTTTGGTTTCGCCAGTAGACATCTGTAGAGCGGTCACTCGGTTCGCATCTCCATACTTTCAGTAAACATTACCACCTAGAGCTCCTGGCGGCTAAAGATACCGTTTTCAGAGAGGCGGTGCTGAGCTCTGACTGGAAAAGTCCCTCACAATGATTACTGCTCTGATACATCCCAGACGTTGAGGACTAAACTGGAGGAACGATAAGGAAATAGGAATTACCTGGTAATTGTGGTTCCTGGAGTGACTCCAGTTTAGTCCTCATTCCCGCCTGGAGGTGGGGTCTTAGCACTGATCTGTTCTGTTGGGGGGGAGTGCAAGGATATAGTGGATATAGGCCTTCATTGATGATCAGTCATTTTAATGCTTCCTTTGGCTTTGCATTATATGTTGGTGGTGTTATATTATGATATTGTTATATTATGCAATATTATATTGGTTTATGTTATTTTGCTATATTCTGAATTGCTTAGGGCTCAGCTTTCGATGGAAAGGGAAGACGTCAGGGAGCAGTTCCCTTTCTTCTGGATTTGGAATGGCAGGTGGACAGGATATCTATACATATCTATACATGTTATGTGTCTCCTTGAAGGGACTGTTTTAAAAAGAAAAAACAATTTAACTTATTTATGGCTCCTTTTTAGTCTGCTTTGTCAATAGTGCACTGGGGGCTGATGAGAGAGACCAGCAGGCTATATCCAGTGATGTCATGACTTTGACATGCCCAGTCTCCAAGCTACGAGAGGAGGTACACAACCCCAGACGTTGAGGACTAAACTGGAGTCACTCCAGGAACCACAATTACCAGGTAAGTGTAATTCCTATTTACCTAACTGTCAAATTGTATTTATAATTGTTGTATGTGTTGGTATTTTTTCTTTTATTTTTATACACCACATCAAAGGAAGCATTATATAAACATTTTTAAACTAAGGGGAATGTTTACTAAGGTTAACATATGTTAATGAAGTTAATTTGTATTAAGTGCCACTGTGCCCACAGAAATAAAAAGGCTCTGGGCACTTAACACACACTAACTTCATTAATGCTTGTTAAATCCTGTGGTAAACATGGCTTTAAAATGATGTCCACGATGATCTTCAGATCTTCTCTCAAAATTGTCATTGTCTCAGGTTAATTCTTATGTAGGCTCAATGTCACCTTGACCTGTTACGAGCACTTAGGGGCCCTTTTACTAAAGTGTGATGAGTTTTTTTCATTTACGACATGTTAGGAGCAAAACCTACAGCATGGAAAATGCAAAAGCCATGTGGTGACTTTCAGGAGTGTGCCAAGAATGTCCCCTGCACTTCCCACAATTAGCACAGGTGCACTTCACAGCACGTCAAGCAGAGATGCTAAGTTCATCCAAGCTAACTGCAAAATTGACAGGTAGTGTGGAATAATTACCATGTGCTAATTGCAATGGGCAGTGCATGCCTGTTTTCTACCCATAATCCACCCAGACCCCATCACTTCACTCAGTAAGCAGCTAATGCAAGATTTTTACAGCACTAGCTGCTCTAACTGTGAGCCTGTGCTTAACAGGGTCTCTTAGTAACTAGGCCAGACCATTCTGAAATCCCACCACCCCCATGACAATTGTCAACTCATGACAGCACAAGAAAGTGATAAACAAAAGAGCGTGACTGGGTTTATTCTTGCTTTACCTGTCATGAATACAGCTGCAGCAGCTGGGTATATCGTATGGGGAGCTGCCGGAGGAACAGGAGAGGCACGAGGAGCCCTGGCTACAGTATTCGGCCAGCTGCCATGGCAACAGACTAGTGGTGAGGCCATGTGTATCTACCCCATCGCTTGTACCTTCCAAAAAAAGAGCAAAGATGAGTGCCTTTACTTTTCTGTGTGCAACTATACACTCTAAGCAATCCAAGATGAGTTCTTGCTCAAAGAAAAGACCAGGATGTATAAAGGTTGTTAATGGGGTACCTTTGTATACAGAGGATTATCGTAGGAGGGATGGAAAACCAGTTTTAGTAATAACAGTACAAATTATGATTCGTAGAATGAGACAGAAACATAGACAATGTACTATAATCACTTCTTATATTAAGAATTGCTTTTGTGTATGGACTGGCCAGACACAGGAGGTAATTTTATAAAGCACTTGCCCCATGTAAAATGTTGTTAAATTTCGCGTGTGTACATATGCGTGTACCAGTATAGGTGCAGACAAGAGCATGATCACTTCCCCAGCTCTGTCCACTGCCACCGTGTTAAGAGACACAGGCAGCGGAATGGGGAAGGCCACAGGGGCCAGGTGCCCACCAATATTTTGCACAACGCAGCATCAGTATCTAGAAAGATTGGGGGTGGGGCTGGAGATTGGTTTGGTTTATTTGGCCCCTCCAACTAAAAAGATGTTTCACTGCCCCTAGTTAGAGTTGTGAAGTGTACATGGACACTATAAAATATGTGTACGCTCGCCCAGAGCACACAGAGAAAGCTGCAGCTAACTCGGGGCAGACGTAACTTTGTAAAGAGCATTGGTGCATTACCAGGGATTATTTTAAACGCATGTTATAAAGGCAAAGGCATGCACAGCTTGTCTTTATAAAATAGGCACATTTAAAAATTTTTATATAGGCACCCTGCTATAAACTTACCCTCTAAAGGATAGGATTTAATCAAATTTTCTCTCTCATTCTGTGCCAAGGGAAATTTTTTCAAATAGACCCCGTCTCTACAATAACATCAAGAGCTGGGGGGATGCTGGTTTTTCAAGGGCATGTTCATTAAACTTACAAATCGCTAGCATGAGGTTCAGCACGTGTTAAGCACACTGCTAAAACAAATTCCATGCTAGCAGATAAGCGCACGGTTGGACGGGATGAGGTGGAACGTGGTGGTTGATGGCATGTGCTAACTGTGATTGTTGCTGTTGGCGCAGATGCACTTCATGCCACCTTGATGGGTGGCATTAGTTGCATCTGCGTACAGCGTTAGCGAGGTGCCACATATTAGCAATGCGCCAAGGCCAGGGGGATGGATGCACATGTCTCCTGAAGCTGGCAAAGGCATTGGTGCTGGTTTCACGGTCACCCACATGTACCGGTACACTGTTTTAGTAAACATGCCCCTAAAGGTTTATTTCTCTAATCTGGCTTTCCTGCACTCAAAAAATATATAGGGGGCTGGTTGGCTTAGGCCTGGATTTCACAACTTATAGTATCAAGCAGGCCTAGGCATGCATGTGCCTGGAGAGGAAGGAAAGGTGGACGCTGCTATGGGGGCAGTTCTACAAGCCAGTCAGCAGTGCGGAGGGACCGAGGAGCAAAGCAAAGATATACTAAAGGAATCCTCTGTCCATTGAAGAATTTTTGCAGGCGCAGTGGTGTTTTCAAAATTGTACTAATTTTGAAAGAGAGAGAGAGAGAGACTGTTGGACATTGTAAGGGTGAAGAAAAAGGATCCTCTCTTCAGACACGTGGTACTGGGCTGCAGCTGAAAGGTTTACGCAGAAGAACTATCAAGAGGTTTTTAATCACCTGTTAATGTCTTCTTGGAAAATCTAATGTACAAAAGGAAAATTAATTTTCTTTGGTAATTTACTTATTTAAACGTGAAATCCAAAACAAAAATCCCTTCCTTAGGTCATTACAGATTATAAATTTTGGAGCTCTGTGTGTTATCAATGTTAGAACCTCGGCTTCCCATTTAGAGCACATTACCCACTGGCCTTTCAGCTCCTCCCATGAAATAAATTAAGGCAAAAAACGTAGGTGTCAAATTTTGTGGGATTCATTAACATACATGTCAAACAAAAATAATGCCAAACATCTTGAAACAGGCTGTCAAAATTTGTGCTGTGAGGAAAAGTGAGACTATTTGGAAATGATTCATGCAATGTCAGGTCAACACATTAAAAAAAATGTATATTTGCATACCGCCAATACAGGTCCAGCCAGTAGTGCAGCAAAAGCATTTTAATGGTGGGCATCTGAATTATGTTAGCAAAAACTAAACCAAATCAGTAAAGGCGCATGCTTATGTCAAAGCACTTGAAGATCCAGCAAGGGAAAAGAAATGAAAAATGCTCTTCACCTTAATTCTTCAGGTAGGGAGCTGAATGACCAAGTGTATGTTACTGCAGCTTCTCCATGGTTTAAACTACAAAGAAAAACCCATTAAGCATCAAATCTAAAGGGCTGTCTTTGCTTATCATTTTACGGACCCAAAACTGATCTCAAGAGTCTGAGAAATAAAAACTGCAAAAGGCAGAAGAACCCCACAGAACCTCAAAATTCAGATGAAAGGCAAAAAGAATTCTTGAAGAATTAGAGTGAACAGCATGTTCATTGATCTGGATGTGTCGGATATGCATATATGTATGCTCCGTGTGTGCCTACACAGAGAGGAATGCACACAGACGTACACATATGTATATGCCCACATGTAAACACATTTGCAAATTTGGCCACATGCAAAAATGAAGCATGTTGAAAAAGAATGGATAAGCATTGGCAAGCATACCTGAAGACAACAGTGCTTTCATTATCCTGGGAGTGGGAGGGAGGGGGCGGAGATGGACAATAGGGGGCCAACCCTTCAAGCCACTTCTAACAGACTTCATGTCCCTTAATGACAGGGATGCTGACATGCAGTGGGATGGTCTTTGCATACAGATAAATTGGATGACTACTTATTCATTATCTGGAGTTTTAGCCGCACTGTCCATTTAAGTAGGATCGCTGAATATGCAGTCCTAAACTTAAACAGATGAGTTATCCGCTTGAGTTAAGAGATATTTATGTCATCCTACTTAAACAGATAAACTTAACCAGACAGTAGCTGAATACTGTTGCTATTGGCTTAAGTTTAAACCATGCCTCTGGAGCACCTCTGTTGATGTATTCTTTTGATGAAGATCATTTTTAGCTGGACATTGAAATGTCTGGCTGAAAGTTATCTATTCACCTGCTCAAAATTTAAAAAAAAAGTGTATTAACTCGAGTTATAAATCCTATTGAATTTTGACTTCTAGAATTCTATCCCTCCAGTACCTTTCTTTCCCATCCCTTACAATTTCCATAAAACCACTCCCCCATTGCAACAATACTAGAGACTCCTGCTACCACCTTCTCACCCCACCTGAAGATGCATTTTTTCAGAGGTGTCCTACTGGTTGCTTGTGCCACTTCCCCCACTCTACCAATGCATCATTCCTGCAGCTGCTCCCAGCCTCAGATATCCATATCTCCTTTGTTACCATGCAGAATGTTACATCTATGGAGAGGGGGGCACGGACTCTGTTCTCCTACCCTCCTTCTGAAGCTGACTGCTTCACTGCACCTGCATGGCTTGTTTTAATTACTCATGGCATCTTGGTTGTCATGTAACTGCATCAGCAGAATTACACACCACTACAGTAACATAGTATATGACAGAAGATAAAGACCAGTATGGTCCATCTAGTCTGCCCAGTAAGGCCGGTAGAGAGGTTATAACCACTGGTCTGTGCAAGTCACCCCTCCTCTATTTATTGACGTATATTTGTTTGCTTTGATTTTATCCTTTTGCTATAAAGGGATCCACTGGGTCTGTCCTATGCCATTTTGAATTCTGTCACTGTATTTGCCCCCCACCACCTCCATCGGGAGGGCATTCCATGCATCCATCATCCTTTCATTGAAAAAGTATTTCCTGATGTTTCTTTTAAATTTACTGCCTTGCAACTTCATTGGATGCCCTCTAGAATATAAGGTGACATTTTACTTACCAGTTAATGCCCTTTCCTTTAGTCCTGCTAGACCAGTCCAGACAAATGGGTTGTGTTCCCTTACCAGCAGATTGGTGGAGACAAAGAACCAATGAAAAGCCCAGGTTTCAATGACATTACTCCAATGCCTCTATTTGTCACAGCCATCAGTATTCGTCCCAAAGCATATGGAAGAAACATGGCAAGCCTCACACAACCTCAACCGTGGGCGACAATGAGAGATCAACAGTAGAGAACTATGTGCAGGAAAGCCTAAACAGAAGGCTGTCAGAAGATGAACCTGCCGAGCCAAGTATAAAAATCATAGTGGACCCAAGGGTATCATGGCAGAAGAACAGAGCAAATACAGTTTCATGAGCGGGTTCTGGACTAGTCTAGCAAGACTCAAGAAAAGGACATTAACTGGTAAGTAAAATGCAACCTTCCATATTGTCCTGCTAGACCAGTCTAGACAAGTGAGATGTACCAAAGCTACAACCTCACTTGGCAGGAAGAAGACACAGCAGCTCGCAAAACTCCTGAGCCAAAGGCCATGTCCACCCACACACGGACATCCAAGCGGTAATGCTTGACTAAAGTGAAAAGTGATTTTCACTTCACTGCCAGACAAATGTCTGCAGGGGCTACCGAGCACCACTTCGCCCACGAGGACACTTGTTCTCAGGTAAAATGGCTGCACAACCCTCCAGAAATGTCTGATTTAGCAACAGACATGTCAAGGCAATGACCTTCTTAATCCAGCACCCCAAAGTCAACTTAGCTTCTGCATCCACCCTTGCACATGCCAGCAAAGAATACAAAAAGATGGTCAGACTTACGAAAGGAATTCGTAACATCTAAGTACCGGAGGAATACCCTCTGTACATCCACATGACAAAGATTATCCTTCCCCTGACACTGCTCCAGGTTCATGTGAAAGGGAGAAGCACCTTAGGCAAGAAGGAAGGCACAGACTGAATGGAAATTGCCTTCTTTGAAAAAGACAGATAAGGATCTCAGCAAGACAGAGCCTGCAGTTTGGAAAGCCACCTTCCGGAACAAATCGCAACCAAGACAACAGTCTTGAGCGTCAGATCTTTTAAGGTAGTGCGCTTTAATGGCTCAAAAGGCACCACCATTAAGGGCCCTGAGCACCAGACACAGATCCTAGGAAGGGAACACAGACCAGAAGGAAGGACGAAGACACCAAACCCCCAGAGAAAAGCGCAAGACATCCGGGTGCAACACTAGAGACTTACCAGACACCGGACCACAGAAACAGGCCAAAGCTGCCACCTGAACTTTCAGGGAGCTAAGGGAAAGACCCTTCTCCAGGCCATCCTGTAGAAAGGCCAATAGACGGGGGATACCTTGGCTTCCTCAGGAACCGAGTGCAGCACCATTGCTCAAAGAGGCACCAGGCCTGCAAGTATGCTAGCTTGTTAGACCTACTCCAGGCTCCGAGCAGAGTGGAGATCACCGCTGCAGAGCAGCCCCCTTACATGCTAGCTGTCTCGTTTCAAGAGCCAAGCTGTAAGCGAGAAGGGAAGTGGGTCCTCCAGGACAATCAGTCCCTGGTGCAATAGGCTCTGAGACAAGGGCAACCAAAGAGGGAGGCACCTGCAGGAGTTACATCGGGTCTCCAACCATGCTCTCCTCCACCAATCCAGCACCACTAGATTGCCCTTGGATCTATTTTGGAGTGACTCCAGTGACAGAATCAACTGAAATGCCTCCTGATGCAACTCCCACTCTGAGATCCAAAGAGTACCAGCTGAGGAAATCTGCTTCCACATTGTCCACTCCGGCAATGTGCTGAGCTGGCAAGGCTAGGAGGTTCTTCTCTGCCTGGGCAAACAGGATTGCTATCTCCAGAGCTACCCTGGCATTCCTCAGGCTGCCTTGCTGATTGACATAAGCCACTGCTGTGATGTTGACCAAAAACATTCTAACCACCTGGCCCTTGATCAGGGGCCAGAAATGCAAAAGAGCCAACCTGATGGCCCTCGCCTTGAGGCGGTTGGTGGACCATACCACTTCCCTGTGGTTCCAACAGCCCTAGGCTGTACGGTCTTTGTAATGAGCTCCCCAGCTCAAGAGACTGGCATCTGTCATCAGAAGGATCTAGGAGAAATTGTCCAATGGAACACCCTTCCTCAAATGACAGTGCTGCTGACACCGCCACAGGCTGGCCTTCACATCATCGGAAGCGAGAAGCCTATGCTGGAACTCTTGAGAACTCAGGGACCACAGAATCAACAGGGGCTGCTGGAGAGGCCAAATGTGAGCATGCTCTGAGGGCAACATCTCCTTGGTCGCTGCCAGCAATCTGAGGAGCAGAAGATAATCCCAGACTCTGAGAGCCTGCTGCACAAAAAACAGTTCCAGTCAAGCCAACAGCCTTTGACTCTCTTCTCTGGCTGGAAAACTTTGCCCACTTGAGTGTCAACATGTACTCCCAGGAACACTACAGACTGGGAAGGCAACAGCTGGCTCTTTCCCAGATTGATTACCCAGCCAAGGCTTTCCAAAAGGGGGCACCACTTGGGATACCACCCAAGATGAATCTGAAAGGGAGTGGGCCCGGATGAGCCAGTCATCCAGATAAGGATGGACACAGAACCCTTGGCACCACAGCCGCTACCACCATGACCTGGGAGAAAAATCTTCAGGGTGATGGAAGGCCCGAAAGTAAGGATGGCAAACAGAGTGAGAGTCAAGCATAGCAACACACCGATACTTTTGCTGATCCAACCAGAATGGGATATGAAAAATATGCCTCGGCAGATCCAGAGGAGCCAAGAACTCCCCTCAGTGCACTGCTTGAATCCGAGCACAAGCTTTCCATCCGGAGTGCAGGATGCGCAAGTGCTCATTAGCCCTCTTGAGGTCCAGTATGGGTTGGAAGGAGCCATTCTTTTGGGTACCACGAAATAGGAGTCTCTGCCCTTGCCCCACTCGTCTGGCGGGAAGGGCATCACCACCTTTAGGTGCAGCAATTTGTCCAAGGTTATCCGCACAGCAGTAGTTGATCACAGACCCACACAAGGGGAGATGAAGTCATTTTGAACTGGCTCTTTGCATTCCAAGACATAGCCAAACTGAATGGTATCCAAACAGAAGCTTCCCCTTAAAAACCAGTTGGGCCAACTGGGCTTTGGAAGATATGTCTGCTGCCGAGTGCCGGAGCCAAATCCAAAGCCATGATACAGTCACCAGGGCACCATCTGTGGCTGCCAAATGTACCAGGTCATGCATTGCATCAGAAAGGAAGGCCGTAGCCAACTCCAGAAGAAGGGAAGTACCATCCAGTGGAAGAGACTGAATCCATTGGAGCAGGGTTCAAGACATCAGGCTGGTATATACTACCAGCTGCAGAATAGCCGCCGCATGGTGAACTGGCTCCTCGAGCACAAATCCACCTTACAGTCCAGAAAATCCTTTAAGGCCAATCCGCCTTCCACAGGAATGGTGGTCTGTCTGGTAACCGCCATGACCTGTGCATCCACCTTGAGAATGCCAAACCATTCAACACACTCCTCTGGCAGAGCGTAGATCTTACACACACTTGACCCTTTATGCAGGGAGTTGGGAGAGTCTCACTCCAACCAGATCATATTTAGAAATGGGAAGACAATAGTGGATTTTCATACCCCTTGAAGGAGCGAGTGCACCTTTCAGCTCCTGCTCTGGTGTTGGATGGAACCATCAAGTTCAAGGCAGATGAAACTGACAATCGATGCCATCAGCCATCTGAATCCAAGTCATAGTCAAAATCTCAGCTCCCAGCTGTTACCCATCTTCAGGGGGACACCCCACGCTGTGGATGCTTAGTCAAAGGCAATTTAACAGGACTTCCACTCTCTGCCTGCCCCACACAAGACTGCAGCTGGAGGGTCGCAGGGTCTGAATTTCCATTCAATACGGATCAGGCCTTTGCAAAAACAAAGAATTCTGAGTTAGACAATACGGAGTCTGGAAGCTCTCCTTTTGGAAATGATCCCCGCAACACCAAGGGACACAGCCACAACAGACCCATAGAGGACGAAGAGCGGCTCACAGCATGGTCTCCGGATCCTCTGGCCTGCTGAATATCCTTCACCACAGCAACATCTGTCACATTCTGCCCTAAGGCTGGCAAGGCCAGACTAATCACATCCCATGGCTGAAAGAGGGGGGAACGGGCCCTCCAGGGACGACTCAAACTGCCATGTAAGAAGTGCAGAGTCCAGAATCTGGAAATGAGGCACCTTGCTTGCCACAGGTCAAACGTTTCCTGGAAGAAGACATAGCCAAAGGCAAGTATCACAACCGTGCACACTAAGGCTGCAGCAGCCCAAAGGCACATGTTAACTGTGCTTTCACTGCGGTGCACACCGATTGTGCTTTAATTGCGGCACAAATTAACTACGTTTTTACTGCAATGCACATTAGAGGCGATAGGGTAGGAATGTATGTTGGAGCCGCTTGGACAGAACGTGCATACAGACTGTGCAACCGCTAGGCGCACAAGAGGAGAAAATGATACTTATATGTGCAGAAAATGACAGGAAGCTCCCATACTGCGCCAATGGTCGTCAGCAGTGTACCCCGAATTGTGTCCCACACAGACTGATTCGGGAGCCCCCAACAAGGACAATGATACAGTCAAGCCTTGATACTCAACCTCTGAGAGCGCCAGACAGAGGAACCATGCTGGGCTCAGCTCTACTCCCATAAATTTGTTTTATTGGCTTTGCAGCACTGTGGTTAAGATGGCTGGCAGGCAGGCAGGCAGATCCCTCTGAGAACCACCTGTGATCTTTGGGAGAGAGCCGGGGGGTGGGGGACAGAGGAAGAGGGAGGGAGCGCTGAGGTTGTAGGAGGCTGCTGCACTCTTCCAGATCCTTCCAAATCCTTTACATTTTGTGACAGCTCAACAGGCTCTTATGATAAGAGCTTGGAGCTGAACCAAATTTTCCCTCCTCCTATGGCTACTGAAAAGACCGCAGTCTAGTGGTGCCTCCTACATCGCACTCAAGACAGACAGTTACCTTCAAAGTGGTCTGTAATGAGAGTTTTTATCGATCTTTTCCCTCTCAATTCTTCAGATTGTCTTCAGAGAGGAGAAAATCCATCCACCTTCTGCTGGAGACAAAAAAAATACTGATGGGACCTCTGCTGGGTGAGGCATGGGAGTGATGTCACTGAAATCTGGGCTTTTCACTATCTCTGCCAATCTGCTGGTAGGGGAACACAACCCACTTGTCTGGACCGATCTTTCAGAACGATATGGAACCACTTTTACTCTAACACTTCTCTGATCATCTAATATCTCCATTCCTGTGCCTGTATTAGGGTGGAGATTCCATTGCAAATGACTGATTTTCAGTATAGCTCTTTGTACAATCAAACTTTGTTCTATTGGTGTCTGAGGTTTAGTGATATCTTACTAACAAAGAGAGTCAGCAGCCCTGTCTGAAGATGGGGAAGAAGGTGGCTCTAGATCAGCCTGAAATACATTTGGAGAAAAGCGTTAAGTAATTCCCATTTTATCACTGTGAATGATAATTTGTGATCCCACAGGGTAAAAAAGCATCCTGTGGAACTCCTGCTGTTTACAAAGAACAGAACAGCTGCACTCAGCACATAAAACTAGATATCTCTTAGAGGGCGCTGTGGTCCCTTTAAAAATGGCAATCCCAGAGTGGGGGAGGGCCCACTTTTGCATACTGCCAAGGCTCTAAAGGTGCATTTTTTCCCAGATATGGCAATACAGGTAACACCATAGTTTGGTAAATTCCATGCTGTTTTATCACCAGGGTCTGTACCAACAACAGCTCCATCACAACAACAACAACAACAACAACAACAAGTTGGGAAAGTTTCCACACTCCTTCAACCAAACAGATTTCGGATATCATCTCTGCTCTCAATACTAGCACTGCCCCTACTGATCCTTGCCCAGTTCAATGGCTCAAAGCAACCAAGCATAACTTCCTCAGTTATATACACAATATCGTATCCATATCCCTATCTCAAGGAATAATACCCGAACAACTTAAACTAGCCTCAATAAGGCCTATCCTCAAAAAAACAAACCTGGATAAGAACAATCCAGCGGCTTACAGGCCAATCTCTAGCATACCATTCCTAGCCAAAGTAATAGAAAAAGCAGTACAGCTACAACTCGACGACCATGCCCCACTCGATCTACATCAACATGGCTTTCGCCCCAACCATGGAGTTGAAACACTGCTGCTATATCTGTTCAATGATATCACCCAGACCATAGACAATTACAGGCAAGGATCTTTATTGATCTTCTTAGATATATCAGCGGCTTTCGACACAGTTGACCACACTATCCTCCTATCAAGATTGGAAAGTATCGGTATCTCTGGTACTGTCCTTAGTTGGTTTAACTCTTACTTAACAAACAGGCAGTTTCAGGTTAAAATTGGAAACAACACTTCACAGCCTACAAATATCAAACAAGGAGTACCTCAGGGATCTGCGCTTTCTTCCCTTCTATTCAACATTTTTATTCAGCCAATTTGTCAAATTATGGCAGCCCATCAAATAAGTTATACGATTTATGCAGATGACATCATGATTTATACACCGATTGATCTCATCAATCCCGACTACAGCAAGATCACAAATTGCCTTGACAACATGTCTTCCTGGCTCACACGCAATAACCTTGCCTTAAACTACAATAAAACAGAGGCGCTTATTGTCACTCGAAACACCGACTTCAACCCCCCACCTTTCATTAAATACAACAACATTACAATACCAGTTAAGGATGAAGTTAGATATCTTGGAATTACCCTCGATAAAGGTCTAACCCTCCAGTCACACATCAGAAAAACTGTGAGGTCTGCATACTACAGAATGAAAGTGATTAGACGCCTCAAGCCCTTACTCTCATATGACCACTTCCGGTCTGTCTGCCGAGCCTTAATAACTCCTATTCTGGACTTTTGTAATCCTATCTACTAGGGTCTTTCAAAACACTCACTTAAACCTCTTCAGATGGCTCAGAACACGGCAGCCAGAATTATTGCTGGCTCAGCATCTCAAGATCACATTACCCCTACTCTCAAAGAGCTCCACTGGCTTCCAATAAGCCAGCGCGTCAAATACAAGATGGTAATTAATATATTCAAGATCAGACATAAATGCTCTGCTTTTAGCCTTCATAATCTCTTACTCCAGAATAACAACAGGCCAAGAAGAATAACTACATCAAACACCCTCAGCACCCCAAGTAGTTTCAGAAAAGCGTGTAAATGTACTACACAAAGGGCAATTTCCTTATCGGCCCCACTTATATGGAACTCTCTCCCTCCCGATGTGCGATCCATGGATGATTTAAAGGAGTTCAGAAAACAACTGAAATTTGTACTATTCACTGAGTACTATGGCACAGACATCTAACAAGTCTCTATTATTATAGCCTGCATGTAACTTGTTTTACTGTAGCAGTTCCTTGATGTTGTGTATCCCAATTTTACCTTCACTCTTTAGTTTAGTCAGTGTATGCCCCCCTGTCTCTGTTCTCCCCTCTTGTGTCTTGGTAACTGCTTTGATTTAAGGAAAAGGCGGTATAGAAAACCTGTTAAATAAATAAATAAATAAACAATGCCTGGATTGGAGAGGCTATAAAGTGTAGTTACTTGTAACAGGTGATCTCCTGGAAAAGCAGGAATTTAGTCTTCGCATATGGGTGATGTCTGTACGGACGGAGCATGCATGGGAATGCTCCCCAGTGTCCAATAGGAAAGCCTTTGTGAGCATCTCACTATGCCTGCATTGCTGCCTTCCCAACTCTCCCTCCTCAGTTGAGTTTGTAGCTGAGAGAAATGAAGAAACCTACAACTCCTAGGGGAGAAGGGTGGGTTGTGAAGACTAAATTCCTGCTGTTTCTGGAGATCACCTGTTACAGGTGAATAACTACACTATCTCCAGGAATAAGCAGGAATATAGTCTTCACATATGGGACTCCCTAGCTCCCAGATGCCAGAGGGAATGACCTCAAAACTGTTAGATTTGCCACAGGGCAGAGTTAAAGAGGTCATAGTCCTTCATGGATGTCTGATATCATTCCGGGATGGAGGGTAGGAGTTGCCATTAAGTCTGAAAGAGGTGCTGGAGAATACCTTGACCAAACATGGTTTCCCGGCGGAAGTCCTTGTCTAGACAGTAATGAGCAGCAAAGGTATGGACTGAAGACCAAGTTGCTGCTTTGCAGATTTCATCAATGGCTACAGAGTGTAGATTTGCCATTGAGTTAGACATGGCACGAACATTATGACCTTCAAAGGATAGTCCTGCTTTGTCATAAGCAAATGAAATGCAATCTGCTATTCATTTAGAAAGGGTTGCCAGTATCCAAATGTACTCTAAGTGACTGGGATCAAAGAAGAGGAACAACAGAGCCTTTACGGTGCTCAGCTGTTCTTTGAAGATAGAATGCCAAGGCACGTTTGCAGTCAAGGATATGGAGGGTTGCCTCTGCCCTAGACAAATGTGGTCTAGGAAAAAAGACATCAAGGTAGGCTGACTGATTCAAATGGAAAGGAGACAGCACCTTTGGCATGAAATGGGGGTGTCTCCTTAGGACAACCTTGTCATGGTGGAACAGTGTGTAAGGTGGATCTACCACCAAAGCCTGAAACTCACTAATGCATCTAGCTGAAGTGAGTGCAACAAGGAAGATGACCTTCTATGTCAGAAACATTAGCGAGGTAGTGGCTAAGGGTTCAAAGGGTAGCTTGAGAAATTGCCTTAGAACGACACGGAGATCCCAGGTGGTGGTCTAATGGGAGGTTTGGTGAGCAAGAGACCTTTCATGAAGTGCACCACAAGCAGCTGTAAGGAAATTGGTTGTCCATCCAGGAGATGGTGAAAGGCTGCGATGGCACTCAGGTGAATTCTCACCAAGTTGGTCTTCAGATCGGAAGAGGATAGATGGAGGAGATACTGAAGGTGCGCCTCCAATGGAGTCGAGAAGGGATTAAGGTCCTTCTGGGAACAAAAAACAGAAAATCTACAAAACTTGAAAGCATAAGAACGTCTGGTGGATGGCTTTCTAGAGGCTAAGAGGATCTCTTTTACTTCTTATTTATTTTATTTTATTTATTTAACAGCTTTTATATACCGCACTTTTGATATCAGCGCGGTTTACATTTTAACAAATTTTGTACTTAAACATAAAACAAATGTTAAGTTTACAGAGAACAGGGAGTAAAAACATGGATAACAGGGATTAACAATTAACAGATATTTTTAAATATTTACAATAGGTTCTTAAATGCTCGAGCTCTAAAGGTAGGGTTTGTGAGGCTTGGTCTAGATCGAGTGGTAAGATTGAGTAAGATTAAGATCCTGTAATACTATGGTTTCAGCAGCCATGCCGTGATGTGGAGAGACTGTGGATTGGGATGGGGCAGCATCCCCTCCTCTTGAGAGAAGAGATCTAGAGTAGATCCAAGATCTAGGGATTGAGTCTGAGACAGATGTAGTAAGAGAGAGAACCACAGTAGACGTGGCCAACGTGGGGCTAAGAGTATCATGAAGTCCCTGTCTGCCTGGAGCTTGAAAAGTGTCTTGGGAATGGGAGGAAAAGCATACAAGAACTCTCTACCCCAGTGGAGATGAAAAGTATCCACCACCTGGTTGCCTGACATGGGAGTTCTGGTGCAGAAGTGGGGAAGTTTGGCATTCTGCGGCGTGGCAAACAGGTCTTTCTCTGGAGTCCCCCAGGTCTGAAAAATGAAGGATGCTGTCTGTGTGGAGAGATCATTTGAGGGGAAAGAGGACTGACTCAAACTGTCTGCTAAGACATTTTACTCCCCTGGAAGATATACCGCTTGTAGATGTATCTGATGAGTAATGGCAAAGGACCAGAGATGGAGAGCCTCTCTGCAGTGGGGCCAAGATCCTGCTCCCCCTTGTTTGTTCACACAGAATATGGCTACCTGATTGGACCAGGACCCTCTGAGAACTTAGATGTCCCTGAAAAACTATGAGGGTGTTGTAGATTGCCAAAAGTTCCAGTAAATTTATCTGGAGTTTGGACGACTCCTCTGTCCAAATGCCCTGAGTGGAGAGGGACCCTAGATGGGCCCCCTACCCTGTTTGGAGGCATCCATTGTCAGGGTACATTGATGTGGAGGCAACTGAAAAGGTGACCCGATGAGGAGATTCTCTGGGGAACACCACCATAGAAGAGATGTGGCCAGAAGGCAGACACTGATATTTTGTCCGAGAGATGGCCTGAGACCTGTGTTCACTGGGAAGCCAAAGCCCATTGGGCTGTGTGCATATGCAGGCATGCATGTGGTACTACATTTACTGCTGAGGCCATATGACCTAGAAGTTATAGCATTTCTCGGGCAGTGAGATGATCTCTGACACGGGCCTCAGATGCCAGCTGAATGAGATGAGAACAGCGGGGCTGAGGTAGAAATGTTGAGTATTTCAGAGCTCCTATGAACTCTAGTGCTTGAGTAGGAGCGAGATGGGACTTCGGAAGATTTATCATGAATCCCAAGCATTGAAGTACCTGCATGGTATGAGAGAGAGACAGGTGAACCTCCTGGGAGGTTCCTGCCTTTATGAGTCAGTCGTCTAAGTAAGGGAAGACAAATATCCCTAGAGATCTTAGAAATGTGGCCACGACCGCCATGCACTTTGTGAAGACTCTTGGGGCAGAGGCCAGTCCGAATGGCAGGACCCTGTACTGATAATGTCTTCCTTGAAACATGAAGCATAGATATTTCCTGGATGAATCAGGATATGTGTGTATGCTTCTTTGAGATCTAGAGAACAGAGACATCCTGACTCTGGAGCTAGGGTAGGAGGGTCCCTAGAAAGACCATCTTGAACTTCTTGCAGACAAGAAACTTCTTTAGGTTTCTGAGGTCCAGGATAGGTCTGTATCCCCCAGTTTTCTTTGTTATGATAAGTACGTAGAGTAGAAACCCACTCCTTGTTGGGATGTTGGTACTTCCTCATGGCATCTCCTGACAGCAGAGAGGGGGGACCTCTTGTAGCAAAAGAGCAGTGAGAGGAGCTGAGAAGTATATTCACCTACAGACTCTGCCCCCCTCCACAATTGTAAGGGAAGTCTGTAACCCTCCTCCATTATGGTCAGGGTCCAGTGCTCTGAAGTGATTAGATGCTACCTGTGTGCATAGTGACAGAGTCTGCCAGCAATGATTGAAAGAGACGGTCTTCAGAGGCAGAGTGGCTATGTTCTCTAGGAAAAAATAAAAAAACAGGCACAGGTCTGCGGAGCTGGTTGGTTTTTAGGAATCTGTGGCTTCTTCTGCTGCTTGGGAGGCTGTTGCCTCTTTTGAGTACCCCGAGGTTGGTACTGCGAAGCAGGGGTGTAAGAAGGGTAAAATTTCTTCTTCTTACTGAAGAAAGTCGACTTTGCAGCTGCTTTCTTCTTAGCTGGGTTGGCAGTGGTTCTAGAAAGCTTGTTTAAGGTAGTATTCTCAGACTCCAACTGAGATGCCTTGTTGTGCCAATCTTTGCCAAAAAGGTTTTCACCTGTGCAAGGAATATTCCAGTTTATCCTTAGCCTGATTCCATTGTTCAAGATCTGACACTTGACGCCAAGTAATCCTGTGTGTTCCAATGCAGACCAAGTGGCCCTACTGGTATACTCATAACCATCAAAAGTTGCCCTATTTGCAAACTTTGATAGATTTTGGGTATGTTTGACCAATGTGAAATAGTCAGCTGTCTTATCAGAGAGAAGAGGAGCCATTGACTCAAGATCTCTAGTAAATTCACTAAGGAACATACTCATATGGAGTATGTATGAACTTATCCTGGCTGAAAGCATTGATGCCCAAAAGCTTCTGTACCAGGAGGGTTCAAAGAATGTATCTTTGAGCTTTTGATTTGACGCATTGCCGATTCCACCACCACTTAGAGATGAGGCAACTGAGTCTTTTGGAATCCAGGAGACTCCAGTACTCGATACATGGTATGGGACATCTCCCACATCCAGAGCATGAGGTCCTGGAGGATGCAGTGAACTAGAATGGTGGCAGCCTTTTTAGGAGCCATAGGGTATTGAAGGATTTCTAATTCCTCAGCCCTAGGTTCTTTTTCAGATGTTACTGTAATGGATAGGCCCCTGGCCAGGTCCCAAATAAACTTCTGAAAAGACATGTCCTCAGGAGGGGACATGCGGCTTACCGGAGAGGGAGATGGATCTTCCGGTATACTTTGAATCACTCGGATATTGATCGATTCCTCATCAGATGAATCAGAAGATTCAAAGTATTGATGAGAGTGATATCCGCGCTCTGCTAAGGCCCGCTAACCATCAAAATCGGTATTGGATTGGGGAGCTTGTCTGGAAGAGCCACCGGTACCAGGGATGGATTCAAGAGAAGATATGGGTGGTAGCGATTCGATTGGTACAAACCCCAATGCGGACTGCATTGGTACCATGGATAGTGCCGGTGTCGGCGGTACCGTCGGTATGGGTTTGATTGGAACAGATGCTGCAAGTAAGGCTGACAAGTTGCACTCAATGGCGAGGATACTCTGATCTATAGAGCCCGCTGATGCTTGGGTATCGGTACCGGAAATGCGGACTATTGTCCCAGAGCATGGTACAGGAGCTGTCCAGAGGTGGAGGCCTCGGAGCTTCCTGGGACCCCTCAATGACTTTGGAGGAAAGGTCCCCCCGCTGAGGTAGTTTGGCTGGCTGATTCACCTCTAGGGCAATGCTTAAGGCATCTCGATTCTTAGAAAGAGATCTACCCTTGGGGATCTGTGTGTCTTCAAAGACTTAAGTTTTGATATCTGAGATCCATGAGAGGAAGACGATGCCCTTGATGCTAAAGACACTGCGTCTGAGGCAAAGAGTGTTCCTAACTTTGCATCTCGATTCTGCAGGTCTCTCTTTGTCCTTTATGTAGGAAGATGACATTCTGAAGGCTGGTGGTCAGGCCCAAGGCAGTTGAGACACCAGTCGTGGGTGTCGGTCGACGAGATGGTATACTTAGAATATTTCTTAAAACCACTAGCTGTTTTTTCCATAATGCCGAAGCAAATAGTAGGCTTAAGGCCTAAAATGGCATTGATGTGCCCAAGAAAGTTCTAATTCACTTTTTAGAAAAAGAAAGAGAATAGAAAACAACCACGGTAATTGGTCCCGGCTTTCACGGGAAGATAAACGTGACCACAAAAAACAAGAGAAATAAAATAAACACATTTTCTGTGGTGATAGGATTTGCTCCTGCTGGCTCTGTGGAAAATGAAGAACTGAGGAGGGAGAGTTGGGAAGGTAGCAATGCAGGTTCAGTGGGATACCCCCAAAGGCTTTCTTTCCTATTGGATGCTAGGGAGCGTTCCCACGTGGCCTCCGTCGGTACCAACGTCACCTACAGTATATGTGAAGACTACATTCCTGCTGCTTCCTGGAGATACGTAGGGTCAAAATCCTTCAAGGCTGATGGCATCACAGTCCAGTGGGCTAGTTTCAATTAGGTTGGAAAGCAAAATGAGGAGGCCAAAACTGCTAGATGAAAAATAGATAATTAAAAAATTATATATATAGCCTGATCCATCAAGAATTCAAGGAACCTCTCCTATGTGGCTCCACAACTACCTGGTTTGTGTTAAATCTGTCTCCATGCTAGATGCAAGTCAGCGAGTGGGAACAGAAAAGCAGACATGGAATAAAATGTTTTATGAAAGCCTCCCCAACTGTACATTTTTCACATTCTACTGTCTAAAAGATACAATTTAAAATGCACTAAAATAGGAGCTTGTTTTACTGATCTACACAATGTGTTCTACATTTTCAGCGCAAACCTGAATTTCTGTAGTGAGTAAATTATTGGGAATGCTGCTAAAAGAGAGAACAGTGAGGTTTCTGGAGTCCAATGGATTGCAGGATCTGAGGCAGCATGAGTTTACCAGAGGCAGGTCTTGTCAGACAAATCTGATTGATTTCTTTGACTGGGTGATTAGGGAGCTGGACCGAGGGAGAGCCCTAGATGTGGTGTACTTAGATTTCAGTAAAGCCTTTGACACCGTTCCTCACAGGCGACTTATAAACAAACTGAGCACCCTAGGAATGGACCCCAAAGTGATCGACTGGGTTAGAAATTGGTGGAGTGGGAGGCGACAGGTAAATGGAGCTCACTCTGAGGAGAAGGTGGTTACCAGTGGTATGCCGCAAGGACCTGTCCTTGGTCCAATTATTTTTTAACGTCTTTGTTAGTGATATTATGGAAGCGCTGTCTGGTAAGAGTTGCCTCTTTGTGGATGATACCAAAATCTGCAATAGAGCAGACATGCAGGAAGGAGCAGATATTAAGAGAGAAATAGCTAAGAATGGTCAAGAATTTGGCAGCCGAGATTTAATGCTAAAAAATGCCGGGTCATGCATTTGGGCTGCAAAAATCCAAGGGAGCAGTACAATGTAGGGGAAACGTACATCTGAGCAAGAAAGAAGAGCGGGACCTGGGCGTGGTTATTTCTGATGTTCCAAAAGTGGCTAAATAGGTAGAAAAGGCAATAACAAAAGCCAAAAGGATGCTTGGGTGCATAGGGAGAGGAATGGCCAGCAGACAAAAGGAGGCTCTATATAAATCTCTGGTGCGACCTTATTTGGAGTATTGTGTGCAATTCTGGAGACTGCACCTTCAAAAGGCTATAAACAGGATGGAGTCTGTGCAAAGGGTGGCTACTAAATTGGTTTGTGGTCTGCATTATAAAGCATATGAAGACAGACTTAAAGATCTTAATATTTATACGTGAGATGAAAGGCGAGGATAGAGGAGATAAGATAGACACATTTAAATACCTCTGTAGCATACATGCATAGGAGGAGAGCCTCTTTCGATTGAATACAAGCTCTACTACGAGGGGACATCTGATGAGGGTGGAAGGGGATAGACTCAGGAGCAATATGCGTGAATATTTCTTAACGGAAAGGATGGTAGATACGTGGAATAGTCTCCCAGTGGAGGTGGTAGAGATGAGGACAGTATCTGAATTCAAAAAAAGCATGGGACAAACACAGAGGATCTCTAAAGGAAAAAAGGGACTACTGTAATTGATATAGAAGGCAGACTAGTAAGGCCATGCCGTCCTTTTTCTGCCATCATGTTTCCATGTGAAAGAACAATTATAGAAATATTATGAAGTAATTAAGAATAAAAAACAAAAAATAGTCTTGATTGTACAAGCCTTCAAAGCCATCAGAACAAATTCAAATGATCTGTTTTCAGAAACTGCTTTTACAAGACCCATAATAAGTTATAGAGCCCATTCATGTCCAAGCTCAGCAGATTCTACTACTACTACTGATCATTTGTATATCACTACAAAGCATACGCAGTGCTGCACAAGCATATGTAAAAGATGGCCCTGCTGAGAGCTTACACTCTAGTTAAGACAGACAACACAACAGCTGAGGAGAAGAATAAATCTAGGGTATAGTAAGACAGCACATAGGAGACTAAGCGGATCAGGATCCAAATACTCCTGGAAGAAGAATCAAACTGTGAATTTGAAGCAAAGATCTAAACTTCTCTTACCAAAGTTCGATGTAAACAATTGTCGTTTTGTTCCCTGTAAACTGCCTTGATTCCCAGATAAGGGGATATATAAAAATAGATAAATTAATGAATAAACAAACATGTCAAACATGGAGCTGCCGCAAGAACTCTAGGATAAAGTTAAACAGATTAGGGAACTAGCTACAAGAATATTTCAATATGTTTGCACACCCCTTGAAACAATGTCGGGTCCATTACTATAAAGTGAAATCAGTCTGGCACCCTCAAGATACTGCCTTGATCAGGCCATCTTTGCAAAGTAACCAACCATGCACTAAGGAAACTGCCGAGGAAGGTCACTGTGAAGCCTAAGAGGTCTCTGACTGAAACTGGGGACATTTCAAGATCCCTCCCATACAGGCTGTGTTTGTGGAGTAAAGCCACTGTGGAAGAGCCAAATGATGTGGGCATAGCATTTGCCAAGAAATAGTTTCAGGAGAAGACTTTGTGGTCTGAGACTGAATTGGAACTTTTTGATCTCAATATTAAGTAATACATGTGGTGTAAAAAAAAAGCTCATCACCCTGCCAGCACCATTCCTAGAGTCAAGCACAGTGGTTGCGGGGAAAGGGCAAAAACTGCACCATCCTGCTGTGCAAAGCTGGTAAACATCTGTCCTAAGAGAGACATGAATACAAGACACTTCCACCAAGTACTGTGTTAAGGGATGTGAAGACTTGTCATCAAGATTGTTATAATTAAGAAGAAATCAAACTATTTTGAAAAAGTAATTATTCTTTCACATTGATAGTGCAGAATATGTTGTGTAGATCAACAAAACTCCTCCAACTTTAATGCATTTTAAAGTTGTATATTTTAGAAAACAGAATGTGAAAAATGCAAGAAGGCGTGAAGACTTCTGTAAGGGACTGTAAATAGCTGCTCTTTATGAGGTGCTCTACAGTCAATCAGCCAGCATATTGCACTATTAAAAAAAAACGAAATAACCCTATGTAACCATCCCCATATCACTTCTGGAACTGTGTTGAAACTCAGACATTGATTGCATTTTGGAGCAAGTATCTATATTAGGTCAAAGCATAATCAAACGCTGGAATTCACTGCTGGAGGATGTAGTAAAAGCTAATAGTGCAGCTGGGTTTAAAAGAGGTTTGGACAAGTTCCTGGAGGAAAAAGTCCATAAACTATTATTAAAGTGGACTAGGATAAGCAGCCTGAAATTTGCATACCTTCTAGGAACCTGACAGGTACTTGTGACCTGGAATGGCCACTGTTGGAAACAGAATACTGGGCTTGATGGACCTTTGGTCTGACCCAGTATGGCATATCTTATGTGTGTCCCTTTATAACACTCAGCCAATGGATTTATTTGATTCAAAGGGCTCTTTACAGCAGAATGTGGCAAGGATTGTAAATAATGCATATAGATTATTCAGGGGGATCAGAATTCAGCAAATCATAGCTACAGTCTGAGAGAATATGCACAACAATGGGGGGGGGAGCGGCCCCCCCCCCCAAACCAACCAACCAACCAACCAACCATAAGCGTGTCTTTGCACCAGCCTGGTGTTTAATAAAGTCCCAAAGCCTTCCCATTGCTGCAGCTTCAAGGAGGTCTGCAAGAATTTCTGTCCCTCTTAATCCTTGCCCCCCCCCCCCATGACAATGGACTGCTTACTGCCACCAAAAGTGGAAGCAGAACCACAATGCTGCCATGTTCATTCTGTGCTTAAACCTTCCCTTGGACAAAAAAAAAATGAATGAACAAACAATTTCTTAGTGCATGAATAGTTATTTTGAACTGGACATTCCTCCTGTTCCTAAGTCAATCAACACTATGACTGAACAATATGGACCTTCATGCACAACTACTCAGTCTGGTCATTGCAGTGATCATTCTAAGCCAGAGGTGTTCAGATCCAGGGCCCTGCATCTGGCCACTAGGTGTCGCCACTGTGCCATGGCATGCCCCTCCAGGGGTTGTGAATGTTGCTTCAGAATTGTCCCCAGCCTAATCTATTATGTTATGTCTTTCCTGAACTCCCATCTTTTGCAGCTGGTGATCCAGAGTTTTCCTAAAAATATTTGCTATCAAGAAAGTCTGTTGGAAAATCAAATCTCCCTTCAGTTGGCCAAGTCAGCTTTCCAAGCTTTCAGAAAATCTTTCCACAGAATGAAGAGTCGTATCTAGAGGTAACCCATTACACCAGACATGAGAGGAGTGGCGGGAGGAGGGGGTTGAGGGGAAGGGCAAGATAATGACAACACTGTTGTATTTTATGGGATGTGGCACCCAGAGGAAGTAAAGGAAGGGGGGGGGGATAAAAACCTTTCATCGGATTAGGAGCTGTGAGGTTCCGTGAGCAAATCATTGAGAGCATTGCGTGCAGCCTGTCTTCCTCTTCCTCATCGTCATCAACGGAGACAGAACGACTGGCAGCTAAATGGTGGTAGTTAATAGTTACTGCTCAAAGAGAATAGCGAGAGGAGCAAAAGAAAAAAAAAAACAAAAAGAAAAGATTTTTGTGAGAGTGTTTCTCTCAGGATACAGTTAAGTACACATGAGTCAGAACAGTTTGCAACCTAACTTTCAATGCTTCTGTTCTATTTAGTGTTTCAACCATAAGGTGCCCGTGGGATAGAATCTAAAGGCACTCTGCATAAATGGCCTCCCTAAGTATGCCTAGAGACCAGTACAAGATCCTCCAAGATAAATCTGGTTCATGGTTCAATATCGCCGCTGACCAGCTAGCTACTGGTGCTGCCCACAAAATGCCCCGTTGCTAACTGGTTAGTGACAGTGCATTTAATCGGGTTAGGTGGAGAAGTGAGCAGGATCATGTAAATCCCTTTGAATATCCCTTTCCCTCCCCCCCCCCCCCCCCCGAAAAAAAGAAAAAAAATGGAAGTTGTCAAACAATAGGCCATCAGATACATTTCATTTTTGTTTTTCATACCCACCACAATGACCAATTGCCTTCTGCAACTGCTACTTCTGTTTATCATTCATATAGCGCTACAAGGCATACGCAGTGCTGTACACATACACATAAGAGAAAGTCCCTGCTCCACAGCGCTTACAATCTATTCAAGAAGACAATCAGAACATAGGGAATTAGGGTAGGCCTTTGAGGGAAATGATTAAGAGAAACACACTGGGAGTTGAACAGGAGAATAAAGCAGTCTGGATCCAAAAGAAGCCTTGAAGAGAGGTGCTCAGATTTCGCAGTTACTCACCTGCAGCAGGTGTTCTCTGTGGCCAGCAGGAATAAGTCCTCACATATGGGTGACAACACTGACAGAGCCCCATGTGGGAACGCTCCCCAGCTTCCATTGGAAGCTTTTGGGAGGCTCCATCATGCATGTGTGTGTGCCTTTCCACCTGCCATGGCACCATCTTCTCCAGTATGATAAAAACGCTATAGCAGAAGACAACTCATTGTCAAGGTGGGAGGGTTTTGAGGACTTATTCCTGCTGTCCATGGAGAACACCGCTACAGGAGAGTAACTATGCATTCTCCGTTGACAAGCAGGAAGTATGACTTCATGTAAGGGACACCAAAGCTATAGGCTACCGAAAACCAAGGAGGCAACAAGCTCAACAAAATCAGAACTGGAGAAACAATATGGAGTAGCAGAGGTAGTCTCCTGGGGGGACTCACTGACTCGAAATCCACATCAGTGCTCTTACTCCTCCACAAGGATTCTCTTTTTGGACAGACAGAAGGGCCTTGGTGGGAAGGAGCTGAACCTAGTCCCCAAAGAAATGCCAGAGTACAGACTGGACAAAGTTGCTATTGCATCGAGAATCCCCTTCTGGACAATGTGATGTGAATGTGTGGATGGAAGACCATGTCGCAACCCTGCAGAACTCTTCTACTGAGACTGAGCACAAGTTGGCCACCGATGCAGCCATGGCTCTGATATTGTGAGCCATAACATGACCATCAAGGCTCAGGCCAGCTTGGGAATAAGCAAAAGAGATGCAATCTGCTAGCCAAATTGACAAACTGCATTTGGAAATGGCAGCCCTGAGCTTGCTGGGGTCAAGAGAGACAAACAGATGGGTGGACTTTCGGTGAGACCTCATCCGCTAGAGGTAGAAGGCCAAGGCTTGCTTGCAGTCCAGCGTATGCAATACTGCCTCCCCTCTGTGAGCATGAGGACTAGGAAAGAAGGTGGGTAATGCAATTGCCTGGATGAGATGGAAAGTGGAAACCACCTTTAGGAGGAAACATGGATGAGTGCATAAGACCACTCTGCTATGGTGGAATCTGGTTCAAGACAGATGAGCCACCAGGGCTTGGAGTTCACTTCCGAGGTAACCACCACAAGAAACAAGACCTTCCAGGTAAGGAACTTCAGACAACAGGAAGCAAGTGGCTCAAAGGGCGCCAACATGAGCTGCACCAAAACTACATTGAAGTTCCAAGCCACCGTTGGGGGCCTAAGAGAGGAGCAGACCTCGCATAAAGCAAACTACCAGAGGTTAAGCCAAGATGGACTTTCCCCTGAGCCGCGATGGTAGGCCTTGATTGCGCTCAGGTGAAGCCAGACAGAATGGACTTGAGACCCGACGCAGAGAGGTGCAGGAGGTACTCGAGTAACCTGTTGATGGAGCAAGAGAAGGGCTCTAGAACCTGGTCAAGACACCAGGCAGCAAACCATATCCACTTGAAGATATAAGACTACTACTACTACTGAACATTTGTATAGTGCTACAAGATGTATGCAGCGCTGCACAGGCACATGTAAAAGACAGTCCCTGTTCATCAGAGCTTACAATCTAGTCAAGACAGTCAACACAGTAACTGTAGACATAGAGGAGTGGCCTAGTGGTTGGGGCAAGGTACTACACGCCAGAAGGTCGGTGGTTCAAATCCCACTAGAGGACAGCAACCTTGGGCCGGAAGGACTGGGGTTTCTAGTCTCACAGGTGCTCCTTGTGGTCTTGGGCAAGCCACTTAACCCTCCATTGCCCATGTTCCCTGTAAGTATTAGTGTATGTGTCTCATATCCCCTCGTGTTAAATGTATCCCCCAACCGCTTTGACCCAGTGAAAAGCGGGATATAAATGCAGATAAATAAAATAAAATAAATAAAATAAATGGGGAATGGTAAGGAAACACAAAGGAGATTAAGCAAATCAAGAAAAGAAAGTGGCAGTGAAGAGGCAGGACCTCCATGACTCACTCGGGCAGTTTGAGCTCTGACAGGACTATTTGCTCAATGTCCACACCATGAGAGCCAAGGACAAGATGTTGGGTTGAAGCAGACTCCCATCCTCCTGAGAGATGAGTCACAACCACCGAGGTTACTAATGAGAGAGCCACAGCAGCAGGGGAAACTACAGTTGTCTGGGCCAAAACAGAGCAATGAGAATTATCAAGCCCTTTTGACCTAGTTTCCACAGGGTCTTCGCTATGAATGGAATGGGGGATACGCATAGAGCAGGCCCACCCCTCAGGGCAAGAGGAAGGCATCTGGCATGAGCTAGTCTTTTGAGACCACCCTGGAGAAGAACCGATCCACTTGGGCATTTTTCGGAGTGGCAAATATATCTATCAAGGGGGTACTCCACGACAAAGATCTGGGCCACGACCTCCCTGTTCAGAGTCCACTCATGCGGCTGTAGTACGTGGCTCAGATCTGCCAGAGAATTGATTTCCCCTGGCAGGTAAGTCGCTCTCAACTCCATACCATGAGCGATGGCAAACTTCTAGAAGTGGACCGCCTCCCAGCACAGGAGATACAACCCTGGGCCCCCTGCTTTTTGATGTAGTATATCGCCACTTGATTATCGGTCTGGATCAGGACAATCTGGTTGGCAAGGTGGTTCCTGAACACTCTGAGAGTGTTTGCTATGGTACGGAGCTCCAGGAAGTTGATCTGGTAGAGGCTCTCTCGCTTAGACCACACACCTTGCATGCAAAGGCCATCCAGATGTGCCCCCCGGCCCAGCTTGGATGCATTCGTCGTCATTAGCCACTGGGGGGGGGGCGCAATACCTGGAAGGGGAGACCTCTGAGTAGGTTCTGAGAATCCAGTCACTAGTACAGGGACTGGACCAGATGCATGGTGATTGCTACCTGGCCGTGGATACAGCCAGTAGCCTGTTTTCACTCAGTCCGTTTATTTTGTCTCATTGACAAACAAGCTAGGGGAGTGATGTGCACTATTGAGGCCATATGCCCAAGCACCTTTAACATCCCACGAGCCATTATCTGGCACCTCTGCTGGACATCATAGTCCATAACCATCAGCCTCTGCAGATGGGCCAGCAAAAGAAAAGGCACGAGCTTGAGAGGCTGATTAGCTTCAGCTGCTGAGAGGGCTGGAGGTGGGACTTGGGGTAGTTGATTATGAACCCCAACAGCTTGAGCACATGTGTGGTCAGCTGAGTAGACTGACAAACTCCATCCAGAGTAGAGCTCTGAATGAGCCAGTCATCCAAATAGGGGTAGACAAGCACCCCCATGGTATGGAGGATAAGCGGCCACTACTGCAACACAAGTGAAGACCCAGTGTAGTGCAGCCTGACCAAAGGAAAACATGTGGTACTCGAAGTGCTGGTTCCCCAGGACAAACTGGAGATATTTCCTGTGGGCGCAATGGATGGGGATGTGTGTATACGCATTCTTAAGATCCAGGGAGCATAGTCAATTCTTTTGCTAAAGGTAAGGGAGCAGAGTCCCCAGCAAAACCATCTTGAACTTTTCTCGCACCAGAAAGGCAATGAGGTCTTGGAGGTCTAGGATGAGCCAAACCCCCCTTCCCATTTTCTTGGAGACCAGGAAATACCTGGAATAGAACCTCTGCTCTACCTGAATGGAAAACTTCTAAATCAGAATGACCACCTGGATTATAAATGCAAAAAGAAGGGCCCTCTGAAATGCAGCAATGCACTAATATAACAAAACTGTTATTTTTGTCGGGTATAACAAACAGGAGAGTTGAAAATTACTCTACTCGGATGCTTGTAAAACCCTTTTTAATAAAAATGTGAAAAAGAACTTATTTATTTATTTATTTTTATTTAACCTGTTTTTTTATACCGCCTTCTCCTGAAATCAAAGCG
Organism: Ichthyophis bannanicus; assembly: GCA_033557465.1. Lineage (NCBI taxonomy): Eukaryota > Metazoa > Chordata > Amphibia > Gymnophiona > Ichthyophiidae > Ichthyophis > Ichthyophis bannanicus. Next base: position 233,571,262 of record CM066042.1, read on the forward strand.
GTTTACATTAAACTCAGAACATGAACAGGATACATTATAAATGGTTTGGGATGAACAGGGGAGAACTATTTACAATTTGTTTAACATATTTACACAATAACATGAGGCTGTGTTTGTTTGGATATGAATAGGCATTTGGGTCCATATGGATCAGTCAAGGAGGGGGGGGGGAGAGAAACTTTAAGTTTAGGTGATGTGATCATAGTGATCTGTGAACAGGAAGGTTTTAAGTTTTTTACGGAAGTCTTTAATGTCTCCAGTTGCACGTATATCTTCAGGGAGGGAGTACCAGAGTTGTGGTGCGGCTAGGGAAAATGCTCTTTTGGAGGTTGATTGCTTGCTCTTTCTGGAGTCAGGAGGGATGTTGATTATGTGCTTGTTTCTGGTTCTTTTAGAGCAGGGGGAGGCTTCTTTTGTGATTAGTGAATCGAGCACATCTGCTGAGAGATGATGGATGATTTTAAAGATGTTTAATATGGTCTTGAATTTGGTTCATGATTGAATTGGAAGCCAGTGTAGTTGATGCAGTACTGGTGTAATCTGGTTTTGGTGGTTCCGCTGATGATTCGTGCTGTTATGTTTTGAACCATCTGTAGTGGGTGCATGACTTCTTTTGTTAGACCCTTGTATATCGAGTTTCCATAGTCCAGAATCGGTATGATGAAGGTTTGGCAAACAGTTCGGAAATGGTCTTGTAGAAGTGTTTAAGTCTTCTTATAAGGTTCAGTTTGCAATATGCTTTTGTTGCATTTAGCTTTATGTGTGATTGGAGGTTGATGTTTTTAATCTATTATTATGCCAAGATATCGCACCTCTTCTTTCACAGGAATGGCTTGGTTTAGAAGTTGGATTTATTGAGGAGGGTTGAAGTTTGTGTTACCACTGATGTATAATGCATCTGTTTTTTATAATTCAGTGATAAGTTGTTTTTGCTGAGCCAGAGGGCTACATTTTCTATGCATTTTGTTATGGTTGTAAGGTTTGGTGCATAGCATGAGGTCATCAGCATATAGATGAAATAGAATTCCATGTTTTTTGATGGTGTCACAAATAGGGTGCATGTATATGTTGAAAAGTATTGATGAGAGTGCCGATCCTTGTGTGAAGGGTTGTGAGTAGTTTGTTCCACATTTAACTTGTTGTATTCTGTTTTTTTGGTATGAAGTGAACCATTTTAATGTGGTATTGCAAATGCCAATTTCTTGGAGGCGTCTGATTAGGATGGGATGTGAAACAGAGTCAAATGCAGAGGATATATCCATGAAGATGAGGAGAGAGCCATTTTTTGTTGTCAATTCCTTTTAGGATGTTATCAAAGAGTGATGTTAGGAGAGTTTCTACATTGTAACGTGGTTTGAAGCCATGTTGTTGTGGGTCAAGTGGAGTGTTGAGATCTGTGTGTTCCTGGAGTTGTAATTGTACTGTCTTCTCTATGATCTTAGCAAGAAAAGGTAGACTGGAGATTGGTCTATATTTATATTTATTTATTTTAGTTTCTTATATACCGCACTATTTAGTATCAGCGCGGTTTACATGGAACGTTACAGGATCGGTTTTGCAGAGTGTGGTGTTTTTTAGGATTGGTCGTATGGAGGCTTGTTTTAGGGGAGGAAGGCATATATCCTTCAGATCGGGATAGTTTGACTATTTTTTGTACGTATGGGCTGATTTGCTCCTTGGTAGTTTTTATCCATTGCACTGGACATGGGTCGTTAGGAGAGGTGGTGGTGTTGAATGAGGAGATTGTTTGTTCTATTTGTTTATGGGATGGTATGTTGTGTGGATGCTTGGGTTTCCATGTTGATATAATTTACATTTGTAGTAGCTGGATGTAAATTATATCAGCATGGAAACCCAAGCATCTTATCTTAAGTGTTTGATGATTCAATAAGAAACATCCCTTCAAACATCATTTTTTCATCCTATTACACCTGCAGGCACTGCATTTGTCTCTTGCGATTACCGGCGTCTTACTTCCAGTCATTTCATGGATCCCAATTCACAGTTCTACACTTGAGGCAGGACCCTACGTTGGCCTGAAACATGCATGTTGTGTATAGATATCTTCACTGCATTTGAAGGGATGTTTCTGATTGAATCGTCGGACACTTAAGATAAGTTCTTTTTCACATTCAGATGAATTTTATTAAAAAGGGTTTTACAAGCATCCAAGTAATTTTCAGCTCTCCTCCTGTTTGTTATACCCGACAAAAATAACAGTTTTGTTATATTAGTGCATTGCTGTGTTTCAGAGGGCCCTTCTTTTTGCATCTACCTGAATGGGAGGCACCAGCTCTATGGCAAGGTTGGCGGAGATCTCTCTTTGCAGCAAGTTAAGGTGCAGATCATCCAGGAAATATTCCCTTGGGGGGGGGGGGGGGGGCAAGGTGCAGCATATAGCTACTCTGGACTATCTGTAATACCCATGAGTTGTTGGTGATGAGAGGACACCTGTGGACAAAGTGGATAAGCCGCGCCCCCCCCCTCCACTGGGAGGTACTCATCTGCTACAATGGGCAGATTGACTATGCTCCACAGGAACCAGTCAAAACCCCACCCCTCTCTTGAGCTGCAGGGTGAGCTGAGCCTTCTGAGACTTCTCCTGTCACTACTGGTGAGGGGCATGTGCCTTTTGCTGCAAGCTTTGAGAGCTTGAAAAGTACCTGTGCTTATGCTGGTAGTTTGATTTTTTTGGTCCCTGGTACCTTTTTCAAGAGGGATCAGAAGTCTTTCTCAAGAGCCTGGTGATGGTGATGTGCTGCTTCTCTATATCACCAACCTTGGCCTCCGCCTGATCCCTGAAAAGGTTCTCTCCTCTACACGGCATATCTGCCAGCTTGTTCTGGATCGACAACTTCACGTCTAAGAACTGGATCCAGGCAAGCCAGCATGCCCTAATGCCCACTGCCACTGCCCTGCAAACCGACTCAAAAGTATCATAGGTTGCCCGTACCATGTACTTGGAGCAGCCCTTGCTGTGGTCCACCAGGGCTTGGTAGGCATCCAGCCACTCTGGAGGCATAAACGAGCCCAGCTCAGCAAGGTCCAGCATGATGTCCTTTAGGAATATGCTCATGTACAGTAAGTACAACAGGACCCTGGCCATCAACATGGAGCTCTGGAAGCATCGCCGGCCAAAGGAATCCAACGTGTGTGTCTTCCTACCTGGGGGCATCGAGGAGTGAGTCTTACTGTTCTTGATTATTTTCAGGGGCAGATTCCACCACCAGAGAGTGGTGTGGAAGTTGAAGCTTCACAAAGCCAGGGGCCTTCTGAACCCAATACATCGAGTCCAGCCTCCTGCTGACAGTAGGTATCATGAAGGGGTTCTTTCACATTCTAACCTGCAGCCTCTGCAAGATCCAGTGCACTGTCATGACCTCTTTCAGGGCTGATGGGTACTGCAGGATCTCCAGCTCCTCTGCCCTGGGCTCAACCTTTGCCTCTAGGGAAAAAGGGGATGGCCTTGGCCATATCCCTAACAAAGTCATCAAAGAACATGTCCTTGGGAGAGACTTCTGGGGTTCATGAGGAGAAGAGGGATCCAACAGAAGTTCAAGAGACCTGATTCCACATTGGTCGCCCAGCCATCCAAGTCTGACTCTGAAAGGAAGTCGAAGTATCATTTGGACAACTCCCAACGCTTCCCCCCAACTGCATGACGACGGGGGAGTATTGATGGGATCTGTGTGGCATCAAGTGTTTCTTGGGTTTCACCGGGACATCAGACCTCGACACACTCAATAGTGAAATAGCCATGCGGACCGGCATTGACTTCAATCAGCACCCTGATGCTGCCTCAGGCAACGCATGAATCTCGAGTATCGGTTGCAGAATTTGCGGTGACTATGCAATCAGCATTGCAGGCCCAGCTTGTGGTCATGCCAGCACTGCTGCCATGTGCCTCAAGGGTCCGGAGGCACTTCTCAAGGACTGCTGCTTCTGAAGGTCTTGGGGCTGGAACAGCTTTGGCCATCTTCTCTGGCATCCCCCCTCTGAGGTATTGGGCCCAGGAACGTCGGGGGATGCATGGGATTTAGCCCTGTGCTTGGAGGGCTCCCACTTTGACGTAGACAGGGTCGGTTCCTTCCTCGGTCCGATACTGATCGACAGCTGCCTCTGCAGGCCACTGCGGACCCTCAGCTCCGAGTGAGCTCAAGTACTCCTCGATATCGACATCTCAGCATGCAATAGTGGGGCCATTAGGATTTATGAAGAGCCGATGATGTGGACTCAGAGTGCTGCCTGAAGAGGGACATCTGCTGCTTCTTCTGATCCTTCAGGCCCATTCCAATCATCTGCAGGCACAGATTGCAAGAGGAGGGCTGATCGTTGGGCCCCAAGCACTGAAGGCACCAGTTGTGCTGCTAAAACAGGATTGTGAGGTTTCTGGAGTCCAGTGGATTGCAGGATACGAGGCAGCATGAGTTTTACCAGAGGCAGGTCTTGTCAGATAAATCTGATTGATTTCTTTGACTGGGTGACCAGGGAATTGGACCAAGGGAGAGTTCTAGATGTGATAGTGCCTCTGTATAAGTCTTTGGTGCGACCTCATTTGGAGTATAGTGTGCAATTCTGGAGACCGCACCTTCAAAAGGATATAAACAGGATGGAGTCATTACAGAAGGTGGCTACTAAAATGGTTAGTGGTCTTCATTATAAAGCATGGAGGACAGACTTAAAGATCTTAATATGTACACCTAAGAGGGAAGACGTTTAAATACCTCCATGGCATAAATGCACAGGGGCAGAGCCTCTTTTGATTGAAAGCAAGTTCTGCTATGAGGGAACATGGGATGAAGGTAAAAGGGGGTAGATTCAGGAGTGATATGTGAAAATATTTCTTTACGGAAAGAGTGATGGATCCGTGGAATAGTCTCCCAGTGGAGGTGGTAGAGATGAGGACAGTATCTGAATTCAATAAAAGCATGGGACAAACACAGAGAATCTCCAAAGGAAAAAAGGGAACTGTTGTAGTTGTTGATATGGAAAGACAGACTAGATAGCCCATGTGATCTTTTTCTGTCATAATTTTTCTATGTTTCTATTTCAATAAAGCCTTTGACACCATGCCATACAGGCAACTTATAAACAAATTCATCATCCTTAGGAAGGACACTAAAGTGACCGAATGGGTTAGAAATTGGTTGAGTAGGAGGTGACAGGTAAATGGGACTCGCTCTGAGGAGAAGGCTGTTACCAGTGGTGTGCCCCAGGGATCTGTCCTAGGTCTGATTCTTTTTAACAACTTTGTTAGTGATACTGCAGAAGGGCTGTTGGATAAGATTTGCCTCTTTGCAAATGATACCAAAATCTGCAATAGAGTAGACACCCAGGAAGGAGTACATAACATGAGGAGGGATCTAGTTAAGTTTGAATAGTTAAGATTTTGGCAGCTGAGATTTAATGCAAAAAAAATGCCAGGTCATGCACTTGTACTCCAAAAAACCAAGGGAGCAGTACAGTGTAGGAGGCGAAGTACTTCTGTCCATGAAAGAAGAGCAGGACCTTGACATAATTGTTTATGATGATCTTTAAGTAGCTAAACATGTAGAAAAGGCGACAGCAAAAGCCAGAAGGATTTTTGGGTGCATAAGGAGAGGAATAGCCAGCAGGAAAAAAAAAGGAAGGGATAGTGCCTCTGTATAAGTCTCTGGTGCGACCTCATTTGGAGGATTGTGTGCAGTCTGAGACCACACCTTCAAAAAGATGGAGTCGGTACAGATGATGGCTTCTAAAATGGTTTGTGGTCTTCGTTATAAAGCATATGAAAAGAGATTTAAGCATCTTAATATTTATTTATTTACATTCTCTTATATACCGCGCTATTCTGCATCAATGCGGTTTACATTGAACAAACTGAAATTACATTGAACAGGGCATTATAACTTGGAGATAACTATTTTACAAGGAACATGGGCTATGGAGGGTTAAGTGGCTTGCCCAAGACCACAAGGAGCACCTGTGGGACTACAAACCCCAGTCCTTCCGGTCCAAGGTTGCTGTCCTCTAGTGGGATTTGAACCCCCGACCTTCTGGCCTGAAGTACCTTGCCCCAACCACTAGGCCACTCCTCCACTCCAATATGTATACATTAGAGGAAAGGCAGGAGATATGATAGAGACATTTAAATACCTCTGTGGCATAAATGCACAAAAGGAGAGCCTCTTCCACTGAAAGCAAGTTCTGCTGTGAGGGGGACATAGGATGAGCGTGAAAGGGAATAGACTCAGGAGAAATATGCAGAAATATTTTTTTATGGAAAGAGTGGTAGATGCATGGAATAGTCTCCCAGTGCAGGTAGTAGAAACAAGGACAGTATCTGAATTTAAGAAAGCATGGGACAAACACAGAGTATCTCTAAAGGAAAAAAGGAGACTATTGTAGTTGATATGGAAGGGCAGACTAGATAGACCATATGGTCTTTTTCTGCCGTCATGTTTCTGTGATTTTATGTCCATGATTAAAATAGTCTGGGCACATTTCGTGCACTTCTTAAAACCGCTGACTGCCTTTTGAGACATGTCCGGTAAGACAGCCAAGGCAAGGTCAATGGTGCCAACCACGGAGAAAAAAAATGGAGGAATCTGAAAAAGGAACAAAAAAAAAAAAAAGTGTGTGTGTTGGAAAAAAGCGATGCAGGGCCAATGCTGCCGACAGCAGGCAAAAAATACAAGTGAATACTGGGGACGATGGAACTGCGGCAGGCATACGCGCATGGTGGAGCCTCAGCAAAGCTTCGAATAGAAGCTGGGGAGCGTTTCCATGTGGAACTCATCTGTGACATCACCTGTAAGTGAGGGCTTACTTCCTGCTTGTCTACAGAGTAGAATGCATTAACTCACATTTTAGCTTTCTTTAAGAGCAAACTGAGGCGGTGCTACAACCATACGGAACATTTTAAATCTTTTTTTTTTTTTTGCGAACATTTTGGAGTGGCAGTTGAAATAAAGCCTCTCTCTTTTTTCTTTATCAGACAACACCAAAAATTAAGATCCTGCTCCTGTTTTCAAAATCAGCTACATTTTCCCATGCAAAAGTTGCTTTTAAAGGGTCAGTGTCACTTTTCCCACTAGGGATCTATGACACAGTCAGTCAAAAGCACACTATTTCTCTTACTGTAAATCTAAACCTCCACCTTTCACAAATTTTCTTCATCTATCTCACTCCCTCTAGAAATAAACAGATCTTTTTTTTTTTGCAGTCACATCCTCTTTTACTTCCAAAGTATTATAAATTGAAACATACAGCAAATGTTCACAATACAATATAGCCAGAGCTTTGGCACCCCCCCCCCCTCCCCGGGTAGTCTATTTTTCAGAATATCCGCAAAGTGAATATATCTCCAGGAACAAGCAGGAATAAGTCATCACATATGGGTACGTCGGTACCGACGGAGCCTGCGCGGGAAAGCTCCCCAGCTTTTCAGATGAAAAGCTTTTGGGGCCTCCCACTGCACATGCGCGCTGCCTTCCCGCCTTCCTGACCAGCTCTCCTCAGTTCTTCTTTTTCCGCGGAGCCAGCAGGTCGTGTTCCTGTCACCGCTGAAGAATTTGTTACTTTTGTTTGTTTCTTTAGACCGCGTACCTGCCTTCCCTATACCGAAACCGGTATCGCCGGTCTTTCTTTCTTTCTATAAAAAAAAAAAAAAAAAGACTTTTTAAATTTTCTTCAGCACAGCTTGGTACCCGTTGTTAGGCCTTAAGGCCTACACAAATTCTCCTCATGGAGAAGCCAGTCCCTGGTTTTAAAAAATGTACCAAATGCAGTGCTGTCATTTCTGTCACAGACACCCATGAATGGTGTCTCAAATGTTTGGGACCTGAACACTCCATACCGGACTGCCCATCCTGCACCCAGATGTCTAAACGCGGTTTGCAGAACCGGGCTAACAAGCTCCATGTGCTGTTTCCTTCAGAAGCATCACAGTCATCCAGGTCTTCCTCTCCGGATGGATCTCAGGTAACCAAAACTTCTGTGGGCAAATCCTCTAAAAGCAAATCTCTTTCTAAAGATCGAGAGGCTCTCAATTCTGAGTTCGAGGATTCTGCCCAGGCCAAAAAACCCCGGCGGGAGGTTCCGGCCTCCAAAGCAATCATGGGGTCACAGGTTGACTTCGATGGCACGGCCTCGACAGATCACCTGTTGGACTGCTCTGGGGTACCGGCCCATACCGGTACCGACATCCAGGCAGTAGTGGCATCTATGGGCAGTACTGTCCAGACCATGCAGCAAGCCGTTCTGGCATTCATTAAGGCTGCGACGCCCTCGGTACCGATTTCATCGGTACCGACCCCGGTTCCGGTATCTACACCGGAACCGAGACCATCGACTTCTAAACGTCGATCGGTTCCGCATGCCGGATTCCGGCTTTCGCCCCGGTACCGATCCCATGCCCGATACGCCCGATGTCGATACCGATCGGTATGCGTATCGTACATTGGCAGTACAGAGGGAAGACTCAGATACTTCTGATGAATTCAATTCCTCTGATGACTCTGCTGAGCTTACTCTTCCTGAGGAGCCCTCTTCTCCCAAGAGGAGGATGTCTCCTCCAGAGGATTTATCCTTTCAGGATTTTATTGTTGATGTAGCTAAAGCACTTTCTATTGCTACATCTTCTGAAAGAGAACCCAGATCAAAAAAATTGGACATTTTAGGATACTCAAAAGCTCCTAAAGAGGCAGTCACTCTGCCTGTCCATGAAATCCTTCAAGAACACTTGATGGATTTGTGGGAGACTCCTTTAACAATTTCTCCCCATTCCCGCAGGTTGGACACCATGTATCGGGTCCCTCCTTCGCCTGGGTTCCAGAAAACTCAGCTGCCTCACCACTCCACTGTGGTGAAGTCTGCCATGAAGAAAATAAAGAGTCCTAAAAGGCATTCTTCTACCCCTCCAGGGCGAGAATGTAAGAACCTAGACTCTTTTGGAAGAAAGATGTTCCAGGCTAGTATGCTTATAGCCAGGATCAACTCTTATAGCCTTTATATGGGCATGTATCTTGGGCAACTTGCCCTAAAAATACAGAATTCTGCCCCCTTTATCCCTGATGATCAAAGGGCGGACTTCTTTTCTATGGTGACACAACTTTCAGAGGTCTCCAAGTTCTCCAACAGGGCAGCCTTTGATTCCTTTGAAGTTGCAGGCAGAGCTTCGGGAATTGCTATTGCAGCCCGACGTCTCGCTTGGCTCCAGGCTTCTAACCTAGAACCCTGGGTTGTAGATGGCCTCAGGAATCTGCCCTGTACCGGTGAGAACTTATTTGGGGAAGACTGGCAGATTAAAGCTGCTCAAATGGATGCAGAAAATGCCACTCTAGATAGACTTTCCAAGTCTACTTCTACCCCTACCAAAAAGAAGCCTTTTAAAAGGCCTTACTATAAAAAGACCAGATTTCCCACAAATACTGGCCAGCAATCTGCTCAGCCTCGCCTTGCGGCTAAGCATCAACAATCTAAGCAGGTAAAGTCAAAGCCTGCAGTGTCTGCTACACCCCAGCAGGCTCAACCCCCTCAGGGGTTTTGACTTCCCTCTAGAGAACTTGCCGTTTCTGGCTCTAGAACAACCAGAGCCCCTCACCATTCCTGGAAGGCTAGCTCATTTTGCTCCCAGATGGGAACAAATCACATCAGAGCAATGGACCCTCTCTATTATCCGAGAGGGCTACAAACCTCATTTCTCCAGCCTTCCTCCCCATACCATGGTGAGGCAATTCAGTTCAAGAGTTTAATCTTTCTCAACCAGTGAAAGATATCCTTTATGCCTCTAGGAAACCCTCTACCAGGCGTTCCTATGCTTTCAAATGGAAACGTTTTTCCATTTGGTGTGCTCAACAGGGTCTTGACCCTCTGGCACTTCCTTTGAATTCTCTACTAGACTATCTCCTGCATCTTTCCAATGCAGGCCTCAAGACGAATTCAGTACAAGTCCATTTAAGTGCTATTACAGCATCCTTAAAACCTATAAATGGACAATCTGTTTCCTCTCATCCTCTTATTGCAAGATTCATGAGAGGCCTAACCCTCACTAAACCTCCCATCCGGCCTCCTCCGGTAGCATGGGACTTGAATTTAGTTCTGGGTCAACTTATGAAGCCACCTTTTGAACCGTTGGTATCTACCTCCCTGAAATTTCTTTCCTGGAAGGTCCTTTTCCTTATTGCAGTCACTTCGGCTCGCCGCATCAGTGAACTGCAGGCTTTGGTGGCAAATCCACCTTATACCAGATTTCATCATGATAAGGTGGTCCTTAGGACGAATCCCCACTTTATGCCTAAAGTGGTCTCGCCTTTTCATCTTAATCAAGAGGTATATCTACCTGTCTTTTTTCCGGCTCCTCATGCATCCAGTGCAGAGAGGAACCTTCATACTCTTGACTGTAAAAGGGCTCTCGCCTTTTACCTCAATAGAACTCAGCCACATCGAAAGTCTTCTCAGCTTTTCGTGGCTTTTGATCCTTCTCATTTGGGACTTCCAGTCACCAAACGCACACTTTCCAACTGGATTGCTCAGTGTATTTCCTTTGCTTACCAGAGTAAGAACATTTCTCTGGAAGGCCATGTCACAGCTCACAATGTGAGAGCCATGGCCACTTCTATGGCTCATCTTCACTCTGTATCCATAGATCAGATCTGTCGAGCAGCCACTTGGGCCTCGGTTCATACCTTCACAGCCCATTACTGCTTGGACAAGGACTCCCGCCGGGATGCCTTGTTTGGTCAGGCTGTCCTCAAACACCTGTTCCATACTTAAACAACTCCTGCCCACCTTCCCAGAATGGATGCCTGAGGTCCATACGAAGATGGTTACCCTTGGAGGGGGATCTCCCAGGCATCTCAGCTAGGGAGTCCCCATATGTGATGACTTATTCCTGCTTGTTCCTGGAAATAGCACAGTTACTTACCTGTAACAGGTGATCTCTGGGAACAGCAGGAATTAGTCATCACAACCCACCCACCTCCCCTAGGAGTTGTCTCTCTATTCCTCTATCTTCCTGTCCTCTCTCTCTATTGTCTCAGCTTTAAACTCGAACTGAGGAGAGCTGGTCAGGAAGGCGGGAAGGCAGCGCGCATGTGCAGTGGGAGGCCCCAAAAGCGTTTCATCTGAAAAGCTGGGGAGCTTTCCCGCGCAGGCTCCGTCGGTACCGACGTACCCATATGTGATGACTAATTCCTGCTGTTCCCAGAGATCACCTGTTACAGGTAAGTAACTGTGCTATATGAGTAGGCAGTGCATCCAAACCTACCTCGTGCATGCTCATTGTGGATATCCTGAAAATCACTCTGGCTAGGGGATACTTCAAGGTAGACGTTAGAACATTAGCTTAGGACCAGGGCTGGCCCATCCACTAGGTGAGCTAGGCAGCTGCCTAAGGCAGCTGGCCGGCCCTGGTGGGCAGTGGCAGTATTTCCCAAAAGCTTTTAGAAATACTGCCACTGCCCGCCTCTCCTTCCCGAGGTGGAATCAGTGGCAGCTGGGAGGGTGGCACAGCCGGGGTTTCTGCCTAGGGTGGTAGAAACCATTGGGCTGGTCCTGCTTAGGACGCATCACAATAACATTTTTAGTCAGCGTATAAACTCTGGAATTCATTATGAGAGGATGTAGTAAAAGCTGGGTTCAAAACAGGTTAGGATGAGTTCCTAGAGGAAAAGTCCATAAATCATTATTAAAGAGGACTGGGGAAATCCACTTCTTACTCCTGGGACAAGCAGCATGGAATGTGTATACCTTTGGGAAGCAGACCTGGAATGCCACTGCTGGAAACAGGATACTGGGCTTGATGGACCCTTGGTCTGACCTAGTATAGCATATCTTTTGTTCATTATAGAACCCATCTATATAATCACAAAAGACAGGTGACAGGACTTTAGTTAGCACTTTTTGTACAGGTTCCCAAACCTCTCTCCAGCTGTGTTTACTGCACCTACGGCTCTCTGGCTTCCATGCCTTTCTAGGGCTTGGCCACAGTTCCTGGTTCAGTGTTGTGTTTCTCAGACTCCTGGGCTGAGTCTTGTGCACCCACCTCTGAACTCCTTGTAGCTCACGGTCAGGAAAGGAAGTATGCAGGCACCTCTGCTCTCTGAGCTGTGCTTCTCTGGTACTTTCTTTACCAGGCACTTTCCAGGTTCCTCTCCTTTCTCTGTCTTCCTTGAAGATTTCTCCCTGGAGCTTTTCAGTGTGGAACTGTTTCTCTTGGAACTTGTTCCTTCTCTGTAAGGACCGCAAATCCAACTGCCTCTCCTTCTCTCCTCGGAGCCGTCTTCTTCCTCTCTCTTCTGCGTCTGCTGCTGCTGCCTCCCTTTTTGTCCTGTCTAAGCCATGCTTATAAAGCTGCTTCTCAGTTAGGGTTTCTCTCACCCTGACAAGGTGTGTCTGATTATCCCTTGAGTTGGTTATTGCATCATCCAAGCTTGGGTGTGTCAGCCTACCCTCTGATTCTTCGTGCTTGCTCCCTCTGGCTGCGCTTTGCAGTAACTGCACTTTAGGTCTATCACTTTCTTTAAAGGGATCAGTGATTTTTCCTATCTCCATAGGTTCACTGGCCTCTGCTTCATCACAGTACCGATGGAGCTTGCGTGGGAACGCTCCCCAGCGTCAAATACGAACGCTTTTGGGAGCATCCCTCAGCACATGCACGCTGCCTTCCCGCCTTTCCAACTGTCCCTCTTCAGTTAAATTTGTAGCTGAGTGAAAGGATAGAGGGAGAGAGGAAAGAGACAAAGAGATAGAGAGACAACTCCTAGGGGAGGTGGGTGGGTTGTGAAGACTAAATTCCTGCTGTTCCCGGAGATCACCTGTTACAGGTGAGTAACTACGCTATCTCCAGGAACAAGCAGGAATGTAGTCTTCACATAAGGGGACTCCCTAGCTGAAGATACCAGGGAGATGACCCCAGGAAGCTGCCACCAATAGTGAGGTGGGCCATGCTTCCTCCCATGGATCTCTGGCATCCTACCAGGGTTGGTGGGTAGGAGTTGAATTAGGTCTGAAAGAGATTATGAAGAACAGCTTGGCCAAAGAAGGCAACCCGACGGGAGGCTTTATCCAGGCAGTAGTGGGCTGTGAAGGTATGTACCGAAGCCCAGGTGGCTGCTCGACAAACGACCTGGAGGATTGGATGCATGCCTCTTTGCACTTTTCATCCTACGCATGGCTGATTCCACTACTATTGAATGGTGTGGCAGCTGAGTTTTCTGAAATCCAGGACATGGTGGAACCTGATACATAGTATCAAGTCTCCTAGAGTGAGGAGAAGTCAGAGGTGTCTCCCATATTCTGAGCATCAAGCTATGCAGAATTTCATGGATAGGCAGAGTGGCTGCCTCCTTAGGTGCTTTAGGATATTGGAGAATTTCCAATTCCTTTGTTCTGGGTTCCTCTTCAGGAGCTACTGTGATTGAAAGACCTTTGGCCATATCACGGATGAAATCCTGAAATGACATGTCCTCTGAAGGTGACATTCTGCGCTGGGGAGAAGAGGGATCCTCTAGGAGAAACCCTCTAGTGCCAGCAGAATTGTCAGAGTCTTCGGAATCAGAGGAATCGAAGTATTCCTGACCCCGATGCTCTTGCAATGCACGATCCCGGTACCGATCGAAGTCGGTACCGAGCTGACCTGGTACCGCTTTGTCAATTCCAGCCAGAGATGGCATGGGAAGAGTTCCCACTGTGGCTGGTACCATCGGTGTCGGTGGCCGTGGGACCACCGGTACCGCAGCTGAAAGAAGAGCTGCGATGTTGCGCTCGATAGCGAGGAACCTCTGGTCTGTCGACGCTGCCGATGCCTGGGTGTTGGTACCGGTAAGGACGGCCGGAACCCCTGAGCATGGCACAGGTAGTTCTTGCGAGGTTGAGGCCTCGAGAGCATCCTGAAGCCCCATCGATGCTTTGGAAGCCATTTTGCTGGTGTGGTTCCCTCAAGGGCAATGCCAATGGCCTCTCGATGCTTAGCAGGAGAGCTACCCTTTGAGGACCAAAAACTCAAACTACCACTCCTCACCTAAAACCTAAACCAAAAAAGGAGTGACCAACAGAAAAAAATGAGCAACCTCAAAACCCCAAAGGAATTATTTTTGTCGGAAGGTTGGCCATGAGGTTAAAAGCCTCTCGAAGCCATAACTTCCATTTTAATCCATTAAACATAGTCCCATGAAAGCCCACACAAGAGCTTAAGTAAGGTGGTAAAAAAAACATGAAGTGGTGCCACCTCTAAAACGCTTATAAAAGTGAAAACATTCAAAAACCACTTTAACTTATCTGAACCGCCATGATCATGAACTGCAGTCCATTTTCAAACAGCTCGCAGCAGCAGACATTCCCGAGGCAGTCCCAATCTTCAAAAATCGAAGTGTGAATGGCAACTTCCAAACTAATGAGGACTTTGCAAAAAAGCAGTTTTCCAAAAGAAGACACAGCACTGCGTTTCGGGCAAGTCAAAATTCAATGCCCTGTCTCAACGCTCAATCGAACTAATGAGGACTTTGCAAAAAAGCAGTTTTCCAAAAGAAGACACAGCACCTCCAGACGGCGTCTCGGAGCAGTGGAGGTGCTGGTTGCTTTCGATTTCGGCAGTTCGATTGAGCGTTGAGACAGGGCATTGAATTTTGACTTGCCCGAAACGCAGTGCTGTGTCTTCTTTTGGAAAAGATCATGAGCATGTCTAAGAAACTCATCAAAATCAGAACAAATCCATCAAATCCTAAGAAATTGGCCAAAAGGAAGACCTTTCTTTAAGGTCAGAGGGTGAAAGCTAGAGAACTTGAGCAATGTATTTCATTGGACTGATTTCCTAAATAGCGTCATATGAACAATCGTGAACAATCACTCCAAAAGTTCGAACAAAAATGGATTTTTCTTTGGGACACTATTGAACCATTGGGTCTCAAAGAACTGGACTGGATTAGTATCCTTTGATTTTCTTTTGGGACTATTTTTATTTTACAGCTATTGGTTCCTGCTGTTATTTAATCTTTGGGACTTGATGTTTGGCTTGGATCATTAATGAGCATGCGTCGGCGTCTCGGAGAAGTGGAGAGGCTGGGTTACACATTTCTTGGCAGTTCGTTCAAGCGTTGATACAGGGCATGAAAATTGTATATTCGCCCGAAACGCAGTGCTGTGTACTTTAATAACTGCTGCTGTTGACAATCTCATGAAAAGTGGGACTGGACGTTTCGTGGTCACTGACTGTTCTCCCGTGAAGATGTATTAAAGGCGGGGAGATGAAGGTTCAGATAAGTACCACTTTTTGTTTTCTACATATCAACAAATTCTTTTAAATTTTTGATTTTGGTATAGGTGACATCTCACTGTGGTGTTTTTACCTTACTAGCGGCTCCATGGAGGGTCTATTGAGTGGTTTAAATAAAACCGAGTAAAATGGAAGTTACAGCTTCGAGAGGCTAAGTTGATCCTCAGGGCTGATCTTCCGACAAAAAATATACTTACACGTTAGCTCACACAAAAAAATTGTTTACTCTTTTTTGGAAGAAAAGGCTGGCAATCTACTTCCAGTGATACATTGCTGGGTCGCTATGAGTCAGCACTGACTTGATGGCACTTAAAAAAAAAATAATTCTATAATTTAATAAAGCTTGTAAATACTTCCAGCCACAGTTCCAGTTCACTTGTGGCAGCCAAGGACCGACAGTCTACCTACCAGGTTGGTCCCGGATCCAAGAGCAGCCAAGCAAAGTGATTGGGCATGAAGGCATTAAATAAATTCTTCTCTGCCCCTAATAAACATAGTACCAAGATGAATGAAAATGTTCAGTGCTCCACAAATTCTGGGGTCAATATTCAAAGGCATTTATCCTGATAGCAGCTCCTACTGAGTGCGTAAAGCAAACTTCAGTGGCACTATCCGGATAGTCCCAGGGCAGTCTGTGGGTGGAGCAGGGGGTAGAGTTTATTGCTAGCCAATTAATGGGATTTTCAGCGGCACTATCTGGATAGCAATCGCGTAACAGCTGCCCTAAATGTGTGTGGATCGACTCTCTGGAAGAGTGGCTGAATATTGTGACCCGTCCTGGCCGCTTTGACCCGGTGAAAAGCGGGATATAAATGCAGCTAAATAAATGAATTGTAATAACATAAATAAATAATTCAGTGGCCTGGGGGCAGTGGACAGTGTACTTGATGGTATACAGAG
Organism: Ichthyophis bannanicus; assembly: GCA_033557465.1. NCBI lineage: Eukaryota > Metazoa > Chordata > Amphibia > Gymnophiona > Ichthyophiidae > Ichthyophis > Ichthyophis bannanicus. The sequence continues at coordinate 233,587,415 of CM066042.1, forward strand.
GCACTATCACCTCCTTTCTTCTCCTAGCCATTCCTCTCCGTATGCACCCAAGCATCCTTCTAGATTTTGCCATCGCCTTTTCTACCTGTTTAGCTACTTTAAGATCATCAGACACAACCACGCCTAGGTCCCGCTCTTCTTTAGTGGACAAAAGTACTTCACCCCCTATACTATATTGCTCCCTTGGATTACTGCAGCCCAAATGCATGACCTTACATTTTTTAACATTAAATCCCAGCTGCCAAATTCTAGACCATTCTTCAAGCTTAGCTAGATCCCTCCTCATGTTATCTACACCTTCCTGGGTGTCTACTCTATTGCAGATTTTGGTATCATCCGCAAAGAGGCAAACCTTACCTGACAGCTTTTCCGCTATATCACTAACAAAGATGTTAAAAAGAACTGGATCAAGGACAGATACCTGGGGCACACCACTGATAACATCCTTCTCCTCAGAGTGAGCTCCATTTACCTGTACTCTTTGTCGCCTCCACTCAACCAATTTCTAACCCAAACAGTAACTTTAGGATCCATCCCTAGGGTGCTCAGTTTGTTTATAAGTCGCCTGTGAGGAACGGTGTCAAAGGCTTTACTGAAATCTAAATACACCACATCTAGGGCTCTCCCTCGGTCCAACTCCCTGGTCACCCAGTCAAAGAAATCAACCAGATTTGACTGACAAGACCTGCCTCTGGTGAATCCATGCTGCCTCGGATCCTGTAATCCACTGGACTCCAGAAACCTCACTATTTTCTCTTTCAGCAGTGTTTCCAATAATTTACTCACCACCAAAGTTAAATTAACCGGCCTGTAGTTTTCAACCACATCCTTACTTCTGCTTTTGTGGGAAGGCACCACATGAGCCTCTCTCCAGTCCTTTGGCACCACTCCAGACTCCGAGGCATTGAAAAGGTCAGTCAGTGGAGCTGCTAGAAAGTCCCCAAGTTCCCTCAGTATTCTAAGGTGCATCCCATCCGGTCCCATCACTTTGTCTACTTTAAGTTGAGCTAGTTTCTCACGAACACCGTCTTCTGAAAATTGTTTAAGACGCCCCTCGCTTCTGTTCCTGTTTGTGGTTTGGTCCAACGGGCACCGGTACCGACCGACACTGATGCCGGTACCTACACCGGTACCGGTACCGATGATACCGGCCCCGGTGGGAATTTTTCCTACGCCATCTTTGGCTGGAATCGACAGATCAGTACCGGATCAACTCAGTACCGATCGATAGCGGGACCGTGCTTTGCATGAGCATCATAGTCGGGAATACTTCGAATCCTCCGATTCTGAAGACTCTGACAATTCTGCTGGTACTAGAGGGTTTCTCCCAGAAGATCCCTCTTCTCCCCAATGCAGAATGTCACCTCCAGAGGACATGTCTTTTCAGGATTTTATTCGTGATATGGCTAAGGGCCTCTCAATCATGGTGGCTCCTAAAGAGGAATCCAGAGCAAAGGAATTGGAAATTCTCCAATATCCTAAAGCTCCAAAAGGAGGCAGCCACTCTGCCCATCCATGAAATTCTGCATAATCTAATGCTCAGAATGTGGGAGACAGCTCTGACTACATCTCCTCACTCTAGGAGACTTGATACTATGTATCGAGTTCCGCCATGTCCTGGATTTCAAAAGACTCAGCTGCCACACCATTCAATGGCGGTGGAGTAAGCCATACGTAGGATGAAAAGTGCAAAGAGACATGCATCCAATCCTCCAGGTCGTGAATGCATGACTCTGGACGCTTTTGGGCGCCGAACCTTTCAGGCTTCCATGCTTTCAACTAGGATCAGTTCATATATACTATATATGGGAATGTTCCTCAAGGAAATTACAGGAGACTTGGAGCTTATGAGCCCATTTCTCCCAGATGACAATACTTTCTTGCTCTAGTTAAGCATGCTCAAGATGTCTTCAAGTTTGTAAATCGTGCAGCCTTTGACTGCTTTGAATGCATCAGCAGAACCTCTGCTATTGCCATTGGCGCACGACGGATTGCCTGGCTTCAGGCATCAGACTTGGGTACAGGACAAGTTAGGTAACATTCCTTGCACGGGAGAGAATCTCTTCGGCAAGAACTGCCAGGAAAGGGCTAACAAGTTAGATGCTGACAACACTACTCTAGATAGATTGTCGAAATCTACAGCAAATCCAGCCAAAAAGAAGCCTTATAAAAAAAAAACCTCTTTCAGCAAAAAGAGAATTTTATCCTTCCTATACCCAGCAGAGTCAAACTCGGGGTCAGGTTACCCAAAAGGGACAAACTAGACAGCAAAAGAAGCCAAAAGGCCCAAGGGCCCAACCAGCTCTGCAGGTTCAGCCCCCTCAAGGGCTTTGACTCCTTCCTAGAGAGCTTAGCTTTCCTGCCTCTGAGGGGTCCCCCAATATCCCAGACAGGTTATGCCACTTTGCCAACAGATGGCATCAGATAACAGCAGAAGATTGGACTTTGTCCATTATAGGAGAAGGGTAAAAGCTTCATTTTCACAGTATGCCCCCTCTTACAATTTTAAAGCAATTCAATTCTCAAACCTCCGCAGACAATCTGCTAGATCTCGAGGTCTCAACACTTCTTGCCCAAGGGGCAATAGAGGAGGTACCCATTCTTCAACGGGGTGCAGGGATCTACCCCCTCTATTTTCTTATTCCAAAGAAAACAGGAGGACACAGACCCATTTTAGACCTCAGAGAATTGAACAAATACCTGTTTCGAGAGAAATTCAAAATGATTTCTCTAGAAACTCTTCTGCCATACCTTCAAAGCCAGGATTGGCTTTGCTCTCTAGACTTAAAGGATGCATACACTCACATTCTGATCCATCCAGATCACAGGAAGTTCTTACGATTTCTTTTTAGGGGAAAACGTTTCCAGTACAGGGTTCTTCCCTTTGGTCTGGCTTCAGCACCAAGGGTATTCATGAAATGCATGGCAGTAGTAGCTGCATTTCTGCGAACTCTGGGGATATTTGTCTTCCCTTACTTAGACGACTGGCTCATTCGAGCCCCTACAGTTGCAGAGGACAGCACTGCACTGTCTCGAACAATGCGAATCCTCCAATACTTGGGGTTGGTAATAAAGTTCCCAAAATCCCAACTTGTTCCTTCCCAATGCCTGGAATTCATAGGGGCCTGTCTAGATACCAGACAGGCAAAGGCTTTCCCTTCCACAGGCCCGGTGTCTTCGCATAATGCAACTAGGTTCTCAAGCAGCAGGGAAATCCTCCCTAACTGCTCGAGAGCTACTACAGTTGCTGGGACATATGGCATCCACAGTTCATGTAGTCCCATATGCTCGCCTCCACATGCGAGCATCTCAGTGGACCCTATCCACACAGTGGGCACAGGTCACAGGTCATTTATCAGACAAAATAATAAACTCTCATCAACTAATTTTATCCCTCCAGTGGTGGCAATCACTACAAAATCTGACAGTGGGGTCTCCTTTTCATCAACCCCTCTTTCAGGCCTCCCTAACAGATGCATCACAGGTGGGTTGGGGAGCACACCTGAATCATCTCTCTACCGAGGGCACCTGGACTCCACAGAAGGCTGGTCTACACATAAGCCTCCTGGAATTAAGAGCAATCTATTTAGCTCTTCGAGTATTCCACGCCCAACTCAGCTACAAGACAGTCCTAGTCCAAATGGACAATCAAGTAGCCATGTTCTATGTGAACAAGCAGGGCGGGACAGGCTCTCTCTCATTATGCAACGAAGCTTTACGACTGTGGGCCCTCGCCAGAGAGTATCAAATTCACCTTCTAGTGGTATATCTTCCAGGCATTCAAAACCTTTGGGCAGACAAACTCAGTCGAGTACTGCTGCCTCACGAGTGGTCCCTCCATGTAGACCAGGTGGCAAAGAGATTTCATCTCGGGGGCACTCCAGACATAGACCTCTTTGCAAGTCCCCTGAATGCCAAACTTCCCCGGTTCTGTTCCAGGATTCCAGCTCACTGGTGTCAGGACTTCCTTTATGCCTTCCCACCCATTCCCCTCATCCCCAAAACACTCTTCAAGCTTCAGAGAGACAGGGGTCGCATGATTCTCATAGCGCCACGATGGCCACGCCAACCGTGGTATCCCCTGCTTCTACATCTCTCTCAAGCTACACCTCTGGAGTTGAGGCATGCTACAGATCTCCTTTCCCAAGAGGAGAGGACGCTATGGCACCTGAATCCCCAGTCCCTGCATCTCACGGCCTGGTTGCTGAAGGCTTAGACCTCCAGGATTTCAACCTGTCCCAACAGGTAAAGCACAGTTACTTACCTGTAACAGGTGATCTCTGGGAACAGTAGGAATAAGTCTTCACATATGGGTATCGTCGGTACCGACGGAGCCTGCGCGGGAATGCTCCCCAGCGTCCAAAAGGAAAGCTTTTGGGAGCATCCCACAGCGCCTGCGCGCTGCCTTCCCGCCTTTCCTAACCGCCTCTCTGCAGTTCGAGTTTTAAAGCTGAGACAAAGAGAGAGTGAGGAAAGGAAAGAAAGATAGAGAGATACAACTCCTAGGGGAGGTGGCTGGGTTGTGAAGACTTATTCCTGCTGTTCCCAGAGATCACCTGTTATAGGTAAGTAACTGTGCTATCTCCAGGAACAAGCAGGAATGAGTCTTCACATATGGGGACTCCCCAGCTAGAGATGCCTGGGAAATCACCCAGGTTGTGAGTCCCTGGGAGGGGCTCTACCTCCACCCATGAATCTCAGGCATCTAGCCAGGGATGGAGGGTAGGAGTTGGTTAGGTATGGAACAGGTGTTTGAGAACAGCCTGACCAAACAAGGCATCCCGGCGGGAGTCCTTGTCCAAGCAGTAATGGGCTGTAAAGGTATGAACCGAGGCCCAGGTGGCCGCTCGACAGATCTGGTCGATGGACACAGAGTTTAGATGAGCCATAGAGGCTGTCATGGCCCTCACATTGTGAGCTGTGACATGGCTCTCCAGAGAAAGGTTCTTACTCTGGTAGGCGAAAGAAATACACTGAGCAATCCAATTGGACAGAGTTCTCTTAGAGACTGGAAGTCCTAAATGAGAGGGATCAAAAGCAACAAAGAGTTGAGAGGACTTTCTATGTTGCTATGTCCTTTGTAAATAAAAAGCAAGAGCTCTTTTACAATCCAGGGTATGAAGATTCATCTCTGCACTTGAAGCATGAGGTCCTGGAAAAAAGATAGGTAAATAAACCTCCTGGTTCAAATGAAAAGGTGAGACCACTTTAGGCATAATGTGTGGATTAGTCCTAAGGACTACCTTGTCATGATGGAACCTTGTATAAGGAGGATTAGCCATCAGGGCTTGCAGCTCACTGATGCGGCAAGCTGAGGTGACTGCAATGAGAAAAATAACCTTCCAGGAAAGACATTTCAAGGAGGTAGTGGCTAAGGGTTCAAAAGGCGGCTGCATAAGCTGGCCAAGAACCAGATTCAAGTCCCATGCCACTGGAGGTGGTCTGATGGGAGGTTTAGTCAAAAGAAGGCCTCTCATGAATCTTGCTATAAGAGGATGAGAGGAAATAGGTTGTCCATTGAGAGGTTTAAGGGATGCTGCAATAGCACTCAAATGGACTCTCACTGAATTCGTTTTAAGGCCTGCATGGGATAAATGCAGCAAATACTCTAGTAAAGAATTCAGAGGTATTGCAAGAGGGTTAAGACCCTTCTCTGCACACCAAATGGTAAACCTCTTCCATTTAAAAGCATAGGAACATCTAGTGGAAGGCTTTCTGGAAGCAGGAAGGATATCCTTCACTTGCTGAGAAAGATGCAAATCTTGAAGGTCTAGGCCTTCAGCAACCAGGCTCTGAGGTGAAGAGACTGGGGATTTGGGTGCCACAACGTTCCCTCCTCCTGGGACAGGAGGTCTGGAGCAGATCCCAAGTCCAGGGAGGGAGCTTGAGAGAGATGCAGAAGTAGAGGGTACCACACTTGGTGTGGCCAATGTGGTGCTATGAGGATCATAGACCCCTTGTCTCTCTGAAGTTTGAAGAGTGTCTTGGGAATTAGGGGAATGGGTGGAAAGGCACAGAGGAAGTCTTGCCCCCAATGAAGGAGGAAGGCATCCCTGGCCTGAACTCCCTGACACGGAATCCTGGAACAGAACCTGGGAATTTTGGCATTCCACGGACTTGCAAAGAGGTCTATGTCCGGGGTTCCCCAAATTCGGAAGATCCTGGCTATCTGGTCCCCATGAAGGGACCATTCGTGTGGAAGCAGAACGCGACTGAGTCTGTCAGCCCAAGAGTTTTGAACCCCTGGAAGATACACTGCCATGAGATGAATTTGATGCTCTCTGGCAAAGGCCCACAATCTCAGAGCTTCGCTGCAAAGCGACAGAGAGCCAGTCCCGCCTTGCTTGTTCACGTAGAACATGGCTTCTTGGTTGTCCGTGTGGATGAGGACTGTCTTGTAGCTGAGCAGGGTGTGGAAGACTCTGAGAGCTAGAAAAATTGCTCTGAGCTCTAAGAGGTTGATATGTAGAGATGTCTCCTGTAAAGACCAGATGCCTTGAGTGGAGAGATCTTGAAGATGAGCTCCCCAACCTCTTGGAGAGGCATCTGTTGTAAGGGTTGCTTGGGGTAACACCTGTTGAAAGGGGGACCCCAGCAACAGATCTTGAGTGGACTTCCACCACTGGAGGGACCAAAAAAGGCGACTGGAGGTTGCTATTCTGTCTGACAGGCAACCTGAGGCCTGGGTCCATTCGGTGGACAAAGTCCACTGAGCTGCCCTCATGTGAAGGCGAGCGTAAGGAACCACATGCACAGTGGATGCCATGTGGCCTAACAGCTGTAACATCTCTCGAGCAGTTAAATGGGATTTTAACTGAATTTGTGAGGCTAACTGCACCAAGCATAGGCAACGGGCCTGGGGAAGATAGGCCTTTGCAGTTGTGGTATCCAACAAGGCCCCTATGAACTCTAGAGACTGAGTAGGGGTGAGATGGGATTTTGGAAAGTTTATTACAGGTCCCAGATACTGAAGGATACGCCTTGTGCAGGTTAGAGAAATCTGGGCCTCTGACTGGGATGGAGCTCGGATGAGCCAGTCGTCCAGATATGGGAATACGAATATCCCTAGAGTGCGTAGAAATGCAGCTACTACTGCCATGCATTTTGTGACCACCCTTGGTGCAGAGGCCAGACCGAAAGGAAGCACTCTGTATTGGTAGTGCTTCCCTTGATAAAGGAACCGAAGGAACCTTCTGTGTGATGGATGGATGAGGACATGGGTGTACGCATCCTTGAGGTCTAGAGAGCAAAGACAATCCTGACTCTGAAGGTATGGAAGGAGAGTACCGAGAGAAATCATCTTGAATTTCTCCTTGCATAAAAACTTGTTCAATTCTCTGAGATCTAATATGGGTCTGTAGCCCCCTGTTTTCTTTGGGATATGAAAGTAGGGGGAGTAGAACCCTGAGCTCTGTTGAATAAGGGGTACTTCTTCTATTGCCCCTTGGGCAAGAAGGGTAGTGATCTCCTGACCCAGAAGGTCGAGGAGAGATGTCTGGGAATTGAACTGTCTCACCATGGTGTGAGGAGGAAGGTTTAAGAAATGAAGCTTGTACTCCTCCCTTATGATGGAGAGGGTCCATTGCTCTGCTGTGATTGGTTCCCATCTGGGAGCAAAGTAAGCCAACCTTCCCGGAATGGTGAGAGGTTCTGGCTGTTTTAGAGCCAGAAAGGCTAAGCTCTCTAGTTGTAAGTCAAAGGCCCTGAGGAGGCTGAGGCTGTTGGGCCGTAGCAGTCCTAGCAGCCTTAGGCTTGGCCTGTTTCGGTTGTTGCTGTCTCTTTGTAGCAAAACGACCTGCAGAAAAGGACTGCTGACCATAAGCAGAATAATATTTCCCTTTTTTGGGAAAAAAAGCCCCTTTTGAATAACCTTTTCTTAAAAGGAGCAGAAGTAGACTTTGAAAGTCTTTCTAAAGCAGAATTTTCAGCATCCATTTGGGTGGCCTTTGCTTGCCAATCTTTGCCAAAAAGATTTTCACCTGTACAAGGAAGATTTCCTAGTCCATCTTGAACCCAAGGTTCCAAATCAGAAGCTTGTAACCAAGCAACTCTGCGTGCACCTATGGCAATGGCCAAGGCTCTGCTGGCACCTTCAAAAGAGTCAAAGGCTGCACGGTTGGAGAACTTGGAAATATCCTGGGCATGTTTGAGCCAGGTGAGGAATTCTTCCCTTTTATCTTCTTGAATAAAAGGAGATAAAGTTTGCAGGTGATCTGTAACTTTCAGAAACATCCCTATATAGAGACTATAGGAGTTGATTCTGGCAACAAGCATACTAGCCTGGAAAATTCTCCTGCCAAAGGCATCTAAGGTTCTGCATTCCCTTCCTGGAGGAGCAGAAGAGTGCCTCTTTGTACTCTTTATCGTCTTCATAGCAGACTCCACCACAATGGAGTGGTGAGGAAGCTGAGTCTTATGGAAGCCAGGACAAGGAGGAACACGATACATGGTGTCCAACCTGCGAGAATGAGGGGAAGTGGTGAGAGGAGTCTCCCATATGCCCAACATGTGATTATAAAGAATCTCATGTATTGGTAAAGTGGCTGCCACGCGAATGGTCTCTCCATGCAGACCAAGTGGCAAAAATTTTCAAATTTGGGAAACCCCAGACATAGACCTTTTTGCAAGTCCCCTGAATGCCAGACTTCCCCGGTTCTGTTCCAGAATTACGGCTCAGGGTTGTCAAGCCAGGGATGCTTTCCTCCTCCATTGGGGCCAGGACTTCCTGTATGCCTTTCCACCCATTCCCCTAATTCCCAAAACCCTGTTGAAGCTTCAGAGAGACAGAGGTCATATGAGTCTCATAGCTCCACATAGGCCACGGCAAATGTGGTACCCTCTGCTCCTACATCTCTCTCAAGCTCTGCCTCTGGAGTTAGGATCTGCTCCAGATCTTCTTTCTCAAGAGGATGGGATGCTGTGGCATCCCAATCCCCAGTCTCTCCATCTCAGGGCCTGGTTGCTGAAAGCCTAGAACTTCATGGTCTTAACCTTTCTCAGCAGGTAAAGGATATCCTTTATGCTTCCAGGAAACCTTCCACAAGACGCTCTTATGCTTTCAAGTGGAAAAGGTTTACCATATGGTGCTCGCAGAAGGGTCTTGACCCTCTTGCGATACCTCTGGAATCATTACTGGAGTATCTCCTTCGTTTATCTAATACAGGGCTTAAGACCAATTCAGTGAAAGTTCATTTGAGTGCTACTGCAGCTTCTTTCAAGCATCTAAATGGACAACCTATTTCCTCTCATCCTCTCATAGTGAGATTTATGAGAGGCCTTCTTTTAACTAAGCTTCCCATTAAGCCACCACTGGTGGCACGGGACTTAAATCTGGTTCTTGGGCAGCTCATGAAGCCACCTTTTGAACCATTAGCTACTACCTCTTTGAAATTCCTTTCCTAGAAGGTCATCTTTCTTATTGCAATCGCATTAGCATGTCGCATCAGTGAATTGCAAGCATTGGTGGCTGATCCTCCTTATACAAGGTTCCATTATGATGAGGTAGTCCTTAGGACTCATCCACACTTTATACCAAAGGTGGTATCACCTTTTCATTTAAACCAAGCGGTTTACCTTCCTGTATTTTTCCCAAGGCCTCACACCTCAAATGCAGAAAGGAATCGTCATACTTTGGACTGTAAAAGGGCTTTGGCCTTTTACTTGCAAAGGACACAGCAACATAGAAAGTCCTCTCAACTCTTTGTTGCTTTTGATCCTGGTCATTTGGGACTTCCAGTCTCCAAATGAACACTGTCCATCTGGATTGCACAGCGTATTTCTTTTGCCTATGAGAGTAAGAATCTTCCTCTTGAAGGCCATGTCACAGCTCACAATGTGAGAGCCATGGCAACCTCCATGGCTCATCTTCACTCTGTGTCTATCGACGACATCTGTCGAGCAGCTACTTGGGCCTCGGTTCATACCTTCACAGCCCCTTACTGCTTAGACAAGGACGCCCGCCGGGATGCCTTGCTTGGTCAGGCTGTTCTTCAACACCTGTTCCATACTTAATCAACTCCTACTCACCATCCCTGGTTGGATGCCAGAGATCCATGGGGGGGAAGTGGAGCCCTTTCACAAGGGCACACAACTTCTGGGGTTTCTCCCTGGCATCTGCAGCTAGGGAGTCCCCATATGTGAAGACTACATTTCTGCTTGTTCCTGGAGATAGCATAGTTACTCACTTGTAACAGGTGATCTCCGGGAACAGCAGGAATTTAGTCTTCACAACCCACCCACCTCCCCGAGGAGTTGTATCTCTCTCTCTCTCTCTCTCTCTCTTTGTCTGAGCTTTAAACTCAACTGGAGAGGGACAGTTGGGAAAGGCGGGAAGGCAGCACGCAGGTGCTGTGGGATGCTCCCAAAAGCTTTCCTATTGGACGCTGGGGAGCGTTCCTGCGCAGGCTCCGTCGGTACCGACGATACCCATATGTGAAGACTAAATTCCTGCTGTTCCTGGAGATCACCTGTTACAGGTGAGTAACTAAACTATACAGGCAGTCTTTAAATTCCAGTGGTATATTCTCAAGGTCATACAAATATACTTTTTAAAATTCTCTTGTTGGCATTTACAATTGCTCGAAGGCAGGCGTGTCAGCTACCAGCTTGTTTGGAACTGGGCTCTCACCAGTGATTGAGGGGGCAATTGTGGGGTCTAATGCAATGGCAGAACTTAAGGGAACTATTTTACTTTGTCCCTTAAACGATGTCTCTTATATGTGTAGTTTTGTGAAATCTGGCAAATGCACACAGGTGTAGAACCCTACATGATGTCGCTCTTTTTTTTATCCTCCGTCTTTCTTTCTAAAATGGCCATTACCACTGGATGTACCGGCAAACACGCATGTATTTCCCAGCCTACGTCAATCTGTTTTACAAAAGGCTTGCATTCAGTAGAGCTATTTTGTAAAATACTATAGGAAATGTCAACATCCTGACCTAGACATATCAGTTCCTCTCTAGATGTCCTCTGCAAAACTGGGCTTCATATCTTCAGGTAAAATTATAGCACAGTTCCACTAGGTGCTCTGCTGGGGGAATCATTCTAGGGGCAGAGTTTGGAGAAACACACATACGTTTGAATTTTTCCAAGCACGTAACTATTTTATTCAGATTGTGTCCATATACCAAGGAAGTGTAGGGGTGTGTGATGGGGGGGGAGGGGGATATCTTTCCGTAAGTAATCTTGGGGCAAGGCGTGCACTGCAAACATCTGAGGAGTGTGAAAATTGCCACTGAGGCGGTAAAAGCTTCAAGCAGCAGAAAGATTCACTGCAGTTTTCCCCAGGACTGGTAAGTTGCTGCAGAATTGCACTGAATGCTTTGGAACATGTTTAATGAGCAAGTAATGCTTTGTTTGGTCTCCCCCTCTTGGGGGGCTATGACAAAAAGCAGGAGTTACAGCTGCATGGTGACATCTGCTCTGCCCATTTCCAGATGTGTTCGCTCATACTATGCATGTCAGAAATAACAGAAAAGCCAACTTATCTAGAGAGGACAATACCAGGTTGCTGAAAATCTGAGGGCCAGCTGCTTTCCCTCAGAATGCTCCTTCAAAGTGCATAGATTACTTTTTGAAGCCCCGCTAGCCTGTAAAGCATTATTTTCAGTAGGAGTCATTGCCTCCTCCGCTCTGCTGTCTCTCTTGCAGAGCTCAGCACAGAGGATCAAACTGATAAGAAACTAAAAAACGTACTGTTACCATGCCTGTGCCCTGCACAGACAATCCTGAAGACGAAGTCTGCTGCCATCTCCTCGTCAAAGCTCTCTTCCAGGTCCACAGATTTATTTGTGCTGTTTCTTTTCCGGAGCCGTGGGAAAACCTTTCCCTAAAAAACAGCAACAGTGCAAGATATTGAGTACTGCTGGCACCCACCGTCTGGCTGTGTGAAATCCAGTTTCATTTATGGTTTGTTATTAATGGAAACCCCACTATGTTCCATTTGTATAGTGCAATGACAGAAAAGAATAGTAAGGGGAAGGGATTCAAGCAAGCAGGCCAGAGTAGCAAGGGACGTCTGGCTAGCTTAGCATGAGAGTCCTGAGACATGCAATCAAAAGTTAACAGATTCAGATGCTGCAATCCCAGTCAGAAAAACAGATAACAGCATCAAATTCAGTGGGTGGGAACCTGGGAAGACAGATTTTTCCCAACCATACTCTCTGTGACTATGGGCAAGTCACTAAACCCTCCACCGCCTCAGGTACAAACTTATAGAATGTAATCCTTCCTGAATTGTAACTCAACTTGAGCTTAGGTTTGGAAAGACAAGTAATTAAATCCAAATTCACCCCTCGCACACATCCATTTTAGTCTTGGGACTGTTAAAAAGGACCCATGAAGTGACCAAAATCTTCAAAAATAAAACCCAAAAGACAGAATCTTGCAAGAAATGGCCATTATTACTATCATAAATAACTTAAATTAAGAAACCTTCAACAATTTGAGGCCGTGGACATTTCATAGATATTAATACCATGTTTTATGGAGCATTGCACTGTGCCAGATCCCGTTCCGGGCATGCTGCAGCAACACAAAGTGTGAAAAAGGGGACACTTTTTCCCCCCCCAGCATTTCCATTTCTAAAATCACTGCTCCCGCTGAACAATACTGCAAATGGATATGCACTTCTGCATGTCCTTTTAGGTGTAAAATATAGCAGGAACTGCGCAAGACCCATCCATACCTGACTTACAGACTCACTAGTTCTGGTACTTTGCTCTCCCGGATCATAAAGATAAAATGAAAATCTTTTATTATCGTGTTTAATCTAAGTACAATGAGGACACATTTCTAAAAGGATGCCTATGTGGTCAAGGCACATAGGTGTGAATGTTGTGGCTATTTTACAAAGGGAACATATTTACCTATACGCTTTTACCTGACAGCTCCTGCACAAAGTTACACTTGCTCCGTGGTAGCTGTAAGTTTGTGCATGTATGTGGTGATAAGAATTGATGTATATATGAGTCTCTTCTAACATACCTGTATAATTATTTCAATTTTTAAGTATTTATTAACTGCATATTCATACTTCTAGGTGGTATTACAAATAACATTCATAATTAATTTTAGACAATACAAATACATATAAAACAAAAATAATAATATACGATAATATTGCTGAAAGAGAAAGCTTTATCAGACAAATGATTTCTGAAAAATAAGTCTTAAGAGCTTTGTGGATCATCATATAATCTCATTTATTATGCAATAGATCTGGAAGGTCATTGCATGATTTTAGACCGATTACTGAAAACACACGAGAATGGATACTTTCATTACGCAGTACAGCGGCTATGGGGACCAGAATATTACTTTGCAGGAAAAATTAGATTGGCTATGTCCAGTTCAAGAGAGTTGTTTGCAATTGTTAGGCAATTAACTCAAACCGGTGCTAGTGACAGACACAGGGCTGCATTTGCTCCACAAATATTTGCAGATATGTTACTGGAGAAAATTACAAAATTTACGATGAGTATCTTATATACTCCTTTGATCAATTTTGTTCTGATTTAAATTCCACTATCCTTTGGGACAGGTTTAATTCTGTCTCAGTAGATCAGGTTAATAAGAACGTAAGAACATAAGATATGCCATATTGGGTCAGACCAAGGTCCATCAAGCCAAGTATCCTGTTTCCAACAGTGACCAATCTAGGTCACAAGTACCTGGCAGTTTCCCCAAAAGACACATGTCCCACAGGGCTTGTACTGGGGCAAGCAGTGGATATCTTGGGTCCCCTTTAATAATGGTTTGTGGACATTTCCTCCAGGAACTTGTCCAAACCTTTTTTAAACCCGGCTACACTAACAGCTTTTACTACATCCTCCGGTAACAAATTCCAGAATTTGATTACACGTTGAGTGAAAAAATATTTTCTCTTATTAGTCTTAAATAGGTTACCCTGTAGTTTCATTGCATGTCCCCTAGTCTTTCTATATTTTGATGGCGTAAATAATCAATCTACGTTTACCTGTTCCACTCCATTCATTAATTTATCGACCTCTATCATATCTCCCCTCAACCATCTCTTTTCCAGGTTGAAGAGCCCTAATCTTTTTTGCCTCTCTTCATAGGGATAGCCTTCCATCCCCTTTACCATTTTGGTGGCTCTTCTCTGTACCTTTTCTAATAACACTATATCCTTTTTAAGATACGGTGACCAGAAATGCATACAATATTCAAGGTGCGGTTGCACCATGGAACGATACAGAGGCATTATAATATCCTTTGTTAGAGTCTCCATTCCTTTCTTTATGATACCTAGCATTCTATTTACTCTCTTGGCCGCCGCTGCACACTGGGCGGAGGTTATAGCTTTGTTGAATAACTCTTTATGCTCTTTGAACTCAGTACTGAAATCTATCAGGGACAATTTAGTTGAGTCAGTGACCATTACCGCCAATTAATCCTTGGTTGAGGACTGTTGTTCCCTCCCATTGAAAAAGGCAAGTTTAAGGCTGATATTAAAAAGATGTCGCTGACATTTCAGATTCTAAAAACTATCATCCAGTCTCATCTCTAACATTTCTAGCTAAGATCCTTGAGAAATTAGTATTAATTGGAAAAGTTTATAGAGAGCAATGAGGTACTTGATAACTATCAATTTGGTTTCTGTGTGCTAAGTGTGGGACTGAAGCTTTGCTACTCTCAATGTTCAGTACTTTGAGGATTTAATCAAGGGTCTGCATATTTTCTAATTTTGCTAGATATTTCAGCAGCTTTGGACACCATAATTGTGACGTTTTGTTATATCGCTTGTTGTCTCAGAGTACAGTCAGGAGGGTTATTGATTGGTTTAGATCACTTTAATCTGAGTGTGTACAGCAGATTAGGATGGGTGGTGAATGTTTAGTTTGGTTTTCCCTGCCACTAGGGTATCATGGAGTTCACCATTATCTATTATTTAACATCTATATAAAGCCAATATGTAGTGTACTTAACTGTTTTGGCATTATTTATCGACTATATGCTGATATCCAATTTTAGTTCCTGTCAATACCTCAATTACTAAGCCCATGGGAAATTAGCCATTAAAATGATAAACTCATGGATGTTGGCCACTAGGTTGTGTCTGAATGTTGATAAGACAAATATAATATTCTTAAGCAAATGAACTAAAATGTCTCCTCCAAGTTACATTCAAATCAATGATTAGAAAATACCTGTTGGAACTTGTTAAAGATTTAGCAGTCATGGTTGATTCTGCCTTATCCATGAAGTTAATGATAAGGGAGGTAGCAAAGAAAGCGGTTTAATTTACGAATGGTGCAGTCTTGAAGGTCTACCAAAAGGGACTGCTACAAGGAAACAGATCTACACCTGTGAGTATTAATCTTCTGAAATAAACTAAATCTTGGGGGAAAGAGGTAATTCTTTGGGTTAAAACTGATAGATCTGTGTATTTTAGAATTCACTGTTTTTGCCGAGTCAGTCAGGTCTTAAATACAAAAGCTCTTTGGTGGTACTAAGTCAAAGCAGAGTAACTATAGCTTAGCATAGAAAGTAAGTTAAGAGTAAATAGACTCTGCAATGTGTTGCTAGAGGGCTTTTTATCTAAAAAAAATCAAAGCATAGCTTAGCATACAGGTAGAATAGTCCTGAGTAGGAAGAACTAAACTTGTTTCTAGTGACCTTTACAAAGAGGCCTTCCAGTTAGGAGGCAAAAGATCTAAGAAGTTGTCTTGAATAGGTGTTAAAGGCAAGCGACAGAAATTTATAAGGGGCAATTTAAAAGGTCCCTTCTATCAAACCAAGGGCTGCATGAGCCACCCAGAAAATTGATAAGCCTTTATCTTAGAAACAAGCCAACATTTAATAGGTCTTCATTTCCTCCCACCCATCCACCCCTGGGATAATTGTAGCTTTATAGGCTCTTAAAGGGAAGGAGGTGCCCATATTCACTCTCATGTGCAGCTGTTTATCCTCATCAAACATACATTAAGGACCTGAGATTAATTAACCTTGAGGTGAACAAAGTCCATTAAACATATTAGATATAGTTTTATTAGTATAAATATCCCCAGCAAATCTACTTAAGTAAATAATTTAAATACATAAACACAACCTTAAAACTAAGATGCAGACAGAAATCCAGCAGCGAGATGGGGGCTTTCCAGTCTTTTGCATTGAGTGTCACATGTATGATTTTTCTCCCAGATGGTGAGGAGTTTTCAGTGTGCACTAGGTGCAAGGAGCTCTTTGCTCTCAAGGAACGAGTTTGATCGCTGGAGTAGCAGACTTGGAGGACATAAGGAAGACAGAGAGGTACATAGATGAGACCTACAGAGATGTAGTACTGAAGTCCCACCTCCAGTCTGGCAGCATCCCTGTTGCCATGGAGCAGAGAGGTCATGTGATAGGAGAGCATCACCCTTGTGTGGCAGGAAGTGATCCTGTAGCTAGGACCTAAACCCTCTCGCACCAAGGAGGTTTCTCCAAGGCCATGTGCCCAGAAAGGAGGGGTTAGGATAGCAGTTATAGTTGGTGATTCGATCATTAGACATGTAGATAGCTTGGGTGGCTGATGGACATGAGGCTTGCCAGGTAACATGCCTGCCTGATGTGAAGGTAGCGGACCCCATGTGCCACCTAGACAAGGTTTTAGATAGTGCAGGGAAGGAGTCTGTCGTCTTGGTACATATTGGTACCAATGACATAGAAAAGTGTGGTAGGGAGAATTTGGAGGCCAAATTTAGGATTTTAGGTAGGAAGTTGAAATCCAGAACTTCCAGGGTAGCATTCTCTGAAATGCTTCAAGTTCCACGTGCAGGACCCAAAAGGCAGGCAGGAGTTCCAAAGTCTCCATGCATGGATGAGACAATGATGCAAAGATGAGGGTTTTGGATTTGTTAGGAACTGGGAACATTCTGGGGAAAGAAGGGGTTTTCTGAAGGGATAGGCTCCACCTTAAGTGGGATGGAACCAGACTGCTGGCATTAACCTTTAAAAAGGAGATAGAGTAGCTTTTAAACTAGATAATAGGGGAAAGCTGACAGTCACCCAAGAGTGCATAGTTCGGAAGGATGTATCCTTGAAGGATACTAGCAAAAGATAGGGCATATTGACGGAAGTTCCATTAAAGACAAAAGTAACCCAAATGCCTTTAAGTACAGAGCAGACAAAACGTAAAGGTTCCAAATTACCCTTGTCTACCGCTAGCCAGATTAATATGAATAAAATACAGCCTCTAAAATGCTTGTATGCAAATCCTAGAAATCTACAAATAAGATGGGAGAGTTAGAATATATAGCACTAAATGAGAAGTATCTCAGAGACATGGTGGAAGGAAGACAACCAGTGAGACAAATTATATCGCAATGATAGAGTAGATCAAATTGGTGGAGGGGTTGTGCTCTATGTTAAAAGAGGGCATTGAGTCACACAGGATTAAAGTTTTGCAGGAAACAAAATACACGGTAGAATCTCTATGGATTGAAATTCCATGTAAAAAGGAGAAGGCGCCTGGCCAGAATGAACAAATGGATGACAAAATGCTCAAAGAAATCAGGGAAGCTAACAATATTTACAGCACAGTAATAATAATGGGTAATTTCAATTACCCCAGTATCGACTGGGTCACTGTCATGGCAGGACATGCTAGGGAGATAAGTTTCTAGATGAAATAAATGACTGCTTCTTGGAGCAGCTGGTTCATGAACCAACAAGAAGGGAAGCTATCTTCGACCTAGTCTTTAGTGGAACACAAGATTTAATGCAAGAGATAAGGGTGTTGGGGCCACTTGGTAATAGTGATCATAGCATGATCGTGTTTGATTTAATAAATGGAGGAAGGAAGACAAAGACATCCACAGTACTACCTTTTAACTTTCAAAAAGGGAGTCTATGATAAAATGAGGAAAACAGTTAAGAAAAAAACTAAAAGGAACAGCTGCAAAGGTTAAAGATTTACATCAAGCATGGGTGGTGGTTAAAAATACTATCTGGGAAGCCCAGACCAGCTGTATTCCATGCTTTAAGAAAAGTGAAAGGAAGTCCAAAAAACTACCAGCATGGTTTAAAGGTGAGGTCAGAGAGGCAGCTATTGCCAATCATCTTTCAAGAAATGGAAAAAGGAGCCAAATGACAAAAATTGGAAGAAATATAAGCACTGGCAAGTTAGATGCAAGGCATTGATAAGGCAGACAAAGAGAATTTGAGAAGAAGCTTGCTGTAAAAACAAAAACGCATAATAAATCTTTTTCAAATACATTCTCGGCAAAAAATCTGTGAGACAGTCAGTTGGACCATTGGATTATGGAGGGGTAAAAGGGACACTAAGAGGGGACAAGGCCATAGCAGAGGCACTAAATGAATTCCTTGCTTCGGACTTTACTGAAGATGAAGTAGGGAAATTACCCATGCCTCAAATGGTATTTAAAAAAAGGGGAGAAATTATAAAAATATCAGCAAACCAGGATGATGTATTAAAACTATTTGATAAACTGAAGAGTAGCAAATCACCTGGACCGGATAGTATACCTCCAAGGGTGTTGAAAGAACTGAAATATGAGATTTCAGACTTACTATTACTAATCTGTGAACTATCATTAAAATCATCTGTAATACCTGAAGATTGGCGGATGGCCAATGTAACGCCAATTTTTAAAAAGGGTTCCAGAGGTAATCTGGGAAACTACAGACCGGTGAGTCTGATGTCAGTACTATAAAGAACAAAATTTCTGAACATGTAGATAGTCATGGCTTAATGGGAGACAGCGACACGGATTTAGCTAGGGAAGGTCATGTCTTACTAATCTGTTATATTTTTTTTGAAGGTGTAAATAAACAAGTAGACAAAAGTGGCCGGTTGATGTAGTATATCTGGATTTTCAGAAAGCCTTTGATAGGGTTCCTCATGAGAGACTCTTGGCGAAATTAAAAAGTCAGGGGATAGGAAGCAGTGTACTATTGTGGATCAGGGACTGGTTAAAAAATAGAAAGCAGAGGGTAGGGCTCAATGGCCAGTTTTCCCAATTGAGAAAGGTGAATAGTGGAGTACCAAAGGGATCTGTGCTGGGTCCATTGCTTTTTAATATATTCGTAAATGACCTGAAAATGGGAATAATCAGTGAGGTAATCACATTTGCAGAGGACACAAAATTATTCAAAGATGATAAAATCCAAGAGGATTTTAAAAAATTGCAAGAGGACTTTAAAAAATTGGAAGACTGTGACGGCGGACTTCGCAATCCAGAAGGGGACCTGGCAGGGGTGTCCGTTGTCCCCACTCCTCTTTGTTCTTACCTTGGAGCCTCTCCTACATAAGATCCGCGTAGCTACGCAATTTCGAGGGATCCCTTTGGGCCGGGAGGAATTTCGTGTGGCAGCGTTCGCGGATGATCTGCTTGTGCATTTGGGTGACCCGCACGTGGGGCTCCCTCATCTCTTAGAGTTAATTAAGGACTATGGGCTGGTGTCGGGCTTTAAACTTAACTTGGATAAATCCGAAGCGTTGCAGTTAGGAGCCGCGATGGGACGAGCCTGGCAGGGCAGCTTCCCTCTGCGTTGGGCGGCTGGGTATTTCAAGTATTTGGGGGTCTATTTGCCGGCGGACCTCGGGGACCTTTACAGTCTGAATGTAGACAGGGCGTTAGCCTCTATTTCGTCTGTGGTGGACAAATGGCGAGACCTACCGTTGTCGCTGGGAGGGCGGGTAGCCTTGTGCAAGATGACTCTCTTTCCCAAGCTTCTTTATGTGCTTCAGACGCTTCCGTTGTTTCTTAAGCGTTCCGACCTTCGGCGGTTTGATCGGATCTTTAATCGGTTACTTTGGCGGGGGAGGAGGCCTCGGGTGCGTTTGAGCGTACTCAGTCAGCCTCGTGAGTTAGGCGGTCTGGGTTTCCCAAATGTGCGACAATACAATATTGCCTGTCTGTTGAGGTTTGTACGTGACTGGCTTTGGGACTTTGAGGATTATTCGCCGGCGGGGACGCTTGCGGCTGTGGTCTCTCCGCTGCACTTGCGGTATCTTCTCCATGCTTCAAAGGTCCGGGGACTGGGTGGGCTTCCTCTTCTTCGGCGTACTCTTATTGATCCGGTCAGATCGGCATGGCGCCATTTCTGTGCGGGTCGCCGCTTGACGGCCTCACACACTCCATACCTTCCTATTTGTGGCAATGAAGATTTTCTACCGGGTATGGGGAATTCGCCTTTTAGTGCCTGGAGTCACATGGGGATCCTCAATTTGGAGCATGTGCTGACCCCAGAGGGGGAGATGGTTGACTTTCCCACGCTATGTCAGCAGTATCCCTTAGCTCCCAATGATGTTTTCCGCTATGCCCAGCTGCGTAGTTATGTTCGCATGATTCCCCAGGCATCTCGGAAAGGGGAGGTGAGTGCGGCGGTTGAACTGGCGTTGTTGGGGGGTGAGTGGGGCATGAGGGTGTCTTGGTTATATAAGATGCTCTGGGAGGGGGTTTCACCCTTAGACCTGGCGCACTTGGCGTCCGCATGGGCACTTGAACTGGAGGAGGAGGTGTGTGCAGATGAGCTTCTCAGGGGCCTGGCCAATATTGCCTCATTGAGTGTCCTGGTTTCTCATCGTGACACTCAATATCGGCTTTTACGTCGGCTTTACTTCGCCCCTCTCAGGGCATGGCGGGCGGGGGTGGGCGACGCTCATAGTTGCCCTAGATGTATAGAACCCAGGGCCACGCTAGGACATATGTTTTGGCGTTGCCGGTATGTTCAGGTATTTTGGGAGAGGGTGCGTTCTTATTTGGCCACCTGTCTCCGGCAGAGCGTGTTGTGGACTGCTAAGAATGTGGTGCTAGATGTTTGGGACCCCGTGTGGTTGGAGACTTTGGGTGAAGTGCGATTGCGATGGTTGCGCCTGGTGTTGGTGTCCGCCCGAGTGACTGTGTTGCAGCAGTGGCTTGACGCTACAGGCCCTCAATATGGCCTCTGGCGCATTCATCTCCACCAGCTTTTGCTCATGGAACACCTTTGGGCTCGGGGGACTGAGCAGCGGTGGCGGTGGTTCCTGGAGGGCTGGGGGCCCCACTTGCACTTGATGCCCTGGCGAGTACGTAGTAGAATCATGCGAAGGCCATGAGGGTTATACAGGGGGAGGGGGCCGCCTGTCCCGTTTCCCTGCAAGATTTGACAGTCTGGCCGCTAGCTTTAGGTGTCAGTCCAACTCTCTGTTACCCAGAATGAGCTGGGGGGGTAGAGGGGGGTGGGGGGGGGGTGGAAGGTAGGTAGGGGGGGTGGGGTGGGGAGGGGGGCGGAGGGTCGGTAGGGGGGGGGTAGGGTTCGGGTGGGCGGGAGGGAGAGTGGTGGCCCGTATGTGTGGTTGGGACTCTGCCGGCGGGTTTGGGAGCAGAGTTCACCCCAAACCTGGCCGCCATCTTGTGGGGCCATATCCCTCCTTTTTTTTTTTTCTCTCTTTCTCTTACGTGCTTTCTCTCCCTGGGGGGGACAACGTAGGAGTTGTTCGATTTCTTCATAACTGTCTAAATTTTCACATGTCTGTTTCTGTATGTACGGGTGTATGTGCCTATATACCCATGTCATTCGGGGAGGGTGGGGGACGTGGGGACTCCTTTCTGGGGGGGTCCTACTGCAGCCCTGGGGGTCATTTGCAGTCTGCCACTTTTGGGGTCTTGTATTTTCTTGTATACTGTGGGCCGCAATGTTTGGCCTTGTGGTGGGCTTTGTGTTTACCCACCTCCCTGTGTTGGTTTTGCTTTCTGTATCTGCCATGGTGATGTTGTACCTGTTTCTTTCAAATAAAAACAGATTAACCATAAAAAAATTGGAAGACTGGACATTCATAAGGCAGATGCAATTTAATGTGGACAAGTGCAAAGTTATGCACCTAGGAAGGAACAACCCAAACTATGGTTATGCCATGCAAGGTTCCACATTAGAAACCACCACCCAGGAAAAAGATTTAGGTGTCATCGTGGCTAACAAGTTGAAACTCTCTGCCCAATGTGCAGTGGTAGCTAAGAAAGCAAATAGAATGCTAGGAATCATACGGAAAGGAATGGAGAATAAAACAAAGGATATTATAATGCCTCTGTATCGTTCCATGGTGCGACCGCATCTCAAATACTGTATGCAAGTCTGGTCGCTGTATCTTAAAAAGGATATAGCAGAATTAGAAAAGGTACAGAGAAGAGCCATCTATGAGGAGAGGCTAAAAAGGTTAGGGTTCTTCAACCTGGAAAAGAAACAGCTGAGGGGAGATATGATAGAGGTCTATAAATTAATGAATGGAGTGGAACAGGTAAATGTAGATTGAATGTTTACATCATCAAAATTTTGAAAGACTAGGAGACATGCAATGAAGCTACAGTGTAACCCATATAAGACTAATAAGAGAAAATATTTTTTCACTCAATGTATAATCAAACTCTGGAATTTGTTACTGGAGGAGATAGTAACTGGGTTTAAAAAAGGGTTGGACAAGTTCCTGGAGGAAAGGTCCATAAACCACTATTAAAGGGGACCCAGGAAATCCATTGCTTGCCCCAATACAAGCATTGTAGAACTTGTGTCTTCTGGGTAAACTGCTAGGTACTTATGACCTAGATTGGCTTCTGTTGGAAACAGGATACTGGGCTTGATAGACCTTGGTCTGACCCAGTATGGCATATCTTATGTTCTTATTTAAAGTCTATATTGTCTTCTGATAATTTTTGAGTAGTACTTTAGGTGTTAATAACATTTCATCTTGACTACTGCAATGTAGTTTATTAAGGACTTCCAAAAGGGCATTACAGGTATTACAAACAGTTCAAAATTCTGCAGCACAAGTGATAGCAGATATTAATACATTTAATCATATTTCTTCAACATTGTTTTCTTTTCATTGGCTTTCAATCTTTGAAGAGTTTATTTTAATATTCTGTCACTTATCTATAAAGCATTGCATCATGATGCATCAGTGTATATGGCTGTAGCCTTAAAGCTCTACTACTTTCCATGCACATAAGATTGCAGGACTATAGACTTCTTGACATTCCCATCTTTCAGTAGGTATTCCTAGATGAGATGCGACTGCAAACCTCTTCAGTCGCAGGACTAGAATTGTGGAACACTCCACTAGCTGAATTAAAACATATTGATGTCATTTCCTTTAGAAGGCGACTTGAAGCATACCTATTTCAACAGGCCTTTCCAGACTATTGTTTAAATAACTGTTAGGCATCTGCTCAGTTCATTCTTAGTTAAATAAGGCTAATTATGAAATGAGGTACAAGCCAGGTCCCTCCCAGTTGATGATAACCTAGGCATTTGTGAGTTTGTAATTGTTTTTGATGTTTGTGCTATATGATATTTTTTTGTATGTTTTGTTATTAGGATTTAAGTCTGTTTTAACTTATGTTTTTTTGTATCCTGCCTGGGCAGGTAATAAATTCAGATAAAATAAATAAGTGAGGGTGAAGAGTGCAATAGACCTCAGATTTAAGATGGACTATGCAATGTTAGCAGCATGGTTTCTAATTAATTTCCAAAAACCATACATTTGCATTTTAATTGAAATTTAATATACAACCAGTGCAAACCAGACAATATCTGAGGCATATGGTCATATGTTCTTGCGCCAACTAGTATTCGTGTGCATAAAAGTAGGTATTATGTTTTTGGAGTTTGTGTGTGTATACACCAGGATACTTTTATAACAGCCCACCTTACAGCATAACACACACACACTACTAATAGTATGTTTATATAACATTGGTAGAACATACCACTATTTTATCAATGCCTACCTTTCCCCGCTGAGACCACAATGGTGGCTCCAGCTGTCCTCGTGGTAAAAGTCCATTCTCCAGGCATGAGAGGAAGGCGAGGAGATGACCACCCTGAGGGAAATGAAGGGGAGGCCGCTGGATGCCGTCTTGACTCACCAGCACTAATGTACCTCCAGCATCCGCTGCAACACAGAAAAAGAGCAAGGTCCAAGTCAGCTGTCTAAGAGGCAATATTGTACGTTACACAAAGTAAGTGAGAGTAATCAGAGCAAAAATGTCACTAAGAAGACTCCTCTAATAAGAATGACCTGAGCTATGGCCGAGTGAAAGCTCTCTGCACTGCCATGCAGAGGACCTAGTTTGATGCCTAGGGTCAGGTCTTTTCTTCCTTGAGCTGGCTGGGCAAAAGATGTTGCCAAAGTCGTGCTCACACAAAATAAGCTTAGATCTGTGTCAGAGCTTCTATATGATACTTCATACGTGTGAAAACCAGCTCTACTTATTCACCTCAACGTAGTATTAATCTAATAGCAAAAGCAAAGTGGAAAGGGCAGACTTCAGAAAAACTCTCCAAAAGGTACCTTCGACCCCCAAGGGGATCCAGGTATCCATTCAGATTTAATACATCAACGGTCTGTTTAAACCTCCACCACCTTACTATATCGAAAAGGGGATACCAAACATTCTCACATAATAATACAATTTTCTTTTACATAACAAGACATCAACATTTTTTTAGGCTAAACATTTGCTACTAACATCATATTGTCTTGTGTACATATTATGAAAAAGTCTCAAAATTCCTTTACATGTACCAGGCCTCCACCTTTTAAACCGGTAACTCAGAAATCAACCCCGACGCCCGCCTGGACAACCCTTCAGCGTTTCGCCTTCGCTGCTTCAGGGGATAGAACTATAAAAAGAATAAAATCATTGCTATACTTACATATCACAATCCTTACAGCACCCATCTTTTGAAATAACAAAGAATAAATTTATCTTACCTAACCAACGTCCTTAAAAGATTTATAATATACCATCAGGATGATCAAACTTCACATTCACTGCTAACATCTTTGTAATCCGGCATCCGTAATCACTACCTCGTAAATGTCACCTGAACTTAAATACGTCAAAGTAGCAATGCCTCGTCAGCAAAGACGTTACATGTCATACACAAACCCGCCAATCAATTCAATCCTTCAGGAATAATAGTGGGAACAGCCCAGGCTTTGAGGTGATTGATGGTCCAAGAGGCTTCTTGAATTGACCAAGATCCCTGCACTGTCTGTCCCTGGCAGTGCACTCCCCAACCTGCAAGGCTGGCGTCCATGGTGACTACCACCCAATGCAGAATTTCCAAAAGAACGCCCTTCAACAAGTAATGAGGACAAAGCCACCAGCAAAGACTGCAGCGACCACTGAAGAAAGGGGTAGATGAATCCTGATAGTCCTGGGTGGATGGGGACAAGTACGACAGGAGAGTGTACTAAAGTGGGCGCATGTGAGCACGGGCCCAGGGGACTATGTCGAGAGCAGAAGCCATGGTGCCAAGGAGTTGTAGGTAATCCCAGGCAGTGGAAGCAGCCAGGCATTGGAAGGCATGGACCTGAAAGCAGAGCTTCTTGCGTCTGTCGTAGGAGAGGAAGATGCGACCCACTCCCATGTCAAAGCAGGTGCCAAGGAATTCCAGAAACTGAACTGGGCACAGATTGCTTTTGGCATAATTGGCTACCCAACCGAGACAGTCCAGAAAGGAGAGGACCTGAAGACTGCAGAAGTAGTCTCCTTGAAACTCGTTCTGATCAGCCAATCGTCTAGATAAGGATGTACCCGAATACCTTGGCACTGCAGGGAAGCTGCCACTACTACTATCATCTTGGAGAAAGTGTGAGGAGCTGTGGCAAAACTAAAGAGCAGGGCATGAAACTGATAATATTGACTGCAGACTGTGAAACGTAAATACTGCTGATGATTTTGGTGGATTGGAATATGAAAATATGCTCCCACCAGGTTCAGAGATGCGAGAAATTCACCTGGCTGAACAGCTTGAATGACAGTCCTGAGGGTTTCTATCTGGAACCGTGGCACCTGAAGATAGCAACTGACTCCCTTGAGGTCCAGGATAGAATGGAAGGAGCCGTCTTTCTTAGGAATGTCAAAGTAAATGGAATAGTGACCAGAACCTCTTTCTGAGGAGGGAACTGGGCATACTGCATTGAGCTGAAAAAGGCAGTGCCTTAGCCACGGAACTGCAAAGACAGGAAGACATTCAGCATGGGCTCGGTGAAGCTGAAAGCATAACCCTGTGTTACTACAGCGAGTACCACTGATCTGATGTTATCTGCTTCTATTCGCAGGAAAAGTACAATAAGAGTCCACCCACAGGAAGCACCCTGGAATGGACCCGGAACCAGTCAATGGGAAGATTTGGCAGAACCAGAAAACTTGTTGGATGAGGAGAAATTGTCACAGTTGCAACGGATACCCCGAAAGGACTGAGGCTTAGAACTAGTAGCAACAAATGTCTCTGAAGTGGATGACGATATAGCAGGATGATGAAAATTGGATTTGGGCTTATCCTCTGGCAAATGTTGAGGCTCAACTTCCCCCAAGTCTTTCACAAGATTTTCCAAATCTTCACCAAAAAGAAGGCAGCCCTTGAAAGGAAACTTGACAAGACGGGACTTGGGAGGAGCATCCACATTCCAATGATGGAGCCGGAGCCACAGCCAATGCCGAGCCACTGTAACAGCAGCCACAGACCGGGCAGATAAGTGCAGTAGATCATAAAAGGCATCTGCAAGAAAGGCAGTGACCAGCTTTAAACACGAGGCAAAGCCATATGATCCAGAAGGGACTGAAGCCATCACAGCAGAGTGCGTGCAGTGAGACCTCCGCAAACAGAGGCCTGCAATGCCAAGGTCGATGACTAGAAAATGGTTTTTAAGAGGCCCTCCACGGGAATGGATGTGCGTTTAATGACTGCAGTGACCAGGGCTCTACTTTAGGGAAACACAACCACTTGTCAAGATCATCCAAAGACAAAACATAAACATGCCCCAAACAACGTGCAGAGCGTAGAGACACATCAGGAGAATTCCACTCTAAGGAGACCATCTATTGTAGTTACAGAGGAAAAGGAAAAGCCTTAGGTTTCACAATGCCACAATGATGGGGTCTGCCTGAGGTTTAGAGGAATCTGAAGGCTGTTGCACTTGAGAGCCTGAGAAGTGCAGAGCCTCTGTAGTTTGAGCAATGAGAGCAGGACGCTCTTCCTTACGGAATAACCAGATATCCTAACAAGTCTTCTCGAGGCTCTTGGTCATCTTCCAATGGTTAGAGCTCTCCTTCTCGGCCAGACTCAGAAGTGATAGAATGTTCATCTGAAGGACCGTCGGTCTTCACATGCAGGGGCATCAGCACCCTGGAGGAGAGGAGGTATCTTTGGCCAGATCTAAAGAAGCTCCAGCCAAACTTTGGCAGACACGCTTTCTAGACGGAGATCAGCGGTGGTCAGACTAGCCGAAGTCCTCGAGAGCCAAATATCCCAGGCCTGATGGAATAAACTGGAGATCAGAACCATTAACTGAAGTCTGTATAGGCTGAATAGAGAGTTGTAGAGGGTGAGCAGGCTGCTCAGGCAACAAAACTGGAGGAAGGGCATCTTGAGACCTAGCATCAATTTTTCTCTGTCTCACCATTTGCTGGCAGGGGGACACAACCCACTAGTTTGGGCTGGTCTAGCAGGATGTATTTGGAAACATACTTATGTAAAATTGTGACAACTGAAATAAAAAAACCAAATCACAATACATAATAATAAATAATAAAACTTAAAAGGTAAAATAAATGATTCATATTTTAGTATTGAGCAAAACATCAGGACAGATATCCTTACAGCCAATTGTGATGAAGAGAGGGTTCAGAATATGTATGTGCTAATGTATTTTATGCCCCGATGTAAAGTAGTAAACCACGAGTGTTATGGGAGGGGAGGATAAAAGAACCACAGAGAACTTACTTATATGTTATAGGACCTAAAAATCGTTGTTTATTATGAATAGTGAGGTATGAGCACTACTCTCTATAATATAAAAAGAGAAAATGAAAGATCATAAAAACAAAGATGAAATTAGACTTACCTGCTAATTGTTGTTCCTTAAGGAACTCTAGTCCAGTCCCGGAACCATATTTATTATTTATTTATTTATTTATATTCTCTTATATACCGCGCTATTCTGCATCAGTGCGGTTTACATTGAACAAACTGAAATTACATTGAACAGGGCATTATAACTTGGAGATAACTATTTTACAGGGAACATGGGCTATGGAGGGTTAAGTGGCTTGCCCAAGACCACAAGGAGCACCTGTGGGACTAGAAACCCCAGTCCTTCCAGCCCAAGGTTGCTGTCCTCTAGTGGGATTTGAACCCCCGACCTTCCGGCCTGAAGTACCTTGCCCCAACCAGTTAGAATCTCCTCCAGCAGCCTTGGAGACTGAAAGACATCATCGCTTTGCTGGCACCAGTATAAGTAGGCAAGGACCGCCCCCTTCAGCCAGTACCTATTGACAAAGCAAACTGAGCAGAGCAACAAATAAGTAGAGCAGAAGTAAGAAAACCAACAACTAACCCGAAATCCCGGGAGTAAAGGTTTTTGTTTTTTTTTAAATTCCTTATTAGTTAATTCTATAATAAAGTCTATTAAACAGCGCTACAGAGGAATCCCCCCCAAATGGCTCCACCTTCTGCCTGCGGGGAACCTCTAGAGAACCAAGCTACACTGCATATCACGTACTTCAGGCTGACAAACCCCAACACTCAGGGCGGGCTCCAGGACTGGACTAGAGTTCCTTAAGGAACAACAATTAGCAGGTAAGTCTAATTTCATCTTCCTTTGCGTCCCTATAGTCCAGTCCCGGAACCATAGAGGATGTAACAGAGCAGTGAATATTAACGGGAGGGACCTGCAAGTCCAGCCTGAAGCACCGCTGAATCGAAACGCACATCCCCCTCCGCCTGCACATCTAGTCGATAGTGCTTTACAAAGGAATGCAACGACGAACACGTCGCCGCCCGGCAAATGTCCGCCACCGGAACCAAACTGAACTCCGTCCAAGACGCCGCTTGCGCCCTAGTCGAGTGAGCTCGCAAACCTTCCGGCACCACCTTTCCTTTCAACAGATACGCTGAAGCAATTGCTTCCTTCACCCAACAGGAGAACAAGGACTTTGCCGCAGCCTCCCCCTTACGCGGGCCCCCGAAAGCTACAAACAACCTATCCGACTTGCGGAAGGGAGCCGTCCTCAGTAGATACTTCTTAAGGACCCGCCGAACATCTAACCTATGCAACACGCCTCCTGACTGCTCCTTTTGCCGGTCCGAAAACACCGGAAGCGACACCACTTGATTAACCTGAAACGTGGAGACCACTTTTGGTAAAAACCCTGGAACCGTACGGAGAACCACCTTGTAATCGAAAAAAGACAAATACGGCTCCTGACAGGATAACGCTTGCAGTTCAGAAATCCTTCTTGCGGAACAGATAGCTACCAGGAAGACCATCTTCAACGTCAGATCCTTTAGCGACGCCGTGGCCAACGGCTCAAACGGCGCCCCGAGCAAGGCCGCCAACACCAAGTTCAAATCCCATGCTGGCACCATACACCGCTTCGGAGGACGCAAGAGTAACACGGCCCGCAAAAACCGTTTCACATTAGCGTGAGCCCCCAACTGTTGCCCCTGCACCTTACCGCGGTAACAGGAGAGGGCCGCTAACTGCACACTCAAGGAACTAGCCGCAAGACCCTTGTCCACACCGTCCTACAAAAAGAGAGAGAATTTGCGAAACCGAGGCTCCCAAGGGTTTCAACCCCCGCTCCGTACACCAGGCCTCAAAAATGCGCCAAACCCGAATGTAGGCCAATGACGTGGATCTTCTACACGCCTGCAGCAAGGTAGAAATGACCGCTGCCGAATACCCCCTGGCCGTCAACCTCGCCCTTTCAAGAGCCAAGCCGTAAGCGAGAATCGATTCACCTGGGGCATTCGCAACGGGCCCTGCCACAACAAATCCGCTCGCTGTGGCAGACGGGATGGTTTGTCCTCCAGCAGCCGCACCAAATCGGCATACCACGGTCTTCTGGGCCAGTCGGGCACCACCAGGACCACCAGACCGCGATGACGCTCTATTCGCTGCACCACACTGCCTATGAGCGCCCAAGGCGGGAACACATAGAGAAGACCCGATTCTGGCCACTGCTGGGCTAGCGCATCGATCCCTTCTGACATGCGTTCCCGCCTGCTGAAGAACCGCTCCACCTTCGCTGACTCGAACGTCGCCATCAGATCCATGAGCGGGAGACCCCAGTGGCGCACCAACAGTGAAAACACCTCCGGGTGCAGAACCCACTTTCTGGGATTCACCCTGCGCAGACTGAGAAAATCTGCCTCGACATTGTCCATGCCTGCCACATGCTGCGCCGACAGACCCGTCAGATTTTGCTCTGCCCAAGCTAAAAGATGGCTGGCCTCTGCTTCCAGCATCGCGCTACCAGTGCCGCCCTGGCGATTGATGTAGGCCACTGTCGTCGTGTTGTCTGACAACACACGCACCGCCTCCTGCCTGAAGGTCTCCTGAAACTCCCGCAGGGCTAAAAACACAGCTCGCATTTCCAACCTGTTGATGGAACATTTCTGCTCCTCCTGAGACCACTGACCCTGAGCAAAGCGGCCGTCGCAATGCGCTCCCCAGCCCAGAAGACTGGCGTCAGTCGTCAGCAGTCTCCAGGATGGAGGCTCTAGCGGCAGCCCCTTCGACAAACTCTCCGGCCGCAACCACCACCGAAGGTCCTGACGCACGTCCTGCGGACAAACCAGCTAATTCGACAACGCATCCCGTTGAGGAGACCAACGCCGAAGAAGCGCGCTCTGCAACAGTCGCATATGCGCCCTGGCCCACAGAACCACCTCTATCGTGGCCGCCGTCGTCCCGAGCAATTGAAGATAATGCCATGCCGAGGGCGCCTGTCTGGCTAGAAACCGCCACACGAGCTCCCGCAACCTCTGAGCTCGGTGGGCTGGAAGAAACACCGCGGCCTGTTGTGTCTCAAACCATGCCCCCAAGTACTCTAGGGACTGCGAGGGAACCAGATTGCTCTTTGCAAAGTTGACCACCCAACCCAGGCTCTAACATCTGAATCACCCGAGTGGTGGCCGACGCACTCTCGTCCTGCGACTTTGCGCGAATCAACCAATCGTCTAGGTAGGGATGCACCAGCACCCCCTCTTTGCGAAGCGCCGCCGCCGCTACTACTACCATAATCTTGGTGAAAGTCCGAGGCGCTGTCGCCAGCCCGAACGGCAACGCTTGAAACTGAAAATGCCCCATTGGAACCGCAAAGCGCAGGAACCGTTGATGCTCCTGCCGCACCGGGATATGGATCCAGCGAGGTCAGATATTCCCCCGCCCTGACCGCCGCTATGACGGAATGCAGCGTCTCCATCCGGAAATGTGTGATTCGGAGACACCGATTCACCCTCTTTAAGTCCAGAATCGGCCAAAAAGTGCCTTCTTTCTTTGGCACCACAAAATAAATGGAGTATCGACCGTACCCGCACTGATCTCTTGGCATGGGCACCACTGCCTTGAGCTGTAACAGATGCTGCAGGGTCTCCGAGACTGCCCGGCACTTCTGCGGGGTTTGCAAGGGGACTGAACAAAGGAATCTAAGACGGGTCGATGGAGCTCTAATGCATAACCCTCTCGAATGACCTCTAGGACCCACTGGTCTGATGTAATTTGGACCCAGGCAGGGTAAAACTCCCGCAAACGACCTCCGACCGGGATCACCTTCACCTGAATCCCCCCTCATCTCATTGTGAAGTTTTAATGGCTGAGGATTGGTAAGGGGCAAAACCTCTACCGGCCCCTCGGAAATCACGAAACCCCTGGCCCCGCGTTGGAAATCTCCCACGCTGAGATTGGAGAAAGCGGGAGGACCGAAACCTACGAAAATCCCTGGGAACCCCCCAGGACCCTGCAGCACTCCGTCCCTGCTTAGGCTTATCCTCTGGGAGGCGACCCCCTTTAGACTCACCTAAATCCTTTACCAACTTTTCTAGATCCTCTCCAAACAAAAGCTTACCCCGAAGGCAGCTTGCTGAGTCTAGTCTTAGAGGAAGTGTCCGACGCCCAATTACGCAGCCAGAGGTACCGTCGGGCCGCTACCACCAAGGCCATACTCTTAGCTAAGCCGCGGATGAGATCATAATGAATGTCCGACAAATACGCAGAACCTGACTCCAGGTGCGCTACATCGTCCAGCTGCCCCTCCAGGTGGTCTCCCTGCAAACTCTGAGACCAGCGCAAACAGCCTCTCGCCACCCACGCCCCCGCTATCGAGGCTTGCATCGAGAGAGCACAAACATGGAGTGGAGGAGTGGCCTAGTGGTTGGGCAAGGTACTTCAGGCTGGAAGGTTGGGGGTTCAAATCCCACTAGAAGACAGCAACCTTGGGCCGGAAGGACTGGGGTTTCTAGTCCCACAGGTGCTCCTTGTGGTCTTGGGCAAACCACTTAACCCTCCATAGCCCATGTTCCCTGTAAAATAGTTATCTCCAAGTTATAATGCCCTGATCAATGTAATTTCAGTTTGTTCAATGTAAACCGCACTGATGCAGAATAGCGCGGTATATAAGAGAATGTAAATAAATAAATAAATAAATAATAAAATAAAACATCGAACACCTGCTTCAACAGAGTATCCAACTTCCTGTCCTGGACATCTTTTAGCGCTGCGGCCCCTTCAACCGGAATCGTAGTCTTCTTAGTAACCGCCGATACCGCTGCATCTACCTTGGGAGAGCGAAAAAGTTCTCTATCCTGATCAGACAACGGGTAAAGCCGAGCCAAGGCCCTGGACCCCTTCAGAGCCGAATCCGGTACATCCCACTCTTCCTGAATCATACTCCGAAACACTCTGTAAACCGGAAAAACTCGATGAGACGTCTGAACCGCCTGCAGCAATGGATCTTCCAAGGCATCCTCTGCCCCCGTCCCTTCCGAGGAGGGCATATTCAAGGTCTTAAGGGTCTCGGCAATCAAGGCAGATAGCTCCTCGCACCGAAACACTCGGACTACCCTGCTCTGTTGTTCCGAATCAGGCAGCTCTCCCTCCTCCAGCTCTTCTCCCAAGAACTCTTCCATCTCCGTGTCCACGCCTCCCAGGTCTTCCCAGAGGCGCGACCCAGGGCTCTCCCCCCCAGACACTCTGCTTCTCTTGGCCGAGGAAAGGCCCTCGACAGCGGGATCTACAGATCCCCGCCGCTTCTGAGCCTACGCCCCTTGGGGAGGAGACAACATTGCGGGCTGCAGCAGAGTCCGCCGGAGCAGGCCCACCCAGACTCTGCTGCTGAGACACAGAAGACGGTTCACCCGAAGACAACCCCGGCAGAGGCTCCGCGGAGTCAAGAAGCGGGGGCAAGCTGTCTGTCCCTGTAGGCAGAACCGCCTCACGGTCCTGGGAGGACCCCTCCGTCAGCCCCTCCATAACCTGCACCTCGCGGGAGCAGGCCCCACACACACCTGAGCCCAGAACCGTACTTTGCTTCACACCACAAACCAGACACCTGAGCTTCGCCGGCATCCCACTGCTAAGCAGCGCCACCCACACTGCACCTCTCCGAGCAAGCGCACTGGTGGACAGTAGCCCAAAAGACACTCAGTCAAGCAGAGCCCCAGACCCCAGGCCTCTGCCTGCTGTGGGACTCCCTTTTTTCTTTTTTTTTTAAATACTATTCACTTCGCCTAAGGTCCCCTGGCTAGGAAAACCCTGCAGCAAGCAAAAACGAGGCTTCTAACCCACCATAACCGCCAAAATTAAAAAGGGAACCAAAGTCTCCCAAAACGTGGGTTAGCTCTAAAATGGCCGCCGCCGGCGCGGATTCCCGCACAGAGACACGCGGCGTGCCAAACCTGTCCCAAAAGAGCTAGTCGACTTCCTAAGACTGCTCCCTTCAATTAAAAATGAAATCGACGCTGGCCGGCCAACTCACTCACCTAAACTGTGTTCCCGGTGAGGAGAGACGCTGCAGCCATGCCGGAGCTCAGCCAGACAGCGGCTTCAGCTCTGGTGCCTGCCTTCCCCTGAGGCAATGCTGCTTCATGCATCCGGCTCCTGCTGCTGCGATGCAGCCTTCCACCTGCTCCTCACCCTTACACTCGGGTTCGGGAGCAGGGAGGCAGAAAATACCCAGGGAGAAAAAACTGCTGTCCCTTATGCTCGTTTAAACCACGGGGAAAGGAAGGGGAGGAGGGGGGGAGAAACACCGGGAGAGAGATGGAGCCACAGAAAGGAGCCTCAAGCTACAGCACTGCCCCTGCAAAAAAAATAAAGAACTTAGGATCTCAAATCAAACCCCTATAAATTTAAAGGGACCTAGGAAATATTTAGCTCTGCTAATTTGTTTAAACTGAGCCCAGTCCCAGGCTCAGAATCTCCTTCAGCTGCTTGGAGACTGAAAGTACTGGCTGAAGGGGGCGATCCTTGCCTACTTATACTGGTGACAGCAAAGCGATGATGTCTTTCAGTCTCCAAGGCTGCTGGAGGAGATAGCACAGTTACTTACCTGTAACAGCTGATCTCTGGGAACAGCAGGAATAAGTCTTCACATATGGGTATCATCGGTACCGATGGAGCCTGCGCGGGAACGCTCCCCAGCGTCCAAAAGGACAGCTTTTGGGAGCATCCCACAGCGCCTGCGCGCTGCCTTCCCGCCTTTCCTAACCGCCTCTCTCCAGTTCGAGTTTTAAAGCTAAGACAAAGAGAGAGTGAGGAAAGGAAAGAAAGATAGAGAGATACAACTCCTAGGGGAGGTGGGTGGGTTGTGAAGACTTATTCCTGCTGTTCCCAGAGATCATCTGTTACAGGTAAGTAACTGTGCTATCTCCAGGAACAAGCAGGAATGAGTCTTCACATATGGGAACTCCCCAGCTAGAGATGCCTGGGAGATCACCCAGGTTGTGAGTCCCTGGGAAGGGCTCTACCTCCACCCATGAATCTTAGGCATCCAGCCAGGGATGGAGAGTAGGAGTTGGTTAGGTATGGAACAGGTGTTTGAGAACAGCCTGACCAAACAAGGCATCCCGGCGGGAGTCCTTGTCCAAGCAGTAATGGGCTGTGAAGGTATGAACCGAGGCCCAGGTGGCCGCTCGACAGATCTGGTCGATGGACACAGAATTTAGATGAGCCATAGAGGCTGCCATGGCCCTCACATTGTGAGCTGTGACATGGCCTTCCAGAGAAAGGTTCTTACTCTGGTAGGCGAAAGAAATACACTGAGCAATCCAATTGGACAGAGTTCTCTTAGAGACTGGAAGTCCTAAATGAGAGGGATCAAAAGCAACAAAGAGTTGAGAGGACTTTCTATGTTGCTGTGTCCTTTGTAAGTAAAAAGCAAGAGCTCTTTTGCAATCCAGGGTATGAAGATTCCTCTCTGCACTTGAAGCATGAGGTCTTGGAAAAAAGACAGGTAAATAAACCTCCTGGTTCAGATGAAAAGGTGAGACCACTTTAAGCATAAAGTGTGGATTAGTTCTAAGGACTACCTTGTCATGATGGAACCTTGTATAAGGAGGATTAGCCACCAAGGCTTGCAGCTCACTGATGCGGCGAGCTGAAGTGACTGAAATGAGAAAAATAACCTTCCAGGAAAGAAATTTCAAGGAGGTAGTGGCTAAGGGTTCAAAGGGTGGCTGCATAAGCTGGCCAAGAACCAGATTCAAGTCCCATGCCACTGGAGGTGGTCTGATGGGAGGTTTAGTCAAAAGAAGGCCTCTCATGAATCTTGCTATAAGAGGATGAGAGGAAATAGGCTGTCCATTGAGAGGTTTAAGGGATGCTGCAATAGCACTCAAATGGACTCTTACTGAATTCGTTTTAAGGCCTGCATGGGATAAATGCAGCAAATACTCTAGTAAAGAATTCAGAGGTATTGCAAGAGGATTAAGACCCTTCTCTGCACACCAAATGGTAAACCTTTTCCATTTAAAAGCATAGGAACGTCTAGTGGAAGGCTTTCTGGAAGCATGAAGGATATCCTTCACTTGCTGAGAAAGATGCAAATCTTGAAGGTCTAGGCCTTCAGCAACCAGGCTCTGAGGTGAAGAGACTGGGGATTTGGGTGCCACAATGTTCTGTCCTCCTGGGACAGGAGGTCTGGAGCAGATCCCAAGTCCAGGGGGGGAGCTTGGGAGAGATGCAAAAGTAGAGGATACCACACTTGGCATGGCCAATGTGGTGCTATAAGGATCATAGACCCCTTGTCTCTCTGAACTTTGAAGAGTGTCTTGGGAATTAGGGGAATGGGTGGAAAGGCATAGAGGAAGTCTTGCCCCCAATGAAGGAGGAAGGCATCCCTGGCCTGAACTCCCTGACACGGAATCCTGGAACAGAACCGGGGAAGTTTGGCATTCCACGGACTTGCAAAGAGGTCTATGTCCGGGGTTCCCCAAATTCAGAAGATCCTGGCTATCTGGTCCCCATGGAGGGACCATTCGTGTGGAAGCAGAACTCGACTGAGTCTGTCTGCCCAAGAGTTTTGAACCCCTGGAAGATACACTGCCATGAGATGAATTTGATGCTCTCTGGCGAAGGCCCACAATCTCAGAGCTTCGTTGCAAAGCGACAGAGAGCCAGTGCCGCCCTGCTTGTTCATGTAGAACATGGCTACTTGGTTGTCCGTGTGGATGAGGACTGTCTTGTAGCTGAGCAGGGTGTGGAAGACTCAGAGCTAGAAAAATTGCTCTGAGCTCTAAGAGGTTGATATGTAGAGATGTCTCCTGTAAAGACCAGATGCCTTGAGTGGAGAGATCTTGAAGATGAGCTCCCCAACCTCTTGGAGAGGCATCTGTTGTAAGGGTTGCTTGGGGTAACACCTGTTGAAAGGGGGACCCCAGCAACAGATTTTGAGCGGACTTCCACCAGTGGAGGGACCAAAAGAGGCGACTGGAGGTTGCTATTTTGTCTGACCTGATGCCTGGGTCCATTGGGTGGACAGAGTCCACTGAGCTGCCCTCATGTGAAGGCGAGCGTAAGGAACCACATGCACAGTGGATGCCATGTGGCCTAACAGTTGTAACATCTCTCGAGCAGTTAAATGGGATTTTAACTGAATTTGTGAGGCTAACTGCACCAAGCGTAGGCAACGGGCTTGGGGAAGATAGGCCCTTGCAGTTGTGGTATCCAGTAAGGCCCCTATGAACTCTAGAGACTGAGAAGGGGTGAAATGGAATTTTGGAAAGTTTATTATAAGTCCCAGATACTGAAGGATACACCTTGTGCAGGTTAGAGAAGTCTGGGCCTCTGACTGGGATGGAGCTCGGATGAGCCAGTCGTCCAGATATGGGAATACGAATATCCCTAGAGTGCGTAGAAATGCAGCTACTACTGCCATGCATTTTGTGAACACCCTTGGTGCAGAGGCCAGACCGAAAGGAAGCACTCTGTATTGGTAGTGCTTCCCCTGATAAAGGAACCTTCTGTGTGTTGGATGGATGAGGACATTGGTGTACGCATCCTTGAGGTCTAGAGAGCAAAGCCAATCCTGACTCTGAAGGTATGGAAGGAGAGTACCGAGAGAAATCATCTTGAATTTCTCCTTGCATAGAAACTTGCTCAATTCTCTGAGATCTAATATGGGTCTGTAGCCCCCTGTTTTCTTTGGGATAAGAAAGTAGGGGGAGTAGAACTCTGAGCCCTGTTGAAGAAGGGATACTTCTTCTATTGCCCCTTGAGCAAGAAGGGTAGAAATTTCCTGACCCAGAAGGTCGAGTTGAGATGTCTGAGAATTGAACTGTCTCACCATGGTGTGAGGAGGGAGGTTTAAGAAATGAAGCTTGTACCCCTCCCTTATGATGGAGAGGGTCCATTGCTCTGCTGTGATTTGTTCCCATCTGGGAGCAAAGTAAGCCAACCTTCCTGGAATGGTGAGAGGCTCTGGATGTTCTAGAGCCAGAAAGGCTAAGCTCTCTAGTTGTAAGTCAAAGGTCCTGAGGAGGCTGAGGCTGTTGGGCCGTAGCAGTCCTAGCAGCCCTAGCAGCCTTAGGCTTGGCCTGTTTCGGTTGTTGCTGTCTCTTTGTAGCAAAACGACCTGCAGTAGATGACTGCTGACCATAAGCAGAATAATATTTCCCTTTTTTGGGAAAAAATCCCTTTTTGAACAACCTTTTCTTAAAAGGAGCAGAAGTAGACTTTGAAAGTATCTAAAGCAGAATTTTCAGCATCCATTTGGGTGGTCTTTGCTTGCCAATCTTTGCCAAAAAGGTTTTCACCTGTACAAGGAAGGTTGCCTAGTCCATCTTGAACCCAGGGTTCCAAATCAGAAGCTTGTAACCAAGCAACTCTGCGTGCACCTATGGCAATGGCCGAGGCTCTGCTGGCACCTTCAAAAGAGTCAAAGGCTGCACGGTTGGAAAACTTGGAAATATCCTGGGCATGTTTGAGCCAGGTGAGGAACTCTTCCCTTTTATCTTCTGAAATAAAAGGAGATAAAGTTTGCAGGTGATCTGTAACTTCTTTTAGAAACATCCCCATATAGAGACTATAGGAGTTGATTCTGGCAACAAGCATACTGGCCTGGAAAATTCTCCTGCTAAAGGCATCTAAGGTTCTGCATTCTCTTCCTGGAGGAGCAGAAGAGTGCCTTTTTGTACTCTTTATCTTCTTCATAGCAGACTCCACCACAATGGAGTGGTGAGGAAGCTGAGTCTTATGGTAGCCAGGACAAGGAAGAACACGATACATGGTGTCCAACCTGCGAGAATGAGGGGAAGTGGTGAGAGGAGTCTCCCATATGCCCAACATGTGATCATAAAGAATCTCATATATTGGTAAAGTGGCTGCCTCATTAGGAGCCTTAGGATATTGTAAAATATCTAATTTTTTGGCTCTAGGCTCTCTCTCAGGGGCCACTGAGATGGAAAGGCCCCTGGTCACTTCCCTAATGAAGTCTTGAAAAGACAAGTCTTCTGGAGGAGACATTCTCCTTTTTGGAGAAGAGGGCTCCTGAGGATGGATCACCGATGGTTCGACAGAGACCTCTGATTCATCAGAGTCTTCAGAGGAATCGAAGTATCGCCTGTCTGGATGCTCCTGCAGAGCCCGATACGCGTACCGGGTGGTATCGACATCGGGAGTGATCGATACCGGTTCGGTACCTATGGGCATCACATAACAGTGTACCGCTGCAGTCGACACCGAAACGGATGTCGATGCAATCGGTACTGGCACCGGAACCGATGTCGGTACCGGTGCCGGTACCGGCAACGGAGTTTGTTCCGGTACCGAAGGCGTCGCAGCTTGTATGAATGCCGTGATGGCACGCTGCATGGTCAGGATATTCTGATCCATCGACACAACCAATGTCTGGATGTCGGTACCAGTGGGAACCACCAGTACCCCAGAACATGGCAACAGGTGATCGGTCGAGCCCGAGCCATCGATGTCAACCTGTGACCCCATAGATAAAGCTTTGGAAGCCGGAGCCTCCCGCCGGGGTAATTTTGCCGGTGCGGATTCCTCGAGGGCAAGCCCGGAGGCATCTCGATACTTAGAGGGAGATCTACCCTTCGAGGACCGGCTGGATTTAAGTTTGGTTACCTGAGATCCATGTGAGGAAGAAAAAGCCCTGGAAGACGTCGATGCAACCGAAGCTGCATCCGAGGGAAACAGGGTACTGAGCTTAGCTGCTCGATTCTGTAGACCTCTTTTAGACATCATGGAGCAGGACTCACAATCCGCAATGGAGTGGTCAGGACCTAAACATTTTAGACACCATTCATGGGTGTCAGTGACAGAAATAGTGCCGCTGCACTTCGTGCATTTTTTAATCCCAGAGGCGGGCTTTTCCATGAGGAAAAATTTGCTAGGCCTAAGGCCAAAGAAGAAAATGCACTGAAGTGAGAAAAACAGTAGTGTTTTTTTTTTGTTTTTGTTTTTTTAGAATAAAGAAAGAAAAGACCTGCGGTACCGGTCCAGCGTCGAGAAGGCAGACGCGCGACCAAAGAGATAAAATAAAATAAAGAAATTCTTCAGCGGTGACAGGAACACGACCTGCTGGCTCCGCGGAAAAGAAGAACTGGAGAGAGGCGGTTAGGAAAGGCGGGAAGGCAGCGCACAGGCGCTGTGGGATGCTCCCAAAAGCTTTCCTTTTGGACGCTGGGGAGCGTTCCCGCGCAGGCTCCGTCGGTACCGACGATACCCATATGTGAAGACTCATTCCTGCTTGTTCCTGGAGATTCTAAACTCTATGGTTCCGGGACTGGACTAGAGGGACCCAAAGGAAGTACTCTGTTCTGTGTTAAAGTAAAAATGGAAAAACATCCTACATTAGATCGATAAATTTATACTTGTAAAACTGCATGTGGATAAAAAAACAGTAATAAATGAAAACATAAAGCAAAAATAAAAAGGAGGATAAAAATACAAATTAAATGGAGACGTCACAGATATGATAAAAGACCACCACTGAAGCTATTACATGAAACACTTAAAGCGCCATGTAACTAATTTGAATAAATGGGCCAAATTTAGAAAAGCCGTTCATGTTGGAAAGACAGCTTATTGGATAGCTAAAGTATGTAATCTGGCAAATCCATAAAAGTATGTCACAAAGAGGGAATGAAGTTCTAAAATAAATGAAATACAAAACTTCATCTGTCTCAGTGTTTCTTATGTTGGCATTTTGCCTACATACCCGCACACCTCTCTGAGCCAAGGAAGATAGCGGGGGGATGAAACCCCTCCCGCTCTCCATCCCATGGCCAATCAGGGCCCAACAGTAGCACCAACAAGAAATTTAAAAGGAAGCGCATCCCGGTGCCACCGGACTGCTGCACACCTCTCTGAACCCCGATCAGCAGCAAGGAAGAGAATGGGGGGCTGAAACCCCTCCCGCTCTCCACCGCATGGCCAATCAGGGCCCAACAGCAGCACCAGCAAGAAATTTAAAAGGAAGCGTCTCCTGGCAGGCCCGCGCCTGAGGACCTTGCCAGAGGGCCCTTTGGTGTGGCCCTTAGTCGGGGCACTTAGACTGCAAAAACCACCAGACAACAGAACAGCAAATTTCTAAGCCAATGAACCTACCACAAGCTAAACCAGGAAGCATCGTTTCAACTATAGCAGCTCCACTCCTGTTCCACTACTCCTCAACTACCACAAGTAACTCTCCTGCCAGTGCTTCAAAAAATTTCATAAACTGTGAGTAAAGCTATACTTCATGGCGCACACCACTGCTGATTCCCTGCAACAAACTGCCATGTTCATTCACAATCCAAAGCCTAAACCCTGCATACACAAATGGATAAATGCACATCAACTATATGCCATTTTTTTCACGCTGATCCTCTGCTCACATTTTCCAAGCATTATCTGCTTCTATCCTTCTCCCATAACAGCACTACAAACCTCTCCCACTTACCTAACACTTTACTCCCAACCATGCCTGATTATACACATGCATTATATACCTACAAACACACTAAGAGACCCACTAGACTTTTCAAAATACAACCTTCCTCACATACACTATCAACCCCCCTTCCCTATCCTCCCCATATCAGTAAGCCTTATAAATGCCAGATCCATATGAAACAAGATAAATACTATTATCGACTACAT
The DNA here is from genome assembly GCA_033557465.1 of Ichthyophis bannanicus. Taxonomy (NCBI): domain Eukaryota; kingdom Metazoa; phylum Chordata; class Amphibia; order Gymnophiona; family Ichthyophiidae; genus Ichthyophis; species Ichthyophis bannanicus. The sequence continues at coordinate 233,628,805 of CM066042.1, forward strand.
ACAAGACAACCATATTGATATCCGCTGTATTACCGAATCATGGCTAAAGAGCTCCGATCAAATCGTCCTGAATCAAGTTACACCCCCCGCTTTCACTGCATTCAACTGCCCTCGTACTCATAAAAGAGGTGGCATACTCATCCTAGCCAGAGAAGACTTGAAACTCAAAACATCCAGCTCAATAAGCTCAGACTGCTGTGACATCATCATCATAGAAAATAAATACATCTCCATCTGCCTAATCTACAGAGCCCCCAATGCCCACTCTGAAGATATGTCTAACATTCTCGAATCCATATATTCGGCAAACTCCCCTCGCAAACCCCTTATAGTACTAGGGACTTAAACCTCACATCTGCCTCTAACAAGGAGGAAACAGCCTTCCACAAAGCAATGGGCTCCATTCTATTTAAACAAATTCTTACAGGTCCCTCTCATTTATCTGGCTCCACCCCAGATCTTATACTCGTACCAGCAAGCTTTCTAGACCAAGGACACAACAGCTTTATCAACAACTCCCATACCATGGTCTGACCACCATGCCATACTCTTAAAAATTCACCTCAACAACAAACAGGAATCACTGAAACCAAATAACCCTCCCAGACGCCTCAAAGCTTTCAACAAAGAGCAATTCCTCAGGGGCACTCTTCAGTGCCTATCCCCAAGACGTTTCTGACCTGGATGATGCTGTCAACAATTGGAACATTACCATCAGTACCCCTTCGAGACTCCCAACTCAGACCATCCCATGACAAATATACAGTAGACCAAGATCAGCTCCATGGCACTCTGCTAAAATAAAAGAATCCAAAAAGAAACTACAGCAATACAAATGTCGATGGCGACATGACAAAATGGAAATCTCACTAAAATACCAAATAATGCAACAAGAATACCATGCTCTAATACACACAAACAACAATACCACACTAACCTCATTCTAAAAGCCTGCAACAAACCCAAAGAGCTCTTCATCGTCATCAGAACACTAACAATGGACCCAACTCTGAAGAATGAAATCCCAATTCACCCGCAAACATTTGCAGATTACCTCATATCCAAGAATAACCCCTTCAACCCATACAGTACAAGGACACTGCAAAACCTGACACGCTACCATCAGCATGAGCCCCACCACCACAAACCACTGAGTAAGTTTTACATCCCATCAACAGAACACATAGCCCGCACCATAACTGAACTGAATACTACCACAGCACCATCAGATCCCTGTCCAGTGGCATGGATCAAATCAGCCAAGCAAGATGACCTAATTAAATTCATACAAAAAATAATTACATCACTTACTCAAGGATACATGCCCCTGGCGCTAAAGCAAGCTACCATCCTCCCTATACCAAAGGCTACACCTCCACACAGCAACGACCCATCAAGCTACTGCCCAATATCCAGCATTCCATTTCTAGCTAAAATAATTGGGAAGATTGTTCAGAGACAACTCCAGGACCACACTGACCTATACGCCCTTCTGGATCCTTATCAACACTGTTTTCGCCCAGATCACTGCATAGAGACTCTACTCATCCATCTCAAAGGTACTGACAAAATAAGAGGAGGTTTCCTATTAATCTTCGTCAACATATCATCTGCCTTTGACACAGTCTCCCACGACATCTCTTGGAGCGACTGTCATCATTTGGGATCAAAGACATCACCCTTAAGTGGTTCCAGTCATACCTTGTAGGCAGACAACAGATAGTCAAATCTGGTCTGCTCACCTCAACCACTTTCCACACCGTCCAAGGAGTTCCTCAAGGATCTTCGCTCTCTGCCCTCCTTTTTAACATATATGTACAGCCAATCTGCAACATTTTCAGGAAACACAACATACAATATGCCATATATGCAGATGATATCATGGCCTACACCCCAATCCAGTTAAACTCTCCAGACCTCACTACAATATCAACTTGTTTCCATGAAATGACAACATGGCTTACTGAAAACAACCTCAACATTAACATCAAGAAAAATACAAGAAACACTGATTTCAACCCCCCCACTTCAATCAAAAGCTCCAGTTCACAAATTACAATAAAGGACAAAGTTCGGTACCTAGGTGTCATTATAGACAAGCCCATATCAACAAAACTTCCAAGTCTTCCTTCCACAAGCTTGCAATAATCAGGAGTCTAAAACCTCTCACCAATCAAGAACACTTCCGCATAGTATGTCAGTCCATCAGGACGCCATCTCTGGACTACTGTAATGCACTCCTACAAGGACTACTGAAACAAACTACCCCTACAACTGGTCCAAAACACCGCTGCCTAAACTATCATGGGATCATCTCAGTGAGAACACATAACGCCCCTCCTGCACCAATTACATTGGCTGCCAACTACACTACGTGCCAAATACAAATCTGCCCTCACCATCTTCAAGATTATAAAAACCTGACAGCCGGAAGTCTCAAAACCTCATCAGCACCAAACCTAACAGATCTGTGAGAAATAGCAACATCAATACCATACCAACACCCAACCTGTTCACAGAAAACAAACAAACTACTTCCAAGAGAGCTCTCTCGCTTGCCGCTCCCTCTATCTGGAACAATATCCCAGAGAAATGAGAACCACCACAGACATAAAAGAATTTCGAAAACAGCTCAAGACCCTTCTTTTTATCGAGCACTTCAATGAAACTTGATGCCCCCCCTCATGAACTCTTACACACACATTTGTAAATAAGTTTAACGTTAACACTCCCAGTTTCTCCCATCCCTTTAGCGAATACCAATGAAGTTAATCTGTAATTCGTTAAGCGTTGTTTTTCCCATTGTAAGTTTTATTTATTTATTTAATTCTCTTATATACCGCGCTATTCTGCATCAGTGCGGTTTACACTGAACAAACTGAAATTACATTGAACAGGGCATTATAACTTGGAGATAACTATTTTACAGGGAACATGGGCTATGGAGGATTAAGTGGCTTGCCCAAGACCACAAGGAGCACCTGTGGGACTAGAAACCCCAGTCCTTCCGGCCCAAGGTTGCTGTCCTCTAGTGGGATTTGAACCCCCGACCTTCCGGCCTGAAGTACTTTGTTTTTGTGGTCGCGTCTGCCTTCATTCAACGCCTACCGGTATAGATGGTTCTCTTTTCTTCTTTTTCGAAAAAAAAACCTAGCTTTCTAAAAGATTTTTCCTTCTTCAGGGGCCTTTCCCCTCTCAGTGCTAGGCGCCATTTTGGGCACTAGGCCTATTTCTCTTCAAACATGGAAAAACCAGCTAGTGGTTTTAAGAAATGTTCTAAATGTGGCGGAACCATATCCGTCACCGACACCCATGAATGGTGTCTTAAGTGTTTAGGTCCTGACCATTCTCCACTGGAGTGTCTCTCCTGCAGAAAGATGACCAAAAGGGACCTACAAAATAGAGCTGCAAAACTCGTTACCCTTTTTGCCGCAGATACGATGTCCATTGCATCAACGTCTTCCAGGGCTTCATCTTCCTCCCATGAATCTCAGGTAACTAAACCTAAGTCTTCTAAGACTGGCTGGTTCTCAAAGGGTAGATATCCTTCCAAGTATCGAGATGCCACTGACGTTGCCCTCGAGGAAAGTTCAACGGCAAAATAACCCCGGTGGGAGGCCTTGGTCTCCAAAGCATTTAACGGGGTTCCAGAGGCTTCCACCTCTGCAGAACTACTGGTGCCATCTTCTGGGGTCATAGCAGCTTGCACCGGTACTGACACCCAAGCATCAGCAGGAGCGATGGATCAAAGAATCCTCGCTATCAAACACAGTCTTGCGGCTCTCTTAGTAGCTTCGGTACCGCTAAGACCGCTACAGACGGTTCCACAGGTGTTGGTACCGACATCAGTGCCGGTACCGACTGCACCTGCCTCGGCCGGTATGCTTCCCCCCATGCCGAGCCTTGAGTCTATCTCAGGTATTGAAAAGCCGGTACCGAGACACCTCGATACTGACTTCGAGCGGTACCGGTACCGCGCATTGCAGGAACACCTGGCACAGAGATACTTCAAATCCTCCGATTCCGATGACTCTGCCGGTACTAGAGCAATCTTTCCAGAGGATCCATCTCCTTCTCCTCAATGCAGAATGTCTCCTCCAGAAGACATGTCCTTCCAGGATTCATACGTGATTTAGCTCGAGGTCTTACAATCACGGTGACTCCGGAGAAGGAACCCAGAGCAGAAGAATTAGAAATTCTTCAATACCCTAAGGCTCCTAAATAGGCAGCTACTCTGCCCATTCACAGGATCTTGCATGATCTTATGCTAAGAATGTGGGAAACCACTTTAACGGTGTCTCCACACTCCCGACGACTCGATACCATGTACAGAGTTCCAAGCTGTCCTGGTTTTCAAAAAACTCAGTTACCACACCATTCAATGGTAGTTGAATCGGCGATGCGTAGGATTAAGAGTGCTAAGACGCATTCTTCCAATCCTCCAGGCTATGAATCGAGGACACTTGATGCCTTTGGGCGTCAATACTTCCAGTCCTCCATGTTGTCAGCCAGGATCAGCTCTTACATTCGCTATATGGGAATGTTCCTCAAGGAGGTTGCAGGAGACTTGGAGCTCATGAGCTCTCTTCTTCCTGAGGGGAATTTCCTACTCTGGTCAAATATGCCCAGGATGTCTCTAAGTTTGTGAACCGTGCAACCTTTGATTGCTTTGAATGCATTAGCAGAACCTCTGCTATTTCCAATGGTGCACGTCGTATTGCCTGGCTTCAGGTATCTAGGTACATTGAACAAACTGAAATTACATTGAACAGGGCATTATAACTTGGAGATAACTATTTTACAGGGAACATGGGCTATGGAGGGTTAAGTGGCTTGCCCAAGACCACAAGGAGCACCTGTGGGACTAGAAACCCCAGTCCTTCCAGCCCAAGGGTGCTGTCCTCTAGTGGGATTTGAACCCCCGACCTTCCGGCCTGAAGTACCTTGCCCCAACCACTAGGCCACTCCTCCACTCCATGCCATGCTTCCATGCCATGCCATTTTGCCAAAATATGGCAACAGATAACATCAGAAAACTGGACTCTGTCCATTGTATGGGAGGGATACAGACTTCATTTTCACAGCATGCCCCTGCCTACAATTATAAGACAGTTCAATTCTCAGGTCCCTGCCACGGATCTCTTGGGTCAGGAGGTCGCATCACTTCTTGCTCTTGGAGAAATAGAAGAGGTACCCACACCCCAACAGGGTATGGGATTCTACTTCCCCTATTTTCTCATTCCAAAGAAAACAGGGGGGACACAGGCCTATTCTGGACCTCAGAGAAATAAACAAATATCTGTTCCGAGAAAAATTCAAAATGATCTCCCTCGGAACACTCCTGCCATACCTTCAGAGTCAGGACTGGCTATGTTCTCTAGATCTAAATGATGCATACACACATATTCTCATCCATACAGATCACAAGAAATTCCTTCGATTCCTTTTCCAGGGAAGACACTTCAATACAGGGTTCTTCCCTTCGGTCTGGCTTCTGCCCCAAGAGTCTTCACAAAATGCATGGCAGTAGTAGCAGCATTTCTAAGAACTCTGGGAATATTCGTCTTCCCTTACTTAGACGACTGGCTCATTCGAGCATCAACAGCTCTAGAAGCCAGCTTCGCTCTTTCTCGCACAATGCTAATTTTTCACTATTTGGGACTGGTCATAAACCTCTCAAAATCTTATCTCACCCCTTCTCAATCTCTAGAATTCATAGGAGCTCATTTAGACACAAGACAGTCAAGGGCTTTCTTGCCACAGCCGCGCTGTCTTCGTATAGTACAGCTGGCATCCCAAGCAGCTATGAAAGTCTTCCTGACTGCTCTGGAGATGCTTCAGCTTCTGGGACATATGGCATCCATTGTCCATGTGGTTCCCTATGCTCGCCTTCACATGTGAGCAGCCCAGTGGACCCTATCCACCCAGTGGACACAGGCCTCGGGGTCGTCTGTCTGACAAAATCAGAAACTCCACAGGTCTCATTTCATCCCTTCAATGGTGGCAATCACTGGAAAACCTTCTCATAGGCTCTCCTTTCCAGCAGCCTCTTATGCCAAGTCACCCTAACAACAGATTCGTCCAAGTTGGGTTGGGGGGCTCACTTGCATGATCTCTAGACTCAGGGTCTCTGGACCCCACAGGAGGCGTGTGTTCACATAAACCTCCTAGAACTCAGAGCAATTTTCCATGCTCTGTGTATTCCAGGCCCAGCTCAGCTACAAGACAGTCCTGGTTCAAACCGACAATCAAGTGGCCATGTTCTATGCGAACAAGCAGGGCAGAACGGGCCCTCTGTCGTTATGCAATAAAGCTTTGCAACTGTGGGCCCTCACCAGAGAGCTTCAAATCCACCTTCTAGTGGTATATCTTCCGGGCATTCAAAATCTTTGGGTAGACAAACTCAGTCGAATACTGCTGCCACATGAATGGTCTCTTCACTCAGACCAGCTTACTCGAGTGTTTCCAATCAGGGGAACCCCAGAGATAGACCTCTTTGCAAGTCCACAGAATGCCAAACTTCCCCGATTCTGTTCCAGAATTCCAGCTCAAAACGGTCAGGCAAGGATGCTTTCCTCCTCCACTGGGGTCAGGACTTCCTCTATGCCTTCACACCCATTCCACTCATTCCCAAAATGTTGTTCAAGCTTCAGAGAGACAGAGGTCGTATGATACTCATAGCTCCACATTGGCCACGACAAACGTGGTATCCTCTGCTTCTACGTCTCTCTCAAGCCACACCTCTGGAGTTGGGATATGCTCCAGATCTTCTTTCCCAAGAGAACGGGACTCTATTGCACCATAATCCCCAGTCCCTGCATCTCAGGGCCTGGTTGCTGAAAGCCTAGAACTCCTGGATATCATCCTTTCTCAACAGGTAAAGATATCCTTGTGGCTTCCAGAAAACTCTCCACAAGGCAATCCTACGCCTTTAGGTGGAAAGGATTCTCTGTATGAGTGTTCTCAAAGGGGACTTAACCCCCTTTTGGTGCCTGTGGAATCGCTACTGTAGTATCTCCTCCATTTATCAAATTATGGTCTTAAAACCAATTCAATAAGGGTCCATCTGAGTGCCATTGCAGCTTTTTGCAAACCTCTAGATGGACAACCTATTTCCTCTCATCCACTTGTAGCAAGATTTATGAGAGTTCTACTCTTAACAAAACCTCCCATTAAGCCACCGCTGGTGGCATGGGATCTGAATCTTGTTCTCGGGCAGCTCATGAAACTACCCTTTGAGCCTTTAGCCACTACAGCTCTAAAGTTTCTTTCCTGGAAGGTCATCTTCCTAGATGCCCTCACTTCTGCAAGACGCATCAGTGAGTTACAGGCCTTAGTGGCGGATCCCCCCTTATACAAGATTTCACCATGATAAGGTAGTTCTCAGGACTCATCCTCACTTTATGCCAAAGATAGTTTCGCTTTTTCATTTAAACCAAGCGGTTTACCTTCCTGTATTCTTTCCTAGGCCTCATGCCTCTAATGCAGAAAGGAACCTTCATACTTTAGATTGTAAAAAAGCTTTGGCTTTTTACCTTCAAAGAACTAAGCAACACAGAAAATCTTCTCAGCTTTTTGTTGCTTCTGATTCTAGTCATTTGGGACTTCCAGTTTCCAAAAAACTCTCTCTAGGTGGATTGCAAATTGCATATCCTTTGCTTATGAGAGTAAGGGACTTTCTCTCGAAGGCCATCTCACAGCTCACAATGGCAGCCTCTATGGCTAATCTTCGTTCTATGACCATTGACGACATCTGTAGAGCAGCCACTTGGGCTTCGGTACGCACCTTTACAGCCCACTATTGTCGGGATGCCTCGTTTGGCCAGGCTGTTCTCCAGCATCTCTTTCAGACTTAGTACAACTCCTACCCACTGTCCCGGGTTTGGATGCCAGAGATCCATGGGAGGAAGCATGACCCATCTCACCACGGGTTCGTAGCTTGCTGGGGTCATCCCCCTTGCATCTCTCAGCTGGGGAGTCCCAATATCTGAAGACTACATTCCTGCTTGTTCCTGGAGCTAGCGTAGTTACTCACCTGATCTCCGGGAACAGCAGGAATTAAGTCTTCACAACCCACCCACCTCCCCTAGGAGTTGTCTCTCTCTCTCTCCTTTTGTCTCAGCTATAAACTCAACTGACGAGGAAGAAATGGAAAGGTGGGAAGGCAGCACACAGGCGCTGTGGGATGCTTCCAAAAGCTTTCCTATTGGACGCTGGGGAGCGTTCCTACACAGGCTCCGTTGGTACCGATACCCATATGTGAAGACTTAATTCCTGCTGTTCCCGGAGATCACCTGTTACAGGTGAGTAACTACGCTTTATTGATCATTTATAGAGCGCTACCAAGCATATGCATCGCTGTACAGACATGCAAGTAGATAGTCCCTGCTAATAGAGCTTAAAATCGAAGACAAACATACAATACAATACAAGAAATAAGGATGATATAGGGATGAAACACTAGAGAAGGAGAATGTGAACTAAAGGCAGCCACAAAAAGGCCTTTGGGGCATACTTTTATGGATTTGCCGGATTACATACTTTAGCTATCCAATAAACTGTCTTTCAGACATCGATGGCTCTACTAAATTTGTAACAATATACAAAACTGCTGCTGAGAGTTAATTATAAACCTAACCCGAAACACAACCCTCTCAAACACACCTAAAGTCCACAAACTATCGAAACAATTTTCTTAACTTCAATTATCAATATCAGGCATAATGACCTCAGATGGCCCAACCCCTCATGTGGCGAATTTCACCATAGGGTGTTGACAGACGCTTACATCATCGGTCAAGCCTCCTCCATATACCTAACTTTTTTTCAACAATCTAAATATCACACTTTAATAACCACCTACTCACCAATGGGATAAGTCTCATCTAAACCTATTTGGGTTTAGGTGATGTCATGGTTTTGATGGTATTTGATTGGTGTGATTGTGGTTAAGAGGCGCGTCACACGCCGGTTTTGTGATAGCGGGATATTGAAGGAAGCCATTGTGTAGTGTGTATTCTGGACGGCGAAGCTCCTGATGAAGCCGACTATGGCGAAACAAAAGCTTTTGTAGAGTGAAGGTCGCTTGTTGAAATATTTTGGATGCTTCTGATACAAATTGCCTTACAATTCTGCGTCCCGCAATGGAGGTGGTATAAGCACCAGTTAATGAAGGTTTTGTGCGTCTGTGTTGGCGGTAGAGAACTCGGCCAGCTACAAGTTTCAAGTTATAAGATAAGTTATTTGATGCTTTGCGATGGTACTATTGACTAGTCTATTATAACTTTTGAAAATTATTTATTTTTGCAGGTTTATCCTGAGTGGCCAGGCTGCGTTCAGCCGCACTAGTATCTTGTATAGACGCTTTTAAATGGGAATATATGAATGTATGGGAGTGTCATGTTTGAGAGTGAATGGTGAATAAGTGTGGACTTTTTCAAATAGGTTTAGTTGAGACTTATCCCATTGGTGAGTAGGTGGTTATTAAAGTGTGATATTTATATTGTTGAAAAAAAGTTAGGTATATGGAGGAGGCTTGACCGGTGATGTAAGCGTCTGTCAACACCCTATGGTGAAATTCGCCACATGAGGGGTTGGGCCATCTGAGGTCATTATGCCTGATGTTGATAATTGAAGTTAAGAAAATTGTTTCGATAGTTTGTGCACTTTAGGTGTGTTTGAGTGTGTGTTTCGGGTTAGGTCTACTAAATTTGTCCCATTTATTCAACTTATTTACATGGCCCTTCCTTTAAGTATTTCATTTCGGAGGGAGGAGTAGCCTAGTGGTTGGGGCAAGGTACCTCAGGCCGGAAGGTCGGGGGTTCAAATCCCACTAGAGGACAGCAACCTTGGGCCGGAAGGACTGGGGTTTCTAGTCCCACAGATGCTCCTTGTGGTCTTGGGCAAGCCACTTAACTCTCCATTGCCCATGTTCCCTGTAAGTATTAGTGTATGTGTCTCATATCCCTGCATGTTAAATATATCCCCCAATTGTGTTGTGACCGCTTTGATTGAAGGATAAGGCGGTATACAAAACTGTCTAAATAAATAAATGTAATAGCTTCAGTGGTGATCTTTTATCATAGTTGTGCTGGCTCCTTTTATTTTTATCCTAATTTTTATTTTATGTTTTACTTCTTTTATTACTGTTTTTTATCCACATGCAGTTTTACATGAGAAATTTATTTATTACTGCCTCTTCTACTACCTATGTACTCAGACTACACAGTGGTATCTATACTTACACACACCTACCCATCTACCACCTATTTCTTTCAGACACATATAATCTAAAATATCCCAATATTAACCTACATCCCCCCCCCACCTACCTACCAAAAATTATGGCCGCCAAAAACATATTAGCTATCTGGATACTCTGGATCTGTTATATCCTATTTAGTGTCATCACAATAACCCATGCGCTTACTCCATCCTGCTCCCAATCTATACCTATCATCTACAACACCACTAGATACCTATATACACCTACCTACTATAGACGCGGGTATAATTCCAAACCCAACCACAACAGACTAATCAATGTAAAACCAAAATCAATCTCCTCCTCAGTTCCAACCTCAGCTACCCCACAACATACAAACCTAAAAGCTCAATAAGAAACAAGATACCTATTATCCAAGACTTAATTACTGACAAATCACTAGATCTCATCTGTATCACAGAAACCTGGCTCACTGACACATTATTAATCAACCAATCAAAAACACCAGGATACGTAACATTCCACTCCTACAGATCCACAAGAAGAGGAGGAGGAGTCCTACTAATTCTAAAAGAAAAACTAAAAACCTCTTTAGTCACTGCTAACAACGTGGAAAACACTGATATACTCAACATAAAAATCAAACACCTCCATATCTGCCTGGCATACAGACCCCCAGATCCAAAACCTGACAACTTAGACACCCTATCAGAATTAATATACTCCTCAACGGAAAACAGCCCTCTGATTCTATTAGGTGATCTCAATCTGCCATCCCTATCACACAAACACATGTCAGACTTCTTAACATCCCTTAATGACTTTGATCACCACCAAATAATCACCACCCAAATACACATTAAAGGCAATATACTAGACCTAGCGTTCCTACCATCCCCCATCTTCAGCGCCTACAACCCAACAACATTAGAGGTTCAGCCCATCCCCTGGTCTGACTACCACCTGATAAAATTCCTACTGCCATACCACACTACCACCCAACTAAAACCTAAGCATACCCCCTACCTCAAAAGATTCAAGAAATTTAACAACAACGAATTTCTAGAACAAACCATTCTGCATCTCATTCAAGCCCCTACAGACCTTGATGAAGCTGTATCTCATTGGCAGGACACAATATCTAATGCAGCCATACTTCATGTACAATACTCCCACCCCACAAAAAAACAAAATACACCACGGTTCAGATCTGAACTAAAACAAATGAAAACAAATCTACACAAATGTGAGTGCAAATGGCGCCATACAAAATCCAAAACCCACCAATCACAATACCAGGACACACTCCAACTCTACAAAGAGACAATCAACACAGCTAAGAAGGACCACTACTCCAAACTGAAAGTGTACTTTGCACTTCCCCTCACCAGTAACAGCACCTGGGCTCTTGGGTAACGGATTTCCACATAGAGCAATGAAAAGGAAGCAATAAACAATAATAGAAATCACACACAATTGTATTATATAAAACACACCAAATCTTTGGGAGAGATTGCAAAGCTTTCACCTTGCCTCTCTGACATCACAGACTTCGGCTACTATATTTATTGGTCAAAATTCCATTTCACAGCATAATTTCCACCTTATTTTTCTACGTCAAGCATCACATATATTCATAATGTGCATCTCTTATGTCTCTATGTCATAGGTCCATTTCTTATTAGTATAGGTCATCAGGAGGAGACATACATGTATTCCCAGACATAACTTCATAAACAATAATTCTAACACAAGCAGTTTTCATATCTTTGTTTCAAGACTGAAGAGAAAGTTCTTCCCTGCACTTTATAAACAAACCTAGTTTCTCTGTTATGTGAAAGTTCAGTATAGCTTTTCAATAGTCTCTCTCAAGGTCGTTAGCTAAGTAATAGGTTCTGGAATGTCTGAGCTACTAATCTGTGGTGTTAATAATACTATATTACTGAAAGCCCTCAGAAAGAGTTAAGTACCCTCACAGTGTACACAACCCTGTACAGACAAGCTTCCTTTCACAAACTACTAATTCACTAAACCGACCAAGAAAGCTATTTGAAATAGTTAAATCCCTAACTAATAACCCTGCCAACAAAGCCTCAACGGATAGTGCCATTACATCACAGAAATTAGCTAACTACTACAAGGATCAACTATCACACCAAGACCTATCTAAAACGGACGAAAACACAAAACTCCTGGTCAACATTCACCCCCACGTCAAAGGACACGCTCAAAAATATAATTTCCAAGAACACCACCACCACCTCATATCTCGACCCCTGTCCAGTTAAATGGATAAAAGCAACAAAACTGGAACTTTCTTCATTTATTCTCCCCATAGTTAACCTCTCCCTCCAGCATGGTCATTTACCACCCTCATTGAAACATGCACTAATTCGCCCAATCCTAAAAAACAACTCAATGGACAAAAACTCCCCCACCTCCTACAGACCTATTTCAAGCCTCCCCTTCATGAGCAAAATAATAGAAAAAAATGGTTCAAATCCAACTCCAAGATCATATAGACTCCTTCGCCCCACTTGACGAACACCAATATGGTTTCTGACCATTCCATGGAGTGGAGGCGCTCCTCACCATCCTATATGACCAATTCATACGAGGAATTGATGACACCAAGAAAGTGTTCCTACTCTTATTTCTTGACATCACTGCAGCCTTTGACAGCATAAACCATCACATTATGCTCCACAGACTTCAACAAATAGGTATAAAAGAGTTCTAAAATGGTTCTCATCATATCCGTCCGACAGAACACAACAAGTAAGAATCGAACAAATATCCAAACAATAAAAACAAGAACAAGGCTTACCGCAAGGTTCCGCTCTCTCAGCCATACTCGTCAATAAATATATATATCCAGCCCATTTACTCTATTTTAAAAAAATTCCATATAAATTACCATTTATATGCAGACGATATAATGATATATCTCCCATTTAACATCACAAATCCGTCAATCCAAAATGCATCGAATGCTTTGCAGAAATAACAGAATGGCTCACAAATCACAACTTTAAGATTAACCTCACAAAAACTGAGGGAATGTATGTAATCAGAAACCAGAGCTTCACCCCTCCAACACTGATCAAGGTACAAGATACAAACATACTAGTTAAAAACAAAATAAAATACCTCGGGGTACTCATTGACCGCAACCTCAACATAACATCTCATATAAAATATATGACAAAAATGATATTCTATAAACTCAAAATGCTGAAATTACTCCACCCACTATTCCACCTCCATGACTTCAAATCAGTTGTCTAAGCAATCATCGCTCCCCATTTCGACTTCACCAACACCACCCTACAGGGCATTACAAAACAAACACTAAGACAACTCCAATTAGCACAGCATACCGCAGCCAGGATAACTATGAAGATCAGCCCGACAGAACACATAACCTCAATACTATACGACCTCTACTGGCTCCCCATCCAAAGCCGCATAAACTACAAAATACTTGTCACAACCTTTAAATTAATCAATGACATCACCCCTTCACACCTCTCCACGCTCATTCAAAAAGAAACCAACTCCCGCACTCAATGAAACTGTAACAAGAACAAGATCTCACTACCATCTGATTTCAGGAAATCAAAGACAACCAACAACAAAGCATTTTCCCACACTGCCCCCAGCCTTTGGAATGTGCTCCCAGACTACATAAGAAATAAATGACCTCAAAATGTTCCGAAAGCAACTCAAAACATACCTATTTACCCTTCACTTTGGCACACAAAATAAATACAATGGCGCAACCCCCCCTCCCCCCCCATCACTCTACCTCATCATACACTGAATTGTAAGCGAAATAGCAGAAGCATCTGGGAACTGCTCATTGCATCCAAAAATAAACATACTGAACAATGAATACTATCCAAAACTTGTAAATAGTTGACATTAGAGCTGTCCAGAGATTTATGTTAAGCTCTCACTGTTATATTAACAATGTTACTGTATATAGTTAAAAAGAAAATGTTCCATGTACTGAATATATACTTGTTACTGTAATAATCAGATCTTTGTTTACTGTAAACCGCTTTTGATCTACTGGAAAAATGTGGTATAAAAATTTACAATAAATAAATAAAAATAATTGTATTCATTGAACTAATGTAGGATGTTTTTGCATTTTTACTTTAACACAGAACAAGTACTTTGTTTTTATAATCTTTTGTTATCTTTTTTTATATTATAGGTGAGTAGTGCTCATACCTCACTATTCATAATAGCCAACAAATTTTAGGTCCTATAACATATACGTAAGGTCTTTGTGGGAGTTTTTATCCTCCCCTCCCATAACACTAGTGGTTTATTACTTTACATCTATGCATAAAATACATAAGCACACATATATTCTGAACCCTCTCCATCACAATTGGCTGTAAGGAAATCTGTCCTAATGTTTTGTCCAATACCAAAATATGAACCATTTCTTTAACCTTTTTTAAAGTTTTTTATTATTTATCATTATGTATGTATGATGTGATTTGGTTTTTATTTTAGTTGCCACAATTTTATATAAGTATGTTTTAAATTCACATATTTTTAAATTCTTATTAGTTGTTACCATATTTATAGAACTGTTTTATATACAGGGTGGCCCAAAGAGAGTGAGAACATCTCGTAAATTAAAAGCTTAAATAGTTTACTTATTTACCTTTTTTAGTTATATGACGTCTTTATTTTGACAATTTCCAGTCGCCATCTTTTTTTTTTTTAATTTGTCAATCGTTTACATCTGTCTTTTTGAATTTTTAAATAACTTATATGCTACGAGATGTTCTCACTTTTTTTGGGCCATCCTGTGTATTTAATTATTTGTGCAACTGTTCTCTTTGAGGTTCCCCCTGATGAAGGCTTAGCTGAAACGCAGCCATGTTGGGGGTCTGAATAAAGGACCATTGGTTTTACTTCTCGCCTCCTTTATTGCATGTGACGCATTCTCCATGTCGGGTCTTCTACTCCCTGAGTGAGCTGGGGCTGGGGTTTACTGCATGGCAGCATTCACAGCTCTTTGGCAGAGGGGGATATGGAAGTTGCTTAAGGGTGCACTAAGACCAGAAGACAGGATGGGAATCACAAACTGGACACAGGTATGCTTATAGCAGAAAACAGGGTGAGTTTCATGGTCACTCTGCGTTTTGCTTCCCAGTTTCCCCTAAACCCTGTCTCCTGGCACATCAGGGACCCTCCCAGAATCTCAACAAACATTGGAAAGATGTGGCTTCCATGTGCCAGGAATATCGGAACCTCCATAATACTCTTCTAACAATCCTTCTACGGAAATGCCCTGATACATGTGTGCGTACGGATGGACAGAGCATCTGTATTAGGCTCTTCCTTGTATTGGTGCTTGGGAATATGCCTAAAAATACAGAAAGCTTTAGGCAGGTGTAACTAGAAGTCCACACACAGTAGCCGTTTGTGCAGAATGCTCAAAGGATTTCAAGGAAGCTGCCAGACATAAAACATACACAAAGCTAGAAAAATTATTTAATAATCACAGCATCACATGAACTAGAGGGAACCAGAGTTCTTTTCTTTAACTATTGCAAACACCTTCGGCCTAAGGGGCATGATTGTATGAAGCATACTTACGCTGCTGATGGCAGTGAATGCAGACAATCTGATTTATGGGCACAATTAAGGCATAGTCCCAGTAAACACTGCAGAGAATACAAACACAGAATCAACAGTCTTTCACCGCAGAAAAACTATATTAACCACTGCTAACTGGTCTGTCAACAGTCCTAAATATTTCAGTGGCTTTTCCTTTTGTAATATTCTAGCTATTACTGCAATTAATTTCCTATCCAGCATGGAGTCTGTCCAGCCACCATCCATCAGGGACAGGGTGATGAACGCATAATTCACCTATGCATACATCTATAGAAATTATGTAGATAAGTTTGGGCTGTTTAAATAGCTAAATGGCCAGATTTTACCTCCATAATAAGGGGCCAGGTTAGCAGTCACAATTCAGCATGTATAATCCGTGCCAGTAGTTACATAGACAGCAATGCTGAATAGAAGTATTACGTTAAGGGCCATTTCCAGCATTTAATATGGCGACGGTGCTGGCTGGCTACTGGTACCCTCATCGTGCATACATTTACAAACATTTAGAATGCATAGTTTGTGATCCATGTGTAGGCATTCCTGCGAGAGGCAACACAAAAGCCATTGTGAGTCTAAAGCTCTGTGACCACTTCTTGACCAAACTCACTTCCAGACAGTCTTCCAGGCCTTAAACCTACCACATCTAGACTATTGTAACTAACTTCTCCAGGGACTTCCAACTGCATCAATCCACCCTCTACAGATGGCCATGAATACAGCTGCGAGAGTGCTAGCCCAGCATCCCCAAATGTGATCATATTATCCTGATACTCATAAACCTCCATTGGCTTCCTATAAGAGCCCACACTAAATACAAAGAGCTGATTACTATATTCAAAGTTCTTCTTCATTTATCCTCTGAGTATCTGGAAACTCTGATAAAAAGGCCATCAGTAAATTGTCCTAGAAGGATCAGCAAACTACCCTCGCCATCGCTGCAGACAACAGGAAATACAACTCTGGAACCTCAAGCAGGGCATTCTCCCTGTTCGCTCCAAGACTCTGGAACGTCCTGCCAGAAACCATTATTAATTCAGCAACATGGGATTTCCGCATTTTATTACGCCGATGACTTGGTTCTTCTCCATCACACCTCTCCTCACTCTCCTGATCTCTCCCCTCTAAACACTTGCCTTACAGCTGTTGCCAACTGGCTCACTACCCATTGTCTTCACCTCAACCTCACAAAAACTCTTGCCATCTGGTTTTCCCATGGTGATACCTCTCCCCAGATTGCCCCCTCTTTTTCTGACTCATCCGTCCCTCTAGTCTCTTTCTTCCACTATCTGGGGGTTCTTTTTGACTCTCACCTCTCCTTCCGCGATCACCTTGCTTACGTTTCAAGAACTTCGTTCTTTTTCCTCCGACAGATCCGTGCCATCAGGCCTTTTCTCACT
This sequence comes from Ichthyophis bannanicus, assembly GCA_033557465.1. Taxonomy (NCBI): domain Eukaryota; kingdom Metazoa; phylum Chordata; class Amphibia; order Gymnophiona; family Ichthyophiidae; genus Ichthyophis; species Ichthyophis bannanicus. Next base: position 233,646,073 of record CM066042.1, read on the forward strand.
GCACAAGCACTTACCACCCTTCTCCTTTCCCTGGTTATGTCCCGTGTCGACTTTTGTAATTCAATTCTAGCAGGTCTCCCTACCACTCAACTTCACCGTCTTCAGCGCATTCAAAACACCGCTGCTCGTCTAGTTTTTCACTCCTCTCCACGCAACTACGCTACACCTTTACTCATCCATCTCCATTGGCTTCCCGTCAAATCTCGAATCCACTTCAAAGTCTTGACACTCCTTCACCACGTCCTTTACTTCCACTCCCCTCAGTACCTCGCTGATCTTGTTCATTTCCACACCCCAGCCCGTTCCTTACGGTCTCTTCACCTCAACCGCCTTCGTCTCCCTTCACCTGCTTGCGCTCACCTCCAATCCACTCGCTCCTCTGCTTTCTTTTTCCTCGGTCCCGCTCTATGGAATTCTCTACCCCCCTCTATCTGGCTCGAACAGACACACACTACTTTCAGAAATACACTCAAAACCCATCTCTTTGCCCTTGCCTTCGATCTCCCCAACCCCTCTGTGTAGCCCACATCCCCTTTCTTTCCTCTCCCTCTCCCTTCTCCTCCTGTCATGTCGAATGAATCTGCTTGGTTTGCTGTCCTATTAATATTGTAACTTCCTTTTCCTCTCTCTACCATATGGTTTCCTTTTTGTACTATGTGAACCGCTCTGATATGTATTTGTTGAGCGGTATATTAAGTCAATACACAAACATAAACACACAATAACTGATCTCAATGACCTTCGTAAGGAAGTAAAAACGCATCTGTTCCTCAAGCACCTCTATAGCTCTGGATTAACCAGGCACACCCTGCCTGGGTCCCAGTGACTTTCTTATCACTGCCTACCCCATCCCTAATGCCAATTGGCTCAGTCTCCCCCTACCCTTCCCCATCATCACTTCTACCTCTTCACCTGTAGTCCTCTGCCTGTGGAATGTATTAACTAATGTTATGTCAGTCATGCTCCATGGACCGTTAGCATCTCATGCATGCACTATGCTCATGTATATAGTTACTTAAGTTACTTGTTGAACCTAAGGTCTCTGGGACAATTACATTCTATGCACCCCATGTTAAGCTACTGTTCTATGTAAACCGCCTTGATGTGTCGAAAGACAGCATATAAAAAGTTAAATAAATAAATAATAATGCTTCTTCGATTACTTCTTTCATCATCAATGTTATGAAGCTAATGACATATCTCCCCAAACCTTAGCAAATTACTACATAAACAAATCAAAAATAAATAATATCTTACCAATGCCACAAACCATATCATACCAACCTCCACTAGATTCCTGGAACAATTTCAATCCCATAACAAAAGAGACCCTTAAGAATATAATGATGCACCTAAATACCACAACTTCTCACCTTGATCCCTGCCCAGTAAATTGGATAAACACCCTTCCAACTTTATCCCCTTTCATAATACCACTAATTAATCTATCTCTAAAACAAGGTTATCTCCCGCCTACTCTAAAGCATGCACAAATTAGACCCATACTAAAAAACAATACATTGGACAAAACCTCACCAAAATCCTATAGACCCATCTCCAGTATACCATTCATGGCTAAACTCAGAAAAAGTAGTTCAAACTCAAACACAAGATTACATCGACACATCTCCTCCCCTTGATGACCAACAATATGGTTTCCGCCCTGGTCATGGGGTAGACACTCTTTTAACAGTCCTCCTAGACACACTAGTAAGAGGAATAGACAGCCCTAAAAATGAATTCCTACTTCTTTTTCTAGACATATCTGCAGCTTTTGACAGTGTTCACCACACACTAATGCTCAATAGGCTCACACAAATCGGTGCCAACTCAACAGTCCTTAAATGGTTTACATCATATCTATCCAACAGATTCCAAACTGTCAGGATCAACAATCAAACCTCCAACACATATAAACAGGAAATAGGACTCCCCCAAGGCTCTGCGCTATCTGCTCTACTATTTAACATATATATACAACCAATCTGCAATATCTTTAAAAAATTCAAAATCCATCATCACATATATGTGGACGACATTATGCTGTACATCCCATTCATTATACCTACGATTCCACTCCAACTATTAACAAACTGCTTCAACGAATTAGCAACTTGGTTAGAAGACCACAATCTCTTTATCACCAATTCCAAAACCGACATACTAATTGTAACAAAGAACAAATCCTTTACCCCCCCCCCCCACCCACATTACACTTCAGAATCACGACATCCACATAAAAAGCGAAATAAAATACCTAGGGGTGTTACTAGACACACAACTCAGTATGAATACGCACATAAATACTACAAAGAAAATTTACTTTAAACTCAAAGTACTAAAACAACTATGCCCCCTAGTCCACCTGCAAGATTTCCTAAGCATCATTCAAGCTATTATCACCCCACATTTTGACTTCGCCAACCTCTCTCTACTAGGTACAACAAACCAAAACATCAGAAGACTCCAACTGGCTCAAAATGCAGCTGCCAGAACTATAATGAAGGTTCTTCACCCGTTCGAGCACATATCACCCTACCTAGCCAAACTACACTGGCTCCCCATTCAATGTAGAATAAACTATAAATTAATAATAACTACTTTTAAAGCACTAAATAATACTGCCCCAGAAACCCTAAATAAACTAATCATTAAAGACACGCCCCATAGTGCACATAGAAGAGGCAACGCCAATAAACAGAATTCCAAAAGAATTCACAAAGTCCAAAAAAACAACAAATAAAAAGGCATTCTCCCATGCAGCCCCTACGCTCTGGAACTCGCTACCTGATGAAATCAGAGCCCTAACCGACTTTAAGGATCTACGCAAAAACGTAAAAACTCACCTTTTTACCTCCTACTACGGCACATTAGCAAACTCTCAACTTCAATATGAAAAGGGATAATTTTACAACACAAGTAGATTAACACCTCAAGGCCTATAGTTATTTTGACCTCAATACTGTCTATTAAGCTTATACTGTTGAACTTCTCCTTCTATAACTGTACATAGTTAATTGTACATATTTCCAAAAAGTTGTAAGTTAAAAGTTCAAATGTTAATTGCACATAGTTCATGTTATCGTTCAATGTAAAAAACAGAAATGTCTCTCTGTTTCCTTAACTGTTAGATGTAAACCGCACCTGATCCTCGGAAGGTTGCGGTATATAAAAAATTTGTTAAATAAAATAAATGGTTCTTGTTCATAAGGTACAGGTTGAAATGGTGTTGATCCACTTGACCTTTATTGTATAATGACTCTGTATATTCTTTCCACCTTCTCAGCAACATTCAACATGGGGTATTGAGCATCCTGTAACATTCCAATTTGAGGCTGGAATTTTTTTCTTTAACTCATAGCTTTAGGAAAGCCGATCTTGTTCTTCCTCTAATAGTTCCTGTTTCTATTTCCTTGCATGCATCATTGTAGTACTTCTCCTTGTCTTGCTGCATATTGAAGATCTCTATTGAGTTCTGTGATTGCCTCTCTTTCTCCTCTGGCTTTAGCTTCTCTGCATTTCTGGGAAATTTTCTGAGTTTCTTCTGTCATTCATTTTGGCCATTTTTGCTTTTTCACCTTTTGTAGACACTTCTCACTTTCTTCCAAAACAACCTTCTTGATGTCATCCCATTACTCTTCTAGAGCTCTGTCATTTGTATCTAAAGCAGCAAATCAATTTTGCAGGCAGTCTTTAAATTCTGGTGGTATATTCTCAAGGTCATATTTTGCTACATTCATGAGTGGTTTTGCTCTTTTTCAACTTTAGCTTGAGTTTGCATACTAGTAGTTGGTGATCTGTACCACAGTCAGCCCAAGTTTTGTCTTTGTTGATGTTATAGAGCTTTTCCATCATTGACTTCAACAGATGTAGTCAATTTTATTTTTGTACAATCCATTGGGTGAAGTCCATGTGTACAGTCGCTGCTTGTGTTGCTGGAAGAAGGTGTTTGAGATTAATAGAATTCTGCAAGACCAATGATCTATCAGTCTTTCTCCAGCTGTTGCCACATCCATACTTTCCAACCACTTTGCCTTCTTCTTTGTTGCCAATTGTTGTGTTCCATTTACCCATGACTATTAGGATATCCTGTTTGCATGTTCTGTCAATTTCAGCTTGTTCATAGAACTCATCAATTTCATCCTCTTCTATAGCTATTGTTGGGGCATATACTTGAATTATAGTTATGCTGATGGGCATTCCTCGTAGACGAACAGAAACTAAGCGTTCGCTAATTGCATTGTATTTCATTAGAGTTCTTGCAAGTTTCTTAATTATAAATGCAACACCAATTCTTCTTTGTCTTTCATTTACAGCATAGTAGACCATGTGCTCATCAGATGCAAAAAGCCCAATGCCAGTCCATTTCGGTTCGCTGATACCCAACAGATCGATTTGTACACGTTTCATTTCATTCGTGACCACCTCCAACTTCCGTTGGTTCATTCTTTGTTCGTTCCATGTCCCAATATGTAAGACATCTTTGCAGCTTCTGACTCATTTCATGCGCAGCTACATCAGCGGTCAGACGTCCCGAGGGCTTTGATCCAACCACATCATAAATGCTGGATTTACTCTGAAAAGTCTTCAGCTCATGCCCAGTAGCCACTTGAGTGCCTTCCGACCTGAGGGGGGGGGGGTCTCATCTTCCAGGACTATAGTGCAATTTGTTTTGTTGTGACTATCCACTGGGTTTTTGTGGCATGATATGGAAGTAGATTGCTGGGCCTTTCTTCCACGCAGGTAATTCTAGTGCAGTTACCGTTGTCACAGAAATGTGATTTTCCACCGCCAACACTCTCCCTTTCTGAAATGTGTAAATCTAACTGACCCTAATAAAATTACCCGCTATAATAAGATGATTGGTTTGGAGGTGGAGAAGGTGCCTATTTTATAAAGGCTTGTAGGGGCCTGCAGAATAGCACCTAAGAGTAGGTATAAACACACCTCCTTGAGCAGATACGTGCTTTACTTGCATTGTGCATACTTATAGGAGTGACCTAATTTTATAAGAGGCTTTTCATGTACATATATCAGAGTTTTGCACGCAAAATAGGTTTCTAAAATTACTTGCTATATATATGGGTATTTGTTTTGCATATCATGAAGCCCAGATCCATTTGGAGTTTGAGACCCAGAATCAAGATCCATCACTTCAAGTCATCAAGGTCAGTCCTGGCCTAAATTATCCACCTCCCACTGCATAAGCTAGGTCCTCAAGCACTGCAGACAGACTTGGTCTCAGAATAGCCACAATGTACATGGCATTACCCCTCTCTTTGCAAATACTTGATCAGAAAAAAAGATTCATTTCCATAGCTTGCTCTCCAAAAAAACAGACCTTCAATACAAAGGCTTGTAGCCCTTACTTTCTTAAGGACATTAAAGCTAAAAGTTGCTGAATCCGGGAGCTTGTCAGTCATTGGGATCATGAATTCATTTGATCTCAAACTTCTTGTCCTTATCTTATTGAGGGCATCTAGCAGGGTGAACTAGGCAATATTAATATTTATAGCGCTTCAGTACTACAAACACTGGAAAAGATGATCTGCAAAGTTTATTATCCCTGTCACAAAGGTTCTACAATTTGAAGTTTCATCACAGAATTACTGCAATTGTGCCTCCCAAAATATCTTTCTAAGGGTGCCTGGTATTCATCACTAACGTAGCCTGAATGTCAACTGATGATCTGGTTTTACTTTTCCATTCCCACTTTTTTTCTGTTCATGTATCGTTTTGTCCACTAACTTATTTGTTATGATACTTATCCATCTCTAGCAGTCAATGTTCACAAATATTTAACAGAAACTAAACCCATTCATCCAGGTTAAAGATATCAAAGTCTTGGGATTTAGGTAAGCAAACAGACTTTGCATGATTTCCATAAATACAACTGTCATATTTGTGATATTTAAGAGGACAATTTGAAGTTAACTGGAAAAATCCAGAGGTTTTAATATTCCTCCCCACTGTCAGTAAATTTGTGTCTTGAACTCATTGTGAGCACAAAATCTCAGCTGCATAAAGGGGAGGGGCTGGAGAAAAGCTGTCCTAAAATTAGCTAAAGTTACCTGGATAACTTTGCCTGTGTATATTCAGGAGCAGACTTATGTGCTGGTAAACGGCTGGGTAAAGTTATGCACATAACTTTATCCAGATAACTAGCCCTCTCACTGACTTTTTTTGAATACTATCCTCAAAATTAAATATATTAAAGATTTATTTTATGAAAACTAAAGTTATCATCATGCAATTACTTTTCAAGCCAGCATAGTAATCTGGTTTCTTTAAAACTGATTAAAAAAAAAATACTTAGGGGCTTGTTTACAAAGCCGCAGAAGCGGTTTCCGATCGTTATCAGAGCCGCGGCCCCATTGAAATCAATGAGGCCGTGGCTCCAATAACGATCGGAAACCACTATCGTGGCTTTGTAAACAAGCCCCTTAAAAGTCCAATAAGTGTGAAACACACAGATTCATAAACTCAAGCCTCTAAGGGGGGTGTGCGTGTGTCTCTTTCCAAATCATGCTCAAGGCATCTTGCAGCATTTTTGGAATTTGAGTAAAATAAGGGCCTGCCCCCGAGAGCAAGGCAACTGGTGATAAATTATCCACATACACTGCAAACCGCATATTCAAAACTGGCCTCTATATTACCTCTTTTCCAGTTCAGAGTCTCCAAGCGTTCCATTCATGAGCTGGTTCGGAGTCCACTTTAACGTCAAGCTCTCTGCAGATTGGTGGAGAGAGAGATATCCAGGCAGGGCCTCCATGCCTTCTTTCTACAAAACATAGAAACACAAGCTGGAATTCCAGTAGGATACTGGGACTGCCAACATAAATTGAGACCAGCAGTAAGAATAGGAAGACATCTCAAACACTTGTCCAGCATGGTCTTCAATAGGTACCTGCATCATGCCACTTCCCAGAACACAGGGCGACGTGTCCAACATGGCTCTTCCCATCAATAGCCTTCACTATATATTGTGCTAATATGGTGAGAAAGAGTAGAGGCTATCACCTTAATTCGATGATTCTCAACCCAGTCCCTGAGACACACCTAGCCACTCATTAACCACGATGAATATGCATGAGAGAGATTTGCATGCTCTGCTGCCATTGTATACACCTCTCTCTCATGCATATTCATTGTGGTTATCCTGAAAACGTGACTGGCTAGGTGGGTCCCGAGCACTGGGTGGAGAACACCTGCCTTAATTTCACCTTAGTCCAGCCTACCACTCGTCTTATATTGAGAATTTCTCAGAGTCTCTCCTCTGATACTAAACATCAGGATCCTCTGGATCTCAGAAGAAGAGGTAAATGGCTACATTTTAAACCTCGGTTACTATAGCACTGTGGTTTTTCCAGGCTGAGCTCATGGAGTGAAAGGGAAAGGGAATTGGATTTAGCTCAGAAGTTCAAGGTGAGCTGTACTGTAGGTATTTCCTGTCCCCAGAGGGCTTAGCATCTGAATTTGTATCTAAGGCAATAGAGGGTTAAGTGACTTGACCAAAAATCACAAGGAGCAGCAGTGAGATTCAAACCTGTGTTCCAACCTACTGCTCTAACCATTATTCTACTCCTCCACTCCTGGTGAATTGCCACAGAATACAATAAGCTTTGGCTGAAAACCACACGTTCACTTTGATCATATTTTTGGAAAGGCAAGTGATAGGTTAGGATCCCCTGAAAGCAAGCTTCCAGCTCTATAGACCCTGACCTGCATGACACTTGGGGCCAGCCTGTCCCCTAGGCCAACTAGATGGTCGCCTATGGCAGCAGGCTCCAGTGGGTGGCAGTGGCCCCCCTCCTCCCAGCGAAGCAGTAGTTCATCACCATCCAGACTGCCATGCTGCCCCCCCAAGGTATCCATTTTCTCACCTGTGGGAGACGACATGGCAATGCCTCCATTGCAGCAGGCTGTAAAGTGCCTGTGCTAGCATGCTCATGGCCTGCTGCTGCTGCCCCCCCCCTTCGACACAACTTCCTGCCGCTCCTGCCCCCTCCAACAGGAAGTTGCGTCGGAGGGGGGCAGGAGCGGCAGACCGTGAGCACGCTAGCACGAGCACATTAAAGCCCGACACAGCAGAGGCATCACCATGCTGCCCCCCTCCCCAGGTGAGAAGATGGATGCTGAGGAGGGAGGGGGTGGGCGGCATAGTGGGCCAGGGGGAGGCAAGGAGGGTCTGCCTAGGGTGGTAGAAACCCTCAGGCCGGCCCTGACTAGACTCAACTAACAATTTTCAGAAACTCTTATTTCTGCAGCTGGGAGCCATCTGCCCTCACTTCTCAGCTTCACTGTTAAACTCGCACCCCAGAATACCATTTGCCAGCATGCAATGCTATTATCCAGGACAAAGCTGGACTGCAGAGCAAACATCTCTTTTAGATATCATAGACTCATTTCACAAGAACCTCTTCATGACAAGATTTCATCAGCTTGCAAAATTCATTCTATAAAGAGAACAGATGCTTAACAGAGATGTGTCAGGAATAAACATGAAACCCCAGCATGAAATGAATGAATGAATGATGCCTTGAACAGTAGGAATTTCCTGATAGATCTGGTACAGTTTGGCTTTGTCGTGTAAAGGACACAGAGCAGGTTACAGCACTTACTTTTCCTCCTCCCTAAAAAACCCCTCTCATACAAGAAAGTATAGACTTTAGGCTACACAGAAGAACAGTTTTCAGACAACCGACTGACACTGATAAAATGCTTTTTACTTGCATAGAAATCCCTTTGCAAATGGAGCTGTTCATCACTAAAGAGGTGCACACAGAATAAGGTGACAGAAGACCTAGAACTCCATGTAAAAATAGCCAAGAGTATTCATGGACATACATACTAGGACATTTGGCAGTAGTTCAGAGTCTTGCAACAAGCAAAGATTAGACAGGAAGGTGCAATATTTTAAGGCATTTTGTCCATTTACTGATTTAATGAACATCTTAGTTCAGATAAAACAAGAAGAGACAAAGATACAACAGCCTAAAGTTAACGTTTCTGAGAGAAGCAAACTAAGTAATAGTATGAACGCTGGCACTGGGAATTGTCTCATACTGTTTGTTAAATACTTATTGCAAGTTCTTCCTACTTTTCTTTTCAAACTACTTTCCACATTTATCTGCATTAAGATGCAAGATGAGGATGTGTAGTTTTCAGATGCTGTGCTCCGTTGTATAAGAATGTTTTATATCAAGTACATGCTATGCAAAGAAGTGGAGGTGTAAAAAAAAAGATATTCAACACAACGCCGTCTTCTCATTCTGCCTCCCACCCTTGGTGGAAGAGGAGCATTTTTCTAGGCTGAGACTAAGCTCCCTGGGGAAAATGCTGCAGAAATGTGACCCTGCCACAGAGTCTTGTCCACATCAAATGAACTTGAGGAATCACAAGCAAGGTTTTTGCTAATGCTGTGGAAGATTTCAGTGCCTTGTACCTTATTTCTCTCAGTAGCCATGCAGCGTAGTTACTTACCTATAGCGGGTGTTCTCCATGAACAGCAGGAACAAGTCCTCATGTTTGGGTGATGTCCTCGATGGAACCCCAAGTGGGGACGCTCCCCAGCTTCCACTGGAAGCTTCTGGGAGCCTCCATCACGCCTACCTTCCCGCCTATCATGGTGTCATCTCAGTATAATACTATAGCAGTAGCCAAAACCTCCCACCTCTCTGTGGAGTTGATTGTGAGGACTTACTTTCTATTTGTTCAAGGAGAAAGTATAGTTACTTACCTGTAGCAGGTGTTCTCTGTGAACAGCAGGAATAAATCCTCATGTATGGAACTCCCAAGCTACCAGGCTACTGAACACGAAAAACTACCCAATAGGGACAACAAATTCTAAGAACCGGAAGAAACAGCATGTGTTGACTGTCTCAGCGTCCACAGAGTGCATTCACATTGGGAAGACTCTTTTGGTAGCTCAGACAAATAAAAGGGCTGGTAGGAAGGAGATGAACCTGAGTCCCAAACAGATGCTGGAATACGGCTTGGCCAAAATTACTGTCACACCGGGAATCCTCATCCAGACAATAATGGGCTGTGAAGGTATGGACAGAGGACCACGTAGCAGCCCTGCAAATCTCCTCTGGAGACTGAGCGCAAGTTGACCACAGAAGCAGCCATGGCTTGGAGATTGTGAGCCGTGACATGATCCTCAAGGCTCAGACCTGCCTGAGCACAGGCGAAGGAAATACAGTATGCCACTGTAATGGACAGCGTACATTTGGAAATGGCAGTGCCCAGCTTGTTGGGATCAAAAGAGGAACAGCTTGGTGGAACATTGGTGTGCTCTCGGCTGCTCCAGGTAGAATGCCAGGGCACATTTACAGTCCAACATGTCAAACGTGGCCTCTGCTTGGTTGGCGTGAAGCTGAGAGGAAAAAGGTGGGTAAGACCACTGACTGATTAAGGTGGACAGGGGAGACCACCTTGGGCAAGAAATGTGGATGCTTTTGCAGTACCACCCTGTTTTGATGAAACCTGGTATATGGCGGATGAGTCACCAGAGCTTGGAGCTCACTAACATGGTGAGCCAAGGTGAGCGCCATGAGGAACGTGACTTTCCAAGTCAAGAATTTCAACAGGCAAGATGCCAGCGGCTCAAAGGGAGCCAACAAGAGATGTTCCAGCACCATATTGAGAGTCCAAGCCACTGGTGGGAGCTAACTGGAGGCTTAGAAAGAGGCAAGTCAAGCATGAAATGGCCAACAAGCGGTTGAGCAGAAATGAGCTTGCCCTCCAGGCCACGATGGAAGGGCTCAATCACGCTCAGAAGGACCTGGACTGAATTGGACTTGGGACTCGAGTTTGACAGGTGCTGGAGGTACTCCAAGAGCCTTTCTACTTAGCAAGAGAAGGGATCCAGTGCCCTGCCAGCACACCAAAGCGAGAACCTGCAGCACTTAAAGACGTTGGAGCAACGCATTGAATCTCTGCAGGAAGCCAGGAGAATGTCAGTCACTTCCCCAGGCAGGTTAAGATGTGAGAGAACTACCAGCTCAGCATCTAAGCCGTGAAGAACAGGAATTGGACAATGAGATGTAGCAAGCTTCTGCCCTCCTGAGAAATAAGGTTGGAGTCGCAGCCCAGATGGAGAGGTTCCTGCTGGGAGAGTTGAAGCAGCAGGGTGAACCACAGCTGCCTGGACCAATACGGGGCAATGAGGATCATGGTACCACGGTCTGCCTGGAGCTTCAATAATGTCTTTGCCACGAGTGGGATTGGGGGGGTATGCGTACAGCAGTCTCACTCAGTTCAGGAGGAAGGCATCTGAGGCCAGCTGGTCACTGGAAGCCATCCTGGAGCAGAATCGATCCACCTGAGTGTTGAGCAGTGTGGCGAAGAGGTCTATCAACTGAGTGCCCCACTCTTGAAAGATGTGGTCCACTATCCTCTGATTGAGAGTCCATTCATGTGGCTGGAGGCCCCTGCTGAGGTGATCCATTAGAGCATTGAGCTCTCCAAGCAGGTAGGTCACCCTCAGCTACATCCCATGGGCAATGGAGAACCTTCACAAGCAAACTGCCTCCCAGCCCAGGAGGTATGATCCCATGCCTCCCTGTTTGTTGCTGTAGAATCTCACTACCTGATTGTCTGTCTGAATCAGGACAACCTGGTTGGCCAGGTGCATCTGGAGCACCTGGAGGGCATTTGCAATGGCTTGCAGCTCCAGGAATTGTACCTGGTGCAGGCTCTCCTGCTCCGACCACAGACCCTGTGTTCACAGGCCAATCAGATGAGCACACCCTAGCCCAACTTGGACGCGTCTATAGTGAGTGTCTGGTGAGGGGGTGGCAACTGGAAGGTGAGGCCCCGGAACAAATTCTGCAATGCCAGTCACCACTGGAGAGAATCCGTGAGCAGCATGGTAACCGCCACCTGGAGCCGGTGGTGCCCGTGACTTGCTGTCACCGAGTGCTCAGGGTCCACTGAGCATGTTGCATGCAGAGACAGGCCAACAGGATCACATGCACCGTGGAGGCCATGTGCCCAAGTATCCGCAGCATCCCCTGGGCCATCGTGTGCTGCCGCTGACGGATGGTATCGACCACCTCCGTGAGCCGCTGAGAAGGTCGGAGATGAGACTTGGGGTAGTTTATTACAAACCACAGCCACTCTAGCACCTGAATGGTCAGGTGGGCCAAATGCCAGACACCATCTGGTGTGGAGCTCTTTATGAGCCAGTTATCTAAGAAAGGGAAAATGAAGACCCCCAGAGTCTGATGGTAAGTGACGACAACTGCCAGGCACTTTGTGAAGACCCTGGGGGCCGAAGTCAGTCCTTAGGGAAGTACTCAATACAGGAAGTGCTGGCTGCCCAGCACAAAGTGGAGGTACTTTCTATGAAGCGGATGGATTGGGATGTGTGTGTATGCATCCTTCAGATCCAAGGAGTATAGCCAATTGCCCTGGAGCAGGTAAGGGGGCAATGTCCCCAGGGAGACCATTTTGAACTTCTCCCATACCAAGAAGCAGTTGAGATTCCAGAGATCCAGGATGGGCCCGAACCCCACCCCTGTCTTTTTGGGGACTAGGAAGCACTGTTCCCTCTAAGCTGTGCGTGTGTGCGCGCGCACACACCTCGCCGAGCGAGCGCACATACTTTACAACAGAGCGCACAAAAATTACAGCTCTGATTCTGATAGAAAAACAACACAGATGTCTTAAAATTTTAAAGTTATGATTGTAATTACTAGAAATTTCCCGCTTCATTTAGTAATCGTTTATTTTCATTTAATTTGATTAAAATCAATGTGGTGTACATACTGTATTCTGACGTGTAGTCAAATTTTAAAGTATATAACTCCAAGTGTCGTTATGTAGCACACAAAAAATTTAACCTTCCTTCAAAAGCTGCACACAGCTGATACTTTATACGCACACAGCCTACAGAAAATTAGAGGGAACATTGCTAGGAAGTACTGGGAGAAGCAGCCCCACCCGACCTAAGCTGGGGGCACTGGCTCGATGGCCAGCTCAGCCAACAGGGCAGCGACCTCCTCCTGGAGAAGACCACCATGGTGCAGGTCCAGGGAGTACTCTCCTAGGAAGAAGTGGGATGGGATCTGTGCAAAAGTACAACAGATAACCATGCCTAATGATTTGCAGGACCCAAGCATCCATAGTGATGAGAGGCCACCTGTGTGCAAAGTGGACGAGCTGTACCCCCACTTGAGGGGCACCCTGTGGGGGACCAGGTGATTAGCTGTGCTCCTGAGGAGCCAGTCAAAAACCTGTCCCTGGCTTCAGCTGAGGTGCGAGTTGGGTCTATTGAGGTTTGGAGTGCCTCTGCTGGCACAAGGCTTGTGCCTTTGGCTGGGCACTCTGAGGACTTTGATAGTACTGGCGCTTCCGCTGATAAAAGGATTTCTTCCCATGGTATTTTTCTCGATAGGTCAGCAGTCTTACATGACAGGCTAGAGATGGTGACCTGCTCCTCCTCAATCTCGCCTGCCCTCTCCTCCATTGGCTTGCCGAAGAGGCTCTCTCCCTAGCAAGGCACATCGGCCAGCTTGTCCTGGGATCCACTGTTCCAGGTCTGAGGACCGAAGCCAAACCAGGCAGCCTGCCTGATGCCCACTGCTGCCACCCGGACAGCTGATTCAAAGGCATCATAAGTGGCATGGACCATGTACTTTAAGCAGTCTTTCCCATGGTCCACCAGGGCATGGAAGAAATCAGGTGCTCCACCGGTATGAACACTTTGAAATCCCCCATGATGTCCTTCAGGAACATGCCCATATAGAGTTGGTAGGAGAGTATGTGGGCGACCAACATGGAGCCCTGAAAACATCTCCTCTTGAAGGCATCAGGTGGCACCAAGTGGGACTTTGAGCTCCTAACCCACTTTAAGAAGTGGTGGGGCAGCTGAGGCTTCTTGAAGCCCAGAGCCTTTTGAACCAGATAAATGGAATCGAGCCTCTGACTGATGGCTTGCACCATTAGGGGGTTCTCACACACCCTGAGCAGCAAACGCTGGAGGATTTGGTGCATGGGTACCATGACAGCCTCCTTAGGCACCGAGGAGTATTGGAGGATCTCTAACTCTTCGCCCTTGGTTCATCCTCTGCCTCAAGCAAGAATGGGAAGGCTTTCACCCTCTCCCACACCTCCTGAGAGCCACTATAGACTTCAGGAAGCTACTAAAGACTCACTTATTCACTGAGCATTTCCATAACCCTCCAGTCATCTAAACATTGTATATAACCACAGACAAAGCTGTAAATAGTTAATAGTGATTACATTTAACAATTAACAGTTTTGTACATAGTTCTAATGAAACGTTTTATGTAAACAAGTTCTGTTCTATGTAAACCGCCTTGAGAATCTGAAAGGCGGTATATAAAAAATGTTCAAGAAAGAAAGAAATTTCACCATGTTTCGGACAAAGTCCTCAAAAGATATGTCCTCTGGTGGCGAACTTCCTCTGCTTGTACAGAGGGGAAGGGTCAGAGGGCAAGCCCGGAGACTTGCACTCTGAGATCGGCAATTCCTCCTCAATCTCCCATCCCTCATTGTCCAACTCTGAAAGGAAGTCAAAATAGCACCAGGCTCCACCCAGGTCCACTACTGCCACTCAGGCAGGGAAGGCAGACGCCAGTGGGAATGATGGCAATCGTCACGAGGGTGCCAGGGCATCAGGGCCCAAGATGCTGGACAGAGAAATGGCAGTCGGAACCGGTGTGGACACTGGCCAATGACCCGACGTCCCCACCTCGACAGGGAGAACATGGGTCTCCAGAATTGGTTGTATGGCATGCGGCGACGCTGCCAAGGCAGCAGGGCTACCAGGGCCTGTGGGGCCAAGATAGTAGCCATGTGTGCTTCAAGGGCCCAAAGGCACTTGGCTTGCACAGCTGTCTCCGATGTCACTGGGGCCAGGACAACAACCTCTGCCGACTCCGGCACCCACCTCGGGGACTCCACAATGGTTAGAACAGCAGGAGATTGCCGGTGGCCCTCGGGGGTTTTGAGAGTTGACTCCTCCCACTAAGGCAGCTTGGCAGGCCACTCCCAGCCATTGCCCTTGATGTCGCATCGAGAAAGGCTCCGGTGTTATCTGTGGCTCTTGGCCTGGTTCTCAGTAGTCCACTTCGACATCAATGGAGCAGATGACTGTTCCTTCTGTGGCTCTGATTGGAGGTCTATAGACAGCCTCTGCTCCAGGGTACTGCAGCTCTTCTGCTCCAAGTGAGCACGGATACTGCCCGATGCTGAAGCCTCGGTGGAGCCTCATGAAGGTGTCAACACCGATGCCAAGGACGAGGACACCAAGTCCGATGGCCAGAAGAGGAACTGATGCTGCTTCTCCCAGCCCTTCAGGCCCTTCCTGGCCATCTTCGAGCAGAGATTATAGGAGGAGGACTTGTGGGCAGGCCCAAGGCACTGAAGGCACCAATTACATGGGTTGGTGACCGAAATGGTGCGTGCACATTTTAAAACCGCTGGCTAGCTTAGACATGACTAGGAAAATGACCACCGTGAAACTGAACGGCTCAATGTCTCCAGCCAGAAAAAAATGCACTGGAAAGATGAAACAAATCCTGATGGGGGGGGGGGGGACCCCAGTGTCTGCAGAAGGCAACGCAACAGACAGTAGGCATTAAAGAAACAAAAAAAAATACACATGATGGGTCAAGAAAAAAATCAACTTTTTTCAGCGATGACAGGAACATGACCTAGGGGCTCCATGGAAAAAGACGACTGGAGAAGATGGTACTGCTGCAGGCAGGAAGGTAGGCGTTTATGTGCGATGAAGGCTCTCAAAAGCTTCCAATGGAAGTTAAGGAGCATTCCCAAGCAGGGCTCTGTCGGGGCCATCACCCATACGTGAGTACTTACTACCTGCTTGTTCACGGAGAATGGTCCCATTATCTTGTGGTTACCTTTGTAACAACCTCTGCTCTTAGTCCTAATGACAGATGTACAGAAATACAGGTTAAACAAAACAGAATAAAATAGAAGACAACCATTTTATTGGACTAATATACTTCTTCATTAGTTTTTGGAAGCTAACACCCTCCTTCCTTAGGTCACAGAGGATGAGCAGAAGATGACAGTACCGGAAAATAAGTGAATCATAAAACACATTCTAATAATGGTCTGAAGGGGACAGTGGATAAAAGCAGAGGATGGTTGATCAGAAGGTAATGGGCAGTATATTTTATAGCTCAGAAAGCCATGATCTTTTTTAAATCTCTCCTTACCAATTCAAAAGCAACTGATCAATTAACTAAAAAAATCTTACGCCACTTGTTTTTTTAAAAATTTTCATTTGAGTTGCCTGGTCATAAGGTCACTGATGCTCTCTCAGAGAGGTGTCACCATGAACTGTTTTGTATGACCAGACTACTGCATTAGGATACTCAAAGGAAACTAACACAACCCAGAAATGTAAGATTTACAAAGTTAAAACAAGGACCAGACACCTTGAAAGGGACAAGAAAGAAAGCTTAGATTTTCATTAAGTCCTAACGCATTACGAGCTAGAAAATTCTACTCTCCGTCAGCCAGCCTTCCCGCTTCAGTCATCATTGAAATGCTTTTTATGGTTTGCTTTTATTTTTCTGGTAATGTTTTACTTTTTTTTATTCTGCTTTGACCTAAGGAGGGGGGTTTCGTTTCCCAACGCTGGTCAAGCAGTGTGTTAAATTAATCCAATATAAATGTGCTGTCTTATGCTTTATTCCTCTGTTTTTAGTAGTTAACTTTATTTCTGTGCATTTAAGTGGATCGACATGGCAACCACACTATATCATGAATACAAAGAATAAATGAAAACTATAGGATACGAAGGTCTATTCCACAAAAGCCTCCCCCGTGGGTTCACACATGGCAGTTCCATACTGTAACTGATGACGCCTGTGCATGCAGCTACTGACAGCACGTTCAGAAGCACACCAGTGACGCCCCCTGCCTTCCTCTGTGCCAGCAGAACAGCTCGTGCCGCCTCCTCTCTCGAACCAGCTGCGTGTTGTAAATGGCATCCCTGTGTTCTCTTTCTGCTGGCATTTTAACTTAATATCAATATCAGTATTTATAATCTACCCTACCAAAGAGAAAGCAGAGCAGAGGGCAAAGTAAAATGACACAATACAATGAAGAGAGACACTAAATACAATTACTAAAAGTAAAACAAAATCAGAAAACAACAAGAATCACAAATAAAATCTCACTTACTTGGTGCTCCTGCTATTCAATCCCCAAGTGGTCACATACGTTTTTAAAAGCACTAAGAGGCCAATATGACAAACGAATTTAGGGAGGACCATGCTGCTGCCCGACAAATCTCTACCGGCGGCACAGACTTATATTCCGCCCAAGACGCGGCATGCGCCCTAGTCGGATGTGCTCTCAACCCATCAGGAACCTCCCTTCCTCTCAATAAATACACCGACGCAATTGCCTCTTTTATCCATCTGGCTATGGATGCCTTAGACGCCGCCTCACCTTTGCGAGGCCCCCCAAACACCACAAACAGCCTCTCCGAGCATCTGAACTCCGCTGTTCTACTGAGATACTTCAACGCCCTCCGGACGTCCAAGCGGTGCAACTGCCGCCCCAAGGACCCCTGCGAATCCGCGCAGAAAACTAGCAAAGATACCACCTGATTCAGATGGAAGGGCGACAGCACCTCTGGCAAAAAGGACGGCACCGGCCGCAACACCACCTTCGACTCAAAAAAGGTTCCTTACACGACAGCGCCTGTAACTCCGAAATTCTCCTCGCCGACGCAATAGCCACCAAGAACACCACCTTCAACGTCAAATCTTTCAACGTTGCCTCCGCCAAAGGCTCAAACGGGCGCTCTCCTAAACCTTCCAAGACCAATTGCAGATCCCAGGTAGGCACCAGATACCTGCTCGGGGGCCGCAACAGCTTCACTGCCGTCAAAAACCTCTTGACATCAGGCAGAACACCCAACGTCTGCCCCTTAACCTTCCCCCTTTAACAAGAAATCGCCGCCACCTGTACTCGTAAGGAAGCGACTGCCAATCCTTTCTGAAAACCGTCCTACAAAAACGCCAAGATCTGAGGCACCGATGCTCGCAACGCCTCACAATGCCTCTCACCACACCAAGCTTCAAAAATGCGCCACACTCTAACATACGCTAAAGACGTGGACCGTTTACGCGCACCTAGCAAGGTGGACACCACCGCCTCCGAGTAGCCCTTAGCTCTTAACCTTGCCCTTTCAAGAGCCATGCCGTAAGCAAGAACCGAGCTACCTGAGGCATGAACAACGGCCCCTGCACCAGAAGATCCTCTCTGACCGGCAGACGCCAAGGTTCGTCCACTAACGATCTCCTGAGATCCGAATACCAGGGCCTCCTTGGCCAATCCGGCGTGATCAGAATCACCACTCCGCGGTGACGTTCGATGCGACGCACCACACGTGCGATTAGCACCCATGGCGGAAATACGTAAAGAAGCTGACCCCCCGGCCAGTCCTGGATGAGGGCATCCAGTCCTTCCGACATTGGTTCTCGACGCCTGCTGAAGAATCGACCGACCTTCGCCGAGTGGAACATGGCCATGAGATCCATTATAGGAGCCCCCCAGCGCTGCACCACCATGCCGTACACCTCTGGATGAAGACTCCACTCTCTGGGGTCTACCTTCACCCGACTTAAGAAGTCGGCCGTCACATTGTCCACGCCTGCCACATGCGCCGCCGATAGCGCCTGCAGATTCTCTTCGACCCACCGGAACAAGCGATCCGCTTTGTCCTCTAAAGGCACACTTCCCGTGCCCCCCTGCCGGTTGATGTAGGCCACCGCCGTTGCATTGTCCGACAGCACCCGGATCGCCACCCCTCTCAGATCTCGCTGAAAACTCAATAGCGCCTGGAACATGGCCCTGAGCTCCAATCTGTTTATCGACCAGGCCCTCTCCTGCACAGACCACTGACCCTGCGCTAACTTGCCTTGAAAATGCACCCCCCAACCGAACAGGCTGGCATCCATCGTCAGTGGAATCCAATTCGGTGCTTCTAACGGCATCCCTCTCGCCAAGGACTCCGGGCGCAACCACCACTGCAACGCCTCTCGAGTCTCCTCTGGGCAGATCAACCGCCGAGACAGCGGGTCGTTTTGATGAGACCACCGTCTGAGCAACACCCGCTGCAGCGGTCTCATGTGAGCCCTCGCCCAGGGCACCAACTCGATCGCCGCCGCCATCGTTCCCAGGAGCTGTAAGTAATGCCATGCCGTGGGACGAGGTCTGTCGAGAAACCTCTGCACCAAAGTCCGTAGCGCCACGGCCCGATGTGGAGGTAAAAACACTTTCCCTGCCGCCGTATCGAACCTTGCGCCCAGATACTCGAGCTGCTGAGACGGAACCAGACTGCTCTTGGCCATATTGACGACCCAACCTAAACTCTGAAGAAAGCAGATGACCTTGGCCATCGCCTCCTTGCTCTCCAAGCGGGACTTCGCTCGAATCAACCAGTTGTCGAGATACGGATGCACCAGAACGCCATCCTTTCGCAACGCCACCACCACGACCACCATAACCTTGGTGAAGGTGCGCGGCGCCGTGGCGAGACCGAACGGTAACGCCTGAAACGGAAAATGCCCCATCGGCACCGCGAAGCGGAGGAACCATTGATGCTCCGGACGGATCGGAATATGTAGATATGCCTCGGCTAGATCGAGCGACGTCAGAAACTCCCCCTTTCTGACCGCCAGAATGACCGACCGCAGCGTCTCCATGCGAACATGGGAAACCCGGAGACATCTGTTTACTCTTTTCAGATCCAAAATGGGCCGATAAGTTCCTTCCTTTTTCGGGACCACAAAATAAATGGAGTATCGACCTAAGCCGCAAAGCTCTGGTGGCACCGGCACAACCGCTCTGAGCACCAACAACCTGTTTAAAGTCTGTTGAACCGCATCGCGCTTCTGACGCGCCCTGCAAGGGGACAGGACAAAGGAGTCGGTTACCGGCTTCTGAAACTCCAATGCATAGCCCTCTCGAATCACTTCTAATACCCACTGATCTGTCGTAATTGCGGCCCAGGCAGCATAAAATTCTTGTAGACGACCTCCGACTGCAACCTCCACCTGGGCCTCCCTGACTTCATTGCAACTGCAGAGGAGGACGCAAATCCTCTGTTGGCCCCCCTGAAACCATGAAACCCTTGGTTCCTATATGGAAACCGCCCCCTCTGCGGGGGAGGAAACCGGGACGTTCGCCAACACCAAAACTCTCTCTTCTGCACTCCCCTGGACAGAGATGGAAACCTTCCTGGCTTCTGCTTGTCCTCGGGAAGCCTCCCCCCTTTGGACTCACCCAAGTCCTTAACTATCTTATCCAATTCCTCGCCAAAGAGAAGCTTCCCTTTAAAAGGCAGCTTACTCAGCCGGGCCTTAGAGGAGGCATCTGCCGCCCAATTGCGCAACCAGAGATACCTCCTCGCTGCTACCACCGAAGCCATACTGTTGGACAGTCCCCTAATAAGGTCATAATGAATATCCGCCAGATAAGCCGCCCCAGACTCCAGCCGAGCTGTGCCATCCAGCGATTTCTGCTCTCGCTCTCCCTGGACCTGTTGGGCCCAGCGCAAACACGCTCTGGCCACCCAAGCCCCACAAATGGATGCCTGAATGGAAAGAGCATTCACCTCAAACACCTGCCTTAACAAGGCATCCAGCTTTCTGTCCTGAGTATCCTTGAGCGCAGCACTGCCTTCAACGGGAATGGTTGTCGTCTTAGTCACTGCCGAAACCGCCGCATCCACCCTCGGGGACTTAAAGATCTCCTTATCTTGCTCCACTAGGGGGTACAAGCGAGACATCACCCTGGAACCCCTAAGGGCAGCCTCCGGCATGTCCCACTCTCCTTGAATCATTTCCTTGACTACTCTATGCATAGGGAAAGCCCATTGTGTCTTCCGAAAAGCCTGTAGAAGCGGGTCCTCCAACGCAGCCTCTTCTGCTGGCCCTGACACCGGAACATTGAGCGTCTTCAACGTTTCCGAGATGAGAGCCGGCAACTCCTCTCTACGAAAAATCCGCACCACTCTGGCCTGATCTTCCTGCTCCGCAATCTCACCGTCCTCCAATTCCTCTTTGAGGTCCGGATCCTGCTCCTCTGCAATACGCAATTCCTCGGACAACCCAGACAAACTCTGCTTCTCAAATTCTCCGCGTGCTCTCTTCGGCAAGGGCGCCGAAGCTGCTACTGACAGCGGAGTACCTGGCCTCTTCTGACCTAGGTCCCCCGCCATGGGCCCTAGCCCAGCAACCGAGGATGCCAGCTCCCGGGATGCAGCACCAAACGCCTTCTGCATCAGAGCCACAAAGTCCGGGGAAAAAATAGCAGCCAACTCCCCTGGAAAAGGAGCCTGAGCCCCCGGCCTATCCGGCCTCGAGGAAGGGCCCGGTACCGGATCCTCAAGTGGTACTCCCGGCGACCGAGGACACTCGAGAGCCCCGGTAGAAGCCACCCCTTCCTCATCCAGCTTTTGATCCTCCAGGGCTGCCTGGCTACAGCTCTTACATACCCTGGCCTCGGACACCGCTGACTTCTTCAGGCCACAGAGCAGGCATAATACCTTCCCTGGCATCTTAACTGCTCTAACCCAGGTCCGAGCCCCTGCAGTAAACCAACTACCCCCTGCAAAGAGCCTCAGCAGCAGTGCTTCCAACGGCCCCCGAAAACCTGGGCCGACTTTTTTTTTTTTTTTCAATCACATCAGCCAGCAGGACCCCATGGGAGACTAATCCCACCAGAAAAAAAATCAAAAACGAGGCTTCAGGCGCTAGCTACAAGCGCTTGTTGCCCCACTATAGCTGTTGGCGATTTCCCGCCGAAATGCACCACGCGCCGCGGCCCGCTGTCCGGCCCGGCGGTAAGAAGGCACCCGCTGCACTGAAAACTTCAGGCCTTACCTGCAGTCCGCTGCAAGTATAAAGCCTTCCACGTTGCTTCCACTTCGCTGAGATTCGCGCCCCCGGTCCCGATTCCCCGATGTCCAGAACCGGCAGAGGCAAACAGCTGTGCAGCGTGCCTTTACAGATTTCTCCTGCCCAATTCCTCAGACGCAAACAGGCAAGACTTCTGTGTGGCATCGGGAGAGGGTTAAGGAACATCTCTGTAGTGGCAGATTCGTATCTGCCCCCTTCACCGGAGCGCCAAGCTAGCCCCTAATGAAGAAACTAAAGAGAGAGGGAGGCCCTTCACAGCCAAATTTAAAGGCACAGACCCTGTAAATTCCCGGCACCCCTCTTAATTACCTCCGTCAATCAAACCAACCCAAAGAAATAAAAACCCCAATTTAGAAAAGATTAAAGCCTTAACTGCTCCTCTAGTGAGCCGGGACTCCGGATCACCAGCTCCTAGCTGCTTGGAGACTGATCTAAACTGGAGAGGAAGGAGGCGGTGCCTGAGTCCTTATACCAGTGACATCAAAGAATGATGTGGATCAGTCTCCAAGCTGCTGGAAGAGGTTCACAACTCCAGAGTTTCCGGGACTAGACTGGAGGGACGCTAAGGAATACAGGTTAAATAAAACAGAAGACAACCATTTTATTGGACTAATATACTTCTTGATTAGTTTTTGGAAGCTAACACCCTCTTCCTTAGGTCACAGAGGATGAGCAGAAGATGACAGTACCAGAAAATAAGTGAATCATAAAACACATTCTAATAATGGTCTGAAGGGGACAGAGGATAAAAGCAGAGGAAGGTTGATGGTTGATCAGAAGGTAATGGGCAGTATATTTTATAGCTCAGAAAGCCATGATCTTTTTAAAATCTCTCCTTACCAATTCAAAAGCAACTGATCAATTAACTTCAAAAATCTTACGCCACTTGTTTTTTAAAAATTTCCATTTGAGTTGCCTGGTCATAAGGTCACTGATGCTCTCTCAGAGAGGTGTCACCATGAACTGTTTTGTATGACCAGACTACTGCATTAGGATACTCAAAGGAAACTAACACAACCCAGAAATGTAAGATTTACAAAGTTAAAACAAGGACCAGACACCTTGAAAGGGACAAGAAAGAAAGCTTAGATTTTCATTAAGTCCTAACGCATTACGAGCTAGAAAATTCTACTCTCCGTCAGCCAGCCTTCCCGCTTCAGTCATCATTGAAATGCTTTTTATGGTTTGCTTTTATTTTTCTGGTAATGTTTTACTTTTTTTTATTCTGTTTTGACCTAAGGAGGGGGGTTTCGTTTCCCAACGCTGGTCAAGCAGTGTGTTAAATTAATCCAATATAAATGTGCTGTCTTATGCTTTATTCCTCTGTTTTTAGTAGTTAACTTTATTTCTGTGCATTTAAGTGGATCGACATGGCAACCACACTATATCATGAATACAAAGAATAAATGAAAACTATAGGATACGAAGGTCTATTCCACAAAAGCCTCCCGCGTGGGGTCACACATGGCAGTTCCATACTGTAACTGATGATGCCTGTGCATGCAGCTACTGATAGCACGTTCAGAAGCACACCAGTGACGCCCCCTGCCTTCCTCTGTGCCAGCAGAAGAACAGCTCGTGCTGCCTCCTCTCTCGAACCAGCTGCGTGTTGTAAATGGCATCCCTGTGTTCTCTTTCTGCTGGCATTTTAACTTAATATCAATATCAGTATTTATAATCTACCCTACCAAAGAGAAAGCAGAGCAGAGGGCAAAGTAAAATGACACAATACAATGAAGAGAGACACTAAATACAATTACTAAAAGTAAAACAAAATCAGAAAACAAGAATCACAAATAAAATCTCACTTACTTGGTGCTCCTGCTATTCAATCCCCAAGTGGTCACATGCGTTTTTAAAAGCACTAAGAGGCCAATATGCAAAAACATTTATCCAGTTAGCAGGACTTGCTAACCCATTAAGTGCTGGCCAGTGAAATAGTCAGCATGTTATTCTGAAAACTTCCTCTGACCACTTTAGCACTATCTGGACAGTGCCGTGCAGTCCATGGAGAGAGCAAGGGTGGTTTAAGAGGTTATCAGGTTGGTAGGGGCCTAACTTTATGTGGTTTTACTCTCCAAATAATGGCTGGACATTGTCCGTATCCGGATAGCCTGCAGTGGTCACCACTGCTATACGCACATGTCCATTAAATATCCAGTTTCATTTTTCCCACAGTGGCCTGTGATTAAAAAAAACACTGACCACCGCAGACTGAATATTGGTCCCTAAGTCTTCAGCAATCTCTAAAACTGTACACTATCTTGAATCCATTTCAGATTAATTGGTAAGATGGCGTGTCTGAAAACTCTCTTCGCCTGCCTGGTTGAAAGCATGTGCAAGGTCCCACAGATCTCATTATTTTTGCTGGGTGTTCCCTGAGGCTTTTTTAGGCTGAGGAGTAAAACAGCTTGGGAACTGGGCATTCTGAAATGCATGCGTATTATTTTACTGAACCCCATCCTCTATTACCATACAAGCAGCAGATGCTTTGGGCGAAAATACTTTATTCTAGGCTTGTTTTCAAAGAGAAATTTCTTTGGTACATTTTCTTTGAAAATCAACTAAAAAGTAGCCATAGTATCCTCACACCTTACAACTATATAGTCTATTTTAAAATTGCCCCCCAGTGCACTGTGTGGCACAAGCTGATGTTCTCTAGCCCTCAGTGAAATGAAGGCTGCAAAACTAAACCAGCCCTTTACAACTGGCATAGAGCGATCTCCCCATTTCACTACTGTCATCGCTCCCTTCCCCTCCCTCCAGCAGATCACCTAACACAGGCAAAACTCAAATACTCACCGGCTGGACCATCACATTATTCTTCCCATACAGGAGGTGCGTCCTTGAGTTCTGGTGTAGAGACGCTACGTACTCTCGGGCCGAAGCAGCAAACTTATCCTCCGATGCACTTCCGCTGGAATGACGTTTCTTAATCTGTAAGACAGAGACCAAACCTTTTCCAGCACAAACTATCCTTAGAGATAACATGGTGTGGGCTCTTTCAGTACAGGCGAGGTTTACTGAGGGCATCTCTAGGCTATCTGATGATACTCGTTCCCATCTGTCCCTATCATGGGGGTTTTATGTGTACCCTCCAGTACTTCTCACCGCCAGCCTTCCCTTTCCCTTGGAAGCAGAGTGCTGCAGTGTCCTCATGTTCTCGAGTCAGTCAAATGTCATTCTAATACAGGAGAGGTTTCACATCCACAAATCAGACAAGTAACACATTTCTGATAATCTCTGAAAGCATCACCTGGTATCACTTCTCTTCTAGAACATATCACAGTAGTACAACAGTCTGATAAAGATGGAAATGATTAACGTTAAAATTCAATTTAATTTAAAATGGCACTTATATCTGGCTAATAAAGTACAACTATACGATATTAAAAAGTGCCTAACAGTTGCAATTTTACTGCACGTCTAAAAGACAACTTAAATAATCAACATAACTCCCCAGCAAGACCTGCACACAAAACCCACGATCCCTCCAGAAAGCATATTCCAAAAATAAACCTACCCTAAAACCCTGAATCTCCCTTTTCTGTTCACTTGAGACAATAACCATGGGCCTAATATTCAGCGGTGGCGGCTAGTACTGCTAAAGTGGCTAGCTGTCACCGCTGAACCTTAAACCCAGATATTCAATGCAGGGGCAGCAGTGATATCTGGGTGGCCTAGACTGCTGTGAAACTAACCAGGCAGAGGCAATATTCAGCTGCTGTCTGGTTAGCTTCAGCAGCGAAAGTTAGGCCAGCCTTTACTACGCCTGACTTTCGCGCTTAGTGATAACTGGGCAGCAGCAATATACAGTCGCTGCCTAGTTATCATCAGATCCCACCCCCGGAACACCCCAATCAAATCCCATTTCAGCCCTTGTAAGCGTGCAGTAGATGGATGTTTGTGAAGAGTGGGCATGCCAGAGGATGAGGGAGTGATACAGCAGCTAAGGTCAAAGCCATGACCTTGGTGCATCTGTTGAAAGACAGCAAAGAAGGAACAGCACCCATGGAGAACAGACTCAGCACCATAATAGCAAAACCTAAAGGTGCGTTTCACTTGATACTCTTATTTGGGAAGCTAAAACAAATGCCTGTGTAGACAAATCTGGAAACATTCTTGTGATTTTGGAGACTGAATTAATAGATGTCCCCGGGGTTTAAAGTATGTTGGTTCTGCCTACCAAAAAGTTTGAGACTAACAAGGAATCATAACATCTTTAGAAAGAAATTGAAAGCATGGGGCCCAACATGGTCAACAGACCGTGTTAATCCCCCAGCTGGGATATTCAGCGGCACTAACACGGTCTGTTAACTATGTCAATCCCTTTGAATATTGGGCCCCGTGTTTTCAATGTCTAAAGATGTTATGATTCCTTTTTAGTTTCAAAATTTTTGATAGGCAGAACCAACATACTCTAAACACCGGGGACATTTATTAATTCAGTCTCCAAAATCACAAAAATGTTTCCAGATTTGTCTACACAGGCATGCCAAAGGCCAGGAGTGAGTTTTCCTGAGTTATTTTCACAGCAGAAATATGCAGGTGCTCTTGCTTTGAAAATCCAGTCAAGTCTGCACAGAGAAAAGTACATGTACATTTTTCACCCATGTGCGCAGTTATAAAAATCAACCACAAAATAGACAAGAGGTTGTAGTGAATTCATACCCTCAATGTGGGGCATTCAGATACCTCCTGCCTTCAATCACTATTGGGAGTGGGGATTTTATAAGGTATTTGAGCACAGAGAGTATACTTTTGTGTGTGCAAGTAAGTTCTTCTAGAACTGCCCAGGGTAAACATGCATATAAATTAGTCACACAGACAGACGGGGGGGGGGGGGGGGGGGGGGGGGGGAGGGGTGTAATTTCATAGCAGGGCACCTATGTAAAATTTCAAATAAAATGCCCAGTTTACAAAGGCAATACTACCCCAAGGGAAATTTATTAGTACAACTCCATTAGAACAATTATACTTAAATTTAATGGTGCTCCTTGGCTCTGCCGGTTTCAACTCCTTCATCTCTTTCTTGTAATCTTTAAAGCTCCACACTCACTCAGCATCGGTATCAGCGGGGCCATTTACCGTTTTGAGAGGCGCCATTAAATTTAAGTATAACTGTTCTAATGGAGTTGTACTGATAAAATTTCCTTGGGAAATAGAATTTTCCCTATAAGTTTGAAGACTAATCATCTTTACAAGACTGCAAATGATTAGACTAATCAAAGAAAGTATATGCTGTTTGTACAGTAGAGATGAGTCTTCAAAATCATTTCTAATAAGAAAAATGGACTCCTGCGACTCTGATCCATTGATATCATGGACCACTTGCCGCCGAGGGTCCAACAAAAAAATAAAATACTGAAAAGAACTGAGGGAATTCAGAATGTTAAAAGAGGATGAAGTTTGTGGTTATGTGCATGATTTGATTCCTACTTCATATTGTGAACGTTTAATATAATTATTTTACAAAGGCAGCCTAGACGTTTGTGTGTCTTTATAAAACAGGCTTTCGGAACGTGTCCCGATAGTTCACAAGTACAGATGCACAGGTTTATACCTGCTCTGTATGTGTATTCTATGCAGGTGCATAAGTATTTTATAACACACACACACACATACTGCAACTTCGCCTCCACTCTGGTAATGCCTACATGCAGATTATGTAAAAGGAAGTGCACAGGTTTTGTGCATGGACCTTTTAAATGTGTATGTGGTAACGCAATTTTAAAGTTATATAAAATTACCCTCTATAGTTTTGAATTTTGGAATTGTAAACCACTTTGTATGCTTTGAAAAAGGTGGTATATCAAATAAAAGAAACCATAAACCATGTATGTGTAGGTGCTCCCATGGGTGGAGAATAGATGGAATGGAAGCTGGTTTGGCCCTTATGTATGCACTATATAAAGCACACACATATGCACCCTTTCTTTCCAGTACATACACACACACACACAATTACAACCACCCCAGGGGACGTGCAAATGCATGTGCCTGTTTTCCCTGGGATACTTTTATGAAGACTTATAGGAGGGCAGGTTGCCTTGATAAAATAGGTTCCAAATATGCACCTATATACCTTATTTTTATCTATTTATTTGTAAAAATGATCCTCCAACGTAGACAGAGGCTGTAGTGATACCCACCCCAAGTGCAGGGCGTTTAGAGGGCGAGTCCTGCCCCTGTCGGCTGTGCGTTCCATGGATCCGGTGTCTCTGAACCAGCTCATCCGCAGATGGATCGGTCCAGTAGTGATCTGCTGTCTTGAGCTTTGTGTATTCTAATGCACAAGGGCCAACTGCAGAGCAAACATGAAAAGAAAGTCACATATGATGAAGCTTCAGAGTGTGAAAGATACTAAGAGAAAGCGTAGTTACTCCCCTGTAGCAGTTGTTTTCTGGGAATAGCAGGAATCGGTCCTCACATATGGGTGACATCACAGATGGAGCTCACGCGGGAACATTCCCCAGCTTCCAAAGGAAGGTTTTGGAAAATCAACCACATATGTGTGCCAGTCTTCCCCCCTTTCCTGAAGGAGCCATCTTACCTCAGTATGATGACACAGTTTAATCAAGCCAAAAAGAGAAGAACTCCACGGGGAAGAGGGAGGGTAGTAAGGACTGATTCCTGCTGTTCCTGGAGACCACCTGCTACAGGTCAGTAATTTAAACTTTCTCCAGGACCAAGTGGGAAGAGTCAGTCCTCACATATGGGATTCCCCAGCTATAGGCCATTGTAAAAACCTGTAAACAGCCCAACAGGGCAACCAGAAAAAAAACTGAGAACAGCAGCATGAGTAATCGCTGAAAGGTTCCGAGAGTCAGCGTCCAACATGGACATCAACAGTAGGTGGACTCTATGGTAGCCTGATGGACAGAAGGGCCGTTGTGAAGGAGTTGCCTTAATTCCCAAACAGGTGCCGGAGTACGGCTTGGCTGAAGTTGCTGTCATGTTGGGAATCTCCATCAAGACAATAATGCGCTGTGAAGGTGTGGAAGGAAGACCATGTAGCAGCCCTACAGATCTCTATTGTGGAGACGGAACACAAGTTGGCTACTGAAGCAGCCATAGCTTGGACATTGTGAGCCATAGCACGGTATTCCAAACTCATACCAGCTTGAACATAAGTGAAGGAGATGCAGTCCGCTACCCAAAGCAAAAAGGTATGCTTCGAGATTGCCACAAAGAGATGGGAGGAAGGGCGGTGAGCCCTCGTACATTCGAGATAGAATGCCAGCGCTCTCTTACAATCCAATGTGTGTAGAGTGACCTCAGCCCTGTTGGCTTGAGGTCTGGGAAAAAAAGTGGGCAGTATGACTGACTGATTAAGGTGAAACCACCTTAGGAAGAAACAGGGTGACTCTGGAGGAGAACTTGATTTTGATGAAACCTCATGTATGGAGGATGTGCCTCTAGCGTCTGGAGTTCACTGACTCTGCTCACAGAGGTGACTACTACTAAGAAAATGACCTTCCATTGGAGATATCTGAGTGGATAAGAGCTGAGTGGCTCAAAAAGGGCAGAAATCAGCTGCCCGAGCACCATGTTAAGGTCCCACGCCACAGGTGGGGGCTTAATCTGAGGCAGAAAGAGAAAAAGGCCTCTCAAAGTGATTTACAAGGGGATGCACAGAAATGAGCTTATTATCCACCACACGATGCTAGGCTGCTACTGCGCTGAGATGTACTCTCACAGAGTTCAATTTGAGACCCAGGTTGGACAGATGGAGCAGGTAAGAAAGCAAAGACTCCACCAAACAAGAAAAGGGATTCAGTGCCTTGTCTGTGCACCACAGAGAGAATCTTCACCATTTACAAGCACAGTAATGTCATGTGGAGTCCTTGCAAGAAGCCAGGAGAATGTTCTCCACATCGGATGGTAGGTGGAGCTCTGTGAGAACTACGCGCTCAGCATCCACACCGTGAGAGCTAGGGAGTGGACATTGAGGTAAAAAAGAGATCCCCTGTCCTGTGATATCAGATCTGATTGGAACTGAGGCGGATTGGTGGCCTCCGAGACAGACTCCTGTCTTTTTGGGAACCAGAAAGTAAGAGGAGTGGAGCCCCTTCTGATCTGAGAAGGAGGGACCAGCTTAACAGCCAGGTCAGCCAAAAGAACCTGGATCTCTTTCTGGAGGAGTTTTCAGTGGGACGGACTGAGGGGATACTCCCCTGAGGAAAAAAGGGGGAGGAAGTTGATCAAAGTGCAACAGGTACCTTTTCCAAACTATTTTGAGAGCCCAGGAGTCCGATGTTATCGTTAGCTACCGAGGGCAAAATTGATCAATATGGCCCCCACCTGAGGTGGAATTGTAGTGGGAACAGGAAGAGATGCTCCTTAGGAAAGAATCAAAATCCTCCTCCAGGCTGCGGTTGCGGCACAGACTGCGACTTCTGGGGCGGCGCTGCTAATACTGGCCCTGACCCTTCTGCTGCTGCTCCTGCTGAGAGCCATGATAGGGCTGATATGCCAGTAGCCTGCATAGTACTTCCTCTTCTTGGGATAGAAAGGCTTCATTACAGAGGCTCTCTTCTTAGAGGGGTCACCCATCTTACAAGAGAATTCATCATTAATTGCTCACACTCTAGCTCTCTGGCCTTGTCCTCATCCTCCATGAGCTTGCCAAAAAGCTTCTCGCCCCGGCAGGGGATATCCGCTAGCTTGTCTTGCACCCACTGTTCTAAGTCAGGTGACTGCAGCTAAGCTAGCTGGCATGCTCCAATGTTCACTGTGGCTACCCAGGCCACTGATTCAAAGCCATCATAAACTGCTCTGGTCATATATTTTGAGCACTCTTTCACTGTAGAAACAAGCCTATGGTAGTGCTCAGCCTGTTCCTCCAGAACAACAGTCAAGAAATCGGCCAGATCGCCTCCTAGATCCCTGAGGTACATACCCATGTAGAATTGAGCATGAATGTGGGCTACCAACATGGAATCTTGGTAGCACTTTCTCCCAATGCCATCCAAGGTCCTGGCCTTCCTGCCTGGGGCACAGAAGAGTGGGTTTTAGTGCTCTTGATTCTCTGCATGGCCAACTATGACGATAGAATTGTGTGGGAGCTATGGTTTCTCAAATCCAGGACTCTTGTGGACTCGATACATGGAGTCCAGCCATCTACTCACTGGGGGCCTGGTGAGGGGAGTCTCCCACATGCGAAACAGCATCCACTCAAGGATCTTGTGAATGGGGACCGTAATAACCTCCTGTTGGGGGGAGGAGGTACTGGAGGATCTCCAACTGCTCCACCCTGGGCTCCTCCTCAGCCTTGATGGAAAACGATAATGCCTTGGCCATACCATTCACAAATTCATGGAGGGAGATACCTTCTGAGGGGACTTTGCTCATATGGTAGAGAAGGATCAGAGGGGCTGTCTCGATGGTGCTCGGGCACCATGGAGTCCACTTCAGTCTCCCACCCATCAGAATTGGAGTCTGTGAGGAAATCGAAATACCAACGCGATTCCTTATGGCGTCATCGGTGAGGGGAGGATGGAGTCAGAGTCTCTGGATGGTCCGACCCAGAGGTGCTTGGGTGTAACCCTAGGGCACTGAGAGGAACCTTGACTGCCTGTCCGAACCGTCTCCCCAGCCAGGGAGAACATGTAGCTCCAGGATGGGCTGCACCACCTATTGGGAAGCCCCTGCCATAGACGAGAGCACCCTTGTTACCGAGGACCCCAAGGGTATCGGGTCTCAGGCTGCCCTCGGCACAATGTACCAGAGGACAGAGTCCTGGGCAGCCTGCGAGGCCAGGAATGCAGTCAAGCTGTGCTCGAGTGCCTGTATGCACTTGGCTAAGTGTGGTGTCTGAAGGCATGGAAACTGGGGTAGTAACCACGGCCTCTGGTGCTAGTACCCTCGTTGGGGGCTCCACGATGGTGACAGTATCGGGAGTCACCCGACGGCTCTTCTAGGTCTTGGGAGGCAACTCCTCCCACCGGGGCATCTTAGGAGGCCGCTCCTGGCTTTCGCCCTCTGAGTCCTCTGTGGGACTTATTCCGAGTCTTAGCATCCACCCTCAACTTCGATGGGGTGAAAGTCCAGTCCTTCTGGGACTGACCCTTGAAGGACAGTCATCAGTCTGATGCACCGCAGCCCTTTGGCTCTGAGTGAGCCCAGCCCCCAACATGAAGCCGAAGCCTTGGTAGAGGCCTTCGAAGGTGTTGGCACTGACATAGATGCCAATGCTGGTGCCGATGCCTCAGAGGATCCAAATAGCAAGTCCCCCTGTTTTTCTTGGTTCC
Source organism: Ichthyophis bannanicus (assembly GCA_033557465.1). Taxonomy (NCBI): domain Eukaryota; kingdom Metazoa; phylum Chordata; class Amphibia; order Gymnophiona; family Ichthyophiidae; genus Ichthyophis; species Ichthyophis bannanicus. Next base: position 233,678,264 of record CM066042.1, read on the forward strand.
TGAGCTTCTTGCGTGACATCTGCAAGCAGAGAGCAAAGGTGGAGGGCTCATGGTAGGGTCCAAGGCATTGAACACACCAGTTATGGTGGTCTATCATGGAGATGGTACGGCCACACTGGGGACACTTCTTAAAGCCACTAGGCAGCTTTGACATGTCAAGGAAGACAGCTTCCGCCAAGTCAAAGGACACCAATGTCCCAGCCAGCCAGGGAGGCGTGAGAGAAAAAATGCAGGCACCACAAAAGAAAAAGAAAAAAGAAGCTGAGAAAAAAAAACGCAGCACTGAGACAATGACGCTCCTGGGGATGAGCAGGAAGACTGATGAGCACACAACTGAAAAATCACTAGTAAAAAAACAAAAAAACGTACCGGTAGGTATCAATAATTTTCCAGGGACAGACAAGCGTCAGAGGCTCTGTGGAAAAAAGAAGACCGAGGTAAGATAGCTCTTTCGGGCGGGAAGACGGGCATGCATGCATGACTGACCTTCCAAAAACTTCCTTTGGAAGCTGGGAAGCGTTCCTGCGCGGGATCTATTGGTGAAGTCGCCCATATATGAGGGCTGACTTCCTGCTTGGTCCCGGAGAAAGGAAAGGCACTAAATTAGAATTAAAGAGCGCACAATAACTTGCCTAATTTTTAGATCCTCCCTCTCTTCAGCTCTGGAGTAAAAAATTTGCAGAACTGCTTACAGTCAAAGCCCTGCTTTCAAAACTAATTCTTTCTTAGATCCACTATGGAGTGATTTGTGCTTCCCATTTATCTGTGTGATGCCCAAAAGAGGTCCCGAGATGGGTCTGCACAGTAGCATTCTGATTTAAAGTCTTAATGATGCAAAGGGCTAATTAGGAGTGGCTTTTGAAATCTATAAGACACTTGTTTCCTCCATAATGACAGCCATAGGATTGGAAGAAAGGATATTTATGATTCTGAGTGCTTTAATTGCCGATTTATCATTATTTTATTTTGATTTGGTAGAGCTATTTTAATTTCTACTACAGCCATGCTGCCTTGAGTACACACAATCTCATCTGATCTCAGAAGCTAGGCAGGGTCAGGCCTGGTTAGTACTGGGATGGAGACCACTTTGGAATACCAGGAGCTATAGGACTACTATGCGGAAGAAGGGCTCGACAATCTACTTCCAGTTGCACCTTGCCAAGAAAACCCTGGAGATAGTCACAACATAGACAACTATCCACAGGGTCACCAGGAGTTGGCATAGACTCAACGGCACTTAACCACAATCATTTAATTTCCCAGTGGCATGCATTGGAGAGAAGATAGTTATGACACAGATGTGCAAACTGGTAATGCATTTGGCAGAAAGTGTTGCCAACTCTGTATGGAATTGCACCCAGGCGATTTATGGCCCAATCACATTAACCCTGAAGTTTGTTAGTAGATAGGAAGATAAGATCTTCCATGATGAGTCAGACCAAAAGTCCATCAAGCCCAGCATCCCATCTCTGACAGTGGCCAATCCAAGTCATTAGGAATTAAACATCTAATCCTAAGAACTGACCCATTTTTTGCAGTCCCCCTCCCAGAGACAAAATGTAGCCTACCTCTAGATCTTATGCCTTAGCATGTAGCATGCTTCAAGGTTTGGTCCTCGCCGCACTGTTGAGCATTTTCCTCAGTTCCCTAGCTACCTGGTCTAACTTGGCTGGAGAAGAGCCATCTTAAGTTAAATCCAACAAAATCTGCATCCTTCTGCTACCCCAGCCATGAAGGGCACCCCTCTCCAATGGTGGATTAAATATTTAGGTGTTACTATGGACTCTACTATCCTTTGAAGCTCATGTTTCTGTCACGTCAATCCCCGCTAAATGCCCAGGACTGTATTCCCTGCCCAAAGTTCCCCGCATATACATGGGTGATGTGCAGGGGGCTCTGGATGGGGCTGGGCAGGGGCAGAAACAGGGAGAGTGGGCGGACCAGGGGTGAGGTGCACAACCTAGACCATACAGGGCTGATTCCGGTCATGGCCCTAAACATCCGGGTTCACCAGAACAGACGGGGAACTTATTCCACCTCGGAGGTGGAATAAGTCTCCCTGGACATCAGGGGATGGTGGCGTCGGGGCATGGAGGAAAGGTGAAGAGGTGCAGGGGATGCCCCGCAGCCTGACCCTGGCCATGGAAGGCCTGATTGGGGGTTGGGCTGTGGGGAAAGAAGGGTCTGGTGGGCGGCCGGTAATTGCAGCTCCTGCATGGAGCCACGGTGGTATGGCAACAGGACACCATGCCACAGCTGCTCCATGCAGGAGCCTGGCTGAGGTAGCCAGGTAGTGTGCCGGATGTCCGGGAGCCCAGAATTGGGATCCGGCCTGCACATCCAGCCCCCACAGGATGGTTGGTGTGTACAGACCAGGAGAGGGACCCAAGAGTGCTAGTGTCTGAGGATCTCAAGGAGGCAAACAATGCGACAAGGCGGTGGCCAAAGCCAGAAGGATGCTGGAATAACTCGCAGAAAGGAGGAGGTATTAATGTCCCTGTACAAGTCGTTGGTGAGGCCTCACTTGGAGTATTGTGTTCAGTTTTGGAGACCGTATCTCACAAGGATATAAAAAGACTTGAAACAGTTCAGAGGAAGGCGACTAAAATGATTTGGAGCCTGCGCCAGAAGACGTAGGAGAAGAGAAACTTGAAGACCTAAATATGTATACCCTAGAAGAGAAGAGGGACGGGGAGATAATGCAGATGTGTAAATACTTAACAGGTATTAATGAACAAACCAACCTTTTTCAAAGAAGGGGACGTTCTAATACTTTAGAGCATAAAATGAAGCTGCAAGGAGGTAAACTTAAAAGCAACATCAGGAAATCCTTTTTCACTGGAAGGTGACGGAATTCAAAATGGCTTGGTGGCTAGAATAGGTGTACTCACCGCTCCGTGTAGGTCATCCCTCTCTATTTGTTGAAGTAAAAATAAAAATAAACATACTATTTTTTAATCCTCTTGCTATGTTTATTTTTATTTTTACTTCAACAAATAGAGAGGGATGACCTACACGGAGCGGTGAGTACAACTATTCTAGCCACCTTACTGGGCAGACTAGATGGACCAAACTGGTCTATCTGCCATCATTTACTATGTTACTATATGTTCTCAGGAAAATCTGCTCGTTATCCAGCCCGACTCGAAAGCCAAACTTGAGTCTACCTGACAGTCCACCTTTTTTTTCCCTAGCGCCCCAGCTCTGGACTACTCTGCCCCTTAATCTCTGCACAGAACTCTCATGTGAGAAATTCAGAGTCGGACTGAAGACCTCTCTCTTCACCCTGCCTTTTGACGAGCTCTGAATCTACTCCTTAGTGGACATGTCCTCAAGCTAGACACGGCTCTGGTAGGCATTAGCTCCCTTCTCCCACTACTCTTTGCCCTCCCTCCTTTAATTTTTCTTGTGCTCTTGCTTCTCTACCACAATTACGGAATTCTTTTCCTTTTTCTATTTATATTTTGTGAAATGCTTTGATATTTTTGATGCAAGATGGTATAGTGTGTTTCTAAGAAACATACCAGGCTAATAATTATTTATGGACTTTTCCTCTAGGTATCTGTTCAAACGCCTTTTAACCCCAGCTATGCTACAGCTTGAAGGAACAAATAACCGCTATTTACCTCTTCCACCCCACTCATGATTTGTAAACCTCTATCATATCCCTCTTGGTCATCTTTTCTTTGAGGTGAAGGGCCCCAGTCCTTTCTTCACAAGGGAGCCGTTCTGTTCCATTTATCATTTTTGTCACTCTTCTCTGAACCTTTTCCAGTCCTGCTATATTTTTATGAGATAAGGCGACAAGAACTGCACACAATATTCTTGATGTGGTCAAACAACGGATCTGAACAGATGCATATTCTCCGTTTTATCATCCATTCCTTTCTGGATAAATCCTAACCATCCATTTGCTCTTTTTGACCACAGTTGCACATTGAGCTTAGGATTCAAGGTGTTTGTCTATAATAACTCTAAGATCCTTTTCGCGAGTGGTGACATCTAATACTGAACCTAACATGGATGGTATCGGGATGTTTTTCCCTTGGTACATCACTTTGCTCTTAGCCACATTAAACATCATCTGCCCTTCAGATACCCATTTTCCCAATCTGGCAAGACCCTTCTGCAGTTCCGCAAAGTCTGCTGATGTTTAATTACTTTGGAAATGTTTGTGTCATCAGCAAATTTGATCCATCCATTCATTGCTCCATTTTGCGGATTGTTAATGTTGACTATCTGGTTCTCCCCCTGCCTTCTGCGACATCAGACTCTACTCATTTTCTGCATACTTCCTGCACTTGAACTTGCCACCATCCTAGGACTCGGCAACAAGTGAGCACCATCACCAGTCTGGCTACCACCAGCTCCATCTCCATACTGTAGTATTTCCTCATCTTTCTTCTGGGTCTCTGTCGTTCCAGTTTCCTGTAATGACCCTGTGGCATCCCAACAATATTTGGCTGTTTTTCTGGATGCAGTATCTTTGAGCTCAGGAAATCTCTGTGTAGCTTCTACTCTGAATACGGCACTGATTATTAAACACCTCTGGGACTCCTTTGAATCTCTTCTGTGTTGTGTAGTATAAGTGATTAGTTGATTGTATAGCCAGAATCTTCTCTCAGTATATGAAGAATATTCCGTCTTTATAATCAAGGTGCACTGGGCTTAGCAGTGCTACAACAGAGTTACGGTACATCCCGATAAAAATTTGTTAGCAAAGCTTCTCCCCAGATTCTTATTAGTTAATTTAATTTTTTTTTAACTTTGGTTCCATAAGGAACAGAAGCTTATCAGATGATAGAATATGTCTGCTGTGCCCCTACCCAGCTTTCAGTTTCTGAATAGCTAGAACAAGCTGAACCAAACTGTGTGGCAACTGACCTCTGGGGTGAAATCTGCCTTTTTTTAATCTTTCTAAGCTGGAAAGTGATTTGAGGACATGGTGGCAGGGCAGAAAAGGGGAGGGCAACATTGAGATAAGAAATGCTTGCAGGACAATTTCAGTATCTCTCAACAATACTGAGTCAGCTCTCACAAAATTTCATAACTGAGCATTGGGTATAATGGTATTTATTTGGACCAACTGGAATGTTAATAACTTCTTAGTCACTGAGTTGTATACACAGTAATTTGGAAGTTTCAGGGACTGTTGTTTCTAGCTTATATAATTTCTTAAAGACATTTTTCTTCCTCTTTCTTTACTGTTGCATTTGAAATTGGTAGCATAACCCCACTTGGTATCAAGTGCGTGCAAAGAACGTTTGCCATAATTTAGCTGACCAAAAGCAAATAGGAGAATTTGCAAAATGGATGGACATTGTGACCCGAAGCAGGATTGGCAAGTTAGGTATATGCCGCCTGAAACATAGTACTATGTTGTTTAATTTTGAAATGGATTACACAGGTACACTAAAAAAAAATTATTTTTAAACTGCCTCTAATGTTTCGATTGATTTTTACGTTTTTTGGTGCGCTGAATCCAAATCTGGTAACCAATTTGCTCCATCACGTACAGATTTTTTGCTACATTGGGTTAGCAGTTTGAGGTGAACGTTTCAGATTGAGTGCGTTCGAGATAAAAGTTTCTTGGATGAATTCTTTATACTAATTGTTTAGTAGTTATTCAAATAAGAATAAAGAAAATTGTAGCAAGGCAGCACATAAGAATAGAGTTATGTCAACAAAACACACTGTGATGGTAGCAAAATTGTCTGCACATAAAACAGCCACATACATGTGCACAAACATTGAGCATATAAGAGCGAGGTTAGACACAAAGCAAAGCAAAGAAATGTGCAAAAAATGTTGTGCAGGTATGTATGTAAGAATAGAAAACGCAAACCGCACCATTGCAATACATGAAGACAAACACCCGATGGTGTGAAAATAAAATTCTAATAAATGAGATCCGACACTGTGGTAATAACTAGCAAATTTTTATTTCGAAGTTTAGTAAAAACACGATATTTGTCAACACAGTTTAGATTTTAAAGTCATTCTTGGGTCAATCAATCTCCTGGTGGGCCCGTTTCTTCTTCCCCCGAATGCTTCTCTTGGTGCGCTGCTTGGCGTATTTTTCATCTGGGGTTTCCCGCAGCAGCAACCAGCAGAAATCAGCCATCATAGTGGTGTTCCATCTTCCTTGGTACCTTCTCTCTGCGTCCTTGATGTCCTGGTGAAACCTTTCACCTTGTTCTTCACTGTACGCCCCCAAGTTTTCGGGAAAGTAGTTCACATGGGAGTGCAAGAAATGGACTTTCAGGCTCATGTTACAGCCTTGTTCTTTGAAGGCATTGAGCATCCTGGCAACAATATCCTTATAGTTCTCATCCCGCCTGTTCCCCAAGAATTTGAGAACAACATCCTTGAAGGAATCCCAGGCTTCTTTTTCCTTCTCAGACATCGTTTCAGCGAATGCTCCATCTGAAATGAGTTTCCTTATATCAGGGCCAACAAACACTCCTTCCTTTAGCTTTGCTTCAGAAAGTCGGGGGAACTTTGAGCAAAGGTACCGAAAGCACTCACCATCTTTTGGAAGGGACTTGATGAATTGCTTAATGAGACCCAACTTAATGTGGAGAGGTGGTAATAGAATTTTATCACGAGGTACCAAGCTCTCATGAAGAACATTTTTCTCACCGGGTCTCAAATACTCCCGAATTGGCCAGTCTTTTTTCCCCCAGTGTAGGTCGCGGGCCCAGCTATCCCACAAGCAAAGGAAGCAGGGATATTTGGTGAAACCGGATTGCTGCCCTAATAGCATGGATAGAATTTTAAAGTCTCCACAAATCATCCACTTATGCTCATCATAACGAATCTTCTGAAGAATCAGGGCCAAATTCTCGTATTTTTCTTGGAGAATAACAGAGTGAGCAATAGGAACTGAAGCGAATGTGTTGCCATTATGAAGAAGAACACCTTTTATGCTGTCTTTTGACGAATCAATGAACAGCCGCCATTCAGCAGGATCATACTTGAGTTTTAACTTTTCCATCACTCCGTATATATCGTTGCAAAATACCAAATCTTCCTCTTTGCTGAAATACTTCAAAAATTGTGTCTCGCGGTTGCGGTACCAATAAAAAGTTGTTCCTGGTGACAATAGATTTTTCTGTTTAAGCCGAGAACCTAGCAGTTGGGCAGCATCTTTTGGGAGTCCTAAATCCCGGACTACTTCATTCAATTCAGCTTGAGAGAAAAGTTCAGGTTTCGGATCTGGTTCAGTTTCAAACTCGGAAGTATTGGACTCATCGGGAAAAGCCATCTGATGAGTCTCATCATGATCAGAACTGTCCACACAAATATGATCCAAAGATTTTGGTGGTTCAGGCACAGGTACTTCGTTGATATGAGGCATAGGCCTAATTGCTGAGGGAAGGTTGGGGTAACTTATTACATTCTTATTTTTTAAGTTGTATCCCTTCACAATGCAAGAGCAAAAATAGCAGTCACTGCTGTGGTCTCTTTGTTCACGCCACATCATAGGTATTCCAAAACGAAATGCTTGTTTTTTACCTTTCATCCATAAGCGTAGATCTTCCTCACATGTCTTGCACACTTTGTGAGGAGCCCACGGTTTGTCTTGATCGCCTAACTTCAAACCGAAATAGGCGAAATATACTTTTTTAATAAATGCAGAAATGTTCCTCTGCCGCTTTTTCACGGTATATTCCCCACAAATAAAACAAAAACTGTCCGGAGAGTTGACGCAACCTCTGGCTCTGTGAGCCATCACAAATACACAGCACTGCAAACTACAACTGTAGTGAACCACTTCGGAATAAAGCTGGATTACGACTGAGCAAACAAAAGGTAATAATGAACTTGCAAGAAACTGAAATTTGACAGGAACGTTCATGTCGCAACCACCGTGTTTGAGCGAGCGAATGAGGCGAGGCGAACAGGAAAGAACATGCGCCAGTGCGAGTACTGGATTTAGCCCCCCGCCTCCCAATTGTCCTGTTAATGTATAAAATGAATGCAAAACCCTCTATAATATCATGAGGGAGTGTTTCTAGTTAGTTAACCATTACAACCTCTATTTTGGGCCAAGAAAATAAACTGCAGTCGGCTAAAAAGAAATTATGTGAACATTCCTTATATGGGTAAGAAATCAAATTTTGCAAGAAAACGTGACGTGATGGAACATTTTGGCTATTTTTCCTGGATTCAGCACCCCAAAATCTATAGGAATCAGTTGCAAAACTGGAGGCAGTTTTTTGGTAGTGTACCTGTGTTATTAATGTATCTGGCTTCTTGAATGGGTTGAATCCCCGATGAATTCTGCACTTTACATTACTACTTTGATTTTTTAAGAAAAGAAGAACGTTGAACTTTAAGACAGTTTTTTTTGGCACCATAAAGATAATTAAATGGTTTTACAAGATTTGCAGAGTAAAGAGGACCTCTGGAAACCTGACAGATTAAGTAGTATGTTTGGTTTGAAGAAGGTCCAACAAAAAGATAATTTACATAATTAGTTGTGTGCCTGAGGGTCAGTATTGAGTTGTGGGATCGTGTTCATTTAAAAAGGACAGTAAATCCAACCTATTTTTGGCCTGTCTTTATTTTCCCATTGCCCTGACATATCACACTGGAAAATATCCTTACCGAGGAGGGCGGCGAGGATGGGTCCACACACTGGATCAGCCATCAGAGATTCTCTCTCATAGTATTTGCTAACAGGGAAAAGAAACATGCAAAAATGAGTGTGAACTCACTGACAATGCCAGCTAACTAACTCTTAGAGCAGATTCTTCCCCACCCTCATAAACACATCTGTGTACTGCGTCTGCCATCTGGATGTCAAGACAAAGTGGTGTTCCGGTGTCTTCGTGTCTCAGTGCTTGACATGTTTCTCAGGTGATCAAAGAAAGAAAAATTCTTTCAGATTGGCTTTTAAAGTTCTGGAAGCTTCTTCATACTCCAGCCTGCCATTTTGGATTTATTACTATTAATACTGCTAAACATTTCTATAGTGCTACAAGACATATGCAGTGCTACACGTATACACATAAGAGACACTCTTTGTTCAACGGAGCTTACAACCTATTCAAGACAAACACAACAAACAGGGAACCAGGGTAAAGTAAGAGGAAATGGTTGAAACACATTAGGGTGGTAAACAGTAGATTAAGGGGGTCAGGGTCCAAAGGAAACCTTGAAGAGGTGTGTTTTTGGTCTCGATTTGAATTCGACCAGGGATGGAGCCTGGCGTACTAGGGTAGTCTATTCCAGGCATATGGTTTGGCAAGATAGAATTAATGGGAGCATGGAGTTGGCAGTGGAAGAGAAGGACACAGATAAAAGTGATTTTACCTGATAGGCAGAGTTCTGCTACTACAGCTGCTGAGGATTTGTATAGTGCAACAAGGCATACGCAGCGCTGTACAGACATATGTAAGAGACAATTCCTTCTTTTTGTAGCTTACAATCTAGTCAGGACAAACACCACAATAGTGGAGGCCAGGGATACATGTAGAGGAATGGTAAGGAAACACATAGGAGACTAAGTGGCTCAAGATCTAGAAGCGGCCTCAAAGAGGCGAGTTTTCAGCCTGGATTTGAAAAGGGCCAAAGAAGAAGCCTGCCATACAGACTCGGGTAATTTGTTCCAGGTATAAGGAGAAGCAAGGTGAAAGTATAGAAGAGATCTGCCTGAAGAGCGGAGTTCCTGAGGAGGGATGTAAGGAGAAATAAGAGAGGAAAGGTAGTGAGGGGCTGCAGAGTGAATGCACTTATAGGTCAGTAGGAGACGTTTGAACTGGAAACAGATAGGGAGCCAATGAAGCGACTTGAGAAGAGAGGTTATTTAAGCATATCGAGGATGGCGGAAGATTTTTTATTTGATTTTATATTCTGCACTATTTCAAAATCAGTGCAGTTTACATAGAACAAGAATAAACACTTTACAAAGAATAAGCTTTAACAAGATTAACAGATTGGAGGGGAGAGAGATGATTCAGAGTGAGACCAGCAAGGAGGAGGTTGCAATGGTCTAGACAAGAGGTGACTAAAGAGTGAATAAGTGTCTTAGTATTGTGTTCAGAAAGGAAGGGGTGAATTTCGCTGATGTTACTATCAGTTGGATGTGTATGGAGGAGGAGAGAGAGGAGTCAAAGATGACCCAAAGGTTGCGAGCCGAGGAAACGGAGTAGTAGAGCATTATACACAGAGACTGAGGAAGTGGGGAGGTGGGTTTGGGGGGGGGGAATAAGAAGTTAGGTTTTGGACATGTTCAATTTCAAACAGCGGTGAGACATCCAGGCAATGTCAGATAGGGTGTAGGGAGAGAGGAGAGGTAATAAGGAGCTGCAGAGGGAATGGACATAGATTAGGTGAAGTTTGAATTGGATACGGAAGCAAAGAAGTGACTTTAGAAGAGGGGTTATGTGGACACAGCAATACTGGCAGATGATTAGTTATGCAGCTGAGTTTTGAATAAATTGAAGGGGAGAGAGATGAGACTGTGGAGACAAGTAAGAAGCAGGTTGCAATAGTCTAAGTGAGAGGAGACTACAGAGTCTTCAGAAAGGATTAATTTTTCTGATATAGAGACAGAAACAACAGGTTTTAGCTATCTGTTGGATGTGCACAGCGCTGCATACACCTTTAGCCTATACAAATAAGTAGTAGTAAAGAGAGAGAGGAGTCAAAGATGACTCCAAGATTGTGAGGCTGAGGAAACGAGCAGGATGATAAGGTTATCCACAGAAGGAGAGAAACAAGGAAGAGAAGAGGTGGGTTTAGGGGTTAAATAGAAATTACACTTACCTGGTAATTGTCGTTCCTTGAGTGACGACAGTTTAGTCCTCTACCTCTGGGTTGTGCACCTCTTCCTGCAGCTAGGAGACTGGGCATGTCAAAGTCGTGACATCACTGGATATAGCCTGCTGGTATCTCCCATCAGCCTCCAGTGTACTATTGACAAAGCAAACTCAAAGGAACAACAAGTAAGTAACTATACCATAACTTTAAATAATTCCCCATTCCTCAACCGGAGGAGCCTTTTTAACCGTATCTGTCTTATATTTTCTTTTCTCTTTTTTTTTTTTTTTAACTGTACATTCATGTCCCCCCTATGCAAACACGTTCCCTATAACATCACCTCGTTTAAGTAACAGAAAAGGAAGAAAGAACAGAGAGGGATACGCACCGCGATCTAGAAACTGAAAGGATCTGTCTACTCTTTGAGATTGATGCTCCACTCCGCCTGAAAATAAACTCTGAAGAAGTCACACCCCTGGGCGGGAATGAGGACTAAACTGTTGTCACTCAAGGAATGACAATTACCAGGTAAGTGTAATTTCTATTTCCTTATCGTTCCTCCAGTTTAGTCCTCTACCTCTGGGATGTAACAGAGCAGTAATCATTGGGAGGGACCTATCCAGCCAACTCACCACACTGTCGACCCGGAACAGGCATCCTTTACTGCCAAAACATTTAGGCAGTAGTGGTTACTGAGGAAATGAAGAGACGACCTGGAAGCTGCTCTATCAATCCCCCCTGGTGGAATGACACAGTGATTCACCCATGAAGCTGCTTGTGCCCTGGTAGCAAGAGTCAGAAAGCCCCCCGGAATCATACAACCTCGCCACCAGAAAGCTGAGGCAACCACCGCCTTAACCCAGTGCGAAATGGCCGCCTTCACTGCTGCTTCCCCTTTGTGGGGACCTCCAACCAGCACACAAAAACAAAGAAATGAACGACGCACCCTGCATTTAATGTTTCCTATCGGCGTAAGCTACGAATAAAAACCTCCCCTTCCAGAAAAACCGAGAACTGGAAGAGAAACCAATAGGCTCAGGAGAAAAATCAGATATCACCTTTTGGAAGGACGACAGGACTGCTCGCAAACACCACCCTCTATCCAGAAAGGGTGAAAACGGCTCATGACATGACAACGCCTAAAACTCCGAAACTCATCGCGCCAAACAACGAGCTATCAAGCCACTGTCTATAACAGCAAATCCTTTACCGAAGCCTGGAGTAAAGAATCAAAGGGCTCTTTAGCTAACGCCTTTAAGGCCCAATCGGGATCCCCCGGCGGCACCCGAACTCTCCTTGAGGAGCGCAGTCGGATCCCAATTTAAGGAAACGCTATACATCGATCCGAACACCTAGCGCTATTCCCTTCACAGAACCTCTACAGCCGGAAACAGTCGCCCGCTGGATCCTCTAAGGAACTGGCCGCTAGTTCCTTCAGACACTGTCCTGCAGAGAACTCAGACCAAGGATACAGACACCTTTGTCGCCCGGACTTGCCGCCGTGAACAGCAGCCTTCCAAAAGGCGCTAAGCACGGACCTATGTAGCAGAAGCAGCCTGCCTCCTTGCTCTCAACAAGGTGGTGAAGACTGCCGCAGAATAACCCTTCTTCTTCAGCCCCACCCATTCAAAGGCCAAACCGTGGGCGGGCACCGATCCACCTGAGACATTCGTCGCGGACCTAGCCGCAGCAGAACGTCCGCTACCGACAACTTCTAGGAAAAGCCTGTTGAGTAGGCGAATGAGAAAAGCCTAGTACGGCCGTCTCGTCCAACCGGGCGCTACCAAGAGTACCTTTCTCCGAAAGCCTTGATACGCCAACTTGTTGCCCTATGAGAGCCCACGGGGAAAGGACAAGACAAAGACTTAATTGGGAGCTTACTGATCCCTGACTTGGATGAACCATCAGCTGCCCCATTCCTCCACCAGAGAGACCTCCGGGTGAACCCCAAGAAAGCCAATAATATTAGCTAGCGCTTGAATTAAGCCATAATGCACATTTGCCCCATAAAGCAAATCAGGCTCTAATCGATTCAACTCCCTGATCCTTTCCTGTTCCAGGCGAGTAGACTGCCGTAAACACTGCGACCACCTGAAGCATGCTCTCGCCTCCCCAGGCTCCACAAATGGGAGCTTGTAAGGCCAGAGCATTGCCCCCAACGATCGCTTCAGTGAACCATCTACTTTCTTATCTTGCGATAAAGAAGAATGCTAAGGATCTCTTCTATACAGTGAGTCCACACCCCCTGGTAATGCAAGGTGTGCACCCACCCATGTAGTACCCAGGCCTGCCCCTGCTTAGCCTCAAAATGTCAATCAAGAACAGGCAAATTCAGGACAGCTGAATACTTTTTTTTTTTTTTTTTTTACAAAGACACCTCTTAACCAAAAATTCCTTCAGCATATGTTAAGAGACGCTCTTTCTGTGCCAACAATATGAAGTAGAAAGAACTCCCAAACACAGGCATACTAATCCACGGCCTTCCTGCTAGAGTAATGCCCCATTCCGCCTGACTGCACAAAGATGGACTTTATATTTTAAGTTCAACTAGCACCTGGTGATATGAAATACAGCTCTCATTCCGCAGTGGCAATTGAGTCAGCAATGAAGAAGCCGAGAAACTGCAGACCAGTTCCCATTATACCACCTGGTAAAGACTCCACTTTTAGACCACTGAAGCAAAAAAGCATGCGAGAGTGCCTTGTGTCCTGCGAGTAGCTGATCGAATTGAAGTGATTCAGTGTATGCAGGGCATTGTCCAGAGAACGCAAGGCCCCTCCTCCAGGTTGACTCCACATTCACAGTCTAAACCGGCAGTCACCTTGGCTGATGCCGATCAGCGCGGAAGCCATCTTGTAAGCCCAGCATATGAAGTATGCCTACTAGAGTCTGAGCCGCTGCCATTGCTGCTAGAGAACTAGCCTGGCTGCGTGCTTCTGGCCCCCCATTAAGGCATTCGCTGAACACTAGCAGAGACTCTCCATACTGGAGAATCTCTGATAAATGAAATGGGAGCATAGATAGCTTCAAAGGCCAGAGTTCTATTTTGCAACGTCTCTCCGCTGAGCTGCCTTTTACATATGTAAAATTAAACCACATATAGCCAAAATTAAGACATTACAAATCTACCGTAAAATCTTATAATTTGGGCAAAGCCAAACTAAACAGGAACAATTTCCATTGAGAAACTACACAACTATAAAACCCCTCTCATGACATAATGCTTATGGCAGAGCATTCCACATCTGTGGAATGGCAATGGCGCTCACCCAAGCACCTGTTACACCCGTCCAAGAGAGTTATCACCATAATTCCTTTTGACTTGAATATGTTTACAGCGGATTATAGCGCTATATCACAGCAGCTAAGCCAAAATATTACCCTGCCATATAAACTGACTTTAACGCTTTATAGGACTCTCTATGGATAGCGGAAGGAGATTCTTGTAAATCAACATAACTATGCCCCTTTTTCTTTTCTTTTTTTTTTTTTTTTTTAAAAGTATAGGACTCCAAAAACCAAGTTTCCGCCAACTCCAATGAAATCCAAGCAGATCAGCTAAAATTACCCGAACTGCTCCTATAGCTTTGCAAGAAGCTACCAGCCCCCGCTACACCCAATTGTCCTTCCCCCCTTATCCTGGGGGATTCTGCATTGCAGGAGGCGTTGCACACCCCCTGCCAGCCTGCTGCGTCTGCCAGGGAGCTGAAGAGCTAAATAGAAAGTAGAACCCCTGGAAGCAAACAGAGTCCTGTCCTTGAGATTCAGGATACAAAAGGTAAAAATCAAAAGTAAAATCAACAGTGTTAGCTAAAAATGAACAAGGCTATCTCTCACTAAAGCGAGGTTCTTTTTCTTTTTGAAATCCCACCGAAGTCCGTGGGACCCAAGCTTTCGAACACAGCCCCTAACGCTGTGCATTAACCACAACCAGAGAAATGAAATGAAATGAAACACTGCTCTAGTAATAGATGAGAATTTCCTGGGAAGGGCATGCTAAGTGTTGCTATAAAATACACAGGCACCTTCCCCGGCCTTCCTGCAGTCAGAGAAATAGCAGTGGAATACACCGACCACCTTGCAAATGGAGGTCTTAGAGGTTGCTGCCTGTGTGAACCTGATGAGTAATATGATTTTGTATTTTACCCCCCCCCCCCCAGGGATGGGGGGCACTGAATACTATATGTGATTCATGAGCAGCGCTGCCATTCGGCGGCCTTTAGGGCAACAGAGCCCGACCAATGATACAGAAGTTAAGAGCTTTAAATCTCGGTCATATAATCCTAATTTTCAGAACATTACAGCTGCGCTGTGGCATTTCTTTCCTGACTTGCAGATAATGGCTGCATGCACACAGTCATAGAAAAGCACTATTGAGTGTACCAGCTGCCCTCTGGTGGCCAAAGACCGTAGCACAGGCACTTCTTGGTTGACAGTTTAACTGTCAGACTATTTTTTTATATCCTAAGGTTTCCTAAACCTGTCCCTGTGAATTTTGGGCAACATTCACTATAGAATACATAAAAGCACACTTCCAGGCTATCCCTCCTTCCAACTACAAGTTAGGGCTCTGCCCTTGAACCTAAAAGCTGGCAATTTGCCTAATATCCTGGGACTTAACAGATGCTCCTCAGAGACATGATTAGGAGGGAAAGAACATGTGGTATCAGGGATAAATGCCAAAACTGCTGTCCTATTTTTAAGTTTATTCTTATTTATTTTATAAAGAGGATTGACAACAGTCCCCCTTAAGGCTGAGGAACCCCCTGAGCCTCAAAAAAAACCAAAACCTACAAACAAAAGAAAGAAACAAACACTAGGCCCAAAAATCTAGCTATTCTGTCTGTTGGTTTCCTCACACAGGCAGCTCACTGCAACTCTCGCCATGCGGTCCAAATACCTAGAGAGGAAATGGCCGCCCCTTCGCCAATGAATTTTGGCGCCAAGAACAACAGCCGCTGCAAAAATGAGGCCTCAGCAGACCGACCGAGCCCGAAGGCCTTACCTGCAGGGCCGAAAGCCACACAGCCTGCTCCTACCACCTTGAATTCCTCCGATCCTCAAGCCGCGCTGATGCGCCTGGCAGCCGCGGCGAGGATCACTCAGCCGGTTCCACAGAGTAAAATTAAAATCCTGCAGCAACGGAGAGGCTCCGTCTCACACAGCTTCAGTGTGGCTGTACGGGTCCCGGAGCTCTCTCCCGTACAGTCAAAGGAGAGAGATCCGCACCGGCAAATGCCTGCAAGTGAAAATCACTGACAAGGAGGGAAGGCGAGAGCTGCTACTAATTTAAAGAGCCAGGCTCAAATTTAAAATGACTGTAAATAAGGAAATTTGCTCCTAACTAAAGGGAACTAATCCCTGATTGTCAATTAACCAAAGGTAACTGAATTAAAAGTAAAATCAAAAGTAAATTAAAGGTAAAAATCAAAAGTAAAATCAGAATAGAATTTGTCACACTAAATGCGCCTTATCTGTTCCCCTCAAGTGAGCCCAGGAGCTAGGCTCACTATGTCCTCCTGCTGCAAGGAGACTGGACACACTGGAGGCTGATGGGAGATACCAGCAGGCTATATCCAGTGATGTCACGACTTTGACATGCCCAGTCTCCTAGCTGCAGGAAGAGGTGCACAACCCAGAGGTAGAGGACTAAACTGGAGGAACGATAAGGAAGATAAGGAGCTCCATCTTGGCCATGTTCAGTTTCAGATGGCAGTAGGACATCCAGGTAGAAATGTCAGACAAGGAGGCTGAGATATGGGTTCAGATACTTGGAGAGATTTCTGGTTCAGAAAGGTGAATCTGAGAGTTATTAGTGTAAAGATGGGAGGAAATCGGCACCAAGAGAGTCAGTCTAGAGAGAAAAAGAAGTCCAAAGATAGACCTCTGAAAAGCATGATAGCTGTAGAGGAAGATCTGCCAGAAAATACACTAAAAGTGCAATCAGAGAGATAAGAAAACCACGAAAGAGCAAAGCCCCTAAAGCCAAGCGAGAATAGTGCATCAAAGAGGTGGTGGTGATCAAAAGTGTCAAAAGCAGCAGATAGGTCCTTTATAGAGTACAGACTCTTGTATTGTAGACCTTGACAAGAGCTGCTTCTATCAAAGGTAGAGGGTGAATGCCAGATTCAATGGATCCAAAATGGCAGTGAACCGTATGTTGGAGTAGTTTGGATATGAAAGGGAGAGAAGAAATTGGCAGATAGATAAAAGGGCAGGTATGGTCTAGTGAAGGTTTTTGAGGAAAGATGTGACCACAACATGTTTGAGAGCTGTAGGAACAGTTGAAATGAAAAGTGAAAGGTTAAGGATGTGATAGAGGGAAGGGATGATAACAGGAGAGATAGAGATTAGTACATAGGAGGGAATGAGATCAGAGGAGCAGGTAGTGAGTTTGGAGGTGGAGAGATGATATGCAGTTTCCTTCTTAGTGACTTAAGAAAAGGTGACAGAGGCTGAGTAAAGGAACTGAGAGTGAAGAAGGGGAAAGCGAATGGAAAGAAGAGATAGAGGCAGCCCCATGGTGAACGACATTAACCTTTGAGAGGCCGCTCATAGAAGCAATTGCTTCTAATACTTAATTGTTATGTATTTTAGTACACTACATGTAAATATGTCAAATATAAATTTTCAGCTAATTTGGTATGTACTTCCTCAGAAACAGCATGTTCCATTTGTGGAACGTTGGCCCCTCCAAGCGTCATTTTTTCAAAAATTTTAATTGCTGTTTTTATTGAATATCGTAAACTGGAAACAAACAAATACCTCAATTAAGCAATTTTTAAAAGTAATTAGACACAAACGGAGATGACTGTACAGAATAAAGCTTGAAGGGAAAATTTCAGCGAGAGTGAAAATCCGGAAAACACTTCTCGTGCAGGCGCTTGCCACAAAACTGACACCATTTTTTTGTATTCTTCAAGCAGACAATGCAATGACCTTGGCTTGTAGAAGACAAATAGTGACTGGTGTTAGCTGAAGCTGTAATAGCAGAGGGAATCGAAGCCGTTGGGCCACCTTTTCGAGAACGATAGCCCTCGAGTCCAACTTTCATAGCCACCAAAGCAACCTCGCAGCAGAAATCCAAGTGACTCAGGGCTTGTTTGCACAAAAGATGACATTGCAAATGCCAGGCAGCAACAACGGCCATATTTAGACCACTGGCAAACAAATTCCACCACCATTTTCTGCTTCGTAATTTAGGACGGTAGCTACCTAGCAAACGATCTAACAAGTCGACACCACCCATACTTTGGTTATAAGCTCCAATCAATTTTGGCTGCTTGATAATGATTTTTTGCTTTTGTTTGACAGAATATCGATTGGCATTTTGAAGAAGTTCTGGCTGCATCCAATTTGACATGACTGTAACCACACTGTTGTCATTCCAACGGACACACACCACATTACCATCACCACAGTAATCATATTCGCCACGAGGCTTTTTGGCAAGCTCCTTTGAAGAAACCAAGGGGCACTTGCTGGTACGGTTTCACGAACAGTTCCAACAGCACGAAAGCCTTTTGCTTTCAGATCAATCATGAGATCATATGAAGTGAAATAGTTGTCAAAAAACAAGCTGTGATGATTTGGATTTTCAACAACTGATATCAAATCAAGAACAACTCTAGTGCCAAGTGGAACATTGTACTGAGGACCATCTTTTTCCCTGGCACCAGTGTAAATTTGCATCAAAAATGGATACCCAGCAGGGCAGCACAACATCCACACTTTGTAACCGAATCGAATTGGCTTACCTCAAATAAACATTTTGCAACTGTGGTGCCTGTAATATGGCATCATTGATTCATCGATACTCAAGTTTTCACTGAACACTCCACCGACTTTCACAAACTGTGCTGTGAGGTGATCGTAAAATGGCTCAATTTTTGCTACTTTTCCAGGTTGCAAATTGAGATTATCAACAATGTGGAAGTAAGTTTTCAAATCCCGGAAACGTTTGCGACTCATTATCTTTGGGACAATATTATTGCTCAAATCCTCGGCGGTCGACCAATAGTGACTTTCTTTGGGCAACTGGTGGTATCCACTGAGGAGCAAAATGCCAAAAAAACGAATCAACTCATCCCCATTTGTATCAATATTTGCCAATTTCTGCTGAGCATAAATATTGGTCATACTGGCAAGATGATCAACGTAATCATCACCAAAAATTTGCATAAAGAGGTCAAAGGGAGATTTATCAATCAAATCAGTGCGAAGATCGGCTAATTTTTCGGGAGATGCTTCTGGCATTGGAATCAAAAAGTCGTCCCTCTTCATCCATTTTGGGGTTGATTTTATCCACTTACGCTTTTTTGCTGGTTGAGTTGACTGATAATTAGATAAGAGCTCACTGTCACTGTCACTTTCTACCAGCTGATCACTTCCCTCGGATTCCACATTAGCAACTTTTTGAATATCCAGATCTAATTCACCACACACTTCACCAGGCTCAATAGACTCCAAATTTTCTTCATCAATTTCTTCAATGTCTGAAGCAGCCGTTTCATCATTGGGTGGCAAAATCAAAATGTCGACTTCTACATCAGAATCTTCCGCAATGTGTGTTACTGCTTCTTGAAGCGTCAGGCAATGGTATTTAGGCATCATAACTATATAGAATTAGTTGAATAACAATCCTGCAAAAAATACAGCAGAAATTGTAAAATGAAAAAAATGACACCCGGAAGTCCCAACGTTCCACAAGTGGAACACACGGAAAGAAGTAATCACAAAAACATGAATAGGTTACCGACATGCATAACACCTGACCAACACACTCATAAAACATTCCAGAGTATGAATCTCACCCTAATAAGACAGACGGACATGTGAGAACAAAATTGTAGAGGGATATATAACATAAACCATAAAGTGCCAACTTTGGTCTACTTTGGCTTACTGTAGAAGGGGGTATATCGCCAATTGGAAAAAAACATTTTTGTTGCTCAAGAGACTCAATGTCTATAAACTCAATGACAAAGTTTCATCTAATTTGCTTGAAAATTGATAAAACTATATCATTGCAAAAATATGTTCCACATGTGGAACGTTGGCGCCTAAAAGGTTAAAGCTTGTGAACCTTATCATGACGTGGTCGGCCAGAATGTGAAGGAGGGGTCAAGGTGAAGGCACTTTGAGAAGAGAGTTGATTATGGCAAAGAGATGACGAGGGTCAGAGGCAAGGGTGTTTTGTCAGATTGACATAGTAGTCTTGCTTGGCAAGTTCTAAGGCAGATTGGAAAGAGGTAAGCGTGAATTTTACATGTAGGAAACTGGCCTGGGTACAAGATTTAAGCCAAAGGCACTCAGCAGAGCAGGCACAAGAATGTAGATAGCATTTTTAGAGGTCAGCCATGACTGCTAAAGGACAAAAAGGGATTGTAGTAATTGGTATGGAAGAGCAGAGGGGATAGGCCATATGATCTTTGCCATCATGTTTCTATGTTGTGCTTCAAAGGGCGTGGAATTGGAGAAGCAAGAGCATCCAGAGTGGAAGAGAGTATAGTGCTATAGGAAGAGACTGTATCATCAACAGACTCAAATGACACAATGGAGGAGAGAGATGAGAGAGACAGTAGAGGAGTCAATGGCTTGAAGATTTCTAAATGGATTGGTGACTATAGAATGAGACTGTGGCAAGATGTGATTAACAGTTAAAGTTAGCATATGATGGTCAGATAGCGGAAGAACTGAGGTGGAGAAATTTGAGGGTGAGCAGCTGAAGAAAAAGACGAGATCTAAACAGTGGCCATGCTGGTGAGTAGGGACAGCAAAACACAGATGGAGTTTTAATGAGGAGATTAAGGCAATGAGCTGTAAGTTGTATGAATGTTCAAATCCCCAAGGATGAGGAAAGGGGAAAATTGGCTCAGAAAGAAGGAAAGCCAAGAGTCCAAGTCAGTAAGAAAGGAAGGTGGTCAATAAATGACAGCCACCTGTAGTGACAGTGGAGTAAATAAGCAGATGGCATGGGCCTCAAAGGAAGAAAAGGAAAGAGACTGAGGTGGAAGAACGGGGGCTTGAAACAGATACGAAGGAGAGAGTAGCAGCCCATCATCACTGCCACAGCATCTGGGTGAGGTGTATGGAAGAAAAGGTAAACTCCATGACAGGACAGCAAATGAAGCAGAGTCTTCAGAAGAAGTCAGGTCTCACAGCAAGAAGATGCAGAGCGTTAAAAGATCGCAAAGTCATTAATGAAGGCAAGTTTGTTGGAGGCAGAGTAGACATTCCACAGGGCACATGAGAAAGGGAGAGAGGAGGGAGGAAGGAGAGGGATATGCATAAGATTAGAAGGATTGCAGTTGGGTCTGCATTGGGAGTGAGAGAAATGCCTGGGGGGGGGCAGGACTGGGATTGATATCCCCAGATGAAAGAAGAAGCAAGAGGGCACAGAGGAGAGAGGAGGCACGGTGGTGATGAGGATGAGTTACAGCAAATCTTCTTTCCTCCTCCAAACTGACTACCTGCTCCTCTGATCCCATTCCCATCCACCTACTAAACTCTGTCTTCCGCCATCATCCCTTCCATCTGTCATATCCTTAACCTATCGCTTTCCACTGTAACTGTTCCCGTGTCCTTCAAACATGCTGTGGTTACACCTCTCCTCAAAAAGCCTTCACTAGATCCTACCAGTCCTTCCAGTTATCGGACTCTCTTACTCCCCTCCCCTTTGCTTCAAAACTACTTGAATGAGCAGTTCACTACCGCTGTCTTGACTTTCTTTCCTCTCAAGCCCTTCTGAATTCACTGCAATCTGGCTTTCGTTCTCTACATTCCACAGAAATGGCTCTTCCCAAAGTCCCAGCGACTTGTTCCTCGCCAAATCCAAAGGCCTCTATTTGATTCTCATCCTTGTCCTTTCTGCTGCTTTTGATACTGTTGATCACCACCTTCTGCTCAATATCCTGTCCTCACTTAGGTTTAGGGGCTCTGTTCTGTTTGGTTTTCTTCTTAACGCTCCCATCACCCTTTTAGTGTATGTTCTGGTGGATCTTCCTCTACTGTCATCCCACTTTCAGTTGGTGTACCTCAGGGATCTTGTCTTGGGACCTCTTTTTCTATCTCTACATTTAGTCCCTTAGTTTTCAGTACTGTCTTTATGCTGACGACTCTCAGATCTACCTTTCTGCACCTGAAATCTTTCCAGGAATCCAGGCCCAGATCTCTGCCTGCTTATCTGACATTTCTGCCTAGATGTCTCATCGCTGTCTGAAACTGAACATGGCCAAAACTGAGTTCCTTATCTTTCCCCCTAAACCCCCATCCCCCCATCTCTATTTTTGTGGATAACACTACACTCCTCCCTCTTTCCTTAGCTCGCACCCTTGGTGTCATCTTTGACTCAACACTCTCTTTCTCTGAACGCATCCAACAGATAGCTAAAACCTATCGCTTCTTTCTCTATAACATTAGCAAAATTTGTCTCTTCCTTTCTACACACACTACTAAGACCCTCATCTACTCACTAGTCACCTCCCATCTTTACTATTGCAACCTGCTCCCCACTGGTCTCCCTCTGAATCATCTTTCTCCCCTTCAATCTGTTCAAAACTCAGCTGCACGGATTATCTGCCAGTGTCACTACGCTCATATAACCCCTCATCTCAAGTCATTTCACTAGCTCCCTATCCGTTTCCATATCCAGTTCAAACTTCACCTACTTACTTACAAGTGCATTCATTCTGTAGCTCCTCACTACCTTTCCTCTTATGTGTATCGTGTCATACTCTAGTCCCCAGTTTTGCAATGTTTTTTTCATCTTGATTAGATTGTAAGCTCTAATGAGTAGGGACTGTGTCTTACATCTATCCGTACAGCGCTATGTACCCTCGTAGTGCTATACAAATGATTAGTAGTACTCCTCTCAGCAAGAGTGGAGATAGCTGAATGAAAGGAAGAAAATATTGAAGCACAATGTTATGGCAAGGCAGTGGGTTGAGTGCATCTGAGGGAGTAATAGGGTTAATGAGCTCCAGAACGGCTATATAGGAAATGTAAACCATGGTATGGGTGGGCAAGGGACGGGTGGAAGAGAAACAAAGTCATCAGGTGAGAAGGTAGACACAGCGCCAAAGATCAAGGTTAAATTTCTATCTAGTGGAGAGGCAGAGGCACAGAAAGATTAGATTCAACACTGAACTAGAATGAAGGCAAAAAACCAGAGTCAAGAAAAACACCAGAGCTCAAAAACATGTAGCATAAAATTACAAAAACATCTAGAGGCAAAAAACAAACTTAAGCACAAAATTACAAACAGATTCAGATAAAAAACAAACAAACGACAAATAAATACAAATAAGCCAAAAAATTCTAAGCAAGCACAGTGAAATGCATAGTAGAAGCTAGCTCAGAAGATTACTTGGAAGCTTTTCTCAGCAGAGAATCCCTTTTTCAGGGGCAGCGCAAGGTGAGATTGTAAGCCTAAGGCAGAGGAAAATACAATCTAACTTTGTTCCTGAAGTAATGAAGGGTAAAGTTATCTGCCCAAGATCAATCTGAACCGGGCTTCTCCAGTTTCCAGGCCACTGCTCTAACCACTAGGCTACTCTTCCACTCTATCTGAGCATCTGATGAACAGGTGAGAAGGCAGAAACCCTTTACATGACTTATGCCAGCGTGGATGCATAATATGAGGACTGCATCCAGAGGTTATACTTGAACAAACAGACCTGTGGTTGCTAATTAGCAGAATGTCTGTAAACAGTGGTATAGTGCTGCTCCAGGAGACTGGAACAGGGGCAAGGGGTAATGGTAAAGGGGAATCTTTTGTTGTTTAAATATTGTAACTGAGCTGATAGAATTTGCTCCCTTCCTCTGGTCTGCACTTGAAAACCTGAGCTAGGGCAGTACTTTCCAAGACACTAACAAAGCTCAGATGAAAGAAAAAGCCTTGACCAGTGGATCCTCCATTGAATCTTGATATTTTTAGGATTTGAAGGTACAGTGTTTGATTTGACTTCAGAGAACTGAAGCCCACCTAGCTGCCGGAACCTGTGGTGCTTGGAAGCTCCATGGAAATGATGTTGCTATGTTTGCCTGCAGAGTTACCCTGGGTTCCCCATGTCATATAGGGTCCATTGCAGGACCGTCTTACCTCCAGTTATCAACAATATATTGCACAATTGTATCCAGCACTTTCTCAATCAAGGCTGTCCGAACCCAGATGTGCTTCAGTGCTTGAGGCGTCAGCGTGGGAGATCTGCTTGCTGTGGATCCCTGCCTTTTCAGGGATTCCTGGCCATTGGATAGATTCTTCCTGCAAAATAGAAAGCATATCTGCATCCATATTTAACATCGAAAGCAGGAAAAATCAATGTTGTTTTGAATACCCCCCCCAGCATCAGATTTTCAGGATATCTGCAAAGGATATGCATGAGCTTGGTTTATATATATGATACAGGAGACACTAGAGGACAGAGCTGAAAGCCTCGGCATGCTAGGTATTCAGGCCATCTGCAAAGGATCCCGTCTTATCTGCACTACAAAAAGTGTGCATAAATCCCAAACTGCCAACGCCCAGAACGTGCCATTAGCATCCATCTATGTTCAGCTGCAATAAATGGCATCCGGCAGATGCTGCAGTCAATCATGGGTTTCCGGGAAGCCTTAAAATGAGCCCAATTAGCCTCAGCATTAGAGCTCGTTACACTGAAATGCTCCCCCCCCCCCCATCCCCAGCCAGTATGGGTATACAGTGCTTTAATATAATAAATGCTTTTTCATGGACAAAGTGTCCCTTATGAAAGAGCATTTCTCGACTTCTAGCTACGACACAGCACATTATGAAAACACACAATTATGAGCACACTGACGTCCCAGAAGAGTCTGCAGCTTGACACACACTATGCCCACAATAGCCACAGGCACTGGAATCCTGCTCCAAGTGTTAAAACAGAAGCAGCAGTACAGAAGACTCCTAGAAGGCTGTGAAGCTGTGGTCAACATTATGGGCACCCTTGCAGTTGAAACCCTTAATGTTCAATATCACCTTAAGAAAAAAAGCGACCAGTGAAATGGTTTTGGATTATATACTGTTAGAAATGTTTTAAAGGTTTTTAAATGTTTTGTTTTTACAAAATATATGCAGAACATAGAATAGAATTAGAAATCTATAAGATGTTGTTTGCTTGCACTAACACATTGGTTCACATATTCCATTTTCTTATGCTGTACAAAATAAAGATATTTTTCTTGGCCTTGCAAAACTTAGGTTTCCCCCATACACCCCTCCCTTAGCTTCCAGGCTATTGCACATAAAACTTAGAAACTCAAGGACAAGAACACTGAAACACGGTGATACAAAAAATGCTAGATACAGAGAAAGAAAGGAACTCTGAAAAACAGGAAAAAACAGGCCATGGGCATAAGGGAAAGGGAGGGGGGGATCTCTGAGAAACCATAAGACCGGTAACATAACCATAAAAGGAATAAGGTAAAAAAAAAGGGGAGGGGGTAAAAGGGGCAGGGATTAAGAGAAGTAAATGGAGGTGGAGATCCACATGACCCAACTAACAATCACTAATAGGTAGGAAATTAGAAATACTTACACCAATAGAATAATAGGGGAGGAATTTGTAGAAGAAATGAATGTAATAAATATTGAACTTTTCATATGACAAAGTGTGGTCATGGAAAAAAAATTGTGGCCACCCATCTTGCAAGATTGAATAATAAATAAATAAAAGAAACTTTGGTTTCACTGAAGTGTCTGTTATTGTGATAAAATTATTATTGTTTATTACAGATTGGGCGCTCGTCCCGGGATCGTGTCATCACCGCTGAGGACGGGGAGATGCGTACCGTTGAGTTCAATGGCCTCGTGTTGGTGATGGCGGACTCCACCACTGCACTGACAACAGAATCCGGAGACTGGTGAAAGCAAGACACACTCGGTGAACCAGACCAGGTATAGTGAGCACATGCGCGCCAACCAAGCAATTCCGTGCACGGACCAAGGTAAGAAATAATACTGTGGTTGGGGATTGAGACAGAGTGGTGTGTGTGTGAGACGTGTCTTGGACACGAAGTGAGTGTGAAGTCTTAATCCGCGGTTCCGACACATCTGCGAGGAGTGCAGCCGGAGAGAGACAAAGTGACAGACACACTGGTGACAGAAAGTCTCAATGGGAAATAAAGGCTCTAAGGGAAACTCGAGTAAGGATGGGGCTGGTAGTACAGGCCCCGGGAACATCTCTCCAGGCAGTCTATTAGGGAGGATGTTGAAGTACATCAGGAAAAGGAAGAAACGCCTTCCGTTTTCCTGAAGAGATTAAACGATCAGATGAAAATTCTCAGGAATAAGTGCAGACAATGAGGTAGCCAAAGGACTACTAAAGGTGCATCTTGTGACCAAGTCCTGGCCAGACATAAGAAAAAAACTTGGGGTTGGAATGATAAACCACTAGAAGATTTGCTGAGAGAAGCACAGAAAGTGTATGTGAAAAGAGGATGAGAAACAAAAACAAAAGACAAAGATGATGGTAAATACTGCTGAACAGATGATGAGTAAAACCAGGGGAGGTATAGGGCAAAGGGGGAGAGGACATGGGAGAGGATGGGTTAACAGGAGTACAGGGCAAGGGTGGCTGGAATACCGGACTGGCAATTCTCGGTCCAAGCCCCAAGTACAGGCAGGATGTTATCACTGTGGGAAAATAGGTCACTTCAAGAGAGAGTGTCCTGAATTAAAGCGAGAAGAAGAAATATTACCACAGATGAATTTTGATGAAGATTAGGGGGGTGTCAGGGGTTTCTTAATCTAAGGTCCCACCAAGAACCCTTGATAAATATGAAGGTGGGGCCAAAGGAAGACGAAGTAGTATTTTTAGTAGACACAGGGGCTGCCCGAAGTTCTCTAAATTATGTACCAAAAGGAATGAAGTTATCAAATCAAAAACTTAGTTTCGGGAGTGAAGGGAGAGGGAGAGGGATTTCCAGTTTCAATATTTGAACAGACACTGCTAAAAATAGACAAAGAAGAGATAGAGGGACATTTGCTGTACATTCCAGAGGCAGGGAGTAATCTCTTAGGAAGGGATATGATTACACAGTTAAACTTAGAAATGAAGGTAAAAGACAACCAAATTGTTGTAGGAATGGCTCTCCTCACTGAGGAGGAAGAAAGCCAAATAGACCCTGTAGTATGGGCAAGGGAAGGAAACAGGGTAGGACTGGATATTCCACCCCTAAAGATAGAATTAAGAAAGAAGGGCGAGATAGTGCGCCAAAAACAATATCCCATTTCCCTGGAAGGCCGCAAGGGCCTCCAACCTGTTATATAAAGCTTACTCCAGGATGCACTATTAGAATCATGTATGTCCCCATTTAACACTCCCATCTTGCCAGTAAGAAAACCAGATGGATCATACAGGTTAGTAGAGGACTTAAGGAAGCTGAACCAAATAGTACGGGTAAAGCACCCAGTGGTGCCAAACCCCTACACAATACTGAGTAAAATACCCCAAGAGCATAAGTGGTTTAGTGTTATAGATTTGAAGGATGCGTTTTGGACCTGTCTGGACAAGTACTGGAACAAGTATTAGAAAAGTTCTCTACACCATCCAGTGTGACTCTTTTGCAATATGTAGATGATCTTTTAATATCAGGAGAAAAGAAAACTCAAGTCAGTGAAGCTACCAGAGCCCTCTTGGAGTTTCTGGGACGTCAGGGGTTTCGAGTTTCCAAAACCAAATTACAATTTGTAGAGAAAGAAGTAAAATACCTTGGACATCTGATTAGTGAAGGAAAAAGGAGAATCAGTCCAGAGCGAATAAAAGGAATTGCAGATTTACCACTTCCAAAGACAAAAAAAGAACTAAGGAAGTTCCTGGGATTAGCCGGATACTGTAGGTTATGGACAGACTCATATGCCGAAAAGACTAAAGGATTATACTTGAAGCTGTTAGAAAAAGAACCTAACAACTTAATCTGGAAAGAAGAGGAGCAGGAGTTAGTAAGAGAGCTAAAACAAAGCTTGGTAGAAGCCCCAGTCCTGGCTTTACCCTCGCTGCACAAACCCTTCCACCTTTTTGTCACTGTTGACAAAGGGACTGCGTTGGGGGGTCCTTACTCAAAAATGGGCAGGGAAGAAACAGCCAGTTGCAAATTTATCTAAAATTCTAGATTCAGTGTCTAGAGGATGGCCGGAGTGTGTCCAAGCAGTGGCGGCAACGGCCCTACTGGTGGATGAGAGCAGGAAATTGACGTTTGGAGGGGCCCTAGTAGTAAGTACCCCACATCAGGTGAGAACCACCCTAACCCAGAGGGCTGGGAGGTGGCTCACTGATTCACGAATCCTGAAATATGAGGCAATACTAATGGAAAAAGATGATTTAGTGTTAACCATAGAGCAATGTTTAAACCCAGCCACTTTCTTATGGAAAGGTGAGGGGGAAAGTGAGGAACCAGAACATGATTGCTTGGACATCATAGAATACCAGACCAGGGTAAGACCAGACTTAGGGGATACCCCCTTGCATGCAGGGAAAGCGTAGTTACTCACCCGTAACAGGTGATCTCCGGGAACAGCAAGAATAAGTCTTCACATATGGGTACTGTCAGCACCGACGGAGCCTGCATGGGAACGCTCCCCAGCATCTCAAAAGGAAAGCTTTTGGGAGCATCCCACCACGCATGCATGCATGCTGCCTTCCCACCCAACTACCTCTCTCACTTCAGTTGAGTTGAAAGCTGAGACTAAAGGAGAGAAGTAGAAGAAAAATAGGAAGAAAGAGAAAGACAACTCCTAGGGGAGGTGGGTGGGTTGTGAAGACTTATTCTTGCTGTTCCTGGAGATCACCTGTTACAGGTGAGTAACTATGCTATCTCCAGGGACAAGCAGGAATGTTGTCTTCACATATGGGAACTCCCCAGCTAAAAATGCCTAGGGATGACCCCAGCATGTTGCAGATCTAAGTAAGATGGGCCATGCTTCCTCCCAGGGACCTCAGGCATCCAAGAGTGGATGTGGGAAGGAGTTGATCTAGGAATGGAAGAGATGCTGTAGAACAGCCTGACCGAACAAGGCATCCCGACGGGAGTCCTTGTCTAAACAATAATGGACAGTGAAAGTATGTACAGAAGCCCAAGTTGCTGCTTTGCAGATCTCATCAATAGCAACTGAACGAAGATTAGCTGTTGAGGCTGCCATGGCTCTGACATTATGAGCCGTGACATGACCTTCAAGAAGGATTCCTTTACTCTGATAGGTAAAGGAAATACAGTCTGCAATCCACTTAGAGAGAGTTCTCTTAGTGACTGGAAGTCCTAAATGACTAGAATCAAAAGCCAGAAAAAGTTGAGAAGACTTTCTAAATGGCTGAGTTCTGTGAAGATAAAAAGCCAGAGTCCACTTACAATCTAAGGTATGAAGATTTCTTTCCGCGCTGGAGGCATGAGGTCTAGGAAAGAAGACTGGGAGATAAACCGACTGGTTTAAATGAAAAGGTGATATCACCTTTGGCATAAAATGAGGATGAGTCCTCAAGACTACTTTGTCATGATGGAACCTCGTATAAGGCGGGTCAGCCACTAAAGCTTGCAGTTCACTAATGCGTCTTGCAGAAGTGATAGCAATAAGATGGACCCTAACAGAATTGGTCTTGAGACCAGAAGCTGATAAGTGAAGGAGATAGTCCAGAAGGGACTCTACCAGTACCAAAAGGGGATTAAGTCCCCTTTGGGAACACCAGATTGAGAACCTCTTCCACTTAAAAGCGTAAGAGCACCTTGTGGAAGGTTTTCTGGAAGCCAGAAGAATATCCTTCACTTGTTGTGAAAGGCCTAGATCTTGAAGTTCTATGTCTTGAGTAGCCAGGCCTTGAGATGAAGGGACTGGGGATTGGTGTGCAGTAGGGATCCATTGTTCTGGGACAGAAGATCCGGAGCACTCCCCAACTCCAGAGGAGTGGCTCGAGAGAGACTAAAGAGAAGAGGATACCATGTTTGTCTTGGCCAACAGGGAGCTATGAGTATCATGCGACCTCTGTCTCTCTGGAGTCTGAATAAGGTTTTGGGGATCAGGGGAATTGATGGGAAGGCATAGAGAAAATCCTGGCCCCAATGGAGCAGGAATGCATCCCTCGCCTGACAATTTTGAGCTGGGAGTCTGGAACAGTACTGGGGAAGTTTGGCTTTCTGTGGACTTGCAAAGAGGTCTATGTCTGGTGTTCCCCAGACTTGAAACACTCGGGCAAGTTGATATGAGTGGAGAGACCACTCGTGTGGCAACAGGACTCGACTGAGCTTGTCCGCCCAAACGTTTTGAATGCCTGGAAGGTATACTGCCAACAAATGAATGTGATGCTCTCTGGCAAAGGCCCACAGTTGCAAAGCTTCGTTGCATAATTGCAGAGAGCCTGTTCCGCCTTGTTTGTTTAGGTAAAACATGGCCACTTGATTGTCGGTTTGCACCAGAACTGTTTTGCTTACGAGATGAAAGCAAAAGACTCGAACAACATTGGAAATGGCCCTTAGTTCTAGGAGGTTTATTTGAAGAGAAGCCTCCTGTGGGGGTCCAGAGACCCTGGGTAGACAGATCGCCCACTTGGATGCATCTGTCAGTACTGCCTGAGGTAGGGGTTGCTGAAAAAGAGAGCCTACTGTAAGGTTTTCCAGAGATTGCCACCAATGCAGAGACACAATCAGGCGTGTGGTAACTCTGATCTTGTCTGACAGGCATCCTGAGGCCTGGGTCCATTGGGAAGCTAAGGTCCACTGGGCCGCTCGCATATGAAGGCATGCATAAGTAATCACATAGACTGTGGATGCCATGTGTCCTAGAATCGAAGCATCTGTCGAGCAGTGAGGAAGGTTTGTAGCACTGCTTGAGATGCTAGTTCGATGATGCGCTGACAACAAGGCTGAGGCAGGAAAGCCTTTGACTGCTGTGTGTCCAAGCGAGCCCCTATAAACTCGAGGGATTGAGATGGGGTGAGCTGGGACTTTGGAAGGTTTATGATCCATCCCAAGTACTGTAGTATGTGCATTACTCGGGAAAGAGCATGACTTGCCTCTAGAGCTGACGGTGCTCGGATGAGCCAATTGTCTAAGGTAAGGGAAGACAAAAATTCCCAGAGTCCTCATAAATGCTGCTACTACTGCCATGCATTTTGTGAAGACCCTTGGAGCAGAGGCCAGCCCGAAAGGAAGGACCCTGTATTGAGAATGTCTTCCCCTGACTAGGAATCAAAGGAATTTTCTGTGATCTGCATGAATAAGGATATGCATGTAAGCATCCCTTAAATTTAGAGAACATAGCCAATCTTGCTTGTGAAGGTATGGAAGAAGAGTGCCAAGGGAGATCTTGAACCTCTCTCGGACTAAATATTTGTTCAGTTCTCCGAGGTCCAGGATTGGCCTTAGTCCCCCTGACTTCTTTGGAATGAGAAAATAGGGGGAATAGAATCCTGTGCCCTGCTGGGACTTTGGAACCTCTTCTATAGCCCCTTGAGCCAGAAGAGTGGTGACCTCTTGCCACAACAGGTCTGAGACCGGTGGATGAGATTTGACCTGTTTTATTAGCGTGGATGGGGGCAAGCTGAGGAAATGAAGCTTGAATCCCAGACTCACTATAGACAGAGTCCAATTTTCTGAAGTGATTTGTTGCCATCTTTTGGCAAAATGGCAAATACGGCCTGGAATATTTAAAGGTTCTGGGCTTAGAACAGGAAGAATGGCTAAGTTCTCTAGACAACAGTCAAAGACCCTGAGGAGGCTGGGTCTGCTGAGCCTTCTGAGCTTGTGCCTTTCTTTGTCTAGTTTGTTGTTGCCCCTTCTGGGGAACATGTGTTTGCTGGGTGGAAGATGGATAGAATTTCTTCTTCTTAGAGAAAAAAGGTTTTTTGAAAAACTTTTTCTTGACTGGGTTAGCTGTAGATTTTGACAACCTGTCTAAAGTCATATTATCAGTGTCAATTTCATTAGCTTTAAGCTGCCAATCCTTGCCAAAAAGATTTTCTCCTGTGCAAGGAATGTTACCCAGCTTATCTTGCACCCATTCCTCCAAGTCTGAAGCTTGGAGCCAGGCAATACAACGTGCTCCTATGGATATAGCAGAGGTTCTGCTAATACATTCAAAACAGTCAAAGGTAGCACGATTCATAAACTTAGAGACATTTTGAGCATGCTTGACCAGAGTCAAATAATCTGTCCGTTTATCCTCTTGAAGAAAAGGGTTCAAAAGCTCCAAGTCTTTTGTAACCTGCTCAAGTAACATTCCCATGTATAATATATAGGAACTGATTCTTGCTGATAGCATGGAGGACTGAAAGCATCGACGACCACAGGCATCCAGTGTTCTAGACTCACGACCTGGTGGATTGGAAGTGTGTCATTTAGCACTCTTAATCCGCCTCATGGCGGACTCTACCACCATAGAATGATGTGGTAATTGAGTCTTCTGAAACCCTGGGCAAGGTGGTACTCGATACATAGTGTCAAGATGTCTAGAATGTGGAGATACTGTTAAAGGAGCTTCCCACATTCTTAACATTAGATCATATAAGATATGGTGTATAGGAAGCATAGCTGCCTCCTTTGGAGCCAAAGGATATTGAAGAATTCATAATTCTTCTGCCCTAGGCTCCTTTTCTGGTACTACTGTAATGGCAAGACCCTTTGCCATATCACGAACAAAATCATGAAAAGACACATCCTCAGGAGGGGACATTCTGCGTTGAGGAGGAGGAGTTGAATCTTGTAAAAGTTCAGCTCTGGTACTGGTGGAATCATCCGAGTCATCAGAATCAGAAGACTCAAAAGGAAGAAGCACCGGGTTCTCCCGAAGCAGATGGCGTCGGTACCGCTCGATGTCGGTACAGTAACGAGTTGGTACATGATCCCCCATGCTGGAGAGATTTTCCAAACTCGGCATCGGGGAAAGCATGCATGTTGAAGCAGGTACCAAGGGCACCGGCACCAGCATCGGTACCAGTGCCTGCCGAACCGTCTGCAGCGACCTTAGCGGTATCGAAGTAGCCAAAAGAGTCGCTAGACTGCGTTCGATAGCGAGGAGTCGTTTGTCCACTGCCGATGCTGGGGTGTCGGTACCGGTGGTAGCGGCCACAATCCCTGAGCATGGCACCAGTAGTTCCATCGAGGCCGAGGCCTTGGGAACATCCTGGAGCCCCGATAAAGCTTTGGAGCCCGAAGGCTCCCGCCGGGGCTGTTTTGCCGGTGAAGTATCTTCGAGGGCAACGCCAATGGCATCTCGATGTTTAGAGGGAGATCTACCCTTCGAGGACCGGCTAGTCTTAGAAGACTTGTGTTTAGTTACCTGAGATCCCTGTGAAGAAGTAGAAGCCCTGGAAGACATCGATGCTACAGACATCATGTCTGAAGCAAAAAGGGTACCGAGTTGATTCGCTCGATTCTGAAGACTTCTTTTAGTCAACTTCCTACAGGAGAGACACTCCGCAGGGCAATGGTCAGGACCTAAACATTTAAGACACCAGTCATGGGTGTCGGTAATAGAAATTGTACCAACACATTTTGAACATTTTTTAAAACCAGTGGCTGGTTTTTCCATGGTAAGGGAAAAGAGGGCCTAATGTCCAAAATGGCGCCAAGCACCAGAGCAGGGAAAAAAATCCCTGAGAAAAGCACTAAAATTGAAATATTTTTAGAAGAAAAGAAAGAAAAGCACCGGTGGTACCGGTAGGCGTCAACGGAAGGCAGACGCAACCACAAAAAATATAAAAATAAGAGAAGATTTTCTGTGGTGACAGGGGACACGTCCTGTCGGCTCCGTGGAAAACGAAGAACTGAAGTGAGAGAGGTAGTTGGGCGGGAAGGCAGCACGCATGCGTGGTGGGATGCTCCCAAAAGCTTTCCTTTTGGGACACTGGGGAGCGTTCCCGCGCAGGCTTCGTCTGTGCCGGCGGTACCCATATGTGAAGACTACATTCCTGCTTGTTCCTGGAGATGCATTTGTTTGTAGACGGATTCTCTAGGGTGATAGAAGGGAAAAGACAAAATGGGTATGCAGTAATAGAAGGAGAAATTCACTGCTCCCTTGAAGCAGGAAGGCTACCCAATAATTGGTCAGCACAAACATGTGAACTGTATGCCCTGAATCAGGCTTTGAAGCTATTAGGGAGTGGAGATGGGACCATCTTCACAGACTCAAAATATGCCTTTAGAGTGGTACACACCTTTGGGAAGATTTGGGAGGAACGAGGTTTGATAAACAGCAAGGGAAAGGAGTTAGTGCATGAGGAATTAATCAAACAAGTGTTGAAAAATCTGCTGCTACCAAAAGATATAGCAGTAGTGCATGTGAAGGGACATCAAGCTTGGAATTCATTTGACGTGAGGGGGAATAGAATAGCAGATGAGGCTGCTAAGGAAGCTGCCTTAGGGGAAAACATATTCCCTATCTTCTACTTAACCCCAAAAGTAGTGAGTCACACAGTAAATCCCACATTTACTGCAAGGGAAAAACAACAGCTTGAGGAAATAGAGGCAACAGAAACAGAAGGGGGAAAGTGGGTTTTACCTGATGGAAGGCAGATGGTGAACAAACAAATCATGAGAGAAATTATGGCCATTCTACACCAAGGGAGTCATTGGAGTGTACAAGCAATGTGTGATCTGATTCTCAGGTACCATGCATGTATGGGGATATACACAGTAGCCAAGCAGGTGTGTGAGAGGTGTATAACCTGTAAGAGAATAAACAAAAAGGTCCTTAGGAAACAACCGCAGGGAGGGAAAGATCCTGGTCTCCACCCATTTCCAAACATACAGATTGATTTCACTGAATTTCCCCTGGTTGGGCGGGTAAAATACCTCTTAGTAATAGTGAATCACCTGACGGGATGGGTAGAAGCATATTCCATGGCCACTGCCACGGCAACAGGGGTAGCAAAGATGGTTTTGGAGCAAATCATTCCAAGATATGGAAGGATAGGGCACATTGACTCTGACCAGGGAAGTCATTTCACAGCTAAGGTATTGCAGAAAATAATAGAAGCTCTTGGAATAGTTTGGGATTTTCACACTCCCTGGCATCCACCCCTCCTCAGGGAGAGTGGAGCGCATGAATCAAACTATAAAGAAGCAGTTAGCTAAACTGATGTTAGAAACAAAACTGCCCTGGACCAAATGTTTACCCTTAGCATTGTTAAGAATCCGAACAGCCCCTCAAAGATCTGGTGTTGTCTCCCTATGAGATGCTATTTGGGTTACCCTACCTGGGGCAATTAAAAGAAACTCCTCAGTTTGAAACAAAGGACAAGTTTCTAAAAGAATATATACTTGCGCTATCTTCCTCTTTATCTTTCCCTCAGAAATAAAGGGCTCTTGGCACAGACGCCTCCTCTTGACTTTGCAGTCCACAGCTTTAAACCTGGACAGTGGGTTCTGATAAAATCCTGGAAGGAGTCTAAGCTGCAGCCGAATTGGGAGGGGCCATTCCAGATACTCCTGAGCACAGAAACAGCTGTGAGAATGGCAGAAAGGGGCTGGACGCACTTCACCCGAATCAAGGGACCAGTAGAAGCACCTTCTCTTTCCCCGGACCTTGGAGTTTGGGAGACGCAGCCAACTGAAGACCCCATGGTTGTGAAACTGAAAAGAAAACTCAAAATATCCGAATAAGGATTATCCCATTACAGACTGCTTGAGAATCCTACTCAGGAAAATAAAAAGACAGGCTTGTCTATCTTTAGTTTTGTTATATATATATTTTTAGAACTGTTTTAGAACTATATTATCTCATGCTACTAAGTGAGGAGTACATTATAGCTGAGCTAGTGCTTTTAATTGTGATAGGTGTGATAATAATTTGCTGTTGGAAGAAATCCTAGTTCTGGGGAAAGAATAAATTACAACATGGGGAAGACCCTATTTTGGTTGTATGGGGTGGGACTCTTAATGGCAATACTGAAAGTGAGTGAAGCTGGATTTGCAGTAGTAGGTTCTATAAAGTTTGTGATTAAGGTAAAAGAAAGCTACACACCCCAGACTTTTTAGTTTGATACATGTAAATTAATGGATTGTGGAAGTTTGGAGAACCAGAGGAAAAATAGCTAATGCTGAGAAATATGTGTGTAAAAATTCATTTTGTGGTACCTGGAATCGGGTACAGTGGACCACCGTCCCTGGGGAATGGGACAGCAAAGGGACTAGGAAAATGGCATAATTAAATGATCAGTGAAGCAAGATTGTGGCAAGAATGAATGTAACCTTGTAATTATAACTTTAAAACAGACATTTAACATGAATATGAATGGTACAGCATATGGTATTGGAATAGATGTACCAGGAACAGATCCAAGGGATTGTTGTTTTCAAATTCGAATAGAAAAGGAGAGGGCTAGCACTGGTAGCACAGTGAGGCCGACAGTTAATTTCCAACCCCCTAACGATGCCACAGTAGTGAAAGTAGTGGATCTCAAACAGACCTTTGAAATTGAAACAGGGTATGGAGAAACAAATGCCTGGATTGAATGGATAAAACATACTGTTAAAAGTTTACATAAAAGCAATTGCTATGCATGTGCCTCAGGAAGACCCATAGCACAGGTAGTACCTTTTCCTGTGAACTGGAAGACGGATCCGGATGGAATGAAGTGCATGATCTCTCTGTATCAAGAAGCAACTGCCTGGGGAAAGGAGAACTGTAAGTCCTTTGCTCTTCTATTTCCACCTCTGAAGGTGACGGACCTGAAAGTGCCACCGGTGTTCTCGGCAGTATATGGGAATCACTCTGCCTGCCTCACCAGGCAGGGTGAGGACTATACCAAGGCTGTAGGGGAACTGACCTTGTGCACTGAAGTCCTTAACCTCACTGGAACCAGCGACATGCAAGGAAACTACTCTAAGCTAAGAGTACCCAGGGCAGATCTGTGGTGGTACTGCGGAGGGAAGATCTTGAGGCAGACACTATCAGGGCTATGGTCAGGAATATGTGTAATTGTTCAATTGGGTATTCCATTCACCCTGGCATTTGAAAAAGAAAGAATAACTTATAAGGGTAGAAGCAAAAGAAATGTGTTAGGAACATCATTCGATGATAAAATTTACATTGATGCTATAGGGGTACCCCGGGGAGTTCCAGATGAGTTCAAAGCTAGAAATCAGATAGCAGCAGGGTTTGAATCAGCCTTATTTTGGTGGTCCACCATTAATAAAAATGTAGATTGGATAAATTATATATATTATAAAAAGCAAAGATTTATAAACTACACAAGGGAGGCAGTAAAAGGAATCGCAGAATAGTTGGATGCCACAAGCAGGATGACTTGGGAAAATCATATGATTTTAGACATGATGTTGGCTGAAAAAGGTGGGGCCTACATAATGTTGGGAGGGGGCAGATGTTGCATGTTTATCCCAAATCACACTACCCCTGATGGTACAATAACCAGCGCATTACAAGGTCTTAACGCTTTAGCAGAAGAATTAGCTGCAAATTCAGGAATAGATAGCTCTTTGACAGGATGGCTAGATTCCTGGTTTGGAACGTGAAAAGGAGTGATGGTATCTATCCTTACATCTGTGACAATAGTGGCAGGTATGCTAACAGCAGTAGGATGTTGTATAATACCATGTATTAGGGGATTAGCACAAAGACTAAGCGAGACAGCAGTCACCAAACAAATAACAATGAGACCTCCAACATATGAAGAAACCCTGATCAAGGTAACCAAGAGGAAAATGAAAGAGAGTCGGAAATAATGTTGTCTAGGTTAGAAGCTTTATATGAAATTGTTTAATAAATGAAAAAACACCAACTGGCATTAAAAAGAAAGGGAGAAATTGTTAGAAATGTTTTAAAGGTTTTTAAATGTGTTGTTTTTACAAAATATATGCAGAACATAGAATAGAATTAGAAATCTATAAGATGTTGTTTGCTTGCACTAACACATTGGTTCACATATTCCATTTTCTTATGCTGTACAAAATAAAGATATTTCTCTTGGCCTTGCAAAACTTAGGTTTCCCCATACACCCCTCCCTTAGCTTCCAGGCTATTGCACATAAAACTTAGAAACTCAAGGACAAGAACACTGAAACACGGTGATACAAAAAATGCTAGATACAGAGAAAGAAAGGAACTCTGAAAAACAGGAAAAAACAGGCCATGAGCATAAGGGAAAGGGAGGGGAGGGATCTCTGAGAAACCATAAGACCAGTAACATAACCATAAAAGAAATAAGGTAAAAAAAAAGGGGAGGGGGTAAAAGGGGCAGGGATTAAGAGAAGTAAATGGAGGTGGAGATCCACATGACCCAACTAACAATCACTAATAGGTAGGAAATTAGAAATACTTACACCAATAGAATAACAGGGGAGGAATTTGAAGAAGAAATGAATGTAATAAATATGGAACTGTTCATATGACAAAGTGTGGTCACGGAAAAAAAATTGTGGCCACCCATCTTGCAAGATTGAATAATAAATAAATAAAATAAACTTTGGTTTCACTGAAGTGTCTGTTATTGTGATAAAATTATTGTTGTTTATTACAATATGCACACATATGTGACACATAAAAGAATCAAATAAAACACAGCCAATTAAAAAAGGAAATAGTATAAAAACAGGGACATTGCCAGGACATAGTTATGGGCACCCTTATAAACAATTCAAATCAGTTTGAAGAGAAGAACCATATTCCCACTACAGTAAAAAACAGACACACCTGTGATCAATTGTCAGTACTCACATGACTTGAATCAACCAATGAATGATGCTCTGTTTAAAATGGCCACATTCACTCCCTGTTCCATTTTCACAATGGTAAAGACAAGAGAATTGCCTGAGACCATCAGAAAAGCCATTATCACCAAACACCAAACTTGAAAGGGATACAAGGCCATCTCCAAAGACCTTGGGATTACTATGTCTATAGTTCATAGTGTTAAGACGTTTTCTGCTCATGGACCTGTCAAGAACCTTCCAGGGTATGGTGGGAAGAAGAAAATTAATCCAAGAAGTGTGAACTGTTGGAAAAACACCATGTACAAAATTCAAAGAGTTTAAGGCTGGCCTGGAGCAATCTGGCTTCAACCCGCACCATACACCACACACTGAACAAAGGACTTCATGGGTGAAGGCCAAGGAGGACCCCACTGCTCAAAGACAGACATAAAAAGGCATGCCTAATCTTTGCCCAAGCCCACCTTGAGAAACCACAATTCTTCTGGGAAAATGTTCTATGGACAGATGAAACCAAAATTGAGCTCTTTGGCAATGCAGACCAGCGATACATTTACAGATGAAGAAGTGAAGCTTATAAGGAAAAAAATCCCACTCCTATAATTAAATATGGTGATGTTCCAGAATATTGTGGGATGTTTTGCTGCCTCAGGTACTGGAAGCCTGGAATGTATTAAAGAAATCATGAATTCAGAGGACTACCAAGGTATTTTGGAGTGAAATGTGCTACCTAGTATCAGA
Source organism: Ichthyophis bannanicus (assembly GCA_033557465.1). Taxonomy (NCBI): domain Eukaryota; kingdom Metazoa; phylum Chordata; class Amphibia; order Gymnophiona; family Ichthyophiidae; genus Ichthyophis; species Ichthyophis bannanicus. The sequence continues at coordinate 233,717,447 of CM066042.1, forward strand.
AAGCTAGGTCTGAATCGAAGGTCATGGGTTCTCCAGCAAGACAATGACCCAAAACATACATCCAAAAGTACAAAAGAATGGTTAAAAAGGAACAAATGGACTGTTTAATCTGGCCAGCAATGAGTCCCGGTTTCAATCCAACAGAGAACCTTTGGAAAGCTGAAATCTGCCATTGGTAAAAGTCACCCTGGAAACATTCATGAGCTGGAACAAATTGCAGTTGAAGAATAGGAGAAATTACCAGCAGACAGATGTACGAAAGTTATAGACAGCAGCAAAAAAATGTCTGGAGGCTATCTTCACTGCCAAGGGCTGTGCAACCAAATATTAGTGAAGGGTGCCATTAATCCTGTCCAGGTAATATTTTTTTTTCCTCAGAAATTACTAAGTCTAAGTTGCACAGATATCTTTTTTTTGTTGTATACCTTTGAACATGCTATTAAACTATTATGATGACAGAGTTGGAATATTTCCAATTATTTCTCAAGATACTGTACACATCATACCTAAAATGCAAGGGTGCCAATAATGTTGACCACAATTGTACACAAGCATGCATGTGAGTGTGTGTGCATGTGCATCCTGCCCTTAGCCCTATGCAAGCCCCCTTCTTCCCCTACCCTGTGACTCCACTAACATCCTTTCCCCTCCCCCTCCCCCTTTCATTCAGGCTGCTGCTTTAGGATAGGAATCAGAGAAGCCAAAGAGGAGTAGGAGGAAGCAGGTTCAAACTCAGCCACGTTCTCAACTCAGTACTCAGGATGCACAAAGTCAGTCAGGTTTTCAGGATATCCACCATGAAAATGCACGAGATTGATTCCAGTCTACAGAGGCCGTGCACATAAATCTTTCATATGCATATTCATGGTGGATATCCTGAGAATCTGACTGGCTGCGTATGTTCCCAGCCAGGGGTTGAGAACGCCTATCTAGAGCATAAGAACATAAGATATGCCATACTGGGTCAGACCAAGGTCCATCAAGTCCAGTATTCTGTTTCCAACAGTGGCCAATCTAGGTCATACGTACCTAGCAGTTTCCCCAAGAGACACAAGTTCCACAATGCTTGTATTGGGTCAAGCACTGATATCTTCGGTCACTTCTTAATAATGGTTTATGGACCTTTCCTCCAGGAACTTGTCCAAACCTTTTTTAAACCCAGCTACACTAACAGCCTTTACTACATCCTCTGGTAACAAATTCCAGAGTTTGATTACACGTTGAGTGAAAAAATATTTTCTTTTATTAGTCTTAAATAGTTTACCCTGTAGCTTCATTGCATGTCCCCTAGTCTTTCTATATTCTGATAAGGTAAACAATCGATCTACGTTTACCCGTTCCACTCCGTTCATTAATTTATAGACTTTTATCATATCTCCCCTCAGCCATCTCTTTTCCAGGTTAAAGAGCCCTAACCTTTTTAGCCTTTCTTCATAGGAGTATCCTTCCATCCCCTTTACCATTTTGGTGGCTCTTCTCTGAACCTTTTCTAAAATCGCTATATCCTTTTTAAGATACGGCAACCAGAATTGCACACAACATTCAAGGTGCAGTCTCACCATGGAACGATATAGAGGCATTATAATATCTTTTGTTTTATTTTCCATTCCTTTCCTTATCATACCTAGCATTCTATTTGCTCTCTTGGCCGCCACTGCACACTGGGCCGAGGGTTTTAACATGGCATCCACAATGACGCCTAAATCTTTTTCCTGGGTGGTGGTTCCTAATGTGGAACCTTGCATCGTGTAACCATAGTTTGGGTTGTTCTTCCCTAGGTGCATAACCTTGCACTTGTCCACATTAAATTTCATCTGCCATTTTAATGCCCAGTCTTCCAATTTATCAAGATCCTCTTGCAATTTTTCACAATCCTCTTGGGTTTTAACAACTTTAAATAGTTTTGTGTCATCTGCAAATTTGATAACCTCACTCGTTATTCCACTTTCCAGGTCATTTATGAATATGTCAAAAAGCAGCGGACCCAGCACAGATCCCTGGGGTACACCACTCTTCACCTTTCTCCATTGGGAAAATTGGCCATTTAGGCCTACCCTCTGCTTTCTATCTTTTAACCAGTTCCTGATCCACAATAGTACACTGCGTCCTATCCCATGACTCTTTAGTTTTGCCAAAAGTCTCTGATGAGGGACCTTGTCAAAGGCTTTCTGAAAGTCCAGATACACAATATCAACCGACTCACCTTTGTCCACCTGTTTATTCACTCCTTCAAAAAAACATAACAGATTAGTAAGACAAGATCTTCCTTGTCTAAAGCCATGTTGGCTGTCTCCCATTAGGTTGTGACTATCTACATGCTGAGTAATTTTATTCTTTATGATGGTTTCTACCATTTTTCCTGGTACTGACATCAGGCTCACCGGTCTGTAGTTTCCCAGATCACCCCTGGAAACCTTTTTAAAAATTGGTGTTACATTGGCGATCCTCCAATCTTCAGGTATTAGAGATGATTTTAATGATAGTTCACAGATTACTGATAGCAGGTCTGCAATCTCATATTTCAGTTCTTTCAACACCCTTGGATGTATACCATCCGGCCCAGGTGATTTGCTACTCTTCAGTTTATCTTGATGCCAGCAGCAAGACATGCCAATTTGCTAGCTTTAAACCTGCTCACTGTGGCGACTTCCGGTATGGCACTGAGCTGATCGGGCGTTGTGCAGATCAGCTCCGGACTTCCATCCCACAAAACTGCTAAAAAACCTTGCCAATCGCAATCGAATGCCCCAGGCGGCTCCCAAAAGCAACAGGGATAGTGGAGGTGCGGCAACAGAATATTCATTGCGTCCCGAGCGGCACCTGATGGCTTCTAAGCCGACCAAGAGAGAGAAAGCACGCGGCCCTGAACCGAAGATGGCGGAGGGAGCGCCGCGGAGCCCGGGGTCAGAAGGAGAGAGCAGTATGGTGGCAGATGTGAGTGCCGCGGTCGTGCGGGCTCTAGACGGCCGTTTTACGGAGCTCGGTGACCAACTGCATTCTGTGGTGCAAAAGATAAATGATTTCACCGGACGGATGGATCAAGCTGAGACTCGGATCTAGAGCTTGGAAGATGACCAGCATACCCTCCAGACTAAAGTGCAAGCCCTGGAAACCCTTGTACAACAGCAGGGTGAGAAGCTAGAAGACCTGGAGAACCGGGGCCGAAGGAAAAATCTGCGGTTTATCGGGATCCCGGAATCGGTGGCTGATGCTGCCCTACCTAGCTTCCTCCTGGACTGGATGGGGACCATACTGGACGTGACAGAGGGGGGCCCCATCGTGCTGGAGAGAGTGCATCGACTGGGACCGCGGCGAGACCAAGCACAACGACCGCGTGCCGTGATAGCGCGTTTTCTGGACTATCGCCAGAAGGAGAGGGTGCTGAAAGCGGCCCGTGCTCGTCGGAGACAACCTGGGGAAAATGATCGCATTTTGGTCTTCCAGGACTACTCACTGTTGGTGAGTCAGCAGCGCAGGGCCTTCTCACCGCTCTGTGCTCAGCTAGTGAACAGGGGGATCCGTTTCTCCTTACTGTACCCGGCGAAACTGCGAGTGGAGTTTCGTGGACAGATAAAGGTACTGGAAACCCTGGAGACGGCTCGCACATGGCTGACACGATTGGAGGAGACACCAGCGACCGGGCCGTGAAGCCGGAGGAGTAACAAGCGGCTCATTGGACTAAGGCCTGGTGTAAGCTGTGCTAGCACATTTTGAGAATCGCTGTGTGGGGACTTATGTAGCAAACTGCTGTTTTTGTGGCCTTGCACAGTTTGAGCCCCCCGCGGTTAAATTCTTAAATTTCTGGGTTGCTGTTAGAGTGTTCCCCTTAGGGTCGGGGACACGAAGTGGCCGATAACATTTGCGGCTCAGAATACAGCAGACTCCCGGGGGGATGGGAGCCCATCTGTGAAGTGGGTGGGGGAAGCGGGTGCCCGGCGATATTAAGCCTTAGTGGCCTAGGCCCCTGGGTTTCTTTAATCTTCTTGATTTTCTGGGTCTCTTTCTCCCCCTTCCCCTTCCCCCCCCCCCCCCCCGGGGTCGAGGGGACCCACTCCTTCAATGTTTGTGATTTCTTGACACCGAATTGGGACGCTATTCTTGGACTGCCAGGAATCGACCCTTCTGAGTGGGGCATCTAGATGTGTTGCATTTGGGGTTTTGTTACATTGTATTTATCTACAGTTATATTGTTTGTTCATTACAGTGTTGCAGTAGTGCTGGGGACTAAGCTGGGATACTGTATTTCAGTCTTTTGACATGTTTCCTTTTTATTCCCCTACTCTTTGAGTATCTGGACCCTGGCGCACATAACTCTTGGGAATGAACGGGTTGGGGGAGGGTCCTGGGCGCGTGGGTGGGTGGGCATAGCTAGTCTGGGCACCATTTTGGAGTAGGGAGATAGGGGGGTGGTCTAGGGGAGTGGTAGGAGGGAGAGGTACCCCCCTGACAAGGGGGTGGGGGGGGATCCTAGCAGATGTGCGTGTGTGTGCCTGGGGTGGGTCCGAATGCCAATGGAAGTGTCCGATCTGATGAACGGACTAGGAGGGGAAGTAGGGAGTGGGGTGGGAGGGGGGGAGGTGGGGGGCAGGGGAGGGGGGAAGAAGAGGGAGGGGACAAGGGATGGGAGGGACCACACTCGGGGGAGTTTACTTCAGCAGCCTAATAGTAATTGGGTAAATGACAAGGGGGAGGCTCCAGGCTGGAGGAGCCCCCCTGATGTGCTTAGAATTCTCTTCTCAGAGAGACTTGATATTGCCCCACCGCTCTGAGGGTTATCACATGGAACGTCTGTGGCTTAGGTAACCCCATCAAACGATATAAGGTTCTCCAAGCACTGGCCCGACACAACTGTGATATAGCATTGCTCCAAGAAACTCACCAATCAGCAGAAGAGCACAGTAAACTCTGCAGGTCCTGGGTTGGGCAGGTCTGGGGATCCCCGGCAGCTGGGACTAAGGGGGGGGGTTGCTATTTTGGTTCATAAGAGGCTTCGATTTGTGGTGCAATCCATCAGTGCGGACGATGTGGGCAGGTCTCTTTTGGTTCATGGTCAGCTGGAGGGAAGGCTGGTGACTATTGGGGCCCTTTACGGCCCGAATGTTTCCGACTCTGGGTTCTATAACACTGTGGCCTCCAGACTGGAGCAGCTCCCTGAATGCCCCTTGATTCTAGGGGGAGATTTTAATGGGGTTATGGACGTGGAATTGGATACGTCTCGAGGGGCAGGGGCCAGGGAGAGAGGGCTGTCCTCTCGGTTACTACAACGTTTTTGCAAGAGGCTGGGTATCATTGACCCCTGGCGGCTGCTACATACCTCTGAGAAGGACTTTACGCACACATCCAGAGCGCATGGCACCAGTGCCCGTATCGATTATTTGTTTCTATCTAAGGAATTGTTTGCTCCTACAGAGGAGGCCCAGATTGGTCCCCTGGAAGTATCGGATCACGCTTTAGTCTGGCTGGATTTACATTGGGGACGTGACAGTACTCGATCGCGTCTTTGGCGCTTCCCTTTGGGGTTGTACCACGATGTGCAATTTCGTCAATTCCTCCGCCAACGTTGGACGGAATTTGCGAGGGATCATCAAGTGCATGTGGACGAACCTGAGCTGCTGTGGGAAACGGCGAAGGTGGTGCTGCGGGGTGACATCATCGGCTATGCAGCGCGGAAACGGCGCTTGCTCGCAGAGCGCATTCTTGCACTGGAACTACAGGTTACCAAACTTCGACGCAGATGTGCCCAGGTTCCCTCGGTTGATAATAAGAGGCGGTTGTGGGAATCCCAAGTCGACCTCAATGAACTCTTGCATCAGAAAGCCAAGAAATCAATACTCTATTATCGCTATCGCCTGCATTGCTATGGCGACAAACCTGGCAGATCGCTGGCTCGCTATTTGAGGGGTAGGCGTGGCTCCACACTGGTGGCGGCCCTGCAAGACGCTAAAGGGAAAGTGCATAAGGAGAGTGGGGATATTGCCAGAGTTTTTCGGGAGTTTTTCCAATCCCTATATAAGGCGGAGGAGGGCTCCGATACAACCCTGCCTGCCTACCTACGAGATTTGAACCTGCCGCGGCTGACAGAGGCACAGAGGGAGGTATTGGACCAGCCCCTCACTTCCCAGGAGATACAGTTGGTTATTTCTGCGGCCAACTGTTGTAAAGCCCCCGGACCGGATGGCTTGGGAGCGGAATTTTATAAAATCTTAGGTGACTGTGTTAGCCCTGTGCTACGGGAGGTGTTTAGTGTGAGGGGGGATCGGGGAGCCTTCTCTTGGGGGCAGAACAATGCCCATGTCACTTTGATTCCCAAACCGGGTAAGGATCCGTTGTTAGCAGCCTCTTATAGGCCTATCTCTCTTCTTAATTTTGATTTCAAAGTCCTGGCAAAAGTCTTAGCCTTACGGCTCGGTGAAGTGTTGGGGAGCTTGGTTCATGAATCACAGGTGGGCTTTGTTAAGGGGCGCTACGCAGTTCGGAACCTCCGGAAAATCTTAGCCTCCTTGGAGTGGGCCCATGCCCAGCAGTTGCCCTCGCTACTTGTCAGCTTCGATGCTGAAAAAGCCTTTGACAGGGTGAACTGGCAGTATTTGTGGGAGTTATTGCCCTCCTACGGCATAGGTGACATCTTCTGCAACATGGTGCATAGCTTATATATCACACCGACGGCGGGGATCCTGTGTAACGGTGTACTGTCAGAGGGGTTTGCATTGGAAAGAGGCACGCGTCAGGGCTGCCCTCTATCTCCGTTGCTGTTTGTACTTTCCTTGGACCCCCTGATTCGTAGAGTGGTGAGTTCGGGCGGGATTAAGGGTGTGGCGGTAGGTTCGCAGGAGTTTGTTATCTCGGCCTTTGCGGATGACCTCTTAGTCCATGTGACTTCCCCTGTCGATTCCTTGCCGAATTTACTGGGGGAATTTGAGCGGTTTGGGGCACTGGCTGGCCTCCGTATTAATTACGACAAATCTGAAGCTTTGGATATTTTGGGAGACCTTCGTGGAGCTTGGGGGGAACCCTTCCCACTTAGGTGGGCGGAGGAGGAATTTCTTTACCTGGGTATCGTATTGCCCCGCCAGCCCCAGGAGCTATATAGACGTAACCTGGATCGGACATTGCGGCGTTTGACGGTACAATTGCAGACTTGGGCATCTCGTCCCCTGTCTTTGCCTGGGAAAATAGCGGCGATACAAATGGTTATACTACCGCGTATTTTGTATTGGTTACAGACTCTGCCTGTCTGGCTCCTTAGTCGGGACCTGCGCCGAATTGAAGCCTCCTTGAAGGGGTTTCTCTGGGATGGGAAGCGGGCTCGGATTCCGTGGGTTAGGCTACTGGAGAAATGGAAAGATGGGGGTATGGGACTGCCCGACCTAAAGGCGTATGCTCTGGCGTGCCAGGCGCGGCACTTGGGAGACTGGTTAGGGGGTTCGGAGGACTACACACCTCGATCGGTAGAGGAGAGTTTAGTGGCGCCGTGGCCCTTGTTGGGTGTACTGCATGGGCGACGCGGGGATCTGCCAGAGGTGGCTCGGAACAGTGCCTTGGTGACTTCGATTAGACACACTTGGCAACAGCTGAATCGGTATTGGGTGGCGCCCTGGGAGGTTTCTAGCTGGTTGCCTCTCCGAGGGAATGTTCATTTCCCCCGGGATCCGACACGGCGATATTTCGCGATTGGTGGACGCGGGGTATAAGGATGGTGGGTCATCTGGTGGAACCCTCGGGATGCTGTAAGTCTTTCTTGGCCCTGAGCCGGGAGTATGATTTGCCTTCACGGCACTGTTTCGCCTACATGCAAGTCGCTCACTATGTGGCCTCACTGCCAAGAGAAGCTCTGCATTCTGATCGATCGGCCAGAATTGTGGACTTCTTTGGGTTGGGGGAGGATATGCCCCCGTCCATTTCCCAGTTGAAGAGCCGCTTGGATTGTTATAGGGACCTTCCTGACTATCGGGGGATTGAGTTGGCCTTGGCCCTTGAACTGGGTGAACAAGTGGCCCCGGGGTTGGTTGGTAAAGCTTTGAAACGAATAGTTGATGTGGCCTATGGGGCCCGTTGGAGAGCGATCCAATTCAAATGTGTGACTCGAGCTCATTTTTCACCACGGCGGGCTCTTCGGAGTCGGCTGGAGACGGATGGTAGCTGCCCTCGCTGTAAAGAACCCTTGGCGACGTTACTACATATGTGGTGGGGCTGTCGTAGATTGAGATCTTACTGGGAGAGAATACGGGCTTTTCTTAGTCGGTTATTGCAGAAGCGGGTTCGTTGGTCGGGCCGCTTCGTAGTTTTGGATCAACTAGCGGCCCCAGTACCAGTAAAGGTCGGGGAACGCCTACTTCTGAGGAAGGCTTGTCTAGCGGGGAAGGGGCCGATTCTTCAACTATGGAGAGATCCCCGACCACCTACTGTCACGGAATGGCGAAATAATCTTCACCATTTAATGCTGCTGGAGCGCTGGCTGGTAAGGGGCAATGTTAAGCGCTGGACAGTGTTCATGTCAGTTTGGGAACCTTATATACAGCAACTGGGGGCACGTAGCCGCAATGAAATTCTTCAGTTGGGGTTTTGAACGAAGGGTGGGGGGGGAGTGTTCCGCCCCTCTCCCTTAGGTTAGTTTACTCTGCTGGAGTGTGGGGGGGCGAGGGGGGGAGGGGTGGGGGGGGAAGGGGGGGGAAGAGGATGCTATCTTATGAAAACTGCCACCAAGTGTATTGTTATGTTGTCTCCTGGAGGGGATAAGAGTGCACCCCTCGTGGAGACCTGGTTACTTGTTAATTAATTAATTGTTTTTCTTTAATTGTTTTTCATTTCTTTGTTTGTATTTCTTGGTGGATTAAAATAAAGTATAAAAAAAAAAAAAAAAAAAACCTGCTCACTGTGCCAGCACAGAGTCAGAAGTGCCAGACCATCATATTGGGTGGGAGCTGGAGTCCCTATGCAAGAGACTTGAACAGATTAGACACCATACAGCAGGGAATGTCTCTTATGTGTGTGTGTGCAGCACTGCAGATGTCTAGTAGCGCTATAGCATTAGATAAGCAGTAGAGGTAGGAGACTTGATGTATGCTAGATGTACATAAAGCTACAAGACATGACTACAACCAGGACTGTGGAGAAGGGGACTGGAGGCGGATGAGGGATGAGACAGCAGCAGATGGCAGCAAATCTCCTACAGTAAATGTTCCTGTATGAAGTAAATTGCTTGACTTTTCTCCCCCACTCAGAGTAGGTGAAAGGGTCAAGCAAATTATTACATTCAGGAACACCAACTGTGGGAAAGTCTACTATAGCAGTGCTTCTAAACCTACATCTAGAGGCACACGTAGCCAGTCAGGTTTTCAGCTACTAATGAACATGCATGAGATACATCTACATACATTGCAGACCCACTATATGCAAATCTATTTCATGTGTATTCATTGTGGCAATCACCTCTATGTGAGTGATTTCTATGAGTGAATGAAGATGCTCTGCCTTCTTCCAGTGGAACTAGAAGCAGAGACTGGATAGGATCCAGCCAATAGGAAGACTGTGGGGGCGGAGCACTGGAATGCTGCTCTAGTTAGACTGTGGGTAGGATCCAGCCAATGGGAAGACTGTGGGGGCGGAGCACTGGAATGCTGCTCTAGTTAAACTGTGGGTAGGATCCAGCCAATGGGAAGACTGTGGGGGCGGAGCACTGGAATGCTGCTCTAGTTAAACTGTGGGTAGGATCCAGCCAATGGGAAGACTGTGGGGGCGGAGCACTGGAATGCTGCTCTAGTTAGACTGTGGGTAGGATCCAGCCAATGGGAAGACTGTGGGGGTGGAGCACTGGAATGCTGCTCTATTCAGAACTTAAGGAGGGAGGAAGTGAGCTGGGTCAAATTCTTGTGCTGTACAGGTCCGATATTCAGCCATGGTGGCTAGTGTGATTATAGCAGCTAGCCGTCTGCGCCGAATTCTAAATCCAGATATTCAATGCAGGGCCCATATCCAGCCACCGGCATTGAATATCCGGGTCGGCTGCCGAAGCAGGAAGCTAACCAAACAGCGCCAATATTCAGTCACTACCCGGTTAGCTTCAGCAGCAAAGGTTAGGACAGCCTTTAATGTGCCTAACTTTTGGCACCAAGGGATAACAGAGTAGTTATTATGGAACTGCACCTTTCAAACATTACTCCCCACTCACCTTTCGCCATCACAGACACACAGAGAACCAACACAGATGTACACGTACATATATACAAATAAACATACATACATACCCATGCAAGCACAGAAACACAAATGGAAGCATGCACAAAGACGCACACATACATACAAACATGCACAGACATTGCAGCCCAAAACATACATATACATACAGAAACAAAACAAAAATACTCACACACACAGACAAAACACAGGCAACGCCAATACAGAGGGGTGTGCAATGCACTCATTCACCCGCATACTTACGCAGAAGGGTTGGAAGAAATTCCATGAGCCATGGGGGAACAAGTAAAAACACTACCGAAAAGCCAGGAGGGATGAACTTAAAATGTTTGCGAAACACTGCACAGAATGTCAATGCCCAAGATAAATCTCTCCAGTGCAGCTCTGTCCCATCACATAAGCCGTGGAGACCAAGCGTGCTACACATCTCTCTGCAGCAAATGACTTATAATTGTATTAGTGTGCCATGCATTTCAAACCAGAGTCAGTCATTCTGACTTCCAGACAGTTTCAAATGGTAAACACACCCTAAAATGTGGGAGCCGTGAGAATTAATCAGAAAGCAAAAGCAAAACAAGGTATTCACACTTTTTTTCTCCCCTGATAATAACTGGCTGACATTGCCTTGCTTTCTAACTGAATGTATTTCAACTCTAGATATATTCAAAAAAGTATCAAGTTGTACAGTTTTTCTCTTTCCTATCTGTTAATAAATTTAGCAATTTACATCAATGGAGCTAAATCAGTCCAGACCCACACAGTGGCTTTCCATGACGACAGAAGCTCGGATTTCAAAAGTCATTCTTTTAATAAGAGTCCACCTGGAGTGTTCGTGCTCTTGGGGAAAGACATGACTGATTCAGGAACTAGGGTTGCTGCATCTGCCAGGCCAATCCGAACAGGATGATCCAGTCTTGTCTTAGCCCGCTGCATGCATCAACTTATACTTTCAATTTCTCTAACAATGATGGGTCAATATTCAAAGACAATTAAATAGAACAGCCCTATCAATATATTCTGAAAAGTTACATGAATGGTATTGGGTCATTTAATTCACTAAATGGCCCAATGCCAAGCATATACTGTACTAGCTGGGCCCCCTGACTGGAAGGGCATTAAATATCTGCTGAGGTCAAAGTCAAGAAATCTAATTTTCACTTTGAACACTCTACTGGAAACGACTTTCTGAGAACTGCCCTGTACACCCCTAGACCAAGAGAGAGAGTTGATACATAGCCACTCGGAGTGCTGGTACACCAGGATCGTACATCTCACCTTCCCTCCACCTGTTGCTGCAGTTCTTGTACTTTCTTGCAGATGTCCGATGCTGTGGTGCATGTCTTGCCGACTTTCGTGAAAAGCGCGGCAATTTTATCACTGCGAAGAAAGCCGGCAGCCCTGCGTTTCAGCAGATGAAGAAGGCACGCCTCAATCACACCTGGAAAGAAGACCAGAGATGTAAAAGGGGAAATTCTGATCTGCTTAAATGTAGTTCCAAATAAAGTTTTGTTGTCTAATGGGCACATGTCCAGTGGCAGATCCATTAGCACTGTAAAAGAAAGAGCATAAGACAAGGAGGGACAACACCAATGCAGTCAACACATGCAAAAACTAAAAAATATTTGGATACATATCAGAGTTCAAGGTGAGTTATAATCAAGTACACAAACATTCCTCTGCTGAAGGGGGTTTACAATCTAAGGGCTAGATTTATGAACGTGTGTTAAACACATTGACAAATGTTAATATGCAATTAACATAAGCTATTAGTAAATAGGGCCTACTGAGAATAATAGGGTTCACATTAAATAATAAATGTAAAATCACATTAGTGTATGTTAATATGCATTTATTATGCATGTTATTAACTAGTGAGGTGGTTTGCCCAAGGTCTCCCAGGAGTGTCATTGGGAGAAAAATGTGAACCTTGGCTTCCATGATTCTCAGCCTGCTGCTTTAATCACTAGACTCCTCTTCCACTCCTAAACCTGAGCCTCCCAACTCTTAAAACAGTATTAGTAGGGCAGACACCATGGCTCAGGTCACAGTCAGGACCATCAAAGTGCAGATGTTTGGTGGAAGTGACATGTTGTTGTTGTTGTTGTTAAGTGCTATTGAGTCGGTATCGACTCATAGCGACCTTCTAGATAGCTGTCAAACTTTTTTCAGTCTTACTCAAGTCCAGGGAAGCAAGAAAACTGTGGCTATTATAATGACTCCTACTGGCCATAAAGCAGCACTGCAGGTGGGTGAAAGGGGAGGCTCCTTCAGTTCTCGAGCCCAGCAAGGAAACACTGCTTCACCCAGTCAATTCGTTTGAGATAGCAAAGATATAAAAAGAGGAAACAAAGGAGTTTAAAAAAAATGCCCTGTTTGTTTTTAAACATTCATCCACTTGTATTCTGCTCCAAATGCAGTTTAAAAGAAAATGGAGTTAAACCGGATATACACATTTCATAGGCTCTTAACCTACATGGGTCCTGCACCTTGTACAGCCAAAGCTCTTTAGCTGCAGAGGACAGAACGGATTCTGCAGACCTGGAAGGTGGCATGAGAGGCATTAAAGAGAATGCAATTATTCTTACACTCTCCCATCTATTCCATAGCTTCCCCGTTACAAATGTCTTGAGAAACATCAAATTAAAGTTCAATGAAATATCAGTGTGTTATGAAAATTCAAACTGAGTAAAAGGCTTCATTTAGATCTGCAGCTCAGCAATCATCCTCAAACTGGTACCATAGCGACATTTTTTCATAGTGCAATAAAGCCATTTGCCTCAGTTTGTCAGTCCCCTCCCAAGAGGATGACATTTACTTTGGATTCCCCTTTTCTATGCCTAATACTAGCACTGTAGGTATTTGATATGGACGTTTTACCTCAGATACCAGAATGTTCCAGAGCCTCATCATCATCATCAACAGATGTGTGAACACTTCCTCCTCTGGTACAGAAATTTCTATAGGATTAGGACTATTGACCAATGGAAAAGCAGCTTTCAAAATGCTCAATGACATCATAATGAGCTTTGACCTCCTTGAGATTTCAACTGACCTGAACTGGCCTGTTTCCCTACAGGAAATAAAAAAGGCATCCTCACGGTCAGGGGTGTTGGGAGGCATCGGAAAAGTATAGGGGTTGGGGGGGGGAGATCACTGGGTGCTCTACTGTCTAAGGCATAATATGAATGAAAATGGATGAATGCTTTGGAAGTTATTAGAAGGGGACAGAGAGACTTGATGATTTTAGAAAAAAAAACAGTTTTCCTGTTAAAAAGCAGGTTAAAAAATGTTTCACGGTTACTTTTTCATTCTTAAGGATGTATCGAATAGTAGATGCAGTCCTACAGAGAGACAATTTTCCAGGTGAATTGCTGAACATCTCATAGCAGCGTCATGGATTATAGGTATGTTCAGGAACGAAAAATGTTTCTTCAATTTTTATAAAAATTTGCACATTAATTCATGTACAAAGTCATAAACATTACTGCACTGCCCCAGAAAAAGCACATGAGTAAGCTGGAAGACTCAGTAGGTAGGAAGATGTGGCTCTTAATATGTTTTTTGTATTTTTTTTTTTTTTAATATGAAAGTGGGTACTAGGTGGGAAGGACAGAGGCGGTCAATACCTTTCTTCACAGCCATGCATTGGACAGGCTTTGGTTAAAGCACCAGAACATGGCAGAGTAGAGACGTACATTTGTTTGAAATGACATGTCACTTCATGTTTTTAACCCGAAACAACAGGAAAAATCCCAAACATTCAGGGTTTTCTATGTTATCACTAGTGCACACTATTGCTCAAATAGTTTGCTCTGTTGCTAAATAGCATGCACTATTTGAGCAACAGGGCGCACTAGTGACAACACCTCTCCCCCCCCAAAATAGACCGCCCCCTGAAAATGAAAAATACCATAAACACGGGAAACTAAACGAAACAAAAATTTCTAGCCTGCACACCCTTAACAGGGAGTGTTTTGCATAGGCATCATGAGAGGCATATATTAGGAGGCAAGGGAGATCACTACCAAAGCCTTCATCTCTTTCACAAAATATCCATGAAGAATATTTTAGCTCCAGAGGAACATCAAGACTAAAGTTGCTTTCACAGCTTTCTGCAGTAGATGAAGATTAGGTTTGCTTTAAAATGAATATTATAGCTTGGAAGGTCCACACAAGGGTTATGCTGCCAAATGGAGTATTTGAGTGCACTGTCTGCTGCAGCTGGCAAGGATTAGAGTCACCTGTATCCCTCCCTAAGAAGATTATAAAGATTAGAACCCTCAAGGACTAGTACTATAATTTAGAGCCAGACCTTCAGTATCAATCAGATGTTACTGGATTAAAGAACAGCAAGAAAAGAATCAGGTATACACACCACGGGATAGTTCGGCTGGCAAAGTAGGTAAGTTCCCCCTCAAACAAGATTTCCTACTCTCCTCCCTCCCCCCGGACAGGTTCTGCAGTTAGATCAATGTACTCAGCTCTTGGGATGTTCTAGTGTAGTTAACGCTCCCCTCTATGGTCTGCTATCCTCCACAACCCTCCTCTGCTCTGTGGGGTCCACCACTACAGTGTTAGTAATTCGTTTCGAGCCATTGGGGTCATCGTATAAATATATCAACACGTAAATAGTTATTTTGCACCTAGTTGAGTTATCCATTGTTTCCTATATTCAATGTAAAGTTACTTGTTCTGTTGTTCCCTGTAAACCACTGTGACTAGTAGATACAGTGATATAAAAAAGTTGCAAAATAAATAAATATCCTCCCCACAATGCCAAAAAGAACATCTATCTTTTAGCGTTGCCCTTGGCTGCCATGCGTTCCATTAACATCAAATGGTGAAAACCATTCTGCTATTCCCAATATGAAGGCCTCTCTCCAGTGACGCAAGAGAGGTTGTTTTCCAATCACACATGCCTTCCGCACCAGCAATTGAGCCCAAGAGCCCTTGGGATGAGCAGGTGGTAGTTCATCCAATACTAGAAGTGCACTAGTCAATTTCACAGATTGTCCTATCAGTGTTTCCATGTAGGTTTGGATTTGGTACCAATATCACTGTATTTTACTACATGTCCACCACATGTGGCCAAGGTCTGCCATAGGCATTCCACATCGGGGACGGCTGCCACTCTGCCTCATGCCACTGCAGAGAGCTCTTCTAGGAGAAAAGTGTACCTGACTAAGCACATGAAATTGTTGTTCTTGCAACTGTGCTCCCTTCACCAAAGGGGGATGTGTGCTATGGCCCGTCTCATCGCTCCTGGTTCGACTTGGATATCCAATTCATGTGCCTAACCTCTCTCTACGGAAATGTCCCATGTCAAAGACCAAACTTGAAGTTTATGGAAAAACTGTGAAATTGACATGTGGTCCCATTCACCGAACTCAAAACATTGTATTACTTGGACTAAGGTCTCCGCCATCAGCCTTTCCAGTGGGAGAGACTTAATATAGTGGCTGAGCTGTAGATATGCAAATATGTGAATTTTCTTTAAAGCAAGCTCTGCACTAAGTGCAGCAAAGATTTTAACATGTCCCTCAAGATCTACCACATGTTCCAGGCTTTAGAGCCCCTGGCTCTTCTAGTCTTTAAACACCCAGCTCTCCAGGCCATGTGTGAATTGAGGGTTGCCGCCAATTGATAGAAAACTAGTACTAGCTGGGTGGATACGCCATTGATAACAGATACTTCCACACCCGTTGAATTGGGCTAATCAACAAACTATGTACAATCCTCGGTGGTAAGTCTTGTCCGTCTAACTGCAACACTGCTGACAGCAAGGTGATACAAACTCTTCTTCGAGGGCATGTGGAGTAAACACCTCTGCCATTCCCAGCCAGTCACTAAGATGTCTTAATTGGCAGGCCCTTGTATACTGGGAGATATCGGGAATCCAAAGGCCTCCCTATTTCCAGGTGCCTCGCATTTTAGACAGTGCTACCCGAGCTAGACCTCCCTTCCAAAGAAAGCAACACAGCTCCCATTCAAACAGCTTTATATCTCTGTGTAACAGTCAGATAGGGAGTACTTGAAAGACATATAACATCTTGGGAAACAGAGTCATACAAAAAGTCACTATCCTGCCCATCAGTGAAATTGGTAGGGGAGTCCAGTTGCGCATTTTGGTCTGGATATGGCATAGCATAGTCATAAAATTCAACTGATATAATAGTCAGAGGTCACTGGGTAGTTGAATTCCTAAGTATCGAAAAGCTTGATCCTCCCATCAAAGTGGAAACCCCGTCCCCCAGCAGGCACGCAGTTGTCTAGAGACATTCAGGACCTCGGAATTATCCATATTTAGCTTTAATCCGGATATCTGTCCAAAGCGGACAGATATCCAGATTAAAGAGGGAGGAGTGGCCTAGTGGTTGGGGCAAGTTACCTCAGGTCGGAGGGCCAGGGGTTTGAATTCCGCTAGAGGACAGCATCCTTGGGCTGGAAGGACTAGAGTTTCTAGTCCCACAGGTGCTCGTGGCCTTGAGCAAGCCAACCTTAGTTGCCTTGGGTACCAAAACAAATTATGAGCCCTTCGGGGACAAGGGAAAAATATATATACAGTACCTGAATGTACACTGCTTTGACTGGTAGAAGAACGTATATAAGCCTAGTTAAATAAAATAAATAAATTCCAGGAGTAGTCGTTGTAGGGAGACTCGTGAGTCAGATGAACTAAGAGGTCTTCTGCGAAAGCTGATATTTTGAACTCAGAGAGCCTGATCCGCACCCCCGCCATCTCTGGACATCCCATCACCAATCTCAAGAAGGGATCAAGGTCGCGCACAAACAGAAGAGGGGACAGCGGACAACCCTGCTGTGTTCCTCATTCCAATTCAAAGGGCTCTGAGGTCAATCCATTAATTGGCACCGCCACCGTCAGTTCCGTGTATAGCAGCTGAACCATTTGGATAAAGGAGGCTCCCAAGTCGTATAAGGGCATAAAAGAAAAAAAAAGTCCCACTCCACTCTATCAAACGCCTTCTCAGCATCAAAACTGATTAACCACAATGGGATCAGTTTCTCATGCACCCACTCTAATAAGGCTATTATTTTCCACATATTACTGGCGGCACACCATCAGCTAACAAAACTGACTTGGGAGGACTGCACCAAGTCCATAAGGAGTGGCGCTATGTGATCCGCTAAGACTTTTGCCCATAGTTTCAGATCGAAATTGATTAGTGATATCGAGTGGTATGATCTGGTTTGCAGGGGGTCCTTTGTCAGGTTTAGGTATTAAAGTTACATAGGCTCAGTTATTCCATGAGAAACCCTCCTTCTGAGTGTGGGTGGTCTTGCAGGAGTTTATAAAATTCAGCTGTAAAGCCATTGGGGGTCGGGTGCCTTACAACACTTTAACAGATTGATCGCTGTGGATACCTCCTTTATGGTAATGGGGGTCGAGGCAGGGGGATATCCTGAAGATACTCTTTTATTCTGGTTGGCGAGAGATGATTCTCTCTGTAAAGGGTATGGTAGTAGGTACGAAAAATGCTTGCTATTGATGGGGTGTCCTTGTTTAAATGGTCCATTTCAGCCCTTAGTGCTTGGACTGTCCTTGTTCCTCTGGGGCCTCACAAACATCACACAAAAAGTTTACCATTTCTGGTCCCGTACTGGAAAAGCTGAAGTTTATACTACCGGATAGATTTTTTTTACCCTTTGAAGAAGGACCTCGTTGAGAACAACCTGGACCTCCAGAGTGTGTGCGCACATAGGCCAGAATGTCTTTATGGAGCACCGCCTTAGCTGCCTCCCAGAACAGCTCGAGAGTCTCTTGTTGGGAATTGTGAGTCAGGTAGTTCCACCAGCATTCGCTAATATAAGTTTGAAACTGTTCATCTCTATATTACTACTACTACTATTGAATACTTGTAAAGCGCCACGCACGCAGCGCTGTACAACCAAAAGTATAAGAGAGAGTCCCTGCTCGTCAGAGCTTACTATATGACTCGAGCGGGAAACGCCACAGACCCACGGACACCATGTGCCATACCATGTCTAATCCAAATCATGTTATGATCAGAGATTTCAACTGGGCCTATTTTTGAGTCAGGAAAACAGTGAAGCAGAGGTAAGAAGGTTGTCTACTAAAAGTAGTCTACTACTACTACTACTACTACTGCTGAACATTTGTATAGTGCTATAAGGTATATGCAGCATTTCACAGACACATGTAAAAGACGGTCCCTGCTCATCAGAGCTTACAATCTAGTCAAGACAGACAACACAGTAAATGTAGACATGGGATAATCTAGGGGGAATGGTAAGGAAACAAAGAACATCAGGTGAGTCAAGATCCAAAAGCAGCAGCGAAGAGGTGAGTTTTCAGCCTGGATTTGAAAAGGGTCAGAGAAGGCGCCTGACGTACAGACTAAGGTTGTTTGTTCCAGGCATAAGGAGCAGCAAGGTGAAAGGAGCGAAGTCTGGAGATGGCAAGAGAAGAGAAGATCATAGATAGAAGCGATTTGCCAGGAGAGCGAAATTCCCGAGGAGGGGTGTATGACGAGATAAGAGAGGAAAGGTAGGGAGGAGCTGCAGAGTGAATGCATTTATAGGTCAGGAGGAGAAGTTTGAACTGCATGCGGAAATGAATAGGAAACCAATGAAGAGACTTGAGAAGAAGGGTAATATGCGCATGACGAGGCTGGTGGAAGATTAGCTGCACAGCAGTAGTGAACAGATGGAAGGGGAAATGGTTGACTCAGAGGGAGATCAGCAAGAAGCAAGTTTCAATAGTCTAGGCGGGAGGTGACCAAGGAGTGGATTTTGTTGATGCTGTAGAAAAAGAAACAGCAGGTTTTAGCTATCAGTTGGATGAGTGTGGAGAAGGAGAGAGAGAAGTCAAAGATAACCCCAAGGTTGTGAGCTGAGGAGATAGGGAGAAGTAAAGAGTTGTCCACAGAGACTGAGAAAGGAGGAAGGGGAGAGGAGGGTTTAGGGGGAAAATAAGCAGCTCAGTTTTGGCCATGTTCAATTTCAAGAGGTGGTGAGTCAGCCAAGCAGCAATGTCAGAAAGGCAGGCAGAGATCCGGGCCTAGATTGCAGGAAAGCTTTCAGGAGTAGAGAGGTAGATCTGAGCGTCATCAGCATAAAGATGGTACTGAAAGCCATGGGAAGAGATGAGTGCACCAAGGGACTGGGTATAGAGAGAGAAAAGGAGTGGACCCAAGACCAATCCTTGGTGTACACCAACAGAGCAGGATAGCAGTAGAGGAGGATCCACCAGAACAAACACTGAAAGAGTGATGGGAGGGATATAAAGAGAACCAGGATAGCACAGAGCCCTTAAAACCAAGCGAGGACAAGGTATCAAGGAAAGATTGTAGTCAACAGTGTCAAAAGTAGCAGAAAGGTTAAGAAGGACGAGGATCGAGTAAAGGCCCTTGGATTTTGCCAGGAACAGGTCACTGGAGGATTTTGGCAAGAGCCATTTCGGTAGAATGTAAAGGACAAAAGCCAGATTGTAGAGGATCCAGAAGGGCTTGAGAGGAGAGAAAGTCGAGGCAATGGCGGTGAACCGCATGTTCAAGTAGTTTAGAAATGAAAGGGATGAAGGAGATGGGTCGATAGTGAAAAGGACAGGTAGGGTCTAGTGAGGGTTTCTTGAGGCGAGGAGTGACACAGCATAATTGAAGGCTGCAGGGAAAGTTGCAGGGGAAAGCAATAGGTTGAGAATATGAGAGATGAAAGGGACTACAGTGGAGGAGATATGTAACTAAGGAGATGGGTGGGAATAGGATTAGAGGAGCAGGTGGTGAATTTGGATGAGGAAAGAAGGTGAATGTTTTCCTCCTCAGAGATCATAGAAAAGGAGGAAAGAATAGCAGAGGTAGGGGGGAAGATTGGGTGTGAGGAGGGGGAGTAGCTGACCTCATAGGGAATTGGAATGTGATCTTGTGGATTTTGTCATGGAAGTAGTAAGCCAGGTTTTGGGTAGAAAGGGAGGGAGGGGTTGGAGGTGGAGGCACCTTGATGTTAGAGTTGAGAGTTGTAAAGAGATGGCGAGGGTCAGAGGCAAGAGAATTAATCAGATGGACATAATAGTCTTGTTTAGCAAGTGCTATGGCTGACTGGAAAGAGACAAGCATGAGTTTGAAGTATAGAAAGTCCACAAGGCTGCAGGGATTTCAGCCAAGCACTCTCAGCTGAGCGGGCACAGGAACGTAGATAACAAGTACTGAAAGACAGCCAAGGTTGAGGTATGGTACACCTCACAGGATGCGGCAAGGGTGGAGCAAGAGCATCCAGAGCAGAGGAGTTTGCAGTGTTATAGGAAGCTACTGCCTCATCAACAGATTCAGATGACATACATAGAGAGCCAAGAGGTCAACAGCATGAAGATTTCTAAAGAGATTGGAGGAGACAGGGTGAGATTGAGGTGGTGAGTGATGAAGAGTGAAGCTTAGCTGGTGATGGTTCATAAGGGGAGAAGCAAGGTACAGACATTTGAGGGTAGGCAATTAGAGAAGAATACAAGGTCAAGGCAGTGGCCTTGCTGGTCAGTAGGGACAGTAGAGCAAAGCTGGAGGTTGATTAATGAAGTAAGGGAGAGGATCTTTAAAGCATAAGGGTCAGGCTGGGGGGTGGGGTGGTGGATATCAACAGGACTGTTTAAATCCCTGAGAATGAGGGGAAAGATGAATCCAGAAAGAAGGAAAGGTAGAGCTGGATTTCTCAGGGGGTTGATAAATAACAGCTGGTAAGAGAGGTAGTGGGGTAAAAAGCTAGATGGAATGAACTTCAAAAGAGTAAGACTGAGGCAGAAAGAGGTTGAATCTGATAGGAAGGAGAGAGCAGAAGCCCAACATCTCCACTATGGCCAGTGGGACGAGGCATGTAGGAGAATTGATAGCCACCATGAGAAAGAGCAGCGACAGAAGCAGAGTCCTCAGGGAGGAGTCAGGTCTCAGTTAGAGCAAGGAGATGGACAGCATTAGAGATAAAGAGATCACGAGGAAAGATACGTTTTTTTGAGATGGAGTGTGCGTTCCACAAGGTACATGAGAAAGGGAGAAAGAAGGGGAGAGGAGAGGGATATGAATAAGATTTGAGCTGTTGTGTAAGGATCTATTGTAGGAGTGTGATAGAAGTTATGGAGGGCCAGGATTTGGGTTGATGTCTCTGGAAGAGAGAAGGAGAAGAAGTAGAAGAATGCAGGGCAGAGAGGAGACAGCATGGCGGTAACGAGGGTGAGGTGGCTTCAGAGAGAGAGAGAGAGAGAGGAGATGGCTGAATAAGAGGGAGAAAGTGGTGAAGCTCAAGAGCTGATGATAGGGCAGATGGCAAGATGATGTGGGAAGACAGGATGGTAAAGGGGAGATAAGAGGGAGGGGTTTTGAGATGTTGTAAGGAGGGGAGACAATTAGGGAGTATGAGCAATAGGAAGAGAAAGGGTTGAGAAGCCATAAAGAGAGAGATGGAGAGGAGAACAGAAGTCAGAAGAAGTAAAAGGATAGGTGGTCGAGATTGCAGTGGATAAGGCACACATATGAGGGATCGTGGTAATGAGCACAGGACAGCTATAAGAGACTATAAGCCATGGGGTGAGTGGGTTGTGGGGAAGGGGGCTGGGATAAGAAGGAAGAGGAGAGAGAGAGACATACAACTGAAGACAGAGGCAGAGCTAAACAAGGGCGGGGAAAGTGCTGAATGCGGGCAAGTGAAAGCAGCCAGAGTCTGCAGAAGGTGCCCCGTTAAAAAATTCAGGCAAGGTAAAAAAAGAAAAAACTGAGGACTGAAAATACCAACTAGAGAGGGAATAGAGAGAAGGAGAGAAAAAAGCACACCAAATGTGCAGTCAGCTAGAACTAGTCAGGAGGCAGTCAAGTGGTGAGAAGGAAGCCACAGCACTACAGAGCCAGGAGCTGGGTAGGACACACACTGACAAAACAGAAATATATACAAAACAATAAACAAGCAGCTAGATACTGAACAGGCACAGGAAAATACCTGAACAGAGTCTATGTGTGCACTCGTTACATGCGCTCTTGTCAGTGGGCTGAAGGAGCCACCACAGGTCTACTAAGTCCATACCGAGCCGAAAGGGCTGTAAAATACGTGTAATCCTGTTAAGGGCATTAGCATCCTGTCGAGATGTATCCATCAGGGGATCCATCACCCCATTTAGATCTCCTACTATTTAAATTTGTTTCTATATCGCCTTTCTACCATTCAAGGCGGTTTACAATTAACAGGGGTCTAGCAAGGCTGTCGTGGGCCTTTGCTGTACATAGAGCTAAACATTATTATAACAGTAGAACAGGGTAACAGTATACACTGTTCAACTATTTACAAAATATTCAAAAATGAAAGTATTCATTGATCTTAACTATTTACATTGTGATTAGATAGATGGAGCTTAGTATATATTTGCATTGAATTTGTGGTTCCAAATGTGTTTTATACTCTTCAAGGAAGATGAGTGTCTTAAGTTTTTTTTAATTGGGCTGTTTCTGTGCATGTAGCGTTGATCCCCCTGCATGAGACAGGAAATGCCTAGATTACCCTCAGGACCGGTGGGCTCGACTTTAACAGAGCTGCGGGAAAGAAGAGAAATGCTTTTCCTTCCCGCGGCTCTGCAAAGGTGAGCCGGGGCGCCGATTAGGAAATGCAGGGCTTGACTGGTAATGAGGTGAGCTGAGCAGGGCAGGGCAGGGCTGGGGGGTTAGCCCCAGAAATGGTCTGTTTGGGGGGATAGGACTGGTAATGGGCTGTTCAGGGGGGTTAGGATTAGTAGAGGTTTGATAAAAGGGCTAGCACTGGTGATTTATTTATTTAACTAGTTTTATATCCCACCTTTTCCTTCAATCAAAGCGGTTACAATACATTACGAGGTTACAAAGGCAAGGAAAACATACACTACTTTATCATTACATCAAAGCAGTGACAAATGGGAAAACAAACACAGGGAAATACGGTACATACAATACATTACATTACATTTAATAGGCATACCGGCAAACAAAACACATCCATGGAGCAGCCGCTTCCTTAGTCCCGCACGGTCCTACGCCTAAGGGCCACGCCAAAGGGCCCTCTTGCAAGGCCCTCAGGCGCAGGCCCACTCCTGTGCTGGCAGTTAGAGGCAGTTCTTTCACAGCTGATTGGCTGATTGGGGGGGGGGGGGGCTAGACCTGAAAATGGGCACCAAAGGGAGGCTAGTGATGCTTTTTATGGATGGGCTCCTTATGTGAGTTTTGGAAGTTGATGCTGATATGGTATGGTATGGTATGGTAGATTTGCTCTATAGATACTCAGTGACTTTGTTGTAGGGTTTTGATTTAGTTCACAATATGCCTGGTGCTGGAGAATGTTTATTGTTTGTTTGTGAGATGATCAGAATCAGATTTTTTTTTTTTTTAAAGATACTGAATTCTGTGGGTGAATTTCCTGGTTCTGCTCTGCACCCACTGTTGTAGGGGGTTCTTTGGATGGAAAATACATGTTGAAAAAGAAAAAGCAAGAACCATAATGCAATTTATAACAACAAAATAAAAATGAGTTATAATTTAGTTTTATAAACTGTGCTGTGGTTCTCGCTCTCTTTTGGTTCCTTGGTGTACAAACATCTTGCATTTCCTCCATATAATCTTATCGGCTTTTTGGTTTGGTTCAGTCCCTGATTGGAGTTTTGAGAAAGCCCCGTCCCCCTCTACGGGAGGGGGGGGGAGGATGGGAGGGGGCATGCCATCTCATCCTTCGTCTCAGGTGGTAAATTGCCTTGAAATGCCCCTGTGTGTCAGTATTATGACTGGGCGATACGCTGATTGAGCCTCTATTGTTTTTCATAAAGACAAGGGAATAAAGGTCAATAAATCCCCCAAAATGCTAAAAGGTGATACATGTTACTGGGCTGACCTCAAACATTTCTTGATCATCTTTCAGACGATAACCCTCACTTCCTCCGCTCAACATCAAAGCAACAACTTGGGGCAAATAATGTTGATACTTCCTGGACTTCTTTATTATAGAGATAACAAATCTACTAACCTAGTTCAGCGCTACCATAAGGGGCAAATTTAAATCTCAAACAAAATATTCAAGAAAAATCTGAGTTATCAATGTCCCTGTTTAATGTACATTACCAAGTTTAAGTTACAATGTAAATCACTTTGACTGAAATGATAAAGTGGTATTAAAAAACAAACAAACATAAATTTAAAAATATTTATATTCTGCACATAAAAATCCTAAGTGTATCAGATCATAACATACACAGGGTCATCGTCTGCGTAAAGGGAAACATGATGGGGAACAGAGTTAACTAGGATAGGGTGAATATCCAGCATGTAACAGACAAGTCAGGGGTTCGATTGCTAACGCAAATAGCAATGATGAGAGGGGACAACTCTGCTGAGTTTCTTTATAAAGGGAGAAGCTATCAGATAGAAGGCCATTTACCAGTACTTTAGCCCGAAGAGCCGCATACAATGCTCGTACCCATCCCAAATAGCGTTCACCCAGACCAAATCAGTTCAGAACTACAAAAAGGTATTCCCATTCAACACGGATGAAAACTTTTTCTGCATCTAAAAAAATGCACTATGAAGGCTTCAACATCCGCAACACGTGCAGGATTATATTGAGAAGCCTGCAAACATTATCTGTGATTTGTCTACCCCTAATAAAACCTGTTTGGTCTGGGTGAACTAATTCCGAGAGAACACTATCCAATCTGTTAGCTAAAATTCGAGCAAAAACTTTTAGATCGCTATTTAACAAAGATATCGGGCGATAGCTACCATATTCCATACTGGAACAAATGATACTGCCAGGTATACCTCGGAACGTATCAAAAGTGACTTCATGGCTCTGGGACAGAGGGTGAAGCAGGTAGGTGCACAGGTGGTGTTCTCTTCAATCCTCCCTGTTGAGGGTAAAGGCCAAGGCAGAGAGGCTCGCATCCTGGAGATGAATGCATGGCTGCGTGGATGGTGTCTTCGAGAGCATTTTGGTTTCCTAGACCATGGGATGCTGTTCCAAGGGTTGCAGAGCAGAGATGGTATCCATCTGTCCAAGAAAGGTCAATGCATCTTTGGTAGTAGACTGGCTAATCTACTGAAAAGGGCTTTAAACTAGATTCGTTGGGGATGGGTGAAGAAAGCCCCCAGGTAAGTGAAAGCCCCCAGGTAGGTGATACATTAAATACCTTTATGGAAATGGGTAACAGGGGTAACACATGGAAAGCAGTGTGTATTAATGCCCGTAGCATGGGAAATAAGATCCCTGAAGTTGAAGCTTTGGTGGGAGTGGCTGACTTGGATTTAGTGGCAGTTACAGAAACATGGTTCACAGAAAACCATGACTGGGATGTAACTATACCTGGCTATACTTTATTCAGAAAGGACAGGGTAGGAAGAAGGGGAGGAGGAGTGGCACTATATGTAAAAACTACTATTAAAGCTTTGGAATTACAGAGCTTAAAAGGGAGAGAGGAGGCATTGTGGGTTAAACTAGAAAGAGGGAAAGAGAAATCTATTTGCATTGGTGTGATATACAGACCTCCCTCACAAGAGGAAGAGGTGGACAGAGAGTTAATTGAAGACATACGCAGCATTGCTAGGAAAGGGGAAGTGCTACTGCTAGGAGATTTCAATATGCCAGATGTTGATTGGCACATTCCTGCTGCAGTATCATCTAGAAGTAAGGAGATCCTGGATTCTCTACAGGGAGAACTATTCAGGCAATTGGTAACAGATCCCACACGTGAAGGGGCCATACTGGACTTGGTGCTTACCAATGGTGACAGTGTTTCTGATGTTGTAGTGGGAGATCATTTTGCATCCAGTGATCACCAGATGGTGTGGTTCAGTATTAGGACTAGGGCTGTTAGAATCCATTCCAAGGTGAAGATCTTAGACTTTAGGAAGACTAACTTTGCGAAGATGGGCCAATACCTCAGGGAGTCGTTAGTGGGATGGGAACAGCTGGGGGATGTAGAAAAACAGTGGGCAAAACTGAAAGGGGGTATTTTAAAGGCAACCAACCTTTTTGTTAAAATGGTAAATAAAGGCAAAAGGAACAGGAGACCGCTATGGTTTTCGAAGGAAGTAGCTGAAAAAGTGAAGAAAAAGAGGGAGGCCTTCATGAAATACAAGAGATCACAGAGAGAGGAAGGCAGGCATCTGTATTTGGAAAAACTTAGAGAAGCTAGCAAAGTAGTCAAGAAGGCAAAGATTCAAAAGGAGGAGGAAATAGCCAATGCAATAAAATGGGGGGATAAGACATTTTTCAGATATATTAGTGAGAAGAGGAAGGGCAAAAGTGGTATTGTCAGACTCAAGGGTGCAGGGGGGGAATATGTAGAAGCCGATAAGGATAAAGCGGAATTGCTTAACAAATATTTCTGTTCTGTGTTCACAGATAAAGAACCAGGAGCAGGACCTCAGAAAACACCCACAAATAAGAACAGAAGCGAGGGACATCTTGAACAATTTTCAGAAGACTGTGTTCGTGAGAAACTAGCTCAACTTAAAGTAGACAAAGCGATGGGACCGGATGGGATACACCCTAGAATACTGAGGGAACTTGGGGACGTTCTAGCAACAACACTGACTGACCTTTTCAATGCCTCGTTGGAGTCGGGAGTGGTGCCAAAGGACTGGAGAGAGGCTCATGTGGTGCCTTTACACAAAAGCGGAAGTAAGGATGTGGTTGAAAACTACAGGCCGGTTAGTTTAACTTCGGTGGTGAGTAAATTATTGGAAACGCTGCTGAAAGAGAAAATAGTGAGGTTTCTGGAGTCCGGCGGATTACAGGATCCGAGGCAGCATGGATTCACCAGAGGCAGGTCTTGTCAGACAAATCTGATCGATTTCTTTGACTGGGTGACCAGGGAGTTGGACCGAGGGAGAGCTCTAGATGTGGTGTATTTAGATTTCAGTAAAGCCTTTGACACTGTTCCTCACAGGCGACTTATAAACAAACTGAGCACCCTAGGGATGGACCCTAAAGTTACTGCTTGGGTTAGAAATTGGTTGGGTGGGAGGCGACAAAGAGTACAAGTAAATGGAGCTCACTCTGAGGAGAAGGATGTTACCAGTGGTGTGCCCCAGGGATCTGTCCTTGGTCCGATTGTTTTTAACATCTTTGTTAGTGATATAGCGGAAGGGCTGTCGGGTAAGGTTTGCCTCTTTGCGGATGATACCAAAATCTGTAATAGAGTAGACACCCAGGAAGGTGTAGATAACATGAGGAGGGATCTAGCTAAGCTTGAAGAATGGTCTAGAATTTGGCAGCTGGGATTTAATGTTAAAAAATGTAAGGTCATGCATTTGGGCTGCAGCAATCCAAGGGAGCAATACAGTATAGGAGGTGAAGTACTTTTGTCCACTAAAGAAGAGCGGGACCTAGGCGTGGTTTTGTCTGATGATCTTAAAGTAGCTAAACAGGTAGAAAAGGCGACGGCAAAAGCTAGAAGGATGCTTGGGTGCATACGGAGAGGAATGGCTAGCAGAAAAAAGGAGGTGATAATACCTCTGTATAAGTCTTTGGTGCGACCTCATTTGGAGTATGATGTGCAATTCTGGAGACCGCACCTTCAAAAGGATGTGAACAGGATGGAGTCGGTGCAGAGGGTTGCTACTAAAATGATTAATGGGCTTCATTATAAAGCATATGAGGACAGACTTAAGGATCTTAATATGTACACCTTAGAGGAAAGGCGGGATAGAGGTGATATGATTGAGATGTTTAAATACCTCCGTGGCATAAATGTTCAGGGAGAGAGCCTCTTTCAATTGAAAGTAAGTTCTGCTATGAGGGGACATGGGATGAGGGTGAAGGGAGATAGATTCAGGAGTGATATGCGGAAATATTTCTTTACGGAAAGAGTAGTGGATCCATGGAATAGTCTCCCAGTGGAGGTGGTAGAGATGAGGACAGTAACTGAATTCAAAAAAGCATGGGACCAACACAGAGGATCTCTAAAGGTAGAAAGTGGACTGTTGTAGTTGTTGTTATGGAAGGACAGACTAAATGGGCCTTGTGGTCTTTTTCTGTCATCATGTTTCTATGTTTCTATATTCCTCATGGGATCAGCTTCCCTTAGCAATAAGGGAGATTTCCGCATCGTACATAGTTGGAGGCAAGGAGCCGGCAGCTAGAGCCTCATTAAATACTCATTGCATTACCGGCGCCAGTGTGTCTTAATTCCTTATACCATTCTATTGGGAATCCTTCTGATCCCATTACGTTTCCTGAGCCTAGTGAGGATATGGCCAGGGTGATCTCAGGGACAGATATATCACTATCTAGCAAGGCATGCTGCTGGGCAGAGACCTCAGGAAGTCTAATCTGGTCTAAGAAGGCAGTGATGGCTGCGGGGCTTGCAGAGATATCTGAAGTGTACAGAAGGGAATAGAAATCCCTAAATGCCTGAGTAATCCCAGAGCTATCCTTCCAGAGCACACGATGTTCACCATATACCGCACTGATAAATCTACTTCTACATTTCCGGCGAAGTTGCCATGCCAGCAGCTTACCTACTTTGCCACCATATTCTATAAAATTCTGTTTAGACAATCAAAGCAAAAATTCCAACTTCTCTGTTTCAATAGAGTCAATCTGATGCCTAACTTCCAACAAATGGCGATAAACCTTGCAACTGCCAGTTCTCTCATGTTTGCTCTGTAATTGCGTCAACTGTGTCTGCAGGCGAATCGGGTTAGCTTCCCGCTGCCACTTCCACCTGGCCGCCAACTGTAGCAATTGCCCTCCCATATAGACCTTGCTGGTCTCCCATAGCAAGCTAGCATTAATTTCCTCACTGTCGTTGACGGCAAGAAAATCGGTCCACCACTGGCGTATCAGCTGTTGTACCCCTTCCTCTTGGATTAATCGGACATTTGCTCACTGGTGTTGCCCACCCACTGCTAAACCAAACCTCCCTGGAGCTAATACCAAAGATACCATACCATGATCACTCATCCTCTACTGTCCCCAGTGTGGCTGCTGAGAGGGTGACTTTGGCCCCTCTCAGCCTTCTGGCTGAGGTGGAGGACTTTCTGCTGGCCTCTTGCAAGGCCTCTACTAGGAAGGCTTACAGTACACCCTCAAATGGCGCAGGTTCTCTACTTGGTGTGCCAAACGTGGGGTTCTGGTGTTACAGTACCTTCTCCACCGGGCTCAAGTCTATCTCCATCCGAGTGCATCTGAGTGCCCTGGTGGCGCACCACCATATGGTGGATGGTAAGCCCCTCTCGGTCCAATCCTTAGTGACCCATTTCCTGTGGGGCCTGCTCTTATTGAAACCCCCAGTTCACCCTCTGGCAACCGTATGGGACCTCAACGTCGTGTTGGGGTAGCTCACTCGCCCGCCCTTCGAGCCTCTGGCTACTTGCCACCTTCGCTACCTCTCTTGGAAGATGGTTTTCCTGGTTGTGCTTACCTCCACTCGCAGAGTTAGCGAGCTCCAAGCCCTTGTGGCAGAGACACCTTATACCAGGTTCTACATGCACGCACCCCAAATTCCTGCTGATAGTCATGTCGTCCTTCCATCTTAACTAGGAAGTGGTGCTTCCTACCTTCTTTCCAAGACCTCACTCCGGTCGGGCGGAGATGGTCCTTCACACCTTGGACTGTAAGAGGGCTTTGTCCTTCTATATCCAATACACTCAGGGCCACCACAAAGCTTCGTAGTTTTTCATCTCCTATGACCCCAATAGGCTGGGGGAGATGGTGACCAAGCGTACACTGTCCACATGGGTGGCGGACTGTATCGTCCTTGCTTATGAGCAAGTGAGGCTCCCGCTGGAAGGCCGCATCACGGCACACCGTGTCAGGGCCATGGCAGCTTCGGTGGCAAACTTGCGCTCCGTCCCAATGGTGGACATCTGCTGGACCGCCACCTGGTCTTCAGTCCATACCTTCACAGCCCATTACTGCCTGGAAATAGAGTCCCGACGGGACAGTGTCTTTGGCCAGGCTGTGCTCCGTAACCTTTTCGGGGTCTAGGCAACTCCTACCCTCCGACCCTTCTGTGTTCAGGCTACCGGAGTGCTGATTTCATCAGACACAGAGGACCTTACTGTGGTCTGTGGGCATAGACTCAATTGCTGCTGCTTGCAGCTCCCCGCGAGGGAGCCCTGGTTTTTGCTATGGGCTTTTGGTAGCCTGTAGCTGGGGAGTCCCACATGTGAGGACTGACTTCCTGCTTGTTTCCAGAGAAAGCATAGTTACTCACCAGTAACAGGTGTTCTCCGGGGACAGCAGGAATCAGTCCTCACAACCCTCCCTCCTCCCCTTGGAGTTGTCCTGTACCATCTTTTATTTTTGCCGTCTTTTAGCTATGTCATCTGACTGAGCAAGATGGCACCCTTGGGCGGGAAGGGGACCACGCGTGCATGGTGTCATCTCCCAAAGGCTTTCTTTGAAGCTGGGGGGATGCTTCCACGAGGGCTCTGTCGGTGCCGACATCACCCATATGTGAGGACTGATTCCTTCTGTCCCTGGAGAACACCTGTTACAGGTGAATAACTACGCTGAACCACTCAAGCAGTGCTGGAAATTCCAATTTCATTAAATTTCTGTAATAACAGGGGATGATCAACTGTATCAAAAGCTGCGGAAACATCAAGTAAAACCAAGAAAAATGACCTCCCCTGATTGAAGCCTTGAAGAAACTAATCCATGTTGAACTCTAAATCCAAACTGATAAGCTCTAGTTCATCTATAGATTGTTGAAGTTGTACATGAATCAGCTTCTCCATAACCTTAGCTAGAAAAGATATTGATGAAACTGGTCGATAATTTAAGGGTTTAGTTTTATCAAGAGACGACTGTTTAAGAATGGGATTAACAGAGGCTTTTTTTTTTTAAGAATGTCTGGGACAACATCTTCAGAGAAGGATTTAATAATATTCTGGTGATAAACGGACAAATATCTTTAAGTGCCTTAAACATTTTGATGAGGCAACCATCTAAAGGGCTAAAAGTATTGTTTAAAGATGCAGCAGTTTCTTTGTAACTGATCTAATGATACAGGAGTGAATGTTTCCCATTAATCAAAATCAGGGGACAATGATTTCAGGAAAACTGGAACAGAGACCGCTAATTTTAACATTGAAAGACACTATAGATTCTTGGTGATCAGTCAACATATGTTCGTTTAGACTGGCTTGATAATGAATTAGTTGCTGAACTACTGAAAAAAGATGAGTGAGTTGTCCAAATCATGAAGAAATTTGTTTCTTATAGTACTTTTTTTAAGCCTTAAAAGCAACTTCACTATAAATATGAAAACATTACAAGTACTCTTGTTGCGCATAAAAATCCAGAGATGTTCTCCATTTTCTGTCTCTCTTATGTAACACTTTCCTTTTCTCTTTCAGAGCTAGATAGCCAAGTGGTCATAATGGCATTTTTACATAATAAATGCCATACTGGGTCAGACCAATGTCCATCAAGCTCAGTATCCTGTTTCCAACAGTAGCCAATCCAGGTCACAAGTACCTGGCAGGTTCCCAAAAAGGTACACAGGTTCTACAATGCTTGTCCTGAGGCAAGCAGAGGATTTCCCAGGTCCTGTTTAATAATGGTTTATGGACCTTTCCTCCAGGAACGTGACTACTACTTCCTTAAGTGGTGCATCGATTATTTACAGGTTATCAAGGTTTTAAAGTTTAGAGATCCACATATGTCTAACTTATATTCCAGTCGCACCAGCTTGCGTTTTTGATTTTAATTAATACAAGAACTGAAATCAACTTTCATATTCAGTAACAAGGCTGTGGTCAGACCATGGCATGAAATCAGAAGCAGCAGCTAATCTCTTGTTGCCAAATAATTCTTCCAAAAAGACTAAATCTAAGGTATCTCCCATTGCAAATGCAATGTGTGCCTTCTCCCATTACATGCGCAGAATCAGAAATAACCCAGGTAAACCTAAAGAATTCAAAATTTTGTAAAAAATGATTACAGGAATGATTACATTGGAGTCTAAGGTGTAAATTAACGTCTCCTAACTTTAGTATGGGGCCAGCTGTCAACAGTTTAATCAAGGTGAAGATATCAGATTCCAATAATCCTGGGGTGCGGTAAACTTAACAAGCGTTAATGAGATCAGACTCAACAAAAGTGTCTCATATGGGGAGGGAGGAGTGGCCTAATGGTTGGGGCAAGTTACCATAGGCCGGAAGGTCGGGGGTTCAAATCTCACTAGAGGACAGCAATCTTGGGCCAGAAGGACTGGGGTTTCTAGTCCCCCAGGTGTTTCCTGTGGTCTTGGGCAAGCCACTCAACCCTCCATTGCCCATGTTCCCTGTAAAATAGTTATCTCCAAGTTATAATGCCCTGTTCAATGTAATTTCAGTTTGTTCAATGTAAACCACCTTGATATCATGAAAGGCGGTATATAAGAAATGTTAAATAAATAAATGAATCCTCAATGTTACAATCGCAACACTGTAAAGCAAGTTCAGGCATGGTTTGGATAAGTAAGAAGGAGGACATAATTGATTCTAATGGTTTGTATCAGTTCAGGTACTCAGGATTCAGTTATTCAAAAAATATCAAGTCTCTTATCTATTAATCAAAAATACAAGCAATCTTAACCGCTCTGATGTGAAAGTAAAGGGCGGCATATCAAATGCCTAAACCATAACCATAACCATTTCTAACTGGCCTTGAGTTAATCATATTATATGTGGATAAACTCTGATTCATTACAGAACCTAAGTTGATCAATTTACTCTGAGGGTGTAGGGCAAATAAGTGTCTCCGAGATCGAGGTTTCTTATGATAAGGTGGTAATATACCATAATGACCTTGGGCAGTAAGCAGGAATAGTGACTGATAGAAACAGGGCGGTACCAAGGGCTGTGGCAACACTGCAGCTGCACAGGGCACAAGTAAGGAAGGGGATGCTAATATCACTGGGCTTCCAGGAAGCCCGATAAAAGCAACAGGTGTGGGGGGGGGGAGGGGGGTTTACCAGGTTCACCAGTCACACAGGGCACATTGCTAGCTTGGTACGATCTACAGTGAAGATTTTGCTTGTTCTCATGTAAGGAAAATCAAATACAAATATGCAGGGGAAAAACTGTCTCTTCTCTTACTTTTTATTTTCAGGTTTTCTCCATTGTGTTTCTGCATTTTAGCATTAGGAGAGGGACCGTGCCCAGGGGCGGCCCAAGGGGGGTGCGGGACCATGTGCAGAGACTTGGTGCGGGGCCTAATTTGCATAAATATTTGCATAATGTTACCATACATTAACTTTTAGTAAACATGATTCTTAATGAATGTATGGATAAAGAAAGACTAAAAGATTTCTACATTACCATAATCCAGTGCCAACCGCCAGACACATTAGGAACTACTACAAACACTGCTCATTTAGAACCCATAGCAAACCCGCCGTATCGTAACAGCACTACCAGGACTCAGAAAGCACCATACCCTACCTATCAAAAGGCAACACTGCAAATATTAAACCAATACATTTCAGAGAATACATGACCTACTGGGGAAAGAGAACAAGTGGCAATCTCAAATAGGAATTACGTAAACAGAATACCTCAGCTCAGTTACACATGCAGAACATAGACCGTCACCAAACAAGAAATCACAATGTAGAAACAGGAAGACAAAAGCCAAACTTGGAATGTACAACACTGTAGAAATAAAACTATAAATTAATTTCCTCTTGTACTAAACAAAGTGCAGATGTTAATGATGCACATTTCCCAGAGCTGACATATTCCAGATAACAAATTCAAAATAAAGAGATATTTTTCTACCTTTTGTGCATTTTTTTTCAGTTGCAATTGCTCCAGCCACGTCTTCTGGTTTCTTTGTGTCTTCTGCTAACTCTCCATCGTCTGCTGTCCATTTGTCCTTTCTCCTCTCCTAGCTTTTTTTTCCATTCTCTCTCTACATCTGCTTTAACATACTAATCTTTCTCCTTTTGCTCTTTCCTCATTCCTATTTCATCCACTCAAATTTTACCCCTCCATCCTCAATCCCCACTTACTCTCCCAATACCCAGCCAATTGTACATTTTTCTTCCCTCCCACACAAAATATTTTTCCCCTCTCCATTTCACTCTCCCAGCTCCATTCCATTCTAATCCTCCCCCAACATCAGCTCCCTTCTAGTTCCAGCCCCACCCAGCATCCGCTCCCTTCTAGTCCCCGCATCAGCCCATTTCCAGTCCTAGCCCCCCACCAGCCCATTTCCAATCCTATCCTAGCCCCACCATCAGCCCATTTCCAGTCCTATTCGAGTCCCTCCATCAGCTCATTTCCAATCCCAGCCCCCCATCAGCCCATTTCTAGTCCTTTCCTAGCCCCACCATCAGCCTATGTCAAATCCTAGCTCCCCTCCACTCAGCCCATTTCCAAACCAAGCCCACCATGAGCCTACTTCCAGTTCTAGCCCCTCCATGTGTCCATTTCAAGCCAAGCCCCCACCACAGCCCATTTCCAATATTAGCACCCCCCCAACAGCCCATTTCCAGTCCTATCCTAGCCCCTCCATCAGTCCATTTCCTGTCCTAGCTCCCCCCCACTCAGCCCATTTCCAGTCCTAGCTCCCTCCCCTCACAGCCCATTTCCATTCCAAACCCCCGTCCCCATCAGCTATTTGCAGTTCAAGCCCCCACTTCCACTCAGCCCATTTCTAGTCCTAGCAACCCCCCCATTCCATTTACAGTCCTAGCCCCCTCATAGCCCATTACCAGTCTTAACCCTTCCCTCAGCTCACCTCTAGGCCTAACCCCCCCATCACCCCATTTTCAGTCTTAGCCCCCCCATTACCAGTCCTAACCCCCCTCCCCCCCATCAGCCCAGATAAATTTAAAACTAAAAAAAAATAGACCTGGCTGCTGCCACCGTGGCAGCAGCAGAATCAAGGGCCCCGCAGCCCGCCGCCTGCCCAGTAGAGCCCTCCCAGCCCTCCATCAGAGCGGGCTTTCAGAGCCGCGAAAAGAGTGTTTCCCTCTCGCGGCTCTGTTAAGCCTGCCGGGGCTGATGGGAAACAGGAAATGCCCATTTCCCATCAGCCCCGGCGGGCTTAACAGAGCCGCGAGAAAGAAACTCTCTCTGCGCGGCTCTGAAAGCCGCCACTGATGGAGCTGATGCCGGGAGGGCTCTGCCGGGAAGGCGGGGAGGCCGCAGGGCTCTTGATTCTGCTGCTGCCACAGCGGTAGCGGTAGCGGCAGCAGCCAGGGTTTTTTGTTGTTTTTTTTACTAATGCAACTTCATTATTTTAGTTTTAAAGTTTTAATGCAGAATGTTGTTTGCGCAGGGCCCCCTGAAACGTGGGACCCTGTGCAAACAACATTCTTGCTCAATGGACGGGCCAGCCCTGACCGTGCCAGAGGGAGGGAGGAAAGGAAAAAAAAAGAAAGAGAGAGGAGGCGAGGGGAGCATGAAAGGAAAGGGAAAGGGACCTTTATTTCTTTATCTGTATTTTTTATTCCGTCTTCTCTGGGAATCGAGGTGCTTTACAATCAACAATAACATAACGGTTTACAAAAAACTTCTGGATAACAGGTTTACATAAAACATAAAATTTCTAAACAGGGACCTTTCCAGGGAAGGAGAGAAGTGGGGGGAGGTGTTTTTCATAAAGGGGTATGTGGATTATACAAGGGCTACCAAACACTGTATCTCGCTGTATCTCGCAGATCTTGTTCATTTGCATGCTTCTCCCCATCTGCTTCAGTCTATTCACAACAACCCTTCCCTCCCCTGCTTGCAAACACCTTGAACTAACCCGCCACTCTGCTTTTTTCTTTCTGGGACCCACACTTTGGAATTCTCTGCCAGCCACACTCCGTTCAGAACTCTCCTTCTAGAAATTCAAGAGCATTTCAAAAACCCATTTATTCCATCTCACCTTTGATCTTCCCCACCCCCAGCCATGATCGCCTATCCTCTCTATCTGGTTGGCTTATCCTATGAATGTTCTCTACCTTTCCACTGTGTGTACTATTCTCTTTTCTTTCATTCTGTTGATGGTGTTCCTTCCTATCTCTGATTTGCAGCCCGTGTAGTAGTTATTGTAAACCGCGCTGACACTACTGCTTGAGCGGTCTATCAAGCAATGCAATAAAGATAAAGATAGGGTTCATATTACTTTAGCATTGTATAACACTATATTTACCACCAATTGCATGCTCTAAGTAATAATTATTATTCTCAGGCATAAGAAAGAAAAGAAAATGAGACTAAGAAATCTTATAAATACACAACGATCAGCTCTGGACAACTTGCACATGGACACGCATTCTGATTTTTAACCTTTCAAGGCATATCAAATTTTTAAATCAATAACTAGTATTATTGTCTTTTAACCCCACTGCATTAATTTGTGTTTTAAGCACAGATGAAAGGCTGCAGTAGATTCACTCTGAAACATATTATGTTTCTTGGGATCTGGCAGTATAAAAGCTAAAAAGGCAGAAACGTTACTCTTCATTAGTAAGCCTTATGCCCCAATTCACGCTCAATCTGTCTCTTTTGAAGTCTACTGACTGGAGGCTGGCCATTTTCACCCTGCAATAAATGTAAGCAATATCTAGACACATCCTTCCAACCCTAAGAAGTAGCTTAACATGCAAGCAGCATAACAGACATGGCCTTTGAAAGAGGTGCCTGCACCATGCAAAGTCATTTTCATTCTGCAGCAGATCCCGCCAGTCAGGCTTACATCTGATCCATCCTGCCACTCTCCGACATTACACTGGGCATCCATTAGAGGAAGTCGGGAACCACTCACAGTATCACATCTTCCAGCTTCTCCACCTTACACATTACCATTTCTGGAATGGTAGTTAGAACTGCTTCACCTGAGATGGTCGCTTATTGATGCTCAGGATGGACTGGGTTCTAGCATAAATATATACAATATTTACTGTCTATGAAGCTAGAGGAGGGGTGGGGTGGGGCCTCACTGCTCTAAGAACATAAGAACATAAGATATGCCATACTGGGTCAGACCAAGGTCCATCAAGCTCAGTATCCTGTTTCCAACAGTGGCCAATCTAGGTAGCTTCATTGCATGTCCCCTAGACTTTCTATATTCTGATAACGTAAACAATCGATCTACGTTTACCCGTTCCACTCTGTTCATTAATTTATAGACTTCCATCATATCTCCCCTCAGCCGTCTCTTTTCCAGGTTAAAGAGCCCTAAACCTTTTTAGCCTCTCTTCATAGGGGTATCCTTCCATCCCCTTTACCATTTTGGTGGATCTTCTCTGAACCTTTTCTAATAACGCTATATCCTTTTTAAGATACGGTGACCAGAATTGCACACAATATTCAAGGTGAGGTTTCACCATGGAACGATATAGAGGCATTATGATATCCTTTGTTTTATTTTCCATTCCTTTCCTTATGATACCTAGCATCCTATTTGCTCTCTTGGCCGCTCTTGGCTCCAGCTCCAGCTCTTGGCTCCAGCTTCCTCTAACAGCTGCCGAAGTGAAGCGTGTCTTTTCCCTTCACCTCGGCAGCTGTATTGACATTTAGAACGCTGCTGTGCCAAGCACGGGAAACAAGAAGTTCTCTTTGACCTCGGCGCGGCAGCGTTCCAAACGTCAGTACAGCTGCCGAAGTGAAGGGAAAAGGCGCGCTTCAGCGGCTGTAGAGGTGAGCCAGGGCCTCTCCAGCTCCCTCTTAGCTAGTCGCTGGGTTCTTCGGGAGGGGAGCAGGGGGCTTGGACTGAAAATGGGCTGGGGAGTTAATAGGACTGGAAATGGGCTGTGGGGTGTTGCTAGGACTGAAAATGGGCTGGGGGGTTACTAGGATGATATAGGCTGTGAGGGGGGGTTGCTAGGACTGGAAATGGGCTGGGGGTTACTAGGATGATATAAACTGTGGGGGGGGGTCGCTAGGACTGGAAATGGGCTGGGGGGTTATTAGGACTGGAAATGGGCTGGGGGGGGGGTTGCTAGGATTTGAAAAGGGCGGGGGGGTTAATAGGACTGGAAATGGGCTATGGGGGCGTTGCTAGGACTGAAATTGGGCTGTGGGGGGAGGGTTACTAGGACTGAATGGGCTGAGTGGAGGGGGGCTTGAACTGCAAATAGTTGATAGGAAGGAGGGCTTGGAATGGAAGTGGGCTGTGAGGGGAGGGAGCTAGGACTGGAAATGGACTGGAGGGAAGGCTTGAACTGGAAAAAGCTAATGGGGAGGGGGCTTGGACTGGAAGTGGGCTGTGGGAGGGGAGCTAGGACTGGAAATGGGCTGAGTGGGGGGCTAGGATAGGACTGGACATGAGCTGTTGAGGGGCTAGGATTGGAAATGGGCTGTGGTGGGGGCTTGGATTGAAATGGACTCATGGAGGGCTAAGACTGGAAATAGGCTCATGGAGGGCTTGGATTGGAAATGGGTTGAGTGGAGGGGAGCAAAGATTGGAAATGGGCTGATGGTGGGGCTAGGAAGACTAGAAATGGGCTGATGGGGGGTGGGATTGGAAATGAGCTGATGGACGGGCTTGGATAGGACTGGAAACGGATGGGGAGCTAGGACTAGAAATGGGCTGGGGGGGTGTTACTAGGACTGAAAATGGGTGTGGGGGGGTTGCTAGGACTGAAAATGGGCTGTGGGGGAGGGTTACTAGGACTGGAAATGGGCTGTGGGGGTTGCTAAGACTGGAAATGGGCTGAGTGGAGGGGGCTTGAACTGCAAATAGCTGATGGGGAGGGGGGCTTGGACTGGAAATGGTCTGAGTGGGGGGAGCTAGGACAGGAAATGGGCTGATGGAGGGGCTAGGATAGGACTGGACATGGGCGGTTGAGGGGCTAGGATTGGAAATGGGCTGTGGTGGGGGCTTGGATTGAAATGGACTCATGGAGGGCTAAGACTGGAAATAGGCTCATGGGGGGCTTGAATTGGAAATGGGCTGAATGGAAGGGAGTTAGGATTGGAAAAGGGCTGATGGTGGGGCTAGGAAAGGACTAGAAATGGGGGCTGATGGGGGCCTGGGATTGGAAATGAGCTGATGAAGGGGCTGGAAATGGA
Source organism: Ichthyophis bannanicus (assembly GCA_033557465.1). Classification (NCBI taxonomy): domain Eukaryota; kingdom Metazoa; phylum Chordata; class Amphibia; order Gymnophiona; family Ichthyophiidae; genus Ichthyophis; species Ichthyophis bannanicus. Next base: position 233,756,614 of record CM066042.1, read on the forward strand.
TGGGAGAGCTAGAACTAGAAATGGGCTGATGGTGGGGCTCGGACTGGAAATGGGATGATGCGGGGACTAGAAGGGAGCGGATGCTGGGTGGGGCTGGAACTAGAAGGGAGCTGATGTTGGAGGAGGATTATAATAGGATGGGGCTGGGAGAGTGAAATGGAGAGGGGAAAAATATTTTGTGCTGGAGGGAAGAAAAATCTACAATTGCCTGGGTATTGGGAGAGTAAGTGGGGATTGAGGATGGAGGGGTAAAATTTGAGTGGATGAAGAAGGAATAAAGAAAGAGATGGAGGAAAGCAAAAGGAGAAAGATTAGCATGTTAAAGCAGATGTAGAGAAAGAATGGAAAAAAAACTAGGAGAGAGAAGAAAGGACAAATGGACAGCAGACGATGGAGAGTTAACAGAAGACACAAAGAAACCAGAAGAAAGTGGCTGGAGCAATTGCAACTGAAAAAAAATGCACAAAAGGTAGAAAAATATCTCTTTATCTTGAATTTACTAAAAGAAATATGTCAGCTCTGGGAAATGTGCGTCTTTAATGTCTGCATTTTGTTTAGTACAAGTGGAAATTAATTTATAGCTTTATTTCTGCAGTGTTGTATATTCCAAGTTTGGCTTTTGGGGTTCCCAGTTTAATTATTGTCTTTCTATTTCTAAATTGTGATCCTTTGTTCTTTGTTTGGTGATACATAGTCTATGTTCTGCATATGTAACCGAGCTGAGATATTCTGTTTATATAGTTTATATTTGATAGTGCCACTTGTTCTCTTTTCCCAGTAGGTCATGTATTGTTATTCTCTGAAATGTATTTGTTTAATATTTGCAGTGTTGCCTTTTGATAAGTAGGGTATGATCCTTTGTGAGTCCTGGTAGTGCTGTTAGGATACGGCGGGTTTGCTATGGGTTCTAAATGGGCAGTGTTTGTAGTAGTTCCTAATGTGCCTGGCAGTTGGCACTGGATTATAGTAACGTAGAAATCTTTTAGTCTTTCTTTATCCATACACTAACGTTTAGTAAACATGCCTCTTAATGAGTATGTTAACATTATGCAAATGTATATGCAAATGAGGCCCTTATGCAAATGAGGCCCCTCACCAAGTCTCCACACATGGCCCCGCACCCCCCTTGGGCTGCCCATGCATGTACAGTAGCTGGTTTAATCTACTTCAATCATTTGAAACATTTATAGTTCAGCGCCTTTGAAGGCTAAAAAGCCTTGCATACAGATATTTCAGGAGCCATACTAATGGATGCATTCTTTATGCACTCAATTTAAACCTTCAGAGCATGTTAATAAAGTGCTTGCATTGCAAAATTAGATCACTATGAAAATCAAGCACTTGGAACCCCCAGAAGATTTTCCAAGTTTTTCATACATAAACTCAAGTTTTACTTTAGAAATTCAGAGAATTCCTACAATAAAGGATGACTGTGGATCTGCAGTCTAAAAGCCTCTCTATGCTGTAGGTCTTGGAACCGCTGAGCACTGCTCTTGCACAGAACTTTCATCTCCGGCATTATGCCTAATTCACAAGGTTGGCATGTTCTCATAGGCGTCCTCAGCTGGTATCGTGATCTTTGCACCCTGAAAAAAGCCACCGCACGATGGCTGAAACATCAGTTCCACCTGCTAAGATGTGGCATGACCTGGAAAACTGCAAAGATCAAGGTTAGTATTTATGGAAAGCTGGCTCATTCATGCTCTTTGAAAGTTGCTCTAAGCGGTCGCTATCTGAAACATACAACTATAAATCACCGAATCTGAGTTAGTTGGACTTAACTCGGTCACAGGCTCTAGGAATCTTTTTAAACTAGTTTTTCCAAACTTTTTGGTAGATTTATTGAAACCTGAAATCCTTTATTAATGCAAAAGATGGATGCGGTAAAGATGTATGGCAGTATCACATTCCCCTACTCTTGGCATTTTAACCAATTTCCTCAGGCAATCCATGGGCCGATTCATTAAAAAGAGTAACACACATGGGAGGTGCTCACCAGCTGTGAGCACATCCAAAAGTCCCTGCAAGAATCCACAGCCTTCCACTGGTCTGATGATATCAATCAGGCGTTCTCATTAAAGGGCCAGAGACTGGTCTAATTTTGAGGATATCACCAATGAATATTAATCACATGCATTTACATATGTATGGTCTAAGAACATGACTAATTTGCATCACTAAAACCAGGCCCCTTTGTGCTCTTTGAGGAATGGCGTTAAAGACTTGCTCCTAAATCAGATCTTGGGTTTCAAGAGGTATCAGGGAACACCAATAATAAATGCGTTAACAGTCAAAAGGTTAAAAACCACAGAGAAGGAAGCGGTCCACCATGACCCTTGCCACCTGTGCATTCCATCACCCTGCAGAAGTAATCCAAAGCTGCCCATTCACAAAAAATGAGGAACATACAACAGCTCGGAGGAAATGGGGCTGCTGACAAGAGAGCCGCTTAAGTTCATGCAAAATTAATGAAACAAGCTGAAGACGCAGCACAGCAGACACATGTTTTAATTATTAACAGTGACTGAAGAAAAGAAAGATCATTTCCATTCTAATGATTCACCTAAAGTACCAGGGCACACGCGCTTTAGGAAAAAAAAAAAAAAAAAGCCAGTCACGACAACTATAAAATGAATTTATTATAGCTTGTGTGTGGCTTAGTGGGCAGTCAGCTGTATGCATCAACTCCTATGCTAGCTGCTGCATTAAAAACAATATCTCATATGATATTTAATTAAAAGATCTTCAATAGCCAACAATTTAGAATTCTGGATCAATAAATAAGGTGCAGAATGGAATGAAAGTCCATCAGAATAGCAATCTCCGAGCATTCGGCAGGACTGACACTTGATCATGATCTGGTTTGGATCCGCTTTCTCTCTGGACTTTATATATTTTTGACTCCGTAGTTCCTTCTTTCTTCTTTAGCTCAGTCAGATCGAGTGCTAGGATTCTGGCATCACAAGCCTCATTTGCAACTACGCCCTATTCCCCCTTCTAGTTTAAGAAACCCTCTGTTCCCACTCTAGCAATTGCAGTGATGTTACCGACGCCTAGCCAGGAGCTGCATAGGAAGCCCTGTACCATGGGCACTAAATCCCGCCACCAGCTGTTATTTCTATTCACAACACAGCTGCCTGGTGATGAGGGGATGGGAGCTATCAACACCACTCTTCAGTATTCCCAGATAAACCAAGGAATGGAAGACCTGACTCTGCGACTGAACATGGCAGTACACAGCATTTGCCAAGTAGGCCACTGGACTAGTCCACTTCTATGGACTTCTGTCTCCAATTTCTCTAGGAACAACAGGACTACAAGTTCATAGATGTAATGGGGAAAACAAGAATTAGGTCAGCCTCTCAGGGTTGATATGGGTCACACCTCACATTAAAGACTTACAAGCCAGAAGTCCATTTCTCCTTGTAAGATTCCATTTTTCCTAACACAGGCAAATGGGTACATGATGAGAGGTTTCAACTCAAACAAAAAATGCAATGTATGCCTTCGAGCAATGCTGACTCCTAGCGACCCAGCGGGTCCTAGGTTTTTTTGGTAGTACGATCGGAAGTAGATGGCCAGGCCTTTCTTCCAAAGCAATGGAGAATTAAGTGACTTGCCCAAGGCCACAAGGAGGGTTAGTGGGAATTGAACCCTGTTCTCTTGGTTACCAAGTCAGTGATCTAACAACTAGGCTACTCCACTCTTCAACTCAAACACCCGATGCAAAAAACTATGTTTTTATTGGATAAACGGCAAAAAAACACCCAAAAGAACGGCAAAAAAACCCTGCAAGAGATCCATCACTATGTTTTGTGCCTTTTCTCTGCTGACCACTCCTTAGCTGCATAAATGTATTCACGTGATCCCACTGAAAAAGGTCTGACTTCTCTCAATGGTTACTTTCCCTAATGTGGTCTGCTTAATTGGTCTTTTGGATGACTATATTGTGCTACACATACCGCTTTCCGTATTGCATCTATATGTTGTTGTTTTTTTTACTGTATGTTGTCATTTATGTTCTTTTGACCCTCGATTTTATTGTAAATCGCTATGATGCCACATAATGTGCCTATGGCGGTATATGAAAAACTTCACATAAATAAATAAATCCAGCAATGGTACCTGTGCCACCAAAACACTGATAAACATTGATTTTTTTGTGCTTTCAAAGAACCCTTAATTAGTTGAAAAATAAACACCAAAATTTATAATTTAAAAACAATGTCGCAGCTAGGGGGCGCTGTGGGTCATTTGTAGCCTGATTGGGTAGCCCTTCATCTCCTGTGAACCTTTATGTCATCAGTAGATGGCCATTCACAACATCCTTGACCGGGGTGACTATGCGATAGCAGTCACCTTAGACCTCACTGCAGCTTTTGATTTGGTTCATCACAGCCTACTTTTAACCTGTCTTTCAGCTGCTGAGATTCAAGGTGCAGTCCTCAATTGGTTTATTTCTTTTTTGAGTAATCAAAGTTATCAGGCACATTCAAAATGCCACCTCTGATCCATACTGCCCGCCATGTGGCATCCCTCAGGGCTCGGTTCTGTCCCCCATTCTCTTCAACCTCTTCTATTGCCATCATAATATAGGAGTCAGGCATCAATTTTTACATGTATGCGGATGATATCCTACTCCTTACCATTATTGACAGCATCTCACTTGATGTATAAACCTGAATTGATGAGAGAGGGGTCATTTCCACATAGCTCCATACTAAGGCATTGAAACTAAACCCTGCTAAAACAACTGCTACTTGGTTTGCTGGATTAAAAACAACTCCTGGAATTGCTCCCACTATAGGATCATCCCTTGTTTTCCTAATCCCATCATCTTTCTAGACTCAACCCTTCCTTTCTCCCCCATTATCTACTTTTCATAGTTGACCACCTTAACTTTACATCAGTTTCGAGCTATTTCCCCATTCCTTACTCAAACCACTCAAACTGCTCTAACCACAGTCCCATTTAGTACAGTTAGGTCGCGGTTGGATTACTGTAACTTAGTCTTGGCTGGTCTTCCCAGTTTACAGCTCAGACGACTTCAAACTATCCAAAACACTGCCCTCTGTGCACTTCTTATTCAGAACTGCTGGCTTCCATATCCACAGTGGATCCAGTTTACTGATTCTGACATATAAACATAGAAACATGATGGCAGAAAAAGACCACATTGCCTATCTAGTCTGCCCTTCCATATCAACCAGTACAACAGTCCTCTTTTTTCCTTTTATAGATCCTCTGTGTTTGTCCCATGCTTTTTTGAATTCAGATACTGTCATCATCTTTACCACCTCCACTGGGAGACTACTCCACGGATCCACCACTCTTTCTGTAAAGAAATATTTCCGCATATTGCTCCTGAGTCTATCCCCTTTCACCCTCATCCTATGTCCCCTTGTAGCAGAGCTTCCTTTCAAGTGAATGAGGCTCTCCTTCTGTGCATTTATACCATGGAGGTATTTAATTGTCTCAATCATATCACCTCTATCCCGCCTTTCCTCTAAAGTATACATATTAAGATCCATAAGTCTGTCCTCATATGCTTTATAACGAAGACCACTAACCATTTTAGTAGCCACCCTCTGTACCAACTCCAACCTGTTTATATCCTTTTGAAGGTGCGGTCTCCAGAATTGCACACAATACTCCAAATTAGGTCGCACCAAAGACCTATAACAGAGGCACTTTCTTCTGCTGGCCATTCCTCTCCCTATGCACCCAAGCATCCTTCTAGCTTTCGCCGTCGCCTTTTCTACCTGTTTAGCTACTTTAAGATCATAAGACACAATCACGCCTAGGTCCCGTTCTTCTTTTCTGGGCAGAAGTACTTCACCTCCTATACTATATCGCTCCCTTGGATTGCTGCAGCTCAAATGCATGACCTTGCATTTTTTGAACATTAAATCTCAGCTGCCAAATTCTAGACCATTCTTCAAGCTTAGCTAGATCCTTCCTCATGTTATCTACGCCTTCCTGGGTATCTACTCTATTGCAGATTTCGGTATCCGGAAAGAAGCAAACCTTTCCCAACAGTCCTTCACAATATAAGAATATAAGATATGTCATACTGGGTCAGACCAAGGTCCATCAAGCCCAGTATCCTGTTTCAAACAGTGGCCAATCTAGGTCATACGTACCTAGCAGCTTCCCCAAAAGACACAGGTTCCACAATGCTTGTATTGGGTCAAGCATTAATATCCTGGGTCCCTTCTTAATAATGGTTTATGGACCTTTCCTCCAGGAACTTGTCCAAACCTTCTTTAAACCCAGCTACACTAACAGCCTTTACTACATCCTCCGGTAACAAATTCCAGAGTTTGATTACACGTTGAGTGAAAAAATATTTTCTTTTATTAGTCTTAAATAGTTTACCCTGTAGCTTCATTGCATGTCCCCTAGTCTTCCTATATTCTGATAACAAACAATCGATCTACGTTTACAAGTTCCACTCCGTTCATTAACGTATAGACTACTATCACATCTCCCCTCAGCCGTCTCTTTTCCAAGTTAAAGAGCCCTAACCTTTTTAGCCTTTCTTCATAGGGGTATCCTTCCATCCCCTTTACCATTTTGGTGGCACTTCTCTGAACTTTTTCTAATAACGCTATATCCTTTTTAAGATACGGCGACCAGAATTGCACACAATATTCAAGGTGTGGTCTCACCATGGAATGATATAGAAGCATTATAATATCCTTTGTTTTATTTTCCATTCCTTTCCTTATGATACCTAGCATTATATTTGCTCTCTTGGCCGCCGATGCACACTGGGCAGAGGGTTTTTACATGTATCCACAATGAAGCCCAAATCTTTTTCCTGGGTGGTAGTTCCTAATGTGGAACCTTGCATCGTGTAACCATAGTTTGGGTTGTTCTTCCCTAGGTGCATAACTTTGCACTTGTCCACATTAAATTTCATCTGCCATTTTGATACAAAGTCTTCCAATTTATCAAGATCCTCTTGCAATTTTCCACAATCCTCTTGGGTTTTAACAACTTTAAATAGTTGTGTGTCATCTGCAAATTTGATGACCTCACTCGTTATTCCCTTTTCCAGGTAATTTATGAATATGTCAAAAAGCAGCGGACTCAGCACAGATTCTTGGGATACACCACTATTCACCTTTCTCCACTGGGAAAATTGGCCATTTAGCCCTAACCTCTGCTTTCTATCTTTTAACCAGTTCCTGATCCACAATAGTACACTGCCTCCTATCTCATGACTCTTTAGCTTTGCCAAAGGTCTCTGATGAGGGACCTTGTCAAAGGCTTTTTCTGAAAGTCCAAATACACTATATCAACTGACTCACCTTTGTCTACCTGTTTATTCACACCTTCAAAAAACATAACATTACTAAGACAAGATCTTCCTTTTCTAAAGCAATGTTGGCTGTCTCCCATTAAGCCATGACTATCTACATGTTCGGCAATTTTGTTCTTTATGATAGTTTCTACCATTTTTCCCGGTACTGACGTCAGGCTCACCGGTCTGCAGTTTCCCGGATCACCCTTGGAACCCTTTTTAAAAATTGGCGTTACGTTTGCCAACCTCCAATCTTCAGGTATTACAGATGATTTTAATGATAGCTCACAGATTACTAATAGCAGGTCTGCAAACTCATATTTCAGTTCTTCCAACACACTTGGATGTATATCATCCGGCCCAGGTGATTTGCTACTCTTCAGTTTATCTAATAGTTGTAATACATCTTCCCGATGTATCGATATTTCCTTCAATTCTTCCACACCTTTAAATGCTACTTCAGTCATGGGTAACATCCCTACATCTTCCTCAGTAAAGACCGAAGCAAAGAAGTCATTCAGTCTCTCCGCTATCGCCTTGTCGCCTCTTAGTGCACTTTTAACCCCTCTATCATCTAATGGACCAACTGACTCTCTCTGCTACGAATGTACTTGAAAAAGTCTATTACACGTTTTTGCTTCCACAGCAAGCTTCTTCTCAAATTCTCCCTTTGCCTGCCTTATCAATGCCTTGCATTTAACTTGCCACAGTGCTTGTGCTGTTTCCAGGTTTCGTCGTTTGGCTCTTTTTTCCATTTCCTGAAAGATGCTTTTTTTTGGCAACAGCCGCCTCTCTGACCTCACCTTTAAACCATGCTGGCAGTTTTTTGGACTTCCTTTCACTTTTCTTAAAGCGTGGAATACAGCTGGTCTGGGCTTCCAAGATAGTATTTTTCAACAACACCCAAGCTTGATGTAAGTCGTTAACCTTTGCAACTGTTCCTTCTAGTTTTTTCTTAACTATTTTCCTCATTTTATCATAGTCTCCCTTTCTAAAGTTAAAAGGTAGTAACTGTGGATCTCCTTACTATCCCTCCTCCATTAATTAAATCAAACGTGATCATGCTATGATCACTATTGCCAAGTGGCCCCACCACCCTTATCTCTTGCACCAGATCTGGTGTTCCACTAAGGACTAGGTCCAATATGGCTTCCCCTTTGGTCGGTTCATGAACCAGAGGCTCCAAGAAGCAGTCATTTATTTCATCTAGGAACTTTATTTCCCTAGCATGTCCTGACATGACTCTGACCCAGTCGATACCAGGGTAATTGAAATCACCCATTATTATTACTGTGCTGTAACTTTTGTTAGCTTCCTTGATTTCTTTGAGCATTTCATCATCTATTTGTTCATTCTGGACATGTGGTCGATAGTACACCCCAACTGCCATCGCCTTCCCCTTTTTACATGGAATTTCAATCCATAGAGATTCTACAGCAAATTTTGTTTCCTGCAAAACTTTAATCCTTTCTGTCTCAATGCCCTCTCTAAAATAGAGTGCAACCCCTCCACCAATTTGATCAGCTCTATCATTACGATATAGTTTGTACCCAGGTATCGCAGTGTCCTCCTTCCACCATGTCTCTGAGATTTCAATCATATCTAACCTCTCATTTAGTGCTATATATTCTAACTCTCCCATCTTATTTTTTAGACTTCTAGCATTTGCATACAAGCATTTTAGAGACTGTATTTTATTCATATTAATCTGGCTATTGGTAGGCATGGGTAATTTGGGATCTTTAAGCTCTGTCTGCTCCATACTCGAGGGCATTTGGGCTACTTTACTCTTTTTTTGGAACCTCTCTGCTTTTGGGAGTATCCTTCAAGGATACATTCTTCTGAACCATGCACTCTTGTGCGACTGTCGGCTTTCCCCTATTTAAAACACAGAAGAGAGCTTTCTGGTTAAATTTAGAACCCAGCAGAGAGCTTGTAGTTTAAATTTCATAAGAAGTTAGAGCCTAGCAGCAGCTAAGAGCTATAATTTAACTCAAATCAGAATATAGCTTAGCACAAAAGGCAAAACAGGGTCTGTACTCTTTGAGCAACAAATAAAGTCTTCTGGAGACCTTTACAAAGAGGCCTTCTACCTAGGGGGCAAGAGACCTGTGTAACCTTTTCAATAGGTGTTAACACCAGGTGGCACATCAAAAGGCCATTTTGAAATTCCCCTTCTATCCAAGCAAGGACTGTTAATTACCCAGTAAGTTGGTCACAGCATACATTAGCAGCACAGACATAAATAGCTCAACCAGAGCTCTGTGATCCTCTGTCTTGAAGGACTAGAAAAAGGGACTGTTACTTCTGGAGAGAGATCTGCAACTGTGAGTATATACTTCTGGTACTTTTCTAAAAGGAATTCTTTTTATTAAAGCTAATTAATCTGTGAACCCACTATTTTTTGTTAAATCAGTCAGGGCCTAGCAGCAGCAGTTTAAGTTTAAATTTAAAACACATAGAACTTTCTGGTTACATTTCATACCCAGCAGAGAGCTTGTAGTTTAAATGTTAAATGTAATGGTCACTCAGGGCCTAGTAACAGCAAAGTACTTTTAGTTTAAATTTAAAACACAGAAGAGAGCTTTCTGGTTAAATTTGGAACTCAGCAGAGAGCTTGTAGTTTACATTTAATAGTCACTCAGGGCCTAGCATCAGAAAAGTACTTTTAGTTTTAAAACACAGAAGAGAGCTTTCCGGTTACATTTGGAACCCAGCAGAGAGCTTGTAGTTTAAATTTCATAAGAAGTTAGAGCCTAGCAGCAGCTAAGAGCTATAATTTAAATCAAATCAGAATATAGCTTACCTCAGCAGCACAAGCAGGGTACTGTGTAGCAGCCCTCTTTTAATAAGTGGCCCTGGAGAAACTTCCTCAGTGCGAGAGGTTTTACATCACCTGGAGAACAGGTCCTACTTACAGGATCACTTCCTGCCACACCAGGGTGATGCTATCCTGTCAAGTGACCTCTCTCCTCCATGGCAACAGGGATGATGCCAGACTGGAGGTGGGACTTTTTTAATATTTTATTTAGAAGAATTTTTTCAATTATACAGTAAAACATTACAGTACAAGGAAATACGGCATATAGAAAAAAAACATAGAAAGAAAAATTTAAGGATAATTTCTATCCATGACAGTCCACTTATCGGGGAGTTCCTTAAAACCTTAAACAGAAAAGTACAAAATAACCAAAGCCAAGGTCATATCAACTTATAAAACCTTGGCCAACTAATACAGCCTGACAAGTTTCCCTCCTATCACCCCCACCAAAATTTGTAAAAGAAAGGAATATTAGAAACATCAAAGCGTCTTTTCCCTAGATAGTATCTACCTTTCCAAGTCAGATGATGTACAAAACACATATTTATCATATCCTAAAGTAACACAGCATTTGCAAGGATATCTTAAAAAGAAAGTTGCTCCGAGAGCAAGAACCCTAGGCTTTAACACCAGAAAAGCTTTCCTATGTTCTTGAGTACTGCGTGATACATCTGGAAAGATTGAAACAAAATCCCCACAGAATTTTACTTCTTTCTTTCTGAAATAGGCTTTAAAAATAATACTCTTATCCTCCTCGGAAGCCAAAGTAACAAGTAACGTTGCTCTAGAGGAAATATCATCATGTGTGTCCTCTAAAAAAGCAGTTTAATTAAATTTATCAAAGACCGAAAGGACGTCCCCCTCATCATTCACTACAGGTGATACATTTTTAATAGAAAGGTAATAACATTTAGTAATAATAATGGATTCAGCCAGAGGCAAGAGGAGGACGTCCTTGAGGTATTTCCGAAATAGAATCATAGGGGACAACAAAGAACAAACAGGAAAATTTAATATCCTCAAATTTTTTATACGCGATAAGTTTTCCAGATTCTCAAGTTTCTGGTGTAATATTCCACTCTCCTTTAAATGAGCAGATTGAAATTCAACGCAAGACTTAACTTGAGTGGCCATATTAGTCACCACGGAGCTTAAAGCTCCCACCTGTGAATCTAAAGTTTGAAATTTTGCAACTCTCTAGTGAATTGACATAAAGGAGGAACAATATCAACTAGAACTTGCTCAGTAAGAGATACTACTTTCCAAACATCTAACAACGAAACCGTGGAAACCTGGGGGTCTGAAATAGGGACAAGGGGCTCTTTCCAGGACACCACACTGGGGAGCACATTGTCCTTATGAGAGCAAACAGTGCTCTGGAATTCAGAAGACACTTCCAAAAAAACAGGGGGGGGGGGGAGAGGGGGAGTTCGCTCCACTGAGCTCAAACTTGCTCTGTTGGACAGAGGCAGGGGAAGTTCAGTACCTGGATTTTTCAGCCGTGGGGTAGAAATCACATGTTTGTCAAGAGTTATTATACCTGTTTCACTGTAAGCACAAATCACGAAATTGAGATGTGCAACTCTTATGTTCATTGTAAACCGCACTGATGTCGAATAGCGCGGTATAAAAGAGACTGCAAATAAATAAATAAATAAATAAGAGTCCCCGCCTGAGATGCTACCTGAGCGGCCTTCTTCTTCCGCTTTCCTCCTGGCATTTCCTCTACAGACAAACCAGCTCCTAAGGGGCTCACAAGGGGCGTATCCTGCCCCTTTGGACACGCCCCTTAGGAGCAAGCCCCAACAGAATGCCGTATAGACACAGCGAGATTTTTATCCAGGACAGAGAATGAAGTCAGCTGAGCTGTCCTGCACACGCTGGGAAATCTCAGCACCGGCTCCCTCAGCCTCCACGGGGTCAGACAGCAAGATGAAAGAACGCTCCCAGAAGTAAGTTTCACAGCAAAGCTTTTATCCAGGGCAGAGAATGACGTCAGCTGAGCTGTCCTGCACACGCCGGGAAATCTCAGCACCGGCTCCCGCAGCCTCCACGGTGTCAGACAGCAAGATGAAAGAACGCTCCCAGAAGTAAGTTTCACAGCAAAGATTTTATCCAGGGCAGAGAATGACGTCAGCTGAGCTGTCCTGCACACGCCGGGAAATCTCAGCACCAGCTCCCTCAGCCTTCACGGGGTCAGACAGCAAGATGAAAGAACGCTCCCCGGAGGTGGGACTTCAAGACTATATCCCTGTAGGTCTCGGCTATGTACCTCTATGTCTTTCTTATGTCTTCCAAGTCAGCTACTCTAGCCTCTAGAGAACGGGTTCGTTCCCTGAGAACAAAGAGCTCCTTGAACATAGTGTACACGTAAGACCTTTCACCAACTGGGAGAAAATCATATATGTGACACTCAATGCAAAAGAATGGAAAGCCCCCATCTTGCTGCTGGACTGCTGTCTGCATCTTAGTTTTAAGCTTGTGTTTAGATCTTTATGTTCTTTATTAAGGGTTGCTATGGATACTTATACTAATAAAATTGTACCTAATACGTTTAATATACCTTGATCACCTGAAGCTTAATTAATCTCAGGTCCTTAGTGTATGACTGATTTGGATAGAGCTGCACCTGAGAGCACCTCCTTTCCTTTAAGATGTGTACGTACCTATAAAGCTACGATTATCCCAGGGGTGGGTGGGTGTTGGGGAGGGAGGGAGGGAGGGAGGGAAATAACACTTATTAAAAGAGGGCTGCTACACAGTACCCTGTCCTGTGCTTCTGAGGTAAGCTGTGACCGACTTCCTGGGTGATTAACAGTCCTGCTTGGATAGGAGTCATCTTTCAAAATGGCCTTTTGACCTGCCACCTGGCGTTAACACCTATTGAAAACGTTTCACAGGTCTCTTGCCCCCTAGGTAGAAGGACTCTTTGTAAAGGTCTCTAGAAGACTATTTGTTGCTCAAAGAATACTGACCCTGTTTTGCCTTTTATGCTAAGTTATATTAAAGCTCTTTGCTGCTGCTAGGCTCTGACTTATTATGAAATTTAAACTAGAAGCTCTCTGCTGGGTTCTAAATTTAACCAGAAAGTTCTCTTCTGTTTTAAATTTAAACTAAAAGTACTTTGCTGATACTAGGCCCTGAGTGAATATTAAATTTAAACTACAAGCTCTCTGCTGGGTATGAAATCTAACCAGAAAGCTCTCTTCTGTGTTTTAAATTTAAACTGTTGCTACTAGGCCCTGACTGATTTAACAAATACACTGGGTTCACAGATTAATCAGCTTTAATCCAAAGAAGTCCCTTCTGAAAAATTCCCAGAAGTATATACTCTGTGACGCACCTCTACGTCCCTATTAGGCAGCCGCCTAGGGCCGTGAGGCGCGAGTTGCCTTTTAATGTAAGAACAGTCTGTAGTCGAGTGTTATAGGCAAAAATAAATACAGGCCTTTATTCCCCTTCCCTTAAAGACTTCCTTTTTAACAGCAACAGAGGACAAACAAAACAACTGTTTCTTCACAGCAAAATAAACTCTTTTCTCCAAGTAATTATCACAGTGCTTCAGCTTGCTTGTTCAACATAAAGATTCAATCTCATCTGAGAAACAGTGTGCAATCCATGGGACTGGATTCCAAATCACAGCTAGCGTTTTCCCACTGCATTGGCTCACAGTCTGGGTTTTCAGGTGGGTAACAATCCTTACAGCTGGTATTATCCCAACTCCCTCCTTGTGAGACACCGGTTATTCTAACAGGAAACTGCTCTATATAGACAGGGTTCTGGGCACCTGTACCTTGGGCAGTTTCTCCTGGAAATTCTCTCTCTTTCCAGTAATGAGGATTTTCCTCTAAGCTTCTAGCCTTTGCTTTAATGGCTGTGCCCACCTCTTGCCCTCTAGGTAAAATGGAGTACTTAGCTTTTCCTCCGTGGCAGTTAGCTTCCCCTCTTCCCTCTGTTATCCGGGCTTCTCTCTTTGGGCTGTGGAGTGCTCTTTCTCGGGATCTCCAGCCACCAGTAGTCTGGGCAGTTCTATAGCCACATTCTGGAGAGGCTTTTTTCCTGCTGCTCCTTGCTATCGGGACACACCCACTGCTTCCTGGATCCAGCAAGCTCTCCTGTCTGTGACGTCTGCTTTCCACCTGGTTTCTCACTCCTCCCAGGACGCTGCCCTCTCTGGCCTGAGAGACTCCTGCACTTGTCTCAGAGACTCCTGCTCTGCCTACCTCCCCCTGCTGGGATTTCCCGGCAGCTTTTATCTTCCTGTTTCTTGCACGTTGTACGTGCTTCCCTGAACAGGTGCTCCTGATTAGCGTTTTGGTTTTCTGCTGCGTCATGACTAGTGTGTGGAAACCTGGTTCCACTACTCTTTTGCTCCTTGTAAAGCACAGTTACTTACCTGTAACAGGTGATCTCCGGAACAGCAGGAATTAGTCTTCACATATGGGGGGGGTTCGTCGGCGCCGACGGAGCCCGCATGGGAATGCTCCCCAGCATCCAATCAGAAGGCTTTTGGGAGCATCCCTCGCGCCTGCACGGTAGCTTCCCGCCCTTCCCACTGCCTCTCCCCAGTTGCGTTTCATAGCTGAGACCGAAGGAGAGGAGAGGAAGGAAGAGAGAGAGAGAGAGAGTTACAACTCCTAGGGGAGGCGGGTGGGTTGTGAAGACTAATTCCTGCTGTTCCGGAGATCACCTGTTACAGGTAAGTAACTGTGCTATCTCCAGGAACAAGCAGGAATGAGTCTTCACATATGGGGACTCCCTAGCTGAGGGTGCCAGAGGAGATCCCAGAATGCGCGCCCCTGGACAGGGCGGCGTCATCTAACCTGGATCCCCGGCATCCCCTGAGGGATGGAGGATAGGAGTTGAGAAGAGTCGCCAAAGGCACAGCAACCTAAGACTACAGGTGGAGTCTTCAAAACCACTTTGACATCATTAAACCGTTAATGATCTAGCACAATCTAGAGCTTACCTACTGGATTGTAGAAGGCAGAGCTGCGACGGGTACTGTAGGTGCAGTAGCGCAGTCTTCAAGGGAACGTCATCGCAGATAGGACGAAGTTCCCCAGTCCGGGCGGGCTGGAGACGCAGGTGTCAACCGGCACCTGAAAAACGGCAGGTCTTCACGAGGAGCTCTAAGAGAAGCTGAGAACTCCCGTAGGAGCAGAGTCCCCAATCCGGAGGACTAAGCAGAAGACTGACCGATCTGGGAGAATCCAGCCCGGAGAAGAACAGGAGTGTACCCCGGGATATCGAGGGGTACACTGCCTACCCTAGCCGGCCAGGTGTAGGAAGACATTAGGTTCGAAAACCTCAAGACAAGGAGGCGTAAACCAAGGGGCTGTTGACTTCACAGCAAGTTTAAGCATAACCGGTCCGAGCACCCGAGCCGCAGGACGCAGGCAAGCGGGCCGGCCGGACCCCGTAAGAAAAAACAAAACGTCATTACCGACAATTGGGAGCAAGTCGGTACGACACAGGGCGCTATAAAATTTCCCAAGAGCGCACACCTGTACTGATATATATCCAATGACAGGTATAGATGTATATCGGGCTATAGGTGGGTCCGGGAACACCCACCCAGGTTATTAACCCAGTATGCACACGGGAGAACGATACTGCCAACTCGGACCGGCCCTTGATCCACAGGAGGGAGCCCACCCGGAAGGTGGCAAGGGAAAGGACCATCCAAGTGATGGGCCGATGTGCGTGGGGCAGGCCGATCGGCGAGGATAGCAGTATGGTTGCGTGACCGTCAGATCAGTTGGAAGGGAGCACATCAGGAGTACGTAGGCCCCTGAGGCGTCCGCCTGACAGCCACGCTGAAACCATGTCCTCCGTACCATAGGGAAGGCAGGAGGGTAGAAAAACCTACGGCCACGGTGTGACCGTGGGGGTCATCTCTGGCATATATAAAAACACCCCCCGGGGGTAGGACAATGCCCTCCGCCGCTCCGAAGAATGCATGGAGCGGAGCCGGGGATCGATCTGGGTCAGTGGAACTCCTGTCCACTGTAACCTGACAGACCCACGTGTTTTATCGCAAGAGCGGAGGCACCGACCCGAGGGCGGGGGTGGGCCGGCCCTGTCGAGGATTAGTGAGGCCCATGCTCGGAGAGTAGCGGCCAAGGCCTCCACTAGGAAAAGGAGATGCGGTGCGCGATCCCCTCAATCCGGGGGAACCCGGCAGAGGGGAGTCGAGGGACGTACCCGAGGGTAAGTCCGAAGAAGACTAGCATGGCCCTGAGGAGCCAGGCTAACCCAGTGTGGGAAGGGCCCCCCCCCCCGGGGGAGGGGGCCCAAACCTCCAATCTGAAAAGAACCACAGTGTAGAACTGGACAATAACTTCCGGTAAGAGGAGTTAAGCGCAAACTGCCGCGTACCGGAGCCTAAGGCTGCTTGGCAAGGGCAGCCTGGTGCGAGCTCAGGCACCGCCGACCGGCGTGAGATGTCCCCGGCATTGCCGCGCCCGGCAAGTGGGCAGAGGAATGACACTTCCTCTTCTTCGGAAAGGAGGGTCGGGAAGGACATCTCCTACCCCCGGGAGAAGGGGAGGGCCGCGGGCGGCCAGCGCCAAACAGGTCGGTGGCGCACTGAGCAACCTGCCGCAAGGCCTCGCCGTTGAAAAGGTTCTCCCCAGTGCACGGGGAAGTACCCAGATTATGTTGCGCCCAGCTGCACAAGTCGGAAGCCTGCAACCAGGCTGTACAACGCGCCCCTATGGCGACAGCAGAGGACCTGCTAACTGACTCGAAAGAGTCCACGGCCACGCGAGAAAGAAACCAAGAGATATTCCTGCAATGGTAAAGAAGCAAGGAATAGTCAGGGGCCCGAGGGGCCGACACAAAGGGAGACAAGAGGGATAACCTCTGGGTGACCTCCCGAAGTGCCAGGCTCATATAGAAAATATATGAGAGAATCCTGGAGGCCAACATGGACGTTTGGAAGGTTCGCCGCCCGAAGTTGTCCAGAGCTTTAGCCGCATGATTCGGGGGGCAGGAGGAATGCTTGTTCTTGCTACCGACCTTCCTCAGGGCCGATTCCACCACAATGGAATGATGGGGAAGCTGGTGCGTCTGGAAACCCGGAGAGGGGGGCACCCGATACAGGGCATGCATGGCCGCAGGCGGCGCCGGTACCTGTAAGGGCGAGTGCCAAATCCCGAGCAGGAGATCCCGCAGGGAGGGATGTAAAGGAAGCATTATGGCTGCCTGTTCCGCAGGGCCTGGACTCAGAGAAGGGCCCGGGATAGGAATGGCGAGCAAGTCCGCCATGTCAAGGAGGAAGTCCTGAAAAGACGGCTCTCCCAGAGGAGCTATCCCGGGGGAGGCCGAGGTGCAGGGGCCCGCTGGAGCACCAGGGGACCCCCCGTGCTGGTGCACGGAAGGAATCGCTCTAAACAGAGGAGGGTACTGACAGTCCAAATGCGAGGCAGCCAGCACTGCATCGTCAGAGCCCGAGATCGATTCCAAGCTGGGCATCGAAGGGAGCGACGTCCCCGACGGGCCTGCGGAACTTGGCCTCGGTCCCGACACTGGGGGCCGCCCCTGGGCAATTCGCAAGGGCGGCTGGCGTGGCGCCGAGGCTGTTGGAGAGCAGGCGAGCGCATCACTGCGCCGTCGGAAGAGACCAGGGTCGGATCCGAAATGCAGCGGGGCCACGCTTTCCAGACTGGAGATCGATTCGAGGCTGGGCATCGAACCGAGCGACGCCTCCTTAGGGGGCCCCGGAGTCGGCGGCCACGCCGGTGCTGCCACTCTCGAGAGTGGAGTCGGGGCCGCGACGATCGGTGCCAAGGGCAACGAGGACTTCCCAGGCCAAAACTCGGCGAAGAGGGAAACACCCGGATTCGGCTCCGATGTCGGGAGAGAGGCCATTCTAGACGCCTAGGCTCTTCCCGCGCCCGTTTTATTGGGTGGGAAACCCTTACGGGGCGCACTACGCGGCCTCGAGGGTACCCAGGTAACCCGCCGACGAGCCCCGGTGGGGGGCGAGATGCGTCGCCCCGGCTCCGCGGCCGCGGCGCTTCTGCGGGTCGACTCGACCGAAGATCACGGGTTCCGCGGGGAAATAGTGACAAGTGGAACACTCAACGCCCGCGCAGATGCCGGGAGGTCAGTGACGTCCGGGGGAGGCCCCGGCCCCGCGCAAGGTGGGGGTGCTGACCCGCCCGACCGGGATAGGTCGATCGGCTCCGCAGGTGGAGCCCGGAGGCGACCCCTGGCGAAGACCAGGGCCCTTGTTGCCGAAACCGCCGTGGGAGGGGCGGAGCCGCTCAAGGCCAGTACCGCCCCCGCGGAAGCCGGGGGCAAGTCGATCGGCCTTGGTGGAGCCGAGGGCACCCGGTGCCAACCGCCGGCGGGAAGTGGGGCCACCGACTCCGACGCCCATGCCGAGGACTTGGTCCCGCTCGAAGCGGTCATCACCTCCGTGCCTGGCAGGGTTGTGGGCACGCCATACCGGGTCAGTGTGGTCCGACGATCCCCGGTGACGAGTGGAATGCTCGACACCAACACCGATGCCGGGGAATCTGCACCGCCGAAAACAGGTACCGCCCCCGCGCAGGGCCAGGATGCCACAGAGCCAGACTGGGTCGAATCGATCGGCCCCGAAGGCACCGAGGACACCAGTCGACAGTCCCTGGCGAAGAGTGGAACACTCGAAGCCGGCGCCGATGCCGAGGGATCTGCACCGCTCGAAGCGGGTGCTACCCTCTGGCATGGCTCGAGAATGTTTTGTGAGGAGCGAACCTCAGGAACAACCCGAAACCCCATGGAGGCTCTGGAGCCCGAAGACTCCCTCCGGGGTGTAAGGGACTGGAGGGGAAGGCTGGAGCCGTCGTCATGCGGCGCATGAGACTCACCCCTCAAGGCTCAGTTAGTCTTAACAGACTGTTGTTGGGTTACCTGATCCTGGCGAGGAGAGAACGCCAATGACCGCTCCTCAGAGGGAAAGACGTCATCGAGGGACACTCGAAACAGGGAGGGTCTTCTCCCGACGCTGAAGCCCGGGGAACCGGGGGAGAAGGGGTCAGGGCCCCAACAGGAGAGACACCAGGCGTTGGAGTCGGAGCAGAAGACAACGTCTCCACAGTGGGGGCACTTCTTAGGGGAAGAAGGCTCCATACTGGAAAGCCCGGTAGGCCTCAGATAACACAAGGAGAAAGCTCCTCGAAGGAAAACAAAAATTAAGGAAAAAATGGGGGCACCAAAGGTGCCAGAGTCAGCGGGGGGAAAAGAACCCGCGACCACAAGAACAAAAAAGGAGAAAAGAAGAAAAGGTTTCTGCGGTGACAGGAGTTACGTCCTGTCGGCTCCACGGAAAAACGAAAACTGGGGAGAGGCAGTGGGAAGGACGGGAAGCTACCGCGCAGGCGCGAGGGATGCTCCCAAAAGCCTTCTGATTGGATGCTGGGGAGCATTCCCGTGCGGGCTCCATCGGCGCCGACGAACCCCCCCCATATGTGAAGACTCATTCCTGCTTGTTCCTGGAGATCCTGAATATGCTTGCTGCCTATGCAATTCCAAGGTAAGTTCTTCTTTTTCCCCTATTACCATAGGTTCTGTACCGGTCACTGCATCACAACTCACAATTGCAGATCTCTCTCCAGAAGTAGCAGTCCTCTTTTCTAGTCCTTCAATACCTATCCGCTTTGACCATCCCTCACACCCCAAGTCATAACCTCAGAATCCTCTCTGATAACACAGGTACACTACCAAAAATCTGCCTCCAGTTTTGCAACTGATTCCTATAGATTTTGGGGTGCTGAATCCAGGAAAAATAGCCAAAATGTTCCATCTCGTCACGTTTTCTTGCAAAATTAGATTTCTTACCCATATAAGGAATGTTCACATAATTTCTTTTTAGCCGACTGCAGTTTATTTTCTTGGCCCAAAATAGAGGTTGTAATGGTTAACTAACTAGAAACACTCCCTCATGATATTTTAGAGTGTTTTGTATTCATTTTATACATTAACAGGACAATTGGGAGGCGGGGGGCTAAATCCAGTACTCGCGCTGGCGCATGTTCTTTCCTGTTCGCCTCGCCTCGTTCGCTCGCTCAAACACGGTGGTTGCGACATGAACGTTCCTGTCAAATTTCAGTTTCTTGCAAGTTCATTATTACCTTTTGTTTGCTCAGTCGTAATCCAGCTTTATTCCGAAGTGGTTCACTACAGTTGTAGTTTGCAGTGCTGTGTATTTGTGATGGCTCACAGAGCCAGAGGTTGCGTCAACTCTCCGGACAGTTTTTGTTTTATTTGTGGGGAATATACCGTGAAAAAGCGGCAGAGGAACATTTCTGCATTTATTAAAGTATATTTCGCCTATTTCGGTTTGAAGTTAGGCGATCAAGACAAACCGTGGGCTCCTCACAAAGTGTGCAAGATATGTGAGGAAGATCTACGCTTATGGATGAAAGGTAAAAAACAAGCATTTCGTTTCGGAATACCTATGATGTGGCGTGAACAAAGAGACCACAGCAGTGACTGCTATTTTTGCTCTTGCATTGTGAAGGGATACAACTTAAAAAATAAGAACGTAATAAGTTACCCCAACCTTCCCTCAGCAATTAGGCCTATGCCTCAAAGCAACGAAGTACCTGTGCCTGAACCACCAAAATCTTTGGATCATATTTGTGTGGACGGTTCTGATCATGATGAGACTCATCAGATGGCTTTTCCCGATGAGTGCAGTACTTCCGAGTTTGAAACTGAACCAGATCCGAAACCTGAACTTTTCTCTCAAGCTGAATTGAATGATTTAGTCCGGGATTTAGGACTCCCAAAAGATGCTGCCCAACTGCTAGGTTCTCGGCTTAAACAGAAAAATCTATTGTCACCAGGAACAACTTTTTATTGGTACCGCAACCGCGAGACACAATTTTTGAAGTATTTCAGCAAAGAGGAAGATTTGGTATTTTGCAACGATATATACGGAGTGATGGAAAAGTTTAAACTCAAGTATGATCCTGCTGAATGGCGGCTGTTCATTGATTCGTCAAAAGACAGCATAAAAGGTGTTCTTCTTCCTAATGGCAACACATTCGCTTCAGTTCCTATTGCTCACTCTGTTATTCTCCAAGAAAAATACGAGAATTTGGCCCTGATTCTTCAGAAGATTCGTTATGATGAGCATAAGTGGATGATTTGTGGAGACTTTAAAATTCTATCCATGCTATTAGGGCAGCAATCCGGTTTCACCAAATATCCCTGCTTCCTTTGCTTGTGGGATAGCCGGGCCCGCGACCTACACTGGGGGAAAAAAGACTGGCCAATTCGGGAGTATTTGAGACCCGGTGAGAAAAATGTTCTTCATGAGAGCTTGGTACCTCGTGATAAAATTCTATTACCACCTCTCCACATTAAGTTGGGTCTCATTAAGCAATTCATCAAGTCCCTTCCAAAAGATGGTGAGTGCTTTCGGTACCTTTGCTCAAAGTTCCCCCGACTTTCTGAAGCAAAGCTAAAGGAAGGAGTGTTTGTTGGCCCTGATATAAGGAAACTCATTTCAGATGGAGCATTCGCTGAAACGATGTCTGAGAAGGAAAAAGAAGCCTGGGATTCCTTCAAGGATGTTGTTCTCAAATTCTTGGGGAACAGGCGGGATGAGAACTATAAGGATATTGTTGCCAGGATGCTCAATGCCTTCAAAGAACAAGGCTGTAACATGAGCCTGAAAGTCCATTTCTTGCACTCCCATGTGAACTACTTTCCCGAAAACTTGGGGGCGTACAGTGAAGAACAAGGTGAAAGGTTTCACCAGGACATCAAGGACGCAGAGAGAAGGTACCAAGGAAGATGGAACACCACTATGATGTCTGATTTCTGTTGGTTGCTGCTGCGGGAAACCCCAGATGAAAAATACGCCAAGCAGCGCACCAAGAGAAGCATTCGGGGGAAGAAGAAATGGGCCCACCAGGAGATTGATTGACCCAAGAATGACTTTAAAATCTAAACTGTGTTGACAAATATCGTGTTTTTACTAAACTTTGAAATAAAAATTTGCTAGTTATTACCACAGTGTCGGATCTCATTTATTAGAATTTTATTTTCACACCATCGGGTGTTTGTCTTCATGTATTGCAATGGTGAGGTTTGCGTTTTCTATTCTTACATACATACCTGTACAACATTTTTTGCACATTTCTTTGCTTTGCTTTGTGTCTAACCTCGCTCTTATATGCTCAATGTTTGTGCACATGTATGTGGCTGTTTTAAGTGCAGACAATTTTGCTACCATCACAGTGTGTTTTGTTGACATTACTCTATTCTTACGTGCTGCCTTGTTACAATTTTCTTTATTCTTATTTGAATAACTACTAAACAATTAGTATAAAGAATTCATCCAAGAAACTTTTATCTCGATCGCACTCAATCTGAAACGTTCACCTCAAACTGCTAACCCAATGTAGCAAAAAATCTGTACGTGATGGAGCAAATTGGTTACCAGATTTGGATTCAGCGCACCAAAAAACGTAAAAATCAATCGAAACATTAGAGGCAGTTTAAAAAAAATTTTTTTAGTGTACCTGTGTAATCTGTTAGTTCTGCCATCAACTCAACAGTTTCACTATGATATAACTCATCACTCTGCATTTCGTTATCTCGCTCCTGCACTATGAAATAGCCTCCCAGCATACATCCGGCTGGACTCCTCTCTATGCTCTTTCGAAACTCACTTGAAAACACATTTGTTTAAAAAAGCATTCAGTTTGGAAGCAGGAGATATAAGAACATGGATGTTCTTTCTGTTATATCAATTCTTTGTAATCATGATACCTGTCTGCAATATGTTGTATCTGCTTTTTGGAGTATGTTTTTGCCTTTTGTTCTATGTAATCATGGATAACCATCATGATATGTTTTATTTGTATTTTAAAGAAAGTTTTTACTCTCTTCATTTTCATTTGTATATGTGATTGCACTAGCATGCACAGCGGTTTATAGCAAAGAGTGGTATATTAAATTTTAAATAAACAATAAACAAGTAGATGTCCACTTCCATAACGGAAAAGCAACTCATGTTGCAGACAACATTCATATTGTGCGCAACAACTTTATTTCCCAGTTTTGTCAGTATAGACAGACAAACCCAAATAATGATGACTGGTAGCAAAGGATTTAATACTACAAAGAAGTCAAAAACACACTGTCTTCCTAAGGCTCAGATTATAGCATCAAATCCTTTTAATTTTTCCTTTAAAAGAGGAAACTAAACGATTCAATCACCGCCCCTGGCTTAGGCGTACACTTTCTGTTGAGATTAAAGGACTCTGCTTCTAACATAACTCTTTGAAGTATTGAGACATTACTAGCAAATCTCCACATTCTTTCTGAGACAAAATCAACTAGTCGCTGTCACTGACTTGGATTTTCACTGTCTCATGTAACTCAGAGGGCTGCTTCCAGCACCACACTTAAAAGCTCATGGACCTTAGCAACAGTATTACATATGGGGTGTGATTAAAAGCTACTTAGACTTGTTGTGTAACTATATAACAATATGTCGCACCACGATGATATTAAACATGCAGTGACCTAGTTATGTACTTTGTATGTGCAGAGTGTAGCGTGGCTGCAGCACACCTGTACTTTTTTTTAATCACGTGATGTTTGACATTGTGTAAAGAAGTTCGTCAGATTTACAATGAGTGAAAAACTCGAATAGTGAATTTGCATTAAATTCTGCCAGAAACTCGAAGATTCCTGCAAAGAAACTTATAAGTTACAGCAAGTGCATGGTGATGAATGCATAAGTCGTGCTCGAGTTTATGACTGATACAAACATTTTCAAGAGGGCTGCCAAAGTGCCGACAGTGATGAACGTTCTGGACGGCCATCCACAAGCAGGAATGAAGACAAAGTTGAAGCAGCGTGTGCCACATTACCCTCAAATCATTGATTGACTATCATGGAGCTTGCTGAGGACACGGACATCAGTTTCGGATCGGTACAGTCCATTCTTACTGTCAATTTGGGGATGAGATGTGTGTCTGCAAAATTAGTGCCAAAACTCCTGTCTCCTGACTAAAAAGAAGATCGATTGGCTGCAGGCAGGAAGGAGTTGGAATGTGTTGAAAATGACTCAGAATTCATCAAAAAGATTATTACTGGTGATGAATCATGGGTTTATGGTAATGACCCAGGCTCAATCCTCACAATGGAAAACTCCAAACTCTCTCAGGCCCAAGAATGCTTCTCATATGACAGGCTACGTGAAGAGTAAGCTCCAAAAGGCCAAACCATCAATAAGGAGTACATCATCCAAGTTCTGACTTGTTTGAGAGATGCAGTTTGTCGTAAGAGGCCAGAGCTGCACTGGAATGTTGAATGACTGCTTCATCACGATAATGCCCCAGCTCACGCATCATATCTTGTCCAGCAGTTCTTGGCCAAACACCAAATCGGACTGCACGACTCCATCTGTTCAGCTCCCCCGATCAAGGTTGAGCGCCTGAGCAGGAAATCAACTTCCTCCTGCTCAGAAGCTCCAGCTCAATCGGGGCAGAGAGGATCCAGGATATATTGAAGCCACCATCGGGCATGCCCGCGCCTGGCAGGCTCACGCCTGAGGGCCTCACCAGAGGACCCCTTAGGTGGGGCACGGAGGCGGTGAGGCAGGTGTCCCCTAACTAGAACAGCACAGCCAACGAATGCAAGAACAGAACAAAGAAACCTCTGGAGCACAGCTGGTCCCAAACCTCTAAAACACCCCACCAGAGGTCTTTAGCAAAGGAGGACACGGCTTCCTGCATATTAAACAACAAAAGGCAGTCAAAGAGGACCAAAGGATTTAAATCCACCTGCCCAACTCAAGGTAATTACCTTGATCGCAAAACCTCATACCTACTCCTACAGGCAAAGCAGCCACGCTCCCACGCATATCCTCAGACAAACTGCTCCAACACAACAAACCCCTACAATGCTAGCAACACATTATCTCTCCATTGCTCTCCTCCTCACATACTTGCTTCCCCACCACACACAAACCACCTCACTCTCCATAAACACCATGCAGATACCACCCCTTTTCCATACCATCACACCTCATTACTATGCAATCCTGCAAACTACACACAAAAGACCCTGCCAAAGAAAACTCACCAAAATAAGTACAAGTACCTCCCAACCCTACATACGTAACAGATAAACCCCAAAAAGATTCCGCTTATCAGCATAGAGTTTATTAATGCCAGGTCAATAAGAAATAAAATCAATACTCTAGCAGACCACATAGAGGCCCAACAGACATACTCTGCATCACAGAAACGTGGCTCACCCCCAACTGACAATGTTCTCCTCAACCAACTAGCACCTCCCACGCACACAGCTTTCAAC
Organism: Ichthyophis bannanicus; assembly: GCA_033557465.1. NCBI lineage: Eukaryota > Metazoa > Chordata > Amphibia > Gymnophiona > Ichthyophiidae > Ichthyophis > Ichthyophis bannanicus. The sequence continues at coordinate 233,782,080 of CM066042.1, forward strand.
TGCCCACGCACACACAAGAAAGGAGAAGGCATCCTTATCCTTGCAAGAAGCAACCTAAGATTCAAGACCCGAGCCACCACAAGCACAATTCACTGCAATATGATTATCATTGAGAACAGGCACCTAGCCCTGTGCCTCGCTTATAGGGCTCCGCATGCCTCCCTGGACGAACTAGCCTCAATTCTGAAGTCTGCTGCACAATCAATACCCTCCACAAACCTCTGCTAGTTCTCGGGGATTTCAATCAAATCAGCCACCAACAAAGATGCAGAAACCTTCCTGACAGCAATAGGCTCACTACAATACACCCAACTCATCAACGCTCCCACACAGACATGGATCCTCACCAGATCTCATCTTTGTACCCAACCATCTAATAGAACATATCATCACAACCCCCCTCAATTATACAAGTATCATGGTCTGACCACCATATAATGAAAATTGAGCTACAGTTGACAAGCCTAAACGATCATCAGGACCAGTTCCAGACAAGAAAGCGATTCAAGAGCTTCAACAAGGACCAATTTCTCCAAGAAATTCTCCCCAACCTGAATGCAGACTCAAATGATATAAATGACCTAATTGATAACTGGAATAGAATCATCTCATCTGCAGCCAAAGCACCGGAGGCCAAGAACTCAAAACCACAATGCTCTAAACCCAAATCTGCACCCTGGTACTCAAAGGAGATTCGGAATGCAAAGAGAACATTACGAAGATTAGAATGATGCTGGAGACTAACCAAATCTAACACAACCCAGGATCTCTATCAAACAAAGCAAAAGGAATATAACAACCTCATCAATCAACAAAAAAGAGAATACTACACAAACCTTATACTGAAATCCTCCAACAGACTCAGAGAACTATTTGAAATAGTGAGAACCCTCACCAATGAATCTAACCCTGAGAAAGTTGAACCAATACATCCGTGGACCTTCGCAGACTTCCTTCAAGCCAAATTCACAGTCTTCCCACAACCGACCATGAGCATCCCTTCCAAACCCTCAGTACCTGATTAAATTTAGGGCAATTTCAGTATCCCATCTGCACTCAACACCAGCACCACTGTACAGATCCATGCCCAGTGGCTTGGATTAAATCAGCAAAAGGGAATCTCAGCCACATCATCCACAACATTGTGCACCAATCCCTTACCCACAGTAGCATGCCAAACGCCCTAAAGCTAGCAACCATCCGCCCAATTCCGAAGAACTCTACCTTAAGCAAAACAGACTGCCTATAGGCCTATCTCTTGGCCTCCCGTTCCTGAGTAAGATCATTGAAAAAATTGTACATCATCAACTCCAGGACTACATTGACATCCATGCCCCATTAGACCCACATCAACAGTTTCCGACCAAACCATAGCATTGAAAACCTCCTGATATTCCTCTTTGACAATATAATCAGAGTTATTGATAATGTCAAGATGGGTCTTCTTATGATTTTCATTGACATCACCTCTGATTTGTCACGGTCACCCATGGCATTCTTCTGTCAAGACTACAAGAGATTGGTCTACACGATACCACCTTGAAATAATTTACCTCTTAATTCATAGACAACTGCAGGTCAAATATAGCCCCGACACCTCCCTACCATTCATAGCTAAACAGGGTGTGCCGCAAGGTTCTTCTCTCTGTGCTTTTGTTTAATCTTTACATACAAACTATCTGCTCCATCATCAATAACCACAAGATTCAATACACTTTCTACGCAGATGACATAATGCTGTACACACCAATCAACCTTGACAACCCAGACTACATGAAAATAGCGGACTGCCTTCAACATATGACTAGCTGATTACTTCAAAACAACTTGAGAATAAACTACAACAAGACAGAAGCTCTCTATCACCTGAATCTCTGGATTCATCCCCCCGCCTACTATCAATCTGAACACCACCATGATACCCATTAAACTTGAAGTGAAATACCTCGGAGTCACAATCGACAAAAATCTGAACCTCCAGTCACACATTAGCAAAACTACCAGGAATGCCTAACTCAAAATGAGAGTCAGACGCCTCAAACCGATACTCTCCCAAGATCACTTCCGCACTGTTTGCCAAGCTCTAATCACACCTATTCTGGTCTACTGCAACCCCATACACCTTGGACTTCCAAAACAATTGCTCCGCCCCTTACAGATGGCACAAAATACCGCTGCTCGTATTATAACTGGTTTCTCAAAGCACATACACATCATCCCCATCTTGAACCACCACCATTGGCTCCCCATTAATTCTCGCATCAAATATAAAACCCTACTAAACATCTTTAAAATCAAATAGAATCTCTCTGCAAACAGTCTGCAAACCCTCATTACCACTGGTTCAAGCACCAGACCTAGGAGGAGATGCACCACGGACATCACAACCCCCAGAGCCTTCACCAAAGTGAAGCAATCTACATCGAGGAGAGCAGTATCTCTGGCTGCTCCTGCCCTATGGAACTCGCTCCTGGACTGCCTAAGATCCACTGAGGACCTTAAGGACTTTAGGAAGTTGCTTAAAACCACACTCTATATAGAATACTTTGGTGACATCACATGACACAATTATCTGTGTCATACTTGCTCCTCCCCTTACCCACCCCTTTTCCCCCTATTACCCCCCTCCCGTCCCCTCCCCACCCCAATCCCATAACCCCACCTATCTGATCAAATGAACCAACATTTCCTCCTTTGCTCATTTTGTACATAGCGCACCTTGTACATAGTTATAATACAATATTACCTACTTGATCACACTGAAACATCCCACTGCATGCCTTCACCCTCGTTCTATGTAACACGTTTGGTTGACTTGTAAACTGCTTTGATTTAAGGATAAAGCGGTATAAAAATCCTTTAAAATAAACAAATAAAATAAAGGAATAAAATTAACTGAGCAAGTTCGTCAGCCTCCGTACTCACCTGACCTCGCACCCTGTGACTTTTGCTTGTTTCCAAAGCTGAAATTACCACTGAAAGGAAGGAGATTCAACGACTTTGAGACCACTAAGCAAAATTTTGACCACAGCAGCTTCACAGCATAACGAAAGAGGTATTTCAAAATCATTTTCAATAGTGGCAGGAACGCTGAAGGAAGTGTGTTTTATCGGAAGAGGACTGCTTTGAAGGAGACCGAGTGCTATAACTGTCAGGGTCATGCTTCTTGCGCTATTGTACTTTTTGATCGCACCTTGTATCACCTCTAGGCAGGTTCATTCCAGAGCTGTCTCTAGGGAGTCCACTCTAGCCCAGCCTTTACTTCCAGGAGGACTTAGTGAATGAACAACCGTATTTATTTACAGTTTACTATTTGGTTCACCGCCTTTCACATGACAACAAAGCAGTGTACAGAACCAGAGTAAGGATTGCAGAGTACATATAACAATAAAATTACATAAACATGTTGGAATAAGGAAAACAATTTAAAATCAGAAGGCACAGGCAAAAACAATATACAAGGGGAAGGGAAGAAAAAAAAGAAAAGAAAAACTAAATGCTAGTTGGACATGCCTAAGGGCTCAGCCACTTGATTGCGTGTTCACAAAATCTGAAAACTATTTGGAAATAGCCACGTTTTCATTCCTTTTTTAAAAATTCTCTATAGGAAGATTTGTTCATTAAGATCCACAGGGGGGAGTGGTTTATTTCTAAGATGGCGTTCGAGAGGATCTGAGCTTATGCCGAAACGTAAGGGAAAGCCTAAAGCTCCCCCCGCGGAGTCGCCGGCTGTTGCTGCGGGTCCGATGGACAAATTTGTCAAGCTCAGTGTGGATCAGATCGGGGAGATCAGAGCGGGCTTGATTTCGCCGCTGGAGGAAAGTGCAGCGTCTTCCGCCCACGATTTGTCTCTCTCCCCAGATGGTCGCTCACCTCCTGTGGCTCCTGGATCTTCGGGGATCTCCCTAGCACGTGGTTTCCTTCCCCCTCCGGTGTTGGAAGCGGGTAAGGACCAGACGCGGGGCGCGCTGAGTAGAAACTCTGGAGTGCAATTGTCGGCTGCTGAGACGGCTGCTTGTGTGCCCGGAGCTACGACTTCTATCGAGGTGAGCACGGAGGTTGGTCTGATGAATGATGTTGTTTCAGCACATGAAAGTTCCACTCCGACTGGGCCTCCATTTTCCTTTTCGTTGGTTCGACCGACTGTGGTAACTTTGGACAATATTTGGGAAGCGATTAGCCAGCTTTCACAAGCTGTATTTCAACAACTGACTTCCTCGTCTTCCTCTGTCTCCAAACTTGAGGGGGATATGCTGCTGTTATCTACTGACTTTGTGGAGTTTAAGAACAGTGCTGTTGTTTCCAATCAGAAGCTTACCCAAGTTTCTGATTTAACGTCTTCCCTAATGAAGGATAATCAAATATTGAAAATGAAGTTGGAGACTCTGGAAAATGCTACGAGGGCTTCTAATCTCAGGCTATTAAATTTTCCTGTGGTTCCAGATGTAGCACCATTAGAATTATTCAAGAAATATCTTCTTGAAACTTTGGCGGTCCCTACAGAATTAATTCCTCCTGTGCAGAGAGTTTTCTACTTACCTTCGGGTAAAAGAGAGGGCCAGATTGTGCAAGGATCTGTGGACTTTGATTTTCTTAATGTCTCTGCTATGCTCAGTACGTCTGGGGATGGTGAGATAAGAACTTCCACACTATTGGTATCTCTTGCCCTTTCGTCAGATAGGGATTGGCTCCTTAAGTTGTCTTATAAGAAGAGAGTAAATTTGTTTATGGGGAAAAAGATTTCTGTTTTCCCGGATATTTCCAAGGAAACCCAGAAACGTCGTAAAGCTTTTCTCTTGTTAAAACCTGGTGGTGTTCAGTTGGGGGCCTCTTTCATGCTCAGATTTCCATGCAAATGTATTGTTTTTTTCAAGTCTCAGAAATATGTCTTTTTCCAGCCTGGAGATTTGTCGTCATTTATTAGCTCGCATATCACTACGACTGTGCCTTCTTAAGGTTACCATCTGTAGATAAGTACTGATCCTAATCTCTCGTAGCCATCTTATTTCCTTAGATTTATTCTTGTTAATCTGTGGGTTTTTCCTGCCTTCAGTTGTTTTGTTACCACTTCCCCGTTGTTGGGGACTAAAGATGTCTCTTGTTTGTTATTTAGTTAAAGAGAGTGCTTCTTTTGTATTTTCACAAGTATTCATCTTTGCTGTAAACATTGTTGATTGATGTTTAAATTGTAAAATTGCATAAATAGAAAAAAAAAAAAAAAAAAGATCCACAGGGAGAGTATTCCATAACAAAGAATGGCGTAATACAGCAAGAGACTACATCATATATATAAATAAAGAAATTATGGGAGTGTTCCAGATGAAGTCTTCTGTATGATGGAATAACATTGGGCAGAATGTAAGGGATGATGAGGAACCAGACAAGAGACGAAGTAAAGTGGTAGGCCTGTATAAAAGGCTCTATGGGCAATCATTAAAATCTTGAACTAAAGATGGCAATTTATAGATAACCAGCGCTGGTCAAAAAGAAGAGACGTGATCTGATCTTCTGGCCTGATGGATGAATTTAACAGCAGTGTTTTGAATGATCTGAAGGTGTTAGCGTGGAGTAGCAGCCTAGTGGTCAGAGAACTGGCTTGGTAACCAAGAGACCGGGGTTCGAGTCCCACTAGCACTCTTTGTGGCCTTGGGCAAGTCACATAACCCTCCATTGCCTCAGAAGAAAGGCCTGGCAATCTACTTCCAGTCACGCTGCCAGGCAAATCCAGGACCTGCTGGGTTGCCAGGAATCAGCATGGACTCAAAGGCATAAAAAGTTCACCAATCACTAGGTTCTCATTCCTCTACTTGCAGCTTTCAAACTTTAGTTTTACCAAGGCTAGTGCAGCTCCAGGATATACCCAGGGCCTGCGAGAGGAGATGAAGCACTATAGGTGAACCTCATCCCTTGCACCCCTCTCTGGCACCCATTGCCATTGCTGCCTGTCCTGAGAGGAGTAACAGCGCTGGTAATGGGCACCCCACTCCAACCGCCTAGTTTGCCTAAGGGTAGCCCCAGCCATGGGTACACTTCTCCTGCACACCCTGACACAAGTCTCTCCCTCTCAGGTCCCAAAGAATCCGAGCCCAGTCCTCTTTTCCAACATGCAGAGTATCTGCTTCTATCTGTTTCACAGCACTAATGCTTCATATCAAGCAACACATGAAAGCATAAAACATGCCCAGGCTCGCCTTCCGCCTGCTTCCATGCTTTCTGCTCTCCCTCTCACCCCAGAGGTTCTGAGCACCTTCCTCTTTCCTACCCGTTATCCCCCTAGGCTTCTCCTAGGGCAGTGCTTTCCAAACCTTTTACTCATTATGACCCCATTTTGACTACTGAAAATTCACGTGATCCCAGATGATGATGAAATCAAAATAGCAGGTCTCCAGCCTCATTTAAAGCAGAAAGCAGTGGCAACAGCAGCAGCCGTCAGCGCAGGGTCCTTTGTGTCAATGTGCAGTGTGGGCTGACAGACCCCAGTACTCAGCAATGCGTTTCCAGTCTAATAGGAGGCGTCAAGGGCCTATGAGTGCTCGCTCACAGGCCACCTGCTGATTGGTGATTGCCACTATTTGGCATAGGTTGCTGTGAAAGTCTAGAGAGATGGGGAAATGAGCATGTTCCTGTGATCCCATACACTGATGTGACCCTACTGGGGTCCCAACCCCCAACTTTGGGAAGCACTGTGCTAGGGGCTTCCTGCTGCAGGAGTAACTAGGGATCTGGAGGCTTCCATGCCCTATACAAAACAGGGTTCTGCCACTACCTGACAGGGTTTTACAAGCTGCAGCTTCTTTCCTCCCAGGGCCTCCCTGAGTTTTTGCCTCTTCCTAGCTCTTCAGTCCCACCAGGGCTACACCTCTCCACTGCTTCCTAGTGAATTAAAGTTTAAGGGGGACTTGCCTCTCCTTAGCCATTTCCCTGCAGCTACTTCTGACTAGAGCTCCGAGCCACCTACTGGATCTCCCACTAGCGCCTGGAGGGTCAAAATACCCTGGTGTTTATCCCTGCACACCACAACACCTAATAAAAATAGAAGCCCAATACCCAAGACATGCATCAAATAATGTGAGTGATTAGGTACTGTATTTCTTATTTATGCAATTTTTACAACATAATCACAGGGAACAAAGTAGTAAAGTATGGAAATTAAGCTAACATAATCATATACAGATTAATCAAACTCCTACTCCATCATTTTCACTTGACCCTACACCGGTCCAAAATTTAAAGGAGGTAGGATACCAAATCCAAAAAGAAAAAAAAAGAGTCATCACAGACAAAGCTATAAAGCAAACAGGCAGCAGAGCAGCGGGACTGGCACAATACAGTTAGCAAGGTAGGGGGTGTCAAATTCTGTGTCGCGCCAAAATGCTGAAACATAAAAAAAAATAAAGAAATGAAAAATTAAATAATGAGAAAAATAAAAAATAGCAAAAAGTGAGAGAAACATGAAAAACTAAGGTGTTAAAAAAAACAGCATTTTGGGTGTAGCCATGAGTCATTGGCGAATGAGAAAGGAGGGCACCGATTTATAGGTTTCAGGGGGCACCAAAACCGCAGCACCAGCCCTGCAGAGAAGGCAACATTTTAAAAAATTAACATGATTTGTGGCCTGTGCCAGAAGGAATATAAGAAAAGATCTGAAGACCTAAATATGTATTCCCTAGAAGAGAGGAGAGACAGGAGAATATGATACAGATGTTTAAATACTTACAGGCTATTAATGGATAAACAAACCTGTATCAAACTAGAGGACATCAGATGAAGCTGCAAGGAGGTAGATTTAAAAGCAACATTAGGAAATACTTATTAATGGAAAGGATGGTAGATGTCTGGAAAGCCCTCCCGAAAGAAGTGGTGGGAGCAAAAACAGTGACGAAATTCCAAAAGGCATGGGATAGAAACAGAGGATCACTACATAGCAAGAGGACAGAATCAAAACAAATGTAAATAACTTCTAAAAGGAGAGGGGTAACCTGCCTGGAACGGCACGTACAACTCTACAGTTCTGGCATCTTATCGGGCAGACTAGATGGACCATGCTGGTCTTTATCTGTAGTCACTTACTAGGTTAGGGTCACATTCTGACTTACTACGGGTACTAAAAGAACAATCTTATCATTCAAAAAATAAAGTGAGCTGTGAAAGATCAAAAAATTATAGGAATCATCATCATATTTAAAGATTTACAAGGATAAGCGATTACGTACTATATATGGCCCAATGGACTTCAACTGCATTAATGGAAGCTTGCAAAGAACTATATTTGCAAAAGACTAATAATATGGTTACCCCAGGTGGTCACGATACGATCTACCTCAGATCAAGCCTGAATGGCTGATCTAGTGCTAGGTTTATGGACATGTAGTCCCAATTCCTCTAGGTAAGACAGAGCAGCACGTCCACGCTCAGTTCATAAAATTAACTTTCCTACTATCAGCATTATATCATAAACTCGGACAATAAAAAAACCTAAACAACTTTCCTTTGTATTCATTTGTATTCTAAATTTCTATCAAGAATTCATAAGGCTGGAAAGCTTATTTGACAAATAGCTGAGTCAGCTCAAGTTCAGCGGTTTCGAACTCGAGTTTTCAAGGCTACAAACCAGTCAGCTTTTCAGGATATCCCTAATGAAAATATATGCAATAGATTTGCATATTCGTTTCCTTCATTGTACGCATTTCTGTTGCATATTTATTAGAGATACTCTGAAAACCAGACGGGCTTGTGGCCTTCGAGAACCAGAGTTTGAGACCCCTACTCTAATTTATCCCAATCCTGCTCAATGAGGATGGGCTTTTAAAGACTATAACTGAAGGATTTTCCATCCGAATTAGAAGGTAATTGTATGATGAATGGCAAGTGAAAGAGCAAAAGGTTGAAGCCTGGATGATTAGTATTACTGCTTACAAGTTTGCCAAGTTCCTAATTCAATCATTTTTCTGTTTTACCATATTATCCTGTATCTTTACTTTCCCTGTTTCACTTCAAATCTCTTTTCAGTGACTGTTTCTAAACCGTGAACATGGAGCAGGCTAGAGACTGGATCATAATACAGCAAACAAATTCGGTAAACGGGCAGGACTTGTTCAATAAAAATATTTTCTTGTGCAATAAAGGTCCAGCTCTTCCATCGTCCTTCATTTTCATGGAAAGTGAGAGCAAAAAATATCTATAGCTATCTAGTGTAGAAGGCAGCCCCCTCCCCCACCCACAATAATCTGATGAAAGGGAAAAACAAGGCAGCCCAATGCGTTCATCAGTTTCATCTGCCATGAGGCATTTGCCAACTGTCTGCTCACAGCCGCCGCGCCGCCTACACCACTGCTCACTTTGGGAAGAATCTCTGTTGAATGTTCTGTGGTGGGAGGAGAGAGCCTCAAGTACTGCTTAACGACAGCATACAATATCTGAAAGCACTAATGAGGGATATCCTTATGGGAATTGCGATGACAGATCCTAATCACCAACTGAAGCACACTGACCCCAGATCTCCTCACAGGGGCATGGTAGACTGCTTTATCTCAAAAGAAAAGATGGGACTGTTATGCAAAACGAAGGACAGATGGCAAGGGCCTGTCACTAAACAAGCTTTTCTTGTGCTAAACTTCAGCTGCTATAGGCATAGCAGCCTCTCCTTAGAGCAAGTTCTATTTATAGCAAAACCCTTAGCTATGACAGGCTGAGATCAAGTCCTTAAAATCTGCATTACCGACATGTGGTCATTTCTGTCTGACACGTGTTTCCAGCAGTGTTACCCATACCTATACCAGACTAGTCTAAGTGGCCACAGCAGGAACAGCCAAATTTCAAACTGAGAGTGAGTTACTAGAAAAAGCTGCATTTTTTAGACAACGGTGACAAACCATGACTGAGAAGTTAGCCTAAGCTCTTAGGAAAGGCATTTTCAATAAAATGGCACAACAACAAAGAAAACGCAAGAAAATGATACAACCAAGATGGGTTTCAGAACCCAAGCTGCATGGAGACAGGTCACAATCCTGAATCAGACACTGCAAGGAATATGCGAGCTATAGAATGCAACCCTCATTTATTAGGAGGAGGGGCTGATGTATTCCTGCGTAAGCTGGAGGGATATGCACAGGCAAGAAAAAATGTTTTTCAGGAATTTTCCAGGTTTTTTTCCCCACATTTGTTGTTGTTAAGTACCTTTAAGTCAATATCGATTCATGGCGAACCTATGGTTAGCTGTCCTAAACTGTCGGTCTTCAGTCAGCAGCTCATTGTTCATAGAGTTGCATCCATGGCTGCTGTTATTGTACCAGTCCATTTCATCGCTGGTCTTCCTCTTTTGTGTTGATCTTCAACCTTGCCAAGCATGATGTCTTTCTCTAACAATTTCTCTCTTCGCATGTGTCGTCCAAAGTATGAAAGTCAAAGTCTTCTCATCTGATCTTTTCTTTTTTTAATTTATTATATTTTCATAAATTCTTACAATACACTCATAAGAAAAGAAATAGAAGAAATAATTCACATTACTCAAGAATCCTAGGGTAACCGCAAAACAAAATGAAACACACATCATCAATACATGAAGCCCACATCAAGGAGCACAGGAGAACTCGAAACATGTCACAGGATAGCTTAACAATTAAATACCCTTATTACCAGCCATTACAGAGAAAAATTGAAAAAGGAAAATTATATAAAAAAACAGAATTACTCACCCTGGAGGAAAGTTTCCAACTGAGATGGTTCTTAGAAAACATATTGAACACTTTGATAAACTAATATACATTTAGAAGGAAATCTGAGGAAGAAGGAAGCTCCCAGCACCAATACCTAGGCTTCAGAGCTAGGAACGCCCTTTTCCTCATCTGAGTAATGTTAGAAATATCTGAGAAAATGTTTATTTTTTGACCACAAAAGGGAAACCCTTCTTCTGGAAAAACAAATGCAAAAAACTGTTAAGATCAATAGCAGAAGAAAGGGAAACAAGTGTGGCATGAGAAGAAATATCTACGGAACTCTTCAAAAAAAGCGGACAAGTCCAGGCTGTCAACAGTGGAGATGATCCAAACTTGGCCCTTCCTGACCAGAACTTTTCTTCCCCCCAAGGAAGATAGTAAATATTAGAGATTTTATCTGCCTCCACATCAGAATAACCCAAATTCTCCTTAAGAAACTTCTGAAGGAGAAGAATGGATAAGTAATGGGTACATGGAAAATTTAAAAATCTCAAATTCTTAGAACGACTCAAGACATCATCACTATCAGGGCCAGCCCATCCATTGAGCAAGAATGTTTTTTGCACAGGGCCCCGGGTTTCAGGGGGCCCCGCGCAAAGAACATTCTGCTTTAAAGTAAAATTTAAAATTAAAAAAAAAAGCTGTCTGCTGCCGCAGCTGCCGCCACGGCAGAATCGAATATCCCGTGGGGCCCCCCCCTGCCCGACAGAGCCTGCCCTCCCCCTGCATCAGCTCTGTCTCAGCAGCTGCACCGGCTTTCAGAGCGCGAAGGGAGACTAGTTTCCCTTTCGTGGCTCTGTTAAGCCTGCAGGGGCTGATGGGACTTTCCCATCAGCCCCCGCGGGCTTAACAGAGCCGCAAGGGAGAAACTCTCCTTTTGCGCTCTGAAAGCCGGTGCGGCTGCTGAGACAGAGCTGATGCAGGGAGGGCAGGCTCTGTCGGGCGGGGGGGGCCCCCGTGGGATATTCGATTCTGCCGTTGCCGCGGCGACGGCAGCGGCAGCAGACAGCTTTTTTTTTTTTTTTATTTTAAAATTTCCCTGGGCTGTTGGGGTGGGAGTTAGGACTGGAAATGGGCTAATGGGGTTAGGACTGGAAGAGGGCTGATGGGGGGACTGGTAATGGGCTATGGGGAGCTAAGTCTGGAAATGGGGTGATGGGGGGTTAAGGACTGGTAATGGGCTATGGGGGGGGCTAAGACTGGAAATGGGCTGATGAGGTTAGGACTGGAAGTGAGCTGATGGGGGGTTAGGACTGGTAATGGGCTATGCGGGGGGGGGTCTTAAACTGAAAATTGGGTGATGGGGGTTAGGACAGGAAATGGGCTGATGGGGTTAGGAAAGGGAGTGTGCTGATGGGTGGTGATTACTGGTAATGGGTAATGCGGGGGGGGTCTTAAACTGAAAATATGGTGATGGGGATTTAGGACTGGTAATAGGCTATTGGGGAGGGCTAGGACTGGTAATGGGTTGTGGGGGTTCCTAGGACTGGAAATGGGCTGAGTGGAAGGGAAGGCTTGAACTGCAAATAGCTGATGGGGACGGGGGCTTGGAATGGAAATGGGCTGAGGGGAAGGGGGGGCTTGAACTGCAAATAGCTGATGGGGAGGGGGGCTTGGAATGGAAATGGGTTGTGAGGGGAGGGAGCTAGGATAGGAAATGGGCTGATGGAGGGGGCTAGGATAGGACTGGGAATTGGGTGTTGGGGGGAGCTAAGATTGGAAATGGGCTGTGGTGGGGGCTTGGATTGAAATGGACTCATGGAGGGGCTAGAACTGGAAGTAGGGTCATGGGGGGCTTGGATTGGAAATGGGCTGAGTTGGGAGCTAGGATTTAACATAGACTTATGGTGGGGCTAGGAAAGGACTAGAAATGGGCTGATGGGAGGCTGGTATTGGAAATGGGCTGATGGATGGACTTGTATAGGACTGGAAATGGATGGGGGGGCTAGGACTGGAAATGGGCTAATGCGGGGACTAGAAGGGAGCGGATACTGGGTGAGGCTGGAACTAGAAGGGAGCGGATACTGGGTGAGGCTGGAACTAGAAGGGAGCTGATGTTGGGGGAGATTAGAATGGGATGGAGCTGGGAGAGTGAAATCGAGAGGGGAAAAAATATTTTGTGTGGGACAGAAGAAAAATCTACAATTGGCTGGGTATTGGGAGACTAAGTGGGGATTGAGGATGGAGGGGTAAAATTTGAGTGGATGAAATAGGAATGAGGAAAGAGCAAAAGGAGAAAGATTAGTATGTTAAAGCAGATATAGAGACAGAATGGAAAAAAATTAGAAGAGAGAAGAAAGGACAAATGGACAGCAGACGATGGAGAGTTAGCAGAAGACACAAAGAAACCAGAAGAAAGTGGCTGGAGCAATTGCAACTGAAAAAAAATGCACAAAAGGTAGAAAGATATCTCTTTATTTTGAATTTATTAACTGGAATATGTCAGCTCTGGGAAATGTGCATCATTAACGTCTGCGCTTTGTTTAGTACAAGAGGAAATTAATTTATAGTTTTATTTCTACAGTGTTGTACATTCCAAGTTTGGCTTTTGGGGTTCCCAGTTTAATTGTCTTCCTGTTTCTAAATTGTGATTCCTTGTTTGGTGATGGTCTGTGTTCTGCATGTGTAACTGAGCTGAGGTATTCTGTTTATGCAATTCCTATTTGACATTGCCACTTGTTCCCTTTCCCCAGTAGGTCATGTATTGTTATTCACTGAAATGTATTGGTTTAATATTTGCAGTGTTGCCTTTTGATAGGTAGGGTATGGTGCTTTGTGAGTCCTGGTAGTGCTGTTAGGATACGGCAGATTTGCTATGGGTTCTAAATGTATCCAACCCAAACTTGATTCCCCTACCAATCTATCACCCAATGTAAAGTCCCAACTTAATAAAAGCCCTCCAGTGACTCCTTGGTATAATAGCAATTCATATCTAATTTTTGTCGGATCGTTCACCATGAAAAGAAATTTTTCCTTTCTCGAAGTGAACCCTCCATTTTAATCAATTTTCAATATGGCCTAATAATGGCCTAAAAGACCGACGAAACAGCACCTGCTGCCATCAGTAACAGCTGGAAATGTCAATATCCTCTCAGGTCAACGGGCTGAAAAAAGACAGCCTTACATCATATCAGTCCTTCTCCAACGAATTGATAAAACAATCCATAAACGAATTGATAAAACAATCCGCCAAACAATCTTGAAGAGTGTTTGGCGGTAGAGCTGATTAACCAGGAGGCATCTCTTTTATATATCCATCCCGCTAAGTGCTTGTCTCTATGGATTGTTTTATCAATTCATTGGAGAAGGACTGATGTGACGTAAAGCTGTCTTTTTTCAGCCCGTTGATCTGAGAGGATATTGACATTTCTAGCTGTTACCGACGGCAGCAGGTGCTGTTTCGTCGGTCTTTTAGGCCATTATTAGGCCATATTGAAAACTGATTAAAATGGAGGGTTCACTTCGAGAAAGGAAAAGTTTCTTTTCATGGCGAACGATCCGACAAAAATTAGATATGAATTGCTATTATACCAAGGAGTCACTGGAGGGCTTTTATTAAGTTGGGACTTTACATTGGGTGATAGATTGGTAGGGGAATCAAGTTTGGGTTGGATACATTGAGGTTGATTTCCATGGGTGTACTATTGTAGGATGGGTTCTAAATGGGCAGTGTTTGTAGTAGTTCCTAATGTGCCTGGCGGTTGGCACTGGATTATAGTAATGTAGAAATCTTTTAGTCTTTCTTTATCCATACACTCATTAAGAGACATGTTTACTAAAAGTTAGTGTATGGTAAAATTATGCAAATATTTATGCAAATGAGACCCCTTATGCAAATGAGGCCCCGCACCAAGTCTCCACACATGGCTCCGCACCCCCCTTGGGCCGCCCCTGATCACTATCAAACTATCCTTCATAGCTGAAGTATAAGAAGAATACAAAAGAACGAGAGTCAAGTTTGGACAAATGTTCATCCAGAGCAGACAATCTCTTATCCTGCTCTGAAAACTTTGCCATAGTGTCCACAGTAAAATCCGAAAAGTCCTTCAAAGAAGATTCCAAAGAAGCTTCCAGACGAGTCAGTGTCAAACATATCTTTCAAGTTAATATCATCGGAGGAAGTTGAAACAGGTTTAAATTGTAATAAAGGAAAACATACCTCTTTAGGTAAAGGCAAAAAGGCTGCATTTTTGCCAGGAGACTTTCCTGCTAAAGGAACTTCCTACTCCGGGGATACAATGAAGATTGGCTGCACTCTCTTCACCTACTGGGGGATGCGACCAGTCTCCTCTACTACCAACCAGAATGGCAGAGTATGGTAACAACACCTGAATAATCTGGAGTCCAAAGTAGACTCGGAACTCACCATGGTTGTAGAGGACATGGTTATAATATGGCGGTCCATAGGGCCAACAACAGTTACCACTTTCTTTTCTGGCTGAGGTATCACTCTCTTCTTCCTCCTAACCATGAGATTTAGAGCAACCAGACAGACTGCTCCAAAGGGGCAGAACCAGCCCCTTTGGAACACTTCCGTGGGCGCAGGCACACGCCCGCAGTCACATCCTTCGGTGGGCCCTGCTTTTCAAGGGCCATAGATGACATCAGCAACTCAGTTGGGTTGGCTGCCTGGTGCGAATGCTAGCAACGTCCTGGAACAAGGGAGACAAGGCCTCACCGATCCCATGGTGGGGCCTGCTTTTCAAGGCCCATAGGTGACGTCAGTGGCTCGGCTGCCTGGCACGAATGCCAGCAGCATCCTGGAACAAGAGGGACCTGGTCTTGTCATCTGAGCTTCTAAGGAAAGCTTAGGTTTGATCTCCTCTAGTACTGACCGGTTTGTTCTCCGAGCAAGTCCATGCTATACACAGTATTCCTCGCCAGCACCATAATTCAAAGGCTTCAATTTGCTTCCTGTCTATCTTTTTCACTTCCAACTTTCGCATCCATATAATTTATTTATTTTATTTATTTAACATTTCTTATTAACCGTCTTTCATGACATCAAGGCGGTTTACATTGAACAAACTGAAATTACATTGAACAGGGCATTATACCTTGGAGATAACTATTTTACAGGGAACATGGGCAATGGAGGGTTAAGTGTCTTGCCCAATACCACAAGGAGCACCTGTGCGACTAGAAACCCCAGTCCTTCCAGCCCAAGGTTGCTGTCCTCTAGTGGGATTTGAACCCCGACCTTTTGGCCTGAGGTAACTTGCCCCAACCACTAGGCCACTCCTCCCCAATAATGCTATTGAAAATACCATGGTTTGGACAAGTCAAAACTTTGTATGGAGAGAAACATCTCTGCTCTTGAGAATCTCATCTACGTCACTCACGGCCATTGTGCTAAGAGCAATATGTCGTCCGATTTCTTTATTGATTATTGATCCAAGCAGGTTAAAGTTGCCAACTATTTCAATTCTTCTCCATCAATGATGAATTTACTGATTTCGCCAGTTGTCAGGATCTTTGTTCTTTTTACTTTAAGGTGCAGGCCCATTTTAAGACTATGTTGCTTGATCTTGAGAAACAAATGTTTCAAGGAGGTTACCAGTGGTGTGACCCAGGGATCTGTCCTTGGTCAGATTCTTTTTAACATCTTTGTTAGTGATATAACAGAAAGGCTGTCGGGTAAGATTTGCCTCTCTGCGGATGATACCAAAATCTGCAATAGAGTAGACACCCAGGAAGGTGTACACAACATGAGGAGGGATCTAGCTAATCTTGAAGAATGGTTTAGAATTTGGCAGCTGAGATTTAATATTAAAAAATGCAAGGTCATGCATTTGGACTGCAGCAATCCAAGGGAGCGATATAGTATAGGAGGTGAAGTACTTTTGTCCACTAAAGAAGAGCGGGACCTAGGCGTGATTGTGTCTAATGATCTTAAAGTAGCTAAATAGGTAGAAAAGGCGACATTGAAAGCTAGAAGGATGCTTGGGTGCAAAGAGAAAGAAATGGCCAGCAGAAGAAAGGAGGCAATAGTGCCTCTGTATAAGTCTTTGGTGCGACCTCATTTGGAGTATTGTGTGCAATTCTGGAGACTGCACCTTCAAAAGGATATAAACAGGTTGGAGTTGGTACAGAGGGTGGCTACTAAAATGGTTATTGGTCTTATTTATTTATTTATTTACAGTCTCTTATATACCGCACTATTCAGCATCAGCGCGGTTTACATGGAACAAAAATGCTCAGTACAGTTAACACGTATGAGTTTACAGATAACAGGGCAAAAATCTTGGATAACAGGGGTAAACTATTTACAAAACTTCTTCATTATAAAGCATATCAGGACAGACTTAAGGATCTTAATATGTACACCTTAGAGGAAAGGCGGGATAGAGGTGATATGATTGAGACAATTAGCCCTCCTGTGAATACTAAAGAATCTAATATGTTTTGTACATAGTTACAGTTTTTTACCTTGTTGTTCCAAGTTTAAGTTTCCTGTTATAATGTAAGCACACAATTGTCCTCTGAATGTGCAACCTTTGTTATATGTAAACCGCACTGACAACAAATAGCGCGGTATATAAAAGATGTTAAATAAAATAAATAAAAAAATACCTCTGTGGCATAAATGCACATGGGGAGAGCCTCTTTCGATTAAAAGCAAGCTCTGCTACGAGGGGACATGGGATGAGGGTGAAGGGAGATAGATTCAGGAGTGATATGTGGAAATACTTCTCTACGGAAAGAGTGGTGGATCCGTGGAATAGTCTCCCAGTGGAGGTGGTAGAGATGAGGACAGTATCTGAATTCAAAGAAGCATGGGACAAACACAGAGGATCTCTAAAGGGAAAAAAGGGGACTGTTGTAGCGGTTGATTTGGAAGGACAGACTAGATAAGCCCCATAGTCTTTTTCTGTCATCATGTTTTTATGTTTCTAAATTATCTTCACTTTCAGCCAGTATTGTGGTATCAGCATAGCAAAGGTTGTTGATGAGTCTTTCACCAATCTTCAGACCCTGGCTGTCTTCATACAGTACTTCTCTGATGATTTGTTCTGCATATAAATTTAACAGGATGCAGCCTTGCTGTATACCTTTGCTGATTTTAAACCATTCTTTTTCTCCTTGTTCCGTCTGAGCTGTTGCATCTTGATCAATATAAATGTTGTGTAAGAGAACTATCAGATGTTTCTGGTATACCCATGCTTTTTAATGTAGCCCAGAGATCTTCATGGTTTACACAGTCAAAAGCCTTGCGGTAGCCAATAAAACATACAGACATCCTTTTACTATTTTTTTTTGTCTTTCAAGGATCCATCTTACATCCGCAATGTTGTATCTTGTTCCTCGCCCTTTCCTGAAACCTATTTGCACTTCTGGCAGTTCTTGTTCCAGATATGGCTGTAGTTTCTGTTAAATGATCTTGAGTAGAATTTTGCTGGCATGTGGGATCAGAGCAAGTGAGCGATAATTTCCACACATTGGATCACCTTTCTTCAGTATTGCTATAAAAACAGATCTTTTCAATCAGTTGGCCATGATGTGGTCATCCAAATTTCCTGGCAGAGCCTTGTAAGTTTGGTAACAGCCATATCCAATTGTTGTAATACTTCAATGGTAATGCCATCAATGCCTGGTGCTTTATTCTTTGAAAATGCTTTCAGTACTGTTCAATTACTTTTTTCATTGTCAATGGTTCCTGATCATAACGTACAGGTTGCAATTGCTGCACACTCAGCGGTAATGTAGCTCTTAAAGTGGGTTCACCTAATGACTCCTCTATGGGAGTCATTAAGTGAACCCAGGATTCTACACCAAGCTAAAAATGCACTCTGTGTGACTAATGAATCTGGTGCCCCTCTCTGCCTCAGCCACATGCAGTGATTCACTATTTTTGAGCTTCCTGGAAGCCCAGCGATAGTATCAGCTCCCTTTCTGTATTTTCCCCCTGTAGGGCTATACCGCTTGCACAGCCCTTGGTACCACCCTGAGTGAACCAGATTTAGCTGCGCACATGTTCAAGTGGCCCATCAAGCATTAGCTGTGGGGACCATACTGGCTACATGGAGGCTTTGCCATTAGCATGCGTTTGTCTGCTGCATTAATTGCAAATCCGTTGCAGGCTTTAGTAAAAGAAGCCCTAAGACCTTCAGCAAGCTTGCCCTTAGTAATGATGCTTTAGCCCACTGTTTCATAACAACTGATATAAGAATTGTCTCAGCTTTTCCCACATACTGACATTCTTTCCACGAATCACTACAAGTGTGCGTGAGCCTGTTAAACAGTCTAAAAATCATATTGCATATAAGATCCAGGTCATTAAATTCCATAGATACTAATTTTTCAGGGTCATATCCTGTTCCTTTAGCTGCCATGTGCAGTATGTGGCAAGGTAGGAGGACCAGCAAGACAAGTCCTTAAAGAGAGATTGTAAGGATTATGTAGCAGTGATGTAATGAGTTTGGGGAATGGGGTCTATTCCAATTGCCTTTTCACCTGGAGGGAGTGCTTGGGGCCAAAAGCGGGTTCCAAAACTCGGAGAGTGGGGCTAAAGACAAAGAGTGCCTTGGGTAGATGGTGAACAATTCCTTAGAGAGGAGTCAGAGTTCAGAGATTTGTATCCTTAAAGGCCATATCCACTGGACTTGCAGAGAGCCTGTATATGGAAGAAGAAAGAAGAGGGAAAAGAGAAAAATATGAGGAACATAAAAGGGAGGAGACTCTGGTGACCATCTACATCTTCTGAAGCTTAGACAGGCAGGGCAGAGCAAGAGACAAGAACAGAGGCATTTATCAACCAAACTCTGTTGCTAGATATAATCATGCTTCTTGATTTTTGTGTGTAGTTCTATCACTACCTCAGTAAAATCCAGTCTGAAGTTAAGCCACACGGAAATAAACTGAAACTGGCCTATCTAACACCACCCGTGAGTCAGGAGAGGAGACGTTTGCCCCTACCCCATTTTGTAAACCTGAAAAGCAAATTCTAGTCACCCAGGTATTATGCATGTATACGTTTTCAGGAGCAAATAGATCATATCGCTTTCAGCTGGCACATTGCCGGTAGTTAAACATTCCTCGGAACTTATACTCCTTCTGATGGGAGAGAATAAAAGTTGGAGAGTAATAGGAGGGAAAAATGGAAGAGATGGGACTGGCACTGTTCAATGAGTGATATTGAAGGACTGAATGGAAAAGTCTGTCTTTTTGCAGATGACATGAAAATTTGCAACAGAGCGGACTCCCCTGAGGGAGTGGATAACATGAGGAAAGATCTAGAAAAGCTGGAAGAATGGTTTAATGCTTGGCAGTTAAGATTTAATGCGAAGAAGTACAGTGTCATGCACTTGGGAAGCAGAAATCCAAGGGAAACGTACGTGATAGGGGGCAAGAGGTTGGTGGGCACGGACCAGGAGAAGGACCTTGGTGTGATTATTTCTGAGGATCTCAAGGTGGCAAAACAGTGCGACAAGGCAGTAGCAAAAGCCAGAAGGATGTTGGGTTGCATACAAAGAGGAATTACAGCAGAAAGGAAGAGGTACTAATGCCACTGTATAAGTCTCTGGTGAGGCCTCACTTGGAATACTGTGTTCAGTTTTGGAGACCATATCTCGCAAAGGATGTAAAAAGACTGGAAATGGTTCAGAGGAAGGTAACCAAAATGATTTGGAGCCTGCGTCAGAAGCCTTATGAGAAGAGACTTAAAGACCTAAATATGTACACTCTGGAGGAGAAGAGGGATAGGGGAGATATGATTCAGACCTTTAAATACTTAAAGAGTATTAATGAACAAACAAACCTCTTCCAAAGCTGGAGAAGCTGTAAAACTAGAGGGCATAACATGAAGCTGCAAGGGGGTAAATTGAAAAGCAATGTCAGGAAATACTTTTTCACTGAAAGGGTGGTGGATGCTTGGAATGCCCTCCCGATGGAAGTGATGGGGGCAAATACAGTGACAGAATTTAAAATGGCATGGGACAGATACAGTGGATCCCTTTATAGCAACAGGTTAAAATCAAAATAAACGGAACCATCTAATTTCTCAACAAATAGGGGTGCCCTACACGGAATGGTGGGTTCACCCCTAAACAAAGACATGGAGAGGGGTGGCCTGCACAGAGCAGCAGGTGCACCTACTCTTGCCACCTTGCTGGACAGACAAGATGGACCATACTGGTCTTTATCTGCCATCATCTACTATGTTACTATATAATGGAGGGAACTAGGAGGAAAGAGTGAAAGGTGGACTTGGATGTGTCTATAGAAACATAGAAATATGACGACAGAAAAAGACCACATGGCCTATCTAGTCTGTCCTGCCATAACTACAACAGTCCCCTTTTTACCTTTAGAGATCCTCTGTGATTGTCCCATGCTTTTTTGAATTCAGTTACTGTCCTCATCTCTACCACCTCCACTGGGAGACTATTCCATGGATCCACTACTCTTTCCGTAAAGAAATATTTCCGCATATCACTCCTGAATTTCTCTCCCTTCACCCTCATCCCATGTCCCCTCGTAGCAGAACTTGCTTTCAGTTGAAAGAGGCTCTCTCCCTGAACATTTATGCCATGGAGGTATTTAAACATCTCAATCATATCACCTCTATCCCGCCTTTCCTCTAAGGTGTACATATTAAGATCCTTCAGTCTGTCCTCATATGCTTTATAATGAAGACCACTAATCATTTTAGTAGCCACCCTCTGCACCGACTCCATCCTGTTCACATCCTTTTGAAGGTGCGGTCTCCAGAATTGTACACTATACTCCAAATGAGGTCACACCAAAGACTTATACAGAGGCATTATCACCTCCTTTTTTCTGCTAGCTATTCCTCTCCGTATGCACCCAAGCATCCTTCTAGCTTTTGCCGTCGCCTTTTCTACCTGTTTAGCTACTTTAAGATCATCAGACACTACCACGCCTAGGTCCCACTCTTCTTTAGTGGACAAAAGTACTTCACCCCCTATACTATATTGCTCCCTTGGATTGCTGCAGCCCAAATGCATGACCTTACATTTTTTAACATTAAATCCCAGCTGCCAAATTCTAGACCATTCTTCAAGCTTAGCTAGATCCCTCCTCATGTTATCTACCCCTTCCTGGGTGTCTACTCTATTGCAGATTTTGGTATCATCCGCAAAGAGGCAAACCTTACCTGAAAGCCCTTCTGCTATATCGCTAACAAAGATGTTAAAAAGAATCGGACCAAGGACAGATCCCTGGGGCACACCACTGATAACATCCTTCTCCTCAGAGTGAGCTCCATTTACTTGTACTCTTTGTCGCCTCCCACCCAACCAATTTCTAACCCAAGCAGTAACTTTAGGGTCCATCCCTAGGGTGCTCAGTTTGTTTATAAGTCGCCTGTGAGGAACAGTGTCAAAGGCTTTACTGAAATCTAAATACACCACATCTAGGGCTCTCCCTCGGTCCAACTCCCTGGTCACCCAGTCAAAGAAATCAATCAGATTTGTCTGACAAGACTTGCCTCTGGTGAATCCATGCTGCCTCGGATCCTGTAATCCGCTGGACTCCAGAAACCTCACTATTTTCTCTTTCAGCAGCGTTTCCAATATTTACTCACCACCGAAGTTAAACTAACCGGCCTGTAGTTTTCAACCACATCCTTACTTCCGCTTTTGTGTAAAGGCACCACATGAGCCTCTCTCCAGTCCTTTGGCACCAGTCTATGGAGGCTAGAATGCTGACAGAAGAAGGAGGAGATAGGATATCAGAGGCCTGAGATCACTCTGTATTTCATCCTCTGAAGAGCAATGGGGAAGAGAGGTAGAGAGGAGATGAATGAGTTGGTAGGTAGCAAGATATGGAAAAGACTAGGGAATGGGAGGGACCAGAAGCAAAGAATGGAGAGAAAAATCATAAGGAGAGACAGATACAGAGAGGTGAAGGAATGGGAAAGAGCAATTTGGAAACATAGTGAGTGACGGGACTGACGTACTTCTGTGTATGAAAGGAGGTGGTCCTTGAGCAGAAGAGGAAATGGCCAAGCCTGCAGAATACTTGAGTGCACAGGAAGAGGAAGCTGCCTGCTTGTCTGAGGTTGCTGCCTGGATGTCCCATCACCATCTGAACATGGCTAAGACCGAGTTCATTATCTTTCCCCCAAAACCCACCTCCCTCCCTTCTTCCTTTCTCTGTTTCAGTGGATAACTTTATCTTCCTCCCTGTTTCATTGGCTCACAACCTTGGGGTTATCTTTGAGTCTCTCTCTTTCTCGCCACACATCCAACAAATAGCTACAATCTATCATTCCTTTCTTTACATTACCTCTCCTATCTCTCCCTACACCCCTTCTCGGGAACTCCATTCATTAGTCAAATCTGTGCCCTTCACTTCCACTGCCAACTCCAGGCTTCATTTATTCTACCCTGCTGCACTGTACTGAACTGATGACCTGAGTCTCCATCTCTGGTCCTCTTCAAATCCAGGCTAAAAACCTCTCTCTTTGATGCTGCTTTTGGATTCTAACCTTTATTCTCCTGTTTGTCACCCATGTGTGTTAAAACAATCTTTATTCCCCTGTCGGTTGTATTTCTGTTTGTATAGAGATTGTAGGCTCTATGAGCATGGACGGTCCAACTTATTAGAGGATTGAGTTGAAAGGACTACTACTGAACATTTGTATAGCGCTACAAGATGTACGCAGCACTGCACAGACACATGTAAAAGACAGTCTCTGCTCATCAGAGATTACAGTTTAGTCAAGACAGACAACACAGTAGCTGTAGACATGGGATACATCTAGAGGGAGTGGTACGGAAACACAAAGGAGACCAGGTGAGTCATATCCGAAAGCAGCAGCAAAGAAGTGAGTTTTCAGCCTGGATTTGAAAAGGGCCAGCGTAGGCTACTGACATACAGACTCAGGTAGTTTGTTCCGGGCATAAGGAGCAGCAAGATGAAAGGAGCAAAGTCTAGAGTTGGCAAGATTTATTTATTTTATTTATTTATTTGCATATATTTTTATACCTTGCAGAGATCAGGGGCGGTTTACATTATAACGATAAATTTACATGGAACGGTGTTTTAGAACTTTATACATAGAACAAGGTAATTGAGGTGTAGCGGTACTGGGATAGACCACTTAACTATTTACAGAGAAAGTATACAGGACAGTGGGATTGGTGTAGTTCTTACTGGTAACAGAGAATGAACTACATCAATTCAAGATAAGAGAAGAGCACAGATAGAAGCGATTTGCCAGAAGAGCGGCGTTCTCGAGAAGGGGTGTAAGAAGAGATAAGAGAGGAACATAGCCAGGGAGATAATGGGACAAATGTAAGTGAAGGAAGAGACAAATAGGAAGGTGGGAGTTGAAGACTAAGGGCTGACAGTTTTGGAAGGTAAAAGGGTGAGAGATGAAGAGGTACAGTCCAAGAGACAGGAAGAGGAGCAGTTAGTTAGTTTTGAGGAACAGCTTGAGAGCACAGTAACACACTCAGGAACAGGGTGTGGACTCAAATTTGGAGTCTAGCCTTGCAGATCCAGCTGTCAAGAAGTCTGAGAACCGCCTGCTGTAGTTTCACTAATGTCCTCATGCTGTGGCACACAAAGAACCAAGTAGTGGAGGACTGGAGATAGCAGAGATAGTTGAGGACAGTATAGCTACTGGGGCGGACAAAGGCTTGGGAACAGGGTCAGTTAGTGAATCATGAAAGAATTGGTTCAACACTTGGTCCATACTACATTTCAAGATCTACTCGCTCTCTTATTTCTTTACTGCTTGCTGCCTCATCTCCCCATCGCTTCCTCATGATTCTCCTCTAATACCTTCTGCTTTGACTCCTTCCTCCCCAACACACTTTCCATCGTTTTCTTTGCATTGTCTGACTTTCTCTAGATTCCAGGCTGTGCTCGCCTCTCTTCTCTCTTTTTCTGCCCCTCCCCTAGGTTTGAACTTGTTATTCCTTTACTGTTTCAATCTTCTTTGGGTTTCACAGTACATGTCTGAAGCTGGACTGGCAACCCCCCCCCCCCCAAAAAAACAAACCTGCATCCGAGGGTCTCTCTGAGAACAAGAGGGCAACTGATTCAAAGACATCTGTTGTCTACATGACAATCTGTGATAGGCTACAAGAAAAGCAATAGCATTAATGAAATTAAAGTCATGAAACTAACCAAAAATTAACAGCCTGAACTGGAAATTGAATGCTGAAGTTCAAAGAATGTCTCGCTTCTGCCTTAGCCCCCTGGTCATGACGACATCTTTGTGAATGACTGAACGCCCCATAGTCTCTGACTATCAAACACCATTGATGTTCTCAGAACTAATTAGCTTCAAATTCTATGTTGTAGAGTTATCTGCTAGCATTTTCCGAGTTAATTAGCTTTACATTTTGCATTGGCTAATTAGTACGATGAGTATCTGTCAGGGCTGGTGCAAGGATACTGGACATCCTAAGCAAACCCTCAGCCCTATGTCCCTCCATCCCCCAAGATTTGTGATAATCAAACTCAACAATCATGATCAACCCAACATCACCCCTCCTATCAAAATGATCCTGTAAAAATGCTTAACCAGACAACATACTCTTACATACAAAGACATTTTCAGTATTTAAAAGCACCTGTATGCCTTTTGTCCCTGCAGCTAAACGAATGTGTTGATGGCTCTGTCGGGGTTTATTGTTTTACTTTGACGGCTGCTGCTCTTTGCTGGCCCTCATATCTAAGGAACCGTCTAGTCTTGCCTAATGGTTGGGCCAGCCCTGCTGTCTGCAATAGTGATCTCCTACTGGAAGCCTTGGTAGCTGTAGTATAAAAGAGGCTGCCTGAACTCAGAAGCAGGGAAGAAGGAAGAGGACAGCAAGGGGAAGATAAGCAAGTAGAGATGAAGAAAGAGGAGGAAAAGGAATCTTGAAACTGAGAACTGATGAAGCAGAAGACAACAACAAAAATAAATAGCTGATGTTCAGAACTAGGAAACAGAGGAGGACCTTGTAGCCGTACTTTCTCTCGGCTGTAGCTTTGTTAAGTCTGGCCAACTTAGTACATTGTGAAACAAGCTGTAATATTCTGAAGAATAAGAGAGTGCTTCTGTTACTAAACTGGGCAAATTTCGTAAAGAAATTCTGGTTATACAGTGAACAGATATGCTGTTACAATTCCAACAATGCAGAGCTGAACCAGAGCTGTATCACAATCAGAGTTCAGGAGTTGTGCGTCACAACTTCGTCCCTCCCCAAGTGCCACACAGAGAGCCTGAATCAGCAGAGAGACAGACAAAGACCATGGGCTGCTCTGAGGACAGCCTGCCTTTCAAATAAGCAGATGGACTGTAACTTTCGGAGGTGCATCTGCATTATTGCACTTTAGCATTACTGGAGACAAAAGTGGGGGGAAAGGAATGGTAAAGAGGTTCAGGAGTGAGGGCATGACCTTGGGGAGTAGAAAGGTTGCATGTCATGGCGTAAACTGTAGCTTCTCCTGTATCTTTTGAAGTGGACTTCTCCCACTCTGGGGGCTCTTCCAAAATTGTTGCTTGGAGGCCCCTAATTTGAACTTCTGTCACTGGCTGCATTTCACCAACCTATGGCACTGGGAAGGAGGGCTGTGTCGTGACTAGGATGTTAAACGCTGTTAGGGCACCTAAAATCCTGCATTCCCATCCAAGAGTCTCCAGAAATTCACCGATGTTCCTGTCAAGTTGTACAGGAATCCTCTGTTCACGCTGCTGCCGATAGGAGAACGTGATGCAATATCATGCTTTTACTTTACTCACAGTTCCCTGTAAAATAGTTATCTCCAAGTTATAATGCCCTGTTCAATGTAATTTCAGTTTGTTCAATGTAAACCGCACTGATGCAGAATAGCGCAGTATATAAGAGAATGTAAATAAATAAATAAATAACAGTACTTATTCCTCACAACTAAAAGCGTGCTTTTGCAGCGCAGACCAACGATTCCCACGTAGTTTGCTGGGAATGTTGTTCTTTATTGAGCCTATTCAACAAGGACATTCAACCTTAGGAATAACACAGGACAAAATCCCTTACTCAGTATAAACCAGAGACTCCCTCTGGGCCCACAGAGCTATATACATTTACTGACCTGGAACTTTTATTCCTCTCCGAGCAAGCTATTTGTTTACCAAACCCCTAACTATGTTGAGACTTGGGATCATCATGACTTGATTAAGCATCCTTTCTGGGGTCAGCAGCTGACTTGCATGGTTTAAAAAAAAACCCCCATATATTTAGAACTGGGGACATGATTAAAATTAAGACCATATTATATCAGCCTGTATACTT
Organism: Ichthyophis bannanicus; assembly: GCA_033557465.1. Classification (NCBI taxonomy): domain Eukaryota; kingdom Metazoa; phylum Chordata; class Amphibia; order Gymnophiona; family Ichthyophiidae; genus Ichthyophis; species Ichthyophis bannanicus. The sequence goes on from CM066042.1 coordinate 233,809,027, forward strand.
CTAAATGCCATTTGTGTGTGTGCTTCTTTTTGAAATCTGTCTCTGTTGGTTGAGTTCTGATCTCAGGCTTTTGAGGAGCGGAGGGTGACAAAGTAGGAGAAAAGGTGGTAGTTAGTGGGGGGGAGAGTTAAAGAGCAGGGAGGACATTAAGGGTAAGAAAGTCCTGTCAAATGTTAACCACTAAAGGAGCTTTTTTAAAAGCTCCAGCTGGGCTGGTTTTAGTTCCTGGATTAGTGTGTCTGATTGAACTCTGATATATACTATCATTAACCCCAGCAACCTGTAGCACAGATAAAGGCAGATGGATGATCTCATTGTAAGGGCTTTGCTTGCTTTTAGCACGATAGCTTTGTGGTACCTAAGAGGCAGCCAGAATAGTTCAGGAGTCTATGGGTGAACGTTTTCCATTTGCGTCTGCTCCTACTGTTTTACATCTACTTACAGAGAAAGATCTATCATAGCTGAAGAGGAGAGAGTCTGAAAATTCAACTCTATTGCTACATGATTTTTCAGACAAATTCTGTCTTCCCGTCCACCATCTGTTACTGAGGAACTGGATGGAGCTCTTCAATTTGCTAAGTGTTCTGATTTCAATTTCAGTGTTTCCTGGTTAACCTGCTCTTTTATTTTTTTGCTATTTTTTTTTTATTAGAATTTTTCAAAACTTACAAAGGCAAGCATAAAGAAACATACAGATGATCTATTAATAAGAAACAAAGCAAAAGACAAACATTTTAACAATACATCCTACCTAGCCCACAATATTTTTGTGTAGCATCAAGTTAGTGCTGACTCCTAATGACCCAGCTGCCCTCTGGTTTTTCTTGGCAATCTATCACCGGAAGTAGATTGCCAGGCCTTTTCTTCCAAAACAATGGAGGGTAGAGTGATTTGCCCAAATTCATAAGGAGTGCCACTGGGAATTGAACCTTTGATCTTCTGGGTCCTAGGCAGTTGCTTAACCACTAAGCACTCCTGCTCTATCCATTTTAAATTTGTGCTGGGTTTTATCTTTTGTACTTTTATTGCAATTTATGCTGTATTGAAAGTGAACCTTCGGGGTGGATTAATTTTAACCTGTTCATTTGGCTTGGCTATTTTGCCATTTCTAATCAGCTAATGTTGAGGTTGAATATCCAGTGAAATCTAATCACAGAAAACCTATGCAGATAGACTTAAGGCAACTAATGATGTGGTCATACTTGGAACAACTTCAGCATTCTGGCACTGAATATTGTGTTAATTGTCTAAATTTCAAAGCTCCAAGGAGGTCCCCCTTTTCCATCAGGCAAGACCTTTTACATTTATAAAACCACTATCGACTCATGGATTTTATAATTTGTTGTATATTCTATTCTTTGACTAATCAACTAAACAATATCCTCATGATTATCCAATAATACTAAATAACAAACATCTGCAAAACAGCACTAAGGGCTTGGTTTTAAAACAGGTCTACATGAACGTTGCAAAAGATGCCTCTTTCAAAAGTTAACCTGGGCCCCATGTGCCTTTATAAAACGATTCCTAATAGCACACCAAAGTCTCACGTACTGTTTTACATCTGCTCTAAAGGTGAAGTAAATGTTTGTACTCTGGGCAATTATACGTCCGTGGAGTTTTGTGTATAATTAATGAGCCGGCAAAGCCAGGGCAAGTTTCCGCAGCTTAAGACAAGCTGTTCCATCTTCTCTGGACGTGTGAGTCAAAAGAAGCCTGAAGGCCGGTACTATTCTCATGAGACTGAGAGAAGCAGCCCATGCTCTGAGGAAGCCATGCAGAGCAGAAAGACGATAACTGAGCAGGGAAGACGTTTGCAGCATCGGGCGGGGAGCAGGAAAGATGGGAGGGCTTCAAAGTAAGTGAAAGGGACAGAAGAACCGAAAAGGATGGTTTACAGGTCTGATTGGGTGGGGGTGGAGAAGCAGCACACGATTTTATTCTTGTGCTGCACTGAGTGTGGGTACTGAGGCACCATGTTTGATGCAGCTGCATGTCTCTGTGTGTGAAGGAAGCATGTTGTGGACAAGCCTGATTTTGCAATAGCAATATCCACTCACTTCACAAAATCTAGATATCTGCATTTACACCTGCTCCGAGGCACAAGTGTCAGCTAACTGCTCATTGGGACCTAGGCTTTGCCGGAGTGATTGAAGGAGCAATCATGCATGCCTCTGATGTTTCAAACCACCTCTAAAATCCAAAGATGAGTTTTCTAGCTTGGTTCCTTTATTGGTTCGCCTAGTGAAATCTAGCACTTGTGTGTTCAAGTTCTGCTACTTATACACACAGATTGCCAAGTCATCGGTTAGAAGTGTAACTACAAGTTATATGTTCAAAGTCCCGAATGATGTCTGCTATTTATGAACATTTTCCTTTCTAAATTACTGTTCCTACTGTATGTACTATTAACTATGCCTGCATTTCCTGCGTCCTTCTATGTCTATTACAGAAGGCTCCATGTTCAGCAAGCCTTTGATAAGACAGTCAAGGACATCTTACATTCCTGCCTAGATGCACGGTGCAGATTTGGGCTTTAAATGTCAATTTACAACCACCACCACCACCAATAGAAACAGCAATTTTTTGGGAAGCAGGAACGGGAAGACTTGCTAATCAGTTACATTAATGCAGTTAAACGCTGGATTTTTAACAGCACAAATCTTATTTTAATACTGACCCCTCCATTTATATTCCTGCCCACCCATTCCCACTTATACCACACCAATTCTCCTCTCTTATTTTTATTTTCAAAATTTATAGATCAAGAACAATTTTGATACAAAAGAAAAATGCAATGTAACACATGAAGACATGCCAACCAAGAAGAAATCACAACCCTCCAGCCTAATCATGAAAAATCCATGCTCATAATACTAAAAGGTCACAAATCAATCCTCATCTTTTCTCCCTTATATGCAATCCCCTAGTTTTATGGCAGGTTTTCCTGTCCTGTAAAGTTTCTCTGTAAAAAATGTGGGCTCTGGAAGATGATTAGAACGTCTGTGTTTGCTGAGTTTGAGAGAAATCCTCACTAGAATTTTGAATTAAGTATGTCTGTTTAAAAATGTCAATCCTTTCTTAGTCAAAAAGCAAATGAATGGGGGCTAGTCCAATCTTCTGCACCTAGTACCACATGTATGTTTATCTGCCCACTGGAGAAAGGTTGGTAGATGTGCACCTGCTGCAAAGAACTCCCAGGTCTCTGGATGTTCGGGTGGCAGACATGGGTGGGGGGGGGGGGGGAAGGAAATCGGAGACAATCAGGATCACAGTTGAGAGGTCCCACCACCATTCTTGCATCCCCTGTGCTACGGAAGAGAAGGAAGGTCAACAGAAAAGAGAGCCTCATTTGTAGTGAAAAGAAATCCATCTGGGACCTGCCTTCCAGGTGATGTGTTAACCTTCTGTGCCAAGGATCTATCTCCAAGGCTTATCTCCAATACCTTGCCACTATAGTTTCCACCTGTTCTCAAAGGGTACTCTAGGCATCCACCACCCTTTTTCTTGACATTGTTTCTGGGTCTACCCTCCTGGCACCTCATCAGGACCCTTAGTTCTGCAATTTCAGTTACACCGAATAAGATTGACTTCTTGTGTGCTATTAATACGAGAGGGGTGTGAATTTCTCCATCACAATTTTCCTCTATAGTATACATATGTAAGTCTTCAAGTCTCATTGCATATGACTTTGGTGCACCCCATTTCATTTGAGTTGCCTTTTTCTGTACCAGTTTGAAGAACGGTATATCAAGTATTCCAATAAAAAAAAACTAAAAAGGATACTTCAAAGCAGTTTACAAAATTACATCACACCAAGGGAACATATTTGCAAAAGAAGAAACAAAAGGCAAGGAGAAAGAAGATTATAAGAGTAGAAAAAGAAAATTAATTCAGTGCTAGAAAACATTAAGCTCAGCCTCTCACTCCCAAATCGAGGCCCAGCAACTCCCCAAATGCTAAAGTGAAAAGGTAGGATTTTAAACCAGATTTGACTAATGTCCGATTCAACTTCTACTGGAAAGGTAAGAGCTAAATACTAATAACCTAATAATAAATTCAGGTTGTGGTTTAGCACAAGACAAGATCTCGGGTTTTGAGACTGGCCAGGTCTAGAAATGGTTTCACAGTCTGTATTTTCCTGAAAAAGAAAAATGAAGATTTAAGGACTACTGAGACTTGCATGTCGAAAGATAGAAAGGAATCGATTTTGCAACTTGGTATTGTGATGCAGTCATTTAAAGGAATCGAATGATAGTTGATGAGCAACAACAAGATGGACAATCTGCATAGCTTTTGACTTAGCAGGATTCAGTTTCATACCATGAACTTCAAGCCAGAGTATGATTTTATTTAAGCTAAAATTTAACAAGAGATGAGAGAAGATTGGTCAGTAAAATAGACTATTGCAATATCACCGGCAGAGATGTAGCCATGCAAACCAATGCTCTGGATAATGGTGGCTAAAGGGGTAAGAGACATAAGCTAAATAAGATGGGAGTGCGGCTGGTACCTTAAGAGACACCACATGAGGGGGGAGGGGGAAGAATGTTGTTTTATAGGAGGTATTTCCTAATTGTACTGCAAAAGTACAGTTTTGAAGATGTGAAGAAAACTAATTTAGTACAACATCTCTAATACCTATGTCTGGCATTTACTATAGCCAAAGAGTGATCCTACCAAACTGAAGGCAGCACTGAGATCAAACAAGATGACTGCTACTTTGTGATGTTTGGTGTTGCACTTAGATCATTCAATAGGCGGAGTAGAAGTGTTTCGGTGGAGTGAGCTGGGCAGAACTCTACAGTAATTGTTCTGGGTGCAGAGGAGGAGCAAATGGACTATTTTCTCAAGTTCTTTAGATGGGAAAGGGATGATAATTTTGTACTTGAGAGGAGTGCCGGTAGGCATCAAACCTTGATCTCTGAGGTGCCAGGCTGTTGCTCCAACCACTAGGCTACTCCTCTACTCATAAGGTTCTGAAATTGAGAACCTCATTACCATCAATCCACAAATACCTACTATAGCTGAATGTAACTCACCTTGAACATCTACTAGAAAGTATGAGCTAAATACTACTAATAAATACAGAAATCATTATACCTCCTATGATACTGAGACATTCTCTTTAGGACATACAGTACCTGGCTATCATTTAACCTAGCCACCAGCTCTACTCTTTCTAAAGCACTTGGTTCTAAGAAATCCTGCCACACCTCTGCAGTTGCTTGTCTCCTGCTTTAAAAACCAACAGACCTTCCTCATTTCTCTTCTGGAGTCTTTCCTTCAGTTTGGAAACATGCTCTGCTTTGAGATCTACTCAAGTCACTTTACACTCCATTGCTTCGGAAGAAAAAGCCTGGCAATCTACTTCCGGTCACACCTCGCCCAGAAAGCACAAGGGCTGCTGGGTCGCCAGGAATCAGCATTGATTTGATGGCACTTAAAAAAAACAAAAACAAATAAAAAATGAGGCTAGGATGGTTGAAACTAGATTGGACTCAACCCAGTGGAGGAGGAGGAAGCTGACCCTTTACTGATTGATGCAAATAAATTAAAAAGTTTCCTCAGGTGTGAAGCATTTGAGGAGATTAGGTTAGAGTAATAAGATTTAGCCCTATTGATTGCATTGGAGTATTCTCTGTGCTCGATCTTGCATAGTCGAAGATTGCCTGGCTCTTTATTTTTCTGCCAGTGTCTCTTCATGTCTTATCTATCTTTTCATGAGGTGGAGATTTGGGTGAAACCATTATGTGCAGGTTTGATGTCAAGCATTCTTACTGGGGCCAGTTGATCTAAGGTGCTACAGAGATTGGTAGACCAAGAGTTAACTTGGGCATCAAGATCCTGAGGAAAAAATGGACTTCTTCATATACCACTCAAGAAGCGGTATATTAAGTCAATAAACCATAAACCAGGGGATTACAGCAAGAGAGCTATGGCTGATTGAAGAGACATTCCTCCCTGTTTTACTAACCGTTAGACGTTTCGTCTGTATGAGTATTGCTGATAATGTAAACGTGAAAGTGCAATCATCTGACCAAGAAAGACAGAAGCAGGACGTTATTGCCACTCGGAGTGAGGCGTGAATAGGGGTAAAGATACAGACCACAACATGTCCTGCTGAATAAGAGGAGAACACATCCTGTATGAAGTCAACAGCGTCCGTCGGTTAAGCAGCTTCCTATCTTGATGGTTTTTTGGGTCCTCCGCATGTAGATTTAGGTCATGCAGAATGATTAATGATGGTGAAACAGCTAGTTATGTCCAACAGAAGGACAAACAGTTCCTGAAAATTTTGCACATGCGCAAAAGGAGATCGAAAGAATTAAAATAATAAAGGAGAGGACCGAGTGAATGTGAAGGAGGAGGGATTCTGTGACCTTAAAAATAAGCAAATAAATAATTTGAAGTGCCATCAAGTCAATGCTGAATCCTGGCAACCCAGCAGCCCCTGGGCTTCTTTGGCAAGGTGTGACCAGAAGCAGAATGCCAGGCCTTTGCTTCCAAGGCAATGGAAGGTAAAGTGACTTGCCCAAGATCGCAGGGAGTGCCAGTGGGAATCACACCCAGATTTCTTGGGTACGAGGCTGTTGCTCTAACCACTAGGCTACTCCTACACAAACTGCAAATAGGAAGAGGGAATTGTTTTACTAGACAAATTAGATTTGTGAATAAATGCAACCCCGCCTGATTAATGGGACAAGATTCATGGGACGGGGAAGATACACCATCTTTAACCTAGGTTTCAGTTGGGGAAAAAAATCCAACTTGGAATCAACAATGAGATCCCTTACTAAGGGACATTTCCATCCTATAGATCTGGTGTTCAATAAGCCGCCCCCCCCCCCCCACCCCAAGAAAGGATGCAATGGAGGCCGAGAGTACATTTCTTTTGAGTTGATAAATAGAGGAATAGGAATTAACTGCCTTACCTGTGGTCGTTGTCTAAGACGATAATGGGAAGAAAAATGGCCTTTCCCAATGAAAAGCATAAACAAGATCATGAGATGGAGAGGAAAAACAAGAAAAGGAAGTGGGAATTTGGCTCGCCTGTTGAGCAAAATTGTTGAAGTATTACAAGTATTGACAACACAAAATTATTCAAATCACAACAGGGTTGTAAAAAAATTGTAAAAGGACCTTGAGAAATTTGGAGAATGGGCATCCAAATGGCAGATGAAATGTAATATGGAAAAGTGCAAAGTTATGCTCTTAGGGAAACCAACTAACAAAGAAAAAGGGTACCCCGCAAATAAGACCATCCAAATACAAAGCAGAGAAATCAGAACCACAGCCACACTAATACATCTTCACATAAGCAATTTATTTTAGTGGGCCATTAAATAAAATTGCTTGTGTGAATGAAGACTTATTAATGTGGCTGTGGTTCTGATTTCTCTGCTTTAAGTTTGGATGCACTTAGGGAAGAACAACCCAAAATAAATCTAGACGATGCAAGGTTCCACATTAGGAATCATCACGGATAATATGTTGAAATCATAAGAACATAAGAAATGCCATACTGGCTCAGACCGAGGTCCATCAAACCCAGTATCCTGTTTCCAACAGTGGCCAATCTAGGTCATACGTACCTAGCAGTTTCCCCAAAAGACACAGGTTCTGCAGTGCTTGTACTAGGCCAAGCATTGATATCCTGGGTCCCTTTTTAATAGTGGTTTATGGACCTTTCCTCCAGGAACTTGTCCAAACCTTTTTTAAACCCAGCTATACTAACAGCCCTTACTACATCCTCCGGTAACAGATTCCAGAGTTTGATTACACGTTGAGTGAAGAAATATTTTCTCCTATTTGTCTTAAATAGTTTACCCTGTAGCTTCATTACATGTCCCCTAGTCCTTCTATATTCTGATAGCGTAAACAATTGATCCACGTTTATCCGTTCCACTCCATTCATTAATTTATACACCTCTATCATATCTCCCCTCAGCCGTCTCTTTTCTAGGTTAAAGAGCCCTAACCTTTTTAGCCTCTCTTCATAGGAGTAGCCTTCCATCCCCTTCACCAATTTGGTGGCTCTTCTCTGTACTTTTTCTAATAACTCTATGTCCTTTTTAAAATACGGTGACCAGAATTGCACACAATATTCAAGGTGCGGTCGTACCATGGAGCGATACAGAGGCATTATAATATCCTTTGTTTTATTCTCCATCCCTTTCCTTATGATACCTAGCATTCTATTTGCTTTCTTGGCTGCCGCTGCACACTGGGCGGAGGGTTTTAACATGTTATCCACGATGACTCCTAAATCTTTTTCCTGGGTGGTGGTTTCTAATGTGGAGCCTTGCATCGTGTAACTATAGTGTGGGTTGTTCTTTCCTAGGTGCATAACTTTGCACTTGTCCACATTAAATTTCATCTGCCATTTGGATGCCCAGTCTTCCAATTTATCCAGATCCTCCTGCAGTTTTCCACAATCCTCTTGGGTTTTAACAACTTTAAACAGTTTTGTGTCATCTGCAAATTTGATAACCTCACTAGTTATTCCCTTTTCCAGGTCATTTATGAATATGTCAAAAAGTAGCGGACCCAGTACAGATCCCTGGGGTACTCCACTATTCACCTTTTTCCATTGGGAATATTGGCCATTTAGCCCTACCCTCTGCTTTCTATCTTTTAACCAGTTCCCGATCCACAATAGTACACTGCCTCCTATCCCATGACTTTTTAGCTTCGCCAAAAGTCTCTGATGGGGGACCTTGTCAAAAGCTTTCTGAAAGTCCAGATACACTATATCAACCGACTCACCTTTGTCTACCTGTTTATGCACACCTTCAAAAAAACAGATCAGATTAGTAAGACAAGATCTTCCTGGTCTAAAGCCATGTTGGCTGTCTCCCATTAGGCCATGACTATCTACATGCTGTGTAATTTTGTTCCTTATGATGGTTTCTACCATTTTCCCTGGTACTGACGTCAGGCTCACCGGTCTGTAATTTCCCGGGTCACCCCTGGAACCCTTTTTAAAAATTGGTGTTACGTTGGCGACCCTCCAATCTTCAGGTATTACAGATGATTTTAATGAAAGTTCACAGATTACCAATAACAGGTCTGCAATCTCATATTTCAGTTCTTTCAACACTCTGGGATGTATACCATCCGGTCCAGGTGATTTGCTACTATTCAGTTTATCAAATAGTTGTAATATATCTTCCCGGTGTAGCGATATTTCTCTCAATTCCTCTGCAGTATCACCTTTAAATACCACTTCAGTCTTGGGTAACATCCCTACATCTTCCTCAGTAAAGACCGAAGCAAAGAATTCATTCAGTCTCTCTGCTATAGCCTTGTCTCCTCTTACTGCCCCTTTTACCCCTCTATCATCTAATGGTCCAATTGACTCTCTCACAGGCCTTTTGCTACGAATGTACTTGAAAAAGTCTTTATTTCGTGTTTTTGCTTCCGTAGCAAGTTTCTTCTCAAATTCCCGCTTTGCCTGCCTTATCAATGCTTTGCATTTAACTTGCCAGTGCTTGTGCTGTTTCCAGTTTTCATCATTTGGCTCTTTTTTCCATTTCCTGAAGGTTGCTCTTTTGGCAGCAACAGCCTCTCTGACCTCACCTTTAAACCATGCTGGCAGTTTTTTGGACTTTCTTCCACTTTTCTTAATGCGTGGAATACAGCTGGTCTGGGCTTCGAGGATAGTATTTTTAAATAACACCCAAGCTTGCTGTAAGTCTTTAACCTTTGGAACCGCTCCTTTTAGTTTTTTCCGAACTATATTCCTCATTCTATCATAGTCTCCCTTTTGAAAGTTAAAAGGTAGTACTGTGGATTCCTTTACTATCTGTCCTCCACTGATTAAATCAAACATGATCATACTATGATCACTATTGCTAAGTGGTCCCAACACCCTTATTTCTTGCACCAGATCTGGCGTTCCACTAAGGACTAGGTCCAGTATGGCTTCCCCTCTGGTCGGTTCATGAATCAGCTGCTCCAAGAAGCAGTCATTTATTTCATCTAGAAACTTTATCTCTTTAGCTTGTCCTGCTGTGACACTGTCCCAGTCGATACCGGGGTAATTGAAATCACCCATTATTACTACTCTGTTGTGGCTTTTGTTAGCTTCCTTGATTTCTTTGAGCATTTCATCATCCATTTGTTCATTCTGGCCAGGTGGTCGATAGTATACTCCCACTGCCATCACCTTCCCCTTCATAAATGGAATTTCAATCCATAGAGATTCTACAGCAAATTTTGTTCCCTGCAAAACTTTAATCCTTTCTGACTCAATGCCCTCTCTAACAGAGCGCAACCCCTCCACCAATTTGTTCAGCTCTATCATTACGATATAGTTTGTATCCAGGTATCACAGTGTCCCACTGGTTATCCTCCTTCCACCATGTCTCTGAGAGTGCAATCATATCTAACCTCTCATTTAGTGCTATATATTCTAATTCTCCCATCTTATTGTTTAGACTTCTAGCATTGGCATACAAGCATTTTAGAGACTGTATTTTATTAATATTAATCTGGCTATTGGTAGGCATGGGTAATTGGGAATCCTTATGCTCTGTCTGCTCCTTACTCAAGGGCATTTGGGCTACTATACTCCCTTTTGGAACCTCACTGCTTTTGGTAGTATCCTTCAAGGATACCTTTGTCCGAACCATGCGCTCCTGGGTGACTGTCGGCTTTCCCCTATTTTCTAGTTTAAAAGCTTCTCTATCTCTTTTTTAAAGGTTAATGCCAGCAGTCTGGTCCCATCCTGATTAAGGTGAAGCCCATCCCTTCGGAAGAGCCCCCCCTTTCCCCAGAATGTTCCCCAGTTCCTAACAAATCCAAAACCCTCATCCTTGCACCATTGTCTCATCCACGCATTGAGACTCCGGAGCTCTGCCTGTCTTTTGGGTCCTGCACGTGGAACAGGAAGCATTTCGGAGAACGCTATCCTGGAAGTTCTGGATTTCAACTTCCTACCTAAAAGCTTAAATTTAGCCTCCAGAACTTCCCTACCACATTTTCCTATGTCATTGGTACCAACATGTACCAAGACAGCAGACTCCCCCCCAGCACTATCTATGATCCTATCTAGGCGGTGCGTGAGATCTGCTACCTTCGCACCAGGCAGGCATGTTACCAGGCGATCCTCACGTCCACCAGCCACCCAGCTATCTACATTCCTAATGATTGAATCACCAACTATAACAGCTGTCCTGACCCTCCCCTCATGGGCATGTGGCCCTGGAGAAACGTCCTCGGTGCGAGAGGGTTTTACATCACCTGGAGGACAGGTCCTAGTTACAGGATCACTTCCTGCCACACCAGGGTGATGCTCTCCTGTCACGTGACCTCTCTCCTCCATGGCAACAGGGATGCTGCCAGACTGGAGGTGGGACTTCAGGACTATATCCCTGTAGGTCTCGTCCATGTACTTCTCTGTCTTTCTTATGTCTTCCAGGTCTGCTACTCTAGCCTCTAGAGAACGGACTCGTTCCCTAAGAGCAAAGAGCTCCCTGCACTTAGTGCATATGTAGGACCTCTCACCAACTGGGAGAAAATCATACATGTGACACTCAATGCAAAAGACTGGAGAACCCCCATCTCGTTGCTGGACCTCTGTCTGCATCTTAGTTTAAAGCTTGTGTTTAGGTCTTTTAAATTCGGTATATAATAAGGATTGGTGTAGATGCTTATACTAATAAAAGTGTATCTAATACCCCTAATACACCCTGTGTACCTGAAGCTTAATTAATCTCAGGTCCTCTGTGTATGACTGATTTGGATTAAGAGCTGCACCTGAGAGCAGCCCCTTTCCTCTAAGATGTGCAAGTACCTATAAAACTACAATTACCCCAGGGGTGGGTGTGCAGCAACAGTCTAGAAAGCTAATAGAATGCTAGGAATTACAAGAAAAGGAATAGAGAATAGAATTAAGGATATTATAATGCCTCTGTTTTGCTCCATGGTGCGACCGCACCCCGAGTATTTCATGCAGTTTGGGTCGCCGCATCTAAAAAAAAGGATATAGCAGAACTGGAAAAGGTACAGAAAAAAAGTGACTAAAATGATAAAAGGGATAGAAAGATTATCCCTCTGAGGAAAGGCTTAAAAGGTTAGGCTCTTTAGCTTGGAGAAGAGACAGCTGAGGGGAGGTATGATAGAGGCCTATAAAATATTGAGCAGAGCAGAATGAGTAAATGTGAATTGGTTGTTTTCACCTTCAAAAAGTACAAAGACCAAGGAATATGCAATGAAACTACAAAGTAGTACATTTAAGACTAATCTAAGAAAACACTTTTTCACTCAATGCGTAATTAAGCTCTGGAATTTACTGCAAGAGGATGCAGTGCTGTTAGTTTAAAAAAGATTTGGAAAGTTCCTGGAAGAAAAGTCCATAAACCATTTTTTATATGGATTAGGAGAAATCTACTGCTTATCCCTAGGGTAAGCAGCATAGAATCTGGCTACCTTTTGGCATCCTGCCAGGTGCTTGTGACCTGGGTTGGCCACTGTTGAAAACAGGATACTGGGCTTGATGGATCTTCATCTGACCCCGGATGGCAAATGTTATGTTCTTAAGGACTAACGGGCTGCCCTTGGGAGATGCACATAGGAGTCTTCTTAGGCACATGGTATTATTACGGTGGCTTAATTTAATAGCATTCATCACTTCTGGATCCACACCTGGGGGCATGGTCTGGGCAGGATTTAGGTAGCACAGTGATGCCCGAGCCTTGGAGCAAGACAGGACTGGTAGCGCTGCTAACCTGGAGGGCGTAGAGGCCTGAGCCTCACAGCAAGGCAGGACTTAGGTAGCACTTATAATACTGAAAAATGAAGAAGAGGTATGCGATTGGAAGAGAACACAATCCAATAAGAGAGATCATGGCACTACAGATGGAGAAGATCTAGCCTATTAATATCTTCTCAGAGGTACAGCCTCCAGAACGGGGCAAGGTCCCACTAATGACCTATATGGAGATATCTTTTTTTTTTCTTTGGTCTATGCCTTTCTCTATGCACCCCAGCATCCTTCTGGCCATCACATTGTTACATTTTTACTCCTTTGAGATCATCAAACACTATCACCCCACATATCTGTGTATTTAATTAGAAAATTGCAAATAGTCCATAATTTTGAGGCACAAACCATCTTTGGTCTTGGCAGACAAGACACTGTCTCCAGACTGTTGGAACACCACCACTGGTTGCCGGTTAAGCAGAGATGTATTTTTAAATTTCTGGCATTGGCCTTTAAGGCCCTGTGGGGCCTGGGGTCCTGGTACTTTCAGGACCTGTTGCAATGGTATGTTCCTAGTCCAGCATTGCGCTCAGCTGGGGCGTGGTTGCTGGAGGTTCCAGGGCCCAGTCAGATTTGATTACAGCGATGGCACATACATATGTTTTCTGTGGCTGTTCCGATGTTATGGAACTCTGCCAGAGATATTGCGGGTGGAGTTGCAATTTCACAAGGGCCTAAAAACCTTCCTCTTTCCTAGTGTTTCCTGGTGAGTTGGGAGGGTGGTGAGACAGCAGTGATATGGCAGCATTTTGGCGGTTGGGGGGGTTCGTATAGGATTATTTGGGTTAGGTTGGGGGGGGGTGATTGTGTTTTAATGATGTACACCGCCTAGAATGCTTCGTACTAGGCAGTATTTAAATGCTTTTAAGTATTTAAATGCTTTTAAATAAATAATAAATCAAATAAATATCTCGCTCCTGGTCAGTGTACATCAACTTCTCACCCTACATAAGAACATAAGATATGCCATACCGGATCAGACCAAGGTCCATCAAGCTCAGTATCCTGTTTTCAACAGTGGCGAATCTAGGTCATACGTACCTAGCACTTTCCCCAAAAGACACAGGTTCCGCAATGCTTGTACTGGGTCAAGCACTGATATCCTGGGTCCCTTCTTAATAATGGTTTATGGACCTTTCCTCCAGGAACTTGTCCAAACCTTTTTTAAACCCAGCTACACTAACAGCCTTTACTACATTCTCCGGTAACAAATTCCAGAGTTTGATTACACGTTGAGTGAAAAAATATTTTCAATACCCTCAATGAGTAGTACTCCCTCAGCTTTCTACACTCCAAATGTATAAGAATACACTATCTTACGCTGATTATTATCTGCCAACCATTCAACATGTTCTCTTAGATCATGCCTTATTTTATGTGCTCAGAAGTGCCCTCTTTGTTGTAGATTCTAGTATCATCTGCAAAACTGAAATCTTCTCCTAACCCTTCCGCAATATCGCTCACAAATAGAATCAGCCGCAGAATCTGTCCCTGATTACTCCACCAATCACCTTTCTCTCCTCAGAGAGACTTCATCGTTAGCCTCGGTTTATCACTCAACCAGCTCGTAATCTAGTCCACCATCTTGGGAGTCACCTCAGGCTACTCAGTTTATTAAGGATTTGATGCGGGACATCAAACGTTTTGTAGAAACCCAGGTAAATCATATCCAACACCTACTTTTGATCTAATCTAGCAAATATTTCAGTAACCTTTCCTTCAGAAGACATATTAGTCGTACCTTGGTGGTAGAAAAAATAAACAAATCTGTAGTTTCCAGTCTCTGTTACCTTTTTGTAGAGAGGAGACATATCCATGGAATCATGACAAAAACCTTACTGAAGTCTAGACAGAACCTGCATCCCACCTCCCTCATCCATAGCTTTTTCCACCTCAATAAAAAGATCTCAAAGATGTTCATCTGGTAGGATCTTCCCTTTGTGAAACTACAACAAAAGTAAATAGTTCATATTAATCTGTAAGGCTAGAGAGAAGGGATGGCCAGCTCCAATCCTAAAGGGTTACAAACAGCTCTGGCATTATTCAACTATAGCTCATGACAAATCATTTTGAATATTGGGAAAATAAAACTTGATTGGGTCTCACAAAAACTGGAGTTGGCTAACCCCATACTCTAGCTTGTCAGGAGCCAATGCCTGAATTTGGTCAAGGGGTTAGTACTACACAATTCTTATATAATGACCAACGGGGTTAAATCTATGCCAAAGGCCATGAACTTGATCAGCTTTCTTACATGAACTGAAGGTGACCCAAGAATGGGGTGACCAAACAACTCAATGCCAACAGAAGTCAGGTTAAGCCAGTCCCAGATTTGCCACACCTCAAATACAGATTGCGCCATAACTCAAAATCTAGCACTTCACCAATTTGCTACTTATCTTGAAAGGGTTATTCAAGTTTTTAGTAAGATGAACTGAAACACTGCACCAACTGCAATATACATCAAAACATAAAGTTGACTTATGAACATCTAAAATCAACCCCAGCTATTTGTTTTGGTTACATTTTATTCATAAGAAGTCTATTTCTTTACAATTACTTCCCCCTTTCCTAGCAAGATATGTCATGGATTATTCTCTCTGTAATGTACTGTGTCTGACTATGCAACTTATTAAAGGCCAAGACTATCCTATATACTCATTTTCATAGCTACAAAAGCATGAGGTAGGCTTGAGTCAGGAACTCCTTCCATCATGCAGTTACCGTATGAACTCCACATGTAATCAATCTATTTCTTAAGCAGCTGCTTCTTGGTAACTAAAGTATCTTCCCCATTAATAATATAAATTTGTCTGGGCATCCCTAAAAATCCTTTCATTAGGGCAACTATAGCTTCTTGTTTTCATTGGAGCCCTACAGTTTTCTTCCCTTTGGCCCAGTCATTCCATTAGCTCCTTTGGAATTTAAGCGCCACCTTCTCTATTACCTCCCCATGGCCACTAGTCTAGACGTGCCAATGACTGCCCTTGGCCAAGTGCCACAGACAGGTTCTGTCTGGAATCTGATATGTGTTTTAGGTTTTTCGGACCCTGTCTTATGTTTCAACATGCACACACTTTCTTTTGAGCACTTCCAGAAATCTTTCACTTCCGTCTCAGCTGCCCTCCAGATTCTTACCTCATTGTTCAATTAATGTTGACACCTTCACAGCCGCCTGCCTTTTAAAAAGCCTTTTAATATTCAATCTCATGCTGCATTGTTCTAATCCTTTTTTTTTCAAATTTTTAAATTTAATTAATCACTTTCATTCCTGAAACGCACTCTGCACACCTTCCAAACGATTCCCGACATAATCTTTCATGTTTTGAAATTCTAAGCATTTTCCTCTTTGGTTTCAATAAGATTTTTGCATTTCTTGATTCACTAATGAAAGCGTCCATGGTGAAATTTTGACTCTCTTCACATGAGTGGTCCCGTTCCCCTTAGTAGCGTTCTCTTTGATTTTCCCTTCAGAGTTTGCTCAGTACATTTGGGGTTCAATCTTTGGTGTTTTTACTCAAAAAATATCATCTAGGTTTCCCTCAAGAATACAAAGGTATGGGGGAAGTAACCCTCATTGCACAACAGGTATTGCCCTAGCAGTTGTACTGGGCAGACTGGATGGACCATATTGGTCTTTATCTGCCATCATTCACTTTGTTACTATGTTTCCATTGTCTGTCCATGTACGTTACCTACGAAATCATTCATTCAGTCTACATCAATTAAATTTTCATGATAGACAGATCTACGTAAAGGCTAGAAAAAGGAATAACGTTTATCCAGAAAACTAAGAAATTCAAATAGGGCAGACTAGATAGGTCATATGCTCTTTTTCTGCAATCATGTTTCTATGTAAATACTGAGAAAAAAAATAAGGTTTTAGGCTACAATACCAGCACTAACTAATAGGTGGCAGTACCCTAAAATTATAATAGATGACGGTTGGCACGTTGTGTGGACCATGGGTCAGCTTTAGCAATGAAAAGAGTGCCGGTACTCTGTACCAATGTGTAACCACTCACAAAAAGCCCTGGGCAGTTGGACAAGTTCTGAAGTTATCACAGCATGCAAAAAAAAGCTCAAGTATTGCTGAGCGGTTCTTTTCTTGCTTAATTGTGTAACCCCTTGCCTGTGTGTAGCCCTTGCTGCATCTGCCTCTGCTGCACTATTAGTATACAATGGGAGGCCTACGGCACTTAATCGCCACTCACTCCTCTTCCCTTCTCAAAACAGCCGGCCAGACGGTGTCTTCTGAACCAAAGAACTTCAGGATCACTGATAACTAACGGCAAAAATACAGCTGGCAGAAACAACCAAACCAGAACTATTTTACAAGCAATTAACTCCTTTTCATTCTTGTCAAAATATTTTACAAGCAGATTAATTCTCTCTCCTCTCACTCTGTTATAGTACAACAATTCAGTCTTAGTAACTCCGCCCCGAGTACTACAATTTTATTCCAAGATTCTCCACTCCTTCGCTTTTCTTGTTCCTGAGTTGGAACCCCCTCCTGCTCTAATCCTTCTCAGTGTACCTTGAGCTGGTAGTGCTGAGGCACAGGTCCCTGATAATGCCCTGCGTTCACGCCTGACTGTGGTGTCCCTTGTGGCGTCTCTCAATGCAAGTCCCCGATACTGCACTGCAGGCGCTCATGGCTCGGCTGTCACCGGGTTGCTGAAAAGGATCCACTCTTCTTCCCTCTTGGAGTTACGCATTTCCTCTCCTCTTACTTCTGGACTCCTTCTCCTTCCCACAGCTGCTCTCCTCTTGAGCTAGTGGATGTATTGGCAGGATTTGCACTGCCACTCAGGAATTCGGGGTAAAGGCTTAAGCCCTAGATGCCCTCCGACCTCTCTGCTTTTCCTTGACCCATGGCTCCCTCTGGATGGTAGGAGGAGCTGGGGCATGGCCACCATCAGCTGCAGACTCTTCCCTTCCTTCTCATGGTACAGTGACTAGCTGCCAAAGACTGAGTTCTGCCTATGGGAGGGGTTTATAGAGAAGTTGAATTTTCCCTCCTAGATGAGTCTGCTCCCAGCCTGCTGTAACTGGGAGCAGAAGGTAACTTTCCCCTGTTCTGGAAAATTACCGGGTCATCTCCAGGCTACACTGTAGTAATTTAGTTGGGACACTGGGGGTCTCTGCTGTTCAAATCAGTGACATCTGAGGGGGCTCTACATTTGCTTATTACATTCAACATATGCTGGCAGGGTTTGAACAGTGACCCAGACATTCTGGGTATAGGCTTGAACCCAACACACCCTCCCGTCCCCTCTGTGGTCTCCTCGCTGGTCTCCCCACCTGAATCATTTCTCTCCCCTTCCATCCATTCAAAATGCAGCCACATGGCTAATCTTTGGCCAGTATCGATACGTTTAGTTAGCCCTCTTCTCAAGTCACTTCGCTGGCTCCCTGTCCATTACTGCATCCAGTTCAAACATCTCCTATTGCCCTACAAGAGCATTTATTCTGAGACTCCTCCTTACCTCTCCCTAAACCCCTCCTCAGGAACGCCACCTTTTATCAGTGTCCTTCTCTTCCACTGCCAACTCCAGGCTCCATTTCTTCCACCTTGCTGCTCTGTATGCCTGGAACAGACTCCTTAAGTCAGTACATCAGGCTCCATCTCTGGTCCTATTCAGATCCAGCTAACACCCACCTCTGCTTTTGGATCCTGATCCCCCTATTCTCCTGTTTACAAAACTCATGTATTATAAGCATTTCCCCTTGGTTTTACCCTCTTCTCCCATTTGTTGTGTTAGTCCGCCTTGCATGGATTGTAAGCTCTACTACAGCAGGAACCGTCTTTCACATGTATGTGTCCGGAGCCTTGGACACGTTGTATCACTACACAAATCATCAGCAGCAGAGTAGCACTGTTCGTCTTTCATTTAAGCAGTGCGAAATATTAGAGTTCATGTGAGGACAGGACCTCTGTAGTCTCGAAAGCTCACGTACGTCATCAGTGTTCGATTATTCTTATGTTGGTCCAATAGACGTTATCAACCTGCAAGGACTATGCAGTATGCAGGCAATTTTAGTGGCCTGAGTAGTTGCAACGCCCAAACTTATTTCTATCTCAAGTACATTGTAGTTCATTTTCACGGGAAAGCTCTATAGGTGACTTCCATTTGAAAGTTAGCTAGCACAAACGTCTGCATGTGCACAGTGCTCATGTACTTAGTACCTGCTATTTGCACAGCTAGTGCTGGGGGGTGGGGTTGTCGGATCGTATATATACACTTATGAAAATGCAAACTGCACACTCCGTTTTACTCCTCACCCTGTTTAGATGCTGTGAGAACAATTTTCAGAAAGGTGATTCACCCAGGAAAATCAATAATTACACAGGTACACTACCAAAAAACTGCCTCCAGTTTTGCAACTGATTCCTATAGATTTTGGGGTGCTGAATCCAGGAAAAATAGCCAAAATGTTCCATCACGTCACGTTTTCTTGCAAAATTAGATTTCTTACCCATATAAGGAATGTTCACAATTTCTTTTTAGCCGACTGCAGTTTATTTTCTTGGCCCAAAATAGAGGTTGTAATGGTTAACTAACTAGAAACACTCCCTCATGATATTTTAGAGTGTTTTGTATTCATTTTATACATTAACAGGACAATTGGGAGGCGGGGGGCTAAATCCAGTACTCGCGCTGGCGCATGTTCTTTCCTGTTCGCCTCGCCTCGTTCGCTTGCTCAAACACGGTGGTTGCGACATGAACGTTCCTGTCAAATTTCAGTTTCTTGCAAGTTCATTATTACCTTTTGTTTGCTCAGTCATAATCCAGCTTTATTCCGAAGTGGTTCACTACAGTTGTAGTTTGCAGTGCTGTGTATTTGTGATGGCTCACAGAGCCAGAGGTTGCGTCAACTCTCCGGACAGTTTTTGTTTTATTTGTGGGGAATATACCGTGAAAAAGCGGCAGAGGAACATTTCTGCATTTATTAAAAAAGTATATTTCGCCTATTTCGGTTTGAAGTTAGGCGATCAAGACAAACCGTGGGCTCCTCACAAAGTGTGCAAGACATGTGAGGAAGATCTACGCTTATGGATGAAAGGTAAAAAACAAGCATTTCGTTTCAGAATACCTATGATGTGGCGTGAACAAAGAGACCACAGCAGTGACTGCTATTTTTGCTCTTGCATTGTGAAGGGATACAACTTAAAAAATAAGAACGTAATAAGTTACCCCAACCTTCCCTCAGCAATTAGGCCTATGCCTCATAGCAACGAAGTACCTGTGCCTGAACCACCAAAATCTTTGGATCATATTTGTGTGGACGGTTCTGATCATGATGAGACTCATCAGATGGCTTTTCCCGATGAGTCCAGTACTTCCGAGTTTGAAACTGAACCAGATCCGAAACCTGAACTTTTCTCTCAAGCTGAATTGAATGATTTAGTCCGGGATTTAGCACTCCCAAAAGATGCTGCCCAACTGCTAGGTTCTCGGCTTAAACAGAAAAATCTATTGTCACCAGGAACAACTTTTTATTGGTACCGCAACCGCGAGACACAATTTTTGAAGTATTTCAGCAAAGAGGAAGCTTTGGTATTTTGCAACGATATATACGGAGTGATGGAAAAGTTTAAACTCAAGTATGATCCTGCTGAATGGCGGCTGTTCATTGATTCGTCAAAAGACAGCATAAAAGGTGTTCTTCTTCATAATGGCAACACATTCGCTTCAGTTCCTATTGCTCACTCTGTTATTCTCCAAGAAAAATACGAGAATTTGGCCCTGATTCTTCAGAAGATTCGTTATGATGAGCATAAGTGGATGATTTGTGGAGACTTTAAAATTCTATCCATGCTATTAGGGCAGCAATCCGGTTTCACCAAATATCCCTGCTTCCTTTGCTTGTGGGATAGCCGGGCCCGCGACCTACACTGGGGGAAAAAAGACTGGCCAATTCGGGAGTATTTGAGACCCGGTGAGAAAAATGTTCTTCATGAGAGCTTGGTACCTCGTGATAAAATTCTATTACCACCTCTCCACATTAAGTTGGGTCTCATTAAGCAATTCATCAAGTCCCTTCCAAAAGATGGTGAGTGCTTTCGGTACCTTTGCTCAAAGTTCCCCCGACTTTCTGAAGCAAAGCTAAAGAAAGGAGTGTTTGTTGGCCCTGATATAAGGAAACTCATTTCAGATGGAGCATTCGCTGAAACGATGTCTGAGAAGGAAAAAGAAGCCTGGGATTCCTTCAAGGATGTTGTTCTCAAATTCTTGGGGAACAGGCAGGATGAGAACTATAAGGATATTGTTGCCAGGATGCTCAATGCCTTCAAAGAACAAGGCTGTAACATGAGCCTGAAAGTCCATTTCTTGCACTCCCATGTGAACTACTTTCCCGAAAACTTGGGGGCGTACAGTGAAGAACAAGGTGAAAGGTTTCACCAGGACATCAAGGACGCAGAGAGAAGGTACCAAGGAAGATGGAACACCACTATGATGGCTGATTTCTGCTGGTTGCTGCTGCGGGACACCCCAGATGAAAAATACGCCAAGCAGCGCACCAAGAGAAGCATTCGGGGGAAGAAGAAACGGGCCCACCAGGAGATTGATTGACCCAAGAATGACTTTAAAATCTAAACTGTGTTGACAAATATCGTGTTTTTACTAAACTTTGAAATAAAAATTTGCTAGTTATTACCAGTGTCGGATCTCATTTATTAGAATTTTATTTTCACACCATCGGGTGTTTGTCTTCATGTATTGCAATGGTGCAGTTTGCGTTTTCTATTCTTACATACATACCTGTACAACATTTTTTGCACATTTCTTTGCTTTGCTTTGTGTCTAACCTCGCTCTTATATGCTCAATGTTTGTGCACATGTATGTGGCTGTTTTAAGTGCAGACAATTTTGCTACCATCACAGTGTGTTTTGTTGACATTACTCTATTCTTATGTGCTGCCTTGTTACAATTTTCTTTATTCTTATTTGAATAACTACTAAACAATTAGTATAAAGAATTCATCCAAGAAACTTTTATCTCGATCGCACTCAATCTGAAACGTTCACCTCAAACTGCTAACCCAATGTAGCAAAAAATCTGTACGTGATGGAGCAAATTGGTTACCAGATTTGGATTCAGCGCACCAAAAAACATAAAAATCAATCGAAACATTAGAGGCAGTTTAAAAAAAATTTTTTTTAGTGTACCTGTGTTACCTATGTAAACAGCTCTGAAAACTGCCCTCCATATTTTTGGTTGCATTTTTAGGCCTGCCAGGTTTCTACTGCTCTTTGGGCACCAGCTCAGTCCCAATCCTCCTCTATTGGACTATCATGCCACAAGCTTTGCCTTATCGATATTTATTCAGATTTAGCTCATACCTCTTTACTGGTAGCTCAGGACAAATTACTTTCATGTGCACTAAGCATTTCCTATCCTCAGAGGGCTTTGAATCTAAGGGACTTCTTTATAAAGTGCATTAAGTGGTTAATGTGTTAATACATATTAACAAGCATTCATCTAAATTACGCTCATAGTAAATTGGCCTCACTGAGAATAATGGAGGCTAGCACTAATTTGCCTTAAATCACATGAACACATGTTAGTAAATGAAGGTTTATGTTCTACCTAAGGCAATGGAGGGTGATGGGACTTGCTCAAGGTCACAGATGCTGTGATTTTTCCCTATGAAGTTTCCAACATGTAGGGCATTTCCTTTTGCTCTAATCTGAACAGACCTGCTGGCGATTCTCCAGGACCAGAGTTCTGCACCCCTTAACATAATAGCGGCAACATTGTTGGTTCAGTGGTACTATACTCGCCTGCCATACAAGAGGCCTGGGCTCAATTCCCAGGCAAGGCAAAGAGAAGGCATGGCCTAGTAGTTAGAGCAATGGGTTGAGAATCAGGAAAACTAAAGTTTAAATCCAACTCCTCGCAGGTCGCTTTAACTAACTTTGATTGCAAGTTCTTTGGAGCAGGGACTTATTGCACCTGAATTCTTAATAAAGCTGCAAGCTGGACAGAGCCTATTTGTAAAGATGCATTGAAAATCCAAATGGTTATGTTACGTTATAAAGTCTTAAAAAGAAAACCAACTTTGATGTTGATCCTTATGCTCCAGCAGTATTCAGAGACACTTCTGTTCTTTGAAGGGATCATTTCACTAAGCTTCTAAAGGTCATTTCCATTTACACACATTGCTTTCTGTTAACAAGATCAATCATGCATCTCCGGTAGCTATAGGGACTGCAGAGACTAATCTTCCAGCCAAGACCTGCTGAATCTCTTGCCTTGGACACTGTGCAGAAGAGCAACGGCTTCCAGAACCACAGCTTGCCACACCCAATCTTAAGGGAAAAATGATGTCACAATCCACTCCTGCCTAGGGCGTGCCGCTGCGCCCCCAACATTCCATTAGATTAACAGGCAAAACAATGGCCCTTTATGAACTATACCATTGTCTATGCTCAGATGATTAGATCGTGATCTCTGATGAGCAGAAGCCACCTCTGACATCTATTATGTACAGTGCTGCATATGTCTTGTAGTGCTATACAAATAATTAGTGGTAGTAGTAGTGGTTCTTTTTTTTTTTTTTAGTATGCAACAGAGGCATTGCTAGATATTTAAAATATCTGAGGCACAAGTCTGTAAGCTCGTCCTACCTCAGAACAACCCTGCAGACATCACACTTTTAAATATTATACCTTATATTCCCAGGAGTCAAAGTTTTCCTACGTGATCTACGAAGGAGGAAACACCCTATTAATGCAGTTCTGGCAGAGATTCTACGGCTTAGCTTAGTAAAGTGACTTGATATATCGTAATACATGACATATCTCAAAGCCGTTTTACAATTACAAATAGAAGAGGAACACAGAGAGAAAATACATCTGCTAATTAGGTTGATCGGTTAAAGACGCACTTTAATACAGAAGAGTTGTCAGCTAGGCAGTTGGACAGAGACTAGTTGTGATGGACACAGGCAGGAGACACCATTGCAGATATTTTGAGATTTTGTCACAAGGTTCTGGACAGAAGGGCTTTCTGTGCAGCAAACAAAACGCCAGTTACTTTCAACCATCCAGCAATTTCGCTATATGTGAGCAAAGTTTGGTGTTTATACAGGATGGGTCACAACTCTGAAATAAACCAAGCACCCCAAGCTCGGTAAATATAACTTTCATCCAAAACAAATCTCTCACAAAAATGGATACAGAGCAGAACTAAGATTTTTCCCCTTACTTCACCCTATACAAAAATATTAAAATTCTGGGGTCATCTCAGCAACAGCAATATAAACACCCTCCGTCTCGAAGAAGCAGTATAAAACACTGCAAAAAATGCACATAAAACCTTTAGCATAAAGCTGCCATAACACCACACACTAGGAAAACTCACTCCAATACCCGTATGTGTTTCTTATAAATCACCACTTGATGTTAGTTTAAAAATGCAACAGGGTCTCAGCATACACGGGCATACGGTGAAAAAGTGGCCAAGGTGTACCTGAACCACTTACACCAAAAACAAGCCCATTAACATCAGTGACCCACTAATTAGCAGCCAGCAATGTCCACACCATGCTCATAAGTACAAAATATCAAACACTTAGCTTTGAAGAGCAGGGCAAGGAAATGCAACAGACATCAGCCGCTTTCCTCGACGTTATCACAAAAGAGCCCTCAAACGTTTCGCGGGACCGACCCGCTGCTTCAGGGGAATCTACAAAAGTAAACACAAACATCCAAATACCATAAATTTATTATACTACTGAACACACACCTAAAAACTACTACAAAAATTACAATTAAAAACCACATCTCCAATCACTTGCCTGCCAGCCATCCTTAAACAACGCTGTGCAGAAAAACGCCGCTCATGCGCATTGGACCCCACCGTCTCAATTTAAAGGGAAACCCCACTACGTCATAAAGGAAAGACTACCAATAAAACTTTACCTCCTAATCACAAACACACAGACCAGTCAATGCGAAGATTTAAACCAGCTGGGGCCACCGTGTCAAGTCGAAAAATCCAATACTGCTCCCGCAACAAAAGAGTTTGTTCCCTGCTCTTCCCATCACGTCCGGATGAAACCTGCTCTACACAAAAACAAACCATATCTTCAAAGGAGTGATGAAGCTCCAAAAAATGTGGCACCAGAGGCGCCTCGCAAACCTCACGCCGGAGCCTACATTTATGTTCTAAAACCCTTTTCCGAAAAGGCCGACACGTGCTCCCAACATACAACAGCTGGCAAGGGCAACGGATCCCATATACAACAAAAGGGGAATCACAGGACGTAGAATCCCTCAACCTATAACTAATACCATGATACTCAAAAGAGGACGTGGTACAGGACAGCTCACAAGCTGAGCAGTGCCCACAGACAGTGTGACCACCATCTCCCTCAGTCCGCCTAACTGAAGAACTTAGTAACTCACGTATATTCCGCTGACGCTGCCACACACACCTAACAACCTGATTTTCCAACCCAGGGACTGTGTGCACCACGGCCATGTGCTTGCGAACAATATGTTGAATGCTGAAACTTAAAGGTGAGTATTTAGAAATAAAATTAACGGAATCAGTGTCCACACCAGCCTGTTTGTCCCTAGGGGTCAACAACAAAGACCGGTTATTAAACAAAGCCCTCTTGTATGCATCTCCTACCACCCGTTTGGGATAACCCCGAGCCAGAAAACCTTGAGCCAAAAACTTAGACTTGCTTTTAAAGTCCCCAACATCCGAACAGTTCCGCCTGTACCTAATGAACTGAGAAAATGGCAAGCTATTCCTAAGGGCCCTCGGATGCGCACTTGAATAGTGCAATAAGGTATTCCTGTCCGTAGGCTTTCTGTAAACCGAAGTAACCCACCCATGATTGCTCTTACAAACTTCAACATCCAAAAACACAATTTTCTGAAAACTCCAGGCACTCGTAAAGCGAATATGTTCATCGCAACCATTTAGCCACTGCATAAACGCCTGAAAATCTTCCAATGTGCCCCCCCACAATAAAAAAACATCATCTATAAACCTATGCCACAAACGAACATGAGTAGACAGGGGGGGACCTACCGAGCCATCTAGCCTCAAACCGGGCCATATACAAATTGGCCACCGATGGGGCGCACGTCGCCCCCATCGCAACGCCGGCTAGCTGATGGTACATAGACCCCTCAAATTGAAAATAGTTCTCAAAAACAGCCAACTGGGCTAGCTTCTTAACAAACCCAATCATTTCAGAACACGTCACCCCGTCGCACAAGACATTCCTCAACCACATCTACAGCCGCAGCCTGAGGAATCGAGGTGATAACGTCGAGGAAAGCGGCTGATGTCTGTTGCATTTCCTTGCCCTGCTCTTCAAAGCTAAGTGTTTGATATTTTGTACTTATGAGCATGGTGTGGACATTGCTGGTTGCTAATTAGTGGGTCACTGATGTTAATGGGCTTGTTTTTGGTGTAAATGGTTCAGGTACACCTTGGCCACTTTTCACCGTATGCCCGTGTATGCTGAGACCCTGCTGCATTTTTAAACTAACATCAAGTGGTGATTTATAAGAAACACATACGGGTATTGGAGTGAGTTTTCCTTTTGTGATATTTTCCACTCTGAAGAAGTTGACCAATTGCTTTTGTATAACACCACACACTAGCTGTCCAACTCAAAGAGTAGCAATCCTACCCAAGAAAAGACAGTACTGTAAATATTACAACAGACCCTGGAACAGTAAGTGTATCTCATACTGAAAAAGCAAAATTAAGCTGGACAGCTGTAGACTCCTACATGAAACTACGCAATGGTTTCTAGGGATGTTCCAAAAAATGATAGAAAGACTATAGAAGGGTAGAGGTAAACAGAAAATTTAAAATAGGAGATTTTGGGGGGTGGGATAATGAGGATGGATAAACAGTTTTAAATGTGTTATTTTAGGTTTAAATCTGTAGGAGCAATTAATAAGTATATTGCAGATACACCCACATACTGGCACCGGGAAGCAGAATACTTTACCTGCGTTAGGCAGATCCTCACCGAGTACAGAATAAGTGGGCACAAATTAGAAATTAGTAAGAGGGGGGGGGGGGGAAAGCTGACATAGGCGTCCTGAGAAGCCAGATACTACATACAGTGCAACAGAGAAAGAGAAACAAATGCAGAGATCGGTGATGAAAAAATTCTAATATTAAAACTATGTTGACGTACTATCTGGATATTAGCACCTATCTGGAAATGCCACTAGCGAGGTCTATCTGCTAATTTTCAGTGGCCCTATCTGGATAGTGCAGTTTAAAATAATTACTGACCACCTCAGTAATCTATTTGACACCATTCTGCACAGTTGACTTATAAACAAACTGAGCACCCTAGGGATGGACTCTAAAGTTACTGCTTGGGTTAGAAATTGGTTGAGTGGGGGGGTGACAAAGGGTACAGATAAATGGAGCTCACTCTGAGGAGGAGGAGGTTACCAGTGGTGCACCCCAGGGATCTGTCCTTGGTCCGATACTTTTTAACATCTTTGTTAGTGATATAGCAAAAGGGCTGTCGGGTAAGGTTTGCCTCTTTGCGGATGATACCAAAATCTGCAATAGAGTAGACACCCAGAAAGTGTAGATAACATGAGGAGGGGTCTAGCTAAGCTTGAAGAATGGTCTAGAATTTGGCAGCTGAGATTTAATGTTAAAAAATGTAAGGTCATGCATTTGGGCTGCAGCAATCCAAGGGAGCAATATAGTATAGGGGGTGAAGTACTTTTGTCCACTGAAGAAGAGCGGGACCTAGGCGTGGTTGTGTCTGATGATCTTAAAGTAGCTAAACAGGTAGAAAAGGTGACAGCAAAAGCTAGAATGATGCTTGGGTGCATAGGGAGAGGAATGGCTAACAGAAAAGAGGAGGTGATAGTGCCTCTGTATAAGTCTTTGGTGCGATCTCATTTGGAGTATAGTGTGCATTTCTGGAGACCGCACCTTCAAAAGGATATAAACAGGCTGGAGTCAGTACAGAGGGTGGCTACTAAAATGGTTAGTGGTCTTCATTATAAAGCATATGTGGACAGACTTAAGGATCTTAATATGTACACCTTAGAGGAAAGGCGGGATAGAGGTGATATGATTGAGATGTTTAAATACCTCCGTGGCATAAATGTTCAGGGGGAGAGCCTCTTTCAATTGAAAACAAGTTCTGCTACAAGGGGACATGGGATGAGGGTGAAAGGGGATAGATTCAGGAGTGATATGTGGAAATATTTCTTTACGGAAAGAGTGGTGGATCCGTGGAATAGTCTCCCAGTGGAGGTGGTAGAGATGAGGGCAGTAACTGAATTAAAAAAAGCATGGGACAAACACAGAAGATCTCGAAAGGAAAAAAGGGGACTGTTGTAGTGGTTGATATGGAAGGACAGACTAGATAGGAAAATGATGACAGAAAAAGACCACATGGCCTAAGTACTCCATCGAACAAGGGAAGGGGTCCAACACCTTATCAGCGCACCAAGAAGCTGTGCCACTTGAAGGCATAAGAGCAGTGTGTGGCGTTCCTGAGGATTACTAAAGCAAATCACCAAACCAAGTTACAAAAATTATGAAATTACAAACAATCCTCAATGTATCCATCTATCTTAAAAAGCAACAATTATTCCCACTTTTACTACTCCCAATCTAGACTACTTCATCAAGTGTCTAAATGCAAACTCATATTTCTACAACAATTAACCTTATGAAAATTTTTATATAAAATATACCAGCATAACAATTTAATTCTTATAACATATATATAATTTTATAAATCACTGGTCAACATTGAAATTGTTACTGACTTTAAAAGGCCCTAATCTGTAGTATCTTGGTGAGATGAACACGAATATAACATTAAAAAAATTTTATTGGCTCTCGTTTTGAAGATATTGCATGTAGTTCATTTTTGACGTTTCAAATGTAAATTTATCCAGTAGGACATCAACAACATCCCAAATAAGACTTGAATGATATAATATTGCATCACATTGCATAATACCAGCATGCACACATCATCCAGAGTTGATAGCATCATTTTCTGATGCAATGCAATACTACTGCCAGACGACTCCTGAAGCCATCTGACGTCAGCAGTGTACTATACGCAGTCAGAAAGGTTGAGCATTTAAAATATTCCAGACTGTGTGCGAGACAGTTTAAGCTACTGTTACATGTAACTTTTATTAATCATATAATTTTAGCCATTTAGGTACAATACAGAACAGTAATGCCACGAAAGTGCGTTAATACTGTTAACAATTTCTGCTACATTTGTGGGGAAGTGACATTTGCCAATCAGAAGAAAAGTATCACTTCTCAACTGAAGAAGGCATATCATCTTTACTTCGGATGCAAGATTGGTGACCAAGACAAGCCTTGGGCCCTGCATATATGCTGCACTACATGTACAACACAGCTTTCACAGAGGTTGAATTGCAAAAGACCATCAATGCCATTTGCAGTCCCCATGTGTGTGGAAAGAGCCAAGCAACCACATAAATGACTGTTACTTCTGCATGGTTCCTCCTCTTTCCAGCGGAATAACGAAGCAAAAGAAGTCGAGCATAGTCTACCCAAACATTCCGTCTGCATTGAGACCAGTTCCACATGGTGAGAGACTTCCTATTCCAGAACCTCCATCAGAATATTCTCTTGATTCATCTGATGAGGACAAGGGTGAGCCAACCTGTTCTCCTCCTGGTCCGTCAGCATGCAGTGACCCAGATTTTCACTGGGATACATTATCAACTCCACACAGAATAACACAGGAAGAACTAAATGACCTGGTTTGTGATTTGGACTTATCCAAGAACAAGGCAGAATTGCTAGGATCAAGACTCCAACAATGGAATCTTCTAGAAGAAGATGTCAACATTACTTCATATCGAAAGTGCCACCAGCAGTTGGAGCCTTTCTTCAGAAAGGAAAATAATCTGGTATTCTGTTCCGATATTGAAAGTCTCATGAATACCTTAAAAATCACCCCATGACC
The DNA here is from genome assembly GCA_033557465.1 of Ichthyophis bannanicus. Taxonomy (NCBI): domain Eukaryota; kingdom Metazoa; phylum Chordata; class Amphibia; order Gymnophiona; family Ichthyophiidae; genus Ichthyophis; species Ichthyophis bannanicus. Next base: position 233,838,783 of record CM066042.1, read on the forward strand.
CACAAGACTGGAGACTATTTATAGACTCTTCGAAAATGAGTCTGAAAGCTGTGCTTTTCAACAATGGAAACCGCCTTCCATCTATTCCAGTAGCGCATGCCGCCCACATGAAAGAGACATATGATAACTTAAAGCATCTACTGACTTCCATTAACTATAACAAGTACAGCTGGCACCTCTGTGGTGACTTGAAGGTAGTAGCCCTTTTCATGGGACTGCAGCAGGGATATATAAAATACATGTGTTTCTTATGTGAGTGGGATAGCCGAGCAAGGGATTGGCACTACTTGCGGAAGGAATGGAATCGCAGACAAAATGTAACAGTTGGAGAGAAGAATATCCAGCACCCAGCTCTGGTTGAGGCTCACAAAATCCTGCTACCACCCCTTCACATCAAACTAGGTTTGATGAAAAACTTCATGAAAGCAATGGACCGCACTTCGCCAGCTTTCTGATACCTGCATGAAAAATTCCCTTGACGCAGCGAAGCAAAGATTAAAGAGGGCGTTTTTGGGATCCTCAGATTCGAGAGCTCTTCAAAGATGACCGGTTCAACAACTTGCTGCAGGGTGATGCGAAACAAGCATGGAATGCTTTTCGCCTAGTGTCAACAAACTTTCTCGGGAATGTTAGGGCAGAAAACTACAAGGAACTAGTAGAAGACATGCTGATGCAGTATCAGAAACTTGGCTGTAATATGTCTCTAAAGATCCATTTCCTTGATTCCCATCTCGATTTCTTTCCTGACAACTGTGGTATGGTTAGTGATGAACAGGCGAACATTTTCACCAGGATATCGCAACGATGGAGCAAAGTTACCAGGTAAAATGTTCCACTACAATGCTGGCTGATTACTGCTGGACACTCCCCAGAGAAGCTCCCGAACAGCTGTACAAGAAACAGGTGAAAAAAATCTAAGAAGTAGTCTATGACTTGTTTTTTTACAGGTATTAACCGAAGGCCTATTATATTTACTATTCACATGCATTTCGTGATGTAAACATTAATTCTTGTAGATTACAAAAAAAACTAGAGCCAACTTTGCAATTTCACTGTCATATTCATGTTCAGTATATAAAAATTGATAAGAAATGACTATTTTTATTTCAGTAACATGACTTTTGTAAAAGTTTGTTGACCAGTATCTTTATTATTTCATCTAACTTTAAAAATCTATATAACACAATGCTCATTTGCACATTACATCTATCAAAAATATATCTATCATTTACCATTCAATCATACTTGCAATCATAAACCATCACACACATCCATACATACATCCAATTACATACGTCTCCAACAGTACAAACACGAGCATATCAATCAAGACGCCCCCAAAAGCTCACCATAACTAAATATGAACTCCCATCACTTTATCTATAACATAAATACAATTGCTTCAAAACCAGAAGTAATATTGTACATCAACATTAGAAAGTGAAAATATACTTGAGTTCATCAATTCAAAAATCTGGAGGAACACCTGATGTCATCAGAAGTCATCACCCAATCTTCCTCATGGAAAAGATTAACACATGAGCTGAATCAGCAATGGTCGCAGTTCAAACGTCTGCGAAAACCCTTTAACTTCACTGCATCGTATAGTTCAGCAAACCGCATATCACCGCTGACTGTGATTCAGCAATGATGTCAACCACGTTACTGTTGCAAACTTCCATTCTGCATTATATCCGTGTTATATCTCACATTTGCTGTATACCAATCCAATCATCTCTTTGAATCCACTGCAATCTCAACCCTTCATTACTATTACAGATCTACATTATATTGCATGCCGTCTCTCACAATCACTTTGTTTCAATCATTATGCTCCAATCCTCATTATACTCCAACTATGGACCATAGTTTCGCCTCTCCGGCTTCTTCAGGGAAACTAAAAACATAATACACTCTTTATATACCATCTCAGCTTAACGAGAGACACCCAAACCTTTATCCACTCACCGATCTTCAGCAAAAAATGCATATGGCTCCCAGCAGAAAAACTCAAACCCGCCAGCACATGCGAGATTCAAACCGTTTTAAATACTCACCATACCTCAATAAAACCAATGCCATTCCACCTGCGCATTTAACCCCTTCGGTATCACAGTGTCCCACCTGAAAATGCACTGTTCCCGGCTACCCAATATATGCCTGGTAGACAAAACACTTTATTGGGTAAATTTTTTTTTTTTTACCAGTGATGAAAATGGTCAACACCTCCACTGGCAACCCACTGGCAACCAACATGGCTGTGTTTCAGCTATGCCTTCTTCAGGGGTTTTTTGGTGTTCTAAAACCATAAATGTGAACATGAAATAAATAAATTACAAATATCCATATTAAAACCTCATCATTTTACAATTGAATGGCCCCCACCTTTAAATATAAATATGAGTTGAGTTGTGGCCGGTTTGTTCTTAATATTAGAATTACTAGATGGAAATACTCTTATGGGGGAAGATATTATACCTCTTTTGGTTGGTGGATCACTCCTACTTCTATCATAGATGTAGTTTTAATATAAGTGTAGTTTCAGTCAACTGTTCACCTAATCAGGTACTGAGTTTAAATGCTTTTTCTTCCCTTAGCTTTAATAAACAACAAAAGGGTCTTGTCAGTGGGATTACTGAAAATGGTTTGTAACATTTTCTTATTCTTTTATTCTCTTGGATATGTCACATACCTGGAGTTCTATTATGTTTGTATAATTTAGTCACAGATGACCAATAGAGTATGCATATATTAATTTATTATTTCATATTTATTGGTTTATTATCATTTTACCTATTGTTTTTATTGGTTCACATCTGTTCATGGATTATTGTGTTTCAATATTGCTTTAACCCTTTGAAGGCCTACTTTAAATTTTTAATCCACATTCTGTAGCCGGGTTAATTTTTGCATATTTCAGGAAAATTGTACCCGTCTTATTCAATATGTTCTAATAGTGATTTTCCTTCTGCTATGGTCATGTATTATATACCATTTGATAGGAATATTTAGTCAGAATTTTGGATCCCGAGAGTTTTGGGCTCGGCCATGAAAGGGTTAAATGGTTCTAAGGTTGTTTTTTTTATGTATGATTTTGTTTTTTTATGTATGAGTTGTTTTAATATGAAAACAATTCCCAGCCTCTCCTCAATCTGCTGACACACAGCCTCGACGAAATGATCTCCACATGGAACACTAGCCTGGATGCCATCGCTCACCTACCACCCTCTAATAAACCATGAGGGAGAAGACGGAACGCGCCATGTTACTCCCCAGAGCTACGGACATCACTCCTCCACCTAAGGAAGCCTGAAAGATGATGGCGTTGATCGCGCTCCACTGAAGACCAGAGAACATACACCTCTCACCTAAGCAGTCACCGCACAGCAGTTGCGGCAAGAATGAAGCAATACCATGCAGAAATTCTTTAATGCTCCCTAAATAAGCCGCATAAGAACATAAGAACATAAGATATGCCATACTGGGTCAGACCAAGGTCCATCAAGCCCAGTATTCTGTTTCCAACAGTGGCCAATCTAGGTCATATGTACCTAGCAGTTTCCCCAAGGGACACAGGTTCCACAATGCTTGTATTGGTTCAAGCATTGATATCCTGGGTCCCTTCTTAATAATGGCTTATGGACCTTTCCTCCAGGAACTTGTCCAAACCTGTTCAGCCTAGTCAAGACTCTGACAAAAGATCCTTCTCCAACCCAACCAAGTTTGCCTGACCCAAAGGAATTTGCAGACTACTTCCAGTCCAAAACAAGCCAGACCAGTAAGACTTCAAACTTGGCCCCCGGGCACGGGGACCCTTGTACGGAGACCCCATCCATGCAAGACAGCCATGACATCCTCACCACCTTCTCTGCACCTTCTGAGAGGCATCCAGATCATCACAGCCATCAACACTACCACGGCTCCAAACGACCCTTGCCCAGCATTTTGGATAAAATCACTGCGTGTGGAACTCAGTCCATTCCTGGCCAAGCTAATAGATCGATCATTCTCATCTGGGTCATTCCCACAAAGCTTGAAGCAAACCTCCATCAGCTCACTTCTAAACAACAAGTTGGACCCTAGGAAGGTGGACTCCTACAGACCAATCTCAAGCATCCCCCTCCTGGCCAAGATAATTGAGAAGGTTGTCCAACGCCAGTTTCAACACCACATTGAGACAAGTGCGCCTCTCAACCCGTGTCAGCATGGATTCAGAGAAGCACATGGTGGAGAGACCCTACTAACCATTCTCATCAGCACCTTAACAATCGGAATGGACAACATCTGACAAGGGTTTGCCCTGATCTTCATGGATATTGCTGCAGCCTTCGATTCCGTCAACCACGATATACTCCTGACATGCCTCAGGGAGAAGGGGATTCACAATACTGCGCTAAGCTGGTGCAAGTCATACTTATAAGACAGATGGCAGCATGTGTGAACCAGCTCCACAACCTCCAAACCCTTCCAACAAGAACAAGGCGTACCGCAGGGATCCTCACTCTCGGCCCTCCTGTTCAATGTATACATGCAGCCCATCTGCGCTCTCATCTGCTCCTTCAACATCAACTGCCTGGTATACGCTGACAAGGTACTGCTTTACATGCCTTTCTCAACCGACCACCCCGATGTCACACCTCTAACAACCTGTTTCGATGCTGTCACCGACTGGCTCCATGCACAAAGGCTCAAAATAAACTTCAAAAAGACAGAGGTCCTCTTCGTCTCCAAGAACCAAGCATTTACCCCGCCCACATCACTGAAAGTACGAAACGCCGAGCTCCTCAGTAAGCCTACGGTACTGTACCTTGGGGTCACGCTAGACCAGTGGCTGGATATGAAGGTCCATATAAGCAACATGGTCAAAGCAGTTTACCACAAGATAAGGACAACCCGGCACCTACAACATCTGCTTGAGCCAGATGACGTCCAAACAATCTACCAGGCTTTAGTAATACCTCACTTTGATTACACCAATGCATTTCTGCAAGGGCTCCCTAAGAGCATACTGAACCCACTGCAGCTTGCAATGAATGCAGTGGCAAGGATACTGCACGGAGCCTCCAGGAGGGAACACATAACCCCAATACTAAAGCACCTGCATTGGTTGCTAGTCCACTGCAGACTCTCCTTTAAAACACTATTGATGACATTCAAGGCCATCAACAAGTGCTCTTCCGTCTCCCTCACGGACCTCATCCACCCCGCCCCCTCCAACAGAGCCAGGAGATCATTTGCTGCCAACACCCTGAGAATCCCAAAGGCAATAACAAAATGTTCACAAACATCCATAAACAGAGCCTTTGCTCTCTACGCACCCACATGCTGGAATGCGCTTCCGCCTGCCCTCCGGGCCATCACCGACCTCACCCAATTTAGGAAGGCATGCCCAAATGCCCAAGTAGCCCAAATGCCCTCAAGTATGGAGCAGACAGAGCTTAAAGATCCCAATTTACCCATGTCTAACAATAGCCAAATTAACATGAATAAAATACATTCTCTAAAATGCTTGTATGCAAATGCTAGAAGTCTAAAGAATAAGATGGGAGAGTTAGAATATATAGCACTAAATGAAAGGTTAGATATGATTGGAATATCAGAGACATGGTGGAAGGAGGACAACCAGTGGGACACTGTGATACCTGGGTACAAACTATATCGTAATGATAGAGCTGATCAAATTGGTGGAGGGGTTGCACTCTATGTTAGATAGGGCATTGACTCAGAAAGGATTAAAGTTTTGCAGGAAACAAAATCTGCTGTAGAATCTATATGGATTGAAATTCCATATAAAAGGGGGAAGGCGATGGCAGTGGAGGTGTACTATCGAGCACCTGGCCAGAATGACCAAATGGATGATGAAATGCTCAAAGAAATCAAGGAAGCTAACAAAAGTTACAGCGCAGTAATAATAATGGGTGATTTCAATTACCCTGGTATCGACTGGGTCAGTGTCACGTCAGGACATGCTAGGGAGATAAAGTTCCTAGATGAAATAAATGACTGCTTCTTGGAGCAGCTGGTTCATGAACCGACCAGAGGGGAAGCCATATTAGACCTAGTCCTTAGTGGAACACCAGATCTAGTGCAAGAGATAAGGTTGTTGGGGCCACTTGGCAATAGTGATCATAGCATGATCGCCTTTGATTTAATTAGTGGAGGAGGGATAGTAAGGAAATCCACAGTACTACCTTTTAACTTTCGAAAGGGAGACTATGATAAAATGAGGAAAACAGTTAAGAAAAAACTAAAAGGAGCAGTTGCGAAGGTTAAAGACGTACATCAAGCTTGGGTGTTGTTGAAAAATACTATCTTGGAAGCCCAGACCAGCTGTATTCCAGGCTTTAAGAAAAGTGGAAGGAACTCCAAAAAACTGCCAGCATGGTTTAAAGGTGAGGTCAGAGAGGCTGTTGCCAAAAAAGCATCTTTCGATATGAAAGCAAACATTTACAGGGGTACTTAAGCGAGAAAGTTGCTCCCATTGCAATCACCCGAGGGCGTAATGCAAGGAAAGCCTTCCTCCGTAATTGAGTGGGACGGGAAACATCGGGAAATACTTGTACCTCCTGACCAAAAAATGTATCCCGACGATGTTTAAAATAAGCTTGAAAAATCTTATCTTTATCTTTCTCTAAGCAAAAAGAAACTAATAAAGTGGAACGAACAGGAATTTCCTCCAAAGAAGTTTCTAAATAAGTAGATAAATCCAAACTTTTAACAGACAGTTGATCCATTTCCCCCGCCTCAGCATTGACAGCCCCAGACTCAGGAACCGGACTCACTTTAATTCCTGAAGGTAAATAATAGATCTTAGACAAAGAAATAGAGTCCGGTTCAAGAATCTGAAGCACATCTTTCAAATATTTGAAAAACAGAATAGTTGGAGACAAGAAATGAGTGCGGGGGAAATTCAGTAAACGAAGATTCCTTGCGCGTAAAACATTCTCTAATGCTTCGTCTCTACGATGAAGAAGCAGAGAGTCCTGAACCGAAGATGTCAGGGCCCGCTGAAGCGACGAGATCTGACCGGCCATTTTAGAATCCTGAGATTCTAGAGACGAAAGTTTATCCCGATGCTCTGTCAACATAGTAACTGTTTCAGAAGTAAATTTAGACAAATGCGACAAGGAGGATTTTCAATGACAACTCCGTTCGTGACACAATCTGCCATATATCTTTAAGAGATATTTCCTTGGGAGGATTAAGCTCATCAGGTGTATAAGTGTAGTCAAAGGGATGAGGCATAACAGCAGTAGAGACTGGCAAACTCAAAAATGAATCCGGAAGCTCAATCGATAAAGGAAGGTCATCCCCCACAAGAGGCGACAAGGCGATAGCGGAGAGACTGAATGAATTCTTTGCTTCGGTCTTTACTGAGGAAGATGTAGGGATGTTACCCATGACTGAAGAGGTATTTAAAGGTGCGGAAGAATTGGAGGAAATATCGATACATCGGGAAGATATCTTACAACTATTAGATAAACTGAAGAGTAGCAAATCACCTGGGCCGGATGGTATACATCCAAGGGTGTTGAAAGAACTGAAATATGAGATTGCAGAACTGCTATCAGTAATCTGTGAACTATCATTAAAATCATCTCTAATACCTGAAGATTGGAGGATCGCCAATGTAACACCAATTTTTAAAAAGGGTTCCAGGGGTGATTTCAATGGGGCCGCGGCTCCGATAACGATCGCGAATCGCTACCGCGGCTTTGTAAACAAGCCCCTAAGTGTATATACCCTGTACATAGTTACCCCTGTTAATCCCAAGTTATCATCCCATGTTCATTGTAAGTCCAGTGCAGGCCCGCCTGCACTGTTCGAATGTTGTTGACTGTAAACTGCACTGATTCCAAAGAGCGCAGTATAAAAAAGACATTAAATAAATAAATAAATATTTGTAATAATTTATTTATTTATTTATTTCATGTTCATATTTATGGTTTTAGAACATCAAAGAAACCCTGAAGAAGGCATAGCCGAAACCCGACCATGTCAGATTTGGTGGGTTGCCCCTGGAGGTGTTGACTGTTTTCATCCCTCGTAAAAAATTTACCCAATAGTGTTTTTTTCTTCCACGCATAGACTGGGTCGTCTGCTACACGTGGTTTAGTGCGCTTTCTGGTTGGATTGTTGTTCCCGGTGACAAATGTCATTGCACATACCACCAATGCTAACTTTTTACAATATAAAACATGCAAATCTTGAATCTTCTCTAACCAATGAGGAACTAACGGAGCTGATTCTACCCCACGTCAAATCGCAGAAAGATGTTCTATTATCCGTACTTTAAATAGCCGTGATGTCTGTCTTATATATAGCACCGAACATGGACAAAGCACTGTGTAAATTACATCACTGGTGTTACAAGTGGTGTAATCCCACAAATAATGAACAAATCCCCTAATAGGGTGTTCAAATCTTGTCAATTCTACAGTCACTGAACATACAACACACAGATTACACTTTGTGTCCCTTCTCTTCACAATTTCCATCCTCCCAATATCAAGAGTGCACTAGCATATCCTGCAAATATCGACCTCTCCATAAAGAAAATACAGAAGGCTCTTTAAACACCAAATGTATCTGCAATATATTCCAATGACATAATATCAGATCCCTTATATACCAGGTTTGTGTAGAATAAGGCAAAAATGATAATTATACTTACCTGGTAATTGTAGTTCCTTGAGTGACGACAGTTCAGTCCTCTACCTCTGGGTTGTCAATCTCCTCCTGCAGCTAGGAGACTGGTATGTCAGAATGATGACATCACTGGAGATATAGCCTGCTGCACTCCTACTTCCATCCCAGTGTGAACTATAACAAAGCAGACTCAAAGGAGCAATAAATAAGTAGCTAAACATAATATAACATCTACTAACCGTAAACTATCCACCCCATACAACAAGACTTTCTTAAACCCTGCCTTGCCACCGAGAAGTGAACAAGGAAAGAAATTGAACTAATCCAGACTTACCTGTAACCATCTGCCGCTGGCTACCAAATAGGGATCCCCCTCAAATCATCCGGGTGGGAAGGAGGACTGAACTGTCGTCACTCAAGGAACTACAATTACCAGGTAAGTGTAATTATCATTTCCTTATCGTTCCTTCAGTTCAGTCCTCTACCTCTGGGATGTACCAGAGCAGTAATCAATGGGAGGGACCCTTCCAGGCGGCAGAGAAGACCGCCGACCCGAAACGAGCATCCGAAGCCGCTGCAACATCCAGCCGGTAATGCTTGCTGAATGTATGTAGAGACGACCAAGTCGCCGCCCTACAAATGTCCCCAGGCAGAACCAAACTGTGCTCTGCCCAAGAAGACGCCTGCGCTCTGGTGGAATGCGCCCGCAGCCCCACAGGCACGACCCAACCATGAAGCAAATAAGCGGAAGCAATCGCTTCTCTAAGCCAGCGGGCGATGGACGCCTTAGCTGCTGCCTCACCTTTGCGCACTCCTCCGAAAAGAACAACCAACCGCTCAGACCGGCGGAAGGACTCCGTGACCGCCAAATACTGACGCAATGCTCTCTTCACGTCGAGACGACGAAGACTGCGATCCGACTCATCGCCCCCAGCGACCCCAGAACGGGCAAACACACCGCCTGGTTCAAATGAAAGGGAGATACCACCTTAGGCAAAAAGGACGGGACCGGACGTAAAACCACCTTCTCCCTAGAAAAAGACAAGAATGGCTCTCGGCACGACAATGCTTGCAGTTCCGAAACTCTCCGCGCCGAACAAATCGCCACCAGAAATACCATCTTTAACGTCAAATCATTCACCGATGCCCGACGCAACGGCTCAAAGGGCGACTTGGCTAATGCGGTGAGAATGAGATTGAGATCCCACGGCGGAACGCACAACCTACGCGCCGGGCGCAATCTAGCTACCGCCTTCAGGAAGCGACCTACATCAGGGTGAGCCCCTAAAGGCACTCCATTGACCTTGCCCCGATAACAGGAAATGGCTGCCAACTGGACGCGCAAGGAACTTGCTGCAAGACCTTTGTCAAATCCGTCCTGTAGAAATTCCAAGACCAACGGAATCGAAACCGAGGGCGCCTGTACCTGACGCCTCTAACACCAATCTTCAAAAATACGCCAGACTCGCACATATGCCAAAGATGTCGAATGTTTACGAGCTCTAAGCAAAGTTGCCACGACCGCCGAGGAATAACCTTTCTTCATCAGCTTAGCCCTCTCAATGGCCATACCGTAAGCGAGAACCTATCCACCTGAGGCATGAGCAGAGGCCCTTGTACCAACAGATCCGACCTCACCGGCAGCCGCCAGGGTTCGCCGTCCAAGAGACGTATTAGGTCCGCGTACCAAGGACGCCTCGGCCAATCGGGCGCGACCAAAAGAACTTTCCCTGCATGCACTCCGATCTTCTGAATCACTCGGCCTATCAACGCCCATGGCGGGAAGACATACAGGAGGCCGAACGTCGGCCACTGACGAAGCAACGCATCTATGCCCTCCGACATTTGTTCGCACCTTCGGCTGAAGAAACGCTCGACCTATGTAGACTGGAAGGTCGCCATGAGATCCATGACCGGAGTTCCCCAACGACTATCTGTTCGAAAACCTCGGGATGCAACTTCCACTCTCCTGCATCCACCTGCACCCTGCTGAGGAAGTCCGCTGTGACATTGTCTTTTCCTGCAATGTGTGCCGCCGAAATCGCGGACAAGCGCATCTCTACCCACGCGAACAACTCGTCGGCCTCTTCCTCCATCGCGGCACTCCCCGTGCCGCCCTGGCAGTTGATGTACGCCACCGTCGCCGAGTTGTCAGAGAGCACCCTTACGGGTTCCTGCGTACCATGTCCTCGAACGCCTGAAGGGCCCGGAAAACCGCACGAAGCTCCAGCCGGTTTATCGACCAAGAGGCCTCCAGGGGGGACCAAAGCCCCTGCGCAAACTGGCTCCCGCAGTGGGCTCCCCACCCGACTAGACTGACATCCGTCAACAACGGAAGCCACTCCGGCTGTTCCAACGGCATGCCGGCCGTCAACGACGAGCGGAGAAGCCACCAACGAAGAGACTGCCTGACTTTGCTTGGGGAAGGAAGACGCTTGTTCAAGGAATCGGTCTGATGCGACCAGCGGCGGAGCAGCGCTCTTTGGAGAGGTCGCATATGAATCTTGGCCCAGGGCACCGCTTCCAACGTTGCCGCCATGGTTCCCAGCACCCGGAGATAATCCCACGCCGATGGCGCTGGTACCGACAGAAACTGCTGCACCAGGGACCTCAAGCCCTCGGCCCGCTTGTGTGGCAGAAACACCTGCCCACTCTGTGTGTCGAACCGGACCCCCAAGTATTCGAGGTCCTGGGTGGGCTGTAAATGACTCTTGGCTGAGTTAACTACCCAACCCAGCTCTTGTAAAAACTTCACCACCAGGTCTGTCACCCGGAGACTCTCCTCCTTGGACTTGGCTCGAATCAACCAATCGTCAAGATATGGGTGGACTAGAATCCATTCTTTGCGCAATGCCACCGCCACCACCACCATAATTTTGGTGAAGGTTCGCGGCGCCGTTGCCAAACCAAACGGCAAGGCTTGGAACTGATAGTGGCCCCAAGGAAGAGCGAACCGCAGAAACGTCTGGTGAGCTTCCCGAATGCGAATGTGCAAATATGCCTCCGTCAGATCCAGAGACGTCAAGAATTCTCCGCGCCGAACCGCCACTATGACCGACCGCAACGTCTCCATTCGGAAGTGCGGAACCCTTAAGCACCGGTTTACCGCCTTCAGGTCTAGTATGGGCCGTAACGTACCTCCCTTTTTGGGCACCACGAAATAAATAGAGTACCGACCCATGCCGTAATCGGTTTTGGGAACTTCCACCATGGCGCCCAACTGAATGAGTCTTTCCAAGGTCGCGCGAACCGCCATCGATTTCTTGGGACCCCTGCAAGGGGACAAAACGAACGAATCCCGCACAGGCCAAGCCAGCTCCAGCGCGTAGCCGTGTTGAACTCTCTCTAACACCCATTGGTCTGACGTGATGCGGGTCCAAGCGGAAAGAAACTCCCGAAGTCGTCAGCCTATGGGAGGCCCCTCCGCCGGGACCCGCCTCGCTTCATTGAGTCTTACGTGATGTGGACCCAGGGTTGGAGGAGAACCCTCTATTCGCTCCCCGAAACCCGCGAAAGCCCTGGGCTCGCGACGGAAACCGCCCTCTCTGGAAACTACCAAAGCACGGCGACCGAAATCTTCTGAAATCTCGAAACTGACCCCGAACGCTTTGGCCTGACCTGGCCTGCTTCGGTTTATCCTCGGGCAGCCGGCCCACCTTGGACTCACCCAGGTCCTTCACCAACTTATCCAAATCTTCCCCAAAAAGCAAACCCCCCTTAAAGGGAAGCTTGCTAAGGCGGGATTTAGAAGGGCCATCCGTCGCCCAATTGCGTAACCACAAAGATCTACAGGCGGCCACCACAGACCCCGTGCTGTTGGCCAGCACCCGAATCAAGTCGTAATGCACATCTGCGAGATAGGCAGCACCTGACTCCAGGCGATCCAGCTCCTTTACCTCCTCGAGATCCATACGCGAAGACTGGCGCAGATGCTGGGCCCAGCGCAGACACGCTCTGGCTACCCAAGCTCCGCAGATGGAGGCCTGCAGCGAAATAGAATCCGCTTCAAAGGCCTGCTTTAGGAGACCGTCAACTTTACGGTCCTGAGTATCCTTTAAGGCCGCACTCCCTTCAACCGGAAAAGTGGTCTTCTTTGTAACAGCCGACACCACCGCGTCAATCCGCGGTGCCCGGAACCTGTCTTTATCCTTATCAGCCAAAGGATACAATCTAGTCATTGTCCGAATGCCCCGAAGTCCTGCCTCCGGCTTATCCCATTCGTCCTGAATCATCTTCTCGACCACCCTGTGCACTGGAAACACCACCTGTGTCTGACGCACCGCCTGGATGACGGGATCCTCTACCTCATCCTCCACCGTCGTCGGCGTAGTAAGGTTCAACATCTGCAGCGTCTCTGAAATCAGGGCCGCCAATTCCTCCTTGCGGAAGACCCTAATGATTTTCGCTTGATCCTCGGGTTCAGGGATCTCCCCTTCTTCCAGATCCTGCGAACCCTCTTCAGGATCCCATTCCGGATCTTGGGCTTCAGGCCACTCGCCCTCCGCTGGGTCGCCAGGTCTCGCTCGCTTCGGCGCTGGCGGCTCCTCGCCTCCCTCCCCAGCCGCCACTAGCTGTGGAGGTGGGGATGCCAGCGACCCGGAGCCTGCCCTGTTGCCCCGTCGCTGTAGGCAAAAAGCTTGATGCATCAGCAGAACAAATTCAGGGCTAAACCCTCCAAGACCCGACGCCTGTTCTACCAAAGGCTCGCCGGAGGGTCCCGCCGGCTCCTCCGACGCAGGCCCTCGCGCCGACAGTCGCGGGGAGGCAGCTTCCACCCCCGCGGGCGTGCCCTGCGCCTCCAGGGACTCCTGGACTTCCATCTGAAGCTCTACTGCGGATGATAGGGCAGCACAGCCCCGGCACACCCCGGTGTCCGCAACGGTGCCCCTCTTAGTGCCACACACGAGACACTGAGGCCTGGCAGCCATAACAAGGCTAGCCAGAAACACCCCCCGGGGCTTACTTGATCCGCTAGCCCCGCTGAAGGAAGGGTTTTTTGTTTTTTTTTTAAATATGTATACCAAGCAACTGCTATGCAGATCCGAAAACCTACTTATGTACTTGCTAAGCCTTTGCAGAGAAACGATCCCCCCTCAGCCCCCCCCCCCGACTCTGAAGGGATGGCTAAAGAGGCCTCCCCAAAAAAAAAGAACTACAAAAGAAACAAACACAAAAGAAAAGTAAACCCCTCAAAAACAAAGTGAACAAGGGAACCAGAGGGCAATGAAATCAAACCCCAGCTTTGCACTGTCACGGAGACAGAAGAGCACTTGCTGACACGCGGCTGCTCGCGGCTCAGAAAATGGCCGCCGCGATTGCCGACAAGGGGGAAAAGGGCACCAAAAACAGCTCCAGTGCCTCCGCACTCCTGGAAAACGCTTCCCCTCGAAAAACCAGGCAGCCAGACTCCGGTGAGCACTTACCGACCCGGCCTGCCCGCTCCTGCCAAATCCGCCGTGCTGTGTGCCTCCAAACCCGGACCCAAAGCTCTGCTGCTTCAATTTACTGCCGGCCGCTCAGCCGCCGAAGGACAGCACTGCAGCCTCAAATATGCGCCCCGCATAAGGGGGGCTCTCCCCCGTAGAGTTAGGGAGGAGAGACCTCTGGGCCACCGGGGAGGTGGGGGAAACTCGAAGTCATGAGCCAGAACCCCCAACAATAAGAAGTAGCACAGGCACAGGCAAGAAACAAGAAAGCCATGAAGTACCCTCTTTTTTTTTTTTTAAAGGGACACTGCCACAAAGGCTCTAACCCACTTAGCAAACCTAATCTTCTCCTGGCTCCTTATCCATTCCTCCAGAGAGCCTCTATCACAAGGCTCGTCAAGTCCTCCTGCTGCAAGGAGACTGGTCACACACTGGGATGGAAGTAGGAGTGCAGCAGGCTATATCTCCAGTGATGTCATCATTCTGACATACCAGTCTCGAGGAGATTGACAACCCAGAGGTAGAGGACTGAACTGGAGGAACGATAAGGAACACAAGTTAACCTAGACACATCCTTCTTCCGTGTATTCAAAAATAATAAATCTCGGTTAATATTAAAGGCCCATTTTTTTAGCACGACGTATTACATGATGTGGATAATGACATCTTATATGACAGATCTAAACTCCTGTCGTGAAGAACATAATTTACGAAGGCGTAAAAACTATCCCATAGGCATAGTGTCATGAATGTGTTGTGGATGAAAACTTTGATATTCAAGCAAACTATTCCGATCCATTTATATAGAAGTGGAAAAGCCAAACGCCCCCAAACTAATCATAATGTCCAAAAAATGGACAGTTTCCTTAGACACCTCTGGGGTGAATTATAAATGACTATTCTGTGTAATGAACCATCCTAAAGCTCATGCAATTCCCAATCCTGGCCCTGCCAAATAAGAAAGACATCATCTACATACCTAACCCATTTCACTACCCGTGGCCAATATTGGGAAACACACACTACCTGTTCCTCAAAATTACACACATATAACCCAGCAACCGATGGTGCCACTCTAGCTCCCATAGATACACCCTATATCTGATGGTAAAATAATCCATTAAATTCAAAATAATTCCTCCATAGTATAATTTCCAATAAACTGCGATAAAATCACATCTGAATATCAGAATGTTGCCAAGATACCAAATAATGCATGGAAACCTCCACCACCTCAACCTGTAGCACTTTTGTGTATAATGCCAAAATATCCATGGTGACCAGAATATATGACCCTTTAGGCATGGACCCTAAAGTTACTTACTGGGTTAGAAATTGGTTGGGTGGGAAGTTGCAAAAGGTACAGGTAAATGGAGCTCACTCTGAGGAGAAGGAGGTTACCAGTGGTGTGCCCCAGGGGTCTGTCCGTGGTCCGATTCTTTTTAACATCTTTGTTAGTGATATTGCGGAAGGGCTGTCAGGTAAAGTTTGCCTCTTTGCGGATGATACCAAAATCTGCAATAGAAGGAAGGAGTAGATAGCATGAGGAGGGATCTAGCTAAACTTGAAGAATGGTCTAGAATTTGACAGCTGAAATTTAATGCTAAAAAATGCAGGGTCATGCATTTGGGCTGCAAAAATCCAAGGGGGTGTAGAGGGTGAAGTACTTCTGTCCACAAAAGAGTGGGATCTGGGCGTGATTGTGCCTGACAATCTTAAAGTAGCTAAAAAGGTAGAAAAGGCGACGGTAAAAGACAGAAGGATGCTTGGGTGCACAGGGAGAGGAATGACCAGTGGAGAAAAGGAGGTGATAGTGCCTTGTGTAAGTCTCTGGTGCAATTTCATTTGGAGTATTGTGTGCAATTCTGGAGACCGCACCCTCAAAAAGATATAAAAAGGTTGGAGTCGGTGCAGAGGGTAGCTAGTAAAATAGTTAGTGGTCTTTGTTTTAAAGCATACGAGGACAGACTTAAAGATCTTAATATGTATACATTAGAGGAAAGATGGGATAGAGGAGATATGATAGAGATGTTTAAATACCTCCATGGCATAAATGTACAAGAGGAGAGCCTCTTTCAATTGAAAACAAGCTCTGCTACGAGGGAACATAGGATGAGGGTGAAAAGGTATAGACTCAGGAGTAATATGCGGAAATATTTCTTTACAGAAAGAGTGGTAGATGCGTGGAATAGTCTCCCAATGGAGGTAGTAGAATTGAGGACAGTATCTGAATTCAAAAAAGCATGGGACAAACAGAGGATCTCTAAAGGTAAAAACTATGTATATAGTTTCTTTGGTTCAGTTAAGTCTATGACTATTAATTATTATAATGTAAAAAGTTCAAACCTATTATATGTAACATGCTGGTTCCTTGTAAACCGTCCCTGATCTCTGGAAGGGGCGGTATAGAAATGTGTAATAAATATATAAAAATGGGACTATTTTAATTGATATGGAAGGGCAGACTAAACAGGCCATGTGGTCTTTGTTGCCATCATGTATCTGTCTAATATGTTAATGAGCTGCAACAACAGCTGGAGGATGAGAGATATTATATCCATTTGCAAAGAGACTGCACAATAGAGATACCAGCTCTGATTAATGAACAAATGGTGATCAGCCTGAATGTTTGACTAAGGAGGAAATGGAAATGTTAATTGTACAGGATCCATGGGTACCTGTGATCAACACCGTTCCTAAAGTACATAAAGCATTACAGAACCCTCCAGAGCAACCCATTATTAGCCATGTGCATTTGTTCGACATCCAGATACAACGATCAAATGACATACCCCCTGCAGTTAAATGAATAATTCTTTTTCATTACCCCGTGTCATCGTCAGACAAAAGTATACATCTTAAGGCAAGAATCTCTGTAAGCGTGACTTGGTGGCATAAAGGCAGGGCGTCTTTCACTGAGCTATCAGAACAGCGCTCTGGTGCACACATCTGAGGCCAAACAACTGGCTGAACTAAATCCCCATCATGTCTCAGTGCTAAGAAGACACAAAACTCTATTCAGCACAAGGGAGTTTCTGGGTGACTGCACATAAACCTCAAAAAAAGAATCTGAGGCTGCCTTTGATGAATCCTTTGCAGATGCCGCAACCTGTATCCCCATGAACAAGATCTTATTGCCGAGAGATCAGATTTGCTCCGACAGCCCCTCCACATCAGGATGTAGTTCCCTGCTAGGCTTCTCCTGAATTTTTGTGTTGGGTCCCCCCCGCCCTTCTCATGTGAAACTACCACAAAGCTTAATGAGTTCCGACCTGAAGGACCCATCCAGAGTGGATCGAGGTGACCAGCTTTCTATCACCATGGGGCAGAACGAGATATAATGGCCTTAAAGCGTAGAAAGGGAGGCAGCAGGAGGCACTTTCTGTGAGAGCTGATTCGCACTGCGTTGAGCCACCCAAGGAGGAAGTGCAATCTTTGTGGTAGTGTAACACCACAAGGCAGAAGCAAAGCCCAAAATGGGTTAAAATTATGCTGCCCCTGCCCTGCTGAAAATGAGACAGAACTAATTGCAATACTCAAAAGTGAGATTAGAACAACTTCCAGAATGACCGTCTAAATGTACTTAAACAGCCCTATATGGATGAGGTTTCCATACTTCTGTGGAATTAATTGTGACATTACATCATTTGATTTCACATTTATCCACCGCCATGAGCTGTAGAAGATACAAGCTCCCATCAAAGAGCTCCACAGATCTCCCACTTTCCTGGTATGGAAAGTGTGACACTCCATTGAGGTATTCTGCAACGCTACAGTCCATTTTTCCAGCTGGTTACCTTGGGATATGAACCTATAACCTTCTAGCCCACACTATAACTCTCCCACTGAGTCAGAACCAAGATCCGAGCACCATCTGTTTTAATTTCGATGCTCAGGCTACTGGTTTTGCTCCGGTAAGCTCAAATCAAGTGTTTTCAGGCTTAAAGGAGAAAAACCCTTCCTCCCTCTCTAATCTGTGACCACTAAATAGAGAATAAACAAAACACCAGCACAGATTCTCATTAAATCTGATGAGGGCACCTTCATTTTCAGGTCTGCACGAGTCCAAAAAGGTCTAGTTCAGAAAACTAAAGAGAATTAAAATAATAATGTCAGCTCATATGTTGCTCATTTACATAAGACGCCTGTCGCTTTGGTTGAAAGCCCACGTGTTGTTATAACCTCTGAAGAAGCAGGCGTGACCTCCATTAAATTTTCAGCAGACACGGTGCTAAGCTATTGCTTACAAGTCTCCAGCAGACGTCCTTAGGCAACCTGGCATTAATGAAAAAGCATAACTCACAATGTATCGCATTTGTAAGAAAACCTGTTTAAGAAAGAGTTCTGGGCATAGATTTTTAAAAAATGAGGCCGATGAAGCCTCCCCTGGCTACTGGATTTATAGATTAGTTTGCAGCCAGCCAGCCCCCCCCTCCCCACCCCCTTTTTAGCTTCCTTTTTTGAACACTGGTACTACAGCAGCAACAGTGTTCAAACTGAACACAGGTCCGTACAGGTGGGCCGACCTTCTATTAGGTAGTAGATGATAGTTTTGAGTAAAGTTCTGAGAGTATTAATGCAAAGGTTAAGTCTTCTACTTTGGCCACAGTCCAAACAGTTTCGTGTTCCCAAAGAGCTGATGTATTAAGGCGTTAACTCCCTCCTCTATATCATCGCTCCCCCCCCCTACTGTACAGATTTAATGTTGTAACAGTAGGTTTTAATCCCCCTTCTTTGGCCATGATTGTAATGTTTATGTATTGAGTTTTAATAAAAATATGGGTGGAGGGCATATTCAAAAGGATTAATGTGGTTAACAAATCTACTAATCGCACTAAATCCTGCTCAGTTTGTGCCGCTAAATATCCCCCCTCTTAGCTCAGCTGAGCACCCCAAGCTAAGCGGTTAGTGTCTGAGCATTTTGGGGACAGCACCAAGAGTTGAAGTATTTAAAGGTCTATATCATATCTCCCCTGTCCCTCCTCTCCACTAGGGTATACATACTCAGCTCTTCAAGTCTTCTCATATGTCTTCTTGCACAGGCTCCAAATCATTTTGGTCGCCTTCCTCTAAACCGTTATAAGCCTTTTTATATCCTTTGTGAGATAACGATCTCCAAAACTGAACACAATACTCCAAGTGAGGCCTCACTAATGACTGGAACAGGGGCATTAATACCCCCTCCTTTCTGCTGGTTATTCCTCTGTGTGCAGCTCAACATCCTTCTGGCTTTGGCTACCGCCTTGTCGCATTGTTTCACCACCTTGAGATCCTCAGACACTAGCACTCTGAGGACCCTTTCCTGGTCTGTGCACAACAACATCTCGCCCCTTATAAGGAGTTCAGATGAGGTTTGAAAGAAAAGGCAGTGTCAAGAATAACACCCAGGGTTTTAATAGAATCACAGAACTAGAGCAGTGAGGAAGCTACCACCAGGGAAGGGAGTAAGGAAGCAGGAGATGGGAATTAAATAGCTTCACACTTGCTAATATCGAGGATAAGATGGTTGTTGAGGAGCCATTGTTAAACTCCTGTGAGACACGATTGGAGAGGAGATATATCTGAAGGAACAGTGAAGAGAATCTGAATACTGTTTGCGTAGAGAAAGAGTGTGCAGCCGAGGGACTGAACCAGGAGGGGGGAGAGGAGTCATAAAC
Organism: Ichthyophis bannanicus; assembly: GCA_033557465.1. Lineage (NCBI taxonomy): Eukaryota > Metazoa > Chordata > Amphibia > Gymnophiona > Ichthyophiidae > Ichthyophis > Ichthyophis bannanicus. The sequence goes on from CM066042.1 coordinate 233,858,515, forward strand.
ATGTTAAACAGAGTGCGAGCAAGAAGAGAGCACCAAGGGACTCCAGAAAGGAGAGGAAAAGAAGCGGAGAGTTTAGAGTTAGAAGAAACCTGGAAAGAATGGTCCACTGGATAAGAGGAGAACCAACTATGCCCAGAATCATGGATCTCGATAGAATAGCACCGTTGAAGCAGGGGGGGGGGGGTGTGATCTACAAGGATGAATGCTGAAGCGAGATCCAGAGTGATGAGAATAACCGAGTTACCATGATCTAAAGAGGACCAAATTTCCTTCTTAAGGACACAAAGCAGAGATTTAGTTGAGTGTCCAGAATGAAAGTCAGTCTGTCGAGAGTGAAAGGGTGAGAGATTTTTCCAGAAATGGAAGGAGCAGGGAGAGCACAATTTGATTGAGAGGTTTAGAAAGAAATGCCAGATGTAAGATAGGGCAGAAACTGGAGAGAGGGGAAGGCTAGAGAGAGGGCTTGTTGAGGAGGGCATGAATATCCTATATTAAGTTAGTGACTAATTGTTGCCCATTCATGTGTACGGCATAAAACAAACTAAATGAGAGGATTTTCTAAGGCAGGTGCATGCAGAAGCCCTGCGTTAGAGCCCTATGCAGAGTTTCCTAATGCAATTCTAACAGAAGGTTTGCTCTCTGATGCTGTAAGCAACAGCATGCAATGATGAAGTTGTGCACAAAACAAGGAGAGCAAGCCAGATGCATGCACACACGGGTCCTAACTTAGCAGCACCTATATCTTGTACACAACCCCCTCCTCCCTCCCCCCCGTTTGGCACTTTTGTGCATGTGCTGGAATACCGCATAGCGCTGTTCCTTCAAAGAGATTTATATAAAAAGTCCCCTGTTGTAAGATCACATTTAAAACGACAGTCCAACCCTACCTTTTACTATATTAGAAAATTATTTTCATCTACTCAAACTCTGTGTAGTACTGCTACCCATCTTTAATCTGTATTTGGCCATGTATTTTTCAACATCACAAACTGCCTTTTACATACTGTATATAGTCTCATTAGGACCATTATCTAGGGAACTGAGCAATCCGTTCCTAAATCCCTTATGTTATAACCATCTGTCTTCTATAATCAGTCCATACTTCCTTACGTTGTTAAAATAATTCCAGAAGAGCTCAATCAGTAAAGATACTCCGTTCTTCCAATAGTTCGAACAGAACCATCCATGGAGACATTTAAACCCTCCTGTTGGACTACAGCTTAACATCGTTCCAGCACACCTTCCCTGCCATGTTTTTTCACCACTCCCTTCAGCAAAGCCAGAAAAAAGTTGCAGGTGCTGTGCATTCAAGATAGAGAAGAAATAAGTATAAATTCCACACCAGCGCTGACTGTAAAGGGAGGAGTGGCCTAGTGGTTGGGACAAGGTACCTCAGGCCGGAAGGTCGGGGGTTCAAATTCCACTAGAGGACAGCAACCTTGGGCCGGAAGGACTGGGGTTTCTAGTCCCACAGATGCTCCTTGTGGTCTTGGGCAAGCCACTTAACCCTCCACTGCCCATGTTCCCTGTAAGTATTAGTGTATGTGTCTCATATCCCTCGTGTTAAATGTATCCCCCAATTGTGTTGTGACCACTTTGATTGAAGGATAAGGTGGTATACAAAACTGTCTAAATAAATAAATAAAATAAAATAAATAAAGCTATGAGCTAATCCTTTATGCTTCCTAAGGTGTTAGAATGTCCTCCAACTTCTCCAGTGCCCGATTTGTAAAAAACACTATGTGCCATTGGTCCTTCCATCCTCCCACCATGACCCTTATTTTATTTTTAGAAAGGAGGGTTTTGACAGCTGCCTCAATGTCCTCCCATGCCTTATACCCTGGCAATTACCGGGTAATCTCCGAGGGGGCAGGAGTGATCTCTAGATACCCTTGCCTGGTGGATGTCCAACATGGTAGCCTGATCATTGGTGGTAATGCTGTAGGACTACTGCTAGGGGACTGAAAAATTCCGTTGCGACGAAAGAACCACTGAAGTAGGAGCACCTGAGGGTCACGTCTGCCCCCAGCTAGATGCCAGGGATCACCTGCTGGGTGTCTGAGGGTGGGGTAGACGGGCAGAACTCTACTTTACCAAAAACATTAGGGATTAAGCGGGCTGCTGGCACAAGATTTTATAAGGGAATGGGACAAGGGAGACTTTTTTTTGCCTGCCAGCCACTTTGGAGAGCATCCCTAGGAGTATCAGCTTGTTCATTGGTGGGTGGCCCAGCAGGGAGAGCAGGCTCACACATACACACAAAGCAAAGTTTAATCTCTGAAAGTATGGAGGGGGGTTTTAGAAAGGACGCCCAAACGTAATCTAGAATGCCTTAAGCAAGAACAGCTGAAATAAAAAAGCAGGGACATCCAGATACAAACACGATTTCACAAACGTGGACGTGCTGATATGAAAGTCTGTGGTGGCGTCTACACAGACACCCCCAGAATAGTACTAAGAACCTGAATGTCTAGGAATAGCCTAATGGTTAGAGTAGTGGGATAGGAACAAGGAAGCCAGGGTTTAAATCCCACTGTTGCTATTATTCAAATTGTGTTGAGTATTGGGGAGATGGAGTGCTTTCTCCTCTACACCCTCTGGGTGTTTTTCAACCAAAACAAGCACTTTTCAGATGCCTGTTCATGCCTAGAGCAGGTCTACAAAACATACAAGTCCTATCCACTTCCCTACTACCTCACAGACCATGCTTCATGAAAAAATCTTTTCCAGATGTGTTGGATCCCTAAAAATATGATTATTTCTCTGAAGTGAAATCAGACACTTACAGGGAAACTTCAAGAAAAACGTGCCACCCACGGCCATAAATCTTGGAGCTTTGGGTGAGAAACAACTTTCGATGGGCCTGTGTAGCACAAGCCACATCTGGAAATACAAGAATTCTTTGACCACAGGAAAGGTGACGCTTTCTTTTGGATATGTGCCTTTAAAACTCTAGATTTATCCTTAAGTGCGGTTAAAGTTACCAGGAGGGTCGCTCTGGATGAAATCGTATCATAGAGTCCTCCAGAAACTCTGTTAGATTAGCCACAGCAGGTACAACAAAATTATCCAGGCCAGCCTTCTGGTCATTCACCTTCCTGACTTTGAGGAATATAATAGATGGAGGACATCATAAAATCAGAGTTAGGGATCTCAATGATCTCTCAAATATTTTCTCAGCAGTATTTGTTGACAGTAAATGCATAACTGGAAAATTCAGGAACCTAAGATTCTTTGCCTTTGAGACAAAATATCTCCAACTAAGCACACTGTCCTTCAAGTAGGAAGCTCCAGCAGCCTGGAGACTAGAATTGTTGACTTACTTTCTCCACAGGCTGTTCAAATTCATCCACTCTTCTATCCACCTGCTGGTAAAATGCACACAATTCAGACACTGTCCCTATAAGCAGGGACTCTATCCTGATAACCACATTCCAGAAACCAATAAAGTCATATCCTTAGAAACAGAAAGTACTCCTACATCTTGAGAAGAGGCTAAGGTCACTGTTTTAGGCAAAAACATTTTAACTGACCAAATGGCATCCAGGCAAGATGACCAAACTCCAGATCTAACAAGTGAAACAGATAAAGAGAGACCAGGTTGGGGGTGGAGGGTGGGTGGGTCTATAAAGAGAGACCAGGTTGGGGGTGGAGGGTGGGTGGGTCTATAAAGAGAGACCAGGTTGGGGGTGGAGGGTGGGTGGGTCTATCAAGAGAGCTCAATAATGCTCCTTCTGGAGAAGAGCCTGCAGCAGAATTTAGCTCATGGTCGGGGCCCTTTACCTGAGGTGTGGATGTGGAGCTTGGGGAATTCTTCCCCTCTCTTTTCCCTTTAGGCATAGTACAAAAAGTACTCATAAAAAACAGATCTCCTCTGCACTCTAAAGTGCTCTGATGGGGCTCAGGCACCCCCAACTTCATCTGTCTCCCCCATATTGAGCCCAGCACCTCCGTCGATTCGCAGCCAGCCCTTGCCACCTGGCTTCCTGGAGCTATCGTCTCCTCCCTCTGAGGTGGGGGGGGGGGGGGTAAGTGCTCGTGAGGGACAGGTTGGGCTGTGTCTGCTGAATCAGAGAGTGAGCCATCTGGAGAACTGTGCTCACTAAGACCCACGTTGGCTCCGGGAGAGGCACAGATGGAGAAGCTGTCTCTCTCTTTGGGTGGTGATCGTCCCTTGGCGTCTATGGAGCCTACTGTACCCCTTGCTTAATCAGGGGAGGTTTCCTCTTTGCAAAAACCGCAGAATTTCACGCTGGAAGCTATTTGGAACGTGATTGTTTCTCTTGGTGAGGTTTTACTTCCACAAGTTTCTTTGCTGGCTAATAAGGTAAATACATCTGCAGCTTTGTTGACTGAGTTGGAAGGAAAGGTCTCCACGCTTCAAACGGAACATATTGCTGTTTCTAACAAGGTTGCAAGTTTGGAGGAATATTCAGATGGACATAGGAAAAGTGTTTTGTCTTTACAGACGAAGATTGAACATTTGAATAACCTAACTCGAGTTAATAATTTGAGAATTATTAATTTTCCTAAAGTACCTTTGATTTCCCCTAGAGATATGTTTGTAAAATATCTTGTGGAGACATTAGGGGTTTCCCCTGAGTTGGTCCCCCCTTTGGTGAAAATTTATTACTTACCTACTGCTAGGCGGGCTTCGGCCCGTAATGAGATGGGAGGGAATCAAACTCAGGGGGATGTATTAAATCTTTCAGATATAATAGAAAATTCTGGTTTAGAATCACAAGTATCATCTACACTGTTGATTACTTTTGCCTTGTTGTCTGATAAAAAATGGTTATTGCAATTGTTTTTTCAGAAGCGGAAACTTTTGTTTCGTGGGCTTTCAGTGCGTATATACCCTGATTTATTAAGAGAAACACAGAAGCGACGTAGGGAGTTTTTGTTGCTTCGGCCATGGGTTTTGCAACTGGGAGGGGTTTTTTTTCTTAAGCATCCATGTAAGTGTTTGGTGAAATACCAAACTTTTCTTATATTTTCTTTGAGCCTTCCCAGTTGCTGGCCTTCATCAACGCCAAGCGTCAGGAGACCCCCTCGGGCTCATAGATTTTGGTTCCGTGTTATGACTGCATGCATATTTCTTCTTGTATTGTGTTTAATTTTTAATGAAATTCCCCCTTATTGAGGGCTAGAGAGAATAGGCATTTTGTTCTTATGTAGTGATATTTTCTTTGATTGTATCCTGGTTTGTGTGGATTATTTCCGTATGCCTTTCTATTGCTTTAAGAATGGCTGTTGTAACCTTTCTTGATTTATTTTGAAAATTTCATAAATAATTAAAAGGCCCAGGGATCACACTGATGATGTCACTCACGCACTACCAAAGTACAGAACCTGAGCTGCCAATCGGATCCAACAGAGGCGGAAACACTGTCAACACTCCTCTCATGCCCTTTGGGACTTCCATGTACTGCTTTCTCCAACAGATCTTAAATACTTGAAAGGTATTAGTGAACAAATGGGAAGGGAAGCTGTAGAATTGGAGGCTATGAAATGAGGCTACAAGGAGAGAAAGTTTTTCTCTGGCATTGCTGTTGAGTCTTTCTCTGCCTGCCTTCTTGGAAGAGGCAAAAGTACTGGTGGAATCCAAAAAGAAGTGGGGTATACATAACAGATCCTTATCTAGACTATTGTAATCTGCTCCTTGCTGGTCTCCCTCTGAATCATTTCTCTTCCCTTCATCTGTTCAAAACTCAGCAGCGCGGCTGATCTTCCACCAGCCTTGTCATGCTGATATTACTCCTCTTCTCAAGTCTCTTCATTGGCCTCCTATCCACTTCTGCATCAAACTTCTCCTGCTGACCTATAAGTGCATTCGCTCTGCAGCTCCTCGCTACCTTTCCTCTCTTATCTCTCTCTAGACTCCTCTTCGGAAACTCCGCTCTTCTGGCATATCCCTTCTATTTGTGCCCTTCTCTTCTATTGCCAACTCCAGACTTTGATCCTTCCACCTTGCTCCTCCTTATGCCTGGAACAATCTACTAGAGTCTATACTTCAGGCTTCATCTCTGACCCTTTTCACACCCAGGCTGAAAACTCACCTCTTTGAGGCTACTTTTGGATCCTGATCCACTTTAGTCTTCTACTCTCCAACTATGTATTTCCTTACTATTCCCCTAGATCCACTTCAATCTGGTTTTCGTCCCTGTCATTCTACTGAAACTGCTCTTGCCAAAGTCTCCAGTGACTTGTTCCTGGCTAAGTCCAAGGGTCTTTACTCAGTTCTCATTCTTCTCAACCTTTCTGCTGTTTTTGATACTATTGACCACCTCCTTCTCCTCAACAATTTGTTCTTTCTTGGTTTTAGAGGCGCTGTGCTGGCCTGGTTCTCTTCTTACCTCTCCCATCACTCTTTCAGTGTTTGTTCTGGTGGATCCTCCTCTACTGCCATCCCTCTTCTCAGATGGTGTATCCCAAGGGTCTCTTTCTGGGCCCTCTCCTTTTTACTCTCTATACCCAGTACCTTGATGCCCTTATCTCTTCTCATGGCTTTCAGTATCATTTTTATGCTGATGACTTTCAAATCTATCTATCAACACCTGACATTTCTTTTATACACCAAGCCCATATCTCTGCCTGCTTATCTGACATTGCTGCCTGAATGTCTCACCGCTGTCTAAAATTGAACTTCTGTTTTTATCCCCTAAACCCTCCTCCCTCTTCCTCCTTTTTCTATCTCTGTTGATTACACTCTTCTGCTTCCTATTTTCTCGGCCCGCAACCTTGGGGTCATTGACTCCTCTCTCTCCTCCTCCACACATATCCAACAGATAGCTAAAACCTGTTTTTTCTTTCTCTCTAAGATTAACAAAATTTGCCCCTTCCTATCTGAACTCCTATCCACTCTTTGGTCACCTCCTGTCTTGACTATTGCAACCTCTTCCTTGCTGGCCTCCCTCAGAATCATCTCTCTCCTCTTCAATCTGTTCAGAACTCTGCTGCATGGCTAATCTTCCACCTGCCCCAATACACTCATATAACCCCTCTTCTCAAATCACTTCATTGACTACCTTCCATTTCCATACCCAATTCAAACTTCTTCGTCTGATGTATAAATTCATCCACTCTACTACCCCACACTACCTTTCCTCTCTCTTCTCTCCCTATGCCCCTCCTCACGAACTCTGCTCTTCCTCTGGCTTTCTTCGCTCTATGCCCTTTCCTTCCACTGCCAATTCCAGACTTTGATCTTTCACCTTGCTGCTCCTTATGCTTGGAACAGACTTACTGAATCTATATATCAGGTCTCATCTCTCCCCCTTTTCAATCCATGCTAAAAGCTCACCTCTTTGAAGCTGTTTTTGGATCATAAGGCCCTTGTTCTCCTTGTGTCTCCTTTCCCTAGTTGAACCCCTTGTTTCTCTTATATTGCACTGTCTGCGTTAGATTATAAGCTCTAACAAGCAGGGACCATTTTCTATATGTTCTTGTACAGTGCTGTGTACACTTTGTAGCACTATATAAAATGAATAATAATAGTAGTAGACATATCCTTGTCCCCAGCTGTTGTGTTGTCTGTCTTGACTAGATTGTAAGCTCTGATGAGACCGTCTTTTACATGTGTCTGTACAGCGGATGTATATGCCTTGTAGCACTGTACAAATGATCAGTAGTAGTAGCAACAGATGTCTAGGACATTTCTAAGATCAGGCGAGGATGTCCAGGTTCTTGGGAACGTTCCAGCCACGCATCTACCATGCCCCCATTCAGATTTGGATTTACTCATACTGGGGACATCCACAGTCGCAGCTTCTAAAATGACTCTGGAGACGTCTCTATGGCTGTTTTCGGACATCCAAAGCAGGAATAGGGCTTCCAAAATGACCTCCATGATGTCTACAGTAATTATACATTTTTACAGAATTGTTGCAGGAGGGGGTTATGTTGCAATGCCTTGGGGGGAGGGGGTGTAAGGCTAAGATTCACCTAGAGAACCCTGTAGCTCTGCAGCAGTCCTGTCCTGCGCAAATGTTACCATCTTTTGAGCTTTTGATAACGTTCAACGAATAAAGCAGCTTGCAAAGCTTAATGAAAGCCATGGTGTTCATTTTGGTTAATAATGAGCTATTTTTCGTGCATTTGGATGTTTTGCAGATTATTATCCAACGTGCTACAGTGTAAAATAATAAAATCCTGTGTTAAAGTGCGTTACTTGTAAATAACATGGCTTAGTAAATAGACCCTTTAGCCTTTAAGCCCTATGGTGATAGGGAAATGAACATACCTGAATGTAATTCAACTTGAGTTACCAATGGAAAGGCGAGTGCTAAATCTGAATAAATAATCAAATGATCATAACATAACATAGTAGAGATGACAGCAGATAAAGGGTGAAAAATGAGCCCTCTACCTGTACTCAGAAGAATACTTGTGATTATACCATGACACTACTAGTCCTAACACCTTATGATTATCACTATACAGATTTACCAGTGGTGTGAGGTCTCAGACTTATGATGGCAATGCTCAGATTCTCCTTAAGCAATATGCCTTATTGCATCAATGACCTCAACATATCACTGGATTTTTTTTCTTTTTTTTAAAACTTCATCTTAAACTTATATCCAATTATATCAAATTATTCTAAGGTGCTAAAGCAACTGTAATTTTCTCCCATATTCACCAAATAATAACTGAACAAACACACAATAAAGGAAAAACACTTGATATGGTCTTCCTACCAAACTCTATATACAACCTATATAACTCTGAATCCCTCTCAAACATTCCAGTCCCCTGGTCTGACCACTATCTTTTAAAATTCAATATAACCTTCACATACAACAATCATACTAAAAAACCACAACCTCCTCAAACTAAAAGATTCAGAAAATTCAATGAAGAGGAATTTTTAGATCAAATAATACCACACCTTACACAAACACCCACAAATCTCGAAGAATCTATCAAAAACTGGAACAATATAATCTCCAAAGCAGCAGAAAATAACCCAAATCAATCAAACCAAAATATAAACAATAAAATTGAAAAAAGACATACTCCATGGTTTAATACATCTATCAAAACATTAAAAAGACAACTAAGAAAAGAGGAAAGGAAATGGAGACAATCAAAATCATTAATAAATCATGAGAATTACACTAAAACACTACAAATTTATAAACAAACAATAAACAACTCCAAGCAAAATTATTATTCTAATATAATATCAAGAGCCACTAATCGACCAAGAGAACTATTCTGTATAGTACAGAAATTAACAAACAAAACACTAAATAATGATGAAATATCAATAGATATCTCCCCACAAGAATTAGCTCAATACTATAGCAACAAAACAAACCTACAAATAACACCATCAAATATTACTCAACCACAAATTAAAACACAATTAAAGCAAACTACAGTTGATAACTGGACCAACTTCAACTTAATATCAAAAACTACTCTCAAAACTACAATAACTAACATTAATACAACAACTTCATACCTTGATCCATGCCCAGTTGATTGGATAAAGAAGACTTTCCCAATACTCTCTTCTTTCATTCTACCTTTAGTGAATCTATCCTTGCAAAAAGGCTATTTACCACCATCCCTCAAACATGTTCAAATACGTCCTATACTTAAAAATAACACATTAGATAAACTATCCCCAAAATCTTACAGACCTATATCAAGTATTCCTTTTATGGCTAAACTTATTGAAAAAATTGTACAAATTCAACTACAAGATTTTATTGACACATTAAACATTCTTGATGAACATCAATATGGCTTTAGACCCTTCCATGGAGTAGAAACCTTACTAACGATCCTTTATGACACAATATTAAGAGGTATTGATAATACTAAACAAGCCTTTATTCTTGTTTTCCTTGACATATCAGCTGCCTTTGACAGTGTTGATCACTTAACAATGTTAAACAGACTTCAAAAAATTGGTATAACATCTACTGTTTATAATTGGTTCAAATCCTATCTATCAAACAGAACCCAAAATGTAAGAATCCACACCCAAATATCTAACACCTTCAAACAAACTCGAGGTCTTCCGCAGGGATCTGCTTTATCTGCACTATTATTTAACATTTACTTACAACCAGTTTGTAACATCTTTAAACGCCACAATGTCTTTTATCATATTTACGTCGATGATATAATGTTCTACCTCCCATTTGAAATCCCACACCCACCTCTCCAAAAAATAACAGAATGTTTTAATGAACTAACTGAGTGGCTCAAAGAACAAAATCTACTTATCAACTTTACTAAAACAGATATTTTATTTATCACTAAAAATCAAACATATATACCCCCAAACACGATTACACTAGATACTCATGAAATTAATATAAAAAAAGAAGTAAAATATTTAGGTGTGATACTTGACAATAATCTAAATATGGATTCACATATAAAATATTTAACTAAAAATATACATTACAAACTCAAAACACTAAAACAACTAAGACCTTTGATTCTTCTACAAGATTTTATTAACATAATTCATGCTATTATTACCCCACATTTCGATTTTGCAAATACAATACTTAATGGTATTTCGAAACAAAATATTAAAAAGATACAAATAACTCAGAACTTAGCTGCTAGAACGATTATGAATATAAGCCCACTTGAACATATTACACCAATTTTAGCTGAACTTCATTGGCTACCAATTTACTCCCGAATCAAATATAAAATTCTTGTCACTACATTTAAACTTATAAATAAACTTGCACCATCTGCACTAAATACACTGATTAACATTGACATTGATAAACGATCTCAAAGGAGCAGAAACATAAATACTTTAACAATACCAAAAGATTTTACAAAAGCCAGAAAACAAACCAATAAGAGAGCTTTCTCACACTCTGCTCCAATACTCTGGAACAATTTACCTGACAACATTCGCCTACTGTCTGACATAAAAGAATTTAAAAAAAAATTAAAAACTCACTTATTTACATTACACTATAATACACTCCCAAAACAGAATTCTCAAAGGAATACAGGCTAACATTTATTTTTAATATTATATACCCTATTTTCAAAAATAAACGACACTAATACACTAATTTAACCATACTACACACTCATTTACATGATGATTAATAATTTAACTAGCAATGTATATGTTCTAATATGTTATACTTGTAATGTTACAATTTTCCTTGTAATTTATAATTATCTGTTCTATGTAAAATGTCCTGGTATATCTCATACCAATTAACCTACTGTTACATGTAAACCGCACTTGAAACAAGGGAAAGAGCGGTATATAAATAACTGTTAAATAAATAAATAAAATATATCAAAGTCTTCTGGAGCTTTTCAAACAATCATGTTTCAACCTCTTGATGTAAGATTGTGCTTCACAACTAAAGTCAATGCAATTTCATGCTTGCTCGTGCGTGTTTCTACTTGCTCTCCAAATGTAACATTCAATGCAGCTTATCTGGTATTCGCTGATTATGTCCCCGACGCCATCAACTGGGTACCGCTCTTTGCGTTTCGTTAGTCTTCTTCAGGGGGAATTTAAATAATCACTGCACGATCTGTAAGCTTGCAGATAAATTCTTAACAGCACTCTCTACAATACAAAATTCACAATGTCTCTGTTTATCCGATATAACCATAATGCAGACTTGGTCAAGATATTACTATTCCAGAAAGTTGACTCTCCTACCTGTTGAACTCGCGGATAAACTTTACACTTGTATTCACCAGGGCTTCCTTCCAGCCTAATCTTCAAAGTGCAAAAAAACGCCGCGCATGCGGGTAGCGGTTCAAACCAAGATTTAAAGAGTCCTGACTTCCTCCAGACAACCAATCGACTGATAGTATCTACTCATACGGGGGCTGGCCGTTCTATCCAAGTTCATTACTCCAGCTACACACATGCACGCCATTCAATCCAGTTATTCAGACCTGTAGGTCCCACAGTGCCTAAACGAAAAATCCATTTCTGTTCTTGAATGACTAAAGTTTGAGCCCTAGTCTTTCCTCCTCTTCCTGTCAACACTCTCTCGATCGCAAAACATCTAAGATCACTGAACTGGTGCTGGTGTTCTATACAGTGTGCAACTATTGGAGCTTCCAGGGATTTACACTTGAGCCTACTCCTATGTTCATTAATTCTAACTTTTAATTGTCTTTCAGTTTTCCCTATATAGAGAGGTTTACAGGGGCATTTCAAAGCATAAACTACATGATCTGATGTACACGTGGTGGAATGTTTCAGAAGATAAGAATGCCCTCGATAATCAAATTGTGTGAGTTCTTCAGTAATCACACAGATATTGCATATCCCACATGGTTTATGACCCTTCATTTCTGACGAAATATTTTGGGCTCAGACTATCTCTTAGATTAGAATGTCTCGTCCATACACATCGTACTGTTTTGTCTGTAAGCCCTGGCACTGTTCTTAGTACATTTTGATGTCTCTTTATGATACTTTTCACTTCTCCACTAAAAGGCGTTAACCATATTCAAAGAATTAGTCCTTGCCGATATACAACAGTTGGAACAGAGCAAGTCTATGAAATCTCGGAGATTGACAACATCTGAATGGAAAGCTATGCAGGAATTGAAAGCTCGAGTCGATTTGGTCATCAAACGAGCAGACAAAGGGGGAGCTACTATAGTCATGGACAGAGATCAGTACATACAGGAAGCATTGCGACAATTATCTCAAACTGAGGTATATCAGCTCTTGACTCAAGATCCTTCAAAAGAAGTGCAGGGTAAAATTAAATCTCTCACACAACGAGCTTTAGAGCTTTCAATTATCACTAGGAAAGAGTATAAATTTCTGAATGTACCTTCCCCGACCGCAGCACGCTTATATCTAGTTCCAAAAATCCATAAGGATGTAATAAATCCACCGGGGAGGCCGATAGTATCAACCAAAGGGTCAGTTTTAGAGCCACTTTCGATATATATTGACTCTTATTTGAGACCTTTGATGTCAATTATACCATCTTATCTTCGGGACACCTCTCATTTTTTAAATATTCTAGAGGATTTTTCTGAGTTGGCATCTAGTGAATCGGTTTTGTTGGCCACTTTGGATGTTGCTGCTTTGTATACCAGCATTCCTCAACAAGCAGCCCATACAGTGATAATGACGTCGTTACGTACACAAGCAAATTTGTCTTCAAACCAGTTGGAATTCATCTCAGATTTAGCTGAACTCACAATTTTTTACAACTATTTTGAGTTCGAGGGCAGGTTTTACCAACAAAGATCAGGAGTGGCCATGGGTGCTACATGCGCCCCTTCCGTGGCCAACTTGCTCATGCATGAGTTTGAATGTAAATGGTTGGAATGTTCTCCATATCCATCACAATTGCTTTTATGGAAACGATTTATAGACGACGTTTTCCTCTTGTGGAATGGCTCGAAGGAAGAATTTAGTTTATTTGTAGACTGGTTAAATCAGGTGGATCCTAATATAAAATTCACTTCTGCTAGTAACTCACAAAGAATAGTCTTTTTGGATGTTATCATACAAAAAAGTTCAACTGGCTGGCTAACTTCTATACATAAAAAACCCACGGATAGGAATACAATTTTACACTATCATAGTAATCACCCAAAGCAATTGCGAGATAGTTTGCCCTTCTCCCAATTTATAAGATATAGAAGGAATTGCTCTAGCACAGTGGAGTACAAATTACAGGCAAAAAACCTCAAGCAAGATTTGTACGATAGAGGATACCCTCGGTCCATAGTGAAAACAGCGTACAAGCGCGCTCTGTTTAATAATAGGGCTTTATTGCTGCAAACCAAACAGAAGAATTCTATGAGAGATGAGAAAAACATTAATTTGATCACCAAATTTTCCCCTTTTAGTGGAGAAGTGAAACGTATCATAAAGAGACATCAAAATGTACTAAGAACAGTGCCAGGGCTTACAGACAAAACAGTACGATGTGTATGGACGAGACATTCTAATCTAAGAGATAGTCTGAGCCCAACGAGATTACGTCCTCCATTAGAAAATATTTCGTCAGAAATGAAGGGTCATAAACCATGTGGGATATGCAATATCTGTGTGATTACTGAAGAACTCACACAATTTGATTATCGAGGGCATTCTTATCTTCTGAAACATTCCACCACGTGTACATCAGATCATGTAGTTTATGCTTTGAAATGCCCCTGTAAACTTCTCTATATAGGGAAAACTGAAAGACAATTAAAAGTTAGAATTAATGAACATAGGAGTAGGCTCACGTGTAAATCCCTGGAAGCTCCAATAGTTGCACACTGTATAGAACACCAGCACCAGTTCAGTGATCTTAGATGTTTTGCGATCGAGAGAGTGTTGACAGGAAGAGGAGGAAAGACTAGGGCTCAAACTTTAGTCATTCAAGAACAGAAATGGATTTTTCGTTTAGGCACTGTGGGACCTACAGGTCTGAATAACTGGATTGAATGGCGTGCATGTGTGTAGCTGGAGTAATGAACTTGGATAGAACGGCCAGCCCCCGTATGAGTAGATACTATCAGTCGATTGGTTGTCTGGAGGAAGTCAGGACTCTTTAAATCTTGGTTTGAACCGCTACCCGCATGCGCGGCGTTTTTTTGCACTTTGAAGATTAGGCTGGAAGGAAGCCCTGGTGAATACAAGTGTAAAGTTTATCCGCGAGTTCAACAGGTAGGAGAGTCAACTTTCTGGAATAGTAATATCTTGACCAAGTCTGCATTATGGTTATATCGGATAAACAGAGACATTGTGAATTTTGTATTGTAGAGAGTGCTGTTAAGAATTTATCTGCAAGCTAACAGATCGTGCAGTGATTATTTAAATTCCCCCTGAAGAAGACTAACGAAACGCAAAGAGCGGTACCCAGTTGATGGCGTCGGGGACATAATCAGCGAATACCAGATAAGCTGCATTGAATGTTACATTTGGAGAGCAAGTAGAAACACGCACGAGCAAGCATGAAATTGCATTGACTTTAGTAGTGAAGCACAATCTTACATCAAGAGGTTGAAACATGATTGTTTGAAAAGCTCCAGAAGACTTTGATATATGGGAGAAAATTACAGTTGCTTTAGCACCTTAGAATAATTTGATATAATTGGATATAAGTTTAAGATGAAGTTTTAAAAAAAAGAAAAAAAAAGAAAAAAAATCCAGTGATATGTTGAGGTCATTGATGCAATAAGGCATATTGCTTAAGGAGAATCTGAGCATTGCCATCATAAGTCTGAGACCTCACACCACTGGTAAATCTGTATAGTGATAATCATAAGGTGTTAGGACTAGTAGTGTCATGGTATAATCACAAGTATTCTTCTGAGTACAGGTAGAGGGCTCATTTTTCACTTTTGGTTAGTATAAACCCTCAAGTATTGGACCTAGCAAATAGAGCAGATAAAGGGTGACATGGCCCATCTAGTCTTCCCATTGGGGTGATGAGGGCTGTAACTGCCCCTCCATGCATGCGCAAGCTACTTCCGCACGCCTTCATTTAAGGTTGTAACTTCTGCTCTCCTCTTATCACATACAGCCCCTTTGAGTTTCTGAAACCTAAGGGCGTCGCTTTGGTTGAATGCTTGCCAAAGAAATGCAGTCTTCCGGTATGTTGTAGATCTTCTCCCTTTTGGGGTGTCCATCATAATACAAATCTTCAGGTGATAATGATTGATACCCAGGGCCAGCCCATGCACTAGGTGGATGAGGGGTCTGCCTAAGGTAGCAGAGCTTGTGGGGTGGGGGGATGGGGGGTTGGGGGGGGGAAGAGGGTGACACCACATCCCCTGCAGAGTGATAGGAATTTGCTCTGCTGCTGTCTTATCAGTTTGGTGATGGGCCTTTAAGCAGCTGCATGCACACTCCTGCTGGAGAAGACGGGAGGTGCAAGCCTGGAAGCCTGCATCAGAGGAGGCAGGACCATAGAAACATTGAAACGTGATGGCAGAAAACCAGCCAGCGATGACAGCATGCATGGTAGTGCAAAGTCAGCCACTGTGCTGACCATGCTTTCTGTGCTGCTGTCTTACTAGACATTTGGCTGAGGGGATAGCGAAGGGGCGATGCCGGACCCCTGGGAGGATAGCGAAGGAGTGATGCCTGACTACGGTGGGGGAAGGGAGAGGCTAGGGAAGAGGAGGTGTCAGACTACTGGAGGGAGCGGTAGGACCCTGAGCCACCCTGGGATGGAAGGTGGGGGACAGCACATGGCTGAAGGTTCACCTAGGGCAGGGGTGGGCAACTCCGGTCCTGGACAGCCGCAGACCATTCAGGTTTTCATGATGTCCCTAATGAATATTCATGGCCCTATTTCCATACAATGGAAGAACATAAGAACATAAGATATGCCATACTGGGTCAGACCAAGGTCCATCAAGCCCAGTATTCTGTTTCCAACAGTGGCCAATCTAGGTCATATGTACCTAGCAGTTTCCCCAAGAGACACAAGTTCCACAATGCTTGTACTGGGTCAAGCATTGATATCTTCGGTCACTTCTTAATAATGGTTTATGGACCTTTCCTCCAGGAACTTGTCCAAACCTTTTTTAAACCCAGCTACACTAACAGCCTTTACTACATCCTCCGGTAACAAATTCCAGAGTTTGATTACACGTTGAGTGAAAAAATATTTTCTTTATTAGTCTTAAATAGTTTACCCTGTAGCTTCATTGCATGTCCCCTAGTCTTTCTATATTCTGATAACGTAAACAATCGATCTACGTTTACCCGTTCCACTCCGTTCATTAATTTATAGACTTTTATCATATCTCCCCTCAGCCGTCTCTTTTCCAGGTTAAAGAGCCCTAACCTTTTTAGCCTTTCTTCATAGGAGTATCCTTCCATCCCCTTTACCATTTTGGTGGCTCTTCTCTGAACCTTTTCTAAAATCGCTATATCCTTTTTAAGATACGGCGACCAGAATTGCACACAATATTCAAGGTGCGGTCTCACCATGGAACGATATAGAGACATTATAATATCTTTTGTTTTATTTTCCATTCCTTTCCTTATCATACCTAGCATTCTATTTGCTCTCTTGGCCGCCGCTGCACACTGGACCGAGGGTTTTAACATGGTATCCACAATGACGCCTAAATCTTTTTCCTGGGTGGTGGTTCCTAATGTGGAACCTTGCATCGTGTAACCATAGTTTGGGTTGTTCTTCCCTAGGTGCATAACCTTGCACTTGTCCACATTAAATTTCATCTGCCATTTTGATGCCCAGTCTTCCAATTTATCAAGATCCTCTTGCAATTTTTCACAATCCTCTTGGGTTTTAACAACTTTAAATAGTTTTGTGTCATCTGCAAATTTGATAACCTCACTCGTTATTCCACTTTCCAGGTCATTTATGAATATGTCAAAAAGCAGCGGACCCAGCAGATCCCTGGGGTACACCACTATTCACCTTTCTCCATTGGGAAAATTGGCCATTTAGCCCTACCCTCTGCTTTCTATCTTTTAACCACTTCCTGATCCACAATAGTACACTGCCTCCTATCCCATGACTCTTTAGTTTTGCCAAAAGTCTCTGATGAGGGACCTTGTCAAAGGCTTTCTGAAAGTCCAGATACACAATATCAACCGACTCACCTTTGTCCACCCGTTTATTCACTCCTTCAAAAAAACATAGCAGATTAGTAAGACAAGATCTTCCTTGTCTAAAGCCATGTTGGCTGTCTCCCATTAGGTTGTGACTATCTACATGCTGAGTAATTTTATTCTTTATGATGGTTTCTACCATTTTTCCTGGTACTGACGTCAGGCTCACCGGTCTGTAGTTTCCCGGATCACCCCTGGAACCCTTTTTAAAAATTGGTGTTACATTGGCGATCCTCCAATCTTCAGGTATTAGAGATGATTTTAATGATAGTTCACAGATTACTGATAGCAGGTCTGCAATCTCATATTTCAGTTCTTTCAACACCCTTGGATGTATACCATCCGGCCCAGGTGATTTGCTACTCTTCAGTTTATCTAATAGTTGTAAGACATCTTCCCGATGTATCGATATTTCCTTCAATTCTTCCGCACCTTTAAATACCACTTCAGTCATGGGTAACATCCCTACATCTTCCTCAGTAAAGACCGAAGCAAAGAATTCATTCAGTCTCTCCGCTATCGCCTTGTCGCCTCTTAGTGCTCCTTTAACCCCTTTATCATCTAATGGACCAACTGACTCTCTCACAGGTTTTTGCTACGAATGTACTTGAAAAGGCAGTGGATGCAAATAGATCTCATAAATATTTATTAGGGACATCATGAAAACCTGACTGGTCTGCAGCTCTCCAGGACCGGAGTTGTCCACCCCTGACCTAGGGCAATAAGTACCCTTAAACCAGTTCCGCTGATCAAATTTCTTCAGGATCCTTTCCTCGAACTAGGATCTAGCACATACAAAGCACCTGCTCTTCCCCCTCCCCCCCAAGCTAAGTCACTATTAACCCTTTAGGTAGAAGTTAGTTTATAAACGTACAGCTAATAGTTTCTAGCTCTTACTTATGCAGTTAGGTTTAGCACCCACAATATTTTCAGCCTTTGGTTTACTTCATCCTAGGATTCCTGAACTGAGCTTCACCCAAAGACCTAAGCACATACAAATCTAGCATGGATGTTGCACAGAGAAACTTGCTTGCTTTCCAGCTAAACATCTTAAGATCTCTATGCTAGTTTGCTGGCCTGCTGCCTCCATTGCCCAGAGAGTTAAGAAAAGTCTTGTTTGAGCATTTTTAACCATCCACTGGCCTGTGCTCAAAAGTGATGATGCAAGAAAATTGCGCCCAACATTGTCCTGCTTCAGTGGCTTGATGCACAGATGAGAACCATTAGGAAAATGATTCAGGAATGGATGTAATGGTAGTATCACATAAATAAATAGGCTATTTTCTGTTATTATTTGTGCAATATGTCGTGGAATTGCAGCATCAAGAGGAATTACAAATTCTCCGAATGCCAGGGAACCCCATTCACTGCAGTTTACTGCCACATTATACCGGCAGCTCTCCACTGCCTGTGCTTCAGTTTTCTGGACAGTTTCATATGAGTTTTCATGGTGATCTGGCTATTTGAGGGAAGGGGGAACGCAGGAATTCATTTAAAAGATTTTGTGGGATTGCTAGCTTTTATTTATTAATTAAAAACACTTATAGTCCACCAGTCTCAAGTTGTTCTAAAGCAGATCATGTTCTAAACACTGGAAATAATAACATACAAGACAGACACCACACAGACTACATTTACACAAAGTCCCAGAGTTGCTTCAAGGTGTTGGCACCCTACACAACCCTTATGTATTATGTCCCCCTGGCTGTCTGAAGCTATTTAGTTTTGAATGCCCTGCTCTTTGCTGCCACCCTAGGTGATTGTCTAGTTTGTCTAATGGTTGGGCTGGCCCTGCATAGAAGGTAATTGGGCAAAGTGTTCAGCCTGCAGCAGTCAGTGGTTTCTTTACCCACTGGCCACTGGGGGCAGACTAGAGCAGATATTCATCAGCAGTATCTGGATGATGGCTGCTGCTGAATATCTGTATTTTTCCAGTCAGCGGCAGCCCTCTCTGGATAGCGGCGATGTTCAGCTGCTATCCAGATAAAGTTAGGAATGCCTAGGATACATTAATACTAGCAGCTATCTGAGTGAGTGTTCTCCTTATTTACTCGTTGGTTTGTCCTCCTCATCCCTCCTCAGCTTTATTACTTCTACACTTATTTTTGTGTACATAAATTGATTCTGTAGACATATTGGGCCCAATTCCATCCCAAATGTACAAGCTCTCTGTGCGCCCGGCCGGATCCTGACGCATAGAGGGAATTACGATCCCGCAGGGCATGTTTAGCCCCACGGGATCAGATTTGCGAACTGGCCTGTATGTGCAGGCTGGGACCGCCATTCAGCCTGGCTTGCACATACAGGCCTTGCCCGACTAACTCAGTCTGGGCTTTACCATGGTGTCCGGTTGCCATGGTATCGCGACTCTATTGTAAAGCCGCGATCCCTTGCCGTCGGCTCCTGCAATGCTTTCCCCGCAGTCCAACCCCTGATCTGGTCTCCAAAGGCCAGGGTCGGGCTGCGGGGAATGTCCTCAGGCCTGCCATCCCCTGGCGACTAGGGAACTTATTCCATCTCTGAGATGGAATAAGTTCCCCGTTCAAGTTGTCAGCCCCGGACATACAGGGCTGACATTAGAATCAGCCCTATAAGTCGGGGCCAACAACCGCCCACTGCCCGCTCTAACACTGCCCCCGATCTTCCCCTTTTCCGCCCCCATCTTCCTTCTCCATACAACACGTGGGGAAGGACGATGGGGCCAGGAAGGGCCCAACGGGGATGTCCATCCCCGCTATTCGTTACTCAGAACAACCACCATTATGTATGGTATTGCACCAATAGATGACATTAGTCATGACCAACTTATATGCACCAGTCTTAGCTACACCTTTTATGCACATCATATGGAGTATTTTAATAAGCTACATTTCACATAATATATCAACCTTGCTCCACCTTTTTATGTTTACATGTGCAGTTTATTATATACGTTTTCTACACATGCCCTTGCTTTTGTGTTTTTAATTTTTTATTGTACGAGGTTTTAATGGGGATCATCCATCCCATCCCTGCTATTTGTCCCCCCTGCTGGCCCCGGCAAAAGCCTCCCCCCTATGAACAGTGGGTTTGTACAGGGAGGACTAGACAGGAGTGGGAAGGGGCATTCCGGAGGCAGAGCGAGGGCAGGCTGTGACCCCAAACATACAGGGCCGATTCAGACGTCGGACCTGTACATCCGGGGCCTCGGATCTAGACAGCAGACTTATTCCACCTCGAAGGTGGAATAAGTCCCCCTCGATGGTGGAGGACCGTGGCTCTGGACATGGGCAGGCAAATGACGGGACTCAGAGGCTTCCCCACAGTCCGACCCAGGCCTTGGAAGGCCAGATTGGGGGTCAGGCTGTGGGGAACGGGAATTGCTCCAGGGCGTCCAGCAATTGCAGTGCCATGGCAATGGGAGGCCATAGTACTGTGATTCCAGTCATGAGCCTGGCTGAGCTAACTGGTCAGTACTGTCGGTCAGAATTGGGTCCCAGTCTGCACATCGAGGCACTAGATCCAATTCTGATCCCGCAGGGGCCGCAGGATCAGAATCGGGTCCAACTTTGCATGGCCCGACTCTGCCCGGCTCTACAGGGGGCTGCGCGGGCTGAATGGAATAGGCCTCTATTATTATCATTGTTTCTAACAATTTTTTATTTATGAGGCCTATTGAGCAGCCACAATTTGGAAGGATCTGGAGGAGTACAGCAGCCTCGCACAACCTCAACACCCCTTCTCTCCTCTTTTCCCCCTGCTCTCTCCCAAAGATTGCAGAAGGCTCTGAGGGATCTGCCTGCCAGCCACCTTCCACACAATACTGTACAAAGAAAAACAGCTCCAAAGCATGCTCCTTCCCTAGCGCCTTTAATGCATGCAATGTACCGAAAAAAACCTTGAACATCCTACAAATGGCACAAAATGTATCAGCCAGGATTATCATGAATAGGAAACTGATAGATCACATTACACCAGTCCTAATTGAGCTTCACTGGCTCCCCATCCCTGCACGAATAATATACAAAATACTGGTAACAACATTCAAAATTATTCACAAAATATCCCCCTCATTCCTCGATAACCTCATCACCACTCAGCCCCCCAACAGATGCCGACGGACTGCTAACCTGAACACACTCTGCGTTCCTAGCAGTATAAGAGCAGTCAAAGAACGGACGAGCAACCGGGCATACACGTACGCTGCACCCATGCTCTGGAACCAGCTGCCTCATGAGATACGACTGATCAAAGACCTACAGGACTTCAGAAAAAAGCATAAAACCCACCTGTTCCAATCACATTACGGCATCACCTAGGCAGATTCAACCATTATCTTTGCCCACGTTGCCTACCTACCTCCTTAGCACATGGGACATAGAAATCTATTTCACCGATATCTCACATCTATGGTGATTTAAAATGTTTATATGTATATATTCACTGTTAATACGATTGCATATTTGGCGATGTAATGTATAACTGTAATTTATGTTGTTGATCAAACTAATTTATCTGGTTGCTCAAATGTATAATTGTAATTTATGTGGTTGATGTGCACCCCTCCCTCAAATCAGACTGTAATCTTAAATTGTTCTGTACATACTCCCTTGTTTTTTCCACCAATAGACCGCTGCTGATCGCTGGAAGTAGCGGCATACAAATATATACCAAATAAAATAAAATAAAATAAATAAATAAATATGAGGCCTGTATCCCCTGAAGAAGGCTTCACAGCCGAAACACGTCGGGGTTCTTCTGAATAAAAGCTGCTTAAACATCCTGCTTTTGTTGGTTACTACAATCCAGATAGTGCCACAGGCGGACAGAGGAAATATTCAGCAGCACTATCTGGAAAGTGCCACTGACTATTGCTGTCACCAGGTTTTCTCTGGTTAGCAAGTCCTGCTAACTGGATAAACTTCTGAATATCAAGCTTTTCCTCTGAGAAAAGTAAGTCATCTCAATTTGCAAAATTTCAAAAAGCTAGAACACCAGTTGGTGATAGGAGGCAAATTTTTCCAAAACCTGGCAATTATAGATATGGTTTCCATCAGCATTAGAGAAATCAGTCACTGTTTTTGATGATATGAGTAGGTAGGATATTAATGAACGAGCAAACCTTTTTAAAAGGAAGGGAAGCTGTAAAACTAGAGGGCATACGATGAAGCTGGAAGGCGGTAAACTTAAAATCAGCAGGAGATGAAAATGGTGGGGCAAATACAATGACAGAATTCAAAATAGCATGGGACGACACAGTGGGTCCCTTTATAGCAAGAGGATTAAATCAAAGCAAATTTAAATATCTCTTGTGCTACAATAAATAGAGAGGGGTTGACCTGCATGGAGCGGCAGCTACAACCCTAAACAAAGGCACAGGGGGAGGGGGTGACTTGCACAAAGCGGCAGTTACAACCACTCTAGGCAGGCTAGATGGAACATATTGGTCTTTATCTGCCGTCACATACTATGCTATCCAAATCCTCCTTTTTTGCCCTTCATTGCCTTCGTTCTGCCTGATCTGTTTTTACTCAGACTCAGATCACTCAGCTAGTTCTGGCTTATTATTCCACATCTAGACTACTGCAATTCTCTGCTCCTTAGTCTTCCCCAGTATTCAATTTGTCGCTTACAACTGATACAGTCCACTGCTGCCAGACCTATTCATAAGGCCCTTCGGTTTGATCATGCGTCTCCTCTTCTCATCTCTTTGCACGGGTTTATCTCCTTTCGCATTCGCTACAAAAATCCTTGTTCTGACTCACCGAGCTCCACTCGCCGCAGGCTCTCCTTACCTGACCACTCTTACTTCCCTGTACCTTTATTATTATTAACATTTTTTAAGCGCTACCAGGAGTATGCAGCACTGTACAAACACGGATAAAGACAGTCCTTGCTCATAAGAGCTTACAATGTAAATAAGACAAACAGGACAAGAGGTAAAAGGGAAGGGAAAGGAAACACAAGGACAAGGATTAGGTACCAAAGGCAGCCTCCTAGGTTGCTTCAACACCACTCTCCTTCCTCCCCCCTTTTCTGCTTTGTGCCTTGTTGTTTCTAAAAACTCTTCCTCTGCCTACGCTGGCCCATCCCTCTGGAACTCTCTCTTCTTCTCTTTGGTCCGAGTCCTTTTTCCTCATTTTCAAAAACCTCAAGACTTGGCTGTTTCAACAAGCTTTCCACCAGGCCCCCTGACTCCCTTTCTCAACCAGTAACTTGCTTGCTTTACCGCCATCCCCGCAATGTAATGCCCTATTCTGTCTTTCCTTTTCTTCTTTCATTCTGTTTGTTTTTCCCCTTTTTACATTTAATTTGTAAATTGCTGCAATAACTTTGTTTCTTGACAGTCTATCAAGTGCCCGAAATAAATAAAATAAATATTATGTAAATAAATGTGAAAGTAGGCTTAGACCAACAGCATTGCTTTTCTCTGGCACCGAGAAGTTTTGAGGAGGGGTATGAGACAATATTTTTCTCTGTGAACATTGCTCCCAGTACCCTTGTTAGGTAGGAAGCAGCAAGAAGGGTAGAGGTATTATTGATGCTAACATTTTGGAAGCCAACCGTGCAACTCTCCTGAGTTTCTGAGAGCAACCGTGAGTGCAAGAATCCCAAATGATCTGACATGCAATGGAATGCAATGGGCTGAAGGATGTACATTATGGGCCAGATAGTCCAAGCAATTATTGCAGTTAGTTCCGCTGAATACCCATGACTGCTGGCCCTACATAAGAACATAAATGCCATATTGGGTCAGACCAAGGTCCATCAAGCCCAGTATCCTGCTTCCAACAGTGGGCAATCCAGGTCACAGGTACCCAAAGTCCACAGCTTCCACAATGCTTGTCCTGGGGTAAGCAGTAGTTTTCCTGGGTTCTCTTTAATAATGATTTATGGACCTTTCCTCCAGGAACTTGTCTAAACCTTTTTTAAACATGGTTACACTAACAGCTTTTACTACGTCCTCTGATAACGAATTCCAGAGTTTGATTACGTGTTGGGTGAAAAACTATTTTCTCTTATTAGTCTTAAATGGGTTACACTGTGGCTTCATTGCGTGTTCTCTAGTCTTTCTACTTTTTGATGGCGTAAACAACCGATCTACAATAACCAGTTCCATTCCATTCATTTATAGACCTCTATCATATCTCCCCTCAGCCTTCTCTTTTCCATATTGAAGAGCCATAACCTTTGTAACCTCTCTTCATAGGGATATCCTTCCATCCCCTTTACCATTTTGGTGGCTCTTCTCTGTACCTTTTTTAATTCAGCTATATCCTTTTTTAAGATATGGCAACCAGAATTGCACACAATATTCAAGAAGTCGAACCATGGAATGATACAGAGGCATTATAATATTCTTTTGTTTTATTCTCCATTCCTTTCCTTATGATT
The DNA here is from genome assembly GCA_033557465.1 of Ichthyophis bannanicus. Lineage (NCBI taxonomy): Eukaryota > Metazoa > Chordata > Amphibia > Gymnophiona > Ichthyophiidae > Ichthyophis > Ichthyophis bannanicus. The sequence continues at coordinate 233,883,467 of CM066042.1, forward strand.
CCTAGCATTCTATTTGCTTTCTTGGCCGCCGCTGCACCTACCTCTTTTTCCTGGGTGGTGGTTTCTAAGGTGGTACCTTGCATCGTGTAACCAAAGTTTGGGTAGTTCTTTCCTAGGTGCATAACTTTGCACTTGTCTACATTAAATTTCATCTGTCGTTTGGATGCCCAATCTTCCAATTTATCAAGGTCCTCTTGCAATTTTTCACAATCCTCTTGGGTTTTAACAACTTTGAATAATTTTGTGTCATCTGCAAATTTATCACCTCACTCTTATTCACCTTTCCAGGTCATTTATTAATATGTTAAAAAGCAGCAGGCCCAGCACAGATCCCTTGGGTACTCCACTATTTACTTTTCTCTATTGAGAAAATTGGTCATTTAGCCCTACTCTCTGCCTTCTGTCTTTTAACCAGTTTCTGATCCACAATAGTACACTGCCTCCAATCCCATGACTCTTTAATTTCGCCAAGAGTCTCTCATGAGGGACCTTCTCAAAGGCTTTCTGAAAATCCACATACACTATATCAACTGGCTCACCTTTTTCTACCTGTTTATTTACACCTTCAAAAAAATATAACAGATTAGTAAGACAAGACTTCCTTTGGCTAAATCCATGCTGGCTTTCTCCCATTAAACCATGACTATATACATGATTAGTAATTTTATTCTTTATAATGGTTTTCTAATATTTTGCCGGGTACTGATGTCAGACTCATAGGTCTGTAGTTTCCCGTGTCACCCCTGGAACTATTTTTAAAAATTGGCGTTACATTGGCCATTCTCCACTCTTCAGGTACTACAGTTGATTTTAATGATGGAACCCAGATTACTAATAGTGGGTTTGCAGTCTCACATTTCAGTTCTTTCAATACCCTCGGATGTATACCATCTGGTCCAAGTGATTTGGTATGCTTCAGTTTATCAAATAGTTGTAATACATCTTCCTGGTTTATTGATATTTCTTTCAATTCTTCTGATTCATCACTTTTATATACCATTTCAGGTATGGGTAAATTCCCTACATCTTCTTCAGTAAAGACCAAATCAAAGAATTCATGCAGTCTCTCCACTATGGCCTTGTCTTCACTTAGCACCCCCTTTTACTCCTCTATCATCCAAAGGTCCAACTGACCATTTCACAGGTTTTTTTTGCTATGAATGTACTTGAAAAAGTTATTATACATTTTCCATGGCAAGCTTTTTTTCAAATTCTCTCTTTGCCTGCCTTATCAATGCCTTGCATCTAACTTGATAATGTTTATGTTGTTTCATGTTTTCGTCATTTGGCTCCTTTTTTCCCATTTCCTAAAAGATGGGGGTTTTTTGGCCGCAACAGCCTCTGATCTCACCTTTAAACCATACTGGCACTTTTTTGGCCTTCCTTCCACTTTTCTTAAAGCGAGGAATACATCTGTTCTGGGCTTCCAAGATAGTATTTTTAAATAATGTCCGTGCTTTATGCAAATCTTTAGCCTTTGCAGCTGCTCCTTTTAGTCTTTTATTAACTATTTTCCTTATTTTATCATAGTCTCCCTTTTCAAAGTTAAATGGGAGTACTGTGAATTTCTTTGCCATCCTTCTTTCATTTATTAAATTAAATGTGATCATGCTATGATCACTATTGCCAAGTGGCCCCAACACCCTTATCTCTTACACCAGATCCTGCATGCCACTAAGGACTAAGTCCAAAATAGCTTCCCCTCTTGTTGGTTCATGAACCAGCTACTCCAAAAAGCAGTCATTTATTTCATCTAGAAACTTTATCTCCCTAGCATATCCTGCCGTGACACTGACCCAGTCGATAACAGAGTAATTGAATTCACCCATTATTACTGTATTGTAACTTTTGTTAGTTTCCCTGATTCCTTTCAGTATTTCATTATCCATCAGTTCATTCTGGCTAGGTGGTCGGTAGTACACCTCCACTGCTATTGCCTTCTCCTTTTTTATATGGAATTTCTATCCACAGAGATTCTACAGCGTATTTTGTTTCCTGCAAAACTTTAATCCTATGTGACTCAATGCCCTCTCTAACATACAGCACAGTCCCCTCCACCAATTTGATGTACTCTATCATTGTGATACAGTTTGTACCCTGGTATCACAGTGTCCCATTGGCAAGGCATGTTGGGGCGTTCCGGTGCGGAGTGGCTGTGGCGCCGAATGGTAACCGGGCTGCGGTGATACTGAGCTGCTACCCAGTTAGCAATATGCAGTGAAAGCCAGGCACAGGTAACCCTGGCCTAACTTTCACCACATATCGCTCCCAGGGCAGTGGCTCAATATCGCCATTGTCTAGTTATCAATCAGCTTATGCAGTTACCCCAGATATCCAATGCCAGGGCCGGATACGACCCTGACATTGAATATCCAGGTTTAATATTCAGTGCTAGCTGCCAGCGCTATATATCAGGCCCTAGATTATTTGTGGCATCATAGTTATTATGGACCAATCAGATCCAACAACAGTGATTTCTTCCTGGCAGGGCTGTTCCTAGGGATTCAAGGCAACAGCTTCCATAATCCGAAAAAGATAGTTACTACCAAACACTGTGTTGTTTAGTGCCGTCGAGTCGATGTCGACGCCTGGTGGCCCTCTGGATAGTTGATATAAATTTTGTTTGGTCTTCAGCCAAGCGGCTCATTGTTGATAAGAGTTCTAGCCATAGTTGCTGCTATTGTATCGATCCAACTCATTGCCGGCCTTCCTCTTTTACGGACCTTCTACCTTGCCCAGAATTATGTCTTTCTCCAATGATCTCTCTCTTCTCATGATCTATCCAAAGTATGAAAGTTGAAGTTTTGTCATCTGAGCTTCTAAGGAAAGCTTAGGTTTGATCTCCTCTAATACTGACTGGTTTGTTCTTCGGGCAGTCCATGATATACACAGTATTCATCGCCAGCACCATAATTCAAAGACATCAATTTTTTTCCTGTCTTTTTCACTGTCAAACTTTCACATCCATATGACGTTATTGAAAATACCATGGTCTGGATAAGTCAAATCTTTGTATGGAGAAAGACAACTCTGTTCTTGAGAATCTTGTCTAGGTCCTTCATAACTATTCTATCAAGAGCTGTACGTCATCTGATTTCTTGACTACTAGTCCTTTCTTCATTGATTGTTGATCCAAGTAAGTTAAAGTTGTCAACTATTTCAATTTCTTCTCCATCACTGATGAACTTATTGATTCTGCCAGTTGCCAGGATCTTTGTCTTCTTAACGTCAAAGTGCAGACCCATTTTAAGACTATGTTCCTTGATCTCGAGAATCAAATGTTTCAGATCATCTTCACTTTCAGTCAGTAATGTGGTATCATCAGCATAACGAAGGTTGTTGATGAGTTTTCCACCAATCTTCATAAGTCCTGCTTCTCTGATTTGTTCTCTATATAAATTAAACAGATAGGGTGAAAATATACAGCCTTGTCGTACACCTTTGCCAATTTTAAACCATTCCATTTCTCCTAGTTCGTTCAAACTGTTGCTTTTTGATCAATGTAAAGGTTGTGCAAGAGAACTATCAGATGTTCTGGTATAATACCCATGCTTCTTAATGTGGCACAGAATTTCACATGTTTTACACAATCAAATGTCTTGCTGTAGTCAAAGCACATATGGATATCCTTTTGGTATTCTTTTGTCTTTTCAAGAATCCATCTCACATCCGTGATGTCTCTTGTTCCTTTCCCTTTTCTGAACCCTGCTTGCACTTCAGGCAGTTCTCGTTCCAGATATGGTTGTAGTCTCTGCTGAATGGTCTTGAGTAGAATCTTGCTGGCATGTGGGATCATAGTGATTGTGCAATAATTTCCACAGTCAGTTGGGTCACCTTTCTTCATTATTGGTATAAAGAAACACAGATCTTTTCCGTCAGTAACCATGATGTTTTCCAAATTTCCTGGCAGAACCTTGTAATTATGGCAACAGTTGCATCCAACTGCTGTGATACTTCAATGGGAATGCCATCAATACCCGATGCTTTATTCTTTGATAGTGCTTTCAATGCTGCTTTGACTTCTTCTTTCATCACCAATGGTTCCTGATCATAAGGTATATGTTGAAACGGCTGTTGGTCCACTTTATCTTTATGGTATAATGACTCTGTATATTCTTTCCACCTTTTCTTGATCTTCTCAGCATCATTCAACATAGAACCTTGAGCATCTTGTAACACTCCAATTCGAGACTGGAATTTTTTCTTTAACTCTTGCAGCTTTAGGAAAGCCGATCTTGTTCTTCCTCTAATAGTTTCTGCGTCTATTTCCTTGCGTGTGTCACTGTAGTATTTCTCCTTGTCTTGTCTTGCTGCACATAGGAAATCTCTGCTGAGCTCTGCGATTGCCTCTCTTTTTTCTCTGACTTTAGCTTCTTTGTTTCTGGACAATCTTCAGAGTTTCTTTAGTCACCCATCACTGTATGCATTGAAAATGTAACATTTTTGAAGTTTTCTACTGACCACAGTGAGCAAAACATTCTTTAGAACTCCTGGGAAATGCAGTAGACCTTACACTTACAAAGCAACAAAAAGCAGAAGACAAGGTAACATTAGAACACTGGTTCCCGTACTTCGGCTCAGGACCCCAAACTGCCATTTCCCCTTCTTGCTGGACTTTCAGTATGTTCTAACTTCAGTCAACGTGACATTAGTTCTCCTACTTGTGGAAATTTGTTTTTTTATTGTGTATTACGTGCTTTATAGGTCTCAGACTCGTCGGCACTACAACATGTTTATGGAGATATCTATCATGGTGCCTAATAGCATCAACGACCTTTTGGCACTTCTTTTCAGTTGCAAGTCCCCCTGAAACAGCTCATTTAGAGTGAAACGCAAGAAAGGGCGCCAAGGGATGGCGTTGGGGAGCACTCAAGAGCTAAGCAGCATTTAGTTTATAAATCATTTGAATGCTTCACTTATGGTATTTTATTCATATTAGTGTATAAAAGTGCCAAAGGTCGTTGATGCTATTAGGCACCATGATAGATATCTCCATAAACATGTTGTAGTGCCGACGAGTCTGAGACCTTTAAAGCACGTAATACACAATAAAAAAACAAATTTCCACAAGTAGGAGTACTAATGTCACGTTGACTGAAGTTAGAATGGAGTGATTGCTATTGTCTTTGTACCGATTATACCTTATCACTTCAGGAGCAGACCAAGAGTTAGTGGACTTTCAGTATGGCCTGTGCCAAGCAGTGGCAGTCACCAGTCAGCATATTACCAGTGAGCCAGTGAACATTCATAGGCCGCTGCCCTCTCCTGGGTAAGCTTCCTCTAAGACTGGAAACCCCTGCTGAGCACTGGGATCTGTAAGCGCACACTGCACACTGACGTAAGGGACCCTGTGCTGACGGCTGCTGCTGCCGCCTTCCTGCTTTACATGAGCGTAGGGAGAGGAGGGAGGCTGGAGATGTGCCAGTTTGATCTCATCATCCTCTGGGATCACAAACTTTCAGTTGTTGAAATGGGGTCATACGGGATAAAAGTTTGGAAAGCACGGCATAGGATAATCTACTTTCAATTCATCTTATTCCTAAATCTCCAATCCAGTCTTTTCCTCACACATTCTCTTTCCTACAGATTTTGCATATCAAAAGATGTATGCTTTTTATTTATTTGTGGCTGGTAGTTCCTTCTTTCTCCGTTTTCTTCCAGTTTAATAGTAACCAATGCTGAGGCTGTGCTGCCTTGAGCCTTCATTCATAAGATAAGGAGGGTAATTTTATAACAGGCTGCCAATATTAAGTGGGCAGGAAGGCGCCTATTTTATAAAATACTAGCACAAATCCTGCAGAAATTGCACCTCCATTGATAGCATGGCCATATACAGCTACCTGCTAGGAGCAGATGTAAATGTTAGTGCGTAAAATACATATGCAACTCTGTCTATACTCTGCCCAAACTCCTCCCCTGAACACCCCTATACTCCATAAATAGCCCCCTTCTTGCACTGTGCATACTTTTAAGAATGGCCTAATTTTATAAAAGAGGCATTCTACATCAAAAAATATTTTTAAAAAATCACCTCTAGAATGTACCATGCTGGGTCAGATCAAAGGTCCATAGAGCCCAACATCCTGTCTCCAACGGTGGCCAATACAGCACAGCAGAGCCCAAACAGTAGATCCATTCCTGCAGCTCCCTCTCAGGGATGAACAGTAACCTTCTAGGTATTTGTTGAAATTCCCTTTAACACCTATGTTAGATACCTAATATGCATCTTCTGGCAAAAAATTCCACAGCTTGATCGTTCATTATATTGAAGGAAAAAAAAACAAAAACCACCACCCTTGGTTTTCAATTTTTCTTTAAACCTGCTCTCTCTTAGTCTCATGAATATCTTCTACTTTGAAGGCATAAATAGCACTTCTGTATTAATCTTTTACATTCTACTCATGATTTTATAAACCTGTATCAAATCCCCTCTTTTAATTGTCTCTTCTGCAAGCTATTATCTGTTCAGCCTTTCGTCAGAAGGGAGCCATTCCATCCCTTACTTTTGTCACCTTTTGGTGCAGTTTTTCCAGGGCCGACCCAAGGGTTTCTGCCACCCTAGGCAGAAGCCCCTATCGTGCCACCCTCCCCCCTCCCGAGCCATGCCACCCTCCCCACCTTCACATGCTGAGCCGCGCTACTGCTGATTCCAGTGGCGGGGGGTTAAGGGGGGGGGCACAGATCGGCTTGCCAGCAGCCATGTGCTTCAGCACACACAGCCTGCAGCTTCTGACCCCCCCCTTCCGACACAACTTCAGTGGTTCAAAAGCGACAGGCAATGTGTGCCAAAGCACAAAGCCTGCCACTGAGCCTAGCTCTCTCTCCCTGCCGCTGGAATCAGTGGCAGCAGGGGGTGGCAGTGCGGCATGGCTCAGCATGGGGGGATGGGAAAGAGTAGCATGACTCAGTATGTGGGGTGGCAGCAGGTCACTGTGCTGAAGGACATGGCCTGCCACCCACAGAGATCTGCCGTCTAGCCCACCTAGTGGACGGGCCGGCCCCGAGTTCTTCTAACCCCTTTCTGAAATGGGGTGACCAGAATGGCAAACAATATTCAAGGTGTAGTCTCATCATGGACCTGTACAGAAACATTATGCTGTTCTAGGTTTCATTTTGCATGCCTTTCTGAATAATTCCTAACATTCTCTTTGCTTTTTCTGACTGCCACTGTACACTGAGCTGAGGACTTCAACCTATAGTCCACATTGATTCAAGATTCTTCTCTTGGATGGAGACTCTGAATATAATATTATATAAATTTAGAATTATTCTTCCTTAAGTACATCATGTGCTTTTCGGCATTACATTACATCTGCTATTTAGCCCTGCCCTTTTGCTTCCTACCTGTTAACTCTGTATATAGTTTAATCCTGTTTCATTTGTACATAGTTCACTAATTGTTAATTGTTAATTGTAATATCTAAGTTACAAATTGTTATATGTAAAAACATCTTGCACTGTTTATTGTTGTTCTATGGGAACCGCATCTGATCAATGGAAGGAGCGGTATATAAAAAAATCTGTTAATTAAAATTAAATTAAATTAAATTAATTAAATTAAATTAACCAATTCCTCAACCCGGAAAGACATCATCTCTTATCTCCTGACTTTTTAATTTTCCACGGAATCTCTCATGAGGGATTTTATCAAATGCCTTCTGAGAATCCAAGTACACCATATCAACCATTTTACTTTTATCCACAAGTTTATTCATACCTTTAAAAATTTTGAAGAGATTAGTAGGCCACAACCTCCCTTTTCTAAATCCATGGTGGCTCTTCTTCATTAACCATCTTTATCCATATATCCAGTAATTTTGATAATAGCTTTGTGGTAGGCGAAGGCCTATGCTCCACCATCCCCCAAGGTTCTTAACCTCTACTTTTGAGGGTCAAAGGAAAAACACTTTATTTTCTCTCTCTTGTCTGTGTCCGTTAGTTTTTTTGAAACGACAGATTATAAATTCATCTCCTATCACACTTTGATTGAATGAATCCTTTATTTTAAACAAGCAAGAAACTTTTCAATCGGGAGCTGCTTCCTGTCTCATTCTTCCTGCTTGCTGGGAAACAACTTAACTGTTCACCATATTTTGCCCCAGAATCTCTAGATATCCTGTCCCATCAGTTTCTCTCTCTGTAAGTAGCTCCGTTCAGAGTGCTTAAGGGGGGGATGGAGCCCAGTCCACCGATGATGTCACCCCCCGGTAGGCGTGAACTAATGTGCCCACAGCAGAGAAAAAAAAAAGGGGGGGGAGGGGAGATACCTCCCTGCAAATGTCACAAGTCACCTCCGCAGCAGGAGAAGAGAAGCCCCGGCACAAGTAGGGATTTATTTGCTAGTTCAGCCTGATTGCTGTATGCCTTCAAATGTATAACTACCATTGCACTAGGTCCAGCTTTGCGGACCCAATCTAAATAGCGCAGGCAGCCTTCACTATATACCCCATGCAATCCAGCAGCCCAGGAGAATTTGCATTTTTGTCAGTCAGTCCCAGAGAGATATAAAACAGAAATGAAACTGGATGGATTTGCGGGCATAATAGTTACTGGAAGAGTTGAACAGAAAGTATGTGAATTGTTGAATGTGATAGAGAGAGTGGATGTGAAGATGGAGAAGAGAGCGGATCTTCTTGCTGATGCTTTAGTTGAATGATGTGGAGGAGGTTATCCTGATCGAAGGAGCAGAGGAAGTAAAAACTGGGTGCGAGTCAGTACGCCCATTGTAGAAAAAGGACATTAGAGAAGTGAATGCCTGTATCTTGACTCCACCCCAGGAGGGGAGGAGGGAGTACTTGATTGCAGAGTCATAGACAGAATAAAACCAAGCACAGTGTTTCAGCACGAGAGTGAAGCAGCTATAGAGTAAGTGGCAGCCTGAGAGGGCTACAGCATGGATGAAGACTAGGCCAGACCGGACTCTCCAGTTTCCCTGGGTCCCCAGGAGTCAGTCTGAAGAATAGGGGACCAATATATGGACTTTATAGGGGGTACAGGAGCAGAATACTAAAGCCAGTAGCCCCTGTGTTTTTCTAGATGCACCACCATTATCAGAGCTACTGGGGCTAAGGCCACAAAGCCTTTTTTTGCAGAACGGCATGAGTGAACAAGGGGGACAGAAAATAATGCACCAGTTCCTGCATATGCCTGAGTGCCCTATTCCACTTTTTGGAGCCAAGATCTGCTTGCAAAGCTTCAGGCACAGATATCCTTTGCTGGAGAGAGAGAAATACAAATGACTGTGAACCCAGAGCCTGCTGGATTGATGGTGCTGACTGTTCCCCGAGAAGAGAAGTAGCGGTTCTATAACACACCTCCAGTTAAGACAACAAGTTCCTGTATACCCGCCAACCCTATAGCCCCACCTGGAGTATGGGCAAAAGATAATGCACCTGGCCTAGCAAAGAACATAGCCCCTGTCATTGTCATCCTCAAGCCAGAAGCGGAACTAGTGCATGTGAAGCAGTATCCTCTTCCCTGACCAGCCATTGCAGGAATCCACTGCCATTTAATGAAACTGCTGAAGTATGGACTTTTCAAAGGAATGTTAGTCACCTTGGAACACTCCCCTTCTTCCTGTTAAGAAGCCTGGGACAGGTGATTACCGCCCAGTGCAGGATCTAAGAAAGAATGCATGATGCAGCTGGAACTATACACCCAGTGGTACCAAAATCCTTATATTCTCTTGGGACTGATCCTTGCTGACGCTACACACATTTCACCATTCTGGATTTAAAAGATGTTTTTCTTTTTCTGCATACGCTTAGCCCAAGACCCCACTACAGGAAGGCGGGGCCAACTCACCTGGACAAGATTACCTCAAGATTCAAGAATTCACCTACTCTCTTCAGTGCTACCCTGAATCAAGATCTTTCCAGCTACTATGTGAACCCAGGAGAAAGGGTTCTTCTCTAGTATGTGGACAACTTGCTTATAACCACCAACTCAGAAAGTGAATGTCTACAAGCCACCAGTGAACTCTTGCACCTTTTTAATGAGGTTGGATACAAAGTCTCAAGAGCTAAGGTGCAATTATGCCAAACAAGTTAAATACCTAGGATTCCAATTGTCCAGCGGAATTTGATGCCTGGGACCCTTACCAGAACGCAAAGCAGCTGTATGCAGTATTCCTACTCCAACCACCAGGAGGCAAGTGAGAGCCTTCTTGGGTGCCACAAAGTATGTTGTATATGGATCCCCAATTTTGCGCTGCTAGCAAAACCGTTGTATCAAGCTATCAAAGGAATGGAAAAGTCTCCATTAGAATGGGGACTTGAACAGGATGCAGCCTTTTGATCTTTGAAAAAAACACTCTGATGTTGTCACCAATTCTGGGTCTACCAGATGTCCAGAAAACCTTTCAGTCTCTCTGTTCATGAGTCACAAGGAAATGTTCTAGGAGTGTTGACTCAATCTCTTGGACCTTATTTGAGAAGCTGTTACAGCTACAGCCTTTCTAGTGAGCAAAACTAACAAGATCACTTTGAGACAGAATCTTCAAGTTACTGTACCACACTCTGTTCTAACCATAATGAAACACAAAGGAAACTTATAGCTAATTCACAAATGTTGAGGTATCAGAGTATGCTGTGTGAAAATCCCCAGATACAATTGAAGGTCAATCAAGCTCTGAATCCTGCTACACTGTTATTAGTTGGTCTTGAACCCCCTGATCATGACTGTTCAGAAACTATGGATATTGTTGTGCCAGATATGCAGTAGTGACCCCTGATTTGGTAGTTGAGTCCTCAGCCCTGGCCCCAGAAATTTGATCACAGAAACCTGAAACTGATAGCCCTCACTAGAGCACTAACAATAGGAAAAGGGCTCTGTCTAAATGTGTACCCAGATTCCAAGTATGCCCTTACAACCTTGCATACACATGGGACCCCGTACAAATAACCTTAGGAAGCAAGTCCATTAAGTATGGCCCCAAGATATTGACAATATCTGATGCATACTATCTACAGCTTTCAAAACTTTAGGAAAAGCAGAATGTATGAATAGAACCTTGAAATCTCAGTTGTCCAAACTTTGCCAAGAGGTTTACCTGAAGTGGCCCCAGGTTCTTCCTATAGCCCTTCTTAGGATATACTCAGCCCCTGCTAAGTCTTTAGGAGTTTCCCCTTTTTTGAGATTCTGAGAATCTGTAGCCTATTTATAAGGAATAAAAGGAGATGTGAGACAGATAGGATCTGAAATTTTCAGACATGAACTATTGGTTTTAAGTTCTATTTTGCAGAGTCTTCATACCTGGGTACAAAATCGATCACCCATCAATTTGCCTGAACCCCTGCATCCTTTCAAGCCTGGAGTCTCGGTGTGGATCAAAGAGTGGAGAAGAATACCGTTAGCCCTGCATTGGAAGAGACCCTATGTTGTCATCCTGTCAACTCCAACTGCAGTAAAAGTCGCAGAATTCGAACCTTGGATCCATTATAGTCGAGTAAAGCCAGCAACTGCTTTTGAACCTGATCACTGGACTACTGTACAGCATCCTGAGACTCCATTGCGCCTCACCCTATGACAACAACCACGGACCTAAGACTCATTGGTCCCTCAGAAACTGCACTATTTCAAGACTATCTGTTTATCTGAAGGTAAGCCTCGCATCTGGAGAAAGCTGCAATCATCAGAAATAGACTGTGTTGTGTTAAGAAATTGAGTCTTCTAAGAGACTGTGTTTAAATGCTCTGAAAAGACTATTTTGATCTTCTGAAGAAGTGAACTGCTCTAAGGAGGCAATAATAGCCTGAGAGACTGTACTATGATATTTTAAGAACCTGAGACATCCCAGAGGACAGTGATGCTTTGGGATCTACAGCCCTACTCCTGCCACAAAGCTGGTAGGTCTACGTACGGCAGAAGCTTGAGGATCTACAATCAACTCTACATTTGTTATCTATTGTGAATGCCAACAGTTCCACCAATTTTCCAGAGACTATGCCCATTATGAATTCTTATTATTGCTTTATTTTGGCAGCAGCCCTGGAGTGCTTTGAAATGACTTTTGCTTTACCACCCTGTGCAGACTGTATAAGTACCATGCGAACTGGGCTGAAGGTTCTTCATGCCTCCCAGAACTTGTTTCTTGAACTTGCCGAAGCAGTAGCATCTAGTCTCCACATTTATGACTGTTTGTTCTCAAGAACTGAATTATTCCATCCCCTATGACCAGACTGATTTACATAATACTACTAGTGAGTGGGTATTGGCCCACCCCATTGTTGACAGTTTGTGTTTTGTTCGCACCGGACCACAATTTGCTATGAAGATCGGACAGCTGGACTGTCTAAATCAGAGGTTTTACAACAGCACAACAAAGAAGACATCTTGGTGGTCCGGCATAAATGCTCCTGAACCTTCTAATTCTTTTAGTTCTTTTTCCCACTCTTGCCAAACTATGGACTTTGACTATCTGCTTGTTGCTCCCTTGTTTCTTGTCATTTTGCTTGCGGATGATAACTTCAGTTATTAATGACACTGTAGAGCGTAAGGCAGCTACAAAGCTACCAGCTATGTGAAACTACTACCCTATACCACAGAGTGATATCTTTATTTAGTATTATGCGATTTGCTTCTCACCCTTTCTCACTTGCGGGTGAGAATAATCAAAGGGGGGAATGTGGTAGGCGAAGGCCTATGCTCCATGCTAATTGAACTAATCAGACAGGCCTGGCTGGCTTGACCTGTAAATGAAGCCTGTGAAGAGGCCCATAGGAATTGCACATCCCCCAACATGCTGCTATTGTAGAATTAGAACTCAGTAAAGTATTGAATTAGCTTAGACAAGTAGAATTGAAACCTGGAAAAATATGTTTAAAAGTCACTGATAAGAAAAATACAGCTGTAAGGGATTTAATTAAAACTGCTGACAGAAAGGTTACAGAGCCCTGCTTCCCTGCACGTATTAACTAGCCCAATAGCCTTGAAAGTAAGAAAGTAACAAGTTGGTGAACTGACCATTGTAATTGGGACTAGAAGGGGGGGTGAGCAGGTGCTGAGCCCACTCAAAGAACATAATTGGATAATCATATCAGTACCGGGACCAATAGAGGAGGTACGGGAGGTTACCGGGACCAATGAAATGTTTTTCTATACCTAGAATAGAGCAAAAGTCTATAAAAGTTGTTGTATTGCCAGAGAACATTGCTCAGCCATTTTGAATTTGATTCTGCTTGAGACTTGTGCACAAATAAATGATTTGGACCTTCTGAACAGACTCCTGGTATTATTGGTTTGTCTGCACTCTGCTGCTACAGCTTCTATCCTTTTACCTGGCATTGATGTTAGGCTTTCATACTCCTCAGGGATTTTTCCTCTCTTCAAACAGACCTTCCGTCCCACTGCTTCTAGTCTGGTTATTGTAACAATGATCGTGAAGCAAGGAGACGGACATCAGAGCTCCTCCCAGGATCCTGCATCATGGGTTTTATATTGAGCCACCAGGTTCACCCTAATGACTACAGTGATTGCCACCTTCCCCTTCCCTAAAGGCTGTGAACACGGATTCTGCAGCATCTGCAGCCCTGGTCCACCCAGGGTGCCGAGAACCCAATCTGGGAAATTAACTGGGGACCTTCTGCATTACAACACACATCACTGCCACTGAGCCACCAGACGGCCTGGTGTATATCTGAAAATGGCTGAATCTCCGTATTTATGACTCTTTCCCCTCTGAGGATGCCCTTGCACTGTTTATTCTGTATCCAGGCTTTAGATGTCATGGGATTCCGGTAGGCCTACCAGAACGAGGGGGGGGGGGGGCAGGTAGCAGGAGCTTTAAAAAATAGCTACAATTTGTTTTCAGAAGTGAAATAAAACTCAGAGAATCAAAGCACATGTGATCTTCTAATTACTAATCAAATTACCTTAAAGCAAGCTGTAAGCAATATGTGTTTAGAAAATCTCTGTGTGGGTAATGCCTCCTACAAGGGGCATGGTGCCTATCGGAACTGTCCCACTGCCAGCGATGTCCTGATCAGAGGCATACACTATGATTAAGTCAGAAGCAGGGGACAGTCCACTAAATCAGGCTAGCACTGATGCACTGTCTGCTCTACTGACAGCAAACTCAAATTCAGCATTACGCACAGAAGATAGAAAATAAAATATCCCACGAAGGCAGCCCTGGAAGAACATCAATGAGCAATAAATAATCTAGACTGATGCCAGCCTCTGATCCGCCTCGAGTACTCAAGGTGTTTCATAAAATACTGCCAATCTTTTGCAAACACAGCACTGTCACATAAGATAATTACATAAGACTAATGAGGTAATAAGTTTCTGAAGTTAACTTTTTGAGCGTAGGAATGATAAACATTCTGCACAATAATCACGAACAACAAATAGCTTTCACTGCTTTTAAGTCCTCAAATGAAATGAGAACCAAGCTATCTATTTATCACTGAGGCCATGCGCTTATCAGTCAAACCACCCAGTGAGATGAACCCTCATGCAAAGGACTGAATGTGTTGCTCATTCTCAGACGTATACGTTGTACATCACAGCAACATCCACTGTTGGTGTTTTAGAATCACTGCAGACTGGGGATGTCAACCAAAAATAAGCTTCCATTGCTGGAGTTACAAAGCAAGAAATTACTTGACCACAGCAATTTACATACTGACATGTAACAGACGTCAGTAAACACAGATGGTGTCAACAGCTGAATAATCTCCTTTCCAGATCAAAGGTTGCCCATAGAAGAAGAAACTAAGTGGTGGTCAACCCATCTTTAGTGTGTATTGTGGCAAGGTCATCTATCCTGAGTATGGGGGAGGTGAGAAACAAAGAATTCACCCTAGTAAAGGGTCCCCTTTTAGAAGTGCAGGGTGAGAAAGCCACAGCCACACCTAAGAACCAGGAAAACCCCAGCTGGAACAGGTTTCATGCCGTGTCTAATAGAGTAAGAGGGAGAGATTACAGGCACGAGGTCCAAAACACTTACTTCAACAAGTTCCCTGATTACTCGAATACCAGAAGGCAGGGGGATTGTCAACACCTGGGAAGGAAGGAAGGAGGTGAGGCTAGAACCCTGGAGGTATAAGCCTATGCTAGAGTATACAGACAGGGAGACAGGGAGAAAGGAAGAGAGAAAGGAGGAGTGGGAGGAGAAGGCAGAGACCGGAGAAGAGAAGGAGGTAGAGAAGGTGCTGACTCATGCAGAAGAGCCGAGCTACCAGGAGCTGAGAGGGCTGAATTCCCTGCAACAGGTTGGCAGCAGAGCTTGGAGCCAGGAAGTGGAGAAGCTCTCAGAGCACCAGAGAGGTTGTCAGCTGAGCAGTCTGACCGGGTGGGTGAGTCAGAACCCATGCAGCTGGGAGAGCCCGTGGCAGAGTTGGGGGAAGAAGACATCCTTACGGATTGCTCTCTGTGCCAAGCTTTAGACATGAAGTCTTGAGGAAAAGCCAGCCCTGAAAGAATTATCCTCCTTGAAAAGGTAACCATAAGAAACAGGCAGTGTGGTGGTAAATTCCCATATGTTTTTAAAAGGGAAGTTTACTGAAGTATAAGGATAAGTAGGAAGCTGTGATTCATGCTTGTTATCCACCTATGGTTTGAACTGTGAAACGGCAAGAAGCCAATTTACCTGCTAGAAGAGTTTTTCTTTGCTCCTCTGTTATGTGAAAAGCCTGTTGAGAGTTTTTGAGGGCAGTCTGAATGTTTGCTTCTTGTTTTGAGTTCTGTTGTACCTGAAATGCAGCCTAGAAGGAATTGAGGCTGATAGAAGCCAAACTGCCACAGAAGATTAAGCTTGTTTGGACTTTATGCTGTAATTAGCACGGACTAAAAGGAAGCTGGCAGCCTTGCTATCAAAGGCTGTGCTTCTGAAAGTAAGAAGACTTTAAACAGCCATTTCTGGGTTTTTTTGTTTACTTTGCCAACCATCTGCTGTACCTTTAGCAAATCCTACAGAAATAATCCTGTATCTGGTACTTTGAAACTTTTTGTGTGAAATAAATTTTCTGTTAAATGCCTTACCTCGGTGGCCTTAACTACAACTTTCTACCGGAAGCACAAACACATCTTAGCAGTACTACATTTCCCAGAAGACACCACAAGGAAATAGGCTGCTAAGGCTAATAGGAGAAGGTTCCTCCAATAGCCACGCCCCTCTAAAACTAGAGGCGAGTGGTGAGGGCGTTGACAGTATACAGGTGAATACAGCAAAGTTACTCACCTGTAACAGGTGATCTCCGGGAACAGCAGGAATTTAGTCTTCACATATGGGTATCGTCGGTACCGACGAAGCCTGCGTGGGAACGCTCCCCAGCGTCCATTAGGAAAGCTTTTGGGAGCATCCCACAGTGCCTGTGTACTGCCTTCCCGCCTTTCCCAACTGTCCCTCTCCAGTTGAGTTTAAAGCAGAGAGAAAGAGAGAGAGATAGAGAGATACAACTCCTAGGGGAGGTGGGTGGGTTGTGAAGACTAAATTCCTGCTGTTCCGGGAGATTACCTGTTACAGGTGAGTAACTATGCTATCTTCAGGAACAAGCAGGAATGTAGTCTTCACATATGGGGACTTCCTAGCTGCAGATGCCAGGGAGAAGGCCCCAGAGGTTGTGTGCCCCTGTGAAAGGGCTCCACTTCCCCCCATGGATCTCTGGCATCCTACCAGGGATGGTGGGTAGGAGTTGATTAAGTATGGAATAGGTGTTGAAGAACAGTCTGACCAAACAAAGCATCCCGGCGGGAGTCCTTGTCTAAGCAGTAATGGGCTGTGAAAGTATGAACCGAAGCCCAAGTAGCGGCTCGACAGATGTCGTCGATAGCCACAGAGTGAAGATGAGCCATAGAGGCTGCCAAGGCTCTCACATTGTGAGCTGTGACATGGCCCTCAAGAGGAAGGTTCTTACTCTCATAGGCAAAAGAAATACACTGTGCAATCCAGCTGGACAGTGTTCTTTTGGAGACTGGAAGTCCAAAATGACTAGGATCAAAAGCAACAAAGAGTTGAGAGGACTTTCTATGTTGCAGTGGCCTTTGCAAGTAAAAGGCCAAAGCCTTTTTACAATCCAAAGTATGAAGATTCCTTTCTGCATTTGAGGCGTGAGGCCTTGGGAAGAATACAGGAAGGTAAACCGCTTGGTTTAAATGAAAAGGTGACACCAACTTTGGCATAAAGTGTGGATGAGTCCTAAGGACTACCTTATCATGATGGAACCTTGTATAAGGAGGATCAGCCACCAATGCTTGCAAATCACTGATGCGACGTGCTGATATGATTGCAATAAGAAAGATGACCTTTCAGGAAAGGAATTTCAAAGAGGTAGTAGCTAATGGTTCAAAAGGCGGCTTCATGAGCTGCCCAAGAACCAAATTTAAGTCCCATGCCATCGGTGGTGGCTTAATGGGAGGCTTAGTTAAAAGAAGGCCTCTCATAAATCTCGCTATGAGAGGATGAGAGGAAATAGGTTGTCCATTTAGAGGCTTGAAAGAAGCTGCAATAGCACTCAAATGAACTCTCACTGAATTGGTCTTAAGCCCTACATTAGATAAATGAAGGAGATACTCCAGTAACGATTCCAGAGGTATTGCAAGAGGGTTAAGACCCTTCTGTGAGCACCATATGGTAAACCTTTTCCACTTGAATGCATAACAGCGTCTTGTGGAAGGCTTCCTGGAAGCATAAAGGATATCTTTTACCTGCTGAGAAAGGTTAAGAGCGTGAAGTTCTAGGCTTTCAGCAACCAGGCCCTGAGATGCAGAGACTGGGGATTGGGATGCCACAGCATCCCGTCCTCCTGAGAAAGGAGATTTGGAGCCGATCCTAACTCCAGAGGCGGAGTTGAGAGAGATGTAGGAGCAGAGGGTACCACATTGCCGTGGCCAATGTGGAGCTATGAGAATCATATGACCTCTGTCTCTCTGAAGCTTGAACAGGGTTTTGGGAATTAGGGGAATGGGTGGAAAGACATATAGGAAGTTCTGGCCCCAATGGAGGAGGAAAGCATCCCTGGCCTGACAACCCTGAGCCGGAATTCTGGAAAAGAACTGGGGAAGTTTGGCATTCAGCGGACTTGCAAAGTGGTCTATGTCCGGGGTTCCCCAAATTTGAAAACTTTTGGCCACCTGGTCTGCATGGAGAGACCATTCGTGTGGAAGCAGAACTCGACTGAGTGTCTGCCCAAGAGTTTTGAATGCCTGGAAGATACACCGCAAGGAGATGAATCTGATGCTCTCTGGCGAGGGCCCATAGTCACAAAGCTTCATTGCATAGCGACAGAGAGCCTTACCGCCCTGCTTGTTCACACAGAACATGGCTACTTGATTGTCCGTTTGAACTAGGACTGTCTTGTAGCTGAGCTGGGTGTGGAATACCCAAAGAGCAAGGAAGATTGCTCTGAGTTCCAGGAGATTGATGTGTAGATAGGCCTCCTGTAGAGTCCAGGTACCCTGGGTAGAGAGGCCTTGCAGGTGGACTCCCCAACCCACCTGTGAGGCATCTGTTGTTAGAGTGGCTTGGGGTGGGGGTTGCTGAAAAGGAGATCCCACTAAAAGTTTTTGAGGTGACTGCCACCATTGGAGGGAAATAAGGCGATCTGAGTTTGCTATTTTGTCTGACAGGCAACCTGACGCCTGAGTCCACTGAGTGGATAAAGTCCACTGGGCTGCCCTCATATGGAGGCGAGCATAAGGAACCACATGCATGGTGTATGCCATGTGGCCTAGCAACTGTAACATTTCCCGAGCAGTGAGGTGAGGTTTTAGCACTGCTTGGTAAGCTAACTGCACAATGCAAAGGCAGCGGGGTTGTGGAAGGTAGGCCCTTGTCTGTCTGGTATCCAGCAGAGCTCTTATAAACTCCAGGGATTGAGTGGGAGCAAGGTTGGATTTTGGGACGTTTATGACAAGTCCCAAATACTGAAGGAGGCGCATTGTGCGAGAGAGAGCAACCCTGGCCTCTGGCTGTGAAGGGGCTCGAATGAACCAGTCGTCTAAGTAAGGGATAACGAATATTCCTAGGGTGCGGAGAAATGCTGCCACCACAGCCATGCATTTTGTGAACACCCTTGGTGCAGAGGCCAGGCCAAAAGGAAGAACCCTGTATTGGTAGTGCTTCCCTTGAAACAGAAAGCGAAGGAACTTTCGATGAGTTGGATGGATGAGAACTTGAGTGTATGCATCTTTGAGATCTAGAGAACAAAGCCAATCCTGACTATGAAGGTATGGCAGCAAAGTTCCTAGAGAAATCATTTTGAACTTCTCTTTGAACAGGAATTTGTTCAATTCTCTGAGGTCTAAAATGGGTCTGTGTCCTCCTGTTTTCTTTGGAATAAGGAAATAGGGGGAGTAAAACCCTGTACCCTGTTAGGGAATGGGTACCTCTTCTATTGCCCCTTGGGCAAGAAGCACAGTGACCTCTCGACTTAACTGGTCGTTGAGAGAGGTCTGAGAATTGAACTGTCTTACCATTTTAGGAGGGGGCATGCTGAGAAATGAAGCTTGTACCCCTCTCTTACAATAGACAGAGTCCAATTTTCTGCTGTTATCTGACCCCATCTGGAGGCAAAATGACATAACCTTCCTGGTATGGTGGAGGGTTCTGGGCCGTTCAGGGCTAGGAAGGCAAAGTTCTCTAGATAGGAGTCAAAGCCCCTGTGGAGGCAGAGTCTGCTGAGCCGGTTGAGGCTTAGCTGTTTTTGTCTTTCTTTGTCTAGGTTGTTGCTGCTGTCCCTTTTGGGAAGACTGACCTAAACGATGCCCCTGTTGGGTATAGGAGGGATAAAACTTCTTCTTACTGAAGAATGGTTTCTTAGAGGATTTTTTCCTCACAAGAGTCCTACACTCACGTCCTGGAGGATTAGATGCATGCCTTTTTGCACTCTTTATCCTTCTCAGCAGCTATGGGTACCAGTCTGTCAACAATGAGCCGCCTGACTCAAGACCGAACACAATTTAGGATAGCTATCCAGAGGGTCGCCATGAGTCGACTCCGACTCAACGGCACTTAACAACAACAACATCCTTCTCATTGCTGACTCCACCACCATGGAATGGTGTGGTAATTGAGTCTTCTGAAACCCAGGACAAGGAGGAACTCGATACATGGTGTCGAGTCTTCAAGAGTGAGGAGATGTGGTTAGAGGTGTTTCCCACATCCTTAACATGAGATCATGCAAGATCTCATGAATAGGTAAGGTAGCTGCCTCCTTGGGAGCTTTAGGATATTGCAGGATTTCTAATTCCTTTGCCCTAGGCTCTTTTTCAGGAGCCACTGTGATGGAAAGACCTCGAGCCACATCTCGGATAAAATCCTGAAAGGACCTATCCTCTGGTGGAGACATCCTACGCCAGGGGTCTCAAACACGCGGGCCGCATGCGGCCCGCGAGACAACTTTGTGCGGCCCGCAACGGCGGAAAACCAAAAATCCCCCAAAACCCTGGCTTCTGCTGCTGCCGTTGCCGCCGTGGCAGCAGCAGAATCAATTGTCAAATTTAAAAAAAAAACGGACTTCTGCTGCTCAAGCAGCTGTCCTGCGGCCCCTTTCCCTCTGCCCGGAGATCCGACTCTGCTCTCAGCGGCGTGCTTTTCAAGCCGCGAAGAGAGTATTCCCCTCTCGCGCGGCTTGAAAAACCGCGCGAGAGGGGAATACTCTCGTCGCGGCTTGAAAAGCACGCCGCTGTTAGAGCAGAGTCGGATCTCCGGGCAGAGGGAAAGGGGCCGCAGGACAGCTGCTTGAGCAGCAGAAGTCAGGTTTTTTTTTTAATTTGACAATTGATTCTGCTTCTGCCACGGCAGCAACGGCAGCAGCAGAAGCCAGGGTTTTGGGGGGTTTTTTGTTGGCCGGTAATGAGCTATGGAGGGGCTGACTGAACTGGAAGTGGGCTATTGGCAGAGGGGGGAGGGGGGGGTTATGACTGGTAATGGGCTGGGGGGGGGTTATAACTGGTAATGGGCTATGGTGGGGGCTAGGACTGTAAATGGGCAGATGGGGGTTAGGACAGGAAGTGGGCTATTGGCAGGGGGGGTTATGACTGGTAATGGGCTGGGGGGGGTTATAACTAGTAATGGGCTATGGTGGGGGCTAGGACTGGAAATGGGCAGATGGGGGTTAGGACTGGAAGTGGGCTATTGGCAGGGGGGGGTTATGACTGGTAATGGGCTATGGGGGGGGCTAGGACTGGAAATGGGCAGATGGGGGTTAGGACTGGAAGTGGGCTATTGGCAGGGGGGGGGTTATGACTGGTAATGGGCTATGGTGGGGGCTAGGACTGAAAATGGGGTGATGGGGGTTAGGACTGGAGGTGGGCTGATTGGGGGGTTAGGACTGGTAATGGCCTATGAGGGGAGGTAAGACTGAAAATGGGGTGATGGGGGATACGACTGCAAGTGGGCTATGGGGGGGGACTAGGACTGGTAATGGGCTATGGGGGGGGTAAGACTGAAAATGGGGTGATGGGGGGGTAAGACTGGAAGTGCGCTATGGGGAGGTTAGGACTGGTTATGGGCTATGGGGGGTCTAGGACTGGTAATGGGCTGGGGGGTTGCTAGGACTGGAAATGGGCTGAGTGGAAGGGGGGCTTGAACTGCAAATGAAATGGCTGATGGGGAGGGGGGCTTGGAATGGAAATGGGCTGTGAGGGGAGGGAGCTAGGATTGGAAATGGGCTGATGGGGGGCTAGGATTGGAAATGGGCTGATGGTGAGGCTAGGATAGGACTGGAAATGGACTGATGCAGGGACTAGAAAGGAGCAGATGCTGGGTGGGGCTGGAACTAGAAGGGAGCTGATGTTGGGGGAGGATTAGAATGGGATGGAGCTGGGAAAGTGAAATGGAGAGGGGAAAAATATTTTGTCTGGAAGAGAAGACAAATCTACAATTGGCCAGGTATTGGGAGAGTAAGTGGGGATTGAGGATGGAGGGGTAAAATTTGAGTGGATGAAATAGGAATGAGGAAAGAGCAAAAGGAGAAAGATTAGTATGTTAAAGCAGATGTAGAGAGAGAGAATGGAAAAAACTAGAAGAGAGAAGAAAGGACAAATGGACAGCAGACGATGGAGATAGCAGAAGACACGAAGAAACCAGAAGTGGCTGGAGCAATTGCAACTGAAAAAAAATGCACAAAAGGTAGAAAAATATCTCTTTATTTTGAATTTATTAACTGGAATATGTCAGCTCTGGGAAATGTGCATCATTAATGTCTGTGCTTTGGTACAAGAAATTATTTATAGTTTTATTTCTACAGTGCTGAGGTATTCTGTGTAATTCCTATTTGACATTGCTACTTGTTCTCTTTTCCCAGTAGGTCATGTATTGTTCTCTGAAATGTATTGATTTAATATTTGCAGTGTTGCCTTTTGATAGGTAGGGTCTGGTGCTTTGTGAGTCCTGGTAGTGCTGTTATGATACGGGGGGTTTGCTATGGGTTCCAAATGGGCAGTGTTAGTAGTAGTTCCTAATGTGCCTGGCGGTTGGCACTGGATTATAGTAATATAGAAATTTTCTAGTCTTTCTTTATCCATGCACTCATTATGCAACATTATGCAAATATTTATGCAAATGAGGCCCCTTATGCAAATGAGGCCCTGTCTTATGCGGCCCCCGGGTTACTTTACAAGTCCTCATTCGGCCCTCAAAGCAATTTGAGTTTGAGACCCCTGTCCTACGCTGAGGAGAAGAAGAATCCTCAGGAAGAAGTACTCTGGTATCGGCAGAGCTTTCAGAGTCTTCAGACTCATTCGAGGATTCGAAGTATCTCTGATCTGGGTGATCGTGCAAGGCACGGTACCGGTACCAATCGAAGTCGGCATCGGAGTGGTCTGGTACCGACCTGTCGATACCAGATGGATACGCATGACTCGGTCCCGGTAGAATACCTGCCGATGTTGATGCCGATACCGGTTGAATTGTCTGAAGCGGTTTCAAGAGAATCGAGGCCGTGAGAAGAGCCGCCAGACTGCGTTCAATAGCCAAGAATCTCTGGTCTATCGATGCTGCCGATGCTTGGGTATCGGTACCGGAAGAAGCGGCCGGTACCCCAGAGCATGGCACCAGTAGTTCTGCCCTGTTAGTGCTTTGGAAGCCGAAGTCTCCCGCCAGGGCAATTTTGTCGGTTAAAGTCCCTCAAGGGCAACGCCAGAGGCATCTCGCTATCTAGAAGGAGATCTACCCTTTGAGGACTGGCTAGATTTATGTTTAGTTACCTGAGATCCATGGGAGGAAGACGAAGCCCTGAAAGACGTTGATGCCACGGAGGCTGCATCGGAGGGAAAAAGGGTGCTAAGCTTAGCAGCTCGGTTCTGCCAGCCCCTTTTCGACATCATCCCACAGGCAACACCCTCTGAAATAGAGTGGTTAGGACCTAAACATTTGAAGCACCACTCATGGGTGTCGGTGACGGAGATGGTACCGCCACACTTATTACACTATGTAAAACCCTAAGCGAGTTTTTCCATTCTGAAGGAAAAGTTGGGCCCAGTGCTCAAAATGGTGCATGGCACCTCAGAGAAAATTACTGGAAAGACTCCAGAAGAAAGTTTTTTTTTTTTTTTTTTTGAAGAAAGAAGAAAAACCGGCGGTACCGGTGTAGCGTCGAGGGAAGGAAGACGCGACCACAAAAAAGAAGAAAAGGTGACAGGAGGTGCGACCTGTCAGCTCCGCAAAAAACAAAGAACTGGAGAGGGACAGTTGGGAAAGGCGGGAAGGCTGCACGCAGGCGCTGTGGGATGCTCCCAAAAGCTTTCCGATTGGACGCTGGTGAGCGTTCCCGCGCAGGCTCTGTCGGTACCGATGATACCCATATGTGAAGACTACATTCCTGCTTGTTTCCGGAGATTTACTGTACCTAGCTGTAACTCACCTTGAGCTACTACTGAAAAGACGTGAGCCAAACTCAATTAATACCACTTCGGGTCTGTCATAGAACACAACACACATGTGGCAGGGTACTCTACTGGATAATCATGACTAGCCATTGTAATAAAGAAAACGCTACATAACCATGTCGGCACCTGAGATAGGAAGGCCATTTCCACAGAGGAGTACGGTACAACACTATTACCAAGGACATTTAGGTAAACCAAGGCGCAAGTGATCATGGTGGATGTGAGATTAGAAATAAAGAGGCGCATCTCGGATTCACCTGGAACCTGCAGCAGATCATCAAATTAAGGCTGCCCTCTTGCAAGCCACTGAACCACTGATCTTTCCTCCATTGCATTTCTTTCTTCTTACCTCTAGAGGGCTCTCTGCATAATCCTTCCCATGAGCAAGGGCTTGAACCCAAGTAGAGAAGCCAGAGTACTGGGGCAGTGGCTCCCAAACATATCCTTTTTATCCCACAGGCAGTTCAGTTTAAGGATCTCCATGATGAATTTGCATATATGCAAATTTCTCATATACTACTACCAATGTTCCCTATAATTTTCTGTAGGCTGTGTGCGCATAAAATATCAGCTGTGCAGCTTTTGAAGGAAGGTTACATTTTTTGTGCGCCACATAACGACACTCGGAGTTATATACTTTAAAATTTGAATACACGTCAGAATACAGTATGTACACCACATTGATTGCACTAGAAAATATTGTAGAACTTGTGAAAACCATAAATACACAAC
Source organism: Ichthyophis bannanicus (assembly GCA_033557465.1). Taxonomy (NCBI): domain Eukaryota; kingdom Metazoa; phylum Chordata; class Amphibia; order Gymnophiona; family Ichthyophiidae; genus Ichthyophis; species Ichthyophis bannanicus. The sequence continues at coordinate 233,908,031 of CM066042.1, forward strand.
AACTTTTAAATTTTAAGATGTCTGTGTTATTTCCTATCAGAATCAGAACCGTAATTTTTGTGCGCTCTTTTGTAAAGTATGTGCGCTCGCTTGGCAAGGTGTGTGCGCACGCACACGCTCACAGCTTAGAGGGAACAGTGACTACTACTACTTATAACTAATACTATTACTTTGCATTTGTATGGCACCACAAGACATACGCAGTGCCATACTGACACATGTACGTAAAAGACGGTCCCTGCTCAACAGAGCTTACAATCTTGTCAAGACAGACAGCACAACAGCTGAGGACAAGGCTATATCTAGGGGAATGGTGAGGAAACACATAAGAGACTGAGCGGATCAGGATCCAAAAGCAGCCTCGAAGAGGTGAGTTTTCAGCCTGGATTTGAAAAGGGCCAGAGATGAAGCCTAAAGTACAGACTCAGGTATTTTATTCCAGGCATCAGGAGCAGCAAGGTGGAAGGATCGAAGTCTGGAGTTGGCAGCGGAAGAGAAGGGCACAGATAGAAGCGATTTGCCAGAAGAGTGGAGTTCCCGAGGAGGGGTGTAGGGAGAGCTAAGAGAGGAAAGGTAGTGAGGAGCTGCAGAATGAGTGCGCTTAAAGGGCAGTAGGACAAGTTTGAACTGAATATGGAAACAAATAGGCAACCAGTGAAGTGACTTGAGAAGAGGGGTAATATGAGCATGGCAAGGCTGGCAGACGATTACACGCGCAGCTGAGTGTTGAACAGATTGAAGGGGAGAGATATGATTCAGAAAGAGACCAGCAAGAAGGAGGCTGCAATAATCTAGACAGGAGGTGACTAAAAAGAGTGGATAAGTGTCTTAGTAGTGTGTGTAGAAAGAAGGGCTAGCCCTAGAGTTGGTTCAAAGTGTTGGTGTCCTAGGCGAACCACAACTTTACACCCCCTCTCGCTGTGAAAATCTATTATTTAGCTTTAAATGCCTTGCTTTTGCTGCCCTCTAGAAGCTGCTGCCCTAGGCAACTGCCTAGCTTGCCTAGTGGTTGGATAGGCCCTGGTAGAAAGGAAAGGACAAATTTTGCCAATGTTATAGAGAAAGAGGAGTAGTCACCTCGTGGTTAGAGCACTAGCTTGGTAACCAAGAGACCAGGGTTCGATTCCCACTAGCACTCCTTGTGGCCTTGGGCAAGTCACTTAATCCTCCATTGCCTTGAAAGAAAGGTCTGGCAATCTACTTTCAGTCACACTGTGAAGAAAACCCAGAAGCTGCTGGGTCGCTAGGAGTCAGTGCTCACTCGAAGGTACACACTGTACTTGCATAGAGAAAGAAGCAACAGGTTCTAGCTGTCTGTTGGACATGTGCAAAGAAAGAGAGGGTAGAGTCAAAGATGACCCCAAGGTTGCAAGCTGAGGAAAAATGGAGCAGTGTAGTGTTATCCACAGAAATAGAGAAGGGAAGAAAGGGGGAGTGGGTTTAGGGGGAAAGATAAGGAGCTCAGTTTTGGCCATGTTCCGTTTCAATGGCTGTGAGACATCCAGGCAGCAATGTCGGATAAGCAGGCAGAGATCCGGGCCTGGATTCCTGGAGAGGTTTCAGGCCCAGAAAGGTAGATCTGAGAGTCATCAGCATAAAGATAATACTGCAAATCATGGGTAAAAATAAGTGGATCAAGGGACTGAGTGTAGAGATAAAAGGAGAGGTCCCAAGACACAGCCCTGAAAACTGAAAGCGGGATGGCGGTAGAGGAGGAACCACCAGAACAGAAACTAAAAGTGTGATGGGAGATATAAGAAGAAAACCAGGACAGAACAGAGCCCCTAAATCCAAGCGAGGACAGGTTATCGAGAAGGTGGTGATCAACAGTGTCAAAGACAGCAGAAAGGTCAAGGAGGATGAGAATCGAGTAGAGACCTTTGGATTTGGTGAGGAACAAGTCGCTGGAGACTTTCTGTGGAATGTAGAGAACGAAAGCCAGATTGCAGTGGTTCCAGAAGGTCTCGAGAGGAAAGAACTTGTTCAAGTAGTTTTGAAGCAAAGGGGAGGAGAGAGATAGGCCGATAACTGGAAGGACAGGTAGGATTTAGTGAAGTCTTTTTGAGGAGAGGTGTAACCACAACATGTTTAAAGGCCATAGGAACAGTTGCCGTGGAAAGCAAAAGGTTAGGGATATGACCGATGGGAGGGATGACGGCGGAAGAGATAGAGCTTAGTAGACGGGTGGGGATGGGATCAGACGAGCAAGCAGTCAGTTTGGAGGAGGAGAGAAAATTTGCAGTTCCTTCAGTGATTTCAGAAAAGGAAGAAAGGGAGACTGAAGGCGAGGGAAGGATGTGTAATTGAAGAGGGGGAAGATGAGGTGAAGGTGACCCTGAAGAGAATTGAAGGCTAATCATTTCTATAGTGTTACTAGGTGCTCGCAGCATACATATTCATTGTTGCAATCCTGAAAATGCGAGTGGCTGTGGGATCAATAGGACAGATACGAGCAGCTCTGTAGTAGGGTATTCAGTTTGGACCCCCCCCCCCCTCTTCTGCAGGTATATGAGCCAAATTACAGGACAGTCATTGTATTATACACCCTCATCAAAGCATTTCTACAAAGCAGACAGGACCACTCTGATGGGAAAGACACAGCAAGCTCCCAGTCCAAGGGACCATGAAACATAAGTGAGCATGAGGGAGGAAGAGTTTTTTAGTAGTTTATCAAAAGACAGAAAGCTGATTCCATCATTCAAACAGTTATCATACATCGAAATCGTATTTCAACGACTGCCTTACCAGCATGAATGCTACCAATCTACTTCGAACAGCAAATTACCTAGACTTAAATTCTTACTGCTGAAGTCATTCCATGCATGGCTAATAGCAATTATATCTAATGCATTATTCCACCGTGTTCAGAGCGCGAGCATGGTTTGCATTACATCAAGCACTTACTGAGTCATCACAGTAATCACTGACCCCCCACGAGATTCAGACCTTTCTACGGTGCTGTCGAGGCACAAAAAGCAAGTTAATCCTGTGCTGCACAAAACAAGAGCCGAAGGAACACCTCCTGTCCTTTCCACATGCCACATCCTTAATGCCGTTCATCTATGCTAATAAAACAGAGGGCGTGTGCGTATCTGTCAGGGCCATAGCTCTAAGACTATGCAACCTACAGACCTGAAGTTTGGCGTGCGTGCTGAGGGGACCCTATGGCTGTGTACCTCAAGATCAATTTTAGCCTCTGTTGTACATGCTAAGGGAAATATTTGTGTGTGCTGTACTTTGTGCCTCCCCCTTTCAGAAGCCTTACTACACTAAATGTTGTGTGCATGTAGAAGGTGGGGGGGGGGAGGGGGAAAACAAACTTTTCTACTTTTCAAAGCTGGTAAATGATTTGGGAGGGATGGCTGGGATTTTTGTGACATTGGCATTTAGCTAATTACTTATTACTGCTACGATTATACATTTATAATGTTATCAAGAACATAGAGCGCTGTCTAGAAAAACAGAGAGTCCAAGTTCTGGAACTTGCCATCTACTCACGGGAGACAAACATAACGTCAACTGGGGAGAATAAGGGAAGGGATCAAAACAGTCAAAAGGTGGATTAAAAGGTACAGTTACTTCCTTGATTATCTATTACATTTTTCCTACAGAGCGTATGCGATTTTGTGTTCAACATGCCGATACCTCTTTTCTGCTGGTGGTTCTCGTATTTTCATCACCAGGCACAATAAAAAGTCACTGGATGCACTCAGAAGCTGCCTCAAGATAAATCCCTGCAAGAAATCACCCTCATTCTGCACGATGAGGTCGTCTGGCTGGCGCAGTTCACAATGAGATATATTTGCATACATTGGCTCTAAGAGCCAAACTGGTATATGTGTAACCACCCTCCAAAGATGGGATGAGCGTAGCCCAAGATGGGGTACCTGGAAGAGCAAAAAATGGGGAACCCCCACAAATGTATTAAGGGTCTAGGTAGAGCAGGGGAGGCAATCGCCTCAATTCTTCACTGGAGTGATACACACTCGAGCAGCAAAATCTTAGAAAAACCACAGATGCACTCCTAGGATAAAATAAGGAAAACACCTTTATAGGCAGCTCCCAAAAGAAGTATTTTCAAGATTAAAAATGAACAAAGTAGAAAAGGAATAAAGACAAAAAAGGTGAAATTTAAGGTCCAAAAGAGTCCTTGCTTGAAATGCTCAGACATCTCTCTTTACTCTTCTACAGGCTCAAGTTGGGCTCCTCCTCTTCGGTTCCCGGATCAGTGCTGGGTTTAACTACTGCCAGTGAGGGTCAAGTGCCCTGGACTTTGAAAGAAATGACCCAAACATATCTCTTAGATACAAAATGAGGAAATCACTCTTCTCCCCAAAAGAAGGAGAAAAACAAGAATTTGTTTCAGCAAAAATACAGCAAAATCCCCTTGCTGATATATTCAAGATGCGTTGGGGAGATTGGTCCCCGATACCACTGATCCGAGCCACTCAAGGAGCAGAACTGGGCTACACCTCTCCAGTCTCATCCACCTTCCTAAGGGTGATTAAAACTCTAGTGCAGCTGGACTCCTCTGGGACTCTTTGCTTGAACCCTTGGTGTTATGGATGCTTCCAAATCGGTTCTATGTTAGCCTTCCAAGCCCAGACCTCCTGTGGTCTAGCCAGCTCTTACATTCTCTTGTGTTAAGCTCAGCCAGCTTGGGGACAACCTGCTCACATTTGGGCACCTTAGCTGGCCATTAGGAAGGTTGCTTCCCAAGTGTTGCCTCCTCAGCTCCCCTGGAACTTCTGAGTAGGAAGACTTTGACCCCAAGACAGAGGCTCAAGATACTGAAGGATGAGCAGGCCCAGGCTCCATTATCTCACATAGCCTGGACTACAGCCAGACGAGGAGCAGGAACACCACAATCTCTATAGCAGACAGAGGAAGATTTGGATGTCCTGAATGGAACTGGAAACAGCCACAAAGAACTTTTTAATGTATTATCTCAACAGAAAACACATGGAAGCAAGCAGAGTTTATACCTGGGATTTGGAGGGCAGTATCCCCTCCCTTCAGCCATCCTCTGTGCTGGCCTCCTGACTTATCTGAAACGGGATCACCATGCATGAGACAAAAAAACATACATGCTCAAAATGCATGAAACTGGAGCTGCCAGTCACAACATGTGTGCTGCATCTCAGGTAAAGAAGGTAGGAAGGGCACCCATGTGCTCAATGAGCTGAACTCAATGCTCCATCCCATTCTCTCACATAGCTATTGGGACAGCATCGGAGAAGCATCCAAGGCATCACTACACAAACCTTTCAGTGATTTGATCTCATTTTAGCAGATGAAGAGTCATGCAACCCCTCCCTCCCTCCAGATGTTGCAAAATCAAATTTATTACTCAAAACATAAAACATGCAGCACATTCATATTCCTTAAAGTTTCAGTAACATCTCAAAACATAACTATTCTTTTTTAAGTAATTATTATCCGAGATACACGAGTGTGCAAGCTGGAGGGGGCTGTGAGTAGGGGGATTGTATATGCATGAGCAGAAGGGAGTGTGTATGTGTCTGAATGACTGGATGGGGTGGGAGTGTAGGACAGTGAGTGACTGGATGGGGTGGGAGTGTAGGACAGTGAGTGACTGGATGGGGTGGGCGTGTAGGACAGTATGGACAGTGAGTGACTGGATGGAGTGGGAGTGTAGGACAGTGAGTGACTGGATGGGGTGGGAGTGTAGGACAGTGAGTGACTGGATGGGGTGGGAGTGTAGGACAGTATGGACAGTGAGTGACTGGGTGTAGCGTATGAGTCTCTACCTTCACTTTTCTCCCCCATCCACATCTCTTTCCTTTTCCTCTCAACCTCTGTCCCCATTCCCTCTCTTCAGCTCACCCTCTCACTGGTCTTACCCCTTCTTTCACATAATATCACTCTCAACCTCTCCACCACATTCACCCCGTTCAGACACAACCATTGATCTGTTCTCCCCCTCCCCTTCTACTGCCCAGCTCACCATCTCCTATCCAGCATGTTCACTCCCTTAGACTTTCTCCTGCATTCTCATTTTTTCTAGGTTCTCTCTCTTTCATCCTCACCTTCAGGTTCACCTCCATAGACTCAACTCTCTTCTCCCGACCACCTCCACAGGCTCATTCTTCTCTCATCCACACTCAGTTTCTGTCCCAGAATTATCTATCCCAGACTCATTCACCCCTTGTCTCTTGCCCCATATTCATTCCTTCTCTCATGCTCTCGAGGTCAATCCATCTAAGAACATAAGTACATAAGATCTGCCATACTGGGTCAGACCAAGGTCCATAAAGCCCAGTATCCTGTTTCCAACAGTGGCCAATCTAGGTCATAAGTACCTAGCAGTTTCCCTAAAAGACACAGGTTCCACAGTACTTGTATTGGGTCAAGCAGTGATATCCTGAGTCCCTTTTAATAATGGTTTACGGACCTTTTCCTCCAGGAACTTGTTCAAACCTTTTTTAAACCCTTCTAGGCTCAAACCCTTTGTTTCTCTCACCTCACAGACTTATCCCATGGTTTCCCCCCTCCCTTGCCTCCCAAAATGACAGCTTCTCTCCTTCACCAGTATTGTTTCCGCTTCCCCAAAGATCACCCCATGTCAATGACAAATTCCCCCACCCCACCAGTTCCCCCTTTGCCCAAAATGTCTCACGCTAACCTATCAAAGCCAAAGGGAAAAGGTGAACAAGGGAGCCTTGAGCCATATCCTCATCCTGCTCTGCCAGTACCTACAGTGAACATTGTGGGGGGTGGAAGTGGTGGGAAAGGAGTGCAGGTACTTGCTGCTGGTGGTGGTCAGCAAAACAGCAAACCCAAACTGATGGCAGTGATCAGCAGTGGGGGGAGGAATTGCAAAGATAGAAACCAGGCTGGCAGTGGTAATCTGCAGTTATGGAAAAGAAGGCACACCTTGGCTTGCAGCAATGATCGGCAGTTGAGTGGAGGGGAGCAGGTCAAGGTAGATGTCAATCGACAATGAGGGGGGCAAGAGGGCAAATACAGGATGATGTTGACCGCTGAAAGAAGAGACTAAGTCCAGGCTGGCACTGGTATTTGTTGGCAGGAGATATAATAATGGTGAACAATGATTACCTTTTCCATCTCTTCAACCTCTTGAGCTGCTAGTGGCAGGCGCATCAGAGAGAGAAGAGCCACTTCTTGATCTGCGTGTGCCGGTTGCATGCAATAGCTGGCCACATGGTGCTGGTTTTATGGGGGGGTTTTTAATTGGGTGGGTTTATTATTATTTTTTTATTATTTTTGGCCATGCAGAAGTGCTTGAGTGGATGGACCCCAAATGAAGATCTTGGAGTCACAACACACAGTCTAGGAACTGCTGCTCCAAAACCTCAAAACCCACCCACTGTTTGGTATTAGTCTACTTATTGCAGGCCATTACTGAAAAAAACAAACAAAAAAAAACCTATTCATAGCGTCCACCTAACTTCTTTTCTTGGTCAGTCATTTCGAAATGGTCATAAGAACATACGATATCCCATACTGGGTCAGACCAAGGTCCATCAAGCCCAGTATCCTGTTTCCAACAGCGGCCAATCCAGGTCACAAGTACCTGGCAGATTCCCAAAAGGCAGACAAGTTCCACAATGCTTGTCCCAGAGCAAGCAGTGGATTTCCGGAGTCCCCTTTAATAATGGTTTATGGACCTTTCCTCCGGGAACTTATCCAAACCTTTTTTAAACCCAGCTACACTAACAGCCTTTACTACATCCTCCGGTAACAAATTCCAGAGTTTGATTACGCATTGAGTGAAAAGATATTTTCTCTTATTAGTCTTAAATGGATTACGTTGTAGCTTCATTGCATGTCCCCTAGTCTTTCTACATTTATTGATGGCGTAAAATACCGATTTACCCATTCCATTCCATTCATTAATTTATAGACCTCTATCATATCTCCCCTCAGCCGTCTCTTTTCCAGGTTGAATAGCCCTAACCTTTTTAGCCTCTCCTCATAGGGGTACCCTTCCATCCCCTTTACCATTTTGGTGGCTCTTCTCTGTATCTTTTGTAATTCTGCTATATTCTTTATAAGATATGGAGAACAGAATTGCACACAATATTGAAGATGTGGTCGCACCATGGAACAATACAGAGGCATAATAATATCCTTTGTTTTATTTTCCATTCCTTTCCTTATGATTCTTAACATTCTCTTTGATTTCTTGGTCATTGCTGCACACTGTACAGAGGGTTTCAACGTATTATCCACAATGACGCCTAAATCTTTTTCCTGGGTGGTGGTTCCTAATGTGGAACCTTGCATTGTGTAACCATAGTTTGGATTGTTCTTTCCTAGGTGCATAACTTTGCACTTGTCCACATTAAATTTCATGTGTCATTTGAATGTCCAGTCTTCCAATTTATCAAGGTTCTCTCAGAGCTTGCCCAAGGGTTTCCCCTGCCGTAGGCAGAAACCCCAGCCGCACCACCCCCGCCAAGCTACCCCTCCCCAGTTACCGCCACCACCGCCCATTCCATCTCAGGGGGACAGCGGCGGCAGCAGCATTTCCCCACAGCAGCAAAATGCGGCCGCTTTTTAAAATCCTGCCATTGCCACCTTCCCCCTCCCCCCCCCCCCCGGATGGAATCTGCAGCAGTTGGGGGGCAGGGGCAGCACGGCCGGTCATGTGTGCCACCAGACCGGCTGCCCCAGGTGGCCACCTAGCTTGCCTAGTAAACGGGCCGGCCCTGGGTCCTCTTGCAATTTTTCCACAATCCTCTTGTGTTTTAACAACTTTGAATACTTTTGTGTCATCTGTAAATTTGATCACCTCACTCGTTATTCTCATTTCCAGGTCATTTATGAAGATGTCAGAGAAAGATTTCCTTGTGTCGCACAGCTGTCTTCTGTTCTATTTGTTCTCGTCAGTTGGAGGAAGTAGCTTAGTCTGTCTTCTGTACATCGTGAGAGGAAAGAGGCTGAAGACGAGATTTCTGCCACACTTATTAAACTGAAGCATCCATCCTGCCCTCTGAATAGGAGAGCCCAATCTTGTTATACCATGCCCCTAGAGAATCTGCTAAGCACCAGCTACCTCAAAACTAATGAGAGAAAACTTGATGCAGAAAGAAAGGATCAATCAGAATGAACCAGACCCATAGGGAGTCCAAAAGCCAGTACTCTAAACTCAAATGCAATAAAAGAAACAGTGACAGAGACAATATTTGCAGATGGAAAGGTGCAGCGACAGAGATGGGGGCCTATGGAGGGCAAAAACAGGAAGTGATTTTTTTTTTTTTTTTTTTTACTCGTGGGGGAATTCTGCACACAAAAAGTTAAAATTCTGTGCAAAATTTCAGAAAATTCTGTGCATGGTATTTTAAAATTCTGCACGGTTTATTAGGAATTTTTTGTATAGAATTCCCCCATCATAGAGCCTAACTTCCCCCAAGACCTTCAATTCCACCTGCCTTTTCCCTCTTCAGCTCTCTCTCACTCCAACCACAGTTCTCTCCCAGATCACCAAGCCTCCCTTCTTCCTTTCCAAGCACATACTCCCATCTCCTTTTCTCACCACCCCCAAAGCACACATTCCACCCTGCCTTCTTTCTTCCCCCACCCCTAGGCACATACTTCCCCCTCATTGCTTCTCCCCACCCCAAGCTTGCTTTGTCCCTCCCCCCACTTACTCCAGCAATGAGCCTGCCTATGATATCTACCACAGTTTGCTTCCCTCTGTGTCCCAATCATGTGGCAAGAGGCTTTCGTGGCAGCAAGCAGCTGCACATCGGGCTGCAAATCTAGGGAATTCTGCACAAATTCTCAAATTCTGTGTTGTGCGGGATTCCCCCAGGTGTAATTCTTGCACTTCACCTTGAGCGATCCTGAAAAGCAGTTTAAATCTGACAACTAAATGAAAGGCTGGGTTAAAAAAAAAAATCACTCTTCATCCTGTTTCTGTAGAAGTAAAAGAGTGACTAAAGCCCAAAAACACACCACTTAAGATCTAAAAAGTAAGATAATTGTTAAACAAGAGTCCAAAAGTATAGGCTTAAAACCAGGATTCTAATCCATAATAATAGAGTACTTATAATATCTCAAGGAATCAACCTCCTGGAATTAGGATATGAAAATGAAAAAACAAAACAAAAACAAAGAGAGTGTAAAGAACTGAATGGGTAGAATAAAAAGGACAGAAGAACATCGCCCAAACCACTCCCCTCTTACCATCATTGCCCCAAATTACACTCTAAAAAATAAGTTTGTTTACGTCATACAATGCTTTATACAATTCAAATTTGTAAAAAGCATACTTAGCTCATTCAGACAAGCAGGCTTCAGCTTCAAACCAGCGGAACAGAAAAACTGAACCACGGCAATAAACATGCTGAGCCACCATTAACAGAAGAAGCGCAAGTCTAAGGAAATCGGGTTGTGTCTGAGGCCACTTACACGGCAAAACCAGTAACGGCCGTGGTCAGCTTATTCCGAGCCTGTTCTATAGATGGTGGTGCAGCATGTTTATTTCCACAGTTCAGTTTTTAGAGTGTAATTTGGGTTAATAAGAGGGGAGTGGTTTGGGCAATGTTCTTCTGTCCTTTTTATTCTACCCGTTCAGTCCTTTCCACTCTTTTTGGGGTATTTTTATTTTGTTTTTTTCATTTTCATATCCTAATTCCAGGAGGTTGATTCCTTGAGATCTTATAAAGTATTATGGATTAGAATCCCAGTTTGAAGCCTATAGTTTTGGACTCTTGTTTAACGAAGTAAAAGAGTGTACATAGATTCTTTGGGGGGGGCGGTCTGGATTTCTGCTTGTACCTGCCCCGAAATCAGAAGACCAGAGGAAGTGGTTTGAATCACCATATCTGTGTTACTTGAACCACGGGTCAAGTAAATGTTATGGCTGAGGTAGAAACTCTGGATCCTGGTGAACTTCACCTCCATATCGTTTTTTTTCAGGTCTTATAAAGGAGAAGACATTATTTCCTCTTTCCTCTTATCTTCACACACCTGCCTGCTGCCTTTGAACTTATTTTGTGCAATTGAAGTGGGCACTGAATAAAGACTGATGAATCAACATGTCTGCCTAGGGAATGACCTCATTAGCTGGTCTAGTGCTCAGTGCCATCAAGCCCTTAGCACCTGGGCAAATTCACACGAATTAACCAAGATGGCAGGTAAACTCCAAGAGCTGGGCCAACAATTCTTAGTAATGTCCAAATGCATTTCCAGAAAGGATGGGGGCCAGCATTCAGATATAGGGTTGTCCTTGAGATGTCCTCAGAAAAGCCCCACCCGCTGCAACCAGCTCAAGCATGATCTTCTCCCCCCTGCCACCTCCTCCTTAGCCACTGGCTGTCATGGGGGGAGAGAAGAGCTTCAGAGAAAGGAGGCCCCATTGGGGCTAATCTCTTTCCTTTTCTTCCTCCACTGGTGCCATTTTCTCTCTCTCTCTCTTACTTGCAGGCCCTTACCGGTGCTTTTCTCAGAGACAATATTTGTATATGTATTGTCAAAGAAATGCATAAAATGGTTAAAAGAAGGAGGGTTAAACATTATTTTTGTTTTATTAGTGTTCGCTCAGCTGCAGCTCAGTAGGGTGTTGGAGCCATGGCAGGAAGGGGGCGAAGGAAAGAGAACGATGGGCAACCGCAGACTGGTGGTGCACTGTGGTTTCAGGCTGGTGGCGCTTGTGCACCAATGTGAAGTGTGGCACGATGCCCATGTTCCACGCACACTGGTGTGCCACAGAAAAACAAAGTCATTACTTCTTTACGTTGAGCTCCACGACCAGCACATGGACTCTGCTCTCAGCATCTTGCAACAATAAGCCAGTAGTGGCTTTAAAATGTGCAGGGGACTCTTTTACGGGCACGTGTTTGGTCCACATGCCTCTCTTCTCCCTAAATACAGTGCGAATTAACGGGTAGTGTGCAGGATAGGATAGCGTTGCCCAGCTTTGTGCAGCACACACTCTGCCACAGCACACAGCACCTCCTCTCCTCATTCCCCTCCTATGCTTTCTCCTCACATCCTTGCAGCCTCTGGTGACCTTAGCAGTGCTTCCTTTAATTTTTCCTTTGGCCAAAAGAATCTTTTCCATGTCCACACTGCCTGCTCCCTGGAGGCTAGTATGCCGCTCAGCATTTGTTAACACAGGGGTGCCTTGGGCTTGATAAGATTGTGAAACACTGGTATAAGCAGCCTCAACCCAGGATGGCAGAGTAGGGTTTGGACCTTCAGGCTTACCACAATGAGTATTCGCGGAGATAAAATGCAGGACACTTCATCCATGAATCACATTAACTTGTCGTCTGTGATCCTTTGACCTTCAAAAACCAAAGTTGCCTCTCTCCATGCAGCTGTGAATCTAATTTAGGAAACAGTGTGATCATATAAGAAAATTCCATTTGGAAATATTATAAAATATGCCCTTACTAATTCCCTAAGACAGTGGAGGAGTAGCCTAGTGGTTACAGCAACTGCCTAGTACCTAGAAGATCAAGGGTTCGATGCCCACTGGCTCTCCTTGTGACCTTGGGCAAGTCACTTTACCCTCTATTGCCCCAGAAGAAAAGGCCGGCAATCTACTTCTGGTGAAACATTGCCAAGAAAACCCAGGGGCTGCTGGGTCACCAGGAGGCAGCACTGACTTGACGGCACTAAAAATTTACTGTATGCTGAGAACCTTTCTGCATCCTAGGGAATGTACCTCATGATCTGGAACTTAATGAGTTCCCAGACAACTCTGGCATCCCCAAGGGAGTCTACCCGAGAGCAGCAAGTCAAGAGATTCCCCAGGGGCACAAAGCATTACAAAACTGTTGCGCAAACTCAAAGAAAATAGCTTTTACGTTAACACTTATGTTTTTGCATAGCCGTAAAAAGCCTTCTTCAGCTGCCTGACCTGTATGTGACCCCCCTAAGAGACAGGGACCACGCAGGAGGCGGGAGGGCAGCACTACCATGATAGGAACAAACATTCACCAGCCATTTCCTGCATCAGGGACTGCAAGGTATGAGCTACACCCCCCATTCATGATGTGTGAGGATAAAGAGTCATCTCCAGCTTCATGATCTTAGGAGAATTATCTTTGGACTTAACTGAGCCACGTTACCTAGACACCTCAGATCAACAACATATCTGCTTCTTGATCACCGCGCTATATCATCGGGTCTTATTTTGTCTTTTTTTCTACGAAAACATTTTCAGGTTGATATTAAAACTCGGCAGTTGGTTTTTCATTTATTTAAATGCAGGCCATGATGCTTAAATAAAATACATATATTCAACAGCGAGCTATGTTGAATAGGCATCTAGAGGGAACACCTACTTAAGTGCAATTTTATAAAGGCTCTTAGGCATCTATGTCTCTTATCAAATACTTGCATAAGTGCATAACATGTGCGTAAATGGCAGACACAGATATTAACACCTGCCATAGAGCAAGTATAAATGGCACGTTGTACGCGCGTAGATTACTGTATTTTATAATCTGCACGTACATGTATATCACTACTGGCAAAACACGTGCTATCATGCCAAAGTGCATACTTTTACACGGGTACTTTATAAGAGGCCACTTACAGGTGGGAATGTCGTCATTAAAAAGCCCCCCATAGTGTGGTCAGTACCAGAGTTATCTGGACAGCGGCGATATTAAGTCCGCTATCAGATAACTATGTGAATGAAGTTAGGACAGACTTTTTGCTGTCCTAAATTTAACTGAATTATTATATCTGCCTAGAAAATTTTGGCACCTCCGTCCACGCACCGCCCTCAGCGCTTTAAAGATAGTGGCAAGGCAGTCGAAGGATTTCTAGTGACACTATGCAGACAGTGCCACTTAAGGGAATGACCCGGATACCTCTGCCGTTATTGGGATAATTCCCTTTGAATATTGACCCATATATTTCTGTCCTTACTATTATGGCCGAATCCTCAAGGGTCTGTTTGCCATGCTATATTCATAGTCTACATGTATTCGAGTGAGGGGCTTGAGAGGCAACAAAACAAAAGAACAAACAACAGAAGGCGAAGTACAAGTTGACCCACAGGATTTCGCAGATCACATCAAAGACAAATTTCACTCCACGGAGCGAACAACATCTAGTGGGACCACCAGGTCGGACGTACACCCCAAAACCTGGGGCACATTCTACTCACCCTCAACTGAACAGATATCCCACATCATCTCTACAATCAATACAAGCACTGCCCCTACAGACCCGTGCCCAGTGTCATGGGTCAAAGCCACCAAATCCTGCTTCATCCCCACCATACATAAAATAATACACAACTCACTCACTCAAGGACTCATGCCAAAGCAACTAAAGCTTGCTTCAGTAAGACCAATCATAAAGAAAACAAATCTCGACAAAAAAGATCCAGCAGCATATCGACCAATCTCCAGCATACCCTTCCTTGCAAAAATCATCGAAAAAACGGTCCAACTACAACTTCAGGAACACATCGACAAACAGGAAACACTCGATGACAACCAACACGGATTTCGTCCCAACCATGGAGTCGAAACGCTACTGATCTACCTCTTCGACAGCATCCTAAGAATAATCGACAACACCATGAATGGAATCATAATGATCTTCATCGACATCTCCTCAGCCTTCGACACAGTGGACCACAACACCCTCCTAGAAAGACTAAAGAACACTGGTATACACGGTATCACATTGAAGTGGTTCCACTCGTACCTAACCGAAAGACAGCTACAGGTCAAGTCAGGACACAACACCTCCCGACCCATAAACGTCCAACAAGGAGTACCTCAAGGATCCGCACTCTCAGCTCTCCTATTTAACATCTACATACAACCAATTTGCAATATCATGAAAAAGAACAACATTCAATACACAATATATGCAGACGACATAATGATTTACACCCCAATATCAATCAACAACCCGGACTTCTCTAAGATAACAGACTGCCTCACCCAAATGGAGAGTTGGTGTCAAAACAACAACCTAGCAATAAACTACAACAAGACCGAAGCCCTAATCATCACCCGGAACCAAGGCTTCAAACACCCACCAAATTTAAAGATACAAAGCACCACTATACCAATAAGATCAGAAGTGAGATACCTCGGAGTTACTCTGGACAATAAACTCAATCTCAAACCACACATAGACAAAACAACCCAAAAAGCCTACTACAAGATGCGAATCATCAGGAGACTAAAGCCGCTCCTTGCCCCGGAACACTTCCGTACCGTCTGTCAAGCACTGATAACCCCACTACTGGACTTCTGCAATCCGATATACCTCGGCCTACCGAAACAAGCCCTCAAACCTCTACAACTAGCACAAAACACTGCTGCACGAATCATAACAGGAACGGCAAGACAGGAGCACATCACACCCACCTTAAAGGACTTACACTGGCTTCCAATCGGTGCACGCATCAAATACAAAACTATCATAAACATATTCAAGATCAAACACCACACATCAGCCAACAGCCTACACACACTCATACAATCAGACACCAGTACGCGTCCCAGAAGGAAACAAACCCACAACAGAGTCAGCACCCCCAGTGAATACAAACACACACGCAAGGACACAACAGACAGAGCACTCTCAATGGCCGCTCCAACAATATGGAACAAACTCCCGGACGACTTGAGGGCCGCTACAGACCTAAAAGACTTCAGAAAACAGCTAAAAACCATACTGTTCATAGAACACTATGGACACATCACATAACTTCAGAGAATGAACAACAGCACATGATCCCGCCTAACCAATGTATGCATGGAATTTGTTTTTGCACCACTGTATATAGCCCACTCTGTAAATAGCTCATACCAATCTAGCACACAACACGACACACACTCAATTTCCCCCCACTGCATGTATAACACACTCACCTGACCTGATTGTTTGCAGTGATACCACCTTGATTATTAAGATAAGGCGGTTTAGAAATACTGTTAAATAAAATAATAAATAAATAACACAACCGTGCCCCTGAGTTGATATCATGCAGAATGCCGAGACTGGTAAAGCTGCAGAAGCCTGGATTTGCACCCCAGGCCTATTAAGTTCCACGAACTGAAAAATATTTCAAGGCACCCTGTTACCTCCCCGTCATAGTACAATTCCGTGTCCCAGTGAGAGAAGTAGAGCTTCAAAGCCCTCATGGGCACAGAGAGGTTCTTGGCAGTACGAACCTGCCATCCACCACTGTGGCTTTCACTATGGGATGGAGACTGTCAGACGAGGGCCACTACCATGTAGCTCACACTTTGCTCATGCCCAACCTTCCTACAAAGGGGAAAGAGGGAGGGTGTGACTGTATTTAAATCCGTCATTGTTACATAGGAAGCACATAAAAGAAAACAAACGTTATTATCTTTTTATATTGCTGCAAAGCCAAAATATACCGTTACATTAAAAGCAATACAGAAAAGCAGAGTCTCAGGAATTCACGAATTCTCAAACAAGCTTGAATCCAAAGCTGTGCTTTACCCATACTGCTCTGGGTCGAGTCAACATGGTTGCTGCTTATGCAAGGTGACAGAGCTGCCTTCATTCTTCTGTCAGTTATTAAACCACTGGAATATTTTAAAAGGTCAGTCTGCTGTATAAATCATATCCAGGGAAAAAAATATCTCCGACTTCCTCCCTAGCTTCGCTTCCTACTAATCAAACCATGAAAACCAGGCCACAGATTAGGGAGAATGAGCGGAACAGCTAATTAAACATAATTCCATTTTAGCTCAGTGACAGGTCTTGTGTTTTAGCAGAGTTACCATTACTGCAATGTACGCTGCTTAGCTTGGCTAACAGATCGCGGCAAGCTAGCTAGGGAATTCTGCGTTAACGTGCAGTCCTGCACACAAGTCTTCAGTCTAAGACTTAGAAGGTATTGTGCTGCATAGCCCATTGACAGTGCACACATGAGGGCAGCGATGAATTTAGGTTTTTGCTATTCCTAGGTGCTCCCATTCTCTACCCTCCTTCTTCCTAGGAAGGTGAAATATGGCCCAGGGCATGGGCTAGGTAGTCTCTCAGTAACCTGGTCCTCCTCTCATCAGCATGTAGGGAAGGCTACAGAGATGGCAGCAGGTCAATGTACACTGCCCAAAACCTTCCCTCCTTCCACGGGGAGGGAGGGAGGGCTTGGTGCAGTGCAGCTGCATTCATGTCTGGTTTTGTAGGACACTGCGCGAACCAGTACTCATGAGGTCTATGTGCATACCTCTGATCTGTGAACCAGTTTCTTTAATATCTTTCGGTCACTCTGAAAACCAGACCAGTTTCCCAGCCCTGAAGGACCTAGGCCGAATACCCAACCTAATAACGTTTAAAAATGAAGGTTCTTAAAAAGATCCAGATCAGTAAGGAGAGACAGAACCAACTGCAAGATGTCCAGCCCACACCATCCAGTCCTGCTTTTTCTCTCTTCAATTCCGAGGGAAATCATAACTCAAAGTGCTAACACTGTGTGGCAAAACAAGGAGAGGCCCAGCCTCTATCACCTAAACCCAACTGGGTTACTATAGTGTAAGAGAGCATTGGGAATCACAGCTCTTGCGATGCACTACCATTTCAGTTAATGCCTGTTGAACCAACAGCAACATTTTTCTTTCCTTGCCTTAGTCTATCCATAGGTGCCAGTGAGCAGCAGGGTGTATAACCTCGAATGGTCTTCTAAGCGAGCTGGTTTTGTAAAAGGAGTTACTTCCCCGTAGCAAGAAGAAACAGATTAGGATGTGTGAAGAATAATTTTATAATGCCTAGTAAAGGTGCTTTTTAAGGTGCTTATTTTAACTTATTTTATGAAAATAAGTAGGCGCCTACTTATCTTTATGATACACTAGTCTAAGTTGTAGAAATCACTCCTACATTAAGGCACAGCATTTACACCAGCCATAGGGGGTTGGGTGCCCATCCCTAAATTTTTAAGAATGCACATAAATTATAGAATTTTATAATCAACGCATGTACTTGTGTGCTCTGACCCAACTCCACCCATGTGCATGCCCACTGGCAAAGCACGTGCCATGGAGCAAGGCATATTTCATAATAGGTCATTAATGCATATATGTGGCCATATACACAGTGGCATTCCCAGCCTCCTTGGCACCTGGAGCAGGCTGTCCCTCCCCCCCAGCAGGACCCATGGAGGCAGCGCGACAAATCTACCATAAAGTTAGCTTGCCATGGTGCCTCGCGCTCCAGGCCCAGCCGCTCTTCGCTCCCGGCCGACGTCTCGTGATCAGCCAGGGGAGGATAGCAGCTGGGCCACAGAGCAAGCCAACTTTATGGTAGAATTGCCATGCTGCCTCTGTGGGCCCGGTGGAGGTGGTGCACCCCTCCCAAAGTAGGCCACATCTACCGCACGTCACTGCATGTATGCATGTTAATGACTAAAATAACCCCCAGTTAGGGGCATACTTGCTGCCTAGAAGTACATGGTCCCCTTGTAAAATTGCCCTCTTAAAGGCTTTTATTGAGAGAAATATTCCTTCAGCAGATTTTTTTTTAAGTGAACTTCATCCTAATAACCATTATTATTCTCTACACATTAGACACTGTTATAAAGGCAAAACCCCAAGATAAATGATTTTGTGAAAAACCTTCAACACCATAGAGTAAAATAAGTTGGATTCTAGGCAAGGGGAGTTTCCATAGGTGGGGGGTTGTCATGAATGATGTGTATTGCCCATCGACTATAGTGAGGCCCTTTCTGTTAACACACTTTACCAGACAGCCTTAAGTGTGAACAAACTAAAAAAATAATTGCTAAAAATAAAAAAAAAATATCTAAAGTAAGATGAAATCTCACCCCACCTACCAACTTAGTTCCCCCAAGAACAACCCATCTTATCTAAGGAAAAGCCCTACTGTAAATATCACGTTGTTAATGTCTTCTTAAAGGTAGATTATTGCTTTGTGTTATTGCTAATGCTAATGTGCTCCATAACTTGTTAATAAGTACCTCGAATAGTCACAAGAAGTCACCTGAATTAAGAACGGCTAAGGAGGAAGTGACGTCACCGGAGCCAATGGCGGCCTGAACGAGCTGCTCCGGCACCGATCCGGCCGGTAATAGGAAGCTTGCGACCCCCCGGAGGTGGAAAGCGGTGGTCCCGGGTGCGGGAAGCGGCCGGAGCTGACCGCGACGGTTGTAACGCCGGCGGCAGCATAATTCAGCGGCGGAGAGCCGCGTGTGCGGGAGGCCTGTACAGCCACGCGGTGGGCAGAAATGGCGCCCGGAGGTTTAAAGGAGGAGGCGTGAGTGGCCGGCGGCAGCCCCGGACGGGCGAATCTCTGCCGTTTTGCAGCCCCTCTGAGGGAGGAAACTGCGGGGCACAGGAGTGCTGGAGGAGGCCAAAATCGCGAGGCACTGGACCTGGAGGTGAGCAGAGGCTGAAGAGGGAGCCCACAGGACCGGAGACAGCCGCACAATCGTGAGTCTGCAGTGCTAGAGTCAGAGGGCACTGGGAGGGCCTGGTGGAGGCTGGGCAGTAGCAGGAATCTGCAGCACAGAGCAGAGTGACAGTGATGTGTACGGCTGCCCTTAGTGCTAGCAAGGGTGAAGAGTGAAAGACCAGTGCAGAGCCAGACAGCGCACTCTGGGGCAGAGATGACCACCAGAAGAAAAGCGGCGGATCTCAAAGAGTTTGCCTACCCTGGATCGCATGGAGGGAAGGGAGAAGCAGGCCCAACAGGGAATAAAAAGCCACCGGATGGGCAAGGAGAGCAGGGTGAAGAAGCGGAGAGGGAAAATGTAACAGCTCCTGGACAGGAAACTCCGCAACCTATCACCAGAGCGGAGCTTCGAGACTGGTTCCTTGAAATTAAAAATGAGGTGCAGTCCGTGAAGAATGAGTTGAACGAGGTGCTGGGACCCCTGAAGGAGGAAGTCGGAGAGTTGGTGTGTCGAATGGGAGACCATGAGAACAGGTTACAGGAGCTTGAACAGCAACAGGAAGGAGAGACCCAACGGCATGCAAAGTTAGGATCTCAATACGAAGCTCTGTTATATAAGCTGGAGGATCTGGAGAACCGTTCGCGACGCAACAACCTGAGACTCAGTGGGATCCCAGAGGAAAAGGAGTTTATGGACAGTGAAAAGGTTGCGCGTTCAGTGTGCCTGGAAGCTCTCCGACATGGTGGAGAGGAGGTGACAGCTATGGACATACAGTTGGAAAGAGCGCACCGTGCATTGGGCAAACCAGTTGGGAATAAACCACGAGATATCATCATATGCCTAGCACGGTATAAAATCAAAGAGAAAATTGTGCATAAAATACGGCGAGCGGGACCCCTCATGTGGCAAGGGTACCCAGTGCACATATATGAGGACCTTTCTGCGGGCACGTTGCAGCGGAGGAGGGCTCTGCAACCAGTTACACAAATCCTGCGTAGGGAAGACATTAAATATCGTTGGCTTCATCCATTTGGACTCTCGTTTACAGTTAAAGGGCAGACATGGCGGCTACAGACTCCGGAGGAGGCAATGCAGGCCCTCCGGGAGGCAGGACTGAGCACCACGGCAGAAGGCGTGGGGGCAGGTACTGCAACTGGCGGGTGGCGGGGGCAGCGTGGGGGCAGCCCGCAGCACCGGCATACACGAACTGCAAACCCAGGGCGGGAGCTGCAAGCCGCCCAGCTGCCGGGAAAACACCTGAAAGACTGTGTAGACTGATAGCATGCTGGTTTAATTGTTGCAGGGTACAGGTGGAGTGCTATGTTTCTGTCTGACCCTCTTGGTAGCATATAGGTTTTGTGTAAGGTAATTTGGGGAATAGAAGGGAGGGGAGTTGGAGAGCGGGTGGTGAAGGGGAAGGAGTAAGAGGATGGGAGGGGGAGGAAGATGGAGATGCAGTAGTGTACAGGGCGGGAGGACTTAGGGAACGGGGGAGAGGGGGGGATGGAAGAAGGGGTACAGAGGGTGTGTGGGAGGGGTATGTGGAGCGGAATAGGGGGGCTGAGGGGATGAGTAGGTGATAGAGGGAGGCGGGTCAGCGGGTTGGTAGTCGGGGGGGTAGGGATGAGAGTAAGCGTTAGGCTGGGGAAGGTAGGGGACGCACTACTCCTGAGTTATCCTCTGGAAGTGATGGAGGATATGGGGGGGAAGGGGGGGAGGCCTTGAAGGGGTTAAAAGGGGTTCGACGGGCGAGGGGAGGAGGAGGGGGAGGGGGAAGGTATGGGGCAGGGAGGGTGGGTGGAGGGTTTGGGGGAGGGGGGTGTGGGAAGCAGAGGAAGTTGCGGATTATGACCTTGAATGTCAAAGGGCTGCGTTCAAGACAGAAACGACGGTTGGTGGAGATGGAGGGTAAACGAACAGGTGCTGATATTATGTGCATACAGGAAACTCATCTGCGGGTGGGGCAGGAATATATGTTAGAATCTCGGCAGTACCCTACAGTGGTTCTGGCGGGCCAGAGACTAAATTCTAGGAAGGGGGGGGTGGGCATCTTGATAGGGGGGGAGTATCATAACATGGTGAAGGAGGTTCGACGAGGAAAAGGAGGTAGATGGGTGGGGGTGTTGCTACAAATCGAAAGGGAGGAGGTTTGGGTGATCAGTCTGTATGGCCCTAATGAGAAGCAGGGGGAGGCCTATGAGCAACTTTTGAAGGAGTTGGAGGGCGTGGGGAGTATTCCAATAATAATGGGAGGAGATTTCAATCTGACATGTAACCCCAGACTAGACACCAGCGGGGGGCAGGGGGGTGGGGGGCGAAGGGATAGACAAAGCCTGCATAAATTGAGAGAAAGCCTGGGTTTGGTGGATGTTTGGAGGAGCTGGCATCCGGGAGAACGGCAATACACATACTATTCCCCAGTGCATAGCTCCTACAGTAGGTTGGATATGATATGGGGGGGTGGAATCTGGTTAGACAGAGTACAGGATGTAGAACATGGTTCGATCACTTGGTCCGACCATGCCCCGGTGAGTGTATGTTTTGATCTGGGTCGGAAAGAGGACAGTCTAAAATTTTGGAGACTCAACAACTCTCTGTTAGAAGAGGAGAAGCATGTGGGGAAGATTAGGGTCCAGATACAGGACTACCTCCAATTCAACGATACAGGGGAGGTGTCTATGGGGGTACTCTGGGATGGCTTAAAAGCGGTGATTCGTGGACAACTGGTTAGCCTAGGGGCGCGGGTGAAGCAGGACAAAGGGGCAGCGGAAAGTAAATTATTGCAACAGCTGCGGCGTTTAGAGGGGGTACATCAGAAGGTGTCGGATCCAAGCATCCTTGCGGAGCTTATTAGGGTAAGAGCGGAGCTGAGTACACTGCGGGCCCAAGAGATAGCATTCCAGCTCGCGGTACTGAAGCAGGCCCATTTTGAAGGCGGTAATCGGGCGGGGAAGATACTGGCCAGTCGCCTGAAGGGGCGGCGGCAAGCAGCGCATGTTGATGGTATTCGGAATACTAAAGGGGAATGGATCCACACCTCAAAGGGTATTAGGGGGGTGTTTCGGGAGTACTATCAGAAATTGTATGAAAGTGAATTGGAGGTGGGAGGGCAGGACACGGCCGAATTTTTGGAGGAATGTGGTCTGTCGCAAGTGACTGAGGAGGAAAGGGAATATCTCGGGCAGGAAATCCGGGAGGAGGAGGTGAGGAGGGCTATAACCACGCTGAAATTGGGGAAGGCGCCGGGGTTGGATGGGTACACGGCAAAGTTCTATAAGGTCCTTTCCGAACAGATCACGCCCCTCTTTACTAAGGTAGTTAATAAGGTGCTGCAGGGGGAGGGCCTTCCGCGCACAATGGCGGAGGCAGGTATAACAGTCCTGCCGAAACCAGGCAAAGATAAGGGGGTATGCGGCTCATACCGACCTATCTCCTTGATAAATTTGGACGCAAAGTTGTTGGCAAAGATTTTGGCGAATAGAATTCAAGATGTGGTTCCGCACCTGATTCATCCGGATCAGACGGGTTTTGTGAAGGGGCGTCAGGGTAGTGATAATGTGAGAAAAGTTTTGAATGTTATGTGGCATCTTCAGCGTGCCACCGAGGAGGCAGTGTTAATCACAGTAGACGCCGAGAAGGCCTTTGACCGGGTGGAGTGGTCTTTTATGTTTCAGGTTTTGGAGACCATGGGGTTTGGAGGGAGGTATATTAGTTGGATAAAAGCGCTTTACCAGGGACCGCGTGCTAGAGTTAGGGTGAATGGTGGATATTCTGAGAGCTTTGATCTCCATAGAGGTACTCGACAGGGGTGCCCCTTGTCACCCCTCTTGTTTGCATTGGCTATAGAGCCGCTGGCAGCCTATATCAGACGGGCGGGGGATATTAAAGGAGTGACGATCTGTGGGAGGGAGGAAAAGATTGGGCTGTTTGCAGATGATGTTGTCTTTACCCTGACCCAGCCCCTTACAACCTTACCAGTGCTCTTGACGGCTATACAAAGGTACAGCCGCCTCGCGGGATATAAAATGAATCAGGGGAAGACGGAGCTGTTGGGATTTAATTTGGCGCCCAGGGTGGAAGAGAATCTCCGGCACCACTTTAAGTTTCGGTGGGTGGAGGGGAGATTTCGGTATTTGGGGATCCAGTTAGGGACCCCCCTATCTCAGCTTAAGCAATGGAATTATCAAGGCTTGGTTGAGAGTATCCGACAGGATCTATCCCGGTGGCGGGGGTTGTATTTGTCTTGGCTGGGCCGCATTGCGGTGGTTAAAATGAATGTACTCCCACGGTTATTATTTGTGTATATGTCTCTGCCGTGTAGGCTGGTTAGAAAGGAAATTGATAAGATGCAAAATCTTCTGCTGCAATTTATTTGGGATGGTAAGCGCCCGAAGGTCGCCCGGGCGACCATGTATAGGTTAAAAGCGGAGGGGGGATTGGGGGGTCCCGTCGTTGCTCCGGTATTATGAAGCGGCGCAACTTCGGGCGCTGTTCGCTTGGAAGGAGGGGGGTGAGAGACCTGGATGGGTGGAGATGGAGGACGGGGAGGGGGCAGAGGTGGGGGCATGGATATGGGACCCTGGTGGGGGGGGGACAGAGAAAGGAGATGGGAATCCCTATTGTGAACTGACAAGACAGGTTTGGGTGAAATGGAAGCGGTTCTTGCTAGGGGGGAAACAATTCTCCCGCGAAACTCCAATTCAGACCTTAATGAAAGGCAGGATGGGGGAGGCAGCAAGGGTTTTTAGGGGGTGGGGGGAGAAAGGGTTACGGAAAGTGGGCCAATTGGTGGGGGAAGGGGGGCACATTTGGGGATTTGAGGTGTTGCAACAGCAATATGGCTTGGAGGAGTCCGATAGATTTGCCTATGTAAGTTTGTGGTATTGGCTTCAGCAGCGGGAGGTGAAGCAAGACTGGATGGCGAAGTGCACGGCGTTTGAGGAGATGATGGGGAGTGCTGGGATGCCTACTCGGATTATCTCAAAGTTATACAAACTTTTGGGGGAATATCAACAGGGACCGCTACGGGGTCAGTTGCAATGGGAGGAGGAGCTGGGTGGCAGTGGGATGCTGAGCGGTGGGACAGAATTTATATTAGAACCCATAAATTGGCTCCGGGAACAGCTATGCTGGAAAATAGCTATAAGCTCCGTTTAAGAATGTATTGGACCCCGGTGTGGCTGCATGCCCTCTACCCTGATAGTTCGGATAGATGCTGGAAAGGGTGTGGGGATAGAGGTGATTTGTTGCATATGGTGTGGGGCTGTATGGTAGTTCGGGATTATTGGCGGGCGGTGGAAAGTCTTACGGCAGCCATCACAGGGGTGCAGGTGAGTTTTACCCCTAGTGTGGTGATTCTGAATGAAAGTGAGCAGGGAGGGGGAGGGAGAGAATTGGATAGCCTACAGGGGTATTGTGTCATTGCAGGGCGGATGGGTCTGCTGCATTGGTGGAAGAAACAGGATGTTCCCCCGATAGCGGAGGTGGTGGGGCGTATGGAGCAGCTTAGGGGGTATTGTGCAATAGAAGCTCATCACAAACATACTGTCCACAGGTACAAGAAGGTGTGGGAACGATATGAGCATTGGAGGGCAGAGGGGGGGGGGGGTTTAGTATAATGTGTCCCGGTCAGGGTTGTAGTATACAATCACTGTCCCCTTCACCTGTAGGGGGGCTGGGTGGGTTGTTTCCTGTATGCACCTCTGTACTCCTGCACCTTGTGTTAAGATTTGCCTTGGTTACTTTTAGTTAGCTCACCGCTGTTTGTACGGCGGAAAGGGGTTCTTCTGCGTTAGGGGAGGGGGTGAGGTTTGGGTTGGGGGGTTTAGGGCTAGCGGGAGTAGGGGGGGGAGGATACTATTGGGGTGGGGGGGGTCTATTGTTATTAGTGTGTGGTATGGGGTCTTTATGCTTGTATGGTCCACAAGAGACGGATTTCTGCCTGTATAACCAGTAGAATGTATAAAATGTACAAGGTACAATGTATAAAGTGTGAAACAGAGTATGGGGGTTAACAGAAAATGGAGAAGCACTATGGGCGGGGATCTACCACACCTGCTGATGACAATGTAAAGAATGTTTTTTTTTTACTTTTTATTTTTTGTTGTATTTGAGTCGGGGGGGTTCCCGAAGTATGTTATGTATTGCCTGTTGTGTTGAGTGCTAATAAAAACTTTTAAATTTAAAAAAAAAAAAAAAAAAAAAACGGCTAAGAGGATCGCAATCTGACTTGGAGAGAAGGTGATTGCAGGGCTGACCACAGAATTGGTTCAGCCTTATAACCCCCGTGGCTGTCAAAATCTATTTTTTTTTTTTAGCTTTGAATGCCCTGCTTTTTGCTACCCCTACCCCAAAGAAGGTACGACCCTAGGTGAATGCCTCATTTGCCTTGTGGTTGAGCCAGCCTTGGGTGATGTTATTTTGAATTTTACGTTCAATAGAGGTCACTCCTCAAGGGATGAACGCCGAGATAGAAGGGATGACATTGGTCTGGAAATGAAGTTTCATGATTGGTTGATTCCTCGATCAGGTGGTATTTATATACCATATCAACACCATTGAAAATACAACAAGAAACCCTCAGACCATGAAGCACGGCACTGAAATGCCATCAATGCAGTAGGAATACGATATCACGAATAAACCAGTGCCAGGCTGGACAGTGACTGTTTTAAGATAAGTTTTGCCTTGAGTGCCGCCCAATTTTAGGGCTGCTTAATTTGTCTGATTGGTGGAACTAGGTGGTAGATTCAGCTGTTCTGCAAGGGAGGGGGAAGGAAGAGGAAGTTATTTTTATCCCCAGGAATCTAGACAGCTACTTCCTAGTTAATTGGATAGATACCACTTAAAATCAGTACCTGAAAGAGAAATTTTATAAAAGGGCATGGAGACGGAGAAGGCAACGTATGTGCTTATGTGACCTTATAAAATTACCCCAGTGGAAAGCTGTAGCGCATAGTTATGCTCAGCCCAGGACAAAAGCAACTTTGTGCAGGTATAGGCTGGTAGAAAAAGGTGCTTTGTGCTTATGTACATATTTTATAAGTGTTGCCTCTTCTCCAGCCATCTCTCTACTCCTGAGAATGCAGACAGGTAATGTCTACTCTGCTATCCACAGTCTACATATTCCACTGTACTCTGCACACTTTGGACTTGAAACGTTCCCCTGGTTTTTCCCGATGGAGGGAATATGCACCCTGTTTAGTCTACGTCCAATATTCTGTTTTGTACAAGACATGCATGGCCTTTCAATACCGATAAGTCTATGCCGCCCTGTATATGAGATTGCAGAAGTAAATTAAGGCAGCTCCTTCAAGGTTATGCATCGTAAGCACGGTCTGCACTAAGATGTCAACCCTCTAGGGAAGCACAATTTGAGACGCAACATGTTTAATACCTCATAACGTTAATTTAAAAGGAACCATGTTGCTATGCTGCCCCAGACAGCTCAAATTTTTCAACAGTCTTTGTACAACACTCAGTTTGTTGTCATGGTCACTGAAGATCTCCTGGTTGCGAGACTCTTAGCACTCTAGCAAGGAATATAATTTATTTTGTTTGTGTGAGTGATGAATATTTACAATCCCTTATAGCGCTTTGCTCTTCCCTTCCCATTTTTCTCCTCTATAATTAAAAGAAATCCAAGCTTGACAGTATAACAGTTTGGATGATATAACTGATGGATTATGAACCTACTCCTTGCCTTAAATGATATTATCGGGCAGGGTCCTTAACCCAGTCCTCACACTCTACCTAGACAGTCAGGTTTCTCAGGACAGCCATAATGAACATGCATGAGAGAGATCTAAATATGAAAGAGGTAGTACAAATAAATCTCTCTCATTCACATTCATTGTGGGTATCCTGAAAATCTGACTGGCTAGGTGCGTTCCACGGACTGGGTTAAGAACCCCTGTTTTGGAGTATTAGGAAGACTGTATGCACTTCCTGATCTGTGCAAGGCACCCGGCTCTTCCAGTTCTCAGGCGGCCATGAGATGAGTCAGTGGCATATAGAAACTGGAAATTCATAGCTAATTGTGTTTCACTCTTAGGGAAGAATTCATCTTTGCAGATGGTTAATGTTTTCTTTCAATTCAAATGAGCTGCAGGAAACACATATGTAAGTTTCAGGATGACGAGGCACGCCTGTAAATACTGACGCATCACAAAAACATACATTTGATGAGCCAAAGTTGAGTTGTGGTGGTGGATGGATGGAACAGTCTGCGACTGGGGGTGGTGGAGAGGACGACTGTATCGGAATTCGAGACAGCATGGGACAAGCACAGAGGATCTCTACGGGAAAGAAAGGGATTGTAGAGCTTACGCAGTAGCTGGTATGGAAGGGCAGACTAAATGGGCCATATGGTCCTTTATCTGCTATCATTTTTTTGAGTTTCTATGTGTTGGTCTTAGTCTTATTTCATAACAAAAGATGTATTTACGTTTAATCTCCCCTTCCCCGCCTCCCCCCCCCTCTCATCCCTAGTATTAGTATACTAGTTCCCCATCCCTTTTTTTTTCCCCTTCCGTCCCCCTGGTTGTCAACGTGTTTTCCCCACCTTCCCCTGTGTCAGCCATCTTTTGCCCCTCTCTACTCCTTTCCTCTTAAAGATCTTATGGCGTTCCTTTTTCTTTTTCTCTTTTGCAGTTCTCCCTCTCTTTTAATTACTTCTTATGTATGTGAACCACCCAGATGCTAATCGTTTATGGGCGGTATATAAACATAAACATCACCTTTAACTTTTTTTTTACTGCATTTGCTAAGGACAGCAAGGAAGAATTCTGCACAAAAGTATTAAAGAAAAAACCAGAAGGTAGCTGACCCACTTTTTAAATAATTTCCTACTCATAAAAACATAAGAACTAAGACAAACCAAGGATCCATGACGCCCAGTATCCCATTTCCAACAGTAGGTAGAATCATACTGACAAATATTGAGCATTCCGCTGCTAGGGAGGGAGGAGTGGCCTAGTGGTTGGGGCAAGTTACTACAGGCCGGAAGGTCGGTGGTTCAAATCCCACTAGAGGACAGCAACCTTGGGCCGGAAGGACTGGGGTTTCTAGTCCCGCAGGTGCTCCTTGTGGTCTTGGGCAAGCCACTTAACCCTCCATTGCCCATGTTCCCTGTAAGTATTAGTGTATGTGTCTCATATCCCCTCGTGTTAAATGTATCCTCTAACCGCTTTGACCCAGTGAAAAGCGGGATATAAATGCAGCTAAATAAATAAATAGCTAGCAAAGATAATCGAGAAGGTTGTCCAATGTCAAATACAAGACCACATTGACTCCACAGCTCCTCTCGACCCATGCCAACATGGCTTTAGGGAATCACATGGCGTTGAAACCCTTCTTGCCACACTCATCAACACATTGATCATGGGCATTGACAACATCAAACAAGGATATGCTTTAATTTTCCTGGACACTGCTGCTGCATTTGACTCCGTAAACCATGAGCAACTCCTAATACGGCTTCAGGATAAGGGAATTAAAAGATCAGCATGGAGTTGGTGCAAATCCTAACTAATGGACAGATGGCAGCAGGTACAGGAAGGCTCCACAACCTCTGAACCATTCCAACAAAAACATGGTGTACCCCAGGGCTCTTCACTCTCTGCCCTCTTATTCAACATATACATGCAACCCATATGTGAAATAATCCGCTCATTTAACATATCATGCCTGATCTACGCAGATGACGTACTACTCTTCACCCCATTCATGACTGACCATCCGGATTTCTCCCCACTAGTGAAATGCTTCAAGGCCATAACCGACTGGCTCCACTCACAGAGTCTCACAATAAACTTCAGCAAGACGGATGTACTGTTCATTACTAGAAATCAATCCTTTTCACCACCGCTGACCTTAAAGACAAGGGACGCCAAACTCCCAAGTAGACCCACCATCCGATACCTAGGCGTTACGCTAGACCAGCAGCTCAAATTTAAAATACACATCAGCAACACCATCAAACAAATTTACCACAAAATACAAACATTGCAACACCTCCGACCCCTACTGAAACCAGATGACTTCAGAACAGTTTTTCAGGCACTGGTGACCCCCCACTTCGACTATGCCAACGTAATCCTGCATGGCCTACCCAAAAACACACTAAACCCACTACAGCTGGCAATGAACGCAGCTGCACGCTTCCTACACGGAGCCTCTAGAAGGGAGCACGTCACCCCAATCCTAAAGGACCTGCACTGGTTACCAATTTACTGCCGACTCACCTATAAAGTAAACCTGATGATCTTCAAGGCTATTATTGTCCGCCACCTCCCTAACGGATCTTTTCTACCCCACTCCTGCAAACAGAGCAAGGAGGTCATTTGCCACCAATACCTTACAGACCCCTAATGAAATAACAAAATGCACCCAGGCAACAAGGAACAGAGCCTTTAAGTTCTATGCTCCCAGCTGCTGGAATGCGCTCCCAACCATCCGGGCGATCACGGATCTCACCCAATTCAGAAAAGCACTAACACACCACCTCTTTCTCCTACACTACTCACAACCCAGTAACTCAACTCCACCCACCATACACCCTCTGCCAGGCAATAGCAAGTTACAGACAACTCATGTTATATTGGAGATAATTGTAGATAGCTGTAGATTTCCCCAGTTTGAAATCCAAGTTGTATCACCCGTTCAATGTAAGTGCTCAACAGATCTCCTGTTCGCACAAAACTGTTATTTGTAAACCGCACTGATTTCAAAGAGCGTGGTATATAAAAGCATTAAAATAAATAAATAGTCAAGCCAGGATTCAAGTACCTATCAGCATCCCACTAAAGCGTTTCTCAAAGAGGAAGAAATCAAAGCATTGGAAACCAGAGTCTTCCATTTATACACGACAAAGGGCCTTAACCTAGTCAGCCGTTCTTCCTAAAGGTGATGTTCCATCCCTTTTATCATTTTTTGTTAATATTCTATGAGCTTTTTCTAATTCCACTATGTCCTTTCTGATGTGGTTCAACTAGAACTACAAACAATGTTGAAGGTATAGTTTCACCATGAACTCCGTTTTGTTCTCTATCTTTTTTCAATACTCCCTAACATTTTATTTGTTTTTCTGGCAGCCGCAGCACACTGAGCTGAAAATTTCAAAATATTGCCCACGACGACACCAAAATTGCTTTCTTGGGTGGTAATAACTCCTTCTGCAGGACCCAGTATTTTGTACCTGTAGGTGACATTTCTCCCTATCTGCAACACTTTGCCCTCGTTCATATTAAATTTCACTTGCAGTGTCTCCTAGTCTCACAAGCCCTTCTGCCATTTTAACAACTTCGAATAATTTAGTGTCATCTCCAAATCTGGAGTTAGCAATAGAAGGGATTTGCCAGAAGAGCGGAGTTCCCGAGGAGGGGTGCGGGGAGAGAAAAGGTAGTGAGGAGCTGCAGGAGAAGTTTTTAGACAATTTCCAATCCACAATAGGGCATTGCCTCCATTCCCATCACTACTTTTTTAAATTTCCTCCCATGAGGGATTTTGTCAGACGCCTTCCAAAAATCCAAATACACTACGGGCACATAGCCGTCGCTGCTTTAGAGTTAACTGAGGTTGCTAACCTGTCAGCAGTACAATGTCATCGCTGTCCGCTTAGTAACAGCTGCTGCCTCCGGAACACCCACAACACGCCCGATGCTAAGTGAGTTAGCAACAAGGTTATAGTGGCATTAATCAGGGATATTCAGCGGCACTAATCCTAGTGATAAGGGCAGCAGCCTGGAACCAGAAAGACCAGGGTTCAAATCCCACTGATGCTCCTTGTGGCCTTGGGCAAGCCACTTAACCCTCCACTGCCTCAGGTACAAACTTAGATTGTAAGCCCTCTGGGACAGGGACATAACCACTGTACCTGAATGTAACTCACCTTGAACTACTACTGGAAAGGCGCGAGCTAAATACTAATAAATAAATAAATAACTTGCCTGGCAGCTATGCAGGCTCACTGGTGTACTTTCCCAGATCACCCCTGGAGTGCTTTTTAAGAATGGAGTGGAATAGGTAAATGTAGATCGTTTGTTTACGCCTTCGAAAACTAGACAGACTAGGGGACATGCAATGAAGCTACAATGTAGCACATTTAAGACAAAACAGAGAAAATATTTTTTTTCAGTGAACTCGTAATCAAACTATGGGATTCGTTACCAGAGGATGTAGTAAAAGCCGTTAATGTAGCTGCATTTAAGAGAGGTTTGGACAAGTTTCTGGAAGAAAAGTCCATAAACCATTATTAAAGAAGACCTGGGAAATCCATTGCTTACCCCAGGATAAGCAGCATGGAATCTATCTATCTTTTGGGTACTTATGACCTGGATTGGCCACTGTTGGAAACAGGATACTGGGCTTGATGGATCTTTGGTCTGATCCAGTATGGCATCTATGTTCTTAAACTTAGCCATTGAATAGATAAAAAGAATTTGAAGAGAACTTTGATATGTTGCCTGTACATATTACACCTATGAACTTCAAGAGGCTTCAGTACATTGGGTCCAACAGTAAAATTGAGAGACTGACATCATGGTCCTCATACCCTGGCTTCAAAGTGAGGTTCCTTCCTGCCATGGTTTGCGCATTTGGGATACGCTATCCAGATAGGGGCAAGGTGCACAGACAATCTACTTCTGGTCACACGCTGCCAAGAAAAGCCAGGGGCTGGTCTGTCAGGAGTCATCATTGATTCGGCGGCACATACTGCATTGCATCGAGATAGGGGACCACTCTCCAAGCCAGCGTACATCTAGCATAAGCGCCAGTAGGAGGAATGTGTAGGGCAGGAGACTCGCATTTTCCTGAGTCTTCCCAGTAGCCAAGGATCCAGAATGAAGGGATGCCCTTCTGCTCCATGCCCCTCATCCAAACACAAATAAACTCCATGCCTGTTTTTATGGACATATTGTAACTTCCTTTCTGTTTCCGCCAAATTGGCTGTCTGTATATTTTCATATATTGTAAACCGCTCTGATCTTTTTCGAGAAGCGGTATATCAAATAAATAAACAAACATAAATGCATGGGAATTAATTTAATATGAAAATCAATTAAATTTAATTAACTTATTACCCTCAGTGCTACGGTCATTGAGAAAACGCCATCTTTAGGTAAAATAAACTGATTTACCAAGCTCTGCTACAAGGGGACATAGGATGAGGGTGAAAGGGGATAGACTCAGGAGTCATATGTGGTCATATCTCTTGACGGAAAGAGTGGTAGATGCGTGGAAAAGTCTCCCAGTGGAGATGGTGGACACAAGGAGAGTATCTGAATTTAAAAAAGCATGGAACAAACACAGAGGACCTCTAAAGGAAAAGAGGGGACTATTGAAGTTGATATGAAAGGGCAGACTACATAGGCCTTGTGGTCTTTTTCTGCCATCATGTTTCTATGTTTCTATAAAAGTAACTTTTTTTCCCGATTTGGGTTTGAAAGGATTGGAGGCTGCCCTCAAAGTATCACATGGGCTATCTCTTGGATATACCACTTACTTCATTCGCGATCTTATTCTGAATTCTCCTTTTTTTGCCCAGTGATATTTTTTTTATTTTGTATTTAGCTCATGCCTTTCCAGTAG
The DNA here is from genome assembly GCA_033557465.1 of Ichthyophis bannanicus. NCBI lineage: Eukaryota > Metazoa > Chordata > Amphibia > Gymnophiona > Ichthyophiidae > Ichthyophis > Ichthyophis bannanicus. Next base: position 233,940,981 of record CM066042.1, read on the forward strand.
TAGTTCAAGGTGGGTTATATTTGGGTACTAGAGGTTTTTCCCTGTTCCCAGAGGATTTGTGCTCCAAGTGTGATTTTGCTACTGATTTTGCTTATTGTTAGCTAGTTTCTTTGTAAGGTTTGTTACATTTTGACTATTATTAAAATAATCCACAGTTATTGCACACATAGATTCCCTATTCAGCACGTGCTATTCAAATTTAGCTCAAACTTTACTATAGAGCATGGAGGTGGGAAAATTTACAACAGCGAGCGCAGAGGATTTTGAGATGTACCTTGCCTACACTCTGTCCGAGGGACACTAGTTTTGCACATTCACTACAGGTAACAGCATTTAAGATACACAAAAAGATTTAGAAGTCTATTTTCAGCTGCAGGACAGGTATGTGACTTTTTTAACAGCAGAACATGTATCAGTGCGGTCACTGAAAATGCATATCTAACTTTAAATGTAAGCTCCAATGAGCAGGACTGTCTCTGTATATGTCTGTATGTACAGCGCCACGTATGCCTTGCAGCAATATATAAATGGTTAATAGTAGGAGTAGTAAATGTATTTCTTATCCATTTAAAATGATAGCTACTATTTATCCGTCATCACTTAAATATAAGTTTTACATGCAACTGTGCGATTTTGTCATACACGTAACTTGTTTGCACACCCTTGCCCCGCCCCCACAAAATGCATCTTTTTTAAGCGCATTAACTTTGGCTGTTTTGTGATTTAAGCCGTCAGAGTCCTATGTGCCTCTGGTCACAATGTTTTTAAAAAGCTCTTACGTCATCATCATTGCTACCAACCTCATACTGAGCAGTTAGAATAGGCCTCCAAGAGCAATTTTAGAGCACATGACAATTTATTTATTTTTATTTAACCTATTTATTAGTATTTTTCCAGTAAAGGATCAAGGTTCAGAGATTCCAGTACAGTAGATGATTTCTTGTCCCTGTAGCACTTACAATCTGTTGGTGCCTGATGCAATGGCTCACAAGGAGTGACGCAGAGATTTGAACCCTGGTCTTTCGGGCTCCACTAATACATATTTTTTTTTAGAGTAAATTAAGAGGGTGGACCTCTCTTTCTCTCCCAACTCAAACAACTTAGCCAGCAGTGTGATCGTCTTTAAACCATGCTCCTTCTAGAATCTGGCTATCATGAATCCTAAGCCTGACCTGTAAGTGTGTCTGTTGAGCAACGGCAGATACACCCATCCATCCAATTCACCCCAGGCCTGTGAAAATGCTGAACACACCTCATGCCCTTTATCTTATGTCTCCAAATACATTCAGGCTGTACAGGAAAATCATTTAGCACATTCTCCATCTTATCAATTAGATATTTATATTTCTGCTGAGACGTGTCAAACCTACACACAAAATGTCCCATTTTTATATTATGTACAACACAGGAGTACAATGTGGGATGAATGAATAATTAACAGTGCTGTTTGCATAATTCATTTTCGTCCCTTAATGCACAGCTCTATATTGCATGATTAAATGGAGGCTTTCAATGTGGACTTTGGAAAAGAAATAAAAGGATGTTTTAGGTGAAAATGTTTATATGTTTATACATTATCATATTTAAGGCCAAATACATTAAAAAATAGGAAACATGATAATAGGTGACAGAGAAATGAAACCGTAATGCAACTGCTATAGGAAACCTTGGCTAGGTTTTCTGTATACAGAGCCCCCCCCACCCCCCACCCCCACCGGTTTTGCCGCAATGCTACATCCTCTGCTGTGGAACAGATCGTCTGCCGCCCCCTCCCAATCCGCGTCCCTGTCCGTTTCTCTTCCTCTCCCCCAAGACTAAGCTCATTGATTCTTTTTTTTCCTCAGCACCCCCCCCCTCCCATAACACTTCTATAGACGAAAAGCTGTGCTGATCTAACAGTAGTCTGATGCCTCCAGCCAGCAAGCCCTGTGTTAGAAACAGGCACAAGCAAAAGATTTTCCAGTTTCGCTTTTTTCCTTGATTTTTGGGTGTTTAACACATTCTTCTTAATAACTTTTTAATGCACATTAGAACTGTGTTTATGCACACAAATCGATTGTATGCTCATTAATTTGCAGGTTAATGTGTGTACAGTTTTGAACGCACAAACTTTTAAAGGGGCCCAAATGAACCCAATGCATGTTTAACCAATGCACATTCCTACTCTGCGCCGAGTCTCTCCCAACCTGTAATTTTGGGCGAGGAGAGGCAACGGCTATAGTGGCAGGGACCAGAGGCATATGGGGAGCGAGAAGGCAGGAGAGGGGGCACATCATAAGTGGGATGCGAGAAGTGATGGGGAAAGAAAATGAGACAAGTTGCGAGAGACACGTTTGGAGGGAGAGAGGGAGGAAAGAGCTGCTGGAGAATAGGGTAAAATGCGCATGATTACTTAGAAAAAGTAGATGACACCTGAGGGAAGGATGTTAAACGTATGGAGGGACATTTCCTACGGACATATGACAATTAGCATGATGTGGAGAAGAGGAGACCACGAGAAAAGAAAGAGAGGGGGGGGACATAATATCGAGAGAGGAAAGGGTGGCAGTCAGGCTGCAACGAGAGGGATATGTGAGGACAAAGAAAGGAAGACACCAAGAAAGGGTTGACATAAGCACGTGAAACGCATGTTCAACGAGGCATAACTTCATAATTTTACCTTCATTATGCATAATGATGAATATAAGATATATGCTGAAGAGGAATGTGCGCCACACAGTGAAAAAGTACAGAATAACTTGTGATGCAGAATTCTTGGACATGAGCTTTTGCGGGAAATCAGGGGCCTGGGCACTGGACAGCAGGCCTACAACTCCTTTCCTGGGTAGGTTCAGGGTGGTACCATCCGGTACCACCCTCTCCCCCCCAACCCCCATGCTGAAGCACGGCAGAAGATAAAAGCACTCATCTTCATCTATGGGATATTAAGGGTCCATCTGTCGCTATGATCAGGATGTAATGAAGGACTACAGAAAACAGCAATAAAAGTCTGCTAACCGAGACACAGCATTAACCACGCTAGAAAGGCTTTCCTCTTTTGTTTGGGAATGGCAGACACAGTCTCTAACGCTTCATTTATTCCAGTGGCAAGCACCATCCTTGATTCTTTAAAATGCACCTGAGCAAACAGGTATATGCAGGTTACACAGTTTCCATCCTTTCTGATGAGGAACATCCTACGGTCTGATGGAAGTAGGGCTGAACTGGAATGTGCGTGTCCTGCACCCCACTTCTCCTTAAATACAGTAGCCATATGCCCATCAGGTACCACCATGCCTACACCACACAGGGAGGCCTGAAACCCAGGACATTCCTCTCACCCTCCTTCCCAGTACTGGGGAAGAGCGAAGGTGCCTAAGATCCTGTACGTAGGAGTATGTAAACCTGTATGTGTTAGTACTTTTCTCACCCATCTGGCTAAGAATGGGAAGAACAGTAACTAGGGCAAAAGGGAACCTACATTTACTCTCCCACACACAACAGCGACGGCTGTAGCAGGGGACTTGGCCTGTCCCTAGGGTTGCTCCTCAGTCACCCCCACAAGCTTCCTATTTAGGCAACTGCTGCATGTAGAAGGGAAGCAGCCAAGATGACCAGGAATGGCCGCCGTTTACATGTGCTGCTGGCCTGTGTGCAATCCTGCTCACTGGAAGGAGAGAAGTGCCAGAAAGGTAAGACAGAGTAGGAAGACAGGAGTCAGGGAATGGCCAGGGGAAAGTGGGGAGAAGAGGGAAGGAAAGAATCCAAAGAGGGTAGGGAGCAGAAGGGGAGGGGCAAAGAGTGCATGCCCGTTCGGGCTCCGATCATACCAGTACAGTGGTGCTTCCCAATGATAAATATTTATGAGAGGAGCTGCTGAGTAAAAGTTAAAAAAAATAAAAAAAAGATTGAATACTGATCTCTTATCCTAAGCTTCAGGTTCATGTCTCTCTGTGCAGTTACAGTATCCAGTAAGGGGAATTATCCTTACCATCAATTCCTCTTCTATAAACGCCCACAGTGGTCACTGCTCAGAGTGTGCAATCTAGACCAGCAGCTCTGAAGCGGAAGTGAAATCACAGCCCCTCCCACCCGCTTGCCGCACTTCACTCCATGCGTCTCAACAGCGCTCTTTAGCACCATGTATCAGCAGTAATCAAAAGATTTCACCACGTGAAGACAGTGTTGGATTCTTTGCCCCTCCCCCCCCCCCCCGAATGACGGTATGCACACTGAAGGGAAGCACTTGGAGACAGGAGAGGGACAGGGACAGAAAAGCATGCACAGGGATTTCATTCTCAGGTACTTACATCGCACCCACTGAAAACTATCACCCACCGTGGGGGTTCCATTATTGTTCTCATCTCAGAGAGATCAACAGGTCCTGTACAGGCAAAACAATGTACCCAGCCAAAATACTCCCAGCAAGATCACTGGCTGCTGTAATCTTTATCTTTATTCGCAGTATTTGATTTACTGCCCTTGCCGGAGCATCAGGGCGGTGTACAATAAAAATGTCTGGCTACTAAAAGAAAAAGAGGGGAGGAAAAGAACACCAATAGTTTATAGGAAAGTGGTAGTAAAGGCAGAAGGAAGAATAGAGGGGTTAAGGAGACAAACATGAAGCACAATTGATGACAAACAAAGGGGGAAGGGGGAGGGAGAAGGGGTAGGCACAGGGCTACATGGGAGGCTGAACCTATTGACCTGTAGTGGCGATAACGGGAGAAGACTCTGACGGGGGGGGGGGGGGAGGAATGTGCTGATGGAGGATCTAACGGGAACAAACAGAAAGCATAATTCCGAGGACTGGGCGGGCAAAGAATGGCCTCAAGGTCAGAAACAGGAAGGGCAGAAATCATAGGCATTGTACAATACAGGTCCACGTGCTGATTTCTCCTTCTCAAAGGAGTTCCAGCTGCCTTAATTTCAGATCCCAGGATTAGGTGTAAACCATCCCTTTGGAGAACTCTTATTGACATGAATAGATGTGTTAACTACAGTATATTGTTTAGCAGTTTTTCAAAATTCTAGGAGCTATTTTTCTGTTTCTTGGCATTAGTGTTCATCATAAATCTCCCAATTATTCTTGTTTTGTAAATACGAAATTAAGTGGCAAACTGTTTTAAAAGTTTATTAAAAATTAACTAGGACTGTTCTGCATCATGCAATCTTACAAGCAGTATACAAGGGCACACTTGTTCCTCTCCCTGTGCGTTGCTCCTCAGTGAAGTTTAAGCTGTGTCAAGCCTGAAGAGTCCATGAACAGCGGAGCATAGGAAACCCAAGCTTCAAGGGCTTTTCACACTGAGTTATATCAAAAGGGAAAATAAGCAATTCTAGTTTGAACACGGAGCATCTATGACTGGCAAAAGCACAAAACAGGCCATGAAATGGAAGCAGCGAGTTTTAGTTTCGCAAATGTTTGGGCCATGTTCAAAAAGACTTTCCATCTTTGTTCCATTTATCAACCTTCACGTCCGCTCAAACATTTCTACGACAGACCCAATGACATAATGCTAGCTGAATTTTTTCGCTCTGAAGAAATTCACATATCAAATCCTATACCTCTTCCCTTCCCAGAGTGCTCTGTACCTTTCATCCAGGCATCCTTCAACTTTGTGACAGCAGATTCCTGTCTCCCGCCATAAAATGCATCTTCTGATACTGTCTACATGCTGAGCTGAAGCCACTTATGCATTTGTTATTCATGATCCAAATATTTTTACATCAAAATCCATGTTGGTTTGCTTAGTTTACTTGAGCCAGACGACTTCCGAACAGTCTACCAGGCCCTGGTAATCCCACACTTTGACTATGCCAATGCAATACTGCAAGGACTCCCAAAGAACATGCTGAATCCACTGCAGCTTGCAATGAATGCAGCCGCTAAAATCTTGCACGGAGCCTCCAGGAGGGAACACGTAACCCCAATCTTGAAACACCTTCATTGGCTGCCGGTCCACTGCAGACTTTCCTTTAAAATTCTACTGATGACCTTCAAAGCCGTCAACAAGTGCTCCTCCACCTCCCTCACAGACCTCATCCGTCCCGTCCCGTCCCCCAGCAGAGCCAGGAGATCATTTGCCGCCAACACTCTGATAATCCCAAAGGCGATAACAAAATGTTCGCAAGCAACAAGAAACAGAGCCTCCGTATTCTATGCACCCACATGCTGGAACGCCCTTCCACCCGCCGTCCGGGCCATCACTGACCTCACCCAATTTAGGAAGTCACCGAAGCACCATCTATTCCTCCAGCACTACTCCCACACAAATGACATATCACAACCAGCCACACTCAAGAACCAGGACGTCATCCCTAGCGCAGACCACCCTCTAGCTCAACGATACACCCAGCAGGCTGAATGTGTATATAGTAGCCTAATACTGTAAACGATACCAATCTGTAACAGACGCCAATATGTATATAGCCACCAGCAGGTTGAATATGTATGTATATAGGATGTATATAGTAACCTAATACTGTAAATGACACCAATGCGTAATAGATGCCATTATGTATATAGCCACCCAATTATTGCATATAGTTGCAGAGCAATACTGTACATCCGCACTCTGGGTGATCAATCTTTATAGTTAGACAACCTGTAAATAGTTGTAAGTGGACCTGGTCACCTGTGACCGATCGCTTGCATGTACATAGTTACCCCTGTCAGTCCCAAGTAGTAACACCTGTTCATTGTCAGTCCAGTGTAGGTCCCCCACATGAATAGTAACAGGCGCAGTAAGCAGGGATCCATAACATCCTGCAGCATGCTATGAACGCCCATGCTTACGCTTCTAGATAGCCCAGCCTCTGCCCAACCATGCACTAAACCAGTTCGCTTGAGATTTTTAGTGTGGCACGCTTAACACACAGTAAACCCCATGCTAACAGTTAGCGCATATTAATAAACACGTCCTTTATGTGCATACAACTGACTGTGTGCGTTTCTAAGTTCTTGTACAGATACTAACATGAAAAAAAATGCACAAAAATCGGGTAAAATGTGTTTTAAATGAGCAGAAACGTACTTTTTTTGGGCCGTGCACACTCCTATTACCCAACTAGATTAATGGTCTTCAAATGAATCCCAACTAATCCAGTCTCTAGAGCCTCACCACCCCACTTCCTCTTTTCTTATAACTCGTCCTAAGAGGTCTCATTCCTTACAACGTCACTCAATTAAAGTTGCCCCTTCCTCGATTAATCGATCCTTGAAGATACCTGCACTACCCTCTTCCCAGTGAAGGTTTCACTACTTTAATTCAAAGCCTCTTGTTCTGTATTGCAAACTCCAAGGAGCAGGAATGATCCATTATGATGGTAATTTTTACATTTATAAAGATTTCAGTGCTTATCTACATGTCACTTCTAAGCCTTCCCAGAGGTATAGTTTGGAGCACAGATGGAGTTACGGTGTATGGATGCATTTTATAAAGCAGATGGGTACATGTGCATATTTATTTCTTTAACAGGTTTTTTTTATACCATTTTATCATTGTAACTTATACTTGGTAATGTACATGAAACACAGACATTGATAATTTGGATTTTTCTGAGGCAATGGAAGGTTAAGTGACTTGCCCAAGACCACAAGGAGTGCTAGTGGGAATCGAACCCTTGTCTCTTGGTTCCCAAGCCAGTGCTCTAACCATTAGGCTATTCTTCCACTCCACACATTCTCAGCAAATCCGGAGCAGGTATAACATGTGTGCATCAGCATTTGCATGCTGCTGGGGCTGGATTTGGAAGCTTATTTGAAAAAGGCACATAGGTGCCCATGTTGCTTTCCTAAAACAGAAAGACAGGCACCTTCTTGGACTTTTTCCATACGTTGTCTATTATAACATTACCCCCCTAGGTCTTTGTGCAGTGCTGCCTACTCCTATATGTTTGTGCTATACAAATCATGGTAGTGATAAATATTATCTAAACTGAGCCATCGGCTCTGTGCAATGGCCTTAAATCCTCAAGTTTCTGTAGGCAGCAGTGTAGCAAAGACCTTCTGGATGTCAAATATTGATCATTAAAAGACAAGACTATGAATCTCTTCACCCTGCTCTCGCAAATGTGACAGAAGTAGTCTTCTGTAAAAGGACCTGCACTACACCGCAGCTTTCCGAAGTCCCAGGATTTAAGCACCTCTCAGAGATCAGACAGCGCAAACACATTTTAGCTAATAACTACAAGCCAAAAGTCATATTTCACTGTTTACCTAAATGTAGATAAAGTTTCACTAAAAGTCTGGAAGTCTTCCAGGATGGGTTTTGACTTTGTCTTCCCTCATATTAACCCTGAAGCAGGTTTGCTTTCTGGACATCTGCATTTAATGGAAAATTTGGTTATAAATCAGAGTTAAATCTTCCATCTTGAAAAGCAATTGATTCATGACCTTGGATTATGTGCGTTTTTGACTGAGAAAAATAGTGTTTCTCTCGTCTTTTTCCCTGTTGGTTTCTTCCATCGGCCTCTTTTTGATGTTATCTAAATGTAGTAGCCAACCACAGACGGACATGAAACTGGGTGCCTGTTTCTCCAAGAAGGCAGAGTCAGAACACAGCACTGTACTAGGATGACATGGCGGAGTCACAGTGGTGAGTATACTCCATGCTCTGAAGAATTGACTGTATAACTGAATGGAAAGAGTAACACACAAGAGACAGTGAGAGGGTATAGTTGATGGGCTAGGGTAGTGCAGCTGCCCACAGACAGCACAACTGAGAATTGCTGGTGGAGGGGTGGGGAGTGAGGGTTTGAGCAGAGAAAGACCTCAAAACTCTGCCCTGAAAACCCTCACCTGGGTCTATTTTTTGAACGAACACAACTAAGAAAAACAGGGAATATAAAGCATAGTTACTCAGCTGTAACAGGTGTTCTCCGGGGACAGCAGGAATCAGTTCTCACATATGGGTGACGTCGGTGCTGATAGAGCCCTTGCGGAAGCTCCCCAGCTTTCAAAGAAAGCCTTTGGGAGATGCCAGCACACATGCGTGGTCCCCTTCCTGCCAGAGGGTGCCATCTTGCTCGGTCAGATGACACATCTAACAGACTGCAAAAATAAAAGATGGTAAAGAAGCAACTCCAAGGGGAGGAGGGAGGGTTGTGAGGACCGATTCCTGCTGTCCCCGGAGAACACCTGTTACAGGTGTGTAACTACACTTTCTCCGGGAACAAGCAGAAAGTCAGTCCTCACATATGGGACTCCCTAGCTACAGGCTACCTAAAGCCCGTAAGGAAAAAACACGGTCACCCTCAAGGGGAGCCATCAGCAGCAGCAATTTGAGTCTGCAGAACAGACTACAGTAGGACCCGTGTATCCGATGGAAACCAATGCTCCAGTAGCCTGAACACAGAAGGGTCGGAGGGCAGAAATTGCCTAGACCCCAAAAAGATTACAGAGCATAGCCTGGCCAAAGGCACTGTCCCATCGGGACTCTCTCTCCAGGCAGTAATGAACTGCAAAGGTATGAACTGAAGTCCAGGTGGCGGGCACGGCGCAGGTGTCCAGTTTTCCTCCTATGAACTCCAGACATTGTGTCAGGAGGAGGTGGGACTTGGGGTAGTTTATCACGAACCCCAGATGTTGCAGATCATGGATGCTGCACCTCGGCGGCCATGCCTCCTTTTATAAGCCAGAGGTCCAGATAAGAGGAAGACAACACCCTTGGAGACGGAAGTAGGCGGCTACTATTGCCAGGCATTTGGTGAAGACCCGGGGGCAGACGCCAGGCCAAAAGGGTAGTACCCTGTACTGGTAGTGGCCTCCCCCTACCATGAAGCGAAGATACTACCTGTGGTTGGGGTGAATGAGGATGTGGGTATAAGCATCCTTCAGATCCAAGGAGCACAGCAAATATCCCTGTTGGAGGTAAGGCAGCAATGTTCCAAGGGAGAGCATCTTGAACTTCTCCCTCACCGGGAACTTGTTCAGATTGCACAGGTCAAGGATGAGCCTTGGGCCCCCTGTTCTTTTTGGCATGAGGAAATACCTGGAGTAGAACCCCTTGCCCCTGAGATGTTGGTGTACTGGTTATACCGCTTTGTCCTTGAGAAGGCCTGCAAGTTAATGCAGTAGGAGGTCCTGGTGAAGGGGAGACCTTGGGGGCTCTCCCGGAAACAAGAGGGAGGTGTCTGTACCAGGTGGAGGAGGTGGCCCTCCTTGACCACCTGAAGTGCCCAGGCATCAGTGGTGATGGTTGGCCACCTGTGGGCATAGTGAATCAGACATCCACCTGTGGGCTGCTGTCCTCCTTGGGGTAGAGGGGCTATGCCCAAGGAGTCATAAACTCCTCCCAGGCTGGGCCAGTGCCAACACCGGAGCCTTGGGAGCCTTCTGCTTACGAGAGCCTTAACCACGTCCCTTGGCCTGCTGACCCTGCTGGGGAGGCCTGAAATTGTGGGTAGTTTTTGTAAGCAGTCCCCTTTCTCGGGTAAAAGGACTTTTTGCCTGAGCCCTTCCCTCAGGGAGGGCCAGTGGTCTTTTTTGGAGAGCCTGGTCCTCGTCAAAAACTCGGTCCCCAACTCGGCAGCCTTTTCTGTCATGGGTTTGCCAAAGAGATTCTCCCCTTGGCATGGGACATCAACCAGTTCATCCTGAACCCATTGTTCAAGGTTGAAAGACTGTAGCTAAGTCTGGCGTCCGGCACCAATGTCTGCCGCAGCTACTCTAGCTGCTGACTTGAAGCCATCATAGGCTGCTCGATTCATGAATTTGGAGCACTCAGGGATGGCTTTGGCCAGGTTCTTGAACTGCTGCAGGGGCTCCTTCACCAGGTCTCTCAGGTACATACCCATGTACAGCCTGGATCTTTTCGCGGAGCATCGAACTCTGGTAGCACTTTCTGCCGAGGGCATCCAAAGTCGGCCCTCCCTACCTGGGGGCACCGAGGAGTGCATCTTCTGGCTCTTCAACCAACGCATGTCTGACTCCACCACCATGGAGTTATGTGGCAGCTGTGTCTTCTGGAAGCCAGGGCTTCGGTGGACCCGATACATCGAGTCGAGCTGCTTGCTCATGACCGGCACAGATGCCCTGTTTCCCACATATAGAGCATTAGCCTGTCCAGGATAGGTGGAATGGGCACCATGAGCGATTCCCTCAGAGAGGCCTCGTATTGGAGGATTTCTAGTTCATCCAAGGGTCCTCCTCAGATTCCCTCAGAAATGCTAGAGCTTTTGACATGTCTTGCATGAAGTTGAAGAATGCCATGCCCTTGGGCAGGGACTGATGCCGAGGCTCAGATGTTGGTGAGTCCGAGGGGACGTCCTGGTGCCGACAGTTGTCCGGGGACTCCACATCCTTGGCCTCCCATTCCAAGTAGTTGGTCTATAACTTGAGGGAAGGGCGGTTCTTGAGCTCTGAGCCTGAGCCCTGCTGTGTCCCTCAGAGGCCCCGTGGTTGATGCCATATGCGCTAGCTGAGGAAGAGCTCAATCTCGTGGAATGGGACTTGGATCTAGATCTCAGCTGAGGATCAACTCGAGACCATATGGTCTCAAGGATTGGCTCAGCCTCTGGGGACATCTTCGACATCGAGGGTCCTGTGTTCTGGTTGTACTGGACAGCAGCGCCCGCTGCTGGTCCATGAAGGCAGACAGGCTGTGCTCCAGGGCCGCCATTCTGGTTTCCAGTCCAAAAGGCTCTGCAGCTGTCGGCACAGGCACCAAGGACATTGGGCACGGCACCAGTTCCCACGAGGGAGAGTCCTCAATAAGGATGGGCTCGGGCGTCCGAGGCCAATCTTCATGAGATTCTTTACAGGCGACCTTGGTGTGCCGCTCCTGCTCAGAGCCCTTGGACAAGCGCTGTGGATTGCGGAACCTGGCTCGGGGCTTACCGGACCTACCGTAACCATCCAGGGATTCCACCTTAGAGGGTTTCTTCTTCTTGTTTTCTCGAGGGAGACACCCCTCTCTGAAGGCCCGTGGGAGCGCTGTGGGAATCTGAGGCTTCAGAGGGACCTTGGCCTTTGGAGCAGGACTCCAGGAAAAACTTGTCATGCTGCTGCTGGCGGCTCTTCAGACCCTTGGAAGACATCTTTTTACAGAGACCGCAGGCTGCGGGGTCATGGTCCGGCCCTAGACAGCATAGGTAGCAGTCGTGTGTGTGGGTGAGGGATGATTTTTGTACACCGATCACATTTCTTAAAGCCACTGGTAGCCATGGGGGAAAAAAGGACCCTAGCCAGGTCGAAGACCCGCGATGCTGCCATTTGGAAAAAAGGCATGAAAGCACCAAGGAGAAAAAAGTATACGGACTCAAGACTCTATGCTGGGGCAGCGGGCTCGGGTGATGGGAAGAGTACTGGTGCACAACTGGAGGAGAGTATGAAACTCAGGTACAAGATAATCAACTTTTTACAGGGGAAAGCAGACAGACGTCTGAAGGGCTCTATAGAAAAAAGGAGACTGAGCAAGATGGCACCCTTGGGTGGGAAGGGGACCACACATGCACGGTGGCATTTCCCAAAGGCTTTCTTTGGCGTTGGCGCCAACGTCACCCATATGTGAGGACTGACTTGCTGCTTGCTCCCGGAGAATGTTAAAACACACAGATCATGAATAACAAAGATATAAATAGCTTCAGCTCGGCATACAGACACTGTCAAAAGATGAATTTTATGGCAGAAGGCAGAGATCTATCGTCACGAAGATGACTGAAGCCTGGATGAAAGGCAGAGTGCTGTGAAAAGGGAAGAGGCAAGAGTTTTGATGTCTGAATTTCCCACAGGGGAAAATTATTTCATCCAGTACAGAATATATGAAGGCGGCACTGGTAGTCCAAAAGGGCAAGACAAGAAGGTGCCAATAACAGAGGGATTAAGATCTAGGGATAACTAATAGAAAGTCCCTCTGACAGCATATGAAAATGAGGGAGCAGGACCCTAACCACTGCAAGGAAGCAAGCAACACGGAAGTTAGTTTGAATGTAACAAGTAAAGCAGAACAGCGTCCAAAGAGGGAGAAGGTGTAGGGGAAAAAAAGAAATGCTCTTCTAAATTTCTATTAAAGTAGAACAAACTCTTCAGATAATGCTAGAGAAACAATATGGAAGCACGTCCCCCCCATCCTCCTCCAGTTACCACTCTCCAAGAAGACAGGATGCAGAGCCTGACTGCACAGTGTCATCCAAAAGACTCAGTGATGCAGTCTGAATCCCCCAGCACTGAAGGATACATGCTTTGTACAGAGAGAAATGTTTTAAGAACGGCTTAACCTAAAATATAGATAAGATCATATCTGCACGATACTGCCAAGGCCAGAGACACAGCTGCTCTGTCCAATGCCTTGAAATGTCGCTTTGGAGCTGCATCTAAACACACAGCAGCTTGATCAGAACTGGCAGGGTCACCTAGCAATTGGAGCAAAAATCTGTGAAATTTTGAAACACAAATGTAGACCTTGCATTCCTGTCATTTTCTCACTATGTGAGCTAAAAGCTCCCTATCTTTGACACCTTTCTCTTTGCTCATCTTCACGATCACAGCGCCAACTCCTTGCCGTCCAAATACAGTTGCATGCCACGAGTTTAAAAAAATGCATTACATTTTTTTATAAATGCACCAAGTCTATTCCTCCCCTTTTTCCTTTTATCCATGACAGGTTCTCTCTCTTGAACCAGGTTCGGATTCTTTACTTCCCATGTGCCAGAAGATGGTCGGCTCGCACAAGTGGAGATATATCAAGATCAGCGCGTGGTTCTGCTCCATCAGATGCTCAGAAGAAAGGTTGAGCAAGGGCACATTCATTCACTACAACTCTAGGTAAAGGGGGTTTTTTTGAGGAGAGGTGTGACCACAACATGCCTGAAGGCCGCAGGAACAACTGCAGTGGAAAGTGATAAGCTGAGGATATGACAGAGGGAAGGCATCACAACGGGAGAGCGCGCGCTTAGACGACGAGTGGGAATGAAATCTGCAATCTGAGGAGCAGGAAGATGTGCATTTTCTTCCTCACTGAGTTGAGAAAAGGAAGTAAGGTTGACAGAGGTTAAAGGACAGATTTGAGAGTGAAAGGAAGGAGGAGGAGATGGAGGTGGCCCTGTGGAGAACTCAAGACTAATCTTGTGAACCTTATCATGGAAGTAGTCAGCCAAAGTTTGGGCAGAAAGAGAATGAGGAGTCAAGGTTGGAGACACTGAGGAGACAAGGGTCAGAATGGAAAGAGGTTAGCATGAATCTGAAGGGTAGGAAGTTAGCACGGATACAGTTTTAAACCAAAGGTGCTTAACAGAGCAGGCACAGAAATGTAGGTAGTAGATTTTAAGAGGTCAGCCAAGATTAAGGTACAGTATGCCTCAAAGGGTGTGGCATGGGAGCAGCAAGAGCGTCCAGAACAGCGAAAAAGACAGCCTTGTCAACAGACTCAGATGACATGGCAGAAGAGAGGAGATGAAAGAGCAGTGGAGAGGGTAGAGGGGTCAATAGCCTGAAGATTCCTAAATGTGCTGGCAGAGACAGAATAAGATTGTGGCAGGGGGCTGTTAAGAGTGAAAGTTAACAGATGATGGTCTGATAGGGAAAGATACCAAGTTTGCTGCTAGAGGCCAGGTTTAGTGAAATAAGAAGATGTATAGGTACAGGAAGATCAGCAGAATCAGCACGTCATTGGCTCCCTATCCGTTTCCGCATCCAGTTCAAACTTCTCCTGCTGACCTATAAGTGCATTCACTCTGCAGCTCCTCACCACCTTTCTTCTCTTATCTCTCCCTACACCCCCCCCCCCCCTCGGAAACTCTGCTCTTCTGGCAAGTTGCTTCTATCTGTGCCCTTCTCTTCTATTGCTAACTCCAGACTTCGCTCCTTTCACCTTGCTGCTCCTTATGCCTGGAACTACCTGAGTCTGTACGTCAGGCACCTTCTCTGACCCTTTTCAAATCCAGGCTGAAAACTCACCTCTTGTCTGCAGCTTTTAGATCTTGACTCACCTGATCTCCTTCATGTTTCCTTACCATTCACACGAGCTGTATCCCATGTCTACAGCTACTATGTTGTCTGCCTTGACCAGACTGTAAGCTCTGATGAGCAGGGACCATCTTGTAGAAGTGTCTGTGCAGCGCTGCGTACGTCTTATAGCCAATACAAATGTTTAGCAGTAGCAGAGAAGGCAATAAACTGAGTGAAGAGAAACAGAGCCCCAAAAAGCTAAGCAAATTACAAACTAAACTAGATAAATAAATAAAACAAACAAATAAATACCAATAAACTAAAAATTTGAAGCAAGAACACAGTTAATAAGTCAAGTCACTTCACTTTCATTATGCACAGATTGGGAAACCATTGATCATCCTACCTCCGACACTGATGCTCCACAGTCTAGTCTCAATAATAAGATCTTGTGATGAACAGGCACAGCAGATGGGAGCAATAGCATCAGAAGCAATATGCGACCCCCTATTGTGATTTAATTTAATCACCTAAGGCAACCAGTGTGGTTTCCAAGGGTCCAGACAGCGATTCACATCCAAGAGGCTATTCAATTGCTCCAGCACCACCTTTGCTATTATTTCAGAAAGGAATGGAGATTAGATCCTGGTCTGTAATTTCTGGATACACTGGCATCCAAGGAGGACTTCTTAAGCAAAGGCTTAACCATAATAGGGGCAATATTCAAAATGACCGTTCCAAACGTTTTTTTTTTTTAATTTTCATTTTTCCACCCTCAGAAGGAAACACTTTTGGCTGAGTAAGTCACTATAAAACCAAGAATTATCCCTCCAAAGTAGGGTGGGATTAGAGATATTCCAGGTACTGTTTTCAGCCTTGAGTGTTTTGGAAGGGGGACTTATAAAATAATACATTCATATTTATTAGGAGATGTTTCTATCATATGTTCTTTGCTTTTTATACAATATTTCTGTGTGTTTATAAAAATGAAAAAAGACTTGAAAAGATGTGTGCCTGTTTTGTTAACAAAGATTAATAAGGAACTTTTCATAAACACAGTTAAAGGATAGGTGCTAAATTATGAGCGTTATTTTGCCATAACATCAGATGAGATTTTTGAATTTTGCTGTATATTATGTGTTTAAATGTTTATTTTTATATCAGCTGTGGGATACTGCCTCTTCGGAAAGCTTTTAATATGGAAACAGTTCAGTTAAAGTATATATGTGGCTTAGCATTGGTAAGAGGTTGAAACAGATGAGTATAAAATATTTTGACATATCAACCACAATACATGACAACTCTTGTAGAGTACTCAGAAATCCACATCTTGTAGCGCTATACAAATACTGCTATGGTGGGGGGGGGGACATAATATTCCATGGAGTGAGGGTGAGAGAGAGAGAGCTATAGGTGACATGCTAGAAGTGGGTAGAGATCAGAGAGCTCTTTGGGTGCTGGGATGCATAGGCATAAAGCCCCATGGTTATGCAAATGAGTCACTACGCACGCACCCGTGTCTCCCTCAGGCTGCCCCTGCCCCTACGTACTTAAAGCTAAATGTCAACCAAGACCACCTGCTGAAGACCATCACGGAGGACATTAGATTGGAGCAAGGTGGCTACATTGAAAACCGAGCTGGGATAAGCGCCACATTTAATAGCCACAATGTGGGAGAGACCAGGGCTTAGGCCAGGGATGCAAGGCAGGTGCCTGGTACTGATTTTCAAGGCTAGGTTTCAGACTCAGGAGTGCAAATTTAAATGAACAAAGAGTAGGCCAAAATCCAGTGGTCAAGTGATGGATGTCTAGAGTTAGGGTAGTTTTCAACCAAAAACTTAGCAATGGGGAGATGCTGAGTGAAACTGCAAGGGACAGGGGTGGGGAATGGGGCTGTTTTGTTAGTGCCCACCCATGTTAACCTTGAACCCACCAAGAAATGAGTTCTGGCTAAATCATTGAGTGGACATCCCATTCACTGCACAACAGTGACACCAACTGTCCAAATTTATGGTACTCACTTATTAGGGTACCTTCAAGGACTATTACTGCGATAGCTGATTCATAGAGGATAACATGGTGAGGGTGGGGGATGGAGGAAGGGATAAGCTAGAGCAGCGATGGCGAACCTATGGCACGCGTGCCAGCTGTGGCACGCGAAGGCCTTGCAGCTGGCACGCGTGAAGGTCCGCAGAAAAAGAAAAAGCGGGCTCTGGCTGCTGCCGCGGACGCGGCAGCATGCAGTGTCCCGCGGGGCCCCCTCCGCCCGCTAAGCCCCTCTGCAAGGGCTTTCAGATTCGCGAGGGAGACAGCGTCTCCCTCGCGTCTCTGTTAAGCCCGCAGGGGCTAATGGGAAATTTCCCATCAGCCCCTTTAGACGCGAGGGACTGATGGGAAATTTCCCATTAGCCCCTGCGGGCTTAACAGAGACGCGAGGGAGACGCTCTCCCTCGCGAATCTGAAAGCCCTTGCAGAGGGGCTTAGCGGGCGGAGGGGGCCCCACGGGACATTGCATGCTGCCGCGTCCGCGTCCGCGGCAGCAGCCAGAGCCCGCTGCTTTTTTTTTTTTTTAAATTTGCCAGGGGGGGTGGGTTAGGACTGCTAATGGGCGGGGGGGGGGGGGTTAGGACTGCTAATGGGCTGGGGGGGGGTTGGGACTGCTTATGGGCTAGGGGTGGGTTAGGACTGCTAATGGGCTAGGGGGGGTAGGACTGCTAATGGGGTGTGGGCTGATGGGTGATTTCTGGAAATGGGGTGATGGGGGTAAAGGAATGTAAATGGGCTATGGGGGGGGGTTAGGACTGATAATGGGCTAGAGAGAGGGGGGGGTTAGGACTGCTAATGGGCTAGGGGGGGTTAGGACTGCTGATGGGGAGGGGTTAGGACTTGAGGTGGGCTGTTGGGTGGGGTTAGGACTGGAAATGGGCTGATGGGGGGTTAACACTGGAGGTGGTCTGATGGGGTTAGGACTGGTAATGGGCTATGGGGGGGTTTAGGACTGATAATGGGCTATGGGGGGCTGGGACAAGAAATGGGCTGATGGGGAGGGGTTAGGACTTGAGGTGGGCTGATGGGGTTAGGACTGGTAATGGACTGTGGGCTGATGGGGGGGTTAGGACTGGCAATGGGCTATGGGGGGCTGACTGGAAGTGGGCTGATGGGGGGTTAGGACTGGAAGTGGGCTGATGGGGGGTTAGGACTGGTAATGGGTTATAGGGGGGGGCTTAAACTGAAAATGGGGTGATGGGGGGTTAGGACTGGAAGTGGGTTGATGAGGGGGGGATAGGACTGGTATTGGGTTGGGGGGTTGCTAGGACTGGAAATGGGTTGGGGGGCTGCTAGGACTGGAAATGGGCTGATGCAGGGACTAGAAGGGAATGGATGCTGGGTGAGGCTGGAACTAGAAGGGAGCTGGTGTTGGGGGAGGATTAGAATGGGATGGGGCTGGGAGAGTAAAATGGAGAGGGGAAAAATATTTTGTGTGGGAGGGATAAAAAATCTACAATTGGCCGGGTATTGGGAGAGTAAGTGGGGATTGAGGATGGAGGGGTAAATTTTGAGTAGATGAAATAGGAATGAGGAAAGAGCAAAAGGAGAAAGATTAGTATGTTAAAGCAGATGTAGAGAGAGAATGGAAAAAAAACCCAAGAAGACAGAAGAAAGGACAAATGGACAGCAGATGGAGAGTTAGCAGAAGACACGAAGAAACCAGAAGAAAGTGGCTGGAACAATTGCAACTGAAAAAAAATGCACAAAAGGTAGAAAAATATCTCTTTATTTTGAATTTATTAATTGGAATATGTCAGCTCTGGGAAATGTGCATCATTAATTTTTGCGCTTTGTTTAGTACAAGAGGAAATTAATATATAGTTTTATTTCTACAGTGTTGTTGTATATTCCAAGTTTGGCTTTTGGGGTTCCCAGTTTAATTATTGTCTTCCTGTTTCTAAATTGTGATTCCTTGTTTGGTAATGGTCTGTTCTGCATGTGTAAATGAGCTGAGGTATTCTGTTTATATAATTCCTATTTGACATTGCCACTTGTTCTTTCCCCAGTAGGTCATGTATTGTTGTTCTCTGAGATGTATTGGTTTAATATTTGCAGTGTTGCCTTTTGATAGGTAGAGTATGGTGCTTTGTGAGTCCTGGTAGTGCTGTTAGGATACGGCGGGTTTGCTATGGGTTCTAAATGGGCAGCGTTTGTAGTAGTTCCTAATGTGCCTGGCGGTTGGTACTGGATTATAGTAATGTAGAAACCTTTTAGTCTTTCTTTATCCATATACTCATTAAGAGGCATGTTTACTAAAAGTTAGTGTATGGTAACATTATGCAAATATTTATGCAAATGAAGCACCTTATGCAAATGGAGCTTTAATTGACGTGCTGGCACTTTGAGGAAATTCTTTGGTTTTGTGCGGCAGTTTGGGCACTCGGGCTCAAAAAGGTTAGCCATCACTGAGCTAGAGAGTTTTGTTCAACACAATCCAGCACGCGTCACCTACTACTGCTGGGAAAGAGCTTATAAACAGAGCAGTTTCGCAGGTCCCCTTCTCAGACTAAAAGGGTGCTGAAGTATCAGGTCAGAGGCCAAAGCACACATCCGGGAAGCATCCTGCATTAAACCTAGCATTCTGGAACAAGAGCACTCTATTAAGATGTGCTTCAGTCCTTTCCAGCTCAAAATGACACTTCAGAAATGACTTAGAAGAGAAAAAGGAAAGATGCAAGAGTGATGCCCACACATCTGCTCGACAAGTTTTAAAGGCACAAAGAGAAGCCATGTCACAAGGTGAAAAGAGCGTGTCCAAACTACCTGCCCTCTGTGTAGAGAGCCCAAGAGGAGAAATGCCCCAAGGGACACTATAGCTCTTAAAAGCATGACTTCTAGCCAGATAAAGGAAATGGTAGTTTAAAAAAAAGTCTAATTTCTCTAAAGGTATACACTAGACAAAGATCAAAATTACGTACAAAGGAGTCAACATTACCAGAGCGCTTAAACAAAAGCATTAGAAAATACAACAAATACAATCATGGGGGTGTGTTAGAAGCTGATTTTTATCTACATATGCAGAACACCTTTACATCACTTAATTTCTTAATTATGCCTCGTTTCCTTCCGCAGGTTTATATTCTAAGATAGCCTGGTCTCATCAACCTAACAGTCCCTCCTTCCACCGATCCCTGAAATATCTACCACAGTCACAAAGCATAAAACATAATAGATGCCAGACTGGGTCAGACCAAGGTCCATCAAACCAGTATCCTGTTTCCAACAGCGGCCAATGCAGGTCACAAGCACCTGTCAGGTTCCCAAAAGGTAGAGAGATTCCAGGCTGCTTACACCAGGGGTAAGCAGGGGATTTCACAGTCCACTTAATAATGGTTTATGGACTTTGCCTCCAAGAACTTTATCCAAACATTTTTTAAATCCAGCTACCCTAACAGCTTTTACTACATCCTGCAGCAACAAAATCCAGCATTTCATTATTCGTTAAGTGAAAAATATTTTTGATTAGTTTTAAATATGCTACATTGTAGTTTCATTGTGTCCCCTAGTCTTTTTATACTTTTTGAAGGAGTAAACAACCAATCTATGTTTACTTGTTTCACGCCACTCTTCATTTTATAGACCTCTGTTATATCTCCCCTTAGTCGTCTCTTTTCCAAGCTGAAAAGCTTTAAGCCTTTCCTCATAGGTATATCCTCCCATTCCCTTTATCATTTTGGACTTCCTTCTCTTTACATTTTTTTAAAATTCTGCTATCTCTTTCTTTAGATATGGTGACCAGAACTGCACACGACATTCAAGGTGCAGTCGCAACATGAATCAATACAGAAGCATTATAATTTCCTTGGTTTTATTCTCCATTCCTCTCCATAGGATTCTTAGCATTCATTTGCTTTCTTGGCCATCAATGCATTCTGAGCAGAGGGTTTCAATGTATTATCCAAGATGACACATACATTCTTTTTTCTGGGTGGTGGATCCTAATGTGGAACTTCATTTCATGTAACCATAGTTTGAGTTGTCCCTAAATGCATAACTTTGCACTTGCCCACATAAAATTTCATTGCTATTTGGATGTCCAGTCTCTGAATTTCCGAGGGTCCTCTTGCAATTTTTCACAATCCTCTTATGATTTAACAACTTTGAATAGTTTTGTATCATCCACAAATTTGATCACCTTATTCATTGTTCTTTTCCAGGTCATTTATGAATATGCTAAAAAGCAGGGTTCCCAGCACAGATTCACTATTCCACTATAGCACAGTTACTTACCTGTAACAGGTGATCTCTGGGAACAGCAGGAATAAGTCTTCACATATGGGTATCGTCGGTACCGACGGAGCCTGCGCAGAAACGCTCCCCAGCATCCAAAAGGAAAGCTTTTGGGAGCATCCCACAGCGCCTGCGCGCTGCCTTCCCGCCTTTCCCAACCGCCTCTCTCCAGTTCGAGTTTTAAAGCTGAGACAAAGAGAGAGAGAGGAAAGGAAAGGTAGATAGAGAGATACAACTCCTAGGGGAGGTGGGTGGGTTGTGAAGACTTATTCCTGCTGTTCCCAGAGATCACCTGTTACAGGTAAGTAACTGTGCTATCTCCAGGAACAAGCAGGAATGAGTCTTCACATATGGGGACTCCCCAGCTAGAGATGCCTGGGAGATCACCCAGATTGTGAGTCCATGGGAAGGGCTCCACCTCCAGCCATGAATCTCAGGCATCCATTCAGGGATGGAAGGTAGGAGTTGATTAGGTATGGAACAGGTGTTTGAGAACAGCCTGACCAAACAAGGCATCCCGGCGGGAGTCCTTGTCCAAGCAGTAATGGGCTGTGAAGGTATGAACCGATGCCCAGGTGGCCGCTCGACAGATTTGGTCGATGGACACAGAGTTTAGATGAGCCATAGAGGTTGCCATGGCCCTCACATTGTGAGCTGTGACATGGCCCTCCAGAGAAAGGTTCTTACTCTGGTAGGCGAAGGAAATACACTGAGCAATCCAATTGGACAGAGTTCTCTTAGAGACTGGAGGACCTAAATGAGAAGGATCAAAAGCAACAAAAAGTTGAGAGGACTTTCTATGTTGCTGTGTCCTTTGTAAGTAGAAAGCAAGTGCTCTTTTACAATCCAGGGTATGAAGATTCCTCTCTGCACTTGATGCATGAGATCCTGGAAAAAAGACAGGTAAATACACCTCCTGGTTCAGATGAAAAGGTGAGACCACTTTAGGCATAAAGTGTGGATTAGTTCTGAGGACTATCTTGTCATGATGGAACCTTGTATAAGGAGGATTAGCCACTAAAGCTTGCAACTCACTGATACGGCGAGCTGAGGTGACTGCAATGAGAAAAATAACCTTCCAGGAAAGGAATTTCAAGGAGGTAGTGGCTAAGGGTTCAAAGGGTGGCTTCATAAGCTGGCCAAGAACCAGATTAAAGTCCCATGCCACTGGAGGTAGTCTATGTTTATGTTTATGTTTATTGAGCTTACTATACCGCCCTTCGTTAAACATCAAAGCGGTTCACATGATACAATAACAAAGAAATCATATTTGTGAAAAAGGAAAGGAAATTACAATAAAAATAGGAAAGCAAATCAACAGAATCAATCAACGAGACAGGCAGGGGGAGAGGAGAAGAGGGAAGAGAGGGGGAGTGGGCTACACAGAAGGGTCAGGGAGGTCAAAGGCAAGGGCAAAGAGATGGGTTTTGAGTTTGGTTCTGAAGGTGGTAAATGACTGTTCAAGCCGGATGGAAGTGGGGAGAGAGTTCCATAGTGCAGGGCCAAGGAAAAAGAAAGCAGAGGAACGGGTGGACTGTAGGCGAGCGTGAGCAGGAGAAGGAAGATGAAGGCGGTTGAGGTGTATAGACCGTAGGGAGCGAGCTGAGGAATGAAAATGAACGAGGTTTAGTCAAAAGAAGGCCTCTCATGAATCTTGCTTTAAGAGGATGAGAGGAAATAGGTTGTCCATTGAGAGGCTTAAGGGATGCTGCAATAGCACTCAAATAGACTCTGACTGAATTTGTTTTAAGGCCTGCATGGGATAAATGCAGCAAATAGTCTAGTAAAGAATTCAAAGGTATTGCAAGAGGGTTGGAGACCCTTCTCTGCACACCAAATGGAAAACCTTTTCCATTTAAAAGCATAGGAACGTCTGGTGGAAGGCTTTCTGGAAGCATGAAGATATCCTTCACTTGCTGAGAAAGGTGTAAATCCTGAAGGTCTAGGCCTTCAGCAACCAGGCCCTGAGATGAAGAGACTGAGGATTTGGGTGCCACAAGGTTCCCTCCTCCTGGGAGAGGAGATCTGGAGCAGACCCCAGGTCCAGGGAGGGAGCTTGAGAGAGATGCAGAAGTAGAGGGTACCACACTTGGCGTGGCCAATGTGGTGCTATGAGGATCATAGACCCCTTGTCTCTCTGAAGCTTGAACAGAGTCTTGGGGGTGAGGGGAATAGGTGGAAAGGCATAGAGGAAGTCTTGCCCCCAATGAAGGAGGAAGGCATCCCTGGCCTGAACTCCCTGACATGGAATCCTGGAACAAAACCGGGGAAGTTTGGCATTCCACGGACTTGCAAACAGGTCTATGTCTGGGGTACCCCAAATCCGAAAAATCCTGGCTATCTGGTCCCCATGGAGGGACCATTCGTGTGGAAGCAGAACTCGACTGAGTCTGTCTGCCCAAGAGTTTTGAACCCCTGGAAGATACACTGCCATGAGATGGATTTGATGCTCTCTGGCAAAGGCCCACAATCTCAGAGCTTCGTTGCAAAGCGACAGAGAGCCAGTCCCTCCCTGCTTGTTCACGTAGAACATGGCTACCTGGTTGTCCGTGTGGATGAGGACTGTCTTGTAGCTGAGCAGGGTGTGGAAGACTCTGAGAGCCAGAAAGATTGCTCTGAGCTCTAAGAGGTTGATATGTAGAGATGTCTCCTGTGGAGACCAGATGCCTTGGGTCGAGAGATCTTGTAGATGAGCTCCCCAACCCTTTAGAGAGGCATCTGTTGTAAGGGTTGCTTGGGGTAACACCTGTTGAAAGGGGGACCCCAGCAACAGATTTTGAGTGGACTTCCACCAGTGGAGGGACCAAAAGAGGCGACTGGAGGTTGCTATTTTGTCTGACAGGCAACCTGATGCCTGAGTCCATTGGGTGGATAGGGTCCACTGAGCTGCCCTCATGTGAAGGCGAGCGTAAGGAACCACATGCACCGTGGATGCCATGTGGCCTGAGAGTTGTAACATCTCTCGAGCAGTTAAATGGGATTTTAGCTGAATCTGGGAGGCTAACTGCACCAAGCGTAGGCAACGGGCCTGGGGAAGATAGGCCCTTGCAGTTGTGGTATCCAGTAAGGCCCCTATAAACTCTAGAGACTGAGTAGGGGTGAGATGGGATTTTGGAATGTTGATTACCAGTCCCAGATACTGAAGAACACGCTTTGTGCAGGCCAGGGAAGCCTGGGCCTCTGACTGGGATGGAGCTCGGATGAGCCAGTCGTCCAGATATGGGAATACGAATATCCCTAGAGTGCGCAGAAATGCAGCTAATACTGCCATGCATTTTGTGAACACTCTTGGAGCAGAGGCCAGACCGAAAGGAAGCACTTTGTATTGGTAGTGCTTTCCTTGGTAAAGGAACCGAAGGAACCTTCTGTGTGTTGGATGGATGAGGACATGGGTGTACGCATCCTTGAGATCTAGAGAACAAAGCCAGTCCTGACTCTGGAGGTATGAAAGGAGAGTTCTGAGAGAAGTCATCTTGAATTTCTCCTTGCAAAGGAACTTGTTCAACTCTCTGAGATCTAATATGGGTCTGTAGCCCCCCCGTTTTCTTTGGGATGAGAAAATAAGGGGAGTAGAACCCTGAGCCCTGTTGAAGAAGAGGTACTTCTTCTATTGCCCCTTGGGCAAGAAGGGTAGCAATCTCTTGACCCAGAAGATTGAGGAGAGATGTTGGAGAATTGAACTGTTTCACCATGGTGTGAGGGGGAAGGTTTAAGAAATGAAGCTTGTACCCATCCCGTATGATGGAGAGGGTCCATTGCTCTGTTGTGATTTGTTCCCATCTGGGAGCAAAGTGAG
Organism: Ichthyophis bannanicus; assembly: GCA_033557465.1. Classification (NCBI taxonomy): domain Eukaryota; kingdom Metazoa; phylum Chordata; class Amphibia; order Gymnophiona; family Ichthyophiidae; genus Ichthyophis; species Ichthyophis bannanicus. The sequence continues at coordinate 233,965,925 of CM066042.1, forward strand.
CTAACCTTCCTGGGATGGTGAGAGGCTCTGGATGTTCTAGAGCCAGAAAAGCAAAGTTCCCTAGTGGAAAGTCAAAGACCCTGAGGAGGCTGAGGCTGCTGGGCCGTAGCAGTCCTCGCAGCCTGAGGGCTTGGTCTGTTTTGGCTGTTGCTGTCTCTTTGTAGCAAAACGACCTTGAGAAGAGGCCTGACCATAACCAGAAGAAAATTTCCCTTTTTTTGGGAAAGATCCTTTTTTGAACAACCTCTTTTTAAAAGGAGCAGTAGTAGACTTTGAAAGTCTATCTAAAGCAGAATTTTCAGCATCCATCTGGTTGGCCTTTGCTTGCCAATCTTTGCCAAGCAGGTTTTCCCCTGTACAGGGAAGGTTACCTAGACCATCCTGTACCCAGGATTCCAAATCAGAGGCTTGCAACCAAGCAACTCTGCGTGCACCTATGGCAATAGCCGAGGCTCTACTGGCACCCTCAAAAGAGTCAAAGGCTGCACGGTTGGAAAACTTGGATACATCCTGTGCATGTTTAAGCCAGGTGATATATTCTTCTCTCTTATCTTCTGACATAAAAGGAGATAAGGTTTGCAGATGATCTGTAACTTCTTTCAGAAACATCCCCATATAGAGACTATAGGAGTTGATTCTGGCCTCAAGCATACTGACCTGGAAGATTTTCCTGCCAAAGGCATCTAAGGTTCTGCATTCTCTTCCTGGAGGAGCAAGAGGAGTGCCTTTTTGTACTCTTGATTTTTTTCATAGCAGACTCTACCACAATGGAGTGGTGAGGAAGCTGAGTCTTATGAAAACCAGGACAAGGAGGAACACGATACATGGTGTCCAACCTTCGAGAATGAGGGGAGGTGGAAAGAGGAGTCTCCCATATGCCCAACATGTGATCATAAAGAATCTCATGTATTGGTAAGGTGGCTGCCTCTTTAGGAGCCTTAGGATATTGTAGGATATCTAATTTTTTGGCTCTAGGTTCAGTTTCAGAGGCCACTGAGATGGACAGGCCTTTGGCCACCTCCTTGATGAAGTCCTGAAAAGACAAGTCTTCAGGAGGAGACTTTCTCCTTTTTGGATTAGAGGGTTCCTGAGGAAGGATCCCCGATGCTTCAATAGAGGCCTCTGATGTATCAGAGTCTTCAGAGGAATCGAAGTATCGACTGTCTGGATGCTCTCGCAGAGCCCGATACGCGTACCGGGGGGCATCGACATCGGGAATAATCGGTACCGAGTCGGTACTGATGGGCATCACTGGATAGCGTACCGCTGCCGTCGACGCTGATGTCGATGCAAGCGGTACCGGTATCGGAACCGATATCGGATCCGGTACCGGAATCGGTACCGGTACCAACAACGGGGTTTGTTGCGGTACCGTAGGCGTCGCAGCTTGTATGAATGCCGTGATGGCACGCTGCATGGTCAGAATATTCGGATCCATTGACGCCACCAATGTCTGGATGTCGGTACCGGTGGAAACCGCCGGTACCCCAGAACATTGTAACAGGTGATCGGTCGAGGCCGAGCCATCGATGTCAACCTGTGACCCCATAGATAAAGCTTTGGAAGCCGGAGCCTCCCGCCGGGGTAATTTTGCCGGTTTGGATTCCTCTAGAGTAAGCCCGGGGGCATCTCGATACTTAGAGGGAGATGTACTCTTTGAGGACCAGCCGGATTTAAGTTTGGTTACCTGAGATCCATGGGATGAAGAAGCAGCCCTGGAAGACGTCGATGCCACAGAAGCTGCATCGGAGGGAAACAGGGTACTGAGCTTGGCTGCCCGATTTTGTAACCCTCTTTTAGACATCATGGAACAGGACTCACAATCCGCAATGGAGTGGTCAGGACCTAAACATTTTAGACACCAGTCATGGGTGTCAGTGACAGAAATAGTGCCACTGCACTTCGTGCACTTTTTAAACCCGGAGGCGGGTTTTTCCATGAGGAAAAATATATCTGTAGGCCTAAGGCCCCAGACGAAAAAATGCTCTGAAGTAAGAAAAGAGTAGGTTTTTTTTTTTTTTTTTAGAAAGAAAAAAGACCGGTGGTACCGGTCCGGAGTCGAGAAGGCAGACACGCGACTAAAGAAAAATAAAAGAAAATAAGAAATTCTTCAGCGGTGACAGGAAACACGACCTGCTGGCTCCGCGGAAAAGAAGAACTGGAGAGAGGCGGTTGGGAAAGGCGGGAAGGCAGCGCGCAGGCGCTGTGGGATGCTCCCAAAAGCTTTCCTTTTGGACGCTGGGGAGCGTTCCCGCGCAGGCTCCGTCGGTACCGACGATACTCATATGTGAAGACTCATTCCTGCTTGTTCCTGGAGATTTATCTGTCTCCATTGAATAAACTGTCCATTTAGCCTGCTCTGTTTTCTACCTTTTAACCAGTTCCCAATCCACAATAGTACAGTGCTTCCTATCACATGACTTTTTAATTTCCTTAAGAGTCTCTCATGAGGGATCTTGTCAAATGCTTTCTGAAAATACAGATATAATATATCCACCAGTTCATTTTTACAAAAGTTGCCAAGTTATGCAGTTCCAGGAGTGACATTTTAAGCCAGCCCTGGACTTCTGACAATCTCATTCTGATGCATTACAGCAACTGATGCCAATGGTTAAATCAAGGACTACAAAAATACAATACTGCACTGCAATGCAAATTTAAAACCTTAACTGGCAAAATCTCTCACTCCTGGAACTGGGTAACTTGACAACTGTGCCTTTACCTGTTTATTCAAACCTTATAAAAATACAGCAGATTAGTGAGACAAGACTTTCCTTGGCTTTGTCCCATTAAACCACGACTCTAAATGTTCAGTAATTTTGTTCTTTATAATAGTTTCCACCATTTTTCCTAGCACTGACATCAGACTCAAAGGGGTCATTAGCATTCCACATCACCTCAAAAACCCTTTTTAAAAATTGGTGTTACACTGGCCACTCTCCAATCTTCAGGTACTATAGACAATTTTATTGACAGTTTACAAATTACTAACAGTAGGTCAGCAATCTCTTTTTTTGAGTTCTTTCAGCACCCTGGGATGTATACCATCCGGTCCAGGTGATTTGCTACTCTGTAGTTTATCAAAATGCTGTCTTCCAGGTTTTTTTTTTTCTTTCAACTCCTCTGATACATCATTTTTAAATATCATTTCTGGCATGGGTAGCTTTTCTACATCTTCTTCAGTAAAGATCGAAACAAAAAACTCATTCAGTCTCTCCACTATGGCCTTGTCCTACCTTAGTGCCCTTTTTACTCCTTTATCATCTAATAGTCCAACTACCTATCTCACAGGGATTTTTTTTTACTACAAATATACTTGAGAAAGTTTTTATTATGTGTTTTTGCTTCTACGGCAAATTCTCTTCAAATCCTCTCAGTCTGCCTTACAAATTCCTTGCATCTAACTTGCCAGTGTTTATGTCATTTCTGTTTTGGTCGTTTGGCTTTTTTATCCATTTTCCGAAAAAGTGCTTTTTTTTTTTTTGCTTTAACACCTCCACTTCCATTCTTTTCCCCTTTTTACGTAGAACTTCTATCAGCAGAGATTCTAAAATATGTTTTATTTCCTACAAAACATTTATCCTGGCAGCTATGGAAGGACATCCGTATGTGAGACTCAGCTGAAAGTCAAGATACTGGTTGCTTCCATGCATCACTATGGCACACAAAAAGGCACAAGTGGGAGGAGAGGGGAAATGAGCAGACAAAACACGGCAGTCAGTCCATTCATTTCCCTCAGCTTATATTACTCAGCTGACGCCATGCTATTCCCTTAGCCTTTTCTGTGTTGTTCCTATTAGAGATGCTATTCAGTTCCACGCTGCCAATTAGACCTGTGTTCTCAACGCTGCACGGCAGGCACATAATGTGTCGTGTTACTACACGAAAAGACTTGAGTCACATTAAAAGCATGCAACATAAAAAAAAAAAAAACAAAGGCAGGGTGCTCCGATTTGCAAGGGATTTAAACGTGCTGACAATTCATGCTCGATTTTTCCCCAGATAGGAAATTCCAAATAAGGTCAATCACTTTCTTGTCTAGAAAAATACATTAATATAGACCACAAACAATCTCTTTAGATTAAATAGGGTCTCAAATGCCTGCTAAACGCCTCAAGACATCAGTCTATTGGGTTCTTGGTTCTGTTGCTCTCTCTTTGGGTTTAATTCCTAGATGTCCTTTCCTTGGCTCTGTATTGTAATAGTTCCTTTGCCAATCTTTTTCAAAGGGTTACATCTTCACAGTAAGTGGTGATACATGATACATTACTCTGCTACTATGTAACTATTTTAGACGATGGTAGATAAAGACCAACATGGCCCATTCAGTCTGCCCAATAAGCTGGCTAGGGCTGTAATGTACATCTGTTGAATATACATCACTTTGACTGGTGAAAAGTGGTATAAAAAAAAAAAAAAACAGTTAAATAAATAAATGATTGCCGCCCCATACAAGTTACCTCCCTCATGCCTTCACAGAAGTACAAGAGAGTCACATCATTGCTGTTTTAAGCTGAAGTTTCCATCCTCTAGCTCTACTACTATTACTGATCATCTACATGACAGCTGGGGACAAGGATATATCTAGGAGAATGGTGGTGGTTGTAAAGTGCTCTCGAGTCAGTGACCCTCTGGATAGTTGACCTAAACTTTGTTCGGTCTTCAGCCAAGCGGCTTATTGTTGATAGAGTGGTATCCACAGCTACTGTTATTGTATCGATCCATCTTATTGCCGGCCTTCCTCTTTTATGATGACCTATCTTGCCAAACATTATGTCTTTCTCTAATGATCTCTCTCTTCGCATGATGTGTCCAAAGCATGAAAGTCGAAGTCTAGTCATCTGAGCTTCTAAGGAAAGCTTAGGTTTGATCTCCTCTAGTACTGACTGGTTTGTACTTGAGGCAGTCCATGATATACACAGTATTCGCCGCCAGCACCATAATTCAAAGGCATCAATTTTCTTCCTGTCTGTCTTTTTCACTGTCCAGCTTTCACATCCATATGTTGTTATTGAAAATACCATGGCCTGGACAAGTCGAATCTTTGTAAGGAGAGAGACACACAGTTGGAGGGCAGGAGACTATGTGGATCAGGATCCAAAAGTGGCCTCAAAAAGGTGAGTTTTCAGCCTGGATTTGAAAAGGGCCAGAGATGAAGCCTGACGTACAGACTCAGATAGTTTGTTTAAGGCATAAGGAGCAGCAAGGTGGAAGGAACGAAGTCTGGAGTTGGCAGTAGAAGAGAAGGGCACCGACAGAAGCAGTTTGTCAGAAGAGCGGAGTTCCCGAGGAGGGGTGTAGGGAGAGAGAAGAGCAAAGAGAAATGTAGATATCTGCGGGGAAGGAGCACTCAGTCCACCGAAACTGACCATTTGCACCTGCCTTCTGTATTGCTAAAGGTTGTATGTGATCTGTGATCTTCTCCCTCCCTCTTGAATTCTGCCACTGTTTTAGCTCTGGTTACTTCCACTGAACATCTGGTGCCTACCACGGTCAGTGAAACAGTTTCACATTCTCTGTGAACATCTATCCCTTCAGTTTCAAGCAACAAACCCCTGCCCTTAAGTTCTGAATGTAACACTAAGCTTGGGTATTAGGCACTAGGGATGTATACTACAGACCTTGTGCCCCTGAAGAGAAAAAAATTCCAAAACCCAAATGAAAATTTCCACACACACAGGAAACGTAAAAAAAAAAGAAAATGTTTGTTCTGCACACCCCTACTAGGCAAAAGTGGAAGTGAGCATTTACTATGCCAATATGTTCATATTCATGCTGGCTTCATTGGGCATTAACCTTGTCATTTAAGGGCGCTTCAGTTTCTACTAATTGGGTACTCATTTTCCAAGGCAGAGAAAACATTATGCAAGGATATCTCCTGATGTATAAGGTGTCTGTGTTACAGCTCGCAACATACCAGAGCCCACTGTGATCCATTTGTTCCTCGGCTGTTTGATTCTTTGTGGGAGTGGTGGTGGATTTTTTTCAATTTATACCCTAGATGAGGTATGTTTAATGCCCAATCTACTGATAATGCACCAAATATGAAGAAAAAAAATAAAAAAGGAAGCTTGCTACTTGCAGATTCCATCATCAGAGGCACCAACTTAAGAACACAGTTCAAAGAAGAGAAGATGGTCAAATGCTCCCAGGCTCTTCAGCCAGCAGGAATATGAACAAATTGTTGGCATAGTTAATGCAGAAAGTGAGCACTTCAAAATTGATGTTATCATCCACTTGGGTACAAATGACCTGGCTAGAAACAGTGCCTCTGCAGTTCAAAGGGACTTCCAGATTCTGGGACAGAAACTCAAGCCCACTGTTAACACTATAGCATTCTCAGAGGTTCTACAAGTCCTTGGTAAGGGGACAGAAAGGCTGCATCGCAAAATCAACTTTGCACCAGGTTTGGAGCTATGTATTAAACATGAAGGATTTAGATATATAGGCAACTAGGGAAATAGATGGAACAATAAGAGGCTATACTGTGTTGATGGACTACATCTCTCTGTCACAGGGAAAAGGATCCTAAGTGAAAAATTCAGGCATTATGGGGACAGGCATTTAAACTAGGGAAAGGGGATGAACGAAGGAGAACAACAAGTCCAGGACGTCACTCCCAGCAAAAACATAGCATCATTGGAAACGGCCACACTATTAAACCACACAGGGAGGAGTAGCCTAGTGGTTGGGACAAGGTACTTCAGGCCGGAAGGTCGGCGGTTCAAATCCCACTAGAGGACAGCAACCTTGGGCCGGAAGGACTGGGGTTTCTAGTCCCACAGATGCTCCTTGTGGTCTTGGGCAAGCCACTTAACCCTCCATTGCCCATGTTCCCTGTAAGTATTAGTGTATGTGTCTCAAAATCCCCATGTGTTAAATGTATCCCCCACTTGTGTTGTGACCGCTTTGATTGAAGGATAAGGCGGTATATAAATACCATTAAATAAATAAATAAAATAAATAAAATAAATGCCAAGTGGGAAGAGGCATGTAGAACAAAATCCATGCAAAACACAGTCAAGCCAGAAACAAATGTTGAAAGCAATGAGCACAAATGCTCGAAGCCTAGCCAACAAAATGGACTTGAACATTGTGGCCATTACAGAAACATGATTTAACGAGTTGCATAAATGAGATATAGCCATAGCAGGCTATAATCTATTTATAAAAGATGGAGAGGGTAGAAAAGGAGGAGTAGCCGCCCTATATGTCAAAAGCAATATTAAAGCTGCTGAAACACAGGGGACGTGGGGAAAAGAAGCAGCGCTGTGGATTGTGTTGGAAAGAGGAGATGGCACTATCATCCATACTGGTGTAATCTACAGGCCTCCAACTCACACCAAATAAATTGATAGAGACTTGATTATTGATATTACAAAGTGTGATAAGGAAGCTTATCATAGCTCAGGAAGGAGCTATAGAAAAGGTGAAGTGTCTGAACAAGCAACCTGTCAGTGCTGGTAGAAATGAGAAAACAGAATTTTGCCATAAAAGACTACCAGTCCCAGAATGCACCAGGTTTCCAACAGCCATGAGAGGAGCTGAAGTGAGAAAACGTGTGTTCAATCAAAAGGGCTATGAGGTAATCCCTAAGCACTCATCTCAAAGGGCAGGGCCTGATTCAGCACAGCTGCGCTGTGTTAGGGAGGATCACTCATCTAAGCAGAATAAGAGTAGAGTTTATTCTACAGATGACCATCTTCATGATCACCTTGGATATCCAGAGAATTGTCCTCAGTATCCTGAGAATCAGCTTGAGTTTGATCATCAGTTTCATCTGAAGGATCATCAGAAGCAGAAGCCAAACCGGACGGACAGAGAGGGAAAGAAGCCCTCTGGAAGAAAGAGGAGAAAAGCCTTTGAGAGGTCTAGAAGAGTCCAAAGCAGTACGTATACTGGGAGGTATTCCAAGGGCCAGCATACACCATTGGACTGGGGAAAGCCAGAGGAATGCTTCTGCAGAGCTAGGAATCACCAGAGGCTACCTGTGAGGGAGACGGCTGCACGTGGAAGGGACTCTAAGACCTGTGCCAGAAGGTATGTGAAGAGAGATCCAGTGTCCAGGGATCTGGATTGGAAGGCTGGACATAAGAACTGGACTACATACTGGCCAGGCTATATAGAGAGGAACTCTATCAGCAATGGAAGCTCAGGTATGAACACTGATCTATGCCCTAGCTATAACCTTGAAAGACAGCAGGGAAACAAGTATTCTCCTGAAACTGCTCCATTGAGAGATTCATCTGTGCCAATCCATGATATTGAACCCATGCTTGTTGAACAAGGGGGAATAATAGCAGATGAGGATCCTATTTATATGGACTGTTCTCTGTCTAAACTCCGTTGATAACTTTCTGTTATAAAGTACAGCAACCATCATAAAGAAATACAAATTTGTTCTTTAATCTATTCAGAAAAGCTCCTGAAGCAGGATTTGACACACACAGTGGAAGGCAAGCCAGCTAAGAGGTTTCAGCTGGTGACTGTTAGCAATTAAGCCTTACCTAATTGCGTGTGAGCTAGGAGAGAATCACTTCTGTATCTATGTGGGAAGTAATCAGAAGTTAACCTGAAAAGAACAGTTTGTTTCTTGCTTGGTGGCTTTTCATTTGTTGTTTTCCTGATTTTGACTTTGTTTTTCCAAGTTAACACTGAAAGCAAGTAACCTAATTTATGTGCTACCAAGCATATCTGTGTTGGGAGAAATAACCCCATAAATAAATATCTTATTGGCTTTACCCAAGAGCACAACTAAATTATTGTCAGCAGCTGTGTCTGGTGTGAATGAACTACATTGCCCACAATACCTTGCAAATCATATAGAAATATGCACTTGCCAAGAGTGTGAAGATTCTCACCCAGGCAGCCGTCTGACAAAAGGTAGCCATAAAAGGGGACGTGATCATATTGGTGACTTTAATCTACCCAATGTGGATTGGAGTATTCCTTCTGCAGACCTGGAAAGAAGTAAAAAAATTGTGGATGCTTTCCAAGATGTATTACTAAGACAAATGGTGATAGAACTGACCAGGGAAAGTTCAATGCTGGATTTAGTACTCAACGGAGATAGCGTGTCGAATATCTGGTTGGGTGCCTATATGAGCAGCAGCCATCATCACACAGTGTGGTTTGAGATAAAAGCCAAGATGGAGTCCAATCATAGCAAGCTCAAAGTCCTAGACTTCAAAAACGTTGACTTCAGTAAAATGGCCAAGTGCCTGAAGGAGGAGTTGGCAGGGTGGGAGGGGATAAGGGAAGTGGAACAGCAGTGGGCTAAACTAAAGGAGGCAATAAAAGGGGCAACAGATACATATATAAGGAAAATAAATAAAACAGGAGGAAAAGGAAACCTATTTGGTTTGCCAAAGAAATAGCTGCACAAATAAAGCCAAAAACCACAGCTTTCACAAAACTCAGACGTTTGCAAACAGAGGAACATAGAAAAGAATACAGGATAAAGCTAAAACAGACAAAAAGAGAAATAAGGATAGCAAAATCAATGGCTAAAGATGTGACGTGTGGTGACAAAACGTTTTTCAGTTATATTCGGAAGATCAAGATCAGAGGTGGGGAATTGCAGGACACAAAAGTGCCGACAACAGATTCATGGAAAGTGACATTGAAAAAACGAAAATGCTAAACAAATACTTCTGTTCTGTTTTTACTAAAGAAAATCCTGGAGAAGGATCATCTGTGACTGACAAATATACAAATGGGAATGGAGTAGATACCTCACCATTCACAGAAGATGTGTTAGAACAGCTTGCAAAACTGAAAGTGGACAAGGCCATGGGACCAGATGGGATACATCCCAGTATACTGAAAAAGCTCAGAGAGGTTCTTGCAGAGCCATTAAAGGAAGATTTTAATAGATCCTTGGAGACAGAAGACGTTCCACAGGGCTGGAGAAGGGCTGATGTGGCATCTCTTTACAAAAGTGGTAATAGGGAAGAAGTGGCAAACAGGCCAGTAAGCCTTACCTCGGTAGTGAGTAAAGTAAAGGAGGCGCTCCTGAAAAAGAGAATAGTTGGCTCTCTCGAAATCAATAGGTTGCATGATCCAAGGCAACATGGTTTTACCAAAGGACAATCACGTCAAACAAATCTGATTGAGTTCTTTGATTGGGTGACCAGAGAACTAGATCAAGGGCATGCAATGGATGTGATCTACCTAGATTTCAGCAAAGCCTTTGATACTATTCCTCATAGGAGGTTAGCAATAAACTGAACAGCCTGGGGATGGGTCCCAAGGTGGTGAACTAGATGAGAAAATGGTTGACTGACAGACGACAGAAAGTAATGATAAACGGAACTTACTCGGATGAAAGGAAGATGATTAGTGGCATGCCCCAGGGATCGGTCCTGGGCCCGGCACTGTTCAGTGTATTTGTGAGCGATATTGCTGAAGAATCGAATGGAAAAGTCTGTCTTTTTGCAGATGACATGAAAATTTGCAACAGAGTGGACTCTTCCGAGGGAGTGGATAACATGAGGAAAGATCTACAAAAGCTGGAAGAATGGTCTAATGCTTGGAAGTTGAGATTTAATGTAAAGAAATGCAGTGTCATGCACTTGGGATACATAAACCCAAGGAAACTGTATGTGATAAGGTGTGAGAGGTTGGTGTGCACGGACCAGGAGAAGGTCCTCGGTGTGACTGTTTCTGAGGATCGCAAGGTGGCGAAACTGTGTGACAAGGTGGTGGCAAAAGCCAGAAGGATGCTGGGTTGCATACAGAGAGGAATTACCAGCAGAAAGGAGGCGGTATTAATGCTATTGTATAAGTCGCTGGTGAGGCTTCACTTGGAATATTGTTTTCAATTTTGTAGACCATATCTCACAAAAGATATAAAAAGACTGGAAATGGTTCAGAGGAAAGCGACCAAAAAGATTTGGTGCCTGCACAAGAAGACATATGAGAAGAGACTTGAAGACCTAAATATGTATACTCTAGAGGAGAGGAGGGACAGGGGAGATATGATACAGACCTAGTATTAAAGAACAAACAAACCTTTTTCAAAGTTGGGGAAGCTGTAATACTAGAGGTCATAACATGAAGCTGCAAGGGGGTAAACTGAAAGGGTAAACCAGGAAATACTTTTTCACTGAAAGGGTGGTGGATGCTTGGAATGCCCCCCCGATGGAAGTGGTGGGGGCAAACACAGTGACAGAATTCAAAATGGCATGGGACAGACACAGTGGATCCCTTATAGCAACAGGATAAAATCAAATTAACCTTAACTGTCTGATATATTAACAAACAGGGGTGACCTGCACGGAGCGGTGGGTACACCCCTAAACAAAGGCTTTGGGAGGGGTGACCTGCACGGAGTAGTGGGTGCACCTACTCTTGCCATCTTGCTGGGGAGACTAGATGGACCATACTGGTCTTTATCTGCCGTCATGTGCTATGTTACTATATTATCAGACAATGGAAGTTTATATATAACTTTTATCTTCTCTTCATGTTACGTTTTAAACAATTAATTCGGTCAGAAGTGTGGTTCCTCCAGCTTCCACACACAATCTTCTGACAGTCTCTTCAGCCGCATAGCACCAGCTCTCTCATAACCTTTATCACTTCGGGTTAGCTAGTCTTCAATCTCTGCACAATGCATTTTCCCTGTACCCTTTTTTCTCTGTGGCAGTTCGCTTTGGCGACTTTCTGCACTGGTCAAACATGCACCGGTCTCTGCTTCTCTACCGGAGCAGCGTTATCCGGGAGCGGCAATCTTCAGGATCTATGACGACGGAGCTATATAGATATGTACATAGACAGACCTTAAATATACTATATATACACACCCACATGGCTATTCAGTATTGAGAGAGTTCGTCATTGAAACCAGTCTGCTTATTCTGTTAACATCTGCTCCTCTGCCACTGTGAATTTGAAAGCTACTGCAATCATTTAAAATAATATTCATAACAAATAAAAGCAAAGCAGGGAAGCTAAATAATTCAATGGAGGCAGCTCCGCCATAATGGTTAACAGTGGACAACATCCTTTAACATCGGTGGAGAGGGGAGACCCGAATTCCTCAATGGCAATTCTTTCCGTTGGGGATCTCCTCTGGTTCAGATCATATGAGAAGTTGTGTCATGAAATATTTTATTCACTAACTCAGTTTTATACAAGGACAGTCTTTTTTCAACTGAAAAGCACATGCAATATCCAAACGAGTTTATAATATTGTATATAGCATTAAGTTAACCTGTACATAGTTCTCCCGGTTGTCCCTTGTTGAATTTCCCCGTTCATTGTAAACTCAATGTTACCTGTATGCATTGTAGTATGTTCTTGTTCAATGTACACCGCACTGATTGTAATAGCGCGGTATAAAAGAAATGTTAAATAAATAAAGAAATGTTAAATAAATAAATATGGTTAGACAGCGGAACACTACCACTCTACTGGTTTATTCCATTTTCATATCATTAATAAGCAGAACTTTACCCTCCACTGCCTCAGAAGAAAAGGCCTTCCAGTGATACATTGCCAAGAAAACCCAGAGGCAGCCGGGTCACCAAGAGTCGGCACCGACTTCACAGCACAAAAAAAAAAATAGTAGCGGAACACGTTTTCAGGCAACCCCTCCCCCCCCCCCATGGTCTGCAATTTATCGGTACATCGCTGAGATATTCTCCATGGGGCATCCTCAGGATTTCCGTACACTACCGACTTCACCTGCTCTGGCCAGCAGTTCCTCATGCTAGCTGTCTTTCCATTGCATTTGACATACATGGTATGCCCTTGCTCAGCCCGCATGACATTTCCTGGGACCGGTACTGTTCCACTGAGCAGCTCAAGCCTACTGGCTCTCTTAGGACTTCAGTGCCACCACCAAGAGAAGCCGTCTTTTGCACAGCTCTGTACTTTTTCCTTGCATGATCGTGTTTTTCTCTATTCCACATAAGTGATCCTCAAAGAGAAAGCAATCTTTCCTCCAGTTCATCCATAGCCACACACTAACACCGTGTCCTCCACAACAAAGAATCACATGGCCCCAGAGAGTCAATCGATCACTGTCTCACCGTTTACCGCTCACTTTTTCAAGATACCACTATACTTATTACACTAAAGTATCACCTTTCACAAAAAATTGCATAGCACCAGTTCTCTCATAACCTTTATCACTTTGGGTTAGCTAGTCTTCAATCTCTGCACAATGCATTTTCCCTGTACCTTCCTCGAGGGTCATCTCTCCAATACCAGCGAATCCCAAACACTTTCTGGATTTTCTAACTAAAACAAAGAAAGACGAAAAAGGAAGAACATAACAGGCATCATCCTTTATTTCCTACTTTGCTTCAACCTATCACAGCCTTCGTCGTCACTGAGGGGGAAGGGGGGGGGGGCTCATGTATGCCCAGAGAGACTCTCTAGACTCTTATGGGCTGTAGAGAGCAAGTCTGTACAAGTATCTTGAAGCATGACAACACATGTGTGTGTAGCTGATTTATCCTGCTGTCCATGGAGAACCCCTCTTGCAGGTAAGTAACCTTACTTACTATAAACACATGACCACTTTATTAGCCTAGCTCTTTCCTTTTAAGACACACAAATATGGCCTATCAAAAACGGCAAATGTAAATTTCTGTTGTCTTTGTGTATGAGAAAATAAACTGTTTAAATAAACGGGTGGGGGAAGAGACGTATTTTATTTGTATTACAATCCTTATTCACTTATTGAATTCTAACAATCTCTACATGGACGTCCCACCCCTAAAAAATAAAATGTTAAATTCAAAATCACCGCACAATATTTTTGCTGGCGCTATTGCTTTAATAGCACCCAGCAAGGGAAATGGTTGTAGAACTCTCCAAAGGGGGGGGGGGGGGGGGGCTGGTTACTGCAGTTCCATTTATTTCCCAAGTTCCTGAAGCAGTTCAAGAGTTCAATATTTTGAAACCAAAAGGCATTAATAAAGACATTGATTTTCTCATGCATTATCGGCCACAACAGCCCCTATGGAAGTATAAATTTTACATACTTCGTTATCTGTCGTATCAACACATCCCCACCACGCTATCGAGCTGTAATTGAAAAAAAAAAAAAACTTCCTAGCACACAGACCATCTAGTGCCTACCTAAACTCATAGTATTTAAACACAGTGCAACTACTAGACTATCTTCACTGGACTGATGAAGGGAACAGTTGAACTTTATTTCTTTATGAAGCACATAGAAGAAGCGCACACTTAAAGATTCCTGGCCAAATCACTATATGCGCCTTCAATTTGGAAGGCCCTACCGGACCCGCTCAGAAACATCAGACTTCACCATCTTCAGGAAACACCCGAAGACACACCTCTTCTCAGAGCAGGTCAGCCCCCACCACATGAGGCCCCCCCCCTCCCTGTACGACATTCACTGTATATAGTTTACATGTGTATATAGCTAGGAACCCATAGTTATCCAATGCATGTTACATACTGTATAATCGTTACACTGTAATATTGTTTCATGTACACCTCTTTGACCCGGAGAAAGGCGGTATATAGAAATACAGCTAAATAAATAAATGCAAATGCAATGTGTGCCTTCGAGTCAGTCCTGACTAAATAAAATAAGGCAAATTCAAATCATAATACATAATGGATTTTTTTTCTACAATTCCAATTTTGGATTTATCCAGATTACATGATATTAGGATTATATACATTTACAAGAGAGTTCAAATTCTATGTCACAAATTACAACAAAGTTGCCACTTCGTTATTCGAATATCATCACTCTGAATTTTATTAATGGGGCTTCATCTTTGAGCCACTCTCCAAGAGTTAAATAAGTTATGTTTTATCCTAAACTTGGGAATAGCATTCCAAGAATACAGAAGCAGCTCAAATTCTGACTTTCCAGGTGATTTTGCAAAAGTTACTTTATCTCCCTGTGATTCATATACCCAACTCCGGTAATAATTATCTGTGCTCCATCCTCACTTTGGATAACATTAAGTAGAGTTGGGGGGGGGGGGGCTCCATCAGAAAGGCAGCTGCACACGCCTCTATCAAGTGCAAAGATTGTGGAGCATTCCACAGTCTCATTTAGGAAGTTGCAAATATTCCTTTATTTATTATTCAGCTCATATGCAGCACTGAACAGAAACATGTAAAGATGGTCCCTGCTCATCAGAACTTACAATCTAGTCAAGACAGACAACACTACAGCTGAGGACAAGGATATATCTAGGGGAATGGTAAGGAAACAGAGACTAAGCGGAACCAAAAGTGGACTCAAAGAGGTGGGTTTTCAACCTGGATTTGAAAAGGGCCAGAGATGAAGCCTGACGTACAGACTCAGATAATTTGTTCCAGGCAAAAGGAGCAGCAAGGTGAAAGGATTGAAGTCTGGAGTTAGCAATAGAAGAGAAGGGCACAGATAGAAGGCATCTGCCAAAAAAGTGGAGTTCCCAAGGGTGGGTGTAGGGAGAGATAAGAGAGGAAAGGTAGTGAGGAGCAGCAGAATGAATGCACTTATAGGGCAGTAGACGTTTGAACTGGATACAGAAACAAATAGGAAGCCAGTGAAGCGACTTGAGAAGAAGGGTTACATGAGCATATTGAAGCTGGAAGAAGATTAGCCATACAGCCGAGTTCTGAAGATGACTTTCCCTGACCAGGAAATGCACCCAGGACGTGGTGGTGAGAGCACCAAATCCTAATCCCTAGACCACCATTAATAATTCAAGGCAATTTATCTTCAGGTATGGTAGGTATTTCCCTGCCCTTGGAGAGCTTACAATTTAAGTTTGCAAAAACGGCAATTGAGGATTAAATAATTTGCCTAAGGCCACAAGGAGCATCAGTGGGATTTGAACCCTGGCTTCCTTTGTTTCGAGCCCGTTCCTCTATCCACCAGGTGTCTACTCCACTTCATTAATCTTAAGCACACAAAATACATTTTTGCAAGCACTACAGAGTAGGGTATTAAAGATGTCATAGCAGACTCAGTCCAGCTGAATAAGAGTTGGCCAAATTATAACTCAAATTGTTGTATGCAATGCGGACAGGAAGGGGGGGGGGGATTCATATATAGTGGGGTCCTTCCAGTTAGTGTAATTTTTTTGAAAAAGATATCAGAACTGATAGGTGACACAATGGGTGTGATGTTGAGCCAGACCCAATGTTTTTTTCCTAAATCTCCCCTTGATAGGAGTGAGAAGGCAGGAGGCATGTGACCACTAGAGTAAGTGTGATGGCCGCACAAATAGAGATTGCTAAGAACTGGAAGAGAAGGTGTGCTCTGGACGTGGATGAAGTGCAGAAAAGACTGGGTTGGATTTACAGAATGTCAATACTGATGGCTAAGGTCAGGAAATATGAGGCCAAGTTTCGGGATCAAGAGTGTACTTACGAGATGTGGCTGAAGAAGCAGCAGGAATAACGGACGTCAACATGGCAGAACGATGGATGGGAAATTTAGGGAAGAGGGATGTTCATACTGGGACTGCGGACAGGTGAATATTGAGCAAGTGTCAGGGAACGATTCAGGAAGAGGGAAACAGGAGTGGAGTGCAATTTATGAATCAGTGATTTGTGTGGGGTAAGCTGTTCATGGAACAAAAAAATGTATGAAAAATATAAATTAAAAAAAAAGAAAGCATAGCTAAGTATTCTAAAGTACGAGTATAAGGTGATCCTGATAAGCATAGGGTGACGGCCAAGAAATCAGTTTCTCAAGTATATGCTGACCCCTAACTCTGGGAAGGAAGTACTTGTGCATAAGGTCAGAAGTAAATGTTAAAGGAACTTCTTTACCCAAACGAAACAATACTATATCAGCTGTGGAATGAACATTAACAAAAACACAAATGTGATGTGTGCCTTCGAGTCCATGCTGACTCCTGGTAACCCAGCAGCTCCAGGGTTTCCTTGGCACTGTAACCAGAAGTAGATTGCCAGGTCTTTAAAGTTCTGAGACAATGGAGGGTTGCCCAAGGCTACAAGGAACGCTAGTGGGAATTGAACCCTGGTGTCTTGGTTACCAATCCACTAGGCTTCCCCTCTACTCATAAGCATTAACAGCTATACTCAAATCTGTTCAAGCATGGAGTGAAACTTGAGTCCTTGGAAGCCCGACAGGCTGAGCACTGTTTGTTTCATGCTTATACTGGACTTCCGCCCCCATTTGGTTGACTCATCTATAAGTTAAAATATTAATTTGCACTCTGCAAACTGGCTACAAGCATACAACTAATTCCCAGAATCATTATGACAAAGTGATTTTTCTCCCCTTTCCTTCCTGGAGCTGATGATTTAACATCTCGTTAAAGAGATGAACCATGACACAAGAATGGGACTCAGATGGTGCCTTAATAAGATCTCCATCTCTTGAAATCAGCAGTAACGAAAGATTTTCCAAGTATTTTACACTTAATTCACAGAAAATTATTTTGCCCTTGAGGGAAGAGGGAGATAAACAGACCATATTCATTAGGAAGAATTTTGAAGTTATGCAATACAATGCCACTTGCTGGCCCATGCAAGCAAAAAATAATGAGTTTACTTTTCAACATTTCGGATAAACATCTATCTAGTTAATTCACACTACTTAAAGACTTTACAAGTTTTACTGAGTCACTATGAAATATAAAGTTCTGATGTCAATCATAGTTGAATTGACGGCATCGTATTAAAAGATTACACCATAAATCCTCTTCTAGCTTCTCCACCTTAAACTTGTATGTATTATTCTCTCAGGTATCTCCCAGAAAATTTCAACAGACTTACAACCAAGAAAACAACTGCCCTGGAACTCAGAGATTGAGCATTTCATGCCCAACTTATGCCCTTCCTGAGTTTTCATAAACTAACATCACTGGGAGATGCTGAAGCATTTGAGTGGTAATGTGTTTAGTAATCAAAGATCCGCAAGGGTTCTGTCCAGAGATGGGAAACTTTTTTTTTGCCAAGTTTAGAACCTAGCAAACATTTAACCATAATTTAGACAAAACCAAAACATTTTGTAAAGAAAAGTTAATTGGAATTCTGATGACTGAGGGAAAGTAGGAACTTCTATCAGGATAAGAGCTACCCAGCAGACTTTGGAGGTCCCAAGTCTCTGAGCAACACACACATTAGTTGATGGCATCTAAGGGTTTACAATGGCACTTAAAAAAAGAAAAATGGCCACAGAGAGCACACGGTTTGGCTTGGAGAACTAGCCTAGAGTTGAGAACCAGGGATACCAGAGTTCAAATACTGCTGACAATCCTTGTAATCTTGAGCATGTCATCCAACTCCACTGCATCAGATACAAGGTGACATTTTACTTACCAGTTAATGTTCTTTCCTTGAGTTCTGCTAGACCAGTCCAGACAAGTGGGTTGGGTTCCCCTACAAGCAGATTGGTGAAGACAAAGAACCAATGAAAAGTCCAGGTTTCAAGGACATCACTCCCATGCCTCTATTTGCCTTAGCCACCAGAGGTCCCTTCAGTATATGTCCCAAAGCATATGGGAGAAACATGGCAAGCCTCACACAACTTCAATTGTGGGCAACAATGAGTAGTTAACAGTAGAAAACTATGTACAGGAAAGCATAAACACAAGGCTATCAGTAGAAGATGAACCTGCAGAGCCAAGTATAAAAATCCTAGCAAGACTCAAGGGTACCACAGCAGAACAGAACAAATACAGTTTCAGGGGCGGGTCCTGGACTGGTATAGCAGGACTAAAAGAAAGAACATTAACTGGTAAGTAAAATGTCACCTTCTATATCGTCCTGCTAGATCAGTCTAGACAAATGGGATATACCAAAGGTACAACTCCACTGGGCAGGAACAAGACACAGCAACTCGCAAAACTCCGCCTGCTCCTTGCACCAAAGTCCAGCCAATCAGGCCCCACTTGCCGCCTTTTAAAAAACAGCACAACAGACGCACCTGCACCTGGCGGGTCTGCGCCTGAGGGCCTCACCAGAGGGCCCTTAGGCATGGCTCTTGAGTGGAGCACTTGAGATCCATTTGAACTGCCTGCTTGAAATATCGCCAAGACACCTGCCTGAAAACACCAGCCCACGGTACAGGACGCAGCTAGCAACAAACGAATAACCACAAGCCACAGAACCCAACTGCAACGTAAGTAAACCTTGCATCACTTTATACTAGCGCCTCGCATCATATTTATAGAATAATCTGCCCTAATTTCTCATTAGGTATCAACATGGGTAAAAAATACAATGCTTATACTCTTCCTGCTATTCCTGCTTCTCAAAAGCAAGTACACAAACACTGGTGAAGCCAACCTACCTTCTCTTACCCGCCTGATACCAATTATGCAATCAGCCAGGTATCCACATTATAGGATAAGCATCAATTTAAACTCAACTCACCATAGCAGCCCCGTAGATTAATCCACATTACCCAACTTACCCATAAGGAAACAACTCAACTGTGCTTTAGTCAATGCTCAATCATTCTGTAACAAATTTAACACCATATTGGATTACATACAGAACCAGAACATAGACATTATGTGCGTCACGAAAACATGGCTCACTGACACTGACAATGTCATTATAAACCAAATCACATCACAACAATACACAACTCTACAAGACCCTCACAAAGAGGTGGAGGCGTGTTAATCATTGCAAAGTCACACCTGAAATTTAATACCACCTTCCAATATGATAACTATATCAAACAAGCATCTAGCACTCTGCCTCATATTCAGAGCCCCAAATACTAACGAACCATCCTGGAACAAGTCTGCTCCCATACCACCCAGAATAAACCTCTCATCTTAGGGGACCCTAACCTCCCATCTCTACCTGTTCAGGTAGAAGATACCTCATTGGACGCTATGAAAGACCTGCAATACAATTAATAAATAAATTTCCCAACCCACAAGAAGGGAGGAACTCTTGACCTTATCTTCGCACCAAACCAATACCACATCAAAGACCTTATGACACACATAACAGTCATCCCAATCCCATGATCTGACCATCACATGATCAACTTCTCCATAATATGGAAATTACACTTACCTGGTAATTGATGTTCCTTGAGGGAGTACAGTTCAGTCCTCCACCACTGGGTAGTGCACCTCCTCCTGCAACATGGAGACTGGACAAGTCAAACTTGTGACATCACCGGGTATATCCTGCTGGTCTTCTCCCATGATCCCCCAGTGACCTACTGTCAAAGCAGACTCAAAGGAGCAAATGTTTATGTTTATGTTTAATAAAACTTGATTGACCGCCCTTCACAATAAAAGCAGAGCGGTTTACAATGCATAAAATCCATTAAAAATAGGGCACAAAGCCAGTAAAGGAAAAGGAAGTTACATATTTAAAAAAAAAAGAGAGACAGAAAGGGCAAGAGAGGGTAGGGAGAGAGGAGTAAGGCTATAGAGAGGGGGGAGAAGTGGGGAGGTCAAAGGCTAGGGAAAAGAGGTGGGTTTTTAGCTGCTGTTTAAATGCTGAATGGGAAGACTCTAATCGGATAGCAGAGGGGAGGGAATTCCATAGTGCGGGACCTATAAAGAAGAAAGCTGAAGAACGAGTAGATTGTAAGTGGGCAGCAGAAGGAGGGGGAAGGATGAGCCGGTTTAAGTGGAATGAGCGGGGGGTATATCTGGGAGTGTGAAAGTGGATTAAGTCAGCTAGATATTGTGGGGAGTTGGTGTGGAGGGCCTTGTGAACCAAAGTAAGTAATTTGTATTGAGAGCGGAAGGGAACAGGTAACCAGTGTAAGTGAATAAGAAGAGGGGTTATATGGTGAGAATGAGATGAGTGAGAGAGAAGGCGGGCTGCGGTATTTTGGATTCTTTGAAGACGGTATAAATGAGAGGAGGCCAAACCAATAAGGACAGAACAACCAGTTAAAGTACTAAATACAAAGCTATGCTCAAACTTCAACTTTAAAATCACAGAGCCCCAAAAAGAAAGGCCGAAAACACCCTCCTCCGTGCCCCTGTCCCCCTGCGCACCAAACAGCGGAAGACAGAGAGCTAGAAGGAAGGAGAACTAAGGAAGAGTATAGGCAGAAAAGGTTGCTCTCGCGATTACCTGCCAATCAGAGCCCGTTGCCGATGCTAGGATCCGAAAGCACACTCGGAACTGACGCCTCGCGTCTGAAACATCCATCCCCGGGCGGGAATGAGGACTGAACTGTACTCCCTCAAGGAACATCAATTACCAGGTAAGTGTAATTTCCATTTCCTTATCGGTCCTACAGTTCAGTCCTCCACCACTGGGATGTACCAG
Source organism: Ichthyophis bannanicus (assembly GCA_033557465.1). Lineage (NCBI taxonomy): Eukaryota > Metazoa > Chordata > Amphibia > Gymnophiona > Ichthyophiidae > Ichthyophis > Ichthyophis bannanicus. The sequence goes on from CM066042.1 coordinate 233,987,144, forward strand.
AGCAGTAATCATTGGGAGGGACCTATCCAGTCGGCTCGGCCCCTAAACGAACAGAGCAGACACCGACCCCAGCCCGCTCCTCACGTCAACAGGCGGTAAGCCAACCAGGAAGACACGACCGAGAGCCCACTTGGATCCTCTTCACTGGTGAAAACAGCACAGAACTCTGCCCCAAGCAGCGCTAGTGCTTCAGAAAGACAAACTCGCCATCGCAAACACACTGAACGCCCTAGAAACAGACCTACTGAGAAGGCTACCGGAGCTCCGCCTGAAAAATCCGCTTGAGCTCCCCCTTGGCTCTCGACCCCACCAGGGTGTCAAGTGTTAGCAACCGCTGCTCTCCCGCAGAACCCGCCTCCACGGAGGGACAGGCAGCGAAGAGACCTCCCAGAAAGCAGCGGAACCTTCACCTAAGGTCCAAGAAACGCAGGTTACAAGCAAAGTGTTCTTGTGTAAGTCCCAAACCGACAACTAGGATTCCATGAGGGAGAACGGAACCGAGGTCCATCCAGACAGAGGTGGGAAGCAAAATGAGGGAAATGGAAAAAACACCAGCGTCAAACACCCTATTTTTCACACCTCTTAAGGGCTTTATTCTTTGCAACACAAAGTAGCTCTACAGCTATGTCCTGGACCAGTTGGAGTCTTTTTAATTGAGAATGTGGAATGCAGCTAAGCAATGAGTTGCAATAAACCAAGCGTGATCCACCAAGGGCATATAAGAGGGTGTCAAGTGCCCCAGAGTCCAGCGTTGTTTCAGAAGATGTGGAGTCTTACATGGTGTGACAAAAAAGAAAGGAGACTCTGGTAGCCACGCCCACGACGCAATGCCAGTAGGCCAACCGCTTACATCACCTGGATATGCCCTCCGGAATTGGAGGAACCATGCAGAAGTAGCAATCGCCGACGTGATCCATGGGCCCTCTCCAGATCATTGGAACCGCAAAAGACTTTGATGGTCTTTTCCCATCCATCCACAGCCTGAGATCTGCTACACATGTATTGCAGCATATGTGTGGCGCCTAGCTTTTATCCTGATCTTTTATTCTGCAGCCAAAATATAAATTGTAGGCTTTCTGAACCGCCACAGTCATATGCCATTTTTGTGATGTAAAAGTCACATCACCACAACTAGAGCAGAAATTATCTGCATGATTAACACCAGTACGAGGAATCGCCAAATATGCTGTGAGTGACCTATCGGTATAAAATAAATATATGTCTTTTTTTTTTTTTTTTTTTTTTTTACTGTCAAGCGAGGCAAATTTAAGTAGTGACTGCATCAACTGGTTTTGGACAGTTATTTCGATTGGTTGCAAGTAAAGATTATGCAAGCTCACGCAAATGTTGCAGAATACACTTGTAATGGTCCCCACTGACTAATGAAGAGCACATATCTTAGCAACCAGACCCAGTCAGCCATTTTCACTATGACCTCTGAAAGGCATAGAATGGACCGGGCCACGGCACCGTACCAATGCGCCGACGCTATCCAGTAGCCTCATATGTCCTCTGCTAAACATCGACCCGTCGCCGCAGACTGACAGGTCGCCATGAGATCCAATATGGGCTGACCGCATCTGAGCACACGCGGCGCGCACACCGCCTGATGCAATCTCACTCCTCCGGCAAACACTCGGACCCCGCTAAGGACATTCGCCACCACAGTGTCCCCACCGAAACGCAGGCCGCCAAGGCTTCAACCGCGCACGCTGTCCCTTCGCTCGGGCCACCCTGACCACCCGACCGACTCCACCCTGCCGATCGAAATAGGCCACCATCCCGGAGATCTCAGACAGCACCTACAGCGCTCGATCCGCTACCGTGTCCGCGAACGCCTGCCACGGCTGACGTACCGCGTACCGTTCCAGTCAGACGATGGAACACTGGGCGTGCTGCGTACACTAAAACGCCTTGTGCATAAAGGATCCCCAAAATGTAGCTGAGTCTAACCACGCTCCGGCCAAGCTCCCGGAAGAAAGGGACAGAACCTTATAAAAAAGAAGTGGGGACAATTAGGAAGGCTTTCCTGTTTGATTATTCTTTTTTTTTTTTTTTTTCCTTTTTACAACTCCATAAGGGCCACAAGGCACACAACCGAACAGGGCATTGTCCAGAGAACGCAAGGCCCCTCCTCCAGGCTGACTCCACATCCACAGCCTAAACCGGCAGTCACCTTGGCTGATGCCGAGCAGCGCGGAAGCCAACTTGTAAGCCCAGCATATGAAGTATGCCTACTAGTACAGCATTCCAAAATGGAGGGACATGTAACCGGACGGCTTTGAATATGAACCTACAGATATCCCGGTGCTTGCTCCAAGACAAGCACTGTGCAGCCTACTGGTCTTCTCGGAGCACCGCCACGACTCGAAGACCTAAACCGGCCAGCAAAAGACGACGTACGCTGGGCCCGAAGGAACCTGGTTGAACGGATCCCAGCACTCCCTGTATCGTTAGGATCGAAGCCTCCCCCCAAGGACTCAGCTCTGGCTGGAACCGGCTGAGCATAACTCCAGGCCCTGCGGCGAGCCCCCACGAAGAAGTGGGACGCAACGATGCCTTGAGGAAAGGGAAGGCGCAATGGGTGAAGCAAGTTGCTAGCCGACCAAGGGAGTAAACCCCACACGCGCACCTCAACGGAAGGACGGAAGAACCGAGGATTCTGGTCCCACAGGTGCGCCTGCTAGCCTTTAACAACATACACCTCCGCAGATACAACCACCTTAACTTGTGAGCACCTTCAGGGGTAAGGGGAATAGACGACAGCCTCCGACTGTGGACCACCTTGTCTTGCACAACAGACAGCAGCACCCCACCAAACAAATGATTGGGAATATATGACCTCAGAACCCCAAGGCAGAGGTAAAACAGTAGAACGTGCAGTGGACGTGAATTTCCAGATCTGCCAGCCCCCCTGCCCACATTGAGAAGAGGCAGAGAAGAACTGGACCGGCGGATCTGGAGGCCCAAACTCCTCAGGATGGCCCCGTCTTGCATTGGCAACCCCATGCAACACCATGACAACCCCGCTCACGATATCCCAAGTGATCTCTGTCATTGCTGCAACAATCACCTGAGCATGAGATCACAGACGGAACACGGACATGCAGACGCACTCAAGGAGAGTGCACCTAAGTAGTATGAGCCTATCCAACATCCAGCACCACATGTCCAGGTGTCCCACTCCTGTCACCCAAAACACAGGACGCTTGAACCTAGGTGACCGTCATAGCAAAGACAGGGAGGCCTGACTACCGCTATCAACCCTTCCAGGACCCTGGAACACTAAGCCCCGGACTGTGCCATCCAGCAACACTTCTCACGATCCCCAGCAGGGGCCTTTCCCCAGATGGCCCAGATGGGCAGTGTTCCCGCCAAATGGGCAAGCTGCGCTCTGATAACATAGTGCAGAAAACCAAATCAAAGTGTCTTAACCTAGCTAATTTTTGTCTAATAGTGATCATTCATAATATCAGCCAGGCTCAATCATAACATTAGTATTAATGATCTCTAAAGATTGAACAGTTACTAATGTAACACTAATTGGGTTTTTTTTTTTGTTTTGTTTTTTAAAAGAGCTTCAAAGGCGATCTTGGAAACTGCAGACCAATGAATCTGAGTTCAGTGCCAGTTAAATGATAGAACTTGTTCTGAAAAGCAGCACCAAGCTGTCTTTTCAAAGGGTTAATAAACATGTGATTAAGCCAAATGATATGTATCTGGATGTTTTAGAAGGTACTTGACAAAGCCCCTTATGAACTTCTCCTGAGGAAGGAGATGATGTGCTATTATAGAATGGGAAATGGATCAAAAACAGGAACACAATAGGACTAAATGGCCAGTTTTCTCACAGGAGACCCGTAAATAGCGGAATGTCTCGGGATCTGCACTGGAACTGGCATCTGGTAACATCTACTGCACTGAAATGATCTGGAAAAGAGATCAGCAAGCATGGCGATCAAATTTGCAGATGGCATAAGGACATTTAGAGGCTGTCTGCACAATTTCCAAGCGTATAAACATGGAAATAGCATCCTTATGTAAATGACAATTTCAGAAAGGGCTCAATTTGTAGGTGGTTGTGCCGCCGATGACCCTGAATGGCCAAATCCTAGCACGGAAACCTGCTGCTGACAGACGTCACTAACTGCCAGAATGCAGACAAAGGTAAAGGCACCCCCCAAGAAGTAAAAACCCAAACCAATCACATTGCATTCAAAGAACTATAAACTATCATGAAATTAAAAGGAAATTAAAATTAGAATTAAAATTAAAAGTAACAGCAAAAGGAAGTCCTTATCTGGGTGTAGCCGCGTGGAACAGCGTCGTCTGCTCAAACGCGGGGCTGCTCCGCTCTCCGCCACGAGGCCTCAGCCCTGCCGAGAAAATAGCACCAATCCGAAGCAGGCCCGTTTGGCGCCAGACACCACAGAGGCGGCAAGAGCTCAGAGCCCCTCCATGCGGACTCGAGAGACTCCCTTGTGGCGTCGGGATGCAGCAGTTACCCCGCTGTAGCTGCGGGGTGAAGAGCTGTCCAGACACGCTGCTGCCTCACGCCACCAGAAGTAGCAGACGCTGCGAGCCCCGGCCCACCGGCTAAAGAACCTCGAACGGCCTGAGGCTCCCGCCGCGATGGGAATCTGCCGCATGGACACTGCCAAAATGCAGGTGTTCCACAGAGCTCTCCCCCGTACAGTCCTGGGGGAGAGATCATCACCGGGCACAGAGACCGAAGAATCCCAAGCAGAGAGGCTAGCTGGCAGCGTGAACTTTGAAAAGGGACAGAACCCCCCTTTACACTAAGGCAGACTAGGTGAAAATAAATAAAGTAAAAGTAAATGAAATTAAATGAAAATGAAAATGAATACAATTTACAGGATTACACCTAAAGAAGGGCAAAAGAAATGCAAGGTAAATCAAATCCTGACTAACTGCTCCTAAACTGCTTCTCAAGTGAGCCCAGCACCTAGGCTCACTACGTCCTCATGCTGCATGGAGACTGGACACACTGGGGGATCATGGGAGAAGACCAGCAGGATATACCCGGTGATGTCACAAGTTTGACTTGTCCAGTCTCCATGTTGCAGGAGGAGGTGCACTACCCAGTGGTGGAGGACTGAACTGTAGGACCGATAAGGAACTCCTGATAATGAAGGATGCATCTGAGCCAACAATCAAGGGAAAAAAGAGATTCCGATCCTTCAACAAAGATAAATTCTTAGAAGTGCTACCAGCACTTGACCAACTCGCAACAGACCTTGAAGCCACCATTACTAACCGGCACAATACACTCCATAATGCTGTAATCGCACCAGACAAACCAATCCGGAACAGGAGGAAACAAAATGCCCCCTGGTACTCTACTGAAATCAATAAACAGAAGAAGCAACTACAGAGAATGGAAAGGCTATGGGGCAAACTAAAAGTCAACATCACCTAGCAAAATACAATGAAATGCAAGTCCTATACCATGAAACAATAAATAGCTTACAAAAAGGAATACCACTCAAACCTAATAATGAAATCCATTAACAGACCAAGGGAGCTCTTCACCATAGTAAACGGTCTAACAAAAGAACCAATGGAACCAGATGATCCAAACTCAATTTCCTCACAAGACCTGGCAGACTTCATACAGCTGAAGTACACTCAGACACCACTTCAAAAACCAACCAAATCCAACTCACACCACACCTCAGAAGCTACATGGGAAACGTTTCACATCCCAACAAGAAAACAGATTAAAAATTATAACCAATATTAACACAACAACCTCACCCATTGATCCATGTCCAGTTAACTGGATTAAGCAAACAAAAGAATATCTAATACCATACATGCAAAACATCATTGAATCATCACTCACACAAGGATACCTCCCCCCTCAACTCAAGCAAGCCTCTATTAGACCAATCCTGAAGAACAATAACCTCAACAAAAAGGACCCAAGCTCCTTCCGCCCGATATCTAGTCTCAAGTTCACAACCAAGATAATCATAAAGATAATACAGTATCAACTTCAGGACCACATAGTCACATATGCCCCGTTGGACTCCCACCAGTACGGATTTAAACAAAATCAGTGTAGAAACACTGATTACATCTCTTATAGACACCTTTGCTACAGGCATAGACAATTACTACATGGCTCCGTGTTATGCTTTATAGATATCACCGCTGCTTTTGACTCTTAATCACAACATACTGCTACAGAGACATTGAAATACAGGAATGAATGGCATAGTCCTAAACTGGTTTCTCTCTTACCTGTCCCATCATAACCAGCAAGTCAGAACCAAAAAGAAACAGTCCAAACTACACAATGCCAGGATGTTCCACAAGGCTGCCCTCTCTGCACTGTTATTTAACATATATATTCAACCAATATGCAACATTATAAGACAGCACAACATCCACTATAGAATATATGCAGATGATAAAATGATATTCACCCACATCAACATCAATCACCCAGATTATACACAAATCATGGTATACCTTGAATCAATGGCAGAGTAGCTCAAAGGACAGAATCTCTCCATAAACTTTAAAAAATCTGAAATGATGCACATCACCAGAAATACTAAATTCTCCCCACCAGACTCCCTCAAAATCCTAGACAACATCCTAACCAATAAACAAGAGGTCAAATATCTGGGAGTAACCATCGACCATCACCTCAGTTTTCAACCTCACAAAGACGACGGCCAGATCAGCCTACCACAAGTTGAGGACACTGCACAAACTTAAACCACTTCTAACAGACAATGACTTCAGAACAGTATGCCAAGCCATAGTAATCCCCGTGATCTATCATGGCCTTCCTAAGAAAACACTCCCTTTGCAACTGGTGCAAACACTGTTGCAAGAATCATTACAGGCACTGCAAAATACAGCCACATAACCCCTACACTCCACCAAACACACTGGCTTCCTATCACCATCCGTACTAAATACAAGAACATCATAATTTTCAAAATACTAAACAACCCTATCCCCAATGTCCCTTCATCCACTAATCAAGAAAGCACATCCAACCAAAACGAGAAGAGGTGCAGACATCAACATCCTGGAAACCCCACCAAGATTCAGACCATCAAAGCAATCCACTTGCAGTAGAGCCTTCTCTTTGTACGCTCCCCAGCTGTGGAATAACTTGCCTGCCTCAAGATGTACAATTAAAGACCTCCTAGACTTCAGGAAAGCCATTAAAACTCACCTCTTCCTCGAATGGTCCTACTTAGGAGAATAATGCCACTTTGCAATAATACAACTGTATATAGCAGACAACTGTTAAATGTAGCAGTAACACATCAATCTGCAACAATGTTTCTGTATATAGTTAGCAATTGTTAAACGTATCATTTACCCCTCATATTCCTCCAAATTTAATCCTTTGTTTCATGAAAAAGCTTGTTGCTGTTTTTGTTCTATGTAAACCACTTTGAATTAACAATAAAACAGTATAGAAAACCTGTTAAATAAAGTAAATAAATAAAACCCTTGGCCAAAGGCAGTGTCCGCCCACACCTGGGCATCCAAGTGCTAATATATGTGAAAAGTGATGCCCATGTTGTTTGCCTGACAAATGTCTGCAGGCGCTACCAAGCTCCACTCTGCCCACAAGGACCCTTGTGCTCGGGTAGAAAACCCTCTGTAACCGGCCAGTTCTGCAATAGATACGCAAAGAATATGGCCTCCTTAATCCAGTTTCCCAAAGTCAACTTCACCACTGCTTCACCCCTGTGCAGACCAGCAAAGAGGATAGAGGGGGAATCCAGAGTAAATCTCATTACAATAATCAGGTTTTGAGATTACAAGAAGAGTGATGATAGAAGCAGAAGAAGGGACTGAACAGATCATATGTGGCATAAGGTGTAGAAGCACCATTTTATAACAGCACTGATGTGGGTATGGAACATGGGAGCTTAATCAAGAGTGACCCCGAGATATTTGAGGGAGGGCACCACAGGAATAGAATAACTGTTAGGAGATGGTGAGGCAGAGGGTGAAGAGAGACCATGTGATCATAGTGCCAACGTTTTAGAGGGGTTAAGTTTTAGATGGTTAGGGGGAAACCAAGATGTCACCACTACAAATCAAGTGTTGAGGGGAGAGGGGTCTGGAGAGCAAGGGTGTGTGCGGAATAGCAGAAGGATATCGTGCACATAAAATTATGCAGAGAAACTCTGCTGCTGAATCACAGTGGCAAGAGGAGCCAGGAAAATGTTAAAGAGGAGGGGGGCAAGGACGGACCCCTGGGGGACACCACAGGAAAGCAGAGAATGAGCAGAGGAGGAACCCAGGAAGGAAATGTGATAGGAGCAAGAAGAGAGGAAAAAGTGGAACCCATGTAGAATAGTGCCACTCAGACTGACAGAGGAAAGGCGTGATAAGAGAAAAGAGTGATCCACAAGGTCCAAGGCAGAAGAGAGATCCAGAGAGATAGCCAGTATAATGTCACCCTTTCCAATGAGATATGTGCTTCATTGAGAACTGACAAAAGGATTGTTTCAGTGCTATGTCCAGCTCTAAAACCTGACTGACATAGATGCAAGAAATTAGTTCAATTGAGATGAATGGATAACTGAAAGAATACAAGTTTTTTTTCCAGAAGTTTTTGAAAGGAAAAGGAGATTAGAAACAGGGTGGAAATGATCCCCAACTGGGCAGAGACTCACCAAGATGGCCGCGATGCGTTTTCTCTAGCCAGATGCCCAAGCGGAAAGAAAAGTTGAGGGTTTTCCCCTCTGAGCCCCAACTACCGGTTACCGGCCCGATGGACCGTTTTATTCAGCTTTCACTGGACCAACGACAGGAGATACGAGCCAGCTTGGCTGCGTCGAAAGAGGAGGTTTCGGCGTTGCTGTCGGACAGTAAGACTTCTCTCTCTCCTGTGCAGAGGATCCAGTCGCCCTGCCCAGCTGTTCTGGATCCACCCCCTGCTGCTGCAAAGCTGTTGTCTCCCGCAGAAGATACTGCCAGTGCCGTTGAAGAGGAGTTTGCAGGCGGTTTGGCTCCATTGACCCCCGAGGACATTGGGGAGGCTTCGGGTGTGGAGTTGACGGTGGATGTTCTGGTGACTCCTTCTTCAGAGAGCAAGTTGCTTCCTCGGTCTGTATCTACCCCTTTCATGTTTGGTCCGTCTACTCTGGTACGTCCAAAGGTTTTTACGCTGGAATCCATATGGGAGGCCATTGCATCTCTTTCCATGACGATTCAGTCTCAGACCTCTGCTTTATCCTCCCGAGTTCAAGAGAATGAGGCCAATATTCAGAATAATGCTGGAAAAATTGAAATGGCTGTCTCTGCTTGTGAACAGATGAAAACGCAATTAAAAGATCTGGGAACCCAGTTAGAAACTGTCTCTGAAACATCTTCTGTTTTGTGAAAAAAGATAATGGGGCTATCAAATACAAACTAGAGTTATTGGAAAATGCCTCTAGGGCCACTAATCTGCGAGTTTTAAAATTTCCCAAAAATGTCTTGATATGTTCAAACGGTACTTGTTGGAGATATTAAAAGTCCCTACAGAATTGTTTCCCCACTAAACAAGGTGTACTATTTCCCTCGGCGTAAGAAGAGTACTGACGTTCCAGTAGCGGTCTCTAACGTGGACTTTGACATCCTGAATGTATCTGGCCTGCTCGAAGATACCGGAGGGGAATCTTGCACCTCTTCAACTTTACTGGTGCAATGTGCATTGATCTCTGACAAAGAATGGCTCTTAAAATTGTTTTTTAAGAAGCATGTGGAGACTTTTCTTGGTTTCACCATATCTCTGTTTCCTGATTTGACTAAAGACACCCAGAAGTGGCGGAAACAATTTCTTTTTCATAAATCTGGAGTGCTACAAATTGGGGGGGGGGGGGCTTTTTTTTTATATGTTTCCCCTGTAGATGTCTGATAATAGTTAATTCCATTAGATATTATTTTTCCGATCCCATTGATTTGGATACTTTCATTAATGCCAGACTTCCCTCTGTGGTATGCCCAGAATAATTGGATCTTCCTCTCATTAATATTATGTCTAGGGCACTTTGTGGTCACTTGGTTCTAAAAATTGTTATCTTGAATGAATTATACTTTCCAGAGAGCTCCTGCTCTGGTTTAGTTGTCTTTTCTCCATCCTCCAAACATGTGGGCTGCGACTAAGTTTTGTAGGATTGAGTTGTACTGACTATTATTGATTGTGTTATTGTTCGTTTCACCTACATGCGCTTTTTTCTCTGCAAGATTGTAGTTTTATTCTTGCTGTTTTGTTTAAAATTCAATAAATATATAATTTAAAAAAAAAAGAAACAGGGTGGAAATTAGAAGGGAGAGAAGGGTCAAGTGTTGGATTCTTCAAGATATGGCGAACGATGGCATGCTTCCAGCACTGGGGGAAAGTTCATGAAGAAAGACTATTGTTGAAGAGGAAAAGAACGAGGAGTAGAAATGCTAGAGATGCTTCAGGAATCCAAGTTGAAGGAATGGGGTCAGAGGCGCAGGTGGTTTTGTAGGACGACGTAATAGCCTTGGTTGGAGATGATATGGTGATAAATTGTGATCAGACATGAGAAAAAATGGGGGTTGTAGATGGATTACTAAGGGCAGAAGGAGAAGATCCGGCAGTAGGAGATTGCCACGAGGAATCAGGAGAGACAAACTCAGTACACAATTGAAGACTCTTTTCAGAGAAGTAATGAGCGAGTCCTTCAGCTGTCAGTGCAGTCATGAGAAGACTGGAGGAAGGGGGATAAAGAAGATGGGAGACCAGAGAGAAGTCTTTTAGGCTGATTTCTGACAGTAGCTATAAGGCTGTGGTAGTAATTCTTCTTGGCAGTAAGAATGGCCTGTCAATAGGTGGAATGAGTCTGCTTGAACGAAGTGGAAGAGGAAGGGGAGCGCTGACAACGCCAGATGCATTCCACCCTTCGCAGATGGCACCAAAGAATGTGTAGGCCAGGGTGGAACCAGGGATGCCGATGCAGACTGTAAGGATGAGATTTAGAGGTCAGGGGTGCAAGTGAGTTGACTGTTGTGCCAAGAAAAGAGTTTCAAGTGGATGCTTGCTCATTGATCGGGAGAGTTTGAAAGGAACAGCAGGTCAGAGGATGGAAAGGCTTGCAGGGTGGAGGGTGTAATGAGGCGCTGAAGCTGAGGGGGGGGAGGCTGAAGAAGTTGGAGGCAGCAGAGGAGGTAGGGTGGAAGATCTGGAAGAAAATAGCATAGTGGTCTGTCCAAGGGAGAGGCAGGCTCCGAAAGCTAGAGAGCTGCAAGTGGGAAGAAGAGGTAGTAAGGAGGAGGTGTGACCAGCTGAGTGTGTCGGAAAAGGAACATGTGCTAACGAAAGGTCATAGATCTGAGAAAGAAATGCCCTATCACGAGGACAGGTGGGGAAATGCAGTTGAGGTCTCGATCATAGTGGTTAGGAGAGAGTCCCATAGATGAGGAGATAATGAAGGAGGAGCATAGACAAGTAGGACATGAAAGGCATGTGGTGAGGAGAACTGAAGAAGGTGGCATTCCAGGTAATGAATAGTGGAAGAAGAAATTTCCGTGATATGGAGAGAATGTCTCGGAATATACCAGCAACCCCCCCTCCCCCCCACACACACACAAGATCTGGTAGTGTGAGAGGTTGACAAGGCCGTGAAACCAGAAGGGAGACAATGGTAAAGTATTGCTTCCTCTCCATTTCAGAGTCATGTGTCTGAGAGGAACAGGATGTCAAGAGTGTTGTATTATCAAGTCACATAATAGGTTTGATTTGGACCAGATGGGGCGACAATTGAGTGCACAAATGGCAGTCAAATGAGAGGCAAGAGGCGCAGAAATCAAATCCGGAGAAACTAATATGGGACATGTCACGAGAACCTAAGGTCGTCACTGAGCTTGAAACATAAATGCTGCAAGGTTGGAGGGGATTGCCCCAGATAACAGAAATTAGTAAGGCATGTATAAAGAAAGAAAGGAGGAAGATCAGTACCTTCTTCAGCGGAGGTGCACAATAGAGGTAACAGGTATCCGAAGCAGGTTGCACTGAGGGAATCAGAGAACTACTTGAGCCGCCCCAAGGAGCAGAACAGTGGGAAGCCACTGGCGTGTTTTTATTCTTAGAAGCCAGGACCTACTTGATCACGTGGGGAAGGACAGTACTGACGTCAGACCCAGATGTAGAAATCAATTTGCTCAGGAAATCTACAGGGTAAAACAGGAGGGAAAATATAACTGGTAAAGTACAACTTAGTATACAATACAGTCACAACAGCAAGAAACAATAGCCATGGCACGGGAAGGCACTGCCGTGTTTTTATTCTTAGTAGTGTGGTGATGAGAGTGACCAGGAAAGAATGGAAATAGAAGAAAATGGTACTTGTGCCTTTAAAACTACTGACAGCCAAGCTTTGCACAGAGGGAGAAAAACTACTTTGAAAAAAAGTCAAGCCAAGACAAGCCACGCCCTAGCTCTGACGAGGAGGCAGGCTTGCTTACTGATTATGAGCACACGTGCAAAGAGAAAGGTGTGGCAGAAAAGAAACAGGTTTTTAAACCCGTCTCCAAACAGAGCACGAGGGAGAAGAAGAGAGAGAGCACACGGAGCTTACAGCATGCCCAGAGGAGTTCCCAGGAGGAAGAGAGTTCCCAGGGGGAAGGAGCTCAGAGAGTTAGGAGAGCTGAGAGCCACGAGGAGGCTGACTTCCAGTTGCTGAAGCCTGAAAGCAGAGAAGGAAGCACTCCATATCTGAGAAAAACTCCCAGACCTAAAGCCAGCAGACGGTTAGTTGGAAAGGCTACAAACCAGCTGGAACAGGTGCCTCTGTCCAATATCCAGGACCCTATGCTGAGAGGTCCAACTGCTAGAAGGTGGGTGGATACGTTCCTTTGGGGAAAGAACCATAACCCAGCCACAAGCAGGGCAGTAAATGTGGACACAGTAGAGACTTTAAAGCAAGCATCAGAGGGAGGGAAAGCTCACTCCTCAAATGTAAATGTTCATGACCAGAAACAGAAGTTATGGGATGAGTTTTATGAATGCCTACAAGCCAGAAAGTTTGAAGAAGCTGTTGAGTCCAGAGATAAGCCAGCCATAGTACCAGAACCTATGCAGATTGATTGCTGTGAGTCACAATCCATTCCAGAGGACTCTCTAATGGATTGCTCTCTTTGCTTTAAAGAAGCTTGAAAAACCTGTAAGCAGGGTTAAAAAGGTTTTGAAAAAAGAAGAAAATTACCTTTGCTGAAATTGCTTATAAGGCTGTGCTGTGTTTTGCTTTATTGAAGATAACAGTTTTTGCTAAAGAGACTTGTGCTCAGTTTACCTTCAGTTCCAGTTTCCTTACTTTACTTTTCTGTTATTGGAGAAGTATCCTTTGTGTTTGTGTGCCTGAACTTTAATGCATTTGGAAATCCACAAAATAAATTTTCTTGTTGCCTCAACCAATGGTTGCACAACTACAGTTTGTCTTTGAAAGTGAATTATCAACTACAAGTCCCAGGGTGCATTGCTGGCGACAAAGAATAAAGTTGCATTTTTAAGGACGGACAAAAGGCAGCCCATAGCTGTAAGCCTTAGGCCCAGGCTAGGGTCCCACAGTAGCCAGGACCTACTTGATCACATGGGGAACGTCAGGACCAATGTCAGACCCGGATGTAGAAATCAATTTGCTTGTGAAATTTGATCATGCGGGGAACTGGAGCCGCTTGGATGGAATGCACATTAGGACCATGCGACCACTAGGTGCACAATAGGTAAAAATTTTACTAACGTGTGCAGAAAATGGAGGGAAACCTCCTAACCATGACAGTGGTCACCAGTGGTCATCCCATCCCAACAAGATGGAATCAGGAGCCCCCAACAAGGACAATGATGAGGTCATGTTTTGGTACTCAGCTCCTGAGAGCCTCAGGCAGAGAATCCATGCCGGGCTCAGCTCTGCTCCCTGAAACAGTTTCATTGGCTGGCTTTGCATCATTGTGTTTAAAGTCGCTGGCAGGCAGATCCCGCAGAGAGCCTTCTGCGATCTTTGGGAGACAGCAGGGGGGACAGAGGAGTAGGGAGGAGGCGGCACTGAGGTTCTGTGAGGCTGCTGCACTCTTCCAGATTCTTCCAAATTCTTCCAATTTGTGACTGCTCAACAGGTCCTTATCATGACAAGTGTGTGCAATTGAACCAAATTGCTCTTCTATGGTTACTGAAAAGACACAGTCTAATGGAGCCTTCTATGTTACGCTCAAGTGAGTCACCTTTCTGTACTCAAGGAGCGTTTAAATCAATCTCTTTTCCTTTCAATCCTCAGATTTTCTACAGAGAAGAAAATCCATCCACCATTTGCTGGAGACAAAGAAACATAGAAGGGATCTCTAGTGGCTGAGGCGAATAGAGGCATAGAAGTGATGCCATTGAAACTTGGGCTTTTCATTGGTTCTTTGTCTCCACTAATCTGCTGGTAGGGGAACACAACCCACTTTTCTGGACTGGTCTAGCAGGATGATATGGAAACCTAGATTGTAAACCCTCTGGGGATAGGAAATTACCTACTGTACCTGAATGCAATTCATCCTTAACTGTTTTTTTTATTTATTTAAAAATACTCATATGCCACAAATCTGAAATACTTTGCCCTAATTTAAACCCAAATAAGATTAGGAATACTGGCACCAAAATCTTCTATTTAGGTCATCAGACATTTGTTTTACCCTCTGTATAATCCCAATGGGGGGATATTCAGCAGCGGTGGCTAAAGCAGTTTCTGCAGCTAGCTGTTGCCGCTGAAACTTGAACTCAGATATTCAATACCGTGGTCATAGCCCACTGCTAACATTGAATATCTGGGTGAGCCAAATAGCAAAGAAGCTAACTGGGCACTAGCAATATTGAGCCGCTGTCCAGTTAGCCTCAGCAGCAAACGTTAGGACACCTTTTCAGGTGCCTAACTTTCAACTCTTTGCAATAACCGGGCAGTGGCTCAATATTGCTGCTGCCCAGTTATCGCACTGGAGCTAGCAGGCTAGCAGCGGAAGAACCCATGGATATTTAGCAGCACTAACTGCATTAGTATTGCTGAATATCCCAGTCAGCACAAACTACGCACTTGGCAGGTCTGCTAACCACATTAATTACTATGAATATCTCCCCCATGGTTTTACTCAAAGCTCAGATGCACTTTCCAAAATCCAAGTGTTCCCAAAACCATCTAAGACAACCTAAATTAGAAATCAGAAAGCTGTTACCACGCTGCTCAATGAGAGGGCCGGCCCAAACACCACGAAAACTAGGTGGTCGCTTAGGGCACCAACCTCTAGAGGGTATTCAAAGCTAAATAATAGATTTTGACAGCCAGAGGGGGTGTAAAGATTGAGGTTTGCCAAGGTCTTCAAATTCTGGAGGGCCGGCCCTGCTCAAAGACTGAAGTTTATCAACTAATAAATCATTCTAAATAGCATCAATCAATCAATCAATAACAAGGCTGCTCTAACCAGGCTTAACATCACAATATCTTCTTTATTCAGTTTTCAAAGTTAACTGTTGGGCGTTTTGTTTTAAAAAGAATTAATCTATTTCAAAAGCAAAACTTCTAAGATGCCTGCATCAGCCGGGCGAGTACTACGTTGAGATCTCTAGCCACCACAAGGGGCTTTGAGAGGAGCAAAACCCGCATGAAGCGAGCCTTGAGAGGCTGGGCCAAAATTGGCTTCTCCCCTATCATGCTGAGATGAATGCGCATTGAATTGGACTTAAGGCTCGAGTCTGAGAGATACAGGAGTTACTCCAGCAGCTGGCCCACGCACCAGGCGGCAAATTTGTTTGGTTTGTTTTTATTACATTGCTAGCTCTCTGACTGGGAGTTCTTAAAAGGGTTTTGTGTATATTTTTAAAAGCAAGGTTACTTCATTTTTGCTGTTTTAGGGGAACCTTAATTGAGCACAGTAGGTTGCTGACTCCAGTGACCTCCTCAGCTTTAGAAGCTGCTAACACCTAATCAGGTGCCTGTTTCCTGAGTGCAGTTGAAGCCTGCATAAAAAGGCTCCTGTGCCCTGCCCCTTTGAGGCTTTTCTAACCAGGGCTCCACACATCAAACAGTAAGTAAGGTTTTGAGGGTTTCTTTGTTTGGTTTGTTTTTATTACATTGCTAGCTCTCTGACTGGGAGCTCTTAAAAGGGTTTTGTGTATATTTTTAAAAGCAAGGTTACTTCATTTTTGCTGTTTTAGGGGAACCTTAATTGAGCACAGTAGGTTGCTGACTCCAGTGACCTCCTCAGCTTTAGAAGCTGCTAACACCTAATCAGGTGTTAGTTCCCGCCCTACCCACCCCGACTCCCACCCACCCCTAGTGAGCAGCCTTGCTTTATAGGGCGCCTCCCCTTTCACAAATCACAGTGAATTGGACCAGCACATTTGTATGTAATTAAAGTGTTTTAACTGCTTTTTCTCTATAAAGACAGCTGCGAAACCGGCTGGTACTTGGTAGATCTCTCTCTCTTTTGCTCTAACAGATACCTAAGCTCCACGAAAAGAACAATGGCTGGGAAAAATCGTATTGCTAAAGCTGTTGCTCCCGTTACAGCTTCTGCCTCCGTCCAGACAGAGGTCCTAATGCCGGTTGAAGGACCGGTTCCATGTGCAGGGTGCCTGCATGCTGAAGCTCTGAGGAAAGAGGTGGAGGAACTCAGAGAGGAGGTGGCGAGGCTGAGGAGCATTCAAGACAGTGAGAAGTACATTGATGAGATGCTACTTGCAGCAACCAAGCTCTCCAGCTCCGGAGAAGATGGGTGCCAACAGAATGTCGATGGTTGGACACAAGTCACCAGGGCCTGCAAAATCACCAATCCAACTTCTCCATCCCTTGAATTAAAGAACCATTATGCAGCCCTGGAAGTGGAGGTGGTGAAAGCATCCCTGGAAAGGGAAGAACCAGAGTTCAAGTACCCCAAAGTTGCGGAATCAGTCACCAGAAGGAAACGAAGGGTGGTGGTGGTTGGAGACTCTCTTCTGAGGGGTACTGAGGCGTCCATCTGCCGACCAGACTTGATGTCCAGAGAGGTATGCTATCTGCCTGGTGCCAAAATCCAAGATGTTACGGAGAGTTTGCCGAGACTCATCAAGCCCACAGACTATTACCCAATGTTGCTAATCCATGTTGGAACAAATGATACTGCCAGGTATACCTCGGAACGTATCAAAAGTGACTTCATGGCTCTGGGACAGAGGGTGAAGCAGTTAGGTGCACAGGTGGTGTTCTCTTCAATCCTCCCTGTTGAGGGTAAAGGCCAAGGCAGAGAGGCTCGCATCCTGGAGACAAATGCATGGCTGCGTGGATGGTGTCATCGAGAGCGTTTTGGTTTCCTAGACCATGGGATGCTTTTCCAAGGGTTGCAAAGCAGAGATGGCATCCATCTGTCCAAGAGAGGTCAACGCATCTTTGGTAGTAGACTGGCTAATCTACTGAAGAGGGCTTTAAACTAGATTCCTTGGGGATGGGTGAAGAAAGCCCCCAGGTAAGTGAAAGCCCCCAGGTAGGTGATACATTAAATACCTTTATGGAAATGGGTAACAGGGGTAACATATGGAAAGCAGTATGTATTAATGCCCGTAGCATGGGAAATAAGATCCCTGAGGTTGAAGCTTTGGTGGGAGTGGCTGACTTGGATTTAGTGGCAGTTACAGAAACATGGTTCACAGAAAACAATGACTGGGATGTAACTATACCTGGCTATACTTTATTCAGGAAGGACAGGGTAGGAAGAAGAGGAGGAGGAGTGGCACTATATGTAAAAACTACTATTAAAGCTTTGGAATTACAGAGCTTAAAAGGGAGAGAGGAGGCATTGTGGGTTAAACTAGAAAGAGGGAAAGAGAAATCTATTTGCATTGGAGTGATATACAGACCTCCCTCACAAGAGGAAGAGGTGGACAGAGAGTTAATTGAAGACATACGCAGCATTGCTAGGAAAGGGGAAGTGCTACTGATAGGAGATTTCAATATGCCAGATGTTGATTGGCACAGTCCTGCTGCAGTATCATCTAGAAGTAAGGAGATCCTGGATTCTCTACAGGGAGAACTATTCAGGCAATTGGTAACAGACCCCACACGTGAAGGGGCCATACTGGACTTGGTGCTTACCAATGGTGAAAGTGTTTCTGATGTTGTAGTGGGAGATCATTTTGCATCCAGTGATCACCAGATGGTGTGGTTCAGTATTAGGACTAGGGCTGTTAGAATCCATTCCAAGGTGAGGATCTTAGACTTTAGGAAGACTAACTTTGCGAAGATGGGCCAATACCTCAGGGAGTCGTTAGTGGGATGGGAACAGCTGGGGGATGTAGAAAAACAGTGGGCAAAACTGAAAGGGGGTATTTTAAGGGCAACCAACCTTTTTGTTAAAATGGTAAATAAAGGCAAAAGGAACAGGAGACCGCTATGGTTTTCGAAGGAAATAGCTGAAAAAGTGAAGAAAAAGAGGGAGGCCTTCATGAAATACAAGAGATCACAGAGAGCAGAAGACAGGCATCTGTATTTGGAAAAACTTAGAGAAGCTAGCAAAGTAGTCAAGAAGGCAAAGATTCAAAAGGAGGAGGAAATAGCCAATGCAATAAAATGGGGGGATAAGACATTTTTCAGATATATTAGTGAGAAGAGGAAGAGCAAAAGTGGTATTGTCAGACTCAAGGGTGCAGGGGGGGAATATGTAGAAGCTGATAAGGATAAAGCGGAATTGCTTAACAAATATTTTTGTTCTGTGTTCACAGATGAAGAACCAGGAGCAGGACCTCAGAAAACACCCACAAATAAGAACAGAAGCGAGGGACATCTTGAACTATTTTCAGAAGACTGTGTTCGTGAGAAACTAGCTCAACTTAAAGTAGACAAAGCGATGGGACCGGATGGGATACACCCTAGAATACTGAGGGAACTTGGGGACGTTCTAGCAGCTCCACTGACTGACCTTTTCAATGCCTCGTTGGAGTCAGGAGTGGTGCCAAAGGACTGGAGAGAGGCTCATGTGGTGCCTTTACACAAAAGCGGAAGTAAGGATGTGGTTGAAAACTACAGGCCGGTTAGTTTAACTTCAGTGGTGAGTAAATTATTGGAAACGCTGCTGAAAGAGAAAATAGTGAGGTTTCTGGAGTCCAGCGGATTACAGGATCCGAGGCAGCATGGATTCACCAGAGGCAGGTCTTGTCAGACAAATCTGATTGATTTTTTTGACTGGGTGACCAGGGAGTTGGACCGAGGGAGAGCTCTAGATGTGGTGTATTTAGATTTCCGTAAAGCCTTTGACACTGTTCCTCACAGGCGACTTATAAACAAACTGAACACCCTAGGGATGGACCCTAAAGTTACTGCATGGGTTAGAAATTGGTTGGGTGGGAGGCGACAAAGAGTACAAGTAAATGGAGCTCACTCTGAGGAGAAGGATGTTACCAGTGGTGTGCCCCAGGGATCTGTCCTTGGTCCGATTCTTTTTAACATCTTTGTTAGTGATATAGCGGAAGGGCTGTCGGGTAAGGTTTGCCTCTTTGCGGATGATACCAAAATCTGCAATAGAGTAGACACCCAGGAAGGGGTAGATAACATGAGGAGGGATCTAGCTAAGCTTGAAGAATGGTCTAGAATTTGGCAGCTGGGATTTAATGTTAAAAAATGTAAGGTCATGCATTTGGGCTGCAGCAATCCAAGGGAGCAATACAGTATAGGAGGTGAAGTACTTTTGTCCACTAAAGAAGAGCGGGACCTAGGCGTGGTTGTGTCTGATGATCTTAAAGTAGCTAAACAGGTGGAAAAGGCGACAGCAAAAGCTAGAAGGATGCTTGGGTGCATACGGAGAGGAATGGCTAGCAGAAAAAAGGAGGTGATAATGCCTCTGTATAAGTCTTTGGTGCGACCTCATTTGGAGTATGGTGTGCAATTCTGGAGACCGCACCTTCAAAAGGATGTGAACAGGATGGAGTCGGTGCAGAGGGTTGCTACCAAAATGATTAATGGGCTTCATTATAAAGCATATGAGGACAGACTTAAGGATCTTAATATGTACACCTTAGAGGAAAGGCGGGATAGAGGTGATATGATTGAGATGTTTAAATACCTCCGTGGCATAAATGTTCAGGGAGAGAGCCTCTTTCAATTGAAAGCAAGTTCTGCTACGAGGGGACATGGGATGAGGGTGAAGGGAGATAGATTCAGGAGTGATATGCGGAAATATTTCTTTACGGAAAGAGTAGTGGATCCGTGGAATAGTCTCCCAGTGGAGGTTGTAGAGATGAGGACAGTAACTGAATTCAAGAAAGCATGGGACCAACACAGAGGATCTCTAAAGGCAAAAAGTGGACTGTTGTAGTTGTTATGGAAGGACAGACTAGATAGGCCATGTGGTCTTTTTCTGTCGTCATATTTCTATGTTTCTATGTTTCTATATAGACTTTGCGTATCAAGTCCTTATGGGATGCCAGAAGGATGTTCATAACACCCTCGGGAAGACTGAGCTCAGAGACTATCTGCTCAGTGTCCATGCCGTGAGGGCCAAAGAGTAGATATTGGATTGCAACAAGCTTTCGCCCTCCTGAGAGATGAGATCTGGGGCAGAGCCATATGGAGAGGCTTCCTCTGCAAGAGCTGCAGCAGTAGTGGAAACCACAGCTGCCAAGGCCAATGGCACGATGAGGATCATGGAGCCCTTGTCAGCCTAGAGCTTCAGGGGGGTTTTCGCCATGAGTGGTATCGGGGAGTATGCATATAACAAGGCTTCCCCACAGTGGAGGAGGAGGGCATCAGAGGCCAGGCAGTTGCTGGCTGGCCTCTGGGAGCAGAACTGGTCCACTTGGGCATTGTATACCATGGCAAAGAGATCCACCATGGGAGTGCCCCACTCTTGAAAGATCCAGTCCACCACCGTCCTGCTGAGGGTCCACTCGTATGGTTGGAGGACTCAGCTGAACTGATCCGCTAGAACATTGAGCTTGCTGGGCAGACAGGTCGCTCTCAGGTCCACTGTAGAGTTTCACATAGATTCTAGAATACCTTGATCTACACACATATGTGCATAAACTATGTTTGCAGAAAGGCGAATGTGATCGCACTTATATTCAACATGCCACATACTATATCTTTATAAAGTACCAGTGTAAATGGGCAGCTACTTGTCTTTAGAACACAGTGCCTATGTAGGTGGCTCTCTGGCACTTACCCCTGGTGCCCTGATATAAAATTACCTCAAAATATCCATCATTCATCAACTGAAATGAGGATGCAATACAATGCACGCACCTAGATATACCAGCTGGATGGATGTTTGCACCATAGCTAAGCGTATTTAGAAAGTAGCAGGAAGGGAAAAGGGTTGAAGTGGAAGCTTCTTTTTTTTAAAAAGAAATCCATTTTCTCAGTATTTCCAGCAATCTTCTGCACCTTTCCCTTCGACGCATCACTAGTAGTTCGACAGGAATTACCTACTGCTGACAGAGCTACGTCTCAGCCCCCCTCCCACCCCCTTTTCAACATTGCCATGTGAACAAGAAACAACCAAATCAGGAAGACGACAGACTTTCTATAGACCAGGTTAAGGTACTATTCCTAATTACCAGATGCACAGCACAGCTTACAGTATGTTTCCAGAAAGGAGCAGGATACCACCCCCTGGGGACACAAACGGGCGTGTTTACTAAGTCCGGCGCCAGTAACACACGTGTGAACAAGGTTACCAGTGTGAGGCTCATCACTAGTACTAGTGAAGGGCGGCCAATCAAGTTTAATAAACAAACACTAACTGCAGGGGAGCGGGGAGGCATCTGTCCTCTTCAGTTAGTGCAGATAAGTCATGCGGCACCATAGTGAGCGGGTCAGAGGTACACTTCATGCCACCCACCGAAGTGGTACCCGCACTATGAGTGGCAAGTGTGGTTAGCCTAGGCCAATAACACCGAGCTAGCCGCAGTGTGTGGGAAACACCCTTGGTCCTCCCAGTCCCCGTTCGGATCCAAGCTACCAAGTAGGGCCATACCAAGGGCTGTGTGAACGGTGCGGCCGCACAGGGTGCAAGTACAGAAGGATCGCCAATGTCATCACTGGGCTTCCAGAAAGCTCAACAAGACTGAGTTCCTGCGTGTGGTTGGGTGGAGGGGGGGGGGCACCAAGTTCGTGAGTCACAAAGGACACTATCCTGGTAGCATAGTTTAGCAAACCTGCACCATATCATGCTTCTCAGATACTTGGTTGGTAAGAATTTTGAACATGGAAACTCTGGCAGAACTCAATTACTTTTATATAAAGAACTGCATACTCGGTGACCTTGGTGTGGAAGCATGTAAACAAATGCAGCCTTTTTTAGCTATCTTATTTTGCTCCATTTTGGGGGGGGAGGGAAGGTGAAAGGCATGTGTGCAGGTTAATCTCAAAGTGAAATCTGAATACACAGCAAGAGGCATTTCTCTGTCAAATTTCCATTAGATGCCAAAACAAATTTGAAAATGTAATGACAGGTGGCAAGGATGGATGCCAAATTCAATCCACGGATTTTCAACTTCAGCATAAGCAGCTTTGCTTTAAGCGGCCATAAAAGTGATTTCACATCTCTTTAAGCTTTCTCCATGCAACTGAAACTTTGATGTACAGAAAGGTCTGAAGCCAGCCCCTGGCATTGCAGGTTGCTATCCTCCCTGCTGTCCCGCTTTCATTCTGGTTTTTGTGCAGAGTCTCTGCTAAGACTGAAACTGCCTCTTGACTCCGGCTCTGCTGCACACTCTTTGGCTGGAAATAGGAAGGTTCAGTTGCAATTATAAAAGTCTGGATATATGACTTAGCTGGGTCTTACTCATGCATTTGCTCTGAACTGCTTGACAGAATGCCTGTGCTTTAGAGGGCGTGGGAGGACTCCATAGCGAGGCATTCGTTTGAACTAGGAACAAGGTATATTTGGGAGCACATGCGACTTTGCCTTCCTTTCTGCAGCTATCCGATTGGTGAAGGAAGTTCAAGCTCTGTGGGGCAAGGTGTATCTCTTATATGTACGAGTATAGCGCTGCGTATGCTTAGCAGCGCTATACAAACAAGTAGCAGTAGTAATGATGAAGAAAGTACCGTAATGTGATGAAAAGAAGTGTGATAACTGCCCTGTGCAAAGAGTCCTGCCCTGAGCACCTAGGGGTTTGACTATAAAAACGCCATGGGTGATCATGACAAAGTTAGTATTACTAGGCACAACAAAAAGCAGGACAACAAACCACTATGGGTGTAGGACACTTATTCGGAAACTATGGGGTCAGCCTGACACATGTTTCGGATGGGGGCCTTCTTCAGGGGACTCTGACCACTAAATACATTACTATACATTAGTTGTATGGTCTCAGTGACACACAGAAAGGAGTCCGTAGATTTAGAAATACAACATACATGAAAGGGACATTTGGTAGAATTTTTAAATGAGCCTTGCCCATTCCGGCTAGCGAAAAGGTCTCAATTTCATCTGTAAGGTCAATCACTGGGTACATAAAGTTAGATGATGGATCTCACTTAGGGGATTCTCTGTCTAAGCTGGGTGGGAATTGTACCCAATACCGAGCTCAGTGACTTCCATTCTCTTGGGACATGCTCTCATGGACATCACATAGAGCGTCATCCCATTATGTGTGCAAATCCCTGAGTACCAAAAGGCAACTTGCACTCAAGAGTAGCAGCAAAATGAATCTACTGTATTTCACTTTAGTTTTTCTGACACCACAAGATACAGATAAACTATATATGTATCTGAAAAAGAAAACTTTTCCACCCAAGATGAAAGCCTAGAAGGATAGTGCTCCTTGGGAACTCTGCCAAAATGTGTGCACTGGAGTATATTTGTTCCCTTTTCCCATGTCTTTACTATAGGGAAGCACAAAGAAAAGGTTCAGGAGGTTCTTTCCAACTCAACCCTGCCAGCAGTGTTAGACATTACTGATTAAAGACTTTATACAACACGCTGTAAGCTCACCTAAGGGCTCCATTTCAGTTCTGTTCTTGAGGTGGCCAGCCAGCTGGATACAGAAGTGTCCCTGAGGTCACATGATAAAATGACCCACCCCCCCAATGCTGTTCTTCTGTGGAAAT
This sequence comes from Ichthyophis bannanicus, assembly GCA_033557465.1. Classification (NCBI taxonomy): domain Eukaryota; kingdom Metazoa; phylum Chordata; class Amphibia; order Gymnophiona; family Ichthyophiidae; genus Ichthyophis; species Ichthyophis bannanicus. Next base: position 234,011,209 of record CM066042.1, read on the forward strand.
GCAATGCGATGCAATGCTTGGCTCTTTGGTGATTTCCCTGAAGAAGGAGCACAAGGCTGCTGCCACCACAAGATGAAAGGAAATCGGTGCCAGAGAGAAGCAAAGCACTTCAGGTTCCCACTGAGCATGCGGCTGCAGTGGCGGTGAATTGGAGCAGAACTGGTGTGGCAGCAAACTCCAAAGCTGCAGCACTGACTGGCGATATAGGATCAGCCTCAGGTCCTCTCAACCAAGGTAATGTTAGCTCTTATAATCTTCAGATAGAGCACAGCCTTCTGTACGCATCCTGGACTCTATCTGGATAGCTCTGATTTTAGATAAAAAGTCTATTTCTAGCAGTATCTATGAACACTCTAGTGAAAATACAGGTCCAAGAGTGCGTCTCAGTAAATCAACAGGCAGATCAAACGTTTGGAACAATGGATAAATCAAATATCTTCAGTGTAATTGGAGCTGATCCAGGACAAGTGCACTGAAAGCTTGAAAACCTAGAAAACACACTGCTAGACACTTGGAACATGATTCCATAACATGCACGTCCAGCCCGCAGACACGTCTAAATAAAAAACAGGCCCCCTTTGAACCTAATTCCGCATTCGCGGGTCTAGATGTGCCGGCGGAGCCAGAATTGGGGAGATAGAATTGCTTGGTGGGCACGTGCAAGCACTATCCAGCCGGCCCCTTTCCTCGGACACGGGTAAACATTTTGGACATCCCCGCACCCACCGTATTCTGAAATGCTACACGTTTCAGATCCTGCCTGGCCCTGCGATGTACCTGCGGATGCCACGCCCCTCGAGAAAAATGTGCATCTCCTAAGCTGCCCATCACAGACAGCAGTGTACTGATGCACACTAGACAAATACCAATGAGAAATTACAGCTGCTGCAACCTACAGTAGAATATATACCAGTCTCCCTCATGCCCTGAAAAATGTTAGGTAAGTCCAGTGCACCCCAATATGGTATACCATAATGTAAATTTGAACATATATGTCAGGACATACTTTGCATCAAATGGTATGTGGCATTAGAAACCGGTCCCAGTGATTCCTGCCCTGATCATCTCTATAAACACGCCTTAATCTGCTAGGGATGGACCCTTACCAAGTCCACAAAACCCCAAACTAACCTTGCAGTTCCCCAAAGGATGCATAATACTGCTGAGCAACAAATGTATGTCCATTTCGTACCTATGGCCTGTAAGTGCACTCAGTCTGCTGCGGTGCATTACCATTCCCCTCATCTCTCCCTGCACTCCTCCCCGTGAACTCCGCTCTTCTGTCAGATTGCTTCTATCTGTGCCCTTCCCTTCTACTGCCAAATCCAGACGTTGCACCCTTCATCTAGCTGCTCCATATACCTGGAATAAACTACCTGAGTCTGTACATCAGGCTTCATTCCTGGCCCCTCTCAAATCCAAGCTGAGTGCTTACCCCATCAGTGCCACTGTTGCATCAGAGCCGCCTAAGCTGCCTTGTGTTTCCTGACCATTACTCCTGGAAGTATCCTGCTTACAGCTGCTGTGTTGTCTGTCCCGACTGGATTGTAATCTCTGCTGAGCAGGGACCATCTGTTACATGTGTCTGTGCAGTGCTGTGTATGTCTTGTAGTGCTATACCAGGGGTGGCCAATTCCATTCTTGGTGTAACACAATCCAGTCTGGTTTTCAGGATGTCCCTACTGAATATTCATGAGATATATTTTCATACAATGGGAAGCAGTGGATGCAAATATCTCTCATGAATATTCATTAGGGACATCCTAAAAATCAAGTGGGATTGTGGTGCACCAGGACTGGAGTTGGCCACCCCTGTGCTCAGTAGTAGCTATAGTAGTCATACTAGGGCCTTTCGGCTATGGCATCTGAAGCCCACCTATCTGGGTACTGGTATCTCTCAAAGCAACTACACCCATCTCATTGTGGCGTATGTCAATCTGTATACATCCGCTACCTGTGGAGCCACCCTGTCTGCCTTCCCACAGTCGGCTTTGTGGCACTGCTCCCCTGGTCAGAGCTGTGTGAGCATAGGAGGGGAGATCCCTGTGCTATCACACCAAGTAGATATATCACCACTCTCGCAGTTCTTATTGATTCTGACCTGGGTCGGGATGTAAACCACATGGGACAATTCAGGGAATGCTGGCACTACATCAGTCACGTCTCCCAGTGCCAGGCACAGCAGATGTATGGCTGCCCTATTACACTGCCAACAATATCTGATCTAAATAGAGTACCCTACTGTAAACTAATCCAGAAGAAATCAGCATAGTTCCCCTATGGCTAAATGTCAAAACATATCCCTGTCAATAATAAGGACCCTCAGAATAAGGACATTCAGCAATGCAAACAGCACTAATACATGCTCAACTGCAACACCATTGATCCCACAAAATGTGCATTATGGGCATGCATTAGTTAGTCTTTTTCCCAACCACTCTCCTGAAATTCCCATCCACATCCCTTCATTTACAGCTGAAAGAGAAAATAGTGAGGTTTCTGGAGTCCAGTGGATTACAGGATCCAAGGCAGCATGGATTCACCAGAGGCAGGTCTTGTCAGACAAATCTGATTGATTTCTTTGACTGGGTGACCAGGGAGTTGGACCGAGGGAGAGCCCTAGATGTGGTGTATTTAGATTTCAGTAAAGCCTTTGACACTGTTCCTCACAGGTGACTTATAAACAAACGGAGCACCCTAGGGGATGGACCCTAAAGTTACTGCTTGGGTTAGAAATTGGTTGGGTGGGAGGCGACAAAGAGTACAAGTAAATGGAGCTCACTCTGAGGAGAAGGATGTTACCAGTGGTGTGCCCCAGGGATCTGTCCTTGGTCCGATTCTTTTTAACATCTTTGTTAGTGATACAGCGGAAGGGCTGTCGGGTAAGATTTGCCTTTTTGCGGATGATACCAAAATCTGCAAAAGGCGACAGCAAAAACTAGAAGGATGCTTGGGTGCATACGGAGAGGAATGGCTAGCAGAAAAAAGGAGGTGACAGTGCCTCTGTATAAGTCTTTGGTGCGACCTCATTTGGAGTATAGTGTGCAATTCTGGAGACCGCACCTTCAAAAGGATGTGAACAGGATGGAGTCGGTGCAGAGGGTGGCTACTAAAATGGTTAGTGGTCTTCATTATAAAGCATATGAGGACAGACTTAAGGATCTTAATATGTACACCTTAGAGGAAAGGCAGAATAGAGGTGATATGACTGAGATGTTTAAATACCTCTATGGCATAAATGTTCAGGGGAAGAGCCTCTTTCAATTGAAAGCAAGTTCTGCTACGAGAGGACATGGGATGAGGGTGAAGGGGGATAGATTCAAGAGTGATAAGCGGAAATATTTACGGAAAAAGTGGTGGATCCGTGGAATAGTCTCCCAGTGGAGGTGGTAGAGATGAGGACAGTAACTGAATTCAAAAAAGCATGGGACAAACACAGAGGATCTCTGAAGGAAAAAAGGAGACTGTTGTAGTTGTTGATATGGAAGGACAGACTAGATAGGCCATGTGGTATTTTTCTGTCGTCATATTTCTATGTTTCTATTATTCCAGTTTGCTTTCACGTGGTTTGCAGCTTGTCGTGCTGTGAGGGCTTGTGTGCATCAGTGATGCTGAGGGTTAAGCTATTGGTAGTTTAACTACTGGCAGGGTCTCCCAAGATGAACAGGTCTCAGCTGAGGTGCCAGACCAAGACAAACCACCCATCTGGGCAGCCGCAGAATGGGAGGTGTTGGCGGCTGTCACAAGCACAACGCCAAAACCATTAGTCTCTAGTTGTTGAGGGCATGGTGGTTGATATATCCTTCCTCTATCAGCTATATTTATTAGCTGCCTGACTGAATACAGTTTAGAACAGCTATCTACAGTATCGCCATGAGTCAGGATAGACTCAAAGGCATTGGACAAAAACTATCGGAATAAAACAACTCAGGAATGGAGGAATGTTTGGCCATTCACAAAGAAGTAGTTTCTCTTGGTGCTAATTTCATTCTAAAATTTCCTTAAGAACATTTGATCAAATTGTCAAGTGAGATATTTCTTAGATACTAAAAAGCTAGTAGTTAGAGGAGGAGGAGGAGGAACTTGATAGAATGTGCTTTGGCTGTGAATATGACAGGTAATATGAGATCCAGAAGCCTGGTGTCACGATACAGATTTTCTTCTCGTTCATAAATGTCAATTTTCCTTCTTTTTTTCTCATTATCCTTGCCTCAGGGAAACGTTTTTTAAATCCATTCATTTGTGGACTTGGAATTAAGCTTTTTTTGCATAAAATATATGTTTAATCTCCAGGGTTGAGATATTTTCATATGCATGATTTTTTGCTTTCTTTTATCAAGATATTCTGTATTGTAAACTGAAATGCATACAAAAAATAGAAAACATTTAATATGAATTCATCTACTGTACAGTGGTGATGCACAGGAAAAATTATTTACACAATGTTCAGATGGTCAAGGAAAGGGCAAACTAGTGTGCAAACCAATTACAGCAGACCATTAGTCTCAGTCCTATAGGTTGGTTTCCAGAGGTATTAGTTTTGTGTATTGTTCTTGTTGTTAAGTCCTGTCAAGTCAATATTGACTCCAGGTGACCCCGTGGATAGCTGTCCATGAACCTCACTTCAAAACCATAGTATGTTGAAGATATTCTCAATCTCTCAGCTCTGCTGCTAATGCCCATTTCAAAATGTACATTGTGCCAAAAAGCCTCCTCCTGGATATCACAAGATATATCTATGGCAACTTATCATAGTGTGCTTAAAAATTATTTATAATCAGGTTGGTTGCTCCCAATGCAACTGGGACAATTTTGTATCTTTCTGTCACATTTTCTTGGTCTCTGTTTGAATTTGTTGGTACCTCAGAATCTTCTCTTTCTGCACAAGCAGTAAAGAACAGTTGCTTGGTACAGATATTTCTTTACATGTTTTATGCTAATTAAGTTCTGAATATTTACTCAGAGTCTGCACAATCCTCCAGAACTGAGAATAGAACTACTCAAGTTTTAGATCACCGTTAACAGTAAGAAGTAGTGATCTGTACTTATTGCTCTGGATGGAGAGCATACGTAAAGATGGATTTTTTTCACATTTGTGATTCTCTGCTTTAATTTGGAAACAGAAAACCATTTCCGGAACCTTAAGACTATGGGGCCGATGCGGAAACAGCACGCCATTTATGCATAGGTGGTGTGACATCCGCGCATACATACTGCCATGACAGAGAGGGCATTGGTGCGAACTTTACCTGCACACAAATGGCTGTGCAAATACTAGGATGCCGCCTCTTAAAATTACATTATAATGAGCTGTGCATATTCAAATGACATGGTAATGAGGTCATTAGCTGTTCCATCTGGATGCACAGAAACATGTACAAGACCAAACGGCAAGCAGAGAGTTCAGTAGCACCATTGCTCGAACGCCTGATCAGAGGTGAAGTAAAACTTCGGCACTTGTAAGAGAAGAAAACTTTGGTACATGCAGGAGAAAAGAGATCAACGTGTAGGAGAACAAACATTTTCTGGTGTGATTTACCCACTGGTGGCTTTGCAGTGGGGTCCATTCTTTACTGTATCCACAAAATGCATAGGTGCCCACCACAAGCACAAAACTTTCCCCCTTGCCATGCAGGCAAACAATTATTTATCCACACTGAAATTTGTTATTTTAAATATAAAAAATGATTTAAAGTTTCATTATAGATATGTCACCGTTAGTGCATAAGCTTTCTGCGCATGCATCTGGCGCCCATCGCAGTTTTAGCACAGATGTTTTCCACATCTTATCTGCATACGTTTTGCTTATTACATGCTACTGCACAACACTTGTGATGCTCTTGCACTAGAAAACCATGCGCACGGCTTTTAACCCACAGCTCTAACGCCGGCTTTCTGCATCGGCCCATAGGCAAGGATTGGTTAATACATAGCAGAGAGGCCTTGAGACATGTATTTTCCCCCACTATGGAATAATATTCTCAAGCCCATCTTATATCCCCGAGTTACCTGGCTGCACATAAAGGAGGCAATGTTAAAAGAGGACGTCTAGGTTAAGTGGGCAAGAAGACGCCTATCTTATAAAGGCAGCAATGCAATGTGTGCCTTCAAGCCAATTCTGCTCCTGGGTTTTTAGCCTGGATGTGAACAGGGCTAGAGAAGGAATCTGACGTACTGACTCAGGTAATTTGTTCCAGGAATATGGAGCAGCAAGATGGAATGAACCAAGTCTGGAGTTGGACGTGGCAGAGAAGGGCACCGATAAAAGGGATCTGCCAGAGGAGCTGAGTTCCCAAGGAGGGGTGTAGGGATTACTATTCACATCTGATTTATCAACAGATCAGGCAATGATGATTTATCCACACCTGGACTACTGTAACAATATCCTGAAAGGGCTACTGAAACAATCCATAAACAGACTGCAACACGCAGTAGCAAGATGCATATCACAGACACCATTACACAAGCATATTACCCAGTATTAAAGGGGCTCCATTGGCGCCCAATGGAAAGCAGAATTAGATTCAAAATTTTGCACACAGCATTCAAGATCCTACAAAATGACTTAGGATCCCTCCTTCAAACTACACCAAAAAACAGAGACCATAGAAGCTACACAAACACGTTGTTGGTATCACGGGAATATGAGATGTAATACAGAAGATATAAGAACCACCATGGATCCAAAAGCCTTCTGCAAGCTCCTTAAAACTTTCCTTTTTGAAAAGCACTATAGGGACTCAGTGACTTTACCAAGATTCTGAACTAGTTACACAGCCCACAGAGCTGTTAACTAGACTCAAAGGACTTGAGTCTATACTACATAGATTCCCCTGTACGTAGGTTCAAAATCAGATGTAAATCATTTTCATCAATATGGAATGTTATATGTAACAAATTATAGTTAATGGTTGAAGTCCAACACTGTGTTCTATGTGATAATTATTGGCTCTTTATTTCATGTAAATCACCTTGTTGCTGGAAAGACGGTATATAAGAACACATAAATAAGAGGAAAGGTAGTGAGAGACCTGAAGGCATGAGAGACAGATTCCTAGGTTATCTGCTCTGCCTCCTGAATTACCATCTGGATCTCACTCCATGACGGTCCTGCAAGCCCCCAAACACGAACCACCCTTATACCCCCCGTTTCTCCTCTTCTCCCTAATTCTGAAGGGCAGTCTCAGGAGCAGGGCCGGATTTACGTATACGCCAACTACGCCATGGCGTAGGGCCCACAGCTGGCAAGGGCCCACAAAAATTGAACAAATTTAAAAAAAAAAATGCTGGTTGCCGCCGCGGCAGCATGGACTGCCCGGCTGAGCCCCTCCGTGAAGGCACCAGGGGCAAGAGGAACAGGAGATAAGCGGCTGGTTTAGGAAGATTGCCCCTCACCCCCCCGAACGCCTGGAAGAAAGGGGCTGGGGCAGGACACACCTGCTGCTCTGCCGTCTGGAAAGAAGCAGTGGGATAGTGGTGGTATATGCCGCTAAGGGCGGAAGCGGAAGCAGTAGGAAGAGGAGGACTGTAGTGGAGCGGGGTGGAGAGATATTCGCGCGCGGAGCGCGCCCATCGTAAGCTTTTGAGAGCGCTGCGGAGTCACAGAGCATAGAGGAACTGAGCACGAGGCCCTGAGGGTCCGCATACGCGCGCCCCCTCCCTCCCCTTCGGAACTCGCCGGGCTCGTGTTGCGCGGCATGCACGGAGGGGGTCGGGCAGGCGGCGAGGACGGCGCCTTCTGGTCGGGCGTGGGGACAGCGGGAGGCTTCCTATCTGAGCCTCTGACGATGACTCCTCCTCCCAGAGTCATGGCAGCAGCGGCGGGAAGAGGCAAAATCCGCACCCGGAGGTATCACATCGCGGCCAAGCCTTACGCCAAGAGTAAACAGGTAATGTAGAGTTCGTTCCAGGCCGCGGCTGTCACTTAGCAAGCGAGTGGGTTTCCGGCTTTTCCCGTCGGACTCGTGAGAGGAGCCGGGGCCCACCGTGCGCACCTATGCTTTCTACCCGCCCATCGCTAGTCACATTTATACGCTTGTACATTGCATAGTGACTGTATCCTATTATCGTGCTAAACTGATTTGCGCTTGCAGGTTCTTGAATTGCATTTGCACATGTAAAAATTATATTTCAAGCATACAACATTTCAATGGTTTGTTGTTAGCGGTATTGTTGATATTTAGTATATTTATAGTGTTGCTAACTCGTTAATGCAGTGGTGTAATAATTTGCATCTCGTGTAGTAGTTTCCGTGTTGATATTTTTAATTTTGGGATGTTGCAGTAATTTTCAAATTTGACGAAATTTTCCTGAAATTGGACATATGTGATTTACATTACAATTTGTGCTAATTTGTGAGGTTGTATCGGTATCACTGTTGCTGTTTTGTGATTCAAAATATTGATTTTGCACTCGTTTTTTCAGCTTTACCTCAGTTGGCTAATTTGGAAAGTACTCTGAATTTTCAGTCTGTATTTTGTAACTTGGTAGTAGTTTCCCTATTTTTTTAATGTAAAGAGTAGATGAGAATGCAAAGAGAAGGCCCTCTGTAAGATCATTGTATTCTGTCACCTCACTTGTTGGTTGGGGATATGGTAGCCTGTGATACTGTTACCATAGAAAAGGGCTATTAGCATTTCATACTGATATTTGTGTATATACCTTGTACTTTTCTATTGAAATGGAAAATATAAGTTTAAAGTAAACTTGCACTGCCTAAAGGCAATATTGACTGACTGCATGCAACAACCAGGGACCTTTGGTTACCGTTGCTGTTTTGAGCTGGATAGCCAAGGCATCTTTAAATTGCTGTAGCTAATGCACCAAAGCCCATCCCCTCTCACCTTGGACACTTGCTGCCACTTTTGCTACTTATCATTTCTGTAGTGCTACCAGATGTATGTAGCACTGTATATATGTGAGAGAATCCCTGCTCAATTTATAATCTGTTCAAGACAGACAAGCAGGACAAATTGAGAAAATAGGGAGTCACATTTAATATGGGACACAATTTAAAAACAGTATGAGTATTGAATTTATTAATTGGAATATGTCAGCTCTGGTAAATGCGCATCATTAACGTCTGCGCTTTGTTTAGTACAAGAGCAAATTAATGTATAGTTTTATTTCTACAGTGTTATATATTCCAAGTTTGGCTTTTGGGATTCCCAGTTTAATTATGACGTCAGGGCCAACAGCGCGCAGCTGATCCGGCGTGCTCGTTTTTATATTTTCTGGGGGCCCACAATTTTTGTTGGCGTAGGGCCTCACTCAAGGTAAATCCGGCCCTGCTCAGGAGTAGGGCACATGCAAGTATTCACTGTCTCTGCTTTCATTTGCCGTCTTCTCTCTGCCCTATGCTTCCGGTTGGGAGGCGGAGCCGCCAAGTACTTGCAGAGACCTTTAGTAGCAACTGTATATTCACCAATATACACCAATATATATTCATCAATATACAGTTGCTACTAAAGGGGAAAAGAGGATTTGTAGAAGTGTGGAAGCCTGAGACGTTGTTCTTTAAGAAAACGATACTGAATTTTATGGACCACAGATAGAATGAAATATTATATAGTAGATGCATAAAGAGGGTGATCAAAGGAAAAGAAAATCAAAAAGTTGAGAAATGAAAAGTTGACCAAACAAAAAGAGAAAAGGGGGCTATTAAGCTAAGAGCAGCTTGTGACAGCGGCTTTGACGAACATAGTCTGACAAAAAAGTTTTGGAATATGCAGTAATTGTTAGTGGGGTATAGATTTTGATCATATGTGACGTGGTGTTACCCTGCACGGGTTCCAGTTTGTCATTTTTATGGCTGCACCATGAGCATCGTGATTTCAGCTTCACTTCAGGTTGGGATTCCTCAAAATTCTAAGCTGTACAATTTGGAAATTTCAGGAACTTTGAATTTTTCCTATAGTAATAGCTATGTAATTTCAATGAGAGTCAACCCATCAGTAAGTCCAACCAACCAAAAATAATTAATTATAGCCTTCCAAAACTACAATTAAAAATGGTTCCAGGAATTCCTCCTATCTCCAGAGACTCCCAGAAATTCCCAATCTTAGCCCCCCGAACAACGCTACTACAGTTTTAAACATTTTTGGACCTTCTTCCTGTGCCTTAGGGGTCTGTTTACTAAGTGGTGATAGCAGCTTCCGTGCGAAATCGGAGCCACGGCTTCGAATTCGCAAGGAAGCTGCTAGCACCGCTTAGTAAACAGACCTCTTAGTCTCTCCCTCCTATCTAGCCACGACTGCCGCCCTTGTCATCTTCCACACACTAGACAAAAAAGCAAAACAGGGGTTTGTAGAGCAATATAGACACTATTTCAAAAACGAATTGCTCAAATTCAAAGGATACTAAGATTAATTAAGGAAAAGGGTCTCAGAATGAATGAGAAAGGGTCTAATCAGGCTGCATTATACTGTAAGCCTGAGGACTCACAATCCCCTTCTTTACATCAAGGACCCATATATTCCTTGTACTGAGGTAAGATAAACTTGTAGATGCAGGCTCTATTTCACTCTGCGATGACACTTTTCAATACGCCAACAGAGCTAAGCTGTATGGAGAATTAAGCTGTAAGGAGAATCCTGACTCTTTAACCAAATAAAGAGTCTAATGACTTATCTGAAGAAACGGTTGAAGTCAGGATGTGCCTCCCAGCTCCCAACGCAAATCCTAAGCGCTGATGCGTTTCACCGCCGATGCGGCTTCTTCGGGGGAGTTCAGCATGCAGCTACTGGTCTGCTTAACACATGCTTAGAGCTTATCTCCCTAAGCCGAACTGAAGCAAAAAATGCCACGCATGGCATTTTTTGCTTCAGTTGCGTTGGCGTTTTTGCTTCAGTTGCGTGGCGTTTTTTGCTTCAGTTGGGCCTAGGGAGATAAGCTCTAAGCATGTGTTAAGCAGACCAGTAGCTGCATGCTGCATTCCCCCGAAGAAGCCTGTAAGGGTTAAGTACTTGTAGAGGTTAAGTATTAGATAGAGTGTCAACAGATTTGCTTTTAATTTTAAGTGTTAAGGGTTAATAATGTTCCTGGTTCATAATCACTTAATGGCTGCCCCACATCTCAAAAAATTGCTAAAGAACAACAGCCACGCTGCTATACCATGTGAGCCAGCATTCAGGCCTTTGCAAGAAGAAACCCAGCACCGGAAGGAACCATATAAGGAAATATCATGAGCCTTGCAAGGTGCCAGTCTGGGCTGGAGAGTCCAGACTTGGGCCTACAAGAGGCTATCAGATACAGGCCTGCAGAGGCTATGTGCAAAGAAACACATACACAGGGAACCACAAGCTGGCAACATATATGCTAGGCCTGGCTCTGAAGAAAGCAGGTGGCTGGACCATAATTGTTAAGTATGAGAGAGAGAGAGGGGGCCAGGGGGATTTTGTAACAGGAACTAAGGGAAACAGAAAAAGGCAATGATAAGAGATAAGGGGGGAGGGGGGAGAGAACACGGAGGAATGGATCTGGGGACTGTATGCACGAAAAGGGAAGCAAAGAAAAGTATAAATGTAGTATGCTTTTTTATATTCATGGGAGGAGATATATTCTTGAGGTGCCTAGTGCCCGATAGAACTCTCTTCCCCACATCTGCCTGTATTTGGTCATCAGTTATCTAATAAACAGAGACTCTGATTGCACCTGTACTGACTTCTGGATCTGATCATTGCAGGTAATTAGTAATAATTAGGTTGTGATCCATTTTGTACGAAACAGGGCCGTACAAGCCGCATCGGCGGTGTAACGCATCAGCGCTTAGGATTTGTGTTGGGAGCTGGGAGGCACATCCTGACTTCAACCGTTTCTTCAGATAAGTCATTAGACTCTTTATTTGGTTAAAGAGTCGGGATTCTCCTTACAGCTTAATTCTCCATACAGCTTAGCTCTGTTGGCGTATTGAAAAGTGTCATCGCAGAGTGAAAGAGAGCCTGCATCTACAAGTTTATCTTACCTCAGTACAAGGAATATATGGGTCCTTGATGTAAAGAAGGGGATTGTGAGTCCTCAGGCTTACAGTATAATGCAGCCTGATTAGACCCTTTCTCATTCATTCTGAGACCCTTTTCCTTAATTTATTTATTTTATTTTATTTATTTATTTCAACTTCTTATATACCGCACTCTTTGACATCAGCGCGGTTTACAAATAACAGAAAGAAACCAGAACAACAGGCTGTTTGGTATTACATATAACAGGAGTATCAACTTGGATAACATGGGAGAACTATTTACATGGAGTATTAATCTATTAGATAGATAGCATGCTCGAACTATTTACATAAAATTAGCAGTGCTGCTTGGAACAAGAGGGATATTGTGGATTATACTAGGGTGAGGCTGTTATGTTACGGTTCATGTAGGGTAGTATTTGATGAAAAGGTGCAGTTTAAGGGCCTTTCTGAACTGGGTTAGGTCGGTTATGGCGCGGAGATCAGGTGGGAGAGCATTCCAGTATTTTGGTGCGCTAAACATGAAAGCTCTGTTTGATGTTGATAGGCTGCACGTTGTTATAGCCTTTGGGGTTGTTAGTGAGTTTAATGCTGCATGTCTCCTATTTCTATTTGATGGGACGGATTGGATGAGTTTGGTAAGTGATGTGGACGATAAACCATTTAAGGCCTTGAATGTGAGAAGGAGGGTCTTGAATGTAAGTCTTCCGTGTATAGGGAGCCAATGTAGCTCTTTGAGGATAGGTGTAATGTGTTCACTTCTGGCCGCTCCTAGAAGAACCCTGGCAGCGGTGTTCATTGCGAGTTGCAAGGAGCTTATTGTGGATTGTGGGAGTCCTTGTAGAATGGAATTGGCGAAGTCGAAGTGCGGCAGTATCAGTGCTTGGTAGATGGTTCTGAAGTCTTCGTGGTCTAGTAGGGGACGCAGGTGTCTAAGAGTGCGTATTTTGAAGTATACAGATTTTACGATATTGTTTATGTGTGATTTCATGTCGAGCCTATGGTCTAGTGTGACTCCGAGGTATTTTATTGTATCCTTGGTGCCTAGGTCAGCTCCCTTGACACTTATATGTGGTGGTGGGGTGAAGTTGGGGTCTCTTGTGATAAAGAGAACCTCAGTTTTCTTATGCTGAATGCGGAGGTTCTGTGACAGGAGCCATTGTGATACTGCATCGAAGCAGTTTGTTATAGGCAGTAAGTCCATTTGCATTGTGGAAAATGGCATGTAGAGTAGGATATCGTCAGCGTATATCATACATTTCACATTGAAGGACCTGATGATATCGCAGATAGGCTGCATATAGACGTTGAACAAGAGGGATGAGAGTGAGGACCCCTGCGGAACGCCTTGTCTCTGATGGAAGAGTTTTGATTCTCCTGTTGCGGATTTGACGTATTGCATAATTAATCTTAGTATCCTTTGAATTTGAGCAATTCGTTTTTGAAATAGTATCTTCCACACACTCACAATGTTATTTTTAGTGCTTTTTACACTACTGCCACTTTATCTGGGGCTTTCAACATTTGGGCTGCCTACATGTGTGCGCGCATGTGCTCTCCAGTTTCACCTCCCATCAGGAAAATCCCCAATATTGCCAATATGTTAATCCTAGTGAACAGAATATTTGGCAGTAGACAGCCATTTTGTGCCGTCAAATATCCCTTCATACCATCGCTACGTGCCCGGATAGTAAATTGCACAGTATCGGGCCATTCTGGGGGCAACCCTACAGTTCACTGGGTAGAAGCAATATTCAGCCACTGGCCAGTTAACTTAAACTGGCTAATGTTAAGCATATAAAAGGCTAGCCTGACTTTAACTGGTTTAGCTAACTGAGCAGCGGGTCAATATCGGCCCTGCCCGGTTAGCTAAAACTCTATCCAAACATACTGGATATTCAATGCCGATGGCTGGATACGACCCTGCTATTGAACATCCAGATCTAATTTAAAACAGCGAGAGTCAACTGCTTTACTCCAGCTGGCCGTTGTTGAATATTGGCCCCAACATCTTTAGAATTAATGAAACAAAAAGTTAAATTAAATCATATTGCGCTAGTATAAGAAGAAATGCAATTCAGAATACTACATGATGAAAAACAGAATTCTGGACTACATATTCCATGATCCTAGCAAATCCAGCATGATAAAAAAAAAAAGCTTAAATGTTATTTTAGCCCTTCCCCAGCTAGCAGTGCCTCCTGCTACTTTGGGATTCCAGCTCCATCGGCCCTGCTCCTTCTTTGCACCTACCTGGCAGTTCCCCTTCATTTTTGACTTCTATCTAGCCCAGTCAATGCAGCAAGAGGCCTCTGGCCAGGAAACACAAACCAAGAATCGCTCCAGAGCACAATATGAATACAACTTTCAGCCAAACAGTGAGCATAAAGAATGCGCTGGGCTGGGACACGCTCCTTTTTTAGGGTTGTAAGTCGTACATCTGTAGCGTCTCCAGCTCCTTCCGGGCCACAGAGTAAGAGCCCAATTTAGGAACTGTATCCAGTTGGGAGTTGCTCCATGAAACTAACTGGGAACACATTTAACACAAATCCAGGAAATCATTTTTCCAATCAATGCATAATTAAGTTGTGTAATTTGTTGCCAGAGGGTACAGTCCAGGTTAAAAGAAGAGCAGAGTTTAAAAAAAGGTTTGGACAAGTTTTCAGAGGACAGGTCTATCAACAATTAGTTAAATCACTGTGTGGATCACTTCCCTTGCTTCTGAGACTTGACTTGACTTTATTCAGGTTTTATTATACCACCTTCTGATTAAAACAGCAACGCAGTTTACAATTAAGTTAACACATAACACAATAAAAAATAAATACAATCAAATAAAATGTTACCCAAAGGAAAATTTAAAAGGCAATAATAAAACAATCAAAGGACATAGGGTGGGGAATACAGTGCGATTAGTCTGTGCCAAGCAACTTCCCAGCATCTAATATAAAGGAGTCTACAATAGAAGATGATCAGATACTTCCAAATCTGCCAGAATTGCCACTATCAAAGAATGATGGATGCTGGGCCTAATGGACCCTCTAGGGCCTGGTATTCTGGAGAATTCTTCACTGTAAAGCCAAGTCTGGTTCCTTGGCTCAGCCGTTTTTTTTCTCGGACTTCTCTGATCTTCTATCACATAAAAATAAGGAGATATTCTACCTGCTTTGTTGAGAAGAAATGCAGATATAACTCTTTCAAACAATCAAATTCCAACCTCCTACCATCAGCTGTACTTCGCAAGATTCATACAAAAAATTCTCAGTAGACAGATAGCTGCAACATAGCTCTTCTTTTAAAATGGAGTGGAGGAGTGGCCTAGTGGTTGGGGCAAGGTACTTCAGGCCGGAAGGTCGGGGGTTCAAATCCCACTAGAGGACAGCAACCTTGGGCCGGAAGGACTGGGGTTTCTAGTCCCACAGGTGCTACTTGTGGTCTTGGGCAAGCCACTTAACCCTCCATTGTCCATGTTCCTGTAAAATAGTTATCTCCAAGTTATAATGCCCTGTTCAATGTAATTTCAGTTTGTTCAATGTAAACCGCACTGATGCAGAATAGCGCAGTATATAAGAGAATGTAAATAAATAAATAAAATCAACGCAGACTTGAACCAATATCATCATACAGAAACTTCACCAAATACAGTCTTGGGATTTTGACCTAAGTGATTCACTGCAGTTCAGGGAGGGTAAAGGGGAGCTCAGAATTACCAAATACACTGACTGGAGCAGTAGAGCAATCTCAGTTATTTTCTGCTTTATTCAAAAAGCATTCTATAAAACGCAACACACACAACATCTTCTCAGACTGGAACCCTGGCTGATGCTACATCGTTAAATGAAAACCACACAGAACATTTGGGGAAAATTACGTAAGAATGGCAACAGTTTTCACTCAGCTAAAGATCTGATTGCATGCAGGTATCATTAGATAGGAGGAAATTAAATTGTCTAATGCAAAAAAAAAAAAAAAAAAAAAAAAAAAAAAAGAAAACCTGATGGAGTTTAAGGAGACAGGATTTATCACCCATGATGGTAAATGACAGGATGATAGGATGGCACCACCGCTAATCAAAGTAATTAAGTTATTGGGCTAGAAAACAAAGTACAAGAGGAAAGATTGCAAAAATAAATGATTTTACATACAGTACACTATCAGTTCTTCATTATATTGCAGGTTTTGAAAGAATAGATTGGCAATATGTTAAGAAGAGTGATGGATATACCAAGGAGAGTGCCTGCTGAAGTGCCTTAGAACCTGGATTGACCTCAGAAGCCATCCACGACCCTCAGTGTTGACTGCAAGGGTCGCCCATGTCATGGGAAAGCGTAGTTACTCACCTGTAACAGGTGATCTCCGGGAACAGCAGGAATTTAGTCTTCACATATGGGTATCGTCGGTACCGACAGAGCCCACACAGGAACGCTCCCCAGCGTCCAATAGGAAAGCTTTTGGGAGCATCCCACAGAACCTGCGTGATGCCTACCCACCTTTCCAACTGTCCCTCTCCAGTTGAGTTTATAGCTGAGAGAGAGAGAGAGATACAACTCCTAGGGGAGGTGGGCGGGTTGTGAAGACTAAATTCCTGCTGTTCCCGGAGATCACCTTTTACAGGTGAGTAACTACGCTATCTCCAGGAACAAGCAGGAACGTAGTCTTCACATATGGGGACTCCCTAGCTGCAGATGCCAGGGAGATGGCCCCAGGAAGTTGTCAGCCCTTGCGAAAGGGCCCCACTTCCCCCCATGGATCTCTGGCATCCTACCAGGGACGGTGGGTAAGAGTTGATTAAATCTGAAAAAGGTGTTGAAGAACAGCTTGGCCAAACAAGGCATCCAGGCGGGAGTCCTTGTTTAAGCAGTAGTGGGCTGTGAAGGTATGTACCGAAGCCCAAGTAGCTGCTCGACAGATGTCATCGATAGACAGAGTGAAGATGAGCCATTGAGGCTGCCATGGCTCTCACATTGTGAGCGGTGACATGGCCTTCAAGAGGAAGGTTCTTACTCTCATGGGCAAAGGATATGCACTGTGCGATCCAGTTGGACAGTATTCTTTTGGAAACTGGAAGTCCCAAATGACTAGGATCAAAAGCAACAAAGAGTTGAGAAGATTTTCTATGTTGCTGGTCCTTTGCAAGTAAAAGGCCAAAGCTCTTTTACAGTCCAAGGTATGAAGGTTCCTTTCTGCACTGGAGGCATGAGGCCTCGGAAAGAATACAGGAAGGTAAACCGCTTGGTTTAAATGGAAAGGTGAAACCACCTTTGGCATAAAGTGTGTATGAGTCCTAAGAACTACCTTATGGTGGAACCTTGTATAAGGAGGATCAGCCATCAACGCTTGCAATTCACTGATGTGACGTGCTGATGTGACTGCAATGAGGAAGATGACTTTCCAGGAAAGGAATTTCAAAGATGTAGTGGCTAATGGTTCAAAGGGCGGTTTTATGAGCTGCCTGAGCACCAGATTTAAGTCCCATGCCACCGGTGGTGGCTTAATGGAAGGCTTTGTTAAAAGAAGGCCTCTCATAAATCTCGCTATGAGAGGATGAGAGGAAATAGGTTGTTCACTTAGAGGCTTGTAAGAAGCTGCAATAGCACTAAGACGGACTCTTACTGAATTTGTCTTGAGACCCGCATTTGACAAATGAAGGAGATACTCCAGTATTGATTCCAGAGGTATCGCAAGAGGGCTAAGACCCTTCTGCGAGCACCATATGGTAAACCTTTTCCATTTAAAGGCATACGAGCGTCTTGTGGAGGGTTTCCTAGAAGAATGAAGGCTATCCTTTACCTGTTCGGAAAGGTTAAGATCCTGAAGTTCTAGGCTTTCAGCAACCAGGCCCTGAGATGCAGAGACTGGGGATTCAGATGCCACAGCATCCCGTCCTCTTGGAAGAGAAGATCTGGAGCAGATCCCACCTCCAGAGGCAGAGCTTGAGAGAGATGTAGAAGCAGAGGGTACCATGTTTGCCATGACCAATGTGGAGCTATGAGGATCATATGACCTCTGTCTCTCTGAAGCTTGAATAGGGTTTTGGGGATGAGGGGCATGGGTGGGAAGGCATATAGGAAGTCCTGACCCCAATGAAGGAGGAAGGCGTCCCTTGCCTGACAATATCGAGCCAGAATTCTGGAACAGGACCGGGGAAGTTTGGCAATCAGCGGACTTGCAAAGAGGTCTATGTCCGGGGTTCCCCAAACCTGAGATATTTGGGCAACCTGGTCTGCATGGAGAGACCATTCGTGTGGTAGCAGAACTCGACTGAGTTTGTCTGCCCAAGAGTTTTGAATGCCTGGAAGATACACCGCAAGGAGATGAATCTGATGCTCTCTGGCGAGGGCCCATAGTCGCAAAGCTTCATTGCATAGCGACAGAGCCTATTCTGCCCTGCTTGTTCACATAGGCTACCTGATTGTCCGTTTGGACTAAGACTGTCTTGTAACTGAGCTGAGCGTGAAATACTCAAAGAGCAAGGAAGATTGCCCTGAGCTCCAGGAGGCTGATGTGAAGACAGGCCTCCTGTGGAGTGCAGGTACCCTGGGTAGAGAGATTGTGCAGGTGGGCTCCCCATCCCACCTGTGAAGCATCTGTTGTTAGGGTGGCTTGGGATAGGGGTTGCTGGAAAGGAGACCCCATCAGAAGGTTTCTGGGTGATTGCTACCATTGGAGGGACGAAATAAGACGGTCTGAGTTTGTTATTTTGTCCGACAGGCAACCTGAGGCCTGTGTCCACTGAGTGGATAAAGTCCACTGGGCCGCGAGCATATGGAGGCGAGCATAAGGAACCACATGCACGGTGGAGGCCATGTGGCCTAGCAAATGTAGCATTTCCCGAGCAGTGAGATAAGGTTTGAGCACTGCTTGGAAAGCTAGTTGTACTATGCGAAGACAGCAGTACTGCGGAAGTTAAGCCCTTGTCTGTCTGGTATCCAGATGAGCTCCTATGAACTCTAGGGACTGAGTGGGAGCAAGATTGGATTTTTGGAGGTTTATGACCAGTCCCAAATACTGAAGGACTCACATTGTGCGAGATAGAGCAGAGCTGGCTTCTGGCTCTGTAGGGGCTCGAATGAGCCAGTCGTCTAAATAAGGGAAGATGAATATTCCCAGAGTGCGGAGAAATGCTGCTACCACAGCCATGCATTTTGTGAACACTCTTGAAGCAGAAGCCAGGCCAAAGGGAAGAACCTTGTATTGGTAGTGCTTTCCCTGAAACAGGAATCGGAGGAATTTCCTGTGATTTGGATGGATGAGAATATGAGTATACGCATCCTTGAGATCTAGAGAACAAAGCCAATCCTGACTTTGAAGGTATGGCAGCAGAGTTCCTAGAGAGACCATTTTGAACTTCTCTCGGAACAGATATTTGCTCAATTCTCTGAGGTCTAAACTGGGTCTGTGTCCTCCTGTTTTCTTTGAAATAAGGAAATAGGGGGAGCAGAACCCTGTACCCTGATGGGGAATGGGTACTTCCTCTATTGCTCCTTGAGCAAGGAGCATTGTGACTTCTTCACCTAAGATTGTCGAGAGAGGTCTGAGAATTAAACTGTCTTATAACTGTAGGAGGGGGCAGGCTGTGAAAATGAAGCTTGTACCCCTCTCGTGCAATGGACAGAGTCCAATTTTCTGCTGTTATTTGGTACCATCTGTGGGCAAAATGACATAACCTGCCTGGGATGGTTAAGGGTTCTGGACCCTTCAGCGGCAGGAAGGCGAAGTTCTCTAGAAGAGTCAAAGCCCCTGAGGAGGCTGAGCCTGCTGAGCTGGCTTTTTATCTTTATCTTTATTTAAAACTTATTATACCGCCTGAACCTAGAGGCATACAGCGGTATACAATAAAAAAATAAAGGAGGCTACTGTCAGAAATAGAAAAGAACGCCAATTCATTTACAGGAAAGGATAGCAAAGAAGAGAGAGATAGAAAGAGAAGTTAAAAGAAAAGTACAAACGGGTTGGGGAGGAACAGTCAGCTGCCTACAGTAGAAGAAAGGGGGGGGAAGGGAGGTCAAAAGCCGTGCAAAAAAGGTGAGTCTTAAGTGAAGCTTTAAAGGAGCGTAAGGAAGAATCTAGACGTAAGGCTGAGGGAAGGGAATTCCAAAGACGGGGGCCAAGAAAAAAGAAAGTGGAAGAACGTGTGGATTCAAGGCGAGCCCTAGAAGGGGGTGGGAGAAAAAGACGATTAGCATGAATTGACCGAAGAACTCTAGAGGGGCAGTGAAAATGAACCAGATCCGAAAGATAAAGAGGGACACCAGTGTGCAAAGCCTTGTGAACGAAGATCAGAATCTTATATTGAATACGAAAAGGGATAGGCAACCAGTGTAACTGAATAAGAAGGGGAGTGATATGAGCCGAGCGGGAAGAATTAGTTAGAAGACGAGCAGCGGTGTGATGAACTAATTGAAGACGGTGAAGCTGAGAAAGAGGGAGACCGGCCAAGGAAGCATTACAATAGTCTAGACGAGAAACTACGAGGGAAAGAAGGAGCGTGATCATAGAAGAGGGGGAAAGAAAAGGCCGAATAGCACGAAGTTGCCGTAGTGTATGGAAAGAACGCTGAACAACAGAAGAGACGTGATCCTTGAAAGTTAAAGCCGAGTCCAGGGTGACATCAAGATAGCGCATAGATGTGACGAGAGGGATGGGCCCAGCAGAGAGAGATGGGGTGAGGGTGGGAATGGGAATGGGAGCACCAGCGGTAAACCAGATAGCAGAAGTCTTAGATAAATTAACATGCAAAAAGTTCTCAGAAAACCAGGAAGAAACAGCGGAAAGACAGACATTGAGGGGGCCAATATCAGGCGTGAGGGGACAGGTGTGATAAAGGAGGAGGATATCGTCTGCGTAATAGTTGAGGCTGAGGGTTTGCAGCTTTTGGCTTCTTTTGTTGTCTAGGCTGTTGCTGCTGTCCCTTTTGGGCAGTCTGACCTGGACGGTGTCCCTGTTGAGTATAGGAAGGATAAAACTTCTTTTTCTTATTGAAAAATGGTTTCGTAGAGGATTTTTTCTTTGCAGGATCGGCTGCAGATTTGGACAATCTATCCAATGTGATATTGTCAGCATCTATCTCATTAGCCTTCTCCTGCCAATTCTTGCCAAAGAGATTTTCTCCTGTGCAAGGAATGCTTCCTAATTTATCCTGTACCCAAATTTCCAAGTCAGATGCCTGAAGCCAGGCAATCCGACGTGCACCAATGGCAATAGCAGAGGTTCTGCTTATGCACTCAAAACAGTCAAAGGCTGCACAATTAAACTTGGAAACATCATGAGCATGTTTGACAAGAGTAAGATAGTCTTGTCTTTTGTCATCAGGAAGAAGGGGGCTGATAAGCTCCAAGTCCCCTGTGACCTCTTTAAGGAACATTCCCATATACAAGATATAGGAACTGATCCTAGCTGAGAGCATGGAAGCTTGGAAGCATCGATGCCCAAAGGCATCGAGAATCCTACATTCACAACCTGGAGGATTGGATGCATGTCTCTCTGCACTTTTCATCCTTCTCATGGCTGATTCCACCACCATTGAATGGTGTGGTAAAGGAGTTTTTTGAAAGCCAGGACAAGGTGGAACTCGATACATGGTATCGAATCTTCGAGAATGAGGAGATTTAGTTAAAGGTGTTTCCCACATCCTTAGCATAAGATCATGTAAGACCTCATGAATGCCTCTTTGGGAGTAGCTGCCTCTTTGGGAGCCTTAGGTTATTGGAGGATTTCCAACTCCTTTGCCCTAGGCTCTTTTTCAGGAGCTACTGTGATGGAAAGGCCTCGGGCCACATCACGGATAAAGTCCTGAAAGGACATATCCTCTGGGGGAGACATTCTACGCTGAGGAGAAGAGGAATCCTCGGGGAGAAGTACTCTGGTACTGGCAGAGTCTTCGGAGTCTTCAGACTCATCCGAGGATTCAAAATATCTCCGATCCCGGTGATCGTGCAAAGCACGGTACTGGTATCAATCGAAGTCGGTATCGGGTTGTTCAGGCACCGATCTATCAATGCAGGAGAGAGATGCATGACTCAGTATGGGTGGCATACCCGCCGATGTCGATGCAGTCGGTACCGGTATCGGTTGAGGTGTCTGAAGCAGTTTCAACGGTACCGAATCCGTGAGAAGAGTCGCTAGACTGTGTTCGATAGCAAGGAATCTCTGGTCTATCGACGCTGCTGATGCTTGGGTGTCGGTACCGGTAGAAGCGGCCGGAACCCCAGAGCATGGAACCAGTAGTTCTGCCGAGGTTGAGGCCTCGAGAACATTCTGGAGCCCCGTTAATGCTTTGGAAGCCGAAGCCTCCCGCCGGGGCAGTTTTTCCGGTGAAAATTCCTCAAGGGCAACTCGATACTTAGGAGATCTACCCTTTGAGGACCGGCTAGATTTATGTTTAGTTACCTGAGATCCATGGGAGGAAGATGAAGCCCTGGAGGACATCGATGCAACAGACGCTGCGTCTGAGGGAAAAAGGGTGCGAAGTTTAGCAGCTCGGTTCTGCCGGCCCCTTTTTGACATCATTCCACAGGAGAGGCACTCTGAAATAGAGTGGTCAGGACCTAAACATTTGAGACACCAATCATGGGTGTCAGTGACAGAAATAGTACCACCACATTTAGAACATTTCTTAAAACCTGAAGTAGGTTTTTCCATTTTTAAGGAAAAATTGGACCTAGTGCCCAAAATGGCACCTAGCAGCAAGGAAAACAAGTTCCTGAAATAAACCACTTCAGAAACTACAGGGGGGGTTGTTTGTTTTTTTTTAGAAGAAAGAAAGAAAGAACCGGCGGTACCGGTATAGCGTCGAGGGAAGGCAGATGCAACCACAAAAACAAAGATTAAAGACAAAATTTTCTGCAGTGGCAGGGTATGCGACCTGTCGGCTCTGCGGAAAATGAAGAACTGGAGAGGAACAGTTGGAAAGGCAGGAAAGCAGCACGCAGGCGCTGTGGGATGCTCCCAAAAGCTTTCCTATTGGACACTGGGGAGCGTTCCCGCACGGGCTCTGGCAGTACCGACGATACCCATATGTGAAGACTACATCCCTGCTTGTTCCTGGAGATAAGAATTATGCTATAACAGTCGTGCATGGTAACTATCAACAGCTGTGCATATGGATCAAGAATGATGCCATACTATAAATAATGAAAAGGAGGAAACTTCAAAACAAACAATTAGAAAACGCTGGTCAACACTGAAATCCTTACTGACTTTAAAAGGCCCTAATCTGTAGTATCTTGGTGAGCTGAACACGAATATAACATTAAAAAATGTTGAAGATATTGCATGTAGTTCATTTTTGACGTTTTGAAGATATTGCATGTAGTTCAGTTTTGACGTTTCAATGTGTAAATTTATCCAGCAGGACATCAACAACTTCCCAGATAAGCCTTGAATGATGTAATATTGCATCACATTGCATAATACCAGCATGCACACATCATCCAGAGTTGATTGCATCATTTTCTGATGCAATGCAATACTACTGCCAGACGGCTGCTGAAGCCATCTGACGTCAGCAGTGTATTATACGCAGTAGGAAAGGTTGAGCATTTAAAATATTTCAGACTGTGTGTGAGACAGTTTAAGCTACTGTTACATGTAACTTTTATTAATCATATAATTTTAGCCATTTAGGTACAATACAGAACAGTAATGCTGCGAAAGTGCGTTAATACCATTGACAATTTCTGCTACATTTGTGGGGAAGTGACCTTTGCCAACCAGAAGAAAGGTATCACTTATCAACTGAAGAAGTCGTATCATCTTTACTTCGGATGCAAGATTGGTGACCAAGACAAGCCTTGGGCCCCGCATATATGCTGCACTACATGTACAACACAGCTTTCGCAGTGGTTGAATTGCAAAAGACCATCAATGCCGTTTGCAGTCCCCATGGTGTGGAGAGAGCCAAGCAATCACAAAAATGACTGCTACTTCTGCTTGGTTCCTCCTCTTTCCAGCAGAATAATGAAGCAAAAGAAGTCGAGCATAGACTCTACCCAAACATTCCGTCTGCATTGAGACCAGTTCCACATGGTGAGGGACTTCCTATTCCAGAACCTCCATTAGAATATTCTCTTGATTCATCTGATGAGGACAAGGGTGAGCCGACCTGTTCTTCTCCTGGTCCATCAACATGCAGTGACCCAGATTTTCACTGGGATGCATTATCAACTCCACACAGAATAACACAGGAAGAACTAAATGACCTGGTTCGTGATTTGGACTTATCCAAGAACAAGGCAGAATTGCTAGGATCAAGACTCCAACAATGGAATCTTCTAGAAGAAGTCAACATTACTTCATATCGAAAACGCCACCAGCAGTTGGAGCCTTTCTTCAGAAAGGAAAGTAATCTGGTATTCTGTTCCGATACTGAAAGCCTCATGAATGCCTTAAAAATCACTCATGACCCACAAGACTGAAACTGAGTCTGAAGGCTGTGCTTTTGAACAATGGAAACCGCCTTCCATCTATTCCAGTAGCGCATGCCATCCACATGAAAGAGACATACGATAACTTAAAGCATCTACTGACTTCCATTAACTATAACAAGTACAGCTGGCACCTCTGTAGTAACTTGAAGGTAGTTGCCCTTTTAATGGGACTGCAGCAGGGATATATAAAATACATGTGTTTCTTATGCGAGTGGGAAAGCCGAGCAAGGGATTGGCACTACTTGCGGAAGGAATGGAATCGCAGACAAAATGTAACAGCTGGAGAGAAGAATATCCAGCACCCAGCTCTGGTTGAGGCTCACAAAATCCTGCTACCACCCCTTCACATCAAACTAGGTTTGATGAAAAACTTTGTGAAAGCCATGGATCGCACTTCGCCAGCTTTCCGATACCTGCATGAAAAATTCCTTCAACTCAGCGAAGCAAAGATTAAAGAGGGAGTTTTTGTGGGTCCTCAGATTCGAGAGCTCTTCAAAGATGACCGGTTCAACAACTTGCTGCAGGGTGATGCGAAAAAAGCATGGAATGCTTTTCGCCTAGTGTCAAACTTTCTCGGGAATGTTAGGGCAGAAATCTACAAGGAACTAGTAGAAGACATGCTGATGTAATATCAGAAACTTGGCTGCAATATTTCTCTAAAGATCCATTTCCTTGATTCCCATCTTGATTTCTTTCCTGACAACTGTGGTATGATTAGTGATGAACAGGGCGAACGTTTTCACCAGGATATCGCAACAATGGAGCAAAGATATCAGGGAAAATGGTCCACTACAATGCTGGCTGACTACTGCTAGACACTCCCCAGAGAAGCTCTCGAACAGCTGTACAAGAGACAGGTGAAAAAAATCTATGATTTGGTTTTTTACAGGTATTAACCGAAGGCCTATTATATTTACTATTGACATGCATTTTGTGATGTAAACATTAATTCTTGTAGATTACAAAAAAACCTAGAGCCAACTTTGCAATTTCACTGTCATATTCGTGTTCAGCATATAAAAATTGATAAGAAATTACTATTTTTATTTCAGTAAAATGACTTTTGTAAAAATTTGTTGACCAGTGAAATTATTCCCCACCAAAGGGCCACCTGTACGGCAATCTCACAAAGTCGTAAAGGAAATGCCGATGGTCACGTAGCCATGTCTGCCTGCTAGAGTACACAAGAGGCATAGAAGGCCAGATATTCAGGCAGCAGGTAGCTGGCTTGATTATTACAAAGCTTTGTGGTTTGACATGGGAAAGATGACGTGCTAGAGGTGAGCTATGTAAGAAGTGCTGTATGCTCACTCACCCAAGATAGTAGCAAACAGAGGCGGAGGACTGCAGAAGTCTTGGATAAGGAGAGACTTTACAGTCACACTCATGGCTGGCAGCTGGGACATATCCGTAACAAACTGAACAAGAATAAGCAAGCAGACTGAATGAGCCAGTAAGTCTTTTATTACTGCCATCTTTTGTGCTAGTATATTAGGGAAGGGTGGGAGACACAGGACAGCCTGTCCTCCATTGAGCTATCAGGTGGGAAGGACTGCACTGCCACCTCTAAGAGGCCACGATCAGTGTCGGGACAGGGAATGGGAGTTTGAAACCACTCTTGTTCCCCATCACAAGGCCAATCAGGGCCCCCCCCATCAGGATTTTAAATCAAAGTACCATTGGGCAGGCCTATGCCCGAGGGCCCTTTGGCATGGCCTTAGGCAGTGACCAAGACTCAAGAATAAGGAAGGTACCAATCAACCAGACATTAATCATCTAAACACAGCCAGAGAGACACCGTCCATCACCTGCCAGCAGTAGACATGACAGAGCAACCTCGCAGGCCAAAAGCTCCACCTTCCAAAGGATCTCTGTAACAGTTCCTCCCCAGAAACCAACTTACCACAGCGATCCCCAGCCAAGTTGGTAAGCCACCACATCCACAAAAGCACTCTCTAAACTATAAAACCAACCTATAAGCATGGAAACAAGACACAGAAGACTAACCACCATCATTATGAATATTGTCCTACCTTCCTAATATTCACCATCCTTGCCATGTCTGCTGGCTCAGTCCACAGTAACTCCATTCCCATAATTCACACTTACAAGTACCCATAAGAGGGATTTCCGCCCCAACTGCTCTACACACAATGCCACACAAGACATTGTAGGTTGAAAAAAATTCCAACTCCTCTGGCACAATATAGACCAGGTGAAGTGCAATACAATACAGCTCGCAAGATGTGCCCTCATTAACACCTATTCTGCCTGAAACAAGATCCAGATACTAACTGACTTCATCAATGAAAACAACCTTGACATCCTCTGCATAACAGAAACATGGTTCACAGATTCAGACAGTCCTCTTAAACCAGCTTTGCCCCCCTCATACCCAATACTAACCTCAAGCAGGATGCACAGCAGGGGCGGAGGAGTATGCATCATCTCTCAAGAAAA
Source organism: Ichthyophis bannanicus (assembly GCA_033557465.1). Taxonomy (NCBI): domain Eukaryota; kingdom Metazoa; phylum Chordata; class Amphibia; order Gymnophiona; family Ichthyophiidae; genus Ichthyophis; species Ichthyophis bannanicus. The sequence continues at coordinate 234,038,056 of CM066042.1, forward strand.
CCTTAAGCTCAAAGTTATTGACACCAACTCCACTACTGAAATTGATATCTTAATAGTGGCTAATAGCTCTCTATCACTCTGCTTAACATACAGAGCACCTCACAGCAATGCAACCAAACTCTTAACTTTTCTTGAAACTGCATGCTTCACCCCAACCGGCCAGAAACCTTTTATATTACTCAGAGACCTCAACCTAGCCTCCATCCACCTCCTACCCACAAGCAAACATTTCTAGATGCAATGGAAGCCCCCGACTACACCCAGATCCTAAACAGTCCAACACACACAAACGGCAACATCATAGACCTCATATTTATGCCTTTAAACTCTCCCCTTCTACTGCACCAGCCACCAACCATAAGCCTCCCAGTACCATGGTCAGACCATACAGCCATCCTTTTTCAGATTCACCTCACCTCACAGCAAGCTACTCAAGATCCTTCATCCCTCACCATTCGGAGATTTAAGAACTTCATCAAGGAAGATTTCATCAAATTCATCATCCTGCAACTTGATACTATAGCAGACTTGAAGGCTGACCTTGACAGCCTAATCCAAAGCTGGAACACAACCCTATTAAACATTGCTCTCACCCATCCAAAAAGATATACAGGGAAACCCAGGACGAAGGCCCCATGATTCTCAGCCCCCCTGCAGAAGCAAAAAACAAATTAAGATGCCTAGAATGCAAATGAAGAACCTCAAGAGATCCACTTCTTCACACAACCTATCTAGAACTACTTAAACGTTACAAGGAAACACTCAAGTGGAAAAAAAAATTTCATACCAATCTAATCAAAGTGATAGATAAAGCACGAGAACTATTCACCAAAGCAAAAACACTCCTAAAGGAGCCATCCACAGAAAGAGCACAAGAAGACATTTGTCCTCGTAAATTTACCACTTATTTAAGCTATCCACACCTCCAAGCTGACCACACTGCCAGACTTCAGAAGCAATGGTCACAGTTTCACCTACCATCACTCCGAAACCTGGAAGACACAATCCAGGCCCTCAACAAAACAACCTCAGCACTAGACCTATGTCCGGTATCTTGGGTAAAAATCACCCGCTCTCAACTTAGTGCCTATCTAATGAAGATCATCCTCGCTTCCTTGTTACTAGGGCAAGTGCCCATCTCTCTGAAGCAATTATAAGGAGTGCCAAGCTCGACCCAACATGCCCAAAGTCTTATAAACCTATATTCAGCATCCTGTATGTCATGAAGATCCTTGAAAAAATAGTATTCACACAACTTCAAGACCACCTTACAGAAAATGCCTCACTCGACCCACACCGGCATGGATTCAGACAACATCATGGGGTTGAAACCCTCATCACCTCCCTGCTAAACACCCTCATAACAGGATTACAAAGGTAAAAAAATGGTTTCTTTCTCCTATTCCTAGACATCACCTCAGCCTTCTTCCATCCCTCAACCTGGTATTTCAAAGGCTCGCACAAATTGGACTCCAAGGGATCACTCTCGCCTGGTTCCAATCTTACCTAGAATCTTGAAAACAGCAAGTCAGAAGCAATAGAAAAACTTCAACCCCATTCACTCAGCAAACAGGAGTTCCCCAAGGATCAAGCCTCTCAGCCCTCAATATTTTCATACAACTGGTTTGCCAGATCTTCAAAAATCATAACATTCAATATCAAATTTATGCCGACGATATAATGATCTTCACACCTATAAGCCTCCTCTCCCCTGACCTCACCAGCCTCCAAAATGGTTTCAAAGATGCAAAGGAATGGCTCACCCAACACAATTTACGCATCAACAATGAGAAGACAGAAGCCTTATACATAACCACCAACCCAACCTTCTGCCCTCCACAAACATTGAAACTAGATGATTCAGATATCAGAACCAAATCTGATAAAATACCTTGACATAACATCAACCAGCAACTAACTTTCCAAATGCATAAAGAGAACATCCTCCGTTTACCAAAACCTAAAAACCCTGAGGAACCTCTGCCCCCTTCTCTCTACAGACCTATTATGTACCATCTGCCAGGCTCTACTTACACCTCTCCTGGACTATTGCATCATCATTTATCAAGGCCTCCCCAAACACACCCTCCACAGATTACAGTTGGCCCAGAACATGGCTGCACGGATAATCACAGGAGCCCCTTGTCGCGACCACTTCACCCCATTGCTTATACAGCTTCACTGGCTTCCCATGACTGCCAGAATTAAATTCAAAGCCCTCACCATAACATTCAAAATCCTACACAGCGAATCTGCAAGCTACCTTCTGCCTCTCATTGCCAAATCCAAAACTGAGCAGTCCAGAAGAACCTCCACCCTTAATCTCCTACAGATCACTACCCAGATCAAGAGCAAGCGGTCCACCTGCAACCAAGCCTTTTTATTATTTGCCCCCACATTATGGAACTCCCTTCCGCCAGCACTATGAGAAATTACAGACTATTTGGAATTCAGAAAGAAGCTCAAAACATAGCTCTTTCTGAATGAATACAGCACTGAGATGCACTCAGAAACCCAGCCACCTTAACATGCACTCTAAGGACACATTAGGCAAATTCTCCTTTAATCTGTACATAAGTTAACCAATACTCGTAACCAGCAGAACCGTAACTGTAAATAGCTGATGTTAAACTGTTAAACTATATTGTACTGTTTACTGTTCCTGTCTCATGTAAAACAGTGTGCTGATCAGACCCATTACACACTTGTTAATTGTGAACCACTCTGAATTGTAGAATGGTGGTATAGAAATATGTTTAAATAAATAAACGACTGTACATTTCACCTTACTGTGCCTTCATGAGCTGATGTGTCCTACTCCCTCTGACTGTATTCAAGTCCTGCCTAAAAATCCACCTAAGATTAAAATCTAGAAGGCTGAATGTCTGAAAGTAAGGTTCATTGTAACAAACAGTTCCCAAAATACCTTCATTTGTTTTGATTACATCTTGTCTACATAGTAAGCTCTACAAAGAAGGGACTGTGTGTATTGTACAGGTTGTGCATTTTCATATCGTTCTGTTTTGTAACAACATGTGCTATTGCATTTAGCTCACGCTATTTAGTAATAACACTTGCTATTATGAAACGAGATTAGATTAACATAAAACAGAAAACCACCAGTAACAAGGCAATCAACAAGGTAATCAAGGATTTACATTAAAGGTGCCCCCTTGTGTATCTCCAGGAAAAATATCAGAAACATTGTGGTATTGCCACACTGGGATTAGGACAGGGTCACCCACCAAACCAAATTGACCCAGTATGGCATATCTTATGTTCTTATGTTCACATTCTGAAATGCTTTCAACTGATACCCAAATAGATATTTATGTTTCTTTAGCGATCCACTTAGGAATTTTGATAAGCAGAATTCATGTGCTTTAATAAGTAATATATCAGAAGAAAATAAAACATGAGGGGATATTCAATGCGATTAATCGTGGTCTCAGGGATATTCAGCAGCACTAATGCAGTTAGTTATCCCCGGGTGCCGCTACTGCACGCCCCAAAGCGAGATGGCTACCAGCGGGCCATGCCGTGGGTGGAGCAGAGGCAGCCCCCAACTCAATATCCCCGCTACCCAATTAACTTCCTGTTTCTCTGGCTAACCCGGATAATTCAATGTTGGTGGCCGGACAGGGCCCTAGCACTAAATATCCAGGTGTTAGTTTCTGCGCTGACGGCTAGCCGCTGTAATCGCGCAAGCCGCCGCCACTGAATATCTCGCCCATAGATTTTTAAAAATGCTTCTTATTTAACCAGAGTATTGTTTAAAAGTCACCTGAAAACTCATTGATAGGGTTCAAGAGCGCTGTCCTATGTGCAATGACAGGAGGGCACCCCAGGCAAGTCTATAGTTTTACCTTTCTACTAATGATACCAATGCCATTAATGACACCTGTCCTTGGTACCTAAGCAAGACGTGGCTGCTCCAAAAGCGGTACTTACCACACAGCGCAATGATGTGACTGCTGTCCTCATGCACAAACTTCCGCGTCACTGCTTCCTCCATTATCTGCTTCACCTAAAGCAATCAAAGAACATGTTTCGAGGACTTGGACAATTTTTTTTTCTTTTCTTTACATCACTTCTGTAAATGCATAATATAAAAGAAGAAAGCTAGCAAACAGATGAGAAATCAACATTCCCCTTCCACACCCACAGCAGCGGAGTTGGCTGCAGCTTCCAATGCAAGATCTGCGGTTTGCCACATTGAAGGGTGGTAGCTCACCAGGGATCCTAAAGCCTGGGGTGAGATCTATCTGCTCATGTCGTCAATTAACCAAAGAGGTCAGTGGAGAATAAGATCAGTCAAAGGTTGATATTTTATGCTATGGAAGAGTATCTCTAGCTTTTTCCAGTATGCACTGAAGCCTCAAAATTACTTCTGTTCTTAGTGGCAACAAGGGCTGATTGGTTTCAGCTCAGAAAGCATGGAAATAAGGCTCATATAACAGTGTTTATGATATAATTAAGAGAAAAGTTGCACCTAATGCATCCCAGAGAAGCAAATATCATTGAACATGAAACTACATATTTCCCCACTAAACAGGTGCATAGGCTGTATCTACAACTCTACTAAGGATCAAAGTCCTTCCAGCCTAACTGTTCAATGAAGACAAAACACATCAGCCCATCAAAGCAATTGTCAGAATAGCCAAAAAGTGCAGTTACTCACCTGTAACAGGTGATCTCTGGGAACAGCAGGAATAAGTCTTCACGTATGGGGTATCATCGGTACAGACAGAGCCCACGCGGGAACGCTCCCCAGCGTCCAATAGGAACGCTTTTGGGAGTGTGCATCCACGCATGCGCGATGCCTTCCCGCCTATCTACCTCCCTCTCTTCAGTTGAGTTTAAAGCTGAGACCAAAGGAGAGAAGTAGATAAAAATAGAGAAAGAGAGAGAGAAAGACAACTCCTAGGGGAGGTGAAGACTTATTCCTGCTGTTCCCGGAGATCACCTGTTACAGGTGAGTAACTACGCTATCTCCAGGAACAAGCAGGAATGAGTCTTCACGTATGGGGACTCCCGAGCTGAAAGATGCCTAGGGAAGACCCAGCATGTAGCAAATCTATGTAGATGGGCCATGCTTCCCCCAGGGACCTCAGGCATCCAAATGGATGGAGGGCAGGAGTTGAATTATGAGTGGAAAAGGTGTTGTAGAACAGCTTGACCAAACAAGGCATCCCAGCGGGAGTCCTTGTCTAGACAATAATGGGCAGTGAAAGTATGTACTGAGGCCCAAGTTGCTGCTTTGCAGATTTCATCAATAGCCACAGAACGAAGGTTAGCTGTTGAGGCTGCCATGGTTCTGACATTATGAGCTGTGACATGGCCTTCAAGAGGTATTCCTTTACTTTGATATGTATAGGAAATACAATCTGCAATCCATTCAGAGAGGGTTCTTTTAGTGACAGGAAGTCCTAAATGGCTAGAGTCAAAAGCCACAAAAAGCTGAGAAGACTTTCTGTGAGGCTGGGTCCTTTGGAGATAAAAAGCTAAAGCTCTTTTACAGTCCAAAGTATGAAGTTTCCTTTCCGCAGAGGAGGAATGAGATCTAGGAAAGAAAACGGGAAGATAAACTGACTGGTTTAGATGAAAAGGTGAAACCACCTTTCAAAGAAAATGAAGATGGGTCCTAAGAACCACCTTATCATGATGAAACCTTGTATAAGACGGATCAGCCATTAAAGCCTGAAGTTCACTAATGCATCTAGCAGAAGTGATGGCAATCAGGAAAACAACTTTCCATGAAAGAAACTTTAGATCCGAAGTAGCCAAAGGCTCAAAAGGTGGCTCCATGAGCACACCTAGAACAAGGTTAAGATCCCATGCCACCGGAGGTGGTTTAATGGGAGTTTTTGTTAGAAGAAGTTCTCTCATAAATCTAGAAATAAGTGGATGAGAGGAAATTGGTTGTCCATCTAAGAGCTTATGAGATGCAGCAATAGCACTAAGATGGACTCTAACAGAATTGGTCTGAAGACCAGAAGCAGACAAATGAAGGAGATACTCTAGAAGAGAGTCTACTGGTACCAAAGAGGGATTAGGTCCTCTCTGATTACACCAGGAAGAAAACCTTTTCCACTTAAAAGCGTAAGAACGTCTTCTGGAAGGTTTCCTGGAGGCCAGAAGAATGTCTTTCACTTGTTGAGACAGGTCTAGAACCTGAAAGTCTAGGCCTTGAGTAACCAGGCCTTGAGATGTAGGGACTGGGGATTGGGGTGCAGTAGAGATCCGCTGTCCTGGGACAGAAGATATGGAGCACTCCCTAACTCCAGAGGGGTGGCTTGAGAGAGTTGCAAGAGAAGAGGATACCATGTTTGCTTCGGCCAGGAAGGTGCTATGAGTATCATGCATCCCTTGTTCCTCTGGAGTTTGAATAAGGTTTTGGGAATTAGAGGGATTGGCAGAAATGCATATAGGTAATCCTGACCCCAGTGAAGCAGGAATGCATCCCTGGCTTGACACTTCTGTGCTGGAAGTCTGGAACAAAACCGGGGACGTTTGGCATTCTGTGGACTTGCAAAGAGGTCTATGTCTTGCAAAGAGGTCCCCAGACACGAAAAACTCGAGCAAGATATGAGTGGAGTGACCCCTCGTGTGGCAGGAGTACGCGACTGAGTCTGTCTGCCCAAATGTTTTGAACGCCTGGAAGATATACTGCCTGCAGATGAATCCGATGCTCTCTGGCAAAGGCCCATAGTTGCACAGCTTCTTTGCATAGATGCAGAGAGCCTGTTCCGCCTTGTTTGTTGAGGTAAAACATGGCTACTTGATTGTCTGTTTGCACCAGAACTGTTTTGTTTATGAGCTGGGTGCAAAAGACTCGAATGGAGATGGCTCTGAGTTCTAGGAGGTTTATATGAAGAAGAGCCTCCTGTGAAGACCAAAGGCCATGCGTTGATAGACTGTCCAAGTGGGCTCCCCAACCCATCTTGGAGGCATCTGTTGTGAGGATAGCCTGAGGTTGTGGCTGCTGGAAAGGAGCGCCTATTAAAAGGTTTTCCAGAGACTGCCACCAACGGAGAGACAGAATCAGGCGTGTGGTAACCCTGATCTTGTCTGAAAGGCCTCCTGAGGCCTGGGACATGCTGGGAAGCCAAGGTCCACTGGGCCGCTCGCATATGAAGACGAGCATAAGGTATTACATGGACGGTTGATGCCATGTGACCTAGTAGGGGAAGCATCTGTCGAGCAGTGAGGAAGGTCTGCAGCGCTGCTTGAGATGCTAGTTTGATGATTCGCAGACAGCGCGTTTGGGGCAGGAAAGCCCTTGCAAGCTGTGTGTCCAAGTGAGCACCTATAAACTCGAGGGTCTGAGATGGGGCGAGCTGAGACACTGGAAGATTTATGACCAATCCCAAATACTGGAGTATTTGTTTTGCTCGTTACAGGGCCTGATAAGCTTCTTGAGATGACTGTGCTCGGATGAGCCAATCGTCCAAGTAAGGGAAGACAAAAATCCCCAGGGTCCTCATGAATGCTGCTATTACTGACATGTATTTTGTGAAGACCCTTGGAGCCGAGGTCAGCCCAAAGGGAAGGACTCTGTACTGGAAATGTCTTCCCTGGACCAGGAACTGAAGGAATTTCCTGTGATCTACATGAATAAGGATATGCATGTAGGAGTCTTTTAAATCTAGAGAACATAGACAATCTTGCCTGTGAAGGTATGGCAGAAGAGAGCCGAGGGAAAGCATTTTGAATTTCTCTCGGACTAGAAATTTGTTCAGCTCTCTGAGATCCAGGATCGGTCTAAACCCCCTGTTCTTTTTGGAATGAGAAAATAGGGGGAATAAAACCCTGTACCTTTTTGGCATAAAGGAACCTCTTCTATAGCTCCTTGAGCTAGAAGAGTGGAGACTTCTTGTAGCAAGAGGTCTATGCCTAGAGGTTGAGAGTTGAACTGTTTTACCAGTGTGGGTGGTGGTAAGCTGAGAAAACGAAGCTTGTACCCCAGACTCACTATGGACAATGTCCAGGCCTCTGATGTGATTTGTTGCCATCTGTTGGCAAAGTGTCAGATACGGCCCAGAATGTTTAGAGGTTCTGGGCCTAACACAGGAAGAGTGAGTATGTTCTCTGGACAAAAGTCAAAAAGCCTGAGGAGGCTGAGTCTGCTGAGCCGGTTGGGGTTTGGGTTTTCTTTGTCTTGTCTGTTGTTGCCCTTTTTGGGGAACATATGCCTGTTAGGTGAAAGATGGATAGAACTTTTTCTTCTAAGAGAAAAAAGTTTTCTTAAAGGTCTTTTTCTTAGCTGGGTTAGCAGAAATCGTTGACAATCTATTCAAAGTGGCATTATCAGTGTCCAACTGATTAGCCTTAGATTGCCAATCCTTGCCAAAAAGATTTTCTCCAGTGCAAGGAATATTTCCCAGCTTTTCTTGCACCCATTCCTCCAAGTCAGAAGCTTGGAGCCAGGCAATTCGTCGTGCTCCTATAGCTATAGCAGAAGTCCTGCTAATGCATTCAAAACAGTCAAAGATAGCACGATTCATGAATTTAGAGACATTCTGAGCATGTTTGACTAGTGATAAATGGTCTGCTCTTTTATCATCTCATCTTGAAGGAAGGAGTTCAAAAGCTCTAGGTTTTTTGTAACCTCCTCAAGAAACATTCCCATGTATAAAATATAGGAACTAATCCTTGCTGAAAACATGGAGACCTGAAAACATCTACGCCCAAAAGCATCCAGTGTTCTAGATTCACGACCTGGTGGATTAAAAGAGTGTCTCTTTGTACACTTAATGCGTCTTATGGCAGACTCCACCACCATAGAGTGGTGTGGTAGTTGAGTCTTTTGAAAACCTGGACAAGGTGGCACTCTATACATAGTGTCAAGGCGTTTAGAATGTGGTGTTACTGTTAAAGGAGTTTCCCACATCCTTAACATTAGATCATGCAAGATCTGATGTACAGGGAGCATAGCTGCTTCCTTTGGAGCCAAGGGGTATTGTAGAATTCTTAATTCTTTTTTTTTTTTTTACATCTTTTATTTATGAAATTTTACAGTGAAAAACACAATAAAATTAGCTTTCAGAGAAAACAAATACAAGAGGCATAAAATATCCTTAAACGAATACATTAATAAGAATATAGCCCACATTAATGGGGAGAAATCCATCCAATACAAAAGAAGATACAAGAAAACAAGAAAAACAAGGCTATAACAGGCGAAGCCTGTAGCCAACTATACCGGTTTAATGAGCCCTCCCTACTCAAGGTTTATCAATAACCTTTAATTTCTCTCTATCCAGTAGCCATTTCTCTAAATCAGAAGGCATAAGAAAAATAAATCTGTCGCTATTTAAAGAAATATTACATTTACAGGGATATTTCAAAAAAAATGTTGCCCCCAAAGCAACCACTCTTAATTTTAAAGAAAGAAAAGCTTTCCTGCGCATTTGAGTTGAGCGTGAAACATCGGGGAATATCAAGACCTTTGCTCCACAAAATTGCATCTCCTTTTTCTTAAAATAGGCTCTTAAAATATTTACCTTATCTTCTTCTGAAGAAAGGGTAACCAGCAAGGTAGCACGAGTGGATATGAGGTCTTGAGACTCCTCGAGAAAAGCAGTAAGATTAAACTTTTCCAAATCAACAGGAGAAGAAACCCCCTGATCCACATTGCCAGATGAAACATTTAATGGTAAGTAATAGCATTTAAGAATTAAACACGAATCGGCTAGTGGAAATAGGAGGACTTCTTTTAGATATTTCCGGAACAGTATCATTGGAGAAAGCAACATACATAAAGGAAAATTCAAAATTCGCAAATTCCTAGAGCGATTTGCATTCTCTAGGTTCTCAATTTTTTGGTGCAAAAACAGACTATCCTTCATGTATGCAGCAACTGATTCAACCGAAGTAGAAACCAGGGGCTCTATTTTTGTCACCGTGGAGCGTAAAGCCCCGAGTTGGGAATCTAGAGAGCGAAATTTCTGAACCGTATCACCGGTAAATTGACACAAAGAAGAAATAGTTGCCGTTAAGGTATTTTCCGTGCGAGTTACCACACGCCAAATGTCCAATAAAGAGACTTCAGAAACTGGAAGTTCACTGGGAGGCCCAGAGGGGGTTTCCAAGACACCACTCTCGGCAAATCCACAGTGCGCGAGAGATCATCAAAGGAAACTTCAGCTGAAAGCTCAAGAAAGCCAGGAGGAAGGGGAGGGGTTCGCTCCACTGAGCTTAGACTCACGCCCTCAACAGTGAGATTATCGGGAACAGTACCTGAGACGATGTTTCTGGGCGTAGACACCACGTGTTTCTCCATGGCACCGGTCTGCGATGTATCCTTGGAAAGCTTTTTCTTACGTTTACCAGGCATTCTGACAACATCAACTGCTTAAGCTCCAAAAGGCTCCAAAGGGGCTCACAAGGGGCGATGATCATGCCCCTTGAGAAACCGCCCCTTAGGAAAACGCGCCGACGGCTTAGCGCCGATAGGGCTTCAGAGAAATAGGGGTCATACGATGACGTCAGTAGGGCTGCCCGCTCTGCTCGCCCGGCTCGGAACCGGCCCCTCTCTCACACAGGGCACCGGCCTGCTGAAGGACACTCCCGAAGAAGGTAAGCAGCAAGGTCTTTTTATCGGAGCCTGCGGTGACGTCAGCAGGGCTGCCCGCTCTGCTCGCCCGGCTCGGAACCGGCCCCTCTCTCACACAGGGCACCGGCCTGCTGAAGGACACTCCCGAAGAAGGTAAGCAGCAAGGTCTTTTTATCGGAGCCTGCGGTGACGTCAGCAGGGCTGCCCGCTCTGCTCGCCCGGCTCGGAACCGGCCCCTCTCTCACACAGGGCACCGGCCTGCTGAAGGGCACTCCCCGTAGAATTCTTAATTCTTCTGCCCTAGGCTCCTTTTCAGGAACTACTGTAATGGCAAGAGCCCTTGCCATATCACGCACAAAATTGTGAAAAGACATGTCCTCAGGAGGAGACATCCTACGTTGAGGAGAAAGAGTTGAATCTTGTAAAAGTTCAGCTCTGGTACCGGTGGAGTCATCTGAGTCATCGGAATTGGAAAACTCAAAGGAAGGAAGCACCAGGTTCTCCTTCAAAAGTTGTCTTCGGTACCGCTCGAGGTCGGTACCGAAGTGAGTCTGTACTTGATCCCCCATGCTTGAGAGTGATTCCAAACTCGGCATCGGGGGAAGTAAGCCTGCCGAAGCAGGTACCGAGGGGTACTGGCACCGGTACCGACAGCGATACCGGTGCCTGTGGAATGTCTGCAGCGACTTTAGCGGTACCGAAGTAGCCAAAAGATTCGCTAGACTACGTTCAATGGCAAGGAGTCTTTTATCCATTACCATTTCCAATGCTGGGGTGTCGGTACCGACAGAAGCGGCTACAACCCCCAAGCATGGAACAGGAACGTCCATCGAGGCTGAAGTCTCGAGAACATCCTGGAGTCCCGATAGTGCTTTAGAGCCCGAAGACTCCAGCCGGGGCTGTTTTGCCGGTGCAGGATCCTTGAGGGCAACGCCAGAGGCATCTCGATACTTAGAGGGAGATCTACCTCTCGAGGACCGGCTTGATATAGACCTATGTTTAGTTACCTGAGACCCCTGGGAAGAAGTAGAGGCCCTGGAGGACACTGATGCTATTGACATTGTGTCCGATGCAAACAGGACACCGAGTTGATTTGCTCGATTCTGAAGACTTCTTTTAGTCAGCTTCCGGCAGGCGAGGCACTCCGCTGGGCAATGGTCAGGACCTAAACATTTAAGACACCAGTCATGGGTGTCTGTGACAGAAATTGTGCTGGCACACTTCGAACATTTTTTGAAACCAGTAGTTGGTTTCTCCATGCTGAAAGAAGAGGCCTAGTGGCCAAAATGGCACCAAGCAGTATGCAGGGGAAAACCCCTGACTGAAAAAGCACAAGTTCTGTTTTCTTTTTTTAAAGAAAGAAAGAAAGAAAGAAAGAAAAAGCACCGGTGGTACCGGTGGGTGTCGAACAAAGGCAGGCGCGACAACAAAAAATAAGAAATAAAAGTCGAATTTTCTGCGGTGACAGGGTTCACGTCCTGTCGGCTCCACGGAAAATGAAGAACTGAAGAGAGGGAGTTAGATAGGCGGGAAGGCAGCGCGCATGCATGGATGCACGCTCCCAAAAGCGTTCCAATTGGACGCTGGGGAGCGTTCCCGCGCAGGCTCCGTCGGTACCGATGATACCCCATAAGTGAAGACTCATTCCTGCTTGTTCCTGGAGATGAAACAAGCCTGGCATTCACCCAACCTCTGAATCATGGAAACCTACCACCTCACCTCAAACAATCTTCCATACGACCCATCAGGGACGGCACTACTCGGTAAGCACGGTAGGAGGGCGCCATTGCTAGCCGTCTGCCACCCACCGCTTCAAAAAAGAAAGCAGCAGCGGGAACATTTCTCTATTCCCATGGCTCTGCTCTCTTTTAAACTGCTGGACTGTGGCATTTCCAGTAATAACAAGCATTTCCTGTTTCTCATAAGAAACAGGAAATGCTTGTTACCGCCTTTAGAAACTCCGCAACCCAGCAGTTTAAAAAAGAGCAGAGCCATGGGAATAGAGAAATGTTCCCACAGCAGCTTTCTTTTTTTTGAAGGCTGAGTCAGTGAAGACAGGAGAGAAGGGGGGGGGGGGGAAGGAAAGGGGCCAGGAGGGAGCAGACATGGGGGGTTACAAGGGAGCAGACACTGGGGGGGTGCTGGAAGGGAGCAGGCACTGGGGGAGCTGGAAGGGAGCAGAAATGGGGGGGGGAGCTGGACGGGAGCAGAAATGGGGGGGGGGGAGTTGGAAGGGAGCAGACATGGGGGGCTACAAGAGAGCAGACATGGGGGGGCTACAAGAGAGCAGACATGGGGGAAGCTGAAAGGCAGCAGACACTGGGGGGCAGGAAGGGAGCAGAGATGGGGAGGGTACAAGGGAGCAGACACTGGGGGGGTTCTGGAAGGAAGCAGATACTGGAGAGAGCTGGAAGGGAGCAGACATGGGGGGCTACAAGGGAGCAGACATGGGTGGGAGCTGGAAGGGAGCAGAATCTTGGGGATGGGGCTGGAAGGTGGCTCGATAATAGGAGGTGAGTTGGAAGAGAACTAACAGGGGGGGAGGTGGGGGTTGGAAGAGAGCTCACATGGGGGGGTTGGAAGGGAATGGAGAAGATGGGAAGGAGGGGGCTGGGAGGGAAGATGGGGGCTGGGAGCTGACGATTGGGGTTGGGACTGGAAGGGAGCTGACACTTGGGGATGGGATTGGAAGGGGGATGGACAGAGAAGAGGTGACTGGAAGGGAAAGGACATGGGAGGGGGCACTGGGACTGGAAGTTGGACTAGAAGGGACTGGACAATGGAGAAGGAGGGGGACTGGAAGGGAATAGACACCAGTGGCAGTGCCGGAAATGCAAGGGGGTTGACACTGGGAGAGGAGGCCGTAAAGAGGGCTGATACTGGGGAGGGTTACTGGGACTGGAAAAGGCTGATGGAAGAAAATGAAGCAAAAGGAGAGACAAGAAATGGCAGATGGACTATAGACCATAGAAAGAGAGCTCAGAGGAAAACAGAAACCTCAGATCGGGACCAGAATGATCAAAAATCGTCAGACAACAAAGTTAGAAAAAATAATTTTATTTTCAATTTAGTGATTGATCTTTGCGCTATCTTTATATTTTACACGGTATGGGGAACTGCATCTCTTATCTAATGTGACATCACATGCTTCTTGGGGTTTCATTTTCATTTTTGTCTACATATTTTTATTTTTTACTTTAGACTGTGGTCACTTATTCTGTACTTGGTGAGGGTCTGTGTTCTGAGTTTGTGACCAAGGCCAGGCGTTCTGTTAACATGGAGTTTATACGTAGGTATTTGTACTGTAATAATTTGACTTGGGCAGTTTTTAAAATAGGTGTATGGATGTTTTGGGGCCCATTGCAGTGTTTTGTATGAATTTTGGAAGTGTATGCTGGTATGGTATGGTAGATTGGCCTTGTAAATCTTCAGTGAATTTTGCAGTGTTTTATATTAGTTCACAATATGCCTGGCACTGGAGAATATTTATGTTGTTGTTACTAAGATGACCAGAATCAGATTTTTTTGGACTATCACAGCCTGTTTTGTATGATGCTAAGCATTTGCTGCTAATTATTTTTATTTTGGCTATGCAAATGCTCTTACACTGCAATTTTCTTACAACACTTGATATGAAGGAGAAATATTAATATCGCTTGAAAAGAGTTCACAAAGCGGTTTTGGGAAAAAGGAGGGTAGGGTGCAGCCAACATTAATAATGAGGGAGGGGCACCGATTTATAGGTTGCAGGGGGGGTGCTAGAAACCCTAGCACCGGCCCTGCAACCCATATTCAAGAAGCCCACCCTTGTCCCAACAAACCCAACATCTTACAGACTGATATCCAGTATTCCATTCATAGCCAAGATCATTGAGAAGGCAGATCTATCACAGCTGCAGTAATACGTGGATGAATTCGTACCACTAGATCCGCAACATGGGTTCAGACCCAACTATAGAATTGAAACTCTTTTCATCTACCTTATTAACACCTTAATCAGAAGTACAGAAAAGCTATCACAAGAATTCATACTACTATTCATAGATATCTCCGCAGTGTTTGACTCAGTTTCTCACAAGATACTCCTAAATAGACTACAGCAAATCAGAATGAGGTAGCACCCTAAAGTGGTTCCACTCATACCTATCCAACCACCGACAATGAATAAAAATTGGCTCAAACACTTCCCTTCCTTTCTCCCTCAAACAAGGTGTACCACAGGGATCAACACTCTCCTCCATCCTGCTCAACATTTACATCCAATTAATATGCGATGTCATAAAGAGCTTCAGTATAAACTGCTTGATCTACGCGGATGACATCATGCTCTTCACTCTGTTCACTATGAATGCCCCTGATTCCACAAGTCTTAACAACTGCTTCATAGCAATGTCTAAATGGTTTCATTCACACAACCTTAATATAAATCACAACAAAACCGAAATACTACACATCACAAGAGACCAGAACTTCACACCACCAACCATCACAATGGGCATCATACAAATCTGAGCCAAAACGGAGATTAAATACCTGGGTGTAACACTGGACCAACAACTCTCACTACTGCTATATATAAACTACACAACCTCTGCAATATATTACAAGCTACGGATAACAAAGAACCTACATCTATTCCTTTCCCCTACCAACTTCAGTTCTGTATGCCAATCTGTAATAACACCACTGTTCGATTACGCCAATTCAATATTTCACAGCATCCCAACAAGCTCACTATACCCACTGCAGCTAATACAGTATACCGCTGCAAGGATCAAACTCACATCACTCCACTCCTCAACAACTTCACTGATTGCCCATATCACAAAGAATCAAATATAAGGTGCTTATCACACATAAAATCATCCACAACCTCTCAGCCCTCAATCTTCAGCCCTTAATCTCTACTTGCAGCTGCAACAGACCATCCCGATAGAGCGCATCCAATACCCTATCCATTCCAACAGAAAGAACAAAATGTGGCCAAAGAACCAGCAACAGGGCCTCCTCACTATATGCCCCTGCTTTGTGGAACTCACGCCCACCTCAAATAAGAATATTCCTCTACTATAGGACTTCAGAAAACGATTAAAAATCCGTTTATTCATGGAATATTATGGACCGGCCACGAAAGTCTAATAGCTTGCACTTAACCCCTAGCAGATTGCACACACAATTGGCATCATGCGGCCTGTAACCCTTCATCAAACTATGTACACAGTTCCCTCACCCTCATGTTATAGCGATGTTAGCGTTGTTACAAAGTGTTAAATATGTTCAATGTAATACGCTCAATATGTTCAATGTAGTGTGATCACTGTTTGTTGCCTTCTTGTTACCGCACTAAGTTACTTGTAAACCATCTTGACTTGTAGAAAGGCTGTATTAAAAACCTGTTAAATATTAAATAAATAAATAAATAAAACAAATTTACAAATGTCTCAGAATTTTAAGACACTCGGTACAGGAAGTTACAGTAGTACTCCAAAATTGATGTTATCATCCAAAGGAACTTCAGATTCTGAAAGAGAAACTCAAACCCATTACTAACACTATAGCATTCTCAGAAGTTCTACCTGTTCTTGGTAAGAGGACAGAAAGGCTGCATCGCATAAACAACTTTAATACTTGGCTCCAAAACAAGAAGGATTTAAACATATAGGCGACTGGGGAAATAGATGGAACAATAGGCTATACTGTGTTGATGGACTACATCTCTCTGTTGCAGGGAAAAGGATCCTAAGTGAAAAATTCAGGCATTATGTGGACAGGCATTTCAGCTAGGGAAAGGGGGTGACGGATGGAAAAGGACAAGTTCAGGACGTCATTCCCAGCAAAAACATAACATTAGAAACAGCCACACTATTAACCCACACATCAATGCCAATGCCAAGTGGGAAGAGGCATATCAAATAAAATCCATGTAAAATACAGGCAAGCCAGTCAACAAATGTTGGAAAGCAATGAGCACAAATGTTTGAAGCCTAGCCAACAAAGTTCCTGACCTGGAAGCCCTAATGGTGGAAATGGACTTGGACATTGTGGCCATTACAGAAACATGGTTTAACAAGTCGCATGAATGAGATATAGCCATAGCAGGCTATAATCTAGGGTAGAAAAGGAGGAGTAGCCGTCCTGTATGTCAAAAGCAATATTAAAGCTGCTGAAATGCAGGGGATGTGGGGAAAAGAAGAAGCGCTGTGGATTGTGTTGGAAAGAGATGGCACTGTCATCCATACTGGTGTAGTCTACAGGCCTCCAACTCAAACTGAAGAAATGGATAGAAACTCAATTATTGATATTGCAAAGCTAGCCATGAAGGGGGAAGTGATCATTTTGGGTGATTTTAATCTACCCGATGTGGATTGGAGTAATCCTTCTGTAGATCTGGAAAGAAGTAAAAACATTGTGGATGTAGAAGCATAAGGTATACTGCAGTTGTAAACGCTAGAGGTGAACATATTATCTTGGGATTGTGTACAAGTTATAAAAGTTGTATGTTGAGATGACAGAAGATGCTTGTTAATTAACAAAAAATATTAATATAAAGTTAAATAAGGAAAAAAAGATTGTTCTTAACATAAAACAATGCTAACGAGTTAACATGGTGAAAGAATGTATAAATTTGATTTGACATAAAGTGACATAGAAGCACGGAGATTCATAGGGGGAAAGTGAGGGGGAGGGGGAGGGGAGGGGGACAGTAGACGATTAGACAGTAATGTTTGCTGTATTAGATGGTAGGGGATACAATAGATTAGATTGTAAGAAGGATGTGGCTAATGTATAAAGATGTGTTAAAATCAATGTATGCATTATCTATTGAAATACTTAATAAAAAGTTAAATGGAAAAAAATATATTGTGGTTGCCTTCCAAGATGCATTACTTAGACAAATGTTGATGGAACCGACCAGGGAAAGCTCGATGCTGGGTTTAGTACTCACCAACAGAGATAGCATGTCGAATATCTCGGTGGGTGCCCATGTGAGCAGCAGTGATCATCACACAGTGTGGTTTGAGATAAAAGCCCAGGCAGAGTCCAATCACAGCAAGCTCAAAGTCCTACACTTCAAAAACGCTGACTTCAGTAAAATGGCCTAGTGCCTGAAGGAGGAGTTGGCAGGGTGGGAGGGGATAAGGGAAGTGGAATTGCAGTGGGCTAAACTAAAAGAGGCAATAAAGGGGGCAACAGATATGTATATAAGGAAAGTAAATAAAAACAAGAGGAAAAAGAAACCTATTTGGTTCTCCAAAGAAGTGGCTGCACAAATAAAGGCAAAAAACACAAGTTCACAAAGAGAGGAACACAGAAAAGAATACAGGACCAAACTAAGAGAGACAAAAAGAGAAATAATGATAGCAAAATCAAAGGCAGAAGAAAAGATGGCTAAAGATAAAGAGTTATTTCACCCGCAAACAGACCTATAAACAAAGACATTTCTGGACCCCTTTGGTACAGTATAGTGCTTTCCAACTTCTTTTGGGCTATTGAAGAATAAAAAGCTTTGGACAAGTTTATAGAGAAAAAGGTCAATAGACTGTTATTCAGACCTATGGAAAGCCATTGCTTATTCTCAGAGGTCATTAGCATGGAATCTTGCTACATTTTGGGATCCCATCAGGTACTTGTAACCTGGAGTGGCTACTGCTGGAGTAAGGGTTTGATAGACCCTTGGTCTGACTCAGTATGGCAATTCTTACGCTCTTAAGAGATATTATACTATAAAATCCAAGAGACATGAGTGGGAAAGTTTTAGCTGGAGTAATCAGCACAGCAGGGTTCAAACCTGCACAGAAGGACCACTGATTATTGGCAGAGACACCTAGGACACCATTTATTGAATAAAGTTTGTGTAGAATTCTTACAACTGAAAGCAGTCATGTCAACACCATAGTACTGGATGGAAAACAAACTAGGATGACAAGGTTCTGGCAGGTCTGTTGAAGGGCCTCTTCAATAGATCTTTGGAGATACTGACACGGCATGCCTGGGCCCTAACCACCAGCCCGCCTTTTGTAACCTGTGCTTGCAGATGACAAGGGGCCTGAATGGTCGGGAGAAGCAGGAGTCCTTTTTCGGGTCAACAGATTCTGCATCTTCGACCCTGACATGAACTCCAGTGTCTTAGGCACCGCAGAGACATTGGCATCGAGAGGGGCCTGATCTAACTCAGAGCTGAGACGCAGTGCCACAGAGCAGAAGATCTCAATCGACCTTCATCTGGAATTTACTTCATTGACCCCCGTTAACGTCGAAGGGATTTCCAGGCACCGGCTCAAGGTCCATCGACACCGGAGCCCTTCCCAATGCGACATGGAAAGCGATGGCCAAGAGCGGCCGGCTAAGGTACCCCGACGAGAGGACTTGTCAGCAGAGGTACCACTGGAGGGGCACTGGGATATCCTGCATGGCACAGTGGTTACAACCTAAACCAGCAGCAGCATGACTACACTAGGCTATCTAGAAGACAATGGAGTAACCTGCATGGAGTGGTTGATGTGGCATGGTTGCATTAGGCTTCCAAAAAAGTCTGCAGATAACCAGCATGGAGCACATTAACAGCCAAACCTCAATAAGCATTGGAAAGCCAGATGTTTTGGGCAATGGCTTCCTTAGTTTTGGTAGCTGTGTGTATTAGAAAACTGACAGACATGAAAGGGGGCATAAGTGGTAGATTCCGTGCTGGTCGTATAAGTTTCAAAGACAAAGATGAGGCCTCAAACAACCTCCCAGTGGAAGTGGTAGAGGTCAGCATTTTAACAGATTCTGGGTATGCTTGCAACTGATATGAAGGATACTCATATGAAAGCGGTTTAAAGTTCAAATATGTGACATGGGGAGGGTAGGGGAGCAGGTTTTGGGATGCGTATTAGTGTTTGTAAGCTCATCTACCCCAAGTGAACAGTCACAACTGGGAAGACTGGATGAGACAATTTGATCTTTTGCTGCTGTCATCTGTATTTGTATTTAGCCTACAGCTTTCCAGTAGTGCTTCAAAGTGAGTTACATTGAGCTACAGTAGGTATTTCCCTGTCCCTAGAAGGCTTACAATCTAAGTTCCTACCCGAGGCAATGGAGGGTTAAGGGACATGTCCACGAACACTAGAAGCATCAGTGGGATTTACAAACATCACGTGAGTACAGAAAAGAAGAATGGACTTCTAAAACTCCATTTATACAGTAGTTTCATAGGAAGCTTGAAGGAGCTTTATTCTCCACAGAAGCAGCAGCAGTTTCTTGTTGTGTATTCTGCGCCTCTTACCACACAAGCACGCAAAAGGCTTCTCCCCCTGCTACACACAATCCTGCTGAATGTCAGAGCAGCTGCTGCCCGAGTGTAAGAAGGGTTTCCAGAAGTCACGTTATTCAGAGGGCAGCTGTGCACCTGATCCAGAGATAAGAGATTAAACTATTCCAAAGCAGGGGCGGCCCAAGGGGGGTGCGGGGCCATGTGCGGAGACTCGGTGCGGGGCCTCATTTGCATAAGTGGCCTTATTTGCATAAATATTTGCATAATGTTACCATACACTAACTTTTAGTAAACATGTCTCTTAATGAGTGTATGGATAAAGAAAGACTAAAAGATTTCTACATTACTATAATCCAGTGCCAACCGCCAGGCACATTAGAAACTACTACAAACGCTGCCCATTTAGAACCCATAGCAAACCCGCCGTATCCTGACAGCATTACCAGGACTCACAAAGCACCATACTCTAACTATCAAAAGGCAACACTGCAAATATTAAACCAATACATTTCAGAGAATACTGGGGAAAGAGAACAAGTGGCAATGTCAAATAGGAATTACATAAACAGAATACCTCAGCTCAGTTACACATGCAGAACATAGACCATCACCAAACAAGGAATCACAATTTAGAAACAGGAAGGCAATAATTAAACTGGGAACCCCAAAAGCCAAACTTGGAATGTACAACAACACTGTAGAAATAAAACTATAAATGAATTTCCTCTTGTACCAAACAAAGCACAGACTTTAATGATGCACATTTCCCAGAGGTTTCATATTCCAGTTAATAAATTTAAAAAAAAAAAAGAGAGATTTCTACCTTTTGTGCATTTTTTTTCAGTTGCAATTGCTCCAGCCACTTTCTTCTGGTTTCTTCATGTTTTCTGCTAACTGTCCATCGTCTGCTGTCCATTTGTTCTTTCTTCTCTCTTCTAGTTTTTTTTCCATTCTCTCTCTCTACATCTGCTTTAACATACTAATCTTTCTCCTTTTGCTCTTTCCTCATTCCTATTTCATCCACACAAATTTTACCCCTCCATCCTCAATCCCCACTTACTCTCCCTATACCAGGCCAATTGTAGATTTTTCATCCCTCACACAAAATATTTTTCCCCTCTCCATTTTACTCTCCCAGCCCCATCCCATTCTAATCCTCCCCCAACATCAGCTCCCTTCTAGTTCCAGTCTCACCCAGCATCCATTCCCTTCTAGTCCCTGCATCAGCCCATTTCCAGTCCTAGCTCCCCCATCCATTTTCAGTCTGAGTCCCTTCATCAGCTCATTTCCAAGCCTAGCCCCCCCATCAGCCCACTTCTAGTCATTTCCTAGCCCCATCATCAACCCATGTCAAATCATAGCTCCCCTCCACTCAGTCCAATTCCAGTCCAAGCCCCCCCCCCATGAGCCTACTTTCAGTTCTAGTCCCTCCATGAGTCCATTTCAATTCAAGCCCCCACCACAGCCCATTTCCAATCTTAGCTCCCCCCAACAGCCCATTTCCAGTCCTATCCTAGCTGCTCCATCAGCCCATTTTCAGTCCTAGCTCCCTTCCCTCACAGCCCATTTCCATTCCAAGCTCCCTCCCCATCAGCTATTTGCAGTTCAAGCCTCCCCTTCCACTCAGCCCATTTCCAGTCATAGCAACCCCCCAACCCATTACCAGTCCTAGCCCCCCATCAACCCACTTCCAGTCCTAACCCCCCATCACCCCATTTTCAGTTTAAGCCCCCCCTATAACCCATTACCAGTCCTAACCCCCATCAGCCCACTTCCAGTCTTAACCCCATCAGCCCATTGCCAGTCCTAACCCCCCCATCAGCCCACAGCCCATTACCAGTCCTAACCACATCAGCCCACCTCAAGTCCTAACCCCTCCCCATCAGCCCATTTCCTGTCCTAGCCCCCCCATAGCCCATTATCAGTCCTAACCACCCCCCATAGCCCATTAGCAGTTCTAACCCCCCCATCACCCCATTTCCAGACAGCCCCCCATCAGTCCACAGCCCATTAGCAGTCCTAACCCCCCCAAGCCCATTAGCAGTCCAAACAGCCCCCCCCAAGCCCATTAGCAGTCCAAACAGCCCCCCCCAGCCCATTAGCAGTCCAAACAGCCCCCCCAGCCCATTAGCAGTCCAAACAGCCCCCCCCCCAGCCCAGCCCAGCCCAGCCCAGCCCATTAGCAGTCCAAAAAACAAAAGCTGGCTCTCTGGCTGCTGCCGCCGCGGCAGAGTGCAGTGTCCCGCGGGGCCCCCTCTGCTCCGGCTGAGCCCTCTGCCCGGCTTACAGATTCGCAAAGGGAGAGTGTCTCTCCCTCGCGTCTCTGTTAAGCCCGCAGGGGCTAATGGGAAATTTCCCATCAACCCCTCGCGTCTAAAGGGGCTGATGGGAAATTTCCCATTAGCCCCTGCGGGCTTAACAGAGACGCGAGGGAGAGACACTCTCCCTTCGCGAATCTGTAAGCCGGGCAGAGGGCTCAGCCGGCGCAGAGGGGGCCCCGCGGGACACTGCACTCTGCCGCGGCGGCAGCAGCCAGAGAGCCAGCTTTTTTTTTTTAATGTAATTTTCAGAAAAGCAGAATGTTCTTTGCGCGGGGCCCCCTGAAACGCGGGGCCCTGTGCAAAAAACATTCTTGCTCAATGGACGGGCCGGCCCTGTTCCAAAGCTATCAAAGCACCACTTGGCTTCTTAGAAATGTCCCACAGAGCTCTGCTCGCTTCTCCTCAGTAGCCGAAACACATGTTCAAAGCTAAAAGTTTTCCAATGCTCAATTACTGGCAAGAGAAGTGTTACAAAAATACCATAGCACTACGCATAACATTCTTTCATTTTGGCCACGAAAGAAAAATTCATAGTTTGAGCCATTCCTAACTCTACTTTACAGCAACTCAATGTGTTGTCAGTATTGGAACGGTGCAGGTGGGCTCAGGCATCTTAAAAGTGATGCATTCGGTTCCCTTCTCTCCCCTCACTCCACCAGGAGAGCAAGGACTAACTACTGCAGGGGAGACGACAAAATGAGGTTCAATAAAGCTCTGTGACACAGTGTAATTCTAGAAGATTAGCAACCCAGCACACAGGCACTAAGCTTGGAGAGCCATCTTGGATCTTCAATGTGAAGAAAAATATCCAGGAAACCAGCTAATCATTAGTAATGGGCAAGATACGTATAGAAGCTCATCTTTTAACAGAGCGCTGCTAAGCAACCAGGTATGTCCTTTGCTGAGAGAAATGAGAGAGTGGACCAAGCCACTGTGGGAAAGTGATCATTAGCTTTGCTGGCAAACTTATTAACTTAAAGCTTGGAATAGAGGAGAGATTGTGGGTTTATTTAGTAAAGTCTGTTTTTTATTTCTTTAAAAAAAACTAGTTCTCAGCTCGCTTTAGAGGTTT
This sequence comes from Ichthyophis bannanicus, assembly GCA_033557465.1. Classification (NCBI taxonomy): domain Eukaryota; kingdom Metazoa; phylum Chordata; class Amphibia; order Gymnophiona; family Ichthyophiidae; genus Ichthyophis; species Ichthyophis bannanicus. The sequence goes on from CM066042.1 coordinate 234,061,260, forward strand.
TAAAGTAATTTCTGTTAGACTTAGGTGGGCTCTAAGCAAGCAAACAGCAGCTTGCTTTAGAGGTTTTAAAGTATTTTTTGTTAGATTTAGGTAGGCACCTAACATTAAAAGAAAATATACAGGTTAGTCTTTTCCCCACTCACCCTCCTCAGGCACCACCCCATAATTTACAGTTATCCCAATTAAGAGAGAGTAAAATTTGACAGTACAGTCCATTTTCATCAACAAGTGATTAATTATTAATAAATAGCAGTTCACTGGGAAACAAACAAAAATAATAGCATAACATATGCCAAATAATCCAAAAGGCCTTCATATTGTGACAGGCTATGGCCTAGCATGGCCTGCTACTATGAAAGGCCTGTAAGTTAGGCCTGGATCCTAACTCCCATTATAGCTAGAAAAGAACCAAAAAATCTGTGAGAAATGCGAAAACTGTTTTAAACTGCTTAATAAGAAATTTTACATGAATTCATAAGTCTTTCATTATTCTCTTGTGTGCAAAAGAAAGAAATGTTTCAATACTTGCATTCCTGAAGCTAGGGATAACCTTGCAGTAGAGAAGTATCAAAATCAAGAACTGCACCATTGTTAGAGCAATCCTAAGGGAGGGGGCTGGTTGCTAGGCCCCGGAGGGATTTCTGATTGGACAGGTGCAGGGAGCGTGGAACCAATGAGAAGTTTGCATGTATCGAGCTAGAACCAATAGAAAGTTCTCATGTATCAAATTAAAAAATCGGTATAAATGGTTATGTCTCTGTAAAAACTTTGCTCAGTTCCTTTTGAAGCTTTGACTGACTGGGCCTGTGCACAATAAACTGGCTTGGACCCTGTCAATTGACTCCTGGATTTATTCATTGATTGCACTTTGCGGCAACAATATTAGCTTATTCCCTTAACTCTAAACAACTAAACTCACTAATACAATGATGCAGACAGAAGTCCAGCAGTGAGATGGGGGCTATCCAGTCTTTTGCACCGAGTGCACAAGTATGATTATCTCCCACTTGATAAGGCCATATGTGTGCATTCGGTGCAAAAAGCTCCTGGCTCTTAGAAAATGAGTCCAATCCCTGAAGGCTGGAGTAACAGACTTGGAGGAGCTAAGCCAGAGGTATACAAATGAGACCTAGATGGACGTGATAGAAAAGTCCCACTTCCAATCTAACAGCCTCAGTGCTGCCTTAGAGGAGCAAGGTCACATGGAAGGACAGCATTACCTTGGTGTGGCAGGAAATGATCCTGTAGCCAGGACCTGCCTCTTCCAGTCCACTAGGCAAACTAGGTGGTTGCCTAGGGTGGCAAGCCCCGATGGGCAGGACTGGCCCCCCTTCCTCCCAATGAAGTGGCAGTTTATCATTGCCCGGCCCGCTATGCCGCCTCTCCTTTCCAGCTTCCATTTTCTCACTTGGGGAAGGGGGTGGCACAGCAATGCCTCTGCTGCATCAGGCTTGAAAAACCCCATGCTAGTACACTCAAGACCTGTCACTCATGCCCCCTATGATGCAACATCCTGCTGCTCCTCCCCTCTCCAACAGGAAGTTGTGTCAAAGGTGGGCAGGAGTGGCAGGATGTGAGCACGCTAGCAGAGGCACTTTAAAGCTGGATACAACAGAGGCATTGCTGTTCAGCCCCCCTCCCCCAGATGAAAGGATGGATACCAGAAGAGAGGGCAGCATGGCGGGTCAGGTGGCACCTGTCACGCCGTTGCTTGTCCCTTCAAGCTAAGGCAGGGTATTAAGCCGAGGCCTTATGTTTAACCAGCCCAGAGACCTTGCTTGGCACTCTGGGATACGTAGTTTTTCTTAGGCCAGTCAAAAGAATAAGTTGTGGAAACGAGGTAAGGCTTAAACAGGTTTTATTCCCCTTCTGGGAGGATTCTTTCAGTGGTCAAAACAAAAAGATAAACAGCCCCACTTTGGGCACAAAGAAACAAAATGGGAACAGAAAAATGCTTATCTTCAGCTTTTAACATGCAAACAAAAGTAGTTAAACAGTCCTTTTCCAGCACACAAAAACTCTTTTCTTTGTAGCTTTAAGGCTTGGCAAGTATCACAACTTGTTCACCGCAGAGAAGATATATTATCAGAAATTGTAAGTGTACAGTCCATGTATTCATTACATGTTGTGTCCCCCTGTACCTCACACTGCATATCCTCCTCTTCTGCCTTTAACAATTCTTCTCTTGCACAGTTCGGCACATTATTAAACAGTCTCTCTTTGTTATTCAGAGATTCTCTTTCTCTCTCTGTGAGAATGTGTGACAGGCTACTACCACATTCACTGGAGTACTTAATTTGGGAGCCTCTCAAATGCTGAGGAACATAGGGGAAATTACAACATTCACCTTTCCCTCTATTAGCTACAATTGGTTTACCTCTTGGCAGTCTCTGACTCGGGCTTCTCTCTGCTGCTGCAGACACCGGAGTAACAAAGTGGAAGCTTTCCACGGCTCTTGCCTTTTGACCTTCTCCCAGATACAAGATTATTTTCAGGTACAAAAGCTTTACTTTTCCTGTGCCAATTACTTGGGTAAACAGTTTCCTCAAGCTTCCTCCAACTAGCTTCCCAATTGAACTCTCCGCTACCTTTTAGATAACTTCTGTTGAGCTCTGACGCTTCTGTGATCTGTCTTCCACCACAGGCACCTGGGTTCTCACTCTCTCCCTTGGAATAAAACTTTTTAGCCTTTACAGCTCTTCCCTCAGCTTCGTTCCAACCTGAGCTTCTCCCGGCACGTCCTTGGCTCTCTGAACACTCACGGCTACCTGTTCCCGTGTTCCTTCTGGGTTCTGTTATGCTTCTCCCTCTAACTCCCTGTGCATTGAGTTTATCTGCGCGTGTGTCAGCTCCACCCACTCCCAGCTGGCTTTCATCAGTTACTGATCCCTCAGCCTTTCTGCTGCTTGAGCGTGTTTCCCTAGCTCGTGACCTGATTTGTTTGGGTTGCCTATAGCAACATCCTGACATGTGTTCTTCTGAAATGTCAGAATCAGTTTCACTGCCTGCGTTTCTGCCTATTTCCATGGGCTCTGTTAAACCTACTTTGTGACACACCGCAATCTTCAGGGGGCAGCATGGACGGTCCGCCTAGGGCAGCAGATAACCTTGGGCCAGTCCTGCTTCCAGGGACTTCTTGGCCAGGAGAGAAGAGTTAGGATGGCCATTTTAGTTGGTGACTCAATCATTAGGCTTGTAGATGTCTGGGTGGCTGGTGGGTGTGAGGATCACTTGAGCAATTGCCTGCTTAATGCAATTATTATATTCTCTTATATACCGCGCTATTCTGCATCAGTGCAATGGTGGCAGACCTCATTCATCACCTAGAAAGTGCTGGGGAGGAGCCAGTTGTCACAGAATACGTGGGCACCAACAACATAGGAAAACATGGGAGGAAGCAGTTTTCTTCCCAGGACCATCTAAATGGGCATATCACCTGGCTAACAATCTGATTATGGAAAAATATTCAGCAGGAATGGAAAACTGATTTAAGTGATTTTGTAATTGATACTTAAAAAAATGTAACAGTATATGTCAATATAATATGAATGAATTAGACACAAATGAATTTGGAACCGGGACAAATAAATGCATCATATATAGAACTTCCTGAAAGACTACTAGTTAACAGAAATGTGATTTCATTTTAAAATAAAAGCAGCAATAGAGTGCACTGTTCAAACATATGTGAATAGTGCCCTATTACTCAACAGGTCGCACTAGTACCCAACAGGGTGCACTATTACCCAACAGGGCGCACTATTACTCAACAGGGCGCACTATTAGAAAAAAAACAATATGAAGAAGAAAAAAATGAAAAACACAATGAAAGAAAACAAAATGTTTTGGCCTGCACATCTCTACTAGTTATGTTGTCCGCTGTCAGCTGGTTCATAGTGTGGCCCTCCCAGCTACTACTTCATGCCAACCGACCGGCAAAAATATTTGGGGAGAACAGTGGGGAGGGTTCTGGAAGCCAAATTTAGGCTTTTAGGTAGAAAGCTGAAATCCAGGACCTGCAGGGGAGCATTCTCAGACATGCTCCCTATGCCACGTGCCGGAAAGAGACAGGCAGAGTTCCGAATTCTAAATGTGTGGATGAGACAATGGTGCAGGGGAGAGATCTTCGATGTGTCGGGAACTGGGCAACATTCTGGAAGGCTGGAACCAGGCTGCTAACACTAACTTTTAAAAAGCTTTTAATCTAGATAATCGGGGGAAAGCAGACAGTTGCCCCAGAGAACATTATTCAGAATAACATATCTCTGAAAGATGCTACCAAAACAGGGAGGATGGGGCATCCGGATAGGGAGGTTGCAATAAAGGCAAAAGTAGTTCAGGTGCCCTTAAATAAAACAGCAGGAAGAGTCGAGAGGTTCCAAATTATCCTCTGCTCACTGTGCAATAGTGGCCAAGAAAGCTACCAGAATGCTAGGAATTGTAAGGATAGGAATGGAGAATAAAACTAAAGATATTATAAAGTCTTTATCACTCCATGTTGCGACCGCACCATGAGTATTGCGTATAGTTCTGGTCGCCACATTAAAAAAAAAAAAAGGCTATAGCAGAATTGAAGATACAGAAAAAGAGCAACCAAAATGATTGGGGGTAGCCTTCCATCCCCTTTATGAGGAAAAGGCTAAGGTTAAGGCTTTTCAGCTTGGAAAAGAGACGGCTGAGGGAAGACATGACAAACGTCTATAAAATAATGAGTGGAGTGGCACCACAAACATGACTCGGTTGTTTACTTCTTCAAAGAGTACAAAGGCCAAGGGACATACAATGAAGTCACAGTCATTTCAGAAAAATCGGAGAAAATATTTTTTTCACTCAGCGTGTAATCAAACTTTGGATTTCGTTGCCGGAGGATGTAGTAAAAGCTATTAGTGTACCTGGGTTTAAAATAAAAAGTTTTGACGCATTCCTGGCGGGAAAGCGTGTAAACCATTCCTAGAGTAGACAGAGAAAAACACTGATTATCCTTGGGATAAGTAGCGTGAAACTGGTTACTAATGGGATACTGCCAGGTACTTGTGACCTGGACGTGCCACTGCTGGAAACATGATACTGGTCTTGACAGACCTTTGGTCTGACTCAGTATGGCAAATCTTATGTTCTTATGTCGGAGTAGATGTTGCTGGAAGATACTACCATGTCCTGGGCATACTGTGAGGCATAAGGTCAAAAGTTGAAAATTTTCGATCACCTCCGTCATGCCAGTTACTCAAAATACAGCCACCACATATAATGGGACTCAAAAGATATTGATCATCACAACATATAATTCTAAGACAATTCACTCTTATAAACTCACATTATTTTGATTGCACTTTACTCCATTACAGACTTTGCACTCACTACATATGCTGCATGTTGTATTATATCATACTGGGAACTCAAACCATGGAGTTTTACTGGCTCGGAAAAATCTCCTGCCACATCACCTGTCATAATCATCATCATTCCATAGGTATATAAAATTTATCATACACATTCGTATTCACATTACCAGTGTAAATAGTTAATTCAACCATAGCAATAATCACACAACCTTCATCCCCTCTTTTTTGACTGATAGTTCAGCCATGACAATGATCACTTAAACTTCACCCCTCATCGTTTGCGGGGTGAATCTACAAACTAGGAATCAATTTAATCATGGTCAGCCGCTCTCTCACACCTGACCTTGGCTACTGGTTAGCATAGTTACTCACCTGTAACAGGTGATCTCTTGGAACAGCAGAAATTTAGTCTTCACATATGGGTATCGTCGGTACCGACGGAGCCTGTGCGGGAACGCTCCCCAGCGTCCAATAGGAAAGCTTTTGCGAGCATCCCAAGGCGCCTGCGTGCTGCCTTCCCGCCTTTCCCAACTGTCCCTCACCAGTTGAGTTTATAGTTGAGACAAAAGAGAGAGGGTAAGAGAGAAAGAGAGAGAGATAGAGAGATACAACTCCTAGGGGAGGTGGGCGGGTTGTGAAGACTAAATTCCTGCTGTTCCCGGAGATCACCTGTTACAGGTGAGTAACTATGCTATCTCCAGGAACAAGCAGGAATGTAGTCTTCACATATGGGGACTCGCTAGCTGCAGATGCCAGGGAGATGGCCCCAGAATGTTGTGTGCCCTTGTGAAAGGGCTCCACTTCCCCCCATGGATTCTCTGCAATTCTACCAGGGATGGTTTGTAGGAGTTGATTAAGTCTGAAACAGGTGTTGAAGAACAGCCTGACCAAACAAAGCATCCCGGCGGGAGTCCTTGTCTAAGCAGTAATGGGCTGTGAAGGTATGTACCCGAAGCCCAAGTAGCTGCTCGACAGATGTCGGCGATAGACACAGAGTGAAGATGAGCTGTTGAGGCTGCCATGGCTCTCACATTGTGAGCTGTGACATGTCCTTCAAGAGGAAGGTTCTTACTCTCATAGGCAAATGATATACACTGTGCAATCCAGCTGGACAGTGTCTTTTTGGAGACTGGAAGTCCCAAATGACTAGGATCAAAAGCAACAAAGAGTTGAGAGGATTTTCTATGTTGCTGTGCCCTTTGCAAGTAAAAGGCCAAAGCACTTTTACAGTCCAAAGTATGAAGGTTCCTTTCTGCATTTGATGCGTGAGGCCTTAAAAAGAATACACTTGGTTTAAATGAAAGGGCGAAACCACCTTTGGCACAAAGTATGGATGAGTCCTAAGGACTACCTTATCATGATGGAAACTTGTATAAGGAGGATCAGCCACCAACGCTTGCAATTCACTGATGCGACGTGCTGATGTGATTGCAATGAGAAAGATAACCTTCCAGGAAAGGAATTTCAAAGGTGTAGTGGCTAATGGTTCCAAGGGCGGTTTCATGAGCTGCCCAAGTACCAGATTTAAGTCCCATGCCACCGGTGGTGGCTTAATGGGAGGCTTCATTAAAAGAAGGCCTCTCATAAATCTCGCTACAAGAGGAGAGGAAATAGGTTGTCCATTTAGAGGCTTGAAAGAAGCTGCAATAGCACTCAAATGGAGTCTCAATGAATTGGTCTTAAGCCCTGCATTTGACAAATGAAGGAGGTACTCCAGTAATGATTCCAGAGGTATCGCAAGAGGGTTAAGACCCTTCTGTGAGCACCATATGGTAAACCTTTTCCATTTAAATGCATAAGAGTGTCCTGTGGAAGGTTTCCTGGAAGCATGAAGGATATCATTTACCTGCTGTGAAAGGTTAAGACCGTGAAGTTCTAGGCTTTCAGCAACCAGGCCCTGAGATGGAGAGACTGGGGATTGGGATGCCACAGCATCCCGTCTTCTTGAGAAAGAAGATCTGGAGCAGACCCTAACTCCAGAGGCGGAGCCTGAGAGAGATGTAGGAGCAGAGGGTACCACGGTTGCCGTGGCTATGAGGACCATATGACCTCTGTCTCTCTGAAGCTTGAACAGGGTTTTGGGAATTAGGGGAATGGGTGGAAAGGCATACAGGAAGTCCTGACCCCAATGAAGGAGGAAAGCATCCCTGGCCTGACAACCTCGAGCCGGAATTCTGGACAGAACCGGGGAAGTTTGGCATTCAGCAGACTTGCAAAGAGGTCTATGTCCAGGGTTCCCCAAATTTGAAAACGTTTGGCACCTGGTCTGCATGGAGAGACCATTCGTGTGGAAGCAGAACTCGACTGAGTTTGTCTGCTCAAGAGTTTTGAATGCCTGGAAAATACACTGCAAGGAGATGAATCTGATGCTCTCTGGCGACGACCCATAGTCGCAAAGCTTTGTTGCACAGCAACAGAGAGCCTGTTCTGCCCTGCTTGTTCACATAAAACATGGCTACCTGATTGTCCGTTTGAACTAGGACTGTCTTGTAGCTGAGTTGATTGTGAAATACTCGAAGAGCAAGGAAGATTGCTCTGAGCTCCAGGAGGATGATATGGAGATAGGCCTCCTGTGGCGTCCAGGTACCCTGGGTAGAGAGGCCTTGCAGGTGGGCTCCCCAACCCATCTGTGAAGCATCTGTTGTTAGAGTGGCTTGGGGTGGGGGTTGCTGAAAAGGAGACCCCACCAGAAGGTTTTTGGGTGACTGCCACCATTGGAGGGACAAAATAAGGCGATATGAATTTGATATTTTGTCTGACAGGCAACCTGAAGCCTGAGTCCACTGAGTGGATAAGGTCCACTGGGCTGCCCTCATATGGAGACGAGCATAAGGAACCACATGCACGGTGGATGCCATGAGGCCTAGCAACTGTAGCATTTCCCGAACAGTGAGGTGAGGCTTTAGCACTGCTTGGGAAGCTAGCTGCACAATGTGAAGACAGCGGGGCTGTGGAAGGAAGGCCCTTGTCTGTCTGGCATCCAGAAGAGCTCCTATAAACTCTAGGGATTGAGTGGGAGCAAGGTTGGACTTTGGGAATTTATGACAAGTCCCAAATACTGAAGAATGTGCATTGTGCGAGAGAGAGCCATCCTGGCCTCTGGCTCTGAAGGGGCTCGAATGAGCCAGTCGTTTAAGTAAGGGAAGACGAATATTCCCAGGGTGCGGAGAAATGCTGCTACCACAGCCATGCATTTTGTGAACACCCTTGGTGCAGAAGCCAGGCCAAAAGGAAGAACCCTGTATTGGTAGTGCTTCCCTTGAAACAGGAATCAAAGAAACCTTCGGTGAGTTGGATGGATGAGAACATGAGTGTATGCATCCTTGAGATCTAGACAACAAAGCCAATCCTGACTCTGAAGGAATGGCAGCAGAGTTCCTAGAGAAATCATTTTGAACTTCTCTCTCAACAGGAATATGTTCTATGAGGTCTAGAATGGGTCTGTGTCCTCCTGTTTTCTTTGGAATAAGGAAATAGGGGGAGTAAAGCGTAGTTATTCACCTGTAACAGGTGATCTCCGGGAATAGCAGGAATTTAGTCCTCACATATGGGTATCGTCGGTACCGACGGAGCCTGCGCGGGAACGCTCCCCAGCGTCCAATAGGAACGCTTTTGGGAGCATCCCTCAGCACATGCGTGCTGCCTTCCCGCCTTTCCAACTGTCCCTCTTCAGTTAAGTTTGTAGTTGAGTGAAAGGATAGAGGGAGAGAGGAAAGAGACAAAGAGAGAGAGAGACAACTCCTAGGAGAGGTGGGTGGGTTGTGAGGACTAAATTCCTGCTGTTCCCGGAGATCACCTGTTACAGGTGAGTAACTACATTACCTCCAGGAACAAGCAGGAATGTAGTCCTCACATATGGGGACTCCCTAGCTGAAGATGCCAGGGAGATAGCCCCAGGAAGGTGCCACCGTCGAAGGTGAGAATCCTTCCTCCCATGGATCTCTGGCATCCCACCAGGGTTGGTGGGCAGGAGTTGGTTTAGGTTTGAAAGAGATTTTGAAGAACAGCTTGGCCAAAGAAGGCATCCCGACGGGAGGCTTTATCTAGGCAGTAGTGGGCTGTGAAGGTGTGTACCGAAGCCCAGATGGCTGCTCGACAAATGTCATCGATAGACACAGAGTGGAGATTAGCCATAGAAGCTGCCATGGCTCTCACATTATGAGCTGTGACATGGTCCTTAAGAGGAAGACCTTTACTCTCATAAGCAAAGGATATGCATTGGGCAATCCATTTAGATAAAGTTCTTTTGGAGACTGGAAGTCCCAAATGACTAGGGTCAAAAGCTATAAAAAGTTGTGAGGACTTTCTATGTTGCTGTGTTCTTTGTATGTAAAAGGCCAAGGCTCTTTTACAATCCAAAGTATGAAGGTTTCTTTCTGCATTAGAGGCGTGAGGCCTCGGAAAAAATACAGGAAGGTAAATTGATTTAAATGAAAAGGCAAAACCACCTTTGGCATAAAATGTGGGTGAGTTTGAAAAACAATCTTATCATGATGAAATCTAGTATAAGGAGGATCAGCCACTAAAGCTTGCAATTCACTAATGTGACGGGCAGAGGTGATTGCAATTAGGAAGATGACCTTACAGGTCAAAAACGTAAGGGCTTGGACTTGCAAGCTATGGGTGATACTTTCTCCAAGGACTGTTTAATTTCCTTGCGGCGTTTTGAATATATGGACAATTCACTAAGGAGGAATAATTTGCGCTTTTTGAATTTTCCTAGATCGCCCCTGTTGGATCCCCTAGTTCTGGTTCGCAGATATTTCATGGAAGTTTTATTGATGCCTCAGGACAATTTACCTTCTATTGTTAAAGCTCAATATGTTGTAATTTCCTCTGGGGCTAGTGGTGTGGAGGGAACTGGGGGGCCCTGCTGGGGATGGTCAGATGGGGTTGTCTGATTTTCTTGAGAGTTCCTTGGAGGTTGTAACAAGCAGGGCAACCTTGCTGGTTGGCTTTGCTTTCGAGTCTGACCGCAATGCCGTTCTTAGTTTGTATTTCCGCAGGATTTCTTTTTCTCAGTTTTTGGGCTCTAAAATTTTGATATTTCCTGATTTGTCCCGGGACACCCAGAAGAGGCGTAAGGATTTTTTTGGCTTTGCGCCAGAGAACCATCGCCCTGGGTGCCCAATTTAAATTGCGGTATCCTTGTAAGTGTGATGTGCTATTTCAGACTAAACACTTTCTGTTTTTTGAGCCTAAACAACTGATTGATTTTCTTCAGGCGAGGGAGGCAGTGGGGGAAGGGTAGCTTCTCTACTGGCAGCCATTAATGTCATCAATGCTCATATGATAGAGGGGGTTTCTCTCTTTTTCCTTATTGAATTTTCTTACTTTGGAACCGTATTGGGGTTTTTTTGGGGGGTCTATCTATTGGGATGGAAATGTATTATTGAAATATTTGTGGTTTTGAACCTTTTTTTTGTGTGTGAAGTGTAACCCATTTTTTCCTTTGCCTTTTTTCAATTGTTGTATTGAAAAATGTTTAAATATAAAATTAAAAAATTAAAAAAAAACGTAAGGGCTGCAGTGGCTAAAGGCTCAAAAGGCGGCTTCATGAGCTGCCCGAGAACTAGATTTAGATCCCATGCCACTGGTGGTGGCTTGATGGGAGGTTTAGTTAATAAAAGGCCTCTCATAAATCTTGACAGGAGTGGATGAGAGGAAATTGGTTGTCCATTTAGAGGCTTATAAGAAGCTGCAATTGCACTAAGATGTACTCTTACTGAATTGGTCTTTAACCCAGAATTCAATAAGTGAAGGAGATACTCTAGTATCGATTCTAAGGGTATGACCAGGGGGTTTAATCCTCTCTTGGAGCACCATATAGTAAAACATTTCCACTTGAAGGCATAAGATCTTCTTGTGGAAAGTTTCCTAGAAGCCTGAAGGATATCTTTTCCTGCTGAGACAGGTTGAAATCCTGGAGGTCTAAGCCTTCAGCAACCAGGCAGTGAGGTGCAGGGACTGGGGATTCGGGTGCCATAGCGTCCCGTTCTCCTGGGAAAGGAGATCTGGAGCATGCCCGAACTCCAGTGGTGCCGCTTGAGAGAGATGCAGAAGCAGGGAATACCACGTTTGACGTGGCCATCGTGGTGCTACGAGAATCATGCGACCCCTGTCTCTCTGAAGCTTGAAGAGTGTTTTGGGGATGAGGGGAATGGGTGGGAAGGCATAAAGGAAGTCCTGACCCCAGTGAAGGAGGAAGGCATCCCTTGCCTGACAGTTGTGTGCCGGAATTCTGGAACAGAACCGGGGAAGTTTGGCATTCAGGGGACTTGCAAAGAGGTCTATGTCTGGAGTGCCCCAGAGATGAAATCTCTTTGCCACCTGGTCCAGGTGGAGTGAGCACTCATGAGGTAGCAGTACTCAACTGAGTTTGTCTGCCCAAAGATTTTGAATGCCTGGAAGATATACCACTAGAAGGTGAATTTGATGCTCTCTGGCGAGGGCCCATAGTCGTAAAGCTTTGTTGCATAACGACAGAGAGCCTGTTCCGCCCTGGTTGTTCACATAGAACATGGCTACCTGATTGTCCGTCTGGACTAAGACTGTCTTGTAGCTGAGCTGGGTGTGGAACACTCAAAGAGCTAAATAAATTGCTCTTAATTCCAGGAGGTTTATGTGTAAACCAACCTCCTGTGGAGTCCAGGTGCCCTGGGTAGAGAGATGATTCAGGTGTGCTCCCCAACCCACCTGTGATGCATCCGTTGTTAGGGTGGCCTGAAAAAGGGGTTGATGGAAAGGAGACCCCACTGTCAGATTTTCTAGTGATTGCCACCATTGGAGGGACAAAATTAGACGTTGAGAGATTATCATCTTGTCCGACAAATGACCTGTGGCCTGTGTCCACTGTGTGGAGAGGGTCCACTGAGCTGCTCGCATGTGGAGGCGAGCATATGGGACTACATGAACTGTGGATGCCATAAGTCCCAGCAACTGTAGTAGCTCTTGAGCAGTTAGGGAGGATTTCCCTGCTGCTTGAGAAGCTAGTTGCATTATGTGAAGACACCGGGCCTGTGGAGGCTCGAATGTGAGTGTATGCATCCTTTAAGTCTAGAGAGCAAAGCTAGTCCTGGGCTTTGAAGGTATGGCAGAAGAGTTCCGAGAGAAATCATTTTGAATTTCTCTCGAAACAGATATTTGTTCAATTCTCTGAGGTCTAAAATGGGTGTGTGTCCTCCTGTTTTCTTTGGAATAAGAAAAAAAAGGGGGAGTAGAACCCTGCACCCTGTTGAAGAATGGGTACTTCCTCTATTGCCCCTTGGACAAGAAGTGTGGAGACCTCATGATCTAGCAGATTGTCTGCAGAGGTTTGTGAATTGAATTGCTTTAGAATTGTAGGAGGGGGCATGCTGTGAAAATGAAGCTTGTACCCCTCTCCTACAATGGACAAAGTCCAATCTTCTGCTGTTATCTGATGCCATCTGTTGACAAAGTGGCATAACCTGCCCGGAATATTGGGGGGTTGGGGGACCCCTCAGAGGCAGGAAGGCAAAGCTCTCTAGGAAGGAGTCAAAGCCCTTGAGGGGGCTGAACCTGGAGAGCTGGTTGGGCTCTCGGGCCTTTTGGTTTCTTTTGCTGTCTAGTTTGACCCTTTTGGGCAACCTAACCTGGAATCTGACTCTGCTGGGTATAGGAAGGATAAAACCTCCTCTTTTTGCTAAAAGAGGTTTTTTATAAGGCTTCCTTTTGGCTGAAGTGGCTGTAGACTTTGACAATCTAAGGTAGAATTGTCAGCATCTAAATCATTAGCCTTTTCCTGCCAGTTTTTGCCGAAGAGATTCTCCCCGTGCAAGGAATGTTGCCTAACTTGTCCTGTACCCAAGTATCCAACTCGGATGCCTGTAGCCAGGCAAACTGTCGTGCACCAATGGCAATAGCAGAAGTTCTGCTGATGCATTCGAAGCAGTCAAAGGCTGCACAATTGACAAACTTGGAGACATCCTGAGCATGCTTAACTAGAGCAAGAAAGTCTTGTCTCTTATCATCTAGGAGAAATGGGCTCATAAATTCCAAGTCTCCTGTGACTTCTTTGAGGAACATTCCCATATATAGGATATATGAACTGATCCTAGCTGAAAGCATGGAAGCTTGAAAAGTTCTGCGCTCAAAAGCATCCAGAGTCCTGCATTCACGACCTGGAGGATTGGATGCATGCCTCTTTGCACTTTTCATCCTACGCATGGCTGATTCCACTACCATAGAATGGTGTGGCAGCTGAGTTTTCTGAAATCCAGGACATGGTGGAACTCGATACACAGTATCAAGTCTCCTAGAGTGAGGAGAAGTAGTCAGAGGTGTCTCCCACATTCTGAACAATTTTGCCGGTGTTTAGAAGGAGATCTACCCTTTGAGGACCGGCTAGATTTATGTTTAGTTACCTGAGATCCATGGGAGGAAGATGAAGCCCTGGAAGATGTCGATTCCACGGAGGCTGCATCAGAGGGAAAAAGGGTGCTACGCTTAGCAGCTCTGTTTTGCCGGCCCCTTTTTGACATCATCCCACAGGCAACACACTCTGAAATAGAGTGGTCAGGACCTAATCATTTGAGGCACCACTCATGGGTGTCGGTGACGGAGATGGTACCGCCACACTTAGAACACTTTTTAAAACCCGAAGCAGGTTTTTCCATTCTGAGGGAAAAAGTTGGGCCTAGTGCCCACAATGGCACGTGGCACCCAAGAAGAAAATTACTGGAAAAAGACTCCAGAAAGAAAGGGGGGGGGTTTGTTTTGTTTTTTAAAGTAAAGAAGAACCTGCGGTACCAGTATAGCGTTGAGGGAAGGCAGACGCGCCACAAAAAAAAAGTATAAGAAGGGAATTTTTTTATGGGGACAGGATGTGCGACCTGTCAGCTCCGCAGAAAATGAAGAACTGGAGAGGGACAGTTGGGAAAGGTAGACAGGCAGTTCGCAGGTGCTGTGGGATGCTCCCAAAAGCTTTCCTATTGGACGCTGGGGAGCGTTCCCGCGCAGGCTCCGTCGGTACCGACAATACCCATATGTGAAGACTACATTCCTGTTTGTTCCTGGAGATTGGCCATTAGTTGACTGCTTTATCAAAGGAGAAGTCAATTCTCGCCACATGAAGGTTTCTACCAAAGACATACAGGCAACAAAAACTTCATAAACCATAAGTGAATATTCTCCTCCACACCATTTTAATACAATTACAAAAACAAACACGAAAAGAGTGCCAAAACTATTACCACCAGACTGGCTCACTCTTCCTTCCCAGTGCTGACACCATACTAATCCGACAGACCCACCCCCTGAAACATCCCCAAGTGACCAATAGGATGGATCAACGTCATTAATACGACCAAGAACCACTCCCACAGAATCTACTTTACCCGTGAAGGCAAAAGTTACAAAGTAAAACACTACACACCCCTTTTCTTTAAAGCATGAAAGCTCCACCAACATCAACTATGCACTTTTCAACAAAACTGAAACTAAAATTAACGCCGAATCGCTTATATCTAGTCACAATATCAGCCAACCGGTAACTGTTCCACTCTTTACACCTTCCAACCAATGTTGACCCAATCTCCCCCATGAATATGTAATACCCTGGCTGTTAGCCTGCTTGTTTTTCCTTCCAATTTTGTATTTTTTCTTTTTTCCTTCCTGGGATCTCTTTTTGTGGGTTAGAGAAGGGGCAGGTTTATATAGTTTTTTTTATCGTATTTCCTGTTTGTATTTGTGTTCTTATTTCTTCCTATATCCCTTATTTCCATACAAGTTTGAGTATGCTTGTACTTTTTTTTAATTTATAAATTTTAACAAACAAAACCCCGAGGCTCTTTTATGTCAAAATTCTTTTCACTTTGTCTCTTGCAAAAATCGAAGAGGTTATTATACTGCAGGAAATAAACATCTATTTTCTCTTTTAAAATCTTCCTCCAATGTATTACTAGAAACATAGAAATATGACGACAGAAAAAGACCACATGGCCTATCTAGTCTGTCCTTCCATATCAACAACTACAACAGTCCCCTTTTTACCTTTAGAGATCCTCTGTGTTTGTCCCATCCTTTTTTGAATTCAGTTACTGTCCTCATCCCTACCACCTCCATTGGGAGACTATTCCATGGATCCACTACTCTTTCCGTAAATAAATATTTCTGCATATCACTCCTGAATCTATCTCCCTTCACCCTCATCCCATGTCCCCTCATAGCAGAACTTGCTTTCAGTTCCCGCTGCCCGCATTTCGCCGATGGTTACATCGGGAAGAAAAAGTGCAACCATCGACGAAATGCGGGCAGCGGTAACTGTTTTTAGAACATTAATAAGAAGAAGTATGGACGCTTGGTTTTGAGTGATCCCCTGAAGAAAATACAGCTTTGAAACGCGAGATTGGTACCTGTGAAGGGTGTCGGGATCCTAAAGCAGTCCTATTCCAGCGGGTGTACTTGGGTTTTCCAGATAAGTATAATAATAGAGCTTTGTGTGGAAAAGTGATTAATTACCTGAGTTCAGTCACCCGTTGAGTTCTTTGAGGTCGTTGATGCAAATGGGCAACCTGCTTTAATACGGACGTGAGTCCTAATGGCAAAGCCAAAAGAGTCTGAGACCTCGATTATTTAAGATTATTTTTTGAATTATTTATTGAAAGGAGAAAGCTTTGCGATCATCTATATTGATACATGAGCGATTTTTCGTTATTCTTGTGGTATTGACCAATCGTTCAGTAATTGACCAATTTTTGGTGTGAGCCAATATACCCTGTCATAGAAAATTAACTATTGGCCTAGAAGAAAATTAAACTATAGGAGACTTAGAAATGATAGATACTGTCCAGTTTGATTAAATCCTTTGACATTTTTTAAAACTTGTATTTATGTCAGCTCACAGTGAAGCAGTTCAGCAAATTACCATTCAGATTTATTTTGCCACAGCCCTTCTACATAGGTCCACTTATATTTAATCTTTCATCAGCCTTCAAATGAAATGAGTATGGCTATTTATCCTCTCCTGTTACTCTTTTCCCTTAGTCCATTCTACCTACACAGGAGGCTAAAGCACATTAACCAGCAGCTGCTCAGAAAGCGTAGTTATTCACCTGTAACAGGTGTTCTCTGGGAACAGCAGGAATCAGTCTTTACATATGGGTGATGTTGGCGCCGAATAAGCCTGCGTGGAAGCATCTCCCCAGCTTTCAAAGAAAGCCTTTGGGAGATGCACCATAAATGTGTGGTCCCCTTCCTGCCCAAGGGTGCCATCTTGCCTCAGTGAAATTACATAGTTAGATAGCCAAGGAAAAAATAAAACACGGTAGCAACTCCAAGGAAAAGCGGGAGGGCTCTGAGGAATGGCTCCTGCTGTCCCTGGAAAACCACTGTTACAGCTGAGTAATTACACTTTCTCTGGAAACAAGCAGGACGTCAGTCCTCACATATGGGACTCCCCCGCTACAGGCTACCGAGAACATGTGAAAATGCCATGGTGACTTACAAAGGGTGAGCTGTGATCAACAGCAGTTGAGTGCCTACTGAGAGACTCTTGCAAGACCCAGGTGTCCAGCAGAGAACCAGCACTCTGGTAGCCTGGATACAGAAGGATCAGAGGGCAGGAGTTGACTACACCCCAAAGAGATTACAGAGTACGGCCTGGCCAGAGGTGCTGTCCCATTGGGACTCTCTCTCTAGGCAATAGCGAGCTGCGAAGGTATGGACCGAAGACCAGGTAGAAGCCTGGCAGATTTCCGTCATGAGGTCGGAACGCAGATTTGCCACGTAGATAGCCATGACCCCAAAGCGGTGCACTATTTATTTATTTATTTACAGTTTCTTATATACCGCGCTATTCCACATCAGTGCGGTTCACATAGAACATTTAACATACGCATTTCATAAGGATGATTCGCGTTTACAATAAACAGGTGGTACAACTTGGATTAAGAACGAGGGTAACTATTTACATATGCCTTGGTAATTAGGGCGACCATGACCCTCTGGTCCAGTGAGATCCCCGCCTGCTCATATGCGAGGGTAATGCAGACAGTCACTGGGAGCCCAAGATGACTGGGGTCATAGGACATGAAAAGCTGAAGTGCTTTGCAGTGGCTCCGAGTCCATTGCAGATGGAAGGCCAGGGTCCTTTTACAATCCAGAGTATGGAGAACTGCCTCTACCCTACCAGTGTGAGGCTTCAAAAATAAGGAGGGGAGCACCACCCCCTGATTCTGGTGGAAAGGGGACACCACCTTCAGCAGAAACTTAGTGTGTGTGTGGAGCACCACCCTATTCTTGTAGGACCTCATATAGGGGGGCTCTACCATCAGAGCCTGGAGCTCACTGACTCTGCGAGCTGATGTGAGTGCTACAAGGAAAATGACCTTCTAGGAGTGGTACCGCAGGTAGCAGGTAGCCAGAAGCTCAAACAGAGGCTCAGTGAGCTGCGAGAGCACCACGTTTAGATCCCACTCCACCACTGGAAGATAACATGAGGCCCCACAGGAATTGTGATACAAGGGGCTGCGCTGAGAGGGACTTTCCCTCATCAGGATGGTGATGTGCTGCAATGGCGCTCATGTGTACTCTGACCAAATTGGACTTTAGTTCCACCTGCAACAGGTAGAGCAGGTACCAGAGTACTACTTATACCAAGCAGGAGAATGGGTTTGCCCATCTTTCTGCGTATCACACTGAGAAACGGCACCACTTGAAAGCATACACCCTTCTTGTGGGGGCCTTTTACATGAGGCCAAAAGAACCTTCTCCACGTCCCGTGGGAGGCTGAAGGGAGCTAACTCTACCCTTTCAGCAGCCAAGCTGTGAGTGACAGGGACACCAGGAGGATGAGGTGTAGGAGAAAGCCCTGCTCCTGTGAGAGTAGCCTTGGGGCTTGGCCCAGGGGAATCGATGATGCCACCGATAGGGAGAGGAGCAGTGAGAATCAGGGCTGCCTGAACTACTGAAGAGCTATCAGCATTAGTGATGCACTGTCGCTCTGGACCTTGAATAGGGTCTTGACTACCAGCAGTGCTGGTGGGATGGCATACAGGAGGACTATCATCCATGGGATGAGGAACACATCCGCTGCCACCCAGGACAGGTGCGGCTGGCAAGAGCCAAATCAGGGCAACTGTGTGTTGTCCCTGCTGGCTAACAGGTCCATCAAGGGGATGCCCCAGAGATGAAAAAGCCGGGAGGCTACTACTGAATTCAGGCACCACTCGTGCAGCTGGAGGACTCTGCTCAGTTTGTCAACCAGGCCACTGTCCTGGCCTGGGAGGTAAACCACCCTTAGGAGCATCTCCCTGCATGCTGCATAGGCACAGAGGGCTATGACCCTGTTTCCCCCTGTTTGTTCACGTAGAACACTGCGACCTGGTTGTCTGTCTGGATCAGCACTAGGTGGTGCTGCAGCTGGTGGCGAAAGGCTTGGAGAGCTAGGAATATCGTTCAGAGCTCTAGCAGGTGCATTTGCAACTAGGATTCTTCCTGGGACCAGCAGCCTTGTATCTGGAGGCCCTCGCAATGCGTTCCCCAGCCCAGTAGGAAGGCATCCATGCTGAGGACCCTCTGGGGGGGGGGGTGCCTAAAAGGGCATCCTGGCTTGAAGGTGATTTGAACTCCATCACCATCTGAGCGAGTCCACCAGTTGAAGGGTCACTTTCACTTTGTCCCTGAGCCTGCCTGTGGCTTGTGTCCACAGAGCGGAGGCAACACTGGGCTGCCATCATGTGCAGGTGGGCTTATGGGGGGTCACGTGAACCTTGGAGGTCATATGCCCCAGCAGGTGGAGTAGAAGCTGGGCAGGTAGCATCTGGCATCAGTGCACCTCTGCGGCCAACTCCCTAAGGCGTTCTGACCTCTCCTGAGGAAGGAAAGCTTTCACCTGGAGGGTATCTAGTTACACCCCTATGAACTCTAGGCACTGGGCTGGAGAGAGGTGGGACTTGGTGTAGTTTATGATGAACCCCAGGGTGCTGCAGGGCATTGATGGTGCACCCAGTGGTGCATTTGCCTCTATAGCTGTGTCCCCCTTTATAAGTCAGTCATCCAGATAAGGGAAGATGAAGGCGCCTTGAAGAGAGAGGCACTGTGTGAAGACCCTTGGTATAGAGGCCAGACCAAAGGGCAGCACCCTATATTGGTAGTTCTGTCCCTCCACCACGAACTGGAGGTATTTTCTGTGGCTGAGATGAATTAGGATGTGTGTGTAGGAATCCTTTAAGTTTAAGGAACAGAGCCAATCTCCTTCCTGGAGGAATGGCATCTTGAACTTATCCCTCATCAGAAACCTGTTGAGCTCTCGCAGGTCCAGGATGGGCTTGAGGCCCCCTGTCCTCTCGGGGATGAGGAAATACCTGGAGTAGAAGTCTGTGCCCTAGAGATGTTGCAGGACTGGCTCCATTGTCTTGTCCTGATTAGGACTGCTAGCTCAGTGAGAAGCAGGGTCTGGTGAAGGAGAGGTCTGGTGGGCTTTCCTGGGGCCCCCTACAGGTTAAGGAGGTAGCCCTCCTTAAGCACTTGCAGCACCCAGGTATCAGTGGTGATGGCTGTCCACCTGTGGGAAAACAGGACTAGGTGCCCCCCTGTGGGCTGCAGAGGACCCCCTAGGGTGGGAGGTCACACCCGGGCAATCAAAAGCTCCCCCCAGGCTGGGCCAGTGCCTGGGATTTTGAGGCCTTTGGTTTTCGGGGACTGTGTCCCTGGCCTTTTTGTTGCTAGCCCTGTTGAGGGGCTGAGAAGGCCTGGAAATGCTGTGTACCAACAAAGTCCCCCTTCATCCTTGGGAAGAAGGGCTTCTTCCGGGCTTGCACCGAGGTCGTCTTTGAGATGCTGGTTCTCGTCAGGAACTCAGTTTCTATCTCTGCAGCCTTGTCTGCCATGGGTTTCCCAAATAGGTTCTCTTCTATGCAAGGGTCAATGGTCAGACGACTGCAACCATGCTTGCCATCATGCCCCAATGCCTGCAGCGGCCAACCTGGCTGAATACTTGAAGTCATCCTAGGCTGCTCAAGACAAAATCTTTGTGCACTCTTTTACCACCGAGGTCAGGGTCTTAAATCTCTGCAGGGGTTCCCCATCAAGGCCTGACGAAAATCCACCATGCTCCTTCAACAGTTCCTTCAGGTACATGCCAATATAGAGCTAGTTGGACTGGATCCAGCAAGTTAGCATCGAGCCCTGAAAGCCCTTACAGCTGAGGGCATCGAGAGTTCGAGCCTCCATGCCATGTGGCACCAACGAATGAGTTTTTTGGCTTTTGAGCTGGTGCATGGCCGACTTCACAGCAATCGAGTTGTGCGGGAGCTGGGTCTTCTGGATCCCAGGTCTTCGGTGTACCCGGTACATAGTGTTGAGGCACCTACTGACAATTGGTACTGATGCCAGTGTTTCCCACATCCAGAGGAGGCGACGACTGAGGATCAGGGGCACTGGTATCGTAAAGGTTTCCTTGAAGGGAGTGTCTCATATTGGAGTATCTCCAATTTCCTTGGTGCACAGGTCCTCCTCTGCCTCGGTCTCGATAATGAGAGCCTTGGTCATGTCCCGCACAAAATTGAGGAAAGCGAAGTCCTCAGGCAGGAACAGTGTCAGGGCATCAGGGGAGATAGGTCAGAGGGCACGTCTCAGTGTCACCTCATGCCTGGGGACTCTTTGTCCTCGGTTTCCCATTTGGACTTGAAGTCCGAGTAAGAGTCCGATGCCGCATGATCACCACAGTCGAGGTTCACTCCAGGTGGTCCGTGACCTCCGTAGGACCTGAGGTCCGAGCTGTGGGCACTCGCCAGAGAGGACCTGGGTCCCGAGGATTGAGACCGTGACCTTGTCCAGTGCTGGGGGCTCTCTAGAGGCCAATGGTGCTTGAGGACCGGCTCAACATCCGGAGACACCCTCTATGTCGCAGGGTCCCATCATCAGAGCGGATTAACTGGACGAGCTGGACATAAACACCCGCTGCATGGCCACAAGGGCAGATATACTGCTCTCTAAGGCCACCATTCTGGTCTCCATACCAGCTTGCTCCACAGCCTTCAACTTGGGCACCAAGGACTCTGGGCCCAGCGTCGATACTGTTAAGAGGAGTCTTCAATGAGGATGGCCTCGGAGGTCCGAGGCTTGTCAGTGGGTGCCAACGACTCCTTGCAGGGCAGCTTGGAGGGCCGCTCCTGCCCAGACTCCTTGGACTCACACCTGGGACTGCAGGGCTTGGGGTGGGATTTCCCCTTCTTCCAGGATCTATCCTCTGAGGCGGTCTTTGAGGGTTTCTTCTTCTTGCACTCCACCTCCGGGAATTTCCACTCGGAAGAACCGTTGCTCTGGCTTCGCGGGGCACAGAGGTATCTGAGGGGACCCTGGAGCATGTTGTTGCTGGAGACTCTGGCACGGAGTCCAACTTCTAAAAAATATTTACATGCTGCTGCTGATGGCTTTTTAAGGCCGTTGAGGTCATAGTTCTGCAGAGTTCGCAGTCGGAGTCAATATGCTGCGGGCCGAGGCACTGGAGGCAGCTGTCGTGCAGGTCGGTGAGCAATATCATTTTGCCACATTGATTGCACTTCTTGAAGCCACTGGAGGCCATCGGTCCAAGGCCTTTGGCTGAAAACGGCGTGAACGCCAGTCGAGGAACACCTCGATGAAAAAAAGAGAAAAACAAATGAACGAACCCGAGGAGCGATGCAGAGGCAAACTGGCTCGGAGGCAGGAAGGAACCAGTGCGCAAACCAAACAAAACATAACAAAAAAATTACACTTTTTCTTGGGGGAACTGGACAATATCCAAAGGGCTCTATGGAAAAAAGGAGACCGAGGAAAGATGGCACTCTTGGGCGGGAAGGGGACCAGGCATGTGTATTGCATCTCCCAAAAGCTTTCTTTGAAAACTGGGGAGATGCTTCCGCGTGGGCTCCGTCGGCGCCGACGTCACCCATATGTGAGGGCTGACTTTCTGCTTGTTCTCGAAAAAGCACTTTTATTCCTTGCACACAGTTTACCTTTAGAGTACCTCACACATTCATCCTCCCATTGAAAATGTTAGAACTTAAACACTTTTAAAACAACCTTTAAACTCTGCTTCCTCCCACAATTGACTTTGAAAACAGGCGCTCAGCACAGCTTCCGCCCTTTTCAATATCCAGCCCTGTGTGTCCAAGCTGCCACTTTAGTCTTGAGCTCCGGCCAGGGCCGGATTTAACTTGAGTGAGGCCCTACGCCAACAAAAATTGTGGGCCCCCAGAAAAGATAAAAATGAGCACGCCGGATCAGCTGCGCGCTGTTGGCCCTGACGTCATAATTAAACTGGGAATCCCAAAAGCCAAACTTGGAATGTACAACACTGTAGAAATAAAACTATACATTAATTTGCTCTTGTACTAAACAAAGCGCAGACGTTAATGATGCACATTTACCAGAGCTGACATATTCCAATTACCGTATTTTCGGCGTATAAGACGACTGGGCGTATAAGACGACCCCCTACTTTTCCTGTTAAAATATAGGGTTTGGCCTATACTCGCCGTATAAGACTACCCTCTTCCAGCGCACACCAAAAAAAAATTCGGTGCTATCAGCTTTACTCCTCCCATCCCAACCCCAGTCAGCGGAGCAGTCCTTCGTGCTCTCAAGTCAGTAACCGAAGAGCTATTTCTCCACCCTTCCTGGGCAAATATATATAGGAGGAAGGGGACAGAACAAATAAAAACGACATCGAGAGTCTGCGATATGTTGCGGACTGTCAACCTTTGTACAAAGCCAGCGGGGATTTTTTTTTAAATGATGGAATATCTTCTATGAAAAAAAATGCTTTCATTTTTACAGAACCCATTGCATGCAATGCGTGCCTTCAAGTCAGTCCTGACTCCTGGTGACCCAGACGTTCCTGGGTTTTCTTGGCAGTGTCATTGGAAGTAGATTGCCAGGCCTTTCTTCCAAGGCAATGGAGGGTTAAGTGACTTGCCCAAGGCCACAAGGAGTGCTAGTGGGAATTGAACCCATTTTTACAGAACCCATTGCATACCTTCACCAAACTCCTTCTTACTATTTGTGTTTTAGTGCCCTAAAATATGGAAAAAAGTGAATAGAAAGCTGGGTGACATCGCCAGCTGCTAGCCTCCCAATGTATCAGCTTAGTAAACATTTACAGTTCTGCGATTGTAACGCAAATATAATGGGGAGGGGGAAGGAAAGAAGATCCACTTAATTAGCCAATTATCACCCCAAACCTGCTGCTTTCATTTCACATAGGTGATAAAATTTCAGCACACCCAGCGCCTCCCTTCTGTCCCGTGCTTGTCTGGTTAAGACCTTCCTACATGCTTTCTATGCACAGTAAAAAAAAGAAACAAACACACAAGGGACTATAAAAGAATACTTCCCGTTCCAGCGTGACACAACCTCCCAACCGCCCCCACCCGCATTACCATAACGGAGAAGATATGGAGCATTCCCAAAGCAACCACATAAATCATCCAGCAGCTTGAGATCCAATGCACTCGGCAGCATGCCGCCAGGCACACAAACTTCCTCCTGCCATGAAGTGGCTGCAGCCAGCGATACCCCCTCCCCAAAGCGGGCGCGCCCCGGTTCGCATCACCCACCTGGCAGCGCTTGCCCGTTGACAGTGACGGGGCCGGCGGTGTGTTTAGTCCACGGGTTCACCTTGGGCGGGGGGGCCTCGATGAACTCCTTGCGCCCGCCTTCCTCCTGCTCCTGCTGTAAGCTCTCTTTTTGCAGCTGATTGCTATCCTCCTTCTGCTGCTTGCTGCTGAGGGGCCTAGCGGCGGCCACCGCCTCCTTAGGGCTCAGACCCTCCTCGGCCTGTCGCTTCTCCCCCTGGCCGTCGTTGCTCTTCACGATCTTGCCCGCAAGCCTGTGCTCGTCGGCGGGCGTGAGGGGGTTGCTGGGTGGGAGGGCCTCTACCTGAGTAGCCTTTTTCCCCCTCCCCCTCCCCCTGGGAAGAAAGCTTAAAAACAAAAGCAAAGAATGTAAACCGCGAGTGCCAGGCTGTGGCTGCCACTTTAACTCCAGCGAGACTGCCTCGGCTCGCCTTCCCCGAGCCGCAGCAATATGGAGGAAGGAGAGACCACGCGTTTTTTTTTTTTAATTTAATTTTAAAAAAGCTAAGAATTTGTTCAGTTTTTGTGGGCCCTTACCAGCTGTGGGCCCTACGCCACGGCGTAGTTGGCGTATAGGTAAATCCGGCCCTGGCTCCGGCCCTCTTGATCAATCAGCTGCTTCACTTCTGTCTTATACCAGGTGATTTTATTTACTGCTGCAACTTGGCTCTGTTTCTCTTTGGTTCATTATTCATTCACCATCCCCCATGGGAACCCAATGCCCCCCCCCCCCCCATCAGGACCATTAGTGCTCTATCCCTGCATCCACACTGCTTCTGCAATGCTCATCTCTGCAACAGGAACTTTCCCAAGGCTCTCACAGCTTCCTTTAGCAGTTTGCCTCTCTGCCTCAACCCAGATATACAGCCTAGATCTAGTCCCAAAAGCACTCACAGCTGTGGCCCTTGCTACCATCTCTGGCACCTCTTCTGCTATCTGCACCACACTTAATTTTGTCTCCAATACGTGCAGACTTGGCTGCAGCAACTCTAGTGGAATTTCTCCTCAATGCCGTGACCCCTGGCTACCTCTCATCCTGCTGCAGTCTGTAACATGGAGAAGCCGCCACTGTCACCAATGTAAGTTTCTTATTTATAATTCATTCTCTGCCCCTTTATGCCAGCTTAATAGATTTGTGACTAGCTTTCAAGAACTATGCTCCCAGCGACATTGTCTGCACGTGTCATTACAGTTCAGGAAAGGGAACGTCAGGGTGGGAGGAGGATAGGCTGACAGAGAAGATGGATAACACTTGAGATCAGATGGCCCCTATCTCATAGTGGGGACAAAGCTAATGTCCTTATTCAGTACTTCTGTACTTATTTCAAAATGTGTGATCAATGTAAACTCAACGTTTTGGCTTCCTCCATGGTTTTGGAAATCCCTTTTATGTCCTCTGATTGCGAGGCTGCTACGAAATTGATCCTCCCTTGAAAAATATCCACGTTGTTCTTTTCTGTAATGGGCTTATTTTCTCTCTTAAGATTTACTCTTAGAAGATACAAATTTCAGCCCCCCAGGGACAGGGAAATACCTACTGAAGCAGAGTGTAACTCACCCTGAGCTTCTATTGTGGAAAGGCCTGAGCTAAATCCAATCTACTAGTAAAGGTTTTTCTCAAGCCTGCCAAATTAAGGGTAGGCACAACACCTTGATTGTCTATAAACTTTATTCCCTCAGCACTTGGATAAGGTCACTGTTTTCCTCATGACCGAGTATGCGATGTCTTTCATCTTTATCTTTGTGTCCGTGCTTTTCAATTTTTATTCCTTTTTGTGACTATTTTACATCCTTGGTACTGCCTTACATATAGCATTTCTATGAGGGACTCCCAAGCTGATGAATGTAATTCTGTCAGAGAACATTAGTCTGGAAATATTCTGTTAGTCATGGTGAAAATGTTAAGCTGTGGAACATGCTACCTCAATTTTTATTTGTACTTCTTTCTTATATTATTTGTTACTGCAAACCGCATTGATGTTTTGTGACTTGCAATATAGAACGAATTGTAATAAATAATTTACCTAAGTTGGATTTTTAGCCCATCTTGCCAAGTTATGCTCAAGGCAGCTTACGGCATTTTTCGAGTCTGACCCACAGAACACACAGTCTGGGCAGTGAGAGATGAGGTGACTTGCCCACGGTCATGGGGAGTAGGACTTGATCCCTGGTTTCCCTGGTTCTAAGCCCATTTCTGTAACCACTGGTTACTGGATGTTAAACTAATAAGAATTTCTGCTGCAACAGTACAATATTGTATAAGCTGACAAATGTCCCCATAAACAGACTTAAGATTGTCTCTTGCTTACAGTGCGATCATTGGTTGCCTCGTCTAACTGGACAGAGACACTGCTTAGCTGAAACTTCCTACATTAGCCAGCATGTACTAATTATAATTAATCATTTATATAGCGCTACAAGGCGTATGCAATGCTGTACAAACATATAAAGAAGATTATAAGCTTTACGAGCAGGGACTATCTAATCAAGACAGACAAAACAATACAAGAGAAACAACAAATAGGGAAGGAGACAAAGAAAACAAGGGATTAGGATCCAAATGTGGCCTCAAAGAGGTAAGCCTTTAGCATGGATTTGAAGAGGGGAAGAGAAGAGACTTGATGTAACAATAGAGGAAGTTTATTCCCTGCATAAGGAGCAGCAGGGTGAAAAGATCGAAGTCTGGAGTTTGCAGAAAAGGAAAAGGGCATAGAGAGAAGAAAGCCAGAGGAGGAGCGGAGTTCACGAGGAGGGGTGTAGGGAGAGAGAAGAGGGGAAAGGTAACGAGGGGCAGTAGAGTGAATGCATTTATATATTAGAAGGAGAAGTCTGACTTGGATACAGAAATGTAAGGGAAGCCAGTGAAGTGATTTTTAGAAAGAGAGGTCATATGAATGTATCGGCGCTGGCAGAAGATTAGCAGCGCAGCAGTGGAGAGAGATGACCCTGAGGAAGACCAGCAAGGAGGGAGCTTGCAATAGTCAAGACAGGAAGTGACCAAGGAGTAGACAAGGGCATGGTGGTGTGTTCAGAGAAGAAGGGACACATTTTATTAATGTTACAGAGAAAGAAAGTATAGGTTTTAGCTTTTTGTTGAATATGTGTGGAGAAGGAAAGGGAGATGACCCCAAGGTTGCGGGCCAAGGAAACAGGAAGAAGAAGTGTGTTGTCAACAGTAATAGAGAAAGGAGGAAAGCGGGAGGAGGGTTTAGAGGGAAAAATAAGAAGTTCAGTTTTAGCCATATTCAATTTTAGGTGGCAGTGAGACATCCAGGCGGCGATGTCAGATAAGCAAGTAGAGATCTGAATTTGGAGCTACTACTACTACTAATTAGCACTTATAAAGCACCACACATGCAGCGCTGCACAGCTAACCTACCAGAGGTGGCTAACACAAGAGACAGATAGTCCCTGCTCATCGGAGCTTACAATCTAATTAGGACGGTACAGAGCATTGGTCAGTTTGGGGAAGATACAGTGTGGTACCGTCTGGTACAGCTTGATCAACAGTTGGGTCAAAAAACATTAACAGGGGTTAGGGTAGGAAGATGATGGAAGTCAGGATCTGAATGCAATAGGGAGGAGGTGGGACTTCAACCTGGAGTTGAAGAGGGCCAGGGAGGGCACCTGGTGCACAGACGCAGGTAGGCTATTCCAGGTATGTGGCGCAGCAAAGTGAAAGGAGCGCAGTCGGGAGTACGCAGTGCGGGTAAAAGGCATTGAAAGAAGCGATTTGTTAGCGGAGCGCAGATTTCGAGAGGGGACGTAGGGGGAGATAAGAGATATAAGGTATTGAGGGGCCATAGAATGAATGCATTTATAGGTCAGCAGGAGAAGCTTGAACTGGATGCGGAATTGGACAGGGAGCCAGTGAAGTGACTTGAGGAGGGGAGTAATGTGGGCATGGCGAGGCTGGCAGAAGATTAGTCGAGCAGCGTGATTGTGTATAGATTGAAGGGGAAGGAGGTGGCTCACGGGGAGACCAGCGAGCAGTAGGTTGCAGTAATCAAGGCGAGAGGAGATTAAGGAGTGGATAAGCGTTTTGGTAGTGTGTTCAGAGAGAAAGGGGTGGCTCTTGCTGATGTTATAGAGGAAAAAGCTGCAGGTCTTGGCTACAAGCTGGATATTGGCGGAGAAGGAGAGAGAGGTGTCAAAGATAACCCCTAGATTGCGGGCAGAGGGAAAAGGGTGGATAGTAGATCCATCCACGTGGACTGAGAGAGGGAGAAGTGGGGGGGGGAGGAGTTGGGTGGAAAGACAAGGAGTTCAGTCTTGGCCATGTTCAGTTTCAATCGACGATGAGACATCCAGGCAGCGATGTCCGAAAGACAGGCAGAGATCTTGGACTGGGTTGCCAGAGAAATATTAGGTGTAGAGAGGTAGATTTGGGAGTCATCAGCATAGAGATGGTAACAAAAGCCAATGGGAAAAGATAAGCGCGCCAAGGCCTTGGGTATAAAGGGAGAAAAGGAGGGGGCCCAAGACAGATCCCTGGGGAACACCTACCTGGAGTGGGGTAGGGGAGGAGGAAAGGCTGCCAGAGCATACACTGAATGAGCGATGGGAGAGGTAGGAGGAGAACCAGGATAGTACGGAGTCCCTGAAGCCCAGCGAGGAGAGGGTGGTGAGGAGAAGGTCGTGGTCAACGGTGTCAAAGGCAGTGAAAGGTCAAAAAGGATGAGGATAGAATAGAGGCCCTTAGATTTAGCCAGGAACAGGTCATTGGTGACTTTTGTGAGTGCCGTTTCAGTGGAGTGTAGGGGGCAGAAGCCTGATTGTAGTGGGTCCAAGAGGGCCTGGGAGGTGAGGAAGTCGAGGCAGCGACGGTGAACTGCTCGTTCTAATAATTTGGATATGAAGGGAAGGAGGGAGATGGGTCGATAGTTAGAAGGGCATGTGGGATCAAGTGAGGGTTTCTTGAGCAGGGGCGTGACAACGGCATGTTTGAAGTCAACGGGGACAGTTGCAGTGGAGAGTGAAAGGTTGAGGATATGAGTGATGGAGGGGACAATGGTGAGGGAGATGGAACGTAGGAGATGGGAGAGGATAGGGTCTGATGAGCAGGTGGTGGGTTTGGAGGAGGAAAGAAGAAGTGCGGTTTCTTCTTCAGAGATCGGGGGGAAGGAGGAGAGGGTGGCAGGAGGAGTATGGATGGGGGAGGAGAAATGGGGGGAGAGGAGGTAGATGAGGGGTAGGGAATTGGAGGGTAATTTTGAGGATTTTGTCATGGAAGTAATCGGCTAGGGTTTGGGTAGAGAAGGAGGGCAGGATTGGGGGCGGGGGGACCTTGAGAAGAGAATTTAGGGTGTTAAAGAGACGGCGAGGATCAGAGGCAAGGGAATTAGTCAGATGGATGTAGTAATCTTGTTTGGCAAGTGCTAAGGCTGACTGGAAGGAGCCAAGTATGAATTTGAAATGTAGATGATCTTCTGGGGAGCGAGATTTGGACCAGGCTCATTCAGCAGAACAGGCACAGATGCGTAACAGACTGTGGGTGAAAGCCAGGGTTGGGGAGTAGATCATTTTACAGGACGTGAGGTGGGAGGGGCAAGAGTGTCAAGGGCTGAGGAAAGTGTAGCATTGTATGAGGATAATGCTTCATCGATGGACTCAGAGTTTAAGATGGAGGAAAGAGATGGAGAAATGGTGGAGGAGAGAGTCAGGGGTCAATATTATGGAGGTTTCTAAAAAGGTTGGGGGAGACAGGATGGGGTTGGGATGGCGGGAGCTGAAGAGTAAATGTTAGGAGGTGATGGTCAGATGAGGGCAGGACTGAATGGCGGAAGTTTGAGGGAGAGGAGTTGGAGAAGAGTATTAGGTCAAGGCAGTGGCCGTGTTGGTGCATGGGGGCAGTGGAGCAAAGTTGGAGGTTGAACGAGGAGGTAAGAGCGAGGAACTTTGAGGTATGGGGGTCAGAGGGGTTGTTAATGTGAATGTTGAAATCACCAAGAATAAGAGTGGGGGAGGAGGGATCCTTGAAGGCAGAGAGCCAGGAGTCAAAGTCGGTGAGGAAGGTTGATTTGGAGTTGTCGGGTGGGCAATAGATAACAGCTACTCGGAGGGGAAGTGGTGTGAGGAGGCGAATGGAGTGGACTTCAAAGGAAAGGGGGGAATGTGACTGGTGTGGCAGGAGGGGTTGGAATTGGCAGGAGGGGAGAGTAGGAGGCCAATGCCACCACCGCGACCAGTAGATCAAGGTGTATGGGAGAATTGGTAGCCCTCATAGCAGAGAGAGGCAATGGATGCGGTGTCATCTGGAGGGAGCCATGTCTCGGTCAGGGCAAGAAAGTGTAGGGCGTTGGAGATAAAGAGATCGTGAATAAACGTGGGTTTTTTTTAATGACTGGGGCAAAGGAGAGATGCCAGATGTGGATAGATAGATTTGAGAGTCATCAGCATAAAAATGATATTGAAAGCCATGGGAAGAGATGAGTGCAAAAAGGGACTGGGTATAGAGAGAGAAAAAGAGAAGGCCCAGAACAGACCCTTGAAGAACACTAACTGAGAGAGAGATGGCAGAAGAGCAGGAACCTCCAGAACAAACACTGAAAGAGAGATTGGAGAAATAAGAAGAGAACCAAAACAGTACAGGGCCTCTAAAACTAAAATAAGGATAAAGTGTCAAGGAGGAGGAGGTGGTCAATAGTATCAAAAGCAGCAGAAAGATTGAGAAGAATGAGAACCGAGTAAAGGTCTTTGGACTTAGCGAGGAACAGATCACTGGAGACAATGGCAAGAGCCATTTCAGTAGAATGAAATGGACGAAAACCAGATTTGAAGTGGATCAAGGAGGGCTTGAGACGAGAGAAATTCTAGACAGTGGTGCAGAACTGCACGTTAAAGAATTTTTGAAATGAATGGGAGAAGGAAGATGGGTCGATAATTAGAAGGACGAGTAGGGGCAAGTCAGGATTTTTTGAGGAAAGGAGTAATCATGGCATGCTTGAAGGCTGCAGGGAAGATTGTAGTGGAAAGCGAAAGGTTGAGAATTTGTGAGACGAAAGGAATGACGGAGGAGGAGATGGAGTTGAGGAGATGGTGGGATAGGATCAGAAGAACAGGAAATGAGTTTAGTGGGGGAAAGAAGAAAAGAGATTTCCTCAACAGACATTTTAGAAAAGGATGAAAAGGTGATAGAGGTTGAGGGGAAATGTTGGTAATTAAGAGGGGGAAAGGGAGTAAAGAAGATTTAGTGGAGAATTAAAGAGTATTCTGATGCACTCTGTAGAGGATTTAGCACGCTGGTCTGGCTGCTTTATACCATTTGCAGCTGTGAAGTAACTCTTACTTCTATCCTGGAACTAGAGCCAGCTATTCTTGTGCGTCTCCTCCCTCGCCATCCATCAACGAGATTATCGACTGCCTTATCTAACTGGAAAGACACACTTTCAGCAGCTCACCTAATGCAGACACGCAGAAAGCAAGCCTTCAGTGAGCCCCATGTGGATCCCTGGGGTTCCTCATCAGTTGCATTTTACAATTAAGTCATCATGCATTATTGGGAGGCTTACTCATCAACCCAAAAGGAGAAACATCCCTTGTGTTTGGGGTTATATAAATATGGCTGTCATTTCTGCCTGGGAACATACTGCTTTACATACTTTCTGCCTGGGAACAGTGTCCAGGTCCGATTCCTAAGTTGGATGTATCTTGATTTTCAGCCATCTGTGTTAGAAGTTTCCACATGTGCTCTTATAAAAGTAAGATCTGCTCAGAATAAGACTTATTCTGCAAGACTTGATTGTAGATTTTTAGAAAATCTGTTGTTTATTATGGCATTGTGGCTCCCCATTAGTGGAGGAACAGCTATATCCTACACTGGTCCCCTCCCCCTTGGGCTAGAGTTGCTATCATCCATCACAGGATGTAAAAGAGGAGGGAAGGCCAGTTGCTCAGATTTTAGTAGCCCACCCATCACAGAATGTTTGTTGCTACAACTTAAACTACCAACATTCCTATCATTTGGGAGAGATTATCTCCTTCCAGAGATTAATGCTGCGAGATAAGAATTTCTGGGTTAAGTTTACTAAAGTGCACTACTATGTTAGGGCATACTAATACCGTCACCCCATAAAATGAGACTCATGGTAAACACTACACAGTAATGCATGTCTGCGTTTGTTAACAGGGTAATGCCTTTTAGTAAATCTAGTCCTCTAGGGATCACCTAGTTTAGGAGGGTAAGCAGGCACTTATTTTAGCCTATAGGTGCCTGTGCGTCTTTATACAATTTATTTTATTTATTTAACATTTCTTATATACCGCCTTTCATGATATCAAGGCGGTTTACATTGAACAAACTGAAATTACATTGAACAGGACATTATAACTTGGAGATAACTATTTTACAGGGAACATGGGCTATGGAGGGTTAAGTGGCTTGCCCAAGACCACAAGGAGCACCTGTGGGACTAGAAACCCCAGTCCTTCCGGCCCAAGGTTGCTGTCCTCTAGTGGGATTTGAACCCCCGACCCTCCGGCCTGAAGTAACTTGCCCCAACCACTAGGCCACTCCTCCACTCCAATCCTACAATCCTAGCAGTAAACCAGCAGAAATTGCAGCTACGTGAAAATCACAGTCATTCACATCAGCTCAAAATCTGTACAACAGCACATATTTTATAAAGAAAGCATATTTTGCAATTCCAATCATGGTCCGCCCAAACCCTGCCTAGAAAATACCTTCTCGTGTCATGTAAAAAGTACATTGCCTTCTTGTTGCTGTGCATATTTCTACATGTATAACCCCTCCGGTAATTTCATAAAAGCCTTTTAACATGCAGGAAAAGTTTACAAATGTGTCCGTGCATTTCTCTCGCAACCACTGGAAGGGATTTTAATTTGCACATGGAATATTCTAACTGTTCTTTGCTACATAGCGTTTCAACTGTTTTGGCCAATACAGATTTGGCCTTACTCATTCTGAAGAACATATTTTAGATCTTACATGCTGATCTAGTTATATGATTAATGACTGTGCCTGGTGACAGAGTAATACTCAATAAGTACCTTGATCAGATCATTTTGAGGGTGTCGTCTTTTCTGGTATTAAGGTTCTTGTGATGGGATCAATGTCTTTATGCAGCGGTGACTGATGAAAGAGGCAATAGAGGCTTCAATGGAGTCTCTGGCAAATCTTGACTGCGTTATAGGAAGACTGGATAGTTTATTTAGAAGGTTTAATAATATATTATAGCAGAAGAGGAAGGCTTGTAGACTTGAAAGGTTGTGTTCAATACGAGTATAAAAAAGAATTTGGAGGACTGTCTTGAAAACCTTCAGAAATTCTGCATGCTTGTTAAAGAAATTTTGTAAATTTCATTAAAGCTGCTAGGAATGAACCTAGAGAATAGCTCTTGATGGTAGATAAGCTTTTTTGAAAAAGGGCATTTTCAAATAAACTGGATCTGCTTATACCTGACCGTAAAAGGTTTACTAATTATCATTATGATAAAATAGTTGCTCTGAGAAATGACTTAGCTGTCAAAATGCAGTCTACTAACAATTTATTGTCTTCTGGGGAACAAATGGCTTCTGCGATAGAAAAGCCATTAGTGACATTTGATACATTTTAAAAGATACCACCGACAACTGAAAAAGGTTTTCAGGTCCATTTTGCTCCTCATTTTGCAGTCTTGATCCATGCTCTCCAGTTTTAGTGAAATCTATGCCAGAACCGGTCCTCACTCACTTGAAAGAGCTGGTGAGTGCATCCTTGCAAAGGGATTAATTGTCTCCCAAAATGTACTGTTCCATAATTACTCCCGCTTTTATAAAGAAGCCTTATTGGAAGCAACTTGCTGCACAACTTATAGGTCAACATTCCTGGCTAAACGTTTTGAACATTGCATAACTTTGCAGTTGCAGTTGACATCTTTTATTGAGGATAGTAGCCAATAGTCTGTTGAACAAGATTTCATTCTGGCCGTAGTATAGAAATTGTCCTGGGCTGCAATTAAAACTATGTCCTGTGATCAACAGATATGAGTGACCAGATCTCTCTGGTTTTAGACCTGACTTCAGCCTTTAATTTGGTTAAACATGCTATCCTCCTTCAAAGATGTCAAGTGCTAAGGAATGATGGTGTACTACGACAGTGGTTAGTTTCTTTAAGTCAAAGTGTAATGAATGGGGGGGGAAGCGGTTTCCCTGGGCATCATGTCCAAGGGAATTATCATCAAACCTGTGCAGAGCAGGGGGTCTCTGCTCTCATAACTCTACTGGCCAGTGCACCGCAATCTAAGGGGCAGCGAACAGCTCTCTCTCTCCTGCCCCCGCCTTTGGACTCCCAGGCAGCATGCAGGGGAGGGGGAACCTGGTGCACAGAGCTCAGATCTTAGGGACTATGCCCTCCTCTTACACACAGCGCAGTGAACAACAGGCAGTAACACCTCTTCCAAGATCTGTAGACACATTATGCGGAGAGAAAGATTATTCGAGAAAGACATCATGCTTGGCAAGGTTGAAGGTCAATGCAAAAGAGGAAGGGCAGCAATGAGATGGATCGATACAATAACAGCAGCTATGGATGTTATTCTGTCAACAATTAGCTGCCTAACCTAAGACCAAATACAGTTTAGGACAACGAACCACAGGGTCACCATGAGTCAATATCGACTCGGCGCATTTAACATTGTGTGATAACCTTTCTTTTGGGGAATGCAACTGCTGCTACAGCATCACCAGCTTGACCAGAGAAGAAATTGAGCTTGGGAATCAAACCTGGGGAGTCCTAAGACACCCAGCTCTGTGCATGCCCCCTTCCTTCTGTAAACTTCCCGAAACACATACAATTTTACTAAAACTTTGAGCTGAAGATGAACTGTGCAACTTTCTGCCAGGCAAATGATCTCATAGCCAGAACACATCAATAATAAAAACAGTTTGCCTCAATAATGAAATTAAATTCTTCAGCTTGTAACGTCTAATTCTATCTGGATTGCCATCTTACCCAATATAAACAGTCTGACATTTTGAGTATTTATAAGGAATGATTCTATCACTTCTTAAACTGCTTCTAGATCAGCGCTTTCCAACCCTCTCCTGCAGGTATACCTAGCCAGTCAGGTTTTCAGTATTAACACAATGAATATGCATAAGTCTCCAGTTTATGTACACTCTTCCTGGTGAAATATGTCCGGCTAGCCTTGCTAAGCAGTCTACCTGACCAGACTTATTGACTTGGTGCATCATGATTCCTTTCTAACCATATTCAAATTCAGACTAAAACCCCACCTTTGTGAGACTGCCTTTGCATCCTGGCCACGTTTTTTCTCACACTCCACTAGAATCTTTTATTTGTGATGTATGCTCATCTTGACCAGACTATAAGGTCTAGAGAGAAGAGAGCCCCTCTCCTAAATTCTTTGGGTATGTAGTGCTGTGCATGCCTATTAGAGCTTCCAAAATGATAATAATCAGGTAGTAAATACTGATACAGAAATCCTAGAGGAAATGGACTTCTACCATAGCTAGGCAATGACCAGGTCAATGGAACGGGTATCCACAGGTACCTAGGTGGCTAGACTTTGGTTAATAATCATGCTGATACTGGTAGCATTTTGAATTATTGCAGGACTCTCTAGTACAGGGGTTCTCAACCTGTGGGTCGCGACCCCCACGGGGGTCACTACAGGATTCAGCGTGGGTCGCCTCACTCCGCTGTAAAAAAAAAAAAAAAAAAAAGCGCACAAGTTGCTGCCGCTGCTGAGTCCGCTTCTCGGCAGCGGCAAACTCACCGCCTCCCTTCTAATGCAGCCGCGCCTGTAAAACCGTTGCAGAGCCTTCATGTCTCTTGACGGGCTCCGTGCACATTGTCCCGCCTCCAAAGGAAGTTGTTTACCATTCCTTTGGAGGCGGGACAATGCTGCACGGAGCCCGTTTAGAGACAGGAAGGCTCTGCAATGGTTTTACAGGCACAGCCGCAGTTCCCTAAGAGGCAGGGAGCCACGGCTGCAGGAGGCGGCAGACATGGGGAGAGGGGAGCAGGGAACCTGCAACGGGGCTGACATGGACAGAGGGGGGTTGACATGGAGGGAGGGAGGGGGCTGACATGGACACAGGGAGGCTGACATGGAGGAAGGGAGGGGGCTGACATGGAGGGATGGTGGCTGACATGGATGGATGGATGGCTGGATGGAGGGAGGGGGGCTGACATGGACAGGGGGGGCTGACAAGGACAGGAGGGGCTGACATGGAGGGATGGATGGAGGGAGGGAGAGGGGCTGACATGGACAGAGGGGGGGCTGACAGGGAGGGAGAGGGGGCTGACATGGAGGGAGGGAGGGGGCTGACATTGATGGATGGATGGATGGAGGGAGGGCTGACATGGAAGGATGGATGGAGGGAGTGAGGGGGGCTGACATGGAGGGAGGGAAGAGACAGAGGGACATACTGGACAGACGGGGGATAAATGCTGGACAGAGGGGAGAGACAATGCAGGTTAGGATTATAATGGGCAGATGGGGGGGCTAGGACTGGTAATGGGTTGATTAGGGAAGGCTAGGACTGGGAATGGACTGATCAAGGGGGGGTTGGGACTGGGTAATGTGCTGATAGGGGGGTAGGACTGGTAATGGACTGATGGGGGGCTAGCATTGGAAATGAGCTGATCGGGGAGGTTAGGACTGGAAATGGGCTGATTAGGGGAGCCTAGCACTGGTAATGGGGTTGAGGAGGGACTAGCACTGGAAATGAGCTGATTAGGGGAGGCTAGGACTGGTAATGAGCTGATGGGGGAGATTAGGACTGGAAATGGGCCGATTAGAGGAGGCTAGGACTGGTATTGGGCTGATGGGGGGGGGGGTAGGACTGGTAATGGGCTGATTAGGGGAGCCTAGCAC
The DNA here is from genome assembly GCA_033557465.1 of Ichthyophis bannanicus. Taxonomy (NCBI): domain Eukaryota; kingdom Metazoa; phylum Chordata; class Amphibia; order Gymnophiona; family Ichthyophiidae; genus Ichthyophis; species Ichthyophis bannanicus. The sequence continues at coordinate 234,098,022 of CM066042.1, forward strand.
TGGTAATGGGGTTGAGGAGGGACTAGCACTGGAAATGAGCTGATTAGGGGAGGCTAGCACTGGTAATGGGGTTGAGGGGGGGCTAGCACTGGAAGTGAGCTGACTGGGGTCTTCGACTGGGAATGGGCTGATTGTGGGGAGGGGAGGATAGAGCTGCTGGCCTTGGAAGAAAACTGGGGGCTAAGACTACAAACGGGCTGATACGAGGGGATGGGAGAATGGAACTGGAAGGGAGTGGATCTGAGAGGGGCTGCCATGGTATTTGTACTAGAAGGGACTGGTCAGTGGGGAAGGAGGGGGACTGCAAGGGAATGGACACCAGTGGCAGTCATGGGAATGCAAGTTGACATTGGAAGGTACTGGGAGTGACGACTGGAAAGGGGCTGATAATGGGGAGGGTTACTGGGACTGGAAATAGGCTGATGGAAAGAAGTGAAGAAAACAAAAGAAGAAATAAGAAATGGCAGATGGACCATAGACCACAGAAAGAGAGCTAAGAGAAGACAGGAAAGTAGAAGCCTCAGATCGGGACCAGCATGATCAGAGAATAAATTGGTCAGACAAAAAAGGTAGAAAAAATAATTTTATTTCATATTAGTGATTTGACTACAAAATCATCATAATTTTGAAATCAAATATTGTTACTTGTTATTGTGGTTTAAATAAGTAAATTTTATAAATAAAAACATATTGCAAAGGCCTATAATATATTAATAATTCAATAAATGATTACAGCGACAATGCGTTAACGGTAAAGGAAGAGAGACACATTTGATTTTATCATTGGGGGTCACCACAAGTTGACCAATGGTAAAAGGGGTCACGGTACAAAAAAGGTTGAGAACCACTGCTCTAGTAGGACACGAGAAAAGGAGGTGCTGGGGGTGAACCAAATAGAGAGTCCTGTAGCTTTCCGCTAGTGATAGTGTGGGGTGAGGGAGCAGCTTCCTGGGGGTCAATAAGCAGGACTGCTTTTACCCATGTAGAGCAGGGGCTCTGCTCATGTGATTCTACTGGCCGTTGCTTCAATCTCAGGAAGCAGAGGATAGCTCTGTTTCTTGCTTCAACATCCATACTCCCACGCAGCAGGTAGGAACCAGGAGGGAGAGAGGGAGACAGCCTGGAGCAATGAACTCATTGAGCAAGTCCAGGAAAAGCCACAGCTCCCTAAATCCATTCTTCCTCTCCCATGATCCGGGACAGGAGGGGTGGAGACAGAGAGGGGCCTGGAGCAGACACTGCAAAGTAAAGGGTGGCTTCCTCAGGCCTCAATGCAAAAACCCTGCACTACAGCCCAGTGCTAAAGCTCTAGCACTGGGACTCCTAATGCTCGTTTAACAAAGAAGCTTTGCACAGCGATGCTGTAAGCAAACAGCATGCAAATGAGCTGTGCGCAAAAAGCCTGTGCTAAGGAAGACAGGCACATGCGCACACAGGTCTGCATTAGCTGCGCCTCTCTCTTGTGCACAAAAAAAAAAAAAACGTGTTTGTATGTGTTGCATTGGTATCCGACACATGCAGCAATATTACTCCGCAGAAAAACTTTGTGCAGTAGCCTTCCAGCACATGCACATAATATTGTCCGAGCGCTCTTCTATAAGAGCACAGGGCCCAATATTCAGCACTGGTGGCTAGCACTCCTATAGCAGCTAGCCGCCGGCGCTGAACCTTAGACCTGGATATTTAATGTCGGAGCCATATCCAGCCACCGGCACGGACTATCCGGATTAGCCACAGAACCCAAAGCTAACCGGGAAGTGGCAATTTTCAGCCACTGTTCAATTAGATTCAGCAGCACAAGATACAACAGTCTTTCCTGTGCCTAACGTTCACCACCAAGAGATAACTGGGCAGTGGCTCTATATCACCGCCACCTGGTTATCCCTGGGTGCCGCCCCAATACTAACCGGTTAGCATCGGGGTGTACAGAGGCAGGAACCGCAAATATTCAGCGGCACTGTGCCAGAGTTGCTGAATATCCCACGATTAACGCCATTAGCGGCTCTGCTTACTGGATTAATCGTTTTGGATATCGAGCCCATAAGATATGCCACACTGGGTCAGACCAAAGTGCATCAAGCCCAGTATCCTGTTTCCAACAGTGGTCACCTTCAGGTCACAAGTACCTGGCAGGATCCCAAAATATAGGCAGATTCTATTCCCCAGGCCACTCTAATAATGGCTTATAGACTTTCCCTCCAGAAACTTGTCTAAACCTCTTTTAAACTCAGCTACACTAACAGCTTTCTTGTACTACATCCTTCAGCAAAGCAGTCCAAAGTTTCATTATGCATTGACTGAAAAAGTATTTTTCTGATTAGTCTTAAATGTGCTGCACTGCAGCTTTATGGCGTGTCCCCTAGACTACTTTTTGAAGGACTTAATCTACATGTACCCTCTTCCACACCACTCATCATTTTATAGACCTCTACTGTATCTCCCCTCAGCAGTCTCTTTTCCAAACTGAAGAGCCTTAACTTTTTAAGCATTTCTTCACAGGGGTATCTGCCTACCTATCTGACATCGCTGCCTGAATGTTTCACCACAGTTTGAAACCGAACATGGCCAAAACCAAACTTCTTATTTTCCCCCAAGCCCTCTTCTTCCCTTCTCTATTTCTGTTGATAGCACTCTTCTGTTTCCTCAGCCCACAACCTTGGAGTCATCTTCAATCCTCCCTCTTCTTCTCCACACATATTTATTTATTTATTTATTTATTACAGGCTCTTATATACCGCTCTATTTAGCATCAGCGCGGTTCACAATATAACAACATACCATATTGAACAAACTGTTTGGTTTTACAGAGAACAAGGTCAGAGAACTTGGATAAAACATGGGAAGTCATTACTGCAACTATTTACAAGAGTATTTACAAGTATACATGACAGGATTTATTCTTAGTTTAGGTAGTGATCAAGATTGGTTAGTTGGTTAAGTAATATTGGGGGAAGAGGTGGGATTTGAGTGCCTTTCTGAAAAGGGATAGATCAGTGATAGCACGAATTTCTGGGGGTAGAGCGTTCCAGCATTTAGGGGCATAGAATCTGAAAGCCCTGTTGGATGTCACTGATAGGCATTTTGTCGCTGCTTTAGGGATGATTAGAATATTTGTTGATATCGTTCTCCTGCATCTGTTGGGTGGAGCGGCCTGAATGAGGTCTATTAGAGAGGAGGAGGTGATGCTTTTAGTGGCCTTAAAAGTTAGTAATAATGTTTTGAACAATATTCTGCCATGTATGGGGAGCCAGTGGAGTTGCTCTAGGATGGGTGTTACATGGTCCCTTCTTGATGCTCCGTAGAGGACTCTAGCAGCGGTATTCATGGCGAGTTGCAGGGGGTTTAATGTGGAGTGAGGGAGGCCTTGCAGAATGGCATTGGCATAGTCAAGGTGTGGTAAGGTTAAGGCTTGAAATATAGTTCTGAAGTCATCAGGATCAAGCAGGGGGCGAAGATGTCTAAGAGTCCGGATCTTGAGGTAGATTGCAACAGATAGCAAAAACCTGTCCTTTCTTTCTCTACAACATTAACAAATTTCACCCCTTCCTTTCTGAACACACTACTAAAACACTTATCCACTCTTTAATCATTTCTCGCTTCAACTATTGCAATCTCCTCCTTGAGGGTCTTCCTCCGAGTAATCTTGCTCTCCTTCAATCTGTTCAAAACTCTGCTTCACAGCTAATTTTCCATCAGCCCCAATATACTCATAACACTCCCCTTTTCAAATCACTTCATTGGCTTTCCTTCCGTTTCCATATCCAATACAGACTTCTCCTTCTGACCTGTAAGTGCATTCATTCTATTGCTCCTCACTATCTTTCCTCTCTCCCTACATCCCTCCTTGTGAATTCTGCTCTTCCTCTGGCTTGCTTCTCTCTATGCCCTTCTCTTCGATAGCTAATTCCAGAGTTTGATCCTTTCACCTGGCAGCTCCTTATGCCTGGAACAGACTACCTGTATCTTTACGTCAGGTTTCATCTCTCCCCCTTTTCAAATCCATGCTGAAGGCTCACCTCTTTCACAAACAGAAACATGATGGCAGAAAAAGACCACATGGCTTATCTAGTTTGTCCTTCCATAAAGCACAGTTACTTACCTGTAACAGGTGATCTCTGGGAACAGCAGGAATAAGTCTTCACATATGGGTACGTCGGTACCGACGGAGCCTGCGCGGGAACGCTCCCCAGCGTCCAAAAAGAAAGCCTTTGGGAGCATCCCACGTGCATGCGCGCTGCCTTCCCGCACATTTACTTCCCTCTCATCAGTTGGGTTTGTAGCTGAGACCGAAGGAGGGAAGTAGACAAATTAGAGAGGAAAAAGAGAGAGAGAAAGAGAACAACTCCTAGGGGAGGTGGGTGGGTTGTGAAGACTTATTCCTGCTGTTCCCAAAGATCGCCTGTTACAGGTAAGTAACTGTGCTATCTCCAGGAACAATCAGGAATGAGTCTTCACATATGGGGACTCCCAAGCTAAGATGCCTGGAGGAGGCCCCAGCATGTTGCATATCTAAAGATGGGCCATGCTTATCCCTCAAAACCTCAGGCATCCAAGGGATGGAGGGTAGGAGTTGAACTAGAAAAGAATAAAAGAGGTGCTGTGGAACAGCTTGACTAAACAAGGTATCCAGAGGGGAGTCCTTGTGTAAATCATAAATATTAGAAAAATATTGAATTCCAATTTTCTAATGTGGATCTCACTCAAAAATATTGCAAAAATACTTGAGGGTAATATGGATCTGTGGTTGAGAGCCAGTACATTATCCTCAAAGAAATTCCCTCAATGTGAAGTAGAGGGAAAAAAATAAATTTTTGTAATACAGGAAGAGATAAACCCTCATGGCCAGAACTAACCCCATAAGAAGTACCGGGGGAGTTCAATGAGGCTGGACTTTTGAGAAATAGCTAAAGCTTCTGTAAAGTCCAAAGAATTGAACTTCTTGTCCTTGGAGCAGAATAAGGTCCTAGGAAAGAGTGGAGATAATCTGACTGATTTGGATGAAAAGGTAGAAATACCCTTTGCAGAAAAGAGGGGATAGGTCTTTAAGACCCCCTTTATTCCAATGAAAGACAAAGACATTTATAGTAGGCGTTGAGCCTCCAACTTCTTGAAGATCTTTCAAAATCAGATGTTGCATAGAGATTGACGCAAGAAGAAGAAGGATTAAGACCTACTTGAGAATATTGGTGGAGAATCTCTGTCTGGTTAAATATGGAAGAACTATAGAGAAGGTTTCGTGGAAACTGCTATTATGTTCTTCACTTACAGGGATAGGACTAGACTTCTTGAAAAGATCTAGCCCCTGGATTAACCAGGTCTCGAGACGTACGTGAATGAGTGCAGAGGAGATCCTTAGTCTTAAGACAGCAAGTCTGGATCCTTCTATATAATTTCAAATAGTAGCTGGAGAAAAAGACGCAATATAAGGGGATACCATGCTTGCCTCTTTATGAGGGCAATATGAGTATCATGCGTTTTCTTGTTCAGGAGCATGACTGGCAGAGTCTACCAGCTGAAACCCTTGTTAACTATCTGGCCGCTACCTATTAGGAGTAGCTTTGAGGCTCTCTGGCAAAGGCCCACAGTTGCAGAGCTTTGTTGTAGAATTGCAGAGAGCATGTTGTAGGTTGCTTAGATCTGGCTGTTGAATTGCCAGTGTGCAACCTAATCTACTCTGTTGAAACCAAAGAGAATTGAAGGTGGCTAAGAATAGTAGACAGGCCTTAAGCCTGCAACAATAAACAGTCCAAATGAGTCATGGACCTCTTTTGGAATTATCTGTTATTAAGGCAGCATAAAAAGTTAGGTCCTATAGATTGGAGAGGACCGAGAGACACAATTTGGAGTAGTGATACCCAACTTCTGTCTGAAAAGCTGCCTTAAAAAGATATCTGAGAAGAAGATGAACCGCAAAAGGGGGAGAAAACTCTGTATGGAAACTACTTACTGGAGTAGGTATTGAAGAAAATCCTATGGCTTAGAGAATAAGTCCTCCAGTTGATTAGTAGTACTCTTAGAGACTGAATGTCTGGGCTAAGAGGGATAGAAAGCAATACAGAGTTGAGAAGACTTACAATTTGGTAAGTCTTTGAAGAGATAGGGTCCCCTTGCAGTTAAAAGTATGAGATATACTTGTACAGTAAACTGACAAGGTGAAGGGTATAGCTCACCCTGTTGTGAGTTGTTAAGCCTCCTTTTGTTTTAAAAAGGAGGAATTTTTATCTCTGGGGCATGATGGTCCTTAATAGCTCTTAGAGCTAGAAGGATAGATTTCTCTTGTAGCAAGAGATTCATGCCCAGAGTGGAGGATTGAGTCAATGTGTGACTGATGTCTTAGCATGGATGAGATGAATTTTAGATGCTTCTGTTGAAAAGAAGTAGACTCAAAAGTTTTAAACCTCACACAGAAAAAATGAATAAAATATCAGAAACCCTGCGATTGCTGGGTTTCCTGAGCCTGTTGAGGTTTAGATTTTCTTAGCCTGGTGTGATGTTGCCCATCTTTGGAAACATCTGCAGAATGGGTAGAAGATGGATAAAACTTTTTTCCCCTGGGGGAATAAAGCTTTTTAGGAGATTTTTCATTAGCTGGGATAGAGGAAAGTTTTGACAATCCTCTGAAAGTAATCATATCAGTGCTCAACTGATTAGCTTGAAATAAAGCCTCCTTGTTGAAGAGATTTTCACCAGTACAAGGAGTATTTCCCAGCCTTTCCTGAACCCATCTGTCCAAGTCTGAAGCTTGGAGCCAGGCTATGCGTCGTGCTCCTATGGCTATAGCAGAAGTTCTGCTAATAGACTCAAAACAGTCCAGGTAAGCACGATTAAGGAACCTAGATATATTTTGAGCATGATTGACTAATAAGGAATAGTCTGCTCTTTTATGCTCTGGAAGAAAAAGGTTCAAAAACTTTAAGTTCTTTGTGACCTCTTCAAGAGATAATCCCATATAGAAAATATGAGATAATTCTTGCTGAAAGCATAGATGCCTGGAAGCATCGACGTCCAAAGGCATCTAAAGTCCTAGACTCACGACCTGGCGGATAAGAAGAGTGCTTCTTTGCACTCTTAATACGCCTCATTGCTGATTCTACAACAATAGAATGATGAGGAAGTTGAGTCTTTTGAAAACCTGGAGAAGTGGCACCTTGTACATAGTGTCAAGTGTCTTAGAATGTGGGGATATCGTTAAAGGAGTTTCCCACATTCTTAATAGTAGATCCTGTAAGATCTGAGGCAAAGGAAGCATGCTCACCTCCTTTGGAATCCAGGGGAATTGCAGTGTCTCTGAATTCCCCGGTAGGGATTCTTTACTAGGTATAGAAATGGCAAGTAACTTTGCCATATCAAGCAGAAAAGCTTGAAAAGAAATCTCCCCCGAGGAGGACCCTCTAAAATGAGGGGTAAAGGCTAGACTTGTAGAAAAATCAGCCTTGGTACCGATGGATTCCTCCCAGTCATCGGGATCCGAAGACTTAAAAGGATGAAGCATCGGATTTTCTTTAAAGCGATGTCTTCGGTACCACCCGAGGTCGGTACCGAGACGAGTCAGTACCGAATCCTCCATGCTAGAGATCGATTCCAGGCTCGGAATTGAGGGAAGCGATTCTGTCGAAGCAAGCATGGACGGTACCGACACCGATGCCGATACTGAAGCCGATACCAATACTCAAGGAACGGTCTGCAGCAACTCTAGCGGTACCGAAGTAGCCGAGAGTGCTAGACTACGTTCATCGGTGAGGAGTGTTTCATCCATCACCATCGCCGATGCCGGGGTGTCGGTACCACTCAAAGCGGCCACAACCACCGAGCATGGCCCAGGTATGTTCATCGAGGTAAGAACCCCGGGAACAACCCGGAGCTCCGTTAATGCTTTGGAGCCCGAAGACTCCCGCCGGGGCTTTATTGCCAAGATGTCCTCGAGGGCAAGGCCGAAGCCATCTCGATGCTGAGGAGGAGATCTACCACTCGAGGACTGACTAGTCTTTACAGACTTTTGTTTGGTTACCTGATCCTGTGAAGAAGAAGATATTCTAGCTGGTGACATCGAGAGCGATATGAACCGAGTATCGAGTTGTGCTCGATTCTGAAGACTTCTTCTGTTTGAGCTCCAGCAGGAGAGACACTCCAGAGGGCAATGGTCAGGACCTAAACATTTTATAGACAACAAGAATGAGTGTCTGAAAAAATATCTGTACCGCCACACTTTGAGCATTTCTTAAGGATAGAGGCTGGCTTTTCCATAATGGAAGGGTAAAGGCCTAGTGGCCTAGAAACCATCAGGCACTAAATAGGAAAAAATTTCTAAGAAAAGAAGAAATTCTTCAGGAAAAAGAAAGAAAAGCACCGGCGGTACCGGTGGCGTCGAGGGAAGGCAGACGCGACCACAAAAAACTAAGAATAAAAAGAAGAATTTTCTGCGGTGACAGGAGTATGTCCTGCCGGCTCTGCGGAAAACGGAAAACTGATGAGAGGGAAGGCAGCGCACATGCGCGTGGGATGCTCCCAAATGCTTTCTTTTTGGACGCTGGGGAGCGTTCCCACGCAGGCTCCGTCGGTACCGACGTACCCATATGTGAAGACTCATTCCTGCTTGTTCCTGGAGATCAACCACTATAAGTATCCCCTTTTTTCCTTTTGGATCTTAATCCTTTGTTTTCCTTCTGTCTTATTACCCTTCCCTACTGCACCCTTGTTCTCATCTATTATACTGTCTGTCTTGATTAGACTGTAAGCACTGACAAGCAAGGACCATCTTTATATTTGTCTGTAAAGCGCTGCTTATGCCTTGTAGCACTATATAAATGATTACTAGCTGGGTGACTTCTTCTCCACCCGTCACCCCCAACCGCTTACCCAAGCCGACTCACCCCACCACGTCAACGCATTCTTGGACTACCTTCAAAACAATCTTTCTGGAAAAAAATCCAGAACATTATCTCATCACTTAACACCTCCACCTCCCCCCTCGACCCCTGGATCAAAACCACTATCCGAACTTGCACATTTCCTAGCCAAACTCACTCAATGCTCACTGCTACTTACCGGCCTGCCTAAAAATCTCCTCAATCCACCCTCTCCTAAAAAAGCCCCATCTTGACCCCTTAGACCCATCCTCTTACAGACCCATTGCCAGCTTACCCATTGCCTATCCAAAATAATAGCGAAAGCAGTCCAAATCCAACTACAGGACCACACAATCCACTAGACATCAACAGCATGGCTTCTGACCCAGGCATGGAATGGAAACCCTCCTAACTTCCCTACTCAACAATCTAATGAAGAGAACCCAGACCATCCAAGGATTTATCATGATATTCCTCAACATCTCTGCTGCCTTTGATACTATCAACGCTTGCAATCAATTGGAATACAAGGCACTGTATTAATATGGTTCCAAGACTACCTTCATAACAGAACCCAGCTGATAAGAATCGGTGCCTTAACCTCAACCCCAAGGCATCCATCAAGGGATCCACCCTTTCCACTCTCCTCTTCAATGTCTACTTATAACCTCTCTGTAACATCATCCAAACACACAATGTCAATTACCCATTTACACAGATGACATTATGCTCTATACACCACTCAACCTTAATAAACCATCATACCTCGAACTGCAGCAATGCTTCTCTGATGTGTCTCAGTGGCTATCCGAAAAACACCTATCCATTAACCTCAAAAAAACAGAAGCCCTACTCGTTACCAGGAACACCTCCTTCACCCCCTCAACTCCATCACTCTCAACAATACCGAAATTAAAGTTAAATCTGAAGTTATGTACCTGGGGATCACTCGACAGTCACCTCACTTTGAAATCACAAATAGCGAACATAGCAAGAGCAATCTATCACAAAACCCACACACTACAACACCTCTACCCCCTCCTCGCCCCTTCAGACTTTCGCTCGGCCCTACAAGCCCTCATAACACCCCATGCTGACTAGTGCAGCTCAATATACCACGGTCTCCCCAAATCAATGCTCCATCCTCTTCAAATGGTGCTCCACACAGCTGCAAGGTCCATTACGCATACATATCTAAATACCAACACATCAGCCCCATCCTCAAACACCTCCATTGGCTCCCACTGCAAAGTAGAATCCTCTATAAGATCCTACTAATGACTCACAAAGTCCTATTCCATCATTCAGTCACCCACCTCAGCACCCTCATCACCCCACAACAATCAAACAGATCCTGGAGAACCACCATCACAAATACATTAACCACCCTCCACTCCATAACAGAGTACTCAGCAAGCCCATGCCAGAGCCTTCGAATTCTACGCCCCAACTACTTGTAACTCCCTCCCGGCCAATATAAGAAAAGCCAAGGATCTCCTAACCTTCCGAAAACTACTCAAGACTCATCTCTTCACCCTCCACTTCACTTCCTCCCCCCAACACTCCAAGCAACTAACCACCTGCCCTAACCGACACCTACAACCCACCACCACACCAATAAGTGACAGCCCAGAACACTCCTAGCCAACATTCCAAGCACCTCAAGAACGCATAGACAATTTATATACCTGTACATAGTAATTACTGTATATAATTAACCACCCCAACCGCCCCATCCCTTGTTCACTGCACAAAGTTATATGTTCTAATGTAAACGTTCCTTGTGTTTCCATACAGTTCTCTGTAAACCTCTTTGACCACTGCGAAAAGTGGTGTATAAACTTAGCCAAATAAATAAATAATAGTTGTGGTAGTCACCATAGTAGGGCCGAATTTAAGCTCTTGGCTCCCACAGGCATGAAACTTAGAAGTTTGTTTGGTTTGGTTTGGTGGGGAGGGGAGAGGAAGAGTCTGTGTAGGTTACCTCCACTCCATACATTGTTTAGGTGCCTTATTTGCCGTTCTATTTTTATGAAGTTTAAAGGTTATTAAAGTTTGCTTTGATTCAAAAAAATAGAGAGAAGTAACCTGCACATAACAGCAGATACAACCCACTGCCGCTGCACACTGGGCAAACGGTTCCAACTTATTGGCCAAAACAATGCCCAGATCTTTTTCTTGGGTAGCAGTTCCTGATCTGGAACCTTGCATTGTGTAAGCGCAATTTGGGTTGTTCCTCTGCTGGGTTTTTTAGTGCACTCTTCAGCAAAGCCATAAAATAGTTGCAGGTGCTGTATGCTCAAGAAACAGGCATAAATTCCTCATCAGCCCTGACGGCAGACCTATGAGAAGGAAAGAATTCAAAATGGCATGGGACAGACTCAGTGGATCCCTTTACAGCAACAGGATAAAATCAAAATAAACTGAACTATCTAATTTCTCAACAAACAGGGGTGTCCTACACGGAACGGTGGGTTCATCTCTAAACAAAGACATGGGGAGGGGTGGCCTGCATGGAACAGCAGGTGCACCTACTCTTGCCATCTTACTGGGCAGACTAGATGGACCATACTAATCTTTATCTGCCGTCATTTACTATGTTGCTAGACTAGGAAAGTGAGACCAAAAGAAACGAATCACAGTAGGTCGCGATCCACCATCCAACACGCAGGTTAGTCATCTCCAACTGCCAGCTCAAAAAATGTGTCTTAAGATTGGATACCTCCCTGAAAACAAGAGCAATCTGATATAAAGGGAAATGGAGTTTCAAAGGCTGGGAGCCAGTAAATAAAAAGACTCTGGTATTTATTTGTGGTGGGCAAAGCTATTTGAAGGGACAAAAATTTTATTGTAATTCTGTGAACCTAGAATAAAAGAGTAGACTAGTGATTAGAGCAGGAGTCTGGTAACCAAGTTCATTACCCACTGGCATGACTTATGGCCTTGGGCAAGTCACTTTACCCTCCGCTGCCTCGGAAGAAAGGCCTGGCAATCTACTTCCACAATCACACCTTGCCAAGAAAACCCAGGAGTTGCTGGGGTGTCAGGAGTCAGCATGGACTTGATGGCACACACACAGAGACTCAGAAGGTATTTAGGGAACTAGGGAAATCAGTTAAATACAGAGGAATGGAACGTTTTATGGGTCAGCAGAAGAATTCTGAATTTAATGCAATAATGGGCTGATACAGAAAGACCAGCGTGCCCTTTGTGTGAAGAAAGCACAATTGAGACGCACAAGTTCCGAAAGGCCAAATGCAGAAAAGAGACTGACGCGCGTGTAAACAGCAAAGGAAAAGCAAGTGCACACAGTAATGCCAAGCATATTTAAATTGTAGGCAAATAAGCTGCACATATTAAAATGGCATGCTAATATTGTTTGCATGTAGAGAATTACATAACCTGCCAAAGCACCAATATCTCTATGCCTGGGTCTGAGGTGGCTTAAATGTCTCGTGTGTGCCACCGACAGTATTTTGATGGACTCTAGGGCTTTCCCCGATGCCTGGATCATCTGAGGGGAAGTGTCAAACTTCAAGACAATCCAGGCATCGGGACAAGCCCCCTATACCATAAAAATACCGCCGAGGGGGGGGGGGGAGGGAGGTCAGTGCCCCTCACACCAACCCCTGACAGAAACCAAATCCCTGGTGGCCCGGTGGCCCTGATCCACCCACTCAATTAAAAAAAACCTGGTAGTCGAGGGGCCCTGATGCCCCCACCCACTCACTTACAAATAACCCTGGTGGCCCAGATCCCCCCACCCACCCAATTAAAAATAACCCTGGTGGCCCTGGACCCACCACCTTGCGCTCCAATCTCTGTACCGCCATCTTGAAAAATGGCAGGGTCAGACTACCACATAAGGCATTTTCTACCTTATATAGCAGTCTGACCCCACATTAAAGTTTAGATTTCTAGTATTCCAGGCTAAACATACAGAACAGGATGGATTTTGCTCTAATTGTACCACCAAGAGATTACAGGTGACAAGATAATATTCTGACCAAGAAAGAGTAATGGCAGCAATATTGGAAGTTTCATAGGGGAGACTAGGGATGTGAATATAAGGTTGAAAGTATGCCCTTATTGTCCCCCAGCCCTTCACTCTACAGAAGTAGAGTCTCAGAGACAAAGCCTGTTAAGAACTTTACATCCCATTTCTAGTATTGGTTTGTAACACCTGAAAGCACTGGGCAGGAAAACGAGCTAACCCCACGCTCTGTGCACCAGAGAGAAAATCTGCGCCAGTTGAAGGCATATGTTTTCCTGGTAGAGATCTTAAGGGAGGCCAGCAGGATCTCCTCCACTTCTCCAGAGAGGTTGAAAGGGACTAGGGTCACCCTTTCAGCAGCCATGCTGTCAGTGACAAGAACCCCAGGTTGGGGTGCAAGAGAGAGCCCCCCTCCCGAGACAGAAGCCCTGGGAGGTTCCCCAAAGGAATGGGAGTATCCACCGACAGCCGGAGGAATAACGGAAACCACGGCTGCCTGGGCCATCGAGGGGCTATCAGGATCAGCGAGGTCTTGTTGTGGAGGATCCTGAACAACGTCTTGGGAATTAGTAGCGTGGGTGGGAAGGCATACATGAGGCCTTCCGACCATGGGATGAGAAAGGCGTTTGCCGCCACCCGGGAAGGGTGGGTTTGCCTGGAACAGAAGCGGGGCAACTGGTAGTTGTCTGGGCTAGCAAATAGGTGTATCAATGGTTCCCCCCAGAGGCAAAAGAGCCGGCTGGCCACTCTGGGGTCCATCTGCCACTCATGTGGCTGGAGGACCCTGCTTAATCTGTTGGCCAGTGAGTTGCCTGGCCCGGCAGATATACTGCCCATAAGAGTATGTCCTGCTGTACTGCATAGGAGCAGAAGGTCATCGCCTTGCGGCAGAGGGTGCGGAACCCTGTGACCCCCTGCTTGTTCACAAAGAACACAGCCACCTGGTTGTCTGTCTGGGCCAACACTGGTTGGTGCCGTAGGCGGTGGCAAAAGGCTTGAAGGACTATGCATATCATCTGCAATTCCAGGAGGTTGATCTGTAGATTGCTTTCGGTCCGTGACCAGCTGCCCTGGGTGCGAAGTTCTTCGCAATGGGCTCCCCATCCCAGCCCGGAAGCATCCGTCGTGAGAACCTTCAAGGGGCATGGAGCTTGGAAGGGCATCCTTGCCTCGAGGTACTGGGGGTTCTGCCACCAGGTCAGGCACGCCGCCAATTGACAGGTCACTAGGACTCTGTCCCGGAGATGGTCTGTGTCCACTGGTCCTGAAGACACCATTGTACAGTCTGCATGTGGAGGCGGGCATCTGGGGAGGCATGGACCGTGGAGGCCATGTGTCCGAGTATGCGTAGCATATGCCAAGCAGACACCGAGGGACAGCGTTGTATGTCCAGGGCCAGTGCCTTGAGGCAGTCGGTTCGGTCCTCTGGAAGGAAGACCTTTGCTTGGAGAGTGTCTAGTCTTGCCCCTATGAACTCCAGACACTGGGTCGGGAGGAGGTGGGATTTGGGGTAATTTATTATTAACCCCAGATGTTGCAGAACCTGGATGTTGCGTGCAGTTGCCTGCTGCACCTCAGAGGCTGTGCCTCCTTTTATGAGCCAATCATACTGGTAGAGGAACACAGACCCCTTGGAGGCAGGTGAAGGCAGCCATGACTTCCAGACACTTGGTGAAGACTCTTGGGGCAGAAGCCAAGCTAAAGGGCAGCACCCTATATTGGTAATGGCTGCCCCCTACCATGAACCGCAGGTACTGCCTGTGGTTGGGGTGGATGAGGATGTGAGTGTAAGCATCCTTTAGGTCCAAGAAGCATAGCCAATCTCCCTGTTGGAGATAAAGCAGCAATGTTCCAAGGGAGAGCATCTTCTCTCTCACCAGGAATCTGTTCAGATTGCGCAAGTCAAGGATGGGCCTTAGGCCCCCTGTTCTTTTTGGAATGAGGAAGTACCTGGAGTAGAACCCCTTGCCCCAGAGATGGTGGGGGACTGGTTCTACCACTCTGCCCTCGAGAAGACCGGCCAATTCCTTCAGCAGAAGGTCCCGGTGAAGGGGAGACCTGGAGGGCTCTCCCTGGAAGAAAGGGGAGGGGTGTCTGGGTCAGATGGAGGAGGTAGTCCTCCTGGAGTGCTCAGGAATCGGTGGTGATGAGTGGCTACCTCTGAGCAAAACGAGATGTCCCCTTGTGGGCTGCTGAGCTCCTTGGGGCAGAGAGGCTATGCCCAAGAGGTCAAAAGCTCCCCCTTGCCTAGGCCGGGGCCGATGCCTGGGGCTTTGGAGTTTTCTGCTTATGAGGGCCTTGTGTATGTCCCTTGGCCTGCTGCCCTTGCTGGTGCACCGAGGAGGCCTGAAAAGGTAGGTAGTTTCTGTAAGCAGCGGTCTTTTTAGAGAGCCTGGTCCTCATCATGAACTTGGACTCCAGCTCAGCAGCCTTGTCAGTCATAGGTTTGCCAAAGAGGTTCTCTCCTTGGCATGGGACGTTGACCAATTTGTCCCGAGCCCATTGCTTGAGGTCGGAGGATTGTAGCCAAGCCTGGCATCAGGCACCAATGCCCACCATGGCTACTCGAGCCACCGACTCAAAGCCGTCATAGGCTGCCCAAGACAAACTTGGAGCACTCACGGGTGGCTTTGGCCAGATTCTTGAACTGCTGCAGGGGTTCCTCGGAGAGACCAGCTGAGAACCTGGCAAATTCCGTCACCAGGTCTCTCAGGTACATGCCCATGTACAGATGGTATGCCTGGATCCGGCCGATGAGCATTGAGCCCTGGTAGCACTTTCTGCCAAGGGCATCTAGGGTGCATGCTTCCCTGACGGGGGGGGGGGGGCACCGAGGAGTGCATCTTCTGGCTCTTCAGATGACGCATGGCCAACTCCACCACCATGGAGTTGTGCAGCAGCTGGGACTTCTGGAAGCTCAGGCTCCGGCAGATTCAATATATCGAGTCAAGCCACTTGCTCACTACTGGTACCGAGGCCGGTGTCTCCCACATATGCAGCATTAAATGTTCTAGGATGGGTGGAATGGGCACCATAAGCGATTTCCTCGGAGGGGCCTTGTATTGGAGGATTTCAAGTTCCTTTGCGTGAGCATCCTCTTCCGATTCCGTCGGGAATGCTAGCGCCTGACAAAGTCAAGGAATGCCATGTCCTCAGGTGGGGACAAATGCTTGAGCGAGGGGAGTCCAAGGGGATGTTGCGGTGGCGACTGGTGTCCGGCAACTCCTCATCCTCCATTTCCCACTCAGAACAGTTAGTCAAGGACTCGAGAAAAGGGTAGCTCGTGGGCTCCGGGGCTGATCCTTGCCCATGGCGGTTCTGTGGCCAGCACCGAGCTCACTGGCTGGAGAGAATCATGGTCCCATAGAACAGGACCCAGATTGAGACCACAGGACCTCAAGGATGGCTCGGCCTCCAGGGACGTCCTCAACATCGAGGGCCTGGTGGTCTGGACGGATGAGCTGGTAGTACCGGACAACAGTGCCCGCTGCTGGTCCATGAAGGCAGACAAACTGTGCTCCAGTGCCAGTCTTGGACATCTTTTTACAGAGGTTGCATGCCGTGGGTTTGTGCTCCGGGCCCAGGCAGCGAAGGCAGCAGTTGTGTGTGTTGGTCAGTGTCATTATCTTGGCACACCGATCACACTTCTTGAAGCCATTGGTAGCCATGGAAGAAAAAAAGTATCCCAGCAAGGTCGAGACCCGCGGTGCTGGCAGTTGGAAAAAAGGCGCGAAGGCGCCGAGAAGCAAAAGTGAAAAAAAAGAAGAAACTAGGGACTCGAGACTCAAAGCCAGGGCACTACCAGAGAAGAGTATGAAACTCGGTTAAAAAAAATCAACTTTTTCCAGGGAAGAGAAGACAGGTGTCTGAAAGGCTCCGCAGAAAAAATGGAGATTGAGCAAGATGGCACCCTTGGTCGGGAAGGGGATCATGTATGCATGGTGGCACCTCCCATATGTGAAGACTGACTTTGTGCTTGTTCCCAGAGAACAAGGTTCACTCTGAATATACAAGGAATTTAGCCTTGTGCTAACAAGTGCCAGTATAATAGAACAGTATCCAATGAATTACGCACTGGCCTGTCTCATACAGTTTTTCTGGGACAAGGTGAAAGCCTGGTTGTTTAGGTCAATATTTAAAGGATAATCTCTTTTTAGCTCTCATGAATTTTGTGCTTATTTTCTGTTGTCCTTACGTAATTTCCTGAGTGACATGTGTTAACTGACTTACAGCTTCTTCTACCACAAATTGTAATTGTCTTCTCTTATTTTGTACTGTTTACTATGTTTTTAGACCACCTTTAAATATTTATTTGTGAAGCACCTTGATGTTCTGCTAAAGACATGTCAAGTTAATTAGCTACACTCAGAGACACAGAACACTGTTGTTAGAACACACTTACAAAGAAGTTAAATGCTTTTTCTCTTAAAGAACAGCTGAGGAACAGGCTGGTACTTTGGTAGGTCTCTCTCTCTTTCACTTCAACAGGTACCAAATATCTACCAACTGAACAATGGCTGGGAAAAATCGTACTGCCAAAGCTGTTGCCCCCATTACAGCTTCTGCCTCTGTCCAGACAGAGATCCCAATGTCAGTTGAAAGACTGGTTTCATGTGCAGGATGCCTGCATGCTGAAGCTCTCAGGAAACAAGTGGAGAAACTCAGAGAGGAGGTGGCAAGGCTGAGAAGCATTCGAGACAGTGAGATGTTCATTGATAAGATTATTCTTGAAACATCCAAGTTCTCTGACAGAGGTGAAGATGGGAGGTTACAGAATGAAGAAAGCTGGACACGAGTCATCAGAGCCTACAGAATCAACACTTCAACTCCTCCAGTCCTTGAATTGTAGAACCAGTATGCAGCCCTGGAAGTGGAGGAGTGAAAGCATCTCAGGGAAAAAACAGAGCACGAGAACTCCAAAGCTGCAGAATCAGTGACCACAGGCAAACAAAGGGTAGCGGTGATTGATGACTCTTCTGAGGGGTACTGAGGCATCCATCTGCCAACCAGACTTGATGTCCAGAGGAGTGTGTTGTCTGCCATGTGCCAAAATCCGTGATGTTATGGAGAGTTTGCCAACACTCACCAACCCTGCTATTATCTGATGTTGCTCATCCATGTCGGCACAAATGATACTGCCAGGTTTCCCTCTGCACATATCAAAACTAACTTCATAGCTCTGGGACAGAGGGTAAAGCAGATAGGGGCACAGGTGGTGCTCTCTTCGATACTCCCTGTTGAGGGTAAAGGCCGAAGCAGAGCAGCATGTATCCTGAAGATGAATGCATGGCTGCATATATGGCATCATGGAGAGCATTTTAGTTTCCTGGACCATGGCATGATGTTCCAAAGACTGCAGAGCAGAGATGACGTCCATCTGTCCAAGAAGGGTCGAAGTGTCTTCAGCAGCAGACTGGCTAACCTACTGAAGAGGGCTTTAAACTAGATTCACTGGAGATGGGTGAAGAAAGCCCCCAGGTAAGTGAAAACATTAAATATCTCTGTAGAAATGGATAAAAGGGGCAACATCTGGAAAGCAGTGGGTATAAAAGCCATAGTAAGGAAAGATCCCAGATGTTAAGGCTTTAATGGAAGAGGATGACTTGGATTCAGTGGCAGTTATGGAGACATGGTTCACGGAATACCATGACTGGATGAAATTATACCAGGCTATATTTTATTCAGGAAAAACAGGGTAGGAAGAAGGTGAGGAGGAGCGGCACTATACGTAAAAAATAATATTGAAGCTATAGAATTACAGGGCTTAAAAAGGAAGAGAGGAGGCACTATGGGTTAAACTAGAAAGGGAAATCCATTTGCACTGGAGTGATACATAGATCTCCCTCACAGGGAGAAGTGGGTATAGAGATTTAATAGAAGACATACACAGCATTGCCATGAAAGGAGAAGTGCTATTGATAGGTGATTTCAATATGCCAGATGTTGATTAGCACATCCCTGCTGTGGTGTCATCTAGAAGTAAGGAGATCCTGGATTCTCTATAAGGAGAGCTATTCAGGCAACTGGTAACAGAACCCACACGTAAAGAGGCCATACTGGACTTGGTGCTTACCAATGGGGAAAGTGTTTCTGATGTTACGGTGGGAAGATCATCTCACATCCAGTGATCACCAGATGGTGTGGTTCAGTATTAAGACTAGGAGTGATAAAATCCATTCAAAAACGAGGGTCTTAGACTTTAGGAAAACTAACTTTGCCAAGATGGGCCAATACTTCAAGGACTTGTTAGCAAGATGGGAACAGCTGGGGGATGTAGAAAAACAGTGGGCAAAACTGAACGGGGATATTTTAAGAGCAACAAACATTTTGTTAGTAAGATAAATACAGGTAAAAAAAAATATAAAAGGAGGCCACTATGGTTCAAAATATTAGCTGAAAAGGTGAAAAAAAGAGGAAGGCCTTCAGGAAACACAAGAGATCACAAAGAGAGGAAGACAGGCATCTATAGTTGGAAAAACTTAGAGAAGCTAGCAAAGTAGCCAGGAAAGCAATGATACAAAAAAAAGAAGAAATGTTGTTGTTGTTAAGTGCCGTCGAGTCGGAGTCGAATCATGGCGACCCTCTGGATAGTTATCCTAAATTGTGTTCGGTCTTCAGTCAGGCGGCTCATTGTTGACAGACTGGTACCCGTAGCTGCTGTTATTGTATCGATCCATCTCATTGCTTGCCTTCCTCTTTTGCGTTGACCTTCTATGTTGCCAAGCATGATGTCTTTCTCTAATGATCTCTCTCTTCGCATGATGTGTCCAAAGTATGAAAGTCGAAGTCTTGTCATCTGAGCTTCTAAAGAAAGCTTAGGTTTGATCTCCTCTAGTACCAACTGGTTTGTTCTTCGGGCAGTCCATGGTATACACAGTATTCGCCGCCAGCACCATAATTCAAAGGCATCAATTTTCTTCCTGTCTATCTTTTTCACTGTCCGGCTTTCACATTCATATGATGTTATTGAAAATACCATGGCTTGAACAAGTTGAATCTTTGTATGGAGAGAGACATCGCTGCTCTTGAGAATCTTATCTAGGTCTTTCATAGCCATTCTGCCAAGAGCAATGCGTCGTCTGATTTCTTGACTGCTTGTTGCTTCTTTATTGATTGTTGATCCAAGTAGGTTAAAGTTGTTTCAGATTTCAATTTCTTCTCCTTCAACGATGAACCTGTTGATTATGCCAGTTGTCATGATCTTTGTCTTTACATTAAGGTGCAGGCTCATTTTGAGACTATGTTCTTTGATTGTGAGAAGCAAATGTTTCAGATCATCTTCACTTTCAGCCAGTAATGTGGTATCATCAGCATAACAATTGAATAATGTAAATATTTAACTAATGTAAATAGTTACAACATCTGCATAATTATATATTCCATGTTACTTGTTGTTGTTTACGAAAAGTTAATTGTACGTAGTTTGAAAAACAAGATGTTCCATGTAAAACCATGTTCATTATGTTAATTGTAAACTGTTCATTGTGTTACTTGTAAACCGCCTTTGATCTTGGGAAAAAGCGGTATAGAAGAAAAGCATAAATAAAATAAATAAATAAAATAGCGAAGGTTGCTGATGAGTCTTCCACCAATCTTCACACCTCTGTTGTCTTCATACAATCCTGCTTCTCTGGTGATTTGTTCTGCATATAAATTAAACAGGTAGGGGGAAAGTATGCAGCCTTGTCTTACACCTTTGCTCATTTTAAACCATTCTGTTTCTCTTGTTTCGTTCAAACTGTTGCTTCTTGATCAATGTACAGATTGTGCAAGAGTACGATCAGGTGTTCTGGTATACCCATGCTTCTTAATGTGGCCCAGAGTTTCTCATGGTTTACAGAGTCAAAAGTTTTGCTATAGTCTATAAAGCACAAATAGATATCCTTTTGGTATTCTTTAGTCTTTTCAAGCATCCATCTCACATCCGCAATGATGTCTCTCGTTCCTCGCCCTTTCCTGAACCCTGCTTGCACTTCAGGTAGTTCTTGTTCCAGGTATGGTTGTAGTCTCTTTTGAATAATCTTGAGTAGAATCTTGCTGGCATGTGGGATCAGAGTGATTGTGCGATAATTTCCACAGTCCGTTGGATAACCTTTCTTTAGTATTGGTATAAACACAGATCTTTTCCAGTCAGTTGGCCATGATGTTGTCTTCCATATTTCTTGGCAGAGCCTTGTAAGTATGGTAACAGCTGCATCAGATTGCTGTAATACTTCTATGGGAATGCTATCAATGCCTGGTGCTTTGTTCTTTGATAAGGCTTTCAATGCTGCTTCAACTTCTTCTTTCATCACCAATGGTTCCAGATCATAAGGTACAGGTTGAAACAGCTGTTGGTCCACTTGATCTTTATCATATAAAAGCTCTGTATATTCCTTCCATCTTTTCTTGATCTTCTCAGCATCATTCATCATAGAACCTTGAGCATCTTGTAACATTCCAATTCGAGGCTGGAACTTTTTCTTTAACTCTCATAGCTTTAGGAAAGCCGATCTTGTTCTTCCTCTTATAGTTTCTGCTTCTATTTCCTTGCATGCGTCATTGTAGTACTTTTCCTTGTCCTGTCTTGCTGCACATTGGAAATCTCTGTTGAGTTCTGTGATTGTCATTCTTTCTCCTCTGGCTTTAGCTTCTCTGCGTTTCTGGGCAATTTTCAGAATTTCTTCCATCATCCATTTTGGCCGTTTTTTCTTTTTCACCTTTTGTAGAGACTTCTCGCTTTATTTATTTATTTATTTAACTCTATTTATATCCTGCTTTTCACCGGGTCAAAGCGGTTTAACATTTAAAGGGAGGGGGACAATAATCATCTCAAGGGTTGGGGCCATCACTGGGGGCCAACATTAATGATCTGAACAGATGTTAAAGACATAGACAAAGTACATCAGTCTCTTAGAGAGTAGAGCCGGGGGTGTGAATTAGGGAGTCTGGGTGCTTGTGTCTGGTCTGAGATATTTCTGGAATAGGACGGTTTTTAGTTGTTTCCTGAATGTCATGGGATCTCCGTTGGTTCTGATATGGCTTGTAGAGAGTTCCAGAGGGATGGCACATATAGTTCAAAAGCTCTGTTGCAGGTCCATTGATTGTATTTGGTCCGTATGTGGGGATGGTGAGGGAGTTGCTGGTGGTTTGTCTGGTTGTTCTTCTGTTGTGGGTGGGTTGGTGCAGGAGGGTGCGGAGCTAGGAGGTCTGAGTTTGGTAGAGGGTTTTGTGAATGAGTAAGGCAGATTTGTATTTGATTCTTGCTTCGAGAGGGAGTATGTGCAGCTCCCTCAGGACTGGGGTGATGTGATCTTGTTTTTTTGCTTTCTGGATAATTCTTGCCGGGATATTTAAGGCAGTTCATAGTGGGTTGGTGTGGGTGGCAGACCGTGGTAGATTATATTGCAGTAGTCCAGGTGAGGGAGTGTCATGTCTTGCATGACTGTTCTGAAGTCCTGTGGTTCCATGAGAGGTCTGAGGCGCTGTACTGTTTTTGCCTTGTGGAATATTATTCCGGCGTTTTTTTTGATCTGTTGCTTGAGTGTGAGCGCTTGGTCTATGATGATTCCTAGGTATCTTATGTGTGGTTGAATTTGTATTTGTGTGGCTCCTATGCTGAGGTGTGTGGGTGGTGTGAAGTCTGGGTCTTTGGTTACTATAAGGGCTTCTGTTTTTTTTATGCTCAACCACTCTGCTCAGTTATACGTTCCCACAACATCAATTTTCATATATATGCTGATGATATCATGCTCTACGCCCCAGTTACAACCGCAAATCCAACAAATATACATCTATCAGCATGTTTCACCGAAGTGACCGACTGGCTTCAAGAAAATAACCTATCCATAAACATAAAGAAAACTGAAGCCCTCATAGTGACAAAAGACCCAGACTTCACACCGCCCACACACCTTAACATAGGAACCACACGCATTCAAATACATCCACAAATAAGATATCTAGGCATTATCATTGACCAAGCCCTAACCCTCAAGCAACAAATTACTAAAACCTCCGGAATTATATTCCACAAAGCAAAAACAGTGCAACGTCTCAGACCCCTCCTCGAACCTCAAGACTTCAGGACAGTAATGCAAACTATGACACTTCCACATCTGGACTACTGCAACATAATCTACCATGGACTACCAGCCACACAGACCAACCCCCTCCGAACCGCATTGAACACCACAGCGAGAATTATTCAGAGAGCAAGGAAAAGCGACCACATCACCCCAATCCTAAAAGACTTGCACATACTCCCCTTCGAAGCACGAACTAAATACAAATCCATCCTACTCACCCACAAAGCTATCCACCAAACACAGAACACACAGCTCCGCACCCTGCTGTCTCGTCCAGCCCATGGAAAAACCACCAGACTGGCCTCCAGCAACTCCCTCACCGTCCCTCACAAAAGAACCAAATGCTCTCAACGGACATGCAATCGAGCCTTTGAACTTTATGCTCCATCCCTATGGAATTCTCTACCAAGCCACCTCAGAAACAACAACGATCTAATGTCCTTCAGAAAACAGCTAAAAACCATCCTATTCCAAGAATGCTTCGAAGCAATCCCCACCAGAAAGTGCACCAACCCCTGATATCACCCATCAGGGACCCCTGATTGAAAACTGAACTATACTGTCCATGTCTAAAGTCTGTCCTATGTCGAAATCATCAATGTTGCCTACCCAGTGATGGCCCCACCCTTATACTTAATTACCCCACCCTTAAATGTAGCGCCGCTTTGACCCGGTGAAAAGCGGGATATAAATACAGTTAAATAAAATAAATAAATAAAAATAAATAAATAAAATGTTGATGGAAAGGTTGTTTGTTTGTAGCCAGTTGGAGACTTCTATGAAGCAGTCTGCTAGGTATATGTTTGTTGGGTTAGTGGTTGTGAATGGGGCATAGAGCATTATGTCGTCCGCATAGATGTGGTAGTTGATGTTATGGGCTCGTATGATTGAGCAGAGTGGTTGCAGGTAGATGTTGAAGAGCATGGCAGATAGTGTGGATCCTTGGGGTACTCCTTGATGTTGCTGAAAGGGGGGGGTGGCTATGTTTGTGCGGATCAACTGTTGTCTATTGGTTAGGTAGGAGTGGAACCATTGAAGTATGATGTTTTTGATGCCAATTGCTTGAAGCCTGTGTATGAGGATGTTGTGGGAGATGGTATTGAAGGCTGCAGATATGTCCAGGAAGATCATAGCATATCCGGAATGTTTGGCTTGTGTGCCTTTGATGAGGGTGTTCCTTAGTAATGTCATGACGGTTTCGACTCCGTGGAATGGGCGGAAGCCAAGTTGTTGTGGGTCCAGTATGTTGTTGTTGTCTAGGTGGTCTTGGAGTTGTTGCTGTACTATCTTCTTGATGATATTGGCAGTGAATGGGAGACCCGCTATGGGCCTGAAGGAGGCAGGGTCAAGGGGATCCAGGTTGTGCTTTTTTAGGGTGGGGCGGACGATTGAGGTTTTTGAGGAGGCCTGGCATGTGTCCTTGTCTGAGGGATTCATTAACAATGTGAGTTAGTGGTGCGCTTAAGTCCTTTTTTGTTTTCTTTATCCATTCTGTAGGGCAGGGATCTAGAGGCGAGGTGGTGGTGTTTAGGTGGGAGATGGTTGATTCTATTATTTCCTTTGTGGTTGTTTCGAATGTGCTCCAGTCTGTTTCCGTGTTGGTAGGGTGGGTTGTCGTCTCTGGATTTAGTTGTGGATTTTGTGGTTGTTGAAGCTGCTTGTATTGGCGTGCTAGTAGTTCTGGTGGGATGTTCGGTAGTTGGTCAGAGTGGCTGGGTGTTTTTGTTAGTTTCTTGACAATCTCAAAGAGTTCACGTGGTGCAGTGGAAGAAGTGGAGGAGAGAAAGAAAAGAAGGTGCTGTGCTGGAGCCACTACCAGAAAGGGAGCACTATGCCTCTGCTGAGAAAGGGGCAAGCAACGTGCAGATGTGGGTCCGTGGAAGGCGTGATATGGAATATCCGCCACTGGCACAGAAAAGGTTGGTGCCAGCATTGACCCACAAGGTTGGAGTACAAAAGAGAAAGATGAGAAAAGCTGGAGGGATGTCCCACAGATGGTCAGGCTCTATGGCTGAAAGTTGAGAGACAGCCTTAGGCATGTGGACAGCAATTACTAGGCCGCCTAGATGAGAGTTGGTCTTTCTCTACTGTCAACTCTAGGTAATCTAATTGCAAATTTCAAGTTTGCTTTTATTTACTTTAGAGAAAGTCTCTCTCTCTCTCACACACACCAGGAATGGTATTAGAAACAGGAATATGCAGATGCAGGGCAAGCTTACACTGTCTTTGGCATTTTCAGATACTCAAGAGGGGAATCTGCAGCTGTCTGAATCCGAGGCAGGAACGGTAGCACAAAGAGACCCAAGGCCAGACCTGCGCGACAGCAGAACATTCTGTCCACGCTTGCAACAGATCAGCCCATGCCAACAGGAGAAAATGAGGCAGGAAATTACAAAAAACAAATTAAATAAAACCACATTACGCTACAGAAGAGTTTTAGGTGGCCAGAATGTAATAAGCAGGAAGAGAAGGGTTTAAGAAACTATGATCCCTCCGAGACCTACAGTAAGTAAGAGAAACGGTGGTGTTTCAGATTCACCGCTGCATGCCGAGGAATAAAAATGTCCTTCTGTTCTAGTGCCTGCCTGTCTGTCCATGAATTCTGGAGAATAAATGTGCTTTATTTGACAGTCTCCCATAAGCGATCCCCTCGAGCTGGTACTGGAGCCGGGTGAACAAGCAGCAGCAGCCTCACTGGGAAATTTCATTAAAGCTAGAAAGAGAAGATGTGAAGGATGGGATAATAAGAGAGAAACGGTGGCTCCCGAAGGCTCACTGCATAGATAATGAGACCATGTAGGCGACTCTAAGAAGTCAAAGAAAAACAGCTTCCAACAAAATTATAAGCGGACTTCTATGTATGTTCATTTTAATATTTTTAAATGGTGGCAGATGGGCACTGTATTGGCTTAAATTAACCCCAGTTTACTAGTGGAAAAAATCTTCTCATTAGCAATTCAAAAGCAGAAAGGTTACAGTCGATTCCGCCCTTGCTGGGTTGTATGCTAAAGGGGCACTTCAATTCTATGTCATCCACAGACATGCTTCTTAACGTCTAACAATTTTATTTAAAAAGTAACTGGAACCCCCCCACCCCCCAAGAAGTTACTCTAAGATGAGATGGAATTAAGGGCAGCTATTCAGAGCTTGAGACCACACAATTGTGCCAAGTCTCTCTCTAAGACCTTGATTGACCGAAATTCAGGGGCCGATGCAATAAAACGTACTAGGCTTTGTGCACAAGTTAGCTTAGCTTTGGCTCCCAATTTTATATGCTACCCTGGGCGCACAATGTAAAAACGAGGTTTGTGCAGGAGCTAAACTGTGCACGAAGCCTTGACTAAATAGCAGTGTGCAGTGCAGTTCAATCCATTTAAATGTATGGCGATGAAGCAATTAGCTATTTGGTGCAAATGGAGGGAAATGCTCGTAAGACCAGAGGCCTGAGCACATTGCTGGTGTTTTGGCGCAGGGTCTGAGGAGGAGTAAAGGGTTAGCTTGTTCTGCAATCAGCGCTATAAGAAATGTATGCCTGTTTCTTCTCTTTTCCTCAGGCTTACAGGATCCACTGTGGTATTGGAAAAAAGAAATGATCAAAATAAATGGCAGGGATAAGGAGCTGAGGAGATGGTGGACCGGAACAAACAGCGTTATGCACAGAATACTGATGTTTATGCATAAAATAGCATGGTAGCACATGTACAGAAGTGCTACAACATTTTTGTGCGCAGAATACGGACGCTGCTAGCACAGATCCATATCCAGATGTATGCGGCGTGCTCCTCTAGCTTAGCGCAAACTTGATGCGTAAATCTTATTTGCATGCTATTGGGTCACAGCATTGTAACGCTTCCATTCAGAAACTTTGCGCCAAGCTCCACTGCAAGGTTTCTGCATCAGCCCTTCAGTGTGAAAAGGAGCGAGACGCCCGCTGCAAAGGCAGCTCAAGCCCTAATCTGCAATGGAAACTGGAGCCAGAAACAGTTTCTCTGACATGCTCTGCTTCCAGGGGTAGCCATACTGGGACAAAGACTCAACTGAAGTCCATAAAGTAGATACTCGGTACCCCAATGGGGGGGTGGGGGGGAGGAATTAACCACAGGTGCATTCCCGGCCTGTTGAATGAAAGGCTACAGACCACAAGCTATCTGGGACAACCGAGGCACCCCAACCCTGTCGGAACACAGAATAACACCAATGCACAGAACCAGGAGCTAGGTGGACAGAATACAGTCTGAATTAAAATATCATATGCAGCACAACACTGAAAGTTGTATTTTACCACGAGTCTTAAAATGCCACACACACCTCTCTATCTGCAATGGAAAGAGAAGCACAGAGAAAAACAGTGGGAGTGGGGGAGACCTTGCGATGGCATCAATAATGTGTCTAACATCAATCCCGGTCTTCGAGAACAAAGTGATAAAGAAAGTCCAGCACAAGACAAATGCAGGCCTAGGACTGAGCCATCAGGCTCCAACAACAGAACATGGAAACGGAACAGAACTCTGGGCATAAGCCTTGGAACAACGCGCAACAGCAGACAGCTAATGGATGACAGCCAACTTAAAGCAGTTACTGGGTTTTACCATCTGCTAAATCAGACACTCGGCTGAGTATGTGTGTGGAGGCAGCTGGGATTCAGCCTAACAGGGAAGCAAAACCATTAGAAGACTGCCAAACCTTTCTTACCCGCAGTAAGTCTACAGCGCCTAGTATTCCAAGGTGGGCACCTATGCAAGCATTAGCTAGACTCAACCCTGCTTGGCTTGTCTTTGAAAATGCATGTTAAATACGCTTTTACAGTTCACATTTTATTCAGCTTGATATACCACCCAAAGCAGTGCAACTAGGTGGTTAAAAGAAATACCTCTAGTTCAGTGTTTTTCAACCTTTTTTGTGCAAAGGCACACTTTTTTCATGAAAAAAATCACGAGGCACACCACCATTAGAAAATGTTAAAAAAATTTACCTCTGTGCCTATATTGACTATATATAAAGTAATTCTCTTGAATAGGAATCAAACACTCACACCAACCCCCCTCCCCTGCTGGTTCACACCAAACCCCCTCCCCTGCTGGTTCACTCACACCACCCCCCCCCCCTCCACTGCTGGTTCACTCACCCACCCCCCTGTCACTTACTCACCCCTCCTGCTGGGTCACTCACTCACTTACCCCCCCTCCCCTGCTGGTTCACTCACACCATCGCCCCCCCCCTTGCTGGTTCACTCACACCACCCCCCCCCCCTCCACTGCTGGTTCACTCACACTCCCCCCCCTTGCTGGTTCACTCACACACACACCCTCCCCCTCTGCCCAAGCCGCTGCTTCTGCTTTGTACAGAGCAGCGGCTGCACTACACTTACATTGAAAAGTAAAGAGAAACTGTGTCAGGAGCCCTCCGGTCATCGCAAAGCCCGAGGAAGTGATGTCATGGGGGCGGGCTCCTCACAGGCTGTCTTTCCTTTTCAAATTAACTTTATTGCAGCTAAAGTTAATTTGAAAAGGAAAGACAGCCTGTGAGGAGCCCGCCCCCATGACATCACTTCCTCGGGCTCTGCATGATCGGAGGGCTCCTGACACAGTTTCTCTTTACTTTTCAATGTAAGTGTAGTGCAGCCGCTGCTCTGTACAAAGCAGAACCAGCGGCTGCACTGCTATAGGGAATCGTGATCGCGTTCGCGCCGCGGACTTCGGCACAAAAGCCGGTTTTTTGCTCTGGCCGATCCCGATCTTGCGGCCAGAGCAAAAAAACGGCTTTTCAATGGCCGGTTTTACAACTGTGCTGGCAGCCGGCCTGGCCATGGAAAAACCGGCCAGGCCGGCTGAAAACCGGCCGGTTGGCAACCCTAATTTGTGAGCCGAGGTCACATGTTACGGATGAAATTGGAATTTTTCCCACGGCACACCAGACAATATCTCACGGCACACTAGTGTGCCGCGGCACAGTGGTTGAAAAACGCTGCTCTAGTTGGTATAAATGCCTGCACCTAGATCTCTCAAGAACACACAGGCCATTAGGTTTACCTGCATGCTTACCGAAGAGCACGGGCCTTGACGACTTTTCTTGGAATCTAGGGGACTGCCACCGAAACCTAGGTCACAGTGTACATCCTGTGCATCACAAATCAGGGGTCACGGAATGCCTCACTGACTGGGGGTCAAGTTCCACTTTGACTCCACCCCAAGTTCCATCCCTAGCCCCCACAACCTTCCCCAGCTGTCCAGCCCATGGGAATGCCATCTCCCTCAGGCAGAAGAGAAGGGAATGGCTGTGACTGCAGCGAATTCCTTCGGTCGTGGCAGTCTCCACCCCCCCCACCCCCCCCCGCCTGCAGGAGATCGGATCCCCATGGGCCAGAGGGGAAGGCTGCCACGATCTCAGCAGACTTTGTCTGCCCATGGGGATCAGATTCCACTCCTCCTCCCCTCTCTCCCACCACCCCCAAAGATCCTGTATGTGTTGCTTCACTTTCCAACCAC
Source organism: Ichthyophis bannanicus (assembly GCA_033557465.1). Lineage (NCBI taxonomy): Eukaryota > Metazoa > Chordata > Amphibia > Gymnophiona > Ichthyophiidae > Ichthyophis > Ichthyophis bannanicus. The sequence continues at coordinate 234,127,414 of CM066042.1, forward strand.
TTGCACTCTTCCCTCCCCCCCAGCACTCCAACCCTTCTCCTGCTGCCCCACCTCCCCCCATTTCTCTTCCCAGACTCCCTCCCCTGACCTCCATTCCTCCCCCTCCCATTTTTTCTGAAATTTCTTTAAAATTTCTTCAGCCTCTGCACTCTTTTTTTTTTCTTGCAGGCTCTGCAGGGCTGTTGCAGTACTATCTTCAGGCAGACAGCACCGGTCTCGGCCGTGATGGTGGCATTTTCCAGCCCTTCTCCCCCCATGTTCTCTAAGCCCCAGGGACAGTTTGTCGCTTAGCAAGGTAGACCTCAAGGGATACAGAACTCATCAACAACACAAATTAACTCCCCACCCCCACAGACCCCTGCCAAGCAAAAGAGAGGAAACAAAGCTGAGACTATCATGAGAGCAACTGGTCAGCCCAGGGTGGACCACACAATGTGAAGAGGGGGAAGAATGCACCAAAACAAAAGCTTGAGAAGATCTCAAAGTCCCAGAAACCTCTCTCCAAGCCCAGCTCACATCTGCCAATCTTCACCCCTCCCTCCTCCCCCCACTTCCACATCACACACTGACTTGTGGGGGAGGGAGTGCAGTGTGGCTGAGCCAGAGAGGGGGCGGTCAGTCTTCATCAATCTCTTTACCCCATCTCCTCCTCCACCACCTTTCCCCAAGCCTCCCTTTCTCTCCCATTCTACTAAATTCTTCTTTCCCCTCTCCCGTACTTATCTTTTTCTCCCCTTACAGCCTGTAGCCCTGCCATATTTTAAATTCTCCTTTTTTTAGTGCCGTCAAGTCAGTGCTGACTCCTGGTGACCCAGCTGCCTCTGGGTTTTCTTGGCAATGTATCACCGGAAGTAGATTGCCAGGCCTTTTCTTCCTCCTGCATAAGCACGGTTTAATTTTCATATTTAACTTCCCTTTGACCCTGGCCTGATCTGTTCCCCTTTCAGTTACTCTCTCCTTCCCCTCTATTCCTCGTAGGTTCCCGCTTATCCTTCCCTAGCCTGCTCTCCTCCTCTGTTCCTTCATTCCAGTCCTCACCCCGCCCCAGCAGGTGAGGCTTCCCTTAACTGGCCAACTCGGCTCACCTCAAATTTGTGATTCTCCCCCCCCCCCCCCCACAGGCCTGGATAATTTCCCCACTCTACTCTCCCTGACCCAGGCATAACTCCAGTTTTTGAGACTGTTCCTGCTTCCCCATCCCCGCCAGAACTCACGGATTCCAGGCCACCAGTGGCACTCCCACACCTTCAGAGTCCATTGAGATACCCCACCAGGTGGTGGAGACAAAATGCTCACAGAGTTCAGAGCAGCCCCGGTTACAATGAAGTGAGATGAAAAGTCAAAAAAGCTGGAGTTCGGTGGTTTTGTGCCAGGAATGAAACTGGGCAGACTGGATGGCCCTTACGGTTCTCATCGGCTGTCAGAGAGAACAGCTTTGTAGAAGGTGCCCAGGGGCAGATCTACTGTGAAACTAATATAGCTTAAACGTCAGGGTCCCTAATCCCGGAGGGACTCCAGAAGCGACTTTAGTCCACATTGCATAAAAATTTATGGTCTACTGTATGATAAGGGTTTTTTAAAATATAATATTAATAATATAGTGTAATTCAATACAAAATAGTTACAATAAAAATTAAAGGGTTATTAAAGTATCATGTAGGCTAGCCGTAAACAAAAAACACATTCTCAGATGTAGTGGTTAAATTTTTAAGAAATTTCCGGTGATCTGTCGTGGCAGAAGATAACAGTGGTTACCCAGACCTCGTTGCTGGTTGCGAAGGGGCCCCCATAACAGTTCAAGCTTCAGGGCCCCAAAAATGTAGGTCTGCCACTGAAGGTGCCTGCATCACAAAATGGACATCGTGGTCCATGTGTTCAAAAAACCCAGCTATTTTTAAAAAGGCTTATTGGACATGGAGCCTTTTATAAAATACATAAAATACCGCCAAAAACACATGTATCTGGTAGCACATAGCTCAGAAGAGATTGTTTTACAAAGAAAACCATGAAAGAGCGGAATTACTTGGGGATCTGCACACATAAGCAGCATTACTTGCACATTATATAAAGCAGCAATTTTGCTATATATAAGTGGCAGATTCTTTAACATTGCTTGCCAGAGGGGAGTCAATTAAAGAGTTGAAATACAACTCTCAAATTTTTGCCATTCCACAATAGGTATAAACTTCTTGAGGTAAGCATTAGTCTCCCCCCCCCACCCCCCCCCCCAAAGCATCCTTCGAAATCCCAGGTCCAAACAGGTAGTTAAGCTTGGTGTTATGCATGACTCAAAGCCGAGGTGTAACACCATGTGAAAACTTTCCACAGTATGGCGATAATCTTATAAGCCTTCGTTTGCACACAAGCGCTGACTTAAAAACAGAAAAGGCCTCTTATAAAAATCAGATCACTCCGAAAAATACGTGCGGTGCAAGTAAGAGCATATTTGTCGAATAGGTGGCACCCAGAGGAGTTTGGGCAGGGTGGAAGCAGAGCTGTGCTTTACGCATTAACATTTGCACCTGTTTCCAAGCAGGCATAAATGTCCAAGCGTTCAACATAAGCACAGTTTCTGCAGGCATTTCTCTGAGTATTTTATAAAGACACATGTCCTTAAATAGGCAAAAACCAGGGCAATTTTATAAGAAAACACCTATTTTTAGGCACGAACAATGTGCGTAAATGTCAGTATTTTAGTCATTTAGGTACATTAAGTAGCCTCTCGGGCATGTAAATTTCTTAGAAAGATAAGATATACCATACTGGGTCAGACTGAAGGCCCATCAAACCCATTATCCTGTTTCCAACAGTGGCCAATTTAGGTCACAAGTACCTGTCAGGTTCCCAAAAGTAGACAGATTCCATACTGCTTATCCCTGAGGTAAGCAGTGAATTTCCTTGCTCTTCTTTTAAGACTAGTTTATGAACTTTCCCTCCAGGAACTTGTCCAAGCCCTCTTTTAACCCTTTCCATTTGGATACATTTTCTATGTCACTTATGCCACATCGGAATAAATTTTAACAAGAAACTGCTCAAATTACAATACAAATATGACCTACACATTCTACAGTAACCAGTCATGATGTATTTTTGGCCATAAACTAGCATGTTATTCATATGTCCCACAGGGTGAGACAAACTATTGGAATGGGAAAATTCAAATGTCCCAAGGGGTAGAAAAGCTGAGTAGAAAGAGTAAAACCCAGCTACACTAACAGCTTTTACTAGATTCTCCTGCAAGAAATTCCAGAGTTTGATTACGTGTTGAGTGAAAATTATTTTCTCCGATTAGTCTTAAATGTGCTACATAGCTTCATTGTGTGTCTCCTTGTCTTTCTACTTCTTGAAGGATTAAACAACCAATCTATGTTTACCCGTTTCACTCCACTTATTTTATAGACCTCTATCATTTTATAAACCTCTATCATATCTCCACTCAGCCATCTCTTTTCCAAGCTGAAGAGCCCTAACCTTTTAAGCCCTTCCTCATAGGGGTAGCCTTCCATCCCCTTTATCAATGACAACTAGCACATAAGAACGCACATTGATAACACAGGTACACTACCAAAAAACTGCCTCCAGTTTTGCAACTGATTCCTATAGATTTTGGGGTGCTGAATCCAGGAAAAATAGCCAAAATGTTCCATCACGTCACGTTTTCTTGCAAAATTAGATTTCTTACCCATATAAGGAATGTTCACATAACTTCTTTTTAGCCGACTGCAGTTTATTTTCTTGGCCCAAAATAGAGGTTGTAATGGTTAACTAACTAGAAACACTCCCTCATGATATTTTAGAGTGTTTTGTATTCATTTTATACATTAACAGGACAATTGGGAGGCGGGGGGCTAAATCCAGTACTCGCGCTGGCGCATGTTCTTTCCTGTTCGCCTCGCCTCGTGCGCTCGCTCGCTCAAACACGGTGGTTGCGACATGAACGTTCCTGTCAAATTTCAGTTTCTTGCAAGTTCATTATTACCTTTTGTTTGCTCAGTCGTAATCCAGCTTTATTCCGCAGTGGTTCACTACAGTTGTAGTTTGCAGTGCTGTGTATTTGTGATGGCTCACAGAGCCAGAGGTTGCGTCAACTCTCCGGACAGTTTTTGTTTTATTTGTGGGGAATATACCGTGAAAAAGCGGCAGAGGAACATTTCTGCATTTATTAAAAAAGTATATTTCGCCTATTTCGGTTTGAAGTTAGGCGATCAAGACAAACCGTGGGCTCCTCACAAAGTGTGCAAGACATGTGAGGAAGATCTACGCTTATGGATGAAAGGTAAAAAACAAGCATTTCGTTTCGGAATACCTATGATGTGGCGTGAACAAAGAGACCACAGCAGTGACTGCTATTTTTGCTCTTGCATTGTGAAGGGATACAACTTAAAAAATAAGAACGTAATAAGTTACCCCAACCTTCCCTCAGCAATTAGGCCTATGCCTCATAGCAACGAAGTACCTGTGCCTGAACCACCAAAATCTTTGGATCATATTTGTGTGGACGGTTCTGATCATGATGAGACTCTTCAGATGGCTTTTCCCGATGAGTCCAGTACTTCCGAGTTTGAAACTGAACCAGATCCGAAACCTGAACTTTTCTCTCAAGCTGAATTGAATGATTTAGTCCGGGATTTAGGACTCCCAAAAGATGCTGCCCAACTGCTAGGTTCTCGGCTTAAACAGAAAAATCTATTGTCACCAGGAACAACTTTTTATTGGTACCGCAACCGCGAGACACAATTTTTGAAGTATTTCAGCAAAGAGGAAGATTTGGTATTTTGCAACGATATATACGGAGTGATGGAAAAGTTTAAACTCAAGTATGATCCTGCTGAATGGCGGCTGTTCATTGATTCGTCAAAAGACAGCATAAAAGGTGTTCTTCTTCATAATGGCAACACATTCGCTTCAGTTCCTATTGCTCACTCTGTTATTCTCCAAGAAAAATATGAGAATTTGGCCCTGATTCTTCAGAAGATTCGTTATGATGAGCATAAGTGGATGATTTGTGGAGACTTTAAAATTCTATCCATGCTATTAGGGCAGCAATCCGGTTTCACCAAATATCCCTGCTTCCTTTGCTTGTGGGATAGCCGGGACCGCGACCTACACTGGGGGAAAAAAGACTGGCCAATTCGGGAGTATTTGAGACCCGGTGAGAAAAATGTTCTTCATGAGAGCTTGGTACCTCGTGATAAAATTCTATTACCACCTCTCCACATTAAGTTGGCTCTCATTAAGCAATTCATCAAGTCCCTTCCAAAAGATGGTGAGTGCTTTCGGTACCTTTGCTCAAAGTTCCCCCGACTTTCTGAAGCAAAGCTAAAAGAAGGAGTGTTTGTTGGCCCTGATATAAGGAAACTCATTTCAGATGAAGCATTCGCTGAAACGATGTCTGAGAAGGAAAAAGAAGCCTGGGATTCCTTCAAGGATGTTGTTCTCAAATTCTTGGGGAACAGGCGGGATGAGAACTATAAGGATATTGTTGCCAGGATGCTCAATGCCTTCAAAGAACAAGGCTGTAACATGAGCCTGAAAGTCCATTTCTTGCACTCCCATGTGAACTACTTTCCCGAAAACTTGGGGGCGTACCGTGAAGAACAAGGTGAAAGGTTTCACCAGGACATCAAGGACGCAGAGAGAAGGTACCAAGGAAGATGGAACACCACTATGATGGCTGATTTCTGCTGGTTGCTGCTGCGGGAAACCCCAGATGAAAAATACGCCAAGCAGCGCACCAAGAGAAGCATTCGGGGGAAGAAGAAACGGGCCCACCAGGAGATTGATTGACCCAAGAATGACTTTAAAATCTAAACTGTGTTGACAAATATCGTGTTTTTACTAAACTTTGAAATAAAAATTTGCTAGTTATTACCACAGTGTCGGATCTCATTTATTAGAATTTTATTTTCACACCATCGGGTATTTGTCTTCATGTATTGCAATGGTGCGGTTTGCGTTTTCTATTCTTACATACATACCTGTACAACATTTTTTGCACATTTCTTTGCTTTGTGTCTAACCTCGCTCTTTTATGCTCAATGTTTGTGCACATGTATGTGGCTGTTTTAAGTGCAGACAATTTTGCTACCATCACAGTGTGTTTTGTTGACATTACTCTATTCTTATGTGCTGCCTTGTTACAATTTTCTTTATTCTTATTTGAATAACTACTAAACAATTAGTATAAAGAATTCATCCAAGAAACTTTTATCTCGATCGCACTCAATCTGAAACGTTCACCTCAAACTGCTAACCCAATGTAGCAAAAAATCTGTACGTGATGGAGCAAATTGGTTACCAGATTTGGATTCAGCGCACCAAAAAACGTAAAAATCAATCGAAACATTAGAGGCAGTTTAAAAAATTTTTTTTTAGTGTACCTGTGTAATCTGGTGCATTCTTTACATTACCTGCACTGTGGACCTAAACATGGGTAGAGTTTTGAGCAGAGCATTTAATACAAAATATGATAATTTACATGCAGTCACTTATGCTAACTCTAGGGTAAAATGACTGTCACTGAAAATACCTATAAAACTGTATAGTCAGTTGTACAGTTTTTACAGTGGTTACATCACTGAATTTTTACTCCTATGAATTTAAAAGCGATGATACACTTTTATCCACGAGAAGGGTGGCATTCCTCCTTTCAGTTCCATGTCAACTAGCTGTGTGCTGGCTTCACTTTTACCCGCTGCGTTCCAGTCCACTCCTTCAGAAACCTTTCCTCAAATGCATCTGAACTGCACTTCCAGTTACCAGTACTAGGAGACTGAGATGCATTAGCGGCCTGTGGTGAAATAGTGAGGTCAGGTCAATTCCGCTGCCGTCTGTATACATGGTACTGATCCTGTAGCTTTTCAGTCAAGCTGACCCCAAACCACCTGTGCTTAAAGTCACCGGAGAAAGAAATAGCTTTCATTGGAAGAAAAAAAAAAAAGAGTGCTTTCATCAGAATGCCACAGCTAAGCTCTAGATGCCAGAAATATCTTCCAGCCTTGCCATGTTGCTCCCTTCCAACACCTTTGGAGCTGTAAATGCTACTGCTCTGGATGCAGCTGAGAGGGACATTAAACAGGACGGAACTGCAACTGCCCATGGCCCATTGTTAAAGCAAGACAAGCACTGGACCGTGCAGAACTGGGCCCAGCTCCTTTGACTGACACAGGCTGGACAGACAACCAAGAAAGCTAAGCTGCTATTTCATTCATGCTTTATGCATTAAACTAGCATTTTCTTCTAGCTGTCCACGAGAGGTGTAATTTCTAAGGGACTTGGGCATGTAGAACAGTGTTTTACGTGCTTTAAGTAGGCTCTTAAGCATTGATGCACAATACATGTACTGCGTTAATCCTGTCTCAGAGCTGCTGCGACGTTGTGCAGGAGCTCACAGGGAGGATCGTTTACAAAAGCACATAAGTGCATAATTTAGGTGCAGGATACGTGGCTGTGTTGCCCCTTATAAAATTATCCTCAAGCCCAATAAGACCGCGGGCTTCTCCTTTGCATTTATAGCACGACACCTCTTTACTAAGAGCAAAGAATTATTGCAAAAATATTTCCTGTAATTTGGGGATTTTCTTCCAGCTACCATGCTTTTCACTGGTTGTAAACCCCATTGTAGCCATCAGCAAGCAACCCTGAGGGGGAAGGCCTGCCAAGGATACCGTGAACGAGGGAATATGGAAAGGAAATAGATTTAGCTAACACCCTTGCTGTTTACGCACGTGTCAGTCTCTTTTCTGCATTTGGCTGTAGCGGTAATTGTGCCTAAAAGTGGCGTTATCTGTGCTTAAAGGCCGCAATAGTTTTCTACATCAGCCCGTAGGGTTGTACCCACGCAATGGAGAATTAAGTGACTTGCCCAAGATGACAAGGAGCAGTGCAATTTCAACCTTGGCTTCCCAGAGTCTTTCCGAGTCAACAGCTATATCAGGCTACAGGCCACTGTAACAGTAGAGGGCAGCAAGTAAAGACCAATTGGCCCACTCTGTTTAACCAGTTGCTTCCATTTACATGGTTCATTTTAAGGCTATGCATCAGCTGTCCATTCTATCAGTCTGGCTATCTGCATGATCTGACTGATTATCCAAATCACTTCTCCTCTTCCCTCTCCGCTCATCTATCATTCTGTTCTCACAATGTCCCATTTTTACAACCTTCTCAAGCATGCTAAATACTGCTGCAGTACCGACCTCCACTACATCCCTGCAACACACAAACCTCCAAGCTATGGAGATTTCTGGGCAGAGTTACAAGCGCTAGATTAGAGCGCCTGAACCTACATGACCGTATATCAGCCTGGCAATTTTCACGTTAGCTCAGTTTGAGAGGCCGCAGAACAGGTCAGGTGTTCAGGATCTCCACAATGGGTACTGCATAAGCTACATTTACACACAGTTTGAAAATTCCTCTGGGGCTTGCTCATCAGTATGACAGAAATTGCTTCCCCTGCCCCAATAATTTGTTCTAAGGTAAGGCGAGTGTTGGTATGTGCACTTCTTGCCCAGAGAATACACACAGACACCCATACCTTCCCCCCTCCTCCATTACCCACGTTTATTTATTTATTTAGACAGTTTTGTATACCGCCTTATCCTTCAATCAAAGCGGTCACAACACAATTGGGGGATACATTTAACATGCAGGGATATGAGACACATACACTAATACTTACAGGGAACATGGGCAATGGAGGGTTAAGTGGCTTGCCCAAGACCACAAGGAGCACCTGTGGGACTAGAAACCCCAGTCCTTCCGGCCCAAGGTTGCTGTCCTCTAGTGGGATTTGAACCCCCGACCTTCCGGCCTGAAGTACCTTGCCCCAACCACTAGGCCACACCTCCCTTGAGGAGCAGCCTAGTGGTTGGGGCAAGGTACTTAGCCAGGTGCAATCCTTTCTCTCTCTCCCTCTCCCCACATACACCTTGACCCCTTCCTTTCCCTCTCGCTAACGCCTGTTGCGGCTTTCTCTGTATATGAATGTGGTCTCTGATATGCAGTCAGTCTCTGAGGTGGGAGAATGCACGGTCTCTGTTTGGGTGGCCTACTCACTCCTTTTACTTCTGTAATTCTACAGATTCTTAAAGCTTCAAGATTTAAACAATTAAATGACCAACACCCCCCTTTTCAGAGTGCTGTAACTTTTTTCCGTGAGTTCTATCAGGCCGAGATTTAAGCATAGGCAACTGCCTAGGCTGCCAGAGTTTGAAGGCACTAAATACCTGGGACTAAACAGAAGTCTGATCCCTCTTGCTTTAACATCACTCTCCACAGTTCTCAGATCCCGCCTATGGAAGCCAGGATCTTAAATCCAATGGGTTTTTTTTTGAGGGGGTACTTGGTGATACTGAGTAACGGCACCTTTTTCATTGCCTGATAAAAATTGACCTGTGGTCCTCATGTGAGCCCTACATATGAGTACCAGCATCTCTTTTTCTAGGAAAAATGCACTGCTTAACTCTAACTCTGGGCCTAACTACACAAACTACCTGACCTAGGTTCCTGCCAGTCATGGCCTCACTGTACGGGGGCGAGAGGTTGGTATGCATGGAGCAGGAGAAAGACCTCAGTGTGATTATTTCTGTAGATCTCAAGGTGGCAAAACAGTGCGACAAGGCGGTGGTAAAAGCCAGGAGGATGTTGGGCTGCATTCGAAGAGGAATTACCAGCAGAAAGGAAGGGGTACTAGTACCACTGTATAAGGCTCTGGTGAGACCTCACTTGGAATACTGTGTTCAGCTTTGGCGACCGTATCTTGCAAAGGATGTAAAAAGAATGGAAGCTGTTCAGAGGAAGGCGACAAAAATGATTTGGAGCCTGCGTCAGAAGCCTTATGAGGAGAGACTTGAAGACCTAAATATGTACACTTTGGAGGAGAGGAGGGATAGGGGATTCAGACCTTTAAACATTTAAAGAGGAATAATGAACAAACAAACCTCTTCCAGAGACGGGGAAGCTGTAAAACTAGAGGGCATGACATGAAGCTGCAAGGTGGTAAATTGAAAGGCAATGTCAGGAAATACTTTTTTACTGAAAGGGTGGTGGATGTTTGGACTGCCCTCCCTATGGAGGTGGTGGGGGCAAACACGGTGATGGAATTCAAAGTGGCCTGGGACGGACACAGTGGATCATTTTAACGCAACAAGATTAAATCAAAATTAACTGAACCATCTCATTTCTCAACAAATAGGGGTGTCCTACATGGAGCAATGGGGGAAGGAGCGATGGGTTCACCCCTAAACAAACAAAGAAACAAAGATATGGGGAGGGGTGCACCTGCTCCTGGTGGGTGCACCACTAAGCAAAGACATGGGTAGGGGTGCACCTACTCCCTAAAAGACATGGGAAGAGGTGCACCTACTCCTGCCATATTGCTGGGCAGACTAGATGGACCACGCTGGTCTATCTGCCGTCATTTACTATGTTACTATGTTATGTTACTATCTGCCAAACAGGTGACCTGTCTAGGCTCCACACTGGGAGCTAATTTGTCAGTTCTTATAGGGAGCTAGGGTAAATATTCTACACCTGTTTGCACTCATGAAAAGGCTGAGTCTTAAATTACACAAGACCAGAATTCTCTAAATATTTGCAGAGCCCAATATCATATTTCATGAAAGTACATTTTTATTCTCAAATGAATCCCTCCTATTACCGTCTACTTTATTTCTTCTCCAGCATGACCTTGCTGTCTTAAACTGAAAGTCCTTTATTTTTTTTCTTGCGTCTTGTCTGCTTTGACTATACTCTAAGCTTCCGGGAACAGGAACTGTCCCTTCTGTAGAGTAGTGTGTATATCCGATTAGTTTATCACCACCATTATGATTGTATAGCACTTAAGGGCCATAGCAATGAATCCAGCAGGAACAGTTCCTACCCTCTGACATTGGTTTCAAATTACTGACAGCTCAAGGCCAAGGCTTTATACTGGCCATCTCAGGTATACACTGGTTTCATGGGGAATGTTTTAGTCATCAGGATGACTTCTAAGAAAAAACTGTATTATTCAGATTGGGTGTGAACATACACCCAGAGCAGTTTTTGATCTCACTTAAAAATAGTTTAACGTCTACCTGGGCATATGGGGGGAGTTCACCTTCCCAAAGTAAGTGCTCAGTATTCACTGGGAAGTGGTTAGAGGCTTGGTCCTCGCGGGCTACCAATGAAAATGCACGAGAGAGATTTGCATGCCTGCTACCTCCAGTGTATGCAGATCTCTATCATGCATATTCATTAAGGATATCCTGACAATCTGGCCCCATGAGTTTGAGGGCACTAGGGTGTATCGCACCCAGAACAAACTAGAAATATTGTGGAAAGCATTTCTTTCTCCTGCAAATGGTGCACAGCATTACATTCTAATCCTATGCGCTATAGTTACCCTGCCGTGAGCAGAGGCTACATTGTTCTTGGGTTAACGCTGGATCTAGCAGTCCCATAAGTGTGGCTCAGCTTGTCCAGATGACAGGTGGTGGGTCTACTCTACACCCACAGTGAGCGGGTCAAATTAGTCAATGCCAGCCGTGAGTGAGCGCACACAAACAGTGCGACACACAAAGGAGCACAGCAAAATAGCGCCTTTGACTTAACAGAGGATGCGACTGCTTCTCTACTATCAGTGGCCTCTCTTTGGCTAATATCCAAGTGCAGGATCTAATCAAAAGACAACACAACAAATTGGGGGCTAGGATAAATCTAGGGGAATGGTAAAGATACATTCAGGTGGTAAAAAGGAAAATAAGGGGGATCAGGAGTCAAATTCAGCCTTGAAGAGGTGGGTTTCAGCCTGGATTTGAACAGGGTCAAAGATGGAGTGTGACATACTGATGGGTAGGTTATTCCAGGCATATGGCGCAGCAGAAGTCTGGAGTTGGCAATGGCAGAGAAGGATACAGATAAAAGGTATCTGCCAGAAGAGCAGAGTTCCCGAGGCAGGGAGTATGGAAAGATAAGAGAGGGAAGGTAGTGAGGAGCTGCAGAATGAATGCACTTATAGCTCAGTAAGAGAAATATTTTAGCTCTCACTTGGTTTGCAGCTTGTGCTGTGAGGGCTTGTGTGTATCAGTGATGCTGAGAGCTAAACTATCGGTAGTTTAACTACTGACAGCGTCTCCCAAGATGGACAGGTCTCAGCTGAGGTGCCAGACCAAAGCAAACCACCCATCTGGCAGAATGGGATAGTGTTGACGGCGGAGGATCACATTTCTGTGACAACGGCAACACCACCAAACAAACTGCACGAAAGAAAGGCCCAGCAATCTACTTCTGTATCTGGCCATGAAAACCCGAATGATAGTTACAACAAAACAAATTGTGCTATGGTGCTGGAAGATGAGACTCCCAGGTCGGAAGGCACTTTACTAGCTACTGGGGCGGAGCTGAAGACTTTTCAGTGTATATCCAGCATTTATGATGTGGTTGGATCAAAGCCCTCAGGACATCTGACTGCTGACGTTGCTATGCATGAAATGAGAGTCTGAAGCTGTAAAGATGTTTTACGCATTGGAACATGGAACGTACGAAGCATGAACCAAGGGAAGTTGGAGGTGGTCAAGAATGAAATGGAACGTGTACAACTTGATCTGTTGGGTGTCAGCGAACTGAAATGGACTGGCATCGGGCACTTTGCATCAGATTATCACATGGTCTACTATGCTGGAAATGAAAGACAAAGAAGAAATGGTGTTGCATTTTGTGATGAGGAGAGCCCTGCTGAACTGATGGAAATAGGAAAAGATAGTGAATATACCTTTAAGGAAAGGGACATTCCTGAAATTCACAGGTTCCAGACTGCAGTCAAAGAAAGAAAGCACGGAGTTGATAGGAGCTTGGGTGTGGCAAACTGGCTCTAAGTGCAAGCTTAGGGGGTAATGGCAAACACCTGTGCAGAGACAGAGAAAGGCTAGCTAAGAAGCAGCCTTATAAACCCTGCTCAGAAGGGGGTTCAGGATTAGGTTGCGGTTCAAACTGTTTGTGTTCCAGTTCCAGTCCAGAATCGTGGGCAAGTTCAGAGAGTTCAGTGTGTTTCAGCTATTCCAGGAGTTCAGAGAGAGGAACTCAGAGGAGGAAACATCAGGGGAAGGAGAAGGACGTGGAAGGAACCTGAGAGCCAAGAAACCACGTGTGCTTTGCTTAGAGAAAGAAAGCAGGGAAGTCTTCTACCTCGGGTCTCGGACCGAAGGTTTCAAGCTGCTCAAAGGTGGGTGAACAAGGCTATAGCTAGAAGTAACCAGAACCCAGCCTGGAGCAAGGATGAACAGCGGAGAGGAACCAAGGCAACTGAACCAGGGAGAGATATCCCATACTAGAAGTACAGACATTCCTTACCGGGGAAAACAGAGCTGGAGGGAGATCCAGGGATTTCCCCAGAGCATTCACCGAGGAGCAGATTGTGGGAGTTCAGAGCCAGACGTATATGCTTTAGAACAAGAGGATATGTAAGTGGACTGTGTGGAGCAAAACTCCATATCAGGTGAATTGCCAATGGATTGTACATTATGTCAGACAGAAGCTATGAAAGTCTGTTGATAAGAAATGCTTGATAAAGAAAGGTCTTGAGAAGCAGTGTGAATGAACCTAGTTTTGTTTTGCTAAGAAATACCTACTAACTCAAGAGAACGTTGCCAGCTTCTACATTTTCGTGTTTAAAGAAGCAGAAGGTAAATGAGGACATTTAACTTTGCTTAAACAGAGAAGCTGTATTTTGTTTTGCTGATTACCTTATGAAAACAACTGCACATGTTTTAAAAGCTTACGAAGCTTCCTCAGTTCCAGCTTATGTATAATTTCTGAAGTATTGCTTGGAGAAGAATATCCTGACGTTGTGTGTTTGAACCTTAGTGCTTTTTTGGGGGGAAAAAAACTTTTGTCTTTGCCTTTAACCCTTGGCTTACACGACTATCCTTGAACGAGGAAAAACTACAAGTCCCAGAATGCCTCACTGTGGACAAGAATAGTGTTTAATTCCTTTATTAGAGGACTAAAATTGGCAGCCCTATGCCTCTAGGTCCTCGGCCGGGGCTGGGGTCACGACAATTTATAATAAAGAAGAAACTTGCAAAAACTGTAATGAAATACAATGCAGTCAGCGAACGCTTAATCTCTATTTGTCTACGAGGAATGCCCATCAACACAACTATAATTCAAGTATATGCCCCAACAACAGCTGCAGAAGAAAATGAAATTGAAGAGTTCTATGAACAAGTACAAGCTGAAATTGACAGAACATGCAAACAGGATATCCTGATAGTCATGGGTGACTGGAACACAAAAGTTGACAACAAAGAAGAAGGCAAAGTAGTTGGAAAATATGGACTAGGCAACAGAAATGAAGCTGGAGAAAGACTGATAGAATTCTGCAAGACCAACGATCTATTCATCTCAAACACCTTCTTCCAGCAACACAAGCAGTGACTGTACACATGGACTTCACCCAATGGATTGTATAAAAATCAAATTGACTACATCTGTGGAAGTCAACGATGGAAAAGCTCTAACATCAATAAAGACAAAACCTGGAGCTGACTGTGGTACAGATCATCAACTACTAGTATGCAAACTCAAGCTAAAGTTGAAAAAGAGCAAACCACTCATGAATGCAACAAAATATGACCTTGTGGATATACCACCAAATTTAAAGACTGCCTGCGAAATCGATTTGCTGCTTTAGATACAAATGACAGAGCTCCAGAAGAGTTATGGAATGACATCAAGAAGGTTCTGTTGGAAGAAAGCGAGAAGTCTCTACAAAAGGTGAAAAAGCAAAAACGGCCAAAATGGATGACGGAAGAAACTCTGAAAATTGCCCAGAAACGCAGAGAAGCTAAAGCCACAGGAGAAAGAAAGAATCTCAGAACTCAGATTTCCAACGTGCAGCAAGACAGGACAAGGAAAAGTACTACAATGACGCTTGCAAGGAAATAGAAGCAGAAACTATTAGAGGAAGAACAAGATCGGCTTTCCTAAAGCTACAAGAGTTAAAGAAAAATTTCCAGCCTCGAAGTGGAATGTTACAAGATGCTCAAGGTTCTATGTTGAATGATGCTGAATAGATCAAGAAAAGGTGGACGGAATATACAGAGTTTTTATATGATAAAGATCAAGTGGACCAAAAGACGTTTCAACCTGTACCTTATGATCAGGAACCATTGGTGATGAAAGAAGAAGTTGAAGCAGCATTGAAAGCCTTATCAAAGAACAAAGCACCAGGCATTGATAGCATTCCCATAGAAGTATTACAGCAATCTGATGCAGCTGTTACCATACTTACAAAACTCTGCCAAGAAATATGGAAGACATCATGCCCAACTGACTGGAAAAGATCTGTGTTTGTACCAATACTAAAGAAAGCTGATCCAACTGACTGTGGAAATTATCGCACAATCGCTCTGATCCCACATGCCAGCAAGATTCTACTGAAGATTTTTCAAAAGAGACTACAACCATACCTGGAACAAGAACTACCTAAAGTGCAAGCAGGGTTCAGGAAAGGGCGAGGAACGAGAGACATCATTGCGGATGTGAGATGGATGCTTGAAAAGACTAAAGAATACCAAAAGGATATCTATTTGTGCTTTATCGACTATAGCAAGGCTTTTGACTGTGTAAACCATGAGAAACTCTGGGCCACATTAAGAAGCATGGGTATACCAGAACACCTGATCGTACTGTTGCACAGTCTGTACATTGATCAAGAAGCAACAGTTTGAACGGAACAAGGAGAAACAGAATGGTTTAAAATAAGCAAAGGTGTAAGACAAGGCTGCATACTTTCCCCCTACCTGTTTAATTTATATGCAGAACAAATCATCAGAGAAGCAGGATTGTATGAAGACAACAGAGGTGTGAAGATTGGTGGAAGACTCATCAACAACCTTTGCTATGCTGATACCACCACATTACTGGCTGAAAGTGAAGTTGATCTGAAACATTTGCTTCTCACAATAAAAGAACAGTCTCAAAATGAGCCTGTACCTTAATTTAAAGACGACAAAGATGAAGACAACTGGCATAATCAACAGGTTCATCGTTGGAGAAGAAATTGAAATTGTGAACAACTTTAACCTACTTGGATCAACTATCAATAAAGAAGCAACAAGCAGTCAAGAAATCAGACGACGCATTGCTCTTGGCAGAATGGCTATGAAAGACCTAGATAAGATTCTCAAGAGCTGAGATGTCTCTCTACATACAAAGATTCAACTTGTTCAAGCCATGGTATTTTCAATAACATCATATGGATGTGAACGCTGGACAGTGAAAAAGACAGGAAGAAAATTGATGCCTTTGAATTATGGTGCTGGTGGCGAATACTGTGTATACCATGGACTGCCCGAAGAACAAACCAGTCGGTACTAGAGGAGATCAAACCTAAGCTTTTTTTAGAAGCTCAGATGACAAGACTTCGACTTTCATACTTTGGACACATCATGCGAAGAGAGAAATCATTAGAGAAAGATATCATGCTTGGCAAGATAGAAGGTCAACGTAAAAGAGGAAGGCCAGCAATGAGATGGATTGATACAATAACAGCAGCTAAGGGTACCAGTCTGTCAACAATGAGCCACCTGACTGAAGACCGAACACAATTTAGGATAGCTATCCAGAGGGTCGCCATGAGTCGACTCCGACTCGACGGCACTTAACAACAACAACAACAAGAGAAATTTGAACTAGATGTACAAAACAGATATAGAGCCAATAAAATTACTTCAGAAGAGGGGTTATTGGGGAGGCACAGCAACACTGGAAGAAGATTAGCTGTGCAGCTTAATTTTGAACACATCAAAGGGGAGAGAGCTGATTCAGATGGAGATCAGTGAGGAACAGTTTACAACAGTCAAGGCAGGAGTTGAGCTGAGGAAACAGGGACGTGTCATCCACAGAAATTGAGAAAGGATGAAGGGGGGGGTTAGGGGGATAATGAGCTCTGTCTTGGCTATGTTCAGTTTCTGACATACATTGAGAGTGCGCTGGGAGAAGAAAACCAGGATAGAACACAGTCCCTAAGTCCGATTGAGAACAAGATATCAAGGAGAAGGTGGTGATCAACCATGTCAAAAGAAACAGAAAGGTCAAGAAGGATGAGGATCAAGTAAAGACTCTTGGATTTGGCAAGAAAAAAAGTCACTGGAGACTTTGGCAAGAGCCGTTTCTGAGGAATGTAGAGGACAAAAGCCAGATAGCATAGTTACTCACCTGTAACAGGTGATCTCTAGGAACAGCAGGAATCAGTCTTCACATATGAGTGACGTCAGCACCGACAGAGCCCAGCGTGGAAACACTCCCCAGCATCCAATAGGAATGCTTTTGGGAGCATTCCTCCACTCATGTATGACTGCCTTCCCGCCTTCACTTCTAGTCTCCTCAGTCAGGTGAATAGCAGAGAAATACAAACTTTGTATAACAGCAATGAAAAAAAGGACAACTTGAAGGGGAGGTGGGCCGGTAGTGAAGACCAATTCCTGCTATTCCCGGAGATAATCTGTTACAAGTGAGCAACCACGCTATCTCTAGGAACAAGCAGGAAGTCAGTCTTCACATATGAGACTCCCCAGCCCAAGACAACTGAGCGAGAGAAGAATTCCAGCGCAGCTAGAGGTTGCAGCATGGATCTGACAGACTCAACCCGTTCGGAGCACTCCTCGCAAGGTAGTCTAGGCAAGTTGTCTAAATTTGAAAAAGGTTAGGCAGAACAACCTGTTCGAACTGAGCATCAGCTCTAGAGTTTGTCCAAGCAAAGTGCACTACAAAGGTATGCAGCGAAGACCATGCTGCCGCTTTGCAGATCTCCGAGATAGGGACAGACCAGAGATTAGCTATTCTGGTAGCCATGGCTCTGACCTTATGAGGTGTAACATGGTGTGGTAGACACAGCCCGGACTGTGAATAAGCAAAAGATATGCAATCCGCTAGCCAGTTTGAAAAGTGTTCTTTTGGATACTGGTGCCCCTAGATGACTTTGGTCAAGAGAGACACAACTGAGATGATTGGCGATAGATTGTAAGAAAGCAGCTCTTTATCTAAACTGCACTAAGACCTAAGTTATGAAGTCTGGCCCCAGCCAGAGAGGTGTGAGGCCTTGGAAAGGACATTGGTAGCAAAACAGATTGGTTCAGATGGAAGGTGGTGACTACTTTCGGCAAGAACTTAGGATGTGTGTGAAGGACCACCTTATCATGGTGAAATGTAGTATAAGGAGTATAGATCACGAAAGCCTGCAGTTCACTGACTCTTCGAGCTGAAGTGAGTGCTGAGAGAAAAAGAAGCTTCCATGTTGCAAACTTTAAAGGAGCTGAAACCATTGGTTCAAACGAACTGTGCATGAGTTGTGCAAAAACATTTAAATCCCATGGTGCAAGTGGTGGGCGGAAAGGCAGTTTGGTCAGAAGGCGGCCCTGCATAAATCTGACCACTAAAGGGTGTGCCGAGATAGGGCAGTTCTCTAAAGTATGGTCGGAGGCCACAATAGCAGATAAATGCACTCGTACTGAGTTTGTCTTAAGGCCAGAGGAGGACAAATGGAGCAGGTATTGAATTAAGTCCAGAATGGCACATGTGAAAGGATCTAGTGTTTTATGTAAACACCAGATGGAGAACCTGTGCCATTTAAGAGCGTAAGATCATCTGGTCAAATCTTTTCTAGAAGATAGGAGCACATGCAATATGTCCTTGGAGATCTAAGTGTGAGAACAAAGCACTCAGTCTCCACGCTGTTGATGTTGATCCAACGGTGTGCGAAATGCACCAATCTTGCTGGGATCATGGGAGGAAAGGGAAAGGTTATGGGAGAGTTGGCGATGCTATTACTGAAGCAGTCAAAAACTCTGAGGAGGTTGAGTAGTAGCTGCAGGCTGTGGCTTGGTAACCTTGGGTTTCCTGGCCTGTTTTTGGCCTTGCTGTCTCTGTTGCTGTTGTGGGGCAGAGAAGCCAGAATAGGAATGATATGGTGGATAAAACTGTTTCTTCTTTGGGAAGAAAGTTTTTTTCAGTGGCAGTCTACTTTATCTTTTATCTTTATCTTTATTAAAAACCTTTTATACCGCCTAAACCAGAAGGCATACAGCGGTGTACAATAAAATGAGGCTACTGAAGAAACAGAAAGGAACGCCAATTAATTCATAAAGAGATAGCAAAGAATAGGATAGGAAAAAAAAAAAAAAGAGAGATGGGGACCAATCAGCTGTGGGAAGGAGGGGAGATGAAAAGCGGTACAGAAGAGGTGAGTTTTGAGAGAAGTCTTAAAAGAACTAAAGGACGATTCTAGGCGTAGAGCAAGAGGGAGAGAATTCCAAAGACGGGGACCGAGAAAGAAAAAGGCAGAAGAGCGAGTTGATTCAAGATGAGCTCTAGAAGGTGGTGGAAGAAAAAGACAATTAGCATGAATCGCCCGAAGTGCTCTAGAGGAACAATGAAAGTGCACCAGATCAGAAAGATAAAGAGGAACACCAGTGTGCAGAGCCCTGTGAACAAAAATCAAAACCTTATATTGAATACGGAAAGGAATAGGCAACCAGTGTAGACGAATAAGAAGAGGAGTGATATGAGCAGAACGGGAAGAATTGGTCAGAAGACGAGCAGCAGTATGGTGAACTAGTTGAAGACGACGAAGCTGAGAAAGAGGAAGGCCAGCCAAGGAAGCGTTGCAATAGTCTAACCGAGAAACCACAAGAGAAAGAAGAAGTGTTGTCAGAGAAGAGAAAGAAAGGAAAGGCCGGATGGCACGAAGTCGACGTAGTGTGTAGAATGAACGCTGAACAATAGAAGAAACGTGCTCCTTGAAAGTTAAAGCCGAATCCAAGGTGACACCAAGATAACGCATAGAAGAAACAAGAGGAATAGACCCAACAGACAAGGAAGGGGCAAGTGTAGGAAGAGGGGCACCAGCAGAGAACCAAATAGCAGAAGTCTTAGACAGGTTAACATGCAAAAAATTTTCAGAAAGCCAGAAAGAAACAGCGGAGAGACAGACATTGAGGGGACCAATATCAGGAGAAGAAGGGCAGGTGTGATGAAGAAGAATGATATCATCTGCGTAGTAATACGCAGAAATACCGTGCTGTTGGATGAGTAAAGCAAGAGGGGCCAGAAAAATGTTAAACAGCAAGGGGGCCAATACAGAACCCTGGGGGACACCACAGGGCAGGGGTGAGGGAGAGGACGAGGTGGTACCTGACAAAACTGAGAAAGACCGGTTGGAGAGAAAGGAGTGAAACCAATGAAGAACTGAACCAGAAAGACCAATAGAACGAAGCCGTGAGAGAAGAGTACGGTGATCAACAACATCGAAAGCAGCAGAAAGATCAAGTGAAACAGCCAGAGAGATAGAACCGTGGTCATGAGCAACATGTAACTCGTTGAGAAAGAAAATAAGAATAGTTTCAGTACTGTGCCCAGGACGAAAACCAGATTGACGGGGGTGAAGAACCAAAGAATCCTCCAAGTGAGAAGATAGCTGAGAGAAAACCACCCGTTCAAGAAGTTTAGAGAGGAAAGAAAGATTAGAAATAGGACGCCAATTAGACGGGGAGGAAGGATCCAGAGAGGGTTTCTTCAGAAGGGGACGTATAAGAGCGTGCTTCCAGTGAGAGGGGAAAGTACCAGATGAGAGGCTGGTGTTAAAGATAGAGAGAATGAAGGGGAGGAGAGCCAGAGAGGGTTCAGCCAGCCAGTGAGAGGGGATAGGATCAGACGGACAAGTGGTTTTCCGAGTGGAGGAAAGAACAGCAGAAAGTTCAGAGAGTGTGAGTCTGCTGTCTTCCTTGAAAGCCTCTTCATGGTGAGATTGTCAGTCTATCTCTGGCTTTCTTCCTCCACCTGTGGCCAAAAAGGCTCTCACCATTACAGGGGATGTTGATTAACTTGTCCAGGACTCTGTTCCAGATCAGATGCCTGGAGCCATGCTGTTCTCCTAGTCCCAATGCAGGCTACAGCAGACCTACTACTGGCCTCAAAGGCATCAAATGCTGCTCTTGTTAAAAACTTTGATGTGTTCTGGGCATGTGTTACCAAGAATTGATGAGTGCCTGCTTGTTAGGAGGCAGCAGGGTGGTAAACTCTGACAAGTTTCTTGATACTTCCTTGAGAAAAATGCCCATATAGAGTATATAGGAGTCTATCCTAGAGGCTAACATGGTAGCTTGGAAGGCCTTCCTTTCAAAGGCATCCAGGGTCCTGGCTTCTCTCCCAGTGGGCACTGAGGAGTGATTTTTCTGGCTGTTTATTCTCCTCATGGCAGACTCCACTATCATGGAGTGGTGAGGGAGCTGTGGCTTCTGGAACCTGGGGAGGGAGGGACCCTATAAAGGATATCAAGCCTCTTACTCACCGTAGGGGTTGACATGGGGGATTCCCACATCCAAGCCATTAAATTCTTCAAGATGTTATGCACTGGGAGGGCAGCAGCCTTCTTTGGTGCCAATGTCTTTAATAAAGTCCTGAAAGGACATGTCTTCTGGCAGTGAACATTGAGGTTAATAGGGTAGTGATGGATCCAAAGGCACATCCCTATGGTTATCAGAATCGATGGATTCCACCTCGGAGGCTTCAGATTCAGTATCAGAGTCTGGAAGGAAGTCAAAGTAATCCTTATCGGACACTTGATACCTTCAAAGCTCAGAGCTTCACTGCTTCGATGTTAAGGGCATTGGACACGGTGGTGCCAAGGACCTCAGTGTCAGTTGCTCTGTGGAGCTATGTGATACAGGGGACGCCTGCATAAGCGTGCCAAGCTCTGTGGGCAGCATCGTCATTGGAGGAACTGGTGCCGACTGCTGACCACTTGGCAGAGTTACTGCTGCTAAGAGTGTAGTGATGCTGCACTCAAAGCACAGTTACTTACCTGTAACAGGTGATCTCTGGGAACAGCAGGAATTAGTCCTCACATATGGGTACGTTGGTACCGACGGAGCCTGCGCAGGAAAGCTCCCCAGCTTCCCAGAAGGAAGCTTTTGGGGCCTCCCACTGCACATGCGCGCTGCCTTCCCGCCTTCCTGACCAGCTCTCCTCAGTTCGAGTTTATAGCTGAGACAATAGAGAGAGGAAAGGAAGATAGATAGAAGATACAACTCCTAGGGGAGGTGGGTGGGTTGTTAGGACTAATTCCTGCTGTTCCCAGAGATCACCTGTTACAGGTAAGTAACTGTGCTATCTCCAGGAACAAGCAGGAATAAGTCCTCACATATGGGGACTCCCTAGCTGAGATGCCTGGGAGATCCCGTTCCAAGGGTTCGCCATCTTCGTATGGATCTCAGGCATCCATCCTGGGAAGGTGGGCAGGAGTTGTTCGAGTACGGAACAGGTGTTTGAGGACAGCCTGACCAAACAAGGCATCCCGGCGGGAGTCCTTGTCCAAACAGTAATGGGCTGTCAAGGTATGAACCGAGGCCCATGTGGCGGCTCGACAGATCTGATCTATGGAGACAGAGTGAAGATGAGCCATAGAAGTGGCCATGGCTCTCACATTGTGAGCTGTGACATGGCCCTCCAGAGGAATATTTTTACTCTGGTAAGCAAAGGAAATACACTGAGCAATCCAATTGGAAAGTGTACGTTTGGAGACTGGAAGTCCCAAATGAGAAGGATCAAAAGCCACGAAAAGCTGGGAAGACTTTCGATGTGGCTGAGTCCTGTTGAGGTAAAAGGCAAGAGCTCTTTTACAATCTAAAGTATGAAGGTTCCTCTCTGCACTGGATGCATGAGGAGCTGGAAAAAAGACAGGTAGATATACCTCTTGATTAAGATGAAAAGGAGAGACCACTTTGGGCATAAAGTGGGGATTCGTCCTTAGGACCACCTTATCATGGTGAAAACCTGGTATAAGGTGGATGAGCCACTAAGGCCTGTAGTTCACTGATGCGGCGAGCCGAAGTGACTGCAATAAGAAAAAGGACCTTCCAGGAAAGAAATTTCAAGGAGGTAGAAACCAACGGTTCAAAAGGTGGCTTCATAAGCTGACCTAGAACTAGGTTCAGGTCCCATGCTACCGGAGGAGGTCGGATGGGAGGCTTAGATAGAGTCAGGCCTCTCATGAACCTTGCAACAAGTGGATGAGAGGAGACAGATTGTCCATTTATAGGTTTTAAGGATGCTGCAATAGCACTCAAATGGACTCTTACTGAATTCGTCTTAAGGCCTGCATTAGAAAGATGCAGGAGATAGTCTAGTAGAGAATTCAAAGGAAGTGCTAGAGGGTCAAGACCCTGTTGAGCACACCAAATGGAAAAGCGTTTCCATTTGAAAGCATAGGAACGCCTCGTGGAGGGTTTCCTAGAGGCATGAAGGATATCTTTCACTGGTTGAGAAAGTTTGAAGTCATGAAGGCTTAGGCCTTCAGTAACCAAGCTCTGAGGTGTAGGGACTTGGGGTTTGGGTGCCACAAAGTCCCCTCCTCCTGAGACAGAAGGTCTGGCGCAGCTCCCAGGTCCAGGGAGGGTCCCTGGGAGAGATGCAGAAGTAGAGGGAACCACACTTGGCGTGGCCAGCGTGGAGCTATGAGGATCATCGATCCGTGATCCCTCTGGAGTTTGAACAGAGTCTTGGGAATCAAAGGAATGGGTGGAAAGGCATATAGGAATTCCTGACCCCAATGCAGGAGAAAGGCGTCGTTGGCCTGAGCTCCCTGACACGGGGTCCTGGAACAGAACCGGGGAAGTTTGGCATTCCACGGACTTGCAAAGAGGTCTATGTCCGGGGTTCCCCATTCCTGAAAGATTCTGCTTATCTGGTCCATATGTAGGGACCATTCGTGTGGAAGCAGAACTCGACTGAGTCTGTCTGCCCAAGAGTTTTGAACCCCTGGAAGATACATTGCCAGAAGATGAATTTGATGCTCTCTGGCGAAGGCCCATAATCTGAGAGCTTTGTTGCAAAGCGACAGAGAGCCTGTCCCTCCTTGTTTGTTTACGTAGAACATGGCCACCTGATTGTCTGTCTGAACTAGGACAGTCAGGTTGACAAGGAGGGTATGGAAGACTTTGAGGGCAAAGAAGATTGCTCGCAGTTCCAGGAGGTTGATGTGAAGGGTGGTCTCCTGCGGAGACCAAGTACCCTGAGTGGAGAGGGATTGTAGATGGGCTCCCCACCCTGTTTGGGAGGCATCTGTTGTGAGGGTTGCTTGGGGCAACAAAGGTTGGAAGGGGGCCCCCAACAACAGATTCTTGGTGGACATCCACCATTGGAGGGACCAAAACAGACGCTTTGAGGTGAGTATTTGGTCGGAGAGCGCTCCTGATGCTTGAGTCCACTGGGTGGCCAAGGTCCATTGAGCTGCTCTCATATGAAGACGAGCGTAGGGCACCACGTGTACCGTGGAGGCCATGTGGCCCAGAAGTCGCAGCATTTCTCTGGCTGTCAAGTGACTGCTGGACTGAGCTTGGGAGGCCAAGCACAGCAGACGTTGGCCCCGGACTTGAGGCAGGTAGGCCCTTGCAGTGGTGGTGTCCAATTGGGCCCCTATGAATTCTAGAGACTGAGTAGGGGTAAGTTGAGACTTGGGAAGGTTTACCACCAGTCCCAGATACTGCAGAAGGTGCCTTGTGCGGTCCAGGGAAATCTGGGCCTCTGACTGAGATGGAGCTCGGATGAGCCAGTCGTCCAGATATGGGAATACAAAAATTCCCAGACCTCTTAGAAATGCGGCAACAACTGCCATGCATTTGGTGAACACTCTTGGAGCAGAGGCTAGACCGAAGGGAAGTACTCTGTACTGGAAATGTTTTCCCTGAAACAGAAATCTTAGATATTTTCTGTGGGATGGGTGGATGAGTATATGTGTGTACGCATCCTTGAGATCTAGAGAACAAAGCCAATCCTGACTCTGAAGGTATGGAAGGAGAATGCCTAGAGAAAACATTTTGAATTTCTCCTTGTACAGAAATTTGTTCAATTCTCTCAGATCTAGGATAGGTCTGAATCCCCCTGTCTTCTTTGTTATGAGAAAATAAGGGGAGTAGAATCCTGTCCCTTGTTGAAGAAGAGGAACCTCTTCTATTGCCCCTTGGGCAAGGAGAGAAGAGACTTCCTGATCCAACAGGTCCAGGAGAAATGGGGGAGAATTGAAGTGCCTCACCATGGTATATGGAGGAAGGTTGGAAAAATGAAGTTTGTAGCCCTCTCTGATGATAGAGAGGGTCCATTGCTCTGATGTGATTTGTTCCCATCTGGGAGCAAAGTGAGCTAACCTTCCGGGAATGGTGAGGGGCTCTGGTTGTTCTAGAGCCAGAAATGTTAAGTTCTCTAGGGGCAAGTCAAAACCCCTGAGGGGGTTGAGCCTGCTGAGAAGTGGTAGACGCTGCAGGCTTTGACTTTGCCTGTTTAGGTTGCTGACGTTTAGCAGCAAAGCGAGGCTGAGAAGATTGTTGGCCAGTATTTGTGGAAAATCTGGCCTTCTTGTAGTAAGGCCTCTTGAAAGACCTTTTCTTGGCAGGAGTAGAGGTAGACTTAGAAAGTCTATCCAATGTAGCATTTTCTGCGTCCATTTGAGTGGCTTTAATTTGCCAGTCCTTACCAAATAAGTTCTCACCTGTACAGGGCAGATTCCGTAAGCCATCCAGGACCCAGGGTTCTAGGTCAGAGGCCTGGAGCCAAGCAAGTCGTCGGGCTGCAATAGCAATGCCCGAAGCTCTACCGGCACCCTCAAAGGAATCAAAAGCTGCTCTGTTGGAGAACTTAGAAACATCTAGAAGCTGTTTCACCAGAGAAATGAACTCCTCTTTTCTATCCTCAGGGATAAAGGAGGCAAAATGTCGTATCTTTAGGGCAAGTTCCCTGAGAAACATGCCCATATACAGACTGTAAGAATTAATCCTGGCTATAAGCATAGTAGCCTGGAAAAATTTTCTTGCCAAAAGAGTCTAGGGTCTTACATTCTCGTCCTGGAGGGGTAGAAGAGTGCCTTTTGGTACTCTTAATCTTTTTCAGTGCAGACTTCACCACAATGGAATGGTGAGGCAACTGAGTCTTTTGAAAACCAGGAGAAGGAGGGACCCGGTACATGGTGTCCAACCTACGAGAATAAAGAGACAACGTTAGAGGAGCCTCCCATAAGTCCATCAAGTGTTCTTGAAGGATTTCATGGATAGGCAGGGTGACTGCCTCTTTAGGAACATTGCAATGCAATGTGTGCCTTCAAGTCAGTCCTGACTCCTGGCGACCCAGAAGCTCCTGGGTTTTCTTGGCAGTGTCACCGGAAGTAGATTGCCATGCCTTTCGTCTGAGGCAATGGAGGGTTAAGTAACTTGCCCAAGGCCACAAGGAGTGCTAGTGGGAATTGAACCCTGGTTGCTTGGTTACCAAGCCAGTGTTCTAACCACTAGGCTACTCCTCCACTCCGTATCCTAAAATATCCAATTTCTTTGACCTAGGTTCTTTTTCAGAGGATGTGGTAATAGAAAGTCCTTTAGCTAGTTCAATAAGGAAGTCTTGAAAGGACAAATCCTCTGGTGGAGACATTCTCTCCTCTTTGGGGAAGAGGGGTCTTCATGAAGAACTAGAGACAGCTCATCAGAGTCCTCAGAGGAGTCAAAATCCTCAGAAGAATCAGAGTATTCTCTATTTGCTTCCAACGCACGATACGCATACCGATCGGTATCGACATCGGGCGTACCGGGTATGGGATCGGTATCGGGTGAAAACCCGGATCCGACATGCGGAACCGATCTGCGTTTGGAAGTCGATGGTCTCGGTTCCGGTATGGGAGACGATACCGGAACCGGACCCGGTACCGCTGAATGCGGTACTGAGGGCGTCGCAGCATTAATAAAAGCCAGAATGGCCTGCTGCATGGTCTGAACAGTATTGCTCATAGACGCCACTGCTGCCTGGATGTCGGTACCGGTATGGGCCGGTACCCCAGAGCAGTCTAACAGATGATCAGTCGAGGCCGTGCCATCGATGTCAACCTGTAACCCCATAAATGGTGCTTTGGAAGCCAGAGCTTCCCGCCGGGGTTGTTTGGCTGGGGCAGGATCCTCACACTCAAAAGTGAGAGCCTCTCGATGCTTTGAAGGAGATTTGCTCTTTGAGGACCTGCCCGCAGAAGGTTTGGTTACCTGAGATCCATCCGGAGAGGAAGACCTGGATGACTGTGATGCTGGATTATCTGAAGCAAACAGCACATGGAATTTGTTGGCCCGGTTCTGCAACCCACGTTTAGACATCTGGGAGCAGGATGGGCAGTCCGGAATGGAGTGGTCAGGTCCCAAACACTTAAGACACCATTCATGGGTGTCTGTAACAGAAATAACAGCACTACACTTGGTACACTTCTTAAAACCAGGGGCTGGTTTCTCCATGAGGAGAATTTGTGTAGGCCTGAGGCCTAACCGAAGTCACCAAGTTGTGCAGAATAAAGATTTTTTTTTGTTGTTTTTTAAAGAAAAGAGAGACCGGCGGTACCGGTTTCGGTATGGGGAAGGCAGGTACGCGGTCTAAAGAAACAAACTAAAACAATAATTTCTTCAGCGGTGACAGGAACACGACCTGCTGGCTCCGCGGAAAAAGAGAAACTGAGGAGAGCTGGTCAGGAAGGCGGGAAGGCAGCGCGCATGTGCAGTGGGAGGCCCCAAAAGCTTCCTTCTGGGAAGCTGGGGAGCTTTCCCGCGCAGGCTCCGTCGGTACCGACGTACCCATATGTGAGGACTTATTCCTGCTTGTTCCTGGAGATTAGCGATGGCATGGTCATCCAATGACTGTACCGGGGAAGAGTGTCTCCAGACACAGCTGTGTGGATCACAACTCCCGACACTGGTATCGGGGGCTCCACCAAGGATTGAACCTCGGGGGCATCCCCGAACCTCTCTGTGGCTTGAGGGTGAAACCTCCCACCAGGATATCTTCACTGGATGGTCTGCATCAGAGTGCAATGAATGACGATGATGATGCTTGGTGACCGAAGCTGATGCCAATCTGGAAATTGAGGATCTCGATGCCGAAGCCAATGTCTTCTTTTTCTTAAGCCCTGGTGACTCCGAGCGATGCTTTTCCTTTGCTGGTGAGGATTTGGATGCATGGAAAGACTCTGAGGGAATCATCGTCCCTGAGGAGTGAACTGAAGGAGCTGAGCCTGTAGGAAACAGTTTAGCTTTGTTTGTCCTGTTTTTTTCTACCTTTAGAAGTCATATGGTGACAGGAGAGGCAGGAATCGACATTGTGGTCCAGGCCTAAACATTTTAGGCACCAAGAATGCTCATCAGTGATAAAGATTGTACTGGAACATTTGGAGCATTTTTTGAAACACCCTGGGGTTTCTCCATATTTGGAAACAGTATAGAGGCAAAATCGAACTGAGCAATGGTGCCCGGGGAGGCCATAGGCCTCAAACAAAGTTTTGTGAGAAAAAATTCAAATAAGTTAAAATATAACTAAAGAATTTTTTTAAAAAACGGGAACCGGAATTGATGGGGAGTCAAGCCGGTCGACGGGAAGGCAACCCAAGTACTTCGACAGTACTTAATTTAAAAAAAGATTTTGAAGTCTCTTGACGCAGCTGACAGGGATAAGGTCACAATGGCTCTGTGGAAAAAAAGACGACTGAGGAGAATAGGAGTGAAGATGAGAAGGCAGCCACACGTGTGGAGGAAGGCTCCCAAAAGCATTCCTACTGGATGCTGGGGAGTATTCCTGCACTGGTCTCTGTTGGTTCAGATGTCACCCATATGTGAAGACCAGCTTCCTGCTTGTTCCTGAAGATTGCAGTGGATCCAGAAGAGCTTGAGAGGAAATAAAGTCAAGACATTGGTGGTGAACCACACATTCAAGTAGTTTGGAAGCAAAGGGGAGGTGGGAGATGGGCCAATATTTGAAGGACAGGTAGGATCTAGTGAAGGTTTCTTGAAGAGAGGTGTAATCACAGTATGTTTGAAGGCTGCAGGAACAGTTATGGAAAGAGACAGGTTCAGGACAGATTGAGAACCTATACAATATGGGGTTTTGCTCCCCAGCTACCCAACTCCATTTGGACCTTGGCAAAATCAGGCAGATTGAATCTCCATTAAAAAGAAAGCTTTCTCCCCGATACCAATCAGAATATAAATCTTCCTAGATGTGATTCACACATTTAATGATTAATTACATTAATTGTAACCTTAATTGCAACATTTTTAGAAATAATTACCAAAATTGCTAGTTTCAGCTGTTTCTGCAATTTGGGAACACAACTAAATCACTAATAACACATTCTAACTAATGTCTCTCCAATTATCCTTGAGAAATGCAGGCCTGCCACACTATGAACAATTACTAGAATCTTTAATGCACGAAAAGAAAGCTGTTATATATTTAAAAAATGCATCAAATCAACTCAGCAGACTCAATGTTCCTTACAGGTATATAGCATAGAAATAAAACATTTGACAATCCCATCCCACTCTACATATTTTATGTGCAGCTTGGAAATTTTAGTTCAAGTGCACTTGGCTGACTTCTGATCCAACACATGGAGCCCACCACAGGATGGGCTTCTCCGACAGAGGAAGGATACATCAGGAGCAGGATTAAGAGAAGAGGAGTGGCCTAGCACAATGGACTGAGAACCAAGGAAACCAGAATTCTAATCCCTCTTCTCCCTCAGACACTCTGACTGCATAACTCATTGTCTCCTGCTACACACTTGCATGGTGAACACTATGGAGAAGAGACATATTGAATAATGCTGTAATCTTCCTTGATCATCATTTGAGAAGGTTTCCAAAAAATCCTAAATGATTCTAATTCTTCTTCTTCCTGAAAAGGGCTGTGCCACAAATTACAGCATCCTACTGAGAAGGTCTGTTTGCCTCCCCCCCCCCTCTATAGTGCAACACATCTCCCTGGCTGACAAAGTTACCAATTCAAGCAACCTAGCAATACTTCTAGGAAATCACCAGAAACAACTTTAACTGTCAAAAGCTGCAGGTAGGTTAGAAGAAGCCTTTCAGGGCAGGCCACACTGAAGGTTTTCATAAATCGCCTGTCAGGTCTAGACCACAGCATGGGCTCTGTTCTCAGTATCTCTCAACAAGAGACAACAGTAGTAGCTCTTAACTATGAAGAAGCTCCTTACAGAGTACACGTGTAGTCACTCATGCCTCTCTCCTTCCTAGATATAGTATTAATAGTAGCATGGAGAGCATGAACAGTCAGGCCCTGGTTTGTGCAGTACACACATTGCACACAGCACATTTTCCAAGTCCTTCCAGCCTCTGGTGGGATTTCTTAGCGTTTTATTAGCTTTCTTTTTGGCAATATGGGTCCTTTGCCATATCTGCACCGCCTGTTCCACAAAAACTGGTGTGTCGCACATTTTTGAAAATGTCGGTGTGTCCTGGGTTTATAAAGTTTGAGAAACACCATGTTAGCTTCAAAACCGAACTAAAAAATAGCAAACCCCCTGGACTGTATGGTATACATTCCAGAGTATTCAAACAACTCAAAAATGGAACTGCAGATTTAGTAGCAATTTGTAATCTATCATTAAAATCATCTTTGGTACCTGAAGATAAGAGGGTGGCAGACGTAACAAATTTTTAAAAAGGGCTCCAGGGATAATCCGGGAAACTACACAGTAATGAGCTCAACATCAGTCAGAAAAATGGTAGAAACTATTATAAAGAACAAAATTAACCAACACATAGGAGTGAGTTTACTTTTACTAAAGCACGTTAACTGCTACGGCAGCAATAATGCAGGATGATAACACCGTGGCAGCAGCTAACACAGGCCAAATGCAGACACTGCAGCAATTTTCTGCGATGTCTGCATTTCACATGGTAGCAGTAGGCTTGGGCGGGCTAGTGGGAAGGATTAGGGAGGAGAGTGGGCATTCCTGCAACACGTAATTACCACAGATGTAAACATCCTACAGTAATCGCCAAACTGCAGATGCAACTATTGCCACCTCAATGGGTTGCGATAGCTGGATCTGCAGCACTGCCCGACCATGATCCCTGCATTTTCACCATGATATCTACTGGGGAAATGCTGTGCACGCCTCCAATGGATATCGCAGGGATTTTGCATCGAACGCCCAGCATTAGCCACAAAGCATAGTTACTCACCTGTAACAGGTGATCTCCGGGAACAGCAGGAATTTAGTCTTCACATATGGGTATCATCGGTACCGACGGAGCCTGCGCGGGAACGCTCCCCAGCGTCCAATTAGAAAGCTTTTGGGAGCATCCCACAGCGCCTGCATGCTGCCTTCCCGCCTTTGCCAACTGCCTCTCTCCAGTTGAGTTTAAAGCTGAGACAAAGAGAGAGAGAGAGAGAGGGAAAGAGAAAGATAGATAGAGAGATACAACTCTTAGGGGAGGTGGGTGAGTTGTGAAGACTAAATTCCTGCTGTTCCCGGAGATCACCTGTTACAGGTGAGTAACTATGCTATCTCCAGGAACAAGCAGGAATGTAGTCTTCACATATGGGGACTCCCTAGCTTTAGATGCCAGGGAGAGGACCCCAGAGGTGTGTGTCCCTGTGAAAGGGCTCCACTTCCCTCCATGGATCTCTGGTATCCAACCAGGAATGGTGGGTAGGAGTTGATTAGGTATGGAACAGGTGTTGAAGAACAGCCTGACCAAACAAGGCATCCCGGCGGGAGTCCGTGTCCAAGCAGTAATGGGCTGTGAAGGTATGAACCGAGGCCCAAGTGGCTGCTCGACAGATGTCGTCGATAGACACAGAGTGCAGATGAGCCATTGAAGCTGCCATGGCTCTCACAATGTGAGCTGTGACATGGATGCTGTGGAGCGTTCCCACGCAGGCTCCGTCGGTACCGACGATACCCTTATGTGAAGACTACATTCCTGCTTGTTCCTGGAGATAAGCCAATTACACTTTAGTAGACATACTCCATAGTCAATTGGTTTAATGTGACTATGCCAACATGGGTTCAGCCAAGGACATCTTGCCTTGCCAATCTACTACATTTTTTGAAGGTGTGAATAAGCCCATGGATAAAAGATAAGCTAGTTGATAATGTATTTGGATTTTCAGAAAACGTTTGGCAAAGACCCACACAAGAGACATCCAAGTAAATTAAAATGTAGCCGTTAAACTTATAGACAATACAAGAAGATATGACTGTGTCACACCCCCCTTGGCAGAACAACATTGGTTACCGATCACCCAAGATATTCGGTTTAAAATACTCATGTCCACTCACCGTGTAGATTTTCAAGGACTTCCTCTCTATTTGAATGCCTTCCTACACGTTCCCTTAAACTTTCACAAGTAAATCTCTTAACAATTCCTTCAAAAACAAGGCGAATGTTCAAATACCATGGGCACTCCTTGTGGCCTTAGTCAAGTCACTTAACCCTCCATTGCCTTAGGTATAAAACTTTGATTGTAAAGTCCTCCAGGGACAGGGAAATACCTCCAGTATCAGACTGTAACTTGCCTTAAACTATTACTGGAAAGGCCTGAGCTAAATAAATAAATAAATAAATACTAGAGGTTTCGGCGCTCTTTTCTGAAAAGGCTGCTTTCAGCTATTTCGGATCCCAACTTTGGAACTCCCACCAGACCTTAGACTAGGAAAGCTCATATGCAAAATTCAAAAAAAGAAGCTAAGATCCGTTTACAAATAGAAACATGATAGCAGAAAAAGACTATATGGCCTATCTAGTCTGCCCGTCCATATCAACTTTGTACACCGTTCTGATGCTTTCCGTAAAGAAATATTTCCACATATTACTCCTGCGTCTATCACCTTTCACCCTCATCCTATGCCCCTCATAGGAGAGCTTGTTTTCAATCGAAAGAGGCTCTCTTCCTGTGCATTTATGCCATGGAGGCTATACTCCCAAGCCTTTAGTTAGACCTCTCAGCCTCGCAAGACAGACTTCATTTTATCTTCTCTCATATTCCCCTCTGTCACCATTAAACTAGTTTTGGATTATCAATGTGGTCTCTACAAGCATTCCCACCCACTATTTTGTATTGCATACTTGGTTTTATGTATATGTTCTCTCTTAAAAAAGGTTTGGACAAGTTCCTGGAGAAAAAGTCCATAAACTATTATTAAAGGAGACCCGGGATATCCACTGCTTGCAACAATATAAGCATTGTGGAACCTGCGTCTTTTAGGGAAACTGCTGGGTACTTGTGATCTAGACTGGCCACTGTTGGAAACAGGATACTGGGCTTGATGGACCTTGGTCTGACCCAGTATGACATATCTTATGTTCTTCTAACTGCTGGTTTTGTCTGGATTGTAAACCGCTATGTGTACAACTCGAATGGGGCTATATAAAATCACTTTAAATAAATAAAATCATAGGATTAGAGGCAATGTCCTATTGTGAATTGGAAACCGGTTAAAATAAATAAAGAGAATAGGGTTAAAAAGCTAATTTTCTCAATCGAGACATGTGAATACTGGAATACCACAGGGACCTCTACTGGGGCTGGTGCTTTTTGACATATTTAAAAATTATTTGGAAATGGCAAACACCAAATTATTCAAAAGTTATTAAATTGCATAAAGACTGAAAATTTGCAGGAAGACCTTGAGAGAGGAAGAGACAGGGCATCCAAATGGCAGATAAAATTTAACGTGGACAACTGCAAAGTGATGCATGTAGGGAAGAATAACCCAAATTATAGCTACGTGAAAAGGAACTAGACATTACTGTGGAAAATGCAACATTGGCCCAAAAAACATAGAATGTTAGGAATTATTATGAAACAAACAGAAAATAAAACAAAGAATAAAGCGCCTTTGTACCGCTCTTCCATATAGTGTGCAATACTGATTGTCACATCTCAAAAAAAAAAAAAAAAAAAAAAAAGATATAGCTAAATCAGAAAAGGTACAGAGAAGAACTAAAATGATAAATGGGATGGAATAATTGCCCTATGAGGAAAGGCTAAAGAAGTTAAGGCCCGAATTTCAGTTGGGTGGTGCTATGCGCCGCGTTGGTGCATAGCCCGCCTAGCCCAGATTTTCCATGCCAGGGTCATGTGTGGCCCCCGCCATAGAAACTCCGGGTGTTACCACAGAGCCAAGTAGCCGCAGGAGTTACCTGTGTAGCACCAATTTTCAAGGCTGCTACACGGTTAGCCCCAGTGCCTTAAAGATAGGCAAGGCTTTCCCATGCCTATCTTTAAGGTGCAGAGTGCCAACTGTGTAGCATCGAAAACTGGTGCTACATGGGTAGCACCATGGCCCGCCTCCGCTCCGCCCCAAAACGCCCCGATGCTATGCGGATAGCATCCGGGCACGTTAGGCACATAGCTGGGATTTTCAAAGGGCGTTACCCATGTAGGTGCCCTTCAAAAATCCCAGATAAGACCTGTATACAGGTAGCTAGGGAAGTTACCTGTGTAAAGGCCTTCGAAAATCGGGCCCTTAGGGCTTTTCAGCTTGGAGAACAGAAAGCTGACGGGAGAATGTCTATAAAATCCCGACTGGAGTGGAACTAGTAAATGCAAATCAATTACTTTGCCCTTTCAAAAAGCATAAAGACTAGGAGACGCGCCATGAAATCACCGAGTAACACATTTAAAACAAATAGAAGACATTTTTTTTCTCTCAGCACATAATTAAGTTCTGAAATGTGTTGCTGGAGGCTATACAGAAAATCAAACATACCTAGATTTAAAAAAAAAAAAAGGTTTGGATAAGTTCCTGGAGGTAAAGTCCACATACTGTTAAGGTACACTTGGGAATAAGCAGCATGGAATCTAGCTATTTTTTGGGATCCTTCCAGGTACTTATTACTGGAATGGCCACTGTTGGAATCAGGTCGATGGATGTTTGTTCTGACTCAGTATGGTATATTTCTTTTGTTCTAGTAAATGACAGAATTCCAACTAATCAAAGAAATTGTGTAAAATGAACGTCCAAATTCGTCACATACTTAATGAATGACTTGGAAAGCACCTGCCCTTCTGGTGGTATCTGCTATCACGCCCACTCCTTACTGCAAAACCCAGATCACGGTGAATGAGTCACACTCATGAAACTATAAAGACAGTACCAGAAGGAGAGACAATTTAAAGGTACCTTCACAGGAAGCGTGCTGATAAATGTTGAGGATACTGAACTTGGTGAGCACAGAGGAAAACAGAGCAATACAGAGAGCAGGAAAGCACTGTTGCTCACCTGTAACAAATGTTTACCACAGACAGCAGGACTGATCAGGTAGACCAAGGTTTCTCAACACAGTTCTCAGGGCACACCCAGCCAACTGGGTTTTCACAAGTCCTGCTGTGACTATGTATGAGAGAGATTTGCATACAATGGAGGCGGTGCATGCAAACTGATCTCATGCATATTCATTAGGGTTACCGTGAAAGCCTGACTGGCTGGGCGTTCCACATGGACCACTGAAGTGCACACGTGGGCGACGTCAACTGATGGCGCAGGACCAGAAGAGCTTTCTCAAAGCTCAGAACTTAGTGTAAAGTGGTCTCTTCAGCTCCTCAGTTAATTCCATAGCTCAAGAACTACTGCAGCTCTTGGAGGGGGGGGGGGAGGGGATGATGGAAGGGCTTGAGCGCCTCATCAAATCCTTTAGTAAGTGCACTCTTGTTTAAAATTCTATAAATAAATTTAAAAATAAATGGGTGGCTCTCACGCTTAGGGCTGCTCATCTCTTTGCATGTCGTCCATTTTCAGAAGAAAGCCACACAAAACAAAGGTGCGAGAGTTGCAGAATCACAGAGACACACTGGCTCGTACAGCTTGAGAAAAATGAACTGTCTTTGATCGTGGACTGATCCCAGCAGTGGCATGAGGTAAAGGTATGAAGGACCAGACAGCTGCTTCACAAATGATCTTCAGCAAATCAGACTTCAGGCTCTTTGTACTAATGTGCTGTGAGACTTTGCAAATGTACATTTTGCACGGAAAAAAACACCACCCTCAAAATGTCTGGAAATGTGCAAAAATGCCAACGTGCAGGTGTTTTCAAAAAAGTGTACTTCATGGTAGCAATTGTTTGTAGGAAGTCGCTTTGTGAATAAATTTATAGCAATCTGGCATTAATGAGCTGCAGCTCTATGTATTAAAAAATACAAAAAACAAGCTTGCAAAAAAGGCTTCACAAGGCAGTTTTGCTCAAAAAAGGGCAACTCATGACTATAGCTATTTTTTCCAACAGCTGTGAAAAGATAGCGTCCTTCACAGGGTGGCATGAAAAAAACAGAGGTCTCACAGACTGAATTAGAGGTCCCCTCAGAGCCCTTCAGTCAGGGGGACCTCAATTTCCTGGTGGAGAGAGAGGGGCAGGCAGGCAGGTGCAGATCAGTCCTTTACTTTGGGAAGGGAAGGGAAGGGGTGGGATTTCACGAAGGGGTGAGCTTTAAGACAATTTAGTTCAGAGTCAGGGCTGGGAGGTATCAGGCACACTGGGCCATCAGGGAGTTGAAAGGGAGGGAGAGGAGTCTGTGGAACTTCTAATTAGGACCAGTGGGCCCTTAACACGCTGCCTTGCACAGTTGAATTCATCCCCATGCCAGCGCTGACATCCCTCCTTCCTATCAGCCTAGACTGGCCGTTTCTGCCAAGGAATGAACAGCTAGAGACCTCCAATTTCTGCTGATAAAAATAAGAGATGACAGCACTGGAAGAAAGATGGACTTGACTATGCAAGTCTGTGCATAGAGAATGTTGCCCAGAAACCTTGGTGCAGACAGGATTACGATGCAGAAGGGACCACACAGGGTGCCCCCAATGTCACAGCTAATGTGGTGGGTGTAAATGACCAACTGGTTAGGATGAAATCTATTTTGAGATTTGTTGGTTTGCTTAAGTTTGCTTATTAAAGTACTTTAATTCAATTTATGGAAAAAGTTAGAACGCCTGCCAAACAATATCATTTCATTGCGGCATGTTCCTTCTCACTAAGCTCATCTAACAAATTTTGTACACCGCGGTGATCCCAGACAAAATTGTGGTTCTGTGCGGTTTTACAGCAAGGAAAAAATATCAGTAAAAGAAAAGTAAAAGCATTGATTAAAACTGAACCACCATGTTTTCAATATTCTACAAAATTGATAAATAGAGGAAATACAAGTCAAATGTTTGGGAAATTCAGACCAGTACTGTACCATTAAGTACGGAATGGTATGCGTAAAGTGTGATTTTAAACAAACACCTCTACAGTAGAGTATTGGCCAATTGTAAGCACTTAGATTTACATGTCGCTAGTGGAAGGAGCAAGAGTGAAAAAATATCCTGGAACAAAATCATTAAAGAATCTGTATAAAAAAAGTAAAAAACAAATTAAATCTGCTTAGAAACTTTTAACCAATTTAGTTTGTGAAGTAAGGGGATTATAGCAATATACCGTGAAACCAAAAATAAGGTGAGGAGCAGTGTTTTCCCACAGCTGTAATCGACCCATCTCCCTCTTCCCCTTTTGTTTCTAAACTACGTGAATGTACAATTCACCGCCATTGCCTAGACTTTCTCTCCCCACAAGCCCTCCTGGATTCTTTACAATCTGGCTTTCGTCTTTTACATTCTAATGAAACGGCTCTTGACAAAGTCTCCAGCAACTTGTTCCTGGCAAAATCTAAGGGCCTTTACTCTGTCCGCATACTTTCTGCTGCTTTTGACACTGTTGAACACAACCTTCTTCTCGTTACCTTGTCTTCGCTTGGTTTTAAGGGCTCTGCGCTATCCTGGTTCTCTTATTATCTCTCCCATCGCTCTTTCAGTGTTTGTTCTGGTGGATCCTCTTCTATCGTTATCCCGCTGTCAGTTGGTGTACTCCAAGGATCTTTCTTGGGTCCACTCCTTTTCTCTCTTTACCCAGTCCCTTGGTGCACTCATCTCCTCCCATGGCTTTCAGTATAATCTTTACGCTGATAACT
Source organism: Ichthyophis bannanicus (assembly GCA_033557465.1). Lineage (NCBI taxonomy): Eukaryota > Metazoa > Chordata > Amphibia > Gymnophiona > Ichthyophiidae > Ichthyophis > Ichthyophis bannanicus. Next base: position 234,165,214 of record CM066042.1, read on the forward strand.
CCCAGCTCTACCTCTCTACACCTGAAATCTCTCTGGCAAACCAGGCCTGGATCTCTGCCTGTCTTTCTGACATTGCTGCTTAGATGTCTCATCGCCGCTTAAAATTGAACACGGCCAAAACTGAGCTCCTTATCTTTCCCCCTAAACCCACCTCCCACTTCCTCCCTTCTCTATTTCTGTTGATAATGCTCTGCTCCACCCTGTTTCCTCAGCTCGCAACCCCGGGGTCATATTTGACTCTACTCTCTCTTTCTCTGCATACATTCAACAGATACCTAAAATCTGTTGCTTCTTTCTCTATAACACTGGCAAAACGTGTCCCTTCCTTTCTACACATACTACTAAGACACTTTAGTCACTTCCTGTCTAGACTATTGTAACCTACTCCTTGCTGGTCTCCCTCGGAATCATCTATCTTGCTTTCACCTTGCTGCACCTTACGCCTGGAACAAACTACCTGAGTCTGTACATCAGGTGCCTTCTCTGACCCTTTTCAAATCCAGACTGAAAACTCACCTCTTCGCTGCTGCTTTCAGATCTTGACCCACCTGATCTCTTTGTATTCCCTTACCATTCCCCCTAGCTGTATCCGATGTTTACACCTACTGTGTTGTCTGTCTTGACTAGATTGTAAGCTCTGATGAGCAGGGACTGTCTCTACAGCGCTGCGTATGTCTTTTAGCGCTATACAAATGCTCAGTAATAAGTTGCCATAACAAAAGTAGTAAAATAACCAAAATGGAGTAATTTTCTCTTACCATTCCTCTCAAAAGGCTAGAAACTGGCAAGAGTCACCTAACAGATGTGTGTTAAGATCTTGAGAAAGACTCTCTCATCTCATCCAAACCCCAGGGGTGGCTACAGCAGCAATACAATTAGTAGCTTCTGTTCTTCACAAGCTATCCAAACTTTTTAACATGCAATCCCCAGATTTAATGAGGTGCATGCAATTTGTTTTCTTTATAGTACAAAGTTTTTTGCACATATACAAATTGCATCTCTTGGATTCAAGGGGACATATTTTAACTTATTTGTAGCTAAGAGAATAAGCATGAACAAATGTTAAGTACTGTTCTCATGCACCTGGCACAGAAACGCTGGGTGTGTTCCTTCATCGGCCTCTCTCTGCTGCCAAGAACACAAGGCCGAGGGACATCTACACCAGAAGCTGTGCAAATACAGCTCGGCTAACATTCTGTAGATATGCATTCTTCATTTCTTGTACAGAAGAATTTGCAGTCATGCAGGAAAAGGCTTCATGATTCATACTGGGAAAGGATTATCTTAGATGTGACGGCGTATCAATCAAAATCAAATCCCCAAAGGGAGTGGGGGGGGGGGCGCAGAAGAAAGGGGTAGCCTATGCAGATCGGGTGAATGCCAGAGTGGCAGAGAGAAAGCTCCAGTAGGCTACGGGATTTAGGGGGGCCAAGGTGACCAAAGAGTAGACTCGACAGAGTGTGTTAGAGGCGCTGTACTTAAGACTTCAGCAAAGCCTTTGGCATGATTCTACAGAGAAACATAGAAACGGATACAGACACAGACGCTGACTATCCAGCCTGCCCTCCATACCAACTACTATCAGGGTCAGCGCTACCATGAGGCAAACTAGGCAGTCACCTAGAGCAGTGGGGGTACCCACTGCCGCCTCTTCCATCACCTCTCTTCGGGAGAGATAGCAGCATCAATGGCTTGAAACAGCCCCGTGGTACTTTACCTTCCAGCTTCAGTGCATGGGGCTGTTTGCTTCTGCCCCTCTCCGACTCTCGGAGAGGAGCAGAAGTGCGCTTCAGGTGGTGGAGAGGGGCGGAAGCAAACAGCCCCGAGGCACTGAAGTTTGAAGGTAAGCACCACGTGACTGTTTGCGGCTATTGCCAACGTGGTCAGTCCCAGAGAAGGGTGATGTTGGGGGCATGGCGCAAGGGATAGCGTTTGCCTAGGGCGCCTCTTCTCCTTGCACCAACTCAGACTACTATAGTACCTTTTTGCCTTTAGAGATCTTCTGTATTTGACCCATGCTTTCTTGAAGTGAGAGTCTCTGTATCTACTTCAACCACAGGGAGACTGTTCCGCGCATCTAGCAGATTTCCTGTAAAGAAATACAAGTCTCTCTCCTTCCACCTTCATCCTCTGCCCCCTCATTGCAGAGCTTTCTTACCACTGAAAAAGGCTCTTCTCCTATGCATTTACATCTCTAATATCTCTCTCCTCTCCTACCTTTCCTCCAAAGTATTGCTATTGAGATCTTTAAGTCTGCCTTCCTATGCCTTATGACGAAGCCCACTTATAAATAAGCCGAGTGCCCTTGGGATGGGCTCTAACGTGAGTGGCTAGCAGGTCAATGCACAAACCCTGTGCTAAAGCTCGGCACAGGGTTTCCTAACACAAGTTTAATGCGAGTTAAGGTGAAAAGGTTACAAAGAAATTCCACCCTCAACCTACTCACAATCCTGACTCAGAAGATAAAGAGCAAGCAGTTCACTTGCAATCAAGCCTTTACCCTATTCACCCCTTCACTATGGGACTCCTTACCCCCAACATTAACAGGGTTCTCAGACCCGACGGAATTCAGGAAAAACCTAACATCTCTCCTCCAAGAGGAAGACAACACAACCTCAGACCTAGAGACTCAACCAGCCTCGAAACATACGTTAACAAACCTTCAGTCCAACACACTCTATAAATGCATACATGCACAAACCCTCACCTGCAATAACACTGTAAATAGCTCAAAGTTCAATGCACTTTACTGATATATTGTTTTAGCTTCCTGTACAACAGTATGCCTTCTAAGACCCTGTTAGATTATTGGTTAACTGCAAATGGCTTTAAATAGTAGAAAGGCAGTATAAAAAAAAGTTTAAATAATGCAGTAGTTTTGCTACCAATACTGTAAGCAAACGGCATGCAAAATAAGCTGTGTGCATAAAGCATAGTTACTCACCTGTAACAGGTGATCTCCGGAAACAGCAGGAATTTAGTCTTCACATATGGGTATCGTCGGTACCGACGGAGCCTGCTCGGGAACGCTCCCCAGCATCCAATTAGAAAGCTTTTGGGAGCATCCCACAGCGCCTGCGTGCTGCCTTCCCGCCTTTCCCAACTGCCTCTCTCCAGTTGAGTTTAAAGCTGAGGGAAAGAGAAAGAGATAGATAGAGAGATACAATTCCTAGGGGAGGAGGGTGGGTTGTGAAGACTAAATTCCTGCTGTTCCCGGAGATTACTTGTTACAGGTGAGTAACTATGCTATCTCCAGGAACAAGCAGGAATGTGGTCTTCACATATGGGGACTCCCTAGCTTTAGATGCCAGGGAGAGACCCCAGAAGTTGTGTGTCCCTGAGAAAGGGCTCCACGTCCCCCCATGGATCTCTGGCATCCAACCAGGGATGGTGGGTAGGAGTTGATTAGGTATGGAACAGGTGTTGGAGAACAGCCTGACCAAACAAGGCATCCCGGCGGGAGTCCTTGTCCAAGCAGTAATGGGCTGTTAAGGTATGAACCGAGGCCCAGGTGGCTGCTCGACAGATGTCGTCGATAGACAGAGTGCAGATGAGCCATTGAAGCTGACATGGCTCTCACACTGTGAGCTGTGACATGGCCCTCCAGAGGAAGATTCTTACTCTGATAGGCAAAGGAAATACACTGAGCAATCCAGTTAGAGAGTGTTCTCTTGGAGACTGGAAGTCCCAAATGAGAAGGATCAAAAGCAAGAAAGAGTTGAGAGGACGTTCTGTGTTGCTGTGTTCTTTGTAAGTAAAAGGCTCAAGCTCTTTTACAGTCCAAAGTATGAAGATTCCTTTCTGCATTTGATGCATGAGGCCTTGGAAAAAAGACAGGCAGGTAGACCGCTTGGTTTAGATGAAAAGGCGAGACCACCTTTGGCATAAAGTGTGGATGAGTCCTAAGGACTACCTTGTCATGATGGAACCTTGTATAAGGTGAATCAGCCACTAGTGCCTGCAATTCACTGATGCGACGTGCTGATGTGATTGCAATGAGAAAGATGACCTTCCAAGAAAGGAATTTCAATGAGGTAGTAGCTAAGGGTTCGAAAGGTGGCTTCATGAGCTGACCAAGAACCAGGTTTAAGTCCCATGCCACCGGTGGAGGCCTAATGGGAGGCTTAGTTAGGCGGCCTCTCATAAATCTTGCTATAAGAGGATGGGAGGAAATAGGTTGTCCATTTAGAGGCTTGAAAGAAGCTGCAATAGCACTCAAATGGATTCTTACTGAGTTAGTCTTAAGTCCTGCATTGGATAAATGAAGGAGATACTCCAGTAATGATTCCAGAGGTATCGCAAGGGGGTTAAAACCCTTCTGCAAACACCATATGGTAAACCTTTTCCACTTGAAAGCATAAGAGCGTCTTGTGGAAGGTTTTCTAGATGCATAAAGGATATCCTTTACTTGCTGAGGGAGGTTAAGATCATGGAGATCTAGGCCTTCAGCAACCAAGCCCTGAGATGCAGAGACTGGGGATTGGGATGCCATAACATTCCATCCTCCTGAGACAGGAGATCTGGAGCAGAACCTAACTCCAGAGAGGAAGCTTGAGAGATGTGGAAGCAGAGGGTACCACACTTGCCGTGGCCAATGTGAAGCTATGAGAATCATACGGCCTGTGTCTCTCTGAAGCTTGAACAGGATTTTGGGAATTAGGGGAATGGGTGGAAAGGCATAAAGGAAGTCTTGACCCCAGTGAAGGAGGAAAGCATCCCTGGCCTGAGAGCCCTGAGCCGGAATTCTGGAACAGAACCGGGGAAGTTTGGCATTCAATGGACTTGCAAAGAGCTCTATGTCCAGGGTTCCCCAAATTTGAAAAATCTTGGCCACCTGGTCTGCATGCAGAGACCATTCATGTGGAAGCAGAACTCAACTGAGTCTGTCTGCCCAAGAGTTTTGTATGCCTGGAAGATACACTGCCAGGAGATGAATCCGATGCTCTCTGGCGAGGGACCATAGTCACAAAGCTTCGTTGCAAAGCGACAGAGAGCCTGCTCCCCCCTGCTTGTTCACATAGAACATGGCTACTTGATTGTCCGTATGAATGAGGATTGTCTTGTAGCTGAGTAGGGTTTGGAACACTCGAAGAGCAAGGAAGATTGCTCTGAGCTCTAAGAGATTGATATGTAGATGAGTTTCCTGTGGAGTCCAAGTGCCTTGGGTGGAGAGGTCTTGCAGATGAGCTCCCCAACCCATTGGAGAAGCATCTGTTGTGAGAGTTGCCTGGGGTAAAGGTTGTTGGAATGGGGACCCCAGCAACAGGTTTTGAGTGGACTGCCACCATTGGAGGGACAAAATAAGGCGATTTGTGTTTGCTATTTTGTCTGACAGGCACCCTGATGCCTGGGTCCATTGAGTGGATAAAGTCCACTGGGCTGCTCTCATATGGAGGCGAGCATAAGGAACCACATGCACGGTAGATAACATGTGGTCTAGCAGTTGTAACATCTCTCGAGCAGTGAGATAAGGCTTTAGCACTGCTTGAGAAGCTAACTGCACCATGCGAAGGCAACGGGTCTGAGGAAGATAGGCCTTGCTTTTCTGGTATCCAGCAAAGCTCCTATGAACTCTAGAGACTGAGTGGGAGTTAGACTGGATTTTGGGATGTTTATGAGCAGACCCAAATACTGAAGGATACGCATTGTGCAAGATAGAGAAATCCTGGCCTCTGACTCTGATGGAGCTCGAATGAGCCAGTCGTTTAAGTAAGGGAAGACGAATATTCCTAGAGTGCGAAGAAATGCTGCTACCCACAGCCATGCATTTCGTAAACACTCTTGGTGCAGAGGCCAGGCCAAAAGGAAGCACCCTGTACTGGTAGTACTTTCCTAGAAAAAGGAACCGAAGGAACTTTCTCTGAGTTGGATGGATGAGAACATGAGTGTACGCATCCTTGAGATCTAGAGAACAAAGCCAATCATGACTCTGAAGGTATGGCAGCAGAGTTCCTAGAGAAATCATCTTGAATTTCTCCTTGAACAGGAATTTGTTCAATTCTCTGAGGTCTAAAATGGGTCTGTATCCCCCTGTTTTCTTTGGGATAAGGAAATAGGGGGAGTAAAACCCTGTACCCTGTTGATGAATGGGTACTTCTTCTATTGCCCCTTGGGCAAGAAGCATAGTGACCTCTTGATCTAACAGGTTGATGAGGGAGGTCTGAGAATTGAACTGTCTTACCATTGTGGGAGGGGGCATGCACAGAAAGTGAAGCTTGTACCCCTCTTTTATAATGGAGAGAGTCCAATGTTCTGCTGTTATCTGCCCCCATCTGGGGGAAGTGACATAACCTTCCTGGAATGGTGGAAGGCTCTGGACCATTGAGAGCCAGGAAGGCTAAGTTCTCTAGATGGAAGTCAAAGGCCTTGTTGAGGCTGAGACTGCTGAGACGGTTGAGGCTTAGCAGTCTTCGCTTTCCTTTGTTTAGGTGGTTGCTGACTCTTTCGGGCAGATTGAACTGCAGAACGTTCCTGCTGGGAAAAAGAGGGATAAAACCTCTTCTTCTTGGAGAAGAATGGTTTCTTGAAAGATTTCTTTCTTGCAGGATCAGCTGTGGCTTTGGATAATCTATCCAAAGTAGAGTTATCAGCATCTAATTCATTGGCTTTCTCTTGCCAATTCTTGCCAAATAGATTCTCACCTGTACAAGGAATATTGCCCAGTTTGTCCTGCACCCAGAGCTCCAGATCGGATGCCTGGAGCCAGACAATTCTACGTGCACCTATGGCAATGGCAGAGGTTCTGCTTATGCACTCAAAACAGTCAAAAGCTGCACGGTTGACAAACTTAGAAACATCCTGGGCATGTTTTACCAGTGTGAGAAAATCCTGCCTTCTATCCTCAGGAAGAAGAGGGCTCAAAACCTCTAAATCTCCTATGACTTCCTTAAGGAACATTCCCATATATAAAATATAGGAACTGATCCTGGCAGAAAGCATGGAAGCCTAGAAAGTACGATGTCCAAAGGCATCCAAAGTTCTACACTCACGTCCTGGAAGATTAGAGGCATGTCTCTTTGCACTCCTGATCCTTCTCATAGCTGATTCCACTACAATAGAGTGGTGAGGAAGCTGAGTCTTCTGGAAACCAGGATAAGGAGGGACTCGATACATGGTATCCAGTCTACGAGAGTGAGGAGAGGTGGTAAGAGGTGTTTCTCACATTCTTAGCATGAGATCATGTAAGATCTCATGGATAGGCAACGTAGCCGCCTCTTTAGGAGCCTTGGGATATTGTAGAATCTCCAACTCCTTTGCCCTGGGCTCTGTTTCGGGAGCCACAGTAATGCAAAGACCTCGAACCACCTCCCTGATAAAATCCTGAAAGGAGATGTCTTCTGGAGGAGACATCCTACGTTTAGGAGAGGAAGGCTCCTCCAGGAGAAGTATTCCGGTACCGACAGAGCTGTCAGAATCCTCAGAGTCCTCTGAAGATTCAAAGTACCTTCTGTCCGGATGCTCTTGAAGAGCCCGATACCCGTACCGACCGAAGTCGGTACTGGGGGGAATCGGTACCGGTGTATCGGTACTGGAAGGCATCGCATGACTGGGTGCCGGTAAGGCAAACCCCGATGTCGATGCTGTCGGTACCGGTACCGGTTGAACTGTCTGACGCGGTTCCGAGGGTGTCGATGCCGCAAGGAGAGTCGTCAGACTGCGTTCAATAGCCAGGAACCTCTGGTCTATCGACGCTGCCGATGCCTGGGTATCAATACCGGAGAAAGCAGCCGGTACTCCAGAGCATGGCACCAGTAGTTCTGCCGAGGTTGAGGCCTCGAGAGCATCCTGGAGCCCCGATAATGCTTTGGAAGCCGAAGCCTCCTGCCAGGGCAATTTTGCCGGTACAGAACCCTGAAGGGCAACGCCAGAGGCATCTCGATGCTTGGAAGGAGATCTACCCTTTGAGGACCGGCTAGACTTATGTTTAGTTACCTGAGATCCATGGGAGGAAGACGAAGCCCTGGAAGACGTCGATGCCACAGAGGCTGCATTGGAGGGAAAAAGGGTGCTGAGCTTAGCAGCCCGGTTTTGTCGACCCCTCTTGGACATCATGGCACAAGCCATACAGTCAGAGATGGAGTGGTCAGGACCTAAACATTTAAGACACCACTCATGGGTGTCAGTGACAGAGATGGTACCGCCACACTTGGTGCACTTCTTGAAACCCGAAGCGGGTTTTTCCGTAGTGGAGGAAATTTTGGGCCTAAGTCCCAAAATGGCGCATGCACCTAGAACGAAAAGTTTGGAAAAAATACTTTCTTTTTTTTTTTTTTTTAAAGAAAGAACCACTGGCGGTACCAGTATAGCGTCGAGGAAGGCAGACCGACCACAAAAAAGGAGAATAAGGAAAATTTTCTGCGGTGACAGGAACAATGACCTGCTGGCTCCGCGGAAAATGAAGAACTGGAGAGAGGCAGTTAGGAAAGGCGGGAAGGCAGCACGCAGGCACTGTGGGATGCTCCCAAAAGCTTTCTAATTGGACGCTGGGGAGCGTTCCCGCGCAGGCTCCGTCGGTACCGACGATACCCATATGTGAAGACTACATTCCTGCTTGCTCCTGGAGATAGTCTGCGCTAAACAAGAAGAGCAAGCCAGACACTTGCACACAAGGATATGTGTTAGCAGCACTTATACCATGCGCACAAAAGAGAAAAAAACAGAACAGTTTGGCACTTGTGCGAATGCGCTGGAATCCCAACTGGCACATACAGCCAACATTATTCTGCCCAGAAATTTTACACAGAATATTGATGTTTATGCACCGGATAACAGTCTAGCACATGCGCACAACATTGTTCCAGCAATCTTCTGGGTTTTTTCGCCACTCCCTTCAGCAAAGCCAGAAAAGTTGACGGTGCTGTACGCTCAGCACAGGGAAGAAACGGGTTTAAATTCTTCATCAACACAGACCCCAGACCTATGAGCTAACCCATAATTTCTCCTTAGATCTACTGTTAAAGTTCCAGCATTGAGCTCAGCCTTCTGGTCTTCGGCTCATTACCATCCAATTAAATGCACTGTGTGCTGCTATCTGCTCAATGCTCAAAACGTCTTCTTGCATTGGTAGTGCACAAAATTGAGCGTTAAAACAGAGCTAACCTGTTTGCAAAGCCTAGCACACTTTTCTTGGGGTGAATGGGAAGCAACAGAGGATAATGGTACATGGAATTCACTCCGAGAATAAGGATGTTACCAGTGGGATGCTAAAGGGATTGGTCTTTGGTCCAAATCGTTTGAACATTTTTTGTAAGTGATAATGGAAGGGATGTCGGGTAAGGTTTGCCTCTTAGTGGATGATACCAAAATTTGCAATAGAGTGGAATTCCACAGCCCTTTCTCCTGTATGTGTTCCCTTGGTGGCCCCTCATAGGTCAGTTACTGCAGTGGATAGAGCTTCACAGGGGCCGAGTGGTTCCGATTGCTCCAGATTGGCCACGGTATGCGGCTTTCTGGCGGTTGTTGGTGGCAGAACCTTAGCAACTACCAGCCATACCCAACCTGATTTGCAGGGTCAGATACTCAAGTCCCAGGGGGGGGGTCTATTATCGCTTATGGCCTGGCTCTTGAAAGGATGTGGTTGAGACAGAAAGACTACTCGGCTACAGTGGTGGCCACCTTGCCAAAGGCTTGAAAGTGGTCTATTTCCTTCTTGTATGTTAGAGTCTGACGAGTATTAGAGTTGGTGTTCAGACAATGGTTACCGGACCCTGTGGGCATCAGCCCCCGAGGTCCTCGAGTTCTTGCAAGCAGGCCTGGGCAACAGTATCACCCTGAATTCTTTAGATACAGGTAGTGGCCTTGACGTGTTATCAGGAGAGGGTGCAGAAGCTCTCCCTCGCAGCACACCCTGATGTGGTCCATTTGCTTCAAGCGATGAAGCAGGTCCGATGCGTCCCGTGATCCTGCCATGGGATCTACAGCTTGTTCTGATGGCGCTGACAGAGACTCTGTCTGAGCCACTCTCACAGACCACCTTAAAAGACCTTACCTTAAAAATGGTATTTCTAATTGCCATTTGTTCAGACAGACGTATTTCAGAGTTGCAGGCTCTGTCTTTTAGGGAGCCCATCCTTTTTATTTCCAAGGAGGTGGTCTTAAGGCCCGTTCCCTCCTTTTTGCCTAAGGTCATCTCTGTCTTCCATCTGAACCAGTCCATCTTGCTTCCATTCTTTCATGCCACCGTGGCCAATCCTATGGCCAATGACATTTTCTGGACATATGCAGGGCTTTACACAGATATTTCTGACAGAGTCATCCCGTAGATCAGAACACCTATTTGTGCTGTTTGGTGGCCCACGCAAAGGTGAAACAGCGTCCAAGACCTCAATTGCCCGTTGGGTGAAAGAGGTCATCGCATCGGCCTACCTGCTGAACAGTAAAGCATCTTCCCAAGGCTTTACGTGTGCATTTGATGAGGGCTCAGGCGTCTTCCTGGGTGCAGTGTGGTTTAGTCACACTTGTCGATATATGCAGAGCGGAGACCTGGTCGTTGCTTCATTTGTTCACATGTCATTACAGATTGGACATGCAGGTCCAGAGGGATGCACAGTATGGGCTAGTGTTCTGCAAACCAGACTTGCAGGTCTTATCCATTGTTAAATACTGCTATGATACATCCCACATGTCTGGACTGGACTGGAGAGACGATAAGGTAGGCAAGATTAGATCTTACCTGCTAATGATCATTTCTCGAGTCCCTCCAGTCCAGTCCAAGACCCTCCCTTTCCTTCCATGATTGTCTGATTTCTCCGTCAAGTCAGCCTGGACCTGTGACTTCCGGAAACTACAGAGCAAACAAGGTGTTTTCAGGGTCCCAGGGTTGCTTAGTGCAGTTTCTTTTAGATATCACTAGCAGGAACAGTACCGCAGAGGGCATATTAAGTTTTCTTGCTCTCCTTGAGACATGTACATAGTCCTTAAGCTGTTGCTGTTATAAAATATACCACCCCTACCCTCCCTCCCCCCAAAAATAAAACTTCTTGGGCTAGAAAATAAGAGTTTGGTTTGAATAACTCAGTTGTGCTTTCTTTAGAGTCTGCTTTGTCAATAGGATACTGGTTATGAAGTCAAGGTAAACAGCTCTTCTACTGTGACATCACAAACCTGACATGCTCAGTCTCCAGTTGCTGGTAGGGGAGATAACCCATATGTCTTGACTGGAATGGACTCAAGGAAAGATCATTAACAGTTAAGATCTAATCTCCCCATCTTTTTTTAAAAAATTTATTCAGTAGCACTCTGTTTCCAAGCCATGCAAAATTGTACGCTCCACAGCAGTGCTCTTCATTGTAAGGCTCAAGAGACCGTAGAAGCTCCCATCAATCAGTATGGATCCTGAGTCTCCTCTTCCCCATCATCTCTGGCGTCTCATAAATAGCACTGCTTTTGTAACAGCTATTCTATTTTCCTCCAGCACTGCACAGGTCAGTGAGTTTGAGCTGTGTGATGCCTAAACTCCCATGGTATTCTCGCCTGAGGAACTCATATGGTTCCATAGGAAAACAGAACTGCTGTTTTAAGGCAGCATGCCTACCGAATTAAGTTGAAAGAATGCTTATCTGATTATTTTCTTTCCTTGAGTTCTTCTACATCAGTCTAGACAAATGGGCTATATATCCCTCCTGCTGGCAGATGGAGATGTAGCCAAATTGTTTGGCTCATATGTAAATTGCTGTACTGTTCCAAAATGCAAAGGGGCGATCAATCAAGTATAATAAACCTTAAACCTCCAGTAAATAAGCCAGAAAGTCAATTAGTACTTTTGTGTCATAACCAGGGACCATTTTGCCGTTCTCAAGGGCAACATCTTCTATCAGGTCCAGATCTTCACTTTCTCGCTTTAAGCAATGGCCCCTAGGGAAAGGGTAACTGCTCTCCTGTTTTATTATTTAATATACTATGGTAATCCAAGATGAGCTACCTTAGATTTCTAATGTCCAGAACTTCCTGGTGTCAGTCTTCCAGGGTGGGATCTTAGACTGGTCTGGCTGGATTCAAGGAAAAGAAATTATTAGGTAAACGCGATTTCGTCTTCATGTTCCTTTCTTGCCAGAGCAGTCTAGACAAATGGGATGAACCACCAAGCAGGATAAGGGCATAGCTGCATTTCACAGTACTGTACTGGGTGCTGCCTTGTCCACAGCATGCAAAAGCCGTCAGCAATATTTGATCCCAAGTATTGAGATGATCCAATGGCTCCCTGTAAGTGTCTTCTGATGAAACACACCTGAGCTGCTGTCAAGTGTGTTCAGTTGCCTCCTGGCACTTTCCAACCTTTGTTAACTTAAGGTCAAGGCTCTGGTATCCCTAGATCTTCAGTCTAAACTCATTTTCTTCCTTCTGAGTTACCCTAACAGTCTTATGGACAGCCTAGTCCACAACAACGAACGCTGAACCAAATCCCAGGCTTCTCCACCCCTCCCCCGTCCTATAGCAGCCTCAGTGAGTGCTGGCCTGTGTCCAGCTCAGGTTCCCCTTTGGTTATGAACCACCCAGTCCCTGGAGTTTCTTCAGAAATGCCTCCAGGCACTTTCTAGACTGCTTCAGCATGGTCACGGTCCATGACAGGACTTGTGCAGAGCCTGGCAGCTCACTAACAGCATTACTGCTACATGAATCTCTGGGGGCTTTGGTCCTGGAAGGTCTGAGCTATTAGCACCCAGTGGCACTAATTAAACACCTAATCCCAATTTGAGGGCAGTGTGGCAGGAAAGGCTAGCCTTTGTGTGTGGAGGCAGGCAGAGAAGCAGCTCCTGAACGTCAAAAATGTTTCCTTCTTTTCACTTCAGTAAGTGGTGAGAATTAGCTCACCAGAAACTGTGAGCTTTTTTTGTCATTTCCTTCCCAGTAACATCTCAGCTCCCTTCCAGGAAAGAGCAACGCTGGAAACGGTCTAGTTTCTGAGGTCCTAAAACCGTCAAGCCCCCCCACTGATGCTAATAGGAGGTTGACTGGGAGCTCTCTTCTGTGTTCTTTATTACTGTGAGCGAAAGGAACAGAGGGCTGGGGGGTATATATACTTCTTCCTCCCAACCTGCTCTTCCCTCCCGAAGAGCCAGATCATTAAATATGCTTCTCCTTCCCTGGGCTCCTATTTTCTTATTCCCAACTGCTAGTATTAAGCCAGGGAAGCTCCAAGAGTTGTCTTTGCCTGAAGAGAGCTCCGACTTCCGTGGGGGGAGACTGTAGCTGCTGCCCAAGTCACAATCCAACTTCATTCAGGGATGCTGCTCATGTGCCAAGAGCGAGCCACAGCTCCCAGTCAACCACGCTTGCTTTAACCTTTCTCTGGGCTTCGAGATCTGTTGCTTATGGCATCGTGATACTGGACCTTCGCCTCTCGGCCCGGTAGTGACTGCCACTAGGCAGGTACTGCAGCCAGAGCCCCTGAGAACAATGCCTTCTTCCAGGGAAGAGGGAACCTCAGTGCTACAGGAGGGAACATAGACCACGAAGGGGGGGGAGGGAACAGCCACACTTAACTGTTGCTTTTTATCAGCCCTTGGGCCCTTGCCTTTGGTTCCATTATAGAAGTAAACTGGCCAGGACCTTCACTACAGGAAGCTCTATTACTGCACCAGTTCACACATCTCTCCACCTGCGAAAGACAGAAAACTGATTGACTTCTCAATTGAACTACAACTTATATACAGAAGCTAAATAGTTTAGTTCTATCTCTTCCTGCTGGCAGGAGAAAAGCCTATGGGCCCGATATTCAAAGGCATTTACACGGTTTAGAGCTGTAAACCGTGTAAATGCCCCAAGCAGGATATTCAACAGCACTAACATGGTTAGTGCCGCTATACGCCCCAATGCTAACCACTTAGCATTAGGGCGTGTCTGAGGCATTACCCAGGGATAACCATAGAGCGGCGATATTCAGCCACTATCCGGTTATCCCTCAGCAGCGAAAGTTAGGCGTAGCAAAAGCTGAATATTGCCGCTGCACAGTTAGCTTCTGCGCCATGTGCGGCTGGGCAGCAAACCCAGATAGTCAATGCTGGAGGCTGGATATGGCCCCAGACCGAAAATCCAGGGTTAAAGTTCGGCAGCGACGGCTATGCATCTTTGAAGCGCATAGCGGTCGCAAATCAATATCGGGCCCTATTTGTCTAGACTAGTCTCACAAGGACACATGGAAAAGAGGATTAACAAACTGGAGGACAGAGTCAGCATGGCAAGGACTGACCGATGGAACAGGGGGATGAAAGTTGATATTGGCTAGGATGGGGCAGAGTGCATACTGGAGGAAAGGGGAAGGTGGGCTGAGAAACCAGAAGAGTATGTCAGGGGAGATGAGCTGGAAAAAGCATTTGGAGGGGGAGGGGAGGAATGATGCTGAGGGGGGGGGGGGGGGGAATCAGCAGACTTCATTTTGGACACACTTGTTGCTCTGAGTGGTGCTCTGTCTCCGCAACAGTCCGGGCTCTCACACTGAAGGTTTTTATTTTTTTGCCAAATTTGTCCCCAATTGAAAAATAATGAAGGTTAGTGCTCTAGAGAAAAGAGAGTGGGGGACAAGGAAAGGGTCAACTGATCAAAAACACTCGACTGCATATACTAATCCACGGTTGGCAAATTCACTCTTCTGTCTCCCCCCCATATGTGGTTATTTGTTGGTCACCAGCTTGTCCTGGGTGAAATTGCAGTGCTATGCAACACCTTCCTTTGCCATCCAGTTATTTGCACCAAAAAAGATACTTCTTTGTCTACTATATTTGCCTTCCATTAAATCAAGCTTGTTAACCACCATCATGTCCCTGAACCTATGGCGGGTATAACTAATACTGAAAATAAATAAAATTTTAAATATATGAGTTATGAAATTGGCTTAAAAAAACAGGTATTTTGAGTGGAAAGAGAACTGCAAGTACACGGAATGTGAACAATCAGATGTCATTTTTACAATTATAAAAACAATTTGATATACCCAATTCACAATATTATGCATATTTGCAGGCCAGACATTTTACAACACATTTTTCAAAATCAACCCAGAGAAAAAGCTGAAAGGAAGGTTTGTGTGGTATCAAAAAGTATTTAAATAAAAATATACCTTGTCTGGTGCAAATTAGAGCAAGTTACTACAAGAGATTCAATATCTGAGATTTGTTATCACTACGGGCCAGAGGACTATGCAACGAGGGTGCCCTTCAGCTGGCTGTTTTTTCCTGGAGCCAGAGGACCCTACTCAGGGCACTGGGAACAAGACTAGCCAATGCGGACAGATGATCCATTGCCTCATTCTATTATTGCTATTAAAGTTCCATCCCAGATAAGACACAATGCCCCATCTTGTCCAAACATGTCAAGTTGCATGCATTAGACATGACACGCACGCATTCAGTCGCACTCGCATGCATTTACCACCCACTCTCATGCATCCGGTGCCAGCCCACCTCTGTAACTCCACTGCTGGGATCTGCTGCCTCCTCCCGCTGGTGCCCATCTCCATTTCTCCATGCCACTATCTAATACCCTCTCCCACACTAGTGCCCAGCTCTGCCGCCGCTGCCAGGACCAGAAGATAGGGCTGGCCCAATCACTAGGCAAACTAGACAGTGGTTTGATGGGGAGGAACATGGGAAACAGTGACCCGGGCTGGGGGAACAGGAAGAATAGGGATCCAGTTAAGAGGTGATGTTGGACACAAGGGAGGGAGATTCTGAACCGTGAGAAAATAGGATGATGGGGGAGATGTTGGACATGGGTGAATAGGGACACGGGAGGAGAGAAAGAAATGCTTAACATGGGGGAGAGGTGACAAGAAGATGCTGGCATATGCGGCTAGAGGATTAGGGACACAGAGGAGGTTACAGAGAGAAAATGCTGAACACGTGGGGTGGGGAATAGGGTGATGGGGCAGATGCTGGATGCAAGGGGGAGTTGTTAGACAAAGGAGGGGGAATAGGGACACACAGGTGGATGCTGGATATGAGAGGTAGAATAGAGGGGCAGGAGAACAGAGGGGAGCATAGGGGTAAGTAGGAAGACAGCTAGGAGATAACCACAGAAAGAAGAGATATTGAATGAAGGAGGAGAGAATGAGAAGAGATGGTGGACGGAGAGGGAGAGATTAAGATGGAAGGTTAGAAGGAGAGAAAAAGAGAAGAGATGATGGGAAAGGGTGGGGCGGGACGAAGACTGGGGAATGGGAGGGCCAGGGTGAGAGAAGGAGATGGACCGTTGTTATGTAGATGCAGTAAAAGGAAGACAAAAGACTAGACTGTAAGAGTGAAATCTGAGTGGACAGAGACAGGAAAATAAACTGAAGAAAGCTGAAAGGAAAAGATCAATGTCAGAAATGGATAGAGAGGAGGAAATGAAGAAGACAGGAGGAGAGACCCTAGAGAGAAAGGTAAAAAGACAGAAGAAAGCAAAATCTAGAGATTGGGATCAACATGTTTAGAAAATTAAGATGGCCAAACAAAAAGTAGAAAACGATTGGAATATGTCGGTTTTTGTAATTTATATCATCTTTGATTTTAATATTTGACACAGTACAGAGTAAATGCATTGCCGTTTATATTTCTCTGCTGTTGCACTGCATGCAGAGTCTGGCTTCTTGGGATTTCAGTTTAATTTTTGTCTACATATTTTTATTGTCAATTTGTGGTCATTTGCTCCGTACTTGATGAAGGTTTCTCTTTGTTCAGAACGTGTGACCAAGGCCAGGTATTTTGCCAGCAGTGTGTGCCGGTGTAGTAATGTGGCTTGTATAATTTTCTCAATACATGATACTGCTGTATTTACAGCGTCGCCTTTTTCTAGGGAGGTGCTCACTGGTACTGCTAATGAATGGTAGATTTGTTCTATCCAGACTAACCTTTGCAGGGTTTTGTCTTCCTTCACAATATGCATGGTACTTGAGAAGGCTCATGTTGCTGTTATGGTCAGATTTTTTTTTGTATGGCATGTTCTACAGAGAAATGTCCTAGTTCTTTTCTGGAGAGAGGAGTTGAAAAATTACAAGCTAAATATCATTTTGTGGTGCCCCTTTCATTTGCAAAACAATACAGCCTGCAGGTCTTTCGAAATTTATATCACAAGTGGGCTGTGAGAAAAACCTCTGTAACTGGCCTTCAATCTCACTTATTGGAGAGGTAAATCTCACTGTTTGGGATGGGTCCCCCTTGGCCTCTCTGCTGGTCTCCTGGAGCTCCTAGGCAAAAATAAGCAGAACTCTCTAGACAGTCTTTAACAAAATGAAACTTTACTGACCAAGCAATAAGCCAAGACAGTCACATGATATGCATAAAACCGAAATGTTACAGAAAACAAAATAGTGGGTTACACACGATAAAGAAAAAAAAATTAGGCAACCTTTGCAGATAATGCATTAGAGATACAATGGTAGTAATTATTATGCACTTTAGGAAGGAAACGGGGAAAAAAAGAAACAGACAACCTATTGCACAACTCCTAACGCAGCACAGTGCTCAAGAAAAACTGGTGGCCACCAGTGCAATGAATGAATCCAGTTATCAAAATTAACTAATGGGATGAAATCGATTGGTGCAGAAGTACTGGGCTTTGCAGGGTCCCGTTTTTAGAAATCTTCTAGGCAACATATAGTCCAACCCAGGACAGTAACTCCTTCTCACAACATGGGCTGCCTTTCAGTTCCAGTTGTTTACAGCTCCTAGGAAGACTGAATGTTAGAGTTCAGTCTCTCCGTCAACAGTAGCGGGGAAAAAAGTCCCTGGCTCCCAGCACACCGTCATCAGAAACTGTACAGATACCTGTGAAGTCGCTCACAGAACAATGGATGGGAGGGGGGAACCTCCCTCTTGGTCCAATTATCCAAGAGTTCTCAGCACTTCCCAGTGGCTTCTGTAGAAACTGTATTTGCTTCAGTTCAGGATTCAAATGTTGCAGCTCTGAGATCTAAAGCAATTGTTGCTAGAAAGATGGACCATATGGGGAACGCGTTAAAAAGAACGGGGGTGGGGGGGGGGGGATAGCCATTTTAACGTAGCTATCTATTGCTGCTGAAACTTAAACCCAGATAGTCAATGCCGGGGTCATATCCGTGTAGGGATATTCAGTCTCGCTGGCCACCAAAAACAAAATCTTCATCAGAGAGAGCTGGAGACTGAGAAGTTCTTCGGAGATGAAGCTCTTATTAAACCTTCATCTATGTACTACTACCACTGAGCATTTGTATAGCACAACAAGGCGTAAGCTGCGCTGTACAGACACATGTAAAAGACGCTACCTGCTTATAAGAGCTTACAGTCTAGTCAAGACAGACAGCACAACAGCTGAGGACAAGGCTATAGGAGACTAAGCGGATCAGGATCAAAAAGCGGCCTCGAAGAGGTGAGTTTTCAGTCTGGATTTGAAAGGGGACAGAGATGAAGCCTGATGTACAGACTCAGGTAGTTTGTTCCAGGCATAAGAAGCAGCAAGGTGAAAGGAATAAAGTCTGGAGTTAGCAGTAGAAAAGAAGGGCACAGATAGAAGGGATCTGCCAGAACAGCGGAGTTCCCGAGGAGGGGTGTAGAGAGAAATAAGAGAGGAAAGGTAGTGAGGAGCTGCAGAGTGAATGCACTTATAGGGCAGTAGGAGAAGTTTGAACTGGATATGGAAATGAATAGGAAGCCGGTGAAGCGACTTGAGAAGAAGGGTTATATGAGCATATCAAGGGTGGTGGAAGATTAGCTGCACAGCTGAGTTTTGAACAGATTGAAAGGGTGAGAGATGATTCAGAGGGAGACCAGCAAGGAGGACGTTGCAATAATCAAGACAGGAGGTGACTAAAGAGTGAATAAGTGTCTTAGTAGTGTGTGTAGAAAGGAAGAGACTAATTTTGCCAATCTTGTACAGAAAGAAGCAACAAGTTTCAGCTGTCTGTTGGATATGTGCAGAGAAAGAGAGAGTAGAGTTGAAGATGACCCCAAGGTGTGAGCTGAGGAAACAGGGAAGAGTGTAGTGTTATTCACAGAAATAGAAAGGGGAGGAAAGGGGGAGGTGGGTTTAGGGGGAAAGATAAGCAGCTCATTTTTGGCCATGTTCAGTTTCAGATGGTGGTGAGACATCCAGGCAGCAATGTCGGATAAGCAGACAGATATCCTGACCTGGATTCTTGGAGAGATTTCAGGCACAGAAAGGTAGATCTGAGTCATCAGCATAAAGATGGTACTGAAAACCATGGAAGGAAGGAAGTGCACCAAGGGACCGAGAGTAGAGAGAAAAAGAGCAGTCCCAAGACAGAGTCCTGACGTACAAGGATCTTCCAGCCTTATGACCATTTTGAGCACCCTGGGACACTGCAGTCTTCGTGTTGGGGGTCATTCTTCCAAGAAAGGAAAAAATAGAAGACTGACACATCCCCACAAGAGGTGAAGGCAATTTCTCCTTTCGCTTAGAACAGAACTTCAAAACAGTAGCAAGAAACAACTTTCACGACATTTCAAGTGGTACTTAACATGGGGCAGCCATCTTGTCCCCCCCCTTTTTTGTTGTTGTTTTTAAGCCATTTTCCTCATTTTATGATAGAATCCCTTTTGAAAATCAAATGCTAAGGCAGTAGATTTCCTTAGTGTTCTCCCTCCAGTTAGTTAGCCAGATTTGATGATATTTGCCAAGTGGCCCCAACATCATCATCTCTCGCTCCAAATCCTGTTTTCCACAAAGGACTAAGGGGACCTTTTAGTAGAGCCCAGTAACCAGTTTCAATGTGCAGCAAATGGCAGCCGGGAACGCTAACGTGGGGACATGCCAGCGATTGCGCAATAAAGGGATAGGGATGGGCGGAGTGCAGACATGAAGAGCATACTGCTGCCTGCACGAGGGCAACTGCTCAGCGACAATATGGCAATTCGCTCGCGTGCACCTAACAAAGTCTCTATGGGTGTCATTAGGTGCACCCACATTAACTGCACCGTGATTAGTGTTCATGCACTAACTGCCGGGCACACCCCCAACAGCACACAAGGGATGCAATTACCATCCATGTTACTGCCACTAATTGTATAAGTGCACAACTTTAGTAAAATGTTCCCCAAGTCTAGAATAGCTCCCCCTTACTGTCAGCTCCTCAACCAGGTGCTCCATGAAGCGGTTATTTATTTCATCTAGGAACTTATTTAACCTCCCGAGCATGTCCAGACATGACATTCATCCTGCCAATATTGGGGTAATTAGTTTCACCCATTACTATTATGTTGCCAAATTTGCTAGCTTCTCTAATTTCCGTTAACATTTCATCATCTGCCTGTTCATTCTGGCCAGGTGGTCAGTAGTATAACCCCACCACTATTCTCTTTCCCTTCACACATGACATTTCTATGCATAAAGATTCCACACTGCTTTCTGTTTCCTGCAGAAATGTTATTGTGGTTGACGCAGTGTCTAACATACAGTGCCACCCCTCCACCAATTTGATCTCCCCTATTATGATGATATAATCTGTTCCCTGGTTCTGTGTCCCCCTAGTTATGTTCCTTCCACCAAGTCTGAGATGCTGCTTATGTCTACCTCTTCATTCAGTGCTATAGATTCTCACCCTCTAATTTTATATTTCAAGCTTCTAGCATTTGCATATAAACATTTCAAAGTATTTTTTTTAATATCTATTATCTTAGCAGCTGATGGGGAAACTTCACAATCTTTCAACTCTGTCTGCTCTTTACTTAACGGCATCTGGGCTAGTTTTGCTTTATTGCTCTCTATTGGTGTGTTACAACTTCCCTCTTATGACAGTATCTTTCAAAGATACTTCACTTCGAAGCATGCGCTCTTGAGCAACTTTGGCTTTCCCCTAGGTTGTAATTTAAAAGCTGCTCTTTCTTCTTTTTAAATGTCAGCACCAGCAGCCTGAATTCACCCTTGATAAGGTGGATTCCATCTTTTCAGAATAAGCTCCCTCTTCCTGAGAATGCTGCCCAATTATGGTTATGGTTCATTCAATTTACTATACCGCCTTTTCAGTATATACAAAGCAGTTTACAAATTTCAATAAAAAAAGTAGTTCTCAATGAGTCTTAATTCCTCTTCCTTGTACCATCGCCTCTGTGCTCTGTAGCTCTTCCTTTCTCTTGGGTCCCGCCCATTGGCCAGGGTGCTACCTTGGAAGCTCTGGATTTCACTTCCTATCTAAAAGCCTAAATTTGGCTTCCAGAACCTCTCTTCCGCATGTTCATATGTCATTGGTACTCACATGTACCAACAAATGTAGCTCCTCCTCGGCACTGTCTAAAATCCTATCTAGATGACGCTTGAGGTCCACCCACCTTTGCATCAGGCAGGCAGGTTTCCAAGCGGCCCTCGTGTCTACCAGCTATCCACATGCCTAATGACTGAAAAACCAACTACCATGGCTGTCCTAACCCTTCCCATCTTGACATGCCCCTGGAGACACATCCTTAGTGCAAGAGGTTACTGCATCAACTAGAAGGCAGGTACTGGCTATGGGATCACTTCCTGCTTCACTGAGGTGAAATTCAGGAGTTCTGATACAGGATATTGAAGGAGCAGAACCCCGCCCCCCCTCCCGACATCCCTCCAAACCCTTCCTCTGGCTCTTACTGGAGGGGTGGTGTCTCTCCCTGGTGTCTACTGGCAGGGCAAGAGCAATCACCAACTGCTTCTGTCCCATCAGGTGCCGGAATTCAAAATGGTGCCTCTGGCCCTTAGAACAACAAAATAAGAACATAAATGCTCTGCTGAATAAGACCAACTGTCTATAAAAGCCCAGCATCCTGTATCTTACATTGGCCAGTCCAGGTCACAAGCATTTGGCAAGATCCCAAAGAACAGATCCAATCCTTCTTGCTCCCACTGAGGGATAAGCAGTAGATTTCTCAAATCTACCTGGCCACCAATGATCTAAGCAATTTTCCTCTGGGAATTTATTTATTTTTCCAGTATTCAATATATAAATCACCACCATAATGTTCAAAGCATATTACAATATGAACTATAAAATACATAAAACACATCTATTCTCAATAAAATTACCCCAGCCCCCAAGCTTTCATCTCTTTTTTATAAATGTAAGGCAGAGCTCTCTTTTCATAGCTCTGATGGCAGCGAGTTCCATAGCTATGAGTCGTGAATTGCAAAGGCTCCGTGCAGGGCGGTACTAAGGGCTGTGTGAGCTGTGGGGCAGCACAGGGTACAAGTAGAGACGGGCACCGTCGTCATTACTGGGCTTCCAGAAAATTCAACAAGCCGAAGCTTCTGTTTGGAACGGAATGGAGGGAGGCACCAGGTTCGTGAGGTGCACAGGGCACTTGTCTAGCTTGGTACGGTCCTAGCTCTGCAAGATGCACGCTGTAAATGTATTCCACTTGGGACCACGCATAAAAGCTGCTGTGATAATCTGAGATTCCTCCCAGGCACATACAACTGTAACAGTGACTTCAAATACACTAGGTCACTCACCAAAGCTCAAAAAAAGGGACAATAAAAAATATTAAAATAAATGCGACGTTCTACTGGGAGCCAGTACAACATTGATAAAACACTGCACCAATTGTAAACATTTCAGTTGACGTTAGGTAAGGCCATGATATGGTTACGGTTGAATTATTTGACAGACCACCCTTCAAGAGGTCTCAAGAGAGCAGTGTACAACAGTGTCTAAAACAAACATAATAAAATAGAAAAGAACGCCAATAAAAACAGGAACCTGGAGAGTCATTCAAAGCACATGAAAGGTGAGAACAAAAGAGGGACGTACAAGACAAACAAATGAACCAAATTAAGTAGGCAAGTCATAAGCAATATTAAACAAATGTGCTTTCAGAAGGGACTTGAAGGAGGGAAATGAAGATGCCAATCGAGTAAAGTCCATTATTAGAATCCAATTTTGTTGTTATAAATTCATGAGTCAGTGCAACATGTTTCTGCCTTAAAAAAGGGCTTAACACGCCTCAGCACCTTAAGGCTGGCAAAAGATGTGTGAGAAACACTGGAAATTTGATCATGGAAAGATAAAGCCGTGTCAAACATGACACCCCCCCCTCCCCCCAAGATTTTTCATTTTTCCAAGCTATTTAAAGAAAAGCCACCTATTTTTGGACAAGACGCAAGTGGTGTATCACATTTGCAATGCAATGCGTGCCTTCGAGTCCTGGTGACCCAGCAACTCCTGGGTTTTCTTGGCAGTGTGACTGGAAGTAGATTGCCAGGCCTTTCTTCTGAGGCAATGGAGGGTTAAATGACTTGTCCAAGATCATAAGTAGTGCCAGTGAGAATCAAACCCTGGTCTCTTGGTTACCAAGCCAATACTCTAACCACTAGGCTACTCCTCCATTCCTGTATCACATCTACTGATCCCCAAATACTCATTCCCTTACATCAGGTTTTAGTTTGAGCTCATGAAACCAAGCATCAGTAAGTGCCAACCAAGCATTCATTCAACTTGCATAGTGCTATCCTCCAATCACCAGCCACCTCCACCCGTAGTTGTATGTCGTCTGCTAAGAAATAACGAAATACCTCAAAACGCAGTATTATAGCTATCAGTGGACTGAAAGACTGAAAAATAAGGGGGTGAGCACAGGCCTCACAGGTAAACATTTCAGTCTCCGACTCCTGGTCCTCCCAAATGTCTGTGTTCATAGACAATCTTCGCAACAACAAATGATCAATATTATCAAATGCTGTGGACAAATCTTAAAAAGAAAAAACCCTACATCCCTACCCTACTAATGGCATTTCACTTAATGATACTGGGATGGTTTCTGTCCCATGTACTCTGCAAAATCCAGATTGTCTAGGACTAAGAATGCCCTTAAAGTCTATGAACGTTAATAACTGTTGATGTATTAACTTTTCTATAAAAAAAAACTTTCCTTAAAAAAGGCAGTTGCGAGATAGGGCAATAAGCAGTCACTGCTACTTGAGATGAAAAGACCAAAGGAAAGAATAGTTTAGTCTTTCTGAAGTACCATCCTCGAACGCTCCCTTTCATCCCCTAGTGCTGCTCCACTTTTCTTTTTTTTTCTTTTTTTCAGGGCACACTTTCAGGTTTGCTTGAACCTCATGGCACACAACCAAATTTTGTGAAGTCACTGCATTTGCTAGTCGTTGGCCACTGGCCAGTTGACTGTTAGTGGTCACTGTGCAGTAAAAACAGCTGTAAGGTTAAAAAAAATGCCCCCACCCACCCCATACACATATATAGCAGCCTGCCCCTCCCTCTGCCCAACACCTATAAATACAACCAACCTGCCCCTCTCTGCCCCCTCCCTCCCAATGCACACTGCCAGCCTGTTCTCCTCTATCCCACACCCAAAGCACATGACCAGCTTACCCCCGTTACACCCCCAAACACCGCTTTCCCCACTCTCGGCCACATTTCTGAGCGTTTTACAGTAAAGTTGCAGAATATATCAAAAACTGTAATTAAAGAAATAACTTTCTCTCTCTCTCATGGCCTCTCCCCTTTCCCACTGACCATATTCCCCCCCCCCCCCCCAAATCCAGGCAAAGAATTATTTTCCTTTTCACCCATCCACTGGCAGCACTTAGTTTCTTCCTCCGCCCCCCACCCCAGAAGCAGCACTTTATTTTCTTCTTGGCCAGACCCTGACTAATAGCACTTTATTCCCTCTGCCCCCACCCTACTGGAGGGACAGCACTTTTCCTCCGGGCCCGCCTCCATTCATAGGCTGCACTTTTTCTCTTTCACCCACATCACCTTCATTTCTAGCATTTTTTTCTCTTACTCCCCCCTCCATGGGCAGCTGTCATTTTCTTCCCCCTCCACAATCATTTTTTCCAGGCCTGCTGATCCTCTTCACAACAGACCCCTAGGGGCAGCCCTGTTAGATGTGGCAGCGTCAGTCAGTGGAGCCCCACTTCATACCCCAGAGCAGTAACAGCACAGGTGATGGGGGAGGGGGAGGGGGGAGAGTATCAGCTGGCAGTGGTGGAGGGGGCCCTCACTATAACTGGGCAGTAGTGGAGGCTCTCAGTATAGTGGCAATGGTGGCAATGGAGAAGCCCCTCAGTATCCCTCGGCAGTGGTGAAGAAGGTAGATGGGCAGCTCTGTCAGCCACGGTAGTGGCTCTTTAATAATGGCGCTTAGCTAACAGGTTATTTCACAGCACTACCAGCATGCGTGAACCAGCCTGTACCTGCATCAAAGTATGACTGAAAGGCAGCCAATAAGATAGGCCAGAGGAGGGCTCTCAAGGCACATGGGTTGAGAAGCACCGATCTAATGGTCCAACTAATTCCTTAAAAAAACAACACAGAGCAAAGACAAACCAGGCCACACACTTCACACATTGTATTAATGACCCAACACAGCCATGTTTTTGACAAGTGCTTTGTCAGAGGTTTATGACCATATAAAAAGAAAAAAAATTATAAAAACGCCATTCACAGAAGACAGCTAAAAACAAATATCAAGATACAAAACAAGGAGTCAATTATCATGAAAATAAAGGCTCATCAAAGAAAAAAAATACTTAAAATAAAACAAAGCATCTCCAATACACAGGTGATCAACAGATACAATCTTCAAACATGATAATGGAAACAATACTAAACGTAATGTTAAAGACATGAACTGTTAGTAACATACCACAACTCACTCGATGTTAGAAAATGAATTTGCGATCACTCTTCATATACAGTCAACTCACACTGACACAATGGAAAACTTCCAATGCCTAGATCTCAAAAGACAAAATAAAAGCATTCACTGTGGGGAAAAACCAACATAAATACCCACATCAAAAGAGGTTGCAAAAGCTCCCATCTGGGAAAGAGAAACACCAACTCCCTTCACAGATTTCTTATTTCGAAAGTACTTGAAAGTTTCTGACTCCACCACAAACCTCCTTTCAAATTCTGTTTTATGCCTGTCTTATCAATACTTTTTGCTTAACTTGCCAGTACTTATATTTTTTCCTATTTTCTTCACTTGGATCTGCTTTCCATTTTTGTGATGTTCTTGTGGCTATAGCCTCTTTCATCTCACCTTTTAACCACGGCAGTCGACATCTGACCTTTTTTAATTCATGGAAAGCACAGTTACTTACCTGTAACAGGTGATCTCTGGGAACAGCAGGGATAAGTCTTCACATATGGGTATCATCGGTACCGACGGACCCTGCGCCGGAACGCTCCCCAGCGTCCAGTAAGAAAGCTTTTGGGAGCATCCCACAACACCTGCGCGCTGCCTTCCCGCCTTTCCCAACCGCCTCTCTCCAGTTCGAGTTTTAAAGCTGAGACAAAGAGAGAGAGAGGAAAGGAAAGATAGATAGAGAGATACAACGCCTAGGGGAGGTGGGTGGGTTGTGAAGACTTATTCCTGCTGTTCCCAGAGATCACCTGTTACAGGTAAGTAACTGTGCTATCTCCAGGAACAAGCAGGAATGAGTCTTCACATATGGGGACTCCCTAGCTGAAGATGCCAGGGGAAGACCCCAGGTTGTGTGTCCTTGAAAAGGACTCTACCTCCCCCCATGGATCTCTGGCATCCAACCAGGGTAGGTGGGTAGGAGTTGATTAGGAATGGAACAGGTTTTTGAGAACAGCCTGACCAAACAAGGCATCCCGGCGGGAGTCCTTGTCCAAGCAGTAATGGGCTGTGAAGGTATGAACCGAGGCCCAGGTGGCCGCTCGACAGATTTGGTCGATGGACACAGAGTTTAGATGAGCCATTGAGGCGGCCATGGCTCTCACATTGTGAGCTGTGACATGGCCCTCCAGAGAAAGGTTTCTACTCTGGTAGGCGAAAGAAATACACTGAGCAATCCAGTTGGACAGTGTTCTTTTAGAGACTGGAAGTCCTAAATGAGAAGGATCAAGAGTTGAGAAGACTTTCTATGTTGCTGTGTTCTTTGTAAGTAAAAAGCGAGAGCTCTCTTACAATCCAAGGTACGTAGATTCCTCTATGCACTTGATGCATGAGGTCCTGGAAAAAAGACAGGTAAATACACCTCTTGGTTCAGATGAAAAGGTGAGATCACTTTAGGCATAAAGTGTGGATTGGTCCTGAGGACTACCTTATCATGATGAAACCTTGTATAAGGTGGATTGGCCACCAAAGCTTGCAACTCACTGATGCGGCGTGCTGAGGTAACTGCAATGAGAAAAATAACCTTCCAAGAAAGAAATTTCAAGGAGGTGGTGGCTAAAGGTTCAAAGGGTGGCTTCATAAGCTGGCCAAGAACCAGGTTTAAGTCCCATGCCACTGGAGGTGGTCTAATGGGAGGTTTAGTTTAAAAAAAAAAAAAAAAAAAAGGCCTCTCATGAATCTTGCTATAAGAGGATGAGAGGAAATAGGTTGTTCATTGAGAGGCTTGAGGGATGCTGCAATAGCACTCAAATGGACACTTACTGAATTTGTTTTCAGACCTGCATTGGATAGATGCAGAAGATACTCTAGTAGAGAATTCAGAGGTATTGCAAGAGGGTTTAGACTCTTCCCTGAACACCAAATGGTAAATCTTTTCCATTTGAAAGCATAGGAACGTCTAGTAGAAGGCTTTCTAGAGGCATGAAAAACATCTCTGACTTGCTG
This sequence comes from Ichthyophis bannanicus, assembly GCA_033557465.1. Classification (NCBI taxonomy): domain Eukaryota; kingdom Metazoa; phylum Chordata; class Amphibia; order Gymnophiona; family Ichthyophiidae; genus Ichthyophis; species Ichthyophis bannanicus. The sequence goes on from CM066042.1 coordinate 234,192,705, forward strand.
GAAGAGATGAAAATCTTGAAGGTCTAGGCCCTCAGCAACCATGCCCTGAGATGGAGAGACTGGGGGTTTGGGTGCCACAACGTTCTTTCTTCCTGGGATAGAAGGTCTGGAGCAGAGCCCAAGTCCAGAGAGGGAGCTTGAGAGAGATGCAGAAGTAGAGGGTACCACACTTGGCATGGCCAATGTGGTGCTATGGAAGACATAAGAAAGACAGAGAAGTACATGGACGAGACCTACAGGGATATAGTCCTGAAGTCCCACCTCCAGTCTGGCAGCATCCCTGTTGCCATGGAGGAGAGAGGTCGCGTGACAGGAGAGCATCACCCTGGTGTGGCAGGAAGTGATCCTGTAACTAGGACCTGTCCTCCAGGTGATGTAAAACCCTCTCGCACCGAGGACGTTTCTCCAGGGCCATGTCCCCATGAGGGGAGGGTCAGGACAGCTGTTATAGTTGGTGATTCAATCATTAGGAATGTAGATAGCTGGGTGGCTGGTGGACGTGAGGATCGCCTGGTAACATGCCTGCCTGGTGCGAAGGTAGCAGATCTCACACACCGCCTAGATAGGATCATAGATAGTGCTGGGGGGGAGTCCGCTGTCTTGGTACATGTTGGTACCAATGACATAGGAAAATGTGGTAGGGAAGTTCTGGAGGCTAAATTTAAGCTTTTAGGTAGGAAGTTGAAATCCAGAACTTCCAGGATAGCGTTCTCCGAAATGCTTCCTGTTCCACGTGCAGGACCCAAAAGACAGGCAGAGCTCCGGAGTCTCAATGCGTGGATGAGACAATGGTGTGCAAGGATGAGGGTTTTGGATTTGTTAGGAACTGGGGAACATTCTGGGGAAAGGGGGGGCTCTTCCGAAGGGATGGGCTTCACCTTAATCAGGATGGGACCAGACTGCTGGCATTAACCTTTAAAAAAGAGATAGAGAAGCTTTTAAACTAGAAAATAGGGGAAAGCCGACAGTCACCCAGGAGCGCATGGTTCGGATACTACCAAAAACAGTGAGGTTCCAAAAGGGAGTATAGTAGCCCAAATGCCCTTGAGTAAGGAGCAGACAGAGCATAAAGATTCCCAATTACCCATGCCTACCAATAGCCAGATTAATATTAATAAAATTAATAAAATACAGTCACTAAAATGCTTGTATGCCAATGCTAGAAGTCTAAACAATAAGATGGGAGAATTAGAATATATAGCACTAAATGAGAGGTTAGATATGATTGCACTCTCAGAGACATGGTGGAAGGAGGATAACCAGTGGGACACTGTGATACCTGGATACAAACTATATCGTAATGATAGAGCTGAACAAATTGGTGGAGGGGTTGCGCTCTATGTTAAAGAGGGCATTGAGTCAGAAAGGATTAAGGTTTTGCAGGGAACACAATTTGCTGTAGAATCTCTATGGATTGAAATTCCATTTATGAAAGGGAAGGTGATGGCAGTGGGAGTATACTATCGACTGCCTGGCCAGAATGAACAAATGGATGATGAAATGCTCAAAGAAATCAAGGAAGCTAACAAAAGCCACAACAGAGTAGTAATAATGGGTGATTTCAATTACCCCGGTATCGACTGGGACAGTCTCACAGCAGGACAAGCTAAAGAGATAAAGTTTCTAGATGAAATAAATGACTGCTTCTTGGAGCAGCTGATTCATGAACCGACCAGAGGGGAAGCCATACTGGACCTAGTCCTTAGTGGAACGCCAGATCTGGTGCAAGAAATAAGGGTGTTGGGACCACTTGGCAATAGTGATCATAGTATGATCATGTTTGATTTAATCAGTGGAGGACAGATAGTAAAGGAATCCACAGTACTACCTTTTAACTTTCAAAAGGGAGACTATGATAGAATGAGGAATATAGTTCGGAAAAAACCTAAAAGGAGCGGTTCCAAAGGTTAAAGACTTACAGCAAGCTTGGGTGTTATTTAAAAATACTATCCTCGAAGCCCAGACCAGCTGTATTCCACGCATTAAGAAAAGTGGAAGAAAGTCCAAAAAAACTGCCAGCATGGTTTAAAGGTGAGGTCAGAGAGGCTGTTGCTGCCAAAAGAGCAACCTTCAGGACATGGAAAAAAGAGCCAAATGATGAAAACTGGAAACAACACAAGCACTGGCAAGTTAAATGCAAAGCATTGATAAGGCAGGCAAAGCGGGAATTTGAGAAGAAACTTGCTACGGAAGCAAAAACACGAAATAAAGACTTTTTCAAGTACATTCGTAGCAAAAGGCCTGTGAGAGAGTCAATTGGACCATTAGATGATAGAGGGGTAAAAGGGGCAGTAAGAGGGGACAAGGCTATAGCAGAGAGACTGAATGAATTCTTTGCTTCGGTCTTTACTGAGGAAGATGTAGGGATGTTACCCAAGACTGAAGTGGTATTTAAAAGTGATACTGCAGAGGAATTGAGAGAAATATCGCTACACCGGGAAGATATATTACAACTATTTGATAAACTGAATAGTAACAAATCACCTGGACCGGATGGTATACATCCCAGAGTGTTGAAAGAACTGAAATATGAGATTGCAGACCTGCTATTGGTAATCTGTGAACTTTCATTAAAATCATCTGTAATACCTGAAGATTGGAGGGTCGCCAACGTAACACCAATTTTTAAAAAGGGTTCCAGGGGTGACCCGGGAAATTACAGACCGGTGAGCCTGACGTCAGTACCAGGGAAAATGGTAGAAACCATCATAAAGAACAAAATTACACAGCATGTAGATAGCCATGGCCTAATGGGAGACAGCCAACATGGCTTTAGACAAGGAAGATCTTGTCTTACTAATCTGATCTGCTTTTTTGAAGGTGTGCATAAACAGGTAGACAAAGGTGAGTCGGTTGATATAGTGTATCTGGACTTTCAGAAAGCTTTTGACAAGGTCCCCCATCAGAGACTTTTGGCAAAGCTAAAAAGTCATGGGATAGGAGGCAGTGTACTATTGTGGATCGGGAACTGGTTAAAAGATAGAAAGCAGAGGGTAGGGCTAAATGGCCAATATTCCCAATGGAAAAAGGTGAATAGTGGAGTACCCCAGGGATCTGTACTGGGTCCCCTACTTTTTGACATATTCATAAATGACCTGGAAAAAGGAATAACTAGTGAGGTTATCAAATTTGCAGATGACACAAAACTGTTTAAAGTTGTTAAAACCCAAGAGGATTGTGGAAAACTGCAGGAGGATCTGGATAAATTGGAAGACTGGGCATCCAAATGGCAGATGAAATTTAATGTGGACAAGTGCAAAGTTATGCACCTAGGAAAGAACAACCCACACTATAGTTACACGATGCAAGGCTCCACATTAGAAACCACCACCCAGGAAAAAGATTTAGGAGTCATCGTGGATAACATGTTAAAACCCTCCGCCCAGTGTGCAGCCGCGGCCAAGAAAGAAAATAGAATGCTAGGTATCATAAGGAAAGGGATGGAGAATAAAACAAAGGATATTATAATGCCTCTGTATCGCTCCATGGTACGACCGCACCTTGAATATTGTGTGCAATTCTGGTCACCGTATCTTAAAAAGGACATAGAGTTATTAGAAAAAGTACAGAGAAGAGCCACCAAATTGGTGAAGGGGATGGAAGGCTACTCCTATGAAGAGAGGCTAACAAGGTTAGGGCTCTTTAACCTGGAAAAGAGACGGCTGAGGGGAGATATGATAGAGGTCTATAAATTAATGAATGGAGTGGAACGGATAAACGTGGATCAATTGTTTACGCTATCAGAATATAGAAGGACTAGGGGACATGTAATGAAGCTACAGGGTAAACTATTTAAGACAAATAAGAGAAAATATTTCTTCACTCAACGTGTAATCAAACTCTGGAATCTGTTACCGGAGGATGTAGTAAGGGCTGTTAGTATAGCTGGGTTTTAAAAAGGTTTGGACAAGTTCCTGGAGGAAAGGTCCATAAACCACTATTAAAAAGGGACCCAGGATATCAATGCTTGACCTAGTACAAGCACTGCAGAACCTGTGTCTTTTGGGGAAACTGCTAGGTACGTATGACCTAGATTGGCCACTGTTGGAAACAGGATACTGGGCTTGATGGACCTCGGTCTGACCCAGTATGGCATTTCTTATGTTCTTATGTTCTTATCATGGTCCCTTGATCTCTCTGAAGCTTGAATAGTGTCTTGGGAATTAGGGGAATTGGTGGAAAGGCATAAAGGAAGTCTTGACCCCAGTGAAGGAGGAAGGCATCCTTGGCCTGAACTCCCTGACACGGAATTCTGGAACAGAACCTGGGAAGTTTGGCATTCCACGGACTTGCAAAGAGGTCTATGTCCGGGGTTCCCCAAATTCGAAAGATCCTGGCTACCTGGTCCATGTGGAGGGACCACTCATGTGGAAGCAGAACTCGACTGAGTCTTTCCACCCAAGAGTTTTGAACGCCTGGAAGATGGATGTGATGCTCTCTGGCGAAGGCCCACAGTCGCACAGCTTCGTTGCAAAGCGACAGAGAGCCAGTCCCTCCCTGCTTGTTTACATAGAACATGGCTACTTGGTTGTCCGTATGGATGAGGACTGTCCTGTAGCTGAGCAGGGAATGGAACACTCTGAGAGCTAAGAAAATTGCTCTGAGTTCCAAGAGATTGATATGCAGAGAAGTCTCCTGTGGAGACCAGATGCCCTGGGTGGAGAGATCCTGCAGATGAGCTCCCCAACCCCTTGGAGAAGCATCTGTTGTGAGAGTTGCTTGGGGCAGCGGTTGCTGAAAAGGGGACCCCCAGCAACAGGTTTTGAGAGGACTTCCACCACTGGAGAGACCAAAAAGGCGAATGGAGTTTGCTATTTTGTCTGACAGGCAACCTGATGCCTGAGTCCATTGGGTGGACAAAGTCCATTGAGCTGCCCTCATGTGAAGGCGAGCATATGGAACCATATGCACGGTGGATGCCATGTGGCCTAATAGCTGTAACATCTCTCGAGCAGTTAACTGGGACTTTAACTGAATCTGGGAGGCTAACTGCACCAGACGTAGGCAACGGGCCTGAGGAAGATAGGCCCTTGCAGTTGTGGTATCCAGCAAGGCCCCTATGAACTCCAGAGACTGAGTAGGGGTGAGATTGGATTTTGGGATGTTTATTACTAGTCCCAAATACTGAAGGATACGCATTGTGCAGGTTAGACAAGTCTGGGCCTCTGAATGGGATGGGGCTCGAATGAGCCAGTCGTCCAGATATGGGAATACGAATATTCCTAGAGTGCGGAGAAATGAACATAAGAACATAAGATATGCCATACTGGGTCAGACCAAGGTCCATAAAGCCCAGTATTCTGTTTCGAACAGTGGCCAATATAGGTCATATGTACCTAGCAGTTTCCCCAAGAGACACAAGTTCCACAATGCTTGTACTGGGTCAAGCATTGATATCTTCGGTCACTTCTTAATAATAGTTTATGGACCTTTCCTCCAGGAACTTGTCCAAACCTTTTTTAAACCCAGCTACACTAACAGCCTTTACTACATCCTCTGGTAACAAATTCCAGAGTTTGATTACACGTTGAGTGAAAAAATATTTTCTTTTATTAGTCTTAAATAGTTTACCCTGTAGCTTAATTGAATGTCCCCTAGTTTTTCTATATTCTGATAACGTAAACAATCGATCTACGTTTACCCGTTCCACTCCATTCATTAATTTATAGACGTCTATCATATCTCCCCTCAGCCGTCTCTTTTCCAGGTTAAAGAGCCCTAATCTTTTTAGCCTTTCTTCATAGGCGTATCCTTCCATCCCCTTTACCATTTTGGTGGCTCTTCTCTGAACCCTTTCTAAAATCGCTATATCCTTTTTAAGATACGGCGACCAGAATTGCACACAATATTCAAGGTGCGGTCTCACCATGGAACGATATAGAGCCATTATAATATCTTTTGTTTTATTTTCCATTCCTTTCCTTATCATACCTAGCATTCTATTTGCTCTCTTGGCCGCCGCTGCACACTGGGCCGAGGGTTTTAACATGGTATCCACAATGACGCCTAAATCTTTTTCCTGGGTGGTGGTTCCTAATGTGGAACCTTGCATCGTGTAACCATAGTTTGGGTTGTTCTTCCCTAGGTGCATAACCTTGCACTTGTCCACATTAAATTTCATCTGCCATTTTGATGCCCAGTCTTCCAATTTATCAAGATCCTCTTGCAATTTTTCACAATCCTCTTGGGTTTTAACAACTTTAAATAGTTTTGTGTCATCTGCAAATTTGATAACCTCACTCGTTATTCCACTTTCCAGGTCATTTATGAATATGTCATTTATGTCAGCTACTACTGCCATGCATTTCGTGAACACCCTTGGTGCAGAGGCCAGACCGAAAGGAAGCACCCTGTATTGGTAGTGCTTTCCTTGAAAAAGGAACCGAAGGAACCTTCTGTGTGTTGGATGGATGAGGACATGGGTGCACGCATCCTTGAGATCTAGAGAACAAAGCCAGTCCTGACTCTGAAGGTATGGAAGCATAGCCCCTAGAGAAATCATTTTGAATTTCTCCTTGAATAGAAACTTGTTCAATTCTCTGAGATCTAATATGGGTCTGTAGCCCCCTGTTTTCCTTGGGATAAGAAAATAAGGGGAGTAGAACCCTGAGCCCTGTTGAAGAAGAGGTACTTCTTCTATTGCCCCTTGGGCAAGAAGGGTAGCAATCTCCTGACCTAGAAGGTTGAGGAGAGATGTTGTAGAATTGAACTGTTTCACCATGGTGTGAGGAGGAAGACTCAAGAAATGAAGCTTGTACCCTTCCTTTATGATGGAGAGGGTCCATTGCTCTGCTGTGATTTGCTCCCATCTGGGAGCAAAGTAAGTCAACCTTCCTGGAATGGTGAGGGGCTCTGGTTTTTCCAGAGCTAGAAAGGCTAAGTTCTCTAGTTGCAAGTCAAAGGCCCTGAGGAGGTTGAGGCTGCTGGGCTGTGGTGGGCCTGGCAGCCTTTGACTTAGCCTGTTTAGGTGGTTGCTGATGCTTTGCAGCAAAACGACCTGCAGAAGATGTCTGCCCATGAGCAGGATAATATCTTCCCTTTTTAGAAAAAGATGTCTTTTTAAACAATCTTTTCTTAACATGGGCAGAGGTAGACTCTGAAAGTCGATCCAAAGCAGAGTTCTCAGCATCCATCTGAGTGGCCTTTGTCTGCCAATCCCTGCCAAACAGGTTTTCACCTGTACAAGGAAGGTTTCCCAACTCATCTTGGACCCAGAGTTCCAAATCAGAGGCTTGTAACCAAGCAATTCTGCGTGCACCTATGGCAATAGCCGTGGCTCTGCTTACACACTCAAAAGAGTCAAAGGCTGCACGGTTGGAGAATTTGGAAACATCTTGGGCATGTTTGAGCCAGGTGAGAAATTCCTGCCTTTTATCTTCTGAAATAAAAGGAGCTAAAGTCTGCAGATGATCTGTGACTTCTTTTAGAAACATCCCCATATAGAGACTATAGGAGTTGATTCTGGCAGCAAGCATATTGGCCTGGAAAATCCTTTGGCCAAAAGCATCTAGAGTCCTACATTCACGTCCTGGAGGGTTAGATGAGTGTCTCTTTGCATTCTTTATTTTCTTCATAGCAGACTCAACCACAATAGAGTGGTGAGGAAGCTGAGTCTTATGAAAACCAGGACAGGGAGGGACACGGTACATGGTGTCCAACCTACGAGAATGAGGAGAGGTGGTGAGAGGAGTCTCCCACATGCCCAATATGAGATCATAAAGAATCTCATGAATAGGTAAGGTAGCTGCTTCCTTAGGAGCCTTAGGATATTGAAAAATATCTAATTGCTTGGCTCTAGGCTCTGACTCAGAGGCCACTGTAATAGAGAGGCCTCTAGCCACTTCCCTAATGAAGTCTTGAAAAGACAAGTCCTCTGGAGGAGACATTCTTCGTTTTGGAGAAGCAGACTCCTGAGGAAGTAGTACCGGTGCATCGACAGAAGCCTCCGACTCAGAGTCTTCGGAGGAATCAAAGTATCGCCTGTCTGGATGCTCCTGTAAAGCCCGATACGCGTACCGAGTGGGATCGACATCGGGAGTAAGCGGTACCGGTTCGGTACCGATGGGCATCATAGGGTACCAATACAGTCGACACCGAAGCCGATGTTGATGCAATTGGTACCAGCACCGGGAACGGTGCCGATGCCGGAGTCGGTACCGGCAACAGGGATTGTTGCGGTACCGAAGGCGTCGAAGCCTGCATGAACGCCATAAGGGTGCGCTGCATGGATAGAATTTTCTGATCCATCGACGCCACCAAAGTCTGGATGTCGGTACCAGTGGAGGCCACCGGTACCCCAGAACACGGCAACAGGTGATCGGTCGAGGCCAAGCCATTGATGTCAACCTGTGACCCCATAGATAATGCTTTGGAAGCCGGAACCTCCCGCCGGGGTAATTTTGCTGGAGCGGAATCCTCGAGGACAAGCCCGGAGGCATCTCGATGCTTAGAGGGAGATTTGCCCTTCGAGGACCGGCTAGATTTATGTTTGGTTACCTGAGATCCATGGGAGGAAGAAGCAGCCCTGGAAGACGTCGATGCCACTGAGGCTGCATCAGAGGGAAACAGGGTACTGAGCTTGGCTGCTTGGTTCTGCCGACCTCTTTTAGACATCATGGTGCAGGACACACAATCTGTGATGGAATGGTCAGGACCCAAACATTTTAGACACCAATCATGGGTGTCGGTGACAGAAATAGTACTGCCACATTTTGTGCACTTTTTAAACCCGGAAGCGGGCTTCTCCATGAGGAGAAAATATTTAGGCCTAAGGCCCAAACTGAAAATGCAGTTGAAGAAATAAAAGCTTTTTTTTTTTTTTTTTTTTTGAAAAAAGAAAGAAAAGACCGGCGGTACCGGTCTGACGTCGAAGGCAGACGCGACACAGAAAAATAAAGAAAAAAATAAAGAACTTCTTCTGCGGTGACAGGAACACGACCTGCTGGCTCCGCGGAAAATAAGAACTGGAGAGAGGCGGTTGGGAAAGGCAGGAAGGCAGCGCGCAGGCGCTGTGGGATGCTCCCAAAAGCTTTCTTACTGGATGCTGGGGAGCGTTCCCGCGCAGGCTCCGTCGGTACCGATGATACCCGTATGTGAAGACTCATTCCTGCTTGTTCCTGGAGATTACATCTAGCTTGGGCTTCCAGATCTTTTTTTAGTGCACTAGTTTTCTTCAGTGTATTCTCTCCGGTTGCTAAGTTAAATGTAATCACGTTTATGATCACTATTGCTAATTGTCTCACTACTATTACTCTCACATCAAACCCTGCATTCCACTAAGTAGTAGATGTAAAATCGCTCCTCCACGCATCAGTTCCTGGACCAACTACTCCATGAAGCCTTCATTTTTTTTATCTAGAAACTTTACTTCCCTAACATGTGCTGTTATGACATTAAACTTGTCAGCATTGGGTTAACTGAAATTTCCCATTTTTATTGTATTGCCAGATTTGTTAGCCTCCTAAATTTCTGTTAGCATTTCATCTACCATACATTCTGGCCGGGTGGCTAGTAGCATAATCCCCCTATTTATATTTGCCCCCATCTTCTAGATATCTAAAATGTAAAATGAAACCAAAAGTAAAACGCATAAAAGCACAGGATGATCAAAAACCCTTTGTGGTAGGGAAACAGGGCTGGCCCTTTCACCAGGCAAGGTGGGCAATCACCTAGGGGAACACAATTTTAGGGGCAGCAGAAGGTAGCCAAACCTTCCAGGAGCAGCTCCCTTTTTTCTGCTCTTTATGAATGTCGGCACCAAAAGGGTAAATGAAGCCGCCAAGGAGCCTCCCGTTCAAAAGGGCAGGAAGTGCGTGTCAGAGGGTGTGACTGACGGGGGCTTCCTGTGTGCTTGAATACGCAGTTCTGCAGTCGCTTCACTTTCCCGAGCTGCTCCTGGAAGGTTTGGGCAGTCGGGATGGCAATGGCTATAGGTTTGCTGGGAGGGGGTGGGAGGTAGTGGCAATAGCTGAAGATTTGCTAGGAGGGGAGGGGCAGCAAAGGCTGAAGGCTCACCTAGGGAGGCCGATAGCCTTTGTCCCAGCCCTGGGAGACACTAGTGTAGGCGGAAATTAGGAAGGGCTGGTGCCCTGCAGAGAAAAAGGACAGATTAGCCGGGCTTCTCTATCTGCCATCGTGCTCCAAGTTCCTGTGAGAAACTATTTAGCCCACTTGCCGTTTCGCCCTCTGGTGCGTGCCAAGGATCAGACACACATGTCAAACTCTTGAAAGCATCTGCCTTCCATCAGCAGCCCTGGTTCCTTGGAGAGGGTCTTCCGAGACAGCAAAAACGGTAAACCTCAGAGCAGATCAGGCTGCAGCACTTTCACCACACATATTACCAGCCGCTAAGCTGTGGGCAAGCTTTATTTTGGCCTTTTGAATTTCAAACTTGTCACTGAATTAGGGACAGGTATCTTTTGCTCGCTTATTTCTTTTAAATCTTTTTTTTAAATTCAAGTGGTAATTCAATTCAGTCTACTAATTTGTTTTCAAACATTCCCTTATGAGATTTCCCCTCTCCTTTCTCATGGCCAACAGAACTCCATGAGGCACAACGATCGGCTTTCTCTCCCAAATGCCAAATACTGCAGAGGAGCCTGCTAATTCCGAAAAGCCCAAATAAGGCTCATTACAGAAAAGCTTCCACGCCAGTTCTTTGAGTGCCATAAGAGCAGGTACTGGATCGAGTCTCACCCACCGAAGGCTGTGCTGTTCCTTCCATAGCAGCCCCACCCTCAAGGGTTGATGCAGTAAATGGCCCTAGGGTCAGGTTTCCCTGCCCTACTTAGTCTTATTCTTGATGCAGAAAGAGTTCTAGCAAGGGAAAAGCTTGAGTAAAATCACTGTGCTAAAGGACAGTGCAGTGGGCCTACAAAACACACGCAAATACCTGAATATGAAATTGCTTCAGAGGTTAAAAACTGCACACAAATTCAGCCTAGATTTTCACGCTTTTCTTAGCGCTGCATCTTGACACCAACTCAGGCCTCGCATTAGAATACGCTGCGGGAACAAAGGGGTCATCCGAGGTGAAATGCTGCACTTCACCACAGATGACCATAGATCCCTGGTGGCCCTGGACCCCATGAATACCCCCACCACCAACACACTTACCTCCCTCCCAGACCATTGCAGTTAGCAGGCCCCTTCCCCAGAAGGCTTACAATTTAAGGGCTAGATTTACCAACCCGTGTTACAAGGTTAACATGCATTAATTTGCACTTAATATTAATTTGGGTTTAACAGAAAAATATTCCCTTGAAAGTAAAGGGGCTTGTGTTAAAATCACATTGCACGCAGAGTAGTACTAGCCTTAAGTTTGTACCTGAGGCAATGGCAGGTGACGTGACTTGCCAAAGGTCATAAGGCGCATCAGTGGGGGGTCAGATTTCTGCTTTCCCTAATTCTCAGGCCTCCCTGCTTGAACCACCAGGAGAAGACAAGCTTCATGAGGGACATTCAGAAGTAAGCAGATATCTTTAATACATACTTTTGCCGAGTGTTCTTGCTAGGAGGGGTGGATGATGGATTAAATGCAACAGCAAGAACGTAAGAGCACATTATCTTTTACGGAGGTGATATCATAGTAGCGGTACAATTAGAAGTCAACAAGGCTGTGAGACCTGATGCGGTACAGTCCACTCCAGTATCCTGAAGGAACCCAAGGTGCCACCAACTTCATTTTGCATAGCTCTGTTCAATTTATCACTTGCAAATGAGCAGCTCCGAGAGAATGGAGAGGAGCAGATGGAACAGTGCTCCAGAACGGTGGAAACAAATGAAGAAAAATACACTACACTATGGACAGGAAGAACAATGAAATAGCTTTAAATCAGAACTGCTTTTTTTGATCAGGTGACCAGAGTAAATAGTAGATTCAGAGGTGCAGTAGATTTCAGGAAGGCCTTTGACACAGAGAAGATTTGTGGGCAGCATAGCCAATAGATATGTGCACGGCCAAAAAATAACTTGGATTCATTTTGCAGATGTTCCCAAATTTTTCCCAATTTTTGTGCATTTCCACACATTCATTTTCAATGCTCACCAGGACTTTTTTGTGCTTGCAAATTGACTGTATGCGCATGTGCAAGTGATTTGCACATGCTTAAAATCTGTAGCTTCTCAATGTACACTCACAAATGCGAACCCTAAGAGCCAGTGTGGAAATGGAAGGAAAAGTTATACGGTAAACTGAGTGAGATGTTAGCTAAGTGATGGTCAGTGCAGTCACTGGGATGACAGGAGAGTAACCAGAGGGATCAGCTCTAGGTCTGGTCCTCTTGGTAAGAGGCACTGCAAAAGGGTTAGATGGGAAAGCGAGACTGTTTGCAGATGATATGAAAAGTTGCAACAGAACAGACTTGCCTGGAGAATGCATAAAATGAAAGATGAAAGAACGGTCAAGGAGCCTGTGACTAAATCCAAACACACTCTTCATTTTGATTTGATATTTAAAACTCATCACACCTCTTCCAAGAGCCCTGTCAAGTTCCCAGTCAGCGGCACATGTAACCTCTCTCTGCCCGAGTCACTGCAGCACAATCGTGTCTCCAAGAGCTTTCCTTTACTACCCCCTCTCCCAGCTTATAATCCTGCCGTCACTGGCCAAGAGTTGAAGATGAGTCTCTCAGAGTGACCATTCTAAGAGTGCTGGCTGGGGGTCCTCTTCCCTCCTACCAGCCCCAGACGGGAGACTGGACCCCAGCTCCTCTGTGCAGCAGTGTCATAGCTGAACTAGGAAGCAGAGCCTAAAGAGACTCTTTCAGCCTTGAAATGAATTTTCTACCCTTGAAAACAGCTGTGACATGAAAGAGCAGCAGTTTAAACTTATCCCACATAATTCTAGAGCTTTGCCATCACGCCTACTTGTAGATATTTTATGTAAATAGTTCACCCATGTTATCCAAGTTTGTACACCTGTTCTCTGTAAAACCGAACAGCCTGTTGTTCTGGTCCTTGTGTTTTAATGTAAACCGCGCTGATGTTGAATAGTGCGGTATATAAGAAATTGTAATAAATAAATAAAATAAACCCACAGCACTTAATTGTGCCCAGCTTTCCAGGACCAGCCCAGAACTGCAGCCACAACCTAAACCCCAAGCACTTCACAAGTCGACGGTCTGAAGAGCGCTCTCCACCATGATTCAGCATGCTCTGGAAATCTACTTGTACAAGTCTCAGGCAAAAGCTGCTAAACACGTTTCCAACTTTCCACAGATGTCTTCAACCACTCACACACTCCAGCTAGTGGTTAAACGAGCCTCCTTAGCAGAGACACTGCAGAAATACCAACCACCCCCTCCCTTCCCCATACCACCCAGAAAGTTATTCCAAGCTGTAATGCGCAATTAACCGGCTCCTTACACCACTAAAATAAATAGACCCCAAAGGAGGGGCACCTGTATTTATCCCCTTGCAGAGCATAAATCCAGACTCTTGCATTAAAACTGTGAGAAAGAAATTATAAAAAAGAAATTATAAACAAAATAAGGAAATGAGAGAGCACCAGAAGAATTATGGGATGACATCAAAAAAGTTGTGCTCGAAGAAAGTGAAGTGTCGCCGAAAAAGCAAAAACATCCAAAACAGATAACCAAAGAAACTCTGAAAATTGCTCAGAAATGCAGAGAAGCTAAAGCTAGAGGAGAAAGAGGTAATCATGAAACCTAACAGAAATTTCCAATATGCAACAAGATGAGACAAAGTAGTACAACAATGACATATTACAAGGAAACAGAATCAGAAACTATTAGAGGAAGAACAAGATTGACTTTCCCAAACCTGAGAAAGTTAAAGAGAAAAGTCCAGCTCGAATTGGAAGGCTAAAACTCATTCAAGGATCCATGTCCAATGATACTGAGAAGATCGAGAAAAAATGGAAAGAATACAAAGAGTCATCATACCATAAAGATCAAGTGGAATGACAGCCGTTTCAACCTTGCAGATAACACAAAATTATTCAAAGTAGTTAAATCACAAGAAGATTGTGAAAAATTGCAAGAGGACATTGAGAGACTTGACGATTGGGTGCCTGAATGACAGAGGAGACGTAATGTGGCTACGTGCAAAGCCATGCACTTAACAACCTCAACTATAGCTGCACGAATCAAGGTCCCACATAAGCAGTCAACTCCCAGGAACAGGATCTAGGCATCATGGTGGATAATACTTTGAAATCCTCTGCTCGCTTAGAGCGGCAGCTAAGAAAGCTAATAGAACTGTAGGAATTAGAAGGAAAGGAATAGAAAATAAAACAAAGCATATTATAATGCCTCCATATCGCACCGTGGTGTGACCACACCTTCAGTACTGTGTGCATTCTGGTTGCTGCATCTAAAAAACGATATAGGGGAATTAGAAAAGATACAGGGAAGGGCAACCAAAATGATAAAGGAGAAGGATACCTCTACGATAGACATTTATAAAATGAGAGGAATGGAATGGGAAACATGAATTGGTTATTTACTCCTTCAAAAAAGTACGACGACTAGGGGAAGCGCAATGAGACTACATAGTAGTACATTTAGGACTAATCGGAAAAAAAATATTTTTTCATTCAATGCGTAATTATGCTGTGGAATTTGTTCCCGGAGGACGTAGTAAAATATGTTAGTGTAGTTGGGTTTAAAAAATGTTTGGGAAAATCCTTGGAGGAAAAGTCCATAAACCATTAAGGTCGACTAGGGATAAGCAGCATGGCATCTGTCTACCATTTGAGATCCTGCCAGGTACTTGTGACTTGTACTGGTCACTCTTGGAAACAGGATACTGGGCTTGACAGACCTTTGGTCTGACCCCAATATAGCAAATCTTATGTTCTTATGATCAGGGGGCCCCGCGCAAAACATCTTGCATCAGCCCAACTAGGTTAAAAAAAAAAAACACAAACCGGCTGCTGCTGCCTCTGCCGCCATGGCAGCGGCAGAATCGAGCATCCCGCGGGGCCCCCCCCCCCGCCCTTCAGAGTCTTCCATGCGGCCTCAGCGTCGGCTGTCAGAGCCGCGCGAAGAGAGAGAGCTTCTCCTCTCGTGGCTCTGTTAATCCTGCTGTGGGGCTGATGGGATTTCCCATCAGTCCCGCAGCAGGATTAACAGAGCCGCGAGAAAGGGAAACTCTCCCTTTGCACGGCTCTGAAAAGCCTGTGCTGAGGCCGCATGGAAGACTCTGAAGGGCAGGGGGGGCCCTGCGGGATGCTCGATTCTGCCGCTGCCACGGCGGCAGCAGCAGCCGGTTTGTGTTTTTTTTAACCTAGCTGGGTTGATGGGGGGGGGGTTAGGACTGGTAATAGGCTATGGGGGGCTAAGACTGGAAACGGGCTGATGGGGGGGTTAGGACTGGAAATGGGCTGACGGGGGATTAGGACTGGTAATGGGCTATGGGGGAGCTAAGACTGGAAGTGGGCTGTGGGGGGGTTACGATAGGTAATGGGCTGTGGGGGGGCTAAGACTACAAGTGGGCTGATGGGGGGCTTATGACTGGTAATGGGCTGATGGGGGGGCTAGGACTGGAAATGGGCTGATGGGGGGTTAGGACTGGAAGTGGGCTGATGGGGGGGTTCGGAGGGGTAATGGGCTGTGGGGGGGCTAAGACTACAAGTGGGCTGATGGGGGGCTTATGACTGGAAATGGGCTGATGGGGGGGCTAGGACTGGAAATGGGCTGATGGGTGGTTAGTACTGCAAATGGGCTGATGGGGGGGTTAGGACTGGTAATGGGCTGTGGGGGGGCTAGGACTACAAGTGGGCTGATGGGGGCTTATGACTGGAAATGGGCTGATGGGGGGGGTTAGGACTGGAAATGGGCTGATGGGAGGGCTAAGACTGGAAGTGGGGTGCTAGGACTGGTAATGGGCTGATGGGGGGTTAGGACTGGAAGTGGGCTAATGGGGGGTTAGGACTGGAAATGGGCTATGGGGGCGGGGGGCTGACTGGAAATGGGATGATGGGGGGGTTAGGACTGGTAATGGAATGTGGGGGGGGGTAAGACTGAAAATGGGGTGATGGGGGTTAGGACTGGTAATGGGCTATGGGGCGGGGGCTGACTGGAAATGGGCTGATGGGAGGGTTAGGACTGGTAATGGGCTGTGGGGGGCTAAGACTGAAAATAGGCTGATGGGGGGGTTAGGACTGGTAATGGGCTATGGGGGGGGGCTAGGACTGGTAAACTGGAAATGGGCTGAGTGGAATGGGGGCTTGAACTGCAAATAGCTGATGGGGACGGGGCTTGGAATGGAAATGGGCCGAGTGGAAGGGGGGGCTTGAACTGCAAATAGCTGATGGGGAGGGGGGCTTGGAATAGAAATGGGCTGTGAGGGGAGGGAGCTAGGACTGGAAATGGGCTGAATGGGGGGGGCTAGGACAGGAAAGGGGCTGATGGGGGTGCTAAGGTTGGAAATGGGCTGTGGTGGGGGCTTGAATTGAAATGGGCTCATGGAGGGGCTAGAACTGGAAGTAGTCTCATGGGGGGCTTGGATTGGAAATGGGCTGAGTGGAGGGGAGCTAGGATTTGACATGGGCTGATGGTGGGGCTAGGAAAGGACTAGAAATGAGCTGATGGGGGTTGGGATTGGAAATGAGCTGATGGAGGGACTCTGATAGGACTGGAAATGAATGGGGGAGCTAGGACTGGAAATGGACTGATGGTGGGGCTAGGATAGGATTGGAAATGGGCTGATGGGGGGCTACGACTGGAAATGGGCTGATGCAGGGACTAGGACTGGAAATGGGCTGATGCAGGGACTAGGACTGGAAATGGGCTGATGCAGGGACTAGAAGGGAGCAGATGCTGGGTGGGGCTGGAACTAGAAGGGAGCTGATGTTGGGGGAGTATTAGAATGGGATGGAGCTGGGAGAGTGAAATGGAGAGGGAAAAATATTTTGTGTGGGAGGGAATTCTGGTCACCGTATCTTAAAAAGGACATAGCGTTATTAGAAAAAGTACAGAGAAGAGCCACCAAATTGGTGAAGGGGATGGAAGGCTACTCCTATGAAGAGAGGCTAAGAAGGTTAGGGCTCTTTAGCCTGGAGAAGAGACGGCTGAGGGGAGATATGATAGAGGTCTATAAATTAATGAATGGAGTGGAACGGATAAACATGGATCAATTGTTTACGCTATCAGAGTATAGAAAGACTAGGGGACATGTAATGAAGCTACAGGGTAAACTATTTAAGACAAATAAGAGAAAATATTTTTTCACTCAACGTGTAATCAAACTCTGGAATCTGTTACCGGAGGATGTAGTAAGGGCTGTTAGTATAGCTTGGTTTAAAAAAAGATTTGGACAAGTTCCTGGAGGAAAGGTCCATAAACCACTATTAAAAAGGGACCCAGGATATCAATGCTTGACCCAGTACAAGCATTGTGGAACCTGTGTCTTTTGGGGATATTGCTAGGTACGTATGACCTAGATTGGCCACTGTTGGAAACAGGATACTGGGCTTGATGGACCTCGGTCTGACCCAGTATGGCATGTCTTATGTTCTTATGGAAGACAAATCTACAATTGGCCGGATATTGGGAGAGTAAGTGGGGATTGAGGATGGAGGGGTAAAATTTGAGTGGATGAAATAGGAATGAGGAAAGAGCAAAAGGAGAAAGATTAGTATGTTAAAGCAGATGTAGAGAGAATGGAAAAAAAACCTAGAAGAAAGGACAAATGGACAGCAGATGGAGTGTTAGCAGAAGACACGAAGAAACTAGAAGAAAGTGGCTGGAACAATTGTAACTGAAAAAAAAATGCACAAAAGGTAGAAAAATCTCTTTATTTTGAATTTATTAACTGGAATATGTCAGCTCTGGGAAATGTGCATCATTAACGTCTGCGCTTTGTTTAATACAAGAGGAAATTAATTTATAGTTTTATTTCTACAGTGTTGTACATTCCAAGTTTGGCTTTTGGGGTTCCCAGTTTAATTATTGTCCTACTGTTTTTAAATTGTGATTCCTTGTTTAGTGATGGTCTATATTCTGCATGTGTAACTGAGCTGAGGTATTCTGTTTATGTAATTCCTATTTGACAGTGTCACTTGTTCTCTTTCCCCAGTAGGTCATGTATTGTTATTCTCTGAAATGTATTGGTTTAATATTTGCAGTGTTTCCTTTTGATAGTTAGGGTATGGTGCTTTGTGAGTCCTAGTAGTGCTGTTAGGATACGGCGGGTTTGCTATGGGTTCTAAATGGGCAGTGTTTGTAGTAGTTCCTAATGTGCCTGGTGGTTGGTACTGGATTATAGTAATGTAGAAATCTTTTAGTCTTTCTTTATCCATATACTCATTAAGAGGCATGTTTACTAAAAGTTAGTGTATGGTAACATTATGCAAATATTTATGCAAATGAGGCACCTTACCGAGTCTCCGCACATGGACCCGCACCCCCCTTGGGCCGCCCCTGCCTCTCTTACATGTGTCTGTACAGCACTGTGTACATCTTGTAGTGCTATATGAATGATCAGTAGTAGTAGTATCTTGACTTTTGTATTTTTTGTTGATTTTTGTAAAGTGCTTTGATGTATGCAATGGAAAGGTGATATAGCATAATTTTAAAATTACAATAAATTCAAGCAAAACAACTACAGTAACACCTCACCTGGATCAACACATCCACCTACAGTAATCACAGCCTGAAATGCATACAATGACAGGGTTAATCTACAATTCCTCCCTTAATTATTGGTGATTTACTTCTTTTAGAGAGAATTATGTTTTTATGTTGTTTAGTTATTTGGAATGTATTTTAATATGTCAATCATACTGATGCACTGTAACTGTCTTTAGACTTGCTGTCTTGATACTATTTGTAACTCACCTTGGACAATACCAATGTACAAGTCGCTGGTGAGGGCTCATTTGGAATACTGTGTTCAGTTTTGGAGACCGTATCTCGCAAACGATATAAAAAGACTGGAAACGGTTCAGAAAAAGGCAACCAAAATGATTTGGAGCCTGCGCCAGAAAACATATGAGAAGAGACTTGAAGACCTAAATATGTACACTCTTGAGAGGAGGGACAGGGGAGATATGATACTCTAAGTATTGAAAGGTTTGTATTAAGGTACAAACAAACCTTTTTCAAAGATGGAGAAGCTGTAAAACTAGAGAGCATAATATGAAGCTGCAAGGGGGTAAACTGAAAGGCAATGTCAGGAAATACTTTTTCACTGAAAGGGTGGTGGATGCTTGGAATGCCCTCCTGATGGAAGTGGTGGGGGCAAATCCAATGACGGAATTCAAAATGTCATGGGACAGACACAGTGGATCCCTTTATAGCAACAGGATAAAATCAAAATAAACTTTATTTATTTAACACTCATTTATATACCGCATCTTCCAGAGATCAGTTGCGGTTTACAATTAACAAATTAACAAAGCGAGGTTTGTTTTACATAGAACATCTTAAATTTTACATAGAACATCTTAAATTAAACAAAGCTAAGTCTAGTAAACTAAACAGTATATTTACATAATATTATATTTACATATATTTACATATATTTAAATAAACTTAACTATCTCTGCTATCTCAGCAAATAGGGGTGACCTGCACGAGCGGTGGGTACACCCCTAAACAAAGGCATGGGGAGGGGTAACCATCACAGAGCAGCAGGTGCACCTACTCTTGCCACCTTGCTGGGCAGACTAGATGGACCGTTCTGGTCTTTATCTGCCGTCATATACTATGTTACTTTGACAATTTGGAACAGTGGAATGAAATAAAAATAGATTTGGACAGATAAACATAAGGGTCAGAAAGAAGGCAAGAACAGAGGAATCTCCCCTCAGCTGCAAAGGCCACAGATTTTTGTAATCAGGACAAACTAAAGTAGCTTAGGATTCTTATCAAAACTACAATATCTACATTGTAAGGATATGCATGGGAATTTGTTTTAGTTTTGTTTTCAGACTTTACTGTATAAGAACTTTGTTATGTGCAGAAATTGACTTTACAGGTGTTAATTCACTGGCTAATATGTGTTAAATCTATTTTGCATGCAGTTTTTCAATGCATAAAATTAGCAAACCAAATGCTTCCGACAAATGTGCATGCAGACAAGAATTAGACAACGCTGCCAGCACACCTCACGCCTGACTAGTTATTTCTCTCCTGAGCAAGGACTGGTAATTGTGCCAAGCTTTGGCCCCGGGCATTTACTATGATTCCTAGTCTATTAAGGAATATAAGAGGGAAAGAGATAGCTTCTTGTAGGCTGTGTGGGTACACTAGAAGATCAGCCAGGGCTGACTGGAACAGAAGGTTTGGGCACAGACATAAGAAGACAGGAATCAGAAATCATAAAAATTAATGTGGACTGCTAAGTTCGAGAGTAAAACCGCCATCCTAACCAATTACGCCCGTTAGTACACCAACTAGACTTCATTAATATAATCCAGGCTACAATAACACCGCACTTTGATTTTGCCAACCTAATTCTTTTAGGTATAACGAAACAAAACATAAAAAGAATCCAATTAGCACAAAACGCAGCAGCCAGAATTATAACGAAAGCACACTCAATCCAGCACATAACACCAATACTAGCTTCCCTACACTGGTTGCCAATTCAAAGTAGGATAATATATAAAACCACAATAACTACATATAAAGCTTTAAACAACATGGCCCCAATCCCATTAAACAAACTAATTAGCATGGAATCTCAAAAAACCACGCACAGAAAAGGATACTCAAATAAACTAAATACTCCTATTGATTTCATAAAAGCAAATAAATTAACTAACAAAAGAGCTTTTTCTCATGCTGCCCCATCTATGTGGAATTCCCTTCCGGAGAACCTACGAACTATAACTGAAATTATGGAACTTCGTAAAAAACTAAAAACCTATTTATTCTCCATGCACTACGGCAACATAGATAACCCCTGGATACACTCAGATAAAGGTTAAAAATCATGACTGAGTAATACTATTTCCAACAACTTAACAGACAATACACTATTATAAAAACACTATGATCCAATTCCAAAGTACCCACAACATGTATTTGTATATAGTTTATTGTACATAGTTTACAAGCCAGTTTTGCTATTATGCATAAGTTCATGCTGTTAACCATTACTTTTATTGTTACAAAATGTTTGATGTAAAACTAAGCTTTTGCTTTGTGGATTGTTGTTTTATTGTGAACCGCAACTGAACTCTGGAAGTTGCGGGTTATAAATATATGCTAAATAAATAAATAAATAAATGAAAACCTTTTCAACAAAGCCCAACGGTAATGATGCCAGACGAGATTATACCTTAGGATCAGTTGAAGCCTGAGGTCATTCCTTAGTACTGTGCATTTTACAGAACTCGAAACATCCAACAGCAAGTGATACATACACCGAGATGGGAATTTGTACAGCCTTCGGATACTGCGATTTCAGATTTAATATTTTGTTCATTACTATACCTTATGCTTCCAGCACCGAATTTTAGTTCTAGTTTAATAGAAATGCCAGTCTGGGTTTAGGAAGCGCATCAAGTTACATCAGTATGACTGTCATTACAGCCAAAGGAATATATTGCTTGGGAGAAAAAAATATTCAGTATTATTCACAGTACAGTGCTCTATCCATTACCCTGTAACTTGAAAGGACTGGCATCATTACTCCCAAATGTTTTCTGCCTGAAGTACTCTCAGGGTGCAACATGGGGTAGAAAGAGGATACAATGGCTTCTCCGCTCCCCCGTTACAGACAGATCCCAGGCAATCCTAAAGGCGCTAGCGGTTCACTGGCCCGCTGGTAAAGACAGGCAGAGGAAAGCAGGTTTGCTCTGCACTCACTATGCTCAGAAGGGCCACGTCGTGTGCATGGCCGAGAAACTCTTTGGCCAATGCCGAGGGGGGCCCGGATCTCCACAGATTTTATTTTCTTGTGGATTCTGCAATTCGTTTTGGCTCCCAAGAGGTTCTCGCAGCAGCAGCAAATGGTTAGAAACCATGAATTTAGCCAATATTGCTAGATTCCAGCTCCACTCTTTCCAAAGAGCTTATATTTCCCTGCTGTGAGGAAGAAACTGCCTTGTGAATACTGGATCAAAATATGCAGTATGGTCTGCGGCCCGAATTGTTTTGCTTCATTTGTACAAAAAAACGGTCTTTTATCTGGAGGCATTGCCACACATCCATAATTGGTCATTACTAGAATCGTTCTGCGCCTTTCATCTCTTACATTGGATCCAATTAGATCAATAGCAGCAGCACAGCACTAACATAAAATATACCATTAATAGCACCGCCAGCTATCAGATAAGACACTTTTCCAAGTCTATTGGCCAAGCAAGGCTTATTGATTGGACAGTAACAAGCACTGCAGGCTAGCACACAGTGCACTGCAGGAAAACAGCTAGCATTATTATTGGCTTTTGTGATAGATGAAGATAACCAATTTACTTAGAAAATGAAAGAAGATGTATATAAGCACTGCATGCAGTGGTTGGACTTTCTCCCTCTCGTACATCTCAGCAGTCTGTGACAGAATTTAAGGTCATCCAAGATACTAGAAAGCAATACTCCCTCCTCCTTCCATTGAGGCTACATTGCCACTATTCTGTGCACCCCTCCTCCCCCCCCCAGGACATCAGCAGATTGCTACAACAGACTGCCCAAAGAAACAATTCTTTTTAGGATCATCAGCATGTATGACACACGTTTTCAGTCCGATACTTCATGGTAAGGTGCCCCTTTTTCTTTACATAACATTCTAAAAACCTTTATAAGTTATTGCTGGGCAGCCAGATACTGCCCAGCAATAACTTAGAAGTTTACTAAAAGCAATGCTTCTCAACCCTCTCCTAAAGGCACACCTAGCCAATCAGTTTTTCACTATTATCACACTGAATATGCATGAAATGTATTCTATGCAAATCTCTCTCATGCATAATCAGTCTGACAATCCTGAAAACTTAACTAGCTATGTGTGCCTCTAGGAGAAGGGTGAGAAAGAAAAATGCATAATAAAAATGTTTTCATGTACATTTGTAGCAAAAAAAACCTGTAAGAGTCAGTTGGACCATTAAATGATAGAGGGGTAAAACAGGCGCTAAGTGAGGACAAGGCCATAGCGGAGAGACTGAATGAATTCTTTGCTATGGTCTTTACTGACGAAAATGTAGGGAAGTAACCCATGCCTGAAATGGTCTATAAAGGAAATGTACCTGAAGAATTGAAAGAAATATTGATATATCTTCCCGGTTTATTACAACTAGGTGATAAACTGAAGAGTAGCAAATCACCTGGACCAGATGGCATACATCCAAGGGTGTTGAAAGAACTGAAATATGAGACTGCAGACCTACTGTTAGTAATCTGTGAACTCTCATTGCAATCATCTGTAGTACCAGAAGACTGGAGAATGGCCAATGCAACGCCAATTTTTAAAAAGTGTTCTAGGGATGATCTGGGAAACTACTATTACATGGATGATATCATTCTCTTGCACCATACTGATTCCCTTGTGCCCGATATCTCTCCCCTTAACCTTTGCCTCACTGCTGTTGCCTCTTGGTTCACCTCTAATTTTCTTCATGTAAACCCTGCTAAGTCTTTCGCCATCTGGTTCACCCTTGGGAGTCCTTCCCCCACTTGTGCTCCCTCTTTTTCCTCCCAGTCCATTCCTCTTGTTTCTTCTCAGGTATCTTGGTGTTATTCTTGACTCCTCTCTCTCATTCAAGGAACATATCTCTTCAATAGTTCAGCGTTCTTTTCTCTCTCTAACAGCTTCGGGCTGTGCGCCCTTTTCTCTCACCTTCTGCTTTAGCTACACTTATTCTCTCTTTTGTAATGTCCCGTCTTGATTACTGTAATGTTTCCTTAGCTGGCTTACCGCAATCTCAACTCTCCCGTTTACAACGCATTCAGAATGCTGCGGTCCGTGTTCTGTCTTGTGCTTCTCGCTACGACCACGTCACTCCCCTTCTGCACCATCATTGGTTACCGGTCTCGTTTCGCATTCAGTACAAGATTCTCACATTTGCACATAGGGTAATTCACACAGGTACCCCTCTCTATCTTGCTGACCTGATTCATTTCCGTACCCCTCGTCGTCTGCTCCGTTCTATTCATGTTAATCGCATGTCCCTCCCTTCCCCTTCTCAAGCCCACCTTGAATCCACTCGCTCCTCGGCTTTCTATTTTCTGGGTCCTAGACTTTGGAAGTCACTTCCCCCTTCCCTCTGCTCAGAGCATTCCTACCAAGCCTTCAAAAAGCAACTCAAAACCCATCTTTTTAGTCTGGCATATGATCTCCCTTCCCCGTCCTCGTCTCCCTCCCCCTTCTCATGTTGATGTACCTCTGCTTGCTTTGTTCTTCTATCCTTTGTCTCTCCTCTGTCGCTTTTATTTTTAACTGGCGTTCTTTTCAGTTTCTTAGCAGCCTGTAATTTTAATGTTATTTTAACGATTGTGAACCGCCCAGACGCCACTGGTATTGGGCGGTATAAAAAATGTTTTAATAAACAAACAATAAACATACTGGGCAAAATGGTAGAAACCATTATAAAGAATAAAATTACTGAACATGTAGTCATGGTTTAATGGGAGAAAGTCAATATGGATTTAGCCAAGGAAAGTCTTCTCTTACTAATATGCTATATATTTTTTTAAGGTTTAAATAAACAGGTAAACAAAGGTGAGCTGGTTGATGTAGTGTATCCAGTTTTTCAGAAAGCCTTTGACAAGGTCCCTCATAAGAGACTCTTGGTGAAATTAGAGTCATGGGACTGGAGGCAGTGTAGTATTGTGTATCAGGAACTGGCTAAAAGATAGAAAGCAGAGATTTAAATGGCCAATTTTTTCAGTGGAGAAAGGTGACTAGTGGAGTACACCAGGAATCAATGTTGGGCCTGCTGCTTTTTAACATATTCATAAATGACCTGGAAATAGGAACGAGTGAGGTGATCAAATTTGACAC
This sequence comes from Ichthyophis bannanicus, assembly GCA_033557465.1. Classification (NCBI taxonomy): domain Eukaryota; kingdom Metazoa; phylum Chordata; class Amphibia; order Gymnophiona; family Ichthyophiidae; genus Ichthyophis; species Ichthyophis bannanicus. The sequence goes on from CM066042.1 coordinate 234,217,614, forward strand.
AAAACTATTTAAAGTTCTTAAAACCCATGAGGATTGTGGAAAATTGCAAGAGGACTCTGATAAACTGGAAGACTGGATGTCAAAATGGCAAATGAAATTTAATGCAGACAAGTGCAAAGCTATGCACCTAGGAAAGAATAACCCAAACTATAGTTACACGATGCAAGGTACCACACCTAAGAAACCACCACCCAGAAAAAAGGCTTAGGCGTCATTGTGGATAATACGTTGAAACCCTCCATCCAGTGTGCAGTGCAACTGCATCTCGAATATTGTTTGCAATTCTGGTCGCCATATCTTAAAAAGGATATAGAAAATTAGAAAAGGTACGGAGAAGAGTGACAAAAATGGTAAAGGAGATAGAAGGATATCCATATGAGGAGAGGCTTAAAAGGTTGGGGCTCTTCAACTTGTAAAAGAGACGGCTGAGGGGGGATATGATAGAGGACTATAAATTCTATTTATTTTAATTTTAATTAGCAAGGTTTATATACTGCTTTTTACCGGGTCAATTAATGAATTGAGTGGAATGAGTAAATGAAGATCGGTTGTTTATGCCATCAAAAAACAAAGACTAGAGGGGACACACAATGAAGCTACAATGTAACCCATTTAAGACTAATAAGCGAAAATATTTTTTTCACTCAACACGTAATCAACACTGGAGAAATAAATTAATTTCCACTTGTATTAAACAAAACACAAAGACGTTAGCGATGCACATTTCCCAGAGCTGAAATATTCCAATTAATAATTCAAAATAAAATAGTATTTTTCTACCTTTTCGTTGTTTGGGCATTTTATTTTTCCGTCGCAACTGCCCCAGTCACTTTCTTCTGGTTTCTTCATGTCTTCTGCTAACTCTCCATTGTCTGCTGTCCATTTGTCCTTTCTTTTCTCCTAGTTTTTCTCCATTCTCACTACATTTGCTTTAACATATTGACCTTTCCCCTTTTGCTCTTTCCTCCATTTCTTTTTTTATTCCTTTTTCATCCACTCAAATTTCACCCCTTCATCCTCAATCCCCAATTACTCTCTCGATACCCGGCCAATTGTAGATTTTTCTTCCCTGCCACACAAAATATCTTTTCCCCTCTCCACCCTCACTCCCCCAACATCAGCTCCCTTCTAGTTCCAGCCCCACCCAGAATCTGCTTCCTTCTAGTCCCATTCTCCCATCCCCCTGCATTAGCCCATTTCCAATTCTAGCCCCCCATCAGCCATCTCCAATCCTAGACCCCCCATCAGCCCGTTTGCAGTTCTATCCTAACCCTCCAACAGCCATTTCCAGTCCTAGCCCCCCCTCCCCCTGAAGAACTCTGCACCTGTCTGATCGGCTTCAGAGGGAGCTGGGGAGCACAAAGCCTCAGCTCACCTCTGCACACTAAGTATCAGGAAACAGGAAATGCCCTTTAACCTCCGGCACACCAGCAGGTTACAAGAGAGCACAGCTGCCGAAGTAAAGGAAAACATAGCTCTTCACCAGCAGCTGTACAGAGGTGAGCCGGGGCTTCGGGCCTCCCTGGCTCCTTCTGCCGCCAGCCCTGCTGGGAGCCGAACAGCATGTGCAAGGTTGGCACAGGGCTCTGTGCAAACAATGTTCCCGCGCAAATGGACAGGCCAGCCCTATTACTGGAGGATGTAGTAAAAGCTGTTAGTATAGCTGGGTTCAAAAAAGGTTTGGACAAGTTCCTGGAGGAAAGGTTCCGTAAACCATTATTAAAAAGGACCTGGGAAATCTATTGCTTACCCCGGGATATGCATTGTGCAGTCTGTGTGCCTTTTTTGGGAACCTGCCAGGTACTTGTGACCTAGCTTGGGCACTGTTGGCTTGATGGACATTGGTCTGACCCAGTATGGCATATCTTATGTTCTTATGTGGAAGTACCAACCTAAATTGTGTGTTACACAAAGTTCCACGGGACACTGTCAATCACAGATATGGCAGGATTAATATCACACTGTAGTTCCCTCTTTTCTATCCCCATTAGAGGAGACCAGGAAGCAGGTGGGTGATATTAAAAGCTGTGGCAGTTACTAAGACCAAAACAGCCTGATTTCTGCAACACACTGCACTTTAGCCCTTGATCAGTAAGAGGACCTGAATCACGCAGGGAACTAATCTATGGAAGGGAGGAGTGCAAAGCGTGGATCCAATTTACAAACTGCAAATGAATCGCGTAAATTACTAGACTAGAAGGGACACCCTAAGCTCCACAGGCAGATGGGGAGAAGAGGACAAGCACTTTCCTGGATCCTCTAACACTAATTAAATTCAGAGGTTTTCTTGGCTTCGATGAAAGTAATTCTGCTGGTTCCTATGAAGGAATTTATTCTTCCCACTAGGTTCACTGCAAAGTAACTTCAGTCAGAGAAAACGCTGGGCTGCACACCAGAAACCTGCAGGCAGCTGCCACATGGGACAGTCAAACCTGGAAAGGCAAACAGCTGATACAAAGAGGAAAAATATCTTCCCAGTTTCCTAATGAATATCAACACACAAAAAGGTCCAATGATACTCCCAGTTTTACTCTCGACACATCCAGTGCGGAAACACTGCAGGACTGTAGCCCGAGGCTGGGGTTGTTTGGACCTCTACTCCAATAATTCACTGAAGCAGGGAGGCACTAAAAGTCATAATAGAGCAACAGCCTAAGAACTAAGGAAGCCAGAGTTCAAATCCCATCACGTGCCTTCTGACCTTAGTCAAGTTACTTCACCCACCAGATACAGAACCAGGCTGCAAGCCCTCAAAATAACATGCACCCAATCCACAAAGAATCGTGCCTTTTCCTTTTATGCGCCAACCCTATGGAACTCCCTACCTCCAGCAATCCAAGCCATCTCAGACCAGTTACCCTTCAGGAAGGCCTTAAAAACCTACTTGTTTCAGCTAGCTTACAACCATCCACTCTAACTAAGCCTGGTGCTATGACTCTACTGCTTGTTTAGTTCACCCCCTTACATATTCCAAGTTCACTTCCCTGTTTTAACATTTAATGTTTATGTTGTCCATTCTTAATACCTTTATAATATATGTTCCACGGTTCTAAGTTCTATCTATCTTACTGTTCTATGTAAACGGTCTACGTTTTATGTAAACCGCACTGATCTTGAAAGGTGCAGAATATGAGAACAAATAAATAAAATAAAATAAATAAATAACCGACTTCCCGATATTCATTAAAGTTTCAACCAAGGACCTTCCTGGAAGCCCAAAACAGCCGTACCACTTTTATTAGGATTGTAAGCAGAGACTATTTCTACCAAATTATAGTCAAACTGGCGCCGCCCAGTGTGCCGGAGAGACTAGTTTGAGTGACTTTCCTGACTGGGACTGAAGACAATATAGAAGTTACACATTTAAGTTCCAGGGAGAGGGCAGGGGGTGGAAGGTGGCAGTCGCCATTGCAGCAACCTTGAGGTAGTCTCAGCCAGCCCTCTCCGGGAACGTAAATCTCATAGGTGGGAAAGGATGTCTGGAGGGGGCAGGATCAAACTATGGATAGATGTAACTTGCTTATTTATTTATCTTTGTTCAATGAGGAGCAGTATATCAAGGCTATTATTCGTTTACAACATAAAATACATGAACTAAAACCTCACAATGTAGTATGCTGTGGAACACCCAAATCCCTAACACAAACCCCCCCCCCCCCGAACCCCAACCCCATGCCTCTCCATACTAACACCTTCACCCAAACCACCCACAGAACCAATCCCTCACACCCCCTCCCCTCATCTACAGGCCGTCTCACACCTTTGTATTGGTAACCTTGGTAACAAGACACAGAAAGGAGTCTACCTGTTGGCTTACGTACCCATATACTAAAAAGCTAAACACAGCCAGGCTGAAAGTCGCACTTTTAACAGATTCATGAATGTGGGGGATGATGGTCGGAGGGGGGACTGAGAGATCAAGTGGAAGACACGGGAGGGCAAAGCTGGTGGGGTGCTCTAGTCAAAAGTAGAAAAATCAACTGTGCAGAATGAATGGGCCAATTAGTATTTTTTAATCTAACAGTGTGTACTGTTATACTAATTCCATTTCATTTATTTATAAAATATACCATTTACCGCTCAGCATTAATCTTTATCTTTATCTTTATCTTTATTTAAAATTTGATAAACCGCTTTCCGTCGTAACATAAAGCGGTGTACAATAAAAAGGTTAGCAATGCACAAATAATGAAAAGAACGCCAAAGTAAAATAGAAAAGCAAGTATAAAGAATAAAGGCATAGACAAATAAAGTGACAAAAACCAAAACTATACAAACAATTAAAGGGCCAATAATTAAAACATAAATTAACAGGACTTTTTTTAAAAAAACAAGTATAATAAAAGGCCCAAAAAGGGGGAGACAAACTAACCATGTTTAGACAAAAGGACACAACTAAACAAAACAGATGGACAAGGTGGACATAACAACAGATAAGTGAGAGGACATCAGGGAGGAACATCAGGAGAGAGATGAAAGGCTTGTTGAAATAAATGGGTTTTTAGTAGTGTTTTAAATTGCGGGTATGAGGGTTCCAAACGGAGAAGCTCTGGTTTCCATGTTAGATGATGGGTCTCGTTTAAAAGCAACTGCTAGCCTCACTGCTCCAGTGACAGGGAGGTCATACTTTCCATCCCTCCCTCCCAAAAATGGATCAGAAATGCTCGATAGAAACCACAGTTCAAAAATGAGAAAAAGATGCTCTTGGTTAAGGGCTTAACAATTGAACAGTTAAGGAATCCTGGAATCTAACTTCAGATGACAGCTCTCTTCTCACTGGTACATGTTATGGAGTGGGCTCAGATACCTCGGTATAATTTCAGATCTTTTCCTCTCTGCACGCAGAGACTGTATTTTATGAAAGAAAATGATTCCAGGAATTAGAAGGAGCTCTCCAAAAGAAACATTCCCATAATGTTCCCCTTCGGCTGGCTTACCTTCCCTGTTTGTTTACCATGTTGCTTTTACAACAGAAATCTCTTTGAGCAAATGTTTCCATCTGATTTTAAACATACATCAAAAGCGTTAGGGGAGCGCAGGTTAAAAACAATGAAAGCAAATACCAACCTAAGTTCCACATTAACAAACTGTCCAGGAACCCACCAATCAGCACTGTCTGCTTCCATGCAGAAGAGTTGAGTTTGCAATGATGTGTATAAGAGGGAGGGGCAGGGAAAGGTTGGGGGAAGTGGTCCTTCCACTCGAGTTAGCTACAGTTACACAGCAACAGACAGTGGCCAAGAAGAATCAAGCTGTATTGTTCTGTAGCACACCCTAGTGGTCACATGAGGATGGCATCACAACCAAGACAGGCTTTTTTGCCCTCTCCGAGAGAACTGTTTTGGGGCCGCTTGGCAATAGCAATCATAACATGATCAAATTTGATTTAATAAATGGAGGGAGGATAGCAAAGAAATTTACTGTGCTAGCCTTTAATTTTCAAAAAGGAGACTATGATAAAATGAGGAAAATGGTTAAGAAAAAAAAATAAAAAGAGCAACTGCAAACATTAACAGTTTACATCAGGCCTGGCATTATTTAGAAATACTTATCTTGGAAGCCCAGACCAGATGTATTCCACACTTTAAAAAAAAGGTGGTAGGCAGGCCAAAAGGCAGCCAGCAGGACTTAAAGGTAAAGTCAGAGATGTTGTCATAGCTAAGAGAATCTTTCAGAAAATGGAAAAGAGCCAAATAATGAAAACAGGAAACAGCATAAGTACCTACAAGATAAGTGCAAGGCATTGATAAGGAAGGCAAAGAGAATTTGAAAAGAAGCTTGCCATGGAAGCAAAAGTGCATAATAAAAACTTTTTCATGACTATTCATAGCAAAACACCTGTGAGGGAGCTAGTAGGACCATTAGATGATGGAGAGGTAAAAGGCGCACAGAAAGTACAAGACCATAGCGGAAAGACTGAATGAATTTTTTGCCTCAGTCTTTACTGAAAAATATGAAGGAAAGTCACCCATGCCAGAAATGATATTTAAAAGGTGATATATCAGAGGAGCTGAAACAAATCTCACTAAAATTGGGAAGATGTAATACAGCTAATAGATAAACTAAAGAGTAGCAAATCACCTAGACTGGATGGTATACATCCGAGGGTGTTGAAAGAACTGAAATATGAGATTGCAGACCTACTTTTAGAGATCTGTGAACTATCATTAAAATCAATTGTAAAATCGAAGATTGGAGAATGGCCAATGTAACACTAATTTTTAAAAATTAGTTCCAGGGGTTATCTGGGAAACTACAGACCAGTGAATCTGACATCAGTACCGGGAAAGTGGAAGAAATCTTATAAAAAACAAATTTACTTAACAAGAAGATAGTCAGGGTTTAATAGCAGAAAGCAAACATGGATTTAGCAAAAAAAAGTCTTGTCTTACTAATCCATAATCACCATGTCTTAGAACAGATAAAGCAGAATTAGAAAAGGTACAGAGAAGAGTGACAAAAATGGTAAAGGGGATGGAAGGATACCCCTATGAGGAAAGACTTAAAAGGTTAGGGCTCTTCAACTTGGATGGCCAAGGGGAGATATGAGAGAGGTCTATAAAATTACACAGGTCTGCAAAATTGTTTTTTTCAAGAGCTGTTTTGGTTATTCCACGTAATCTTTATGTTTTTTGGTGCGCTGAATCCAAAAATGACCTCCATTTTGTCATAGGACATCACGTTTCCTGACAATTTAGGTAACTATGTTAAATAAGGCAATATCTCAACTCAAAATAAATGGAAATAGACTTATAAAATTAAAGTTTTATTACAATATTTTCATGAAAATACTTTTTTGAACTGAAATGAGCTCACCTACACACACTAAACTCGATTCTTCTTCCTTGTGAGACTCCTCTTGGTGCATTTACGCTTGTGAGTAGCATCTGGAATGTCTCTCTGAAGCATCCAACAGTAGTCTGCCATCATTGTAATGCTCCATTTTCCCTGGTATCTCCTTTCCATCTCTTTAATGTCTTGGTGAAATCGTTCACCTTGTTCCTCATTCACAGCTCCCAAATTTTCAGGAAAGTAGTCAAGGTGGGACTGGAGGAAATGCACTTTCAAACTCATCAGGCAACCTAAAGCTTGAAATGTTTTCAGCATTCGTCCGACGATCTTTTTGTAGTGAGGATCTTTGTTATTGCCTAAAAATTTCTGTACGACTTCTTTAAATGCAATCCACCCTTCTTTTTGAGGATCCGCCATGGTACTGACAAACTCTTGATCAATATAAGCCTTCTAATGTCTGGTCCGACGAACACACCTTCCTTCAATTTTGCCTCCGACAGGCCTGGAAACTTGGTGACCAAGTATTTGAAGCATTCTCCATCTCTTGGAAGTGATTTTACGAATTGCTTCATCAATCCCAATTTTATGTGGAGAGGTGGTAGAAGAACTTTATAGGAAGGTACCAAAGTTTCTCAGAGGACATTTTTTTCACCGACTGTTAGCAACCTCGGCTGCCAACTCTTCTTTGTCCAGTGATTTTGTCGGTCTCGACTGTCCCATAGACACAGAAAACAAGGATATTTGGTATACCCAGCTTGTTGCCTGAGCAGCATGCACAAGACCTTCAAGTCCCCACACACTTGCCAACCATGGTCTTCATATTTAAGTTTACGAAGAACCAATTCCAAGTTCTCGTAGGTTTCCTTCAAGTGTACGGAATGACCTACAGGTATGGAAGCGTAAAAACCGTAAAACTGCTTTGAGACTTCTTTTTGAAGAATCTATAAAAAGACGCCATTGCTCTGAATCATATTGGATTTTAAATTGACCCATCAGACCTTCGACATCGATGCAATAAACCAAATTGTCTTCCTGGGCGAAGTAAGGAACGAACTCCTTTTCACGATGTCTGAACCATGAAGATGACACTCCTGGCAACAATAAATTCCTGCTTTTCAGCCTTGATCCGAGTAACTCAGCGGCATCTTTGGGAAGATTCAAATCTCTTACCAAATCATTCATCTCCTCCTGAGAAAACAATTTTGGTCTTGTATCATCTTCAAAGTCAGAACTTGATTAGTCATCTGGTTCAGGTATGACTTCACCTTCATCGGAGCTAGGTATCTCTTCCAAGGTAGCAGGGGGCTTGGATACTGGTATATCTGTGCCATGGGGGATGGGACGAATTGCTGAGTGAAGATTGGGGTATGAAATGGAATGCTTCCATTTGGAATTAAACCCTTTCACTTCGCATGAACAAAAGTAACAGTCGTCACTATTATTCTTTTGCTCTCGCCATACCATAGGAATCCCATAATGGAAAGATGTTTTTCTTACTCTTGAACCAGTTTCGGAGGTCCTCAACACACCGTTTGCACACTTTATGAGACACCCAGACTTTATCTTGATCTCCAATTTTTAGTCCAAAGTATGCAAAGTATACTTTTTTCACAAAGTCTGTAATATTCTGCTGTTGCTTCAACACTGTATATTCACCACAGATGAAACAGAAACTGTCTGGCAAATTAATACATTTTCGCGGAGCCATAACATAACGGTTGAAGAATGACGAGCTAACACGAATTGCAATGAAAAGGTGTGAACAGCCTAGAACCAAGAACCTGATGATGATTCGTGCACAAGTGTGGCATGCAGGAGAGAGCAGCTCTGTGTCTGTACACGAGACGTCACAGTGCTGGTCATGCCCCCCCTGCACTGACCGGAGCTGCTGCTATCTGCCCTGTGTCTCCCTCCCACTGGATTCTTGAAAGATTAACCCCTTCTACCATTAGAAGCACGGACTTAAAACTTGCTTAGCTTATGTATATATTGCTGACCATCAGATTTACAGTGCTATATTTTTTTTTACATAACTCGGACAACCCCTTTAAGGTTTTTTTGGCATTTTATATCTTAAATGCACTTATGTGAATTAATTAATAGTAATTTGAATTAATTAATAGTAATTTGAAAAAAATTGATAAATTTGAAGACAATTTTGCATGTTGTGGCAAATCATGACGTCTAGGAGTTTTTTCAATATTTTATTTGTTTTCAGCACACCAAAATACATGGAAATTAGATGAAAATAATCAAACAGCTTTTTAGTCGCAGACCTGTGTTATGAATGGAGTGGAATGGGTAAACACAGATCGGTTGTTTACTCCTTCAAAAAGTAGAAAGGCCAGGGGACATGCAATAAAGCTATAATGCGGCATGTTTAAGACTAATCAGAGAAAATATTTTTTCACTCAACACATAAGTCTGGAATTTGTAACAAGAGAATGTAGTAAAAACTGTTAGTGTGGCTGGATTTAGAAGAGGTTTGGACAAGTTTGTGGAGGAAAAGTCTATAAACCAAGCCTTTGGTGAGGTATTGGTGGTTAGGGCAGGGAGCCTGCTGCTGTTCCTGGGGCTTAGTTTCGTTGTGCTGTTTCATTTGTTTTGTGATGTTTGTTTTTGTTGTGAGTTCTTTGATTTTATTTTTCTTTATTTTTTTTAAAACCGCTTTGATGCTTGATGCTAAAGGCTGTTAATCAAGTTTTTAATAAACAATAAACCAAGGAAATCCACTGCTTACCTATGGGACAAACAGCATCTAATCTGTCTATCTTTTGGGAATCTGATAGGTACTTGTGACCTGGACTGGTCATGGCTGGAAACAAGATACTGGGCTTGATGGACTTTTGGTCTAACCCAGTATGGAATATCTTAAGTTCTTATGTTCACAGCCCCGTGGACTTGAGAAAGAAGGTGAAAAGGAGGGAAAGATGCCCAGTGCGACGTGCCAAGGCCTGGAGCTCGCTACACACCCAGCTAGAGCACTTCTGGGAGAGGAACAGGTTCTCTCAGTGGAAACAGCACTGTTAAAGCTCCTAAAATGCTGGAGCAATGGATCCATAAATATATTTATCACTTAACTCATCACTCCGATACAGGAAGAGGCCCAAGGAAAACCTGGTCTTAGCAAAGAGATTCTCTGAGATATGTAGTGTATCAAAGCAATATGAAATTAAGGCAAAGCAACAGACCAGGGCTGGAAAATACCTAGAAAAAATTACAAACCAGCCAAACTTTCTTAGGAATTTGGGCAAAAATTAGTTTCCCCTTGAAACATTTTTTTTTGTTTGTTACTCTTTCCCTAGGTTTCTAGATATTTTGGATTTCTTTTTCCATTATGCTATTTTTTTTTTATTACTTTGCAGTAATTTTGCCCCTCTTTTGGCTTTATTTTTTTCTTCTCACCCCCTCCAGCCTCTCTCCTCCAGGGCAGAGCACGGCCACCAGATACCACCATAAGCATGGTTTACTTTTCCCTCTGCGGCTTCTCCCAGACAGAGGCTTAACAATAGGCCAGAGATTTCCTGAAGTTTCATAAACTCCTGCATTTGAGGAGATTTGAGCGAGGCTTTTGGTATTGTGATTATCATTCAGGTCTGTGCCTAGTAAATTAAGCTCAGTTCAGATCAATGGAAGGAGAGGACATTTTATGGGAAACCCGTGGAGGGCTTTTCAGAACTGTGCACGTCTGAGCCATCCGAACGTGCAGAAAATATACGTGGCCGAGTTGTACTAGATTTTGCAACTGCAGGAGCTATATATTTCCACGGTTGCAGAATCACGGCATTTGGAAGGCCTGGCGTGCACAGCATTCTGAGCCAGGATACGTCTGAGTGCCTACCGTCCCCACCACTCAAGGATCTGGCTGGTGTGCCGTTGCCATGGCATCTCCCCTAAAATTTAACCCCACTGTATCTCCCACTTATACTCAAAATAACCAAACAAGGGAAACATACAAACAAGAATTTTTTGTCAGAGCTTACACCTCGAAGAAGCAATTCCTTCTTGTAGTGTGATGTTCCTTTTTTTTTCTTTTTATAGAGACGCAACCCTAACAAGTCCTAAGGGGACAATAAGCCCTTAGTACCAACCGGGTTGCGTCCCTATAAAAAGAAAAAAAAAAGGAACATCACACTACAAGAAGGAATTGCTTCTTCAAGGTGTAAGTTCCGACAAAAAATTCTTGTTTGTATGTTGCCATGGCATCAGCACCTCCAGCCTGAGAGCCCAGCAGCTGCCTGCCTATGCAAACCATTTCCCTGCCACCTCAGCGGGGGCAGCCAGGGCTGGGATCAGAAGGCGGGGACTCTCCCGAGCAGCCCTGTTGGTTTGGGGGGTCTGAATGCCCCGGTCGTACAGGCGCCCGGCACTTATCCCACCTTTGAGGTGGAATAAGGCGGGTGTCCAAAGTGAAGCCGCTGGACATAACAGAGGCCTGACCTGAATGGCCTCTGAACATCCGGGCGCTTGGCCTGCCCCCGCTCCACCTCTGTGCCACCCCTGTCCAGCGATCCCTGCACAAACGCCTGTACATGCAGGGAGCAGAGGGGATGGAACTGGGAGCAGCAGTGTGCAGACTGTACATCCAGCCTTGCTGTTCGTAATGCGAAATCTACCCCCAAGTGCAAGTCCTGTTTAGATTATTTGATTGCTAATGTTCCCAGCCCAAACAGCTTACAGTCTACATATGAGCTGGGGTTAGGTAACCTGCTTAGTATCTCAGAGTGAACAGTGGATAGGCAGGAAAAGAGACACATCAGATGCCAGGTTTCAGGTCGGTGTTCCACCCACGCCACCACATACCAGCTCCGTGTTTACTTGAAGAGAAGACTGATGAAAAACATTTTTTAAATGTTTTTCTGCCTTTGAAGTGGGATTGCAATAAACTCAACAGATGCAATATTAGGACACAGGAGTATTTCAGTTCACCTAAATTCACAGGGGAGGAGGAAAGAAAAAAAAAATAAGAAAGGCTTTCAAAATCTTAAATCGCTAATAGTTCCTCATGAATGTTTGTGTTTGTTCTAAAATTTGATACACTGCTTTATAGAATCAAAGTGGTTTACCATAAAAATTAAATTAAAATTGAAAAGAAAGAAAAAAGTCAAGAAACAAAACAGACTGGTCAAACAGATATAAACAACCAGGAAAAAAACTTTCAGATCCTGTCCCATCTCAATATCCTCCCTATACCCACCACTGCGCAGCTGCAGTTCAGTGGCCTGGTCACAGAGCACAGCAGTCACTCTGCTAACCAAATTCAGGATGAAGCCTACGAAAGCCCCCCTCTTCTCCTCCTGTAGGGCTCTCTTACTGTGGAAGCCCTGCAAGGGGAGAGGAAAGACAGGTTCCTCGCTGACTTGGGTGAGCAGAGTGGCTGATATGTAGCTATAGTGTCTGGAACGCTAAACTGCACAGCGCAGACTGAGGCATGCAGCGGGGACTACGCTCCAGGGCCTATCAAAATTCGACGCTGGAGGCAGTTGCCTACATCAACTTGCAAAAAAGACTATATCTTCTGGCCACGCCAACACACAGCCCAACTCCCTCTATCAAGGCGTCAGATCCAAAGTTATACTCTGCTTGATGGACTCTGACCTCCTACTGCTTTAACAAAGATCCTATAGCCTGCCCAGTCTGACCATCCACACCAGCTATTTAGCTCTACAAGCCCTTACTCTCCAAATTCAATGGATGCTTGATCATCCCAAGTATAAAGCAAACTCCAACATATCCAGGAAGAGGTCATTAGCTCTGCAGTCATTTTAAACAGTTGGTTTCTCTGCCCTTGCAAATCTCTTGTGCTTGTCCCACTAATGCTTTCTTGAATTCATATACTGTCCTTGTCACTGAGTGGCTATTTCACAGATCCACCACCGTTTTTGTAAAGAAATATTTCCTCTGCTTAAGCCGGAGCCTAACCCCTTACACCCTTATCCTAGGACACCTGATTCCAGAGCTCCCTTAATGGAAAGGGGCCTGGATCTTGTGAATTCATACCTTGGAGATATAATCTCTTATCACATCTCCCCTATATGCTTCTTCCAAGATATACACGGTTAGGTGTAAGTCCGTCCCCATATGCTTTCTGATGACGACAGTTTACTTTTAGTCGCCGTCCTCTGGTGTTCTCAAGTAGCTGAATAGGTAAGGTTAGTGTTCCTAAACTACAAGAGATCGCAGAAAGATGAAGACAGGCAACAATATCTAGGAGAGCACAGATGCAGATGGAAATAAAAATAGCTAATCTAGTCAAACAGGAGTTATGTGAGTGGCATTAAGAAGTGCAAAAGTGGTATTATGAGACTCAAGGTGAAGGGGATTAACATGTTAAGCGAGTCTACTTTTACATCAGCAGCTCTAACAATGGATTATAGGATCCAAGACACTTGCTTTTACTAGCATTAGATATTTTCAGAGAAATCGGATCAATTTTATATAGGAAGCTTATAAATAAACTGAGCGCCCTGGGTATGGACCCAAATGTAACAGACCGGGTTAGACACTGGTTGAGTGGGAGGTGCCAAAAAGTAGTGGAAAATTGAGTGCACACCTGAAACTAAAGTCAGCAATGGGAGAGGCATGCCAGAAAGTGACGAAAACGTGGAGGAGAGTTCTAGAAGCTTGAGGAATGGTCTGGAGTTTGGTAGCCAAGATTTAATTCACGCTAAAAATCTGATGTCAAGCATTTGGGCTACCAAAAAATAAATAGAGGGAGCTAAATTTTTCCTGTGCATGAAACAAGATTGGGATCTAGGGGCAATTGTACAGTAACTGATGATAGTAAGATGGCCAAATAGATAATGGCAAAAGCCAGAAGGATGCTTGAGTGCACAGAGAAATGGCCAGCAGAAATAAAGGAAGAGATACTGCTTCAAAGACTCTGGTGATGCCTCGTTTGGAGTACTGTGTGCAGCTCTGCAGATCGCACCTTCAAAATTTATTTATTTATTTATTTACATTCTCTTATATACCGTGCTATTCTGCATCAGTGCGGTTTACATTGAACAAACTGAAATTACATTGAACAGGGCATTATAACTTGGAGATAACTATTTTACAGGGAACATGGGCTATGGAGGGTTAAGTGGCTTGCCCAAGACCACAAGGAGCACCTGTGGGACTAGAAACCCCAGTCCTTCCGGCCCAAGGTTGCTGGGATTTGAACCCCCGACCTTCCGGACTGAAGTACCTTGCCCCAACCATAGGCCACTCCTCCACTCCAAAGATATCAACCAGATGGTGCTATGGTCCCGAGGGCAGCTACTACAATGGTCAACAGGTTTTGTCATAAAACATATGGGAACAGACTTAAAGATCTTAAAATGCATACTCTGGAAGAGAGGAGGGACAGGAAAGATGCAATAGAGACAGTTAAATATCTCACAGGTATAAACACACAGGAGGAGGGCCCTTTTCAATGGAAAGTAGACTCTGAAAGGATAAGGGTGAAAGGGGGCAGATTCAAGAATAATCGAATGTGTGGAACAGCCTCCCAGTGACGGTAGTGAAGACAAGGACAGCACCTGAATTCACAAAAACCTGGGAAAAGCCTGAAGGATCCCCAAGGGAGAGGAAGCAATTGGAGAAATGAGCAATTAGTGTAAGTGGACTGGCTGGATAGGCCATGTGATCTTTAACTATCATCAATTTCTATGTGTTTTGTTGTTTCTTGTTCAAACATGTCACATATTTTTCACTATGGAAAAGTGAGAAAGGCACATTAGGTCTAAAAAAATAGGAAACGAGAATAAGAGTTAAAGCAGCAGAATTGGAAGGAATCAACACGGTTGTCAACATTTTGCAGTATGGAGCTGGTGCATCTGCTGTCAGGAAGTAGCTTAACATGAGGAATTAGTTTAGTTTCTCCTGAGGGGAGGGAGAGATGAAGGAAGCCACCAGCTGCCCCTATTATTACAGCAGTGAATGCTACTTAGCCAGTGGTTTAAATTGTTAAGACAAATCTCAATTGATCGCAAGTGGAAGTACCTGCCTGGACTGCTGAACACACCAGGGCTCAGAGGCCAAATCTGAGGGCCTGGGTTCAGTTCCCAGATGGGGGTCTTCCACTCCCCCCAGCGGGGCTGTGGAGGCAAGATGGGGAATCCTAGTTATACGGTCCTTGGCCGAGGACTGCTGCTGCAAAAGCTGAGCTACAGTAAATTGGCAGAGGGTTGAAATTAGGAAGAAAATATCCAGAGAAGTGTGAACAAAGGCTCCTGGTGCCAGATGCCAGTTCTGGTTCTGACCCAGCTGAAAACCCAAAGGAGGAGGAAGAAACTGCTGGATCAAAACAAATTAAAAGGAGGAATTCTGCCAGACGGCTTTCCAAAGCACTTTCCTGTAATTAAGCAAGACATCCCTGTGGACAGGGAATTAACGGGCTGAGGTGTTAATCCAGACTGGGATTACACAGCCAAGGGAGGACGACGTCTATTAGAACCAAAACTGCTCTAGGAATAGGGTTAATGGTTTTAAAAAAAAACAAACACAAACCACCAAGTAGATTGTCCAAGCCTTCCGAATATGAATCCTCTGAGCTCCAGCCTGGGCGCTTGGAATCAAGATGAATGGTCTTGTTACCTTGCTAGAAATATCCTATTTTTTAAAATATCCTAACAAAGTTTCACCCGAAAAATATAATACACAGTGTTCGAATGGCTCAGATGAAAACAGAAACAGTTTACAGTTTATTCGGCCTGACATGCTGCCTAAAGCAGTACAACTAGGTGGTTAAAAGACATACGAGTGAGATTACAGGCACCCTCAGTGACTATCTGAATTATCGAAGAACATTCCTAAAAATAAAAACCATTGAAACGCAGATCGCCAACTCAGACATACGAATGCATGAGCAATTTCCCTCTCAATTATGTTCAAGCGCATTTGCAAACTGCCACTGCAGAGAGTATCATTACATCTTAAAGGTCTGAGCTATCTGTAACCTCGAGCCTCCCCCCACCAATTAATGCTCAGGCAGGGCCCTAAGCGCCCTGCTGAGATTTTAATAATCCAATATAGCAATCGTGGTCACCCCAATGCCACCTCTCTAAGAACCATCCTGTCAAATAAATTATTGGACAGTGTACTTTTAAATATTAAAATGTGTTTCATAGATTAATACATAAGGCCAATTTCCAAAAGCCTTTTACCCTGATCTTAGCAATTTTCCGGGTCATGCCGTGTCTTAGTAAATGGAATGGATGTTTCAGCCATTACGCCGTGGCTTTCTTCAGGGTGAAGATGCGGCAGGACTCGGAAAACTGCTAAAAGATTATGATTCTAGCCGTGGAAGCCTAAGAAGTCATCTTACAAGCAAAATCTGTTCTCATTCAGCAGGCATACTGCCAAGGGTCTTGTTTCAGGTGCTTGGCATCCCTTATGACCGTAAAAGAGGGGGGGGGGAGGAGGAGGTTGCTTAAAGCAAACCTGCTGACCACGATATTCAGGGGCACTAACACGGTTAGTGTGCTGAATATCCGCAAGTGCGTTGCTGTACGCCACAATGCAAACGGGCCAGCATCGGAGTTTTCCAGGGGCAGCAACTGGCAATACTTGAGCTGCTGCCCAGCTATCACTACGCAGCTAAAATCAGGCACTTTAAAGGCTGGCAGGGCTGGCCTCAGAGTCGGTTCAAGGTCTTGGCACCCTAGGCAAACCTTAAGCCTTACACACACACACTGGCTGTCAAAATCTATGATTTAGCTTTGAGAGCTCGGCTCTTTGTCAGCCCCAGAAGTTGCCTCCTTAGGCAGCCACCTAGTTTGCTTAATGGTTGAGCCGTCCCTAGACACAAGGAGGCCCCCCTCTTCCCAGTATAAAGCAAAGCATACAGCTATAAACTAGCCAAGGCAAATCTGAAGCCTGACAAACCTGCAGCACTGCCCAGATCTAGGCATAAGTAACATAAGCAATTGCCTAGGGCAGCAAAACACCTGGGCTAAACAGGAACCTGATTCCACCTGCTTTATGATCTCTGGGGGAGAAAGCTTCTCTCCCAGTCCTGCCTATGGACGCTGATGTCATAAATTCAGCCCTGCCCATATCCAGCAAACTGTTGCTTTATACCATGTTTTTCCCAAAAGCTTTGAGGATGAACCCATAACATAGGGACTAAAAATCAAACACTGGGATTAAAATGGCAGCGATTTTGCAAGGAAGCACAAAATATCCAAGGCAACTCAAACAAAATCCCGATCAGCACTTCTTTGCTGTGGGCTCTATCCAACATGTGGCTTCGCCCGTGCACGCACTACATCCGCCTAGAGACAGTACAGCAATCACGGAATAAGCAGCATGTCCGGCTACAACGAAAACATTTACCAAAGGGGAAAAAAAACTCATTTACAATACCAAAAGATTGTCTAGCCATTAGTTCTAAGCTCAGAGCAAATCCAAATGCAGAGCACACGGGGGCTACTGTATACGGTTCCTCTTGTGTGTGATATATTATGGAACTGCAGGAATCATCACGGAAGAGTTTCATGTAACCGACATGTCACATGTCCCGGTTGACATGAAATGATCGTGCGCCCAAAGTATCGTGAACAGCCCATTATGAGTATAAATAAAGCTGCAGCCACTGCACGGATCCCCAAAACCTGCTCCCTCACCTACAAGAACGCCTCCTACTCCCCTCCTCCCCATTCCTCTGCCTCCATACTAAGCCCGTCCCAGAGGATCCCCTGTCCCCGAGATGGTGGGAGGAAGGGGATTAGGGGTGGCAAGAAGAGGATCAGGGGGTGGCAGCCCCTCATGAAAGGGGGATCGGTGGCTCCTTGTCGCCCTTCCCTGCCCCCGGTCTCACCTCCTTCTTCACGTTCCACAGCAGCTTCTCTTTCACGCTGTCATCGGAGCAGCTCATGGCGGCGGCGGGGGCGGCCTCGGTGCAGCGCTAGCAGAGGGGGAGCTCGCGCCCCCGGCCCGACCCCGTTCTAAGCGTCCGCCAGCGCCGTTCGGACCCGCCCTCTTCAGGGCTCGGTGCTGACGTCATCGCCCTTGACACGCCCTCCCCCACCTCGGAACGCTGCGGCTTCTCGCACCTGCCTTAAAGGGGCCGCGCGGCTCACGACCGAGCCGGGGGCGGCGCAGCGTTTTATCACGCGCGCTGGCAGAATGATCGCGAGGCGGAAAGCTGCACGCGTGGGGCCGGGGGAGGAAGAGGCGCAGCAGCAGACCCAAAACTAGAGTCACGGAATCTGCCCCCCCCCGTGCACGCAGGTCTTTCCTGCCCTGGGTGGGGGGAGAGAAATCAGACACCTTATAATTCCCCCCTCCACCACCTAACAGCAAGAGGGGAAAGAGGAACAGCATGCATTCTGCTCTTATTGTGCTAACTAGGAAGATAACGCTGTAAATCCTAAAAACGGACGTATAAATCACTAAATTTAAACTAATGGTTTTTTTTTTCTTTCCCCCTCTGTCCCCATTGGTGGAAGCTGCCGAACAGGTGGGAATCGAGGACATAGTCCTAAAATCAGGGACAATCCCTGAAAGTCAAGGACATGTGGTAACCCTGCTTCCTTTCTGCTCCGATTCCAGTACCTTCTTGATTCCTCTTCCTCGCACCAGTATTCCCCACCCTTCAGGCCCGCACGCTCCCCCTCTGAATGAGCTGCCTATCACTTCCTTTAACTCCCCAGGGGCAAATTTAGCCCCTGTGGTCACTCTAATGCTTCTCTGGGCATAGGCAAACTAGTCACGTATCTTGAGCCCAAATGTTTAGGTGAAGCCCTTGCAGATATTCTAATTCATTGTAACATCCACTGCATGCCTGCACCGTGTAAGAGGTTTGGGTTGAGTTGTAAACTGCTTTGCTTTAAGGATAAAGCAGTATAAAAAGCCTTTTCAATAACTACATAAATTCAGTGATTCCTAAGACGTGCCTTTTGCCCTGTCCTGTCCGCTGCGGGCAGAAAGAACAGTGAGAGGGATCAGAAGCGCTGCTGCCCAAGAAAGTCTGTGTATTCTTCCCAACCCCTATTCACTGACCTCCAAATCCGCAGAAGCACTTCCCTACAGTACTTCCAGGCCGCTGTTTCCTCTGCCGTCACAACCATACAGGGCCCCTTTCTGGGAGTTTTATCGTGTATTTGTATTAGGTTAAGGGGGGGGGGGTAAATATGCTTGTTTACCTAGGGCACATCAAAGCGTTAATCCCGTCCTGCTGTTTCCGTTGGCTTCAATGGGTTAATGACAGTGACACATTCAAGGCTGGCTTCACCCTTAGGCAGTCAGAGGGGTAGTGGAGGGGGCAAAAAGCAGATGCAGGCAAAGCAAAATAATAGGTCCTGACACCACATTAACATAAAAAACCATCAGTGCCTACTTTGTTTTATGTAAACCGCACTGATGATAAATAGTGCAGTATATAAGAGATTGTAATAAATACTTTCACCTGCAGACTAGTGAAGGTGGGGAAATTTTAAAATGGCCTATTCAGATGGCCAAATGTCCCCCTTATGACTGTATATGTGAAATGTAGTTAAGTTTGATGATGTTCAGTTATACATTTTTACACATTAGTTCTGAAAGTGGTGTTGAGGTGATCATGATTGTTTTCCTCCCCCCTGATAGTTGACATAAAGGCTACCAGGGGAGCATTCTCATAAATACTTCCCATTCTACGCACAGAACCCAAAAGGCTGGCAGAGCTCCAGAGTCTCAATGCATGGATGAGACAGTGGCGGAAGGAAGAGGGTTTTTGATTTGTTAGGAACTCAGCAACATTCTGGGGAAGACAGACGCTTTTCCAAAGGATTGCTCCACCTTAACAGGGATGGAACTAGACTGTTGCCATTAACCTTTAAAAAAGAGATAGAACAGCTTTTAAACTAGATAATAAGGGAAAGCCGACAGTCACCCAAGAGTGCATGGTTTGGAAGAATGTATCCTTGAAGGATAATAGCAAAAGATTGAATTTAGGGCATAACGACAGAGAGGTTCCAATAAAGACAAAAATAAGCAAAATGCCCTTACATACAGAGCTTAAAGATTCCAAATGATCCCTATCAATAACCAGATTAATATGAATAAAATACAGCCTCTAAAATGCTTGTATGCAAATGCTAGAAGTCTAAATAATAAGATGGGAGAGTTAGAATATATAGCCCTAAATGAGAGGTTAGATATGATTGGTATCTCAGAGATCTGGTAGAAAGAGGACAATCAATGGGACACTGTGATACATGGCTACAAACTATATCACAATGATAGAGTAGATCAAATTGTTGGAGGGGTTGCGCTTTATGTTAGAAAGTAAATTGAGTCATACAGTATTAAAGGTTTATAGAAACAATATATACTATAGAATATGGATCGAAATTCAATGTAAAAAGGGGAAGGTGATGGCATTGGGAGTGTACTATCAAACCCCTGGCCAGAATAAACAAATGGATAACGAAATGCTAAAAGAAATCAAGGAAGCTAACAAAAACTACAGCACAGTAATAATAATGGGTGATTTCAATTACCACAGTATTGACTGGGTCAGTGTCACAGCAGGACATGCTAGGGAGATAAAGTTTCTAGATGAAATAAATGACTGCTTCTTGGAGCAGTTGGTTCATGAACCAGCAAGAGGGGAAACCAATTTGGACCTAGTCCTTAGTGGAACACAAGATCTGGTGCAAGAGATAAGGGTGTGGGGCTACTTAGCAATAATGATCATAGCATGATCACGTTTGATTTAATAAATGGAGGAAGGATAGCAAGGAAATCCAGAGTATTACTTTTTAACTTTCAAAAGGGAGACTATGATAAAATGTGGAAAATAGTTAAGAAAAAAAGTAAACAGAGCAGCTGAAAAGGTTAAAGATTTACATCAAACTTAGTATTTTTAAACAAAGCCAATCTTGGAAGCCCTGACCACATGTATTCTACACTTTAAGAAAAGTGGAAGGAAGTCTGAAAAGCTGCCAGCATGGTTTATAGGTGAGGTCAAGGAGGCTGTTGTAACCAAAAAAGCATCTTTCAGGAAATGGAAAAAGGAGCCAAATGACACAAACTGTAAACATCATAAGCACTGGCTGGTCAGTGTCCTCTTTACTGTGATGGCTTCTCTGACAAAAAATATGCAAATTTGAAAATTTGATTGGTGTTTTTTTTCTATAGATCGGGGTTTTTTTATGGTTTAGGCTTTTTTCCTGGTCGGGTATTTTTGTATTTTTCTGGTTAGATATAAAGCATGAATAAGGCAGGCAAAGAGAGAATTTGAAAAAAAGCTTGCCATGAAAGCATAATGCATAATAAAAACTTTTTCAAGTGTATTCATAGCAAAAAGAATCTGTGAGAGAGTCGGACTATAAGATGATAGAGAGGTAAAAGGGGCACTAAGAGAGGACAAGGCCATAGCAGAGAGACTGAATTAATTCTTTGCTTTAATTTTTACCGAAGAAAATGTAGGGAAGTTACCCATGACAGAAATGGTATTTAAAGGTGATACATCGGAAGAATGGAAAGAAATACCAATAAACCAGGAAGATATATTACAACTATTTGATAAACTAAAGAGTAGCAAATCACCTGGACAGGATGGTAATCATCCAAGGATGTTGGAAGAACTGAAATATAAGATTGCAGACCTACTATTAGTAATCTGTGAACTATCATTAAAATCATCTGTAATACCTGAAGATTGGAGGATGGCCAGTGTAACGCCAGTTTTTAAAAAGGGATCCAGGGGTGATCCAGGAAACTACAGACTGGTGAGCCCGACATCAAGATCAGGCAAAATGGTAGAAAATGGTTATAAAGAACAAAATTACTGAACCTGTAGATAGTCATGGTTTAATCAGAGACAGCCAACATGGCTTTAGCCAAGAAAGGTCTTGTCTTACTAATCTGTTATATTTTTCTGAAGGAGTGAATAAAGGTGAGCCAGTCAATATAGTGTATCTGGATTTTCAGAAAGCCTTTGACAAGGTCCTTCATGAGAAACTCTTGGCAAAATTAAGATGTCAATGGGATAAGAGGCAGTGTACTATTTTAGATCAGGAACTGGTTAAAGGATAGAAAGCAGAGGGTAGGGCAAAATGGCCATTTTTCCCGATGGAGAAAAGTGAATAGTGGAGTACCCCAGGGATCTGTGCTGGGTTGGCTGCTTTTTAACATATTCATAAATGACCTGGAAATGGGAATAATGAGTGAGGTAATCAAATTTGCAGATGACACAAAATTATTCAAAGTTGTTAAAACCCAAGAGGATTGTGAAAAATTGCAAGAGGACCTTGCTAAATTGGAAGACTGGACAGTCAAATAGTAGATTAAATTTAATGTGGATGAGTGCAAAGTTATGCACCCTAGGAAAGAACAACCCAAACTATGGTTACATAATGCAAGGTTCCACATTAGAAAGCACCACCCAGGAAAAAGATTTAGGCGCCATTGTGAATAACACATTGTGCAGTGACAGCCAGGAAGGCAAATAGAATGCTAGTAATCATAAGGAAAGGAATGGAGAATAAAACAAAGGATGACATCATAATGCCTCTGTATCGTTCCATGGTGCGACATGTGCAGTTCTGATAGCCGTATCTTAAAAAGGATAGAGTGGAATTAGAAAAGGTACAGAGAAGAGCCACCAAAATGGTAAAGAGGATGGAAGGATACCGCTATGAGGAAAGGCTAAAAAGGTTAGGGCTCTTTAACCTGGACAGGAGACAGCTGAGGGGAGATATGATAGAAGTCTATAAATTAATGAATGGCGTGGAACAGATAAACGTAGATCGATTGTTTACACCCTCAAAAATTGGAAACACTAGGTGAACCCTCATGCTTGCTTCCCACCACTGCCACCCCCTCTAACACAGACTTCCTGTTTGCAAGGGGACAGAACCAGCTGGTCAGAGCACAGTGCCAACATCACTCAATGGGTCAGAGGTTCTGGTAAGTGCTGCTTTACTGTTTTGTTGTCATTGCCACTGCTACAGGTTCCAGGGACATTTGTAGCAGCAGTGAGAACAGGCCACCCTCTAAAATTTGGTGTGCCTGGCAACTACCTAGTTCACCTAATAGTAGCACCAGCCCTGGGAGGGCACAAAGCTAAAGTTTGTTTTGAGCACCTAATACCTTAGCAACAGCTGTGGACTCACCTCATTCTCTGTGACTCCAGGGCCAATGTCCTGCACTGGCCAGCCTCCCTCATTATATCATGGGAAGCAAGAATCAGGTCCCCTGAACAGGTGATGGGAGGCGCAATAGTAAAATCTAAATTTAGTCAAGGGAAGAAACTTGCTAGTAAATGTGCGGCAAGGACCAGATTAAATCTTCAATATCAATAACATAAGAAAAGCCATATTGTCAGCGGTTTAGAAGAAGGCGACCAGAATGATATGGGGCCTGCAGGGCCATACCAAGCCATAAATGCGACCTGTGCAGTTTACACATCTGGTGCACGCCCCCCTCCCCCTCCACAAATCACAGATTTGGCATTTTCCTCATGCTCAGCTCCTCCCCATCTTAACTCCATGTCCAGCCAGCTTTACCCTGCGCTGCCTACCCTTGCCCAGCCGGTTAATTGAAAAACAAAAATGCGTGGTCTTTCTGACGCCACGCTTGCATGCAGGTCTGAACCCTCCCTCCTCTGCTATATGCTTACGTCAGAGGAGGGAGGGACCAGACCAGCCATGAAAACGCCGGTCTTTGCAACTCCACGCTTGAATGGTTGGTCTGGTTCCTCCCTCCTCTGACATGAGCATACATCAAAGGAGGGAGGGATCAGACCTGCAAGCAAGCGTGGAGACACCCGCAGTTTTCTTTATTTTCAGTTGGACGTCTGCTCTGCTGCTGCTATCACCATTGACAAGAGGAAAAGTGGCGGCAGCGGTGCAAGGGAAGGCAGCATGGGGAAGAGCCGAGGCCGGCATCCCCAAATGCGCCCCTATTTCTTTGCACACTGTGTGGCTGCACTACTTGCACAGGGCTAGGTACGGCACCAGGGGCCTGTTCCAGAAGGCATAGGAGAAAAGACTTGAAGATCTAAGTATGTAGACCCTAGAGGAGAGGAGAGACGGGGGTATATGATACCGATGTTTAAATACTTAAAGGGTATTAATGAACAAACCTTTTTCAAAGACGGGGATGCTGAAATACTTGAGGGCATAAAATGAAGTTGCAAGGGGGTAAACTTAAAAGCAACATCAGGAAATACGTTTTCATGGAAAGGGTGATAGATGTCTGAAAAGCCCTCCTGAAGGAGGTGGTGGGAGCAAAAACAGTGATGGAATTCAAAAAGGCACAGGACAGACACAGAGGATTCCTGTACAGCAAGAGGATGCAATCAAAGCAAACGGAAATAACTTGATAAATAGAGAGGGGGAACCTGCCTGGAGCGACTCGTACAGTACAACCTTAAGCAAAGGCAAGAGGGGAGAATAACTTGCACCAAGCAGCAGGTGCACCCTACAACTCTAGCAGGCCCCTCTAGTTTTTATCTGCCATCATTTACTATATTACCAAAGTCCATTGAGCCCAGCATCCTGTCTCCGATAGTAGCTGGTCTAGTTCACAAGTTCCCCAGTAGATCCCCAAAAAATAGAAAAGAAGTTGCTAGCCTTAGGCTACAGCACTACAAAGGCTACAGAGAACCTTGAAGGCTTCCCAGCCCCAGGCTAACTGACCCGCAAGTGAGAGTCTTGAACTGAATATATTACTTCTCTGTTTAACCCATGCAATTCTCAGAATGGCAACGGGGGCTCTCTGCCAAAAAGAATTAACATTAACCAGGTGGTTGTTGCATGTCTGTAGTATTTATGAGATTGGTGGCAACCATGCCTTTGCGCTGTTAGTCCTCCAGCTATCTCTAGGAAGGCCAAGGTCAGAGATGAGTGGACTTGGAGCGAGGATGTATAGATCAGGAATGTGCAAGCAAGAGAAATTGTTGACGTAAATCAGGGGTGGCCATCTCTGGCCCTGGTGCACCATGATCCAGCCTGGTTTTCAGGATGTCCCTAATGAATATTCATAAGATATTTGCATACATTGGGGCAGTGGATGCAACTATACCTCATTAATATTCATTAGGGACATCCTGAAAACCAGGCTGGATCATGGTGCACTAGGACCGGAGTTGGCCACCCCTGACTTAAAAAAACCCGTCTTGCAAACCAATGGTTACCAAACGTCCTCAGTCTGAGACTAGGGTTCCTGGTCACTTGTCCCCAAGGCCAATTAGATGCCCTAGGGCAACCTTCAGCCTTGTGCCCTCTTGCAATTAACATTTAGACCCCTAGAACCTCCCACAACCCAAAATTTTGATAATTCAACTCAATCGTAAAAATCCTTCCTAGAACAGTCCCATAAAAATGCATATTTGGACATTATACTTTTAAATATTACGCTTTATTTTGTAAATACACATGAGGGAGATCTCCAAAAGCCACTTACAAGGGTAAATGCAGTATTTGCAGATGCCCCATTCTTCCTGCGGGTAAAAGTAGGCACTGACGAGTCTGAGTTTGTGTGGCTGCTCTTTGCTGCCTCCAAGAAGCACCTATCTGCCTAGTGGGTGAGCCGGCCCTGCTTTTCCCCTGCTTAGCCAGACACAGGTACATAGTAGTTTGCTTAGCCTTGATCCTCCCTGCCTGCTCCATTCCTCTCCTGTTTATGGCCTCTTTTCTCAGGCTGATCTAGCTTTCACCCACCCCACTGGACAGAAGGACTATCTCTTAATACCTCATTGGAGGAATTTGTTGTCAGTGGATGTAGTGAAAGCAGTTGGCAGAGGTGGGATTAAAAAAAGTTTTAGACAAGTTCCTGGAGGAAAAGCTCATAAGCAATTATTAGGTAAGCACACTTGGGGAAAGCCTTGGAGT
Source organism: Ichthyophis bannanicus (assembly GCA_033557465.1). Lineage (NCBI taxonomy): Eukaryota > Metazoa > Chordata > Amphibia > Gymnophiona > Ichthyophiidae > Ichthyophis > Ichthyophis bannanicus. The sequence goes on from CM066042.1 coordinate 234,243,218, forward strand.
AAGGAACAAAGCCACTTTTTGGGATCCTGCCAAGTACTTGGGACTTGGATTGGCCATTGTCAAAGATAGGATGCCAGGCTTTATGGACCTTTTGAGTGACTAAGGAGATCTGGATTCGATTCTTATTGGCACTCCTTGTGGCCTTGGGCAAGTTACTTTACCCTCCATTGCCTCGGAAGAAAAGGCCTGGCAATCTACTTCTGGTCATTCCTTGCTAAGAAAACCCAGAGGCTGCTGGGTCACCAGGAGTCAGCAATGACTTGAAAGCACTTAAAAACCCCCAAATCAATGTAAAATATTGTGGGGCTGGTGGTGGAGCTAGATATGCTGGGATCTATAAACAAATTTTGGGATTGGGTGCTGTTCACAGGTCCTCTCTCGATCAGGTCCTGTCTCATCACTGTTCCCCACCCTGGATCATCTCACTCTTGCCTGTTTCCTCATGACCCCTTCCTAGGTCCTTCTTCACACTTCAAGTCCTTGAGCCTCTTTTCCGATGCTCTCTCACCCTTTTAGCCTCCCAAGTCCTCTTCACAACCTTGGTGGGCTAGTCTAATGGGCTAAGAATCAGGGAAACATAGAAACATGACAGCAGAAAAAGACCCCATGGCCCATCTAGTCTGCCCTTCCATATCACCCACTACAAGAGTCCCCTTTTTTCCTTTAGAGATCCTCTGTGTTTGTCCCCTGCTCTTTTGAATTCAGATACTATCCTCATCTCTACCACCTCCACTAAGAGACTATTCCACGCATCCACCACTCTTTCCGTAAAGAAATATTTTTGCATATTACTGCTGAGTTTATCCCCTTTCACTCTCATGCTATGTATCCCCGTAGCAGAGCTCACTTTCAATTGAAAGAGACCCACCTGTGCATTATGCCATGGAGGTATTTCCCACCTGTGCATTATGCCATGGAGGTATTTAAACATCTCCATCACATTGCCCCTATCCAGTCTTTCCTCTAAAGTATACATATTGAGATCTTTAAGTCTATCCTCATATGCTTTATAACGAAGACCTCTGACCATTTTAGTAGCCACCCTCTGCACCGACTCTGACCTGCTTACTGTATATCCTTTTGAAGGTGCGGTCTCCAGAATTGCACACAATACTACAAATAAGGTTGCACCAGAGACTTATACAGAGGCACTGCTAGCCATTCCTGTCCCTATACACTCAAGCATCCTTCTGGCTTTCACAGCCGCCTTTTCAACCTGATTAGCTACTTTTAAGATAATGTACTGCTACCTTTAAGCTACAAACAGAGTTCCTGCTCCTGTGTTGGACTCCGGCTCCAGATTTCCCCTGGTTTTCTGTTTCTTGGGAATGCTAAGTTGGCATTTTAGTTTGCCCTTAGCACTGAAGGCAAATAAACTAGCCTTAGCAGCTCTGCACTCTCTTTTGCTTGTTGTTCTACGGGGCCCCTTCTCAGTAGCTCCCACATCCCAGCTGGAGTCTCCCACAGATATTAAGGAAGAAAAGAGCGGATCATGTTACACCATTACTGAAGGATTTGTATTGGCCTCCTGTGGAATATAGAGGGTCCAATTTAAAATCATAACTCTCTTTTTAAGTGGTAATGTTATAAACTTGTTTCTGTGCATAAAGACTGTTTTACATGTGGAAAAAAGCTTATACGGGGAGTATTTCCTGCAGTCCAACTATGCGGCAGAGGGGCTTGAAAACAGCTGGTGATTCTTTGCATCAGGCTCGTGCAGAGCAGCCAGCCCCGACGTCACCAGGAAGCCCTACAAAGATCTGCGTCTCTACGATGCTTAGCCGTTGGCGCTTTTTCCTGGCGTCTCCTAACGGGCTTGTATGCTCCTTGGGAGTCCCTTAGGAGCAACTTCGGAGCTTAAGGGCTGAGGAATGTTTTGGGATGCCTAGAAGCAAGAGGAAGAAGTCGTCTCTTTGGTTGCCTGCAGTTTCTGGTTCGACAGATAAATGTGGTTTCTACTCCTCTGGCGACATCTCCTGGTACTCTGTTATCTGGTCCCTCAGCAGAGGTGTGAGTTTAAGCTCCCTTGAGCATACTTTGACACCAGGTTTTCTTGACATTTCCACTGTGTCTCAGCCTTGTGAACAGAGTACCAACGGTGAGGCTGGGTTCCCTAAGGCAGTATCTTGGAGGGAGCCCTCTGCCCCATCTGCGGACTCACAAGTTTCTTCGGTGTCACTTTTAGACATTTGGCAGGTTGTTAAACGTACTGAACAGGTTCTTTTAGATACAGTTCCTCTTTTATGCCAGTTCTTAAGTGACGCGGTTATTAAAATTTCAGAAACGGGATGAGAGAATTGGGACTTTGGACTCTCGTTTATCTAATATAGATGCCCAAGTTAAGACTGCTGCCGTACAGACTACTAACACTAAAGATAGTTTATTCCTCCATCAAAAGTTGGAAAATATGATAGAAGTAAGAACTTAAGAGTGCTCAATTTTCCTTGTATTAGCTTATTATCCCCACAGATATTGTTTAGGAAATATCTGAAGGACGTGCTTCTTCTCCCTACTGCTGATTCCCTTGAGATTAATAAATGTCATTATATTCCTACCAAAGTTGCTCAGGTGAATGCAGAGGACCGTGGGTTAGATGCCTTTAAGGACAAGAAAGCACAGTTACTTACCTGTAACAGGTGATCTCTGGGAACAGCAGGAATTAGTCATCACATATGGGTACGTCGGTACCGACGGAGCCCGCGCGGGAAAGCTCCCCAGCTTTTCAGATTAAAAGCTTTTGGGGCCTCCCACTGCACATGCGCGCTGCCTTCCCGCCTTCCTGACCAGCTCTCGTCAGTTCGAGTTTAAAGCTGAGACAATAGAGAGAGAGGACAGGAAGATAGATAGATAGAGATACAACTCCTAGGGGAGGTGGGTGGGTTGGTTGTGATGACTAATTCCTGCTGTTCCCAAAGATCACCTGTTACAGGTAAGTAACTGTGCTATCTCCAGGAACAAGCAGGAATACGTCATCACATATGGGGACTCCCTAGCTAAGATGCCTGGGAGATCCCCCTCCAAGGGTAAACCATCTTCGCATGGATCTCAGGCATCCATCCAGGGAAGGTGGGCAGGAGTTGTTTAAGTATGGAACAGGTGTTTGAGGACAGCCTGACCAAACAAGGCATCCCGGCGGGAGTCCTTGTCCAAGCAGTAATGGGCTGTGAAGGTATGAACCGAGGCCCAAGTGGCTGCTCGACAGATCTGATCTATGGACACAGAGTGAAGATGAGCCATAGAAGTGGCCATGGCCCTCACATTGTGAGCTGTGACATGGCCCTCCATAGAAATGTTCTTACTCTGGTAAGCAAACGAAATACACTGAGCGATCCAATTGGAAAGTGTACGCTTGGTGACTGGAAGTCCCAAATGAGAAGGATCAAAAGCCACGAAAAGTTGGGAAGACTTTCGATGTGGTTGAGCCCTGTTGAGGTAAAAGGCAAGAGCTCTTTTACAATCCAGAGTATGAAGGTTCCTCTCTGCACTGGATGCATGAGGAGCCGGGAAAAAGACAGGTAGATATACCTCTTGATTAAGATGAAAAGGCGAGACCACTTTGGGCATAAAGTGGGGATTCGTCCTAAGGACCACCTTATCATGATGAAACCTAGTATAAGGTGGATGAGCCACTAAAGCCTGCAGTTCACTGATGCGGCGAGCCGAAGTGACTGCAATAAGGAAAACAACCTTCCAGGAAAGAACTTTGAAGGAGGTAGAGTCCAAAGGCTCAAAAGGTGGCTTCATACGCTGACCTAGAACTAGGTTCAAATCCCATGCTACCGGAGGAGGTCGGATGGGAGGTTTAGTTAGAGTCAGGCCTCTCATGAAACGTGAAACAAGAGGATGAGAGGAGACAGGTTGTCCATTTATAGGTTTTAAGGATGCTGCAATAGCACTCAAATGGACCCTTACTGAATTCGTCTTAAGGCCTGCATTTGAAAGATGCAGGAGATAGTCCAAGAGGGAATTCAAAGGAAGTGCTAGAGGGTCAAGACCCTGCTGAGCACACCAAATGGAAAAACGTTTCCATTTGAAAGCATAAGAACGCCTCGTGGAAGGTTTCCTAGAGGCATGAAGGATATCTGTCACAGGTTGAGAAAGATTAAAGTCTTGAAGACTTAGGCCTTCAATAACCAAGCTCTGAGATGTAGGGATTTGGGGTTTGGGTGCCACAAAGTCCCCTCCTCCTGAGACAGGAGGTCTGGCGCAGCTCCCAGGTCCAGGGAGGATCCCTGGGAGAGATGCAGAAGTAGAGGGAACCACACCTGGCGTGGCCAGCGGGGAGCTATGAGGATCATAGTCCCATGATCCCTCTGGAGCTTGAACAGAGTCTTGGATATTAGAGGAATGGGTGGAAAGGCATAGAGGAATTCCTGACCCCAATGCAGGAGGAAGGCAATCGTGGGCCTGAGCTCCCTGACACTGAGTTCTGGAACAGAACCGGGGAAGTTTGGCATTCCACGGACTTGCAAAGAGGTCTATGTCCGGGGTCCCCCATTCCTGAAAGATTCTGCGTATCTGGTCCATATGTAGGGACCATTCGTGTGGAAGCAGAACTCGACTGAGTCTGTCTGCACGAGAGTTTTGAACTCCTGGAAGATACACTGCAAGAAGGTGAATTTGATGCTCTCTGGCGAAGGCCCATATTCTGAGAGCTTCGTTGCAAAGCGACAGAGAGCCTGTCCCTCCTTGTTTGTTTATATAGAACATGGCTACCTGATTGTCTGTCTGAACTAGGACAGTCAGGTTGACAAGGAGGGTATAGAAGACCTTGAGGGCAAGGTAAATTGCTCGCAGTTCCAGGAGGTTGATATGAAGGGTGGCCTCCTGTGGAGACCAAGTGCCCTGAGTGGAGAGGTTCTGAAGATGAGCTCCCCACCCTGTCTGGGAGGCATCTGTTGTGAGGGTTGCTTGGGGCAACAAAGGTTGGAAGGTGGCCCCCAACAACAGATTCTTGGTGGATGTCCACCATTGGAGGGACCAAAATAGACGGCTTGAGGTGAGTATTTGGTCGGAGAGCGCTCCAGATGCTTGAGTCCACTGGGTGGCCAAGGTCCATTGAGCTGCTCTCATATGCAGATGAGCGTAGGGCACCACATGTACCGTGGAGGCCATGTGGCCCAGAAGTCGCAGCATTTCCCGGGCTGTCAAATGACTGCTGGACTGAGCTTGGGAGGCCAAACTCAGCAGGCGTTGGGCCCTGACCTGAGGCAGGTAGGCCCTTGCAGTGATGGTGTCTAACTGGGCCCCTATGAACTCGAGAGACTGAGTAGGGATTAGCTGAGACTTGGGAAGGTTTACTACCAGTCCTAGATATTGCAGAAGACGACTTGTGCGGTCCAGGGAAATTTGGGCCTGGGACTGAGAGGGAGCTCGGATGAGCCAGTCGTCCAGGTATGGGAATATGAAAATTCCCAGGCCTCTTAGAAAGGCAGCTACGACTGCCATGCATTTGGTGAACACTCTTGGAGCAGAGGCTAGACCGAAGGGGAGTACTCTGTACTGGAAATTTTTTCCCTGAAACAGAAATCGAAGGTATTTTCTGTGGGATGGGTGGATGAGTATGTGTGTATACGCATCCTTTAGATCTAGAGAACAAAGCCAATCCTGACTCTGAAGGTATGGAAGGAGAATGCCCAGAGAAAGCATTTTGAATTTCTCCTTGAAAAGAAATTTGTTCAATTCTCTCAGATCCAGAATTGGTCTGAAGCCCTCTGTCTTCTTTGGTATTAGAAAATAAGGGGAGTAGAATCCCGTCCCCTGTTGAAGAAGAGGGACCTCCTCTATTGCCCCCTGGGCAAGGAGGGAGGAGACTTCCTGACCCAAGAGGGCCAGGAGAGATGGGGGAGAATTGAACTGCCTCACTATAGTATAAGGAGGAAGGTCGGAAAAATGGAGTTTGTAACCCTCTCTGATGATAGAGAGGGTCCATTGCTCTGATGTAATTTGCTCCCATCTGGGAGCAAAGTGAGCTAACCTTCCGGGTATGGTGAGGGGCTCTGGTTGTTCTAGAGCCAGAAAAGTTAAGTTCTCTAGGGGCAAGTCAAAACCCCTGAGGGGGTGGAGCCTGCTGAGGCGTAGCAGACGCCGCAGGCTTTGACCTTGCCTGTTTAGGTTGCTGACGTTTAGCAGCAAAACGAGGCTGAGAGGATTGTTGGCCAGTATTTGTAGAAAATCTGGACTTCTTGTAATAAGGCCTCTTAAAAGACTTCTTCTTGGCAGGAGTGGAGGTAGACTTAGAAAGTCTATCTAAGGTGGCATTTTCTGCATCCATTTGAGTGGCCTTAATTTGCCACTCCTCACCAAATAAGTTCTCACCTGTACAGGGCAGATTTCGTAAGCCATCTAGGACCCAAGGTTCTAGATCAGAAGCCTGGAGCCAAGCAAGACGTCGGGCTGCTATAGCAATGCCCGAAGCCCTACCAGCACCCTCAAAGGAATCAAAAGCTGCCCTGTTGGAGAACTTTGAAATATCCAAAAGGTGTTTCACTAAGGAAATGAACTGCTCCCTCTTATCCTCAGGGATAAAGGGGGAAAAATGCCCATGTAAAGACTATAGGAATTAATCCTGGCTATAAGCATAGTAGCCTGGAAAATTTTCCTGCCAAAAGAGTCTAGAGTCTTACATTCTCGCCCTGGAGGAGTAGAAGAGTGCCTTTTGGTACTCTTTATCTTCTTCATTGCAGACTTCACCACAATAGAATGGTGAGGCAACTGGGTTTTTTGGAAACCAGGAGAAGGGGGGACACGGTACATGGTGTCCAACCTGCGAGAAGAAGGAGACAATGTTAGAGGAGCCTCCCATAAGTCCATCAAGTGTTCTTGAAGGATTTCATGGATAGGCAGGGTGACTGCCTCTTTAGGAGACTTAGAGTATCCTAAAATATCCAGTTTCTTTGATCTGGGTTCCTTTTCAGAGGATGAAGCAATAGAAAGACCTTTAGCCATTTCTATGATGAAGTCCTGAAAGGACAAATCCTCTGGTGGAGACATTCTCCTGTTAGGAGAAGAAGGCTCCTCAGGAAGATCAAGGGAGAACTCATCAGAATCATCAGAGGAGTTAAAATCCTCTGAAGAAGCAGAGTATCCTCTATGTGCTTCCAACGCACGATACGCATACCGTTCGGTATCGACATCGGGCGTACCGGGTATGGGATCGGTATCGGGCAAAAGCCCGGATCCGGCATGCGGAACCGATCTGCGTTTGGAAGACGATGGCCTCGGTTCCGGTATGGAAGCCATTACCGGAACCGGAACCGGTACCGCTGGCTGCGGTACCGAGGGCGTAGCAGCATTAATAAAAGCCAGAATGGCCTGCTGCATGACTTGGACAGTATTGCCCATAGACGCCACTGCTGCCTGGATGTCGGTACCGGTATGGGCCGGTACCCACGAGCAGTACAACAGGTGATCTGTCGAGGCCGCGCCATCGATGTCAACCTGTGACCCCATGATTGCTTTGGAGGCCGGAGCCTCCCGCCGGGGTTTTTTGGCCTGGGCAGAATCCTCGAACTCAGAATTGAGAGCCTCTCGATCTTTAGAAAGAGATTTGCTTTTAGAGGATTTGCTCACTGGAGTTTTGGTTACCTGAGATCCATCCGGAGAGGAAGACCTGGATGACTGTGATGCTTCTGAAGGAAACAGCACATGGAACTTGTTGGCCCGGTTCTGCAATCCACGTTTCGACATCTGGGAGCAGGATGGGCAGTCCGGTATGGAATGGTCAGGTCCTAAACATTTAAGACACCATTCATGGGTGTCTGTAAGAGGAATGACAGCACTGCACTTGGTACACTTTTTAAAACCAGGAACTGGCTTCTCCATGAGGAGAATTTGTGTAGGCCTGAAGGCCTAACAAAGTACCAAGCTGTGCTGAAGAAAAGAAAAATTTTTTTTTTTTTTTTAAAAGAAAGAAAGAGAGACCGGCAGTACCGGTTTCAGAATGGGGAAGGCAGGTACGCGGTCTAAAGAAAACAATAAAATTAACAATTTCTTCAGCGGTGACAGGAACACGACCTGCTGGCTCCGCGGAAAAAAAGAAACTGACGAGAGCTGGTCAGGAAGGCGGGAAGGCAGCGCGCATGTGCAGTGGGAGGCCCCAAAAGCTTTTAATCTGAAAAGCTGGGGAGCTTTCCCGCGCGGGCTCCGTCGGTACCGACGTACCCATATGTGATGACGTATTCCTGCTTGTTCCTGGAGATTACTTTTGATTTGATGGCTTTTTTAGAAGGTACTCAAGATGTTATTTCTACTAGGGCCACATTGTTGGTAATCCTTGTTTCAGAGGGAGATAAAATTGCTATTCTTAAGGCTTATTTTAGGAAGAAAGATATCTCCTATTGTGGTGATAAATTGGCTGTTTTTCCAGATGTTTCTCATGCTACACAACTACGGAGAACATCTTTCTTGCTCTTCAAGCTAGAGTACTTGCTCTGGTGCTACCTTCTGGGTGCTGGGGGTACTTGCTCTGGGTGCTACCTTCTTCTTGTGATACCCATGCAAGTGCCTGGTTTCTTTTGGGCAAGATAAATATGTTTTTCTATCACCTCCAGATTTAGAAAGATTACTTATTGACAAGGAAAAGATATAATGGATTTCTTTTTTTTTCTGTTGCTTATATTAGGTTCTAATGGATTGGGGTTTTGTGTTTAGATGGGCTGAATACTGACAGGGTTTTTTTTCAGTATTGATATTGATCTCTTGTCTGAGTTTTCTTGTTTAATTTTGTGGTTTGCATTTCTCCCCGAGAAGTGGGCTAAGATCTTGTACTTATTTCCTTCTTTTGTAGGAAATTGTGTAAGGGTTTATTTTGTTTCTGAATACTTTTGGTATTGTATAATGTTGACATGTCTAAATAAAGAAAAAAAAACCTTTTACAAACTTCCGTAGCCAAATAATCATTAAGAAGCACCTGTGCCAAATGATTGTATGTATGCGTGCACTGTTCATAGGTGCTCCTGGGGGTTGTAGGTTCAGTGGAGTTGCAGTATACAGGTACATGCATATTTTATAAAACACACAAGTACATGGAGTATAGAGTTGGGCCTGAGCATTTGCACACTATTAATTATAGTTTTGGGAACCTATTTTATAAAGGGCACATAGGTGTCTATGTTGTCTTTATAAGACAGGCATAAAATAGATACCTTTGCATTCCATGCAGGTTTCATGTTATAAAAAATGCAATGTGTGCCTTCGAGTCAGTCCCGACTCCTGGCGACCCAGAAGCTCCTGGGTTTTCTTGGCCCGACTCCTGGTGACCCAGAAGCTCCTGGTTTTCTTGGCAGTGTCACCAGAAGTAGATTGCCAGGCCTTTCTTCCGAGGAAATGGAGGGTTAAGTGACTTGCCCAAGGCCACAAGGCATGCTAGTGGGAATCAAACCCTGGTTGCTTGGTTACCAAGCCAGTTGTTCTAACCACTAGGCTACTCCTCCACTCCCTCATGTTATAAAACCAAACCCTAAATCAGGGGTCTCAAACTCAAATTGCTTTGAGGGCCGAATGAGGACTTGTAAAGTAACCCGGGGGCCGCATAAGACACGGGCCTCATTTGCATAAGGGGCCTCATTTGCATAAATATTTGCATAATGTTGCATAATGAGTGCATGGATAAAGAAAGACTAGAAAATTTCTATATTACTATAATCCAGTGCCAACCGCCAGGCACATTAGGAACTACTACTAACACTGCCCATTTGGAACCCATAGCAAACCCCCCGTATCATAACAGCACTACCAGGACTCACAAAGCACCAGACCCTACCTATCAAAAGGCAACACTGCAAATATTAAATCAATACATTTCAGAGAACAATACATGACCTACTGGGAAAAGAGAACAAGTAGCAATGTCAAATAGGAATTACACAGAATACCTCAGCACTGTAGAAATAAAACTATAAATAATTTCTTGTACCAAAGCACAGACATTAATGATGCACATTTCCCAGAGCTGACATATTCCAGTTAATAAATTCAAAATAAAGAGATATTTTCTACCTTTTGTGCATTTTTTTTCAGTTGCAATTGCTCCAGCCACTTCTGGTTTCTTCGTGTCTTCTGCTATCTCCATCGTCTGCTGTCCATTTGTCCTTTCTTCTCTCTTCTAGTTTTTTTCCATTCTCTCTCTCTACATCTGCTTTAACATACTAATCTTTCTCCTTTTGCTCTTTCCTCATTCCTATTTCATCCACTCAAATTTTACCCCTCCATCCTCAATCCCCACTTACTCTCCCAATACCTGGCCAATTGTAGATTTGTCTTCTCTTCCAGACAAAATATTTTTCCCCTCTCCATTTCACTTTCCCAGCTCCATCCCATTCTAATCCTCCCCCAACATCAGCTCCCTTCTAGTTCCAGCCCCACCCAGCATCTGCTCCTTTCTAGTCCCTGCATCAGTCCATTTCCAGTCCTATCCTAGCCTCACCATCAGCCCATTTCCAATCCTAGCCCCCCATCAGCCCATTTCCAATCCTAGCTCCCTCCCCTCACAGCCCCTGTCCATTCCAAGCCCCCCTCCCCATCAGCCATTTGCAGTTCAAGCCCCCCTTCCACTCAGCCCATTTCCAGTCCTAGCAACCCCCCCAGCCCATTACCAGTCCTAGACCCCCCATAGCCCATAACCAGTCCTAACCTCCCCATAGCGCACTTCCAGTCTTACCCCCCCATCACCCCATTTTCAGTCTTACCCCCCCCATAGCCCATTACCAGTCCTAGTCCCCCCCATAGCCCACTTGCAGTCGTATCCCCCATCACCCCATTTTCAGTCTTACCTCCCCTCATAGGCCATTACCAGTCCTAACCCCCCAAAAAGCCCACCTCCAGTCCTAACCCCCATCACCCCATTTTCAGTCCTAGCCCCCACCATAGCCCATTACCAGTCATAACCCCCCCCTGCCAATAGCCCACTTCCAGTCCTAACCCCCATCTGCCCATTTCCAGTCCTAGCCCCCACCATAGCCCATTACCAGTCATAACCCCCCCCTGCCAATAGCCCACTTCCAGTCCTAACCCCCATCTGCCCATTTCCAGTCCTGGCCCCCACCATAGCCCATTACTAGTTATAACCCCCCCCAGCCCATTACCAGTCATAACCCCCCCTGCTAATAGCCCACTTCCAGTCCTAACCCCCATCTGCCCATTTCCAGTCCTAGCCCCCACCATAGCCCATTACCAGTTATAACCCCCCCCCAGCCCATTACCAGTCATAACCCCCCCCCTCCCCCCTCTGCCAATAGCCCACTTCCAGTTCAGTCAGCCCCTCCATAGCTCATTACCGGCCAACAAAAAAACCCCAACACCCTGGCTTCTGCTGCTGCCGTTGCCGCCGTGGCAGCAGCAGAATCAATTGTCAAATTTAAAAAAAAAACTGACTTCTGCTGCTCAAGCAGCTGTCCTGCGGCCCCTTTCCCTCTGCCCGGAGATCCGACTCTGCTCTATCAGCGGCGTGCTTTTCAAGCCGCGACGAGAGTATTCCCCTCTCGCGCGGTTTTTCAAGCCGCGCGAGAGGGGAATACTCTCTTCGCGGCTTGAAAAGCACGCCGCTGAGAGCAGAGTCGGATCTCCGGGCAGAGGGAAAGGGGCCGCAGGACAGCTGCTTGAGCAGCAGAAGTCAGTTTTTTTTTTTAATTTGACAATTGATTCTGCTGCTGCCACGGCGGCAACGGCAGCAGCAGAAGCCAGGGTTTTGGGGGATTTTTGGTTTTCCGCCGTCGCGGGCCGCACAAAGTTGTCTCGCGGGCCGCATGCGGCCCGCGGGCCGCGTGTTTGAGACCCCTGCCCTAAATGCTGTGGTGTGATGAATAGCCCACCACTGTTTTTACATTGGTTGAACACTAGAGGGAGAGCAAGAGCATGTAGCAGAGCCCAGAGAGAAAGTGAACCCATGGGAGCACTGGGAGTTGTAGTTCCTGGGAATCCTGAATAAACAAGGGAGCTCACAGAGGCAAGCAGTCTCAGCCCCAAGTGAAGGCAATTAGGAACTTGCAGATACTTAGGCAGTCTGCTGGTGAATGAAAGAAAAGACCAGACTGTTTGCAGAGAGAGGGGACGGCTAAGAAATATAGAAACATGATGGCAGAAAAAGAACATATAGCCTATCTAGTCTGCCTTTCCATATCAACTACTATAGTCCCTTTTTTTCCTTTAGACATCTTCTGTGTTTGCCCTCATGCTTTCTTGAATTCAGATACTGTTCTCATCTCACTACCTCCACTGGGAGACTATTCCACACATCTACCAGTCTTTCCATAAAGAAATATTTCCACATATTACTCCTGAGTCTATCCCCTTTCACTCTCATCCTATATCCTCCAGTTGTAGAATTTACTTTCAATTGAAAGAAAGAGGCTCTCCTCCGCTGTATTTATGTCGTGGAAGTATTTAAACATCTCTATCATATCTCTTCTATCCCGTCTTTATACATATTCAGATCTTTAAATCTGTCTCCATATGGTTTATAATGAAGGCCACTAACCGTTTTGGCAACCACCCTCTGCACCAACTCCATCCTGTTTATATCCTTTAGAAGGTGCGGTCTCCAGAACTGCACACAAGACTTATACAGAGGCACTATCACCTCCTTTTTTCTGCTGGCCATTCCTCTCCCTATGCACCCAATCATCCTTCTGGCTTTCGTCGTCACCTTTTCTACCTGTTTAGCCACTTTAAGATCATCAGAAACAAACAATCATGCCCAAGTCCCACTCTTCTTTCAAGGACAGAAGTACGTCACCCCTTATACTATACAGCTCCCTTGGAATTTTGCAGCCAAATACATGATTCTGTATTTTTTAGCGTTAAATCTCAGCTACCAAAAATTTTTGACCATTCTTCAAGCTTAACTAGATCTCTCCTCATGTTATCTACTCCTTCCTGGGTGTGTATTCTATTGCAGATTTTGGTATCATCTGCAAAGAGGCAAACCTTACACAACAGCCCTTCTGCAATATCACTAGCACAAATGTTAAAAAGAATCAGACTAAGGACAGATCCCTGCGGCACACAACTGGTAACATCCTTCTCTTCAGAGTGAGTTCCATTTACCTGTACCATTTGTTGCCTCCCACTCAACCAATTTCTAACCTAGTTAGTCACTTTAGGGTCCATCCCTAGCGTGCTCAATTTCTTTATAATTCGCCTGTGAGAAACGGTTTCAAAGGCTTTTCTGAAATCTAAGTACACTACATCTATGGTGCTCCCTTGGTCCAACTCTCTGGTCACCCAGTCAAAGAAATCAATCAGATTTGTCTGAATAGAGTATAGCTTGGTCTAATTACATCCCTGTAATGGAAATGTTATTGCCTGTCTGGAAAATGTACTTGGGAAAGTTAACTAAGTTTTTGATATAAATTATTTGAGTTTGCTCTTTAATAATACAATCTATAAGTTTGATATTTAAAGCCATAGGCTGCAGTTTGGTCAAGAGAGGGCCTGGTAAACATTATGATTTGAGGGAAGCACTTGGAATTAAGTTGTACAGATGGTTTTATAAGTGGATTTATATTAGGTATGCAAAGTTATTAGTAAGATGTCTATGGAGAAGCTTCCAATTTAACCTTGTTAAAACAAAGTGTGTAAAGATTACACCAGTGTCATTTTCATGCATGGTAAGAGTAGTTACTCACCTGTAACAGGTGTTCTCCAGGAGCAGCAGTCCTCACATATGGGTGACGTCGGCGCCAATGGAGCCCCCGTGCGGAGCATTTCCCCAGCTTTCAAGGAAAGCCTTTGGGAATGCAGCGCACATGCGCAGTCCACTTCCCACCCAAGGGTGCCATCTTGCTCGATGACATAGCTAAGAGACAGCAAAAAAACAAAATGAAGTATATGACTGCAACTCCAGAGGAGGGGGGAGGGTTGTGAGGACTGATTCCTGCTGCTCCTGGAGAACACCTGTTACAGGTGAGTAACTACTCTTTATCCAGGACCAAGCAGGAAGTCAGTCCTCACATATGGGACTCTCCAGCTCTAGGCTACCGGGAACCCTAAGCTGAAAAAATGGCTCCCTCTCAAGAGCCTCAGCATTCGTGATAAGCATATCCTCTGAGATCGCCCCCCCCCCCCCGTACCGTAGCCCAACACAAGGGCCGGAGGGTAGGAGTTGTCTAAACCTCAAAGAGATTACGGAGTACCGCCTGACTGAAAGCACTGTCCCTTTGGGACTCTCTCTTGAGGCAGTAGTGGGCTGCAAAAGTCTGGCTTGAAGACCAAGTAGCGGCCTGGCAGATGTCTGCCAACGGAACAGAGCGGAGATGAGCTACTGACGCGGCTTTCGCCCTGACACGGTGGGCCGTGACTCGACCCTGCAAGGGGAGGTCGGCTGCCTTGTATGCCCAGGCGATACAAACTGCTACCCAAGTGGACAACGTACGCTTGGAGACAGGTAACCCCAGTTTATTAGGGTCAAAGGAGATGAAGAGCTGAGTGGCCCTTCGATGCCCTCTCGTACATTCTATGTAAAAAGACAACGCCCTCTTACAGTCCAAGGTATGCGGCCTGGGAAAGAAGGTCAGAAGAACTACCTCCTGGTTGAGGTGGAAAGAGGAGACCACCTTTGGAAGGAACTTCAGGTGGGTCTGTAGGACCACCCTGTTCCTATAGAACCGTGTGTACGGTTTATCAGAAACCAGAGCTTGTAGTTCACTCACACGTCTGACCGAGGTAAGAGCTACCAGGAAGAGTGCTTTCCAAGAAAGGAAGCGCAAATGGCAAGTAGCCATTGGCTCAAACGGTGGGCGAGTAAGTTGCTGCAAGACCACGTTCAAATCCCACTCAGTCATTGGTGGACGAACCGGAGGCTTGAGAAAAAGCAGACCTCTGAGGAAGCGGGACACCAAGGGATGAACCAACAGAGACTGTCCCTCCACCGGTGAGTGGTGCACTGATAGAGCACTGAGATGGACCCCAACAGAGTTAGACTTAAGGCCTAGTTCTGACAGGTGAAGTAGATACTGCAGTACTACTGGCACAAGGCAAGAGAAAGGATCTTCATTGCGCTGAGCACACCATAGTGTGAACCTATGCCACTTAAGGGCACAGGAATTTCTGGTGGACTGCCTCCTAGAGGCCAAAGCCACCTCTTCAACCTCCTTAGGTAGAAGCAAGGGAGCTAGCACTATCCTTTCAGCAGCCAGTCCATCAGATTGAGGGACCTGAGATTGGGGTGCAGAAAGGAACCCTGATCTTGAGACAGGAGATCGTGTTGCAACCCCAGAGGGAAAGGAGTTTCCACCGCCAACTGCAGCAGAAGTGGAAACCACGGTTGCCTCGGCCATCTGGGGGCTACCAGAATCACCAAGGCCTTGTCCCGGAGAATCTTGAACAGAGTTCGGGCCACCAGGAGCGTGGGACGAAACGCATACAGGAGGCCCGTAAACCAAGAGATCAGAAAAGCATCTGCTGCCATTTTCAGGGGATGCGGCTGTCTGGAGCAAAACCTGAGCAGCTGACGGTTCAGTGGACTTGCAAAGAGATCGATGGATGGAAGTCCTCATCTTAGGAAGATCTGCTGGACCACCAATGGATTCAACTGCCATTCGTGGGGCCGGAGAATCCTGCTTAGCTTGTCTGCTAAGACGTTCTCCTGACCTGGTAGATAAACTGCTTTGAGAAACATGCCTTGTTTGACTGCAAAGGAGCAAAGGGCCTGCGCCTCCTGACATAGGAGCCTGGACCCCGTGCCCCCTTGCTTGTTCACATAGAACATTTCTACCTGATTGTCCGTCTGAACTAAGACAGACTGGTAAGAGAGGGCATGAGAAAAAGTCTGTAGAGCCAAGCGGATTGCTCACAGCTCCAACAGATTGATCTGTTGTGTGGCCTCCTGAGGAGACCAGAGGCCTTGAGTGCACGTGCCCTGGCAATGTACACCCCAGCCCTTTAAGGAAGCATCGGTCATCAGCACCCTTGTGTGTGCTGGAGCCTGAAAAGGTACCCCCCTGAGAAGGTTTGGGAGATGTAGCCACCACTGCAAGGAGTCCAAAAGTGGCTTGGACACCTTTACTCTGTCTCGGAGGTCGCCTGTGGCCTGCGCCCACTGAGCTCTGAGGCACCACTGAGCAGCCCGCATGTGCAGACGGGCATTCAGAGTCACATGTACCGTGGATGCCATGAGGCCCAGAAGCCGCAGGAAGTGCCTGGTGGAGACCTGAGAATAGCTTTGGAACTGGTTCGCCAAGTCCATCATTCTGTGGGCCCTGTCCTTGGGCAAGTAAGCTCTTGCCTGCAGGGTGTCTAATCTTGCCCCTGTAAACTCTATGTTCTGTGAGGGGAGCAAAGTGGACTTTGCATAATTTATGACAAAGCCCAGATGCTGAAGAAGAGAGACAGTGTGAAGAGTGGCTTGTCTGGCCTCCTGCAGAGACTGGCCCCTGATGAGCCAGTCGTCCAGGTATGGAAAGACAAAAATTCCCTGATTCCTGAGATAGGCCGCCACCACCGCCAGGCATTTGGTGAAAACCCTGGGGGCAGAGGTTGGCCAAAGGGAAGTACCCTGTACTGAAAATGGTTTCCTTCCACCACAAATCTGAAATATTGTCTGTGGCCTGGGTGAATGAGGATGTGCATATAAGCATCCTTTAGGTTTAAGGAGCATAGCCAGACTCCCTGCTGGAGGTAGGGCAGCAGTATCCCAAGGGTAAGCATCTTGAACTTTTCCCTCTCCAGAAACTTGTTAGGTTTCGCAAGTCTAGGATAGGTCTGAGGCCTCCTGTCCTTTTTGGTACCAGGAAGTACCTGGAGTAGAAGCCTTGCCCTTTCAGGTGGTGAGGCACCAGTTCCACCGCCTGTTCCTTTAAAAGACTTGCCAACTCCTGAAGGAGGGGGTTTCTGTGCAGAGGGAGTCTTGGAGGCTCCCCTGGAAAGTAGGAGGGGGGTAGCTGGTGGAAGTGGAGCATGTAGCCCTTTTGGACTATGCTGAGTACCCAGGTATCCCCTGTGATGGCTGGCCACCTGCAGGCATACAGGGTCAGCCAACCTCCTGTGCCAAGTGGAGCCAGCTGTGGAGAAGAGGCTATGCTGTGGGGGCCAAAACCCCGCTCCCTGCTGTGCAGGAGCCGGAGCTGGCGGCTTGGGGGCCCAAGCCCCTGCCCCTTGGCCTGCTGGGGAGCTGGAGAGGCCTGATATTGAGGGTAGGATTTGTAGGCAGCACCCTTCCTCGGGAAAAAGGGCTTCTTTCCTGAGCCCTTCTTTTTTTGAGAAGGGGCAGAAGTCTTCCCGGACAGCCTTGTCCTGGTGAGAGTCTCAGTCTCGATTTCTGCAGCCTTTTCAGTCATGGGCTTACCGAAAAGCTTTTCACCTCGGCAGGGGACATCGATCAACTTGTCCTGTACCCATGACTCCAGGTCTGATGACATGCACCGATGCCGGCCGCGGCTACCGGGCCGAAGCCATCATAGGCTGCTCGAGAGATAAACTTTGAGCACTCTCGGATCCCTGTTGACAAAGCCTTGAACCTCTGCAAAGGTTCATCGGAGAGGCCAGCTGAGAACCCGGCAATCTCCTTTGCCAGGTCTCTTAGGTACATGCCCATGTACAGCTGGTAGGTCTGGACACGGCAAGATAGCATAGAGCCCTGGAAGCACTTTCTACCGAGGGCATCCAGGTTCCGGGCCTCCCGGCCAGGGGGCACCAAGGGGTGCATGGCCAATTCCACAACCATGGAGGTGTGCGGTAGCTGCGCCTTTTGGAACCCAGGGCTCTTAGGGATTCGATAAATGGAATCAACCTGTTTGCTAAGAACCGGTGCCGAGGCCGGTGCCTCCCACATATGGAAGAGCAGCCATTCCAGCATCGGAGGAACCGGTACAGTAAAGGCTTCCTTTGGAGGAAAGTCATACTGGAGGGCATCGAGCTCCTCGGCTCGAGGCTCCTCCTCGGCGTCCGCAGGGAAGTCCAAGGCTTTGGCCATGTCCCTCACGAAGTCCGAGAACCAGGTATCCTCTGGAGGGAACCTTCTCCAAGGCTCGGACTCCGGTGAGTCCGAAGGGACGCACCGGGTCCGGAAGGTGTCCGGGGACTCCTCGTCCTCCATCTCCCACGCCGACTCCTCCAAGGAGGAATCAAGTGGCTCCGGCCGTGTGGGCCTCGGTGCCACCCGCCCCGACGCTGAGGGTATAGGCGTCGATGGCCTCGGCCCCGCCCGGGAGATCGAGGGGGACCTTGACCGAGGATCGACTTGAGACTTCATTGACTCGAGGATCGGCTCGGTCTCTGGGGTTGACTTGGACGACAAGGTCCCGGTGGTTGGAGCGGATGCACCAGTCAGACCGGCGATCAACACTCGCTGCTGTTCCATGAAGGCAGCCAAGCTTCTCTCCAAGGCCGTCAACCTGAGTCCAAGCTCAGGAGACTCAGCAGCCCCCGACTCGGGCCCCGATGGTGTCGGGCCCGATGTCGGCTCCCCTGGAGGAGAGTCCACGAGGACAACAGCACTTATGTGGCTCGGGGACTCCAGCTCCACGCGAGGTAACTTGGACGGCCTCTCTGACTCCGAGAGCCCGGGGCGGCGGTCAGGGCTACGTGACCTGGGCCTCGAGGATCCAGGAGCCTCCACCGATGCCGCCCTCGCGAGCTTCTTCTTCCTTCTGTGCTCCCAGGTGGGAGACTCCCTCTCAGAGGAACCCCGACGGCACTCGGGGTCAGACTCCCAAGATGTCGAGGCCTCTGATGAAGTCCGGGCCCGGCCGGACGCGTACTCTGAGAAAATTCTCTCACGTTGATGCTGACGACTCCGAAGCACCTTTGACGACATTTTGCCGCATGGGCCACAGGCCAGCGAGTCATGGTCTGGCCCGAGGCAACGGAGGCAGCAGTCATGTGTGTCGGTGAGAGACATAAATTTCTTGCACCGCTCACACTTTTTGAACCCGCTGGCAGCCATCGGCGGGAAAAAGGGCCCCTGCAAGGTCAAAAGACCAGGCTGCCAGTGAAAGCACAAAAAGAGCGCAAACGCTAGTCACGAAGGACAAAAAACGAAAATCAAAACTCCGGACTCGATACCGGTGTACCGAGCCCAGGCGGGAAGGGGAACCGGCGTCAAACCGGATCATAAAAAAGCCAAAATAGCTGAAAAAAATCTACTTTTCCGGGTGAGATGAACTCACGTCCGTTGGGCTCCGCGGAAAAAGAAAGACTGAGCAAGATGGCACCCTTGGGCGGGAAGGGGACCACGCATGCGCGCTGCATTCCAAAAGGCTTTCCTTGAAAGCTGGGGAAATGCTCAGCATGGGGGCTCCGTCGGCGCCGACGTCACCCATATGTGAGGACTGACTTCCTGCTTGGTCGTGGAGAAAAGGAGTTTAGTGTTGCGTTCCTCCCCCAGAGAGCTAACCCAGAAGGTACCTTTACACACAGCATTTGCATATGGGGTCATTCTAGATTTAATAAATATACTGCAGCCTTATATACTGGCTGGGAGAGTGCAGTCATCCAGCAAGCTTTGCTGGCAATACCTTCCTGCCTTGCTATCTAGAAATTATGTTTCCCTCCTTCCCTTTAAGAGGTTTAAGCACCTATAAAGCTACAATTATCTCAGGGGTGGGTGGAATTTGGGGAGGGAGGGAGGGAAAGAAGACTTATTAAAAGTTGGCTGCTACCCAGTGCCTTGTCCTGTGCTTCTAAGGTAAAGTCTTACCAATTTCCTGGGTGATTCACACAGCCCTTGGTTTGATAGAAGGGGCCTTTTAAATTGCCCCTTTGATCTGTCACTTGCCTTTAACACCTATATAAGGCAACTTCACAGATCTTTTGTCTCCTAATTGGAAGGGCTCTTTGAAAAGACCACTAGAAACAAGATTATTTTTCTTTCTACTCGGAGACTATTCTACTTGTATGCTAAGCCATATTCTGATTTGATTTAAGTAAAAAAACTCTAGAAACAAATTTATTTCAGTAACTCTTTACTCTATTTTACTTTCTAGGTTAAGCTAAACTCTGATTTGATTTATGTATCAATCTGTTTATTAGAAATTGAATATCAAAAATCCACACATAAACAGAACAAGTAATGCCGCTCTCAAAGGAAACAAATATCAAAATCAGAAATACATTTTCCAAAAACACAGTAATGAAAAGCAGTAGCCCACATAATGGTGAACTGATGCCCTAATTACAAATAGAGAAAAAGAAAAACTAAGAAATTAAGAGGTAATACACCTCCAAAATTAACAGGCTCACACAAAACAGAGCAGATCAACTTCATCCCTTCCTATCAGACAAAAAGCTTTCTAATTGAGCAACATCAGAAAATACATAGGTACAATTCTGAAAAACAATACATGTACATGGAAATCTTAAGAAAAATGTAGCACCCAGCCCAATTACTCTAGACTTTAATGCAAGAAACCCCTTCCTCCGGACCTGGGTAGACTTAGAAACATCAGAAAATACGTAAAGTTTATAACCACAAAACAACTTCTCTTTATTTTTAAAGTAAGCTTTCAAAACCCAAATTTAATCTGTAGAAGAAAGAAAAGAAACCAACAAGGTGGCCCTTTTTTCAATCTTATCAGATGAATCTTCCAAGTCCTTATCAATATCGATAGAAATAACATCCACCCCACCTTCAACTTTATCAATCTGGCATTTCCCTGCTGGAATATAATAACAAGATTGCACAGCAATTTTATCTGTAAATAGTAAAACTTCATGAAAATACTTATCGAGCAAAATCTGAGCAGAAAGCAACGATAACATAGGAAAATACAAAAAACGGAGATTCAGCGCCCTAGTGCTGTTCTCCAGTGATTCCAATTTATACTGAATAGTTAAGAAGTCTTTAATAGAGGCAAAGCTGAAGTTCTGTAATTGCAAAAGCTGCTTATTCATCACTGAAATTGAATTTACCACCTCAGTCAACTGAGCATCTACCTCAGCAAACTTCCGATTAGACTCCTGCATATAAACACAAAGAATCAAATGATGAAGAGACCTTAACATCAGTATTGGCAATAGCAGTCCATAAATCCTGAGGAGTAATCGAAGTTTGTACTGCAGCAGGAACCACCACAGGGTCTGGTAATTGAGTCGGGGAGTAAGAAGCTAGAAGAACCTTATTAAAATCACTGGGATAGGAGGGAGAGGAGGAGTCCGCTCGACGGAACTCAAAGATGCCCCTTCAGTGGGAGAGCCTAATTCAGGCAGAGTTAAGAAATGTTTATCAAGAGGCCCAAACACCTTACCATCCCCCTTATTCACCGAGCCCTTATCTTCCATCGTTTTTTTAACCTTTCGTTTCCCCATAATCTCGATTAAGAAACAACTAACACTAAACTCAAACCACTATTACCACCAAATGAAAGGTATACTTTACAAAAACGCCAATGGACGCCGAAGGGGCACCAAAGGGGCGTGTCCTGCCCCTTTGGCCATGCCCCTTCGGGCCACAGCCCACTCTGATTTGATTTAAATGAAAAGCTCTCTAGATACAAATTTATTTCAAAGTCTATTTACTTTTATTTTATGTTTTATGCTAAGATATAATCTGCTTTGACTTAAATGCAAAGCTCACTGGTGGTACTAAGACCTGAGTGACTTAGCAAAAACACTAAATTCTAAAATACACAGATTTATCAGCTTTAATCCCAAGAAGTCCCTTTTACCCCAAGATTTAGAGTTTATTCCAGAAGATTATACTCACAAGTGTAGATCTACTTCCAGTTGTAGCAGTCCCTTTTGGTAGTCCTTCATTTTACTGAAGTCAGTGTTTTTGAAGTCTAGGACTTTGTTTGCTGTGATTGGACTCTGCCTTGGCTTTTACCTCAAACCACACACTGCTGCCCTAGTGGGCTCCCACACGGACATTCAACACTCTTATCTCCATTGGTGAGCACTAAATCCAGCATCAAACTTTCCCTGGTTGGTTCTATCACCAGTTGTCTAAGCAGTGCTTCTTGGAAGGCATCCACAATCTTTTTACTTCTTTCCAGATTTGCAGAAGGAATACACCAATCCACATCGGATAGATTAAAGTCGCCCAATATGATCACTTCCCCCTTCAAGGCTATCTTTGCAATATCACTGATCAAGTCTCTGTCCATTTGCTCAGTTTGAGTTGAAGGCCTGTAGACTACACCAGTGTGGATGATAGTGCCATCTTCTCTTTCCAACACAATCCATGGGGCTTCTTCTTTTCCCCATGTCCCCTGCATTTCAGCAGCTTTAATATTGTTTTTGACATATAGAGCTACTCCTCCTCCTTTTCTGCCTTCTCGATCTCTTCTAAATAAATTAAAGACAGCTATGGATATATCCCATTCATGTGACTCATTAAATCATGTTTCTGTAATGGCCACAATATCCAAGTCCATTTCCACCATCAGGGCTTCCTGGTCATGAATTTTGTTGGCTAGACTTTGAGCATTTGTGCTTATTGCCTTCCAGCAATTGCTGGTTGGCTTGCTTGTATTTTGGATGGATTTTGTTCCATACTCTTCTTCCCTCTTGTCATTGATATGTGGATTAATATGATGACTATTACCAATGTTATGTTCTTGCTAGGAGTGATATCCTGATGTTGTTGTTCCCATCCATCCCCCCTTTCCCTAGTTTAAATGCTTTTCCAGATATTGCCTGAATTTTTCACTTAGGATCATTTTTCCTGCCACAGAGAAATGCAGTTCATCAACACAGTACAGCCTCTTGTTGTTCCATCTGTTACCCCAGGCCAGCAGACCTTATATGAATTGAGGGTATGCTCAAATTTCTGATTAAAAAAGGCTAGGCAAGCAATATACAGTAGTTAGGAGCAGAGGAGTAGCCTTGTGGTTAGAGCAACTGCTTAGTACCCAGAAGATCACTCCTTGTGATCCTGGGCAAGTCACTTTACCCTCCATTGTCTCAGAAGAAAAGACCTGACAATCTACTTCCAGTGATACATTGCCAAGAAAACCCAGAGGCAGCTGGGTTGCCAGGAATCAGCACTGACTTGACAGCACAAAAATAAAATAAATAAATATTTTCCTAAGCTGAAGGAACAAAATTTAGATTGTTGCTACTAGACTGTAAGTCTAGAGGGCTGTGGCCAGGTAGAAATTTGCAAGAGAAACTTTCTCCTTTGCACAAAGGACAAAGAGATAAAGCAAAGTAGGTTTTTTTTCTTTTTTGTGCAGCTACTCTAACACAACACAGTGGCTAAACAGTATTATAAGAGGTAGGCAATAGAAAGTCTATATAAAAAAAAGCCAAAAAGCGTAGTTATTTAAATGTTTCTGTCTCATCTCCCCTATCCTACCTTTCTTCAAAAGTATACATATTTAGATCATTACGTCTCACTGCCCCATAACCTTTTTGATGAAGACCACTGGTCATTTTAGTAGTCACCCTCTGGACTGACTCCATTAGGTTTATATCCTTTTGAAGATCCAGTCTCCAGAAATAAACACAGTTGTTAGGGCCTACTGTGGGCAGGAGCATGGGTGGAGAGGCTAGACCCAGGGCAGAAACCAGGAGAGGCAGTGGTGACCAGACTGTAGCAAAACCAACATCAGCAAGACCCGAAATGACTGCAGCAGGACTGGAGATTAGTTAAATGTAGATCAGGAGCTGGAGGACTAAGGAACAAACAAACAAGGTTGAAGACAACTCTCTGCTTGACTGTTGAGAGGAGCTAGGTGGCAGGAAATGCAGGTCAGGTTCACTGACAAATGTCGAACCCACATGTGAACGGACCATACCGGACTTGGCGCTCACCAATGGGGAAAAGTGTTTCTGATGCCATAATGGGAGATTATCTCGCATCCAGTGATCATCAGATGGTGTGGTTCAGTAGGGCTGATAAAATTCATTTAAAAGCAAGGGTCTTAGACTTTAGGAAAACTAACTTTGCCAAGATGTGACAATACCTCAAGGAGTCATTAGCAGGATGGGAACAGCTGGGGGATTCTAGTTTAAAACCCTCTTTGTTAAGTCAGCCAATCTGCTTTGGTAGATTCTTCAACTTTTCTTCAATAGGTGGGCATTGTCTCTTCTCAGCAACATTTGCAAACCATCCTGTGGTCCAGGAAGCCAAAACGCCCTCATCAACACTATATAAGCTTCTCTGCCCCCAGCTGGGAAAATTGAGAAGACCACTTGTGCACCTATCTGCTTCACCCTCTCTCCCAGAGCCATGAAGTCACTTTTGATATGTTCAGTGGGATACCTAGCAGTATCATTTATGCTAACATGGATGAGCAGCATCTGATAAAGAGTCAGTAGGCTTCATGAATCTCAGTTATCTCTCTGTAATGTCTCAGATCTTGACATATGGCAGATAGCACACCTCCCTGGACCACCTAGTTCATGCCTGGTTGGCAGATAAAAGCCTCCATACACCTCAGAGGGGAACCACCAACCATACTACCTTTCACTTCCTAGGCACAGTGATTGCTGATATTTATTTATTTAACTGCATTTATATACCTCTTTTCACCGGGTCAAAGCGGTTTAAAAAAAGGGGGGGGGGAGGACAGTAATCACTTTACAGAGGGGGGTGGGTGCCTTCACCGAGGGGGCCAATATTGATGATCCGAACAGATAGTAATGACTTAGACAATTGACACGAGTCTCTTAGTAGGTAGTTTTGGGAATATGTCAGAAGGACTGGGGGTTGTCAGTGATGGATGTCTGTTTCTGGTCCAAGGTATTCATGAAACAGGATGGGTTTTAGTTGTTTCCGGAATGTGGAGAGGTCATCATTGTTTCTGATTTGGCTCGGTAGGGAGTTCCAGAGGGAGGGTGCGTACGGTTTGAAAGCTCTGTTGCAGGTTCGTTGATTGTACTTTGTTCGTTCATGGGTGATAGTAAGGGTGTTGGTGGTGGTCTGTTGGGTTGTTCTGTTGTGGGTGGGCTGGGGTAGTAGGGAGCGCAGGTGGGAAGTCTGTGTTTGATAGAGGGCTTTGTGGATAAGCAGGGCAGATTTGTATTTGATACTTGCTTCGAGTGGTAGTATGTGCAGTTCTCTCAGGACTGGAGTGATGTGATCATGTTTTTTTGCTTTCTGGATGATTCTTGCAGTGGTGTTCAAGGCAGTTCGTAGTGAGTTGGTGTGGGTGGCGGGTAGTCCGTGATAGATTATATTGCAGTAGTCCAGGTGGGGGAGCGTCATAACCTGCATGACTGTTCTGAAGTCCTGTGGATCAATGAGTGGTCTAAGCCGTAGTATCATTTTTGCTTTGTGGAATATTGTTCTGGTAGTCTTTTTAATCTGTTGAGTAAATGTGAGTGCCTGGTCTATGGTGATTCCCAAATATTTTATGTAGGCTTGAATCTGTATTTGGGTGGTTCCCAAGATGACGTGTGGTGGTGGGGTGAAGTTTGGGTCCTTGGTTACTATGAGGGCTTCAGTTTTTTTGATGTTGATGGATAGATTGTTTCTTTATAGCCAGTCGGAGACCTCAATGAAGCAGTCTGACAGGTGGTCGTTTGTTGGGTTGGTGGTTGTGTTTGGTCCATAGAGCATTATGTCGTCTGCATATATATGGTAGTTGATGTTATGATCTCGTATGATCAAGCAGAGTGGTTGCAGGTAGATATTGAAGAGCATGGCGGATAGTGTGGAGCCCTGCGGTACTCCTTGATTCTGTTGAAAGGGGGGGGAGGTTGCCATGTTTGTGCGGATCAGTTGTTGTCTATTGGTCATGTAGGAGCAGAACCATTATAGTACGATGTCCTTAATGCCAATTTCCTGGAGTCTGTGTAGGAGAATACTATGGGAGATGGTGTCAAAGGCTGCGGATATGTCCACGAAGAGCATGGCATATCCAGAGTGTTTGGCCTGCGTGCTTTTGATAAGGATGTTCAGTAGCGTTGTCATGAGGGTATCGACTCCATGGTATGGGCGGAATCCGTGTTGTTGTGGGTCCAGTATGTTGTTGGTATCTAGGTGGCTTTGGAGTTGCTGTTGAATTATCTTCTCCATGATTTTGGTGGTGAATGGGAGACTTGATATTGGTCTAAAGGAGGCTGGGTCGAGTGGGTCCAGGTTGTTGGGTTTTTTTTAGGGTTGGACAGATGATAGAGGTCTTGAGGATGTCTGGTATGTGTCCTTGCTTGAGGGATTCATTGACAATGTGGGTTAGGGGTGCACTTATGTCTTCAATGGATTTCTTTATCCACTCTGCAGGGCAGGGATCTAGTGGAGAGGTGGTGGTGCTTAGGCAGGAGATAGTGGATTCTATTTGTTCTTTTGTGACTGTTTCGAATGTGCTCCAGTCTGTGACTTTGGTGGCATGGTAGATTGTTGATGTTGCATTCAGTTGTGGGTTGTTTGGTTGTTGGAGCCATTTATATTGGCGTACTAATAGTTCTGGTGGGATGTTCGGAAGCTGGTCGGAGTGGCTGGGTGCTTTTGTTAGCTGCTTGACAATCTCAAAGAGCTTGCGTGGTTTTCTTATTGAGGTATTTATGATTTTTGAGTGGTAGGTTCTTTTTTGCTTTATCAGTTTCTGTGTGGTAGGTGTCAAGTTCACTCATGTACTTTGCTTTGTCTGCTTCGTTTTTGGTCTTTCTCCATTTTCTTTCGGTTCTTCTGAATTGGGTCTTTAGCTTCCATAGGTCTGGGGTGTACCATCTGGCTCTTGTCACAGCAGTTCTGATTCTGGTGCTGGTTGTTGTTGCACAGGATGCAGAAGCGATTGTAGTGTTCCAGTTGTTGATCAGGTCGTCAATATTGGAGGAGTTTGATTGGCATTTGGGTAATATTTGTGCTAGGAAGTCCTCTTTGTTAAATGGTTTGAATCTTCTTTTAAGTTGGTTGTTCTCTCTGACAGTGTGTTGTATATGCGGGTAATGTTGATGAGATGATAGTCAGACCATGGCACACATGTGATCTTTGGGTTCGTACATGAAGTGGTGCTTTGGGAGGTCCGGAATATCAGATCAAGTGTGTTCCCTTTTTCGTGTGTTGGATCGTGCATGATCTGGGTTAGGTCTTATCACTTTGGAGTTTACAAATTTTTGGTTTCCTGTCATATTAGGAATTTTAACTTATTTTATTGCAGTGGGGGTGTACTATTGACCGCCTGGCCAAAATTGAACAGATGGATAATGAAATGCTAAAAGAAATCAAGGAAGCTAGCAAGAGTTACAGCACAGCAATAATGGATTATTTCAATTACTCCAGTATCGACTGAGTCAATGTCATAGCAGTACATGCTAGGGAGATAAAGATTATAGATGAAATAAATGACTGCTTCTTGAAGTAGCTGGTTCATGAACAGACAAGAGGGGAAGTTATTTTGGACTTAGTCCTTAATGGAACACAGGTCTGATGCAAGAGACAATGGTGTTGAGGACACTAGTGATCATAGTATGATCACATTTGATTTACTATATGGAGGGAGGATGGTAAGGAAATCCACAGTACTACCTTACTTTTAAAAGGGAGACTATGATAAAATGAGGAAAATAGTTAAGAAAAAACTAAAAGGAGCAGCTGAAAAGGTTTACATCAAGCATGGGCATTGTTTAAAATTACTATCTTTGAAGCCCAGACCATATGTATTCCACGCTTTAAGACATTTGAAAGGCAGGCCAAGAAACTGCCAGCATGGTTTAAAGGTGAGGTAGCCAAAAAAGCATCTTTCAGGAAATGGAAAAAGGCGGCAAATGACAAAAACAGGAAACATCATAAGCCCTGGCAAGTTAGATGCAAGCCATTGGTGAGGCAAACAAAGGAAGAATTTGAAAAAAAAACTTGCCATGGAAGCAAAAATGCACAATAAAAACATTCGTAGCAAAAATACTGAGAGAGTCAGTTGGATCATTAGATGATAGAGAGGGAAAAGGGGCGCTAAGGGACAATAAGGCTATAGCGGTGAGACTGAATGAATTCTTTGCTTCGGTCTTTACTGAAGATGTAGGGAAGATACCCATGTCTGAAATGGTATTTAAAGATGATGTATCAGAAGAATTGAAACAAATTTTGATAAACTGGGAAGATGTATTACAACTATTTGATAAACTATAGAGTAGAAGATCGCCTGGATCAAATGGTATACATCCAAAGGTGCTGAAAGAACTGAAATATGAAATTGGAACACATTACCAGTCAACATCAGATCCACCCGCAACCTCCCCACCTTTTGGAATCAACTCAAGACATACCTCTTCATTGAACACTATGGCCCCTCGTCCTAACACTCCCCACTTGAAACAACCCCCCCAAAAAAGAATCCACATCCCTGCTTACATACCCCCAGTAAATTACTTCATACCCCCATGTAAATAACCTAAGTTACCAAGGAATGTCCTACTGGCATTGTAAATAAGTTACTGCTCATGTAGATAAGCTAAATTACCAAGAAATAACTCTACTGCATTGTAAATAAGTCAATGCTCAACTCTCATACCTGATATGTACCTGTAAATAAGTTACCTATTACCTGCCTGTATTTTTAAATACCTCTGTGGCATAAATGCACAGGAGGAGAACCTCTTTCAATTGAAAGCAAGCTCTGCTATGAGGGGACATGGGATGAGGGTGAAAGGGGATAGATTCAGGAGTGATATGCGGAAATATTTTTTTATGGAAAGAGTGGTGGATCCATGGGATAGTCTCCCAGTGGAGGTGGTAGAGATGAGGACAGTATCTGAATTCAAAGTAACATGGGACAAACACAGAGGATCTCTAAAGGAAAAAGGGGACTGTTGTAGTGGTTGATATGGAAGGGCAGACTAGATAGGCCATGTGGTCTTTTTCTGTCATCATGTTTCTATGCCCTAATCATAAAAAGGCTCCAAACAATAGGACTAACAGGGATCCCTCTGAGCTGGTTCAAATCCTGTCTACCAAACTGACAACTTCAGGTAAAATTAGGTTCTACAAAGTCAAGACCATATACTCAAACCCAAGGAGTTCCCCCAAGGATATGCCCTCTTTTCACTATTAATCAGCATCTTCATATAGCCGATCTGCACTATCATACAAACTTTCAATGTCTTCTACCTCATATATGCTGAGGATGCCATGATCTATGCACCCATCAATACACAGAACCCTGACATCACAACCTTAACAGAATGCTTCACTGCAGTCAAATCATGGCTCATCACCCACAACATGACAATGAACATCAATAAAACTGAAGTTCTATATATCACCAGAGACAGCAGCTTCATCCCATCGGACACCATAAGTCTAAATGGCAACTTCATGTACAACAAGAGATACGTTATCTAGGTATCACCCTTGATCAACACCTAACATTCTCTGCCCACATAAGAAACATCACCATGTGCATATACTATAAACTCAAAACTGTACAACATCTTAAGTCTCTCCTAACTCAACAAAACTTCCGCACAGTCCTTCAAGCTCTCATCTTCCCACATCTGGACTACTGCAACCTCATCCTCCAAGGCCTACCTAAGAAAACAGGCCACCCGCTTCAACTAGCCCTCAGCACAGCAGCACGTAACCTTTGCAGTGCCAGCATAACCGAGCACATAACTCCTTTGCTCAAACAGCTTCACTGGCTACCTATCATTGAACACACAAAATTTAAAGCAATCCTTATAATTTTCAAGATCCTCAAAGGCCTATCAGCTACTCACCTTCAAACAATAATACATGAGACCAAAGATAACCAAACAAGAAGAACCGGCACCCAGAACACCCTAGCAACTCTACCATCCTTCACCAGATCCAGCTCCACCTCCACCATATCCAGTAGAGCCTTCTCCCTAAACAAACCTCTAAACAAAGACATGGGGAGAGGTGGCCTGCACAGAGCGGCAGGTGCACCTACTCTTGCCACCTTACTGGGCAGACTAGATGGACTATACTGGTCTTTATCTGCCGTCATTTACTATGTTACTAACACCACACTAAATGTACATATGCTAACATGAAATTCAATGTAACTTATTATTCCTTGTTTGATGTAAACCGCTTTGACCAGGAGAAAAGTGGTATATAAGCACAGCTAAATAAATTAATAAATACTATTAGTAAATCTGTGAACTATCATTAAAATCATCTGTAGCACCTGAAGACTGGAGAACGGTCAATGTAATGCCAGTTTTTAAAAAGGGTTCCAGGAGTGTTCCAGGAAACTACAGACCGGTGATATTGGTACCAGGAAAAATGATAGAAACCATCATAAAGAAAAAAATTACTGAACATGTAGATAGTCATGGTTTAATGAGAGAAAGCCAACATGGATTTAGTGAAGGACCTGTTTGTAGTGATTATATAATGTAAACCGCTTTGATTGAAGAATAAGGTGGTATAGAAAACTGGTTAAATAAATAATTCCCCCAGACATGGATGCAGCACAATCTCTCTATGTGGGTTTGAATATGGATTCTTTTTTTAATCCGTTAGTAAAGACAAGCATCCTCTTATATTAAGGATTCCAGTGATTTATTGATATATTTGGATTCTTGGCAAAATGAAGGGGGTCCATATCTTTTGATCACTATGGATATTACAGCATTATATACTAATATTCCACAGTGTAAGGGACTTGAAATATGTATGCATTACTTGATGGGGAGTCACAATTATCTGTTTCTCAAACAACTTTTTTTCGCAACTTATTAACATAGATTTTATGTAGGAACTATTTTGAGTTTTATGGTTGCTATTACCATCAAATAGAAGGTGTTTCTATGGGGGCTGCGGTAGCCCCATCGGTTGCAGGTTTATATGTATGTTATTTTGAAGAGGAAGTTGTATCAACATCTCAGTATTAGCCCTTCATGATGAAGTGGGTTAGGTTCATTGATGAGAGATTTTTCATTTGGAGAGGTTCCATGGATTATTTACAGAAGTTTTTACAATGGCTGAATAGCCAAGATGAACATTTGCAGTTTACTCCGGAGATATCTGAAAGAGAGGTTAATTTTTTGAACATTAGGATTACATTGCAGGAAAGCGGTTTTCAGACTTCCATTTTTTCAAAACCCACTGATTGTAATAGTTTATTGGTATATGATAGCTTTCATCCAAGACATATACAGGATAATATACTAGTGGGACAGTTTTTACGCCTTCGTAAATTATGTTCAACTAGATGGGATTATACTGTTCAGGTTCGTAATATGGCACAGAAGTTTCATGAACGTGGGTACCCAAGTCATATTATTCATAGAGCCAATAAACATCCATTTCATGCACATCGGGAATGGTTCTTTTTACCATCACAAGATAGGAGTGAACCCCATTTGACTTGCGTTCTACCCTATTCTACCCAGGCTTGTCTTGTGAGGGACTTGATTTTAGCCCATTGGGACATTTTGAAAGTACACACAGTATTTTCTATACCCACGTTTTTTTCATTTCGTAGGGGCAGAAATTTGAGGAATTTGTTAGTACATTCTCATTTTAAACAAGTCCCTACACCACAATATCAAGGACACCAAAAATGTAACCATTGTGTGGTTTGTGCAGTAACACTAGAAGTGCAGTCTTTTGTACATCCCTCTTTGGGATTTACTTACAGATTACATGGGGATACAACTTGTCAATCCAGTGGAATCATTTATGTTATTTTATGTCCATGTCAGTTACTCTACATTGGCCAGACTTCCCGTCCATTTAAAATGCGGATAATAGAACACCTGTCGGCCATTTGGTGAGGGGTGGAGTCTACACCTCTAGTCACACATTGGAGAGTAAAAAACATTCCTTAGAGGAACTTCAGTGCTTTGTATTAGAGCAAGTAAGGGGTGTGAGGATGGTGATTATCATCGGTTATTGTGCCGTAGGGAACAAGTTTATTTTCCGTTGGAGGAGCGTGGAACCGAGTGGGTTAAACTCCCAAACTGAATGGCATTGGTTCTACTAATTGTGGGTAATTTTGACCTTATTTCGTAGTGCGCAGGCGTTAGCGTTTTTTCAACGATTCTTCAGTTACATGGAATCTGCATCTAAGAAAGGTATTGTGCATTTACCGAACAGTGAAGTTAATTTCATGGTATATTTTGTATTTATATGGATAACAGAGATGCTGATATGTATATTGGATAGTAGAGATGTTTATATATGTATATTGAATAGTGTATGAATATTGTACAAGTTTTGGGGATTTTGAGATTGTTAAAATATTTGCTAATATTTTGTATGAATTTTATATTGTATTTGTACATCTCAATATTTACCTTAATTCACAATAAAGTAATTCTGTACACATTGGTATACTGTGGATTTTAAATACATCCTAGTAAGTTAATGGATATTAGTATATGTTAAAGTGGTTATAGTAGAGGAGGAGTGGAGGAGTAGCCTAGTGGTTAGAGCAAGTCACTTTACCCTCCATTGCCTTGGAAGAAAAGGCTGGCAATCTACTTCCAGTGATACATTGTCAATAAAATGAGTCAACAATGACTTGATGGCACAAAAAAAAAATGGTTATGTTCTTACGATGATTGATAAATAAAGTTACCAAGAGAGAGTCCTACTACCAAGGACAAAAGGCTAGATGAAAAGAATAAAGATAATAACTTCTTCTTGGAAAAAACTTAGATGAAAACATAAAAGCATAATGTACAGAGCTATGTGAAAGATCCTGCATCTCTCGCTGAAGTATACTGCAGTAATTGCAGTAATAGGAAATCTTAAATTCACATCTTCCAATAACAAACGGAAAGCAACAGCAGAAGCAGAAAAGTTGCGGTGATATGAAGAAATGGAAAGGGGAGATAGCAAAATAAATTATTCAGAAAGAACCGAAGGCAATTCTCCAGGGAACTGGGGAAGAACATTAGTGAAGTTAAAACACCACCAGCCAAGCTAAAGCGGAAAAGTTCTGGAGAAGGTTAGGTGAGGATTTTGTAGTGTCTAACAGACTAACAGAATGGCTTCTCTACAGACGAGAAGGCAATGGGAAAGGACGATATCCTAACTATGGAATGACCTGAAATAGCAGCTGAAAGAAAGAATCGCAAGGTAGAGTGAGAAGAGCCCCAGAACAGAAAAGCTTGATGCAAGAAAAGGGAACATTGCGTAAATGAGAAAAATATTAACAAGTCCTGGTACTATGCGACTAGTTTACACTACATGTAGAGAAAGAGAAGCCGATCCTCAAATGCCAACCAGTGCAATCTGAGACCAAGAAAGCAGGGCAGCAGAGGTGTTGCTCCTACTTAAAAGATCCATGACATGGGTCCATAGATTCTCCAGCCTTTCCCTTCCCTGGATTTGAAAAATGTTTAAAAAATTATGATTGCCTTCTCCCTTCAACACAATCCTGTAGAAACCCTTTAGACACCATGGGTCCAATTTTCAGCTGTCCACATTTTGGAAGGGCTATGCGCCTTGGTGGCGGATAGCCCTCCCTACCGATCTCTAAATCAGATATTCAATGCCACAGCTATGGCATTGAACGTCTAGTCACTGCTGCACACACCGAAAGCCACCAAAGCTAACTGGGCAGCAGTGATATTGCATGCTGCCCGGTTAGCTCTTGCACCTTAAGGATAGACAAGGGTTTTCAGCTGCCCCCGCTCCACACTGGAATGTCCTCAACATGCCCCGATGCTAACTGGATAGCATTGGGGCATGTAGGGGACTTAGAAGGGGATATTCAATGGCACTGGACTGTAAACCATGTGGATGCCTGAAGAATGTCTACAAGAGAACCTAAACCTACTGGAGTCCTTCTGTAGATCATGGGTCCTACAGGAGAATCTACCGAGGCAGAGATTATGATTTGCCAGAAAAAGAATTGCCTCCAACACAAATTCAAATTTTTCTTAAACAACCAAGAAGAGAAGACCCAGCGCATCTGTGAACATTAAATTGTCTGTAAAGATACTATAAGAAAAAATTTTAAAAGCCCTAAATGTATATTCCATATTGTCCTGCTAGATGAGTCCAGACAAGTGGGTTGTGTTCCCCTACCAGCAGATTGGTGCAGACAAAGAACCAATGAAAAGCCCAGGTTTCAATGACATTTCCATGACTCTGTCTGCCGTAGCGACCAGAGGTCTCTTCAGTATTTCTTTGTCCCCAGTGGATGGATTTTCTCCATTCTAAAAGAAAATCTGAATAATTGAGAGCAAAAGATTAATTTAAGTGTTTGTGAATGACTACATTGAGGGTGACTCTCTCACGAGCACAACGTGGGAGACTCCACTAGACTGGTCTTTTCGGTAGGCATAGGAGGAGAGAAAATTGGTTCAGTTCCATGCTCTTATCATGATGAGCCTGTTGAGCAGTCAGAAAACTGGAAAGATTTGGAAGAGTTCAGCAGCTTCACACAACCTCAACACCCCCTTCTCCTCTGCCTTTGTCCCGTCCCCCCCCCGCCCTCTCTCGAAGACTGCAGAAGAATCTGCCTGCGCCACCTTAAACTCAGTGCTTGCAAAGCAGAAGAAACAGTTTCAGGGGAGTAGAGCTGAGCCCAGCATGGATATATGTAACAGCAGATAAAGACCAGCATGGTCCATCTAGTCTGCCCAGCAAGGTGGCAAATATAGGTGCACCTGCTGCTCCGTGCAGGTCGCCCCTCCCCATGCCTTAGTTTAAGTAGTATTTGGATTTTAATTTATTTGATTGTTTTTTTATGCCACCTTATCAAAATAATCAAAGGGGGGGAGTAATAATTCAGGTAAAAGTTCAGAAATTCAACAATAAATAATGGAGATCTGAAAAAGGTATCAAGTATCTAATTGGCCTTGAAGTTATATTACATAATTATTTTTAAAAACATGGATGTGACGATGAGATGTTACTGGGTAAAAATCTCTGGCAGTATAACAGTTCATGGATCCAGTGAAGGACTTAAAACTCATGGATGTAGTGAAACTGATGAGGAGGGTGCGAAAAGTCCAGAGTACAAAATGGTTTGGGGTTACAGGTTATTTCGGGTCAGTATTTGAATCATCTGTCCTATTTCCAATGTACTCCGAGAATAGATTTGTCTTGAGTTGCTTTCTGAAGATTGAGGGGTCATTTATACCTATTATTCTGTCTGGGAGGGAGTTCCAGAGAATTGGTGAGTAGAAAGTGAACTTGTTCATCTCTTGGTTTTTCTGAATTCTGTAGGAATGTCTGGGGTATTTTGCATACAGCTTCTCTGCTGTTTGGTGTAATGCATGCTAGGGAGCTTAGGTAAGTAGAGGATAAATTATGTAGCAGTTTAAAGGTTATCATTATGGATTTCTATTTGATTCTGCTCACAATAGGGAGCCAATGCAACTGTTGTAGTATAGGTGTGATATGTTCTGTTTTGGTACTTTCAGGAGAATCCGTGCCGCGGTATGTTGCGCCATTTGCAGTTGATTAAGCGCCTATTTTGATAGTCCTTGTAGGCGAGTACACCTCCTTCATATCCAAGGAGCATAGCCAGTTGTCTTGTAGGAAGAAGGGGAGCAGTGTCCCCAACAAGACTGCCTTAAATTTTTCGCACCAGGAACCAGTTAAGATTTTGCAGATCCAGAATGGAATAGAACCCGCCGGTCTTTTTGGGGACCAGGAAGTACCTGGAATAGAAGCCCTGCCTGATCTGGGCTGGGGGAATCAGCTCAATGATGAGGTTGACCAGCAGTTCCAGTTTGTGGGGTCGAAGGCATATTCTCCGGGATTGTAAGAGGACGGCAGCTGGTTGAAATGCAACCAATAGCCATTTGGATGATCTGCAACATCCAAGCATCTGAGGTGATGAGAGGCCACTGGTGGGCAAAGTGGACGAGCCACCCACCCACCCACCTGCGGGTGGACCTCAGTGGACAACAGTCCACTGGCTATGCTCCTGAGGACCCCATCAAAAACCCGCACTTGGCTTGGGCTGGGAAAAGTGGGCTATGCCTTCGGGATTTTCTCCCTCCAAGCGAGGAGCCTGGGTACCTGCAACTGGGATGGAAAGTACCACCATGGGCACAGAAAGCAAGCCTTCTTGGCTTGTTTCTTCCGCGTGGGGATCGCAGTCTTTCTGGAGAGCCTGATGAGGGTCACCTGCTACTTCTCCAGCTCCTCGCCCTTCTCCTCCATGGGCTTGCCAAAGAGGTTCTCACCCTGACAGGGGACGTTGGTGATCTTGTCCTGGACCAACTGCTCCAGGTTAGAGGAATGCAACCAGACCATCCGCCGTATAGAAATACCCATGGCCACCTCCCTACCAGTGGATTCGAAGGCCTCATAGGTGCCCCTTACCATGAATTTTGAGCAATCCTTGCCATGAGCTACAAGGTCTCAAAAAGATTTGTGGTGGTCCTCCAGAATGAGGGAAGCGGATTGTCTATATACAGCATGACATCCTTGAGGAACACGGCCATGCAAGTCTAGTAGGCTAGAATCCAGGCTATCAGCATGGAACCCTGGAAGCACCGCCTTTTGAAAGAGTCCAGGGTTCTCGACTCCCACGTA
The DNA here is from genome assembly GCA_033557465.1 of Ichthyophis bannanicus. Taxonomy (NCBI): domain Eukaryota; kingdom Metazoa; phylum Chordata; class Amphibia; order Gymnophiona; family Ichthyophiidae; genus Ichthyophis; species Ichthyophis bannanicus. The sequence goes on from CM066042.1 coordinate 234,279,507, forward strand.
GGTGGCACTGAGGAGTGTGTTTTTAGCACTCTTTGCCCACTTCAATATAGACTTGACCACAATGGAATTGTGGGGCATTTGAGACTTCTCTAACCTTGGGGCCTTCTGGACCCAGTACAGAGAGCTGAGTCGACGGCTGATGACCTGAAGCATAAGCAGCACCTCCCACAGCCGCAGCAGCAACCTCTGCAGGTCATGGTGGATAGGAACTGTCACGGGGGGCAGAGAATTCCAGTTCCTCTTCCGATTTCAGAGAAAAAAAGAGGATGGCCTTGGCCAGGTCCCAAGAAAATTCCCAGAAGGTCATGTCTTCCAGAGGTGACCTCCGTTGATCCAGAGGGGCTTTGGGTTGGACAGGAGATCTTGGGCCCGAAGGTCCAATGCCATCGATTCCATCTCTGTTTCCCTTTCCAATTCAGACTCTGAGAAGAAGTCGAAGTAATGCCAGGTCTCCTCTGAACGCCGACTGAGTGGCTCAGGAGAGGGTGGACATCGATGGTCCCTCTTGCACCAGACATGATGGTGATGCTCCAGGGCCTCGGACTCTGAACACTGGAGAGGAAGATGGCTCTAGCCACTGGAGTCGACACTGATCTCCCACCCGATGTCCCAGCCATGACGGGCAGGGCATGGGTCTCCAGAATATGCTGGAAGGAATGCAGTGATGATGCCCTCTGCAATGCGAAGCTTGCATTCTGCAGGGCTTCCACCACTGCCAAGTGAGCTTCCTAGGCTCATAGGCATTCCTCCAGAACCACCACCAATGAGGTCCTTGATGCTGCAGCCGTGGACATTGCTGGTGACCTCTCAGGTATGGACTCAACGATGATTTGAGCATCGGAAGACATCCGGCACTGAGAATGGACTCCGCCATTCAGGTCGGGTCCTCCTGCCGAGGAAGCTTGGCCGGCCATTCCTGGCCCTCGCTGTCCATGTCGTCCCAAGAGGCGCTGTGGTGGGGCTGCACACAGATCATCTCCTTGTGCTCCGCTTTCAACATCGATGGGGCCTCTCCTCTCACCACTCTGCTCTGACTGAGCCCTCTTCCCTTGTACACCTCAGGTGTGGATGAAAGAGTCGGGACTGAGGATACTGAATCAGATGAGCCAAAGAGGGACTCCTCCTGCTTTTCTCAACCTTTCAGCCCTTGATGTGTCATCTGCAAACAGAGCTCGCAGGATGCTATCTGGTGGTTGGGTCCAAGGCATTGCAAGCACCAATTATGGCCGTCCATGGCAGAGATGTTCTTGCCACATTTGGTGCATTTCTTAAAGCTGCTAACAGGCTTAAACAAATACTGCCTTGGCAAAATCAAACTGAAAAACAGCCATGGCCAAGGAAAAGCCCCAGAAGGGGGAAAAAAATAAGATACTAAAAGCGTGAAGAAACTACAGAAAACAACACCCAAAGGGTAAGAAATAAAATAACCGATGACAGGCGGGTGAAGAAATGAGCAAATGCTCAGCCACAAGACTGCAGAAACACGTCCTAGGGGCTCCACGGAAAAAAGAAGACTGGAGAATATGGTACCACAGTGGGCAGGGAAGGCAGGTGCGAATGGGTGGTTTACCTCCAAAAGGCTTCCTTTGGAAGCTGAGGAGCGTTCCATGCAAGGCTCCGTCAGTGACGTCAACACACACTTGAGGACTTATTTCCTGCTTGTTCACAGAGAATAATTGTTAGAGCATATTCATTACCACACGGACAACTAACGCAGCTGAGTAAATAGGCCTGTTTTGTAAAGAAGAATAACTAAGAATAACTAAGAATAACTGGGCCTGTGTTGATTTGCATTAACACGGGTTAATAAATGAGAGCCTTAGATTGTAAGTTCTTAGTAAGGACATTATATAAATGATAAAACAAATCAACATTGTAAAAAAAGCTGTACAGATTATAATAGCCACCATTTTCTTCCATGCATGTGATCATGGAAAAGCTGAAAGAATCCACAACAGTGAAATACAATAAAAAAGTCAATGGGCAGATTAGATGAGTTTTACAGTCTTTATCTGCCCTCCGATTCTTTGATTTTATAGAGGAGCGGGGGTAGGGGTGTGGGGGGGGGGAGGGAGTGTGTGGAAGTGGAAGAGCTGCTTGCACTGTAATCAGGGCCGGATTTACCTCGAGTGAGGCCCTACGCCAACAAAAATTGTGGGCCCCCAGAAAAAATAAAAACGAGATCAACTTACCAAAACAGAAATGGCAATAGATGTATAGAATTGCCTGACATAAAGAGGCAATAGGGACAAAATCAGCATCGGAATTCAAGAAATACATTAAAAAATGTCTTATCCATCGGGGAAGAGGATCATTGAATGATCCGGCGGTACTACAGCAGCTACAGGAAACGGACCTGGCCGTCGCTGCTCCCCGGTACTCACTATGGCTTTGGTGTAACAGGCCACCGCCTCCTGGTACTTGCGGGTGACGAAGAGTCTGTTTCCCTGCTCCTTTAACTCCTGAGCGCTAGTGCTCTTCTCCGGACTCCCGCCTTCCCCACTCTCCTTTTCCTCTTTCCCCTTCATGCCAGGGCCTGGAGAAGCTCGCGGACGGTCCCGTTCAGCTAGGCCGCAGCAATTTCAACTCTCTCTAGAGAGCGAGGGATCTAGGCTCGCACAACCCCGCCTCGCACTCTGACTATACCCAACACACCCACAAATAGGGTTCCCAACTTTTTCACCGAGAAAAACCAGACACCTGTGGCTCGCCATGCTCCACCCATTCTCTGCCCCTAGTTCCACCCCTGCCCCGCCCCCAGCCCCACCCACAAAAATTACCGAGGATACGTGTAGGCTAACTTCCTTGGTCAGATAATAATTAAACTGGGAACCCCAAAATCCAAACATGAAATGTACAACACTGGAGGAATAAAACTATAAAGTAATTTCCTCTTGCACTAAACAAAAACGCAAAGATGTTAGCAATACACACTTCCCAGACCAGACATATTCCAGTTAATAAATTCAAAATAAAAAGTATTTTTCTACCTTCTGTTTGGGCATTTTTTCAGTTGCAATTGCTCCAGTCACTTTCTTCTGGTTTCTTCGTGTCTTCTGCGAGCTATCCATTTGTCCTTTCTTCTCTTTTAGATGTTTTCCATTTTTTCTCTATTTCTGCTTTAACATACTGATTGTTTCCATTTTGCTCTTTCCCCCAATTCTTTCCTTATTCCTTTATCATCCATTTAAATTTCACCCTTCCATTTTCAAGCCCCTCTTACTCTCCCAATACCCAGCCCATCATAGACTTTCACAAAATATTTTTCCCCTCTCCATTCTCATTCCCCATCCATTCTAGTCCTCCCCCAAAATCAGTTCCCTTATAGTTCTAGACCCACCCAGCATCCACTCCCTTCTAGTCCCATTCTCCCATGCCCCACATCAGCCCATTTCCAGTCCTATTCTAGCTCTTCATCAGCCCATTTCCAGTGCTAGCCTTCACATCACAGGCCATTTCCAGTCCTACGCCCCCCCCAATCACATCTCATTTCCAGTCCTAGCCCCCACCATCACATCCCATTTGCAGTCCAAGTTACCCCCCCCCCCCCCCATAGCCCTTTTCCAGTCCAGGTCCCCCTCCCCATCACAACCCATTTCCAGTCCATGTCCCCCCCTCCCTCATAGCCCTTTTACAGTCCAGGTCCCCCCCCATCACAGCCCATTTCTTTCCAGTCCAAGTCCCCCCCCATAGCCCTTTTCCGGTCCAGGTCCCCCCCCATCACAGCCCATTTCTTTCCAGTCCAAGTCCCCCCCCCCCATAGCCCTTTTCCGGTCCAGGTCCCCCCCCCATCACAACCCATTTCCAGTCCAAGTCCCCCCCCCATAGCCTTTTTACAGTTCAGGTCCCCCCCCATCACCGCCCATTTCTTTCCAGTCCAGGTCCCCCCCCCTAGCCCTTTTCCGGTCCAGGTCCCCCGCCCCCAATCACAGCCCATGCAGTCCTTGGCCCCCCCAGCACCACAGCTGTCTGAGAGAGCCGGGTAAGCTCGCACGAGGCCCCGGCTCCCTCTGTACAGCCGCCAGCGTGAAGAGCCTTTTCCTTCACGCTGGCGAATGCTGGGAAAGGTTAAAGGGTATTGCCTTTAACCTTTCCCAGCAATCGCGGCTTTACAGATACAGCCGCCAGCGTGAAGGAAAAGGCTCTTCACGCTGGCGGCTGTACAGAGGGAGCCGGGGCCTCGCGTGAGCTTACCCTGCTCCCTCTGAAGCCCTCCGGTGTGTGGGCGGCCCCGGGTGGGGGTTTTCTCAGTGATGTAAAGAATACGATTGTCCTGGGGACTCTTGTTTGTGGGCCCTTGCCAGCTGTGGGCCCTACGCCACGGCGTACCTGGCGTATAGGTAAATCCGGCCCTGACTGTAATAGATATACTAAGTGCTCTCAGGCTTATATTCATTGCATTGCATTTGCAAGTACTTTTAACTTCAAAAGTTCAGTGCCTAGATCCGACATATTGGAAATTTTCCTTATCTGAGCACCTATGTTTATTTTATTTATTTAAATTAGATATTCCGCCATCTCAAAGCAGCTTACAAGTCAAAAGGAAACTAGAAACATAAAAAAAATATAAACTAGATTCCAAAAAGTGCTCAGGGCCAAGGGAGGGGGTCAGATCAGGGGAACACGGGCAGATTTCCAGTGCTTGATGCCTAACTTGGGTTCCTCAGTTTTTAGAACCTATTTTCAGTTTATTTAGATGCCTAAATTTAGGTGTTCAGCTCTGTTTGAATGTTAGCCTCTCTGGTCTTATCATCCAAAGTTGCAACCATCAGCTATATTGCTACATGACTACCAAAAGCAGGGCCCCCGCAAGGATATGTAGCAGTAGCGATGACAGTAAAACAGCAACACAGTGCTTACCCAGAGCCTCTGAGGCTGCAGTGCTGTGCTCTATCCAGCAAAAAGCCTGTGAGGCAGTCAGTTGGACCATTAGATGACAGAGAAGTAAAAAGGGCACCAAGAGAGAACAAGAGAGACTAAATTTATTTATTTAGTAAACATTTGTATACCGCTACTTCCTACGATCAGCAGCAGTTTACTTTACAGAATCATAATGTATCGTACAATACAGTGAATTTTTAAGATACACATTTCGATTGAGCAATGATTTACATAAACAGGAAAAAGCAATTAGATTCATTATACATTGGATTGGGGCTAATAAATCGAAATATACATTTGATTGTAAATGAATTCTTTGCTTCAGTCCTTACTGAAGAAGATATAGGGGAAATACCCATGCTAGAAATATTTAAAGGTAATAAATCAATGGAATTAAAACAAATCTCAGTGAACCTAGAAGATGTAATAGGGCAATTTGAAAAACTAAAGAGTAGCAAATCATCTGGACCAAATGTCACACATCCCAGCATGCTGAAAGAACTCAAAAATAAAATTACTAATTACTAATAGTAGGTCTGGAGTGGAGTAGCCGCCTAGTGGTTAGAACACTGGTTTGGTAACCAAGCAACCAGGGTTCGATTCCCACTAGCATGCCTTGTGGCCTTGGGCAAGTCACTTAACCCTCTATTGCCTCGGAAGAAAGGCCTGGCAATCTACTTCCGGTGGCACTGCCAAGAAAACCCAGGAGCTTCTGAGGAGTCAGGACTGACTCAAAGGCACACATTGCATTGTTTTGTAATAGTAGGTCTGCAAACTATCATAAAAATTGTCTATAGTATCTGAAAGATTGGAAAGCGACCAACGTAACACCAATTTTTTAAAAGGATTCCAGGGTGAGCCAGGAAGCTATAGACTGGTAAGCCTGACTTCGGTGCCAGGCACAATGGTAGAAACCATTATAAAGAACAAAATTACCGAGCATATAGATAGTCATAGCCAACATAGATTTAACAAAGTTAATTCTTGCCTATCCAATCTGTTACATTTGTTTGATGGTGTGAATAAACAGTTAGATAAAGGTGGGCCAATGAATAGGGTGTATCTGGGTTTTCAGAAAGCTTTTGACATGGTCCCTCATGAAAAGAATAAATTGAAAAAGCCATGGGATAGGAAGCAGTATCCTATTGTGAAGTGGAAACTGGTTAAAATAGGGTTCAACAAAATCCCAGGCGCCAGGTCGCCATGGCAACAAAAAAAAAAATCGCGCCTGGGGCTTGAAGCAGTTTACAGCATGACTGGCCCTGGCTGCCCACAGGGATCCCATGCCCCGCAGGCTTCCCAAGGTCACAATCACGGCAGTACTGGCTCTGGCTGCCTGCTGGGATCCGATCTCCCACGGGCAGAAGAGAATGGGATAGCCGAGATCACAGCAAAGATGCAAGCTATCTGTCCGGGGGAGATGGGATCCTTGCAGGGCAGAACAGAAGGGGAAGTTGGCTGCCCAGGAGGTTCGAGCCGGTCGGGGCCTGAAATATAAAAGAAAAAAAAAAAAGTTAGAATGGAGAGTGGGGGGGGGGGGGGGGGTGAGTGAATTTAAATCTTAAAGGGCCAGAAACTAAAACTAAAAAAACAAACCATTTAAAGGAAAGAGGATGGGGGGAATCCAGGGCAGGGGTGGGAGTACTAGGGAGAATGGGGAGAGAGTCTGGAAGGGGAGAATGCATGGGGACAAAAGGACACGATGCCTAGTTACCTAAAGGTGCATTCCCCTCCCACAAGAACACACACACACTCGCACACACAGGCACTCCACCTCCGTAGGAGAGATACATACCCCAGCTCCACACTACATATACACGTCCACACAAAGAAGCTCCCCAGCTCTGCAGCAAACACACACACATACACTGTAGCCCTGCACACCACCCACACAAAAGGTCCCACTACACAGGGGCGGCCCAAGGGTGGTGCAGGGCCATGTGCGGAGACTCATTGCATGGCCTCATTTGCATAACTTTAATTTATTTTATTTTAAAACGTATATGTTGCCAACTAAAATTTTAGGCGACTTTCAAAGGAGCCCTTCACAAGTCTCTCTCTTGTCCTGGCAAAGTGCCACTGTCCCAATAGAAATAAATGGGTGTTCCTGCATTTAGCGCACATTAACATTTGTGAATGTGCATTAACTTTTAAACATGCCTCTTAATGAATGTCTGAATACCATTTGCATGGGCGGTGAGGATAAAGAAAGATTATCAGATTTCTACATTACTATACTCCAGTGCCAACTGCCAGGAAGTACTATAAGCTCTGCTCATTTAAAACCCATAACAAACCCACCGAATCATAACAGCACTACCAGGATTCACAAAGCAACAAACCCTACCTGTCAAAAGGCAACACTGCAAATATTAAACCAATACTGGTCTTTATCTGCCATCATTTACTATGTTAATACATCTCAGAGACTACCAATGCATCTCCTACTGGGGAAAGAGAACAAGTGGCACTGTCACATAAAAACTACGGGCCTGATTTTCATTTAGGCAGGCTTTGCGCTACATCGGCGCATAGCCTGTGTGCCGACCCCCTTAATCCGGATTTTCATTTCTGTGGCAACGGAAATGAAAATCCGGGTCACGCCACACAGGCCGGCAACCACTGAGGCTAAGCAGATAACAGCTATTTTCGATGCTGCCCATTTAGCCCGAGCACCTTAAAGATAGGTGAGGGGTTTCTTTGCCTATCTTTAAGGCACAGAGCGCTAAGCGGGCATCATTGAAAATCACTGCTACCAGCTTAGTGCCATTCCCTGCCTCCACTCCGTTCCGCAATGCCCTGAACACACCCATGTAGGTGCCTTTGGAAAATCCCAGTTAAGGCGTTTACATGGGTTGTTACCCATGTAATTGCCTTCGAAAATTGGGCCTTACATGAACAGAATACTGCAGCTTGGTTACACATGCAAAACATAGACCGTCACCAAACACAGAACAAGGGATCACACTTTAGAAACAGAAAGACAATAATTAAACTGGGAACCCCAAAAGCCAAACTTGGAATGCACAACAACACTAGAGAAATAAAACTCTAAATTAATTTCCTCTTGTAGCTAAACAAAATGCAAAGATGTTAGCGATGCACATTTTCCAGAGCAGACATATTCCAGTTAATAATTCAAAATAAAAAAATATTTTTCTACCTTTTCTTGTTTGGGCATTTTATTTTTCAGTTGCAATTGTTCCATTCGCTTTCTTCTGGTTTCTTTGTGTCTTCTGCTAACTCTGTTAGCTGCTGTCCATTTGGCCTTCCTTCTCTCTTCTAGTTTTTTCCATTCTCTCTACATCTGCTTTAACAAACTGATCTTTCCACTTTGGTTCTTTCCTCCATCTCTTTCTTTATTCCATTTTAATCCACTCTAATTTCACCCCTCCATCCTCAATCCCCACCTGCTCTCCCAATACCCGTCCAATCGTAGATTTTTCTTCCCTTCCACACAAAATATCTTTTCCCCTCTTCATTCTCATCCCCCTAGCCCCATCCCCTTCTAGTCCTCCCACAACATCAGCTCCCTTCCAGTCCCATTCTCCCATTCCCCTGCATCAGCCCATTTGCAGTCCTAGCCCCCAGTCTTCTTTCAAGGCCAGTAGCTCTCTTTTCCTTTCCCCCCATCAGCCCATTTCCAATTCTAGCCCATCCATCAGCCCATTCCAGTCCTGACCCCTCCATCAGTCCATTTCCAGTCCTAACCCTAACCCCCCCCCCATTAGCCCATTTCCAGTCCAAACCAACCAATTGGCCCATTTCCAGTTCAAGGCCCCCCCCCACCAATCCATTACAAATCCTAACCCACCCTGATCAGCCCATTTCCTGTCCTCGCACCCCTCCACCCCAGGAGAGCCCCACGTCTGCATGACTGTCTTCAGAGGGAGCTGGGGAGGCCTGAAGCCCTGCACCCCGGCTCACCTCTGCAGAGCCATGAGAAAGAACAGCGTTTTTCCTTCTTTGGGAGGTTAAATGGGGGCATTTTCTGTCTCGTGCAAGACCGGAAATGCCCCCATTTACCCTCCTGATACTCAGCGTGCCAGTGGGTCAACTTTAACAGAGATGCAGGAAAGAAGGGAAAACGCTGTTCTTTCTCACGGCTCTGCAGAGGTGAGCCGGGGTGCAGAATTCAGGCCCCCCTGGCTCTCTCTGAAGATAGGGAGGCAGGTGTAGAGCCCCCCCGAGGTATGGGGCCATGTGTGGGCATCATTCCCCCACAATGGATGGGCCGGCCCTGCCACCATGACATCCCATGCACAGACTGACACACCACCATTGCACCATGCATCCGCACAGACACTTATCTGAAGCTATAGCCGTTAACTAAAGAGGATGCATGGTGTAGGAAGTCTAGTACTGGTCACAAGACTTGAGAACATGAGACTAGCACAAGAGAACCGGGGGAGGAGGGAATGAGGAGGTGTCGAGCGCTGGCTCTTAAGATTTTGGTCTGGCTCCTAAAATCAGCACAAAATTTGTCAAGGCCTGGGTTAAAAGATAGAAAACCCGAGAGCTAGACTAAATGGTCAATTTTCTCAAAAGAGAAAAGTGAATAGTGGAGTGCCCTAGGGATCTGTGCTGGGCATACTACTGTTTAATATATTTATAAATGACCTAGAAATGGGAACGGTGAGAGAGGTGGTCAAATTTGCAGACGACACTAAATTATTCAAAGGTGTTAAATCGTATGAGGATTGTGAAAAATTGCAACAGAACCCTTGGAAATTCAGAGACTAGGCATCCAAATGGCAGATGACGTTTAATGTGGAGAAGTGCAAAGCTATGCATTTAGAAAAGAACCACCCGAACTATAGCTACATGATGCAAGGTTCCACATTAGGAGTCATCACCTGGAAAATTATCCAAGTGTCATCGTGGATAATACATTAAAATTCTCTGCTCAGTGTTCAGTGGTAGCCAAAAAAGCTAATAGAATGTTAGGCATTATAAGGAGAGGAACAGAGAATAAAATAAATGATATCATAATGCCTATATCACTCCATGATGCAATCGCACGTTGAGTATTGTGTGCAGTTCTGGTCACTGCATCTAAGAAGAGATATAGTGGAATTAGAAAAGGTATAGAGAAGGACAACCAAAATGGTAAAAGGGATGGAAGGATGCCTCTTGAGGAAAGGCTTAAAAGGTTAGGACTCTTCATTTTTTTCCTTAAGTGCCATCAAGTCAATGCTGACTCCTGGCAACCCAGCAGCCCCTAGGTTTTTTTTGGCAAAGTATGACCAGAAGTAGATTGCCAGGCCTTTTCTTCCAAGGCAAGGGAAGGTAAAGTGATGTGCCCATGGTCAAAAGGAGTACCAGTGGGAATCAAATCTCCAATTTCGGGGGGTGGGGGGGAAGGGGGCGGTTAAGGCTGTTGCTATAACCACTAGTCTATTCCTTCACTTTCACCTTGATAGAGGTCTGTAAAATAATGAGTGGAGTAGAATGAGCAAATGTGAATTGGCTGTTTTCTTCTTCAAAAAGCACAAAGATTAGGGGACATGCAATGAAACTACAAACTAGTACATTTAAAACTAACCAGAGAAAATATGTTTTTGCTCAGTGCATAATTAAGCTCTGGAATTCATTGTTGGAGGATGTAGTAAAGCTATTGAGGTAACTGGGTTTTAAAAAGTTTGGACAAGTTCCTGGAGGAAAATTCCATAAACAATTATTAAAGTAGATGGGGAAATCCACTGCTTACTCCTGGGACAAGCAGCATGGAATATGTATATCTTTGGGAACCTGACAGGTACTTGTGACTTGGATTGGCCACTGTTGGAATCAGGATATTGGGCTTGATGGACCGTTGTTCTGACTCAGTATGGCATATCTTATGTTCTTATGATTTGCTGAAGATCAAAGACTAGCCAATTTAACTCGCTCATAACCAATTGCATGACATGTTATGTTACAATATGTACCACAACAGGAATACTCATTAACTAACCTCTGATGACTTGCTTGCAGAATTCATTACCAAAGCACAGTCCAAAATCAAATCATCAGATCAAAATGGATATCAGCTATCATCATAGAAATAAATGGACCCTTTTCCTGGACTGCCGAAACACCTGATGAAATGATCTGCATTAATTAACTCTGTGACCATGAGCCAAGGACTTTATTGGAATAGCCTGTGATTTCTGTCCTTGCAAAGATTCCTTCACTGCGTCTAGGAGGTGCACCATCACCTGCTCCAGAGTTGCATGAAGACATAGAAATCTCTCATGGCACACCCACAGATAGACCCGTTGAGGCACATATACTCAAAGTCTCGATATTATTGCTGGTCATTTCAAGCCTATTCAACATGTTGCGAGACCACAGCAGATTTAAGTCTGACATCAACCTCTGAAGCGCTGCCACTTAAGGAGAAGGGATGTAACGTATTCAGCCTAATGTGTATGTTAGTTCCAGCCACTAGGTGGCAGCCAAGTGATTTGTGGCACAGCATACACTTCCGATCTGCATGTTAACCCTTTCCAGGCCGAGCCCAAAACTCTTGGGATCCAAAATTCTGACTAAATATTCCTATCAAATGGTATATAATACATGACCATAGCAGAAGGAAAATCACTATTAGAACATATTGAATCAGACGGGTACAATTTTCCTGAAATATGCAAAAATTAACCCGGCTGCAGAATGTGGATTAAAAATTTAAAGTAGGCCTTGGGGTGCTGCTGGTCTCTGTTTGTAAGATGTGCCAACCTTAGCTCCCGAATCAATCTGTTATCACTCTTCTACCTCTCCTCACTCACTCTGGGTGATGACACAAAGTCTCCTTCATTGTTTGCTGTGGATCAGACCTCTCATTTCTTTCAAATGGAGCTGCAGGAGGGCGATGTTGCCTGTTGCCATGGGAAATAGTAACCCATTAACATGAATGCTGCAGAGAGCGAGACAGCAGGCGGCCTGGCTGCTGGTTTTGATTCTGTGATATAAACGGTAGTATCTGCAAAGCCTGCCCAGTTAACATCCAAATCGGGTGACTGCAGGAATTTAAAAGCCTGTTATCCACTTTCTGAAAGCCATAATTCTTGCTTTTTCAATGTTATTGTAGCAGCGAAGTGCATGCAATGAATAAAACCAGGAGTCAGTTACAGGGTCCAAGCCAATTTATTGTGCACAGGCTCAGACAGGAGTGCATCCAAAAGAGACTGAGCAATGGAATACAGGAGCAAATTCCTTATATACAATTTTTACAGTTTTTGATAAAGGCAAACTGTCTATTGGTCCCAACGCCCCTTGCACCTGTCCAATCGGGGACCCTCTATGGGCCTAGCTCCCTGTTCCCCCTTCTCAGGCTATTCTAACAAAGACATAGTCTTAGGCATGGATACATTTCTACTTCAAGGACATTTCTAGCTCAGAGAATGCAAGACCATTTCTATCATAAGCATAAAGAAATTATACAAACTTTTCAAAAGCAGTTTAAGGCAGATTCTCAAACTCTGGTACTTCTCAGCACTAATCCCAGGTGGGGGTTAGGATCTAGGCCTAATTTACAGGCCATAGCCTACCACATTCCCCCCTTTGATTATTCTCACCCCTAGTAAAAGAGGGTGAGAAAGAAATCACATATCAAACTCTTCTTAAACTGATGCTTCTTCACGGGGTATAGCCTGATACTTCCACATGGCCAGTACCCTGGCCGCTGTTTTCCGTTCAACTGTACTGTCAATGACTGAAGTTACCATACGGAAGCAAAGGGGCAGAAAACATGGAAGGAGTAAACACATAGTTATCATGACTAGAACTGCAAACATAATAGTCTTCAATCCCCCTAGCCCTGAAAATAGAGTGCCAAACCATCCATTTAGCTCTAGTCCATTCCAAGTCTGAACTGGTACATGTGCTAGCCTACGCATATGGTCAGCTATTTCTTCAACAACCTGACCCTGATCATCAATCTGCAAACAGCAGTTAGTAAGATTAAACTTTCCACACACCCCACCTTCAGTTGCTAATAAATAATCAAGTGCTAATCGGTTTTGGTAAATAGCAGTGCGCATCTGAGTGCTTTGTTTTGCCAAGAGGATTAGTGCCTTACTCGTCTCGTTAGTTATAATTTCTATAACAGCTTGTAAGCGTATAATACGGTTCAACATATAAACAGGAGTGCAGTATCCCCAGGTCCCATCTTGTGCCCAAGTGGCTGGTCCATAACATGTGATAATTCTCTCAGGTGGCCATTCATCACCATCCACTTATCCCATTGACCTATTTTCAAAGTATTTCGCTTCTGTCGACCATTGTATATGGGGAAGCCTAATTGTTCCCCTTGGGAAATGGGAAGAAGGAAGAAAGAGGGTCTTATTGTACCCAAGACACACGCCCCTCCCTAGTTGTTAGGGAGTTGGGCATACACTCGGGTTCCACAAATCCAATAGAGCCCTGGAGGGGCTTCCCAGGCATTGGGTGAGGCAAGATCGGTCCATATCTTAGCAAGATTGGAGAAGCTGGTTAAAGGGTTGGAAGGTTCAGTAGCATTTACACCTGACCACCAGGATGTTTTCTTAGTAGTAGTATTGTAAAATCGTTGGCTGAGACAGACCAGCTGTCCTACCTGTATGGTGAACTGTGATCCTGTTCGGACAAAACAGAGACGGCCGACAATGATGTTGGCCAATACCCATTCGCTAGTGGTCTTATTCAAAGCAGTCTGATTATATGGGATGGAGTAGTTCAATTCCCTTGCCTCCCAGGGCCATTGGTCTCCCATCCTAGTTCCCCCGCAGAAGAAACAATTAGAAATGCGGAGACTGGAAGCTACAGCTCCAGCTAGTTCAATAAATAAATTCTGTGTGGTCTGGGGAATCTCTATCTTCGTCTGCATGGCTTCATAGAAGGTATGGTGTATTTGAAAAGGTGAAGAAATGCAGGTCTTGGTGTTAAGCTGTTTATATACATAGGTTCCAGGGTCTACTCCACTTCCTGCTATTCGTAAGCCAAATCTAAACCCTTGCTTCCACTGGCTAGGGTCGAGCACAAGGAGCCTTAAGGGGTTACAAGTACCTTTCTGACACTTACGGGGTTCCAGCAATGGTAGTCTAACTTGGCTCTGCGATTATCCCCCTCTCACCCCTGAGGCCCTTCAGACCAGGTGGCATAGTATACACACTCCCACTTGGGACAGGAGTATGCGTCTTCAGAGGCTTTAGCATAAATAGATGGGGAATTTACCCTGGTGCATATTCCCCAATTGTATGCTCCTTCGGGGCACATATATTTATCATCTTGGTAATAACTTTGCTCTTGGTTAACAGATCCACAGCTATAATAGCCATTTCGGTTAATGGCATCACAAGCATCAAAGTAAAGTGGAGCAGGTTTCGTGGGATCTGAGAGCTGTCGGGTAGCATTTAGGAGGGCCCCATCTTTGTTGTTCCATCGTAACTCTAAGACATAAGAGGGGTTCTGTCGGGGATTAAAGCAGGTCCTAACCTTCCCTCTTGTACAGATACTTAATTCTGTACCATTATACACACATTTGCTAACTACACCAGTACAAGTGTAGTAGGAATGATAGAGTAAAGTCTGAGTAATCCTTGTCCCGGTTCGGGTAGTAGTTATGCAAGCCGCACAGGGAGGTATGACAAGTGCCATTCTAAGAGGCCCCAGGGTCACCGCTAGCATAATGCAAAAGCAAAAATATATCATGGTTACAGTAATTTAATGAACTCGTTTGAATGTTGTGGCTTCTTCACTTAAATTCTCTTATTTCCACAGCTTCCAGTTGGTGACAGGAGTAGGGTTGTAGATTCCTCAAGCTTCTGCCATACGTAGACCTGCCAGCTTCCGGTAGGTGGCAGGAGTAGGGCTGTTGACTCTTACAGCAGTGGTTGTCGCCGCAGCGTGAGTTGCAATGGCGATTCTGGATTGTTTGTTGAAGTCCAGTGACAAAGTTCAGTAGATGCCGCTGGCTTTACCCGACTGTGGTGAATCCAAGGTTCTAATTCTGCAACCTTAACAACTGTGGGGGTTGATAGTATGACGACATAAGGTCCTTTCCAGTGAAGTGCTAACGGTGTCTTCCTCCACTCTTTGACCCACACCGAGGCTCCAGGCTTAAAGGGATGCAGTGGTTCAGTCAGATTAATGGGCAACTGGTCTTGTACCCATACATGGAGACTCTGCAAAACAGAACCTAGAGCCAATAGTTCTTATCTAGTGATTTCAGACCCAATCTGACTCATATCCCCTTTTATCCCTTGGACAATGGGCGGAGGTCGCCCATACAGGATCTCAAAAGGGGAAACTCCTAATGACTTGGTGGGGGCGGAACGTATCCTGAGGAGGGCTATAGGAAGAACCTGTGGCCACTTCAGGTGAGCTTCCTGACAAAGTTTAGACAGCTGGGACTTTAGGGTGTGATTCATACGTTCTACCTTTCCTGAGCTTTGGGATCTGTAAGCTGTATGTAATTTCCAATACACTTGCAGAGCTTGGGCTAACTGCTGAGTCACCTGAGATACAAATGAGGGCCCATTATCTGACCCTATAGCTAATGGTATTCCAAACCAGGGAATGATTTCATGGAGCAAAATTTTGGTAACTTCCCTGGCTTTCTCAGTTCTGGTGGGGAAAGCTTCCACCCACCTAGAGAATGTACAAACCAAGACCAACAGGTAATGATATCCATTTGCACATGGCATTTCTGTGAAGTCCACCAGGATATTTCCCATGGGGGTAACTCCTACTGATTGAGCCCTTGGGGGCAGGTTGGGACCCTGCCGGGCATTGTTCTTTGCAGAGATTACACATCTATGGGCTACTGAGGCTGATATGGATCCTAATAATGAAGTACAGAAATGGGGTCTGAGAGCTTTTTCCATCGCAGTTTTCCCATAATGTGTGGCCTGGTGAAAATCATGAACAAAGGCAGGACCTAAGGCTTCAGGGATTACAGTTGGACCGGGAGGTGAGCCACCGGCCGGCAGTGGTAGCACTATCCATCCAGTCTCTGATAACACTCCCCCTTCCTCTTGACAATAATAATCTAACTCTTTGGAGGTGTATTGAGGAGTCCATGCACTGAGGGGCACTGGGAATATAGCTGCCTGGACTGTGGTACTAGGGGCAGGTACGGGTTCAGTTGTAGCCGCTTTTCGGGCAAAAACGTCTGCAAATCTATTTCCTCATGAAACTTCTCCTTCCCTTGCCTGATGACCTCGGCAGTGCAGTACTGCTACTTGTTTGGGGGCCCACACAGCATCTAGTAGTGTCAATATCTCAGGGCCATACTTGATGGACTTGCCTCCTGAGATTATCAACCCTCATTCCTTGTACAGGGCTCCATGAGTGTGTAATGTTGTAAAGGTGTACTTTGAATCTGTGTACACATTCAAGCGGAGCCCCGTCCCTATTATCAGTGCCCTGGTGAGGGCTATCAGTTCAGCCTTCTGTGCTGAAGTCCCTGGGGCCAAAGCAGATGATTCAACCACCGTGTCCAGGGTCACTACTGCATAGCCAGCACAACGTTGTCTGTTGATGACGAGACTACTTCCATCCACAAAGAAAGTTCGTTCAGGGTCATTCAATGGGACATCAGTTAGATCAGGGCGACTTGAGAATACAGTGTCCATTATTTCCAAGCAATCATGATCGGGGGGGGGGGGGGGAGGGGGGCCTGGACCGATTGGCAACAGCGTGGTTGGGTTCAAAGCTTGACTGATGATCAATTGCAATCGGGGGTTTTCGCACAACATGCTTTGGTACTTCAGCATTCGGGAATTTGTGAACCAATAATTTCCTTTGTGTTTCATAAGGGTCAGGACAGAATGTGGTACGGTAATTTGGAGATTCTGACCCAGGGTGAGCTTGTCGGCTTCATCCACCAGGAGGGCTGTAGCTGCAACGGTTCTCAGGCAAGGTGGCCATCCCTTTGCGACGGTATCCAGTTGTTTTGATAGATAAGCTACAGGTCGCTGCCAAGATCCGAGGGATTGAGTTGATACTCCCAAAGCATTTCCACTTGACTCATGGACATAGAGGCGAAATGGTTTCTGTACATCTGGCAGGCCCAAAGCTGGTGATGACATCAAGGCTGCCTTCAACGATTGGAATGCCACATCCTGTTCTGGGCCCCATTCCAGGGGAGATCGCTCCATTCCTTTGGTGGCCTGATACAATGGCTTTGCCAACAGCACAAAATTGGGTATCCATATTCGACAATAGCCTGCAGCTCCCAGAAAAGCCCTCACCTGCTTTCTGGTGGTTGGGGTAGGGATGCGACACACTGCTTTCCTTACGCTCTAGTCCCAACCTCCGAATCCCGTTGGACAGATGGAATCCCAGATATTTAACTTCAGTTTGGCATAACTGCGCCTTGGCCCTTGAGACCTTGTATCCGGCTTCATTCAGGAGGTGCAATAGATCACTGGTGGCTTGAAAGCATTCGCTTTTAGAGTTAGTGGCTATCAGTAGGTCATCTACATACTAGAGGAGGACTCTTTTTCCCGGAGTAACAGAGTAACTTGAAAGGTCTTGATTGAGAGCAGCACTGAAGAGAGTAGGCGAGTTCTTGAATCCTTGAGGTAGGTCGAGTCCAGGTGAGTTGACCTCGCCTCCCTGTAGTGGGGTCTTCCCATTCAAAGGCGAACAGAAGTTGACTGGTTAGTGCTAAACGTATACAGAAGAAAGCATCCTTTAAATCCAAGACGGTGAAGTGAGTAGCCTCAGCGGGGGATCAGTCCCAGGAGAGTATAAGGGTTTGGTACTACTGGGTGTATGGTTACAACTGCATTATTCACTCGTCTCAAGTCCTGCACTGGGCGGTAGTCACCTGTCCCAGGCTTCTTGACTGGGAGGAGGGGGGTATTCCAGGGTGATTGTCACTTCCTGAGAAGTCTGTACTTCAATAATTTCATTAAATGACAGTGAATTCCTTCAATCGCCGGTCACGGAAGAGGGTATTGTCTCACGTGCACTGGTTCCACCCCTGGTTTGAGGGTGACAAGAACAGGGGCTATATTCTTTGCTAGGCCTGGAGGATTATCCTCCGCCCATACCTCGGGCGGAGGATGAATACTGGTGGGTATACGGGGACTGGCTGCCTTGGGTGGAGATGCACTTTAGAACCGCTATTCTTCTTCACGGGGGACAGTTAACACCATCACTCCAACAGAATTTGAGTTTAAAGTCATTTCCATTCCTTCCCCTTCAACAAAGGATATCTGCGCCTGGAGCTTAGCGAGCATATCTCGGCCCAAGAGAGGGATTGGGCATTCAAGCATGTTGTGGTAAGGAGAGTGCAGCCCAGCCAGGAAAAAGTGAAGAGAAGAAGAATTTTTCCTCTTTGCGGGGGATGGGTACACAGGATCACATAGTCCACAGCAGAAGCCCGGAGAGAAACCTAGAGGGCAGACCTAGTTGTAAGCCACGCCCACACTCCAGGTCAACCATAGATAGGAGTGGGAGGTACAGATGGGCAGGGCCAGGAAGGGAGTTGCCCTGCTCAATGTTTAAATTGGAGCAAACAAACACCAGAGATAGACACAGTTGGAGACACAGTTGCAGTGGCTGTCGGAGTTGCAGTCCAGGTCCAAGTGGGAGTTGCAGCTCAGGTTCCAGTCCAAGTTCCAGAAGGTCCAGAGAGAACAACCCTGTAGCCAAAGGAGCTTTGCAGCCAAAGGGAGCAGCAGAGAAAGGAACAGCTATAAAGGCAGCCAAAGAAGGTACAAAGGAAGCCAAAATAGTCAGCACAGTAGCCACAGAGGACATAGGGAAGGTTCTTGGGAGAGAACCACCTACCCTGGCAAGAGAGCGGGAAAGTTTTACCAAAAGTCTCTGCCCTACTCTGAGGCAGAGGGAGTCCTGACTGGCCGAAGTTCCAACCAAGAGAATACTGCACCAAGACCCCAAGGTAGGAGAGGGGAGGCAGTAAGGCCTTCAAAGTGGGTTTCCTGTTCTGACTGTGATGAAACTGTTGTACCCCAGATAACACAGCGTAGAAAGAAATGTTTCACCAGGAAGGTTAAACAAGAACACCCCATAGGAGACCTGCCCAGAGAAGGGAGGGCAAGAAAATGGGAGAGGTTGTTTGACCTGTTGGAAACTTTAAAACAGAAAGTTCCTGAACGTTTCCAAGCAGAACCCTGCTATAGCTCAGCTGAGAGCATGGAGGTTGAAGCCAAAGAGGGTGATGTAACTTCCAGTGTTTCAGAGATGGAATGTGATGCATGCACTAAGGTGAAGTAGTGTAAGCCAGAAACAGTTGAACCTTAAGAACGCTACTATAGGTGTGAAGGTAGTTCTGAAGCTGAAAGAAAGGAGAGAAGGAGTCATATAATTAAAAAGGGCCTAAGAGTCTTTCCTTCGAAGCTTATCGGCAGTAACTCAGTTGAGGTTGAACAGCTGAAACTGCTGGGGTTTGCAACGGCCTTGAATAATCTGACAGCCTGTTTGAAGAGTTTTAAAAAGAAGGGCATATTCCTTCATGTGCAGAAATGTTAAACAGTAAAAGACTGGGGCAGAAGCTTGTATGGTTGAGTTCGCTGTTACTCTGTTTTGGACATTTGTTTATGGGAGAAGTTATCCGTTATTTTTCTTTTGTCTGGAGAATAAATGTGCTTGAAGAATTTGTATCCACTTACCAGCAAGGAAGCTGAATAAATTCCTGTGCGCTTTGATAAACCACTTGGCTCATTATTCCTCACACAACTACAAGCTTAGGAAAAGATAAGAGGTGGCTACCCATCCCTACTAGGCGGCCGCCTGGTAGGGGCTCGAGCGCCACAATGTACAGGAACTGGTGTGTTATTTTCTGTCCCCCTAATTCACAGGTGCGGTTCTGCAAGAAAAGTTTAGTGGCTCTGGTTCCGGTAGCGCCGATGATAGTGATGGATCGAGAAGACAAAGGGGCCACTGATTTAGCCACTACCGAATGTTCGGCCCCCGTATCCACCATAAAGTCCATATATTGGTCCCCAATTTTCAAACTGACCATAGGCTCCTGGGGACCTAGAGGAAACTTGGAGCCCGGTCTGGCCTAATCTTCATCCATGTTGTAGCCCCCCTCGGCTGCCATTCCCTCTATAGTTGCTTCTTCTCGTTGGAACTGTGTGCGACGCATTCCTCCATGATTCTGGAATCATCCCCCTGCTCTCCAAGTGCTCCCTCCTCCCCTCCGGGAGGTGTAGTCAAGGTTCGGGCATTCATTTTTCCAATGTCCTTCTTCTCTTCAGTGGGCACATTGATTCACGCCCAATGGGGGCCGACCATTTCCTCGGCCCCTCCCACGTCCTTGGGTCCTTTGGTTAGAGAAACTTCTTCCTCGTCGTTCAACTAAAGCTGCAGCAAGGAAATCAGCTTTCTTCTTCATTTTACGTTCATTCTCCCTCTGACACTCACTGTCACGATTCACAAACACTTTCTGAGCAACTTCCTTTAACTGGGCCGCATTCATGCCCGCAAATCCTTCTGCAGTTTCCGTTTTATGTCTCCCTGGGACTGACTCACAAAGGTTGCATTTACCATGCACAAATTTTCCTGGGCCGCTGGATCATATGGGGTATAGAGTCTGTAAGCTTCAGATAAGTGTTCATAAAAAGGCCCTGGGATCTCGTCTGGATGCTGGATGACTTCTGATACCTTTCCGATATTCATGGCCTTCTGGCCTCCTTTCTTCAGGCCTTGTAGTAGGGCCTGGCGGAACCAATTGAGGGCCGCCGCCCCATTTACATTGTTCGGATCCCATCCAGGATCGTCATTTGGAAAATCCGCGGCGGCTGCTTGCCGGGGATTTAGGCCTCCTTCTCCTACAGGATTTTCTTCTAACCATTGGGTGGACGTTTGCACAATCCATGCTCATTCTTCAGTAGTGAAGAGAGTAGACAGGAGCTGGCGACAATCAGACCAGGTAGGCTGATGGGTCTGCATAATACTAGACATTAATTCAATCAAATCCTGGGGCTTCTCAGTATAGGAGGCATAATGCGTCTTCCAGTTCAGTAAATCAGTGGTTGAAAAGGGCACATAAACGAGACTAGTTGGTCCCACCACAACCTGGTCCTGGTCATTAAGAGTAGGTAGCCCTGGGACCTGGCGCAATGGCATAACGTGACCATCCCTCTGACTTGCTGTTGTACTTCTGAAAGCATAAGGTGGTCTGGCTTGTTGGAATTCGGCTCCCCGGCTTTGGTCATTGGCAGTAAGTGACCCTGAACTGGCAAATGAATCCCTGCTTGCAGTGTCATCGGTGGACTGCGGTCCTCCCGAGGCACTCTGAATGGAGCCGGGGCTTCCGGTCGGGAGGGGGTGCGCATCCCCCTGCTGCGGAGGTGGTTGGGGGACTAGGGGTAAATCTGCAGGGGGGGTGTCTCCCCGCGCCAGGCTCTGCTCGGGGTGGTGGCGGAGCAGAGGGGACTGGCCTATAGAGGAACTGGGGCAGATGGGTCAGAATATCTGGAGATTCCGGGGCAGAATAAACGGGCAGCTTCTCTTCTCCAGACGTCCGGGCCCCCCTTGTGGTCGCTACCAATATCCTACACTGTTCCTCGTAGCAACGCTTTATCCAGGAGGGCTCCTTTTCACAAATGCTTAACTAGGAATCTATATAGGGGAACTGGTCAGGGTGGTCTTTTTGTACCATCTGGTATAACTATAGATATGATACTAACATCAAAGGTACCCTCAGGGGGCCACGAAGCAGCCAGTACAGGCCACTCCCTCTCACAAAGCATTTCTAATCGGGACGGAGACAATTTTATTCCATAGTCTCCGACAAATCCCTTGTTAAAATTCTTGATCATACACTTCAACGGAGTTTGCGTGGACTCCGACCCTCCCATAATGATGTACACAACAACAGACAATAGGGGCAGGTAGTCGGGCTGCAGGTAAGGGGTCCGTACAGCCCTAGGAACAGATAGGTAGACAAACACCAAACGCTTCCTCCTTTTCGCAACCTGGGCACAGTCGCCAGGCCAGGAACTGCACTAATCAGGAGTCCGCACTTGCTTGGTCTATATTTTAAGACCTCTCATTCGCACACACACAACCAAACATGCTAGCAATGTTTTCCCAAATTCCCAAGCCTTACTGACTAACCAACAGCAGTGGTTTCGGTCTCGCGCATACTCGTGCAAGACGTACTCGGACTGCCCTGAGAGGTGATCAGGCTCTCGGTACCGTATTCCCGTACCCGTTTTCCAGACTAACTATTTGAGTAGCAAAGAAATTTCTACTCACCGGATCCGGTACCCGATACAGAACCAGTTCATGGGTTGAATCCCGGACTCCCCTCTGGTTTGGAGGTGTTGGCCGGCCGGACCCAGTAGCCCGCCGAGGGAAGGCGGAACCCTCTCCGATACAAGAGGACCGGTGGCGCCTGAGGTTTCCCCTGCGGTCGGACAGACACGGTTCCAACCGGGCCAAACCTTGAGGCGGTAATATGTGATATACTAACTTGAATACCATCCAATACTCGCACATTCCCGTCCAACGCACCAAGAATATGTAGCAGCGAAGTGCATGCAATGAATAAAACCAGGAGTCAGTTACAGGGTCCAAGCCAATTTATTGTGCACAGGCTCAGACAGGAGTGCATCCAAAAGAGACTGAGCAATGGAATACAGGAGCAAATTCCTTATATACAATTTTTACAGTTTGATAAAGGCAAACTGTCTATTGGTCCCAATGCCCCTTGCACCTGTCTAATCGGGGACCCTCTCTGGGCCTAGCTCCCTGTTCCCTCTTCTCAGGCTATTCTAACAAAGGCATAGTCTTAGGAATAGATACATTTCTACTTCAAGGACATTTCTAGCTCAGAGCATGCAAGACCATTTCTATCATAAGCATAAAGAAATTATACAAACTTTCAAAAGCAGTTTAAGGCAGATTCTCAAACTCTGGTTCTTCTCAGCACTAATCCCAGGTGGGGGTTAGGATCTAGGCCTAATTTACAGGCCATAGCCTACAACATTATCACAGAAAGCACAATAACTGAACTATGCAAGTGGGCCATATTCCTAATGTAATGTAGTAGTAGTAGATCTGTTGATATCAAAGGGAAGGCCAAGCTAATCAAAGAATAGGGAATTGGTATTAATCAACAAATACAGGCACCCCATATAAGAGGCTTGGAAAGGCTAAGGCTCCCCAGCCCCAACCGGGATCTTTCTCCTTTTCTCTCCCTGCCAAATAGCATTGCCAACTAGCTCCAGATGTTCCTGACAAACTTAATCCAGTCCTGGGTTCACTTCAATGCATGCAGGGATAGGTAGTTCTGATTTCTCTATTGCACTCCATAAGAAAAGCAAAACTACAAGTCCCTGAATGCAATGGGATAAACACAGGACTGGATCAAGCCTGTCGGGCACATCTGGAACCAGCTGGCAACCCTACTGCTGAATCACAGCCATTTTTACTGTGATTTGGGGCAAAAGGAGCCTTGTCCCCTCTTCTCCCCACTGCCCCTTCCTGGGACCTATCACTTGTGGGCAGTGGCGGCATCTAAAAGCGCAAGACAGGCATGGGGACATTGACTTCCTGTGCAGCATTGCTAGCTGTGCTGGTCCCACCCCCTGGGCAACAGAAGGTTGTTAACGGAGTGGGACTGGCCCAGTAGACAGCGGTGGCACACACATAATCAACATGCCTAGCCCGCGCCTATCAGGGTGTTGAAAGAACAGCTGGGACAAGCTGAGTGGGGGAAGATGACATGCTAGACCTGGGATGCGGAAGGAAAAGATGCAAAACAGGAGAGGTGTACAGTGACAGAGGGTATATACTGGCTTGGAGATGGGGAAAGGAAGGCTAAGGACACAAAGGGCGGATTGTTGGGTGCAAAGGGGGGTGAATAGCGTGATGGGGAGACAACATGGAGTATGAAGACCAAGGGGAGATGCTACACATGTGGTTGGGGGTAGGGAGAGACTGCAATGCTGTACAAAGATAGGGAGGACAAAGAAAAGATGCTGAATGGAAAGGGGTTAGAGAGACAGAGCAGATGCTGGATAGAAAAAGGGGATGGAGAGAGGGGAGAACAGGTGATGCTGAATAGATGGGGCAGAGAGAAAAAGGAGGGCTAGTTTAAGACTGGGGAATAAAAGGAAGGGAAATGGGAGGGCTAGGGTGGGAGAAAGATGGAAAGCTGTAGGCAGATGTACGTAAAAGGGATATTGAGGACTAGATAGCAATGAGGAATGGGGAGACAAAAAAATAAATGGAATAAAGCTGAAAGTAAAGCTCTGTTTCGGAAATGGATGTGGTGGAGGAAGTGAAGACGACAGGAGAGAGAAAAAAGACAAATAGACAGAAGCCCCTGGAAAGACTTGAGAAGGCAGAGAAAAACAGAAACCAGAGACTGGATCCAGCACAAGTCTAAAAATTAAATGGCCAGACAACCAAGGTAGAAAAAATAATTCTTTTTTAAAATTTAGTGATTGGAATATGTCAGTTTTTAAAATACATCTGTCATCTTCATATCTTGCACAGTATGGGAAGGGGGAATGAATCTCTGTGTCGATTCCTCTGGTGCCGCACTCCATGAAGAGTCTAGCTTCTTGTGGTTTAAATTTAATTTTTGTCTACATGTTTCAATGTTTTATTTTGTGATTACTTATTCTCAATTGGCGTGGGTCTCTGCATGTTCTGCATGTGCGAAAGAGGCCAGGCATTTGTTAGCCCTGAATGTCTGTGTAATCTGGTTTGTTTAGTTTTCCCACTTGGTGTATTGAAGCTCCAGTAGCCTCTACAGTCTTCTCCTTACTGTGGGACTCCTCTGCTTACTCTCTAAATCCCAAATGATCTGTGTAAGGTTTTGTGTTACTTCACAGTATGTCTGCTACTGGATTTTGGATTTGAATTTGACCCCTGGCTTCCCTGGTTTTCAGCATTTGTGACAGCTCATATTTTTATTTATTTTATTTACATTCTCTTATATACCGCGCTATTCTGCATCAGTGCGGTTTACATTGAACAAACTGAAATTACATTGAACAGGGCATTATAACTTGGAGATAACTATTTTACAGGGAACATGGGCTATGGAGGGTTAAGTGGCTTGCCCAAGACCACAAGGAGCACCTGTGGGACTAAAAACCCCAGTCCTTCCGGCCCAAGGTTGCTGTCCTCTAGTGGGATTTGAACCCCCGACCTTCCGGCCTGAAGTACCTTGCCCCAACCACTAGGCCACTCCTCCACTCCTCCTCCAATATGTAATACATATTCCAAAGAGGGTCGGCACTATCACTAGGCAGCTGCCTAGTGCATTGGCCCTCCAAGGGCCCCATTGCTGCCACTGTCATCCCTCTCTGGGGCCTGCAACAATAGCCCCCAAACCGCAATGCGGCGCTTAGTAACATTCAGGGCGCTGCGGCATGTTTTCCTCCTCTTCTCAATGGGGCTGTTTCAGTCTTTCTCCGGTGCCGCTGCAAACCAGAAGCGGTGTCGGAGGGGGCGGAGTAATAGGGAGAGAGAGGTGAGAAGATGGACATGGGATAAATAGGATGAGAAAGATGGAGAGATGCTGGACAGGGAAGGGAGGGGATGGAATGGAGATGGAAAAGATGCTGGACACAGGGAAAGGGGAGAAACGGAAGGATAGGGGGAAAGAGAGAACAAGAGAGAGAGAGAGAGAGAGAGAGACTGGATGAGTGGGGGAGGGGGAGAGAGGAGATAGACTATTAGATATGCGGCATATAAGACTAGCTAAATAAATAAATGAGCTAAAGACTAGGGAATAAAGGATCAGGGAAGAAGAGGTGAGGAATGGGTGGACTGGGGTGAGGGTTGAAAAGTGGAAGGGGGGGATTAAGGACTGGATAGTAAGAATGAGTAGTGAAATCTGAGTGGACAGAGAGAAAGAAATAAATGGAAGGAAACTGAAAAGATCAATATCTAAGATGAAAAGATGTGAAGAAAACAAAAGGGGAGAGAAGAAATGGTAGATGGACTACAGGCCAAAGAAAGAGAGCTAAGAGAAGATAGAGGAAAACATTTTCTCTTCACTCCTGCCAATCAGGATTTCGCACCGGTCACAGCACTGAGACTATTCTTCTGGTACTTCTCTCTGAGATACATCGCTCTCACGAGCGTGGTGATCTTTCCCTTGTTGTTTCTCTGGACCTCTCCGCTGCCTTTGATGTTGTTGACCACTGCACACTCCTATCACATTTGTCCGATCTGGGTATTTATGGTACAGTCCTGCAATGGTTCCGTTCTTTTCTTTCCTCCCGCTCCTTCACTATTCACATGGGCTCTGACGTCTCCCCGTCCTTCCCATTACACTGTGGGGTTCCCCAGGGCTCTATTCTGGTCCCCCTTCTTTTCAATGTCTTTCTTGCCCCCCTCGCCTTACTCATTCAGCAAACCGGTATTTCCTCCTATATTTATGCTGACGATATTCTACTGGTTTACCATGTCTCCCCCTTAGCACTTGACCTTGCCCCTCTTAACAATTGCCTTAATCTCATCGCTTCCTGGTTCAGTCAGAATTTCCTGCACGTCAACCCATCCAAGTTCTCCGCCATTTGGTTCTCCTTTCGAAACCCTCCCCCTGACCTGTCCCCCACCATGTCCTCTCTTCCTATTCCCTCCGTTATCTGGGTGTTACCTTGGACTCTTCTCTTTCTTTCCACCAGCACATTTCCTCTGTGGTACGCTCTTGCTTTTTCCATCTCTGCCGCATCAGATCAATCCGCCCTTTCCTCTCATCTTTTGCTGTCACCACTCTTGTTATGTCCCTTGTAATCACCCGTTTGGACTATTGCAACTCTATCCTCGTGGGTCTCCCCTGTCACCAGTTACGTCGTCTCCAGTTAGTTCAGAACACTGCTGCCCGCCTGATCACCTTTTCCCCTGTTTCCGCCCACATCACTCCTTCTCTTCTCTCTCTCTATTGGCTTCCAATCAAAGTCCGGTTCATCTATAAACTATTACCCATAAGGTCCTCTTTACCAGCACCCCACAATACCTGGCCGACACTATTCATCTTCAGCCTGCCCCCCGTCTTCTCCGCACACAGTAACCGTCTTTTCCTTCCCTCTCCCTCCCAGGCCCACCTTGAAAGTACCCAACACTCTGCCTTCTTCTTTCTTGGCCTTGCCTTATGGAACTCGCTCCCTCACTCCCTCCACATTGAACTCTCCTTTCCGCGCTTTAAAGCTCTCCTTAAAATGCACCTTTTCTGCCAGGCTTTTGACCTCCCTCTCCCCACCGATGGCTCTGGTCTCCCCTCATCTGACACCCCCCTCCCTGTCTGCCACTTAGCAACTCCCACCCTCGGAACACTCTCTTTCTCAACTATTTACTACTCTTTCTCTATTTCTCTTCTTTCCTATCCTCCATTGGCGTTCCTTTCCTTTCTGTGTCCTTGTAGCCAACTCATTGTTTTATTGTACACCGCCCTGACGGCTTGCCATGGGTGGTATATCAAACTCTGCAAATAAACAATAAACCTCAGATTTGGATCAGTATGATCAGAGAATATAATGCTCAGACAACAAAGACAGAAAAAATAATTTTATTTTCAATTTAATGATTGGATTTTGCACTATATTTACATTTGACACAGTACAGGGAAATGCATCTCTTTCTATTTCTCTGGTGTTGCACTGCATGCAGTGTCTAGCTTCTTGGGGTTTCAATTTAGTTTTTCTTTACATATTTTTATTTTTAGGTTGTGCTCACTTATTCTGTACTTTGTGAGGGTCTGTGTTCTGAGTGTGTGACTGAGGCCAGGTGTTCTGTTAACATGGAGTTTGTACATAGGGATCTGCACTCTAGTAATCTGACTTGTTCAGCTTTTCAAATAGATGTATGGATGAGCTAAGATCTGCTGAATTATTTACAGTGCTTCTTTTTTCTGGGTTGGCTCCTTGTCAGGACCATACCTAGCCCTGTGCGAGTGGTACAGCCGCACAGGGCGCAAAGGCTTAAGGGGCGCATTTTAGCTGTCTGCTGTTGCCTGCCGCCGCCACTTTTTCTTCTCTCAGCAGCGGCAGGCAATGACAGATAGCTAAAATGCACCCCTTAAGCCTTCTCGCCAGCTTAGCATGCCGGCGACTTGCACATCGGGCGTGCCTCTTCTCTCACGCCGTGGGGGGAGGGGAGGGGTGCGCCCAATGTGCAAGTCGCACAGGGTGTGATTTACACTTGGTACGGTCATGCTCCTTGTCGTATGAGTTTTGGAAGTCAATGCTGGTATAGTATGGTAGATTTTCTCTGTAGATCCTCCGTGATTTGTAGGGTTTTTTTTAAATTAGTTCACAAGCCTGATACTGGAGAATGTTTATATCGTTACTGAGATAACCAGAATTTTATATTTTTATATATATATTTTATATTTATTGGGTTCTGTGGGTGAAAGTCCTAGTTCTGCTCTGCACTCTTATCAAGAGAGGGTTTTTTTGTGGCTGCAAAATAATATGTTCAAAAGGAAAAGCGAGAACCATATAGCAGTTTATAACAAAATAAAGTGTTATAATTTTATAATTTTGTGTTAAAAACTACACTGTGGTTCTCAATTTTTATTTTAGCTTCTTGGTAAGTGAACATCTTGCCTTTCCTTTGTGTTTTTGCAGAATATATATTTACATTAACTCCACGCCGGTCCCATGTGCAGTTTCAGAGGAGTTATGTTGCGGTTGCCAAGTCCTCTTGTTGTCTGGCACATCTAGTGCCATGTTTACTAAGCTCTGCGCTGGTAACACATGTGTGGGCTGCGTAACCAGCGTGGAGCTTTAGGCTAACTGCAGGAGGGGGGGCAGGCACATCCCCCTGCAATTATCCTGCTTGAAGTGGCATTAGTTGCACCCATGCTGCCTGCGCTGAGCCGTTATGCTAGTTTCTGCAGACAATGCAAATGCCTGCATGTGAGTTCTCTCTCTCTCTCGCCTCACTCTGGAGGACAGTAGCATTTTGGGAAAGAAATCCTGAAAACCTAGGAGTAATGGAAACACCATGGATCTTACTCCCTGGTCCTTGCTAGAAAGTGGCCGTGTTTTTCTCGCTGTCCCAGCTTCACTTCCTACTGCCAGTACATTGATTGCATGACTGCCAGTAGGAAGTGAAGCTAGACTGAGAGAATAACACAGGCTCAATCAAGAAATGAAACTACATCCTGTGATCCAGCAAGGAGAAAGCATGGATTTATTGGGGAGGCAAGGGCAACTGATTTTGTGACCCCCATTGGAGGTCTAGGAGATGTTTAAAAGATGCTAGATCAGGATGGCCCTAAATGATCATCTTCTGCAATACCGGTTAGCTGTTTAAGGATGTGACTTTCACGCTTGGGAGTCTGCAGAAGGATGTTTGTCTTATCAAATCATGGCACAGTAAAACATTTTAGGGGAAAAAAGTAATTAGACTGCTTTAACATATTTTATGGGAGCAAATGTTTGGGTTTTCTAGTCCAGTTTATTAACCGTGAATTGCCTGAGCACAGCAATGCAAGGTGTACCGTTGAGTCGGTGCAGCCCCTGGTTTTTCTTGACAAGGTGTGACCGGAAGTAGATTGCCAGGCCTTTCTTCCAAGGCAATGAAGGGTAAAGCGACTTGCCCAAGGCCACAAGAAGTGCCATTGGGAATTGAACGCTGGTCTCTTGGTCTCCAAGATGCTGCTCTAAACACTAGCTACTCCTCCACTCCAAATATAAGAAAGTATATTTTTTGTTTTACAGCAGTCTAATGACATGCTTGTGCACTTTTGGCCTATTTTCCTAATTATTCTTCACACTGCTATAGCTTGTGACCTACTGGCATGTCATTGAAACCTATTTAATACATGTGGCTTAAATCAGCAGTATGTTAATGTCGCTGTCTTCCTACAGGGCCAGGCTTACATTGCGACTATTCTTTGCATCAACATTATACCAATTTTGCTTATAGTTTCTAGATGTACATTGACTGCATGGTTATGTTGCTAATTCCTACATTCTGCACAAAATCTTTCTCCTGCATATTTTATCAATGAGTAAAAGATTTCCGAGCTGTCTGTACCCCTGAATATTTTTCTTTTGATCCATATCTAAAATTTAGCATGCTCTTGGACCATCACAGCCTGTTATATGATGCTAAGTATTTACTGCTCAGTAGTTATTTTTATTCTGGCTTAGGGTTGGCAACTTTTTTGTACAAGAAAAACCCGACACCTGTGGCTAGCCATGCTCCGCCTATGCCTGCCCCGCCCACAAAAAATAACTTCAGGGAGCAAAGGTGTAGGCTTTTTAATCTCGAATTCAGCTATGTCAAATATATTTTTGAATTTTATTTTATTAATTTCTAACACACATGCAAAAAGCAGAAACACACCGCCGTGCTTTCACAGGGAAAGTACAATGTATGTGGTATTCTAATTCTTTCCATCACATATTTACATGCCAGTGAATTCAGAATATACGGAAAGCGCACCGCACACATGCACGCCACCCCACTAGCATCAATCCTTTATCTCGAGCCCCAGTCCCCAAAGCCCTGGGGGTCAACTTCATGCCCAGACACATAGCCCCTCCCCCAACCTCCCACTGGAAAACAATTCCAACCATGCTAGAGATCTCTACACACAAGTTACATGCTAACGGAAAGCCGTCCCTCAGTCATCCACAAACTAGAAAGAGAAAGACAATAACTGAAGTGGGAACCCCCAGAAGCCAAACTCTGCATTTATGACAACAGCAGAGAAATAAAAATAGAAATGTATTTACTCTTGCACTGAATAAAGAAAACAGACATATTCCAGTTAATACATCCAAAATAAAATACTTTTTCCCTACCATTGTTGTCTGGCCATTTTATTTTTTTTTCGGTTACAATGCCCCCGTCTCTCGTCTGCTATTCTGTCTTCTCTTAATCCCCTTTCCAGTATCTGCTTTCTCCTTGCTCCTTCTGTCTTCTTTCATTCCCTCTCTATCTCTGTCTCTGTCATAATGATCTTTCCCTTTTAGCTCCGTCCTCCATGTTTTACTTTACAACCTCTCTATCCACTCAAATTTCACCCTCTGTCCACCACTTAGAATCCAGCATCTGCCTCTCACTGTCCACCTCTCAGAGTCCAGCCTTTTCCTCTCTGTTCACGCCTCAGCACTCGCCATCTCTGTCATCCTCTCATAGCCCAGTATCTCTATGTATGGGTGCATGTGTCATTCGGGCATGTTGGAGGATGCGTAGATATGTGGGAGCAGGGGCAGCTCAAGGCAATCTGCTGCCTGCAGCAAAGAATGAGATGGCGCCGCCCCCCCCCCCCCACACACACACTTTAGAGGGGACGGGGCTTTTCAGAAATCCAATCAGAGACTGAACCAAATCAAAAAGCCAATTAGATTATATAGACGAAATGCAAGATGTTTGCACATGGCCATAACGAGCTGCTATTGCGCCCTGTGCGACTTGCAGCTCAGGCTTCTCCCCCCCTCCCTCCATCCAGTGCTGCCTGCTCTTTCCCTGCTGCTGCTGCCCTCTATTTTTTTCACGCGGCGCTGGCAGCAGGGAAAGAGCAGGCAGCACTGGATGGAGGTATGGGGAGGAGGAGGGGGGCATGCGCACAATCTGAAAAGCGCGGCACTTTAAGCAGATCTGTCCCTCCCTTTTCTGACATCGCGTCGGAGGAGGTAGGGACCAGACCTGCTTAAAGTGCTGCGAAAAGGCTTGGGGGGGGGGGGCGCATTTTGGCTGCCTGCTATTGTCCTGCCAGCGGCGGCAGGGCTACAGCAGACAGTCGAAATGCACCCCC
Organism: Ichthyophis bannanicus; assembly: GCA_033557465.1. Taxonomy (NCBI): domain Eukaryota; kingdom Metazoa; phylum Chordata; class Amphibia; order Gymnophiona; family Ichthyophiidae; genus Ichthyophis; species Ichthyophis bannanicus. The sequence goes on from CM066042.1 coordinate 234,311,071, forward strand.
CAAACCTTTGCACCCTGTGTGGCTGCACCGCTTGCACAGGGCTAGGTACGGTCCTGGTTGCACATCAAGGAACTAAAAGACAGCAAGAACCAACAGCACAGTTTATAAAACTAAATTATAACTCATTTTTATTTTGTTGTTATAAACTGCATTGTGGTTCTTGCTTTTTCTTTTTCAACATATTTTGCATCCACAGTAGGTGCGGAGCAGAACCAGGACATTCACCCACAGAACTCAATATTTTTAAAAAAAATCTGATTCTGATCATCTCACTAACAACAACAACCACTATTCTCCAGTACCAGGCATATTGTGAACTAATACAAAGCCCTACAACAAAGAGCAAACCTACTATACCATATCAGCACAAACTTCCAAAACTCACATAAGGAGCCCATCCAAAAAAGCATCACTGTAAATACTACAGTGAGCCCTGGAACATCCATACACTTATTTGAAAAGCTGAACAAGTCAAATTACTACAGTACAGTATAGATCTTTATGTTCAAACTCCATGTTAACAGAACACCTGACCTCAGTCACACACTCACAACATCGACCCTCACCAAGTACAGAAGAAGTAACCACAATCTAAAGTAAAAATAAACATATGCAGATAAAACTTCAACTTAAACTGAAACCCCAAGAAGCCAGAGTCCACATGCAGTGCAACATCAGATAAATAAGAGATGCAGTTCCCCAATACACTGTAAAATATAAAGATAGCACAAAGTCCAATCACTAAAATTAAATACAATTATTTTTTCTACCTTTGTTGTCTGACCATTTTATTCTCTGATCATGCTGGTCCCAATCTGAGGCTTCTGCTTTTCTGTCTTCTCTTAGCTCTCTTTCTGTGGTCTATGGTCCATCTGCCATTTCTTATCTCTTCTTTTGTTTTCTTCACTTCCTTCCATCAGCCCATTTCCAGTTCCAGTAACCCTCCCCAGTATCAGCCCCCTATCCAGTCCTCCCCTTCCAGTACCTTCCAATGTCAACCGCCTTGCATTCCCATGACTGCCACTGGTGTCCATTCCCTTCCAGTCCCACTCCTTCCCCACTGTCCAGCCCCTTCTAGTCCAAATACCATCCTAGGTATCAGCTCATGTCCACTCTCAGTGCCACCCCCCCAGTCAGCTCCCTTCCAGTTGCCCTACCCTCTGTCCATCCCCCTGCCAGTGTCATTTGCATGTCAGCTCCCTTCCAGCCTCCTCCCCATTACCCAACCACCTACCACTCCCATCCCCAAGTGTCAGCTCCCGTCCAGTCCCCCTTCAGTACATCCCAGGTGTCAGCTCCTTTCCAGCCCCCTCCTTCCCCCGTGTCAGTTCCCTTCCTGCCCTCTCCTTCCCCTGGCAGACCCTCTCAGTATCCGCTCCCTTCCAGCCCTATTCTACCATCCTCCCGATTCAGCCCATTTGTAGCCCTAGCCCCTAGTTTTCTTCCAGGGCAGCAGCACCCTCCTCCCCTCCCCCATTAGCCCATTTCCAGTCCCAGCCCATTTCCAGTCCTATCCCACTCCATTCCTAGTCCCCTAATCAGCCCATTACCAGTACTAGCTCATTTCCAGTGCTAGCCCCCCATCAGCCCATTACCAGTCCTAACCCCCCCCAAGTAAGTCCATTTCTAGTCCTAGCACCCCAATGAGCTCATTTTCTGTCCTAGCCCCCCTAATCAGCCCATTTCCAGGCCTAACCCCACCAATCAGCCCATTAGCAGTCCTAGCCCCCCTCCCACAGCCCATTTCCAGTTCTAACCCCCCCATCAGCCCATTTCCAGTCCTAGCCCTCCCGATAGCCCATTAGCAGTCCTAGTCCCCCTCCCACAGCCCATTTCCAGTTCTAGCCCCCCCCATTTCTAGTCCTAGCCCCCCATAGCCCATTAGCAGTTCTAGCTCCCCTCCCGATCAGCCCATTTCAGTACTAACCCCCCCATCAGCCCATTTCCAGACCTAGCCCCCGCCATAGCCCATTTGTAGTCCTAGCCACCTCCCAATCAGCCCATTTCCAGTTCTAACCCTCCCATCAACCCATTTCCAGTCCTAGCCCCCCTCATATAGCCCATTAGCAGTCCTAGCTCCCCTCCCGATAAGTTTTTCCCAGTTCTACCACCACCCCCCTCCAGCCCAACCCAGACCTTTAGGGAACTGGGGGGGGGGGGAAACAACTGCAAATGCTGCTGCTGCAGCATGAAGTGCCCCACGGAGGCCGCCTCTCCTCCCCCCCCCCCCACACCAGCTCAGCTCTGCAGAGCCGTGCAATGGGGGAGTGTTTCCCTTTCGCTTGGCTCTGTTAAAGCTGAGCCCGCGGCACTGATGGGAAGCAGCATTTCCTGTTTCCCATCAGCACCGCGGGCTCAGCTTTAACAGAGCCACACAAAAGGGAAACACTCTCTTTGTGCGGCTCTGCAGAGCTGAGCCGGGGGGGGGGGGAGGGGCACGGTCTGTGAGGGCTCTCCCGGGAAGGCAGCCGCTGTGGGGCACTTCAAGCTGCTGCTGCCGCCGCTTTTGCAGCCGGGTTTTTTTGTTGTTTTTTTTTTTTTTAATTATTATTTTGAAGGCCGAGTGAGGCGGTCTTTTTGAGGGCAATTTTTGCCGCCTTCAAAAAGATGCCGCCTGAGATAACCGCCTCACTCGGCCTCATTATAGAGCCACCCCTGTGTGGGAGCATGCATGTGTTATAGGGAGTATTGCAGCTTTGTGTGTGTGTGTGTGTGTGTGTATGTATGTATGTGTGCGCATTGTGGGGAGCGTTGAGGGCTTCATGTGAGTGTGTGTGTGTGTGTGTGTGTGTGTGAATGGGAGTTTTGGGGTATATCATAGTGAGTGTCAGGGACTGTGTGTGTGGGTAGCCCTCTCTCTCATCATGCCCTTGAGAGGTCTCCTGCAGGCTCTCTCTCTCACATGATCCCCAGATTTCCCCAGTCTCTCTCTCTCTCTCTCTCATTCTCATAAGCAGCCATGCAGCTTCTCTCTCTCTCTCATATACAGGCTCAGCTCTATCATGAGGCGAAGTGAGGCAGCTGCCTCAGGCAGCGAAGTTTTAAAGGCGGCATTTTGCCCCCAAAACAGCCGCCTCACTTTGCCTTCAAACGTTAAAAAAGAAAAATTCCTTTGGGGGCAGGACGCTGCTGCACGGGAAGGCTCCGCAGTGGCTGGCTGATACTCGCGCTAGTACAGCCTCGGCTGCTATAGAGGAGAGGTGAGTTTGCCGCTGCCGAGAAGCGGACTTGGCAGCGGCAGAAATTTGAGTGTTATTATTTTCCTGGGGGCCAGGACTGGAAAGGGGGGGGGGGGTCTAGGACTGGAAATGGGCTGATGGGGGGCTGAGGTTAGGACTGGATGGGGGTTGTTTAGGACTGGTAATGGGCTATGGGGGTCTAGGACTGGAAATGGGCTGATGGGGGGTTAGGACTGGCAATGGTCTATGGGGGTATTAGCACTGGAAGTGGGCTGATGGGGGGTGTTTAGGACTCGTAATGGGCTATGGGGGGCTAGGACTGGAGATGGGCTGATGGGGGGGTTAGGACTGGAAGTAGGCTGATGGGTGGTTAGGACTGGAAATGGGCTGATGGGGGGTTAGGACTGGTAATGGGCAGATGGGAGGTTAGCACTAGAAATGAGCTAGGACTGGTAATGGGCTGATTGGGGTGCTAGGACTAGAGTGGGCTGAAGGGGGATAGCACTGGAAATGGGCTAATGGGGGAGGGGAGGAGAGTGCTGCTGGCCCTAAAAGAAAACTAGGGCTAGGGTACAAATGGGCTGATGCGGGAGGATGACAGAATAGGACTGGAAGGGAGCGGATACTGAGAGGGTCTGCCAGGGGAAGGAGGGGGCACGAAGGGAGCTGACACGGGGGAAGGAGCGGTCTGGAAAGGAGCTGACACCTGGGATGTATTGAAGGGGGACTGGAAGGGAGCTAACATTTGGGGATGGGAGTGGTAGGTGGTTGGGCAATGGGAAGGAGGCTGGAAGGGAACTGACATGCAAATGGCACTGGAAGGGGGATGGACAGAGGGCAGGGTGACTGGAAGGGAGCTGACTGGGGGGGGGTGGCACTGAGAGTGGACGTGGGATGGTATTTGAACTAGAAGGGGCTGGACAGTGAGGAAAGAGGGGGACTGAAAGGGAATGGACACCAGTTGCAGTCATGGGAATGCAAGGTGGTTGACATAGGAAGGTACTGGGAGGAAAGGACTGGAAAGGGGGCTGATACTGGGGAGGGTTACTGGAACTGGAAATGGGCTGATGGAAGGAAGTGAAGAAAACAAAAGAAGAGATAAGAAAAGGCAGATGGACCATAGACCACAGAAAGAGAGCTAAGAGAAGACAGGAAAGCTGAAGCCTCAGATCGGGACCAGCATGATCAGAGAATAAAATGGTCAGACAACAAAGGTAGAAAAAATAATTTTATTTAATTTTAGTTATTGGACTTTGGGCTATTTTTATATTTTACACAGTATTGGGGAACTGCATCTCTTATTTATCTGATATTGCACTGCATGTGGACTCTGGCTTCTTGGGGTTTCAATTTAAATTTAGTCTACATATTTTTATTTTTACTTTAGATTGTGGTTACTTCTTCTGTACTTGGTGAGGGCCGATGTTGCGAGTATTTGACTGAGGTCAGGTGTTCTGTTAACATGCAGTTTGTACATAAAGATCTATACTGTACTGTAGTAATTTGACTTGTTCAGCTTTTCAAATAGGTGTATGGATGTTCCAGGGCCCACTGTAGTATATAGTGATGCTTTTTTTGGATGGGCTCCTTATGTGAGTTTTGGAAGTTTGTGCTGATATGGTATGGTAGGTTTGCTCTTTGTTGTAGGGTTTTGTATTAGTTCACAATATGCCTGGTACTGGAAAATAGTGGTGGTGGTGGTGGTGGTTGTTGTTGTTAGTGAGATGATCAGAATCAGATTTTTTTTTTTAAATATTGAATTCTGTGGCTGAATGTCCTGGTTCTGCTCTGCACCTACTGTGGCTGCATAATATATGTTAAAAAAGAAAAAGCAAGAACCATAATGCAGTTTATAACAACAAAATAAAAATGAGTTATAATTTAGTTTTATAAACTGTGCTGTTGGTTCTTGCTGTCTTTTAGTTCCTTGGTGTGCAAACGGGACAGTAATTAGCCCTGAGCAAGCGGTGCAGCCGCACAGGGCAGAAAGGTTTGGGGGGTGCATTTCGTCTGCCTGCTATTGTCTTGCCAGCAGCGGCAGGACAACAGCAGACAGCCGAAATGCCGCTGCTGGCAAGACAATAGCAGGCAGACGAAATGCACTCCCTAAGCCTTTTTGCAGCACTTTAAGCAGGTCTGGTCCCTCCCTTCTCCAATGCCATGTCAGAGTAGGGAGGGACAGATCTTCTTAATAGTGCCGGCGCCTTTCAGATTGGGCACATGCCCCCCTCCTCCTCCCCATACCTCCATCCAGCGCTGCCTGCTCTTTCCCTGCTGCTGGCACCCTCATGAAAAAAAACAGAGGGTGGCAGCAGCAGGGAAAGAGCAGGCAGCGCTGGACAGAGGTATGGGGGGAGAGGAGGGGCGTGCGCCCGAGCTGCAAGTCGCACAGGTTGCGATTGCAGCTCGATATGGCCCTGTGTGCAAACATCTTGCATTTCCTCCATATAATCTATTCGGCTTTTTGGTTTGGTTCAGTCACTGATTGGATTTCTGAAAAAGCCCCGTCCCCTCTAAGGTGGGGGGGGGGGGGCGCCTTTTCATACTTCGCCTCAGGCAGCAGATTGCCTTGAGCCGCCCCTGCTCATATTCCCCTCCCCCTCGCCTGTATTTCTCTCCCTACTCACTCTCTCTTTTATATATCATATAACTCTCCAGCCTTCTTCCAATCCAGCCTCTCTTCTCTTATTCCCCCTTCCCCTGGCATCCTCTTACCCATTGTACAATTTGTGTTCCTCCAGACTGTAGCTTCCTGTATCTGCGATTGGCTTTCTGAATGTGGAGCCACACGGGGCAGGGAACTTGGACTTATTTTCATACCGCAAGATCAGCACCAACTTCCTGCCCCGCCCAATGCTACCATTCAGAGAGCCAATCGGCATCACCGTGCAGGAAGTGCCACTGACCACTTAGAGGCCCCTAAAAATCAGCGCGGGGCTTTGCTCGTGCACGTGCTGCACGTCAGATTGCAGCACACACAGGGATGACGTGAGGCAATCTGTAGCCAGAGGAGAGGAATGAGCTGGTGCCCCTCCCCCTCCCCCAAAATGGAGGGCCCTCCTCGGAGTTCTAGTCAGGGAGCAGGGGCATCCCCTCACTCCAAACACTGGTCAGGTGGCTGCCTAGGCAACATAATTTAAAAAACTACAAAAATTATCTTGGTCTTTTCGGAGTATTAAAACTGTTGTGAAAATATTAAATTACTCCACTCTAACAAGCATCTGTAATTCGGGTTACCAGCAAGTTAAAAGATTATTTTACTGTTTATCAGATATAAATTGTTCTAACTTCAGGCCATAATCACAAAGCAGCAGAGAATATCATGAAAGGTTGGTGTTATTGTATTATTTTATTTCTCGTTTATAGAACCTCCGAAAGGAGAGAAATGCTCAAAGAGGCGCAGTGCGAGGCGTAGAGAAAGATCAAGATAACGGTTATGAGAATCTGAGAAAGATCAAGAAAAGTTAAAGGAACACTGAGATACAGTGGATAAAGATAAGCTTGTTTAATAGCTTTTGCAATTGTCCAATAGCATTTTGGAAACACACTGGTGGTGGAATACTGTGATATTTATTGAAACAAAAAAGGTTCTTTTATACTAAAAAGCAAAAAAATTTTCCCAGTAGTCATTGATGCAATTGAAGCGCTATTTGTTTTCACTCAAGTAGTGGTAAAAAGCGCTATACAGGTCTGAGACTACATATGGGAATAGAAGCGATTAAGTGATTAAGAAATATTGCTGGTAACCCGAATTACAGATGCTTGTTAGAGTGGAGTAATTTACTATTTTCATCATCTCGACCTTCTGCATCAGGATCTACTTTCAGAGAGAAATCATCGCTCTCTTGTCAGACCTTGTGAAGTCATGCCACTAGACTAAAGAGTCAGGGGTTTTATTCCAGGTACTTCCTGATCTCCAAGAAAACTGGGGGGGGGGGGGGGGGGGGGGGGGGCGGGATCCTATCCCATCCCAGACCTAAGAGATCTGAACATGTACTTGGTAAGAGAACAGTTAAGAATGATTTCTCTAGGCACCCTGCGTCCTTACCTTCAAAAAGGAGCTTCGCTATGCTCCCTGGATCTGAAGATTGCATATACCCACATACAGGTGCAATCTGCTCTCAGGAAGTATCTCAGATTTGTTCAGGGGGGACATTTCCAGTACTAAGCATTGCCATTTGGCCTGGCCTCAACACCTCACATCTTCACTAAATGCCTCATGGTTGTAGCTGCTTACCTCCAGATGCTGGGAGTGTTTGTCTTCCCCAGTCTGGACGATTGGCTGATCAAGAATACCACTCCAGAAGGAGATCAAGAATCAACACGTTTGACCATTTGGGTGTTTGAACTACTCAGGTTTGTTATAAATTACTCAAAGTCCCACCTTTAATCCACTCAGCATTTGGCATTCATAATAGCCCTGCTCGACATGACTCGGGCGAGATCCTTACTTCACATGACTGTGTGCACGGGCAGACAGCTTTGGTGCGGGAGACTCAACTGAGTCAGCAGGTGACAGCTTGCAAGATGTTGACCGTATTAGGCCATTTGGCCTCTACAGTGTATGTCACAATCTTGGCATGCCTTCAGATGAGGCAGACTCAGTGGACGGAGGACTCAGTGAACCCAGGCCATGGATCAACTCGGGGATCATCTGTATGTTGCTGCTCCTCTCGTTCAGTCATTGTACTGGTGGACAGTTCACTACAATTTTCTCAAATGTCTTCCTTTCCAAATTGCTCCAATCCAAAGAGTTCTGACAACAGATGCATCCAAGCTGGGGTGGAGAGCTCATCTTGATAAGTTGCACACCCAGTGCAATTGGTCCATGAGCTATATTTGCATGCACTGCCCCCATTGTATGCAAATATAATCTAATGAATATTCATTAGGAGCATTCTGAAAACCTGAGTGGTTTGCGGCCCTCCAGGACTGGAGTTTGAGACCCCTGCTCTTCAGGCTTTCTGAGATGGCTTGGCCAATCACATTTATTTAACAGGTTTTTTATACCACTTTATCATTTCAGTCCACATTGTAACTTAAACTTGGCAATGTACATTAAACAGGGACATTGATAACTTGGATTTTTCTGAGGCAATGGAGGGTTAAGTGACTTGCCCAAGGCCACAAGGAGCAATGGTGAGACCTGAACGCTGGTCTCTTGGTTTCCAAGCCAGTGCTCTAATCATTAAGCTACTCTATTGTGTTCTGATCCAGACTGACAATCAGGTTGCAGTGTTCTACATCAACAAGTAGGGAGGAACGGGCTCGTACCTCCTGTGTTGGGAAGCATTCAGGTTGTGGAAGTTCACCATCGTGCATGGGATGGACTTGAGAGCCACGTATCTGCCAGATGAGCAGAACACTCTGGCAGACAGACTGAGTCGAGTCCTCCAGTTATATGAGTGGACGCTGGACAGGGAAGTTGCATTTTGCATCTTTCGAGTGTGAAAAACCCCCTTAATCTGTTTGCCACCCTGCAGAATGCCCATATGGGTCAATTCTGCTCCAGAGTAAGATCACACAGACTAGTGTTGGATGCTTTCCTCCTGCACTGGGAGAAGGGTCTTCTGTATGCATATCCTCCAATATCTTTAATTGCAAAGACTTCCTGAAGCTCAGAACAGATGGCTTCCTAATTACACAGGCAACCTTTGTTCCCCTCCTGCTGCAGCTCTCTAGTCAGGAGCTGCTCTGGTTTGGCCATGCACCAGATCAGATATTGCAGGATGGTGGGACGATGTTGCAGCTCAACATCCAGTCCTTGGCTGTCATGGTATGGATGTTGAGAGGCTAATGAAAGTATAATTGACTTATTTATTTATTTATTTAGTAAACACTTGTATACCGCTGCTTCCTACAATCAGTAGCGGTTTACTTTACAGAATCATAATGTATTGTACGGTACATTGAGATTTCAGTTTTACATTTTGATTAGTCAATGATTACGTAACACGGGACAAGCATTTGGATACGATACACATTTGATTAAAGCACACAGATCAAGGTATACATTTGATTTCAGTAGATTGGGGGGGGAGGGCCCATATATACAATTTGTACAGAATTAGTTGCCAAGGTGTACAGGCTATACATGGTTATATACAATTTGTACGGAATTAGTTGCCAAGGTGTACAAGTTATACATGACTATATACTATTGGATTATATGCTGCCGAGTGCGGCAGAGGAGATCTGGTTGAGGTAGGGTATTGCAGTTAGATCAAGTTGTAGTGGGTTTGAAACAGATAGGTTTTCAGTTTTCGTCTAAATTCGTTCAGGTTGTTTGTGAGCCTTAATTCATGCGGTAGTTGGTTCCATTGGGTTGGCGCTGAGTATGTGAACGCCCTATTGCTTGTTTCGGCCTTGACAGATCTTATGCTGGTCGGGATACATAGGGTGTTGAGATTCGTAGTTCTCCTGCTCCTGTTGCTAGGTTGAATAGTGATTAGGTTATTGAGGTAGGATGGTGCGATGCCATTGATGAGTTTAAATGTTGTGATGAGTAGTTTGTAGATGATGCGGGCGGCCACTAGGAGCCAGTGCAGATCCATTAGAACTGGGGTTATGTGGTCGGTGACTTTCTTTTCCATGATGACTCTTGCAGCCACGTTCTGAGCCATTTGCAGGATGCTTAGTGTGCTCTTTGGAAGCCCTTGTAGAATGGCATTGCTGTAATCCAGGTGGGGAATGATTAGTGCTTGAGCAACAGACCTAAAGTCGGATTTCTCGAGGATATTGCGGAGTGGTTGAAGGATTTTGAGTTTGTAAAAGATGGCTCGGTTAACTGTTCTGAGGTGTTTGTCCATCTTGAGGTTGCTGTCAAGTAGGACTCCTAGATACTTTATTACAGGCTTTGTATCGTATATGTTTTTGTTTAGTGTGACTGTGGTGGGCGGGATGAAATTGGCTTTTTTGGACATGAACATGACCTCTGTTTTTTTGTGATTTATTGACATGTTTTGCTGAAGCCATGATTGGAGCATGTCAAGGCATTCTTCTAGTGGACTGAAGTTAGGCTGTGTTATGTCAAGCTGTGTGTATAACATCACATCGTCGGCATATATGTGGTAATTTATGTTGTATTTCTGGAAAATACTGCATACCGGCTTTATATACAAATTGAACAGTAGACTTCCTTTTGGCTACCAGGAGGGCCTCTATGAGAGTCTTATTCCTGCAAATGGATGAAGTTTGCGGTCTGATGTGAGGGCCAGGTCCTACATCCTTTTGTCTATCCCATACAAAAACTGCTTAAATATTTTCTGCACCTCTCCGAGTCTGGACTTAACTCCTTCAGGGTCCACCTCAGTGCAATTGGAGCTTACCACTGAGGTGTGGAAGGAAAGTCCATCTTGGTACAGCCTTTAGTTGTTTGCTTCATGCCGTGGTTGCATCTCTTGAAGCCTCCTGTAGTCTCTTGGGACCTCAATGTGGTTCTTGCTCAGCTCCGTTTGCGCATCTGAAGTTCTTGACCTAGAAAGTATTGTTTCTGGTGGCAGTCGCTTTAGGCCCTATTAGTTCATCTGCCTTACACTAAATTCCACCATAATAGTGGTCCTCCATACTCATCCTAAATTCCTTCCAAAAATGGTATCGGATTTCCACCTTAATCAGTCAATTGCTCTTCCAACATTTTTTTCTGAGACCTCATACCCACAAAGGGGAAGCTGCATTGCGCATGTTGGACTGCAAGCAAACCTTAGCCTTCTACTTGGAGTGGACAAAAGCCCATAAACGGTCCATTCAGTTTTTTGTTTCTTTTGACCCTGATAAGTTAGGGGCTGCCATTTCCAAATATTCTTTCAATTTGGCTGGCAGACTGCATTGCTTTCACTTATGTCCACTTATGCCTGAGTCTTGATGGCCATATTACAGCTCACAATGTCAGAGCTATGGTTGTGTTGGTGACCATCTTACGCTCGGTCTCCATGGAAGAGATCTGCAGGGCTGCAATGTAGTCTTCAGTCCACACATTCACATCTCACTACTGTCTGGACAGGGATTCTTGACATAACAGCAACTTCGGCCAATCTGTACTCCGGAAACTGTTTGGGAATTAGAATCCAACTCCATCCTCCCTAGGCACATTCTATTCACAGGCTACTAAAAAGAAAAGAAAAAAAATTATACATAGTTGCTGGTTGAATGGTGATGGCCTCTCACCATGCAGTGGTTGAGTTTTGTCCCTGTTGAATGTTTCGGTGACTTCCTTGGTTTTCAATAGCCTGTAGCTTGGGAGTCCCATATGTGAAGACTTATTCCTGCTTGTCCACGGAGAAAAGATAATTACCTGAATGGACAGCAGGAATTAGTCCCTAAGGAGTTCTTCTGCTACAGCTATGTAATCAGACTGATCCAAGATGGTGCCACGGTGGCAGGCGGGAAGGAGGCGCGCAGGCATGATGGAACCTTCCAAAAGCTTCCAATAGAAGCTGAGGAGCATTCCCACGCAGGGGATCCTTCAGGGATGTTGACTATACATGAGGACTAATTCTTGCTGTCCATGGAGAACACCTGGTACAGGTAACTACCTTATACTTTCCACAGTACCAAGTCTGAGTCTCTGGAGTTGATTTCATTGCTAGATGTGATGTCCACCACAAAAAGTGTCCAAGGCCAGCATATACGAGCTTTTGAGACCAATCAGTTCCCTACTTCAGATTTGCCAAAAGGGTCTATATGGTCTTTAAAGGAACCTCATTTTTGGATACATCTTCTTTAACAGCCAATGATGGGCATGAACAACTTCCCAGAGAATTTAATAGTCTCTAAGCCCTGGTATAGCTACTGCAGCTCTGCCTTACTCACACTTGTAAAAGTGAGCAAGAGTTGAATAAATGAAATCATATAGGTTCTGATCCACTAAAGATTTTTACCTTTCATGTGTCTGGAGTGGGAGATACATAAGCTTAGTGAATCAGGCTGATTCTGGAGACTACACCTTCAAAAGGCTATAAAGAGGATGGAGTTGGTCCAGTGGCCTTCATCATAAGGCATATGGGGATAAAACTTAAAGATCTCAATATGTATATTATGGAGAAAAGGCAGGAGAGGGGCGATATGATAGGCAGTGTTCTATTGTGGATCAGGAACTGGTTAAAAGATAGAAAGCAGAGGGTAGGGCTAAATGGCCAATTTTCCCACTGGAGAAAGGTGAATAGTGGTGTACCCCAGGGATCTGTGCTGGGTCCGCTGCTTTTTGACATATTCATAAATGACCTGGAAAAGGGAATAACGAGTGAGTTTATCAAATTTGCAGATGACACAAAGCTATTTAAAGTTATTAAAACCCATGAGGATTGTGGAAAATTGCAAGAGGATCTTGATAAATTGGAAAACTAGGCATCAAAATGGCAGATTAAATTTAATGTGGACAAGTGCAAAATTATGCACCTAGGGAAGAACAACCCAAACTATGGTTCCACAATGCAAGGTTCCACATTAGGAACCACTACCCAGGAAAAAGATTTAGGCGTCATTGTGGATACCATGTTAAAACCCTCGGCCCAGTGTGCAGCGGCTGCCAAGAGAGCAAATAGAATGCTAGGTATCATAAGGAAAGGAATGGAAAATAAAACAAAGGATATTATCTTTATCTTTATTTCTAAACTTTATATACCACTTTGGCCAAGGCATAAAAGCAGTTTACAATAAATAAAATAATAACTACGCTACCTAACTAGAAAAGGAATGCCAAATAAAACAGGAAAGAGGGAAAAGGACAGTGCAAGACTGACAATAGACAAACCAAACACAACTGACAAAACTCAAGGAGGGGCAGTGGGAGGGAGGTCAAAAGCTTTCTGAAACAAGTGGGTCTTCAGTAATTCTTTGAACTTCAGATATGAAGATTCTAGGCGGAGAGTGGGTGGTAAAGCATTCCAAAGCATGGGACTGAGAAAAAAAGAATGCTGAGTGATGAGTTATAATGCCTCTATCGTTCCATGGTGAGACCGCACCTTGAATATTGTGTGCAATTCTGGTTGCTGTATCTTAAAAAGGATATAGCATTATTAGAAAAGGTTCAGAGAAGAGCCACCAAAATGGTAAAGGGGATGGAAGGATACCCCTATGAAGAAAGGCTAAAAAGGTTAGGGCTCTTTAACCTGGAAAAGAGACGGCTGAGGGGAGATATGATAGAAGTCTATAAATTAATGAACGGAGTGGAACGGATAAAGGTAGATCGATTGTTTATGTCATCAGAATATAGAAAGACTAGGGGACATGCAATGAAGCTACAGGGTAAACTATTCAAGACAAATAAGAGAAAATATTTTTTCCCTCAACGTGTAATCAAACTCAGGAATTTGTTACCGGACGATGTAGTAAAAGCTGTTAGTGTAGCTGGGTTTAAAAAAGGTTTGGACAAATTCCTGGAGGAAAGGTCCATAAACCATTATTAAGAAGGGACCCAGGATATCAATGCTTGACCCAGTACAAGCATCGAGGAACCTGTGTCCTTTGGGGAAACTGCTAGGTACGTATGACCTAGATTGGCCACTGTTGGAAAAAGGATACTGGGCTTGATGGACCTTGGTCTGACCCAGTATGGCATATCTTATGTTCTTATGATAGAGACATTTAAATACCTCCGTGGTATAAACGCACAGCTGGTGGTCATTTTCAGTTGAGAGGACGAAGGTGAAAGAGGACAGAGTCGGGAGTAATCTGAGGAAATATTTCTTTATGAAAAGAGTAATGGATGCATGGAACAGAGACAGGGATTGTAAAGCTTTATAGTTCTGGATACAGCGTATGGTCTTTATCTGCTGTCATTTTCTATGTTTCTATGATCATGAGGTAGCAGCACAATCATGGAAGGGTTAATACTGAAAAAAATGACATCTTCCAAATGTTAATAAATGCAATCACTTGCAAATTAGACTAAATTCCATAATGTCTTCCATTTATTATTAATTTCTGGAGCACTATAGTCTTGCAACAGCCTAATTAGCACTAGAATTCTGCAGTGTGCCGTTACTGTAATATAAAAGACTCTTCTAGCTTCTAGCTGATGTAGCTCTATCTTTATGCTGGTTAAATAGCGCTAGAGCATAATTCTGCCAGACATTGAAAATAAAAGCTGAAAAGCTTTTTTTTTTTTAAATTGCTGTTATAATTCTAAGGACTCGCCGTGACCAACTGTTCTGGCCTGATTGGTGGGCTAGATATCACCTGACCCAAGCCTAATTCCCTTTGCTGAGTGAGAGAATTATCCCTTATCATTCAATAGTACACTGGAGGCCTCGGGTTGAGTTCTTGTAGCATGAAAACTTCTTTTAAAAGCATAAATTCTCTTCTCTGTACTGAAAATGAGTTTGCATAGTGATCCATAGTAGATGAGGGCAGTTAAAAACTGAAAATGGCCTATCCAGTCTCCTCGGTAAAGTGATTAGGGTACCACATGTTCTGTGGAATCCGTCAGGGGCCTATAGTGAGTTCATGATAGAGCTGTGCAGGGGTTTAGAGAGTTGAGAGGTGTGCATTCATAGGAAATGAGACTCACATTTGCAGAGAACATTTGGCTTTTGATTTTTACATTTCTAGTCTCCTGCCTATTCCTGTGTCTCGGGCCCCACTGCGATGTAGGGGTCATGCACACAGCATAAAGGCAAAAGCAGTCGGTACCAATGAAAGGAAGGTGCGGCTACCGCCATGATGCTGACGTCTCCCGCCAATGGAGTGGTGCTGAGGGTATGTCTCTGAAGAGTCTTCCCTCTTAGCTACGACGGGCATGTGCGTTTCTTGCTCGGATCATCTGCGGTGACAGGGCGCATGAACAAGAGGGTAAAATAGGAGGGATGCATTTTATAAGAACTATGCTCCTTTTCAGAGTCTGTAGCACTGTATCTAAGCAGCATCCAGCCACTGATATGAATTTAATCCAGTTAGCAATGTGTGAGCAGGGGCAAGAGGAAACACATGTGAGAGGAATACTGTTGGATGGCTTCGAGAATGTGGAGAATATTGGGGAAAGGGGGGAGCCTGTGAAGAATGTGTGGCAGGGCAGTGATCATATACAGGGGCGGCTGTACCAATTGGCAGAATGCTAAAGTTTTGAGAGCAGCCAAAATGCCCCCAAAACACCCAAGTGGCAGCCACCTCCCTCTGTCTGCTCTTAAAAAAGAAAAAAGTTTTTTGTTTTTATTTTATTTTTTTTTGAGACCAGATGCTTCTGCTGGGTCTGTTGCAGCAACAGCATCACTCCCCGTCCCGCTGCCACCGACAACTCAGACCTGATAAGAAGCAGGAGCAGCAGCATCAGACTACAAATTCTTAAAACAAAAAGCATGGGACCTTTGCAACTCCTCACGCTTGAAAGTCCTGCAGGCGCCGCTCCCTTCTGATGTATGCTTCCTCATCAGAGGGGGCAGGACAGGTAGGGTCTTGAACATGCCTGGAGTCAGGAAGACCATGCGCTTTTGTTAGTGTATCTGCTGCCGCTAGTGGGTAAGGATCTATCTGTGTTCTATGTGTGTGACCGAGGCCAGATGATCTGTACTGTAGTAATCCGGCCTGTTCGGTCTTCCGCAGCAGACTGGCTAACCTACTAAAGAGGGCTTTAAACTAGATTCATTGGGGATGGGTGAAGAAAGCTCCCGGGTAACTAGAAGCCCTCAGATAAGTGAAACATTTAATACCTATGTAGAAATGGGTAAAAGGGTCCAACTAAGAGCAAAACGTCACGTCAGAAACAGTTCACAGTGGAGGAACGTGATGTGTCCAAGGATAGAACAAAATGAATGTGCTTAAAAAGAGGCTTTTATTTACAATA
This sequence comes from Ichthyophis bannanicus, assembly GCA_033557465.1. Taxonomy (NCBI): domain Eukaryota; kingdom Metazoa; phylum Chordata; class Amphibia; order Gymnophiona; family Ichthyophiidae; genus Ichthyophis; species Ichthyophis bannanicus. The sequence continues at coordinate 234,327,028 of CM066042.1, forward strand.
CCAATGGATGCTGCCCACCCGACACAGGCCGTGTTTCGCTTAATAAAACTTCATCAGGGGTAAAGGGCAATAGCGAGTCTCTCATTGGCCAAAACTGTAAAAGTCTCTTCTCGACCACAAAATGGTATGACAAGCCTTGACAGGCTGCACCAATGGCGGCGCTGCAACCGTGGTTATACAAGATCACTCAAAAGTGCCGCAAAGAAACACGATCAACCAATCGTCTTATCTACTATCCCTAGTTGCAGCGCCACCATTGGTGCAGCCTGTCAAGGCTTGTCATACCATTTTGTGGTCGAGAAGAGACTTTTACAGTTTTGGCCAATGAGAGACTCGCTATTGCCCTTTACCCCTAATGAAGTTTTATTAAACGAAACACGGCCTGTGTCGGGTGGGCAGCATCCATTGGTATTGTAAATAAAAGCCTCTTTTTAAGCACATTCATTTTGTTCTATCCTTGGACACATCACGTTCCTCCACTGTGAAATGGGTAAAAGGGACAACATCTGGAAAGCAGGGTGCATTAATGCCCGTAGCATGGGAAATAAGATCCCAGATGTTAGGCTTTAATGGAAGAGGCTGACTTGAATTTAGCGGCGGTTACAGAGACATGGTTCATGGACAACCATGACTGGGATGTAATTAGACCAGGCTTTAAACTAGATTCATTGGGGATGGGTGAAGAAAGCCCCCAGGTAAGTGAAACATTATCTACCTTTATGGAAATGGGTAAAAGGGGCAACATATGGAAAGCGGTGTGTATAAATGCCCGTAGCATGGGAAATAAGATCCTAGATGTTGAAGCTTTAATGGGAGAGGCTGACTTGGATTTAATGGCAGTTACAGAAACATGGTTCACAGAAAAACCATGACTGGGATGTAACTATACCAGGCTATACTTTATTCAGAAAGGACAGGGTAGGAAGAAGGGGAGGAGGAGTGGCACTATATGTAAAAAATAATATTAAAGCTATAGAATTGCAGGGCTTAAAAGGGAGTGAAGAGGCATTGTGGGTTAAACTAGAAAGAGGGAAAGGGAAATCTATTTGCATTGGTGTGATATACAGATCCCCCTCACAGGGAGAAGAAGTGGACAAAGATTTAATTGAAGACATTTGCAGTATTGCCATGAAAGGAGAAGTGCTACTGTAGGTGATGTCAATATGCCAGATGTTGATTGGCACATCCCTGCTGCAGTGTCATCTAGAAGTAAGGAGATCCTGGTTTCTCTACAGGGAGAACTATTCCAGCAACTGGTAACAGAACCCACACGTGAAGGAGCCATACCGGATCTGGTGCTTACTAATGGGGAAAGTTACTCTAATGTTATAGTGGGCAATCATCTCGAATCCAGTGATCACTAAATGGTGCGATTCCGTATTAGGACTAGGTCTGATAAAGTCCTTTCAAAAGTGAGGGCCCTGGACTTTAGGAAAACTAACTTTGCCAAGATGGGACAATACTTTAAGGGGTCTTTAGTGAGATGGGAATAGCTGAGGGATGTAGAAAAACAATGGACAACAGTGAAAGGGGATATTTTAAGGGCAACAAACATTTTCATTAGTAAAGTAAATAAATGTAAAAGGAAACTGAGGCTGCTATGGCCCTCAAAAGAAGTAGCTGAAAAGGTGCAGTAAAATGGGAGGACAATACCTTTTTTCAGATGTATTAGTGCGAGTAGGAAGTGCAAAAGTGGTATTGTCAGACTCAAGGGCGAAGGGGAGGAATATGTAGAAGATGATGAGGCTAAAGCGGAATTGCTTAACAAATATTTTAGGGCAGGAACTCAGAAAACATCCATAAATAGGAACAGTAGTGAAGGGATCTTGAATGATTTTCAGAAGACTATGCTCATGAGGAGCTAGCTAAACTAAAAGTAGACAATGGGGCCGGATGGTATACATCCCAGAGTATTGAAGGAACTTGGGAAAGTTCTAGTGGCTCCACACTCTAACCTTTTCAGTCCTTCTTTAGAGTCAGACGTGGTTCCAGAGGACTGGAGAAAGGCACCCGTGGTCCTTTTACACAAAAGCAGAAATAAGATGGTTAGTCTGACCTCGGTGGTGAATAAATCAATGGAAATATTGCTAAAACAGAGGATAGTGAGGTTTCTGGAGTCCAATGGATTGCAGGATGCGAGGCAGCATGGTTTTACTAGGGGCAGATCTTGTCAGATAAATCTAATTCATTTCTTTGACTGGGCGACCAGAGAGTTGGACCGAGGTAGAGGCCTAGATGTGACATTCTTAGATTCCAGTAAAGCCTTTGACACCATTTCCATACAGGTGACTTATAAATAAACTGAGCATCCTAAGAATAGACCCTAAAGTGACTGACTGGGTTAGAAATTAGTTGAGTGGCAGGCAACAAAGGGTGCAGGTAAATGGAGCTTACTCTTAGGAGAAGGATGTAACCAGTGGTGTGCCGCAGGGATCTGTCCTTGGTACAATTCTTTTTAACATTTTTGTTAGTGATATTTTTGAAGGGCTGTTAGGTAAGGTTTGCCTCTTTGCAGATAATACAAAAATCTGCAATAGAGTAGACACTTAGGAAGGAGCAGATAACCTAAGAACATTTTTTTTGTGCCATCAAGTCAGTGTTGACTCATGGCGACCCAACTACCTCTGGGTTTTCTTGGCAATGTATCACTGGAAGTAGATTGCCAGGCCTTTTCTTCTGAGGCAATGGAGGGTAAAGTGACTTGCCCAAAGTCACAAGGAGTGCCAGTGGGAATTGAACCCTTGATCTTCTGGGTACTAGGCAGTTGCTCTAACCACTAGGCTACTCCTCCACTCCACATAAGAACATAAGATATGCCATACTGGGTCAGACCAAGGTCCTTCAAGTCCAGTATCCTGTTTCCAACAGTGGCCAATCAAGGTCACAAGTACCTAGCAGATTCCCAAAAAGACACACAGGTTCCACAATTCTTGTATTGGGGCAAGCAGTGGATTTCCTGGGTCCTCTTTCAGAATGGCTTATGGACCTTTCCTCCAAGAACTTGTCTAAACCTTTTTTAAACCCAGCTACACTAACAGCTTTTAATATATTCTCCGGTAATGAATTTCAGAGTTTGATTATGCGTTGAGTGAAAAATATTTTCTCTTATTAGAATTAAATGCATTCCATTGTAGCTTTATTGCATGAGGAGGAATCTAGGTAAACTTGAAGAATGGTCAAGAATTTGGCAGCTGAGATTTAATGCTAAAAAATGCAGGGTCATGCATTTGGGCTGCAAAAATCCAAGGGAGCAGTATAGTATAGGGGTAAAGTACTTCTGTCTACAAAAGAAGAGCGGGATCTGGGGGTGATTGTTTCTGATGATCTTAAGGTGGTTAAACATGTAGAAAAGGCGACGCCAGAAGGATGCTTGGGTGCATAGTGAGAGGAATGGCCAGCAGGAAGGAGGAGGTGATAGTGCCTCTATATAAGTCTCTGATGCAACCTCATTTGGAGTATTGTGTGCAATTCTGGAGACTGCACCTTCAAAAGGATATAAAACAGGATGGAGTTTGTGCAGAGGTAGCTACCAAAATGGTCAGTGGACTTTGTCATAAGGCATATGGGGACAGGGTTAAAGATTTCTATGTATACTTTGGAGGAAAGACGGGAGAGGAAAGATATGATAGAGACTTTTAAATACCTCACTGGCATAAATATACAGGAGAGCCTCATTCATTTGAGAGAAAGCTCTGCAACGAGGGGGCTTAGGATGAAGTTGAAAGAGGATAGACTCAGGAATAATATGTGGAAATACTTCTTTATGGACAGAGTGGTAAATGTGTGGAATAGTTTACCAATGGAGGTAGTAGAGACGAGGACAGTATCTGAATTCAAGAAAGCATGGGACTAACAAAAAGGATCTCTAAAGGAAAAAAAGGGACTATCGTAGTTAGTATGGAAAGACAGACTGGATAGGTCATATGGTCTCTTTCCTCAAACAGGTTTCTATGTTTCTAGGTATATGGATATTCTAGGGCTAGCTGCAATTCTTATGGTGCTGTTCTTTGCTGGCTAGGCCCCTTGTGTTGGTTTTGGAAGTTGATACCATTATGGTATGCTAGATTTTGTCATAGGTCCTCAGTGTTTTTTGTAAGGTTTGCTATTACTTCACAATATACCCAGTACTCATGAAGATTTATATTGCAGTTACTGAGATGACCCTAGTGTCAGAAGTTATTTTTGGTATGTTACATTCTGCGGCGAAATATTCCAGTTTTGTTCTGTACCCATTATTGGGAGAGGGTTTTTTGGAGGGTATATATTCAAAATGAAAAAGCAAGAATCACAGCACAATTTATAACATCAACATACAATTAATTATAGTAATTTTATTTTGGTGTTATACTGTAAACTGTCATATGTTCTGTCTGTTAATTTTTGCTCCTTAGTGCATATCCTTTTGTTTTTGGCAGAATATATATTTACATTTCCTACCATGCTGGCCCAGTGCGTAGTGTCAGGAGTCAACACGGCTTATATTAGATTCACAGGATACATAATTAAATTGCTACACATTTTGCTCCATATAAGCAACATTACAAAGTTTTGTTTTTTAAATTATGTCGAGATGATGCACCCTCAGGGGCAATTTGGTAGTAGTTCCAATAAATGTAGTTTGTAACCACTTTGGATGATCTGTAAAACCCATGAGTCTAAGGTTATTGGGAGCTATCTTTGTGCAAAAAGAGTGAACCGCCCCTGACTGGGGGTTTCCTACCACAGTTACTAGAAGAGTGGCTATGCTCCAAAGGAACCAGTCAAAACCCACCCCAGGTTTGGGTGAGGAGCCAGCCAAGCCTTCTGAGGCTTCTCTCAACACTGCTGTTAGCGAGGAGCCTGTTTGGGCTGGGAGGTCTGGGGCTCAGGAAAGTACCTATGTTTACAAGAGTCATACGTTTTTTTTCTGTCCCCTCCCCACCCCTTGGTCCCTCTTGCAATAGGAGGCTGACTTGGACGTGCGCCTTAAGAGATTATAAAGAGTAATGTGCTGCAGTTCTATGAAGTCAACCTTCTCTTCGACTTGTTCCCGAAGAGATTCTGTCCACAGCACGGTAAAGCATGGCATATTAGTAAGCTTGTTCTACACTGATGTTCCAGGTCAAAGGACTGGAGCCAGGTGAGTCTCCAGATGTCAATACCTATAGCAGAAGCTCTTGAAGCCATTTTGAAGATGTCATAGGCTGCCCAGACCATGAACTTCAAGCATTCCTTGCCGTGAGCCACAAGGGAACAATACTGCTCCAATTTCTCTGGAGGGAGAGACAGACAGCTCAGCGAAATCACACATGATGTTCTTCAAGAACATGCACATGTAGAGTTGTTAAGAGGCCACACGGGCTTCTCCCTAAAGAGTCCAATGTCTGAGCCTCCCTTCCTGGGGGGCACCAAAGAATGAGTCTGAGTACTCTTAGATCTCTTTAGGATGGATTCTCAAATCTGGGCGCCTTCTTAACTCGGTACACGGAGTCAAGCCTTCTACTGGCTGGAGGCACACTGAAGGGGTTCTCCCACATTCTCATCTGCACTCTCTGCAGGATGCAGTGCACAGACACTGTCACCACTTCCTTAGGGGACAAGGAGTACTGCAGGATATCCAACTCTTCTGCCCTGGGCTTATCCTGTCTCCAAAGAAAATGGTATGGCCTTTGCCATATCCACACAAACTCCTAGAAGGTTATGTCCTCAGGAGAGAACTTGCGTCACTCATGAGGTGGAGAAGGATCTGACGACAGCTCTGGAAACCTGTCCTCCTTCAGATCTTCCAATTCCACATCTGTCACCCAGCCTTTTTTCTCAGACAGAGAGGAAGTCGAAGTACTTCCGAGTCTCTGTCTAGATCTCTCTCCTGGTCCGAGGGGTTTGGGAGCAATGATGCACCAATGCTTTTTTAGATAGAGGGTGCATCGGACCCCAAGGCACTAGAAAGGGCTATTGGCTAGGCAGGCACCAGTGTCAGGGTCCTTTAACACCACAATGTCAGAGCATCTCCTGAAGAACTAGAAAGGGGGACTGTACTTCTGGAAAGAAATCTGCAACTGTGAGTATATACTTCTGGTAATTTTCTAAAAATAATTCTTTCTATTAAAGCTACTAAATCTGTGAACCCACTGTTTTTTGTTGGATCAGTTAGGGCCTAGTAGCAGCAATTAAAGTTTGAATTTAAAACACAGAGGAGAGCTTTCTGGTTACATTTCATACCCAGCAGAGCGCTTGTAGTTTAAATTTAATAGTCACTCAGGGCCAAGTAACAGCAAAGTACTTTTAGTTTAAATTTAACACACAGAAGAGAGCTTTCTGGTTAAATTTAGTACCCAGCAGAGAGCTTGTAGTTTAAATTTCATAAGAAGTTAGAGCCTAGCAGCAGCTAAGAGCTATAATAAATCAAATCAGAATTTAGCTTACCTCAGCAGCACAAGACAGGGTACTGTGTAGCAGCCCTCTTTTAATAAGTGTTATTTCCCACCCACACATGGGATAATCATAGCTTTATAGGTACTTACACATATTAAAAGACAGGAGGTGCTTTCAGGTAAAGCTCATTACCCAAATCAGTCATACACTAAGGACCTGAGATTAATTAAGCTTCAGGTGAACAAGGTATATTAAACGTATTAGGTACAGTTTTATTGGTATAAATACCCATAGCAACCCCTAGTAAGTAAGAACTTAAAGATCTAGACACAAACTTAAACTAAGATGCAGACAGCAGTCCAGTAGCGGGATGGGGGCTTTCCAGTCTTTTACATTGAGTGTCACATGTATGATTTTCTCCCAGTTGGTGAGAGGTCTTATGTGTGCACTAGGTGCAAGGAGCTCTTTTCTCTCAGGGAACAAGTCCATTCTCTAGAGGCTAAAGTAGCAGACTTGGAAAACATAAGACAGACAGAGAGGTACATAGACGAGACCTACAGGGATATAGTCCTGAAGTCCCACCTCCAGTCTGGCAGCACCCCTGTTGCCATGGAGGAGAGAGGTCACGTGACAGGAGAGCATCACCCTGGTGTGGCAGGAAGTGATCCTGTAACTAGGACCTGTCCTCCAGGTGATGTAAAACCCTCTCGCACCGAGGAAGTTTCTCCAGGGCCATGTGCCCATGAGGGAAGGGTTAGGACAGCCATTATAGTTGGTGATTCGATCATTAGGCATGTAGATAGCTGGGTGGCTGGTGGACGTGAGGATCGCCTGGTAACATGCCTGCCTGGTGTGAAGGTAGCAGACCTCACGCGCCACCTAGATAAGGTCTTAGATAGTGCTGGGGAATCTGCTGTCTTGGTACATGTCGGTACCAATGACATAGGAAAATGTGGTAGGGAGGTTCTGGAGGCAAAATTTAGGCTTTTAGGTAGGAAGTTGAAATCCAGAACTTCCAGGGTAGCATTCTCCGAAATGCTTCCTGTTCCACGCGCAGGACCCAAAAGGCAGGCAGAGCTCCGGAGTCTCAATGCGTGGACGAGACAATGGTGCAGAGATTAGGGTTTTGGATTTGTTAGGAACTGGGGAACATTCTGGGGAAAGGAGGGGCTCTTCCGAAGGGATGGGCTTCACCTTAACCGGGATGGAACCAGGCTGCTGGCATTAACCTTTAAAAAGGAGATAGAGCAGCTTTTAAACTAGATATTAGGGGAAAACCGACAGTCGCCCAAGAGCGGATGGTTCGGAAGAATGTATCCTTGAAGGATACTACCAAAAGCAGAGAGGTTCCACAAAAGAGTAAAGTAGCCCAAATGCCCTCAAGTATGGAGCAGACAGAGCTTAACGATCCCAATTTACCCATGTCTAACAATAGCCAAATTAACATGAATAAAATACATTCTCTAAAATGCTTGTATGCAAATGCTAGAAGTCTAAAGAATAAGATGGGAGAGTTAGAATATATAGCACTAAATGAAAGGTTAGATATGATTGGAATATCAGAGACATTGTGGAAGGAGGACAACCAGTGGGACACTGTGATACCTGGGTACAAACTATATCGTAATGATAGAGCTGATCAAATTGGTGGAGGGGTTGCGCTCTATGTTAGAGAGGGCATTGACTCAGAAAGGATTAACGTTTTGCAGGAAACAAAATCTGCTGTAGAATCTATATGGATTGAAATTCCATATAAAAGGGGGAAGGCGATGGCAGTGGGGGTGTACTATCGAGCACCTGGCCAGAATGAACAAATGGATGATGAAATGCTCAAAGAAATCAAGGAAGCTAACAAAAGTTACAGCGCAGTAATAATAATGGGTGATTTCAATTACCCCGGTATCGACTGGGTCAGTGTCACATCAGGACATGCTAGGGAGATAAAGTTCCTAGATGAAATAAATGACTGCTTCTTGGAGCAGCTGGTTCATAAACCGACCAGAGGGGAAGCCATATTAGACCTAGTCCTTAGTGGAACACCAGATATAGTGCAAGAGATAGGAGTGTTGGGGCCACTTGGCAATAGTGATCATAGCATGATCACCTTTGATTTAATTAGTGGAGGAGGGATAGTAAGGAAATCCACAGTACTACCTTTTAACTTTCGAAAGGGAGACTATGATAAAATGAGGAAAACAGTTAAGAAAAAACTAAAAGGAGCAGTTGCGAAGGTTAAAGACGTACATCAAGCTTGGGTGTTGTTGAAAAATACTATCTTGGAAGCCCAGACCAGCTGTATTCCACGCTTTAAGAAAAGTGGAAGGAAGTCCAAAAAACTGCCAGCATGGTTTAAAGGTGAGGTCAGAGAGGCTGTTGCCAAAAAAGCAACTTTCAGGAAATGGAAAAAAGAGCCAAACGACGAAACCTGGAAACAGCACAAGCACTGGCAAGTCAAATGCAAGGCATTGATAAGGCAGGCAAAGAGAGAATTTGAAAGAAGCTTGCTGCGGAAGCAAAAACGCGAAATAAAGACCTTTTCAAGTACATTCGTAGCAAAAAACCTGTGAGAGAGTCAGTTGGTCCATTAGATGATAAAGGGGTTAAAGGAGCACTAAGAGGCGACAAGGCGATAGTGGAGAGACTGAATGAATTCTTTGCTTCGGTCTTTACTGAGGAAGATGTAGGGATGTTACCCATGACTGAAGTGGTATTTAAAGGTGCGGAAGAATTGAAGGAAATATCGATACATCAGGAAGATGTCTTACAACTATTAGATAAACTGAAGAGTAGCAAATCACCTGGGCCAGATGGTATACATCCAAGGGTGTTGAAAGAACTGAAATATGAGATTGCAGAACTGCTATCAGTAATCTGTGAACTATCATTAAAATCATCTCTAATACCTGAAGATTGGAGGATTGCCAATGTAACACCAATTTTTAAAAAGGGTTCCAGGGGTGATCTGGGAAACTACAGACCGGTGAGCCTGATGTCAGTACCGGGAAAAATGGTAGAAACCATCATAAAGAATAAAATTACTCAGCATATAGATAGTCACAACCTAATGGGAGACAGCCAACATGGCTTTAGACAAGGAAGATCTTGTCTTACTAATCTGTTATGTTTTTTTTGAAGGAGTGAATAAACAGGTGGACAAAGGTGAGTCGGTTGATATTGTGTATCTGGACTTTCAGAAAGCCTTTGACAAGGTCCCTCATCAGAGATTTTTGGCAAAACTAAAGAGTCATGGGATAGGAGGCAATGTACTATTGTGGATCAGGAACTGGTTAAAAGATAGAAAGCAGAGGGTAGGGCTAAATGGCCAATTTTCCCAATGGAGAAAGGTGAATAGTGGTGTACCCCAGGGATCTGTGCTGGGTCCGCTGCTTTTTGACATATTCATAAATGACCTGGAAAGTGGAATAACGAGTGAGGTTATCAAATTTGCAGATGACACAAAACTATTTAAAGTTGTTAAAATCCAAGAGGATTGTGAAAAATTGCAAGAGGATCTTGATAAATTGGAAGACTGGGCATCAAAATGGCAGATGAAATTTAATGTGGACAAGTGCAAGGTTATGCACCTAGGGAACAACAACCCAAACTATGGTTACACGATGCAAGGTTCCACATTAGGAACCACCACCCAGGAAAAAGATTTAGGCGTCATTGTGGATACCATGTTAAAACCCTCGGCCCAGTGTGCAGCGGCGGCCAAGAGAGCAAATAGAATGCTAGGTATGATAAGGAAAGGAATGGAAAATAAAACAAAAGATATTATAATGCCTCAATATCGTTCCATGGTGAGACCGCACCTTGAATATTGTGTGCAATTCTGGTCGCCGTATCTTAAAAAGGATATAGCTATTTTAGAAAAGGTACAGAGAAGAGCCACCAAAATGATAAAGGGGATGGAAGGATACTCCTATGAAGAAAGGCTAGGGCTCTTTAACCTGGAAAAGAGACGGCTGAGGGGAGATATGATATAAGTCTATAAATTAATGAACGGAGTGGAATGGGTTAACGTAGATCGATTGTTTACCTTATCAGAATATAGGAAGACTAGGGGACATGCAATGAAGCTACAGGGTAAACTATTTAAGACTAATAAAAGAAAATATTTTTTCACTCAACGTGTAATCAAACTCTGAAATTTGTTACCGGAGGATGTAGTAAAGGCTGTTAGTGTAGCTAGGTTTAAAAAAGGTTTGGACAAGTTCCTGGAGGAAAGGTCCATAAACCATTATTAATAAGTGACCGAAGATATCAATGCTTGACCCAGTACAAGCATTGTGGAACCTGTGTCTCTTGGGGAAACTGCTAGGTACATATGACCTAGATTGGCCACTGTTGGAAACAGAATACTGGGCTTGATGGACCTTGGTCTGACCCAGTATGGCCTATCTTATGTTCTTAGGCAAGGTGTGCATCTCAAAAATTGTCTTCACGATGGCTGACGTTGATGCCATTGATGTTGAGTCCTCCAGCTTGCTGCACTACCAAGAGAGCCACAATTTGTTCCTTGACAGCTTGCAGAAGGTGCTTCTCCATGGCTGCTGATTCCGAAGGCTATGGGCCTGCAGCAACTTCGACCAATGTACCCAGCAACTGTACAGGGGTATCAACAGCTTGGCCTTGGCTCTCGGTAAGATATTGATATCCCTCCAATGTTTTGAAGAATGAGCTCTCCTTCCTTTGGGGCATCTTCGAGGGGTGCTCTCACAGACCCTCATTGGTCTCAATGGGCTCCAATGCCAATGCACCAGAGTCTTCACTTGGTGCTCGGTTCAATCACCCCTTGGCATCAATGAAGATGAAGCAGAATCCTTCCTCATCTTCGGGTGGAGATCAATCGATCGACAATGCTCCAGGACACTATGGGTACTCAGCTCCAAGTGGGCTCAAGAACTCCTCGATGTTGATGCACCACCAGTGTCCGATACAGCCTTTGAAGTCATAGAGACTGGTGTCATCGATACCGATGATGCTGAACTGGAATTGTGAGCGCCAAAAAGTGATTCACGCTGCTTCCCTTGACCTTTGAGGCCTCCTCTTGTCATCTGCAAACTCAAATTACAGGAAGAGGGCTGATGATTGGGTCCCAGCACTGGAGGCACCAGCTGTGTGTATCCATGGTGGATATGATCCTAGTGCACTGGGTACACTTTTTAAACTCAGTGGCAGGTTTCTGGGAAATGTCACCCAGGAAAATAGTCACAGTGAAATCAAACAGCTTGATTTTGAAGCAAGGCCCGACCAGAGCACCGGCACCTAAGGAGGCAGATGTGCTGTGGAAAAAGAAATAAAAAATAAACAATTGAGGGAGATAAAAACTTTAAAAGGAAAAAGAAAACCATGATGGCAGGCGAAGGTAAAAAAACCTCAAGCACAGAAGCCTCCAAAGGGGCAAAGGAAGTTTACCAGAGAATATTTCAGGAACACATCTGTGGGGCTCCACAGAAAACAAAAGACTGATCCTGTTTGCCTCTCTTTGCTCTGGGAAGAGCAGTGCCCTCACAGTGCTCTGCTAGAGAGGTGCATATTTAACTCCTGTGACAACTTGCTGTGAGTTCTAGCTGTCTATTTGATTATTTATTTATTATGTTACTGGTGTGCTACTTCACCTCCCTGTTCCCTTTAGTTTGCACTTGAGCTTCTCAGCTATATAACTTGCCTCTCTCAACTACCTGGCTTTTGTGTGGTAGCCAGGTTAACTGTTACTTTAACTTAAATATCTCTCCCAGCTCTGTCCCCAGAACCTGCTGTGTTTTAAACTGTTTTTCCTGCTCTAGCCTACCTGAGGGGCTCCCCCCTCCAGCCCTGCTGAGGTATTGTATAGCCTTCTTCCTGTCTCTTCTACCCACGTGTGCATAGTTCCGTTTGCCTCTCTTTGCTCTGGGAAGAGCAGAGCCCTCACAGTGCTCTGCTAGAGAGGTGCATATTTAACTCCTGTGACAACTTGCTGTGAGTTCTAGCTATTTGATCATTTATTTATTTATTGTGTTATTGGTGTGCTACTTCACCTCCCTGTTCCCTTTAGTTTGCATTTGAGCTTCTCAGCTGTATAACTTGCCTTCCCCCCCTGCTGAGGGTACAGGACAGAGTACCTTGTAATACCCCTCTTCTTTTAATAGGTCTTATTTCCCACCCACCCACCCCTGGGGTAATTGTTGCTTTATAGGTACATACACATCTTAGGAAAGGGGCTGCTCTCAGGTGCAGCTCTTTATCCAAATTAGTCATACATTGAAGACCTGAGATTAATTAAGCTTCAGGTGAACGAGGTATATTAGAGGTATTAGATACACCTTTATTAGTATAAGCACCTACATCAATTCTTAGTGAATACAGAATTTTAAGACCTAAACACAAGCTTTAAACTAAGATGCAGACAACAATCCAGCAGCAAGATGGGGGCTTTCCAGTCTTTTGCACTGAGTGCCACATGTATGATTTTCTCCCAGTTGGTGAGAGGTCTTACGTATGCACTAAGTGCAAGGAGCTCTTTGCTCTCAGGGAACAAGTCCATTCTCTAGAGGCTAGAGTAGCAGACCTGGAAGACATAAGAAAGACAGGGAAGTACATGGACGAGACCTACAGGGATATAGTCCTGAAGTCCCACCTCCAGTATGGCAGCATCCCTGTTTCCATGGAGGAGAGAGGTCACGTGACAGGAGAGCATCACCCTGGTGTGGCAGGACGTGATCCTGTAACCAGGACCTGTCCTCCAGGTGATGTAAAACAATCTCGTACCGAGGACGTTTCTCCAGGGCCATTTTCCCATGAGGGGAGGGTTAGGACAGCTGTTATAGTTGGTGATTCGATCATTAGACATGTAGACAGCTGGGTGGCTGTTGGACGTGAGGATCGCCTGGTAACATGCCTGCCTGGTGCGAAGGTAGCAGACCTCATGCACCGCCTAGATAGGATCTTAGATAGTGCTGGGGAGGAGTCTGCTGTCTTGGTACATGTCGGTACCAATGACATAGGAAAATGTGGTAGGGAAGTTCTGGAGGCCAAATTTAAGCTTTTAGGTAGGAAATTGAAATCCAGAACATCCAGAGTAGCATTCTCCGAAATGCTTCCTGTTCCACATGCAGGACCCAAAAGGCAGGCAGAGCTCCGAAGTCTGAATGCATGGATGAGACAGTGGTGCAAGGATGAGGGTTTTGGATTTGTTAGGAACTGGGGAACATTCTGGGGAAAGGAGGGGCTCTTCCGAAGGGATGGGCTTCACCTTAACCGGGATGGAACCAGGCTGCTGGCATTAACCTTTAAAAAGGAGATAGAGAAGCTTTTAAACTAGAAAATAGGGGAAAGCCGACAGTCGCCCAAGAGCGCATGGTTCGGAAGACGGTATCCTTGAAGGATACTACCAAAAGCAGTGAGGTTCCAAAAAAGAGTAAAGTAGCCCAAATGCCCTTGAGTATGGTGCAGACAGAGCGTAAAGATTCCAAATTACCCATGCCTACCAATAGCCAGATTAATATTAATAAAATACAGTCTCTGAAATGCTTGTATGCAAATGCTAGAAGTCTAAACAATAAGATGGGAGAGTTAGAATATATAGCACTAAATGAGAGGTTAGATATGATTGCAATCTCAGAGACATGGTGGAAGGAGGACAACCAGTGGGACACTGTGATACCTGGATACAAACTATATCGTAATGATAGAACTGATCAAATTGGAGGAGGGGTTGCGCTCTATGTTAGAGAGGGCATTGAGTCAGAAAGGATTAAAGTTTTGCAGGAAACAAAATTTGCTGTAGAATCTCTATGGATTGAAATTCCATGTATGAAGGGGAAGGTGATGGCAGTGGGAGTGTACTATCGACCGCCTGGCCAGAATGAACAAATGGATGATGAAATGCTTAAAGAGATCAAAGAAGCTAACAAACGTTACAGCAGAGTAGTGATAATGGGCGATTTCAATTACCCCAGTATCGACTGGCTCAGTGTCATGGCAGGACATGCTAGGGAGATAAAGTTTCTAGATGAAATAAATGACTGCTTCTTGGAGAAGCTGGTTCATGAACCGACCAGAGGGGAAGCCATACTGGATCTAGTCCTTAATGGAACACCAGATCTGGTGCAAGAAATAAGGGTGTTGGGACCACTTGGCAATAGTGATCATAGCATGATCGTGTTTGATTTAATTAGTGGAGGAGGGATAGTAAAGAAATCCACAGTACTACCTTTTAACCTTTGAAAGGGAGACTATGATAAAATGAGGAATATAGTTAAGAAAAAACTAAAAGGAGCAGTTGCAAAGGTTAAAGACTTGCATCAAGCTTGGGCGTTGTTTAAAAATACTATCCTGGAAGCCCAGACCAGCTGTATTCCACGCATTAAGAAGAGTGGAAGAAAGTCCAAAAAACTGCCAGCATGGTTTAAAGGTGAGGTCAGAGAGGCTGTTGCTGCCAAAAAAGCATCTTTCAGGAAATGGAAAAAAAGAGCCAAACGAAGAAAACTGGAAACAGCACAAGCACTGGCAAGTTAAATGCAAAGCATTGATAAGGCAGGCAAAGCGAGAATTTGAGAAGGAACTTGCTACAGTAGCAAAAACACGAAACAAAGACTTTTTCAAGTACATTCGTAGCAAAAGGCCTGTGAGAGAGTCAATTGGACCATTAGATGACAGAGGGGTAAAAGGGGCAGTAAAAGGAGACAAGGCTATAGCAGAGAGACTGAATGAATTCTTTGCTTCAGTCTTTACTGAGGAAGATGTATGGATGTTACCCAAGACCGAAGTGGTATTTAAAGGTGATACTGCAGAGGAATTGAGAGAAATATCGCTACACCAGGAAGATGTATTACAACTATTTGATAAACTGAATAGTAGCAAATCACCTGGACCGGATGGTATACATCCAAGAGTGTTGAAAGAACTGAAATATGAGATTGCAGGCTTGCTATTAGTAACCTGTGAACTTTCATTAAAATCATCTGTAATACCTGAAGATTGGAAGATCGCTAATGTAACGCCAATTTTTAAAAAGGGTTCCAGGGGTGATCCAGGAAATTACAGACCAGTGAGCCTGACATCAGTACCGGGGAAAATGGTGGAAACCATCATAAAGAACAAAATTACACAGCATGTGGATAGTCATGGCCTAATGGGAGACAGCCAACATGGCTTTAGACAAGGAAGATCTTGTCTCACTAATCTGATATGTTTTTTTGAAGGCGTGAATAAACAGGTAGACAAAAGTGAGTCAGTTGATATAGTGTATCTGGACTTTCAGAAAGCCTTTGACAAGGTCCCTCACCAGAGACGTTTGTCAAAACTAAAAAGTCATGGGATAGGCGGCAGTGTAGTATTGTGGATCGGGAACTGGTTAAAAGATAGAAAGCAGAGGGTAGGGCTAAATGGCCAATTTTCCCACTGGAGAAAGGTGAATAGTGGTGTACCCCAGGGATCTGTGCTGGGTCCGCTGCTTTTTGACATATTCATAAATGACCTGGAAAAGGGAATTACGAGTGAGGTTATCAAATTTGCAGACGACACAAAACTGTTTAAAGTTGTTAAAACCCAAGAGGACTGTGAAAAACTGCAGGAGGATCTGGATAAATTGGAAGACTGGGCATCCAAATGGCAGATGAAATTTAATGTGGACAAGTGCAGAGTTATGCACCTAGGAAAGAACAACCCACACTATGGTTACACGATGCAAGGTTCCACATTGGGAACCACCACCCAGGAAAAAGATTTAGGAGTCATCGTGGATAACATGTTAAAACCCTCCACCCAGTGTGCAGCAGCAGCCAAGAAAGCAAATAGAATGCTAGGTATCATAAGGAAAGGAATGGAAAATAAAAGAAAGGATATTATAATGCCTCTGTATCGTTCCATGGTACGACCGCAACTTGAATATTGTGTGCAATTCTGGTCGCCGTATCTTAAAAAGGATATAGTGTTATTAGAAAAGGTACAGAAACGAGCCACCGAAATGGTAAAGGGGATGGAAGGCTACTCCTATGAAGAGAGGCTACAAAGGTTAGGGCTCTTCAACCTGGAAAAGAGACGGCTGAGGGGAGATATGATAGAGGTGTATAAATTAATGAATGGAGTGGAACGGGTAAACATAGATCAATTGTTTACGCTATCAGAATATAGAAAGACTAGGGGACATGCAATGAAGCTACAGGGTAAACTATTTAAGACAAATAAGAGAAAATATTTTTTCACTCAACGTGTAATCAAACTCTGGAATTTGTTACCGGAGGATGTAGTAAGAGCTGATAGTGTAGCTGGGTTTAAAAAAGGTTTGGACAAGTTCCTGGAGGAAAGGTCCATAAACCATTATTAAAAAGGGACCCAGGATATCAATGCTTGACCCAATACAAGCACTGTGGAACCTTTGTCTTTTGGGGATACTGCCAGGTACGTATGACCTAGATTGGCCACTGTTGGAAACAGGATACTGGGCTTGATGGACCTTGGTCTGACCCAGTATGGCATATCTTATGTTCTTATGATCCAAGATCGCACTGTGGCAGCAGGCATGAAGGAGGCAAGCAGGTGCACTGCAGCCTCCCAAAAGCTTTCAATAGAAACTGGGGAGCGTTCCCGCGCAGGGGCTCCATTGGGAACTTCACGGATAAGTGAGGACTCATTCCTGCTTGTCCAGAGAGAAACATATAGTACATTATTTTCCTTTTCTTTATTTCTATGCATTCAAGTGATCTAACATGCATTAATGTAGGTTGCCTTCTTATGTTGGGGGAGATAAAGGGCAAGAAAGTCATACTGGCAGCGGGGCAGGAAGATCAGTTCACCCTTAGTGTCTGCAACATTTGGGGGGTAGCACCCCCAAACTACGCCTATGCTAAACATGATTATCATACTACTTTATTGACAATATATTGAAATCCTCTGCTCAGCGTGTGGCAGTTGTCAGGAATAACAGCAAATAGTTTAGGAATTATTCCAAAAAATTATGAGAATAAAAATGGAGACTATCAGAATGCTTCTGTACAGAGCCATTTGGGGAGGAGAGGAAGAAGGAGCGGTGCAGCCGCACAGGGCGCAAAAAAAATAGGGGCGCATTTGGGGTTGCTGGCCTCGGCTCCCCCCTCCCCCCCTGCCGCTTTTCATGGTCGCTTGGCAGCAGTGGTGGTGGAGGTGGCGGCGGCAGCGGCAGCAGCAGAGGGGACCTCCAAGGGAAAAAAACGAAACAAAAAACACATGGGCCTTTCTGACTCCACACTTGCAAGCTGGTCTGATCCCTCCCTCCTCTGACTCAGGCTTGCGTAGAGGAGGGAAGGACCAGGAAACCCATTCAAATGCAGGTCTTTATAAGTTCACGCTTGAATGGCTGGTCTGGTCTCTCCCTCCTCAGATGCGAGCATAGGTCAGAGGAGGGAAGGATCAGACCAGCCATTCACGTGCAGAGTGGTAAAGACCCGTATGTTGGGGGGGGGTGTGTTTAGATCCGCTTTGCTGCTGCCACCACCGCCAAGGGAACACGAAAATCAGCAGCAGCAGGGCAAGGGCAGGCCGCGCGGGGGGGGGGGGGGGGAGGGAGCCAGCTGGACATGGAGGTGTGGGATAAGAGGGGGGCATGGGGCACATAACAAACATGTGATGTGTTGGAGGTGGTGGGGCATGCCATAGTTCCAAGTCACAGAGAAGGAAAAGGTGAATGATAAAGTGAACGGAAAACCTTACTACTGATCATTTGTATAGTGCTACAGAGCCTATGCAGCACTACACATATACACATGGGAGACAGTCCCTGTTCAATAGAGCTTACAATCTATGCAAGACAGACACACAACAGAGAGGGAGACTAGAAATGGTCTTGACACAGAGAGGTGATATAAGAGCATAGAAGGTCAGGATCCAAAAGCCCCATCCTTTTAATAAAAGAAAAAGGATAAGCAGGTTACGGAATATAGTAGTCTATAAAAGAATGAGTGGGTTGGAAGAGGTTAAGGAGGAAATGGGTCTTTACCTTTTCGAACAGTATTAAGACTAGGAGAGACCCCAAGAAACTAGCAGGTAATAGATTTTGAAACAGTTTTGGAGAAATAAGTTTGCACTCAGTGCACAATTCATTTCTTGCCAGAGAATGTGATCAATGGTAATAGTATATTAAATCCAAATTGAAAAAAACTGTGTGAATTTAAAAACGGTTTGATAATGGCTTTGGGAGTCAATAGGAAATGCAAATCTGCTGGGTACTTCCAACCAACCAGACTGGTCACATTTGGGAAGAGGAGCAATGTTCCTGGCACTGCTGCTGGCGGCAGGAGGTGCTGCCACATCGCCCCCTACTGGCAGCAGTGTTGGCAGAAAACTCTTACGCAGCTCCGCAGGAACGTTAGACAGGAAGCTGGCCTTGATGGACCAGTGGTCTGACCCAGCACAGCATTTAGTTGTAAATATCAAGTCGATTTTCAGTAGCAGACATTTTTTTAAAATTTCTCACTGCACGATGAAATCACACTGTTGAATTAAAAACACCACACAAACATGATACGTAACTCCAACAACAAACCTAGAGAGCTATTCAAAATCGTGAAAACCTCACCAAGGAGCAAAGAACAGAAGATGAAGTACAAATAGACCCACAAAAATTTGCTGACCACATCCAAGAAAAATTACACTCTGCAGAACAAACAAGACCTCGCTCAACCCCAAAGCCTAACTCACCCCCAAAAACCTGGGACACATTCAACACACCATCCACAGAACAGCTCTCCCACATCATCACTGCAATCAATACAAGCACGGCTCCTACAGACCCTTGCCCAGTGACATGGATCAAAGCCACCAAATCAAGCTTCATCCACACCATACACAACATAGTGCGCAACTCCCTAACACAAGGATCCATGCCAAATCAACTAAACCTCGCCACAATAAGACCTATCCCAAAGAAAACCGCACTCGACAAGAACAACCCAGCAGCGTACAGACCGATTTCCAGCATACCTCTTCTGGCAAAAATCATCGAAAAAACAGTACAGCAACTACAAGAGCACATTGACAACCACGCTCCACTGGACAACAACCAACACGGTTTTCGCCCCAACCATGGAGTTGAAACACTTCTTATATACCTTTTCGACAGCATGCTCTGCCTCATAGACAACACCAAGAATGGAATCATAATGATCTTCATTGACATCTCTACAGCATTCGACACAGTGGACCACAAAACGCTCCTGGAAAGACTACAAAACATCGGGTTACACGGTCTCACCCTGAAATGGTTCCACTCATACCTGACTGACAGGCAGATACTGGTCAAGGTAGGCCACAACACCTCCCAACCCATAAAAGTCCTCCAAGGAGTACCACAAGGATCGGCCCTATCAGCACTTCTATTCAACATCTACATCCAACCAATATGCGACATCATGAAAGAGCAGAATATACAATCTACGCAGACAATATCATATACACACCTCTCACAGTCGACAATCCTGACTACTCCAAAATAACAAACTGCCTCATACAAATGACAAGATGGTTTCAAAACAACAACCTCTCAATAAACTTTAGCAAGACCGAGGCACTAATCATCACTCGAAACCCAGACTTCATCCCCCCACCTGACATCAAGATAAAAAACACAACCATACCTATAAAATCGGAAGTAAAGTACCTCGGAGTGACCCTGGACAAGGAGCTGAATCTCAAATCACACATAAGCAAAACCACCAAAAGTGCCTACCACAGGATGAGGCTCATCAGAAGACTTAAGCCCCTCCTCGCTCCGGAGCACTTCTGCACAGTATGCCAGGCACTAATAACCCCCATACTAGACTTCTGCAACCCAATCTACCTTGGTATACCAAAATAAACACTCAGACCATTACAATTGGCACAAAACACAGTGGCCCGCATAATATCTGGCACAACAAGACAAGATCACATCACACCCACTCTGAAAGATCTTCACTGGCTCCCAATCAGCTCACGCATCAAATACAAAACAATCATAAACATCTTCAAGATCAAACAACACTTTTCAGCCAACAGCCTACATACCCTCATACAACCCGACACAAGCACACGCCCAAGGAGAAGAGGCACCTCCAACCGAGTAAACACCCCAAAAGACTTCATCAAGACCCGCAAGGACACCACAGAACAAGCACTCTCTCTGGCTGCCCCAGCAATCTGGAACACCCTCCCAGACGAACTGAGACTAACAACAGACCTCAAAGACTTTCGCAAACAACTGAAGACAACGCTATTCATTGAACAATATGGACACGTCACATGATCTACTAACCAAGCAAGAACAACCGACCTACCCCCCATCATGAACATTGTATATAAGAATGTATAATAGCACTCGATGTATAATAGCGCACAATGTACATAGCTCAACATAATCAAATACACAACACATCAAACACTTCAACCACGCAATAGGCATCACTGCATGAAAACACTTTAACACTCCTATGATTGTTTGCTGTGGAGACTTCTTTGATTGAAGGAGAAGGCGGTATAGAAATACTGTTAAATAAATAAAAAACATTGCATTAAAACCTTTGTGAGTAGGACTTTGATATTACAAACACAGCTTTCCAGCTTACCTAAAAGGAATGAGGCTGGGCTAGGAAAGAATGACCACCACCACAAACAACTTCACGATGAACAAAAGTAAGTGGAAAAAAAAATCACTGACAAAGTCAACAGAGGCTATTCCAATATTTGCATTTTTTGACCCCTAGAGTGTGAAAGGCGGCTTCCATTGCAAGCCAGAGATTCTAAGGGAAGTTCTTCAATCAATTAATAGGAAAAGGAAATGAAACTTTTAATTCACAGCCAGCTTTTTCCTGTGAGCAGCCTGGGGCCATGCTCTGTCCTTGAATACTGCACAGCCTCCAAGCTCTGGAAGAAAATCATCAAGGTACTGCTGTATTTTGTAAGACAGGCAGCAGCCAATAAAAACAGCCTAAAATGCAATATGTACTTAAGGGACATAGAAAATTAATTGGACTGCAATCAAATCATAAATGTAACTTAGCACCTTTCATTCAATCGAATGAGTACACACTCTGACTTCTAGGATCTTTCTGGTATTTGAACGAAATCAGGAATCGCATTGAAAGTACAGAGAGAACTTTCCCATCCAACTGCAGTCAGATATCCCAGGCTCTGGGGCATATACTGACTTGGCGAAGACGACAGTCATTGGGAGAGCAAGGATGTCCCCTAATTTCCTACCATCTCTCTGCATCATAAAAGTTCATTCTTTGCTTTGGGTAGATTTTGTATCTCCCCTGAGATGTCAATTTTTCAAAATGATTGGTGGTGCTAAAATTGACACAAATTATTCCTCCCTAGACAGAGAGCAGTTTGCTCAATATTGAGGGTATTTATTTATTTTATTAATTTATTTACATACCACCTCTTCCAATGATCAGGGGCAGTTTACATAGAGCTCAACTGTATACATTTAACAATTAGGGAGTAATCAACATCAGGGGGTTATCAAACTTGGGAGGTTTCATTTATCAACTACAGTACAGCATGTTTTTGCACAGTGATGACTATGTAGGGCTGTTCATTTGGTTGTGGTGGAGGTGCGTTGTGAAGACGTTTTCTGCAAGTTTTGCAAGGTTGAGATGTCATTGCCACAGTGTTCAATAAACAGATGTGTCTTAATCTGTTTCCTGAATATTTGAAGGTCCTTGATAGCTCCGAGTGTGTCTGGGAGGGAATTCCAGAGGGAAGGGTGACATAGGAAAATGCTCTGTTACTTGTGGCTTGTTTGGTTTTTCGGTAGTCTGAGGGTATTTTGATTGTGTTCATATGGAATCCGCTTCTATTATTCATGTCTGTTGCTGGATGTTCATCTAAGGGAGCGTTGTGATCAATTGCCAGGAATTCGCTGGCAATTGTATTTGTAATGGCCTTCTTGATTATTTTGGATAACAGTGGAATGTCCATTATAGATCTGTAAGAGCTTGGGTTGGTTTTATCCATAGTCTTATTTTTAAGAATGGGACATATGGACTGTTTGACCAGCATGTATTCCAGCATCCACTGCACACGCACAGCTACACCTATGTTTTCACTCACACATGAGCAGAAATGTTTTTTTATTTCTTCTTGAAAAGCATCAGCTGTTCTCCACCCCCCTCCTTTCTTTACATTTGAAAGAATCTTGCGCCATCTAGCAGCACATGTGAGAATCTACTAGCACGCACTGGGACAGAAGCAACAGAATTCACAAAGCAAGGAATACTCTTTTTAAAGAATCTGACCAGCAAACAAGGATAAACAAGTGGAAAATACAGCAGGAAATGTAAAAATAAAAACAAACACACACTACTTTGGCAAAAACAAGTAGATCAAAACATGACACAGGAATGGTTATGGACTGGTGAATTTAAAACCAAGGATGAGAGACTAATTGCAGCCCAAGGACAGCAAGCACCAAAAACACATTTATATTCTATAAGATGGAATAGCAAACAGTTACGCTTCTCATTCCTGGCTATATCAATGTCAGGGTTGCTAAGTTACCCAAGTTAGAGAGAGATTTTTGCCAGTTCTGGTTATTTTATTTTATTTATTTGTATTGTATTATAAATTTGTATTGCAATGCAGTACGGTAGTTGTAGTCCTTAATTTTATCCTCTGGAATCAATGCTGCTGGTCCCATAATGCTGCAGAATGAGATAGTCCTGGATTTTTATCTATCATTATTTTATCACTTGATAGACTACCCAAGCATTAGTGTCAGAGCAGTTTACAAAATTAAGTTAGTGTTCCTTTCTATTTTCTGTCTGAAGCCTATCAGCGTATGAGGAGGAGGAGGAGAGCACATATTAGGCTAAGGATAGAAAAAGATAGAAATAGGCATAATGATGTCACAGAGTGAGGAGGCAAACCAGGTGGGGGAGAGGGATGGGCAGTCAGGTAGGGGAAGGGAAGGTCAAAGGCAAGGTGGAAAAGATGAGTTTTCAGCATGGTTTTGAATCTTTGGAAGAACAGTTTGGTACAAAGTGTGGTTGTAAGCAAATTCCAGAGTGTGGGTCCCAAAAAGAAGAATGCAGAGTGATATCCGAGCTCAAGGTGCACATGTGGAGGGGAGGGGAAAGTGTAGTTAATCACCTGTAACAGGTTTTCTCCAGAGACAGCAAGAATAATCCAAGTTTATTTTACCTGTTTATTGTAAGCACAGATCAATTAATTGAGACGTGTGGTTTATATGTTCACTGTGAACTGCGCTGATGTCGAATAGCGCGGTATAAAAGAAACTGTAAATAAATAAATAAAAATAAATAAAGAATCAGTCCTCACATATGGCTGACGTCAGCACAGACAGAGCCCACGCGGAGCATTTCCCCAGCTTTCAAAGCAAGCCTTTGGGAATGCTACCATGCATGCTTGGTTCCCTTTCCGCCCAAGGGTGCCATCTTGCTCAGATGACATAGCTAAAAGACAGCAAAATAAAAGATGTTAAAGGAGCAACTCCAAGGGGAAGAGGGAGGGTTATGAGGACCAATTCCTGCTGTCCCCGAAGAACACCTGTTACAGGTAATTACACTTTCTCCGGGAACAAGCAGGAAGTCAGTCCTCACATATGGGACCCCCCCAACTACAGTCTACCGAAAAGCCCATAGCAGAAATAGGGGCTCACTCACGGGAGCAGCAGCAATTGAGTCTGTGCCCACAGACCACAGTAGGACCCCTGTGTCTGATGAACCATCACTCCGGTAGCCTGAACACAGAAGGGTCGGAGGGTAGGAGTTGCCTAAACTCCAAAAAGGTTACAGAGCACAGCCTGGCTGTAGGCACTGTCCCTTCGGTACTCTCTTTCCAGGCAGCAATGAGCTGCAAAGGTATGGACTGAAGACCAGGTGGCAGCCCGGCAAATGTCCACTATTGGGACAGAGCCCAAGTTTGCCACAGAGGCTGCCATAGCCCCAACACGGTGCGCCCTCATAGGCGAGGGTGATACAGTCCGTCACCCAGGTGGACAGCGTACACTTGGTCACCGCCTCCTTCAGCCTACTGGGATCATAGAAGATGAAAAGCCGAGCGGCCTTGTGGTGGCCCCGAGTGCGTTGGATATAGAAGGACAAAGCCCTCTTACAGTCCAAGGCGTGAAGGACTGTCTCCGCCCGACTAGAGTGAGGTCTGAGAATGAAGGTGGAAAGTACCACTTCCTGGTTGAGATGAAAGGATGATACCACCTTCAGAAGAAATTTAGGGTGGATGTGGAGCACCACCCTGTTTCTGTAGAACCTAGTATAAAGGCGCCTTCGCCACTAAGACCTGAAGCTTGCTAACTCTGTGAGTGGAGGCAAGTACAGCAAGGAACGCCACCTTCCATGAGAGGTATCATAGATGACAAATAGCCAGAGGCTCAATGGGCAGGCGAGTGAGCTACCCCAATACCACATTGAGGTCCCATTCAGTTGCCGGAGGGCGAACTGGTGGCTTTGACAGCGTAGTTACTCACCTGTAACAGGTGTTCTCCAGGGATATCAGGAACCAGTCCTCACTTATGGGTGACATTGGCACCGACAGAGCCCACACAGAGCAATTCCACAGCTTTCAAAGAAAGCCTTTGGGATTGCTACCACCCATGCGTGGTCCTCTTCCCGCCCAAGGGTGTCATCTTGCTCAGTCAGGTCCCTTAGCTCGAGCCTTACCAAGCAGATGGCAAGGGAAGGACAAAAATTCAGCAACTCATCAGGGGAGGTGGGAGGGTAGTGAGGATTGATTCCTGCTGTCCCTAGAGAACACCTGTTACACCTGCTGTCCCTAGAGAACACCTGTTTCTCCAGGAACAAGCAGGAAGACAGTCCTCACTTATGGGATTCCCTAGCTACAGGCTACTGAACCTGTAACCAAAAAATGCCTCTGTGAGGCCGTGAGCAGAAGCCAAAGCCCAAAGGAGCCAGAGTCTTCGAGTCCTCGGAGCGAAGCCCTCAGTAGCCATGAAGAAGGGTCTGAGGGCAGGAGTTGCTTATACCCCGAACAGGTTATGGAGTACAGCCTGGCCGAAGACGCTGTCCCGGCGGACTCCCTCTCCAGGCAGTAGTGGGCAGTGAAGGTATTCGCGGAAGACCAGGTCGCCGCCCGTCAGATGTCAATCAGGGGCACGGAGCACAGCAAGGCCACTGAGGCCGTTTTGGCCTGGACCCCATGTGCGGTGACTCAACAATCTAGTGGGATGCCTGCCTTTGCATGGGCGAAAGCGATGCAGTCCGCCACCCAATCCGAGAGGGTGCACTTGGTGACTGCCTGCCCCAGTCTATTGGGATCAAAGGTCACGAAAAGCCAATCAGACTTGCGATGAGTCTGGGTATGCTGCAAATAAAAGGCAAGGGCCTGTTTGCAGTCTAAGGTGTGGAGAGCCATCAACGCCTGGTTGGTGGGGGGCCTCGGGAAGGTCGGCAGGACTATCTCTTGGTTGAGATGGAAGTCCAAAATGACTTTAGGCAGGAATTTAGGATGGGTACGGAGGACCACCCTGTTCTGATAAAACCTGGTGAAAGGGGCACCAGCCATGAGAGCCTGGAGCTCACTGAGTAGGCGAGCCGAGGTCAGCACCACCAGGAAGGCTACCTTCCAGGACAGGTGCCGGAGCGAGCACGTCGCCATTGGCTCGAAGGGTGGACAGGTGAGCTGCGTGAGTACCACATTCAGGTCCCATTCCGCTGGAGGAGTACGGATGGGCGGCTTGGAAAGCAGAAGACCCCGCATGAAGCGGGAGACTAACAGCTGCCCCGAGAGGGGTTTTCCCTCAATGGAGAGGTGATTAGCTGAGATGGCACTCAAATGAACCCTGACAGAGTTCGACTTCAGCCCTTCTCTCGAGAGATGGAGAAGATACTGGAGAACCCATCGAATGGCGGCATGAGAAGGGGTCGATCTGGCGCTCCGAGCACCAGACGGAGAAGCGTCTCCACTTAAAGGCATAGGCTCGTCTAGTGGAGTCCTTCCTCAAGGCGAGGAGGACTTCCTCGACCTCCTCTGGAAGAGCCAGAGAGGCTAGGGAGACCTGTTCAGCCGCTAGGCTGTGAGGAATAGGGAGGTTAGGTTTGGGTGCAGAGCCCAGGGGAACCGGAGGCTCCACCGACAGCCGGAGTGGAAACCAAGGCTGCCGAGGCCACGAGGGGGCCAAGAGAATCAACGATTCCCTGTCCCACTGAGCCTTGAAAAGAGTCTTCGCAATGAGGGGGAAAGGAGGGAATGCACAGAGAAGGCTGGATGACCAGTCCAGGAGAAATGCATCGGGGCCCTCCCTGCTCGGGTGTGGCACTGGCCCGCAAAAGCAGGGGAGTTGCATGTTCTGGGGACTGGCAAAGAGGTGTATCGCCGGCGTCCCCCAGCACAGAAACAGCCAGTCTGCTATTCTGGGATCCAGCTGCCATTCGTGGGGGTAAAGGATTCTGCTGAGTCTGTCCACCAGGCCATTCTCCTGACCCAGGAGGTACGTTGCCTTGAGGGACATCCTCCATCTGACAGCAAAAGAGCAGATGAGGACCGCTTCCCAGCAGAGGGCATGCGATCCTGTGCCTCCCTCCTTGTTGATGTAGAACAATTGCTGCACGGTTGTCGGTCTGCAGGAGAACCGACCTCCCACTGAGGTGTTCCTTGAAGGCCCTCAGGGCCCACCGAATTACCCGGAGTTCGAGCAGGTTTATTTGCTGCTGAGACTCTGTGACCATTGCCCATGCATGCAGAGTGGCCCGCAGTGGGCTCCCCACCCTAACAGGGAAGCATCTGTCATCAGCACCGCATCGTGCTGCGGGGCCTGAAAGGGCAATCCCCGCAGATGGTTGCAGGGATTCTGCCACCAGCTCAGGGACAAGAGGAGGTCGGGAAGAACCCTGACGGTGTTCCCGAGGTGTCCAAGGGACTGGCTCCATTGGGCACTGAGACACCACTGAGCCGTATGCATGTGCCGGCGGGCATGGGGAACCACATGCACGGTCGAGGCCATGTGGCCCAGGAGACATAGCGTGGTCCAAGTAGTGACCTGGGGAGCGCTTTGGACGTGAGCCACCAGAACTCGGAGGCAGGTGGAGTGATCAACCAGCAAGAAGGCGGTCACCTGCTGAGTATCGAGGTGCGCCCCGATAAACTCGAGAGCCTGCACCGGGCTCGAGGTGAGACTTTGGGTAGTTGACCAAGAACCCCAAGCTCTCCAAGAGGAGGACAGCGCGCAACATCGCTCGCCGAGCCTCCTCGACCAAGGAGCCTGTAACGAGCCAGTCATTGAGGTAGGGAAAGACCTGCACGCCCTGACACCGAAGGTAAGTGGTGACCACGACGAGGCACTTTGTGAAGACTCATGGGGCAGACGCAAGGCCGAAGGGGAGCACCCTGTGCTGGAAGTGCTCTCCCTGCACCCTGAAATGCAGATACTGCCTGTGTTGGAGATGGATTAAGATGTGGGCGTAAGCATCCTTTAGATCCAAGGAGCATAGCCAGTCGCCCTGCCGGAGGAAGGGCAGCAGAACACCAAGAGATAACATCTTGAATTTCTCCCGCACCAGGAACTTGTTTAGCCTGCAGAGGTCGAGGATGGGCCGCAGAACCCCTGTCTTTTTTGGGACAAGGAAGTACCAGGAATAGAAACCCTGACCTCGAAGGTGGGGAGGGACCTTCTTGACTGCCTGTTGGGCGAGGAGAGAGTGCAATTCCCACTGCAGCAGAAGCTGGTGTGCGGGGAGTCGAGGAGGCTCCGCTGGGGAGAAAGGAAGCCAAGCGAAGTGAAGGCAAAAGCTGTCTCAGACTACTTGGAGGACCCAAGTGTCCGAGGTGATGGAAGCCCACGATGGGGCGAAGCGGGACAGGCATCCTCCCACTGGCTGCTGTGTTGCCAGATGGCAAGGGGCTATACTGATGGTGTCAAAACCCCTGAATGGGTTGTGGGGGAGCCGGCGTCTGGGCCTTCGGTCCGTTTAGCTTACGATGCCCTTGGCCAGATTTTCCCTGTGCTGAAATGGTTGGTGTGGGGGTAGCTGGATATGGCGGATAGCCCCAATACTGGAGACCCTTTCTAGGGAAGAAGGGCTTCTTGGTTGGCTGCTTCTTCCGAGGCAGGGTGGAAGTTTTGCGGAAGAGACAGGTTCTGGTGACGAACTCCGTCTCAATTTCCACGGCATTCTCCTCCATTGCCTTGCCGAAGAGCTGCTCACTGAGACAGGGTATGTCCAGGAGCTTCTCCTGCACTCATTGCTCCAAATCCGAGGATTGGAGCTATGCCTGGCGATGGGCCTCAATGCTCACGGCTGCCACCTGAGCCGATGTCTCGAAGCCATCATAGGAGGCCTCGAGAGAGTACTTAGAGCAGTCCGCGACGGACTTTAGCAGGGTGCGGAACCTATTGAGGGGCTCTCCCCTTGATGCCTGAAGAGAAAGAGTAGTTACTCACCTGTAACAGGTGTTGTCCAGGAGCAGCAGGAATCAGTCCTCACTTATGGGTGACGTTGGCGCCGACGGAGCCCTCGCGGAGCAATTTTCCCCAGCTTTCGCAGAAAGCCTTTGGGAATTGCAGCGCGCATGCGCGGTCCCCTTCCCGCCCAGGGATGCCATCTTGCTCAGTCTGATTACATAGCGGAAAGACAGCAAAAAAGTTAGCAAAGCTATGCAATAAGAGTGACTGCAACTCCAAGGGGAGGAGGGAGGGTAGTGAAGACTGATTCCTGCTGCTCCTGGAGAACACCTGTTACAGGTGAGTAACTACTCTTTCTCCAGGACCAAGCAGGAAGTCAGTCCTCACTTATGGGACTCCCAAGCTTAAGGCTACCGGGGACCTCAAGCCTAAAGAGCTCCCCCAAGCTCAACAGTACAGAGGGAAGGAATCTTCTCTGAATACGAATCCGGCTGGTAGCCCAACACCAGGGCCGGAGGGTAGGAGTTGCCTAAACCTCAAAGAGATTGTGGAGGACTGCCTGACCGAAAGCACTGTCCCTGCGGGACTCCCTCTCCAGGCAGTAATGAGCCGCAACGGTCTGGCTTGTAGACCAAGTAGCGGCCCGGCAGATGTCTGCCAATGGAACAGAGCGAAGATGAGCCACGGACGCAGCCTTCGCCCGGACACGATGAGCCGTGACGCGCCTCTCCAAGGAGAGGCCGGCTGCCCCGTAAGCCCAGGCGATACAGATGGACAGGGTACGTTTAGAGACAGGTACCCCCAACCGATTGGGGTCAAAAGATACGAAAAGCTGGACCGCTTTTCTATGCTCTCGCGTACGATCAAGGTAGAAGGACAAGGCTCTTCGACAGTCCAGGGTATGCAGAACAGACTCAGCTCGGCTGGTATGCGGCCTGGGAAAGAAGGTCGGAAGAACCACCTCCTGGTTGATGTGAAAGTGGGAGACCACCTTTGGAAGAAACTTAGGGTGGGTCCTTAGGACTACCCTATTCCTGTAGAACCTAGTGTACAGGGGCTCCGACACTAGGGCTTGTAGCTCACTTACGCGCCTCGCGGAAGTAAGGGCTACCAAGAAGAGAGTTTTCCAGGAGAGGAGACGAAGAGGGCAGGTAGCCATGGGTTCAAAAGGCGGACAGGTAAGCCTTTTCAGAACCACATTGAGGTCCCAGTCAGGGGACGGAGTGCGCAATGGAGGTTTAAGCAGAAGGAGCCCTTTAAGGAAACGCGCCACCAAGGGGTGCGAGGAAAGAGGCTGGACTTCCACCGGTGAATGGTGCGCGGAGAGAGCACTGAGGTGGACTCTGACAGAGTTGGATTTGAGGCCTAGATCGGAGAGGTGAAGCAAATACTGCAGTACCACCGATACTAAACAGGCGAAGGGGTCCTCAGATCGCTGAGAACACCAGACCGAGAAGCGACGCCATTTAAGGGCGTAAGACTTCCGGGTGGAGGGACGCCGAGACGCTAGGACGACGGATTCCACCTCCGGGGGTAGCAGAAGCAGAGCTAGGACTACCCTTTCAGCAGCCAGGCCATCAGGTGCAGGGCCCGGAGGTTGGGGTGCAGAAGAGTACCCTGATCCTGGGTTAGGAGATCGGGCCGAAACCCCAGAGGAAGAGGGGTGTCCACTGCTAGCTGTAGAAGCAGAGGGAACCACGGTTGTCTCGGCCACCGGGGCGCTACCAGGATCACGGAGGCCCCGTCCTGGACAACTTTGAACAATGTCCGGGACACAAGTGGTGTGGGAGGGAAGGCATACAGCAGACCCGTGGACCACGAGATGAGGAAAGCATCCGGCGCTACTCTGAGCGGTTGCGGGTGCCGGGAGCAGAACCTGGGAAGCTGCCGGTTCAGGGGACTGGCAAAGAGATCCACGGTGGGAGAGCCCCACCGGCGGGAGAGCTGCTGGACCACTGCAGGGTTCAACCTCCATTCGTACGGCTGCAGAATCCGGCTCAGTTAGTCCGCCAGGCAATTGTCCTGCCCTGGCAGGTAAACCGCCTTGAGGAGGATGTCGTGACCGACTGCCCAAGAGCTCAGTCTCCGAGCCTCCTGGCATAGAAGGACGGAGCCTGTGCCCCCCTGTTTGTTCACGTAGAACATTGCAACCTGATTGTCCGTCTGCACCAGTACGGACTGACAAAACGTGAGGTGAGAGAAGGCCCGCAGAGCTAGGCGGATCGCCCGGAGCTCCAGGAAGTTTATCTGCTGGGCGGCTTCCCAAGGTGTCCAAAGGCCTTGAGTGCATGTCCCTTGACAATGCGCCCCCCATCCCAGGAGAGAGGCATCTGTCGTGAGCACCCGGGACAGTGGGGGAGACTGAAAGGTCATGCTGAGCACCAGGTTGGGCAGGTGAAGCCACCATTGCAGGGAGGAGACCAGACGGTCGGAAATCTGTATCAGGTCCGACAGCCTCCCTGTGGCCTGATGCCATTGAGTGCGAAGGCTCCACTGAGCAGGTCTCATATGTAGACGGGCATTCGGGGTGACATGGACCGTGGAGGCCACGTGCCCGAGCAGCTGCAGGAACTGTTTGGCAGAGACCGGCGACATGCTGTTGAACCTGCCGGCTAGAGCTATAAGCCTGTTGGCCCGTTCCAGAGGCAAGAAGACACGAGCCTGCAGAGTGTCCAGCCGTGCCCCTATGAACTCGAGATCCTGAGAGGGGAGCAAAGCGGACTTTTCGAAGTTTATGATGAAGCCCAAGTGCTGAAGCACAGCCACTGTGCGTTGAGTGGCCTGAGTAACCTCTGGAGCAGACGATGCCCGGATGAGCCAGTCGTCCAGGTATGGAAAGACGAAGAGGCCTTGAAGCTTCAGGAAGGCTGCCACCACTGCCAGGCACTTCGTGAATACCCTGGGAGCGGAGGACAGTCCAAAGGGCAGTACGCGGTACTGATAATGATTCCCTGCCACCACAAATCTTAGATATTGCCGGTGGTCCGGATGAATAAGGATGTGTGTATAAGCATCCTTTAGATCCAAGGAGCATAGCCAATCTCCCTGCTGGAGGTAGGGCAGTAGGGTTCCAAGGGTAAGCATCTTGAACTTTTCCCGCTGCAGGAACTTGAGGTTGCGTAGGTCCAGAATGGGTCTGAGGCCTCCTGTTCTCTTTGGAATCAGGAAGTATCTCGAGTAAAACCCGTGACCCCACAGGTGTTGGGGTACTGGCTCCACAGCCCATTCTTGAAGCAGACCTTGCAGCTCCTGAAGGAGTAAGTCCCTGTGCAGAGGGGGTCTGGGAGGCTCCCCTGGAAAGTAGGGGGGAGGCACCTGGTGAAAAAGTAAGAGGTAGCTCCTTTGAACCACCTGCAGCACCCAGGAATCGGATATTATGGCTGACCACCTGTGGGCAAAGTGGGTCAGCCTGCCCCCCGTGCTGGGCGAAGGCCCCTGAGGGGGAGAGGCTATGCGGGCATAGTCAAAAACCCCCACCCTGCTGGGCTGGGGCCTGCGTAGCGGGCTTGGGGGCTTTCTGCCTCCGGGATCCGTTACCCTGCCCCTTAGGCTGCTGCCCCTGACGGGGGGTTGCTGAGGCCTGATATTGTGGGTGGTGTTGTTTATAAGCCAACACCTTCCTCGGGTAAAAAGGCTTTTTCCCAGAGCCCTTCTTCTTCTGTGAAGGGGCAGAGGTCTTTCTGGAAAGGCGAGTCCTGGTGAGGGTCTCCGACTCGAGCTCCGCCGCCTTTTCGGCCATGGGTTTGCCGAAGAGGTTTTCACCTCTGCAAGGAACATCGACCAACTTGTCCTGCACCCATGGCTCAAGGTCGGATGACTGAAGCCACGCTTGGCGGCGAGCCCCGATGCCGGCTCCGGCCACCCGAGCCGATGCTTCAAAGCCATCGTAGGCCGCTCGAGAAATGAACTTTGAACACTTTCGAATCCCTGTGGACAAGGCCTGGAACCGCTGCAAGGGTTCCTCGGAGAGACCGGCCAAGAACTCCGCAATTTCTTTCGCCAGGTCTCTAAGATACATGCCCATATACAGCTGATATGTCTGGACTCGACAAGCAAGCATAGAGCCCTGGAAGCACTTTCTACCGAGGGCATCCAGGTTCCGGGCCTCCTTACCCGGAGGCACCGAGGAGTGCATCTTTTGACTCTTAAGCCGATGCATGGCCGATTCCACCACCATGGAATGGTGTGGTAGTTGCGCCTTCGAGTCCGGGGCTCTTGCGGACTCGATACATGGAATCGACCCGCTTGCTCAACACCGGCGTCGAGGCCGGGCTCTCCCACATGCGGAAGAGAAGTCGCTCCAGCATCGGGGGAACCGGTACGGTAAAGGCCCCCTTCGGGGGAGAGTCATATTGAAGTGCCTCGAGCTCTTTGGCCCGAGGTTCCTCCTCCGGATCCGCGGGAAAGGCCAAGGCCATATCCCTCACAAAATCTCAGAACCGGGTATCCTCCGGGGGGGACCGCCTCCGAGGCTCCGCTCGGGCGAGTCGGAGGGGACGCACCGAGTCTGAAAAGAAACGGGTGACTCGTCCTCCTCCGTGTCCCAGCCCGATTCCTCCGAGGAGGAATCGAGCTCCGTGCGGGCGGGGGCCGGAGACCTCCGCCCCGACGCCGAGGCCGGCGTCGAGGACCTCGGTCCCGAACGGGAAGCCGAGGGAGACCTAGGTCGAGGATCGACTCGAGCTCGTATGGACTCAAGGATCGACTCGGCCTCCGGGGTCGACTTGGGCGTCGACGTCCCGGTGGTCGGGGCAGATGCACTGGCGAGGCCGGTGATCAATGCCCGCTGCTGGTCCATGAAGGCAGCGATACTGTGCCCCAAGGTCGTCAGTCTGAGACCAAGCTCAGAAGACCCAGCAGCCGCCGACTCGGGCCCCGACGGCGTCGGGCTCGACGTCGGTTCTCCCGGGGGAGAGACCAGGAGGACTATAGCACTCACATGTCCAGACGACTCCATCTCAAGACGAGGAAGCTTCGCAGGCCTCTCCCTCTCCGAGGACCCGGGGCGTCCGACGGGGCTGAGCGACCTGGCCCTCGAGGGACCAGGAGCGTCCTCCGACGCCACCCTCGCGGGTCTCTTCTTCCGACGGTGTTCCCAGCCGGGGGACCCCCGCTCAGAAGAACTCCGATGATGCTCAGAGCCGGAGCCACGAGACGTCGAGGCCTCTGACGAGGTCCGGGCCCGACTGGACGCGGAGTCAGAGAAGATTCTATCCCTTTGCGACTGCCGACTCCTTAGTGCCTTCGAGGACATCTTGCTGCACGGACCGCAACTCAAAGGGTCATGTTCGGGCCTGAGGCAGCGGAGGCAGCAGTCATGTGTGTCAGTAAGAGACATGAGTTTGACACAATGATCACACTTTTTAAACCCGCTGGCAGCCATCGGGGGAAAAAGGGCCCCTGCAAGGTCGAAAGACCGCGCTGCCAGGGAAGAAGGAGAAACAGGCGGGAACGCCAGTTGGAGAGAAAAAAAGAAAATAAAAACTGTGAACAGGCCCCTTAGGCGAGGCCCGGCGGGAAGAGGACACATGAACCGAGAAAATAACAGAATAAACTAAGAAATCAACTTTTTCAGCGGCGACAACAAACTACATCTGTAGGGCTCCGCGGAAAAAAGGAGACTGAGCAAGATGGCATCCCTGGGCGGGAAGGGGACCGCGCATGCGCGCTGCAATTCCCAAAGGCTTTCTGCGAAAGCTGGGGAAAATTGCTCCGCGAGGGCTCCATCGGCGCCGACGTCACCCATAAGTGAGGACTGACTTCCTGCTTGGTCCTGGAGAAACCCCAGAGTTCCTTAGCCAAATCGTGCAGGAACATACCAATGTACAGTTGATATGCCTGGATGCGACAAGACAGCATGGAGCCTTGGTAGACCTTGTGGCCCAGGGCATCAAGGGCCCTCGACTCTCAGCCGGGTGGTACCGACGAGTGCGATTTTGGGCTCTCTTGCTTCCTCATGGCTGATTCCACTGCCATCGAGGGGTGTGGGAGTTGGGTCTTTCGGAAGCCTAGCCCACATTGTACCTTGTACATCGTGTCAAGGTATTTACTTACGATGGGGACCAGGCCCTCCCACATGCGGAACAGCAGCTGAGATAGAACAGGAGGTACATGCACAGTGAGGGATTCCCTGGGTGGGGACTCGTACTGAAGAATGTCGAGTTCTTCATCACGAGGGTCCTCCTCAGCCTGGGTGACCAGGTTAAGGGCCCGTGCCATGTCCCGAATGAACACCAGGAAGGAGGTGTCTTCGGGTGGCAAGCGCTGCTGGAACACGGGTGGTGAGAGGTCTGACGGAAGATCCCGGTGGGTACAGGTTTCCGGGGAGGTGTCCCCATCGGATTCCCACTCAGAGAAATCGGTTGAGGAGTCCGAGTCAGGCAGATCGCCCTGTCCAATAGCCGGTGTCCTGGTGCCGGAGGCCCTGGATGATTTTGCCACCGAAGAACGGGAGGGCGAGTGAGACCGATGTTGAGGACCCTCACGAGGCCCGTGGCTCTCGGGTGTTTCCTGGACGGATTTGGGTGTCCCATGCGAGGGACCCGCGGTCTATGGGCGCGAGTCAGCAAAGCTGGCTGTGAGCGCCTGCTGGGAAGTAATGAACGCAGAAACGCTGTGTTCCAGCACCAGCATGCAGGACTCCTATGTGGGCATGGGGCCCTGCAACACCGATCCTGGGGTCACCGGGTCAGGTGTCGAGGAGGAGAGGGGGTCCTCATCGGGACGACCCTCAGCAGACTGGGCACCTTCGCCAGAAGCCTTCGCTTCTGTGCGGTGTACCTTGTGAGGCCACTCCTTGTCCGACTCTCGGGAACACTGAAGGGGGCTAAGCAACCGCGCACAGGAGCGCTCGCGCTTGTCGGGAGCCCCAGACAGCGACTTTGAGGCCGCCTTCTTTTTGTGCCGCTCCATCTCAGGGGATCCCTGGTCGGAGTGCCACCGAGAATGCAGGGCCGTTGGGGTGGAACCCACCGGAGGAGAGACTAACAAGGGCGCCACCGGGGTCTCCAAGGTGGCCTTTTGGAAAATATCTTCAGGCTTCTGCTTACGTCTGGGCAGGGCCTTAGAGGACATTTTCTTGCAGAGCGAACAGAGCTCTGGATCATGGTTGGCTCTAAGGCACCGCAGACAACAGTCATGAGTGTCCATAAGCGACATGTTCCTAGAGCATCTATCGCATTTTTTGAATCTGGTGGCCATGGGGGCAAAAATGGCCCCTGCAAGGTCAAAGACCCACGCGGCCAGCGGTTAGAGAAGAAAAAAGGGCACGAAGCCCGTAACAAAAAAATGAATAGAAAAATAGTATCCCCAATAGCTCTAAAAAATAGAGCAGTGGAAGGACGGGTAGAGGACTGGTACAACTGGAAAATAGAGAAGCCTGTAAGGCAAAAAAACCAACACTTTTTCCAAGGGACGAGGACGTGTGTCCGAAGGGCTCCACGGAAAAAGGGAGACTGAGCAAGATGGCACCCTTAGGTGGGAAGAGGACCATGCTTGTGTGGCAGCAATCCCAAAGGCTTTCTTGAAAGCTCGGGAATTGCTCCGCACGGGCTCCGTCGGTGCAGACGTCACCCATAAAGTGAGGAATGACTTCCTGCTTGTTCCTGGAGAAAAAAGCAGACCACTAAGAAAGCGAGTCACCAGTGTTGGATGGAGAGGGGCTCGCCATCCACCAGGTAATGATATGTCGCCAGGGCACTGAGATGCACCCGGATGTTGTTAGATTTAAGCCCGGATTGCGAGAGGTGGAGAAGATATTGTAACACCAGTCCCACCAGGCAGGAGAATGGGTCAGTCCCGTGCTGGGTACACTAGGCTGCAAACCTGCGCCATTTGAGAGTGTAAGTTTTCCTAGTAGAGGCCTTGCAAGAGGCCAGCAGGATCTCTTCTACCTCACCGGAGGTGTTGAAAGGGGCTACGGTCACCCCTTTCAGCAGCCATGCTGTCAGAGACAGGGACCCCATACTGAGGTGCAGAAGAGCCCCCTTCCTGAGACAGGAGTCCCAGAGAAGTCCCCAATGGGATGGGGGTCGCCACCGTTAGTTGGAGGAGCAGTGGGAACCACAGTTACCTGGGCCACCGAGGGGCTATCAGGATGAGTGAGGCCTTGTCACGGAGGGTCCTAAACAAGGTTTTGGCAATCAGTGGAGTGAGACGGAAGGCATAAATGAGGCCCTCCAACCACGAGACGAGGAACGCGTCTGCTGCCACCCTGGAGGGGTGGGCCTGCTGGAAACAGAAGCGGGGCAACTGGAAGTTGTCTGGACTGGCAAACAGGTCCATTATGGGTTTACCCCAAATCTGGAAGAACCGGTCGACCACACTGGGGTCCAGCTGCCACTCGTGTGGCTGGAGGACTCTGCTTAACCTGTCAGCCAGCAGGTTGTTCTGGCCTGGTAAGTATACTGCCTGTAGGAGAGCACCTTGTTGGATTGCATAAAAGCAGAGGAGCATCGCTTTGTGGCAGAGGGCACGAGACCCGTGCCCCCCTGTTTGTTTACATAGAACATCGCCACCTGGTTGTCCGTCTGGACCAGCACTGGAAGGTGACGCAGGTGGTGAAAAAAGGCTCGAAGGGCTAAGTATATTGCCTGTAGTTCCAGGAGGTTGATCTGCTGGGTGCACTCGTATGGTGACCAGCTGCCCTAGGTGCGGAGTTCCTCGCTGTGGGCTCCCCAGCCCAGCAGGGAGGCATCCGTGGTAAGGACCTTTAAGGGGCCTTGAGTCCACTGGTCTCAGAGACACTCTGCGCAGCCCTCATGTGGAGGCGAACGTCTGGGGTGACGTGGACCATGGAGGCCATGTGTCTGAGAAGGCGCCAAGCGGGCACGGAGGGACGGTGCTGAATATCCCATGCCAGAGTCCTGAGGCGGTCTACTCAGTCCCTGGGCAGGAAGGTCTTTGAATGGAGTGTGTCTAGTTTTGCCCCAATTTACTCCAGAAATTGTGTCGGAAGGAGATCAGACTTGGGGTAGTTTATGACAAAGCACAAGTGCTGCAAGACCTGCATGGTGCGTGAGGTGGCCTGCTGGACCTCTGAGGCCGTGCCTCCCTTTATGAGCCAGTCATCCAGGTAAAAAGGCGCAAAGACACCAAAGAGGAAAAAAAACTACAAAAGGACCCAAACTCAACGCCGAGACAGTGAGGTCGGGTGTCAGGAAGATTACTGGTGCAGTACCGGAGAAGAGTATGAAACTCAGGCTGAAAAATCAACTTTTTTCCAAGGACGTCTGAAGGGCTCTGCGGAAAAAAGGAGACTGAGCAAGATGGCACCCTTGAGTGGGAAGGGGACCACACGTGTGGTGTCATCTCCCAAAGGCTTTCTTTGAAAGCTGGAGGGATGCTTCCGCAAGGGCTCCGTCGGCTGACTTCCTGCTTATTCTTGGAGAAAGGAGACTTTCAAAGAGACTTTAGAAGACTAACAAAAGGAGATTGGAGAAGGAGAGGACAAGAACATCCCAATTAGAAAAATAAATCTGACCTCCAAGAATGGTGAAAAACATTTTCAGCTTTTAATGACTGGAACAAAATTCTTAGGTTTGGGGACTTGAGTTTCTTACATATTTTCATTTTGCACAGTACAAGAGGAAATGTATTTCTATTTTTATTTCTCCTGTGTTGGTCTGCTCATAGAGACTGTGGCTTCTCTAATACTTGGTCCTTTAGTTTGTAATTGG
This sequence comes from Ichthyophis bannanicus, assembly GCA_033557465.1. Classification (NCBI taxonomy): domain Eukaryota; kingdom Metazoa; phylum Chordata; class Amphibia; order Gymnophiona; family Ichthyophiidae; genus Ichthyophis; species Ichthyophis bannanicus. The sequence continues at coordinate 234,365,395 of CM066042.1, forward strand.
CAAGGGGTTCTGTTATCCTGTAGTTCTTGGGCAAGTTTCTATAACAAATCAGATTGTGTCAACTTTTCCAACAGGAGGCATTTTGCTTTTCTATATCTTCAGTACTGCCTTTACAATAAAGGAAGGCAAAATGCAAATATAACATGTACCTTTGAGTCAATACAGACTACTGGCAACCCAGCAACTCCTGGGTTTTCTTCGCAGTGGAACCAGAAGTAGATTGTCTGGCCTTTCTTTTGAGACAATGGAGGATAAAGCAACTTGCCCAAGGTCACAAGGAGTGCCAGTGGGAATTCAACCCTGGTCTCTTGATTACCAAGCCAGTGCTCTAACCATTAGGCTATTGCTCCATGCCATTGAAGGTCTCCTGTATAAATTTAGGGTAGTTTATTTGCAGGGTTTTCTGTTACTTCAAAGCTCTGGCAGAGGAAGAATTTTATATCACTACTCGGGCAATACCAAAATTTAACTATATTTATTTGTATGACAAACTGTTAAGGTAAATATCCTGATCTTTACACAGACTTCAGTGCACAGGTAAAAATCCCAAGCTGTTGACAGTAAGTTTAGTGCGATTTTTTTTTCTGACATTACACCCCATCTCAAGCTGTGAGTAGCACATTACTCCCAGCTTTTTCACTGATAAAGCAAGTAAAAAGGAAAAACCTCTGTGAGAAAAAAAGGAAACTTAATAAGTTTATAAAAAATAAATTCTGTTAAGCATGTTATATTCCCTTGCATCATAGAAACATGAAACCTATCTAGTCTACCCTTCCATATCAACTACCCTTTCTTTTCTTCTTTGAGCGCCTTCAAATCAATGCTGCTTCCTGGCAACCCAGCAGCCCCTGGGTTTTCTTGGCAAGATATGATTGAAAGTAGAGTGCCAGGCCTAGCCTTTTCTTCCAAGGCAATGGAAGGTAAAGTGAATTGCCCAAGACCACAAGGCGTGCCAGTGGGAATTGAGGGTAGTAGGCTGTTGCTCTAAACACTAGGCTATTCCTCCTCCTACTATAAAGATCTTCTGTGTTCATTCCATGCTTTCTTGAATTCAGATACTTTCCTCATCTCTACTACTCCACTGGGAGACTATTCCATGCATCTACCATTCTATCTGTAAATAAAAATTTCCACATATTACTCCTGAGTCTATCCCCTTTCACTACTACTACTACTATTTAGCATTCATATAGCGCTACCAGTCGTACGCAGCACTGTACAGCACAGACATGTAAGAGACAGTCTCTGCTCATCAGAGCTTACAATCTAGTCAAGACAAAACACACAAAACACAGGTGGTGTAGGCAGGGGTGGAACAAGGGAGAGAAAAGGAGATCAGGTGAGTCAAGATCCAAAAGCAGCAGTATTTATAACAATAAAATGATACTTAAGCTTTTTATGTGTGTTTAGCCCTAGACTTTAATGTTAACACTGGTACTGATCTATAAAGCACTTCACCAGCAACAAGCCACACATATGAGTACCCTACTACAACTACAACGACCGAACTCCAGAAGACCAACACGGCAGGCTACAAGCAACTTATTGACTGTGTCGCATGAAAGGACTAAGTTCAACCAACAAACCTGTAACCACGCATTTGACTTATACGCCCCCACACTATGGAACTCTCTCCCAACCAGAAAACAACTAAAAACCCATTTATTCAGGGATCACTTGGGAATGGAACAGCGAAGCACCCAATGAAGCCATGCCCATGCTGACCATTGGACGAACTGAGACTGAGAAACAGATAAAAGCTAGAGACAAGATACATAACCCTGATGCATATTAACTTCAGAAATGTAAATATGTTTCTCCAGGACCAAGCAGGAAGTCAGTCCTCACTTATGGGTGACATCGACATTGATGGAGCCCCCGTGCGGAGCATTTCCCCAGCTTTCTAAGAAAGCCTTTGGGATTACTGCAAGCATGCGCGGTCCCCTTCCCGCCTAAAGGTGCCATCTTGCTCAGTCTCTCTTTTTACGTGGAGCCCACCGGATGTTTGTCCGAGTCACCCGGAAAAGTTGACGTTTTTTCTTGCGATTTCATCGTACTTTTTCTCCGGTTCGACGCCGGTTCTCCTTCCCGCCGAGTTCGGTACACCGATATCGAGCCCGTCTTCTATTTTTCGGTTTTTGCCCTTCGTGGCTGGCGATCGCGCCCTTTTTGTCTTTTCCCTGGAAGGCTGGTCCTTTGACCTCGCGGGGGCCCTTTTTTCCCCGATGGCTTCCAGTGGTTTCAAAAAGTGTGATCGGTGCAAGAAACTGATGTCTCTCACCGACACACACGACTGCTGCCTTCGATGCCTCGGGCCGGATCATGATCCTAAGGTCTGTGTCCTGTGTGACAAAATGTTCACCAAGGCACTACGAAGCCGCCAGCATCAGAAAGAATGGATTTTTTTCTGACTCTGCCTCCGGCCGGGCCCGGACCTCGTCAGAGGCCTCGACGTCTCGGGAATCTGATCCCGAGCATCGCCGGGGTTCCTCGGACAGGGGGTCCCCGATCGGGAACGTAAGAGGAAGAAACGGCTCATGAGGGCAGCGTCAGAGGAGGTCCCTGGTTCCTCGAGGGCCAGGTCTCGGACCCCCGACCGCTGTCCCGGGCCCTTGGAGCAGGAGAAGCTGTCCAAGATACCTCGTGTGGAGACGGAGCCTGCCAGACACGCAAGTCCTGTCGTCCTCGTGGACTCTCCTCCTAGGGAGCCGACGTTGGGCCCGCCGTTGTGCCCGGCGCCGCCGGGGCCCGAGTCAGTGGCTGCTGAGTCTCCTGAGCTTGGACTCAGGCTGACAGCCTTGGAGTGCAGATTGTCTGCCTTCATGGATCAGCAGCGGGTACTGATGGCCAGCCTCGCTGGTGCATCTGCCCTGACCACTGGGACATCGACGTCTAAGTCGACACCGGAGACCGAGCCAATACTCGAGACCATGAAGGTTCGAAGTCGTCCTCGGTCACGGTCACCCTCGACCTCCCGCTCGGAACCGAGGGCATTGACGCCAGTGCCTTCGGCGTCGGGGCGGGTGCCACCGAGGTCCGTGCAGTCAGAGCCCCCTTGACTCCTCTTCAGATGAGTCCGTGTGGGAGACGGAGGACGAGGAGTCCCCCGATACTTTTCGGACTCGGTGTGTCCCTTCGGACTCACCGCAGTCCAAGCCCCGGAGTAGGTCCCCTCCAGAGGACACCAGGGTCTCAGAGTTCGTCAGGGACATGGCCAAGGCTTTGGCGATTCCCGCGGACCCTGAGGAGGAGCCTCGAGCCGAAGAGCTCGAGGCCCTCCAGTATGACTCTCCTCCGAAGGAGTCCTTTACTGTGCCTGTTCCTCCGATGTTGGAACGGCTCCTCTTCCGAATGTGGGAGGCACTGGCCTCGGCTCCGGTTTTGAGCAAGCGGGTCGATTTCATCTATCGACTCCGTAAGAGCCCTGGTTTCCAGAAGGTGCAGCTGCCACACCATTCCATGGTGGTGGAATCGGCCATGCATCGTCTGAAAAGCCAGAAGATGCACTCCGCGGTGCCTCCTGGCAGGGAGGCCCGGAACCTGGATGCTTTCGGCAGAAAGTGCTTCCAGGGCTCGATGCTTGCTTGCCATGTCCAGTCTTACCAGCTGTACATAGGCATGTACCTCTGAGACCTGGCGAAGGAACTTGCCGGGTTCTCTGCTGGTCTCTCCGGGGAACCTTTGCAGAGGTTCAAGACCTTGTCCTCGGGAATCCGGGAATGCTCAAAGTTCATGTCCCGAGTGGCCTACGATGGCTTCGAGGCTTCGGCCCGTGTAGCGGCAGCCGGCATCGGGGCCCGACGCCAGGCATGGTTGCAGTCATCGGACCTCGAGCCCTGGGTGCAGGACAAGTTGGTCGATGCCCCTTGCCGAGGTGAGAACCTTTTTGGCAAGTCCATGGCCGAGAAGGCGGCTGAGCTCGAAACAGAGCACCTGACTAGGACAAGGCTGTCCAGAAAAACCTCTGCCCCTTCTCAGAGGAAGAAGGGCTCGGGTAAGAAGTCCTTTTACCCGAGGAAGGCAGCTGCCTACAAACCTTTCCCTCAGTACCAGGCCTCCCCAGCTCCCCAGCAGGCCAAGGGGCAGGGACATGGGCCCCGTAGGCAGAAGACCCCCAAGCCTCCGGCTCCTGCTCCCACTCAGCAGGGAGGGGTTTTTTGACTCCCACAGCATAGCCTTTCCACCTCTGCTGCCCCATCCCTGCACAGGAGGTCGTCTAGCCCTGTTTGTCCACAGGTGGCCTCCCATTACAGGAGATGCTTGGGTATTGAGCATAGTCCACAAGGGTTATATGCTCCATTTCCAGCAGTTGCCTCCTCCCTACTTCCCAGGAGAGCCTCCAAGACCTCCTCTGCACACAGACCTCCTCCTTCAAGAGCTTCAAGCTCTGCTTCTAGACAAGGCGGTGGAGCCTGTACCTCCCCGCCTGCAAGGTCACAGGTTCTACTCCAGGTACTTCCTCATACCAAAGAGAACCGGGGGCCTCAGGCCTATTCTCAACCTCAGGAATCTCAACAAGTTCTTGGAGAAAGAAAAGTTCAAGATGCTTACTCTTGGAACACTTCTGCCCTACCTCCAGCAGGGAGATTGGATATGCTCCTTAGATCTAAAGGATGCGTACACTCACATCCTCATTCATCCAGATCACAGAAAGTACCTCAGGTTCATTGTGGGAGGATACCATTACCAGTACAGAGTACTGCCCTTTGGCCTGACCTCCGCCCCAAGGGTCTTCACAAAGTGCCTTGCGGTGGTGGCAGCCTACTTAAGGAATCAGGGTGTTTCTGTCTTCCCCTACCTGGACGACTGGCTCATCAGGGGTCAGACTTCCCAGGAGGCCCGGCAAGCCACCCTCAGAACTGTCTCCCTCCTTCAACACCTAGAGTTTGTCATAAACTTCGCAAAGTCCACTTTGCTCCCCTCCCAGAACCTAGAGTTCATAGGGGCAAGGTTGGACTCCCTGCAAGCAAAGGCTTACTTGCCAAGAGACAGGGCTCAAAGACTCAGGGGCAAACCAGTTTCTGAGCAGGCCACAGGTCTCTGCCAGACTCTGTCTACAACTCCTGGGCCACATGGCTTCGACAGTGCATGTGACCCCCAATGCCCACCCTCCACATGAGGCCTGCACAATGGTGTCTCCAGACTCAGTGGAAACAGGCCACAGGAAGCCTCACAGACAAAGTGCGGGTGTCCAAACCATTCCTGGACTCCCCTACAGTGGTGGCTACACCCCCAACTTATTACAGAGGGTACCTTTTCAGGTGCCTGTTTCCACAGTGGTGTTGACCACCGATGCCTCCTTGCAGGGCTGGGGTGCACATTGCTTGGACAGGTGCACCCAGGGCCTGTGGTCTCCATGGGAGGCCACACAGCAAATCAACCTCCTGGAACTCTGGGCTATTCGCTTAGCCCTCAAAACCTTCTCTCACACCTTGGCTCACCAGTCTGTTCTGGTACAGACGGACAATCAAGTGGCCATATTCTATGTGAACAAACAGGGAGGCACGGGGTCCAGGCTGCTGTGCCGAGAGACACAGGCCCTTTGCTCTTTTGCTCTCAAACACAACATGTTTCTCAGAGCTGTTTATATCCCTGGCCAGGAGAACTTCCTGGCAGACAGATTGAGCAGGGTTCTGCAACCCCACGAGTGGCAACTACACCCCTTGGTGGTTCAGAACATTTTCCTGAGATGAGGACTTCCATCCATAGATCTCTTTGCCAGTCCCCTGAACCGGCAGCTGCCCAGGTTCTGTTCTAGGCAACTGCATCCCCTGAGGTTAGCAGAGGATGCCTTCCTGATTTCTTGGTCCCAGGGTCACCTGTATGCGTTTCCTCCCACGCCTCTGGTGGCCCGAACCTTGTTCAAGATCCTACAGGACAAGGCCTCAGTACTTCTGATAGCTCCCAGGTGGCCGAGGCAACCCTGGTTCCCACTTCTGCTTCAGCTAGCCGTAGAAACACCACTACCTCTGGGGTTGCAACCAGATCTTCTCTCTCAGGATCAGGGTTCCCTTCTGCACCCCAATCTCAAATCTCTAAATTTGATGGCCTGGAGGCTGCAAGGGTAGTGTTGGCTCCCTGGGGCTTACCCCGGGAAGTGGAAGAGGTGGTCTTGGCCTCTAGAAAGCAATCCACCAGGAAAACCTATGCCCTGAAGTGGAGAAGGTTCTCCGTGTGGTGTCAGCAGCACAAGGAGGATCCTTTCGCCTGCACTGTACCAGCAGTGCTTCAGTATCTACTGCACTTGTCCAATTAAGGCCTTAAGTCCAATTCAGTTCGGGTCCACCTCTCTGCTCTAGCAGCTCACCACTCACTGGTGGAAGGACACTCTGTCGGTTCACCCCTTGGTGTCCAGATTTCTCAGAGGCTTGCTCTTGTCAAGCCTCCTCTCCGTCCACCAGCCCCTGAGTGGGAGTTGAATGTGGTCTTGCAGCAACTGACTCGCCCACCGTTTGAGCCGATGGCTACATGTCCTCTCCGCTTCCTTTCTTGGAAGGCTCTATTCCTTGTGGCCCTGACCTCGGCCAGGCGAGAGTGAGCTTCAAGCCCTGGTCTGTGACAGGCCTTACACTCGCTTCTATAGAAACAGTAGTCCTTAGGACTCATCCTAAGTTCCTCCCAAAAGTTGTCTCCTCTTTCCATCTCAACCAGGAGGTGGTTCTTCCAACGTTCTTCCCTAGGCCCCATGCCAGCCGGGCTGAGACAGTCCTGCATACCCTGGACTGTAGGAGGGCCTTATCCTTCTACATTGAACGTATGCAGGGGCATAGGAGGGCTACTCAGCTCTTCGTATCTTTTGACCCTAATAACTTAGGGTTACCTGTCTCCAAGCGTACCCTGTCCATCTGGGTGGCTGACTGTATCACCTGGGCTTACAGGGCAGCTGACCTTCCCTTGCAGGGTCAGGTCATGGCCCACCGTGTCAGGGCAATGGCTGCCTCAGTAGCTACTCTCCGCTCTGTTCCGTTGGCAGACATCTGCAGGGCTGCAACTTGGTCCTCAAGCCAGACTTTTGCGGCACATTACTGCCTGGTGAGGGAGTCCCATAGGGACAGTGCTTTTGGTCAGGCAGTGCTCCGGAATCTCTTTGAGGTTTGGGCAACTCCTACCCTCCAGCCCTCTGGTTGGGCTACCGGTGGGGGTATGTTTTCAGTGAAATCTTTTCTCTGATGCTGCGGCTAGAGGGAGCTCATTTTTCAGCTCTGGGTCCCCGGTAGCCTGAAGCTGGGGAGTCCCATAAGTGAGGACTGAGAAAGAGTAGTTACTCACCTGTAACAGGTGTTCTCCAGGAGCAGCAGGAATCAGTCCTCACAACCCTCCCTCCTCCCCTGGGAGTTGCAGTTGTACATAGTTCATTTTTACATTTTTGTGTGCTGTCTTTTAGCTATGTCATTGGACTGAGCAAGATGGCACCTTTAGGCGGGAAGGGGACTGCGCATGCGTGCAGTATTCCCAAAGGCTTTCTTAGAAAGCTGGGGAAATGCTCCACACGGGGGGGCTCCATCGACGTCACCCATAAGTGAGGACTGATTCCTGCTGCTCCTGGAGAACACCTGTTACAGGTGAGTAACTCCTCTGGTGATGGTAAAACCCCCCATATCAATATGTTATATCCAGTTTTAATGTACCCCCTCTTGTTTATTGTAAACCGCTTTGACCCGGTGAAAAGTGATATATAAGTACAGCTAAATAAATAAAACAAATGCATCACAATAGATGAAAGGTGCAAAAACACAGCTTCAGAGGCATACTCCCATAAACAAAGGGCACAATAAAAAACAGTTTTAGCCAAGGGCATCTGCATTGGCCTAGTGAGGGTCACACTAGAAAAGGCAATACAAAGAAACATGACAGCAGAGAAACCATACGGCCTAGCCAGTCTGCCCTTCTATATGAACCTCTAAGCTTTACAGCCCCTTCTTTCCTTTAGAGATTCTGGGAGACTTTTTAAGATATGGCAACCTGAATTGCACATAATATTTAACTATATAGGAATGATATAGAGGCATTATAATATCCTTTGTGTTATTCTCCTTTCCTAGCATTCTATTTGCTTTCTTTTGCCGTCGCTGCACACTGGGTGGAGGATTTCAAAGTATTATTCATGATGACGCCTAAATCTTTTTCCTAATGTGGCACCTTGCATCATGTAACTTTAGTCTGGGTTGTTCTTTCCTAGGTGCATAACTTTGCACTTGTCCACATTAAATTTCATCTACCATTTGGACATCCAGTCTTCAAATTTATCAAGGTCCTCTTGCAATTTTTCACAATCCTCTTAACAACTTTGAATAATTTTGTGTCATCTGCAAATTTAATCACCTCACTTGCTATTCCCATTTCCAGGTCATTTATGAATATGTTAAAAAGCAGCAGGCCCAACATAGATCCCTAGGGTACTCTACTATTCACCTTTCTCCATTGGGAAAACTGACCATTTAGTCCTATCCTCTGCTTTCTATCTTTTAACCAGTTCCTGATGCACAATAGTACACTGCCTCCCATCCCATTACTTTAATTTCGCCAAGAGCCTCTCATGAGGGACCTTGTCAAAGGCTTTCTGAAAATCCAAATACACTATAATCGGCTGACTCACCTTTGTTTTATTTACCCAAATCCCAAGATATCAGACACACATGTGGAGTAGCCACCTAATGGTTAAGAGCATTAGCTTGGGAACCCAGAGACCAGGGTTCGATTCCCACTAGCACTCCTTGTGGCCTTGGGCAAGTCACTTAACCCTCCATTGCTCAGAAAAATCCAAGTTATCAACATCCCTGTTTAATGCACATTACCAAGTTTAAGTTACAATGTAAACCTTTGATTGAAATGATAAAGCAGTATAAAAAAAACTGTTAAATAAGATAAATACATACTTGAAGATTCTAAATTTTTATTATAACAGGAAAAACAATTAGTGTTCCATTTCCAAAGTATAGATAAACAAAGGAAACTGTTGTGGTTAGTTAATAAGTTAAAAAACAACAACAACAAAGATTACTTATTGCATAACAAAGACTATTGTTGTGTTATGAGCGGAGATAGAGAATGCTCTTGGATTGCTGCAAATAGTGTGCAGTTTCTAAAAAGCAAATACAGACCAAGGGAAATGAATTCATTTCCTAGTCCCTCAGCATCCTTCCTGTGACAAGGGCCATACGGCTTAAAAAATGATTTAATCTGGATCACTCCAAAGTGGAGTGGTTAGGGAGCTGTGCAATTAAAGGAAGCATTTTCTGATAAAGGTCCTCTCATAATACATCCTGGGGTTTGTAGGTATTTTTTTTGGCTTTACATGAGGAAAAGCAATGCCTATAAGCTTCACAATGATGAGTACAAAAGGGCGATGAGTGCACATGGGAGAGGGGAGCAGAAGCTGTATTAAAATGGGTTGGGTTTTTATAGACCCTAGCACATACCTCGAGGCCTTAGGATGTATAAAGAACCTAAATTGTTCATGACCAATCCCGAGTTCATCAACAAGTGGAACAACATCCTAAATAAATGTTCGTTGGACCTTATGGTCCTGATTATAGATACCACTACTAGTGCGCTGGCAGATCTAACAAAAGAAATAAAAACAATGTTATCCTCCTTAAAGGATTCAGAGGCCTCTGTACAATATGATTCTAAAACGTTGGAAATAGACAAACAAGTACAGATTTTACATGAAGAAGTTAAGAAAGGATAATCGAAAAAACTAAAGCGAGACTATGGAGATTACACCCAGGGGTACGTTTACCCCTGGATGAATCCGAAACGAAAAATCAAAAAACTCCAGAAAAAAGTAGATTTCGACACTACCTCTGAAGACTCAAGTGCGTCCACCTCCAGTAAAAAGTCCAGGGAGGATTTTCCAGACGAGGGAAGCTCAAAAATCAAAAAGAAAAACGGGGGCCATGGAAGACAGCGGGGTCGAGGAACGACCAGACAACAAGATTAGCAAATTCTGACTCAGGGGTGGGAGCTTCGGGGCAAACAGTAAGTCCACTCACTTCATTAGTGGTAAACATATCTTCCATACCTTTAACTAAAGAACATGTAAATGTTTTAAGTAAGGGCCTGTCGTTCGTATCGGAAATCTATCATGATTCTTTCCAATTTCGAGTCGATATGGAAAGCCTAGTACGAAAGCTGCAACTTAAAGTTTATTTTGCTTCCCAGACCCCCCGCGTAGATACTTTATCAGTCCTGGCAACCGACCACCGAATTCCCTTACCAATTAAATCGACCTGGATGCCCCCTGGGCCAATACACCCACCGTCCTAAATCTGTTTAAAGATTTAGTTTTGAAGGATGTGACAAAATTGGAAAAGGAAAAAAAAACTTATACATAAAACCCTGACTTTGGTGGAACGCAATGCTTTAAAAGATCTACAAACACGGACTGACATTGTCATCAGACGAGCAAATAAGGGAGGGGCCATTGTGGTGATGAATAGAACATACTATATGGAAGAGGCTGAACGTCAATTATCGCAAGAAGTCACTTATAAAATTTTAGATAGGGATCCTACAAAGGATCTCCAAAACCAGATTAGATCCATTACCTCAAGCACTAAAAAAAAAAATTGATCACGAAAAAGGAATGGAAATTCCTAAATGAGCCCTCACCTACTATGGCCCGGTTATATCTCGTGCCAAAAATACATAAAAACACGCAGTATCCACCAGGAAGACCCATTGTTTCCACTAGAGGTTCGGTTCTAGAGCCACTCTCCATTTATATTGATTCTTTCTTGAGACCGCTGTTGATAGACATCCCTTCGTACATCAAGGATACAGCGCATTTTCTAAATATTTTGTTGGAATATGAAGTGTGGGCTTCTCGAACAAATATACTTTTAGTTACATTGGATGTTTCCGCCTTATAAACCAATATCCCACAACAGGCAGCGTTTGACATCATCATTTCCTCTTTACAGATGCGAGGTGATCTATCGGATGAGCAAGTACAATTTTTATCCCAGCTGGCTCAATTAACTATCTTTCAGAACTATTTTGATTTTGAAGGTACTATTTTTATCAGCAGATAGCCAGAGTGGCCATGGGGGCCACATGCGCACCATCAGTAGCAAATCTGTACATGCAGGATTTTGAACAACGCTGGCTCACCATTTCACCCTACAAAAATCAGCTCATATTATGGAAACGGTTTATTGATGATGTGTTTGCCCTGTGGAGGGGAACAGCTACTGAGTTATTGGAATTCGTCACATGGCTTAATGGAGTAGATCCTCACATAACATTCACTTACATCTACCATGCTCAAAAGGTAACTTTTTTGGATGTTGAAGTTCAGAAGGGTGTGCGGAGTTGGACAACTGGGGTCTATAAAAAACCAACAGATAGAAATACGATTCTCCATTATACTAGTCAACACCCGAAACAGTTAAAAGATAGCCTGCGTTGTTTTGGACTGGATCGGGTACTGGGTGGTAGTTCCGGCAGATCCCGAGCTCAAACCCTTTTGTTACGTGAACAAAAATGGATATATAAATTGCAATCGGTTTCTCCTGGAGGACTTAACAGCATGATTGAATGCGGAGCTTGCCTATGAACTGGTAGATCAATTAGGGGTTTGACGGACAGTTCTGAGGTACCCTAAGTAGTGTGTCTGACGTCATGTTCGTATAGTTATTTAATTACCTTGTGCACACTTCCAACCCGCATGCGCGGCGTCTTTTTGAGAGGGCTGGACAGCCATAGCTAATGCACTGTAGCTCGCACAAGCCTACTTTTTGAAATTCTTTAATCCAGTTAAGGTAACATCATCATCTTTTGAATCTACATTCAATAAGCAATATGGTTCTATAGTAACGTTTTTGCATTTCTTCATTTATAGTGCTAATTTACAGATTGCATACCCCCTGAAGAAGAATTGAAACGTGAAGCAGGTACCGAAAAGGTGGCGTTGGGGTAACTGCAATATTGGCACGACTTAAAACTGGATCAAAATTTAAGATAAGTCCGATTTCTCAGAATTCCAACGTTTGGTATACAATATCTTTAAGAACTACAACATTTGTCATATAATTTCTATAAGAACCTAAATCAAATATGGTCGTTGATGCCACTGTAGCACGTAGCTCATGAGAGATTCATCCAGAGCAGCGCAAGATATAGTCTGAGACCATTGGTTCTTATTCTGATAATATTCTTATATATTTAACAGATAAATGTGATACATGTCTATAAGTATACCCTCGGATCACTGAACATCGAACTTAAGCTTATTTAATTGGAGGGACATCCTCAGATATCTTTTAGTTTAGCAGCGTGGGATTTAAACATGCCAAAGGCTGAAAATGCAGTTATTTGGTCCCAGACAGCGGCACCAGAGGATGCCTAATTCTTTCCATCTTCCATTGGTTTTCAAAGAATAAAAAAACACATACATAATATTCAAGTATCTGAATTGTGACATCTTACAAACATTTTTCAAAATCTACAGCCATTCATGAAAAGTGGACTTTGCTAAATCCTTAAGCATCCTGCAGCAAAACCCCCCAGCTATACTTACATTCTCTCAGAGTCAGGGGCTTTTTGCCGCGATTCGTCGATTCCTTCCTTAACCCTGCCCCAGTGAGGATGAAATGGCTGACAAAAAATGTCTTGTGATTACAATTGAATTAGTCAGGAGACAAGAAACCAGCCATCAGGTTTCTGCTTCTGCCCAGTCTGGCAATGAACATGACTGAGCTTGTACCCTTCCTAGAACACCAATGATGGACAATACAAAGATATACTATTATTAGCTAGATGGTTCAGGCAACCTGGTTCATTAAGACAGGTTAAATGACAAGTTAATTACAGTGTATATACCGCACTGGGGACTAACAGTATAGAATCAGGTGGACTTGGGTAATTCCTCCCAGTTTCTGTCTATGGAGGATAGAGCTTTGCACATCTGACCCCAAATAATCAGCTCATAAAAGTTAAAACTTGGATTCCAATCTAATGCTTTTCGTCCTAATACCATTTTCTACAGGGGGATCGGTTTACTACAACAGATATTAACAGCTGCTTTTCAGAGCAATACTACCTTCTCTCATAAAATACCATCCGCAGGTATGCATACCCCAGTGAGACTTCACCATCTACTGCTTTTCCGTGTTGCAGCTTCTACTATATGTTCTCCTACCCTTCCAACTCCTGGTAATCCTAATTATAGGAGAGGGAGTCAGTAAGTAAGGTGAATGAAAACATAGCATGGAAATTGTAAAAATTCACTTATTTACCGACGTCTCCATACCTAAGGTAGTGTTTTTCTAGCATACAAATCACCGTTACAATATTAACAAGAATCCCCTCAAGTTTTAAAAACAAATATACAAATAAATGTTTAAAAAACCAACCTCTTACTAGATACAGTGTCAAGATTTTTGAAAACAGAGAAGCACATCAACTGAAAAGGTAACAGATATTGGTGCTTGCATTACCTTAAACAGAGTGTCTGCAAACTCAAAATATTCCAGCCACATTTGGAGAATTCCATCCTGGTCAGGGGGTATCAAAACAAACCCCGCTCAATGGGAGCAACCAGACTAGGAGCAGCCAGTCTGGCACAGGAGCTGGATCAGCTGATCTCAGAACAGTCTGGGGTAAAATGATTAGAAAGCGTAGCTGCTTACCTGTAACAGGGCTTCTCCATAGACAGCAGGAGTATGCAGCCACACTCAAAGGTGAAGTCCCCGGATTAAGCCTTGTGCAAGATCTCCCAGAGCTCAGAGAGGCTTTGTTACCTCAATGAGCATGTGTGCCTGCTTTCTGCCTGCCTGAACCCGAAGAATCAGTTCATACAAAGCAGAGAGAGAGAGAGACGCGTCTTGAGAAGAAGCAGCATGGAAACACTGAGGATGGCCGAGACTAAAAGCAATAACAGCAGTTCTTAACGCTTGTGGGACTCATTTCCTTGTTTTCTGGGGGGGGGGGGGGTTGTTTTTAGAGGAAGGCTGGCGAGAAAGTGTGGCTGCATACCCCTGCTGTTTATGCAGAGCCCCCATTAGAGGTAAGCAACCACGCATTCTCTGGAGACAAGCAGAGGAATGCAGGCACACTCAAAAATGAGTCCAGAGTTGAGGGGCCACCACCATATCCTAGTCTTTGAAGTAGTCTGAATCTGGGCAGCCCCAAATTGAACTCTGGTGGCAGAGAGAAATCAAGTAGCAAAGATATTCTGGAGGACCACCTAGCCAAAGGCAAAGTCCATTGCATATGTAGTGCTTAGTGAAGGTATGAATGGACCAGGTGAAGCTTTGCAAATTTCCAGCATGGAGACAAAAGCCAAATTGAGCTTGCGAGGGGCAATATGGCCCTGAGAGGGGAGAGCAGCTTGCTCGTAGCAGAAAGAAATACAGTCCATAATCCAGACAGATGGATGACTTTTCTGCCCGGAGTCCAGGATTGTTGGGATTGAAGGTCAAGAACAACTGAAATAACTGACAGAGAGGCTCAGTACGATGCAGATAGTAGGGACAAGCCCTTCTGGAGTCCATCCATATGCAACTTCTCCTCCGGAGAGTCAGCAGGGGCATTTGGAAAGAAGGCCAGCAGCACGATGGGCTGATTGATGTGAAACTCAGAGACTACTTTCGGGAGAAACTTAAAGAGGGTCCAGAGGACAGCTTTGTCATGAAAGAATCGAGTATATGGAGGGTAATACACCAGAGCTTGTATCTCCCCTAGCCATCTGGCCTAAGTTATGACAACAAGGAAGGCTGTTTTCCAGGTAAGATATTTGAGCGGCTGAAAGGAGAGGCTCAAATGGAGGTTGCATCAACTGAGATAGGGCAACATTTAAATCTCAGAACGGTGTAGGCAGTTGAATAGGTGGATTTGTATTCATAAGACCCCTCATGAATCTGGATACAACCAGATGCACCAAGATGGGTTGCCCGTAAACAGGGTCGTGAGATGCAGTGATGGCCTAGAGATGAAAATGTACTGAGTTAGTCTATAGTCCTGAGTGGCAAGGATAGAGGAGGCAAGACAGAAGCAGACCCACAGAACATTGGACAGGATTGTAGCCATTCAAAATGGTCCAGTGGGTAAAATGGGACCACTTACGCTGATACGAACACCGAGTAGATGGTCTGCAAGAGGCAGCGAGGACAGAAACAGAAAGAACATCCTGTGGAAAAGAATAAATCAAAACCCGGTGTCCTGAAGCAGCCAGGCTGTGAGGAATAGGCTGTGAAGGTTGGGATGCAGACATCTGCTCTGATGCTGCGTCAGCTGGCCTTGCTGAGTTCTCATTGTAATCAGAGGATCCTGTGGAGCGCAAGTAGATGGGGGGGAACTAAAGCTCCTGGGGCCAGCAGGGAGCTATCAGGATTAAAGAAGCTCCATCCTGCTTGATCTTGAGCAGAACTCGCATGATGAGTGGGAATGGAGAAAATGCATGGAGAAGATGGTGGGACCAGTCCAGAGCAAAGGCATCGAGCACTTGTTTCTGCGGGCATGGTCAAATGGAGCAAAAGAGTAGACACTGACATTGCCCTCGGAGGTGAAGGAGATTCAACTCTGTCCCCCTCCCCCCATCGAGCTAAGAGGTCTCGAAGGACCACAGGATTGAGAGACCACTTGTTCAGGTCCAGCTGGCGGCTCGACTTGTCGGCTGGCTGGTTCTGAGTTCCAAGAAGGTAAGCTGCCCATAGCTAGTATTGATAAAAAGGTCATAAGTCCATAGTTGTGTGGCTTCGCGGCACAGCCAAAGGAAGCCTGTGCTGCCCTGGTTTGTTGATGGAGAACATGGAGACTTGGTTGTTGTGCAAATGAGAACAATTTGGTGGCATACCCAATCAGTGAAAACCATGAGGGCGTAGTAAACCACCCGGAGCTCGAGTACATTGATATGTAAGGATTGTTCTTAAGGGGACCAGGTACCTTCTGTGGAAAGACTGAGCAGATGGGATCCACAGCTGTATGCAGACACATCTGTAGTCATGACAATGTGGTGATGTGGCTTCTGGGAGGGGCATCCCACAGAAAGGTTGGGGGGGGGAAACAGTTGACCACCTGAAGCTGACGAGAAGAACCATGGAATTTGTTACCGGAGGATGTAGTAAAGGCTGTTAGTGTAGCTGGGTTTAAAAAAGGTTTGGACAAGTTCCTGGAGGAAAGGCCCATAAAACCATTATTAAGAAGGGACCCAGGATATCAATGCTTGACCCAATACAAGCATTGTGCAACCTGTGTCTTTTGGGGAAACTGCTAGGTACGTATGACCTAGATTGGCCACTGTTGGAAACAGGATACTGGGCTTGATGGACCTTGGTCTGACCCAGTATGGCATATCTTAAGAACGGTTCATTGCAAACCTTCGAGAGAAATCCTGGCTTGAATAGGATGGGAACACTGGCACCAATAGACCTCTTTCTGCCTTAAGCTAGGTGTCCTGCTATAAATTTTTAAAAAATGGCTCTGATAATGCCTGCTTCCACACAATATATATGTGTAAGCATTTCTGGGGTCCAGAATAAGAGCAGGGGGCAAGAATGTACTGTAGAATACAGGCCTAGATGTGAATGTCTGTGCCTATTTTCCATAGGGTAATTTTATAAATGTGTCTATGTTGCCTTTACGAAGCAGTACGAGGGTTGCTCAGAAAGTAATGCCCCACATGTTTTTTCTCAGTCCAGAATGAAGATAGAGGTGTGAAATTGAAAGGGTAGTAACTTGGAACCTCAAAGGACACGTGTGTGTAATTTTACAGTCGTCCGACAAATAGCGAGGCGGTAGTGATCCTTCAAATCGCATCTGTGAGTGACACACGGTACAATGAGCTGTAATTGAATTCTTAGTGGAGGAGAAAGATAGTGTGAGAAACATTCACAAACGGTTGTGTGCTGTGTATGGGAATTCTGCAGTAGATAGGAGCACTGTTGGACGATGGGTGAAGAGAGTAAAGGCTTCAGGAAGTGGTAAAATGGAAATGGAAGATCGGCCGCGGTCTGGGCATCCTGCCTCAGCCACCAGTCCAGACAAGTTGCAGTGCACTGACGACATTATTTGTGCGGATCGGCGCATCACGAGTCGGGAATTGTCCATACAGCTTACCATCAGTAGAGGTAGTGCAATGGCAATTATTGACTCATTGGGATAAAGACCTCCCCCTCAGCTTCAAAACGCTCCAACAAATCAGAGCAGATGTCTTTCCTTTGGCGTTTGTGTTTGGTTGTGAGACTTCGCGGAACCCATCTTGCACACACCTTTGAATATCCCAAAGAGTCAATAATTGCCATTGCACTACCTCTACTGATGAAAAGCTACTGTATATGGACAATTCCCGACTCGTGATGCGCCGATCTGGACTGGTGGCTGAGGCAGGACTTTCTTTCTCCTCCACTAAGAATTCAATTACAGCTCGTTGATTGTACCATGTGTCACTCACAGATGCCATTTGAAGGATCACTACCGCCTCGCTATTTGTCGGACGACTGTAAAATTACACACACGTGTCCTTTGAAGTTCCAAGTTACTACCCTTTCAATTTCACACCTCTATCTTCATTCTGGACTGAGAAAAAACATGTGGGGCATTACTTTGAGCAACCCTCGTAGATGTAATATATGCACTCATGTGCCTGTTAGCATAGGCCAGGGCTTTCCAAATGGGTCCTGGAGACCTTACAGGCAGTCAGGTTTTCAGATCCATAATGAATATATGTGAAATTGATTTGCAAACTGATTTAATGTACTGTATATTCATTGTGGAAATCCTAAACATCCACTTGGCTGAGGGGCAGGATATAGGACAGATTGGAAGCCCTGTTAGAAGGCTTAGTCATTATGAGGATAATTTTATAAGTGTACATACTGCCCTCGGTGCTAAATCAAGGGGGGAGTTATTGCTCTTGCTTCTTCGTAAAAACATGAGAACTATCTGAATTCCCCTTTTATAAGCCAGAAAACATTTAGATCTTTCCACACTCTCCAAACTCTGCTAAAAATAGAAACTGAAGAGCTCAATTTTACTTCCATGCTCCACAAACCACCCCAAGGAATGTCTACATTCAACTATCATGCTATCTTTCCACCTTAAAAAAATTAAGCAGCAAATCTTACTTGTGTCTTCACAATTTAAGGCCTTGATATTCACTCCCAGTACATGTGGGTGGCCAATGGCCAGATTTTCAGGATATCCCTAATAAATGTGCATGAGAGAGATTTGTATGCCTACTACCTCCACTGTATGCAAACACTCTCATACATATTCATTAGGAATACCCTGAAACCCGAACTGCAGGTGGCCCAAGAGTGGGGATGACCACCACTGGTTTAAGGTGTACCTCTGAGAATAAGTTACTCTAACAATGAAACTTTTAAGCTGCTTATATGAAACAATCATGTGCCCTCTACACCATACCTACTCAAACTGGTATTAAAATCTCTCTTTGGAAAACAATGCAAGGCAACAGCACAGTAAGATTACACGATTCTTGGGAAGATTTTTTTCAAGAAGTGACATCATCCGATAACCAACAAATGACCTAAGGCATCTACTCCAGGAAAAAAATTGCCCTGTCTTTGAGATTTTTCATTTTATGCATTGTTTACCCGTTGCTCATGATGTGCCGCCTCGCTGACCAGCAGCTACTCAGTTGTGCTTTAGCAATTAAAGCGTAGTTACTCACCTGTAACAGGTGTTCTCCAGGAGCAGCAGGAATCAGTCCTCACTTATGGGTGACGTCGGCGCCGACGGAGCCCTCGCGGAGCAATTTTCCCCAGCTTTCAAAGAAAGCCTTTGGGAATTGCAGCGCGCATGCGCGGTCGTCTTCCCGCCCGAGGGTGCCATCTTAGCCAGTCAGATGACATAGCTAAAAAAGACAGCATAAAAATTTGCAAAAAAGAACATAAGCAGACGATTGCAACTCCAAGGGGAGGAGGGAGGGTAGTGAGGACTGATTCCTGCTGCTCCTGGAGAACACCTGTTACAGGTGAGTAACTACGCTTTCTCCAGGACCAAGCAGGAAGTCAGTCCTCACTTATGGGACTCCCAAGCTCAAGGCTACCGGAGACCCTAAGCACAAAAATGAGCTCCCTCTAGCTCAGCAGCACAGAAGGATAGAATCTTCGCTGAATTATCACCCACCGGTAGCCCACATCCGGGATGGAGGGTAGGAGTTGCTCAGACCTCAAAGAGATTACGGAGGACTGCCTGTCCGAAAGCACTGTCCCTACGGGACTCCCTCTCGAGACAGTAATGGACCGCAAAAGTCTGGCTTGAAGACCAAGTAGCGGCCCGGCAGATGTCTGCCAGCGGAACAGAGCGGAGGTAAGCCACTGACGTGGCCTTTGCCCGAACGCAATGAGCCGTGACTCGACTTTCTAAGGAGAGTCCGGCTGCCCCATAAGCCCAAGAGATACAGTCCGCAACCCAGGTGGACAGAGTACGCTTGGAGACCGGGAGCCCCAATCTATTGGGGTCAAAAGACACAAAAAGCTGAGCAGCTTTACGGTGCTCCCGCGTACGGTCAAGGTAGAAGTTCAATGCCCTTCTACAGTCCAGGGTATGGAGGACCGTTTCAGCTCGGCTGGAGTGTGGTCTGGGAAAGAAGGTTGGAAGTACCACCTCCTGATTGATGTGAAAAGGGGAGACCACTTTAGGCAGAAATTTTGGGTGAGTCCGTAGGACTACCCTATTCTTGTAGAACCTAGTGTAAGGGGGATCAGACACGAGGGCCTGCAATTCACTTACGCGTCTAGCGGAAGTGAGGGCTATCAAGAACAGTGTTTTCCAAGACAGAAAACGGAGAGAACAGGTAGCCATAGGTTCAAAAGGCGGACAGGTGATCCGCTGCAAAACCACATTCAGGTCCCAGTCAGGCGCTGGCGGGCGCAGAGGTGGTTTAAGTAGAAGGAGACCTCGGAGAAACCTCGCTACGAGAGGGTCATTGGAGAGAGGTCTGCCGTCCACTGGCACATGATGTGCTGAAAGAGCACTGAGGTGAACTTTGACGGAGTTGGACTTAAGTCCCAGATTAGAGAGGTGCAGCAAGTACTGCAAGATCACCGACACCGGGCAGGAGAAGGGATCCTGAGACTGTTGGGTACACCAGACTGCAAAGCGACGCCATTTAAGGGCGTAGCATTTGCGGGTAGAAGGCCGTCGCGAAGCCAAGACGACCTCCTCCACCTCCGCCGGCAGGAGAAGGGGAGCAAGGACTACCCTCTCAGCAGCCAGGCCATGAGGTTGAGAGACCTGAGGTTGGGGTGCAGAAGGGACCCCTGATCCTGAGTGAGGAGATCCGGTCGTACCCCCAGAGGGATTGGATCCTCCACCGCCAGTTGCAGCAGGAGCGGAAACCACGGCTGCCTGGGCCAGCGAGGGGCCACCAGGATCATGAAGGCTTTGTCTCGGAGAACCTTGAAAAGAGTCCGAGAGACCAGCGGGATGGGAGGGAAAGCGTACAGAAGGCTCCCCGACCACGAGATCAGAAAGGCGTCCGCCGCAACCCGAAGGGGGTGTGGCTGACGAGAGCAGAAGCGAGGAAGCTGCCGGTTGTGAGGACTGGCAAAGAGATCCACCGTGGGGAGACCCCACTTGAGGAAGAGCTTCTGAACTACCAAGGGATCCAGACGCCACTCGTGCGGCTGGAGGACCCTGCTGAGTTTGTCTGCAAGGCAATTTTCTTGGCCCGGGAGATAAACTGCCTTGAGGAGAATGCCGTGACTGACGGCCCAAGAGCAGAGCTTCTGTGCCTCCCGGCAGAGGAGGAAGGAGCCCGTGCCCCCCTGCTTGTTCACGTAGAACATGGCAACTTGATTGTCCGTCTGGACAAGGACGGACTGTTGGGAAGTCAGGTGGGAGAAGGCCTTGAGAGCTAGGCGGATCGCCCTGAGCTCCAGGAAGTTGATCTGCTGAGCAGACTCCCACGCGGTCCAGAGGCCCTGAGTACGTGCCTCTTGGCAATGTGCTCCCCAGCCCAGGAGGGATGCATCGGTGGTCAGCACCCGGGTCGGCTGAGGTGACTGGAAAGGCATTCCGAATATCAGGTTCGGCTGCCGGAGCCACCACCGGAGAGACGAGAGCAGCGGCTCGGAGACGCGCACTAGGTCTGCCAGGCCGCCTGTGGCTTGTCGCCACTGCTGGCGGAGACACCATTGAGCAGACCGCATATTCAGGCGGGCATTGGGGGTCACATGGACGGTGGAAGCCATATGGCCGAGCAGTCTCAGGAAGCGCCTGGCGGAGACCAGGGGCTGGCTGCGGTCGGCTAGGTCCATGAGCCGTTGAGCCCTGTCGAGCGGTAGGTACGCTCGTGCCCGAGGAGTGTGCAGCCTTGCGCCGATGAACTCGAGATCCTGTGAGGGGAGCAAAGTGGACTTTGCGAAGTTTATAACAAAGCCCAAGTGCTGCAGCAGAGTCACCGTGCGGCACGTGGCGTTGGTGACCTCCTGAGCGGACGCTGCTCTGATGAGCCAGTCGTCGAGGTACGGAAAGACATAGAGGCCGTGAAGCCGGAGATGGGCCGCCACGACCGCGAGACATTTTGTGAAGACTCGCGGTGCGGAGGATAGGCCAAAGGGCAGTACTCTGTACTGGTAATGATTTCCTGCCACCACAAACCTTAGGTATTGGCGGTGGCTTGGGTGGATGAGGATGTGCGTGTAGGCATCCTTTAGATCCAAGGAGCATAGCCAATCTCCCTGCTGGAGGTAGGGCAGAAGGATTCCAAGGGTAAGCATTTTGAACTTCTCCCGCACAAGGAACTTGTTGAGGTTGCGCAAGTCCAGGATGGGTCTGAGGCCCCCTGTTCTCTTTGGTATCAGAAAATACCTTGAATAAAAGCCTTGACCTCTCAGGCGGTGGGGCACCGGTTCCACCGCCTGTTCCTGCAGAAGACCTGCTAACTCCTGAAGGAGCAACTCCCTGTGCAGAGGGGGGCGCGAAGGTTCTCCCGGAAAATAGGAGGGAGGGACCTGATGGAAGTGGAGAAGGTAGCCTTCTCGCACGACCTGAAGTACCCAGGCATCTGCGGTGATGCTGGACCACCTGTGGGCGAAGTGAACCAGCCGGCCTCCGGTGCTGGGAGGAACCAGCGGGGGGGGAGAGGCTATGCTGAGCGAGTCAAAAACCCCACCCTGCTGAGCAGGGGCTGGTGGTGCAGGCTTGGGGGCTTGCTGCCTTCGGGACGCGGTTGGCCGTCCCTTGGCCTGCTGGCCCTGTTGGGGAGCTTCAGGGGCCTGATAATGGGGGTACTGTTTGTAGGCAGCCGCCTTCCTCTGGTAAAAGGACTTTTTTCCCGAGCCCTTCTTTTTCTGGGAAGGGGCGGAGGTCTTCCTAGAAAGCCTGGTCCTGGTGAGAGTCTCAGTCTCAATTTGTGCAGCCTTTTCCGCCATGGGCTTGCCAAAGAGGTTCTCGCCTCGGCAGGGGACATCGACCAACTTGTCCTGTACCCAGGGCTCAAGGTCCGACGACTGAAGCCAAGCCTGTCGGCGGGCACCGATGCCGGCTGCGGCCACTCTAGCCGAGGCCTCAAAGCCATCATAGGCTGCTCGGGACATGAACTTTGAGCATTCCCGAATGCCCGTGGACAAGGCTAGGAACCTCCGCAAGGGCTCCTCGGAGAGACCAGCGGAGAATCCGGCTAGCTCTTTAGCCAGATCCCGGAGATACATGCCCATGTAGAGCTGGTAAGTCTGGACACGACATGCGAGCATAGAGCCCTGGAAGCACTTCTTGCCAAGGCCATCCAGGTTACGGGCCTCCCTTCCAGGAGGCACCGAGGAGTGCATCTTCTGGATCTTAAGACGATGCATGGCCGATTCCACTACCATGGAATGGTGTGGCAGCTGTGCCTTCTGAAAGCCAGGGCTCTTGCGGACCCGATAGATAGAATCGACCCGCTTGCTCAGGACCGGCGAGGAGGCCGGACTCTCCCACATGCGGAAGAGTAGTCGTTCCAGCATAGGAGGAACCGGCACAGTAAAGTGCTCCCTCGCGGGAGAGTCATACTGGAGGGCGTCGAGCTCTTCGGCTCGAGGCTCCTCCTCGGGATCCGCAGGGAAGGCCAAAGCCTTGGCCATATCCCTAACGAAGTCCGAGAACCGGGCATCCTCCGGGGGGGACTGCTTCCGAGGCTCGGACCCCGGTGAGTCCGATGGGACACACCGAGTCCGGAAAGAATCAGGTGACTCTTCCTCCTCAGACTCCCAGACCGACTCCGACGAGGACTCGGTGGGGTCGGCCCGGGCAGGGTGCGGCGCCAGCCGTCCCGACGTCGAGGGAGTCGGCGTCGGCGACCTCGGTCCCGAACGGGAGGCCGAGGGTGACCTCGACCGAGGATCGACTCGAGTTCTCATTGACTCGAGGATCGACTCGGTCTCCGGGGTCGACTTGGACGTCGACGTCCCGGCGGTCGGGGCAGCGGCGCCAGCGAGGCCAGCGAGCAGTGCCCGCTGCTGGTCCATGAAGGCAGACAGTCTGCTCTCCAAGGCCGTCAACCTGAGTCCGAGCTCAGGTGACCCAGCAGCCCCCGACTCGGGCCCCGACGGCGTCGGGCCCGACGTCGGCTGTCGCGGAGGCGAGTCCAGAAGGACCACAGGACTTACCCGGGCAGGCATCTCCGACTCCAGGCGAGGTCGCTTCGGGATGTGTTCCTTCTCCAAGGACCCGGGGCGGCTGTCGGGGCTATGCGACCTGGCCCTCGCGGAACCAGGAGCGTCCACCGACGCCGCCCTCGCGGGTTTTTCCTTCCGACGATGGTCCCCGGAGGGAGAACCCCGGTCGGAGGAGCTCCGGCGACGGTCCGAGCTGGAGCCTTTCGACGCGGAGGCCTCCGACGAGGTCCGGGTACGGCTGGGGTCAGCGAAGATTCTCTCACGCTGATGCCGCCGACTCCTCAACGCCTTTGAGGACAGTTTGCTGCAGGGCCCACAGATCAGTTCCTCATGATCCGGGCCCAGGCAGCGGAGGCAAAAGTCGTGTGTGTCGGTTAGTGACATATTTCGGTCACACCGACCACACCGCTTAAACCCACTGGCAGCCATCGGGGGAAAAAGGGCCCCTGCGAGGTCAAAGGACCGGGCTGCCAGGGAAACCGAAAACGAAAGCTGACTAAGTCAGAAAAACCGAAAAAAGTAAGCGGACTCGAGACCGGCGTCGCGAGTCCGGGCGGGAAAACGATCGGCGTCGAACCGAAAGAAAAAAGGATAAAACAAAGAAGAAAATCAACTTTTTCGCGGGGACAAGACGGGGACGTCTGTAGGGCTCCGCGGAAAAAAGAAGACTGGCTAAGATGGCACCCTCGGGCGGGAAGACGACCGCGCATGCGCGCTGCAATTCCCAAAGGCTTTCTTTGAAAGCTGGGGAAAATTGCTCCGCGAGGGCTCCGTCGGCGCCGACGTCACCCATAAGTGAGGACTGACTTCCTGCTTGGTCCTGGAGAAAAAGCATTTTCCAGGTATTCCCCAAAGAACAAAAACCCTGTAAATCCATAGCCAAGTATAGTCAGGATAGAGCTAAAGAACTCTGCTCTCAAGAACAATCACTACATGATGCATTGCATCTGATCAAAATGCTGAAGCCACCAAAACTTACTCTCAGAGGAACTATCATTTCCATCTAAAGGATTGGCCATTCCCACACAATCAAAACTGCAGTAAACTAGTGTTTTCATGATTCCTTCTGAAACTGCTAGAGACTTCACAGGTTGTTGACTTCCCTAATCTGTGACAATTAGCAACAGCAACCTACGGTCCCTTCTGGCTGAAGATGTGCACAGAACACAAGGCCGACACTGTTCATTCTGACCCATGCTGTTGCCATCTGCCACTTCTTATAAGACATTGTGCGTTGCTTTTGGTTTCTCTAGAAAAAAGGGCAGCATTAAAGAAAAAGAGTATTCTTCTATATATGTGCTTTTATAAAAATACAGATATTGTACTATTAAAAAAATATACAAAGAAGGCACCTCCCAAAACTATCAGTCCCTGAAAGCTGAATGGTGACCAAGCTGGCGGTCATCATATGTGCTGTATCTTTTCACATGGATCCGCCGCACACGATCACGCAGCTCAAAGCCCTCGTCATCCTCACTGTGGGATGCCTGGCTGCGGCTACGACTGGTGGCTTCCAGCAAAGAGTTATCTGGGATCCGAGGAGTTTCATAAAGCAATACATTCAGTGTTTCCTCATAGATCCGAGCCTCTGGAAACTCAACCTAGGGGATTAATTAAGAGTCAAGAATTACTGGTGAGAATGGGAAAGACTTCAGCAATGCTACCTGAGCAAATTAGCTAATGATTTTGATATACAATCAAGGAGAACATCATCACAGTTTAGGGACTGGTTCTGTGCTTTGGTAGAAGCCCAAGCTGGGGGCAGGAGTGAAAACTCATGAAAGCAGTGTTGCCTAGAAACCTAAGTATTAGCACCTGGCACAGGCTCAGCTGCAAGAGGAGCAGCCATCACTGCTGCTGCTAACTTAGACTGCCTCCACATTATAGAGATAACAAATGGGGGGGGGGGGGGGGGGGACAGCCCTCCCCTCAAAATAAAAATAAAAAAAGCACACAAAATAAGAACACTACAAGGACACTAAAAAATCTAAATCCTCCCAATAAAAGTAACAAGGAATCTTCTTGTTACTTTGTCTCCTAAAGAAATCAAATGAACATTTTGTTGTACAACCCTTCTCACACTTCCTCATAGGACACGTGCAGGAAAGTAGAAGCCTCACAGTTACACATCCTTTTTTATCATTTAAAAGGGTTCAGCAAGGGCCAGTCCTGTGGCTCAGTAAGTGTAGTTACTCACCTGTAACAGGTGTTCTCCAGGGACAGCAGGAATCAGTCCTCACATATGGGCGACGTCGGCACCGACAGAGCCTGCACGGAGCATTTCCCCAGCTTTCAAAGAAAACCTTTGGGACATGCTACCACACGTAAGTGGTCCCCTTCCCGCCCAAGAGTGCCATCTTGCTCAGACATAGCAAGGATGGTAGTAAAAATAAAATAAGGTAGGGAGGCAACTCCCAGGGGAGGAAGAAGAGTTGTGAGGCCTGATTCCTGCTGTCCCTGGAGAACACCTGTTACAGGGTGAGTAACTATGCTTTCTCCAGGAACAAGCAGAAAGTCAGTCCTCACATATGGGACTCCCTAGCTCCAGGCTGCTGAGGACCAAATTACAACAGCACCAATGGCAACCAAGTTGGGTAGCTGTGAATTGCAGAAGGTGAACCCCCACTGAGAGACTCTGCAAGACCATAGCATTCAGCAGCACTATCACTCCGGTAGCCTGAACACAGAAGGGTCAGATGACAGGAATTGCCTACACCTTGAGAATATTGAGGAGTAATGCCTGACTTGCTCTCCAGGCAGTAGTAAACTGCGAACGTGTGAATCGAAGATCATGTGGCAGCCTTGCATATCTCAGACACCGGCACTGAGCACATATTGGCCATGGACGTAGCCATCACCTTCACGCAATGCACTGTGATCTGGTGCTCAAGAGAGCGGCCAGCTCGATCATAAGCAAGGGCAATACAGTCCACCACCCAAGTGGACAGAGTTTGCTTAGTCACAGGGAGCCCCAGTCTGCTGGGATCATAAGACACAAAAAGCTGAGGAGCTTTGCAATGGGCCCGAGTCTGCTGTAAGTAGGAGGACAGGGCCTGTTTGCAATCCAGTGTATAAAGTACTAATTCCTCCCTGCCGGTGTGAGGCCGCTGGAAGAAGGTGGGAAGGACCATCGCTTGGTTGAGATGGAAAGGAGACACCACCTACCTGCGGGAGGAATTTGGGTGCATGTGGAACACTAACGTGTTCTTGTAGAACTTTGTATATGATGGATCTGCCATCAGGGCCTGGAGTTCGCTCACTCTTCAAGCGGACATGAGGGCCACCAGAAAGGCCACTTTCCAAGAAACATACCGCAGGTGGCAAATGGCTAGGGGTTCGAATGGTGGTCTGATGAGCTGTGAAAGCACCACGTTGAGGGCAGAGAGAAGGCTTGGATAACAGGAGGCCCCCGAGGAACCTGGAGACCAGGGGCTGGCCCGAGAAGGGTTTTCCCTTGACTGGGTGGTGGGGAGAGGCTATCGCATTCAAGATGCGCCCTCACTGAATTAGACTTCAGCCCTGTGTGGGCAGGTGCAGTAGGTACTGGAGTACTAGCTGCACATGTCAGGAGAAGGGATTCCCCCTTCTTTCCGCACACCAGGCAGAGAACCTTCTCCACTTAAAGGCATAAGCCCATCTGGTGGAGGGCTTTTGGAAAGCCAGTAGATCTCCTCTACTTCTCTCGGACGATTGAAAGGAGCCATTGCTACCCTTTCAGCAGCCATGCTGTTAACGTTAGCGACCCCAGGTTGTGGTGCAGGAGTAAGTCCCCCTCCTGAGACAGGAGGTCCGAGGCTTGGCCCAATGGGACTGGGAGTGCCACAGATAGGAAGAGCAGCAGTGGAAACCAGGGCTGCCCCGGCCAGCTGGGGACAATTAGTATGATTGATGCCCTCTTGCTCTGGACCTTGAAGAGGGTCCTGGCCACTGGGAATGCATAGAGTAGACCTTCGGACCACGAGATCAGGAAGGCATCTGCCGCCACTCTCTCTGGGTGCAGTTGGCATGAGCAGAAGTGAGGCAGTTGCATGTTGTCTGGAGAGGCAAATAGATCCATCACAGGTCTGCCCCAGAGGCGGAAGAGCCTCTTGGCCACCCTGGGATTCAAGTGCTACTCATGTGGCTGAATGACTCTGCTCAGCCTGTCAGCTAAATATATCCAAAAATCAAAACCAGGTCAAACACACCATCTAAACAAAGAAAACTTTTTTTGTCGGAACAACCAGCCCAGTAGAGAGGAGAAATCCCTCCCACCGCTGTGGCCTTTCCTTTTTAATCATAAAATTTAATAAAACAGCATTCACTTAGCTGAAATTGTAGAGCAAAGGCCGCTTCCACCCAAACAGCAATGCCAGGAACACGACAAAAGACGAGGATTGCAAGGACAGAGGATCAGATACACCACAAAAGACGAGGTGCAGCTGGTTCTCCAACGGGTTTGATAAATTGGGGAGTAAATTTATCAAACCCATTGGAGAACCAGCTGCACCTCGTCTTTTGTGGTGTATCTGATCCTCTGTCCTTGCAATCTTTATTATGTGGGACGGACATCCAGACCTTTTAAGATCCGGTTGGGCGAACATGCTTCCAGACTGCGCACCAAATAGACATCAGCCCCAATGGTGGACCACTGTTTAACTAGATCTCATACCTTTGAGATGCTTTATTGGCGAATTCTGGATTTTGTACCATCGAACCCCCGGGGGGGAAATAGTCTTCAAGCGTTGCAATATTTGGAACAGAGGTGGATTTTTCGCTTAGACACGGTACATCCACGGGGTTTAAATCAACAGGTGGATTGGCATACAATTTTATAATCTTTTTTTATGTCATCAGACCTTGGGGGGCGGTCTCTGTTCAGTGATTCTTCCCCTTTTAGCTCTGATAGGCTCTCCGGATTGCCAATCATATTGACTGATCAAGATCAACTGTGCTCACGTTGTGGACGCCACAGAATAAAAACCGTTCTTTTCAGAGATCAGCTTTAAAGCATTTTGGCTGCCTAGCAGTGTTTTGACCTGATGCAGGGGTAGTACGGGAATTACCCCGAAACGTGCCACGTCGTGTTCCTGGCATTGCTGTTTGGGTGGAAGCGGCCTTTGCTCTTCAATTTCAGCTAAGTGAATGCTGTTTTATTAAATTTAATGATTAAAAAGGAAAGGCCACAGCGGTGGGAGGGATTTCTCCTCTCTACTGGGCTGGCTGTTCCGACAAAAAAAAAAAGTTCTTTTTGTTTAGATGGTATTTTTGACCTGGTTTTGATTTTTGGATATATTTAGTTCTGTGTTTTGGTATTAGATGGTGTTTTCAGCCTGTCAGCTAGGCAGTTTTCCTGGCCCAGGAGGTAAACTGCTCTCAAGAGCATGTTGTTGCAAGCTGCAAAGGAGAGGAGGGCCACCGCCACCTGGCAGAGGGAGTACAAACCCGTGCCCCCCTGCTTGTTAATATAGAACATGGCGACTTGATTGTCCACCTGGATCAGTATGGACTGGTGTCACAGGCAGAACGCTCATAGGGCTAGGAAGATTGCCCTGAGCTCCAGGAGATTGATCTGTAGAAGCAACTCCTCCTGGGACCAACTGCCCTGAGAGTGGAGGTCTCCACATTGCACCCCCAACCTAGGAGGGAGGCGTCCGTGGTCAGGGTTCTCCGAAATATAGATGCATGGAAGGGCATTCCCGCCCAGATGTTTTTTCACCAGTTGAGGGATTTTGTCAATTGGCAGGTAAGTGGCTTAAGTTCACTGTGAATGGAGGCACACTGGGCTGTCTGAATGTGCAAGCAGGCTGAGGACGTTATGTGGACCGTAGAGGCCATGTGGCCCAGCAGGCGGAGACGACGACGAGCTGGCACTGACCGTTAACATTGTACCTCTCCTGCTAGTTGTCTGAGGCGTTCTGTCCTTTCTCTGGGAAGGACCACCTTGACATGCAGCGGGTTGAGCTGAGCACCTATGAACTCCAGATTTTGAGCTGGAGAAAGATGGGATTTGGGGTAGATGACGAACTCCAGGTGCTGCAGAAGGAGAGACACACGCTCTGCTGCCTAACTGGCCTCTGAGGCTGTGCAGCCACTGATTAGTTAGTTGTCTACAGTAGGTAGGGGAAGATGAAGTCTCTCCTTGCAGATGCAGGTGGGTGGCCACCACAGCCAGGCATATGGTAAACACCCTTGGTGAAGAGGTCAGACAGAAGGGTCTTTACCATATGCCTGTACTGGTAGTGTCGCCCTCCTATCATGAACCTTGGATACTGCCTGTGGGAGGGGTGGATTAAGATGTGTGTACATGCATTCTTTAGATCTAAGGAGCACAGTCAATCTCCCTGGTGGAGGTAAGGCAGCAGTATTCCAAGGGACAGCATCTTGAACTTCTCCCTCACCAGAAACTTGTTTAGGTTTTGCAAGTCTAGTATAGGCCCGAGACCCCCAGTTCTTTTGGGGACAAGGAAGTACCTGGAGTAGAAGCCCTTTCCCCATAGGTGTTTGAGTACAAGCTCTACTGCGTTGTCCCTGATTAGACCTGCGAGCTCTGTGAGCAGAAGAGTCTGGTGTAGGAGGGGTTGCATCGGCTCTCCTGGGAAGAATCTGGGTGGTATCTGCTGTAGGTGGAGGAGGTATCCTTCCCTTACCACTTGCAGTACCCACTGGTCCGAGGTGATGTTGGCACATCTGTGGGCAAAGAGCGCCAGGCGCCCCCCTGTTGGCTGGGGAAGGTCTCCTGGGGGAGGGGAGGCCCTGCCCTAGGAGTCAAAAGCTCCCCCCGGGTTTGATAGGAGCTGGAGTCTGATGCTTCAGTGCTTTCGCCTTCTGAGCCCCATGGCCTTGCCTCTTAGGGTGAGAACCTTATTGCTGGCCTGAGAAAGGCTGGTAGTGGTGACCTTGTGGGAAAGAACCCTTTTTCCTCGGAACAGGGATCTTTTCCCCAGTGGTGTCCTGCAGAGAAGGAATGAGGTCTTTTTAGAGAGTCTCTGGTGGGTCACCACGTTGGTCTTGATCTCTGCCGCCTTGTCAGCCATGGATTTGCCGAATAGGTTCTCCCTGGTGCAGGGGACATTGAGCAGTTTGACTTGGACCCATTGTTTGAGTTCAGAAGACTGTAGCCAACTCCCTCTTAGACACAGAGAAAGTTAGGATTAAACTAATACAAGCAATAGAATATTACCAAATGAATAGTGGGGGGTTTGAAAGGAAAGGAATACCATGGGATGGCCTGAGAAGTGAGAGGTGGCAAGAGGCCTTTTGATCTCAATGGCTACATACCAGAACAAACAACAAAAACTGGAGGAGGAGAATCTACACTCCGAATTGAGCAAGTTGGAAGAGGAGCACGTGAGACTGGGACACACTATGAGAGCAATTAAAATATATACCATCCAACCAATAACTGCAGGCTCTAGTCAACCGGGAGATGGAGTTTCAGCTAGAATGTCTAAAGCAAACATACTTTGAATGGGGCAACAGGACAGGAAGACTCCTCTCCTCAAAAATAAAGGCGCAAATACGACAGTTTCAGGTGGAGCGACTTCGGGATGAGTGCAGAACAATGCATTACAAAGAAGAGTTCAGAGATATAGTCAGGATATACTATCAAGATTTTAAAAACAGCAAACAGAAAGAGTGTGGGGGGGAGGGGGGAAGGATCAAACAGATACAACAATACCTGCAGGACTGTAAGATGAAAATCCTACCGCCAGACCTGGCAGTGTCCCTTGATGAACTGATATCCTGAGAGGAAGCGTCTAGAGCGATTAAAAGTATGAAAAGTGGAAAGGCACCAGGCCTAGACGGTTATACAGCTAAATTCTTTTAAAAAAATGCAGCACCCATTGGGAGTGCATTCAGTCAACATCTTTAACATGCAACTCGAAGGGAGCATGCCCGACTCGATGTACACTACAGGGATCAGTTATCCCAAAACCAGGAAAGGACAAAACCATTTGTGACTACTACAGGCCTATCTCCTTGATTAATATAGATGCCAAGATATTGGCAAACAGGTTGCAGCGAGTAATAGGCAGGATCATTTGAGAAGACCAGTTGGGCTTCATGCCAAGAAGACAGGCCCACGACAATGTGAGGAAAGTGCTAAACCTCATTTGGAAGGTGCGGCAAACTGATGAAGATGCGATCCTGGTAGCAATGGATGCTGAAAAAGCCTTCGACGGAGTGGAATGGGGCTTTATGTTTGGAGTGATGGAAAGAGTGGGCATTGTGCAGCTATTTGTTACCTGGATGAGAGCACTGTAAGCTAAACCCAAGGGTAAGCGTGCAAGTAAATGGAGGATATTCTGAAGAGTTCAAGCTTGGGCAAGAAACCGGGTAGGGGTGCCTGCTCTCGTCCCTCATTTGCTCTAGTGATAGAGCCGTTGGCAGAGAGGATCCGGACAAGTGAAGATGTTAAGGGCATTCAGATGGGAGCAAAGAATTTAAAATTGGTCTGTTTGTGGATTATGTGATCTTCACCTTGACAAGACCCCAGGATTCTCTCTGCCCAACCTTTGGAAAGAAATCAAGGAGTACAGCTGGTGGTTGAGCTACAAGATGAACCTTTCCAAGATGGAGATATTGAAGATTTATTTATCGTAGGAGCTGGAGAATGCCTTACGACAAGCATTCCCAATTAAGTGAGCCTTTACTAAAGGGGCCATCAGATATCTTGGCATACAAGCGGGAGCAAAATGGGAAGAATTCTTCTCGCTAAACCATAACAAAATATGGATCGAGATCAAGAGCGACATGGATAGATGGAAGATATACATTCCATCGATGACAATGAAGATGAACATGCTCCCACAACTACTGTTTTTGTTCGTGGTACTTCCTATCAAGATACTCAAGGTGATCCTCAAAGCCTGGCAGAAGAGGGTGTTTGACTATATCTTTAGAAAGCGACCCCCCCCCCCCCCCAAGGGTAGCAAGGGAGGACATGAGCAGCAACTCACAACAGGGAGGTCTGGGAGTCCCCAACTTGAAGTCATATTATATCAGTACGATGTTGACTGGCCTAATGGAATGGAATAAGGGACCAGAAGGAAAACAATGGGCATATATTGAGCAAAAACTAGGAGGACCCCTGCCTCTGGGGCACATAGTATGATTGCTTGAGATACCGATAACAGGAGGGGAGATATCCCCAAGTGTACACTCTACTTTGCTAGTGTGGGCCCAATACCGAAGAATTCTATGTGGGGAAGAGAAGGTCTTTCGCAATACTCCATTGCTAAACAACTTTGATTTCTCACTGGGCCTGAGAAAGAATGGCAGAGAAAGGGTTTGGATCAAGTGGATCAGTTGTTGGGGAAGGGAGAGCAGCTGATGACATGGGCAGAGTTACAGACCCAGTACGGACTAGGGGAAGGACAGGAACTCTATTACCATCAGATACAACACTATCTAGGAAATGCCCTAAAAAAAAAATAGAAGAGCCTTGTTGAGATGGCACCCCCTGGCGACTTTGAAAAAGTATGCATGACCTGGGAAAGCTCTAGGGAACTGATCTCAGTGCTTTACAAGCTAATAAGGGGCAAAAAGAAGCCCAAGCTGAGCTGGCATAAGCAATGGGAGTAAGATTGGGGGGCCCCCAATCAGAGAAGGAGTGGGCTGACATTTGCAAATAGAATAGGAGAATGTCGATTGCGCCTTTATAGTCGAGCATAGCCATAAGATGCTCCTCCGAATGTACTGGGACCCAAAAAGAATGAATAAATGGAAGGATGGAAAAGGGTTAATGCTGGAGGGGATGCAGACAAGTAGGTAGTTTTTATCATATGTGATGCACCTGTCCTGGTTTGGACATTTACTGGAAGGGAGTGGCGGACCTGATTGCAGACACTGGGGGGGGGGGGAGGGGAAGAAGGGACCCTGACCCAAAGGCGTATCTCCTGAACACAGTTATGAATGGGGTTGAGGTGGCTCTCAGAGAACCAGTCAAAATGTGTGATTGTGGCGCGCATGGTGTTGACATGACATTGGACAGTTTATGCACCTCCTGATATGAAGTTAGTCATATAATAGATGTTCCCCATAGCCTAAGGCAGCTGACAGGTAGAAGGAACGTTCTGAGAGCTTTAAGAAGTGGAGAATGTTATGAGGAATGGAAGAAAACTATAAGAGTACAGCAAGTGCCGGGGGAGGGGGAGAAAGGAAATATCTAATTAGCAAAAGGAAATGCAATTAAGGAACAAAGGATAACAGAGGAAGTAAATGTATAAACATTTGATGATTGGGGAGGGGATAGGAGATTATGTGTACCACAGTGACATGTTATGTACATTGTGAATGCAAGCTGTGTTAAAAAGATTGCAGCTACATTGTACCAATTTGAAAATTTTAATAAATGACAAATTACAAAAATTACCCCTCATGTAGAAGTACATAACCTGGTAAGACCATATGTACTTGTCAATGCAGGCATGTTTTTAAGGCACATTTTGGGTGGAAGTGAGATTTACATGCGTACTTTACGCATGCTCCTGAATCAAGTGTAAAATGCCTCACCTTCAAGGTCTAAACACAGCAAAAATGAAAAACCTCCTGTATCTGAGATACAGAAAGATTTGATAAATTTGGAATTCTCATTAAATAAATGCAATGTTTCATTTTTGCTATGTGTGTACACCTTCAATGAAAGCACGACTTGAATAAACGGGTGGTTAGCTCATTTTACAGATAAGTCTGATGCTGAACACTGAAGGTAAAAGCATATCAGAATGTTCACACACTGTTACAGAGAGAAGAGAGTTCCGGGTAGAAGGAAATGTGCAAAAGTGCCCATCGATGCCCACAATTTCCCTCACCTTGGTTTGTTTCTTTTCTGTTGCATACACAATGGAGGTACAGCAGACTTCCGCCAGTTTGCACCCTTGCCCGTAGAAAGACCAGCAACAGATCTCATCCCCGATCACATCCTTGATGAACAGCACTCGGCCGTTAAAGCGCAGGGAGAGTTTATCAAACAGTTCAATATTCTTCAGCAAATTATCATCCGAGTTGCTAGAAAACAGAAACAGAAGCAGGAATGTTAGTGGCCCAGGAATGACAAATTGTGCAAATGTGAAGCACAGTTACTTACCTGTAACAGCTGATCTCTGGGAACAGCAGGAATAAGTCTTCACATATGGGTACGTCGGTACCGACGGAGCCTGCGCGGGAACGCTCCCCAGCATCCAATCAGAAAGCTTTTGGGAGCATCCCACAGCGCCTACGTGCTGCCTTCCCAACTGTCTCTCCTCAGTTGAGTTTTATAGCTGAGACAAAGAGGGAGAGAGAAAGGAGAGAGAGAGATAGAGAGACAACTCCTAGGGGAGGTGGGTGGGTTGTGAAGACTTATTCCTGCTATTCCCAGAGATCACCTGTTACAGGTAAGTAACTGTGCTATCTCCAGGAATAAGCAGGAATAAGTCTTCACATATGGGGACTCCCTAGCTTTGGATGCCAATGAGAGAGCCCATAAGTTGTGTGTCCCTGGGACAGGGCTGCACTTTCCCACCTGGATCTCTGGCATCCCTTGAGGGATGGTGGGTAGGAGTTGATTAAGTATGGAACAGGTGTTTGAGAACAGCCTGACCAAACAAGGCAACCCAGCGTGAGTCCTTGTCCAAGCAGTAATGGGCTGTGAAGGTATGAACCGAGGCCCAAGTGGCTGCTCGACAGATGTCGTCAATAGACACAGAGTTCAGATGACCCATTGAGGTTGCGATGGCCCTCACATTGTGAGCTGTGACATGGCCCTCCAGAGAAAGGTTCTTGCTCTGATAGGCGAAAGAAATACATTGGGCAATCCAGTTAGAGAGTGTCCTCTTGGAGACTGGTTGTCCGAGATGAGAAGGATCAAAGGCAACAAAGAGTTGGGAAGACTTTCTATGTTGCTGTGTCCTTTGTAAGTAAAAAGCTAGAGATCTTTTACAGTCCAGGGTATGAAGATTCCTCTCTGCACTTGATGCATGAGGTCCTGGAAAAAAGACAGGTAGGTAAACCTCCTGGTTGAGGTGAAAAGGTGAGACCACCTTAGGCATAAAGTGTGGATTAGTCCTAAGGACCACCTTGTCATGATGGAACATTGTATAAGGTGGATTTGCTACAAGAGGAGGAGAGGAAATAGGTTGTCCATTTAGAGGCTTAAGGGAAGCTGCAATAGCACTCAAATGGACTCTTACTGAATTTGTCTTAAGGCCTGCATTAGACAGATGAAGGAGATACTCCAGTAAAGATTCCAGAGGTATGGCAAGGGGGTTAAGACCCTTCCCAGAACACCAGATGGTAAACCTCTTCCACTTGAAAGCATAAGAACGTCTAGTGGAAGGTTTTCTGGAAGCATAAAGAACATCTTTCACTTGTTGAGAAAGATGAAGATCCTGGAAATCTAGGCCTTCAGCAACCAAGCCCTGAGATGCAGAGACTGGGGATTGGGATGCCTTAACTTTCCGTCCTCTTGAGAGAGGAGGTCTGGAGCAGACCCTAACTCCAGAGAGGGAGCTTGAGAGAGATATAGAAGCAAAGGGTACCACACTTGCCTTGGCCAATGTGGAGCTATGAGAATCATGTGGCCTCTGTCTCTCTGAAGCTTGAACAGGGTTTTGGGAATTAGAGGAATGGGTGGAAAGGCATAAAGGAAGTCTTGACCCCAGTGAAGGAGGAAAGCATCCCTTGCCTGAGCTCCCTGAGCCAGAGTTCTGGAACAGAACCGGGGAAGTTTGGCATTCCACGGACTTGCAAAGAGGTCTATGTCCGGGGTTCCCCAAATTTGAAAAATCTTGGATACCTGGTCCATATGTAGGGAGGGACCAGTCGTATGGAAGCAGAACTCGACTGAGTCTGTCTGCCCAAGAGTTTTGAACCCCTGGAATATAAACTGCCAGAAGATGAATGTGATGCTCTCTGGCGAGGGCCCACAGTCGCAAAGCTTCGTTGCAAAGCGACAGAGAGCCAGTTCCTCCCTGCTTGTTTATATAGAACATAGCTACCTGATTGTCCGTGTGGATAAGGACCATCTTGTGGCTGAGCAGGGTGTGGAAAACTCGCAGAGCAAGGAAGATTGCTCTGAGTTCCAAGAGATTGATATGTAGACAAGTCTCTTGTGGGGTCCAGATGCCCTGGGTCGAGAGGTCTTGAAGATGAGCTCCCCACCCCATTGGAGAAGCATCTGTTGTAAGAGTTGCCTGGGGCAGAGGCTGTTGAAAGGGGGACCACAGCAACAGGTTTTGAGGGGACTTCCACCACTGGAGGGACAAAATGAGGCGACCTGTATTTGCTATTTTGTCTGACAAGCAGCCTGATGCCTGGGTCCACTGGGTGGATAAGGTCCACTGAGCTGCCCTCATGTGAAGGCGAGCATATGGTACCACATGTACAGTGGATGCCATGTGGCCTAGCAACTGTAACATCTCTCAAGCAGTTAGCAGGGGCTTTAACTCTGCTTGAGAAGCTAACTGCACCAAGCGAAAGCAACGGGCCTGGGGAAGATAGGCCCTTGCCCTTGTGGTATCCAGCAATGCCCCTATAAACTCCAGGGACTGAGTAGGGATCAGATTGGATTTTGGGATGTTTATTACCAGCCCTAAATACTGAAGGATACGCATTGTGCAGGTTAGAGAAGTCTTGGCCTCTGATTGAGTGGGAGCTTGAATGAGCCAGTCGCCCAGGTAAGGGAAGACGAATATTCCCAGGGTGTGCTGAAAAGCAGCTACCCAGAGGCCAGACCAAAAGGGAGCACTCTGTATTGATAGTGCTTCTCCTCAAAAAGGAACCGAAGGAACCTTCTGTGAGTTGGATGGATGAGTACATGTGTGTACGCATCCTTGAGATCTAGAGAACAAAGCCAATCCTGACTCTGAAGGTATGGCAGCAGAGTTCCTAGAGAAACCATCTTGAATTTTTCCTTGACTAGGAATCTGTTCAATTCTCTGAGATCTAAGATGGGTCTGAAGCCCCCTGTTTTCTTTGGAATAAGAAAATAGGGGGGAGTAGAACCCTGTGCCCTGTTGTTGAAGAGGCACTTCCTCTATTGCCCCCTGGGCAAGAAGAGTGGCAACCTCCTGTTCCAACAGGTTGAGGAGGGAGGTTGGAGAATTGAACTGGTGCACTCTGGTGAGAGGGGGCAAGCTTGAGAAATGAAGTTTGTACCCCTCTCTTATGATGGAGAGTGTCCAATGCTCTGCTGTAATTTGCTCCCACCTAGGAGCAAAGTGACATAACCTTCCTGGAATGGTGGAGGGCTCTGGTCCTTCTAGAGCCAGGAAGGCTACGTTCTCTAGCAGAAAGTCAAAGGCCCTGAGGGGGCTGAGGCTGCTGGGCTGGAGCAGGCCTCGCTGCATTTGCTTTGCTCTGTTTGGAGGATTGCTGACGTTTGGAAGCTGCAGAAGATGCCCGCTGACCATAAGCAGGGTAGAATCTTCCCTTTTTAGAAAAAAGGTGTTTTCTTGAACAACCTTTTCTTAGCAGGAGCAGCTGTGGATTTGGATAGTCTATCCAAAGCAGAATTTTCAGCATCTATCTGATTGGTAAGGTTTGGCAAGCAAAGGCCAAACAGGTTCTCACCTGTACAAGGGATATTACCCAATTCATCTTGAACCCATGTCTCCAGATCTGATGCTTGAAGCCAAGCAATCCTACGTGCACCTATGGCAATAGATGAGGCTCTGCTCACACATTCAAAGGAGTCGAAAGCTGCACAGATGGAGAATTTGGAGATATCCTGGGCATGTTTGAGCCCAGTGAGAAATTCTTGCCTTTTATCATCAGATATAAAAGGACTTAAAGTCTGCAAATGGTCAGTGACTTCTTTTAAGAACATGCCCATGTAGAGACTATAAGAATTAATTCTCGCAGCAAGCAAGGAAGCTTGGAAGATTCTTCTTCCAAAAGTATCCAGGGTTCTACATTCACGTCCTGGAGGATTAGAGGCATGTCTTTTAGCACTCTTAATCTTTCTCATTGCAGACTCAACCACAATAGAGTGGTGAGGAAGTTGAGTTTTATGGAAACCAGGACAAGGAGGGACACGATACATGGTGTCCAACCTGCGAGAATGAGGAGAGGTGGTTAGAGGTGCTTCCCACATCCTTAACATGAGATCATACAGAATCTCATGAATAGGTAAGGTAGCTGCCTCCTTAGGAGTTTTAGGATATTGCAAAATATCTAACTCCTTGGCTCTAGGTTCTGACTCTGGGGCCACTGTAATAGAGAGGCCCCGAGCCACCTCTCTGATAAAGTCTTGAAAAGACAAGTCCTCTGGAGGAGACATCCTTCGTTTAGGAGAGGACTCCTCCTGTGGAAGAAGCATCACTGCATCGACAGACTCCTCAGAGTCGTCAGAGGAATCGAAGTATCGTCTGTCTGAATGCTCTTGCAACGCCCGATACCCATACCGACCGGGATTGGTATCGGGAATCACCGGTACCGGGGTATCGGTACCGGAGGGCTTCAGAGGACAAAGTACCGGCATAGCGGACACCGATGCCGATGTC
The DNA here is from genome assembly GCA_033557465.1 of Ichthyophis bannanicus. Lineage (NCBI taxonomy): Eukaryota > Metazoa > Chordata > Amphibia > Gymnophiona > Ichthyophiidae > Ichthyophis > Ichthyophis bannanicus. The sequence continues at coordinate 234,404,429 of CM066042.1, forward strand.
GATGCCACCGGTACCGGGATCAGTACCGATGGCGATGCTAGTGCCGGTACCGGCGGAGTAGTCTGTTGCGGTACCACGGGCGGCGATGCCACAAGGAAAGCCGCCAGACTGCATTCCATGGACAGAATTCTCTGATCCATCGACGCCGCCAATGCCTGGAAGTCGGTACCGGTGGAAGCCACTGGTACCCCAGAGCATGGCACCAAGAGATCTGTCGAGGCCACGCCATCGAGATCATCTTGGAACCCCGATGATGATGCTTTAGAGGCCGAAGCCTCCCGCCAGGGTAATTTTGCCGGTGCAGAATCCTCGAGGGCAAGGCCAGAGGCATCTCGATGCTTAGAAGGAGATCTACCCTTCGAGGACCAGCTGGATTTATGTTTAGTTACTTGAGAACCATGTGAGGAAGAAGCAGCCCTGGAAGACATCGATGCCACCAAAGCCACATAAGAGGGAAACAGGGTACTGAGCTTGGCAGCTCGGTTCTGACAACCCCTCTTAGACATCATGGAACAGGACACACAATCTGTTATGGAATGGTCAGGACCTAAACATTTTAGACATCAGTCATGGGTGTCGGTGACGGAGATAGTACCGCCACATTTTGTGCACTTCCTAAAACCTGAGGCAGGCTTTTCCATAGTTAAGGAAAAATGTTCTGGGCCTAAGGCCCAAAACTGAAGTGCACCTGAAGTGGAAAAAAGGTCTCTCTCTTTTTTTTTTTTTAAAGAAGAAAAGAACAAGGACCGGCGGTACCGGTACAGCGTCAAAGAAGGCAGACGCGACAGAAAAGAATAAAGAAAAAAATAAGGAAATTCTTCTGCTGTGACAGGAACACGACCTGCTGGCTCCGCGGAAAAACGAACAACTGAGGAGAGACAGTTGGAAAGGCGGGAAGGCAGCACGCAGGCGCTGTGGGATGCTCCCAAAAGCTTTCTGATTGGACGCTGGGGAGCGTTCCCATGCAGGCTCCGTCGGTACCGACGTACCCATATGTGAAGACTCATTCCTGCTTGTTCCTGGAGATTACATGTTACATAGTAGTACACCATTATTCCTCATGCTGAAAAATTGAAATAGCTTATGCTTCTCTACGGCCAATCCCCTAGTATCAAGGAGCGAGCCAGTAGACGTGGTGGCACAGAGCAGCCATCCAAGTGGGGCAAAGGTCAGCACAAAAATTCAAGATGGCTTGGTAAAAGCACACTAGTACTACTAAAAACATTTGTATAGCACTACAAGGCGTACCCATGCTGCACAGACACATGTAAAAGATGGACCCTGCTCATTGGAGCTTACAGTCTAATCAAGACAGACAACACAGTAGTTAGGGGGAATGGTAAGGAAACACAAAGGAGATCAGACAAATCAAGATCCGAAAGCGGCAGCGAAGAGGCGAGTTTTCAGCCTGGATTTTAAAAGAGTCAGATTCAGGTAGTTTGTTCCAGGCATAAGAAGCAGCAAGGTGAAAGGAGCGAAGTCTGGCGTTAACAATTGAAGAGAAGGGCACAGATAGAAGCAATTTGCCAGAAGAGCGGAGTTCCCGAGGAGGGGTGTAGGGAGAGAGAAGAGGAAAGGTAGTGAGCAGCTGTAGAGTGAATGCACTTATAGGTCAGCAGGAGAAGTTTGAATTGGATCCGGAAATGGATAGGTGGCCAATGAAGTGACTTGAGAAGAGGGGTAATATGAGCATGATGAGGTTGGCGAAGATTAACTGCACAGCAGAGTGTTGAACAGACTGAAGGGGAGAGAGAACTCAGAGGAGACCAGCAAGGAGCAGGTTACAGTAGTCTAGACGAGGTGATTAAGGAGTGGATAAGTGTCTTAGTAGCATGTTCAGAAAGAATCTTCAGTTCTGAAAAAGTGAAGGAAAAGCCCGAGATCAGCTGGGGTCAAGAGAACTGGTACAGACGTTAAACTGGGCAGGCTAGATGGGCCTTAGCAGCAGCCTGAGACCAGAAAGACCAGGGTTCAAATCCCACTGACACTCCTTGTGGCCTTAGGCAAGTCACTTATTGCCTCAGTTTCAAACAGATTGTAAGCCCTCCAGGGAAAGAGAAATACCTATTGTACCTGATTACAACTCACTTTGAACTACTACTGGAAAGGCATGAGCTAAATACTAATTATTAATAATAATAAAACATCCTGTGTTAGAGATATCCCTCTTCCTCCAATGCATTTGTAATCCCACCCTGACTTACCTCTGAGTTGGTGTCCCTAGCATGCTCGATACCTAAGAATGTATCTAATTAGGGCTTTGGAAAGGTATCAGATATTTAAGAGTGATGCCACTGAAGTCTATTAAACTAATAGAGTAGATCACAGCAGAAATATATCAAAATAGCCCATCCAGTCTGCCCAGTTATTCCTGAACAAATGAAGTCTCTTCCCTCAAGAATATCAGGTCATAGCATCATTTTTGTTTTCCCTACCTTTAGGGAAAGCAGGGCCAGCCTACCTACTAGGCAGTCACCTAGGGTAGCAGACCCCAATGGGCAGCATGCTGGCCGGCTAACCCCTTCCTCCCTCCCCCCCCCCCCCCCAAGCGTGGCACAGCTGCCGCGTCGGTGCTGCGGGGGACAAAGTAGTGGCACACGACATGTAGTGATGGCATGCAGGAAGTTGCATTGGAGGAGGAGGGTGGTGCAGGAGCAGCATACTGTGAGCATGCGCACTACTGCCTTACGGCTCGCCGCAGCAAGGAAGGGAGGAATCACCATGTTGCCCTCCTCCCCCAGGCGAGACAATGGATGGAGGGGTAGGGGAAGGGGCACAGCGACATGGTGATTCCTCCCTACCGTGCCACGATGAGCCTCAAGGTAATGGCTGCAGCAGCGTGGTGAGCCAGCGGGGTGGCATGCCCTTGGGCTGACCTAGGTACCAGCTATATTTGTAAGGACTAAGGGGTAATTAAAGTGACTATTCTAAAACACCTCAAACATCACTATAAGAACTAGATACTCAACCCCCCTCCCCCCACAAAGTTCCACCCAGAAATGAATCCAGTCTGCTTTCTAGAACCTGTGCATATGCATCCACAGTTCAGTCGTATACATGGATGTGAAACTCCACACCATACTGGTTAAAGGCATCGCACCGCCCACCGCTGCTCCCGACGCCATCGGCTGCCCAATCGGGGCAGGGGAGCACGTGCACCGCCAGATAAATGAACCGCCAGCAGGCGGGCCCGCGCCTGAGGGCCTCGCCAGAGGGCCCTTTGGCGTGGTCCTTAGGCAGTGGCCCACAGTACAGGAGTTCCCCATTCAGAGCCTGCTCTGCGGCCTCCCACACGTGCCTTACAACATTGGCAAAGAAGAAACGCCTGAACGCTCTTCCGGTTGCCAGCGCACAGGATTACCCCTCAAGAGCCATGAATTACACCACTATTCGAATTGTCACTTCAACCAGCCTCCTACTACCTCGAACATACCCACAGCACATCATCCCAGCGACGCTAACAGCCTTACCATCTCCTGCGATCAACTACAGTGAAACCACCGGCTATAAATCTCTTGCAAGCATCATGACTAAACTTGTAAGTGACCTAGACCTCTAAATCAGCTAAAGCGTGTTGCGCTGCAAATATCCATAATTTTAGAAATCTTCATAGTTTTAAGCACCTCTGTCACTTCTGTAAGGCAGCATATCCCTTCATTGTCGGTTGTGACCTAGCCTACTGCACTAAGCATCCGTTACATAGTATCTGTACAAATAGCTGTTACAAAATAGATATCACAATGCAGATGTGTCTAAGTTGATGTTACACTGTATATATTGCAAAGTACCTGTTTTGACCTCTGCTATTTTACCATAGGAATCTGCTACATTGTATCCACCACTCAGCAATTGAATTGTATACTCATTATAACTTAGGACTGCCAACTAGCTTCTAATCTTTATCTCCTCCTTTGTGCCTGCCATCAGTTAACAGACCAAGAGTCCCGTTAACAATTATTGGTGGTCTGCCATTAGCTACCCGTTCTCAATTACATAGCGCCTTACCAAGATGGGTTCCCCCCATTACCACCATAGTCGGATGTTATATCATCCTTTTAAGTTGGTTTTCCAGCTCTCTTGCCTTATCCCCACCCTCCAACCAGATCCCAATACTACAGAGCCATGGAAGGAGATGGTCTAGTGCATCCCATAACACCACAAATTGGGACTCCCGCTCGCACCACACCCATTTGTTATACATTGAACTTCAACACTCTATGAAACCCAAACAGGTAGAAAGCCCCTACCCTCATAACCTAAAATGTGCCCTCATCAATGCCCGTTCAATCCTGAAGAAGTGGCCAGTTGTCACCGACATAATTTCCCTCCACGACCTTGATATACTGATGGTCACAGAGACGTGGCTATCCACCGAAGACAACGTCATACTCAACCAGCTCCTCCCCCCGAATTTCACAGTACATACAAGTCATAGACAAGACAAAAGAGGAGGAGGTGTGCTCATCCTCACCAGGACAGACCTCCATTTCCAGATGGTTGACTCCACCAGTACAAATCACCTGGAGACCGTCACCATTTCCAACAAATGCTGCTCAATCAACTTGCTTTACAGAGCACCCTCAGCTTCTCCGGATGATCTCACTGCTATCATTGATCTCGCATCCAACATTCATAACCCAAGCATCCCAAATTGGATCCTAGGCGATTTAACCTGCCTACACTACAAGATAACCAAGCGTCATCCTTCCTCGATGCCCTGGCAAATCTTGGCTTCAAGCAATTAGTTAGGGAGTCTACCCACATTAAGGGAAATATCCTGGACTTAGTATTCGCCCAGCAGATATTTCTTAACTCATCTCAGAATCTGGAGGAGTGGGCCTAGTGGTTGGGGCAAGGTACTTCAGGCCGGAAGGTCGGGGGTTCAAATCCCACGAGAGGACAGCAACCTTGGGCCAGAAGGACTGGGGTTTCTAGTCCTACAGGTGCTCCTTGTGGTCTTGGGCAAGCCACTTAACCCTCCATAGCCCATGTTCCCTGTAAAATAGTTATCTCCAAGTTATAATGCCCTGTTCAATGTAATTTCAGTTTGCTCAATGTAAATCACACTGATGCAGAATAGCGCGGTATATAAGAGAATATAATAAATAAATATAAGAGAATATAATAAATATCGTCCATAACTTCTGTTCCATGGTCAGATCACAAACTGATCATCCTCCAGATTCCTTCGCACAAAGCCTATTCAAAGAGCAACAAGATACCAAGCAACACTGCAAGACCGCCCTCTCGATGTTTCAAACCATACAACAGAGATCTTATCCTTGCGGAAACTCAACTCATCAACGAAACCACCCTGAACCTTGACGACCTAATTTCTCACTGGAACAATTGCTTCAGCGCAATCGCCCTACGCACACCAACCAACAAGCCCCCAGGGAAAAGAGCGAATGCTCCATGGTACACAGCTGATCTTAGAGTATATCTCTTACCCAATTACGAAAACTCGAGAAACGATGGCGCTGATCTCATTCTTTAAGTGACCAGACAGCATACAACTGTCATCTGGCTGCGCATCGCAAGGCAATCACTGAAACAATGAAACAGTACTACTCGGATACCTTAAAGAGATCACTTAATAAACCACACGACCTTTTAGACCTGGTCAAGACTATCAAAGGAACCATCTTCTGGGCCTCAATTTGAGATACATGCACAAGATTTTGCAACCTACGTACAATCCAAGATATGCCAGACCAACAAAACCTCTACAGCAACCACCATCCCAGAGCAAGATTGCCCAACAGCCCTAACATTTTTCTCTACCCCTACCAAGAAAGAAATTGAGGACACTATTATGGCCCTTAACATCACCACATCCCAATCCGATCCATGCCCAGCCTTCTGGATTAAGGAGCTACGCAGTCACTTCAGCCCAGTACTATACAAAATAATGAACCTCTCCTTCTCAACTGGCTCATTCCCTTCAGCCCTTAAGTATACCTCGATCAGACCTCTGCTAAAAAACTGCAAGCTCGATCCCCAAAAGGCAGAATCTTACAGACCTATATCCAGCATACCTCTACTCGCGAAGATCATTGAAAAAGAGGTTCAATTACAATTACAGGATCACATCGACACCGCTGCACCGTTAGACCCCTGCCAACATGGTTTTAGGGAATTCCATGGAGTGGAAACTCTTCTTACCACTCTCTTCTGCAAGATAATCACCGGCATTGACGACATCCGTCAAGGATTTGCTCTCATCTTTCTGGACATCGCTGCAGCATTTGATTCAGTAAGTCATGAGCTCCTCTTAGGACGACTAATTGAGAAAGGCATTAATGGAAGAGCGCTTGAATGGTGCAGATCTTACCTGTCTGGAAGATGGCAGCATGTTCGTTCTGGAGGGACAACCTCAGAACCCTTCCACCAAAGCCAGGGAGTCCCACAAGGTTCCTCCCTTTCTGCCCTATTGTTCAACATTTACATGCAGCCAATTTGTAAGATCATCCGGTCCTTCAATGTTGATTGCATGTTATACGCTGACGATGTCCTGCTTTACATACCCTTCTCTACTGAACATTTGGACCTCTCCCCACTGACGAGCTGTTTCAATGCAATATCTGACTGGCTTCTCTCCCAAAACCTCCGAATACAACCTAAGAAAACGGAAGTACTCTTCATTACGAGGAACCCTAACTTTACCCCACCACAATATATCAAAGTACAAGACGCTGAGTTACAATCTAAACCTTCAATACGTTACCTGGGAGTCACTTCGGATCAATGCCTGGACATGAAGGCCCACATAGGAAATACAGTCAGAGCAGTATACTACAAGATCCGCTCACTTAGGCATTTACGATCCATGCTGGAACCAAATGACTTCAGGACAATCTACCAGGCGTTGATCATATCTCATTTTGACTACACCAATGCCATCCTACATGGTCTACCCCAATCCACCTTGAACCCTCTGCAGCTCGCCATGAACGCAGCAGCAAGGGTCCTCCATGGAGCCTCCAGGAGCGACCACGTGACGCCTCTGCTGATACAGTTACATTGGCTACCCATCCAGGCAAGAATCGTTTTCAAGACCTTGTTACTCACTTTTAAAGCTGTTAACAAGCTCTCCTCTGCATCCTTAACTGCCCTCATCCATACCACATCTCCAAATAGAGCAAGAAGATCCACGGCTATAAACTCTCTAAAAGTCCCAAAAGCACTAACAGATTGCACTACATCTACAGCCAATAGGGCCTTTAGTCTCAGTGCGCCAAGATGCTGGAACGCATTACCCTCAGGTATCCAGGCTATTAAGAGCCTAACTCAGTTTAGGAAAGCCCTCAAACTCCACCTTTTCAACAAGTACCTCATAGAGCCCAACACCACCCCATAAAGTCCAACGATACAATTCGCTAGCAAATATATGGATGCCCAACAACACGCCAAGACAGATACTCTAACCCTTAGTGGTGCATATGTTTCTATGAAATTCCTGTTCATATGACTCTATGTAGCAAGTCTTGTAAATAGTTTACCCCTGTTAGCCAAGTTTTTTGCCCTGTTATCTGTAAACTCATACATGTTAACTGTACTGAGCATTTTTGTTCCATGAAAACCGCGCTGATGCTGAATAGTGCAGTATATAAGAGACTGTAAATAAATAAAATAAATAAAGTCTCCCCTCATACATGAAAGATTTTATTCATATCACGATAATCTGATTTCCTTGAATCCTGCTGGACCAGTCCAGACAATGGGATGTACCCAAGCAGTCAGGACTTAAGAGTGGGAGGAAACTACATTCAAGACAGATTACCCTGTCAAAGGGGTCATCTGAATAACCGCAACAATGCCCTGTAGGGCCTTAGTACTACTCTCTAGGGACACTGAAGTTGACTCCACTAAAGAGGGCTGAGCTCCATGGAGTGAACTGTGACTGACTCCTGAATGAACTTACCAGGCGGGATGCACCCTGAGCCCAGTGCCCTGAGCCCAGTGGTTTCTAGGGGTGAACAATAGATGAATTGACCTCTGCCAGTAGCTCCCTCAAACTGCCAAGGACAGAGAGGGAGGAATGATGAATTGCAAGGAACTTGAGTCAATACACTCTGCTCATCCACCAGGCACGGAGAGGAGTCAGTTTGAAGATCCTTCACTATGAAGGAAGCCGGAGTGGGGGGAGGGGGGGGGGGGGAGGTCGGCCTCCTTGAAGGACAGATGGCAAAGGCTTCACAGTGAAAGGAGCCATCCAAAGAACCAGAAAGGTGTAGTCTAAGCCAAGGGCTGCAGACCACCACCATATGGCAGATGCCAAAGTCCCTCAGAATGGATCGTAAAGAACCAATCCAGCAAGGAGGCCTTACACATGGACCCAAAGACATCTTTTTACGGCTCTACCACAGGAGCACACCGAGACCCAAGAGGACACTCGGGTGGACAGAATTGCTTCGTTCCTACTGAAGGCAACCACGCTGAGAAACCTCCCAAGGAATCCCCTGGGAGGAGATTCCTGTAGCAGAGGAGGCCCACAACTTGACTCCTGAGAGTTCAGTGCCAAGCAGTTTGACCTGGACCGCAACTAAAAGGCTCTGACATCTGCTAAGGGCATAGACACTCACCAGGTCACAAGAAACTTAAAGTAACCAGCAAGTGCTCATAAGGGCCAGGCCCTAAGCAGGAAGATGCCAAGAAACTGCTCTACCCAGAGCCCTCGCCATTTTTCTCCTGTAGGCCCATATTTAAGAGGAAGAGAAAGACCACCCTGTTTGACCCAAAAGTCTGTGTTAAGTTTTGAGATCAAGCCAGAGCCTCTAGGATCACCAGAATCAGATGGACCAATAACCTGTGCAGAAGACATGAGCCTCCCCTGGGTCAATGTGATCACTCCGGCCTCCAGGCAGAAGATCCCCAAGGACCCTGAGAGAAAAAGTGTCCCTGGGTCAACTGGACTAGGTTTCACATCTCCAATCCTTCCGTCTGGAAGCCAAATTGACAAGTACCTCCTCAGGTACCCCCACACCTTCCCGGTCATGAGGTGGAACTACAACCATTACCTCACTTGTTCTTTGATCTCCCAGGGGAGAGAGAGAGTCTGGTCAAACGACAGGGAATATAGAGATCAGAAGATTAGACAATATTTCCCAATCTGGTGCAAATGCATCCTAGACCGGGATCCGGATGCAAAGATGAAGCTCTGCATCAGAGAGTTGGAGAGGACTCGAGCTCGCAAAGCTGACCAAGAACCACCTGCCCCATGTCAGCTGAGGCTTGAATGAACTCTTCCTTGTGAGAAGAGTAGACTGAGAAAAGTAGACCACCAGAAGTTCAAAATCATGGGGGAGAATCAAGCTGCTCTTAGGGCAATCTATCCCCAACTCCAGCCTCTCCAGGCCCCTAGTCTACATCACCTTTGGACAACCCCAAAGACACTAATTTGGCCAGTCCAAAATCCAGGCATGGAAAACCAGGACCTCTGCATGCAGCGAGGCACTGCTACCAGCCCCCCCCCCCCCATCACCTTGGCAAAAGTATGGAGGAGCTGCATTTATGTCCAAGGCAAGGTCCAGACCTGAAGAGGTGGTACAGAATGCAGACATGGGAAAAACCTAATGCTGTTCACCCTGGACAGAGAGACATGTCATAGCATTGTCCATGAAGTGTGCCCTACCCATGCCAGACCCAAAGGGCCTCATATAAAGATGAGAGAGACAGAGTCCAAAGATCACCAAATCTAGGCCCAGGACACGCCAGAAGAACTTCTCAAATATCAGGAATCACATCTCCGGCCCCACCACAGAGGAGACAGGAAAAACAACCCATCACTGCTGGAAGTGCCAAAGATAGTCTTCCAATTTCCCCCATATGAGTGGATAGTTTCAGGGAGGCTCTCCCATGGAGACCTTGCAAGCTCTACTGTAATTCATCTAGTAGGCATCAGAAAGCCACAGGCTGCACTGAACTAGCACTCAAAGGACCAAAAAAGAAAGTGGCCCGATGAAGGAGAAACTCCACTTTCACCTAAAGACCCCAAAATCCACCAGTTTAACATGGCACAGGTGTACTCAGAAGGAAGACACTAACCTATACCCCAACCAGTGGGATCACTGGCATCCAATGAGAGGGATTACAGGCTCCCAAAGGCCCCACACAGTTTAACTCGACTCCACCAGATGCTGCGCCAGGACTGCCTCTACTGCAACAGAGGACCCGAAGGGCTCATACTCTCTGGAAGGCAGCTCCCGGCTTTACATACAGCCTTAGAAGGGCTCTTGGCACTTCTTTGCCCGTCTTCCAGAAATCTCTATGTGTGAGCTTCTCCACTCAGAGAGAAAGAGACCCTTAAAGAGAACTGCTCCGCCATAGAGTGGAGCTATTATCGGAATAAAGCCAATTCTAGCAACTGGCCCATACCACTGCTGCTGTGGATCTGGGAGACACACTGCCCCAGCATTAAGCAGCAGCAGCCACCTAGGCAGGACACTGCATGTCTAAACTCTGGAAAGAGACTGGACTAAAATATTTGATCCCACCCAAGGGCCAGATGTACTCACCTACAGAGGATGGAGCCCTCACCAAAAGGCTAGCCTCCAGGTGTGCACACAGCACCACCGAAAAGCCAAGAGCAGCTTTTGTAAGACCTTCAAAAAGAGATTTTCCCCACATACAGCACCTCCTGCACCGGGACGGTCATGCATTTTGTCAGCACCATGAAGTGCACTTCCACCACCATATGGCCAAAGGGTTTGGATTCAGACCACCCTGGTTGAGGGGAAAGCCAAGATAGGACCCCAATTCAAATGTTTTATTCCCTAAAAGCCATGGAGAAGTGGTAACATAGCAGAGTAGTGGGCCCACTTGGTATAAAGGGAACCATCTACTAAACTTGCCTGAAAGTCATCTGTACAGTCTGTGGAGCCACTACACTCCCGTACAAGGTTCAAGACGAATGCTCAGCATCTTCAAAATCCTACAGCAATCCTCGGCAGACATCCTGCAGGACCTAATCATAAGAGACCTAATCACTCCGAGACCGAATACTCTTTCTACCGAGCCAAGAACGCTGCACATGCGCTCTATCGCCTGGGACTCCATTTTTAAAGATACCTAACTTAAACGGGGACCAATTGGAACCTAAAACTGATACCCTAAGACATCCAATGGGAAGCCCTTCGGGTTTCCCAGTGAAATAATCATACAACGTCTTTCTCTACAGGCTATACTACTTATAACTTGAGGAGCTTTGTTGAATGCAGGCAGCGGTTGAGGTAAGATCCTGATCCAATATTCATTATGAGATTAACTTTACTTAATGGGAGGGTAGTATGTAAAGTATCGTAGGAGTAATTGATTTTGTGTTTTATTTATACATAGTACTACATATTAAGCAAGCAAAGAACATTCCCCTGAAGAAACCAACAAAGTGAAACACAAGATCGGTGCCGGGGATTGGCGTTGGGATTACTGTATTAAACAGATGCAAGTTGAGACAGAGGAGCTAAGTGAAATGTTTTGGATCTTGGTGGTTGAAAAGCTTAAGAATAGATTATAGCCCTCTATGACCACTTGCACAAGCTTGAATGAGAAGGTAGCTGATGTTATTAGGCATACTCACTGTGCTAAGGCGAAAGTCAGCACGATGATGCCAAAGGATTACTGAGACCTTCATTGCATGTAGTTGCTATTTTGGACAATTTAATTATTTCATGAAAGACGTTTTGAAAAGATTAGAGATTTGTGTCTCTCCTGTGGTTAATAATGAACGATTGAGTTTGCTACAATTGACAGAAAAGCGTTCAAAATCTGACCAAGTAATTTTGTGGGTCCACAAACATGGATGGTCCAACAGGGTGGAAGGAGGTTTTTAGCTTTACACAAGCTCATATTTTGGATCTTACCAAAGAAAAGACTCCTTTTACTTTGACTGACCCTCAGACGGCACTTCAAAATGAAACAACTTGGGAAACATTGTTGAAGCTCCAGAAGAGAAAAGTACGAGTAGAATTACATCGTCTTTCTTTAATAGAGTATATAAACCGACAACAAATTCCTAGAGGGTTACGTTTATATAAAGAACCTTGGATGCCAACATCGGAAGTGGATTTCATAGGCCAGTGGAACAAAATTCTAAACAAATGTTCCCTTGACCTAATGGTTTTGATTGCTGATACAACTAAGAAAGAACTGGAAAAGCTCACAGAGGAAGTCGAACAAATGCAAGCTAATCTGAAGGAGGTTGAATCCGTCGATACGTCTGCAGTGAAAATGGACGATTTAAAGAAGCAGGTGTCTACATTGCATCAGGAGGTAATGGCTAAAAAAGTGAAAAAATTAAATCGTGATAATATGGATTACACCGTCGGTTACGTTTACCCGTGGATGAGTACAGCACGAACATCCAAGAGGGTAAAAAACGAGTCAATTTTGGAGACGCCTCCGATGAGATGTTGTCCACTGATTCCAATGCCTCTTCTAAACATGATGAGGATTTTTTTTAGACGGAGACAAATTGGACAAAAGGAAAAAGAGGAAAGACACCGATGGAGTCAAACAACAGGATCGCTCCGGTGTGAGGAAGAAAAAATGAAGTTCGGGGTAGTGTCACACACTGAAGACAGTTTAGTAGTTAATATTTCCAGAAGGGAGATACTCCAAAATTCATTGGTATTGCTCAGTAAAGGACTGACATTTGTTCCCACTATGAGATTTGACAGTTTTCAATTTCGAATTGATTTGGAAAATCTTATACAGAAGCTGAGTTTAAAGAGCTATTTTTCAGGATCCACTTTAGAAACTCGACTGGAATTGGAGGAAGAGGAACAGACTGTAAAACAGATCCGGTTACCAATTAAGTCCTCTTGGTCCCCCCCGGGACCTTTACATACGGCTTTGGGAGTTTTTAGAGATTTGGTGATACATGATGTACAGGAACTTGAAAGAAAGCATCATTTACACCATACAGCATTGTCCAAAGAAGAAGTAGCGGCTTTGCAGGAGTTACAGAACCGCAAGGACATAGTCATTAGAAGAGCAGATAAGGGGGGGGGGGCATTGTGATATTGGCGAGAGAATATTATGAAACAGAAGCTCTCTCTCAACTGCAGGATCTGGGGGTATATAAAATTTTGCAAACTGATCCTAAAGAGGCCTTACAACAAGAGATTTTTACCCTCACTATGGCTGCTTTGCAAGCACAGTTAATTACTCAAAGAATTTCAGTATTTAAATTTAAAAACTCCCACAACACAACGCTTCTATACAGTACCAAAAATTCATAACGATTCGATTAAGCCCCCGGGGCAGCCTATAGTGTCAACTAGGGGAAGCGTGTTGGAGCCCTTATCCACATATGTGGATTCATTTTTACGCCCCCTCCTTGAAACTATTCCCTCCTATTTGAAGGACACTACACATTTTTTGAACGTGCTTAAGGAAGTGGGGAATTGGTCAGACGATGCAGAAGTCATCTTAGTGACATTAGATGTCACGTCTTTATACACTCATATCTCGCAAGAGGCGGCCATAGATATCATAGAACGTGTATTACAAAAGCAAGGTGACCTCTCAATGCCCAAGATTGAGTTTATTATTCAGTTAGCACGGTTGGCCATTTATCGTAATTATTTCAGTTTTCAAGAAGTTCTTTATCAACAGAACTCGGGGGTAGCCATGGGTGCTACTGTGCCCCGTCAATAGCTAACTTTTACATGGGCCACTTTGAAGAGCAGTGGGTGATTCCTTCTGATTACACTCCAAACATTGTAGTATGGAAAAGATTTATAGATGACATCTTTTTGCTTTGGAGGGGGCCCCAGTTAGTATTGGATGTTTTTTCTTGATTGGCTCAATAATCTCGATAGGAACATCAGATTTACCCATGCTTACCATAAAGAAAAGCTACCGTATCTGGATGTGCAGATTATGAGAGGTCGAGGTGAATGGGTTACCACAGTATACAAAAAGGCCACCGATAGAAATACCTTTCTGCATTTTCAAAGTTTACATCCTAGGGGGCTGAAAGAAAGTCTCCCGTTTTCTGTTTCTACGTTTCAGAAGGAACTGTTCTAACGTGGTGGATTATAAGCGCCAGTCTAGGCACCTGTACAACAGTTTTCTAGAGAGGGGGTATCCTCGAAACATAGTGAAACAAGCCTACTCTAGAGCATTATATAATCACAGGGAGTTGTTGTCGCTTCATGTTAGAGGAAGTAATGATTCCACAACTGTTAACTTGATTACGAAGTATTCGCCCCTTAGTAATGATATCCAACGCATTATTAGAAGACACAGTAATGTGGTGAAAACAGTCCACGGTTTAGAGGATAAGAAGATCCGGTGTGTCTGGCAGAGGGGGCGAAATTTGAAGGAAATATTAAGTCCAGCAGTATTAAAACCAAGAGTAGAGGAGGGGGTGGATTTACTAAATAATGGCCATAAGAGTTGTGGAGCTTGTGATATTTGTGATATCACAATAACCACGTCCTCTTTTTGTTACACTGGAGCTCCAGTTAAATTTAGGCATGCCACTAATTGCTCTTCGGATAACGTGGTTTATGTCATAGTATGTCCTTGTGGGCTGTGCTATGTCGGGAAGACGTCACGTTCTTTTAGAACACGTATGAGGGAACATCGTAGTCGTTTGAACTGTAAGGTGAAGGAGGCTCCCATTGTGTTACACTGTCTACAGAAGAGTCACATCTTTGAACAATTACGTTGTCTGTGCATAGACTGAGTTGAAAGGGGACGAAATGATAAATCTATAGATGAGATCTTAATCTTCACGGAACAGAGATGGATTTTTTGCCTAAACACTTTAGAGCCGAAGGGTCTTAATGCAAACACTGATTGGAAGGCGTGTTTATGAAGGATTAGCATTGGGATTTTATCTGAGGAGAGTTTGTTGTAATAAGGATAACAATTTTTCAGCTAGGAAGAATGGTGTTAGTTTATAATCATTAAATAGGACAGGTTTTGGGTAACTTGAGGTGTGCGAGAAACAAAGGGGATTTTTCTTATTAAGAAAACTTTAGACAGTTCCTCAAGTTATAAGTAGTATAGCCTGTAGAGAAAGACGTTGTATGATTATTTCACTGGGAAACCCAAAGGGCTTCCCATTGGATGTCTTAGGGTATCAGTTTTAGGTTCCAATTGGTCCCCGTTTAAGTTAGGGATCTTTAAAAATGGAGTCCCAGGCGATAGAGCGCATGCGCGGTGTTCTTGGCTCGGTAGAAAGAGTATTCGGTCTCGGAGTGGAGACTTATGTTGTGAGCTTTGTTGAATGCAGGCAGCAATTGAGGTAAGATCCTGATCCAATATTCATTATGAGATTAACTTTACTTAATGGGAGGGTAGTATGTAAAGTATCGTAGGAGTAATTGATTTTATGTTTTATTTATACATAGTACTACATATTAAGCAAGCAAAGAACTTTCCCCTGAAGAAACCAACAAAGTGAAACGCAAGATCGGTGCCGGGGATTGGCGTTGGGATTACTGTATTAAACAGATGCAAGTTGAGACAGAGGAGCTAAGTGAAATATTTTGGATCTTGGTGGTTGAAAAGCTTAAGAACAGATATCTATGACCACTTTCACAAGCTTGAATGAGAAGGTCGCTGATGTTACTAGGCATACTCACTGTGCTAAGGCGAAAGTCAGCACGATGATGCCAAAGGATTACTGAGACCTTCATTGCATGTAGTTGCTATTTTGGACAATTTAATTATTTCATGAAAGACGTTTTGAAAAGATTAGAGATTTGTGTCTCTCCTGTGGTTAATAATGAACGATTGAGTTTGCTACAATTGACAGAAAAGAGTTCAAAATCTGACCAAGTAATTTTGGGGGAAGGGGGTGTGGCAGCAGCATGACAGGCAGGCAAGGCAGCACATCATGTACAAGGAGGTGGGGGAGCAGCATGAAGGATTTGCCAAGGGTGGCAGAAACCCTTGGGCCAGCCCTCCTCTGCACCATAGTGTGGGCGAAGAGAGTCAGGTTTAACTTTCACTGCTGTACCAGTCCACAAACCTTGCCACCTTCTGGAGGCAGACAATACTGGCTTCTCTCAGTGCTTCATCAGAGGATACACAGAGTGATGATATCACTAAGTTGCTCTGGTCTGCCTTCACCTGCTGGCAAGGGAGCATTATCCACTTGTCTGGACTGGTCTAGCAGAATAAGGAATTCCAAATTTCATGTTGATAAAAGACACCAAATGAAAAGTTAGAGAAGGGGGACATATGAACACTCATGGCAATCTCAAGACAGATGCAATTTGGGACTTCTGGTGACGTCATCGGGCTAGATGGCGACGGTGTGATAGAGCTCCGCCACCAAAGCCTGAAATAACAGGGTGGAAGTATCCCTGTAAGAAAAATTGAGCGAGGTAATGCAAGGGAAGTAGATCTTGCAACTCCCGAGAGTTAAGAGGAGGCTGTGCAGGCAGCAGAAATCACCGGAAAACGGAGCACACCAGCAGCGGGGAGCTCGAGTTGGCACGCACATGGTCGAGCAGAGCGGAGAGGAAGCATGCCGAAAAGAGACAAGCACGGCAGGAGGGCCGGAGAGTACAGAAGCTGCAGGGGAAAAAGGAACAGATTAAACTTGAGAGCTAGCACAGCAGGAGAAGGGAACCAGCAACAAAAGACGGTCTTCATCTTAGCAGCAGAGTGGGGGGCCTGATAGGAGAACCACGAGGTACGCCAGAGGGGCGATTGGGTGAGCCGTACTGAGAGTGTCAACGGCAGGGGGGCTGGTGAGTGACGACGCTGCAGCAAGCGAATTTTATCAAAAAGCAGCAGAGGCAGAGAAAAGGAGGTGATTTTTGTGCAACGAAGTAGAGGAGGAAAGCACAGAACAGGTACGGAGAAAGTGGAACGTCTCTGTGGCTCAGAGTACAACATAGCAAAACACAGTGCAGCAAGGCAAAACAATCCACAAGGAAGCCCTGTATAGCACAGAAACCCAAGATTAATTAAATAAGGTGGGACTCCATACACTGCTCAGAAAAAAACGGAGTTATTGATTGAATACAGCAAAAGTAGCTGAACTAAGAGAGGGAGCAGAAAGATAGTCAGAAAGAGACCCAAGCTGCAAGGGGAAAGTCACTGCACAATCCAGAGTCATTTAAAGCTCACTCAGAGAAACAAAGAGAGCAGATGGATAAATCAAAAGGAGGACTGTCAGCAAAGAAAAAATTGGCGGAATTCAGATCATCCTATGTTCCCTCAAGAGGAGGGAAAGAGGGAGGGGGGGGGGGAAGAGGCTAAAATGGTGACAGAGCGTGCGATTGAGCAGGAGGAGATGGAGGGGGCTTGGGGCCCAGGAGTAGCAGATATGATTAAGCAGTGGCTAACAGAACTGAAATACGAACTTAAAGTTGAAATTAGCGAGACAATGAAAACCTTAAGACAACATATAGTGGAACTGGGAGCTCGGGTAGAAGAAACAGAAAATCAGTTGGAACAACATGGGGAAGTAATAGCAGACCTCCAGAAAGGATGGGAGGAATTACAACAAGTGCAAGAGGAGCTGAAGGTGAAGGCGGAGGACTTGGAAGACCGGTCTAGACGATGTAATATAAGAGTGCGAGGGCTCCCAGAGGACCCTAAATATAAGAATTGTGACGAAGTTATAATAAAAGTACTTGGATCTCTGTTACAAGCCGCAGCTATAGAAGAAGGCGGGGAAGGGGTACCACTGCAAATTGAGCAGGCCCACAGAGGATTGGGGCCGGGAAGAGACAAACGACCAAGAGACAATGTGGTATGCTTGAATTCTTTTAAAACTAAAGAACGATTGTTGAAAGCTGCTCGAAAATTAAAGCAATTCAAATGGGAAGAGAATGAGTTGGAATTGTTTCAGGACTTATCCCTGGGCACGTTACAACGCCAGAGAGAGCTGAAGGAGGTGACAACATATTTGAGGAGGGAAGACATGTGATATAAGTGGTTGTATCCGTTCGGTCTCCTGATAACGGTGAAGGGGATGTCACGGCGAGTGAAGACAAGCGAGGAAGCATGGCGAGCGCTTAAGGACTTGAAACTATCCAATCTTCCGGAAGGGGCAGGAGGTACAGGCAGAACAAAAACCAACACGGCGTCTACACTGAGGGCAGACAGCATGAGATGGCACAGAGCATCAGCTGATGGCAGGAGGTTGGCCAGATTGACTAAAGAAGCCACGGAGGAAAAGTGACGGAGAAGAGCAACGATTGAAGCTGAGAACAACGGCAAGATATGTTAGAAAAGAAACTGTGCAGGGACTGTATTGAAGAATATTGATGATTGCTGTGTAAGGGGTTGTGGCTGAGAAAAATAGGGGGGGGGGGGAAATAAGGGCTAGGGGAAGGAGTGGGTGAAGTGGTGGAGGAGAAAGGGAAGAATGGGAGGGGGGGGAGTAAGGATCTGTCTATGAAAATGTTTTGCAACACTTATCTTGGGAAGGGAAGTTGGGAGTTAGAGTAGAGGGAGGATCGGGGTGAAGGGGGGATAGGCTAGCATGGGGTCGTAGGGGGGAGAAGGAGCCACTAGGGGGTGGAGAAGCTGGGAGGGGAAGACCAGGCGGGAGATGAAGGGATAAGGAATGAGGGGGAAGCTGGGATAGAGGGGCAGAGGCAGGCTGTGGTCTGATTGATAGTCACCATTAATGGAAGGTGCGTCTCCCTCGAGGAGACGGGGGACGAGGAAGGGAGGCAGGGAGGGTGGGGGGGGGGGGAGAAGGGGGCAGGGATAAGGACACAGAGAGCAGGGGGGGCTACAAAGTATAAAGGTGAGTTAAAAATAGTAAATCGCTAAATGTAAAAGGTCTTAATTCACCATTTAAACGACAAAAATTGTATAAAGAAATCACACACCAAAGGGCAGAGCTAGTGCTTATACAGGAAACGCATTTGACCAGAGACAGAATATCTAGTTAAACCCAGAGGATATGGAGTATGTATACACACATCCAAAACAGTGGAAAAGAAAAAAAGGGGGTGGCTATATTAATTGATGTTAAATTAAAGATGCAATTGCAAAATGTGGTGAGAGATAAAGAGGGAAGATATGTGTTATTGCGGATAAAAGTGGGAAACGAGTGGTAATGCATAGTAAATGTATATGCACCAACAGGGGTGCAAAGTGAGTTCTGGACAAAGCTGAATGAAGAGGTGGGGAAATTCGGGGAGGGTCACCTCATTTGTGGAGGAGATTTCAACTTAACGTGGAATCCAGTGAGAGACGCCTCAGGGAAAAGGGAGGGTAAGAGGGCGGATAGGAAGCGCTACCACAATTTTGTAGCGCACCATTGCTTGATTGATGCCTAGAGATTCCACCATCCAGGGAAGAGACAATTTTCTTATTTTTCACCGGTACATGGATCATATTCCAGAATAGATGCTATCTGGGTATCGAAAGAGATGGGGGGTAGAATTAAGGGGGCGGATATGGATTTGATTACTTGGTCAGATCATGCGCTAGTGGAAGTCAGATTGACAATAGAGGGAGGGGGGAAGGGCTTACAGTTTTGGAGACTTAATGAATCTCTATTAGAAGATGGAAGGGTAAGAGCGGACATCGAGAGGGAAATGAGGGAATACTTCCATTGGAATAATAATGGGGAGGTAACTTGGGGAGGGGTGTGGGATGGATATAAGGCAGTAGTGCGAGGAATTTTAATTAAATGGGGGGCACGAAAACGGAAGGAAAGGGAGGGGAACAGAGAGGGAACAGAGCAAGATTGCTGGAATTGGAAGAACTAGATGCGCAAGGGAAGCAAGGAGAATACAGAGGCCATGTGCTGGTAGTAAGAGCACAGTTAAATGACTTACAGGCAGCAAAGATAAGATGATATATGCAGTTCCTGAGACAGGAATTCTTTGAGGGAGGTAATAAGGCGGGGCGATATATGGCTCAGAAACTGAAGCAGAGGAAATTGCGTTCTTATATATTGAAAATTCGGAATCCGGACGGGGAGCAGGTATATAAGGACGGGGAGATTAGGGAGGTCTTTAGAGGATACTATCAGGGGTTATATAAAGCACGGGACCCTCCACAGAGGGAGAGAGTACAAGAGTTATCTTGATTCAATTCAGCTACTGAAATTAGAAGACAGGGAACAGAAAGAATTAAACAAGGCTATAACAGCAGAGGAGGTACAATGGGCTATAAAACAGTTGAAAATAGATAAGGCTCTGGGGTCAGATGGGCTCACAGCGAGGTTTTATAGAAGTTTTGGAGAGATATTAACTAAACCCTTGGTAAGATTATTTAATCTCCCACGGGAGGGAGGTAGATTAGCGGATACTATGGGATGGGCGGGAATAATCGTGATACATAAAGAGGAAAAAGATCCACAAGAGTGCTCTTCATATCGACCTATCTCAATGATCAATATAGATGCCAAAATTACTAGCGAAAATACTCGCTACACTTTTAAACAAGAAGATAGGGAAGTTGATACATTTGGATCAAGCGGGATTTATTCCCGGTAGACAGGTAGCGGATAATATTAGAAAGATCTTAAATATGATTTGGTCCACTGAACAAAGTAAGGAGAAGGCCTTGCAGTTGTCGCTGAATGCGGAGAAGGCCTTTGACCAGGTGTCATGGCCATTTCTTTTCCAGATAATGGAAAGAATGGGATTGGGGGAAGAATTTTTAAGTTGGGTAAAAGCGCTATACCACAATCCGAAGGCATGTGTTAGGGTTAATGGGGCCTACTCTCAATTATTTGGGCAAGGGAGAGGAATGAGACAGGGCTGCCCCCTATCACCACTACTTTTTGCTATATCTTTGGAACCGTTTGCGGAGAGGGTGAGAGAGAGGGCCGATGTTAAGGGAATAAGAGTAGGGTGGAGAGGATATAAAATATCCCTGTTTGCAGATGACATAATATTGAGTGTAGCTAGACCTCAGTTCTCTATACCAATACTAATGTGGGAAATGGAAGAATATGGAAGGCTTTCGGGTTTCACTATAAATTGGACAAAATCAGAAATATTAAACTTATCATTAAATGGAGATGCGCAGGGCATACTGCAGAAGAAATACCCATTCAGATGGGCTAGAGAAAAAAATTAGATATTTAGGGATTCAAATTAGTAATAGGATAGATGCCCTATACAAGCTAAATTATCCAAAACAATTTGGGCAGGTAGAGAGTTTGTTGGATGGGTGGGGGAGGGGATACCTCTCATGGTTTGGACGCATAGCGACAATAAAGATGATGTTACTGCCAAGATTCTTGTTCCTGTTCCAGACGCTACCAATACCGGTACCGCCTAAAAAGTTAAAACTACAAAGACTTGTTAATCGATTCATATGGTCGAATAGACGGCCAAGAGCAGCTATGGTAGTAACGCAAAGAGCCAAGGCAGAGGGAGAGTTAGGGGTACCTAATTTTAGAAAATATTATGAGGCTGCTCAACTGAAAACGATATACGAGTGGCACAGCGGGACACAGAAACAGTAGGTTCAAATGGAAGAAGACTCGATAAGTGGGGGGAGATTGGACTGAATGGTTTGGAGGGGTGGTAATAGTGCTGAAAATAAACACCAACACCCCATAATAGTCCACAGTTTGAGGGTGTGGAGACAGAATAGAAAACAATTAGTACAAGATAAAGAATATATACAGGGAATGACACTGGAGGCATGCTTTGATAGGGGTCAGGGACCAGGGGTAACTGTTTTGCGCAGATGGGCAAAGGCGGGGCTTTCACAGATTTCTCAAATAGTGAGCAAGGAGGGCATGCTGGAGTTTGAGGGCATCAGGGACCTGTACCGGCTGGGAGATAGCCATTATTATGCATATTTACAATTGAGCCATTTTTTGAGGCAACGGAAGGTGTGGAAGGATTTATGGGAACATAGAGGGTGGTTTGAGGTGCTTTGCTCAGGCCATATGGGCCAAAAAGGAGCTTTGTCCAGAATTTACAAAGGATTAATGGAGGGAGGGGGGAAGTAAACTGGGGTTTATGATAAAATGGAAGGAGGATCTGGGGGTAAGCGGGAATGAAGAGGTGTGGGATAAGATACTACAGATAGTGGCCAGTATATCCATAGCCACACAAGTGAAAGAAAATGCTTATAAAGTGCTATATCGTTGGTACTGGACACCAATACGTAAAAAAAGAGCGGGAGTGGGACACAATGATCAATGTTGGAGGGGGTGCCAAGAATGAGGAGATTGGTTACATATGTGGTGGAAATGTGAGAAGATTCAAGCATATTGGGCAACGATTATAGAAATGATTTTTGAAATGACTGGATATAGATTGCAAAGGAAGCCAAAGGCCTGCTTACTGCATCAATTGGAGGAGGATATCCCAAAGTGGGAAGGTGGGGTCTTGCATCACTGTATAGTCGCAGCAAGATGCGAGATAGCTCAGCATTGGGTGGGTTTGGACCTACCTAAGCTGGCAGGCTTTGTCAGAAGAGTGGCTGAGGCCAGCTTCATGTATAGATTGACGGAGATGAGAAGGGGGGGGGAAGAGAGTGGATAAATGGAAGAGAGTGTGGAAATGGTTGGAATCGTGGAAGGCTGGAGAGAGGGGGAGAAAGAAGGACGGCACATGGATGAAACTTAGTTCAGATCCTTGGAGATATAGATTGGCGGGATGAATTAATGGTGAAATGGTGAAAGGGTGAAAAGAGAGGCGATGAGTACGAGTGGCCAGATGAGAGGAGGAGGAAGGTATGAATGTAGAGCGCAGTGGGGAGGGGGGGGAGGGAGGTGGGGGAAGGTATAAGGAGGAATACAAAGAAAGGGGGAAATAAGCTGGGGCATAAACAGGATACATGATGTAATGACTATGTAAACTGCATAATGTTGAGAATGAACTGGTTTGTAATGTGCATGGAAATGGTTAATAAAAATTAAAATGGAAAAAAAAAAAAGACAGATGCAATTTTGGGATGTAAATAACAATAAAGAATTAACTTTTATGACCAAGTTAGTGAGGCTGTATATGTGAAATAAACAAAATTAGTCTAAAAGGAAAATGGATGTGTTCTTGAACAAGAGAGAAATGCAGAATCAGTCGTTTCAACATTTAGGAGAAGGAATTGCTGAAAGAACATAAGCGTTTCCTAGGGTAATGCCAAATGTACACCACACCTTCGTGACATGCACAGGCCACATCAGACTCATTGCAGAAACAGATGCAGCATGACCATGCTGTAGTCTAAGAAACAGGCTGGAATACATTTAATATCAACCCTTTTATTTTAAGGGCAACCAACCTTTTTGTTAAAATGGTAAATAAAGATAAAAGGAAAAGGAGACTGCTATGGCTTTTGAAAGTAGCAGCTGAAAAAGTGAAGAAAAAGAGGGAGGCCTTCATGAAATACAAGAGATCACAGAGAGAAGAAGACACGCATCTATATTTGGAAAAACTTAAAGAAGCTAGCAAAGTAGTCAGGAAAGCAAAGATTCAAAAAGAGGAGGAAACAGCCAATGCAATAAAATGGGGGGATACGACATTTTTCAGATGTTAGTGAGAAGAGGAAGGGCAAAAGTAGTATTGTCAGACTCAAGGGTGAAGGGGAGGAATATGTAGAAGCTGATGAGGATAAAGCGGAATTGCTTAACAAATATTTCTGTTCTGTGTTCACAGATGAAGAACCAGGAACAGGACCTCAGAAAACACCCACAAATAGGAACAGAAGCGAGGGGCATCTTGAAGAATTTTCAAAAGACTGTGTTCGTGAGAAACTAGCTCAACTTAAAGTAGACAAAGCGATGGGACCAGGTGGGATACACCCTAGAATACTGAGGGAACTTGGGGACGTTCTAGCAGCTCCACTGACTGACCTTTTCAATGCCTCATTGGAGTCGGGAGTGGTGCCAAAGGACTGGAGAGAGGCTCATGTGGTGCCTTTACACAAAAGCGGAAGTAAGGACGTAGTTGAAAACTACAGACTGGTTAGTTTAACTTCGGTGATGAGTAAATTAGAAACGCTGCTGAAAGAGAAAATAGTGAGGTTTCTGGAGTCCAGCGGATTACAGGATCCGAGGCAGCATGGACTCACCAGAGGCAGGTCTTGTCAGACACATCTGATTGATTTCTTTGACTGGGTGACCAGGGAAATGGACCAAGGAAGAGCCCTCGATGTGGTGTATTTAGATTTCAGTAAAGCCTTTGACACCGTTCCTCACAGGCGTCTTATAAACAAACTGAGCACCCTAGGGATGGACCCTAAAGTTACTGCTTGGGTTAGAAAATGGTTGAGTGGGAGGCGACAAAGTACAGGCAAATGGAGCTCACTCTGATGAGAAGGAAGTTACCAGTGGTGTGCCCCAGGGATCTGTCCTTGGTCCGATTCGTTTTAACATCTTTGTTAGTGATATAGCGGAAGGGCTGTCGGGTAAGGTTTGCCTCTTTGTGGATGATACCAAAATATGCAATAGAGTAGACACCCAAGAAGGTGTAGATAACATGAGGGGGGGATCTAGCTAAGCTTGAAGAATGGTCTAGAATTTGGCAGTTGGGATTTAATGTTAAAAAATGTAAGGTCATGCATTTGGGCTGCAGCAATCCAAGGGAGCAATATAGTATAGGGGGTGAAGTACTTTTGTCCACTAAAGAAGAGCAGGACCTAGGCGTGGTTGTGTCTGATGATCTTAAAGTAGCTAAAACAGGTAGAAAAAAGGCGATGGCAAAAGCTAGAAGGATGTTTGGGTGCATATGGAGAGGAATGTCTAGCAGAAAAAAGGAGGTGATAGTGCCTCTGTATAAGTCTTTGGTGCGACCTCATTTGGAGTATAGTGTGCAATTCTGGAGACTGCACCTTCAAAAGGATATAAACAGGATGGAGTCAGTACAGATGGTGGCTACTAAAATGGTTAGTGGTCTTCATTATAAAGCATATGAGAACATACTTAAGGATCTTAATATGTACACCTTAGAGGAAAGGCAGGATAGAGGTGATATGATTGAGATGTTTAAATACCTCAGTGGCATAAATGTATAGGGGGAGAGCCTCTTTCAATTGAAAGCAAGTTCTGCTAAGAGGGGACATGGGATGAGGGTGAAGGGGGATAGATTCAGGAGTGATATGCGTAAATATTTCTTTATGGAAAGAGTGGAGGATCCGTGGAATAGTCTCCCAGTAGAGGTGATAGAGATGAGGACAGTATCTGAATTCAAAAAAGCATGGGAAAAAAACAAACAGAGGATCTCTAAAGGAAAAAAGGGGACTGTTGTAGTTGTTGATATGGAAGGACAGACTAGATAGGCTATGTGGTCTTTTTCTGTTGTCATATTTCTATGTTTCTAACACCACTTTAGGTACATAAGGTGACATTTCACTTTCCAGTTAATGTTCGTTCCTTGAGTCCTGCTAGACCAGTCCAGACAAGTGGGTTGTGTTCCCCTATCAGCAGATTTGTGGAGACAAAGAACCAATGAAAAGCTCACTCAATATCACTCCCATGCCTTTAATTTGCCTCAGCCAACAGAGGTCTCTTCAGTATCTGTCCCAAAGCATATCGGAGAACATGGCAAGCCTTACACAACCTCAATCGTGGGCAACAGAGTAATCAACAGTAGAAAACTATGTACAGGAAAGCATAAACAGAAGGTTGTCTGTAGAGGATGGACCTGCAGAGCTATGTATAAAAATCAAAGTGGACCAAAGGGTACCACAGCAAAAGAACAGAGCAAACAGTTCCAGGGGCGGGCCCTGGACTGTTCTAGCAGAACTCAAAAGTAAAGGACATTAACTGGTAAGTAAAATGTCACCTTCCGTATTGTCCTGCTAGATCAGTCCAGACAAGTGGGACATACAAAAGCTTCGACTCCACTGGGCAGGAAGAAGACAGCAGCTCGCAAAATCCTTGCACCAAAGGCAGAGTCCACCCATGTGTGGACATCCAAGCAGTAATGCTTGACAAAAGTGGAAGGCGATACCCATGCTGTCACTAGACTAATGTGTACAGTCTCTACCGAGCCCCGCTTTGCCCACGAAGATGCTTGTACATTAGTAGAATAGGCTTGCATACCCTCTGGAACTGGATAGCTCCACAACAGATAAGCCGAGACAATGGCCTCCTTAACCAGAATCCCAAAGCAGACTTTGCTGGCCCACCAAGGGTGATGCTGCAGCTAACAGCACCCAAAAAGATGATTGGACTTACAAAAGGAATTCATAACCTTCAAGCACCAGAGAAGCACCCTCTAGACCAGTGATTCCCAATCCAGTCCTCGGGTACCCCCAGGCAAATCAGGTTTTCAGGATATCCATAATGAATATTCATGAGATAGATCTGCATACAATGGAAGCAGTGCATGCAGATCTCTTTTACATATATTCATTGTGGATACCCTAAAAACCTGACTGGCCTGGAGGGTACCCAAAGGCTGGGATGGGAACCACTACTCTAGATATCCAGAAGACAAAGAGCCTTATTCTTCTCCAGACACTGCTACTTAGAGAGGAAGGACAGGCAGACCACCTAGTTCACATGAAAGGGAGAAATCACCTTAGGCAAGAAGGAAAAGCACAGGCTGAATGGAAACGGCACCCTTTGAAAAAGGCAGATAAAGATCTCGGCAAGAGATCCTGCAGCTCAGAAATCCACCATGCTGAACAAATCGCAACCAAGACAACTGTCTTGACCATCAAATCCTTCAAGATAGTGTGCTTCAACAGCTCAATGGGCACAGACATCAGGGCCCTTAGCACCAGACACAGATCTCAGGAAGGGACCATGAACTGGGAGGGAGGATGCAAATGCTAAACTCCCTGGAGATTGTCGAGACATCTGGGTGCAAGGCTAGAAACATATCAGCTACTGGACCTCAGACACAGGCCAAAAGCTGCCACCTGAACTTTCAGAGAGCTAGGCCAACAGAGATGGTACCTTAGCTACCTCAGGAGCCAACTGCTGAGTGCGGCACTATGTGCCATATCTGCACATATGCTAGTTTGGTAGACGACCTCTGAGCTCTGAGCAGAGTGGAGACCACTGCCAGAAAGTATCACTTATGCACTAGCTGTCTCCTTTCAAGAGCCAAGCCATAAGCAAGAAGGGAACGGGGTCCTCAAGGACGATCAGTCCCTGCTGCAATAGGCCCCAAGATGGAGGCAACCAAAGAGGAGGCACTTGAAGGAGTCGCATCAGATCTCTGAACCACTCTCTCCTCAGCCAATCTGGCGCTACCAGAACAATCCTACCCAGGTGATATTCTAGATGCCAAATCACACGCCTCACCAAGAGCCATAGAGGAAACACAGCAGGCACTGACTTGGTCAGAGCGTCAACACACTCTGACCCCCGCCTCAGTGCAACAACTGAAGAAGCAGAAAATAACTTTGGCAATGGAACCAGTCACCATCAGATCCATTTCGGGGTGATGCTAGTGGCGCAGAATCAAATGAAACACCTCCTGACTCAACTCCCACTTCCAGGATACAGAAAGTACCAGCTGAGGAAGTCCGCTTTCACACGGCCCACCCTGACAATCTGCTGAGCCAGCAAGGCTAAGTGGTTCTTCTCCACCCAGGTGAACAGGAAAGCCAGTACTGGAGCTACCACGGCATTTCTCGTGCTGCCTTGTTGATTGACATAAGTCACCACCGTGGCATTGTATGAAGACACTCAAACCACCTAACTCTCAACCAGGGGCTGGAAATGCAGAAGAACTAACCTGATGTCCCTTGCCTCAAGGCAACTGATGGATCACACCACTTTCCTGTGGTTCCAACAGCTCTGGACCGTATGGTCTTGGCAATGGGCTCTCCAGCCCAAGAGACTGGCATCCGTCATCAGAAGGATCAGGAAGAAATCATCCAGAGGCATGCCCTTCCTCAGATGACAGGGCTGCTGTCATCACCACCACAGGCTAGCTATCACCATCATCGGGAGTGGAAGCCTGTGCTCAAACTCAGAGAGCTCAGGGACCAGAGAGTCAAAGGACTGCTGGGGCAGTCATATGTGAACACACCCCCACAGCACCATCTCTATGGTTACCGCCATCAATCCGAGGAGCTGAAAATAATCCCAGACTCTGGGAACCTGTTGTCTGATACAGTTTTTGTGCACAATACAGCAGTCTTGACTTTCTCCTCTGGCAGGAAACCTCTGCCCACTTGAATGTCAAAACATACTCCCGGGGACTGGAGAGGCAACAGATGGCTCTTTCCCAGACTTATCACCCAGCCAAAACTTTCCCAAAAAAACCCCAAAAAACAGACGACAATATACAGAATACCACCTGAGATGCTTCTGAAAGGGAATGGGTCCAGATGAGCCAGTCATCCACATATGGATGGACACAGATCTCTCTGTGCTGCAGTCTCCACCACAACCATGGAGACATCCTCAGGGCAGTGGATAGCCTGAAAGGAGATGGCGAACTGATAGTGAAAGCCAAGCATGGCAAAAACGCAGATACTTTTGCTGATTCACCCAGATCGGGATATGAAAATACACCTCGGCCAGATCCAGAGAAGCCAAAACCTCCCCTTGGCGCACTGCTTGAATTACGGAGCACAAGGTTTCCATCCGGAAGTGCAGGACATGCAAGTACTCATTGACCCCTTGAGGTCCAAAATGGGCCGGAAGGAACTGTCCTTTTTGGGCACCACGAAATAGATGTAGTATTTTCCATTGCCCTGCTCATCCGGGGGGACAAGCACCACCACCTTCAGGCACAGCAACTTGTCCGAGATGATATGCACAGCAGCGCTTTTGATCGCAGACCCACAAGGGGAGATTATGAAAGCATCTGGAATCTGCTCTTTGCATTTCAGGACACAGCCGAACTGAATGGTGTCTAGCAGCCAGCGATCCCTGGTAACCGGGGCCCATTCCTGAAAGAAAAGGAGAAGCCTGTCTCCAACCGGAGGAACCAGGGAATGGGCCCCCAAACTTTCACTGCGCAGCCTGGGAGGGTCCTCTTCTAGAGGGGAGTGAACCCCTGCGCCCACACACTCTATGAAAGCACCAAGAATGAGCCCAAAGCCTGGAAGCAGAGGAGAAAAAAAGGTTTTCCAGGTTGGTAATGACAAGAGTCCCGAGACCAATGGGATTCTGGCCATTGTGCTCTCAGTGGACTGGTGGCGGTTGACAAGAAAGACCAGTCTGCTTCACAGGCCCCTTGGACCTGTCTTTCAGAAGGTGGTAAGATTTTGTCTTGCCCAAGTCCTTCACCAGATTTTTTTTTTTTTAACTTCTTTTAAAAGGTGTAAACACCACTTTCCTAACACTCAGTTCCACTAATCTAATTTCTATCACTCTCCTTAATTGTTCCTCATGTGAACACCTAACCTCTGGGCTCACCAACCCTCCAGCTGCTTGGAGACCGAGATAACTGGAGTGAGGTGGTGGTTCCTGTGTCTTTATACCAGTGTTATCAAAAGGATGACGTTTCTCAGTCTCCAAGCTGCTAGAGGAGGAGCAAAACACCAGAGGTTCGGGACTAGACTGGAGGGACGATAAGGAAAGATTTTCTTACACACCCTTAGCCCCTTAGGCAGGGAGTCGGGAGAGTCCCATTCTGACCGTATCACATCCTTGATCACATCAGGGAACAGGAAGATAGCAGTGGATTTCCATACCCCTTGCATAAGCGAGTGTACCTTTGGCTCCTGTTCTTTACTGGGAGTATCCATCAAGCAAGGTGGATGAGACCCAGACAAATCAATGTCGCTAGCTCTTCCTTTCGGAACAGGCAGATCACACCGGCCTCATCACAATCCTCTGAAAGCTAGAGTACTTCTTCCTCCATGTCAGAGACCAGTACTAAGCCATCTGAATCCAGATGATGGTCAAAATCTCAGACAGTTCCCAGCTCTTTGCCATCTCCAGGGGCATCCCTTGCCAGAGATGCTTAGACAAAGGCAATCGAATAGAGCTTCCACTCTCAGCCTGCCCCTCACAAGACTGCGCCCAGGGGCACCTAGAGGCTGCAGGATCTAAATTTCCACGCCAGAAACACCAGGCTTGCTGCAAAAAGGAAAAGAATTCTGGGGAGGACAATCCAGAGTCCAGAAGCCCTCCTCTTGGAAATGACCCAACACCAAGGGACATAGGTGCTGCAGACTCCCTAGAGGATGAGGAGCAGCTCACAGCACGGTCGCCAGATCCTCCGGCAGCTGGATATCCTTACCCACAATGCCATCCATCACCTCCTGCCCTAGAGGCAGGCAAGGCCAGCCTAACTAATCCCCTGGCTGAGAAAGGGGAGCAGGCCCTCCAGGGACTACTCAGAAGCTGCCATGCAAGAGCAGTCCAGAATCCGAAGATGAGATACCTTGCTTGCCACAGGCCAAACATTTCCTGGACGAAGACAGAGTTAAGGCAAGTATCACAATGGCATGTGCTAAGGCCGCAGTGGCCTGAAAGGCACATGTTAACGGCAATTGTAATGCAACACACGCTACAGCCCCTTGGGTGGTACGCACAACTGCCAAACACACAATAGGCAAAAATGCTACTAAAGCCTGCAGAAAAAAAAAGCGGGAAACCCTTCCCCCCCACCGTGCCAACAATCTGCCTGCATCCCAGGCAGACTGAATTGGGAGCCCCCCCAACAAGGACAATGATGAGGTAAAGCCTTGGTACTTGTCCCCTGAGAGGCCCAGGCAGAAAATCTGTGCTGGGCTCAGCTCTACTCCCCTCAAACCGTTTCACTGGCTTTGCAGCACTACATTTAAGGTGTCTGGTAGGCAGATCCCTCAGAGAGCTTTCTGCAATCTTCGGGAGACAGCAGGGGTAGAGGAGGGGGCATTGAGGTTGTGTGAGGCTGCTGCACTCTTCCAAATCCTTCCAATTTCTGGCTGCTCAACAGGCTCTTATAACTGCATGGAGCTGAACAAAATTTTCCCCTCCTCCTATGGCTACCGAAATGACCACAGTCTAGTGGAGTCTCCCACAGTACGCTCAGGTGACAGTCAATCTCAAGGTGGTCATTCATGAGCGTTTAATCAATCTTTTCCTCTCAATTTTCAGATTTTCTACAGAGGAGAAAATCCATCCACCATCTGCTGGAAACAAAAATACTGAGACCACCTCTGGTGGCTGAGGTAAATAGAGGCATGGGAGTGATGTCATTAAAACCTGGGCTTTGTCTCCACCAATCTTCTGGTAGGCAAACACAACCCACTTATCTGGACTGGACAATATGGCACAATTGTTTGAGCTATTTCTCTAAAACACTGGATCCTAATCCTTTCAAACTTGACACTAGGACCAGTTGAGACAAGAGGTCTCCCATCAAAAAATCAGCGATATCCTGGATACAATGCAGTAAGCACTGTGCACAGCACTTAATGGATGGCCAAAATCTCTCTTTCATTACATATCACAACACACAGAAAAGTCATTAAAATCATCATCCAACACATATCCCACCAAATAGGGCTTACCAAACAGTCTGTTTACCCTGTACCAGGCCTAATGGAAGACACTTTCAATATGCAAAGACTGAAAATGATTGGCCAAGTTAAAATGTCTCCAAATAATCAGTGTAAAAGGTGTAATTTTGCAGCATACTGCATTATCAATTAAATATTCAAAACAGTAGTGCTAGTAAAATAAGTATCAGCTGACAATAAATCTTAAAATTATTAGAAGCCTGATTTGCCCAGAGTTAGAACTTGGAAAATTTCTGGAGAAGGTTATATGAGCTTTGATAATCATCTTGTGTTAAAATAAGAAATACAATGCAGAACATTCAGGTTAGTAAATTTAGTCCTTAATCTTCAAAATTATCCAACAAGATCCCATAACACCCTATAGAAAGCCCTTAAAAACAAAGCTTGTCCCACAAAAATACATGGCATTTTCCTACTTGCTTTTCAGACATACCTGGTATAGGAATACTTGTTATTACTTCTGTTATACAGCAGCTTTACCACAGGCTGTTAAGGAAAGAGGGAGAAGACAGACAAAAACAAACGTGAGAGAGAGCGAGAAGAGAGGGTAGGTAGTATTTTAGAGTTATGCAGAAAGTGTTTGCTGACAAAGTTACTTTGGCAGACGATTCAATGAGTTTCTCCTCTTCTTTCAGAGAGGTGACAATAGGGATACTGCAGACCGGCTCACAGGATTCCTTCTTGTCCTGAAGACATGAAGCCAAAGAAACAATCATTCATTTGTTGGAATGGAATTAAGAGCCTCAGTCTACTAACATTTTTTTTGGACAGCAACTCTCCCTTCCCCACTTTCCGAGCCCACCAAATACCCCTTCTTCAAGCAGAAAAGAGCAAGAGGTCACAACCAAACCATCTTTCCTTGAGCGGGAGCACACAAACATTACTGAAGTCTTGCTTCAAGGGCACTGTTAATCAGAAAGGACAGACATAAAGGCACACAAAAACCCTCCAAAAGCATGTTACAAAAGCACTGTTTATTCACCTGGACAGGTCTCTATTACTCCCAGAGACTAGCAGAATGAAGAGGATTTAGAAAGTCTATAAATCTGCACTTTACAGCGCATGCAGAATCTGGAAATTCAATTTCCTCAATATACTTTTTTTTTTTTAACACACGCTTAAGTATCTTGTTTCATTGGTCATCAAAATCTAATTTCAGAATCAGACAACATGCCATGTTTCCTTACCAGATTGCAATTTAAAAGTGTATTCTTAACAAAAGTTACATAGTAACATAGTATATGATGGCAGATAAAGACCAGTATGGTCCATCTAGTCTGCCCAGCAAGGAGGCAAGAGTAGGTGCACTTGCCGCTCCGTGCAGGTTACCCCTCCCCGTGCCTTTGTTTAGGGGTGTACTCACCGCTCCGTGTAGGTCACCCCTATTTGTTCAAATATAAGAGATAGTTATGCTTATTTTGATTTTATCCTGTTGCTATAAAGGGATACACTGTGTCTGTCCCATGCCATTTTGAATTCTGTCACTGTTTGCTTGGAATGCTCTCCCGATAGACACGGTGGGGGCATCCACCACCCTTTCAGTGAAAAAGTATTTCCTGACATTGCCTTTCAGTTTACCCCCTTGCAGCTTCATGTTATGCCCTCTAGTTTTAGATTCCCTGTCTTTGGAAGAGGTTTGTTTGTCCATTAATACTCTAAGTATTTAAAGGTCTGAATCTTATCTCCCTTGTCCCTCCTCTCCTCCAGAGTATACATATTCTTGTCTTCAAGTCTTCTGACGCAGGCTCCAAATCATTCACCTGCAACAAAATATTAATTTTGGAGCAGTTTCTTCAAATGGGTTAGTTTTGCGCATATCATGGGAGTCATGAACCTCATTCTTAAGCCAGGGCATGTGCAGTATAATGTGAGTCTCTGAAATTTTCTGCTAATTCTCAGCATAGTACTTGCATCGTGCTAAAGAGAGCTTCCTTTTGGAGTTCATAAGATGTAACATACATGGGTAGTTTGTCAAGATGTGCTTGGAAATTCTTCATCAAGCCTTTGGCTCCCAATACAATGGGGAAAAAATTTCTGTATCTTTCTGCCACATTTTCTTGGTCTGACTGTATGTCTTGGTACTTCAGGATCTTCTGCCTCGCCACACGATCACTTGGAACAGATACCTCTATCATCCATGCTGCTCTGGTGTTTTTCTCCTTTACCACTATGTTGGGTTTCCTCGCATCCAGTTTATCATATCCTCTTCATTCTCTGTAATTCTCTTAGGGTCATGATCCCGGTGCTTTTCAGGCACAGTGATGTTTGTGTTTACAGAGTTTCCAATGCATGAGGCGTACTATTTTGTTGTGCCTTTCTGCATAGAAATTTTCTGCCACCAGAACTTCACAACCAACTATGAGATGAGCAACTGGTTTCCAGGTCTTTCGTATAGAAATCAACATATGTCTATTTTGGCAGTTTTTTTCCCAATGCTCGCTATAAACCATCTCATCTGTAATCTACTTTCCTGTACTGCAACTATTGATCTCTCATTCTTCGATTTCTGTTCATCTCTTAACCATTCATGTGTCAGTTCTTGATCAACAAAGGGTTCCTGGAGTATTTCCCACTGTATTTGTGCATTTACCACTTGTTTTTCCTTATTTGTTGATCTAATTCTTTGAAGAGTTTTTTTTTCTCTTGTTTTGCTATTTGGTAGCAAGGAGAAAGCAGTGGCTTTCGCTGTACCTTGCTTTTTTTTAAGGAAATGAAAAATTTTAACTTGGAATCACAGCTCCAGCTAATAAATCAATTGAACTTAGGCAAACTGTAAGAGCAGACTCTCCTTCTTCCAATCAGGTCATCCTTCATGACTAGACAGGGACCGAAAAGGTTACAACCATCACCCAGCATGTTCATGGAACCTAGTCAAAAAAGGGGCATATGTTGACATGTTCCTTTTCATAAGGACTGTGAAACCACAGTATTTTAAATTATTGCTGTTATTGTGTGGAGGTTCACTCCAGGCTACCCAGTGCCTGGGCTTTCTTGGCAAGTCGCTACAGGAAGTAGATCGCCAGACCTTTCTTCTACACAGTATACCTACAGCACCTGGTATTCCAAGGTAGTCTCCCATCCAAGTACTAGCCAGGCCCAACCCTCTTACTTTGAGATCAGATAAGATCGGGATCATTCAGGGCAGCATGGCCATAAGTCTTGTAAGTTATTACTAGGAAACAAAAATGTGGCCCGATATTGCATGACTCCAGTTGAAAAGCATTTTTAGTTGAGCCAGCACATAGGAGCTCAAAGCTCTACATAGCTCAGACACATAGCAAAGTCCCATCCTCAAAATGTCCACATCACATGTTGGCTCCATCTCTCTGATAGCGTTCTATTACATAAACAGTATAAGACAATATGGAGTCCTGCTAGACCAGTCTAGACAGCCAGGTTAATACCCCTGACCAGCAGATGAGACAGAACTACCAGAAGAGTTGTAACATCATTAGTAGTATGATGCTCAGTACAGCCAGGGGCACCCCTTTAGTATGCGTAACAAGCAATGGTACCCCAGGAGAACCTTAGGGGCTTCCAAGCCCAACGAAAGAGAATTAGAAGAACTACCTGGGCTCCCAGGACAAACTATCTACAATATGTACAAGCAAGTAAGCTGATGTAATAGCAATGAATAGAGAGCAGGCGCCATAATCCTTATTGGAGGGGCGAGTCCTGGACTGGTCTAGCAGGACTCCAAGAAAGAAAATTCTTGATAAGTAAAATTTCCCCTTCTGGATCCTCCTGCTAGACCAGCCCAGACAACCAGGAAGTGCCAAAGCTACTCCCCTTCCGGGCAGGTTGATAGCACAGAAGTGAGTACCCCAATACCAAAACTGAGCTGCGGCATGCACCTGCACATCCAAACGGTAATGGCGTGCGAATGTGGAGAGAGTCGACCACATTGCCGCCCGAAAGACTTCCAAGGGCAAAGTGGAAAAAATATCCATCCAAGAGGCCACCTGCGCCCGAGTGGATTGCACCTGCAAGCTCTGTGGGACAGGCTCACCCGCAAATAGATAGCCTCTTTAATCTATCTCCTCTGCCTACCGTCCAACAGTGGACTTTGTTGCACATTGGTCCCACAAAACAGGATAAAAAGATAATCAGACACCCGAAAGGAATTGGTAAACTCTAAGTAGTGCATTAATACTCTGCGAACGAACATCCAACTGATGCAGATGCTTGTCTGCCCACGCACCGATTCGTGGCAGAGGATAGGGAAATGACCCGATTCAAGTGAAATGGAGTTAGATCTTGGTTAGAAAGGAGGGCATGAGCCATAAGATCACACCCTCCTCAGAAAAGACCAGATATGTGTCCCAACGGACAGTGCCTGTAGTTCCGACATGCGTTGGGCTGAAGTAATGACGACGAGGAACACGGCCTTTAATGTGATATCCTTAGGCGTGGCTTGATGTAGTGTCTGAAAGGGTGGGCAAGTAAGAGCCCAAAGAACCAAGGATAGCTGCCAAGGGGGAACAGCTGGCCACACTGGTGACTAGAGGGCGCGCATGGCCTTCAGAATCTAGATACATTGCGATGTACTGCGAGCGAATACCTTGCAATGGGACCCCAAAAGGCAGCTAAGGCTGCCACATGTACCTTCAAGGAGTTCCAAGACAGACCAGTCTGGAAGCCTCACTGCAGGAAAGACAGAATCTAAGGAAGGCGAGCCTTCCATGGAGACAGGTGATGGGGTTGACACCAATGCTCAAAAAAGTGTCCAGACCCGAACATAGGCAATGTAGGTAGAGTGGCAGCGAGCATGCAACAAGGTACTGAAAAATGCTGATGAATAACCTTTACGCTTCAGGAAGCACCGCTCAAGAGCCAGGCCATAAGCAAAAAGAGCCAGGGATCCTCCATGGAGGATGGGACCCTGGTGGAGAAGACCACAGCGTTTCCAGAGAGGGAGAGGATTGGCTACCTGCAGTTGCTTCAGGTCAGCATACAATGGACGGCGAGGCCAGTCCAGAGACACCAGCACTATCAACCACAAATGGCATTCTTTCCAACGGATCACTCGGGGAAGCATGACTCACAGAGGAAAGAGCAGGCGAGTCAGAGGCCGTGGCTGAACGAGGGCATCCACGCTGGCCGAGGTGGTGGCCTGACAGCAGATGAAAGCTGGCATCTTGGTATTCCCAGGGGAGGCCATGAGGTCCACTGCCAACCTGCCCCATCATTAAACAATGTGCTGAAAGGCCCACAGCACAAGCTCCCACTCCCTGGGGTCAAGGAAATGACAGTGTCTGTATGTTGTCCTGGCCCATGATGTGTTGAGCCAAGAGATGGGCTTTGGCCCAAGGGAAAAGCAGTTGCATCTCGCTAGCAACTCTGCAAAACTTGGTGCCGCCTTGGAAATTGACGCAGGAAACCGACATGGCATTGTCTGAGACTACTCGGATGACATGCTCCTGCACCAGGGGATGAAAGTGTAGGAGGGCGAACCAAATGGCCCTTGCCTCAAAGCGGTTAATCGCCCACTTGGACGCCACTGATGACCAGGTTCCCAGCGCACAGCAAGCCAAGCAATGAGACCCCTCCCCCCAGCCGAGAAACTGGCATCAGTCGTCAGCACCACCCACAAGGGGGTGTTCAGTAGAACCCTCCAGAGATGGGCAGGAGAGGCCCTCCAGGACAGGCTGTTCCACACCATCCGCAGAAGTGTAAGGCGGATTGAGAAGTCCTGCACAATGGGAGACCAGCAGCTCAGTAGATTCTTCTGCAGGGGGCACATGTGAGCGTGGACCCAAGGAACGACGTCCAGAGTTGCAGCCATGGCTCCAAGCAAGGCGTAGGTAATCCCGAACTTGCAGGATGGCTAGCTCCAGAAAGCTGTGCAGCTGTCAGTGAAAGCAGTGACACCGATCTTGCATGAGGCACTCCCTGGCCTGTGGCATGTCAAAGTGAACTCTGAGGAACTCTAGGGTCTGCAAAAGGCTGAGAACTCTTTTCATGATTGACAACTCAACTGAGGCACTCCAACCACTCTACCATGGCCTGAATGGCCCATTCTGCATCTGACAAGGAGTGTGCTTGAATGAGCCAATTGTCCAGGGAAGGGTGAACACAGATGTCATCACATCGCAGAGCTGCAGCCACCACCACCAAGACCTTGGAGAAGGTTCATGGTGCTGTCACAACGCCGAAAGGGAGTGCACAGAACTGGAAGTGTTGATCTAGAATAGTAAACCAGAGGTACTGCTGACGATTGGGCTGAATAGGTATATGGAGGTATACTTCCATAAGGTCTAGCATTGCCAGGAATTCACTGGTGTATACCAACAGCATGACTGGCCAAAGTGTCTCCATGCAGAAGCGTGGCACATGCAGGCTGCGACTGACGCCCTGGAGATCTAAAATGGGACAGAACGCAACATCCTTCTTGGGCACCACAAAATAGATGGAGTAGCGGTCCGTGCCCTTTCTTTCGGGGGTACCGGCACAATGGTTCGTAGATCCTGGTGTTGCTCAAGAGCATCTGAGATTGCAGCACATTTCAGGGCAGATCCACATGGAGAGACAAGAAAACAGTAGTGAATGGGTGAAGCTAGGTCTAATGCATAGCTTTGACCGATGACATCTAGGACCCAGTGGTCCGATGTAACTTGGGCCCACGTTCTTCAAACAAGCCGTAGGTGACTGCCAACCTGTGGCATGGCAGACGGGCCAGCCCTCCTGTCCATCAGCATGATGAGCAGGAAGGGGCTGGGAGCTTACGCTGGCCCCAGAACCCCCCTCCCCGATAGCAGTATGCTCCACAATAGGAAGGGACACGCACACCCGAGAAATAGGAGGGACGTTTCTGCTGGTAACGATGTGGGCTCCCGAGAGCCCACATCACAAGAGCCAGTCCTAGGAGCTGAAGGTGTGAAAATGAGCACTTGGGACTTCAGTTTGTCCTACGGTAAGCGCTAGGGCTTGAGCTTACTGAGGTCCTTCACCAGCTTCTTCCCAAAGAGGGAGTCCTTGAAGGAGAATACAGCCAGGAGAGTCTTGGAAGGAATACTGGATGACCAATTTCACAACCAAAGCCAGCTCCGAGCGACATTTGCTGCTGCTGCCCCACAGGCATTGAGCAGCAAAAGATCTTAAAAGGCATCAGCCAGAAAGGCAGTGATGGACTCCAGGTAGGCGGCATTCGCCCCATCCAGTAACAGCTGGACCGAGAACACGAAGGCTCTGGCAGCAAGGCCCCCAAATGTGGCCGTCTGCAACCCCAGGGAAGATGCAGTAAAGGCCACCTTCAGAAGGATCTTCCACCTTCCTGTCCTGGGTATCACGTAAAGTGCCCCACTTTCCTCCAGAATGGTGGTGTGCTTCGTGATGTCTGTCACCACGGAGCCTATCACCATTGGGATACCGCAGTCAGTGTTGCAGGTCCTCCCGAGACCACAGATAAATGTGACTGAGGCATCTGGCCACCAGAAGGGAAGCATCTGGCTTGTCCCATTCCTCCGCCACCATTTGCTGCAGCTCTGCCAGGAATGGGAAGGTTCGTGACTGTGTTCTGATGTCCTTGAGAATAGGGTCCGCGCCTGACTGAAGGCCCACCCTGCAGAGAATTCAGGGGATACGAAGCGACCTGTGTGATCAATGGAGCCACCTCCTCCCACCCCTTACTCTCCTCATCCCGGAGTGTGACCTCCACATCCTCTGATCCAGATTCACCTGCAGATGCCTCTGAGCCGGGAGCCCCATCCTCTTCCTCTGGGGACTCCAGCTTCTTAAGTGCCCAAGTGAGACCCCTGTAGCATTTGGAAGCCATCCGAGGGGCATTCATGTCATGGGCATGCTTGTATAACCAAGGCACTTGACTGGAGGTCTGCTCCATAGCTGGCAAGAGGGGAGGACTGGTCTGGCTGCCCTTCCAGAGCAACCATGTGTGCTGAAAAATAGCGGTAAACTCAGCCGCATCAGAATCACCTCCCCAAACCTTGCCCGGTGGCATTCAGCATGTCTCCCGCTGCTCTCCCCATGTCAGATATGCAAGGCAGCAAGAGAGCCGGCATCGAACCAGAAGGCCCCACCCGCTGGCGGTGGTGAACACATGTTTGAAGCCGCTGCTGTAGTGATGGCAGAGGACACCGCCACTGAAGACTCCCCCGGATGGTCGGCACAGGAGGAACAGAGCCGATCAATTAAAAAGTGGTGCTTCTTCCCAGACAGCAGGGAAGAGGCGGGCATGATGCAGCACATGTGCACATGAGATCAGGTGTTGAGTTCTGGCAGCTGAGCGGGAACAGACCATGGAGAGGCTGCACAGCTGTGAAGAGAGCTGAGTGGAGAAACTGGTAATTCTGCAAGGACAAAGATGCTGATCGCCAACGCCGCTGAACCTTGGCCCCCCCCCCCAAATACTCACAGCCGCCATATCTTTACCCTACCCGGGCCAAGCTTCTCACAATCACCTTCTCCTCAAGCTAGGACGGGGAGGGGGGGAGGAGATGACCACAGATCGGGTGCCTGAGCCCTAATGAAGTCCATTTATTAAGACAACATTTACTGAGGGGGGGGGGAGGGTTTGGGTTTTTTTTTCCAGCAACATACCAAAGAAAGAAATTAAAAATTAAAGGGACAGGCAGCCCACGAGGTCCTCCAGCAACTGAACTGCTTCTCTTACCCAGAATTTGCCCCTCCCCCCCCACCATTAAATTTGCCCCCTTAAACTGGGGTATCACACATATTCCCAGAGGCTTGTCAAAAAAGTACTTTCTGTCCAACGACATCCAGCAGCCTGCAGACACCAAGCTGTACTGATTTCCAACCATCTGCTGAGACAAAGAAATACTAAAGGGATGCCCCTAGCTATACTGAGTATCATACTACTAGTGATATCACGATTCTTCTGGTAGTTCTGTCTCATCTGCTGGCTGGGGGTGTTAACCCAGTTGTCTGGACTGGTCTAGCAAGAAGATCTGGAATGGGAGAATTCAATTATGCACCATCCTCCCAGGGAGAAATTTAATTTTGCTAAAAGCATAGGATGCAATATCCTGTAAATGAAAACAAAAGCTACATGCAGGAGTAATGAAGAAAAAAAAATATAGCAATAATGTCAGTCCACTGGCACTGGCACTACTAATTGGGGGGACATTCCTTGGTCATGTCTTCTGTCAGCTGGGGATCCTGTAAAGGTGGCAACCACAATCCCGAGGGGTGGAGGGGAGGGGGGTGGAAGAGGGGAAGAGAGTCAGTCTCAAGGCTACAGCCCATCATTGCATGGTTCTGGGTGAAGCCCTAGTGTTGTGTTGTAGTAATTCGTAAGGAGAAGTAGGATACGAAATAAGAGAGGGGGGAAAAAAAAAAAAAGAACCCACAGTGCCAGATCCCAGCCCCAGTTCTCAGGGCCACCAGCTGGGATGGGAAGGGGTTTTTTTTTTTAACTGAATGCAAATTTTTATCAAATAATTTGTATATAAGAAGTGCAACCTTGCTCGACTTTGCATTGCAGAAACTCAAAGAATTTCATGCATTATAGACCACATATGAAGACTGGCGAAAATGCACATTTTCACAAATAAGCTCATACATATAAAAAAACATACACTGAAGTCAAAATCTGAAATATGAACGTTTTTGGTCATTTTGCACATTTTTGCAAGCATAAGCCCCCATGTGCAAAAATATGCACACTTTAATACATTGGTCTCTTGATATATTGCGAGGGAGGTTATAAAGTAAGGAAAGAAAATCATCATCTCTGGCTAGATGCAAATAAAGGCTCACACCACCAGATCCCAACCTTGGCTCCAAAGGAAAAGTGCTCCAAATCCAAGTCTTCCTTTAGCTGATCATATAAAACTAGTTTTGAAACACCAAATACAGTTACTTGCATTAAGGTGCATCATTTACCTAGTGACTAGCTAAAATAAAACTAATATTTAAAACAAAAATATTACAAAGAGTTTCAGCCACAGCTGGTTGTAAAATGCAATGTGTGCCTTTCAGTCAATGCTGACTCCTGGCGGTCCAGCAGCTCTTGGGTTTTCTTGGCAGTGTGACTGGAAGTAGAAAGCCAGGTCTTTCTTCCGAGGCAGTGGAGGGTTAAGTGACTTGCCCAAGGTCACAAGGGGTGCCAGTGGGAACTGAACCCTGGTCTCTTGGTTACCAAGTCAGTGCTCTAACCACTAGGCTTTGCATCTAAGAAACACCCCATAATGTAATTTAAGTGTTCTGTGAGATTCTGTGCCCTCTTACCTGTAAGGCCGCATGACACATATCAACTAAACCCTGGATGAGGTAATACTTGGCTTCTGCCATCAGTTCTTTAATCTCCTGCCGGCTTTTTGGGAGAGCAATGGTGCCATCTCTGAGATAATTCAGAATGCTTCCAAAGTGTTTGCCACAACGATCAATGAGGATCCAGCCTATAAAACACATGGCAGAAAACAAGAAACTAAAATAGATTAGCCAAGAAAACTTGGGGATGTCTTTTTCTTCCAAGTCCAGCTGCACATAAGTTTCCTTAACCTTAGGAAGGATTCTTGATGTTAAAATAAAGGATGCAGAGACAGGTCACACTGAACACAGCATCTCTTCTACTCCCATCCCAATGTGAAGGCTGAAATAGTTTTAAAACACATATGATAGTGTTGTGTGCACTATAAGGCAAAACAATACCCCATTTGATTTTAAGAGATGCGCGCTCTCAATTTACACAGACATTTTTGTTTAAAAAATGGTTTCCATATTGTTCTGCTAGACAAGTCCAGACAAGTGTGTTGTATCCCTCTACCAGCAGGGGACGAGTACCAGTTCCTGTTTTCTGTACCAAATATACACATCTGTGCATGCTCAAAGTTGTCTGTGGAGACCCCTGACCTTGTCTGTTTAGTGGGTCAATTACCGGTTCGGGGAGCAGAATTGCTGGTTAATCGCATTTTCTCCTCTTGCTGGTTCCCGCTTCATGCCAGTGCTGCGTGCGTGCTCCCGCTACCAGTGCTGGGCTGCATCTTAACCCAAATACCATGTGTACTCTTTCAGCACATGATGTGAGCACTACCCCCACAACATGTGGCAGTTCTGCATAACTGGTGCACGTGCTCTAAGTGTGGCCCTCTGCAGGGCACCTTGGTTCAGCAAAGAAGAACTTGCTACAGGAAGCCACTCTGCCTCACTGAACTCCCTCTGCAATCTTGGCAGGGATGATTTGGCTCGCTTCTCGGTGGACATGGACCTTCTTCCTTCTTCTCCAGCTCTGCAGGCAGCAAAGGAGTTGGCTGGAGAGAGAGACAGCACCCTTGCTTTGGATTTCTCCACTTGCTTTTTTGAGCTCAGCCCAAGGTTGGCGGAGAGTTCCAAGCCTCCAGCTTAGCTCCAGAATTCTTTTCCTTTTTTTCAACGTCTTTCTGGTGTGGCAATTTAGATTAAGCGGCCTCACGGATCTTCTGTTCTCTCTCATTCGGAGGAAAACCCTTCTTCCAGGGTAGGCAGAGCCCTGCAGGGGCTCCTCAGCAGAAGTGCCCCTGAAGAGGATGGATTTGGGGGACTTGGGATCATCTCTCCCATGCTTGGGATTCTGCCTCGAGTTCCAAGAAATCCAACGACGACTCCATGTGAAGGCAGTGAACCTCTGGTGCCAGATGACCAAGATGAGTCTTTCATCATCCTTTTGTTTTGGAAAGAAGAGCTGGAAGCACCAATTGATCAGGTTTCCTCTGCCCTACAGCTGTCAGATATTATATCGGTGGAACAAGAGCTGCAAGTACATTCCATTTGGTGGGGGGGGGGGGGGAGAGTTTGAAAACCCTCCATGGAGTTTTCTTTCCCAGAAGTTCTTAAGAGCATGGTATGCTCGGAATGCGACTTGCCTGTTGCCCTGATGAAAGGGCAACAGGCAAGTCACGTAATCAAACTCTGGAATTTGCTTCCGGAGGATGTAGTAAAAGCTGTTAGTGTTTAAAAACGTTTTGGACAAGTTTCTGGAGGAAAGGTCCATAAACCATTATTAAAAGGGGACCCAGAATATCCACTGCAAGACCCAATACAAGCATTGTGGAACCTGTGTCTTCTGGGGAAAATGCTAGGTATTTGTGACCTAGATTGGCCACTGTTGGAAACAGGATACTGGGCTGGATGGACCTTGGTCTGACCCAGTATGGCCGTTCTTATATTCATATTCCTATTCAGAAAACTGAACAAGCCAGATTACTACAGCTCCCTACATAGAAACTCCATGCTAACAGAACATGTAGTCTCAGTCACACATGTGCAGAACAGAGATAATATATTTCCTACTTAATGAAGTTCTAATACAAACTAAAAACAGACATATGTAGTCAAAAAATGCTTTTACCCATTACTTTAGGTTTACACGATTTCTTTCCCAAAATTATACTTTACTGCAGAGTGAGGTGAGAGAAAGAACTCTCACATACAGGTATCTACACTGTCAGCAGAAACTAACAATGGCTCAGCAAAGGTTGCCGGTGCAACTAATGTCACTTCAGTGGGTAGCCTTATTCATACCAGCAGCTGTTTTGCCACGCTGAAATGCGGTAACTGCAGGGGATGTAACTGCCTCCCTGCAGTTAGCCTATGGCCCCGCATAATCAAACTCTGGAATAAGTTACCAGATTGTACAGTAAAAGCTGCTAGTGTAGTTGGGTTTAAGGAGGGTTTGGCGGGTTCCTGGAGGAAAGGTCCATGAATTATTATTGAGGAGGACCTGGGAGATCCACTGCTTGCCCTGGGACAAGCATTGTGGAACCTGTTTGCCTTTTTGGGAGCCTGCCAGGTGCTTGTGACCTGGATTGGCCATTGTTGGGGGCAGGATGCTGAGCTTGATGGACCTTAGTCTGACTCAGTATGGCATTTCTTAAGCTGTACACACTCCCTCCAGGAGGACCTTGCTGCCTGGATTCAGTTACTGCAAGCAGATGCGCAGGTGACAGCTGTCACTAAACGCACCAACATCACGGTGGAGGGTGATGTGGCCCTCAAAGACAAATGGATCAGAAAAGGTTGAAGCCCTCCTGAACAGCCAGTTTTTTGGCCACCTCCCTTATTCTTTAGACTGATTTGAAGGGGAGGGAAGGACTTAGGGCACGTGCCCTTCTCCATTGGATCTAATCACTTCCTCAGAATGACACAGATTCTTCTGGAGTCAGCAGCAGACTTCTTGTTAGATCCATGTATGATCTGGTCCACCTGGCAGCCAAAGATATTGCA
Organism: Ichthyophis bannanicus; assembly: GCA_033557465.1. Taxonomy (NCBI): domain Eukaryota; kingdom Metazoa; phylum Chordata; class Amphibia; order Gymnophiona; family Ichthyophiidae; genus Ichthyophis; species Ichthyophis bannanicus. The sequence continues at coordinate 234,448,934 of CM066042.1, forward strand.
TTTTCTATGGAGGCATGTCACTGGCTTTGGCTTTAAACACTGGGCAGTGGGCACTGCATCCAAGTCCAGATTAACTAAGCTTCCTTTCGTGCCAAGATCCCTATCCATCATATTTGGAAGAGGCCATGTATTTATGCCCAGTTCCTTCCTTCTTGCCTGAAGTGGTGTTGCCTTTCAAGTCAATGAGGTGGTCCATTTGCCTTTATTCCTGAAGGAACAGTGCCAGGGGAAGGATAAAGACCTTCATCTGGTGGACATTAGGAAGGTGCTTCTTCAGTACCTGAAGGTCACTAACACCTTCCAAAAGTCGGACAGACTTTGTCCTTTTTGCAAGCTTCTGTAAGGGTGAAGCGGCCACAATGTCTACCTTGGGCCACTGGATAAAGAAGACCATCTATTATGGAAAAGGCCAATCCTAGAGGGTTTGCATTAACATTCCACAAGGGTTCAGGCTTCCTCCTGAACACAGCATAGCTCAGTCACACTCAGATATTTGTCCGGCAGCAGCATGGTCATCATTTTCCGCTTTTGTTAAGCGTTACTGCTTGGATGTCCATATTGGGCAGACATGACCTTTGATACACAGATCGTGAAGGCTGCCATGCTTTTTTCCTGCCCAGTGGAGGTATAGCTTTGGTACATTCCATTTGTCTGGAGTGCCCTAGCAAGATGATATGGAAGCTGACCTTTTACTTAATAGATAATGTCCTTTCCTTGAGCACTGCTAGGCCAGTCGAGGACTCACCCCTATGATCTGCTTTTATTTACAGTTTGGTCCTATAGGTTATATTCCTGTGTGGTTAGAGGTCTTGACAATGGCTTGGGTAGGAATACTGGGGGAAGTATGCCCCTAGCTGCATCAAATATGGTTACAGGATAGGGTCATAAGAAACCTCTAGATTTTTTTTCTGTTTCCACCTCTGGGGACAACCGACTCGTCTGGCTGGCCAAGCAGAACGAAAGGAAAGGATATTATCTGTTAAGTAAAATGTCACCTTAGATTTTAACTCCGACATCCTGACCCCTAGCAAATTAAAAGAAAAAAGTCATAATTCAATTAGAAACACTACAATCTATCACCAAATATGGCAAAAAGAAGCCAGAATTTCACATACTATAAAACAAGCAGCAGACTCATCCAATTCTAACTGAAAGTTTATACAGAATTTCTTTTACAAGACACTGATATAAAGATGCATTGCAGCAGAAAAGGAGCTTCTCACAGGGATCAGAAATTTAAGTTGAAGCTCGCTTGTAAGAGACAGCACAGAAACAGCTGAGGTATGTTACACAGGACAAGCTCAACTGAGGTGGAAAATGCCTCTACAGCAATGTTCACCAACCTTTTCAAGCCCAAAGCACACTTACGTTAAAATGTATGGCACCCAAGCACATGGGAGCACAGAGAAAAGGGCTCATATGGCCAAAAGGAGGAATAGGGAAGCATTGAAATCCTCACCACTTTCTCTTCTACATTATAATATTTAAAAAATTTTAAAAAAGGGAGGTGGGGGAAGAGACGTATGTGAGCCAATCACTATGAACCAGCTCCCTCTAAATAGAAGCAAAGAAGAAAGATTAAAATAATGCAAGCATATTGACTCCTCCACTGCTGCTGCTTTCAATACTTGTAAGTAATATCCAGTGGTCAGTGCGCGCTCTCCCTGCCTGCCTCACACTGGGGAAAGAAGCATGACAGATTCAAGAGGCAGCAGAGGAGGGCAAAAAGAGAACATGGTGCTGTGTGTAATACGTACAGCACAAAGCAGGGCCAAGCTACTAATGCCCTGTATGCAGTTACCTGTTAGTTCCCAAATACCAGGGTTCATACTGTAGCGAGGGAAGAGAAGCACATGAGAGTACCCATGTTCTCAGAAAGAAGCGCCTGAATATTTAAGAACCACCACTGGCATCTTCTGCTGCTATCAGATGCCGAGAGCAGAGCATATGTTCTGATGGATCCCAGAATAAGGAACTGATGATTGCTCTCTAGTATATCTGATCAGGTCTGATGGTACATTGCTTGGGAAACACTATTCCAACCCTGAATTCCCAAGTTCATACCGCAGCTACTGAAACTAGTCCTTTTATCTTTGAGCCAAATCTTGTAAGAGAACCTTCATCAATCTTGATAAACCTATCCATGCCCTTGGGTATTTGATATCTCAGGGCAAGGTGGAGGGAGGAAAAAATGGAAGAGGTATGTCCGGGGTAACTCATAGAAACATGACGACAGAAAAAGACCATATATCCTATCCAGTCTGCCCTTCCATACCAACAACTATAGTCTCCTTCCCCCCCCCCCCCTTTAGAGATCTTCTGGATCGGTCCCATGCTTTCTTGAATTCAGATACTGTCCTGGTCTCTACTACCTCCATTGGGAGACTGTTCCACATATCTATCACTCTTTCTGTAAAGAAATATTTCCACATATGACTCCCGAGTCTATCCTCTTTCAACTTCATCCTATGCGCTCTCATGGCAGAGCTTTCTTTCAATTGAATAAGGCTCTCCTCCTCCATTTATGCCAGGGAGGTATTTAAATGTCTTTCCTCCAATGTATACGAGAACATATTGAGATCTTTAGGTCTGTCCCCATATGCCTTATGATAAAAGTCCACGGACCATTTTGGTAGCCACCTTCTGCAAAGACTCCATCCTAATTATATCCTTTTGAAGGTGCGATCTCCAGAACTGCACACAATACTCCAAATGAGGTCTCAAAGACTTCTACAGTGGCATTATCACCTCCTCTTTCCTGCTTGCCATTCCTCTCCCTATGCTCCTAAGCATCTTTTTGGCTTTTGTCATCGCCTTTTCTACCTATTTAGCCACCTTAAGATCATCAGAAACAAATCACCCCCAGGTCCCGCTCTTCTTTTGTGGATAAAAGGACTTTGCCCCCTATACTGTACTGCTCCTTTGGATTTTCTACAGCCCAAATGCACGACCCTGCATTTTTTAGTGCTAGAACATAGCTGCCAAATTCTCAACCATTCTTCCTGCTTCGCTAGATCTCTCATCATGTTATCTGCTCCTTCCTGGGTGTTTCCTCTATTGCAGATTTTAGTATCATCTGCAAAGAGGCAAACCTCACTTAACAGCCTCCTACAATATCACAAACAAAAATGTTAAGAATCTCACCAAGGACAGATCCCTGCAGTACACCACTGGTTACATCCTTCTCCTCAGAGGAAGCTCCATTTTGTATCCTTTGTCGCTTCCCACTCAACCAGCTTCTAACCCAGTCAATCACTTTATGGTCTAATTCCTAGGATGCAAAATTTATAAGTTGTCTGTGCGGAACAATGTCAAAAAGCCTGACTGAAATCCAAGTACACCACATCTAGGGCTCTCCCTCTATCCACAGAAACATGACCACATGGCCTATCTAATCTGTCCTTCCATATCAACTACAATAGTTCCCACCTCCCTTTTTACATTTACAGAGATTCTCTCTGTTTGTCCCATGCCTTTTTGAATTCAGATACTGTCCTCATGTCCACCACCACCACTGGGAGACTATTCCATACATCTACAACTCCTTCCGTAAAGAAATATTTCTGCATATTACTCCCGAGTCTATCCCCTTTCACTCTCATCCTATGCCCCCTTGTAGCAGAGCTTGCCTTCAATTGAAAGAGACCCTCCTGTGCATTTATGCCACGTTGGTATTTAAAGGTCTTCATTATATTGCCCCATTCCGCCTTCCCTCTAAAAGTATACATATTAAGATCTTTAAGTCTGCCCTCATATGCTTCATAACAAAGACCACTAACCATTTTAGTAGCCACCTTCTGCATACTCCAACCTGCCTATATCCTTCTGAAGGTGCGGTCTCCAGAAATGCACACAATACTCCAAATGAGGTCACACCAGAGACTTATACAGAGGCATTATTGCCTCCTTTTTTCTGCTGGCTATTCCTCTCCTTATACACCCAAGCATCCTTCTGGCTTTCGTAGTCCTCTTTTCTATCTGTTTAGCTACTTTAAGATCGTCAGACACAATTACACCCAAGTCCTGCTCTTCTTTTGTGGGCAGAAGTACCTTACCCCCTACACAGTTCAGCTCCTTTGGATTTTTGCAGCCCAAATGCATGACCCTGCATTTTTTAGCATTACATTTCAGCTGTCATGTTCTAGACCATTCTTCAAGTTTAGCTAGATCCCTCCTCATGCTGTCGACTCCTTCCTGTGTGTCTACTCTATTGCAGATTTTGGTGTCATCTGCAAACAAGCAAATCTTACCTGACAGTCCTTCTGCAATATCACTAACAAACATGTTAAACAGAACTGGATCAGGACAAATTCCTGTGGCACACCACTGGTAATAACCTTCTCAGAGTGAGCTCCATTTACCTGTACCATCAACTCTCTGGTCGCTCAAAGAAATTAGATTTAACTGACAAGACCTGCCCCTAATAAAACCATGCTGCCTCGAATCCTCAAATCCATTGGACTCCAGAAACCTCACTATCCTCTATTTTAGTAGCATTTCCATTAATTTACTCACTGCAGAGGTCAGACTAACCGGCTTCTAGTTCTCAACCTCATTCTTACTTCTGCTTTTGCATAAAGGGATGAACGGTAGTGCTTTCTCACATGGGAAGAATGCACCCAGTCCTTAATCTTCTCAAAAATATAGGTGTGTCAGCTGCTAAAATCAAATTCACAATTACATATTCTCAGCTTGCAAATTTATATATTTATTTAAAATAAGCAGTGCAGGAAATCTTTCACAGAAATTTTTTTCTAAGTTTATCCAGAAGGAAGGAGATCCTCAATTCTTGACCCAGTCCTTGGGACACAACCACGCAATCAGGTTTTCAAAAGGCCCATAATAAATATAGTCGAGATAGACTTTATAATGGAGGATGTACATGCAAATCAGTCTGATGCTTCATAATGGGTATCCTGAAAACCCAACTAGCTAGATGCGTCTCATTTACTGGACCGAGAATCCCTGTAGTAGATGAATGTAACCTTTGGTTTTTAAGTAAAGTAACTGTCCTCATACCTCTACAATTTCCCCTGAGCCAGCCAGAAGGCAGATGATGTGATCACTTCTAGTGAGCTGAGAAGAGGATATTAAGAATCAAAACTGCTTGTTACCTAACTCCTACCTCCCCCCCATTACACACACACAAAGCAGTATGTATAGGTATCCCTATGTTGCACTATTCATGCCACTGTAAATACCTGTATTTATGCTTCTAATACCTTGAGCACTTCAGAAACATGCTCTTTCTGTGAAATGTTAAGGCAGGTATTCAGGACCCCATAGCCTGGGGAAAAGATTAGGGCTCAGGCCACAAGTGATGAACCGGGCCTTAATAGATATCAGAGCTCATCTCACCTTCTTTATCCGTCAACACCTCCATCCTTCCACTGAACATAGCTTTCAGCATGGTGTCAAGCCTCGTTAGCACTTGGACAGTGGTGTAGTACAAAGACCCACCCACATTCAGACGCACGTACTTATTGCCTAGGCTGCTCCCTTTGAAGCAGCAGGTCTGGGGCTTGGTTCCCTGAACAGGGCACATGGCCGTGAGACAGGTATCCCCAGACATCTCTCGCTGCAGATAGATCACAACTCTGCACACTGTGGGCCTGATGTCTGCCGCCGTGGTGGAAAGCGTCAGGAAGGATTACCAGCCAATTAACCACCTCATAATCTCCAACAGAACACAGCCTGAAACAAAGAAACAACAAAAAAATAATTACAGTGGCAGGAGGAGACAGACAATCAATCAATCTAAAATTAATTCTGTTTGCTGCACAGTGAAATTGAGGATGAGAACCATACGGTGCTTTATGCTGCAAGGTCCAACAGGCTTGTTACCCAATCATTTTTAATGATAAGCCATTTTATTTTGTCTACCTGAAATGAATGAAGGGTTGAGCTGCCCACACTGATTTAAAATACAAAACTCTTGGGTTTACAGTTCACAATTAGCAACTTATTACAGTGCTAAAAAGATTCTTTAAAAAAGACACGGCCCCTGGAGTTTGCCCGATCGGCACTGGACCAGACATCTCCCAGATCAGAGGTCACCAATTTTCAAATGCCACCAGCTGATTATCAAAACACAGGGGAGCACTTCTATACTTTCATGCTCTGCATCTAACCTATCCAGATTTTTAAATTACAAAAATCTATCCAAGTTTCTAGGAAGAAGAGAGAATATAGTTTACAGTAGACTACCTGAGTCTTCTTCCCAACACCCACCATGTTTTTGCAGAATGTCACTTAAGGTCTTTTCCAAGTGAACACTGGAACCATGAGAATGACTTTGTGAAGCTTTTGTAAGAGCAATGGCCTACACCAGTAATAAAATTATCATAATACAAAGTGGTAGAAAACATTACAAACAGCTCTGTTAATAAATGTTGCATGCCTTGAACTACTATTTTAAAAGCACAAGCTAAATCCAAATAAACAAAAAATATACAGCATAGAGATAGAGCAGGTCACAAAACTGCTGCCTTACATATCTTACAACGTAGACAGCACCACAAGAAAGTTAAATGATTTTACTCAAGGTCATAGCAAGTGGTGGGAAGTGAATCTTTTTTTCAACACAGTTTGAAAATGACTAGGCAACAGCAAACACCCACAGCTACCATGTTGCAGCTTAGCTACTCTGTCTTAAAATTAAATAACAAAATGGTGAAAGATGTAATTTTAGATTAGCAGTTGAGCAGAACACACACCAGGGAAATCCTGCACAAAAAACTAGAAAATTCTGTGCAAATTACTAATAAAATATGCAGAACGCTTCCATCATAAGGCCTCTCCTCCTCTAGACCTGAAATTCCCTCTGCCTTTTCCCTACCCCAAAGCCTTCCCTGCCCCCAGTTTTCTCTCCCTTTAACTTCCATCAAGATCTCTACTGCTGTCTATCCCTAAGGTCTACCCTCATGAATATACCACCTCCTTTCTCTCCTGTAAAATTTCTCCTTTATCCTGCTAGACCAGTTCAGATGAGTGGGATGTACACAAGCAGGGTGGGAGCAAAACGATGCTCAGGACAGATCTACCCTGACAAAGGTGCCATCCAGTCCAGCTCCCACATGCAACCTATAGTGCTTTGCACAGGTATGACCAGGTAGTCGCTTTACAGTTATCTTCCAAAGACATCAAGGAGGACTCTGAGCTCTCTCCGCTAACACAAACCTTGTCATGAACCAACTACCTCCAGCATTCATTTTTCACAGCCTAATTAAGCCAGAAGGCATTTGCAGATTTGGCTGCCACCTGACCCTTCTTGGGCCACTGAAAACAAAGAACTGGTCCAACCACTGAATGAATTAGTAGTTTCCAGCTGCTTCAAACACTCTTTTCACGTCTAACAGATGCAGCAAAGGATCTGACCAAAGATCCTCCTCCAAGGAGAAAAAAAGGACAATGGCATTTTTGGGAGAAAAAAGGACAGCACGTTCCTCAGGCAGACAGATGCTGATGAGATGACAAGAAAGGGAACCCTACAGGACAAAGCCTGTAGATCGATACCCATCCAGAGGGAGCAACAGTCACCAGAAACAACACCTTCAGAATAAAATTCTTGAGGGAAGCCTTCCAAAAGGGGCTAGAAAGGGGAATGTTTCAGCACCTTCAAACACCAGAGCAAGGCACCACCAACCATGCCTGGGGAAGGGGGGAGGGTGGGGGACAACAACAGACCACCTTCACCCCTTTCAGGAAGCAGGACCATATGGGTGTGCCACCAAGGACACATCTTGAGCTCACCCCACCTGAACCGTGGTCCAAACAAGATTGTAAGAAGCACTTAACAGCTACTATGTCCACCTCTTGACATACAGAGCCTATGAGTTACTACAAGGCGTACTCAGTGCTATACAGATACATATTTAAAATGGTCCCTGATCATCAGAGCTTACAATCAAGACACACAATACAATAGATAAGAATAAGGGTAAAAAACAGGGAAAAGGTAAGGAAACACAAGGAAAACAAGAGATCAGGATCCAAAAGCAGCCTCAAAGTAGTGAGTGTTTAGCATGGATTTGAAGAGGGGGAGAGATGAAGCCTGACATACAGACTCAGGTAGTTTGTTCCAGGCAGAAGGAGCAGCAAGGTGAAAGGATCGAAGTCTGGAACTGGCAGCAGAAGAAAAGGATATAGAGAGAAGCAGGCCAGTGGAAGAGTGGAGTTCATGAGGAGAAGTGTAAGGAGAAAGGAGAGAGGAGAGAGGAAAGGTAGTGAGGGGCAGCAGAATGAATGAATTTATAGGTCAGAAGGAGAAGTTTGAATTGGATAAGGCTATGTAATGGCAGCCAATGAAATGATTTGAGAAGAGGGGTTATATAAGTATATCGGGGCTAGCAGAAGATTGCTGCACAGCAGAGTTCTGAACAGACTGAACGGGAGAAAGATGACTCTCAAAAGACCCTCCAAACTAACACAGGTCAAGAATGTAGAAACCCTTTGGACCTTAAGAAGGGTGTCGACTACCGACCCAGAGTATCATTTTTTAGATAGTTTGTCTCTCTCAGTGGGCTAGGTATATGTGAGAATGGCATGGGGGTCCTCCATGATTAGGGGGACCACTGCAGCGGTCACCTTTCCTGAGGTAGCAATAGAAGGGACCCTGCCAACAGGCTTAAAGAGCCATGTTACCATGACCAGTCTGGCATCACCAAAATAACAAAGCATGGGTGAGACAAAATCCTGCATATAAGCCTGCTCATCAAGGACCAGAGGAGAAAGATGTACCTGAACCCCTCTGGGGGCCATGCCTGCAGAAGAGCAGCCCAACCTACCACCCATAGATCCTTCCTGCAGCTGAATAAGCTCTTCACCTTTGTTTTCTCCTGAGCAGCCATCAAACTGAGCACCAGCAGGCCCCAACCCCATGAGGGTTCAGCTCCCACTCACCAGTGTTCAGGCTCAAGACATTGGCTTGTACACTGCTGACTTCTGAAAGCATGCTGCAAATAAATCCACCAGTTGAGCTTCTGCCCAATGACAGTTCTGCCAGCTCCACGGCCACCATTATGTTACAAGTGCTGCCTTGCTTGCTGATGTATGCCACTGCCATGGCACTGGTTGAGAACACTGACCATCTTGCCCTCCAAAAGGATCTGGAACCTCTCCAGAGCTAGTGAATCACCCTGCCTCAGTCTATTGATCGACCAAGGGCTTCCTGCAAGGACCAGTGTTCCTGTGCAAACTGACCTAACCAATGAACTCCGCAGCCCAAAAGGCTGGCATCCATTGTGACCATCTCCCAAACCAGCACCTCCAGAGACATTCTATCAGAGGGCAAGTCTGCAGCCACCAGGCCAACTCCCCCTTGATCTTATGGAGAAGAGGGAGGCACTGATTGAACAACTGAGAGCAGGAAAACCAGCAAGTCAGAAGGTGCCCCTAAAGGAGGCAAATAAAGTCTCTGGTCTAAGGCAACAGCTCCAGAGTCAAAGCTTCAATCACAGGGATCGCAGATAATCCCATGCCCTGGGAACTGCCAAGCGCAAAAATTCCCGAGCTGCATCTGCGGTCTTACTACCATGGTGAGAAACTCTGTCCATGTGAGTATCATAAATGAGCATCAAGATACTCCAAGTACCGAGAGAGACGTAAGCTGCACTTGAGGTCACTGGATCACCTGGGACATGTCCACCGCGGACTTCTCCTGGGAGTCAGACTGAACCAGCCAGGCATTCAGGTAGGGGTGAACCCAGATCGCCTGCTTGTGCAGGAAGGCTGTCACAACCACCATGACTTTTGAGAAGGTGTGAAAGCCCATGGCAAAGCCAAAGGGCAGGCCCTGGAAATGGAAATGGTGGCTCAGGATGCAGAAGAAGAGAAACTGCTGATATTCATCTTGGAAAGTTCCAAGGTTAGAAACTCCCATTGCCGGAAAGATGCAATGACTGACCCGAGGATCTTTAATGCTGAAACGGGGCACTCAGAGCTTAGCACTGTCTGCCTTCAAATCCAGAAGGGTACAGAAGAACATAAGAAATGCCATACTGGGTCAGACCAAGGCCCATCAAGCCCAGTAGCTTATTTCCAAAAGTGTCCAATCCAGGTCACAAGTACCTGGCAGGTACTCAAAGTCAGGTACACAATGCTCATCCTAGGGTAAGCAGTGGATTTCCCGGGTCCTCTTTAATAATGGTTAATAGACCTTTCCTCCAGGAATTTGTCCAAACCTTTTTTAAACCCAGCTACACTAACAGCTTTTACTACATCCTCCAGTAACAAATTCCAGAGTTTGATTACGCATTGAGTAAAAAACAATATTTTCTCTTATTAATCTTAAATGGGTTACATTGTGGCTTCATTGCGTGTCCTCTAGTCTTTCTACTTTTTGATGGCGTAAACAATCTACATTACCCATTCCACTCCATTCATTAATTTATACAATTCTATCATATCTTCTCTCAGCCTTCTCTTTTCAAAGTTGAAGAGACCTAACCTTTTAAGCCTTTCCTCATAGGGGTATCCTTCCATCCCCTTTACCATTTTGATGGTTTTTCACTGTACCTTTTCTAATTCAACTATATATCTTTTTTAAGATACGACGACCAAAAATGTACACAATATTCAAGGTGCAATTGAATGATACAGAGGCATTATAATATCCTTTGTTTTATTTTCCATTCCTTTCCTTATGATACCTACAGTGGTGTGCAAAAGTCTGGAATCACTTGTGAGTTTTGCGTTTTTCGTACTTTCTAACTTTTTTTTTTAAATTTTGCGTTAGCCCAGCATATTCATCTTTCTACCACGTTAAAAGGGATACATTTGGCTATTAGAGTTGACTTTTTTGCATTCCTTGCTTCCAATTTAAATACTTTACAGACACTGGGAGATAGCTACTGCGATTTTTGTGGATCCTGCGTCAAAACTGGATCGAGATTATCCAATATGCACACGTTATTTCCGACCAATCAGGAGGCTGGTTTCACTAACCAATCACAATGCAGATATCTAGCCAACAGTGCAGCTATAAAAACGCGCGGAAGTTTTGAATTTCATATGCTTTCTGGATCGACCATGAAGATGACTCGGAACCTGATATTGGAGGAGCGTGTTCGTGTGTCCTTTATGAGCGAGGAAGGATTTTCAAGCAGACAGATAGCCAGGAAAGTTGGCTGCAGTCAGAGCGCTGTTAAGATTGTACAGAAGAAAAAAGAAACGGGTTCAGTGGTGGACAAGCCTCGTTCAGGTCATCCACGAGCATCATCATCACACCAGGACCATGCACTACGACGCATTTCACTGACTAATCGCAAGTTGACCTCTCCTCAGCTACTTCGAGAGTGGTCAAACAAGAGTGAGGTCAGTGTCAGCTCATCAACAGTTGGTCGCTGTGCCTGCAGTTTGGTCTCTGGGGCTGCAAAGCATGGAATAAGCCACTGATGACTGACATATAAAGGCGCAACCGGATCGTGTGGGCGAGAAAGCACTCAACCTGGTCGACTGAAATGTGGAAAAAGGTGCTATTCAGCGATGAAAGCACCTTCTGCCTGTTTGGTAACCAGGCCCACACCTATGTGAGGAGATTTCCTGGAGAGGAATTCAAGCCTGAGTGTCTCAACCTCACTGTGAAGAATCCTTTGAAGGTCATGGTCTGGGGCTGCATGGCTGCCAGTGACATTGGACGTCTTCACATCGTCGATGGAATGGTCAACGGGGTCAAGTACATCACCATACTGCAAAGGTGCATAGTGCCATCAGCACACCAGCTGTTTCGTGGCCAGTTCCTGTTCCAAGCTGACAATACACCCTGCCATCGCTCCAGACAGGTGATCAGCTGGAAGCAGCAGAACATCATGAAGTCAATGGACTGGCCTGCCCAATCGAGAACCTGTGGCACAAGGTGGCCTTGGAAATATCCAAGAGGCATCCGACATCAAAGCATGAGCTGATTGAGTCACTCATTGCAGCTTGGAACCGCGTTGTCACCAACGATCACCTTGTCAGACTGGTTCATTCAATGCTGACAAGGTGGTCAGGTGATCAAGAACAAAGGGTGGCCCATCAAATACTGAGCCATCACTGACACATAAAAATGGCCTTTTTCAAGGCCACATACATTAATTTGAAGGAAACCTGGCGTGCGTCCATAATATTTTAAAGCATACTTACAATAATATATCGTTGGCCAACGATGTACATTACGTGATTTTCACAGAAAATCTATCAACAGGACAACTATGGGGAACAAACTCAGAAACTAAGGGCCAAACCAATACTAAAATTTGGCCCTAATAGCCAAATCTATCACTTATCATGAGATACACAGAAAATGCCACTGGGAGGAAAAAGAAATTAAGATATAAAGTCACAAAGTTGAAAAAATGTCAAATTTACAAGTGATTCCAGACTTTTGCACACCACTGTAGCATTCTATTTGCTCTCTTGGCCACTGCTGCAAACTGGGCCGAGGGTTTCAATGGATTATCCACGATGACGCCTAAATCTTTTTCCTGGATGGTGGTTTCTAAGGTGGTACTTTGCATCGTGTAACAGAAGTTTGGGTTGTTCTTTCCTAGGTACATAACTTTGCACTTGTCCACATTAAATTTCATCTGTCATATGGATGCCCAGTTTTCCAATTTTTCAAGGTCCTCTTGCAATTTTTCACAATCTTCTTGGGTTTTAACAACTTTGAATAATTTTGTGTCATCTGCAAATCTGATCACCTCACTCGTCATTCCCATTTCCAGGTCATTTATGAATACGTAAAAAAGCTGCGGGCCTATCACTGATCCCTGGGGCACTCCACTATTTACTTTTCTCCATTGAGAAAACTGGCCATTTAGCTGTACTCTCTGCCTTCTATCTTGTAACCAGTTTCTGATCCACAATACTACACTGCCTCCAATCCCATGACTTTCTAATTTCACCAAGAGTCTCTCATGAGGAACCTTGTCAAAGGCTTTCTGAAAATCCAGATAGACAAAGGTGAGCCAGTGGATATAGTATACCTGTTTATTCACACCTTCAAAAAAAAAAAAACCAACACAGATTAGTAAGACAAGACTTTCCTTGGCTAAATCCATGTTGGTTTAATGGGAAAAAGCCATGACTATATACACATGATCAGTAATTTTATTCTTTATAATGGTTTTTACCATTTTGCCCGGTACCGATCTCAGACTCACAGGTCTTTGGTTTCCCGGATCACCCCTGAAACCCTTTTAAATATTGGTGTTACATTGGCCATTCTCCACTCTTCAGGTACTACAGTTGATTTTAATGATAGTTCACAAATTACTAATATTAAGTCTGCACTCTCATATTTCAGTTCTTTCAATACCCTTGGATTTATACCATCTGATCCAGGTGATTTGGTACTCTTCGGTTTATCAAATAGTTGCAATACATCTTCATGATTTTTTGATATTTCTTTCAAATCTTCCGATACATCACCTATATATACCATTTCAGGTACGGGTAAATTCCCTACATCTTCTTCAGTAAAGACCGAAGCAAAGAATTCATTCAGTCTCTCCGCTATGGCCTTGTCTTCACTTAGCGCCCCTTTTACTCCTCTGTCATCTAATGGTCCAACTGACTGTCTCACAGGTTTTTTGCTATGAATGTACTTGAAAACTTTTTTATTATGCATTTTTGTTTCCACAGCAAGCTTTTTTTCAAATTCTCTCTTTGCTTGCCTTATCAATGATTTGCATCTAAAACTTGGCAATGCTTATGTTGTTTCCCATTTTCGTCATTTGGCTCCTTTTTCCATTTCCTGAAAGATGCTTATTTGGCCGCAACAGCCTCTCTGACCTCGCCTTTAAGCCACGCTGGCAGTTTTTTGGCCTTCCTTCCACTTTTCTTAAAGCATGGAATACATCTGTTCTGGGCTTCCAAGATAGTATTTTTAAACCATGCCCTTGCTTTATGCAAATCTTTAGCCTCTGCAGTCGGCTCCTTTTAGTCTTTTGTTAACTATTTTCCTCATTTTATCATAGTCTCCCTTTTGAAAGTTAAATGGGAGTACTGTGGATTTCCTTGCCGTCCTCCTTTCATTTATTAAATCAAATGTGATCATGCTATGATCACTATTGCCAAGTGACCCCAACACCTTTATCTCTTGCACCAGATCCTGCATGCCACTAAGGACTAGATCCAAAATGGCTTCCCCTCGTCGGTTCATGAACCAGCTGCTCCAAAAAGCAGTCATTTATTTCATCTAGAAACTTTATCTCCCTAGCATATCCTGCTGTGACACTGACCCAGTCGATACCCGGGTAACTGAAATCACCCATAATTACTGTGTTGTAACTTTTGTTTAGCTTCTCCTATTCCTTTCAGCATTTCATTATCCATCTGTTCATTCTTGCCATGTTGTCAGTAGTACTCCCCCCACTGCCTTCCCCTTTTCACATGAATTTCTATCCATAGAGATTCTACAGCATATTTTGTTTCCTGCAAAACTTTAATCCTATGTGACTCAATGCCCTCTCTAACATAGAACGCAACCTCTCCACAAATTTTATCTACAAAGGACTCACCTTTCTTCAGTTCCATGAAGTAAATGGAATACTGCCTATAACCTTGCTCTGCAGAGGGCAGGACATGATAGCTGCAACCGTAAAGAGTCACTAAAGAATTTGCCTTGAACACCTCTCACTTAGCCAGGGAGCCACAAGGAGACTCCACAAAAGCCTCCTGAAGAGATTTCACAAACTCCAGCATGTTCCCCTTTTCAAGGGATCAAACAAAGAAAAACTCCCAACTATACTCTCAAAACAAGAAAAACAAACAAAGAAACAAACAAAAAAAAAAGTGAGAATAACTCAACAAGCAAGACTGACAAGGAGCCGATAACAGCACACAACACTGTGTTAAAGGAAAAAAAGACCTCAGCCACCCCTTCTATCAATACCAACAGAGGGGACGAGTCAGTCATATGGCAAGACCAAGACAGAATTCCTGCCACAGTAGCTCTATATGAACTGTACTCAGAATGACAACAATGGTCAGAAAAAGGGCCCACTAGGCTGAAAAAATGTGGGACCACTGAGCAAAACAGCTAGAGCCACCCCCTGACAGCCTGTGCCTCAGAAAAAGTCTGCCAGATCTTGAGGGGGCTTGCTGACTCCTGCTGCCCCTTGCAAGAGGAACCTCTGTGCCTATCTTCTGAAAGCCTCTGTGGGCAAGCCTCTCTCAGGTCTTTCTAAAACAAGACCTATTTTATTTTTATTTAACAGGCTTTTTATACTGCTTTATCATTTCAGTCAAAGCGGTTTACATCATAACTTAAACTTGGCAATGTACATTAAACAGGGACATTGATAATTTTGCTTTTTCTGTGGCAATGGAGGGTTAAGAGACTTGCCCAAGGAACAAACCCTGGTTTCCTGGTTCTCAAGCCAGTGCTCTAATCATCAGGCTATTCCTCCACTCCAGACCTAAAGGGGAGCTTGCTCAGCCGCAGCTTGAACGTGGCATCAGCAGACCAATTCTGGAGCCAGAGCCAATCTCAGGCTACCACAACTGCCACCATGGCCTTAGAGGAGATCCTAGTCAAGTTACACTAGGCTTCCACCACAAACGATGCTCCAGATTCCAATCTCAATGTTGTGTGGCAATTGCTGGATCAAGCCCAGGAGCACTCAGGCCACCACATCCACCTGAGCACCCAAGGTCGAAACCATAAAAGTATTCTTGAGAAGGGTTTCTACTCTCTTATGAATCTCCTTCAGTGCAGTGCCACCTTTCACTGGAATGGTCATGTGCCTCATTCACTGCCATAACCAGGGCCGGCATCTTCTGGATCCTGAAAAGTTATTCCATCTCCCCTTGGTACAGAAGATACAGCAAGCCAGGACCAGGACCTTAGTACCCTTCAGCCTCAACTTCTGTAACTCCTACTGAGAGGACATGAGCTTTCACAGGGGCTCGGAAAGGGGGGAGATAGAGGGCCGATTCCAACAAGATAGGGTCTGCCTGAGAAATCTGTATCGGGAAGGGTATGTCGGCAATGCCCAAGAATGCTGACATCCTGAATAAGGGTAGCTAGGTCCTACCTGTGAAAAAGTTGATCATCATCTCCCTCCATGAAGGAAAGTTCACCCTCCTCCCTGTCTCCAATGAGCAAATCATCTTATCCCCAGTGCTGGGGATAAGGTTGGCTCCCAAAGGAACAAACAGGCAAAAAAGAATGGATGGAGGTGCTTAACCTCCTTACCTCCAGAGGGAGAGACTTTGGATGGCCTCAAGTCCCCCATCAGATCCCCATGAGGGAGCTACCAGAGACTGAAAACAACCTGTAAGATGTTTCAGGAGTTACTGCTCAAAGCCAGCCAAAAATTTGGTCTTAGGACCCTGAAAGACCTTCAGGGGTCTACCTACTTAAAACTGTGGCTGCCTCAACATTCTCCCCTTCAGCTGGAACCATGCAGGCATCCAAGATGGCCACTGTTCCCACTGGTAGGAAAACCACAGGAGATGCAGCAGAATCAGCATCTGGCACCAGCCCCCCTTTACTTTTTCAGCTTTCCTTTTGGAAAAAAATCATGTCTTCCTTTTATATTTACTTTTCTAACAAAAAGGTTTGTTGCGCTTAGAATATCTCCTTCAGATTTGCCCACTCTTAGCTGAATGAAAATTTCTGAGGGAAGCAAATGGCTCCTTGAGGTATTCCACCATCTTTGCAAAGTTAGGTTTTCCTTAAGCTTAGGATCCTCACTTTTGAGTGCGCTATCTTCACCTGCATACTAATACTACTACTTATCATTTATGTAGTGCTACTTGGCATACACAACACTGTACAGCCACATGTAAGAGACCGTTCCTACTTAGAGCTTTTAGTCTAGGCAAGACAGACAATACAACAACTGGAGATGAGGATACGTCGAAGAGAATGGTAAGGAAACACATAGGAGGTGAACAGGAGGCTGAGGGTATCCTAAAATTGAAAAAGATCACCATCTGGGGATCACTGCACACCAGATGGAAAAAGGCAAGCCAGTTGATATGGCAAATCTGGATTTTCAGAAAGCCTTAAAGACATTCACACTACACTTTCTCCATGAAAGATGCTTTAGGAAATTAAAAATCTCAGGGATAGGAAGCAATGTCCTATTATGGTTAAGGAAACAGAGAAAACAGAGTGGTTTCAAATGGCTAATTTTCTCAGTGGAGGAAGGTGAATAGTGGAGTACTCCAGGAATCTGTACTGGGATTGGTGTTTAACATCTGAAAATGGCAACAAGCAAGGTCATTAAGATATTAAATCATATATGGCTCATGAGGAATTAATTGCAGGCGGCCTTGAGAAATTAGGAATCTAAATGGCAAATGAAATGCAATGTGGACAATGCAAAGTGATGCACATAAGAAAGAATAACCCAAATTATAGCTACACAATACTAGGTCGTACATTAGCAGCCACCATTCAGAAAAAAACAGTCAACGTTAGCAATACGCTGAAATCTTCTACCCAGTGTGCCACAGTTGCCAAAAAAAAGCAAACAACATTAGGAATTATTAGTGAAGAAATAGAGAATAAAACAAAATATATCACAATGCCCCTGTATAGCACCATAGTCTCACTGTGCCTCGAGTATTATGTGCAATTCTGTTTACGGCATCTCACAAAAATATATATCAAAATTAGGAAAAGGTACAGAGAAGGGCAACCAAAATGATAAAGAGGATGGAAAAAGTCTCTATGAGAAAAGAGGCTAAAGCTCTTCAACATGGAGAGTTGATGGCTGAAGGGAGAAAGGATACCGATATATAAAAACCAAAGAGAAGTGGAACGGAGCAGGTAGAGACTAATTGATTGTTGACTCTACAAAAAAAAAATAGGACTAGAGGAAATGACATAAAGCTACAACGTAGTATATTTAAAACTGACGGAACAAATATATTTTTTTTTCCAACACATTGTTAGGTTTTAGGACTCCTTAATAAATGATGTGGTAAAAACAGTATCCTGTCCATAAACTATTAAGATAGAGCTGAGTTATCCTGGAGATAAATAGCATGGAACCGGCTATTTTGGGGAACGTGCCAAGTACCTATAACCTGGTTTGGCCACTGTTGGAAACAGGATACTAGACTTGTTGGATTTTTAGTTGGACCAAGTGTGGCAAATCTTATGCTTTTAAAGCAGGAGGGAGAAAGACATAAGCCGGCTCAAGATTTGACCAGACAATCCCACCAGCCAAATTGCGGCCTATAGGGTACGTTTGCCACCGCCGGGAAGATCCCGAAGGCCCAGCTGTGTTGGGAGCAAAGGGCTCCGCCTTTCTACCCGAGACTACTTACAATCCTGCTGATAACGACAGCACTTGTAGGAAGACTAGGCCGCAGACCGCTGTCTGTCCCGCCCCTCACACGGCCACCATTTCCGGTTACGTCACAGCACCGCGCAGCATTGTGGGAAGAGAGCCTTAGCACTATGAGTTCTCAGAGCTGGAGGTGGGCGGGGCGTTTAACTTTCTGTTTGCAGCATTCTGGAACCATGGGGTCTTTAGTTACCATGGCAGCCGACCGGAAAGGGAGAGAAAGAATGATAGGTGTGGATGGAAAGGAGAAGGTCGGTGGTGACAGTCGAGGGGGATAAAGTGAAGAGAGTGTGGTGTGAATGTACACCAGTAGCCATCCTGATCAGAGGTTTCAGACAGAATATTGTATTCAGTACAAACGGCAAGGTTTTAATTCGTAGCTTCCGGAGTAAGCGATCCAGAAAGGCGCTGAAAGTCCCAGCTGTATATTCAAGCTTTGTTGTTTGTACTGAATACAACATTCTACCAGAGACTCACCGCTTTATGACTCTATAAGCTGCATGGATTTGGCAGGTAGTTGCTTCGTAGGGATCCCCAATTTAATAACATGTACATAAAATGTAACAATGACCCACTATTAAACACTAACTAACTCTCACTCACAACACTGTAAATAGTTCAAGGTTAATTGTACTTGTTGTTACGTTTCTATAGCTTGTTGAGTTATATTGTTGCAGTTCCTTGTAAAACAGCACACCTCTCAGGTCCTGTTAATTTATTGCTCACTGTAAACAGCTTTGAATTTTAGAAAAGCAGTATAAAAATACATTAAAATAAAATAAATACAAATGCATATGTGCAGAGTGAGGTGTGGGGAGAAGAGGGGTGTGCTGTGTTTGGGTAAGGGGGTGGCTGGTTGGAGGAAGGCATTACATCCCACACTTGCACCCTATACTCCACCTCCCCACCTCCCCCCCTCCCAACTACCCCTAAGTTATCCCTCCACTTGCCCTATTTCATGCAGTCACTCTTATGTTTTTTCATTCCCGTCCATTCATATGCCCCTCTTACCACCCACTTTCTCCCAACCTCACTTGCTATCACTCACCACCCACCATGCTGTCCCTTCCCCACTCACTCCAAAGATTTCTTACCGCCTTGCTCCCCCCTCCCCCCCAGGTCAGCTACCATAGCAGCAAAGAGGCATATGGCACCAAGGTGCAGGAAATAGAGAGTTAATTCCCTCCACCCAGGAAATAGAGAGTTAATTCCCTCCACCCCCATGCAGGACCCCCAGGATGAAAACTCACCTCTTTCGATCTTCACTCACCTGATCTCCTTTGTGTTTCCTTTCCAGTCCCCCTAGATGTATCCTGTATCTACAGCTAATGTGTTGTCTGTCTTGACTAGATTGTAAACTCTGATGAGCAGGGACTGTCTCTCACATGTGTCTCTGCATCGCTGCAAACATCTTGTAGTGCTGTACAAATGCTCAGTAGTAGTATAACACACAGAGGATTAGTTGCTTCAATGGGTCACTGAGAGATGGTATATCAAATATAATAAACTAAATTACATTTCTCTGTTTCCCACAATGCTTTGTAACACTGTAACGTAATTGGAAAATTATAGCTCTGTAAGAGGGGAACAGACAGTGCAGAGTTGAGATTAAAACTCTGAATCCTAAATTGACCTGAGTCAACCTGGAAGAAGCAGAGCAGTAGGGTGCAGCTAGGCAGTAGAGCTCTCACTACCACTACTAATACTGTCAGTAAGTATATTCAAGGGCCTTAAAACATGGCTGTTCTGTATCCTGACTTTGGAGGTAAGATCATCTCAGTATGAGAGTAGCCTGAAGTGGGGGAGTGGCTTAGCGATTAGAGCTATGTATCAAACAGAACTCTCAAGGGGCTAGCATGTAAAGCAAAACTATGTTTTGCATATGTTTTGTTTTTTGGGGTAGTTCTTTTTTAGTTTTGCTTAGCGATTAGAGCAGCAGATTGAAAGCCAGGGTTTACTGGCACTCCTTGTGGTCTTGAGCAAGTCATTTAACCCTCCATTGCTTCTAGTACAAACTTAAGATTACTATCCCCTCCAGGGACAGTGAAATGCCTACTGTACCTGAATGTAAAGTACCTTGAACTATTACTGAGAAGGTATGAGCTAAATGCAAATAAATAAGCAGACCCCCATAATCAGACATTAGAAGCCATGGCTCCTCTGAGGTCTTCAGCTGGTGGGGGCCTGGAAATGTCCCTGGAACTTTTCATTTTCATAGAAGTGGTGGTAATAAACAAGCAGTGCAGGCTGCTGAACGACCATCCCCCCTCCCTCCCTCCCCCCCCACACAGTGGCTCAGAGCCCTCCTCTCATCTCTCCTTCCCTATTCTCCTCCACCCCATGCTGAGAATTTCCCCTTCCCTAGCACCACCCGCCCAAGGTATTCAACATTTTATTAGTAGTAGTATTATATTTAGTACATGCCTTTCCAGGAGAAGATCAAGGCAAGTTACATTCAGGTACAGTATGTCCCCAAAGGACTTACAATCTAAGTTTGTACCTGAGGCAAGGTTAAGTGGCTTGCCCAAGGCCATAAGGAGTGTCAATGAGATCTTCCCTCCCTTTGCCCCCCCCCAACCAGGTGTAAAGCATCTCCCCCTCTTCTCTAGTCCCCTCTCTCAATGGAGCCAGCATCTTCCCTCCCATTACACCTCTGTAGCCCAGTATCTTCCCTCCCTTTCCCTAGCCCACCCCATCCCCACTCTTGCCCCTGCAAGCTATCCAGCATCTCCCTTTTCTATTCCCACCCCTACGGTGTCCAGCATCTCATCTCCCTTTCCATAGCTGCCCTCCACTTTCCTAGTTCCTCCAAGGTATCCAGCATATAATTTCCCTTTCTTTAGCAGGCCCCTCCCCCCACAGTGCCCAGCATCTCATCTTCCTTTCTTTAGTCCCTCCCCCCCCCCCCCCGCCATCACTAAGATGGCCGGCACATCATCTCCCTTTCCCTAGCCCCATTTTTGCCCTCCCAAGATGTCCAGTACCTCATCTTTCCTTCCCTACCCCACCTCAAGGTATCCAGAATCAAATGCCTCCCCAACATCCATTTGCCTCGTTGCCAGCAGCATATTACTTCTGTTTTCTCCTCTACAAAGCTGCTGCATAAAGGTAGTGTGGCTCCTAAAGGGCAGGAGAGTAGCATCCACTAGAAAAGATACAGAGAAGGGCAACCAAAATGATAAAGGGGATGGAATGATTCTCCTAGGAGGAAAGGCTAAAGAGGTTAGACTCTTCAGCCAGGAGAAGAGACAGCTGAGGGGAGATATGATCGAGGTCTATAAAATTCAGAGTTGAAACTCTCCACCCAATGTGCAGCAGCAGCCAAGAAAGCAAATAGAATGCTAGGAATCATAAGAAAAGGAATGGGGAATAAAAACAAGGATATTATAATGCCTCTGTATCGTTCCATGGTGTCACCGCATCTTGAATATTGTGTGCGTTTCCGGTCACCGTATTTTAAAAAGAATATAGCAGAATTAGAAAACGTACAGAGAAGAGCCACCAAAATGGTAAAGGGAATGGAAAAATATCCCTATGAGGATAGGTTTAAAAGGTTAGGGCTCTTCAACTTGGAAAAGAGATGGCTGAGGAGATATGATATTTATTTTATTTATAGGCATTTATATACCGCTTTGTGCAAGTGTAATCTAGGCAGTGTACATTCAGGTATGGTATATATTTCCCTTATCCCCCGAAGGGCTCACAATCTATGTTTTGTACTGAGGCAATGGAGGGCTAAGTGGCTTGCCTAAGGCCACAAGGAGTGCCTCTAGAACTAGAAGCCCCAGTCCCTCCAGCCCAAGGTTGCTGCCCTCCAGCGGGATTCAATCCCCCATTCGGAGGCAACTTGCCCCAACCACTAGGCTACTCCTACCTCTTATAAATTACTGAATGGAGTGGAACAGTCTTGAAGGACTACCAAAAGGGACTGCTACAGCTGGAAAAAGATCTGCACTTGTAAGTATTTGTCTTCTGGGAAATACTCTAAGTTTTGGGGAAAAGTGATTTTTTATTGGTTAAAGCTGATAAATCTGTCTATTTTAGAATTCAGTGTTTTTGCCGAGTCAATCAGGTCTTAGTACCACCAGAGAGCTTTTCATTTAATTCAAATCATAGTACAGCTTAGCATAGAAAGTAAAATAAAGTAAATAGTCCCTGAGTAGAAAGAAAGAAATTGTTTCTAGAGAGCTTTTTATTTAAATCAAATCAGAATACAGTTTAGCATACAAAGTAGAACAGAGTAAATATTCTGAGTAGAAAGAAATATATTTGTTCTAGAGACCTTTATAAAGAGGTGTTCCAGTTAAGAGGCAAAAGATCTGTGAAGTTATCTTAAATAGGTGTTAAAGCCAAGTGACAGATCAAAGGGGCAATTTGAAAGGTGGCCTCTATCAAACCAAGGGCTGTGTGAATCACCCAGGATATTGCTAAGACATTACCTTAGAAGCACCAATCAGGGCATTATCTAGCAAACCAGCTTTTATTAAGTCTTCTTTCCCTCCCACCCACCTCAGGTGTAAATTTAGCTGTATAGGCTCTTAAACCTTTTAAAAGGAAGGAGGTGTTCAAATTCACTTTCAGGTTCAGCTGTTTATCCTCATCAAGAATAGATTAATTAAGGACCTGACATTAATTAATTTTGAGGTGAACAAAGTCTATTAACATATTAGGTATAGTTGTATTAGTACAAGTATCCCCAGCAAACATAAGTAAATAACTTAAATAGCTAAACAAAACTTTAAAACTAAGATGCAGACAATAGTCCAGCAGCGAGATAGCTGCTATGCAGTCTTTTGAACTGAGTATCACATGTATTATTTTCTCCCAGTTGGTAAGGGGTCTTATGTGTGCACTAGGTGCAAGGAGCTCTTTGCTTTCAGGGAACGAATCTGATCTCTGGAGGCTAGAGTAGCAGACTTTGAGGACATAAAGAAGATAGAGAGGTATATAGACGAGACCTACAGGGGCATAGTACTAAAAAGTTCCAGCTCCAGACTGGCAGTCTCCCTCTTGCCATGGAGGAGAGAGGTTACATGACAGGAAAGCATCACTATGGTGTGGTAGGAAGTGATTCTGTAACTAGGTCCTGTCCTCCAGGTGATGTAAAACCCTTTCATACTGAGGAGGTTTCTTCAGGGCCATGTGCCTATGAGGGAAGGATTAGGATAGCCGTTATAGTTGGTGATTCGAGCATTAGGCATGTAGATAGGTGGGTGGCTGCTAGACATGAGGATCGCCTGGTAACATTCCTGTCTGGTGCGAAGGTAGCAGACCTCACCTGTCACTTGGATAAGGTTTTAGATAGCTCTGGGGAGGAGTCTGTTGTCTTGGTACATGTTGGTACCAATGAAATAGGAAAGTGTGGGAGGGAGGTTCTGGAGGCCAAATTTAGGATTTTAGGTAGGAAATTGAAATCCAGAAATTCCAGAGTAGCATTCTCTGAAATGTGTCCCCTTCCACGCACAGGACCCAAAAGGCAGGCAGAGCTCTGGAATCTCAATGCATGGATGAGACGATGGTACAAGGAAGAGGGTTTTGGATTTGTTAGGAACTGGGAGCATTCTGGTGGAAGGAAGGGCTTTTCCAAATGGATGAGCTTCACCTTAACTGTGATGGAACCTGGCTGCTGGCATTAACCTTTAAAAAGGAGATAGAGGGAGAGAACAGCCTGGTGCGGGAGCAGCCACGGTATTTTTCTCTGCCGCGGAGCAAGTGGCTGGTTGGAGCCGGGTGCCTGCCGAGTCAGCTGCAGGCAGAGAGTGGCCGCCGCTGGAGTGGAGGACCCCCCACAAGCCCTACAAAATGCAGCCGGTGTTGAGTATTGCTGGTGAGAGAACAGCCTGGTGCGGGAGCAGCCGCGGTATTTTTCTCTGCCGCGGAGCAAGTGGCTGGTTGGAGCTGGGTGCCTGCCGAGTCAGCTGCAGGCAGAGAGTGGCCACCCCTGGAGTGGAGGACCCCCCACGAGCCCTACAAAACGCAGCCGGTGTTGCTGGTGAGAGAACAGCCTGGTGCGGGAGCAGCCACGGTATTTTTCTCTGCTGCGGAGCAAGTGGCTGGTTGGAGCCAGGTGCCTGCCGAGTCAGCTGCAGGCAGAGAGTGGCCGCCCCTGGAGTGGAGGACCCCCCACGAGCCCTACAAAATACAGCGGGCCTACACGCGGCTGCGTGTCTGCGGCCTGCGGGGTCGCGTTCTAAGGGGCGTGTTACAAGGGGCAAGTCTTGCTCCTTGTGTGCTCCTTTGGTGCTTCTTTGGTGGTTTAGGAGTGCCAGCAGTTGTCCGTTTGTCCATGGGGAAACGGAAGGCAAAGTCATCAGCCAAGGCACCGTTAGGAGAGGGAGGTAAGGTGTCTGGTCCCATGGACAAACATGTTACTGCCCTTCCACTTGCCAGCCAGTCTCTGGATGGGGTTTCTTTGAGCCCGGACATCCGGACACCACCTCCCTTCCCTCAGCCTGCTCATTCGTCCACTCCATTGAAGTCACCTTCATTAGTTGTATCTCCGGTATTAGTCCCTGTGGACCCTGCTACATCTGATAATGATTTTTTACCACTTAAAAGTGAGGTGACTCTTTCAGATATTTGGTCAATGCTTCAGAAAATTGAAACACGTCTGACTACTACTGTTACTTCTTTATGTAATTTTTCACATGATGTTGTCACAAAGGTTAAAGTAATTGATGATCAAATGACCGATTTTGTGGGCTCCCTGACCCTGGTGGATTCTCAACTCCAATTGTATAAAGATTCTCATCTTGGTTATCTTAAAGATACTTCCTCTGTCTCTTATCAATTGGAGTTGCTTGAAAATCACCAGCGTGCTAGGAACCTCCGTTTTCTAAATTTTCCATCTACTCACTTGCTTTCGCCTGAGATTCTATTGAAAAAGTATTTGTCTGAAATTTTGCATTTTGATGACTCTGTAGATATTGTGCAAATGTATTGTTTTTTTCCTAAGGTTGGGACCTCGGGTCAGGCCAAGGGTGATTCTCCTTTGGTTGACTCGGTGGGTCCTAATCTCACAGAGTTTTTGCAGGATTCGCTCGATATCATCCCAAAGCGGTGTACTTTGGTGGTGACCTTTGGGTCTGAATCACTTAAATTGAAAATTATTCGTGCTTATTTCAAGTGCAAAGATATGTTGTTTTGTGGATATAAATTACAGGTTTTCCCAGATGTGGGTAGGGTCACCCAGGCTCGTTGGAAGCAGTTCCTCGAGCTCAGAGCTAGAGTGGTGGCTCTGGGGGCTTCTTTTTTCTTGAAGTTTCCTTGTCGCTGTTTAGTAACTTATGAAGGCCATGATTATGCTTACATTGATGTGGCTTCTTTACGTCAGTTTCTTGTGGATAAGGAGGGTGTTGGTGGGCAGGAGGGTGTTTAGGTGGGTTGGCTTATTTGTTTAGTTCCCTGATTTGGAGTTTATTAACTCCTTTTTTCTTCTATTAGATTTCTTGTCTCCCTTTTGGGGAGTAAAGTGGTTCTTTCTCTCCCTTGATGTGTCTTGTATAATGGGTATGGTATTTTGCTCTTGAATGTATTATTTATTGACTGGTATTCTTCTCTTGTAATTTATTTCTGCATTTGAGAAAATCTAAATAAACAATTAAAAAAAAAAAAAGGAGATAGAGAATCTTTTTAATTAGTTAATAGGGGAATCTGACAGGAGCCCAGGAGTGCATGGTTCGGAAGGATGTATCCTTGAAGGATACTAGCAAAAGAGGAAAGTTAGGGCATCCTTTCAGAGAGTCTCTATAAGGATAAAAGGACAGATGTCCTTCAGAGCAGACAGAGCTGAAAGATTCCAAATTACTCGTCTATTGATAATCAGATTAATATGAATAAAATATAACCTCTAAAATGCCTGTATGCAAATGCTAGAAGTCTAAAAAATAATATGGGAGAATAAATAGCACTAAATGACAGGTTAGATATGATTGGTATCTCAGAAACCTGATGGAAGGAAGACAACCAATGGGACACTATAATATCTGGGTACTGTGATGAAGCTGACACCACTGAACCTATGGAGTTAGAAAAAAACACTGATTCTGTTAAAGAATCAGACATGTGTAGAGTGCAGTTAGGTAGAAGGGCAGCTAGAGGGAGCAAGCAAGGACTCTCATGAGGAAAGCTGACACGCCCTAGAGTAGAGGAGGCAAAGCCTAATTCAAAGAGTAATCAAACACACCTGTTTAGAATACCAGGAACTTTAGCTGAGGAATGCTCTTATAAGCAGTCCCCAAATAGGAGAGAGGAAAGAAGCCCTCAGGAAAGAAGTCTTCAGAAGGGAAGTCTTCCAGGGAGAGGAGCAGAAAGCGTTGTTGCTGTAGAGAGGAGGAGAGCTCCTACTGATACTGAGGAGAGAGAAAGCAGAAGGCTCCAATTACAAAAGGAGAGGCAGCTGAACTGGAAGTCCTAACAGGGAAAATACAAGTTCCAGGAAGGACAGTCTCATATTGGAGAGCCCCAGAGAGAGGTCTTCAGAGGAGACAGAGAAAGCAGGAGAGTGCCTTGCAGACGATACGCTGGAGATCCACAGCTCAGAGAGCCGAGGTACAGTTAGAATTCCTTTCCTAGATCTGAGCCAGGTCTTAGAGAAGTCAGGGAGCCGTGGCTATAGCAAACCTAGTTGGCAGAAGGTGTGGAAACCTGTACAGGAAGTACTAGCCAAAGAGCACATTACCTGTTTGCCAGAACAAGCAGAGCAGGGCTGGCAAGTCCTGGAGAGAACCACTGACGTATTGCCAGGCATACCGAAGGGAAACCCAGGCTTAGCAATTAACGTAGCAGAGCCAGAGGCTATGCAATTGGACTTTGTGAACCAGAATTAGCCCAGTCTGAATGTCCTATGGACTGTACACTATGTATTGCAGGGAGTGTGGAATCCCTACCTGAAGTATAGTGGCTAGGACATACTTGAAAACACTGTGTGCTTAAGCTGAAAAGAAGAAGCTTTGACTTTGATTTATTTGACCTGTTTGTTTGCTTTCAACCTGCCTAAGTAACAAGAACTGTGAAACACGTATAACAGTTTGGACTTTGTAAATGTTTGGTGATAATCCAGAATAAAGTGAAACCTATTTGCTTTCATTTGGAAACCTTTTGTGCTGTACGGGAATAAAACCCTTTACCTTATGTGGCAAGGAGAGAGTAGTGCCACCTAGAAAAGCAGGAAACATTGAAGGTTTTACCTTGGCTGGGGGGATGGGCACATTAGAAAACACTTGTCAGAGAAAACCCAGGGTTAGAAGTTCACAGCAGAAAAACCCCAGGGTTGATAGTCAGTGGGCCAAAACTAGTGTTGAGTCATTCCCACGTTACACACCAGATAGGAATCAGAGAAGCAGGTACTCGGGGGAGGAGCCTGCAAGGGAGTTCCCTGGTCACGTAGCTGCTTGTAAAGAAGGGCAGACAGAAACGGAAGGGAGAAGGGAGAGAGAGAGAGAAGAGCAGAGGAAGAGAATCACCTGTCTTACCAGCACGAGGATTCTGAACCTGACTGGAACAAGGCTCCCAGGCTCTATGCTGAGAGGAAGGGAAGACCTGAAGCCAGATTCGCTCCCCAGGAGAAAGGGAAATACTGCTGCTCTCCAGGAAGAAATACTCACAGGCCAGGCAGTTGCTGTTGCGAGGCCCAGAGATACACTGCTAGTGCAGTGAAACCACAATGCAGGTTAGTGGGCAAGCTAAACCCTGTATTTGAAAGAAGCTTAAAGAAGCCACAAGAAGGCAGAACTTTTACCCAGGCAAAACCCTTGCTGGAACCTAGATGCAGGCATTGCTCTGCTAGGGAAGCTTCCAAAGCAAGAACTTTTTATAGAGCCCGAAGGAGGTCTGACCTGTCCTCTGATTACAGCTCAGAAGAGGGTTTTATTTATAGAAGGCCTGTATGTAAAACTGTGCAAGTTAAGCATCAAACCAGGAGAAAGCCTAGGCCCAAAACTGAACACAGGGATAGTTCTTCAGATGAGGAGGAGATTACCTGTAGACATTTACATGAAAGGAAAGGAACTTTTAAACCACGGCTTTTGAAACCCCATGAGCTTTTACTTAAAGGGGAGAAACCTATTAGGTGGCCAAGACTGAAGAAACTGTTAATGTATGGGACTAATACCATTCCAGTTAAGAGTCCAGAACCGCTACCCGAGAGTCCTCCAGAGAGCATGGAAATTGACTCTTTCAAAGGGGATTCAGATCCTTCAGTCACTGCCATGGAATGTGATTGTTGCACTGTATGTGAATAACTGTTAAGAGGGAAAATACCTTTTGTAAGAGCTAAGAAGAAAAGCTTGTTTAAAAGACTTTATTTTTGACCTGGCAAAGTTTGCATATATTTTCTTTGGGAGGAGTATCCCTACTTTTGTTTTCCTGTGGACATTACCTGTTGTGAGTCTCTGAGAACCCAAATAAAAATCTGTGATCTTTAACCAACGGCTCAACTACAAATTCTTATACAACCTCAAGGTTAAGGTGCAGCGCCTCCTGCTGTCAAGCTATCTGGCACAGGGGCGGGGCTCACACTTACCACTTATATTGGCATTCACAACTATTCATTACCAAGAGGTGAACTACTAGTCCCAGAATCCCTCTGGGCAAAAGACGTTTCTCACTTCAAGAAAGAAATAAATGTCCAACCTGACCTCCAAACACGTTGCCAAAGAGAGGGGCTGTGATAGTACAAACTATATCGCAATGACAGAGTAAATCAAATTGGTGGAGGGGTTGCACTCTGTGTTAAAGAGGGCATTGAGTCACACAGGATTAAAGTTTTGCAGGAAGCAAAATACACTGTAGAATTTCTATGGATAGAAATTCCATGTAAAAAGGGGAAGGCAATGGCAGTGGGGGTGTACTACCAACCCCCTGGCCAGAATGACGAAATGCTAAAATAAATCAGGGAAGCTAACAAAAGTTACAATGCAATAATAATAAGGGTGATTTCAATTACTCTGGTATTGACTTGGTCAGTATCATGGCAGGACATGCCAGAGAGATAAAGTTTCCAGATGAAATAAATGACTGCTTCTTGGAGCAGCAGGTTCATGAACCGACAAGAGGGAAAGCTATTTTGGACCTAATCCATAGTGGCATGTAGGATCTAGTGCAAGAGATAAGGGTTGTGGTGAGGAGAGCTCCCAGGAAGAGATGGAAGTGGAGGAAAACCCTGTTTTTCCCTTTAAAACAGGTGACAGTTCACTTGTGCACAGTGCTTGCAAGAAAAAAACTCAGCTCTCTGCTAAGGCCAGGCCACGCCCTAGTTCAGACAGGGAGCCAAGCTTGCTCAGTGATTGGTCACACCTGTGCAAAGGCAAGGGAGTGCCCGGCAGCAAACAGCTTTTAAAAACACATTCAGAGCAGAGAGAGAGAGAAGCACATGGAGGAGCAGCACACGGACACGAGAGAAGGGAGACACACACACAGGAGACGCAGCAGAGAGAGCCAGAAGGAGAAACTCTGAGAGATCCTGGAAAGGGAGAAAGGTTCCAAGGAAACTTTCAAGAGAGTGACTATCTGGGAAGCAGTGGAGAAAGACACCAGAAGGCTGAGTTCCATAGCCTGAAAGATATCAGGAGGAAAGGAATCAGTAGTTGTCTGAGAGACCCTCCCCAAGGTAAAGCCAGCACATTCAGAGCTAAACAGCTTGCAGGAAAACAGTTTGCTACAGCTAGTGTCCAGGAGCCTGACCTAACATCTTCATCTGCTAAGAGCTGGGTGGATAGTTTGACATATGGAGAAAACAGAAACCCAGATAAGAGCAGAGAAACTGAGCTTTTAACACTAGAAGCATTAAGAAAACTGTTTGTAGAAAGGAAGCTTTACCCTCCCAATACCAGTGTACCTTCTCAGGGTGATTTGCTGTGGAAACAGTTCCAAGAGTTTTTAGAAGACAGGAAGTCTGGGAAAGTGTATAAAACTGGTGAACGAGAAAAGTACCCAGTATCCATAGAAGATATGCAGTTGGATTCTTGTATGCCAGAGTCTGACTCAGAAATATCACCAATGGATTGCTCTTTTTGTCTCAAGGAGAATTAAGCATTGTTAAACAGGGTTGAAAGACTGTGAAACAATATAGCTTCTAATTCTTATGACTGCAAAGAGTTGAGAAAAGCCAAGAATGTGTTTTACTACGTATATGAGCTTCTGAAGCCCAGGAGCTGTCGTCAGTAAAACTTTGGTTGGGAAAAGAAAACAGCAGCTGTGAAACGTTTACCTTGTTATGTTGAATGACCACCAGGAGCTGTGCTCTGTAAAGGTTTATTTGAATGAAAGCTGCTGCTCAGTGAAAGAAGCCTTTTTGTTGCATTTTTCTCTGTTATCCTGATTTACTCTTATGTTGGAGAAGCATCCTTTTTGCATTTGTGTTTTGAGCTTTAATGCCTTGGGAATCCTACAAAAAATAAATTTCTTGCTGCCTTAAACCACCGGACTCACAACTACATTTGTCTTTATATAAGTAAGCCAACTACAAGTCCCAGAATTCCTGGGGACAAACAAGGGAAGCTTTATTTAAAAAGGACATTATAAGGCTGTTCTATGCTTGTAAGCCCGGGCCCAAGCTAGGGCATCGCAGGGTGTTGGGGCCACTTGGCAATAGTGATCATAGCATGATCACATTTGATTTAATAAATGAAAGAAGGACGGCAAGAAATCCACAGTACTACCTTTTAACTTTGAAAAGGGAGACTACAATAAAATGAGGAAAACAGTTAAGAAAAAAGTAAAAGGAGCAGCTGCAAAGGTTAAAGATTTACACCAAGCATGTGCGTTGTTTAAAAATACTATCTTGGAAGCCCAGACCAGCTGTATTCCATGCTTTAAGTGGAAGGAAAGCCAAAAAAACTGCCATTATGATTTAAAGGTGATGTCAGAGAAGCTGTTGTAGCCAAAACATTATCATTGGGAAAAGGAGCCCAGTGACAAAAACTGGAAACAACATAAGCACTGGCAAGTTAGATGCAAGACATTGATAAGGCAGGCAAAGACAGAATTTGAAAAAAAGTTTGCCGTGGAAGCAAAAATGCATAATAACTTATTCAAATACATTCGTAGCAAAAAACCTGTGAGAGAGTCAACTGGATCATTAGATGATAAAGGGGTAAAAGGGGCACTAAGAGGGGACAAGGCCATAGTGGAGAGACTGAATTAATTCTTTGCTTCCGTCTTTACTGAAGATAATGTAGGAAAGTTTCCCATGCCTGAAATGGTATATAAAGGTGATGCATTGGAAGAATTGAACAAAATATCAATAAACCGGGAAGATGTATTACAATTATATGATAAATTGAAGAGTAACAAATCACCTGGACCAAATGGTATACATTCAAGAGTGTTCAAAGAACTAAAATATGAGATTGTAGATTATCATTAAAATCATCTGTAGTACCCAAAGATTGGTGAATAGCCAATGTAACGCCAATTTTTAAAAAGGGGTAATTGGGGAAACTACAGACTGGTGAGCCTGACATCAACACTGGGTAAAATGGTAGAAACCATTATGAAGAACAAATTTACTAAAGATGTAGATAGTGTCAGACGGCTGCCTAGGGTGAGAACTTACACAATCTTGACGATGCATATATTCATATGATTCTTGCAAGGTATTGTGGGTAATGTAGTTCATTCACTCCCAAACACAGCTGAAGACAATAATTGAGTTGTGTAACCAGTGGTAAAGCCAATAAAATACTTCTTTTATTGATGGGGTTTAATTCACCCAGCACAAGTATGCTTGGTAGCAATATAAATGAGGTTACTTGCTTGCAGTGTTTAAATGGATAACATAAAGTCACAAAGCAAATCAGAAAACAACCTTCAGCTTGTCAGGCAATTAGCTAATGTTTTCTTAGCAAATAATTACCAAATGAAAAAGGCACAAAGAAATAAATGAACTTTGCTTGTTAGGTTAACTTCTGCTTATTTTCCAGCAGTGATTCTCCCTTGCTCACACACACAATCAGGTGCAGCTTTAATTACTATCAATTGTCCAGCTGAAACCCTTTAGCTGGCTGGCTGCTACTGTGTGAACCCAAAATCCTGCTTTAGGAGTTGTTTGCAGTGGAATAAGGAACAAAGTTAGGTTTCTTTGTGATGGCTGAGGTGTTTGCTCACAGAAAGCTAGCAATAGCACTTGGATAAAGAACAGTCCATGTAATCAATAGTTTCATCTGCTGTATCTCCCCCTTCATCAATCAGCATAGGGTCACTATCATACATTGACACAGACGAGTCTTTCCATAAGGCACTATCATGAGAATGCTTATTCCCTTGCTGCCATTCACTATTATAGATAGGGTCTGGATCAGTGTTCATACCTGAGCCTCTCCTGCTATCATAATTCCTCTCTGTATAGCCTGGCCAGTATGTAATCCAGTTCTGACGTCCAGCCTTCCAATCTTGATCCCTGGACACTGGATCTTTCCTCACATACCTTCTGGCATAGGTCTGAAAGTCCTTTCCACGTGCAGTCTTCTCTCTTCCAGGTAGCCACTGGTGATTCCTATCTCTGCCATTCCATTCCTCTGGCTGACTCCAGTCCAATGGACTCTG
The DNA here is from genome assembly GCA_033557465.1 of Ichthyophis bannanicus. Taxonomy (NCBI): domain Eukaryota; kingdom Metazoa; phylum Chordata; class Amphibia; order Gymnophiona; family Ichthyophiidae; genus Ichthyophis; species Ichthyophis bannanicus. The sequence continues at coordinate 234,481,765 of CM066042.1, forward strand.
CTGGCATTTGGAATACCTCCCAGTATGGGTACTGCCTTGGACACTCCCAGACCTTCCAATAGCCTTTCTTCTCTTCCTTCCAGAGAGTTTCCTTCTCTCTCTATCCGCTTGGCTTGGCTTCTGCTTCTCGAGATGATGTTGGTGCTTGAGCTTGAAGCTGTTGCTGTATCTGTGTCTGAAGCTGTTATCTGAAGAATAAGCTCTATTCTTATTCTGTCCTAATGTGTGCTCCTCCCTAACACAGCGCAGCTGTGTTGAATCAGGCCCTGCCCTTTGAGATGAGTGCTTAGGGATTACCTCATAGCTCTCTTGATTGCACACACGTTTTCTCACTTCAGCCCCTCTCATGGCTGCTGGAAACCTGGTGCATTCTGGGACTGGTAGTCTTTTATGTGAAAACTCTGTTTTCTTACTTCTACCAAAACTGACAGGTTGCTTGTTCAGAGTCACATCATCTTTTCTATAGCTCCTACCTGAGCTATGATAAGCTTCCTTATCACATACCCCCCTGTTTAAGTTATTACGGACTGGTTTTACTGGTGAAACTGCTTCTCTACAGTCCGTAATACCTATGAGAGTGTTATCTTCTTGAAGCTCACTTACTTCCTGACTGGGTTCAGGGTCATTATTTACAGGCCTCTCCTTCCAAGACTTAAGTACATTAATATGGTAGGTCTGCCTACGTCCTCTTGCATTTTCTACCATATAAGACACTGGGCTTACTTGTTTAACAACCTTCCATGGCCCTTTCCACTGTACCTCAAATTTTGGAGCAGTTCCTGCTACTTGAACCAAAACCTTTTCACCAATGGTTAATTGGCGGCTTTTGGCCTTTCTATCATACCACCCTTTCTGGCAAACTTGACTGTCCTGCAGGTTCCTCTCAGCAACCTGCGACGTCCTTTTCAAACGTGCTCTCAAGTCACGTAGAAACAGTGGCACCTCCTGACTTCCTGGGTTCAGGATCAATCCATTGTTCCCTCAAAATATCCAACAAACCCCGTGGAGCCCTACCATACATCAACTCATATGGAGTTACACCTAGGGACACTTGAATTCTTTCCCTGCAGGCATATAAGGCAAAGGGTAATGACATATCCCATTCTTTCACCTCTCCTGCTAACCCCCTTCTCAACATTTGTTTGAGCGTTTGGTTGAATCTCTCCACCAAACCATTTGATTGTGGATGGTAGGCTGAGGTTTTCACGTGACGAATGCCAAAGGCATCCCAGACCTGGGCCAAATATTTGGATACAAAATTGGACCCTCGGTCAGTCAACACCTCTCTTGGGAATCCCACTTCACAAAACAATTTTACTAGCTCTAAAGCTATTGTTTTTGCAGAAACATTCCTCAATGGTATGGCCCAGGGAAACCTTGTTGCCTGATCTACCATAACTAGGATGTATTGGAAACCTCGGGGCGTTTTGACTAATGGGCCTACAATATCCATGGCAATGCGACCAATTGGGTCTGTGATAATTGGCATGGGGATCAATGGCACCACCGGTGGGTGAGCCGCTGTAACTCGCTGACACGCTGGACATGCAGCACAAAACTGGGCAGTTTCTTTGAAGATACCTGGCCAGTAAAAACGCACAAGTATTTGATCCAGCGTTCCTTGCATACCTTTATGACCTCCCACTGGATGATCATGTGCTAGTCTAAGTACTAGCCCTTTGAAAGTTGTGGGTACCACCAATTGTTTACGTATGGCACCATTTCTGGGGTCCTGACTCTCTCTATATAATATGTCATTATCTAGTCTGAATCTGGGCAATTCCTCCCTGACCTCCTGAGCATACTTAAAAGCTCGGGTGAGAGCTTGATCAGCTCGCTGCTCTTGTGGAAAGTTAGGAAACTTTGCCACCAACTCAGCTGGCACCCAGGGTAAACTTTGACCAGCTAACATCTCAGCCCTACCCTGTGCTCTGCAAAGTCTCTCACGCCTCTTTTGTGCTTTCAACTTTCTTACTTTACCAGATGATGGGGTTATTAAATCATCATGAGAGGGTAAGTCTCCTAATAACTCTGCCTGCTTCCCCTCCTCCTTCTGCTGGCTCTCTAACTTAGCCTGCGAGCGGGTGGATACAAGGCCCCTCTTATTACCCATAGTTTGGCCTTCTGGAAGCTTAACCATCTTTTTAGCTAGGGACTGAGGACTTCCAAAGAAAGGCCCGGGAGCTGTTTCCATTATTAAACCTTCTCCCTCCTTCTTTCCTAGCCCTTTCACTAGTTCCTGCTTAAATCTTGGCCAGTCCTTTCCTAGAACCAAATCAAAGGGTAGCCTAGGCACTACTGCTAATAGGACTTCCTCTTGTTCCCCTAGGCACTTAACCTTTAGCCTATAGGTGGGATATGATGTTGCAGCACCATGAATGCATCTGATGTGAACTTGGCTTTCAGGGGTTCTAGGCACAAATCTTTCTTGGTCCTCTATCCTCTTCCAAAGCCTTTTTGACATCATACTCTGGTCTGCCCCAGAGTCTAATAATGCATTTGTGGTAATTCCCTGCACATCAACCATCAAAAGAAATCCTTCCTTGGGCTGTTTTAAATCCAGACCCATTAAACTAGTGTGTGTCTGGCATCTCTCCTCTAAGTGTCCCACTTTTCCACACTTGAAACATTTCTTTCTATTCCACTGTGTCATCTGGTTTGATACAGTACATTCATTTTCAGAAACATTCTTAATTATTCTCTTTTCTGATACAGCACATTTAGCCTCAGCATCCATCTTTAGAGTGCCACCCATTCTATGGCAAGCCTGCGTGGCTTCCAAGAATCTCTCTGCTAGCATGGTTGCCTCTCCAAGATTTTGGCAATTTTGCTGTATAAGAAAAACATTCAAATCTTTAGGTACCCCAAGCATAAATTGTTCCAGCATTATAATATCTAATAACATTTCTACTGTCTTTTGCTCAGGCTCCAACCATTTTACAGCTAAACTTCTGATTCTCTGACTCAGAGCCCTGGGTGTCTCACCCACTTTCAATGTAACAGCTCTAAACATTCGCCTATACTCTGAAATAGACAACCCTAGGCGATCTCTAATAGCTGCCTTTACATCCTTATAATTCAAAGCCTGGGCTGCTGGCATTGCTCTGTAAGCTGCAAGTGCCTCTCCAGTTAATGAGGCTGCCAGCCTTACTGCCCACTGGGTCTCTGGCCATGCTAAAGCCTGTGCCACTCTTTCAAAAGACTCTAGAAAATCATCAACATTATCATCTGGAGTTAATTTCCCAAAATTAAATGCCCCAATCCCTTGATTGAGTCCCACACTGTCCACATGTGGTGTACCAGTACTAACTGCTGGTCTTGCATCTGTTCCACTTTGGCTCTGCAGCTGAACTAGAGCTTGCACCAGATCAAGCACTGGTTTCTGCTGTTCCATTAAGGCCTTCATAGCAGTGTCCTGGGGCCTGCTGTGATAGCTCCTGCTGCTTGCTAAATTGGGCTGCCATCCACTGAGCCATCTCCCTCGGATCCATCTTGACCCCTGCAAGAAATAAAGAAAAAAAACAAACCAAAGTGCAGCACCTTCCAACCAGGTGTGTTTTTTTCAACTTTTTTTTTTTTCCAATTACCCCCTGTGCTTACACACATCCACCACTAGACATGCCCAGGTACATATTACCTTGTCTCAGTGATGAATCCAGCTTTGCACAGGGTCTTTTCATCTGGGACAGCTTCCTGGAACAACCACTTCTCCTCCAAAGTGCAGATGAGGGAAAAAAATCTTCTTTCAGCTTCAAACTTGAATTTTATTTGTAATCCACAGCAAATAAATCCTCTTGGTGCAAAAGCAATCCGAAAAACTACGCCATTTGTCAGACGGCTGCCTAGGGTGAGAACTTACACAATCTTGACGATGCATATATTCATATGATTCTTGCAAGGTATTGTGGGTAATGTAGTTCATTCACTCCCAAACACAGCTGAAGACAATAATTGAGTTGTGTAACCAGTGGTAAAGCCAATAAAATACTTCTTTTATTGATGGGGTTTAATTCACCCAGCACAAGTATGCTTGGTAGCAATATAAATGAGGTTACTTGCTTGCAGTGTTTAAATGGATAACATAAAGTCACAAAGCAAATCAGAAAACAACCTTCAGCTTGTCAGGCAATTAGCTAATGTTTTCTTAGCAAATAATTACCAAATGAAAAAGGCACAAAGAAATAAATGAACTTTGCTTGTTAGGTTAACTTCTGCTTATTTTCCACACAGTTCCAGCAGTGATTCTCCCTTGCTCACACACACAATCAGGTGCAGCTTTAATTACTATCAATTGTCCAGCTGAAACCCTTTAGCTGGCTGGCTGCTACTGTGTGAACCCAAAATCCTGCTTTAGGAGCTGTTTGCAGTGGAATAAGGAACAAAGTTAGGTTTCTTTGTGATGGCTGAGGTGTTTGCTCACAGAAAGCTAGCAATAGCACTTGGATAAAGAACAGTCCATGTAATCAATAGTTTCATCTGCTGTATCTCCCCCTTCATCAATCAGCATAGGGTCACTATCATACATTGACACAGACGAGTCTTTCCATAAGGCACTATCATGAGAATGCTTATTCCCTTGCTGCCATTCACTATTATAGATAGGGTCTGGATCAGTGTTCATACCTGAGCCTCTCCTGCTATCATAATTCCTCTCTGTATAGCCTGGCCAGTATGTAATCCAGTTCTGACGTCCAGCCTTCCAATCTTGATCCCTGGACACTGGATCTTTCCTCACATACCTTCTGGCATAGGTCTGAAAGTCCTTTCCACGTGCAGTCTTCTCTCTTCCAGGTAGCCACTGGTGATTCCTATCTCTGCCATTCCATTCCTCTGGCTGACTCCAGTCCAATGGACTCTGCTGGCATTTGGAATACCTCCCAGTATGGGTACTGCCTTGGACACTCCCAGACCTTCCAATAGCCTTTCTTCTCTTCCTTCCAGAGAGTTTCCTTCTCTCTCTATCCGCTTGGCTTGGCTTCTGCTTCTCGAGATGATGTTGGTGCTTGAGCTTGAAGCTGTTGCTGTATCTGTGTCTGAAGCTGTTATCTGAAGAATAAGCTCTATTCTTATTCTGTCCTAATGTGTGCTCCTCCCTAACACAGCGCAGCTGTGTTGAATCAGGCCCTGCCCTTTGAGATGAGTGCTTAGGGATTACCTCATAGCTCTCTTGATTGCACACACATTTTCTCACTTCAGCCCCTCTCATGGCTGCTGGAAACCTGGTGCATTCTGGGACTGGTAGTCTTTTATGTGAAAACTCTGTTTTCTTACTTCTACCAAAACTGACAGGTTGCTTGTTCAGAGTCACATCATCTTTTCTATAGCTCCTACCTGAGCTATGATAAGCTTCCTTATCACAATAGTCATGGTTTAATGGGAGAAAGCCAACATGGCTTTAGTCAAGAAAGGTCTTGTCTTACTAATTTGTTATATTTTTTTGACAAAGGTGAGCCGGTTGGTATCGTGTATTGGGATTTTCAGAAAGCATTTGACAAGGTCCCACATGAGAGACTTTTGGCAAAATTAAAAAGTCATGGGATAGGAAGCAGTGTACTATTGTGGATGAGGAACTGGTTTAAGAATAGAAAGCAGAGGGTAGGGCTAAATGGCCAATTTTCCCAATGGAGAAAGGTGAATAGTGGAGTACCCCATGGATCTGTACTGGGTGCGCTGCTTTTTAACATATTCATAAATGACCTGGAAATGGGAATAACGAGTGAGGTGATCAGATTTGCAGATGACACAAAATTATTCAAAGTTGCTAAAACAAAAGAGGATTGTGAAAAATTGCAAGAGGATCTTGATAAACTGGAAGACTGGGCATCCAAATGGCAGATGCAATTTAATGTGGACAAGTGTAAAGTTATGCACCGAGGAAAGAACAACCCAAACTAAGGTTACATGATGCAAGGTTCCATATTAGGAACCACCAGGGCAGGCCCATCCCTTGAGCGAGAAGGTGTTTTGCAAAGGGCCCCGCGTTTCAGGGGGCCCCGCGCAAAGAACATTCTGCTTTAAAAGTAGATTTAAAAAAAAAAAAAAAAGCTGGCTGCTGCCACTGCTGCCGCCACGGCAGCGGCAGAATCGAGTGTCCCGCGGGGCTCCCCCTGCCCGGCTGAGCACTCCTTCCCTCTCTGCCTGCCTGCCTGCCTGTTCCTCTCTGCTTCAGCTTTCAGAGCCGCGAAGGGAGAGCTTCTCCCTCGCGACTCTGTTAAGTCCACCGAGCCATGAGGGAGAAACTCTTCCTTCGCAGCTCTAAGCCGAAGCGGAGAGGGACTGAGGCAAGCAGGCAGGCAGGGAGGGAGGGAGTGCTCTCCAGGCAGGGGGGGCCCTGCGGGACACTCGATTCTGCTGCTGCCGCGGCGGCAGCAGCCAGCTTTTTTTAAGTTTTAATTTTCCCTGGGCTGATGGGAGGGAGGGGGGTTAGGACTGGTAATGGTCTGGAGGGGGGGTTAGGACTGGTAATGTGCTGTGGGCTGATGGGGGGGTTAGGACTGGTAATGGGCTATGGGGGGGCTAGGACTAGAAATGGGCTGATGGGGGGTTAGGACTTCAGGTGAGCTGATGGGGTTAGGAGTGGTAATGTGCTGTGGGCTGATGGGGGGGGGTTAGGACTGGTAATGTGATATGGGATGCTAGGACTGGAAATGGGCTGATGGGGGGTTTAGGACTTGAGGTGGGCTGATAGGGTTAGGACTGGTAATGTGCTGTGGGCTGATGGGGGGTTAGGACTGGTAATGGGTTGTGGGTTGCTAGGACTGGAAATGGACTGAGTGGAATGGGAGGCTTGAATTGCAAATAGCTAATGGGGTTGGGGGCTTGGAATGGAAATGGGCTGAGTGGAAGGGGGGCTTGAACTGCAAATAGCTGATGGGGAGGGGGGCTTGGAATGGAAATGGGCTGAGTGGAAGGGGGGCTTGAACTGCAAATCGCTGTTGGGGAAGGGGCTTGGAATGGAAATGGGCTGTGAGGGGAGGGAGCTAGGACTGGAAATGGGCTGAGTGGGGGAGCTAGGACAGGAAATGGGCTGATGGAGGGGCTAGGATAGGACTGAAAATGGGCTGTTGGGGGGAGCTAAGATTGGAAATGGGCTGTGGTGGGGGCTTGGATTGAAATGGACTCATGGAGGGGCTAGAATTGGAAGTAGGCTCATAGGGGGCTTGGATTGAAATGGGCTGAGTGGAGGGGACCTAGGATTTGACATGGGCTGATGATGGGGCTAGAAAAGGACTAGAAATGGGCTGATGGGGGGTTGGGATTGGAAATGAGCTGATGGAGGGACTCGGATAGGACTGGAAATGGACAGGGGAGCTAGGACTAGAAATGGGCTGATGGGGGCTAGGACTGGAAATGGGCTGATGCGGGGACTAGAAGGGAGCGGATGCTGGATGGGGCTGGAACTAGAAGGGAGCTAATTTTGGAGGAGGATTAGAATGGGATGGGGATGGGAGAGTGAAATGGAGAGGGGAAAAATATTTTGTGTGGGAGGGAAGAAAAATCTACAATTGGCCGGGTATTGGAAGAATATGTGGGGATTGAGGATGGAGGGGTAAAATTTGAGTGGATGAAATAGGAATGAGGAAAGAGCAAAAGGAGAAAGATTAGTATGTTAAAGCAGATGTAGAGAGAGAATGAAAAAAAAACTAGAAGAGAGAAGAAAGGACAAATGGACAGCAGATGATGGAGAGTCAGCAGAAGACACGAAGAAACCAGAAGAAAGTGGCTGGAGCAATTGCAACTGAAAAAAAAATGCACAAAAGGTAGAAAGATATCTCTTTATTTTGAATTTATTAACTGGAATATGTCAGCTCTGGGAAATGTGCATCATTAATATCTGCGCTTTGTTTAGTAGAAGAGGAAATTAATTTATAGTTTTATTTCTACAGTGTTGTTGTACATTCCAAGTTTGGCTTTTGGGGTTCCCAGTTTAATTATTGTCTTCCTGTTTCTAAATTGTGATTCCTTGTTTGGTGATAGTCTATGTTCGCATGTGTAACTGAGCTGAGGTATTCTGTTTATGTAGTTGCTATTTGACATTGCCCTTGTTCTCTTTCTCCAGTAGGTCATGTATTGTTATGCTCTGAAATGTGTTGGTTTAATATTTGCAGTGTTGCCTTTTGATAGGTAGGGTCTGGTGCTTTGTGAGTCCTGGTAGTGCTGTTACGATACGGCGGGGTTGCTATGGGTTCTAAATGGGCAGTGTTTGTAGTAGTTCCTAATGTGCCTGGCGGTTGGCACTGGATTATAGCAATATAGAAATCTTTTAGTCTTTCTTTATCAATACACTCATTAAGAGGCATGTTTACTAAAAGTTAGTGTATGGTAACATTATGCAAATATTTATGCAAATGAGGCCCCGCACCGAGTCTCTGCACATGGCCCCGCAGCCCCCCTTGGGCCGCCCCTGGGAACCACCATCCAGGAAAAAGATTAGGCGTCATCATGGATAATACATTGAAACCCTCCGTCAAGCATGCAGCGGCAGCCAAGAGAGCAAATAGAATTCTAGGAATCATAAGGAAAGGAATGGAGAATAAAACAAAGAATATTATAATGCCTCTGTATCGTTTGATGGTGCAACCGCACCTTGAATATTGTGTGCAATTCTGGTCACCATATCTATACCTATGAGGAAAAGCTTAAAAGGTTAGGGCACTTCAACCTGGGAAAGAGATGGCTGAGGGGAGATACGATAGAGGTCTATAAATTAATGAATGGGGTGGAATGGGCAAACATAGATCGATTGTTTACGCCATCAAAAAGTGGAAAGACTAGGGGACACACAATGAAGCTACAATGTAACTCGTTTAAGACTAATAAGAGAAAATATTTTTTCACTCAATGCATAATCAAACTCCAGAATTCATTACCAGAGGATGTAGTAAAAGCTGACAGTGTAGCTGGTTTAAAAAAGGTTTGGATAAGTTCCTGGAGGAAAGGTCCATAAACCATTATTAAAAACGACCCGGGAAATCTACTGCTTGCCCCAGAACAACCATTGTGGAACCTGTATGCTTTCTTGGGAAACTGCTAGGTACTTATGACCTGGATTGGCTATTGTTGGAAAGAGGATACTGGGCTTGATGGATCTTGGTCTGACTCAGTATTGCATATCTTATGTTCTTATGGGTAAACATAGATTGGTTGTTTATGCCATCAAAAAATAGAAAGACTAGGGGACACACAATGAAGCTACAATGTAACCCATTCAAGACTAATACAATTGTTGTCAACATTATTGCATTTTAGGTATGTTGTGTATCTTGACAAATAATTGGAAATATTCCAATTGTCTGTCATCATATAATTGTATGTTCAAAGGTATACAACTAAAAAAAAAGGATGTCTGTGCAACTAAGACTTAGTAATTTCAGAGAAAAAACTTCCAAATATGTCCTGAACAAGATTAATGGCACCCTTCACTAATATTTGGTTGCACAATCCTTGGCAGTGATGACAGCCTCCAAACGTTCCTTGTAGCCATCTATAAGTTTCGTACATCTGTGTACTGGTAAGTTTCTCCCACTCTTCAACTGTGATTTGTTCCAACTCACGAATGTTTCCAGGATTCCTTTTACCAATGGCAGCTCTTTCCAAAGGTTCTCGATTGGACTGAGATCATGACTCATTGCTGGCCAGTTTAAAACAGTCCATTTCTTCCTTTTTAACCATTCTTTTGTACTTTTGGATGTACTGTATGTTTTGGGTCATTGTCCTGCTGGAGGACCCATGACCTCCGACCCAGACCTAGGTTTCTGACACTAGGTAGCACATTTCACTCCAGAATACCTTGGCAGTTCTCTGACTTCATGATTCCTTTAATATGTTCCAGGCCTCCAGTTCCTGAGGTAGCAATGCAGCCCCATAACATTATGGAGCCTCCATCATATTTCACTGTAGGAAGGGTGTTTTCTTTCATTATAAAGCTTCATTTCTTCGCCTGTAAGGGTATCGCTAGTCTGCATTGCCAAAGAGCTCATTTGCTTTCATCTGTCCACAGAACATTTCTCCAGAAGGATTGTGGTTTCTCAAGGTGGGTTTGTCAAAGATCAGGCATGCCTTTTTAAGTCTGTCTTTGAGCAGTGGGGTCCTACTTGGCCTTTGCCCATGAAGTCCTTCTTTGTTTAGTGCACAGTGTATGGTGTGGGTTGAAACCATCACTCCAGATTGTTCCAGGTCAGCCTTAAGCTCTTGTTGTGTTTTTCCAAAGTTGTATGTTGTATGTTGTGTTTTTCCAACAGTTCGCACTAAACTTTGATGACTTTTTGGATTAATTTTCCTCTTCCCACCATGTCCTGGGAGGTTCTTGATAGATCCATGAGCAAAAAACTTCTTAATAATATTGTGAATTGTAGTCACAGGAATCCCAAGGTATTTAGAGATGGCCTTGCACCCTTTGAATTTTGATGTTTGGTGATAATGGCTTTTCTGACAGTTTCAGGCAGCTCTCTTGTCTTCACCATTGTGAAAATGGAACCAGGAGTGAATGTGGCCATTTTAAATATTAGAGCCATTAGTCATTGGTTGATTCAAGTCATGTGGGTACTGACAATTGATCACAGGTGTGTCTAATTTTACTGCAATGAGAATGTGATTCTTCTGTTCAATCTGATTTGAATTGTTTATTTGGGTGCCAATAATCATGTCCTAATATTCAATAAAATGATCTCAATAATAGAGGAGTAGCAATAACAATCCAATATTAAATCAGCTTACTCTGTTTTAATTTGTTTACTACTATTCTATTTTTAAAGCTATACAGCTGGTCCATGTGACGCCAGCGCAAAAAACGGCTGCCTGAGATTTTGCTCCGGTTGACTCGGCGGGGAAAAGCTAAATAAACTTGCGTCCCCTAGCTTCATAAGAGAACAGAAGTGTCAGGAGAGAGGGGAATGCTGGCGAGATGGCAACAAAGGGGAAACAAGTTAGTATGAAGGACTTCACCACTGTAGCACTGGGTGCGATACAGGCGCTATGAGGGCCAGCAGAAAAAGCGGCAGGCAACAGGCCTCCAGATTGTGAATCTCGCTCCCCGAAAGGAACTCCACCACTGGACAGCAGTCAGCAAGCGACCTTTCAGGAGGAGATACGAGCATGGTTTATGGATTTAAGAGCAGACATCTTGCAAATAAGAGCGGATGTAGTCTCCAGTATAGATAATCTGCGGTTTGAGCTCACAGAGTTGGGAACTTGGTAAAAGGTGGTCGAGGAGAGGCTGGATGAGCACATGGAGGAGGCGGGAGCGCTTGAAACTATGATGCAGGTCCTAGAACAGCAGTGCGAGAAATTAGAGGATAAGCTCAAGGACCTTGAGAATCACTCGCGAAGAAGTAATCTGCGGTTCAGAGGGATTCCAGAGGGCACCCCATATACTGACTGCACTGCAGTGGTCCGGGATATATCAAAGGTGCTCCTGCAGGAGACTGAGGAAAGCGTAGAAGGCCTAGACCTTCGTACTGACAGGGTGTACCGGGTTATAGGCCTGCAGAGACAAAATAACAATGCACCCAGGGACATAATAATATGCTACTATGATTTCAACATTAAGGAGCGGGTGCTCAGCAGAGTGAAAGCAGGAGGCCCTTTTCAGTGCGGAGCATGTCGAGTTGCAGTGTATGCTGATTTAGCTCAGAGTATGCTGGTGAAGAGGAGACAAATAAGGGATGTTCGACAAACTGGGGGAGGAAGGAGTACGCTCCGGTTGAGTATTCCCCTTTGGAGTGAGTGTGGAATGCAAAGGTCATAGATTAAGAGTACGATCCAGGGAAGAAGCAATATGTGCTCTTACAGAAGCAGGCATGATTGGACTGGAAGCGGGCCCATTGGGCAAAAGGCTGCACCGTGCTGGCAACGAGCTTCACAAGGCTGCCATAGTCTGCACCGTAAAGCAACAACATCAGAGCAGTAATGAAACGACATTGCACCGCCCTGAGAGACTAGAGAAAGGTGGAGGTTAAACTACACCTGGAAAGTTCCTTTTCTGATCCTGGGGATCTGGAGGCTATGTTGATTGGTTTTAACGTGGGAAGTTGATACTATTTGTTCATGGTTATAGCTAAAGGGTTGAGAGTGTAAGGTAAAAGCAGGTGGGAAGGGACAGGGCAAGTAAGGGACCAGAGCGGAGGCAGGGATGGGGGGGGGAGGGGCTGTAAAAGAGAAGGGGGAAAGAAGGGGGGAAAGGGGAAGAGATGGTGGGAAGTGCTGGGGGAGGAAAAGAGATATTAGTTAATGTAACGGGAAACGGGCTATAGGAATAGAAACGCTGTGGTCGGCCCGGCTATCTGCAAATGCTGGCAGGACCTTGCTTTTCCGAGTAAGGATGTGTGGATGGCCAACTAGAAAGGGAGGGGAAGGGGAGGAGGGTAGGGGGATGGGGGAGGTGGGTACACTTAGAGGAAGGGGGTGGGGAGCAGAAGACATATAATAGGTGAGCTAAAAATTGTAACCTTAAATGTGAAAGGTTTGAATTCACCCTTTAAATGCCAAAAATTGTATAAAGAGATGGTACAACAGAAAGCCTTGATTTTTTTTGATACAAGAAACTCGTCTACTAAGAGCTCATGAGGTCCTGGTGGCACCTAAGAGGTATAGTGTAAGATTGTTTGCATCAAATACAAGGGAGCAGAAAAAAGGTGGAGTGGCTATCATGGTGGACACGACATTAAAAAAGAGCTTCATACAATAACCTGGGACAAGGGAGGGCAATACTTATTGGCACGGATGAAAGTGGGAGATGAATGGTATTGTGTGGTCAGTGTATGCACCTACTGGGACACCTAGGAATTTTTGGGATGAACTTGCAAAGGAAATAGCCCAGTTACGGGAGGGGGCAATAATATATGGGGGGACTTTAACATGCCCTGGGACCCCGGGAGGGATACATACAACTGGTAGGCAGGGTGAACATAGGGTTGATAGAGCCAGATATTATAGGTTTGTGAAACAACATGGTTTGATAGATACATGGTGTCTCCATAATCCAGGTAGACGTCAATTTTCATTCTACTCCTTGGTGCACGGAACTTATTCAAGGTTAGATACAATTTGGGTAGGTAAGGAAATAGCGGGTAGGATCAAGGGAGGGGAGATAGAGGCCATCACTTGGATGGATCACGCGCCAGTGATAGTGACTCTATTGGGGAAGGGGGAAGATAGAAGAGTAGAGTATTGGAAATTGAATAAGGCGCTGCTGGGAGATACTTGGGTAATAAAGGAGATAGAGCAAATGATCTCAGAATATTTTACAAGGAATGACAATGGTAAGGTGGGGTGGGGTGGGGGATGATATGGGACGGGTTTAAAGTGGTTTTGAGAGGAGTATTGATTAAATGGGGAGCAAAAATAAAAAGGGAGAGAGCGGCAAAGGAGTTGCAATTGCGACCGCAATTGGTAAAGCTGGAGGAAGCTGACGCAAGAGAAGTAGGTGCAAAATATAGAGGACAGGTGCTGGAGACCGGGGCTAAGCTGAATGCACTGGAGGCAGAGACAATTAAATATTGTATGCAATTATTGTGCCAAGAGTTCTTTGAGGGAGGTAACGAAGCAGGTAAATATATGGCGCAGCAATTACAAAAAGAGGAAGACCAGATCCCAGATAATACAGATAAGGATTAAGGAGGCAGTAGTAAGGAACAGGAGATGTGGGCAGCATTTGTAGAGTACTATTGAAATCTATATACAAATAGATGCATATGTCAGACATCTCACAGACCTGTACCTGATGCATAGTGTCATGGGGTAGATCAGAATCTGCCTATGGAAATAGGAAAAACAGAGCTGAGCAGGTCTAAAAGTGACAGCTCAGAGCACATAGATCAGGGTTGCTATGAGCAACCAGCAAAAACAAAAGCACCAGGTGTAGGAGCACGCCCTAGTAGGGGATTACATCATAGCATATTAGCTGATGAGAGGCAGCTGAGAGCAGGGCAGGCTCACCGGAACACTAGGAGTGACGCAGATAAAACTCACTCAGAGTTTGTCAGTAGTAGAGCTAACCAGGATCCTAGGGGAGCTAACCAGGATCCTAGGAGGGCTAACCAGGATTCCAGGAAGAGAGCTAACCAGGAGCTTAGAGGAGCTAAGCAGGAGTTGGCCAGAGCTGTTTTGGAAACTAAAGGAAAAACTTCCCACGGAGGTTCAAGCAGTGTTCCACAGGAGATAGCTGAGAGAATACCAGAGGCTGGTTACAGGGTGCTGGGCAGCACTGAACAAGAACCAGGTGGTGGGTGCCACGGAGGTGTTCAAACAGGCAGACGGAAAGAACCTGTGAGAGGAAGGCTCCCTGAGAACAGGTACGGGGAGGGCAGTAACTATTATCAAAGGGATACTTACCTGCCCAAAGAGAAGCATACTGTAAAAGGGAGTAGAAGGCTTGCCTGGGGAAAAAGCCACGCTAAGTTTCCGTGCTCAGAAAGCTCCAGGGAAACCGAGTCAGAGGACAGGCTGATTTCTTGTAATAGAGGGAACTTTGAAAGGGAGAGTTTCCCATACACACAGCTAGGAGTGTGTGGCCCTCTGGAGGAAAACTGCACTATATACGGTAACCTTCTAATTCACCCTGATAGAGAGGGGGAGAGAAGCCTTTGGAAAGGAGAGGAGGGTTTTTGCAACAATGATATGATTTACAACCATTCTGAAGATAGCTACGGGGAAAACTATGAGGACATGGAATGTGACTTTTGTGGAGAAAGTCCTGAGGAGTTCCAAATGGAGTGTGCACTAATGTTCTCAGATAACATTTCCTCTCTATGCTGATTTGTTTAAAACAGAAATCCGTTTAGGGAAACGGATTGTGAAGAACTCACTTGTGTAAAGTAAAAGGACTGTCTTACCTTTTTGGATTGGCTGAAGATAAGCACCTTTTTGTTACCAGTAGTTCATTTTCATTTGTACCAGAAAAATATGGTTTATTTCTTTTGATTCTTATGTGCAAAAGTTCACCCGGAAGGGAAATAAAATACCTCTTTTTGAAAAGCCTGGCTACTCGTTCGCAACTACCTTTTTGATTAGCTAGTGGGACTACAGATCCCAGGCGGCATTGTAAAGTCCCGGCTACATTAAGAAGAGGCCCCACTGAAGCTCCCTAGGCTTCCGCCTATAAGAGTGAGTAGGTGGGTGACAATAGGTTGACGGGTTTAAAAAAGGAGAGAGGGGAGGTGGTGGAGAGACAATGGGTGGGGGTATGGAGGTGGTTAAGAAATAGAGGGAATGGCACTGGTTGTAATAAAAATAAGAATGCATAAGGCGGAGCAGAGCTATGATCCTATCAAATAGAGCAAGGGTGTATAATATCTCGCTACGTGCCCTCACATAGAAAAGGTTAAAAGGCGGGGTGGAGGGTGGAGGGAGGGGTAGGAGGAGAATGGGAGGGAAGGGTAGAGGGGAACAGCTGAGAGAAGAAGCATTGTTGTTTAGGTTATTGCAGTATAAATTGAAGTTTGTTGTGTTATTATGTTTATGGAAAATTTAATAAAGACTGGAAAAAAAAAGCTATACAGCTAGATACAAAGCATGAACATAGAGACCTTCAAATATTTGCTTTAGGACTATGATGGAGAAACAAATCACCATTCCTTAAGTCCCAACTTTCTTATTCACTGGTCTCATCTGCAAGTGAACTATGATAGCTTATATTTGGGGCAAGGTACTTCAGGCCGGAAGGTCGGGGGTTCAAATCCCACTAGAGGACAGCAACCTTGGGCTGGAAGGACTGGGGTTTCTAGTCCCACAGGTGCTCCTTGTGGTCTTGGGCAAGCCACGTAACCCTCCATAGCCCATGTTCCCTGTAAAATAGTTATCTCCAAGTTATAATGCCCTGTTCAATGTAATTTCAGTTTGTTCAATGTAAACCGCACTGATGCAGAATAGCACAGTATATAAGAGAATGTAAATAAATAAATAAATATACAATACTTTCAAACATCACATCAGAATACCCAACATGACATCATGTTTCAGACTGACAATATGTCTTGCTGATACCGGTAACTCTCCCTGCATGCCAAACACCACAACCAGGCTCTTTCCTCAAACCTCACTACACGCCTCAACTACTGTTAAAGATAACTACACCTGCCACCCTCTAATACTCCCTCCAGATACAGACACACTACAGGATCCACCACATCTACTTTACATTCTGCTCAAACTACTCTCCAACACGTTACCCAAGCTGAATACACCATGGCCACCTCAGCCACCTATTCATACCTGACCCATCTCCTAACACACACCACCTCACTAACCCCCCTCTCCCCAATTACATACCCATTATACATCCACCCATCGTCACCCAACACCTCATTGCACACACAAGCCCAGACCCAACACATACCAATGCCTCATATGCATCAAACCCCCACCCACTTACAACTACAACAAGCACACAATGCCCCCTAACTACCCCTTCATACCTAAAATGTTCCCTCATTAATGCCCGCTCAGCACGTAACAAAACACAAATAATCACTGACCTCCTCACAGACAACCTGCTGAACATCTTATGCAGCACTAAGACCTGGTTTTCAGATTCCGACAATGTTCTAATTAATCAACTCATATCGTCCTCTTATGATCTATTTTATTTCACTTGGATAAGAACCGAACGCAGAGGCTGAAGGGTTACTAGCGTAACAAAGCAAACCTCAACTTCCACTTCTTCAATAACAGCATAAGCAAAGGCCTAGGTACCTTAACTATCATAAACAATGACACAACCCTCCTCCTGGTGTACTAATCTTCATATCTCCTAGAAACAGCCTGCAAGCACAAATACAGCTCCAACCACTTACTGATCCTAGGTGATTTTAACCTCACTTCCACTGCCCCTAAAACAGCAAAAGCCTTTCTCGACACAATGTACGCTTTTGGACAAACACAAATCATCAAACAACCTACTCGCAACAAGAGTAACACGCTAGACCAAATATTACTTCCACCGCCCTTACTCAGAGACTACAACTTCCCACCGCCCACTTTAACCACCATCCCCTGGTCAGATCACAAAAAACTCACTTTCTTCCTTCCG
Organism: Ichthyophis bannanicus; assembly: GCA_033557465.1. Taxonomy (NCBI): domain Eukaryota; kingdom Metazoa; phylum Chordata; class Amphibia; order Gymnophiona; family Ichthyophiidae; genus Ichthyophis; species Ichthyophis bannanicus. The sequence goes on from CM066042.1 coordinate 234,498,791, forward strand.
TATAGAACACATCTTCAAGAGAAGCCAAACACGCAATCCACTGTTCGCAGATTCTACCATCTAGAAATGCAACAATTCCTAACAAAGATACTACCACACCTTAAAGACTCATCAGACAACTTAGACTCACTCATCAACAACTGGAACAAAACTATAAGCAATATAGCAATAAACCAGCAACCCCTCCTCCCGCCCCCCAGCTAACAAAAACAACCAAAACTCAACCGCTTGGTACTCCACACAACTCAAAAGCATGAAACATCACCTAAGAGCACTGGAGATAAAATGGAGATTCAGCAATTCAACCACCAATCTTAACGACTACATTACCAAACTACAAGAATACCAAGCAGCCACAAAGAGGGCCAAGAAGGAGTACCACACCAACATGATTCAAAAATCTTTAAAATGTCCCCGAGCACTATTTGACTTGGTTAAAAACCTTGTAAAAGAACCTGCACCAAAACAACAGGTTACAAACCTCAATGCACAAGCCATGGCAGATCACTTCTAAACACTATCATGTCCATAGTGCAACCAAGCCACACAACAACAACTCAACCAGCTCACAACCACATAACCTCTGACAACACCTGGGATTCCTTCTCGACCATCCTCCCTGAACACCTAAAAAAATTATCACAAACATCAATACTATGACATCCCCAAGATCCTTGTTATTGTCAGGGTTGTGGCTTGGTCCTGTTCTATTAGATACTTTGGTATGAAAATGAAATCTGGAGTAGTACTATGTTGGTGCATTGGTGCTTTGACTTTCTGGATGTATTGTAGTGATTCCATGGCTTTAATGAATGCTCTGGCCTCTTTGGTGGGTGCCGAGTCTAAATTATAGTCACTTAAGGCAATAAGCGGTTTGTGGTGGGCACTGTGTTTGCATATTGATTCAAGTATTGTTGAGCGCTCTTCAGATTTGGCATTTGGGGAACTGTAGGTAAGGCATGTGCTGAGGTATTTGTTAGATACAATGATTGTGCTGGTATCCGTTGAGTTGTTTGTGGAGATAGTTTTAAATTTGTATTTTTTTCTGGCAAGTATTAGAGCTCCCCTTCCTCTCTTGTGTGTCTTGGGACAGTTGAATGCTGAGTAGTCTGGGGGGGGGGAGTGATTTTATGCTCTATTTTTTGTGATTATGCTACAAAGAAACAGGACAAGAGTTATCACCCTACCCTCCTTTCACCTGATTGCAGTTTTGAGAGTGGATAAAGGCAAAAGTGTGCACCCTTCTCTTGCCCTAGGACAGGGGTTCTCAACCCAGTCCTTGGGACACACCTAGCCAGTCCGGATTTCAGGATATCCACAATGAATATTCGTGAGAGATTTGTATGCACTATCTCCACTGTATGCAAATCTTTCTCATGCATATTTTTTGTGGTTATCCTGAAACCCTGACTGGCTAGATGGGTCCCAAGGACTGGGTTGAGAATCCCTGTCTTAGGATAAAAGAATATGCCCCTTGGGAATGGCCCGATTACCACATCCTGCCAAGTAAGTTTCTTTAAAAAGAGAGCCAATGGATTAGTTTTAAAAAAGACAAGAAGGAGGGAGAGTGGTTTTAAAATGGGTGCTGTGAGGGATGTGTGTAGGTGTCGTGCTCTGCCTATGGGGAAAAGGAAAGTTAGAGGTGGCAGGAAACCCTCTGGGGCCTCCTTGGCTTTACCTGTGATTGCCTCGGGTCCTTTGGATTCCTTCCTTGTTCGCGCACCACATCAGGCCAGTAGTACGCTGGCGATTCTGTCCCCGGCTGTCTGCTCATCGGAGATAGGAAGCTCGTTGAGCAGTCTGGGGCTCGATCAATTTTAGCCAGAGCAGCAGCATGTGGCTAAGATCCTGTTTCTGGAGTCGTCTAGCTCAGAGGACGTGGCTCCGTTGACTGCTTCCACTATTGGTGCGTCGTCGGATCCTCGAGTGCAGCCCTCTGAGCTGCTGCCGGGGGAAGTGAGACTTCTTCCGGGTCATTGCTCCAGTTCCCAGACCCACGTGTTTCCAGCTGTGGATTTGGAGGTCCTGGGAGGAATGTCTTCTGCAGCAGAATCCTCGGGCGCCTTGGCTCCAAATTTGGACGCAACGTCTTGCTCTTTGGTATTTCTTCTACCACGACCTGCCGTCTTTACCTTGGAATCAATTTGGTCTGCAATTCAGCAGTTGGGTGATTCTTTATCCCATCAGGTACAATCTCTCTCGGCTCGAGTTCAGTCCAATGTTACTTCTATGCAGCAACAGACAGGAGATCTCCTGCAGTTGCGGGGGACTGTTTCCTTATTGGAGGCGAGAGCTGAACGTATTGAGTATTCTGAAGCTGCTTTGGTTAAAGACGCTATGGGGTTAAGGACTCGATTGGAACATTTGGAGAATTTTTCCAGATATCAAAACTTAAGACTTGTTAATTTTCCTAAATCATTATATGTTAATGCAAGAGATATGTTTAAACGGTATATTGTGTAAGTGTTTGGTGCCCCTATTGAGTCACATCCCCCTGTTACTAGGTTGTATTATCTTCCTACTGGACAGAGATCTTCAGGGGAGGGGGCCATTTCAGGGGTTCAGCAGGCTGATTCGCTTGATGTCTCCGCATTATTGGAGACATCGGGTGAAGAAGCCTGTAGTCCTACTACTCTTTTGGTGACTTTCATTATCCCATAATAGGGATTGGTTTTTGAAGATGTTTTTTCGGAAACGTTTGATTAAGTTTAGAGGGTTTCAGGTTAGGGTTTATCCTGACCTATGAAAAGAAACCCAGAGATGTAGGCGAGAGTTTCTTTTGTTACGTCCAGGAATACAGCAGTTGGGGGGTCAGTTTTTTTTAAAATTTCCTTGTAAATGCTCTGTTAGGTTACAGGCAGTTTCCTATATTTTTTATGACCCTTCTCGACTATCGGCATTTGTGCACCCGGAGGGTTCATGAGGTAGAGATAGGGAATGCTGCTATAACTGAATAATTGCTGGTGGTTTTTCTTTTTCCTTCAGATTTGATATGGATTTTTTCTTCCACTCTCCTCCTAGTTGTGGGCTACTGGGTCGCAGTTTTGTTACTTCTTATAGGATGTTTTATGTCTTCTCCTATTTGTATTGCAGACTGCTTCTCTTTTCTTTGAGTGTATTCATTTATGCTTGAATTTATTGTAAAATTCATAAATATAAAATTTAAAAAAAAAAAGAGAGCCAATGGAATTTCTGTTTCGATTATGAGCTAAACGCAGCACAGATATGAAAAAGATTAGTTTCTCAGTCAATTCTTAGGCTGAAGGACATATGGGACCCCATCTGAATCCAGCTGATCCTGATACTCAGTGGCATAATCATCACTGAATGAGCCTAACAAAGAGCCAGGAGCTTCCCACTAGTGGAGCCGTCTGCTGCTGTATGAAAATGTGAGATGCAGTAGCAGTGCTGATGTAGTGGATGGTCAGTGCAGCAGACACAGTACTTACCTCCAGCAGTCTTGCCGTGCTGCCTGTGATCCCACTGTTCAATTCCTTATGTGGCCAGGCAGCAGGAGAATTACTTATGTTCCACATCTCCTGCTGTCACAGGACCACATCTTGTGGTATGCGTTGTGAGATCACAAAAGGCACTTACGTGCTTTTCTTGCTGCCCGGTCACATAGGGAACTGAATGATATGACTGAAGGCAGCATGGCAACTTTGCTGGAGGTGTAGGTACATTGTCTACCATGCAGACCTTCTCACAGTGCACCAGACTTGAAAGGCTTCATCTGTTGATGATGGGGGTGGGAGGAAGGCTATTCCTATGAATCTTCCACTGAACACCAGACACTGCCTTGGTACGCTGCCCTAGACACCTTCCTTAGACCAGACACACTGCCCACTCACATCCTCGCCATGCACCTGACACCTCTCTTCTTGGTTCTTGACACACATAACCATCCTACCTCAGACACCCTACCTACAACTGACACCTCAATGTACACATACTCCCAACACACTATACCCCCGCCTTTGAATCTCACCTGCAGCAGACACCCTCCCACAAACTCTTATCCCAGATATCTCCCACCCACCCTATATACCATACCCCCACCCCTAGATTCACATTCCTGTCCCAGAAACCCATCTACCCCGTCCTCGATATACTCTGCCCTAGACACCCCTCAATTTCCATACATGACCCACACCCACCCCATCCCTTCCCCCATTCTGAGTGAAGATCTGAAGGGGCCCCATTCCCCCTATCATGGACAACATGGCGTTATAGGAACCCCTATTCATTTCTTTGCAAGGGGTCTGTACAATCCTAGCTAAGCCACTGCTGATGATAATATTGCTGTGTACATTAAACTTTCACAATGTTCTAGACAAATTATTAATGTTTTTGTTACATTTGTTGAAGAATGTGGGATACTGCCAGTTAGGATAGCCAGTTGTCCAGATTTGAGCCAGATAATCCTACTTTCAACCCAACCCTTCCCTTGCCAGGCATCAGGCTTACATATTAGAATGAGGCTGGCGTCAGCACTGTCACTTGACACTCGCCTAGGGTAGCAGGGTTGGGAGGAGGGGCCACAGGACAATGCAGCGGTGGTTCTATTAATGCAAGCAAGCCCTGCTGCATCCTGTCCCCTGCAACAGGACATCTGCATCGGGTAGGGGGAGGACAGGACACAGCAGCGTTTAAGCACTGGCCTGTATTGAAAGGCCCACCACCATGCTGAAGCAGCAAGGAACATACGTAAGAGCAGCTGTACTGCGGCAGACTAAAGGTCCATCAAGCCCAGTGTCTTGTTTCCAAACGTGGCCAGTTCAGGTCACAAGTACTTGATATATCCCAAAAATAGCTAGTTCCATGCTACTTATCACTAGGGATAAGAAGTGATTTTCTTTCAATCTACCTTAGTGAAGGTTTTATGGACTTTTCCTCCATGAATTTGTTCAAACCTTTTTTAAACCCAACTACACATCCTCCAGCAATGAGTTCCAAAGCTTAATAACTGTATATGCTGAGAGAAAAATTATTTTCTCCTCTTTGTTTTAAATATACTACATTGTAGTTTCATGGCATGTCCCCTAGTACTTGTGCCTTTTGAAAGAATAAACTATCTTTTTATTTATTTATTTAACTGTGTTTGTATACCACTGGTTTTACAAATAACAATTTGCTTACATGGAACATAAATAACTTAGTGAGATACATAAAACTAGCTTATATGGAACAGTTAGAACATAATATAAACATAGAACTAGAACTATATCCATTACACTTTATTTGGCATATAAAATAAATAAAACAAGTACATCCAATGGGTGTGAGTTTGCGGTATATGGGGGTAGGGAGGAGGGTGGGATTTGGCTAGGGGAGGCTGGCAGAGGGAAGACTGGGGGGAGAAGGGGGTTGGTATGGGATGGCTAGACTGTTGGTACATTGGTTATGTATTATCATTGGTGAAATGTTCAAGAAATAAATTAATTTTTAGGTTTTTCTGAAAGTCTGTGTGGTCATTCATTGAGTGGACATGATCTGGTGATGTGTTCCACAATGCTGGAGCGAAGAGTGAGAAGGCTCTTTTGGATGTTGTGGAGTTGGTTTTCATGCTTATAGATGGTATGTAGAGTGTGTTGATAGAGTTTGTTCTTTTGGACCTGTTATTGGGGGTTTTCTGTATTAATATTTGTAGGTAGGTGGAAGACAGTCCGTGGAATAGCTTGAAGATTGTATGGATGGCCTTGTGTTTGATCCTTTGATTGATGGGCAGCCAATGCAATTGTTTGAGTATTGGGATTATATGTTCAGTCCTTCGAGTGTTGCAGAGGATGCATGCAGCAGTATTCATGGCTAGTTGGAGTGGCTGAAGAGTAGATTTGGCAAGCCTTGCAGGATGATGTTTCAGTAATCAAAATAAGGGAATATGAGTGCTTGAAGAACTGTACAGAAATCATTTGGCTCTAGGAGTAGTTTTAGGTGTTACACTGTCAAATTTGTGGTAGACGGTTCTTGTGATGTTGGTTATATGAGGGGAAAGTGTGAGGTGTTGATAAAGGATAATCCCCAGGTAGTGTACTTGCGGTTTGACTTGAGGTTGGGTTCCAGCAACTGTTATATGACTAGGTGGTGTGAAGTTAGTGTCCTTGAAGATGTATAGGACTTCAGTTTTTTTGAAATTTATATTCAAGTTGTGTTTAGTGAGCCATGTTGATATGGAGGTGAAGCATTTCTTTAGGTGGGTGATGGTTGGGTTGGTGGTGTTAATAGGAGTGTAAAACATGATATCATCTGCATATATATGGTAGAGTAGATTGTGTGCTTGTAGTTTGGAGCAGATTGGTTGGAGGAAGAGGTTGAATAATGAGGATAAGACTGAGCCTTGGGGAACTCCCTGTTGTTGTAAATAGGGTTTTGAGGTTTCATTGCCTTGGTCAGACCACCATATACTCATTTTCACCATGATACTGGATGATCCCTCCAACCATACAGAAAGAGAGAACAAAAACAGAAGATCCAGAGCCTACCACAAAGAAGCATTGCTGAAGGAAATAATGCCACAAATCCAGCAAGATTATGAAAACCTGGACAAAACCATAGAGAAATGGAACCTCATAATATCTAAAGCTGCATCAGCTCCAAGCAAGGAAAAGTCACACACACGCAGGAAAACCAATGCTCCCTGGTATTCCAATACCATCAGAGAGGTAAAGCGGGTACTTAGGAAGCTGGCAAGGAAATGGAGATGTGATAAGTCACAAGACAATATGCTCCTAAACAGGACCAAACAGCAAGAATACAATAATCTGATCAACGACCGCAAGCAACAATATCATTCCAACCTAATCATGAAATCAGCTAACAAACCTAGAGAACTATTCACCATAGTGCAAAAACTCACCAGAGACACTTCATATCAGAACATCCAGCAAATACACCCACAGGAATTTGCAAACTACTTAATGAACAAACACCCCAGACATATATCGACCCTACCCCCCTCAATAAACAACCTAACACCGGAGATCCAACAAACCTAGGATGACTTCATAATACCTTCAACTCAGCAAATAGAAAACATTGTTGACACCCTGAATACAACAACCTCACCAGCCGATCCATGCCTGGTGGCATGGATCAAATCCACTAAGGACCACTTCAGCCAACATCTCCACAAGATTGTAAAGGAATCTCTCCAAAGCAGACACATGCCACAGGCACTCAAATACGCAATAATACACCCAATCCTCAAAAATGCCACACTAAACCCATTAGACCCAAAATTATATCGCCCTATCTTAAGCCTACCATTTATCTCAAAGATCATTGAAAAAGCCGTCCAAAAACAGCTACAGGATCACATTGACCTGAACGCTCTGCTGGACACCCACCAGCATGGTTTCAAGCCTCAACACAACGTGAAAACCCTGTTAACCTCCCTCTTCGACAACCTCATAAAAGACCTAGACAAAAAGAGTGGATTCCTGCTAGTTTTCATGGACATCTCAGTGGCCTTTGATACGGTATCCCACACCATATTGATACAATGTCTACAAGATATCGGGCTATGCAACACCACCCTAAAATGGTTCAGCTCATACCTGAACAACCCAACACAGCAAGTCAAATGCGGCGAGAAGAAGTCAACACATTTCCCCACCACTCAAGGAATCCCTCAGGGTTCTGCACTGTCATCCATACTCTTCAACAAGGGTCGAGCTCGCTACCAGCACCAGCAAGATCTCTCCTGACAGTAGTCGATATCTACCATCACGGTAACTATTAACGGTTCCAAACTGTTCCAACCAGTAGCTTGAAAACTCCTTACTGTTGCCAATAACGGCAACCTTACGAGTAATTGCTTAATTATACTGCTTATACGAGTAATTGCTTAATTATACTGCTTACTGCCTATATCATACTGCCTACTGCTAATTATACTGTAACTGCCTATTTATACTAGGAACTGCTATCTCCTATACCTTGTTATCGCTAACCCTTACGTCTTGTTTTAACTGCGATATTGTGACATCACACAGACACCGCTTACACCTTGTTGTAACTGCTCCCCCTCCAAGTTGCGGACAGGCTCCAACAGCTACTAGTGCCTTACACAACACTAGGAATACGCTGTCCCAACCTCCCCACTATCCCCTACGCCATGGCATCCCCCACCATGATCCCATCACAACACACATTTTTCAGCTGCTACATATTACTTGCCCTGACACAAGTCTCTCAACCCCTCACCCCCACCCATAACTCCATCCCAATCCTTCATAACCCCTGGAGAAGGCCCCACAACCACACCAACCACCACATGTTCAAACCTATACACACGACACCCCCCCACCTCATCTACATAGCCCTTCTACAGACTAGATCCTCTCAGCACAACCCCGACACCCCCTCCACGACCTGAAATGTGTCCTAATAAACGCCCGCTCCATCAGAAAGAAATGGCCAGCCTATATCTGACATACTAGCCTCCCCTGACATCGACATACTATGCATCACCGAAACATGGATGTCAGAGGCAGATACGGCAATCCTCCACCAGTTTGTCCCCCCGAATTTCACCACCCACTCCTGCCCCAGAACTGACAGAAGGGGTGGAGGTGTACTCATACTATGTAAGACCAGTCTACAATTCCAGACAATTGCTTCAAGCAGCACTCCCCACCTAGACCACATCGCCATAGCGAACAAATGTCACACCATCAACCTATTATATCGAGCTCCCTCACCATCACCGGATGATCTCTCCTCCATCACCGACATTGCCTGTAACCCCGCCAAGACACAGACCTCAAATTGGATACTAGGAGATTTCAACCTCCCCTCACTCCAAGACACTCAAGCCAGAGCCTTTCTTGACGCTCTCGAGGCGGCAGGATACATCCAGCTGATCAACTCCCCCACCCACATCAAGGGAAACACACTTGATCTAATATTCGCACCACAATCAACCTTCTGCCACATATCCAAGATCAACCTCTCACTATGTTCAGTTCCATGGTCAGACCACAGCCTAATCAGATTCACGATCCCCACTCACCCATCACTATCTAACCCTCAGCCCTTAAACAAACCACCAGAACCAGTATCAAAACGCTATCGCCAATTCAACAGAGAAGAGATCCTAGAAAGGGCACATCCTCTCCATAATACACATGATATGAATCTTGAGGACATGGTCTCCACATGGAACTCATGCCTCAATGCCTCAACTGACCCTTCCACCATCAAAGCTCCACGTAACAAGAGGAAGAATGCTCCCTGGTACTCTCCCGAGCTCAAGACCTCCCTCAGACATCTCCGACAGCTAGAGAAACGTTGGCGCCAATCCAGATCAACTGAAAGCCAAGAAACCTACTCTGCCCAGCTATGCTCCCATCGAACAGCAGTTTTAAAGAAAATGAGGCAATACCACGCTGAGTTACTACAACGATCCCTGAATAAGCCGCACGAGCTGTTCAACATTGTCAAATCCTTAGCAAAGGAACCCTCTACTGATCAATTAAACCAACCAAACCCACAGAAATATGCAGACTACCTGCAAACCAAAGCAAACCAAGCCACCCTATCCGCTAGCGATGAGCCCCCCGGCATTGTGATGGCCCCTCCCACCTCATCCTCACAAGCAGTGACAGCGACACAATGCACCATTTCCACCTTTACTACCCCAACCGACAGAGAAATACAAGACATCCTCATGAACATAAACACCACCACAGCACCAGCCGACCCATGTCCAGCATCCTGGATAAAAACCCTACGAACTGAACTCAGTACCTTCCTGGCAAAACTGATTGGGACCTCATTCCAAACAGGCGTCTTCCCCCGAAGCCTAAAACAAACCTCCATTAGACCGCTGCTCAAAAACAATAAACTTGACCCCACAAAGATGGAATCATACAGACCCATCTCTAGCATACCCCTCCTGGCGAAAATTGCAGAGAAAATAGTCCACCGCCAATTGAGCCAACATATCGAGGATAACTCACCCCTCGATCCCTGTCAGCATGGATTTCGGGAACAACATGGCGTGGAAACATTATTAACAATCCTATTCAGCACTCTGATAACAGGGCTGGACAACCTCAAACAGGGTTTTGCCCTCATCTTCCTCGACATTGCGGCTGCTTTTGACTCCGTCAACCATGATCTACTGCTCTCTCCCGCCTAGCCGAAAAGGGCATCCACGGAACCGCCCTTGCATGGTGCACCTCATACCTAAATGACAGATGGCAACACGTCCGATCCGGTACCTCAACCTCCACACCATTCCCACTAACGAAGGGCGTCCCTCAAGGCTCCTCTCTCTCTGCCCTATTCTTCAACGTCTATATGCAGCCTATCTGCACTATCATCAGGTCCTTCGGTGTAAACTGCCTAATTTACGCCGACGATGTCCTCATGTTCACCCCAATACATACGGATCACCCAGACGTATCCCGGCTATCTTCATGCTTCAATGCAGTCACAGACTGGCTTCACTCTCAGATGCTCAAAATCAACCTCAAAAAGACAGAGGTGCTTTTCATCAGCAGAGACCAAGCATTCACCCCTCCATCTTCATTGAAAGTACGCGACGCCGAACTCCTCACGAAGACAACGATCCGTTACCTTGGAGTTATGATTGACCAACATCTCAACCTAAACGCCCAGATAGGACACATCTCAAAAGCGATCTACCATAAAATCCGGATGCTACGTCATATCAGACCGCTACTTGAGCCAGACGACTTTCGAACAGTCTTTCAGTCCCTGGTGATGCCCCACTTCGACTACGCGAACTCCATCCTCCTCGGCCTACCGAAGTGCACTCTACAACCTTTGCAGCTAGCAATGAATACCGCAGCTCGAACCCTCCAACAAGCATCTAGCAGACAGCACATCACCCCTATCCTGAAGACACTGCACTGGCTCCCAATACGCTACAGAGTCACCTTCAAAATCCTAACAATAACCTTCAAAGCCATCAAGAAATGCACGGCTAATGCCCTCACTGAACTCATCCAGCTTACCCCTCCCAACAGACTCAGAAGATCTGTCGCCACCAACTCCTTAATACTCCCGAAGACCATTACCAAATGCACCAATGCCTCTAGAAACCGTGCCTTCGTATTAGCTGCACCATCATGCTGGAACAACCTACCACCCAATATCCGTGCCATAAACAACCTTCTCCAGTTCAGAAAAGCTTTAAAACACTACCTTTTCCTTCAATGCTTTCCCAACCCTGAAGACATCACGTAGCCGCACCCCATCCATATCCATTTATTCCACCCTGACATATCCCCCACAAAGACCTTTGCACAGCACACATAGATGGATTGAAGAGTTGTGTACATAGTTTATATTGAAAAGTTTGTACATAGTTGTTATCTGTTATCCAAGTTTGAATTCCTTGTTTAATGTAAGTCCAAGGTTTCCCCCCCTTGGACATCTGTGTTTCCTGGAAACCGTGCTGATGTTAAATAGTGCGGTATACAAACAATGTTAAATAAATAAATAAATAAATATATACAGCCATATACAACATCAATAAACAACATAAGATATATTATCACATATATGCTGACGATATCATAGTCTATGCCCCAATAGACCTGATTGCACTTGACCTAACTCCAATAACTAAATGAACAACTGGCTGATTAACAATAACCTGACTGTCAATCTTGACAAGACAGAGGTGCTATTCATCTCTAGAAAGTCCACTTTCAAGCCACCAAAACAATCAACATCCTACACAAGATGAAAATACTAAAGGATGAAGTAAAAAACCTGGGCATCACCTTGGACAAAAATCTCAACTTACAAACGCACATTAATAAAACTGCGGCAAAAGCCTACCATTGCCTAAAGCTCATTAGGAAACTCAAACCAATCCTAAGTCAGGACTACTTCGGTACAGTCTGCCAAACCATTATCACCCCAATTTTGGACTATGGAAACTCACTATATCAAGGTCTCCCCAAGCACACCATCCACCCACTCCAACTGATACAGAATACCACAGCACGAATCATCACAGGTACTGCCAAAAATGAACATATCATGCCCATACTTCAACAGCTACACTGGCTTCCAACCCCCGCATGTGCAAGATTCAAAGCAATTCTGAACATATTTAAAATAATTCACCACTGCTCAGCAGACGTGCTCCAGAACATAATAACAAGAGACATAAGTAACAGACCCAGACGAAACAACAATGGAAACATCCTCACGACACCCACAGGATACCAGAGAACGAAGCAATCAACGTCCAAAAGAGCTCCTTCACTCTCAGCACCTGCTCTGTGGAACTCCCTTCCTGATGGAATATGAGCCCTAAAATACATCAAAGACTTCTGAAAAGCACTCAAGACCCTCCTGTTTATGTAACATTTCGGACACGTAACATAATCTGCAACAAGCAACTGACTATTGCTCCAAATGGACCATCGACAACACATGCAATAATATAAGAATTACTGTATATAGCTTGTTTATTCGTTCTTACCTTTACCCCCACCCCTCCTGTGAAATGTATACCAACAAGTTATGCTGTAAACCACTTTGAAGGATAAAACTGCTTAAATAAATAAATAAATAAATAAAAGTGAAGGAAGCCAACAATGCTTAAATAGTAGAAAGATAAAAACCAAACCTTAGCATTTGTCCGGCAGTTCTGACACCCCAAATCCTCCTATCTTGTAGCCTAAAACCTCCCTACATGAACTGAACTGATATTCATGCCTCTGAAACAAAAGTTATTTCTTTCCTTTGTAATACTGGCATGATCTCATTTCCTTCCTCGGAGCAGAAAACATACTGAGCTACAGCGGGGAAAACCTCCCAGCAGAGCATGCTGGGACTGGTAGTGCAAAGGGACGTTCTCTGCTTGCAGGGCACAGACTAGTGAGGACTACAACTTCTAGAATACAGTGGTGTGGCAAGATTGTTTCTTAGCTCTGACTTTGCTAGGGGAAGTTTAGCTTATTATTGGGGTGACTTTTATAAAACAGATTATTAATTGAGCTCTATTTTGGATATAATAGATTGACAATGGGAAAAAAACTTTAGTATGTGAATCCCACCTGTAACTTAAATTTAAGATTAAAAAGTAGCAACATGTCCTAGATTCCTCAAGATAATGATTGGCAGTACTGCTGACAAGTTTCAAACTTGTTCTAATTTATCCCCTTTTTGTATCTGTTGCCATATGTATGTTTCTGTGAAGTTAACATGTTAATTATTCTCTAGTTTGCATTATTTGGTATTATTTCACTGTGGTATCATTTTAAGACCATTTTTGTGCATTAAAAGATGTGCGTTTTACTGTGGCTATATTTGATAAAGAAAAACAAAACAAAATCCCCCCATGAGTATGTTCTATATGTGACAATGCGATAGTTGCACAGGCTTTAGATAGGGAGAGGATGGAGGATGCACACCACAAAGTCCCAGAGTGTGGAAGCTTCCCTTTTTTCGCCCCGTAGCCAGATGGAAAAGTTGCCTTTCAGGTCTCTATTTCTGCTTCGCCAATGAGAGTACCATGGCAATCCCTTTAATATCATCGGCCACTACTGCAGCATTCATCGGGGGATCGTGGACACTCTCCAGCTGCAGCCACACTATCTTGGTTTCCCGGACCTGATAATCACACTGGCAGAGACTCCTACATATGGTGGTAAGCTCCACCCTATTCCCCTCATCATCACCTGGGGTGATCACTAGCCTTTAAAAAGAAGGGTGCTGCAGGTGCACCCGCACTTGGCGGGCCCATGCCTAATGGCCACGCCAAAGAACCCTTAGGCATGGCCCTTGAACATGGATCTCAGTGTCTTCAATCACAAGGAAGTAGGAGAGTTCCCCCAGCTGTCTGAATTGCATATACTACAAGGATACATATTAATTGCTTAAGCCAAAATTCCAAAATGGATATGGAGCTATACGTGACCATTCACTGTATATTCTCATTATTCCTCTTATATTCTCTATTATTGTCTCACGCCTTCTCCCTCCCTCCCAACAATATCATAACATCCCAATTATTCAGTATCAGTACCGACCTAAATTGTCTATGGCCAGACTTAAATGTTCTGGGGCAATGCATCGTACCAGCAATAGGCTTATCCATATTAAACCAAATTGGCAAGCTCCATGCCATAAGATAACTGATGATCCTAGCTCTAACATTATAAGATGCTGTTTAATTAATACAAGATTGGTTAAGAATAAAATTCCTATTCTAGTAGACTACATTTATGATAATGACCATACATTATGTTTATCACAGAGTCATGGCTTTTAGACACTGATACAGTGCTTCTTAATCAACATAAGCAACCATGCTTTGACATTTTCCATACTCCCAAATAAAACAAGTGTGGAGGAGGTATTCTCATCCTAACAAAAAAAAAGAGCTAAAGGCCTCCCTATCATCTGCCACTAGTATGAAAGGCCTGGATAAACTTTTAGTGGAAATCAAGCAGTTCACATTTAGCCTCCTATATAGGTCTCCAACATCTGACACCAATAGTTTAACTAAGATATTGGAAACTGTATGCTCATACACACCTATTAACAAACAACTAATTTTCCTAGGTGATTTCAAATTGGCATCACTCCATAATGGTCAAGCATACTCTTTCCTTAAAGCTATGAGTGATATGGACTTTCACCAAATTGTAAACTCACCTACCCATAAAAAAGAAAATATACTTGGTCTAATATTCCTACCTAATGATTTATTTAATGGATCTAGTCTCCCTTTACTCCAAACTCAAGCTGTTCCCTGATCAGACCATCACCTCATCAATTTTACGATCACACAGCAATATCCCACACTTCAGCAGACCATCAACCCCAATATATAATCCCGCTTTGAACAATTTGACTAAGACTTAGTTTTAAAAGAAACCCTTCCTCAACTTAACCCAGATACTACTGATATAGATACCCTTCTAGATAACTGGAATTCGGTACTTAGTAAAGCTACATCTGCCCCCACAAATAATTACAACAAACGCAATAGGTGATCCAACATATGGTACATTCAGCTTAAGACTTTCAAGAGAAAGTTAAGAAAGTTGGAATGTAAATGGAGGCCGTGAAAGCTACCAGACGACAGGATTTAATATATGAACATACTCCACACCTACCGAGAAAGCATCAATAACCATAAGAGAGATAATCATATTAAGTTACTTATGAAATCTCTGAATTATCCAAGGGAACTCTTTGAGATGATGAAATCATTAACATGAACCCCCATCAGCATCAATCCACAAGTGCTAGCCAACTACTACATGAATAAGTCGTTTACAAAGTACTGCTGCATCAACACCTGTACCCAACCCCTCAGCTAACATCACACTAAGGCATCATTCACCCAAATCAGTTTAGAACACCTGGAACAAATAATTGCATCAATTAACATGACTACAGAAGCTGAGGAGCCTCCATTACGCTAAGAGCACATTTTTCTATTTTCTCTGCTGGCTTAAACCTTTGTAACTGTTGATTTTTGGGGGGATCACTATTATAGCTGTTAACTGTGCTTTTAGACTAAGCTTGGGGGCATCTGGACTGCTTTCCTTGTATAGACTTACATCAGATAGCAGTGTGTGTGGCAGATAGAGAGTTAACTGGGCTTCTACCCCTGCTGAACTGTTTGGGGAAACCCTATTCCCAGGGAGGTGCTGATTTGGAGCATTGCACACTGTGATAAGGAAGCTTATAATAGCTCAGGAAGGAGCTATAGGAAAGGAGAAGTGACTCTGAACAAGCAACCTGTCAGTTCTGGTAGAAATAAGAAAACAGAATTTTCCCATAAAAGACTACCAGTCCCAGAATGCACCAGGTTTCCAACAGCCATTAGAGGAGCTGAAGTGGGGAAATGTGTGTTCAATCAGGAGGGCTATGAGGTAATCCCCAAGCACTCATCTCAAAGGGCAGGGCCTGATTCAGCACAGCTGCGCTGTGTTAGGGAGGAGCACTCATCTAAGCAGAATAAAGGTAGAGTTTATTCTACAGAGAATTATCCAGAGAATCAGCTCCAGTTTGATCATCAGTTTCATGTGAAGGATCATCAGAAGCAGAAGCCAAACCGGACGGACAGAGAGGGCAGGAAACCCTTTGGAAGAAGGAAGAGAAAAGCCTTTGAGAGGTCTAGAAGAGTCCAGAGCAGTACGTATACTGGGAGGCATTCCAAGGGCCAGCATACACCATTGGACTGGGGAAAGCCAGAGGAATGGTGCTGCAGAGCTAGGAATCTCCAGACGCTACCTGTGAGGGAGACAGCTGTACGTGGAAGGGACCCTAAGACCCGTGCCAGAAGGTATGTGAAGAGAGATCCAGTGTCCAGGGATCTGGATTGGAAGGCTGGACATAAGAACTGGACTACATACTGGCCAGGCTATATAGAGAGGAACTCTAACAGCAATGGAAGCTCAGGTATGAACACTGATCTATGCCCTAGCTATAACCTTGAAAGACAGCAGGGAAACAAGTATTCTCCTGAAAGTGCTCCAGTGGGAGATTCATCTGTGCCAATCCATGATATTGAACCCATGCTTGTTGAAGAAGAGGGGGTGATAGCAGATGAAGAATCTGTTTACATGGACTGCTCTCTGTCTAAACTCCTTTGGTGATTTTCTGTTATAAAGTACAGCAACCATCACAAAGAAATACAAACTTGTTCTTTAATCTACTCA
Organism: Ichthyophis bannanicus; assembly: GCA_033557465.1. Classification (NCBI taxonomy): domain Eukaryota; kingdom Metazoa; phylum Chordata; class Amphibia; order Gymnophiona; family Ichthyophiidae; genus Ichthyophis; species Ichthyophis bannanicus. Next base: position 234,515,458 of record CM066042.1, read on the forward strand.
GAAAAGCTCCTGTGTAGGTTTCCTAGCCACGCAGTAGAAAGCAAGCCAGCTAAGGGGTTTCAGCTGGATAACTGCTAGCAATTGAGCCTTACCTAATTGCTTGTGGGCTCTGAGAGAATCACTTCTGAATCTATGTGGGAATATACAAGAAGTTAACCTGAGAAGAACAGTTTTTCCTTTCTTTGTGGCTTTTGTTTGTTGTTGGATATATTGCTAAGAGAATATTAGCTAAAGCCTACAGAAAAGACCAGTTTGTTGCCAACCAGGTCTTATTTCTTTTGCTTTAATTGCCTGACAAGTTTAAAGGTTGTTTTCCTGATTTTGTTTTTTTCAAGTTTAACACTGAAAGCAAGTTACCTGATTTATGTGCTACCAAGCATATCTGTGTTGGGAGAAATAACCCCATAAATAAATAAATATCTTATTGGCTTTAACACTTGAGCACAACTAAATAATTGGCAGCAGCTGTATCTGGTGTGAATGAACTGCATTGCCCACAATCCCTTGCAAATCATATAGATATATGCACTTGCCAAGACTGTGAAGATTCTCACCCAGGCAGCCGTCTGACAAATGGCGTAGTTGGCAGGATTGCTTTTGCACGAAGGGATTTACTTGCTGAGGATTACAACTAAAGTTCAAGTTTAAAGCTGGAAAAAAAGATTTTCCCTCAACTGCACTTTGGAGGAGAATTGGATGTTCCAGGTAGTTGTCCCAGGAGGAAAAGACCCTGTGCAGAGCTGGATTCATCACTGACACAAGGTAATAAGTATCTGGGCATGTCTAGTGGTGGATGGGAGTAAGGCACAGGGGTAATTGAAAAAAAAAAGTAGAAAAAAACACACCTGTTTGGAAGGTGGTGCACTTTGTTTTTTTTTCTTTGTTTCTTGCAGGGATCAAGAAGGATCCAAAGGAACTACCTCAGTGGATGGCAGCCCAGTTTAGCAGGCAACAGGAGCTAGCACAGCAGGTTCAGGACACTGCTATGAAAGCCTTAATGGACCAGCAGAGGCCAGTGCTTGATCTGGTGCAAGCCCTAGTTCAACTGCAGAACCAAAGTGGAACAGATGCAAGACCAGCAGTAAATACTGGTACACCACATGTGGACAGTGTGGGACTCAATCAGGGGATTGGGGCATTTAGTTTTGGGAAGCTAACTCCAGATGATAATGTTGATGATTTTCTAGAGTCTTTTGAAAGAGTGGCACAAGCATTAGCATGGCCAGAGACCCAGTGGGCAATAAGGCTGGCAGCCTCATTAACTGGAGAGGCGCTTGCAGCTTACAGAGCAATGCCAGCAGCCCAGGCTTTGAATTATAAGGATGTAAAGGCTGCTATTAGAGATCATCTAGGGTTGTCTATTTCAGAGTATAGGCGAATGTTTAGAGCTACTACATTGAGAGTGGGTGAAACACCCAGGGCTCTGAGTCAGAGAATCAGAGGTTTAGCTGTAAAATGGTTGGAGCCTGAGCAAAAGACGGTAGAAATGTTATTAGACATTATAATGCTTGAACAATTTATGTCTGCGGTCCCTAAAGATTTGCACACTTTCCTTATCCAGCAAAATTGCCAAAATCTTGGAGAGGCAGCCATGCTAGCAGAGAGATTCTTGGAAGCCACGCAGGCTTGCCATAGAATGGGTGGCCCTCTGAAGATCGGTGCTGAGGAAAGATGTGCTGTATCAGAAAAGAAAATAATTAAAAATGTTGCTGAAAATGAATGTACTGTATCAAACCAGATGACACAGTGGAATAGAAAGAAATGTTTCAAGTGTGGAAAATGGGGACATTTAGAAAAGAGATGCCAGACACACACTAGTTTAATGGGTGTGGATTTAAAACAGCACAAAGAAGGATTTCTTTTGATGGTTGATGTGCAAGGAATTACCACAAATGCTTTGTTAGACTCTGGGGCAGACCAGAGTATGATGTCAAAAAGGCTTTGGAAGAGGATAGAGGCCCAAGAAGGATTTGTGCCTAGAACCCCTGAAAGCCAAGTTCACATCAGATGCATTCATGGTGCTGCAACACCATATCCCACCTATAGGCTAAAGGTTAAGTGCCTGGGGGAACAAGAGGAAGTCCTGTTAGCAGTGGTGCCTAGGCTACCCTTTGATTTGGTTCTAGGAAGAGACTGGCCAAGATTTAAGTAGGGTCTAGTGGAAGGACTAGGAAAGAAGGAGGGAGAAGGTTTAATGGTAATAGCTCCCGGGCCTTTATTTGGAAGTCCTCAGACCCCAGCTAAAAAGATGGTTAAGCGTCCAGAAGACCAAGCTACCCCAAAGCAGACATTCATCCTAAAGTACCATAGGGTCACAGAGAAGGCCCAAGCTCCTAAGCGGGCAACCCCTCAAGCTGCTGGGTTTGACCTGTGCAGCATAGAAAATGTGACTGTACCTAGCCAAGGGAGAGCCCTGGTTGACACCGGTCTCCAAGTGGAAATACCTATTGGATGCTATGGGAGAGTAGCCCCAAGGTCCGGATTAGCCCTTAAATATTTCATCGATGTGGGTGCGGGAGTAATTGATCCCGATTACAGGGGCAATATTAAAGTTCTGTTATTTAACTTTGGACAGAATGATTATCACGTGAAGACAGGAGACAGAATTGCCCAATTGATCTGTGAGAGGCTGGGTTTTCCACCTGTGGAGGAGGTCACATCCCTGGAAAATTCTGAGCGTGGAACCAAAGGCTTTGGTTCTACTGACGTCAAAGGGGTTAAAAGCCTAGCTGCCACCTGTGCCCGAGAGAGGGAGGTGAATGAAGAGGAAGATTTTGGACCCCAGGTATCTGATTGTAAAGAAAAATCAGAGCCCCAAATAGGTGAGGACCTGACAGTGGTACAACAGGAAGAAATTAGGAAATTGATTAAAGAATTCCCAGATGTGTTGACACCTATACCTGGGGAGACACATTTGGTTGCCCATGAAATAATAACTCCACCTGGGAAATTAGTTCGTCAAAGGCCATACCGCTTGCCTGAAGCCAAGAGACAGGAAGTAGTGGCACAAGTCCAGGAGATGTTGGTCATGGGAGTAATAGAGGAGTCAAAGAGTCCCTGGAATAGCCCCAAAGTCCTGGTGCCGAAGCCTGATGGATCTTTAAGATTTTGTATTGACTTCCGGCAGGTAAACGCCATATCAGTTTTTGATGCATATCCAATGCCAAGAATTGAAGAGCTGTTGGACCAGCTGGGACAGGCTCAATACTTAACCACCCTTGATATGACAAAAGGATATTGGCAAATCCCTCTAACCAGGGAGTCGAAGCCGAAGACTGCGTTCAGCACCCCCGTTGGCCTTTTCCAGTTCAAGAGGATGCCTTTCGGACTGCATGGAGCAGCGGCTACCTGCCAAAGGTTAGTGGATCAGGTACTTCGACCCCACCAAAATTATGCTTTTGCATATATGGATGATGTCATAATCCATAGTAACACCTGGGCGGAGCATCTAAAGAGGATCAGGGCAGTCTTGTGCTCCATGAAGCAAGCGGGAATCACTTTAAACCCGAAGAAGTGTGCCTTTGCAAATAGGGAGGTAAAATACCTGGGCCACCTAGTGGGAAGAGGAAAAATTAAACCTCTAATGAGTAAAGTAGATAGCATCAGGAATTTTCCTCCTCCAACAACAAAGAAACAACTAAGAAGTTTCTTGGGACTTATTGGATACTACCGCAGATTTATACCGCAATTTGCAGAGAAAAGTGCAATTCTCACGGATATGCTGCGGAAGAACTGTCCATACCAGCTACAGTGGACACCTGAAGCTGAAAAAGCATTTTCAGTCCTAAAAGAGAAATTGTGTACAGGACCGGTACTGAAAGGTGTGGACTTCAGGAAACCCTTTCTGATTCAAACCGATGCATCGGATGTAGGGCTAGGAGCGGTTCTATCCCAGTGTCATGAAGGGGAGGAGCATCCTGTGATGTACCTGAGCAGGAAGTTGTCACCAGCTGAACAAAAGTATTCCACAATAGAAAAAGAATGTTTAGCTATTAAGTGGTCAGTGGAGGCGTTAAGGTTTTACCTTACAGGGAGAAAGTTCCAGTTGGTCACAGACCATGCCCCACTTAAGTGGTTGCAGCAAATGAAGAACCACAATGCCAGGTTGACACGCTGGTACATGGCCTTACAGGCATTTGATTTTCAAGTTGAACATCGTGCTGGGAAGTTACACAAGAATGCGGATGCCCTTTCCTGTATTACGGACTGTAGAGAAGAAGTTTCACCAGTGACACCAGTCCGTAATAACTTAAGCAGGAGGGTATGTGATAAGGAAGCTTATCATAGCTCAGGAAGGAGCTATAGGAATGGTGAAGTGACTCTGAACAAGCAACCTGTCAGTTCTGGTAGAAATAAGAAAACAGAATTTTCCCATAAAAGACTACCAGTACCAGAATGCACCAGGTTTCCAACAGCCATTAGAGGAGCTGAAGTGGGGAAACGTGTGTTCAATCAGGAGGGCTATGAGGTAATCCCCAAGCACTCATCTCAAAGGGCAGGGCCTGATTCAGCACAGCTGCGCTGTGTTAGGGAGGAGCACTCATCTAAGCAGAATAAAGGTAGAGTTTATTCTACAGAGTAAATCCAGAGAATCAGCTCCAGTTTGATCATCAGTTTCATCTGAAGGATCATCAGAAGCAGAAGCCAAACCGGATGGACAGAGAGGGCAGGAAACCCTTTGGAAGAAGGAAGAGAAAAGCCTTTGAGAGGTCTAGAAGAGTCCAGAGCAGTACGTATACTGGGAGGCATTCCAAGGGCCAGCATACACCATTGGACTGGGGAAAGCCAGAGGAATGGTGCTGCAGAGCTAGGAATCTCCAGACGCTACCTGTGAGGGAGACGGCTGTACGTGGAAGGGACCCTAAGACCCGTGCCAGAAGGTATGTGAAGAGAGATCCAGTGTCCAGGGATCTGGATTGGAAGGCTGGACATAAGAACTGGACTACATACTGGCCAGGCTATATAGAGAGGAACTCTAACAGCAATGGAAGCTCAGGTATGAACACTGATCTATGCCCTAGCTATAACCTTGAAAGACAGCAGGGAAACAAGTATTCTCCTGAAAGTGCTCCAGTGGGAGATTCATCTGTGCCAATCCATGATATTGAACCCATGCTTGTTGAAGAAGAGGGGGTGATAGCAGATGAAGAATCTGTTTACATGGACTGCTCTCTGTCTAAACTCCTTTGGTGATTTTCTGTTATAAAGTACAGCAACCATCACAAAGAAATACAAACTTGTTCTTTAATCTACTCAGAAAAGCTCCTGTGTAGGTTTCCTAGCCACGCAGTAAAAAGCAAGCCAGCTAAGGGGTTTCAGCTGGATAACTGCTAGCAATTGAGCCTTACCTAATTGCTTGTGGGCTCTGAGAGAATCACTTCTGAATCTATGTGGGAAGATACAAGAAGTTAACCTGAGAAGAACAGTTTTTCCTTTCTTTGTGGCTTTTGTTTGTTGTTGGATATATTGCTAAGAGAATATTAGCTAAAGCCTACAGAAAAGACCAGTTTGTTGCCAACCAGGTCTTATTTCTTTTGCTTTAATTGCCTGACAAGTTTAAAGGTTGTTTTCCTGATTTTGTTTTTTTCAAGTTTAACAGTGAAAGCAAGTAACCTGATTTATGTGCTACCAAGCATATCTGTGTTGGGAGAAATAACCCCATAAATAAATAAATATCTTATTGGCTTTAACACTTGAGCACAACTAAATAATTGTCAGCAGCTGTGTCTGGTGTGAATGAACTGCATTGCCCACAATCCCTTGCAAATCATATAGATATATGCACTTGCCAAGACTGTGAAGATTCTCACCCAGGCAGCCGTCTGACAACACCTGGCCTGAGCCAGTTTTGCAGAAGCCGAGGAGCCTCCATTACGCTAAGAACACATTTTTCTATTTTCTCTGCTGGCTTAAACCTATCAATTGTAACTGTTGATTTTTGGGGGATCACTATTATAGCTGTTAACTGTGGTTTTAGACTAAGCTTGGGGGCATCTGGACTGCTTTCCTTGTATAGACTTACATCAGATAGCAGTGTGTGCCCACGGTTCAGGAACAGTCTACTGGCCAGAGACACTTAGGTTCCCGCCCACCCTACCCCTCGCCCCACCCTCCCCAGGGGCTACATTGCCTTTATAGTAGTCACATAAGTGCCATCTACCCTTTCTTACTTGGGTTAAAAGTCCACATCTTCTTCATCCTTTCTTCTTCTTCTTCCTCTTCTGGGACTGCTTAACCAACATGTCGTGTATTCAGTGCAATAACTGCGGTACTTTCATTTCAAGACGAATCATTTGGAGCCTAAGAGCTTTTCCTATGTGCCTCAGGTCAGCTGTCATGCATGACGAACTGACTCTACTAAGGAAAAACCTAGCTGCCATGCATAAAGAAGTGACTCTACTGAAGGAGGAAATAGCTGCAATGAAACGCACCTCTTCTAGGATATAAACTGAACAAAGTCCACCACCGCTCCCACAAAGAATCAAACACCCCAGGAACAAATGGATCACAGTGGGTTCTGGAAGACTGCGATCTGTAATGCTGAGACCTCCTATACATCAAGAGATATCCCTGCATAATGCCTTCTCTGCCTTGGCTAATGAGGATGCTCAATCCAATGAAACTGAAGGGCCCTTAAATGAGCCAGACACTGCACAATCTCCTGCTAGAGCACCAAATATGAAGAAAACCTCACCAAACAGAAAACTACTACTACTTGGAGATTCCATCATCAGAGGCACCAACTTGGGAACACAGTTCAAAGGAGAGAAGATAGTCATTTGCCTACCAGGCTCGACAGCCAGCTGGAATACATACCAAATTGTTGAAGTACTTAGCACAAAAACTGAACACTCCAAACTTGATGTTATCCACTTCGGCACAAATGACCTGGCTAGAAACAGTGCCTCTACAGTCCAAAAGGACTTCCATTCTCTGGGAGAGAAACTCAAGCCCATTGTGAACACTGTTGCATTCTCAGAGGTTCTGCCTGTTCTTGGTAAGGGGAGAAAAAGGCTGCATCACATTAACAGCTTTAATACATGGCTCCAGACCTGGTACAAACAAGAAGGATTCAGATTTATTGGCGACTGGGGAAACAGATGGACCAACAAGAGACTATATGGTGCTGATGGACTACATCTCTCTGTCACAGGGAAAATAATCTTAACTGAAAAATTCAGGCACTATGTGGATATGCATTTAAACTAGGAAAAGGGGGTGACGGATGTGGAAGGTCAAGACGGGCACGCCACCCCCTGCAAAAGCAGAATAATATCAGAAACAGCCACACTTTTAAACCACACATCACAAACAAGTGGGAAGATGTGGGCAGAACAAAGTCAATGCAAAATACACACAAGCCAGGTAAATGCTCAAAGCTTAGCCAACAAAGTTCTGGACCTGGAAGCCCTAATGGTGGAAATGGATTTGGACATTGTGGCCATTACAGAAACATGGTTCAATGAATCGCATGATTGGGATGTAGCCATAACTGGCTATAATCTATTCAGAAGAGACAGAGAAAATGGAAAAGGAGGAGAAGTAGCCTTGTATGTCAAAAGCAATATTAAAGCTACTGAAATGCAGGGGGCATGGGGAAAAGAAGCGCTCTGGATTGCGTTGGAAAGAGGAGATGGCACTGTCATCCATACTGCTGTAGTCTACAGACCTCCGACTCAAACTGAAGAGATAGATAATGATTTGATTAAAGATATTGCCAAGATAGCCACAAAGGGAGAAGTAATCATTTTGGGTGACTTTAATCTACCTGATGTGGATTGGATTACTCCTTCTGCACATCTGGAAAGAAGCAAAAAAATTGTAGATGCTCTCCGGGATGCATCACTTAGACAAATGGTCATGGAACCAACCAGGGAAAGCTCAATGCTCAATTTAGTGCTCACCAACGGTGATAGCGTGTCAAATGTCTGCATGAGTACCCCTGTGAGCAACAGCGATCATTACACAGTGTGGTTTGAGATAAAAGCCAGGGTACAGGCCAAACATAGCAAGCTCAAAGTCCTAAACTTCAAAAACACTGACTTCAATAAAATGGCCAAGTACCTAAAGGAGGAGATGACAGGGTGGAAGGAGATAAAGGAAGTGGAATTGCAATGGGATAAACTAAAGGTGGCAATAAAAGGGGCAACGGACAAATATGTTAAAAAACTAAACAAAAACAAGAGGAGAAGGAAACCTATTTGGTTTTCCAAAGAAGTGGCTGCTCAAATAAAGGCAAAAAAACACAGCTTTCGCAAAATTTAAAAGCTTGCAAACAGAAGAACACAGAAATGAATACAGGATCAAACTCAAAGAGTCACAAAGAGAAATAAGGACAGCAAAATCAAAGGCAGAGGAAAAGATGGCTAAAGATGTTAAGGGTGGCGACAAAACTTTCTTCAGGTATATTTGGGAAAGGAAGAAGATCAGAGTTGGAATTGCAGGACTCAGAAGTGCTGGGAAAAGATTTGTGGAAAGTGACATAGAAAAAGCGAAATTGCTAAACAAATACTTCTGTTTTTACTGGAGGAGGACCAGCTGGGACTCCCAAATATAAAAATGGGAACGAAGTAGACACCACACCATTCACAGAAGATGAGGTGTTGGAACAACTTGCTAAACTGAAAGTGGGCAAAGCCATGGGACCAGATGGGATACATCCCAGGATACTGAAAGAGCTCAGAGAAGTTCTATCAGGGCCGTTAAAGGATGTATTCAACAGATCCTTGGAAACAGGAGAGGTTCCTCAGGACTGGAAAATGGCTGATGTCATACCTCTACACAAAAGTGGTGACAGGGAAGAAGTGTCAAACTACAGACCTGTGAGCCTTACCTCGGTAGCGGGAAAAGTAATGGAGGCACTCCTGAAAGAGCGAATAGTGAACTTTCTCAAAACCAACAGGTTGCAAGATCCGAGGCAACATGGTTTTACTGAAGGACGGTCTTGCCAAACTAATCTGATTGGGTTCTTTGACTGGGTGACCAAGGAACTAGATCAGGGGCATGCGATGGATGTCATCTACCTGGATTTCAGCAAAGCCTTTGATACTGTTCCTCATAGGAGGCTTGTCAATAAACTCAGTAGCTTGGGGATGGGTACCAAGATAGTAAACTGGATTAGAAATTGGTTGACTGACAGACGACAGAGGGTGATGGTACATGGAGCTCACTCAGATGAGGGGAAGGTGACTAGCGGGGTGCCCCAGGGTTCGGTCCTGGGCCCGGCACTCTTCAATGTATTTGTGAGTGATATTGCTGAAGGACTGAATGGAAAAGTCTGTCTTTTTGCAGATGACACAAAAATTTGCAACAGAGTGGACTCCCCCGAGGGAGTGGATAACATGAGGAAAGATCTACAAAAGCTGGAAGAATGGTCTAATGCTTGGCAATTACGATTTAATGCGAAAAAGTGCAGTGTCATGCACTTAGGTAGCAGAAATCCCAGGGAAATGTACGCGATAGGGGGCGAGAGGTTGGTGTGCATGGTTCAGGAAAAAGACCTTGGTGTGATTATCTCTGATGATCTCAAGGTAGCAAAACAGTGCGACAAGGCGGTGGCAAAAGCCAGGAGGATGTTGGGCTGCATACAAAGAGGGATTACCAGCAGAAAGGAAGAGGTACTTATGCCACTGTACAGGTCGCTGGTGAGGCCTCAACTGGAATACTGTGTTCAGTTTTGGAGATCATATCTTGCAAAAGATGTAAAAAGACTGGAAAGTGTTCAGAGGAAGGTGACCAAAATGATTTGGAGCCTGTGTAAGGAACCTTATGAGAAGAGACTTGAAGACCTAAATATGTACACTTTGGAGGAGAGGAGGGATAGGGAAGATATGATTCAGACCTTTAAATACTTAAAGAGGAATGATGAACAAACAAACCTCTTCCAAAGACGGGGAAGCTGCAAAACTAGGGGGCATAATATGAAGCTGCAAGGTGGAAAATTGAAGAAATATTTTTTCACTGAAAGGGTGGTGAATGCTTGTAATGCTCTCCCGATGGAAGTGGTGGGGGCAAACACGGTGACGGAATTCAAAAGCACAGCGGATCCCTTTACAGCAACAGGATAAAAATGAAATAAACTGAACCATCTAACTTCTCAACAAATAGGGGTGTCCTACATGGAGTGGTGGGTCCACCCCTAAACAAAGACATGGGGAAGGGTGACCTGCACAGAGCATCGGGTGCACCTACTCTTGCCGTATTGCTGGGCAGACTGGATGGACCATGTTGGTCTTTATCTGCCGTCATTTACTGTGTTACTATGCTACATCACCTGTTGCTCCTTGCCCAGTCAGCAGGCTAAAAATGTCTCATGTGAAAATGGCACCTATTATACTCAAAATAGTTAGCCTCTCTTTATCTCAAGGTCACATGCCTAAAGTTTTAAAGAAAGCATCAATTCAGCCCATACTGAAACATAATTCCTTGGATAAAATGAGCCCTAACTCATATCATCCAATATCAAGCCTCCCTTTTATAGCAAAAATAATCAAAAATATAGTCCAAAACCAGCTCCACTGGACGGTTTTAGACCGGACCATGGGGCAGAGACTCTCCTTCTAGCCCTTTTTGATAAACTAATTAAGGGAACAGAAGCTCCTAAACAAGTCTTCATACCGATATTCCTTGAATGTGTGGTTCACCACCACTGCCTTGACTTCCTCTCCTCTCATGCCCACCTGCATCCTTTACAATCTGGCTTTTGTCCTTTACACTCTACTGAAATGGCTCTTGCCAAAATCTCCAGTGACTTGTTCCCTGCAAAATCCAAGGGCCTTTACTCTATCCTCATCCTTCTTGACCTCTCTGCTGCTTTTGACTCTGTTTACCTCAACCTTCTCCTTGATACCCTGTCCTCGCTTGGTTTTAAGGGCTCTGTACTATCCTGGTTCTCCTCTTATCTCTCCCATCGCTCTTTCAGCATTTGTTCTAGTGGATCCTCCTCTGCTGCTATCCCTCTGTCAGTTGGTGTACTCCAAGGATCTGTCTTGGGTCCACTCCTTTTCTCTCTATATATCCAGTCCCTTGGTGCGCTCATCTCTTCCCATGGCTTTCAATACCATCTTTATGCTGATAACTCCCAGATATACCTCTCTACACCTGAAATCTCTCCAGCAATCCAGACCTGGATCTCTGTCTGCCTTTCTGACACTGCTGCTTGGATGTCTCACTGCCACTTAAAATTGAACACGACCAAAACTGAGCTTCTTATTTTTCCCCCTAAAACCACCTCTCCTCTTCCTCTTTTCTCAGCTTCTGTGGATAACTCTCTACTCTTCCCTATTTCCTCAGCTCGCAACCTTGGGGTTGTCTTTGACTCCTCCCTCTCCTTTTCTACACACATTCATCTGATGGCTAAGACCTGCCATTTCTTTCTCCACAACATCAACAAAATCCGCCCATTCCTTTCTGAACACACTACTAAGACACTTATCCACTCCTTAATCACCTCCCGTCTTGACTACTGTAACCTATTCCTTGCAGGTCTCTCTTTGAATCATCTCTCTCCCCTTCAGTCTGTTCAACACTCTACTGCGCAGCTAATCTTCCGCCAGCCTCGTCATGCTCATATTACCCTTCTTCTCAAGACATTTCATTGGCTTCCTATCCTTTCTGCATCCATTTCAAACTTCTCTTGCTGACCTATAAGTGCATTCACTCTGCATCTCCTCACTACCTTTCCTCTCTTATCTCTCCCTACACACACCTCGGAAACTCTGCTCTTCTGGCAAATTGCTTCTATCTATGCCCTTCTCTCCTATTGCTAACTCCAGACTTCACTCCTTCTACCTTGCTGCACTTTACATCTGGAACAAACTACCTGAGTCTGTATGTCAGGCACCTTCTCTGACCCTTTTCAAATCCAGGCTGAAAACTCACCTCTTCGCTGTCGTTTTCAGATCTTGACTCACCTAATCTCCTTGTGTTTCTTTACCATTCCCCCTAGATGTATCCCTTTCTACACCTACTGTGTTGTCTGTCTTGACTAGATTGTATGCTCAGATGAGCAAGGACTGTCTCTTACATGTCTCTGCAGCGCTGCATACATCTTGTAGCGCTATACAAATGCTCAGTAGTAGTAGTAGTAAATATTGCATCGGCATTTCTCTCTTAAGCACATCATTCTACTAGCAAGACTGAAACAAATTAGAATTGGTGGCTCTACCCTCCGCTGGTTTGAATCTTACTTGGCTGATCGTACTCAACAGGTAAAAGTTGGCCAAGCTACATTTAACACATACAATCAACAGCAAGGAATACACAAGGATCAGCATTCTCATCTTTATTATTCAATATCTACCTTCAGTCAATCTATAATATCTTTCAGAAACATAAATTAAATCACCACATTTATGCAGAGAATATATTTATGTTTATTTGATTGCTTGATATACCACTCCTTCATAACACCAGGGCAGTGTACAATTCATAAAGCATACAAAGATGGCCATGGTTTAAAAGGAAAAGGAACTACTTTGACTTCAGTAACATTATCCTACAAGGTCTACCGACAGGGGCGGCCCAAGGGGGGTACGGGGCCATGTGCGGAGACTCAGTGTGGGGCCTCATTTGCCTAAGGGGCCTCATTTGCATAAATATTTGCATAATGTTATCATACACTAACATTTAGTAAATATGCCTCTTAATGAGTGTATAGATAAAGAAAGACTAAAGGATTTCTACATTACTATAATCCAGTGCCAACCGCCAGGCACATTAGGAACTACTACAAACACTGCCCATTTAGATCCCATAGCAAACCTGCCATATCCTAACAGCACTACCAGGACTCACAAAGCACCAAACCCTACCTATCAAAAGGCAACACTGTAAATATTAAACCAATACATTTCAGAGAATAACAATACATGACCTACAGGGAAAAGAGAACAAGTGGCACTGTCAAATAGGAATTACATAAACAGAATACCTCAGCTCAGTTACACATGCAGGACATAGACCATCACCAAACAAGGAATCACAATTTAGAAACAGGAAGACAATAATTAAACTGGGAACCCCAAAAGCCAAACTTGGAATGTACAACAACACTGTACAAATAAAACTATAAATTAATTTCCTCTTGTACTAAACAAAGCACAGATGTTAATGATGCACATTTCCCAGAGCTGACATATTCCAGTTAATAAATTCAAAATAAAGAGATATTTTTCTACCTTTTGTGCATTTTTTTTTCAGTTGCAATTGCTCCAGCCACTTTCTTCTGGTTTCTTCGTGTCTTTTGCTAACTCTCCATCGTTTGCTGTCCATTTGTCCTTTCTCCTCTCTTCTAGTTTTTTTTCCATTCTCTCTCTTCATCTGCTTTAACATACTAATCTTTCTCCTTTTGCTCTTTCCTCATTCCTATTTCATCCACTCAAATTTTACCCCTCCATCCTCAATCCCCACTTACTCTCCCAATACCCAGCCAATTGCAGATTTGTCTTCCCTCCCACACAAAATATTTTCCCTCTTCATTTCACTCTCCCAGCTCCATCCCATTCTAATCCTCCCCCAACATCAGCTCCCTTCTAGTTCCAGCCCCACCCAGCATCCGCTCCCTTTTAGTCCCCACATCAGCCCATTTCCAGTCCTAGCCCCCCATCAGCCCATTTCCAATCCTATCCTAGCCACACCATCAGCCCATTTCCAGTCCTAGCTCCCCAATCCATTTCCAGTCCTATCTGAATCCCTCCATCAGCTCATTTTCAATACCAGCCCCCCCATCAGCCCATTTCTAGTTGTTTCCTAGCCCCACCATCAGCCGATGTCAAATCCTAGCTCCCCTCCCCTCAGCCCATTTCCAATCCAAGCCCCCCCCATGAGCCTACTTCCAGTTCTAGCCCCTCCATGAGTCCATTTCAATCCAAGCCCCCACCACAGCCCATTTCCAATCTTAGCACCCCCAACAGCCCATTTCCAGCCCTATCCTGTCCCCTCCATCAGCCCAGTTCCTGGCCTAGCTCCCCCCCCCCACTCAGCCCATTTCCAGTACTAGCTCCCTCCCCTCAAAGCCCATTTCCATTCCAAGCCCCCCTCCCCATCAACTATTTGCAGTTCAAGCCTCCCCTTCCACTCAGCCCAATTCCAGTCCTAGCAACCCCCCCAGTCCATTACCAGTCCCAGTCCCTCCATAGCCCATTACCAGTCCTAAGACCCCCCGCATCCCACTGCCAGTCCTAACCCCCATCACCCCCATTTTCAGTCTTAGCCCCCCCATAGCTCATTAGCAGTCCTAACACCCCCATCAGCCCACTTCCAGTCCTAAGCCCCCATCAGCCCATTTCCAGTCTTAGCCCCCCCATTGCCCATTACCAGTCCTAATCCCCCCCATCAGGCCACTTCCAGTCCTAACCCCCCCATCAGCCCATTTCCAGTCTTAGCACCCCCCATAGTCCATTACCAGTCCTAACCCCCCATGAGCCTACTTCCAGTTCTAGCCCCTCCATGAGTCCATTTCAATCCAAGCCCCCACCACAGCCCATTTCCAATCTTAGCACCCCCAACAGTCCATCTCCAGTCCTATCCTAGCCCCTCCATCAGCTCATTTCCTGTCCTAGCTCCCCCCACTCAGCCAATGTTCCCTCTAATTTTCTGTAGGCTGTGTGCACATAAAATATCAGCTGTGTGCAGCTTTTGAAGGAAGGTTAAATTTTTGTGCGCCACATAACGACACTCGGCGTTATATACTTTAAAATTTGACTACACGTCAGAATACAGTAAGTATACCACATTGATTTTAATCAAATTAAATGAAAATAGACGATTACTAAATGAAGCGGAAAATTTCTAGTAATTACAATCATAACTTTTAAATTTTAAGACGTCTGTGTTGTTTTCTATCAGAATCAGAGCCGTAATTTTTGTGTGCTCTGTTGTAAAGTATGTGCGCTCGCTCGGCGAGGTGTGCGTGCGCACACGCGCACAGCTTAGAGGGAACAGTGTACTCAGCCCATTTCCAGTCCTATCTCCCTCCCCTCACAGCCCATTTCCATTCCAAGCCCCCCTCCCCATCAGCTATTTGCAGTTCAAGCCCCCCCATTCCACTCAGCCCATTTCCATTCCAAGCCCCTGTCCCCATCAGCTATTTGCAGTTCAAGCCCCCCTTCCACTCAGCCCATTTCCAGTCCTAGCAACCCCCAGCCCATTACCAGTTCTAGCCCCCCCATAGCCCATTACCAGTCCTAAGCCCCCCATCAGCCCACTTCTAGTCCTAACCCCCTCATCACCCCATTTTCAGTCTTATCCCTCCATAGCCCATTACCAGTCCTAACCCCCATGAACCCACTTCCAGTCCTAACCCCCCCATAGCCCATTATGTCATAACCCCCCAATCAGCCCATTTCCAGTCTTAGTCCCCCCCATAGCCCATTACCAGTCCTAACCCCCCCATCAGCCCACTTTCAGTCCTAACCTCCCATCAGCCAATTTCCATTCTTAGCCCCCCCATAGCCCATTACTAGTCCTAACCCCCCATCAGCCCACTTCCAGTCCTAACCCCCCATCAGCCTATTTCCAGTCTTAGCCACCCCATAGCCCATTACCAGTCCTAACCCCCCATGAGTCCACCTCCAGTCCTAACCCCCATCAGCCCATTACCAGTCCTAACCCACCATCAGCCCACCTCCAGTCCTAACCCCCCATGAGCCCACCTCCAGTCCTAACCCCCCATCAGCCCATTACCAGTACTTACCCCCCATAAGCCCACCTACATTTCTAATCCCCCCATCAGCCCATTTCCAGTCCTAACCCCCTCACATCAACCCATTTCCAGTCTTAGCCCCCCATAGCCCACCTCTAGTCCTAACCCCACCATCAGCCCATTTCCAGTCTTAGCCCCTCCCATAGCCCATTACGAGTCCTAACCCCCCCATCAGCCCACTTCCAGTATTAGCCCCCCCCCATAGCCCATTACCACTCCGAACCCCCCTCACCCCATAGATTTAAAAAAAAAACCAAAAAAAACCCTGGCTGCTGCTGCTGCCGCCGTGGCAGTGTCAGAATCAAGCGTCCCGCGGAGCCCCCCTTTTCCGGCAGAGCTCTCCCTGCAGCTCTCTCAGCATCGGCTTTCAGAGCCGCAAAGAGAGAGTTTCCCTTTCTCGCGGCTCTCTTAAGCCCGCCGGGGCTAATGGGACTTTCTGTTTCCCATCAGCCCCGGCAGGCTTAACAGAGCCGCGAGAAAGGGAAACGCTCTCTTTGCGGCTCTGAAAGCCGATGCTGAGAGAGCTGCAGGGAGAGCTCTGCCGGAAAAGGGGGGCTCCACGGGACGCTTGATTCTGACACTGCCACAGCGGCAGCGCCAGCAGCAGCAGCCAGTTGTTTTTTTTTTTTAATCTATGGGCTGATGCAGAATGTTGTTTGCGCGGGGCCCCCTGAAATGCAGGGCCCTGTGCAAACAACATTCTTGCTCAATGGACGGGCTGGCCCTGTCTACCCAAACAAACACTTAAACCACTACAGATGGTGCAGAACACTGTAGCTCGTCCTATAATGAAATTCTCAAGATCTGAGCACATAACACCAACCCTGTACCACCTACATTGGCTGCCGATTTCACAAAGAATCAAATTTAAGGCAATACTGACCACATTTAAGACAATAAACAACATTGCCCCAACATACCTTAATTCACTAATCAAGATAGAACAAGAAGTAGAAGAAACAATATGAACCTTCTAGCCACCCCGACAGCATCAAGAAATGAAAACCAATCAACAACAAACAGGGCATTTTCATTATACTCACCCACTCTATGGAACTCCCTTCCGAACAATCTACGTGAAATAAAAGACCTGACCATATTCAGAAAAAAACTCAAAACCCTACTGTTCACGGAATCCTACCAATCCTTAATGAATAAACAAGCTACAATCTAAAGGACAACTTACTACACTTATAACTCTACACACTCCAGACCCGCACAGTCCATATTGATGTAAGATTAATATGCAATACAGCTACTTCTGCTGTGATATACCAGACCTGTAAATAGTTGGCCGTTATACTTCACACTGAAGGCCTTAATATGTAATGGCAATTTAATTGTTCTTTGTATTATCTTTGCATTATCTATCTGTTCCTTGTTCATTGTAAACTACCCTGAACAGTACGAATTGAGTTCTCTGTAAACCGCCTTGATTATATGATAAAGCGGTATATAAAACAAATAAATAAATAAATAAAATGTTAGATGAAAAAGAAACAAGTCATACATACAGGGCAAGAAAAAAGAGACATTTGAGACTATTACCAGAGGAGGTCAGATGTTGGTAGGAGGGAGGTCGAATGCAGAGCAGAAGAGCAAAGGTTAACCTCCAGCAGATCATAACATGCTTCAATGAAGTCTCTCAATGGCTTACATCGCACAACCTAAGAATAAACTTCAATAAAACTGAAGCTCTATTTGTCACTAGGAACAAAGAATTCATCCCCCCGCCCAAAATACAAGTCAAAGAAGCTACTCTTGGAGTAAAGAATGAAGTCAAATATCTAGGTAAAGTTCTAGATCAAAACCTGAGCCTATCTTCACACCTCAACATAACAACTGAAGCTATATACAGAAAGATTAGAATGCTACAACATCTAAGGTCTTTACTAGCCCCTTGCGATTTCTGCTCTGTCCTGCAAGTCATGATATACCCTCACATCTTGACTACTGCAACAGCATATTGCAGGGCCTCTTTGACACAACTTCAGATGGCACAACAGCTGCTCATGTAATTCAGAAGGTCTCAGCACATCAGCTCCATATTACGTCAGTTACACTGGTTACCCATCCTGAATAGGATCAAATACAAAAATCTAATTATTACATTCAAACTACTGCACAACATATCCCCTTCCCACCTTAGCTTTCTAATTAATAGGATCCCAAATAACAAAGGAGAGGATGCACTCAGAATTCCCTAGTTCTCCCAGCAGACTTCCGAAAGACCAACCAATCAGTGAACAATACAGCCTTCTCTTACTATGCTCCAATTCTCTGGAACTCCCTCCCAGATAGAATAAGAAATATAGGAGATCTTTCCACCTTCCGCAAAAATATCAAGACATTGCTATTTTCAGAATACTATGGAACGCAACAAGTCAAAATAGATATCTACCCAACATAAACGATCCTCAGACTCAACACTTGACATATATCCCTGATCCACCTTCTCCATCATTTGTTGATCTCTTGCTCCTAAATTGGTATAACATTTCAAACCTATATGTAAATAGATTATCAAATGTAAATAAATTGCAGATGGTTATCTTGTTCCTATGTTAATTATTGTTTTC
This sequence comes from Ichthyophis bannanicus, assembly GCA_033557465.1. Classification (NCBI taxonomy): domain Eukaryota; kingdom Metazoa; phylum Chordata; class Amphibia; order Gymnophiona; family Ichthyophiidae; genus Ichthyophis; species Ichthyophis bannanicus. The sequence continues at coordinate 234,533,740 of CM066042.1, forward strand.
CTGTAAATGTTTGTGTTCTTTGTAAACTGCTTTGAAAGCTTGATAAGGCAGTTTACAGGCTTTGAAACTGCTTTGAAAGCTTGATAAGGCAGAAAACGCTCAAATAAATAAACAAATAAACTACACTGACATTTCATGTTGGTTGCTGCTGGTTCTACTTCCCATGAGAACTGGCCAGAAGAAAAAGCAGCCCACTGAAGGCAGAAGAGCTACCATCATAGGGGCAAACTAAATAGGACAGCCCCTTTTTGGTTCCTAGTTGATCTGGAAATTATATGTTTTATTAGTGGTTTGGGGGACTGATTGTTTTTTTTTAAGGTATATAATTTAAATGTTGTTAGGTTAGCATAGACAGTCGGGACATGATAACGAACACAAGAAACTGGTAATAAAACAGACCACAGATTTATTAATGCAGTGCTCAAATACTCTTTACCAATGGCATGAGTCATGTTTATGGCATTTAATATATTGCCCTTCACATGTTTATTTATTTATCTGCATTTATATCCTGCTTTTCACTGGGTCAAGGTGGTTGGGGGATACATTTAACACAAGGGGATATGAGACACATACACTAATACTTACAGGGAACATGGGCAATGGAGTGTTAAGTGGCTTGCCCAAGACCACAAGGAGCACCTGTGGGACTAGAAACCCCAGTCCTTCAGGCCCAAGGTTTCTAGTGGGATTTGAACCACTGACCTTCTGGCCTGAGGTTACTTGCCCATCCACTAGGCCACTCCTCCCACATGTTGCACTTTAATCTCAGGTTGTCTAGTCTCAACCATCTGACTAACCTCACCTGTTGGCCCACAAATTCTAGCTAGTTCTGGCCCCGAAGAGGTGGCAGTATATGTTTACAAAGAGGGCACCGAGTCAAACAGAAGAAATGTTCTGCAGAAAATATTCACTATGGATAGGAATTCCATGTGTGAAAAGGAAAAAATAGTGGTGAGGGCATACTACCATTTGAAAGCATGTTCGTTTGTACGGGGTAGTGTATACTATTAGACTGACTAAACCTGAGAAAGAGTTAATTCTGTTCAGAACCTTGCTTAGAAATAAAACTTCATAAAAATGCTTACTAAGTAGGTGAAGAGGTACATGTCCTGTAAACAAGAAAGGGCAGCTTGTACTCTAGCCTCTCTGTCTCAGGGTTATTAGCTAAAGTACTCAGGGTTATTAGATATCAAGCAGTCAGCAGTAAACAGTTATGTCTTGGAATATGTGTATGTCTCCTCATACCAAGCAATCAGTAGTAAATAGTTATGTCTTGGACCCCATGTATGTCTCCTCATACTGACCCACACTGATTAAAGTTGACCTACGATATGATAAATACGTCATATCTGACGTATAATAATAAAGTGAAATTATGCTGTATCCTCCAAAAATGCCTTATAAATAAAGTGAACCATGGCTATCAGTTAGAGTAAACAAGGAGAACTTTGGTTCTGTTTGTTTCTCTCCACAAAGCTTTGGTGTATTTCTATAGAATTGTGTTGTATTTTATTACTGTCTTTTTGATAACCTTCCCATTGTTTTGAATGTAGTTTTCTGTAGCTTCAAGAGCCCAGTAGGTTGCTGGTGAGGAGGGGGCTAGATAAGCCCACACCATTTACCTGGCCCGAATTAATAGACAGATTATGAAATGTTAACAGAAATTAGGGAAGCCAACAAATTTGGCAATATAATCATAATGGGCAATTTCCGTTACTTCAATATTGACTGGACAAATGTCATTTCAGGATATGCAAGAAAAGCCTTTTCTTCCAGCACTGGAAGCTGCTGCTCGTCCGGGGGCTTCAGTCTTTCAGAAAGCATTTGACAATGTCCTGAGGAAATTAAAAAGTCATGATATAGGAGACAATGTCCTATTGTGGACTGGAAACTGGTTGAGAGAGAGAAAACAGAGAATAGGAATAATGATCTATTTTCTCAATGGAAGAAGGACAATAGTAGAGAACTCCAGAGATCTATATTGGGACCGGTGCTTTTTAAAATATTTATAAATAATCTGGAATTGGGAACAAGTGAGGTGATTAAATCTGCAGATGACACCAGATTATTCAAAGATGTTAAGTCACTTGCAGATTGGGAGAAATTGCAGGAGGACTTTGGGAGACTAGGCAGCCAAATGATAGATGAAATTTAATGTGGACAAGTGCAACATGATGCATGTAGCAAGGATCTTTATCTTTATTTAATCATTTAATATACCGCCCAACACACAGGCATCTGAGTGGTTTATAATGAAATCAGTAGTGCTGCGGGAAAGTTGGAAAAGGAAACGGAACACCAATACTTAAATTGGAAAGGGACAGGAAGATAACCAGACTACAAAAGAAGAGGACAGGCAAGAGAGAGAAGTAGAGACACTTCAGTGTTGGGAGGAGGGAGTAGCTGAGAAGAAGGTAGATCAAAGGCAGTGCAGAAGAGGTGGGTTTTAAGCATTGACTTGAATTTACTGAAGGAGGATTCTAGACGGAGGTTTGGTGGGAGGGAATTCCATAGTCTAGTGGTAAAAAAAAAACAAAAAGCAGAGTTACGGGTGGATTTTAAGTGAGCTTGTGAAGCAGAAGGGAGGAACAGGCGATTAGAATGAATGAGTCGGAGTGAGCGGTGAGGGGTGTGGAGGAGGACAAGATCAGAGAGATATTGTGGAGTACCAGTGTGTAGGGCTCTGTGGACCAGGGTGAGGAGCTTGTATGGTATCTGGAAAGTAACAGGGAGCCAGTGAAGGTGAATGAGTAGGAGAGTAACATGGTCTGAGCGGGTGGCATGTGTGAGAATACGAGCAGCAGTATTTTGAAGAAGTTGTAACCTGCATAGTTGGTATTGGGGAAGACCGACAAGAGTGACATTGCAATAGTCTAACCATGTCATGACAAGGGAAAGAAGTGTAGTCAGGGATGAGGAGGAAAGGAAGGGGCGGACAACACAAATCTGATGCAAGGAACAGAAGGAGTGACGGATAGCAGATGAGAGGTGCTCACGGAAGGATAGTGCAAAGTCTAAGGTGACACCACATAATGGAGGGAGGGCATCAATGGAATGGGGGTGGAGAAGAGGACAGGGGCTAAGGATGGCATGACACTACCAAAGGTGAACCAGATGGCCAAGGTCTTTGAGAGGTTGATGTGAAGAAAACTGGAGGACATCCAAGAGTCGATACAAGAGAGACAGATGTTAAGTGGGGTCAGATCGAGAGCAGTAAGGCTAATGTGGTGCAGAAGAGTAATTTCAGTTTGTTCAATGTAAACCGCACTGATGCAGAATAGCGCGGTATATAAGAGAATGTAAATAAATAAATAAATAAAATAAATGATGTCGTCCACTTAGTAATAAGCTGAGATACCATGCTGTTGGATGAGAAGAGTTGGGGAGGGACAAGAAAGACATTAAAAAGAAAGGGAGTCAATACAGAGCCTTGGGGGTCACCACAGGGTAGAGGAGTGACCGGAGAAGAGACAGAACCAGAGGAAACAGAAAAGGACCTAGAGCTGAGAAAGGAATGGAATCAGTGAAGAACAGTGCCACAGATCCTGGAGTCGCGGAGGCAACTGAGAAGAGTGAAGTGGTTGACCAGTTCAAAAGCAGAGGACAGATCAAGTGATACAGCCAAAGAGATGAGACCGCGGTCGTGAGAAATGTGATGCTCATTCGGAAGAAGGATGGTTTCAGTACTGTGACCGGGCCTAAGACCTGATTGGCGGAGGTGGAGTTGTGTTGAAGTTAGAAGACCAATTTTTCTAGGACCTTGGAAAGAAATGGGAGATTGGAGATAGTGCACCAGTGTACAGGGACAGATGGGTCAAGGGAAGGTTTCTTGAGTATTGGATGAATCAGAGAGTGTTTCCATGGTGAGGGGAAAGAGCCAGAAAAGAGGCTGGTGTTGAAAATATTAAGTGGGGAAACGGCCAGAGAGGGATTTATTTAAGGTTTTATTTATTTAAGGTTTTTCTATACCGCACTATTCAGCATCAGCACGGTTTACAATAAACAAGTTTGTACAATGAGGAACAGCCATACATTGAACTTACATAGAACAGGGAGTTTAAACATGGATAACAGGTGAACTTTATACATAGCAAACAAAGGGAGATTTAAACAAGGGTAACAGGTGAACTTTATACATTATATACACAGGGATTGCATCACATCTAAGTTTATGATACAGGCCCTAAGGGGGATAGATGGGGGAGGTGACGAGTTTTCATCGGAAATTGGTTAGACAGCGTTGGCTTGTTAGACTATAAGATCATGTGGTACTGTCTAGGTGATGCTGTCGGAGTTACCAAAGTGTTGTATAAATAATTGCAGTTTGAGGGCTTTTCTGAACTGGGGGAGGTTATTTATGCTGCGGATTTCTGTTGGGAGGGAGTTCCAGCAAGAAGGGGCGAATAAGGCAAAGGCACGCTTTCTAGTGGATTTGTTGCATTTTGTGATGGCTTTTGGAAGGAGGATGGTATTGCAGGATGTGGTTCTTCTTAATCTGTTGTTTGGAGTAAGTTGGATCATATCTGACAATATATTTGCGGTGATACAGTTGACTGCTTTGAAGGTCAAAGTGAGGATCTTAAATGTGATCCTGTACTGGACGGGGAGCCAGTGCAAGCTCTTCAGGATAGGGGTGATATGTTCTCTGCGAGATGCGCCATAGAGGGTTCTTGCTGCGGTATTCATCGCAAGCTGTAAGGGGTTTATCGAGCTCTTTGGGAGTCCAAGTAGGATGGGGTTGGCGTAATCGAAGTGGGGCATGATTATGGCCTGGAAGACTGTTCTGAAGTCGTTTGGTTCAAGGGTGTTCTTTATGAGGCGTAGTGTCCGTAATTTGTGGTATATTATTCTGATTGTATTGTCTATATGAGCATGCATGTCCAGGTGCTGGTCCAGTGTTACGCCTAAGTATTTGATCGTTGTCTTGGAGAGGAGTTCTGCGTTGTTCACTTTGATTGAAGATGGGGGAGTGAATGACTGGTTTCTTCCGATGAATAGAACTTCTGTCTTTTTCAGATTTATTCTGAGCATTTGGTTGTGTAGCCAATCTGTGACGGCATTGAAGCAAGAGGAGAGCTGGTCGAGATTTGGGTGATCTGTGTCTATTGGGGTGAACATTAGGACATCATCAGCATATACTAGGCAGTTGATGTTAAAGGACCGGATAAGATTGCAGATGGGCTGCATATAGATATTGAATAAAAGTGCTGAGAGGGATGAGCCCTGGGGAACGCCTTTTTCTAGTGGGAAAGGGTCCGATAAAGAGGATCCGGAGCGGACATGTTGCCATCTGTTATTCAGATATGAGGCGCACCAAGCTAGAGCGTTGCCACGAAGACCCTTCTCAGTGAGGCGTGATAGGAGTATCTTGTGGTCCACCGAGTCAAAGGCGGCTGCGATGTCCAGAAAGATAAGGGCAAAACCCTTCCTGATGTTATCGAGCCCAATGGTAAGGGAGTTGAATAATGTAGTCAGAAGGGTATCGACTCCATGGGACTCTCTGAATCCATGCTGGCAGTAATCAAGAGGCGCGTTGTTTTCAATGTGATGGGTTAGTTGCTGTTGGACTGTTTTTTCGATGATTTTAGCTAGAAGCGGGATGCTCGATATGGGCCTGTAAGAGTCCATCTTTGTGGGGTCGAGCTTTTTGTTCTTCAGTAGGGGTCTTATTGAAGTTTGCTTCAGGTTCTGTGGGAAAATCCCCGAAGTGAAGGATGATCCTATTAGTTTGGCGAGGAAAGGGCTGAGGTCTGATTTTAGCGCTTTTATCCATTGTGCCGGGCATGGGTCGCTCGGAGCTGTGGTGGTATTGATGCATGTGATGGTATCTTGGATCTCCCTTGCTGTTGGGGGGGAGAAGGAGTTAAGAATGTGGTGGTTATCTGCTGTCTCATTTAGAGGGAGGGAGTCGGGAGGTAGCGGGCTTGTATGTTTCAGAGGGTGGTGATTTGCAGGAGCAATGTGTTGGCTTGTCTTTGAGCGAAGGTAGTCCGCATATTCCTGAGCGTCAGGTAGATTTGTTTGGTTGGAGGTGGGCTCCTTAGCCAGATTTTTGACCAGATTGAATAGCTCACGTGGTTTGTTTATGGCTCTCAGTAGGACGTCTGAATGGTATTGTTTCATTCTTGATGATACTGCTGTTCTATGGTCGTCAAGGTGGGTGTTATAGGCTTCATGGCTCTCGGTTGTCCTTGATCTGCGCCATCGTTTTTCGAGTTGACGTAACCGCCGGAGGGATGCTGTTAGTTCAGGTGAATACCAAGGTGCTTTTTTCTTACCTCTGAGGTTTTTCTTGGTAGTTGGGGCGTCTATTACTGCGTTGAGGGACTTGTTCCATAATGTTAACATGTCGTCAAGGTTGAGTTCAGGTGTTTCCAGGAGAGGGTGTATTCTCCCAATGATCTCCTGCTCATTGAATGGGAGATAACGTTTCCGAGTAGTAATGGTATTGTCAATTGTGGTGGGGAGGTAGTTAGATCCACGAAGGGAAGGCAGTGAGAATCTCACAAGACTGTGGTCAGACCATGGTACTGGGCTCAGTGAGAGATTGAATTTGTGAAAGGGGTAGTTGTCTATTTGAGGTGCAAATACCAAGTCGAGGGTGTTTCCCTTAATATGAGTGGGGGAGTTAACTAGTTGGGTGTATCCTAATGCTTTGAGGGCATCAAGGAAGGCATTAGCTTGTGTGTCTTGCAGTACAGGGAGGTTAAAGTCTCCTAACACCCAGTTTGCTGTAGGGATCAGACAACTAGTGGGAGGGAATGGGATCAGACTGGCAGGTGGTCTTACGGGAAGTGGAAAGGGCTTTAGTTAGCTTGGCAGAGGTTATGGGGCGGAAGGAGGACCAGCAGGGGGCTGGACTGGGGGAGGAATAGAGGCTAGAGTATCAGAGATGGTGGGAGAGAGTGGGGGAGGAAAGGCCAAAACATAGATACACAATGCTAGGTTCCGCATTAGGAGTCGCCACCCAAGATAAGGATCTGTGTGTGATCGTAGACAATACATTGAAAACGTTTGTTCAGTGTGTGATTGTGGCTAAAAAAGCAAAGAAAATGTTAAGAATCATTAGGAAAGGAATAGAGAATAAAAGTAAGGAAATCATAATGTCTCTCTATTGCTCCATGGTGTGACCACACCTTGAGTAGTATGTGGCAATTCTGGTCTCTGTATCTGAAAAATGATATAGTGGCATTAGAAAAGATATAGAAAAGGGTGACCAAAATCATAAAGGGGATGGAATGACCACCATTAGCAGTAAACCCAAGAAATCAAAATCATCTCCAATACACCTTAGTACAGGAGCGACGCCTGCTTCTGCCATGCCATGCACAAAACCAACCCACTGGGTGACACTAACCTCAGAAAAGCTGAAATACAGCAGGAGAGTCCCAGATGAGTCAAGGAGAGAAACAATGAGTTCTCCAGCCTTCTCCCTGACCCCTGAAAACTGCCAGTCTTTGGGAAGTGCTGGGCCCTCACATGTTACCTCTGCACGCCTAGGTGCATGTATAGTGACATCTGAAGAAGCCCACATCCAGCGATTGCCGCCAGGGTATGCCATCTGTCCAAGAGAGAATCCCTAATGACAAGTACAATGTACGCTAGAGCAAGGCCATGAAAAGGAGCCCTTTGCCATACCCATAGAAAGGAGGCAAAGAGAAGGCTTGGACAGTGACCATCCAGCTGGAACCACTGGTCTATTGTAATGGGAGGCTTCAAAGAGCAAGAAAAACAGAAGAGCATCCAGCCCGTAGAGTCTACAGACAGGCGGGAAAAGCTCTTCTCTCCCTTCCCAGTCAACAGAAAAGAAGCTGAGTGGGGGTCTTCTCTAGGCTCCAGCCACTGCAGCATGAACTGCAGTGGTGCATAGGCAGCAGACCCTGTGAAAATACCAAAGAACCCAGAGTGCCACACAGCCCACACCGCGGCACTGCATAGCCCCAGCAGAGATTTGACTCATATGATGTCCTGTAGACATTTTTTGAAGCAGCCTGCCCCTAATTCCCAGCAGGCCTTACGACTTAGCTCCCTCCAGTGTGACATCTTCATGCCACCTGAAAGGAGCTGAGCTGGGAGAGAAAGATGAGTATGGGGCGGGGAAGGATGCCCCCTCTGCCATGTTATCCTTGTCTGCTGTGCACCGAGACATGGCATTCTACATGATTGATTTTATTATATTTTGCTTATATTATATTTATATTATACTTATGTACTGAATTATGCATTATTTACTGTATTTTCTACCTGATTTAAGGTGCTTTGGGCAATCTTTTTCAGTTGTAAAGGCTAAGTAAAAACATATCTGCTAAACTAATCGTAGGTCAGAACATTTTGCTGGATTAACGTAATACATCTGTGACTAGCTCGAGACAAAGACAGAATGTGGGGAAAGGAGGGGGAAATTGCTACATGTATGTTAGATATAAATTAGGGGATAAGCAGAGCTGCCAGGCCAGATTTCTGAACACCCCATCCTGGTGCACTGTGGGACCTGCAGCATTGATTTCAATGGAAAGAACTAGGGACTGAAAATACTACATTGCTTTGGGGTATTAGTTCGAAACCAGGACTGGCCAAAAAGTCTTCCTTCTGGACCTGGGTAACTTGGCAGCTGTGTTAGGGTAAGGGTCTTATTATAAGTGTGCACACAAAAATAGGGGACAAGATGTATCATTAAAAAGACATTTGGGCAACTGCTAAATCTGTCAACCTGTACCTGCCACCCGCTGTTTCAAAGTTCTGAAGACTAGTAATGCTGTGGCAAAGTGCAATCAATGAATAAGTCCAGGAGTCAATTGACAGGGTCCAAGCCAGTTTATTGTGCACAGGCCCAGTCAGTCAAAGCTTAAAAAGGAACTGAGCAAAGGTTTATACAGAGACATAACCATTTATACCTCTTTTTCAGTTTGATACATGAGAATTTTCTATTGGTTCCAACTTGATACATGCAAACTTTTCATTGGTTATACATTCCCTGCACCTGTCCAATTAGAAATCCCTCCAGAGCCTAGCAACCGGACCCCTCCTTTAGGATTGCTTGAACAATGGTACAGTTCTGAATTTCGCTACTTTTCTACTGCAAGGTTAACTTTGGCTTCTGGAATGCATATACTGAAACATTTCTGTTCTTTCACACACAAGAGAATAATAGAAGACATGAATTCATGAAAACTTCTTATTAAGCATTTTAAAACAGTTTTCTTATTTTTCACAGATTTTTGGTTCTTTTCTAGCTATAATGGGAGTTAGGATCCAGGCCTAACTTACAGGCCTTTCATAGTAGCAAGCCATGCTAGGCCATAGCCTACCACATTCCCCCCCTTTGATTATTCTCACCCGCAAGTGAAGAAGGGTGAGAATTAAATCACTCATTAGTCAATTAATACATTAAACTGGTGTAATGGCATCATCATCGTGGGGTATAGGGTAATATCGCCACATAGCTAATACTTTCGCAGCTGCCTTCCGCTCTATAGTGTTATCAATTGATGATGTTATCATGCGTAATGTCATGGCGCAAGGCAGATAGTGCCTATGGAAGTAGAGGAAAATATGCAGGGCAGTTTTAAAACCGGCAGTGCAAAGCACATGGCTGGGGGTTGCTATGGGCAACCAAGCAAAACAAGAGCACCGGCTGTAGGTAAATGCCCAGGAGTAGCATTACGTCATAGCTCATCAGAGAAGCAGGAACAGCTGCAGGGATTTGAGCCAACAAGAGACTCAAGGAATGACGCACTTAAAATAAGGTCAGTCTTGAGCAAAGCAGGCAGAGAAGCATGCAGAGACGCAAGCAGGGAGTCAGACCCAGTCTCAGATACAGAGAGAGAAAGAGACACTGAGAGGACTCCCGGGAAAGGAAAGAGCAGAGCTCATGAGAGCCAGGAGTCATACCTGAAAGCTTCTGACGTGGATTCCATCTGCACCTCAGAGGAGTTTGCCCAGGAGGAATTCTCAGAGGTTAGTGCTGGAAAGTTGGGCTGCACTAAGCCAAAGTCCGGTTGGGGACAGAGAGGGATTCCAAGCTGCAAACCACGAGGAGCTGGGAGAGGGAATACCCACGAGAGCAGGTACCTGGGGAGCAAAGGCTCTTATCCAAAAGAGATTTCCCACCTAAGAGAAAGACGTCCTGTGAGGGGAAGTGAAAGGGAGAAAAGTTTCAACTTCCCGGTTGCAAAACGGCCAGGCAGAGCTCAGCCTGAAGAAAGGCATAGTACCTGGAATAGAGGGGCACTGGATTTTACTCACAATGGTCCTGAAGCGTATGGCCCTCTAAGGGGAGAATCCATAGTGCACAGTAACCTGCCTTTCTGCAGTGATAGAGGGGAGAGAAGCTCTGGCCAAGAAGAGAGGAGACTATTAAACACTGATACACATTACAGCCCTGCAAAAGATAATAGCCAAGAAGTACACGAGGACATGGAATGTGACTTCTGTGAAGAGAGCTCAGATATTTGCAAAATGGACTGTACATTGGTGTTTTCCGATAGTGTGACCTCTTTCTGTTAAAGCCTAAGTAAAGCCTGCCTAAGAGAAATCTGTGGAGGAACACAGATTTCACCGTTCAGCTTTTGTGATTGAATAAGCCTGTTTTTCCCTTTTTGTTTGGTTAACGCTGACAAGAAGCATTTTTGTTGTAATTTGTAGTCCCCATTTGTGTTATGCCAGTATTATAGTTTAATTTCCTTTGACCCTTGTTGCAAAAGTTCTCCCGGGAAGGGAAAATAAATACCTCTTTAAGCATAGCTACTCGACCACAACTACCTTCTTATTTGATTAGCTATTGGGACTCAAATCCCAGGGGGCACTACTAAGTCCTTGCTATATAAGAGGAGCCTCACTGAAGCCCCAGGCCTTCCGCCTCAGGGGTAAGTAGGTGAGTGACAGTAAGCAAAGGGGTAGGAGACAAGGGAGCAATAAGCACATGGCTAATATGAATAGTACAATAAACATGAGGGATTTCAGTCCACCAATCCAATCTGGAACACCCTCCCAGACGATCTGAGATCAACATTGGACCTAAAGGACTTTCGCAAACAGCTGAAGACAACGCTGTTCATAGAACACTATGGTCAAGTTACATAATCAATTCATATAACAGGAACGATCAACTTCTTACCCTCAGACACACGGACAAAGAATGTATATCGGCACTTGTTATTTCTTAACAGTAAACATATAGAAGATTGTATTATAGCACATGTATAATAGCGCACAATGTACATAGCTCAATATATTCTAACACACAACACATCATAATCTCAAACTATGATTTAACCCTCACGGCATGATTACACCATCACCTATTTTGATTGTTTTGCTGTTATGTTATACTGCTTTGATTGTAAGATAAGGCGGAATAGAAATACTATTAAATAAATAAATAAATAAGAAAACAATGAACCAAACCACCCATCCATCTTTAAACTGTGCCAGGTCTGGACAGGCACAAATGTCTGCTCTCTCATCTGGGTGGCTAAATCTTCAACTACATGCCCATTATTATCAATCTGTAAACAACAATTACTTAGATTCAGCTTCCCACATACCCCACCTTCAGCTGCTAACAAATAATCTAAAGCTAAAAGATTTTGATAAATAGCGGTACGCATTTGCGTGCTTTGTTTTGCCAGAAGGGTTAGTGCTTTACTAGTTTCATTGGTTATTATTTCAACAACAGCTTGCAAACGTATTATTCGATTAATCATATAAACAGGAGTACAATATCCCCAAGTCCCATCCTGCTCCCAAGTAGCAGGTCCATAGTATGAGATGATTCTTTCTGGTGGCCATTCTTCAGATGACGCATCCCATTTGTCCCATTGGCCTATTTTCAAGGCCTCCTTCAGCTGTCGACTTCTGTACACAGGATATCCCAGCTATTCTCCCTGGGATATAGGCAGAAGGAAAAAGGAAGGTCGTATGGTTCCCAATACACATGCGCCTCCCCAATGGTGAGGAAGTCTGGCATATGCTCGGGTTCCGCAAATCCAGTACAGTCCAGGTGGTGCTTGCCAAGAATTATATGCTGCTAAGTTAGTCCAGATACTGGCAAGTTTGGGGAACTGAACTAAAGGATTGGAAGGTTCAGTAGTGTTGACTCCTGACCACTGTAATGGGGAAGATCCATCCTGGGCCTTGAAAACACAGGATTCTGTGAGAACTAGGTCAGAATCTGACAGGCAGGCAAACCACATGATCAATAGTTGTCAGGAGCAACGTAAACAGACCCAGCCACGAGGTCTGCAACCCCGCCCAACTAGCAAGCAATCCTTAGCTCCTGAAGCAAATAGTTTTCACCTGAGTGGGGGAAGTGCTAATCAGCACTATAAGAAACACTCAGTAGAGGCAGAAAGGGGAGAAGGAAGGAACAGGAAGGAACTCAGAGAGAGATCCAGCGACAGACCCAGAGAGAGAGCGAGAAACAGCTGTGAGAGTCAGTTTGCTGTGACGCAGTTTGGAGCTCAGAGGCAACGTGCTTTGCAGAGTGAATGGAAGCCTGAGAGAGTGGAACCGTATGTATCTGAGAATTGTGACCCTGGAAGTGATTCTGAACCAGACTTAAGGAAACTTATTGGCAGCAGAAATACCTTGAGAGTTAATGCTCAGAAGCCTCGTGGGAAAAGTCCAAGGCGGGTGCCATGCTGGTAAGGCCACCAGAAGGATTTAACAGGAGAGCTAGCGTGGGAGCATTTACAAGCCCCTGAGAGGGAGAGGTATTGTGTAGAAGATATCTGCATGTCAGAAGAAGAAGTGTTTGAAAAACCTAAACCTCAGAGAAAGCTTCCAAGGGCAAAACCCTTTGCTAACAGGGTAGAGCAGTTCCATTATCCTCGGCCAAAACCTGAAGGTAGGACAAGCAAATACTTTAAAGGGAAAAGTTCTTATAAAAAGTTATATGCTGAAAATCCTGGAAGGTGGGTCTCTCCTCTCTCACACTCTGATATATATGGTAACAGTAATTCTTACCTTAGAGAGGGCTGGCTGGATAAGCCCCGTGAAGATACATTAGAAGGAGGTTTACAAATGTTGTGCAATAAAGAAAACGTTTGTCCAGCTGAAAGTCAGCAGGAACCTATGATAATTGATTCTGCTAGTGAAGATTCATTTGGTGATCCAATGGATTGTACGTTAACCATTTCAGACAAGATTACTTCTTTGTGTTAAGCCAGCGTTTGTGCATTGCTTAAGGCTAGCTGTAAAGATCACAAGATTTGCTGTTCATTTGCAAAGGAACTGTATGCTGAGAATATTGTTTCCTGTGGATATAATTTGAGTAAGAAGCAAGAAGAAGCTGTCTTTCATTTTCCTTTATCACACGCCAGAGTGTATGGCTTTATTGTCCTAAGTTTGTTGTGTTATATATTTGAAAATCCAACCCTGGGAGGGGAAATAAAATCCTATCTTGTACCTGACCCATTCGTGTCCACAACTACTCCTTCATCGAAAGGGTCATCAGGCGGACAGACCCGCTCCCCCTAGGCAGTGGACTGGCCACTGCCTGACACCACCAAGACGTCTTCTTAGTGGTACTGTTGTAGAACCTCTGATTGAGACAGACCAGCTGCCCCACTTCCATATTAAACATTGGTCCATAGCGAGACAACCATAAGTTACCCACAATGGAGTGAGCCAATACCCATTCACTTGTGGTATTGTGTATATTAGTCTGATTATACGGAACAGAATAGTTCAGTTCTTGTGCCTCCCAAGGCCATTGGTCTCCCATTGTTGTTCCTCCACAAAACAGTCTGAAACATGGAGACTAGATGCAACTGCTCCCGCTAATTCAAGAAATAAGTTCTGGGAGGCAGGAGGAATTTCAAACTCTGATTTCATGGCTTCATAGAAGGAGTGATGTATACGATAGGGTGAGGATACATGGGTTTTGGTGTTTACATGTAGATATAAGATAGTCCTAGGATCTATACCTCCTCCTGCAATACGCAACCCAAACTTGTATCCTTGCTTCCAGTGGCTGGGGTTGGCTATGAGGAGTTGTAGAGGATTACAGGCACCTTTCTGGCATTTGTTGGGTTCTGGTAGTCTGATCTTTGTTAGGCTGCCTTTGCGATGATCTCCATCTCGTCCCGTCGGTGCATTCTTCCAGGTAGCAAAATATACACATTCCCATTTTGGGCAAAAGTAATCATGTCTAGATGAGGTGGTGTAGATGGTGGCTGCCGTACTCTTTCCTGTACACCGCCCCCATCCATAGGCTCCTTCTGGACACATATATTTATCATCGTGGTAGTATGCTCACTCCCATGACCCACATCTGTGGTAAGCATTTCTGTTGATTGCATCGCAAGCATCAAAGTTCAAGATGATAGGTTTTGTGGGGTTGGTGAGGGGTTTTGTCGCATTCAAGATGGCTCCATCTTCATCATTCCAGCGTATCTCAAATGTATAGTATGATGGGTTTTGTCGAGGGTTATAACAAGTCTTACTTTTCCCCTTTGTGCAAATGTTCAGTTCAGTGCCATTATAAACACACTGGCTGACTGTACCAGTGCAAGTATAGTAGGAATGATAGAGCAAAGTCTGAGTAATCTTTTGTCCTGTTCGGGTGATGGTTATGCAAGCTGCACAAGGGGGTAGCTAATGGATAGGAATCACTTCTGTCTTAACCTCAATAGTTATACTTTCATTCAATTATATAAATTATTTTTTAAAACAATTTTTTGTCGGAGCTAGGCCGTAGGAAGGGCTGGGGAAATCCAGACCTCCACCAGACTGCCAGCTTCTTTTATTTTTATTAATGGTTCTTCACAAATTTCATAAGTAAAGGCAACGAACAGACCAAAAAACGCTGTCAAAGCAGCTAAGGTTGAATGGAATGTATATGCGGCCCATATACATTCCATTCAACCTTAGCTGCTTTGACAGTGTTTTTTGGTCTGTTCGTTGCCTTTACTTATGAAATTTGGAAAGCACTTGATACAGGGTACAATCCCCCGAAACGCGCGCGTCGTGCTGTTATATATTTCTGAAGAGCGACGATTCCTCGGTTGATCAACAAAGGATTTGAGATAAGTGATTAATTTTGGTGAAGAACCATTAATAAAAATAAAAGAAGCTGGCAGTCTGGTGGAGGTCTGGATTTCCCCAGCCCTTCCTACGGCCTAGCTCCGACAAAAAATTGTTTTAAAAAATAATTTATATAATTGAATGAAAGTATAACTAATGAGGTTAAGACAGAAGTGATTCCTATCCATTAGATATCTGATTTGTTTCACTTGTGGGGTGAGTTTTTGTTGGGCACAAGGGGGTAGAGCAAAGGTCTTTTCCAGGATTCCCAAGATCACCACTCCCACAAGGCAATAGTGGAAGAACATTGTGATTACAGTCTTTGGAAAGTTGAGGATGAGGAACTTTGCTGAGTTTTCTTCTGTTTCTGCTGCTATGGTCACTTTCGCGTGACGTAAGTGGATTCTGAAGATTCTCTATAAAGCTGGCTGTCTCCTCAAGGTGAGTCGCAATGGAGTCTCGGGATCATTCACTGACGTCCATTGGCCAGGATCAGGAGCAGCTGCCAGCTTCACTCGACTGTGGTGGATCCAGGGTTCGAATTCTGCAACTTTCACCGCAGTGGGGGTTGACAGGATGACGACGTAGGGTCCCTTCCAATGCGGCGCCAGCGGGGTCTTTCTCCACTCTTTCACCCACACGGACGTTCCTGGCTTGAAGGGATGCAGAGGCTCGGTCAGGTTGATGGGTAGCCGGTCTTGCACCCATGTTTGGAGTTTCTGCAAAACAGAACCTAAAGCTAATAGTTCTTGTCTTGTTATTTCAGATCCTATCTGTCTCATGTCTCCCTTTATTCCCTGCACTATGGGTGGAGGTCGCCCATACAAAATCTCAAAAGGGGAGACTCCTAAGGATCTGGTAGGAGCTGAACGTATTCTAAGAAGGGCTATGGGTAGAACTTGGAGCCACTTTAGGTGTGTTTCTTGACAAAGCTTGGATAACTGTGTTTTCAGGGTTCTATTCATTTGTTCTACTTTCCCTGAGCTCTGGGGTCTGTAAGCAGTGTGCAACTTCCATTTTATTTGCAAAGCTTGAGCTAACTGTTGAGTCACTTGGGATACAAATGATGGACCATTATCTGACCCTATAGTTGATGGTATTCCAAATCGGGGAATGATCTCATGGAGCAATACCCTAGTGACTTCTCGGGCTTTCTCAGTTCGGGTGGGGTAGGCTTCTACCCACCCTGAAAATGTGCAAACTAACACTAACATATAGTGATATCCATTTGCACGGGGCATTTCAGCAAAGTCTATCTGTATATCACTCATGGGGGTCACCCCTACTGACTGAACTCTTGGGGGTGGAACAGGACCTTGCTTGGCATTATTTTTGGCACATATCAGGCATTGCTGTGCCACCGTGGCGGTCAGGGATCCTAGCAGTGAAATACAGAAATGGGGCCTCAGGGCTTTATTCATGGCTGTTTTTCCATAATGTGTGCCTTGATGAAAAGCTTGAACAAAGGCTGGCCCTAATGCTTCAGGGATGACTGTAGGACCTGGAGGTGAACTACCTTCTGGGGGTGGCAGCACTATCCAACCTTGTTCTGTCAAGACTCCTCCCTCCTTTTCACAATAATAGTCTAACTCTCTTGTAGTATATCGGGGTGCCCAGGAACTAAGGGGCACAGGGAATAGGGCTGCTTGCATTACAGTATCTTGGGTCCTAACTTGTCCTGTGGTGGCTGCCTTTCGGGCTGTGGCATCTGCAAATCTATTCCCTCGGGTGACTTCTCCTGCTCCTGCCTGATGACCTCGGCAGTGCATGACTGCCACTTGTTTGGGGGCCCATACAGCATCTAATAACATTAATATCTCGGGACCATACCTAATGTCCTTACCCCCTGAGGTGATCAACCCTCGCTCTTTATACAAGGCTCCATGTGCATGCAAAGTAGTGAAGGCATATTTGGAATCTGTGTACACATTTATGCGGAGTCCTCCTCCTAATGTCAAGGCTCTGGTGAGGGCTATCAATTCAGCTTTCTGTGCAGAAGTTCCTGGGGTCAGGGCTGAGGACTCAACTACCAGATCAAGGGTCACCACTGCATATCCAGCACAACGATGTCCATTGATGACCAGACTGCTTCCATCTACAAAGAAAGTCCGTTCTGGATCCTCTAGAGGGACATCGGTCAAATCAGGGCGACTTGAAAATACAGTGTCCATGGTTTCTAAGCAATTATGATCAGGTGGCCCAGGACCAATTGGAAACAATGTAGCAGGGTTTAGAGCTTGACTAACTTTCAACTGTATCCGAGGGTTTTCACACAACATGCTTTGATACTTCAACATTCGTGCATTGGTTAGCCAGAAGTTTCCTTTGTGTTCCATGAGAGTCAGAACAGAGTGTGGCACGGTGACTTGGAGAGTTTGTCCTAGTGTGAGTTTGTCTGCTTCGCCCACTAGGAGGGCTGTTGCTGCAACAGCTCTCAGACAAGGGGGCCATCCTTTTGCAACTACATCCAATTGTTTTGACAGGAACCAAGAGATTGGGTCAATACTCCCAATGCGTTTCCTTGTGACTCATGGACAAAAAGATGGAAAGGCTTCTGAACATCTGGAAGACCTAAAGCTGGAGATGACATCAGGGCCTTTTTCAAAGTCCGGAATGCTACATCTTGTTCGGGTCCCCAGTCTAGTGGGGATTTTTCCATTCCTTTGGTGACTTGGTATAGTGGTTTTGCAATCAGGGCAAAGTTGGGGATCCATATGCGACAATATCCCGCGGCCCCCAGGAAGGCTCTTACTTGCCTCCTAGTGGTTGGGATGGGGATATTACATACAGCTTCTTTGCGTTCTGGTCCTAAACGTCGGATCCCACTGGACAATTGGAATCATAGATACTTGACTTCAGTTTGGCACAGTTGTGCTTTGGCTCTTGAAACTTTGTATCCAGCATCTTTGAGAAGGTACAAAAGTTCACTAGTAGCTTGTAGGCATTCACTTTCTGAGTTGGTGGCTATGAGCAAGTCATCTACATACTGGAGAAGAACCCTTTTTCCTGGGTCCACTGGGTAACTTGAGATCTTGATTCAGGGCAGCACTGAAGAGAGTAGGTGAATTCTTGAATCCTTGGGGTAATCTGGTCCAGGTGAGTTGACCCCGCCTTCCTGTTGTGGGGTCTTGCCATTCAAAAGCGAATAAAAGTTGACTGGTGGGTGCTTGGCGCACACAGAAAAAGGCATCATTCAGGTCCAGGACGGTGAAGTGAGTAGCTTCAGCGGGGATCAGTCCCAAGAGAGTATAAGGGTTTGGTACTACTGGGTGTATAGTTTCAACTGCATCATTTACTCGCCTTAGATCTTGTACTGGGCGGTATTCCCCTGTCCCAGGCTTCTTTACTGGGAGAAGGGGGGTATTCCAAGGTGACTGGCATTCCTTGAGAAGTCCGTACCTTCAGCAGTTTCATCAAATGGCAGTGAATTCCTTCTATGGCTGGTCGAGGGAGAGGATACTGCTTCACATGCACTGGTTCTGCTCCTGGCTTGAGGGTGACAATGACAGGGGCTATGTTCTTCGCTAGGCCAGGTGGATTATCTTCTGCCCATACTTTAGGTGGGGCTATAAGGTTGGTAGGTATACAGGGACTGGTTGACTTTATTGAAGGTGCACTATAGAACCGCCATTCTTCTTCTCGGGGAACAGTAAGCACCATCAATCCAGCAGGTTTTGGGTTCACAGTCATTTTCATTTCTCCCCCTTCAGCAAAGGATATTTGGGCCTGAAGCTTGGCAAGCATGTCTCGGCCCAGTAGTGGAATAGGGCACTCAGGCATATACAAGAACCGGTGCGTTATCTTCTGTCCCCCTAGTTCACACATGCGGTTCTGCAAGAATGGTTTTGTGGCTTTATTTCCAGTGGCTCCCACAATGGTGACAGATCGTGAGGACAGAGGAGCTACTGGCTTGCTACTACTGAATGTTCTGCTCCTGTATCTACCATGAATTCCATGTATTGGTCCCCTATCTTCAAACTGACCATAGGCTCCTGGGGACCCAGGGTGAACTTGGAGCCCGGTCTGGCCTAGTCTTCATCTATGTCATCCAGGTCATAGCCCGTTGCTACTGCCACTCCCTCAATGGCTTCTTCCCTCTCCTGCTGGAACTGTGCTCGATTCATTCCTCCTCTCCTTCGAAATCTTCCTCCGGTCCTCCAGGGACTCCCTCCTCCCCTTGCAGGGGCGGAGTCCAAATGCGGGCACTCATTTCTCCAATGTCCGTCTTCCTTGCAGTAGGCGCACTGATTTGCACCTAATGGAGGCCTGTCGCTTCCACGGCCTCTTCCACGTCCTCTGGTCCTTGGATTAGGAATACCTCCTCCACGTCGTTCGGTTATAGCAGCAGCAAGAAGATCTGCCTTCTTCTTCATCTTTCGTTCACTTTCTCTATCTCGTTCATTTTCACGATTCACAAATACTTTCTGAGCGACTTCCATTAACTGAGCTGTATTCATGCCCGCAAATCCATCTAATTTCTGCAATTTTTGTTTTATGTCTCTCTGGGACTGACTAACAAAGGCCGCATTTACCATGCGTAAATTTTCCTGAGCGGCGGGATCATATGGGGTATACAATCTATAAGCTTCAGACAACCGCTCATAAAAGGCCGCTGGGCTCTCATCTGGACCCTGGAGAACTTCTGATACTTTCCCGATATTCATGGCCCTCTGGTCTCCCTTCTTCAGGCCCTGCAATAAGGCCTGGCGAAATCTGGTTAGGGCCGCCGCCCCCCTTTCCTCATTTGGGTCCCACCTGGGATCTTCATTGGGGTATTCTGCAGCTGCTGCTTGCGGGGATTTATTCCTCCCCTTTCTACAGGGTTCTCTTCTAACCAACGGAGGGCTGCTTGCCCGATTCGGCCTCGCTCCTCAGTAGTGAAGAGGATGGACAGGAGCTGGCGACAATCGGCTCAGGTAGGCTGATGGGTTTGCATAATGCTAGACATTAATTCTGTTAATTCCTGGGGCTTGGCTGTGTAGGAAGCATAATGCGTTTTCCAGTTTAATAAATCTGTGGTGGAAAAGGGTACATAAACTAAGCTGGTTGGTCCTGGTGCCATCTGGCCCTGATCATTTAAAACAGGAATTCCAGGCACTTGGCGTAATGGCATTAGGTGCCCTGCTTTCTCCTTCTTCTTGGGAGTTACGCTTCTTAAATCATAAGGCTCCCGGGCACTAGTCTCCTTGGTGGGTGACCCTGAACTGGCAGGAGAGCTTCCGCTTTCTATCTCGTCAGAGGACTCGAGTCCCCCTGCTGTGCTTGGGCCTGACTCGGGGCTTTCACTCGGGGTAGGGCACTTCTTAGGCTGTTGCTTCGGTATTTGCTGGGGCTCCTCTTCGGGCTCTACTTCAAGTCGCGGTGCTGTGGGGACTAACTTCTGTGGGTGCCGGGGTAACCTATCCAGAATATCTGGGGACTCTGGGTCAGAATACACAGGTGGCTTGGCTTCCTTAGCCTTTTTGGTTCCCCTAGTAGTAGCTACAAATATTTTACAGTGCTCCTCATAACAGCGCTTCATCCATGAGGGCTGCTGTTCACATACACTTAACCAGGAATCAATATAGGGGAACTGGTCAGGATACACTCTCAATATGAGCTGATGGATTCGTAAAACTGTCTCAAAATCAAAGGTGCCCCCTCGGGGCCATGAAGCAGCTAATGCGGGCCACTTCCTTTCACATAACATTTTTAATCTGGATGGAGTCATTTTTGTACCATATCGCCCGAAAATCCTTTACGGAAATTCTTGATCATACATGCCAACGGAGTTTGCGTGGACTCTGTCCCTCCCATAATCTAAACGTACCTATGTACGCTACCTACGTACTCAACGTACCTGCGTACGTTACGTACCCTACGTCCTTACGTACACGTAATGACGTACAAGACAACGAACAATACGGATAGGTAGTATGGCTGCAGGTAAGGGGTCCATACAGCCCACAGAACACTGGGGGGGGACAAACACCACTCGCTTCCTCCTGTTCGCGACCTGGGCGCGGTCGCCCGGCCAGGAACTGCGCTACTTAGGAGTCCGCTCTCGCTCGGTCTGTATTTCAAAACCTCTCACTCACACACGCAAGCATATTTCAACAAGATATCATATTTCAATATTTCAAGTGCCCAGGTTTTCTGACTAACTGACTATTTCAAACAAGAAGGGTCGATGGCTTCGGCTTCCGCTTTCCTTACGCGGAGCTTACTAGGACCGCCCTTATGGGAGGTGATCAGGCTCCCTTGTCTCGCGCATACTCATGCGAGATTTCCCAGTTAGTCTATACCAAATATACCAAATCAGGCTTGCGCACGCAAGACGTTGTCCCAGGCTGTTCTTTCTGACTATCAAATAACAAAAATGTCTACTCATCGGATCCGGTCCCCGATACCACACCAGCTTCTGAGTTGGAACCTGGACTCCCCTGGGTCGGAGATGTTGGCCAGCTGGACCCGATGGTCCGCCGAGGCAGGCGGAACTCTCTCTGGCACAAAGGGGCCGGCGGCGCCTGAGGTTTCCCCCTCGCGGTCGGAGAGACACGGTTCCAAACGGGCCAAACCTCAAGGCGAATTACGTAGATTACTCACTTGAATACCATTTACCACTCGCACTTCCTGCCCAACGCACCAAGAATATGCTGTGGCAAAGTGCAATCAATGAATAAGTCCAGGAGTCAATTGACAGGGTCCAAGCCAGTTTATCGTGCACAGGCCCAGTCAGTCAAAGCTTAAAAAGGAACTGAGCAAAAGTTTATACAGAGACATAACCATTTATACCTCTTTTTCAGTTTGATACATGAGAATTTTCTATTGGTTCCAACTTGATACATGCAAACTTTTCATTGGTTATACATTCCCTGCACCTGTCCAATTAGAAATCCCTCCGGAGCCTAGCAACCGGCCCCCTCCTTTAGGATTGCTTGAACAATGGTACAGTTCTGAATTTCGCTACTTTTCTACTGCAAGGTTAACTTTGGCTTCTGGAATGCATATACTGAAACATTTCTGTTCTTTCACACACAAGAGAATAATAGAAGACTTATGAATTCATGAAAACTTCTTATTAAGCATTTTAAAACAGTTTTCTTATTTTTCACAGATTTTTGGTTCTTTTCTAGCTATAATGGGAGTTAGGACCCAGGCCTAACTTACAGGCCTTTCATAGTAGCAAGCCATGCTAGGCCATAGCCTACCACAGTAAAATATTCCTAAGTGTGCAAAACAAAACCGTCTGCCACCCCACTCCAGGAAATGGTTACTGTGTCTCACTTTGGCCATCTCTATGAACTACTTTCTTTTTAAATTCGTTCACCTCTATGACTCCAAATAAAACACGGATTAATCAAATGCCCCCATGGTATTATTAATAATGTACAAATCTCTTGTCCCTGCCACACCATCTGTTATTGGATGTGACACCAGTCAACAGCCAATTGAGAAGGATAAATGCAATATGAGAGCAATGGAAGTTAAGGCTGGTGGAAGTGATGCTAGTAGTCTATGATGACCATACAGAATAAGGGAGGCGGAGCTGAAACAAGTGACATCATAAACAGTCCACAACAGGGGATCCCTAGCTAAGAGTAGAGGAAGGCTGTACTGGCAGAATTGGCATTCTTGCAGGGCACAAGTGAAACCGGGTAAGTAGAATTGGCAGAAGTCCAGGTTCCACTTTTGTGTTGAATTCCCCAAGAAGTAAACAACCTTGTCTATTACAGAAGCTGTATGATTATCTCCCAATTGGTGTAGGGTTGCCAACTGGCTCCAGATGCGGCCGACAGATTTAATCCAGTCCTGGTTTTACTCCATTGCATGCAGGGACATGTAGTCTTGCCTTTCTTATGGAATGCAATGGAGAAATCAGAACTACATGCCCTTGCATGTAATGGGGTAAACCCAAGACCGGATCAAACCTGTCAGGCGAATCTGGAGCCAGTTGGTAATCCTAAGTTGTTGAGAGGACTTTTGTGTGCACCAGGTGCAAAGAGCTTTCAGGGAATGAGTCCCGTTTTTGGAGGCCAGAGAAGCAGATTTGGAGGAGTTGAGGCAGACAGAGGTATGTAGAGACCTTCAAGTCTCTCTCTGCTGCCATGGAGGGAAATCACCTGAAAGGAAAGCGTGGCCTTCTTGTGACAGGAAATGGTTCTGTAGCTAGGACCTGTCCTCCAGGTGCTGTAATATTCTCTTGTACTGAGGATGTGTCTCCAGGGCAATGTGCCCATGAGAGAAGAGTTAGGATGGCCATTATAGTTGGTGATTCAATCATTAGGCATGTAGATAGCTGGGTGGCTGATGGACATGAGTACTGCCTGGTAACTTGCTTGCCTTGTGTGGGGATAGTGGACCTTACATGCCAGGTTTTAGACAGTGCTGGGGTTCAAGCCTGCAATCTTGGTATATGTTTGTGCCAATGACATAGGAAAATGTGGGAGGTAGGTTCTGGAAGCCTAATTTAGGCTTTTAGCTAGAAAATTGAAATCCAGAAATTCCAGGCACCAGACCCAAGAGGCAAGCAGAGTTCCGGAGTCTCAATGCGTGGATAAGACAGTGGTTCAGAGAAGAGGGGGTTTAGATTTGTTAGGAACTGGGCAATATTCTGGAGAAATGGGGGCTTTTCCAAAAGAATGTGTTGCAGCAAAGTGCAATCAATGAATAAATCCAGGAGTCAATTGACAGGGTCCAAGCCAGTTTATTGTGCACAGGCCCAGTCAGTCAAAGCTTCAAAAGGAACTGAGCAAAGATTTTACAGAGACATAACCATTTATACCTCTTTTTCAGTTTGATACATGAGAACTTTCTATTGGTTCTAGCTCGATACATGCAAACTTCTCATTGGTTCCACGCTCCCTGCACCTGTCCAATTAGAAATCCCTCCAGGGCCTAGCAACCAGCCCCCTCCCTTAGGATTCTTCTAACAATGGTGCAGTTCTTGATTTTGATACTTCTCTACTGCAAGGTTATCCCTAGCTCCAGGAATGCATGTATTGAAACATTTATTTTCTTTCACACACATGAGAATAATGAAAGACTTATGAATTCATAAAAACTTCTTATTAAGCAGTTTAAAACAGTTTTCTCATTTTTCACAGATTTTTGGTTCTTTTTCTAGCTATAATGGGAGTTAGGATCCAGGCATAACTTACAGGCCTTTCATAGTAGCAGGCCATGCGCTAGGCCATAGCCTGCCACATTCCCCTCTTTGATTATTCTCACCCGCAAGTGAGAAAGGGTGAGAATTAAATCACTCATTAGTCATTTAACACATTATACTGGTGTAATAGCATCATCGTGGGGTATAGGGTAATATTGCCACATAGCTAATACCTTCACAGCTGCCTTCAGTTCTATAGTGTTATCAATTGCTGAAGTTATCATGCGTAAGCAAAGGGGTAGGAGACAAGGGAGCAATAAGCACATAGCTAATATGAATAATACAATAAACATAAGGGCTTTTAGACCACCAATCCATGAAAATAATAAACCAAACCACCCATCCAGTTTCAAACTGTGCCAGGTCTGAACAGGCACAAATGTCTGCTCTCTCATCTGGGTGGCTAGATCTTCAACTACATGCCCATTATTATCAATCTGTAAACAACAATTGCTTAAGTTTAACTTTCCACATACCCCACCCTCAGCTGCTAACAAATAATCCAGAGCTAAACGATTTTGATAAATGGCTGTGCGCATTTGAGTACTTTGCTTTGCCAGAAGGGTTAGTGCTTTGCTAGTTTCATTAGTTATTATTTCAACAACAGCTTGCAAACGTATTATTCAATTAATCATATAAACAGGAGTACGATATCCCCATGTCCCATCCTGCTCCCAAGTAGCAGATCCATAGTATGAGATAATTCTCTCAGATGGCCATTTTTCAGATGTCGCATCCCATTTGTCCCACTGGCCTATCTTCAAGGCCTCCTTCAGCTGTCAACTTCTGTACACAGGATATCCCAGTTGTTCTCCCTGGGACGTAGGCAAAAGGAAAAAGGAAGGTCGAATGGTTCCCAATACACATGCGCCTCCCCAATGGTGAGGGAGCCTAGCATATGCTCGGGTTCCGCAAATCCAGTGCAGTCCAGGTGGTGCTTGCCAAGAATTATATGCTGCTAAGTTTGTCCAGATACTGGCAAGTTTGGGAAAATGAACTAGAGGATTGGAAGGTTCAGTAGCATTGACTCCTGACCACCAAGACGTCTTCTTAGTGGTACTGTTGAAGAACTTTTGATTGAGACAGACCAGCTGCCCCACTTCCATATTAAACAATGGTCCATAACGAGCAAAACATAAGTTACCCACAATGAAGTGGGCCAATACACGTATTAGGTTCAGCTTTATTAGTATAAATATCCATAGCAACCCTTAGTAAGTAAAGAACTTAGATCTAAACACAAACTTAAAACTAAGATGCAGACAGCAGTCCAGCAGCGGGATGGGGGCTTTCCATTCTTTTGCATTGAGTGTCACATGTATGATTTTCTCCCAGTTGGTGAGAGGTCTTACGTGTGCACTAGGTGCAAGGAGCTCTTTGCTCTCAGGGAACGAGTCCATTCTCTAGAGGCTAAAGTAGCAGACTTGGAAAGCATAAGACAGACAGAGAGGTACATAGACGAGACCTACAGGGATATAGTCCTGAAGTCTGTAGGGTATATTAGTAGCACAAAAATAAGTTAGACTCTCTGTTGTCTAGGGGAATATGGCTACTATCCCAGCCCAAAGTTCTGTGAGTTATTCTGGCAATGAGCCACGAAAGAATTCTGTTCTGCAGATATATATTAGACTTTATTATAGGCAACCAAATAGAAAAATATACACACATATATATGGCTAATTAGAAACATAAAGTAACAATTTGTTATTGTACAGATATACAATTGGACAACGTAATAAATCAGATTAGGAACAAGACGTCACTGATTCGCTCTGCACTGAGGAAAAGCAAGAAATATATTGCTAACCCCTTTGCCCATCCAGGAGAGGAGAGATAAGCCAGTACCTTAGCTCCGTTGGCACTCAGAAGCAGCTTCTAGCTGGTGCGGGCTCTAGCCTCGTCAGGCGAGCCGCAGTAAGTCCGAACTGGAGGTATCTGTGAAAGTCTTATCTCAGACCTGTGGAGGACGGCCTAGCCCACACATAGGGGCCGTCTGGCGTAAGGCTCAGGGCTCAGGAATCAGGTACGCAGTGCACAGCAGCAGGACCGGTGCAGAAGTCTATATGTCCAGGTGGGGAAAAGCCCCAACTCTTTTCTCTCTTACTCTCCAACTTACAACTAACTAACTAACTAACGTTTCCAGCGCAGAATGCATAATTCTGTGTGAGAATCCTCCGTCATAGGTCCGATGATTGGTGGGCACCAGGCAGTCTGAGGTATTCTCAGCGAATCAGAAGGTCGATGATGAGCAGCTTCTTGCAAACAAAGGAGCCATGGTAAAAGTCAGGCAGAAGCAACAGTATGTAACTTCTGGGCATGTACAAGTGTCCAAGGCCAGCCACGGACAATAGCCTCTGTATGCGTGCTTAGAAACGCTGATCCAGCAGTTGCTTGGAGAACAGGTTTGTAGCTGAACACAGCAAAAGTGAAGTGAAGAATCCATCTTGTCTGTGCAGTGTGGTTCATTTTGGTTCAGGCCTGAGTTGATGAGCAGGCCGGAGATTTGCATGTAGAATTGCAGGGGTACCAGCCCTACAAGTCCCACCTCCAGTCTGGCAGCATCCCTGTTGCCATGGAGGAGAGAGGTCACGTGACAGGAGAGCATCACCCTGGTGTGGCAGGAAGTGATCCTGTAACTAGGACCTGTCCTCCAGGTGATATAAAACCCTCTCGCACCGAGGAAGTTTCTCCAGGGCCATGTGCCCATGAGGGAAGGGTTAGGACAGCCGTTATAGTTGGTGATTCGATCATTAGGCATGTAGATAGCTGGGTGGCTGGTGGACGTGAGGATCGCCTGGTAACATGCCTGCCTGGTGCGAAGGTAGCGGACCTCACGCGCCACCTAGATAAGGTCTTAGATAGTGCTGGGGAGGAGTCTGCTGTCTTGGTACATGTTGGTACCAATGACATAGGAAAATGTGGTAGGGAGGTTCTGGAGGCTAAATTTAGGCTTTTAGGTAGGAAGTTGAAATCCAGAACTTCCAGGGTAGCATTCTCCGAAATGCTTCCTGTTCCACGCGCAGGACCAAAAAGGCAGACAGAGCTCCGGAGTCTCAATGCGTGGATGAGACAATGGTGCAGAGATGAGGGGTTTGGATTTGTTAGGAACTGGGGAACATTCTGGGGAAAGGAGGGGCTCTTCCGAAGGGATGAGCTTCACCTTAACCGGAATGGAACCAGGTTGCTGGCATTAACCTTTAAAAAGGAGATAGAGCAGCTTTTAAACTAGATATTAGGGGAAAGCCGACAGTCGCCCAAGAGCAGATGGTTGGAAAGAATGTATCTTTGAAGGATACTACCAAAAGCAGAGAGGTTCCACAAAAGAGTAAAGTAGCCCAAATGCCCTCAAGTATGGAGCAGACAGAGCTTAAAGATCCCAAATTACTCATGTCTAACAGACAAATTAATATGGATAAAATACATTCTCTAAAATGCTTGTATGCAAATGCTAGAAGTCTAAAAAATAAGATGGGAGAATTAGAATATATAGCACTAAATGAAAGGTTAGATATGATTGGAATATCAGAGACATGGTGGAAAGACGACAACCAGTGGGACACTGTGATACCTGGGTACAAACTATATCGTAATGATAGAGCTGATCAAATTGGTGGAGGGGTTGCTCTCTATGTTAGAGAGGGCATTGAGTCAGAAAGGATTAAAGTTCTGCAGGAAACAAAATCTGCTGTAGAATCTATATGGATTGAAATTCCATGTAAAAGGGGGAAAGGCAATGGCAGTGGGGGTGTACTATCGAGCGCCTGGCCAGAATGACCAAATGGATGATGAAATGCTCAAAGAAATCAAGGAAGCTAACAAAAGTTACAGCACAGTAATAATAATGGGTGATTTCAACTACCCCGGTATCGACTGGGTCAGTGTCACGTCAGGACATGCTAGGGAGATAAAGTTCCTAGATGAAATAAATGACTGCTTCTTGGAGCAGCTGGTTCATGAACCGACCAGAGGGGAAGCCATATTAGACCTAATCCTTAGTGGAACACCAGATCTAGTGCAGGAGATAAGGTTGTTGGGGCCACTTGGCAATAGTGATCATAGCATGATCGCCTTTAATTTAATTAGTGGAGGAGGGATAGTAAGGAAATCCACAGTACTACCTTTTAACTTTCGAAAGGGAGACTATGATAAAATGAGGAAAACAGTCAAGAAAAAACTAAAAGGAGCAGTTGCAAAGGTTAAAGACGTACATCAGGCTTGGTTGTTGTTGAAAAATACTATCTTGGAAGCCCAGACCAGCTGTATTCCACGCTTTAAGAAAAGTGGAAAGAAGTCCAAAAAACTGCCAGCATGGTTTAAAGTTGAGGTCAGAGAGGCTGTTGTTGTCAAAAAAGCATCTTTCAGGAAATGGAAAAAAGAGCCAAACGACGAAACCTGGAAACAGCACAAGCACTGGCAAGTCAAATGCAAGGCATTGATAAGGCAGGCAAAGGGAGAATTTGAGAAGAAGCTTGCTGCAGAAGCAAAAACGCGAAGTAAAGACCTTTTCAAGTACATTCATAGCAAAAAACCTGTGAGAGAGTCAGTTGGTCCATTAGATGATAAAGGGGTTAAAGGAGCACTAAGAGGCGACAAGGCGATAGCGGAGAGACTGAACAAATTCTTTGCTTCAGTCTTTACTGAGGAAGATGTAGGGATGTTACCCATGACTGAAGAGGTATTTAAAGGTGCAGAAGAATTGAAGGAAATATATTGATACATCGAGAAGATGTATTACAACTCTTAGATAAGCTGAAGAGTAGCAAATCACCTGGGCCGGATGGTATACATCCAAGGGTATTGAAAGAACTGAAATATGAGATTGCAGACCTGCTATTAGTAATCTGTGAACTATCATTAAAATCATCTCTAATACCTGAAGATTGGAGGATCGCCAATGTAACACCAATTTTTAAAAAGGGTTCCAGGGGTGATCCGGGAAACTACAGACCGGTGAGCCTGACGTCAATACCAGGAAAAATGATAGAAACCATCATAAAGAATAAAATTACTCAGCATGTAGATAGTCATGAACTAATGAGAGACAGCCAACATGGCTTTAGACAAGGAAGATCTTGTCTTACTAATCTGTTATGTTTTTTTGAAGGATTGAATAATCAGGTGGACAAAGGTGAGTCGGTTGATATTGTGTATCTGGACTTTCAGAGAGCCTTTGACAAGGTCCCTCATGAGAGACTTTTGGCAAAACTAAAGAGTCATGGGATAGGAGGCAGTGTACTATTGTGGATCAGGAACTGGTTAAAAGATAGAAAGCAGAGGGTAGGGCTAAATGGCCAATTTTCCCAATGGAGAAAGGTGAATAGTGGTGTACCCCAGGGATCTGTGCTGGGTCCGCTGCTTTTTGACATATTCATAAATGACCTGGAAAGTGGAATAACGAGTGAGGTTATCAAATTTGCAGATGACACAAAACTATTTAAAGTTGTTAAAACCCAAGAGGATTGTGGAAAATTGCAAGAGGATCTTGATAAATTGGAAGACTGGGCATCAAAATGGCAGATGAAATTTAATGTGGACAAGTGCAAGGTTATGCACCTAGGGAAGAACAACCCAAACTATGGTTAC
Organism: Ichthyophis bannanicus; assembly: GCA_033557465.1. Classification (NCBI taxonomy): domain Eukaryota; kingdom Metazoa; phylum Chordata; class Amphibia; order Gymnophiona; family Ichthyophiidae; genus Ichthyophis; species Ichthyophis bannanicus. The sequence goes on from CM066042.1 coordinate 234,563,501, forward strand.
ACGATGCAAGGTTCCACATTAGGAACCACCACCCAGGAAAAAGATTTAGGCGTCATTGTGGATACCATGTTAAAACCCTCGGCCCAGTGTGCAGCGGCGGCCAAGAGAGCAAATAGAATGCTAGGTATGATAAGGAAAGGAATGGAAAATAAAACAAAGGATATTATAATGCCTCTATATCGTTCCATGGTGAGACCGCACCTTGAATATTGTGTGCAATTCTGGTCGCCGTATCTTAAAAAGGATATAGAGTTATTAGAAAAGGTTCAGAGAAGAGCCACCAAAATGGTAAAGTGGATGGAAGGATACTCCTATGAAGAAAGGCTAAAAAGGTTAGGGCTCTTTAACCTGGAAAAGAGACGGCTGAGGGGAGATATGATAGAAGTCTATAAATTAATGAGCGGAGTGGAACGGGTAAACGTAGATCGACTGTTTACCTTATCAGAATATAGAAAGACTAGGGGACATGCAATGAAGCTACAGGGTAAACTATTTAAGACTAATAAAAGAAAATATTTTTTCACTCAACGTGTAATCAAACTCTGGAATTTGTTACCGGAGGATGTAGTAAAGGCTGTTAGTGTAGCTGGGTTTAAAAAAGGTTTGGACAAGTTCCCGGAGGAAAGGTCCATAAGCCATTATTAAGAAGGGACCCAGGATATCAATGCTTGAACCAATACAAGCATTGTGGAACCTGTGTCCCTTGGGGAAACTGCTAGGTACATATGACCTAGTTTGGCCACTGTTGGAAACAGAATACTGGGCTTGATGGACCTTGGTCTGACCCAGTATGGCATATCTTATGTTCTTATAATACCCATTCACTCGTTGTATTGTGTATATCAGTCTGATTATATGGAACAGAATAGTTCAGTTCTTGTGCCTTCCAAGGCCATTGGTCTCCCATCGTTGTTTCTCCACAAAATAAACAGTCTGAAACGTGGAGACTAGATGCAACTGCTCCCGCTAACTCAAGAAACAAGTTCTGGGAGGCAGGAGGAATTTCGAACTCTGCTTTCATGGCCTCGTAGAAGGAATGATGTATACGATAGGGTGAGGATACATGGGTCTTGGTGTTTAATTGCAGATACAAGATAGTCCCAGGATCTATACCTCCTCCTGCTATACGCAACCCAAATTTGTATCCTTGCTTCCATTGGCTGGGGTTGACTATGAGGAGTTGCAGGGGATTACAGGCACCTTTCTGGCATTTCTTGGGTTCAGGTAATCTGATCTTCGTCAGACTGCCTTTGCGGTGATCACCATCTCGTCCCACAGGTGCATTCCTCCATGTAGCAAAATATACACAGTCCCATTTTGGGCAAAAGTAATCATGTTTAGATGTAATAGTGTAAGTGGTGGCTGCAGAGTTCTTTCCTGTACACCGTCCCCATCCGTAGGCTCCTTCTGGACACATATATTTATCATCATGGTAGTATGCTCACTCCCATGACCCACATCAGTGGTAAGCATTTCTGTTAATTGCATCACAAGCATCAAAGTTCAAGATAATAGGTCTTGTGGGGTTTGCAAGAGGTTTTGTCGCATTTAGGATGGCTCCATCTTCATCATTCCAACGTATCTCAAATGTATAATATGAGGGGTTTTGCCGGGGGTTATAACAAGTCTTACTTTTCCCCTTTGTGCAAATATTTAGTTCGGTGCCATTATAAATACACTGGCTGACTGTACCAGTGCAAGTATAGTAGGAATGATAGGGTAAAGTCTGAGTAATCTTCTGTCCCGTTCGGGTGGTGGTTATGCAGGCTGCGCAAGGGGGTAGAGCAAAAGTCTTTTCCAGGATTCCCAGGATCACCACTCCCACACGGCCATAGTGGAAGAACATTGTGATTACAGTCTTTGGAGGTCAACTGGAAAGTTGGGTATGGTGAACTTGTTGAGTCTTCTTTTCTCCTGCTGCGATGGTCACCCTAGCGTGATTAAGATAAATACTGAAGATTCTCTATAGCACCAGCTGTCTCCTCAATGTGAGTCACAATGGAGTCTCAGGATCATTCACTGACGTCCATTGGTCTGGATCAGGAGTAGCTGCCGGCTTCACTCGACTGTGGTGGATCCAGGGTTCAAATTCTGCAACTTTCACTGCAGTGGGGGTTGACAGGATGACGACGTATGGTCCCTTCCAATGCGGCGCCAGCGGGGTCTTTCTCCACTCTTTCACCCACACGGACGTTCCTGGCTTGAAGGGATGCAGAGGCTCGGTCAGGTTGATGGGTAGTCGATCTTGCACACACGTTTGGAGATTCTGCAAGACAGAACCTAAAGCGAATAGTTCTTGTCTAGTTATTTCAGATCCTATCTGTCTCATGTCTCCCTTTATTCCCTGCACAAGGGGTGGAGGTCGCCCATACAAAATCTCAAAAGGGGAGACTCCTAGGGACTTGGTGGGAGCTGAACGTATCCTAAGAAGGGCTATAGGGGGAGCCACTTCAGGTGTGCCTCTTGGCAAAGCTTGGATAACTGGGTTTTCAAGGTTCTATTCATACGTTCCACTTTTCCTGAGCTCTGGGGTCTGTAAGCAGTGTGTAACTTCCATTGTATTTGCAGAGCTCGAGCTAACTGTTGGGTCACTTGGGATACAAATGATGGACCATTATCTGACCCTATAGCTGATGGTATTCCGAATCGGGGAATGATCTCATGGAGCAATACCCTAGTGACTTCTCGGGCTTTCTCAGTTCGGGTGGGATAGGCTTCCACCCATCCCGAAAATATGCAGACTAACACTAACATATAGTGATACCCATTTGCACGGGGCATTTCAGCAAAGTCTACCTGTATATTACTCATTGGGGTCACCCCTACTGACTGAACTCTTGAGGGTGGAATGGGACCTTGCTTAGCATTATTTTTGGCACATATCAAACATTGCTGTGCCACCGAGGCGGTCAGGGATCCTAGCAGTGAAATACAGAAATGGGGTCTCAGGGCTTTTTCCATAGCTGTTTTTCCATAATGTGTGGCTTGGTGAAAAGCTTGAACAAAGGCTGGCCCTAATGCTTCAGTGATGACTGTAGGACCTGGAGATGGACTACCTTCTGGGGGTGGCAACACTATCCAACCTTGTTCTGTCAAGACTCCTCCCTCCTTTTCACAATAATAGTCTAACTCTCTTGTAGTGTATCGGGGTGCCCAGGAACTGAGGGGCACAGGGAATAGGGCTGCTTGCATTACAGTATCTTGGGTCCTAACTTGTCCTGTGGTGGCTGCCTTTTGGGCTGTGGCATCTGCAAATCTATTCCCTCGAGTGACTTCTACTGCTCCTGCCTGATGACTTTGGCAGTGCATGACTGCTACTTGTTTGGGGGCCCACACAGCATCTAATAACATCAATATCTCGGGCCCATACCTAATGGCCTTACCCCCTGAGGTGATCAACCCTCGCTTTTTATACAAGGTTCCATGTGCATGCAAAGTGGTGAAAGCATATTTGGACTCTGTGTACACATTTATGCGAAGTCCTTCTCCTAATGTCAAGGCTCTAGTGAGGGCTATCAATTCAGCTTTCTGTGCAGAAGTTCCTGGGGTCAGGGCTGAGGACTCAACTACCAGATCAAGGGTCACCACTGCATATCCAGCACAACGATGTCCATTGATGACCAAACTGCTTCCATCCACAAAGAAAGTCCGTTCAGGGTCCTCTAGAGGGACATCAATCAAATCAGGGCGACTTGAAATACAGTGTCCATGGTTTCTAAACAGTTATGATCAGGGGGCCCAGGACCAATTGGAAACAATGTAGCGGGGTTCAAAGCTTGACTGACTTTCAACTGTATCTGGGGGTTTTGGCACAGCATGCTCTGATATTTCAACATTCGTGCATTGGTCAGCCAGAAGTTTCCTTTGTGTTCCATGAGAGTCAAAACAGAGTGTGGTACAGTGACTTGAAGAGTTTGCCCCAGTGTGAGTTTGTCTGCTTTGCCCACTAGGAGGGCTGTTGCTGCAACAGCTCTCAAACAAGGGGGCCATCCTTTTGCAACTACATCCAGTTGTTTTGACAGATAGGCTACTGGTCGTTGCCAAGATCCAAGAGATTGGGTCAATACTCCTAATGTGTTTCCTTGTGACTCATGGACAAAAAGATGGAAAGGCTTCTGAACATCTGGAAGACCTAAAGCTGGAGATGACATCAGGGCATTTTTCAGAGACTGGAATGCTGCATCTTGTTCAGGTCCCCATTCTAGTGGACAAAAGATATTGTTAAAGCATGTTCTGGTAATTACAGCTCTGGGAGAGACTCTAGGCTTTCAGCCATACACATCGAACAGTCCATTTGTTCTTCAGGGATCAACGGCTCTGGTTCCCCAAGCTCAATCTGCATGGGTTCCAGCTCAGCCGTACTTCCTTCTACACCTGAGCTTTTTCTGGCTGAAATAGTTTGCAGTTCAGAAGTTCTCTTCCATAGTTTCCAGCCTGACAGTTCTGGGTTTTGCAAACAAGTGGTATGTCTTGTTCCTATGCCTCTTTGTAGTGGTTTCCAAAACTTCTGCCAGCTTTCTTTCCTCTCAGTATTGCTATCTGAGTTATAAGTCTTTCTAGGACCTGGCTTCTTTGTGAGAAATAAAGTATCACTGTACCTTGGCTCCTTGAAGTCTGTGCCACTGGTATTCCCCCTACCAGGCACCCTCCTTCTGATACCGTCTTCTCTGAAGACTGTTTCTTGGAGTTCTCTGGGCTGGGCTTGTCTTCCCTGGAGCTTAGCTCTGCCACGTAAGGATTCCAAGCTCCTCTGCCTTGCAGTAAAGGAGGTTCCTCTATCAAGTCCTTTCTTCCCAGTATCCTTGGGTTCCTTTCCAGATCCTTTCTCGGAGCTTCTCTCTATGTGTAGGCCTCTCTCTTGCCATGGCTCTCTCTGCTTCCTTCCTGCAGAGCTCTGCTTATAAAGCCCTTTTTCCCTTGAGTTTTCTGACCCTCTCCTCAGGTGCACCTGATTAGCTTCTGCTTCATCAGTACCTGGGTGTGTCAGCTCAGCATCTGCAGGCTCGTGCCTGCCCCCTCTAGCTGTCCTGCTAGGTAATTGCACCCTCTGCAAGTCAGTTGCTTTATGAAAAACAGCGTTTTTTTCCAAGTTCATAGCTTCACTAGCTTCAGCTCTATCACAAGACGTGACGCTCTGCATTGATTTACAAACCTAGCATTGCATGTCTGCACAGTCCTATTTATCCCCTGAGGTAACGACACTCACATTGCCCCATTATATTTGGAGTGTGGCAGTGTGAGTGTCCATTTTCTTCCTTCATTTGTACATTCCATGTACCGTGATATATGTGTACAGACACAGTATCCACACCAACCAGTGCAGGGGGACCTTCTGCATAGTGTTATCTCTGCATGTTTTTGCAGTTTGTTTCATTTGAATTCTGTGTTCATGTGCCTCTGCTACCTGTTAGCATATCCTCATTGTGCATTTGATGATTGTTTTGGTTTATATTGTTGCTGCTTTGATTCCTATATCAGGCATTATGTGACAGCTGTAACATATATTTCGATATCTGTGTTTACACTTTCTTACTTTTAACAACTGTCTCCAGCAGTGGCTAAACTAGTAGTGGATAGCTAGGCACACTGCTGGGCCTGACCCTTCTATGGAAGAAAGTGTAGTTGAGACGGAGTGGTCAGGTTTAAATAAGGATTTATTCCCCTCCCGGGGTTTGCTGGATTTTCAAAACAGTACAAAAATACCAAACTTAAGAGGCAGCCATGCTTCTGGCAAAAACAAAAGGTGAAAGGAAAACACAGCTTCTTGCTTGAACAGAACCAATAATTATAATAAACAGAAATCAGGTAACAACGTTGGCAGTTCCCTCTGTGCACGTTTATCTTTCTCTCAGGCACACTTATCTTCTACTAGCGTAGAGAAGTTTCATCAGTTATTAATAAAGAACAGTCCACGTCCTCAACATAGGGAAAGCATTCACTTTGCTCCGTGCACATCGGTTCCTCAACTATCTTATCTTCTTTAGGGCAGAGAGTCTGGAACTTTCTCCAATCAGTCCCTGGCTCCTCTTCACCACTCTTTCCACAGTATGGCAGATAGTTTGTAAAACTGCCTTGTTCTGTTTCTAATGGGTCTCTCTCTTGGCAGTTTTCTGCCAGGCTTTAAATACATGCAATCATCTTCTTCACTCATACATATGTCCTCAATCACTTTACTTTCCTTTTCCCAAGGTTGTAAATATCTTAAGCCGTTCTGCCTTTCAGTAATACAGAATTCCTTACCAGCTGCTCTACGTTCTCCCCACTGACCTCTGTCTCTGGGAAATTCTTCCTGCGTCACAGGTGAGGGTTTCCTGCAGTTAATCCCTCTGCTGGTAAACGGCTTTCTATTCCAAGACTCAAATGAAACAGCATTAGGCTGAGAGTATTCTGACCTTCTGTTAGAGAGCTGCAAGTCTTCCCTTACTTGCCAAGTTTCCAAATCACTCTCAACTTCTGAGTCTCCAAAACCACCGTCAGAATCAGCACATGAATCCAACTCAGCTTCTCTCACTGCAACTCCTGCTGGATCTCCTACCAGCTCTCTTCCTCGATCTAACTCTGTTTGCCTACCACGTTTCTTATACATGGTTAGGGGCGTTTTCCTGCACATGTGCAAACTGTTCCCTTCATTGCTTGGGGAGTGTTTGTTGGCTAGGCGTGCCTTCTGACCTCGTGTCTCAGTCTGCTTTGGTTGCCTATGGTAACTGTGAAGCTTTTGATCTCCCTTCCTGTTAGAATCTGTGCCAAACTCAGCAGCTTTCTGTGTTTTAAAGGTATAGGGCAGAACTTCGGTGTCACACAACATATGCTGTTTCATTTGTGTGCCTCCTGTGTTGGCAGACAGATATGTTTTTATGAACAGATCATGATTGATGTGTGTTGGGCCCTCATCATGCACCGCCTACTGTCTACATGCACACATATGTAACTAACGCAATTGGGACGTGCAGCAGCATGTGGGGGTGAGGGGCTAATGCATACTGCACACCATGCACCTAATGCACATTATCTCTCCTGCCCATCATCTGTAGACGGGCCAGTGACTTTTCTGTAACATGTGTTTTAAAATTTTCCCGTTATCCACTCACCTTGATATTATGATAGGCGGTATCTACACTATCTGTGATGATTAACCAAAATAAAAATATGTGTTGGACATACATTTGTCTCTGCTGCTGCTGCTGCTTGATCACACTGACACACGTATTTAGTGATTTCCTGGTCATGTACATGGCCCACCTGTGCTCACATCCTTGTACGGTGCCAGCTGTTTGCCACATCACTGGGTGTTACAAGTTCCCATACACACATTCGCTTTGAGGTAATATTTTTGCATTGTGCTTGCTGTGGTTGTTTGGGATATTGGTTACAGATATGTGTTGTAACACCATAAGTTGCAGGTTTGATTCCCACATAGGGTTTACTTATTTTTTTCTGTTGTGCTAACCTGACCATGAGCTACCTGCAAATTCATCACCTATGCACACACCCTTCCATCTCTTCACTGTACACCAAAGTGTGCCCTCTGTGCTGCCTATCCATCACATATTAGCGGTTACATATGTCTCTTTCTTTGTAGTGTTTGCATGGCAGTCTGCTTGGGGGATTGGCATTGCTGTGGTTCAGCTGGTCTGTGGCACATTGTTTGCAGGTTCAATTCTCACATGCTCCTGTTCTGTTCCATATTTTGCCCTGCTCCACAGAGCATCCCCTGCCGCCCTTTGGGTTTAGGTTCTTTCCTCTTTTGCATGCTGTATCCACTGCATAACATTTCATTGTGTGTGTGCATGTAGTTATATGTGGCTGTGGTCCCAATTAGAGACTGTGATCTGATCTGTCCCAATTACAGACTGTGATCTGATCTGTACACACCAGATCTGCATGTGCATTCCATCATGGTTACTGGTGGAGGTTTGCCTATCCTGGCAGGCTTCTTGTGTGATGCCCTGCAGTATTCTTGTATGCAGCCTTTGCTAATGACCTCACGTTGGTGGTGTGGCCTACCGGTTTGTGCATTGACATTTGTGCTAATGGTCATATATTTGATTTCTCTATGTTCTCTTTGATTTGTATGCCTGTCCTGCACAGCTACTTTTCATTCCTGTAACAGTCATATCTGTGCAGATCTGTGCTGTTAGCACATTGTACCCTTATCACAGTTGCCAACCATCCTTCTGCCCATCTATGTGTGTCTGCCAGCTGTGCAGGCTGCTACCCCATGTCCTGCACTGATACATGTTTCTGCATTGCAGCTCTTCCTGGTTGCCTCTCCTGTGTGTGCTCTGTATGGCACTACTACTCCTCTGTTCTCCTGTCATTGCACCTATCCTGCCACCTCTACCTCCTCTGCTGGACACGTCTTCCCATCCTCTGCCACACACTGTCATTGTTGCATGGTACATTACCATCACCATGTGCATCGCTACAGCTGCCCCCGATATGTCTGTCCATTTTTCCAACTGCCACATGGGCTGTACGCAGATTTGTCTGGTCCATCAGCTCAGATCTACTTCCTTCCATCACTTGTGCATTGTCTTTCCTTGGTGCTCTGTGCAGTGTTAGGGTTACATCTGTGTTTGGCCCATACCTTTCTTGCTTTTCAACTTGGGGGACCTTACTGCCCTTGGCCAACATTTCTTGAGTCACCTATACATCCTTGGGGCATCTTTAGCCACACATTAGATTCAGCCAGCTTATGGGGCACCTATTATGGTGCCTTGGGAGTTGACAACCTTTCGACATGCCCTCTGGGGCACATTATAACCCACCTTGGCTGACGAGGTGGTTAGGATGGGCCTTCTGGTGCGCCCTAAAAGGTGCATTAGGTTACGGCACTGGGGTGCGGGTATTTTTAGCTGGCAGCACAGATTGTTGGACTGTTTCAAGCAGGAAAAGGATTTGCCTTGGCCACCCTTATTCATTATGTCCACTGGGGGATCAAACTCATGACCCCTGTTTCAGCAGTCATTGTATTAACCAGTGTGCTACACCTCTGTTGCTGTGATTGCAGGTCAGCACGCGAAGGTAAGGTTAACGTGCGGTAACGTGCACGGCTCCCTCTATCGCGCGATAACGGACACGGCTCACTTTATCACGCGATAACCCGCGATTGCTATCTTATGACCAGAACGCCCACTCCTTATATGGCACTCTTCACAGTAACGCTGCAACTAGCGCCGGTAACATTAGGACGGTTTAGTAAACATACCCGTAGGAATCATAAGGAAAGAAATAGAGAATAAACCAAACATAGTATAATACCTCTGTATAGCTCCATGATACGACAACACCTTGAATATCGTGTGCAGTACTGGTCGCCATATCTAAAAAAGGATATAGCAAAATCTGAAAAGGTATATATAGAGAAGAGTGACCAAAATGATAAAGGGGACAGAAGGAAAGGCTTAAAGGGCTACCCTCTTCAGCATGGAAAAAGAAACAGCTGATAGAGGTCTATAAAATAGTGAGTGGAGTGGAACAGATACACATAATTGGTTGTTTACTCTTTCAAAAAGTAGAAAGACTAGGGGACGTGCAATAAAGCTGCCTACAATGTAGCCCATTTAAGACTAATCAGAGAAAATATTTTTTCACTAGAAGGTAATCAAACGCTGGATTTCGTTGCCGGAGGATGTAGTAAAAGCTGCTAGTGTAGCCTAGTTAAAAAAAAAAAAAAAGGTTTGTTTAAGCTCCTGTAGAAAAGTCCATATACCAGGTAATTGTGACCTGCATTGGCCACTGTTGGAAACAGGATACTGCGCTTGATGGAACCTTTAGTCTGCCCCAGTATGTCATATCTTATATTCTTATTTACTTATGTGCTGGGAAGGGTAAACGTGCAGGAATGTCGATCCTGATTAGAATATTGCGTATGTGGCAAACAGTAGAGCAGCCATCCATGAAGGTGCCGAAACTCCTAGAAGGAATTAAAGCCTTTTTGTTTGTATCCAATACTTTTGCCAAAAAAGTCTCAGTAGGATGGGCGCCGATGTTCTCCCCTAATTTCACACACTCTCCCTCTTCTCCGTACCCTCCCCTCAACTCAGTCACCTCCTTTCTCATTCAGAAGCCACTCTTTCCACCCACATTCACCAAGCTCTCTTCTCCCTACTCAAGCTCTGAGGATCTCTACCCTCATTCCCGCCTTGCTTTCTGTCCCTTCCAGGTCGGCCACCGCAGCAGCTAAGGGTCACATAGCTCCAGGATGCAGCAAACTGAAATTTAAACCCATCACGCGCAGGGATTAGCGGGGTGCAGCAGGCAGAGGGTTAAGCCTCGCTAGCTCCCACAATGCTGTGCGACGCTACAACGTAATCGGAAAATGGCGGTGGTGTGAGGGGCGGAAGCGCCAGCGCGAAAGAGGGACTCGAGCCGGGAGCCCCGCACCGGTCCGAGCAACAGTATTCTCGGAGCCCGAGCGAAGCGTCTTCCCCTAGCAGCGCCCTGTTCTGTCCGTGGCAAAGGCTGGACGCTGCTGATACAGAAAATAAATGCAAGAATCTATGGTGAGGTATGTCACCGTGGTTAACGGCAAGCGTGAGGCCTGGCAGGAAAGAAGAATCCCCTAAAAGAGCGGAAAGTGCTAAAACTTGACCCATATCCGATGTTGTGTTCTTGACGAGCGTGATGCGGCCGAGAGACGGTGGTGGTACTTGTCGCAATATTCTGTGAGATGTTGGAAGCGCGAGCATGGCAGGAACATCTGGCGCGCCTTACCGCAGAGAGCCACGTGGACGCTGAAGGCTGCTTTCAGTTTTATGTTTGACAACTGGCTTATCTGTAGACGTGGGTTACCATTAGCGACCTAGGAGGGTTTACATCTCTGGCCGCTGCTGAGCCCTAGATATCAGTAAGGCTCATTAATGCATGCAATATTTAAACAATCAAGTGGACAATTGAGCCTTTCAGTCAGGTTGGTTCTAGAAAGTGCTAAGGAGCAGATCTACTAAGTAGTTTCCCAGATACAAAGGGAGGGGGAGAGGGGGGTTATTAATACATAGTGGCGCACTTGCAGAGCCCCTGAGGTACACACAAACAAGAAAGAACCGCCAGTGCTTCAGAACTGCTTCATATTTACCGTGTGTAAAAATAAACAACTGCACCAGGCATTGCTTTTGATGATGCTCTGGATTGTTTTTTCTGTTTTAAATTTATGTGCATAGTTTTAAGTTATTTAACTGATTTCACGGCTACATTTATGACAGGACCCGGGGTTAGGAAATTTCTTCTGAAGCTCTTCCTATTCCATATGTTTAAGAACTAGGGAGAGTGTAGAAACGTAGCTATTAATTCAAATCCAGTAGCTGTCATTTTTCCAAATGCAAGTTGCAGTCACTAGACAAGGAAAAATCGGAAGCTCATTTTAGTTATCCTTTCTTACTTTAACACTCTCACCAACTAAATGTTTGGTTTCCTGAGAGTCCTTAACAAAGGATGGAATTTATTTTATTGAAGCCTTGGGGACAGAGACTGATGCAGAGAAAGTGAGAGACATGTAAAGAGAGAAGGGCTGGGGAAGGTAACGAAGATAGACTAGCACTGAGAGAAGGCTATAGACAAAGACTGGAATGTCTTTTAACCTTGAAGACTTGTGGGATATTTTATTTGCATTTTGTAAATGCTAAATATTTTAGCTATAATAACTGATACCTGCTTGTTGCAATGCTCTAGTTAATGTTTGGCTCATTTTCTGCAGCATTTAGCAAATGTATATGTTGGGGTTTTTCCCCCTTTTTTAATGATTTTTGTCTGGAAGGGGTTATAGACACTGTAATTTTTGGAAACGTTTTAGTGAATAAAGCGGCATGCAGAGAATCAAGGAATCTAGGGTTCAAATCCTGCTGAGATGCCTTGTAATTTTGAGCAAGTCACTTCATCGCCTTAGGTACATATTTTGGTTGTTAACTCTCTTGAGAAGAGACCTAGCTGCTGTGCTTGAATGTAATTTACCTTGAGATAGGATTAGGACGGGTTAGTAAGTAAGTCCAAATTCCGTATCGTCCCGCTAGACCAGTCAAGTGGGTTATGTTTATTTTATTTATTTATTTAGAATACATTTGTATACCGCTACTTCCAGCGATCAGCAGCGGTTTGATTACAGATTAAAAAATTGCCAAATCAAGACAGAAATTTCGGAGTATCAACACATTGATTTGAAAGGAGAGCACGGCACACAGTAATAAGGTCATAGGAGAGGAGTCAGAAATTTACATATGTACATTTTACATAACAGAATTCATGTTTCAAATTTTGACATCTTGTAGCCCCCTGGGATTTACATCAAATTGTAATGACACCGGAATAGATGTATCTTTAGTTTTTTCCTGAACCCAATAAGGTCTTTGGTCGCTCTTAGCTCAGGCAGCAGTTGGTTCCAGAGGGTCGGGGCAGAAAATGAGTATGCTCGGCGGCTAATACTGGATCTGATATCAGTTGGAACATGTAGGGTGTCTGAGTTGACGGTTCTTCTGTCTCTGTTGGGTGGTTGCGTGCTGATAAGGGTGGAGAGAAAGGATGGAGCTATGTTATGTATGAGTTTGTGAGTGGTTATCAATGTTTTATATTGTATCCGGGCATTAATGGGGAGCAAATGCAGCTCGATCAATACAGGCGTGATATGCTCAGTAATGCTTTTTCGCATGATGATCCTCGCCGCCACATTCTGGGCCATTTGCAGGATGTTTAGCGTTTTCTTTGGAAGACCCTGCAGGATGGCGTTGCAGTAGTCCAAGTGTGGTATAATAAGTGCTTGCGCAACAGACCTAAAATCGTGAGGTTCGAGGATGTTCCGTAGAGGTTGTAGTACTCTAAGTTTGTGGAAGATGGCCTTGTTGGTTTTGCGTAGGTGTTTTTCCATCTTTAGGTTGTTGTCAAATGTGACTCCCAGGTATTTTATCTCATTCTTTGTGTGCTACGTATTGTTACACAGTGTAATTGTCGCGGGAGGCTCAAAGTTTGGTTTACTGGATATAAACATCACCTCAGTTTTCTTATGGTTGATCGTCATGTTGTTTTGCTGTAACCATTGCATCATCTCATTCAGGCATGTTTCGAGTAGAGTATAGTTAGGGTCGACGGTATCCAGTTGCGTGTATAGCATAATATCATCTGCATAGATGTGGTATTTGATATTATGCTGTTGGAAAATATCACAGAGGGGCTGCATATAAATGTTGAAAAGTAGCGCCGAGAGAGCCGAGCCCTGGGGTATGCCTTGTGTTTGAGAGAATGCTTCTGCCTTTTCGCCATTGAATTGAACCTGTGGCATTCTGTTTGATATGTAGGAGGAGAACCATTTTAGGGGGGTTCCTAATATCCCTATCGATTCAAGTTTGTTTATGAGGATTCCATGGTGGACTGTATCAAAGGCGGCAGAGATGTCAATGAAGATGAGTATAAACATTTTTTTCTTATCTTCAAGGCCTTTGAGGAGGTTGTTAAGCAGTGCTATTAACAGCGTTTCAACCCCGTGTTGTTGTCTCCACCAATCTATCAGCAGATTGGTGGAGACAACCAATGTCCTGACATCACTCCCATGCCTCTATGTGCCTCAGCCACCAGAAGTCTCTCTTCAGTATTTCTTTGTCTCTAGCAGATGATGGATGGATTTTCTCCTCTGAAGAAAATTATGAAGATTTGAGAGGAAAAGATTTGTTTTATTTAAAATGCTTGTGAATGACAGCCTGCGGGTTGATCTCTCACTAGAGCGTGACGTGGGAGGCTCTACTAGACTGCATTTTTTTCGGTAGTCATAGGAGGAGGGAACTTGGTTCAGCTCCATGCTTATATCCTGGATATGAACCTGTTGAGCAGCCAGAAATTGGAAGGATCTGGAAGAGTACAACTGCCTCGCACAACCTCAACATATCTCCCCCCTTCCTGTGTCCCCCCTGCTCTTTTCTGAAGATTGCAGAAGGCTCTCAAAGGTATCTGGCTGCCTGCCACCTTGCACGCAGTGCTGCAAAACCAGTCAGCCAGACTGTTCCAGGGGAGTAGAGTTGAGCCCGGCACGGATTCTCTGTCTGGGGCTATCAGGGGGTGAGTACCAAGGCTTGACCTCTTCATTCTCCGGCGCAATTTAGGGTAGACTACTGGTGACCATTTGGTGCTGGTGAGGGGTTTCCTGCTGTTTTCTGCACACGTTAAGTGTTCTCTCTATTGTGCACCTGACAGTCACGTGGTCTTGCGCATGTTCTGCCTAAGTGGCTCCACTGTAACACATGCTGTAGTAAAAGTGCAGTTAACGCCCACCCTTTGGGCTGCCATGGCCTTAGTGTACACAGTTGTAACACTTGCCTTAATTCTCTTATGTCTTCTTCTAGGTAACGTTCGGCCTGTGGCCAGCATGGTGCCTCATCTTCAGATTCTGTTTTTCTGGTATGTCTGCTTCTGAGTCATCCCTAGAGTGCCTACTCTCCCTCTCTCAGCTGGGGAATGCTGTCAGCATGACCTTGCTTGCCTCAGGGCAGGAAGTGGCAAATGGCGCCATGGGTAAGGATATTCAACTGGCCGGATGGTCTGGCATTCGTGCTGTCTGCCTCGCCCCATCTTCTAGGGCAGTGATGGCTAACCTTTTTGAGCCCGAGTGCCCAAACTGCCGCACAAAACCAAAGAATTTCCTCAAAGTGCCAGCACGTCAATTTGCATAAATATTTGCATAATGCTAACATACACTAACTTTTAGTAAACATGTCTCTTAATGAGTGTATGGATAAAGACAGACTAAAAGATTTCTACATTACTATAATCCAGTGCCAACCGCCAGGCACATTAGGAACTACTACAAACACTGCCCATTTAGAACCAATAGCAAACCCGCCGTATCCTAACAGCACTACCAGGACTCACAAAGCACCACACCATACCTATCAAAAGGCAACACTGCAAATATTAAACCAATACATTTCAGACAATAACAATACATGACCTACTGGGGAAAGAGAACAAGTGGCAATGTCAAAAAGGAATTACATAAACAGAATACCTCAGCTCAGTTACACAGTTGCAATTGCTCCAGCCACTTTCTTCTGGTTTCTTCATGTCTTCTGCTAACTCTCCATCATCTGCTGTCCATTTGTCCTTTCTTCTCTCTTCTAGTTTTTTTTTCCATTCTCTCTCTCTACATCCGCTTTAACATACTAATCTTTCTCCTTTTGCTCTTTCCTCATTCCTATTTCATCCACTCAAATTTTACCCCTCCATCCTCAATCCCCACTTACTCTCCCAATACCCGGCCAATTGTAGATTTTTTATCCCTCCCACACAAAATATTTTTCCCCTCTCCATTTTACTCTCCCAGCCCCATCCCATTCTAATCCTCCCCCAACATCAGCTCCCTTCTAGTTCCAGCCTCACCCAGCATCCATTCCCTTCTAGTCCCTGCATCAGCCCATTTCCAGTCCTAGCCCCCCATCAGCCCATTTCCAGTCCTAGCAACCCCCCAACCCAATACCAGTCCTAGCCCCCCCCCATCAACCCACTTCCAGTCCTAAACCCCCATCACCCATTTTCAGTTTTAAGCCCCCCCTATAACCCATTACCAGTCCTTACCCCATCACCCCATTTCCAGACAGCCCCGTTCAGCCCACCCCCCATTCGCAGTCCTACCCCCCCAGCCCATTAGCATTCCTACCCCCCCCCGCCCGCCCGCCCGCCCATTAGCAGTCCTAACCCCCCCAGCCCATTAGCAGTCCTACCCCCCCCTCCCTCCCTGCCCATTAGCAGTCCTAACCCCCCCTCCCCCTCCCTCCCTGCCCATTAGCAGTCCTAACCCCCCTCCCTCCCCCTCCCTGGCCCTTAGCAGTCCTAACCCCCCTCCCTCCCTCCCTGCCTCCCTCCCTGCCCATTAGCAGTCCTAACCCCCCTCCCTCCCCTCCCTCCCTGCCCATTAGCAGTCCTAACCCCCCTCCCCTCCCTGCCCATTAGCAGTCCTAACCCCCCTCCCTCACTCCCTCCCTGCCCATTAGCAGTCCTAACCCCCCCCTGCCCATTAGCAGTCCTAACCCCCCCTCCCTCCCTCCCTGCCCATTAGCAGTCCTAACCCCCCCTCCCTCCCTCCCTCCCTGCCCATTAGCAGTCCTAACCCCCCCTCCCTCCCTCCCTCCCTGCCCATTAGCAGTCTTAACCCCCCCTCCCTCCCTCCCTCCCTCCCTGCCCATTAGCAGTCTTAACCCCCCCTCCCTCCCTCCCTCCCTGCCCATTAGCAGTCCTAACCCCCCCTCCCTCCCTCCCTCCCTGCCCATTAGCAGTCCTAACCCCCCCTCCCTCCCTCCCTCCCTCCCTGCCCATTAGCAGTCCTAACCCCCCCCTCCTCCCTGCCCATTAGCAGTCCTAACCCCCCCTCCCTCCCTCCCTCCCTGTCCATTAGCAGTCCTAACCCCCCTCCCTGCCCATTAGCAGTCCTAACCCCCACCCTCCTCCTCCCTGCCCATTAGCAGTCCTAACCCCCCCTCCTCCTCCTCCTCCTCCTCCTCCCTGCCCATTAGCAGTCCTAACCCCCCTCCTCCTCCCTGCCCATTAGCAGTCCTAACCCCCCCCCCCCTGCCCATTAGCAGTCCTAACCCCCCCTGGCAAATGTTTAAAAAAAAAAAAAGCAGGCTCTGGCTGCTGCCGCGGCAGATTGCAATGTCCCGCGGGGCCCCCTCCACCCGCTAAGCCCCTCTGCAAGGGCTTTCAGATTCGCGAGGGAGAGCATCTCCCTCGCGTCTCTGTTAAGCCCGCAGGGGCTAATGGGAAATTTCCTATCAGTCCCTCGCGTCTAAAGGGGCTGATGGGAAATTTCCCATTAGCCCCTGCGGGCTTAACAGAGACGCGAGGGAGACGCTCTCCCTCGCGAATCTGAAAGCCCTTGCAGAGGGGCTTAGCGGGCGGAGGGGGCCCCGCGGGACGCTGCATTCTGCCCTTGCCGCGGCAGCAGTCAGAGCCAGCTTTTTCTTTTTTTGCGGACCTTCACGCGTGCCAGCTGCAAGGCCTTCCCGTGCCACAGCTGGCACGCGTGCCATAGGTTCGCCATCGCTGTTCTAGGGGATCGATGGTGACTATGCCCCTGAGTGTAGGGGCGGGGGGTCATTTCCGTGGGGAGAGCTTCTAGAGTCTGGATTGTCCTCCACGGAATTCTTTCCTTTTGCAGCAGGCCTAGTCATTCTGGCGTGGACATTCAGACCCTGCGGCCTTTTTATTTTCCCCACTCACAATCTCGCGTTGGCATGCTGAGAATGGAATCCCCCTTTGATTGTTTGCAAAGCATCCCTGGCAAGGGTGCCCCCACCCCAGGGATGGGGATCGGTTGTGACTTGGACTGAGTTGTCTGATGTGGATGAAGAAATACCCTTGAGGGATGCTTCAGTCATGTAGCAGTAACTGCAGAGGCATCTTTGTTTGCCTCCGTCTCTGGGCCTATTGTGTCGGGAGCTACTTATCCTGGAGGACCTTCTGACTTAGCTCCTGTAAGAAACGGTTAGTGAATACAAACTACTTGTTAGCGGTGGTTTCCTCTCTAAGAGCCTAGAGGAGGTCTTCTACCTGGCATAAGTGTGGACTTAGTACCTTGAATGCTGGTGCGCCAGCTGGCTCATGGGGTGGCCAAGGTGCTGTTTCCTTTGGCCTATTCTGCAGGGCAAAGGGCCTTTTCTCTTGGCTTCCTGAAGGTTCAGGTGGCAACTTTGGCCTGTTTTAGGGGTCTGTTGGCTGGTAAGTCTCTAGCCTTATACTTGCATGTTTTGTGCCTTCTTAAGGGAGTTAGGCTTCTGCGTTTCTTCCCCCCCTTCCCCCTGTCTGTGGTCTGTGGTCCCTTCCTGGGATCTGTGTCTGGGGCTCGGAGCCCTGATATCGGAGCCCCTTGAGCAGTTGCAGTGCATTATTCTGAAGGAACTGGTGCTCAGATGGTTTTCTTGTTTGCGATGGTTCCGCAAGGAAGAGTCTGAGCTGCCAGCTCTGTTTTGCCAGTATCCTCGCCTACCTTTTTCTGAGGAGGCCGTTTTTCCTTTAGCCTGTGCCTTCCTTCTTGCCTGGTGACTTCTTCCTTTCATGTGAGCTAGGCAGTTTGCCTGCTGTCCTTCTCTAAGAGGAAGTGTTGGGGTAGTAGTCAGGACGTTCGCCTTATGGATGTCCGAAGGGTGCCTCTCCAGCTCTTGGAGTTGACGAATAATTTTCCTAAGCTGATCCATCCTTTTGTGCTGCTTGCTGGCCCGCGCAAGGTGGAGTGGGGGCTGAGACTGCGTTGGCGCACTGGGCTAAGGAGGCCATTGCCTTGGGAGATCTGTTCTGAAATTGGCGGGTTCTGGAGGGTTTCTGTGCCCATTTTACCAGAGTGCTAGCATCCTCGTGGGCAGAGCGGAGCTCAGTAGTCCCTGCAGACATTTGTCAGGCAGTAATGTGGGCATCATTTTCCACTTTTGTCAAGCATTCTGCTTGGATGTCCACACTCAGGCGGAGGTGGCCCTTTGGTCCAAGGTTTTGTGAACTGTTGGGTCTTTTTCCCACCCAGTGGAGTCGTAGCTTTGGTACATCCCACTTGTCTGGACTGGTCTAGCAGGATGATATGGAAGGAGACATTTTACTTACCAGATCATGTCCTTTCCTTGAGTCCTGCTAGACCAGTCCAGGACTCGCCTCTGGAAATGTTTGCTCTGATCTTCTGCAGCGATACCCTGGGGTCCTCTATGATTTCTGTTCTTGGCTCTGCAAGTCCATCCATCTTCTGCAGACAGCCTTCTGGTAATGCCTTTCTATACATAGTTCTCTACTGTTTGATTACTTATTGTTGCCCACATTGAGGTTGTGTGAGGCTTGCCATGTTCTCCCATATGCTTTGGAATGAATATGGAAGAGAGACCTCGTTGTTTTTTTTGTCTCCACCAATCTGCTGGAAGAACAACATAACCCACTTGTCTGGACTGGTCTCGTAGGACTCAAGGAAAGGACATTTATCTGGTAAGTAAAATGTCTCCTTCAACCCTTCCCCATCCCATCTCAGCCATCCACCTCCCTGAAGCTCACAATCCAAACTCGAGGGAGCCTGGTGGTCTTGTTGCCAACAGCTCAGCTTCTTCAGTGCTCAAGTCTCCCATTTCCTCTACCTCCCAGCAAGAGAAGAGTTCCTTATCTCTTGCTGTTAAAATTATGCTGGCTAGGCAGTATTTGATAGTAAATCCCAGAGAGCAGGGATCAGAGGGTCCTAGAGCCAGAGAGGGGCAGAGGAAAGCCTTATTGTCACAGTGATATCTCTTTGAAATAGTACAAGTACATATCACCCTAAGAGTGGTTCTCAATGCAGTTCTTGGTACGCACCTAGTCTGTCAGATTTTCAGGATAACCACAAAGAATATGCATATGAGAGATTTGCATGCACTACCTCCATTGTATGCAGATCTTTCATGCATATTCTTCGTGGTTACCTGACTGGCTAGTTATGTTCCTTGGGCAGGGAATCTCAACCCAGTCCTCAAGTAAGTAGGAGAAGCCTCCTCTATGGTGTGGCTATCTGGCATTTTAGGCAGCTGCTCATATTCCTATGCCTAAATCTGGGCCTGGGAGGGGATAAGAAGTTTGGATTCAAGCTGATTTGTTCTCTTGTGAAGGTAAGACATGAACATCTATGTTGTATTGGACAGGAGGGGGGTATGAGCAGTTCTGGCCCAACCATTAGGCAAACCAGGTAGTCACCTAGGGAGGCAAAGAGCAGGGTGGCATTCATAGCTAAACAATAGATTTTGACAGCTGAGAGGTGGAGAGGTGCCAACACCTTGAACCAACTTTGGGGCCAACCCTGGGTTTGCACTGCTACTGAGACTGAGCACCGAGACTGTGATGTAAGGTGGCCTCCCAGTACTCCTCCTCCCAGTACTCCTCTGATGTTAATTTTCTGATGCTTATGTGATTGCAAGGTTGACACGCTTTCATGTAAAGGATATGATCTTAGAAGCTTATCCTGCTTGCATAAATAATTAGCGTGCACTTAATTTAAAATTGTTTTTGAACTACCTGACATCAGCAAATTTTCTGGTGCATCAGCAACTTAGGAGGCAGTTGCCGTACACTCATGTTTTAGTACCTATGGCCCTACGAGAGTAGTGCTGGCTACGTGTTGCATTGCTTATTGCTCTAAACTATTGTTATATCTATCGAACACAATTAACATGACTTTTGGACAGTTGGTTTCACTTCAGTCTAGAATGATTGTTACTACTTAAAGTTATATAATACAGGAATTGAAATGATAATAACAGATTTAATGGAGGAGTGTGTGTGCTTGTCTTCAGTTTAATTTTCCACATAGTCTGCTTTCTTTTGACCTCTTTAACACCAGATAACTATGGCCAAAGACATTCTGGGAGATGCAGGTTTGCACTTTGATGAGCTGAACAAACTGCGGATTTTGGATCCAGATGTTGCACAACAAACAACAGAACTCAAAGAAGAATGCAGGGAGTTTGTGGATAGTAAGCTCTCATATTTCTTTTTATTAGCCTTCTTCAGTGGTTACAGAACAGCCATTATGATATTTTTGTGGGGTGATATTAAACCATGGAAGGGAACAATGTGGGAGCGAAGACGAAAATCTTTACCGACCAGATTAAGTAGAGAGATGGGTCTGTGTTGGTTTTTGGGAGCTTTTGGCCAGATCTGAGCTCCCTTCCTGAGTGCAGCTTTGGTAGAAAGATGACGTGCCAAAGACTGTCTGCGTTACTTATTTCACAAATCAGTTTTGCTGTTATTTCCTTTGTACCCTCCATGGCAATCAGCCCTGAATTTTCAATCTGCACTTGCTTCACAGTAGATGCAAGTTTTTCATAATTTTAATTGCCTTACGTGACTTGCAGACATTTTTCCCCCTCTCCCTGTTCTTTTGTGGCATGGATAAAATTATGTATGCTGTTCAAGTGTGTATACTTTTCCATACAAAAGATAAGGGGCAGTTTTCAATGGTTGATTTGACCTGACTTGGGCAAAATCATTTGAAAATTGTCTTATGAGAAAGTAATGCTGAAATAGAAGGTATTACTGTTGGGCAGAAGTACTGTAAAATATGGTTAAATGCGTCACTTTAGATGTAATTATCAGTGGTTACTTATTTTGTATGAGAGACATTTTTAAATACTGAGAATGCATTTCTGTTCAATAGATCAAATCAGAAACTACAAAAAAAATACTACATATCTAATATTTTGTAATTGACAGCTATGATGTGACAGAAAGAAGGCCTTTTGTGCTTGTCGCAGTATTCTGTTAGATGTTGGAAGTACAAACATGGTATGAACATTGGCATGCATTAGCGCAGTAAGCCATGTGGACAGCCTGCTGCTTAAGACGGCTTTCAGTCTTATCAACAATCTTATCTGTAGACACATTACCCTTAGCTACCTTTAGATATCGGTAGTTGTCATTTAATGTGTGCAATATTATTTAAAGCGATCAAGTGAACAACTTGTCTTCTAGTCAGGTTGCGCAGATTACTAAGCATTTTTCCCAGAGACAAAATTGGGAAAAAAAAGCTTCAGTACATCTCATTTTTATCCAGTCCATTACTATGTGTTTTTCTTCCTCTGTTCCTTTTCTTTTCTCTTCTCTTCCTGTTTTGTAATGATTCCAATTGTTTTCATATAGTCTTCTAGTCACTCGCCATGTCTCCTACAGTACCTCCCTCTTCTCTCTCCTGGTGATTGTGCTGTGGATTCGTTGTACTTTCTGGTTAATGCTATGACATAGAGGAGGTGATCCTCCACTGTCTGGCTGCAAGCTAACTCCGGCTGCTGCTATAGTCTGTGCAAATCAACAGGACTCTGTTAGAGATTACGTAAACTGACAAAGCCATAATGACAAATTCACCAGATTTCACTGAGGAATGTCTAACTTACATTTACAGGAGTTGAGGAGCAGCAAAGAGATTCAAATAGGAATCACCTAGTAGTTAGCACAGCAGACTGAAAACTAGGAAAGCCACAGTTTAAATCCCACTTCACCCACTGACACTCCTTGTAACTTTGTGCAAGTCTCTTCACCTTTCATTACTTCAGGGCACCAATTTAGATAATCAGACCAGTGAGCTAGGGATTATCTGCTGCACACGAACTGTAACTTGTTTGAGCACTAGTTTGAAATGGTGACTCTCTAAATCCAAAGAGTAATAAACAGAGTAGATGATGGCAGAAAAAGATCATTTTTGCCAATCCAGAATGCCTTTATTTTTATTAATACTAAGGAGCTGTCCTAGCTGCGACCTATAAAGCTTGGTCACTTTCAGTATATTGCATGTCCATCCAAGTTTAGTTTTCTTATTCCTGCAGAATTCTCCCCCTGCTGGATCGATAAGTATATAAGATTATTTGTTTAATCTAACACCTAGTCCCACCCCCATTTTGAATGTCAGACACCAAATCCTGCAACAGTCAAAATGATTCCCAAAACTAACATGGTTGTTGTCCAAACATCCAGCTTCATAGAACTGTGGCCTTGCTGAACAGTACCAAGATATCATTAAACTTACAATGTTATGGTCTGCAGTATTGCTAGGTTATGTTTTTCTCTGCCTGTTTTATCCTTATTGTGTTTGTCCTTGCCACTGCACTAGAAGTGAAGTCTAGGTTGTGATCGTGGATTCAAGGGGATTCAGTTGTGGCTTAGCAGAATGGGCCAGTCTATTACTTCAGTTTGTGAGATAGCTATCATTAGTAGGGGGGCCTCAAAGACAGTGAGTAGGTTGAGTTCTGAGGACTAAAGCAAGTCACTAGATGAAGCACCACTGTGCTGGGATATTAGGAGCATGATATTTTCTCCTGTAGCGATCTTCTTTCCTTTGTGTTGAGCCCTTTGGTACTGACAGCTGCCAGGCCTTAGCTGTACAAAACTAGCATCTCTGGAGTGGGATACTGGACACCAAAAGAACTTTGCAACAAAACTGGAAAAGTACGGCATGCTGTTTCTTGCTAAGAAGTTTCAGCCCCAACTTGTCCTTACTAGACTAGTACACACCAGTGGGATATACCCTCCTCCCAGTAGGATTTGGGGGTGGGGGTAGGGGAGTGAAAAGACTCTACCTAGATCTCTACATATGCAGGTGCAATCAGAAGGCAAATCAGAATTGCCTATCTCCAGCAGGGAGGAGAAATATTGGTGCAGTAAGACTGTACAGGTGCGATGGCAGCCGACTTGCATACTGACTCTGGGTCTTGTGCCTTTGGGAGTTCTTAGTGTGGGTCTTAGCCAGTGGTGTGCTGCTGCTTTTTGGCTCTTTTGGGCCTAGAATGCCGTGCCTGGACGCTGTGGACCTTGCAGAAGGCAATAAAAGGGAGAAGACCTGCATTGCCAGTGCTGTTACAGGCCCTGTGGAACCTCCCACAGCCCACCAGAAGTAAAGGGCAGCAGGGTTAAGTAGCTTACCTACAGAGAAGGCACCTCTATACAGCTAAATATGCTATGCAGGCCCTGGGGAACCTCCCCTTAAAAAGGGCACTAGTTGCCTAGCTGCATAGCAATTTCTCCACCACCAAAGATGCCGAGCAGTAAATCCAGGGTCTCATGTTGCCTGTTTGTACAGCAGACACCAAACAATGAGTACGAATTTAAGGATTTATGGGCCTGATATTCAAAGCAATTAATGTGGGTAGCAGAAGTGCTAGCATGATTACTGCCTCTGAATATTTACACTCCTGCCACTGTACATTCCATCGAGGTGTTCTGTGAGTGGCACATGGGGATACCGGGTAACGGCGATACTGAACCGCTGCCTGGTTATCCCTCAACAGTGAAAGTTTGGTATAGAAAAGTTGTCCTAACTTTCGCCGCTGACGCTAACTGGGCAGTGGCTGAAGATTGCTGTTGCCCGGTTAACATACAGGCCAGTGGCCAGATATGGCCCCAGCATTGAATATCCAGCTCTAAGGTTCAGCACTGGCGGCTAGCCCCTGTAGGAGCCCTCAATTGTGCATGCCTTGAGCTCAGATTTAGCAATCGTTTGTGTGGAGTCCTCCTTGAAGACAGAGCTGATGTAAGGAGCAATCAACGCACTCTGAGGATGCAGAAAAGTTAGCTTTCTCCTTTCAGAAGCTCCTTACCCTAACTGTTGTTTGGAACCATGAGCTTAGCCTCAAGAGTAGATGTGGGGCCCCGGGTACTTGACTGCTTCACTGGAAGAAGAACAGGAATTGGCTCAGGGTAGAGCCCAGGCTGGATTTGGGCTGTGCAGAGTGGAAAGGTAGGCTCAGTAAGTGCAGTTTTACTTCTAAGTAAGTAAAAAAAATAAAGGTAAGGGGTGTCTGGCTGAGATCCATCATGCTGTATGTATTTTATGTCAAACTTGCATTTAATGTATACTGCAATGAAACCCCCAGTCTATGCATCTGGGAGATGAGCAGAGTATGGTCTGCTGTGAAGCAGCAGCCTCTGCTGCCATTAAGCCAGTGGTTTGTGTGTATGCTGCTATGAGGTCTGCAGTCTCTGGACTGGAATTTGCACTTTCAGTGTGTTCTGGGTATCGTGCTGGACATGTCCCTCTCGGTACGCTTTGGGTATTGCCCTTGTGTTTTGCACTCTCTGTTCTGGTGTTTTGCACTCTGTGTGCTCCTGGTGGTGGTCTGGGAATGGCATGCTGTGCATTCTCCTTGTTTATTCCAGTGTCAGTACACTGAGTATTGCCACAGAGTCGCCCTTTGGTGGGCACTCATTGTATTCAGTGCACTTGGGCTATAGTGGAGGCATCAGTTGAGTGCCGCAGTCTTCGCTGTGCTAAAATGAGACTACAATTATCTTTATGCAAAACAGTGTCTCTCACCCTGGCAGTACTAGATTATGCTGATCTGTATTAGAATTTACACCAGTTGTGGGCCAGCATGCATTGCAGCGGTTGATTCCAGTTGAAAACCCAGTGATTCTTTTTAATATGTGATGTTGACTGTAGTTGATACCTCTACAATGGGTTAGGATTGAGGCTTGTTTGCCGTTATTCATGAGACAGCCTTGTAGTCATTGCTCCTAGCTGTGCTAAGGCCACCATGTCTTCAGTGGTGGCACTGGATTAGATCCAGTGCTGCTCATTCCTAGCAGAGTCAGATCTGGAACAGCTCAATTTGTTCTGGACATTAGGTGTCTGGTGCTTTTCACCGCTCACAATGTTACCTGCAGGCTGATAGTGAGGACAGCAATGGAGAGATTTTTATTGCCTCTTCTCTAAATATGTCAATGCTTATTATCCTATATATATGCCAAGCTTATGTGGCTGCGTCCTGACCAGTGTTTTAACACCTAGCATAGACTGAGGAACTAGCTGTCTGTTGAGGCTGTCAGATTGGTTCAGGAAGTGCTGCTTGGAGAACTTTTCCTTTGCACAAGAGTTATAGCTTCTCTCGTAAGTGCAGTAGATGGATATCTCTTGCCATTTGGATGCTTCAAGTGGACAGGATTTCATCGTGGACTTTCATATCTAGGCATACTGTATTCGGTCCACATTATCAAAGTAACCTAGCTGGAAGAGACTGGGCAGCACAGAGGTCTGCACTTGATGCACTATTACTGCTTTTTCTCTTTGCCACCTTACCCTGGGGGAATTACTTTGGTACTCCCACTGGTGTGGATTGATCTAGTAAGGACAAAGAAGAAAGATCATTTATGCCTTACCTGATAACTGCCGTTTTTCGAGTCC
This sequence comes from Ichthyophis bannanicus, assembly GCA_033557465.1. Lineage (NCBI taxonomy): Eukaryota > Metazoa > Chordata > Amphibia > Gymnophiona > Ichthyophiidae > Ichthyophis > Ichthyophis bannanicus. The sequence goes on from CM066042.1 coordinate 234,589,134, forward strand.
TGCCAGACCCATCTACAATTCCACCCTAGCATGGCAGACAGATGGATTGCACGTGATCTGCTGTTCCTATGAGACAACTGTGCAGAATGTATGTATATATGATAATTTTTAATGGCATATATATGAAAGGGTGACAATGAATGAGCTATAGTACTAGTATTTGTTTTCTAAGTCCTTTAAAAAAGGATGCTATGGCAGTAGCATACTGTCTAGCATTCTTACTGTACCTGTATATGTAGGGGAGCAGGTGGAGTTTTGCCGACTGGGAGGAGGGTGTACCCACTGCTGTGGACTGGTTGGGCAAGACTTGAGGAACGACAGTTCCAATTCATCCTGCTTGACCAATTCAGACAAGTGGGTTTAGCGCCCCCTACCAGCAGATGTTGGAGATGGAGAAAAAATACCAGAAGCTTGATTGGCTGAGCCCTGGTAGATTGCTGCACCCCTAGAGGTCGTCTTCAGTATTTTCTCTGTCTCCAGCAGATGCTGGCGTGTTCCTGTTTTGTGTTTTTGTTTTCTTTTCGGGTTTTTTGTTAATTTGCTAATTTCAGCTGAACATTTTCAGGGCGCACAGGAGGGTGCCCCTCTGGAATTTCCCAGCTCATCTCCTTGGGGATCTGGTTGAGCTCCTGATCAAGAGGACTAGTCGAGCTCCCATTAAGCAAGGGAGAGGCTGCATCCTGGTCACGAGGACCTGGTAGGCCGGCAGCAGTGGGAGCCTTCAGTGCTCTTATAGAGCTTAGCTACAGCCGCAGTTTTCATTAGCCTTCTTGCAGTGTCTGCCTTGGCTCCTCTGCTCTATTACTCCTGTGATCACATCGGGCACAGTGAGTAAGTTCCTCTCCCTCACCCCCCCCCCCCCCCCCCAGGTCTGCCGCTCTTCTTTACCTTCCTGGGACACAGAGACTGGTCGCTCGTACAGTGGGGTTTTTTTAAATCCAGCTCAAAGCCGTGGCTATTGAGAGATCTGTTCCCGCCTCTAGTCTGGTTACCGGGTGGGGTTTCCACGGTGGCAGAAAGTGCGGTGGCCATCGTTTCCTTTCCCTCAGCCACATGAGTGCTTCTGCGGTGGCCAGTTGTAGGAGGGAAGCTATGCTAGCGGTCTGATGGTGCAGAGAAGCTTCTGCAAAGTGTAGCAGTCGTCATTCTTTCCTCCTGGGCATGCAATTGAGGCAAGCGGTCTGATAGTGCTGGCAGGCTTCGACAGTTGTACCAGCTACTCCCTGTCAGTCTCTTCTGCCATTGAGCTGTGGAGCTGCTTCTCCTGGCTGCCAACGCTCCTTCTACTGGATGCCTTCCTTCCTTGCAGAGATGCATCATGGGCCGCATAAAGCACAACAATCTGAGGGACTGGGGGTGTTCAGCTCGCTCTGCTTACTCAGGGAAGATCTCCAATACTGTTCCCATGTACTACTCTAACAGAGAGGGCTCATCTACACTACCTGCCCTGCAGACCCCAGGACCATGCTCCAGCAGAGGAAGCAATGAACCCACCGCTCCTGCTGCCCCATCCTGCAGTCCGTTCCATATAGACGCTTCTGACCCTGGAGGCTCCTCTTCAGGAACAGGATTTCCATTTCTTAGCCCTCTTCAGGCAAGCTTGGACCTTGTGGCACTCGGACCCTACCATGGCTGTCTCAGAGTCTGTCTCCACCCACAAAGCAGCGATTCGCTCTGCGTCAGGGTCCTGGAAGCACACTCGACTGGATGCTGCTCCTAAGGACGGCAGCCACCCTCCCAAGGGGGTGTCTCAAGTGCTTGGTCATCTGTTGTCCCAAAGGAGGAAGGAAGTTTTTTTTTTTTTTTTCTCAGCCGGAGAGAATTTGAAAGCCTCCAACCATGAAGATGGTGAATGGTCCCTCGGAGGCCTTAGCCATTGTCCAAGGACGGTGCACAGAATATCCATCTATTCCACAAGGGCTGGCTACTTGTGCTCTTTGCCCAAGTGGTGAATGCCTTAAGCCTCGCTGATCCTCCCGAACAGCAGCAGCAGCCCCCTAGGCGCAGTCTCAGGCTGATTCCAACCTGCAGGGCATTTGGAAGCCCTCTAGGGCTTTCCTTTCCCACCAGATCTCCAACAAATGGTGTCTCGGGATGGGACTCACTTGATGTCTCCTGATGCACAGCTCCCCGTTTGGGTCAACACCATCTGGTCACCAGTGGATATCACAAATCTAATCGTGGTCTCTTCTGTCAGAGTTGTAATATGATTATTGTATCTAACACTCTGCAGTATAACTAGAAAGTATAATATGTATCCTTCTTTAGACTTGAAACTTTTAAATATCTTTTTCCAGTAGCTATAAGGTCTCAGAAACTCGGGCTGCCATTGACTTGTAATACACCGTCAAATGGACAAAATGCCTCCAATACATCAACGACCTTATTCTAAACGGCTACTTTTTTATATCATTTTAAACTTAAAAACTTCAGTGCTTAGCTTTTAAAGGAAATCCCAGCGCACCTGACAGTGTCGGGATATGCACTAGAAGCTATCTTCTGCGTTTCACCCTCACGGTTTCATCAGGGGAATTTTTTATGCACTGTAGTGTTACTGGTACTTCTCAAAAGCTCACTCTCGGCAACGGTTGACAGTGTTATGAGAGTGAGCTTTTGAGAAGTACCAGTAACACTACAGTGCATTAAAAAATTCCCCTGATGAAACAGCGAGGGTGAAACGCAGAAGATAGCGTGCCTGACAGCGTCGGGATATGCACTAGAAGCTGGAATTTCCTTTAAAAGCTAAGCACTAAAGTTTTTTAAGTTTAAAATGATATAAAAAAGTAGCTGTTTAGAATAAGGTCGTTGATGTATTGGAGGCATTTTGTCTATTTGACAGTGTATTACAAGTCAATGGCAGCCCGAGTTTCTGAGACCTTATAGCTACTGGAAAAAGATATTAATAAGTTTTTCAAGTCTAAAGAAGGATACATATTATACTTTCTAGTTATATTGCAGAGTGTTAGATACAATAATCACCAGTGGATATGGACATTTGCTTCGCATTTCCAAGAGTGGAGGCTCTGGTGGCGAGATTTTCTAGACACACCACCATTCCAGTAGAAGATGGTGCAGCACTTCAGGATCAGCAGGACTGGAAGGTTGAGGTTCTCCTCATAAAGGCCTTTTCATCATCTATGAAGCTTCAGTTTGGGGTGGTCTGGCAACCCGTTGTCTTTTTTTGCCCTGGATTCGGCGCTTACCCGTGGATCCGGCATTGGCATGCTTAGAATCAGTCACAGCCTTCTTGGCAGATGCCGTTTATGTTCTGCTTTTGCCTCTTGACATGCTCGGTGGCCGCAGTCACCATAACCCATCGCAGGCTCTGGCTGCATCAGTTGTTGGCGGATTCCGCCTCCATGAGGCGCCTCTCTAAGCGTCCCTTTAAGGGTAAGCTCTTTGGTGAACATCTTGACAAGCTGCTTAAAGACCTGGGAGAAGACAAGCCAAAGTCATCCACACGCTGCTCTCTGCAGTGAAGCTATTCGCCGTCCACACGACATACCAGATTTTGTGACTCCTGGCTCTATTGGCCCAGCAAATCATCTTCTTCAGCTTTGGCAGTTTTTGGCCAGAAATCAGTCCTTTTGAGGCGCCCGAGAAGGGTAGGATTTCTACGCATCCCTGGCCAAGTTCTCTGGTACTGCTTGGTCCTCCCACTGATGAGGCAGAGAGCCCATCCGGGACGGCGCCACCAGTAGGGCAGTTGGCACTATTTTCATGGCATGGGGTCCTCAACATCATCTCCCAGGGCTATGCTCTCAAGTGCCTGTTACCCAATTTTGATGTCTTCCTTGTTTCATCCTGTGGTGCGCCCCGCAAAAGGGAGGCCTTTTGGTCCACCATCCAGCACCTACTTCTTAAACAAGCTATCCGACCAATTCCTCCTCCAGAGAGAGGTTCCGGTTATTACTCCATCTACTGTACTTCGTGGGGCCCAAGAAGGATGGCTCCTTTTGTCCAATTTTCGACCTCCAGGAAGTAAATCGGGGCCTTTGAGTAATTCATTTTTGAATGGGCACACCTCCCTTCACGCGACCTGGCGGAAGCATCTTTCCACATCCCCATCTGGGAAGTCGGCACCGTTTTCGGCACTTAGCCATCCCCACAAGACAGTTTCCCAGGTGGTATCCTTCCTAGAGGGCCTCGGTTGGTTAGTCTACCATTCCAAGATTTGTCTGCAGCCGTCTCAGCGGCTGGGGTTGCAGTGGGCGCTGTTTGACTCCTGTCAGGGCAGGCTCTTCCTGATGTGGGAGCGCTTCCTCAAGCTCTCGTCTCAGCTCAGAGTGTTTCTTCTGCAGAGCTGCCCACGTCTCTGGGACTATCTTCAGAACCTAGAGTCCATGGCAGCTGCAATTTATGTCACCGATAGGCCAGAGCGCACATGAGGAATCTGATCATAAGAACATAAGATATGCCATACTGGGTCAGACCAAGGTCCATCGAGCCCAGTATTCTGTTTCCAACAGTGGCCAATCTAGGTCATAAATACCTAGCAGTTTCCCCAAAAGACACAGGTTCCTCAATGCTTGTATTGGGTCAAGCAGTGATATCCCGTGTCCCTTTTAATAATGGTTTATGGACCTTTCCTCCAGGAACTTGTCCAAACCTTTTTTAAAACCCAGCTACACTAACAGCTTTTACTACATCCTCCGGTAACAAATTCCAGAGTTTGATCACACGTTGAGTGAAAAAATATTTTATCTTTATTAGTCAGGTTACCCTGTAGCTTCATTGCATGTCCCCTAGTCTTTTTATATTCTGATGATGTAAACAATCGATCTACATTTACCCATTCCACTCCATTCATTAATTTATAGACCTCTATCATATCTCCCCTCAACCGTCTCTTTTCCAGGTTGAAGAGCCCTAACCTTTTTAGCCTCTCTTCATAGGAGTATCCTTCCATCCTCTTTACCATTTTGGTGTCTCTTCTCTGTACCTTTTTTAATAACGCTATATCTTTTTTTTTTTTTTTTTTAAGATACAGCGACCAGAATTGCACACAATATTCAAGGTGCAGTCGCACCATGGAACGATACAGAGGCATTATAATATCTTTTGTTTTATTTTCTCTTCCTTTGATACCTAGCATTCTATTTGCTCTCTTGGCCACCGCTGCACACTGGGCGGAGGGTTTTAACATGTTATCCACGATGACGCCTAAATCATTTTCCTGGGTGGTGGTTCCTAATGTGCAACCTTGCATCGTGTAACCATAGTTTGGGTTGTTTCCTAGGTGCATAACTTTGCACTTGTGCACATTAAATTTCATCTGCCATTTGGATGCCCAGTCTTCCAATTTATCAAGATCCTCTTGCAATTTTCCACAATCCTCTTGGGTTTTAACAACTTTAAATAGTTTTGTGTCATCTGCAAATTTGATAACCTCGCTCATTATTCCCTTTTTCCAGGTCATTTATGAATATGTTAAAAAGCAGCGGACCCAGCACAGATCCCTGGGGTACTCCACTATTCACCTTTCTCCATTGGGAAAATTGGCCATTTAGCCCTACCCTCTGCTTTCTATCTTGTAACCAGTTCCTGATCCACAATAGTATATCACCTCCTATCCCAGATTCCCATGACTTTTTAGTTTTGCCAAAAGTCACTGATGATGGACCTTGTCAATGGATTTCTGAAAGTCCCGATACATTATATCAACAGACTCACCTTTGTCCATCTGTTTGTTCACACCTTCAAAAAAACATAACAGATTAGTAAGACAAGATCTTCCTTGTCTAAAGCCATGGTGGTTGTCTCCCATTAAGCCATGACTATCTACATGCTGAGTAATTTTGTTCTTTGATGGTTTCTACCATTTTTCCTGGTACTGACGTCAGGCTTACCGGTCTGTAGTTTCCCAGATCACCCCTGGAACCCTTTTTAAAAATTGGTGTTACCTGAGGATTGGAGGATCGCCAATGTATTACAGATGATTTTAATGATAGTTCACAGATTACTAATAGCAGGTCTGCAATCTCATATTTCAGTTCTTTCAACACTCTTGGATGTATACCATCCGGCACAGGTGATTTGCTACTCTTCAGTTTATCTAATAGTTGTAATACATCTTCCCGGTATAGCGATATTTCTTTAATTCTTCTGCAGCATCACCTTTAAATATCACTTCAGTCATGTGTAACATCCCTACATCTTCCTCAGTGAAGACCAAAGCAAAGAATTCATTCAGTCTCTCCACTATAGCCTTGTCCTCTCTTACTGCCCCTTTTGCCCCTCTATCATCTAATGGTCCAACTGACACACTCACATTTTTTTTTGCTATGAATGTTCTTGAAAAAGTCTCTTTATTATGCATATTTGCTTCCACAGAAAGTTTCTTCTCTTTGCCTGCTTTATCAATGCCATGCATTTAACTTGCCAGTGCTTGTGCTGTTTCCAGTTGTCATTTGGTTCTTTTCTCCATTTCCTGAAAGATGCTTTTTTGGCAACAACAGCCTCTCTGACCTCACCTTTAAACCATGCTTGCAGTTTTTTGGACTTCCTTCCACTTTTCTTAAAGCGTGGAATACAGCTGGTCTGGGCTTCCAAGATAGTATTTTTCAACAACACCCAAGCTTGATGTAAGTCTTTTAACCTTTGCAACTGCTCCTTTTAGTTTTTTCTTAACTATTTTCCTCATTTTGTCATAGTCTCCCTTTCGAAAGTTAAAAGGTATTAATGTGGATTTCCTTAACATTCCTCCTCCATTAATTAAATCAAACGCGATCATGCTATGATCACTATTGCCAAGTGGCCCCAACACTCTTTTCTCTTGCACCAGATTTGGTGTTCCACTAGGGACTAAGTCCATAATGGTGCTTCCTCTGGTCGGTTCATATACCAGCTGCTCCAAGAAGCAGTCATTTATTTCATCTAGAAACTTTATCTCCCTAGCATGTCCTTCCGTGACACTGACCCAGTCAATACCGGGGTAATTGAAATCACCCATTATTATTACCGTTCTGTAACTTGTTAGCTTCCCTGATTTCTTTGAGCATTTCATCATCCATTTGTTCATTCTGGCCACGTGGTCAATCGTACACCCCCATTGCCATCGCCTTCCCCTTTTTACATGGAATTTCAATCCATAGAGATTCTACAGCAAATTTTGTTTCCTGTAGAACTTTAATCCTTTGTGACTCAATGCCCTCTCTAACATAGAACGCAACCCCTCCACCAATTTGATCAGCTCTATCATGATATAGTTTGTACCTAGGTGTCAGTGTTTCCCACTGGTTGTCCTCCTTCCACCATGTCTCTGAGATACAAATCATATTTAAATTCTCATTTAGTGCTATATATTCTAAATCTCCCATCTTATTTTTTAGACTTCTAGCATTTGCATACAAGCATTTTAGAGACTGTATTTTATTCATACTGATCTGGTTATCGGTAGGCAGGGGTAATTTGGAATCTTTAAGCTCTGTCTCCTCTGTACTCAAGGGCATTTGGGCTACCTTTTGTCTTTATTGGAACCTCTCTGCTGATGTGCCCTAACTTCATTTTTTGATAGTATCCTTCAAGGATACATTCTTCCGAACCATGCGCTCTTGGGCGACTGTCGGCTCTCTCCTATTATCTAGTTTAAAAGCTGCTCTACCTCCTTTTTAAAGGTTAATGCCAGCAGCCTGGTTCCATCCCGGTTAAGATGAAGCCCATCCCTTTGGAAGAGCCCCTCCTTTCCCCAGAATGTTCCCCAGTTAATAACAAATTCCAAACCCTCATCCTTGCACCATTATCTCATCCACGCATTGAGACTCCGTAGCTCTGCCTGCCTTTTGGGTCCTGCACATGGTATGAGAAGCATTTCGGAGAATGCTACCCTGGAAGTTCTGGATTTCAATTTCCTACCTAAAAGCCTAAATTTAGCCTCCAGAACCTCCCTACCACATTTTCCTATGTCATTGGTTCCATCATGTACCAAGACAGCAGACTCCTCTCCAGGACTATCTAAGAACTTATCTAGATGGCGCTTGAGGTCCGCTCCCTTCGCACCAGGCAGGCATGTTACCAAGTGATCCTCACGTCCACCAGCCACCCAGCTATGTACATGCCTAATGATCGAATCAACATCAATAACAGGTGTCCTAACCCTTCCCTCATGGGCACATGGCCCTGGAGAAACTACTTCGGTGCGAGAGGGTTTTACATCACCTGGAGGACAGGGTCCTAGCTATAGGATCACTTCCTGCCACACCAGGGTGATGCTGTCACGTGACCTCTCTCCTCCATGGCAACAGGGATGCTGCCAGATTGGAGGTGGTACTTCAGGACTATATCCCTGTAGGTCTCATCTATGTACCTCTTTGTCTTCCTTATATCTCCCAAGTCTGCTACTCTTGCCTCCAGAGATCAGAATCATTCCCTGAGAGCAAAGAATTCCTTGCATCTTGTGCACACGTAAGACCCCTCACCAACTGTGAGAAAATCATACATGTGTACTCGGTGCAAAAGACCTGGAAAGCCCCCATCTCGCTGCTGGACTGCTGTCTGATCTTCGTTTTAAGGTTGTGTTTAGCTGTTTAAAGTTCTTTACTTACTAAGGGTTGCTGGGGAAGCTTATACTAATAAAACTATACCTAATACGTTTAATGTACATTGTTCACTTGAAATTTAATTAATCTCAGGTCCTTAATGTATGTTGATGAGAATAAACAGCTGCACCTGAGAGAGAATATGGCCTCTTCTTTCCTTTAAGAGGTTTAAGCACCTATACAGCTGCGATTGTCCCAGGGGTGGGTGGGTGGGAGGGAGGGAGGGAGGAAGGGAAAAAGACTTATTAAAAGCTGGCTGCTTCACATACCTTGTCCTTTGGTCACAGATTACCTTAGAAGCAATCTCCAGGCGGAGTCCCACAGCCCTTGCTTGGATAGAGGGAGTCTTGAGTTCTAAATTTAACCAGAAAGCTCTCCTCTGTGTGTTTAAATTTAAACTGAAAACTCTTTTCTGCTACTAGGCCCTGACCGATTTAACAAATACATTGGGTTCACAGATAATCAACTTTAATCTAAAGAATTCCTTTTCCCACAAGATTTAGAAAAATTCACAGAAGTAATACTTACAATTGCAGATCTCTCTTCAGAAGTAGCAGTCCCCTTTTGTAGTCCTTCAAGACTATCTTCGAGCAGCTTCTTTTCGAGGGAACCAAGGCTCTGCTCTCCTGCTGGTCTCCGGTGACTGAGGACTACAACCACGACTTCCACTACCTCCATCGATGCGCCACAGCCTTTATTGGTGGCTCTTACCAGCCCATTTCCTCCAAGGCATCCCCTTGGAGGCTCCCCGCTGGATTTTGCTGACCACCGATGCAAGCCTTTTGGGTTGGGGAGTTCTCGGCCTGAACCAGTCGGCTCATGGCACCTGGACACTATGGGAGGCATGCTGGACCCTCAACCGCTTTGAGTCTCAGGCAGTTTGCCTGGCCTTGGTGCGCTTGTGTCCAGAGGTGACCAGGGAAATGGCTCTTCCTTTCCCCTGGGCAAAATTGTCTTTTACAGGTCCTGTTGGCATAACACATCACAGGGGTGGTCAACATCCAAGCGGACTTCCTCAGTCGTCAAGCTCTAGACCCCGGAGAGCAGAAACCTGCTCCTTGGGCATGTTCGTGGATAGGGCGGACATGGGGACTTCCTTGATGGACCTCATGACATCGGCGACGAACACCAAGGCATCCTTGTTTTTCAGTTAGAGGACGGAGCATGGTCGCAAAAGTCTGGATGCTTTGGTCCAGCCATGGCTGGCATCAGCTCTCTTGTCCGTCTTCCCCTTTGGGTGCTGATCGGGAGAGTTCCTCGATACATCGAGGCACACCCAAGGGCAGGGATTCTCCCAACTAGCCTCGGAGTCCATGGCACGCCGACCTCGTACGATTAGCCCAGTCGCCCCCTCTCCCTCTCGGGGTTCACAGAGGTCTCCTGCGTCAGGGTCTAACCATCATGAATGACCCCGCTCCCTACTTGCTTATGGCCTGACTCTTGAATGCCAGCGTTTTGAGTCACAGGGGTTAGTCTCATCAAGTAGTGGCTACCCTGTGTTCCTCTATGTCATTAGCATATATGTGGGTGTGTCGTATATCTGAGTCATGGTGCTCCCGGCACCGCCTCTCGCTGTGGCAGGCACAAATTCCCGAGATCCTAGCCTTTCTGAAAGAGGGGCTCGACAAGGGCCTGACCCTCGGCTCTCTCTGAGTCTGCATCTCTGCTCTAACTAGCTTCCATGGTTGGAGGCTCAATTGCCTCTCATACGGATGTGGCTAGGTTTCTCAGAGGTGCAAGCAGGCTATGCCCTCCAGTCCGTACAGTCGTCCCACCCTGGGATCTTGCCTTGGTCCTCAGGGTTCTTTTCGGAAGTGCCGCTCAAGTTTATATCACTCTGGCACTTGTCCCTTAAGATGGCGTTCCTCGCAGCCATAACCTCGGCCAGAAGGGTCTCCGAGTTGCAGGCTCCTTGTGCTGATACCTTTTTTTTTCTCTCCTCGACGAAAGGCATATCACTGCAGGAGGGGTACCTTCCTTCCTGTCAAAGGTCCTTATGGCCTTTACCTGAACCAGCATATATCGTAATATATTGCTCATATAGTGCTCCTGGCTTTCTCTAAGGACCAAGGTGCAAGCCCTAATAAAGGGCTTCGGGCAGTGGATCTCAGCAGAGTACTCGGCCATTCTCACTGGCACCGCCAGACTTTTTTCTATCGGCATCCATAATCCAGGGTTAGCCTGTACCTCCTGGACTCCGAACGCACTCCACTCGGGGTCAAACGACTTCATGGGCAGAACACTCGCAGTTCGCTCCCCTCCACATTTGTAGGGCAGCCACTTGGTCTTCTCTGTCCACATATGTGTGTCATTATCGTCTCGATCTCCAGGCTCGAGAGTCGGCACAGTTGGGGGCCAGCGTAGTTATAGTGGCTGCCTCTTCCCGCCCTAGTGTCAGTTGGCTTGGGTACTTTCCACTTGTATGGACTGGTCTAGCAGGATGAATTGGAAGGAGAAATTTCACTTATTAATTTCCTTTCCTGGAATCCTGCTATACCAGTCCAGGACCCATCCATTTCTGTATCTTCGAGCAGCTTCTTTGCGAGGGAACCAAGTCCTCACATTTTGAGGCAGAGGCCCAGCGGCTGCTCCTCAAGAAGGGGTGCACCGTGTGCACAGTTTGTTCCATGTCATGGCATGAAGTTATCGTGCCGGTGCTACAGTGGCCATACCTTTTGCTTTGTCAGAGTATACTGAAGGCGACCTTTAGGGGTGCAGCTATATATCTACCAGGGCTCAGTCAATCAAGCTTCTGGTATTTTTTTCTCTGTCTCCAACATCTGCTGGTAGGGGGAGCTAAACCCACTTATTTGGACTGGTCTAGCAGGATTCCAGGAAAGGAAATTAATGGTAAGTGAAATTTCTCTTTATCAGGTAAGACTTAACTGATCTTTCACAACAGGAAAATTTGTTTCAGGATTAAGGAGGAATGTACAGTAAAGAATTGAGAATGTGATACAGTCACAATGAAGATTAAAATACCACAAAGCAATGCTAGAGTGGTGAAGATCAAGCTTCTTTTTAATACGTTGGTTCATTCTCATTCTCCTTTAACTCTTCCAGACAACATAGCTGATCCTGCGATCAATAGGTCAGCTGGACTCCAGTGCAGGAAGGATCCACAACTGCTGCATTGGCTATCTGTCCTGGCTTTTTTAAATTTAACCCTTTGAAGGCCTACTTTAACATTTTAATCCACATTCTGCAGCTGGGTTAATTTTTGCATATTTCAGGAAAATTGTACACATCTTATTCAATATGATCTAATAGTGATTTTCCTTCTGCTATGGTCATGTATTATATACCATTTGATGGGAATATTTAGTCAGAATTTTGGATCCTGAGAGTTTTGGGGTCGGCCTGGAAAGGGTTAAAGCTGGCAGCTCTGGAACCTGTCTCCTTCCATTTACTCCGCAGCCCCATCTCACTGTTAAAAGAACAACACTCTGGCCTGTGCTGCTAGGGAAGAGGATGCAGTCTGAGGTCCTGCAGCTTCAGGTTCCAAATTAGAAAATTGAGATGGGTAGCCAGCCTGGAAGGGGAAAGATGGTCGTACTGCCAAGCTTTGTTCCTTCTTGAACTAGAGGGGAGGATAGAGAGGTTCGTGTTTTACTCCTATTGATATAATCTGGCTGTGACAGTGGCCAGCGAACATCATCAAATTATTCTATAGGGGATGTCTTATTGGTGTCTTCCGATTATAATCAAAAATCAAAGCCCTAATTATAAAAAATCAAAGTCCTAATTATAATGGAGTGGAGGAGTAGCCTAGTGGTTGGGGCAAAGTACTTCAGGCCGGAAGGTCGGTGGTTCAAATCCCACTAGAGGACAGCAACCTTGGGCCGGAAGGACTGGGGTTTCTAGTCCCACAGGTGCTCCTTGTGGTCTTGGGCAAGCCACTTAACTATTTTACAGGGAACATGGGCTATGGAGGGTTATCTCCAAGTTATAATACCCTGTTCAATATAATTTCAGTTTGTTCAATGTAAACCGCACTGATGCAGAATAGCGCGGTATATAAGAGAATGTAAATAAATAAATAATCACAGGCCTCCAGTAAACAGAATGCATGCTGCTTCTGGGTTGTGGTATATTTCCCCCCTCCAATTTGGATGCAATTACATTTAAAGTTCCAATCAGAAGCTTAAGAGGAGGAGAACAGTCAGTGTAGGAAATGCAAGGCAATGATAAAAACTGAAGGAAAAAAGTAATTCTGCTTCTTTTGTACTCGCTCTATCAAGACCATGTAAGATATGCCTGTCAAATGGTGGGGACTGAAAAAGATGGCTATGGGAAATAGACAATATGCTAGAATAATAAGCCTGTGTCTCTGGAAGAGAGCTGTGTTTTAGTGTCATCCGAGTTCATATAAAGATGACTACCCACCAAATGTTTGTGTTCTCTCATTTCCAGAAATAGGGCAATTTCAAAAAATAGTCGGCGGCTTAATTGAACTTGTTGATCAACTAGCAAAACAAGCTGAAAACGAGAAAATGAAGGTAATAATCTGATAGATGTTTCCAGGTCAAATATGTCCCACTATAGAGCACAGTTGCAAGTGGACTTTATTTTTGTGAATGGGATATTTTGCTGGGGTTCAAACAGTGTCATGTGACAAGATGTTAACGTCCCATTTTAAACAGGTTCTCACTTCCAGCCACAATGGAACCTGAGTTGGGCCAATTACTCTTGTTTCATAACCAAAAAGCAAGTCTACTCTAGCTGGTACAGTATTAAAAGGTGCACAGTAGGTGAAACACAAGCACTGTTCTCTGAAAATATGTTTTCAGACTAGACCACTTCATTTTCAGCACAGTGTTAACATTCTATGGTGCGGAGTTTTGGTAACTATATCAGTTTCTTATTAGTTGTGCTATCTTTCACTAGACCAACCTAATTATATTGGTATAAGTGCCTATTAAAAATGATAGGGAAGAAAAGCATTAAATGTGCTTAGTCTGAGAATGCCTAGAACTCCTCTAGTTCCGAGAATGCCCCTATTCTTGGTGGCAAAAGATACGATAGGTGTACTTCTGCCTAGCTTCTGTGTAGATAAGTATGTAAACATGTTTCTAGCCACATGAAACAGAGAACTGCCATCCTTGTGTTCTATGAGAATTATTTTTATTGAGTTCTGTATTCAATTAAGGTTCTTAAGAAGAAACTTATTTATTTTAATTTTATTTATTTTATTTGAGGTTTTTTTTATACCGTGCTCTTTAAAATCAGCTCGATTTACAGTTAAAACAGATTTGTACAGTGTGGTGCGGCGGCGTCCGCACTGTACTTACAAAGAACAGGGATTACAACTTGGCTAACTGGGGAAACTATGTACAGGCTACTCAGTAACAGGTTACTCAGTTAAGTAACTATATACAGGCGCGACAGTCAGGCCAGTGAGGGCGGGCGGCGACATGACGACTGCTTGCTGACTATTTACAACCAATTGTGTGCTATATACAAGATTGTGAGCAATTTACAAATTGTGTGCCATATACAGTTGTATAACAGGTGTCTGGAAGCGTTAATGGGCAGGGCTGGGACTGCTTGTTGCTGTTGGGTCAAGGGTGCTGTAATGGTGGGTGCGTGAGGGTGCATGTTGTGTGTCTTCGTTGTGGGAGTAGTGCTGTAGAAAGAGGTGGTGCTTCAGAGCCTTTCTGAACTGGGAGAGGTCGGTTATGGAGCAGATGTTGGGCGGGAGGGCATTCCAGCATATGGGTGCGTAGAACATGAAGGCCCTGTTTCGTGTTGCTTGTAAGCACTTTGTAATCTTGCTCAGGATGTTCAGTGTTGGCAGCAGCTGACCGTCTGGCTCTGTTTGGGGGGGGTGGTGAGGATGAGGTCCATGATAGCGGTGGAGGTGAGCCTGTTGATGGCCTTGAACGTCATTAGTAGGATTTTGAATGTGAGCCTGCAGTGGACCGGCAGCCAGTGTAGGTGTTTCAGGATAGGGGTTATATGGTCCCTCCTGGCAGCTCCGTGTAATATTCTGGCGGCTGCATTCATTGCCAGCTGCAATGGATTCAGTGTACATTTTGGGAGTCCCTGTAGAATCGAGTTGGCGTAATCAAAGTGGGGGATTACTAAAGCTTGATAGACTGTTCGGAAATCCTCCGGCTCGAGAAGGGGTCTAAAATGCCGGATCCTCCTTATTTTGTGGTATATTGCTTTGACAGTATTGTTTATGTGGGCTTTCATGTCCAACTGTTGGTCTAAGATGACTCTGAGGTAGCGGATCGTAGGCTTGCTTTGAAGCTCCACGCCTCTTACCTTTTAGTGACACAGGGGGGGGGGGGGGTAAAAGCTGGGTTCCTGGAGATGAATAGTGCCTCAGTTTTCTTGAAGTTTATTCTGAGGTTTTGCGGGTGGAGCCACTCATTAACGGCATCGAAGCAAGTGGTTAGGGGTGAGAAGTCCGGATGGTCGGTTGAAAATCGCATGTAAAGTAGTACCTCATCCGTGTATACAAGGCATGAGACATTGAAGGCGCGGCTGAGTGCACAGATGGGTTGCATATATACGTTGAAGAACAGTGCCAAGAGCGAAGATCCCTGCGGTACACCCTGTTCTTGCTGGAACGGATTGGAGGTCTTGGCGCCGGTGCGTACATGTTGCCATCTGTTGGTGAGGTATGATCTGCACCAGCTTAATGTCTTTTGGTGGAATACAGCAAATAGACTAAAAAAAAACAACAAAAAAACAATCAATTAGTAAACGCCCCAAAAGGCAGCCAAATATGGTTTCCAGGGCATCCCTTCAGTCCAGATCCAGACAATTGGGATATGCTCACCAACCAGCAGGTGGAGACTCAGAAACACACTCTCAGACCAGTACAGATAGCCTATATGCAATGACCTGAGCCAGTATTTCTCTCAACGTTTGGAAGGGGGCTGGAGCTGGAAGCCTTGGCTCACTCAATCTGCCTCTGTCAGTGTTTACAAAAAAAAAAAAAAAAGGAAAGACAGGTAGAGCCGGAAAGGGCGCACATTGCAGCAAAGGGGGCTGGTTGGTTCCGATCCTCCGTAGAGGGGGCAGCTGGATAAATCCTCCAGAGGCCCTGGAGAGTTGTGTTTTTTTTTTTTTTTTTAAATTTATTTGCACATTCCTTTTCTGGTGGAAAACAGCATGCACTGATGACTGCATGGACCGCAGCTGTTGCCTGCTGTGCGGAAGCCGCATGGCACAGCTCTCTGATATCTGGCTGTATAGTGGCTGCCAAAAATCCATCAGACTAGCTGCAGGGTATCTTGGGGTGCCCAGGATGGTCCTGATTCGGAGGGGGCAGACACGCTGAGCGACATGGTGGCCTCAGTTGATGGTGGCAGTCCTTCAGTTTCTACGGGAACTGCCACCATTTTGAATGACACACTGCAGCTTTTGGGGTTTAGCTTGGGACCTCCAGTTTTGCAGTCTATGATGGGTTTCGCCAATGCAAAGGCCTCCAATCGGTCGAGAAGCATGGCAGGGGTGACGAGTGATGTCCTTTTCTCCTTGGAATTTGTGCTTTTGCTTCATCTGTCTTTACTGATGAAGCAGGGTACAGGAGAATCATCCCTTCAGGGTAAGGAAGGAGACTGGCATTCGCGGCAGAGGAGGAGCTGGATTTTGGATAAGTGGCATCCCTGGAGTCTCTGGACCCCCTGGAGAGCCCTGAAGACTACCTAGACCAGCTCCAAGAGAGCTCACAGGGCTGAGGATCCCACAGTTTTCTGGATTGTCCACCAGGATAAGCTTCGGGCCCTTACCAAGGAGTTGCTTGTGGTCTTGCACATAGCTGTGGCAGGGCTCTCAGGCCTGGAGTACACGGAGGACCCTCTGATGGAGGGTATCCATAAGCCTCCTCAATCTTTTCAGGTCCACAGAGTGCTGTGGGCCATGATTGAGTAGTGGAGCACTCCGGACACGGAACTTAGGGTGGGGTGCAGTATGGCTAGGCTGTACCCTATCCCATGTGAGGAAAAGAAGCTGCGCCTTCCTAAGGTGGATGCCTTGGCAACAGCGATCACGCAGAAGACCATCCCAGTGGAGGAGGGTGCAGCTCTTAAGGACCCACAGGACCGACATGGATGCGCTGCTCAGGCTGGCCTTTTGAGGTGTCAGCGCTCTGCAGACCCAGTGCTGTTTGTGGGCCCTATGTGCCCCAGGCCTGTCTCCAATGGTCACAAGGTCTGTAGGAGGAGGTGTGTTTGGAGGCCTCTGCCCGTGCTCCATATGCTCGTCTGGCATCCGGGACAGTCTTCCTAGCAGATTTGTTTCATGACTGTTGCAAATTTCCATTAAGAGCATGGCTACAGTGGTGGCAGCCAGATACATCCTGTGGTGGTGCAACTGGCCAATGGATGTGCCTTTTAAGATGCGGTTCAGTAAGCTTCCCTTTGCGGATAGATTGCTTTTTGGGGAGGATTTGAAGAAGCTGATGAAGTCCTTGGGCGAGTCCAAGGTGCCCTGTTTGCCAGAGGACAAGCCCTAGGTGGGAAGAGGCAGCCCAGTTTGGGGTCATGGTAGGAGTTTCGCCCCTCCCAGGGCGGCTAACCCGTGGAGAGCCCGTTTTTCTCCAGTATGGCCCTTCCTTTTGAAGGGGGGTGGGGGGGATGGGTGGGTCCAGAGGTGTCACTCTCTCAGATCAGTACAAATAGCCTATACCCACCGACTTGAGCCAGTATTTAATACTCACCAAGCAGAGACCAAAAGAACGGAACACCCACTCCCAATCTCCACTAGGCATGTACTGGGTTGGGCAAGGCTCCTGCGTGGGGGCATGTCCTACAAGAGAGGGCTCCCCGTTAGGGGGTACATGCCTAGTGGAGATTGGGAGTGGGTGTTCTGTTCTTTTGGTTTCTGCTTGGTGAGTATCAAATACTGGCTAAGGCTATGAAGGTACAGTGCCGACGGGCCTGCAACAAGGTCTCAATCATTTGTGCAGAATAGCCATGGTATCTCAGCGGAGCCCTTTCAAAGACCCAAGGCGTAGGCGAGAATCGATACATTGCTAGCATGCACACCGGCCTCTGGGGCAGAAGGTCTGGTACCATCGGAAGCCAAACCAGCTCATCCCCAGGAGCCGCATAACATCTGTGTACTAAGGCCAGTGAGGCCAGGCTAGTGCTATCAGTAACACCTTACCGCAATGTGCCTCTATTTGCTGCAACACCCACCCTATCAGGAAAGACATTCAGCAGCTCTACCCAAGGTCATGACTGCACTAGGGCACAGAGGCCCTCTGACATCGGATTTGCCTCCAGTGCTGCCAAGCCTTCACAATGAGGGTTTGGGAGCCCCAGCGGGCCTGCAGCCAGTAGACGGTGCCTGCAGGGCTTCCTCCCCGCCTGGGTTCAGATTACATCTGATGCCTGGGTCTTGGAGGTTATTCACAAGGGTTATACCCTCAAATTTGCCTGGCCCTTGGCAGACCTTTTCATGCTCTCCCCTTGTGGGTCAGCTGGAAAGCTCAGGCAGTGGGGGAGACACTTGAGTGTCTAGTGCAGCTCAGGGCAGTGGTCTCGGTGCCTCAGATTGAATGGGGTGCTGGTTAGTATTCCATCTACTTTTGTGGAACCAAAGGAGACCAATTTTGGACCTGAAAGGCATCAGCAAGGTTCTAGGAGTTCCACACCTCTGCATGGAGACCTTGTGGTCGGTGATCGTGGCGATGAGGATATGCAGGTAAGCCTCTATCTAACAGAGGCTTACCTGCATATCCTGGTGCAATTGGAGCACCAGCGTTTCCTTCGCTTTGCAGTTCCCAGAGAGCATTTCCAGTTTCAAGCATTGCCTTTTGGCCTAGCCATAGCCCCGTGGGTCTTCACGAAGGTCATGGTGCTGGTGCTGGCACATCTCTGCAGGCAGGGTATTCTTGTTCATCCGTACCTAGATGACAGGTTGATTCATGGGAAATCCCTTGTGGAGAGTCATCGCTTGGCAGACTGTTGTCCTTTGCAGGAGCTGGGCTGAGTGGTTGATTTTGCCAAACGCCAGCTGCAGCCGTCACAGACTCGGGGGTACTTGGGAGCCCGTTTTGACACATGCCAGGATATAGTCACTCTCCCGCATGGTTTTGTCATGAAATTGCAGGCCCAAGTTCAGGGTTTTTGCTGGACCCCATGTCCCGGGCCTGGGACTACCTTCAGGTTCTGTGCTCCATGGCAGCCTTGCTGGAGCTGGTACCTTGGGCCCATCTCCACATGAGGGCTCTGCAGGCATATCTGCTCTCCCATTGGTGGTCTCTGGAGCAGTCTGTGAAGGTACATCATTTGCTGTCGGGGACGGCATGGACGAGCTTGTGTTAGTGGCTGAATCTTGAGAATTTGGGGACGAGGATGCTCCTGGAGACTCTGGACTGGGTGATGGTCACCAGAGATGTGTCCTGTCTGGCTGGAGTGGACACTGCCTGTCTCATGTGGCACAGGGCCAGTGGTCAGCCGAGGAAGGGCAGTGGCCCTCAGTCGCTTGAAGATGATGGTGGTGAGGCTGGTGCTCAAAGCCTTCCTGCCCTTGGTGCAGCACAAAGCTTTAAAAATCCTGTCAGACAGCACAACTATGGTGGTTTATATCAATTGCCTGGGGGGGGGGGGGCATGCAGAGCTCCCTGGTGGCAGCAGAAGTGATACCACTCCAGCAATGGGCAGAGACCCACTTGACTGCTCTCCTGGCTGCTCATGTAGCAGGTGTGGCAAATGTCCAGGCGGGTTACTTGAGTTGCCACACTTTGGATCAAGGGGAATGGTCCCTCTCGGAGGTGGTACTCCAGTCTCTTGTGGACTGCCTGGGGACGCTGGCAATGGAATTCTCTGTCCTCGCCATTAAGTCCAAAGTGCCCTGTTTCTTTAGTCATCGGAGGCCTCCGATGTCAGAGGGCCTCTGTGCCCTAGTGCAGTCATGACCTTGGGTAGAGCTGCTGAATGTCTTTCCTGATAGGGTGGGTGTTGCAGCAAATAGAGGCACATTGCGGTAAGGTGTTACTGATAGCACTAGCCTGGCCTCACTGGCCTTGGTACACAGATGTTATGCGGCTCCTGGGGATGAGCTGGTTTGGCTTCCGATGGTACCAGACCTTCTGCCCCAGAGGCCGGTGTGCATGCTAGCAATGTATCGATTCTCGCCTACGCCTTGGGTCTTTGAAAGGGCTCCGCTGAGATACCATGGCTATTCTGCACAAATGATTGAGACCCTGTTGCAGGCCCGTCGGCACTGTGTACCTTCATAGCCTTAGCCAGTATTTGATACTCACCAAGCAGAAACCAAAAGAACAGAACACCCACTCCCAATCTCCACTAGGCATGTACCCCCTAACGGGGAGCCCTCTCTTGTAGGACATGCCCCCACGCAGGAGCCTTGCCCACCCCAGTACATGCCTAGTGGAGATTGGGAGTGGGTGTTCCGTTCTTTTGGTCTCTGCTTGGTGAGTATTAAATACTGGCTCAAGTCAGTGGGTATAGGCTATTTGTACTGATCTGAGAGAGTGTTTCTCAGTCTCCACTTGCTGGTTGGTGAGTGTAACCCACTTGTCTGGACTGGATGGACTACAGGAAAGAAAATTAGCAGGTAAGGTCTAATTTCACCCTTTGGAGTGTGACTGACAATGCGATCAACACACAAAGGGGGCTGGTTACTACTTTGTGATAAAATAGCAGTTAACATTCCTCTCTCCCAGGAATATTAGGCAGCTAAAATGACCTAATGCTTCCAGGTGCCATCTTTTAAAGAGGCTGACTATTTTTAATTTCACAGTTTGGGAGTCCCCTCACTCTGGCACCAGCATATTGTCAGCAACTCTTCCCCACCCCCCTAGTTCCCCCAGAGACTACCTAAGCCTACCTAGAAGAGTTCTTGATGATCTTGGGGGAGGGGGGGTGCTGCTGCAGGAGCGATCCCCTCTTGCTCCTGCTGATGCTTGGTTCAAAATGATAACTCCTAGCAGTAGTTTTGCAGGGCATAAAGCTCTTGAATGGCAGGTTGACCTCTAGTGATAGTACCCATGACCCCAAGCATTAGTCTTGCAGTATCATCTTGAACCTGGCGCGAACAGGAGCGAGAGGGGATCATTCCTGCCAGTCTTCCCCTTAAACACCAGGAATGACCTTTTTAAACAGAAAAAAAAATTATTAGCTTTCTAGCTATTACAACAAAATATCTTAATCTATCCTTAACTGTCCTCCACTCCCCCCAGATCCATACATCCACATATCATCATAACGGGAAAGTTTGTAGCTTGCATCTTCCATTTCCACTTGAATTCAGATCAGTCGTTATATTTTGAAACTCCACCCAATAAACAAAGGATTTCCAAATCTTAGAAAATGTCTCTAAAGTCCCCAATTTCAGGGCTCTAAGGCA
Organism: Ichthyophis bannanicus; assembly: GCA_033557465.1. NCBI lineage: Eukaryota > Metazoa > Chordata > Amphibia > Gymnophiona > Ichthyophiidae > Ichthyophis > Ichthyophis bannanicus. Next base: position 234,610,004 of record CM066042.1, read on the forward strand.
CAACATAAAATGCATACGTATTTTCACTTCTTCTAAGGATTGGACATCAATAGTCTTCTAGGCTCGGATGATTGCCAGTCTAGCAGCCAGTACCCCAACCTTTATCAGCTGGGATTATGCAGGTGAGCCATCTGGAAGAGGAAGATTCAGTAAAGCCAACTGTATTTGCTTTGACACTGGGCGTTGGATCAGAGCACTCAAAATATTGATATACTTCCCTCTGAAAATCTTGTATTTTCTCACATTGCCACCATACATGCTCATAGGCACCTTCCATACCACAACCCTGCCAACAAAGCCTAGATCCCTTCCCATATATTTGAACTAATTGAATTGGCATGTAATTCCATCTATGTCCTTTTATAGATATTTTCTATTAAATTACTAGCTATTATTCCCTTACATAATCTAGTATAAATCTGCTCTGACTAGTCTTCATATTTTCTCTTTTCCAAAATTCTTTTCCCACTGGAACAGAAGTTAAGGTTTATCACCCTCTAGTTTACCCATAAGCTTATAAAATTTGGAGATCCCTCCCTTATGGTCCTCTTAGGTGAAAAATAACTTCCATTGGTTTAGGATTCTCCTGTACTTCATCCTTAATTTTTATCTTCAGATAGATTATTTTCAGTATTGCCAAGTGTGATACTTTTTCTCTGTGGACAAGTAGGAAGTAAGCCCTCACGTATGGGGTGACGTCACCAACAGAGCACCATACGGGAACGCTCCTCAGCTTCAATTGAAAACTTTAGGGAGGCTGTACCATGCCTGCGCCTGCTGTGGAACCATCTTCTACAGTCTTTGTTTTCCACAGAACCCCTCAGATGTATATCGGTATCCACCAGCAAACGTGACATCTTTTTTTCTCCTCTGGGGGGTAGTTTGCTTGAATTTTCTTTCCATCATCTCATTGATCCTGTCATCTTGGTTCTGCTCCAGTTTGTGATAAGGAAGCTTATCATAGCTCAGGTAGGAGCTATAGAAAAGATGATGTGACTCTGAACAAGCAACCTGTCAGTTCTGGTAGAAGTGAGAAAACAGAGTTTTCACATAAAAGACTACCAGTCCCAGAATGCACCAGGTTTCCAGCAGCCATGAGAGGGGCTGAAGTGAGAAAATGTGTGTGCAATCAAGAGAGCTATGAGGTAATCCCTAAGCACTCATCTCAAGGGCAGGGCCTGATTCAAGACAGCTGCGCTGTGTTAGGGAGCAGCACACATTAGAACAGGATAAGAGTAGAGCTTATTCTTCAGGAAACAGTTTCAGCAACAGTTTGAAGAACAGCTTCAGCAAAAGCCACGCGGATAGAGAAAGAAGGAAACTCTCTGGAAGGAAGAGAAGAAAGCCCATTGGAAGGTCTGGGAGATTCCAAGGCAGTACCCATACTGGGAGGTATTCCAAATGCCAGCAGAGTCCATTGGACTGGATTCAGCCAGAGGAATGGATTGGCAGAGATAGGAATCACCAGTGGCTACCTGGAAGAGAGAAGACTGCATGTGGAAGGGACTTTCAGACCAAGGCCAGAAGGTATGTGAGAGAAAATCCAGTGTCCAGGGATCAAGATTGGAAGGCTGGACATCAGAATTGGGTTACATATTGGCCAGGCTATACAGAGAGGAATAATGATAGCAGGAGAGGCTCAGGTATGAACACTGATCCAGACCCTGTCTATAACAGAGAATGGCAGCCAGGGAATAAGCATTCTCATGATAGTGCCTTAATGAAAGACTCGTCTGTGCCAGTGTATGATAGTGACCATATGCTGATTGATGAAGAGGGAGATACAGCAAATGAAACTATTTATATGGACTGTTCTCTATCTAAATGCTATTGCTAGTTTTCCGTGAGCAAACACATCAGCCATCACAAAGAAACCTAACTTTGTTCTTTATTTCCACTGCAAACAGCTCTTAAAGCAGGATTTGGGCTCACACAGTAGCAGCCAGTCAGCTAAAGGCTTTCAGCTGGTCCATTGATAGTAATTAGGGCTGCACCTGATTGTGTGTGAGCAAGGGAGAATCACTGCTGAGATCTGCATGGAAAATAAGCAGAAGTTAACCTAACCAGCAAAGTTTATTCTTTTCTTTGTGCCTTGGTATTTGGTAATTATTTGCTAAGAAAACATTAGCTAATTGCCTGACAAGCTGAAGGTTGTTTTCTGGTTTATTTTGTGATTTTTGTTATCCATTTTAAACACTGCAAGCAAGTAACCTCATTTATAGTGCTATCAAGCATACATGTGCTGGGTGAATTAAACCCCATCAATAAAAGAAGTATTTTATTGATCTTACCACTTGGTTTCACAACTCAAATTATTGTCATCAGCTGTGTTTGGGAGTGAATGAACTACAATACCCACAATACCTTGCAAGAATCATATGAGTATATGCATCGTCAAGATTGTGTGAGTTCTCACCCTAGGCAGCCGTCTGACAAGTTCCAACGTTCTTTTTTTTTTTGGGGGGGGGGTGTAAATTTATTTTATTTTTCTTTTCATTTCCTGCAGCTGGCACCATTGAGCCATTTGATCTTGCCATGGCTATTTTCCAAAAGCTAGCCAGCAGATTCAAGAAGTGCACTAAATGTGTTGGGACCATCTTGGTCATGGACAAATACAATTAGTGCCTCCAGTGTCTGGGTCCCGATCACCATCTCTCTTCTTATTTGTGTCTATAGATAAGGAGGGGCTTGAAGGGTTGGGAAAGGCAGAGTCCCTTTTCATCCAGTGCTCTGATTCAGCATCTTTGGCACCGACATTGGTACTGATAGCCTCTCTAGGATTAGCTGAAGCACTGACATCGCGGGGTGCTAGAGCAGATTTGGAGCAGAGGGACTGCAGTGGCCTGGAATGGCGGCTGTCCATCGACTTTCATCCAGAATCGAAGGAGGACTCAACATAGACTCCATCAATGTCGAAGGGGGACTCGTCCGAGCACCAGGCTAAGCCCATGTGCATTGGCATCGGAGCCCTTCCTGATGCAGTGTCAAGAGCGATGGTCGTGAATGGTCCACCAAAGTGCCCTAGCGGGAGGAATAGACCCCCAGAGTGCTGGAGGGATTCTGATCATCCCCTTATGTCCTTGGCCTTGGCGATACCCTAGTGGGGATGCCGGAATCATTGGACGAAGCAGCTCCAGCCCCAAAGCCTTTGGAAGCAGCAGTCTTGGAGGAATGATTCCTGGGTCTTCGAGGCTCATATGGCAGCGGTATTGACAGCAGCAGGCTGGCCAGTGCCCATGGCATCACCGCACATTGTGCAGACGATCCTCAAGAACCATGTGTTGCCTATGGAGGCAGTGGTATGAAGATGTCAGTCGGAATTGACACATTTCCCTATAGGGATCATCTCTCAAGTGTGTCAGGTTCCGATGTTCTGGCAAAACATTTGATGCCTCATCAATCCTGTCGATGCTCTCCCTCTCTGCACTGTCGGAAGAAACACCGGGAAGAGTCCCAACGATACTTTGGCTTCCTTTCGGAGTCTGACTTTGATGGCTGGGCAACCGATGTGGAATCAGAAGTTCTGTCAGACCGCAGATTTCCTGAGCTTCTGTCGGCGCCCTCCCCTCCGCATGAACATTGGAAGCCTCCTCCGGAGGATATGTCCTTGCAGGACTTTGTGAGAGATATGGCCAGTGCCATCCCATTTTCACTGGAGGCGGAAGATGAACCCAGGGTGGAGGAGCTGGAGATCCTCCAGTACCCTTTGGCCCCTAAGGAGGCAGTGACTCTGCCACTGCACTGGATCCTGAAGAGCTTGCAAATGAGAATAGTGGGAGAATGCCCTCTATCAGCAGGAAGCTGGACTCAATGTACCGGGGTCTAAAAGGCTCTGGGTTTGAAAAGCCTCAACGTCTGCACCATTCTGGTGGTGTAGTTGGCCCTGAAGAAAATCAAGAGCAATAAAACTTGCTTCTTGACACCTCTGGGTAGGGAGGTGCAGACATTGGATTCCTTTGGCAGGCGATTTCTTCCAGAGCTCCATGCTGATGGCCAGAGTCATATCATACCAGCTGTATATGAACATGTTCTGAAGGACATCATGTTGGATCTTACTGAGCTGGGCTTGTTCCTTCCCCCAGAGCAGCTGGACTCCTATCGTGCACTGGTAGGCCACGGTAGGGACTGTTCAAAGTACACGGTCTGGGTGACTTACGATGCCTTAGAATCAGTCTGCAGGGCAGTGATGGGCATTGGGGCCCACCAACTCGCCTGGCTCATCTTCAGACTTGGAACAGTCAGTGCAGAATAAGCTGGTGGATGCGCCATGCTGGAGGGATAACCTCTTCGGGGAGCAGGTGGAGGCAAAGGATAGCGATATAGAGAAGCAGCATAAAACTCTCACCAGGTTCTCGAGGAAGATTTCTGATTCCTCTTGCAAGAGGTACAGGGGCAGAAGATGACTTACTACCAATGTAAGCGACGGTACTTCCCGAACCCTCAAAGCTCTCAGCAAAAGGTGCAGCAGCGATGGGAGCTCGTCAGCAGCGATGGGAGAAGCTTCAGAAAGCCCAGCCTGCTCTGAAGCCCAAGATGGGGACGGGGTTTTGACTGGTTCCTTTGGAGCATAGCCAATCTACCAGTGAACACAGAGGGCAACCTCCATTGGGGGTGGGCGGCAGCTCATCCTTTTTGCCCACAGGTGGCTTCTCATCGCCTTGGACTCATGGGTTCTGCAAATAGTTCAGAGCGGCTAAATACTGCACTTTGCTGACGTGCCACCCCCTTCCCCCCCCCTCCCAAGGAAGTACCCCCTCAACCCTCTGCATTTCAACCTGCTGCAAGGGGAAATCTCCACCCTTCTGGCCAATCTCACCATAGGACCTGTGCCTCTGGCAAGGGTTTTACTCCAGGTAATTCCTGGTCCCCAAGAAGAGAGGGGGGAGGGGATTTCTGCCCATCTAGTACCTCGAGACCAAAACCTTCCTGGTGCAAGAGAAGTATAAGATGGTCTTTTGGGGGACCCTGCTCCCTTATCTTCAGAAAGACAATTGGCTATGCTTCCTGAATCTAAAAGATGCATATACCTATATATTGATCCATCCCGCCCACCCAAATTATCTCATATTTGTCCTGGGGGAGTGACTGGCCCGTGTCTTTACAAAGTGCCTTGCAGTGGTGGCCGCTTATCTCTGGACCCAGAGGGTGTTCGTCTTCCCTTACTTGGAAAACTGGCTCATAAAGAGTTCTACTCTGGATAGAGTCCAGCAATCAATTCAACTGACCATCCAGGTGCTTGAGCTGTTAGGGTTTGTAGTCAACTACCCCAAGTCCCACCTTCAGCCCTCTTTATCTTTATTCAGTTTTTAATATACCACCCACACATGAGCATCAGAGCGGTTTACAATAAAACACCAAATGCTGCTAAGAAAGGAAACAGAACGCAGTAAATGAACAGGAAAGGAATAGTTTCAGAGAAGAGAACACAAAGGAAGAGGTCTGAAGCGGAAGGGGGGGTAGGAACCTTACTGGGGGAGGGGTGGGGGAGGGAGGTCAAAAACTAGGTGAAAATGGTGGGTCTTCAGTCTTGCTTGAAAAGTGGTGAAGGAGGACTCTAGGCAGAGGGCGGGGGGGGGGGGGGGGGGCAAGTTCCAGAGTCTGGGGCCAAGGAAGAAGAAGGCAGAGGACCGGATGCTCTTCAGGTGGGCCTGGGAGGGAGCAGGAAGGGACATGTGCTTTGAATGTATGGACCTGAGTGAATGCTGGGAGGTGTGAAGGTGGACCAGGTTGGAGAGAGATTGAGGTGTGGCAGTATGAATTGTGTTATGGACAGAGATGAGACTTTTATACTGAATGCGGTAGGCCATAGGGAGCCAATGGAGGTGAATAAGGAGGGGAGTGACTTTGAGCGGGAGGCGTACATAAGAATACTGGCCACTGTGTTTTGGACAAGCTGGAGTCTGTGTGCAATTGGTATTGGGGGAGGCCGGCCAGGGAGACGTTACAATAATCCAAACGAGACATAACGGACAGAAGCAATGTAGTCAGGGAAGAGGGTAGGGAAGAAAGGTGAGATAGCACGGATTTGCCTTAGGGAGTGGAAAGAACGCTGGACAATGGAGGATATGTGTTCTCGGAATGTCAAGGCGGAGTTGAGGGTGACACTTAGGTGGCGTAGGGAGGGGATGAGAGGAATGGGGGAGGAAAAAACAAAGGGGCAATAGAGGGAATGGGACCGCTGAAAGTGAACCAGATAGCCATGGTTTTAGTAAGGTTGAGGTGAAGAAAATTTGAAGACATACATGAGCCAACACAGGTGAGAACAGGCATTTAAGAGGACTGTTATTAGGGGAGGAGGGGTCGGTATGATGGAGAAGGATGATATCATCCGCGTAATATGTGGAGATGCCATACTGCTGAACCAGAAGGATGAGAGGGGTCAAGACAGAACCTTGAACACCACAGGAAAGAGGAGTTATTAGGGAGGAGGTGGACCCGGAGAGAACTGAGAGAGACCTGTTAATGAGGAAGGAGTGAAACCAGAGGAGGACAGAACCTGAAATCCCAACATCTTGGAGTCGAGTGAGGAGAGTATGGTAATCGATCAGGTCAAAGGCGGCAGACAGGTCAAGAGAGACTGCAAGGGAGACAGAACCGCTATCATGTGCACTGTGCAATTCGTTCAGGAGAGAAAGAAGGATAGACTCTGTACTATGGCCAGGGCAGAAACCTGATTGGCGTGGATGAAGTGCTAAGGTGGCATCGAGATGGGAGGAGAGTTGAGCGAAAACTATTTTTTCTAAGAGTTTGGAGAGGAAAGGAAGGTTAGAGATAGGGCGCCAGTTTGGCATGGACAGAGGGGTCCAGGGAAGCTTTTTTGAGAATAGGACAAATTAGACCGTGCTTCCAAGGGAACGGGAAAAGACCGGTGTGGAGACTGGAATTAAAAATGGACAAAACAAGTGGGACAAGTGCTAGAGAGGGCTCAACTAGCCAGTGTGAGGGAATAGGATCGGAACAACAGGTTGTCTTGCGAATAGTGGCAAGAGTCTTGGACAGTTCTGGGAGAATGATAGGCTGGAAGGAAGACCAGAGGTGTGGAAAGGATGGACCTCTAGGGCTGGACGGAGGGGTGAGAGAAGGAGGATCAGAGGGGATGGGAGAAAGAGAGGAAGGGCAGGCAGGGAACAAAAGACGCAGAGATTGTACTTTGTTAGTAAAGTGTGCAGCAAGAAGGGAAGGTTCGGGCATGGGGGGTGAGGAGAGGCAGAGAAGTGTGCAGTAGAGAGTGATTGGAGAATGGAGTAGTTGGCGGGAGGAGTTGGAGGATGAGGAAATAAGGTTGGAGAAATAGGTTTGTTTGGCATAGTGAAGGAGAAGGCGGTAATGATGGTGACAGCGGTAAAGTGCCAGGGAGTCAGGGGATGGGTGCTTGCGCTTAGCGTGGCAAAGATAGGAAAGGTGGAGGTAGAGACCAGGATGATACCAGGGATGGTGGTGTGCCCAACGCACGTGGGAGACAGGTTGGAGGGGAGTGATTTTGTCTAAGGCAGCTTGTTAGGGTCTGGTTCCATGTCAGGGCCTGGAGGTCAGCAGGGAGTGTAAAGAAATATGGGGAAAAGAGGGCGTCAGAGGAGGGGAATTTTCAGGAGGGTTGTAGGCCTGATGCAGAGGGCCATGGGGGAGCGGTAGTAGGGGGTCTTGGGTGAGGTAGGGGAGGGGATAGAGAAGAGGAAGCAGAAATGGTCGGACCAGGGCATCGGATTGTTTGGGTTCTCAACATCATATGTTGGGGTTATGTTCTGGAATTGGTAAAGCCTGTCCGAGAAGCCGCCTTGATTTCTCCATGTGGCTCTCCCTCCAAGAAAATGACAGTTTAGGCTACTCTTCAGCATCTCTTACAGCTGTGGACAGTTAGTCTAGTACCATTTCCCGAGAGAGGAAGAGGGCATTATTCCATCTACTTTGTGGTGCCAAAAAAAGGATGGCTCCTTCCACCCTATCCTCTATTTCAAAAACATCAGTTGTTGCCTGAGAGTAACTTGCTTTTGAATGGAAACATTAAGGTTTGGTATCCAGGCTGTCCACAAGGGGGAGTCCTGGCATCTCTAGATCTCACAGAGGCCTACTTCCACTTTCCTGTCAGAGAGAATCAGCAGCTGTTTCTGCACTTTGTGATTCTAGGTGGTCATTTTCAGTTGCTCTGCACTCCATACCTTTTTGAAGGTCATGGTTATAGTGATGGCAGTACTCTGCCGGGATATCATTTGTGTCCATCCTTATCTGGACGTTTGGATGGTGCGTACCAAGTCTCAAAGCGAGGCGCACCAGTTGGTTGCCTGAGTGCTCCAGTTTTATGACAGCCTCGGGTGGGTAGTCAATCACAGCAAGAGCTGTCTTATCCCCTTGCTATCCTTGGAGTTTCACAGAGAGATGAGAGAAATTCGTCAGATGTCTGCTCCAAAAGCTTGGAATTACCTGCAACTACTGGGAGCCATGGCTGGGACGATGGGGTTGGTGCACTGGGCTCAGGTGGGGAGCTCACTATCTTATGCAGATGGCTCAAGGAAGATAGTCCTGGATGGGAGACCAAGTGGCTGATCAACTGTCTAGAAGCAAGAACAGTTTGGCTGGCTCTGCTCAGCTTTCTGCTGATCATGTGCGGTCAACCAGTGCGTGGTTTGTTTGATATTGCCACAGCAGTGTCATACCTCAACCGCCAAGGGGGAACCTAGTGTTCAGGGGTGGCAACAGATGAGCTGCTTGTTTCCATGGGCTGAGCAGCATTTGCAGGCTCTTTTGGCTCAGCACAGCACATTTCCAAGGAAGAGAATGTGGAAACTGATTCCTCAGTCATATACTGGACCCTGGGGATTGGGAACTAGCCCGTACACCAAATAAATTATCGTTTGGAGATCTGGGAATGGATCTGATGGCCACGAGGGCCAATTCCAAAATGTCAGAAGGAGTACGGATCCAAGTAGTTAGATGCTCTCATTCAACCATGGCCCCTCTCTAATCTCCTTTGTGTTTTTGTTTCCCCCCCTCCCCAGCGGGCGACAATCAGTCAGTTTCTTGCTGCATAGAATCTCATCCCAGGATGGTAAGATTGGTAGCACCAGACTGGCTGAGGCACCCATGGTATGCAGACCTGGTTCACTTACTGGTGTCCCAGTCTCTAGTTCTGGAATCTTGCAGGGGTTTGCTGAAGCAGAGGTCCGTCCTGATGGATGACCGGGTTCCCTTCTCACTTATGGCTTGGCCCTTGAAAGGTGCTGCTTAGCATGTAAATGCTATTCTGCAGCAGTAGTTAGCACATTGCTGAGGGCCCAGCATACTTCCACCTCAATATCCAGGTCTGGTGTCTCTGAGACCTGGTGTTGTCAGCGCTCTTTCATCTTGGCGAGCCCACATGCCTTCCCTTTTTGGCTTTCCTTCAGGATGGATTTGATAAAAGTTTGGCATTGAGTTCTCTAAGGGTGCAAGTGGCCGCATGGTCATATTTTCGTGACTCTGTTTGAGTGCTCGCTGGTTGCCTATCTAGATGTGTCTTGCTTTCTCTGGGAGGTGGATGTTTTATGTCCTCTGGTCTGGGCAATTCCTGCTGTGGGACCTTTTCCCCCTGTGCTCTGAATGCTTATGTGACCTCCTTTTGAGCCCTTGAAGAAGGTCATGCTTAAGGACGTGTTGTTGAAGGCATGTAGATAGCTGGGTGGCTGCTGGACATGAGCATTGCCTGCTAACATGCCTGTCTAGAGCGAAGGTAGCGGCCCCCATGCGCCATTTGGAGAAGGTTTTAGATAGTGCTGGGGAGGTGCCTGCTCTATTGGTACATGCTGGTACCAATAACATAGGAAAGTGTGGGAGGGAGGTTCTGTAGCCCAAATTTAGGCTTTAAAGTAGGAAGTTGAAATCCAGGACTTCCAGAATAGCATTCTCTGAAATTGTTCCCGTTCCACGCACAGGAATTAAAAGGCAGGCGGAGCTCCTGAGTGTCAATGCGTGGATGAGACAATGGTGCAAGGAAGAGGGTTTTGGATTTGTTAGGAATTAGGCAACATTCTGGGGATGGAAGGGGCTTTTCCGAAAGGATGGGTTCCACCTTTAACCATGATGGAACCAGGTTGCTGCCATTAACCTTTAAAAAGGAGAAGGAGCAGATTTTTAAACTAAATAATAGGGGAAAGCCAACAATCACCCAAGAGCGCATGGTTCAGAAGGATCTATCCTTGAAGCATACTAGCAAAAGAAGGAAGTTAGGGCATCCCATTAGAGAGGTTCCAATAAAGATTAAAGTAACCCAAATGCCCTTAAATACAGAGCAGACAAAGCTAAAAGATCCCAAATTATCCCTATCAACTCATAACCAGATGAATATGAATAAAATGCAACCTCTAAAATGCCTGTATGTAAATGTTAGAAGTCTAGAAAATAAGATGGGAGAGCTAGAATATATAGTACTAAATGAAAGCTTAGATATAAATGGCATCTCGGAGACCTGGTGGAAGGAAGAAGACAAATGGGACAATGTGATACCTGGGTACAAACTATATTGCAATGATAGGGTAGATTCAATTGGTGGAGGGGTTCACTCTGTTATAGAGGGCATTGAGTCACATAGGATTAAAGTTTTGCAGGAAACAAAATATACTGTAGAATCTCTATGGCTAGAAATTCCATGTAAAAACAGGAAGACGATGGCAGTGGAGGTGTACTATTGAAGCCTGGCCAGAATGAAAAGATGGATGATGAAATGCTAAAGGAAGTCAGGGAAGCTAACAAAAGTTACAGCGCAGTAACAGTGGGTGATTTTCAATTTCCCTGCTATCAACTGGGTCAATGGCACAGCATGACATGCTAGAGAAAGATTAGTTTCTAGGTGAAATAAATGACTGCTGCTTGGACTAGCTGGTTCATGAACTGACAAGTGGTGAAACTATTTTGGACCTAGTCCTTAGTGGAACACAAGATCTGGTGCAAGAGATAAGGTTGTTGGGGCCGCTTGGCAATAGTGATCATATGGAGGAAGGACGGCAAGGAAATCCATAGTACTGCTTTTTAACGTTCAGAAGGAGAGACTGATAAAATGAGGAAATTAGTTAAGAGAAACTAAAAGGAGCAGCTGCAAAGGTTAAAAATTTGTATCAAGCATGGGTGTTTAAAAATACTATCTTGGAAACGCAGACCAGATGTATTTCACGCTTTAAGAAAGGTGAAAGGAAGGCTAAAAAACTGCCAGCATGGCTTAAAGGTGAGGTCAGAGAGGCTGTTGTAGCCAAAACAGTATCCTTCAGGAAATGGAAAAAGGAGCCAAATGACTAAAACGGGGAAACATAAGAAAGTTTAGATGCAAGGCATTGATAAGGCAGTCAAAGAGAATTTTGAAGAAAGCTTGCTGTGGAAGCAAAAACACATAATAAAATCTTTTTAAAGTACATTTATAGCAAAAAACCTTTGAAAGAGTCAGTTGGATCATTAGATGATAGAGGGCTAAAAGGGCCACTAAGGGAGGACAAGGCCATAGAGGAGAGACTGAATGAATTCTTTGCTTCGGTTTTTACTGAAGAGAATGTAGGGCGGTTACCCATGTTTGAAATGGTATTTAAAGGTGATGTATTGGTAGAATTACAAGAAATATTGATAAACCGGGAAGATATATTACAACTATTTGATAAACTGAAAGTATCAAATCACCTGGACTGGGTGTTATACATCCAAGGGTGTTGAAAGAACTGAAATATGAGATTGTAGACCTACTTTTAGTAATCTGTGAACTATCATTAAAATCATCTGTAGTACCTGAAGATTGGAGAATGGCCAAGGTAATGCCAATTTTTAAAAAGAGTTCCGGGGTGATCTGTGAAACTACATACCAGTGAGCCTGACATCAGTACCTGTCAAAATGGTAGAAACCATTATAAGATAGTCAGTCATGGTTTAATGAGAGAAAGCCAGCATGGATTTAGCCAAGGAAAGTCTTGTCTTACTAATTTGTTATTTTTTTGAAGGTGCGAATAAACAAGTGGACAAAGGTGAGCTGGTCGATGTAGTGTATTTGGATTTTCAGAAAGCTTTTGACAAGATCCCTCATGAGAGACTCTTGACCAAATTAAGAAGTCATGGGATTGGAAGCAGTGCACTATTGTGAATTAGGAACTGATTAAAAATAGAAAGCAGTGAGTAGGGCTAAATGGCAAATTTTCTCAGTGGAGAGAGGTGAATAATGGAGTACCCCAGGGATCTGTGCTGGTCCCGCTATTTTTTAATATATTTATAAAAAGACATTGAAATGGGAATAATGAGTGAGGTGATCAAATTTGCAGATGACAAAATTATTCAAAGTTGTTAAAACACAAGAGGATTGTGAAAAATTGCAAGAGAACCTTTATAAAATGGAAGACTGGACGTTCAAATGGCAGATGAAATTTAATGTGAACAAGTGCAAAGTTATGCACTTAGGAAAGAACAACCCAAACTACGGTTGCATGATGCAAGGTTCCAAATTAGGAACCACTACCCAGAAAAAGGATTTAGGTGTCATCATGGATAATATGTTGAAGCCTTTCACCCAGTGTGCAGCAGCGGCTAAGAAAGCAAATAGAATGCTAGGAATCATAAGGAAAGGAATGGAGAATAAAACTAAGGATATTATAATGCCTCTGTATTGTTCATGGTGTGACCACACCTTTAATATTGTGTGCATTTCTGGTCACCATATGTTAAAAATGATATAGTGGAATTAGAAAAGGTATAGAGAAGAGCCACCAAAATGGTAAAGGGGATGGAAGGATACCCCTATGAGGAAAGGCTTAAGAGGTTATAGGATGGAAAACAGATGGCCGAGGGGAGATATGATAAAGGTCTATAAATTAATGAATGACATAGAATGGGTAAATGTTGATAGGTAGTTTACTCCATCAGAAAGTGGAAAGACTAGGGGACGCACAATGAAGCTACAGTGTAACACATTTAAGAGTAATGAGAGAGAATCTTTTTCCAGTCAATTCATAATCAAACTCTGGAATTCGTTAATGGAGGCTGTAGTAGAAGCTGTTTAGTGTTGCTGGGTTTAAAAAAGGTTTGGACAAGTTCCTGGAGGAAAGGTCCATAAACTGTTATTAAAGAGGACCCGGGAAATCCACTGCTTACCCTGGGACAAGCAGCATGGAATCTGTGTACCTTTTTGGGAACTTGCCAGGGACTTGTGACCTGGATTGCCACTGTTGGAAATAGGATACTGGGCTTGAGTCTGACCCAGTATGGTATTTTTTATGTTCTTACTTAATATTTATTGTGGATGTCACTTCTGCATGCTGCATTTGAGTTGCCGGCCTTGTCCTGCTGAGACCCTTTTCTTGTCTTTTTTTTTTTCAGAAGGGGTTACCTTGCAGCCACTTTCTTCTTTTCTGCCTAAGGTACTGTTGTCCTTTCATGTTAACCAGGTGATTTTGCTCCCATCTTTCTCAGATGAGCAGTGTGCGGGGAATGACATGGATCTTCGTCTTGTAGACATTCGCAGGGTGCTTCTTCAGCATCTGGAAGTGACTAATGCTTTTTGGCTTTCCGACTGGCTTTTTGTTCTGTTTGCTAGATCTTGCAAAGGTCATAAAGCATCTAAGTCTACTCTTTAGTGTATGTTGCGTGGCAAGCCTGTCCCGGAGGGGCTGAAGGCTCATTCCATCAGGGCTCAGGCAGCTTCCTGGGTAGAAAAATCTCAGGTTTCTCCACTAGATATTTGCTGTTCGGCTACCTGGTTGTCTACCTGCAAGTTCGGTCGATGGTCCACTTTTTCTCTAAAGTGCTTGAGGCAGCAGTCTCATTCCGCCCCATTGTGGAGTAGCTTTGGTACTTCCCACTATTCTGGACTGGTCTAAGAGGATACTCTGGAAGGTGAAACTTTACTTTTTTTTTTCCTGGAGTTCTGCTAGACTAGTCCTTGACCCAGCCACTGATTCTGCATCTTTGTCCTTTTTGAGGCAGCCTGCTTTGCTTTGCACATTTCTTTACTATAGTAGGCTGTTCTCGTATCTCTCATGTACATAGTTTGCACGTCTTTAGTGTGTTATTTTGTACGTAGTTAAAGTGACGGCATGATTGAGGGTTGATAGGTTCTTTGCATTGGTTACCCATATGCTTTGTTAAGAAAATACTGGAGGGTGCCCCTGACTGCACCAGTCTAAGTAACAGTGAAGATGTCACTGGAAGCTTCTGGTGTTTTCTCTGCCTCCATCATCTTCTGACAGGGGAGATAACCCATTAGTCTGGACTGGTCTAGCAGGACTCCGGGAAAGGGAATTATTGGTAAGTAAAATTTCACCTGAAAGACACAAAGCTACTAATCCCATCAGAGCCTAAAAATTGCCCCACACAATACAACTCCTTATGTTCCCATTTAAAGAATTGTCCATCTTTAACCCCTGTGGGAAAAGGAGAAATGTTACTTGATGATTTTCTTTCCTTGAATCCTGCTAGACTAGGCCAGATAAGTGCTCCCTTGCCGGCAGGTAGAGACAGACTTTAACAACTTTCATTGATGTCATTACCAGGTATATATATTGGTGCAGCACTGAGAGGAGAGAGTAGGATACTTCTGAAGCAGAAAAATTCATAACACACAAAATTAATAAACAACAATTCAACGTTGCAACAGATGTGAACAAGTATTTGGCTCTCTTACTAGAATTAACTCTGTCATGTACTGATACCAACAATGCGATAAAAAACCCCAGCAGGGTTTCTTAACTAATAGGAGCCTTCCAGCGTGGGTCCTGTACTGGTCTAGTAAGATTCAAAGAAAGGAAATTATCAGGAATATTTAAAATTCCTCCTTCCTTATAATTCTAGACCAGCCCAGATGGATGGGATGCACTCAATCAGGATCCAGGATGAGAGGAAGATGATGCCTTTGGCAGGATAGTCCTGTTCCAGAGCGTCATCTGTTCTAGCTCTCACATGTAATGCTTTTATAAAGGTGCTTGGAGATGACCAGGTAGCCAACTTGCAGATGTCCTCTGGAGACACCAATGTAGACTCTATCCAGGAGGAAGCATGTGTCCTAGTGAAATGAGGTTTGCCTCCCACCAGCACTTCTCTACCAGTCAGAATGTATACTGACCCAACTGCTTCCTGAATTCAGCGGACAATAAAGGACCTGACTTCTGTCAGTCCCTTCCTTGGACCACCAAGGAGGACAGAAAGATGAGCCCACTGGAAGAGGAATTTAGTAATTTCCAGATATCTCATCAACATTCTCTGCTCATCCATCATATGGAGTGAGGGTCCTTTTGAAGATCCTCTGAGGAGGATGTGGAGTGCTGAATGACATCTGCTTAAGATGAAAGGATGACAGCACTTTTCAATGCCATCAACACCAGAGACAGACTCCATTGAGGCAAAGTTGGGCACACAGTGGATGGAACTGCTTCCCTCTCTTAAAGAGAAGCAAGAGACATTGGAGCACTGCCAAAGAAATCCCTTGGATATGACTTCTCTAGCATGTCAGGGTAGCTGTCTGCACTTTGAAAATTCAGGAACCAGACCTGGTCCAAGTTGGGCAGCAAAGTAGCTAAAATGCCCGCCTTCCTGGCCTCCATGCATTGAGAAGAACACACACACTCAAACTCCCCAGACTTGCACATAAGCAAAGGCTATAGAGGCCCACCCAGTCCTTCAGCAGGGTATCTAATAATTTTCCAGAGTAGCCCTTTTTGGAGAGCATATGCCTATCGAGGGACAGGCTGTAAGTGAGAGGGGACTATGATCCTCTATTACAGGGAGCCCCTGTCTCAGGAGGCCCTTCTCTTGAGGTAATAGGGAGGTAGGTTGGGGGGGGGGGTGGGAACAGGGCAGCAGCCCTGCCAATAGGTTCAAGATCTGCTTATCACAGCTACTGTGATAGCCAGGCCTGGATGGCCTGAATCCTGCACTGAAGATGGCTTGCCAGGGGTTAGGAAAGGAGACATACAGTATTCCTCCTGAGGTCACTCCTGAAGTAGGGTTCCCAAGCCTGCTGTCTGGATACTTCCCTCATCTGAAACGTTCCCCACTTTGACTTTATGGCCACTTAGGAGAATGTCAAACACTGAAAAGCCCCACCTCTGCACCGTGAGCTCCCACTCATCTGGATCCACAGAATTCTGACTTGGGGAGCTGGTCTGCATGTTATCTATGCCTGCAGTGGGTGCTGCGGACAGGGCAATCAAATGCTCTGCTGCCCCAGCAGCGCAGCTCCATGACCCCAAGTCACTCCAGCATTCCAAGTTCTGCTTTGTTGATATATGCTACCACCTTGGCATTGTCAGAACACCTGGACACTTAACCCACTAGGAGAGGACTGGACTTCTCCAGGGCCAGACAGATCATTCTAGAACTCAGGACTCCTGAGTGGACCAGTCCCATTGGCCCAGGCAGTGTGCATCCCAGCCCTTCATGATGACTCCTCGGGTGACAATCCACCCAATCTTGTGTTTCCTAGAGCATCCTGGCCACTAAATACTATAGCCATTGCCTCAACTGGTCCTTGATCTCCTGGGGGAGAAGGGGGGTCTGGTCAAACAACTGGAAATAGGGAGACCATAGTGTTAACAGTTGCCTCTGCAGTGGATGCATGAGTGCCCTGGTGCAGTGAATCAGCTCCAAGGACAATGCTATGGACCCAAAGATCATGGAGCTGACTGAGCACAAAATGCCCTGAGGTGACTGCAAGTCTTAAGGGACGGAACCGAACCCCTAGGTGCTTCAAGTCCTGGGACATAAGTAAGCAGCTCTTGGGACAGTTGATCATCGACCCCGGCCTTTCCAGCCAGTAAATCACATCGTCTCTGGACTTCTCCAGCAAGTCCATCTGGATCAGCCAGGATTCCCTGCTTACACAGAAATGCTGCTACTACCACCATTACATTGGAAAAGGTATGGGAAGCCTTTGCTAGGACAAAGGGCAGGGCCCAGAATTGAGAATGGCATCCTAGCACACACAAGCAGAGAAAACTGTTGAAGTTTACCTCCCATATGGTAATGTAGCAATATGCCTTGGCGAGGTCTAGGGAGGGGAGGAACTCTTCCCCCCCCCCTTCTCCCACTTCCTCGCCTGACTGAAGCAATGATAGACTCGATGGCCCTCCTGTGGAATGAGGGACTCTGAGTTTGGCTACAGCTGCTTTTGTCCAGGATATGTTGGAAGAAATCCCTTTCCTGGCACCACTGTGTAGATAGAAGAACATCCCGGGCCATGCTCTGCAGAGAGCATTGATAAAATTAGCCTGCAATTGCATGAGACGCTGAGATGTTCTCTTGAACATCACCCACAAGGTCGTCACATAGAGGCACTGTCATAATTCATATATTTTGCATCTTATTTACCAGGCTTGCTTCTCAAGATCAAGGAACATTAGTTTTAAAATGGGTCTGCACCTTAACGTTGAGACAAAGATCCTGACAACTGGCAAAATAAGTTCATTGTTGATGGAGAAGAAATTAAAATAGTTGACAACTTCAACTTACTTGGATCAACAATCAATAAAGAAAGGATTAGCAGTCTAGAAATCTGACGACATATTGCTCTTGGAAGAATGGCTACAAAGGACCTAGGCAAGATTCTCAAGAGCAGAGATGTCTTTCTCCATACAAAGATTCGACTTGTCCAGGCCGCGGTATTTTCAATAACGTCATGTGGATGCGAACGTTGGATAGTGAAAAAGATACAGGAAGAATATTGATGCCTTTGAATTATGGTGCTGGCGACGAATACTGTGTATATCGTGGACTGTCCAAAGAACAAATCAGTCAGTACTAGAGGAGATTAAACCTAAGCTTTCCTTAGAAGCTCAGACTTCGACTTTTCATACTTTGGACCCATCATGCGAAGAGAGAGTTCATTGGAGAAGGACATAATGCTTGGCAAGGTAGAAGATCACCATGAAAGAGGAAGGCCAGCAATGAGATGGATTGATACAATAACAGCAGCTTATTGATACCACTCTCACTAGTGAGCTGCTTGGCTGAAGACTGAACAAAGTTTTTAGGTCAGTTATCCAGAGAGTCACGAAGAGTCAATACCGACTCGACGGCACTTAGCAACAACATTTACCAGGCTGGTCTGAATCACTGACTTTAGTATTAGAAGGCTCGCAGAAGGAACAAATATACCTCCAATCTTGACTGGGGTCCCCAAAGACCACTGGTCTGATTGGGGAAAAAATAGTGGTATCTACCGTCTAACTGGCTGCCCTTGGGAGGAACTGCTGCAATTCATTGAAGAGAATTACTGGCTCCCAGTGGAGCTGTGGTGGTGACATGAGCACACGGACGTTCCAAAAGAACTGCCCTTTCCTCCACTGAGATCCAAAGGATGTCTCCAGACTCTACTTATGATGCCACAAAAGGTACTCTTGGTACTTCT
Source organism: Ichthyophis bannanicus (assembly GCA_033557465.1). Classification (NCBI taxonomy): domain Eukaryota; kingdom Metazoa; phylum Chordata; class Amphibia; order Gymnophiona; family Ichthyophiidae; genus Ichthyophis; species Ichthyophis bannanicus. The sequence goes on from CM066042.1 coordinate 234,628,341, forward strand.
AGGCAGGGTGGGATTTTTTTTTTTGAGAGTACATGGCAGTACAGAGTGCCGGCATCTTTTTCATTACCTGCTAAAATTAATACATGAGGGCCATGTGTCAATGTAAGAGCTCTGGATTGAGTACTGGCACCTTTTTTTTTTTTTTTTTCCTAGGAAAAATGCACTGCCTCTAGGTCTGTCTTCTAGGAGTCTCTGTAGGCGAGCTTCCCAAAAGACTTTCACTATTGGCCTTGAAGGGGAGTTTTCTCGGCTACAGTTCAGAGACAGCATCTGCCAACCAGGTACAGAGCCAGAGCCATTGTCTGGCTACCACCACTGTCTTGGATTTGGAAGAGATTCTTATGAAATCTTAGAGGGAAACAACCACCTAGGTGATCTGCTTTCAAACTCATAGCCTAAGGCAGTGGCCACAAAGACATTCTTAGGTAGAGTCTTGGCCCTCTGAATGCGAGACTCCTTGAGTGCAGCGCCTTCCTCCATAGGCATGATCTTGCACTTCTTCACAGTTGTGACCAGGGCTCTCACCTGAGAGGCTGAACCAGCTAACACTAGGCCAAGGATACAACTGAGACAGGTCCTTAATGGCTCCTAGGGCCAAGCTTGGAGGTTTTCTTCCTGATACCCTATGCACTGCTGCATGGAATAAAGAAAAGGAATAAATGTAGTATGAAGCCATAGAGTTCTGAAAAGGCAGTAAAAGGACCCCTCTGTATAGTAGGTGGATCATGGAGATTATAGCCTTCCACCAGGGGAATTTCTATTTCTCTTGAGTTCTCAGCCAACCCCTGTAAGGGATAAAACTGGACTCCTAGAGGAAAGGACAAGCACAAGGGCAAAGCCGGGAACCTTAACCCCTTACTGCCCGCGAGAGGCACTATAGTGCTCTGAGTCCCCCCTGGGGGAGGCATGGGGGTTCAGCTTCCTGCAAAGGGAGGCTTACTATGTAGCTACAAAAGACTGCCTTTGAGTTGTTTCAGGAGCTGCAGCTCAAACTGGTTGATAAGGGGGCCCCACAGGATTGAGGCTAGGGCTCCTCCTTGACCATGCAGCCATATCATATGGCTGCAGTGTCCACTGGCGGAGGAAAAATGAGCAAAGGAGCAGAGGGGCCACAGAAACTATGTTGGGCTCTGGTCCCTCTCCTGTGGGGGATCCGAAAATGCTGAAAATAGGCTGCACCAGGTATTCAGCCATCATCTGGGCAAAAAGAAGCGGCCATGGGAAACAACAATGCTGGGGGTCACAGGCCGCATCAAGCCACACAACTGAGCACTGCAGCCACAAAAGTTTTTAAAAAAGCGCTCTTGAAAAAGAAGCCAGGGCTACAGCTAAAAGAGAATCCCAGTACCTGTCCCAAGCATAGAAGCCCCAGATGCCCACGCAGACCTGGGAGGCCCAATTGTCCAGCACAAGCTTTTTAATTTTGGAGTTGCTTTATTCCAGGCATCAAGAGAGCCAAATACAGCCCATTGAAATCAATCAGAGGTAAAATAACAAATGATAAAAAGAGAGACCAAAAACCATGCAGATAAAGGACAGCAAGAGGGAAGGAGGGCCTTGGTCTGACTGACCAGCCCCTCTCAGGGTCCCCTTGGCTCCTCCTGCTCCTGTCAGGTTCCCCATTGCTGGAATCTCTTGATAAGAGTGCTGGACCCAGGAGATAAGGGCATGTCTGAGCTCTGAGCCACATAAGGCCTAGAAGTCTGTCACATAGGCCACAGCACTGTGGTGCGGGCCAGAGGAGACAACCCTATCTGCACCGCTGTGCCAGCCCATACACCATCAACATATAAAAAATCCCGATCACCTTAGAATCCCTAAAAGATTTCAGTAATATTTTTGTCGGAGCTGGTCAGCTCAGTGCCTACAGAATGTCCATAGCACCGCTGTGATCTCTCCTTTTGTTTAAATAATTAAGTAGAAAGTTTTAACTTAGTTTATTGCATATTCGCCAAAGTGCCAAAAAGGCGGGCTATATCCCTATTTGGTATCTAGCTGGAGAACTGTCAACTGCCGACTATGCACTGGACCTGAAGCAGGGTTTTTCAGGAAAAAAATTGGATATAAACCCGAAACGTGAGCCGCATCGTCTGTCTTTTTGGCGCTTTGGCAGCACTTTGGCGAATATGCAATAAGCTAAGTTAAAACTTTCTACTTAATTATTTAAATAAAAGGAGAGGTTCCAGCGGTGCTATGGACATTCTGTAGGCACTGAGCTGACCAGCTCCGACAAAAATATTACTGAAATCTTTTAGGGATTCTAAGGTGATCGGGATTTTTTATATGTTGGTGATATTTTGTGATTCTGATCGGGTTCAAGTATTTGTCTTCATTTAGCCCATACACCATGCCACCTGCTAGAGTCTAACAAATATTGGCTTCTCAGTGCTGCACCACCAGTTATACAGAGTGATGACATCACTGAAAGTTGCTCTGCTCTGCCTTCATCTGCTTGCAAGGGAGTAACCCACTTGTGTGGTCTTATCTAGCAGTATGATAAGGAGTCAGAATTAAACTTCAATGGGATATACAGAGAATACTCTTTAGTCCCAAAAAAAGTGGTGGTCTACTTTGTGCAAACCTGAAATATTTCATTCATGAAGGGATCACTCCGTTTTATTCTGTTGGGATCCCTCATGCGATATCCACAGCCTGTTCGAGTAGCAGCTCCCCACTATTGTACTGTTCCAGAATCGTCCACTCCTTTACTAAGAGCCTTCATTCTAGTCCAGAGCAGCTTTCACAGTTGGGCCACCTCATAGTAATTCTGAAAATGTGGAACCACAATGCTGCTCCCCCCTCCCCCCCAGCCTATACAGCATCCTACAAGAAACCTGTGATTCCTTCCTAATCCAGATATATCCAAGCAGGGTCCCATGATGCTTTTAGAGAGTACTAATGCTGAATGTGTTTTATGCAAGTGTTCTGCTTAATTTCTTATTGTTGGTATTTTTTTGTTGGGTCAGAGCTTCTGTGATGACACACAGGCTTTCTGCATGTTAGAAGGCCCATGCTTGCCTATATTGGATGTTGGCATTACATTTAGTATTGGATAACATTGTAGTGTTCCGAGGCATCGATTTGCCTATATAGTAAGCTGAATAGTTTTAGAGACTGTTACCATAGAGTTCTGAAAGAGTGGCACTTTGTTTATGTTTTTTTTTTTGTTTCAGTTCTCATTTTGAGGTTTTATAGGAATTCTCTAGTCTTCTTTTTGACTGTGCCTTTTCATAAGAACATGGACATTAAAGAAGTTGTCATTGCTGGGTCATTGTTTGCTCATATTTTAGAAAATTATCATGAACTAGAAGTTTTGTCTGATGCAAGTTTTTACATTGCCTTTATCAGCGAATGTAAAAAAAAATAAAAAAATAAAAAATAACGTAAGTTGCATTTATGGGGTGGGAATTTGTCTCCTTAGGCAATTGGTGCAAGAAATTTGCTCAAATCGATAGCAAAGCAAAGGGAAGCACAACAGCAGCAGCTACATGCATTAATAGCAGAGAAGAAGATGCAGCTAGAAAGGTAAGAGCCCATTTATAATGAAAAAGGGATTTGGGAATAAAAACAGCCCTGTCTCTCTTCAGACAAATGTGCTTTCGAAATCTGAAGTTTGATTTTCCATTCGCTTCTGAGAGCAATCAATTTTGAAACTTTTATATCCTACTTTTTAAAATTTTCAACTCAATCAGAACTGACCTTTCTAATAGAACACCATGAACCTTTATTCACGACTATCCTGCCTTCTTATTCAACCTCCCATGCTCCCCCCCCAGTCAGTAGCCCAGCCATTGCAGTAATCGTCCTGAGCCAGGGGCCATAGGACGTGACTCTCCTCTGGACTCAGTATATGTGTATAATTAACTTGGCCAGTAGATACAATCATTTAGGCAATAGCTGAAACTACCTTCCCTAGGGAATCTGAACGCTACCTCTACGGTGTCTCCAGTTTGCCCTGAGAGTAAAGTCAGGTCTTAGAATTGATTGTATGACGTGTGATCAAAAAGTATCGAGGTTTGTACAGTAACACAAGAAGTATAACACTGACAGTTCCTGAGCGTCCCTCCAGTCTAGTCCCGGAATCCTAGGGGTTGTCAACCTCATCCAGCAGCTTTGGAGACTGAGAAACTTCATGGCTGTGATGTCACTGGTATATAAGCACCGGTAGCTCCTCTTCTCACCAGTTATCAGTCTCCAAAGCAGCTGGTGAGGTAGTGAGCCCAGGGATTCCAGGGCTCAACTGAGGAACAATTAAGAGGATTTTGTTTTTAAATTGGTTAGGTTTTGTTATAGGAATTATTAAAAAAAAAAAAAAAAAGGGGGGGGGGGCTGCTTTGCCTTTTTGGACTTTCTTTTAAATTTCCTGAAAGTCTTGCAGATTATTCTATTTCTGGGAGCCATTTGTTACCAGCCGACGGTTGCTCTGAGGTCCTCGATTCCCTCCTTTTCTTATTTTCTTATTTTCAGCCCTCTGCCTCCGGAGGCACGCTAGGTGCCGCGGTTTCCTTAGCGGAGCACTAAGGGGAAGGACCCGCTACTGCTTCCCCGGTCTAGTCGGGAGACAGAAAGCAGTCGGCTGTTGAGCTCAGCGCGCAGAGGACCTGCCTGCTTGCGCTTGCAGCCGGCCTACCTGATTGGTACTGTGTCGGGAGTCGCTCCCCTGCAGCGATTTCTGCAGTCCGGGGGCCCCCGAGGGCGCGAAAGCTAACATTTCAGTGATCAGCATTTTCTCCTTCAGCGGGAGGTAAGCAGCTGAGTTTATCAGCGCCTTTTCTTTTTCTTCCGAGGCAGGCTGCACCGCATGTACTTTGAGCGGGAAATCCGCTTCTTTCGGTTGCCAGTTTCAGCGGCCCATAACTGCCTTCAGGGGCGGCGTTTTTTCTCAGTTTCCCTCAGCTCGGGGTCGGGGGAGACTGTTTAGCCTGTGGGGTCTCTGATTTAAAAAAAAAACAAAAAAAAAAACGGGCCTTGCTGACACATTTACATTTTTGTTTTTTGGGTTCAGTATGCCTGCCAAACAGCTGTGTTTGTTATGTGGTGCCAGGAAGTCTTCTGTTTCTACTGAAGGAGTATGTAGGGGCTGTGCTCAGGAGGCTGGCGCGGCGGATCTGCCGCCAGAGCGTGTAGCGGCTGAGTCAGGGAGTACCCAGGAGTTGCTGGAGCCCCTTTTAGCCCCCCTACCACCTTCTGAGTCATTGCCCAGTACTTCGGGGGCGCAGGAGCCTCCGCTGTCACAGTTGCCTCCTTCTGGGGCTTTGGCGGCGATGTTTTCAGCTGATTTTTTGGCATTGCTGTAGAAGACTTTGAGTAGTCCTCCAGGGGGCCCAATGGCGGGGTCTTCCGGGGAGGGGATTGGTACTAAGCGATCCGGTTCCCCTGTGGCGCCCGAGGTTGCGGGGGGACTCCTGAAGAGACCTAGGATGGATAGGGATCGCTCGGAGCCGTCGGTTCTGTCAGAGGATGTTCATGCAGAGGACGCTCTTTTAGAGGACGGTCTGGAAGAGGACCTGGAGGAAGGCGAGATTAAGGATCAGGAGGAACAGGCTAGAGTAGTCCGCGTTTTCCGGCAGGAAGAGTTGCCGGCTCTTATAGCGGAATCTCTTAAGACGCTGAACATGCCAGAGGGGGGGTCCGACTGAGGAGCCGGCCTTAGAGGATCCCTTATTGCAGGCTGTGCGTAAGACGCAGAGGGCGTTTCCGGTGCACAGAGTATTTAGAGAGATGATTCAGGAAGAATGGGATGTGCCCGAGGCCGCTCTAAAGGGCTCTAGGGTGAAGGCCCGTCTTTACCCCTTGCTGGATCAGGATAAGGAACTTTTTAAGGCGCCGAAGGTGGACGCGGCCGTTTCGGCAGTAACCAAGAAGACTACCATCCCGGTGGAAGGCGCTGCAGCGCTCATGGATGCGCAGGATCATAAGTTAGAGGCGTTGCTGAAGCAGGTTTTTGAGGCGAATGCGTTGTCCTTACAAGCTTCGATATGCGGAGCTTGGGTAGCTCTTGCCTGTTTACAGTGGGCTCAGCGCATTCAGGCGGACGGTCCAGTGGAGGAGTCTGAAGAGGCGTCCAGGTTGGAGTCTTGCGCAGCATATCTCGCTGATATTCATTATGATCTCATCCGCAGTTTAGCGAAAAGTATGATTTCGGTAGTAGCAGGCAGGCGCTGCCTGTGGCTGCGAAATTGGGCGGCGGATGGTTCATCGAAGGCTAGGTTGAGTAAGCTGCCTTTCCGCGGTAGGTTGCTATTTGGTGAAGATTTGGAAAAGTTGGTGAAGGACTTAGGGGATTCCAAAGGTGGTCGGTTGCCGGAGGATAAGCAAAAGCAGGGACGGTCGGGTCCCAGTCTGCGCGGGCAACAGCGGGATTTTCGCCGCTTTTGAAACCCGAGGTTTGGTCAGGGACAGAGAGGGTGTTTTCCTTCTCGTGGACAAGGTTTTCGGGGTTTTCGAGGAGCGAGCCGAGGGTTCTCACCCGCTGCTCCTTCTCCACCTTCCGAAAGACACAATGAAGTCAGGGGGGTCCAGGTAGGGCTGGTTCCCGTGGGAGGACGGTTGCGGGAGTTTTACCCTGCCTGGGCCCAACTCACTTCTGACCGATGGGTGTTAGAGGTGATTCGAGAGGGTTACGCATTGGAGTTGCAGCGTCCGGTGCACGATTCTTTCATTCTGTCCCCGTGCAAGGCGCCTGCGAAGCACCGGGCAGTGCAGGAAACGGTGCAGCGGCTTTTGGATCTCCGGGCAATGGTACCGGTTCCTGCAGACCAGTTAGGCAGCGGTTGATACTCAATTTATTTTGTGGTGCCAAAGAAAGAAGGCTCTTGGCGCCCCATTCTAGACCTCAAGAAGGTGAATCGTTGTCTATGGGTGTCGCATTTTCGGATGGAAACCCTCAGATCAGTAATAGTCGCGGTCCAAAAGGGAGAGTTTTTGACGTCCTTAGACCTCTAGGAGGCCTACCTGCACATTCCTATAAGGAAGGAACATCAGAGATTCCTCAGATTTGCAGTACCTATGGGACATTACCAGTTTCAAGCTCTCCCTTTTGGTCTGGCTACGGCGCCTTGCGCGTTTACCAAGGTCATGGTGGTCGTGGCAGCGGCTCTGCGAAAGGACGGGGTCCTAGTACATCCGTATCTGGACGACTGGCTGATACGAGCCAAGTCCCGAGAGGAGAGTGTGGCGGCTACAAACAGGGTGGTGTCGTTGCTTCAGAGCCTCGGTTGGGTGGTCAACATGGCGAAAAGCAAGTTGGAGCCGTCTCAGAACCTGGAATATCTCGGGGCCCGTTTCGACACGAAGATGGGCCGAGTTTTTCTCCCGCAGCAACGCGGGGTCATGCTTCGCCGGTTGATCACTCGCTTTCTCAGCAAGCGCTGTCCCACCGCCTGGGAGTATCTTCAGGTATTAGGGACAATGGCGGCGACCCTGGAGTTGGTACCGTGGGCGCGGGCCCACATGAGACCGTTGCAGCGGGCATTGTTGAGAAGGTGGTCGCATCAGAGGGATCCGCTGGCTCGCAGGTTGGTCTGTCCGCTGCAAACTCGTCAGGCCCTGGGTTGGTGGTTGCTTCCGGAGAACTTGGAGCACGGTATGTCGTCGGAAGCTCCGGCCTGGATACCGCTGACAACCGATGCCAGTCTTCAGGGCTGGGGCGCCCATTGTCAAGGTCGCATTGCCCAAGGGGAGTGGTCAGTCCTCAAAGGCTTGGTCGATCAACCGGTTAGAATTGAGGGCGGTAACTTTAGGGCTAAGGGAGTTTCGCCCATATCTTCAGGGTCAGGCAGTGCGTGTCTTTTCGGACAACGCGACAGCGGTGGCTTACATAAATTGGCAAGGGGGCACCAGCAGTGTAGAGCTAGAGTCCGAGGCAGACCGGTTATTCGAATGGGCAGAGAGCAATCTGGTAGCGGTGTCGGCTGCGCATGTCGCGGGGGTGGACAATGTGCAAGCGGATTTCCTGAGTCGCGTTCGGGTGGACCCGGGGGAATGGGTTCTCCATCCGGACGTTTTCGCGATGCTGGTGCAACGCTGGGGGACGCCGGTCATGGATCTCATGGCGACCTTTCAGTCGGCACAGGTCAGTCGGTTCTTCAGCAGGCGAAGGGAAAGGATGTCGGAGGGGCTGGATGCCCTGGTTCAGGAGTGGCCGCAAGCACATCTTCTGTATGTGTTTCCCCCGTGGGTCTTAGTCGGGAGAGTACTTCAGCGCATCGAGCGTCACAGAGGCCAAGTGATCCTCATTGCTCCGGATTGGCCTCGTCGACCGTGGTACGCGGACTTCGTTCGTCTCTTGGTAGCGACTCCTTGGAGGTTGCCGGTGTGGACGGACCTGTTGTCTCAGGGGCCTCTGTTCATGCCTCAGGTAGATCGATTCTCGCTTACGGCCTGGCTCTTGAGTGGGCAAGGTTAAGGTCCCGGGGCTATTCGGGGGCCGTAATCACCACCCTGCTAAAGGCGAGACGAAGGTCCACGTCTCTGGCGTATGTTAGGGTGTGGCGTATTTTTGAGGCTTGGTGTAAGGAAAGAACGGTGGTTCCTTTAAAAGCTGACATTCCCCAAGTGTTGGATTTTTTGCGGGATGGTTTTCAAAAGGGCTTAGCTGCTGCTTCCTTGCGGGTTCAGTTAGCGGCTCTGGCCTGTTACAGAGGTAAGGTTCGTGGTCATTCCCTGACAACTCATGCGGATGTGAAGCGGTTTTTGCGGGCGGCAGTGTTGTTGAGGCCGCCGCGTAGGCATGTCGTGCCCTCCTGGGATTTGCCGTTGGTTTTGGAAGCGCTGGGGAAAGCGCCTTTTGAGCCTTTGGCGGCGTCAACGCTGAAAGATCTGACTCTGAAGGTGGTGTTTCTGGTGGCTGTTGCATCGGCGCAACGTGTCTCGGAGTTGCAGGCGTTATCTTGTAGGGCGCCTTTCCTCTCCTTCTTGGATTCTAAAGTAGTGTTGAGGACAGTGCCCTCATTTTTGCCCAAGGTGGTTACGGCTTTTCATGTGAACCAGATGGTCTCGCTGCCGGTTTTCACGGCTAAGCGGAAAGGTCGAGTTGCGGATCAACTGCATTGTTTGGATGTTAAACGGGCCTTGAAGTATATCGCTAGGACAGCTAGTTTTCGGAAGTCAGACCGATTGTTCGTCCTTTTTGCAGGAGCTCGGCACAGAGAAGCAGCTTCGAAGGGGTCGATTGCTCGATGGTTAAAGGAAGCGATAACGTCAGCATATTTGTTGCGCGGTCGTCCGGTGCCGGACAATTTGAGAGCTCCTTCCACGCGGGCGCAGGCTGCCTCTTGGGCGGAGTGTAGCCTCGTTCCGGTGGAAGACATCTGCAGAGCAGCGACGTGGTCTTCCTCTCACTCCTTTGTCAAGCATTACCGGTTGGATGTGCAGGCGGAAAGAGATACCCGGTTTGGTGCGGCAGTGCTTCAGGCGGGGCTAGCAGGGCCCTCCCGTTGATTGTTTCACTGCTCTGTTACATCCCCTAGGATTCCGGGACTAGACTGGAGGGACGCTCAGGAAGGTTAAATTAGACTTACCTGCTAATTGTAGTTCCTGTAGAAACCCCAGTCTAGTCCCGGGTCCCGCCCTGAGTGAAGGCTGCTAGAGGGCCTGAAGCGGAGCGATGGTTACAGGTAAGCGGGTTTGTGATTCCGCTGGCGGCTTAGTGGGGCCTGGGGCGGTTGCAGTAGGGGATCGGGTGGGGTCCCGACAGTCTCGGGATGGGAGCGGGGGACCTCATTGTACAGTTGGTTGGTGATATTTATGTAAATAGTTGGATCTTGGATCCGTCTTAGTTCGGGTGGCAACTTTGCCTTATTATTCTTATTCTTATTGATCTATATCTACTTACTTGTTGCTCTGGTGAGTCTGCTTTGTTAATAGGTAACTGGTGAGAAGAGGAGCTACCGGTGCTTATATACCAGTGACATCAGAGCCATGAAGTTTCTCAGTCTCCAAAGCTGCTGGATGAGGTTGACAACCCCTAGGATTCCGGGACTAGACTGGAGTTCCTACAGGAACTACAATTAGCAGGTAAGTCTAATTTAACCTTATTGCACTCATTCTCCTTCAAAGTAGTCCCCTTCCGATTAAAACACACTTCCTCCAGCATTCCTGACACAGCTGGAAACTTTTTTGAAATGTCTCTTTCATTATGCTGTGAGCCTGCTGTGTCAAATTTTGCTTAATGGTCTCCAAGTCCTCAAATATCCTTCCTTTCAGTGATAATTTCAGTTTTGGAAACAAGAAAAAGTCGGAGAGTTCGAGGTCAGGTGAATACGGAGGCTGACGGACTTGCTCGATTTTGTGTTTGGCCAAGAACTGCTGGACAAGATGTGATGCGTGAGCTGGGGTTTATCGTGATGAAGCAACCATTCTTGTGTAACTCTGACCTCTTATGGCAAACTGCATCTCTCAAATGAGTCAGAACTTGGACATAGTACATCTTATTGATGGTTTGGCCTTTTGGAGCATACTCCTGATGAACAATACTCTAGTAATCAAAGAAAACTGAGCATGACCTTGACATTGCTCCTCATCTGACTTGCTTTCTTGGGTCTGGGAGAGTTTTGGAGTCTTCCATTTTGAGGATTGAGCCTTAGTTTCTGGGTCATAACCATAAACCCATGATTCTTCACCAGTGATAATCTTTTTGATGAAATCTGAATCATTTTCAATGCATTCCAACAACTCCCTGGCTGCAGACAATCTTCATTTTGTTTAGTGGACAGGAGTTTCGAAGCAAATTTTGCAGGCACTTATTTCATCCCTAAACTGACAGTAAGAATAGACTATACCAATCTGAAACTGATGTCTGTGTCCCTCAGCAAGCTTCCTGATAGTCAATTGATAATTTGAGGGTATTGAAGCATGCACTGCTTCAACTTTATCTTCATTCCTGCTCATGGATGGCCTCGCAGAACATTCATAACTGTCAACACTTTGGTGGCCCTCTTGGAAATGTTTGTACCAGTCATAAACTCAAGCAGAACTCATGCATTCATCGCCATACACTTTAAATTGTCAAGTCTGTTTGCACGAATCTCCAAGTTCCTTATTGTCCCTCCAGTCCAGTCCCAACATGTGGGTAGTCATGTATCACCAGCAGTTTGGAGACTGAGCATGTCAAATCTTATCTTATGACATCAGCATACTATGGGTAGCTGTCACAACCTTCTAGCCCCCAGTTTCTCAGTCTCCAAGCAGCTGGAGAGACGTGACTCCATAGGTTGGACTCACTGAAGGGATAAGTGGAAGTAGCATTTCAAGTTTGCCTAAGTTTGAGAGAGGAGCTTTGCTTTGGTGGTGTTACAGGCACTAAATTGTGATCAGTTTTAAACCCCCCCCCCCCCCCAAAAAAAAACCAGGAAATAGACCGGCACAGGCAGCAGACCCTTCTCGGTAGGAAGGAGGAAGCCTTACCCTTCTAACATTACCCCCGCAGCTCCCAAACTCATCAGTGGGTGAGGAGCCGCTTTAACAGGGTAGCTGGTCACTGCTATCCTCTCTGGGGTTCCTGCTGCTGCCGGTAAGTGCAGGCTGAACAGGCAGTCTTCAGCGGACGTCTCATTGTCAGTCGCAGATTGCTGTGTTCTTTATTTTTTTTCTCTTCTTTAGCCCGTGTTGGGGTTTTGGATGGTAATTGGGCTCAGTTGGGGTTTCCCTTTAGCAGGGGCTGGCGTTCGGGCTGACCGCGTGGTAGGGAGGTGGGCCTCTTAGCTGTGCAGGAAATCGGAAGGCTGCAGCTCTCTCCCTCAGCGAGCATCTGCAGCAAGGCATTGCAGATATTGGGTGGGGGAGGGGCAGTCAGTTTCTGCACACGCAGTTTATTTTGCCTTGGGGAAAAGAAAGTGACGGGCAATTTTTTTTTTTTTTTTATATAGCACACAAGCTTTTAATAAGAAACCAAAAAAAAAAAAAAGTTAAGTGTTAACTCTGTAGGAGCTGGATTGGTTCAGTGGGACAAACCATCAAGCTTCCTTCACAATGCCTTCAAAGACCCCTTGTATGGCATGTGGTTCCAGGAGGGTGGCAATGTCTGCAGAGGGCTTCTGCTGTGGTTGCCAGTTGGACGCACACTCCGTGGAGGATGGCTTCAGTATGATAAGATTGGATAGGATGCAGAAGATGGGAACTTCGGGAGGGTAACATGGTCCTTTGTTGATGTCTGAGGAGAGGCGCTCCTCAGAGGGAATGGCAGCCAGGAATGAACAAGAACAGGGCCCTGACTATTCCCCATCCCTGGAGAAGAAGGAAACCAGGGACCCTTGGCTCTCCTCATCTCAGGGAACAGGAGTGGAGAGGTTTCGGGGGGGGGGGGAGTGGGTCCCCTTCACTGCTGCCTTTCCTACCACCTCCAGGTGGTTGAGAGAAGCCAGAATCGAAGAAGCTGAGGCAACGGCAAACATCTCCAGCGTCGGCTGATGAAAAGAGGCTGGTAAGGAGCGCTGAGGGGGGGGGGGGGGTTTGAGCTTTCCCTTCCTTTTGCCCATAGCACAACAGGCAAAAGTAACCTCCAACAGCTGAAGTGAGAAGCGTGTCTTCAGACGTGCACCCTTACAGCCCTATCTTGGATCTCTAGTCCTCCTGGCGGATGCCTTTTATGATCTGATTAGAGGCCTCTCAAAGAGCATAGCATCGATGGTCTCCGCTCGCAGATGCTTATGGCTCCGTAATTGGTCAGCCGATGTGTTCTCGAAGACTCACTTGAGCAGGCTACCATTCAAGGGTAAGCGTCTGTTCGGTGAAGCTTTCAGGGTTTTTGAGGAGCAGGAAGAGATTTTTATTTCTTTTACCAAGATCATGGTAGTGGTCACGGCTGTCCTACCTCGATGATTGGTTAGTCCAGGCAAAGTCCAAGCACCAAAGCGAAAAAGCCACACCCTGGGTCATTGAGTTTTTGGAAAGTCTGGGCTGGGTTGCCAAAAGACAGGTTCAGCCAGCACAGGAGCTGGTGTATCTGGGTGCCCGATTCCAGATGCGCCAGGGCAAGGTGTCCTTGCTGCTAGAGCGGATGTGCAAGTTACAACAGCAGGTCAGTCTGTTCCTCCGGGTGCAGGCCCCAACGGTCTGGCATTATCGTCAGGCGCTGGAGTCCATGGCAGCACCTATTGATTTGGTCCTGTTAGCACGTGCACACATGAGACCACTGCAGAGGTTCCTATTGCAGAGGTGGTGGTGCAGCGTCACCCATTTCAGCTGGTTCTGCCCTGTCCAACATCAGTGAAGAGAGAGTTACAATGGTGGCTGCAACCAGAAAAGTAGATGGCAGGCATGCCCCTAGAGGCGCCCAGATTGATTCCTCTTATGATGGATGCCAGCCTGGTAGGGTGGGGAGCCCATTGCGAGTTCCAGATAGTGTAAGGTACCTGGATCCAAGAGGAGTTGACATGGCCTATCAAGAGGTTGGAGATGTGGGCTATTTTCTTGGGCCTGCAGATGTTTCACGGCATCCTGCGCGGGAAAGTTGTGAGTGTTAGCGGACAGTGCTGCCACAGTCGCCTACATAAACTGACAAGGAGGCACAGCTGGAGAGTGAGGTGGCTCAGTTGTTAGCATGGGTGGAAGGGAAAACGTGGTTCTCAGCAGTTCACATGGCTGGAAGGGAAAACGTGATAGTTGATTACTTCAGCTGGGTTCGAGTAGATCTTGGCAAGTGGACACTAAACGCGGAAGTGCTTGCATAGCTGGTTCACTGGTGTGGCCAACCAGTTATGGATCTCATGGTGACCTTCAAGTCTGTGAAGGCCAGTCAGTTTTTCAGCAGGCGTTGAGAGACCTTTGACATCTTGGTGCAACAGTGGCCCCGGACCGTTCTCCTCTGTCTTTCCTCCAAGGGTGCTGATCAGCCGGGTAGTACAGAGATCAAGGTTAGGTCATTCTAATTGCTTCCGATTGGCATACCAAGGCCTGCACAGCCAATCTCTCTCCTATGCCTGGCGGTGGACCGGCCATGGCGCCTTTTGGAACGGGAGAACCTGCTGATGCATGGGCTGCTCTGAATGCCTCAGGTGGATCGATTCTCGTTTATGGTCTGGCTATTGAAAGGGCGTGCTTGAAGAAGCGTGGCTACTTGGCTCAGGTGATCGCAATCCTATTGAAGGCACTCACTGTCCATCACTGGCATATGTTAAGATCTCACTTTGTTTTGGTCTGGTTTTGAACGATCAACTGTTGTGTGCTTTAATGAAAAGTCGTTCAGTATCAACACTATGAAGAATGGAAATAATCTCAATAGTTTCTTTGCAATTAAATCAGGAGCACTTGCTACTTATAAGAAGTTCTCAGACTTATTCCCGCTGTACCTTTCAGACTCACGTCTTAAAATGGTACTATGCCTTGTAGCATCAACGACCTTCAAGTTATTTTCCCCAGTGGAGCTGGTCTTTGGAAAGCTAATGTATAAACTAATATGACAGCTTTGATAGCTTCAACAAGATGCAAGGTGTAAAAGATACACTTAGCTTTCTGCTATTAGTCTCCTAGCTCCTCTGTCTCACAGACATATGCTGATCCTAACGCCTGTCCCAGGTACCGTGTATGCGTTTCACGCTATCTGTTTCCTCAGGGGATCTTATAATCAACTTTCTAGGAGTGCTGTATGAAACAGAAAATATATAGCATCAAACTCCACTCATAATATTTAGTGAATCCCATTCTACCCAACTAAGAGACAACAAGATTAAAATAAAAATTAAAACATGTCCGCCTACCTTGTATGCTGCCCGCGTTCAATAGTTACAAAACCCAAAACACGCTGCTGTTCAGTATCAGCTGTGCTCACCGTTAGGGTTAACAAACGCCGCGCATGCGAGGTGCTAGACTGAACACCACATTTAAATGGTCCGCCATCTCCACTGTAATTGGATCACTCACGACTCCTCCCCTAATCAATGCCTATTTCCTCTGGATCTCCCTATTTTTCTTTTCACTGACAGTCATCTGACTCCGCCTAATGCTCTTATGTCCGATCGCTAATTTCCCATCTGGGATCAGTCCTCCCTATATTCTACCCCTGTTACTATTCGATATTAAATAACTCCCCCTATAGTTAAAAGATGTTAGGTCAACTCACAGGTGACCTACGATCTTTTTCATTTGTTCTTTAAACCATTAATTAGTCTCCCTAATGTGACTAATTCATAAACAGGCTGCCCACTCGACTCTCGCATTCAGACCCAAAGGCACTACTGATTGTAGTCGATGGATCCATCTCTGTTCCCTTACCGTCAATGCATAATCCAGCGATCTACCCACCCTACCTTCCTCTACCAAGTCTATACATAGACAGCGTAGCTGTTCAGACACGTGGCCTTTTGACATACAATATTGCACTATTGGAGCTTCCTTAATTTTACATTTCAACCTGCTCCTGTGTTCCCGCATACGCGTTCGAAAGGGGCGTGTGGTTTTCCCCACATACGCCAACCCACAAGGACATATTATAACAAACCACTGAACTCGAATCACAGGTGGTACCAAATCGTAGAGGAACAGTTAATCCTCGATATTCAAACTTAGAGGCAGTTATAGTGACATCACATATTTCACAAGCTCCACATCACCTATGACCTGCGCGAGCTGTACTGATTCAACTACAGGGGGCAAGTTATGTTCTCTTTGCCACACTGGGACCCAGTCCTACGGGGACTGGGTCCCAGCGAACGCCTGTGGCAGACTCTGGATCACCACTTGGTCATCTTTGAACATGTTTGTGAAACACCATCAGTTGGATGTGCAAGCTGCAGGGGATGCAGCTTTTGGGCTGGCGGTTATTCGGGCTGGGCTCGTGGGTCCTTCCCGAATTTAGTATAGCTATAGTACATCCCACACATCTGGACTGGAGGGACAATAAGGAAGGTGAAATTAGGCCTTTCCTGCTAATTGGTTTTCCTTGAGGACTTCCAGTCCCGAAACTTAGCTCTGTTAGCGATCCTGATCCTGGAGTGATCCATCCTTTTAAGTTGGGGTCTGGGAATGATGAATCGCTTTTCTCACAGAGAGAAAAAAAAGAGAGAAAAGGGGGCGAGTGAGGATGTTCCGGAGTTCGGGAACGGTTGTATATAATTAGGGTATAGCGAGGTGCCCAGAGACGATGGGGATCGGATACCCATCATTTGGATTTTCTGAGGTAAGCATCTTTCATTCTTGTTGCAAAGAAGTGTGTTCTGCCTGTTTTTGTTCCGGGGGGGGGGGGGGGGGGTATGTTAAGAGGGAGTTTGCTGTTAGCACTATTTCTTATTTGTTGCTCTTTTGAGTCTGCTTTGTCAATAGAATACTGGGTGAGCTATATAGAAAAAAGTATTACTCCAATGCAAACTTCAGAACTCTAATCAAATAGTTGTTCCCGTCAATTACACACTTGACTCAAATAAAAGCAACAGGTCTCAGACTTTAAAGAGCTATGGTCTTCATTTGATATCGACCCCGTGTTCTACTTTGCATCAATGACCTATATGTTGCTTCATAATCAGCTTGTAACTTATGGCTTGTGACAGCTTATCAACGATAGTACTTATAAAAAGAGAGAATGAGTGCTTATCTTCAAATGCGCCCTTCAAGTGTGAGTCAAGTGTGTAATTGACGGGAACAACTATTTGATTAGAGTTCTGAAGTTTGCATTGGAGTAATACTTTTTTCTATATAGCTCAACCGTTATTTTACTCCGTAAGAATAGACCATATAGTAGTGTTGTGGCTAATAGAATACTGGGGGCTAGGATGTGGTGACAACTACCCAAGTATGCTGATGTCATAAGATTTGACATGCTCAGTCTCCAAGCTACTGGTGAAGCGTGAATACCCACACGTCAGGACTGGCTTGGAGGTCCTCAAGGAAAGCCAATTAGCAGGGAAGGCCTAATTTCACTTTTCTGGCAAAATTTAATGCAGATTTGCTGTTCAATTTTGTTCACTCATCGTAAATCTGAAGTGTTTTTACACGATACCAAACATCATGTGATTAAAAAAAAAAAGTACAGGTGTGCTGCAGTCACACTATTCTCTGCACGTGCAGAGCATATAACTGTCATTGCCTGCTTAATAGCATTGTTGTGTGACACATTGTTATATAGCTACACAACAAGTCTTGATACTTTTAGATCACACTTCGTAGATCCTCTACGTTGCAGCATACAGCACAAACACTGAACCATTATGCCAGGCCACTGCTTCTAAAGCTTAAAGGTATTGCAGAAAAACTGTCATGGATTTATAAACTGAGCAACTCTGCTCTAACACCTTCACCTGGCAGAAGGGTGCAGTTGTGTACTTTAAATGCTGTTGAATACCATTCTAAAACGGAAAGTGATGGTAACTCAAGTTAGAGGTGCTCAAACCCAGTCCTCAGGCCCTCGGAGATGTGAAAGCCCCGGGAGAAAATGTTTGCATTCTTAAGGCCAGAAATGGAAATTTTTCAAAGAACTGGAAAAAAAATATTTTTCTTTTAAAATGGTGTTGCTTTTCAAGGCATGATTTTTAAACTGTGACTACTACCTGTACATTCCTTTCACAATCTTTTTAATAAGTATCTAGTATGAACATTATAAAATGTTCATCTGTAATGCATTTCTACCCTCACACCTCCAGCCAGCTCCCTGCTTACTGTATCTCACTCAGATGGTATACTTCTGTCAGATTTTCTTTACCTCATGGCCCAGATAGTAAAGTAAGAAATAAAAATAAAATATTTCATTCAGAGATGGGAAGAATTTTGTTGCCAGCCAGTTCACACTGCTGCAGATCTGTTAAATCCCAGATACAAAGATGATGATAATAACATTTATTTATTTAGACAGATTTGTATGCCACCTTTTCCTTCAATCAATGTGGTCACGTCACAACACAATTGGAGGGTTACATTTAACATTGGGGTACGTGTGAACATTTAGACAGTACAGTTAAGTGACAGTATTAAGACAGTACAGTTGAGGTAACATATAACATAAAGGTATTTACTAACGTGGTGTGATGAATTTGTTCGTGTGGATGGGGTGTGTGTGTGTTAGTTGGCAGTGATGTTAGTATTGCTGTTTGGGTAAGGGATGTTGCTTGAGTGCTCATAGGTTTCTATAAATAACCATGTTTTGAGGTCTTTGCGGAAGTCTGTGAGGTCTTCTAAAGCTCTCGGGCTCATTGGTAGGGAGTTCCATATTGAGGATGCTAGTAGTGATGGTGCTCTTTTTGAGGTTGTTTGTTTGGTTTTGTGATAGCCTGCAGGGGTGCTGATCATGTTGTTGTTGTTGGTTCTTCTTGGTCTATTGCTGATGTCTCTTGTTATAATGTTTTGGAGTACGTCCGCTGAGAGATGTTGAATGACTCTGAAGATTATCATGATTGTTTTGTATTTAGCTCTTGCCACTATTGGGAGCCAGTGTAGTTGTAGGACGGGAGTGATGTGCTCCGTTCTTGGGGTGTCTGTAATGATGCATGCTGTAGTGTTTTGTACCATCTGTAGTGGGTGTAGTGTTTGGTGAGGAAGGCCTTGGTATAGTGAGTTTCCATAATCAAGCAGAGGTGTGATGAGTGCTTGACATACTGTTCGGAAGTGGTCTTGATGGAGCATTGGTTTGATTTGTCTGACTGTTTTCAGTCGATGATATGCCTTGTTCACAGTTTTGTTGATGTGAGATTTTAAGTTCAGAGCACTGTCTAGTGTTATGCCCAGATATTTAACTTCTTCTTTGACTATTATGTGTTTGTCTAGGATGCTTATGGTTTGTGGGGGTGTGAATGTGGAGTTCCCGGTGACAAACATTGCCTCAGTTTTGTCGTAGTTGACTGTTAAGTTGTTGTCTATGAGCCAGTCATTCATGTCTTCGAGGCATTTTGTTATTGGTGTGGTATTTAGTGCCAATAAGTTGACTGGAGCATACATCATGATGTCGTCAGCATAAATGTGGTAGCATAGATTATGGTTCTTGATGATGTTGCATATGGGCTGTATGTAGATGTTAAAGAGCATTGAAGATAGGGCTGAGCCTTGAGGCATTCCCTGCGTGACGGGAAATTGTAGGGATTTCTTTTGATCGCATTTGACTTGTTGCATTCGCCCTTCCAGGTATGATGTAAACCACTTTAGGGTATTGCATAGTCCTATCTGTTGTAGGCGTTGCAGTAGCTTAGGGTGTGACATGGTATCGAAGGCCGCCAAGATATCCATGAACACTAGGAGGAAGCCGTTCTTTATGTTGTCAATGCCTCTTAGGAGATTTTCAAAGAGGGAGGTGAGTAGTGTTTTCATGCCGTGTTGGAGCTTGAATCCGTGCTGATGTACGTCCAGAGGGGCATTGATATCTATATGGTCCTGAAGTTGTCTTTGGCCTGCTTTTTCCACGACTTTAGCAAGGAATGGCAGGCTAGAGATGGAACGGTATGATTTTGGTTCGGATGGGCTCAGATTGCTATTTTTAATTATTGGTCGTATCATTGCATGCTTTAGGGATTGCGGCATGTATCCTTGTTGGAGTGAATCCTTGACGATTTTATGAATGTGATGAGAGAGCTGGCTTTTTGTGGCTTTGATCCATGACACTGGGCATGGGTCTGATGGTGAAGTTGTTGTGTTTAGACCAGATATAATGTCTTCTACTTGCTGTTCTGTTGGTATGTTGAAGCTCTCCCATGTTTGATGTTTCTTCTTTATCGTGTGATCATTTGTTTGTTGTGAGGCAGAGTTTGTTTGGCTTGTGTTTTTTGACTTCATGTAGTCTGCATATTTTTGTGGGTCAAGATGGTTGGTGCTTTGTTGTGTGTCATCCTTAGTGAGCTTTTGGATAATGCTAAAAAGTTCTCTTGGTCTATTGATAGATTTCATGATTAGGTTGGTATGGTGGTGGTGGTTGCGTTCATTTATTAGATTGTTATACTCCCGCTGTTTGTCTCTGTATTGTGTTAGGAAGTTATGTGACTTGTTCTGTCTCCATTTTCGTTCTAGTCGTCTTAGTGTGCGCTTTGCCACTCTTATTTCTTGTGAATACCATGGTTCATTGTTGGTTGGGGCAGATGCTGCATTAGCTATTATTGTGTTCCATTCTTCTATATTAAGATCTAGGGTGTCTTCTTCCTGATGAAGTCGTGGATTGATTTCATTGATGAATGAGTCTCTGTCAAATGTTTTGAACCGTCTGATTATTCTTTCATCTTCTTTGCGTTGGGCGGGGTTATTCAGGGTCATGGTGAATTCAATTACATGGTGGTCTGACCAGGGGACTGGGGTTATTATCGGTTTTGTAGTTTTGTTCTGTTCCATCAATTGTGTTACAGAAACCTGTAAATACACAACCCCAAACAGGGCAGAAAACCAAAAAATTAAAAAAGAAAAAAAGAAGAAAAATTATTCAAAATTATTTCTAATAAAGTATTAATCAAAAAATCAAAAAATGGGCGTTAGACTTAGACCAAAACTGCACACCAGCCAAAAAAGAAGCTCACCCATTTGGCCCCTTGAGGAGATTTTGAAAACATAGTTGGGGCCACCAATTGTGTTGGCATGAATATCATGTCCGGAGTTGTACCATGTTTGTGTGTTGGGGCGTTAATTGTCTGGCAGTATTTTAGTGACTCCATGGCTTTTAAGAATGTTGCAGTTTCTCTGGTGGGTGCGGATGTTAGGTTGTAGTCTCCTAGTACAACTAGAGGTTTGTGTCTTCTGTTGTGTGCACATATCGTTTCAGTTACTGTGGATAGGTGTTCAGTTGTGGTTCCAGGTGGTCTGTATGTGAGGGAGATGGTTAGGTATTTGTTGGCTATAGTGAGTGTGTTGGATTCGATTGTGTTAGTGGAGGCTATTGTTTTGAATCTGAATTCCTTTTTGGTGAGTATTACCGTAGTACTCCTCCTCCTCTCTTTTATGCTCAGATGCAGTTGAATGCTGAGTATCCTATTGGGGTTACTTGATTTAATATGACCTGGTCTGAGTCGTCTAGCCAGGTCTCAGTGATATATGTTATATCAAGCTTCTTCTCTTGGATTAGGTCAAGGATAGTATTTGGTTTGTTCCTGATAGATCTGGCGTTTAGTAGAGCACATCTGATGTTTGTTGATATGATTGGGTTTATATGTCTATTATTTGTGAGGTGAGAGGGTGTGTTATGTGTGTTCCTGTATGGTTTATGAGCTGTGTTCTTTGCTTGTTGGCGTTCTTTGTGTATGTGTGATGGTGGTGTGCATATAGATTGGGTGGTATGTAGGTTTATCAGGGGTATTTGTTTAGTCTGATGCTGTATGTGCAGAGGGCAGACATGTGGAGGAATGTGAGGTAGGCCATAAAGTAGTGGGTAGTGGAGTGCATTTTATAACGTGTATTTGCTGACCTGGGTTGTAGTTTATTGAGTGGGGTAGTAGGTTTGTGTAACGTGAGTTGTTTATGAACCAGACTATGCAAATTGTTATTAGACTATGCAAATTGGATAGCAAGTTCTATGCCATTGATCTACAAACAGTTGATTGCCCAGACAAGGTATCAGTATTAAATTCTAAGCAATTAATCTACAAGCAGTTGATCAGTTTACAAGCAATTGGTTGTTGAGGCAAAGGTCTGTGCAGTTAGTCTACAAGCAGTTGGTTGTTAAGGCAGGTTCTATGCAATTAATCTACAAGCAGGTGATTGCCCAGGCAAGTTACCAGTGTTATTTGATGCAAGCAATGGATTGACCAAGCAGAACAAGTGAGCAGACTTAACTTACGATCGGTGATTTGTCTATTCAAGGTAAGGCAGCGGATTTAACTTCGATGGATGATGGTTTGAGACGCTGTTATTTGTCCGCTGCTTGGTCTGCGCCTAAGGGCCACGCCAAAGGACCCTCTGGCGAGGCCTTCAGGCGCAGGCCCTCCGGCGCGGGTCTGCCTGGCGGCGGTGCTTTTTAGTTGCTGGTTTCTCTTCCTCCACAGCCCCGATTGGGCTGGAGTCCCTGAACGGGAGGGCTTGCCAGCCTGCTCACGTGCTCTACCCCGATCGGGAGAGCCTGCTGATGGCCGTGGGTTCCTTTTGCTTTTCCCGCCGGCGGCGGCGCTTTATAGTTGCTGGTTGCTCCTCCTCCCACAGCCCCGATTGGGCTGGAGTCCCTGAGCGGGAGGGCTTGCCGGCCCGCTCAGGAGCTCTACCCCGACCGGGGGAGCCTGATGATGGCCGTGGGTTCCTTTTTTGATGAGTCCCTGGGGTTGGATCCCAAGGTGATGAACTGGATCAGAAATTGGTTGACTGAAAGACAACAGAAGGGGATGTTAAACAGAACTCACTCTGAGAGGAAGGTGATTAGTGGCGTGCTCCAGAAATCGGTCCTGGGATTGGTATTGTTCAATGTATTGATGAGTGATGTTGCCGAAGGACTGAATGGAAAAGTCTGTCTTTTTGAAGATGACAGGAAACTTTGCAACAGAGTGGACTCTCCCGAGGGAGTGGATAACACGAGGAAAGATCTACAAAAGCTGGACAAATGGTCTAATGCTTCGCAGTTAAGATTTAATGCAAGGAAGTGCAGTGTCATGCACTTGGGATGCAGAAATCCAAGGGAATTGTATGCGATAAGGGGGAAAAAGTTGGTCTGCACAGACCTGGAGAAGGACCTTGGAGTGATTGTTTCTGATGATCTCAAGGTGGCGAAACATTATGACAAGGCGGTGGCCAAAGTCAGAAGGATGCTGGGTTGCATACAGGGAGGAATTACCAGCAGAAAGGAAGAGGTATGAATGCCACTGTACAAGTCCCTGGTGAGGCCTCATTTGGAATATTTATGTTCAGTTTTGGAGACCATATCTCTCAAAGCATATAAAGACTGAAAATGGTTCAGTGGAAGGTGACCAAAATGATTTGGAGCCTGTGCCAGAAATCGTATGAGAAGAGAATTGAAGACCTAAATATGTATACACTAGAGGAGAGGAGGGACAGGGGAGATATGTTTTTTAGTGCTGTCAAGTTGGTGCTGATTCCTAGCAACCCAGCTGCCTCTGGGTTTTCCTGGCAATGTATCACCAGAAGTAGATTGCCAGGCCTTTTCTTCTGAGGCAATGGAGGGTAAAGTGACCTGCCCAAAGTCACAAGGAGTGCCATTGGGATTCAAACTCTTGATCTTCTGGGTACTAAGCAGTCGCTCTAACCGCTAGGCTGCTACTCTCCTCTAGTCATGAGACTTCCTATTTCTTCTACTCTTCATTTGATCAGGCTGATTTATAGACCTTGCTTTTCTGCTGAGACCAAGTTTAATTAAAATCCTTCTAAGTTACTGAAACCTGTTCTACCAGCGCTATGTCCAGTATATAAGACTTCAGTGATCACATCCCCTGTGGAAAAAAAAGTTTAAACAAACTGCTGCAAATGGTTATTGCAGTATCCTATTGCCTAAAAGTGCATGTTCTCTAGTGAATGAGGGCCTAAGGACTAGGAGTGGGTTTTCTTTTTTTTTTTATTAAGTTCTTTTTGTGTCCACAGGAAAGAAGCTTAGGGGCATGCTTACTAAAGGGCATTAGCTGCTGCTGCAGAGCTAATGTAGATTTATTGCCCAGCATCTACATTTCAGGCAGTGGACCCAAGGGGGGAGGAGGTATCAGGGCAGGCAACAGGCATTCCTATTTTTGGCAGCCACCATCCCCATCAGGAACTGTCTGAGAGGGATTGGTGCACCCCCTAAGATCAATACCCTGGTTAGTTAAGTCAAGCCCCTGCAACCTCACCATTCCCAATCTTTGAAAACAAACCTGGCTAGCGAGTCGGGCCTCCAACCCCCCTTCTCCCCTCCCCTTAAAACCACTAAATCTGTGGTTCCTAAACTTGGGATCAGGACTTCGAATTGGGTCTGATATAAACAAATGTGATATGTTGTTTTTACAATGTAATATAATTTTTGTATTCCACTCATCTAGTACTGTGTAATATAATTTTGTATGTAATGACTTTCTGACTCCCTGTGTTGTATGTCTGCATCCTGGAAGGAGAGACTACGTGGCTAGTAACACGTAGCCTGTCACAGGTGCAGAAGTGCAAGAAGTGGAGTGAGACAGTATTAACCAATGAGTTATAGACATGCTGGAAGAGGGAGAGGACATAGTGTAGTATGTAATGACTTTCTGACTCCCTTTGCTGTATGTCTGCATCCTGGGAGGAGAGGAGACTATGCAGCTAGTAACACGTAGCCTGTCGCAGGTGCCGAAGAAGTGGAGTGAGACAGTATTAACCAATGAGTTAGACATGCTGGAAGAGGGAGAGGACATAGTGCACTATAAAAGAACTGTGAAACAGAGGATAAATGTCTTCTCAGTCAGGCACCATTCTTGCAAGAATGTAATTAAAGTAACCCTTTGCTTCACTGAAGAGTCTGTTATTGTATGAAAAGTTATGTTTTATTACAGGTTGCATGATCAGTGGATTGGGGTCACAGAAACATGGCCATTTTCCCATCTTTCTGGACTTTCACTGTGACTTATGCCAAATCACCAGTTGGCATGTGGCCTGTGAGCCAGTGAACATTCAGAAGCCCCTCCTGGGTAAACTTCCTGTTAGGCTGAAAACCCTTGCTGAGTACTGGGGTCTGTAAGCACACACTGTACGCTGATACAAGGGACCCTGTGCTGACTGCTACTGCTGTTGCCACACCTTCCTGCTTGAGATGAATGGAGGGAGGGGAAAGAGGCTGGAGAACTACCAATTTGATTTCATCATCTGGCGTCATGTGAATTTTCAGTTGTTGAAATGGGATCATATGGGATAAAAGTTTGAAAAGCACTGCACTAAATTCTTGCTAGTCAGCTGTCCCCCTCCCACCCATTAACTTCAAAAAGTCGTGGTGGCCAGCAGGGGCAGGAGTGGTCCTCTCCACTCCTGCCTCTATTGTTGTGACTGCACAAAATGACCGTGAGATGCGAGGGGATAGCCTGCAAGATCGGCACCATATTTGTGAGTACCATTGAAGAGGCCAGGAGAGGGAGGGTTGCTCCTGTTCCTGTTGACCACTAGACCACCAAGAGTTTTAAGGGAATTGGTGGTGGTGGGGGTCCTTTTAGGGCAGCTTACTAACAGGGATTTAGTGGTTTTAAAGGTGGAGGGGGATGTTTTGGGGGCCCGACTGGCTAAGTGGGTTTGTTGTTAAAGATCAGGAGGGGAAGTTTGCAGAGGCCCAACTGACTAGCCAAGAAACAGGTCTTAGGGGGTGCACCGATTTTCTTCCTTCCATCCCTCATCCATACAGTTCCTGATGGGGATTGGTGCTGAAAGGGGGGGAGGATATATACAGGGTGGCCCAAAAAAAGTGAGAACATCTTGTAAATTAAAAGCTTAAATAGTTTACTTATTTACCTTTTTTTTTTTAGCTATATAACGTCTTTATTTCAACAATTTCCGGTCGCCATTTTTTTTTTTTTTTTAAAATTTGTCAATCGTTTACATCTGTCTTTTTGAATTTTTAAATAACTTATATTCTACGAGATGTTCTGACTTTTTTGGGCCACCCCTGTGTGTGTGTGTATAAATATTTATTTATTTTTTATGTTGTTGGTGCTGTAGATCTGTGCATCTTTGGCATAGGCATATTGTCACCTGGAGGAGGGAATGGCAGCGATCAAGGGGACAGAACTAGTGAGAGTACTGCCCTCTCGATTGCTACCTGTCCTCCTGCAGAGATTCATGATGCCATACCTGCATTGGCAGGCACCGTGGGACTTCCCACTCTACTTCCTGACGCAGGGATTGTGGGTCTCTGCAGTAAGTACATGACCTCTGCAGGGAGAAAGCTGGGAACACCCTGCAGATACTGTGGTTTTTTTGGATTTACTGTGGCCTTTTGCAGCTTTTGCACTGCGGTTTAGTATACATGCACCTTAAAGAACCAGGTGCTTAACCATTTGATGAATATTAGGAAAAAAACCATTTGGTGGAAAGTACACTGATGGATGTTTCCCATTTCTATGCTACACAAGTATCATTTTAGGAGACTGAAGTTAGTTTGTTTTTTTTCATTTTTTTTAATAGTTTATTAAACCAACATACAACCCTCCGGGCACTGTGGGAACACTTACATAGCACCGGGAGAAAACAGATTACAGTAACTTCACACACATTTTAATTTTTTCTTTTGAAAACAAACCTACCCCCTAGCCATAGCTGGACATTGTACACACACACACATGTTCACAGGTACACTTCCTCGTGTTGAAGTTTTTGGGTGTTAAGAATTCCCCTAGTTTCCAACAAGTATCACCCGTTAACTCCCCCGCTCAATCCCCACCTACTAAAGGGTCAAAGCTCATTTTGTGTCTGGGATAACGTGTTAATATAGCATTCCCAGATTGCCAGGAATGTCTCCTGTTTCTGGCCGTTTCCCCTTGCATCCTGACGTTCCATAAGCATTAATTGATGGAAGCAGTTCCTCCACTCCCAGAAGGAGGGTGGACCAGGGCCTCTCCATTTCTTAAGAATGGGTTGCTTAGCCACTACACAAACTTTGTGGATTAGTATCCTAGCCATCGCCCCTAGGGATAAGAGAGGTCAGTTGATCCAACATTACAAAGTTTCCTGTCCATTCCACCCGTTGCCCGACTAAGGAGATCATATACTTCTGGATACCCCTCCTATACTTCTGAATTTCCCTGCACACCCACCACATATGGCCCAAATCCGCCAGTGGTGTCAGGACACCATGGACAGCCACCAATCTTTGATATTCTACTACATAGCGCACATCATGGAGAGAAGTGGGCACAACACACTGCTCAAAATTGCAACTCCCGTAGTCACTCTGATTGCACTAAGCCCGCAAAGTAATGCTTCCTGATCTGCACCCGGGGCCACCGATAGCTCCAGTTGTATCTTCCAGCACCGCTTGATTCCCTGATAATCCACAGTGGTAGACCAGTCCTCCAGCCGGCCCACATGTTTGGAAATGGTTGGACAAGATTGTTCCCCCTGATCAAAGAATTTTAAAATATGTGCAGACGTCTCTGCCTTCAGCACTTATCGTGGAAGAGACCTTACATAGTGCTGTAGTTGGAGAAGTATGCATTCCCCAGTTCGTGTTCATCCTGTATGTCCTGAAGTGTTTTACACGTTCCTGACACATCCACCACATGACCTATGTTACGCAACTCCTTTACTGCCCACTCTCAAAGTGCCTGAGTCTGTTCCAGGTAAAAAGGTTATATTCTCCAGGACCAAGCAGGAAGTCAGTCCTCACATATGGGTGACGTCGGCGCCGACGGAGCCCTCGCAGAGCAATTTTTCCCCAGCTTTCAAAGAAAGCCTTTGGGAATTGCAGCGCGCATGCGCGGTCTCCTTCCCGCCCAAGGGTGCCATCTTAGCCAGTCTTCTTTTTTCCGCGGAGCCCTACAGACGTACCCGTCGTGTCCCCGCTGAAAAAGTTGATTTTAGTGATTTATTTCTCTTTTTTCCTTCGGTTCGACGCCGGTCTTTTTCCTGCCCGGACTCGCGACGCCGTTGCGAGTCCTTCTCTTATTTTTCGGTTTTTCTGATTTTTGGTCAGTTTCGTTTTTCGGTTTTTCGCTGGCAGCCCGGTCCTTTGACCTTGCAGGGGCCCTTTTTCCCCCGATGGCTGCCAGTGGTTTCAAGCGGTGTGTTCAGTGTGACAGAAATATGTCACTCACTGACACACACGATAATTGCCTCCGCTGCCTGGGCCCGGATCACGAAGAACTGATCTGTGGGGCCTGTGGCAAAATGTCCTCCAAAGCGTTGCGGAGTCGGCGGCACCAGCGGGAAAGAATCTTCGCTGACCCCGGCCGTACCCGGACCTCGTCGGAGGCCTCGGCGTCCAGAGGTTCCAGCTCTGACCATCGCCGAAGCTCCTCCGACAGGGGTTCTCCCTCCGGGGACCATCGACGGAAGGTAAAACCCGCGAGGGCGGCGTCGGTGGACGCTCCTGGCTCCGCGAGGGCCAGGTCGCATAGCCCCGATAGCCGTCCCGGGTCTTTGGAGAAGGAGCACCTCCCGAAGCGACCTCGTCTGGAGTCGGAGTTGCCTGCTCGGGTAAGTCCTGTAGTCCTCCTGGACTCGCCTCCGAGAGGTCCGACGTCGGGCCCGATGCCGTCGGGGCCCGAGTCGGGGGCTGCTGGGTCACCTGAGGTCGGACTCAGGTTGACGGCCTTGGAGAGCAGACTATCTGCCTTCATGGACCAGCAGCGGGCACTGATCGCTAGCCTTGCTGGCGCCACTGCCCCGACTGCCGGGACGTCGACGTCTAAGTCGACCCCCGAGACCGAGCCGATCCTCGAGTCCATGCGAACTCGAGTCGATCCTCGGTCGAGGTCACCCTCGGCCTCCCGTTCGGGACCGAGGTCGTCGACGCCGACTCCCTCGGTGTCGGGGCGGCTGACGCCTCCGCCTGCCCGAGCCGACCCCACCGATTCCTCCTCGGAGTCGGCCTGGGAGTCTGAAGAGGAAGAGTCACCTGATTCGTTTCGGACTCGGTGTGTCCCCTCGGACTCACCTGAGTCCGAACCTCGGAAGCAGTCCCCTCCGGAGGATGCCCGGTTCTCGGACTTCGTCAGGGATATGGCCAAGGCTTTGGCCTTCCCTGCGGATCCCGAGGAGGAGCCTCGAGCCGAAGAGCTCGACGCCCTTCAGTATGACTCTCCCGCCAGGGAACACTTTACTGTACCGGTTCCTCCCATGCTGGAACGACTACTCTTCCGCATGTGGGAGAGTCCGGCCTCGTCGCCGGTATTAAGCAAGCGGGTCGATTCCATCTATCGAGTCCGCAAGAGTCCTGGCTTCCAAAAAGCACAGCTGCCGCACCATTCCATGGTAGTGGAATCGGCCATGCATAGGCTTAAGAGCCAAAAGATGCACTCCTCGGTGCCTCCTGGCAGGGAGGCCCGTAACCTGGATGACCTTGGTAAGAAGTGTTTCCAGGGCTCTATGCTTGCTTGTCGTGTCCAGACCTACCAGCTCTACATGGGCATGTATCTCCGAGACCTGGCTAAAGAGATAGCCGGATTCTCCGCTGGACTGTCCGAGGAACCTTTGCGGAGGTTCCTGGCCTTGACAACTGGTATTCGGGAATGCTCCAAATTCATGTCCCGAGCAGCCTATGATGGCTTTGAAGCATCGGCTCGAGTGGCCGCAGCCGGCATCGGTGCCCGCCGACAGGCTTGGCTTCAGTCGTCTGACCTTGAACCCTGGGTGCAGGACAAGTTGGTCGATGTCCCCTGCCGAGGTGAAAACCTCTTTGGCAAGCCCATGGCTGAAAAGGCTGCACAAATCGAGACGGAGACTCTCACCAGGACTAGGCTTTCTAGGAAGACCTCCGCCCCTTCCCAGAAAAAGAAGGGCTCGGGAAAGAAGTCCTTTTACCCGAGAAAGGCGGCTGCCTATAAACACTACCCTCAATATCAGGCCTCCGCAGCTCCCCAACAGGACCAGCAGGCCAAGGGACGGGGTAACGGGTCCCGTAGGCAGCAAGCCCCCAAGCCTGCACCACCAGCCCCTGCTCAGCAGGGTGGGGGTTTTTGACTTCATCAGCATAGCCTCTCCCCCTCAGCTGGCTCCTCCCAGCACCGGAGGCCGGCTGGTTCACTTCGCCCACAGGTGGTCCAACATCACTTCAGATGCCTGGGTGCTTCAAGTCGTAAGAGAAGGCTATCTTCTCCACTTCCACCAGGTCCCTCCCTCTTATTTCCCGGGAGAACCTCCACGACTCCCTCTGCACAGGGACTTACTCCTTCAGGAGTTAGCAAGTCTTCTTCAGGAACAGACTGTGGAACCGGTGCCCCACCACCTGAGAGGTCAAGGCTTTTATTCCAGGTATTTCCTAATACCAAAAAGGACAGGAGGCCTCAGACCCATCCTGGACTTGCGCAATCTCAACAAGTTCCTCGTGCGGGAAAAGTTCAAGATGCTTACCCTTGGAATCCTTCTGCCCTACCTCCAGCAGGGAGATTGGCTATGCTCCTTGGATCTAAAGGATGCCTACACGCACATCCTCATCCACCCAAGCCACCGCCAATACCTAAGGTTTGTGGTGGCAGGAAATCATTACCAGTACAGAGTACTGCCCTTTGGCCTATCCTCCACACCGCGGGTCTTCACAAAATGTCTCGCGGTGGTGGCGGCCTATCTCCGGCTTCACGGCCTCTATGTCTTTCCGTACCTCGACGACTGGCTCATCAGAGCATCGTCCTCTCCGGAAGTCACCAATGCTACACACCGCACGGTGACTCTTCTGCAGTACTTGGGCTTTGTCATAAACTTCGCAAAGTCCACTTTGCTCCCCTCACAGGATCTCGAGTTCATCGGCGCAAGACTGCACACTCCTCAGGCGCGAGCTTTCCTGCCTCTCGACAGGGCTCAACGGCTCATGGACCTAGCCGGCCGTTTTCGCAGCCAGTCTCTGGTCTCCGCCAGGCGCTTCCTGAGACTACTCGGCCATATGGCTTCCACCGTCCACGTGACCCCCAATGCCCGCCTGAATATGCGGCCTGCTCAATGGTGCCTTCGCAAGCAGTGGCAACAAGCCACCGGCGGACTAGCCGACTTAGTGCGCATCTCCGGGCCGCTGGCCTCTTCTCTACAGTGGTGGCTTCATCGGCCGAACCTGGTGCTCGGAATGCCTTTTCAGTCACCTCAGCCGGCTCAAGTGCTGACGACCGATGCTTCCCTCCTGGGTTGGGGAGCACATTGCCAAGGGGCATGTACTCAAGGTCTCTGGACTGCGTGGGAGTCTGCTCAGCAGATCAACTTCCTGGAGCTCAGAGCAATCCGTCTGGCGCTCAAGGCTTTCTCCCACCTGACTTCTCACCAGTCCGTCCTTGTCCAGACGGACAATCAAGTTGCCATGTTCTACGTGAACAAACAGGGGGGCACGGGCTCCTTCCTTCTCTGCCGAGAAGCTCAGAAGCTCTGCTCTTGGGCCGTCAGTCACGGCATTCTTCTCAAGGCAGTTTATCTCCCAGGCCAAGAAAATTGCCTGGCGGACAAACTCAGCAGGATACTCCAGCCGCACGAGTGGCGTCTGGATCCCTTGGTAGTTCAGAAACTTTTTCTGAAGTGGGGACTCCCCACGATGGATCTCTTTGCCAGTCCTCTCAACCGGCAACTTCCTCGCTTCTGCTCTCGTCAGCCACATCCCCTTCGAGTAGCGGCAGATGCTTTTCTACTCTCATGGTCGGAGAGCCTTCTGTATGCTTTTCCTTCCATCCCGCTAGTCTCTCGAACTCTTTTCAAGGTTCTCCGAGACAAAGCTTCCATGATCCTGGTGGCTCCTCGCTGGCCCAGACAGCCGTGGTTTCCACTCCTGCTGCAATTAGCGGTAGCGGATCTGTTCCCTCTGGGGTTTCAACCGGATCTCCTAACACAGGATCAGGGGTCCCTGCTACACCCCAACCTCAGATCTCTCAATCTAATGGCCTGGCTGCTGAAAGGGTAGTCCTTGCTCCCCTTCTCCTGCCGGCAGAGGTGGAAGAGGTCGTCCTAGCTTCTCGGCGACCTTCTACCCGCAAATGCTACGCCCTTAAATGGCGTCGCTTTTCCGTTTGGTGTGCCCAGCAGTCTCAGGATCCCTTCTCCTGCTCTGTGTCGGTGATCTTGCAGTACTTGCTCTACCTCTCTAATCTGGGACTTAAGTCCAACTCCGTCAAAGTTCACCTCAGTGCTCTTTCAGCACATCATGTGCCGGTGGACGGCAGACCTCTTTCCAGCGACCCTCTCGTAGCGAGGTTTCTCCGAGGTCTCCTTCTACTTAAACCACCTCTGCGCCCGCCAGCTCCTGACTGGGATCTGAATGTGGTTTTACAGCGGATCACCTGTCCGCCTTTTGAACCTATGGCTACTTGTTCTCTCCGTTTCCTTTCTTGGAAAACTTTATTCCTGATAGCCCTCACTTCCGCTAGACGCGTAAGTGAATTGCAGGCCCTCGTGTCTGATCCCCCTTACACTCGGTTCTACAAAAATAGGGTAGTCCTACGGACTCACCCAAAATTTCTTCCAAAAGTGGTCTCCCCTTTTCACATCAATCAGGAGGTGGTACTTCCGACCTTCTTTCCCAGGCCACACTCCAGCCGAGCTGAAATGGTCCTACATACCCTGGACTGTAGAAGGGCATTGAACTTCTACCTTGACCGTACGCGGGAGCACCGTAAAGCGGCTCAGCTTTTTGTGTCTTTTGACCCCAATAAATTGGGGCTCCCGGTCTCCAAGCGTACTCTGTCCATCTGGGTTGCTGATTGTATCGCTTGGGCTTATGGGGCAGCCGGACTCTCGTTAGAAAGTCGAGTCACGGCTCATTGTGTTCGGGCGAAGGCTACGTCAGTGGCTTACCTCCGCTCTGTTCCGCTGGCAGACATCTGCCGGGCCGCTACTTGGTCTTCGAGCCAGACTTTTGCGGTCCATTACTGTCTCGAGAGGGAGTCCCGCAGGGACAGTGCTTTCGGACAGGCAGTCTTCCGAAATCTCTTCGAGGTTTGAGCAACTCCTACCCTCCATCCCGGATGGGGGCTACCGGTGGGTAATAATTCAGTGAAGATTCCTTCCTTCGGTGCTGCTGAGCTAGAGGGAGCTCATTTTTGTGCTTAGGGTCTCCGGTAGCCTTAAGCTTGGGAGTCCCATATGTGAGGACTGACTTCCTGCTTGGTCCTGGAGAAAGCGTAGTTACTCACCTGTAACAGGTGTTCTCCAGGAGCAGCAGGAATCAGTCCTCACAACCCTCCCTCCTCCCCTTGGAGTTGCAATCATCTGCTTAAGGTTTTTTTGCAAATTTTTATGCTGTCTTTTAGCTATGTCATCAGACTGGCTAAGATGGCACCCTTGGGCGGGAAGGAGACCGCGCATGCGCGCTGCAATTCCGAAAGGCTTTCTTTGAAAGCTGGGGAAAAATTGCTCCGCGAGGGCTCCGTCGGCGCCGATGTCACCCATATGTGAGGACTGATTCCTGCTGCTCCTGGAGAACACCTGTTACAGGTGAGTAACTACGCTTTCCCAACTAGAGGCTGCTGCTGGGATCTGATAGTGGACACAACAATGCCACTCTCCTTATTGGTTCGATCAAGAGACTCTGTTTTATTCTCAGTGGTAAGTCTTTATTTTCCATGTGTAACACGACTAATAGGGAATCTGGGGAGACGAAAGCTTCCTCCATCACACGTGGCATGAACACCTCTGTATACCCAAAACAGTCACACAGATGGCTTAATTGACATGCTTGGGCATATTGGGCACTATCTGGTAGACACCCCCCCCCCTTCTGTCTCCAGGATCCATGCAAAGATGTCAGTGTTATTCTTGCCTTTTTCCCCCACCATAAGAAACTACATGTGTCTTGTTCAATCAAAACAATATCCTTCGACAGGGGACCGAACGGCAAAGTTTGTAACATATTTTTGGAAAGAGCACCATCCAAAATGCGACTACTCACCCAGCTAACGACAAGAGTAATGGAGCCCAGCCTGCATCTGAGTCTGTACTTGCTGTAGGACCCTGGTCCAATTCCACCTGTACAACAAATGCGGGTTACTAGTTAACTGGATCTGTAAATATGTAAAGGCTACATCTGCCCATCTCAAAGGGAAAGTCTCTCTCCATTTCGTCGTCAGCTGTACTGCAGTCTCCCCAAAGGCTTCAAATTCTACCAGCACTCGTGGCAATGCCAACCTTGGTGACATCAGATGGATTAACATGTTGTCCGCGAAGGCAAATATTTTAAATTTCCGACTGTCTGATCTGAATTCCTGGTGTCTCCTTGCATTCTACCAGCCTGCGCACCAACAGGTCCAGTGATAGAATGAATAGTAGCAGAGAGAGCAGGCAACCCGGCCGTGTCCCCTGCTCTATTCCAAAAATTTGAGATAACATCCCGTTGACTACCACTGCTGCCGTGGTCCGGGAGTAAAATAATTGTATCATCTGTACAAACTGATCTCCTAGGCCGTAATGGGGCAGAAGATGAAAAAGGTAGTTCCACCCCACTCTATCAAAAGCCTTTTCAGCTTCAAAACTCACTGGTATAGATGGAATCTGGTGCTCATGGACCCATTCAAGAGATGCTATGATCTTCCACAAGTTTTGTGAGTCATAATGGCCTCTCACAAAACCCACTTGGGACTCCTATATCAAACTCGACAGCAGAGGTGCCAAACGGTCCACCAGGAGTTTTGCAAAATAGTGATGTGTGCTGTTATCCCTCCCCATTTCAAGTGACCGTGTTCCATGTGCTACATCTCCAAGGATGGGGGGGGGGGGCGCTACCAAATCCTGCACAAGCTTATACAATTCAGCATTGTACCCATCTGGGCCAGGTGCCTTACAGCACTTGGCTGCCCGTATAACCTGCTGTATCTCTTTTGCCAATATCTGTGCTCCCAGCATCTCCCTTTGTTGGGCTGTTGCAGCAGGTGCCGCTTCTCCAAGTAGTTGGCTGTTCACCCTAGGGAAAGGGATTACCTTGTGTACAGGGTTTGATAAAATTCTTGACATTTGTGCTATCCCTGCCGTCTCCTTGTGAAGCTTGCCAGTTGCATCCCACAGCGCAGCTATTGTTCGTGACCCCCTACCCCCCTTTAAGACAGTGAGCCAAAAGCCATCCCAGTTTGTCTCTGTAATGGTAAAGTTGATATGTAAAATGCAAGGGACTTTCTAGCTCTCTGGTGAAAAGTCTCATTCAGAGCAACCTGTGTTTCTAAAAGTCGAGCCCTTCTTGCTACTGTTGGGCAGCAGGCATGCTGTTTCCTTTCCAAAACCATCTATTTTTTCCAATAGAACCACCTGGGCATTGAGCAGGCGGTGCTGTCAGTCAACATATGCTATTATATCGTCCCGGAGGACTCTTTTGCTGCTTCCCAAAACAATTCTCTTTATGTTGCTCATTGTTAATGGAGTAAGCCTGCCAGCAGTCCTGAATATACCCTTGAAATTGTTTGTCCTTGTATAGTTCCAGCGGAAAATGCCACAGCCGAGGACAGGGTAAATGTACCTACCAGGCAAGGTCAACCACAGTGGTGTATGATCAGAAATTTTGTTCTGTCTGATCTGTGCCACCTCCACTTGAGAGAAGAGGGGTTCTGAAAACAAGTAATTGATAAGGGCGCTAGACCTGTGGGCCCTAGACCGATGGGTGTAATCTTGGACTATGGGATGAAGGAGGCACCAAGGGTCGACTAAATGCAAGCGCCTTTTAAGACCACGTAGAAGGTGTGTGATACCTCCCTGCACTAAGGACCTCATAAAGGTTGCCATCCTCTGGCAGCTGTTCTATATTGGAGGCTAGCTGCGTATAGTGCAGGATGTCTGGTGAATTTGGGCCATACACATTACAGAGGATAATAGGTTTCCCCTCCAATTCTCCCTTCAAAATAAAAAAGCAACCAGTATCTCACCAGTATATATATAAAAAGGACCTTCTTATGAATCAGGATAGCCACCCCCTCCTTTCTTCCCCTGTGCAGGGACACCAAATGCTTGACCCACCCAGTCTCTTCAGTTTTGCGTGCTCTTCTGCGGTTTGGTGTGATTCCTGCAAAAAAGGTTATATCACACTGATGGTCTACCTAAGGCATGTAAAATTGTATAGTGTTGAATGGGTGAGCCCAGCCCACAGACATTCCACAATATGATTCTCAGCTTACTTTTCAGTTCAGAGCCTTCCCCCTTATGGGCCTAGTAATCATATCTCAGGCTCCCCCAGCCTAAGGTCCCTCAGGGCTGGCTCAAAGCAGAAACCCCAGCCTTGCCCTCCCTCCCCCCACTGACACTGTCCCCAGCTGATGTTGCCCCCCTAGCTGCCACTGACACCGCTGCTGCCCCCTCCCCCAGCAGCCACCGATTCCGTCTTGGGAGGGGGATGTGCCAGCTATTCCAAAAGCAGTGGCGTTTTGCTACTGCTTTTGAAAAGACTGCTGCTGTCCGTCTGCCGCCCCCCCCCAAAACGGAATCGGCAGCAGCTGGGGGGTGGGATGGTGCTGCTGTCACTGCTGCCCACCCAGGCTGGCCGCCCTAGGTGACTGCCTAACTCACCTAGTGGACAGGCTGGCCCTGGGTCCCCTGCATCCAGATCTCTCACTTATCCATATTCCACTGTTGCATCCTTTGTCCAACCAGCGTTAGCCCCCCCTTCCCTCGCATATTTATTCCCCCTCACTTCCATCATTCACCTCGATTCATTACCTTGTCTCCCCCCTCTACCTTCCCCCATCCATCCTTTTCCCTCCCCATTCACTAATACACCGTCCTTCATCTATCACCTATAACTTAAATGTAAACTTGTCCTTTAGTTTAATTCAGAGTGTTTTCCACAAGTTGAGAATCGTCCAGAAACTAAAACCCCTACTAAGTTACAATGACTTCAGAACGGTCCTACAGGCCATAATCACACCAGTATTGGACTTTTGTAACTGTCTACCAAGGCCTGCCAGCAACAACAATCCATCCTCTTCAGATGGTACAGAATACCGCTGCTCGTATTCTCATAGGAACAAACAAATGCGAACACAACACCAATCCTGGCACAACGTCACTGGCTCCCAGTCAGAAGTTGTGCAAAATACAAAGCTGATATTAACATATTCAAAATACTCCAGAATGAATCAGCTGAATCATTCCAAGACCTAATAAAAATATACCCAGAAAACTGCCCGTCAAGAACAAACAGAAATACGCTAACCACTCCTAAAGATTTCTCCAAAGCCAAACAATGCACATCAAACAGAGCCTTTTCACTGTATACATCAAACCTATGGAACTCCCTACTGAGCAATATCAGATGCACTAAGGACACTAAAGAATTCAGGAAACTGCTAAAGAAATTCCTATTCTTTGAACATTTCAACAACTTCACTAAAATAATTTATAACATCCATCCATATCAGACCTTGACAATGACTACGGATCAATACCCATGATCATACAACATGACCACAAACTGTAAATAGGTTACTTATGTGAAATGTTATGAAAATACTCTGTTACATCTGATTACAAGTTATAGAGTTTAAAACACCTTGTTGGGGAGAAGCTGTTGCAGGCAGCCACAGGTTACCGTAGCGGCAGGTTGTGGGCAGGACGGCCCCGATGCCCTCGGGGGCCTTGCTGCATTGTATTTAACATTTCCCAATCTGCTCTGTGTGGGTGAACGCACGCGGATGGTGCGCATCTAAGGGGCGCGATACAAAGGGCATTTTAGGCTTCTTGGGAACCCCTTGGAGCACCGCAGAAGCACCTTTGAAGCAGTGCATGTGACTTCTACCAATGGGGAAACGGAAGAAGAAAGCGGCATCACTGTTATCTGTGGTGAGTGGCCCTATGGATAGACATGTCCTGCCTTTTTCTGGGTCTGTTTCACATTCAGCTGTGGTTTCCTCTTCAGAGGTTTCTGTAGGGGCTTTCTTAAGCTCTGTTGATGGTATTCCGCCCCCCCCCCCTCCTTTGGGATCTACTCCTGCTGATTCAACCCAAAGCTCTCCGTTGGAACAGAGTGCCCCAGCGGTTGTGGTGAGATCTTTTATACCAGTAATATGGACTCCTCCTCCGGCTGAGGCCATGGAAATCTTGGATTCACTGGTCTCCCTGGCTGATATCTGGAGGGTGGTGACACGGACTATGCGAACTTTAATTTCTATGGTGACCCAACTCTGTTCCTTCACGCAAGACGTGGTGGCAGGGTTGGATCAGGTAGAGAAGCAGGTGGATTTGCTTAGTACTCAAATTACCTAAATGTGAATCTGTGTCAGTCCTTGCAGGCAGGTTAGACAGTGTAAAGGAGGATAACACAGGTACACTACCAAAAAACTGCCTCCAGTTTTGCAACTGATTCCTATAGATTTTGGGGTGCTGAATCCAGGAAAAATAGCCAAAATGTTCCATCACGTCACGTTTTCTTGCAAAATTAGATTTCTTACCCATATAAGGAATGTTCACATAATTTCTTTTTAGCCGACTGCAGTTTATTTTCTTGGCCCAAAATAGAGGTTGTAATGGTTAACTAACTAGAAACACTCCCTCATGATATTTTAGAGTGTTTTGTATTCATTTTATACATTAACAGGACAATTGGGAGGCGGGGGGCTAAATCCATTACTCGCGCTGGCGCATGTTCTTTCCTGTTCGCCTCGCCTCGTTCGCTCGCTCAAACACGGTGGTTGCGACATGAACGTTCCTGTCAAATTTCAGTTTCTTGCAACTTCATTATTACCTTTTGTTTGCTCAGTCATAATCCAGCTTTATTCCGACGTGGTTCACTACAGTTGTAGTTTGCAGTGCTGTGTATTTGTGATGGCTCACAGAGCCAGAGGTTGCGTCAACTCTCCGGACAGTTTTTGTTTTATTTGTGGGGAATATACTGTGAAAAAGCGGCAGAGGAACATTTCTGCATTTATTAAAAAAGTATATTTCGCCTATTTCGGTTTGAAGTTAGGCGATCAAGACAAACCGTGGGCTCCTCACAAAGTGTGCAAGACATGTGAGGAAGATCTACGCTTATGGATGAAAGGTAAAAAACAAGCATTTCGTTTCGGAATACCTATGATGTGGCGTGAACAAAGAGACCACAGCAGTGACTGCTATTTTTGCTCTTGCATTGTGAAGGGATACAACTTAAAAAATAAGAACGTAATAAGTTACCCCAACCTTCCCTCAGCAATTAGGCCTATGCTTCATAGCAACGAAGTACCTGTGCCTGAACCACCAAAATCTTTGGATCATATTTGTGTGGACGGTTCTGATCATGATGAGACTCATCAGATGGCTTTTCCCGATGAGTCCAGTACTTCCGAGTTTGAAACTGAACCAGATCCGAAACCTGAACTTTTCTCTCAAGCTGAATTGAATGATTTAGTCCGGGATTTAGGACTCCCAAAAGATGCTGCCCAACTGCTAGGTTCTCGGCTTAAACAGAAAAATCTATTGTCACCAGGAACAACTTTTTATTGGTACCGCAACCGCGAGACACAATTTTTGAAGTATTTCAGCAAAGAGGAAGATTTGGTATTTTGCAACGATATATACGGAGTGATGGAAAAGTTTAAACTCAAGTATGATCCTGCTGAATGGCGGCTGTTCATTGATTCGTCAAAAGACAGCATAAAAGGTGTTGTTCTTCATAATGGCAACACATTCGCTTCAGTTCCTATTGCTCACTCTGTTATTCTCCAAGAAAAATACGAGAATTTGGCCCTGATTCTTCAGAAGATTCGTTATGATGAGCATAAGTGGATGATTTGTGGAGACTTTAAAATTCTATCCATGCTATTAGGGCAGCAATCGGGTTTAAACAAATATCCCTGCTTCCTTTGCTTGTGGGATAGCCGGCCCGCGACCTACACTGGGGGAAATAAGACTGGCCAATTCGGGAGTATTTGAGACCCGGTGAGAAAAATGTTCTTCATGAGAGCTTGGTACCTCGTGATAAAATTCTATTACCACCTCTCCACATTAACTTGGGTCTCATTAAGCAATTCATCAAGTCCCTTCCAAAAGATGGTGAGTGTTTTCGGTACCTTTGCTCAAAGTTCCCCCGACTTTCTGAAGCAAAGCTAAAGGAAGGAGTGTTTGTTGGCCCTGATATAAGGAAACTCATTTCAGATGGAGCATTCGCTGAAACGATGTCTGAGAAGGAAAAAGAAGCCTGGGATTCCTTCAAGGATATTGTTCTCAAATTCTTGGGGAACAGGCGGGATGAGAACTATAAGGATATTGTTGCCAGGATGCTCAATGCCTTCAAAGAACAAGGCTGTAACATGAGCCTGAAAGTCCATTTCTTGCACTCCCATGTGAACTACTTTCCCGAAAACTTGGGGGCGTACAGTGAAGAACAAGGTGAAAGGTTTCACCAGGACATCAAGGACGCAGAGAGAAGGTACCAAGGAAGATGGAACACCACTATGATGGCTGATTTCTGCTGGTTGCTGCTGCGGGAAACCCCAGATGAAAAATACGCCAAGCAGCGCACCAAGAGAAGCATTCGGGGGAAGAAGAAGAAACGGGCCCACCAGGAGATTGATTGACCCAAGAATGACTTTAAAATCTAAACTGTGTTGACAAATATCGTGTTTTTACTAAACTTTGAAATAAAAATTTGCTAGTTATTACCACAGTGTCGGATCTCATTTATTAGAATTTTATTTTCACACCATCGGGTGTTTGTCTTCATGTATTGCAATGGTGCGGTTTGCGTTTTCTATTCTTACATACATACCTGTACAACATTTTTTGCACATTTCTTTGCTTTGCTTTGTGTCTAACCTCGCTCTTATATGCTCAATGTTTGTACACATGTATGTGGCTGTTTTAAGTGCAGACAATTTTGCTACCATCACAGTGTGTTTTGTTGACATTACTCTATTCTTATGTGCTGCCTTGTTACAATTTCTTTATTCTTATTTGAATAACTACTAAACAATTAGTATAAAGAATTCATCCAAGAAACTTTTATCTCGATCGCACTCAATCTGAAACGTTCACCTCAAACTGCTAACCCAATGTAGCAAAAAATCTGTACGTGATGGAGCAAATTTGTTACCAGATTTGGATTCAGCGCACCAAAAAACGTAAAAATCAATCGAAACATTAGAGGCAGTTTAAAAAAAATTTTTTTAGTGTACCTGTGTAATTTGTTGCTTAATTGTAAATTGGAGATGTATGAGAATGTTGCCAAATCTAAGAATATTAGGTTTTTGAATTTTCCAATGTGTCATTTGTTATCTTCAGAGGTTTTATTACGGAAATATTTTCGTGAGATATTAAAATTGCCTAGTGCTGATATTTCCCTTTCTAAGATGTATTACCTTTCTGGTTGGGGTATTTCTAATGAGTGGTCTGCTGCTGGTAGCCAGCAGCAGTTATCTCCAGGGCTTGATTTAACCGAGTTCCTGGAGGACACCCAGGATAATATCGCTACTTAGAGCTACATTACTTGTGACTTTTGTTTCAGATTGTGATAAAGTCACTGTGTTTAAAGAGTACTTTAAAAATAGAAATATTTCATTTTGTGGGGCCCCTATACAGTTGTTTCCAGACGTGTCAAGAGCTACGCAGTCTCGGAGGAAAGCTTTTTTGGCCCTGAGACCTCATGTATTGGCTCTTGGTGCTTCTTTCTTTGTGCGATATCCCTGTAAATGTTTATCCCTCCAGGGGGTTAGATAAGTGGTTTTTGATCCACTTCAATTGGGTCAAGCAGTGATATCCTGGATCCCTTTTAATAATGGTTTATGGACCTTTCCTCAAGGAACTTGTCCAGACATTTTTTAAACCCAGCTACACTAAAAGCTTTTACTACATCCTCCGGCAACACATTCCAGAGTTTGATTACACGTTGAGTGAAAAAATATTTTCTCTTATTAGTCTTAAATAGGTTATCCTGTAGCTTCATTGCATGTCCCCTAGTCTTTTTATATTCTGATGTAAACAATCGATCTACGTTTACCCGTTCCACTCCATTCATTAATTTATGGACCTCTATAATATCTCCCCTCAGCTGTCTCTTTTCCAGGTTGAAGAGCCCTAACCTTTTTAGCTTTCCTTCATAGGAGTATCCTTCCATCCCCTTTACCATTTTGGTGGCTCTTCTCTGTACCTTTTCTTATAACACTATATCCTTTTAAAGATATGGCGACCAGAATCGCACACAATATTCAAGGTGCGGTCGCACCATGGAATGATACAGAGGCATTATAATATACTTTGTGTTATTTTCCATTCCTTTCCTTATGATACCTAGCATTCTATTTGCTCTCTTGGCTGCCGCTGCACACTGGGCGGAGGGTTTTAACATGTTATCCATGATGGCGCCTAAATCTTTTTCCTCGGTGGTGCTTCCCAATGTGGAACCTTGCATTGTGTAACCATAGTTTGGGTTGTTCTTTCCTAGGTGCATAATCTTTAACCTTTGCAGCTGTTTCTTTAGTTTTTTCTTAACTATTTTCCTCATTTTATCATAGACTTCCTTTTGAAAGTTAAATGTTAGTATTGTGGATTTCCTTGCCATCCTTCTTCCATTCATTAAATCGAATGTGATCATGCTATGATCAGTATTACCAAGTGGCCCCAACACACTTATCTCTTGCATCAGATCCCGCATACCACTAACGATCAGGTCCAGAATAGCTTCCCCTCTTGTTGGTTCATGAACCATCTGCTCCAGGAAGCAGTCATTTCTTTCATCTAGAAATGTTATCTCCCTAATATATCCTGTTGTGACATTGACCCAGTTGATACCAGGTAATTGAAATCACCCATTATTACTGTGTTATAACTTTTGTTAGCTTCCCTGATTTCTTTCAGCATTTCATCATCCATCTGTTAGTTTTGGCCTGGTGGTTGGTAGTACACCCCCCTACTGCTTTTGCCTTCCCCTTTTTACATGGCATTTCTATCCATAGAGATTCTACAGTGTATTTTGTTTCCTGCAAAACTTTAATTCTATGTGACTTAATGCTCTCTAACATAGTGCAACCCTTCCACCAATTTGCAATATAGTTTATACCCAGGTATCACAGTGTCCCATTGGTTGTCCTCCTTCCACCAGGTGTCTGAGATGCCAATCATATCTAACCTTTCATTTAGTGCTATATAGTCTAGCTCTCCCAGCTTATTTTTTAGACTTCTAGTATTTATATAAAGGCATTTAAGAGATGTATTTTATTCATGTTAATTTGGTTATCAGTTGATAGGGGTAATTTTGGAATCTTTCAGCTCTATACTTAAGGGCATCTGGGTTACTTTTATCAACATTGGAACCTCTCTGTTGGGATCCCTTAACTTCCCTCTTTTTCTAGTATCCTTCAAGGATATATCCTTCCGAACGATGTGGACCTGGGCGACTGTCTGCTTTCTCCTATTTATCTAGTTTAAAAGCTGCTCTATCTCCTTTTTTAAAGGTTAATTCCAGAAGCCTAGTTCCATCCTGGTTAAGGTGGAGCCCCCATACCTACAGAAGAGTCCTTCCTTTCTCCAGAATGTTGCCCAATTCCTTACGAATCCGAAACCATCTTCTTTGCGACATTTCAGCCACACATTGAGACTCTGGAGCTCTGCCTGCCTTTTTGGGTCTTGCACATGGAATGGGAAGTTTTTTTAGAGAATGCTGCCCTGAAAGTTCTGGATTTCAGCTTCTTACCTAAAAGCCTAAATTTGGCCTCCAGAATCTCCTTCCCATTTTTCTATGCCATTGGTACCAATATGTACCAAGACAGCAGACTCCTTACCAGCGCTATCTAAAACCTTGTCTAGGTGGTGTATGAGGTCAGTTACCTTCGCACCAGGCAGGCATGTTACCAAGTGATCCTCACGTCTACTAGCCACCCAGCTATCTACATGCCTAATGATCAAATCACCAACTATAATGGCTGTCCTAACCCTTCCTTCATGGGCACATGTCCCTAGAGAAAC
Source organism: Ichthyophis bannanicus (assembly GCA_033557465.1). Classification (NCBI taxonomy): domain Eukaryota; kingdom Metazoa; phylum Chordata; class Amphibia; order Gymnophiona; family Ichthyophiidae; genus Ichthyophis; species Ichthyophis bannanicus. The sequence goes on from CM066042.1 coordinate 234,671,631, forward strand.
CTCTGTGTGAGAGGGTTTTACATCTCCTGGTGGACAGGTCCTAACTCTACAGGATCACTTCCTGCTTCACCAAAATGATGCTGTCCTTATCTCCAGGAACAAGCAGGAATAAGTCCTCACATATGGGTACGTCGGAACCGACGGAGCCTGCGCGGGAAAGCTCCCCAGCTTCCTAGAATGGAAGCTTTTGGGACCTCCCACTGCACATGCGCACTGCCTTCCCGCCTTCCTGAACAGCTCTCCTCAGTTTCTCTTTTTCCGCGGAGCCAGCAGGTCGTGTATCCTGTCACCGCTGAAGAAATTGTAGTTTTTTGTTTTGTTTCTTTAGACCGCGTACCTGCCTTCCCATACCGATACCGGTATCGCCGGTCTTCCTTTTTCTTTCTTGAAAAATTATTTTCTTTTTCTTTTATTATTTTTCAGCACTTGGTCACTTCAGTTAGGCCTTCAGGCCTACTTGAATTCTCCACATGGAGAAGCCAGCCCCTGGATTTAAGAAGTGTACCAAGTGTACTGCTGTAATATCAGTCACAGACACCCATGAATGGTGTCTTAAATGTTTGGGGCCTGACCACTCCATTCCGGACTGCCCTTCCTGCTCCCAAATGTCTAAGCGTGGGCTGCAGAACCGGGCCAACAAATTCCATGTGCTGTTTGCTTCAGAGAATCCAACATCACAGTCATCCAGGTCATCATCTCCGGATGGATCTCAGGTAACCAAACCTTCTGTGGGCAAGTCCTCAAAGGGCAAATCTCCTTCAAAGCATCGAGAGGCTCTTAGTTTTGAGGACCCTGCCCCAGCCAAACAGCCCCGGCGGGAAGCTCTGCCTTCCAAAACGCCAATTCAGGGGCTACAGGTTGACATCGATGGCACGGCCTCGACAGATCACCTGTTGGACTGCTCTGGGGTACCGGCCCATACCGGTACCGACATCCAGGCAGCCGTGGCGTCTATGGGCAATACTGTCCAATCCATGCAGCAGGCCGTCATGGCTTTCATTAAAGCTGCAACGCCATCGGTACCGCTTCCAGCGGTTCCGGGCCCGGTTCCGGTATCGTCCGCCATGCCGGAACCCAGGCCTTCCTCTTCTAAACGCAAATCGGTACCGTATGGGCTTTCGCTCCATACCGCTTCCATACCCGGTACGCCCGATGTCGATACCGATCGGTATGCGTATCGTGCGTTGGAGGAAACTAGAGAATATACCGATTCCTCTGAGGATTTTGGCTCCTCTGATGAGTCTGCAGAGCTCTCCCTTGACCTTCCTGAGGAACCTTCTTCTCCAAAAAGGAGAATGTCTCCTCCAGAGGATTTGTCCTTTCAGGACTTTATTTTAGAAATGGCTAAAGGCCTTTCTATCACTACCTCCTCTGAAAGGGAACCAAGGTCAAAAAGATTGGATATTTTAGGATACTCTAAGTCTCCTAAAGAAGCAGTTACCCTGCCTATCCATGAAATCCTTCAGGAACAATTGATGGATTTCTGGGAGAACCCTTTAACTCTGTCTCCTTATTCCCGTAGGTTGGACACCATGTATCGGGTCCCTCCTTCTCCTGGTTTTCAGAAAACTCAATTGCCTCACCACTCCATTGTGGTAAAGTCTGCAATGAAAAAGATCAAGAGTACTAAAAGGCACTCTTCTACACCTCCAGGAAGGGAATGTAAGACACTGGACTCTTTTGGTAGGAAAATCTTCCAGGCTAGTATGCTTATAGCCAGGATTAATTCCTACAGCCTCTATATGGGCATGTTCCTAGGGGAACTTGCCAAGAAAGTGCGGCATTTTGCCCCCTTTATCCCTGAGGATAAACAGGAGGACTTCCTTTCTGTTGTGAAACAACTTTCAGATGTTTCTAAGTTCTCCAACAGAGCTGCCTTTGATTCCTTCGAGGGAGCCAGCAGAGCTTCTGGCATTGCTATTGCAGCCAGACGTCTGGCTTGGCTCCAGGCTTCTGATCTGGAACCCTGGGTTCTAGATGGCTTACGGAATCTGCCCTGTACAGGTGAGAACTTATTCGGTGCAGAGTGGCAAGTTAAAGCCACTCAAATGGACGCTGAAAATGCCACCTTAGAGAGACTTTCTAAGTCCACTTCTACTCCCACTAAGAAGAAGTCTTTCAAGAGGCCTTATTATAAGAAGGCCAGATATGCTTCCAATACTGGCCAGCAATCTTCTCAACCTCGTTTTGCGGCTAAACGTCAGCAAACGAAACAAGCAAGAGCAAGGCCTGCAGCAGCTACTGCAGCTCAACAGGCTCCACCCCCTCAGGGGGTTTGACTTGCCCCTAGAGAACTTGCCATTCCTGGTTCTGGACCAACCAGAACCTCTCACCATACCTGGAAGGTTAGCTCACTTTGCTCCCAGATGGGAACAAATCACAACAGAGCAATGGACCCTCTCTATCATCCGAGAGGGTTACAAACTTCATTTCTCCAACCTTCCTCCTCATCACATGGTGAGACCCTTCAATTCTCCATCTCCTCTCCTAGCCCTGTTGGGTCGGGAGATCTCTTCTCTGCTTTCCCAAGGGGCCATAGAAGAGGTTCCTCTTCATCAACAAGGGTCAGGTTTCTACTCCCCCTATTTTCTCATTCCAAAGAAGACAGGGGGATTCAGACCAATCCTAGATCTGAGAGAATTGAACAAATTTCTGTACAAGGAGAAATTCAAAATGCTCTCTTTGGGCATTCTCCTTCCATACCTTCAGAGTCAGGACTGGCTTTGTTCTCTAGACCTGCAGGATGCGTATACACATCTACTCATCCATTCATCCCACAGAAAATATCTTCGCTTTCTGTTCAGGGGAAGTCATTACCAATACAGAGTACTTCCCTTCGGTCTCGCCTCTGCCCCAAGAGTCTTTACCAAATGCATGGCAGTCGTAGCCGCATTTCTCAGAAGCATGGGGATTTTCGTATTCCCATATCTGGACGACTGGCTCATTCGAGCTCCAACTCAGTCGCAGGCCCAGATTTCCCTAGACCGCACAAGGAGCCTTCTGCAGTATCTGGGACTGGTGGTAAACCTTCCCAAGTCTCAACTCAGCCCTACTCAGTCTCTAGAATTCATAGGGGCCCAGTTGGACACCACCACTGCAAGAGCCTACCTTCCACTGGTTCTGGGTCAGCGTCTGCTGAGCTTGGCCTCCCAAGCCCAGTCCAGTACTCACTTGACAGCCAGGGAAATGCTACGCCTCCTGGGCCATATGGCCTCCACAGTACATGTGGTGCCCTATGCTCGTCTTCATATGAGAGCAGCTCAATGGACCCTGGCCACCCAGTGGACTCAGGCGTCGGGAGCACTCTCAGACCAAATACAAACCTCAAACCGTCTGTCTTGGTCCCTCCATTGGTGGATATCCACCAAGAATCTGTTGTTGGGGGCTCCCTTTCAGCCCTTGCTACCCCAAGCAACCCTCACAACAGATGCCTCCCAATTGGGGTGGGGAGCCCATCTGCTAACTCTCTCCACTCAGGGCACTTGGTCTCCACAGGAGGCCACCCTTCATATCAACCTCCTGGAACTGCGAGCAATTTACCTTGCCCTCAAGGTCTTCTATACCCTCCTTGCCAACCTGACTGTCCTGGTTCAGACAGACAATCAGGTGGCCATGTTTTACATAAACAAACAAGGAGGGACGGGCTCTCTGTCGCTTTGCAACGAAGCTCTCAGATTATGGGCCTTCGCCAGAGAGCACCAAATTCATCTGCTAGCAGTGTATCTTCCAGGAGTTCAAAACTCTCGAGCAGACAGGCTCAGTCGAGTTCTGCTGCCACACGAGTGGTCCCTACACGTGGACCAGATAAGCAGAATCTTTCAGGAATGGGGGACCCCGGACATAGACCTCTTTGCAAGTCCGTGGAATGCCAAACTTCCCCGGTTCTGTTCCAGGACTCCGTGTCAGGAAGCTCAGGCCACGGACGCCTTTCTCCTCCATTGGGGTCATGCGTTCCTATATGCCTTTCCACCCATTCCGCTGATTCCCAAGACTCTGTTCAAACTCCAGAGAGATCACGGCTCTATGATCCTCATAGCTCCACGCTGGCCACGCCAAGTGTGGTTCCCTCTGCTTCTACAGCTCTCCCAGGGATCCTCCCTGGACTTAGGAGCTGCACCAGACCTTCTGTCTCAGGAGGAGGGGACTTTGTGGCACCCAAACCCCAAATCCCTACATCTCCGAGCTTGGTTACTGAAGGCTTAAGTCTTCAAGACTTTAATCTTTCTCAACCTGTGAAAGATATCCTTCATGCCTCTAGGAAACCTTCCACGAGGCGGTCTTATGCTTTCAAATGGAAACGTTTTTCCATTTGGTGTGCTCAGCAGGGCCTTGACCCTCTGGCACTTCCTTTGAATTCCCTCTTAGACTATCTCCTGCATCTTTCCAATGCAGGCCTTAAGACGAATTCTGTAAGAGTCCATTTAAGTGCTATTTCAGCATCCCTGAAACCTATAAATGGACAACCTATCTCCTCTCATCCTCTTGTTGCAAGATTCATGAGAGGCCTGACTCTCACTAAACCTCCCATCAGACCCCCCCCGGTCGCATGGGATTTGAATCTAGTGCTTGGTCAGCTTATGAAGCCACCTTTTGAGCCGTTATTTTCTACCTCCTTGAAATTTCTTTCCTGGAAGGTACTTTTCCTAACTGCAGGCTCTAGTGGCTAATCCACCTTATACAAGATTTCATCATGACAAGGTGGTCCTTAGGACGAATCCCCACTTTATGCCCAAAGTGGTCTCGCCTTTTCATCTTAATCAAGAGGTATATCTACCGGTCTTTTTTCCGGCTCCTCATGCATCCAGTGCAGAGAGGAACCTTCATACTCTGGATTGTAAAAGAGCTCTAGCCTTTTACCTTAATAGGACTCAGCCACATCGAAAGTCTTCTCAACTTTTCGTGGCTTTTGATCCTTCACATTTGGGACTTCCAGTCTCCAAGCGTACACTTTCCAATTGGATTGCTCAGTGTATTTCCTTTGCTTACCAGAGTAAAAACATTTCTCTGGAAGGCCATGTCACAGCTCACAATGTGAGAGCCATGGCAACTTTTATGGCTCATCTGCACTCTGTTTCCATTGATCAGATCTGTCGAGCCGCTACCTGGGCCTCGGTTCATACCTTTACAGCCCATTACTGTTTGGACAAGGACTCCCGCCGGGATGCCTTGTTTGGCCAGGCTGTCCTCAAACACCTGTTCCATTCTTAGACAACTCCTGCCCACCTTCCCAGGATGGATGCCTGAGATCCATACGAAGATGGCGAACCCTTGGAGGGGGATCTCCCAGGCATCTCAGCTAGGGAGTCCCCATATGTGAGGACTTATTCCTGCTTGTTCCTGGAGATAGCACAGTTACTTACCTGTAACAGGTGATCTCTGGGAACAGCAGGAATTAGTCCTCACAACCCACCCACCTCCCCTAGGAGTTGTATCTTCTATCTATCTGTCTTCCTGTCCTCTCTCTATTGTCTCAGCTATAAACTCGAAACTGAGGAGAGCTGTTCAGGAAGGCGGGAAGGCAGCGCGCATGTGCAGTGGGAGGTCCCAAAAGCTTCCATTCTAGGAAGCTGGGGAGCTTTCCCGCGCAGGCTCAGTCGGTTCCGACGTACCCATATGTGAGGACTAATTCCTGCTGTTCCCAGAGATCACCTGTTACAGGTAAGTAACTGTGCTTTACGTGACCTCCCTCCTCCATGGCAACTGAGAGGCTGCCAGACTGGAGGTGGGACTTCAGTATTACGTCCCTGTAGGTCTCGTCTATGTATCTCTCTGACTTCCTTATGTCCTTCAAGTCTGTTACTCTAGCCTTCAAAGATTGCTCTCATCCTCTGAGGGCAAAGAGCTCCTTGCATCTAGTATACACGTATGACTCCAACTACTGGGAAAAAAATCGTACATGACACTCTATGCAGAAGACTGGATAGCCTTTATCTCTCTGCTAGATTGCTGTCTGCATCTTTATTTTAAGTTTTGTTTAACTATTTAAATTTGTTTGAAGTTACTAGAGATACTTGAACTGATACCACTTTACCAAACAAGTTTAAGGGACTTTGTTCACCTCTAGATTAATTAACTTGAGGGCCTTAATTAATCTATTTCTAGTGAGGATAACCAGCTGCACCTTAAATTGAATTTGAATACCCCTTCCTCTTTAACACTAGAAGCCCCAAAGTGCGTCAATTGACGCAAATGCATCTTCGAAGTTGTATACCAGCGCCACTGCTAGAACCATGTCAGTCATGTTCCATGACTTTGTTAGCAAGGTCAAGATATTCAAATATGTGCATCGAAAATTAATGAATGATGCACCACCTAGCGGGGAAAATGAATTTATACTTAGAAGCCCCAAAGTATGTCAATTGATGCACTCAATTGTCTTGGATGCGTCAATTGACGTACTTTGGGGCTTCTAGGTATAAATTCATGTTCCCACTAGGTGGTGCATCTCAATCACTGTTTACAGTTTTACTCTGACATTACAAACAACACATGATGACGTCATGTAATGACATCACATACTGCACGTATTTAACAAATAAGTAACGTCACATTAATTCACATCTGCATTTCATGCTAAACGCAGTTGTCGTGATAATGCGTCAATTGACGCACTTTGGGGTTTCTAGGTAAAATTCCTTTTGGGGCTTCTAGTGTTAATAGGTCTAAGAGCCTATAAAGCTAAGATTATGCCTGCGGTAGGTTGGAGTTAGGTTGGGAGGGAGGGAATTAACACCTAGTAAAGGTTGGCTTGTTGCACAGGTCCCAGACCTGTGCGGCTAAGGTAATCTGTTAATTTCCTGGGTGATTCACACAGCCTTGCTTTGATGGAGGGAGCCTTTCAAATTGCCCCTTTGATATGTCACTTGGCTTTAGCACCTATTTGAAACAATTTCACAGGTCTCTTGCTCCTTATTTGGAAGGCCTCTTTGTAAGGGTCTCTAGAAACAATTTATTCCTGTTCCTCCTTTTATGCTAAGCTATACTCCAATTTAATTTAAATTAAAATCTATCTGCTAATATTAGGCCCTGATTGAGTTTTAAATTTTAAATTAAAAACTTCCTGCTGTGTTTTAAATTTAAACTAAAAGCTATCTGCTGATAGACTGGCTAACAGATAGACTGGATTCTAAATTACGCAGATTAATCAGCTTTTAATCCAAAGATTTCCCTTTCCCTCAATATTCAGAGAATTTCCCAAAAGTAAATCCTTACAAGTGCAGAATACTGTCCAGCAGTAGCAGTCTCTTTGGGGTAGTCCTTCAAGACTTGGATATTGCTATCATCTTGAGGGCCGCCATCCTGCCCATCCAGCTCAGAGTTGTCTTCCCAGCTATATAAGTCTTCTATAATAAAAGTCACGAGGGGAGTGTAATTCAAGAAAAACAGATCCTCTACCTTTGAAATCTTCACCTCTAAATGTTTAAAATGGCTACTTACCATCTGAAAAGGGCAGCCTGCATGCACAGGCATACCGTGCCACCCCATCTGCAATATCTCTGATTTATCTAAGTTAACTTTAAAGCCTGAGACCTTTATAAAAAAAACAGCACAAAAAAACCCACTCCTTCAATATGCCGAGCAGTCTAGGGATAGATTTCTCCTGCTCTTCTAAAAAGATTAAGGTGTCATCAGCATACATTGATACCTAGTGTGGGATCCCGCCTATAACCACAGGTTGAACTTCTGAAGCTCTGAGAAGACAGGCCAAAGGCTCGATGGCCAAGACAGAGTAGGGGATGCAGGGGGCAACCCTATCTGGTGCCCCTGTGCAGAAAAATAGTCTTAGAACACTGTGCATTTACTACTACTTGTGCTGTCGGTACAGCATAGATGCCATGAACCCACCTTATGAATTGGTCACCGAGATTGAAAAGGGCCATGACTGCAAAGAGATATTCCCACTCTACATGATTAGATGCCTTTCAACATTGAGGAAAACACAACAAGCAGTATTATTACCTTTACGAACATTCAGAAGAATATTCAAAACACGCCTCACATTATCATAGATCTGTCTTCTGTGAATAAAACAAGTTTGATTTGGGTGGAGTAGAGTAGACATCATCCAACCGACTGGTGAGCATCCTGGCAAAATTTTGACATCATTGTTCAGCGAGGATATGGGTCTATATTTACCGCAGTCCAGTGTTGACCGGTCGTCCTTTGGTATCAAGAAAATCTCAGCTTCGTACACAACTGGAGAAAGGGACCTTAGGTGTAATGTATTATTAAAGACCCACTGCGGCATAGGCACTATAAAATTACTGATCCCTATATATAGTTCAATGGGGAACACGTCAATGCCTGCCACCTTTCCAGAAGATAGGGATTTAATAGCTACCTCTATTTCAGACAAGGAAATCTCCACACACAACAATTTCTGTTGCTGCTCTGTGGCAGCAGGTAACTCTACTTTATCCAGAAATATAGAACGGGCCTCGGGATCAAGTTAACCTCTGAAGCGTACAAATCAGAATAAAACTCCTTAAAGGTATGTGATATTCCAGAGCTGTCCTTCTGCAATACCCAGTGGCTATCATAGACATAAGAACATAAGATATGCCATACTGGGTCAGACCAAGGTCCATCAAGCCCAGTATTCTGTTTCCAACAGTGGCCAATCTAGGTCATATGTACCTAGCAGACCTCACTTATAAGTTGAGAACTTCTTCTCTTATGCAATTGCCATGCTAGCAACTTACCAGCCCTCCCACCAAATTCTATAAAGTTGCTCTTGGATAGGTGAAGCAGGAACTCAACCCACTCCACCTCTATAGCCTCAACTTTACAGCATACCTAAAGCAGTTGATAGAACACTTTCCTGCCTTCTTTCTTATGCTCCATCCACAACTGTCCTAACTCTTCCCACAATTTCTCCAAGATGGCCTCCTTGAGCCTTTTCCTCCTCGAGAACAATTGTAATAACCGAGCCTGCATGTAAGCCTTTCCAGCTTCTCACAACAGACCAACAGGTATACTGTTCTTATCATTCAATAAAAAATCAGACCACCAGACCCCCATGGAGTCCTGTCCTGACCTTAGCTTTCCATATCATTCTGCTAGACCAGTCCAAACATGTGGGTTGTGTTCCCCTACCAGCAGATTGGTGGAGGCAAAGAACCAATGAAAAGCCCAGGTTTCAGTGATATCACTCCCATGTCACTTCACCTCAGCCATAAGAGGTCGCTTCAGTATTTCTTTGGCTCCAGCAGATGGTGGATGGATTTTCTCCTCTCTGAAGAAAATCTGAAGAATTGAGAGGAAAAGATTAATAAAAACGCTCGTGAATGACCACCTGAGTATAAAAAGGTGACACTCACTTGAGTGTGACGTGGGAAGCTCCACTAGACTGCAGTCTTTTCCGTAGCTATAGGAGGAGGGAAAATTGGTTCAGCTCCATGCTCTTATCATAAGAGTCTTTTGAGCTGCAACAAAGTTGAAAGGATCTGGAAGATTGCAGCAGCCTCACATAACCTCAGCACCTGCACCCTCCTCCTCTGACCACCCTGCTTTCTCCCGAAGATTGCAGAAGGCTCTCAAAGGGATCTGCCTGCCAACCACCTTAAACTCAGTGCTGCAAAAGCCAGTAAAACTGTTTGATGGAAGTAGAGCTGCGCCTGGCATGGATCCTCTGATTGAAGCTCTCAGGAGTGAGTACCAAGGCTTGACTTCGTCATTGCCCTTGTTGGGGGCACCTGATTCAGTCTGTGTGGGATGCAATTCGAGGTAGATTGCTAATGACTGTTGGCGCAATATGGGGGTTTCTTGCTGTTTTCTGCACATATTAGTAGTATTTTCTTCTCTTGTGCACCTGGTGGTCACGCAGTCTGTATGTGCATTCTGCCCAAATGGTTCCAACGCGTGCTCCTACCCTAGCGTGCGTAATGTGCATTGGAGTAAAAGCACGGTCAATGCACACTGTAGCCATGTTGCACACTGTTGTGGTACTTGCCTTAACTCCTGTATTCTTCCAGGAAACGTTGTTTGATCTGTGGCAAGGAGGTGCCTCATCTCCAGATTCTGGACTCTGCTCTTCTTACATGCAGTTTTTGAGTTATCCCTGGAGGGCCTGCTCTCCCTCTTTCATTCGGGGGATGCGATTAGTCTGGCTTTGCCTGCCTCATGGAGAAGGTGACGGATGGTACTATGGATAAAGGATATCCAGCCGGTCAGAGGATCTGGCAACTGTGCTGTGAGCCGCTCATCGTCCTCCAGGAGGTCTGTGGCGGCTGTGACCCCTGGTGCTGGGAAGGAGGTCATTTCTGAGAGAGCTTCCAGACTTCAGATTGTCCTCCCCAGAATTCTTTCTTTTTTACAGCAGGTCTTGTTCTTCTGGTATGAAAATTCAGAATCTGTGACTTCTGGGTACCCCCATGCGCATTCTTGTACAGAGCAGGTGGAGAGTGAAAGCCCTGTTTGATTGCCTTTGACTAAGCATTCATGGCGTGGGGGTGCACCCTGGAGATGGGGACCAGCTAGGAGCTGTCTGAGATTTTGACAATGACTTGGATTCAGATGGCTCGGTATTGGGCTCTGATGTGGATGTAGAAGTACTCTCGCCTTCAGAAGATTGTGAAGAGGCTGGTGTGATCTGCCTATTCTGGAAGGAGGAGCTGGCGGCGTTGATTGCCAAGGTCTCATCCACCTTGAACTTGATGGATGCTTCTGGCACGGAGCAGGAGCCAAAGGTACACCTGCTCCTTCAAGGGGTGTGAAAATCCACTGTCTTCCTGTTTCCAGATGTAATCAAGGATATGATCTGGTCAGAGTGGGATTCTCCCAGTTGCTTGCTTGTAAAGGGTTAAGAGTGTGTAAGAAGATCTCCGCTCTACAGGAGGGAGGAGTGCATTAAGTGGTTTGGCATTCCCACAGTGGATGTGCAGGTCATGGCAGTTTAACAGACAGACTACCATTCCTATGGAAGGCTGATCGGCCTTAAAGGATTTCCTGGACTGTAAGGTGGATTCATTGTTGAGGACCCAGTTCGCTATGGCGGTGGCTATTCTGTAGCTGGGTGGGACTTATCAGCCTGACTTCTTGAGTCCTCTGGTGGATTCATTCTCTTGCCCCAGAAGATACTTCCCCTCTTTTGGAGTCTGCCATGGCCGGCCTTTCTGATACCATGTATGACCTGGTACATTTGGCGAGTGCAAAGGAGGAGCGTGACTCTTGCAGGTGTAGAGGGGGACAAACGAAGCAAGAGAATAGAGCAGGTTTGGAACAAACTGCTTTATTGAAGATGGTCCCTACGCGTTTCGGCTTGCGCCTTCTTCGGGGGACATACAGCTACCATGGGGTTAAACAAACAATATTAAAATCAAAAAAATCAAAAAAAGGTATACAACATTTAAAATAAATAAGTATACTACATTTAAAACAAGTAAATAAATCTGATGTATAAATTGTGACAAATATAAGTAAAATACATATGTCTAAACTAATAATATATGTGTATAAATTTACATATAAACCAAAAAGACAATCCAGAGGACAAAAAGTACAATTAATCAGATTAATAAAATTATTAAAATTAAATTAAAATTAAAATTAAAAATGAGATTAAATTAAATTGAACAAACGAGGGCCGAGACAGAGACAGAGAATGAAAATATTAATTAATAGTAGACGGATTGATTCCAAAAGCATGATACAACAACCTAAAATGCTGTACAGGTATGAATATATACATAATAAATAAGAAATAAAACGAGTCAAAAGATCATATAAAGGTATAAATTGATAAATTGGGAAAATCTGTGTAATCACATGCTTGGACAGACAATAAATTAAAATACAGAGTCTCTAGTATTTCTAAGAAGTAAATAAAAAAAATAAAATAAATAAAGAAATAAATAATAAAGAAATAAAAATGATAAAATTATTATTATTCTTTTCCTTTTCCCCCACATTGGAGCATTAGGTCTATACTGACTGCACACCAGTGGCTTATTATCCGATGTCCCGTGGTCTCCTTTATGATCCAATTAATATATAAATGTTCTGTTTATATGTCTTCTCATTAACAGTTTCTTTCTAATCTATCACTATTTATCACCACTTTCCCTTACTCATATGTTTAATGATTGATTAATATTTAATATTTTACAATTTACATTTTACAATTTTATAGGTGTATATATAAAGCTTTTATGTGTTAGCTTCATTTTTATATCATTAATGTGCCCATTCATCTTTATCTTTGATCTATTATAATTATTAGTATTATTAATTTTATCATTTTTATTTCTTTTATTTATTTATTTATTTATTTTTTATTTATTACTTAGAAATACTAGAGACTCTGTATTTTAATTTATTGTCTGTCCAAGCATGTGATTACACAGATTTTCTTTTTATAGCTATTACATAGTGTTACAACCTAATTGTCCTTTGGAGACAAGCTCATCAGATACGGCACTATCAACACATAGTGCTTTCACCAAACTGTCTTTATGAGACACTCCATTTTATAAAACATTGGTATGTTACTTTCCCAATTTATCAATTTATACCTTTTTATGATCTTTTGACTCGTTTTATTTCTTATTTATTATGTATATATTCATACCTGTACAGCATTTTAGGTTGTTGTATCATGCTTTTGGAATCAATCCGTCTACTATTAATTAATATTTTAATTCATTTTCATTCTCTGTCTCTGTCTCGGCCCTCGTTTGTTCAATTTAATTTAATCTCATTTTTAATTTTAATTTAATTTTAATAATTTTATTAATCTGATTAATTGTACTTTTTGTCCTCTGGATTGTCTTTTTGGTTTATATGTAAATTTATACACATATATTAGTTTAGACATATGTATTTTACTTATATTTGTCACAATTTATACATCATCAGATTTATTTACTTGTTTTAAATGTAGTATACTTATTTATTTTAAATGTTGTATACCTTTTTTTGATTTTTTTGATTTTAATATTGTTTGTTTAACCCCATGGTAGCTGTATGTCCCCCGAAGAAGGCGCAAGCCGAAACGCGTAGGGACCATCTTCAATAAAGCAGTCTGTTCCAAACCTGCTCTATTCTCTTGCTTCGTTTGTCCCCCTGGTACATTTGGCGGCCATGGATGGTGCCCCGATGACTGTGTCCAAGGTGTTTGATTTGGTTCTGGCACTGGGCAGCAGACACCTCTTCCAAAGCCCAATTGGCCCAACTGGTTTTTAAGGGGAAGCTTCTATTTGAGCCGATTTGGAAAAGCTGGTGAAGGAACTGAGCAAGACAAAATCTATTGCCTTCTGGAAGACAAGACCAAGGGGCCTGTGAAGGGGCTGGTGCCCCCTTTCTCATCAGCCTCCACCCATCCACTATCGGTTTACCTCTCCCCCACCCCCTTTTCCCTGCAGCTTTTTTGTATGTTCTCCTAGGTCATGGTGGTGGTGGCTGTAGCACCAGGGGATCTATGTCCATATCTATCTGGACGACTGGCTCATCTGGGCCTGTTCCCTTTCAGGGGCACCTCAGATGGGTAATCAGTTGGGAAAAGAGCCAGTTGTTGACTTCCCAGTCTCTGAAGTTCCTGGGAGCATGTTTTGACACTTGAGTGGGCAGAGGTTTCCTGTCAGAGGAGAAGGTCAAAGGCTGTTGGATTGCCTGACGTTGTTCTGTGCACAGCAGGCTCCCAGAGACTGGGATTATCCTCAACTTCTTAGATTGAGGATGACGACCATAGAGATGGTGCCACAGGCACATGCTCAAATGCAACTTCTTTAGTAGTCCCTGTTGACTCATGGTCCCCGAGCTCTCAGGAGTTAGAGTGCAGGCCCCTGCCCCTGATAATGGTGATGTCCAGCCTGGAATGGTGTCAGCAGCTGTCATTTGAGTAAGGGTGTGCTGGTAGACTATTTCTCCTGGATCCTTCTGACGATTGATGCTGGGCCGAGGAGCCCATTGCTAAGACCGTACAGTCCATCAGCTGCCTCGAGGCGAGAGTCATCAGGTTGGCTCTAATGTGTTTCTGGCCCCTGGTTGAGGGCAGGATGGTTCTAGTGTCTTCATACAGTGCTATAGTTGTGGCTTATGTCAATCGGCAAGGCAGCACGAGGAGTGCAGGGGTAGGTCTGGAGATGGCTCTCCTGTTTGCCTGGGTGGAGAAGAACCTCCTAGCATGTGGAAGCAGATTTCCTCAGCTGGCGCACTCTGGATCCTGGAGAGTGAGAATTGAGTCAGGAGGCATTTCAGTTGATTCTGTGCCGCTGGGGTCACCCCAAAAATAATATGATGGTGACCCACTCCAGTGCCAGAATTTGCCACTTCTTCATTAGCTACCGGAGACGGAGTCTGAGAGCATCGATGCTCTGTCCCAGCTTTGGCTAAGTCAGCACCTGCTGTATGTGTTTCCTTCATGTCCCCTGGTGGCGTGTGTGATTTGGCATATAGAATGCCACCCAGGAAGGATTCTTCTAGTAGTGCTGGATTGGCAGAGGAGAGCATGGTTCGGAGACACGATGTGGATAACCTGCTACCCGGCAGGGACTTATTGTCCTGGAAGGCCCGCTTCCCTTCTTTCTTATGACTTTATTCTTGAAAGGAGATGGCTAGTGCGTAAGGGTTATTCTTCAACGGTTGTCTCAACTGTGTTCGGAGCACGAAGAAAGTCTACCATGCTAGCATATTTGTGGATCCTGGTGCCTCTTTAAGCGATAGTGCAGTGTTCAGCAGTTGGCTACTGAGGTGGCCAAGGTTTCTTTGCCTGGAGAAGGGTCTTTCCCTTAACTCCCTGAAAGTTCGGGTGACAGCTTTGGCTTGTTTCTGAGTTCCGGTAGCTGATAAGTCTCTCTAGCCTTGCACATAGATGTCTTGCGCTTTCTCCATGGCATTCAGATTTGCATCCTCTCCTCTCGTCTGTGATCCTTTCCTGGGATCTTTGTCTGGTGCTCAGCACCCTGATGGTGGCATCTTTTGAGCCATTGAAGCATGCTACTTTAAAGGATTTGATGCTCAAGATGGTCGTCTTGATTGTGGTTTGTTCCGCAAGGTGGATTTCCAAGCTGCAGGCTCTGTCTTGCAGAGAGTCTTATCTGTGTTTTTCAAAGGGGGCTGTTTCCATTTGCCTCTGCCTTCCTTCTTGCCTAAGGTGCTTTTGCCCTTTCAGGTGAACCAGGTGCTGTGCCTGCCCCTCTCCTTTAAGGAGCAGTGTTGGAGGAAGGATGAGGATCCTCGCCTTGTGAATGTCTGGAGGGTGCTTCTCCAGTAGTTGGAGATTACGAATTCCTTTCGTAAGTCCGACCATCTTTTTGTATTATTTGCTGGCCTGTGCAAAGGTGACATGGCGGCCAAGTTGAGCTTGGAGCTCTCAATTAAAGAGGCCATTGCCTCGGTATATCTGTTACAGAACTGGCCAGTTCCAGAGGGTTTGTGCCCATTCTGTCGAGCACAAGCATCTGTGTGGGCAGAGCAGAGTTCAGTAGCCCCTGCAGACATTTGTTAGGCGGCAGCAACATGGGCATCACTTTTCACTTTTGTCGAGCATTATTGCTTAGATGTCCACGTGCGGGTGGACACAGCCTTTGGCTCAAGGGTTTTGCAAGCTGCTGTGTCTTCCCACCCAGTGGAGTCGTAGCTTTGGTACATCCCACTTGTCTAACAGGATGATATGAAAAGTCACATTTTGCTTAACTTTTAATGTCCTTTCCTTGAGCCCTGCCTGACAGTCCAGGGCCTTCCCCCGAAGCTATATTTGCTCTGTTCTTCTGCTATGGTATCCTTGGGTCCACTGTGATTTTTGTGCTTGGCTCATCTTCTACTGACAGCCATCTGTTCAGGCTTCTTGTACATAGTTCTCTACTGTTGATTACTCATTGTTGCCCACAGTTGAGGTTATGTGAGGCTTGCCATGCTTTTCCCATGTGCTTTGAGATGAATATTGAAGAGACCTGTTGGCTGAGGTGGATAGAGGCATGGGAGTGATAACACTGAAACCTGGGCTTTTCATTGGTTCTTTGTCTCCACCAGTCTGCTGGTAGAGGAACACAACCCACTTCTCTGGACTGGTCTAGCAGGATTCAAGGAAAGGACATTAACTGGTAAGTAAAATGTCACTTCCATACACTGTTCCTCAAACGATAAAGGAACAATGTAGCAGTATGCATTTTCCAATGAAGAGCAAGAACTGAGCATGCAAATTTCCTTCTGGATAGCGCCAGGAGCTAGAATACGCATAAAATCAGTTATCACGCTCAGATAAAAGAAGTACTTTCAGTGCTCAAAAATGTAATGAGGAGAGCAAGGAATTTAATGTAGTTGCTGAATTAAGGAGATCTGCCTTAGTGTTTTGAATCTGGAGCACATTTGGAAAGAAGTCTGTCTGTCTTTCAGGTATCGAATTGAGTACGAAGCCCTTTGTAAAGTGGAAGTGGAACAGAATGAATTCATCGATCAGTTTATTCTTCAGAAGTAATGCATTCAGAAAAGGAAGGAGAAACCCATTGATATTTCTAAAGACAGTTGTTGGGGGTAAACTTGCATCATTTCAACATACTAGTGCTTTTATTTGAATACATATATTTTTTTTTACATTGAATGAACAAAAGAGCAAAGCAAAACTATATGTAATAAAGGTAATAGAACATTTCAGAATGACATCAAACCTCTCTAAATGCACAGCTGCAGAAGTACATAAATATTTAAGACTGTACTGTCCTTTCCTGCAGCTCTTTTGTATGGTCAGGTATTTGAATTTAATATAATCTTTCTTAAACACTGTTCTTTGCATATGCGCCTTTCTTGTTAGGTTTTGAAGTGTATGATGCATTTTGATACTTTCAAATAATAAATTATTTTAAAGACTGCAATGTTTTCAATTATCAATTTAACACATTGTAATTATTGAAGTGTTCAGATTATGGGGTAGACTTTACACACACATCTCTATATAAGGGTAATATTTTTTTCTATGCATAAAGAAGGTTTCTTGTGCAGCAAATGCTCTGGTTGAATGCGTGTGTGCCACCAAAATCGCACGTACTTATGCACACAATGTGTAAGCGGTCCCATGGCCAGAGTTGCAAGGCATATTTATTTGGTTTTATACTGCACTATTCATGATCAGCACGGTTTACATATTATTATATAATATGCTTGTATGCCTGCACATTTACACCTTCAGAGCAAATGTAAATTTTGTGTGAACCTTACAGGTAGACCTGAGAGCCCACTTAATAATAAGGGCACATATGTGCCAATGCTGCCTTTATAAAATAGATGCCTTTTGGAGATTTTTACATATGCACCCTAAATGATGCAATTTTAGTCTATTTATAATAGCAAAACAATGATTTATCATATCCAAGGAGGGCCAAAGGCATAGTTAAGAGGAGAAAAAAAACTTCTGCCAACTGGCAGTTGTCTCTTAGGCTGAAAGAGAGAGACCATTGGTCATGGTGTACGCTAGAAACAGCTGAAGAAAAATGGCTTGCAAGATATCCCTGAAACAGTATCTGTGAAATGCTGAAGGGGCAGTTATGACAAAATAAATCTGTTTGTATCTAGAATGACTTTTGTGAGGGGCGTGCTCAGCTCAACATAACTGCAACAGTTTTGGATAAGTCTAAAATCTCTTGGTTGCAGTGGGTTGCTAGTTTCACTTCAGAATTAGCTCTTAGCTAGCATTCATTCTGTTTGAAACAATAGGAGAGCTGCACGTTGAATTTTGGGATTAAGTGTGTACAACTAAATTTAAATAAGCTCTGTCAGATCGGGGAGCTGCTGAATCAACAGTTGTGACCAAATATATTATCTTTGTAAAAAAATATATACCAGTCCCAAAAGTCTGAATTATAATTATTAATCTTGCTTGATCCAGTGAGAATTACAAAAGTAGGTGAATATCACTCCCTGAGTATCTCACGAGGCTTGAAGGGGAGGAATATGTAGAAGCTGATGAGAATAAAGTGGAATTGCTTAACAAATATTTCTGTTCTGTGTTCACAGATGAAGAATCAGGAACAGGACCTCAGAAAACACCCAAAAACAGGAACAGAAGCAAGAGGTATCTTGAACAATTTTCAGAAGACTGTGTTAGTGAGAAACTAACTAAACTTAAAGTATACAAAGCAATGGGACCGCATGGGATATACCCTAGAATACTGAGGGAACTTGGGGACGTTCTAGCAGCTCCACTGTCTGACCTTTTCAATGCATCGTTGGAGTCGGGAGTGGTGCCAAAGGACTGGAGAGGGGCACATTTTGGTCCCTTTACACAAAAGCGTAAGTAAGGATGTGGTTGAAAACTACAGGCTGGTTAGTTTAACCTCGGTGGTGAGTAAATTATTGGAAGCTCTGCTGAAAGAGAAAATAGTGAGGTTTATGGAGTCCAATGGATTACCGGATCCAAGGCAGTATGGATTCACCAGAGGCAAGTTTTGTCAGACAAATCTGATTCCTTTGACTGGGTGTCCAGGGAGTTGGACCAAGGGAGAGCCCTAGATGTGGTGTATTTAGATTTCAGTAAAGCCTTTGACACTGTTCCGCACAAGTGACTTATAAACAAACTGAATACCCTAGGGATGGACCCTAAAGTTACTGCTTGGGTTAGAAATTGGTTGAGTGGGAGGCAGCAAAGGGTACAGGTAAATGGAGCTCACTCTGAGGAGAAAGATGTTACCAGTGATGTGCCCCAGGGATCTGTCCTTGGTTCAATTCTTTTTAGCATCTTTGTTAGTAGTATTGCAGAAGGGCTGTTGGGTGAAGTTTGCCTCTTTGTGGATGATACCAAAATCTGCAATAGAATAGGCACCCAGGAAGGTGTAGATAACATGAGGAGGGATCTAGCTAAGCTTGAAGGATGGTCTAGAATTTGGCAGTTGACATTTAGGGGCTTGTTTACAAAGCTGCGGTAGCGGTTCGTGATCGTTATCGGAGCCGCGACCCCATTGATTTCAATGGGGCCGCGGCTCCGATAACGACCGCGAACCGCTACCGCGGCTTTGTAAACAAGCCCCTTAATGTTAAAAAAAAATGCAAGGTCAGACGTTTGGGCTGCAGCAATCCAAGGGAGTGATATAGTATATGGGGTGAAGTACTTTTGTCCACTAAAGAAGAGCAGGACCTGGGCATGATTGTGTCTGATGATCATAAAGTAGCTAAACGGGTAGAAAAGGCAACCGCAAAACTAGGATACTTGTGTGCATAGGGAGAGGAATGGCCAGCAGAAGAAAGGAGGTTGTAATGCCTCTGTATAAGTCTTTGGTGCAACCTCATTTAGAGTATTGTGTGCAATTCTGGAGAGCGCACCTTCAAAAGGATATAAACAGGTTGGAGTCTCTACAGAGGGTGGCTACTAAAATGGTTAGTGGTCTTCGTTATAAAGCATATGAGGACAGACTTAAGGATCTTAATATGTACACCTTAGAGGAAAGGCGGGATAGAGGTGATATGACTGAGATGTTTAAATACCTCCATGGCATAAATGCCTCATTGAATTGAAAGCAAGCTCTGCTACGAGGGGACATAGGATGAGGGTGAAAAGGGATAGACTCAGGAGTAATATGCGGAAATATGGAAAGAGTGGTAGATGTATGGAATAGTGTCCCAGTGGAGGTGGTAGAGATGAGGACAGTATCTGAATTCAAAAAAGCATTGAACAAAAAGAGGATCTCTAAAGGAAAAAAGGTGACAGTTATAGTGGTTGTTATGGAAGGGCAGACCAGATAGGACATGTGGTCTTTTTCTGCCATCATGTTTCTATGATGAACGTTTCCAATTCTTTCTCAAGATATTGTACACAACATACCTAAAATGAAAGGGTGCCAATAATGTTGATCACAACTGTATACAAATACCCTGTAATATACTGAGTCAACCCTATAGAATACTATAACACTTGGCAATCAATACATATTTTAAAATCAATCAATCAATCTGTTGTATAGCCAATGGTTGATCATTTGTATAGCACAGAAGTGTGGTTATTCTCCTTTATCTTTAGAGATCTTCTGTGTTTGTCCCATGCTTTCTAAAATTCAGATACTGTCCTCTTCTATGCTACCTCCACTGGGAGACGATTCCATGCATCTACCACTTTCTATAAAGAAATATTCCTCATATTACTGCTGAGTCTGTCCCTTTTCACCATTATACTATGTCCCCTCATAACAGAGCTTGTTTTCAATCAAAAGAGGCTCTCCTCTTGTGCATTTGACACGGAGGTATTTATTTATTTATTTAAATCTTTTCTATACCGCACTCCTTAGAATCAGCGCTGTTTACAGATAACATTAAACTGTACAATGACGATTGAGCATACATTGAACTTACAATGAACAGGAATTACAACTTGGATTTCATCTCTGTCATATGTTCTCTATCCTGCCTTTCCTCTAACATACACATATTAAGATGTCCCCATATGATTTATAACGAAGATTACTAACCATTTTAGTAGCCACCCTCTGCAGCGACTCCATCCTGTTTATATCCTTTTGAAGGTGTGGTCTCCAGAATTTCACACAATACTCCAAATGAGATTGCACCAGAGACTTTTACAGATGCACTATCACCTCCTTTTTTTGTGCTGGCCATTCCTCTTCCTATGCACCCAAGCATTCTTCTGGCTTTTACTGTCGCCTTTTCTACGTGTTTAGCCACTTTAAGATTACTGGAGAACATAAGAACATAACATAAGTTCCATATCGTCTCTCCGGGCCAGTCCAGGGTACGGTAGAGTTGTCAATCCCATCCAGCAGCTGAGGACTGAAAAACTCCAAGTTTTGCTGACAGCCTTAACCACTCCCCCTGGTGACAGCACTCCAGTCTTTCAGTCCTCAGCAGCTGAATAGGATGTCTAGCTGACTAGCTCCCTGGTGAAGATTGTGAATTTTTATTATTTTTGAGCGGGGTTCTTATAGTAGGTGGGCTCTAGCAGAGCTGGCTGACTGCTATATTACCTGGTGTGCTCCCTAAAACTTGAGTTCTGTGTGTGAAAAAAAAATAAAAAGAATTTATATCGCAGAGATCCCGAGGCAATTTATATCGGGGACTGAAGGCAGAGCCTGCCTTCTTTTCGGCACTCTGCGCTATCGGAGGTCTGGTCCTGGGAGCCCCAGTGCCCTTCTCCGGTCGGTCAGAAACGTGCCTTGGCTCCGCTAGCAGCGGTTCGCTGGGTGCTGTTTCCTGGTTGCTGCTGCTCCGGTGGGGGTTGAATCCGGTAAGGAGCCCTGTGTTTCGGCATTTAACTTGCTCCTCGGGACGGCAGAGCACAGCCGCGGCGTTTTTCTCGGGCGACTTTTGTTTTAGCGCCGAGTTTAGTAGTTTCTTTTCGATAGCGTTTTTTTCTTCTCTCGGGTGATGGAGGAAAAGCCGGGAGCAGACGCTAAGCAGGCCTTCTCCACAGCAGAAAAGGCGGGAACGGCGGCCATGTTGTCTGAGCCGTCCGTTCCTCCCGCGGGGCACAGTAAGTCAGGCAAGCAAAAATCTAAAACTAATAAGGATGCTGGCGCTGCGGGTAAGCTTGTACAGAAGCTGCCTGAGGCTCAGGCTGCTGCTTCTACCTTGTTCTCGCCGGAATTTATTTTAGCCATGCATAAGGCTTTCTTGTTGAAGTCCACTCAAGCTGTTTCTTCTGATTCCGCCTTTGTCCCTGCAAAACAGCTTCTCCCTGGGGTGGGGAGCTTTGATGCGGGGGAAGGTACTTCCCATGCTTCCCAGGCTGCCCTTAAGGCTGAGGCAGCGTCAGAGACTGCGGAGACACAAGATATGCAGTCGCAGGGGTTAGAAGAGGGGGAGCTCCTCTCTGAGTCGGGCTTGGACCCCTGGCAGGTGGAGCTGGAGGAGGGTGAGATAGCGCCCGGCGAGGATCCTAATGTGTTTAGAGTCTTTCGCAAGGAGGAGCTTGGAGCACTTATCGTTCAATCTTTGGCAGCTCTCAACCTTACAATGCCCTCGGTGTCACAGGAGCTGTTGGAGGATCCTTTGCTGCAGGGATTTAAAGCTGAACAGCGCTGTTTTCCGGTGTATCGCGTTATAAAGCAGATGATTGAGTCTGAGTGGGAGTGCCCGGAGGCAACGCTACGGGGTAGTCGGGCCTTGGGGGCGTCTCTATCCTGTCCCGCAGGACGAAAGGGACTTGTTGAAAATGCCTAAGGTAGATGCATTGGTATCCGCGGTGACTAAGAAGACCACCATACCGGTGGAAGGTGGTGCAGCGCTTAAGGATCTGCAGGACCGGAAGCTCGAAGTTCTCTTGAAGCAGGCTTTTGATGCCTGTGCTTTGTCCCTACAGGCTTCCATTTGTGGAGCTTATGTTTCCAGGGCGTCTATACGCTGGCTTCAGGGAGAAAGTGCGGCAGAGCCCAGTGAAGGGGCTTCCGCAGAGGGGGCCAAATTGGAATCAGCAGCGGCTTACCAAGCGGATGCTTTCTATGATTTGGTTAGGATAGCCGCTAAGTCCATGGCGTCTCTCATTGCGGCTCGACGTTTTCTTTGGTTGCGGAATTGGGCGGCTGACGTCTCTTCTAAGTCGTGGCTATAAGGGAAAGCTGCTGTTTGGCGAAGCCTTGGAAAAGATTGTTAAGGATCTCGGAGACTCCAAAGGCGCTAGATTACCCGAGGATCGTCCGAGTGTAGCTCGAGGGGCTATTTATTTATTTATTTATTACAATTTCTTATATACCGCACTATTGTCAGCGCGGTTTACATACAACAAAATGACCATAACAAACTGTTTGGCTTCACATAGAACAGGAGAAAACAACTTGGATAACATGCTTCCCATCAGAGGACACAAGGCAGGGATTCTCGGAGATTCCGGGGGGCTCGTTTTGCTCCTTACCCCAGGGGCCGTTTCGGGCCTCGTAGCCAGTCCTTTCGGGGAGCTCGAGGTTTTGGTAGAGGCTACTTCAATACCCCGCAGTCCGCCGCTAAAAAGCCCCAATGATGGTCGGCGGGTCTGGCCGGAGATCCCGGTGGGAGGCCGCTTACAGGAGTTCCTTTCGGCTTGGACCGCTATAACGTCCGACCAGTGGGTTCTAGAGATCATTCGGGATGGGTATGCGCTGGATTTCGCAAACCCATTGGCCGAGGCGTTTCTCGTTTCGCCCTGTGGTCGGGGGCGAAAGTTGCGAGCCATTGCAGCGACCCTGCAACGCTTGTTGTCACTTCATGCCGTGGTTCCAGTCCCAGTAGACCAGTGCGGCTTAGGTCGATACTCCATTTATTTCGTGGTCCCCAAAAAGGAAGGATCTTTTCGGCCCATTCTCGATCTCAAACACGTGAATCGAGCCTTGCGAGTTCCGCATTTTCGAATGGAGACCTTGAGATCCGTTATTCGAGCAGTTCGCCCGGGGGAGTTCCTGTCGGCTATAGATCTCACGGAGGCTTATCTGCACATCCCAATTTGGGCGGCTCACCAACGTTTTCTGCGGTTTGCGGTGCCGATGGGGCATTTTCAGTTCCGGACCTTGCCCTTCGGGTTGGCGACAGCGCCCCGCACGTTCACCAAGATCATGGTCGTGGTGGCAGGGCAGATTCCCTCCCGGACGCGGTCGCAGCGACAGCGCGGGTGGTGCAACTGTTGGAACAGCTCGGCTGGGTAATCAACTGCGCAAAGAGTCAGTTGAGTCGGTTCGTCAGCTCACGTATCTGGGAGCGTTTTTCGATACAGTTCGCGGTTTGGTGATCCTGCCCGAGGGCAGAGTAGTGAAGCTGGTGGAGCAGGTTCGCAGGTTCCGGAGTCTCTCGGCTCCGTCAGCGTGGCTTTACTTACAGCTCCTCGGGTCCATGGCGGCGGCCCTGGATCTCGTTCCCTGGGCCAGGGCGCACATGCGGCCTCTGCAACAGGCGTTACTCTCCCGGTGGTCGCCGCAGCTTCACCCTCTGTCTCGGAAGTTGGTCTGTCCGGAGTCGGTGCACCACAGTCTCTCTTGGTGGATGGAGGCCAGCCATCTGCAGGCTGGGGTGCCTCTGCGGGATCCACAGTGGGTTCTAGTGACCACGGACGCCAGCCTCTCCGGCTGGGGGGCGCACTGTCAGTCCCGCGTGGCGCAGGGGGTGTGGTCCGCAGAGGAAAGTTCTTGGTCCATCAATCGGTTGGAGCTCCGGGCGGTGCGGCTGGTCCTCCACTTCCAGCCAGTGGTCACGGGCGCAGCGGTACGCGTGTTCTCCGACAACCTGGTGATGGTGTCGTATATCAATCGCCAAGGGGGCACAGGCAGTGTGTGCTTGCTGGAGGAGAGTCAGCAGTTGATGGCGTGGGCGGAGGCCCATCTGCTGGATTTATCGGCGGCGCATGTGGCCGGCAAGGACAATGTGCAGGCCGATTTATCTCAGTCGGCATTCTCTAGATCCCGGGGAATGGGAGCTGAACGCGGCAGTGTTCCACGACATTACCGTACGCTGGGGTCAGCCGGTGATGGATTTGATGTCGACGTGCTCCAATTCCAAAGCGTCGCGTTTTTTCAGCAGACGCCGGGAGCCTATGTCGGAGGGCTTGGATGCTCTGGTCCAGCCCTGGCCGTCGGGCGTGCTTCTTTACGTCTTTCCTCCATGGCCCATGATCGGTCGAGTCATTCAGCGCATTGCCGGGCACAGAGGGACAGTGATCCTCATTGCTCCGGATTGGCCGCGCCGGCCTTGGTATGCGGATCTGATTCGGCTGCTCATAGCTCCGCCTTGGCGGCTTCCCGCTCGCATCAACTTGTTGAGTCAAGGTCCGGTACTGATGCCGCAGGTGGATCGCTTCTTGCTTACAGCTTGGCTCTTGAAAGGGGCAGGTTAAAGCAGAAAGGCTATTCGGATTCGGTGATAGCCACCTTGTTGCAGGCTCGTCCGTCGTTGACCTCTCGGGCGTACGCTCATGTCTGGAAGGTCTTTGAGTCTTGGTGTGGTCATCGTCAGATTCGGCCTTCCGGAGCGTCTTTGCCTCAGCTCTTGGCCTTGCTGCAAGATGGTCTTGAACAAGGGTTAGCGCTTAGCACCCTTAAGGTGCAGCTGGCGGCATTGTCTTGTTTTAGGGGCACGGTGCAGAACAAGAGGCTTTCGCAGCATGTCGATATTCGTCGTTTTCTCCGAGCGGCCAAGATGATTCGTCCTCCGTTGCGCTCCGTGGTGCCTCCTTGGGACTTAAATTTGGTTTTAGAGGCTTTGACACGGGCTCCTTTTGAGTCGCGTTCGGGGAGCAGTTTACGTGAACTTTCCTGGAAGACGGCATTTCTGGTGGCATTGAGTTCGGCGAGGCGTGTTGCGGACTTGCAAGCTCTATCGTGCCGGGAGCCTTACCTTCAATTCTTGCCGCAGGTGGTTGTTTTGCGGCCGGTGCCTTTCTTTTTGCCTAAGGTGGTTTCTTCTTTTCATGTCAACCAGTCAGTGGTGTTGCCCGTGTTCAAGGATCGGTCCGGTTCTCCGATGGACAGTTCGCTTCGGAGGTTGGATTTGGAGCGTGTGTTGAAGAGGTACCTGGCCGCTACGGAGCCTTTCAGGAAGACTGACCGCTTGTTTGTGGTGTTTGCGGGGCCGCGTAAGGGTACGGCGGCAGCGAAATCTTCTATAGCGCGGTGGGTCACAAGGGCCATAGCGTCCGCGTACGAGGCCGCAGGTCAGTCGCCTCCGGTTGGCCTCAAGGCTCATTCTACTCGGGCACAGGTGGCGTCTTGGGCCGAGTATGCTTTGATTCCTCCGGTAGATATCTGTAGAGCCGCTACGTGGTCCCCTCTGCATACTTTTTCGAAGCACTATCGTTTGGATGTTCTCGCCAGTCACGATGCCAATGTAGGAGCCGCCGCCCTGGTGGCGGGTTTGGCGGGTCCCTCCCATTTTTAGGTACTGCTTTGGTACTGCCCTACCGTACCCTGGACTGGCCTGGAGAGACGATATGGAAGGAGAAATTAGATCTTACCTGCTAATTGTCTTTCCATGAGTTCTCTCCGGGCCAGTCCAGGGCCCACCCCCGGGGCTAGTTTCTGTGCAGTTTCTTCTGCGAGCCTTTTCTCCAGAGCGATTTTGAGGGCTTGTAGTATCTGTTTCTTTTTCGTTCAACGGACCAGAGTATTGGCGGCTTTCTGGTCGTCCTTCGATAGTAGCTCCTTGCTTCGGAGTAAAAAAAAAAAAAAAAAAAGAGCCTAATAAAAGGATAGAGAAATGGTCCACTATGATTACAATATAACATGTATAACAGTACGAGAAAACATTAGATATGGTAATTGGCCGGAGTTTCACCAGATAATATAGCTTGTCTGTTTAGTGTTTTTCCTAGGTGTTCTTTTTTTACATTGGAAGAAATGTGGCTGCTTTTGTCAGAGGGAGACTGGAGTGCTGTCACCAGGGGGAGTAGTTAAGGCTGTCAGCAAAACTTGGAATTTTTCAGTCCTAAGCTGCTGGATGGGATTGACAACCCTACCGTACCCTGGACTGGCCCGGAGAGAACTCATGGAAAGACAATTAGCAGGTAAGATCTAATTTCTCCATATGCCATGCTGGGTCAGACCAAGGTCCATCAAGCCCAGTATCCTGTTTCCAACAGTGGCCAATCTAGGTCGTACGTACCTACCAGTTTCCCCAAAAGACAGGTTCCGCAATGCTTGTACTGGGTCAAGCATTGATATCCTGGGTCCCTTCTTAATAAAGGTTTATGGACCTTTCCTCCAGGAACTTGTCCAAACCTTTTTTAAACCCAGCTACACTAACAGCCTTTACTACATCCTCCGGTAACAAATTCCAGAGTTTGATTACACGTTGAGTGAAAAAATATTTTCTTTTATTAGTCTTAAATAGTTTACCCTGTAGCTTCATTGCATGTCCCCTAGTCTTTCTATATTCTGATAATGTAAACAAACAATCTACATTTACCCGTTCCACTCCATTCATTAATTTATAGACTTCTATCATATCTTCCCTCAGCCGTCTCTTTTCCAGGTTAAAGAGCCCTAACCTTTTTAGCCTTTCTTCATAGGAGTATCCTTCCATCCCCTTTACCATTTTGGTGGCTCTTCTCTGAACCTTTTCTAATAACGCTATATCCTTTTTAAGATACGGCGACCAGAATTGCACACAATATTCAAGGTGCGGTCTCACCATGGAACAGTATAGAGGCATTATAATATCTTTTGTTTTATTTTCCATTCCTTTCCTTATGATACCTAGCATTCTATTTGCTCTCTTGGCTGCCGCTGCACACTGGGCCGAGGGTTTTAACATGTTATCCACAATGACGCCTAAATCTTTTTCCTGGGTGGTGGTTCCTAATGTGGAACCTTGCATTGTGTAACCATAGTTTGGGTTGTTCTTCCATAGGTGCATAACTTTGCACTTGTCCACATTAAATTTCATCTGCCATTTTGATGCCCAGTCTTCCAATTTATCAAGATTTGCAATTTTCCACAATCCTCTTGGGTTTTAACAACTTTAATTTTGTGTCATCTGCAAATTTGATAACCTGACTCGTTATTCCACTTTCCAGGTCATTTATGAATATGTCAAAAAGCAGCGGACCCAGCACAGATCCCTGGGGTACACCACTATTCACCTTTCTCCACTGGGAAAATTGGCCATTTAGCCCAACCCCTCTGCTTTCTATCTTTTAACCAATTCCTGATCCACAGTAGCACACTGCCTCCTATCCCATGACTCTTTTTAGTTCTACCAAAAGTCTCTGATGAGGGACCTTGTCAGAGGCTTTCTGAAAGTCCAGATACATTATAACAACCGACTCACCTTTGTCCACCTGTTTATTCACACTTTCAAAAAACATAACAGATTAGTAAGACAAGATCTTCCTTGCCTAAAGCCATGTTGGCTGTCTCCCATTAGACCATGACTGACTACATGCTGAGTAATTTTATTCTTTATGATGGTTTCTACCATTTTTCCCGGTACTGACGTGAGGCTCACCGGTCTGTAGTTTCCCAGATCACCCCTGGAACCCTTTTTAAAAATTGGTGTTACATTGGCGATCCTCCAATCTTCAGGTATTAGAGATGATTTTAATGATAGTTCACAGATTACTAATAGCAGGTCTGCAATCTCATATTTCAGTTCTTTCAACACCCTTGGATGTATACCATCCAGCCCAGGTGATTTGCTACTCTTCAGTTTATCTAATAGTTGTAATACATCTTCCCGATGTATCGATATTTCCTTCAATTCTTCCGCACCTTTAAATACCACTTCAGTCATGGGTAACATCCCTACATCTTCCTCAGTAAAGACCAAAGCAAAGAATTCATTCAGTCTCTCCGCTATCGCTTTGTCGCCTCTTAGTGCCCCTTTAACTCCTCTATCATCTAATGGACCAACTGAGTCTCTCACAGGTTTTTTGCTACGAATGTACTTGAAAAAATCTTTTTCGCATTTTTGCTTCCGCAGCAAGCTTCTTCTCAAATTCTCCCTTTGCCTGCTTTATCAATGCCTTGCATTTGACCTGCCAGTGCTTGTGCTGTTTCCAGGTTTCGTCATTTGGCTCTTTTTTCCGTTTCCTGAAAGATGCTTTTTTGGCAACAACAGCCTCTCTGACCTCACCTTTAAACCATGCTGGCAGTTTTTTGGACTTCCTTCCACTTTTCTTAAAGTGTGGAATACAGCTGGTCTGGGCTTCCAAGATGGTATTTTTCAACAACACCCAAGCTTGATGTAAGTCTTTACCCTTTGCAACTGCTTCTTTTAGTTTTTTCTTAACTACTTTCCTCATTTTATCATAGTCTCCCTTTCGAAAGTTAAAAGGTAGTACTGTGGATTTCCTTACTATCCCTCCTCCACTAATTAAATCAAAGGCGATCATGCTATGATCACTATTGCCAAGTGGCCCCAACACCCTTACCTCTTGCACTAGATCTGGTGTTCCTTTAAGACAACACTACCAGGTCCCGCTCTGCTTTTGTTGAAGGAAGTACTTCACCCCATAGACTGTACCGTTGCCTTTGATTTTTGCAGCCCAAATGCATGACCCTGCATTTTTTAGCATTAAATCTCTGTTGCCAAATTCTTGACCATTATTCAAGCTTAGCTAGATCCTTCTTCATGTTATCTATTCCTTCCTGGGTGTCTATTGCAGATTTTGGTGGTATCTGCAAAGAGGCAAAGCTTACCTGACAGCCCTTCCGCTATATCACTATCAAAGATGTTAAAAAGAATCAGACCAAGGACAGATCCCTGGGGCACACCACTGGTAACCACCTTCTCCTCAGAGTGAGCTCCATTTACCGGTACCCTTTGTTGCCTCCCACTCAACAATTTCTAATCCAGACAGTCACTTAAGGGTCATCGTAGAATGCTCAATTTGTTTATAAGTCACCTGTATGGAACAGTGTCAGCGGCTTTACTGAAATCTAAGTACACCGTATCTAGGGCTCTCCCTCAGTCCAACTCTCTGGTCACCCAATCAAAGAAATCAATCAGATTTGTCCGACAAGACCTGCCTTCTTTGGTAAACCCATGCTATCTCAGATCCTGCAATCCATTCAACTCCAGAAACCTCACTATTCTTTGTTTTAGCAGTGTTTCCAATAATTTATTCACAACAGAGGTTAGACTAACTGGCCTGTAGTCCTCAACCTCATCTTTCCACTTTTGTATAAAGGGACCCATGTGCCTTTCTCCAGTCCTCTGGGACCACTCCCATCTCTAAAGAAGCATTGAAAAAGTCAGTCAGTGGAGCCACTAGAAGGTCTCCTTCAGTATTCTTGGATGTACTCCA
Source organism: Ichthyophis bannanicus (assembly GCA_033557465.1). Taxonomy (NCBI): domain Eukaryota; kingdom Metazoa; phylum Chordata; class Amphibia; order Gymnophiona; family Ichthyophiidae; genus Ichthyophis; species Ichthyophis bannanicus. The sequence continues at coordinate 234,701,266 of CM066042.1, forward strand.
TCCCGTGCCATCTCTTTGTCTACTTTTTTTTTTAGCTAGTTCCTCACAACCCAGTCTTGAAAATCATTCAAGATCCCCTTCACGTCTTGTCCTATTTGTGGGCATTTTCTGAGGTCCTGCTCCTGGGCTTTCATCTGTGAATACAGAACAAAAATATTTGTTAAGCAGTTCCACTTTATCCTCATCAGCTTCTATATATTCCTCCCCTGCACCCTTGAGTCTGACAATACCAATATTATCCATAAACAGATAAAGCCATTCATTTTACCAAGAAACATACTATTTAATCTGAGCAATGAACACTTCCATTTTACTGAAATATTAGTGACAATGCAGTGAGAAATTTTAAGTCTGCATCAACTGGGGTAAGTTGATTATAATATTTAGTTTGTGTTTGTGTTAAAGTAGTTTAATGTGAGAACAGCATGGCACTAGCATGCTGGCTCTTTGAAGAAAGAGTGAACGTTTTGTCTTTGGGGAGGGGGTTAATAATTTAAATACTCTTTCAGTATATGAGCTCTTTAAATTGTAGCCTTCCTGCCCTTCACCCACCTTTATATGAGTAGCTAGCAGGGTAGAGACCTGCTGTCTTTAGGCCTGCCATAATTTAAAATGCTTCCTGCCCACTATTAAACCCCACCTACAAACTTGCCTGTGAAACCTATTTTTTTAAAATCACGATTTATTCCAGACAGTCTTGACTTTACGTGTCTTGACCAAACAGTAAGTTCCACAGATCAGTGACGCTTGTGTTTCTGTAGATCCCTGCATCCATCTGCTGGGGCTATAGAAAGGCTTGATGGTAGTAGCAGCCATTGCAACACTTATTCATGAAAAATGTCGTCAACATAATTCCATTCACTGACTGGTGACTAGGGTGACCAAGGGATAAATATGAAAAAGTTTTGATCTCACCACATGTCTACACCATATTGCAGAATTCAACCTCAAAACTAGTTTCCATATTGTCCTGTTGGACCAGTCCAGACAATTAGATTGTTTTTCCCTACTAATAGATTGATGGAGAGAAAAAAACAAGGAACAGCCCAGGTTTCAATGACATCACTCCTATGCCTCTATTTGCTTCAGCCACCAGAGGTCTCTTCAGTATTTTTGTCTCCAGTAGATGGTGGATGATTTTCTCCTCTATGAAGAAAATCAGAAGATTGAGAGGAAAAGACTGATTAAATTCTTGTCAACGACCACCTTGAGAGTGATTCTTTCACTTGAGTGCAATGTGGTAGGCTCTACTAGACTGCGGTCTTTTCGGTAGCCATAGGAGGAGGGAATATTGGTTCAGCTCCAAGCACTTATGATAAGAGCCTGAGTAGCTAGAAACTTGAAGAATCTGGAAGAGTACAACAGTCTTACACAACGTCAACGTCCCCTCTTCTCTGTCTCTCCCCCCTCCCCCCCGTGTCTCCTGGAGACTGCAGAAGGTTCTCAGAGGGATCTGCCTGCCAGCCACCATAAACACCCTGCTGCAAATGCCAGTAAAACAGTTTCAGGGGAGTAGAGCTGAACCCAGGACCATACCTAGCCCTGTGCAAGGGGTGCGGCCGCACAGAGTACAAAGGCTTAAGGGGCGCATTTCGGCTGTCTGCCGTTGCCTGCTGCTGCCATTTTTTCTTCACTCTGGCGGCAGGCAACGGCAGACATCTGAAATTTTATTTATTTATTTATATTTCTTATATACCGCACTATTTGCAATCAGCGCGGTTCACATGGAACAGAAACATCCGACAACTTAAATATGTCTGGTCATTACATTAATGTAGAAGATCACTTATTATTTCCCATGTTGTGATATCAAAATATGCTCTGAACAGTGTTTAAACAATTCTTTAACACAGATTTGCTTCTGGTAACAAATGTTCCTCGTTCTATGCAAATCAGCATTTAGTCTATGCAGGGGCTTGTCCTTTTGGGCTATTTATAGCCTCCAGCATATCTAGGTCGAACTGACCTTTTAAATAAAAGTTGAATAAAAGGAGGGTCTGTCACTAGAGTATGTTGCTGCATCCTCAAGACAGACGATCCGACAAAAAAATTCTATTTTTGGTTTAATTTACTGTTCAGAGCATATTTTGATATCACAACATGGGAAATAATAAGTGATCTTCTACATTATGGTATATTTTTGGTTCACTTTATAGAGGTTAGTTTTTGATGGTCATTACATTAAACAGGAAATGCAACTTGGAAAAAGGGTACACTATATACATATTTATGAGGTGTACTGAGAAAGGATAATGTTTGGTGTTTACATTGTAGGGGACGCCTGTTGCGAGGGCTTGCCTAGTTGACTACTATTATTGTTGAGGTTATTCGAGTGGGACTGAGGATCGGAGATGTCAGTGAGATATTTGGTGAAGAGGAAATGTTTAAGGGCCTTTCTAAATTGGCTCAAGTTGGGGATTGCTCTATGTGCTGGTAAGGTATTCCATAGACTTGGGGCACAGAGTTGGAAGGCCCTGTTAGCTGTTGTTTTGGTGCATTTAGTTGCTTCTTTTGGAATTACTAGCATGTTGGACTCTGCAGATCTTCTTGGTCTGTTAGGTGCAAGTGGTTGGATGAGATCAGATAGAGAGGAATGATAGATAGAAATGCGCCCCTTAAGCCTTCTCGCGCCATGCTAAGCACATCTGTCCCTCCCTGCTCTGATGCGACGTCAGAGAAGGGAGAGACAGATCTGCTTGGCACGCCGGCAACTTACACAGCGGGTGCGCCTCCTCTCTCCCACCGTGGGGGAGGGGGGAGTGCACCCATTGTTCAAGTCACACAGGGCACGATTCAACTTCGGTAGGCCCTGGCTGAATCCAACACGGATTCTCTGCCCTGGGACTCTTGGGGTGAATACCAAGGCATGACCTTGTCATTGTCCTTGTTGGAGGCTTCCTAGGACACAATTCGGGGTGGACCGCTGGTGACCATTGGTGTAGTGTGGGGATTTCCTGCTGTTTTCTGCACACATTAGTAGTGCTTTCTCCTATTGGTGGCCGTGAGGTCTGTAACGTGTTCTGCCCAAACAAATTCAATGCACGTTCTTACCCTAGTGCCTATAATGTGTGCCGTAATAAAAGTGCAGCTAATGTATGCTGCAGTAAAAGCGTAGTTAGGATGGGTGGATCCAAGATGGCTCGAGGCAGGCACACCGCAATGGTGTTTTTTCCATGGACAAGAGGGTAGGCTAAGTGGGTTAAGATGCCCTCCCCAATCCCTTTAACTTCCTCTCTATTACATGCTTCCCTTGTGGGGCCGCTTGATTCCTTTGTTGTCCAAGTGCAGCAGCAGCCAACGTTAACAGGGGAGGTAAGCCCGATTGTGCAGGTGTTGGAGTCGGGTGGCTCAGCATCTGCTTCAGGACTTGACTTTCTCTCCCCCGAATTACAGTATCCTCTGAAGGCAGCACTGTTGTCTGCAGGCCCTGGGGAGTCATGACAGGAAGGCTCCCAGTGTGTTAGAATTTCTTCACATCAGGAATGGCCAACTCCAGAGCAGCGTGTGGGAAGTGCTTCAGCTTCCCTGGAACAACTTGCTATTGGGGTCCAATCGGTGGTTGACAAAAGGATAACAAGCAGCAATTTGACTGCCCCACAGATCCTGAGCACAGCACAGAGTGAGATGGAGGATTTCATCCTGGCCGTAGAAGGGTCCTCCTCCTTTCCCCTGGCTCACTCGGAGGTCTTCACCCTTGAATCTATATAGTCTGCCATTATGAAGTTTGGAGAAGTGTTGGTTCCACTGGAACAAGCTCCAACGACTGCAAGCTAACTGTGTGGCTATTCAGGAGAATGCAGAGAAGGTGGCTTCAATTCAGAACTCATTGTTAGAGATGCAAACAAAGATTAACTCCTTAGAGTCACAATCTGACTCTTTTGCTAAGGACTTTACTGTGGTAAAAGCCAAGATGGAGCAACTAAAATGGTGCTAGAGCTTCCAATTTAAGACTGATTATTTTTCCTAAGTCTTCTGTGGTTTCTGAAAAAGATGTGTTTTGGTCTTACTTGACAGATATATTAAGTGTACCTCCCAAGTCCCAGCTCCTGGTGATCAAGGTTTATTATCTGCCTACAGCCAAAAAGGTAGTGCAGGGGAAGTTACTGGGTTACATCAGGTAAATGTTCTTGACGTGTCTGCTTTGTTACAGAGCTCTGGGGAGGCAACTGTTGTACCTTCAACTTTGTTAGCCGCCTTTGCATTGCTATCAGACAGGGAGTGACTACTTAAAATGTTTTTTTAAGACGAGACATTGGTTGTTTAAGGGCTTGCAAGTTCTATGTTTCCGGACCTGTCCAGAGAAACACAGCGAAGGAGAAGGGATTTTCTTCTCCTGCACCCTGGGGTCCAGCAGCTGGGAGTGTTTGTTTCCTCAAATATCCTTGCAAATGCATGGTGAAATGTCAATCATTATCCTTCATTTTTTATGAGTCTTCTCAGCTGCTAGAGGCTTATGGACTCTGAGGTTTCTCCCTCTGGTTCTCTGTGATTTTTTTGATAGTGCTGGCTGATAAGCACTTGCCTCTTCTTTCCTTCATATGATTTATGGTCTATGGTTTCCTTTTCTGGGATCCACCCTCAGTTGTGGTCTGGAGTGGGAAGGGTTGTATTTGATTTCTTTGCCTTTGTAGTTTTCCTTATGAATTTGCTATAGTAACGTTTCTTTGTTTCTGTACAAGATGTTGTTCTTGGATTTATTGTAAAATGAATAAATATAAAAAAAAGTGTAGTTAACGCGAGCCTTCGGGCTGCTGCGGCCTTGGCATGTACTGTTGTGATACTTGCCCTAACTCTCTGAAGTCAAAAGAGTTCCCAGTTATGTCTTAAATTGTAAATAGTTACCTGTTATCCAAGTTGCATTACCTGTTCAACTGTAAACACAAAGTACCATCAGAAATGTGTATTTTATTGTTCATTGTAAACCGCACTGATGCTGAATAGCGCGGTATAAAAGAGACTCTAATAAAATAAATAAATAATAAATAATAAATGTCGTCTTCCAGGAAATGTTGTCCGACCTGTGGCAAATGAGGTGCCTCTTCTCCAGATTCTGGACTTTGTTTTTCTTGCATGGAAGCTTCTGAACCATCCCTGGAGGGCCTGCTCCCTCTCTCTGTTAGTTCGGCCTTGCCTGCCTCATGGTAGGGGCTGATGGCGCTATGGGTAAGGATATTCAGCTGGCTAGAGGGTCTGGCGACCTTGATGTGAGCGGCTCCTTGTCCTTCATGGGGTTTACAGTGGCTATGTCCCCTGGTGTTGGGGGGGTCATTTCCAAGAGGTGACCTTCCAGACTCCAGATTGTCGCCCTCAGAATTCTTTTCTTTTTTGCAGCAGGCCTGGTCCTGCCATGGAAATTCGGACTCTGCGGCCTCTGTGTGCCCTGGGCCCAATTTCATGCAGGGCAGGCTGAGAGTGGAGACCCTTAGAATCTCCTTGGCTAAGTGTCCCATGGAGATGGGGAACAGCTGGGAACTGTCTGAGATTTTGATTATGGCTGGGATTCAGATGGCTCGGCATTGGTATCTGTCATGGATGAAGTAGTACTCTTGTCTTCAGAAGATTTGTGAAGAGGCCGGAGTGATCCACCTATGCCTTCCCAGTCCCTGGAGCTTCTGGGAGCATTTTCAACACTCAAGTGAGCAGAGTTTTCCTGCCAGAGGAGAAAGTCAAGATTGCTGTATTGTCTGGTGCTGTTATGTGCACAGCAGGCTCCCAGATTCTGGGATTATCTTCAGCTGTTCAGATTGATGGTGGCAACCATAGAGAGAGTGCCGTGGGCGCATTTTCACATGTGACCTCCCCAGTGGTCCTTGTTGACTCGGTAGTCCCCGAATTCTCAGGAGTTTAGGCACAGGCTCCCGCTCCCAATGATGGTAAAGATCAGCCTGCAGTGGTGGCAGCAACCCTGTCATCTGAGGAAGGGTATGCCGCTGGATGATTTCTCCTGGATTTTGCTGATGACATATGCCAGTCACTCGGGCTGGGGTGCCCATTGCCAAAACCGTATGGCCCAGGGCCATTGGAACCGCAAGGAAGTGGCATGGTCCATCAACCACCTCATGGCGAGGGCCATCAGGTTGGCTCTTCTGCGTTTCTGTCCCCTGGTTAAGGGCTGGGCGGTTCGAGTGTTTCCAGACAACACCACGGCCACATGAGGAGTGCTGGGGTAGCTCTGGTGATAGCTCTCCTGTTCGCTGGGATGGGTTAAGATCCTCCTAGCCTTGTCGGTTCAGCACATTGCCGGAGTGGATAGTGTGAAAGCAGACTTCCTCAGCCTTCACTCTCTGGATCCTGGAGATTGGGAGTTGAGTCAGGAGATGTTTCAGTTGATTCTGCGCTGCTGGGGTTGCCCCAAAATGGATTGGATGGCAACCAGCTCCAATGCCAAAGTTTGCCACTTCTTCAGTCCCCACACGGAGACATTCTGAGGGTATCGACGCCCTGACCCAGCCTTGGCCAAGTCAGCATCTGCTGTATGTGTTTCCTCTGTGGCCCCTGGTGAGGTGTGTGATTTGACGTATAGAACACCATCCAGGCAGGATTGGTCTGGTAATGCCGGATTGGCCGAGGAGAGAATGGTTCGGAGACCTGATGCGGCTGCTGCATGTGCCTCCTCTTCAGTTGCCTCTGTCTCAGGGCCTATTGCAGCAGGAAACGATCATCCTGGAGAACTGATTCCCTTCTCGCTTATGGCTTTGCTCTTGAAAGGAGACAGCTAGCATGTAAGGGCTACTTTCCAGTGGTGGCCTCCACTCTTCTTGGAACCCAGAGGAGGTCCACCAAGCTAACATATGTGCAGATCCTGGTGCCTCTTTGAGCAATGGTGCAGTGCTTGGCAGGAGGCAGCCAAGGTGCCATCTCTGTTGGCCTTTCTACAGGATGACCTGGAGAAGGGCCTTTCCCTTAGCTTCCTGAAAGTTCAAATGGCAGCTTTGACCTGTTTCCGAGGTCTGGTGGCTGGTAAGTCTCTAGCCTTGCACTTGGACGTCTCATGCTTTCTCCAAGGGGTTCAGTGTCTGTGTCCTCTCCTACGGTCTGTGATCCCTTCCTGTGATGTATATGCAGATATGCAGGGCCCTGATGGCAGCACCCTTTGGGCCATTAAAACACGCTACTTTGAAGTATTTGATGCTCAAGACTGTTTTATTGGTCGCAATTTGTTCCACAAGGTGGATTTCTGAGCTGCAGGCTCTGTCTTGTCAAGATCCTTATCTGTCCTTTTCAAAGGATGCAGTTTCTATTTGGCCTGTGCCTTCCTTCTTGCCTAAGGTGCTTTCTCACTTTCATGTGAACCAGATAGTCTGCCTGCCCTCCTTCTCTAAGGAGTAGTGTCGAGAGAAGGATAAGGATCTTCGCCTTATGGATGTCTAGAGGGTGTTTCTCCGGTACATGGAGGTTACGAATTCCTTTTGTAAGTCTAACTTTTTGTGCTCTTTGCTGGCCTGCGCAAAGGTGACATGGTGGATAAAGTCAACTTTGGGGCACTGGATTAAGGAGGCCATTGCCTTGATGTATCTGTTGCAGAACTCTGGAGGGTTTGCATGCCAATTCTACCCAATAGCAGGCGTCCTTGGGGGGGGGGGGGGCTCTGTAGCCCCTGAAGACATTTGTCAGGCAGCAATATGGGCATCACTTTCTACTTTTGTCAAGCATTACCACTTTGATGTCCACGTGCAGGTAGACATGGCTTTTGGCTCAAGGGTTTTGCTAGCTGCTGTGTCTTCTTCCCACCCAGTGGAGTTGAAGCTTTGATACATCCCACTTGTTCTGGATTGGTCTAGCAGGACGATATGAAAGGTGACGTTTTGCTTTACCGGTTTATGACCTTTCTTTGAGTCCTGCTAGACCAACCCAGGGCCTGTCCTTGAAACTGTATTGCTCTGTTCTTATGCTGCAGTACCCTTGGTTCTTCTATGATTTTTGTACTTGTTCTGGCATCTTTGTGTGTATACTTTCCTGTACGTAGTTCTGTACTGTTGATTAACTCACTGTTGTCCATGATTGAGGTTGTGTGAGGCTTGCCATGTTTCTCCCATATGCTTTGGGACGAATACTGACGAGACTTCTGGTGGCTGAGGCAAATAGAGGCATAGGAGCAATGTCATTGAAACCTGGGCTTTTTATTGGTTCTTTGTCTCCACCAGTCTGCTCGTAGGGGAACCCAACCCATTTGTCTAGACTGGTCTAGCAGGATTTAAGGACATTAACTAGTAAGGTTACAATAGTTAAATAAGGTAACATTTTACTATCTGTCACTTCCTCTATGGCTCCATGGCATTTTCAGAGATTCATAAGCAATGTTTATGCAACATAGTGCTTTCCAAACCTCTGTTGGAGGCTCATCTAGCCAGGTGGATGACTAGAGAGATTTGCCTATATTTGAGACCCATTGTATGTGAATCTCTTTCCTGGTGAAGGTTCAGAAGAACTGTCATAGGCCCCTCCTCACATAGGGAATGCAGATAGCTGCATGTATTGATTCTCCTTTGTAATATTCTCTTTGTCTTGTGTGCATGTGTGAGGAGTAGCCTAGTGGTTAGAGCACTGACTTGGTAAGCAAGGGGACTGGGTTTGATTCCCACTAGCACTCCTTGTGGCCTTGGGCAAGTCACTTAAACCTCTATTGCCTCAAAAGAAAGGCCTGGCAATCTACTTCCAGTCACACTGCGAAGAAATCCCAGGAGTTGCTGGGTCGCCAGGAGTCAGCATTGACTCTAAGGCACACATTACATTGCACTGCATATATGAGAGGAGAGGGTGTGATCAAATAGGTCTCTGTACCATGAAGCAAAAAAATAGTTTCTACACAGTACAAAGCAGTGGCTTTGGGATGAAGAGGCGGCTCTATAATGAGACCGAGTGAAGCGGTAACTTTTTGAGGGTGGCAAAATTGCTCCCATAAAGACCGCCTCACTCGGCCTTCAAAATAAAAAAACCCCAAATCTCTGGCTGAAGAAGCAGCTGCCACTGCGGCAGCAGCAGAATGAAGAGCCCCACGGCCTCGGCTGCCGCCTCCCCAGAAGAGCCATACCGGCTCAGCTTTTGCAGAGCCGCTTGAAGAGAGAGTGTTTCCCTTTCCTGCGGCTCTGTTAAAGCTGAGCTTGCCGGCGCATCCCAAAGCCACTGCTTTGTATTGTGTAGAAACAATTTTTCCCATCATCACTGGTGGGCTCAGCTTTAACAGAGCCACAGGAAAAGGAAACACTCTCCCTTCGCGCAGCTCTGCAAAGCTGAGCCGGCATGGAGGGGAAACGCTGCCTGGCACAGTTCTCTGGGGAGGCAGGGGGCCACGGCCACGGGGTTCTTCATTCTGCCGCTGCCAAAGCTGCAGCTGCTTCTTCAGCTGGAGGTTTGTTTTGTTTTGTTTTTCAATTTGTCTGGGCTGGGGGGGGGGGGGGCTAGGACTGGAAATGGGCTGATGGGGGGGGTTAGAAAACACAGGGGAAGGAGGGGGCTGGAAAGGAGCTGACACCTGGGATGTACTGAAGGGGGGACTGGAAGGGAGCTGACACTTGGGGATGGGAGTGGTAGGTGGCTGGGTAATGGGGGGGATAAGGCTGGAAGGGAGCTGACTGAGGAGAGGCATTGAGAGTGGACCTGAGCTGATACCTGGACTAGAAGGGGCTGGACAGTAGGGAAAGAGGGGGAATGGAAGGGAATGGACACCAGTGGCAGTCGTGGGAATGCAAGACATTGGAAGGTACTGGGAGGGGAGGACTTGAAAGGGGGCTGATACTGGGGAGGGCTACTGGAACTGGAAATGGGCTGATGGAAGGAAGTGAAAACAAAAGAAGAGAGAAGAAATGGCAGATGGACCATAGACCACAGAAAGAGCTAAGAGAAGACAGGAAAGCAGAAGCCTCAGATCGGGACCAGCATGATCAGAGAATAAAATGGTCAGACAACAAAGGTAGAAAAAAATAATTTTATTTAATTTTAGTGATTGGACTTTGTGCTATTTTTATATTTTACACAGTATTGGGGAACTGCATCTCTTATTTATCTGATGTTGCACTGCATGTGGACTCTGGCTTCTTGGGGTTTCAATTTAAATTTTGTCTACATATTTTTATTTTTACTTTAGATTGTGGTTACTTATTCTTTACTTAGTGAGGGTCGATGTTGTGAGTGTGTGACTGAGGTCAGGTGTTCTGTTAACATGGAGTTTATACATTAAGATCTATACTGTACTGTAGTAATTTGACTTGTTCAGCTTTTCAAATAGGTGTATGGATGTTCCAGGGCCCACTTTAGTATTTACAGTGATGCTTTTTTTGGATGGGCTCCTTATGTGAGTTTTGGAAGTTTATGCTGATATGGTATGGTAGGTTTGCTCTTTGTTGTAGGGTTTTGTATACTGGAGAATAGTGGTGGTGGTGGTTAGTGAGATGATCAGAATCAGATTTCTTTTTTTTTAATATTGAGTTCTGTGGGTGAATGTCCTGGTTCTGCTCTGCACCTTCTGTGGATGCAAAATATATGTTGAAAAAAAAAGCAAGAACCATAATGCAGTTTAATACAACAAAATAAAAATGAGTTATAATTTAGTTTTATAAACTGCTGTTGATTCTTACTGGCTTTTAGTTCCTTGGTGTGCAAACAGGACCGTACCTAGCCCTGTGCAAGCAGTGCAGCTGCACAAGGCGCAAAGGCTTGAGGGGTGCATTTTGGCTGTCTGCTGTTGCCCTGTCGCCACTGGTAGGACAATAGCAGGCAGGCAAAATGCACCCCAAGCCTTTTCGCAGCACTTTAAGCAGGTCTGGTCCCTCCCTCCTCCGACGCGATGTCAGAGCAGGGAGGGACAGATCTGCTTAGAGTGCCAGCACCTTTCAGATCGGCGCATGCCCCCCTCCTCCTCCCCATACCTCCGTCCAGCGCTGCCTGCTCTTTCCCTGCTGCTGGCGCCGCCATGAAAAAAACAGAGGGTGGTGGCAGCAGCAGGGAAAGAGCAGGCAGCGCTGGACGGAGATATGGGTGGGGAGAGGGGGGGCGTGTGCCCGAGCTGCAAGTCACACAGGGTACGATTGCAGCTCAATATGATCCTGTGTGCAAACATCTTGCATTTCCTCCATATAATCTAATCTGCTTTTTGGTTTGGTTCTGTCTCTGATTGGATTTCTGAAAAAGTCCCACCCCCTCTAAGGGGGGGGCACCATCTCATTTTTCGCCTCAGGCAGCAGATTGCCTTGAGCTGCCCCTGTTGGGATGTGAGGAATCTGTTTTCAGATGAGGGTTCTGGGATCATTTTAATGATTACTTGCATGAAGCTAACATGGAATTTGGGAGCTGGACATTTTTTCATGACTGAATGAATTACTTAAAGAACATAAGTGTTTTCCCCATCCATTTAGATTTTGTATAATAAATCTTAGCATTTTATTAAGTCTTTGGTTTGGTTTAGGGTATGAAAAATGCATTAAGGGATTTACAGATGTGACTTTATTCTTCTCTTGCTTTTAATAATGATTCACAGCGCTGTTCAGTTTGTTGACATTTGCCCTAGCATCTGAAAAATGATATTTACTGCTGACTTTAATCAGATTTCAACCTCCAGGTGAGAGACCTTGTATTTGGAAAATAGTTTGGAAAAAACTCTCATCCTTGCTCTGACAGCCACCACTTAGACAATATTTCAGAAGGTTAAAGTCCATTTGTTATCCTAATCCCCAATAACCTGTGCCAAAAACTTCAGAAAAAGATGCCACGCATATTCCACCTGAAATTGGTTGTGCAATTTAACAGTCTTGCATGATTTATTGCAGTTGATCGCAGGATGGTTGTCTGTCGCAGAGAAATTAATTTTGTTAAGCAATGCAAAATTAATGTAAGATGGCATTATTTTAAATGAATCTGACAACTAGTATTGACAGGTAAGAGAATTCTTTTATATAAACAGAGAATCATGGATTAACTTTTAAATACTTCACCTAAAACTAGCTGATGATGAAACAGACTTGGTAACCTGGTATATTTCATCTCTGCCAGAGACTTCTTACTCATTACCATTAAAAGCATTCCCTGCCCAGGTACGTTCAGCCGCTTTTACCTTATTCCCTCCCCTGTCCAAGGAGCTCTGAGAGCCAGAGGCAGGTTCCCAAAGGAGTTAAAACTTCCTAATCAAGTTAACAAATGCCCACTTTTTGGTTATGCGCTTCATCTTGTATGCCATTCTGGGTTTTGAGATGTTTTATGCACCACCAGATTAAAAAAAAAAAAAAAAAGTGTCACGTACATCAGAATAATTTAGATGGCTAAGCTGATAGTCAAGTTATTTGATAATGAAACCGCTTCTGTCTTCATGCAAACAGGAAGTCTGTGTCAAAGGGGCAGAAACACAAACAGCAGATGAGTGTTGGAGGTTTTGGTAAATGCTGCAGTGCTGTTTAAAGTAATGGCCGCCGCTACAAGTCTCAGAGAGGGGTGGCAGCAGGCTGCCCTCAGACCTGGTGCTCTAGGCAACCACCTAGTTTGCCTAATTCTAGCACTGGAAGTGGTGTGGATTTGTGTGAGTTTGTATCTCTATAGCATATTCTGTCTGCCCTATGCATGTGTTGCGTCTGTGGTGGGATTGCTGAAGTTGGCAAAGAATTTATGGAGGACATACTTTTGAGGGTTTGTGACAGATTTTGGACGGTAGTTGTGGGGGTAAGGGTAGTCTGCAGGATAGGGGAGCAATTATTTATCTGATATAGGTGCCTGGATGTCCCATCACCATTTGAAATTGAACATGGCCAAAACCGAGCTTCTTATCTCTCCCCCTAAACCTACCTCCCCCCCAACTCCTCCTTTTTCTACTTTTGTGGATAACACTCTACTCCTTTCCGTTTTCTTAGCTTGCATCCTTGGGGTCATCTTTGATTCCTCCCTCTCCTTAAGAACATAAGAAATGCCATACTGGGTCAGACCAAGGTCCATTAAGCCCAGTATCCTGTTTCCAACAGTAGCCAATCCAGGTCACAAGTACCTGGCAGGTTCCCAAAAAGGCACACAGGTTCCACAATGCTCATCCTGGGGTAAGCAGTGGATTTCTCGGGTCCTCTCTAATAACGGTTTATGGACCTTTTTTCTAGGAACTTGTCCAAATCTTTTTTTAAACCCAGCTATACTTTTACTACATTGTCTGGTAACGAATTCCAGAGTTTGATTGCGCATTGAGTAAAAAAATATTTTATCAGGCTCGAATGGCTTACATTCTGCTTCATTGTGTGTCTTCTAGTCTTTCTACTTCTAAAAAAAATATAACATATTAGTAAAAAAAAGACTTTCCTTGGCTAAATCCATGTTGGCTTTCTCCTATTAAACCATGACTTATCTACATGTTCAGTAATTTTATTCTTTATAATACGTTCTATCAGTTTCCCAGTACTGACGTTGGGCTCACCCGGATCACCCCTGGAACCTTTTTTAAAAATTGGCATTAGATTGGCCGTTCGCCAGTCTTCCAGTACTACAGATGATTTTAATGATTGTTCACAGATTACTAATAGGTCTGCAATCTCATATTTCAGTTCTTTCAACCTCTATGAATGTATAACATCTGGTCTAGGTGATTTGCTACTCTTCAGTTTATCAAATAGTTGAACATAAGAACATAAGATATGCTGTACTGGGTCAGACCAAGGTCCATCAAGCCCAGTATTCTGTTTCCAACAGTGGCCAATCTAGGTCATATGTACCTAGCAGTTTCCCCAAGAGACACAAGTTCCACAATGCTTGTACTGGGTCAAGCATTGATATCTTCGGTCACTTCTTAATAATGGTTTATGGACCTTTCCTCCAGGAACTTGTCCAAACCTTTTTTAAACCCAGCTACACTAACAGCCTTTACTACATCCTCCGGTAACAAATTCCAGAGTTTGATTACACGTTGAGTGAAAAAATATTTTCTTTTATTAGTCTTAAATAGTTTACCCTGTAGCTTCATTGCATGTCCCCTAGTCTTTCTATATTCTGAAAGGTAAACAATCGATCTACGTTTACCCGTTCCACTCCGTTCATTAATTTATAGACTTCTATCATATCTCCCCTCAGCCGTCTCTTTTCCAGGTTAAAGAGCCCTAACCTTTTTAGCCTTTCTTCATAGGAGTATCCTTCCATCCCCTTTACCATTTTGGTGGCTCTTCTCTGTACCTTTTCTAAAATCGCTATATCCTTTTTAAGATACGGCGACCAGAATTGCACACAATATTCAAGGTGCGGTCTCACCATGGAACGATATAGAGGCATTATAATATATTTTGTTTTATTTTCCATTCCTTTCCTTATCATACCTAGCATTCTATTTGCTCTCTTGGCCGCCGCTGCACACCGGACCGAGGGTTCTAACATGGTATCCACAATGACGCCTAAATCTTTTTCCTGGGTGGTGGTTCCTAATGTGGAACCTTACATCGTGTAACCATAGTTTGGGTTGTTCTTCCCTAGGGGCATAACCTTGCACTTGTCCACATTAAATTTCATCTGCCATTTTGATGCCCAGTCTTCCAATTTATCAAGATCCTCTTGCAATTTTTCACAATCCTCTTGGGTTTTAACAACTTTAAATAGTTTTGTCTCATCTGCAAATTTGATAACCTCACTCCTTATTCCATTTTCCAGGTCATTTATGAATATGTCAAAAAGCAGCGGACCCAGCACAGATCCCTGGGGTACACCACTATTCACCTTTCTCCATTGGGAAAATTGGCCATTTAGCCCTACCCTCTGCTTTCTATCTTTTAACCTGTTCCTGATCCACAATAGTACATTGCCTCCTATCCCATGACTCTTTAGTTTTGCCAAAAGTCTCTGATGAGGGACCTTGTCAAAAGCTTTCTGAAAGTCCAGATACACAATATCAACCGACTCACCTTTGTCCACCTGTTTATTCACTCCTTCAAAAAAACATAACAGATTAGTAAGACAAGATCTTCCTTGTCTAAAGCCATGTTGGCTGTTTCCCATTAGGTCGTGACTATCTACATGCTGAGTAATTTTATTCTTTATGATGGTTTCTACCATTTTTCCCGGTACTGATGTGAGGCTCACCGGTCTGTAGTTTCCTGGATCACCCCTGGAACCCTTTTTAAAAATTGGTGTTACATTGGCGATCCTCCAATCTTCAGGTATTAGAGATGATTTTAATGATAATTGACAGATTACTGATAGCAGGTCTGCAATCTCATATTTCAGTTCTTTCAACACCCTTGGATGTATACCATCTGGCCCAGGTGATTTGCTACTCTTCAGTTTATCTAATAGTTGTAAGACATCTTCCCGATGTATCGATATTTCCTTCAATTCTTCCGCACCTTTAAATACCACTTCAGTCATGGGTAACATCCCTACATCTTCCTCAGTAAAGACCGAAGCAAAGAATTCATTCAGTCAATCCGCTATCGCCTTGTCGCCTCTTAGTGCTCCTTTAACCCCTTTATCATCTAATGGACCAACTGACTCCCTCACAGGTTTTTTGCTACGAATGTACTTGAAAACGTCTTTATTTCGCGTTTTTGCTTCTGCAGCAAGCTTCTTCTCAAATTCTCTCTTTGCCTGCCTTATCAATGCCTTGCATTTGACTTGCCAGTGCTTGTGCTGTTTCCAGGTTTCGTCGTTTGGCTCTTTTTTCCATTTCCTGAAAGATGCTTTTTTGGCAACAACAGCCTCTCTGACCTCACCTTTAAACCATGCTGGCAGTTTTTTGGACTTCCTTCCACTTTTCTTAAAGCGTGGAATACAGCTG
The DNA here is from genome assembly GCA_033557465.1 of Ichthyophis bannanicus. Taxonomy (NCBI): domain Eukaryota; kingdom Metazoa; phylum Chordata; class Amphibia; order Gymnophiona; family Ichthyophiidae; genus Ichthyophis; species Ichthyophis bannanicus. Next base: position 234,716,987 of record CM066042.1, read on the forward strand.
GTCTGGGCTTCCAAGATAGTATTTTTCAACAACACCCAAGCTTGATGTACGTCTTTAACCTTCGCAACTGCTCCTTTTAGTTTTTTCTTAAATGTTTTCCTCATTTTATCATAGTCTCCCTTTCGAAAGTTAAAAGGTAGTACTGTGGATTTCCTTACTATCCCTCCTCCATTAATTAAATCAAAGGCGATCATGCTATGATCACTATTGCCAAGTGGCCCCAACACCCTTATCTCTTGCACTAGATCTGGTGTTCCACTAAGGACTAGTTCTAATATGGCTTCCCCTCTGGTCGGTTCATGAACCAGCTGCTCCAAGAAGCAGTCATTTATTTCATCTAGGAACTTTATCTCCCTAGCATGTCCTGACGTGACACTGAACCAGTCGATACCGGGGTAATTGAAATCACCCATTATTATTACTGCGCTGTAACTTTTGTTAGCTTCCTTGATTTCTTTGAGCATTTCATCATCCATTTGGTCATTCTGGCCAGGTGCTCGATAGTACACCCCCACTGCCATCGCCTTCCCCCTTTTATATGGAATTTCAATCCATATAGATTCTACAGCAGATTTTGTTTCCTGCAAAACTTTAATCCTTTCTGACTCAATGCCCTCTCTAACATAGAGAGCAACCCCTCCACCAATTTGATCAGCTCTATCATTACGATATAGTTTGTACCCAGGTATCACAGTGTCCCACTGGTTGTCCTCCTTCCACCATGTCTCTGATATTCCAATCATATCTAACCTTTCATTTAGTGCTATATATTCTAACTCTCCCATCTTATTCTTTAGACTTCTAGCATTTGCATACAAGCATTTTAGAGAATGTATTTTATTCATGTTAATTTGGCTATTGTTAGACATGGGTAAATTGGGATCTTTAAGCTCTGTCTGCTCCATACTTGAGGGCATTTGGGCTACTTTACTCTTTTGTGGAACCTCTCTGCTTTTGGTAGTATCCTTCAAGGATACATTCTTCCGAACCATCGACTGTCGGCGACTTGGGCGACTGTCGGCTTTCCCCTAATATCTAGTTTAAAAGCTGCTCTATCTCCTTTTTAAAGGTTAATGCCAGCAGCCTGGTTCCATCCCGGTTAAGGTGAAGCCCATCCCTTCGGTAGAGCCTCTCCTTTCCCCAGAATGTTCCCCATTTCCTAACAAATCCATAACCCTCATCTCTGCACCATTGTCTCATCCACGCATTGAGACTCCGGAGCTCTGCCTGTCTTTTGGGTCCTGCGCGTGGAACAGGAAGCATTTCCGAGAATGCTACCCTGGAAGTTCTGGATTTCAACTTCCTACCTAAAAGCCTAAATTTTGCCTCCAGAACCTCCCTACCACATTTTCCTATGTCATTGGTACCGACATGTACCAAGACAGCAGACTCCTCCCCAGCACTATCTAAGACCTTATCTAGGTGGCGCGTGAGGTCCGCTACCTTCGCACCAGGCAGGCATGTTACCAGGCGATCCTCACGTCCACCAGCTACCCAGCTATCTACATGCCTAATGATCGAATCACCAACTATAACGGCTGTCCTAACCCTTCCCTCATGGGCACATGGCCCTGGAGAAGCTTCCTCGGTGCGAGAGGGTTTTACATCACCTGGAGGACAGGTCCTAGTTACAGGATCACTTCCTGCCACACCAGGGTGATGCTCTCCTGTCACGTGACCTCTCTCCTCCATGGCAACAGGGGTGCTGCCAGACTGGAGGTGGGACTTCAGGACTATATCCCTGTAGGTCTCGTCTATGTACCTCCTGTCTGTTTTATGTTTTCCAAGTCTGCTACTTTAGCCTCTAGAGAACGGACTTGTTCCCTGAGAGAAAAGAGCTCCTTGCACCTAGTGCACACGTAAGACCTCTCACCAACTGGGAGAAAATCATACATGTGACACTCAATGCAAAAGACTGGAAAGCCCCCATCCCGCTGCTGGACTGCTGTCTGCATCTTAGTTTAAGTTTGTGTCTAGATCTTTAAGTTCTTACTTACTAGGGGTTGCTATGGGTATTTATACCAATAAAACTGTACCTAATACATTTAATATACCTTGTTCACCTGAAGCTTAATTAATCTCAGGTCCTTAGTGTATGACTGATTTGGGTAATGAGCTTCACCTGAAAGCACCTCCTGTCTTTTAAGATGTGTAAGTACCTATAAAGCTATGATTATCCCAGGGGAGGGTGGGTGTGGGGAGAGAGGGAGGGAAAGAACACTTATTAAAAGAGGGCTGCTACACAGTACCCTGTCTTGTGCTGCTGAGGTAAGCTAAATTCTGATTTGATTTAAATTATAGCTCTTAGCTGCTGCTAGGCTCTAACTTCTTATGAAATTTAAACTACAAGCTCTCTGCTGGGTACTAAATTTAACCAGAAAGCTCTCTTCTGTGTGTTAAATTTAAACTAAAAGTACTTTGCTGTTACTTGGCCCTGAGTGACTATTAAATTTAAACTACAAGCTCTCTGCTGGGTATGAAATGTAACCAGAAAGCTCTCCTCTGTGTTTTAAATTCAAACTTTAATTGCTGCTACTAGGCCCTAACTGATCCAACAAAAAACAGTGGGTTCACAGATTAAGTAGCTTTTATACAAAGAATTCTTTTTAGAAAATTACCAGAAGTATATACTCACAGTTGCAGATTTCTCTCCAGAAGTAACAGTCCAGAAGTAACAGTCCCCCTTTTTAGTCCTTCCAAGTCCTTGTAATACATCTTCCCGGTGTATCGATATTTCTCCAGGACCAAGCAGGAAGTCAGTCCTCACATATGGGTGACGTCAGCGTCGACGGAGCCCCCATGCGGAGCATTTCCCCAGCTTTCAAAGAAAGCCTTTGGGAATGCAGGCACGCATGCGCGGTCCCCTTCCCGCCCAAAGGTGCCATCTTGCTCAGTCTGCTTTTTTCCGCAGAGCCCTACGGACACCTGTCCTTGTCACCCGTGAAAAAAGTTGATTTTTCCTGCGTTGAGTCGAGTTTTCATCGGTTCGACGTCGGTTCCTTTCCCGCCTGGACTCGGTACACCGGTGCCGAGCCCGGATCTCTCTTTTTTGTTTTTTGTCCTTAGAGACTGCGTTCACGCATTTTTTCTTTTCCCTGCCAGCACAATTTTTTGATCTTGCAGGGGCCCTTTTTCCCCCAATGGCTGCCAGTGGCTTTAAGAAGTGTGATTGGTGCAAGAAACTGATGTCTCTCACCGACACACACGACTGCTGCCTCCGGTGCCTGGGTCCAGACCACGATTCTACGGTCTGAAGTCCCTGTGGTAAAATGTCTCCAAGGCATTGTGGAACCGTCAGCACCAGCGTGAGAGGATTTTCTCCGAGTCTGCCTCTGGTCGGGTCCGGACTTCGTCAGAGGCCTCGACGTCTCGGAAGTCTGACCCCGAACATCGTCAGGCTTCCTCTGAAAAGCACCGAAGAAGAAACCCTCGAGGGCGGCATCGATGGACGCTCTTGGCTCCTCGAGGGCCAGGTCGCATAGCCCCGATCGCCGTCCCAGGTCTTCGGAGTCGGAGAGGCCTGCCAAGCATCCTCGTATAGAGTCGAAGGCCCCGAGTCACGTGAGTACTGTAGTCCTCGTGGACTCTCCTCCTGGAGAACCGACGTCGGGCCCAATGCAGTCGGGGCCCGAGTCGGAGGCTGCTGGGTCTCCTGAGCTCGGACTCAGGTTGACGGCCTTGGAGAGCAGATTGTCTGCCTTCATGAAGCAGCAGCGGGTGCTGATCGGCAGTCTCACCAGCACATCTGCCTCGACCACCAGGACATCGACGTCCAAGTCGACACCGGAGGCCGAGTTGATCCTCGGCCACGGTCACCTTCGGCCTCCCGTTCGAGACAGAGGTTGTCGACACCGATTTGCTCGGTGTTCGGGCGGATGGCGTCGGTGCCCGCCCACTCGGAGCCACTCGATTCCTCCTTGGACCGAGTCCGGAAGGTGTCAGGGGACTCCTCCTCCTCCGTTTCCCACACCGATTCCTCCGAGGAGGAGTCGTCCCCTGACGGACTCACCGGGCTCCGAGCCTCGGACAAGGTCCCCCCCGGAGGATACTAGGTTCTCGGATTTCGTACGGGACATGGCCAAGGCACTGGCATTCCCTGTGGACCCCGAGGAACAGCCTCTAGCCGAGGAGCTCGAGGCTCTGCAGTATGACTCTCCTCCCAAGGAGGCCTTTACTGTCCCAGTTCCTCCGATGCTGGAGCGGTTGCTCTTCCGCATGTGGGAGGCGCCGGCCTCGATGCCGGTTCTAAGCAAGCGGGTCGATTCCATCTATCGAGTCCGCAAGAGCCCCAGGTTTCAGAAGGCACAGCTACCGCACCATTCCATGGTGGTGGAATCGGCCATGCATCGCCTGAAGAGTCAGAAGATGCACTCCTCGGTGCCTCCCGGCAGGGAAGCCTGGAACCTGGATGCCCTCGGTAGAAAGTGCTTCCAGGGCTCTATGCTTGCTTGCTGCGTCCAGACCTACCAGCTGTACATGGGCATGTACCTTCAAGACCTGGCAAAGGAGATTGCCGGGTTCTCTGCTGGTCTGTCCGAGGAACCTTTGCAGAGGTTCAAGGCCTTGTCTTCTGGTATTCGAGAGTGCTCGAAGTTTATCTCTCGAGCAGCCTACGATGGATTTGAGGCTTCGGCCCGAGTAGCAGGGGCCGGCACCGGTGCACGCCGTCAGGCCTGTCTACAATCCTCAGACCTTGAGCCGTGGGTACAGGACAAGTTGGTCGATGTCCCTTGCCGAGGTGAAAACCTCTTTGGCAAGCCCATGGCCGAAAAGGCTGCAGAACTCGAGACCAAGACTCTTACCCGGACAAGGCTGTCCAGGAAGACCTCTGCCCCTTCTCAGAAAAAGAAGGGCTCTGGGGAAAAAGAACTTTTACCCGAGGAAGACCACTGCCTATAAAACCTACCCTCACTACCAGGCCTCTGCAGCTCCCCAACAGGGCCAGCAGGCCAAGGGGCAGGGTCATGGGCCCCGTAGGCAGAAGGCTCCCAAGCCTCCTACTCCGGCTCCTGCTCCTGCTCCTGCTCAGCAGGGAGGAGGTTTTTGACTATGCCAGCATAGCCTCTCCTCCTCTCCAGGGCACAGGAGGTCGGCTGATCCTGTACGCAGACAGGTGGCCAGCCATCACAGGGGATACTTGGGTGTTAAGTATCATCGAAAGGGGCTATCTGCTCCACGTCACCCAGATACCCCCTCCTACTTTCCAGGGGAGCCTCCAAGACCCCCTCTGCACAGAAACGTACTCCTTCAGGAGTTGGAAGGTTTACTAAGGGACCAGATGGTGGAACCGGTGCCTCACCACCTGGAAGGGCAAGGCTTCTACTCCAGGTACTTCCTGGTACCAAAAAGAACAGGAGGCCTCAGACCCATCCTCGACCTGCGAAATCTGAACAAGTTTCTGGAGAGCGAAAAGTTCAAGATGCTTACCCTTGGAATCTTACTGCCCTACCTCCAGCAGGGAGATTGGCTATGCTCCTTAGACCTGAAGGATGCTTATACTCACATCCTCATCCATCCAAGCCACAGACAATTCCTCAGATTTGTGGTGGGAGGATAGCACTTCCAGTACAGAGTGCTTCCTTTTGGCCTCACCTCCGCCCCCAAGGTTTTTACAAAATGCCTGGCGGTGGTTGCGGCCTACCTCAGGAACCAGGGGATCTTTGTGTTCCCTTACCTGGACGACTGGCTAATCAGAGGCCAGTCTTCACAAGAGGCCAGGCAGGCCACCTGCAGAACCATATCCCTGCTTCAGCACCTGGGGTTCGTTATAAACTTCCCAAAGTCCACTTTGGTCCCCTCACAAGGTGTGGAATTCATAGGGGCCAGGTTGGATACCCTCCAAGCAAAGGCCTTTTTGCCTGTGGATAGAGCTCACAGGCTGATAAAGTTGGCCGGTCAGTTTCGGGCGAACTCTCTGGTCTCGGCCAGAAACTTCCTCCGGCTCTTAGGTCACATGGCTTCCACAGTGCATGTCACCCCACATGCCTGGCTACACATGAAGCCGGCTCAGTGGCACCTCAGGATGAAGTGGCTGCAGGCCACAGGGAAGTTGTCCGACAGAATAAAGTTGTCCAAACCCTTGGTGGACTCCTTACGCTGGTGGCGGCATCTCCCAAATCTGGTCAGGGGTGTTCCTTTTCAGGCCTCCCCACACACTCAAGTACTGACAACCGATGCTTCCCTGCAGGGCTGGGCGGGTCATTGCTAGGGAGCCTGCACCCAAGGCCTGTGGTCTCCATGGGAGGCCGCCCAGCAGATCAACCTGTTGAAATTGAGGGCCATTCGGCTGGCCTTGCGGACTTTCTCTCAGATCCTGTCTCACCATTCTGTCCTAGTTCAGACGGACAACCAGCTGGCTATGTTCTATGTCAACAAGCAGGGGGGCATGGGATCCAGACTTCTATGCCTGGAAGCACAAGCTCTCTGCTCCTGTGCTGTCACCCAGGGCATGACCCTCAAGGCAGTCTACCTCCCAGGCCAGGAAAACTACCTGGCGGACAGACTCAGCAGACTCCTGCAGCCTCACGAGTGGCAGTTGGATCCTCTGGTAGTGCAAAAGATCTTTCTGAAGTGGGGTCCTCCGACCATGGATCTTTTTGCCAGTCCGCTCAACAGGCAACTACCCCGGTTCTGTTCCAGGCAACCGCATCCCTTGAGAACAGCGCCAGATGCATTCCTGATCCCTTGGTCAGGGGGCCTGCTGTATGCTTTTCCTCCCACACCTCTGGTGGCCCGGACTCTATTCAAAATCCAGCAGGACCGAGCCATGGTGATCCTGATAGCCCCCAGGTGGCCCAGGCAGCCGTGGTTCCCTCTTCTTCTGCAGTTGGCGGTGGATACTCCACTTCCTCTGGGGTTGCAACCCGACCTGACTCGGGACCAGGGGTCCCCTCTTGCATCCCAACCTCAAATCTCTCCATTTGATGGCGTGGCTGCTGAAAGGCTAGTCCTTGCTCCCTTGCTCCTCTCTAGAGAGGTTAAAGAGGTGGTGTTGGCCTCCAGGAAACATTCCACCAGGAAGGCCTATGCTCTAAAGTGGCGTAGGTTCTCTACTTGGTGTTCTCAACATCAAGAGGACCCTTTCTCCTGCTCTGTCCAGGTGGTGCTTCAATACCTGCTCCACCTTTCCAACCTAGGACTTCAGTCCAACTCTGTCCAGGTTCACCTCAGATCACCGAGGGGCGTCGTGGTGAGCCGTCGACGCTGGGAGCTCAGCCCTCACCGCGAATGCTGCTCGCAGCGTGTCCGAGCAGTGTAGCGGTTTGAAGGGCTTCGAAGGGCCGGACCGGTAGAGCGGGTGTTCTTGCGGCTTTTAATATTCGCCGCTGAAGGTGAGTGCCCCTCTCCTACCGCGCAATTCATTTGGCGGGGTTTTTGAGCTGGCGGCGGGATTTTCGGTGCAAAGTAGGGCCGATTTCAGCCCCGGCCCGCTTCCCGTGCTTGACAGCCTCGTGGCAGCTACAGCGCCGCTCTGCACGCTGACAGGAGAAGCAGGGCAGCCACGCAGCTGAGGCACTTCAGAGGCTCTGTTCCATCTTTATTTAGCCATTAATGCCCCGTCTGGGTTAATTCTAGCTTTTGGGGCTCAGCTCACTTTCCCCTTTTCTTAAAATTGAATATTAAAAAAAAAAAAAAAATCCTTTGTTTTTTGTTAGCTTTTTGTGACATCAGGGTTATTGGAGTCCATAGCTAATGCCTTTGTAGCCCCAGTGTCTGGTGTGTGGCTCATGCAGAGGCACAGTATCGGATGCAGGAATCTGTCGGGGCTGCGCTGTAGCTTCAACCACTATGGAATAACATTTAGAGGATAAAGTCGCTCAAGAGACTCGCAGTCCGTCGGCAAGGCCCAAGGGGGAGCTACTGTTGCAGGGCCCGTTGTCATCCTCACGGGAAACCCCAGTGGGACCATCTAGCGCTGGGCCTTCGACGCCTTCGGAACCTTCGCTGGGAGATTTTTCCCCAGATTTTGTCTTGATAATGCATCAAGCCTTTTGCTTGCGGCGACAGGGGAAGGTGCCTGAGCCATTAGTGGCTCCGCTACAGCAGTCCGGGCTAGAACGAACTGGTAGCGAGCTCATAAGGCCCCTTAAGAGGGCGAGACCCCTTGACCTTCTGTTCTCGGATGCGGAGTGGCCTGAGACAAAGGAGGCTGTGTTGAATCTGAATCTGGAATGGACGAACTGGAAGAAGGTGAGATTCCAGAGCCGGAGGATCAGGCGAGAATCATCCTGGTTTTCCGGAAGGACGAACTTACCTGTTCACTGGGTGGTTGACCGCATGATCCAAGATGAATGGGATCTCCCAGAAGCGGGACTAAGGGGGGTTAGAACGATGAACAGACTCTACCCCTTGGCAGACAAGGAAAAGGAAAGGTTTTGTTCCCCGTGGATAGATGTGGCGGTGTCAGCGGTCACAAAGACGACCACTATCCCTGTGGAAGGCAGCACGGCCTTGATGGATGCACAAGACAGGAAGGTGGATGGAGTGTTGAAACAAGCCTTTGAGGCTAACGCTTTGTCATTGCAAGCTTCCATTTGTGGGGCTTGGATAGCAAGAGCTTGTCTTCGGTGGTCTCAACACTTATGGCAGTCCATTCAACTGGAGCAGGAGCAATTGTTGGAGGTGACAAGGCTGGAATCGGGGTTGGCATATTTAGCTGATGTTCACTATGATTTGATTAGAGCATTAGCGAATAGTATGTCCTCATTGGTAGCCGCTCGGCGTTACCTGTGGCTAAGAAATTGGTAGGCCGATAGTTCTTCTAAGGCGCACCTCAGCAAGCTTCCCTTTAAAGGGAAGTTGTTGTTTGGTGAAGATTTGGATAAACTGGTTAAGGATTTGGGAGAATCCAAAGGTAGAAGGCTGCCGGAGGACAAGCCTAAGCAGGGGAAGCCTCTACCGTCAGTGCGAGGCCAGTTTTGAGATTTCAGGAGGTTTGGTACTTCTCGGTTGAGAAGTTTCCAAAGAGGAAGATTTGTTTCTAGAGCCCAGGGGCTTCGTGGGTTTCGGGGAGCAAGTAGAGGTTTCACAGCTACCACTGCATCGTCGGCTCGAAAGCCACAATGAAGCGAGGCGGGTCCGGGTAGGAATTCAAAAGATTGGAGGTCGGCTTTGGGAATTCCTTCCTGCCTGGGTCCAAATAACTTCCGACCAATGGGTGCTGGAAATAATACGCAAAGGTTATGCTCTCGAATTGGCTCGTCCCATGCTAGATTAGTTCGTGCTTACCCCTTGCAGAGGTTGGCAGAAAACGCTGGCAGTACGGCAAACATTGAATCGTCTTTTGCAGCTTGGAGCTGTGATGCCGGTTCTGCCGGCGGATTTTGGCATCGGTCATTACTCCATTTATTTCATAGTTCCAAAAAAAGACAGCTCTCTCCGGCCTATCCTGGACCTAAAAGGAGTGAATCGTTGTCTTAGAGTACCTCACTTCTGGATGGAAACCTTACATTCGGTAATAGTGGCGGTCCGGCAGGGAGAGTGTTTGACCTCCCTAGACCTTACCGAGGCGTATTTTACACATCCCGATCAGAGCAGCTCATCAAACGTTTTTAAGGTTCACTCTACCGTGGGGACGTTACCAATTTCAAGCTTTGCCCTTCGGTCTAGCGACGGCCCCGCACACCTTCACCAAGGTCATGGTGATGGTTGCGGCGGCACTGCGGAAGGAATGTATTTTAGTCTACCCTTATCTCGATGATTGGTTGATTCGGGCAAAGTCCAAAGTCGAGAGCGCGCAGGTTATGGACAAGGTTGTGAAGTTACTGCAGAGCCTCGGCTGGGTAGTTAATTTTGCCAAGAGCTGGTTAGTCCTGTCACAGGTTCTAGAGTACTTGGGAGTGCGCTTCAACATGCGGCGGGGAGCTGTGTTCCTGACGGACCGGCAAGCTCGAGTCCTTCGGCAACTAGTGCACAGATTCATGTCGACTCCAGCTCCATCAGTGTGGAGCTATCTTCGCGTGCTTGGAACAATGGCTGCAACCCTGGAAGTGGTGCCTTGGGCCAGAGCTCACATGCGGCCGTTGCAGAAGTTGTTGTTGTGGCGCTGGTCTCATCAGAACGATGCTCCAAGCAAACATTTCCCCTGACCTCTTCGAGTCGGACGATCCCTCCAGTGGTGGCTTTGCCCAGGAAATCTGGAGGCGGGCTTGCCCCTGGTGCAACCGCAATGGCTTCCGGTGCTGCCAGATGCGAGCCTCACAGGTTGGGGAGCGCATTGTGGGGATCTCTTCACACAAGGGACTTGGAGCAACCAAGAGTTCCAGTGGTCAATCAACCATCTCGAGCTACAGGCAGTGGCTGTAGCACTTCAAGCGCTCAAAGCCGAGGTAAAAGGTCGGGTGGTGCGAGTGTTGTCGGATAATTCCGTGACGGTGGCTTACATCAATCGGCAGGGCAGAATGAGAAGCACTGCCATGGAAGAGGAAGCAGGGGCGCTGTTCACCTGGGTGGAGCCTCGAATCCAGGCGATCTCGGCAGCGCACATCGCGGGAACGGACAGTGTGATGGCAGATTTTCTCAGCAGAGTCCTGGTGGATGCCGGGGCATGGGAGCTCCATCCGGACGTGTTTGCTCAGATAGTCCACAGATGGGGACCTCCGATCATGGATCTCATGGCGACCTTTTATTTGGCTAAGGCGAATCGCTTCTACAGCTGAAGGCGAGAGAGGATGTTAGAAGGGATCGATGCCCTGATACAACATTGGCCGCCATCCGGTCTTCTCTGTCTCCCTCTGTTGGCGCTCATAGGACAAGTGGTTCAGCGTATCGAAGCTCATCGGGGAAGAGTGCTGTTAGTGGCCCGAGACGTCCATGGTATGCCGATTTGGTCTGCCTTCTCGACTGAGATCCTTGGAGAATCTGTTGATTCAGGGTCCGCTTTGAATGCCTAAGGTGGATCGGTTCTCGCTTACGGCTTGGCCATTGAAAGGGCGAGGTTAAGGAAAAAAGGTTATTCTGGAGCCATCATTGCAACCTTACTTCGGGCCAGAAAGAGGTCCACATTCCTAGCATACGTGAGTTTATATATTTGAGGACTGATGTTCTCGACGACAGGTCCGAACTGCCAAGGTTTCTGTGCCTATGGTATTACGTTTCTTACAGGACGGTTTTGATAAGGGCTTAGCGGCCAGTTTGTTATGAGTCCAGCTGGCAGCTCTGGCTTGCTATAGAGGTAGGGTCCAGGGAGTCTCCTTGGGCTCTCACAACGATGTGGTGCGTTTTCTAAAAGCGGTCTCTCTAGGATACAGCCCTCTCGCAGAATAATGGCGCCTCTGTGGGATCTCAATTTGGTGTTAGGAGCGTTATCTAGAGAACCTTTTGAGCCCTTATCACAAGCTTCAATAAAAGATCTGACCTTAAGGACAGTGTTTTTAGTGGCCATTTGTTCGGCTCGGCGAGTGTCAGAACTCCAGGCATTGTCTTGCCGAGAGCTGCTGTTGTCTTTTTCTAGGGAAAAGGTGGTGTTGCATCCAGTTCCATTGTTTCTGCCTAAGGTAGTTTCTTCTTTTCACGTGAATCAATCTGTTTTGTTGTCAGTATTGGGTGCTTCGGAAGAAAGCATCTCAGACCATAGTCTGTCGATTGGACATAAAGAGAGTTCTGCGCCAATATTTGAAGGTTTCAGAGTCCTTTCGTAAGTCTGAACATCTTTTCATTCTCTTTGGAGGCCCCCGTAAAGGTGAAGTGGCAGCTAAAGCTTCAATTTCCAGATGGGTCTGAGAGGCAATAGCGTCAGCATATATTTTGCAAGGTCGTCCGGTACCAGAGGGCTTACGGGCTCATTCCACTAGATCGCAAGCGACGTCTTGGGTGGAGCACAGCTTGGTTCCGCCTGTGGAGATTTGCAGGGCAGCGACTTGGTCGTCTCTCCATACCTTCAGTAAGCACTATCGCCTGGATGTTGAGGCGGCGAGCGATGCCTGTTTAGGGTCGGCGGTACTGCGATCTGGGTGGAAAGGTCCCTCCCAATGATTACTGCTCTTACATCCCAGAGGTGGAGGACTGAACTGGAGGAATGATAAGGAAATAGAAATTACACTTACCTGGTAATTGTTGTTCCTTGAGGAACTCCAGTTCAGTCCTCAATCCCGCCTGGGGATGATCAAGTCAGAGGTTGGTTTTTGGTTTGGGGGGGGGGGGGGACCGGTCACTAAGTGTGTAATATTTGTAATAATACGGAGATCGCTGTGGTTATTTTTCTCTGACCTCTTTGCCTTCTTTCTTTCTTATTCTGATCATGGGGGAAAGAAGGAGTTTGCTGTTTCCCCCCCTTACTTCAGGGGGCTTTAGTTTATAAGTTAAAAGTTGAGTTTAAAGTTATAATTAATACTATAGCTACTTTTGTTGCTCCTTTGAGTCTGCTTTGTCAATAGTTCACTGGGGCTGATGGGAGAGACCAGCAGGATACATCCAGTGATGTCACGATTTTGACATGCCCAGTCTCCATGCTGCAGGAGGAGGTGCACTACCCAGAGGTGGAGCACTGAACTGGAGTTAGTCAAGGAACAACAATTACCAGGTAAGTGTAATTTCTATTTTGTGTTCGGGGGGGGGGGGGGCAGCTGGCTTTAAGTGCACATGAGCACTCTAAAGTCCATCACTGCACCGAGTTTAGAACATAAGAACATAAGATATGGCATACTGGGTCAGACAAAAGTCCATCAAGCCCAATATCCTGTTTTCAACAGTGACCAATCTAGGTCATAAGTACCTAGCAGTTTCCCCAAAAGACACAGGTTCCTCAATGCTTGTATTGGGTCAAGCAGTGATATCTCAGGTCCCTTTTAATAATGGTTTATGGGCCTTTCCTCCAGGAACTTGTTCAAACCTTTTTTAAACCCAGCTACACTAACAGCTTTTACTACATCCTCCGGTAACAAATTCCAGAGTTTGATTACACGTTGAGTGAAAAAATATTTTCTCTTATTAGCCTTAAATAGGTTACCCTGTAACTTCACTGCATGTCCCCTAGTCTTTCTATATTCAGATGACATAAACAATCGATCTGTGCGTTTACCCGTTCCACTCCATTCATTAATTTATAAACCTCTATCATATCTTCCCTCGGCCGTCTCTTTTCCAGGTTGAAGACCCTAACCTTTTTAGCCTCTCTTCATAGGGATATCCTTTCATCCCCTTTTGGTGGCTCTTCTCTGTACCTTTTCTAATAACGCTATATCCTTTTTAAGATACGGCAACCAGAATTGCACACAATATTCAAGGAACAATACAGAGGCATTATAAAATCCTTTGTTTTATTTTCCATTCCTTTCCTTATGATACCTTGCATTCTATTTGCTCTCTTGGCTGCCGCTGCTGCACACTGGGTGGAGGGTTTTAACATGTTATCCACAATGATGTCAATCATTTTCCTGGGTGGTGTTTCCTAATGTGAAACCCTGTATCATGTATCCATAGTTTGGGTTGTTCTTCCCTAGGTGCATTTATTTATTTAACAGTTTTTATATACCGTCTTTCTACAATTCAAGACGGTTTCCATATAACGCAACAGACAGTGAATTACAACTGTATACATAGAACATAACTTGAGATGGTATATATGATTAACATAACTTGCACTTGTCCACATTAAATTTCATCTGCCATTTGGATGCCCAGTCTTCCAATTTATCAAGATCCTCTTGCAATTTTCCACAATCCTCAAGGGTTTTAACAACTTTAGTTTTGTCATCTGCAAATTGATAACCTCACTCATTATTCCCTTTTCCAGGTCATTTATTTTATTTATTATTTATTTATTACAGGCTCTTATATACCGCTGTATTCAGTATCGGCGCGGTTCACAATATAACAACAGACCAGAACAACAACTGTTTGGTTTTACAGAGAACAGGTTAGAGAACTTGGAAAAACATGGGGAAGTCATTACTGCAACTATTTACATGAGTATTTACATATATATACACAACAGGGTTTATTCTCAGTTCGAGTAGTGATCAAAAATGGCTGGATGGTCTGGTAATATTGGGGGAAGAGGTGGGATTTGAGCGCCTTTCTGAAAAGGGATAAATCGGTGATGGCCCGAATCTCTGGAGGTAAGGCGTTCCAGCACTTAGGGGCATAGAAGCTGAAGGCCCTGTTAGATGTTGCTAATGAGCATTTTGTAGCTGCTTTAGGGATTATTAGAACATTAGTCAATATCGTTCTTCGGGATCTGTTGGTAGGAATGGCCTGGATGAGGCCTATTAGAGAGGAGGAAGTGATGCTTTTGGTTGCCTTGAAGGTGAGTAGTAGTGTCTTGAACAAAAGTCTGCCATGTATGGGGAGCCAATGGAGTTGCTTCAGGATGGGTGTTATACGGTCCCTTCTTGGTGCACCGTAGAGGACTCTAGCCGCGGTGTTCATGGCAAGTTGTAAAGGGTTTAAAGTGGAGTGTGGGAGGCCTTGAAGGATGGCATTAGCATAGTCGAGGTGGGGTAAGGTTAAGGCTTGGAATATAGTTCGGAAATCATCAGGATCGAGCAGGGAGTGAAGATGGTGGAGTGTCCGGATCTTGAGGTAGATTGCTCTGACTACGTTGGTTATATGTAGTTTCATATCCATGCGTTGGTCTAAAGTGACCCCAAGGTATCGAATGGAAGGTTTTGTTTGGAGCTCGGCTTCTTTCACCTTTATCTGGGGGGGGGGGGTGAAAAGTGGGTGCCTAGTGATGAAGAGAACCTCAGTCTTCTTGTGTTGAATTCTGAGATTGAAGCCATTCAGATACTGCATCAAAACATTTGGTTAGCGGGGAGAGGTCCATCTGGATTGTGGAGAAAGGCATGTAGAGAATATGAATATGTTAAAAAGCAGCGGACCCAGCACAGATCCCTGGATTACTCTACTATTCACCTTTCTCCATTGGGAAAATTGGCCATTTAGCCCCACCCTCTGCTTTCTATCTTTTAACCATTTCCTGATCCACAATAGTACACTGCCTCCTATCCCATGACTTTTTAGTTTTGCCAAAAGTCTCTGAGGGACCTTGTCAAAGGCTTTCTGAAAGTCCAGATACATTATATCAACCGACTCACCTTTGTCCACCTGTTTATTCACACCTTCAAAAAAATATAACAAATTAGTAAGACAAGATCTTTCTTGTCTAAAGCCATGTTGGCTGTCTCCCATTAAGCCATGACCATCTACATGCTGAGTAATTTTGTTCTTTATGATGGTTTCTGTCATTTTTCCAGATACTGACATCAGGCTCACCGGTCTGTAGTTTCCCGGATCACCCCTGGAACCCTTTTTAAAAATTGGCGTTACATTGGCCATTCTCCAATCTTCAGGTATTACAGGATTTTAATGATAGTTCACAGATTACTAATAGCAGGTCTGCAATCTCATATTTCAGTTCTTTCAACACCCTTAGACTCTTCAGTTTATCAAATAGTTGTAATACATCTTTCCAGTGTATTGATATTTCTTTCAATTCTTCCACAGTATCACCTTTAAATACCACTTCAGTCATGGGTAACACCTCTACATCTTCCTCAGTAAAGACTGAAGCATTCAGTCTCTCTGCTAATGCTTGTCCCCTCTTACTGACCCTTTTACCCCTCTCATCTAATGGTCCAACTGACTCTCTCACAGGTTTTTTGCTATGAATGTACTTGAAAAAGTTTTAATTACACGTTTTTGCTTCCACAGCAAGTTAATTCTCAAATTCTCCCTTTGCCTGCTTTATCAATGCTTGGCATTTGACTTGCCAGTGCTTGTGCTGTTTCCAGTTTTCATCATTTGGCTCTTTTTTCCATTTCCTGAAAGATGCTTTTTTGGCAACAACAACCTCTCTGACCTCACCTTTACAACCATGCTGGCAGTTTTTTGGACTTCCTTCCACTTTTCTCAAAGCATGGAATACAGCTGGTCTGGGCTTCAAAGATAGTATTTTTAAATAGCACCCAAGCTTGATGTAAGTCTGTAACCTTTGCAACTGCTCCTTTTAGTTTTTTCTTATCTATTTTCCTCATTTTATCATAGTCTCCCTTTCAAAAGTTAAAAGGTAGTACTGTGGATTTCCTTACCATCCCTCCTCCATTAATTAAATCAAACGCATCATGCTATGATCACTATTACCAGGTAGACCCAACACCCTTATCTCTTGCACCAGATCCAGTGTTCCAGTAAGGACTAAGTCCAAAATGGCTTCCCCTCTGGTCGGTTCATGAACCAGCTTCTCCAAGAAGCAGTCATTATTTTATCTAGAAACTTTATTTCCCTAGCATGTCCTGCTGTGACACTGACCCAGTCAATACTGGGGTAATTAAAATCGCCCATTATTATTACTATTCTGTAACTTTTGTTAGCTTCCCTGATTTCTTTGAGCATTTCATCATTCATTGGTTCATTCTGGCCAGGCGGTCGATAGTACAGCCCCACTGCCATTGCCTTCCCCTTTTTACATGGAATTTCAATCCATAGAGATTCTACAGTCCCCCTTTCTAGTCTTGAAGGACTAGAAAGGGGGACTGTTACTTCTGGAGAGAAATCTGCAACTGTGAGTATATACTTTTGGTAATTTTCTAAAAAGAATTCTTTGTATTAAAGCTATTTAATCTGTGAACCCACTGTTTTTTTTTTGTTGGATCAGTTAGGGCCTAGTAGCAGCAATTAATGTTTGAATTTAAAACCCAGAGGAGAACTTTCTGGTTACATTTCATACCCAGCAGAGAGCTTATAGTTTAAATTTAATAGACACTCAGGGCCAAGTAACAGCAAAGTACTTTTAGTTTAAATTTAACACACAGAAGAGAGCTTTCTGGTTACATTTGGAACCCAGCAGACAGCTTGTAGTGTACATTTCATAGTCACTCAGGGCCTAACATCAGAAAAGTACTTTTAGTTTTAAAACACAGAAGAGAGCTTTCTGGTTAAATTTAGAATCCAGCAGAGAGCTTGTAGTTTAAATTTCATAAGACGTTAGAGCCTAGCAGCAGCTAAGAGCTATAATTTAAATCAAATCAGAATTTAGCTTACCTCAGCAGCACAAGACAGGGTACTGTGTAGCAGCCCTCTTTTAATAAGTGTTATTTCCCTCCCTCCCTCCCTCCCCCCCTGGGATAATCATAGCTTTATAGGTACTTATACATCTTAAAAGACAGGAGGTGCTTTCAGGTGAAGCTCATTACCCAAATCAGTCATACACTAAGGACCTGAGATTAATTAAGCTTCAGGTGAACAAGGTATATTAAACGTATTAGGTACGGTTTTATTGGTATAAATACCCATAGCAACCCTTAGTAAGTAAGAACTTAAAGATCTAGACACAAACTTTAAACTAAGATGCAGACAGCAGTCCAGCAGCGGGATGGGGGCTTTCCAGTCTTTTGCATTGAGTGTCATATGTATGATTTTCTCCCAGTTGGTGAGAGGTCTTACGTGTGCACTAAGTGCAAGGAGCTCTTTGCTCTCAGGGAACAAGTCCGTTCTCTAGAGACTAAAGTAGCAGACTTGGAAAACATAAGACAGACAGAAAGGTACATAGACCAGACCTACAGGGATATAGTCCTGAAGTCCCACCTCCAGTCTGGCAGCACCCCTGTTGCCATGGAGGAGAGAGGTCACGTGACAGGAGAGCATCACCCTGGTGTGGCAGGAAGTGATCCTGTAACTAGGACCTGTCCTCCAGGTGATGTAAAACTCTCTCGCACCAAGGAAGTTTCTCCAGGGCCCTGTGCCCATGAGGGAAGGGTTAGGACAGCTGTTATCGTTGGTGATTCGATCATTAGGCATGTAGATAGCTGGTTGGCTGGTGGACGTGAGGATCGCCTGGTAACATGCCTGCCTGGTGCGAAGGTAGCGGACCTCACGCAACACCTAGATAAGGTCTTAGATAGTGCTGGGGAGGAGTCTGCTGTTTTGGTACATGTCGGTACCAATGACGTAGGAAAATGTGGTAGGGAGGTTCTGGAGGCAAAATTTAGGCTTTTAGGTAAGAAGTTGAAATCCAGAACTTCCAGCGTAGCATTCTCTGAAATGCTTCCTGTTCCGCGCGCAGGACCCAAAAGGCAGGCAGAGCTCCGGAGTCTCAATGCGTGGATGAGACAATGGTGCAGAGATGAGGGTTTTGGATTTGTTAGGAACTGGGGAACATTCTGGGGAAAGGAGGGGCTCTTCCGAAGGGATGGGCTTCACCTTAACCGGGATGGAACCAGGCTGCTGGCATTAACCTTTAAAAAGGAGATAGAGCAGCTTTTAAACTAGATATTAGGGGAAAGCCGACAGTCGCCCAAGAGCGGATGGTTCGGAAGAATGTATCCTTGAAGGATACTACCAAAAGCAGAGAGGTTCCACAAAAGAGTAAAGTAGCCCAAATGGAAGGAGGATAACCAGTGGGACACTGTGATATCTGGGTACAAACTATATCGTAATGATAGAGCTGATCAAATTGGTGGAGGGGTTGCGCTCTATGTTAGAGAGGGCATTGACTCAGAAAGGATTAAAGTTTTGCAGGAAACAAAATCTGCTGTAGAATCTGTATGGATTGAAATTCCATGTAAAAAGGGGAAGGCGATGGCAGTGGGGGTATACTATCGAGCACCTGGCCAGAATGACCAAATGGATGATGAAATGCTCAAAGAAATCAAGGAAGCTAACAAACGTTACAGTGCAGTAATAATAATGGGTGATTTCAATTACCCCGGTATCGACTGGGTCAGTGTCACGTCAGGACATGCTAGGGAGATAAAGTTCCTAGATGAAATAAATGACTGCTTCTTGGAGCAGCTGGTTCATGAACCGACCAGAGGGGAAGCCATATTAGACCTAGTCCTTAGTGGAACACCAGATCTAGTGCAAGAGATAAGAGTGTTGGGGCCACTTGGCAATAGTGATCATAGCATGATCACCTTTGATTTAATTAGTGGAGGAGAGATAGTAAGGAAATCCACAGTACTACCCTTTAACTTTTGAAAGGGAGACTATGATAAAATGAGGAAAACAGTTAAGAAAAAACTAAAAGGAGCAGTTGCAAAGGTTAAAGATGTACATCAAGCTTGGGTGTTGTTGAAAAATACTATCTTGGAAGCCCAGACCAGCTGTATTCCACGCTTTAAGAAAAGTGGAAGGAAGTCCAAAAAACTGCCAGCATGGTTTAAAGGTGAGGTCAGAGAGGCTGTTGTTGCCAAAAAAGCATCTTTCAGGAAATGGAAAAAAGAGCCAAACGACGAAACCTGGAAACTGCACAAGCACTGGCAAGTCAAATGCAAGGCATTGATAAGGCAGGCAAAGAGAGAATTTGAGAAGAAGCTTGCTGCGGAAGCAAAAACGCGAAATAAAGACCTTTTCAAGTACATTCGTAGCAAAAAACCTGTGAGAGAGTCAGTTGGTCCATTAGATGATAAAGGGGTTAAAGGAGCACTAAGAGGCGACAAGGCAATAGCGGAGAGACTGAATGAATTCTTTGCTTCGGTCTTTACTGAGGAAGATGTAGGGATGTTACCCATGACTGAAGTGGTATTTAAAGGTGCGGAAGAATTGAAGGAAATATTGATACATCGGGAAGATGTCTTACAACTATTAAATAAACTGAAGAGTAGCAAATCACCTGGGCCAGATGGTATACATCCAAGGGTGTTGAAAGAACTGAAATTTGAGATTGCAGACCTGCTATCAGTAATCTATGAACTATCATTAAAATCATCTCTAATACCTGAGGATTGGAGGATCGCCAATGTAACACCAATTTTTAAAAAGGGTTCGAGGGGTGATCCGGGAAACTACAGACCGGTGAGCCTGACGTCAGTACCGGGAAAAATGGTAGAAACCATCATAAAGAATAAAATTACTCAGCATGTAGATAGTCACAACCTAATGGGAGACAGTCAACATGGCTTTAGACAAGGAAGATCTTGTCTTACTAATCTGTTATGTTTTTTTGAAGGAGTGAATAAACAGGTGGACAAAGGTGAGTCTGTTGATATTGTGTATCTGAACTTTCAGAAAGCCTTTGACAAGGTCCCTCATCAGAGACTTTTGGCAAAACTAAAGAGTCATGGGATAGGAGGCAGTGTACTATTGTGGATCAGGAACTGGTTAAAAGAAAGAAAAAAGAGGGTAAGGCTAAATGGCCAATTTTCCCAATGGAGAAAGGTGAATAGTGGTGTACCCCAGGGATCTGTGCTGGGTCTGCTGCTTTTTGACATATTCATAAATGACCTGGAAAGTGGAATAACGAGTGAGGTTATCAAATTTGCAGATTACACAAACCTATTTAAAGTTGTTAAAACCCAGGAGGATTGTGGAAAATTGCAAGAGGATCTTGATAAATTGGAAGACTGGGCATCAAAATGGCAGATGAAATTTAATGTGGAGAAGTGCAAGGTTATGCACCTAGGGAAGAACAACCCAAACTATGGTTACACGATGCAAGGTTCCACATTAGGAACCACCACCCAGGAAAAAGATTTAGGCGTCATTGTGGATACCATGTTAAAACCCTCAGCCCAGTGTGCAGCGGCGGCCAAGAGAGCAAATAGAATGCTAGGTATGATAAGGAAAGGAATGGAAAATAAAACAAAAGTTATTATAATGCCTCTATATCGTTCCATGGTGAAGACCGCACCTTGAATATTGTGTGCAATTCTGGTCGCCGTATCTTAAAAAGGATATAGCGATTTTAGAAAAGGTTCAGAGAAGAGCCACCAAAATGGTAAAGGGGATGGAAGGATACTCCTATGAAGAAAGGCTAAAAAGGTTGGGGCTCTTTAACTTGGAAAAGAGACGGCTGAGGGGAGATATGATAGAAGTCTATAAATTAATGAACGGAGTGGAACGGGTAAACGTAGATCGATTGTTTACCTTATCAGAATATAGAAAGACTAGGGGACATGCAATGAAGCTACAGGGTAAACTATTTAAGACTAATAAAAGAAAATATTTTTTCACTCAACGTGTAATCAAACTCTGGAATTTGTTACCGGAGGATGTAGTAAAGGCTGTTAGTGTAGCTGGGTTTAAAAAAGGTTTGGACAAGTTCCTGGAGGAAAGGTCCATAAACCATTATTAAGAAGGGACCCAGGATATCAATGCTTGAACCAATAAAAGCATTGTGGAACCTGTGTCCCTTGGGGAAACTGCTAGGTACGTATGACCTAGATTGGCCACTGTTGGAAACAGAATACTGGGCTTGAAGGACCTTGGTCTGACCCAGTATGGCATATCTTATGTTCTTATGTACAGCGAATTTTGTTTCCTGCAAAACTTTAATCCTTAGTGACTCAATGCCCTCTCTAACATAAAGCGCAACCCCTCCACCAATTTGATCAGCTCTATTATTACGATATAGTTTGTACCCAGATATCACAGTGTCCCACTGGTATCTCCTTCCACCATGTCTCTGAGATGCCAATCATATCTAACTTGTCATTTAGTGCTATATATTCTAATTCTGCCATCTTATTTTTAGACTTCTAGCATTTGCATACAAGCATTTTAGAGACTGTATTTTATTCATATTAATCTGGTTATTGGTAGGCAGGGATAATTTGGAATCTTTAAGCTCTGTCTGCTCCGTACTCAAGGGCATTTGGGCTACCTTTGTCTTTATTGGACCCTCTCTACTGATGTGTCCTAACTTCATTTTTTTGGTAGTATCCTTCAAGGTTACATTGTTCAGAACCATGCGTTCTTGGGCGACTATTGGCTCTCCCCTATTATCTAGTTTAAAAGCTGCTCTATCTCCTTTTTAAAGGTTAATGCCATCAATCTGGTTCCGTCCCGGTTAAGGTGAAGCCCATCCTTTTGGAAGAGCCCCTCCTTTCCCCAGAATGTTCCCCAGTTCCTAACAAATCCAAAACCCTCATCCTTGCACCATTGTCTCATCCATGCATTGAGACTCCGGAGCTCTGCCTGCCTTTTGGGTCTTGCATATGGAACAGGAGGCATTTTGGAGAACGCTACCCTGGAAGTTCTGGATTTCAACTTCTAACCTAAAAGCCTAAATTTAGCCTCCAGAACCTCCCTACCACATTTTCCTATGTCATTGGTACCGACATGCACCATGACAGCAGACTGTTCCTCAATACTATCTAAGACCTTGTCTAGGTGGCGCGTGAGGTCTACTACCTTCGCATCAGGCAGGCATGTTACCAGGCGATCCTCACGTCCACCAGCCACCCAGCTATCTAACATGCCTAATGATTGAATCACCAACTATAACAACTGTCCTAACCCTTCCCTGCTGGGCACATGACCCTGGAGAAACTTCCTCGGTGTGAGAGGATTTTACATCACCTGGAGGACAGGTTCTAGCTATAGGATCACTTCCTGCCACACCGGGGTGATGCTCTCCTGTCATGTGACCTCTCTCCCACATGGCAACAGGGATGCTGCCAGACTGGAGTTGGGACTTCAGGACTATATCCCCGTAGGTTTTGTCTATGTACCTCTCTGTTTTCCTTATGTCTTCCAAGTCTGCTACTCTTGCCTCCAGAGATCGGACTCATTCCCTGAGAGCAAAGAGCTCGTTGCACATTGTGCATACGTAAGACCCCTCACCAACTGGGAGAAAATCATACATGTGACACTCAAAGCAAAAGACTGGAAAGCCCCCCATCTCACTGCTGGACTGCTGTCTGCATCTTAGTTTTAAGGTTGTGTTTAGATATTTAAGTTCTTTACTTACTAAGGGTAGCTTGGGATATTAATAAAACTATACCTAATACGTTTAATGTACTTTGTTCATTTGAAGTTTAATTAATCTCAGGTCCTTAATGTATGCTGATGAGAATAAACAGCTGCACCTGAGAGTGAATATGGCACCTCCTTTCCTTTAAGAGATTTAAGCACCTATAAAGCTACGATTATCCCAGGGGTGGGTGGGTGTTGGGGTGGATGGAGGGAAAAAAAGACTTAATAAAAGCTGGCTGCTACACAGTACCTTGTCCTGTGCTTCTAAGGTAATCTGTGACCAATCTCCGGGGGAGTCCCACAGCTCTTGCTTGGATAGAGGGGGAGTCTAGGGTTCTAAATTTAACCAGAAAACTCTCTTCTGTGTGTTAAATTTAAACTGAAAGTCTTTGCTGCTACTAGGCCCTGACTGAGTATGAAATTTAAAGTAGAAGCTCTCTGCTGGGTTCTAACTTTAACCAGAAAGCACTCTTCTGTGTTTTAAATTTAAACTGAAAGTGCCTTGCTGCTACTAGGCCCTGACTGATGTAACAAATACACTGGGTTCACAGATTAATCAGATTTAATCTAAAGAATTCCTTTTACCCCCAAGATTTAGAAAAATCCCCAGAAGTAAATACTTACAATTGCAGCTCTCTCTTCTTTGCTATGGTCGCAAGGAACAGAGCCAATTACTCTTTTCTTTTCTTTTTTTTTTTTCTTTGGACTTTTAAACATTCGTTCCTTGCATAAGACGACCCATTTGGTCTCGGAGGTTTTGTCTATTGAGCACTTTGATCTTTCTGATAGTGAACAGTATTATTTAAATGCAGCCTGCCCTTTGAACCATCATTCATTTTTCTCTAATCACTTGCATAGCTGAGGAAGTCTTTGCAAGTGCTGTATGCTGCTATATTTGTGCATAGTCTGGAACCCTCATTACCTATCCCACTGCGTGACTCGAATATCCATGTTTCTGAGCTTACTGGCTCCCTTACTTGGGATTTTCTTCAATTTTTAGATACTGTCCAGTTGGTTCAGCTTACAGATAGTTCTATTTAATCAGGGAGTCAGGTTCTGATGCTTTTTCTTCCTGTATTAAGAATTTGAGGGTAACCTATTTTCTCTGTGGACAAGCAGGAAGTCCTCACATATGGGTGATGTCACAGATGGAACTCTGCGGGGAAATGCTCCTCAGCTTCTACTAGCAGCTTTTGGGAGGTTCCACTGCATATGCGCACCTGCCTTCCTGCGGCACCATCTTTTTTTTCGCAAAGCCCCTAGAACATGTTATAGTTACAGTTTATTAATATGTTCCTGCACCTTAGGGGGCCCTCTTTTACTGTTTTTTCACAGGCTATCATCAGTAGGGCTGGTCCCCATGCCATCACTTTTCTTTTTGTGCGTTTTTGCACTCCTTTTTCTCTTTTCCTTTTTCCCGCAGCTGGCACCATCGAGTTTTTTCATTTGGTCACAGCCATGTTCCCGGACATGTCCCAGAAGCCAGCAAGCGGTTTAAAAAAAGAAATGCACCAAATGTGTCCAGACCATCTCAGTCACAGACTGGCACAACTGGTGCCTGCAGTGCATGGGCCCCGATCACCAGCCCACCTCCTGTAACTTGTGTTTGAAGATGACCAGAAGGGGCCTGCAGAGTTGGGAGAAACAGTGGGAGTCCCTCTTTGGGCCGACAGATTCTGCATCTTCGAACCTGGCATCAACACTGGTGTCCTCTGGCACTGCGAAGGCATTGGCATCGAGAGGACTCCGAGCGATTGCGGAGCCCCAGAGCAAAGAATTTCTGTCAACCTTCGCCCCCGTCATCATTGAAGAAGGCATCTGAGCACCACGCCAAGGTCCATCTGCACCAACATCGGAGCCTTTCCTGATGTGATGCGGGGACCGATGGCTGGGAGCAGCCCGCTAAGGTACCCCGACAAGAATCATCATCCAGGGTGCTGGAGGGGCACTGGGAATCCATCGATGTCCCCAATGTAGTGGATTCCACTACAGGGATGCCAGAGTTGGTGGCTGAAGTTGTAATTCCAGCCCCAGTGCTTTCAGAGCTTGGCAGTCTTGGAGGAATGGCTTCAGGCCCTCAAAGCTCATATAGTGGTGGTATTGGCCACGCAACCAGCAGGCTCTTCTGTGCGTTGGGTATTGCCACTATAGGTAGTGCAGCCAATTCTTGAGACCCATGCACTGCCTGCTGATGCAGGCTTATTGGACCTGCGATCATAATTGACACTGGTTCTTATGGCCATCTCCCTATCGAGCACGTTCGGGTCTGATGCCTCAGTGAGGCCCCAGAAGCACTCAATGGATTATCGGTTTCAGAGGTGCTCTTTCTCTGTGCGCAGCCATAGTCAGCATTGGGAGAAGGCCCAAAGTTACTTCGACTTCCTTCGGAGTCAGACTCAGATAGCTCAGAGACCGAGGTGGAATCTGAAGTGTCCAGGAGCAGATCTCCCAAGCTCCCCTCGATTTCTCTCCTTCTCACGAGTGACGGAAGTCGCCCCCCGAGGCTATGTCCTTCGAGGACTTTGTGCGGGATATAGCCAAGGCCATTCCCTTCTCCCTGGAGTTGGAGGACAAGCCCAGGGTGGAGGAACTGGAGATACTCCAGTATACTTTGGCCCCCAAGGAGGTTGTGCCGGTGCACCAGATCCTGCAGAAGCTGCAAATGAGGATGTGGGAGAGCCCCCTCATAGTGCCAGTGGTCAGCATATGGCTGGACCCGATCTAGTGGGTTCAGAAGGCTCCAGGATTTGAGAAGCCTCAGCTCCTGCATCACTCTCTGGTGGTGGAGTGGGCCATGAAAAGAACAAAGAGTAGCAAGACACACTCTTTGATGCCCCTGGGAAGGGAAGCAAAATCCTTGGACTCCTTTTGGCAGGTGGTGCTTTCAGAGCACCATGTTGGTGGCCAGGGTCCTTTTGTACCAGCTGTAGACATGTTCCTCAAGCATATCATTCGAGATCTGGCAGAGTTTGGGTTGCTCCTTCCCCCTGAATGCCTGCTGCTCCCTGGAGGGCCACAGCAAGAACAGTTCCAAATTCATGGTCTGGGTGACATAGGACACCTTTGAATCGGCCTGCAGGGTCGTGGTGGTGTGCATCAGGGCCCACCACCTCACTTGGCTTCAGTCCTTGGACCTGGAGCAGTGGGTCCAGGATAAGCTGATTGATGCACTGTGCTGGGGCAAGAACCTCTTTGGGAAGCAGCTGGAGGCTAAAGCTGCATGCAGCAGCATGTCACCCTCACCAGGCTTTTGAGGAAGACGGCCAATCCATAGCGTAAGATGTATCAGGTCAAGAAGACCTACTTACAGTGTAAGCGCCAATACCTTCTGAGCATACAGGGCTGCCAGCTGAGAACACAGTCAGCAGCATCATGAGAAGCCACAGAAAGCCCAGCTGACCCTGCAACCCAAACTGGAGGCAGGATTTTGACTATCTCCTCTGGAGCGTAGCCAATCTGCCAGTCTCCGTGGGGGACAGCCCTCTGGTGGGAGGGGACGGCTTGTCTGTTTCACCCACAGGTGGCCTCTCATCACTTCAAGCACGTGGGTACTGCAGATAGTCGGAAGCGGCAAGTTCGCTGAGCTGTCACCCCTTTTCCCCCTTAAGGGAGTCCCCCTGAATTTCATCCTGCTGCAGGGAGAGGTCTCCACCCTCCCTGCAAATCTCACCATCGAGCCAGCGTCTCTGGCTCAGGTAAGGCGGGGATTCTACTCCAGGTACTTCCTGGACCCTAAGAAAATGGGGGGAGTTTGGCCCATCCTGGAGCTCTGAGACCTCAACACCTACCTGGTGTGAGAAAAGTTCAAGATGGTCTTGATGGGGACCCTGCTTCCTTACCACCTAAAGGACAATTGGCTATGCTCCCTGGATCTCAAGGATTCGTATACGCACATACTGATCCACCCCACTCACAGGAAATATCTCAGGTTCATCCTGGAGGACTGGCACTTCTAGTACCAGATTCTGCCCTTCGGGCTGGCATCAGCACCCCAAGTCTTCAAAAAGTGTCTGGCGGTGGTGGCCGCTTACCTGCAAACTCTGGGGTGTTCATCTTCCCATATTTGGATGACTGGTTTATAAAGAGCTCCACTCCAGACAGTGTCCATCAGTCTGCTCAGCTCACCATACAAGTGCTCAAGGGTTGAGGTTCTTAGTCCAAAGGGACTGAATTTGGGTTTTAGATGTTCTGTTGGATAAAGGTCTTACTTTTGAATTGCAAATTTCCAGTGTTATGTAGTCTCTTTTTTTTCTTTTGTCTCAGTTATATTCTGTTTGGACCATTCTTCCCTGTGTACTCTTCTTTTGGCTTTAATTAGCCCTCAGTTAGTGGAGGAGTAGCCTAGTGGTTAGAACACTGACTTCGTAACCAAGAGACCAGGATTCAATTCCCACTAGCACTCCTTGTGGCCTTGGCAAGTCACTTAACCCTCCATTGCCTCAGAAGAAAGGCCTGGCAATCTGCTTCCGGTCCCACTGCCAAGAAAACCCAGGAGATGCCGGGTCACCAGGAGTCAGCATTGACTCGAAGGCACACATTGCATTGTATCCCTCAGTTAGATTATTGGAACTGTCTCCCAGAAAAGAATTACTCCGAATCTCTCACCATTCCGCAAGCACCTCAATATATATTTATTCACAGAACACTTTGAAGGGACAATAACTTGACCAAATACCTGCCCAATTTAAAATCTGTCCTAAGATACCCTCCCTGTTACTTCACCCCGTCTTACAGGACTACACCCTAGATGACGACATCACTTTGGCCCCTGTTACAACCCTCAGCTCTGTTACAAACTCCTGTTACAGTTTTTATGTAACCTCTGTTATATGTATACTCGGTGTTAAAATGTTCTGTGTTTAACCTAAAGTTACTGAACGTGTTCATTGTTATTTGTAACTTGTTCCCTGTAAACCACTTTGTCTTTGGATAGAGCAGTACAAAAGAACACACAAAAAATAAAATAAATAAATAACTTGTAATTCTTTGTAGTACAGTTTCTCAGAAACTTATTTGGCATTTCCAACTTGCTTAAAACAGTGCTATTAAGTTCTTTTGAGGCTGAGAAATCAGATCATGTAACTGCACCAGTGCATACTGAACACTGGCTACTAGTCCGTTATCATATGTTTTTGAAGTTTCTCTTAATTGTTCATCATGTATATTGAAAGATCGTTTTTTCTTTTCTTATTCTGGATGAGCTTTTACTCCTTTCACTTTTGTAGTCTCTGTTGGCTGTAATATTTCTCTGCCCCCCTTCTTCCTCTGTAGTGTGTTTAGTATGTTTCCCCTAATTTTTGAGTTTTGTAAACTGCATAGATGTAAGAATTTTGATTTGCAGTATATCAAATAAATAAACTATAAGGAGAAGTTCTGGACACCCGGGAGGGGAGGAGACAGGGAAAGAGATTCTGGATTACGAGGGGGCTAGGGTAGGAGAGGAAAGATGGTGGGGTGGTAAGCCAGGGAAGGGGAAATAGAGAAACATGGCTAAAGGTTCACCTAGCTCTGGCCCTGGCCATTTAAATATCTAAAATACTGGGTCAGACCACGATCCATCAAGTCCAGTATTCTGTTTCCAACAATGACCAATCAAGGTCACAAGTACTTGTGTCAGGTTCACAAAAAGGTACACAGGTTCCACATTGCTTATACTGGGGTAATCAGTGGATGTCCCTTTTAATAATGGTTTATGGACTTTTCTTCCAGGAACTTGTCCAAACCTTTCTTTAACCCAGTTACACTAACAGCTTTTACTACATCCTCTGATAGCAAATTCCAGAGTTTGATTAAACATTGAGTGAAAAAAATATTTTATCTTATTAGTTTACCCTGTAGCTTCATTGTTTACGTCATCAGAATATAGAAAGACTAGGGGACATGCAATCGATCTACATTTACCCATTCCACTCCTTTCATTAATTTATAGACCTCTATCATATCTCCCCTCAGCTGTCTCTTTTCCAGGTTGAAGAGTCCTAACCTTCTTAGCCTCTCTTCATAGGAGTAGCCTTCCATCCCCTTTACCATTTTAGTGGCTCTTCTCTGTAACTTTACTAATCTCTATCCTTTTTGAGACATGATGCAATTGCCACACTCTGCAAGTTGACTCCTTGTACTCTCACAGATTAACTGTTCTTAGGGTTGCAACTGCCACACTGTGTAGTTTGCTCCCCAGTTTTTGCCTGCTGGTTTGAATTGTAAGTGTTGCTCTCTGCAGGATACCTTAACATTTCATTTCCAGTTTGGCTCTAGGAATCCTCTGTTTTCATCCCATGCTCTCCTGAATTCTGCTACTGCTTTTTTTCCTTACCACCTGTTTTGTGAACAGATACCCTGTGATGTTCCTGAGTCTTGCTCCTTGGAGCTGCCTATTGTGACCCTTAGCACTTGATCTTCCACACCACTGAAAAAGGCTCATTGCTTGAAAACTGCCACTAGTATTTTTATGTATTTACATGTCTTCAGAAATAAAATAAATACAGAGTTGCCAAGTTACACAGTTCCAGGAGTGAGATTTTAAGCCAGTCCTGGATTTCTGACAATCTCATTTTGATGCATTATGGGACCTGCAGCACTGATTCCACTAAGTAAAAGCTAGGACTACACATGCCATACTGCATCACAATGCAAACTGAAAAGCAGAACTGGCAAGAGAGTCTTATTCCTGGAACTGGGTAACTAGGCAATTCTGCAAATATAAACTGCACCGAGTTGCAAAATATATCATTTATTGATGCATCTGTGATTTGTAATTTGTAATCTCCACATTCCCTACATGCAAAGACCCCACCTGCCGATCCTTTAGTCACTCAAGCTTTCTTGTGATTTCTGGGAAAGCACAGTTACTTATCTGTAACAGGTGATCTCTGGGAACAGCAGGAATAAGTCTTCACATATGGGTACATTGGTACCGACAGAGTCTGCGCAGGAATGCTTCCCAGCGTCCAATCAGAAAGCTTTTGGAAGCATCCCAATACGCCTGCGTGCTGCCTTCCCAACTGCCTCTCCTCAGTTAAGTTTTAAAGCTGAGAGAGAGAGCGCAAGGAAGGGAAAGATAGAGATAGACAAATTCAACTCCTAGGGAAGGTGGGTGGGTTGTGAAGACTTATTCCTGCTGTTCCCAGAGATCACCTGTTATAGGTAAGTAACTGTGCTATCTCCAGGAACAAGCAGGAATGAGTCTTCACATATGGGGACTCCCAAGCTCAGATGCCTGGAGGGAGTCCCAGCATGTTGCAAGTCTAGAACGAGCCATGCTATACCTCAGGCATCCTGGGGATGGAGGGTAGTAGTTGAATACAGAAAAGGAGCTGTGGGACAGCTGGCTAGAACAGGGCTTCAAAAGGGGAAGACCCTGTATAGAGAGCATTTAGTAGTAAAATATTGTAATCTGGGCCTCCCTTGTTGGCATTGCACCAGTGCACTGAGCTACATATGGATCTGATAGATGAGCCAGTGAATGTGCTCAAGGGATACCTCACTGAGAAGTAGAGGTAATAAAGTAGAACAAAAACAAGTGGAGGTCAGAACCCTTCAGGGTGAGAAATAGCCCCAGGGGAAAACTGGGGTAGTATAAGAGGTAGAGCTTCAGTGGAGACGCAGAAGGTACTATTAAAGAAAGCTTAAGCTGTTTTGGTCCAAAAACAGTACAAATCTAGGACCAAGAGAAAAAATGAGTCTGACCCAACTGGACTGGGGTTGGAATCAGTCCATGTAGGGGAAAAAGGGTATTGAGACCCTTGTATCTGATAAGAAAGTAAGGACAGACTCAGGAGCGCTAATCTTTAGAGCAACTGAAGCTCCGCTATGTCTTTCCTAAATGGGGTCAATTAGGAAAGAAAAAGGTACATGGAGAGCTTCAGGAGTACCTAACCTGAAAAGGTTATGGTAAGGAAAAAGTTTAATTACCACAGGAAGTGGTTATAGGTGTAGCCCCCTAAGTATGCTGGTACAGCATTGATAGGGGTAGTGCCCATCTGTCAGGATCATATAGGAATGTAAGGATATCTTAACCTAACAGACAGATAAGTAGATGGATACAGATCTATCTAAAAATATATCTCATTATATCTATATATATGTGTAAATATATATATATATATATATATATATACATACATACACATATATAGATATAGAGCAGGGGTCTCAAACACGCGGGCCGCATGACCTTTGTGCGGCCCGCGATGCAGAGGCCAAAAAAAAACCCCCCGGCTTCTGCTGCTGCTGCCGGGATTCCCCCAACTAAAGCTAACGTCCGCTAAACAGCAACATTTCCCCCCCCCCCCCCGGGGCTTCACCGTTCCAGGTTGATGACAGTGTGTGGATCCTCTCCAGTGCCTGAGAGACCGGTCAGTGGAGATTTACGGGTGCGGGAGGAGGAAGAGCGTGCCCCCGAGGCAGGTGCTGCTTTCTGTCACCTGCTGACTGCAACTGTGAGCGCCAGCGGAAAAGCCGCGGATCCCCGCGGTTGGAGCCGCTTCGCTCCGCCTGCTGCTACTGTAAGCCTGCCTGAGCCGTGCAGCCCCAGCGATCTCAGGTGAGCACGGTCAAGAGCCTGCAGCCTGGCGAGTGAGCAGCGACCTGCACAGAAAGAAGGCCTGCGGGCCGGGTCGTTGGAGAGCGGATCGCAGGGGGTACTCGGGCCCACAGGGACGGCAGCTATATCCTGTTGACTCTCCTGGCTTCCAGCTTGGGAAAAAGCTACAACTAAATTTACTTGGGCTGATGGTGGGGGGGGGGGGGGTTAGGACTATTAATGGGGGGGGGGGGTTAGGACTGAAAATGGGGTGATGGGGGGATAGTACTGAAAATGGGGTGATGGGGGTTAGGACTGGAGGTGGTCTGATTGGGGGGCTAAGACTGAAAATGGGGTTATGGGGGGGCTAAGAATGAAGATGGGGCAATGGAAGGGTTAGGACTGGAAGTGGGCTGTTGGGGGGCTTAGGACTGATAATGGGCTATGGGGGGGGGCTAGAACTGGTAATGGACTGGGGGGGGGTGCTAGGACTGGAAATGGGCCAAGTAGAAGGGGGAGCTTGAACTGCAAATAGCTGATGGGGACAGGGTCTTGGAATGGAAATGGGCTGAGTGGGAGGGGGGCTTGGAATGGAAATGGGCTGATGGGGAGGGGGGCTTGGAAAGGAAATGGGCTGTGAGGGGAGGGGAGCTAGGACTGGAAATGGGCTGATGATGCGGGGACTAGAAGGGAGCAGATGCTGGGTGGGGCAGGAGCTAGAAGGGAGTTGATGTTGGGGGACGATTAGAATGGGATGGGGCTGGGAGAGTGAAATGGAGAGGGGAAATATATTTTGTGTGGGAGGGTAGAAAAATCTACAATTGGCCGGGTATTGGGAGAGTAAGTGGGGATTGAGGATGGAGGGGTAAAATTTGAGTGGATGAAATAGGAATGAGGAAAGAGCAAAAGGAGAATGATTATTATGTTAAAGCAGATGTAGAGAGAATGGAAAAAACTAGGAAAGAAGAAAGGACAAATGGACAGCAGACAATGGAGCGTTAGCAGAAGACACGAAGAAACCAGAAGAAAGTGGCTGGAACAAAAAATGCACAAAAGGTAGAAAAATATCTCTTTATTTTGAATTTATTAACTGAAATATGTCAGCTCTTGGAAATGTGCATCTTTAACGTCTGCACTTTATTTAATACAAGAGGAAATCAATTTATAGTTTTATTTCTACAGTGTTGTACATTCTAAGTTTGGCTTTTGGGGTTCCCAGTTTAATTGTCTTCCTGTTTCTAAATTGTGATTCCTTGTTTGATGATGGTGTATGTTCTGCATGTTTACTAAAAGTTAGTGTATGGTAACATTATGCAAATATTTATGCAAATGATGCCCTTATGCAAATGAGGCCTGCGTCTTGTGCGTCCCCCGGGTTACTCTACAAGTCCTCATTTGGCCCTCAAAGCAATTTGAGTTTGAGACCCCTGATATAGAGAGAGATATTTTTAGATAGATCTGTATCTCATATCTATATATGTGTAAATATATATAGAGAGATATATTTTTAGATCTGTATCCATTATATCTATATATATGTGTATATATGTATCTCTCTATCTCTCTCTATATATCTATCTATCTATCTATAAAGAGATGTGTATGGGCAGAAGACACACAGATAGATATAGATAAGTATATATATGTATCTCTATCTCTCTCTATATATATCTATATCTATATATCTATCTATATATATATACACCTATATGAATAGGCAGGCATATAGACACATGTCTCCAGGTATATGGATGGAGAGATGTCCATAGAACCTCATCCCCCCCTAGGGATATAGGGAGAGAGGAAGATTCATCTGACAGCAAGAAGGTTGATACCTGCTTGAATAGATAGAGAATCTTCTTTTCCTGGTTATGACTGGCAGAGTCAGAGGAAAGGTCTCCCTGACAAGAAGAAGGCTGAATTCTTTGCAGAATTTGAGCTCTTGAATAACCAGGATGGCCTATGTGAAAATTGCAGAGGATAACTTCAGTCTGCAGACAGGAAGTCCAGATATCTCCAGAATTGCAGTATGGAGAATGGATAGAGGATGCCTCTGGAGGAAGATACCCTAGTGATCCGCCTATGAGGGCATTAGGCATCCTCTAGCTGTCATTAAAGAAATTTATCTCTGACGAGAAGACCGAAGGAGATATGGGCCAAGCCAGGGAATTGGCCCTCCTTTAGGCTTTCACATAATGAAAGGCCTGAGGCTTATGCCTCAAAAGAGATTTAAGATGAGGTGGTAAGGGTGCCCCCCCCCTAACCATCTGGGGTTATCTGCTAGGCAAGATACTAATGCTTTCTAGCAAGGGCCCATAGTGCAAAGCTACTCTGTAGAGATGCAGAGAGCATGCTGCAGGTTGGTTAGAAGAAAAAACTGGCTGTGGAAAGCCAGCAAGTAACCAGCTATTCTGCCAAGGACAAGGGGGCGAAGAATAGAAGTTAACCAACCAGACTGTGATAATAGGGTTTCCCAAACGAGGTTGATAACCTGTTTGGGACTTAGCACTGAGGCTAGGAGGATTACTAGTGGAGGGGAATCCCTGGTTGGGTAGTGAACAAAACCAGTGGCTTAACCACTAGGAATTGCTGTATCTGCAGCAACTACCAGGACAGCATGGAAAATTTCTTTTCCCTCTTCCTTTTTTAGGTTGGGAAAAAGAAACAACAGACATGGTAGGACTTCCTATTGTCTGATGAGCTGCCCTAAGGTAACAAGGGTGAAGACAACTCCAGAAGGGAGAATCCCCCAGTAGAACAGGTAGAGGACTATAGGGGCTTACCCGTGTAAAAGAGCCACTCTTACAAACCAAATGTTGTAGTAAGAGGGAGGTAAGATAGAGTTGCAAGAGACCGACTATGGAGGAAGTCTCTGACAGGTGAGATGATACATGCCAGTACAGGGAAACAACTGTCTATTGATAGTTGTTACCTCTTTCCTCCAAGAGGAAGAGGAAAATCTGTTAAGTATGGGCATGATCATCATAAAGACTCTTAGAGAAAAGATGTCTCATGAAGAGATACCTAGGTAGGTTAGGATAAATTTAGTGCAGATACTGCAAGTGAAAAGAAGCAGACTGCCACCCTAACCACCAACAAAGAGGGACAATGATCTATTTGAAACCCTGCGACTGCTGGGTTTGTTGACCCTGTTGAGTTTGTGGATTCTTCAGACCAGGGCGATGTTTCCCCTGTTTGGGAACATCTGTATGATGGGCAGATGATGGATAAAACCTTCTCCCCCTAGGGGAAGAAAGTTTGGTAGGACATTTCCTACCTACTGGGAAAGAAGAAGGCGTAGAACAGCTTCTGGAAACAGGAAAGTCAGTGGATAACTGAGCAACCTGGAGTAAAGACTCCTTATTGAAGAGATTTTCTCCAGTGCAAGGAGTATTTCCCAGTCTTTCTTGTGCCCATTTGTCCAAGTCTGAAGCTTGGAGCCAGGCTCTACGTCATGCCCCTATAGCTATAGTAGAAGTCCTGCTAACAGACTCAAAGGAGTCTAGGGAAGCACTAGTAAGAAACCTAGAGATATTTTGAGTATGACTAACCAGTGAGGAATAGTCTGCACTTTTGGGCTCTTGAAAAAAAGGAGTCAAAAGATGTAATTTCTTTGTGACCTCCTCAAGAGATAGACCCATATAAAAAATATATGAGAGAATTCTTACTGAAAGCATGGATGTCTGGAAGGTTTGACATCCAAAGGCATCTAGTGTCTTAGACTCACGACCTGGCGGATAAGAAGAGTGCTTTTTATTACTCTTCACCCGCCTCATTGCTGATTCTACCACAATGGAATGATGAGGAAGTTGAGTCTTTTGAAACCCTGGAGAGGGGGGCACCTGATATAGGAGATCAGTTGCTCTGGAAGGTGGGGGAATCTTTAAAGGAGCTTCCCACATTCATAGAAGGAGATCCTGCAAGGAATGAAGCAAAGGAAGCATTATGTTCTCCTTTACTTTGCTAGGAACAGAGAGGGATTCTGTAGTCCTTTGTGTAGGATCCTGTCCAGGAATAGGAATGGCAAGAGATTTTGCCATATCCAGGAGGAAAACCCGAAAAGAAGGATCCCCAGAGGGAACTTCCTTTGGATAGGCTAGATCTGATGAAGAACTAGCGTTGGCACTGAGGGATCTATCCAAGTATATAGGAATAGAAGATCCTGAATGGTGCAGTATGGGATCCTTGGAGGATGGCCACTGGTACTGCAGGTCAGGACCAGCAACAGTCGGTAACACATCGTCCATGCTAGGGATCGATTCCAAACTCGGCATCGAGGGAAGCGAGCCTGACAAGAGAAGCATGGAAGGCACCGAAAGCAATGGTAATGTGGATATTGGTACCGTCTTTGGTACCGTATCTGATACCGGTGGATGAAGGCCAGCCGGTGGCAACTCTAATGGTATCGGAGGAACCGAGAGTTGCGGATCTGAATTATCGGAACCGAGCCTTCGGTACCCAGTCCTCCAGACTGGAGATCGATTCCAGACTTAGACTCGCTTCCTTCGATGCCATCGATGCACGTCTGGAGGGTACTGACATCGGTACTCGTATCGGTGCCGGTACCGATACTGGAAGGTCGGTCTGGAGCGTATCCAGTGTGATGCTGCAGACCCTCTGAGAGGGGAAGAAAATGTTTTAAATGCAGGAAAAGTCAAGCACAACCTGCAATATCGCGAGGAACCACATAGGGGGAGCAGGAGGGACCTCCGAGGAACTGAGGAACCACACCTCCTAGGTCATGAGGTAATGCCAGACAGCTTCCAATCAAGAAAGAGAGGAGTGCCTCTTAAAGGGAATTTGGAAGGTTGGAAGGCAGAACAGGCAGAGCGGCCAGAACTAGATTCAGAGCAGCACGAACCGGATTCAGACCAGAGAGAATCAGGAGCAGAACAGCCTGGGAAAGGAGAACAGGCTGGGAAAGTGGTACAGCCCTGGAAAGGAGGATTTCCTGAGGAGACAGGACAGCCCTGGAGAAAGGCACAGGCAGGACGGCCTGGGAAAGGAGGACTGCCAGGAGAACCAGCAGAACGGGCAGGCCATCCGAGTGAATGGGCTAGATATCCAGAAGGAGCAGTAATCCCTGAACCACGGTTCCGCAGGAGGCAGCAGCAGCCGCCGCATTGGCTTGGAGAAAGGAGACCCCGTGGAGAAGGTGGGACAACTCCAGCCAGAGTGAGTGTTTGTTGTACAGAGAAGCAAAGGCGTGGCTGTGGCTGTGGCTGTGACTGTGGTCTAAAGCCAACAGCGAGACGGTTGGAGAGCTCAAGGCTTGTTGCTCAGGCCAGGCAGGATCCCAACTGGAGCAGGCCTCAAACCTCACCTGGTGGAACAGACAAGCCGAGAAGAAAAGGTAACCCATATTTAACTAAAAGCAGGGTACAAACTGCTGATGTATGGGGAGTTCAGGGAGCACAGGACTATTATCCTTGTGAGAATGCTTATGAGATAAGGTACAAGAAACACGCACCAACTAAGAAACTTGTTGGTGACCAAGCTTTACAGAAAGCTAAGACAAAACACTTGCAAAAGGAAGAGAGTTCCCAGTATCTGTGGGCGCAGGACCGATGCCCTGTATTCAACCCTGAGCATTGGGAGTTTGTGCAGAAGATATTTAAAAAGCCTTATTACAACTTACCAACAAATACTGACTTAGGCTCAGAGGCTTCAGAAGGGGAACCGATGCAGGTGCAATTTGCATCAGACACTGAGATGGACTGTAGCTTCTGTAAGACAGGAAGCTTGGAGTCCTTACTAAGCTAGGTCTTGGGAATTAAGACTGTTTGTTTGCCTGCTATACCATTTACTGTGAAGATAACAGTTTTCCTTTAATGCTTTCTTTTTCTTTAACCTGAATTAAGGAATTTGTGTTTGACGTTTTTGTGTCCAAGCATATGAACCTTTTTGCATGAATGGGGAAATGAATGCCTTTTGTTTTCCCTCCACTCAGACCTGTTGTTTTCTGTGGGATTTTGGTAACAAAGGACGCTACCAGGGCTAAAAGTCCCTGGGCCCTACAAGTTATTGGCCAAACCCAACCTTAAATGTTTTTATGTCCCACCTACCTCAGTCCAGTACGCTGCCGAGGTAGGCCCTGTGACACCACCGGCCCTGCAGGTACTGAGGACGCCAGACGACGATCCTTGGTGAGGAATGTTTCATCCAACACCAGTGCCGATGCCGGGGTATCAGTACCGCTCGAAGCGGATGCCACCACCGGGCATGGCTCAGGTATGTTCTCTGAGGGGTGAACCTCAGGAACAACCTGAAATCCTACACAGGCTTTGGAGGCCGAAGACTCCCACTGGGGTTTTGAAGCCAGTGGATTCTCGAGGACAAGGCCATAGGCAACTCTATGCTGTGCATGAGAACTGCCGCTCGAGGACTGGCTAGTCTTAACAGACTGTTTTTGGGTTACCTGATCCTGTGTAGAAGATATGGTCGGTGCCCTGAAGTTGGATGGGGACCGCGTGTCGAGGGGAACTCGATGTTGAGAACTTCTCACAATACTATTGCCCGAGGGCTCTGGAGGAAAATGGTCAGGACCAAAGCAGGTTAGACACCAATTGTGAGTTTCTAAAAATAAAGTTGTACCGCCACAGTTTGTACATTTCTTGGGGAAAGTGGCTGGTGGTTCCATGAAGGAATATGGAGAGGCCTAGAAGGCCTGAGAAACTGCGAGACATTAAGGAAGAAAAATATTCTTTAAAAAGGAAAAATTTTACAAGAAAAGAAAAAAGAAACATAGGAGGCGTCGGGGAAGGCAGCCGCGACCACAAGAAAAATAAAAAATAAAAGAAGAATTTTCTGCGGTGACAGGAGGATGTCCTGCCGGCTCCGTGGAAAAACGAAAACTGAGGAGAGGCAGTTGGGAAGGCAGCACGCAGGCGTGTTGGGATGCTTCCAAAAGCTTTCTAATTGGATGCTGGGAAGCGTTCCCCCCGCAGACTCCGTCGGTACTGACGTACCCATATATGTGAAGACTCATTCCTGCTTGTTCCTGGAGATGTGTAGTTCTGTTAGGTTTTTCTACCTTCAGCTATGATCCTCTTTACTACTGGGCACCCAATTTTTCATTAGACCTTGAATTTAATTTTTTAATAAAGAAAGGTGTTTTATGCATTTCTTACCTAAATAAAGAAATCTGTGACTAAAGAATTGGATTAATTCACTAGTATTTCATTAGTAACAATGTTGAATGGATCCATTCCAGTATGGCTTTGATGGCTGTAATTTTCACTGTTCCTCAGCTTCTGCAAAAACAATCCATAATCACAATGAATATGTATGAGAGAGATTTGCATTCAGTGGAGACAATGCATGCAAATCTCTTCATGCATATTCATTGTGGTGATCCTGAAAACCTGCCTGGGTTAAGAACTCCTACACAATGTGAATGGTAGGCAGGTGTCAGAAGGAGCCTGACTAATATTTGGTGAATCTTCACTCTCCTTTTGTCTTATCAGGTGTCAATAACATTTGCCAACAGAATCTTAATAACCAAATTCATTCCCACGGCCGAGTCCTCATTAGCAATGGAACTCTAAGTGACAAGAGACCCGGTGGCTGTTTCATCTTTTTTTTTTCTTTTTCTTAGTTCTATGCCCAGATGAAAGATCACATCTGACTGTGGACATGATTCTGCAATTTATGCCACAATCTTGATATCACAGTTGTCGATGAAAGCATTTTTTCCAGTGAACTTGGGGGAAGAAATAGCAATTTTTGATTTGCAATTTATCAGCATGTCAGATTTCTTCCCTCAGAGTGTGCATGTGAGAAAAGGCCATCTGTCTTTATTGAAATAAAATAAAAACAAAAAATGAACCTGTGGACATACTACAACTACTTATCATGTCTATGGCATGATGAGGCATGCATAGTGCTGTACACCTACACATAAGAGACAAACAGAACCACTAGGGAATTCTTAAGAGACATGAGTAAAATACACAGGTATGTGAACAGGAGAATAAGGGGGTCAGAATCCAACAATATTTGCTAATGTCAAATTTTAGCTCCAAAACAGCAAGTCCAGTTTCCTTGTATACACAGAAATTGGAAATAATTGGCTATGAGTTCAGCTCTACAGCTCACCTTTGAATAAAAAAAAAAAAAGCTTGTTAAAAAGCACTGTGCCTGGATTTTCCAGAAAATGGGCGGGGGAGAGAGTGAAGGCCTGACTGACTGCTTAGCTTGAGCATTAATGATTGGATTTACATGCAGAGGAGGGGATGGGATATAGGTAAGAACGGGACTTAAGGGAAGCCAGCTGGCCAGAGGCAGAGCAACAGGAGAGGACATGGATTAGAGCAGAGTGATTGCTCTCTGCTCTGCTCCAGCCTTATCCCATCCCCTTCCTTGTAGGCTACCTGGAAGGGAGAGGCTGGAGAAGACCATCCTTGCTGTTCTGGAGTCTGAAGAGAAGTGCCGGAACTGCATTCTGCCACATTCCCCCCAGAAATTAAGCCCTAGGTAAGAACATGACCCAAATGTCCATCAAGCCCTGTATTCTGGTTTTGTCAGTCCAGGACACTGGTACCTGTCAGGTTTCCAAAAGGTAGATAGAATCCATGCTGCTTTTCCCTGAAGGAGATACAAGGAGCTGGCTATCTTTGCTTCTATTAATCATTAAGTTGTCCTGCTGGTACTAAAATTCAATTTGAGAACTAGCAGAATGGATTTGTTTTGTCACTGAATGTGTAAAAAGCATGTGCTATCGTTGCCAGAGGGCAGACCGAGTATTTATCCCAAGTGAAATGACCCATCCTAACTGTTTTAGAAAGGAATGCAGGAGTAGCAGGCTGAGGCCCAGGGAAGTCCGGTTCCAATCCCACTACTGCCCCTTGCAAGCTTGGGCAAGACACTTAGCCCTTCATTGCCTCAGGTACAAAATTAGATTTAAGCCCTCCAAGGGACAGAAAAATAGCCACTTTTGTTTTAGTGCCGTCAAGTCAGTGCTGACTTCTAGTGACCCAGCTGCCTCTGGATTTTCTTGGCAAAGTATCACCGGACATAGATTGCCAGCTATTTCTTCCAAGGCAATGGAGGATAAAGTGATTTGCCCAAGGTCACAAGGAGTGTCCATGGGAATCAAACCCTTGATCTTCTGGTTACTAGGCAGTTGCTCTAACTACTAGGCTACTCTTCCACTTAGCCATAATAGTTGAATGTACACTGTACAAAAATAAATATATATATATATTAAAAAAAGCTGTTCAGTACCTCTTTCTGAGGAAAAGGTGGGATATAAATTAAATTAATATACCACTGGGCAGTTGTTCTGTGAGTCATGGTTACTTACTTTACCGATTAGCCATCTTGTAACGTCAGCTCTGTAGACTGGGATCTATCGTATTTCTTATCAATCCTGTGTTGGCTTTTGTTCACTCTGAAATGAGGCTAGCCTTTTTGATGAGAATACATACTGTACAATATGGGTAATTTCATAACAGGGCAGTTAAAAATGTCCCAAAAGCATCAATGTTATAAAGCAACATAGGTGCCGATGTGCCATTCTAAACTCGCCCCAACAGCACATAAATGCCCTGCAGAAATGTATGAATAAATATATGTATGTCTTTTATGAGCATACTTGGCACCCCTGCTCTGACATATCCTAAACTAGAACATAAGATATGCCATACTGGGTCAGACCAAGGTCCATCAAGCCCAGTATCCTGTTTCCAACAGTGGCCAATCCAGGTCATAAGTACCTAGCAGTTTCCCCAAGGGACACAGGTTCCGCAATGCTTGTACTGGGTCAAGCATTGATATCCTGGGTCCCTTCTTAATAATGGTTTATGGGCCTTTCCTCCAGGAAATTGTCCAAACCTTTTTTAAACCCAGCTACACTAATAGCCTTTACTACATCCTCCGGTAACAAATTCCAGAGTTTGATTACACGTTGAGGGAAAAAATATTTTCTTTTATTAGTCTTAAATAGTTTACTCTGTAGCTTCATTGCATGTCCCCTAGTCTTTCTATATTCTGATAACATAAACAATCGATCTACGTTTACCCATTCCACTGTTAATTAATTTATAGACGTCGATCATATCTCCCCTCAGCCGTCTCTTTTTCAGGTTAAAGAGCCCTAATCTTTTTAGCCTTTCTTCATAGGGGTATCCTTCCATCCCCTTTACCATTTTGGTGGCTCTTCTCTGAACCTTTTCTAATAAGCACACAATATTCAAGGTGCAGTCGCACCATGGAACGATACAGAGGCATTATAATATTCTTTGTTTTATTTTTCATTCCTTTCCTTATGATACCTAGCATTCTATTTGCTCTCTTGGCCGCCGCTGCACACTGGGCCGAGGGTTTTAACATGTTATCCACAATGACACCTAAATCTTTTTCCTGGGTGGTGGTTCCTAATGTGGAACCTTGCATCGTGTAACCATAGTTTGGGTTGTTCTTCCCTAGATGTATAACTTTGTACTTGTCCATATTAAATTTCATCTGCCATTTTGATGCCCAGTCTTCTAATTTATCAAGATCCTCTTGCAATTTTCCACAATCCTCTTGGGTTTTAACAACTTTAAATAGTGTTGTGTCATCTGCAAATTTGATAACCTCACTCATTATTCCCATTTCCAGGTCATTTATGAATATGTCAAAAAGCAGCAGACCCAGCACAGATCCCTGGGGTACACCACTATTCACCTTTCTCCATTGGGAAAATTGGCCATTTAGCCCTACCCTCTGCTTTCTTTTAACCAGTTCCTGATCCACAATAGTACACTGCCTCCTATCCCATGACTCTTTAGTTTTGCCAAAAGTCTCTGATGAGGGACCTTGCCAAAGGCTTTCTGAAAGTCCAGATACACTATATCAACCGACTCACCTTTGTCCACCTGTTTATTCACACCTTCAAAAAAACATAACAGATTAGTAAGACAAGATCTTCCTTGTCTAAAGCCATGTTGGCTGTCTCCCATTAAGTCATGACTATCTACATGCTGAGTAATTTTGTTCTTTATGATGGTTTCTACCATTTTTCCTGGTACTGATGTCAAGCTCACCGGTCTGTAGTTACCCGGATCACCCCTGGAACCCTTTTTAAAAATTGGCGATCCTCCAATCGTCAGGTATTACAGATGATTTTAATGAAAGTTCACAGATTACTAATAGCAGGTCTGCAATCTCATATTTCAGTTCTTTCAACACCCTTGGATGTATACCATCTGGCCCAGGTGATTTGCTACTCTTCAATTTATCTAAGAGTTGTAATACATCTTCCCGATGTATCGATATTTCCTTCAATTCTTCTGCACCTTTAAATACCACTTCAGTCATGGGTAACATCCCTACATTTTCCTCAGTAAAGAACAAAGCAAATAATTCATTCAGTCTCTCTGCTGTTGCCTCTTAGTGCCCCTTTAACCCCTCTATCATCTAATGGACCAACTGACTCTCTCACAGGTTTTTTGCTACGAATGTAC
Source organism: Ichthyophis bannanicus (assembly GCA_033557465.1). Classification (NCBI taxonomy): domain Eukaryota; kingdom Metazoa; phylum Chordata; class Amphibia; order Gymnophiona; family Ichthyophiidae; genus Ichthyophis; species Ichthyophis bannanicus. Next base: position 234,759,587 of record CM066042.1, read on the forward strand.
TTGAAAAAGACTATTTCACGTTTTTGCTTCCACAGCAAGCTTCTTCTCAAATTCTCCCTTTACCTGCCTTATCAAGGCCTTGCATTTGACTTGCCAGTGCTTGTGCTGTTTCCAGGTTTCGTCGTTTGGCTCTTTTTTCCATTTCCTGAAAGATGCTTTTTTGGCATCAGCCTCTTCTCTGACCTCACCTTTAAACATGCTGGCAGTTTTTTGGACTTCCTTCCACTTTTCTTAAAGCGTGGAATACAGCTGGTCTGGGCTTCCAAGATAGTATTTTTCAACAACACCCAAGCTTGATGTAAGTCTTTAACCTTTGCAACTGCACCTTTTAGTTAGTATTTTTCAACAACACCCAAGCTTGATGTAAGTCTTTAACCTTTGCAACTGCACCTTTTAGTTTTTTCTTAACTATTTTCCTCATTTTATCATAGTCTCCCTTGCGAAAGTTAAAGGTAGTACTGTGAATTTCCTTACTATCCCCCCTCCACTAATTAAATCAAACACGATCATGCTATGATCACTATTGCTAAGTGGCCCCAACACCCTTATCTCTTGGACTAGGTCTAATATAGCTTCCCCTCTGGTTGGTTCATGAACCAGCTGCTCTAAGAAGCAGTCATTTATTTCATCTAGGAACTTTATCTCCCTAGCATGTCCTGCTGTGACACTGCCCCAGTCGATACCGGAGTAATTGAAATCACTCATTATTATTACTGCACTGTAACTTTTGTTAGCTTCCTTGATTTACAGGTCTCTTGCCCCCTAGGTAGAAGGCCTCTTTGTAAAGGTCTCTAGAAGACTTTATTTGTTGCTAAAGGGGTACTGACCGTTTTGCCTCTTATGCTAAGTTATATTCTGATTTGATTTAAATTACAGCTCTTTGCTGCTGCTAGGCTCAGACTTATTTAAACTACAAGCTCTCTGCTGGGTTCCAAATTTACACCCCCAGGAACACCCCTGTGCAGATCCCGTTGCGAGTAGGCTCTTTTGGGGGTGCATCTGTAGCCCTGCACAATTTTATAAGATCCATTTCCATGCTTTACATGTGGAAAAAGCTTTGTAAAACTCAGTCCCTATTATCCAATCCCACTGTGGCATTGATATAATAACCTTTGCCCAAGCAGGACAAATTTTTCTGCTTTAAAAAAAGATGCTAGCAGCTGAGAAATCACCAGCACTAGTCTATTTTCTCCTTGCAGCAAGTGTAAAAAACAATGGTTTTATCAGTTAATTGGTAACTATCAACTATATTAGAGATGATAAAGCCAAAGTTTTGATGTGTGTAGGGTGGGTGTTTTTAGAAGGTCTCATTAAAGCATTTTCCTCTTTATAACTTTGTATAATCTTTTAGCCTGGAAGTTCCCTTCCTATGGAATATTGCAAATTCATGTACTTTAAGCCTGCGTGACCTTGCCGTCTTTTTATTCTATTTCATTCTCCCTTCCAGTATTTACATGCTTAACCTTCCTATGTGTATGTTTGCTGCGTTACAAGTCCTGCACCATGGGGGGTGGCCCTTCTCTGAAGCACTTCAGTTCTCTTAATATCCTCAAACTGGTGAAAGATGAGTTTTCAGTTGTGTTCCTTCCTTTTTACACTCATTGTAACTCAAAGCACACATGCAACTCATATAGAATATGATAGCACTTAAAGACCAGTATGGTCCATCTAGTCTGCCCTGTAAGGTGGCTAGAGTGGTTGTAACTGCTGCTCCGTGCAGGTCACCACCCCTCTATTTGTTGAGCAATAAAAGATATTTGAGTTTGATTTGATTCTATCATCTTCTTATAAAAAAGGGGCACACACAGAGGCTCCCATCTTTTTGAATTCTGTCATGCTATTTGCCCCACCATTTCCTTTGGGAGTGCATTCCAAGTATCCACCTCCCTTTCGGTGAAGAAGTATTTCCTGATGTTGCTTTTAAATTTACCACCTTGCAGCTTCATCGTATGCCCTCTAGTTTTACAACTTCCCCTTCTCTTAAGAAGGTTTGGTTATTCATTAATACCATCTAAGTATTTAAACATCTGTATCATATCTCCCCTAGCACACGTCTCGACTGATGAAAGCCATAGGGTAATTTATTCCCAAGCAGAGTCCACTTTTAATAGCATCTCTAGCATGGAAAGATAAAATTGATTTGAACTCATTAACAGTGGAAAACACCTCATTCCAGAACAGTCAGACTTAAAAGTCTGAAGGTCACACCACACTTGCAAGCAGTAACTTCTTTTCAAGGTAAAAGCAATCTTTCCAACAACTTTAAAACAGCTGTGCAATAAAATAAAATTAAGTAACAAACTGCAGAACAATTCATTTCAGCACTTTATTCAAGGCCCTGCATTTCCCTAGGGTAAGAAATTTTTGACTCCTAGCTTTCATACCTATCTTGAAAATTTGGTTGCTCTATTGGCTAGTCTGAAACATGTAGTCTAGACAAGGCAAATATATATATGTATACACACACATACCCTAGAGGAGAGAAGGGACAGGGGAGATATGATACAGATGTTTAAATACTTAAATGGTGTGTATATATATAAGTGACTGGAATACAGAGATTTACAGGTGTTGCTGGTGCCTAGAATTAGATGGCTGCTCATAAAATTATCCTGTTAATGCTTTTAACAGGATAATTTTATAAGCAGCCACCTGATTCTAGGCACCAGCAACACCTGTAAATCTCTGTATTCCAGTCACTTACATATGTAACTGTTACTTAAAACACATAAATCCTTGCTTGGCAATGGTGATCATAAGATGATCACATTTAATTTAACAAATAGAAAGAGGATAGCAAGGACATCCACCGCACTAGCATTTAACTTTCAAAAAGGAGACTATGATAAAATGGTTAAGAAAAAACTAAAAGGAGCAACTGTGACGATTAAGAGTTTACATCAGACCCAGGCATTATTTAAAAATACTATCTTAGAAGACCAGATGTATTCTACGCTTTAACAAAGGTGGAAGGAAGGCCAAACAGGCAGCATGGTTTAAAGGAAAGGTCAAGAAGGCTATTATACCCAAGAAAGAATAATTTAGAAAATGGAAAAAGGAGCCAAATTATGAAAACAAGGAACAGCATAAGTTAAATGCCAGGCATTGCTACAGCAAGAAAAGAGAGAATTTGAAAAGAATCTTGCCATGGAAACAAAAGTACATAATAAAACCTTTTTCAAGTAGATTCATAGCAAAATACCTGTGCAAGAGTCAGTTGGAGAGAGGACAAGGCCCTAGGGGAGAGACTGAATGAATTCTTTGCTTCAGTCTTTACTGAAGATGATGTAGTAAACTTACCTATGCTAGAAATGATATTTAAAGGTGATGTATCAGAGGAACTGAAACAAATCTCAATAAACCAGGAAGATGCAATACAGTAATTTGATAAATTAAACTGTAGCAAATCACCTGAGCCAGATGGTATACATCTCAGGGTGCAGGCATATCTCAACCATGAAATCTCAGGTCTACTATTAGAAATTTGTAAACTATCATTAAAATCATCTATATTACCTGAAGACTGGAGAGTGGCCATTGTAACACCAAGTCTTAAAAAGGGTTCCAGGGGTGGTTCAGAAAACTACAGAGCAGTGAGCCTGATGTCGTCAGTGCCATGCAAAATGTTAGGAAAGAACAACTCAAATTATAGTTCATAATGCATAGTTCCCCATTATGGAATCACCACCCAGGAAAAGAATTTGGGTGTTATTGATAATACCTTGAAACATTCTGCTCAGTGTACAGTAGTGGCCAAGAAAGCAAATAGAATACCAGGAATCATAAGGAAAGGAATGGAGAATAAAACCAAGGATTTCTCTGTATCGCTCCATGGTGTGATCACACCTTGAATATTATGTGCGGTTCCAGTCACTATATCTAAAAAAGGATAACACAGAATTAGAAAAGGTGCAGAAAAGAGCGACCAAATTGATAAAGCGGAATGAAGGGTACCATTACCCTAGAAAGAAAGACTTAAAAGGGTAGGGAACGTATACCAGTTGTTTACTCCTTTAAGAAGTAGAAAGGCAAGAGAATATGCAATGAAGCTACAACATAGCATGTTTAAGACTAATCATAGAAAGTATTTTTTCCACTCAGTGTGTAATGAAACTCAGGAATCTGTTGCCGGAGGATATAGTAAAAGCTGTTAGTGTAGCTGAGTTTAAGAGAGGTTTGGACAAGTTCCTGGAGGAAAAGTCCATAGACCATTATTAAATTGGACTGGGGAATCCATTGCTTATCCCTGGGATAAGCTGCATGAAAACTGTCTACCTTTTGGGAACCTGACAAGTACTTGTGACCTGGATTGGCCACTATTGGAAACAAGATACTGGGTTCTTACTTTCATAGATCCAGCCACATCAAATCTCGATAGCGTCAACGCTTGCCTTGACCCAGTCACTGACTGGATGTGGGCACATAGGCCAAGACCGAATCCACTCATAGCTGAGGCAACATGCTCCAGCAAAAATAAATCAATACCCAAAATGGTTCCTCTCATTAACAGCACCTCCTATTGAAGAAACAAGGCATTATACTGAGTTTTGTACGATTCACATTTAAAATTAGAAGGGCATATTTCTAACTTAGTTCAGAAGTCCTTTTTCCTACATTAAAATTTGTCTTCTCCACTTACTACTAGATTTGAAAAAGGCCAATGATTGATACTAAAATTATCCCTAGAAATAAAATTATCCCTAGAAACTATTAAGGGATACAGTATATGAAGTCTTTTCTCCTTTCATCTAGAAACATGTCTTGATGTTTTGGACTGTAACATTAATGAAGTGAGTTATTACCATCAATCAGTGGAAGTGGTTGTTTTTGTATATTCTAAACTACTGATTCCTGCTAGTATTTTTTCCATGTGAATTCTTTGCAGATGATACCAAAATCAGGTAGACACATTGGAAGGAATAGATAACATGAGGAGAGATCTAAGCTTGAAGAATGGTTGCGAATATGGCAAATGAGGTTTAACGCTAAAAAATGCAGGGTCATGGATATGGGCTGCAAAAATCCAAAGGAGCGGTACAGCATAGAGGGTGAAGTATTTCTGTCCATGAAAGAACAGCGGGACCTGGGGGGTGATTGTTTCTTATACTCTTAAGATGGTTAAATAGGTAGAAAAGGCGATGACAAAAGCCGGATGGATGCTTAGGTGCAGGAAGGAGGAGATGACGTATCAGGAACATGTGGCTTTTTGCATGTTGTCTTGTGCTAGGGTAATAGTCGTTTTGTACAAAGGTTTTGTGAATGAAGCAATTGAGAACAGAAACTAATGAATAAACGATTCACTCCGAGGTAAATAACACAGGTACACTAAAAAAAATGTTTTTTAAACTGCCTCTAATGTTTCGATTGATTTTTACGTTTTTTGGTGCGCTGAATCCAAATCTGGTAACCAATTTGCTCCATCATGTACAGATTTTTTGCTACATTGGGTTAGCAGTTTGAGGTGAACGTTTCAGATTGAGTGCGATCGAGATAAAAGTTTCTTGGATGAATTCTTTATACTAATTGTTTAGTAGTTATTCAAATAAGAATAAAGAAAATTGTAACAAGGCAGCACATAAGAATAATGTCAACAAAACACACTGTGATGGTAGCAAAATTGTCTGCACTTAAAACAGCCACATACATGTGCACAAACATTGAGCATATAAGAGCGAGGTTAGACACAAAGCAAAGCAAAGAAATGTGCAAAAAATGTTGTACAGGTATGTATGTAAGAATAGAAAACGCAAACCGCACCATTGCAATACATGAAGACAAACACCCAATGGTGTGAAAATAAAATTCTAATAAATGAGATCCGACACTGTGGTAATAACTAGCAAATTTTTATTTCAAAGTTTAGTAAAAACACGATATTTGTCAACACAGTTTAGATTTTAAAGTCATTCTTGGGTCAATCAATCTCCTGGTGGGCCCGTTTCTTCTTCTCCCGAATGCTTCTCTTGGTGCGCTGCTTGGCGTATTTTTCATCTGGGGTTTCCCGCAGCAGCAACCAGCAGAAATCAGCCATCATAGTGGTGTTCCATCTTCCTTGGTACCTTCTCTCTGCGTCCTTGATGTCCTGGTGAAACCTTTCACGTTGTTCTTCACTGTACGCCCCCAAGTTTACGGGAAAGTAGTTCACATGGGAGTGCAAGAAATGGACTTTCAGGCTCATGTTACAGCCTTGTTCTTTGAAGGCATTGAGCATCCTGGCAACAATATCCTTATAGTTCTCATCCCGCCTGTTCCCCAAGAATTTGAGAACAACATCCTTGAAGGAATCCCAGGCTTCTTTTTCCTTCTCAGACATCGTTTCAGCGAATGCTCCATCTGAAATGAGTTTCCTTATATCAGGGCCAACAAACACTCCTTCCTTTAGCTTTGCTTCAGAAAGTCGGGGGAACTTTGAGCAAAGGTACCGAAAGCACTCACCATCTTTTGGAAGGGACTTGATGAATTGCTTAATGAGACCCAACTTAATGTGGAGAGGTGGTAATAGAATTTTATCACGAGGTACCAAGCTCTCATGAAGAACATTTTTCTCACCGGGTCTCAAATACTCCCGAATTGGCCAGTCTTTTTTCCCCCAGTGTAGGTCGCGGGCCCGGCTATCCCACAAGCAAAGGAAGCAGGGATATTTGGTGAAACCGGATTGCTGCCCTAATAGCATGGATAGAATTTTAAAGTCTCCACAAATCATCCACTTATGCTCATCATAACGAATCTTCTGAAGAATCAGGGCCAAATTCTCGTATTTTTCTTGGAGAATAACAGAGTGAGCAATAGGAACTGAAGCGAATGTGTTGCCATTATGAAGAACACCTTTTATGCTGTCTTTTGACGAATCAATGAACAGCCGCCATTCAGCAGGATCATACTTGAGTTTAAACGTTTCCATCACTCCGTATATATCGTTGCAAAATACCAATTCTTCCTCTTTGCTGAAATACTTCAAAAATTGTGTCTCACGGTTGCGGTACCAATAAAAAGTTGTTCCTGGTGACAATAGATTTTTCTGTTTAAGCCAAGAACCTAGTAGTTGGGCAGCATCTTTTGGGAGTCCTAAATCCCGGACTAAATCATTCAATTCAGCTTGAGAGAAAAGTTCAGGTTTCGGATCTGGTTCAGTTTCAAACTCGGAAGTACTGGACTCATCGGGAAAAGCCATCTGATGAGTCTCATCATGATCAGAACCGTCCACACAAATATGATCCAAAGATTTTGGTGGTTCAGGCACAGGTACTTCGTTGCTATGAGGCATAGGCCTAATTGCTGAGGGAAGGTTGGGGTAACTTATTACGTTCTTATTTTTTAAGTTGTATCCCTTCACAATGCAAGAGCAAAAATAGCAGTCACTGCTGTGGTCTCTTTGTTCACGCCACATCATAGGTATTCCGAAACGAAATGCTTGTTTTTTACCTTTCATCCATAAGCGTAGATCTTCCTCACATGTCTTGCACACTTTGTGAGGAGCCCACGGTTTGTCTTGATCGCCTAACTTCAAACCGAAATAGGCGAAATATACTTTAATAAATGCAGAAATGTTCCTCTGCCGCTTTTTCACGGTATATTCCCCACAAATAAAACAAAAACTGTCCGGAGAGTTGACGCAACCTCTGGCTCTGTGAGCCATCACAAATACACAGCACTGCAAACTACAACTGTAGTGAACCACTTCGGAATAAAGCTGGATTACGACTGAGCAAACAAAAGGTAATAATGAACTTGCAAGAAACTGAAATTTGACAGGAACGTTCATGTCGCAACCACCGTGTTTGAGCGAGCGAACGAGGCGAGGTGAACAGGAAAGAACATGCGCCAGCGCGAGTACTGGATTTAGCCCCCCGCCTCCCAATTGTCCTGTTAATGTATAAAATGAATACAAAACACTCTAAAATATCATGAGGGAGTGTTTCTAGTTAGTTAACCATTACAACCTCTATTTTGGGCCAAGAAAATAAACTGCAGTCGGCTAAAAAGAAATTATGTGAACATTCCTTATATGGGTAAGAAATCTAATTTTGCAAGAAAATGTGACATGATGGAACATTTTGGCTATTTTTCCTAGATTCAGCACCCCAAAATCTATAGGAATCAGTTGCAAAACTGGAAGCAGTTTTTTGGTAGTGTACCTGTGTAATTGATACTGAGAGATGCAGCTGTTTTGTCTTTATCCGATAACCCTTCTTTCTACCAACATGTGAGCATTTGAAGGTGAATGTGCATCAAGAAATGGAGGAAAAACATCCACTCCAGGAAGCAAGACATTATTTTGCTGGTCCTGCTCCCGGGCACTGGCACGATCTGGTCCTATCATCTCTCAGCACTAAGGTCCTCTCAGAAGAGTGCACTTCCCGGTCCTTCTTCAAACTATGCACCACCCTGTTATCCACTGGCTGCAGAGACAGGCAGACGCTAACTTTGAGAATCATTGGTTGCGGGCCTAAATCTGATTTTGGATCTCAGAAAAGAAAGGGAAATAACCTGCTGGTAGCGATTGATCTAAAAGTCAGTCTCTGCAGAGAATAAGGTGGTCTGTGTGTGCTAGGTGCTAATCTAAGCATGACTGGGACTGGATTAGAAGTTCAGAGAATTCCTGCTAAAAGTGTCAAGAGCTGCCCTCCCTTCCTGCCCCTCACTCATCCATCCCATTTCCTGTTTTCTTTATATAGATTGTTTGTGGAGACTAGTCAGTTCCTACCTTCAATACAGCCGTTGGTCCACCATAGCTCTAATTCTTCCGAAATGCTTATTTGCCTTGTCTGTCTTTACTAAACTGTAAGCTTATGTGTATCTGCATAGTGCCGCATACATCTAGTTAGCACTATGGAAATAAGTAGCAATAGCAAACCCATTTCTTTCCATTTTACTTGTTTACTTTGCCTCTTCCTTGATGAAATTACCAGTCTATTTCATTCTCCTTTCTGCTTGTCACTATTCCTACTCTCTTATCTACTGAAACCAATTCTCATCCCTCTCCTCTTCCTCCTCTCACACTGACCACTCGATCTTCTCTCTTGGACTGCAGCATATCCCTAATGAACATGCATGAGACAGATTTGCATACAATGGAAGTACTAGGCTTGCAAACCTCTCATATGCATATTTATTAGTGATATTCCAAGAACCTGATCCTTTGGCAGCCCTTGAGAGGTCTGGGAGTGAAATCCACTGCTGTAGGTTAAATTGCTTGGCTATCTACTTCCAGTTGCAGCTTGCCACATAAACCCAGGGGATAGTCACAACTTGGACAACTATAGACAGAGTAACCAAGAGTCGCCATTGATTCGACAGCACTTTAACAACAAAGCAGGAAATCAGGGACTTGGCTGCACCAGTATTAACGCCTCTCACCACTGTAGCTTCTTTCTGTGGTGTCTGTAAGGCTCCCAAGCCCACAGTGTTCATAACCAGGCATCAAGCGACTTGTATTAGGTGACAGTGAGTGGTGGTAGCAGAAACAAGCTGTGAGTCCACTTCTCCTGGCTACTAGCCCATTATCCCAATACTTACACTGTCAAGCACCACCTGCTGCCATTTCAGGCCAGGCTACTGTCTGAGCAAGACCTAGCGGGGCAACATGCATCACGCCACATCCATGTTGTCATAGGTCCCTGTGAGTTCAATTTTAGCAATATTCTTATTTTGTTTTGCAAGGATGTTTATGAAAAGTCACATGAACTGGTCAGGTCCAGTAAGTATTCATTTATTTTGATATGACCAAGATGCCATCTTCTCGCACAGGTAACAGGTGTCAAACTACAACCCTGGATACCTGAAAACTAGACTAGTGGAGAGAGTGCATGCAAACCCTGACTAATTTGCAGCCCTCCAGGGTTGTAAGTTTGACACCGTTAGGCTGCAGTCGTACTACAATTAAAGTTGCTATACCAACTGAATTTCTCCAAATAACCGGTCTCTTCTGATTCTGTTGTCTTTATTTGTTCTGTTTAAAGGACTCGTTATAGTTTTGTCCCAGTAATTATTTCTCGTTTTTTGAATAAAACTGCTACTCACACTTGACAGCTAGTCGCTATTTTTATAAGTCTTCCCTGAACTCACATCTAACTTGTAAATAGATTTGGCTCAACGTGGCCCACTATTAGGCATATATTTACAATTCTGCAACAGCAATAGATGCAGACTTTTAAAAAACTCTAGATCTTCGTATTTACACTTGCTTTGAGGCAGGAAGGGTCAGCCCATTGCTCAGTTGAACCTGGCATTTGCACAAGTAATTGAAGGGGCGACTGCAATTATCTTTCTGGTACTTAAAACCACCTCAGAAATCCTACAGTAAGAGTTAGCTCAGCTCCTTAATTGGCTCTTCCTAGGGGTGTAGCTCTGTAAAATTTGGAACATGCATGCAAGTGACACTACTTAACACAGGATGGAAAATCAGCACTTAAATATTGAAAACCCAAGTAATACCACTTTTTTTCCCATATGATCCTGTGTGAAGTGGCTGTTCCTGCCAGAGATTCTCCAAACTATATGTGCATTTCCCATTTCCTTATACAAATTTTACAAAAGGCTCCAGGTTCAGAAAGCCTTTCCTAAAATACTTTGGAAACTGTGCACTTCCAGACTTGGACATCCTTTTTATTTTTCACCTAGCTGACCTATGACAAAACTGCCCTTTAAATAGTGCTCTCTACATAACGCGGATGAGGCAGGGTTTGTTCATACCTTGGAACCTCATTCCGAGAAGATAAAGGCCTTCATTGATCTAGGGAATAGTCCATTCTTCTGCAACGTATCACCCAGTGATGGTCTTCACGTATCAAGAAAGTGACTGGTGTCTATGGAGTAAGTAAGCCTTATTAACGATTATCTCTGGTTGACCTGCAGCTATTTCACTCTCCTGCAATAGAAGACATGGTGATATACTCAGTACGTTATTCTTCGAGTATCACAGGGGGAGTGATACTTATGTTATTACTAGTCCTCATAGGAGCCTATGCTTAGACCACATTTGGATTAAGTAAAATAGAAAAAGTGAGACCTCCTTTTTGTGAGCTTAGGAAAGGGAGGTGCGTATGCCTTGTAGCACTACACAAATGATAAGTGGTGGTGGTAATAGTAGGAGGAGGAGCGTGTGCTGATCTGGATGCAAAAAGGTAACTTACAAGGTAACCTTCTAGAAGCAAAGCGCGGGACTGCAACCTTGGTTCTCCAGGACCAAGCAGGAAGTCAGTCCTCACTTATGGGTGACGTCGGCGCCGACGGAGCCCTCGCGGAGCAATTTTCCCCAGCTTTCAAAGAAAGCCTTTGGGAATTGCAGCGCGCATGCGCGGTCGTCTTCCCGCCCGAGGGTGCCATCTTAGCCAGTCTTCTTTTTTCCGCGGAGCCCTACAGACGTCCCCGTCTTGTCCCCGCGAAAAAGTTGATTTTCTTCTTTATTTTATCCTTTTTTCTTTCGGTTCGACGCCGATCGTTTTCCCGCCCGGACTCGCGACGCCGGTCTCGAGTCCTCTTACTTTTTTCGGTTTTTCTGACTTAGTCAGCTTTCGTTTTTCGGTTTCCCTGGCAGCCCGGTCCTTTGACCTCGCAGGGGCCCTTTTTCCCCCGATGGCTGCCAGTGGGTTTAAGCGGTGTGGTCGGTGTGACCGAAATATGTCACTAACCGACACACACGACTTTTGCCTCCGCTGCCTGGGCCCGGATCATGAAGAACTGATCTGTGGGCCCTGCAGCAAACTGTCCTCAAAGGCGTTGAGAAGTCGGCGGCATCAGCGTGAGAGAATCTTCGCTGACCCCAGCCGTACCCGGACCTCGTCGGAGGCCTCCGCGTCGAAAGGCTCCAGCTCGGACCGTCGCCGGAGCTCCTCCGACCGGGGTTCTCCCTCCGGGGACCATCGTCGGAAGGAAAAACCCGCGAGGGCGGCGTCGGTGGACGCTCCTGGTTCCGCGAGGGCCAGGTCGCATAGCCCCGACAGCCGCCCCGGGTCCTTGGAGAAGGAACACATCCCGAAGCGACCTCGCCTGGAGTCGGAGATGCCTGCCCGGGTAAGTCCTGTGGTCCTTCTGGACTCGCTTCCGCGACAGCCGACGTCGGGCCCGACGCCGTCGGGGCCCGAGTCGGGGGCTGCTGGGTCACCTGAGCTCGGACTCAGGTTGACGGCCTTGGAGAGCAGACTGTCTGCCTTCATGGACCAGCAGAGGGCACTGCTCGCTGGCTTCGCTGGCGCCGCTGCCCCGACCGCCGGGACGTCGACGTCCAAGTCGGCCCCGGAGACCGAGCCGATCCTCGAGTCGATGAGAACTCGAGTCGATCCTCGGTCGAGGTCACCCTCGGCCTCCCGTTCGGGACCGAGGTCGCCGACGCCGACTCCCTCGGCGTCGGGGCGGCTGGCGCCGCACCCTGCCCGGGCCGACCCCACCGAGTCCTCGTCGGAGTCGGTCTGGGAGTCTGAGGAGGAAGAGTCACCTGATTCTTTCCGGACTCGGTGTGTCCCTTCGGACTCACCGGAGTCCGAGCCTCGGAAGCAGTCCCCCCCGGAGGATGCCCGGTTCTCGGACTTCGTTAGGGATATGGCCAAGGCTTTGGCCTTCCCTGCGGATCCCGAGGAGGAGCCTCGAGCCGAAGAGCTCGACGCCCTCCAGTATGACTCTCCCGCGAGGGAACACTTTACTGTGCCGGTTCCTCCTATGCTGGAACGACTACTCTTCCGCATGTGGGAGAGTCCGGCCTCCTCGCCGGTCCTGAGCAAGCGGGTCGATTCTATCTATCGGTACCGCAAGAGCCCTGGCTTTCAAAAGGCACAGCTGCCACACCATTCCATGGTAGTGGAATCGGCCATGCATCGTCTTAAGAGCCAGAAGATGCACTCCTCGGTGCCTCCTGGAAGGGAGGCCCGTAACCTGGATGGCCTTGGCAAGAAGTGCTTCCAGGGCTCTATGCTCGCATGTCGTGTCCAGACTTACCAGCTATACATGGGCATGTATCTCCGGGATCTGGCTAAAGAGCTAGCCGGATTCTCCGCTGGTCTCTCCGAGGAGCCCTTGCGGAGGTTCCTAGCCTTGTCCACGGGCATTCGGGAATGCTCAAAGTTCATGTCCCGAGCAGCCTATGATGGCTTTGAAGCCTCGGCTCGAGTGGCCGCAGCCGGCATCGGTGCCCGCCGACAGGCTTGGCTTCAGTCGTCAGACCTTGAGCCCTGGGTACAGGACAAGTTGGTCGATGTCCCCTGCCGAGGCGACAACCTCTTTGGCAAGCCCATGGCGGAAAAGGCTGCACAAATTGAGACTGAGACTCTCACCAGGACCAGGCTTTCTAGGAAGACCTCCGCCCCTTCCCAGAAAAAGAAGGGCTCGGGGAAAAAGTCCTTTTACCCGAGGAAGGCGGCTGCCTACAAACAATACCCCCATTATCAGGCCCCTGCAGCTCCCCAACAGGGCCAGCAGGCCAAGGGACGGGGTAACGGGTCCCGTAGGCAGCAAGCCCCCAAGCCTGCACCACCAGCCCCTGCTCAGCAGGGTGGGGGCTTTTGACTCGCTCAGCATAGCCTCTCCCCCCCCCCGCTGGTTCCTCCCAGCACCGGAGGCCGGCTGGTTCACTTCGCCCACAGGTGGTCCAGCATCACCCCAGATGCCTGGGTGCTTCAGGTCGTGCGAGAAGGCTACCTTCTCCACTTTCATCAGGTCCCTCCCTCCTATTTCCCGGGAGAACCTCCGCGCCCCCCTCTGCACAGGGAGTTGCTCCTTCAGGAGTTAGCAGGTCTTCTGCAGGAACAGGCGGTGGAACCGGTGCCACACCACCTGAGAGGTCAAGGCTTTTATTCAAGGTATTTTCTGATACCAAAGAGAACAGGGGGCCTCAGACCCATCCTGGACTTGCGCAACCTCAACAAGTTCCTTGTGCGGGAGAAGTTCAAGATGCTTACCCTTGGAATCCTTCTGCCCTACCTCCAGCAGGGAGATTGGCTATGCTCCTTGGATCTAAAGGATGCCTACACGCACATCCTCATCCACCCAAGCCACCGCCAATACCTAAGGTTTGTGGTGGCAGGAAATCATTACCAGTACAGAGTACTGCCCTTTGGCCTGTCCTCCGCACCGCGAGTCTTCACAAAATGTCTCGCGGTCGTGGCGGCCCATCTCCGGCTTCACGGCCTCTATGTCTTTCCGTACCTCGACGACTGGCTCATCAGAGCAGCGTCCGCTCAGGAGGTCACCAACGCCACGAGCCGCACGGTGACTCTGCTGCAGCACTTGGGCTTTGTTATAAACTTCGCAAAGTCCACTTTGCTCCCCTCACAGGATCTCGAGTTCATCGGCGCAAGGCTGCACACTCCGCAGGCGAGAGCGTACCTACCGCTCGACAGGGCTCAACGGCTCATGGACCTAGCCGACCGCTTTCGCAGCCAGCCCCTGGTCTCCGCCAGGCGCTTCCTGAGACTGCTCGGCCATATGGCTTCCACCGTCCATGTGACCCCCAATGCCCGCCTGAATATGCGGTCTGCTCAATGGTGTCTCCGCCAGCAGTGGCGACAAGCCACGGGCGGCCTAGCAGACCTAGTGCGCGTTTCCGAGCCGCTGGTCTCGTCTCTCCGGTGGTGGCTCCGGCAGCCGAACCTGATATTCGGAATGCCTTTCCAGTCACCTCAGCCGACCCGGGTGCTGACCACCGATGCATCCCTCCTGGGCTGGGGAGCACATTGCCAAGAGGCACGTACTCAGGGCCTCTGGACCACGTGGGAGTCGGCTCAGCAGATCAACTTCCTGGAGCTCCGGGCGATCCGCCTAGCTCTCAAGGCCTTCTCCCACCTGACTTCCCAACAGTCCGTCCTTGTCCAGACGGACAATCAAGTTGCCATGTTCTACGTGAACAAGCAGGGGGGCACGGGCTCCTTCCTCCTCTGCCGGGAGGCGCAGAAGCTCTGCTCTTGGGCCGTCAGTCACGGCATTCTCCTCAAGGCAGTTTATCTCCCGGGCCAAGAAAATTGCCTTGCAGACAAACTCAGCAGGGTCCTCCAGCCGCACGAGTGGCGTCTGGATCCCTTGGTAGTTCAGAATCTCTTCCTCAAGTGGGGTCTCCCCACGGTGGATCTCTTTGCCAGTCCTCACAACCGGCAGCTTCCTCGCTTCTGCTCTCGTCAGCCACACCCCCTTCGGGTTGCGGCGGACGCCTTTCTGATCTCGTGGTCGGGGAGCCTTCTGTACGCTTTCCCTCCCATCCCGCTAGTCTCTCGGACTCTTTTCAAGGTTCTCCGAGACAAAGCCTTCATGATCCTGGTGGCCCCTCGCTGGCCCAGGCAGCCGTGGTTTCCGCTCCTGCTGCAACTGGCGGTGGAGGATCCAATCCCTCTGGGGGTACAACCGGATCTCCTCACTCAGGATCAGGGGTCCCTCCTGCACCCCAACCTCAGGTCTCTCAACCTCATGGCCTGGCTGCTGAGAGGGTAGTCCTCGCTCCCCTTCTCCTGCCGGCGGAGGTGGAGGAGGTCGTCTTGGCTTCGCGACGGCCTTCTACCCGCAAATGCTACGCCCTTAAATGGCGTCGCTTTGCAGTCTGGTGTACCCAACAGTCTCAGGATCCCTTCTCCTGCCCGGTGTCGGTGATCTTGCAGTACTTGCTGCACCTCTCTAATCTGGGACTTAAGTCCAACTCCGTCAAAGTTCACCTCAGTGCTCTTTCAGCACATCATGTGCCGGTGGACGGCAGACCTCTCTCCAATGACCCTCTCGTAGCGAGGTTTCTCCGAGGTCTCCTTCTACTTAAACCACCTCTGCGCCCGCCAGCGCCTGACTGGGACCTGAATGTGGTTTTGCAGCGGATCACCTGTCCGCCTTTTGAACCTATGGCTACCTGTTCTCTCCGTTTTCTGTCTTGGAAAACTCTGTTCTTGATAGCCCTCACTTCCGATAGACGCGTAAGTGAATTGCAGGCCCTCGTGTCTGATCCCCCTTACATTAGGTTCTACAAGAATAGGGTGGTCCTACGGACTCATCCGAAATTTCTGCCTAAAGTGGTCTCCCCTTTTCACATCAATCAGGAGGTGGTACTTCCAACCTTCTTTCCCAGACCACACTCCAGCCGAGCTGAGACGGTCCTCCATACCCTGGACTGTAGAAGGGCTCTGAACTTCTACCTTGACCGTACGCGGGAGCACCGTAAAGCTGCTCAGCTTTTTGTGTCTTTTGACCCCAATAGATTGGGGCTCCCGGTCTCCAAGCGTACTCTGTCCATCTGGGTGGCGGACTGTATCTCTTGGGCTTATGGGGCAGCCGGACTCTCCTTAGAAAGTAGAGTCACGGCTCATTGCGTTCGGGCAAAGGCCACGTCAGTGGCTTACCTCCGCTCTGTTCCGCTGGCAGACATCTGCCGGGCCGCTACTTGGTCTTCGAGCCAGACTTTTGCGGTCCATTACTGTCTCGAGAGGGAGTCCCGTAGGGACAGTGCTTTCGGACAGGCAGTCCTCCGTAATCTCTTTGAGGTCTGAGCAACTCCTACCCTCCATCCCGGATGTGGGCTACCGGTGGGTGATAATTCAGCGAAGATTCTATCCTTCTGTGCTGCTGAGCTAGAGGGAGCTCATTTTTGTGCTTAGGGTCTCCGGTAGCCTTGAGCTTGGGAGTCCCATAAGTGAGGACTGACTTCCTGCTTGGTCCTGGAGAAAGCGTAGTTACTCACCTGTAACAGGTGTTCTCCAGGAGCAGCAGGAATCAGTCCTCACTACCCTCCCTCCTCCCCTTGGAGTTGCAATCGTCTGCTTATGTTCTTTTTGCAAATTTTTATGCTGTCTTTTTAGCTATGTCATCTGACTGGCTAAGATGGCACCCTCGGGCGGGAAGACGACCGCGCATGCGCGCTGCAATTCCCAAAGGCTTTCTTTGAAAGCTGGGGAAAATTGCTCCGCGAGGGCTCCGTCGGCGCCGACGTCACCCATAAGTGAGGACTGATTCCTGCTGCTCCTGGAGAACACCTGTTACAGGTGAGTAACTACGCTTTCACTCATCTCTGCAACGATGAACTGGCTTTAGTACATCATAACTTACTCAAAGGGTCTGAATAAAGAACAAACTATAGTGTACGTCAGGCTCCTGTTTTTGTCAGAACAGAGAATGGCAGGTTTCCTTGTGAATTGCAAGGGTTGCTGTAGTCTCAGCACTGCTCGAAGTGGGCATTTAGGTTGTAGCTACTTGGAGCGTGTGTTTGTGTGTGCGCATGGTAAACCCAAATGTTAGTTTGATATTTATCACTTCAACCTGACACTTATTGTGAACTACTGCACGGTGATACTAAAACTAGTATGCAGCTGCTATTAAAAATAATAATAATCCTAAGTGACTCCCTAAATTTTTACACATTTTGGATCTACAGGACCAGACTCCACAACTCCTGCAAATGACTATTCTCCTTGGAACAGCTTACATCTTGCACCGATACCTGCATGATTCCTAGGCTCTTGGTTAGAACCCGAATCACAGGATTAAAAATCGGTCCTAGACTGTCTTCCACTGAGGAATCCAAGATAAAATTTAGCTCCTGCCTTTTCTCAAAAATTCAAGGTGAGTTATATTCAGGTACATTAGAGATTCCTCCTATCCCAGAGGGCTTACAATTTAAGTTTGCACCTAAGGCAACTGAGGATTAAATAACTTACCCAAGATACAAGGAGCTGTAGTGGGATTCAAAGCCTGGCTTCCCTGGGTCTTAGTCCACTGCTCTAACAATTAAGCTACTTCTCCAGAAGTTTTCAAATGGGGTAAACCAGTGTTTACTCATAGGGGAAAAGAAAACCCCAACAACTTTGAAAACCATCTCTCCCTTCCCTGCCCCCCATTGTAGGGGAAGCTAGAGATCCCGAGTCATAGTCAATTGAACTACGCACAGACACATCATCTGGAAATTCCTGTATGGACTCTTCACCATGGGATTTTTTAAGGAAAACTCATATTGAAAAAACAGACAGCTCTGCAAGCAGTGTAGTCATTTGCCTTCCCATAAAAACACACTTGAAGCCAAACTAAAATCCCGGTAAAGGCCCATAATTCCCTGACAATAAGACCCAGGGATGGGCCATCTATGGGTCCAAACGTACGGCTCCTGTGTTGCTATAGGATGAAAGGTAGGCTGACATCAAGTTTCCACCAATATGCACAAACTGTTCATTTCTATGAAGTATAGCACCTCTTTGAAAGCTACAGTGTGATACAATTTAACCATTACAGAAGTAAACCTGTAATCACAGAGGAAGAAAAAATAACAGCGAAAACAAAACTGAATCAACACATCGTTTCTGGTAGAAACCATGTTGAATATTGAAGTACAAATTTGTAGGCTGTTCTAATTTTCATTCCAATTCATACTGCTAGACCAGTCCAGACAAACGGGTTGTGTATCCCTGCCAGCAGATCCTGGAGACAGAGAACTCTACCAGAGCTCTAATAGGCTGAATCCTGGTGATGCTGCTGAGGTAATGAGACTGTACCCCAAGGGGTCTCCCTCAGTATTTCTCTGTCTCCAGCAGATCTGGTAGCTTTTTTTGTTTTGCTCCTTTTGGAGGAAGTATTAATATCCCTATTTCGGGGCACGGCTTGGGGGCTCCTCTCCTGTGGGAGTGATTCCCTCTATTGGCAGGGTGTTTCAGCTGAGCTCCTGTACAGAAACAGTGACGCTCGCTGACTGAAGGCATTCCCAGCAGCTAGCCATGAGGGCAGCCTTGGCTGGAAGAAGGGCTCACTAACACTCTGGGATTCCCTCTGAGTTAGTGTTCTTTTGGCATCAGATGTTATTTTCCTGATCCTGCCCTTGGAATCCCTGCACTGGCCGGCATCTGTGAGTACAGCTTTTGTTTGTCTATGCATGCTGAAGCTCCCGAGGGGTCCAAATCTGCCAAATTTTTATGGTCTCAGAATTGCCCCATTTTTGGCAGAGGGGTCAATCCTTGCCTGGGGGACTGGATTCTGCCCCTTTTTTTTTTTTTTTTTTTAGCAAAATTGCTGCTTTTTTGAGTGTTTATTTAACTTTTATTTTTCCAGCGGCCATTTTGTTTTTCCCCGGAGCTCCGATGTTTGGAGGGAAGCCCAGCTCTGCTGTGTGTGCTTCTGTCTCTTCCACCTCCTTAAAGGGGATTTTCCCTGGGATTGAGACCTATAAAGAGGAGTGATCAGGAAAAGAAAAAAAAATTTAAATTCACTGTTTTGAGCACACAATGCCTTCTTCTGGTCCTAGGTGCACTGTGTGCAACAGGAAGCAGGAGGAGCTGAAAATTCTTCAATGCGCATCCTGTCTGGCGCACCCAGGGGAGTCTTCAGCATTTTTGTCAGCTCAGGAAGCCACGGCTCCTGAATTGCCTGCGTTGGAGGGTCTAACTTCTTTTCGGTGCCCACATTGCAGGGAGCCCCTACGGCGGTCTCTCCGGCTGCCATGAGCTCCTTGGCATCTGGCTCACCCTCCGAGGACCAACTTCTCCTGCTTTTCCGCCAGGCATGGGCATTATGGCGAGCTGAATCCTCGGCTCCTTCGGTGGGACAGCAGCCAGCAGCACCTGAGCGCTTGGCTGCTTCCTCTGGCCGTAAGCGTTCTAAGAGTACGGTAGCTCGCAAACGTACGTCTAAGTCATTGCACTTGCTTATGGAGGATGATCGCGACCCTGGCAAGGATGGGTTTTCCGAGGGAGAGTCCGAGGATCTCTCTGGGCACGAAGATGGGGAGTATTCTGCATCGGATTCTTCTGTTCCCGGGCCGAAGGAGTCACAAGATATCCGGCTGTTCCGAAAAGAGGAGTTGTCCGCCCTCATCGGTCAGGTGTCGGAAGCACTTCGTCTTTCCGCACCAGCGGAACCTCAAGCCTCTCAAGCTCAGTCTCAGGCAGACCCCATCTTGCAGGGCATTCGAAAGTCCTCTAAGGCTTTTCCTTCCCTACCGAATTGCAGCAAATGGTGTCCCGGGAATGGGATTCTCCGGACACGCCATTGCGAAACGCTCGTCGCCTTGGGCAGCTATATATTTGGCCACCGGAGCTTCTGGAGCAGTGGTTCGTGTATCCTAGGGTAGATGCCTTGGTTTCCGGAGTTACTAAGCATACCACCATCCCTGTGGAGGGAGGAGCGGCACTCAAGGATCCGCAGGACCGGAAGGTGGAAAACCTATTGAAAAACGGCTTTCTCCACGTCCTCCATGGCTCTGCAGGCGACGGTATGCGGGGGGGCTCACAGCCCGAGCGCTGTTGCGCTGGATCCAGCGTTTGCCAGAAGATTCCTCTCTCGGTCGGCTGGGGTCTGCTACGGCCTTCTTGGCCGATACCTTTTATGATCTGTTGCGCCTCTCGGCTCGATCAGTGGCAGCCGTGACGGTGGCAAGGCATTGGCTGTGGCTTCGTCAATGGGCGGCGGATGTCAGCTCCAAGTCCAGACTCACTAAGTTGCCTTTCAAGGGTAATCTTCTGTTCGGCGAGGAGCTGGACAAGCTCGTGAAGGATCTTGGGGAGGTTAAGCCCCAACGATTACCCGAGGATAGGCCGCGGGCTTCGTCTCGCAGGTCTTCTCAGCACAATCTTTTTGCCGTTTCTCCAGAAGTAGGGACTTCAGGAGGTATCGTTCCTTCAAACCTTCCTTGCCGCCTGCTCAGCCTAATCTCTCTGGAAGAGGAAACCAGTCCTTTCGGGGGGCCCGGAAAGGTTCAGACTCCTACTCTGTGGGGGGAAAGTTCTCAGGGACCGTGAGGTCCTGCCACTGACGGGGCGCTAGGTCCACTCCGGTCTGTGCCACCAGTAGGAGGTTGGCTGGCATTGTTTTCTCAGGAGTGGGCGCGAATTACCTCCGATCTTTGGGTTCTCGACAGCATCTCTCGAATGCTCTCGCCCGATCCCCGAGGCCTTTCTAGTCTCTCCGGCAGGTTCTCCCGAGAAGCGCCGGGTCATCCAGGCCACTCTCAAGCGCCTGCTTCTCTTGAACACCATTTGTCCCGTCCCGCCCCACGAAGCAGGGACAGGTCGGTACTCCATTTATTTCGTGGTGCCCAAGAAAGATGGCTCTTTTCGTCCTATTCTAGACCTCAAGGGAGTAAACCGGGTTCCTCATTTTCGGATGGAGATGTTACGTTCCGTAATCCAGGCGGTGCACAAGGGCGAATTTCTGGCGTCGCTCGATCTCGCAGAAGCCTATTTTCATATTCCCATCTGGATGGAGCATCAGCGATTCCTCAGATTTGCGGTTCTAGGCCGACATAGCGTAGTTACTCACCTGTAACAGGTGTTCTCCAGGAGCAGCAGGAATCAGTCCTCACATATGGGTGACGTCGGCGCCGACGGAGCCCTCGCGGAGCAATTTTCCCCAGCTTTCAAAGAAAGCCTTTGGGAATTGCAGCGCGCATGCGCGGTCCCCTTCCCGCCCAAAGGTGCCATCTTGGCCAGTCTGATGACATAGCGAAAAGACAGCAAAAAATTTGCAAAAACTAAATCATATGACTGCAACTCCACGGGGAGGAGGGAGGGTTGTGAGGACTGATTCCTGCTGCTCCTGGAGAACACCTGTTACAGGTGAGTAACTACGCTTTCTCCAGGACCAAGCAGGAAGTCAGTCCTCACATATGGGACTCCCAAGCTTAAGGCTACCGGAGACCCTAAGCACAAAAATGAGCTCCCTCTAGCTCAGCAGCACAGAAGGAAGGAATCTTCTCTGACTAATCTCCAACCGGTAGCCCAACATCCGGGATGGAGGGTAGGAGTTGCTTAAACCTCGAAGAGATTACGGAGGACTGCCTGTCCGAAAGCACTGTCCCTGCGGGACTCCCTCTCGAGGCAGTAATGGGTTGCAAAAGTCTGGCTCGAAGACCAAGTGGCGGCCCGGCAGATGTCTGCCAATGGAACAGAGCGGAGGTAAGCCACTGACGCAGCCTTCGCCCTAACCCGGTGAGCCGTGACTCGACTTTCCAACGAGAGGCCTGCCGCCCCATAAGTCCAAGCGATACAGTCAGCTACCCAGATGGACAGAGTACGCTTGGAGACAGTGAGCCCTAATTTATTAGGGTCGTAAGACAGGAAGAGCTGAACAGTCTTACGGTGCTCCCGCGTACGATCAAGGTAGAAGGTTAACGCCCTTCTACAGTCCAGGGTATGCAAGACCATTTCAGCTCGGCTGGAGTGTGGCCTGGGAAAGAAGGTCGGAAGCACCACTTCCTGATTGATGTGAAAAGGGGAGACCACTTTTGGAAGAAACTTAGGGTGAGTCCGCAGGACTACCCTGTTCTTGTAGAACCTAGTGTAAGGGGGATCAGACACTAGGGCCTGCAGTTCACTAACACGTCTAGCGGAAGTGAGGGCTACCAGGAATAAGGTTTTCCAAGAAAGAAAACGGAGAGGACAGGTAGCCATGGGTTCAAAAGGCAGACAGGTGATCCACTGTAAAACCACGTTCAGGTCCCAGTCGGGGGCTGGGGGGCGCAAAGGTGGTTTAAGGAGAAGGAGACCTCGGGAGAACCGCGCCACGAGAGGGTGGCCGGAAAGAGGCCTGCCTTCCACCGGCACATGATGTGCAGAAATAGCACTGAGGTGAACTTTGACCGAGTTGGACTTCAGTCCAAGATTGGAGGGGGAAAGCAAGTACTGCAAGACCACCGACACCGGGCAGGAGAAGGGGTCTTGAGACTGTTGAGTACACCAGGTGGAGAAGCGACGCCATTTAAGGGCGTAGGATTTCCGGGTAGAGGGTCGCCTGGAAGCTAGCACGACCTCTTCCACCTCTGGAGGCAGCAGGAGGGGAGCAAGGACTACCCTTTCAGCAGCCAGGCCATCAGATGAAGAGATCTGAGGTTGGGGTGTAGGAGAGACCCCTGATCCTGGGTCAGGAGATCGGGTTGAAACCCCAGAGGCAACAGAGTATCTACCACCAGTTGCATCAGAAGCGGGAACCACGGTTGCCTGGGCCACCGGGGAGCTATCAGGATCATCGAAGCCTTGTCCTGGAGAACCTTGAAAAGTGTTCGAGACACCAGCGGCATGGGAGGAAAGGCATACAGAAGGCCCGTGGACCATGAGAGCAGAAAAGCATCCGCCGCTACTCGGAGGGGATGCGGTTCCCGAGAGCAGAACTGAGGAAGTTGCCTGTTCAGAGGACTGGCAAAGAGATCCAGCGTGGGGAGGCCCCACTGGAGAAAGATCCTTTGAACCACCAACGGGTCCAATCTCCACTCGTGTGGTTGGAGGATTCTGCTCAGTTTGTCTGCCAGGTAATTTTCTTGACCTGGGAGATAGATGGCTTTGAGGAGGAGCCCTCGGCTGACGGCCCAAGCGCAGAGCTTTTGTGCTTCCTGACAGAGGAGGAAGGAGCCCGTGCCCCCCTGTTTGTTCACGTAGAACATGGCCACCTGATTGTCCGTCTGGACGAGGACGGACTGGCGAGTGGTAAGGTGGGAGAAGGCCCAGAGAGCCAGGCGGATCGCTCTGAGCTCCAGGAAGTTGATCTGCTGGGCAGATTCCCACGGGGTCCAGAGACCCTGAGTACATGTCCCTTGGCAATGTGCTCCCCAACCCAGGAGAGAAGCGTCGGTCGTCAGTACCTGAACAGGCGGAGGAGACTGAAAAGGCATTCCGAGCACGAGGTTGGGCAGATGAAGCCACCACTGTAGAGAAGAGACCAGCGGGCTGGAGATTCGTACGGAGTCCGCTAGTCTCCCCGAGGCCTGACGCCATTGTGAGCGAAGGCACCATTGAGCAGGCCGCATATTCAGGCGGGCATTGGGGGTCACATGGACCGTGGAAGCCATATGGCCGAGCAGTTTCAGAAAGTGCCTGGCTGAGACCCGGGAATGGCTGCGAAAGCGGCTGGCGAGAGCCATGAGCCGGTGTGCCCTGTCGAGCGGCAGAAAGGCTCGCGCTTGAAGCGTGTTTAACCTGGCACCGATGAACTCGAGATCCTGAGAGGGGAGCAAAGTGGACTTTTCGAAGTTTATGACAAAGCCCAAGTACTGGAGCAGAGTCACAGTACGTTGCGTGGCGTGAGTGGCCTCCGTGGAGGACGGTGCTCTGATGAGCCAGTCGTCTAGGTAAGGGAAGACAAAGAGGCCTTGAAGCCGGAGATAAGCCGCCACCACTGCGAGACATTTTATGAAGACTCGTGGTGCGGAGGATAGGCCAAAGGGCAGTACCCTGTACTGGTAATGATTGCCTGCCACCACAAACCTCAGGTATTGTCGGTGGCTTGGGTGGATGAGGATGTGAGTGTAGGCATCCTTTAGATCCAAGGAGCATAGCCAATCTCCCTGCCGGAGGTAGGGCAGCAGGATTCCAAGGGTAAGCATCTTGAACTTTTCCCTTTCCAGGAACTTGTTGAGGTTTCGCAAGTCCAGGATGGGTCTGAGGCCTCCAGTTCGCTTTGGTATCAAGAAGTACCTGGAATAAAAGCCTTGACCTCTCAGGTGGTGGGGCACCGGCTCCACCGCCTGTTCCTGAAGAAGACTTGCCAACTCTTGAAGGAGTAAGTCCCGGTGAAGAGGGGGTCGCAGAGGCTCCCCTGGAAAGTAGGGGGGAGGTACCTGGTGGAAGTGTAGAAGATAGCCCTCTCGGACTATGTGGAGCACCCAGGTATCTGACGTGATGTTGGACCACCTGTGGGCAAAGTGGACCAGCCGGCCTCCCGTGCTGAGAGAAACCAGCGGAGGGGGAGAGGCTATGCTGAAAGTCAAAAACCCCCACCCTGCGGAGCAGGGGCCGGTGGCGCAGGCTTGGGGGCTTGCTGCCTACGGGACCCGTTACCCCGTCCCTTGGCCTGCTGACCCTGTTGGGGAGCTGCGGAGGCCTGATAATGAGGGTAGTGTTTATAGGCAGCCGTCTTCCTCGGGTAAAAGGGCTTTTTCCCCGAGCCCTTCTTCTTCTGGGAAGGGGCAGAGGTTTTCCTGGAGAGCCGAGTCCTGGTGAGAGTCTCTGTCTCGAGTTGTGCAGCCTTCTCGTCCATAGGTTTGCCAAAGAGGTTTTCACCTCTGCAGGGGACATCAACCAACTTGTCCTGCACCCAGGGCTCGAGGTCGGATGACTGAAGCCAAGCCTGTCGGCGGGCCCCGATGCCGGCTGCAGCTACTCGAGCCGATGCCTCAAAGCCATCATAGGCTGCTCGAGAGATAAACTTTGAGCACTCTCGAATACCAGTGGACAAGGCCAGGAACCTCCGCAAAGGTTCCTCGGAGAGACCAGCAGAGAATCCGGCTATTTCTGTAGCCAGGTCCCTGAGCTACATGCCCATGTAGAGCTGGTAAGTCTGGACCCGACAAGCAAGCAGAGAGCCCTGGAAACACTTCTTACCGATGCCATCCAGGCTGCGGGCTTCCCTGCCGGGAGGCACCGAGGAGTGCATCTTCTGGCTCTTGAGCCTATGCATGGCCGATTCCACCACCATGGAATGGTGCGGCAGCTGTGCTTTTTGGAAGCCAGGGCTCTTGCGGACTCGATATATGGCATCGACCCGCTTGCTTAATACCGGCGACGACGCCGGGCTCTCCCACATGCGGAAGAGAAGTCGTTCCAGCATCGGAGGAACCGGTACAGTAAAATGCTCCTTTGCAGGAGAGTCATACTGGAGGGCATCGAGCTCTTCGGCTCGAGGCTCCTCCTCGGGATCCGCAGGGAAGGCCAAGGCCAAGGCCTTGGCCATATCCCTCACGAAGTCCGAGAACCGTGCATCCTCCGGAGGGGACTGTCTCCGAGGTTCGGACTCGGGGGAGTCCGAAGGGATACACCGAGTCCGAAAAGAATCAGGTGACTCTTCCACCTCTGATTCCCAGGCGGACTCCTCGGAGGAGGAGTCGAGCGGCTCTGGCCGGGCGGGCACAGACGCCGTCCGCCCCAACGCCGAGGGAGTCGGCGTCAACGACCGCGGCCCCGAACGGGAGGCCGAAGGGGACCTCGACCGAGGATCGACTCGAGCCCGCATGGACTCGAGGATCGGCTCGGTCTCCGGGGTCGACTTAGACGTCGACGTCCCGGCGGTCAGGGCAGAAGCACCAGCGAGGCCAGTGATCAATGCCCGCTGCTGGTCCATGAAGGCAGCCAGGCTGCTCTCCAAGGCCGTCAACCTGAGTCCGAACTCAGGAGACCCAGCAGCCCCCGACTCGGGCCCCGACGGCGTCGGGCCCGACGTCGGACCCCTCGGAGGCGAGTCCACGAGGACAACAGGACTTACGTGAGCAGACGAGTCCATCTCCAGACGAGGCTGTTTGGACGGCCGCTCCAGCTCCAAAGACCCGGGACGGCTATCGGGGCTATGCGACCTGGCCCTCGCGGAGCCAGGAGCGTCCACCGACGCCGTCCTCGCGGGTTTCTTCCGCCGATGATGTTCCCGGGTAGGAGACCCCCTCTCAGAGGAGCTCCGACGGTGTTCAGAGCCAGATTCCCTGGACACCGAAGCTTCTGACGAGGTCCGGGTACGGCTGGGGTCAGATAAAAAATTCTCTCCCGCTGATGCTGCCGACTCCGCAAAGATTTCGCAGACATCTTGCTACAGGCTCCACAGATCATTTCTTCATGATCTGGGCCCAGGCAACGGAGGCAGCAATCATGTGTGTCAGTAAGAGACATAAGTTTCTTACACTGAACACACTTTTTAAAACCACTGGCGGCCATCGGGGGAAAAAGGGCCCCTGCGAGGTCGAACGTTCGTGCCGCCAGGGAAAAGTGAAAAAAGCGCGAATTTGTCACGAAGGACAGAAAAACCGAAAAGAAGGGGAGGCCTCGCAACCGGCGTCGCGAGGCCGGACGGAAAAAGGACCGGCGTCGAACCGAAGAAAATAATAAAATAAAGAAAGAAAATCAACTTTTCAGCGGTGACTTGTAGACAGCGTCTGTAGGGCTCCGCGGAAAAAAGAAGACTGGCCAAGATGGCACCTTTGGGCGGGAAGGGGACCGCGCATGCGCGCTGCAATTCCCAAAGGCTTTCTTTGAAAGCTGGGGAAAATTGCTCTGCGAGGGCTCCGTCGGCGCCGACGTCACCCATATGTGAGGACTGACTTCCTGCTTGGTCCTGGAGAATTTCCGTTCCAAGCCATGCCTTTCGGGTTAGCCTCAGCGCCACGGACGTTCTCCAAGATAATGGTGGTGATGGCAGCAACGGCCTTAAGCAAACAGGGGGTCCGAGTGCATCCTTACTTGGACGATTGGCTAATTTGGGCGGACTCTCGGTCAGAGGCTCACGAGACGGTAGCCCGCATATTGGCTTTCCTGGAGAGCCTGGGGTGGGTGATCAATCACTCCAAGAGCTGCCTCCAGCCGTCTCAGGACCTCGAATTTCTGGGTGCTCGGTTCGACACTCGCCGCGGGCGGGTGATGCTTACACAAGTTCGCTTCAGAAAGATTGTGGATCAGCTCCAGCGATTCTTGCGGCGAGAGGCGCCTCGAGCTTGGGACTACCTCCAGCTTCTGGGGTCCATGGCGGTGACCATCGATGTTGTGCCCTGGGCAGGAGCGCATATGCGCGAGTTGCAGAGGGCGCTCCTATCGCGATGGTCGCCAGTGTCGGAGGACTATCAGGTTCGACTTCCACTTCCGCCGGCGGTACGGCTAGACCTTCGTTGGTGGCTCTGGGCACACAACCTTCTCCAGGGGGTTCCCTTGGAGTCTCCGCGCTAGCTGCTTCTCAAGACGGACGCCAGTCTCTCCGGGTTGGGAGCGCTTTGTGGCATGCACGCAGCACAGGGGGTCTTGGCGCCTCCGGAGGCCCGCTGGTCCATCAATCGCCTCGAAGCGAAAGCGGTTCGCTTAGCCTTATGGAGATTCCTACCTGTCCTACACCGTCAGGCAGTTCGCATTCTCTCCGACAATGCCACGATGGTGGCATATCTCAACCGCCAAGGGGGCACGAAACGTCCGAGGGTTTCAAGAGAAATGAGGCTCCTCCTCCCGTGGGTGGAGCGGCATCTACTCGCCATTTCAGCGCAACACATTGCAGGGAAAAGCAACATCGAAGCGGAAGCCACCATACGCTGGATCTCAGAGAATGGGCTCTGGCGTCGGCTCCTTTTCGGCTGATTGGTCAGCAATGGGGTCAGCCGGCGGTGGATCTCATGGCGATGTGGGAGAATGCCAAAGCACCGATCTTCTTCAGCCGATGGAAGGACAGCAGGTCGCACGGGATAGATGCATTGTTGTAGCCGTGGCCGCCTTGACTCCTTCTGTATGTCTTTCCTCCGTGGTCCATGGTCGGCAAGATTCTTCAACGGTTCAGAGAGCATCACGGGCCGGTGATTCTGGTAGCTTCGGATTGGCCTCGCAGGCCCTGGTATGCGGATCTCGTCCGACTTTCGCGAGCAGCTCCTTTGCCGCTGCAGGGCTTTCTGGTGCTTCTGCAACAGGGGCCAATTGCCATGGAAGACCCGGCTCCTTACTCGCTTACGGCTTGGGTCTTGACCGCCGCAGGCTAGCTCGCAAGGGATATTCGACTAGCGTGGTATCCACCTTGCTTAGGGCACGGCGTTCTTCCACCTCCTTAGCCTTTTCGAATCATGGTGTTCACAGCGCAGGGTGTCTCCCTGGCATAGCGGCGTTCCGGACATTCTGGCGTTTCTCCAGGCCGGCCTTGACAAGGGCCTGGCTCTCGGAACTCTTCGGGTTCCGGTGGCGGCTATCACATGTTTCCGTGGTCCGGTTTTGGGGCGTTCTATCGCCTCGCATGCAGACGTCTCGCGTTTTCTCAGAGGGGTTAAGTCCGTGCGGCCTCCGTGCCGTCCGGTATTGCCGTCCTGGGACCTCGCCCTTGTCCTCCGGACCTTAGTGGCTTCGCCGTTTGAGCCCTTACGGGCCTCTTCGCTCAAAGACTTAACCTTACAGATGGTGTTCCTGGTGGCCATAACCTCGGTGCGGCGCATTTCCGAGCTCCAAGCGCTCTCTTGTCGAGATCCCTATCTTTCTTTCTCATCGGAGGGCGTAACTCTTCGGACAGTTCCGTTCTTTTTTGCCCAAAGTGGTTATTCCGTTTCATGTCAATCAGCCTCTCTTCTTGCCGTCATTCTCTCAAGAGCAGTGTGTGGGTTGTCAGCGTCACCTACGTGCGTTAGACCTCAAACGAGTCCTCTGTCGGTATCTTAAAGTCACCAATTCTTTGCGGCAGACGGATCATCTCTTTGTCGGCTCCTGTCGGGGGTTCGCAGCCTCTAAGGCTACTATTGCCAGGTGGTTAAGAGGAGCTATTGAGGCAGCCTATATTCTTCAGCGAAAGTCGGTGCCTGTAGGCTCAGGCAACGTCTTGGGCCGAGCGTTCCCATTTGGCGCCTCTGGACATCTGCCGGGCGGCGACTTGGTCATCTTTATCTATTTTTGTCTGTCACTATCGATTGGGTGTCCAGGCTCGACAGGAAATGAGTTTTGGTGCGGCAGTGCTTTCAGCGGCTTTGGACCCACCCTAGAGGTCGGTAGCTTGGGTACTGCCCGTTTGTCTGGACTGGTCTAGCAGTATGAATTGGAAGGTGAAATTTCACTTACCATTAATTTCCTTTCCTAGAATACTGCTAGACCAGTCCAGGACCCACCCTGCTGTTAGTTACAGTCCTGCTGGTGCAGAGGAGCCACCGTTATTTCCTGCCTTTTTGTTTTTCATTCCGGAGGCCTGACAAGTGAGCCTCTGGTCCCTTCCTCCTTCTGGGCAGCGTTTGGTTTCTGGGAGTGCTTTCAGCACCTTGTATATAGTTGAAGCGGGTTCGGCTTGACTGGCTGTATTTAGTTGTTCAGTTATAATGAAGTTCAGCTTGTATACAATACTGAGGGAGACCCCTTGGGGTACAGTCTCATCACCTCAGCAGCATCACCAGGGTTCAGCCTATTAGAACTCTGGTAGAGTTCTCTGTCTCCAGGATCTGCTGGCAAGGGTACACAACCCGTTTGTCTGGACTGGTCTAGCAGTATTCTAGGAAAGGAAATTAACGGTAAGTGAAATTTCACCTTGTTCCTTGGTTGAATCTGGACATTGCTTTTTCAGAAGCTGGGTGACTATCCAATCTAAAGTAGTCCATAATCAGAAACTAACCAGCATTCTTCCCAGTGACATGAAGGTCACTCACTGCCCAGGTAACAGATGTCACTTTAATGTGAATGATAGGCAGGCTGGCAGAGGGAGCCTGACTTATTCTTGGCGACTCTTCACTGGTCTTTTGCCTTATCAGGTGTTAATGACATTTGCCAATAGAATCTGAATGACCAAATTCATTCCCACTATATAATCATTAGTGATGACAATCCAAGTGACAAGAGACTGGGTAGCTGGTGTGTGTGTGGGGGGTGGGGGGGTTCTCTCTCAATCTTATGCCCAGATGAAAAGATCACATCTGAATGTGACCATGGTTATGTGCATTTATAAGCTAATGGCTCTTAACCCAGCCCTTGTTTGGCTTTCAGGATGTCCATGATGAATAGGCATAACAAGAGATTAGCCTGCTCTGTCGCCTCAGTACACAAATCTCTCTCACGCATCTGGACTGTTGATATCCTGAAATCTGGACTTGGCTTGAGAACCACTGCTATAAGCAGTATGTTTAATATTTATTATATGTATTGCTAAATTTGTAATGTATGTTCAGAATGTTTTGCAATGATACTGATTTGTTATCTGCAGTAAGTAGGTTTCAGAATGGAGACAGATTATAAATCTAATATAACTTGAAACCTTGGAATTTGGCATGGCAACTATCTACGAAGGAATTTGTTTTAATAAATTAGAGGGAGAAAATGATCACCGACTATTCCAAAGCCCATTTTCTTCCTTGGATGTGTGTTTCAGCATCACCCCTTTCCTATTTTTATTATCTTAAAATAGGAGGGGATAAGCCATTAGTCTTATATATTCCCAAACTAATTGCAAAGCAATGGACTCCCTGCATTACTGCCACATGTTAGCTCAAAGAGATTTCAGTAACCTTGAATGTACAAGAGTTGGAACACATTGGTTACATGAGTAAAAAAAGAAAAGAAAAGTGAGCTATAGCATTTAACAACTTTAAAGAAGAATGCAAAGGGGTCAGTCAATTCTTTAAACTCCTTTGGTCGTGCGCTAATATATACCTAGTGAAGGAGAGGGAGGGACAGCCATTTTGGTTCTATCGCTCCTTAAGCTATTTTCATGATTACATTTGAATTGTGATATGATCCTTGGCCCATCTACATGTGGTTATTCCAATCACTTGCAGCTTAAGTTTAATCACTCAGGATTTATTTTTTGCCGAAGAGTGGCCTAGTGGTTGGGGCAAGGTACTTCAGGCCGGGGGTTCAAATCCCACTAGAGGACAGCAACCTTGGGCCGGAAGGACTGGGGTTTCTAGTCCCACAGGTGCTCCTTGTGGTCTTGGGCAAGCCACTTAACCCTCCATAGCCCATGTTCCCTGTAAAATAGTTATCTCCAAGTTATAATGCCCTGTTCAATGTAATTTCAGTTTGTTCAATGTAAACCGCACTGATGCAGAATAGCACGGTATATAAGAGAATGTAATAAATAATAAATAAATGTTGTTTTTGGATAACCGGCGAGTCACTCTCTTCCGATGCCAACTCTACAGAATGCGATCAAGTTGGCTGTAAATAGTACAAGTCTAAGCCATGAGTCGAGGATGGTTCCTTTAAGGCTGAGATTAAATTCAAAGTGCACCCTATCCCATGGGGGAGGCAATGACATGACACCTGCTAAGAGGAGAAATATACTTTCTGCTTAAAATAAAAAATACAGTCAGAACTTCAGCATAAGGCAGCTAGTGAAACACAATTTTAAAACATTAATTAAGCAACAATAAAAGAGCCCAACCCAGGATAAGATTAAGTTAAAGTTTTTTTCAGTTTTGTATAATTAGAAGGTGCCATTAAAGCATTTTCCTCTTTATGACTTGGTATCATGACCCCTTTGGCCCAGAGGTTCCTTTTCTATGCATCATTACTCCTGCTTGTATGGGTTCTTTCCTCCAGAGTATGCATTTTAGATGCTTTACCTCTCTGTGCAGGTTTGTGCTCTAGATCCTGAACCACGGCTGGGGCCCTTCTCTGAACTGCTTCAATCCTGTCAATATCGTTACAAAGATGTCACCTCAAACTGATGGGACGATGAATTTTTATTCGTGTTCCTCCCTTTTTTACACTCATTGCAGCTAGAAGCCATTCCCAATCAGATGAGCAGAGTCCTTTAATAAGCATCAGGCTGGCTGAATGGAAAAACCCCCCAAAAACATGACACAGAAAACCAGACAGACAATGTCAACTTATCACAGAAAGGAATCTGATTAAGTTCACGCCTTTCTCTGAAGCTCAAGGCAAGTTACAATCTGGCATGTAGAACAGTCAGACTTTGGAGGCTGAAACATACATCTATATGCCCCAAGTTATTACTACACCGGCATAATAAGTCCCTTTCAAGGTGAAAGCCAGCAACTGAAAATAAACTCAAGAATTACCTATAGTTCCTGCCAGGCAACAAATGCTACCTCACTCTTTAGAAGAAACTCCTGTTACCTACAGAATAACAGAAAAAGTGACATAACACAGTGATGGGTAAAAGCAGGTTATATGGTAGACACAAGATGAGTCAGTCCTATAGCCCATGTCAGCTGGAAACACTGTTATTGAACACAACCATTACCAATAGGTGCAGCACCTTCCAGTATACAAAGGTGTGTAGTTTTGTATTGAGGGGGGGAGACAGGGAATTCAATATGATATAAAGCCATACAAGTAAATGTATCATCCCCTGTTCCCAACATAAATCTGAAAAATACAGTTCTAGGAGATAAGCAGCCTGCCTCGGTTTCAGCCAACTGAAATCAGAGCCAGCCACAGAAGCCCTCTGTCTGCTCCCTCTGTGGAAAGCTGAGGAGGGCTGGACGAGGGTATAAGTGTGCTTGGGAGAGCTCACTAGGCTGCTGGTCCTGCCTCCTCTTCCACTGAGGTTTATCTGGACTTTAGTTTCCGTTGTCCTTCACACCTGTACTGTGGGTTGTATAACATGGTGTTGAGCAGCAGCAGTGGCATTAGTAAGTAAGGTGCGTATATAGAGACCAGCGTGAGACGTTCCTGGTGGCTCAGAGGACCCAGTTTGAATCTGGGGAAGTCAGAGAAGAGGAGCTCTACAATGATGGCGAGAACTGCTGTTGCTGTGTGAGTGGAATATACAATGGCAGGAATCCGAATCCACTTGCAGCCACCTGTACAGAGACAAAGTGTAGGAGATTGGCAGTGCTGTGATATTTATGAAGGAGAGACTAAAACTTTGCTTCAGCTGAGAGCCTAAGGAAACAGCTCCAGAGCTGTAATATCTTGGCTTCTGAATCTCTGAATTCCCGTCACTATAAAACCCAGCTGGGCAACTTTTTTTAAAACAGCCACAGAGGAAGTTTGGCACTTCAATATACTTTCTGAACTCAGAATGATTGAGAAAAGTCAAAAGTTATCTGTCAGACTGTATCATGTGACTATCACCCTTATGATGCAATAATCAATGACAGAGCAGCCTTAAAGCATGTTATGACATCACAATGTGTTCCAGCCACACAGATGTCACCATGCTGCTGCTGACCTCTCGCTCATTGTTTTGACTACCATGGCCTGCGAGTTCAATCATACCAGCCAGATCCGTGGCCAGCAGTATAGCAAAGTTCAGCTAACGGCTGTTGCCTTTCAAACAGTTATTTAGCCACATTCTGTCCTGTACTCACCTTTGTAGAATGCATACGCAGCAACAGGAAAGAAGGGCAGCTGTAGCAGAGCTTCACAGTATATAAATGACAAAAACCAAGCAGGTGGCTCCATCATTAATGGATCTTTAAATGTTACCATATACCAGTTCATCACATCTATCAGCTGAAAGAGAATATACATTAAAAAAATCTCCATTAGGGTTTTCACAGGACAGGAGGACTAATCAGTCATTTTAAATACATATCAAGAGTACATTTTGCCAGGATTAACCTTGCTCACAGAACTAAGCCTTTGGCTAACTGCAGTCATCACCGACTTCTTTCGAGTGCCGACATTATTGGCAACAACCATGAACACTGCTGCAAGTCCTGGCAGCTGCAAAGCAAGCACCAGCTGCAGCTCAGTTCCCCTCGCGTTCTGTGGATAGCAAAGATAAATCACTGAAAACCAGAAGTCCTAACTAACTATAGTGCACTGTTACTGTAGTCCTGGGGAAAAATCTGCAACAAAAACTAAAAATGTTGCATTTTGAATAAGAACTTTGTTTTAAGATTTAAAATGTGACGCCGCCTTTTTGAAAGGCTGGGATAACATCCAAAATACCACAGGGGAGATGGGGGAAGTGAGGGAGGTATGGCAGCAGTAAAGCAGGGCACATGTAAGTGCCTTCTGAAACTGCGGCATCTCCGTCCTGAAAGGTGCTTGTCGACACATATGGCTAGACTTGGTACATACACAACTGCAGGCAGTTTTAGAAATATGGACATCCCTGAAATACACAGCCGTAGATATGGGTACACAGATGTGCCCACGGAGGTATTTCAGGATGGGGAATCTATTCTACGCTACATGCATGTTCCCGCCTGGCATTTTAGAAGTGGAGTTGTGCAGTGTTGGGGCAATAAAATGAAAGCTCCGTTTACTTCCATACATCTTCCTTTAACACAGCGAAAATTACCATGGAGGCAAGAGCACGTTTATCTCTTCCCCCTGCAAGTGTTGCTGTCACAAAACGAGCACTTTTCTGCTACCTATTTGTGGCCACTAAAACAAATCACCAAAATAAGTTACAAAAATTAGGAAAAATTCAAAAAGGAAAATAATGTAACCCTAGACCTTAAAAGGCCACACTACTTCACTATTTTCTACCTAATAATACAGGACCCCTTACAGGATGCCAAACTATAAAAATACTCCTATCTAAATAAGTAACACTCCCTATGTTTGTAAAACAGGGAGGGAACCTTGAGGGGGGGAGAGGGGGGAAAGACGCAATGGAAAGTTCCCTCTCCAGCTGCTCATAGATGAAATATGCCCAGCAGCAGTGCAGGTCCTCAGACTTTTATTCAACAGCTTTGCTCGCGAGTAATTCTGCATCTTTGAGAAAAATTTTGCCTTTTAGATGGGTGACATTGTAATGAAATCTTTTTGTATTTCATCATTGCTGCCTCTGGGCTCCTTTGGCCCACTGAAAAGATCCTATAGCTAAAGTCGTTCAAGTCTCTTTTTTGGTTTTGTAGATGATTTGGCAGTCCAGACCGTTCTTATCCTACTTGATTACTGTTTTTGTGAGCTCTGAGTCTGCCACACCTTGATTGCTGTAATGCAGTTTAAAATATGCTGCCCAGTTGACTGAGGATCTGAAGGGACAATGAAGCAGTTTACACAGGATATAGTTTCATGCAATATTTCTCCAGCTAATAAAATTCAATTTACAAATAAATTTGTATACGTAAAACCAATACAAGAGAGAAAGTAAGAAAAGACCCATAATCTTACAGAATGGCATAAAAACAAAGCACAGGGCAACGAGCAGATATGACCACCAACCTCCAAGCACCTGCTGCACCCTAGTTCCACTCAACTCGGACTACCAAATGCTTCTTCAAGAAGAACGTCTTAAGACCCATCTTAAAGTTTTTGAAGGAAGATTCCAGATTTAAGTATGACAAAAATGATTTCCACAGGGTAAGAGCCACAGAAAAGAGGAAAAAGCTAAGTATCTAGTGGACTCAAAGCAAGCACGTGCGACAGGAGGAATGCATAATATATTTTCTTCTGGTGGCCATAGGGAACGAGAGAGCATGTAAGACATAAGCAGGGAAGTTATGTAGTGAGAAATACCTCGGTAATAAAACTTGTGTGTTAACAGAAAGATCTGGAGTATTATCCTATAGGGGAATGGAAGCCAGAATGTGACAAGATCAAATTTCTTTGTATTGTAGCGCAGTTTGATCGAAGTATTTTGGATATTTTGAAGTCATTTAATTTTACAAGATGTAATGTTACTTATTGCAACGGGTAGCAAGTTCACAGTACAGTATGTAGGGCGGGAGAAGCAAGGTGGTGTCAAATAAACCAATTATATCTGACTGCAGAAATCTGGAATGCTAAGCTCAAATACTGATCACAGTGCACCCCTAATAACTCTACCGTGTCGACGAGAGTACGGGATCTCCCAAAATCAATAGGAGCTGTTTAAACTAAGGGACCCGAGACCCACATAGCAATTGTTTTTGAGAGATTCAACTTTAGCCGGTTTCTTACAAACCACAGCACTACTGCATCCAGGCATAAGTTCAGAGAAGGTAAAGGGGTCAGCATAGGTCACTAACCCAATATAATAGTATCAACTGGTCTCCTAGTAGTTTTGTACCATCCTAGCCAGAGGGCTTATAAAGAGACTATGGAACAAGTGGAACCAGTATCAAGGCCTGTAGACTGCCTCCTGTCTGTCCTTCAGTCTGGAGCTGCCTACTCACTGTACTGGCCACGTTCCTCCCCTAGCTCCACCCCCTGGTTACCCAGAAGTGATGTCGGATGCTGTCATCATAAATCTCACTTTAGTGTGCTGTCTTACAGGGGGAGGAGCAGCAGCTATGGGCGGAGCACAGCCAATACAGAGGTAAGACTGCTCCAGTAGTTACCAACTGCTTAATGCTATCCTTCGAAATAGGATAAAATTTCTCCATGATCACAGCAGTCGATTTTACAGCTGGAAAAGTAGTCTGAAAAGACATGATACCTAATTCCTTTTTTAAAAGTGATGCCTTTTCTATATAATCTACCAACTCAGAATTCACTTTTCCATTATGTTCCTTCTTAGCTACGCCACCTACTCCCAACAGACCTTTTACGACTCTACATTTTTTTAGATTTCTAGTTTTTCAGTAGTCTGCATCTCACACAAATACTGAGTAGCCCTTTTTTCTAGACTTTTCTATCCAATTCTAAGCTGTTTTCCTCTACAGCCTCTCTAAACCACACAATCTCTGCTTCACTAATTAAGGTCTTATGAGTATCACATCAAAGGCATCATGAACAATTTGTTTCCCTTCACTCAACTGTACATCCACTCCATCCTCTACAGTCCGCCTCCTTCCCCCCCAAAGCCGCTTTTTCGCAATGCAATATATATGTCTTCTTTTTCTGCCATTCATCTTATTTACCAATTTCCAATCCACTTTCCCAATTAAAATAATCAACTGATGGTCTCACTACAGACAAGAGCTCTGCTCTTCAAAATTTCAAACTTCCAATCCTTCCTAAACCATGTAATTACAAAACTTAAGTCCAAAATAATCAATTAATTGCTCCATCCCTGCTGTTTTTAAAGATGTAAGTAAGTAAGGCATGGTCCTAATCATCTGTCCCTGAATCAATATGCACATTAAAATATGCCAATACTATTGAATCCTCAAACCTCAAATGAACAGTTAAACGTATAATCAATAAGTGCTTCCCAAGTAGCGTTATCAGACCTAGAGGGCAATAAAAAACTAACATTCCTAACTTACTGCAACCTTTCAATTTCATTCCCAAAACGCTCACACTCCCTAGGACCATCTACCAAAAATTCTACAAAAGCTAGTGGATTTTTAAAAACAGCAGCCACTCCACCCCTTCTTACCTTTCCGGGGCACATACAGATATTGATATCCTGGAGGACATTAAAGATTCTTTTGAAGGGTCACCTTTTCTGGTTAACCAAATTTCAATGTAAAATACAATCCAAAGCCATCATCCTGAGGGGAATCTGATAGTAGAAGGAAGCTCTCTTTGGCACAATGCAAGTATTGTGCCGAGCATTAGCAGTAAATTTAAGAGACTAAAACCATAATCCACATACCGTGGGACTTAGAAGTGAAGCTCACGACTGTTATGGTATCCACAAAATTAACTCATTTGGAGAAAATGCCCCGAACAGAAGCAGCCTCTGTGGGTGAGCCAGCACAACTTTGCTTGTAAATTTTGGTGACTTAAAGCTTGGAATCAAAGAGATTGTGTACTTATTTGGAAAATTCCACACATTAACTTCTTTAAAATGCATAAATTATTCACTGGTTTATAGTTGGGCCTTTTAGTATTTTCAAACAAAACAGGCAAGTATTTGCCATGCAAAAAGTCAGTACCAGTTATGACCTTGCACTCTGAACTCAGCACAAACACCCGACTATATGAACAGAATTTTGAGTGGGAGCAGATAAGAATGACGGCTGAATGTCTGTTTTTTTTCACTGAGCTAACAGAGTGCTTCAGATGAGTCACTGATTTTATACATATACACACAGGTCACACACACACACACACAAATGAGAAGATACCATTTCTTTTGAGAAAATTCCTTCGCCATTAGACGTTCTGCTGGTAGAAAGACACAGCAAAGCACTCCGTAACCATTCTCACTAGAGTATAATATACAGATGCAGGGTCCAAAATTAAGCAGCAGTTGATTCTGTCTGGCAGGCTGCAAGTGTACTAAGAGGTGGAAAATAATTTGAAAAATTTGGATGGCAAAGTGTTACGAGCCAGAGCTAAACATAGTTATTAGAATAAAACAATTTAAATATTACATTTTGTTATTTTTATGTTTTACGCAGAATCTTTTAGGTTTTTTCTGTTTTTAAAACTCTTCATTTTTTTGGGTATATTTTTAGATTTGACCTCTGTCGTCGTTCCCCTCAATCTCCTCTAACCTCTCTTTTCCTTACTTTCTCTCCACTACTTCTTCCACTTCTCCTTTTCTGGGCAGGGAAGGACAGTTCAGGCTGTAGTGGCACTTTGTGGGCCTGGATTTTCCACAGCAACAGTGGTGGTGGAACTAGTTACTCCCTACTACTAATAATAATTTGAACAGCACTACAAGGCATATGCAGCGCTATCATACAGTCCCTGCTCATCAGAGTTTACAATCTAAATCAAGACAAAACGCTTAGTGAAACTGGGGAGTAGAGTACGGTAAGATACACATAAGTAGTGGACAAGAGGGTGAGGAGCATCAGGATCCAAAAGCGGCTTCAAAGAGGTGGGTTTTTAGTCTGGATTTGAATACAGACTCAGGTAGTTTGTTCCAGGCATATGGAGCAGCAAGATGGAATGAACGAAGTCTGGAGTTGGCAGTGGCAGAGAAGAGATCTGCCAGAGGAGCAGAGTTCCCGAGAAGTGAGATAAGAGAGGAAAGATAGTGAGGAGCCGCAGAATGAATGTACTTGTAGGTCAACGGGTGAAGTTTGAACTGGATGTGGAAACTGATAGAAAGCCAGTGTAATAACTGGAGAAGAGGGGTTACATGAGCACAGCTGGTGGAAGATAAGCCGTGCAGCTGAGTTTTGAATAGATTGAAGGGGAGAGAGATTATTCAGAGGGAGACCAGTGAAGAGCAGGTTACAATAGTCAAGACGAGAGGCAACTAGTGAGTGGATGAGGGTCTTAGTAGCGTGTGTAGAGAGGAAGGGATGAATTTTGCTGATGTTATAGAGAAAGAAGTGGCAGGTTTTAGCCATCTGTTGGATGTGCCCAGAGAAAAAGAGAGAGCAGAGTCAAAGATGACCCCAAGGTTGCGAGCTGAGGAAACTGGGAGAAGTGTAGTGTCATCCACAGAAATAAAGAGGAAGGTGGGTTTAGGAGGAAAGATAAGGAGCTCAGTTTTGGCCATGTTCAGTTTCAGATGGCAGTGAGATTTCCA
The DNA here is from genome assembly GCA_033557465.1 of Ichthyophis bannanicus. NCBI lineage: Eukaryota > Metazoa > Chordata > Amphibia > Gymnophiona > Ichthyophiidae > Ichthyophis > Ichthyophis bannanicus. The sequence continues at coordinate 234,799,151 of CM066042.1, forward strand.
GGCAGCAATGTCAAATAAGCAGAGAGATCTGAACCTTGATTCCTGGACAGATTTCAGGCGCAGAGAGGTAGATCTGAGAGTTGTCAGCATAAAAATGGTACTGAAAACCATGGGAGGAAATAAGTGCACCAAGGGACCGAGTGTAGAGAGAGAAAAGTAAAGCCCTGAGGTACACCAACTGAAAGCAGGATGGCAGTAGAGGAGGATCCACCAGAACATATATTAAAGGTACGATGGGAGAGATAAGAAAACCAGGACAGAACAGAGCCCTTAAATTCAAGCGAGGACAGGGTATCAAGAAGAAGGTGGTGATCAACAATGTCAAAGGCAACAGAAAGGTCAAAAAGGATGAGGATCAAGTAAAAGCCCCTGGATTTGGTGAGGAACAAATTGCAGTGGATCCAGAAGGGCTTGAGAGGAAGGAAGTCAAGACAGTAGCAGTGAACTGCTCATTCAAGTAGTTTTGAAGCAAAGTTCAGGAGGAGGGAGATAGGCTGATAGCTGGAAGGACAGGCAGGGTCTAGTTAGAGTTTTTGAGGAGAGGTGTGACCACAGCATGCTTGAAGGCCACAGGAACAATTGCAGTGGAAAGCAATGTTAAGGATATGACAGATGGAAGGGATGTTGGCAGAAGAGATAAAACTTAGTAGATTTATCTATTTTATTTAACCAGTTTTCTATACCGCTTTATCCTTTAATCAAAGCAGTTTACATTATGTAATTACTACAAACAAGTACTGGATATATTCCCTTGTCCCCAAAGGGCTCACAGTCTATGTGTACCTGAGGCAACGGAGGGTTAAGTAGCTTGCCCAAGGCCACAAGGAGTGCCTATAGGACTAGAAACCGCAGTTCCTCTGGGTGGGAATGGGATCAGAGGAGCAGATAGTCAATTTGGAGGAGGAGAGAAGATGTGCAGTTTCCTCCTCAGTGATTTCAGAAAAGGAAGAAAGGGTGACAGAAGGTGAGGGAAGAATTTGGGATTGAAGAGGGGGAGGTGAACCTGTGGAGAATTCAAAGCTAACCTTTTGGACTTTGTCATGGAAATAGTCAGCCAAAGTCTGGACAGAAAGTGAAGGAGGGATTGGGGAAGGAGGGACCTTGAGGAGAAAGTTAAGCGTAGCAAACAGACAGTGAGGCAAGAGATTTAGTCAGATGGACATAGTACTCTTGCTTGGTGACTGAAAAAAGGTTAGCATGAATTTGAAATGTAGGTAGTCAGCAAGGGTATGTGATTTAACCCAAGGCGCTCAGCTGAGCGGGCACAGGAAGGTAGGTAGCAAGTTGTCAAGGACAGCCAGAGTTGAGGTACGGTACACGCCTTACAGGGCGTGGAATGAAAGGAGCAAGTGTATCCAGAGCAGAGGAGAGAATAGTGTTATAGGAAGATACTGCCTCATCAACAGACTCAGATGATAAAATGGAGGAAAGAGGTGATAAGACAGCAGTGGAAATAGCTGAAGGATCGACAGTATGAAGATTCCTAAACAAGTTGGTGGAGATTGGGCGAGACAAGGACGGAGGGGGGGGGCGCTAAGGGTGAAGGTTAGCAGGTGATAGTCAGATAAAGGAAGAACTTAAGTGGAGAAGTTTGAAGGTGAGCAGCTTGAGAAGACAACAAGGTCAAGGTAGTGGACATGTTTGTAGGTAGGAGTGGTAGAGCACAACTGGAGGTTGAATGAGGTAGTTAGGGAAAGGAGCTTTAAGGCATAAGGGTCAGAAAGTTCATCAATGTGGCTGTTAAAATCCCCAAGAATAAGGGAAGGGGAGGATGCATCCAGAAAGGAGGAGAGCCAGGAGTCAAAGTTGGTGAAAAAGGTAGAGGTGAACCTGTTGGGGGGGGGGAGGGTGTTGATAAATGGCAGCTACCCAGAGACGTAGTGAAGAAAATATGCAGATAGCATGGACTTCAAAGGAAGCAAAGGAATTAGATAGACATAAGGAAGGGCTGAAATTGTCAGAAATGAGAAAGTAAGAACCCAACACCACCACTACGGCCAATGGGCCAAGATGTATGGGAAAATAGGTAGCCTCCGTGACAGAGGCAGAATCTTCAGGGATAAGCCAAGTTTCAGTAAGAGCCAGGAGATGCAGAGTATTAGAGATAAAGAGGTCATGAATGAAAGCAAGTTTACTGGAGACAGAATGTGCATTCCACAATGTGTATGAAAAAGGGAGAGAGAGGAGAGGGATATGAACCAAATTTGAGAGGTTACGTATTGATCCAGACCTCCCCAGCAGTGGCTTTGGTTTTTCAGGTCTGGGTTGGCTGCAGCAGCACACAGCTCCTCCTGGATATCCAATATCATCAACTGTTCATGCTCTGGTCAGCCACGTGTGTGGCTTCTCTCAGGCCCTCTCTAACAGTGTTATGCAAATCTCTTGGAATAAATTCTGACTGCATTTCTTTCTGGGTTCAGGTGACACTCTACAGGCTTTAGGCCCTTGGGCCGCCTGGATATTTTTCCACGTCTGAGAGAAATAGCTAGTTCCTAAATGATGGGCAGCTCGATGGCTCAATGGTAGTGCTGCACACTGCCATGTGGAAGATCCCCAGTTTAATTCCTGGACTGGGCCTTCTGCATCCAAGGTTGGTCAGGGCCAAATGCTACAGAGGCACTATTCGGAGTCCCTGTTATTGTTAGGGATGACAACTGGTGGAAAGATTTAAAGTCCAGTTACAAAGACTATGTAGGAAGCCCCAGTGCCTGGCTCCTGGCCTCGGGACCATTGCTACAATCAAGGCTGTACCAAGGGCTGTGCAAGCGGTGCGGCCGCACAGGGCACGGATATATCATCACTAGGTTTCCAGGAAGCTCAAAAAGAGTGCTTTACTATACATGGCTGGGGCGGAGGGGGGCACCAGATTTGTTAGTCGCACAGGGCACATTTCTAGCTTGGTATAGTCCTGGCTGCAATAACCAGAGTAGGAGCAATGGGGACAATGAACCAATTTAAAACAGGGGACAAATTCCCAGGATATTTCTATCTCTCTGCCCCACCATACTTAACATCACACTGCTATCACTCATTCACAGTCGAGTCCTTGCTAGTCATGCAATTAGACCAATACCAAAAAACCCCACAAACTATCATCCAATCTCGTCTCCCATTTCTAATGAAGACGATTGAGAAAGTGATAAAATACCTGCTACAAGACCACATTGATAATCACTCACCGCTGGACCAAAACCAACACGGCTTCAAGCCCCAACATAGTGTGGAAACACTTTCTACTTCACTAATTGAATCAAAGACTGCAGTGATCAATAAAATCACAATATCATGTTGAGAAGGCTACAGGAAATAGGACTCCATGGTACTACCCTCTAATGGTTCACCTCTTACCTATCCCACAGAAAACTGCAAGTAAAATCCAACCAGAGCCTTTCAGACATAATAGATCAACCACGAAACATCCCACAAGGTTCAGCTCTCTCAGCTACCTTATTTAACACTAGAAGCCCCAAAATGTGTCAATTGATGCACATGCATCTTCAAAGTTGTATACCAGTGCCACTGCTAGAACCAGGTCAGTCATGTTCCATGACTTTGTTAGCAAGGTCAAGATGTTCAAATATGTGCATCGAAAATTAATGACAGATGCACCACCTAGCGGGAAAATGAATTTATAGCTAGAAGCCCCAAAGTACGTCAACTGACACAATCAATTGTCTTGAATGCATCAATTGACGTACTTTGGGGCTTCTAGGTATAAATTCATGTTCCCACTAGGTGGTACATCTCAATCACTGTTTACATTTTTACTCCAACATTACAAACAATAAACACATGACGACGTCACATACTGCACGTATTTAACAAATAAGTAACTTCACATTAATTCACATCTGCATTTCATGCTAAACGCAGTTGTCGTGATAATGCGTCAATTGACGCACTTTGGGGTTTCTAGGTAAAATTCCTTTTGGGGCTTCTAGTGTTAATATTTACATACAACTACTGTGTAATATTATCAATCACTTCAAGATACAATACAGAATTTATGACATCATGGTCTATGCCCCTTTTGACATAGACCAACCTGATTTCACAAATCTAATGGCATGTCAAAGCGATGATTGACTGGCTTCAGAAACACAACCTTAATATAAAATTACAAAAAAAAAAAAAAAAAAATCAGATGCGCTCTTTGTAACCCGTAACACTTTCTTTATCCCACCGAAGTCCTTGAAAATCCTACACAATGACATACAAGTTAAGTACCTTAGTGTGAACCTGGACCAGAACCTATATTTTCACACTCATATTAGCAAGACTACAAAAGCAGCTTACTTCAAACTAAACACAATGCGAAAGCTCAAGCCATTACTTGACCAGACCCACTTTCACACAGTATGTCAGGCCATGATTATGCCAATACTAGACTATTGTAATGTGATATACAAAGTATTCCCAAAACAATCTATGTACCCCTTAATCCTAGTGCAGAACAAAACTACTCGGGTTAACACAGGAAAGGCGAGAAATGTCTACATATCACCAACTCTGAAGCAGCTTCACAGGTTGCAGACAGCTTCTCGTGCCAAAGTCAAATCATTACTCATTATCTTTAAAATCATCCAACAGCTACACCCAAATTCACATCAACCACTGATCTCCAAGGATCCAGAATTAAGAGCAAGAAGAACTTCACAACAGAACCTGCTACTCACCCCCTCAATCAAAACCAGAGCAAGACAAGTAACATGTAACAGGGAATTCTCAATATATACTCCTGAAATCTGGAATGCACTCCCCAGGAACATTAGAGCCATCAAAGACTTAATGGGCTTTACAAAAGGCCTCGAATACTTTCCTTTTCCAGGAGCATTACGACCAATCCATGAATAACCCTCAAGCTATTACATAACTCTGCCATCGAACTTCCACTCCATGTATTAGCTGAGCCAACTGATATACACTCTCTTTCCTACCCACCCCTCCTCCTCCTATTAACTCACCTATTACCTCTCGAGTATACCTGCCACTACCCTTCTACATTACTCACAATTACATAATTTTCCCCTTTGGTTCCCTTATCCACCCGCCTTATATAGCATCTCCTTCCCGAATTATCATTTCATAAACATTTGATGTACATTATCTTCCCATAACTCCAAGTTCAATTACTTGTTCAATGTAAACCGCTTTGAATGTAAGACAGGTGGTATATAAAACGTGTTAAATAAATAAATAACTATTATGAATGGAGAATCATGGGGCCAGAATCCCACCACTGGTTCTGAGTGGGAAGGAAGAAAAAGGAACTAGTGGGCCAAAAAAGAGAAGGTCCTAATGGAAACGCAGGCACTCCCGTAACCAGAAGTGTTTCTCAGGATGTGGGCGAATGCCAATCTGATTGGGCAGCATTTCGGTGACAGTAAGGCAGGCCTTGACAAATTCTTTGGATTTAGGCGATAGTGGCTCAGACTTCCACTCCCCCCATGTCTCCAATGAAGTTGATAAGTGGGGCAGGGGTGGGGTGTGTGTGTGCGAGAGAGATCATTTCTAAGGTCTACCACAGCTCCTTTAAGGTCTGATTAACTAAAGCTTTTTCCAAATAATGGTTATGGTTACTGTTTATTTGATACAGTATACCGCAATACTGTGCACTAGCTATGTGGTTTACAACATAATAAAAAAAAAAAAAACAAACAAGGAAAGGAACGTCCATCTTTTTAACAGAAAGATTAGGAGCAGACAAAAAGGTAGTTGAGAAAGGATAGCGTGGGAAGGCAGGGAAAGATTACTGAGCAAAGGGGAGGGAGGAAAAGGTGACGTTACTAGTCCCATTTCAGTTACATCTCCTTAGGAAAGCACTTGAAATTTTTCTCAATATAGATAGGGGTGGGAAAACTATTCCAGAGAGCGGGGGCCGCAATGAAGAAGGTTGTGTAAAACCCAGAGAAAATTAAGAAAAAAAAAAAAAACCCCTACCCTCCTGCAGCTCGGGGAGAAGCGGCCGCCGGGGTTTTGTTTTTTAATAAATAAAGAGTGCTGGGAGGCTGCAGGCTTGGGTCCGGGTAAGCTGCGTTTTCTGTGGTATGCTTCAGGACCCAGCCCGAACCCTGGGTAATGGCAGAGGGGAAGGCAGAGTTATGGGGTGTAGCCGTGGATTTACATGGCTGCCCCGTTCTTCAAGGAGGTGTGCTAGCAATGATGGGGTGCAGCCGTGGGTTTACACGGCTGCCCCGATCACCTGTGGGAGAGCCTGGGGGCATGGGGGTGTGAGCCACGTGTTTGTGCAGCTGCCCCCAAAGATGGATAGGAGGAGCCAGAGAGACCTTCGTGACATCGAGGAGAGTGGTGCTGGGTGCCCTTCTTTCCTCGATGTCAGGAAGGCTGAAAGGGGGGGAACCATGTAGAATAGAGAGGTGGTCCTGGACACTCCTTGAGCCAGGAAGGCCTGTTTGATAGGGTGAGGCTCCCCAATGAAGGAAGAAAGACCTGTGGAGTATGGCAGATACTCCAAGGCCCTTGGCCAAGGCCCGGAGTGATATGAAAAATGGGAGGGGGCCTTGGAGTGGGACCAGGAGGTCCCGAAAATTATAAAAAAAAGGCAGAAGGCCTTAGAATTGAGGCCAATGAGCCCCTGTCTCACCAGGAGGGGGAAGAACTACACGAGGGAAGTGGGGGAACTGAACACCTGCATTTTAAGCTAAACCTGATAGGGATGGAAGAAGAAGAGAAGAACTACTCCAACCTGGTAATCCCTAGAGCAGACCTGTGGTGGTATTTGGAGGGCTGATGTTGAGACCAACATTGCCTACCCTATGGTCGGGAACATGTGCAATAGTTCAATTGGCAGTTCCTTTCACCTTGGCGTTCACAGAACAGGACAAGGGGCAAATACAGAGGCGGCGTACTTTGGGAGCCTCATTTGATGACATATTTTATATATCTCTCTCTATATACACACACACACATATATATACATACACACATATATATACACATACACACACACATACACACACACACACACACACACACACACACAAACACACGCAATAGGAGTCCCTCAGGGAGTTCCGGATGAGTATAAAGCCCGAAACCAGATTGCAGCTAGATTCAAATCCCTATTATGGGTAATCACGATAATATATATAATTTATCCAATCTACATTTTTGTTTATCAATTATACCTGGGATGCAATAAAGGGGATTGCAGAACAAATGGACGCCACTAGCAGAATGGCCTGGGAGAACCGAATGATTTTAGATATGATGGCGGCTGAAAAAGGGTGTGTGTGTAATACTGGGGGGGAAATGTTGTATGTTCATCCCCAATAACATGGCCCCTGATGGCACCAATAACATGGCCCCCGATGGCACTATCACTAAAGCCCTGCGAGGACCAACTACCTTGGCAGAGGAATTAGCAGAAAATTCAGGTACGGATACCTCTCTCACTGGATGGTTGGAGTCATGGTTTGGGAAGTGGAAAGGGGTGGTAGTATCTATATTTACCTCTGTACTTGTTGTAATTGGAGTATTAATTACGGTGGAGTGTTGCATAATACTGTGTATAGGAGGGCTAACTCAAAGATTGATAGAAACAGCAAGCACTAAACAAATGATTGCATCCTTATGCACTGGAGGTGATACAATGTTATTAATGGACAATAAAGGGGAAGCGATAGAGTCAGGAAGGATGTTATCTAAATTAGAAGCTTCCTATGGAACTGTAGAGTAAGTATAAAAAGTAACAAGAAAACTCTAAAAAGAGGGAGGGGTTTGATACAAACAAATGTGATGTGTTATTTTTACAATGTAATATAAGGTGAAATTAGACTTACCTGCTAATTGTTGTTCCTGGAGTGGAACCAGCCTAGTCCCGGAACCTCTGGGTTGCCCATCTTATCCAGCAGCTTGGAGACTGAGAAACTCCTCTTTTTCTGTGACATCACCAGTATATCTCCTCGGTGTCCGCCCCTTGTCACCAGTGACCTATTGACAAAGCAGACTCCCCGGAGAAACAAGTAAGCATTTCAGAACAAATAACATTATCCATGCCTAAAGAAGAATAACACCGGAGAAAACCCCCTGCCAACTCCGAGACTGTAAAACCTGTAGAGGCCACCCCTTCTTCCCCAGAAAATACAGAAAGAAAGAAAAAAGGGCCCCCCAAAACAACGAACAATTATGTCACACCTCTCGCACTGCGCTCCCTACGGCAATCTGTCTGCCGAGAGTTCGCTCTCTGAGTAAGACTTAAGCTATTGCAGCTAATATTATGCATTCCTTTTCACCGAAAGGAAACTTGACTCACCTGTTACGTCAGCGCTACTTCAGGCTACCGCTCGCCCAACACTGGGAGGGATACGGGACTCGGCTGGTTCCACTCCAGGAACAACAATTAGCAGGTAAGTCTAATTTCACCTTCCTGATCGTGTCCCCAGCCTAGTCCCAGAACCTCTGGGTTAGTACCAGAGCAGTGAAACACCTACACACGGGTGGGACCTGGCAGACCAGCCTGAAGTACTGCAGATCCAAAAGAGGACTCCTCCGCCCTCTGCACGTCCAGCCGATAGTGGCGTGCAAAAGAATGCAACGTCGACCATGTCGCGGCCTTACAGATCTCCTCCGGAGAAACCGACCGGAATTCCGCCCAGGAAGAAGCCTGGGCTCTGGTAGAATGGGCCCTCAACCCGTCTGGGACCCGTTTACCGCACAACACGTAGGCCGACGCGATAGCTTCTTTGATCCAGCGTGCAATCGACGCCTTCGACGCCGCTTCCCCGTGGCACGGACCCGCAATCAGGACAAAAAGCCTATCCGATTTCCGAAACGGCTCCGTCCGGCACAAATACTTCTTCAAAGCCCGCCGGACATCCAACAGATATAGCTTCCGGGACGACTCTCCCCTGTCCTCTGAAAACACTGGCAATGAAATTTCCTGGTTCACATGGAAGGCCGAGACCACCTTCGGCAGAAAGGCCGGAACGGTCCTCAAAACCACCTTATTCGTAAAAAAGGAAAGATAAGGCTCCCTGCAGGAGAGGGCCTGAAGCTCCGACACTCTCCTTGCCGAACAAATCGCCACCAAGAAGACTTCTTTCAGCGTAAGGTCCTTAAGCGATGCACGTGCCAGCGGTTCAAAAGGTGGGAGCCGCAATGCATCCAAGACGAAGGGAAGATGCCACTTAGGGAAGACCTGCCTAGAGGGCGGCCTAAGAAGAGACACCGCTCTGAGAAAACGCTTTACATCCCGTTGACACCCCAACGACTGACCTGCTATCCGATCTCTGTAATATGCCAAAGCCGCCACCTGAACTCGCAACGACGCCGTCGCGAGACCTTTGTCGAAGCCAGCTTTCAGAAAGTCCAAAATCTGGGGAACAGAAGCCTTCAAAGCCGCGCACTTCCGTGCCCCACACCACGCTTCAAAAACTCGCCACACACGCACGTACGCTAAAGACGTAGACCGCTTCCTGGACTTCAAAAGCGTGGCAATAACCACTGACGAGTAACCCCGGGACCTCAAGCGAGCCTGCTCAAGAGCCAAGCCGTAAGCGAGAATCGATCCACGTGCGGCATCACCAGAGGACCCTGTGTCAGCAGATCTGGCCTGCAAGGGAGCCGCCAGGGTTTCGCTATCAGCAGTCGCACCAGGTCCCCGTACCAGGGGCGCCGTGGCCAGTCCGGCGCTATGAGAATCACGTGTCCGCGGAACTTCTCTATGTGCTGCAGTACCCTCCCTATCAGGACCCAGGGAGGAAAGACATACAACAGCTGCCCCGGTGGCCAGGCCTGCATCAGAGCATCTAGGCCCTCCGACATCCTCTCTCGGCGTCTGCTGAAGAAGCGGTTGGCTTTTACGGAGGCGAAGGTCGCCATAAGATCCATGACCGGAGAGCCCCACCGGCGAACCACCATGTCGAAAACCTCGGGATGCAGGACCCATTCTCCCGGGTCCACCGCCACCCTGCTGAGGAAGTCGGCCTGCACATTGTCCACCCTGGCCACATGCGCTGCCGACAGATCCGAGAGATGCGCTTCCGCCCAGGCGCACAGGAATTCGGCTTCGGCCTCTAGCGCCGCACTGCTGGTGCCGCCCTGCTTGTTGACGTAGGCCACCGCTGTCGCGTTGTCGGACAACACCCGGATCGCCTTCCCCTCGAGAAACGACCCCAACTCCTGCAAGGCCAGGGACACCGCTCGTAGCTCCAATCGGTTGATGGACCACGCCTGCTCCTGCAGAATCCATCGCCCCTGCACAAATTTGCCCTGGCAGTGAGCTCCCCAGCCCAGCAAGCTGGCGTCTGTCATCACTGCCAACCAGTCCGGAGCCTCCAGCGACTTCCCCCGCTCCAGCGACTCGGGGAGTAACCACCAGCACAGAGCACTTCGCGTGTCCTCCGGGCAAACAAGTCGCCGGGATAAAGGGTCCCGCTGATGCGACCATCGCCGGAGCAACGCCCTCTGCAGAGGCCACATGTGCGCTCTTGCCCACAGCACTGTCTCGATCGTTGCTGCCATGGTGCCCAGCAACTGAAGGTACTGCCACGCGGAGGGGGCCTTGAGCCCCAAAAAACTCCTGATGAGCCTGCGGAGACCCTGAGCTCTTTGTCCCGTCAGAAACACTCTCCCTGTCTGAGTGTCGAAACACGCCCCCAGGTATTCGAGATTCTGAGAAGGCCGCAGGTGGCTCTTTGTCAAGTTGACTATCCACCCGAGACTTTCCAAGAACGCAATCACGCGGGCCGTAACCCTCTCGCTCTTGGCTTGGGATTTCGCCCTTATTAGCCAATCGTCCAAGTAAGGATGCACAAGTATCCCCTCCTTGCGCAGGGCTGCCGCAACTACCACCATCACCTTGGTAAACACTCTTGGCACAGTCGCTAAGCCGAACGGCAGTGCCTGGAACTGAAAATGACCTAACGGGACCGCAAATCTCAGAAATTTGTGGCGTTCTGCTCTTACCGGGATATGCAGATAAGCCTCTGACAGGTCTAGGGACGAGAGAAACTCCCCCTTCTGCACCGCCACGATGACGGAACGTAGCGTTTCCATGTGAAAATGCGACACCTTCAGACGACGGTTGACACCTTTGAGATCGAGGATCGGCCGAATCCCGCCATCCTTTTTCGGGACAACGAAGTAGATAGAGTACCGATCGCAACCGTGTTGGTCTCCGGGAACTGGAACAATCGCTCGGAGGTCCAGGAGCCATTGTACCGTCTCCCGCAGCGCCGCACACTTTGCCACGGACCTGCCGGGGGACAGAACAAAAGAGTCCCGCACTGGACTCAAGAACTCCAGAGCGTAGCCCTCTCGAATTATCTCCAGAACCCATTGATCGGTGGTAATGTGGGCCCAGGCAGGATAGAACTCCCGTAGCCGCCCCCCTACCGGTAACGGAGGCGCCTGGGCCCCCCTCATCTCATTGGGACTTTTTGAAACCAGCGGAGACGGCGGAGGAGGGGCCAAAACCTCTTCCCGCCCCCCTGAAGCCACGAAACGCCTGAGTTCGGTACAGAAACCGCCCCGTGGCCCGGAGACGAATCGTTGGGAGCGAAACCGCCGAAAATCTCGGGGCTGCCCTCTCCCCCCTGGCGCACCCTGAGACGGCTTAGGCTTATCCTCAGGCAGCCTGCCACCCTTGGTCTCCCCGAGGTCCTTCACGAGCTTCTCCAAATCCTCTCCAAAGAGTAAGCGACCCTTAAAAGGGAGCTTACTCAGCCTAGCCTTAGAGGAACTATCCGCCACCCAATTGCGGAGCCACAAGTACCTCCGTGCTGCGACCGCCGAGGCCATACTCTTAGAAAGACCCCGCATAAGGTCACAGTGAATATCTGCCAGGTAGGCTGCCCCTGACTCCAAACGTGCAGCCTCCCCTGCCAGGGGACTCGGCTGCCCCTGCTGCACCCAGCGAAGACAGGCTCTAGCTACCCACGCTCCACAAACGGCTGCTTGAAGCGAAATAGCATTGACGTCGAAGACCTGCCTCAGCAAAACATCCAGCTTCCGGTCCTGAACATCCTTGAGAGCCGCACTGCCCTCAACAGGAATCGTCGTCTTTTTGGTCACCGCCGAAACAGCAGCATCCACCTTCGGCGATTTGAAGACCTCCTTATCCAATAACGGGTACAGACGACCCATTACCCTAGCACCTTTCAAGGGTGCTTCCGGAACGTTCCACTCCTCCTGAATCATCTCTTGAAAAACTCTGTGCACAGGAAACGCCGTTTGTGTCTTACGGAACACCTGTAATAGGGGATCTTCCAACGCCTCATCCACTGCAGCCCCAGGCATGGGCATGTTGAGCGCTTTGAGCGTCTCCGCAATGAGAGCCGGGAGCTCTTCTCTCCGGAAGACTCTTACTACTCTAGCTTGTTCCTCTCTCTCCGAGATTTCTCCCTCTTCAAGCTCTTCCTCCAACAGCACACTGCGCTCTTCCTCATCAGAAAGAGGCGCTTCCGAAACCTCCGAAGGGTCCTGCAATGTTCCCTCCAGCCGAGGTCTCTTATCCCCACTCAGAGCCGCCACCGAAGGTGGGGGCGCTGGACGTTTCCTCGCCCCACTGCACTCGGGCGGAAGACTCTGCTGCGCAGGGACGACTAACACCGCCTGCTGCAGTAGAGCCACAAACTGCGGAGAAAAAATGGCCGAGAGATCCACAGGGAACGCCGCATGCGCAGAGGGAGAGACCCCCCGCTGAGGAATGTCCAGGCACAGGGTCCTCCTGCGCTATCTCAGGGACAGTAGATAGAGTAGGTGCTGGAGCGCTCTCCGTAGTGCCCGACAGAACCCCTGAGTCTAGTCGCGAACCCTCCGCCTCCCCCACGCAGGTCTTGCAAACCCCCGCGCTGGAGACCTTTTTAGAACCGCACACCACACACTGCGGTTTGGAGGGCATTGCAACCTCTTATCAAACTGGACGTCTGCCCTCTGGCACTCTAAGGGGATGCAGACTAAGCACACTAGGCCTCCTTGACAAAAACACTGACCCAGGGCAAAGCAAGAGAAGTTAAAGGCTAGCAGGACACTCGTAGTTGTCCCCTTCGGTTTGCTTTTTTTTTTTTTTTAAACCCCAGCGGGGATGGACAGCAAAAAGAAGAAAATGGCCCTGAGGCTGCTCGCAGCGCACGCAGCCGCCCGTCAAAAGCGCGCCAAAAATGCACCGTCTCACAGAGCAGGCCGCGCTTCCCCAACGCTTACCTCTGTCGCCAAGAAGCGCTGCCCGCTATCCTCCAGTGCCTGTGTCAGCCGCGGACCATTGGAGCAGTAGCATCTCTGGTCTCGGTCACCCCGAACAGATCAAAGTGCAGGAGTAGAACCGTTGCGGCGTGCTAATGCCCAGGCGCGCTAGCAGGCAACTCGTCTGCGCGGCACCGGCAGCCTCTGCTGAAGCAACGTTTTGCTGACTCCTGCCCCAGCAAACCTAGGACTGCCATTGTCTGACAGGAGTCCCGCGGAGGCAGGTAACTACAGGACCGAACTCAGCCGGAGAACACAGAGGGAGGGGAGGAGAGTGAATGAGACAGGAGCAAGAAATAGAGGGCGAGAAGCCGGCCTGCTGCAAGCTGACAGTCTTCAGAGGCTTAAAGGCACAGGACTCTTTCCAAACCAACACTAGTATCCCCAAAATTAAAAACTACACTAATTCTGGTGATCCTTAATCGTTTCTCCAACGAGCCCGGACCCCCCGGGCTCCCATCTATCCAGCTGCTTGGAGACTGAGGTAACTGGTGACAAGGGGCAGACACCGAGGAGATATACTGGTGATGTCACAGAAAAAGAGGAGTTTCTCAGTCTCCAAGCTGCTGGATAAGATGGGCAACCCAGAGGTTCCGGGACTAGGCTGGGGACACGATCAGGAATTCTTGTATTCCACTCATCTACCACTCCGTAATATAATTTTGTATGTAATGACTTTATGACTCCCTTTGTTGTATGTCTGCATCCTGGAAGGAGAGACTACGTGGCTAGTAACACGTAGCCTGTCACAGATGCGGAAGTGCAAGAAGTGGAGTGAGACAGTATTAACCAATGAGTTACAGACATGCTGGAAGAGGGAGAGGACATAGTGTACTATAAAAGAACTGTGAAACAGAGGATAAATGTGTCTGTTCAGTCAGGCACCATTCTTGCAAGAATATAATTAAAGTAACCCTTTGCCCCACTGAGGAGTCTGTTATTGTGTAAAAAGTTATGTTTTATTACATATGTAAATGACAAGAGGCTTGGAAGCACCTTGGGGCTACTAGAAAGCCCCAGAGGGGAAGAGGGCTGCCCCTGGAGTGCCGGCCGTAATTAAACAAATAAAAAGAAGACCCCAGAATTAACAAATATATAAATAAATGATCGTGAAGGGCATAAAGAGCCTCATTTTTATGAGTGGGTTAAGAGTCCTAAAATAAAAGAAATGGGGCCTGTTTTAGCCTGTCAGAGGACAAGTAGATGGCAGGCCTGGTTCAAAGGTGGCTGTGCTGCCCTTAAAGAGGCAGCAGCCTTATTTAAAATGTGAAAAAAAATGGCCAAAATAAAAAATGAAAATTGAAAGTTTTAAAGGCTAAAAAAAAAAAAGCTAGGTGAGCCTTACTAATAGTTAATTGCATTTTGGAGCTTAAATTTTAAAACGGAACAGTTTGAAAGTTCAGGGGCGGGACCTATTCCCCGTTTTTAAAAGTACATTTTTTTACATTTTGAACGTTTTAATGGGTTGAACAGGTGTCCTTGAAGTTCAGGGACTTGAACAAAAATGTTGATTAATGAATTTATGCATTTAAGTCACAATTTGAGTGAGTTATACAGTGAAGTAAAATGTTGTTTAAAAGTGTTAAAAAGATATAATTCAGGTGCTGAGATTGTGGGGATTCATATTCTGTAGAAAAAAAAAACGTATTGATAGTGAAAATACCAGGCTGTGAGGAGAGAGGTAGAGCAATATCTAAGAGAAGTTACTTTGTTACTAGGCTGCCCAGCTGTTTGAAAAAAAAAACCTGACGCAGTTAGAGAGAAAAATGACACTTCAAGAACAGCCTTGATAGAAAACACTTGAATAAATATCTTTTGGGACTGGAGATTACATTTTCAGGCTTTATTTTGGGTTTTAATGGAAACGAAAGCTTTAATTGAGATTTAGAATGGGTTTGTTTAGTGATGTCAGCAGTAGTAAGAACATGAATGGAATGTTAGTGGAATGGGAGTGAGGTAGATTTGAGATGGTCAGTTTCTGCTTGTACTTGAATGAGTGAGGAAGTATGTTTGAGGATGGCTGTGTGGAGGCCTCCAAATGTATGAAATATTTGATAGATTGGTGACTGAAAAGGAAGTCAGAGAGTTTAAGTGATTTCTGAGTTGTTGGGACAGGGACACAGAATGAGTGTTGACAGAAAGGTTTGTAAAAATAAGTGAAGTCTCAGGTGAGTCCACCAAACACCAGCGCATAAATTAAACCCGGGAAAAAACAATAAGGAAGAGAAAATAAATGAACTGAGCAGATATTACGCTCTGAGTAAATAAATAATAACACCATTCTGCCCTCACCATTACATCACTATTTAAAGGGGAACTTTAATTATATTACCCTTAGAGACATGGTGGTTTGCAGTAGTCTGCCTCGTGCTCTAGCTGAGGTGTGCAAAGTGATGAAGGATGAAAGGTACTCGGGAGCAGCCTCAGGTAGCGTCTTATGAGCGAGGGTTAATGCCTTAAATTGGATCCGTGAACTAACTGGTAGCCAATGATACTGAATCAGCAGTGGGGTGGCGTGGTCATACTTATGTACCCTCAATCGAGCATGGAATAAGTCTAAAGGAAAAGAAAGCTTAGTAAATCAGACCTTTAACGCACCCCTACAAGCCACTGAAAAAAAAAATACAGCCAGCAGTCTCCTCTCACCCCCTCTTCTCTCCAACCCCCCAACCCTGTTGTCACCTTTTATCCTGTTCCTCCCCAGTCTCCCTCCTCCAACCCCCACCCCAGTTAGCTCTCAACATCGAGCAAGCCAGTCAGCCACCTCCTACCACCCCAACAAGCAATCTAATCAGCCACCTCCCCCCCAAGTCAGCAAGGTAACCAGCTGCATGCCCCCTCTCCAGGCAGCCCCAGCAAACAAGCTACCTCCTCTCCCCTAGCTAGCACTAGTAAGCAAACCAGACGGTCAGTCACTTTCCTCTCCCTCCCAGCAAACAGACACCTCTCAATAACTGCTCACCAGAACACTCTGACCTACCCTCCCCAGCAACCATCTAAGAGACTACCGAAAAACCTCTACTGTCTAGTACTGTTACTTTCTGTGAAGATCAACGTTATCCCCCTGATGATGGCTTCCCTCCCTCTTTCTGTCAACTTGATTATTGTTCCCCTCCCCTTTTATGTTAAACTGCTTTGACCTGGTGAAAAGCAGGATATAAACGCAGTTAAATAAATAAATAAAACAAGCAAGCCAGGCAATCAATCCCCACCCCCCGGTCTAAGCTCTTAACTCTGCCAAGCTATTCAGTCTACTTCCTCCTCCTAACTAACTCTGTGAGGGAAAAACTCACACTGCTGTCTGCAGTCGCAGGAGCAGCAACATCCTTCTCCATGCCAGCGCAGCTCTGTGTAAATCTGAGTCAGACAGTCCAGGGACACTCAGACTCACATGGCAGGGAAGAGGATATTCCCATTCCAATGGCAGCTTCGCAATGAAAAAAAAAATTAAAGGACACAAAAATCCCAGGCATCAGCAACAAGCTTCTAGTTGCCATGGTGACCAGGTACCCTGGATGTGTTGAGCCCTACAGTAAGAACATAAGATATGCCATACTGGGTCAGACCAAGGTCCATCAAGCCCAGTATCTTGTTTCCAAAAGTGGCCAATCTAGGTTACAAGTACCTAGCAGTTTCCCCAAAGGTCACAGGTTCCCCATTACTTGTATTGGGGCAATCATTTGGAAAGCACATAAGGAACTAGGAAGCCAGATATTGAAGCAACAGCCATAGTCATACTGGTATCTATTTTGATTATTTCAAAGATCTGTGATTGGACATAGGAAGGAAGGAGTTCCGAGTTATGTCGTCGTCATCATCATCATCTACTCTAGTGCATATAATGTATGCAGTGCTTTATAAAGGATCATAATGCACAGTCCCTACTGCTTGGACAAGCAATGAAAACCAATTAAGAGAACAGTGTGGTTCAGGATTCTGAGTATCATCAAACGTAATGCTGAGACTGTCAGTATTTAAGGTGAGCTCCAGTTATAGAAGTTGTTATTGATTGGTCTATTGGTATTTAGCGCACTAGGGCATAGACTATGTACCCCAGTCTGCTTACATGGCAGGTAAGGATCAAATGTGTGCCCCAGATATCATGAAATCTTGTTCATCTGTTCAAGAGCATAGAGAATAAAGGAGGAGGGTGACAACAAGTGGCTTGGATAAGGAGCAGTATCTTACAAAACAAAGGGGGGGGGGAGGGCGTGTAACGACTTCCTGAGAATCATACATTTGATCATGTTGCTTGATGGAGATCAATATGAGTGTGTGAAACCTTTAGTGCAGGGCTTCTCGGGATACAGACAATCTGGGTTTCCAAGATAGCCCCAATACATATAAGAAAGATTTGCATTCAGCAGCAGCACATTCATTGTGACTATCCTGAAAAACAGATTGGTGGGCGTGTCCTAAGGATTAGTTTGAGAGAACAAGTAGTTTAGTCAGAGGCTGAAGAGCTTTTTGATAGCAAGCCCAGGGAGACCAGTGAAAGGGGGGGCGGGGGGGGAAGAACTCCAACTCCAGAAAAGGATTCTCATGGGACTGTGTAGGGTGAAAGCTGCCACTGACAGCCAACAGAAACTTTATTCTCGAGAAGCAAGGCCGGTCCATACACTAGGCAGTTGCCTAGAGTGGCAGCTATTCTGGGGGCAGCAAAGAGCAGGCTATTCAAAGCTAAACTATAGATTCTATGTGAAAATCAAAATCACCAAGAAAATGCAGGTACTCCCAAAGCTATCATATATCTAAGAAATTTTTGTCGAATAATTCAGCAGGAGAAGACATTTTTTCACTCTCGAATGCTGAAAATATCCATTTTAAATCAGTCAAGCTCTAAAAACACCAAATTCACACTTATCTTGAGAAATACATCCAAAGATAGTCCAATCCAAATATCCACAAGGTGGTTCCCAAATTACGATGTGCACGTTTTGAGTCAAAC
Organism: Ichthyophis bannanicus; assembly: GCA_033557465.1. Taxonomy (NCBI): domain Eukaryota; kingdom Metazoa; phylum Chordata; class Amphibia; order Gymnophiona; family Ichthyophiidae; genus Ichthyophis; species Ichthyophis bannanicus. The sequence continues at coordinate 234,817,305 of CM066042.1, forward strand.
CTGAGGACTCTGTATCAAGTGCTGCAAGGGAATATCACACCCAGAGGGTTCAGCTGTAACTGCCGGAAGACGCCAAAACATCTTTTGAGAGTCTGCATATGTTATGATGGGCTACAAGGTGTCATGTGCATCCAAGAGAGTCACCAATGAGAAACAAGGGATTTCCCCATGTCATCGGGGATGCCCTCTTCTGATTGGTTAATCCTAAAACAAACTCAGCCAATCGATCTCTCTATTAAGACCATAGGGATGAACCGTGTTGAGACGGAATATCCAACGCTGTTCCACCCACTGAAGTTTTAAAAGTATGATTGCCACCATTGGGGTCCAGCGGGACATGATCAATAATTGTCCAGGTGAAATCCTCAAATGTATGAGAGAACTCTATACAATGTTCTACAACAAGGGCAGAACGAATTTGGGAACGAATGCGAGAAGCATGTTCCCACAAACGTGTTTTTATAGATCGAATCATGCAGCCAATATACAACAGCTGACAAGGACAATGAAGAAGATACACCACATATTCTGTAGTGCAAGTGGTATTCCAGTGCCATCTGAAAGCAAAACCTTGCATCAAAACCCCCAGACTTGTATCCGGCAAAACAGAATTACAAAATGCATACTGGCCGCAAGGTGTATGACTAAAAGTCAGCCCCGATGGTCGTAGAGGGCAATCTGTAGACATAGCAGATTTTACTAAGATGTCCTGTAAATTTGAACCCCTGGAAGGCTTGGCAAAACATGGATGTAAGTTTAATATGGATCAGTGTTTCTTCAACAAATTGACCACTCGAAAAGAATTATGCATAAAAGGGCAAAACACCACTACAGTGTCAAAATCATGTGAGGTTCTCTGATACTTTTGATTTTGTTCCAACAGAAGCCAATCACAGTGAATATTGCTAGCCCGGTTTGTAGGCTCTATGAATAATTCCATCCGGATAACCTCTGGCTTCTAGTCGAGATCGTAATTCCATAGCACATATATGAAACTGTTGAGTCGAGGAACAATCTTCGCAATCTTAAAAATTGGCCAAAAGGAAGGCCACAACGGAGGGAACCAGGATGATGGCTATGATAACGGAGGAGACCATTACGTTGGGTAGGTTTTCTGAACAGTGCAGATGACAATTTGCCTGCATTGATGTCCAAGAAATCAATACGATGGAAATGGATATGAGGAGTAAATTGGATATTTGACTTTATTGTATTAAGCCAAGTCAAACAACATTGCAATTCATCATGAGAAGATAACCAGATAAAGAAAATGTCATCCAAAAACCTGCACCAGAAAAGTATATGACTGAAAAAAAGGAGATGGATATATGAAATGTTCCTCCATATCTGCAAAGTATAACGTGGCTACTGAGTATAACTACCATCAAACAAAAAATAATTGTGCATTAGAACAAGCTGCATTAAATCCATTAAGAAGACTTTCGGTATACATGAAGGCGCAAACTGAAAAAGTGTAGATAACAAATTCATGGCTTCCCTCTGGTCAATATTGGTGTATAAGGATGAAACGTCCAGAGTTACAAGCCACACCATATCCATCGGATAATCCAATTCCATAAACTGACTAAGAAAATCAAAAGAATCTTGAATAAATGACACAAAATTATTCAAAGTTGTTCAACTGCCTGCAGATTGTGAGAAATTGAAAGAAAACCTTGAGAAATTGGAAGACTGCACATCCAAATGACAGATGAAATTGAATGGGGCAAGCGTAAAGTGATGCACATAGGGATGAATACACAAAATTATAATTAACCCATGCTAGGTTCTACTCAGGAATAGGATCTAGGTGTCATTACAGACAATACATTGAAATAATCTGCCCTGTGTGTGATAGTGGCCAAGAAAGCAAATGTAAATTATTCTTTGTTTTATTCTCTATTTCTCTGTTAATATCAATTGCCTCTATCACTCCATGATGCAACTGCACCTCGAGTATGATTTGCAGTTCTGGTTACCTCGTTTCTAAAAGGATATTGTAGAAATGGAAACGGTGAAGCAAAGAGCGTCCAAAATAAGGACTTTTCATATCAGGAAAGTCTAGAGGTTAGGGCTGTTCAGCCTGGGGAAGAGACAGCTGAGGGGAGATATGACAGAGGTCTATAAAATCCTGAGTAAGGTGGAATGGGTAACAAGAATCAATTGTTTAGTCTTTTGAAAAGTACAGAGATTAGGGGGACACGCCACAAAGTTATGTAGTAGTGCATTTAAAACAGATAGGAGAAAATATTTCTCTCAAATCATAATTAAGTTTTGGAACTTGATGCCGGTGAACGAGATAAAAGCAGTTACTGTAGATTGGTTTAAGAAAAAAAAAAGATGTGGACAAATTCCTGGAGGAAAAGTGCATAAACAATGATTAAGATAGACATTTATTTATTTAGACAGTTTTGTTTACCACCTTATCTTTCAATCAAAGTGGTCACAACACAATTGGGGGATACATTTAACACGGGGGGATATGAGACACATACACTAATACAGGGAACATGGGCAATGGAGGGTTAAGTGTCTTGCCCAAGACCACAAGGAGCACCTGTGGGACTAGAAACCCCAGTCCTTCCGGCCCAAGGTTGCTGTCCTCTAGTGGGATTTGAACCCCCGACCTTCCAGCCTGAGGTAACTTGCCCCAACCACTAGGCCACTCCTCCCTCGGGAAGAAGACATGGGGAAAGCCATTGCTTATCCCTGGGAATAAGTAAACTGGAATCTGGTTACTTTGGGGATATCACCAAAAACAAAAAGAAACCCCAGAATCACATATCTTCTTCAAAAATATGCATTAACTAATAAATATTTAATAAACTATATAATTATAATAAGGAGGAAAAAAGGATCTTAGTAAAATCAGGAGCTCACAACCACTGGCTCAATTTACGCCTACTGTGGGTGCTCAAAAGATTACATCAATGGCTAAAAACCTCCAAATCCACCCTGTTATACATAATCTCCTTACTTTTTTACATTTTTTTTTATTTTAATCTTTACTAACTTTTTACATACAAAGAAGCTAAATTACAAAAGCTTCATGGAAATTAGGACAAATGGTCTGAAAAAACATTGATATAATCAATATTTAAACAGGCAGCTTGATTCTTGACGCATGGATCCACGAAGGGCAGGAGTCCCACAGGATGGCTGTCCATGTGATGGCGATCACTGTAGTTGGAGGTCCGTAGGGCGGGTCTAGGGTACTGTGCTTGTGAGGTGCTCTGACCTGTACCTGGTCACCAACCTTGAAGGGATATGTTGGTTCGGTACCTCTAGGCCGAAAGCTGCTTTTCTTCAGGAGTCTTCTCCTCTCTTCTCCAGTTGCTAGGGCCTTGGCTGCCCCGGCCTCAGCTACTTCTCATCCTGGTCCTGAAGCCAGATCTATAGATGGAGAATGTTTCCAGCGAGGGCAATGGCTTCAGGATCTTTTAGCCGCCACCTTCAATGTAATCGGTGTTATCAGAAGAACTTGGAACGGTCCCATACTGGAAAAGGGGCATGTACTGTGTGCTGGTGGTATGTCTTTACCAAAATCCAGTCTCCGGATTGAAAGAAAAGAGCTGAGTCATCCAGCAGAAAGGACTGGACCTGCTGAGCATACCTGTGGAGGGAAGAGAGTTGCCTCTGCTGCTAGGAAATACAAGAGATCAAATGTAAGGCTCAGGAGTATAAAAAGTAAGCAGTCTTCCATATAACAGTTCAAAGGGAGAAAAATTTCAGTCTACTCCCTTAGGGCAATCTGTTTGGTTTTTTTTTTTGTTGAACAGAGTCAAAGGCAAGACAGTTTAGTGTCTTTACAAAGTTTTTTGTTTGTTTGTTTGTTTAAGGTTTCGGAGGTTCCCCCCTTCGTGGGTTGCTGTTTGCATACAACAGCCAAATCCTAAGCAACTCAATTTAACTACTACATTTTGACAAGATGCCCACACTTCCTCAATTGTTCCACAATTTTAGAATTATACCAATTTGTAAAAATTTGTGTAGGTAACTTTCCTCCCTTACCGTCATGTGTCGGGCCAGGACACAGAGGCAAAAAGGGATAGAAGCATCTGAAAAGCACCACATGGCCAGTGTGGGTCTCCCCAAAGCTCATTAGGATGAAAAGTGCACTCAACCTATCTCCAATTATTGGGTATATCTCTGGGCTAGATGACTTCCACAATTGGAGTTAATGGGGATGGCATAATCAAATATTGTAGAGTATTCATTGTCAATTTTTTTTCTAGGTGGATACATCGGATACATCATTTCACATTTCAATTCACCCTCACCATTTTATAATGTTAATCTGAGTTCTCCTTTCCAACATGAATATTCCATCACACTCCTCTCAACACCACTTTTTTTCCACTTACATCATTCCATCAAACTACATGCATAGGTCCTTCTGTCTTTTTTATACCATACTAGTGTATCCTTATTTGGCAAGGCTGCTAAGAACATCAAACAATTGTTAAAAACTTAGTATTTTTGTAAACAAAAGGTATATATAAAATATAAATGTAGATCCTTTTCAATAAGCATAACAATATGAGTAAACAGTGCTCATTCTAATTAGCAACTGCCTAAACAAAATATAGGTAAAGTCCTTACAATATAGACTAGTGCTTCACGGCATTTTATAACATCAATCCCAATAGGAAGGAGTATGGCTTCTAACAGAACGGCCACATAATCTCTCAGGTGTGACTAAAGTCTATCTTATACCCGGTTCCCAGTGAGAGTGCTGTGGAAACTTAAAAATATTTGAGGACTGATCTTATAATTGCAGTGCCCACAAGGATCTGTGCAAGTTACTCACTAATCATGGTGTTTAAGAGATCCTTTTGAGGTGAGTGGCCTAAGAAGGTTCAAGGCATTTGTGGTTGGGCCTCATGATGATACTTCCTCGGGTTCTTCTTGGCCTACTTTCCCCTGCCTATTCATGTCTCTGCCGAGGCATAAATATACAAGGTTCATGTTCTTCAGGCCTTGGGGGTCCTCGAGGAGTCTTAAAGCAGTCAGAATTCCGCTGGCCCAGATCATCACACTCGGAGCAGCACGTTTATTGCCTTTCCCAAGGCTGTAGCCTCACCTTCTGTCTCTCTCTCTCTCTGCTTCTTTTTTTTTCCAAACCGCCCCTGGATCATTGCTGACAAGCAAGACCTTGGTTTGGGGTTGGTTTTTTTTTTGTTTTTTCAATGAACTCAAGTTAATGTTATTGTTTTGTCTGTCTACTAACTTTACAAATATTCTCATATTTCCTGGGAACTAAGCTCTATCTTTCCACTAAATGTGATCTATGTGCTTGGGAACAAAGCAATTTCAGATCAGCCTCTTTCCAAAATTCTATAATTTCTGTGTATACTGAACCTCTACATAATGTACTGCTACAAGTATTTTGGTAACATAAGTGCAAGTGTGTAAACTAAAGAAAATTCGTATGTCATAGTGCTACAATATACTGTATTCCTAAAACTGAAATGTTAAAAACTTTCAAAACAAAGTACAATTTTTTTCTCTGGACCCCAACACATAAAATTCAAATGCAGAAAAACAGATGAATTTATCCTAAAATCCAATATTGTAATAAATTAAACTGGAAAGATCAATATAGCCAGCACCCATGGTGCTACTGTCCTGTTCATCAGCCATCCGCACCAAGCTAAACAATGCAAAGTAATTAACTTAAATCTTACAGTTCAGGAAACAGACATTCAAATAACATGAAACTGCAAAAAGGTGAATTCAGAATCATACTTTGTCACATTTAAATTAAAACCTTATACATAATACTTGAGACTGGTATCAAACTGATCTGAAACAATGAAATTATGTTAAAGCAATTTGCTTAGAGTAACAGTTCAACCTTGATGTTATCTCAAACACAAATAGCAAAGTCAGCAGGCTCTCGTGTCCAGATTCCTTCAGGCAAATGCAGATTACTATATAGTTGAACAAGAGAGAGAAAAGTCCTAAATATTAAGAGTTTAAAAAGAAAAAGTTGCTTGAGAATTGTCACTAATTGTGATTGCTATTAAATTCCTATAGTTACAACTCTTTGTGTTTTGTAATATATGAACAATAATTATGCCCTCTATGAGGTGCTTGCCACAATATATAAAATTCTCTTTTAACTCTAAGTTTGCTTGATAGCATACAGTCAAAGACAAAAACAAACATATAACATATTACCTTCTTATTCACCCAAACTTTAATCGTTTTCAAGTTGCAATCTCATAACTACTGGCTCATACAATCTCGTAATTACTGGTTCAGAATGCCCCATTGTCCTGACAGGGTTCTCAACCCCTACTTTGAAGGTCAAAGAAAAACAGAATAGCTCCCACCAGACCTTTCTGACATCATCCCAGCCCTTGTACCATCGGCTAGGGGAAGCACAGCGACAGCTGGAGAAAAAGTCTGAGATTTCTCACACGTTGGCATACACCCAGCCAAGCAGATATCAGCTCTCTTAGTTTTAGGCAAAGGTAACTCCACAATACCCTTTATTCTCTCCGGATTTATTTCCTCTTTCCTTCACTTATAAGGTGTCCCAAATACTTAACCTCAAATACTTAATCTCCCTCTTCACAGATTGTAATTTTTTATTATTTTTTTTTCTGAACTTAGCAGGCCCAAAACACGTACCTCAAATCTACTACACTGAACCATGTGTGATCATGCAGAATTTTGCTCAACAAGTTATATAAGGGTTTGGGACCACAGGATGCTGGGTCTAGACAATCTTATTCAAATTCCTTAAATGCTGCCCCATCCACTAAAACATATGACAGAGGTTTTTAATTTAAACAGAAGACAAGTCAAAGCTTACAAGTGCTTTCTTAAGAAATTTCACCCTGCATAATGAACTAGACCCTCGGGGTATTTGGAGCCCACCCCTCCTCCCTTGATTTCTCCACTTCAGACTTACCAGTCACATAAAGGGTTAACACCTAACAAATCCAAGCAACCAAAACAGCAGGAGGAGGGATACTTTCCTTTGTGCAAAGGAAACAACAGTATTTCATCATTAGCATCTTACAGTTCTTATCATTCTCCCCCTTTTCCTTACCGCGGTCTGTGCACAGAATTACTTAATTGCTGCAGTGCTTGCTTTTAAAGCAACGATTTCCACAATCTGGTTCACAACACCTCTGCGTTTTTCAACTCTGGGACCATTACCAGCTAGCAGAGAAACCTCTCTGCAGAGGAGGAGGTGAGACTGTTGAAATCAACAGGACGTGTCTTCGCACCTCCACTCAGCAGGAGTCACTCTACTGTGGGAAAATCCCGGCGAGCCCCAGCTGTTATTTACACCTTTACCTGTGGCCAATTCACCTTTGGCCAACCTGGCCAATGAGACTCAGAGAGGAATATTGTGAAGCAGGTTAAGAGCTCTTTTAGTATTATTATTCAGTACATTGCTATAGCAATGGGTGTCTAAATGCAGACACACCCTTTTACATATTTCAGTGAGTGTTATACCGTTGTTGAGTACAAAAGTAATTTTTTTTGGTTTGTTTTTTTTCTATTTAGCTTGTCTTCTTACAATATGGCAATAAATAGACACTCTGCAAATAAATAATAATTTACGTTTTAGTATGCCGTTTAACTTTAGGTTTCTGTTCTGTCTGCCTGTCCGTAGCCTTTGAACAACAAAGAACAGGAAGGGAGGGGGAGGGAAGAGCGGAGCATGTGTCGCTCAGGCTCTACTATTTCCAGATGCAGCAGGTTACAGCACACATCAAAAAGCATCTAAAAGAATTACTTGTACTTAATTTCAGTAGTTATAAAAACAACAAAGTAAACTGCTAAAAACCTAACAACTTCCTCAGTGATTAGGAGATTCGGAATCTACTGGGAGGGGCCCCGGGGGGTACAGGAGTACAACTGGAATACAAAGTCTGCTTAACAATAGATTTAAACCTAATGAAAACCGGGCTGGTCCCCTTTACCCAGGAACCCCCCCCCCCCCTTTAAGCTAAAGAAGACAGGAAAGGCTTGGAAGAATAGAGAGACAAATAAACAAACACCGCTTGTCACTTGCATTCCAGGGACTCTGAGTCATCAGTTTTACCTTCGCCAGAGACGGGGGGGGGGGGGGGCGGGGGTGTCGTATAGGCACAGAGATAAACTAAGCACAGTAAACATGCTAACAGACTTCTTCAGCAGAATTATACCAAATCAAAAAAACGCACTCTATTAAAACAAACATCATGTCCTTGATTTAAACAAACACTACGATTATTTCTTGTTTAACAAACCAACATGGTAAGTGTAACCTACACCGACAGCATATGTAAGATGCCGTTTTTAACTGCAGTTTTAAACCTTATCACAACATGTAGCTGCACACGCACTCCCGTGGATTCTGAAGCGGTCCCCTTACCTTGGGACCCCCCCATCCTCTAATGAATTCACAACAAACGCACGTCTGGCTACTTGCTTTCTACATAGCACCCGTCACTAGCGCTATTGCTTCGGAGTACGGCAGGGGCATTTTGCCAAACTCACACAGGCACACATGCACACAGCCTTCACAGCAACCGCAGGTGAGAACAAAAGAAATTTAGCTTTCCCACCGCTTCCCACCCAGGGAACAGGAAAGTCCTATTTACCAATTTACCATGCTACCCAAGCACTAGGGACACCCCCCGACCCACGGGAGTATGTCAATTCTAATTTAAACCGTGCTCCCAGAGCACACCGTGCTAACAAAGCACAGGGATCCCTTGCCAACGGGAGTATCCGACACTTCTGACACCAAATGTAACGGGTCTGCTCCTTGTTGGTCACTCCAGGCCAGGGAAGTCCCGACCCCTCATCTGCAGTGTGCTGCTTCAGCTGGCTGGAATCCAGGGGAATAAAACTCACAACCGACACAGAAGGAAAGGTGTGCAAGTTTATTCCAACGTTAGAAGTGCAGTCTAACTTTTATACAGTAGCAAAAACATATATACGTCATAAACCCATCCCAGCAGCATAGCCCTGCACCTGATATTGCTAATTAGCAATCGTACAAACTGGTACCTGTCTCTGTGAAGATCACTGAATCTTGTCTTAGCACAACACATTCCTTTCTATCTAGGTATTCACAGATGGGCCTCATGGTCCCTTTGTATAACAAGAAACTGATTTCCCCTTACATTAACTACTTTAATACAGGATGGGAACACTTCTTAGTCCTTATATACTCATCTTTATATGCTAATGAATCTTTCTTTTTCTCTAAAAGTCATGTCCATATAAGAGCTTATCAATGTTCACCCCGTTGATTCATGGTCTCTTCCTATTGTTCTCAAAAACTACTCTTGATCTGCCATTTCAATGACAGTGATTTGTTGATTGATTTTTCAGAATCCAGAGGTGGGGGCCTCCGCAGTTGGACCAGTTTACCATCAAAGAGAATACAAAGTGCTCCCACTTCTGCTTGAAACACCCATCCGCACGGAGCCTCACCACAGATGCCTTCAACATGTCATGAGGGGAGTGGTCACTAGTGTACGCCTTTCCCCTCACTCCACTCATATCCAAGACACTGCAGAGGATCGTCTGGGATAAAGCATGGGTCAGCCTCATTGCTTCGCATTGGCCAAGGCAGATGCGGTTCCCCTACCTCCACCGCCTCGCATTGGAGCCCCCAGTTCGCCTTCCTCATCACCCAGGATGACAGGACCACACTGCACCCCAACCTGCCGGCACTCACTTGGACGGCCTGAGATTGAGAGGCTGACCCTTACCTCCCTCAGCCTGTCCACTGTGGTAAATCTTGTGGCTAAGCGCCCATCCATAAGGAAATCCTAGGGCCTCAAGTGGAAACACTTCAGCACCTGGTGCACCTCACAAGGGCTGGACCCAGTCTCCTGCCCTGCCCCACAAGTCCTCCAGTATTTCACCTCCCTCTTCAACCTTGGACTCAAGACACACTCCATCTGTGTCCACCTCTCCGCCACTGTAGTCTTCCATGACCGCGCTGATGATATCTCCATCGCCATACTCCCTCTAATCGCCCGCTTCATGAAAGGGCTGACCAACCTAAGGCCCACAGTTCTGCCCTGGGACCCAAACACGGTCCTCTCCAGTTGACTCTGGAGCCTTTCAAGCCTTTGCAGTCAATGACATTGAAATACACCTCCTAGAAGACCCTCTTCTTAATAGCAATTACATCTGCCAAGCAGATCAGCGAACTTCAGGCTCTCGTGGTGCACCGTACACACAGCTTTACCACGACCATGCCACACTTCGTACCCACCCAAGATTCGTCACATCAACCAAGTGCTAGAGCTGTCTACCTTCTATATGGAGCACCACACCTCCCCAGGGGAAAAGAGGCTCCACACTCTGAACTGCGTCAGAGCATTGCACACCTACCTCCTCAGAATGGGGCTTCTGCGACAGGGAGTGCAGCTGTTCATTTCCTTCAACCTAGTAAGCCAGGGCACCCAGTCACAAACAGGACCCCGTCTCAGTCGATTTCGGACTGCATTGCCTTTTGCCATGACCAAACAGGCTCCCAGACCATGACAAATGCCAAAGCCCATCAGCTCCGGGCAGTGGCCACCACCATCGGAAACCTGCACTCAGTGCCAACAACAGACATCTGCAAGGTCGCCACCTGGTCCTTGGTGCACACCTTTTAGAGACACTACAGCCTCGACCTCCAAGTGCAAGCAGACAGCTCCTTCAGCAGAGCGGTCCTGGTCTCAGTGGGGTCCCTCGCAAGAACTGAGCTCACAACCAACAAGCCCAGAAACATCCCACACACGAGGCACAGAGGACCAATCCATGCATTAAGCAGGTCACCGGACCTTCCTTGGTAAAAACACACTACCCAGTTATGCTGGGACTGGTACTGCTGTGACTGGTATTGTTGATGTTGAGTGCCACTGTCCAGTTGTGGCAATTGTTGTGTACCACTGCTCAGTTGCGCTGGGGTTAATAATGCTATTGTTAACTGCCCCCATTTGTAGCCATTGTTACCTAAGCCCAGTTGCACTGGGGATGTTTTCACCACCGCTTAGCAAAAAGTAGTTAGACTTTACCTGCTAATTAGTGTTCCTGAAGGAACTCCAGTCCAGTCCCTTTCCTCTGGGTTGTGCTTCCCTTCCAGCAGCTTGGAGACTGAGTACATCATCTTTTTGATGACTGCAGGATATATATACCGCTGGCACCTCTCACCAGCTCCAATATCCTATTGACAAAGCAGACTTAATGGAGAGACAATTAAGCAAAAGAACTAATAACTATATCAAACTTGAACTTCTAAAATAACACCTCCCACCTCCCTCCCCCCCGAAGAGGAGGCGGATTACCTGAAAGAGCCGATGCCCTTCCTACCTCTGCCATCAGGGCATTTCGCCAGTCTCTCACGCTCCGCTATCGGACCCCTCAACTAAGATCCTTCCGCAGCAGCCTCCACTCTAGCCCTTTTCAAGTTTCGGGCTGGTGACAACTTGTACATCTTGAAACACTGGGCGGGATCAGGGATTGGACTGGAGTTCCTTCAGGAACACTAATTAGTAGGTAAGGTCTAATTACTTCTTCCTAAGCGTCCCTCCAGTCCAGTCCCTTTCCTCTGGGATGTAACAGAGCAGTTCAACCATGGGAGAGGCCTGGAAGACCAGACCAAAGCACCGCTCCTCCAAACCCAGCATCTCCTGCTGCCTGAACATCCAACCAAGTAGTCGCTCGACAAATGTCCAGCGGCAGAACCAAACTAAACTCCGCCCAAGAGGCCACTTGCGCCCACATAGAGTGAGCCTGGAACCCCATCGGAACCTGCCTCCCTCTCTGAATGTATGCTGAGAAAATGGCTTCCCTGATCCACCTGGAATTGGAAGCCTTGGCTGCCACCTCTCTGTGCGCCCCCAAACAAAAACAAACAACCGTTCCAACTTGCAGAATGCCTCTGTGTGTTTCAAATAATGCTTCAGAACCCTTTGCACGTTGAGAAGACGCAACCGCGCCTCCACCTCCCCCTGGCCACTCTTGGCAAAAGAAGGGAGAGAAAACGACTGATTCATATGAAACGGAGAGACCACCTTGGGCAAAATGGAAGGCACCGTCCGCAAAACAACCTTGAAGAAGGAGAGGAAGAGTGGGCGGCGCAACAGCACCTGCAACTCCGAGACCCATCTCGCCAAACAGATAGCAACCAAAAAGACGGCTTTGAGAGTCAAGTCCTTCAAAGAGGCACACCCCAGTGGTTCATATGGCTATCCAGCCAGAGCCAGCTAGATTGATGTCCCAGGGAGGTACAGCCGACCTCTGCTGAGGCCACATGCGCTGCACCGCCCTCAGGAATCGATTTACATCTGGGTGCTCACCTAATGCTTTACCCTGAATCTTGCCCATGTAACAGGAAATAGCCTTTGACACCGTTCCTCACAGGCGACGTAAACAAACTGAGCACCCTAGGGATGGACCCTAAAGTTACTGCTTGGGTAAGAAATTGGTTGTGTAGGAAGCGACAAAGAGTACAGCTAAATGGAGCTCACTCTGAGGAGAAGGAAGTTACCAGTGGTGTGCCCCAGGGATATGTCCTTGGTCCAATTCATTTTTAACATCTTTGTTAGTGATATAGCGGAAGAGCTGTCGGGTAAGGTTTGCCTCTTTGCTGATGATACCAAAATCTGTAATAGAGTAGACACCTAGGAAGATGTAGATAACATGAGGAGGAATCTAGCTATGCTTGAAGAATGGTCTAGAATTTGGCAGCTGGGATTTAATGTTAAAAAATGTAAGGTCATGCATTTGGGCTGCAGCAATCCAAGGGAGCAATATAGTATAGGAGGGTGAAATACTTTTGTCCACTAAAGAAGAGCGGGACCTAGGCGTGGTTGTGTCTGATGATCTTAAAGTAGCTAAACAGGTAGAAAAGGCAACGGCAAAAGCTAGAAGGATGCTTGGGTCCATACGGAGAGGAATGGCTAGCAGAAAAAAAGGAGATGATAGTGCCTCTGTGTAAGTCTTTGGTGCAACCTCATTTGGAGTATAGTGTGCAATTCTGGAGACCGCGCTGTCAAAAGGATATAAACAGGATGGAGTCAGTATAGAGGGTGGCTACTAAAATGGTTAGTGGTCTTCATTATAAAGCATATGAGGACAGACTTAAGAATATGTACACCTTAGAGGAAAGGCCAGATAGAGGTGATATGATTGAGATGTTTAAATACCTCCGTGGCATAAATGCACAGGGGGGAAGAGTCTACTTCAAATGAAAGCAAGTTCTGCTACGAGGGAACATGGGATGAGGGTGAAGGGGGATAGATTCAGGAGTGATATGCGGAAATATTTCTTTACATAAAGAATGGTTGATCTGGGGAATAGTCTCCCAGTGGAGGTGGTAGAGATGAGGACAGTATCTGAATTCAAAAAAGCATGGGACAAACACAGAGGATCTCTAAAGGAAAAAAGGGGACTGTGGTAGTTGTTGATATGGAAGGACAGACTAGATAGGCCTTGCGGCCAGCTACTTGCGGTACACTTAGAAACATAGAAAAAGACCACATGGCCTTTCTCAAAACCTGCCGGCAAGAAATCCAATACCTCCAGGACTCATACCACCAAGAGCCTCTTCTGCTGGACCTCACACCAGTCCTCAAAAATGCACCAGACCCTCACATAGGCAAGGCAGGTCGAACGCTTGCGGGCTTTCAGCAATGTCGAGATCACTGCTCCGGAATATCCTCTTTTCCGCAGCCTCGCCCTTTCAATAGCCAGGCTATAAGCGAGAACCGATCCACCTGGGGCATCCGCACTGGACCCTGCACCAGAAGATCATCTCTCGCCGGAAGACGCCATGGATGATCGGCCAAGAGCCAAATAAGATCGGCGTACCACGGCCGCCGAGGTCAGTCCGGGGCTATCAGAACTACCCACCCTTGGTGAGCCTCTACTCGCTGGAGGACCCTGCCTATAAGTGCCCATGGAGGAAACACATACAGAAGTTGCTCTGTGGGTCACTTCTGCACTAGCACATCTAGGCCCTCAGACATTCTCTCTTTCCTTCCTTCTGCTGAAGAACTGGCTCACCTTGGCTGACTCCCAACAGATCCATAATCGGAATGGCCCATCAGCACTGCACCTGCTTGAAGACATCCCGACAGAGCTCCCATTCGCCGTGATCCACTCTGTACCTGCTGAGGAAGTCCGCCGTGACGTTGTCCACTCTGGCTATATGCTGCGCCGACAGAGCCACCAGATGGTCTTCGGCCCATTCCAACAGCTTCTCCGCCTCCTCCAGGAGAGGACTGCTCGTGCCGCCCTGACAGTTGATGTAGGCCACCGCTGTCACATTGTCCGAGAGCACCCGGACTGCCCTCACGTGGACCCAATGCACGAATGCCTTGAGAACCAGAGCCACCGCCTGAAATTCTAATCTGTTGATGGACCACTGAGCTTCCTGGGCACGCCAGAGACCCTGGGCAAAGTGCCCCTCGCAGTGAGCCCCCCAACTGGTCAGACTGGCGTCCGTCATCACCTGCATCCATTGCGGGGATTCGAGAGGCATGCCTCTCTCTAGGTTTCCTGGGCAGAGCCACCACTGCAAGGCTCTCCTGGTCTCTGGGGAACAGAGGAGCACCACCGACAGGGACTGCCACTGATGGGACCAACGACAGAGCAGTGAGCGTTGGAGCGGCCGCATGTGGGCCCTGGCACTAACTCGATCGTCGCTGCCATGGTCCCAAGTATCTGCAGATACTGCCAAGCCGAGGGCACCTTCATGGCCATAAACCTGCGCACCAAACATCCAAGCTCCTTTGCAAGAACACCCTGCCCGTGCCAGTGTGGAATCTTGCTCCCAGATACTCTGCTCTTCGCCAGATTGATCACCCATGCCAGACTTCTTAGGAGTCCGGCTACCCTGGTCGTTGCTCTTAAACTCTCCTCCTTGGACTTGGCCCGGAATCAACTAAACGTCGAGGTACGGGTGGACCAAAATCCCTTCTTTGCGTAGTGCCGTGGCCACCACCACCATTCACCTTGGTAAAGGTGCATGGAGCCTTGGCCAATGGCAATGCCTGAAACTGAAAGTGTCCTCTCGGCACCGCAAACCGCAGAAACTGCTGATGCATCTCGCGGATGGGGATATGCAAATAAGCCTCCGTGAGATCGAGAGACGTCAGACACTCTCCTTGACGCACCGCCACTATTACCGACTTCAGAGTTTCCATGCGAAAGTGAGGAACCTGAAGACGATTGACCCGCTTCAGGTCGAGGATCGGCTGAAAGGAACCCTCCTTTTTTGGTACCACAAAATAGACCGGCATGACTGCTCTTAACGCCAACAGCCTTGCCAGAGTCTCCTCTACCACCGCGACCTTGGCCCGCGATCGGCAAGGAGACTGCACGAACGAAGGAAGGACCAGCCTCGCAAATTCTAGGGCATAGCCTTCCTGCACCACTTCCAAAACCTACTGGTCGGACATGACCTGGGCCCAAGCGGAGAAGAAGTGCCGTAGACGTCTTCCCACAGGCAGAACTCCCACCTGGGCCCCCGTTGTCTCATTGCGGTTTCCTAGGGCCGGAGGAAGAGGTCCCAAAGCCTCTTCCCGCTCCTCAAAACCCACTGAATTTGTGCCCCCCTAGAGAGGAAGCAACCCCTCTGAAAAGGCACTGACCATGTTGCCCGAAACCTCTGGGCCTCCCTCGGCTGAGTCCGCACAGGGGCGGAGATACGACTCTGCTTCGGCCTGTCCTCAGGGAGCCTGCCTCCCTTAGATTCGCCCAGCTCCTTTACTAACTTATCCAGGTCTTCACTGAACAGCAGCTTACCCCTAAAGGGGAGCCTACTGAGGTGGGCCTTTGAAGAACCATCTGCCGCCCAGTTACGGGGCCAAAGGTAATGGCGAACCGCTACCACGAAGCCATGTTCTTCGATAAACTCCTGATGAGATTGTACTGGCTATCTGCCAGATAAGCTGCTCCGGAATCCATTCTCACCGCTGTCCCCGGCAACCTGGCTGGAATGTCGCTAGACAGCTGAAGCTGTTGAGACCACCTCAGGCAAGCCCGGGCTACCCAAGCCCCACACACCGACACCTGAAGCGCCAAGGCACTGATGTCAAAAGGCTTGCTTCAACAAAGTGTCCAGCTTCCTATCCTGGGCATCCTTAAGGGCCACACTGCCTTCGACCGGTATGGTAGTCTTCTTGGTAACTGCTGACACAGCCGCATCCATTCTGGGAGACCGCAGCAACTCCTTGTCCACCTCCGGCAAGGCGTACAAGCACGACATAGACCACACCTCCCTTAAACCGGACTCCGGCTGATCCCACTCTTCCTGAATCATCTGCCGCACCACCCGATGGACAGGAAAAACCCTTTGTAACTTCCTGACCGCCTGAATCAGCGGGTTCTCCTCCGCTGGAACCCCTGTGGCAATACTGAGTACCTTCAAGGACTCGCCAATCAAGGCCGGCAACTCCCATCAACGGAAGACCCGAACAATCCTAGCCTGCTCCTCTTCTGGGATCTCGCCTTCCTCCCCGTCCTTCCCCACCTCCCGATCTGAGGCCTCCCCTTCTAGAGACTCAGACATAGGGGAGTGGGGAGCCATCTCCTGCATGAGTCTAGCCCGCTTAGGCAGTACACCTGTCTCCTCCTGCCCTTTGGACTCTGACTCATTCTTAGCCACGTGCTCCTGCGCTGCCGCTACCCCGTGTTCCCCCTGCTGACGCAGACAGAATGCCTTGTGCAGCAGCAACACAAATTCCGGGGAAAAAAACCCCAGCCCCTCCCTCCTGCCCTCCCACCACAGAAGAGAGCCCGGGCTGAGAAGGGCCCGGCTGCTCCAAAGTTGAGGACAGAGGAGACCCCGAGCTGAGGATTGCTTCCAGGGACTCCAGTGACTCCTGGGAGACGGAAGCTAGCAGATCCTGGGCCACACTGGCCTGGAGTTCCTGTTCAATCGAGGCTGCCTCTATCACGCAGCCCATGCAAATGCTGGCCGCCGACACCACTCCGCGTCCGCAGACCAGACACTGCAGTCTCACTGGCATGGTGATGTTCTCACCTATCAAAACCAAAAGAAATGTATCTACCAATATCTGTGTACACTTACCTATATAGTTATATATAGAGATATATCTGCATATATCAAACTATACACACACCTATATCTACCTATATATGCCTATACCCTCCTATGCAGCAAAAAAAAAAAAAAAAAAAAAGATAGGCAAGGCACCTTTCTTTTACTTTTTTTTTTCTTTTATCAAACAATGGATGAAGGCCCTAGCACCCCTGGTAAGCTGCCCCCGGCCGAACTGCCCTGCACACGAAATAAGGACAAAGTTACCTGCCTCCGCCTTGCAGTCCTGCTCACCGCAATAGGAAGGCCTGGTTCTGCCACCAAGCTGGCGGCCGCGTGGCTCAGTCAGCGGCCCCCCCGCGGCTTGCTGGTGTGTCCGACGTTGCTTGAGCCTGCTGACTCCCCCGCCCAGCCACTTCTAACTCCGGAGACTCCTTCACTCCGCCTGAGCCGACTGTGCCTTCCCAACCTCACGCTCAGCCGCCAGGAGGGCTTTGGCAGCGAGGCGGGAAAGGATCTTGTGGCAGGTCTTACAAGCTCACAGGCATCGCAGCTTCTTTTTTTTTTTTTTACTTTCCAAACCCCCTGGCTTACTGCTCCCTCCAGCTGCTTGGAGACTGAGCATACTGGAGCTGGTGGGAGGTGCCAGCAGTATATATATCCCGCAGTCATCAAAAAGATGACGTACTCAGTCTCCAAGCTGCTTGAAGGGGAGCACAACCCAGAGGAAAGGGAATGGACTGGAGAAACGCTTAGGAACAGGCTGTTATTTACTCTGTTCAGCACCTCGCAGCTCAGTTGCAATGGAACCATGACATTATTTGCAGTTATGTTATGAACAGGTTATTTTGGTGTGGTGTTGTACGCAGTTGCGTGGGTTAATAAAGCATTATTTAAAAGGTGAAATTAGACTTACCTGCTAATTGTTGTTCCTGGAGTGGAACCAGTCTAGTCCTGGAACCTCTGGGTTGCCCATCTCATCTAGCAGCTTGGAGACTGAGAAACTCCTCCTTTTGTGACATCACCAGTATATCCCTCCAGAATCCGCCTCTTGCCACCAGTAACCTATTGACAAAGCAGACTCACCCGAGAAACAAGTAAGTATTTATCTCAACTTAATAACTGCCCAGTAAAGAGAACTATGAACAGGAGAAAAAAATCCTTCCACGCTGTGACTGAAAAACTTGAACAAGGCCAGTCCCTCAGCGGAATAAAGAAAGGATAGGAAGACTAGGAAGCCCCAACAGAAGCAATGCTGGGACCTATCCCCCTCAGAATTACTCTATTATTTATTTCTTACCCGACTGTAACTAGCAAACTCCAAAAAACATGACTTACCTGTGACCCACGTAAAACTTCAGGCTTCCGTTTGCTGAAGCTCGCTGGGAGGGATACGGGACTAGACTGGTTCCATTCCAGGAACAACAATTAGCAGGTAAGTCTAATTTCACCTTCCTGATCGTGTCCCCAGTCTAGTCCCGGAACCTCTGGGTCAGTACCAGAGCAGTAAAGAAATTCAAGTATGGGAGGGACCTGGCAAACTAGCCTGAAGCACCGCCCTTCCAAAGGAGGTCTCCTCCGCCATTTGCACCTCCAGACGATAGTGACGAACAAAGGAGTTTAAAGACGACCACATCGTCGCCTTACAAATCTCTACGGGCGACACCAGCCGAACCTCCGCCCATGACGTAGCCTGAGCCCTAGTAGAATGTGCTCTTAACTCCGGCACGATTCTGCCTTTCAGCACATAAGCCAACGCAATGGCTTTCTTGATCCACCGAGCAATGGATGCCTTTGACACCGCCTCTCCCTTTCGCAGGCCTGCGAACAGAACAAAAAGCCAGTCTGACCTACGGAAGGCAGCCGTCCGCCGAAAATACTTTTTCAACGCCCGCCGTATGTCCAGCAGATGCATCTGCCTAGACGAAGTGCTGGAAGTGCCCTCTGTAAAGACCGGTAAAACAATTTCCTGGTTTACATGAAAAGCCGAGACCACCTTCGGAAGAAAAGCCGGCACCGGCCTCAACACGACTTTAGCTGCAAAGAAAGAAAGATAGGGCTCCCTACAAGATAATGTCTGCAGCTCCGAAACTCGGCGCGCCGAACAGACCGCCACCAGGAATACCGTCTTTAGAGTGAGATCCTTGAGACACGCACGCGCCAACGGCTCAAAGGGCTGCCGTTCTAACGCATCCAAAACGAAGGGAAGATGCCATTTAGGAAAAATACGCCTAGACGGGGGCCGCACAAGAGCTACCGCCCGCAAGAACTGCTTTACATCCCGCTGGGAAGCGAGCGACTGACCCGCAAGCCTGCCCCGGTAACATGACAAGGCCGCCACCTGAACATGCAACAAGGCTGCTGCCAGCCCTTTATCAAAACCATCTTGCAAAAACTCCAAAATCTGAGGAACCGAGGCCTTTAAGCTTCACAGTTCCAATCTGTACACCATGCCTCGAAAATTCTCCAGACCCGAACGTACGCTAGCGAAGTAGAACGTTTTCTGGACCTCAGTAAGGTAGCAATGACCGCCGCCGAGTACCCCCGGGACTTCAACCGAGCCCTCTCAAGAGCCAAGCCGTAAGCGAGAACCGAGCCACATGCGGCATAAACAGCAGACCCTGGGACAACAGATCTGCTCGGCAGGGAAGACGCCATGGTTTTGCCACCAACAACCTCACCAGGTCCCCGTACCAAGGACGACGTGGCCAATCCAGCGTTATCAGAATTATGTGACCTTTGAACCTCTGTACTCGTTGTAGGACCCTTCCTATCAAGGCCCACGGAAGAAAGACATAGAACAGCTGTCCCTCCGGCCAGACCTGCACGAGGGCGTCCAAGCCTTCGGACATCCTTTCCCGGTGTCTGCTGAAGAAGCGGCTGGCCTTTGCGGACTCGAAGGTCGCCATGAGGTCCATGACCGGCGACCCCCACCTTCGAACAATCATCTTGAAGATCTCGGGATGCAGGACCCATTCCCCCGGGTCCACCCGCACCTGGCTGAGGAAAATCGGCCTCCACATTGTCTACGTCCACTACATGTGCTACCGACAGGTCCAAGAGATTCGCCTCCGCCCAGGCACACAGAATTGCGGCTTCGGCCTCTAGCGTCATGCTGCTGGTTCCCCCTTGCTTGCTGACGTAGGCCACCGCCGTCGCGTTGTCGGACAACACTCGGACCGCCTTTCCTGCTAGCAGCGATTGAAAACCCTGCAGTGCTAGGAACACAGCCCTTAACTCCAGTCGGTTGATTGCCCAGACCCTCTCCTGAGGGCTCCACGTCCCTTGCACAAATCTGCCCTGACAATGAGCTCCCCAGCCCATCAAACTGGCGTCCATCATCACTGCCACCCAGTCCGGCGCTTCCAATGATTTCCCCCGCTCCAAGGACTCGGGAAGCAACCACCAGTGCAGTGCTCGATGGGTTTCCTCCGGGCAGACCAGTCTCTGGGACAGAGGATCCAGCTGATGCGACCGCCGATGAAGCAATGCACTCTGTAACGGTCTCATATGCGCTCTGGCCCACGGCACCATCTCTATTGATGCCGCCATGGTGCCCAGCAACTGTAAGTAATGCCATGCTGAGGGAGCCCTGACCTTCAGGAACCTCCTCACCAACCGTCGCAGGACCTGTGTTCGCTGCGCTGTGAGAAACACCTTTCCGACCCGAGCTCCCAGGTACTCCAGACTCTGGGAGGGCTGCAAGCGACTTTGCCAAATTTACTATCCAGCCTAGACTCTCCAAGGACACCACTCTGGCCGTGACCCTCTCGCCCTGCGATTTTGCCCGAATCAGCCAATCGTCTAGGTATGGGTGGACAAGGATGCCCTCCTTGCGCAGCGCTGCCGCTACCACCACCATGACCTTGGTGAAAACCCTCGGAGCCGTGGCTAGTCCGAAGGGCAATGCTCGAAACTGATAATGACCGAAAGGCACCGCAAACCTGAGAAATCTGCAATGATCTGGCCTTATGGGAATATGAAGATACACCTCCGACAAGTCCAGAGACGTCAGGTACTCTCCTTGCTGCACGGCCACTATAACGGACCGCAGCGTTTCCATGTGAAAATGGGACACCCGCAGACAGCGGTTGACTCTTGAGATCCAGGATTGGACGAACTCCCCCGTATTTTTTCGGGACAACGAAATAGATGGAGTAACGACCGCATCTGGACTGGTCTGAGGGCACGGGAACTATGGCATTGAGGTCCAGCAGTCTTTGCACCATCCCCCGCAGTGCAGCACACTTTGCATCCGATCTGCCGCGAGACTGCACAAAGGCGTCCCGCACTGGGTGCAAGAATTCCAGGGCGTAGCCCTCCCGGATGACCTCTAGCACCCACTGATCTGATGTAATTTGGGCCCAGGCAGGATAAAACTCCTGCAAACGCCCCCCTACGGGAGTTAGAGGCACCTGGACCCCCCTCATCTCATTGTGACTTCTTGAAGGTATTCGAGGTGGCGGGAGAGGGTCCGAAACCCCTTCCCGCCACTCGAAACCCCCGAAACCCATGGTTTCTATTGGGGAAGCGTCCCCTCTGCCCAGAAGAGAACCTTTGTGCGCGGAACCGGCGGAAATCACGCATCTGCCCCCTACCTGCCGTTGCTCCACGGGCCACCTTAGGCTTATCCTCCGGTAACTGCCCTCCTTTGGACTCACCGAGGTCCTTAACCAGTTTTTCTAATTCTTCACCGAATAGGAGACGGCCCTTAAAGGGGAGCTTACTTAATCTAGACTTAGAGGAACTATCCGCCGACCAATTGCGTAGCCATAAATACCGGCGCGCTGCTATGGCCGACGCCATACTTTTAGACAGCCCCCGCATAAGGTCATAATGAATATCCACCAAGTAGGCCGCCCCTGATTCCAATCGGGCAGCCTCTCCCGCCAATGGACTCGGCTGCCCCTCTTGCACCTGCTGTTCCCAACGAAGGCAGGCTCTAGCCACCCACGCCCCGCAAATAGCTGCCTGCAGCGAAATGGCACTGACATCGAAAACTTGCCTCAACAAGAGATCCAACTTCCTGTCCTGATTATCCTTGAGGGCCTTACTACCCTCTACAGGAATAGTCGTTTTCTTGGTCACAGCCGA
This sequence comes from Ichthyophis bannanicus, assembly GCA_033557465.1. Classification (NCBI taxonomy): domain Eukaryota; kingdom Metazoa; phylum Chordata; class Amphibia; order Gymnophiona; family Ichthyophiidae; genus Ichthyophis; species Ichthyophis bannanicus. The sequence continues at coordinate 234,839,425 of CM066042.1, forward strand.
GACGGCCGCATCCACCTTAGGCGATTTAAAAACCTCTTTGCCTTTATCCAAAGGGTACAGCCGACCCATAACTCTGGAACCTTTCAACGGAGCCTCAGGCACATTCTACTCTTCCTGAATCATCTCCTGAAACACTCTGTGTACCGGGAACGCCCTTTGAGTCTTTCTGAACACCTGCAACAAAGGATCTTCAAGCGTGTCGTCTTCTGTGGGGCCTGGGACCGGCATATTAAGGGCCTTCAACATCTCTAAAATGAGTGCCGGCAGCTCATCTCTTCGGAAGACTCTCAGCACCCTAGACTGATCTTCCCTCTCCGAGATCTCACCTTCCTCTAGTTCCTCATCCAACATCAAACTGTGGCCCTCTTCGTCCGAAAGCGGATCCTTGGAAGCTCCGGACTGGTCACGCAGCTCCCCTTCTCCACGGTATCTCTTGCCCCCGGTCAGCGAGGTCTCGCCCCGAGGGGACGCAGGACGCTTCTTTGCTCCGCTAACATCCTTTGGCAGCTGCTGCTGCAGAGAATTACCAAAAACTGTCTGCTGCAGCAGAGCAACAAACTGCTGTGAGAAAATGGCAGACAGCTCCTTAGGGAAGCCCGTCTGAGAGGAGGGGGCGGCTGAGCCGGAAGAGGGCCCTGCCACTGGTTCGGACACTAGCGAGGCCGGGGCTTCTGGAACTAACCCCGGGACCCCGTCCTGCTGCGCTGGGGCCTGAAGCAACTCCGGGGACTCTCCAGCACAGGATTTGCAGACCCCTGCACTTGAAACCTTCCGAATCCCACACACCATGCATAGTGGTTTGGAAGGCATTGCTTGAATGTAAAAAACCTTCTTACAAGGAGCCCTGCCCCCTTACAAACCTCCAGGCAAAGCCAAAAATACTGAAAACCCCACTGAACTCAGGGAAAACAAAACTAGCAAAAAAAAAAAAACCCAGCGAACCTTCCCTCTAAGCAATATGACAGAACCCCAGAAAAATTAACCTCCTGGGCTTGCAGGCCAGCCACGCAGCAAGGCCGGCGGCCTAAAGCACGCCAAAACCACGCTGAGGTAAAAGACTGTCTTGCGATCCCACGCTTCCCTTACGCGACTGTGGGGCGAGATATGAGGTCCGCTTTTATAACTCAGCCTGCCGCTGGCTCCGGATGCACTAAAACGCCCCAGGCCCGATCGTTCACACCGCCGCTCAAACTCACCCTGCTCAGTCTGAGTAGCGGGAAGAGCCGCCAGACGCGCTAGCAGGCAGGATCTTCTGCACGGCGTCGGCTGCACTCTTCTCTCATCCCCCCTGATGCTTGAGACTCTCCGGCTGCAAACAGGTACCGCTGTGCCCTTGAGAAAGGCTTCTGAGCAGGCCAGCCCCCCTTCCAAGCTTAGCAACAAAGACTGCAGCTGACAGAAGGGGGAGGAGGGGAGAAGAAGAGGGAGAGCAGAGACAAAAGAGCTGGACTGGTACAAGATTTAAAGGCACAGCTCTTAAATAAAGGGAACCCCTGAAATTACACTACAAACACCCCCAAAAATCCACTTAATCTGTCCTAACAATCCTCAATTGTTTCTCATAAGAACATAAGATATGCCATACTGGGTCAGACCAAGGTCCATCAAGCCCAGTATTCTGTTTCCAACAGTGGCCAATCTAGGTCATACGTACCTAGCAGTTTCCCCAAGGGACACAGGTTCCACAATGCTTGTATTGGTTCAAGCATTGATATCCTGGGTCCCTTCTTAATAATGGTTTATGGACCTTTCCTCCAGGAACTTGTCCAAACCTTTTTTAAACCCAGCTACACTAACAGCCTTTACTACATCCTCCGGTAACAAATTCCAGAGTTTGATTACACGTTGAGTGAAAAAATATTTTCTTTTATTAGTCTTAAATAGTTTACCCTGTAGCTTCATTGCATGTCCCCTAGTCTTTCTATATTCTGATAAGGTAAACAATCGATCTACGTTTACCCGTTCCACTCCGTTCATTAATTTATAGACTTCTATCATATCTCCCCTCAGCCGTCTCTTTTCCAGGTTAAAGAGCCCCAACCTTTTTAGCCTTTCTTCATAGGAGTAGCCTTCCATCCCCTTTACCATTTTGGTGGCTCTTCTCTGAACCTTTTCTAAAATTGCTATATCCTTTTTAAGATATGGCGACCAGAATTGCACACAATATTCAAGGTGCGGTCTCACCATGGAACAATATAGAGGCATTATAATATCTTTTGTTTTATTTTCCATTCCTTTCCTTATCATACCTAGCATTCTATTTGCTCTCTTGGCCGCCGCTGCACACTGGGCTCCTATCTATCCAGCTGCTTGGAGACTGAGGTAACTGGTGGCAAGAGGCGGATTCCGGAGGGATATACTGGTGATGTCACAAAAGGAGGAGTTTCTCAGTCTCCAAGCTGCTAGATGAGATGGGCAACCCAGAGATTCCGGGACTAGACTGGGGACACGATCAGGAAGGTACTGCATCCTGTTGTCACAGGGACTGATAGAGATCCACTCACACCCAAGGAGTCATTCGCCTCCCTCTCACCTACCACAGCACACAAATAGTGCTGCTAGGAAAGCACCAGGTGTGGCTGACGCATCCTGCTGATCCATGGAGAAAGTGAGGTTACTTACCTGTTTTCCATGGATAACAGGATAGGTCAGCTACACATATTCGCCTACCTCCCCTGGATGAGTCTCATGACCCTGACATCCGCCTACCTAGTGGCAAGGTCTCAGCTTGGGACATACTGGGCGGGGTAGGGCTACCTGGCACGTGCTCGGAATGGCTTTCCATCTATGGCGCCATCTGATGATCTCACCAGATATGGCCGACTTATCCTGCTGTCCACAGAGAACAGGTAAGTAACCTCACTTTCTTTGCCACTCCATCAGTCATGATCTTAGTGGTTTTCTGGTACAGAGATTTTATAGTATTTGTACAACTTCCAGTGGATAAGCTGTGTTATCTTACTGTTCCTGACATTAGCATACTGCACCCAGCAAACAGATGTGTAACCATTTTATTTATTTATTTAGCTGTATTTAGTTTATTTAGCTGTATTTATATCCCACTTTTCACCGGGTCAAAGTGGTCAATTGGGGGATACATTTAACACGAGGGGATATGACACACATACGCTAATACTTACAGGGAACATGGGCAATGGAGGGTTAAGTGGCTTGCCCAAGACCACAAGGAGTGCCTATAGGACTAGAAATCCCAGTCCCTCCGGCCTGAGATTGCTGTCCCCAGGTGGGACTTGATCCCCCGGCCCTCCGGCCTGAAGTACCTTGTCCAAACCACTAGAGCACTCCTCCCATTTCCAGATTTATTAGTCTGCGAACCATTTTGTCCACAGTCTTGAGCTGCAGTTATCACCTTCTCATCTTTAGGTTTGTGCACCCCCCTCCCCCCTCATTTTAATCAATCACTAAACTCCTTTAAACTACTGCTATAACATGTTTCTTTTCATAACCAGCAAAATCCATCCAACATCCTACCAAACTAATGCCCACTCTATCACCTCTAGCTACTGTAATCTACAACTCGCGAGTCTCCCAATAAACCATCTTCTTGTACTTGTCTATACAAAATTGAGTTGTGCACTATATCTTTTGCTTAGGTCACCAGATAACTGGGCGTGGAAAGGGATACGAGTCAGGGTAGTGACATAAGAAGAGGGGTTAAGTTTCTCTTACTAACCTACAAGTGCATTCATTCTCTTCTCTCCCAACTTTGCTCATCAGGCAAATCACAGACCTCCCACCCCGTAGAACCCTAAGTCTGGAACAGACTTCCCGAGTGGAACGGATGCATCATGCCCCCCTCTCTGCTCTCACCTAAATCCACCAAGTAAGCGTGTCTGGGAGAATGCTAACCCTCCACTCTCCCCTGCAACTGCACGTCCTGAGCCCCGCTACTCACCGCCTGAGGGTAGAGGCTGGCGGGAACGAGGCTCTGCAGGTCTATCAGCAGCGTGATGGGGATGTGGGAGAAAAAGTAGAGGAAAAAAATCCACTCCAGGAAGCGAGTGAACGAAGCCATGGTGTCGCAGATCGCGCTCAGTCCGAGCAGCAGCTCTGCACATTCTCCTTCCTGCACGGGGCACACAGTAAACGCCTCGCGATAGCTCCAGCCCCGCCCCCTACCTGCTCCACTCGGCTACCTTCCACTCCAGCCCCACTGCCTAGAGCCAATCAGGTGGCCCTGCGTCTTCCGCCCACATTCCTTCAGCAGCCAATCAATGGACCTCAAGTAGGCTCTCCCACCGATGTCCCTCCTGCAGCCAATCAGTCGACCCTGCGCGATTCTTCAGTAAGATGAGGATAGAGGGAGCGGAGCTTATTCTCGCAAGTCTTCTGCTTCTCACAGCCAATCAGCTGGCTCCTTTCTCCAGCCACACAGAAGAGAGAGGAGGAAGAGCACAGTCTGCTCTTCTTGATCTGTCCTGGACTCTAAGGTTCAGTGCTGGGTTCGCTGCTTTTTAACAGTCATAAATGACCTAGAAATGGGAACAACGAATAAGGTGATCAAATTTACAGATGATGCAAAAAATTATTTATATGTGGGAAACATTGCTAGAGGACCTCGATAAATTGGGAGACTGGGCGTCCAAATTGCAAATTGTTCATACTAAATTTCATCTGCCAAGTTATGCACTTAGGGAAGAACAGCCCAAATTATTGTTACACGATCCAAGGTTCCACTTTAGGAACCACCACCCAGGAAAATTATCTAGGCACCATCATACATTGAAACCATCCGCCCAGTGTACAGTGGCGGCCAAGAAGGCAAATAGAATGCTATATAGGGACTGGTCTATAATGAGGCAGAGTGAGGCAAACTGCTGGGGCTGCTTCTCAACAGCAGGAGATTTAGCCCCCACCACTGCTTGTGAGGCCCCACACTTGCTGGACGAGCCACGAGCCTGCAGAGGTGCGAGAAAGAACAGCATTTCCCTTCTTTTCTGCGGTTCTCCTAGGACAAGCAGGATGAAGTCATCCACACCAGGTGACATCATCCGACAGCACCGAAGACAGAAGTAGCCTCTCTCTAGCCCAGAAGGCGTTTTCCTTCTGGGCATATTCCAACTGGCCCTGCCCCTAGCCAGCCACTTTTTTACCTCTTCCGCCTTGCCAGCAAGACAGACCTTCGCTCTCTCCTACACAATTCTGATCTACAATCAAGATGCCTGGAAAACAGCCTAAAACCAGGCTTCAAAAAAATGCCCTGGCTGTTCCAGAAAGATGAATTCGACTGACTTTCATAATGGGTGCCTCGGAGTCTTGTCTTACTTCAACAAAGGCTAACACCTTGTAATGAAGACGTGCAGTTTATTTACAAACAAAGTAAGGAGTCAGAAAGACAAGAAATTCTCTTAGTTAGTTAGAAAAGATAACTAGAATGCAACTAATGCACTTAATTACAGCACTGAAAGAATTATGAGAGAATGCAGCTATTTACAAAGAATATACTTCACCAAACTTGTCATAAGCCCTTTACACATCAGCTGGGAGCGCTCAGCGAGAGGAACTGATGACAGTCTAGGATCCTTCATGCTTGGCCAAGCAGATCTACGCTCTGTCTGTTCTGGATATTCTCTGTACTTATATAGGCACAAATGTGTTGCAGCCAGCTCTCACCCATGAGCTTCTCTCCACCCCATCCACCTTTTTTGCTTCGGTTTCCGGGCAGGCTTCTGATTACCCCCCTTGGTGTTAGAAGCTCAAACTTACACAATCAGACATGGTCAGACATCTGAGAATGCTCAAAGTACACATCCTCCATGGCCTACATTCCAAGGCTAGATGAAGTGTTCTTTTGTTATCATTAATGGGTCTCTGTCAAGGGAGACACCCCCCATGGTTTTAGAAGCATCTCAAAGCTTTTACATTATAATTGATGAATTCTTATCCTGTCTACATTGGCTAGGCAAATGTTTCTATATTGGCCAAGAGAATTGTTCAAAGGCCAAGGGAAGAATTCTGTCTCCCTCTCTGGCCTCTTAACACTCCCCAGGCTAGATGTGTAAAGATCTCTCATCTCTGGAGCAAGTTGGCTCAGATAAAGTACAATATCCTTTGCTGATCCAAAAATCCATATAAATCTTTAATTAGTAATACAAGTCTCTCATAGGGTGGATGATTGCACATATTGCACCTGCATGTCCCCTAGGGCAAGAAAATCCAAGAAGAACGCACTCCATAAACTGTTTCCAGGATCACCATCTCCTGTCCCATCCGGAGCCCCAGACAGCGTTTTGAACCCTGCCAGTGCCGCCTCTGCCCATGCTCCCTCAGCTGCTCCTGACAACGCCAGCAGCTTCAGCAGCCCCAGGTGCGCCATCAGTGGCCTCCGCCCACAGCCGCTCTGGTCCAGACCCTCTCTTCCCCACCAGGGTCCTCCTCCTGGATGGCCAGCAACCCAAGGCAGCGTTAATTTTGTCTTCCCACAAGGCTCCCATGGCAGCAGCCATCTTGAACGACATCATCATTCCTAGCTCCACCCCCCACAGCACCATTGGTCAGCACCAGGAGAAGCATCATCGCAGGAGGAGCAGATCTCAGCGCAGACACTCCCACCACCGGCGATCACACTCGGCACGAGGGCCGCTCTGATCGCAGCACCAGCAGAAGCGATTCTAACAGCCCCCGGAGACACCGGAAGCAGCACCGACAACGAAACTGGAGCCACCGCCGGCACCACAGCCCTGCCAGCTTTTCTCCCTGCTGGGACAGCAGCAGTCATGATTCCTGCGATGCTTCAGCCTACACGGCCAACAGGTATGCCTCTGCAAGCTGCCTTAGGGAGGAATACATTGCAGCTACCACCACCCCCCTCCCCTCCCCTCCCCTCCCAGACAGCCTGGATCTCCACAGCCGTTAGGGGCAGCTAACTCCCCAAGTCAACTCAAACTCCCCCCACACGCAGAGGCCTCCAGCACGGTCCCCAGGACAATTTTTAACTTTCCTCTCAGGCCTGTTTGAGCAGTGGGCCCACTCCTCCACAGACCTGGCAGCAGGAAACCCCCACCATGTCTCCAGTGAGCTCTCCCCCACAGCCCCTTCCGAGGGCCCCTCCCTTGCCCCCGCTCCAGACTTCAGACCTGCCCCCAACAACACAGAAGACACTGCTGCTCCAGAATCTGTAGCTTCAGGAGACCCCTCTACAACCATAGTTTAGGAGCACCCCACACACCCAGCGGATCTGCCCAGTAACCCCGAGGACCTAACCTACCCCAAGTTTCTCCGTAAGGTCGCAGACGCACTAAGTCTCCCCAGCACCTGCCCTACGGCTGACCAGCGACCAGAAACTCAGGGTGCAAGAAAATTCCTGGAGGCCTCGCGCCCCTCTGCGCATCTTCCAGTACACCCTCTGCTAAAAGAGAACCTACTCACCCTATGGCAGAACCCCACCTCAGGGACACCGGTATCTCGGAAGCTGGATGTGAAGTATCAAGTTCAGCCCTCTCCAGGCTTTGACAAGACACAACTCCCTCATCACTCCATAATTGTGGAGTCCGCACTCAAGCGATCAAAGTCCACTCGGGCGCAATCCAACTTCCTGCCTGACAAAGACTTAAGACTCCTCGATGACATTGGAAAAAAGACCTTCCAGGTATCAATGTTATGCGCCAGAGTCTCCACCCACCAGCTTCAACAAGCCCTGTACCAGGACACCCTGATAGAGAAGCTCAAAGCAACCATTTCCTCCTCCAACCAGGAAATGCAGGCAGCTGCTTCAACCACTCTCCTAGACCTGCAGGAGTGTACGAAACATCAGGTGCGGGCAGCTTTTGATGCCTTTGATGTGGTGGCCCGCACTGCGGCGACCTCCATTTCTGCCTGACGCCTTGCCTGGCTCAAAGCTTCAGGCCTGCGAGAGGACACGCATGATCGCCGATGTCCCCTGCACTGGGGATACTCTGTTCGGGGAAAAAGTCAATGACACCGTCAACTCACTGAAGGAACGCTACAGACATTCGCAGACGAAGGCCTGGAACGACCTACCCGCAAGAGCTCTTACCAGCAGAAGCCCCTTTTCATCATCCAAGCGCAAATACGGGTCTTACCAAAAATGGCAGCAGCCCCACTATAAACATTCACAACCCTCTCACGCATCCTACAAGTAAAAGCCATGCCAGTGTGAAAGGAGGCAGCAAAAGACATCTCAGCCAGCACCAGGGAAGACCAATCAGGCATTTTGACGGGAAGACTGGGGCCAACCTCCCTACGGGGGGTCGCTTGGCCATGTTCCTGCAAAATTGAAAGTCCATTACTACGGACAAATGGGTCCTAGCAATCATTTCCAAAGGATACCGGATAAAGTTCCTTTTGCCACCTCCACAACAGGTGATACCGCGCTGCAAACAATCAACCTCCTCCCTGGAGACAGAGATTCTGTCCCTCCTGGCTTCCAACGCCATAGAGCCTGTCCCGGAGGCAGAAATCAACACTGGCTTCTACTCCAAGTACTTTCTAGTTCCCAAGAAATCTGGCGGCATGCGGCCCATCCTCAATCTCCGCAAGCTCAACTTATTCATCGCCAAGGAAAAATTCAGGATGCACAGGAACACCACAGCAAGAATCATTCAGAGAGCAAAGAAAACCGACCACATCATCCCAATTCTAAAAGACCTACACATACTTCCCCTCGAAGCAAGAACTAAATACAAATCCATCCTACTCACCCACAAAGCCATCCACCAAACTCAGAACACCCAGCTCCGCACCCTGCTGTCTCGTCCAGCCCACGGCAAAACTACCAGACAAGCCTCCAGCAATTCCCTCACCGTCCCTCACAAAAGAACTAAATGCTCTCAATGGACATGCAATCGAGCCTTTAACTTTATGCTCCATCCCTATGGAACTCTCTACCGAGCCATCTCAGAAACAATGCCGATCTACTGTCTTTCAGAAAACAGCTAAAAACCACCTTATTCCAGGAATACTTCAATACGACTCGCACCAAAAAGTGCACTAACCTCTGATCTCGCCCACCATGACCCTTTGATCCAAAGCTGCACTAACCTGTCCATGTCCAAAGTCTGTCTCATGTCAAAATCATCAATGTTGCCTCCCTGGTGATGGCCCCACCCTTATACTTAATTTCCCCACCCTTGTATGTAACGCCGCTTTGACCCGGTGAAAAGCAGGATATAAATACAGTTAAATAAACTCCCTCGGGACCATCCTGCCCCTCATTCAACCCAAGGAGTGGATCATAAGAACATAAGATATGCCATACTGGGTCAGACCAAGGTCCATCAAGGCCAGTATCCTGTTTCCAACAGTGGCCAATCCAGGTCACAAGTACCTAGCAGTTTCCCCAAAAGACACAGGTTCCACAATGCTTGTACTGGGTCAAGCACTGATATCCTGGGTCCCTTCTTAATAATGGTTTATGGACCTTTCCTCCAGGAACTTGTCCAAACCTTTTTTAAACCCAGCTACATTAACAGCCTTTACTACATCCTCTGGTAACAAATTCCAGAGTTTGATTACACGTTGAGTGAAAAAATATTTTCTTTTATTAGTCTTAAATAGTTTACCCTGTAGCTTCATTGCATGTCCCCTAGTCTTTCTATATTCTGATAACGTAAACAATCGATCTACGTTTACCTGTTCCACTCCGTTCATTAATTTATAGACTTCTATCATATCTCCCCTCAGCCGTCTCTTTTCCAGGTTAAAGAGCCCTAACCTTTTTAGCCTTTCTTCATAGGAGTATCCTTCCATCCCCTTCACCATTTTGGTGGCTCTTCTCTGAACTTTTTCTAAAATCGCTATATCCTTTTTAAGATACGGTGATGAGAATTGCACACAATATTCAAGGTGCGGTCTCACCATGGAACGATATAGAGGCATTATAATATCTTTTATTTTATTTTCCATTCCTTTCCTTATTATACCTAGCATTCTATTTGCTCTCTTGGCTGCCACTGCACACTGGGCCGAGGGTTTTAACATGGTATCCACAATGACGCCTAAATCTTTTTCCTGAGTGGTGGTTCCTAATGTGGAACCTTGCATCGTGTAACCATAGTTTGGGTTGTTCTTCCCTAGGCGCATAACCTTGCACTTGTCCACATTAAATTTCATCTGCCATTTTGATGCCCAGTCTTCTAATTTATCAAGATCCTCTTGCAATTTTCCACAATCCTCTTGGGTTTTAGCAACTTTAAATAGTTTTGTGTCATCTGCAAATTTGATAACCTCACTCGTTATTCCACTTTCCAGGTCATTTATGAATATGTCAAAAAGCAGCGGACCCAGCACAGATCCCTGGCGTACACCACTATTCACCTTTCTCCATTGGGAAAATTGGCCATTTAGCCCCACCCTCTGCTTTCTATCTCTTAACCAGTTCCTGATCCACAGTAGTACACTGCCTCCTATCCCATGACTCTTTAGTTTTGCCAAAAGTCTCTGATGAGGGACCTTGTCAAAGGCTTTCTGAAAGTCCAGATACACTATATCAACCGACTCACCTTTGTCCACCTGTTTATTCACTCCTTCAAAAAAACATAACAGATTAGTAAGACAAGATCTTCCTTGTCTAAAGCCATGTTTGGCTGTCTCCCATTAGGTCATGACTATCTACATGCTGAGTAATTTTATTCTTTATAATGGTTTCTACCATTTTTCCCGGTACTGATGTCAGGCTCACCGGTCTGTAGTTTCCTGGATCACCCCTGGAACCCTTTTTAAAAATTGGTGTTACATTGGCGATCCTCCAATCTTCAGGTATTAGAGATGATTTTAATGATAGTTCACAGATTACTAATAGCAGGTCTGCAATCTCATATTTCAGTTCTTTCAACACCCTTGGATGTATACCATCTGGCCCAGGTGATTTTCTACTCTTCAGTTTATCTAATAGTTGTAATACATCTTCCCGATGTATCGATATTTCCTTCAATTCTTCCGCACCTTTAAATACCACTTCAGTCTTGGGTAACATCCCTACATCTTCCTCAGTAAAGACCGAAGCAAAGAATTCATTCAGTTTCTCCGCTATCGCCTTGTCGCCTCTCAGTGCTCCTTTAACCCCTTTATCATCTAATGGACCAACTGACTCTCTCACAGGTTTTTTGCTACGAATGTACTTGAAAAGGTCTTTATTTCGTGTTTTTGCTTCTGCAGCAAGCTTCCTCTCAAATTCTCCCTTTGCCTGCCTTATCAATGTCTTGCATTTGACTTGCCAGTGCTTGTGCTGTTTCCAGGTTTCGTCGTTTGGCTCTTTTTTCCATTTCCTGAAAGATGCTTTTTTTGGCAAAAGCCTCTCTGACCTCACCTTTAAACCATGCTGGAAGTTTTTTGGACTTCCTTCCACTTTTCTTAAAGCGTGGAATACAGCTGGTCTGGGCTTCCAAGATAGTATTTTTCAACACCACCCAAGCTTGATGTACGTCTTTAACCTTTGCAACTGCTCCTTTTAGTTTTTTCTTAACTGTTTTCCTCATTTTATCATAGTCTCCCTTTCGAAAGTTAGAAGGTAGTACTGTGGATTTCCTTACTATCCCTCCTCCACTTATTAAATCAAAGGCGATCATGCTATGATCACTATTGCCAAGTGGCCCCCAACACCCTTATCTCTTGCACTAGATCTGGTGTTCCAGTAAGGACTAAGTCTAATATGGCTTCCCCTCTGGTTGGTTCATGAACCAGCTGCTCCAAGAAGCAGTCATTTATTTCATCTAGGAACTTTATCTCCCTAGCATGTCCTGACGTGACACTAACCCAGTCGATACCGGGGTAATTGAAATCACCCATTATTATTACTGCGCTGTAATCTTTGTTAGCTTCCTTGATTTCTTTGAGCATTTCATCATCCATTTGGTCATTCTGGCCAGGCGCTCGATAGTACACCCCCACTGCCATCGCCTTCCCCCTTTTACATGGAATTTCAATCCATATAGATTCTACAGCAAATTTTGTTTCCTGCAAAACTTTAATCCTTTCTGACTCAATGTCCTCTCTAACATAGATAGCAACCCCTCCACCAATTTGATCAGCTCTATCATTACGATATAGTTTGTACCCAGGTATATCAGTGTCCCACTGGTTGTCCTCCTTCCACCATGTCTGATATTCCAATCATATCTAACCTTTCATTTAGTGCTATATATTCTAACTCTCCCATCTTATTTTTTAGACTTCTAGCATTTGCATACAAGCATTTTAGAGATTGTATGTTATTCATATTAATTTGGCAATTGTTAGACATGGGTAATTTGGGATCTTTAAGCTGTGTCTGCTCCATACTTGAGGGCATTTGGGCTACTTTACTCTTTTGTGGAACCTCTCTGCTTTTGGTAGTATCCTTCAAGGATACATTCTTCCGAACCATCTGCTCTTGGGCGACTGTCAGCTTTCCCCTAATATCTAGTTTAAAAGCTGCTCTCTCTCCTTTTTAAAGGTTAATGCCAGCAGCCTGGTTCCATCCCGGTTAAGGTGAAGCCCATCCCTTCGGAAGAGCCCCTCCTTTCCCCAGAATGTTCCCCAGTTCCTAACAAATCCAAAACCCTCATCTCTGCACCATTGTCTCATCCACGCATTGAGACTCTGGAGCTCTGCTTGCCTTTTGGGTCCTGCGCGTGGAACAGGAAGCATTTCGGAGAATGCAACCCTGGAAGTTCTGGATTTCAGCTTCCTACCTAAAAGCCTAAATTTTGCCTCCAGAACCTCCCTACCACATTTTCCTATGTCATTGGTACCAACATGTACCAAGACAGCAGACTCCTCCCCAGCACTATCTAAGACCTTATCATATCCCTGGACCTCCTGGACGCATATACACACGTCCCCATACACAAGGATCACAGGCAGTACCGACACTTCCAGTACAAAGTCCTCCCGTTCAGCCTATCTCCCGCGCCACGGGTGTTTATGAAGTGTGTGGCGGTGGCAGCCACACACCTTCGCAAACAAGGAATCTGTGTTTTCCCTTATCTGGACGACTGGCTTATTTCTGCCCCCTCCTCGAGGGAGGCCAAGCGCGCAATTCAAACATTCCTGGGGTTTCTGGTGAATTACCCAAAATCGCACCTCCACCCCTCACAGCAGCTGGAGTTTATTGGAGCGTTAATAGACACTTTCCGCTCAAAGGCTTTCCTTCCCCGGCCGAGAATGAACACCATCAAAGTCCTAGCACACCTCGTGCGATCAAGACGGTCCTCTACGGCAGGGGTACTCCTTCGCCTCCTAGGGCACATGGCGTTGGCCACCCAGACAGTATCCCTAGCGAAGCTCCACATGCGCTGCCTCCAGTGGCACCTACGGGCTCACTGGTCCCAACACTCACAGTCCCTGGAGACCACCATCCCTCTAGACAAAACAGTGATCTCTTCCCTCCTTTGGTGGACCTACGAAAAGAACCTAACATGCGGGAGACCCCTCTCCCAACCGGCACACCAACTGACCATCACCACCGATGCCTCGCCAGTCAGCTGGGGGGCACACTGTCTCCACCTTTGGATGCAGGGAGCCTGGTCACTGCTGGAGTGGCAGTGCCACATAAACCTCCTCGAGCTCAGAGTCATGAGGTATGCGCTGGCGACCTTCCAGAGCATGATCACTGGCAAAACAGTCCTGCTGCAAACGGACAATCAAGTGGCCATGTTCTACATCAACAAACAAGATGGGACTGGATCACAAACCCTTTGCAGAGAAGCCCTTCGGATCTGGGCCTTCGCGACTTCATATCGCTGCACCCTCCAGGTCTCCTACCTCCCCGGTCTACAGAACAAGCTGGCCGACAGACTGAGTCGGCAGCTCTACCCCCACGAGTGGGCCCTCAAGCCTCAGGTGGCCCACTCTCTCTTTCAGAACTGGGGTCCCCTGACAGTTGACCTCTTTGCCACGGAGAAAAACACAAAATGCAGAACCTTTTGCTCGAAATGCCCCTCTGCTCGAAGCCACGCAGCAAATGCATTCGCCACATCATGGGGGGAGTGGTCTCTAGTATACGCCTTTCCCCCCATTCCTCTGATTTCCAGGACCATCCAGCGAATCATCTCCGACAGAGCGCAAGCCATCCTGATAGTCCCATACTGGCCTCGTCAAGGATGGTTCCCGCTTCTCCACTGGATAGCAGTGTGCCCCCCAATCCGGCTCCCTCTGGTGCCGGACCTGCTCTCACAGGACGATGGGAACACCCTCCACCCCAATCTTTGGACCCTTCCTCTAACAGCCTGGAAGCTGAGTGGATAGCCCTGTCCCCCTTCCACCTCCCGCATGAGGTCGAACAGGTGGTCCTCGCAACACGCCAGCCATCGACTAGAAAATCTTACAGGCTCAAGTGGCGGCGCTTCACCTCCTGGTCCTCTTCTCAAGGGCTGGACCCCTTCTCTTGTCCCATATGGCCCTCCTGCAGTTCCTAACCTCCCTGTCCCAACAAGGCCTGCAGATGCAATCCATCCGGGTCCACCTGGCAGCCATCGCGGCCTTCCACGAACGCCCAGAGGACGGGCTCCATCGCGCAGCTGCCCATCGTCGCCTGCTTTATGAAGGGTCTCACCAACCTTCACCCTCCTATCAGGAAGCCAGTGCCATACTGGGACCTCAACGCGGTTCTCAACCAGCTTACCCTACCTCCCTTTGAACCCATGCAATCAGCTGATATCAAGCTCGTCTTCTGCAAAACACTATTCCTGGTGGCCATCATCTCGGCCTGGCGGATCAGCAAACTACAAGCGCTAGTGGCACACTCACCGTACACGCAGCTCTCCGAGGACCGAGCTTCCCTCCGGACGCATCCGAGATTTGTTCTGAAGGTGGCTTCCGCCTTCCACATTAACCAGACTATCGAGCTCCTCACCTTCCACCCGGAACCCCATACTTCCCCTGAGGAAGATTGTTTGCACAAACTTGACTTTGTCCGTGCCTTGCGCTTTTACTTTCTCCGGACGGCCACACAAAGGCAAAGCATGCAACTCTTTGTGTCCTATGACCAGAACAAACCAGGCTGCCCGGTTACCAAGCGCACCCTTTCCCTCTGGATTTCTGCATGCATCTCCTTCTGCCTGAACCAAGCTGGCACCGGACCCTTGCCGCCAGCGAACGCCCACCAGCTGAGGGCACTCGCAACTTCTATTGCCAACCTACGAGCCGTACTGGTGGCTGACATTTGCAAAGCAGCTAACTGGTCCTCCATCCAGACTTTCCAAAGACACTACTGCCTTGACTTGCAGGCAGGCTCTTTCGGGAGGGCGGTTCTGGCAGCCACCAGCACCCCTACTGAGCCGTGAACTTGATACTAGGTGCACCTTAACTTGCTGATCGCTCAGAGAGGATCACGTGATTTGCACATGCAGTGAACAATTTGCACATGTTAGTGTAAGACATCGATGATTGCACATGTTACTGTTGGATTGCACATGTTCCTATATGTATTTGCACTGTTACTGCCTGATTGCACATGTTCACTGATTTACACAAGTTGCCTGGTCTGTTGACCGACGGGATTAAAGCCATGTTTTCAATCCACTCTGTGTGATATCTCCTGTACCTTTCCTGCCAGGGCCCCTTCCACCTCAGCCTTCACAGCTAGGGAGTCACCTGGTGTGGATGACTTCATCCTGCTTGTCCTAGGAGAAATCGGGGTTACTTACCTGTAACAGGAGTGCTCTGTGGACAGCAGGATAAGTCATCCACACTTCCCCACCCTCCTCCCCTGTAAGGGACCCTGCTCAGGTCCTGGCCCTATTGCCCCTAGCACCTGGCTCAGCTCGGGACACAGTGGCTGGCTAGGTGCAGGCCTAGGGGTAGGGCCAGTTGGAACATGCTCAGAAGGAAAACACCTTCTGGGCTAGAGAGAGACTACTTCCGTCTTCGGCGCCGTCGGATGACGTCACCTGGTGTGGATGACTTATCCTGCTGTCCACGGAGAACTCCTGTTATAGGTAAGTAATCCCGATTTCTGTTAAAGTTGAGCCAGGCAGTGCGTTGAGGGTAAACAAGAGCATTTCCTGTCTTGCGCGAGGCAGGAAATGCTCCCGACACCCAGCGCGCCACCAGGCTCAACTTTAACAGAGTTGCAGGAAAGAAGGGAAATGCTGTTCTTTCTTGCCGCTCTGCAGATCCGGGACACCAGGCTTCAGGCCGGCCAGGCAAGTGCGGAGCCTCCTGGAAGGGAAGGGGAGGGGAGGGGGGGGGGCTAGGACTGGAAATGGGCTAATTAGCAAGGCTAGGACTGGTAATGGGCTGATAGGGGAGGGGGCTAGAACTGGTGATGTGCTGATTAGGGGATATGAGCACTGGTAATGGACTGAGGGGGAACTAGCACTGGAAATGGGCAGATCAGAGGGGCTAGAACTGGAAATGGGCTGATTAGTGGGGGCCAGCGCTGGTAATGGGCTGAGGGGGGACTAGCACTGGAAATGGGCAGATCAGGGGAAGGCTAGGACTGGTAATGAGCCGATGGGAGGTTAGCACTGAAAATGAGCTGATGGGGGGGGGGCTTGAACTGGAAATGGGCTGATTGGGAAGAGGTTAGGACTGGAATGGGCTGATTGGGGGGGGCTAGGACTGATAATGGGCTTATCGGGGGGGTCAGGACTGGTAATGGGTGGGGGGCAAGCACTGGATATGGGCTCATCGGGGGGGGGGCTAGCACTGGAAATAAGCTACGTTTGGAAATGGGGCTGATTTGGGGGGGCTAGGACTGGTAGTGGGTTGATGGGGGGTTTAGAACTGAAAATGGACTGATGAGATGGCTGGGACTGGAAATGGGCTGATGGGGGGGGGCTAGGAATGGAAATGGGCTGATGGGGGAGGAGAGAGCTGCTGGCCTTGGAAGAAGACTGGGGCTAGGGCTACAAATGGGCTGATGTGGGGGGATGGGAGAATGGGACTGGAAGGGAGTGGATGCTGAGAGGGACTGCCAGGGAAAGGAGGGGGCAGGAAGGAAGCTGGCACAGGAAGGTGGGGGGAGGAGTTTGGAAGGGAGCTGATATGGGGGAGGAGAGGGCTGGAAGGGAGCTGATACCTGAGGTTGGTATTGGAGGGGGACTGGATGGGTGATGACACTAGGGGAGGGAGGAGGGGAATGGAAGGGAGCTGACAACTGGGGATGGTTCTGGAGGGGGACTGTAAGGGAGGGTGGGACTGGAGGGAGCTGACATATGGGGATGGGACTGGTAGGTGGCTGGGTAATGGGGAGAACACTGGAAGGGGGGCCACTGGAGCTGGAAGGGAGCTGACACGTGGGGATGGCACTGGAAGGGGGATGGACAGAGGGTAGGGTGACTGGAAGGGAGCTGATGGGGAGGAGGGGTGGCACTGGGAGGAAGTGAGCTGATACCTGTGATGGTATTTGGACTAGAAGGGGCTGAACAGTGGGGAAGGAGGGGGACTGGAAGGGAATGGACACTAGTGATAGTTATGGGAATGCAAGGGGGTTGACATTGGAAGGTACTGGGAGGGGAGGACTGGGAAGGGTTACTGGGACTGGAAATAGACAGATGGAAGGAAGTGAAGAAAAAACAAAAAAGAGATAACAAATGGCAGATGGGCTATAGACCATAGAAAGAGAGCTAAGAGAAGACATGAAATCAAAAGCCTCAGATTGGGACCAGCATGATTAGAGAATAAAATAGTCAAACAACAAAGGTAGAAAAAATAATTTTATTTTCATTTTAGTGACTGGACTTTGCTCTATCTTTATATTTTACACAGAATGGGGAAATGCATCTCTTATTTATCTGCATGCGGAGTCTGGCTTCTTGGGGTTTTAGTTTAATTTTTGTCTACATATTTTTATTTTTACTTTAGGCTGTAGTCACTTATTCTGTACTTGGTGAGGGTTTGTGTTCTGAGTGTGTGACTGAGGCCAGGTGCTCTGTTCATATTCATATTCATTTATTTGATTGACCGCCCTTCATGGATAGGCAGAGCGGTTTACAATAAAAGTATAAACAGAGTGGCACAAGCCAGAAAATTGGAAAGGAAGTTACAATTGAAATAGAAAAAGAGATAGAGACATGAGTAATTAGGGCAGAGGGAGGGACGGCGGGTCAGGGCTAGGGAGGGTTTGTACATAGGGATCTGTACTGTAGTAATTTAACTTGTTCAGCTTTTCAAACAAGTGTATAAATATTCTAGGGCCCGCTGCAGTATTTATAGTGCTGCTTTTTTTCTGTGTAGGCCCCTTATATGAGTTTTGGAAGTTTATGCTGGTAATGGTATGGTAATTTTGGCCTTGTGGGAGGTGTTGTGTTGGGGGTCACAAAGTCCCTCTTGTTTTCAGAGGATAGGAAGTGCTGTGTTGGGGTGCCAAGTCGCTCTTGTTTTGTGGGAGTGGGAGATGCTGTATGGGTGCTGTTGAGCCCCTCTTGTTTGGCATATTCCTGATCGTCCCTCCAGTCTAGTCCTGAACCTCTGGGTTAAGCACCTCCTCCCGCAGCCTTGGAGACTTAGCACGTCACTCTTTTGGTGACTTCTGTACAAATAGGCCAGAATCCGCCTCCTTTCTCCAGTAAGCTCAGTCTCCAAAGCAGCTGGAGGAGTATTGACCCTAGGGGGTTCAGGACTCACAGGAGTAATAAATAAGGAGAGATGGATTTTAAGAAAGGTTTAGGTTGAGTTGTTAGTTTAAAAAAAAAGGGGGGGGTCTGCAATTTGGTTGGGCAGTTTGAGGAAGGCAGCTCCGGCCTGCGCGGGAGCTTTGGGCTGCAGGGGCTGCCTTGTCTCTCCCCCTTCCTCCCCACCTCCTACACCGAAGAGGCCTCTCCAGGTCTGCTGGAAGGTTGGTAGTGCCGTCCGGGCTAGCGTGATGGAGGAGGAGTCCGGCTCCCGAACCCACCATGTGGGTGAGGAGTCCGGGAGCGAAGACTGCGGTGAAGAGTGGAGAGCGTGCGGCTGCCAGGGATCGCATCAGCGATTCGGAGGGCGCCGTCACAGACGGCGGCTCACTCTCACTGGCTCCTTTGCTATTGCCAGAGTGCTCTTCTCGATGCTCCTGCCGGGGATAGGCAGGGCGCGAAAGAATTGAGCAGGGGAAGTTCCTGGTGAAGGGGACTCTGGAGGTAAGGCTGTGCTAGCGGCACGAACATAGGCTGTCAGCCGGGCGTCGCGCAGGTAGTTGTTGCAGGCCCGATTAGGCTGCGGCCATGCAGAAAACCGGGGGAAACGTCTCAGTAGAGCAGATTCTGTCTTCGGGGGATTTTTTTGCTGTGGGTGACAGGAACTGGGGTAGAGTTTGTGGTTAACAACTCCTGGTGTTGATTATTTAAAAAAAAAAAAAAGGGTACCACAAGAACAGATATAAAAAGAGCGGTTTCTGTCTTGGAGGCAGTGCTCGGGGGCTACCTGGCAAGCATGCCTTCTAAACTCTTGTGTTTATTATGTGGGGCAAAGAAAGGATCTCTGTCTGAGGCCGGGGTGTGCGCAAGAAGCAGCCTCGACGGAGATAGATATGGGGGAGGGAGGCATGAGCCAGAAGAGTCAGCCTGCTGGTCCTCCTGTCCCGGTTTCTTCTCCAGGTATCCCCCTGGAGCTGGGGGTGGGACAGTCATCGGCGCCAGACGTTCCCTCTTCCCCTGCCCTAATGCAGGGTGGATTGGCAGCGATTTTTTTCACAGGATTTTGTAAAACTGATACAACAAGCCCTCGGAAGGGGGGGGGGCAAGGCCTAATGGGGACAGCAGGAGGAGAACTAGGGGGAAAACGACCAGGGCCCCAGCTGAGCGCGGGAGTAGACAGCATCCCTGCCAAGAAGCCGAGACTGCTGGGTGACATGACGGAGCAGTCCGTAGACCTGGAGGAGCAGTCTGACAATTTGGATGAGTTAGAATTAGAAGAGAAGTTGGAGGAAGGTGAGCTCACTGAGTAGGAGGACCAGGCACGAATGGTGAGAGTGTTTTGGCGGGAAGTGTTGCCGGCGCTTATCACTGAGACGCTGAAGGTGTTTAACATGCAGGTGGCGGGTCCGGCTGAGAATTCTACGTTAGAGGACCCACTATTGCAAGCAGTTTGCAAGTCCCAGAAGGTTTTCCCAATGCATAGAATATTTAGGGAAATGATTCAGGAGGAGTAGGACATGCCAGAGTCCGGAATGAAGGGGTTGCGAGGGATGGCTCGCCTTTATCCTTTGGCGGACCAGGATAAGGAGCTGTTTAAATCCCCTAGTCGATGCGGCGGTGGCGGCTGTCACCAAAAAGACGACTATACCAGTGGAAGGTAGTGCAGCCCTCAAGGATGCCCAGGACAGGCGGTTGGACACGTTGCTGAAGCAGGTGTTTGATGTCAATGCCCTTTCCATGCAGGCTTCTATTTGTGGAGCATGGGTGGCAAGGGCCTGTCTTCGGTGGTGCCAGAGGATTGGTAGAACACAGCTAGAGGGCATGGCCGAGGAGACAGCCTGGATGGAGAAGGGGACTGCTTATTTGGCGGATCTCCAATATGACCTTATTCGGGGCCTCTCTCGGAGTATGGCGTCGGTGATAGCAGCGCGGAGGGTTCTGTGGCTCCGTAACTGGGCTGCGGATGGGTCTTCAAAGGCAAGGCTGAGTAAGCTCCCCTTTAGGGGCAGGCTTCTGTTTGGAGAAGATTTGGATAAGTTGGTGAAGGATCTGGCAGAATCTAAACGCGGTAGGCAACTGGAGGATAAGCAGAAGCCCGGACGGACCTTGGCGACGGCGAAGTCGCAGCAGAGGGCGTTCCGGCATTTTCACTCACCAAGGTTGGGTCAGTTTCAGCGGGGGCGTTCGTCCTACAGGTCCCAGGGGTTTCGAGGGTTCAGAGGAGCAGGAAGGGGGTTCGGAGCTTCCTCACCCTCTACCTTCAAGAAGCCACAATGAAGTGAGGGGGATCCAGGTGGGATTGATACCCATAGGAGGTCGTTTGAGGGAGTTCTATCCCGCCTGGATCCAAGTTACGTCAGACCAGTGGGTGTTGGAGATCATTCGCAATGGGTATGCTCTGGAGTTCCGGCGCCCGGTGGTCAACGCCTTTGTTCGGTCTCCCTGCAGGGTCCAGTCGAAGCGGCTGGCGGTGCGAGAAATGCTAGACAGGCTTCTGGGGCTCAGGGCAGTGGTGCTGGTGCCGGCAGACCAGTGCGGTTGCGGTCAGTACTCCATATACTTTGTGGTGCCAAAGAAGGACGGAGCCTTTCGGCCAATTCTAGATCTCAAAAGGGTAAAACAGGTGTCTCAGGGTGTCATTTTCGGATGGAGACCCTGAGGTCGGTCATAGTAGCGGTAAGACAGGGGGAGTTTCTCACGTTCCTCGATCTGACGGAAGCCTATCTTCACATACCCATTCGCAGGGAGCAGCAGCGGTTCCTGCGCTTTGCAGTCCCTATGGGCCTTTTTCAGTTCCAGGCGTTGCCCTTTGGGCTGGCAACGGCACCGCGAACCATCACCAAGGTCATGGTGGTAGTGGCGGCAGCTTTGCGAAAGGAAGGAGTGTTGGTGCATCCATACCTGGATGATTGGTTGATCAGGGCAAAGTCGAGAGAAAGCTACGCGCCGAGTGGTCCAGTTTCTGCAGCGTCTAGGATGGGTGGTAAATGCAGAAAAGAGCAAACTAGAGCCCTCACAGGAGTTGGAGTATTTGGGAGCCCGCTTCGACACCAGAGCAGGGAAGGTCTTTCTTCCGCTCCTCAGAGGGGGACTCCCACGACATGGCACTATCTGCAGCTCCTAGGGAAGATGGCAGTGACTCTCTAGGTGGTGCCATGGGCCAGAGCCCACATGAGGCCGCTACAGAGGGCCTTGCTCAGGAGATGGTCACATCAGTCAGATCAGTTGTCTCGGCGGTCGCCTTGTCCGCAGGAGACGCGGGAGGCCCTTCAGTGGTGGCTTGAGCCAGGCAGTCTGCAGAGGGGGATGCCCTTAGAAACACCAAATTGGAAGCCACTGACAACGGATGCCAGTCTGTTCGGTTGGGGGGCCCACTTCGAAGGGCAGTTCGCACAGGGCCAGTGGACCGATACAGAAAAGCAGTGGTCCGTCAACAGATTGGAGCTGAGAGCAGTAAAGTTAGCGATGTGGGCCTTGCAGCACAGGCTGCAGGGAAAAGCGATCAGAGTACTGTCCGACAAAGCCACAGCGGTAGCCTATATCAATCGCCAGGGAGGCACCAGCAGTGTATCTCCAACGTTCCAGTCAACGAAGGCCGCAAGGTTTTACAGCAGAAGACGAGAAAGGAAGTTGGAAGGCTTGGATGCCTTGATGCAGGTTTGGCCGGAGGAACAACTGCTGTATGTGTTCCCACCCTGGGTTTTAATAGGACGGGTGCTACAGCGGATAGAGCGTCACAAGGGTCAGGTCATCCTAATTGCTCCAGATTGGCCTTGAAGGCCGTGGTATGCAGATTTGATGCGGCTCCTGGTGGGGCGGCCATGGCGGCTGCTGGACAGAGGGGATCTGTTGGTGCAGGGGCCGTTGAATATGCCTCAGGTGGATCGATTCTCGCTTTCGGCTTGGCTCTTGAAAGGGCAAGGTTGAAGGCTAAGGGTTATTCATCGCAGGTCATTTCTACCCTTCTGAGGTCCAGGTGTCACTCTACCTCGGTGGCGTATGTTAGGGTATGGCGGCTCTTTGAGGCGTGATGTGAGCAAAAGGGTGCGCCGGCATTAAAGACGTCGGTCCCACAAGTTCTGTCCTTTTTGCAAGACGGTTTTGATAAGGGCTTGGCGGCCGCCTCCCTACGAGTTCAGCTAGCAGCACTGGCTTATTATAGGGGTAAGGTCCGAGGAATGAGTTTGGGTGCTGCCGTGGGATCGTAATTTGGTTTTTGAGGCTCTGGTGCAGGAGCCGTTTGAGCCTTTGAGGGCAGCTACGTTAAAGGATCTCACCCTCAAAGTGGTCTTTTTGGTAGCAATTTGTTCAGCTAGAAGGATTTCGGAGTTGCAGGCTTTGTCATGTAGAGAACTTTTTCTGTCCTTTCAGGGACAGAAGGTAGTCTTGCAGACGGTGCCCTCCTTTTTGCCTAAGGTAGTGTCAGCATTCCATTTGAATCAGGTAGTGGTGTTGCCCATTTTCGATCTCGAGGGCAGAGAGGGGCCAGGAGGTCGGCTGCATCGGTTGGATATAGGGCGTGTATTGTGAAAATATTTGCAGAGAACGGCTCCTTTCTGCAAGTCAGAGAGGTTGTTTGTGTTGTTTGGTGGACCAAGGCAAGGAGAAGGGCGTCAAAGTCTTCTATTGCTCGGTGGTTGAAGGAGACTATTGCATCGGCTTATCTGTTAAAAGGGAAGTTAGTTCCGGTGGGCCTGAGAGCCCATTCAACAAGGGCGCAGGCGGCTTCATGGGCGGAGTTCAGCCTAGTTCCGGTGGTAGAGATTTGTAAGGTGGCAACGTGATCTTCGCTTCATTCTTTTGTGAAACATTACTGGTTGGATGTTCAAGCGCAAAGGGATTCTTGTTTCAGATTGGCCGTGCTTCAGGCTGGTCTAGCAGGTTCCTCCCGGTGATTGTTTATTTCATTGCTCTGTTACGTCCCCAGAGGTTCAGGACTAGACTGGAGGGACGATCAGGAAGATGAAATTAGACTTACCTGCTAATTGTAGTTCCTGGAGGAACTCCAGTCTAGTTCTGTATCCCTCCCTGGTGTGCATCTGTATCAGTGGCCTGAAGCAGCAGATGGTAGGAGTAAGCGGTCAAAGTGGACACAGAGGTGTATGGTTCAGGAGAGGAGGTGACTGGTGCGATTGAAGGGGGTTTTTGTTCATCCTTGGGGGGTTCTCAAAACAGGATGAGGTTAGCCCCAGCAGCACAAAAGAATGGGCCTATTACAGAATAGGCTGGTTGCACGAGTTTCTCGGCTGAGGAGCTCCTACAGAGTTTGTTGTACAGTGTTAGTTGCTATGTTTGTTAACTACTTTATTGTTCTTGTGAGTCTGCTTTGTCAATACTGGAGAAAGGAGGCGGATCCTGGCCTATTTGTACAGAAGTCACCAAAAGAGTGACATGCTGAGTCTCCAAGGCTGCTGGAGGAGGTGCTTAACCCAGAGGTTCAGGACTAGACTGGAGTTCCTCCAGGAACTACAATTAGCAGGTAAGTCTAGTTTAGCAGCATGTTTCCTAGGCTCTGCACTGGTAACATATGAACATAAGAAATGCTATACTGGGTCAGAGTAAGATTCATCAAGCCCAGTATCCTGTTTCCAACAGTGACCAATCGAGGCCACAAGTGTCTGGCAGGTTCCCAAAAAGCCACACAGATTACACAATGCTTGTCCCAGGACAAACAGTGGATTTCCCAGCTCCTCTTTAATAATAACAGTTTGTAGACCTTTCCTCCAGGAACTTATCCAAACCTTTTTTAAACTCAACTACGCCAACAGCTTTTACTGCTTCCTCTGGTAACTAATTCCAGAGTGTGATTACGCAGGGTTGTAGGCTAACCGCAGGGAGGCAGTTATATCCCCCTGCAGTTACATTTCAGTGTGGCAAAATAGCTGCCAATGCAACTAAGACTATCCACTGAAGTGGCATTAATTGCACTCACACTACTTGCGCTGAATCATGTTAGGCATTTGCATTGTTGGCAAAAACTGTGTGTGAGAGTTCTTTCTCTCGCCTCACTCTACAGTAAAGTATAATTTTGGGAAAGAAATCCTGTACACCTAACAGTAATGGGTAAAAGCATTTTTTTACTACATATGTCTGTTTTTAGTTTGTACTAATATATTCCCTACTTGGTGAAAATCTCTCTCTGTTCTGCATATGTGTGACTGAGGCTACATGTTCTGTTAGCATGGAGTTTTTATGTAGGGAGTTGTAGTAATCTGGCTTGTTCGGTTTTCTGAATAGGAATATGGATGTTCTAGGTCCCACTACAATATTTATGGTGCTGCCCTTTTCTGGGTACACTCCATGTTGTGTGAGTTTTGGCAGTTAGTGCTGTTATGGAATAGTAGATTTGTTCTGTGGGTCCTGTACTCTGGGTTCTTGGTGAGGTCAACTGTAGGGTGTTGCTTGGGGGGGGGGGGGGGGGGTACTGGAATATGTAGTGTTTTTGAGATTTGCAGTTTTGCGTTCTTTATGCTGCCAGACTGAAATTTAAAATATTTTGTCAGTTCAGATTCAAGGAAATTTCAAATTTTCAGGGAATGTCTGTTTACTTTCGTTTAGTAGCCTGATAGCTTCACCGCTGCTGAGTTCTGGACTTTTCCAGCTCTAGCACAATCCAATCCAGGGTCTGAATTCATGACTACCAGGATTAGTTTCTCATTTTATATCTCCCCTCCTCATCA
Organism: Ichthyophis bannanicus; assembly: GCA_033557465.1. Lineage (NCBI taxonomy): Eukaryota > Metazoa > Chordata > Amphibia > Gymnophiona > Ichthyophiidae > Ichthyophis > Ichthyophis bannanicus. The sequence continues at coordinate 234,864,620 of CM066042.1, forward strand.
ATAAATCTGATGTGCAGATACTTATAATGGCTTGATTGGGGGGGGGGCTGTGTTAGTGACTTTTCATTAATCAAATTTCATGTTTTATTATTATGCTTGTTTTATTGTAACATTGTTTTACTAAATTGCATGTGTATGTTTAGACGCCACCTAGGATTTTAGATGGGTGGCTTATACATTTTAAAATAAATTATACTAAATTTATGCAAATGATGCTGCAGTGAGTCTCTGCACATGGCCCTGCATTACCCTAATGCCGTCTGTGGGGGAAAGTAGACAGGAGGGTGCACTGGGAGACAGAGGAAAGCAGAAACCTCAGATTGGGACCTACATGATCAGAGAATAAAATGGTCAGACAACAAAGTTAGAAGAGAATTTTATTTTCAGTTTAATGGTGCTCTCTTTATATTTTATACAGTTCATGGAAATGCATCTCTTTCTGTTTCTCTGGTGATTGCATTGTATGTAGAATCTGATTCTTGGGGTTGCAGTTTAATTTTTATCTACATATGTTTATTTTTAGGCTACGGTCACTTATTCTGTTCTTGGTGAGGGTCTGTGTTTTGAGTGTGTGACCAAGACCAGGTGTTCTGTTAACATAGAGTTTGTATGTAGGGATCTGTACTGTAGGGATCTGAATTATTCAGCTTTCCAAATAGGTGCTTGGATGTTCCAGGACCCACTGTAGTTTTTACAGTAAAGCTTTGTTTGGATGGCCGCCTTATGTGAGTTTTGGAAGTTGGTGCTGATATGTTATGGTATGGTATGGTAGATTTGCTTTGTAGATACTCAGTGACTTTGTTATAGGGTTTTGTATTAGTTCATTATATGCCTTGTACTGGAGAATGTTTATGTTATTGTTAGCGAGATGACCAGAATAAGATTTTTTTTAAAAGATATTGAGTTCTGTGGGTGAAAATCCTGGTTCTGCTCTGCACCCACTGTTGAGGAAGGGTGGGGGGGGGGGGGGGTTCTGTGGATGCAAAATATATGTTCAAAAAGAAAAAGCAAGAGCCGTAACACAGTTTATAACAAAATAAAAATGACTTATAATTTAATTTTATAAACTGTGCTGTGGTTCTCACTCTTTCTTTTAGTTCCTTGGTGTACAAACATCTTGCATTTCCTCCATATAATCTAATCAGTTTTTGGTTTGGTTCAGTAGCTGATTGGAGTTTTGAGAAAGACCCCCCCCCCCACACTATGGGGAGGGGGGCATCTCATCCCTTGCTTCAGGCAGCAGATTGCCTTGAGCAGCCCATGATGCTAGAAATCATAAGAAAAGGAATAGAGAATAAAACTGAGGATATTATAACGCCTCTGTATTACTCCATGGTGATATTCATAGTGTGTGCAATTCTGGTTGACGTATTTTAGAAAGGATATAGCAGAAAAAGAAAACGTACAAAATTATAAAGTGGATGGAAGGACAGCCCTATGAGGAAATGATATAAACAAATGTGATACAAAAAATTATATTACATTGTAAAAAATAACATATTCCATCATCTACCACTCTGTAATATAATTTTGTATGTAATGACTTTCTGACTCCCTTTGTTGTATGCCTGCATCCTGGGAGGAGAGACTACGTGGCTAGTAACACGTAGCCTGCCACAGTTGTGGAAGTGCAAGAAGTGGAGACAGTATTAACCAATGAGTTACAGACATGCTGGAAGAGGGAGAGGACATATTGTAGTATGTAATGACTTTCTGACTCCCTTTGCTGTGTGTCTGCATCCTGGGAGGAGAGACTACGTGGCTATTAACACGTAGCCTGTCATGGGTGCTGTGATAAGGAAGCTTATCATAGCTCAGGTAGGAGCTATAGAAAAGATGATGTGACTCTGAACAAGCAACCTGTCAGTTCTGGTAGAAGCAAGAAAACAGAGTTTTCACATAAAAGACTACCAGTCCCAGAATGCACCAGGTTTCCAGCAGCCATGAGAGGGGCTGAAGTGAGAAAATGTGTGTGCAATCAAGAGAGCTATGAGGTAATCCCTAAGCACTCATCTCAAAGGGCAGGGCCTGATTCAAGACAGCTGCGCTGTGTTAGGGAGCAGCACACATTAGAACAGGATAAGAGTAGAGCTTATTCTTCAGGAAACAGTTTCAGCAACAGTTTCAAGAACAGCTTCAGGAAGAGATACAGAGGGGAGAGCTTCAGCAACGGCTACAAGCACCAGTATCACCTGGAGAAACAGAAGCCAAGCCAAGCAGATAGAGAGAGAAGGAAACTCTCTGGAAGGAAGAGAAGAAAGGCCATTGGAAGGTCTGGGAGATTCCAAGGCAGTACTCATACTGGGAGGTATTCTAAAAGCCAGCAGAGTCCATTGGACTGGATTCAGCCAGAGGAATGGAGTGGCAGAGATAGGAATCACCAGTGGCTACCTGGAAGAGAGAAGACTGCATGTGGAAGGGACTTGCAGACCAAGGCCAGAAGGTATGTGAGAGGAGATCCAGTGTCCAGGGATCAAGATTGGAAGGCTGGACATCAGAATTGGATTACATATTGGCCAGGCTATACAGAGAGGAATAATGATAGCAGGAGAGGCTCAGGTATGAACACTGATCCAGACCCTATCTATAATAGAGAATGGCAGCAAGGGAATAAGCATTCTCATGATAGTGCCTTAATGAAAGACTCGTCTGTGCCAATGTATGATAATGACCCTATGCTGATTGATACAGCAGATGAAAGTACAGTTTATATGGACTGTTCTCTATCTAAATGCTATTACTAGCTTTCTCTGAGCAAACACATCAGCCATCACAAAGAAACCTAACTTTGTTCTTTATTTCCACTGCAAACAGCTCTTAAAGCAGGATTTGGGCTCACACAGTAGCAGCCAGCCAGCTAAAGGCTTTCAGCTGGTCCATTGATAGTAATTAGGGCTGCACCTGATTGTGTGTGTGAGCAAGGGAGAATCACTGCTGAGATCGGCGTGGAAAATAAGCAGAAGTTAACCTAACCAGCAAAGTTTATTCTTTACTTTGTGCCTTTGTATTTGGTAATTACTTGCTAAGAAAACATTAGCTAATTGCCTGACAAGCTGAAGGTTGTTTTCTGGTTTACTTTGTGACTTTTTGTTATCCATTTAAACACTGCAAGCAAGTAACCTCATTTATAGTGCTATCAAGCATACATGTGCTGGGTGAATTAAACCCCATCAATAAAAGAAGTATTTTATTGATCTTACCACTTGGTTTCACAACTCAAATTATTGTCATCAGCTGTGTTTGGGAGTGAATGAACTACAATACCCACAATACCTTGCAAGAATCATATGAATATATGCATCGTCAAGATTGTGTAAGTTCTCACCCTAGGCAGCCGTCTGACAGTGCGGACATGCAAGAAGTGGAGTGAGTCAGTATTAAATGAGTTATAGACATGCTGGAAGAGAAAGAGGACATAGTGTACTATAAAAGAACTGTGAAACAGAGGATAAATGTGTCTGTTCAGTCAGGCACCATTCTTGCAAGAATGTAATTAAAGAAACCCTTTGCTTCACTGAGAAGTTTGTTATTGTGTAAAAAGCTATGTTTTATTACAGATTGAGCGCTTGTCCGGGATTGTATCATCGCTGGAGGAGACCACCACATCCAAGGACAGGGAGACACAGCCCATTGAGTTCAATGGCCTCGTGTATCGACGATGGGGGGCTCCAACAGTGTACTGACAGCAAAATCCCGAGACAATGATGGAAAAACTCAATGCAGACTCAGGGAAGCAGACCAGGTATTAAGCAGGCACAAATGCGTCAACCAGGTAACTCCGTGCACTGACCAAGGTAAGAAACAAGAATGTAAAGTATTACCTTGGTGATTGGGTATCAAGACAGATTGTTGTGTGTATGAGACGTGTCCTAGACACAAAGTGCGTGCGGAGTCTCAATCTGCAGTTCCGACACATCCGCGAGGAGTGCGGCCGGAGAGAGACAAAGTGAAAAGCACATTGGTGAAAGGAGTCTCGATGGGATTAGGAATTCTAAAGGAAACTCAATTAAGGACGGGGCTGGCAGTACAACTCCCGGGGACATTCCTCCAGATAGTCTATTAGGGAGGATATTGAAGTAAATGGCAGAGTAATGAGCACACTAAGAATAAGGATAAAGCAAAGAAGTGTTTTAAGAATTATGTTTTACATGGACAAAAAAAAAAAAAGCAGCATAAAGCCAGCTGCAGTCTTCTGGCTGAAATTTGGCACGGATGAAGGGTGGTTACGTCAAATCCTTAACTTATATGTAAACAGTGAAAAGATTAATTCAGCAAGTGTAAAAGAATTTGCTGCTGCCACAAGAAATAGCAGTGGTGCATCTAAACGGTCATTAAGCAGGGAAATCTTTTGAAGCCAGAGGAAATAAGTTAGCAGATGAAACTGCTAAGGGAGCTGCCTTAGAGGAAGATTTAACCACAGAAATAGTGAGTCAGGCAGTATGGGAATATACACAGTAGCCAAGCAAGTGTGTGAGAGGTGTATAACCTGTAAGAAAATAAACAAAAAAGTCCTTAGGAAACAACCGCAGGGAGGCAGAGATCCTGGTCTTCGTCCATTCTAAAGTATACAGGTTGATTTCACTGAGTTGCCCCTGGTTGGGCGGGTGAAGTACCTTTTGGTAATAGTGGACCATTTGACGGGATGGGTGAAGGCATATCCCATGGTAGCTGGCACAGCAATAGGAATAGCAAAAATAGTTTTGGAACAAATCATTCCAAGATATGGGATAATAAGTCACATTGACTCGGACTAGGGAAGTTATTTCACAGCCAAGATATTGCAAAACATAATGGAAACTCTGGGAGTATCCTGGGATTTCCATACTACATGGCATCCACCCTTCTCAGGGAGAGTTGAATGCATGAATCAGACTATAAAGAAGCAGCTAGCCAAATTTATGTTAGAAACAAAATTACCCTAGACTAAATGTTTGCCCTTAGCATTGTTAAGAATCCAAACAGCCCCTCGGAAAGATTTAGGATTGTCCCCCTACGAAATGTTATTCGGATTACCCTATATGGGACAATTAAAGGAACCTCCTCAGTTTGAAACCAAAGATAATTTTCTTAAAGAATATATATTTGGGCTGTTCTCTTCTTTATCTTTTCTCAGGAATAAAGGACTGTTGGCACAAACACCCCTGTTGGAGTTTGCAGTTCACAGACTCAAACCAGGACAGTGGGTCTTGATAAAATCCTGGAAGGAGTCCGAATTGCAACCAGACTGGGAGGGCCCATTCCAGGTCTTGCTAAGTACTGAGGCTGCTGTAAAAACTGCAGAAAAAGGTTAGACTCATTATACACAAATTAAAGGTCCGGTCAAAGCTCCTTCAGACGAACAATGGAAGGTCCAGGGAACTAATGACCCTCTGCGCCTGAAAATAACAAGGAAAAACAGAAGAACAGGAGAGTAATTGGTTAAAAAGGACTAATAAAAATTATAACATGGACAAAGAAAAGTGGATGGTGTTGATATGATGGGGGGGATCACTTTCTCTGTTATGGGGAATGACATGGGATGTAGGATGGGGAAAGGGATGGACAGATGAACAAATACGAACACAGACATGATGGGGAAGGGTGTACCCTAACATATTTACTGTAACTGTACAAGAGGGAGAGGGACCATTGAGCCTAGAATTTGATGCCTGCCAAGTGATAAGTTGTGATGGGGGATACTACGAAATGTTGTGGGGAAATAATCATAACTATATATGTCCAGAGACTGCCCAGATACTTGTGTATGGGATGCCCTGTTACGGTGGTCACAAGTTTGGTGGACCACCGAGGATGGAGTCTGGATCTCCCCAGAGGGGAAGAGGCACCCAGTTCAAAAGAAAATAACAATGATAAAGAAACACAGCATTCAGCAATGTAACCCAGGAAGTTGCAACCCCATCGTGGTCACCCTCTCTGGAAGGGATGACTCACTGGACAGGACCTATGGACTAGGAACAGACGTTAGTAGGCAAGATCCCCTGGGAAGATTGAAGATAAAAATACCCCTCAAGAATCAGAATCAGGTCTCCACACCATTGCCCAGCATATCCTTTGAACTTAATAAGGCAGTCAAGATAGTGGAGATTAAAGATTTGAGGGACACTCTAGAGGTGGAAACAGGTTATGGGGGTGTGAACGCCTGGGTGGAATGGGTTAAATATACCATAGGAAGTTTCAACCATAGCAATTGCTATGCATGTGCCTCTGGGAGACCCATTACACAGGATGTGCCCTTACCCTTGAGGTGGGATACAGATCCCGATGGAGTAGGATGCCTCATATCTCTGTATCAGGAAAAAACGGCTTGGGGAAATGAAAGTTGCAAGTCATTGAATTTGCTCTTTCCCCCTACAGACTTGAAGGAGGTAAAAGTTCCCCTCACATTTTCAGCAGTGTTTGGAAATTACTCCACCTGTCTCATCAGGCAGGGGAAGAACTACACGAGGGAAGTGGGGGAACTAAACACCTGCGTTCTAAGCTTAAACCTGACAGGGATGGAAGGAGAAGAGAAGAACTACTCCAACCTGGTAATCCCTAGGGCAGATCTGTGGTGTTACTGTGGAGGGTGGATGTTGAGATCAACAATGCCTACCGTATGGTCGGGAACATGTGCAATAGTTTAATTGGCAGTTTCTTTCACCTTGGCATTCACAGAACAGGACAAGCATCAAATACAAAGGAAAAGGAGTACCACCTTGGGAGCCTCATTTGATGACAGTATATATATATATATATATATATATATATATATATATATATATATATAGACTCAATAGCAATCCCTCGGGGAGTTCTGGATGAGTATAAAGCCTGAAACCAGATAACAGGGATTCAAATCCAGCTGCAATGGGTAATCACGATAAACAAAGATGTAGATTGGATAAATTATATATAACCAACAGCGGTTTATCAATTATACCCTGGATGCAATAAAGGGGATCACAGAACAATTGGACGCCACTAGCACAATGGGCTGGGAGAACCAAATGATTTTAGATATGATGGTGGCTGAAAAAGGGGGCGTGAGTGTGATGTTGGGGGGGGGGGGAAATGTTGTATGTTCATCTCCAATAACACGGCCCCTGATGGCACTATCACTAAAGCCCTGCGAGGACTAACTACCTTGACAGAGGAAATGGCAGAAAATTCAGGTACTGATACCTCTCACTGGATGGTTGGAGTATCTATATTTACCTCTGTACTTGTTGTAATCTGAGTATTAATTACGGCGGGGTATTGCATAATACCATGTATAGGAGGGCTAACTCAAAGATTGATAGAAACAGCAAGCACTAAACAAATGATTGTATCACCTCCAGTGCACAAGGATGCAATGTTATTAATGGACAATAAAGGGGAAGAGATAGAATGAGGAAGGATGTTATCTAAATTAGAAGCTTCCTATGGAACTGTAGAGTAAGTGTAAAAAGTAACAAGAAAACTCTAAAAAGAAAGAGGGAGGGGTTTGATATAAAAAAAATGCAATATGTTATTTTTACAATGTAATATAATTTTTGTATTCCACTCATCTACCACTCTGTAATATAATTTTGTATGTAATGACTTTCTGACTCCCTTTGCTGTATGTCTGCATCCTGGGAGGAGAGACTACATGGCTAGTAACACGTAACCTGCCACAGGTGCGGAAGTGCAAGAAATGGAGTGAGACAGTATTAACCAATGAGTTATAGACATGCTGGAAGAGGGAGAGGACATAGTGTAGTATGTAATGACTTCCTGACTCCCTTTGTTGTATGCCTGCATCCTGGGAGGAGAGACTATGTGGCTAGTAACACATAGCCTGCCACAGGTGTGGAAGTGCAAGAAGTGGAGTGAGACAGTATTAACCAATAAATTATAGACATGCTGGAAGAGGGACAGGACATAGGGTACTATAAAAACTGTGAAACAGAGGATAAATATGTCTGTTCAGTCAGGCACCATTCTTGCAAGAATGTAATTAAAGTAACCCTTTGCTTCACTGAGGAGTCTTATTGTGTAAAAAGTTATGTTTTATTACAGAAAGACTTAAAATAAAAGGTTAGGGTTCTCCAGCTTGAAAAAGAGAGACAGCTGAGGAGAGGTATACAGATCTATAAAATAATGAGTGTAGTGGAATGGTAAACGTAGATCAGTTGTTTACCCCTTCAAAAAATAGAAAGTCTAGGGGACATGCAATGAAGCTACATTGTAGCATATTTCTTTTTTTAAATTTAATTTATGCACATTTCAAATATACAAATCAAGTAATAATACTTAAACAAAAATGGAATGTGTAGTACAGTCTGTGTACTCAGACATCCCAAAGAAAACCTCAAAGATAGGAGTGGAGTAGTCGTCTAATGGGTAGAGCACTGGCTCGGGAACCAAGAGTTCAATTCCCAGTAGCACTTCTTGTGGCCTTGGGCAAGTCACTTAACCCTCCATTGCCTCAGAAAATTTCAAGTTATCAATGTTCCTGTTTAATGTACAATACCAAGTTTAAATTATAATGTAAACTGCTTTGACTGAAATGTTAAAGTGGTATTAAAAAACCCCTGTTAAATAAATAAATAAAAATAATGCCACCCAAAACACTCTGGTCCTTAACAAGGGAGAGATCCAAATAAAGGAAAAGAAAAATAGTAATAAATACATGAAAGGAAAGGCAATACATCAGCTTATCACCAAAACCTATCTAATACACTGCATATGGCTACCAACTAACCATTAACCTAGGTAAGCGGGTACTTAGAAAAGAAACTAGCTGAGCAGGATCATAAAAGACGTAAGCTATAGATTGGAACTTTACCATACCAACTGAAGGACAGAGGCTTCAAAAGCAAAAATTCCTTCCTCCTCTTTTGTGTCTCACAGGATAAGTCTGGGAAAATACGGACAAGCAAACCTTTAAATGATACAGAACATTTTTTAAAGTATAATTTGAGTAACCATCCCCGATCCGAGACAATGCCAAGTTGATTATGAGCATTGCCGGTGACACCACATCAGTAGCCAAAGACTCCAATAACTCTGATATATTGAGTCTATCCATATGTCATTGCTCCCTCAAAGATGATCAAGCAGCATCACCTTGAACCTTTTTACCAATGAGCATATAATTTTGAAAGAGGGGGGGTGGGACTCAACCGGAGCCCCCAAAACATCCACCAGATAAGTCTAAACATTTCTCTTGCTGATATCAAAGACGATCTGGGAAAATTTATTAGCCGAAGATTGGATGCAGAAACCTGATTTTCCAGCATCTCGGTCTTAAATTTAATTCCAGATACATCCTTAATCAAGGCCAAGGACTGCACTTCCTGTTGATATACCTTAACCAGGGGTGGCCCAAGGGGGGTGCGGGGCCTCATTTGCATAATGTTACCATACACTTTTGGTAAACATGCCTCTTAATGAGTGTATGGATAAAGAAAGACTAAAAGATTTCTACATTACTATAATCCAGTGCCAACTGCCAGGCACATTAGGAACTAGTACAAACACTGCCCATTTAGAACACATAGCAAACCCGCCGTATCGTAACAGCACTACCAGGACTCACAAAGCACCATAATCTACCTATCAAAAGGCAACACTGCAAATATTAAACCAATACATTTCAGAGAACAACAATATATGACCTACTGGGGAAAGAGAACAAGTGGCAATGTGAAATAGGAATTACATAAACAGAATACCTCAGCTCAATTACACATGCAGAACATAGACCATCACCAAACAAGGAATCACAATTTAGAAAAAGGAAGACAATAATTAAACTGGGAACCCCAAAAGCCAAACTTGGAACGTACAACAATACTGTAGAAATAAAACTATAAATTAATTTCCTCTTGTACTAAACAAAGCACAGACGTTAATGATGCACATTTCCCAGAGCTGACATATTCCAGTTAATAAATTCAAAATAAAGAGATTTTTCTACCTTTTGTGCATTTTTTTTCAGTTGCAATTGCTCTAGCCACTTTCTTCTGGTTTCTTCGTGTCTTCTGCTAACTCTCCATCATCTGCTGTCCATTTGTCCTTTCTTCTCTCTTCTAGTTTTTTTCCATTCTCTCTCTACATCTGCTTTAACATACTAATCTTTCTCCTTTTGCTCTTTCCTCATTCCTATTTCATCCACTCAAATTTTACCCCTCCATCCTCAATCCCCACTTACTCTCCCAATACCCGGCCAATTGTAGATTTGTCTTTCCTCCCACACAAAATATTTTTCCCCTCTCCATTTCACTCTCCCAGCTTCATCCCATTCTAATCCTCCCCCATCAGCTCCCTTCTAGTTCCAGCCCCACCCAGCATCTGCTCCCTTCTAGTCCCCACATCAGCCCATTTCCAGTCCTAGCTCCCCCATCCATTTTCAGTCCTGTCTGAATCCATCAGCTCATTTCCAATCCCAGCCCATCAGCCCATTTCTAGTCCTTTCCTAGCCCCACCATCAGTCCATGTCAAATCCTAGCTCCCCTCCAGCCCATTTCCAATCCAAGCCCCCCATGAGCCTACTTCCAGTTCTAGCCCCTCCATGAGTCTATTTCAATCCAAGCCCCCACCACAGCCCATTTCCAATCTTAGCACTCCCCAACAGCCCATTTCCATTCCAGGCCTCCCTCCCCATCAGCTATTTGCAGTTCAAGCCCCCCGTTCCACTCAGCCCATTTCCATTCCAAGCCCCTATCCCCATCAGCTATTTGCAGTTCAAGCCCCCCCTTCCACTCAGCCCATTTTCTGTAATCATATTTCAGAGGCTTTCTAAAGGTAAAAAGGGGACTGTTGTAGTTGTTGAAATGGAAGGACAGACTAGATAGGCCATGTGGTCTTTTTCTGTCGTCATATTTCTCTGTTTCCATTTCCAGTCCTAGCCCCCCCCCCATAGCCCACTACCAGTCCCAGCCCCCCCCCATAGCCCACTACCAGTCCTAGCCCCCCCATCAGCCCACTTCCAGTCCTAGCCCCCCCCATCAGCCCATTTACAGTCTTAGCCCCTCCATAGTGTAGCGCCCACTGCTGGCTAGGCGGGTGCCAAGGAGCAGTGGACATACCTCTTAATGTCCCTTTTGTCCGCTTAGGTCCAGAGCCGCAGCATCTGGATAGTGTAGTTGTGCAATAAAGAATAGCCGAGGGATTTCAAAAAGGCAAACAGGAAATTTATTATAATTTTCTTTTCCTAGCCAATGAACTTCTTTTTAAGGAGTTCAAATATACAGCAAAGCAAAGTCGGATACTTCTCCATTGAAAAACAAAGGCAACAAAACTTCACAGCAAACTTTCAGAACAGTCAATGCAGCATTGTTTCAGACAGCTTGTTTTAAACCAGCAATAGTCTTTTCCTTCAGCAGAGATCAGAGCTTCAGGTTCCCAGCTGGATCTACACAAACCCAGGCTTTCACAGCGCTCTAGACTGCACCTTAACTTCTTCAAGTCAAGCTGTTAAACATTTGCATTCTTCACATTAAGCTGCTATCAATTTGTATTCTTTACTTTCAAGTTGCTAACATTTATATTCTTTTCTTCAAGCTGCTAACATTTGCATTTTGGGTTCAAGGCTCCACATGACCCCTTTGAACCTCTCTGTTCAGCTAAAAACGTTAGCACTTCATTTAACCCAATTCTCCAGCAGGTCATGCAGTTAGGAAAGCTTCTGGGTTTTTTTACAACTATAAAACCCTATAGCTTTGTCACTTCTGGCTTACACAGAATGAGCAATCCATTTCAGAATCAGAGGAAACATTATCTGAAACACACTCATCTATTTGCATGCTTTCCTCATCTAGGTCAATTGGCACCTGGCTGGGCTCAGCGTGTGAAACAGCAGGTTTTAGTTTCTCTAGTAACTTTAAAACCTTTCCCCACTGGGATTCTTCTCCCCGCTGAGTAACAGTGGGAGGACAGAGGAGGTCATTATTCTTTAGCAGATTCTTTAAGGCTGCTAATGTGCTCATCTTTTTCCCAGCAATTAGTCTTTTCCCAGGCTTTGCTGAAGATGAAACACTTCCCCCAAGCTCTCATAAAGACAGTCCCGTACCTTGCTCAGAAACAGCATCTCCCACAGAATGAACTTTCCTGTCTTCCAGGCCAGCGGTAATTCCCCTACCAGCTGGGCTCTCTTTAGGGCTAGAGATTTCTGTATGCTGGGTGCAATAGGGATTTCTCTTGAGATAGCTCCTGGAGTACCTTCCTCTCTCAGGCCTTCTCCTGGTCTCCTCATTCCATACTTCCTCACCAGACTCTCTGGAAGTCTCTACTCTCCTGGTAGACTCTCCCTTCTTGGTGGAAACCTCCTCCCCGGTGAATGCACACCCCTTCTTTCCTGCTTCCCTGAGCTTATATGAGTGAGACTGTCCTATGGCATCCAACTCCACCCCCAAGCATTCCTCGTCACCTCCCCTGGTTACCTTGGAGCTGGGGCGTGGCTCACTCTCAACAGCTCTGTGAATGCAGTTTTTTTTTCTTAACCGGAGTTTTAACCCTAAAACTCCCTGAACTATTTCTCTGCTCCGAAGTGAATGGCTGTTTTTTCCCCACTTTCTTGGGCTCTATTATCATCTCGTCACCACAATAGCCCATTACCAGTCTTAAACCCCCCCCCCATCAGCCCATAGCCAGTCCTAGCTCTCCCTCCCCCCATTAGCCCAGCTAAATTAAAAAATAAAAACTGGCTGCTGCTGCTGCCGCCGTGGCAGCAGCAGAATCAAGGTCCTACGGCCCCCCACCTGCCCGGCAGAGACCCCTGAATCAGTCCCCTCAGCGCCGGCTTTCAGAGCCAGGAAAGGAGAGTTTCTCTCTTGCGGCTCTGTTAAGCCCGCTGGTGCTGATGGGAAACAGGCATTTCCTGTTTCCCATCAGCCCCGGTAGGCTTAACAGAGCCGCAAGAGGGAAACTCTGCCTTCGTGGCTCTGAAAGCCGGCGCCGAGGGGAGTGATTCAGGGGGCTCTGCCGGGCAGGCGGGGGGGGGGGGCCGTGGGACACGTGATTCTGCCGCTGCCACGGCGGCAGCAGCAGCCGCCAGTTTTTTTAAAAAAATTTACCGGCGGTCTTTAAATACAGATTGTTTTTTGCGTGGGGCCCCCTAAAACGAGGGGCACTGTGCAAACAACATTCTTGCTCAATGGACAGGCTGGCCCTGACCTTAACATCTTCTAATGACTTCTTCAGTTTAGAAATAGCTCTAGAATTTTCCTGAATAGATGTAACATTACCATATTTTATTTATTTTGTTTATTTATTTATTTAGTATACATTTGTATACCGCTACTTCCAGCGATCAGCAGCGGTTTGATTACAGATTGGAAATTGTCAAATCATGACAGGAATTTTTTTATTTTATTTTATTTATTTTTTTTTTGAGGTATAAACACATTGATTAGACAGGAAAGCACAGCACACAGAGAACTATTTTTACAGGGAACATGGGCTATGGAGGGTTAAGTGGCTTGCCCAAGACCACAAGGAGCACCTGTGGGACTAGAAACCCCAGTCCTTCCGGCCCAAGGTTGCTGTCCTCCAGTGGGATTTGAACCCCTGACCTTCTGGCCCGAAGTACCTTGCCCCAACCACTAGGCCACTCCTCCACTCCATATACCCGAGATAGTATTTTATTCAATTGTGTTACCATCAACTCAACCCAGTTTTAAGATGGCATTCTAGAGTAAAGTTCTCTGGACATTCCAGCTCAAAAAAGGAGAGAATCAATTGTTCACCTTGCTCAACTTTGCTGGGCAAACTGCTCACACCCTCCTCCGAAAGGTGAAGTGAGGAAATCATCCCGTCTGCAAGCTTCTCCTGTTCTTGTGCCACTCCTGCAGCCAACATTGCTGACCCCAGCTTCAAATCTGGATCCAAAAGTAGCCTGGAAATGCCTTCTCTCACTGAGGAACCCAAGGACCCTAAAGCAGATCCAGATGTCCAAGGAGCTTCTAAGCTAAGGAATCCAGCAGGCAAGGCAGGAGGGCACTGCAGCTCCGATGTCAGGTTACAACTCGAGTAGGATGCCAGGCTGCAGATCTGTTCTTTACTAAGCACTGGATTTTTATAAATAGTTTTGTGCACCTATCCTTTTGGTTTGGCTGTGATGTACCAACAGAGGCAGGGACCAAGTAGACTACCAGGATTTGAATTAGGCTTAGTAAATGTTTCTGATTGTAGACATGGTTTCACAGAATCACTGGCACAAGAACATAGCAAAAAAAAAAAAAAAAGAAGCCTTTGGAGTAAGTCTTTAGAACAGGAGTCAATAGCTTCAAAAGGCAAATAGTCAAGTTAGGGTTTTCCACTGAGCTCAAGACCAGACAAATTTTGGGCCAGTCAGGAAACAGGAATATGCCAGAAATACAAGAAACAGTTAAGAACAAGCTGACTGAAGCCTGTCCTTCTTGGAGATATAATAGGTTGAAAGAAAGACATCTTGCAAGAGGATCTAAGGGTTACTGGCACAAAGCCAGGCTGTGACAAGGGAGGGGAGGAGAAGTGACAATAAAAGATTGTGCAGGGAGAAAGGAAATGATGACATTGTGCCAGGAAGGGGGACAGTATTGATTAGGCTGAGATTATGAATAAAACCTTGCAAATTTTGGTGATATGCTTAATAAACCTAGATTGGCCACTGTTGGAAACAGGATAGTGGGATTGATGGACCTTGGTCTGACCCAGTATGGCATATCATATGTTCTTATGTTCTTTAATAAATATTTTAAAACATTAATTTTCAAAATATATATGTACATACCAGTTTTCTTTTTATCCTTAAATAAAGCATTGTGTGTGTCCTCCACAGATTACTTCCAGTTATGGCCCTGGCCACAGTTCCACTTCCTTTTTGTCTACAAATTAAGCCCCGATTACGGGCTTGATTTATTAAAGTAATCTAACCTGTGTTATTAGTAAATATGTGTCCCATTATATAAAAATAGGACCTTCATAAATAAATGTGCTGAAGTATGTTCATACATGCTAATGTGCTAGTGCACTTTAAAGCAAGCATTGTCATCACAATTAGAAATGGTGCAACCACTATTGCGGCAATTTTCAAAGAGATTTATGTTGGCAAACAGGTGTCCACCAGTGAGATAATGCCTTTTAAAAATTGACACGTACTTTTCGCTACAGTGAAAATGGGTAATGCTGGGGTCAGGGCCAGTGGGGGACTTTTTAAGTAGGCACAGAGTTCTGATTTAGAAATTTCTGCACTTACATCCTGCATGTTTTTCCTGCATACTTTGCACCTGCCAAATATGTGAAGAAAAGCCTCCGCATGGCTTTAGCAGCAAGGCAGTAGCGGCACGTGTGAACCATTAGTAAATGACCCCCTCAGTGTTTCCAAAATATCACATGCATCTAAACCCAATTTGAATCCTTCTCTTATCTCTTAGAAGAAGAAATCTTCCATCTGTTTGGCATATGTGCCCTAGTGAAAATGGTTATGTTCCTAAAAATGATATATGAATTACAAATGATACACATGTGAACATGAAGTCAGGAAGACAAGTTATATAAGGATATGGTTAGGAAGTTTATATGTCAAGGAGTCCAAGGATGGAGCCATCAGAAATGGTCTTTTGAGAAGGAACATGGTGGTGTAGCCCTATCGGATATTTGATTGTACGGTATAGCATCTATGATGCAGTTCATCTATTAGTTGTTTGCTGGTCATAGTAAGTTCACAGCAGAGGGTCTCCTAATCTGCATAGCCCATATTTGTTCTTAAACCTGCTTCATATAAATTCACCTGCAGGGTATGGGCAAGAGCGGAGGTGGGCATGATTTGAGGTTTGTACAAAATATCCTCCTTTATCAATATATGTGGTAACTCAGACATCCCATCAGTACTGCGGTAATCATTACAGATAAATGGAGGACAATGTCCCAAATTTGATCAAATTAAGCAAAGATGGAATTTCCAACCCGCCTTTCCTCTATTATCTCCAAATCCAACATTACTGTGTCAAATAGTAAGCAAGGAAGCAGCACTAGGATGTAGAGTTCACATCTCTTCCCCCTAAATACAATAAGCTGACCAAATGGTACAAGGGTGGATATACTTACAAAAGAGGTGAGCAATCTAAACAGTTTGGCAAATGCATTGTTGAGGGACACTGCACAAAATATTAATGTCACCGCAAAAGAATAGCTATTTAGCAATATATATCAACCTGTGACATTGTAGGAGACTCTGTGTAGGATTTTGCACAGAGCATGCATTACTAAAGAGCAAGAGGTGCAGAAGAAACTATGGCAAGATTTGTGGGAAGTCATAAGCAGGAACACTGTTGCACTGGTTCTTGGAATGCCCTAAATTAACAAATTTCTGGTGCCAGACCTGCACAGAAATAAAGCACATCACTGGAGTGAACATGAAATGGCCAAATGAGTTATCGCTTCTTGTGAATGCAGAATTGTTAACCAATTGGACAACTGACTGGAACGAGTGGGTTTGAGTGCCTGGAGCTACAGCAAGAGAAAGCTAGTTACTGCCTTATCATATACAGTATTCCATTGGGTCACTAGTAACATCAACACTCAGCAACAGACCACTCGAGATGATTCTGAATGTATGCATTTGGATAATTATTATATTTATGATCATGGCATATTTGCCCATAACCCATACTTTTATTACAATATATTAATACATTCATATATATCACGCCTATTGCTTATTTGGAAGCTACAATATTTTGTTTTTTTTAGATGTGGGGTCCACCATTCTTTTTGTTAACATCCATGACAAACTTAATGTACTCTCTCTGATATTTTCTATGCGTTTTATAAGGATTACTGCTCTCATAACCTTTGATGGATATTATATCGTTGCTCTATGGATCACTGAGGTCTGGAATTGTATGAGAAATCTCCTGTCCTCACAGTTTCTTAGGTTTTCTCTTTGAAGAACCACACAGACATTTTTATGGAGGTCACACAAATGGTCCCTTTCTTTCTCCATTCACAAAGTGGCAGGCACTACTCTTGCCCCCTTATTGGGCAAACTAGATGGACTAGACTGGTCTTTATCTGCTATAATTTACTACGTTATGTTAGTATTAGTGTTTGGTAGTCCTTGGCTCAAGTCATCATTGGACTTGAAGCAGTGCAGTTCAGCAGTCACCCCTTCTAGGGAATGTGTAGCACAAAAGAGATTTGCCCCTGATGAAGCAGGTTTTGTTTTTGGTGAAACAGAGATCTTTGTCAGGTCATTGCTCTTTCATAGGATACTGACAGAACCTTAAGCTATGAAATCTAAAGCTAAATGAACCTTTGACACTTATTGGTCAAAAATGGATTCCTTAGCAAATTTGTAATTTGTGTTCTAGATATGTTGGTCAGCCCAGACCATTCTGGAGTGCAGGATAAGGAAGACTGACCCAGCAGTAGTCAGTCATTGCACCTATGGTGTGATTTAATACTTCTTTTAAGTGTTGCTAAATCTTATTCATTTGGGAACTTTTTCGTGTTTTTTTTATCTATAAAATAATATAAATAAAAGAATAAAAAAATATTTGGTGGCTCGTTGATATCCAGCTAAACTTAGCTGGATTTTTTAATAATAAAAAAAGTTAAGAATTAAAAAAAAAGCTCTGAATTGATTAGTGCTAGGAGGCGGCATTTTTAGACCGGTGATGCTGTGAAAGGCAACTCCCCTTGGAAGGAGACTGCCCCATAGAGGGATATCAGCTTTTGAATTGAGGTCTTTTCTCCTCCTTGTAGGCTAGATTGTATACTTTTAAAATAAATGAATCAATAAAATAAATGATAGGTCAGCCGGTTCCATGAAAGTTACTTCAAGGCATGAGCTCTTACAAGGTAGTCGAACAGTAAGTGAATGAATATATATTTAGAGCTAAGGGATCTTGTGTATTTGAGGTTTTGAGACTGATTGACTGCTCTGTGTATAATAGAACCTGGGACTTTTAAAGACACCATGGTATCTGGTACTTATTTGATTCACTTCTGTTCTCCCTAAGCTGCTCCTCATTTGTTGGGTTTAATGAATATTTGCTCAATTTCGGATCTTTCACATCAGGACTCAATGAATATGCACATGTTGGGTCTCCTGTGTATGCAAATAGAAACACAGAAATGACAACAGAAAAAGACCACATGGCCTATCTAGTCTGTCCTTCCATAATCAACAACTACAACAGTCCCCCTTTTTCCTTTAGAGATCCTCTGTGTTTGTCCCATGCTTTTTTGAATTCAGATACTGTCCTCATCTCTACCACCTCCACTGGGAGACTATTCCACAGATCCACCACTCTTTTCATAAAGAAATATTTCCGCATATCACTTCTGAATCTATCCCCCTTCACCCTCATCCCATGTCCCCTCCTAGCAGAACTTGCTTTCAAATTGAAAGCGGCTCTCCCCCTGTACATTTATGCCATGGAGGTATTTAAACATCTCAATATCACCTCTATCCCACCTTTCCTCTAAGGTGTACATATTAAGATCCTTAAATCTGTCCTCATATGCTTTATAATGAAGACCACTAACCGTTTTAGTAGCCACCCTCTGTACTGACTCCATCCTGTTTATATCCTTTTGAAGGTGCGATCTCCAGAATTGCACACTATACTCCAAATGAGGTTGCACCAAAGACTTATACAGAGGCACTATCACCACCTTTTTTCTGCTAGCCATTCCTCTCCGTATGCATCCAAGCATCCTTCTAGCTTTTGCCGTCACCTTTTCTAGCTGTTTAGCTACTTTAAGATCATCAGACACAACCACGCCTAGGTCCCGTTCTTCTTTAGTGGACAAAAGTATTTCACCCTCCTATACTATATTGCTCCTTGGATTGCTGCAGCCCAAATGCATGACCTTACATTTTTTAACATTAAATCCCATCTGCCAAATTCTAGACCATTCTTCAAGCTTAGCTAGATCCCTCCTCATGTTATATACACCTTCCTGGGTATCTACTCTATTGCAGATTTTGGTATCATCTGCAAAGAGGCAAACCTTACCCAACAGCCCTTCCGCTATATCACTAACAAAGATGTTAAAAAGAATCGGACCAAAGACAGATCCCTGGGGCACACCACTGGTAACATTCTTCTCCTCAGAGTGAGCTCCATTTACTTGTACTCTTTGTCGACTCCCACACAACCAATTTCTAACCCAAGCAGTAACTTTAGGGTCCATCCCTAGGGTGCTCAGTTTGTTTATAAGTCGCCTGTGAGGAACAGTGTCAAAGGCTTTACTGAAATCTAAATATACCACATCTAGGGCTCTCCCTCAGTCCAACTCTCTGGTCACCCAGTCAAAGAAATCAATCAGATTTGTCTGACAAGACCTGCCTCTGGTGAATCCATGCTGCCTCCGATCCTATAATCCGTTGGACTCCAGAAACCTCACTATTTTATCTTTATCTTTATTTATATTTGATATACCGCTAGGGCAAAAGCATTTAGCGGTGTACAATAAAAAATTTGATTAAACACTGCACACCAGGAAATAGAACGCCAAAGTTCAGATAGGAAAGGAGGTAGAGAAAGGGCAAACAAGTCATACAGTGATACCAACTCATAATAAACCATAAAGACAGAGAGGGCGACAGACAAAGACAATCTATAACACATCAGACAGAGACATAGGACAGGCAGGAGGGGTCTTCAGGAAGGAGGTCAAAGGCTTTCTGGAATAGATATGTCTTAAGCAGAGACTTGAACTGGGAGTATGATGGCTCTAACCGAAGATCAGTGGGTAGTGCATTCCATAGCATAGGTCCGAGAAAGAACCAGGCAGAGTGTCGTGTCTGTTCCAAGCGGGCTCGGGAGGGCGAGGGAAGAGACAGACGATTGGTCTTGAAAGAACGAAGTTGTCGATGGGGAGAATGTAGAGAGATGCAATCAGCCAGATAGAGAGGAGTATTGGTGTAAACGGCACGATGGAGTAGAATCAGAAATTTGTAACGAAAGCGATAATGGAGGGGAAGCCAATGTAAACGGATAAGGATAGGCGTAATGTGATCGAATTTACTGGCAAAGGTGATGAGGCGAGCTGCAGTATTCTGTATTCGCTGCAGCCTTTGAAGGCTGTATTTAGGAAGGTTGGCTAAATAAACGTTGCAGTAATCCAATCTGCTAGTAACGAGAGCAATGACAAGAGTGATAAGGGAACCGGTGGGCAATATGGATCGGACGGCCCTAATGCGCCGTAAGGCAGTGAAAGAACAACGGGAAACCATGGAGATGTGTTCCTGGAAGGACAGAGAAGGATCCAGAAGAACGCCCAGGTAGCGAAAGGAGGATGTGAGAGGAATGCTGGTTGAGCCAATGGAGGGAGCCAGCAGCGTTTCCAATAATTTACTCACCACCGAAGTTAAACTAACCGGCCTGTAGTTTTCAACCACATCCTTACTTCCGCTTTTGTGTAAAGGCACCACATGAGCCTCTCTCCAGTCCTTTGGCACCACTCCCGACTCCAATGAGGCACTGAAAAGGTCAGTCAGTGGAGCTGCTAGAACGTCCCCAAGTTCCCTCAGTATTCTAGGGTGTATCCCATCCGGTTCCATCGCTTTGTCTACTTTAAGTTGAGCTAGTTTCTCATGAACACAGTCTTCTGAAAATTGTTCAAGATGTCCCTCACTTCTGTTCCTGTTTGTGGGTGTTTTCTGAGGTCCTGCTCCTGGTTCTTCACCTGTGAACACAGAACAGAAATATTTGTTAAGCAATTCCACTTTATCCTCATCAGCTTCTACATATTCCTCCCCTTCACCCTTGAGTCTGACAATACCAGTTTTGCCCTTCCTCTTCTAACATATCTGAAAAATGTCTTATCCCCCCATTTTATTGCATTGGCTATTTTCTCCTCTTTTAAATCTTTGCTTTCCTTACTACTTTGCTAGCTTCTCTTAAGTTTTTCCAAATATAGATGCCTGTCTTCCTCTCTCTGTGATCTCTTGCATTTCATGAAGGCCTCCCTCTTTTTCTTCACCTTTTCAGCTACCTCTTTCGAAAGCCATAGCGGTCTCCTTTTCCTTTTATTTACCATTTTAACAAAAAGGTTGGTTGCCCTTAAAATATCCCCGGTCAGTTTTGCCCACTGTTTTTCTACATCCCTCAGCTGTTCCCATCCTGCTATCGACTCCCTGAGGTATTGGCCCATCTTGGCAAAGTTAGTCTTCCTAAAGTCTAAGACCCTCACCTTTTAATGGATTCTAACAGCCCTAGTCCTAATACTGAGCTACACCACCTGGTGATCACTGGATGCAAAATGATCTCCCACTATAACATCAGAAACACTTTCGCCGTTGGTTAGCACCAAGTCCAGTATGGCCCCTTCACGTGTGTGGTCTGTTACCAATTGCCTGAATAGTTCTCCCTGTAGAGAATCCAGGATCTCTTTACTTCTAGATGATACTGCAGCAGGAATGTGCCAGTCAACATCTGGCATATTGAAATCCCCTAGCAATAGCACTTCCCCTTTCCTAGCAATGCGGCGTATGTCTTCAATTAACTCTCTGTCCACCTCTTCCTCTTGTGAGGGAGGTCTGTATATCATGCCAATGCAAATAGATTTCACTTTCCCTCTTTCTAGTTTAACCCACAGTGCTTCCTCTCTCCCTTTTAAGCTCTGTAATTCCAAAGCTTTAATAGTAGTTTTTACATATAGTGCCACTCCTCCTCCCCTTCTTCCTACCCTGTCCTTTCTGAATAAAGTATAGCCAGGTATAGTTACATCCCAGTTATGGTTTTCTGTGAACCATGTTTCTGTAACTGCCACTAAATCCAAGTCAGCCACTCCCACCAAAGTTTCAACATCAGGGATCTTATTTCCCATGCTATGGGCATTTATACACACTGCTTTCCATATGTTACCCCTGTTACCCATTTCCATAAAGGTATGTAATGTTTCACTTACCTGGGGGCTTTCTTCACTCATCCCCAACGAATCTAGTGTGAAGCCCTCTTCAGTAGATTAGCCAGACTAATACTGAAGACGCGTCGACCTTTGTTGGACAGATGGATGCCATCTCTGCTCTGCAACCCTTGGAACAGCATCTGCTTTCTCATGCATATTCATTGAAATATCCTGAAACCCCAATTGGCAGTGGGGGATCTAGATCATGAAGCCTACCTACTAACAGCAGAGTATTTTGCTCTCTTGCAAACCGATACTCAGTTATACTCTTACCAAAATGGGGCATGCTATGTATGATGTTATGTCATATAAAGAACTACTTTTAGGCCACATTTGGTCTATGTAAAATGGAGGATTTGAGAGCCATTTCATGAGCTTAGAGAAGGAAGCAAATAGATAAATAGCTTACAAAGGTCTGTAATTCCCTAAAACACTGGCAGCACAGAGAATTCGCTCAGGTCTGCAACAGTGAACTGACATTACTGTAAATCAGTCTCTTTCTGCCTGTATTAGAGCAGGGCTGGATTCACCCATGTGATTGCAAGGGAATCTGTACGCATTGTGTGGATTCAAAGTAAGGTTGTGACTACTTGGAACATCTGGATGTATATATGTGGTAAGACTAATTTTTGGTTTCACATGCAGCTGGTAGTAATATATAAGGACATTTTTAAAATGGATTTTTAAAAAACCTACAGAATAAAATCCTCAGAAAACTGAATTCCTGGGGGGTAGGGATGGAGAGGCATTTCTACAGTTTTCACTTTCTGCTGCCTAAAAAATGTAATTTAGAAGGCATTAAAGTAGGAGTATGTTTCACTGATCTATACAACATACTCTGCACTTGCAAATGAAAGAAGTTATAGAAATATTCAAAAGTAATGAGGAATAAGAAACCAAAATATCTTGATTGCATAAGACATCACTCCGCTTCACTCAATACTTGGTAGAATCTGCTTCTGCAGCAACTTTAGAATGTTTCTACCAACTTTGCACAGTAGGATGGTGAAGCTTTTGTCCTTTCTTCCTGGCAGAATAGCTCAAGCTTTTTCAGGTTGTCTGGGGATCATCAGTGGTTTACAGTTTTCAAATATTGCTACAAATATTGCTATTGGATTCAGC
Source organism: Ichthyophis bannanicus (assembly GCA_033557465.1). NCBI lineage: Eukaryota > Metazoa > Chordata > Amphibia > Gymnophiona > Ichthyophiidae > Ichthyophis > Ichthyophis bannanicus. The sequence continues at coordinate 234,887,594 of CM066042.1, forward strand.
TCTAGGCTTTGACTTGGCCACTCAAGGGCATTCACTTTTGTCTTGTTGAGCGACTCCATTGTTGCTTTCGCATTGTCCTGCTGAAAGGTGGACCTTCTCCCCAGTCCAGGGCATGTGTTACTATTAGGTGAATTAGGCAGTCGCCTAGAGCACCATGCTTTGGCAGGCAGCAGAAAGTTTCAGCCTTCAATTTCCCAACCCACTATTATCACATCTCCCTGGGACCAATGGCAGCAGCGGTAATGCCAATACAACAGAAAAGCAGCACATCATGTGGGGAAGCCTCTGCACTCTTGCACACTGCGCTCTGAAAGTGCAGCCAGGCTCCCTCAGATACAGACTTCTCATTTATTTATTTTCATTTGTATACCGCTACTTCCAGTGATCAGAAGCGGATAACTTGCACGTCAAACATAACTATGGGTTACAACTGTATGAGTTACAAATTTACATGTGATTTTCGGGTGAAGAACATTAGGGTTAACATATGATAAATTACTTAGTAACAAATATACATTATAAGTAACATGTGTAGAATATATGATTAACATATATACAAATTTACATGAGAAGAGCCATGTGACTATGCTTATGTTGGTTCCATAAATAGGATAGTTATACTAAACAATTTAGGTATGTTTGTTTTGGTTCTTAGGTATTGTTTAAGTCGGATCATAAACCTCATTAAAGAGGTGTGTTTTTAACTTTTTTCTAAAGTCTTTCAGGTCGATAATTGATCTCAAGTCTGCTGGTAGTTGGTTCCATATGGTGGGTGCTGTGTACGTGAATGCTCGCTTACTTGTGCATGCTTTGGCTGATCTGATACTGGTTGGTATGCATAGGGTGTTTGCGTTGCAAATTCTTCTATTTCTGGATGGGGGTTGGGCGTTTATGAGGTTGTTGAGGTATGATGGTGCCATGTTGTGTATGAGTTTGAATGTTGTTACTAATAGTTTGTATTTTATACGGGCAGCTATGGGAAGCCAGTGCAGTTCAATTAATATTGGTGTTATGTGTTCAGCAAATTTCTTTTTCATGATTACTCTGGCTGAAACGTTTTGAGCCATTTGAAGGATCTTTAGAGTTTTTTTAGGCAGGCCTTGAAGGATTGAGTTGCAGTAATCTAAGTGCAGGATGAGCAGAGTTTGTGCTACAGTTCTGAAGTCTGAGTGGTCGAGGATGTTGCGTAAAGGTTGAATAACTTTTATTTTGTGGAAAATTGCTCTGTTTGTTAATCGTGTTTTTCCATTTTTAAATTGGAGTCAAGGGTTACTCCAAGGTATTTTATCTTTTCTTTTACCAAGTGTTGTTGTTCATTGTTATTGTTGGGGGTGGTTTGAATCCTTGATTTCGGGAGATGTACATGACTTCTGTTTTTTTATGATTTACAGACATATTGTTTTGCAGCAACCAGGTTTGCATCTCTTTTAAACAGTTCGAGATGATTGTAGTTTGGGTTTCTGTGTCCAATTGTGTGTATAGCATTATATCATCGGCATACAAATGGTATTGTATCTTGTGCTTACGAAAAATTGTACAAACCGGTTTTATGTATAGGTAGAAGAGAAGATAAAGCTGATCCTTGCAGAATACCTTGGGTTTGTGGAAATGCTTTTGCCTTTTCATTTGTGGCAAAGCGAATGAACTGCACTCTTAGAGCACAGTGGGCATGGGTGCAGAGGCCTCCCTGAGTGCTACGCTTCTTTTCTGAAATTCCCATTGCCACAGTTGCTCCCAGGAGAAGCAGCAGTAAGGGCAGGACATTCGGCAAAGGGATAACGTTGGATGAACGTATTCCAGTATTATAAACATTTGCTGCTCTGATTTTATTATTCCTAGCTTGAAACTTGATGTAAGATAGTTCCTAAGTGTTCCTCCAGTCCCTTTCCTCTGGGTTGTGCTCCCCTTCCAGCAGCTTGGAGACAGAGTACATCATCTTTTTGATGACTGCAGGATATATATACCACCGGCACCTCCCACCAGCTCCAGTATGCTCAGTCTCCAAGCAGCTGGATAGGCTTCCTGGAGAGACACTTATGTGTAGTGGGGTTGTTCCCTCTTCATTTTATTTATTCTATTTATTTCTTTATTGGGTCCTGTATTTTATTTTGTTTTCTGGCTCAGCTTGACAGTGAGGTTCTTTTTCCCCCCCTAGATTTCAGCTTTGGGGGGCTGGAGGAGGCTGCGTGTGGCCTGAATGAGAAAAAAAATAGAAAATCAGCAAGACTGGCAGGTTTAAAGTGCCAATGGGTCTTTAGTATTAGCGGGGCCTGCCTGAAATGTCTTTCCCGCCTCGCTGCCGAAGCCCTCTAGGCGGCTGAGCACGAGGGTGGGAAGTCACAGCCAGTCCGAGGAGGAAGAACTGAGAGAAGATTTGCTGGCAAGGAAGCAATGACAAAGCGGCAAATCACATGGGCAGCTGATTCAGCCTCACGGCTGCTGGCTCAGTGCCGATTCTGGGTCTTCCGCCTGCGGGGAACATTGCTGCACGGCAGAGGCAGGCAGCACCATTCTTTATGCGCGACTGAGAGGATATTCTGGAGCAGTGATCTTGGAACGGGTAAACGTAGATCAATTGTTTACGTTATCAGAATATAGAAAGACTAGGGGACATGCAATGAAGCTACAGGGTAAACTATTTAAGACTAATAAAAGAAAATATTTTTTCACTCAACGTGTAATCAAACTCTGGAATTTGTTAGCGGAGGATGTAGTAAAGGCTGTTAGTGTAGCTGGGTTTAAAAAAGGTTTGGACAAGTTCCTGGAGGAAAGGTCCATAAACCATTATTAAGAAGGGACCCAGGATATCAATGCTTGACCCAGTACAAGCATTGTGGACCCTGTGTCTTTTGGGGAAACTGCTAGGTATGTATGACCTAGATTGGCCACTGTTGGAAACAGGATACTGGGCTTGATGGACCTTGGTCTGACCCAGTATGGCATATCTTATGTTCTTATGACATTGCTGAAGGCCCGTAAGCAGTCGACCTGCCTTGCTTATGTGAGAGTTTGGCGAATTTTTGAGGGCTGGTGTGAAGATCGGCAAAAGCGGCCTATGGCTGTTTCAGTCCCGGAGGTGTTGGATTTCTTGCAGGCAGGTTTCGAGAAAGGCCTTGCGGCCAACTCCTTGCGAGTGCAGTTGGCAGCCATTTCCTGTTACAGGGGCAAGATTCAAGGAAAGGCATTAGGTGAGCATCCAGATGTAACTCGGTTCCTAAGGGCAGTGCGGCGCCTGCGGCCTCAGCAGAGGTCATCTGTACCTCCCTGGGACCTCAATCTAGTGCTGAATACTCTGGTTGGAGAGCCGTATGAACCAGTGGAGCACGCCTCTTTGAAGGACTTGACTCTCAAGGCGGTTTTTCTGGTTGCTATTTGTTCCGCTAGGTGTGTTTCGGAGCTGCAGGCTCTGTCGTGCCCACCACCTTTCCTCTTCTTCTTCAAGGATAAGGTGGTCTTGAGGACAGTAACTTCCTTTCTGCCGAAGGTGGCCTCGCCATATCATATGATTCAGTCAGTTTCACTCCCTTCCTTTGCCAAGGTTGATCAGGGTGAGGTCGATGCGCGGTTGCGCCTTCTGGACGTGCGCAGGATTCTTAAGCGTTATCTGAAGCGCACAGAGGTGTTCCGCAAGTCGGAATGGTTGTTTGTCTTATTCAGGGGACTGTGTTAAGGAGAAGCGGCAGCTAAGGCTTCCATCTCCAGGTGGGTCAGGAAAGCCATTTCTTCAGCTTACATCCAGAAGGAAAGGCAGGTACAGGTGGGGCTCCGGGCTCTCTCTACGCAGGCTCAAGCGGCCTCGTGGGCAGAGTTTAGTCTGGTTCCGCTGCTGGACATTTGTTGAGCATCTACCTGGTCTTCCCTTCATACTTTCGCGAAGCATTACCGGTTGGATGTTCAGGCAGTGGGAGATGCTGGGTTTGGGGGAGCGGTACTTTGGTCCAGTCTTGCAGGCCCCTCCCATGCTTGAACTGCTCTGTTACATCCCAGAGGAAATGGACTGGACTGGAGGGACGCTTAGGAAGAAGTAATTAGGCCTTACCTGCTAATTAGTGTTCCTGAAGGACTCCAGTCCAGTCCCTGGTCCTGCCCAGTGTCTCAAGGTGTATGACATGTTACTGGCCCGAAGCACTAAAGGAGTAGGCGTGGAAGCCGGTTTGGAAGGCTCTTCGTTGAGGGTTCCGGTGGCGGGGCAGGCTAGACAGGCGAGGTGCCCTGTTTTCAGAAGGTTAAGAGCATCTGCTTTTTCAGGTAAGCCTCCTCTTCTCCAGGGAGGGGGGGGGGGTGGGATGTCCCTTGCTGGGGAGGGGTAGTTTAGAGTTTCAAGTTTGTTATGGTTATTAGTTCTTTTGCTTGTCTCTCCGTTAAGTCTGCTTTGTCAATAGTATACTGGAGCTGGTGGGAGGTGCCAGTGGTATATATATCCTGCAGTCATCAAAAAGATGACATACTCAGTCTCCAAGCTGCTGGAAGGGGACCACAACCCAGAGGAAAGGGACTGGACTGGAGTTCCTTCAGGAACACCAATTAGCAGGTAAGGCCTAATTACTTCTTTGCCAACTCTTGAAAAAGCAATATGAAGATGTGGTGGACACAGGATGAGGTGAGCCCTACAGCGTGCAACAATACATGTTAGCTGGAAACTGTGATTGAATACAAACATTTCCAACAGGGTCATAGTCTGCCAGTAAACAAGTGTGTATTTTATTTTCTGCGTATAAAAAATGTGGCACAATATAAAGGCATTTAAATAATTGCATCATCCCCTGCTTCCAAAAGAAACATCAAAAACCGAGACATGTAGTTTGCCTTGGTCTCAGTTGGCTGAAGTGAGAGCCCAGCCACAGATGCCCTTCTAAGCAGCTGCAGCTATTCTGTCTGCTTCCTCTCCATGGAAAGCTGAGGAGGGCTGGATGGGTGTGTGCGGGGGGGGGGGGGGGGGGTGAGGAGGGGTGTTAAGGAAGACCTTGCTAGGCCGCTGGTCCTGCCTCCTCTTCCACTGAAGTTTCTTTGGACTTTAGTTTTCATTGTCTTTCAGACCTGCACAGTGGGTTGTATAACATGGTGTCGAGCAGCAGCAGTGGCATTAGTAAGTAAGGTGCACGTACAGAGGCCAGTGTGAGACGTTCCTGGTGGCTCAGAGGTTTCAGTTCAAATGTGGGGAAATCAGAGGAGCTCTCCAGTGATGGTGAGAATATATATTCCACTCATGCAGCAACATTTAATGCTAGGAATCCATATCCACTCGCAGACACCTGTAGATAAGGCACAGAGACAGAAGAATGGAGGACATTTTTAATGCTGTGTTGTTTACAATGGATAGACTAGAACCATGAACAAGAAAACAGCTCCACTGATTTCCCTTGCTAGAAAACCCAAACTGGATGGCTCTTAAAAAGAGCCACAGAAAAAGTTTGGAAGCTTAAATAATGAATACTGAAGGTTACAGAACAAGGGTTCTCCATCTCAAGGGTGTCTCAAGGCAAACTGCTGTCGTCGGAGGAGGATAAGATGGCGCCTACCTATCCCTAAGATACTCCCAAAAATGGAGGCCCCCTCAGGGAGCAGGGTGGATTCCTCACTCTGAACACTGGCTAGACGCTGGCCTAAAAAAAAATGTTTACATCTCCAAGCTATATAATTAAAAACAAAGGGCTCGATATTCAAAGGCATTTACACGGTTTGCAGACCTGCGAACCATGTAAATGTTGCTCTGCGGGATATTCAGTGGCACTAACACGGTTAGTGCCGCCGCTACACGCCCTGATGCTAACCAGTTAGAATCAGGGTGCGTCGGGGCATTCCAGGGTGGCACCTGTTGCTAACGGGCAGCAGCAATATTGAACTGCTGCCTGGTTAGTGACATGCAGCGAAAGGCGCAGCAAATGCCGGCTTTACTTTCACTACAGAAGCGAACATGGCAGTGGCTCAATATCGTTGCTGCCTGCTTAGCTTAATGCTGGTGGCTGGGTATGACACCGGCATTGAATATCTGGCTCTATGATTCAGTGTCGGTGCTTAGCCGCTGGCGCTGAATATTGGGCCCAAAATCTTTACAATCGCTGATTATATTCTGTAAAAATAATACCAGTCTAATTATGTAGCCTGGGATACTAATAAAAAATACTGACCCGACACTGCACTGTTAACGTATCTACCCTCCCCCCAACAATGGGTGCAGAGCAGAACCAGGACATTTCCCCATACAAAATAAAATTCTGATTTTGGTGTTATCTTGGCAACAACAACATAAGCCCCCTCCAGTACCAGACATATTGTGAAGGAATGCAAAACCCTATGAAAAAGAGAGTCAATCAAGACCTAACTTACATAAGTCACACAGGATGGACCCTCAGGTAAGTGAAACACTTTACACCTTTATAGAAATGGGTAAAAGGGGCAATGTTTGGAAAGCAGTGTGCATGAATGCCCGTAGTATGGGAAATACAGTTGTGGTCAACATTGTTGGCACCCTTGCATTTTAAGTATGTCGTGTACAATATCTTGACAAATTAGAAATATTCAAACTGTATGTCATCATAATATTTTAATAGTGTGTTCAAAGGTCTTCAACAAAAACAGATATTTGTGCAACTTAGATGTAGTAATTTCTGAGAAAAAAACACAAATATGACCTGGACAGGATTAATGGCACCCTTCATTAATAACTGATTGCACAACCCTTGGCAATGACGACAACCTCCAAACGTTACTTTTAACTATCTATACATTTCGTACATCTGTCTGCTGGTAGTATCTCCTACCCTTCAACTGCAATTTGTTCCAGCTCATGAATATTTCCGGGATTCCTTTTACCAATGGCGGATTTCAGCTCTTTCCAAAGGTTCTCAATTGGATTGAGGTTGCTGGCCTGTTTAAAACAGAGGGTTTTTTTTAATGCCACTTTATCATTTAGTCAAAGCTGTTTACATTGTAACTTAAACTTGATAATATATATTAAGCAGGGATATTGATAATTTGTATTCTTCTAAAGCAATGGAGGGTTAAGTGACTTGCCTAAGGAAGGAGTGCTAGTGGGAATCAAACCTTGGTCTTGTTCCCAAGCCAATGCTCCTCCACTCCTTTTTAACCATTCTTCCTTGTTCCTTTTTAACAATTCTTTTGTACTTTTGGATGTATGTTTTGGGTCATTGTCTTGATGGAGGACTCATGACCTTTGACCCAAACCTAGCTTTCTGACATTAGGTAGCACATTTTGCTCCAAAATACATTGGTAGTCCTCAGACTTCATGATTTCTTTAATACGTTCCAGGCCTCTAGTTCCTGAGGCAGCAAAACAGCCCCACAACATTATGGAACCTCCATGATATTTAACTGTAGGAAGGGTGTTTTTTTCCTTATAAGTTTCATTTCTCTGTCGGTAAATGTATCGTTGGTCTGCATTGGCAAAGAGCTCAAGTTTGATTTAATCTGTCCTCAGAACATTTTCCCAGGATTATGGTTTCTCAAGATGGGTTTGGGGAAAGATCAAGCATGCCTTTTTATGCCTGTTTTAAGTCCTTCTTTGTTTAGTGCGTGGCCTATGATGCTGGTTGAAACCACCGCTCCAGATTGCTCCAGGTCACTCTTAAGCTCTTTGGATGTTGAATGTGGTATTTTTTTTAAATGTTCGCACTAACCTTCGAAGACTTCTTGAATTAATTTTCTTCTTCTCACCACGTCCTGGGGGGGTTCTCAACAGTTCTATGAGCAGAAAACATCTTAATAACATTGTGAACTGTAGACACAGGAATTCCAGGGTCTTTGGAGATGGCTTTCTACCCCTTTGAAGTTTGATGATAATGGCTTTTCTGATGGTCTCAGGCAGCTCTCGTCTTCACCACTGTGAAAATGGAACATTAAGTAAATGTGGCCATTTTAAATATTGGAGCCATCATTCATTGGATGATTCAAGTCATGTGAGTACTGACAGTTGATCACAGATGTGTCTAATTTTATTGCAATAGGAATGTGTTCTTCTGTTCAAACTGATTTGAATTGTTTATAAGGGTGCCAATAATCATGTCCTGGAAATGTCCCAGTTTTTACACTATTTCCTTTTTTAATTGGTCTTGTTTTATTTGATTCTTTTATGTGTCAAATATGTATGCATATATAGTCTAAGGCCATTTCATTGGCAACTTTTTTTTTTTTTTTTTTTTTTTTTTTTAGGAGATATTGGACATTAAGAGGTTGAACTGCAAGGGTGTCAATGTTGACCACAACTGTAAGATCCCAGATGTGGAGGCTTTAATGGAAGAGGCTGATTTGGATATAGTGGCGGTTACAGAGACATGGTTCACAGACAACCATGACTGGGATGTAATTATACCGGACTATACTTTATTCAGGAAGGACAGGGTAGGAAGAAAGGGAGTATGAGAGGCACTATATGTAAAACATCATATTAAAGCTACAGAATTACAAGGCTTACAAGGGAAGATGTCAACTGATGCATCCCTACTGCGGTGTGTTATTTAGAAGTAAGGAGATCCTGGATTCTCTAAAGGGAGAATTATTCCAGCAACTGTTAACAGAACCCACACATGAAGGGGCCATACTCGGCCTGATGCTTACCAAGGGGAAGGTTTATCTGATATTATAGTGAGGGATCATCTTACATCCAGTGATCACCAGATGGTGTGGTTCAGTATTAGGAATAGGGCTGATAAAGTCCATACAAAAGTGAGGGTCCTGGACGTTTGGAAAACTAATTTTGCCATGATGGGACAATACCTCAATGATTCGTTAGCAGGATGAAAACGGCTGGGAGATGTAGAAAAGCAATGGAGAAAAATGAAAGGTGATATTTTAAGGGTAAGAAACCTTTTTGTTAGTAAAGTAAATACAGTAAATGTAAAAGGAAAAGGAGACTGCTATGGTTCTTGAAAGAAGTAGCTGAAAAGATGAAGAAAAAGAGGGTGGCCTTCATAAAATACAAGAGATTACAGAATGAGGAAGACAAGCATCAATATTTGGAAAATTTTAAAGAAGCTAGAAAAGTAGTCAGGAAAGCAAAGATACAAATAGAGGAAAAAACAGCTAATCCAGTAAAATGGGGGAACAAGACACCTTTCAGATATGTTAGTGAGAGGAGGAGGTGCAAAAGTGGTATTGTAAGACTTAAAGGTAAAGGGGAGGAATATGTAGAAGCTGATGAGGATAAACCAGAATTGCTTAAAAATATTTGTTCTGTATTCACAGATGAAGGGTCAGAAGTGGGACCTCAGAAAACATCTGCAAATGGGAACAGTAGTGAAGGGGATCTTGAACGATTTTCAGAAGACTATGTTTGTGAGGAACTAGGTAAACTAGAAGTAGACAAAGCAATGGGGCCAGATGGGATACATCCCAGAGTACTGAAGGAACTTGGGGATGTTCTAGCAGCAAGACTAACCTCTTCAATGCTTCTTTAAAGTTGGGCATGGTCCCAGAGGACTGGAAAAAGGCACATGTGGTCCCTTTACACAAAAAGCAGAAGTAAGGATGAGGTTGAGAATTACAGGCCTGTTAGACTGACCTCAGTGATGAATTAATGGAAACGCTGCTAAAAGAGAGGACAGTGAGGTTTCTGGAGTCCAATGGATTACAGGATCTGAGGCAGCATGGATTTACTAGAGGCAGGTCTTGTCAGATATTAATTTCTTTGACTGGGTGACCAGACAGTTGGACCAAGGGAGAGCCCTAGATGTGGTGTACTTAGATTTCAGTAAAGCCTTTGACACCGTTCCGCACAGGCTACTTAAGCAAACTGAGCACCATAGGGATGGACCGTAAAGTGACTGGGTTAGAAATTGGTTGAGTGGGAGGCAACAAAGGGTACAGGTATGGAGCTTACTCTGAGAAGAAGGATGTAACCAGTGGTATGCCGTAGGGATCTGTCCTTGATCCGATTGTTTTTAACATTTTTGTTAGTGATATTGCAGAAGGGCTATCGGGTACGGTTTGCCTCTTTGCAGATGATACAAAAATTTGCAACAGACACCCAGGAAGGAATAGATAACATGAGGAGGGATCTAGCTAAGCTTGAAGAATGGTCAAGAATTTGACAACTGAGATTTAATGCTAAAAAATGCAGGGTCATGCATTTGGGCTGCAAAAATCCAAGGGAGTGGTACAGTGTAAGCTTGTAGTACTTCTGGCCACAAAAGAACAGCAGGACCTAGGGTGATTGTTTGACCTTAAGGAGGCTAAAAAGGTAGTAAAAGTGATGGCAAAAGCCAGAAGTTGCTTGGGTGCATAGGGAGAGGAATGGCCAGCAGGAAAAAGGCAGTGATAGTGCCTCTGTAGAAGTCTTTAGTGAGACCTCAATTGGAGTATTATGTGCAATTCTGGAGACCACACCTTCAAAAGGATATAAGCAGGATGGAGGTCTGTGCAGAGAATGGCTACCAAAATGGTCAGTAGACTTCGTCATAAGGCATATGGGAACAGATGTAAAGATCGCAATATGTATACTTTGGAGGAAAGGTAGGAGAGAGGAGATATGATAGAAACGCTTAAATACCTCTCTGGCATGAATGCACAGGACAGCCTCTTTCAATTGAAAGAAAGGTCTGCAATGAGGGGTTATAGGATGAATGTGCAAGGGGATAGACTCAGGAGTAATATGCAGAAATATCTCTTTACAGAAAGAGTGGTAGATGCATGGAACAGTCTCCCAGTGGGAATAGTAGGGACCAGGACAGTATCTGAATTCAAGAAAGCATGGGGCCAACACAAAAGATCTCTAAAGGGAAAAAAAGGGACTATAGTAGTTGGTATGTAAGGGTAGACTGGATAGGCCTTATGATCTTTTTCTGTTGTCATGTTTCTATGACCCTATTTAGGAAAAGGGAGCACCATTCATATTACAGTGGGACCTTGAACATCGATATGGCTATTGGGGAAACTGCACAGATCCCTACACAGAAACTTCATGCTAACAGATCACCTGGCCTCAGACACACATACAGAACACAGACCATCACTAAGTACAGAGTAAATGACCATTAACTTAAAAAAAATATGTAGACAAAATTTAAATTGAAACTTCCACAAGCATGCAGTGGAACACCAGAGAAATAGAAACAGCAAAGCATTCCCTCTTGCACTCTGCACCATATAGACAGCCAATACAAATTCCAGAAATTGACATATTCTAATGACTAAATTAAAAAGAAAATTCTTTTTTTCCATCTTTGTGATCTACACATTTTATTTTTCTGATCATGTTGGTCCCAGTTTCTGCTCTCTTCTGATTTCTCTTAACTCTTTTCATAGTTTCCAGTCCATCTGCCCCTCCTTTTCTCCCTTCCTCTACATCTCAGACAATGATCTTTTCCTTTCATCTTTCTTCCATGTATTTTTCTACCTCTGTCCTGCTCAGATTTCACTCATTCTTGCTATACAGTCTTTAATCTCCTCTTTTTGCTACACCTACTTACAGCTTTCCATATCTTTTGCTTACCCTACTCCTCTCATTCCCCTTCCTCTTATTAGTCTTCTGCTAACTCTCCCTTCTTTCTAGTATTCCCTCTTGCTTTCTCCTCCCATCCATCCAGCAACTCATCTCTCTCACTCCCTTCCATCCAACATCTCCCCTCTGTCATTCTATCCCCTTCTCCCGTGTTCAGCATCTCCCCCTATTCTCTCCATCCCCCTTATGTCCAGCATCTTCTCTCTTCATACTGTCTCCCCATGCCCAGCATCTCCACTGTTTTCCTATTCACCCCTTGTCCATTATTTATGTATTGTCCTACCCCTAATGCCCAGCATCCTTGTGTTCCTATACTCCATTATGTTTTCCTCCTTTCTTGATACAGCATCATCCCCCCTCTATTCCCCACCCTCATCATCTTCTTCCACCCCATTTCAGTAACTCCCCTCACTTCTCCCATTGCAACCCAGCATCTCCCTTCTGCCACCCTACTCTCCCTCCTCCCAATGTCCATCATTCTCCTGCTGCCCCCCCCAAGCAAGCATGTTCCCTTTCTTTCCTCCATCCCCCAATCCAGCGTCTCAGCTTTCTTCCCCTAGCCTTGGTCCAGCATCACACCTCTCTACTGCTCGCCGACTCCTTTTTTGCTGTCACTTCCTGGGTCATGTGGCAGAAGCAATAAAGCAGCCACCAGGCATCCGCAGAGGTAGTGCATCAAGCCAGCGAAGGAGTTTAATAAGTTTGCCCCACACAGTTGACACCCCGCTCCTGGCCAGCACCCAGGGTGGACTGCACCACTGCCCCACCCTCGTTATGCCACTGGGTATAGATAACATGAGAGATCTAGTGAAGCTTGAAGAATGGTTGAAAATTTGGCAGAGGACATTTGATGCTAAAAAATTCAAGGTAATTGTTTCTGATGATCTTAAGGTGGTTAAACAGGTAGAAAAGGTGATGGTGAAAGCCAGAAGAATGCTTGGGTGCATAGGGAGAAGAATGGCCAGCAGGAGGGAGGTGATAGTGCCTTTGTATAAGTCTCTGGTCAGACTTCATTTGGACTATTGTGTGTAATTATTGATACTATACCTTCAAAAGGATATAAACAGGATGGAGCCGATACAGAGGGTGGCTACCAAAATGGTCAGTGGTCTTCATCATAAGGCATATTGGGACAGACTTAAAGATCTTAGTATGCATACTTTGAAGGAAAGGTGGGAGAGGGGAGATATGACAGAGTCACTTAAATACCTCCATGGCATAAATGCACAGGAGAGCCTCTTTTAATTGAAATAAAGCTCTGCAATGAGGGGGCATAGGATGAAGGTGAAAGGGGATAGATTCAAGAATAATTTGAGGAAATACTTCTTTATAGAGTGTGGTAGATGCATGGAATAGTCTCCCAGTGAAGGTAGTAGACATAAGGATTGTCTCTGAATTTTAAAAAAGGCCTGCAAAGCTTATACATTGTTATGGAAGGGCAGACTGAACAGGTTGTATGGTCTTTATCTGCCATCATTTTTCTATGTATCTATGGTAAAAAGTCTGAAAAATCCAAACACAAACCAAAAATAGTTGCGTGTGCAAATTCCTATTATTTAGTCTTTCAAATAATATTATGACTAGGGGACATGAAGGTAACAGCACTTTTAAAACAAATTGGAGGCTGTATTTTTCATCCAACGAACACTTAAGCTGACCATGGACATAAATTCATTATATACCACGTTGCATATTATTGGAAGGATGGGTGACAGGATATTCTAATTCCCAGAAATCCAAAGCAATATCCCATAGAGATGCTACAATTGGTGTTAAGTAACAATTATTTTTGTTACAATAAGGATTTTTACCATCAGAAATTTGGAATAGTGATGGGGGAAAAAAGTAGCCCCAACTATAGCCACTTTATATGTGGCAAATTTTGAAGAAACATTTATTTATCAATCATATTGGAAGACCATATTAGATTATAATGTAGATTTTCAGATGACATTTTTTGGATATGGAAGAGTACCCAGGCATTTTTGGTCCAATTTCTGGACTGCATGAATACTTGTGTTGGAAATTTGACATTTCAGAGCAGTTATGATCAGCATACAATTCCCTTCTTGAATGTGAGAATAATTAAGTAGGGCATAAAGATAGTAACTTCATTGTAGCAGAAACTACTGAAACAAAATAACTTGCTGATGTTTAAGAGTCACCATGCATACAAACTTAAAATGGATCTCCTGATCCATTTTTGCATTTAAGAATTTGTCAAATAGAGGATTGCAAGCGTCATACATTTGATTTAGTCAACAAGCATGCCACCCGAGGACACCCTAGATCATGCATTAAGGAGTTTGATAGAGCCCTTTATGCCCAGCAGGATTTATTGTTAAATTATAAGGAATAATCATCAATGGAACAGATAGTGTATTCTTCCTTTTTGAACTCAAGCGCAATATGTTACAGCTATTTTGTACAAGCATTGGCAGATTTTGACCTCTCGTGAATGTTTTTCCCAACATTGGGGAAATTGTTGAGCAAACGGCCACTTGGGAGGAATCTAGAGCCATTATGGCTGTGGAGCCTGTAAATTATATTGCCAGATTGAAGGCAAACAATGGACTTGTCCTATAAATAATCATGCGATTGTGAGTAAAGGAGAGCCTCTACTTGTACTATAACTTACGTTGTCTATGTCATAGTCTGTCCCTGTCAAAAAGCGTATGTGGTATGCACAAGGAGAGTCATGCGGATTAGGCTGCAAGAACATAGATCATGGTTAAACACAAGGACTGAATCAACACAAATGGTGCAATATTGTTTACATATAGGACACACTTTTGATCATTTGCAATGGAGGATAATAGAAGTGATTCCCCCGTACTGGAGAGGTGGAGATAAAGATGCAAAGCTAAATTATAAGGAGGAATTTTGGATATATTCCTTGAATGCAGTGTAACTGTATGGATTGAATGCAGAGGTGGAATGGTATTCTTTACTTTGAACTGAAAACTGGAATATTTCGATTGAGGTGGCAGTGCTTTTAAATAAGTCTGGAGGGATCTGTCAATCAAATCTTAAAGAACGTCACGGCCATTTTGAACGATTAAGTCGACATATGTTTGTGAAGGCTGAAGTGTGCACTAGTCTATGGATGTTGGAGGAAAATGTTTATTTGTTGGATAAGTACAATGTTAAATTTACCCTGATGCAGAACTTGTGAAGTATTTAAAGTTCAAAATTTGTTGTTATGTCAGGGATTATATGAATATATGAGGTGAATGTATGATGAGTGTACTGTGCACAAGTGGTTAATACTGTTTTTAAAACAGTGATGAAGAGGACCCAATGGACTTTTAAAAGAGTCAATATTAATAAAGTAAAATGGACCAGGTGGTACAGAATTGGCTTATATGCTAGTTTTCATGAAAAGGAAGGTCCGACAAAATTTTTTTTAAACTAGTTACACGATGCAAGGTTCCACATTAGGAACCACCACCCAGGAAAAAGATTTAGGTGTCATTGTGGATAACATGTTAAAACCCTCGGCCCAGTGTGCAGCGGCGGCCAAGAGAGCAAATAGAATGCTAGGTATGATAAGAAAAGGAATGGAAAATAAAACAAAATATATTATGGCCTAGTGGTTGGGGCAAGGTACTACAGGCCGGTGGTTCAAATCCCACTAGAGGACAGCAACCTTGGGCCGGAAGGACTGGGGTTTCTAGTCCCACAGGTGCTCCTTGTGGTCTTGGGCAAGCCACTTAACCCTCCATTGCCCATGTTCCCTGTAAGTATTAGTGTATGTGTCTCATATCCCCTCGTGTTAAATGTATCCCCCAACCGCTTTGACCCAGTGAAAAGCGGGATATAAATGCAGATAAATAAATAAATAAATATAATGCCTCTATATCATTCCATGGTGAGACTGCACCTTGAATATTGTGTGCAATTCTGGTCGCCGTATCTTAAAAAGGATATAGCGATATTAGAAAAGGTTCAGAGAAGAACCACCAAAATGGTAAAGGGGATGGAAGGATACTCCTATGAAGAAAGGCTAAAAAGGTTGGGGCTCTTTAACCTGGAAAAGAGACGGCTGAGGGGAGATATGACAGAAGTCTCTAAATTAATGAACAGAGTGGAACGGGTAAACGTAGATCGATTGTTTACGTTATCAGAATATAGAAAGACTAGGGGACATGCAATGAAGCTACAGGGTAAACTATTTAAGACTAATAAAAGAAAATATTTTTTCACTCAACGTGTAATCAAACTCTGGAATTTGTTACCGGAGGATGTGGTAAAGGCTGTTAGTGTAGCTGGGTTTAAAAAAGGTTTGGACAAGTTCCTGGAGGAAAGGTCCATAAACCATTATTAAGAAGGGACCCAGGATATCAATGCTTGACCCAGTACAAGCATTGTGGAACCTGTGTCTTTTGGGGAAACTGCTAGGTACGTATGACCTAGATTGGCCACTGTTGGAATCAGGATACTGGGCTTGATGGACCTTGGTCTGACCCAGTATGGCATATCTTATGTTCTTATGTAAGTTGTTTTTTTACAATATTGTTTGTGACTTTTTAAATTTGGGGATTTAAGGGTTACACTTAGTGGATAGGCTCATTCCCGAATATGACCTTGTTGTAGAGTGGTAATTTTTTTAAAGCTTGTGTATTATGTGAAATAAAGTAAACTGCAGACTCTTTGAAGAAAAGGGGAAAAATTGGGTTTAGTACCTTTCCCTTGGTCTTCTAACCTTTATTAATATGGGCTTCTTAAAGTTTTGTCCCAATACATTTTCCTTTGTATTTTTCACTCTTTTTATGGTTTAAGGCCCTGTTAAGATCACTGCTGTGATGTAGGTGGCCTCCAGGGTTCATGGTTTCTTCAGAGATGGGCAAAAGAGTGCAAGAGTTCAGAGTATCTCAAAGGCAAGTTTAATGTTATTTTACTTTCGGTATAACAAGGAAAATTAAACAGCCTTTAGGCCTTTAGAATAGCAAGGCATGTTTAATGTACCCTGACGTGTAGCAGAACATGACTCAAACAAGGAAAAACATGGCAAGGCACAAAGGAACGAAATTATACCAGGACATATCTAAAATCCAGGAACACTGGAAAAAAAGCAAAAATCATGTAATGCAGGAACAAGACATAGTAAACCACACACAAGAAGCATACAAGAAGCAATGACGCAGCCATAAGCAAGCCCAGAGGCCAGGCAGAAACACCTCAAGGACTATGGGCTGGCCCCTACAGAACCAATTAGGACACAAGTACAAAGCACAAGAACAGATACATCCAGGGTCTGGCTGCACACTAAGATACCAATAGCCCCCTCATTAGGGCACTGGCCTAAAGCCGGATCAGGTCTTATAGGCCTGTGCACTGAGTTTTATAGGTATTTAGCAAAACCTCTTCTTCCCAACAGATGGCATGGAAAACAGTTATAAAACAAGAAAGGGCTGATATCTGTCTGTAACTGTCCAAACATGTTGGTATGGAGGCAGAATATGTGAATATCGGATATATTTGAAAATCAGAAACAATATTTTCAAAGAACCAAGCTTCTGAAAATATTGCTTTTTATTGGAAACTATTAGAAAGCTGACTAGCACGCAAATCCAAAAAGACCCCCCCCCCTTCCTCTTCTTCCAGCATTTTGTTCCATAACACAAGCAGAGAGAAGCAAACAAAAATAGCTCAAATAGCTGGTAAAGGAAATCAATAAACACTTTCAAAACCACCATCCCCCAAAAACATTTATCCCCCATACAGCGTAGTTACTCACACCTGCAGCAGGTGTTCTCTAGGATCAGCAGGATCAGTCCTCGCATATGGGCGACATCACCGATGAAGCCCGTGTGGGAACACTTCCCAGCTTCCAAAGGAAGCTTTTGGAAGGTGCACCAGGCATGTGTGCTGGTCTTCAGGCCTGAAGGAACCATCTTTATCCTGATCAGTATGACGACATAGCTTAATCAAGCCAAAAATGGCAAAAAAACTCAACGGGGAGGCGGGAGGGTGGTAAGGACTGATTTCTGCTGATCCCAGAGAGCATCTGCTAAAGGTGAGTAATTACACTTTCTCTGGGACCAAGCAGGAAGTCAATCTTCACATATAGGACTCCCAAGCTACAGGCTATTGAAATAACCTGTGAAAAAAACCCCAACAGGACAACCAGAAAAATGAACCAAGATAAATAGCATGAGAATCACCGAAAGGTTCCAAGAGTCATCACCTGCAGGGACATCAATATGTCGTCTACGGTAGCCTGATCGGACAGAAGAGCCGGTGGGAAGGAGTTGCTTTGATTCCCAAAGAGATGCCAGAGTACAGCTTGGCCGAAGTTGTTGTCATGCCAGAAAACCATATCCAGACTGTAGTGGGCTGTGAAAGGTGTGGACAGAGGACCATGCAGCAGCCCTACAGATCTCCACTGTGGAGACTGAGCGCAGGTTGGCGACGGAAGCAGCCGTGGCCCTGACATGATAGAGACCAGCCTGAGCGTAAGTGAAGGAAATGTAATCTGCCACCCAAATGGAAAGGGTGCTCTAGGAGATAGCCACGCCCAGCTTGTTGGGGGTCAAATGAGACAAATAACTGGGAGGAACGGCGGTGGGCTTTCATCCTCGCCAGGTAGAAAGCCAGCGCTCTTTTACAATCCAAGGTGTGTAGTGAAACCTCAGCCCTGTTTGCATGAGGCCTTGGGAAGAAAGCAAATGACTGAGGTGAAAAGCGGACACCATCTTAGGCAGGAATTTAGGGTGAGTCCTCAGGATGACCCAGTTTTTATGTAATCTGGTGTAAAGCGGATGTGCTACCAGTGCTTGCAATTTGTGTGCAGAAGTTAGTGCTACTAGAAAGACAACTTTCCAAGTGAGAAATTTGAGCACACAGGAGCTAAGCGGCTCAAACGGAAGATAAGTTGCAACAGGATGATGTGGAGGTCCCACATAACCAGTGATGGCTTTATGGGAGGAGGGGGGGGGGGGGGTCGAGAGAGGAGCCCCCCTCATGAAGCGACACACCAGTGGGTGAGCTGAAATCCACTTATCAGCTGTCGGATGGTGATAAGCCGTCAGGGTATTGAAGTGCACTCTGACCGAGTTGGACTTAAGACCAGAGTCAGAGAGGTGTAGTAAGAAAGACAAAACTGACTCTATTAAGCAGGAGAAGAGGGTTGAGGGCGGGCCTGGCCCTCAGACGAAATGGAGAATCTGTACCACTTGAAGGCGTAGGCACGGTGTACAGTGTCCTTACAGGAAGGTAGGTGCACGTTTTTCCAGTCCAGGAGGAATGCATTGGATGCAACCCGGTGCTTGCAGGGTACCCTGGAGAAGAACAATGGGAGCTGGGCATTGTGAGGGGAGGCAAATAGGTCCATCTACAGCATGCCCCATAGCTGAAAGATGTCAGTGAGCACGCTCAGATCTAAGCTGAAAAGCATTCCCAACGCAATGCCACTGCATTCTTTCTCTACTTATTTAGAATAAAAACGGCAAATACGTTTTCTGATGTCTACAGTATTTTTTTTATCTCATTTGAACCTCTCCTTAACTTGTAAATGTGACATATGATGAAAGTGGCACTTTTCAGCAGATCAGAGGTGTTAATCCTAATGTGAGGGTTAAATTTCAATTTAGTTTGTAGAACCTGGCTTGCTGAAAATCTCTTTATTATCAGGGCATAATTAGACTCATAAAAACTAAGCCCTCTGTCTAGTATGTGCATCCCAGATTAATTGTACAGTGCTCTGCATAAAATTGTTATGCAAATCAACTAACAGTAATTTAAAGAGTAATGAAAAAAAAAAATCTTTGCAGAGAATGATGGGCTGATTGAGTATGTAAGCACAGTCGAAGAGAAATAGGTAAAAAAGGCGATCCTCCTGATTAGGTAATACTATCTAAAATGAGGTTCGCAGAGGATCTGGCTTTTACCTACTTGGTGGCGGAGATATAAATATGTCTTGGCCCTAGTGCTAAGCTGCTCGGGAACCTGAACCAGTAGTACGCAGACAATGAGAGCTTCCCCACACATTGCGCTATACTTGCTGCCGCAGTGATTACTTCCAGACGGTGCTGGGCAGCAAGGGTGGTGATACTTTTGAGTGAAAGACAAGTTAGAGCCGGTGGATCCAGATCTTGAGCTGGAGGTTTTTGCGGCTGCAGATGCATTGTTTTGTTCCTCCCTCCATTATCCAGATCCCAGGGATCCGTTTTTTACTCAGACTGTAGTTGACTGTGAATTAGATAGCATGCTATTACTATTACACACAAGAGAGTAGCATTATGTATATGGATCTGTATACATTCTATAAAAACATCCAAACTTTAGCAAATATAAGATGATCTCTAAGTGGAAAATACTAGGATTGGAGAAATCAACTGATTGATCCATCATATACAGAAAGATGAATAGATGCAGTGGAAAGATCAATCCCAGACTAAAATTTGCTGTAAATTAGCAGTGTCTTTTCATGTGCCAGGAAGTGCCTTGGCAACTAAAACAGATACAAAAGAGAGTGGATTGGTGGGTTTTAATATCTTAGTTCTGCAAAGGATTCTCAGAGTCAGATAGGAGCAATATATCAAGGAGAGATTCACATAGAAACAACAGCTTCCGTCAATACAAACTACCGCTTCATCAGGCAAAAAGAAGCTGCTACTTGTAGGTGAAAGCTAGGAAAACAACCCAAGCTATAAATACTAGAATGCATCATAAATATACTGCTTCATTTTTAACATATTTACCCAGGTTAGTAAACACAGTGAGGTCAATATTTAGCCACATGATAGCCTGTTAAAAGAAATCCAGAAACGTCAGTGTTATTAAATATAGCCGATTAATGATATGCAGATAATTTTATCTGGATAATGGCGGAATATTACTATTACCTGCCTAAAGTTGAAATTTAAATCTACCATGCCATCAATTCCTCCTTTTAGGGCCAATGCAAGGCTTTTGGGCACCCCTGGCAAACCTTATGCCCCTCTCCCCCTGGATTTTGCTAATTAAATGCAACAATCACAATCATCCCGACACTGTCCCTCTCACAGCAGTCCTGCAAAAATGAATTGGAGTAATTGCATAAATACCTGCAGAGTTAACATGTGTTAGCACACGCGTATTCGAGGCCTATTTTATAAGGTGAAGTATATGAGCACCTTATAAAACAGAGACGCAATGTAAAAATGCGTGCAAACTAGGCATGAGCACTTATCTCTGCTCTATGGCACGTGTAAATGCCTATAGCTAGATTTTCAAGAATGTGCACAAGTTATAGTATTTCATAACTTGTGTGCAAAAATTTATACTCCATTCGTGTGTATGTCCACACTGAAAGTTTATGCAATCACTTACAAAGTGCTTACAGAATCACAATGGCCTAAAGTATGTGCATAAGTCCTTGAAACGTGCATTAATAGGATGCATCATTGTGTGGCTTCATGTTGAAATGCTAAACTGCTCTCTTTGCATGTGTGTGCCCACTCTCCCTGCAGGTAAATAAACGTGTTGATGGCTTTTTTAGTTTGTGTGGCTGTCAGGATCTGTATTTTTCTTTGACTGCTGCTGCTCTTTGCTGCCTATCTGAGGTTGCTGTTCTAGGCAGCTGTCTAGTTTTGCCTAATGGTTTGGCTGGCCCTGCCCCTTTTAAACAAATAGCATCTTTTGACCATATATTGAGCTGCCTTGCCAAAAGATATGCATTTAGCGGCCTGAGAATTTATATGTTTTGTATCCGTTTAACTCCTGAAATTAACTGAATAAATGCTTCTAGATATCAACCCTAGGACACTTATGCTATTAAACGAGCTCTTTTAACAAATTAGACTTGCTTTCCAGAGTGGAGCTATACTATACAGATGTATGTAAATCACAGCAGCTTTATTCTGTAACGATAATGTTTTTGCCTATCGTCCTCATGGAAGCACAAAGATAGAAGTGATTGCATGTAATCTAACATCTGATAACTCTTGCTTGTATGTGTCAGTACTTACTGCTCTGCACCGCTCCCACTTTCCCCTTCTCTTCCAGGGGCTTCCCCGTGAGATACTAATGCCACCAGATATCAGCAGAATCTATCATCATTATTACAGGCAGTTACGGATGGTGCTCCTTTCAGTATCCTCTAACATAGAATACAATCCGACATTACTTTAGTATCGAGACAAACATTTGTTTGATTAGCTGCTTGAAAAATGGTTAAACACTGAAGACTTGTTTATCATTTTTTTAAAGTAATGTTTTATCTTGTTAAGAATTCAAGGGTTCACGGCATGGGCACATGGGGTAACGGATTATGTAAGTATGAGCACTGTGGGTATGAATGGGCTAGAGTTTAGGCACAGCACACAAGTATGTACATAAATTATAAAATACTGTAATTTATGTGCACTCCTTACAAATATAGGCCTGGGCATTCACACCAGTTCTAGGGCTGGTATAACAGATCCTGCCTTAAATTAATGCAGGTTTTCAGTCATCTACACTAGAATTTTATAAAGTCAAATACAAGTGTTAATACATGAGAGTTTCTGAAATTACCCACCACAGGGCCTTAGTGGCTGAGTGAGAGGGATGACCAGAAAACAAGTTATACCTGTGACAAAACAGTAGGCGGGTACAAATGGGCAGACTGAGTATTTTCTATGTTTACCAACAGAAGATGCTGGACCATTTAGGATAACATAGCAAGGTTGGGCTGTTCCATTTCAGGATTAGCATGAAGTCCTACAGCTAACCATATACACGTAATAAAAAAAAAGCAAATTATATAGATAAATAATAAAAAATGACCAATAGCATTTAAAAACAGTGATTCCCTGGCCACTCTCTTACCGGCAGCAGCTTGTTAACTCCAGGGGGACAAGGCTGGTGTTTCACTGCTTGATCAACTGGTGGCCATGCCATACTAGTATTTATCCAGGAGGCCACAGTGACTCCACTTACTACTAGTACGTAGCATTTGTGTAGTGCTTCAAGGCATATGCAGCGCTGTACATATACATGTAAGAGATAGTCCCTGCTCACAGGGTAGGAACAAAGCGGACATGGTTATGACACACAAGGGTGGTCAACAGGAGAATAAGGTGGTTAGGATCCAAAAGCAGTCATCCGCTGGCTCAGAGGTTTCTTGGCCTTTTTATCTCTTATTGGCCTAATGGAGGGGGAAGGGGTTGCACTACTGGCTTCTTGCCATCTTCTTTCCTTATGGACCAGTGGTAGTCATGTTTCTTGTGGGATCATTTTTGACAGGTTGCAGTCTAACACCAGCTGCTATTTTATGTACTATTTTGTCTGGCAATGTTGTAATAGTGGCTGCACAAACCTTAATTTTGCTTCATTTTTAGAGTGCATGCTATTATGTATTTCTTTAAATAGATATTTCAATCATATGTATAAACACAATAGAAAATGAGTTAACATCACATCTGTATAAAACAAGAACATTTGTTTCTAATATACAGATGATTAGGAGTTATTACTAAATCAGACTTTGCACTCTCAGGCTTATCTTTTTGTCTTACTGACTCTTTCCTCTTAACATCTAATCTTCCATTTTTGCATTTTCTTAATCTTATACTTCAGTGCTAGAACAGCTACCAAAATGGTTCTCAAATCAGTTCTCCACCTCGCACCACTTCAACCAGTTGTATTTCTGGGACATCTATACTGAAAGCATAAGAGATGCAAATGTATCTCATACATATTCATTAGGAATACTCTGAAAACCCGACAGTCTTACAAATCTCAGTTAACTAGCCCCTCCAGCTCCTCCTTTTCTAGAGCTGTGCAAGACCAACTACCAGCCTTTTCTTCTGTCCCGAACTTCTCACTATATGCTATCTGCTATCTCTAAAGAGAGATCACTTCATCTTTCTAATCAGAAACAAACATCTTTTCTTCTCTTCCTTACACAACATGCTGTCTAGTCAATCTACCCTTTTCAGCTGGATGGCTATCAATTTTGTTAAGTTCAATATGGATAAATGTTTCCCGTACCTTGCTGATTTCTTTACTATTCCCATTTCTAAGTTGCCCTCTCATGGAAAAAAGCCATTTTGATCCCTTCTCAATTTTTCAAGCATCCTATTTTCGCTTAATGCAGTCACATAGCATATTTTTTCAAACAAGATAGTCCCAGTAAACATTTACAAAGTAAAGATGGATAAACGGGTATTCAGGTTCCATGATCTGGTAACAAATGCCAATTCAGGGAATAGATCTGATTACACTAAAGAAAGAATTTTCTGTCTGGGGAAATAAATGTGCCTAAACATGCATAGCTCTGTCTGATAATCATGGTATGATTTAAGAAACAGTGCCCAGTTAACTTTAACTACGGAATCCTTACAAGACAGGCAACATGTTTTAATAGAGACTGTTGTGTAGGGTGTACGTACGTGCATCATAGATAATTCATGTTCTGTCTACAAAAACCTTTTCAATCCATTTTTGGTGATGGGTGCTATAAGTGCTATATAATCTATCCAGCTAAATACGTTATTCACCATATTTAATTATCACTAGAAAACAAGCATATTGCAGTACATTATTTAGGGGATTTATTTCAGAAACAAAGAGGAAAAAGTATGCCACTTTTTTTTTTAAAAATGTCACATTTAATGTTTTCACCACTGTACTTCAAATCTACATTTTACAAAAGTGACCAGCCAGTGTGCTGCATGAATCTTCCAGCTTCTGAGACTTTACCTTTCACACCAACTCTCTTTCTTTTATTAGGTGCTTTCTTTCTCCCTGAACAAAACAGAACACTTTTTTCTCATCTAAGAGAATTGCAATGTTTCAGTTGGTTTTATTCTCAGGAGCAACATAAACAACAATAAAAAATAAAAACAAAAGCAAAAAAAAAAAAAAAAAAAAGGACACTAAACCACCTTTTGTTTTGGCGATTCAAACATCCGTCTCATTCACAGCAAATAATTACTTCATTGAAGTTAAAACTTCCAAAACGCAACTTATGTCTAGTCATTTCCACTTTGAGCTTTCCTTCCTCAGGATGAAAATATTCTGCTAAATACGGATAACAGTGAATTGTCCATTACAAACACCAAAGCTTTATTCCTCCAGAACAATACTTAAAACTTTTTAAAGATGATCCATTAGGATTTCTTTGTACAGGTGAAAAACAATCTTCAGCTTTTTAAGGTTGTCTTTTTTTTCTTTTTTTATATAAAAGTTGGAAGGGACATTCAAGTTTCAAATCTCCACATTGAACTTAAAAAAAAATCAAAACAAAACCAAAAAAACCCAAAAACGTCATGTGGAGGTAAACAAACCAAGTTGTATACTCCAGGAGGTAGAGGACTTCAGTTTGTGTTCATATATACATATACACAGAATAACTCAGTGTTGCAACAGAAAAGGAAAATAAAATAGCCAAAAAATTACTATTGTGACATTTCAAGACTTCCACAGCTTTGCCTAGAGACAAATACAATTAGCAGAACCTATGTGCTGTTTTATTCATCACTGTGTTTTTCTTCTTTTGTTTGCTTTAAATTGTCCAGTGTAGGAAAAAGAATTCTCATTGTTAAAGACCTTAAGAAGGTAATTTTATAAGGAGGCGTCTAGTTTTAGGCACCAGCAACATGCATACAGGCCCCTTTATTGAAGTATGCTAAGCAGTGAAAGCATGTTTTCGAGTGCAGTAACTGCTGCTTGGTGCGGGGGCATGAGAGTTATTTAATGCTGATCTGCATGCTAATATTCATGTGTTGGGGTGCAAACTGGGTGGGGTAGGGGTAGAGGAAGAGGGTGGGCATGAGCAGCACATTGCAGTTAGCGAGGGCGGAACATCTCGCACGTTGTCAATGCTGCTGTTAGTGCAGGTGCACCTGATGCCACCTCCATAGGTGGAGGTAGGTAAGCCCACGTTAACAGTCGGGAACATGCTGGTCACGCCCCAACAGTTACTGTGGAGGTTTTGCACAATACATTAGGCACAAAAACCTAATGCATTTTGGTAAAAGGGTCCCTAAATGTTGATATTTTAGTCAGTAATACATTTAAGTGGCCACTTATGGGCATAAATGATCTCTTATAAAATACCATTTAGTGTAAAAGCATGTGCGCTACTTGTACTGTACAAGCTTTTACTGCAGGCATGCACATGGATGGAGCACAGGTGCAGGGCCGGCCCCAGAGTTGCCTCAATGTGTTGCCGCCCTAGGCAGATCTTAAGCCTTACTCCCCCTCCCCCCCCCCTTGGTTGTCAAAATTTATTATTTTAGCTTTGAATGTCCTACTCTTTGCCACCCTCCAGAGGTTGGCGCCCTAGGCGACTGTTTAGTTTGCTTATTGGTTGGGCTGGCCCTGTATGGGTGGTGTCAGCAAGTACACACATAGATTAAAGAATACAGTAATTTTTATGTGCATTTGCAAAACGTAGGCATGGCCATTTACACCAGCTCTGCAACTGCTCATTGCGCCTCAATTTAAAGCACATTCTTGGCCACTTTTGCTAGTATTTTATAAAGTCAAGTACACACAAACTTGACTTTAAGTGTAAAATACGTATGTGAAAATGCATGTTAACTACGCGCAACTTTATAAAATTACCGTCATAATATGCAAGCTAGATGATCTCTGCAGAGCAATCGTGGCAAGGTAAAAAAGGGGAACAGGTCTTCTGAAATTTGTCCATTGACAGAATTATTCACACAGAGGGAAAATGCATGCCATAGGAATCATTGCAAGAAAGCTGAAAAAGAAAATCTCTAATAAAAATAGATTATATATATGTATATATATGTATATATTTATACTGGGTAAGGGAACAGATGCTGTGTCTCTTCTACTCACAATCTAAGTCTTTTTTCTATTGTTTTTGTGATTTTTTTAAAATTATTCATAATTTATTTTTTTAACAGCACACATCAGTAGCATGGCTCTTGTGAAAAGCTAATTTAAAGCAAAAGTACTATCTAGATAGTTTGTGATATCAATTTACCAATTTCCTGACTAGAATCCTTAGAGGCTGTCCTAGCTTTTATTGGAGCAACCAAAAAATCTATCATAGACCATTTGAAGAAAAAGCCTCCGAGTCCTCAAAAACCTATTCATGGCATCATTCTTTATGGTTGATCTGATAAAAGGAATAACAGGCTGCAAAGACTCCAGTTTCTCCTGGACCAATATGGCAATTAGAACCCAGTTTTTTGGCTCTAATACATCCTCTTTTGGTCTCATTCCTAAGTTGCCTTTCTATGCAGTCAGCGCAATTTTATTGTACAAATTTCTGGCCACACATCCTTTTTTAAAAATTCTCTTTTCCTGACTTCTTCAGGTGGTGCTATGTTCATGCTTTGCAAATTTATCAATGTGATGTCTGGTAAGCAGCAACATCCAGATTTACATAGACTTTTTAATGGCAAATGTGGCTATGGAGGAGGAGTGTTACAAAATATTAATCTCCTTAGGAATTAAATAATTATTCTTATAAACAATGAGGACCTGAATGATTTTGTTTGTTTTAATTGACAACTGAATTATCATTAAATAAGCAGTAGGCGGTACCTTTTCACTGAACTAATACAATACATTTCTGGGTAGCTTTGGAAAACTATGCTCCCTTTATCAGGTCAGTCCTGACTGATCTAAATTATGTTCTGTTAGTATGGCTGCTTTAGTGGACAGTAGCCATTTCAAGGTGTGTGTGTGATGCCTGCTGACATGACTTCATGATTGATCAACGTCAGACTGTTTTTTAGGGTGTTTTTTTAATACAATAAAAATTCTTCAGGAATGGCTCAGTATAAAAAATTCAGTTTTTCTTTTTGTACAATATCACTTTTCAATTAAAAAATAAAACAAAAACACAAAATCTCTAGTCCCCTCTACACTCCCAGACGTTTGGTTCAAATTGCCATTTGTTCAGAGCTGAGCCATTAAACTGTACTAGAATTCATAAAATGTGTGCAACCCTGGGTAAAATAGTTTTTTTCTAAAAGCACAACCACTCTATAAGATTAGACCTCTAGTACATCTCTCTTCCTAAATATTATTCATATTATACAAGTAGTGGTTGTTAATTTAAAACTTCATTAGTAAAATTACAGTACAAGCATGATTAACCCCCAGAATTGCAAATCCCAGACTCCAGTGAAGCGCTACATTTTTATCTTCAGTAGTATTAACCTTCCATTCTCACTCCCAGACCAGGGGAGACGGTGGCATCTCAGAGGGCTGAGCAACAGTGGAACTGCAAGGTCACAAAAACAAACAGAAACAAACCTTCTTAAGGATGAAAATATGGGACATTAAATGCATATTCTGAGAAACTTTTCCCCTTAGTAAAGATTAGCTCGCTAATATTTTGAAGCTTTCTCTATGGTTTCGCTGGTCTTTCTTCTATTTCCTTCCTTCCTTTGGCATTCAATGGATGGGATATTGTACCACTGTCTGTTACGCTTCCTTTATTTCTTTATCAAGGTTTTCTTTATACTGTATTGTGAATGGACGTAAATATTAAATAAACATTAGTTCAAAGAAACTCTATGAATACATGGCATGGTACTTTCTGGGAAAAAAAAAGATAATTGAAAATGTTCCATAACTATAATGCTTGCCACTTAGTGGTAAAGGGCCAGATCATCAAAGAAATTCAGGCCAGCAATCCACAACCACTATTGCAGAGATATGTTGGCAATAAATCACCTCTTGGTACCTCGGACATTAACAAAACAAGTGTTTTATTACACACTTCAGCTGACTTGGTTTGTTACTATTTGCACTCAGGGCTGGTCCAAGGGTGTGACATTCCCAAGACAAAACTTCAGCTTTGTATTTTCTTCTTCTTTCAGGCCAGTATCCCTTTCCCGCCCCCTGAGAATCTGATAATGAAATTCAGCAACCATGATCATCCCAATGCGATTCGTCTCAGAACAAAAAATGCATAATGGGACATCACTTTTAAATATTAAACTATGAGGCATGTTTACTAAAGTGCGCTATGGGAGTGTGTGTTAAGAGGCAAAAATTAGCAAGAGAAGAGAAACTGGCCCGCCTACCAGGGGTGTGCCCAGTCTGTTCCCCAGCACTTAGCACACTGAGAAATACCCAGTGCAATAAACTGGCAATCACAGTTAATGTGGATGCGCTTACTGCCACCCACTGAAATAGCATTAAGTGTACCTGTGGTAACTGCAGCATTGACAATTAGCACACATTAATGTGCAATCAACAACCACTCTCTGCCCCACTGCATGCTAAGTAGTTAGTGCAAAGTGAAATTACTTACCTGTAACAGGGGTTCTCCATGGACAGCAGGACAATGTTGTCAGGGGTGATGTCACTCATATATGTAGTTGATTATATCCTGCTTGTCCATGGAGAAGATTTTTACCATGTTGGCACAGTAACAGTTACTGTGGTCCGCTTAGCGCACACGGTCAACCCTGTTAACGTACTTTAGTAAACATGTCTTTGTATTTCATTTATACACTATGGGCCTGATTCTGTCCTGCATGTCCATCCCCTCTGTGCGTCCAGTCTGAACCGGATGCACAGAGGGGATCGCGATTTTGATCCCGCAGGACACGTCTAGCCCCACAGGATCAGAACTGCAAACAGTCCTGCATGTGCAGCTGGGACAGCGAGTCTGTCTGGCCTGCACATGCAGGACTGCACCCAGCTAACTCAGTCAGGGCATTTAAATGGAGCTGCAGTGCCATGGCATCAGGTTGCCATGGCACCGCGGCTCCATTTAAAAGCCGCGATGCCGGCCGCCGACCAAAACTGCAAATTCCCCACAGCCCGACCCCCGATCCAGCCTCCGAAGGCCAGGGTCGGGCTGTGGGGAATGACCCCTGGACCCTCAGCACCTTCCATGCCCCGAATGTAAAAAAAAAAAAACATGTCCAGGGGAGTTATTGCACCTCGGAGGTGGAATAACTTCCCTGGCCATTTTACCGGCCTTGGACTTACAGGGCCAACATTAGAATCGACCTAGTATGTCCGGGACCATTGACCGCCCACTCTCTGCCCCCGGGCCACCCCTTCCCCGCCCCACTTCCCCACACAACCATCAGGGAAGTTAGTCGGGGGCTGAAGCTGGCACAAACAGCAGGGATGGACATCCCGTTGGGACGTCCATCCCTGCTATTCATGGTTCAGAATGACCCCCTAAGTAAATAATAAAGGTAATTTGAAACTATTCACCCTCCCTGCAGATAAAAGCATTCACTGATGGTTCTCTGTTAATACAACATTAGAACCTACTTTTTTGCCTTTACTCAGCTGCTCTTTGCCACCCACTGGAAGTTGCCACCTAGTCTGCTTAATGGTTAAGCCAGCTCTGTTTGCACTATGATTTTACCAAAGACTTTCAGCACTCATCAAAGCAGTTTTTCTTGTGACTTCCTCATTTGCTACTTTGAATTATTGAAGAAGTTTTACATACAAGGATGTTTTATAAAGAATATGCAAACTAAATGCATTTATAAACATTGCTCCACAATCCTCCAGACTAAGTTATTTTCTAAAATTTAAGCAGCATTCCAATCTAGCCTACCAAAAATCATCCGCACAAGAGCATTTTAGCACAATTCATTATATGTCATTTTGGGTGAAATACCCCTATAAATAACGATGCGTAGTACAGGATAAGACAGAATGACATACCTAATAAAGCTCTTAAAAGCAGCAGATTGAGGATTAATGCAAAGTGGTACTCTGTTTCCTTTCTGCTGTTCCAAAATGAACTGATGTATGATTTCTGCAGGAAAGAAGTATGGTTATAGAATTAGATTTACATACTGTAAACCAAACACTGTTCTCCCCCCCCCCCCCCCAAAAAAAAGTTAGTATGGAGGAAAACTGACGAGAAAAAATCATTTTGTCTAGTGAAAAGAACAGCAAAGCATACTCTGATTCACCACTTTTTCCCTATGATAGGACAAAAGGCCAAAATAATTCCCAGCACACAAAATATTGCATGCTGTAAAGTTTCAAGACCAACAGATTAACTTTTATGGTTCCATTCAATATACGTATTTGATGTTACGGCATCCATTACACCAGCAAAAAGCTATTTCACAAATTTACCTGTGCAAGTGTTGCAGTGCATCTCATAATACTCCAGAGACTGAGAGGGCATGAGATGACTCTTGTGGTGGTTTACCCCCACAGCTCCAGAAATTGAACAACCTGGGTTGTTAACAGGGAAGCCTTGGGCTGTGACTTGGCTTGAATGAGCCAGTTGTCCAGATATGAGTGGACACAGATGCCTTCCCACCAGAGAGCTGCCACTATGACCATTATAACCTTGGAAAACGTCTTGGGTGTCGTCGTGAGGCTGAAGGGTAGGGCATAGAACTGAAAATGCACACTCAATGGCGAATCACAGGAAGCACTGCAGATGTTCTTGAATGGGGATGTGAAAGTAGGCATCAGACATATCTAGAGAAGTGAGAAACTCTCCCTTCTGGACAATTCGGATGACAGACTTTAGGGTTTCTATTCCAAACTGAGACCCCTGCAGGCAAGCATTGACCCTTTTGAAATCTAGAATAGCATGAAGGAACTGTCCTTCTTAGGAATGACAAAATAGATGGGAACCTTCCATTCAATCTCTGGACGAAGGTATGGGAACAATGGCCTGGAGGTGCAGGAGCCCTTTCAGGGTGATGGCAGCCTTCTTGGTTGTGGAACCACATGGAGAGACCAAAAAATGCCTCCATGATAGGCTCTATACATTCAAGGATGTAGTTGTACTGAGCAGTGTTGATATCCCAATGATCAGTAGTGACCCAGACTCACTCCTGGTAAAAGAAGCAGAGCCAGCCACCCACCCACTGGAGGCAACCCGGAATGGTGCCCCTGCTTGTCACTGGGCAGGGCATAAGGCAGCTGACCTAGAAGAGGAGTAGCAGCAGGGCCTGCGGGCACCACAAATGTGCTGAGATTTGCTCCAAGACTTGACAAACGGAGCCGACTGCTTGCCTGGATGGTATCATGAGTCCCTAAATCGAAGGCAAGAAGAGCAGGGGGAAGGACTGCTTACAACTCTTTGGCTTATCTTCCAGTAGATGTCATAGTTTGGTCTCACCCAAATCTTTTACCAGCTTCTCTAAGTACTCTCCAAACAGGAGCATCACCTTAAAGGGAAGTTTGGACAACCGAGTCTTGGAGGGTGTGTCTGCAGCCCAGTGTCTGAGTCATAGGCAACGCCAGGCTAACACAGCTGTTGTGTTTATTTTATTTTTATTTTATTTATTTCTTTTTTATACCGCGCTCTTTAGAATCAGTGCAGTTTACATGTATACTAACAGGTACTTTTTATTCCCTTGTCCCCGAAGGGCTCACAATCTAAGTGTAGCTGAGGCAATGGAGGTTTAAGTGGCTTGCCCAAGGCCACACAAGGAGTGGCCATGGGACTAGAGACCCCAGTCCCTCCGGCCTGAGGTTGCTTGTCCCCATGCGGGAATTGAACCCCCGGCTCTCCGGCCTGAGATAACCTGTCCCAACCACTGAGCCACTCCTCCCTCTCTTTGCCAAAATATGGACGAGGTCATACAAGGTGTTGGCCAGAAATGCTGCCACCAATACCAGTCAGACAGAAAAGGAGTCCTCCAGCAACAACTGTACCCAGGGAAGAAACACGCATGCATTGCAAGACCTCCACAAACTGCTGCCTGGAGACTAAGCCAGGTAAACCTCTTCAAAAGAACATCTACTTTACAGTCCTGCTGGTCCCTGAGGGCTGCGCTGCCCTCTACTAGGATAGTAGGGCACTTAGTGACCACTGCCACCAATGCATCTATCCTAGGGAAACACAGTCAGCTGTCCACATCCATTTGTAGGGCACAGAGCTTACTTATGACTTTAACCCCCTGTAGTGAGGACATTAGGAGTATCCCACTCTGTCAGGACCAAACGCCAGAGGGCCTGTGGGAATGGAAAGGCTCTCGAGGTCCTCCAGAATTGGATCTGCTTCCAACTTCTCCTTCCATTCCCTAAGTACCTCTGCTATCTGAAATGAAGATGAAATCTGAATTATC
This sequence comes from Ichthyophis bannanicus, assembly GCA_033557465.1. Lineage (NCBI taxonomy): Eukaryota > Metazoa > Chordata > Amphibia > Gymnophiona > Ichthyophiidae > Ichthyophis > Ichthyophis bannanicus. The sequence continues at coordinate 234,920,027 of CM066042.1, forward strand.
AAGGCTGACAGATCATTCCACCTGAAAAGGTACACTACCAGGGAGTCATCCTGTTCCTCTTCTGAAGGAGACAAATTGCCTTCTAGGTTTGACTCATTCTTGTGGATGAAGTCCTCCTCCTGGGTCACTAGGCAGGGACGGATGTCTATACTCCAAAGCCTCACCAGAGGCCAATCATGTACTCTCCAGACCTGCTTGTGCCCCTGCTGCCTCCCCTAGCCAGGAGTGCTTTAGCGATAGAACACCGCTCCTTGAGCGGTCCCCAGCAGAAAAATGGCCCTCCAGCTACTGGGTCAATTATCTCAAGGACTCTTGAGGGCCCCTGAGAAGTACTGGGGGCCCTTTGGCAAAAGCATCCTGCCTAGTGCAAAACTTCTGATGAAACTGGCCTGGAATGGGAGGTGGTGACCCCTGGGCCAGTTTTTCCCAGGACATCAGGTCTCTCACCACAATGGAGTCAGCTGGGGGCTGGATTCAGTGTGGGTTGGCAAAATGGTAGCCATTCTTGCCTTAAGAACAGCACTAGGCTGCTAAAGAGACATATGGTCCGGCTGGCCCAACAGCAAGGAAGATAGAGGGAGTACCGGAGGATGCTTCCCCAACACGTAGCCAGGGTCTGCGGTATAGGAATTGAACATATCATTCATCAACACTGCTCGATGCTTGCCACAGGCAAGGTACTGATGCCTGCAATTTGGCATGCACACTCCAGGCCTTGCCTGCTGAGACGACCATGGCAGAAAGATCACTGATGAGTAGGAAAAAGTAAGCCGCGAATGCTACATAGGGCCTCAATGCCACAAATGCCGTAGTTGAAAGCTTCCTGGAAGTCTTATTTGTGGCTGATCAAGCCATCACAGGAAAATAGATCCATGCTCCGATGCCCAACCTTGCAGTCACCCAAAACAGCAGGCATAGAGCAGAGGAACTCCAAGGAAGGTCTTACTCTTGGGGAGGAGGGGGGTTGGGTGAGGCTATCACAGGATGGCACAGCAACAGGCCTTGGGCCGCAGTCACATACAGCCAGGTTTCCTGCATTAGTTTTCAGTGCTATCTTTTTTTTTTTTTAAAGGGGCACACATAGGAACAAGGGGATGGGGGATGGATTGGGGGGAAGGAGGAAAAAGAGAAGGAGAAGCAATGAAGAGGCAAGCCAAGGGCAGCCAAGTAGCAAGCCTTACGCCATGAGGGCTCAACAAGTCAGCCATTACTGATGAGGAGTCCAGCCCTCATCCTTCCAGGAGGGAAAATCCAGCAGGGGATCTGTAGCCACACCCTGGAGATGTCTGCCCACTTTGTTCTACTGAGAAAGCACCCTGCAGTACTGCTGCACAGGAGCCAACAAAATCAGTCCAAGGATCTTAAGCTGCACCAGTCCAGCAACCACCATCTGCTGGAGATAGAGAAATACTAAAGAGTACCCTTAATTGCACCAGCATTAGTACCAGTGATGTCGTCACTGGACGCTTCTAGTTTTCAGTCTCCAACAACTGCTGGTAAGGGGACACTACCCACTGATCTAGCAGGACGATTCAGAATGTTCTACTGTGGACTGCGAACTGATTAAAAGATTGAAAATAGAAAGTAGGGATGAATGGTCAGTTTTCTTCAGCGGAGAAAGGTGAACAGTGGAATGCGTCAGAGTTCTGTACTGGGACCAGCACTTTTTGACATATTTATAATGATATGGAAAAGGTGACCAAAATTGAAGACACCAAGTTATTCAATGTTGTTAAATCACAACTGGATTGTGAGAAACTGAGGAGGACCTTGTGAGATTGGGGACTGGGCATCCAAATGGTTGATGAAATTTAAATGTGGACAAATGGAAAGTGATGCACATAGGGAAGAATAACTCAAACTAAAGTTATATGATGATAAATTCCACATTAGATTTGCCACCTAGGAAAAGGATCTGGGCAAAAAATGTTGCGAAATTAGAAAAGGAACAGAGAAGCTGACCAAAATGATAAAGGATTTGGAGTGACTTCTCTAGGAGGAATGGTTAAAGAGGCAAGGGCTCATCAGCTTGCAGAAGAGGTAGCTGAGAGGAGATATGATAGAAGTCTATAAAAATCTGAGTGCGGAACAGGTATGAAATAAATCTATTGTTTATTCTTTCAAAAAATACAAAAACAGGGGACATGCCAATAAATTACTAAGTTGAGATGTACATTCAGTTCGTTAGTACATCTTAAAAAATGTAGTGTGTACTAAACTGATTTAATGCACACTAATAGACTTAGCACACCTTACTTCATCAGTCAGTGTACATTAAATCAATTTAGCATACATCAAAAATTTCTTATTAAAATTAGTGTGTGGTACCGTACATTTTAAATAAATATGACAAAAAATATTTTTTCACTCAACACATAATTAAGCTCTGGAATTTGCTGCCAGAGGATAGGGTTAAAGCAATTAGCGTAACTGTGTTTAAAAAAGGTTTGGACGCGATTCTGGAGGAAAAGGTTTGGACGCGATTCTGGAGGAAAAGGTTTGGACGCGATTCTGGAGGAAAAGCTCATAAACAGTTATTAAGATATACTTGAGGAAAGTCGCTGCTTATGCCTATTGTTTAGGAACCTGCCAGGTACTCAAAAATAGGATATTGAACTTGATAGGCCTTTGGTCTGACTATGGGGAGATGATCTTATTTCCAGTTATTAAATATTATGCACAGAATATGATAATTCTTCTGGTCACATCTCTCAATTCACCCTCACTGCAAGGGTGACATGTACAGAAAGATACTCTTCTAATCAAATCCTTCACTTCCGTATACTTCAATGCCATTAAACAGCATGGCATCCATTGGGAAAACATCCACTCAGTGAGTCAGCAGATTGTCAAGTTATAATATCCATAAACGTTTTCACTTTGAGCACAATGAAGATCACGCAGAGGATAATTTCATAACAGGCTGCCTAGATGTGAAGGCCAGGTAGGAACCTATTTTCAGCCTATTTATAAAGACACAGCACCTGTGTGTCTTGATAAAATACTAGGAGTAAACCCATCAGAAATCACAGCTAGACTGCAATGATGGACTTTTACACTTGCTCAGGGGCAGGTGTAGATATTAGCATATAAAGAACATGCATACGCAGGAATTTTATAAGATATGCACACAAATCATGACTCTACTCCCAACACATCCTACATCCGGGGTTTCATGTTAACTCCTTTATAAAAACCCTTTCATGCCCAAGAAAGCCTTTATTAAATTATCCCCACAGTGAGTACTGATTAGGGTCTCCAGTTCTGCAGTTCTGACTTCTAAGCCACGGCAGGTCTCAGCAAGGGACAGAATCTTATTTTAAGGATAAGCATAATAAACAGTTATCAGAGGTGTCTGCGACTATGTGTATATGGTCTAAAACAAGTCCAATTTGCACAGTTTGGTTACCTTGATAATCAGATGTGTGTGTGACCCTCGAGACTGGAGGCGAGGACCTGTTTCAAAATCTTCACAATGCTACTAACATATAGTATACTATATAGTAGTAACATATAGTAAATGACGGCAGATAAAGACCAGCATGGTCCATCCAGTCTGCCCAGCAATATGGCAACAGTAGGTGCACCTGACGCTCTGTGCAGGTCACCCCTCCCCATGTCTTTGTTTAGGGGTGGACCCACCACTCCATGAAGGACACCCCTATTTGTTGAGAAGTTAGATGGTTCAGTTTATTTTGTTTTTATCCTGTTGCTGTAAAGGGATCCACTGTGCTTGTCCCATGCTGTTTTGAATTCCGTCACCGTGTTTGCCCCTTTCAGTGAAAAAATATTTCCTGACATTGCCTTTCAATTTTCCACCTTGCAGCTTCATGTTATGCCCTCTAGTTTTGCAGCTTCCCCGTCTTTGGAAGAGGTTTGTTTGTTCATCGTTCCTCTAAGTATTTAAAGGTCTGAATCATATCTCCCCTAACCCTCCTCTCCTCCAAAGTGTACATATTTAGGTCTTCAAGTCTCTTCTCATAAGGTTTCTTATGCAGGCTCCAAATCATTTTGGTCGCCTTCCTCTGAACACTTTCCAGTCTTTTTACATCTTTTGCAAGATATGGTCTCCAAAACTGAACACAGTATTCCAGGTGAGGCCTCACCAGCGACCTGTACAGTGGCATAAGTACCTCTTCCTTTCTGCTGGTAATCCCTCTTTGTATGCAGCCCAACATCCTCCTGGCTTTTGCCACGGCCTTGTCGCACTGTTTTGCCACCTTGAGATCATCAGAGATAATCACACCAAGGTCTTTTTCCTGAACCGTGCATACCAACCTCTCGCCCCCTATCGTGTACATTTCCCTTGGATTTCTGATACCTAAGTGCATGACACTGCACTTTTTCGCATTAAATCGTAATTGCCAAGCATTAGACCATTCTTCCAGCTTTTGTAGATCTTTCCTCATGTTATTCACTCCCTCGGGGGAGTCCACTCTGTTGCAAAGTTTTGTGTCATCTGCAAAAAGACAGACTTTTCCATTCAATCCTTCAGCAATATCAATTACAAATACATTGAACAGTGCCTGGCCCACGACCAAACCCTGGGGCACCCCGCTAATCACCTTCCCCTCATCCGAGTGAGCTCCATGTACTATCACCCTCTGTCGTCTGTCAGTCAAGCAATTTCTAATCCAGTTTTCTACCTTGGTACCCATCCCCAAGCTACTGAGTTTATTGACAAGCTTCCTATGAGGAGCAGTATCAAAAGCTTTGCTGAAATCCAGGTAGATGACATCCATCGCATGCCCCTGATCTAGTTCCTTGGTCACCTAGTCAAAGCATCAGATTAGTTTGGCAAGACCTTCCTTCAGTAAAACCATGTTGCCTCGGATCTTGCAACTTGTTGGTTTTGAGAAAGTTCACTATTCACTCTTTCAGGAGCGCCTCCATTACGTTTCCCGCCACCGAGGTAAGGCTCACGGGTCTGTAGTTTGACACTTCTTCCCTGTCACCACTTTTATGTAGAGGTACGACATCAGCCATTTTCCAGTCCTGAGGAACCTCTCTTGTTTCCAGGGATCTGTTGAATAAGCACAGTTACTTACCTGTAACAGGTGATCTCTGGGAACAGCAGGAATTAGTCTTCACATATGGGTATGTCGGTACCGACGGAGCCTGCACGGGAATGCTGCCCAGCTTCCAATCAGAAAGCTTTTGACAGCATCTCTCGCGCCTGCGCAGTGACTTCCCGCCTTCTCCACAGCCTCTCTTCAGTTGAGTTTCAGAGCTGAGACAAAGGCGAGGAGAGAAAAGGAAGAAGATAAAAAAAGATGCAACTCCTAGGGGAGGTGGGAGGATTGTGAGGACTAATTCCTGCTGTTCCCAGAGATCACCTGTTACAGGTAAGTAACTGTGCTATCTCCAGGAACAAGCAGGAATGAGTCTTCACATATGGGGACTCCCTAGCTGGAGATGCCAGGTGGAGATCCCATAAAAATGCAAGTGCCTGGATCAGGGGTGCATTATGACTCTAGGAATCCCCGGCATCCAATGTGGGATGGAGGGTAGGAGTTGACAATAAAGGAGCTGTGAGGAAAGAACAGCATAGCCAAGGACTAGAGGGTTGTACAAACTACAGGAGTCCTTGGTAGACATAATGAGTAGCATTAAAAGACATTTAATGTACACTTAAAATATGCAGCTTACCTACTGTATTGTAGAAGTGGATAAGCAGTAGCAGAATCTTCAAGGTGACCTCTCAGCAGTGAGGATGAAGGTCCAGACCTGGAGGTAGTAGATGATCCAGGTGTCAACTGGGTAGGATTTGACGTCAGGTCTTCAATGGAAAGCTTTATGGGAAAAGCTGAAAACTCCTTTAGGCATAAGGTCATTAACATTGAGGACTAAAGGAAGAAGACTGACGGAGTTGGACAACTAGCCCAGTCCTGGCGGGAAGAGGGGAACTGGAAAAAATCCCCTATTCCCACGGAAAACAGTTGTGTACTCAAGATAAAGAGGTACACTGTTTTTCCTAGCTGGCGAGAGATAGGAAAAATATTGAAGCTTGATGCTTCATGGACTTAAAGAAAAAATGGAGATGTTAGCACCAAAGAGGGTATTGGTGCCTAACAGTTTCTGCATCGTAAGATGGCATGGGAGGTAGGGCGACAGACTGTCTAAAACCTCTAGGAGGTAAAACATGTAGTCTAGACAGTAAGGGTGATAGTGTGTAAGACAGATCAACCCTTAAGAGGCCCCTTATCAAACACATATATATATAGGGATATATACATGTGGCTGGAAAATATATGTATATATTTATATATATATATATACATATATATATATATACATATATATATATATACATATATATATATATACATATATATATACATATGTTCAGATGTGTATATTAGGATATGGGTGGTGAAATATATCAAATATATATAGAGATATAGATATGATATATCTGAAGATATGTAAATTTGTGGGGCTTGATTTAGCACCCCCAGAGCAATGATATAGGTATGTAGACATATATGGAGATGCTACATACAAGGCAAGAGGTTGAAGATACACGTTTACCACCCAGCCCCATAATTGTACATGGGGAATATAAAAGAAAAAGATTCTGTGCTCTACAAGAGGGTGAACCCACTTGGGATATGAATAGAGAATCTATTTTCATGGATTGCAGAAAGGCAATCTAAGCAGATAACCGTGATGTTCGCGTGAGAACAGATGAACATATGAATCTGTAAAGAACAAGGCGGGAGTTCCACAGAACACTGACATGGTAGATGTGGAGAAACGCAGGGAAGATACCAGAGGGACCTATGGAAGGACCCAGAGGTAGCATGCGTAAACAGAAGCCTTGAATTTTCACACAGAATAACTGATATCTCGTGTTAACACCCCAGGCTAGAGGGGGTGTGGAGAACCCTCACAGGCATAGGAAGGGTTTATAAGTTTTTCCCTACTAATAGAGAAACTTCAGAGACAAGGTCAATGCTCTATAGCAAGGCCCTCATAGTAGAAAGCTTCTCTGAAGACTGCAGAGAGCATTGTGCAGGAGAGTTATGAGATAAACTGACTGAAGTCAGGTGTGTTGCCATATCCTAGGAGAGGAGATGGTTAGAATAATATGAGAAAGCCTAAACGAGTAGGAGGATCCAAGATAGTTTGGAATCACTACTGAGGCTAGACAAAATTTTGAACAAGGGATTGGAACTTGGAAAAAGTTCCAGTAATACAATTACTGTAACTCCTGCAGGCAGAGCTGCTGACGGAAACAGCAGAGAGATTGTCCTGTGCTGAATAAAGAAAAACAGACAAGAGAGGAGATATCTCTTCTCCCTGTCTGGGGAACGAGCTTGGCAGAGAAGCTGTTCAGTATGGTAACCCTCAAGTGATTGGAGGGTGACGTACCCATAGGGTAAGTCAACTGAAGGAAAAAATGTCCAGTTGGGATAGAAACTATCAGGGGATAGTTGCAACTGCTCTTCTAGAGAGTAAGAAGAGGAGAAGTGTGTTGTCCCTGAACAAAAACTTTTTCCCCGTCAGGTTAGTACACTGAAAAGAAAAGCACAGTGAATAAACTTCTAATATGTAGAAGTGAAGTGTAAGTTACAATTCCCGGCCCCTATGGTTGCTGGGAATGCTGAGACTGGCCAGAACTGGAGGACTTCAGACTAGGCTGAGGCGTCCCCTGTTTAGGTACAGCCGAATGATGGGCAGGAGATGATGAAACTTTCTTTTCTTAGGGAAAGAAGGTTTGGTAGGACATTTCCTACTCTTTGAAGAAGGAGGTGGCTTAGAATGGTTTTTAGTGGAAGGAGAGTCAGTGGAGCATTGAGCAACCTGACGTAAAGCCTCCTTATTGAAGAGACCTTCTCCTGTACAAGGAGAATGAGCCAGTATAGTTTGTGCCCATCTGCTCAAGTCTGAAGCTTCAAGCCAGGCTCTGCGACGTGCTGCAATGGCAATAGCAGAGGATCTGCTAATGGACTCAAAAGAGTCTATAGAAGCACGAGATAGGAACCAAGATATATTCCGGCTGTGATTGATGAGCAAGGAATAATCCGTAGCCTTGGGCTCTGGTAAAAAAGGGGTCAAAAGAGACAATTTCTCTGTGACTTCCTGGAGTGTTAGACTCATATGAAAAATATATGAAAGAACTCTGGAGGCCAGCATAGAGTTTTGGAAGGCTTGACGACCAAAAGCATCGAGTGTTCTTGAAGAACAACCCGGCGGATAAGAAGAATGCTTCTTCTTGCTCTTAACTTTCCTCAGTGCCGATTCCACTACAAGGGAACGATGAGAAAGTTGAGGCTTTTGGAACCCTGGAGAGGGTGGCACCCGGTACCGAACCTCAATGTCTGTAGAGACTGGAGGAAGTCGTAAGGGCGATTTCCAGACCCTGAGAAGGAGATCCTGCAGAGCAGGATGCAAAGGAAACTTTATATTTTCTATTTGTGCCGGTGAGCCATGAGTAGGATCACAACCAGGGATAAAAATATTAAGAAAGGTTGCCATATCCCGGAGAAAAGCCTGAAAAGCCTGATCTCCTATGGGAACCATCCCTGGTAAGGCTAAAGAAAGAGCCTGAGCACCAGAGGAGGTACAGGGTACTGCACCAACGCCAGGTATCGGTTCCAAAGTAGGTATCGGTGCAAGAATAGGCATCGATACTGATACAGGAGTAGCAGATGAAGCAGCCATCGGGAACTGCTATAGTGGTACCGAGATCATGAGGGAGTTATGGCTATGATCTTCGGAACTGCCTTTCTGGAAACGACAGGAGTCGGTTCCGGGACGCGTCGGTACGCAGTCCTCGAGACTAGATATCGGCTCAAGACTCGGCATCGAAGTAAGCGATACTATCGATGCATGTTGTGAAGGTGCCGACGCCGATGGCAGTATCGGCGATGCCGATACCACTAAGGCAGACTGGGTTACATCGATCGATACCGACGGTACCGAGGATACCCGATGAGCACCTCTTGCAAAGGGTAAGGTGGTCCACCTCGATGCCGATGCCAGGGTATCGGAACCGATCGATGCCGGTACCGTCCCGGAGCATGGCTGAGATTGAGGGAAGTCAATGCGGTGCATATTGATCGGTCCCGAAGGTACCGAGGATGCCCGATGACGATCCCTGGTGAAGAGTGGAATACTTGACACCGGTGCCGATGCCGGAGGCTCGGTACCGCTCGAAGCGGATACCACCCCCGCGCATGGCTCAGGTATGTTCTGTGAGGGATGAGCCCCAGGAACATCCTGAAACCCCTTTAACGCTTTGGAGCCCGAAGACTCCCGCAGGGGTAATGCCAATGGGTTCTTGAGGGTAAGGTCGGAGCCGTCACCATGCTGGGCATGGGACATACCACTCAAGCATTGGCTAGTCTTAACAGACTGTTTTTGGGTTACCTGATCCTGTGAAGTAGAGAAACCGGGTACCCTCACTGCCGAGGAAAAAACGGTATCGAGGGAAACTCTAAATACTGAAGGTTTCCTCACAAAATTATCTCCTGACAAGTCAGGGGAAAAAGGGTCAGGACCCACACAGTTGAGACACCAACTATTGGTGTCTAAAAAGAAACAAGTGTTGCGACATCGAATGCACTTCTTAGGAAAAGAAGGCTCCATAAAGAAAAAGGCCTACTAGGCCCAAGAAGTTAAGGTAAAAAAACTGAAGAAAAGTTTCTCAGAATTTAGCCAAAAATCCACCGGCGATACCGGGAAATATAGCCGCGACCACAAGAAAACAAAAAACTAAAGTAATTAAAGCAATTAAAAAGAAAAGTTTCTGCGGTGACAGGAGGACGTCCTGCCGGCTCCGCGGAAAAACTAAAAACTGAAGAGAGGCTGTGGAGAAGGCGGGAAGTCACTGCGCAGGCGCGAGGGATGCTGCCAAAAGCTTTCTGATTGGAAGCTGGGCAGCATTCCCGTGCAGGCTCCGTCGGTACCGACGTACCCATATGTGAAGACTCATTCCTGCTTGTTCCTGGAGATCATCCTTTAACGGCCCTGATAGAACTTCTCTGAGCTCTTTCAGTATCCTGGGATGTATCCCATCCGGTCCCATGGCTTTGCCCACTTTCAGTTTAGCAAGTTGTTCCAACACCTCAACTTCTGTGAATGGTGTGGTATCTACTTCATTCCCATTTTTATATTTGGGAGTCCCAGCTGGTCCATCTCCAGGATTTTCTTTAGTAAAAACAGAGCAGAAGTATTTGTTTAGCAATTTCGCTTTTTCTATGTCACTTTCCATGAGTCTTTCCCCAGCACTTCTGAGTCCTGCAATTCCAACTCTGATCTTCTTCCTTTCCCGAATATACCTGAAGAAAGTTTTGTCGCCACCCTTAACATCTTTAGCCATCTTTTCCTCTGCCTTTGATTTTGCTATCCTTATTTCTCTTTTTGACTCTTTGAGTTTGATCCTGTATTCATTTCTGTGTTCTTCTGTTTGCAAGCTTTTGAATTTTGTGAAAGCTGTGTTTTTTTGCCTTTATTTGAGCAGCCACTTCTTTGGAAAACCAAATAGGTTTCCTTCTCCTCTTGTTTTTGTTTACTTTAACATATTTGTCCGTTGCCCCTTTTATTGCCACCTTTAGTTTATCCCATTGCAATTCCACTTCCTTTATCTCCTTCCACCCTGTCATCGCTTCCTTTAGGTACTTGGCCATTTTATTGAAGTCAGTGTTTTTGAAGTTTAGGGCTTTGAGCTTGCTATGTTTGGCCTGTACCCTGGCCTTTATCTCAAACCACACTGTGTAATGATCGCTGTTGCTCACAGGGGTACTCACGCAGACATTTGACACGCTATCACCGTTGGTGAGCACTAAATCCAGCATTGAGCTTTCCCTGGTTGGTTCCATGACCATTTGTCTAGGTGATGAACATAAGAACATAAGAACATAAGATATGCCATACTGGGTCAGACCAAGGTCCATCAAGCCCAGTATTCTGTTTCCAACAGTGGCCAATCTAGGTCATATGTACCTAGCAGTTTCCCCAAGGGACACAGGTTCCACAATGCTTGTATTGGTTCAAGCATTGATATCCTGGGTCCCTTCTTAATAATGGCTTATGGACCTTTCCTCCAGGAACTTGTCCAAACCTTTTTTAAACCCAGCTACACTAACAGCCTTTACTACATCCTCCGGTAACAAATTCCAGAGTTTGATTACACGTTGAGTGAAAAAATATTTTCTTTTATTAGTCTTAAATAGTTTACCCTGTAGCTTCATTGCATGTCCCCTAGTCTTTCTATATTCTGATAAGGTAAACAATCGATCTACGTTTACCCGTTCCACTCCGCTCATTAATTTATAGACTTCTATCATATCTCCCCTCAGCCGTCTCTTTTCCAGGTTAAAGAGCCCTAACCTTTTTAGCCTTTCTTCATAGGAGTATCCTTCCATCCCCTTTACCATTTTGGTGGCTCTTCTCTGAACCTTTTCTAATAACTCTATATCCTTTTAAGATACGGCGACCAGAATTGCACACAATATTCAAGGTGCGGTCTCACCATGGAACGATATAGAGGCATTATAATATCCTTTGTTTTATTTTCCATTCCTTTCCTTATCATACCTAGCATTCTATTTGCTCTCTTGGCCGCCGCAGCACACTGGGCCGAAGGTTTTAACATGGTATCCACAATGACGCCTAAATCTTTTTCCTGGGTGGTGGTTCCTAATGTGGAACCTTGCATCGTGTAACCATAGTTTGGGTTGTTCCTCCCTACGTGCATAACCTTGCACTTGTCCACATTAAATTTCATCTGCCATTTTGATGCCCAGTCTTCCAATTTATCAAGATCCTCTTGCAATTTTCCACAATCCTCTTGGGTTTTAACAACTTTAAATAGTTTTGTGTCATCTGCAAATTTGATAACCTCACTCGTTATTCCACTTTCCAGGTCATTTATGAATATGTCAAAAAGCAGCGTACCCAGCACAGATCCCTGGGGTACACCACTATTCACCTTTCTCCATTGGGAAAATTGGCCATTTAGCCCTACCCTCTGCTTTCTATCTTTTAACCAGTTCCTGATCCACAATAGTACACTGCCTCCTATCCCATGACTCTTTAGTTTTGCCAAATGTCTCTCATGAGGGACCTTGTCAAAGGCTTTCTGAAAGTCCAGATACACAATATCAACCGACTCACCTTTGTCCACCTGATTATTCACTCCTTCAAAAAACCATAACAGATTAGTAAGACAAGATCTTCCTTGTCTAAAGCCATGTTGGCTGTCTCTCATTAGTTCATGACTATCTACATGCCGAGTAATTTTATTCTTTATGATGGTTTCTATCATTTTTCCCGGTATTGACGTCAGGCTCACCGGTCTGTAGTTTCCCGGATCACCCCTGGAGCCCTTTTTAAAAACTGGTGTTACATTGGCGATCCTCCAGTCTTCAGGTATTAGAGATGATTTTAATGATAGTTCACAGATTACTAATAGCAGGTCTGCAATCTCATATTTCAGTTCTTTCAATACCCTTGGATGTATACCATCCGGCCCAGGTGATTTGCTACTCTTCAGCTTATCTAATAGTTGTAATACATCTTCTCGATATATCGATATTTCCTTCAATTCTTCTGCACCTTTAAATACCACTTCAGTCATGGGTAACATCCCTACATCTTCCTCAGTAAAGACTGAAGCAAAGAATTTGTTCAGTCTCTCCGCTATTGCCTTGTCGCCTCTTAGTGCTCCTTTAACCCCTTTATCATCTAATGGACCAAATGACTCTCTCACAGGTTTTTTGCTACGAATGTACTTGAAAAGGTCTTTACTTCGCGTTTTTGCTTCTGCAGCAAGCTTCTTCTCAAATTCTCCCTTTGCCTGCCTTATCAATGCCTTGCATTTGACTTGCCAGTGCTTGTGCTGTTTCCAGGTTTCATCGTTTGGCTCTTTTTTCCATTTCCTGAAAGATGCTTTTTTGGCAACAACAGCCTCTCTGACCTCCACTTTAAACCATGCTGGCAGTTTTTTGGACTTCTTTCCACTTTTCTTAAAGCGTGGAATACAGCTGGTCTGGGCTTCCAAGATAGTATTTTTCAACAACAGCCAAGCCTGATGTACGTCTTTAACCTTTGCAACTGCTTCTTTTAGTTTTTTCTTGACTGTTTTCCTGATTTTATCATAGTCTCCCTTTCGAAAGTTAAAAGGTAGTACTGTGGATTTCCTTACTATCCCTTCTCCACTAATTAAATCAAAGGCGATCATGCTATGATCACTATTGCCAAGTGGCCCCAACAACCTTATCTCTTGCACTAGATCTGGTGTTCCACTAAGGATTAGGTCTAATATGGCTTCCACTCTGGTCGGTTCATGAACCAGCTGCTCCAAGAAGCAGTCATTTATTTCATCTAGGAACTTTATCTCCCTAGCATGTCCTGACGTGACACTGACCCAGTCGATACCGGGGTAGTTGAAATCACCTATTATTATTACTGTGCTGTAACTTTTGTTAGCTTCCTTGATTTCTTTGAGCATTTCATCATCCATTTGGTCATTCTGGCCAGGCGCTCGATAGTACACCCCCACTGCCATTGCCTTCCCCCTTTTACATGGAATTTCAATCCATATAGATTCTACAGCAGATTTTGTTTCCTGCAAAACTTTAATCCTTTCTGACTCAATGCCCTCTCTAACATAGAGAGCAACCCCTCCACCAATTTGATCAGTTCTATCATTACGATATAGTTTGTACCCAGGTATCACAGTGTCCCACTGGTTGTCGTCCTTCCACCATGTCTCTGATATTCCAATCATATCTAACCTTTCATTTAGTGCTATATATTCTAACTCTCCCATCTTATTTTTTAGACTTCTAGCATTTGCATACAAGCATTTTAGAGAATGTATTTTATCCATATTAATTTGTCTGTTAGACATGAGTAATTTGGGATCTTTAAGCTCTGTCTGCTCCATACTTGAGGGCATTTGGGCTACTTTACTCTTTTGTGGAACCTCTCTGCTTTTGGTAGTATCCTTCAAAGATACATTCTTCTGAACCATCTGCTCTTGGGCGACTGTCGGCTTTCCCCTAATATCTAGTTTAAAAGCTGCTCTATCTCCTTTTTAAAGGTTAATGCCAGCAGCCTGGTTCCATCCCGGTTAAGGTGAAGCCCATCCCTTCGGAAGAGCCCCTCCTTTCCCCAGAATGTTCCCCAGTTCCTAACAAATCCAAACCCCTCATCTCTGCACCATTGTCTCATCCACGCATTGAGACTCCGGAGCTCTGTCTGCCTTTTGGGTCCTGCGCGTGGAACAGGAAGCATTTCGGAGAATGCTACCCTGGAAGTTCTGGATTTCAACTTCCTACCTAAAAGCCTAAATTTTGCCTCCAGAACCTCCCTACCACATTTTCCTATGTCATTGGTACCAACATGTACCAAGACAGCAGACTCCTCCCCAGCACTATCTAAGACCTTATCTAGGTGGCGCATGAGGTCCGCTACCTTCGCACCAGGCAGGCATGTTACCAGGCGATCCTCACGTCCACCAGCCACCCAGCTATCTACATGCCTAATGATCGAATCACCAACTATAACGGCTGTCCTAACCCTTCCCTCATGGGCACATGGCCCTGGAGAAACTTCCTCGGTGCGAGAGGGTTTTACATCACCTGGAGGACAGGTCCTAGTTACAGGATCACTTCCTGCCACACCAGGGTGATGCTCTCCTGTCACGTGACCTCTCTCCTCCATGGCAACAGGGATGCTGCCAGACTGGAGGTAGGACTTCAGGACTATATCCCTGTAGGTCTCGTCTATGTACCTCTCTGTCTGTCTTATGCTTTCCAAGTCTGCTACTTTAGCTTCTAGAGAACGGACTCGTTCCCTGAAAGCAAAGAGCTCCTTGCACCTAGTGCACACGTAAGACCTCTCACCAACTGGGAGAAAATCATACATGTGACACTCAATGCAAAAGACTGGAAAGCCCCCATCCCGCTGCTGGACTGCTGTCTGCATCTTAGTTTTAAGTTTGTGTTTAGATCTAAGTTCTTTACTTACTAAGGGTTGCTATGGATATTTATACTAATAAAACTGAACCTAATACGTGTAATATACCTTGTTCACCTGAAGCTTAACTAATCTCAGGTCCTTAGTGTATGACTGATTTGGGTAATGAGCTTCACCTGAGAGCACCCCCTGTCTTTTAAGATGTGTAAGTACCTATAAAGCTACGATTATCCCAGGGGTGGGAGGGAATTAACACTTATTAAAAGAGGGCTGCTACACAGTACCCTGTCTTGTGCTGCTGAGGTAAGCTATATTCTGATTTGATTTAAATTATAGCTCTTAGCTGCTGCTAGGCTCTAACTTCTTATGAAATTTAAAGTACAAGCTCTCTGCTGGGCTCTAAATTTAACCAGAAAGCTCTTTTCTGTGTTGTAAATTTAAGCTAAAAGAACTTTGCTGATGCTAGGCCCTGAGTGACTATTAAATGTAAACTACAAGCTCTCTGCTGGGTTCCAAATGTAACCAGAAAGCTCTCTTCTGTGTTTTAAATTTAAACTAAAAGTACTTTGCTGTTACTAGGCCCTGAGTGACTATTAAATTTAAACTACAAGCTCTCTGCTGGGTATGAAATGTAACCAGAGAGTTCTCCTCTGTGTTTTAAATGTAAACTTAAACTGCTGCTACTAGGCCCTGACTGATTTAACAAAAATAGTGGATCACAGATTAATTAGCTTTAATACAAAGAATTCCTTTTAGAAAATTACCAGAAGTAAATACTCACAGTTGCAGATCTCCCTCCAGAAGCAACAGTCCCCCTTACCAGTCTTTCAAGATGCATCCTGGAGAGCATCTACAATTTTTTTGCTTCTTTCCAGATGTGCAGAAGGAGTAATCCAATCCACATCAGGTAGATTAAAGTCACTCAAAATGATTACTTCCCCCTTTGTGGCTATCTTGGCAATATCTTTAATCAAATCATTATCTATCTCTTCAATTTGAGTCGGAGGTCTGTAGACTACAGCAATATGGATGACAGTGCCATCTCCTCTTTCCAACGCAATCCAGAGCGCTTCTTCTTTTCCCCATGCCCCCTGCATTTCAGTAGCTTTAATATTGCTTTTCACAAATATATAAAACGGTCTTTTTCTCAGAGCAATATTTTGTCAACTACTGCATGTCACTCTGATATTATACTCAAAAGTAAAGTGTATCCTATATTATGATTCATCTCCTATTAAATCAGTGTTCATCGTACAGCGACTAAAGGTCTCAGATTCTTTGGGCATTAATATTGCTTTTAACATACAAGGCCACTCCTCCTCCTTTTCCATTCTCTCTCTCTCTTCTGAATAGATTATAGCCAGTTATGGCTACATCCCAATCATGCGATTCATTGAACCATGTTTCTGTAATGGCCACAATGTCCAAATCCATTTCCACCATTAGGGCTTCCAGGTCCAGAACCTTTGTTGGCTAAGCTTCGAGCATTTGTGCTCATTGCTTTCCAGCATTTACCTGGCTTGTGTGTATTTTGCATTGATTCTGTTCTGCCCACATCTTCCCACTTGTTTGTGATGTGTGGTTTAAATGTGTGGCTGTTTCTGATATTATTCTGCTTTTGCAGGGGGTGGCGTGCCATTCTTGACCTTCCACATCCGTCACCCCCTTTTCCTAGTTTAAATGCATATCCACATAGTGCCTGAATTTTTCACTTAAGATTCTTTTCCCTGCGACAGAGAGATGTAGTCCATCAGCACTGTATAGTCTCTTGTTGGTCCATCTGTTTACCCAGTCGCCAATAAATCTGAATCCTTCTTGTTTGCACCAGGTCTAGAGCCATGTATTAAAGCTGTTAATGTGATGCAGCCTTTTTGTTCCCTTACCAAGAACAGGCAGAACCTCTGAGAATGCAACAGTATTCACAATGGGCTTGAGTTTCTCTCCCAGAGATTGGAAGTCCTTTTGGACTGTAGAGGCACTGTTTCTAGCCAGGTCATTTGTGCCCAAGTGGATAACATCATCAAGTTTGGAGTGTTCACTTTTTGTGCTAAGTACCTTCAACAATTTGGTTTATATTCCTGCTGGCTGTCGAGCCTGGTAGGCACATGACTATCTTCTCTCCTTTGAGCTGTGTTCCCAAGTTGGTGCCTCTGATGATGGAATCTCCAAGTAGTAGTAGTTTTCTCTTTGGTGAGGTTTTCTTCATATTTGGTGCTTTAGCAGGAGATTGGGCAGTGTCTGACTCATTTAAGGGCCCTTCAGTTTCATTGGATTGAGCATCCTCATTAGCCAAGGCAGAGAAGGCATTATGCAGGGATATCTCTTGATGTATAGGATGTCTCAGCGTTACAGGTCGCAATCTTCCAGAACCCACTGTGATCCATTTGTTCCTGGGGTGTTTGATTCTTTGTGGGAGCAGTGGTGGACTTTGTTCAGTTTGTATCCTAGAAGAGGTGCGTTTCATTGCAGCTATTTTCTCCCTCAGTAGTCACTTCTTTATGCATGGCAGCTAGGTTTTTCCTTAGTAGAGTCAGTTCGTCATGCATGACAGCTGACCTGAGGCACATAGGACAAGCTCTTAGGCTCCAAATGATTCGTCTTGAAATGAAAGTACAGCACAGTTACTTACCTGTAACAGGTGATCTCTGGGAACAGCAGGAATTAGTCTTCACATATGGGGTACGTCGGTACCGACGGAGCCTGCACGGGAATGCTCCCCAGCATCCAATCAGAAATCTTTTGGGAGCATCCCTCGCACCTGCGCGCTGACTTCCCGCCTTTCCCACTGCCTCTCCTCAGTTGAGTTTCATAGCTGAGACAGAAGGAGAGAAAGAGGAAAGGAGATAAATAGATACAACTCCTAGGGGAGGTGGGTGGGTTGTGAAGACTAATTCCTGCTGTTCCCAGAGATCACCTGTTACAGGTAAGTAACTGTGCTATCTCCAGGAACAAGCAGGAATGAGTCTTCACATATGGGGACTCCCTAGCTGTGGGTGCCGGGGGAGATCCCATAAAATGCGTATCCCTGGAACAGGACGGCATTTCCCAAACCTGGATCCCCGGCCTCCCCTGAGGGATGGGGGGTAGGAGTTGAATAGAGAAGAGCTGTAGAGGAACAGCAAATCTAAAGACTACAGGGAAAAAGAGTCTTTAGAAGGTATGTCAGGTATCATTAAAATATTTAATGAACTAGTACAATATAGAGCTTACCTACTGGATTGTAGGAAGTAGAACTGTGATGGAGTGTACTGTAGATGCAGTAGTGGAATCCTCAAGGTAACTTCACAGCAGTGAGGACGAAGTTCCAAATCTGGAATGGGCAGGTGACCCAGGTGTCAACTGGGGTAGGAGAAGAACGGCAGGTCTTCAATGGAAAGCTTTATGGGAAAAAGCTGAAAACTCTTTTAGGTACAGAGTTATTAACATTGAGGACTAAAAGAAGAAGACTGACCGATCTGGAGAATTAGCCCAGTCCTGAAGGGATGAGGGGGTATGGAAAAAAGCCCCTATTCCCAAGGAGAACAGAAATGTACTCAGAAATATTGAAGATGTACATTGTCTTTCCTAGCTGGTAAGAGATAGGAAGACATTGAAGTTTGATACTTCATAGACAGGGAGATATATAACAAAAATAGAAGCTGTTGACCTCACAGCAGTAATTGTGTGTATAACCGCTCCCACTTACTGAGCCGTATGAGAATAGTCAAGTTGACTGTCTGGACCTCTTAAGAAGGTAAAGCTTTATAGCACAGACAGTTAGGGAGATAGTAGGTAATACATAGCGACCTATGGACATCTCCCAATTGGGACATATATATATATATATATATATATATATATGGAGATACATACATATCCATATATATGTGCATATATGTCTAGATATGTGCGATATATAGATATATATATATATATATATATATATATATATAGATGGGCATGACATATGCCCACACAGACTACAGAAATATGTATGTATAGGACATATACATACATGAATATAAGTCTGAGGATACATGCCTGCAACTGAGCCCCAGAAAGACATTCACATGGGGAATGTGATGGGAAAAGATTCATCTAATAAGGAGGGGGTAAAAAACCACCTGAAGATATATAGAGAATCTATTTCTGCGGTGCAGGAATGTAGTTCAGTGGAATAACCAGTATGGTTGCGTGAAAAAACAGAGGATAATAGCAGTCTGGCAAGAGCACGTCAGGAGTACTTTAGGACTCTGACATGTCCAAAGGACAAAAGAAAAACGCATAAACTAAGATACCAGGATGACCCAGCCAAGGGACATAGGGGTATCAGGTACAGTAAAAGAGTATGCGTTGTCCAAGTGGAGCAGAAAAGCATAATGCCAAGCTGTAAGGAAAAAGGGGTAGATTCCTGCAAGATTGGGACTCCTTGGACATTCACACAGAAAAAGCTTGTCTTCTGTTTCACAACAGGAGACAAGAGGGTATAAAGAACCCATATAGTCATGGAATGATTATATAAGCTTTTTCTACTATATGGAAAAAACCCTCAGAGACAAGTTCAATGCTCTGTAGCAAGGGCCCATAGTAGAAAGCTTCTCTGAAGATTGCAGAGAGCATTGTGCAGGAGAATTATAAGATAAAACTGACAGAAGTCAGGTGTGTTGCCACATCCTAGGAAAGGATATGGCTAGAAAAAGATAAGCTGCAGTGAGTAGTATTATGCAAGATAGTTGAAAGTAGCTTGCAATGAGCATTAAAGCAATCACTGGAACTCCTGCATACACAGCAACTGAACAAAACAGCAGAGGGGATTCTCCCGTATAAAAACAGAGAGAAAACAGACAAAGGGAGTGGAGATATTCCCGTCCCTGTCTGATGAGTTGTTCAGAGCATGCATTAAAGGATAAGAAAAAATCTACACTGTAAAGAAAGAGAAGTGTTTCAGTATTGTACCAACTCAAGCAGGGGAGAAACCCTGGAAGAGAGGGGGTTGGAAGGTGACTTACCATATGGTACGTCAGCTGAAGGAAAAGATGTCCATGTGGGGACAGAAACTATCATGGGATAGTTGTAACCTCCCTTCATAGTAGCAAGAAGGGGAGAAGTCTGTAACCCATGGACAAAAGAATCCTAACAGCTTAGCATACTGAAACCAGAGAGTTTGAAGAATAAACTTCTGCTAAGAAGAAGTTAACTGTAGATTGCAACTTACAGGAACCTATGGTTGCTGGTTATGATTAGACTGGCTAGAGTCTGGAGAGTTCAGACTAGGATGAGATGTCCCTTGCTTGGGTACATCTGGAGGATGGGCAGGAGAAGGGTGAAACCTTCTTTTCTTAGGGATAGAAGGTTTGGTAGGACATTTCCTACGTCCTGGGGAAAAAGAAGGCTTAGGATGGTTTCCAGAACTAGGGAAGTCAGTGGAGCAATGAGCAACCTGACGTAAAGCCTCTTTATTGAAGAGATTTTCTCCAGTACAAGGAGAATTACCCAGTGTATGTTGTGCCCATCTGCTCAAGTCTGAAGCTTGCAGCCAGGCTGTACGACGTGCTCCAATGGCAATAGCAGAGGCTCTGCTAACAGACTCAAAAGAGTCTAGAGAAGCACGAGAAAGAAACCAAGAGATATTCCTGCTATGATTAAGAAGCAAGGAATAGTCAGTGGCCTTAGGCTCTGACAAAAAAGGGAACAAAAGAGATAATTTCTCTGTGACCTCCTGAAGTGTCAGACTCATATAAAAAATATATGAGATAATTCTTGAAGCCAGCATAGAAGTTTGGAAGGTTTGACGTCCAAAGGTATCAAGTGCTTTAGATGCACTACCTGGCGGATAAGAAGAATGCTTCTTCTTGCTTCTTACCTTCCTCATTGCTGATTCCACTATAATGTAATGATGTGGAAGTTGATTTTTTTGAAACCCTGGAGAGGGAGGCACCTGATACAGAACATTCATGGCTGTAGAAGGCGAAGGAACCTTTAAGGGTGATTCCCACATCCTCAGAAGAAGATCCTGCAAAGAATGATGTAAAGGAAGCATTATATTTCCTTATCTGCAGGATCTTGGTCCAGAGTAAAGCCAGGAATAGGAATGGCAAGAAAGGTTGCCATGTCAAGGAGAAATTTCTGAAAAGAAGGATCTCCAATAGGAACTATTCCTGGGTAAGCTGAGGTTGAAGGAGCAGCTGGAGCACCAGAAGACATACTGGCCTGGTGCAGAAAAAGATTCCTGCTAGATGGACAGTGATACTGACAGTTCTGATTTGAGGCAGTTAGTACTGCATTGTCAGTGCCTGGGATCGATTCCAAACTAGGCATAGAAAGGATCGATGGCACCGATGGAACTGCAGGAATCGACATCGATACCGGTACCGGTATCAGAGACGATAATGTCATCGAAGCAGGAATCGGGGGCTGCTGAAGCGGTGCCGAGGTAACCAGAGAGCCTTGGTAAATATCCTCGGTACTGCGTAGTCGGAAACGATATGGATCGGTTCCAAAACGCGTCGGTACCAAGTCATCTAGACTGGATATCGATTCTAGACTCGGCATCGAAGGGAGCGAGTCTATCGATGCATGTCCAGAAGGTACCGACGGTGGTGGTGGTAGTGACAATGCCGATACAGGAAAGTCGATCGGAGTCGTATCGATCGGTTCCGAAGGTACAGAGGACGTCCGAAGATGATGCCTGGTAAAGAGTGGAACACTCGACACCGGCGCCGATGTCGGGGTATCGGTACCGCTCGAAGCCGATACCAACCCCGAACATGGCGAAGATATAGTAAAGTCAATCTGGTTCGCATCGATCGGCCCTGAAGGTACCGAGGATACCAGATGACGATCCCAGGTGAAGAGTGGAACACTCGACACCGATGCCGATGCCGGGGAATCGGTACCGGTCAAAGCCGGTACCAACCCCGAACATGGCTGGGATACAGGAAAGTCAATCTGGGTCGTATCGATCGGCCCCGAAGGTACCGAGGACACCAGATGACGATCCCTGGTGAAGAGTGGAGCACTCGACACCGGTGCCGATGCCGGGGTATCGGTACCGCACGAAGCGGATACCACCCCCAAGCATGGCTCAGGTATGTTCTGTGAGGGGTGAGCCCCAGGAACAACCTGAAACCCCGTAAATGCTTTGGAGCACGAAGACTCCCGCCGGGGTTTTATTGCCAATGAGGTCTTGAGGGCAAGGCCGGAGCCGTCATCATGCTGGGCATGAGACTTACCCTTCAAGAATTGGCTAGTCTTAACAGACTGTTTGTGGGTTACCTGATCCTGGAGAGAAGAATAAACCGGTGTCCTCACCTCAGGAGGAAAAACGGCATCGAGGGAAACTCGAAAAAGGGAAGGTCTTCTCCCAATAATATAGCCTGAAGTATCAGGGGAAAAAGGGTCAGGACCCAAACAGATTAGACACCAAGCATTGGAGTCTAAAAAGAAAACTAAGTTTCCACGGTGAAGGCACTTCTTAGGGGAAGAAGGCTCCATGTTGGAAAAGGCCTGGTAGGCCTCAAAAGTTAAAATTTAAAAAAAAAAACTGAGGAGAAAATATTTCTCTAAGTTTGAAAAAGAAAAGAATAAAGCACTGGCGGTACCGGTATCGGCGGGAAAGACAGCCGCGACCACAAGAAAATAAGTATTTTAAAGAAAAAAGTTTCTGCGGTGACAGGAGGACATCCTGTTGGCTCTGCGGAAAAACGAAAACTGAGGAGAGGCAGTGGGAAAGGCGGGAAGTCAGCGCGCAGGCGTGAGGGATGCTCCCAAAAGCTTTCTGATTGGATGCTGGGGAGCATTCCCATGCAGGCTCCGTCGGTACAGACGTACCCCATATGTGAAGACTCATTCCTGCTTGTTCCTGGAGATTGCAGTTATTGCACTGAATACACGACATGTTGGTTAAGCAGTCCCAGAAGAGGAAGAAGAAGAAGAAAGGATGAAGAAGATGTGGACTTTTAACCCAAGTAAAAAAGGGTAGATGGCACTTATGTGACTACTATAAAGGCAATGTAGCCCCTGGGGTGGGTGGGGCGAGGGGTGGGTGGGGCGAGGGGTAGGGTGGGCGGGAACCTAAGTGTCTCTGGCGAGTAGGCTATTCCTGAACCGTGGGCACACACTGCTATCTGATGTATGTCTATACAAGGAAAGCAGACCAGATGCCCCCAAGCTTAGTCTAAAACCACAGTTAACAGCTATAATAGTGATCCCCCCAAAAATCAACAGTTACAATTGATAGGTTTAAGCCAGCAGAGAAAGCACAGTTACTTACCTGTAACAGGTGATCTCTGGGAACAGCAGGAATAAGTCTTCACATATGGGTATGCCAGTACGGACGGAGCCTGCGCGGGAACGCTCCCCAGCATCCAAAAAGAAAGCTTTTGGGAGCATCCCACACGCATGCGCGCTGCCTTCCCGCCCATTCACTTCCCTCTCATCAGTTGGGTTTGTAGCTGAGACCGAAGGAGGGAAGTAGACAAATTAGAGAGAGAGAGAGAGAGAGAGAGAAACAACTCCTAGGGGAGGTGGGTGGGTTGTGAAGACTTATTCCTGCTGTTCCCAGAGATCACCTGTTACAGGTAAGTAACTGTGCTATCTCCAGGAACAAGCAGGAATGAGTCTTCACATATGGGGACTCCCAAGCTAGAGATGCTTAGAGGAGGTCCCAGCATGTTGCAAATCTAATCGATGGGCCATGCTATTTTCCAGAACCTCAGGCATCCAAGGATGGAGGGTAGGAGTTGAACTAAAAAGGGTGTGCTGTGGAACAGCTTGACTAAACAAGGCGTCTAGAGGGGAGTCCTTGTGTAGATCAGAAATGTTAGTAAATATTGAATTCCAATTTTCTAATGTGGACCTTAGTCAAAAGTATTGCAAAAGTATTTGTTGAGGCTAATATGAGTCTGGTGCTAAGAGCCAGTACATTATCCTCAAAGAAAATACCTCACTGTGAAGTAGGGGAAATAAATTTTGCAATACAGGCAGAGGTCAGAAGCCTAAATGGCTAGAACTAATCCCAGAAGAAAAAACTGGGGGAGTTTAATGGGGTTGGACTTTGGATGAGAAGCTAAAGCTTCTGTAGGCCAAAGTTTGAAGCTCTTTGTCCTTGGAGCAGAATAAGGCTCTAGGAAAGAGAGGAGATAAATCTGACTGGTTTGCAGGAAAAGGATGGGTCTTTGAGACCCCTCTATCCAAATGAAAGAAAAGAAACATTTGTAGTAGGCGGTGTAGCCTCCAATTTCTTGAAGATCAGTAATATCTTCCCTAAGTGATGTCACTTAGGATAATGACTTTACATGGAGAGCTTCAGATGTAACGTAACTGGAGAGGTTACAGTAAAAGAAGGTAGTTTCTAATTACCATAGAAATTGGTTGTCCATTTAAAACCCTATGGCATGTTGGAACAGCATTATTATGGACAGTAACAAATATCTATCTAGATGGAGAGAGAGAGAGAGACTCACTTAATAACAAGAAGGGGTAAGACCTGCTTGAGAATATGGATAGAGAACCCCTTACTGGTTTACACATGGAGAAACCATAAAGGTGGTTACATGGAACCCAGTGGAATGTTTCTAGTCAGAAGGATAGGTCTAGATTTCTTTAAAAATTCTAGACTTTGAATAACCAGAAATGGAGATCTACGTGAAGGTGTGCAGAGAAATCCTTAGTCTTAAGACAACAAGTCTGGATCCTTCTATAACTTCAATGTGGAGAAGACGACGCAATAAAAGGGAATACCATATTTGCCCATCTATGAGGGCAATATGAGTATAATGCATTCTTTGTTCAGCATAAGCTCAAATGAAGTATTGGGAATTAGAAGGAATGCACTAGACAAGGACCGACTGCAGTGAAAAGAAATGCATCCCTGTTGGAAGAGTTCCACTGGTGATGTGGAACAACTCAGGGAATTAAGCAATTCTTTGTGTTTTCACGTGATCTAAGCCCTGGTTCATTTTCCCTAAAAGGAAATTTTAAGGAAGATGGTAAGAGTAGGAAAAAAACGGTCATGTGGGAGCATGACTGGGCAAAGCCTTTTAATCATCTGGAAGTTACCCACCAGGAATGGCTCTGACGCTCTCTGGCAAAGGCCCATAGTTGCAGAGCTTTTTGTAGAATTGCAGAGAGCATGTTGTAGGTTGCTTAGGTGAGGATCTGGCTGTTTAATTACAAGTGTGCAACCTAATCTATTCTGTGGGAGCCAAAGAATTGAAGATGGCTAAGAATAGTAGACAGGCTGGTTAACTGCAACGATAAATTGTCCAAGTAGGCTTTGGAACCTCTCTTGGAATTATCTGTTATTAAGGCAGCAAAAGAGGTTAGGTCCTATAGATTAGAAAAGGACCGACAGACATAATTAGAAGTGATAAAACTCAATTATGGTCTGATAAGCTGTCTTAAAAGAAATATTTGAAAAGATTGCAGAGGGGAGAAACTCTGTATGGAAATCACTTACTGGAGTAGGTATTGAAGACAATCCTATGGCTTAAAAGGTAAGCCCTCCAGTCAAATAGTATCACTCTTAGAGTGAAAGTCTCGACTAAGAGGGATAAAAAGTAATACAGAGTTGTGAAGACTTACAATTTGGTAAGTCTCTGAAAAAGGTAAAGCTCCCCTGCAGTCAAAAGTATGAGATATCCTCGTACAGGACAACTGTCAAGGTGAAGGGCATAGCATACCTTGTAATTAGTTGTTACTGCTCTGTTTGCTTTAAAAGGAGAATGAGAATGTTACCTGTAGGGCATGATTATCCTTAATAGCTCTAAGAGCTAAAAGAATGGATTCCTCTTGGCAAGAGATTCATGCCTGAAGTGGAGGATTGAGCCAGTGTATGTATCACTGACCTCTCAGTAAGGATGAGAAGAACTGTAAATGCTTCTGTTGTTAAGAAGTAGCGGTTCTGAAGCTCAACAGGAAAAAGAGATTTAATGAATAAAATATCAGAAACCCTGCGACTGCTGGGTTTGCTGAGTCTGTTGAGGCTTTGGTTTTCTTAGCCTGGTATGATGTTGCCCTTCTTTGGAAACATCTGCATCATGGGTAGAAGATGAATAAAACTTTTTCCCTTTAGGGGGATAAAGTTTGTTAGATTTTTTTACTAGCTGGGATAGAGGAAAGTTTTGACAATCCTCTGAAAGCAACAATATCAGTGTTTAACTGATTAGCTTGGAATAAAGCATCCTTGTTAAAGAGATTTTCACCAGTACAAGGAGTATTTCCCAGCCTTTCTTGTATCCATTTGTCCAAGTCTGAAGCTTGGAGCCAGGCCATGCGTCGTGCTCCTCTGGCTATAGCAGAAGTTCTGCTAATAGACTCAAAACAGTCCAGGGAAGCACGATTAAGGAATTTGGAGACATTTTGAGCATGACTGACTAATATGAAAAAGTCTGCTCTTTTATGTTCTTGAAGAAAAGGGTTCAAAGACTAAGTTCTTTGTGACCTCTTCAAGAGATAATCCCATATAGAAAATATGAGATAATTCTTGCTGAAAGCATGGATACCTGGAAGCATCGACGTCCAAAGGCATCTAAAGTCCTAGACTCACGACCTGGCGGATAAGAAGAGTGCTTCTTTGCACTCTTAATACGCCTCATTGCTGATTCTACAACAATAGAATGATTGGGAAGTTGAGTCTTTTGAAAACCTGGAGAAGGTGGCACCTTGTATATAGTGTCAAGTGTCTTAGAATGTGGGGATACCGTTAAAGGAGTTTCCCACATTCTTAATAGTAGATCCTGTAAGATCTGATGCAAAGGAAGCATGATCACCTCTTTTGGAATCCAGGGGAATTGCAGGGTCTCTGAATCCCCTGGTAGGGATTCTTTACCAGGTATAGAAATGGCAAGTAACTTTGCCATATCAAGCAGAAAAGCTTGAAAAGAAATCTCCCCCGAGGAGGACCCTCTAAAATGAGGGGTAAAGGCTAGACTTGTTGAAAATTCAGCCTTGGTACCGATGGATTCATCCCAGTCATCGGGATCGGAAGACTTGAAAGGATGAAGCATCGGATTTTCCCTAAAGCGATGTCTTCGGTACCGCCCGAGCTCGGAACCGAGACGAGTCGGTACCGAATCCTCCATGCTAGAGATCGATTCCAGGTTCGGCATCGAAGGAAGCGAGTCTGTTGAAGCAAGCATGGACGGTACCGACACCAATGCCGATACCTGTACCGAAGCCGATACCAATACTCGAGGAACGGTATGCAGCAACTCTAGCGGTACCGAAGTAGCCGAGAGCGCTAGACTACGTTCATCGGTGAGGAGTGTTTCATCCATCACCATAGCCGATGCTGGGGTGTCGGTACCGCTCGAAGCGGCCACCACCACCGAGCATGGCCCAGGTACGTTCATCGAGGTAAGAACCCCGGGAACAACCTGGAGCCCCGTTAATGCTTTGGAGCCCGAAGACTCCCGCCGGAGCTTTATTGCCAAAATGTCCTCAAGGGCAAGGCCAGAGCCATCTCGATGCTTAGAAGGAGATCTACCACTCGAGGACTGGCTAGTCTTTACAGACTTTTGTTTGGTCACCTGATCCTGTGAAAAAGAAGATATTCTAGCTGGTGACATCGAGTGCGATGTAAACCGGGTATCGAGTTGTGCTCGATCCTGAAGACTTCTTCTGTTTGAGCTCCAGCAGGAGAGACACTCCAGTGGGCAATGATCAGGACCTAAACATTTTATACACCAAGTATGAGTGTCTGAAAATATATCTGTACTGCCACACTTTGAGCATTTCTTAAGGATAGTGGCTGGCTTTTCCATAATGGAAGGATAGAGGCCTAGTGGCCTAGAAACCGTCAGGCACTAAACAGGAAAAATTTCTAAAGAAAAGAAGAAATTCTTTAGTAAAAAGAAAGAAAAGCACCGGCGGTACCGGTGGCGTCGAGGGAAGGTAGACGCGACCACAAAAAACTAAGAATAAAAAGAAGAATTTTCTGCGGTGACAGGAATACGTCCTGCCGGCTCCGTGGAAAACGGAAAACTGATGAGAGGGAAGTGAATGGGCGGGAAGGCAGCGCGCATGCGTGTGGGATGCTCCCAAAAGCTTTCTTTTTGGACGCTGGGGAGCGTTCCTGCGCAGGCTCCGTCGGTACCGAAGTACCCATATGTGATGACTCATTCCTGCTTGTTCCTGGAGATAAGAGAAAAATGTGCTCTTAGCGTAATGGAGGCTCCTCAGCTTCTGCAAAACTGGCTCAGGCCAGGTGTTCAATGCTCCAAATCAGCACCTCCCTGGGAATAGGGTTTCCCCAAACAGTTCAGCAGGGGTAGAAGCCCCTGATAACAACAAAACAATTACAACAAATTCTATCGCAGATTATATGGTTGCAGAGTTCAGTGATACTTACCTTTAACCTGCCGAACAGAAGTAAGGTTTTTTTCAAAGGTGTCATCGAACTTGGGATTCGTGATGGGCTCAAAGTCACTGGTGTACACCCTTCCAGTAGAAGTGGAAAAGCAACATTTACACATGCACGTGTGATACCGCAGTCTTCCTTCATCCAGATATGGGTGAGCTAAGGCATCTTTTGCAGATATTCTTTTTGACTGAAATATTAAATGAGGCAACAGAATATTTTATGTATATTACCAAACAATGTATAAAATAAGTGAGAAAAAGAATTCATGTACTAATTCTGTTGTTCAGTATGTGACATGTACCACTAGGGGGAGCTACTTGCTTGACTTCTGAATTTAACCCTCCTACAAGCTAGCCACGGCAGAACAATACACCAGAATTATTACACTTATGAAAAGCATCTTATTATATTTTATACATTGAAACTTAAATTATATCATCTCACTTTAAGGTGTTCCAATAAATTCCCCATTTAGTAAATTATATCCATGAATTTTCTTCCTATTCCATTACATTGCCAATAATAGCATTATGTGATAACAATGTCTGGCCCTCTTAAGGTTTATTTATTTGACCTCTCTTCATCTGAAGACACAAAGGTGGTATCCAAGCCAAAACCTCCTCAACTATGAAGGGGATGAATAAGGGAAAATTAAAAAACATGAAAGCCACTAATACAAATGTGACTAAAAAAGAAAGACTGCATAGGGGCAGCTAATGACAAATACCAGCTAGCAAAAGATAAAAAATGAAAAACACCACCACAGAAAAGACAATAGATTCTGCCTGACTCCAAAAAACTCTGAGTTATGGAAAAGCACGAGTGATGAATCAAGTCTTCAGAATGGCCTTAAAGTTAATATAAGTAGATTCTGCTCTGAGCTCAGGAGGCAACTTATTCCAAAGTTGGGGGCGAGGTACAAATAGATGACTGTTGGGTTATTTTAAACCTAATATCAAAAATGGAGGACAAAAACAGTTGATAAAGTTGAAAAGCCCTCATAAGAACATAAGAAATGCCATACTGGGTCAGACCAAGGTCCATCAAGCCCAGTATCCTGTTTCCAACAGTAGCCAATCCAGGTCACAAGTACCTGGCAAGTTCCCAAAAAAGGCACACAAGT
Organism: Ichthyophis bannanicus; assembly: GCA_033557465.1. NCBI lineage: Eukaryota > Metazoa > Chordata > Amphibia > Gymnophiona > Ichthyophiidae > Ichthyophis > Ichthyophis bannanicus. The sequence goes on from CM066042.1 coordinate 234,949,423, forward strand.
TCCACAGTGCACATCCCGGGGTAAGCGGTGGATTTCCTGGGTCCTCTTTAATAATGGTTTATGGACTTTTCCTCCAGGAACTTGCCCAAACCTTTTTTAAACCCAGCTACACTAACAGTGTTTACTACATCTTCTGGTGATGAATGCCAGAATTTGATTATGCATTGAGTAAAAGCATAGTCTCTCTTTCTAGTCTTAAATAGATTACATTGTAGTTTCATTGCAGGTCTTCTAAGCTTTCTATTTTTTGATGGCGTAAACAACCAATCCACTCCATTCATTAATTTAGAGATCTCTATCATCGGCTGTCTCTTTTCCAAGTAGAAAAGCCCTAACCTTTTAAGCCTCTCCTCATAGGCTTAAAAGGATAGGGCTTTATCATTTTTGTTGCTCTTCTCTGTACCTTTTCTAATTCTGCTATATCCTTTTTAAGCAATGGTGACTAGAATTGTACACAATATTCAAGGTGTGGTCTCACCATAGAGTGCTACAGAGATATTATAATATCAGTCATTTTATTCTCTGTTCTTTATGGTTCCTAGTATTCTTTTTGCTTTCTTGACTGCTGCTGTACACTTGGCAGAGGGTTTCAATGTATTATCCACAATGACACCTACATCTTTTTCTTGGGTGTTGTTTTCCAAGTTAGTACCTTGCATCATGTAACCAAAGTTTGGGTTATTCTTTCCTAGGTGCATAATTCTGCACTTGTTCACATTAAATTTCATCTACCATTTGGACGTCCAGTCTTCCAATTTATCAAGGTCCTCCTGCAATTTTTCACAATCCACTTGTTTTAATAATTTTGTGTTATCTGCAAGTATGAACACCTCACTCGTTATTCCCATTTCCAGGTCATATAGGAATATGTTAAAAAGCAGAAGGCCTAGACCTCTGGGGTATTCCACTATTCATCTTTCTCCATTGAATTGGTCATTTACAGTAGCTGTACTCTCTGCTTTCTACCTTTTAATCCGTTCTTGATTCATAACACTACACTGCCTCCAATCCCATGAATTTTTAATTTGGCCAAGTGTCTCTCATGAGGGACTTTGTCAAAGACTTTCTGAAAATCCAGATACACTATGGATGCAGAGACATGGGTAAGCCGTCCTGGCCCGATTCCCCCTCCGGCTCTCCCAGCACGTCCAGAACAGCAGGACGGAGAGAGCTGGCGGGAGAGTGCATGGTCTGGGCAGAGCGGGGATGGGCCAGCTCGGCGGGAAGCACAGGGCTGATTCAGGTCACATTCCTGTACATCCTGCTGCGTCAGAGGGGACGTGCTGATTATTCCACATTCGAGGTGGAATAATCAGCACTGACCCGGCAATCGGGTCTGGGTATCCCATCCCCCCCCCCCCCCGGGACCGGGTGCAGGAGGTTCCCCGCCACCCGATCCAGGCCCTGGCTAGCTAGCCGTAGGTCAGGCGGCGGGGATGTGGGGGGCCTAAGCCATGGGAGTCGTGGGTGCCTGTAGGAAGGATGTCCTCGCAGGCAGCAGGAGCATGCAGGGCCGTCCACGAACCCGATTCTGTGTACTGCTGGAACATTTAGTTTTGCCAGGTACTGACGTCAGGCTCACCGCTGTGTAGTTTTTCCGAATCACCCCTGGAACCCTTTTTAAAAACTGGCGTTACATTGGCGATTCTCGAATCTTTCGGTACTACAGATGATTTTAATGATAGTTCACAGATTACTAATAGTAGGTCTGCAATCCCATATTTCAGTTCTTTCAACACTCTTGGATGTCTATCATCCGGTCCAGGTGATTTGCTACTCTTCAATTTATCAAATGGTTGTAGTACATCTTCCCAGTTTATTGATATTTATTTCAATTCTTCCAATATATTACTTCCCTACATCTTCCTCACTAAAGATGAAAGCAAAGAATTCATTCAGTCTGTCCGCTATGGCCTTTCCTCACTCAGCATCCCTTTTACCCCTCTATCATCCAATTGTCCAGCTGACACTCACAGGCTTTTTGCTACAGATGTATTCGAAAAAGATTTTATGATGCACTTTTGCTTCCATGGCAAGCTTTTTTTTTTCGAATTCTCTCTTTGCCTACCTTTATCAGTGCCTTGTATCTAACTTTTCAGATTTATGTTGTTTCCCGTTTTCGTCATTTGGTTCCTTTTTCAATTTCCTGAAAAATAATTTTTTTTTTTTGGCAACAGCAGCCTCTCTAACCTCTCCTTTAAACCAAGCTGGCAGTTTTTTTGATTTCCTTCCACTTTTCTTAAAGCGTGGAATACATCTGGTCTGGGCTTCCTGAATAGTACTTTTAAACTCCCTTACTCAATATAAATCTTTAACCTTTGCATTTGCTCCTTTTAGTTTTTTCTTAACTATTTTTTTCATTTTATCGTAGTCTTCCTTTTGAAAGTTAAAAGGTAGTACTGTGGATTTCCTTGCTATCCTTCCATTTATTAAATCAAATGCGATCATGCTATGATCACTATTGCCAAATGGTCCCAAAACCCTTATCTCTTGCAACAGGTCCTGTGTTCCACTAAGGACTAGGTCTAAAATAGCTTTTTATCCTGTCAGTTCATGAACTAGCTGCCCCAAGAAGCAGTCATTTATTTCATCTAGAAACTTTCTCTCTCTAGCGTGTCCTGCTGTGACATTGAGCCATTATTACTGTGTTATAACTTTTGTTAGCTTCCCTGATTTCTTTCAGTATTCCATCATCTGTTCATTCTGGCCAGGCAGTCAGTAGTACACCCACCCTGCCATTGCCTTCCCCTTTTTATATGGAATTTCTATCCACAGAGATTCTACAGTGTATTTTGTTTCCTGCAAAACTTTAATCCTATGTGACTCAATGCCCTCTCTAACATAGAGCACAATCGCTCCACCAATTTGATCTAGAATATCACTGCGATATAGTTTGTACCCAGGTATCATTGTGTCGCATTGGTTGTCCTCCTTCTACCACATCTCCAAGGTGCCAAACATATCTAACCTTTCATTTAGTGCTATATATTCTAGCTCTCCCATCGTATTTTGTAGACTTCTAGTATTTGCATACAGGCATTTTAGAGGTTCTATTTCATTCATATTAATCTGGTTATTAGTTGATGGGGTAATTTGGAATCTTTCAGCTCTGTGCTTAAGGGCATCTTGGTTACTTTTATCTTTATTGGAACCTCTCTTGAGATGTCCTAACTTCCCTCTTTTGCTAGTATCCGTCAAGGATACATCCTTCCGAATCATGAGCTCTTGGGCAACTGCCAGCTTTCCCCTATTATCTAGTTTAAAAGCTGTTCTCTCTCTTTTTAAAGGTTAATGCTAGCAGCCTGGTTCCATCCCAGTTAAGGTGGAGCCCATCCTTACGAAAAAGCCCTTCCCTTTCCTTTCCCAGAATGCTGTCCAGTTCCTAAGAAATCCAAAACCCTTTTCTTTGCACTATTGTCTCATCCATGCATTGAGACTCTGGAGCTCTGCCTGCCTTTTGGGTCCTGCGTGTTGAAAAAAAGAATTTTGGAGAATGCTACCCTGCAAGTTCTGGATTTCAACTTCCTATCTAAAACCTAAATTTGGCCTCCAGAACTCCCTCCCACACTTTCCTATGTCATTGTACCAACATGTACCAAGACAGCAGGCTCCTCCCCAACACCATCTAAAACCTTGTCTAGGTAGCACATCAGGTCCGCTACTTCACACCAGGCAGGCATGTTACCAGGCAATCCTCACATCGACCAGATACCCAGCTATCTACATGCCTAATGATTGAATCGTCAATGACGATGGCCATTCTAACCTTTCCCTCATGGGCACATGACCCTAGAAAAACCTCCTCGGTGTGAGAGGGTTTTACATTTCCTAATGGACAGGTCCTAGCTACAGGATCACTTCCTGCCATACCAGGGTCATGCTCTCCTTTCACATGACCTCTCTCCTCCATGGCAACTGAGAGGCTGCCAGACTGGAAGTGGGACTTCAGTTCTACGTCCCTGTAGGTCTCATCTATTTACCTCTCTGTCTTCCTTATATCCTCCAAGTCTACTACTCTAGCCTGCAGAGATTGGACTCGTTCCCTGAGGACAAAGAGCTTCTTACACCCAGTGCACATGTAAGACTCCTCACCAGCTGGAAGAAAAATCATACATGTGACACTCAATGCTAAAGACTGGATAGTCCCCATCTCGCTGCTGGACTGCTGTCTGCATCTTAGTTTTAAGCTTTTGTTTAGCTATTTAAGTTGCGTAACGTTACTAGGGATACTTGTACTGATACCACTATACCAAATAAGTTTCAGGGACTTTGTGCACCTCAAGATTAATTAATTTCAGAGTCTTAATTAATCTGTTCCTGGTGAGGATAACCAGTTGAACCTGAAAGTGAATTTGACCACCTCTCCTCCCTTTAATAGGTCCAAGAACCTACAAAGCTAAGATTATGCTTGGGGTGGTTGGGAGGGAATTAACACTTAGTAAAGGTTGGTTTGCTACACAAGCCCCAGACCTGTGCTTCTAATAGAACAGAAAGAGGCGTCTGGGGTTAGAAGAGAAGCTAAGTAATGTGGCAAACCTGTATAAAAAGCCCAGTCTGTTAACAAAAAATTCTTGAACTGTATGTTCTTGGTAATAGGTAGTCACAGAAAAAGGTAATGACGGAGACACATGACAATATTTGCCTGCATTAGTCAATATTTTCATGTTTTGAATAATGTGAAGCCTTTTAAATGAAAAAAAGACATACAGGAGAGAGTTACAATAAGCCAGTCAATTCAGTATAAGAGAGTGGGACATACTGCTTGAGTAATTGTTTATAAATGTTTCTGACAAATCATCAGAATTCAAAAGGTATTGACACCTGGAAACTGATACCACTCCAACCACTACATCTTTAAAAGATCAGTACAAATCATACTTTCCCCTAGAAACGTGATGGCAGAAAAAGCCCACATGGCCCATCTAGTCTGCCCTTCCATAGCTCCCACTAAAAGAGTCCCCTTTTTTCCTTTAGAGAGCCTCTGTATTTGTCCCATGCTTTTTTGAATTTAGATACTGTCCTCATCTTTACCACCGCGCAAGAAAGAGCAGGTCACTTCCACAACTTGGACAGGAGAAGACTTTATTGGTATCTAAAGAGGTCATCCTACACGTGTTTTGGCAAATTGCCTTCTTCAGGAGTACCTGACCTCGGAAAATAGGAACCTGTAAGTATACTCTCCTGGTCTAATATGTCTTATAAACCAATACTCTATGCAATGTTTGTCCAATAACTTTCACAGCCTGAGCGAACAGTATATAGGCAAAAAACAAGGAACGCTTTCACTAGCAAATGCCACGATGAAGAGTTTCAAAAAAAGATACTGTCCTCATCTCTACCACCTCCACTGGGAGAGCACAGTTACTTACCTGTAACAGGTGATCTCTGGGAACAGCAGGAATTAGTCCTCACATATGGGTACGTCGGTACCGACGGAGCCTGCGTGGGAACGCTCCCCAGCTTCCCAGAAGGAAAGCTTTTGGGAGCATCCCACAGCGCCTGCGCGCTGCTTTCCCGCCTTTCCTAACCAACTCTCCTCAGTTCAAGTTTAAAGCTGAGACAATAGAGAGAGAGAGGAAAGGAAAGATAGAGAGAGATACAACTCCTAGGGGAGGTGGGAGGGTTGTGAGGACTAATTCCTGCTGTTCCCAGAGATCACCTGTTACAGGTAAGTAACTGTGCTATCTCCAGGAACAAGCAGGAATGAGTCCTCACATATGGGGACTCCCTAGCTAAGATGCCTGGGAGATCCCCAAGGGTATGAGACCCTGAAGGGTTCCTCATCTTCCTATGGATCTCAGGCATCCATTAAGGGAAGGAGGGCAGAAGTTGTTTAAGAATGGAACAGGTGTCTGAGGACAGCCTGACCAAACAAGGCATCCCGGCGGGAGTCCTTGTCCAAACAGTAATGGGCTGTGAAGGTATGAACCGAGGCCCAGGTGGCTGCTCGACAGATCTGGTCGATGGACACAGAATGAAGATGAGCCATAGAGGTGGCCATGGCCCTCACATTGTGAGCTGTGACATGGCCCTCCAGAGAAAGGTTCTTACTCTGGTAAGCAAAAGAAATACACTGAGCAATCCAATTGGACAGTGTTCTTTTAGAGATTGGAAGTCCTAAATGAGAAGGATCAAAAGCAACAAAAAGCTGGGAAGACTTTCTATGTTGCTGTGTCCTGTGTAAGTAAAAAGCAAGAGCTCTTTTACAATCTAGAGTATGAAGGTTCCTCTCTGCACTGGATGCATGAGGAGCTGGAAAAAAGACAGGTAAATATACCTCTTGATTAAGATGAAAAGGTGAGACCACTTTAGGCATAAAGTGAGGATTTGTCCTAAGGACTACCTTATCATGATGGAACCTTGTATAAGGTGTATTAGCCACTAAGGCCTGCAGTTCACTTATGCGGCGAGCAGAAGTGATTGCAATAAGGAAAATAACCTTCCAGGAAAGAAATTTCAAGGAGGTAGTGGCTAAGGGTTCAAAAGGTGGCTTCATAAGCTGACCAAGAACCAAGTTTAAGTCCCATGCCACCGGAGGAGGTCGAATGGGAGGTTTAGTTAAAGTTAGGCCTCTCATGAATCTTGCAATAAGAGGATGAGAGGAAATAGGTTGTCCATTGAGAGGCTTAAGGGATGCTGCAATAGCACTCAAATGGACCCTTACTGAATTCGTTTTAAGGCCTGCATTGGAGAGATGCAGGAGATATTCCAATAGAGAATTCACAGGAAGTGCCAGAGGGTCAAGACCCTTTTGAGCACACCAAATGGAAAATCTTTTCCACTTAAAAGCATAGGAAGCCTAGTGGAAGGTTTTCTGGAAGCATGGAGGATATCCTTCACTTGCTGAGAAAGATTGAAGTCTTGAAGGTCTAGGCCTTCAGTAACCAAGCTCTGAGGTGAAGGGACTTGGGGTTTGGATGCCACAAAGTCCCTTCCTCCTGGGACAGAAGGTCTGGCGCAGCTCCTAAGTCCAGGGAGGGAGCTTGGGAGAGATGCAGAAGTAGAGGGTACCACACTTGGCGTGGCCAGCGTGGAGCTATGAGGATCATACATCCTTGATCCCTCTGGAGTTTGAACAGAGTCTTGGGAATCAAAGGAATGGGTGGAAAGGCATACAGGAAGCCCTGACCCCAATGAAGGAGGAAGGCATCCTTGGCCTGAACTCCCTGACACGGAATTCTGGAACAGAACCTGGGAAGTTTGGCATTCCACGGACTTGCAAAGAGGTCTATGTCCGGGGTTCCCCATTCTTGGAAGATTCTGAGTACCTGATCCATGTGCAGGGACCATTCGTGTGGAAGCAGAACTCGACTGAGTCTGTCTGCCCAAGAGTTTTGGATTCCTGGGAGGTATACTGCCAGGAGATGGATTTGATGCTCTCTGGCGAAGGCCCATAATCTTAGAGCTTCGTTGCAAAGCGACAGAGAGCCAGTTCCTCCTTGCTTGTTTATGTAAAACATGGCTACTTGATTGTCCGTATGAATGAGGACTGTCTTGTAGCTGAGGAGGGTATGAAAGACCTTGAGAGCTAGGAACACTGCTTGAAGTTCCAAGTGGTTGATATGAAGAGAGGTCTCCTGTGGGGACCAAGTGCCTTGGGTGGAGAGGTCTTGTAGATGAGCTCCCCAACCTGTTTGGGAGGCATCTGTTGTGAGGGTTGCTTGGGGTAACAAAGGTTGGAAGGGGGACCCCAGCAACAAATTTTGAGTGGACATCCACCATTGGAGAGACCAAAAGAGACGTTTGGAGGTTGCTATTTGGTCTGAGAGAGCTCCTGAAGCTTGAGTCCACTGGGTGGACAAAGTCCATTGAGCTGCTCTCATGTGTAGGCGAGCATAGAGTACCACATGTACTGTGGAAGCCATATGGCCTAGCAGCTGTAGCATCTCCCTGGCAGTTAAGTGGCTCTTTGACTGAATCTGGGAGGCTAGCTGCACTAGACGTTGACAGCGGGCCTGAGGAAGGTAGGCCCGTGCAGAAGTGGTGTCCAACCAGGCCCCTATGAATTCCAGGGACTGAGTAGGGGTGAGCTGGGACTTTGGGAGGTTTACCACAAGTCCCAGGTATTGCAGAATGCGCCTGGTGCGGTTCAGGGAGATCTGAGCCTCTGACTGGGTTGGAGCTCGGATGAGCCAGTCGTCCAGGTATGGGAAGACAAATATTCCCAGAGTGCGTAGAAATGCAGCAACTATTGCCATGCATTTGGTGAACACTCTTGGAGCAGAGGCTAGACCGAAAGGAAGCACTCTGTATTGGTAATGTTTTCCCTGGAACAGAAAACGTAGGAATTTTCTGTGAGATGGATGGATGAGGACATGAGTGTACGCATCCTTGAGATCTAGAGAACAAAGCCAATCCTGACTCTGCAGGTATGGAAGGAGAGTGCCTAGAGAAAGCATCTTGAACTTCTCCTTGCATAGGAATTTGTTCAATTCTCTGAGATCTAGAATGGGTCTGTATCCCCCTGTTTTCTTTGGAATGAGAAAATAGGGGGAGTAAAACCCTGACCCCTGTTGAAGAAGAGGAACTTCTTCTATGGCCCCCTGGGCCAGAAGGGTAGTCACCTCCTGATCCAGAAGGTCGAGGAGAGATGTGGGAGAATTGAAGTGTCTCACCATGGTGTAGGGAGGAAGGTCTGAGAAATGAAGTTTGTAGCCCTCTCTTATGATGGAGAGGGTCCACTGCTCTGATGTGATTTGCTCCCATCTGGGAGCAAAATGAGCTAACCTTCCTGGAATGGTGAGAGGTTCTGGCTGTTGTAGAGCCAGAAAGGTTAAGTTCTCTAGAATCAAGTCAAAAACCCTGAGGGGGTTGGGACTGCTGGGTTGTAGCAGTCCCTGCAGGTTTAGGCCTGGCCTGTTTAGGTTGCTGACGCTTAGTAGCAAAGTGACCTGTAGAAGATTGTTGGCTAGAAGTGGAAGGAAATCTGCTCCTTTTGTAAAAAGGCTTTTTGAAAGGTTTTTTCTTGGCTGGAATGGAGGTTGACTTGGAAAGTCTATCCAGAGCAGAATTCTCTGCATCCATTTGATTGGCTTTTATTTGCCACTCTTTGCCAAAGAGATTTTCACCCGTACAGGGCAGATTTCCTAAGCCATCCTGAACCCAGGGCTCTAGATCAGAAGCCTGGAGCCAAGCAATTCTGCGAGCAGCTATGGCAATGCCTGAGGCTCTGCTGGCACCTTCAAAGGAGTCAAAGGCTGCCCTGTTGGAAAACTTTGAAATGTCTTGAGTATGGCTTAAGCCAAAGGAGGAACTCATCCCTTTTATCCTCTGGAAGAAAAGGGAGAAAGTTGTGCAGCTTTTGTGCAACTTCCTTTAGAAACATACCCATATAAAGGCTATATGAGTTGATTCTGGCAATAAGCATGCTGGCTTGGAAGATTTTCCTACCAAAAGCATCCAAGGTCCTCCATTCTCTTCCTGGAGGAGCAGAAGAGTGTCTTTTGGTACTCTTTATCCTTTTCATAGCTGACTGCACCACAATGGAGTGGTGAGGAAGCTGAGTTTTCTGAAATCCAGGACAAGGAGGGACACGGTACATAGTGTCCAATCTGCGAGAATGAGGAGAAAGGGTGAGAGGAGTCTCCCATAAGTCAATCATATGTTCATGAAGAATTTCATGAATTGGCAAGGTGACTGCCTCTCTGGGAGCCTTAGAGTATCCTAAAATATCAAATTTTTTTGCTCTAGGCTCTGTTTCAGAGGTTACTGAAATAGAGAGTCCTTTAGCTACTTCTATTATGAAGTCTTGAAAGGACAAATCCTCTGGAGGAGACATTCTCCTTTTTGGAGAAGTAGGTTCCTCAGGAAGGGTGTAATGGATACTTCAGGAGACTCATCTGATGAATCAGAATCATCAGAGGAATCGAAGTATCGTCTGTCCCCTTCCAACGATCGATACGTGTATCGATCGGTACCGACATCGGGCGTCCCCGGTACCGGATCGGTACCGAGACATAGCCCTGGACAAGGAACCGAAGTCGGTATCCTGGCCGATGTCGATGCAGTCGGTACCGGTACCGACAACGGAACTCGTTGCGGTACCATCGGCGTCGCAGCATTAATAAAAGCCATTATAGCCTGCTGCATGGATTGAACAGTGTGATCCATGGACGCCACGACTGCCTGGATGTCGGTACCGGGAGAAAGTGCCGGTACCCCAGAGCAGTCTAACAGGTGATCGGTCGAGGCCGTGCCATCGATGTCAACCTGTAACCCCATAGGAGGAGCTTTGGAAGCCGGAGCTTCCTGCCAGGGTTGTTTGGCTGGGGCAGGATCCTCGAGGGCAAGCCTGGAGGCATCTCGATGCTGAGAGGGAGATTTGCCCTTCAAGGACCTGCTAGGTTTATGTTTGGTTACCTGAGACCCATCAGGAGAGGAAGACCTGGAAGATGTCGATGCCACCGCCGGTGCATCCGTGGGAAACAGCACATGGAGCTTGGCTGCTCGGTTCTGTAACCCTCGTTTAGACATTAGAGAGCAGGACTGGCAATCCGGAATGGAGTGTTCAGGACCCAAACATTTAAGACACCATTCATGGGTATCTGTAACAGAAATTGTACCGCTACACTTAGTGCATTTTTTGAACCCGGAGGCTGGTTTTTCCATGAGGGAAAATTTTCTTGTGGGCCTGTAGGCCTAAGAAGAAAAATACACCAAGTGAGGAAAAAAGATATATATATTTTTTTTTTTTAGAAAGAAAAGAAAAGAAAAGACCGGCGGTACCGGTCCGGCGTCGGGGAAGGCAGACACGCGACCAAAGAAATAAATTAAAATAAAGAACTTCTTCAGCGGTGACAGGAACATGACCTGCTGGCTCCGCGGAAAAGAAGAACTGAGGAGAGTTGGTTAGGAAAGGCGGGAAGGCAGCGCACAGGCGCTGTGGGATGCTCCCAAAAGCTTTCCTTCTGGGAAGCTGGGGAGCGTTCCTGCGCAGGCTCCGTCGGTACCGACGTACCCATATGTGAGGACTCATTCCTGCGTGTTCCTGGAGATACTATTCTACACAAAAAAATCCCAATTGTAAATGCCAAACACTGTTCTACTAGAGGCCGATATTCAAAATATCTAGGTGACTAAATATGCATCAACAAACAAATGGGCATGGACAGACACGATTTAGTTGTGGTCTGGAGACTCAACAATAGGTGCTGCCACTTATGCAAACATGCCTAAAAACCAGGTGGGGTGGGCGGGAGGGAAGGCACATTTAGACTGGGGAAAGAAATAATGCATGTAATTATATTTCTGAATCTATGCATACTATTTTATATGGAAAAATAACTGCAGAAAGAGCAGATATATTTTCCCAGTACGATTTTCAAAGACAGCATATGCTCACACTCTACATGCCAGACTGGGCCAGACCAAGGTCCATCAAGAATTAATGCAAATCCTGAGAGCAAAGGTAGCTGTGGAGTTTGCATTAAGACAGGCAGATTTAAAAATTTGACCTGTTACATATGTATTTTCTAATTCAGATGTTCTCAACCCTGTCCTATAGTCACACCTAAATGATCTGATGTTCAGGACATCCGTAATGAATATGCATGCGATAAATATACATTTTTCTCAGGCATATTCATTATGGAAACCCCAAAATTCAGACCGCTTAAATGTGCCTCTAAGACAGGTTGAGAACTATTTCTTAAGTCGTAAATAATTTCACCCAACACTCTCCTGTTATATTTAAATGCAAATGCAATTTCAAAGGGAAACTACAGTGTTTCTCTTTGAAAACATAGCAGGTTTTAGCCCCCTCCCCCTAATTTTATCTGGGTAATTGCTTAGTTATCCAGATAAAATCATTTGAATATTATGCTCTTAGAGATTGGGCTCTTCAGTAAAATTGTAATTGTATAACTTCAGTAGGGGGATGTTTTGAATTATTTTTACAAAAAGAGTTATCCTAAGAAATCAGCTGCACTTACTGGATCAAAGACCAACATCCTGCAAAGCAGATGCACAGCTTCATGTGTAGCTTGGCTGGACAATGTATAAAGAACAGGAAGAGATGGCTAGAAGATAAAACACAGCATAAAAAAAATTAAGATCACGTCTAAACTGCATTCAAATAGCATAATCATTCCATTCCACTGCTGTGTGTAGACAATTAAGCAGTTCATAATACAAACAATAAAACAAATTTACAGCACAATCTCAAATAATAAAATCTATACAATAAAACTATGAAAACAAAAAAATAAAAATCAGTAAAACATGAAATCTAAAAAACCCCAACCAACTACTAAATCTGGCTGAAAAATCAAAGCCTTTAGATGTTTCTGAAAAAGCAAGTAATTTAGACATATTTTTAAATTATTGAGAAGAATTCCACAAAAGTGGACCCCGATAAGAGAAGGCCAAAAAGCATGTCAAAGTCAAATGAATGCTATAAATCAAAGACAAACACAGCAAACCTTCTTGGGATGAACAAAGTAAGCATTTGACAATAAAACAAAGTTACCTGCAGCAGGTGTTTTCTGTGGATAGCAGGACAAATCCTCATATATGGGCAACAATCGATGGAGGCCCATATGGGAACTGGTTCCCAGCTTCTTCTAGAATCTTTGGAGCCTGCCCTGCATGCATGCACACCAATTCCTGCCCAAGACCACCACATGGGAATCCCTCACCAATATTTAGATATTGACACAGAATACATCTCCAAGAGGAGATTAGAGGGCTGTGAGGACTTATCCTTCTGTCCACGGAGAATAACTGCTAGGGTGAGCAACCGTTTTCTCTGTTGACAAGTAGGATTATGTCCCCATGTATGGGAATCCCTAGTTACAGGATGCCTCGAAAGAAAAAAGGGATAAGCAATCAGTGTCACAAGGAGCAGACACGCAAAAACATTTACTTTTGTTGGCAACAGGCCTTTTATAAATGTTTTCTCTTTTTTTTTTTTTTGAAGATGTAGCTTGAACAGAAAAGAACTGGGCAATTGGGCCTAAAAGGATGGAGTTGGATTTTACCTCCTGAATAGATTCTGGAGAATGGATTGACTGAAAAGCGTAGTTACTCACCTGTAACAGTTATTCTGTGGGGACAGCATGAATCAGTCCTCACATATGGGTGACATCAGTGCCGACGGAGCTCCCGCTGAAGCATCTCCCCAGCTTCCTCCCCTTCCGCCCAAGGGTGCCATCATGCCTCAGTCTAATGATATAGCTAAGACGATAAAAATTAAAATACGGTAAAGAAGCAACTCCAAGGGGAGGAAGGGAGGGCTGTGAGAACTGATTCCTGCTGTCCATGGAGAACACCTGTTACAGGTGAGTAACTACACTTTCTCCAGGAACAAGCAGGAAGTCAGTCCTCACATATGGGACTCCCCAGCTAAAGGCTACTGAGACCCTGTAAAAACGCCATGGCAATCTGCAAAGGGTAAGCCATGAGAAGCAGCAGTTGAGTCCCTACTGAGAGACTCTTGCAAAACTCAAGGGTGGGGAACTAGCACTCCGGTAGCCTGAAAACAGAAGGGTCAGAGGGCAGGAGTTGCCTACACCCTGAAGAGATTATGGAGTGCGGCCTGGCTGTAGATGCTGTCACGTTGGGACTCCATCTCCAGGCAGTAGTGAGTTGCGAAGGTATGGACTGAAGACCAGGTGGCGGCCCAGCAGATTTCCATCATGGGGACAGAACATAGATTTGCCACGGAAGTAGCCAGGCCCTGACGCAGTGCACCGTGACCCTCTGATCCAGTGAGATCCCCGCCTGCTCACAGGCGAGGGTAATGCAGTCCACCACCCAAGCGGACAGAGTTTGCTTAGTCACTGGGAGCCCCAGACGACTGGGGTCATTGGATATGAAAAGCTGAAGTGCTTTGAGGTGGTTCTGAGTCAGTTGCAGATAGGATAGGGCCCTTTTACAATCCAAAGTATGGAGAATGGTCTCTGCCCTGCCGGAGTGAGGCCTCAGAAAGAAGGTGGGGAGCACCACCTTCAGCAGAAACTTGGAGTGTGCGCGGAGCACCACCTTGTTCTTGTAGAACCTCGTGTAGGTGGGCTCTGCCATCAGAGCCTGGAGCTCGCTGACTCTGCGAGCTGATGTGAGTGCCACAAGAAAGATGACCTTACAGGAGAGGTACCTTCAAGTGGCAGGTAGCCAGGGGCTCAAACGGCAGCTTAGTGAGCTGTGAGAGCACCACATTGAGATCCCAGTCCGCCACTGAAGGGCTGACAGAGGGTTTGAATAGCATGAGGCTCCACAAGAACCGAGATACAAGGGGCTAAGCTGAGAGGGGCTTGCTCTCAACAGAATGGTGGTGTGCTGCAATAGCACTCATGTGCACCCTGATAGAGTTGAACTTTAATCACGCCTGCGACAGTTGGAGTAGGTACTGGAGTATCACTTGTACTGAACAGGAAAACTGGTGGTCTTTTGGAGCACTACACCGAGAATTGGCGCCACGTGAAGGCATACGCCCTTCTTGTGGAAGTCTGGCGAGAGGCTAGAAGAACCTCCTCCATGTCCTCTGGGAGGATGAAGGGAGCTAATGCTACCCTTTCAGTACCCAAGCTGTGAGTGACAGGGACCCCAGGATGGGGTTTAGGAGAAAGCCCTGCTCGTGTGAGAGTAGTCCTGGGGCTCGGCCCAGGGGAATCTGCAATGCCACCGACAGGGAGAGGAGCAGCAGGAACCAGAGTTGCCTAGGCCACTGGGGAGCTAGCAGTATTAGTGATGCCCTGTTGCGCTGGACCTTGAAGAGGGTCTTGGTGACCAGTGGTGTCGGCAGGAAGACATAAAGAAGGCATTTCGTCCATGGAATGAGAAACGCATCTGCTGTCACCTGGGATGGGTTCAGCTGGAAGGAGCAGAAGTGGGGCAACTGCATGTTGTCCAGGCTGGCAAACAGATCCACTAGGGGGAGACCCCAGAGTCGAAACAGCCGTGAGGTCATTTCGGGATCCAGGCACCACTCATGCGGCTGGAGGACTCTGCTTAGCTTGTCCGCCAGGACACTGTCTTGGCCTGGAAGGTAGACTGCTCTTAGGAGCATCACCCTGCGTGCCGCATAAGAGCAGAGGATTACTGCTTCCTTGTTTGTTCATGTAGAACATTTTGACTTGGTTGTTGGTCTGGACCAGCACTGACTAGTACTGCAGCCGGTTGTGGAAGGCTCGGAGAGCCAGAAACATCACCCTGAGCTCCAACAGATTGATTTGCATAACCAGCTGTCTTGCATCTAGAGGCCCTCGGAATGCGCTCTCCAGCCCAATAAGGAGGTGTCCATGGTGAGAACCCTCTGGGGGGTAGTTGTCTGAAAGGGCATCCTGGCCTGAAGGTGATGAGGGATCTACCACCATGCGAGTGAGTTTGCCAGCTGGCGGGTCACTCTCACTCTGTCCTGGAGCCTGCCTGCCTGTGGCTTGTGTCCACTGAAAGCGGAGGCAGCACTGGGCTGCTCTCATGTGCAGTCGGGCATATGGAGCTCACGTGAACTGTGGAGGCCATGTGGCCCAGCAGGCGGATGAGAAGCTGGGCGGGTAGTGACCGGTGGTCACTGTACCTCTGTGGCTTGCCCAAGGTTTTCTGAGGTGGAAGGCAGGCCTTGGCCTAGAGGATGTCTAGCTGAGACCCTATGAACTCCAATGATGAACCCCAGATGCTGCAGGGCATTGATGCGCCCTGCAGCGCATTGCGCCTCTGCAGCTGTGCCTCCCCTTATGAGCCAGTCGTCCAGGTAGGGAAAGACAAAGGCCCCTTGGAGACTGAGGTGGGCTGCGACCACTGCAAGGCTCTTGGTGAAGACCCTTGGTGATTATGCCAGCCCAAATGACAGGACCCTGTATTGGTAGTGCTCTCCTCCCACCACGAACCAGAGGTATTTTCTGTGGCTGGGTTGGATCAGGATGTGTGTGTAGGCATCCTTTAGGTCTAAAGAGTATAGCCAATCTCCCTGCTGGAGGAATGGCTTCAATGTTCCAAGGGAGAGCATTTTGAACTTTTCTCTTATCAGGAACTTGTTCAGATCCCACAGATCCAGAATGGGCCTGAGGCCCCCTATTCTCTTGGGGATGAGGAAATACCTGGAGTAGAAGCCAATGTCCCAGAGATGTTTTGGCACTGGCTCCATTGCCTTGGCCTCGAGGAGACCTGCGAGCTCAGTGAGGAGCAGGGTCTGGTGGAGTAGAAGTCTTACGGACTCTCCTAGAAAGTATGCCATAGATGGAGGAAGTAGCCCTCCTTGACCACTTGTAGGACCCAGGTATCGATGGCGATGATGGACCACCTGTGTGCAAAGAGGGCCAGCCGCCCCCCTGTGGGTTGCAGGGGACCTCCTGGGGGAGAGGTGGTCATGTCCAGGGAGTCAAAAGCTCCCCCAAGCTGAGACGGGGCCAGCACCTGGGATTTGGGGGTCTTTTGCTTACAGGGGCTGTACCCCTGACCCTTGTGCTGCTGGCTGTGCTGTGGGGCCGAGAAGGCCTGGAACTGTGAGGCTTTGCCAAAGCCATCCTTTTTCCTCAGGAAGAAGGGTTTCTTTCCCAGGGCCTTCTTACGGGGCTGCATAGAGGTCTTTTCTGAGAGTCTAGTCCTCGTTAGGAACTCAGTCTCAATCTCTGCTGCTTTGTATGTCATGGGTTTCCCGAAGAGGTTCTCACCGATGCAAGGGACATCAATAAGTTTGTCCTGAAGCCATTGTTTGAGGTCAGACGCTTGCAGCCATACCTGGTGTCGGGCCTTGATGCCAGTTGCAGCAACCCAGGCTGACAACTTAAAGTCGTTGTAAGCTGCTCGAGACAAGAACTTCAAGCACTCTTTGAGCACCAAGGCCAGTGACTTGAACCTCTGGAGGGGTTCCCCGTCGAGGCCTGCCGAGAAACCACCGAGC
This sequence comes from Ichthyophis bannanicus, assembly GCA_033557465.1. Taxonomy (NCBI): domain Eukaryota; kingdom Metazoa; phylum Chordata; class Amphibia; order Gymnophiona; family Ichthyophiidae; genus Ichthyophis; species Ichthyophis bannanicus. The sequence goes on from CM066042.1 coordinate 234,966,260, forward strand.
TCCTTTGACAGCTCTTTGAGGTATATGCCAATGTACAGCTGGTAGCACTGGACCTGGTATGTCAGCATCAAGCCCTGAAAGGCCTTACGGCTGAGAGCGTTGAGGGTCTGGACCTCCCTGCTGGGGGCACTGAGGAATGAGTCTTTTGGCTTTTAAGTCAGCAGCCATTGTGAACTAGACATCCATTGAGTTGTGGGGAAGTTGAGCTTTCTGGAACCCAGGGCAAACTTGATACAAGGGGGCAAACTGCCTCCTGACAATGGGTACTGACGCCGGCGTTGTACTATCAGCAGAATAGGTACCATGAGAGCCTCCTTCGGAGGGGCCTCGTGATGGAGGATCTCCAGTTCCTCCGTGCGAGGGTCCTCCTCCACCTCAGTCTCGATGGAAAGCGCCCTAGCCATGTCCTGCACCAAGTCAAGGAAGGCAACATCCTCTGGCGGGGAATGGCATCGGGACGCTGGGGGGGGGGGGAGATAGGTCTAAAGGTACATCTCGGTGGTGCAGTGTGTCTGGGGACTCCTTGTCCTCAGTCTCCCAATTGGACTGGAAGTCCAAGGTCAATTCCGAGGGGCCTGGGGCCTCTGGAGGACTTGCAGTCTGAGCCATGTTCGGGGGCGGATGAACCGGATATGAATGCCTGCTGCTGGGCCACAAGGGCAGAGATACTGCGCTCTAAGGCCACCATCCTGGTCTCCATGCCAGTTGGCTCCGCAGCCTTCGATGCGGATGCTGAGGGTTTTGGGTCTAGCGTCGGTTCCATCGAGGGTGGAGTCCACGACAATGATGGCCTCGGGTGTCCGAGACCGGTTGGTGGGTACTGACTCCTCCTTTCGGGCAGCTTATGAGGCCACTCCTGCTCCTCTGACTCTTGCCGGGGACTGCATGGCCTGGAGTGAGATTTTCCCATCTTCCCATAGCTGGACTCCTAGGAGGTCTTCGACTTCTTGCGTTCCACCTCCGGGAATGCCCTCTTGGAAGAACTGTAGTCGTGGGACTCCAAGGTGGCCGGGGCTTTGTGGGGTACCAAGGTACCAAAGGGCGCCCTGGAGCGGGGGTGTCACTGGAGACTCCAGTGCGGATTCGGACTTTTGGAAAAAATTTTCCTGCTGCTGCTGACGGCTCTTAAAGGATTTTGAGGTCATGGTTCTGCAAAGTTCGCAGTCTGAGTCGCTGTGTTCTGGGCCAAGGCATTGGAGGCAGCAGTCATGCGGATCAGTGAGGGACAGCATCTTGCTGCACCGATCGCATTTCTTGAAGCCACTGGAGGCAATCAGGAAAAAAGGAGTCCCTGCAACTTGGCAGGGGTCCAAGGCCTTCAGCCAAAGAAAGGTGCGAATGCCATTCGAAGAATACCTTAAAGAAACATTGCCCCTCCCCCCAAAAAACCGAAGTTGAGGAGCAACACCGAGGCGAGCTGGCTCGGGGGCTGGAAAGGAACCAGTACTCAAACCGGACAGAAATGTTTAAAAAATATATACTTTTTCCAGAAGAAACTGGACAGATGTCCAGAGGGCTTTGCAGAAAACAGGAGACTAAGCCAAGATGGCACCCTTGGGCAGGAAGGGGACCACGCATGCATAGTGCATCTCCCAAAGGCTTTCTTTGAAAGCAGGGGAGATGCTTCCAAGGGGGCTGAGTCGGCGCCGATGTCACCCATATGTGAGGACTGACTTCCTGCTTGTTCCCGGAGAGCTACTGTTTCTAAACAGTAGTGGGATGTGAATGTGTCAATCTACTCTTCACAAACCACCTGGGACATATCACTTAACCACTTGACTGATGAAAAGACCCGAACTATCACCTGCTGACCCTAGGTCATGGACCAACAACTCCTTTTTAATGCCACGGACTGAATTGTATATAGTTTATGTCATACGTATACAACATTGTACATAAGTTAACCTGTTACTGGTCTACCCTTCCCCCCTCCCCTGTAAGTGTTCGCTGTATACTGGTTAAACATTCTTTGTATACTATTGAGTTATAATGTAGACCGCTTTGATTGAAGGATAACGCGGTATAAAAAATGGTTAAATAAAATAAATAAATGTCTGCTCCATGAAGGCCATCCTCAAGTGGGCTATTGACATTGTGAGCCATGACATGACCCTCAAGTATCAAGCTTGCCTGGGCATAAGCGAAGATGATGCAATCCACCACCCAACTGCAATCCCGACCGGCAGCCCCCCAACTTTGAGTCAAAATAAATAAATAAATAAATAAATAAATGGATGTAATTTGGGTGAAATGCTCACTAAGTTCTCTTTACCTACAATTATCTTTGATGGACAGAATGGTCATTCTGTGTGCGGCCGCTGCTATTGGTGACAATTTGTGCTGACTAGTTTATCATGGATCCATATTGATGAGTTGCATCATCACTCCAGGGGCTTCACTGACTGCAATTCTTCTTGGGCGATCTATTTGATAATTTGTCCATGTCCTTTTGTGTATATAGGGTGGACTAAGAGGAAAATTCATCTTTGTCTTAATGAGCATAAAAGCCAGATTAATACTAAGGCAGAAAATGCCCATCTTGTCAACCATTGGCTCCAATGTCAGCATTTAATCACTGACCTTCAGTGGCGCATACTTGAACATATTCCCCTGACGTGGTGTGGGGATGACAGAGAGAGTAGGTTGAACAGGTGTGAGCATTTCTGGATTTTCCGCTTGCATACTATTGAACCTAAGGGGCCAAAATGACATAACCCAGCACACCCTTTACCTTTCATGTTGACAAAACCATAGCCGTCGATACCATTACATAACTTTAGAGTATACTGGGATGTACATAGTTATGGATCCATCTATTTTGTATTTAGTTTGTTTTAACTAGTTCTCTAGTTCCAATGATGTTATTAAGCTGCTAAATATTCTATGTAACCTCATGTTATTGTTCAATGTAAACCGCCCCTGATCGCTGGAAGGAGTGGTATAAAAGAGCTGTTCAATAAATAAATAAATAAATAACTTGTATATAGTCACCTCTGTAGAGACTTGTACAGGTATATAGTTATCCCTGTTGAAATCCAAGTTTTATCTCCTGTAGAAACTTGTATATAGTTATCCCTGTTGAAATCCAAGTTTTATCTCCTGTTCCTTGTAAGTTTCAATGTACGTTCCTTTCTACATTGTACAATTTATTGTTATTTGTAAACCGCGCTGATTCTAAAGAGCGCGGTATAAAAAATACTTAAATAAATAAATAAATAAAAGAAACAAAAAGTTGGGTGGATTTCAATGTGTTTTAATCCACTCCAGACAGAAGGCCAAGGCTCTCCTTGCAGTCCAATATGTGCAATGCGCTTTCCGCTTTGTGAGCATGAGGTCTTAAGAAAAATGTTGGAAGAAAATCTGACTGATTATGGTGGCATTACTATCTTGGGAAGGAACTTAGGATGAGTCTAAAAAATCATTGTATTGTAAAACTTGGTATAGAATCGATTAGTTATTAGAGTTTGTAACTCACTAGCTTTGTGTGCTGAAGTCATTACCACCAAAAAACAAGGTCTCCCGGGTCAGGTACTTCAGTCTACAGGTATCCAGTGGCTTAAAAGGAGCTTTCATCAGCTGAGTTAAAACCACACTGAGGTTTCAAGACACAGCAGGAAGCTTGAAGGAAAGCCTTTAAAGAAGCAAGACCCACATGAAGAGAACAACTAAAGGTTGTGAAGAGATGGTTTACCTTCTATATGATGATGGTCCAACTACATTGAGGTGTACCCTTACTAAGTTGTTTTTCAAACCATACTCTATAACAGAAATTATTCAAGCAGTTTGTATGTGTGACAAGTAAAAAAAATCCAGAGCAGGGATGTCCAAACTCCAGTCCTGGAGGACAAATCCAGTCTGGTTTTCAGCATGTCCCTAATGAATATTCATGAGGTGTATTTGCATACAATGGGGTCAGTACAAGCAAAAATCTCATGAATATTCATTGGGGACATCCTGAAAACCAGGCAGGATTGTGGTCCTCCAGGACAGAAGATGGACACCCCTGATCTAGAGCCTGTCTGTCACATTAGATAGCAAATCTCTTCCATTTAAAACCTTATGGCTTCCTAGTGGAATGCTAAACTTTATGTTCAAAGAAGACAGTTAGCCCCTCAACATCCAAGCTGTGAAGGCTAGAGACTTGATGTTGGGATGCAACAGTATCCCCTGATCCTGCAAGATAAGGTTTGGCAAACTGCCTAACCTAATGGGTTTCCTGATTGACAGTTCCAGGAGCAGAGGGAACCACGGTTGCTGGGGCTAGTAGGGTGCTATGAAGACCATACACCTTCTGTTCCTGAGTTTCAGAAGAGTTTTTGCTATGAGAGGTAGATAAATGAGAGGATTTATCAGTGATAGTACAACATCCTTTGGAACTTCCACAGCGACTGCCAAAATTTTTTTTATTAATTACAAATTTTGGAACTAGTATTAACAAAAAAATATTTTTTGTATGACAGAATTTTTTTCTTCAAACTTATGGAACTGCATTGGGTACAACTGTTGCCTTTCTGTTGCGACAATCTACATGGCAGCCCTGGAAGAATCCTTCATCTATTCATCTAGATGGTTTGCCTCAATTCCAATATGGGTTTAGTTTTTGGATGATGTCTTTTTTTCTGTGGGAAGGTCCGATTGATGATTTAAACGTTTTTTTTGAGTAGGATAAACACATGTAAATCCAACATCCAGTTTACTGTAAAATATGATATGGATCAAATTGAGTTTCTGGATATATTGGTTTTTAAAACTTCTACAGGCTTAAATACCACATTATTTAAGAAATCCGTGCAGCGAAATAACCTTTTACGCTATCACAGCTATCACCCTGGCCATTTACAAAGGGGCCTTCCCTTGGGTCAATTTTAGTGTTTAAGACGATTATGTTCTTCATTAGAAGATTTTCATGCACATGCCAAGGACCTTACCCAGAGATCGTTAGTCAGAGGTTACCCTCTGAGGGTTGTCCAAAAGGCTTATAAATGAGCCAGATATTGTCATCGGGACTGGCTTTTCAAGAATTCTTCTAATGGTGATGCCTCTGCTACTTCTAATAAGGAGTATGGGGATGACTGCTTTTTGGGAGTGCTTCCATATATGAACAAAACAGCTGAGGGCATAACATGAAGCTGCAAGGGAGTAAACTGAAAGGCAATGTCAGGAAATACTTTTTCACTGAAAGGGTGATGGATGCTTGGGAATGCCCTCCTGATGGAAGTGGTGGGGGCAAATACATAGTAACATAGTAAATGACGGCAGATAAAGACCAATATGGTCCATCTAGTCTGCCCAGCAATATGGCAGGAGTAGGTGCATTCCCTCCCATGCATTTTAGGGAGTAGGTGCATCCCAACCCATGTCTTTGCTTAGTGGTGCACCCACCAGGAGCAGGTGAACCCCTCCCCATGTGTGACATACGGTGACAGAATTCAAAATGGCATGGAACAGACACAGTGGATTCCTTTATAGCAAGAGGACAAAATCAAAATAAACGTAACTATCTCTTATATCTCAACAAATAGGGGTGACCTACATGGAATAGTGGGTACACCCCTAAACAAAGGCATAGGGAGGGGCGACCTGCATGGAGCGGCAGGTGCACCTACTCTTGTCATCTTGCTGGGCAGACTAGATGAATCATGCTGGTCTTTATCTGCCGTCATATACTATGTTACTTCTTTGTTACGAGAACATTGGCATGTTTTATCACTACATGAGTGTTTTCAATGAGATTTAACTACTGCTTATAACTAGAGGCCGAAACATCAAGGACATAATTGTGCACGCGACTTGTGACAATGATTGCAGTGAAAAAATCCATTCTGAACCTGGGCATTTTCAATGTCATGATTGCAGATTCTGCTCCACAGCTATCAAAGGCCCAGACTGGCTCGACACAACTACAGAAAAAGAGTAGTTACTCACCTGTAACAGGTGTTCTCCAGGAGCAGCAGGAATCAGTCCTCACATATGGGCGTCATCGGCACCGATGAACCCCCAGAGGAGCATTTCCCCAGCTTTCTATGAAAGCCTTTGGGAATGCAGGCACGCATGCGCGGTTCCCTTCCCGCCTAAAGGTGCCATCTTACCTCAGTCAAATGACATAGCTAAGAACAGCACACAAAAATGAAAAATAAACTATGTACAACTGCAACTCCAAGGGGAGGAGGGAGGGTTGTGAGGACTCATTCCTGCTGCTCCTGGGGAACACCTGTTACAGGTGAGTAACTACTCTTTCTCCAGGACCAAGCAGGAAGTCAGTCCTCACATATGGGTGACTCCCAAGCTCTGGGCTACCGAGGAACCCAGGCTGAACAAGAGAACTCCCTCTAGTCTCAGCAGCAAAGAAAGGCTTTTCAAGGACACAACCTCCACCGGTAGCCCAACAGAGGGCAGGAGTTGCCTAAACCTCAAAGAGATTCCGGAGTACTGCTTGACCAAAAGCACTGTCCCTACGGGACTCCCTCTCCAGGCAGTAATGGGCCGCAAAAGTCTGGCTTGAAGACCAAGTTGCAGCCCTGCAGATGTCTACCAAGGGCACAGAGTGGAGATGAGCCACTGAGGCAGCCATTGCCCTGACACGGTGGGCCGTAACCCGACCCTGCAAAGGAAGGTCAGCCGCCTTGTAAGCCCAGGTGATACAGTCAGCCACCCAGATGGACAAGGTACGCTTGGACACAGCCAACCCCAACTTATTGGGGTCAAAGGATATGAAGAGCTGAGTAGCCCTTCTATGCCCTTGCGTACGGTCAAGGTAGAAGGATAAGGCCCTCCTACAGTCCAGGGTATGCAGAACTGCTTCAGCCTGGCTTGCATGAGGCCTAGGGAAGAATGTTGGAAGGACCACCTCCTGATTGAGGTGGAAAGAGGAGACAACCTTTGGGAGGAACTTGGGATGAGTCCGGAGGACTACCCTGTTCCTATAAATCCTGGTGTAAGGCCTATCACAGACCAGGGCCTGAAGCTCACTTACTCGCCTAGCCGAGGTAAGGACTATCAGGAAGAGTGTCTTCCAGGAGAGGAAGCGTAGTGGACAAGTAGCCATTGGCTCAAAAGATGGGTGAGTCAGCTGCTGCAAGACCACATTCAGCTCCCACTCAGGGGCAGGAGGACGGATGGGAGGCTTGAGCAAAAGCAAGCCCCTGAGAAAGCGGGACACCAAGGGGTGACCAGAGAATGTCCCTCCACCAGAGAGTGGTGAGCTGCTAGAGCTGAGAGGTGTACCCGAACAGAATTGGACTTAAGTCCCTGATTTGATAAGTGCAGTAGGTACTGAAGCACTACTGGCACAGTACAAGAGAAAGGGTCCTCTGTACGTAGCTGACACCACACAGAATACCTTTTCCATTTGAGAGCATAGGTTTTCCTAGTGGACTGTTTCCTAGAGGCTAGGACAACCTCCTCAACTTCCTGAGGTAGGCCACAGGGAGCCAAAACTACCCTTGCAGCCTCCAGGCCATCAAATGGAAAGCTTTGAGATTGGGGTGCAAAAGGGAACCCTGCTCCTGTGAGAGAAGGTCGGGTTGCAACCCCAGAGGTAGTGGAGGATCCACCGCCAGTTGAAGCAGAAGAGGAAACCAAGGCTGTCTCGGCCATCTCGGAGCCACCAGCAGGACCGAGGCCTTGTCCTGAAGAATCTTGAAGAGAGTTCGGGCCACCAAGGGCGTGGGAGGAAACGCATACAGGAGGACCTGAGACCAGGATATCAGAAAAGCATCCGCTGCTATCCGTAGAGGATGCGGTTGCCTGGAGCATTACTTTGGCAGTTGCTTGTTCATTGGGCTGGCAAAGAGATCTATCCAAGGGAGACCCCATTTTAGGAAGATCCTCTGAACTACTGAAGGATGCAGCTGCCATTCGTGGGGCTGCAGTATTCTGCTTAATCTGTCCGCCAGGTAGTTGTCCTGGCCTGGAATGTACACAGCCTTTAGGAGCATGTTGTGCTTGAGGGCAAAAGAACAAAGGTCCTGGGCCTCCCGACAAAGGATCCTGGACCCGGTTCCGCCCTGTTTGTTCACATAAAACATGGCAACTTGGCTGTCTGTCTGGATCAGGACAGACTGGTGAGTCAGGGTAGGAGTGAAAGCTTTGAGTGCTAATCGAATAGCTCTGAGTTCGAGGAGATTGATCTGCTGTGCAGCTTCCCAGGGAGACCAGAGGCCCTGGGTGCACTTGCCCAGACAATGAGCTCCCCAGCCTTGCAGGGAGGCATCTGTTGTTAGCCCTACTGTGTACCCTGGAATCTGAAAAGGCACCCCTTTCAGCAGATTGGGTGGGTGTGGGGCCACCAGTTGTGGGAGTGCAGAAATGGTCTGGACACCCTTATTCTGTCGCTGAGGCTGCCTGTGGCCTGTGACCACTGAGCCCGAAGGCACCACTGTGCAAGCCTCATATGGAGCCTGGCATTGGGGGTCACATGCACTGTCGAAGCCATGTGGCCTAGAAGCCTCAGGCAGAGTCTGGCGGAGACCAGGGACCTGTAGAGAAACTGATTTTCCAAGGCCATCAACCTTTGGGCTCTGTCTTCTGGCAAGAATGCCTTTGCCAGGAGAGAGTCCAACCTTGCCCCTATGAACTCCAAGTTCTGGGAGGGGAGCAAAGTGGACTTTGCGAAGTTTATGACAAACCCCAGGCGTTGTAGAAGAGCAATAGTCCTGAGGGTGGCTTGATTGGCCTCCTGACATGTCTGACCCCTGATGAGCCAGTTGTCTAGATAGGGGAAGACAAAGATTCCCTGATTTCTCAGGCAGGCCGGCACCACCGCTAAGCACTTTGTAAAGACTCTGGGGGCGGAGGTGAGGCCGAAAGGCAGCACTCTGTATTGATAATGGTTTCCTCCCACAATGAACCCGAGGTACTTTCTGTGGTATGGATGAATGAGGATGTGACTGTACGCATCCTTTAGATCTAAGGAGCATAGCCAATCTCCCTGCTGGAGGTAGGGCAGAAGGGTTCCAAGAGTAAGCATCTTGAACTTTTCCTTCACTAGGAACTTGTTGAGGTTCCTGAGGTCCAGAATGGGTCGAAGGCCACCGGTTCTTTTGGGCACCAGGAAATACCTGGAGTAGAACCCGTGACCTTGCAAGTGGGGAGGCACAGGCTCCACCGCCCTGTCCACCAACAGACCCTGAAGCTCCTGAAGGAGAAGGTCTGTGTGCAGGGGAGGCTGGGAGGCTCCCCTGGAAAGTATGGAGGAGGCAGTTGGTGAAAATGGAGGGCATAGCCCTTGCGGACTATCTCCAGCACCCAACTGTCCCCGGTGATAAGGGGCCACTGGTGGGCAAAGAGGGCGAGACGACCTCCTGTGCAGGGTTGGGAGAGCAGTGGAGGAGAGGCTACGCTCAAGGAGTCAAAAGCCCCCACCCTGCTGAGTGGTAGCAGGGGCCTGAGGCTTGGGAGTCCTCTGCCTATGGGGCCCATTACCCTGGCCTTTGGCTTGCTGACACTGGGGAGCAGCTTGGGCAGCCTGATATTGCGGGTACTGTTTGTAGGCAGTGCCCTTCCTCGGGTAAAAGGGCTTTTTACCCGAGCCCTTCTTTTTATGAGGAGCAGAGGTCTTCCTCGACAGCCTTGTCCATGTGAGGTGCTCGGTCTCAAGCTGAGCGGCCTTCTCGGTCATGGGCTTGCCAAAAAGGTTTTCACCTCGGCAAGGGACATCGACCAACTTGTCCTGAACCCATGGCTCGAGGTCCGATGACTGCAGCCATGCCTGGCGTCGAGCCGCGATGCGGGCTGCCGCAACTCGGGCCGAAGCCTCAAAGCCATTGTAGGCGGCGTGGGACATGAACTTCAAGTAGTCCCGAATCCCCGAGGACAAGGACTTAAATCTCTGCAAGGGTTCCCAGGAGAGATCAGCAGCAAACCCGGCAAACTCCTTGGCCAGATCCCGCAAGTACATGCCCTTGTACAGCTGGTAGGACTGGACACGGCAAGCAAGCACCGAGCCCTGGAAGCACTTTCTACCGATGCCATCGAGGTTTCGGGCCTCCCTGCCAGGAGGCACCGCGGAGTGCATCTTCTGGCTCTTCAGACGATGCATGGCCGATTCCACAACCATGGAATGGTGTGGTAGCTGTGCCTTCTGAAAACCAGGGCTCTTCCGGAGTCGATAGATCAAATCAACTCGCTTGCTAAGAACCGGTGCCGAGGCCGGTGCCTCCCACATACGGAAGAGGAGCTGTTCCAGCATCGGAGGAACCAGGACAGTAAAGGCCTCCTTTGGAGGAGAGTCATACTGTAGCGCCTCGAGCTCTTCAGCTCGAGGTTCTTCCTCGGGGTCCGCTGGAATAGCCAAGGCAGTGGCCATATCCCGGACGAACTCCGAGAACCGGGTGTCCTCCGGGGGGGACCTACTCCGGGGCTCAGACTGCGGTGAGTCCGAAGGGATGCACTGAGTCTTGAAGGTATCAGGAGACTCATCGTCCTCCATCTCCCAAGCCGACTCGTCCGAGGAAGAGTCGGGGTCTGACCCCGCGGGGCCCTGGAGCACCCGCCCCGATGCCGGAAGCACCGGCGTCAATGCCCTCGGTCCCGAACGGGAGGTCGAGGGAGACCGCGACCGAGGTCAACTCCGAGCCACGATGGACTCGAGTATTGGCTCGGTCTCCGGGGTTGACTTCGACATCGATGTCCCGGTGGTCGGGGCAGATGCGCCAGACAGGCTGGCCATCAGTGCCCGCTGCTGCTCCATGAAGGCAGACAATCTGCTCTCCAAGGGGCTGTCATCCTGAGAGCCAGCTCGGGAGACGCAGCAGCCACCGACTCGGGCCCCGGCAGCGCCGGGCCCGACGTCGGCTCCCTGGGAGGAGAGTCCACGAGGACTACGGGGCTTACGTGTCCAGCAGACTCCGGCTCCACACGAGGAACTTTGGCAGGCTTCTCCGGTTCCACGGGCCTGGGGCGACGGTCGGGGGTCTTAGACCTGGCCCTCGAGGAGCCAGGGACCTCCTCCGACGACGCTCTCGCGAGCCGTTTCTTCCTCTTGCGTTCCCGGTCGGGGGACCCCCTGTCCGAGGAGCTTCGACAGCGCTCAGGATCGGAATCCCGAGATGTCGAGGCCTCAGATGAGGTCCGGGCCCAGCCAGAGGCTGAGTCCGAGAAAAGCCTTTCCTTTTGCTACTGGCGACTTCGTAGTGCCTTGGAAGACATCTTTCCACAGGACCCACACGACTTAGGATCGTGGTCGGGGCCGAGGCACCGAAGGCAGCAGTCGTGTGTCGGTGAGAGACATGAGTTTCTTACACCGATCACACTTCTTAAAACCGCTGGAAGCCATCGGGGAAAAAAGAGTCCCCGCGAGGTCAAAGGACCGGCCTTCCAGGGAAAAATGGAAAAAAGGGCGCGAACGCCAGCCACGAAGGGCAAAAACCGAAAAAGAAGAATCGGGCTCGATACCGGTGTACCGAACCCGGCGGGAGGGGAACTGGGAAAAAAATAGCAAAAATTGCTGAAAAATCTAATTTTAACCGGGAAAACTGGACACACGTCAGGTGGGCTTCATGGAAAAAAAGAGACTGAGGTAAGATGGCACCTTTAGGCGGGAAGGGAACCGCGCATGCGTGCCTGCATTCCCAAAGGCTTTCATAGAAAGCTGGGGAAATGCTCCGCTGGGGCTTCATCGGCGCCGATGACACCCATATGTGAGGACTGACTTCCTGCTTGATCCTGGAGAAAGTGTATTTTGCTCATTGGCATACCACCTGCATTTCGGAGTATGTAGTTTATCTTTTGATTTTCCTCTGTGGCTTATTTTGGCCGGACAACTCATCCTTTAGGGACTCATCTAGGGGAACATTCATCCCGAATTGCTACAAAGACTATGACAGCTCCTATAGTTTCTCATTCTATACAAAAAGCCACTAATTTCAGGATTTTCGCTGGCATGCCATTGATTATGTTCCACTGGATCCTCGGAGGGGCAATCGTGAGGCCTGTTTACAAAATTTGGAACAATCCTGGATTTTTAAATTAAAGATGGTAACCCCTGCTGGCTTTAATTTAGAACTTGATTGGTGGAGTCTTTTGTGACTAGTTCAGTTCTTTTATGAACGGCAACATCATCTATTTATTTTTTGATTAATGTTATGAATGGTAACATCTTTATAGGTTTTGTGACAAGTGATTGGTGGGCCATTATTTGACTGACACCTCCACACATTTATTGTGGCGTCGCTGTGTTTTTAAGAAATGAGTGTTTCTTTACTATCAGCTGGCAATGACATCACATGCTATTATGCTTAAAAACAAGAGCAATATTGTGGCTTGTTTGACAGTTTTTGTGAATGTTGGGTGAGCGAGAAGCCTTCAACATGTCTGAAGCAGAGCTCTTTAAAGGCGTGAAGCTTGAAACACGGTGCTGTGTCCACAGAAAAGAAATAGCTTCTGACGGCTCATGCCTCTGCTGAAGAAAAAGAAAAGCTTCTGATGGTTTACATCTTTGTCGACAATTGCCAGTAGCTTTGGCTCTTTATATTTTTGTCAACCACATTTGCTTTTAAGGTTGAGTACTTCGATTAACATAGTAACATAGTAAATGATGGCAGATAAAGACCAGTATGGTCCATCTAGTCTACCCAGCACTATGGCAGGAGTAGGTGCACCCCTTCCCATGTCTTTATGGAGTAGGTGCACCCCCTACCCATGTCTTTGTTAGGAGCAGGTGCACCCCTCCCCATGTCTTCACTCCTCCCCATATCTTTGTTTAGGGGTGAACCCACCACTCCTCCCCCCCCTCTCTCCATGAGGACACCCCTATTTGTTGAGAAATTAGATGGTTCAGTTTATTTTGATTTAATCTTGTTACTGTAAAGTGATCCACTGTGTCTGTCCCAGGCCACTTTGAATTCCGCCACTGTGTTTGCCCCCACCACCTCCATTGGGAGGGCATTCCAAGCATCTACCACCCTTTCAGTGAAAAAGTATTTCCTGACATTGCCTTTCAATTTACCACCTTGCAGCTTCATGTCATGCCCTCTAATTTTACAGCTTCCCCGTCTCTGGAAGAGGTTTGTTTGTTCATTATTTCTCTTTAAATATTTAAATGTCTGAATCATATCTCCCCTAACCCTCCTCTCCTCCAAAGTGTACATATTTAGGTCTTCAAGTCTCTTCTCATAAGGCTTCTGACGCAGGCTCCAAATCATTTTGGTCGCCTTCCTCTGAACAGCTTTCATTCTTTTTACATCCTTTGCAAGATACTGTCTCCAAAACTGAACACAGTATTCCAAGTGAGGCCTCACCAGAGACTTATACAGTGGCACTAGTACCCCTTCCTTTCTGCTGGTAATTCTTCTTCGAATGCAGCCCAACATCCTTCTGGCTTTTGCCACCGCCTTGTCGCACTGTTTTGCCACCTTGAGATCTACAGAAATAATCACACCGAGGTCTTTCTCCTGCTCCGTGCACACCAACCTCTCGCCCCCTATCGTGTATATTTCCCTTTGATTTCTGCTACCCAAATGCATGACACTGCACTTCTTCGCATTAAATCTTAATTGCCAAGCATCAGACCATTCTTCTAGCTTTTGTAGATCTTTCCTCATGTTAAGCACTCTCTCGGGGGAGTCCACTCTGTTGCAAATTTTCGTGTCATCTGCAAAAAGACAGACCTTTCCATTCAGTCCTTCAGCAATATCACTCACAAATACATTGAACAGTGCTGGGCCTAGGACCGAACCCTGGGGCACCCCGCTAATCATCTTCCTTTCATCCGAGTGAGCTCCATTTACCATCACCTTCTGTTGTCTGTCAGTCAACCAATTTCTGATCCAGTTTACCACCTTGGGACCCATCCCCAAACTACTGAGTTTATTGATAAGCCTCCTATGAGGGACAGTATCAAAGGCTTTGCTGAAATCCAGGTAAATGACATCCATCGCATGCCCTTGATCCAGTTCTCTGGTCACCCAGTCAAAGAACTCAATCAGATTTGTTTGGCAAGATCGTCCCTCAGTAAAACCATGTTGCCTCGGATCTTGTAACCCGCTGGTTTTGAGAAAGTTCACTATTCGCTCTTTCAGGAGCGCCTCCATTACTTTTCCCGCCACCGAGGTAAGGCTCACAGGCCTGTAGTTTGACACTTCTTCCCTGTCACCACTTTTGTGTAGGAGTAGCCTTGTATGTCAAAAGGAATATTAAAGCTATTGAAATGCAGGAGGCACGGGGAAAAGAAGAAGCGCTCTGGATCGTGTTGGAAAGAGGAGATGGCACTGTCATCCATACAGCTGTAGTCTACAGACCTCCGACTCAAATTGAAGAGATAGATAACGAATTGATTATAGATATTGCCAAGATAAGTAAATCAATTTTAACTTGCACTTTACATAAAAAGATTAAAAAGGAAAATTTGTCTTTTGAGAGTTGTTTTCTCTCTTAACAAAACTGTCCAACATATTTATATATACAATTTTTTTTTACACATTGCTCTTTTTGTGGGTAAAACCTTTATATTTCTGAGCGGTTATGATCTGGGGGGAGGGGGGAGGTTTGTTTCTAGTATGAGAGGTATTGGAGCAGAAGACTCTTCCCTATCACGGTGGAAGGCATCTGAGGCGAGTTTGCCATGTGTCCCTTTCCTGGAGCAGAACTGAGGCGCTTGCCTACTCTGTGAAGTAGTAAATAGCTCTATCAACAGGGTGCCTTCCCCACTACTGAAAGATTCTTGAGATCACCTCTGTCTAGAATCCACTCGAGAGGTTGGAGCACATGACTCAGTTTGTCTGCCAGGACATAGTCTTCTCTAGCCACAAATTGGCCTGGAGAACCATCCTATGAGAAATGGTCCATAGAAACATGATGGCAGAAAAAGACCACATGGCTTTATCTAGTCTGCCCTTCCATATCCACTACTACAATAGTCCCCCCCCCCCCTTTTCCTTTAGAGATTATCTGTGTTTTATCTGCCATCATGCTTTTTTGAATTCAGATACTGTCCTCATCTCTACCATCTCTACTGGGAGACTATTCTACGCATCTACCACTCTTTCCGTAAAGAAATATTTCCGCATATTACTCCTGAGTCTATCCCCTTTCACCCTCATCTCATATCCCCTCATAGCAGAGCTTGTTTTCAATTGAAAGAGACACTCCTCTTGTGCATTTATGCTACGGAGATATTTAAACATCTATCATATCTCCTCTATCCCGCCTTTCCTCTAAAGCATACATATTAAGATCCTTAAGTCTGTCTTCATATGCTTTATAATTAAGACCACTAACCATTTTAGAAGCCACCTTCTGCACTGACTCCAACCTGTTTACATCCTTTTGAAGGTGTGGTCTCCAGAACTGCACACAATACTCCAAATGAGGTCGCACCATATACAGAGGCACTATTACCCCTGTTTTCTGCTGGCCATTCCTCTCCCTATGCACCCAAGCATCCTTCTAGCTTTTGCCGTCATCTTTTCTACCTGTTTAGCTACTTTAAGATCGTCAGACACAATCACACCCAAGTCCTGCTCTTCTTTTGTGGACAGAAGTACCTCCCTCCCTACACTGTACTGCTCCCTTGTATTTTTGCTGCGCAAATGCATGACCCTGCATTTTTTTATATTAAATCTCAGTTGCCAAATTCTAAACCATCCGTCATGCTTAGCTAGATCCCTCCTCATGTTATCTACTCCTACCTGGATGTCTACTCTATTGCATATTTTGGTATCATCCGCCCCACATCTAGCCCTACATCCTGACTATTTCCCAACACAGGAGATACAATATTGTTCCTCCCTAGTCAATATAGTACATGGATACTTGGTTGTTTGGATCATCACAATTTGATTGGCCAACCGATCTCTGAATGTCTTTAGAGCAGTGGTTCCCAAACCTGTTCTGGGAGCTCCCCACCAGTCAGGTTTTCAGGATATCCACTGTGAATGTTCCTGAGACAGATTTGCATACACTGCCTCCACTGCATGCAAATCTACTTCCGGCATATTCATTGTGGATATCCTGAAAACCCAACAGGTTGAGAAGCCCCCAGAACAGGTTTGGGAACCACTGCTTTAGAGTGCTTGCAATTGTTTTGGGGAATTGATCCAGTTCTAGGAAATTTATTTGATGAAGACTCTCCTGGGAGAACTACAGACCATGAGTGTGAAATCATCTACATGAGCTCTACAGATCAGTTTGGAGTACTTTCTGATAGTGAGGAATTTGGCCAGATTGGAATGAACCATCCAACAGCTCAAAGAGTCTCAGAATGGAAGTGACAGAAATTATGTCTCGGTGAGTTGTCTGTGCCCAAGGCCCACTGAGCTTGTATTATCTGAGACGTACTAAGGGTGTTATGTGCACTAATGAAGTCATGTGGCCCAACATTCTCAACATGTTTCTTGCTGATGTCAGCTGATTCTTTTGTACATCTTCTATTGTGGCAACCAGCTTGGTGAGTCTTTCTTGTTGAATGAAGGCTCTCTCATGAGTCAGTGTCTAGCAGAGCTCCTATGAATTACAATTGAGGAGACTTACTTAGATTGGATTTGGGGTAGTTTATGACGAACTCTCCAGCACTTGGCTGGTTTTGCATACAGATTCTTGAGCTTTTTGCCGAGATGTGCCATTGACAAGCCAATCATCCAAACAGGACAAAATGTGCTCACCCAGCCTGTTTCACTGGCTTCCTATTTGTTTCTGTATTCAGTTCAAACTTGTTTTACTGACCTATAAGTACATTCATTCTGCTACTCCTCACTACCTTTCCTCTCTTATCTTTCCCTACACCCCTCCTTGAGAACTCTATTCTTCTGGCAGATCCCTTCTATCTGTGTCCTTCTCTTCTATTACTGATGCCAGACTTTGATCCTTCCACTTTGCTTCTCCTTATGCCTGGAACAAACTACCTGAGTCTGTGCATCAGGCTTTATTTTATTTATTTAACAGATTTTTTAAAATATCGCTTTATCAATGCAGTCAAAGCGGTTTACATTGTAACAAACTCGGTAATGCACATTAAACAGGGACATTGATAACTTGGATTTTTCTGAGGCAATGGAGTGACTTGTCCAATGCCACAAGGAGAATTAGTGGGAATCAAACCCTGATCTCTTGGTTCCCGAGCCAGTGCTCTAACATTAGGTTACTCTTCCACTTCATCTCTGGCCCTGTTCAAATTCATGCTGAGAACTCACCTCTTCGAGGCCACTTTTGGATCCCAATCTGCTTAGTCTGCTATGTGTTTCCTAACCATTCCTCTAGATATATCCTTGTTCTCAGCTGTTGTGTTGTCTGTCTTGACTAGATTGTAAGCTCTGATGAGCAGGGACCGTCTTTACACGTGTCTGTACAGCGCTGTGTATGCCTTGTAGCGCTATACAAATGATAAGTAGTAGTAGTAGAACTGTTGCGACTACCGTGAGACACTTAATGAAGATGTGAGGAGCTGACATGAGGTCAAAAGCCAGCACACTGTACTGGTAATGGTATTCCTCTTTGACAAATTGCAGACAATTCCTATGATGCAGCTGTATGTGGGTATGAAAAATGCAGTGCATACCTTCGAGTCAATGCTGACTCCAGGTGACCCAGCGGTTCCAGTATAGGCAATTTTTAAATTCAGAGAACATAGCCCATCTTCCTCTTGAAGGCAGGATATCAGGATGCTGACTGAAACCATTCTGAACTTTTCTTGAACTAGAAATTGGTGCAGATTTCTCAGGTTTAGGATGGGATGGAATCCCCCTCTTCTTTGTGAACAGGAAGGAGAAAAATGCCTGCCCTTCTTGTCCTAGTGGAATGGGATGGATGGCATTTGCTTGGAGAAGAGCAGAGCATTTCCGTTCAAGTATTTCCTGGTGCAATGAGTTGCTGGATGAAACTTAGAGACAAATTTGGTGGGACTGTAATAGATGCAATCGGTATCTGAACTGGACAATATTTAGGACCCAACTATTGGGAGTGATTAGGGATCACCGATCTGCGAAGAACTGGAGCCTCTGCGAAGAACTGGAGCCTCTCCAAAACCAGAAAGGCATCTGGAACCAATAATGGAGTGTTGGCTCTATTCTCAAGGAGCCAGATGAAGCCGTATCCCAGTTTCTAGCTTGGAATTTTGCTGCTGAAGAGGGTGAGAGTGAGGACCCTGTTAATTTGGGTCGAGCAGGAGGCTAGAGAGTAATAGGGATAGCGGTATGCCTATGAGATTAATAGGATCTCCTAGATGTTTAGGAGGCTGGGTCAGAAGTAGATTTTAAGTGTGCTACTGTGCTTCTTTCTCCAAAGAAATTCTTTCCATGGTATGGCACATTAGTGAGCTTCTGGACATCATGCTGAAGGTCTGAATCCTGAATCTATGAGAGTTTCTGGGCACCAATACCACAGAAGAGGTTCTTGATGCTGTAACATAAGTATCATAAGTTGCTCAGACTATGTAAATTCTGCCTACTTCCCTTCACTCACTAGGAAATAGAGTTGCTCAGCCTTCTTTGGAGGGACCGTATTGGCAAACATTTGCTTGCTGTGCATGATGTTCTGCAAGTGCTGGTAGGATGCTATGTGGGAAGTGAGCATAGGGTTCTGGAAACCCTTTCTCACAAAAGGCTTCAAAGTCCGAGCCTCTCTCCCTAGGGGCATCAAGGAGTATATCTTGGAGCTCTTGGCTCTTTTCAGAGCAGATCTGATGACCATGGAGTGGTGTGGCAGCTGAAGCATTTTGAATCCATGAGTCTTCTGGACTTATTACATTGAGTCAACCTTCTTTTCACAGGATGTATGGGGGGGGGGTGTCTCCCATATTCTCATCTGTACATCTCTTAGAATACTGTAAATAGGCACTGTCACAGCCTCCTTAGGGGGATCAAAACATTGGAGGATTTCCAATGAAGGCCGGCTGGTCCACTAGGTGAACTAGGCAGTTGCCTAGGGTGGCAGACCCTGGTGGGTAGCTCGGCCCTAGAAGGCCCGATTTGCCACCCCCACCACACAGCCTCTCATCGGGGGTTGATGGGCAGCACAGTGATCACCTATTTGAAGCTGTGGCAGTCTTTAAAGTACATGCGTGCACGCACTTGTATCCTGCTACTCCTGCCCCCTATGACAGGAAGTCTGAGGGGACAGGAGCAGGATGCCATGAGTGCGCACATGTGCTCTAAGGCCTGCCATGGCTTCAAAGAAGTGATTGCCGTGTTGCCCATCAACCCCCAGTGAGAGGATGGATTTCAGGGGCGGCAAGGCAGTATGGTGGAAGCAGCATACCAGGCCTGACTAGGGCAGCAAGAACCCTTGGGCCATCCCTGTTTCCAATGCTTCGACACTGGGCTCCTCCTCCTTATCTCTTCAATGGGGTGGACTTAGCCATCTCCCTCACAAGATCTATGAAGGACAACTTCTCCAGAGGTGACTTTTCTCTCTCATGAGGCAGCAAGGGATTTGAGAGCAACTTAGGAGATTTCTCCTCCGAGAAGTACAAAGTAGTACTCTGAACAAGACTCAGAGAAGTACTCTAAATACATCTGAGTCTCTGCCTGGGCTGACCTGCTCCACTCAGGGTGTGGGTCTGTATTCACCGATGTCCTATGCCTTAGAAAGCAATCACCCCCCAATGTGCTGGAAAGAGACACCGGCTGGGCCGTCTCAGTTGCTGAGGCCCTTTGAGGTCTCACTATTGATGAATCTCCTGCATGCATTTGTTGATCTTGAGAATCAGTTCAATGTTTCAATGCACTGGCCTCAATGCTGTCCAAGCAGCAGTCTCACACTGTGGAAAGAAGACTTTCATCCATTCTTTGAAGGTCTTCAGAAGGTGCTCCTCAAGAGCTGCCATTGGAAAAGGTGGAGGGGTTACAGCAGATTTGGTCAATGTCTTCAGAGTCTGGCTGGAAGTATCAGCAGGCTGGTCTTGGCCCATCACAGACTGTTGTAGCCGCTCTGTCACTGAGGTGAATGAACGTTCTTCACATCAGGGCTACTTCGACAGTATTGACTTGTCCATTGCCTTAGTGCTCATATCATCATATTTTGATGAACCACAACACTGATGCACCTCAACACCCATCTGGTGCATGGTATCCTGAGTCCTCTATGTCAAAGTTGAGGATGAATCCTTCCTCTGAGTAGGAACTGGTGGCAGACTGTTCCCCAGACACCCTACTGATGCTAGACTCTGAATGAACTTGATAGCCTCTCAATGTCGATTAACCTCCAGCATTTTATGCAGTTCACTGGGCAGTGGAGACGGATGCTGAAGTCGATGGACCAGACTTACTGGCACCAAAAATCCCTTTGCATTGCTCCTCTTGACTGCTGAGTCCTCTCTTTGTCATCTGTGAGCAGAAAAGACAAATGAGAGGGATTTTAGTCAGGTCCCATGCACTGCAGGCATCGGGTGTCTATAACAGATGTGATCCTGTTATACCTGGAACACCTTTTAAGCCCATTAGAAAATTTCTGGGACATATCTGGAAAGATAGCCACAGCAAAATCAAACTCTATGATGAAAAAATAACCTCAATTGGGGTGCCTGAGGCCTAAATGTGGCATAAGAGGAGACACGATAAAAACAAGGAAACTTAGAAACTGACTGAAAAAAAACCTAAGGGAACTAACAGAAAGAAGAAACTCATGTAGCTGAGAGATCACACCAAAGGCAGGAAATTAGCAGAACAGCTATCAGCACAGGACATGCACATCTGTCAGTCTGTGTGGAAAAACACAGACTGAGGGGGCCCTGTGCAGTGGCGGCAAGTGGGAAGCAGTGCGAATGTATGTACATCTGGCTCCAAAAGTTTCTAGAAGAGGCTGAGAACCAGTTTCCGTGCAGGGCTCTGTTGACGATATCACCAATACATAAGGACATTATCCTGCTTGTCCACGGAAAATTCTTCAACTATCCGACCAAATAAAGCAGTTCTCCATTAAATAATACTTGAAATACAATACAAATAATCTTAAATAATCTTCAAAGCCAGTGCAAAGTTTTAAAAGATATATTTCTTCAGTCCCTTCAGAAGACGTGCAGCTGTATTCTGAATGAGCTGAAGTGTTTTCCTTTCAGATTTGAGTAGACCCTGGAGGAATGAAATAAGATTTCTGTCGACAAATGAGGTGTAAATGATAAAAACCAGATCAGGACCAGCTTACTGTATGGAGACTTCATAGATAACTGATTGTCCAGATACTCCTAAACTCACTGAAGTATTCTGTAACTGAAAAGGAGCAGCTGCTAACAATGGAACTACTCCCAAGTTGATGATTGGCTCTAGAGACCTATAAGGCATAGGATTTATTATGATTTTAAGACCAACTGATGGCTTAAAAGCCAAACAGTAGAGGCTTTAAGACCTATTTAAATTATCCAGAGCACCAATCTCATTGTCCAAACAAATACACAGAGAGACTATTAATGAAGCCAACTGAACTAAATATAAATTAAACAGGATAGGCAAGAGCAACGATCCTTAGGGTACACCACAATGTACCGGCCAAATGTCAAAGAAAATACATAATAGGGAGCCATGATACCTCAAGTTTACATGCCTGTGTTTAGGGTAGGAACGGATGCTAGACAGTATTGTGGTGTAGGATAACAAATAACTAAACCAAGAATGCCTATTCCAAGGTCAAACAAGTTTGATTTTCCTAATAACCATACTGTATATATACATTAACCCAACTCTTACTTAAAATTAAACATTGAGGGGGAAATTTTATTAAAAGGCACATGTCCAAATTCCAAAAGGTACTTATTTTAAACCTAAGTACCTATTTTTTTTTGTGCCATGAAGTCATTGCTGACTCCTAGCGACCCAGCTTCCTCTGGATTTTCTTGGCTTTGTATCACTGGAAGGAGGATTGCTGGGCCTTTTCTTCCAAGGCAATGGAGGATAAAGTGTCTTGCCCAAGGTCACAAGGAGTGCCAGTGAGAATTGAATCCTTGATCTTCTGGGTACTAGGCAGTTGCTCTAACCACTAGGCTACTCCTCCACTCCTCCTCCAAGTACTTATGTGTCTTTTTAAATTGGAAACGTAGAACCAGTCCCAGTGGTGTACAAATCTTCATGCACAAATTTACACCTGTTCTGAAGGTGTAAATTTGTGCTGGTGCCGGGCAAAATAGTATAAGTTACTCTAAAAAACAAATCACTAACTATATAGATTGACAAGGCTTAATGGGAATGGGTCAGCATGAGTTTAGAAAAAGCAAGTCTTGCTTTACCAATTGATTTGATTTTATGAAGGTATAAACAAATACGTTGCTAAAGGTGAGCTGGTTGATATAGCATTTGGATTTTCAGAAGGTGTTTGATAAAGTTCCCCACGAGAGACTCCTGAGTAAAATAAAAAGTCAAGGGAGAGGAAAAAATGCCCTATTGTGGATTGGAAACATGCTAAAAACAAGAAACAGCAGTAGATTATTAAAGTGTGTCAACAAGTTAGTGGGCATTATTAGTAAATAAGCCCCATTGCATAAAATAGGACCTGCAGTAAATACTGTGTTAATATGGTAACACCTTTCAATAAATCTAGCCCAGAGTAGGATTAAATAGTCAGTTTTCTAAATGGCAAAACATCAATAACGCAGTGCCCCAAGAGTCTCTACTAGTACCTGGGCTGTTTAATATATTCATAAATGTTCAGAAAAATAGAGCAATGAGTGAGGTGATCAAATTTGGAGATGAGACACTTATTTGACATTGTAAAATCAGCAAAGGATTGTGAAGAAATGCAAAAGGATCTTGTAAGACTAGGAGACTGGGCATCTAAATAGCAGATGAAATTTAATGTAGGGAAGTGTAACATGAAACACACAGAAAAAATAATCCCAACTGCAGGTATAAAATAATGAGTTCTGAGTTAGGAGTCACTACCCAAGATAAAGACCTTGGAGTAATTGTAGACATTAAATTGAGAATGTTAGGGATTATTCAAAAAAAGATGAGCAACAAAACTGAGAGGATCATCATGACTCTATATAGCCTTGGACTGTTAGTGAGGAGTTACAAAGCTCTCCCTCTTCTATAGAGGGAGTCCCTCAGTTCCGGAGGCAGAACTCCACCTCTATCACTGACCACTTTCTTGAAGTCTGCTGATTTGGAACCTTTTGAGACTACATTTGTCTGCTGTGGAATGAGCATTAAGGAAGTCTCCTGAGCCTTTCTCTGGCCATAACTCATTCCCTGTACCACAATTAGTAATGGTTCCAGTTGAGATTTGGGGTTTAAATCAAGAGACTGCTCTTTCTCAAGACATATCTATGCTAGATTTTTGGAAGGTGGTGACTAGGACATGGGGAATCAGTCTCTCACAATGCCAAAGTAAATTAGGATGCACGCTGAACTTAATTGATTCATCAATTTAAAGATAAGTTGTGGTCCAATTTGCATCCTAATCGGCATTCTGAACCACTGATTTTAAGTTTGGAAAATTTTTTGAAAAACGTACAAAAAGTATAAAAATCTACATTGGTGGACAGCAATGATGAAATAGTTCTAATTGGTATATAAAAGTTTGCTGTTCCATACAAACTGAGCTCTCTCCAACTTTTAATGTAGCTCATGTTATGTGAGAATGTTTATATGAATCAATCTAATATTTTGAGGAAGAGCATCTTTTTTTAAAAGTACGAAAGATTAAATGGTGTATTTGTATCTGCATATTTTGTATATTTATGTTATTTATTAATTTTTTTGCAGAAGAAGTTTGGATATTTGTTGAGTACAAAAAGTAAATGTGCCATCACTGAATGACGATGAGATATATGTAACTGGATCTGAAAAAATATATTAGACATATGAGTTTTCAACATAGCATTCAGGGGAAAGACAGTTTTTAAAGGGATTTATCCAGGTAAATTGGTATTTAACAGGGTAGATCACCTTGGCTGAAAACTGTCCATTCTCTAACCCCTTCCCACCTCCTCCACAGCTAAAAGCAAATGAGAGTTTTCATAGTGGCATACACATTTAACTAAATTACAAAGAGACATTCCCAGGGGTATTTATGTCAGGAGAGAGAAACAATATGTGTAGATTTGATTTTCAAAAGCATGCACACTCGCTTACCCCAGACTAGCCACCTGTAGAAACAGCAGGTAGAAATGTAGATGGAAACTGTATACACATATCTTGTAGGCAATCTTTAAACAGAAACTAATTAGGCACTTACAAGGTATGTGTTCCCTAAACTGCATGCATACATTACAACAGGGCTATTCAAAATTACTCCCAGGGTGATTAAAATAAAAAATTATTAAAAAGTGTATAAACACAGTACACACGTGTTTAAATTTCATACAATCATACTGTGGTGTGCAAAGGTGCACACCAGTGCTATGGCACATTTCAGGTGCTAGGGGGAGCCCCGGGAACCAGTGGAGCAACCTAGCAGCCCATTCTTATAAGGGGGTGGGCTGAGAGTAGTTGCGTCTCCTTTAAGTTTCCTTTACTAAGAAGTGCTTCAAAGCAGGGGGAGGGGGTTAGCTCTGCCAGTGGGGAGTGGCCTAACCCTCAGCATAAAAGTAATTTAGGGGCAGAAGTTCAGGGAGGCCACAGGGAAGCTGGAGGAGAACCCATTCAAGAGATAAAATGATAATTACACTTACCTGGTAATTGTAGTTCCTTGAGTGACGACAGTTCAGTCCTCCACCTCTGGGTTGTGCACCTCCTCCTGCAGCCTGGAGACTGGACATGTCAAAATCCTGACGTCACTGGATATAGTCTGCTGCACTCTCCCATACTCCCCAGTGAACTATTGACAAAGCATACTCAAAGGAGCAACAAATAAGTAGCCAATAAAGAAACTGTAACCTTAACAACTGCAACTGAATATTTACCCTATCGTACGACAGGACCAAACTTTGCCCTGTATCGTTCCCTCCTGACCTCTTCAGAATGCGAGACCAGACAAGAAAAAAACAGTCAGAACTAGATAGAATGGAGACAAGTAGAACCTCTGACATGTGCACCTACCTGTCACTGAATCGGCATATCTAATGAGATCGCACCATATCCTCTCACCACTGGGCGGGACTGAGGACTGAACTGTCGTCACTCAAGGAACTACAATTACCAGGTAAGTGTAATTATCATTTCCTTATCGTTCCTACAGTTCAGTCCTCCACCTCTGGGATGTAACAGAGCAGTGTTCAATGGGAGGGGCCTTCCAATCCGGCATGCAAAACTGCTGAACCGAAAGAGGCGTCCCTCGCTGCCAGCACGTCCAGACGATAATGCCTACTGAACGTGTGAAGTGACGACCACGTTGCTGCCCTGCAGATGTCCCCTGGTGGGACCAACCAGTGCTCCGCCCAAGAGGCTGCCTGCGCTCTAGTGGAGTGCGCTCGCAATCCCAGTGGCACTGCGCGTCCCTGTAGCAGATACGCTGACGCAATCGCTTCTCTAATCCACTTAGAAATGGATGCTTTTGCTGCCGCTTCACCCTTGCAAGGTCCCCCAAACAACACGAACAGACGATCCGATTTACGAAATGGCTCGGAGACCTGCAAATAATGCTGCAACACCCTCTTAATATCCAACAGGCGTAAATTGCCATCCGACGAAGACTCCCCCCCCGAGGACAGCACCGGGAGAGAAACCATCTGATTCAGGTGCAACAGAGAGACGACCTTAGGCAAAAAAGATGGCACCAGGTGCAACACTACCTTTTTCTTAGAAAAGGCCAGAAATGGCTCTCTGCACGACAGCGCCTGCAACTCCGAAATTCGCCTTGCTGAACCAATAGCCACTAAAAACACCGTCTTCAATGTCAAATCCTTCACTGTAGCCTTATGTAAAGGCTCAAAGGGCTCCTTTACCAATGCCCCCAATACCAGATTGAGATCCCACAGGGGAACGACGACCCAACGGAAGGGCCTCAGCCTCAAAACCGCCTTTAGAAAATGCAACACATCCGCATGAGCACCTAACGACACATTTTGCAACTTGCCCCTATAGCAGGCCAGAACTGACAATTGTACTCTCAACGAACTGGCTGCCAATCCCTTGTCAAAGCCGTCCTGTAGGAAACTCACCACCACGGGTACTGAAACAGTAGCCGTGCGTACCTGACGCCTCAAGCACCAATCCTCAAATATGCGCCATACTCGAACATATGCCAAAGAAGTCGACCTCTTCCTGGCACGCAGCAGTGTCGCCACCACTGATCCTGAGTATCCTTTCTTTTTCAGCCTCGCCCTTTCAATGGCCAAACCGTAAGCGAGAACCGATTCACTTGAGCCATTCGAAGCAGACCTTGGATTAGCAGATCCTCCGACACTGGCAGCCTCGCCATCTAGCAGGCGAACCAGGTCCGCATACCACGGACGTCTTGGCCAGTCCGGAGCCAACAGCACTCTTCCTCGATGAGCCTCGATCCTCTGCACCACGCGACCTATCAACGCCCATGGCGGAAAAACATAGAGGAGACCGAACATCGGCCATGGTTGCATCAAGTCATCGAGGCCTTCTGACATCCTCTCTCGCCTTCTGCTGAAGAAGTGACTTGTCTTTGCGGACTGGAAGGTCGCCAGGAGATCCATAATCGGCGGCCCCCATCTGTGGACTATCTGAGCAAACACTTGTGGATTCAGCTCCCATTCCCCAGCATCCACTTGCACCCTGCTGAGAAAATCCGCCGTCACATTGTCCTTCCCCGCAATGTGCGCCGCCAAGATCGCCGGTAGACACTTTTCCACCCAAGCGAACAGTAGCTCCGCCTCCTCTTCCATGGCCACGCTGCTGGTGCCTCCCTGACGACTGATGTAGGCTACCGTCGTGGAGTTGTCCGACAGCACTCTGACCGCCCGACCGGACACTGCTGTCTCGAAGGACTGAAGCGCTAGCAATATTGCCCTCAGCTCTAGCCGGTTGATGGACCAACCGCTCTGCTGGGCGGACCACGCACCCTGCGCATACCGATCTCCGCAGTGTGCTCCCCATCCCGCGAGACTCACATCAGTCATCAGCGGAATCCACGTAGGCTGCTCTAGGGGCATCGCTGCTTGCAGAGATCCGGGCAGCAGCCACCACCGCAACGCCTTTCTGACCCACGGAGGACAGGGAAGATGCTTGCTCAACGAGTCGTTCTGGTGAGACCAGTGGCGGAGAAGCGCACGCTGCAAGGACCACATGTGAAACCTGGCCCAGGGCACCACTTCCAGGGTCGCTGCCATCATGCCGAGTATGCGCAGGTACTCCCACGCCGAAGGCGCCGGAGCAGCTCTGAATCTGCCGAGGAGGCGACGCAGGCCCAGCGCCCGATGATGCGGCAGAAACACCACCCCTGACCCGGTGTCGAACCGCACACCCAGATACTCGAGCTCCTGGGCTGTCACCAGCCGGCTTTTGGCTGGATTGACCACCCAGCCGATATGCTGCAAGAATTTTACCATGCTGTCTGTCACTCGGACGCCTCTGACTTCGCCCGAATCAACCAGTCGTCGAGATAGGGATGAACCAGTATTCCTTCCTTTCGCAACGCCGCCACCACCACCATAATCTTGGTGAAGGTACGCGGTGCCGTGGCCAGCCCGAAGGGTAAGGCTTGAAACTGAAAGTGCCCCCAGGGGAGGGCAAACCGCAGGAACCTTTGGTGGGACTCTCTGATCAGAATATGAAGATACGCCTCTGTGAGGTCCAGGGAGGTCAAGTACTCTCCTTTGCGCACCGCTAAAGTTTCCATCCTGAAGTGTGGTACTCAGCAGCTCAAATACCGCCGCTCCTGAGGCGCTTGAACAGATCGAGGGGCAGCACACTTCATCGGAGGGAGTGAGCGGGAGCTCCTCCTCACCTCCTGCACCTGCCAATCAGCAGCCCTCTCCAACGGCTCAAATACCGCCGCTCCTGAGGCGCTTGAACAGATCGAGGGGTAGCACACTTCATCGGAGGGAGTGAGCGGGAGCTCCTCCTCACCTCCTGCACCTGCCAATCAGCAGCCCTCTCCAACGGCTCAAATACCGCCGCTCCTGAGGCGCTTGAACAGATTGAGGGGTAGCACACTTCATCGGAGGGAGTGAGCGGGAGCTCCTCCTCACCTCCTGCACCTGCCAATCAGCAGCCCTCAGCAGCCCTCTCCAACGGCTCAAATACCGCCGCTCCTGAGGCGCTTGAACAGATCGAGGGGCAGCACACTTCATCGGAGGGAGTGAGCGGGAGCTCCTCCTCACCTCCTACACCTGCCAATCAGCAGCCCTCTCCAACGGCTCAAATACCGCCGCTCCTGAGGCGGGCCCGTGCCTGAGGGCCTCGCCAGAGGCCCCTTAGGCGTGGAGCCGTGGCGTGTGAGTAAAATCTATTTCATGACTTTGGGCTTAACTCTCATGCTGTTATATCATGGCTGTAACTTGCTGTTCTCCTTCCTTCTTGTCTTTTCTATTCTTTTATCTATCACTGTATCTCTCACTCTGTCCTATCTCATATATGGCGTTCTTTTCGTATTTTCTTAAAATTTATATTGTATTGTAAACCACTCTGATGCTTTGGCCTGAGCGGTATATCAAGAAATTAAACATAAACATAATTAGAGGTTTGTGGGCTTCGCAGCAATCACGTTTTCTTTTGTCTTGGCAGCAGCTGCACTAACTGTCTGCTGGTATTGTGGGTGCTCTTGACGCCACCCTCTTAAGACCCTGCAAAGATTAGGTCACCTGTGACAGTTAGCATGTGGTAGCATACCACACACTGTCTGTGATGACCACACTCATTCTCTATCCATACTACTCCTAGTTCCTGTCTTGCAAAACCTTAAACAGTTCGTGCGTGATTTATAATGTGCTGCTAAGTCAAAGTAGCTGTTAGCAAAAGACTGTGCCGACAACTCATTAAAATGTGCGTTAAATGCTTAAGACACTAGTAACAGGCCTTGGGTGTACGAGAGTTCTTTCTAACAGATTTCTAAGTTGGAGTGATTCTATAACATTTGGTCTCACACTCACTGTCTTTCTCAACTACAAATATATGTATTACGTATACCTTGGAAGTCATACTGTGCCGTAAGCGCATTAAATTACCTCAAGTTCATACCCTTCCATATTTGTCACAAATATCTAAGTGCTGCTTTATGGCAGCTTTGGATTTTTGGAGAGGTGGTCATGGGGATAAGTGCGAGCTAGCATCTAAGGAAGAGATGGGAGAGAATTGTTCCTCTAATACTTAAACATCATGAGTGCTATGTATGAGATATTAGAATAAGTTCAACAAATCTTTGCAAAATATTTGAATTCACTAGGTGGTGTATCAAAGCAGTCATGCCATGTTGGAAAGTTTGAATATTCTCAAGCTCATTCCATTTTTGTTCCCTTTTATTTATTCCAAGCTGACCCTTCAAACTTGCTAATCTAGTCAATAACTCTAGCGCAGATGTGGTAGTTCTAGTCTATCACAATCTTTCAGAAGTTGCAAAGCAATAAGTTTGATCAGAGAGACTTTTTTAAAATTCCAAATAAATGATGAGATACTGCCTATTAATGTAAGAAACAGGCTGCTACGTTACATTAATTTATTTAAACATATATAAGAGTATGGGAAGCACTACCATCTTGATCAAGTCCTCAGCAAAGATAAGGGGAACATAGACCAGAGTTTGTTTTCACTTTTTGAGGGTAGCGATGCAGTTTAGGCTGTATAGCTCAGATAATCTGGTAAAGCGTAGTTACTCACCTGTAACAGGTGTTCTCCAGGAGCAGCAGGAATCAGTCCTCACTTATGGGTGACGTCGGCGCCGACGGAGCCCTCGCGGAGCAATTTTCCCCAGCTTTCAAAGAAAGCCTTTGGGAATTGCAGCGCGCATGCGCGGTCCTCTTCCCGCCCAAGGGTGCCATCTTAGCCAGTCAGATGACATAGCTAAAAAAGACAGCATAAAAATTTGCAAAAAAACTAAAGCAGATGATTGCAACTCCAAGGGGAGGAGGGAGGGTTGTGAGGACTGATTCCTGCTGCTCCTGGAGAACACCTGTTACAGGTGAGTAACTACGCTTTCTCCAGGACCAAGCAGGAAGTCAGTCCTCACTTATGGGACTCCCAAGCTTAAGGCTACCGGAGACCCTAAGCACAAAAATGAGCTCCCTCTAGCTCAGCAGCACAGAAGGAAAGAATCTTCGCTGAATTATTACCCACCGGTAGCCCACATCCGGGATGGAGGGTAGGAGTTGCTCAGACCTCAAAGAGATTACGGAGGACTGCCTGTCCGAAAGCACTGTCCCTGCGGGACTCCCTCTCGAGACAGTAATGGACCGCAAAAGTCTGTCTCGAAGACCAAGTAGCGGCCCGGCAGATGTCTGCCAGCGGAACAGAGCGGAGGTAAGCCACTGACGTAGCCTTTGCCCGAACGCAATGAGCCGTGACTCGACCTTCCAAGGAGAGTCCGGCTGCCCCATAAGCCCAAGAGATACAGTCCGCAACCCAGATGGACAGAGTACGCTTGGAGACCGGGAGCCCCAATTTATTGGGGTCAAAAGACACAAAAAGCTGAGCAGCTTTACGGTGCTCCCGCGTACGGTCAAGGTAGAAGTTCAATGCCCTTCTACAGTCCAGGGTATGGAGGACCGTTTCAGCTCGGCTGGAGTGTGGTCTGGGAAAGAAGGTTGGAAGTACCACCTCCTGATTGATGTGAAAAGGGGAGACCACTTTTGGAAGAAATTTTGGGTGAGTCCGTAGGACTACCCTATTTTTGTAGAACCGAGTGTAAGGGGGATCAGACACGAGGGCCTGCAATTCACTTACGCGTCTAGCGGAAGTGAGGGCTATCAAGAACAGTGTTTTCCAAGAAAGAAAACGGAGAGAACAGGTAGCCATAGGTTCAAAAGGCGGACAGGTGATCCGCTGTAAAACCACATTCAGGTCCCAGTCAGGCGCTGGCGGACGCAGAGGTGGTTTAAGTAGAAGGAGACCTCGGAGAAACCTCGCTACGAGAGGGTCGTTGGAGAGAGGTCTGCCGTCCACCGGCACATGATGTGCTGAAAGAGCACTGAGGTGAACTTTGACGGAGTTGGACTTAAGTCCCAGATTAGAGAGGTATAGCAAGTACTGCAAGATCACCGACACCGGGCAGGAGAAGGGATCCTGAGACTGTTGGGTACACCAAACGGAAAAACGACGCCATTTAAGGGCGTAGCATTTGCGGGTAGAAGGTCGTCGCGAAGCTAAGACGACCTCCTCCACCTCTGCCGGCAGGAGAAGGGGAGCAAGGACTACCCTCTCAGCAGCCAGGCCATTAGGTTGAGAGACCTGAGGTTGGGGTGTAGCAGAGACCCATGATCCTGAGTGAGGAGATCCGGTTGTAACCCCAGAGGGAATGGATCCTCTACCGCTAATTGCAGCAGGAGTGGAAACCACGGCTGTCTGGGCCAGCGAGGGGCCACCAGGATCATGAAGGCTTTGTCTCGGAGAACCTTGAAAAGAGTCCGAGAGACTAGCGGGATGGGAGGGAAAGCGTACAAAAGGCTCCCCGACCATGAGAGTAGAAAAGCATCCGCTGCAACTCGAAGGGGGTGTGGATGACGAGAGCAGAAGCGAGGAAGTTGCCGGTTGTGAGGACTGGCAAAGAGATCCACCGTGGGGAGGCCCCACTTTAGAAAGAGCTTCTGAACTACCAAGGGATCCAGGCGCCACTCGTGCGGCTGGAGGATCCTGCTGAGTTTGTCCGCCAGGCAATTCTCTTGGCCTGGGAGATAAACTGCCTTGAGGAGAACGCCGTGACTGACGGCCCAAGAGCAGAGCTTCTGTGCTTCCCGGCAGAGAAGGAAGGAGCCCGTGCCCCCCTGCTTGTTCACGTAGAACATGGCAACTTGATTGTCCGTCTGGACAAGGATGGACTGGTGGGAGGTCAGGTGGGAGAAGGCCTTGAGAGCCAGGCGGATCGCTCTGAGCTCCAGGAAGTTGATCTGCTGAGCAGACTCCCACGTGGTCCAAAGGCCCTGAGTACGTGCCCCTTGGCAATGTGCTCCCCAGCCCAGGAGGGATGCATCTGTCGTCAGCACCCGGGCCGGCGGAGGTGGCTGAAAAGGCATGCCGAGCACCAGATTCGGCCGATGAAGCCACCACTGAAGAGACGAGGCCAGCGGCTCGGAGACGCGCACTAGGTCTGCTAGGCCGCCTGTGGCCTGTTGCCACTGCTTGCGGAGACACCATTGAGCAGGTCGCATATTCAGGCGGGCATTGGGGGTCACATGGACGGTGGAAGCCATATGGCCGAGTAGTCTCAGGAAGCGCCTGGCGGAGACCAGGGGCTGGCTGCGAAAACGGTCGGCTAGGTCCATGAGCCGTTGAGCCCTGTCGAGCGGTAGGAACGCTCGTGCCTGAGGAGTGTGCAGCCTTGCGCCGATGAACTCGAGATCCTGTGAGGGGAGCAAAGTGGACTTTGCGAAGTTTATAACAAAGCCCAAGTACTGCAGAAGAGTCACCGTGCGGCGCGTGGCGTTGGTGACCTCCGGAGCGGACGCTGCTCTGATGAGCCAGTCGTCGAGGTACGGAAAGACATAGAGGCCGTGAAGCCGGAGATGGGCCGCCACCACCGCGAGACATTTTGTGAAGACTCGCGGTGCGGAGGACAGGCCAAAGGGTAGTACTCTGTACTGGTAATGATTTCCTGCCACCACAAACCTTAGGTATTGGCGGTGGCTTGGGTGGATGAGGATGTGCGTGTAGGCATCCTTTAGATCCAAGGAGCATAGCCAATCTCCCTGCTGGAGGTAGGGCAGAAGGATTCCAAGGGTAAGCATCTTGAACTTCTCCCGCACGAGGAACTTGTTGAGGTTGCGCAAGTCCAGGATGGGTCTGAGGCCTCCTGTCCTTTTTGGTACTAGAAAATACCTGGAATAAAAGCCTTGACCTTTCAGGTGGTGGGGCACCGGTTCCACCGCCTGTCCCTGTAGAAGACCTGCTAACTCCTGAAGGAGTAATTCCCTGTGCAGAGGGGGTCGTGGAGGTTCTCCCGGAAAATAGGAGGGAGGGACCTGGTGGAAGTGGAGAAGATAGCCTTCTCGCACGACTTGAAGCACCCAGGCATCTGAGGTGATGCTGGACCACCTGTGGGCGAAGTGAACCAGCCGGCCTCCGGTGCTGGGAGGAACCAGCGGGGGGGGGAGAGGCTATGCTTAAGGAGTCAAAAACCCCCACCCTGCTGAGCAGGGGCTGGTGGTGCAGGCTTGGGGGCTGGCTGCCTACGGGACCCGTTACCCCGTCCCTTGGCCTGCTGGCCCTGTTGGGGAGCTGCAGGGGCCTGATATTGGGGGTATTGTTTGTAGGCAGCCGCCTTCCTCGGGTAAAAGGACTTCTTTCCCGAGCCCTTCTTTTTCTGGGAAGGGGCGGAGGTCTTCCTAGAAAGCCTAGTCCTGGTGAGAGTCTCCGTCTCAATTTGTGCAGCCTTTTCAGCCATGGGCTTGCCAAAGAGGTTTTCGCCTCGGCAGGGGACATCGACCAACTTGTCCTGCACCCAGGGCTCAAGGTCAGACGACTGAAGCCAAGCCTGTCGGCGGGCACCGATGCCGGCTGCGGCCACTCGAGCCGATGCTTCAAAGCCATCATAGGCTGCTCGGGATATGAATTTTGAGCATTCCCGAATGCCAGTGGACAAGGCCAGGAACCTCCGCAAGGGTTCCTTGGACAAACCAGCGGAGAATCCGGCTAGCTCTTTAGCCAGGTCTCGGAGATACATGCCCATGTATAGCTGGTAGGTCTGGACACGACACGCAAGCATAGAGCCCTGGAAACACTTCTTACCAAGGCCATCCAGGTTACGGGCCTCCCTGCCAGGAGGCACCGAGGAGTGCATCTTCTGGCTCTTAAGACGATGCATGGCCGATTCCACTACCATGGAATGGTGTGGTAGCTGTGCTTTTTGGAAGCCAGGGCTCTTGCAGACTCGATAGATAGAATCGATCCGCTTGCTCAGGACCGGCGAGGTGGCCGGACTCTCCCACATGCGGAAGAGTAGTCGTTCCAGCATGGGAGGAACCGGTACAGTAAAGTGTTCCCTGGCGGGAGAGTCATACTGGAGGGCGTCGAGCTCTTCGGCTCCTCCTCGGGGTCCGCAGGGAAGGCCAAAGCCTTGGCCATATCCCTGACGAAGTCCGAGAACCGGGCATCCTCCGGGGGGACTGCTTCCGAGGTTCGGACTCAGGTGAGTCCGAGGGGACACACCGAGTCCGAAAAGAATCAGGCGACTCTTCCTCTTCAGACTCCCAGACCGACTCCGACGAGGACTCGGTGGGGTCGGCCCGGGCAGGGCGCGGCGCCTGCCGCCACGACGCCGAGGGAGTCAGCGTCGGCGACCTCGGTCCCGAACGGGAGGCCGAGGGTGACCTCGACCGAGGATCGACTCGAGGATCGACTCGAGGATCGGCTCGGTCTCCGGGGTCGACTTAGACGTCGACGTCCCGGCGGTCGGGGCAGCGGCGCCAGCGAAGCCAGCGAGCAGTGCCCGCTGCTGGTCCATGAAGGCAGACAGTCTGCTCTCCAAGGCCGTCAACCTGAGTCCGAGCTCAGGTGACCCAGCAGCCCCCGACTCGGGGCCCGACGTCGGCTGTCGCGGAGGCCAGTCCAGGAGGACCACAGGACTTACCCGAGCAGGCAGCTCCGACTCCAGGCGAGGTCGCTTTGTGAGGTGCTCCTTCTCCAAGGACCCGGGACGGCTATCGGGGCTATGCGACCTGGCCCTCGCGGAGCCAGGAGCGTCCACCGACGCCGCCCTCGCGGGTTTCACCTTCCGTCGATGGTCCCCGGAGGGAGAACCCCTGTCGGAGGAACTCCGGCGACGGTCCGAGCTGGAACCCCTGGACGCGGAGGCCTCCGACGAGGTCCGGGTACGGCTGGGGTCAGCGAAGATCCTATCCCACTGATGCCGCCGACTTCTCAACGCTTTGGAGGAGAGTTTGCCGCAGGGCCCACAGATCATTTCTTCATGATCCGGACCCAGGCAGCGGAGGCAATGGTCGTGTGTGTCAGTCAGTGACATATTTCGGTCACACTGACAACACCGCTTGAAACCACTGGCAGCCATCGGGGGAAAAAGGGCCCCGGCGAGGTCAAAGGACCGGGCTGCCAGGGAAAAACCGAAACCGAAAACTGACTAAGTCAGAAAAACCGAAAAAGAAGAAGAGGACTCGTGACCGGCGTCGCGAGTCCGGGCGGGAAAAAGACCGGCGTCGAACCGAAGGAAAAAAGAGTAAATTATGAAGAAATATCAACTTTTTCGCGGGGACACGACGGGTACGTCTGTAGGGCTCCGCGGAAAAAAGAAGACTGGCTAAGATGGCACCCTTGGGCGGGAAGAGGACCGCGCATGCGCGCTGCAATTCCCAAAGGCTTTCTTTGAAAGCTGGGGAAAATTGCTCCGCGAGGGCTCCGTCGGCGCCAACGTCACCCATAAGTGAGGACTGACTTCCTGCTTGGTCCTGGAGAAAGTATATGTATCCCTAAATATCGAAAGCTTATCCAAGCTATGCTAAAATCAGATAGGTCCAAGTTGTAAGATTTCTGATTTGATTATACAGTTTTATTATCAAATTTCTCCAGTTTTCTAAAGATTGTTGTTTTTTTTTAAATTTAAGAGAGGGGTGAAAGATAGGGGACAATATGACCACCACCTCATTTCTGGAAGATCACTTTGGGGACTCATATTGTCTTTGATTAGCTGTCATGAACTGTTTCTTCAAAACTATAATGTCTGTACAAGTGTGCTAGCAGACCATGGCACCCTTTTGCTAAAGTTAATAAGGATTTGCAATTTGGGTTCTTACCTACAACATGCATTCTAAATACACATGATCAACTAATACATGACCACTAAGTACCTTAATTTGTGCTGCAAGTAAAGTGGATGCATCTAATGACATCCATAGTGGTGTTAAGTGCACTCATGCTAATTACCACATTGCCACTGAGCATGTGAAAATAGCCCTTGTGTTAGAACAATGTGCTCTCTATACCCACACTTTGCCCATTTCCCACCCCATAATGCCATGGCCAATTAATGTGCACTTTAGTGTGTGGTCACTGGCATGCCCCCAACATTAGCATTCTCAGCTGCCAGTTGCCGCTCTTAAGTAAAAGAGCTCCTACATCTTCTTTAAGCCTATGTGACAGCTCTCTGATAATATAAGTACAGCAGCAAAGAAACCTGTGAATATCTTGCAACAAATATCTTTCTGTAATTTTATGTAAAGAGAAAAAAAAATCTGAAAATGCGGAGCACTGATTTAATTAGTTTGATTTCAAAGTATTGTGGCTGCTGTGTTAGCTTGCATTATGTAGAAATAAGGATCAACTAACAAGTTGTAGGTGATAGCCTTCTATCGGACTAATTTAATATGTATATGACTAGCTTCTTAAACGTTATCTTTCCCTACTCATAGATGTATTAGGTTGGTCCATTTAGAAAGTGTCACCAACAACTTGTAGACTGAACTTTTTCCTACACATGGAGGATAATTTCATAACATAATGCCTAACAAAAAAAGTGCCTATTTTATACCTGTTTTATAAACCCAACATAGGTGCCTATTGTGACAGATTATAATCAGTGAAGAGGTCCCAGAGACAGCAAGCAAGCTAAGGTCTACAGAAGGTCTCTCTTCAGGGCCATCTTCCATTTGGGTTGAGCCCTCTGGTGCTGGTAGTCGCTAAGCCTTAGCTACTTGAAGTATTAGCGTATGTGTCTCATATCCCCTCGTGTTAAATGTATTCCCCAATTGTGTTGTGACCACTTTGATTGAAGGATAAGGTGGTATACAAAATGGTCTAAATAAATAAATAAACTTGAAACCCAGAGCCCAGGGTGACGTACTGGATAATGGAGGAACTGTGAAAGAAGACTGGGATATCAGCACATTAGCATTCACTGAGAAATCTCAGTACAGGAGCAGGGTCAAATCCTTGCGGGGGGGGGGGGGGGGGGTGATATGAATGAAAAAGAAGCTTCAACCGAGCAGAATCAGGATCGGGAATGCAGAAAGAATGTAACAAGGAATCCAAAAGGCAGGTCAAGCTCTGCAAAAAGGCCAAAGAAATGTTGGGTTTATATATAAACAATATAAATAGGGTTTTCCGATTGTGGGTTTTAACCGATAAACAACCACGATACAAAAACAATTAAATACATGCTTATTGGATAAGCACTGAAAAAAAACACCACTTCACCTAGGGCCTGATTCTGTGAGGCGACTAGCGGGGCTCCATGGAGTTTTTATGCCTTTTTTGTGCAGATGACGTCTAAGTTACACAAACGTACATATTTGATTCTACCGGAAAAAGTATGCAGAAATACTACTTGTGTTGCAAAAACACTGACAACACAGATTTTCTTTTTTTTGTACCTTCAAAGAACACTTAATTAGCTGGAAAATAAACACCTAACTTTACAATGTATAAATACCTAAGAATAAAAGCCCTAAATAGTCATCTAATAGCAATAAAATGGTCTCTTGGGGGAGTAGCAATCTTGGCGTAGCATAACACCTGCTGGGAGGAGATCAGAGGTTCACTCCAACAAGGTTTCCTTAGGAACAGAGCCACCTGTGGGCTAACGACAGAACCTCACATTCCTCCCTTCCCCCACGCCCCTGCCAGAAGCAACCTTAGATAATCTGCTAGATTTCTAGCCATAATCTTTAAGGCGGCACATACATAAAGGTCAGCTGAAGTGACTCAAGATCTCTCCTCCAGACCAAAGCTCTTTCATAGATTAGATACTGTGTCTTCCAGCAGCATACTCTGGAGTCCAAAATCTCCTCCACCTAAATTTTCAGTCTGCTTCTACTATATCTCCCATTCTTGATAGTCAACCTATCTAATTTCATCCTCACTTTAAATATCCACGAGTCTATCTAGACCAGCGTTTTTCAACCACTGTGCCGCGGCACACTAGTGTGCCGTGAGATATTGTCTGGTGTGCCGTGGGAAAAATTCCAATTTCATCCGTAACATGTGGCCTCGGCTCACAAATTAGGGTTGCCAACCGGCCGGTTTTCAGCCGGCCTGGCCGGTTTTTCCATGGCCAGGCCGGCTGCCGGCACAGTTGTAAAACCGCCCATTGAAAAGCCGGTTTTTTGCTCTGGCCGCAAGATCGGGAGCGGCCAGAGCAAAAAAACGGCTTTTGTGCCGAAGTCCGCGGCGCGAACGCGATTCCCTATAGCAGAGCAGCGGCTGCACTACACTTACATTGAAAAGTAAAGAGAAACTGTGTCAGGAGCCCTCCGATCATGCAGAGCCCGAGGAAGTGATGTCATGGGGGTAGGGTTACCAACTTTTTCACCGAGAAAAACCCGACACCTGTGGCTCGCCATGCTCCACCCATTCTCCGCCCCTAGTCCCACCCCTGCCCCGCCCCCAGCCCCACCCACAAAAATTACCGAGGATACGTGTAGGCTAACTTCCTTGGTCAGATAATAATTAAACTGGGAACCCCAAAATCCAAACATGAAATGTACAACACTGGAGAAATAAAACTATAAAGTAATTTCCTCTTGCACTAAACAAAAACGCAAAGATGTTATCAATACACACTTCCCAGACCAGACATATTCCAGTTAATAAATTCAAAATAAAAAGTATTTTTCTACCTTCTGTTTGGGCGTTTTATTTTTCAGTTGCAATTGCTCCAGTCACTTTCTTCTGGTTTCTTCGTGTCTTCTGCGAGCTATCCATTTGTCCTTTCTTCTCTTTTAGATGTTTTCCATTCTCTCTCTATTTCTGCTTTAACATACTGATTGTTTCCCTTTTGCTCTTTCCCCCAATTCTTTCCTTATTCCTTTATCATCCATTAAATTTCACCCTTCCATTCTCAAGCCCCTCACTCTCCCAATACCCAGCCCATCATAGACTTTTCTTCCACACAAAATATTTTTCCCCTCTCCACTCATTCCCCATCTATTCTAGTCCTCCCCCAAAATCAGTTCCCTTATAGTTCTAGACCCACCCAGCATCCACTCCCTTCTAATCCCATTCTCCCATGCCCCACATCAGCCCATTTCCAGTCCTATTCCAGCTCTTCATCAGCCCATTTCCAGTGCTAGCCCTCACATCACAGACCATTTCCAGTCCTAGCCCCCCTAATCACAGCCTATTTCCAGTCCAAGTTCCCCCTCCCTCCACCATAGCCCATTTCCAGTCCAAGTTCCCCCTCCCTCCACCATAGCCCATTTCCAGTCCAAGTTCCCCCCCCCCCATAGCCCTTTTCCAGTCCAGGTCCCCCTCCCCATCACAACCCATTTCCAGTCCATGTCCCCCCACCCCCACATAGCCCTTTTACAGTCCAGGTCCCCCTCCCCATCACAGCCCATTTTTTTCCAGTCCAATGCCCCCCCATAGCCCTTTTCCAGTCCAGGTCCCCCCCCCTTCACAACCCATTTCCAGTCCCCCTAATCACAGCCTATTTCCAGTCCAAGTTCCCCCTCCCTCCGCCATAGCCCATTTCCAGTCCAAGGTCCCCCCCCCCATAGCCCACTTCCAGTCCAAGGTCCCCCCCCCCCTCGCCCTTTTCCAGTCCAGGTCCCCCTCCCCATCAAAACCCATTTCCAGTCCATGTCCCCCCCCCCATAGCCCTTTTACAGTCCAGGTCCCCTCCCATCACAGCCCATTTCTTTCCAGTCCAAGTCCCCCCCCCATAGCCCTTTCCGGTCCAGGTCCCCCCCCCCATCACAAACCCATTTCCAGTCAAATTCCCCCCACCAAGCCCTTTTCCAGTCCAGGCCCCCACCCCCCATCACATCCCAGGCAGTCCTTGGCCTCCCTCCCCCCCCCAACACCGCGGCTGTCTGAGGCTTTAGAGGGAGCCGGGGAAGCCCGCGCACGGCCCCGGCTCCCTCTGAACAGCTGCCAGCGTGAAGAGCCTTTTCCTTCACGCTGGCGGCTGTTCCTGTGAAGCCGCGAATGCTGGGAAAGGTTAAAGGGCATTGCCTTTAACCTTTTCCACCAATCGCGGCTTCACAGGAACAGCCGCCAGCGTGAAGGAAAAGGCTCTTCACGCTGGCAGCTGTTCAGAGGGAGCCGGGGCCTCGCGTGGGCTTCCCCGGCTCCCTCTGAAGCCCTCCGGGTTGGGAGAAAAGCCGGGTTTTTTGCTCTGGCCGCTCCCGATCTTGCGGCCAGAGCAAAAAAACTGGCTTTTCAAGGGCCGGTTTTGCCTCTGCGCCGGCAGCCGGCTTGGCCATGGAAAAACCGGCCAGGCCGGCTGAAAACCGGCCAGTTGGCAACCCTACATGGGGGCGGGCTCCTCACAGGCTGTCTTTCCTTTTCAAATTAACTTTAGCTGCAATAAAGTTAATTTGAAAAGGAAAGACAGCCTGTGAGGAGCCCGCCCCCATGACATCACTTCCTCGGGCTCTGCGATGACCGGAGGGCTCCTGACACAGTTTCTCTTTACTTTTCAATGTAAGTGTAGTGCAGCCGCTGCTCTGTACAAAGCAGAAGCAGCGGCTTGGGCAAAGGGGGGGGTGTGTGTGTGTGTGAGTGAACCAGCAAGGGGGGGGGGGAATGTGAGTGAACCAGCAGTGGAGGGGGGGGGGGTGGTGTGAGTGAACCAGCAAGGGGGGGGGGGGCGATGGTGTTAATGAACCAGCAGGGGAGGGGGGGTAAGTGAGTGAGTGACCCAGCAGGAGGGGTGAGTAAGTGACAGGGGGGTGGGTGAGTGAACCAGCAGTGGAGGGGGTGGGTGTGGTGTGAGTGAACCGACAGGGGGGTGGGTGAGTGAACCAGCAGTGGAGGGGGGGGGTGGTGTGAGTGAACCAGCAGGGGAGGGGGGTTGGTGTGAACCAGCAGGGGAGGGGGGTTGGTGTGAGTGTTTGATTCCTATTCAAGAGAATTACTTTATATATAGTCAATATAGGCACAGAGGTAAATTTTTTAAACATTTTCTAATGGTGGTGTGCCTCGTGATTTTTTTCATGAAAAAAGTGTGCCTTTGCACAAAAAAGGATGAAAAACATTGATCTAGACACAGAGCTTACATTTGAGAAAGAAGTCAGCACAGTTGTTAAGAACGCTTTCTTGGCACTACATCAATTTTGTGCCCTACAACCTTTCTTACATTTTTCCGCTCAACCGACTTACACACAGTTACATTATCTCACATATCAATTGCTCTAACATGGTCTGTTCATGTCAGAACTAAAGCATCTTCAGACTATCCGAACTACAGCATTTATAATATTCTGTCATGCACATAAATCGGTCACCCCTCTTCTAGTTCAGCAACACTGGCTTCCTGTTCTCTATCACATTCACTTCAAAATTCTTATACAGTATTCTTAATCCATGTAAACCGCTTTGTTGTATGCTCTAAACGTGGTATACTAAATACCAATAAACCATAAGCTCGATGAAACAAGTGCCAAATTTAATACAAGAAAACTTCAGATGAATATTCTTTATGACAAAACAGACTATCAACCATATTGAACTGAGGTTCCGGCCTGTGATTTCTGCCTACAAACTTCTTTTGTTGGGTCATGGCTCTCTCTAGACTGATGTTAACCTGCTTCCAGATGTCCTGGAGATGCCGAATTGAGTCATCTGCTGCAGGAACATTTGCAGCTGAACTAGAAGAGGGAAGGCAGACAGACAGCTGGCAATACATGGCAAAGAACATGCATCAAACCACCCTTTCCATAAAGAAATATTACCTCAGATTACTCCTCCAACTATCTCTTTTCACTTTAATCCTGTGACCCTCCACCCCTCTTCCCTTGTTACAGAGCTTCTTTTCAACTAGAAGAGGGCCACCTTCTGTGCATTTTTACTAGGGAAGTATTTAAAAATCTCCATCATACCTCCTGTCTCCCACCTTTCCTTCAAATTATACAAACTGACATCTTTAAGTCAATCCCCATATGCCGTATGACAAATACCACTGACCATTTTAGTAGCCATGCTCTGGATCACCTCCATCCTGTTTATATCCTTGCAAAGGTGTGGTTTCCAGAATTGTACACAATACTCAAAATAAGGTCCCACTATACAAGGGCTCTATCATCTCCTTTTTCCTGATCGCCATTCCTCTCTCTATGTATCCAAGAATCCTTCTGGCTTTAGCTGTCACCTTTTCTACCTGTTTGGCCACTTTAAGATCATCTGTCCCGCTCTTCTTTTGTGCATTGAAGTAATTCACCCCCTATACTGTAACACTTCCATGGGTTTTTGCAGTTCAAACGCATGACCTTGCAGTTTTTAGCATGAAATCTTAGCTGTCAATTCTTGATCATTCTTCAAGTTTGCTAGCTCCCTCCTCATGTTCTTCACACCTATCCTGTAGCAGATTTTGTATCATCTGCAAAGAAGCATGCCTTTCCCCGACAGACCTTCCGCAGTATTGTTTAGAAAAATCTTAAAAGAACAGGACAAAGGAGTGATCCCTGCAGCACACCACTGGTAACACTCAAGCCTGGTTATAGGATAGGCAACTACTTAGGCGCCAAATTTTGAAAGTATCAAATACCCAGACCAAAGAGGAGCCTGCTCTCAATTATTTTAGAGCCATATCCTTCTCTAGCTCTCCAATCTTTTTGGGTTTTCTTGGCAGTGTGACCAGAAGTAGACTGCCAAGCCTTTCTTCCAAGGCAATTGAGGGTTAAGTGACTTGCCCAAGGCCACAAGGAGTGCTAGTGGGAATCAAACCCTGCCCACTAAGCTACTCTTACATGCCAATATTATTATTATTATTATTAGCAAGGCTTGATATACCGCCCGTGCATAAGCGTCATGGCGGTGTATAATAAAAGATAGGCTGCCATGAAAGAGAAAGAGAGAAGGGAACGCCATTAACTGATAGGAAAGAAATAGGCAGAGAGCAAAGGGAGAAAAGAAAGGCAAAGTGACAGGAATAAGACTCCAGTTACCAGTTAGGGGAATGGGAGAAGAAGGGGGGTGGGGGAGGGAGGAGGGCAAGGACAGGGTACCTATGGGGGGCGGGAGTAGTCTCGAGGTTAGAGCCCACAGCTGGGGGAGTGTTGTCGCAGTCTGAAGGGGAAGGGAGGTCAAAGGCCTGGTGGAAAACATGAGTCTTCAGTAGGGCCTTGAACCAGGGGAAGGATAGTTCTGTGGGGAGGGCATGTGGGAGTGAGTGACAAAGGGCAGGGCTATTTTCAGAATGTTTATGTTTATTTAGATTCTTGATATACTGCCCTTCAGAAAATACACCAGAACTCCATTTACTAATATCATTTGTTGCCTCCCACTCAACCAGTTTCTAATCTAGTCAGTCACTTTAGGGTTCAACCCAAGGGCATTCAGTTTATTTATAAGTCATTGATGTGAAACAGAGTCAAAAGCCTGCTGACATCTAAGTTAACCACATCAAGTGCTCTCCCCAGTACAAGTCTCTGATCACCTAGTCAAAAAAATCAATTTGATTCATCTAACAAGACCTATCTCTAGTAAAGCCATGCTGTTTTGGATCCTATAATCCCTTGGATTCCAGAAACTGCACCATCCTCTTCTTTAGCAGGGCTTCTATTAATTTACTCACCACAGAGGTCAGACTAACCGATCCATAGTTACAACCTCTTTCTTATTTTTGCTTTTGTGGACAGGAACCAATTTGGCCTATCTCCAGACCTCCAGGATCACTCCCATCTCTAAAGAAGAATTGAAAAAGTCAGCTAGTGGAGCCTGCAGCACTTCCCTAAGTTCCTTCGATATTCTTGGCTGAATCCCATCTGACCCCATCACACTGTCCACTTTTAGGTTAGCTAGCAATAGTTAAACCTAGTCTTCTGAAAACAGTTTGCGTTCTGTCTTGTTTCCATTTCAATTTGGGTTTATTTTCTGAAGTCCTATTCCCGGTTCCTTCATCTGTCAATATAGAACAGAAATATTTGTTAAACAATTCCGCTTTATCCTCATCAACCTCTACATATTCCCCCCCTTCATCCTTGAGTCTCACAAAACCACCTTTGCATTTCTTCCTGTTACTAACATACCTAAAAAAGA
Organism: Ichthyophis bannanicus; assembly: GCA_033557465.1. Lineage (NCBI taxonomy): Eukaryota > Metazoa > Chordata > Amphibia > Gymnophiona > Ichthyophiidae > Ichthyophis > Ichthyophis bannanicus. The sequence goes on from CM066042.1 coordinate 235,010,104, forward strand.
AAGTCTTGTCCCCATGTTTTATTACACGGGCTATTTTTAATTTCATTAGCCTCTGCTTTCCTCACAACTTTACCAGTTTCCCTTAGCTTCTTCAGATATTGTCTGTCTTCCTCTTTCTGAAATTTCTTATAGTTTATGAAGGCTAATCTGTTTTTCCTTACTTTTTTCAGCCACTTATTTTGAAAACTGTAGTGGCCTACTTTTCTTCTTACTTTTATTTACTTTCCTAACAAAAAGGTCCATTGCTCCCAAAATATCTTTCAGTTTTGCCTGTTCTTCCCCAAGATGAACCCATTCAGCTAATGATTCCTTGAGGTATCCTCCCATCTTTGCAAAGTCAGTTTTTCTGAAGTCTAGGACTATCTCCACCTGTGTCCTAATATTGAAATCTCACCATCTTGTGATCACTGTACACCAGATGAGAAAAGTGTTTCTTTTTTGTAGTGGGTGATCATTTGTAAGCACCAAATCCAGTATTGCCACCTTTCGTGTGGGTTCCATTACCAGTTGCTGTAACAGTTCTCCCTGTAGAGAGATCCTGAATTCTAGTTGACACCACAGCAGGGATACTCCAATCAATATTTGGCAAACTGAAATCTCCTACCAATAGTACTTCTCCTTTTATAGCACTATTGTAAATGTCTTCAATTAAATCTCTATTTATTTATTTCTTCTGTCTGAGTAGGCATTCTGTATATCGCACCAATGTAAATAGATTTTCTATTTCCTCTTTCCAGACTAAACCAGAGTGCCTCCTCCTTCACTTGTAAGCTTGGCAGTTCTGTGGCTTTAATGTTATTTTTGACATATAGCACTATTCTTCTTCCTACCCTGTATTTCCTGAATCGATTACAGTCTGGTAAAACTATGCCCCAGTCATTGCTTTCTAAATCTGTAACTCTATTTCTCATACTATGGGCATACTATATGTAACTCTCCAAATTTTATCTTTTTTTCCTTTTCTATACCATTTTTTAAAAATGTTTTACTTAGCTGGTAGCTTTGTTCACCAACCCCTGATGATCCTAATTTAAAGCCCTAATTGGTAGATTAGCTGTCTGTTGTGGAAGACAAAGCTCTCTTTTTCAATAGGCAGATACCTTCTCTACTCACCAGCCCCTGAAAAATCATGCCATGGTCCAGGAAACCAAAACACTCCGACACCATCCACACATTCATTTCCAGGATGTGAGTCTCTCAGCCTTGGCCCTGACTCTTGACAGGGAGGACTGAAAAGAACATTTTTGCACTTAACTGCTTCACTGTTTCTCCCAGAACCCCAAAGTCACTTTTGATATGCTTAGATGGGAACCTAGAAATATCAATTGTGCCAACATGAACAAACACTATAGTATAATATCAGTATGCTTGAGAAGTCTCAGCAAATTCTCTGTAATATTTCAGATCTTGGCACCAGGCAGCCAGTACACCTCCTGGGACAACCTGTCTGGTTGGCAGACGAGCGCCTCTGTGCCCCTCAGAAAGACATCACAAGTACCCTTCGCTTCCTAGTGATTGGTGATTCTACAACTTTGGGGATTCGAACCTCTGATACTTCCTGTTTCTGAGATGTTGCTGCCTCTTCCACTTTCAGGGCTGCATACCAGTTCCCCAATTCTAGGGAGGGTGGAGCCAGAGTGTCGAGTCTGCTGGCTCTGGAGATCTGTGTTCAGCTGTCATTTTTTCGTTCAATATCATCTTTACTTCCACTGGATATCTGAGATTCTTCTAGAAACATTTATCAGTGTACCTCTCATTGTCCTTAACCTTTTTCCTGAGGGATTTAATCTGCAGGCTTCTTGTACAGTGAATTGGTTCCATGCCCTGGATCTATCTGTCTAGATGTAGAAGTAGTAACAGGGGCAACAGCATTGGTATCTTGATGTTTCTCAAACATATTTCTGCTGTTGGAGCTTTGGTACCCTGTCCTGTCAGTAAAAGCACCCTTTTTATGTGAAAGCTAATATCTTGGTTCAGATTCCCTGTGTGTAGTCCTGGTTGTTTACCCTCCTGTTACTGGAGGTCTGCAATAGTTTACCTTATTTCTTCAGATTACAAAATGTGTTTAACTGGGGTGCGTAGTATAGTATATTCCCTTTGTAGGACTATCTCAAGGCTTTAGTAAAATATTACTAAAGACTCATGAAATATGCTATAGTGTTATTTCCAGAGAACCTATATTTGTCCTAGTTCCTTAACTCCCAAATTTGCCTATTCAAAAATAACCTACCTAATCTAACCCCTTAATTGGAGGGTCTAGTCTATATAGCAAGATTCAACACTGGGTTGGTGGGAGTTGGGGTGGGAAAGGAGGGATCTAACACCTAGCAGTGCACTGGATTCAAAGATTAACACAGGTCTGCGACTAAAAAGCTGTTTGATTATTTTCATCTAATTTCCATGTATTTTGGTATGCTGAAAACAAATAAAATATTGAAAAAACTCCTAGATGTCATGATTTGCCACAACATGCAAAATTGTCTTCAAATTTATCAATTTTTTCAAATTACTATTAATTAATTCAAATTACTATTAATTAATTCACATAAGTGCATTTAAGATATAAAATGCCAAAAAAACCTTAAAGGGGTTGTCCGAGTTATGTAAAAAAAAAATAGCACTGTAAATCTGATGGTCAGCAATATATACATAAGCTAAGCAAGTTTTAAGTCCGTGCTTCTAATGGTAGAAGGGGTTAATCTTTCCTGAAGAATCCAGTGGAAGGGAGACACAGGGCAGATAGCAGCAGCTCTGGTCAGTGCAGGGGGGCGTGGCCAGCACTGTGACGTCTCGTGTACAGACACAGAGCTGCTCTCTCCTGCATGCCACACTTGTGCATGAATCATCATCAGGTTCTAGGCTGTTCACACTTTTTCATCGCAATTCGTGTTAGCTCGTCATTCTTCAATCGCTTTGTTATGGCTCCGCGAAACTGTATTAATTTGCCAGACAGTTTCTGTTTCATCTGTGTTGAATATACAATGTTGAAGCAACAGCAGAATATTACAGACTTTGCGAAAAAAAGTATACTTTGCATACTTTGGACTAAAAATTGGAGATCAAGATAAAGTCTGGGCGCCTCATAAAGTGTGCAAATGGTGTGCTGAGGACCTCCGAAACTGGTTCAAGGGTAAGAAAAAATCTTTCTGTTATGGGATTCCTATAGTATGGCGAGAGCAAAAGAACCATAGTGACGACTGTTACTTTTATTCATGCGATGTGAAAGGGTTTAATTCCATTTCATACCGCAATCTTCACTCGGCAATTCGTCCCATCCCCCATGGCACAGATATACCAGTACCCAAGCCCCCTGCTACCTTGGAAGAGATACCTAGCTCCGATGAAGGTGAAGTCATACCTGAACCAGATGACGAATCAAGTTCCGACTTTGAAGATGATACAAGACCAAAATTGTTTTCTCAGGAGGAGATGAATGATTTGGTAAGAGACTTGAATCTTCCCAAAGATGCCGCTGAGTTACTCGGATCAAGGCTGAAAAGCAGGAATTTATTGTTGCCAGGAGTGTCATCTTCATGGTTCAGACATCGTGAAAAGGAGCTCGTTCCTTACTTCGCCCAGGAAGACAAGTTGGTTTATTGCATCGATGTCGAAGGTCTGATGGGTCAATTTAAAATCCAATATGATTCAGAGCAATGGTGTCTTTTTATAGATTATTCAAAAAGAAGTCTCAAAGCAGTTTTACTCCACAACGGTTTTTACGCTTCCATACCTGTAAGTCATTCCGTACACTTGAAGGAAACCTACGAGAACTTGGAATTGGTGCTTCGTAAACTTAAATATGAAGACCATGGTTGGCAAGTGTGTGGGGACTTGAAGGTCTTGTGCATGCTGCTCGGGAAACAAGCTGGGTATACCAAATATCCTTGTTTTCTGTGTCTATGGGACAGTTGAGACCGACAAAATCACTGGACCAAGAAGAGTTGGCAGCTGAGGGTGCTAACAGTCGGTGAAAAAAATGTCCTCCGAGAAACTTTGGTACCTTCCCATAAAGTTCTTCTACCACCTCTCCACATAAAATTGGGATTGATGAAGCAATTCGTAAAATCACTTCCAAGAGATGGAGAATGCTTCAAATACTTGGTCACCAAGTTTCCAGGCCTGTCGGAGGCAAAATTGAAGGAAGGTGTGTTCGTCAGACCAGACATTAGAAGGCTTATAGTTGATCAAGAGTTTGTCAATACTATGACAGATCCTCAAAAAGAAGGGTGGATTGCATTTAAATAAGTCGTACAGAAAGTTTTAGGCAATAAAAAAGATCCTCACTACAAAAAGATCGTCGGACGAATGCTGAAAGCATTTCTTTAGGTTGCCTGATGAGTTTGAAAGTGCATTTCCTCCAGTCCCACCTTGACTACTTTCCTGAAAATTTGGGAGCTGTGAGTGAGGAACAAGGTGAACGATTCCACCAAGACATTAAAGAGATGGAAAGGATATACCAGGGAAAATGGAGCATTACAATGATGGCAGACTACTGTTGGATGCTTCAGACAGACATTGCAGATGCTACTCACAAGCGTAAATGCACCAGGAGGAGCCTCACAAGGAAGAAGAATCGAGTTTAGTGTGTGTAGGTGAGCTCATTTCAGGTCAAAAAAGGATTTTCATGAAAATATTGTAATAAAACTTTAATTTTATAAGTCTATTTCCATTTATTTTGAGGTATTGCCTTATTTAACATAGTTACCTAAATTGTCAGGAAACGTGATGTCCTATGACAAAATGGAGGTCATTTTCAGATTCAGCGCACCAAAAAACAAAGATTACGTGGAATAACCAAAACAGCTCTCGAAAAAAAGTTTTTGCAGACCTGTTATGCTGCCTTCCCTTCTCTTTGAATGTGAAGGCTAGAGGTAAGGAAAAAAAATTCCAGCAGCAAAAAAAGCATTGTCTGAAACAGAAAAATTCCCTTCTACAAACAGCTAAAAAGAGAAACCAGTAACTTAAAGAGAAAAAATTGTTATATGACAAATATAGCTCCTTTTTTAAGAACCCTCAGGCAGAGAACTAGTAGTAAAAGTCATAAAATTACCTTACTTGAAATAATGCCCCTCCAGGAATGGCAGTGTTTGTAGACTTATAGTGTAGACTTTTATACAACATTTAGCCACCTGACTCCTATTAAGAACGCTAACACAATAGTTCAATAGCCTTCATAACCCATGGTTGGCCAGGTAACTTGGAATCATATCTCCATTTGAACACTTTCAGGCAAAAATCAGCAGGAAAAGGACTCAGTAGTTCTATGTTATTGCATTCTTGGAAAATTTCCTCCAAAAGCTCTGAATTCATCTCTTTGAACAATCTTGGAAGCAGGTATGATGTACCTTTTGTCAAATGGATCCAGGATGTCTTTGGGGCGAAATGTTGACAAAGTGCATCAGCCTTGATGGTCAAGCCCAGGCAAGAAGAGATCATAAACTAGAACCAAGCAAAAAACATGGTCTAATGGGCCTGCTGATTGTTAAGGCTGCCAATTACCTGAATTAACAGCAGATTCTTGTGATCAGTCAGAATTGTGTCTGGAAAGGTGGTGCCCTCTAACAAATGCCTTCATTCTTTCAAGGCCAATGTGATGGCAAGAGGATCCGGTTTCCTACATAGTAGTTGTGCTTGGCACAGAAAAATTTCCAGATGTAACCACATGGGCAGCGCTGAGCTTCAAAGCCTGGTCTAATGCAAGTTCTAGTATAAATGGCTTGGACTAGTCTAGATGGTATACCACGGTTGAGAGGCAAAGAGTTGTTTCAATTTCTCAAAGGCCTCCTGAGCTCTGAGGTTACAAAAGTTCTTAGGGGGCTCCTTTTCGAGTTACAGCTACTATATGGATAAGTTATGAATGAACATCATTGTTCATAGCTGCAACAGGTGTTTTCCATAAACAGCAGGATTGATCAAACATACAACTGGATGACATCATCATATGTCGCCAGGATGCAACATACTCAACTCCTCATCCTTCTTGACCTTTCTGCCGCTTTTGAAACTGTTGATCACAACCTTCTTCTTGATACCTTGTCCTCACTTGGCTTTAAGGGCTCTGTGCTATCCTGGTTTTCTTATCCCTTCCATCGCTCTTTCAGTATTTGTTCTGGGGATCCTCCTCTACTGCTATCCTGCTCTCAATTGGTGTACCCCAAGGATATGTCTTGGGTCCACTTCTTTTCTCTCTCTATACCCAGTCCCTTAGTGCACTTATCTCTTCCCATGGCTTTCAGTACCATCTTTATGCTGATGACTCCCAGAACTACCTCTTAACACCTGAAATCTCTCCAGCATTCCAGTCCAGGATCTCTGCCTGACTTTTTGATATTGCTGTTTGGATGTCTCATCGCTGCTTGAAACTGAACATGGCCAAAACTGAGCTTCTTATTTTTCCCCCTAAACCCTCCTCTCCCCTTCCTGCTTTATCATTCTCTGTGGATAACTCTCTATTCCTCTGTGTCTCCTCAGCTCACAACCTTGGGGTCTGACTCCTCTTTCTCCTCCTCCACACACATCCAACTGATAGCTAAAACCTGCGGTTTCTTTCTCTACATCATCAACAAAATTCACACATTCCTTTCTGAACACACTTATCCACTCCTTAAGTCACCTCCCTTCTAGACTATTGTAATATACTCCTTGCTAGTCTCCCTTTGAATCATCTTTCTCCCCTTCAATCTGTTCAATACTCTGCTGCGTGGCTAATCTTCCTCCAGCCTCATCATGCTCATATTACCCCTCTTCTCAAGTCACTTCATTGGCTCCCTATTAGTTTCTGCATCCAGGTCAAACTTCTCCTGCTGATCTATAAGTGCATTCACTCTGCAGCTCCTCACTACCTTTCCTCTCATCTCTCCCTACACCTACCCTTCTTGGGAACTCTGCTCTTCTGGTAGATCCCTTCTATCTGTGCCCTTCTCTTCTATTGCTAACTCCAGACTTTGCTCCTTTCACCTTGCTGGAACAAATTCCTGAGTCGGTACATCAGGCACCTTCTCTGACTCTTTTCAAATCCAGGCTGAAAACTTACCTCTTCGCTGCCGCTTTTGGATCTTGACTTATCTTCTTTGTGTTTCTTTACCATTCCCCCTAGATGTATCCCATGTCTAAAGCTACCATGTTTTCTGTCTTGACTAGACTGTAAGCTCTGATGAGCAGGGACCGTCTTTTACATGTGTCTGTGCAGTGCTGCGTACGCATTGTAGCACTATACAAACATTCAGTAGTAGCAGTAGGAGGGATGGAACAGCCAGAGCTAAGAACTTAGTATAAGGTTCTGACTGTTTGCAACCCTTCCCACATGTAGTGGTCTTCTCGGTCACCTTGGTTAGTTTCATAGCTCAGAAGGAATGTAAGAAGAAAGAGGTATTAGTGCTCCTCAACATGTCTTGGTGAGACCTCACTTGGAGTACTGTGTTGAGTTTTGGAGACCATATCTTACAAAGGATATAAAAACACTAGAAATGGTTCAGAAGATGACCAAGATGATTCAGGGCCTGCACCAGAAGGAATATGAGAAAAGACTTGAAGACCTCAATATGTATACCCTAGAGGAGGAGACAGAGGGGATATTTATTTATTTAGACAGTTTTGTATCCCGCTTTTTCCTTCAATCAAAGCAGTAAATATGGTACAAGGTTATACAAAGGTAAGGGAAACATAAACCACTTTATAATTACATCAAAGTGATGGAACAAGGGGGCTACATAGCACAGGGAAGCACAATACATACATTACAATAAATTTAACTACAAACACATACCCGGCAGACAGAACCAAATTAGCGCAGCCGTTTCCTCGGTCCCGCACAGTCCAACGCCTAAGGGCCACGCGGCACGGGCCCGCAAGGTGCGGGCACGCTCCCGTATTGGCGGTTAAATGCCATTGAAGGGCACATTTGATTGGTGGTGTCAGGAGGTATGGAGGAGCTCCCGCTCACTCCCTCTGCTGCCGATTGACTGCTCTTGGTCCCGGGCGTGCTCCCGCATCGGCGGTTAAATGCCGTTGAAGGGCACATTTGATTGGTGGTGTCAGGAGGTACGGAGTTGCTTCCGCTCACTCCCTCTGCTGCTGATTGACTGCTCTTGGATATGATACATTTAATGAATAAACAAATCTTTTTCAAAGATGGGGAAGCTGTAGAACTAGAGGACATGAAATGATGTTACAAGGAGGTAAACTTAAAAGTACCATCAGGAAATACTTTTTCAAGGAAAGGATGGTAGATGTCTGGAAAGCCCTCCCGAAGGAGGTAGTGGGAGCAAAAACAGTGACGGAATTCAAAAAGACATGGGAGAGACATACAGGATCACTACATAGCAAGAGGGTAGAATCAAAACAAACATAAATAACTTCTAAATAGAGAGTGGTAACTTGCCTGGAGTGGCATGTACAACTCTGGCACCTTACCTCGTAGACTAGATGGGCCATATTAGTCTTTATCTGTCATCATTTACTATGTTATTATGCAACTCCCAGGGAGGTGGAAGGAATTGTGTGCCTGATCAATCCTGTTTATGGAAAACACCTGTAACAGAAGAGAAACAATGATTTTTCTGTCAACAGACAGGACTGAATCAAGCACACAAGCGCTTGACTCCCAAGTTCAGGGTTGCTCAACTTGTTAGAAATTGTTCATTGGGCATGAGCAGCCCAACTGTCAAGAAGATGTGAAAGCTGCTACTGTTACACAGATAGGTTGGCCAGCACAGCTTGACTGAAGGCACTATCTCTAATGGTAGACTGAGGCGACAACCAAGTTACTGTTTTGCATATAGAATCTAGTGAAGTAGCTTCAGTGGCTCTGATCTGGTGAGATTTTACTTTGCTAGTTAAGAGAGCGCTGTTTGTCTGTAATAGAACTGGATGCAGGATGCTAGCCGATTTGCTAATTGCTTGGCTACCAGAATGCTCATCTTTTTGGTGTCAAATGAGACAAACAGCTTTTGAGATAGACAAGAACTGGATTTTGAGTTGCCAAACTCTGTGATTCCCAAATCTATTCTCTTGACATTTTTGGAATATCCCTAATGAATATACATGACATAACCCACTATAACTCACACATATCCAGCGTGGTTTTCCCATCATAACTGTCTAGTCTAATTAATCTTCCCTTTACCATGTCCACTATCCCAGGGACATCATATAGCTAAAACACAACTCTTGTTTCAGTACATTTTCTCAAGGTAAATACTATAAAAATTCTTTCTACAGCTTTGTACTCGTACTGATCCTTTAAATCTAGAGAAAAGGCCTTTGTTCATAATGGTTTTGTTCTGACCTTTACCAGAGAACATAATGTTAGAGTTCATTTGAAAAAAAATGGGATAATAAAAAAAAGGCAAAACAATTGCATAGAGTGAGAAAATAAAGAGCAATGGAAGCAGCCAAGGCTCTCTGTTACACTGCAAGACTTTTCCTGTTTTCTTTGTTACCTTATGGCTCTTAAACAGAAGGGCAAGGGATTGGCCAAATCTCTTAAAGCTGTTATCCCGGCTCCCCAGCAGCAGCAGATTGACAGCTATCTCTCAAAGACTTCTGGGAAGCAAACCACTGTGTGTGAACCCCCAGCTGACAAGTCTGTTGGTGGAGAAGCAGCTTTGCTTGGGGTTATGACAACTTTTACCTTGCAGCTTCACCTTGAAATGTCTCTGCCAAAGCTGGATCTGGCGATGCCAGGTCCGATGAAGGAAAACTTATCTACTTGGTTACCAAGTCAGTTCTCTAACTACTAGGCTACTCCTTCAATCTGAAGACGACACAGCAGCTCATAAACTTTGAGCCAAAGACCGTGTCCGCATAAATATGGTCATCCAAGCTGAAATGCTTGACAAAAAGTGCAAAGTGATGCCCACATTGCCAACTGAAAATGTCTGAAGGGGTTAGAGATCTACATTTTGCCCTCAAAGATGCTTGCAATTGAGTGGAATGGGTGCGCAAACCCTCCGGAAATGGCAAGTTCCATCACAGATACACGAAGGCAATTGCCTCCTTGGTCCAGTGCCCCAAGGTAGACTTGGCTGCTGTGGCACCCTTGGGTGGGCCAGCAAACAGCACAAAAAGATGATCAAACTTATGGAAGGAATTTGTAAACTCCAAGTCCCGGAGAAGCACCCTCTGGACATCCACAAGATAAAAATCCTCTACATTACTCCTTAAAAAAGGAGAGCAAGCAAACCACCTGGTTCACATAAAAGGAGCTATCACCTTGGGTAAAAAGGAAGGCACAAACCAAATGGAAATGGCTACCTCTGAAAAGCGTAGTTACTCACCTGTAACAGGTGTTCTCCAGGAGCAGCAGGAATCAGTCCTCACATATGGGTGACGTCGGCACCGACGGAGCCCTCGCGGAGCAATTTTCCCCAGCTTTCGAAGAAAGCCTTTGGGAATTGCAGCGCGCATGCGCGGTCTCCTTCCCGCCCAAGGGTGCCATCTTAGCCAGTCTGATGACATAGCTAAAAGACAGCATAAAAATTTGCAAAAAAACTTAAGCAGATGATTGCAACTCCAAGGGGAGGAGGGAGGGTTGTGAGGACTGATTCCTGCTGCTCCTGGAGAACACCTGTTACAGGTGAGTAACTACGCTTTCTCCAGGACCAAGCAGGAAGTCAGTCCTCACATATGGGACTACCAAGCTTAAGGCTACCGGAGACCCTAAGCACAAAAATGAGCTCCCTCTATCTCAGCGGCACAGAAGGAAGGAATCTTCACTGAATTATTACCCACCGGTAGCCCACATCCGGGATGGAGGGTAGGAGTTGCTCAAACCTCGAAGAGATTTCGGAGGACTGCCTGTCCGAAAGCACTGTCCCTGCGGGACTCCCTCTCGAGACAGTAATGGACCGCAAAGGTCTGGCTCGAAGACCAAGTAGCGGCCCGGCAGATGTCTGCCAGCGGAACAGAGCGGAGGTAAGCCACTGACGTAGCCTTCGCCCGAACACAATGAGCCGTGACTCGACTTTCTAACGAGAGTCCGGCTGCCCCATAAGCCCAAGCGATACAGTCAGCAACCCAGATGGACAGAGTACGCTTGGAGACCGGGAGCCCCAATTTATTGGGGTCAAAAGACACAAAAAGCTGAGCAGCTTTACGGTGCTCCCTCGTACGGTCAAGGTAGAAGTTCAATGCCCTTCTACAGTCCAGGGTATGCAGGACCATTTCAGCTCGGCTGGAGTGTGGCCTGGGAAAGAAGGTCGGAAGTACCACCTCCTGATTGATGTGAAAAGGGGAGACCACTTTTGGAAGAAACTTTGGGTGAGTCCGCAGGACTACCCTATTTTTGTAGAACCGAGTGTAAGGGGGATCAGACACGAGGGCCTGCAATTCACTTACGCGTCTAGCGGAAGTGAGGGCTATCAGGAATAAAGTTTTCCAAGAAAGAAAACGGAGAGAACAGGTAGCCATAGGTTCAAAAGGCGGACAGGTGATCCGCTGTAACACCACATTCAGATCCCAGTCAGGGGCTGGCGGGCGCAGAGGTGGTTTAAGTAGAAGGAGACCTCGGAGAAACCTCGCTACGAGAGGGTCGCTGGAAAGAGGTCTGCTGAAAGAGCACTGAGGTGAACTTTGACGGAGTTGGACTTAAGTCCCAGATTAGAGAGGTAGAGCAGGTACTGCAAGATCACCGACACCGAGCAGGAGAAGGGATCCTGAGACTGCTGGGTGCACCAAACGGAAAAGCGACGCCATTTAAGGGCGTAGCATTTTCGGGTAGAAGGTCGCCGAGAAGCTAGGACGACCTCTTCCACCTCCGCCGGCAGGAGAAGGGGAGCAAGGACTACCCTCTCAGCAGCCAGGCCATTAGATTGAGAGATCTGAGGTTGGGGTGTAGCAGAGATCCCTGATCCTGAGTGAGGAGATCCGGTTGAAATCCCAGAGGGAAGGGATCCTCTACTGCTAATTGCAGCAGGAGTGGAAACCACGGCTGTCTGGGCCAGCGAGGGGCCACCAGGATCATGGAAGCTTTGTCCCGGAGAACCTTGAAAAGAGTTCGAGAGACTAGCGGGATGGGAGGAAAAGCATACAGCAGGCCCTCCGACCATGAGAGTAGAAAAGCATCTGCCGCAACTCGAAGGGGATGTGGCTGACGAGAGCAGAAGCGAGGAAGTTGCCGGTTGAGAGGACTGGCAAAGAGATCCATCGTGGGGAGGCCCCACTTTAGAAAGAGCTTCTGAACTATCAAGGGATCCAGGCGCCACTCGTGCGGCTGGAGGATCCTGCTGAGTTTGTCCGCCAGGCAATTTTCTTGGCCTGGGAGATAGACAGCTTTGAGAAGAATGTCGTGATTGACGGCCCAAGAGCAGAGCCTCTGAGCTTCTCGGCAGAGAAGGAAGGAGCCCGTGCCCCCCTGCTTGTTCACGTAGAACATGGCCACTTGATTGTCCGTCTGGACAAGGACGGACTGGTGAGAAGTCAGGTGGGAGAAAGCCTTGAGAGCCAGACGGATTGCTCTGAGCTCCAGGAAGTTGATCTGCTGAGCAGACTCCCACGCGGTCCAGAGACCCTGAGTACATGCCCCTTGGCAATGTGCTCCCCAACCCAGGAGGGACGCATCTGTCGTCAGTACTTGAGCCGGCTGAGGTGACTGAAAAGGCATGCCGAGTACCAGGTTCGGCCGATGAAGCCACCACTGGAGAGAAGAGGCCAGCGGCCTGGAGACGCGCACTAAGTCGGCTAGGCCGCCCGTGGCTTGTTGCCACTGCTTGCAAAGGCACCACTGAGCAGGCCGCATATTCAGGCGGGCATTGGGGATCACATGGACGGTGGAAGCCATATGGCCGAGTAGTCTCAGGAAGCGCCTGGCGGAGACCAGGGACTGGCTGCGAAAACGGCCGGCCAGGTCCATGAGCCGTTGAGCCCTGTCGAGAGGCAGGAAAGCTCGCGCCTGAGGAGTGTGCAGCCTTGCGCCGATGAACTCGAGATCCTGTGAGGGGAGCAAAGTGGACTTTGCGAAGTTTATGACAAAGCCCAAGTACTGCAGAAGAGTCACCGTGCGGTGTGTGGCGTTGGTGACCGCCGGAGCGGACGCTGCTCTGATGAGCCAGTCGTCGGGCCGCCACCACTGCGAGACATTTTGTGAAGACTCGCGGTGCGGAGGACAGGCCAAAGGGCAGTACCCTGTACTGGTAATGATTTCCTGCCACCACAAACCTTAGGTATTGGCGGTGGCTTGGGTGGATGAGGATGTGCGTGTAGGCATCCTTTAGATCCAAGGAGCATAGCCAATCTCCCTGCTGGAGGTAGGGCAGAAGGATTCCAAGGGTAAGCATTTTGAACTTTTCCCGCACGAGGAACTTGTTGAGGTTGCGCAAGTCCAGGATGGGTCTGAGGCCTCCCGTTCTTTTTGGTATTAGAAAATACCTGGAATAAAAGCCTTGACCTTTCAGGTGGTGGGGCACCGGTTCCACAGCCTGTTCCTGAAGAAGACTTGCTAACTCCTGAAGGAGTAAGTCCCTGTGCAGAGGGAGTCGTGGAGGTTCTCCCGGGAAATAGGAGGGAGGGACCTGGTGGAAGTGGAGAAGATAGCCTTCTCTGACGACTTGAAGCACCCAGGCATCTGAAGTGATGTTGGACCACCTGTGGGCGAAGTGAACCAGCCGGCCTCCGGTGCTGGGAGGAGCCAGCGGAGGGGGAGAGGCTATGCTGATGAAGTCAAAAACCCCCACCCTGCTGAGCAGGGGCTGGTGGTGCAAGCTTGGGGGTTTGCTGCCTACGGGACCCGTTACCCCGTCCCTTAGCCTGCTGGCCCTGTTGGGGAGCTGCGGAGGCCTGATATTGAGGGTAGTGTTTATAGGCAGCCGCCTTTCTCGGGTAAAAGGACTTCTTTCCCGAGCCCTTCTTCTTTTGTGAAGGGGCGGAGGTCTTTCTAGAAAGCCTAGTCCTGGTGAGAGTCTCCGTCTCGATCTGTGCAGCCTTTTCCGCCATGGGTTTGCCAAAGAGGTTCTCACCTCGGCAGGGGACATCGACCAACTTGTCCTGCACCCAGGGTTCAAGGTCAGACGACTGAAGCCAAGCCTGTCGGCGGGCACCGATGCCAGCTGCGGCCACTCGAGCCGATGCTTCAAAGCCATCATAGGCTGCTCGGGACATGAATTTGGAACATTCCCGAATACCAGTTGTCAAGGCCAGGAACCTCCGCAAAGGTTCCTCGGACAATCCAGCGGAGAATCCAGCTAGCTCTTTAGCCAGGTCTCTGAGAAACATGCCCATGTAGAGCTGGTAGGTCTGGACACGACAAGCAAGCATAGAGCCCTGGAAACACTTCTTACCAAGGCCATCCAGGTTACAGGCTTCCCTGCCAGGGGGCACCGAGGAGTGCATCTTTTGGCTCTTAAGCCTATGCATGGCCGATTCCACTACCATGGAATGGTGTGGTAGCTGTGCTTTTTGGAAGCCAGGGTTCTTGCGGACTCGATAGATGGAATCGACCCGCTTGCTTAAGACCGGCGAGGAGGCCGGACTCTCCCACATGCGGAAGAGTAGCCGTTCCAGCATGGGAGGAACCGGTACAGTAAAGTGTTCCCTGGCGGGAGAGTCATACTGGAGGGCGTCGAGCTCTTCGGCTCGAGGCTCCTCCTCGGGATCCGCAGGGAAGGCCAAAGCCTTGGCCATGTCCCTGACGAAGTCCGAGAACCGGGCATCCTCCGGGGGGGACTGCTTCCGAGGTTCGGACTCAGGCGAGTCCGAGGGGACACACCGAGTCCGAAAGGAATCAGGTGACTCTTCCTCTTCAGACTCCCAGACCGACTCCGAGGAGGAATCGGAGGGGTCTGCTCGGGCGGGCGCAGACGTCGGCCGCCCCGACACCGAGGGAGTCGGCGTCGATGACCTCGGTCCCGAACGGGAGGCCGAGGGTGACCTCGACCGAGGATCGACTCGAGTTCGCATGGACTCGAGGATCGGCTCGGTCTCCGGGGTCGACTTGGACGTCGACGTCCCGGCGGTCGGGGCAGCGGCGCCAGCGAGGCTAGCGATCAGTGCCCGCTGCTGGTCCATGAAGGCAGACAGTCTGCTCTCCAAGGCCGTCAACCTGAGTCCGACCTCAGGTGACCCAGCAGCCCCCGACTCGGGCCCCGACGGCGTCGGGCCCGACGTCGGCAGTCTTGGAGGCGAGTCCAGGAGGACTACAGGACTTACCCGAGCAGGCAACTTCGACTCCAGGCGAGGTCGCTTCGGGAGGTGCTCCTTCTCCAAAGACCCGGGACGGCTATCGGGGCTATGCGACCTGGCCCTCGCGGGGCCAGGAGCGTCCACCGACGCCGCCCTCGCGGGTTTCACCTTCCGTCGATGGTCCCCGGAGGGAGAACCCCTGTCGGAGGAGCTTCGGCGATGTTCAGAGCTGGAACCTCTGGACGCCGAGGCCTCCGACGAGGTCCGGGTACGGCTGGGATCAGCGAAGATTCTATCCCGCTGGTGCCGCCGACTTCTCAAGGCTTTGGAGGACATTTTGCCACAGGCCCCACAGATCATTTCTTCATGATCTGGGCCCAGGCAGCGGAGGCAATTATCGTGTGTGTCAGTGAGTGACATATTTCTCTCACACTGCCCACACCGCTTGAAACCACTGGCAGCCATCGGGGGAAAAAGGGCCCCGGCAAGGTCAAAGGACCGGGCTGCCAGTGAAAAAACCGAAAACGAAACTGAGTAAAATCAGAAAAACCGAAAAATAAGAGAAGGACTCGTGACGGCGTCGCGAGCCCGGGCAGGAAAAAGACCGGCGTCGAACCGAAGGACAAAAGAGAACTATATAATCAAAATCAACTTTTTCGCGGGGACACGACGGGTACGTCTGTAGGGCTCCGCGGAAAAAAGAAGACTGGCTAAGATGGCACCCTTGGGCGGGAAGGAGACCGCGCATGCGCGCTGCAATTCCCAAAGGCTTTCTTCGAAAGCTGGGGAAAATTGCTCCGCGAGGGCTCCGTCGGCGCCGACGTCACCCATATGTGAGGACTGACTTCCTGCTTGGTCCTGGAGAAAGGACAAATATGATCCTGGCAAGACAGAGAGCCTGCAGCTCGGAAATCCACCTTGCCAAACAAATCGCGACCAAGAAAACACAGCTGGAGAGTCAAGCCTTTCAGTATAGCATGCTTCAGAGGCTCAAAGGGCCTTGAGCACCAGGGCCTTGAGCACCAGAAAGAGATCCGAGGAAGGGACAAATGACCAGAGGGAAGGACGCAGATGCCAAATCCCTTGAAGAAAACATGAAACATCCAGGTGCAGGGCTGAAGACTTTCCAGCCACCAGACCTCTGAAACAAGACAAGGCTGCCACCTGGACTTTCAAGGAGGTAAGGGAAAAACCTTTTTCTAAATTGTTCTGTAGAAGAGCAATAGAGTCGACACCTTGGCATACTTGGGAACAAGATGTCATGCGCTGCATCCACACTCAAAAGAGGTACCAGACTTTTACGTATGTCAGGTTGGTAGAACCCCTCCAGGCTTTGAGCAAAGTGGAAACTACTGCAAGGGAATAGCGCTTAGGCGTCAGCCGACTCTTTTCAAGAGTCAAGCCATAAGCGAGAAGGGAGTCGGGTCATCCAGGACAAATGGTCCCTGACTCAAACGGCTCTGAAATGGGGCAGATGAAGAGAAGGAACGTGCAGGAACTACATCAGGTCCACAAACCACACTCGCTTTGTCCAATCCAGCACCACCAGAACAATTCAGCCCAGATGGTGCTCTATGCGCCGAAGCGCATGCCCCAACAGCAGCCATGGAGGAAGCACATACAGCAGGCACTGCCGTAGCCAGGACTGAACCAGGGTGACAATATCCTTGGACCCAGACTCTGTGTGGTGAGTTAAGCAATGGCACACTTTGTTATTGGAGCATTATGCCATCAATTCCATCATGGGGTGACCCTAATGGCAGAGAAACATCTGAACTACTTCCTGACTCAACTCCCACTCTCCAGGAACGAAGAGAGTGACAATGGAAGAAAACCACTTCCACAATGACCAGCTAGGAGACTCATTTCCACCCAGGATCACTCATAACATCATAAGATATGCCATACTGGGTCAGACCAAGGTCCATCAAGCCCAGTATCCTGTTTCCAACAGTGGCCAATCTGGGTCATAAGTACCTAGCAGTCTCCCCAAAAGACACAGGTTCCTCAGTGCTTGTATTGGGTCAAGCAGTGATATCCTGGGTCCCTTTTAATAATGGTTTATGGACCTTTCCTCCAGAAACTTGTCCAAACCTTTTTTAAACCCAGCTACACTAACAGCTCTTACTACATCCTCCAGTAACAAATTCCAGAGTTTGATTACACGCTGAGTGAAAAAATATTTTCTCTTATTTGTCTTAAATAGTTTACCCTGTAGCTTCATTGCATGTCCCCTAGTCTTTCTATAGTCTGATGATGTAAACAATTGATCTACGTTTCCCCGTTCCACTCCATTCATTAATTTATAGACCTCTATCATATCTCCCCTCAGACGTCTCTTTTCCAGGTTAAAGAGCCCTAACCTTTTTAGCCTCTCTTCATAGGGGTATAATTCAATCCCCTTTACCACTTTGGTGGCTCTTCTCTGAACCTTATCTAGTCATGCTATATCCTTTTTAAGATACGGTGACCTTTTTCAACTGGAACCTTTCCTCAATGCCTGAAACAAACCTCTATTAGACCATTACTGAAGAACAACAAATTAGACCCCCTAAAAGTAGAATCCTACAGGCCAATATCCAGCATCCCACTGTTAGCTAAAATAATTGAAAAAGTGGTCCAACGTCAAATACAACAGCATATAGACACTGAAGCTCCACTCGATCCTACACAACACGGCTTTAGAGAAGCCCACGGAGTGGAGACCCTTCTCATCACTCTATTCAATACATTAATCACAGGAATAGATAATATCCAGCAAGGATTCATCCTTATATTCATGGACATCTCGGCTGCGTTCGACTCAGTAAGCCACCAAATACTTATCGATCGCCTTAAGGAAAAAGGAATACTTGGCTCCGCACTGGACTGGTGTATATCCTACCTAACCATTGGCAACAAGTAAGAATTGAAGAAAGAACATCAGACCCATTTCTGCAAGATCAAGGGGTACCGCAAGGATCCTCTCTTTCAGCGTTATTGTTTAACATATACATGCAACCTATCTGTGACCTCATCCGCTCCTTTAACGTTACCTGTTTAGCCTATGCAGACGACATTCTCCTATCATGCCTTTCTCCATCAACCATCCTGATTTTACACCATTGATAAAATGCTTTGAATCAGTAGAAGAATGGCTCCTCTCACAGAACTTAAGAACCAACCATAGCAAGACCGATGCTATGTTTATCACAAGGAACCAAAATTTCACACCCCCTACCACATTAAAGATAAAGGACAAGGAATTGACAATAAAACCTACGATACGATACCTAGGTATCACCCTTGACCAGTGTCTCAACATGAAAACCCACATAAAAATGATAACGAAACTAATATATCACAAGATAAGCATACTACGCCACTTACGTCCTCTACTAGAACCCACAGACTTCAGAACCGTCTACCAAGCCTTGGTGATGCCTCAACTCGATTTCGCAAACGCAATTCTACATGGTCTCCCTCAAACAACATTAAATCCTCTCCAATTGGCGATGAACACCGCCGCCAGAGTACTTAAAGGAATCTCAAAGACAGACCACATAACTCCAATCTTGAAAAGACTCCACTGGTTACCAACCAACGCAAGAATCCACTACAAGATCATAATCACTACCTTCAAAGCCTTAACAATCAAGCACCCTCAACTGTCGCCAAGCTTATACATACTCAGACCTTCAACAGAGCCAGAAGATCGGCTGCAATAAATACATTATCTGTCCCGAAACAAACAGTCAGATACACTAAGGAAACATCTAAAAGAGCCTTCAGCATTCATGCCCCAATAGCATGGAATGCCCTCCCACCAGAATTGAGAGCTATAACCAGCCTAACACAATTCAGGAAAAGTCTCAAACAGCACCTCTTTTTAAGTTATTTTCCAGTTTAATATTCCACAAGAGAAATATTACCGCCATGTCCATACCAAGACAATTTCGACTGTGACTAATGTATATAGCTTACTGTATATAGTTATATAGTTGATATAGTTTACCCGTACTCCCAAGTTCCTTAAATTCCTGTTACTTGTAAAATGCACTACAGTTGTTCTGTATGTATATGTTTGGTTCCATGTAAACCGCGCTGATGACAAAAGTGCGGTATATAAGAGATGTTAATAAATAAATAAATAAATAACTGCAGACAATATTCAAGGTGCGGTCGCCCCATGGAATGATACAGAGGCATAATAATATCCTTTGTTTTATTTTTCATTCCTTTCCTTATGATACCCGAGCATTCTATTTGCTCTCTTGGCCACCGCTGCAAACTGGGCGGAGGGTTTTAACATGTTATCCACGATGACGCCTAAATCTTTTTCCTGGGTGGTGGTTTCTAATGTGGAACCTTTCATCGTGTAACCATAGTTTGGGTTGTCCTTTCCTAGGTGCATAACTTTGCACTTGTCCACATTAAATTTCATCTGCCATTTGGATGCCCAGTCTTCCAATGTATCAAGATCCCCTTGCAATTTTCCACAATCGTCATGAGTTTTAACAACTTTAAAAAGTTTTGTGTTATCTGTAAATTTGATAACCTCACTCGTTATTCCCTTTTCTAGGTCATTTATGAATATGTCAAAAAGCAGCGGACCCAGTAAAGATCCCTGGGGTACTCCACTATTCACCTTTCTCCACTGGGAAATTGGCCATTTAGCCCTACCCTCTGCTTTTAACCAGCTCCCGATATACAATAGTACACTGCCTTCTATCCCATGACTTTTTAATTTTGCCAAAAGTCTCTGATGAGGGACCTTGTCAAAGGCTTTCTGAAAGTCCAGATACACTATATCAACTGACTCCCCTTTGTCTACCTGTTTATTCACACCTTGAAAAAAACATAACAGATTAGTAAGACAAGATCTTTTTTGTCTAAAGTCATGTTGGCTGTCTCCCATTAAGCCATGACTATCTACTAGACTAGACTAGAGGAAGGCCAGCAATGAGAGGGATCGATACAATAACAGCAGCTACGGGTACCAGTCTGTCAACAATGAGTCGCCTGACTGAAGACCGAACACAATTTAGGATAGCTATCCAGAGGGTCGCCATGAGTCGACTCCGACTCGACGGCACTTAACCACCACCATCTACATGTTCAGTAATTTTGTTCTTTATGATGGTTTCTACCATTTTTCCCAGTACTGACGTCAGGCTCACCGGTCTGTAGTTTCCAGGATCACCCCTGGAACCCTTTTAAAAAATTGGGCTACGTTGGCCATCCTTCAATCTTTAGGTATTACAGATGATTTTAATGATAGTTCACAGATTACTAATAACAGGTTTGCAATCTCATATTTCAGTTCTTTCAACACCCTTGAATGTATACCATCCGGTGCAGGTGATTTGCTAGTCTTCAGTTTATCAAATAGTTGTAATACATCTTCCCGATGTATTGATATTTCCTTCAATTCTTCTGCAGTATCACCTTTAAATACCACTTCAGTCATGGGTAACATCCCTAAATCTTCCTCAGTAAAGACCAAAGCAAAGAATTAATTCAGTCTTCCCGCTATGGCTTTATCCCCTCTTAGTGCCCCTTTTACCCCTCTATCATCTAATGGTCCAACTGACTCTCTCACAGGTTTTTTGCTACGAATGTACTTGAAAAGGAGTGGAGGAGTAGCCTAGTGGTTAGAACACTGGCTTGGTAACCAAGTAACCAGGGTTCAAATCCCACTAGCACTCCTTGTGGCCTTGGGCAAGTCACTTAACCCTCCATTGCCTCAGAAGGCAGGCCTGGCAATCTACTTCCGGTGACACTGCCAAGAAAACCCAGGAGCTTCTGGGTCGCCAGGAGTCAGGACTGACTCGAAGGCACAAATTGCATTTTTGTACTTGAAAAAGTCTTTATTATGCATTTTTGCTGCCACAGCAAGCTTCTTCTCAAATTCTCTCTTTGCCTGTCTTATCAATGCCTTGCATTTAACTTGCCAGTGCTTGTGCTGTTTCCAGTTTTCGTCATTTGGCTCTTTTTTCCATTTCCTGAAAGATGCTTTTTTGGCAACAGCAGCTTCTCTGACCTCACCATTAAACCATGCTGGCAGTTTTTTAGACTTCCTTCCACTTTTCTTAAAGCGTGGAATACAGCTGGTCTGGGCTTCCAAGATAGTATTTTTAAACACCACCCAAGCTTGATGTAAGTCTTTAACCTTTACAACTGCTCCTTTTAGTTTTTTCTTAACTATTTTCCTCATTTTATCATAGTCTCCCTTTTGAAAGTTAAAAGGTAGTACTGTGGATTTCCTTACCATCCCTCCTCCACTTATTAAATGAAATGCGATCATGCTATGATCATTATTGCCAAGTGGGCCCCAACACCCTTATCTCTTGCACCAGATCTGGTGTTCCATTAAGGACTAGGTCCAAAATGGCTTCCCCTCTGGTTGGGGAAACACAAAAAAGAGCACTTGCTCTTGCAATGGAGGCAAGTAGAACACAAGGAGCAAAAGACGTAGATGGTCACAGGAATCTTTATTGAAAAAAAACAAACAAACAAACAAACCCCAATGCGTTTCGGCAACGCCTTCCTCAGGGGGCATGCAGAGACAACATCTTGTGTTGCATATCACATGTGAGATAATGCACAGAAATACACCCTTACTTTGAATAAAAAACGTCTCACGACAGATTGTCATTGATTTTATTATTAAGCTTTGAAGTGCTGTTTTCTAACTTTGAGCGGAAATGTTCCACGGCAAAATACTGTGTTTTTTTATTCAAAGGTTTTTGCTAATAAAGATAAAGACTCCACCGTTGATCATCCAGCGGCATGTCCCTCTTCAGATAATGTGGGTGTAGCCACCACCTCAAGCTGGTTCTCACTCCCAGCTGGAGCAGAAGCCTGAACTCGAACACTAGTCAGGAAGGGCCGCCAGATCGGCCTCATATGAGCACGCCCATGGCATCATCTTGATGGCTGCCACCATCAAGCCGAGAAGCTGGAGATAATCTCAAACCCTGGGAGCCTGTTGAGAACAAAATACTTAACGTCGTTTCAACAATCTCTGCACTTTCTTCTCCAGCAGGAAGATGCTGCCCATTCGAGCATCGAACTGTGCTCCCAGGAATTCCAGGGATTGAGAAGGCTCCAATAGATGCTTTCCCCGATTGACCACCCAGTCGAGGCCTTCCAGAAGGATATCACTAAGGCCGAAACCCGAGAGGTCTCTAACAGAAAATAGGTTCAGATGAGCCAGTCATCCAGAAATGGGTGTGCACATAGTCCTTAGCACCGCAGCACAACAGCTACCACCACCATAACTCTGAAGAACATTCTCAAGGCAGAGAAGAGGCCGAAGGGAGGGCAGCAGATTGACAATGTGAGCCAAACACGGCAAAACAAAAACATCTATACTAATCCTCCTGGGATTGGAGTATGAAAACAAGCTTCAGCCGAAACCAGAGATGCTAGGAACTCCTTTCAGAGCATCGCCAAAATCACAGATCTCAGTGTTTTCATTCAGAAGCGCAACACGTGCAAAGAAGCATTGCCCACCCTGAGGCGATTGGTCAGAAGGCGCCATCCTTTTTTGGCATCCTGACAGAAATGGAATATCTGTCCTTGCCCCACTCAGCTGGGAGCACTGGCACCACCGCCTTTAGGTGCAATACCTTGTCCAGTGTGACCCATGTGGTAGCTCTCATGTTCACCAAACCACATGCAGAGATAACAAATGCCTCCAAGATTGACTGCTTGCAGTCCAGGACATAGCCGCTTTGAATGGTGTCTAGCACTCTTCTATCCTTGGTGACATTCGGAAATAGGCCCCAAAACCTACATAGTGATAAATGAGAGAAACCCCCTCTGGAGGGGACTGAGTCTCTGGGTCCAGGAGCCCCATCAAAAGAAGTAATTATGGGTCTGAAATCCATAAGCAGAGAAGGGCTTTCTAAAATGAAATACCAGGAGTCCAGAGACCCTTGGAAGTAAGTCCAGCATGCTCGCAATAGACAAGTGAAAGAAAAGACCCTGCTTGCTTCCCAGGCCCTTTCAGTCCATTCTCTGGAAGGCAATCAGACTCTACCTCAGCCAAGTCCTTCATCAATTATTCCAATTAGCCCCACAAGGGAGTTTTCCCTTAAGGCCAGTTGGTTTGGGCTTTGGAGAATGTATCCGTGCTCAGTGACGAAATCATAACCAACGCCGTGTCACTGCTGACAGGACAATATCAATAGCTGCTAAGAGGGCTAGAACATACAAAGTATCAGAAAGAAGGCAGCAACTGACTCCAAAGGAGGGGCAACATCATTCAGTGGGAGAGACTGAATCCACAGGGGCAGGGCTTGAGGCATCAGGCCTGCACACACTGCCAACTGGAGAATAGTAGCTGCCACTGTGAACTGGCTCTTTAGCAGAGTCCATCTTTCTATCTATAGTGCACTTCAAGGCCAATCCAATTATAGGGGAGTGGAGGCCACCTCATGACCGCCATGACTTCTGCCTCTACCTTGGGAGGGATGGACCATGAGACGCACGCCTCTCGGGGAGAGCTGACATCCCTTTACATGCCTTTATCCCCTTAGGCTGGAAATCGGTAAGGACCCATTCCAACTAGAACATGTTCTTGATTATTTACAGAAACAGGAAAACTGTTGTGAATATCCGCACCATCCGAAGAAGCAAGGAACCTGTGGCCATACAAGTTGGAGGACACTCAAGCAATCAATGTCACCAGATATCCCTATTGAGACAGGTGGAAAATGCCAGCCTCCACATGAACATCTGATGGTGAAATCCCTTTTTTTTTTTTTTGCATCAAACTCCTCAACCGAAATGTCAGAACTGGCGCTCAAGTCCACATCTTAGACAGACCCCAGCCAACCCACATCTCCAGAAGACAACCTCCATCTGGGTCGCTTAGGGGGTGGCACTCAAGCTGTACTTCTACACTCTACCCATCCCTGACATGACTGAGCTCGAGGGAATCCAAAGGCTGCAGAGTCTGAGTTTCTGTGCCAAAGAACAGACTTGCCAAAGGAGGAAAAGAATTCTGGGGAGGTCAAGCAGGAATCCAGCAACTCACCTCCCTGAGGATGATCCCCAACACAGGGAACACAGCTCAAGCGAAGCGCTCCGAAGAAGGGGAGCAGCCAGAAGCACGGTCACCGGAACTCAAGACCAAGCTAATATTCTTACCCACAGTGCCATCAGTTGTCTCCTAACTTGAGGTGGAAAATGCCGGGCCAACCAAATCCCTTCGTTGGAAGAGGGGAGATGGGCCCACCAGTGAAAAGTTAGAGGTTGCCATGCAGGACGTATCCAGTGTGAAGGCTCTTCACTTGCCATAGGTCAAACAATGCTTTCTGGAGGAAGACAGAAAGAGTTAAGGCAAAGCAAACATTTGCACGCGCTAAGGCTGCATAGGCACAAATGCAAGTGCTGGCGGATCGCGTATATGAGTGCGCTTATGGGTGCTTGGGCAGGAACGTGTGTTGAAATCACTCAGGTAGAATGCACGCTGGGACCGCTTGGGCAGAAAACCTTAATAGCACACACTGGAAAATGGCAGGAAGGGCCAATGCAAAGTCAATGGTTGCTCGCGATCCACCCTGACTTACGCACCAAAAAGGACAAATATGAGAGACCCCTACAAGGACAATGATGACGTCAAGCCTTGGTACTCATCCTCTGAGTGCCTCAGGCAGGGCAAATCTTGCCAAGCTCAGTGCTATTCTCTTCAGTTTTTGGGGAGAGCGGCGGGGGAGAGCAGGGGGGGGGCAGGGGGGGGGCAGAGGGGGAGGGAGGTTGTGTGAGGCTGCTTATTTCTTCCAAATCCATCCAATTTTCTGGCTGCTAAACAGGCTCTTATCATAAGAGCATGGAGCTGAAACAATTTTCCCTCCTCCTCTAGCTATTAAAACGACCTTAGTCTAGTGGAGCCTCCAATGTCGTGCTCAAGTGAGAGTCATTCTCGAGGTTGTTCATGAGTGAAATGGTGACATTTTACTTACCAGTTAATGTCCTTTCCTAGAGTTCTGCTAGACCAGTCCAGACAAGTGGGTTGTGTTCCCCTACCAGCAGATTGGTGGAGAGAAAGAAACATGATGGCAGAAAAAGACTACATGGCCTATCTAGTCTGCCCTTCCATATCAATAACGACAATAATCCCCTCTTTTCCTTTAGAGATTCTCTGTGTTTATTCCATGCTTTTTTGAAGTCAGATACTGTCCTTCCATGCATCTACCACTCTTTCCGTAAAGAAATATTTCTGCATATTACTCCCAAGTCTATCCCAATGAAAGAACCAATGAAAAGTCCAGGTTTCGATGACATCACTCCTATGCCTCTATTTGCCTCAGCCAGCACATCCCAAAGCATATGGGCGAAATATGAAAAGCCTCACACAACCTCGATCATGGGCAACAATAAGTAATCAATAGTAGAGAAATATGTACAGGAAAGCATAAACAGAAGACTGACAGTAGATGATGAACCTGCAGAGCCAAGTATAAAAATCATAGCAGATCCAAGGATGCAGCAGAACAGAGCAAATACAGTTTCAGGGAAAGGCCCTGGACTGGTTCAGCAGGACTCAAGGAAAGGACATTAACTGGTACGTAAAATGTCTCCTTCAATATTGTCCTTCTAGACCAATCAGAGAAGTACCAAAACTACAATTCCACTGGGCGGGAAGAAGACACAGCAGCTCACAAAATCCTCATGTATGGACATCCAAATGGGAATGCTAGACAATAGTGGAAAGTGATGTCCATGTCACTGCCCGACAAATGTCTGCAGGGGCTAATGAGCTCTGCTCCACCCAAGAGGATGCTTGTGCTCAAAAGGGCATGCAAATTCTCTGGAACCAAATGGTTCCACAACAGATACGCCAAAACAATGGCCTATTTAATTCAGCACCCCAAAGTCAACTTGGCTGCTGTGCCACCCTTGCGTGGGCCAGCAAACAGCACATAAATATGGTTGGACTTATGAAAGAATTCGTAATTTCTAAGTACTGGAGAAGCACTCTCTGGACATCCATAAGGCGAAGATCCTTATCCTCCCCCTGACACTGCTCCTTAGAGGATGGGGACAGGCAAACCACCTGGTTCATATGAATGGAAGAAAGCACCTTAGGCAATAAGGAAGGCACAGGTTGAATGGAGACATCCTTCTTTGAAAAGGACAGATAAGGATCTTGGCAAAACAGAGCTGGCAGCTCGGAAATCCACCTTGCAGAACAAATCACAACCAAGACAGTCTTGAGCATCAAATCCTTCCAAAATAGCTTGCTTCAGTAGCTAAAAGGGTGCCATCAGAGCCCTGAGCACCAGACCCAGATCGGGATCACAAAAAGGAGGGAAGGATGCAGACGCCAAATCCCCTGAAGAAAGCGTGAGATGTCTGGGTGCAAGACTAGAGACTTATCAGCCACCAGACCTCAGAAACAGGTCAAAGCTGCCACCTGAACCTTCAGGGAGCTAAGGGAAAAGACCTGTTTCAGGCCATCCTATAGAAGGCCAATCGGGATGGCACCTTGGCCACCTCAGAAGCCAACTGCTGAGCACTGCATCATCGCTCAAAGAGGCACCGGATCCACAAGTATGCTAGTATGGTAGACCTCCTCTGAGCAGAGTGGAGACAACTGCCAGAGAGTAGCCCCTACATGCTTGCTGTCTCCTTCCAAGAGCCAAGCTGAAAGCCAGAAGGGAACCGGGTCCTCCAGGATGATCTGTCCCTGTTGTAATAGGCCCCAAGTCGGAGGCAACTGAAGAGGAGGCACTTACAGGAGCCACAATCAGGTCTTTGAACCACACTCTCCTTGGCCAATCCAGCACCAGAACAATCCTGTCCAGATGGTTTTCTATATGCCGAATCACACGCCCTATCAGGGGCCAGGGAGAAAACACATACAGCAGGTGCCGACTTGGCCAAGGCTGAGTCAGTGCGTTGATGCCGTCAGACCTCATCTCCATGCAGTGGCTGAAGAAGTGGCAAACTTTGGCATCAGAGCAGATCGCCATCAGATCCATTTCTGGGTGACCCCAGTGGTGCAGAAGCAACTGAAATACCTCCTGACTCAACTCCCACTTTCCAGGATCCAGAGAGTAATGGTTGAGGAAGTCTAGTTCCATATAGTGTCCACCCCGGCAATGTGCTGAGCCAACAAGGCTAGGAAGTTCTTCTCTACCCAGTTAAATAGAAGAGCCATTTCCAGAGCTACCCCAGCACTCCTGGTGCTGCCTTGCTGATTGACATAAGCCACCACCGTGGTATTGTCCAAAAACACTCAAACTACCTGGCCTTCAACCAGGGGCCGGAAACACAGAAGAGTCAACCTGATGGACCACACTGCTTCCCTGTGGTTCCAATGGCCCTGGGCCGTATGGTCTTGTCAATGGGCTACCCAGCCCAAGAAACTGGCATCTGTCGTCCAGCAGGGTCCAGGAGAAATAGTCCAGTGGCATGCCCTTCTTCAAATGTCAAGGTTGCTGCCACCACTTCAGACTGGATTTCACCATCACTGGGAATGGGATCCTGCACTTGAACTCCTGAGAACTTGGGGACCACAGAGTCAGCAAGGACCACTGGAGAGGCCGTATGTGAGCACATGCTCACAGCACCATCTCTATGGTCGCCGCTATCAATCCGAGGAGCTGATGATAATCCCAGACTCCGGGAGCCTACTGCGTACAGAACAGCGCCAGGCAATCCAACAAGCTTTTGACCTTCTCTTCTGCAGGAAAACGCTGCCCGCTTGAGTGTTGTAATGTGCTCCCAGGAACTCCAAGGACTGTGAGGGCAACAGCTAGCTCTTTTCCCGATCACCCAGCAGAGGCTTTCCATAAAGGACACCACTCTGTATACTACCTGAGGTGCCTCTGAAACAGAAAGGGCAGGATGATCCAGTCGTCTAGATGTAGATGGACACAGATTCCTCAGCGCCGCAACTGCCACCACCATGACCTTGGAGAATGTCCTTGGGGTGGTGGATAGCCTGAAAGGGAAGGTGGCGAATTGATAGTGAGAGCTGAACATGGCAAAACGCAGATACTTTTGCTGATTTGTCTGGATCGGGATATGAAAATACGTCGTGACCAGGTCCAGAGAAGCCAAAAGCTCCCCTAGGTGCACTGCTTGAATCAGAGCACAAGGTTTCCATCCGAAAGTGCAGGATGTACAAGTGCTCATTGACTCCCTTAAGGTCCATAATAGGCTGGAAGAAACAGTCCTTTTTGTATACCAGAATACCTGATCATTCTCTTGTGCAATCTGTACATTGATCAAGAAGCAACAGTTTGAACGGAACAAGGAGAAACAGAATGGTTTAAAATAAGCAAAGGTGTAAGATAAGGCTGCATACTTTCCCCCTACCTGTTTAATTTATATGCAGAACAAATCATCAGAGAAGCAGGATTGTATGAAGACAACAGAGGTGTGAAGATTGGTGGAAGACTCATCAACAACCTTCGCTATGCTGATGATACTACATTACTGGCTGAAAGTGAAGATGATCTGAAACATTTGCTTCTCACAATCAAAGAACAGTCTCAAAATGGTCTTGCACC
This sequence comes from Ichthyophis bannanicus, assembly GCA_033557465.1. Taxonomy (NCBI): domain Eukaryota; kingdom Metazoa; phylum Chordata; class Amphibia; order Gymnophiona; family Ichthyophiidae; genus Ichthyophis; species Ichthyophis bannanicus. The sequence continues at coordinate 235,038,729 of CM066042.1, forward strand.
TTAATATAAAGAAGACAAAGATCATGACAACTTGCATAATCAACAGGTTCATCGTTGAAGGAGAAGAAATTGAAATTGTGAACAACTTTAACCTACTTGGATCAACTATCAATAAAGAAGCAACAAGCAGTCAAGAAATCAGACGACGCATTGCTCTTGGCAGAATGGCAATGAAAGACCTAGATAAGATTCTCAAGAGCAGAGATGTGTCTCTCCATACAAAGATTCGACTTGTTCAAGCCATGGTATTTTCAATAACATCATATGGATGTGAAAGCTGGACAGTGAAAAAGACAGACAGGAAGAAAATTGATGCCTTTGAATTATGGTGCTGGTGGCGAATACTGTGTATACCATGGACTGCCCGAAGAACAAACCAGTTGGTACTAGAGGAGATCAAACCTAAGCTTTCTTTAGAAGCTCAGATGACAAGACTTCGACTTTCATACTTTGGACACATCATGAGAAGAGAGAGATCATTAGAGAAAGACATCATGCTTGGCAAGATAGAAGGTCAACGCAAAAGAGGAAGGCCAGCAATGAGATGGATAGATACAACAGCATCAGCTACGGGTACCAGTCTGTCAACAATGAGCCGCCTGACTGAAGACCGAACACAATTTAGGATAGCTATCCAGAGGGTTGCCATGAGTCGACTCCGACTCGATGGCACTTAACAAAATAGATGGAGTATCTGCCCTTGCCCAACTCATGCGGGTGGTCCGCATGTGGCATTTTTGATTGTAGATCCACAACGGGTGTTGAAGGCGGCATTCGGAATTGGCTCATTGCATTCAAGAACAGAGCCGACCTGAATGGTGTCTAGCACCCAGCAATCCTTGGTAGCCTGGGCCCATTTCTGAAAGAAAAGGTGAAGTCTGCCTCCAACCGGAGGAAGAAGGGAATGGGCCCCCAAACCTACATTATGCAGCCAAGGAGAGTCCTCCTCTGGAGGGGACCGAGTCCCTGGGCCCACACACTCCATGTAAAGACTGTGAACAAGCCCAAAGCCCGGAAGAACGGTTTTCCAGGTTGGTAATGACAAGAGTCCTGAGACCCCCAGGGATCCAGCCAGGGCACCCTCAGTAGATGGGTTCAGGCTGATGAGAAAGTGACACCAGCATGTTTCACAGGCCCCTAGGACCTGTCTTTTGGAAGGCGGCAAGACTTTGTCTCGCCCAGCTTCCCCAAATCGGATCCAAAGAGAATAATGCAATGTGTGCCTTCGAGTCAGTCCTGACTCCTGGCGACCCAGAAGCTCCTGGGTTTTCTTGGCAGTGTCACCGGAAGTAGATTGCCAGGCCTTTCTTCCGAGGCAATGGAGGGTTAAGTGACTTGCCCAAGGCCACAAGGAGTGCTAGTGGGAATCGAACCCTGGTTGCTTGGTTACCAAGCCAGTGTTCTAACCACTAGGCTACTCCTCCACTCCATCCAAAGAGAAGCTTCCCCTTAAAAGCCAGATGAGCCAACTATACCTTGGAGGATCGGCACCAGTGCTGGTGCCAAATCCAATGCTGTGACATTGTCATCAAGGACCATCACTAGCTGCCAAACATACCAGGTCATACATGGCATCAGAAAGGAAGGCTGTAGCAGACTCTAAAAGAGGGGTATCATCATCCGGTGGAAGAGACAGAATCCACTGGAGCAGTGCCTAAGACGTCAGGCTGGTACATACAGCTAGCTACAGAATAGCAGCTGTCATGCCGAACTGGCTTCTCAACAATAAATCCACCTTACAGTCTAGAAAATCCTTTAAGGCTGATCCGCCTTTCATAGGAATGGTTGGCTGTCTAGTAACTGCGATGATCTTCACATCCACTCAACACACTCCTCCTCTGGGAGAGCATAGATATTTTTCCATACCCGTAAACCTTTAGACAGGGAGTCGGGAGAATCCCACTCCAACCGGATCATATCCTTGATCACATCCAGGAATGGGAAGACAGTAATGTATTTCCGTAACCCTTGAAGGAGCGGGTGCACATTCGGTTCCTGCTTCGTTCCAGAAGCATTTGTCAAGTTGAATGAAGACAGGACCCTAGCAATCAATGCCACCAGCTCCTCCTTCTGAAATAGGTGGATCACTCCAGTCTCTTCACAATCTTATGAAGGCAAGAGTACTTGTTCATCCACATCAGAGCCCAGTACCAAGCCATCAAAATCTCGCACAGCTCTCAGCTGTTCACCATCTCAATGGGGTGCCCCTCACCAGGGATGCTTAGCCAAAGGTAATCGAACAGGGCTTCCACTCTCAGCCTGTCCCACATGAGACTGCACCTGGGGCACTCTAAGGCTGCAAGGTCTGAATTTCCACACCAGAAGGATCAGGTATGCTGCAAAAAAAAAAAAAAAAAAAAAAAGAATTCTGGGAGGACAATCCGGAGTCTGGAAGCTGTCCTCTTGGAAACAACCCCCCAATACCAGGGAACACAGCCACCACAGACCCCCTAGAGCAGGGGTCTGCAACCTTTAAGACGTAAAGAGCCACTTGGACCCGTTTCCGAAGGGAAAAAAAAAACTGGGAGCCGCAAAACCATTGCGACATTTAAAACAAATCTAACACTGCATATATTGTTTCTTACCTTAATGCTATATACGACCCCCTACTTTTCCCGTTAAAATATAGGTGTTTGGCCTATACTCGCCGTATAAGACTACCCCTCTTCCTTCACACACCAAAAAAAAAAACGCCAGAAAATATCACAACAAGTAACAATATTTGATTTCAAAATTATGATGATTTTGTAGTCAAATCACTAATATGAAATAAAATTATTTTTTCTACCTTTGTTGTCTGACCAATTTATTCTTTGATCATGCTGGTCCCGATCTGAGGCTTCTGCTTTCCTGTCTTCTCTTAGCTCTCTTTCTGTGGTCTATGGTCCATCTGCCATTTCTTATCTCTTCTTTCGTTTTCTTCACTTCTTTCCATCAGCCTATTTCCAGTCCCAGTAACCCTCCCCAATATCAGCCCCTTTCCAGTCCTCACTCCCAGTACCTTCCAGTGCTAATCCCCCCTCAACCCCATTACCAGTGCTAGCCGCCCCAAATCAGCCCAATACCAGTCCTACCCCCCATCAGCTCATTACCAGTCCTAGCCTCCCCTAATCAGCTCATTTCCAGTGCTCGTCCCCTCAACCCCATTACCAGTGCTCCATCCCTCCATGTCAGCCCCCTCCCTCCCTCCATCCATATCAGTTCCCTCCCTCCATGTCAGCCCCCTCCATCCCTCCATATCAGCTCCCTCCCTCCATGTCAGCCCCCTCCATACCTCCATGTCAGCCCCCCTCCCTCCATCCATATCAGCTCCCTCCCTCCATGTCAGCCCCCCTCCCTCCATCCATCCATATCAGCTCCCTCCCTCCATGTCAGCCCCCTCCATGTCAGCCCCCCTCCCTCCCTCCATCCATATCTGCTCCCTCCCTCCATGTCAGCCCCTCCCTCCATCCATATCAGCTCCCTCCCTCCATGTCAGCCCCCCTCCCTCCATCCATCCATATCTGCTCCCTCCCACCATGTCAGCCCCCCTCCCTCCATGTCAGCCCTCCTCCCTCCATCCATCCATATCTGCTCCCTCCCTCCATGTCAGCCCCCCTCCCTCCATCCATCCATATCTGCTCCCTCCCTCCATGTCAGCCCCCTCCCTCCATCCATCCATATCTGCTCCCTCCCTCCATGTCAGCCCCCCTCCCTCCATATCTGCTCCCTCCCTCCATGTCAGCCCCCCTCCCTCCATCCATATCAGCTCCCTCCCTCCATGTCAGCCCCCCTCCCTCCATCCATCCATATCAGCCCCCTCCATCCCTCCATGTCAGCCCCCCTCCCTCCATCCATCCATATCAGCTCCCTCCCTCCATGTCAGCTCCCCTCCCTCTATGTCAGCTCCCTCCCTTCTTCTGCAGCCGCGGCTCTCTGCCTCTTAGGGAACCGCGGCTGTGCTTTTAAAATCATCTCGGAGCCCTTCCTGTCTTGACGGGCTCCGTGCAGCATTGTCCCGCCTCCAAAGGAAGTGGTAAACAACTTCCTTTAGAGGCGGGACAATGCTGCACGGAGCCCGTCAAGCCAGGAAGGGCTCCGAGATGATTTTAAAAGCACAGCCGCGGTTCCCTAAGAGGCAGAGAGCCGCGGCTGCAGAAGAAGGGAGGGAGCCCATAACGCCATAAATACCGGGCGGGCAGTGTGCTCCGGAGCCGCGGCAAAGGTGAGAAAGAGCCGCATGCGGCTCCGCAGCCGCGGGTTGCCGACCCCTGCCCTAGAGGATGATGAGTGACTTACATCATGGTTGCCAGATCCTCCAGCCGGCTGGCTATCCTTACCCATAGCGCCATCCATAACCTCCTGCCCTGAGACAGGCAAGGCCGGACTAACTGCATCCTCCGCCTGGGAGAGGGGAAACAGACCCTCCAGGGATGACTCAAAAGCTGCCATGCAAGAAGAGTCCAGAATTTGGAGATGAGGCACCTTACTTGCCACAAGTCTAACAACATTTCTTGGAAAAAGACAGAGTTGAAGCAAGTATCACAACAGTGCACGCTAAGGCTGCAGCTGCCCGAAGGAGCAAATTAACTGCACTTTTATTGCAACACGCGTTACAAGTGCTAGGGAAGGAGCGCACTTTGGAGCTGCTTGGGTGCAGCATGCACTAGGACTGCATAACTGCCAAGCGCACAATAGGTAAAAATGCTACCAACGTGCAGAAAATGGCAGGAAACCCCACACCGTGCCAATGGTCACCACCAGTCCACCCCAAATTGCATCCTAGAAAGATGGAATCAGGCGCCTCCCACAAGGAAAATGATGAGGTCAAGTCTTGGTACTCACCCTCTGAGAGCCCCAGGCAGAGAATCCGTGCCGGGCTCAGCTCTATTCCCCTGAAACAGTTTGGCTGGCTTTGCAGCACTGCATTTAAGGTGGCTAGCAGGCAGATTCCTCAGAGAGCCTTTTGCAATCTTCAGGAGCGAGCAGGGGGGAAAGAGGACGACGGAGGGGGTGCTGAGGTTGTGTGACACTGCTGTACTCTTCTAGAAAAGCTACCAAAAAAGACCACAGTCTAATGGAGCCTCCCGATGTCACGCTCAAGTGAGAGAGTTACCCTCAAGGTGATCGTTCATGAGCGTTTAATCAATCTTTCCCTCTCAATCTTCATATTTTCTTCAAAGAGGAGAAAATCCATCCACCATCTGCTGGAGACAAAGAAATACTGAAGGGACCTCTGATGGCTAAGGCGAATAGAGGCATAGGAGTGAGGTCACCAAAACCTGGGCTTTTTATTGGTACTTTGTCTCCACCAATCTGCTGGTAGGGAACCACAACTCACTTGTCTGGACTGGTCTAGTAGGACAATATGGAAGGTCTACATTACTTATGAGAATCATTTTTGAATTGGACTTTAGGATTCTACGGTTGTCTTTCGAAAAAAACGCATGCACCTTTTATTGGACAGACACTGAGAATATTTCCTGATGTATCATATTCAACTCAGTAGAGGCGTGCCTTCTTGGCTATGTGGCAAGAACATTTATCAGCGGGGCGGCTTTTTGTTTACACTATTCTTGTAAATGTGAGGTCACTTATTTGAACACTAAATATGTGCTGTTTTTTAAACCCCACAACACTTGTATTCGTTTTGGGATCCAAAGAAGATTTCTGTCAATATACCTTCTCTGCCAGACTCAGAAGAGTTAGATCATGATGTATGATGATAGGAAACATGCCTTATTTCCTTTGGACTTGTTTTTAGTTTAATGGCTTCTACCTTATTTCTTTTTCTCCCCTTCCTCTACTTATTTTGTGGCTAAATATTAAACAAAGATGATATTTCTTTTTCTCTTTTGCTTTCTTCCTTTCCTTGGTTAAATTAATATTGTTCTTTGTTTCCTGTTTCTTGAACAAATGGATACTTGTGGATTTATTTAAGAAATAATAAATATAAAATAATAAAAAATAAAGACCAATGGGGAGGGGGGGTGGTGCTATATACACCAAAGCTGAAACTTTGCTAAACAAACTAGAAAACAAAATATGGTGCCTTTTTAAAACTTAAACTTTAAAAAAATATTGCATTAAGCTCAGATTAATCTCTTTACAATTTATACAACACAACAGTTTACTTGTATATCCTGACAATATCAGTAGCAGCAACCTAATGATTAGAACAGGGGGCTGAGAACTAGGGAAGACAGACTCAAATCTCACTACTCCTCCTTGGGCTCTTGAATAAGTCACTGAACCCTCTATTGCCTCAGATACAAATTTACACTGTAAGCCCCTAGGGATACCAACTGTACCTGAACAGAAGTCACCTTGAACTCCTGAAAAAGGTGGGAGCTAAATCCAATCTTCCTTTCACTTAGCACTGATCTAATGCAAGACATGTGTAGGATAATTCTGTAAGACGCAAAGTTCTGCATGAGCTCACACACATAAATTATGGTATTTTAGTGAGTTATGCATGGATTGTGGTTGGGTGTAATTCTGGAAGTATGTGCCAGAGACAGATGGTACTTAGTTTCAATGTGCGCGAGCATAGGAATGGAGTCTGGGTGGAGCACATATGTTCGCTGGAACTTTACAGCACAGGGAACCCAATTTGTGTAAAATACACATGGCCATTTACATCTGCTCTAGAGCTGTTATAAGCGACCACGACAATATGTACGCAGATCCATGGCCACTTATGTTTGTATTATATAAGTTCAATCCATGTGGAATTGACTTTATAGAATAGGCACCATCAACATGCATAGACTCATGCGGAAATCTTGGAGCCACTTACAGAATTATCCTCATAATGCTTGAGAGCTAGTCACAAAAAGGTTAATCCAATAAAAACTTGCTATCTGAAAATTGTCTGCCAACCTTTATTACTATGTAAGCTAAATGAACTGGAAAATCCAAAGCTGCATTAATAAATGCTACTCTCATTTCTGAATAAGAGCAGAATTGTGTGTTTTATAATTTATTCATAAATACACAAAGTGAGACACACTGTGAAATAGAACCACTTGTAGAATGGATTTTAAAACAAAGGTTCTTTTGAAATTTTTGTTGTCTCTCAGTGATATGCATTTTTAAATCAGAGATGCTCATATTATTTAGATTTTTAAACAGATATTTAAAAGTAGTTTTAAAATTTGATTATGATTAGATTATTCCTGCCCAACCTACCCATGGATGTGTAAAGGACACATAGTCCTGAGAAAGCATGGTAACTCACCTGTAGAAGGTGTTCTTTGTGGACAGCAGGAAAAGTTCTCATGCATGGTGATGTTATCTTACTGAGCCCCTATGCGGGTGTATACCCAGCTCCTTTTGGAAGCTCCATTGCACCTACGCAAGTTCCTGCCTCCGCCAAAGTACCATCTTAGCCTCAGTCCAGTTATATAGCTTAGGAGAATGCAACTTCAAGGGAAGGTAGAAGGGTTGTTAGGACTTTTCCTGCTGTCCACAGAGAACACCTGCTTCAGGTGACTTACTACGCTTTCTCCATGGACAAGCAGGAAAAAAGTCCTCATACGAGTGATATACTACTTTTAGAATAAGCGTCAAAGTGGTTTACATTAAAAAAAGGGTAAAAATCAATACAAGAAAAGAATGCCATTAAAATATAGGAAAGTAAAATAGGACACAAAGACAGGGGACACGAGAGGGAGGGAGGGAGGGAGGGAGGGCTAGGAGGAGAAAACACAAATGGAAGGGCGATGGGCAAGAACAGCCAGGGAAGAGACATAGGGGTAGCCTAGCTACAGGCTGCCTTGGACAAAAAAAGGGGGATGCCCAATGGGGCTAACGAAGAACATATGTGTCTTTTTGGTGGCAACAGTCCTTTTCTGTATTTTCTATTGTTTGTTTGTTTATTTATTTTAAGGCAGCCTGAACTGAAAGAAATAGGCCCGGGTGGGTGGGGGCGTGGTGGTGGTTGGAATTGGATTCTACTCCCCAAACAGATTCCGAAGTACTGATTGGCTAGACCTGCTGTTGTGTTGGGAACCTCTGTCCAAACAGTAGTGAGAGGTGAAAGTGTGAACTGAAGTCCATGTTGCAGCTCTGCATCTCTCTTCCATGGAGACCTAGTGCAAGTGGGCCACTGATGCAGTCATAGCTCTGACACTATGAGCAGTGACATGAGATTCAAGGTTCAAGCCTGCCTAGGCATAAGTAAAGGAGATACAATCTGCAAGCCAAATTGATAGTGTGTGTTTGGACATGGCGGCGTCTAGCCTGTTGGAGTCAAAAAAACTAAAAAGCTGGATGGACCTTCTATGGGTTTTTGTCCACTCCAAATAGAGAGCTAAGGCTCGCTTGTAGATATAAGAACATAAGACCAACATGTGCAGAGCAGATTCCCCTTTGTGAGAATATGGTTTTTGGAAAAATGTTGGAAGGACGACTGACAGGTTAAGAAGATATTCCACGTTTGGAAGAAACTTGGGATGAGTATGGAGAACCACTCTTTTGCGGAAAAAAAAAACTTTACGTAAGGGGAATGAACATCCAGAGTCTGAAGCTCGCTTACACTGTGTGCTGAAGTGACTGCCACCAGAAATAAAACTGTTTGTGTGGGACAGGTGAAGTGATCTATGGACTGTTCCCCACATCAGGCCGCAAACCTCTTCAACTTGAAAACATAGTAACATAGTAAATGACGGCAGATAAAGACTAGTATGGTCCTTCTAGTCTGCCCAGTAAGATGGCAAGAGTAGGTACACCTGCCGCTCCGTGCAGGTCATGCCTCCCATGTCTTTGTTTAGGGGTGAACCCACCGCTCTGTGTAGGACACCCCTGCTTGTTGAGAAGTTAGATAGTTAAGTTTATTTTGATTTTATCCTGTTGCTGTAAAGGGATCCACTATGTCTGTCCCATGCCATTTTGAATTCTGTCACTGTATTTGCCCCCACCACTTCCATCGGGAGGGCATTCCAAGCATCCACCACCCTTTCAGTGAAAAAGTATTTCCTGACATTGCCTTTCAATTTACCACCTTGCCACTTCATGTTATGCCCTCTAGTTTTACAGCTTCCCCGTCTTTGGAAGAGGTTTGTTTGTTCATTAATTCTCTTTAAGTATTTAAAGGTCTGAACCATATCTCCCCTATCCCTCCTCTCCTCCAGAGTGTACATATTTAGGTCTTCAAGTCTCTTCTCATAAGGCTTCTGACGCAAGCTCCAAATCATTTTGGTCGCCTTCCTCTGAACCGTTTCCAGTCTTTTTACATTCTTTGTGAGATATGGTCTCCAAAACTGAACACAGTATTCCAAGTGAGGCCTCACCAGTGTCTTATACAGTGGCATTAGTACCTCTTCCTTTCTGCTGGTAATTCCTCTTTGTATGCAACCCAACATCCTCCTGGCTTTTGCCACTGCCTTGTTGCACTATTTTGCTACCTTGAGACCCTCAGAAATAATCACACCAAGGTCCTTCTCCTGGTCCGTGAACACCAACCTCTCGCCCCCTATCACGTACATTTTCCTTGGATTTCTGCTTCCCAAGTGCATGACACTGCACCCAAGTGCATGACACTGCAATAAGTTGTTATTGCAGCAGTGTGTGCCTTTGAGTCAATGCTGACTCCTGGCGACCCAGAAGCTCCTGGGTTTTCTTGGCAGTGTGACCGGAAGTAGATTGCCAGGCCTTTCTTCTGAGGCAATGGAGGGTTAAGTGACTTGCCCAAGGCCACAAGCAGTGTTATTGGGAATCAACCCTGGTTGCTTGGTTACCAAGCTAGTGTTCTAACCACTAGCATATGATCTTCTCATTGAGGTACTCCTGGATGCCAAAAGGACATTGCCTGGACACAGCGTCGGAAAGCATAAAAATAGTCTCCCAGATTACTTCCAGCGTAAATTTCTTTGGTCACAGAAGAGACAACAGAAGTGGAGTGCAGCTTACAGCTGGAGAGGGTCCAAGTAAAGCAAAGGCCCTTGACTGATGGTATTCCCCATGTTGGCACGCAGGACCTTCGGACCTTGTCATGCCAGGAGCCATTCCTTTCCTTCTCCAAGGAGAAAGTGGTCCTGCACCCAAGTACCTTCATTTTTGCCCAAGGTAGTGTCAGTGTTTCATGTAAATCAGTCCGTTTCCTTACCTGCTCTGGTGAATGCGGATGTGGGCGAGAGCGGATATGGGCCCTGCCACTCCACAGCTGTGCCACCTGGATGGTAAGAGTCCTGTGAAGGTAGGTGAAAAGGACATCGTCCTTTTGAAGATCTGACCGCCTGTTGGTTGTTTGACGGGTCGCGCAAAAGTGAGGCGGCAGCTAAGCCTCCATTTCCAGATGGATCAGTGAGGTAATCACATCTGCATACATCTTGAAGGGTAGAGCAGTGCTGGTGGGGCTGCAGACGCATTCCACGAGGGCTCAGGCAGCCTCGTGGCAGAGTATAGTTTAGTTCCGCCGGTGGTTATCTGTAAGGTGGCATATTTTCTTTGAACATTTTCGCCTGGATGTCCAGGCAGTGGGGGATGCTCGTTTCGGATCGGCAGTACTTCAGGCTGGTTGTGCGGGTCCCTCCCCATTAGTTTAACTGCTCTGATACATCCCAGAGATGCGGGACTGGACTGGAAGGACGATAAGGAAAGAGAAATTAGACTTACCTGCTAATTGCTGTTCCTTGAGGAACTCCAGTCCAGTCCCGGAACCCTTCTTGAGTGCTTTCTGTGATAATCTGTGCACACCCCGGGGTCCTGAAGCTGGTTCCCTTGGTGGAGGAAATGGCCAGGGAGAGCCGGGGAAGGGTGTGTAATCAGCATTTGGGGGAGGGGCTGATCAGAAGAGCTGTCGGTTGCTCGCTCCCCGCTGGATGGGGTTGCTCAGGCGCTCAACAGGTAGGCTTCCCTATCCTGGAGGGGGGGACGGGGTATGCTTCCCAGGGGATAGAGGGGGTACTGGTTTATTTAGACTTAGAAGTGTTTGTTGCATGTTTAACTACTTATTTGTTGTTCCTCTGAGTCCGCATTGTCAATAGGTACTGGGGCTGGTAGGCGATACCAGCTGCATATGTACACTAGTGTCATCAAAACGATGACATGCTCAGTCTCCAAGCTGCTGGAAGAGGTATGGAGTATGGGCTGTTCTTGAAAAATCCTCCCTCTGTGACCTCTTCATCAGACACTTCATTCGACAAAGAATAAGAGGACAGAATTGTTGGGGTTATCCAGCTCATGATAAATGCAGCTCAAGTAACATCTATATTTGAAAACATTGGTGCATTTTGACTCTTCATGACTGCTTCCATAAGGATCTAACTATAGTTTATAGTAGAAGAGGACTGTCTGTTCTTGAAAAATCCTCCCTCTGTGACCTCTTCATCAGACACTTCATCAGACAAAGAATAGGAAGACAAAATTGTTGGGCTATCCTGTTCATGATAAATGCATCTCAAGTAACATTTATACTTCGAAAACATCGGTACATTTTGACTCTTCACAATTACTTTTGTAAGGATCTAACTATAGCTTATAGTAGAAGTCCTAATATCAGGGACCTGATTGTGCATACAGTGGGAATGAAGGACCTCAGCAGCACAGGCATAAATAGCTCAACCAGAGCTCTGTGATCATCAGTCTTGAAGGACTAGAAAAAGGGACTGCTACTTCTGGAGAGAGATCTGCAATTGTGAGTATATACTTCTACTTTTAGTTTAAATTTAAAACACAGAAGAGAGCTTTCTGGTTAAATTTGGAACCCAGCAGAGAGCTTGTAGTTTAAATTTAATAGTCACTCGGAGCCTAGTATCAGAAAAGTACTTTTAGTTTAAATTTAAAACACAGGGAAGTGTTTGCTTCTTCCCTTACCTGCTGTGTGCTTCTGTTGGTTCCTGCTGAGGTGCTGCACTGATTGGATCAGCTGTTAAGGGCTATAAAATCTCTAGCCCTACCGCGGGATGCGGTTGCGGGCATTCCTCAGGCGCGTGACCAAAGGGGCAGGTCACGCCCCTTTGGCGCCCCTTCGGCGCACGTAGGCGTAAGGAGGCTTTTCCCCTGGTATGGGGAAACGGAAGAAGTACCTACCAACTGTTCTTCCGAAAGTGGTTAAATCCATTGGTCCAATGGATGCCCATGTTGTGGTGGGCAAGGCGTCAGCTGAGGCTTTGGCCTCAGGGGATTATCATTTGAACATGTCGGCTGTGAGTACTTCCTCCTCCTTGTCCTCCCCAAGCGAACAGGGTTTATCTCCACCCATCTCTGAGCTTCAACAAAAGCCTGGTGAAGATTCCCCGGTGGTCTCCATGGAGAAGGCTGACCCAGGTGTAACTTCGCTGTCGTCTTCTTTTTTGAAACTTGATTCAAATTTATCATTGATGTCTCCTCTACCATCTGTGATTGAGTTGCCTTCTCTTTCTGTATCCCAAGTTCCTCCTCTGGATGTTTCTCTGAGAGGTATTTGGTCAATAGTGTCTCGTATGGAGTCCACATTGGCAGTCTCTTTGAAAAAAGTATCCGATTTCTCTAAGGAGACAGTATTGAAGTTTGCTGCTCATGAAGAAAAACTTTTAACGTTAAACGGGTGGATATTCAAGAATCTAAGTTTGTGACACAGAATGATTTTTGTGCTAAAATGTCTTATGATGCTGTTTGTTTGCATCGTCAGGATGAGTTTTTGGAAAATTCTTTACGGTCTCGAAATTTACGGGTTTTGAATTTTCCAAAAACACATTACTTATCTCCTATAATTCTTTTACGGAAGTATTTTAAAGACATATTATTGTTTGAAGATGCTGACTCATTTAAAATTTCCAAGTTATTCTATCTGCTCCCAGGGAGGCTTGAGAAGGGAGGGAATTGTGATGAATCTGCTGTTTCTCGGGAAGGCTCAACTCCTTTTTCATTAGATATTTCCGATTTCAATGAATCTGAAACTGACGATATTTCCTGCAGGGCTACGCTTTTGGTTACTTTTTTGTTGGAAATGGATAAGGATAAAGTTTTGCGGGCACATTTTCTTAAGAAAAACGAAAAATTTTCTGGGCAAACCATTCAGGTGTTCCCTGATGTTTCCAGGGTAACTCAAAAGCGGCATAAGTCCTTTATCGAGATTCGTCCTCGCGTTCTGGCTTTAGGAGCAACTTTTCATCTAAAATTTCCTTGTAAATGTTTTATAGTGTTTCAAGGCCGGAAGTATATTTTCCAGGAGGCAGAACAATTGTTAGAATTTCTAGACAGTAAAATTTAAGTTTATTTTTTTTCCGTTTGTTTTTTTTTGTCTGTTTAGCTCAAAGATTAGTTAAATGGAGTTTTATATTTACAGGAATCAAGTGGCACTCTTTTTTTCTATCTATTCTGTGATATCGTTTGACTGTTTACTTCCTTGATGTGGACTAACTTTCTTTTTGTATAATTATTAGCGTCATTTACTGTATGGTTATGATGTTATCCCTTTTATATTTTTCATTGTATATTTGAAAATATTTCATAAATAAATAATTTTAAAAAAATTAAAAAAAAAAAAATTTAACACACAGAAGAGAGCTTTCTGGTTAAATTTAGAGCCCAGCAGAGAGCTTGTAGTTTAAATTTCATAATAAGTCAGAGCATAGCGGCAACAAAGAGCTGTAATTTAAATCAAATCAGAATATAACTTAGCATAAAAGGCAAAACAGGGTCAGTACTCTGTGAGCAACAAATAAAGTCTTCTAGAGACCTTTACAAAGAGGCCTTCTACCTAGGGGGCAAGAGACCTGTGAAAACTTTTCAATAGGGGTTAACACCAGGTGGCAGGTCAAAAGGCTATTTTGAAAGACTCCTTCTATCCAAGCAAGGACTGTTAATCACCCAGGAGGTTGGTCACAGCTTACCTCAGAAGCACAGGACAGGGTACTGTGTAACAGCCCTCTTTTAATAAGTGTTATTTCCCTCCCCCCCTCCCCAACACCCACCTACCCCTGGGATAATCGTAGCTTTATAGGTACTTACACATCTTAAAGGAAAGGAGGTGCTCTCAGGTGAAGCTCGTTATCCAAATCAGTCATACACTAAGGACCTGAGATTAATTAAGCTTCAGGTGAACAAGGTATTTTAAACGTATTAGGTACAGTTTTATTAGTATAAATATCCATAGCAACCCTTAGTAAGTAAAGAACTTAAAGATCTAAACACAAGCTTAAAACTAAGATGCAGACAGCAGTCCAGCAGCGAGATGGGGGTTTTCCAGTCTTTTGCATCGGGTGTCACATGTATGTTTTTCTCCCAGTTGGTGAGAGGTCTTACATGTGCACTAGGTGCAAAGGAGCTCTTTGCTCTCAGGGAACGAGTCCGTTCTCTAGAGGCTAGAGTAGTAGACTTGGAAAACATAAGAAAGAGAGGTATATAGATGAGACCTACAGGGATATAGTCCTGAAGTCCCACCTCCAGTCTGGCAGCATCCCTGTTGCTATGGAGGAGAGAGATGTCGTGACAGGAGAGCATCACCCTGGTGTGGCAGGAAGTGATCCTGTAACTAGGACCTGTCCTCCAGGTGATGTAAAACCCTCTTGCACCAAGGAAGTTTCTCCAGGGCCATGTGCCCATGAGGGAAGGTTTAGGTGATTCGATCATTAGGCATGTAGATAGCTGGGTGGCTGGTGGACGTGAGGATCGCCTGGTAACATGCCTGCCTGGTGCAAAGATAGTGGACCTCAAGCGCCACCTAGATAAGGTCTTAGATAGTGCTGAGGAGGAGTCTGCTGTCTTGGTACATGTCGGTACCAATGACATAGGAAAATGTGGTCGGGAGGTTCTGAAGGCTAAATTTAGGTAGGAAGTTGAAATCCAGAACTTCCAGCGTAGCGTTCTCTGAAATGCTTCCCGTTACACGCGCAGGACCCAAAAGGCAGGCAGAGCTCCGGAGTCTCAATGCGTGGATGAGACAATGGTGCAGAGATGAAGGTTTTGGATTTGTTAGGAACTGGGGAACATTCTGGGGAAAGGAGGGGCTCTTCTGAAGGGACTGGCTTCACCTTAAACGGGATGGAACCAGGCTGCTGGCATTAACCTTTAAAAAGGAGATAGAGCAGCTTTTAAACTAGATAATAGGGGAAAGCTGACAGTCGCCCAAGAGCACATGGTTCGGAAGAATGTATACTTGAAGGATACTATTTAAAGCAGAGAGGTTCCAAAAAAAGAGTAAAGTAGCCCAAATGCCCTTGAGTATGGAGCAGAAAGAGCTTAAAGATCCCAAATTACTCATGTCTACCAATAGCCAGATTAATATGAATAAAATACAGTCTCTAAAATGCTTGTATGCAAATGCTAGAAGTCTAAAAAATAAGATGGGAGAGTTAGAATATATAGCACTAAATGAGAGGTTAGATATGATTGGAATATCAGAGACATGGTGGAAGGAGGACAACCAGTGGGACACTGTGATACCTGGGTACAAATTATATCGTAATGATAGAGCTGATCAAATTGGTAGAGGGGGTTGCGCTCTATATTAGAGGGGGCATTGAGTCAGAAAGGATTAAAGTTTTGCAGGAAACAAAATTTGCTGTAGAAGCTCTATGGATTGAATTTCCATGTAAAAGGGGGAAGGCGATGGCAGTGGGGGTGTACTATCGATTGCCTGGCCAGAATGAACAAATGGATGATGAAATGCTCAATGAAATCAAGGAAGCTACCAAAAGTTACAGCGCAGTAATAATAATGGGTGATTTCAATTACCCCGGTATCGACTGGGTCAGTGTCACGGCAGAACATGCTAGGGAGATAAAGTTCCTAGATAAAATAAATGACTGCTTCTTGGAGCAGCTGGTTCATGAACCGACCAGAGGGAAGCCATATTGGACCTAGTCCTTAGTAGAACACCAGATCTAGTGCAAGAGATAAGGGTGTTGGGGCCACTTGGCAATAGTGATCATAGCATGATCGCGTTTGATTTAATTAGTGGAAGAGGGATAGTAAGGAAATCCACAATACTACCTTTTAACTTTCGAAAGGGAGACTATGATAAAATGAGGAAAATAGTTAAGAAAAAACTAAAAGGAGCAGTTGCAAAGGTTAAAGACTTACATCAAGCTTGGGTGTTCTTGAAAAATACTATCTTGGAAGCCCAGACCAGCTGTATTCCACGCTTTAAGAAAAGTGGAAGTCAGTCCAAAAAACTGCCAGCATGGTTTAAAGGTGAGGTCAGAGAGGCTGTTGCCAAAAAAAGCATCTTTCAGGAAATGGAAAAAAGAGCCAAACGACGAAACCTCAAAACAGCACAAACACTGGCAAATCAAATGCAAGGCAGGCAAAGGGAGAATTTGAGAAGAAGCTTGCTGCGGAAGCAAAAACGCAAAATAAAGACTTTTTCAAGTACAATCGTAGCAAATAACCTGCGAGAGAGTCAGTTGGTCCATTAGATGATAGAGGGGTTAAAGAAGCACTAAGAGGCGACAAGGCGATAGCGGAGAGACTGAATGAATTCTTTGCTTCGGTCTTTACTGAGGAAGATGTAGGGATGTTACCTATGACTGAAGTGGTATTTAAAGGTGCGGAAGAATTGAAGGTAATATTGATACATAGGGAAGATGTAGTACAACTATTAGATAAACTGAAGAGTAGCAATCACCTGGTCCGGATGGTATACATGCAAGGGTGTTGAAAGAACTGAAATATGAGATTGCAGACCTGCTATTAGTAATCTGTGACTTTTCATTAAAATCATCTGTAATACCTGAAGATTGGAGGATCGCCAATGTAACGCCAATTTTTAAAAAGGGTTCCAGGGGTGATCCGGGAAACTACAGACCGGTGAGCCTGACGTCAGTACCGGGAAAAATGGTAGAAACCATCATAAAGAACAAAATTACTCAGCATGTAGATAGTCATGGCCTAATGGGAGACAGTCAACATGGCTTTAGACAAGGAAGATCTTGTCTTACTAATCTGTTATGTTTTTTTGAAGGTGTGAATAAACAGGTGGACAAAGGTGAGTCGGTTGATATTGTGTATCTGGACTTTCAGAAAGCCTTTGACAAGGTCCCTCATCAGAGACCTTTGGCAAAACTAAAGAGTCATGGGATAGGAGACAGTGTACTATTGTGGATCAGGAACTGGTTAAAAGATAGAAAGCAAAGGGTAGGGCTAAATGGCCAATTTTCCCAATGGAGAAAGATGAATAGTGGTGTACCCCAGGGATCTGTGCTGGGTCCGCTGCTTTTTGACATATTCATAAATGACCTGGAAAGGGGAATAACGAGTAAGGTTATCAAATTTGCAGACGACACAAAACTATTTAAAGTTGTTAAAACCCAAGAGGATTGTGAAAAATTGCAAGAGGATCTTGATAAATTGGAAGACTGGGTATCAAAATGACAGATGGAATTTAATGTGGACAAGTGCAAAGTTATGCACCTAGGGAAGAACAACCCAAACTATGGTTACACGACGCAAGGTTCCACATTAGGAACCACCACCCAGGAAAAAGATTTAGGCGTCATTGTGGATAACATGTTAAAACCATCGACCCAGTGTGCAGAGGCGGCCAAGAGAGCAAATAGAATGCTAGGTATCATAAGGAAAGGAATGGAAAATAAAACAAAATTATTATAATGCTTCTATATCGTTCCATGGTGAGACCGCACCTTGAATATTGTGTGCAGTTCTGGTCGCCGTATCTTAAAAAGGAAGGAAGATCTGCTGGACCACCAATGGATTCAACTGCCATTCGTGAGGCTGGAGAATCCTGCTTAGCTTGTCTGCTAGGAAATTCTCCTGACCAGGTAGATAAACTGCTTTGATAAACATGCCTTGTTTGACTGCAAAGGAGCAAAGGGCCAGTGCCTCCTGACATAGGAGCCTGGACCCCGTGCCCCCTTGTTGGTTCACATAGAACATTGCCACCTGATTGTCCGTCTGAACTAGGACAGACTGGTGAGAGAGGGCATGAGAAAATGTCTGCAGAGCTAAGCGGATTGCTTGCAGCTCCAAAAGATTGATTTGATGCGTGGCCTCTTGAGGAGACCAGAGGCCTTGAGTGCACGTGCCCCGGCAATGTGCACCCCAGCCTTTTAAGGAAGCATCGGTCGTCAGTACCCTTGTGTGTGCTGGAGCCTGAAAAGGTACCCCCCTGAGAAGGTTTGGGAGATGTAGCCACCACTGTAAGGAGTGCAAAAGTGGTTTGTACACCTTTACTCTGTCTCGGAGGTCGCCTGTGGCCTGCGTCCACTGATCTCTGAGGCACCATTGAGCAGCCCGCATGTGCAGATGGGCATTCGGAGTCACATATACCGTGGATGCCATGTGGCCCAGGAGCCACAGGTAGTGCCTGGCGGAGACATGAGACTTACTTTGGAACTGGTTGGCCAAGTCTATCAGTCTGTGGGCCAGTAAGCTCTTGCCTGAAGGGTGTCTAAGCTTGCCCCTATAAACTCTAGCTTCTGAGAGGGGAGCAAAGTGGACTTTGCGTAGTTTATGACAAAGCCCAGATGCTGAAGAAGAGAGACAGTGCGAAGAGTGGCTTGTCCTGCCTCCTGGAGAGACTGGCCCCTGATGAGCCAGTCGTCCAGGTATGGGAAGACAAAAATTCCCTGATTCTTGAGATAAGCCGCCACCACCGCCAGGCATTTGGTGAAAACCCTGGGGGCAGAGGTTAGGCCAAAGGGAAGTACCCTGGTACTGAAAATGGTTTCCTCCCATCACAAATCTGAGATATTGTCTGTGGTCTGGATGAATGAGGATGTGAGTATAAGCATCCTTTAGGTCTAAGGAGCATAGCCAGTCTCCCTGCTGGAGGTAGGGCAGCAGTATCCCAGGGGTAAACATCTTGAACTTTTCCCTCTCCAGAAACTTGTTTAGGTTTCGCAAGTCTAGGATAGGCCGGAGGCCTCATGTCCTGTTTGGTACCAGGAAGTATCTGGAGTAGAAGCCTTGCCCTTTCAGGTGGTGAGGCACCGGTGCCACCGCCTATTCCTTTAGAAGACTTGCCAACTCCTGAATGAGGAGGTTCCTGTGTAGAGGGAGTCTTGGAGGCTCCCCTGGATAGTAGGAGGGGGGTAGCTGGTGGAAGTGGAGCATGTAGCCCTTTTGGACTATGCTCAGAGTACCCAGGTATCCCCTGTGATGGCTGGCCACCTGTAGGCGTACAGGGTCAGCCGACCCCCTGTGCTGAGTGGAGCCACCGGCAGAGGAGAGGCTATGCTGTGGATGTTTCAAAGCGCACAGGAATTTTTATTAGCTTCCTTTAGGTAAGATGGCAACAATCTTCAAAGCAACTTTACACTCAGGACAAAGAACCAAAGGATAATCTTCTCCAATTAAAGCAAATATCAAAACAGTGTTTCTGTGGAATTATTTACAATGGCTTTCCTTTTCTTTTCCTTTAAGAAGCTTCTTACTTCAGTAATAATAAAGGCACATGTATTTACAACTTACAATCCAAGCCAGTAGGGCTGCTAGTTCCTTCTTTGCTGTTTTGAGTTAAACAGTTCTCTGCTGTCTAGCCCCGCCTTGGTTGCACTAGCCACTTCTTTAGGAAAGAACCTTAGTGCTTCAATCTAAGACTCATTCTCTCCTTTACTTCAGGCTTTCAGCTATAACAAAGTTGTAACAGCTTTCTTAATTTCTTTCTGCTATTTGGCTTCCATTAATTAGCATCAATACAAACAGCACAGTCCATCTCAGAACAAGAACCACCCATGTCAGCTCCTCTACCATCCACCTCCATACTTTCTTCTGAGCTGCATATTGGTAAAGCTTGGAAACGTTCAGGCACTTTTTCCTTTAAGTCATTTAAAAGCTCAAATAGCCTATTCCACTGCACTGCCCCTCCTTCTCTTGGCAGAACTTCAACAGGCTTCTCCTGTTCAACTTTTCTTGAAAACCCCTTCTTTCTAATCTGGGATTTCCCATGTACAAATCCCTCTTCAGAATCAGAGCAAGAGATATAAGCCTTAGGCTTCACTGCTTCCTTTCTCCTACCTTGGAGTTTTACTGCAGGACTTCCATATCTGGGGCTTCTGTTGGCTGTAGCTATTTCTGCCTCAGAGCCAGTCAGGGAATCAGGGTAAGATTTCCTCTCCACTTCCTGGGGCTTCTTCTGCCTGAAGACACACCCTTCACCCGAGGAATCTAGGCTCTCTTGCCTTAGCTTTTCCAACGCCAGCCTTCTCTCTCTCTTGCCAGTATACTTGGTTCTCTCCCTGGAACCTTCTCTGTAGCTCTCTTGGCTGCCGTCCTGGCTGCTCTTGCTCTCCTTGCACTTGTCCTTGTTCCTGTTCCTCCTTCCGTCTATCTCTCTGTTTGTTTGCTCAAACTTAAACGTGGAGCAGGGCACCTCCCCTTCTGACTCCACCCCCATGTACCTCCTACTCTTACCTAGGGTTGCCATGGAGTCTGGGTGTGGCCTTAGCCTAGCTGTACCCTCGTGGTTTCTCTCACTGCTTTTACTAGGGTGTATGTGTTCTGGTGCACCCATCCCCCGCAAAGAAGAAAAAGTTCCTTTTCCCTTTATTTCTTCATGCTGGACTGCACTCTCCTTACCACATATCCCCTCAACTATTACGGGCTGGCACAACAACCCGCGCACAGCTTGTAATACGAGATAAGGCGTCTGCATTCGTATGAAGCTTCCCAGCCCTGTGCTCTATCTTAAAAACAAACTCCTGCAGGGCCATATACCACCTTGTTAAACGAGCATTACTGTCCTTCATCTTATGCAGCCACTTGAGTGGGGCGTGATCTGTCATAAGTAAAAATCTCCGCCCAGTTAAATAAAATCTCAGTGAACTTATTGCCCACCTTATCGCCAGGCACTCCCGCTCAACTGTTGAGTATTTTCTTTCTGGAGGAGTTAACTTGCAACTTAAAAACATCACAGGATGCTCAGACCCCTCCTGCTTCTGTGACATCACAGCTCCTAGGCCCGTTTCTGAGGCATCAGTCTGAATGATAAAGGGTAGACTAAAATCTACCCCCCGTAACACTGGTGCCTCACACAGTCTCTCTTTTAACACACAAAAGGCCTGCTCCGCCTCCTGCGTCCAGTGTAATTGATTAGGGGCATTCTTTTTTAGCATCTCCGTCAACCCTGCGGCTATGGTTGCAAAATGCGGGATAAATTGCCTATAATACCCCACTAATCCTACAAAAGCTCCTCAAATGTTTTTTTGTCAAAGGTCTTGGGAATTTTTTTACACTTTCAACCTTGTCCAGTATGGGCTTAACTATTCCTTGGCCGACCAGGTGACCCAGATACTTCACCTCGGACGCACCAAACATACATTTGGCGGGATTTAGTGTAAGTCCCGCTTGCCTCAATGCGCCCAACACTGCTTTTACACGGACTAAATGTTCCTCCCACCCTAAGCTATGGATAACAATATCGTCCATGTAGGCTGCTGCGTATCGCTGGTGTGGACGCAGGACCATATCGACCAATCGTTGGCAGGTTGCCGCGGCTCCATGGAGGCCGAAAGGCATCCGCCTGAATTGAAAGAGTCCTATTGGGGAACTGAATGCAGTTTTTGGCCGCGATTCCCTGGTGAGGGGAATCTGCCAAAACCCCTTTGTTAAATCTAAAGTGGTCAAATATGTAGCCCGACCCAAGCGATCTAAGATCTCCTCGATTCGTGGCATTGGATATGTATCAAATCGTGAGATGTCATTTACCTTCTGGAAATCTATGCAAAAACGCATAGGTCCGTCGGGCTTAGGGACCAAGACTATTGGATTGTTCCAAGGGCTTTTGGATACCTCGATCACTCCCAACTTTATCATTTCCTGTATTTGGGTCACCACCTCCCTTTGCTTTGCCTCAGGGAGTCTGTAGGGTCGCTGGCGAACTATTTCGCCAGGCGGGGTCACAATTTCGTGTGCTACCAGCTTTGTTTCCCCTGGCAGCGGAGTAAGGACATCCGAGAACTCTTCCAACACCCTAGGCAACTCGCACTGCTGAGCCCAAGAGAGCTGTTCTTCAATCCTATGAACAGGATCTGTGCTACACTCCGCGAGTTGGGGTCCTAGTTCATCCTCCTCCTTTCCTACACAAGACGCAGTTAACCCTTTCATTTCTGCTATGCCCGTGGAACCAAATCCTCTTGAGTCCCTGGTGGTAGAGGAGAGCTCATCCACCTACTCTATGGGTGGAAACCCTACCCTCTCACAAATTAATTGGGCCACTCTATCTCCTACATTCACTTTAAAGTTCTCCTGTGAGAAATTAAACAAAAGGACTTTTAATTCTCCCCTATAATCCGGATCCACAACCCCGGCATCTATAAAATTCTTAAGGGCAAGCCCGGACCTGGGCGCGATCCGACCGTAACACCCGGGTGGTATTTCTACCCGGTGTCCACTATAGCTTTCCCTTGTTTAGGAACGACCACCTCTACTGCGCTGCAGAGATCCAGACCGGCAGCCAGTTCAGTCGCCCTCTTGGGAACCCTAGCCTCAGGGGTGGTCCTACAGAACTGTATCACAAATTTCTGCTTGGGGGCCCCTATTTCCCTCTGAATATCTGCGGGCTTCCCCGGGTTTATTTTCTTTCCAAACAGGGGAGCGGGCACTATTCTACCCGTATCAGCCCTGGGACGGACAACCTTTCCTGTCCCTTCTTTCCCTGAAGGCTTGGTACCTGCAGGTGTGGTGACCAGGCCTGCTTTTTCCTGCAGCTCCTTCGCTATCCCCTTCCTGAACTGGGACCAATCACAGCCCAGTACCATATCGTGTGGGAGCCTAGGTATAACCGCCACTGCTACCTCCCTTCCAGTACCTAACCCCTTTATCCTAACATACTGGAGAGCCATCATAGGCTGCTCGAGAGATAAACTTCGAGCACTCTCGGATCCCTGTTGACAAGGCTTTGAACCTCTGCAAGGGTTCCTCGGAGAGGCCAGCTGAGAACCTGGCAATCTCCTTTGCCAGGTCCCTTAAGTACATGCCCATGTACAGCTGGTAAGTCTGGACACGGCAAGATAGCATAGAGCCCTGGAAGCACTTTCTACCGAGGGCATCCAGGTTCCGGGCCTCCTGGCCGGGGGGCACCAAGGAGTGCATCTTCTGACTCTTCAGGCGGTGCATGGCCGATTCCACAACCATGGAATTGTGCGGTAGCTGCGCCTTTTGGAATCCAGGGCTCTTACGGACTCGATAAATGGAATCGACCCGTTTGCTAAGAATCAGCGCCGAGGCCGGTGCCTCCCACATACGGAAGAGCAGCTGTTCTAGCATCAGAGGAACCGGTACAGTAAAGGCTTCCTTCGGAGGAAAATCATACTGGAGGGCATCGAGCTCCTCAGCTCAAGGCTCCTCCTCGGCGTTTGCAGGGAATGCCAAAGCCTTTGCCATATCCCTCACGAAGTCCAAGAACTGGGTATCCGAGGGGGAACCTTCTCTGAGGCTCAGACTCCGGGGAGTCCGAAGGGACGCACCGAGTCGGAAGGTGTCAGGAGACTCCTCGTCCTCCGTCTACCACGTCGATTCCTCCAAGGAGGAGTCAAGCGGCTCCGGCCGTGTGGGCCTTGGTGTCACCCGCCCCGACGACCTTGGCCCCACAGGGGAGGTCGAGGGGAACCTTGACAGAGGATAGACTCAAGACTTGATGGACTCGAGGATCGGCTTGGCCTCCAGGGTCGACTTAGATGTCGAGATCCCGGTGGTGGGGCAGATGCACCGGTCAGACCGGCGATCAGCACCCGCTGCTGTTCCATCAAGGCAGCCAAGCTGCTCTCCAAGGCCGACAGCCTGAGTCCAAGCTCAGGAGACTCAGCAGCCCCCGACTCGGGCCCCGACCACGGTTCTCCCGAAGGAGAGTCCACGAGGACAAAAGAACTTATGGGATTCGGGGACTCCGGCTCCATGCGAGATAGTTTGGATGGCCTCTCTGACTCTGAAAGCCCGGGGCGGCGGTCAGGGCTATGCGACCTGGCCCTCGAGGACCCAGGGGCCTCCATAGACTCCGCCCTAACGAGCTTCTTCTTCCTTTTGTGCTCCCGGGTGGGAGACCCCCTCTCAGAGGAACCACGATGGCGCTCGGGGGTCAGACTCCCGAGATGTCGAGGCCTCTGACGAAGTCCGGGCCCGGCCGGACGCGGACTCTGAAAAACTTCTTTCACGTTGTTGCTGACGGCTCCGAACTGCCTTTGACGACATTTTCCTGCACGGGCCACAGACCAGCGGGTCATGGTCGGGCCCGAAGCATCGGAGGCAGCAGTCATGTGTGTCAGTGAGAGACATAGGTTTCTTGCACCGATCACATTTTTTTAACCCGCTGGCAGCCATCGGGGGAAAAAGGGCTCCTGCAAGATCAAAAGACTGGGCTGCCAGTGAAAATAACAGAAAAGGAGCGAACACTAATCACAAAGGACAAAAACCGAAAAAAGAAATTCCGGACTCGATACCGGTATACCGAGCCAGGGCGGGAAGGGGAACCGGCATCGAACCGGATAAGAAAGTGAAAATTGCAGAAAAAAAATCTACTTTTCCCAGGTGACACGAACTCACGTCCATTGGGCTCTGCGGAAAAAAAAAAGACTGAGCAAGATGGCACCCTTGGGCGGGAAGGGGACCGCGCATGCGCGCTGCATTCCCAAAGGCTTTCCTTGAAAGATGGGGAAATGCTCCGCACGAGGGCTCTGTTGATGCCGACGTCACCCATATGTGAGGACTGACTTTCTGCTTGGTCCTGAAGAATAAGTTAATCTCTTAATTTCCTGGGTGATTCACACAGTGCTTGGTTTGATAGAAGCCTTTCAAATTGCCCCTTTGAGCTGTCACATGGCTTTAACGCCTATTTAAAACAATTTCACAGGTCTTTTACCCCCTTACTGGATGAACTATTTATAAGTCTCTAAAAACAATTTATTTCTTTTGACTAAAAAAATATTTACCCTGTTCTTCCTTTTAAGCTAAGCTATACTCTAATTTGATTCAAATTAAAAGCTCCCTGCTGCAACTGACTGAGACTTAAACTTTAAGTATGGAGTCCTGACTGAGTTAGCAAATACACTGGATTCTAAAGTACACAGATTTATCCAAGATTTAGAGAATTTTCTATTAGTACATACTTACAAACAAGTGCAGATTTCTTTCCGGCAGCAGCAGTCCCTCCGTCTGAAGTAGTGCTTTTTATAAGCCAGTCATCCAGATAAGGGAAGACAAAGTCCTCTAGTGTTCTGAGATAGACCACTAGCACCACGAGGCATTTTGTGAAGACTTGGGGCGCTGAGGCCAGCCCGAAAGGCAGTACCTGGTACTGAAAGTGCTGTTCGCCCAGGACAATTCTAAGATAACTGCTGTGAGCAGGATGGATTAGTATGTGGGTATACGTATCCTTTAGATTCGGGGAGCATAGCCAATCTCTTTCTGAAGATAAGGGAGCAAGGTATCTAGAGATAACATCTTGAACTTTTCTTGCACCAGAAAGGTGTTGAGGTTTCTGAGGTCCATGATGGGCCGGAACCCCCCTCCTCATCTTTTTGTAGACCAGAAAGTACCTGGAGTAAAATCCACACCTGATCTACTACTACTACTACTACTATTTATCATTTGGAAACGCTACAAGACATAAGAAGACAGTCCCTTCTTGAAGAGCTTACAATCTAGTTAAGAAGGACAATACAAACAATACAAGAGAAATAACAGTTCAACAGGGAGAGAAGACAGAAGGGAAACAGGAGATTAGGAATCAAAAGCGGCCTCGAAGAGGTAAGCCTTTAGCATAGATTTGAAGAGGGAGAGATGACACTTGATGTAAGGATAGAGGAACATAAGAACATAAGATATGCCATACTGGGTCAGACCAAGGTCCATCAAGACCAGTATCCTGTTTCCAACAGTGGCCAATCTAGGTCATACGTACCTAGCAGTTCCTCAAAAGACACAGGTTCCATAATGCTTGTACTGGGTCAAGCAATGATATCCTGGGTCCCTTCTTAATAATGGTTTATGGACCTTTCCTCCAGGAACTTGTCCAAACCTTTTTTAAAACCAGCTACATTAACAGACTTTACTACATCCTCTGGTAACAAATTCCAGAGTTTGATTAGACGTTGAGTGAAAAAATATTTTCTTTTATTAGTCTTAAATAGTTTACCCTGTAGCTTCATTGCATGTCCCCTAGTCTTTCTATATTCTGATAACGTAAACAATTGATCTACGTTTACCCGTTCCACTCCGTTCATTAATTTATAGACTTCTATCATATCTCCCCTCAGCCGTCTCTTTTCCAGGTTAAAGAGCCCTAACCTTTTTAGCCTTTCTTCATAGGAGTATCCTTCCATCCCCTTTACCATTTTGGTGGCTCTTCTCTGAACCTTTTCTAATAATGCTATATCCTTTTTAAGATACGGCGACCAGAATTGCACACAATATTCAAGGTGTGGTCTCACCATGAAACGATATAGCGTAGTTACTCACCTGTAACAGGTGATCTCTGGGAACAGCAGGAATTTAGTCCTCACATAAGGGTATCGTTGGTACCGACGGAGCCTGCGCAGGAACGCTCCCCAGCGTCCAATAGGAACGCTTTTGGGAGCATCCCTCAGCACATGCGCGCTGCCTTCCCGCCTTTCCAACTGTCCCTCTTCAGTTAAGTTTGTAGCTGAGTGAAAGGATAGAGGGAGAGAGGAAAGAGACAAAGAGATAGAGAGAACTCCTAGGGGAGGTGGGAGGGTTGTGAGGACTAAATTCCTGCTGTTCCCGGAGATCACCTGTTACAGGTGAGTAACTACGCTATCTCCAGGAACAAGCAGGAATGTAGTCCTCACATATGGGGACTCCCTAGCTGAAGATGCCAGGGAGATAGCCCCAGGAAGGTGCCACCCTAGAAGGTGGGAATCCTTCCTCCCATGGATCTCTGGCATCCCACCAAGGTTGGTGGGTAGGAGTTTGTTTAGGTTTGAAAGATATTTTGAAGAACAGCTTGGCCAAAGAAGGCATCCCGACCGGAGGCTTTATCCAGGCAGTAGTGAGCTGTGAAGGTGTGTAACGATGCCCAGGTGGCTGCTCGACAAATGTCATCGATAGACAGAGTGGAGATTAGCCATAGAAGCTACCATGGCTCTCATGTTATGAGCTGTGACATGGTCCTGAAGAGGAAAACCCTTACTCTCATAAGCAAAGGATATGCATTGGGCAATCCATTTAGATACAGTTCTTTTGGAGACTGGAAGTCCCAAATGACTAGGGTCAAAAGCTATAAAATGTTGTGAGGACTTTCTATGTTGCTGTGTTCTTTGTATGTAAAAGACTAAGGCCCTTTTACATTCCAAAGTATGAAGGTTTCTTTCTGCATTAGAGGTGCGAGGCCTCGGAAAAAAATACAGGAAGATAAATTGATTGATTTAAATGAAAAGGCGAAACCACCTTTGGCATAAAGTGTGGGTGAGTTCGAAGAACAACCTTATGATGAAACCTAGTATAAGGAGGATCAGCCGCTAAAGCTTGCAATTCACTAATGCGACAGGCAGAGGTGATTGCAATGAGGAAGATGACCTTCCAGGTCAAAACCTAAGGGCTGTAGTGGCCAAAGGTTCAAAAGGCGGCTTCATGAGCTGCCCGAGAACTAGATTGAGATCCCATGTCACCGGTGGTGGCTTGATGGGAGGTTTAGTTAATAAAAGGCCTCTCATAAATCTTGATAGGAGTGGATGAGAGGAAATTGGTTGTCCATTCAGAGGCTTATAAGAAGCTGCAATTGCACTAAGATGGACTCTTACCGAATTGGTCTTTAGAGCAGAATTTGATAAGTGAAGGAGATACTCTAGGAGACTGGATACATAGTATCCAGTCTCCTAGAGTGAGGACAAGTAGTCAGAGGTGTCTCCCACATTCTGAGCATCAAATTATGCAGAATTTCATGGATAGGCAGAGTGGCTGCCTCCTTAGGAGCTTTAGGATATTGGGGAATTTCCAATTCCTTTGCTCTGGGTTCCTCCTCAGGAGCTACTGTGATTGAAAGACCTTTGGCCATATCACGGATGAAATCCTGAAATGACATGTCCTCTGGAGGTGACATTCTGCGTTGGGGAGAAGAGGGATCTTCTAGGAGAAACCCTCTAGTGCCAGCAGAATTGTCAGATCTTCGGAATCTGAGGAATTGAAATATTCCTGACCCTGATGCTCCTGCAAAGCACGATCTCGGTACCGATCAAAGTCGGTACTGAGCTGACCCGGTACCGCTTTGTCAATTCCCGCCAGAGATGGCATGGGAAGAGTTCCCACCGGGGCCGGTACCGTTGGTACCGGTGTCTGTACCGGCATCGGTGTCAATGTTGGTACTGGTGCCCATGGGCCCACTGGTACCGCAGCTGAAAGAAGAGCTGCGATGCTGGTCTAGCGAGGAACCTCTGGTCTATCGATGGTGCCGATGCTTGGGTGTCGGTACCGGTAAGGACGGCTGGAACCCCTGAGCATGGCACAGGTAGTTCTTGTGAGGTTGAGGCCTTGAGAACATCCTGAAGCCCCATCGATGCTTTGGAAGCCGAAGCCTCCCGCCGGGGCTGTTTTGCCGGTGTGGTTCCCTCAAGGGCAACGCCAATGGCCTCACAATGCTTAGCAGGAGAGCTACCCTTTGAGGACTGGCTTTTATGTTTAGTTACCTGAGATACATGGGAGGAAGAAGAGGCCCTTGACGATGTCAATGCAATGGATCTGGCATCTGAAGAAAAGAGGGTACCGAGCTTTGCAGCCCGGTTCTGTCTTCCTCTTTTAGTCATCCCCATAAAGGAGAGACATTCAGTTGGAGAATTTTCAGGTCCTAAACATTTCAGACACCAATCTTGGGTGTCAGTGATGGAAATGGTACCGCCACACTTAGTACACTTTTTAAAACCACTAGTTGGCTTTTCCATGTTTTAGGAAGATGGGGTCTAGTGCCCAAAATGGCGCCTAGCACCAAAGAGAAAAGTTTCTGAAAAGAAACAGTCTAAAGTCTCAGGTTTTTTTTTTTTAAAAAAGAAAAGAAAAGAAAAG
This sequence comes from Ichthyophis bannanicus, assembly GCA_033557465.1. Classification (NCBI taxonomy): domain Eukaryota; kingdom Metazoa; phylum Chordata; class Amphibia; order Gymnophiona; family Ichthyophiidae; genus Ichthyophis; species Ichthyophis bannanicus. The sequence goes on from CM066042.1 coordinate 235,067,601, forward strand.
AACCCGTGGTACCGGTAGGCGTCGTGTGGTAGGCAAACGTGACCACGAGAAAAGAAATTTAAAGACTGACTTTTCTGCGGTGACAGGGAATAGATCCTGTCGGCTCTGCGGAAAACAAATAACTGAAGAGGGACAGTTGGAAAGGCAGGAAGGCAGCACGCATGTGCTGAGGGATGCTCCCAAAAGCATTCCTCTATTGGACGCTGGGGAGCGTTCCCGCGCAGGCTCCGTCGGTACCGACGATACCCATATGTGAGGACTACATTCCTGCTTGTTCCTGGAGATAGGGATTTTTCCAGGCATAAGCAGCAGCAAGGTGAAAGGAACGAAGTCTGGAGTTAGCACTAGAAGAAAAGGGCACAGAGAAAAGGAAACCAGAGAAGGAGTGAAGTTCACGAGGAGGGGTGCAGGTAGAGAGAAGGGAGGAAAAGTAATGAGGAGCAGTAGGGTGACTGCATTTATAGGTTAAAAGAAGTTTGAAATGGATATGGAAATGGAAGGGGAGCCAGTGAAGTAATTTCAGAAGAGGGGTTTATATGAGTGTATTGGGACTGGCGGAAGATTGGCCACGCAGCTGAGTTCTGAATTGATTGAAGTGGAAAAAGATGACTCCGAGGGAGTCCAGCAAGGAGGTTGCAGTAGTCAAGACGGGAGGTAACTAAGGAATGGACCAACATTTTAGTTGTGTGCTGAGAGAGCAAGGGTCGAATTTTGATAATGTTATAGAGAACGAAATGATAGGTTTTAGCAATCTGTTGAATATGAGAGGAGAAGAAGAGAGAGGAGTCAAAGATAACCACAAGATTACAGGCTGAGGAAACAGGAAGAAGAAGAGTATTGTCAACAGGGATGGAGAAAGGAAGAAGGTGGGAAGAGGGTTTAGGGGGAAAGGTAAGAAGTTCGTTCTTAGCCATGTTCAATTTCAGATGGCGGTGAGACATCCAGGCAGCGATGTCAGATAAACAGGCAGAGATAAGAGCTTAAGTGTGCAGGAGAAATAACAGAAGACGACAGATTTGAGAGTCATCAGTATAAAAATGATACTGAAAGCCATGGGAAGAGATGAGGGCACCAAGGGACTGGGTGTAGAGAGAGGAAAGGAGAGGGCCTAGAACAGACCCTTGGGGTACACCAACTGAAAGAGGATGGCAGTAGAGGAAGACCCACCAGAACAAACACCGAAAGAGTGATTTGAGCGATAAAAAGTCAACCAAGACAAAACAGAGTCTCTAAAACTAAGAGAGAATAACGTGTCAAGGAGGAGAGAGTGTCCAACAGTATCAAAAGCAGCAGAAAGATCAAGAGGAAAGGCCTTTAGACTTAGCCAAGAACAAGTCAATGGAAACTTTGACAAGAGCTGTTTCAGTAGAATGAAGAGGTCGAAAACCAGATTGGAGGGATCAAGGAGGGCATGAGAGGAGAGAAATTCAAGGCAGCGGCACGTTCAAGAAGTTTTGAAAGGAAGGGTCAAAGGGTCGATAATTAGAGGGACCACTAGGGTCAAAAGAAGGTTTTTTTGGGTGAGAGGAGTGATCACAGCATGCTTGAAGGCTACAGGGAAGGTTGCAGTGGAGAGTAAAAGGTTGAGAATATATGAGATGGAAGGGATGACACAGGAGAGGGGAGGGGATAGGATCAGAAGAACAGGTAGTGAGTTTAGAGGAGGAAAGAAGAGGGGAAGTTTCCTCATCAGAGATTTTAGAAAAGCATGAAAGGGTGTGGGAAGTTGAGGGGAAAAGTTGATATTGCAGAGAGGGGTGGAGAAGGAACAATAAGGAATTGAAGAGTGATCTTAAGGACTGTCATGAAAATAGTCAGCTAGGGTTTGCGCAGAGAGGGAAGGAGGGATAGGAGGAGGTGGTGCCTTAAGAAGGGAATTGATAGAGAAGAGATGGTGGGGGTTAGAGGCAAGACAGTTGGTCAGGTGGATAAAATAGTTTTGCTTAGCAAGTGCAATGACAGACTGAAAAGAGATAAACATGAATTTAAAGTAAAGGAAGTCAGAAAGGGAGCAGGATTTGAGCAAAATGCATTCAGCTGAGCAGGTAGTAGAAGATAGCCAGGGATGAGATGACGTGCACCTCACAGGACGTGGAATGGGCGGAGCAAGCGTATCCAGAGTGAAGGAAAGAGTGATGTTACAGGAAATAATGGCCTCACAGTAAGGAAGGTAGAAATGGACTTGTTAGGGGGTCTATAGATAACAGCAATCCAAAGAGAAAGGTGATAGAAAAGACGGATGGAGTGGACTTCAAAGGAGGGAAAGGAATGGGACTGAGGTAGGAGGAGGGGTTGAAATTGGCAAAAGGGAGAAAATGGAAACCCAACACCACCACTGCAGCCAACGGCACGAGGGGTGTGGGAAACTTGGAAGCTGCCATGAGAGAGGGCAGCAACTGAAGCAGTGTCATCGCGAAGGAGCCATATTTCAGTAAGAGCAAGAAAATGAAAAGCATGAGAAATAAAAAGATCATGCGTTAAGGGAAATTTGTTAGAAATGGAGTGACCATTCCATAAGGCACATGTGAAGGGGAGAGGAGGGTGAAAGAGGAGGGATATGGATAAGATTGCAGCGGTGGTGAGAGAAAGATGAAGGGGGGGGGGTCAGGATTTGGATTAATGTCATCAGAAGACAGAAGAAGAAGCAGAGTGCGAGGGAGAGAGGAGGCAGCACAGCGGAAACGAGAATGAGGTTGTTTTAGTGAGGGAGGAATGAGAGGAAAGGGGAGGTAATGTTCAAGAGCTAAGGAGAAGGTGGAGGAAAAGATGGGGGTGAAAATAGGGAAGGTGGAGAGAGGGCAAGAGAGAGGAAGGGTAATGGATTGGAAGTATGAGGGAAAAAGGTTAGGGAGGATCAGAAAAAGGAAGACTGAATGATATGGGGCCATAGGAAATGGCAGAAGAAAATAATCAAACAGTGATTAATAGCAATAAGCTATTAGTCAGAGATATTAAAGAACATATAAAAGCTATATGCGAGCTATAAAAGACATAAATGACTTCAGAAAGAAAATAAAAACCCATCTTTTCAAATGTCACTATAACCAGTCATAAAAAAAAAAAAAAAAAAAAGGTGGAATCACGAAGCCAACCTGTGTAAATGTAATTATTGTAGAACTGTAAATATGTAAATATGTAAACCTAAAACTTTAAGTGTCTAACCCTGCGTGGTGTGTCTAACCTCCCATCTCTGTATATACGATCCCAATTCTCATGTCCTGATTTGACATTTCCCAAAATTTGTAATCAAACCGCTGCTGATCGCTGGAAGTAGCGGTATATAAGTGTAAACTAAATAAATAAACATTAGAATCATCAAACAATGGCTGAAAAAGTCATGAGAGCGCTAACAACCGAACACAGTCCAAATGATGAAGGATGGATCAGAGGAGCTCTCATTCAGGTGGCCATATAAAAGAAAAGATGCTGTATGGCATTAGTAATAACACTACTCAGGATAAGCGGTACACGTGCCTTTACATCCTGGATTGAAAACAGCGAAGCGTCTGCAGCCAGTTATCCAACAGCTAACGGCCAATGGCTATCCTCTCCTAGCCACCCCAGTATGACCTCAGTACAGCAAAACAACCAAACAGGCCTCCCATCATCAACATTGGGCATATTTCAAGAAAGCGTTTAATATGGTTCAGATGATACTTTCATGAAAGCCGCTCCATGTAGCAGAAAGGCAGCGCTGCAGGACAGGCAAGGCAAGTCAGGACGACAGTAGGAACCTGCTGCCCTGTGCTGGTAACGTCCCAACAATCAAGTCTCAGGCTCAGACTAGGAAGGTCAAAAGCCCAGCCAACCTCAGCGGCATCTACTTCCTGGCTAATTGTAACCTCCCTTATAAAAACCGCTCTAGCTAGCAGAAAGGCAGCCCGCAAGCCGGGCGAGGCAAGTCAGGATATACAGCAGGCTATGTAGTTGGAACCCACTGCCCTGTGCCAGTAATGTACTGGCAACCAAGTCTTCACGGGCTCCGACTGGGAGGGTCAAAAGCCCAGCCCACCACAGCAGCAGTTGCTGCCAATTTACACTTGTTCCCAGTCAAATGTTAAATGCCTGTGTGGAGCCAGGGAGTGAATGCAGAGGCTGCCAGTGGTTGCTGGAGCCAGATCAGGGATATGCAACTTTAGTTTAACAGTTACTGACCACTGCACAGCTTGGTACGCTCCTCACACAGTTCCTCCCAGCCAGATGTTAACTGCTCGTGTAGAGCCTGGAGAGTGAAAGCAGAGGCTGCTGGTGGTTGCTGGAGCTGGATCAGGAATTAGCAACTTCAGTGTAATGGTCACTGGCCACTGCAGAGCTCAGTACACTACTCTCATGGCTGTTCGCTCAACCCTCCAAAACCAGCAAAGTGTAGTCTTTTAAATCACTATCTTTTGGCAATCATGCTAGAGACGCTACTAGTGAGAGACATCTTCAATAAGAGCCCAACAGAAGCACTTTAACCCAGGTATGAGGTACTAATTATGCATGGACTGAATGGAGCTCAGGCTTTTGTGGCCATCTTGGTCAGATGAGCTTGATGGCAAGATCGGCCAGAAGGGCAGAGATTTCTCTCCTTAGCAGGTCTAGTTGCAGAGGGCTGAGAAGATACGCCATCAGGGGCATTGTGGTGGTAGCTTGGCGAAGTGCAACATGTAGCCATTCTGAACTATCTGTAGCAACTACGAGTCTGAAGTCATAAGGGGTCACCTGTGAGCAAGAAGAGTGAGCCTTTCCCCCATTGGAGGGATCCCACTCCGTGAACACTGGCAGTCAAATCCTCCCCCCCCCAGCTTTGGCTGCGGGGAAGGCTGGACCTTCTGTGGCTGATTCTCTTGATGCTGCAGGCGAGAAGCCTGTGTTTTTTTTCTTTTAGGAGGTTGAGGTCCAGGGAAGTACTTGTGCTTACGATGTTAATAGGTCTTTTTCTGGCCTCCACCTTGATACCTCCTGCAATAGGTAGTTGGTTCGGATGTACGTCTTGAGAGCCTTGTGAGGGTAATGTGCTGCTTCTCTATGACAATCTTCTCCTCCACTTGCTCCCCAAAGTTGTTCTCTCCACAGCATGGCACGTCCACGAGCTTATTCTGTACGGACTGTTCCAAGTTGGAAGACTGAAGCCAGGTGAGTCTGCAGGCTCCAATGCCCACTGCCGGCATCATGGACACTGTCTTGAAGGCACTGTAGACCACCTAGACCATGAGCTTCGAGCAGTCCTTGCTGTGGCCCACCAGGACATGATAGTGCCCTAGTTTCTCCATAGGAGTGAACTGGGACGTGTCGGTGAGATCTCGCTGGCAAGAGTGCACTTGAGCTGTGAGCATGGAGCTTTGGAAACACTGCCTCTTGAAGGAGTTCAGCGTCTGTGCCTCCCTACCCGGAGGTATTGAGGAATGAGTCTCGGAACTCTTAATCCTCTTAAGGGTGGATTCTACCACTAAGGAGTGGTGCAGAAGCTGAGGTTTCTCAAACCCAGGAGCTTTTTCTAACTCTGTACATCAAATTCGGGCCGTCCAATCATCACTCCCCCCTTCCTCTGTTGTCACCCTCGTCCTGTCCTTAGTCATGACCCGGTTAGACTATTGCAATGTCATTTATGCAGGTCTGCCTTCTTTTCAGCTTCGCCGTCTTCAATTAGTACAGAATGCCGCCGCTCGCCTCATTACTGGTTCCCCAGCTCGTTCCCATGTGTCCCCCTGCCTCCTTGCCTTGCACTGGCTTCCGGTCAGGTTCCGCTTCATCTTCAAGGTCCTCATCCTTACACACAAGGCTCTCCATTCCAGCACTCCCCAATACTTGTCGGACATCATTCACCTCCAACCCTCTCCTCGGCTTCTCCGTTCCTCTTTTGGTAACCGCCTTTTCTTCCTTCCCCCGCTCAGGCCCACTTAGAGCTCACCCGACATTCAGCTTTCTTCTTCTTAGGTCCAGCTCTCTGGAATTCACTCCCTCTATGTCTTCGCTTGGAACTTTCCTATTCCTGCTTTAAAACTCTCCTTAAAACACATCTCTTTTGTCAAGCCTTTGATCTCCCTCCTTCTGACGATGTTGCCTTGTCCTCTGGTTGTCCCCCCCACCCTCCATGATTATCCCCGCCCCTGCCCTTCCTCTTCCTCTTTCCTTTTTCTCTTTCCTTCTCCTGCCCTATTACCCCTCCTGCCCTCCTGGGCTCTTTTCCCCTTTCGATCTTTTTCTCTGCCCTTTCCTATCCTGTCGATTTTGGCGTTCTTTTCTAGCTTTGTTTCCAGTAGCCTGCTTTTTGTATTGTACACCGCCCTGATGCTTCGGCCTGGGCGGTTCATCAAATTGTGCAAATAAAGATAAAGATAAATTCAGTCTCCTACTGATTGGTAGCACAATGAGGGGGTTCTCACAAATTCTCATTTGTAGCCTCTATAGGATGCGGTGCACTGACACCATCACCATTTACTTAGGGATTGAGGAGTACTGGAGGAGCTCCAACTCCTCTGCCCTTTGCTTATCCTCCGTCTCCATATTCCTCACGAAATTCTGGAAAGACATGTCCGCCGAAGGAGATTTCCATAGTTTCTGTGATGGGAAGGGGTCAGAAAAGAGCTCAGGGAACCTGCCCTCTGACAAGTTCTCCAATTCCACATCAGTCACCCAGTCATCAGACACTGAGAGGAAATCAAAGTATCTCCGAGTCTCTGCCCAGAGCTCCGTTTTGCTTCATGGGGAGTGTGAGCCTCTATGGGATCGATGATACATCGAGGGCTTCCGGGGTTTTTCTGGGGCATTGAAACCCGAGACACTCGAGAGGAAGATGGCCCCACCAGGAATCGGTATCGGATCTCCTCGATGCACCAATATTGATGCTTCCGAGGGCAGAGCATGTGTCTCGAGGATTGGCTGCATGATGCTTGATGATGCTGTGGGCACAGAAGCACCCAGCCAGTTGCTTCTCTAGCAATGACATGATGTGGACCTTGAGTGCTTGCAGGAGGTGCTTTCCTAGAGGACTGCAGATTCTGAAGGACCTGGGGCCTAAGCAGCTTCAACTGATGTTTCCATCACCAGTGCGGGGGTGTCGGCAGTATGGCTTTGTTGTTGGAAGACGGTTGATGCCCCTCCAATACTCCGGAGGTTGAGCGGTCTTCTCTCTGGGGCACCATGGTGGGGCGCTTGCGCCCATTGCTTTTGACGCTGTGCTTGGATGGGCTTCGAGGTCCCTGGTTCTTCGCTCGGTGTTTGGACAGATCCCCCTTCGATGCTGACGGAGACAAGACCGAATTTTCATTGACTCCAGGCGAAGACCAACTGATGGCTGATGCTCCGGGGTACTGTGGGTGCTTGGCTCCGATTGAGCTTGAGAACTTCTCAATGTCGGTGCACCATTGGTGGATCCCTGGGAAGCCACTGTGACTGATGCTGGTGCTGTAGATGCTGAATCAAACCTCTGCCAAAGAAGGCTCCCTCTGTTTCTCCAAACTCTTCAGGCCTCTCCTCTCCTTGTCATCTGCAAACATATATTATAAGAGGGCTGGTGATTTGGACCCTGGCGCTGGAGGCACCAACTGTTCTGGCCAGTGACAGAGATGGTCCTGGCACACTTGGTGCATTTCTTAAACCTGCGGGCCGGTTTTAGGGACATGTCGGGGAAGACGGCTGTGGCTAGATCAAATGGCTCAATGGTGACAACAGGCTTGACCGGGCGACAGGAAAGAACCCATATTTTCAGGAGACGGAGAAAAATGAAATATTTTATTGAAAATGCCGTAATTGAAGGAACCGCCACAGAACCACGATGGCAGGCACTAACAATGGGATGCTGGTTAGGAAGGTCCCCGAAGAGGAAGAAAAATGTTTACCGGCGGAGGACGAAAAAGTGGGGCTCTGCAGAAAAATGAAGCCTGGAGAAGATGGTGCGCAGTGGCAGGAGGAAAGGGAGGCATGCAGGCATTGTGAAGCCTCCCAAAAGCTTCCAATAGAAGCTGGGAAGCGTTCCGGCATAGGGCTGTCAGACATCACCCATACATGAGGACTTACTTCCTTATTGTCCACAGGGAACTTAAAAAAATTATCAAAGGAAAATGTTTTTGGGGCATATTTCTTTAATGAAGATTCTGTGATAAAGATTGTTTGCATATTAAGATCTAGGGGTAAGATATACCTAAGTAAAATATCACCATATTGATTTCTTATCTTATCAGTTAATGCCCTTTCCTTGAGTCCTGCTAGAGCAGTCCAGACAAGTGGGTTGTGTTCCCCTACCAGCTGACTGGTGGAGACAAAGAACCAATGAAAAGCCCAGGTTTCAATGACATCACTCCCATGCCTCTATTCGCCTCAGCCACCAGAGGTCCCTTCAGTATTTGTCCCAAAGCCTGAGGGAGAAACAGCAAGCCTCACACCACCTCAACCACGGGCAACAATGAGTGATCAACAGTAGAGAACTATGTACAAGAAAGCATAAAATAGAAGGTTGACAGTAGATGATGAACCTGCAGAACCAAGCATAAAAATAAGAGTGAATCCTAGGATAAGAACAGAGCAATACAGGTCCAGAGGCAGGCACTGGATTGGTCTAAGAGAACTCAAGGAAAGGTCATTAACTGGTAAGTAAAATGTCATCTTCCATATCGTCCTTCTAGAGCAGTCCAGAAAAGTGGGATGTACCAAAGCTACAACTCTACTAGGCGGGAAGACACAGCTGCTCGCAAAACCTTTGAGCCAAAGGCCATGTCTGCCCTCGCATGCACATCCAAGCAGTAATGCTCGACAAAAGTGGAAAGTGATACCCACATTGCTGCCCAACAAATGTCTGCAGGGGCTACTGAGCTCCACTCCGCCCATGAAGACTCCTGCACAGGTAGAATGGGTGTGCAAACCTAGCTGGTTCTGTAATGGATACACCGAGGCAAAGTCCTCCTTAATCTAGTACCCCAAAGTCGACTTAGCCGCTGTGTCACTCTTGCATGGGCCAGCAGATAGCACAAGATGATGGATGAACTTAAGAAAGGAATTCGTAATCTCCAAGTACTGGAGAAGCACCCTCCAGACAACCATAAGGCGAAGATCCTTATCCTTCCCCCCACATTATTCCTTAGAGAAGGAGGGCAGGTGTACCACCTGGTTCATGTGAAAGGGAGAAAGTGCCTTAGGCAAGAAGGAAGGCACAGGCTGAATGAAAATGGCCTCCATGAAAAAGACAACTAAGGATCTCAGGAAGACTAAGCATGCAGTCCATCTTGTGGAACAAATCGCAATCAAGAAGTCTATCTTGAGCGTCAAATTCTTTAAAGTAGTGTGCCGCAATGGCACAAAGGGCGCCACCATCAGGGCCGTGAGCACCAGACACAGATCCCAGAAAGGGATCTCAGACCGGAGAAGAGCATGCACACACTGAACCAGGTGCAAGACTAAAGACATACCAGCCACTGGATCTCGGAAACGGGCCAAAGCTACTTCTTGAACATTCAGGGAGCTTAGGGAAAGGTCATGCTCCAGGCCATCCTATAAATAGGCATCAGAGATGGCAGCTTAGCTGCCTTAGGAGCCAACTGTTGAGTGCCACACCATTGCTCAAAAGAGGCATCAGATCCACACGTATGCTAGCTTGGTAAACCTCCTCCAGGCTCCAAGCGCAGTGGAGACCACCGCTGGAGAGTAGCCCTTATGTACTAGCCATCTCCTTTCAAAAGCCAAAAAGTCAAAAGCCAGAAGGGGACTGGGATCTCCAGGATGATTGGTCCTTGCCACAACAGGCCCCGAGATGGAGGCAACCGAAGAGGAGGCAACCGAAGAGGAGGCAACTGCAGAAGCTTCATCAGGTCTCTGAACCACACTCTCCTCAGCCAATCTGGTACCACTAGAACAATCCTGAATGGGTGGTGTTCTATATGCTGAATCACATGCCCCACTAGGGGCCATGGCGGAAAAACATACAGCTGGTGCCGACTTAGCCAAGGCTGGGTCAGGGCGTCGATGCCCTCTAACCCTGTCTCCATGTGGCAACTGAAGAAGTGGCAAACTCTGGCACTGGAGCGGCGCAGAATCAACTGAAATGCCTCCTGACTCAACTCCCACTCACCAGGATCCAGAATGTCAGCTGAGCAAGTCTGCTTCCACATTGTCCACTCCGGCAATGTGCTGAGCCAACAAGGCTAGGAAGTTCTTCTCCGGTCATGCAAACAGGGGAGCCATCTCCAGAGATACCCTGGCACTCCTCGTGCTGCCTTGCCAATTGACAAGCTACTGCCGTGGCATTGTCTAAAAACACTCGAACTGCCTGGCCCTTGACTGGAGGCCAGAAATGCAGAAGAGCCAACATGATGGCCCTCATCTTGAGGCTGTTGATGGACCAAACCGTTTCCCTGCAGTTCCAGCAGCCCTAGGCCCTATGGTCTTGGCAATGGGCTCCCTAGCCCGAGAGGCTGGCATCCATCATCAGGAGGATTCAGGAGAAATCATCCAGTGATACACTCTTCCTCAGATGACGGGGCTGCGCTGCCACCATCGCAAGCTAAACTTCATCATCAACGAGAGCGGGAGCCTGCGCTCGAACTCCTGAGAACTCAGGGATCACAGAGTCAACAAGGACCGCTGCATACAGAACAGTGCCAGGCAATCCAACAGACACTGACATTCTCCTCTGGTAGGAAAACTCTGCCCACATGAGCACCGAAAAGTGTTCACAGAAACTCCAGGGACTGGAAAGACCAAATTGGTTCTTCCCTGATTGATCACCCAGCCAAGGCTTTCTAAAAAGGACACAGATCCCTTTGCACCGTGGCTGCCACCACTATGACCTGGAAGAACATTTTTGGGACAGTGGAAGCTTGAAAGGGGGATCAACAAACTGACAGTGATAGCCAAGTATGGCAACACGCAGATACTTTGCTGATCCGCCCAGACTGGGATATGAAAACACACTTTGTCAAAATCCAGAGAAGCCAAGAACTCCCCTCAATGCACTGCCTGAATCATGGAGCGCAAGAACTCCATCCAGAAGTGCAGGATGCGCAAGTGCTTGTTGACCCCCTTGAGGTCCAAAGTGGGGAACCATCCTTTCGAGCACCATGAAATGAATGGAGTATCTGCCCTAGCCCCACTCGTTTGGCGGGAAGGGCATCGTAGCCTTTAGGTGCAGCAACCTGTCCAAGATGATCTGCACAGAAGCACTTTGATCGCAGTCCCACAAGGGGAGATGATGAAGGCATCCGGAATCGGCTCTTTGCATTCCAGACATAGCCAAACTGAATGGTATCTAGCATCCGTGATCTTTTGTAACCCGGGCCCATTCCTGAAGAAAAGCTTGCCTCCAACTGGAGAAAATATGGAATGGGCCCCAAAACCTTCACAGCAGAGCCCGGGAGGGTCTTCCTCTGGAAAGGGCCCATGTGCTTCATGAAAAGACTGAGAATGAAACCGAAGACTAGAAGCAGAGGGAAAGAAAGGTTCTCCAGGTCGGTAATTATGAGAGTCCTGAGGCCCCCGGGAATCCGACCAGTGCACCTTCGGTGGATGGGCAGAGACTGACAAGAAGGGACACCAGCCTGCTTCACAGACCCCTTGGAACAGTCTTCCGAAAGGCCGTAGATTTTGTCTCGTCAGGTCCTTTCACCAACTTCTCCAAATTTATTTTATTTATTTATTTGGAAACTTTTATATACCGCCCCTTCCAGAGATCAGGGGCGGTTTACATAAAACAAAGGAACCGTACATTGAACATTTTGAAACATTATAACTATTTACAAAAACAGCTGAAGGAAGTAACTATTTACAACTTGCATCATAACTTTTACAATAAAACAGTTGAACGAAGTAACTATTTACAACTTGTGTCATAACCTTGGGGCTCAGTTTGGACAGAGGTATATACTTTTGAATGAGGTGAAACAATGTTTGTCAGTGATTCAAGGGGGTAAGACAGAGTATGTAAATAGGAAATTAGGTAGGGTGGTCAGCTTGTGCTAGAGGGGCTTGATCCGAACAATGTAAGTTATAATAATGCTGAGTGAATAAGTATGTTTTTAGTTCCTTTCGGAACGTTTGGAGGTCTTTAATTTCCCTTAACTGGACTGGAAAATTATTCCATTGAATAGGTGCGACATAGGAAAAAGCACTGTTGCTTGTTATTTGTTTTGTTTTTTTTGTATTGAATCCGGTACTAAAATGGTATTGATGTTCCTTCTTCTCATTCTGTTTTCAGGGGGGCTCTGAATCAATGTAGATAGATAAGATGGTGCAATCTTGTTAATTAACTTGAATGTAGTCACTATGGATTTATATTGGATCCTGCTGGCAACAGGAAGCCAATGGAGAGTGTAAAGAATGAAAGAAATGTGGTCAGACAGCCTGGCTTTGGAAATTATTCGGGCGGTAACATTCTGAACCATTTGTAGTATGTTTAGGTTCTTCTTAGTTATGCCTTGGAGTATCCCGTTGCAATAGTCCAGGTGAGGTGGTGTTAGAGCTTGGGCAACGGTTCTGAATCATCCCTGTCTATATGAGCTCCAAATAGAAGTTTCCCTTTAAAAAAAATCAGTTGGGCCAACCAGACTTTGGAAGCTGTGTCCATTGCCCAGTGCTGGAGCCAAATCCAATGCCGTGACAGAGTCATCAGGGCACCATCTGTGGCTGTCAAACGTACCAGGCCATACATGTGTCAGAAGACGAAAGCATACTCCAAAAGAGGGGTAGTATCATCTGGCGGAAGAGACCAAATCCACTGGAGTAGGGCTCAAGACGTCAGGCTTGTACATACCACCAGCTGCAGAATAGCCGCCACATGGCGAAACTGGCTCCTCAACCATGAATCCACCATGAAAACCCTTTATTGGCCGATCTGCCTTCCACAGGAATGGTGGTCCGTCTGGTAACAGTTGTGACCTGTGCATCCACCTTGGGAATGCCAAACCATTCAACGTACTCCTCCTCTGGGAGAGGGGAGATCTTCTTACACACCCTTAAACCTTTAGGCAGGAAACTGGGAGAATCCCACTCCAACCGGATCATATCCTTGATCACATTTGGAAAAACTGGAAGACAGTAGTGGACTTTTGCACCCCTTGAAGGAGAGGGCTTACCTTCAGCTCCTGCTCTGTGCCAGAAACATCTGTCACGTTCAAGGCAGATGAGACCCTGGCAATCAACGCCAGCAGCTCCTCCTTCCAGAATAGGCGGATCACACCGGCCTTCTCACAGTCTTCTAAAGGCGAGAGTACTTGTACATAAGAACGTAAGATATGCCATACTGGGTCAGACCAAGGTCCATCAAGCCCAGTGTTCTGTTTCCAACAGTGGCCAATCTAGGTCATACGTACCTAGCAGTTTCCCCCCAAAAGACACAGGTTCCACAATGCCTGTACTGGGTTAAGCATTGATATCCTGGGTCCCTTCTTAATAATGGTTTATGGACCTTTCCTCCAGGAACCTGTCCAAACCTTTTTTTAAACCCAGCTACACTAACAGCCTTTACTACATCCTCTGGTAACAAATTCCAGAGTTTGATTACACGTTGAGTGAAAAAATATTTTCTTTTATTAGTCTTAAATAGTTTACCCTGTAGCTTCATTGCATGTCCCCTAGTCTTTCTACAGTATATTCTGATAACGTAAACAATCGATCTACGTTTACCCATTCCACTCCATTCATTAATTTATAGACTTCTATCATATCTCCCCTCAGCCGTCTCTTTTCCAGGTTAAAGAGCTCTAACCTTTTTAGCCTTTCTTCATAGGAGTATCCTTCCATCCCCTTTACCATTTTGGTGGCTCTTCTCTGAACCTTTTCTAATTCTGCTATATCCTTTTTAAGATACAGCAACCAGAATTGCACACAATATTCAAGGTGCGATCTCACCATGGAACGATATAGAGGCATTATAATATCTTTTGTTTTATTTTCCATTCCTTTCCTTATGATACCTAGCATTCTATTTGCTCTCTTGGCCACTGCTGCACACTGGGCCGAGGGTTTTAACATTAATCCAATCAAAAAAGTAATATTGTTCAAATTCACCGTTGTAAGGGTCAAGAACAACAAAAGAGGTCTCAGTATAAAAGAACACTGCTGTATTAAAGTTCACACCTATTCACAGCAATCGTGTTGTATCACATCAATGACCTCAAGAAAAACAGTTGTAAGAAGAAACTCCAGTCCTTATAAAATAGTAATGAAAAAGAAATAAATAGTAATAAATACTCAGCTTCAAAAAGGACTGACTCTTCCAATTAGAATATGATCCCAACGCACAGCCCCGGTACCAGTCGGACGTTTCAGAACGATTTCTTCAGGGGACCGTTAAAATACTACAACAAAACAAAACAATAAGCCTCCACCCTCACTAAAAAATTATCATTATCACAAACCATAACAAACTATCAAAGAACACTTACCAAACATGCTGCCCACGTTTCACACTAGCCGGTGCAACTTGCGCTCAGCTCTGAACTCAACTAGCCTCAATTCTCAACAAAACGCCGCGCATGCGGACAGTGTGATGCCGACTCCATTTTTAAATCCCAAGAGGCCCACAATGCGCAGCTGCTAGAACTCAGCTATACTTACGTAGAAACTCTAATATCGCAAGACATTGCAACCAAAAAATCCTACCATCGTACCAAACCTCAACTTTCACTCTCAACAACAACCTACATACACGCGAACCATTCTATCTGACTGTTTAAACCACTCGGAGCTAAAATATTCAGTCGAAAAATAAGTCTTTGTTCTCTCTTAATCAGGACCCGATCCAATGTCTTCCCTTGACTGCCATAGTGAACTTGCTCCAAGCATACACATCGTAACTGATCAAAAGTGTGTTTCTTCTCCAAATTATGAGAGACCATCGGAGCCTCCAAACATCTCCGGTTCAGACGGCTTCGATGTTCCCGCATTCGGGTCCGAAACGAGTGGATAGTTTTGCCTATATAACAGAGGCCACACGGACATAAAACCGCATAAACTACATTATTAGAGGCACAAGTAGTCTGACATTTCAGCCGAATCGAGACCCCCCGATAAGTGAAGACATCCACACTCAAAGTTATCTCACAGATGTCACAAGAGCCACAGCTAGAATGACCCCCCTCCCGGGGAGCCAACAACCCCTCCTCGGTAGAAGGCAAAATCGCCGGGCTAAGCATATCTTTCAGATTGGCAGCCCTCTGCCATACACACCGCACTGTCTTATCACCCAACCCTGGCACTGTAGCCAACACATTGCTGTGCTTACAGAGAATCTTTTGAAGATCAACACTCAAGGGAGAATATTTAGTAATAAAATTAACATGAGTGTCCCCAAGACCCTTCCGTTCCCGAGAAGATTCAACACGCAACAAAGCAGTTCGATGGTTAAACAGAGCCCTAGAATACGCTTGCCTAACTACAGATTGAGGGTAGCCCCGTTGGAGGAAACTAGTTTGTAAAACCTGTGACCTCCGTTTGAAATCTATCCTATCTGAACAGTTCCGTCTAAAACGTAAGAATTGAGAAAAAGAAAGCCCTGTCTTTAACCGCGGAGGATGCAAACTATCAAATTGAAGAAACGTAACTCTATCGGTGGGTTTTTTGAAAACAGTTGTAGCCCAACCATGAGAAATCCGCATTATTCAGACATCAAGATAATTAAGAGTATCTGGATGATAAACCGACGTAAATCGAATATGAACGTCACAGGTGTTAACCCATGTCAAAAACTCTTCCAAAGCTGCAACAGTACCCTTCCACAAAAGAAAAATATCGTCGATGTACCGTTTCCACACCAAAATGTGGGAAGAATACACAGACGAAACTATCCATTTCTGCTCAAAAAGCCCCATATAGAAATTTGCGATAGACATGGCGCATGTAGCGCCCATGGCAACCCCTGACTTTTGTTGATATAAGAGCCCCTGAAACACAAAATAGTTGTTAAAAATCGCTAACCGAACCAAATCAAGCAGAAAATCCCTCTTCAATGCCGACACATCATCACGCTGACATAACACCTGCTCTACTACCGCTACAGCTGCTTCTTGCGGAATATTAGTATACAGGGAGACCACATCTAATGCGACCAACAAAACATCTGGTTGGCTTGCCAAAGCATGCGTCTCCTCTAAGATATTCAAAAAATGCGTAGTGTCCCTCAAAAAAGAGGGAACTGTGACCAGCAAAGGACGCAAATAAGAATCCACAAAGACCGAAAGTGGCTCCAAAACACTACCACGGGTAGACACTATAGGACGACCCGGGGGCTTTAGTAGGTCTTTGTGGATTTTTGGGACCATATACAGCTTGGCCGTACTTGGAGCTGTCATATTCAAAAACCGAAACTCTTGTTTCGTAATTAAGTGATTCTGCAACGCTGATGAAGTGAGACGGTGGATTGTACTCTGCAGCTCCGGAAAAGGGTCCAACTGTAAACAAGAATAAACAGTAGAATCCTGTAACTGAGACAGTGCCTCCCCAATATAATCCTCCCTAGCTAACACAACTATTGCCCCCCCCTTGTCAGCTCTCCTTATGACAATGTCTGAACGAGCTCTTAAAGCCCGCAGAGCTTTATGTTCATCCTGAGTGAGGGCAGTACATTGTAATTTACGAGTGCGTTCAAGACTTTGAACGTCCTGTAACACTAACTGCCTAAACACTTCTAATGCCGGAGGAGGGAAACCAGGGGGGGACCAGGTCGATTTTATTGGTAGGCTTATCTTACCAAAACCTTGATCACCAGAAAGTGATAAAGCATGGTCAGATTTAGTAGTAGAAGCCCCTGCAAAATAGTTTTTCAACCATAACTTCCTAATCAGAGCTTCCAAGTCAATTCTAAATTGAAAGGAATCAAAACTGCTATAAGGCACAAAAGATAAGCCTTTATTTAATAGGGTTATCTCTGAAGCAGAAAGTTCTTTCCCCGAAATGTTCACCACCAGGTCACTACCCGGAAGCCCACACAGACCCTCTGTCACTTTTTCTTTGGCACAGAACATTCGCGCTGCTTCAACCGGTCGGACTCTTTTTTCTTTTTTTTGCCATTGAGATCTCCCTCTGAAAAATCCACACTCTCTTTTGAAGAACGGGCCGAATCAGTGGAAGCTGTGTCATCCAATGTTCCCTCAAAATTAACTCGTTTTACAGACTTCTTCAATTTTCGTTTGCTATTCATCCAGGGGTAAATGTGGCCAACCGTATAGTCCATGTGATCTCGCTTGAGTTTCTTCAATTTAGTCGCCATGACCTCTTGATGGAAGGTCTCTAGCTGCTTTTTAATATCTTCCATTTTCAAGGAAAAAACTCCCTCCATTTCCAACGAGTGTAGACTAGCTTCCATCAAAGACAACTCCTCCACCACTTTTTCCAAATCTTTCTTGGCCGTATCCACTATGAGAACCATAAGGTCCAAAGAGCACTTATTCAAGATCTTGTTCCACTGCTCCACAAATTCTACTTCCATAATGGGCTTTCTAGGTTCTTTGTAAACTCGCAAGCCCCTCGGTATCTGTTGGTGATTTATATATTCGATTAGAGAAAAACGATGCAACTCAAGCCTTTCTTTTTTCTTCTGCAACTTAAGGAACGCATCCCACGTCACATCATGGGAAGAATCCAGCTGGATATCCAACTGAGTGAAAGGAGTCTTCTCTTTAGCCAGACTGATGATATGGTCATGGGAAAAACTGAGGATGTCCTTCCATCCCTCCGGACCAGCCATTATTGTGTATCCACAAAAAAGTCAATTGGTCACTATACTCAAGAACGATTCAGCAATAATCCAATCAAAAAAGTAATATCGTTCAAATTCACCGTTGTAAGGGTCAAGAACAACAAAAGAGGTCTCAGTATAATACAGCAGTGTTCTTTTATACTGAGACCTCTTTTGTTGTTCTTGACCCTTACAATGGTGAATTTGAACGATATTACTTTTTTGATTGGATTATTGCTGAATCGTTCTTGAGTATAGTGACCAATTGACATTTTTGAGGGTTTTAACATGTTATCCACAATGACGCCTAAATCTTTTTCCTGGGTGGTGGTTCCTAATGTAGAACCTTGCATCGTGCAACCATAGTTTGGGTTGTTCTTCCCTAAGTGCATAACTTTGCACTTGTCCACATTAAATTTCATCTGCCATTTTGATGCCCAGTCTTCCAATTTATCAAGATCCTCTTGCAATTTTCCACAATCCTCATGGGTTTTAACAGCTTTAAATAGATGTGTGTCATCTGCAAATTTGATAATCTCACTCGTTATTCCCTTTATCAATATGTTAAAAAGCAGCGGACCCAGCACAGATCCCTGGGGTACACCACTATTCACCTTTCTCCACTGGGAAAATTGGCCATTTAGCCCTACCCTCTGCTTTCTATCTTTTAACCAGTTCCTGATCCACAATAGTACACTGCCTCCTATCCCATGACTCTAGTTTTGCCAAAAGTCTCTGATGAGGGACCTTGTCAAAGGCTTTATGAAAGTCCAGATACACTATATAAACCGACTCACCTTTGTCCACCTGTTTATTCACACCTTCAAAAAAACATAACAGATTAGTAAGACAAGATCTTCCCTGTCTAAAGCCATGTTGGCTGTCTTCCATTAGACCATGACTATCTACATGCTGATTAATTTTGTTCTTTATGGTGGTTTCTACCATTTTTCCCAGTACTGACGTCAGGCTCACCGGTCTGTAGTTTCCCGGATCACCCCCGGAACCCTTTTTAAAAATTGACGTTACATTGGCGATCCTCCAATCTTCAGGTATTACAGATGATTTTAATGAAAGTTCAGTTTACTAATAGCAGGTCTGCAATCTCATATTTCAGTTCTTTCAACACCCTTGGATGTATACCATATGGCCCAGGTAATTTGCTACTCTTCAGTTTTTCTAATAGTTGTAATACATCTTCCCAATATATCGATATTTCCTTCAATTCTTGCGCACCTTTAAATACCACTTCAGTCATGGGTAACATCCCTACATCTTCCTCAGTAAAGACCGAAGCAAAGAATTCATTCAGTCTCTCTGCTATCGCCTTGTTGCCTCTTAGTGCCCTTTTAACCCCTCTATTATCTAATGGACTAACTGACTCTCTCACAGTTTTTTTTTGCTACGAATGTACTTGAAAAAGTCTTTATTTCGCGTTGTACATCCATGTCAGAGCCTAATACCGAGCCATCTGAATCCAAGTCACAGTCAAAATCTCGGATAGCTCTCAGCTGTTCCCCATTTCCAGGGGGCGCCCCATGCCAGGGACACTTAGTCAAAGGCAATTGAACAGGGCTTCCACTCTGTGCCCCCCACATGAGACTGCGCCCAGGGGCGCCCAGAGGCAGAGGGGTCTGAATTTCCAGGCCTGCTGCAAAGCGTAGTTACTCACCTGTAACAGGTGTTCTCCAGGAACAGCAGGAATCAGTCCTCACATATGGGTGACGTCGGCGCCGACGGAGCCCTCGCGGAGCAATTTTTCCCCAGCTTTCAAAGAAAGCCTTTGGGAATTGCAGCGCGCATGCGCGGTCCCCTTCCCGCCCAAGGGTGCCATCTTAGCCAGTCAGATGACATAGCTAAAAGACAGCATAAAAATTTGCAAAAAAACTAAAGCAGATAATTGCAACTCCAAGGGGAGGAGGGAGGATTGTGAGGACTGATTCCTGCTGCTCCTGGAGAACACCTGTTACAGGTGAGTAACTACGCTTTCTCCAGGACCAAGCAGGAAGTCAGTCCTCACATATGGGACTCCCAAGCTTAAGGCTACCGGAGACCCTAAGCACAAAATTAGCTCCCTCTAGCTCAGCAGTACAGAAGGAAGGAATCTTCGCTGAATTATTACCCACCGGTAGCCCCCATCCGGGATGGAGGGTAGGAGTTGCTCAAACCTCGAAGAGATTTCGGAGGACTGCCTGTCCGAAAGCACTGTCCCTGTGGGACTCCCTCTCGAGCCAGTAATGGACCGCAAAAGTCTGGCTCGAAGACCAAGTAGCGGCCCGGCAGATGTCTGCCAATGGAACAGAGCGGAGGTAAGCCACTGACGTAGCCTTCGCCCGAACACAATGAGCCGTGACTCGACTTTCTAAGGAGAGTCCGGCTGCCCCATAAGCCCAAGCGATACAGTCAGCAACCCAGATGGACAGAGTACGCTTGGAGACCGGGAGCCCCAATTTATTGGGGTCAAAAGATACAAAAAGCTGAGCAGCTTTACGGTGCTCCCGCGTACGGTCAAGGTAGAAGTTCAATGCCCTTCTACAGTCCAGGGTATGCAGGACCATTTCAGCTCGGCTGGAGTGTGGCCTGGGAAAGAAGGTCGGAAGTACCACCTCCTGATTGATGTGAAAAGGGGAGACCACTTTTGGAAGAAATTTAGGGTGAGTCCGTAGGACTACCCGATTTTTGTAGAACCGAGTGTAAGGGGGATCAGACACGAGGGCCTGCAATTCACTTACGCGTCTAGCGGAAGTGAGGGCTATCAGGAATAAGGTTTTCAAAGAAAGAAAACGTAGAGAACAGGTAGCCATAGGTTCAAAAGGCGGACAGGTGATCCGCTGTAAAACCACATTCAGATCCCAGTCAGGTGCTGGCGGGCGCAGAGGTGGTTTAAGTAGAAGGAGACCTCGGAGAAACCTCGCCACGAGAGGGTCGCTGGAAAGAGGTCTGCCGTCCACCGGCACATGATGTGCTGAGAGAGCACTGAGGTGAACTTTGACGGAGTTGGACTTAAGTCCCAGATTAGAGAGGTAGAGCAAGTACTGCAAGATCACCGACACCGAGCAGGAGAAGGGATCCTGAGACTGCTGGGCACACCAAGCGGAAAAGCGACGCCATTTAAGGGCGTAGCATTTGCGGGTAGAAGGTCGCCGGGAAGCTAGGACGACCTCTTCCACCTCTGCCGGCAATAGAAGGGGAGCAAGGACTACCCTTTCAGCAGCCAGGCCATCAGATGTAGAGATCTGAGGTTGGGGTGTAGCAGGGACCCCTGATCCTGTGTTAGGAGATCTGGTTGAAACCCCAGAGGGAACGGATCCTCCACCGCTAATTGCAGCAGGAGTGGAAACCACGGCTGTCTGGGCCAGCGAGGAGCTATCAGGATCATGGAAGCTTTGTCTCGGAGAACCTTGAAAAGAGTTCGGGAGACTAGCGGTATGGGAGGAAAGGCATACAGAAGGCTTTTCGACCATGAGAGCAGAAAAGCATCCGCCGCTACTCGAAGGGGATGCGGCTGCCGAGAGCAAAAGCGAGGAAGTTGCCGGTTGAGAGGACTGGCAAAGAGATCCATCGTGGGGAGGCCCCACTTCAGAAAAAGTTTCTGAACCACCAAGGGATCCAGGCGCCACTCGTGCGGCTGGAGGATTCTGCTGAGTTTGTCCGCCAGGCAATTTTCTTGGCCTGGGAGATAAACTGCCTTGAGAAGAATGCCGTGGCTGATGGCCCAAGAGCAGAGCCTCTGTGCTTCTCGACAGAGAAGGAAGGAGCCCGTGCCTCCCTGTTTGTTCAAGTAGAACATGGCAACTTGATTGTCCGTCTGGACAAGGACGGACTGGTGAGAAGTCAGGTGGGAGAAAGCCTTGAGAGCCAGACGGATTGCTCTGAGCTCCAGGAAGTTGATCTGCTGCGCAGACTCCCACGTGGTCCAGAGACCTTGAGTACATGCCCCTTGGCAATGCGCTCCCCATCCTAGGAGAGAAGCATCGGTCGTCAGCACTTGAGCCGGCGGAGGAGACTGAAAAGGCATTCCGAGCACCAGGTTCGGCCGATGAAGCCACCACTGTAGAGAAGAGGCCAGCGGGCCGGAGATGCGCACTAAGTCGGCTAGGCCGCCCGTGACCTGTTGCCACTGCTTGCGAAGGCACCACTGAGCAGGCCGCATATTCAGGCGGGCATTGGGGGTCACGTGGACGGTGGAAGCCATATGGCCGAGTAGTCTCAGGAAGCGCCTGGCGGAGACCAGGGACTGGCTGCGAAAGCGGCCGGCTAGGTCCATGAGCCGTTGAGCCCTGTCGAGAGGCAGGAAAGCTCGTGCCTGAAGAGTGTGCAATCTTGCGCCGATGAACTCGAGATCTTGCGAGGGGAGCAAAGTGGACTTTGCGAAGTTTATGACAAAGCCCAAGTACTGCAGAAGAGTCACAGTGCGGTGTGTGGCTTTTGTGACTTCTGGAGAGGACGATGCTCTGATGAGCCAGTCGTCTAGGTACGGAAAGACATAGAGGCCGTGAAGCCGGAGATAAGCCGCCACCACCGCGAGACATTTTGTGAAGACTCGTGGTGCGGAGGATAGGCCAAAGGGCAGTACTCTGTACTGGTAATGATTTCCTGCCACCACAAACCTTAGGTATTGGCGGTGGCTTGGGTGGATGAGGATGTGCGTGTAGGCATCCTTTAGATCCAAGGAGCATAGCCAATCTCCCTGCTGGAGGTAGGGCAGAAGGATTCCAAGGGTAAGCATCTTGAACTTCTCCCTGACGAGGAACTTGTTGAGGTTGCGCAAGTCCAGGATGGGTCTGAGGCCTCCTGTTCTTTTTGGTATTAGGAAATACCTGGCATAGAAGCCTTGACCCCTCAGGTGGTGGGGCACCGTTTCCACAGCCTGTTCCTGAAGAAGACTTGCTAACTCCTGAAGGAGTAAGTCCCTGTGCAGAGGGAGTCGTGGAGGTTCTCCCGGGAAATAGGAGGGAGGGACCTGGTGGAAGTGGAGAAGATAGCCTTCTCTCACCACCTGAAGCACCCAGGCATCTGAGGTGATGTTGGACCACCTGTGGGCAAAGTGAACCAGCCGGCCTCCTGTGCTGGGAGGAACCAGCTGAGGGGGAGAGGCTATGCTGATGAAGTCAAAAACCCCCACCCTGCTGAGCAGGGGCCGGTGGTGCAGGCTTGGGGGCTTGCTGCCTACGGGACCCGTTACCCCGTCCCTTGGCCTGCTGACCCTGTTGGGGAGCTGCGGAGGCCTGATATTGAGGGTAGTGTTTATAGGCAGCCGCCTTTCTCGGGTAAAAGGACTTCTTTCCCGAGCCCTTCTTCTTCTGGGAAGGGGCGGAGGTCTTCCTAGAAAGCCTAGTTCTGGTGAGAGTCTCCGTCTCGATTTGTGCAGCCTTTTCAGCCATGGGCTTGCCAAAGAGGTTCTCACCTCGGCAGGGGACATCGACCAACTTGTCCTGCACCCAGGGTTCAAGGTCAGACGACTGAAGCCAAGCCTGTCGGCGGGCACCGATGCCGGCTGCGGCCACCCGTGCCGATGCTTCAAAGCCATCATAGGCTGCTCGAGACATGAATTTGGAGCATTCCCGAATACCAGTTGTCAAGGCTAGGAACCTCCGCAAAGGTTCCTCGGACAGCCCAGCGGAGAATCCGGCTATCTCTTTAGCCAGGTCTCTGAGATACATGCCCATGTAGAGCTGGTAGGTCTGGACCCGACAAGCAAGCATAGAGCCCTGGAAACACTTCTTACCTAGGCCATCCAGGTTGCGGGCCTCCCTGCCAGGAGGCACCGAGGAGTGCATCTTCTGGCTCTTAAGCCTATGCATGGCCGATTCCACCACCATGGAATGGTGAGGTAGCTGTGCTTTTTGGAAGCCAGGGCTCTTGCGGACTCGATAAATGGAATCGACCCGCTTGCTTAATACCGGCGACGATGCCGGACTCTCCCACATGCGGAAGAGTAGTCGTTCCAGCATGGGAGGAACCGGTACAGTAAAGTGCTCCCTGGCGGGAGAGTCATACTGAAGGGCATCGAGCTCTTCGGCTCGGGGCTCCTCCTCGGGATCCGCAGGGAAGGCCAAAGCCTTGGCCATATCCCTGACAAAGTCCGAGAACCGGGCGTCCTCCGGAGGGGACTGTTTCCGAGGTTCGGACTCAGGCGAGTCCGAGGGGACACACCGAGTCCGAAATGAATCAGGTGACTCTTCCTCTTCAGACTCCCAGGCCGACTCCGAGGAGGAATCGGTGGGGTCGGTCCGGGCGGGCGGAGGTGTCGGCCGCCCCGACGCCGAGGGAGTCGGCGTCGACGACCTCGGTCCCGAACGGGAGGCCGAGGGTGACCTCGACCGAGGATCGACTCGAGCCCGCATGGACTCGAGGATCGGCTCGGTCTCCGGGGTCGACTTAGACGTCGACGTCCCGGCGGTCGGGGCAGAGGCGCCAGCGAGGCTAGCGATCAGTGCCCGCTGCTGGTCCATGAAGGCAGAGAGTCTGCTCTCCAAGGCCGTCAACCTGAGTCCGACCTCAGGTGACCCAGCAGCCCCCGACTCGGGCCCCGACGGCGTCGGGCCCGACGTCGGACCCCTCGGAGGCGAGTCCAGGAGGACTACAGGACTTACCCGAGCAGGCAACTCCGACTCCAGACGAGGTCGCTTCGGCAGATGCTCCTTCTCCAAAGACCCGGGACGGCTATCGGGGCTATGCGACCTGGCCCTCGCGGAACCTGGAGCGTCCACCGACGCCGCCCTCGCGGTTTTCACCTTCCGATGACGGTCCCCGGAGGGAGAACCCCTGTCGGAGGAACTCCGGCGATGGTCAGAGCTGGAACCTCTGGACGCTGAGGCCTCCGACGAGGTACGGGTACGGGCGGGATCAGCGAAGATTCGTTCCCGCTGATGCCGCCGACTCCGTAATGCTTTGGAGGACATCTTGCTGCAGGCCCCACAGATCAGTTCCTCGTGATCCGGGCCGAGGCAGCGGAGGCAATTATCATGTGTGTCAGTGAGTGACATATTTCTGTCACACTGAACACACCGCTTGAAACCACTGGCAGCCATCGGGGGGAAAAAGGGCCCCTGCAAGGTCAAAGGACCGGGCTGCCAGCGAAAAACCGAAAACGAAACTGACAGAAAATCAGAAAAACCGAAAAATAACAGAAGGACTCGCAACGGCGTCGCGAGTCCGGGCAGGAAAAGGACCGGCGTCGAACCGACCGAGAAAAAAAGAGATAAATCATGAAAAAAATCAACTTTTTAGCGGGGACAAGATGGGCACGTCTGTAGGGCTCCGCGGAAAAAAGAAGACTGGCTAAGATGGCACCCTTGGGCGGGAAGGGGACCGCGCATGCGTGCTGCAATTCCCAAAGGCTTTCTTTGAAAGCTGGGGAAAAATTGCTCTGCGAGGGCTCCGTCGGCGCCGACGTCACCCATATGTGAGGACTGACTTCCTGCTTGGTCCTGGAGAAAGAAAGAAATCCAGAGTCCGGAAGCTTTCCTTTCGAAAATGACTATCCAACACAGCTGCCACAGATCCCCTAAAGGATAAGCGGCTCACAGCTCGGTCACCAAATCATCTGGCTGGCTGAATATCCTTACCCTTAGTGCCATCCATCACCCTCCTGCCCTGAGGCAGGCAAGACCAGACTAATTGCATCCCCTGGCTGAAAAGGTGGGAGCAGGTCCTCCTGGGATGACTCAGAAACTGCTATGCAAAAAGAGCAGAGTCCAGAATTTGAAGATGAAGTACCTCGCTTGCCAGAGGTCAAGCATAGTTTTCTGGAAGATGACAATAAGGCAAGTGTCACAACAGCATGTGCTAAGGCTGCAGTGGCCCAAGGGCAATGCGCGTTACAGGTGTTAGGGAAGGAACACACTTTGGAGCCGCTTGGGAACGCACATAGGACCGCAAGACCGCCAGGTGCACAATAGATAAAAACACTACTGATGCATGCAGAAATGGCAGGAAGCCCTTACACCATGCCAACAGTTGCCAGTGGTCCACCCTGAATTGCGTCCCTTGAAGACGGAATTGGGAGCCCCCAACAAGGACAGTGACAAGCTTGTGAACCCTAGGCTGAAACTTGTACAGGGCTCAGCTCTACTCCCCAAGAACTGTTTTTCTGGCTTTGCAGCACTGCATTTAAGGTGGCTAGCAGGCAGATTCCTCTGAGAGCTTTCTGCAATTTTCAGGAGAGAACAGGGGGGAAACAGGAAGACGGAAGGAGTGTTGAGGTTATGTGAGGCAGTTACATAGCAACATAGTAGATGACGGCAGAAAAAGACCAGCATGGTCCATCTAGTCTGCCCAGCAAGATGGCAAGAGTAGGTGCACCTGTCACTCTGTGCAGGCCACCCCTCCCCAGTCTTTGTTTAGGGGTAAACCCACCACTCCATGTAGGACACCCCTATTTGTTGAGACGTTATATGGTTCAGAAGTTAGATGGTACTGTTTATTTTGTTTTTATCCTATTGCTGTAAAGGGGATCCACTGTGTTTGTCCCATGCTGTTTTGTCTTCTAGATCCTTCCAATTTCTGGCAGCTCAACAGGCTCTTATCCAGGGTAAGAGCGTGGAGCTGAACTAATTTTCCCTCCTCCTATGGCTACAAAATGTCCAGTCTCTAGTGGAGCCTCCCACATTGTGCTCTAGTGAGATATCAACCAGCAGGCTACCCTGCACGAGCATTTTAAATCACTCTTTTCCTCTCAAATCATTAAAATTTTCTTCTGAGAGGAGGAAATCTATCCACTATCTGCTGGACACAAAGAAATACTGAAGGGACCTCTGGTGGTTGAGAGGAATAGAGGCATGGGAGTGATGTCATGGAAACCTGGGCTTTTCACTGGTTCTTATACTGCCTCCTATCACATGACTTTTTAACTTCTCCAAGAGTCTTTCATGAGGGACCTTGTCAAAGGGCTTACTGAAAATCCAGATACACTATATCTATTGGCTCATCTTTGTCTACCTGTTTATTCTCACCTTCAAAAAAATGTAACAGATTAGTAAGACAAGACCTTCCTTGGCTAAAGCCATGTTGGCTTTCTCCCATTAATTCATTACTATCTAGATGTTCAGCAATTTTGTTCTTTATAATGATTTCTACCATTTTGCCCGATACTGATGTCAGGTTCACTGGCCTGTAGTTTCCCAGATCACCCCTGGATCCCTTTTTTAGGTTCAATTTTCTTTATTAACAATGTGTACCATACACTGCATACCACATAACATTACAAATAGCAGAACTAGAGAATAATACATTGCAGTAACCATTCTAAAGTATCTTAGTTTATCATTTTACTATTTTATTCCTTTTCCCTTCTCCTTCCCCAAAACATCCTGCACCTCAGATGTATCTGTGAGGCAATAAGCCTATCTCCCGAACCATGCTGGCTCTTCCATAGTACTGAGAGTGTCCGTTACCTCAATATCACATTGGCAACTTAAATCTAGTTTAATATCTCATGAACCTTCAAATGCTGATACACAAAATTCCTCCTTGTGTGTCCTTTTCTTTCAAGTAAGGGTTCTAGTGTCAAAACGAATAATAGTGAAGATAGGGAACAACCTAGTTTTGTCCCCCTCCAGAGAGGGAAATCCGATGTCAGGGATTCGTTCACCAGTATCTGTCCACGCGGATTGAAATAGAGCACCCGTATTACCTGAGTGAAAAAGCCCCCTATCCCCATTTTGTCCAACACCATATACATATATGTCCAGTCGACACAGTCAAAGTTATTTTTGGCAGCAAAACTAATCAGTAGTGCTGGAACTTCTGCTTCCGCGGTCATGTGCAGAGAGGCCAGTATCTTTCGGATATTTTTCATTATGTGTCACCCACACACAAAGCATACCTGGTCTTCCTGGACAAGATGGGGCATAAACAGTGCTAATCTCTCCGCCATGATCTTGGCCAACAATTTAACGTCCACATTCAAAAGTAAAATAGGTTGATACAAGCTTGGTATTAATGGATCGCGACCTGGCTTAGGGAGGACTATAATTACTGCATTATTTTCCACATATGGAAAGGCCTGTCTATTCACCAAATCAGTATAATATTCCGTTAAGGGACCTTCTATTTGAGCTGTCGTCAATTTGTAGAAGTCTCCCCTATTATCCATCCGATCCTGGTGCATGGCATGTATGTAAGGTTTTTGCTGCTACTACCTCCAGTATTGCAATTGGGGTATTGAGACCATCACTTTGCGTTGTGACTAACCTCTGCAGCCGCACCCGACACAGGAATTTTTGCACTGCATCCGAGGCTTCAGGTTCCGCTTCATACGATGATTCATATTTGCAAAATATTCTCTCCACCTGTGTTTGCATTCTGTGTATTTGCTCCCCGGAATCCCTGAGTGCTCCGACATATCGCTGTCCACCATTTGCCCTGCTTATTCCTGATAAACGTTTCCCTGCCTTGTTCCCATATTTATAAAGTTTACATCGGTAGTATTGAATGGATTGCATGACTTGCTCTTGTATGAGGGAATCCACCTGCTCTTGCAGCTGACATAGCATGGCTTTGGTTTGTGGGGTTGGGTGTGCTGTAAACTTCCGACGTGCCTGGCACAATTCTCTGTCAAGCCGAAGTAATCAGCTACACTGGATCTTCTGTCTAGTAGCAACATAGTCGATGATTTGGCCGTGCAATACAGCTTTGGCTGCTTCCCAAAATAGTGCTGGATTATTTTTGTGTATGGCATTGTTCCTAGCATATTCCTCCCATTGCTTTCTTAAGAAGTCACCGAAATGTGCATCTGCATTCAAAGTCAAGGGATATCTCCAGAGAATGCCCAAGCCAGATCGATCCATATGGCCGCGTGGTCAGAAATAACTATGGGTCCTATTTCCACATGCATTACCTTGGGTAGCAGCTTAGTGGCTCCTATAAAATAATCTAGTCTAGATCCTGTGTCATGAGCTCTAGATAAGTGCGTGTAATCTGTATCTAATGGATGCAGTGTCCTCCAATAATCCACCAGGTCTTGCCCATCACAGATATCCCTCACCCACTGTGCTCTTCTATCTCCAGTCTGATGATGATGTCCCAATCTGTCCACTACTTCATTCATAATATAGTTGAAATCCCCTCCCATAAGGATTGGGACCAACTCCACCATAGTCAAACATCTGTTCATGCTAGTATAGGGGTCATATGTATTTGGCACATATATATTCAGTAAGGCAATTGGCCTTCCCGTGGAGCGTTCCAATCACAAGGAGATATCGCCCATTGAGGTCCATGATGTTTTTTTCCACCACAAAGCCAGTTTGTTTGTGTACTAGAATAACCACTCTGGCTTTTTTGCTACCCACCATCGCTTTAACTTTACATGGTCTTCTACTGTCTGATGAGTTTCTTATAGGAAAGCGATTATTACGAGGGGCCCATACTGGCAAGGCACATATTTATCTAGCTTCAATTGTGCAGCATACGATAGAAGAAAGAAAAGGGTCTCCCTTTCTTTATCCCTACTTCCACTCCTCGCCATTAAGCATTATATCCTATAGATAGAATATTGAAGGCTAGAAAACATTGTATGTATCATAACAACATTAACTATTGTTTTCACATCTTAAAAGATACTTATACAGAGATTTAGGAGCGCCACACAATCAAAAACAACACAAAAGGTTTTTAACGCCTGTTTTGGAATAAAAACAAACTTGAAAATACTTTTCTATTTCAACAAATAGAGGGGGGCGATTTGCACAGAGCAATGGGGTACAACTCTAAACAAAGGCACAGAGGTGGCAACTTGCATGGAGCGGCAAGCCACCATACTGGGCAGACTAGCTGGATCATACTGGTCTTTATCTGCTGTCATTTACTATGTTATAAGAAAGTAATTCTTTTCTTGGTTATCCTTTGAGCTTGGTTCACTATACTTTCTCTATATTTTCTATTTAGAAAAGGAACAAGATTGCTTTTATATTTCTATTACTTCCATTACGACAAGGTTATTTGTTTCCAATGTCCATACAAGCCAAGACTCTAACATTACTGCTATTAACCATTGGTTTATGATATACATCAATAGTTTTAAAATGCTGTAAAGCTAATTTATTAAAATAATTCTTGACAACCTCACCACAGGTTTTTACCACCCAACAATAATCTATTGCACTTCCATGTTTACAAGTCATATGAGATGACATGGTTTGTATCACAAGTAACTAGCAGCATACATTTTATGAGGAGTTATCTGCTCTGTGAATGTTACAAAAGCTAAACTGACATAGGCATCCCAAATTATTAATCATTTTCTCACATTCTTTTACAGTGGGGAAAACTTCAGCAAATAAGGTTCAATTTAAAATCCTATAAACACAATTAATTTACAAGGAAGAAACAACAGATCATAATTTGACCTCCAATAATAAAGGGCTACCTGTTTATGAGGACCCCTGAGTATGTGTGCCTTGGCGCCTTCACAAGCTGTCCTCATCGCTTCCAGTGATGGTGTTCCCAACAGATCTGTGATTAAATCCAGCTGTAGGAAAAACAGAATGTGCATATTGAAAGACTATGCAGACTTGCAAAAATAAAAGGAAAAAATGGAGGAAGCCATGCATACATTTTCTGGAAAAATAATTTTATTTAAGCACAGAAAAAAACATTCCAGTTCAATAAACTGTATTAAATATATAAATGAGGGTGCAATATGGAGGCCAGGAAAGGAAATAATGGAAGGATGCAGAAAAGGAGACATGATTCCCATCAAAACATTGGAGGGAAAAAATCAATCATGAATTACAAACAAAAATCTATTAAAAAAATAAAGTCATAAAGATAGCAGCATAGTAACAAAAACTGTAGAACAGTGGTCGTCAACTGAGAATATATGCACCCTAGGGGGGAACTTGCCAGGGATACACAGCCAGCCACCACATGCGGATAGAGGATCTAAATAGAGGACAGTAAGCCCCACCATCATTGCATAAAGCAGTAACTTGAAGCGGAAAATCCTTGGCTGGCCATGTTCTGAACTGGGGAAGTGAAATGAAGATATGCAGCATCCCTGACACTGCATGGGAGAAGGGAGCCTGAGCCTTCCATCAACAGCTGGAGAGGCAGAGAAGAGGTAGCTGGTTATGGAACCAAAGCAGAAACATCAAGGGCTGTGCTTCCTGTCTCTATGGCTGCCTCCGTTTTTGTTTGTCTTTCTATTGCAAGTCTTCCTTTTCAGATATGAAGCCTAAACAGAGGAAAGAGAAAGCAGCAGTAGCAGCAGCTGTGGGGAGAGAAAATGCAGCTTTTTCACTATCTCTTGTAGTGGCTGCTGCTTCTGCTTTAGTTCTGAAATGGCTGCCTCTCCTGACTCTCCCATGCTTATGGTGACTGCCATATTGCTGCTCTCTATTTGTCACAGAAGAGTGACCTAGATTAGAGACATAGAGGGCTGAGAAAGTTCAAGGAGTGAAAATGGGGGCTGGAAGTCGGAGAGACCAAACAGGAGTGAATGAGACCTGAATGGAGGGATGAGAGATTGAGAGAAGTGATTTGGAAGGCTGGTTGATGGGGAGATTAAAATGAAGAAAGTGAAAAATTAATAAGGAGAAAGGTAGATGGTAAGAAAGAAATGAAGAGAGGAGGCAAGCATAAAAGAAAAGAGAAAATTGAAAGGAGAATCAGGAAACAAAGTTTGAAGACATATAAGATGAAAGAAGGAAACAAATTTGTTTTTTTTTATGATGCAGAGTGGACATTTCAGAGGGAGTAGACCAGTGCTTCTGAAGTCTCCTAGAGGCACACACCAAGCCAGTGAGGTTGTTAGGATTACTACAGTGAATATGCATGAGATAGATTGCATGCAGCAAGTATACAGGATAATGCAGATTTATGTCATGCATAGTCATTATGGTAATTCTGAAAAATTAATTAGCTAGGTGTGTCTCTAGGAAAGAGTTGACTGGCATAGACAGAATAAGAAGTGATCTAAGAAAACTTTAGGAGTGACCTAATGCTTGGCAACTAAAATTCAACGCAAAAAAGTATACACTTGGGGTACATACATCTAAAGATAAGTTGTATTATTTGGGGATATGTACTGACTAGGAGACATACCTCAGGGTGACAATGTCTGTTAATCTCAAGGTCCCAAACAGTGTGACAAGGTGGTGGCTAGAACCGGAGGGATGCATAAGGGCAGTACTGGCCCATCCATTAGGCAAACTAGGTGGCTGCCTAAGGTGGCAACCTTATTGATTGGGAGGGGAGGAGGGATGGCAAAGAGCAGGGAATTCCAATCTAAATAGATTCTGAAGACCAAGGGTGCCAACACCTTGAACCAACTCTAGGGCTGGACCTGCATAGGGGGAGGCATAATCAGCAGAAAAAAAAAGTGATCATGCTTCTATATAGGTCATTGGTGAGCCCTCCCCTAGAATTCTGTGTTCATTTCCAGATACCTTATTTCAAAAAAATAGAGACAAGCTGGAGCAGTTCAGAGAAAGCAACCAAAATGTTGTGGAGTATACTGCTATTACTACTTATCACTTGTAT
This sequence comes from Ichthyophis bannanicus, assembly GCA_033557465.1. Taxonomy (NCBI): domain Eukaryota; kingdom Metazoa; phylum Chordata; class Amphibia; order Gymnophiona; family Ichthyophiidae; genus Ichthyophis; species Ichthyophis bannanicus. Next base: position 235,099,732 of record CM066042.1, read on the forward strand.
AGCGCTACAAGGCATATGCAACACTGTACATATAGATGAGGCATCTATATGCAACACTGTACATATAGATGCCTCATCAGAGCTTACAATCTAATCCAGACAAACATCACCACAAAACTAGGGACAAGGGTATAGTAAGATACACATAAGTGGTGAACAGAAGGAGGGGCATTGGGATCCAAAAGCAGCATCATATATGAGATGAGACTCACAGATCTAAATATGTATTCCCGAGAGGAGATGCAGGGAGAATATGATAGAGCCATTTAAGTACCTAAAAGGTACTAACGATGTTCAAGAAGCAAACCTTTTCTAATGGAAATTAAGTTCCAGAGTTATAATAAGAAGTGCCAAGGGAGTTGACTCAAAACGCCAAAAAGATTCTTTCATTTTTACAGAGAGGATAATGGATGCCTGTAATACCCTCTCAGAAGTGGTGGAAAACTAAAACAGTAGCAGAATTTTAAAGAAATTGGGACAGACAGAAAGGATCCCTGGCAGCAAAAGGATGCAAATGAAGCAGTGGAGTAACCTGAACAGAGCAGCAGTTTCAATCCTAAAACTGGATCTACAAGAAAGCATTAGGAAGCAACGTGCACAGAATGGGTGGCGTTTCCCTAAAAGACAAAAGTAGTATTTTAATAGGCAGGTGATAGTGGGTCTGGGTGGACAAACTGCTACTGGGCAGACTGGATGGACCATTTTGATCTTTATTTGCAATCATTCACTATGTTGCTATGAAAACAGAGAAGAGACTATGAGTAAAACCAAGGCAGAGAAAAAAAGTATAGTATTTGCTAAAAATCATGTTTTGAACCCAGAGAAAGCGTAGTTACTCACCTGTAACGGGTATTTTCCAGGGACAGCAGGAATCAGTCCTCACATATGGGTGACATCGGCACCGACGGAGCCCTTGTGTGGAGCAAATCCCAGCTTTTAGAGAAAGCCTTTGGGAGTTGCCACCATGCATGCATGGTCCCCTTCCTGCCCAAGGGTGCCATCTTGCTCAGTCAAATGACATAGCTAAAAAGATGGCAAAAAGAACAAAATATAATAATAATAATAATAGGACTGCAACTCCAAGGGGAGGAGGGAGGGTCATGAGGACTGATTCCTGCTGTCTCTGGAGAACACCTGTTACAGGTGGGTAACTACACTTTCTCCGGGAACAAGCAGGCAGTCAGTCCTCAAATATGGGACTCCCTGGCTATAGGCTACAAAGAACCCATAGCTAAAAAAGGCTCCCTCTATGAGAGCCGCAAGCAGCTGCAACAGAAATCCAAACTAAGGGAATAGCACTCCGGTAGCCTGAATACAGAAGGGTCGGAAGGCAGGAGTTGCCTAGACCTCAAAAAGGTTACGGAGTACAGACTGGCCAAAGGCACTGTCCCTTTGGGACTCCCTGTCCAGGCAATAATGGGTTGCGAAGGTCTGACCCGAAGACCAGGTGGCGACCCAGCAGATGTCTACCAGAGGAACAGAGTGCAAATGAGCTACTGATGCTGCCATGGCCCTGACCCTATGGGCCTTAACACGACCCTCCATCGGAAGCTCGGCTGCCCTGTATGCCCAGGCAATACAGTCTGCTACCCAGGTGGACAGCATAAGCTTTGATACCGCCAGCCCCAGTTTACTGGGGTCATAGGATACAAAAAGCTGAGAAGTCTTCCGATGTGTTTGCGAACGCTGGATATAGAAAACCAACGTCCTCTTACAGTCCAAGGTATGCAGGACTGTCTCTGCTCGACTGGCATGCGGCCTGGAAAAAAATGTAGGCAGAACCACCTCCTGGTTGAGGTGGAACGAGGAGACCACTTTTGTAAGGAACTTAGGGTGCGTGCAAAGCACCACCCGGCTCCTATATAATCTGGTGTAAGGCCTTTCTGACACTAGGGCCTAGAGCTCACTCACCCTCCGGGCGGACGTTGAGTGCCACCAAGAAAACCACTTTCCAAGAGAGATAGCGAAGATGGCAGCTTGCCATCGGCTCAAAGGGCGGCCTAGTAAGCTGCCCTAACACCACACTGAGATCCCATTCGGTCGCTAGGGGGGGGGGGGCGGATCGGGGGTTTCAAGGGAAGCAAGCCTCTCAGAAACAAAGAGACCAAGGGGTGGGCGGAGAGAGGCTTCTCATCCACCGGAAAGTGGTTCGCCGCAAGGACTCTGACAGAGTTGGACTTGAGGCCCAAATCAAAGAGGTGGAGAAGGTATTGCAAAAACCACCCCCACCGGGCAAGAGAAAGAATCCACCTCCTGCTCCTCGCACCAAGACGCAAATCTGCACCACTTCAAGGCATAGGCCCGTCTTGTCGACGGCCTCCGCGAGGCCAGCAAGACCTCCTCAATATTCCTTGGAAGGAGGAGCGGCGCAAGAACTACCCTTTCAGCAGCCACGCCATCAAGGTGAGGGAGCTGAAGTTGGGGTGCAGGACAGAGCCCCCCTCCTGAGATAGGAGGTGTGGGGACGACCCCAAGGGAAGGGGAGCCTCCACCGCCAGCTGCAGTAGAAGCAGGAACCAGGGTTGCCTGGGCCACCGTGGGGTGATAAGGATGACCGAGGCTCTGTCCTGGAGAATCTTGAACAGAGTCTTGGCCACCAGAGGCGTCAGGGGAAACACATACAGAAGGCCCATGGACCATGATACCAGAAAAGCATTGGCGGCCACCCTGTGTGGGTACGGTTGCCTGGAGCAGAAACCGGGCAACTGGTGATTGTCCGGACTCGCAAATAGGTCCATCACTGCCGCCCGCAGGTCCAGAAAAGCCAATTGGCTACCCCGCAGTCCAGCTGTCATTCGTGGGGTGGAGAATCCTGCTGAGCCTGTCAGCTAGCCAGTTGTCCTAGCCCAGCAGGTAGACTGCTCGGAGACTAATGCCATGCCGGGCTGCGAACGAGCACATGTCCAGGGTTTCCTGACATAGGGGATGGGACCCCGTACCACCCTGCTTGCTCACATAGAACATGACCATCTGGTTGTCTGTCTGCACCAAGACAGGTTCGTGGGCCAGGAGCTGCCTGAAAACCTCTAGGGCTAGGCGGATGGCATCAAGTTCCAAGAAATTGATTTGTTGGGTCCTCTCGCTGGGGACCAAACTCCCTGAGTACGGAAACCCTGGCAATGGGCCCTCCAGCTCAGCAGGGATGCATCTGTGTTAAGGATCCTCGTGTAGAGGAGCTTGGAAAGGCATTCCTGCCTACAAGCGATGCGGTTGGAGCCACCAGGCCAGGGACTGTACCAGATGCCTGGATACTTTGACCCTGTCCTGGAGGCACCCTGTGGCCTGAGACCACTGGTCTCTGAGACACCACTGAGCAGTCCACATGTGGATGCGGCCATCCGGGGTCACATGGATTGTGGAAGCCATGTGCCCGAGGTGGCGCAGGAATTGTCTTGCTGACACTACAGACCTGCGACTCACTTGTCCTGCCAGAGCCATAAGCCTGCTTGCCCTGTCTGCAGGCAGATAGGCCTTTGCCTGAAGGGTGTTGATTCTGGCCCCAATGAACTCCAGCTGTTGAGTCAGAGTGAGGCTGGACTTAGGGTAATTGATTACGAACCCTAGGTGTTGCAGCACCTGGATGGTGCGAGTTGTGGCCTGGTGGACCTCGATGGCTGAAGTGCCTGATGAGCCAGTCGTCGAGATAGGGGAAGACAAAGACCCCTTGGAGCCTGAGAAAGGCGGCAACCACTGCTAGGCACTTTGTGAACACCCTGGGGGCCGAGGCAAGGCCAAAGGGAAGTACCCTGTTCTGGTAGTGATTGCCCCCCACCATAAAGCGCAGATATTGCCTGTGGCTTGGGTGTATTAGGATGTGTGTATATGCATCTTTGAGGTCTAAGGAGCATAGCCAGTCTCCCTGGTGGAGGTAAGGCAGCAATATCGCAAGGGAGAGCATCTTGAATTTCTCCCTCACCAGGAATTTGTTGAGGTTGCACAGGTCGAGGATGGGTCTGAGGCCTCCTGTCCTCTTTGGCACCAGAAAGTATCTGGAGTAGAAGCTCCTGCCCTGTAGGTGATGGGGCACCGGTTCTACCACCTGATCCTCGAGAAAGACTGCTAACTCCTTCAGAAGAAGGTCCTGGTGAAGGGGAGACCTAAAGGGTTCTCCTGGGAAATAATGAGGCGGCACCTGGGCTAGGTGAAGATGATAGCCCTCCCGGACTACCTGTAAGGCTGTCCACCTGTGGGCATACAAAGCAAGCCGGCCTCCTGTGGTCTGCCTGGCTCCTGTTGGAAGAGGGGCCATGCTGCCAGAGTCAAAAGCCATTCCCAGGCTGGGCCGGAGCCGGTGCCTGGGTCTTTCTGCTTATGCGGGCCATGCCCCTGTCGGGGAGGCCTGATAATGGGGGTAACTTCGGTAAGCAGTATCCTTCCTCGGGTAAAAGGGCTTTTTACCCGACCCCTTCTTGCGAGAAGGGGCAGAGGTCTTCTTGGAGAGCCGTGTCCTTGTCATGTACTCGGTCTCCAGCTCTGCGGCCTTGTTGGTCATGGGTTTGCCAAAGAGATTCTCCCCTTGGCATGGGACATCAACCAACTTGTCCTGAACTCATTGTTTGAGGTCCGGCGACTGCAGTCAAGCCTGGTGGCATGCACCGATGCCAACCACGGCTACCCAGGCTGCCGACTCAAACCCATCATAGGCCGCCCAAGACAAACCGAGCACTCACGGACAGCTTTGGACAGGCCCCTGAAGCGCTGCAAAGGCTCCTCGGAGAGACCAGTCAAAAACCCAGCAAGTTCCTTTGCCAGGTCTCTCAGGTACATGTCCATGTACAGCTGGTATGACTGGTTCTGACAATTCAGCATTGCCCCCTGGAAGCACTTCCTGCCAAGGGCATTCAAGTTGCGGGCCTCCCTGCTGGGAAGCACCGATGAGTGCGTCTTCTGGCTCTTCCACAACCATGGAGTTGTGCGGCAGTTGTGATCTTTGAAACCCAGGGCTCCGGCAGATACATTGAGTCAAGCTGTTTGCTGATCACCGGCGTCGATACCGGTGTCTCCCACATATGGAGCATGAGTCGTTCCAGGATCGGAGGCATGGGTATAGTAAGGGCCTCATACTGGAGGATCTCAAGCTCGTCGGCTGGAGGATCCTCCTCGGAATCCGTGGGGAACGCCAAAGCCTTGGACGTGTCCAGCACGAAGTCCAAGAACCTCATGTCCTCCGGAGGGGACCTTCCCCAAGGCTTGGGTACTGGGGAATCAGAAGGGACATCCCTATGTTGGCGAGTATCCGGAGACTCCTTGTCTTCGGTTTCCCATGCCTTCGCCTCCGAGGAGGAATCAAGGGGCTCCTTGGGCATCGAGAGCCCCGGCGCCGACTGCCACGACGCCGGCAGGCTCGGCGGCAACGACCTCGGTCCCTAATGGGAGGCCGACTGAGACCTCGGCTGAGGATCGACTCGAGCCTGTAAAGTCTCAAAGATCAGCTTGGCCTCCGGGTTGACTTCGACGTTGAGGGCCCGGTAGTCAGGGCGGAGGAAGTGAACAGGCTGGCCATATAAAGAACAAAATTACACAGCATGTAGATAGTCATGGCCTAATGGGAGACAGCCAACATGGCTTTAGACAAGGAAGATCTGGTCTTACTAATCTCATATTTTTTTTTGAAGGTGTGAACAAACAGGTAGACAAAGGTGAGTCAGTTGATATAGTGTATCTGGACTTTCAGAAAGCTTTTGACAAGGTCCCTCATCAGAGACTTTTGGCAAAACTAAAAAGTCATGGGATAGGAGGCAGTGTACTATTGTGGATCGGGAACTGATTAAAAGATAGAAAGCAGAGAGTAGGGCTAAATGGCCAATTTTCCCAATGGAAAAAGGTGAATAGTGGAGTACCCCAGGGATTTGTACTGGGTCCGCTACTTTTTGACATATTCATAAATGACGTGGAAAAGGGAATAACTAGTGAGGTTATCAAATTTCCAGACAACACAAAACTGTTTAAAGTTGTTAAAACCCAAGAGGATTGTGGAAAACTGCAGCAGAATCTGGATAAATTGGAAGACTGGGACCTGTTATTATGTTGTTCCATGTAAACCGCATTTGATCGCTGGAAGGTGCGGTATATAAGAAACTGTTAATTAAATTAAAATTAAATTAATTAAATTAAATTAAATGTTGACAAGTGCAAAGTTATGCATCTAGGAAAGAACAACCCACAATATGGTTACACAATGCAAGGTTCCACATTGGGAACCACCACCCAGGAAAAAGATTTAGGAGTCATCGTGGATAACATGTTAAAACCCTCCACCCAGTGTGCAGCGGCGACCAAGAAAGCAAATAGAATGCTAGGTATCATAAGGAAAGGAATGGAAAATAAAACAAAGGATATTATAATGCCTCTGTATCGTTCCATGGTACGACTGTACCTTGAATATTGTGTGCAATTCTGGTCGCCATATCTTAAAAAGGATATAGCGTTATTAGAAAAGGTACAGAGAAGAGCCACCAAAATGGTAAAGGGGATGGAAGGCTACTCCTATGAAGAGAGGCTACAAAGGTTAGGGCTCTTCAACCTGGAAAAGAGACGACTGAGGGGAGATATGATAGAGGTCTATAAATTAATGAATGGAGTGGAACGGGTAAACGTAGATCGATTGTTTACGCTATCAGAATATAGAAAGACTAGGGGACATGTAATGAAGCTACAGGGTAAACTATTTAAGACAAATAAGAGAAAATATTTTTTCACTCAACGTGTAATCAAACTCTGGAATTTGTTACCGGAGGATGTAGTAAGGGCTGTTAGTGTAGCTGGATTTAAAAAAGGTTTGGACAAGTTCCTGGAGGAAAGGTCCATATGCCATTATTAAGAAGGGACCCAGGATATCAATGCTTGAACCAATACAAGCATTGTGGAACCTGTGTCCCTTGGGGAAACTGCTAGGTACATATGACCTAGATTGGCCACTGTTGGAAACAGAATACTGGGCTTGATGGACCTTGGTCTGACCCAGTATGGCATATCTTATGTTCTTATGTTGTACATAGCGTCCAGGCGCTTGCTCAAAATTGGGACAGAGGCCAGGGCCTCACACATGCAGAGTAGGAGATGGTTCAGAATGCGAGAAACCGGCACAGAGAGAGCCTCTCTCAGAGGAGCTTCGTAATGCAGGATATCAAGCTCCTCCGATTCAGTAGTGAGTGCTAGGGCCCGCGCCATATCCCAGATGAACTCCAGGAAGGAGGTGTCCTTGAGAGGTGACCGCCGCCTCTGGGAAGGCAGGGAGAGGTTGGAGGGAAGGTCTCTTTGTTGGACTCCAGTCTGAGTAGTACGTGCAGGACTCGAGGTCGGGTGGCTCCAGATGGGTCGGTGACCCGCGCCGGGTCTCTGAGGCCAAAACCTGTCCAGAGCCAGAAGCACTCACCCGCGAAGATCTCAAGCCTGAGGAGCAGGACGGAGATCGAGACCCACACCCAGGATACTCCTGAGGCTTCAGACTCTCAGGGGTCACAACAGCAACCCGGGGAGTCCTTGATGTCGAGGTCCCTTGGGTCTTGAGGCATGTGCCGGTGGGGCTGGGCATTAGCGCCTGCTGGGTAGCGAGGAATGCAGAAATGCTGCATTCCGAAGCCAGCATTCAGGCCTCCCACTCGGGAGTGGGGCCCTGAGACACCAACCCCAGGGTGACCGGGTCGGATATTCAGGAGATGGGTACTCGCCGGGATGACCCTCAGGAGACCGGGTGCCTTCGCCAGAGGCCTCCGTATCAGTTCGAGGTACCTTACTGGGCTGCTCCCTCTCCAACTCCTGAGACTGTCGAGGAGGGCTGAGAGACTGGGCATGTGAGCTCTCACACTTGTCTGATGCCCCTAACAGTCCTTGAGGCCTTCTTCTTCCGCTCGCGTTCAGGCGACCCCTGGTAAGAGTGTCATCAGGCACGGGGAGGAGGTTTTGGAGACTCTGGAGTTTGCAGGGCCGAAGAGTGGGAGGCTACCGGGGATACTGGGGCTGCCTTCCGGAAGAGATCATCCAGCTTCTGTTTACGACTCTGGATGACCTTGGAGGACATCATCTTATAGAGGGAGCATAGCTCTGGGTCATGGTCGGCTCCTAGGCACCTGAGACAACAGTCATGGGTGTCTGTGAGCGACATGTGTTTGGAGCATCTATCACATTTCTTGAAACGGAGGTCATTGGGGCAAAAAGAGCCCCTGCGAGGTCGAAAACTCTCAATGCGGCTAGCGGTTAAAAAAGGTGTGAAGTGCGGTAAAAGAGAAAAAAGGCAAACAGAAAAAAACACCGAGGTCAGGGCCAAAGCAGAGGTGGGAAGAGGGCCGGTAGAGCATAAAATGGTTGGAACAAAGAAACTTTTTCCGTGGACAAGATGCACGTCCGAAGGACTCCGCGGAAAAAGGGAGACTGAGTAAGATAGTACCCTTGGGCAGGAAGGGGACAACGCACGTGTAGTGACATTCCCAAAGGCTTTCTTTGACAGCTGGGGAAATGCTCCGTGTGGGCTCTGTCGGTGCCGATGTCACCCATATGTGAGGACTGACTTCCTGCTTGTTCCTGGAGAAAGCAGGCAATTCTAATAACTGTTCTATTGGTTTCATTGGCTAGGGCTATCCTGCAGTCACTTTGTACATTTTGGAGGACATTACTTCAGCAATAAACAAATGCATAACTTTAATTCAACAATACTACTACTGAGCATTTGTATAGTGCTACAAGACATATGCAGTGCTGCACAGACATGTAAGAGACAATGATAAATGGGGAGATATTAAAGCAGCAGTGCTTCCTACCCATTAGTGACTTTAAATTTGATGTTGATTAGGAGACTGGGAAAGGGAGGGAAGTTAGGAAATGTAATCATCCTCTCTTCTATTCTTTTTTTGAAAACACATTAAACTTAAAATCAGAGTTGCAATACGGAAATCAGCTAGGTCAGGGGTGGGCAATTCCGGTCCTGGAGGGCCGCAGACCAGTCAGGTTTTCATGATGTCCCTAATGAATATTCATGGACCTATTTCCACCCCTGAGCTAGGCTCTATAGCACCCTCTCAATATTTTCCCAGGGACTCAGCCAGGCAAGCCAAAATATGAGAGCTTTGGAGGCGCAGCTGCTTTAATGTTCTTACTCACTGTTAACCTTTTCTCCCCCTAACCATGTACCATGTCACGGGGTCTTAATTCCTGCTAACAGTAAACAAGCTAGGAACTGGAAAAGCTGACACACAGGGCTCAATCAATGCGTCCAACTCTGCTCCATCAACAAGCTTTCAAGTTTAATAAACGTTTTCAAATTTGTTCACACATATTCTCCAGATCCTAATTACTGTAAGTCTTTGTATATTCAGAAACTGCTGGGCTGATATTCAGCCCCGCAGCAGTCGGAGCTTTTTAAATACCAGCAAAATGAAACCCGATATTCAGCTAAGTGTCCAGGTAACAGTTTCCGCTGTGACTGCCACAGGCTAACCGGATAACAGCAATATACAGCCACTATCCAGTTAGCAAAACTACATAAAGACAGGCCTGATTTTTTTATGCTGTTTCTTATCCGGTTAGCAGACTGAAAATCACCGCTAGCCGGAAAAACCTCTTGGGTTGCCCTCTCCCTGCTTACAGACTGCCCTGGCACTATCTGGATAGGGCCGAGGTGGTCAGAGAAAATGTTCAGCAGTGCTATCCACATAACGTCACTGAATATCGTGATGACTGGCACTTATCCGTTTAGCAGGTCCTGCTAACCAGATAAGTGCTTTTAAATATTGGCCTATGCATTTTTATAAGATTTGTTTCCCTTGCTTCTCTTTTTCTGGGACATCAATTATTTTATATAACTCAAAACAGAAAATATCAATGAATTTTTAGGCAAGTATAACTCAAATTTTCCAATACTCAAAAAAATGAATGGGGAAATCAATGATGTCACGATCCAACATGGCTGCCTAAAACAGCTCCGGCAGGTCCAGGAAGAAAAGTTCTCCATAGCCACAGAAAATAGCTAAAACTGCTCAAAGTTTACAGCGCATCATCAGAGGGAGGGGGGAAGTTTCAGAGATGGCAGCAAAAAAAAGCGATCGACTTAAAGGAGCCCACTTACCCAGGGTTCAGGGACTTAGTGGCAGGATCCTGATAAGATGGCGGTGGCCATAGTGCAAGGCACCATGAGTGAGCAGGAAGCAATGAAGGGGAAGCGGATGAAGGTAATGCTACATCACAGCAAGAAAGGAGTGATCAAATGTTCGAAGCAGAGGTATGGGCTTGGTTCCAGAATATAAAGTTTGACATATCACCAGCTAAAGAGGCAGCACTGAGGAGCTACATCGGGATGTCTGAACTGGGCAGATGTGTAGAGGAGATTGAGGGCCAGGTGGAAGAAAAGGCAGATTCGGTGGGGGCTCTAGAACAGAAAGTCACAGAGATGGACCACTTGAGGGAGGTCTGACAAATTGGAGTACCCTGAAAACCGCTCAAGGAGGAATAATTTGCGGTTCTGTGGAATTCTGGAAGAAGCACAAGAATATTCACGATTGCAGAGAGTTTCTTATGGCTGGAAAAGGCTGAGGCGCCAGTCAGCAGAAACTGGGAATATAGCTGCTGAGGCAACTTGAACAGCTGGATTGTATGGCTCTGATGGATACAGCACCAAGGAGTAGCAACAAACACCAAATTTTACTTGGCTTTGAGCAGTATCATCATTGAGGAAAAGGACATTTTTCTCCCCCCCCCTTTCCTTTTTTAACAAGGAGGCAAAAGAGGAGGACAGATGTTTATTGGCCACAAGAAGGCCTGTTGGCGAGTGTTCCCTCTCCCCAAAGCACTCTTAATATGGAAAAAAAAGCCATGAGCTATGTTTTGTTCTAGTTTTTACCTTTTGTTTGTTTTAAAAGTTGACCAGAGGGCTGTGAACATTGAGGGGTTTGCTTCTCAGGTCTGAATGGACCTTATTTAAGGTCTTGAGCAACTGTTTTGACCAAGGAATTTCTATACTTGGAGTGGAGGAGTGGCCTAGTGGTTGGAGCAAGGTACTTCAGGCCGGAGGGTCGGGGGTTCAAATCCCACTAGACAGCAACCTTGGGCCGGAAGGACTGGGGTTTCTAGTCCCACAGGTGCTCCTTGTGGTCTTGGGCAAGCCACTTAACCCTCCATAGCCCATGTTCCCTGTAAAATAGTTATTTCCAAGTTATAATGCCCTGTTCAATGTAAGTTCAGCTTGTTCAATGTAAACCGCACTGATGCAGAATAGCGCGGTATATAAGAGAATATAAATAATAAATAAAATATACTGAACTGGGGCTATTATTTTTTTATATTGTGGATATTTATTTTTGATTTATAGTTTTGGAGTCCTATTTTTACTTTTATCTTTCTTTCTTTCTTTAATTATTGAGTTTAATCCCTGTGTGGGATTTGTCTGAACATGGTGGGCTTTGCTACCCTGGATACTACTACGGGGGTGGGGAGGCCAGTGGGACTGGGATCATATGGCTATGAAGTAAACAGTTGGACTGATGGACATTGAGAAGCAGGCCCATGTACACTTGGCTTTTATAGGAAGATGGCAAAGTTGGGGTACTTGGGGTAGAAGGGATGGCAAGAGGAAGGTTTGGGTTTAGGATAAAGGGAAGCAGAATATGGGATTTGTCCACTTATTAAGAATGAACGTCAGGGGTCTGGTTTGCAAGCAGGTATGGGGGGGGAAAATGGAGAGGGAAATGTGGCTCTTTTGCTGCTCTGGTGATTGCTAAGGATAGTGATGGGTGAAGGAGAGAGGGAATCTAGGTGGTTATGGTGGAGATAAGTCTGGGGTGTCATTGTTGGTACTTGGGCCAAATGTCAACTCTGGGATGTGATGGGTGCAGCTGGAGATTCTGATTGGATTGGAGATGGGTCGGGGGGGGGGGGGTGTCTGTCACAATCTCATGAGGATCTCCTGTGAAAGTGGTATTTAGGAGTGGGGGATGGGGAGGTTGTGTGTAGAATTCAAGTGAGGGGGGCTGGAGCTTATGGTTTATTGTTCTTTGCATAACATGAGTGAATGAGGGCAGTGTTGAGTAATAATTATGGGAAAATGCCTGAAAGTAGTTACCCGCAACTGAGGGACCTTAATTTGCCAATAAAAAGACATGCTATATAAGGAGATAGTTAGGCTGAAGGCCTCAGTATACATGATACAAAAACCACATTTGCTAAGTGCACATGAGAAAATACTGTGTCCAAGAAACTACAGTACATGTTTCTTTGTGTTAAATACACAAGAAAGGAAGGGAGGGGGGGGTTGGAATACTTTTTTCTAGTGAGCTAAAATTGGAGGTTGGAACAATTTTAAGCAATAAAGTGAGATGGTACATAATGGCACATGCGCTGGTGAGGAAGGAGTGGTTTAACTCAGTAAATGTATACACACCAAATGGCCCAAATTTGTTTTAAAAGCTTGGAGAAAAGATCTTTAGCTTGGGGGAGGGGACACTCATGATTGGGGAGGATTTCAATATAACCTGGGACCTGGGGAAAGCTAGCACGGGTGGGGGGGGGGGGAGGGGAGGGAAGGGAGGAGACTAGGTAGCAGTAAGTTGAAAAGATTTGTATGGGAGCAGGGTGTGGAGGATGCATGGCGGGTGTAGCACTTTGGATCGAGGCAATTACTTTCTTTTCAGTGGTGCATGGGACATACTGCCATATAGAAATGTTCTCGATGGGGAAAGGAGAGCACCTCCAGAATATGTGAAGCTGAAATAGATGCGTTCACATGGTTGGATCATGCTCCTTTTTATGTCAGGCTGCAAGTCGAGGGGAGAGATATGGAAGTTAAGTTTTGGAAACAATGATGCCCTGCTACAGGATGAGAGGGTAACCAAAAAATTGGAGAAATAAACTGGGAGTATTCTGATTTAAATATTAATGAAGAAATATCATGGAGGGTGATTTGGGATGGTATAAGGCCACGGTTATGTGGGTGTTGGTTAAATGGAAGGCTAGGAAGAAGAGAGGAGGCGGCAGAGCAGCTCAGGCTGCGGATGTAGAAGTTGGAGAAGGTAGATACAAGGGTTCCCAGGGAGGGATACAAGAGGCCATTATTGGTGGTCAGATCAAAGTTAAATGGATTGGAAGTGGGAGATATCCTGCATAAGTTTATTTTGGTAAGACAGGAGCATTTTGAGCTGAGAAACAAAACAGGGAAGCTGCTGTTGCAACAACTGAGGCAGCAAAAAAGTCCAAGCCCATATTATTGTGGTCAGGGGTATGCAAGGGTGGTTCCTTATGAGGGAGCAGAGTATTAGGCATGCATTTATGGAATTTTATGAGAAGTTATACAAAGCACAGCTGTGAGCCTCAGAGGGGGACAATGATAGTTTCTTAGACTCAATTCCCTTGAGGAAGTTAGAAAGAGCTTAGACTAAGATTTCGGTGGAGAAGGGTGGTAACTAGGGTATGGGCAGTGATCTTATTAATTCCCGAGGAGGGGAAGAATCCACAGGCATGCACTTCCTACCAACCCATTTCTTTGTTGAACTTAGATATGAAACTCCTGGAAAACATTTTAGTGAATCACCTTAATACGGTTGAGACAGATCTGATACATGCAGGCTTTATGTCAGGTCATCAAGCGATGGATAATGTGTGTAAGATTTTGAATTTGAGCAGAGTGGCTACGAGGAGGAAGGACCCAATGTGTCTCTAACAGATGAGGAAAAGGCATTTGATCAGGTGTTCCTGGGATTTATGTTTAAAGTTCTGGAGAAAGGTGACATTTTACTTACCAGATAATGTCCTTTCTTGGCGCCCTTCTAGACCACTCCAGACAAGTGGGTTGTGCAACCTCTACCAGCAGAGGTGGAGACAGAGGTTCCTTATGACCTCATCATGCTACTATAGCTGATGCAGTTAGGGGTACACTGCAATATTTGTACCCAAGCTATGATCAAGAACGCCTGACTGCACACAACCTCAGTGATGGTAACAAGGAACAAGAATAGGGGACTACAACTATGTACAAAATAATCTTCGAACAGGTGGTCTGTCAGAAGGGTTATGGACCTGCAGAGTACACAGCAGATCACAGTAGATCATAGAGGTCGGCCCTGGTCTGTTCTAGCAGGACACCAAGAAAAAACATTATCTGGTAAGTAAAATGTTACTTTCCATATCATTCTACTAGACCAGCCCAGACAAGTGGGATGTACCAAAGCTAGGACTCCACTGGGCGGGGAGAAGGCATGGCATCCTTTAAGATCTCTGCACCAAATGACATGTCCACCTGAGCATGGATATCCAAGTGGTAATGCTTGACAAAAGTGGAAAGCAATGACCACATCACTGTCTGACAAATGTCCAAGGAAGTGACCTAGCCATGCTTTGCGAAGGAAAAAAGCCTGTGCCGGGTAGTATGCAAATTCTGTGCAGAAGATTGGATAGTAACCTCCTGCTGCTAGTCTGCTCTCTGCATTTTTTCTAGATCAAAGGACTAAAAATTTCCAGTTAATTATAATAAAAATGGAAGTAAACTGAGAAGTAGAAAACATACAAGTTCTAATAACTTGTGACACAACAAGTAATAATGCTGTGCTAATTTCCTAAGACTATGCTATAATGTGCCTTCAAGTCCGTGCTGACTCCTAGCAACCTAGCAGCTCCTTGGGTTTTCTTGTCAGTGTGACTGGAAGTACATTGCCAGGCCTTTCTTGTGAGGCAATGGTGCATTAATGATGATACTAAGTCCTAACTGGATGGGAAATCCCAACACCACAATATTAAGGAAGTGTATATAAGAGGAACAGGAACAGGAACTGGCATGGGAGAGTTTAAAGCTATTGCTTAAATGCCAGAAGAAGATTCCATCTACTAACACAGTAAAGTACACAAAAGAAAGAGAAACAGGAAACAAAGTAGACATTTAAACTACAAAGGTACACTAAAAACGAACACAGTTTTAGGTACGTAAACCCAAATGACCGAAATCATCAAAAGGCACCGACATTGAACATTTCATAATAAACTGTAGAGGGCCGCTGCAGCATGGGGCTCTCTAAGACCTATATAAAAAACCAAGAAGTCAATTCCAAAGGGAGGAATGCTCTCCACAGAAAATCTGCTACAGGTAAAGCACAGTTACTTACCTGTAACAGGTGATCTCAGGGAACAGCAGGAATTAGTCCTCACATATGGGTACGTCGGTACCGACGGATCCTGCGTGGGAATGCTTCCCAAAAAGGAAAGCTTTTGGGCACATCCCACCGCGCCTGCGCGCTGCCTTCCCACCTTTCCTAACTGACTCTCCTCAGTTCAAGTTTATAGCTGAGACAATAGAGAGAGAGAAAGGAAAGGAAAGACCAGAAAGATACAACTCCTAGGGGAGGTGGGTGGGTTGTGAGGACTAATTCCTGCTGTTCCCAGAGATCACCTGTTACAGGTAAGTAACTGTGCTATCTCCAGGAACAAGCAGGAATGAGTCCTCACATATGGGGACTCCCTAGTTGAGATGCCTGGGAGATCCCCTAGGATTTAGACCCTGGATAAGGTCCCATGTCCTCCTATGGATCTCAGGCATCCATCCAGGGAAGGAGGGTAGGAGTTGATTAAGAATGGAACAGGTGTTTGAGAACAGCCTGACCAAACAAGGCATCCCGGCGGGAATCCTTGTCCAAGCAGTAATGGGCTGTGAAGGTATGAACCGAGGCCCAGGTGGCTGCTCGACAGATCTGGTCTATGGAAACAGAATGTAGATGAGCCATAGAGGTGGCCATGGCCCTCACATTATGAGCTGTGACATGGCCCTCCAGAGTAAGGTTCTTGCTCTGGTAGGTAAAAGAAATACATTGAGCAATCCAATTGGACAGTGTTCTTTTAGAGACTGGAAGTCCCAAATGAGAAGGGTCAAAAGCAACAAAAAGCTGAGAAGACTTTCTATGTTGCTGGGTCCTATGTAAGTAAAAGGCAAGAGCCCTTTTACAATCCAGAGTATGCAGGTTCCTCTCTGCACTAGATGCATGAGGAGCTGGAAAAAAGACTGGCAAATACACCTCTTGATTGAGATGAAAAGGCGAGACCACTTTAGGCATAAAGTGTGGATTAGTCCTGAGGACCACCTTGTCATGATGGAACCTTGTATAAGGTGGATTTGCCACTAAGGCCTATAGTTCACTAATGCGGCGAGCAGAAGTGACTGCAATAAGGAAGACAACCTTCCAGGAAAGAAATTTCAGGGAGGTAGAAGGGTTCAAATGGTGGCTTCATGAGCTGACCAAGAACCAAATTCAAATCCCATGCCACCGGAGGAGGCTTAATGGGAGGTTTAGTTAAAGTGAGGCCTCTCATGAATCTTGAGATAAGAGGATGAGAGGAGACTTGTTGCCCATTGATGGGCTTAAGGGATGTTGAAATAGCACTCAAATGGACTCTCACTGAATTAGTTTTAAGTCCTGCATTGGAGAGATGCAGGAGATAGTCCAACAGAGAAGTTAAAGGAACTGCGAAAGGGTCTAGACCTCTGTCAGCACACCAAATGGAAAATCTTTTCCATTTAAAGGCGTAGGAACGCCTGGTGGAAGGTTTCCTGGAAGCATGAAGGATATCCTTCACCTGTTGAGAAAGATTTAAATCTTGAAGATCTAGGCCTTCAGTAACCAGGCCCTGAGGTGAAGGGACTTGGGGTTTGGGTGCCACAAAGTCCCCTCCTCCTGGGACAGAAGGTCTGGAGCAGCTCCCAAGTCCAGGGAGGGGGCTTGGGAGAGATGCAGAAGTAGAGGGTACCACACTTGGCGTGGCCAGCGTGGAGCTATGAGGATCATAGATCCTTGATCCCTCTGGAGTTTGAAGAGAGTCTTGGGAATCAAGGGAATGGGTGGAAAGGCGTACAGGAAGTCCTGACCCCAATGAAGGAGGAAGGCATCCCTGGCCTGAACTCCCTGACACGGAATTCTGGAGCAGAATCGGGGAAGTTTGGCATTCCACGGACTTGCAAAGAGGTCTATGTCCGGGGTTCCCCATTCCTGAAAGATTCTGAGTACCTGATCCATATGCAGGGACCACTCGTGTGGAAGCAGAACTCGACTGTCTGTCTGCCCAAGAGTTTTGGATTCCTGGGAGGTATACTGCCAGGAGATGGATCTGATGCTCTCTGGCGAAGGCCCATAGTCTGAGAGCTTCGTTGCAAAGCGACAGAGAGCCAGTTCCTCCTTGTTTGTTTATGTAAAACATGGCTACTTGATTGTCTGTGTGAACGAGGACTGTCTTGTAGCCAAGGAGGGTATGAAAGACCTGGAGAGCTAGGAAAACTGCTCAAAGCTCCAAATGATTGATATGAAGGGAAGTCTCCTGTAGAGACCAAGTGCCTTGGGTGGAGAGGTCCTCTAGATGAGCTCCCCAACCTGTTTGGGAGGCATCTGTAGTCAGGGTTGCTTGGGGCAACGACTGTTGGAAGGGGGACCCCAGCAACAGATTTTGAGTGGACATCCACCATTGGAGAGACCAAAAGAGACGTTTGGAGGTTGCTATTTGGTCGGAGAGAGCTCCTGAAGCTTGAGTCCACTGGGTGGACAAAGTCCACTGAGCTGCTCTCATGTGAAGGCGAGCATAGGGTACCACATGTACTGTGGAAGCCATGTGGCCTAGCAGTTGAAGCATCTCCCTGGCAGTCAAGTGACTCTTTGACTGTACCTGGGAGGCTAACTGCAGTAGACGATGGCAACGGGCCTGAGGAAGGTAGGCCCTTGCAGTGGTGGTATCCAACCAGGCCCCTATGAACTCTAGGGACTGAGTGGGAGAAAGCTGGGACTTTGGGAGGTTTACCACCAGTCCCAGATATTGCAGAATGCGTCTTGTGCGGTTTAGAGCATTCTGAGCTTCTGACTGAGTTGGTGCTCGGATGAGCCAATCGTCGAGATATGGGAAAACAAAAATCCCTAGGGTGCGTAGAAATGCTGCAACGACTGCCATGCATTTGGTGAACACTCTGGGGGCAGAGGCTAGGCCGAAAGGAAGCACTCTTTACTGATAATGTTGTCCCTGGAACAGAAATCGTAGGAATTTTCTGTGGGATGGATGGATGAGGACATGGGTGTACGCATCCTTGAGATCTAGAGAACAAAGCCAATCTTGGCTCTTTAGGTAGGGAAGAAGAATGCCTAGAGAAAGCATTTTGAACTTTTCCTTGCATAGGAATTTGTTCAATTCCCTGAGATCCAAAATGGGTCTGTAACCCCGTTTTCTTGGGGATGAGAAAATAGGGGGAATAGAACCCTGAGCCCTGCTGAAGAAGGGGAACCTCTTCTATCGCCCCTTGGGCAAGCAGGGTAGACACTTCCTGACCCAGAAGGTCGAGGAGAGGTGTGGGAGAGTTGAAATGTCTCACCATGGTGTGTGGAGGAAGGTCTGAGAAATGAAGTTTGTAACCCTCTCTTATGATGGAGAGGGTCCACTGTTCTGATGGTATTTGCTCCCACCTGGGAGCAAAATGAGCTAACCTTCCTGGAATGGGGAGAAGTTCTGGCTGGGGTAGAGCCAGAAAGGTTAGGTCCTCTAGAATGCAGTCAAAAACCCTGAGGGGGTTGAGACTGTTGAGTTGCAGGAGTTGCGGCAGGTTTGGGTCTGGCCTGCCTAGGTTGCTGTCGCTTAGTTGGAAAACGACCAGCAGAGATTGCTGCCCAGAGTTGGAAGGGAATCTGGTCTTCTTGAAATAAGGTTTCTTGAAAGACTTTTTCTTGAATGGCATGGAGGTAGACTTGGAAAGTCTATCCAGAGCAGAATTCTCTGCATCCATTTGAGTGGCTTTAATTTGCCACTCTCTGCCAAAGAGATTCTCACCTATACAGGGCAGATTTCCCAGACCATCCTGGACCCAAAGCTCTAGATCAGAAGCCTGGAGCCAAGCAAGTCTCCGAGCAGCAATGGCAATGCCTGAGGCTCTGCTAGCACCCTCAAAGGGATCAAAGGCTGCCCTATTGGAAAACTTGGAAACATCCTGAGTATGCTTAAGCCAAAGGAGGAATTCATCCTTTCTGTCTTCTGGGATAACAGGGAGAAAGGTATGCAACTTCAGTGCAATTTCCTTGAGTAACATACCCATATAAAGACTATATGAGTTGATTCTAGCAATTAGCATACTGGCTTGGAAGATTTTTCTACCAAAAGCATCCAAGGTCCTGCATTCTCTTCCTGGAGGAGTAGAAGAATGTCTTTTAGTACTCTTTATTCTTTTCATAGCTGACTGCACCACAATGGAATGGTGAGGAAGCTGGGTTTTTTGAAAACCAGGACAAGGGGGGACACGGTACATAGTGTCCAACCTACGAGAATGAGGAGAAAGGGTGAGAGGAGTCTCCCATAAATCAAGCATCTGTTCATGAAGAATTTCATGAATTGGTAAGGTGACTGGCTCTCTGGGAGCCTTAGAGTACAAGCTTTTTAGCTCTAGGCTCTATTTCAGAGGATACTGAAATGGCAAGTCCTTTAGCCACTTCTGAAATGAAGTCTTGAAAGGACAAATCTTCTGGAGGAGACATTCTCCTCTTTGGAGAAGAAGGTTCCTTAGGGAGAGTAATAGACACTTCAGGAGATTCTTCTGATGAATCGGAATCAGAGGAATCGAAGTATCGTCTGTCCGATTCCAACGATCGATACGCGTATCGATCGGTATCGACATTGGGCGTCCCCGGAACCGGATCGGTATCAGGGAAGCGCCCGGATCCAGGAACCGGAGTCGGTATCCTGGTCGATGTCGAAGCAAGCGGTACCGGCATCGAGCCCGGTACGGGTGCCGGTGGCGGTACCGACATTGATATTCGATGCGGTACCGCTGGCGTCGCAGCCTGAATGAAAGCCATGATAGCTTGCTGCATGGATTGGACAGTATGATCCATAGACGCGACTGCCTGGATGTCGGTACCGGGAGAATGTGCCGGTACCCCAGAGTAGTCTAACAGGCCGTGCCATCGATGTCAACCTGTAACCCCATAGGAGGAGCTTTGGAAGTCAGAGCTTCCCGCTGGGGTTGTTTGGCTGGGGCAGGATCCTCAAGGGTAAGCCCGGGGGCATCTCGATGCTTAGAGGGAGATTTACCCTTTGAGGACCTGTTTGGTTTATGTTTGGTTACCTGAGATCCATCAGGAGACGATGATCTAGAAGATGTCGATGCTACTGGTGGTGTCTCTGTGGGAAACAGCATATGGAGCTTAGCTGCTCGATTCTGTAACCCACGTTTAGACATCATGGAGCAGGATGGACAATCCAGAACGGAATTTTTATTTATTTATTTAGACAGTTTTATATACTGCCTTATCCTTCAATCAAAGCGGTCACAACACAATTGGGGGATACATTTAACACGTGGGGATATGAGACACATACACCAATACTTACAGGGAACATGGGCAATGGAGGGTTAAGTGGCTTGCCCAAGACCACAAGGAGCATCTGTGGGACTAGAAACCCCAGTCCTTCCGGCCCAAGGTTGCTGTCCTCTAGTGGGATTTGAACCCCCGACCTTCCGGCCTGAAGTACCTTGCCCCAACCACAGGGCCCAAACATTTGAGACACCATTCATGGGTATCTGTAATAGAAATAGTACCGCTACACTTAGTACATTTTTTAAAGCCTGAGGCTTGTTTTTCCATGAGGGAAAATCTTTTTGTAGGCCCTAAGGCTTGCAGAAGAAATAATACTAAGTGAAGAAAAAAGATAAAGTTGTTTTTTTTTTTTTTTTTAAAAGAAGAAAGAAAAGACCGGCGGTACCGGTCCGGTGTCGGGGAGGCAGACACGCGACCAAAGAAACAAACTAATATAAGAAACTTCTTCAGCGGTGACAGGGCTCGACCTGCTGGCTCCGCGGAAAGAAGAAACTGAGGAGAGTCAGTTAGGAAAGGCGGGAAGGCAGCGCGCAGGCGCGGTGGGATGTGCCCAAAAGCTTTTCTTTTTGGGAAGCTGGGGAAGCATTCCCGCGCAGGCTCCGTCGGTACCGACGTACCCATATGTGAGGACTCATTCCTGCTTGTTCCTGGAGATGCAGCTTATTTTTTTCCCACAGACAAGCAGGGTGAATCTTTCACACAAGTGGGACCAGGGTTGTTGCCAGGGTAATGTGTTCTTCCCTTTCCCTTATTCTTGGGGATTTTAACATTCACGTTGATGACCCTTCTGACTCTTGTGCTTTAAAGCTCCTTTCCTCAACATCCTCATTCAACCACCAGTTGTACTCTACTGCTCCTACCCACAAGCATGGCCACTGCCTTAACCTTGTCTTCTCCTCCAACTGCTTACCCACAAACATCATCCACAACATCATGACTGACAACAAACCTGATATTCTATGCATCACTGAAACATGGCTCACGGACACCGACCCAGCAATAGTAAACCAACTAACTCAACCTGACTATACAATGTTCAACTGCCCACGTCCTAACAGAAGAGGTGGAGGAGTCCTAATCCTCGCCAGAGCCTCCCTTCATTTAACAAACACATCCCTAGCTCCTTCTGAGGGCATAGATATACTCAAGATTGAGAATAAAACATTAACAATATGCTTAATCTACAGGCCTCCCACACCCCATCATGATAACCTGGCCACTGCACTAGAAATTATCTCATCCTCTGCAGTAAAGAAACAGCGAATTATACTGGGAGACCTTAACCTTCCTTCCATACCACACACCCAGGCCGATACCTTCCTTGAAGCAATGGACCAGCTCGGATTCAACCAAATTATTCAGGAAGCCACTCATAACAAAGGCAACACCCTAGATCTAGTGTTCATATCATCCAACACACAACTAAATGAAATGCGGAAACCTAAAACTCGAGTAACGCAAGTCCCCTGGTCTGACCACTACCTAATCGAACTGGAAATCCAACTACCAACTACAAAGGAGAAACCTCAAGGCGACACAAAAATACCACAAAGGAAGTTCCGGAAATTCAACAGTGAAACACTGGTAGCATCTATATCCTCGTGCTTCGAATACACTCTCACGGATCTAGATAAGCTGGTAGACACATGGAACTCAAGGATCGAAGCAGCAGCAAGTCCAAACTGGACAACCGCAAACACAACAACAAGAACAAGAACTGAACCTTGGTACTCCCCTACATTGTGCAAACTGAAAAGGGAACTACGCAGGCTAGAGAAAAAATGGAGGAAAGCCCAAACCGAGGAATGCAAGCGACTGTACCTAACTCTACTCATGGAATACAAGAATGAGGTCAACCAGGCAAAAAAGAATCACCACACTAACCTACTCAATAAAGCCATTAATAGACCCAGAGAGCTATTTGAGCTTGTCAAATCTCTCACCAAAACCTCCCAGGACACCAACTGGACCGACGAAATCAAATCCCAGACGCTTGCAGACCACTACGCCAAGAAACTTAACCCGCAAGTACCCACTGCCACAGATCACAGTACGTCTATAACACTCACCCCTCAGAAAACCAACATGGTCCCGCATACAGAATCTGGTGCAGAATGGAACACTTTCCACCAATTAAAAGAACAACAGGTCATAAACATCATAACCAATTTAAAATCCACCACCTCCCCTCTTGACCCATGCCCTGCGGCATGGATAAAAGCAACTAAAAATGAAATAGCAAAACCAATCACCCACATTGTCAATCAATCACTTCAACAAGGTGTAATGCCTACCTATCTCAAGAGATCGCTTATAAGGCCCATCTTAAAGAACAGTTCACTCAACAAAAGTGATCCTGCGTCATATAGGCCAATCTCGAGTATATCTTTCTTAGCAAAAACAATTGAAAAAGCAGTCCAGCAGCAGCTGCAAGATCACATTGACGATAGGAAAGCCCTAGACATGCATCAATATGGGTTCCGTCAGCATCACGGAGTAGAAACCCTGCTACTAGCACTCCTCGACAACCTCCTCAAGGATCTTGAGAACAAAAATGACATGTTCATACTTGTATTTATAGACATCTCAGCAGCATTTGATACAGTACATCACAGCACCCTCTTAAATCGTCTGTCATCAATAGGTATAACAGGGACCCCCCTAAAATGGTTTGCATCATACATATCCAATAGGATGCAACAAGTCCTATTTAACAACGATAAAGCTGTTGCCTTCCCCCAGACTCAGGGGATCCCGCAAGGATCTGCCTTGTCATCTCTACTTTTCAACCTGTATATAAAACCAATCTGTCAGATCTTTCAGAAGTGCATCATCAACTACCACATCTATCTATGCTGACGATGTGATGATGTACACACGCCTAAACACAACGCAGCCAGATTTCACTCCGCTGGAAAAATGCCTTGACATGTTACAAACATGGCTTCAACAAAACAACATGTCAATAAACCACAAAAAAACAGAGGTCATGTTCATCTCCAAAAAAAACCAACTTCTCCCCACCCACCACAGTCACCCTCAACAAAAACATATACCATGCGAAGCCTGCAATAAAGTACCTAGGAGTCCTACTAGACAACAACCTTAAGATGAATAACCATCTCCGAACAGTCAACCGAGCCATCTTTTACAAATTAAAAGTCCTCCAACCACTTCGCAGTATCCTAGAAAAATCTGACTTCAGGACTGTCGCACAAGCGCTAATCATTCCTCACCTGGACTACTGCGCCATTCTCCAAGGGCTTCCGAAGAACACCCTAAATATCTTACAAATGGCTCAAAATGTTGCTGCAAGAATCATCATGGAAAAAAAGGTCACGGATCACATAACACCAGTACTTATGGAACTACATTGGCTCCCGGTAGCCGCCCGTATCATCTACAAACTACTCATAACAACGTTTAAACTCATTCACAATATTGCTCCCTCATACCTTGACAACCTACTCACTAAGCAAGCGCACAACAGGAACAGAAGAACCATACATCTCAACACTCTCTGTGTCCCAACCAGCATAAGATCCGTTTAAAACAGAAACAAGCAACAGAGCATTCACCTATGCAGCGCCGATCCACTGGAACCAGCTCCCCCCTGAACTCCGAATGTCAAATAACCTGAATGAATTCAGAAGGAACCTCAAAACCCATTTATTCCAGGCATACTACAACCCAACCTAATTACAGCACCGTACCACAATAAGTTCTCTTCTGCCCACCATAATGACACTCTGAATACACGCAGCATATAGACGACTGATATGTAATCCTGTATATATGTATATTATATCCCCCTCCCACGCACCTTTTAACCTAATGTTTATTTAGAGTTGTGAAAAGTATCTAATCTCTAATCCGTGTGCTATGTAATCATTGCTCAAATCAAAATTGTATTTTTAAAAATTCATTGTATTGTACGATACATGATGATTCTGTAAAGGAAACCGCAGCTGATCGTAGGAAGCAGCGGTATATAAATGTTTGCTAAATAAATAAATATAGAAATGCATTGCAGTATATTTTGTGGAGTGGGGGCTTCATTTTAATTCCATCTCCTACCACTTGCAGAAACTAAATTTGTACAGCACAGAAACTTCCCCCAGCTCACCACGTTTCCTTTCTGTGATTAGAACAGCATTTCAGTGCTCAGCCTTCACAGCTTTCCCATTGGCTGGACCATACCCACAATCTCGGCTGCTAGTTACACTGGAAGCAGGCAGGGCAGGCTCACTCACGCACACATTGGGGGAGATTAGAAAACTGCTGAGGTTTGAAACTGAAAATCGTCCAGACATATTAGCCTAGCTTCCAGAAATTAATGTAAAATCAGTAGAATTTTGAAAAAAAGCCAGACAGTAGTTGTCAGTCCTAATCTCCCAAGTGCTTAGTACATGTGACAGCACACTGCTAAACTCTGGACCATAGGTATGCTTCTAGCTGGTCAAGTTCATTAATCTACCCCTAACCATGACAACAGATACTAGCTAGCTAACAATAAGAAAAAAGAACAATTCAGTCAGTAGCTTTCACATGTGAAACAAATGCAAAGAAAATGAAACATATGTGAATAATTCAAAATGCAGGTACAACTCTATAACTCTAGCCACCTAACTGGGCAGACTAGATGGACCATGCTGGTCTTTATTTGCCATCATTTACTATGTTAGAAAGAGTAACAGAGGTTGAAGGAAGGATTTGAGAGTTAAAAGGGGGAGGGGGAGATGGAGGTGGCCCTGTGGAGAACTCAAGACTAATTTTGTGAACTTATGGAAGTAATCAGCCAAAGTTTGGACAGAAAGGGAAGGAAGAGTAGGGGGCAGGAGTGGAGGTAGAGGAGAGAGCTGAGCATTTCAAAGGGTTAGGTGAGGCTCTGAGGCAAGAGAGTTTGTGAGATGGACATAATACTTTTTCCTGGTGAGTGCTAGGCAGACTGAAAAGAATTTAGCATGAATTTGAAATGCAGGAAGTCAGCATGGATATGGGATTTAAACCAAAGGCGCTCAGTAGAGCGGACACAGGAATGTAGGTAAAGGATTTAGAGGTCAGCCAAGGCTGAGGTATGGTATGCATCATAGGGCATAGGATCAGAGGAGCAAGAGCATCCAGTGGAAGAGGGTGTCTCTTAACAGACTAAGATGACATAGCGGAAGAGAGAGATGAGATGAGAGAAGACAGCAGTGGAGAGAGTAGAGGGGGTCAATAGCTTGAAGATTCTCAAATATGTTGGTGGAGAAAGCGTAGTTACTCACCTGTAACAAGTGATCTCCGGGAACAGCAGGAATTTAATCTTCACATATGGGGACTTTGGTACCAACGGAGCCTGCATGTGAACACTCCCCAGCTTCCAATTGGAAAGCTTTTGGGAGTACTTCACTGTGCCTGCGCGACTGCCTTCCTGCCTTCCCAACTCCCTCTCCCCTCAGTTGAGGTTGTAGCTGAGAAAAAGAGTAAATGAAATCCTATAAACTCCTAGGGGAGAAGAGTGGGTTGTGAAGATTAAATTCCTGCTGTTCCCGGAGATCACCTGTTACAGATGAGTAACTACGCTATCTCCAGGAACAAGCAGGAATGTAGTCTTCACATATAGGACTCCCTAGCTCCCAGATGCCAGATAGAGACCTCAGAACTGGTGGAGGTTCGTCTTGGAGTAGGCATGATGAGGTCATGGATCCCAAATGGATTTCTGGTATCTTCAAAGTTCAGGACAGAGGGTAGGAATTGCATCTAAGTCTGAAAGAGGTGCTGGAGTACAGCCTGACCAAACATGACATCCTGATGGGAGTCCTTGTCCAGACAATAATGGGCAGCAAAGGTATGGATAGAAGATCAAGTTGCTGTTTTGCAAATTTTGTTGATGGCCATTGAGGTGGCCATGGCCAAACGCTGTGAGCAGTGACATGCCCCTCCAGGGAGAGCCCTTTGTCATAGGCAAATGAAATGCAGTCCCCTCTCCACCTGGAGAGCGTACGCTTAGAGACAGGCATCCTAGATGACTGGGATCAAATGAGATGAACAACTGCAAGGCTTTATGATGACTGAGTACTTTGGAGGTACAAAGCCAATGCACGCTTGCAGTCAAGAGTGTGTGGAGTTGCTTCCGTTCTAGACGCATGCAGTTTAGGAAAGAACACTGGAAGGTAATTGACTGATTTAGATGGAAAGGAGATACCACCTTTGGCATAAAGTGTGAATGAGTCCGAAGGACCACTTTCTCATGGTGGAAATGGGTATAGGGTGGATCCACCACCAAAGCCTGAAGCTCACTAATGTGTCCAGCTGAAGTGAGGGCAATTAGGAAAATCACTTTCCATGAGAGGAAGTTAAGTGAGGTCGTGGCTAATGGTTCAAAGGGCGGCTTGAGGACCCAAACTACCGGAGGTGGCTTAATGGGAGGTTTGGACAGCAGGAGGCCTCTCATGAAATGCACTACTAGCGGTTGTGAGAAGATGGGCTGTCCATCAAGCAGATGATGACAGGCCACAATGGCACTAAGGTGGACTCTCACAGAGTTTGTCTTTAGTCCTATTGAAGACAGGTGGAGGAGATATTGGAGGAGTGACTCCACTGAACAGAAAAGGGACTGAGATCTTTCTGGGAACACCAGACAGAAAATCGATGCCATTTGAAAGCATATAAATGTCTGGTGGAGGACTTTCTAAAAGCCAACAAGATCTCCTTAACCTCTTGAGTAAGGTCCAAGCGCTGTAAAGCTATGCTCTCGGCAGCCAAGCTGTGAGGTGGAGAGATTGTAGATTGCGATGAAGCAGTGAGGAGTCATCCTGAGAGAGGAGATCCAGCGCACATTCCAATCTCAGAGGATGAGTCTGAGTCAGACGTAGTAGCAGCGGAAGTTACAGTTGCCGCGGCCAGTGAGGGACTATGAGAATCATGGAGCCCTTGTTGAACTAAAGTTTGAAAAGCATCTTGTGAATGAGAGGTATGGGAGGGCATACATAAAGCAGACCCTGACCCCAATGCAGGTGGAAGGCATCCACCTGATGGTTGGTGGATGCTGGAGTTCTTGTGCAGAAGTAGGGAAGCTTGGCATTTTGTGAACAGATCTATGTTTAGAATTCCCCAGGTCTGGAAGATGTAGGGCACCATGTCCGAATGCAGAGACCATTTGTGGGGAAGAAGAATGCGACTCAGTCTGCCAAGACAGTGGATTCCCCCGGGAGGTACACTGCTTGGAGATGTATCTGATGAGCAATGGCAAAGGACCAGAGGTATATCACCTCCTCACAGAAGCCCAAGAGCCTGTTCCTCCCTGCTTGTTCACATGAAACATGACAACCTCATTATCTGTCCTGACTAGGGCCTGTTGTGCTCCGAGGTGCTGTTGGAAAACCCGGAGGGCATTAGAGATAGCCTGAAGTTCCAGGAGGCTGATCTGGAGTTGCGACTCCTGCGATGTCCAGAGTCCCTACGTAGTCAGGTTGTCCAGATGGGCTCCCCAACCCAGTTTGGTGGCATCCATTGTCAGGGTGCATTGACATGGAGGCATCTGAAAAGGTGACCCTATGAGCAGGTATTCTGGAGAACACCACCACTGAAGGGATGTTGTTAGACGGGCAGTGAACTGTATCCTGCCCTGGAGACAGCTAGAAGTCTACTTCCACTGGGAGGCAAGAGTCCACTGGGCTGTTCGCATATGTAGCTAGGCATGTAGAACGACATGTGCTGTAGAGGCCATGTGCCCAAGGAGTTGCAGCATCTCTTGGGCTGTCAGATGGTCTAGTAGGAGCATCTGGGACAATAGTTTGACTAGATGGGCACAAAGCAGTTAGGGCAGAAATGTCCTGGACTGCTGAGTGTCTAGTAGTGCTCTGATAAACTCTACTCTTTGAACTGGAGCGAGTTGGGATTTTGTGACGTTTATGACAAATCCCAAATGTTGTAGTACTATGATGGTAAGATGCAAGGAAAGCAGTACTTCTTGGGAAGTGTCTGCCTATTAGCTGGTTGTCTAAGTAAGGGAAGATGAATATCCCCACGACCACCATGCACTTCATAAAGATTCTTGGGGCAGAGGCGAGTCCAAAGGGAAGGACTCTGTATTGATAATGTTTTCCCTGGAATGTGATGAGAATATGTTTATCTGCTTCTTTTAGGTCTAGAGAACAGAGCCAGTCCTGACTCTGGAGGTAGGGAAATCTCGTCCCGGGAGAGAGCATCTTGAACTTTTCGTGGACTAGAAACTTGTTGAGGTTCCTGAGGTTCAAAATAGGCCTGCACTCTCTGGTTTTCTTTGGAATAAGAAAGCAGGGACAGTAGAAGTACACTCCCTGTTGGGATGTTGATTCATCTTCTATGGTGCCCTGAGATAGGACACCTAGTTTTGTAGGAGAGCAGTGAGTGGGGGTTATGTCTGATATCCCTCCCCTGAGTGTGGAGGGGGGCAGAGTTTGCAGATGAAGGCTGTATCCCTCCTGAACTATGGTGAGTGTCCACTGCTCTGAGGTGCCATCTGTGGACATAGTGACACAGTCTGCCTGCTATGTGGAGGGGGGGGGGGTTAGGCCCCTCCAGAGGCAGAGTGGTAATGTTCTTTAGGAAAGAGTCAAAAACCAGGTGAAGGCTGTGGCTGAGGAGCTGGTTGAGATTTAGCCATCTGTGGCTTCTTTTGTTTAGGAGGCTGCTGCCTCTTCTGTGGGGCTTGACGCCGATACTGAAAAGCAGAAAGATAGGAAGAAAAGAATCTCTTCTTCTGTTACTCTGGACAGTCTCTTTAATGTAGTATTTTCTGATTCTAATTGAGAGGCCTTATCTTGCCAGTCTTTGCCAAAGAGGTTTTCCCTGTGCAAGGAATGCTGCCCAGCTTATCTTGAACCCCCTGTTCAAGATCTGAGGCTTGACGTGCACCGATGCAAATTGCTGAGGCCCTGCTCATGCACTCAAAAGCATCGAAGGTAGCTCTATTGACAAACTTTGATACATTTTGTCTATGTTTAACTAATGTGAGATAATCTGCCCATTTGTCATCTGGGAGTAAAGGGGCAAAGGCCTCGAGATCCCTGGAGATCTCCCTTCAGGAACATTCCCATATAGAGTATATAGGAGTTAATCTTAATTGAGAGCATAGATGCTTGGAAACATCAACGCCCAAAGGCATCAAGGGTTCTTGATTCCCTACCCGGAAGGCTAGAGGAGCAAGTCTTCAAGCTTGTGATTTGACGCATAGCTGATTACACCTCCACAGTGGTGGGGAAGCTGTGGCTTTTTGAAGCCCAGACACTCTGATAATCGATACTTGGTATCGGGACGTCTACTTTGGGGTGAGACCATGAGAGGCATCTCCTGCATATGGAGCATAAGGTCATGAAGGATGTGGTGCACCGGCAAGGTGTGTCTTGACCCCCTGCCTGGGCCAGAGGCTTACAGGCAAAGGGCTGCCATATTTATCCTTAAATAAAGATTTGTAACTTTGTCTCCAGCAGGGAATCCTGGGACTTGTAGTTTTTTATCGTTTACTTAATGACAAAGTAGTATGTGACCACTGGGGTTTGTTAAGGCAAAACAAGAATTTTATTTTGGGTTTCTTTCCACGCATTAAATTCAAACGCAGGCAAAAAGGATCATTCTCCAAATGAAAAGCTTACAGGAAACAAAAGTACAACTGGAGCTGCAGAACTGAAAACACTTTTAAACACGGCAGCTGTTTTCAGCAAACATTTCAGCACATGTATTACAGCTTCTTTTCCATTCATTCAGCACAGGTAAATTCTTGTCATTTATCCAAATGCTGCTTTACTTATCAAATGCTGGCTTTAAGCAAAGTTCTTTTACCTTAATGGAAGCTCCTAGCATTCTCCTAGCTAGGTGAAAGATTGCTCTTAAAAACTTCTTTTCACAGTCCTTTTCTAGCAACTTTCAAGCTTCTCTCTTGCATAAAGAACAATCCATTGGAGATTCATCACAAACAGAATCTGGATCAAAAGAATCAATTTGCAAGCCCTCCTGCCTTACAAATTGTTTGTCTCTTTCTGGGTTCTCAGTAATTCCTTCCAACTTACTACTTTGTAGAAACTTCAGGATTTCTTTCCAGGGCTGCTCTCCCTGGTAAGAAATGGTTGTATCTTGGGAGTGGGGCTTCTTTCCCTGGAATAACTGCTTTAATGCTTCACCTGTGTTCAGCTCTGCTTCTCTGCCGCTGGCTGGGTTCTGGACACCTCTATTTGTAACTACATTCACCCACCTTCTGGCAGCTTGGATTCTGTGAACTGGCTCTTGAACACTTTGCACTGCACTTAGTACCACCTCGTCAGCAACCTTCCCAGCTACTGGTCTCTGGTTCAAGCGTACCTCTCACAAAAGGATTGTTTCCTCTGTTGCTGGAACTGTTCTCCCACGTGGAGTTAAGCTTCCCAGGTCTCCCTTCTGTCCTGTTCCTTCTTTCACTCCTTCCTCCTTCCTCTCTCTCCTCTCTCTGCACTGAAGCAGGCTTAAAAAGCTGCTTCCTAGCTACCACACACTTATCTCTGCACAGGTGTTTGTCATTAGAGTCTAAGCCTGCACCTACGTTAGGGTGTGGGTGTGTCTTAGCCTCAGCAAGTACGTGCTTCTTTTGCTTGGCTGTAATTTTAGCCCTGTGGAAACCTTGCCTGTCTCTTGTCTTAAAGGCATATTCACTATTTTCCTCTGTTTCCATCGGCTCAGCACAGCTCTCATTGTCACAGGTGGCAGCTTCCTTAGGGGCTGTTTGGTATTGGAAGATCTCTAATTCCTTCACCCTTGGCTCCTTCTCCAATGTCACTGTGATAGAGAGACCTTTAGCAAGGTCTCGACTGACTTCCTGGAAGGACATATCCTCCGGCAGCGACATGCGCCATTGTTAAGCAGGGAAGGGTCTGAAGGAAAGTCCTGGGGCCCCTGTGAATTGAGTAACTCTACATCTGAATCAGGGGAATTTTGAATC
Source organism: Ichthyophis bannanicus (assembly GCA_033557465.1). Taxonomy (NCBI): domain Eukaryota; kingdom Metazoa; phylum Chordata; class Amphibia; order Gymnophiona; family Ichthyophiidae; genus Ichthyophis; species Ichthyophis bannanicus. The sequence continues at coordinate 235,130,968 of CM066042.1, forward strand.
AGATGACTTGAAGTATCGACAGATATGGTGCTCGCCAGAAGCTAGATGCCGGTACTGATGTTCCGATATATCGGCCTCGGTGAGCCGCTTCGGCCTGGCACCGGTATCAATAAGAGTTTCTAGGGAGGGTATGGTGGGAGCAATGCGATGATATCTACAGCAGCCCCGATGTTGTACTGGGAACCAGTATCAGCATCTATGTCAGTACCAGAACCAGTATTGATGGGGCGGTACCTGTAGCCAAGGGTTTTATGGGTACCAAGGCTGCAAGTAGGGTGATAGCGAAAATAGAGAAAGAAGATAAAGAAAAGGATAAGGGAACCAGCAATATCCTAGATGGTGCCAGTGTCGATGGGAAGGCAGAGGCGCTATCTACAAACAGTTTTTTCTGTGGTGACAGGATTTGCTTCCTGCTGGTTCTGTGGAAAATGAAGAACTGAGGAGAGGGTATTGGGAAGGTGAGAAGGCATTCGCGAAGGCACAGTGGAGTGCTCCCAAAAGCTTTCCAATGGGATGCTGGGGAGCATTCCCACGCGGGCTCCGTCGGTACTAATGTCATATGTAAAGACTACATTCCTGCTTATTCGTGGAGATAGGATGAGATTGTGGCAGGTGGTGGTTAAGACTGAAAGCAGATGGTGGATGGATAGAGGAAGAAGTGGAGAAGTTTGAGGGTGAGCAACTGGAGAAAAAGATGAGGTCGAGGCAGAGGTCATGTTGGTGAGGACGGGCAGTAGAAGACAGTTGGATAAGGTAGAAGCCATAGAAGGTGCAGATAATATGAGGAGGAATCTAGCAAAGCTTGAAGAATAGTTGAGAATTTGGCAGCTACAAGTTAGTGCTAAAAAATGCAAAAAATCATTTGGGCTGCAAAAACCCAAGGAAGCAACTCAGCATAGGGGGTGAAGTGCTTCTGTGTACGAAGAAGAGCAGGACTTCAAAGTGATCATATCTGATGTTCTTTAGGTAGCCAAACAGTAGAAAAAGTGACAGCAAAAGCCAGAAGAATGCTTAGTTGTACAGAGAGGGAAATGACCAGCAGGAAAAATGAGGTGATAGTGCCTTTGTAAAGGCTCTGAAGAGGCCTCATTTGGAGTACTATGTGCAATTCTGAAGATCACACCTTCATAAAGATATAAAGATATAAAGGCCCTTAAACATTTCCTCTTCACAAAATATCTCACTGACATCTCCGATCCTCAGTCCCACTCGAATAACGAGCACCTCAACAATAATAGCAGTCAACTAGGCAAGCCCTCGCAACAGGCGTCTCCTACAATGTAAACACCAAACATTATCCTTTCTCAGTACACCTCATATGTATATAGTGTACCCTTTTTCCAAGTTGCATTTCCTGTTTAATGTAATGACCAGACATATTTAAGTTGTCGGATGTTTCTGTTCCATGTGAACCGCGCTGATTGCAAATAGTGCGGTATATAAGAAATATAAATAAATAAATAAATAAATAGGATGGAGTCGGTACAGAGGGCAGCTACTAAAATGGTCAGTGGTTTTCATCATAAAGCCTATGGAGACAGGCTTAAAGATCTCAATATGTATATTCTGGAAGAAAGGAGGGAGAAGGGAGATATGACAGACATTTAATTATGGGCCTCTTTCTATTGAAAGGAAACTCTAGAACCAGGGAGCATAGGATGAAGGTGAAAGGGGAGAAGAGTAATCCAAGGAAATATTTTTGTGTGCTGAATGTGTGGAATAGCCTCCCAGCAGAGGTGGTGGTGGTGATGATGACTGTATCTGAATTCAAGAAAGCTTGGAACAAGCACAGAAGATCTCTAAAGGAGAGGAAGGGATTGTAGAGCTTAGTGGTTGGTATAAACGGGCCATCTGGATAGGCCTTCTGGTCTTTACCTGCCATTATTTTCTATATTTCTATAGAAGCTGGACTTGTCTGCAATGGAGGGCATTCATCTAACTCAAGATGGTTGGAAGCAGAATTACCTTCTCAAGCACCTTTTACAAATTGTAAATTAGATGTCTTTTAGTGAGAAATGTTTACTTGATCTATGTTAAATTTCTTCAATAAAGTTCTCACTCTGGACTCTTTCTAAGCACTGGGGGAAGTGGTCTTGAGAAAAGCCTAGTGTGTATCACAGAAAGTAGGTAAAGAAGACTCATGGTATGGTTCTTCATCAAAGTTTTTATTTGTGTTATTATTATTATCCCTTGATTCTGTTGTGTAATTATTTTTATTTACTGAAGTCTGTGCATACTATACTACTTCTTGGTTATCTGTGTATCTATTATATGTGTTCTTTTCTTTCTCTTCCTCTTTCCTTTCCCATTTGTGTCTCCTTGTTCATTTGCTTTGTTTTGTTCCTTTTTAGTGTGCCGTTTCCCTCCTCTCAACAGCTGCGCCCTGAAGTGACGCCATCGCGCTCAAGCGAGTCTGTGCGTGCACCGAGGGGTTCCCTCATTTAAAGACGCTACCCACGGCGTTTCGTGCCGTTGGCGCGCGCCCAAGGAGCAGGACGTGCTCCTTGGGCGAGCTCCTTGGGGCGATGACAGGGGCGACGTTTCACTATCCTCTCGTCCATTCTCCGCCTCTGATACCCCCGGACCCGGACCCCTGCTCTTCTGGTCCCTTACTTCCGCATTCGTGGCTGGCTTCAGTCCTCTTCTATCTACCTGCAGATTTATAGCAGGTCTCCCACAGTTTCTTCCTCCCGTATTGCCGAGGCTCCGGTACTTTCCTTTTCTGTTCTTTGTCTGGCTATTCCTGATGGCCGCTATACCGGTCATTTGGGGTAATCGGCCCTCCAACCCATGCATGGTGCACTACAGGGGCAGTGTGCTGTCGCAGATCTCTTTACACTCTTCTTCCCTGGTCCCTCCCTCTTCCCTACCTGCTCCTGGTACCACTCCTTTTTCTTCTCCACCGGTTCCGCCTGCGTCTTTTCGGCTTGGCTCGCTAAATTGTCGCTCGCTCAGATCTAAAGCCACTCCTATCTATGATCTTATTCAACGTGAGCGTCTTGACGTTCTGTTTTTGGTAGAGACGTGGCTTAAAGAAGGTGAAGACCCCTTACTTGCTCGTTGTCTCCCTCCGAATTATGCGGCTATTTCTGTTCCGCGCATTGGGAGGAATGGGGGAGGGGTGGCGGGTCCTCTACCGCTCCTCACTCCCTCTGCTTAGACTCTCTTCTTCTTCGTTATGCTACCCGGAGTCTCTCCTCCTCCAACTTAACGGCCAACCAACCATTCAGATTTTACTAATTTATGCTCCTCCGTCTATTTCCCCTCCTCTCTGGGACTCTCTTCTTTCCTCTATTTCCGACTTAGCCCTGCAATTCTCTCAACTTCTCATTCTGGGAGACTTTAATGTTCATTTTGACTCACCAGCCTCAGCCAGAGATACTGCTTTCACTGCACTCCTTCATGATCTTTCTCTTCTTCAATCGATCACCCTCCCAACACATACTGCAGGTCATATTCTGGATCTGGATATTTTTCCAGCAAGGTCCACTATCCAGCTCTCGTCCCCTATCCCTACCCTGATCCCCTGGTCTGACCATCTGTACCTCACTTTTGTGCTGCATGCACTGCCTCCTTGCTCTCCTTGTTCTTCGCCACCTATCCGTCTATCTCGTCATCTCACATCAGAAACTTTACCGCAATTTTTGATAGCCTACCACCCCCCTTCAACAGAGTTGTTGTCTTTATCTCCCTCTTCTCAGGTTGCTTCATGGAATTCCGGTTTATTGCACACCTTGGATCAGGTTGCCCCTCTCCGACCTTGTGCTCCACGCCGCATCGCTCATCACCCCTGGTTTCATGCTGGACTTCGCCTACAGCGCTCCTATCTAAGGCGCACTGAGCACCTCTGGCGTAAATCTCGGTCTGAAGCTTCCTATCAACGCTTTAAGTCCTATCATGCTCAGTATCGTGCTAGTGTACACATCAAGCTAAGTGTTCTTTCTACTCGGCTTCTATTGCCTCTGCTCCCAACCGTTCTCGGCACCTCTTTACCACCTTGCGTTCACTTTCTCAATTACACTCCTCTTCCTCTTCTGAATCATCCTCTGTTAGGCCGGTTCTGAGCCCTTCTAGGCTTGCATCTTTCTTCTCTTCTAAAGTCCAGAACCTTCGGTCACTTCTCCCTTCTCATCCGCAGGCATTGGCCTCCCCTCCTCCTGTCTCTCCCCCTTCCTCTCCTACGCTGTCCCATGCCTGGTCTAGTTTTTCTGCTGTTACCTCCCCAGAGCTTGTCCAATTGTTGGCCACCACCCACAAGACCACCTGTCCCCTGGATCCCATTCCCTCCTCATGGTTCTCTGAGCCATCCGCCACTTTCTTTCAGATTCTTCTCACCATCATCAACTCCAGTCTGTCCTCAGGTACTTTTCCACGTCCTTGGAAAAATGCCCTAGTTCGCCCCCTATTGAAACTTCCTTCCTTGGATCCCTCCGTGCCTGCCAACTATCGTCCAGTATCCAATCTGCCTGTTGCCTCCAAACTTCTGGAGAAGGTTGTTTTCTCACAGCTATCCCATCACCTTGACACCACACTTTACTTGCACCCCCGGCAATCTGGTTTTCGGTATGGACATAGCGTAGAAACCACCATCACGGCAGTTCTGAACGAGATCCACACTGCTCATGATCGGGATGACATCACGGTGGCGGTATCTCTCGACCTCTCAGCAGCCTTTGATCTGGTGGATCACTCTCTTCTTCTTTCTAGACTCCACGACATGGGCGTTCGCGGGCTGGTTCACCACTGGTTCCATTCCTTCCTTTCCTCCCGCTCTTTTGCTGTCACTTCTGCCTCATCCTCCTCCGATTTCTTTCCACTCCCATGTGGGGTCCCTCAGGGCTCTATACTGGCTCCTCTATTATTTAATGTTTTTCTTGCCCCTTTAGCGTTAATTGTCCAAGAATTGGGGATATCAGGTTACTATTATGCTGATGACATTTTTCTGCTGCACCACACTTCTTCCTCTCACCCTGATATCACTCCCCTGGACACGTGCCTATCTATGGTCTCTTCTTGGCTCTCATCCAATTGCTTGGTGCTCAATATTGCTAAGACTGCAGCTATTTGATTCTCCCATGGTTCTACTGTCCCTTCTCTCGCTCCTTCCTTTTCGGGTGCTCCCATCTCCCTAGTCTCCAAACTTCGTTACCTGGGTGTCATCTTTGATAATACCTTATCCTTTAGCGACCATATATCTCACATCTCTCAGCACTCATTTTTCTGCCTACGGCAAATTCGTTCTATTCGGCCATTTCTTTCCTCTCAGGCTCTCACCACCCTCCTCCTTTCTTTGGTCATAACCCGTCTGGATTTTTGCAATTCCATCTACACTGGCATCCCACAATATCAACAACGACGCTTACAGTTAATACAGAACACAGCTGCACGCATGATTCTCCACACCTCCCCTCGGGATCACATCACCCCACTACTACGTCAGCTCCATTGGTTGCCCTTTAGGTTCCGGATCCCTTTCAAAATCCTTACGTTAGTGCATCGAGCACTATCTCCGCAAACCACAGTATCTGTCAAATTTACTGGTTTTTCATACACCTTCACGTAGCCTCAGGTCCGTTCACATTAACCGCCTGCACCTCCCGGCCCCCTCTCAAGCTCACCTTCAGTCCACCCGGAAATCAGCCTTCTTTTACCTAGGCCCTTCCCTCTGGAATTCCCTCCCCCTTGCCCTCCGTCTCGAAGAATCCTACCCTAAATTTCACTCCCTTCTCAAGACCCACTTCTTTTCCTCTGCCTTTGACACCTCCCTTTGACCTCCCCTATTTTCTCCTTTGTCCCTCCACTATTTCTACCTTTCCTTTTCTTTCCTGTATGTTACTGTAGTTCTTTTTCCTTTTTCCTAATGTGATGATTTTATATTGTAAACCGCCCCGATGTAATGGGGGGCAGTATATCAAGAATCTGGTAAACAATAAACAAAGTTGACAGAATGGGTCATGTGATGAAGTGGAGGCGTTTAAAGAGGAGAGCATACACTCTAAGCTGGCTAGAGACACAGGATTGAAAGTGGTAGAACATTTCTAAAAACTGAAAATGATAGGCCTGAGCCTATACCCATGGCAATTATTGGATTGGGGTCTGAGTGGTGGGGGAGGAAAGACTTGCTTTCCAAATTTCTCTCCCTGCTTTACTAAGCAAACAACGTCCTTGATTTTCAAGAGGAAGAAACTCAATGACCCTTAGTGCCCACTGCAGTATTTTATAAATATACTTAATCATGAAAATCCGATATGAAGCTCTTTGGAAATTAAGCTTAAAATTCTAGAAACTCTTGCTCTTATAATTTATTTATTTGCAAAATTTTTATACCATTGAGGTAATGATCATCATAACGATTTACAATTAAAAAGGGAGCAGATTAATGCACAATAAAAATCAAGCAGTACAAAAATAGGACACAGAAACATAAGGGAAAAGAAGGATGTAGGACAATAATATCTCCCAAGACAGGTATGACATGTAGCCAGATGAAACATAAGGGTGAGAAGGCAAGAATTTAAAAAACACCACCTAAGTCTGCTAGGGAGAAAGTGTAGTTGCTTACCCGCAAGGGAGTTCTCTGTAGACAGCAGGGACATTTATTTATTTTATTTAACAGTTTTTTATACCACTTTGCTATTTCAATCAAAGCAATTTACATTGTAACTTAAACTTGGTAATGTACACTAAACAGGGACAATAACAACCTGGATTTTTCTGAGGCAATGGAAGGATAAGTGACTTGCCCAAGGCCACAATGAGTGCTAGTGGGCATCGAACCCTGGTCTCTTGGTTCTCATGCTACTGCTCTAACCATTAGGTGGTTGCTCCCTCCAGCCACACTGTGGAAATGACATCCCTGATGGAGCCTTCAATGCCAGACTCTGCCCTAGCTCAGAGAAATCTTAGGGACTTCTCTGAGCATGCATACGTCTTCCCGCCTCTAAGTGCCTCAGTTGATATCTTAGCTGTCATGCGACATGTGAGCCTCTGCTGGCCTGTGGCCATATAATGATGAATCTGCAATGACAGGCATGGGGATCTGTCCCCTGCTTGTGTCCTGGTGCACTCTCTCTCTTAGTGACTTTTTTTTTTTTTGTGGGGATGGTGGGAGGGTGAGTGTGTCTGCATACCCCTGCTATCTATGGAGAACCCCCATTACAAGTAAGCAAATATGTTTTCTCTGGAGACAAGCAGGGGGATGCAGGCACACTGTGTATGTGAATCCAGAGCTGAGGGTTGCTTCCCGGTAGGGTATAGTCTCGCGACCCAGGCCTCACACAGGAGGAGAAGCAGAGAGATCATGGAGCAAACAAGTTGAAGGACAGCTTGCCTGAAGGTGAGGTCCTGCACAGAGGAGGCATCGATGCTGTAGTGCTTGATAAAGGTATGGATAGATAACCAAGTGATGGATTTGCAAATATCCTGTGCAGAGATGGAAGTCAGACTAGTTATGGAGGCTGCTGTGGATCGAAGACGATGGGCATCAATACATCCAGGGATGGCACTTGGGCTTGATGGTAACAGAACGAGATACAGTCCACTATCCAGGAAGAGATTGCCTGTTTGGATGCTGGCTGGCTGGCTTAGGTTGTTTGGGTTTAAGGAGACAAAAGCTGAGAGGAGGAGCGGAGCCCCTCTGTTGCTTGCAAATAGTACAGAAGAGCCCTCTTGCTTTTCAAGAAGTGCAAAGTCTTTTCAGGAGAGCTATAGTGCAGCCCTGCGAAGAAAATCGGTAGGACAATGCTCTGATTAAGATGGAAGCTGGAGATGAATTTGGGAAGGAATTTCGGATGAGTTCGAAGGATGACTCTGCTGTGTAGGAACTATGTATATGGAGAGTAGTGAACCAAAGTCTGAAGTTCACTGACCCGACGTGACGAAGTAATTGCCACCAGAATAACAGTCTTTCACTAAGGTGCTTGAGGGAAGCAGACCCTAGATCAACAAATACAATGTTGAGGTCCCATTCATGCATGGGTGGCCTGGATGGGGGCTTGGTAATCATGAGTCCTTTCATGAATCTGGTTAAAAGAGGGTGCTGTGAGAGGAGTTTCCTACCTATGGGAGCATGGGAAGCAGTGATGGCAGAGAGATGATATCTGACAGGAGTGGTCTAAAGCCCTGACTGGGACAGATGCAACAGGTATGCTAGGATCCTGCTGACAGGTCAGGATACAGGACTGACCTGGTGCGCCACGGCCCAATGTGTGAAGTGGAACCATTTCCGTTTCTAGCATTGCGTTGCAGGTTTTCTGGAAGCTGAAAGGACGGTGAGCACCTCATCCAAGAGGGGGTTGCCTGGTGTTATGTTCTGGTCACCCTCCAGGCAGCCAAGGCAAGGCTCTGGAGGTTGGGATGTAGCAATTGACTGTCATGCTGAAAGAGAAGAAGGGGTGGCACCACAGCAGAAGGGACAGTTTATCCATCATGACGAAGTGATTTGAAACCAGGCTTGTCTAGTCAGTGCAGGGCGATGAGGATGATTGAGGCCTTGTCCTCCCAAATCTTGACTAGGACCGCAGTAGGAGCAGTAAGGGGGGAATGCATACAAGAGTTGGCAACCCCAAGGGATCGCAAAAGTATCATGGACCCAGCATTGCGGATTTGGCTGGATAGAGCAGAAGAGTGGGCACTTCACATTCTCCTTAGAGATGAAGAGGTCAATTTCCGGGATGCCCCACATGTGAAAAAGATGCTCAACGACTTGGGGGTTGAGGGATCACGCGTGTGGATCCAAGTTCCGGCTGAGGGAATCCACTAGTTGGTTTTGCATACTAGGCAGGTACATTGCTCGTAGTGTAGTTCCCAGTGATTTGGTGAAGAGCCAAAGGTGAGTGGCTCCTCAGCAGTCATAGGGACCCCAAACCCCCTTGTTTATTTATGCAGAATATCGTAAACTGGTTGTCGGTCTGTACTAAGATGACCCATTGACATGCCCACTGTTTGAAAGCGGTGAGACTATAGTAGACTGCTCGCAGCTTTAGAGCATTTATGTGCATAGCCCATTTCTGGGCTGTCCACAACCCTTGAGTGGTAAACTGCAGCAGGTGTGCTCCCCAGTCATAGGTGGATGCGTTGATAGTGAGGACAACTTGGAGCAGAGATTCTTAAAACAGACAATCGTCCATGAGGTTTGCAGGCATGGCCCACCAGCAGAGAGATTGAAGGAGTGCTTGAAAGTTGCAGCCCTACACTGGGACTTTTGAATGAAAGGACTAAGAATGCTGGTTCCAATTGAGTTGTAGGTGCCATTGAAGTGGGTGCATGTGCAGGCACACTAAGGGAATGACGTGGACAGATGTAGCCATTTGGCCTAATAGGAAGAGAATGGATTGTGCTGAGGCAAGTTGGGATTGAAGCATTCCAGTGCTGAGATGCTGAAGAGCAAGGGCTCTGTCATTTGGGAGAAATGGCCTGTCCCCAATGGTGTCTATGTGCTCCAGTGAAGGACAGGACCTATTGGGGTTCCACTGATGATTTTTGGGTATTGTGATAAGGAAGCTTATCATGACTTAGGAAAAAGGGAAAAGAAAAGGAATTCACCCTTATAAAAGGAACTATTTTTCAAGGTCAGAGAAACAGAACCCCAATCACCCCTAGAAAGCAGGAAATTCACAGCGGGGATAGGTTTCAGAGTTCCCCTAGTGGAGTAAAGGTGAGGGAATGCAGACCCCAAGGTAAGAGACCCTTACGTCACTGAGTTCCCTAATTATTCAGCTGCATGGAGGTAAGCTGATCTCTGTCACCTGAGGGGAGCAGAGGTGGGGCTTGTGATAAGGAAGCTTATCATAGTTCAGGAGGGAGCTATGAAATAGGTGAATTGGCTCTGAACAAGCAACCTGTCTTTGATGGTAGAAATACTAAAACAGAATGTTTTCATAAAAGACTACCAAACCCAGAATGCACCAGGTTACAAACAGCCTCTAGAAGGGCTGAAGTGGGGAAACGTGTGTTCAATCAGGAGAGCTATGAGGTAATCCCCAATCACTCATCTCCAAGGGCAGGGGGCTTGATTCAGCACACCTGGGCTGTGCTAGGCTGGAGTGTCCCTCTAAGCACGTTAAAAGTAAAGGATATTCTACACAGAGACAGAACCAAGAGAACAGGGAGAAACAGAACAAGAGCAGACAGAAAGAAGAGAGAGGACTACAACAGCAGAAGCAACGTGGAAGGAACAAGAACAGAAAGACATCTTGGAGGTCTAAAGAAGGAGGCCATAGCAGTACGTGTGTTGGGTGTGATTCCAGAGGCAAGCATACTCCATTGGACTGGAGGAAGCCAGAGGATTGGGGTTATAGAGCCAGGAACTCCCAAACGGCACCTTTGAGGGTGACGGCTGCATTTGGAAGGGGCCCTAAGACCGGTGCAAGAAGGTATGTGAAGAGAGACCCAGTGTCCAGGGATCTTGATTGGAAGGCTGGACATAAAAGCTGGATTACTTACTGGCCAGGATACCTGGAGAGGAAACCTAACAGCAAAGGAAGCTCAGGTATGAACTTTGATCTATGCCCTAGCTCTTCTCCAGGAAGACAGCAGGGAAACAAATATTATCCTGAGAGTGATCAATTAAGGAATTCCTCTGAGCCAGACCATGATATTGATTCCATGATATTTGAGGAAGAAGGAGATATATCAAATGATCAGAATGAATACATGGATTGCTCTCTGTCTAGGCTGCTGTTTTAAAGTAGTTTCTCACTAATACAACAACCACCAAAAAGAACTGTAACTTGTTCTTTTATCTACCCAGAAAAGTCTCTGCAAGAAAGCTTTAGGGTAGGATTGAGCCACGTAGAGAGAGTGAACCAGCAAAGGGGTTTGCAGCTGGCTAATTATTGGTAATTGAGCCAGGCACAAGTGCACGTGAGCTCTGGAAGGAAACTTCTTTTTGTGTGTGTGAATAGAAGAAAGTTATCCTTGATAAAGAACAGGTTTTTTTGTTACTTTTGGGTTTTGTTTTTGCCTTTTGGAGCACTGATAAGGTGGTCATTAGCAGGAGCCATCAAAAAGACCTTTTCTGTTTCCCATCAAGGTCTTTATTGATTTATTGCTTAAGAAGTTCAGTTACCTTATAACATGCTTTGTTTTTCCTGAGTACAATACTTGAAGCAAGTGTCCTTTTGTGTTACCAAGTAAATCTGTGTGGGAGAATTAACCCCATGAATAAAATCTGATTTTCTTTGCTTACACTCGAGCATCACAACTCATTATTTTGTGAACGGCTGATTCTGGTATGAATGAACTACAACCCCCACACTACTTTGCAAGTCATAATAATATTTTGCCTTTGCTAAGACTGTGGACTTTCACGGCCAGCATCCCCGTTTACAGGCTGAAGCCTTGGAAATTTAAGTCCAGGACAGATTATTCAGAGGAGAACACGCAGAGAGTTCCAAGGAACACGCAGAGAAACGCAGAGAACGCGCAGAGAGTTCCAGGGAACACGCAGAGAGTTCCAGAGGACATAGAGAGTGCCAGAGAGACTGCCACTGAGAGATCAAGGGAGGGATCCAGGCAGAGACCCAAGCTGGAACACAGGCAGAAGGAACACAAGCTGGAGGACAGGACAAGGACGTACAGGAGAATGGTGGCCAGAGCATGAGAAAGAAGAAGCTGACACAAGTCCAGAGCCAGGTAGAAGCCTTAGAAGTTTCTCTAACACGGAGCAGTGCAGAGTTGCAAGAGATACTCTCAGCTCTAACGAGTGGCAGTCAGCTGAGCCCTGATTGCTGGAAGGAGAGATAGAACCTATAGGTGAACCAGACTAGCTTTGAATGAAGGAGAGACCTTCATGGACTGCTCTTTATGCCAGTCTAACTACGGAGGAGTGGAAAGAAAGCCAACCATTAAGAGAAAACCTTTAGACCCAGGTACCTTTGAAAGCCTGTAGATAATTTGTGCATGTCCTGTGTTAAAGAAGAAATACGTTTGCTGAGAAAGTAAGAGCAAGCTGAAGCTCTCTAATTGTGCTGGTTAAACACCTGCTATCCAGAGCAGTGCACCGGCAAGAAGCCGAGCTAACGGAGAGAGGAAGTAAAGCTCTGATTTGCTTTTGAATATTCCAAAAGCCTTGCCTAGGGCATGGTTTGCTTATGAGAAATTTTATCCTTGGTAAAAGTTTTACTTTGTTTATAAGGAGACAAACAACCTGGAAGTGTTGGGAATGTAAGAAAAGAAATCTGCTTTAAGGAAAGCTGTTTTTGTTTGCTTTAACCAGCAATGCTAGCCAAGGCTGGTAGCATTGGCTGTTAAAGGACTTTATCTTTGAGCTGAAGAACATTATAAGCTGAAATTTTGCTTTGAGTTTATTTATGTCCTGATGTGTATTGGGAAGAATCCTGGAGAAAGAATCCAAGGGTGATATTTGTGAACCTAGCGTTGAGTTAATAAATTTCTGTCATTGCCTTATCATTCGAGCCAACTACAAATGGTTTTTTTAAAATCTGAAGCCAAGTGAATTGTGACTGAACTACCTTTCCCAAGAGGTATTGCAAAAGAACCAGTCTGTTAAAGGCTAGAAGGTGAAACTTTCTATGATAACCATGCCCCTTGTGATAAGGAAGCTTATCATAGCTCAGGAAGGAGCTATAGTAAAGGTGAAGTGACTCTGAACAAGCAACCTGTCAGTTCTGGTAGAAATAAGAAAACAATTTTTCTATAAAAGACTACCAGTCCCAGAATGCACCAGGTTTCCAACAGCCATTAGAGGAGCTGAAGTGGGGAAACGTGTGTTCAATCAGGAGGGCTATGAGGTAATCCCCAAGCACTCATCTCAAAGGGCAGGGCCTGATTCAGCACAGCTGCGCTGTGCTAGGGTGGAGCACTCATCTAAGCAGAATAAAGGTAGAGTTTATTCTACAGAGAATCATCATCAGCTTGGAGATCCTCGTCTTGGAGATCTTCATGATCTTGGACAGCTTCATCATCTGGAGGATCATCAGAAGCCGAAGCCAGAGCGGACGGACAGAGAGGGCAAGAAATCCTTTGGAAGAAAGAAGAGAAAAGCATTTGGGAGGTCTAAAGGAGTCCAGAGCAGTACGTATACTGGGAGACATTCAAAAGGCCAGTATACACCATTGGACTGGGGAAAACCAGAGGAGTGGTGCTGCAGAGCTAGGAATCACCAGACGGTACCTGTGAGGGAGACGGCTGCACTTGGAAGGGACCCTAGGACCCATGCCAGAAGGTATGTGAAGAGAGATCCAGTGTCCAGGGATCTGGATTGGAAGGCTGGACATAAGAACTGGACTACATACTGGCCAGACTATTTAGAGAGGAACTCTAACAGCAATGGAAGCTCAGGTATGAACACTGATCTATGCCCTAGCTATACCCTTGAAAGACAGCAGGGAAACAAGTATTCTCCTGAGAGTGCTCCATTGAGAAATTCCTCTGTGCCAATCCATGATATTGAACCCATGATTGTTGACGAAGGGGGAACGGTGGTAGATACAGGCTGTGAATACATGGATTGCTCTCTGTCTAAACTCCTTTGGTAATTTACTGTTACAAAGTACAACAACCATCACAAAGAAATATAAACTTGTTCTTTAATCTACTCAGAAAAGCTCCTGAGTAGGATTTTGAGCCACGCAGTAGAAAGCAAGCCAGCTAAGGGGTTTCAGCTGGGTAACTGCTAGCAATTGAGCCTTAGCTAATTGCTTGTGAGCTCTGAGGAAATCACTTCTGAGTCTATGTGTGAAGATATAAGAAGTTAACCTGAAAAGAACAGTTTTTCCCTACTTTGTGGGTTTTGTTTGTTGATTAAAGCACTGCTAAGAAAATATTAGCTAGAGCCTACAGAAAAGACCAGTTTGTTACCAATCAGGTCTTTATTCTTTTGCTTTGATTGCCTGACAAGTTCAGCTGTTGTTTTCCTGATTTTGTTTTTCTAAGTTTTAACACTGAAAGCAAGTATCCTGTTTTATTTGTTACCAAGCATATCTGTGTTGGGAGAAATAACCCCATAAATAAATATCTTATTGGCTTTACACTCAAGCACAACTAATTATTGTGAGCGGCTGTGTCTGGTGTGAATGGACTGCATTTTCCACAATACCTTGCAAATCATATTGATATATGCCTTTGCCAAGACTGTGAACATTCTCACCCAGGCACCCGTCTGACACCCTCCATACTGGATGTAAGGGGAAAGGGCGTGACAGTATTTACGATGAACCTGAGTTGCTGCAGTGTCTGGACAGTGGCACACATGGCATGAACTGCCTGTTCCCTTGAGGCAGTAGAGACATGCCAGTTGTTGAGGTAGAGGTAGACACAATGACCTTGATGGTGAAAGTGGGCCACTACAACCGTGAGGCACTTTGTGAAGACTCACAGGGCTGATGATAGTCCAAATAGTAGCACTTTGCACTGGTAGTGCTGGCCTCGGAAACAAAATTGAAGGAATTTCCAGTGTTAGGGATGGAAAGGGATGTGGGGTGTAGGCCTCCTTGAGGTCCAGGGAAGCTAACCAGTCGTTGCTGTGCAGCAGCAGGAGAGTGGTGTGTAGGCAATGCAATTGAATTTTTCTCACTTGATGAAGAGGTTGAGGTCTCAGAGGTCAAGGATGGGTTGTAGCTTGCCAGACTTCTTTGGAATGAAAAATAACTAAGTAGAAACTTTGGTTGAGTTGATGGGTGGGAATTGGTTCTATGGCTTGATTCTGCAGCAGTTGATCTCTTTCTTGTTGCAAAATGGGAATGTACTGAGTCAGCATTCTCTTGCTGCCGGAGACTGTGGAGTGATACAGAGGCAGAGGGTCAACATTTATCTTTTATTCCTGGTCAATGATGTTGAAGATCCAGGTCTATGGTTATGGACTGCCAGGCCTCCCTGAAGTGACGGATTCTGCCCTCCATTGTTGAGTAGTCAAAAGGCGGCTGAAATGCATTCTCTTTGAGGGGTAGGGATGGACACGTCAATTAGGGAGGGGGAAGTGTGTGGGTTCCATGTGGGTCTGATGGAGCCTGACGTGGAACACTGGAAGTAGGAGTGGAACGCTGTGCAGAAGGGCAGTGCTGTCCTGAACAAACCAGAGTAGCAGGGACAGCAAGCTAGAATTGGTACTGGAGGCTCCCCAAGTAATAGGGGAAGGTACTCCCCCTCTGGAGAGAGGGCAGGCATGGAGGTCTCTAATCCTTTTGGGAGTTTGGGAGAGGGCCCTCGATATTGGGAGGGCCTTCTGCCCTGTGCCGCTTGAAGGAACTGCTCGCTTTACCTGAGGCGGAGGCAGAGTGATTTTGCTTGTGCCGAGACACTCCCTTGGAAGGCTTAGAGTGTTTTGTGTTTGCCTGTGCCTTCAGCCTTGCTCAGCTCTGGTGGAAGATGGAGCCAGTGGGAAGGAGGTGGAAACGTGGGGAGTGGAGCCTCGGGCCTGAGAGGATCGGTCCTGAGCTGCCCAGAGTGTGCTGGTACTAGGAGGGAATCTGCCTCCAGTATCACGGCTGGAGGACCAGCCCCTGATTGTGCCTTGTCTGGGCCTGATGGGGTGAAGCCACAGAGGTGCAATGACTGGACATAGCAGAGCAGGCCTGGTGAGTGTGTTCTTGCTCCCTGCGTGTCTCCTGTTGATTTCTTCTCTTTTGGTTTTGTAGACCCAATGATCCAGTGAAGGCCTCTCCTCGTTTGCTGTTTCTTGTTTTTGTTTTTTTAAATATATGGCAGTTGGATGCTGCATGGTGAGCCTGCAGTCATGAGGGGGGGGGGGGGAGGGAGATGCTGATGAGGGGTCCTTGGTCACCGTTTTTTTCTTTTTGGGGGGGGGAAGGGAATGGCAGGCAGCCCCTGGTGTCGCAGGGATGGAGGAGAGCAGCAAGGAAGTAGAGAGAGAGAGGTGCAGCTAAAGGGGTGATAGACATGACGAAGGAGGGGAGAGCCATGCAGAATGCTGGTGAAGTAAAGAAAAACTGAGGAGCCCAGAGGCGGGAAGGCACACGCATGCTCTGAGGAATCCTAAGATTTCTCTGAGCTAGGGGAGAGTCTGGCACTAAAAGTGCCATCAGGGACATCACCTACACAGTGTGCCTGCATTGCCCTGTTTGTCTCTGGAGAAACTTTACTGAAAAGCTTGCTCGAAAAGCCAGGTGTTTAGTCTTTGCCTTATTCCCCAAGAGCACTGAAGAATGAGTTTTAGACTTTTAGCCCCTTTCAGTGCAAATCAAATAGTTACAGACAATGGTGTTAATTCAACCCAAGCAGTTCCCGCAATGAGGTGGGGCCTGGGTGTAGCTCTGCTCTCGTAAGTCTGCGGTGGCCTGGTGGTTGTTCCTCACTGGGCCAAAATCTTGTGATAACAGCCACACCGCGAGACTTCAGCCTGGTGGGGAACAGCCACCGGGGCCAAAGCAAACTTTCAGAGAACAGCAGCGTGGCAAACAGAATGAGGTAAGGTTGATGCTGCTGCTGCATGGGGGGCGCATGATGGAGGGTGTGCCACCGCTGTGACGATGAGGGTCCATCAGCAAAATTTTGCTTGGGGGTCCCTCATTGTAACTTATGCCACTGGCAAAAGATACTTTGTATGATAACTGGACCTTGTTTAATTCAAAAGATTCTTGAACATGGTGTCTCTAAAGGAAGCACAGTAAATGAGCTTCCTTTCCCATAAACACATCTTGGAAAGGTTGTTGGAAAGATACTGCCACCAATTCTTAAGAACATCCTAAGCATCTGTACTAACTAGAAAACAAGTTTCCTAACAGGGGCTCTACAGGACAACCAACAGTAAGGATTTGAGGGTTTATTTTTATTAAATTGCTAGCTCTCTGACTGGGAGCTCTTAAAAGGGATTTTGTATATTTTTAAAGCAAGGCTACTTTCCTTTTGGTGCTTTAGTGGAAATTTCCTTGAGCAGAATAGGTTGTTGAACTCTAGTAACCTCCTCAGCTTTGAGAACTGCTAACACCTCTATAGGGCACCTCAGCATTTAACAAAGCACAGAGACTTGGACCAGCACATTTTGAATATAATTAAAGAGATGACCTCCCTCCCAGCAGTCCTGTCTAGTTATCGTTTTGTCTGTCCCTAGTGACCTTTCAGTTCTGTCTAGTTATTGTTTGTTGTTTATTGTCTGTCTTTAGTGGCCCCTTTGGTCAGTCTTTCCTTTATTTTATTGGAGTTCCTTTCTTTTCCGACGCTAGCATTTATATTTTGTTTTTATTGTAAACCGCCCACACGTTTCGACAAGGGCGGTATATAAAGTGTTTAATAAAGATAAAGATAAAGATTTAACTGCTTTTTCTCTGAAAGGACAGCTGGGAAATTGGCTGGTACTTGGTAGAGCTCTCTCTTTTGCTTTAAGAGATACCTAAGCTCCACAAACAGAACAATGGCTAGGAAAAATCGTATCGCTAAAGCTGTTGCCCCCGTTACAGCTTTTGCCTCGGTCCAGACAGATGTCCTAATGCCAGTTGAAGGACCGGTTCCATGTGCAGGGTGCCTGCATGCTGAAGCTCTGAGGAAACAAGTGGAGGAACTCAGAGAGGAGGTGGCAAGGCTGAGGAGCATTCAAGACAGTGAGAAGTACATTGATGAGATGCTTCTTGCAGCAACCAAGCTCTCCAGCAGAGAAGATGGGTGCCAACAGGATGTCGATGGTTGGACACAAGTCACCAGGGCCTGCAATCCAACTTCTCCAGCCCTTGAAATGAAGAACCATTATGCAGCCCAAGTGGAGGAGGTGAAAACATCCCTGGAAAGGGATGAACCAGAGCTCAAGTACCCCAAAGTTGCAGAATCAGGGTAGTGGTGGTTGGAGACTCTCTTCTGAGGGGTACTGAGGCGTCCATCTGCCGACCAGACTTGATGTCCAGAGAGGTATGCTGTCTGCCTGGTGCCAAAATTCAAGATGTTACGGAGAGTTTGCCGAGACTCA
This sequence comes from Ichthyophis bannanicus, assembly GCA_033557465.1. Taxonomy (NCBI): domain Eukaryota; kingdom Metazoa; phylum Chordata; class Amphibia; order Gymnophiona; family Ichthyophiidae; genus Ichthyophis; species Ichthyophis bannanicus. The sequence continues at coordinate 235,148,843 of CM066042.1, forward strand.
TCAAGCCCACTGACTATTACACAATGTTGCTAATCCATGTTGGAACAAATGATACTGCCAGGTATACCTCGGAATGTATCAAAAGTGACTTCATGGCTCTGGGATAGAGGGTGAAGCAGTTAGGTGCACAGGTGGTGTTCTCTTCAATCCTCCCTGTTGAGGGTAAAGGCCAAGGCAGAGAGGCTCGCATCCTGGGGATGAATGCATGGCTGTGTGGATGGTGTCATCGAGAGCGTTTTGGTTTCCTAGACCATGGGATGCTGTTCCAAGGGTTGCAGAGCAGAGGATGGCATCCATCTGTCCAAGAAAGGTCAACGCATCTTCGGTAGTAGACTGGCTAATCTACTGAAGAGGGCTTTAAACTAGATTCGTTGGGGATGGGTGAAGAAAGCCCCCAGGTAGGTAATACATTAAATACCTTTATGGAAATGGGTAACAGGGGTAACATATGGAAAGAAGTGTGTATAAATGCCCGTAGCATGGGAAATAAGATCCCTGATGTTGAAGCTTTGGTGGGAGTGGCTGATTTGGATTTAGTGACAGTTACAGAAACATGGTTCACAGAAAACCATGATTGGGATGTAACTATACCTGGCTATAATTTATTCAGAAAGGACAGGGTAGGAAGAAGGGGAGGAGGAGTGGCACTATATGTAAAAACTACTATTAAAGCTTTGGAATTACAGAGCTTAAAAGGGAGAGAGGAGGCATTTTGGGTTAAACTAGAAAGAGGGAAAGAGAAATCTATTTGCATTGGTGTGATATACAGACCTCCCTCACAAGAGGAAGAGGTGGACAGAGTTAATTGAAGACATACGCAGCATTGCTAGGAAAGGGGAAATGCTACTGATTGGAGATTTCAATATGCCAGATGTTGATTGGCACATTACTGCTGCAGTATCATCTAGAAGTAAGGAGATCCTGGATTCTCTACAGGGAGAACTATTCAGGCAATTGGTAACAGACCCCACACGTGAAGGGGCCATAGTGGACTTGGTGCTTACCAATGGTGAAAGTGTTTCTGATGTTGTAGTGGGAGATCATTTTGCATCCAGTGATCACCAGATGGTGTGGTTCAGTATTAGGACTAGGGCTGTTAGAATCCATTCAAAGGTGAGGATCTTAGACTTTAGGAAGACTAACTTTGCCAAGATGGGCCAATACCTTAGGGAGTCGTTAGTGGGATGGGAACAGCCGGGGGATGTAGAAAAACTGTGGGCAAAACTGAAAGGGGATATTTTAAGGGCAACCAACCTTTTTGTTAAAATGGTAAATAAAGGTAAAAGGAAAAGGAGACCGCTATGGTTTTCGAAAGAAGTAGCTGAAAAAGTGAAGAAAGAGGGAGGCCTTCATGAAATACAAGAGATCACAGACAGAGGAAGACAGACATATGTATTTGGAAAAACTTAGAGAAGCTAGCAAAGTAGTCAGGAAGGCAAAGATTCAAAAGGAGAAGGAAATAGTCAATGCAATAAAATGGGGGGGGATAAGACATTTTTCAGATATATTAGTGAGAGGAGAAAGGGCAAAGGTGGTATTGTCAGACTCAAGGGTGCAGGGGAGGAATATGTAGAAGCTGATAAGGATAAAGCGGAATTGCTTAACAAATATTTCTGTTCTGTGCTCACAGATGAAGAACCAGGATCAGGACCTCAGAAAACACCCACAAACAGGAACAGAAGCGAGGGACATCTTGAACAATTTTCAGAAGACTGTGTTCGTGAGACACTAGCTCAACTTAAAGTAGACAAAGCGATGGGACCGGATGGGATACACCCTTGAATACTGAGGGAACTTGTGGATGTTCTAGCAGCTCCACTGACTGACCTTTTCAATGCCCTGTTGGAATCCGGAGTGGTGCCAAAGGACTGGAGAGAGGCTCCTGTGGTGCCTTTACACAAAAGCGGAAGTAAGGATGTGGTTGAAAACTACAGGCCAGTTAGTTTAACTTCGGTAGTGAGTAAATTATTGGAAATGCTGCTGAAAGAGAAAATAGTGAGGTTTCTGGAGTCCAGCGGATTACAGGATCCGAGGCAGCATGTTTTCACCAGAGGAAGGTCTTGTCAGACAAATCTGATTGATTTCTTTGACTGGGTGACAAGGGAGTTGGACCAAGGGAGAGCCCTAGATGTGGTGTATTTAGATTTCAGTAAAGCCTTTGACACTTTTCCTCACAGGCGACTTATAAACAAACTGAGCACCATAGGGATGGACCCTAAAGTTACTGCTTGGGTTAGAAATTGGTTGGGTGGGAAGCGACAAAGAGTACAAGTAAATGGAGCTCACTCTGAGGAGAAGGATGTTACCAGTGGTGTGCCACAAGAATCTGTCCTTGGTCCGTTTCTTTTTAACATCTTTGTTAGTGATATAGCGGAAGGGCTGTCGGGTAAGGTTTGCCTCTTTGCGGATGATACCAAAATCTGCAATAGAGTAGACACCCAGGAAGGTGTAGATAACATGAGGAGGGATCTAGCTAAGCTTGAAGAATGGTCTAGAATCTGGCAGCTGGGATTTAATGTTAAAAAATGTAAGGTCATGCATTTGAGCTGCAGCAATCCAAGGGAGCAATATAGTATAGGGGGTGAAGTACTTTTGTCCACTAAAGAAGAGCGGGACCTAGGCGTGGTTGTGTCTGATAATCTTAAAGTAGCTAAACAGGTAGAAAAGGCGACCGCAAAAGCTAGGATGCTTGGGTGCATACAGAGAGGAATGGCTAGCAGAAAAAAGGAGGTGATAATGCCTCTATATAAGTCTTTGGTGCAACCTCATTTGGAGTATAGTGTGCAATTCTGGAGACCGCACCTTCAAAAGGATGTGAACAGGATGGAGTCGGTGCAGAGGGTGGCTATTAAAATGATTAGTAGTCTTCATTATAAAGCATATGAGGACAGACTGAAGGATCTTAATATGTACACCTTAGAGGAAAGGCGGGATAGAGGTGATATGATTGAGATGTTTAAATACCTCCGTGGCATAAATGTTCAGGGAGAGCGCCTCTTTCAATTGAAAGCAAGTTCTGCTACGAGGGGATATGGGATGAGGGTGAATGGAGATTGATTCAGGAGTGATATGCGGAAATATTTCTTTACGGAAAGAGTGGTGGGTCCGTGGAATAGTCTCCCAGTGGAGGTGGCAGAGATGAGGACAGTAACTGAATTCAAAAAAGCATGGGACAAACACAGAGGATCTCTAAAGGTAAAAAGGGGACTGTTTTAGTAGTTGATATGGAAGGACAGAGTAGATAGGTCATGTGGTCTTTTTCTGTTGTCATATTTCTATGTTTCTATAATTTAGGAATTCTCTCTCACATGCTATCTGTATGTCACTGTATATGCCTAGTAGTTCTGTAGAAAAGTAGTAGTTCTTCTAGTTTCAAGAGTTTCAGCCATTGCAAACAGGGATACCTAAATCTGCCCATGGCTTCATTCAGAACCCAGTATATGCATGCACATTACGTTCCCTGGTCAAACTGTCACCAGGATAGGAAAACATCAGGGAATGAAGGCTCAGGGTGCTACAAACCATTAGAGGGCAATTCTGAGTGAGTTGGATTCACAAAAATGGAGTAAATGGCTGAGTCAGCCCCCCCCCCCCAATATCCCTTAAGTATTCTTTTGGGGAGCAGAGGTGGGCCTGGCTGTTTCTTCTTGCTCCTTTGCAAGCTCTGCTGAACTGGAACTGGAGATGGAATCTGATGCTATGAGCCTTCATTTTCAACTACGCTGGAAACATTTTCCTCTCCAAATTCGCCTATCCTAGTGATGATTTTCAGCCAGGCTCCTTCCAGAACCATGAGATCATGAACCTTAAATTTAACCAGTAGGTATTCTTACTGTATAATGACTAGGTCTTTCATCCTTTAGTGGCTATAAATGTTGCTTTTGCAGCATCCTCAGTTGGCCTGGAAAGTGGAATATCTGACTCAAAACTTTGGACATTACGGGCCCAATATTCAAAGGATTTATATTCCTAAATTGGCACTGATTTTCAGCACTAGGCACCTAAAATAGGCTCATAAATGGCAGGCTTAAATTTAGAAACATAAATTTTAAGCTCCTAAATTAGGATAAATTTTCAGCTGAAACTTAGGGGTATGTTTACTAAATGGCGGTAGAGGACTCCGTGCGATAGCCGTTTGGTAAACATACCCCTTAGGCTCCTAAGTGTGGCTGAAATTAGGACACAAATTTAGAAGCCTAACTTAGGAGCCCAGCTCTTTTTGAATATCAGTCTCTACATCTATATATAGAAGCATTCCACAATTTGTATCTACATATGCCCTTTCTACTATGAGACTTCATTTTTCATGTTCTCTCATAGAAATAGTACTACGGAATTATTTTTTGTTTTCAAAGCATGCTTTTTTTCTACATGTTAAAGGCACAGCTATGGGTGCCACAATGGCCTATATGTGGTAGAATTTGAAGATCCTTACGTTTACACATCATCTTTTTGGAAATACATTAAAGATAGGAAGTGATACATCAAGAATATTTTCCTTATTTTGATCCAGCACTTTGGAAATTCTATATATGTTTTACAATGGTTAAATGCTTGTGATCCTTAATGTCAATTTTCAGTAAATACTGAAGGACCATCAAGAGGGCTGCTACTGCTGGGAAGAAATCTGCACTTATAAAGTACTTACCTCCTGAGAAATTCTCTGAATCTTGGGAAAAATGGAATGCTTTGGGTTAAAACTGAAAATCTGTGTATTTTAAAATTCAGTGTTTTATTAAGTGAGTTAGGGCATAGTACTACCAGCCAGCTTGCAATTAAATTAAAGCCAGTCAGGCTTTATAATACGCCAGCGTTCAGTGAAATTACAGCCAGATGGGGCTTAGTATAACAACTTGAAAGGCTCCCTCTATCAAACCCAAGGGCAGTGTGAATCACCTAGAAAATTAAGAGATTGTCTTAGAAGCACAGATACAAATAGGTCATCCCTCCCTCCCACTTATCCCAGGCATAATCCTTCATTTATAACCTCCTAAACCAGTTAAGGGGAAGGGGGTGATCTTACTCAATTTCAAGTTTAACTGATTATATTTCATCAGCAGGTTATTAGGCCTTAGGAGTAAATTAAGTCCTTGCAGTTCACATTGAGGTGAACACTAAAAGTCCTTTACATTTATTATTAAATACCTAAAAAAAGTATTTAAATCTAAATGCCGACAGCAGTTCATCAGTGAGATTGAGGCTATTCAGTCTTCTGCACTGAGTGTTACATGTATGATTTTCTCCCAGTTGGTGAGAGGGGCTTATGTGTGCACGAAGGGCAAAGAGCTTTCTGCTCTCAGGGAATGAATCCAATCTTTTGAGGAGCTGAGGCAGAGAGGTATTCAGATGAGACCTACAGGGATGCAGAGAAATCCCATCTCCAGTCCGACAGTCTCTCTGCTGCCATGAAGGAGAGAGATCATGTGAAAGGAAAGCATCACCTTGGTTTGGCAGGATGTGATCCTGTAGCTAGGACCTATCCTCTAAGTGAAGTAATACCCTTTGGACCAAGGATGTCTCTCCAGAGTCATGTGCCCATGAGGGAAGGATTAGGACAGCCATTATAGTTGGCGATTCGTTCATTAGGCATATAGATAGCTGGGTGGCTAGTGGCCGTGAGGATCGCCTGATAAAATGCCTGCCTGGTGCGAAGGTAGAAGACCTCATGCGCCATCTAGACAAGATCTTAGATAGTGCTCGAGAGGAGCCTGCTTTCTTGGTACATGTTCGTACCAATGACATAGAAAAATGTGAGAGGAAGGTTCTGGAAGCCAAATTTAGGCTTTTAGGTAGAAAGCTGAAATCCATAACTTCCACGGTAGCATTCTCAGAAATGCTTCCCATGCCATGTGCAGGACCAAAGAGGCAGGCAGAGCTCCGGAGTCTCAATGTGTGGATGAGATGATGGTGTAAGGAAGATGGTTTTGGATTTGTTAGGAACTGGGCAACATTCTGGGGAAGGGGGGGGGGTGCTTTTCTGAAAGGATGGGCTCCACCTTTTACCAAGGTGGAACTAACTAGATAATGGGGGAAAGCCAACAGCTATCGAAGACTGCATAGTTCAGACTGATGTATCCTTGAAGGATACTAGGCAAATCATGGAAGTCAGGGCATCCCGATGGAGAGGTTCCAATAATGGTAAAAGTAACCTAGATGTCTAAGAAAAAAATCAGACATAGTTGAAAGATTCCAAATTAACCCTGTCATCAAATAGCTAGACACTTAATATTAGCAAAAACAAAACTCTGAAATGCCTATATGCAAATTCTAGAAGTCTAAAAAATAAGATGGGAGAGTTAGAATATATAGCAATGAATGAAAGGTTAGATATAATTGGCATTTCAGAGACCTGGTTGAAGGAGGATAACCAATGGGACACTGTGAAACCAGGCTAAAAACTATATCACAATGACAGGATAGGATAGATCACATTGGTGGAGGGGTGGCTCTATATTTATTTATTTACAGAGGTTTAAACCACCTTTCTGACAACCACCTTGATATCATGAAAGGCAGTATATAAGAAATGTTAAATAAACAAATAAATGAGGAGGGCTAGCTAAGCTGGAAGAATGGTCAAGAATTTGGAATCTGAGATTTAATGCTAAAAAATGCAGGGTCGTGCATATTTATTTATTTATTTAACAATTATTTCTATACCGCTCTTTCCCAAGTATCAAGTGCGGTTTACAAAGAACAGTATGTAATATGGTATGGGTAATATCATACCAAGTCATTTTACATAGAACAGGTGGAATTAGATACAGGTACAATATAAAGTTTGAACATTAAACTATTAGAACAATATATAAGTTTGAACATTAAACTATTAGAACTTATATACATTGTAGATATTTACAAATTAAACTATTAGAACTTATATACATTGTAGATATTTACAAATTATATCATTTATCACTTGTGGTTGTATACATTATTCTAAACTTCAAAGCACGTAGTTATAGATATTTGTAGTATGGTTGTTAACCTGTGTCTCTTTGTGTAGTCTGGTTAGATTCTGCTCCTTTGTAGTGTAATGAGAATAAATGGAAAAATTTATGGAACGCTTCACGAATATGGGCTGCAAAAATCCAAGGGAACACTACAGTGTAGAGGGTGAAATACTTCTGTCCACAAAACAAGAGTGGGACCTGGGCATGATTGTGTCTGATGATCTTAAAGTAGCTAAACAGGTAGAAAAGGCGACGGCAAAAGCTAGAAGAATGCTTGGGTACATAGGGAGAAGAATGGCTAGCAGAAAAAAGGAGGTAATAGTGCCTCTGTATAAGTCTTTGGTACAACCTCATTTGAAGGATATAAACTGGCTGGAGTCGGTACAGAGGGTGGCTACTAAAATGGTTGGCGATCTTCGTTATAAAGCATGTGAGGACAGACTTGAGGTTCTTAAATGTATACTTTAGAGGAAAGGTGGGATACAGGAGATATGATAGAGACATTTATATACCTTCGTGGCATAAATGCGCAGGAGAACAGCCTCTTTCAATTGAAAGCAAACTCTGCTACAAGGGGACATAGGATGAGAATAAAAGGGGATAGACTCAGGAGTAATATGTGGAAATATTTCTTTAAGGAAAGAGTGGTAGATGCGTGGAATAGTCTCCCAGTGGAGGTGATAGAGATGAGGACAGTAACTGAATTCAAAAAAGCATGGGACAAACACAGAGGATCTCTAATGGAAAAAAGGGGACTATTGTAGTAGCTGATATGGAAGGGCAGGCTAGATAGGCCATATGGTCTTTTTCTGCTGTCATCTATGAGAGACTCTTGGGGAAATTAAAAAGCCATGGGATAAGAGGCAATGTACTACTGTGAACTAGGAACTGGTTGAAAGATAGAAAAGAGAGAATAGGGCTAAATGGGCAACTTTCTCAATGGATAAAGGTGAAAGCGTAATTACTCACCTGTAACAGGTGTTCTCCAGGAACAGCAGGAATCAGCCCTCACACACGGGTGACGTCAGTGCCAACAGAGCCCCGCATGGAGCATTTCCCTAGCTTTCAAAGAAAGCCTTTGGGATATGCTACCACACATTCGTGGTCCCCTTCCTGCCCAAGGGTACCATCTTGCTCACTCAGATGACATAGTTAAGACAGCATAGTTAACAATGTAGGGAGGCAACTCCCAGGGGAGAAGGGAGGGCTGTGAGGACTGATTCCTGCTGTTTCCAGAGAATACCCATTACAGAAACAAGCAGGAAGTCACTCCTCACATATGGGACTCCCTAGTTCCAGGCTGACAAGGACCAAACCAAGACAGCACCAATGGCGAGCAATTGGGTAGCCTTGAGTTGCAGAAGGTGAGTCCCCACTGACAGATTCTACAAGACTCTAACATCCAGAGACACTATCATTCCAGTAGCCTGAACACAGAAGGGTTGGAGGGCAGGAGTTGCCTACACCCTGAGAATATTACGGAGTACTGCCTGGCCAAAGGCGCTGTCCCTGTGGGACTCGCTCTCTAGGCAGTAGTGAGCAGCGAATGTATGAATTGAAGACCATGAGGCGGCCCTTACGCATTTCCGTCAACGGCACTGAGCGGAGGTTGGCCACCGATGCGGCCATTGCCCTCATGTGATGCGCTGTGATCTGGTGCTCGAGGGAGAGGCCAGCTCGCTCGTGAGGGCAATACAGTCTGCTACCCAAGTTGACAGAGTTCGCTTAGTCATGAGGAGCCCCAGTCATAACACACGAAAAGCTGAGGAGCATTCTGATGGGCCTGAGTCCGCTGCAACCCCCTATCCTCCACAATATCCCCCTCTCGCCTATATCCTCCCCCCACCATTCTTCCCCTCTAATGTACATTGTTGCCGTTACCGGCACTATAAACAACTGTAACTTGTGTTCTAAAACCGGCGGCATTCTACCTCTCCTGCCAGTTGTATGAGTCGGTCTGCCCTTTCCACTGCCAAGCACTTGGTAAAGATCCTTGGCGAGGAGGCCAGGTCAAAGGGCAGCACTCTGTACTGGTAGTGTCCTCCTCCCACCACAAACCACAGTACATGGATGCTCCCTATTCAAGTTCCTGCAGCCCGTGGAAGGTCCATTCAGCACACACCACCATTATACTGCTGCTGCTGCCTTGCCTGCTCATCTGTGCAGTCCGTCCCTCAGAGAGCCAGCTGGCCCTCAGCAAACATAAAAGAGTTCTGATGATGACTCAAGCAGTCAGCCTCTCAACAATGCAAGCCACTGTCTGCTCAGCTGCGATGAAAAAAGTCTGAAAAAGCAGTGTATACTGAGCAGGAGCCAAGTTCCAGAGGTCTCAGCTGACTCCCGAACCCATGCCAGCCCCCAGACTATCTCCCCCAGCATGCAACATGCAGAATGGCAGCTGAGCTGCTCTTGGCTGTCCTCTCCTCCACAGGTGGCTCCGGAAGGAGTTTGGCCTGTGCTGCCTGCCTTGCTCTGCCCTCAAAAACTGCCAGTGCTGATGACGGCAGTACTGGGTCCATGTACATAGTCCAAAAAACAGATATTAAATGTTATTACAATAACTCTGTAGTACAACAAAGAAAGTGGGCTATATATCATGAAATTGACTCGTGGCTGAATGAGGTCTCAGAAGCCTTAGGCTACCACCAATGGTTTTTAAGTCAACAGGTGGACTAACGCCTGAACTCACATCAATGACCTCGATAATACGTGCCTCCCTCGCTCTTAAATTTCATTAGTTTTCGAATTTACTTTTTCGTTGCGTTACAGAAGGTAAGGTTTCTCTTAAACACTGCCACGTTTACTCATTTTTAGCATTACTGTTCCATTTTTTTCTTTTCGTTCAACTTTTTTCATTTGTTTGACTGAAGGTTTCCCTTAGAATATCTAAACCTATTCAAACATTCACAAATGAACCAGAGCTTAGCTTTGCAATGATTTCCCGACACTTGTTCAGCGTGCTATGGGTTGCGTTTCACCGTGCTGGTTTCCTCAGGGGGATTCTATCCAACAGCACTGTAAAATAAGAAAAATGGTAATGTGGATGTTCTTACGATATACACTTTCTTAAAGTTTAGCTTAGAAAGTATTCCATTTGCGGATCTAAAAGACGGGTTTCCTACCTTTGGTATCACTAAAGGTTCTTCATTCAGGTTCTGTTTGGTAGGTTTTTTCCGCGAACTAAAACGCCGCGCATGCGGAGTAGTTAAATAGAAATTTTGATTTTCCCAGCTGTGAAAAGACTGACTCTCGCATGTAATTAAAAGACCTCCAAACCATTGGTTTCTGCTCTCCCAACATAGTCAAAGGCAAACTTCCCATTCTATTCGCGCATTTAGTCCTAGAGGTGTGACTGAAGACAGATTATATATCCAACGCTGTTCCCGATATAATAAAGCTTGATCCAATGATCTACCACGATCAGGGGAAGTGATCTGTTCAATACAGAAACACCGCAGGTCATGAAAAGCATGTTGAAACTGCAAACAATGATCAACTATGAGAGCCTCTCGTCTTTGACATTTGAGTTTACTTTTATGCTCATTAATTCGTACGCGAAAGGATCTCATCGTTTTTCCCACGTACAGCAGGTCGCACGGGCAGCGAATAGCATAAATAACTTGTGTGGAGGAGCAAGTGGTTTTGTTCCGTAGTCAGTATAGATGATCATGATAGGAAAATTCCGTAAGTTCCCGAGTGATTACACAAATATTACAAGCACCACAACAAGTGTGGCCACCTTGTGAAGAAATTTGTGAAGAAGGTGATCGCAGGACTGCTGGACTGAGGATCTCCTTAAAAAATTTTTGTCGCTGCCAAACACAGCGTACTTGAATATCCTCTAAACCCGGGATGCTGTGTAAAACAGATATACCCAATCTAAACCCTACCCCCACACACCCCATCCATACCTTACAGATCTCCCCATGTCCAACTTAACTTACACAGATGATTGAATTTACTCGCCTTTTACTTCACATCATACATGAGTGGGCTACTTCAATGCACATTAAGCCATATGTACACAGTACATCTTAATAAATTACTCTAATTGTAAATACGTTAGCCATCCTTAGTCACGTCGAAGCCACACACACCCTGTTACATTTCAATGATTTGATTCACTCCCTTTAAATACTCCATATTTACAGTAAGTAGACTCGCTTAATGCATACACACTCTGTAAATATGCTATATGTAATTAGTTCATGCTAACATCCTGCGCTTAACTTACTTAATGCTTCACCTTGCTATAATTACTATGTTACCTTACTGTTTGATGTAATCGTTTGGTTCTGTTTATTATAAACCGCCTTGAATTCCTGAAAAGGCAGTATAAAAAACTCTCAAATAAATAAATAAAATAAACTGGTGAGCAGCAGTGGTCTATGAACTCAGCTGACCCACCAGAGTCGAGTGCATCTGATTCCAAGTTGGTCCATACAGCCTACTGCCTGCCAGACTTCCAATCTGCAGGTTCAGGTAGGTGCCACTGCTTCAGGGCTCTAATGAGTCACAGTCCAGCAACGGCTCAAAGATGAAAACTTGCGCATTGACTGTCCATGTTGGTGGGGGGGGGAGGGGAAGGTGAAGATGAGGATAATACTGACTGTGGTGAGAAAGGGATGAGGGGGGGTCAGTGGAGAGGGGGGATAGTAAGGATAATGCTGGTTTTGGGGTAAATGTTGTTAAGTGCTGTCGAGTCGGTGTCATCTCATGGTGACCCTCTGGATAGTTGTCCTAAATTATGTTCTGTCTCCAGTCAGGTGGCTCATTGTTGATAGAGTGGCACCCATAGCTGCTGTTATTGTATCGATCCATCTCATTGCTGGCCGCCTTCTTTTGCATTGACCTTCTACCTTGCCAAGCATGATGTCTTTCTCTAACGATCTTTCTCTGTGCATGATGTGTCCAAAGTATGAAAGTCAAAGTCTTGTCATCTGAGCTTCTAAAGAAAGCTTAGGTTTGATCTCCTCTAGTACTGACTGGTTTGTTCTTCGGGCAGTCCATGGTATACACAGCATTCATCGCCAGCACCATAATTCATAGGCATTGATTTTCTTCCTATGTTTTTCACAGTCCAACTTTCGCATTCATATGACGTTATTGAAAACACCATGGCTTGAACAAGTTGAATCTTTATATGGGGTGAATGTGGTGGGGGATTATTGGAGAGAGAGAGAGAGAGAGAGCTATTGTATTGTATTGTTCATCTTGATTAGATTGTAAGCTCTGACGAGCTGAGATTGTCTTTTATATATGTCTGCACAGCGCTGCTTATGCCTTGTAGCACTATTATAAATGATTAACAGTAGTATTAGTAGACGAGAGTGCTATGGGATTGAGGAGGGAGAGGAGCTGCATCCGAGTCCCATCACTGTCCTGATGTCTTTGTGTTTCAAGTATTTAATGAAGTGGTGGTTCCACATTTTGAAGGGCAGGAAAAGCATTGGTTTAGACTGCCCGTATTAGCTTTTCAGAGAAATAGGACAAGTAGATTTTTTGCAGAGTGGGGTGTTGATAGCAAGGGCTTGAGGAAAAATACTGAAACTTTCCCCATTCCTCCCTTTCAAAAAATGATGCCAAATATAGCATTTAGCACATTTCACATATAAGTAGCTAAAAAATAAGAGAGCATTTCCAAGAATAATTAAGACAAATACTGGATTATATAATTTAAAAACCTGCAAATAAATGTATCTATTACAGTCACAATTTAGTAGTTCAAAAAAATTACATATTTAATAAATCTAAATGTGAAAAAAATGTTGGGACCGATATTCAAAAGCATTAAATGCTTTGCAGGCCTATAAACCATTTAAATGCTGCTCAGCAGGCTGCTGAATTATCTTTGGGTGCTGCCACCACACACCCCAATTTATTTTTTTTATTTAACTGTTTTTCTATACCGCTAAGTCAAGAAACCTAAGCGGTTTACATGGAACTAATAATTTATTTATTTATTTAGCTGTATTTATATCCCGCTTTTCACCGGGTCAAAGCGGTCAATTGGGAGATACATTTAACACGAGGGGATATGACACACATACGCTAATACTTACAGGGAACATGGGCAATGGAGGGTTAAGTGGCTTGCCCAAGACCACAAGGAGTACCTATAGGACTAGAAATCCCAGTCCCTCCAGCCTGAGATTGCTGTCCCCAGGTGGGACTTGAACCCCCGGCCCTCCGGCCTGAAGTACCTTGTCCTAACCACTAGGCCACTCCTCCTCCAATAACTAACTTTTACAGGGAACAAGGAACTCAAAATTGCATTAACACTTTTAACATTAAACGGCATTCTTTTTATACACATATATACAGTTGTGAGTGGACTGTTGCGTTGAAGCTGTGTGTAGTGTCAGGTCTTAAAGTGGTCTTTGAATAGCTGAGCTTTTAACTTTTTGCGAAAGTCTGTTTCTCAATTCCGTGGGGAACGTATTCCAAAATTCCGGGGGTAAAATGAGAAGGCTCTTTTGCGTGTTTCTTGGCTGTATTTTGTTAGTTTGGTTGGGAAGACTTGTATGTTTTGCAGGCATGTCCTTGTTTCTCTGTTCCTGGTGGCTAGGCATGGTGCTGATATATTGTGGAGTGTTGAGAATATAATTATTATTCATTTGTATCTTAAACGGCTTGCTAGTGGGAGCCAGTGTAGTTGCTTTACTATAGGTGTAATGTGATCAGATGTCTTTGCTCCCATTATGGTTCTTGCTGCTGTGTTGCGCTAGCTGGAGTTGGTGAGAGTATGCTTGGGTAGTCCTTGGAGTACGTTGTTGCAAAAGTCCAGGTGAGGAAAGATCATGGCCTAGTATACTGTTCTGAAATTGTTTTCAGTGAGGAGAGGGCAGAGGATTTTCAGTACTCTTATTATATTATATATTGCTTTTGTAGTTTTGCTTATGTGTGATCAGAAGCTTAAATGTCAGTCTAGTCTTATTCCTAGGTAACGTACCTCGCTCTTGATTTCCAATTCTGTGGTGTCGAGGTTGATTGCTTCTGGGGGAGTGAGTGCTTTGTTTTTGAATACATAGAGTACTTCGGTCTTATCAAAGTTGAATTGTTAGGCATTGAGTTGTTTTGTTGAAGCAGTTTGTTATCTTGCTTAGATCTGGGTTGGATAGTCTGAGTGGAATGTAAAGCATTATATCATCGGCGTAGATGTGGTAGTTTATGTTGTGGTTTTGGAATATGCTGCTTATAGGTTGTATGTAGATATTAAATAATAGTGATGATAATGATGATCTTTAGGTCACTCCTTGGCTTCGTCTGTATGCTGTGGACTCTTTTGTGCCATCTTTCACTTGTTGGTAATAGTTGGACAAGTAGGATTGGAGCCATTTGAGAGGTGTTCCTCCAATTCGAATGGTGGCGAGTCTGTTTAGAAGTAGATTGTGAGGGATGGAGTCGAATGCTGGTATGTCGAATATGAGGATGAATCCCTTGTTGAGTGATGATGTTCCTTTTATGAGGGTGTCCATGAATGAAGTAATTAGGGTTTTGACTCCATGGTGATGTTTGAATCCATGTTGCTGGGTGTCTAGTGGGGCATGTTTGTCAATGTGATTCTGTAATTGCTGTTGTACCACCTTCTCAATGATTTTTGATAGGAAAGGTAGGCTACTGATTGGTCTGTACGGAGCTGGGTCTTTTTTGTCCGTAGTATAGTTTTTTTAGTATTGGGTGTACAGATGCTGTTTTTTGTTGTTCTGGGATGTAACCTTGTTCGAGAGATAATTTTGTTAAATTATGGAGTAGTGGTGATAGATCTGCTCTGCTTAGTTTTAATCAGGATACTGGGCATGGGTCGAGTGGAGATGTGGTGGTGTTAAGATTTTTTATTATGTGCTTGATGTTTTCAACTGTTATATAGTGTTGAAGGTGTTCCATTGTATATCTAGTGTGTCAGATGAGGTGTCTGTCTGTGGGGCAGCAGTTTGGCTTGTTAAATTTGCTTTGTAAGCAATTTGCTAGTATTTGTGGGCAGGATGGGGTGACTGTGCTGTCTGGGTTGTTGTTGTCCTTTGTATGTGTATGAACAATATCAAGTAATTCCCTTGTTGGTTTATGGAACTTTGTATGATCTTGGAGTGGTGCAGTTTTTTCTGTGTGTTGGTTTGGCTGCAGTACTCTTAAGTAATTTGTGTAATTGAGTTGGTCTGCTGGTGATTTTGTTTGTCTCCATTTTTGCTTGATTTTTCTAAGTTGACATTTTATACTTCTTAGTTCTTTGGTGTACCAGGGCTTGTTTTGTTTGTGCCATTGTTTCCGCTCGTGGCTTTCTGTGGGGGTGGTTGCTGTTTTGGTTATGACTTCATTCCATGTGTACATTGATATTTGCTGTGTCTTGGTGTAGGTGTGGAGTAATTTAGTTTAAGAATGCTCGTTTGAATCTTCATGTTGGTGCATTAGTGTTTTGTTTGGCTGTTGTGATATTTTGAGATGGTATGTTGAAATTAAGAATGTTGTGGTCTGACCAATGGATAGACTGTACTTATAGTGTTGTTGTCAGACTGTGGAGTAGTATGCTTTTGTGGATGAAGATTAAGTTCAGTTTGTTTCCTTTCATGTGTGTTGGCTTGGTTACTGTTTATTGGTATTAGAGTGCAGACATAACCTCGAGGAATGCAGACTTGTTTTGATGTGAGGGTTGAGAGATTGAAGTCTTCTAGTAGTATCTGATGTTTGTGGCGAGTTGTGTTTTTGCAGACAGTTTCCAGTAGGGTCGGAAGGTCTTCTGTGTTGGTTGTCAGTGATCGGTATGTTAAAGTGATGGTGAAGTGCTTGTTTGTTACTACTAGGATATCTGTTGTATCTATGTTTATGGTTTTGAGTGTCTGGAGTTCAAGGTTTGATTTTGCAGCTATGAGTACTCCACTGCCTCGTTTGTTGGTTTTCAGGCAGTTGTATAAGTTGTAACTTGCTATTTTCAACTGGTTTATCATCACTTTGTCTTCTTTGTGAAGTCATGACTCTGGTATACATAGGATGTCAAGTTTGTTGTCTTTGATGTAGTCGGTGAGTATTGGAATTTTGTTCCTGGCAGAACAAGTGTTGATGAGGGCACATCTGAGGTATGTGTTTTTCGTTGATGTTTCCTATCTAGGTTTGCTTGCTGGGTGGTGGAAATATGGATCAGCCATCGAGGATACTCTTGCAATCTGGTGATGAGAGGTTTGCTGTGTTTGTTGTTCTCAGTTCTTTGAAGTGTGGGGGGATATTGTTGCTGGTGTGAATTAGACTATTTAAGAGGCTGATCATAAATGCTAGTCCGAGTGCAGTAATGATGTGAGGTTGCCAACTTTGCACGTTGATTCTGGTTTGGTTGGGAGTGTATGATGAGTTAGCGTGGGTTGTGGCTAGGTTCTCTGGGATTTATAGTTGTGCTGGGTTGTGCCAGGGGTGTTCCAGGGTGGCAGCCATTGCTAACAGTGCAGAGGCGATACTGAGCCCATCTGGTTAGTGACATGTGGCAAAAATCAGATGCAGTAAAAACTGGCTTAACTTTTGCCACAGAAGCTAATCGGGCAGTGGCTGAATATCGCTGTTGCCTGGTTAGTTCCATGACAATCTGAGAAACCCTGAATATTCAATGCTGAAGACTGGATATGGCCCCAGCATTTAATATCCAGGTTTTCAGTTCAGCAGTGACGGCTAGCTGCATTAGATTGGTTGGCCACTATCGCTAAATATTAGGCCATTTGTTTTTGCTTTGTCTGTTATGCTTTTTTTTGTGTGTCCTCTTCCTTCTTAGAATTTCACATGAATAAAGCAGCAAAAAACACTGAAAGGAATAAGTGGCTGTGAATTACTGAATGCTGTGAAGATAATACCCTAAATAAATTCTACATAAGGGACAGGTAGAAAATAGATGCCTTTGAATTATGATGCTGGCGAAGAATACTGTGTATACCATGGACTGCCCGAAAAACAACCCAGTCAGTACTAGAGGAGATCAAATCTAAGCTTTCTTTAGAAGCTCAGATGACAAGACTTCAAATTTCATACTATGGACACATTATGTGAAGAGAGAGATCATTAGAGAAAGACATCATGCCGGGCAAGGTTGAAGGTCAACGCAAAAGAGGAAGGCCAGTAATGAGATGAATCGATACAATAATGGCAGCTATAGATGCCACTCTATCAACAATGAGCCTCCTGACTAAAGATTGAACACTGTTTAGGACAATTATCTATGAGTCGACACAGACTCGAAGGTACTTAAGAACATCATAAGATAAGTGAACTGTCATGCAGAACTGGAGGAGTATACAACAGTTCGAAACACAACGAGGTGTCTGTGATAGACTGTGGCAATGTCTGTAAGCTAATATGACAGCAGTGAAGTAAATATAAATTAATGTATAAATGATGTGCTGAGGTGGTCTTATTTTAAAGAAAATTCTTTTGAATAAGAGTAAAGTTAATATAAATGAACACGTATTTGATTTTAAACTTAATTCACATGTACATACAACATTAAAATGGACCAAGGGGGTACTGACTGTAACTGAGCTGGTAATATATCTTATACTAAAGGTCAGATTAAAAAAAAATTTAGACTGTAGCTCTAGCAATTTATATTTTTCTCCTAACTCTTAAAGGGTTCTTCTTTCCTTTTTTGTCTTGTATGTTTTTCCTCCTTTCTTCATCACTACATCTTAATCTGTTGCTCTCCATAACACAGTTCTTTCATCTGTTCTCCACATGCTGGTTCCCTTATTTGTTCATTGTTCTCACTTCTTTCTAGATGCTCACATTATTTCATCTCCATCTTTAAATCTTCCTTTTCTCTTACCTTGCACTTTTCGTTTTCTTTCATTGTTCACCTAATCCCAATCTCTTCTCTATATCTGGCCCTGATTCACTTGCTGTTATGACCATGTCACTCCTCTCAATTACCCAGTTGCTTACTATGAGCAGTTTAAGATCCTTACACTAGTAGTGGCAATCCCTCTTCTCTCCTCACATAAAACTCTTCACACTCCTCCTCGACTACTTTGCTCCATCTATACCAACCCTCTTTTCATACCATCTATCTCTCAAGACAAACATGAATCCACACAGAGGTGTGCCGCCTTCTTTAAAGGTTCCCCTACTCTGGGTTGATCTCTCTCTGTATGTAAGACAATTAACATCCTACAAAAAATTCAAGCATGGGCTCAAGACTCAGCTCTTTGAGGAGGCATTTGGGACCATCGAATGCTGACCTAGGCCTGCTGTGCAGATACGCTTTGCATGCCCATTTGCCTGCCAATTAACCTTTAATATTGCTAGATTTTCTCTCATTTCTGTGACTGATATTGTAATCTGTGTTTCCTACTGATTTATTTGTAAACCACTTTGATTTATTTGAAAGGTGTTATAGAAAGAGCAATAAAACATATACCAAAAGACCAACCTCTGTCCACATTTCAATTTTCTGCTACCCCATCCCAGCCTGTGCCTGTGGCCCCCCTTCTCAAAACTTCTCTTACAAGACTGACCTTTAAATTATCAATTAGTCAAGTGCCCTCCTTTCAAATTTCCTGCAACAGCTGAAACCACAGGAGGGCTTTACGTGATATGCCTAAACATAAAATATTAAGGGGTATGTTGGACATGCATTGACAAGCAGCGGCAGGCCATGGCAATTAGCACCAAAATCTGGCTGTGCTACCTGTCCATGACATATTAGGATTGCAAGTGGGTCGGGTGAGCTCCACGCAGTCAGTACACCCATGCTATCTGCAGGGCAGGCAAGTAGCGTGGGTACACACACCGCCACCTCCATAGGTAGAGGATATGTGTACTTGTGTTACTGCTGTGCCACCACAGGGCTATGTGCACCGTATTACCTGCCAGGAACATGCTGTTCATGCCTTCGATAGTTAATACTGTGGTGCTGCCATAATGCATTAAGGATTTGTGCTTTATCAGCTTGTTAGGTGCAACACCACAACGCTCTTTAATAAAAGGGCCCTTAAGAGTAATCAAACTTGTTAATATCAATATGGAATACCACAGGGATCTCATCTAACTTCCACGAAGCAGATAACTCGCCTTTTCATTTCACTGTAACAGATCGATTTGTGAGAAAAATCTGTATCTATTTCAAGACAACCTGAAATGTCAACATCGATTAATTGGGTTAGGGGAATTCTGTGGTCCAACAAATCAAAAGCTGCAGAAAAACTGCACCGCATAAGAACAGCTTGTTTACCCTTTCCCACTATCTGATGTAATTCAGACATTAATGCCAAATATGAAAGGCAAACTCATGACCATGTAATAAAGATTTGAAGCATCCTTAATAGAGCATTGAACTTGACTAAATCATTCCTCGGAAGACTAAGGGGTAGCGGTAGCAGCCTCCGTGTGATATCGGAGCCGCTGCCCCATTGAATTCAATGGGGCTGCGGTTCCAATATCGCACGGAGGCAGCTATCGCTGCTTTGTAAACATACCCCTAAGTTTATAGTGGTTGATGTAAAATTAAGACAGAGTAGCAATGTCTCTAAAGCTTTAATTTTCAGGGAACAAAGACATATATTTATTTATTTAATTATTTATTGTTCTTATATACTGCACTTACAATGAACAGGGTAGATTAACTTGGAAAATTCAACTGGTGGTAACTATGTACATCAATTTACACTTATCTACAGTCTGTATTTATAGTATGTACGTCCATTGGTAGTGGTTTATGTGTTCATAGGTGGTAGCATGTTAGGGGGTGTCAGGTTAGAAGGTTGTGAGTAGTGTAAGAGAAAGAGGTCGTATTTAAGTGCTTTCTGAATTGGGCTAGATCTGTGATGGATCTGATGGTTGCAGGGAGTGCGTTCCAGCAGCTGGGGGCATAAAACTTAAATGCTCTGTTCGTGGTTGTCTTGGTGCATTTTGTTGTTTCACTGGGAATCGCTAGTGTGTTGGCTGTGCATGTTCTCCTTTCCCCGTTTGCTGGCATGGGGTGGGTGAGGTCCATTAGAGCTGTGGGAGCCAACTTGTTGATGACTTTGAATGTGATGATAATTACTTTATAGGATAGTCGACAGTATATTGGTAGCCAATGTAGGTCTTTGAGGACCGGGGTGATGTGGTCAACTCTGGAGGCTCCACTCAGGAATCTTGCGGCAGCATTCATAGTTAGCTGTAGGGGGCTTAAAGTGTTTTTGGGTAGGCCATGTAGGATTACATTAGCGTAATCAAAGTGGGGGATCACCAGTGCTTGAAAGACTGTTCAGAAATAGTCAGGTTGCAGGAAGGGTCGGAGATGTCGTAGGGTTCGTATCTTGTGGTATATTTGTTTAATCATGTTGTTGATGTGTGTTTTGAAATTGAGTTGTTGGTCTATAGTCACACCTAGGTAGCGAATGCTGGATCTGGTTGAGAGTTCTGCATCTCTTGTCTTTATGGTTGTTGGAGGTGAGGAGGACTGGTTCCTTGTCACAAATAGTACTTCTGTCTTCTTAAAGTTGATTTTGAGACTTTGGAATAGGAGCCAGTCAGTTATGGCATTGAAGCAGTTTATCAGTTGGGTGAAATCTGGGGCTTCGATTGTGAATGGGGTAAAGAGTAACACGTCATCAGCATAGAGCAGACAAGAGATGTTAAATGATCGAATTATTTAGCATATCGGTTGCATGTATATATTGGAGTGCAGAGAGAGATGAACCCTGGGGTACTCCGTAGTGTTGTTTGAAGGGCAGAGAGGTTGTAGTTCCTGTTCGTATCTGCTGCCACCTGTCGGTTAGATAGGATTTGCACCAATGCCATGCTAAGTCACTTATCCCTTTGTCATGAAGCCAAATTAGAAGCTGTTCGTGGTTTACAGAGTCAAACGCTGCAGCGATGTCGAGGAAGATTAGTGCATATCCTTGTTTGATGGAGTTGATCCCAGTGATAAGTGTATTGATGAGGGTGATGAGGAGTATTTCAACACCATGGGATTCTCTGAAACCGTGTTGGCTGGGGTTGAGGTGGGCATTAGAATCAATATGATCCTGTATCTGTCTTTGTACTTCCTTCTCGATTATCTTTGCTAGTAATGGGATGCTGGATATGGGTCGGTATGATTCAACCTTCTGGGCGTCTAGTTTGGGGTTCTTTAAGAGGGGCCTGATGGACATTTGCTTAAGGCTTGATGGGAATTATCCAGTGGAAAATGATTGGTTGATGATTTTGGCTATTATCGGGCTGACTTCATGGCGTAGTGACTTTATCCAGAGAGCTGGACAAGGGTCGTTAGGAGCCGTGGTGGCGTTGATACTTGAAATGATGCTTTCAATGCTTGTTTGTGTCGGTGTCAAGAAGGTGGAGAGTTGCTTTGGTGGGTTTGTGGTGTGGCAGGATAGAGTAGCTTTACTGACGTTGTTGGTTTTGGCTATCAAATAGTCTGCATAGTCTTATGGGAGTATCAAAGTTGGTTGTGATGCTGAAGGTTCCTTCGTTAGTGACTTAACTATGTTGAACAAGTCGTGAGGCTTGTTCAGTGATCAGCTTAGCAGATCTGAATGGTATTCTTTAATTTTCGAGGATATTAGGTTTCGATGGGCTTGCAGGTGGGAGTTGTAGAGTGTCAGGTCTGATGTGTTTCGGGTGCGTCGCCATTTTCTTTCTAATTTCCTGAGGGTTCGTAGAGATGTCTTTAATTCAGCGGTATAGCAGCGTGCAGATCCCCTCTTATTTGGTTGCTTCTCTGTGATGTGTGGTTTCGTTCGGGTAGGTATGTGTGCAAAGGTACTGAGGTTGTTATTCCAAGAGGTCAGTACCTCTTCGAGATTTGTTGAGGTAGTCTTGATGTTGGGAAGGATGTTTTTGATGATCTCCTCGCTGTCAAAAGGTCTGAAGCGTCTGCTATAAGCTATTGTAGTTTCAGTTGGTTCAGAGGTTTTTTCTCTTTCTTGGTGCAAGGGTATTTGGAAGCTGATTAGGTTATGATCGGACCAGGGTACAGGTGAGATGGTTATGTTGAACTTGTGGTCGGGCCTTATCTCTAGTCGAGGGCTGAAAATAAGATCTAACGTGTTAACTTTTTGGTGTGTGGGGGCATCTACTCTTTGATCGTAGTGTAGGTTACTGAGTGCTTCTAGTAGGGCTCTGGAGTGGGTATCCTGAAGGGCTGGGAGGTTGAAGTCACCCAGTATCCAATTTGGCTTATGTGCACTAGTTCAATTATAGTTGCAAGATCGTCAGTAGATGAGGATGGGGATCTGTATATTAAATTAACTATGTTGTACTTGTTAGCTATAGAGATAGAATCAAGGTGAGTTGAGCTGTTGGAACAGATTGTTTGATAGTGTAGGTCTGTTTTAACCAGGATGAATGCGCCACCATCTCTGCGGTCAGTTCTATGACATGCATGGATTGTGAAGTTAGGGGGGGGCGAGGTGGTTAATGATGATTGAGTCTGAGCTGTTGAGCCACGATTCAGTTACCAGAAGCATATCTAGGTTGAGGTGTGATATGAGGGCAGGGATGACTGGCCACTTTTTACGGACTGATCGTGCGTTTATGAGGGCGCATCTGAGCTTGCGTGGGTTATGGGGTTGCTTGACTTTAATGTGGTGTAGAAGTGGTATGTGGATTAAGTGGGGGTGGAAGTTCTGGGAGTGCTCTGGAGGTGAGTGGTATGCGTTGCTGTGTTCTCTCCTTCCATGCCCTCTTATGACCAAAATTGTGTTGTGGTTGGTTGATTCAACGAGAGATCTAATAATGAAGTTACCGAGTAGGTATAGTATGCTTATGATTAGGCTAGGGGGGGAGCATTTTTAATGGTGTGCACCGTGAATCTTGTTGTATGGGTGTCTGGCAGTGTAGAATGCAATCAGTATAGTGACAATGTATTAATACCTTCAAAGCGACAGTTAACAATATACAGTGTTATTATAAGTTACTAGTAGTGCAAATTACACAGAGTAGTGAGGTTTTAATACTTGCAGTGCTAACATTCACGGTACCGCTAGGAAATTAACAACTTTTTGTTATTCAACAATGAGGTAAGCAGTGTGAATAATGGTAATTACGTTGTGCATTACTTGGATGATAAAGTCCTGTTAGGTAATAAGCAGTCTTAGATCTTATAGATAGTATGTACTCACGAAGTAGGTGGGCCCTATATTCAGGGCAGTCCGGTCTTGGTGCAGCTTAAAATGTGGTTGCTGCTGGTGTTGGCACAATGGGCAAGCACAATTGGCCCAATGGGCAAAAATAATGGTGGCGCATCACATTCAAACACACAGGAGAAAAGGTTACATATATATATATATATATATATATATATATGGTTACCTCCATATATATTATATATATGGAGGTAACCTTTTCTCCTATGTGTTTGAATGGAATGACTGATTGGCATACTTTCCTATGATATTACTGTCCATGAGTGGATATAAAAATCTATGCTGCCCAGGTTATTCTACTTGCTTATCTCTTTAAATATTTAAATAGTTTCAAGAGTTGTAAAATCTTTCCTGTATGTGAGATTAGCAGTATATTGGTTGAGCTCTGTATACAAGTGATCCCTCGTATAGGCTATAGGTACACTCTAACGAGGTTTCAGTTCAATCCAGCCTCATTCATTTTATAAATATTAAGCACTAAATGCCATATTAAAAAAGGTTATAGTTATTCTGCATATATGGGCTTTTTATTCTTTATGCATTGGTTTCATTTTATTTAATCACTGTAAAGATATTCTTTACTTCCTAGGAATAAAAAGATTTTTAGTACAATTAAGTGTTTACTTTCATGCAGTGGGACACTTCTGTTTCAAATGACATCTCCCTGAGGAAACTGCAACATGAAACATGGGCCATTTAGGAGAGTCAACAGTTAGTTGTAGAGTTTGTTGTTACAAAACGAAACTGCAAGAGATCATTCGGACCTCCAGAACTGAAGTGTGCCCTTAGCTTTCTGTTTAGTTACAAGGTCCTTGTATTAGAAACATAGAAACTTGATGGCAGAGAAAGACCACATCGCCTATCTAGTCTGCCCTTCCATATCCACTACAATAGTCCCTCTTTTAATTTTAGAGATCCTCTGTGTTTGTCCCGTGCTTTTTTGAATTCATATACTGTCCTCATGCCACCAACTCCACTGGGAGACTATTCCACGCATCTACCACTCTTTCCGTAAAAAAAATATTTCTGCATATTAGTCCTGAATCTATCCCCTTTCACTCTCATCCTATGTCCCCTCGTAGCAGAGCTTGCCTTCAATTGAAAGAGACCCTCTTGTGCTTTTATACCATAGAGGTATTTAAACATCTCAATCATATCAACTCTATCCCGCTTTTCCTCTGAAGTATACATATTAAGATCCTTAAGCTGTCCTCATATGCTTTATAACGAAGATCACTAGCCATTTTAGTAGCCACCCTCTGCACAGATTCCAACCTGTTTATATCCTTTTAAAGGTGCGGACTCCAGAATTGCACACAATACTTCAAATGAGGTCGCACAAGAGAGGCATTATCACCTCTTTTTTTGCAGAGGCATTATGCAGAGGCATTATCACCTCCTTTTTTCTTCTGGCCATTCCTCTCCCTATACACTCAAAGCATCCGTCTGGCTTTTGAAGTCGCCTTTTCTACCTGATTAGCTACTTTAAGGTCATCAGACATAACTGCACCGAGATCTCGCTCTTCTTTTGTGGACAGAAGTACCTCACCCCCTATACTGTACAACTCCTTTGGATTTCTGCAGCCTAAATGCATTCATTAGAAGTTAAGTAAACATTTGATCTTCCCAATTATTAAATTATCTGTTGGTGAAGCAGCCAGTTCTGAACTGGTTTATTTCTTTTTATCTGATCATACACAGCAGGTTCAATTTGGGAACAATTTGTTTACATGGTTGGCTTTTGAGAGGATTCCACAGGACTCAACACGTTCAGCCCTCTTATTTAACATCTACATACAACTTTTCGAGCTGATGCAAAAAGACCAATGTGCCCTTTGCATGAAGATAATGCAAATTATAAGCACAAGTTCAGACAGACCAAATGCAGAAAAGAGACTGACGCGTGTGTAAACAGCAAAGGAAAAGCAGGCATAATGCCACACACAGTAATGGAAGGAGTATTTAAATTATAGGCAAATGAGCTGTGCTTATTAAAAAGGCATGCCAATATTGTCGGCGCTTGATGCAGAGAAATGTGTAGAAAATTTCATAACCAGCCAAAGCACCAATATCTCTATATTTGGGTCTGAGATGGCTTAAAGTACTGTGCGTGCCCAGACAGTAGTTTGATGGCATTGGGGCTTTCCCTGATGCCTGGATCATCTGAGGTGAAGTGTCAAACTTCCCCTCAGATGATCGAGAAAAGCCCCCGATGCCATCAAAATACTCTTGGGGGGCTGGTGCCCCAGACAGAAAACAAATTCCTGGTGTCCTAGCGGCCCCAATCTCCCCACCCTTCCAACTGAAAATAACCCTGGTGACCCAGTGGCCCCAATTCCCCCATCCACCCAACTAAAAATAACCCTGGTGGCTTAATGGCCCCAAACCCCCCACCCCCTCCCAGTACCTTTACAAAGGAGTGGGAGCATTGCCCATGTGCTTCTGCGCCGCCATCTTGAAAACTGGTAGCGCCTGGCCCCACGGGGTGCATCACTGGGTGGGGTCAGACTGCTGTATAAGGTAGAAAATCACAGTACTGCTGGGCACTTCAAAGGTCTTACCATGATCCACAATAAAGCCCCAATCTTAGTAAAATTAACCGCCAGCTGATTTTTCCTCAGCCAGTTCTCATTGAAAAGGAACCCATATTGTATGTTCAACAAGGCAGAGTCAACTGAATCCAGCATAAACTCTATACTGCAGCTTCAAACCAAGAAGCAGAGCACATAAACGGGATGAAGCAGAAAACAAGCTAAGTCGCATGCTATCAACTGTATGCCTCTATGCAATGCACAGATAGGCAGAAAATCCCAGGATGCTCTGTGCGGGGCCAGGCGCCACCATTTTGATTTATTTATTTATTTATTTTATTTTATTTATTACAGTTGCTTATATACCGCACTATTCGGTATCAGCGCGGTTTACAGTATAACAAAAACAACCTAAACACAAACTGTTTGGTTTTACATAGAACAGGAATATCAACTTGGATAATGGGGTTAAACTATATACATGAGGGGTCAATTAAATAACAGGGTTGGATATATACATGAAATTTTAGTTGCACTGAGTTATATGCAACACAATGCTTACTTTAGGACGGAATTTGTCTGATCTGCAGGAAGGAGCTTGGGGCTGTGATAAAGGCTTAGATTGGGTGTTATTAGGTGGGTATTTTAGGTTCCATTGCTGGCTGGGTAGAATTGGCAGAATAGGTGAAACTTGATTGCCTTCCTGAATTTAGTTAGGTCTGCAATAGCTCGAATGTCAGATGGTAATGCATTCCAGCATTTGGGGACGTAAAGACTGAAGGCTCTGTTTGCCGTTGTACAGTTACATTTGGTCAACATCTTCGGTGTTAATAGTAGATTTAACGCTGTTGATCTTCTGGATCTGTTGGGTGGCACGGTTTGGATCAGATCAGTAAGTGCAGTAGAGGAAATGCGGTTGATGGCCTTGAATGAGAGAAGTAAAGTTTTGAAGATAATTCTTCCGTGTATTGGTAGCCAATGAAGCTGTTTCAGAATAGGAGTAACATGTTCACTTCTGGATGCACCATGGAGGATTCTTGCTGCAGCATTCATGGCCAGTTGTAAAGGGTGTAAAGTGGAATGAGGGAGACCTTGTAAAATGGAATTAGCAAAGTCAAAATGCGGCAGGATCAGAGCTTGATATATGGTCCGGAAATCATCTGGGTCCAGTAGGGAGCGCAGATGCCTGAGTGAGCGGATTTTGAAATATACAGCTTTGACTATGTTGCTTATATGAGTTTTCATGTTCAGATGTTGGTCTAAGGTGACCCCCAAGTATTTTATTGTTTCTTTGGTTTGTAGTTCAGCTTCCTTGACTCTTACATGAGATGGTGGAATAAAGTTGGGATCTCTGGAGATGAACAGTACCTCCGTTTTCTTGTGCTGGATACGGAGGTTTTGTGATTGTAGCCAGTCTGATATTGCATTGAAGCATTCTACAAGTGGTGTAAGGTCCATTTGCACAGTCGAGAAAGGCATATATAAGAGGATGTCATCTGCGTATATCAGACAGCTCACGTTAAATGATCTAATGATATTGCAGATGGGCTGCATATATATGGTAAATAATAGAGATGATAATGAGGATCCTTGAGGCACACCTTGTGTTTGATGGAAATGTTTTGATTCTTCTGAACCGGATTTAACGTATTGCCACCTACCATCTAGGTAGGACTTGCACCAAGCAAGTGCAGTATTGCAGATTCCCTTTTCTTTCAGCCGCCCAAGAAGGAGCTCGTGATGTACCGAGTCAAAGGCCGCAGCAATGTCTAAAAAGATGAGCACAAAGCCTTGTCTAATGTCATCAACGCCTGTGAGTATGCTGTTGAATAGAAATGTGAGAAGGGTCTCGACTCCATGATACTCTCTGAACCCGTGTTGGCAGTGATCTAAAGGAGCTATGGAGTCTATATGATCCTGAATTTGCCTTTGTACCTCTTTCTCAATTATCTTTGCTAGTAGGGGAATACTAGCTATTGGTCTGTAAGAATCGACCTTTTGAGGATCGAGTTTGGGGTTCTTCAATAAGGGCCTGATTGAGGTTTGTTTGAGTGTTGTGGGGAAGGACCCAGTGGTGAAAGAAAGGTTTATTAGTTTTGCGATGACTGGGCTGAACTCCTTGCGCAATTCCTTAATCCAGAATGCTGGGCAAGGGTCCGTTTGAGCTGTGGAGGTATTGAGGGAGGCTATTGTATCTTCGATGCTTTTTCGGGATGGTGTGGAGAATTCGAGCAAGGGGGTTATTCCAGTAGGTGTTTGAAATGAGGCTGTTGAGATTTTGTCGGTCTGTATGATCTTTGATTGGAGGTATTCAGCGAATTTTTGTGGTTGGATATCCACATGTTGATCAGGAGATGGTTCCTTTGAAAGGGCTTGGACCAAGTTGAAGAGATCCCGCGGTTTGTTCAGAGATCTCTTCAGAGTGTCGGTGTGGTGTTGTCTCATTTTCATTGAGATTGCTTCTCTGTGCATTGAAAGGTGAAGTTGGTAGGTGGTCAAATCTTCAGTGGAGTGCGATCGGCGCCACTTTTTCTCAAGTCTGCGTAGTTGTGTTAGAGAAGCCCTCAGCTCTTGGGAGAACCATGGGGCAGTGTTTCTTATTCTCCTGGATATGTTATTGGACTGAGGACGTTGCGAGATGGCATTGAGGTTGAGGTTCCAGGAGGAGACGAGTTCTTCAGGATCAGAAGTGGTTTTGCTCAGGAGGGAATGGGTTTGAGAGAGGATTAACTCTTTGTTGAATGTGCGGAAGTTTCTTGTTGAAGTGTGTGTTGTGCAGTTGTCCTTTTGGTTGCCAGACCACTGGCTAATTTTGGTGGGTATTTGGAAAGTGATGAGTTTATGGTCTGACCAAGGTACGTCAATAACATACATCATTGGGTTGTGGTCTTGCTCGAGGGCTGAAAGAGGAGCGAACACCATGTCCAAGGTATTTCCCTTTATATGTGTGGGTTTGTTGATGATCTGTTTAAATCCAAGGTCCTCCATGGCTTCGAGGAATGCAGTTGCATGGCTTTGATGAAGTGAAGGGAGATTAAAGTCACCCATAATCCAGATTGGTGAGTTAGGGTTGTGGGCATTAGCGGCAAGGTCAATAATTGCGGGGAGGTCCTCGGGAGATGAGGATGGTGTTCTGTATACTAGATTGATGGTGCATAGCTGGTTTTTGATGGCAAGGGAGTCCAGGTTGCTTGAACTAGATGATTCAGTGATATGAAATTGGAGGTCTGATTTGGAGAGTATTAGTACTCCTCCTCCTCTTTTGGTTTCTCTGTGTCTTATGTGAAGAGAGAAGTTGGGTGGTAGGAGTTGATTGAGGAGGACGTTATCTTCTGAGGATAGCCAGGTTTCCGTGATCATGAGAAGGTCCAGATCGTAAAGAGATATCATGTCTAGGATAACGGGCCACTTTTTGCGTATGGAGCGTGAATTTATCATGGCACATTTTAGGTTTTGGCAGAAATTGAGTTTTTCATGCTTGGGTGACCTGGATTATTGGAGTGGGATGTGTATGAGGTGGGAACGGCGTGTATAAGTGTCGCTTCCTGGGTGGGGACCAGACCATCTTTTACCCGAGTTGCTCAGAATGGGGATATGGTTTTGCGAATGAGAGAGTGCATTGACGGATCCCAGCCAATGTGCGAGGAAATACAGGCTAATAAAGGCCAGAGAATGAGAAGCCATATTGCGTGTAAGGGAGTGTGAAATTGTGATATATTGAAGGCACAACTCTCAAGGAATTGTATACAGCAATAGTGGGAGGAGTACAGTATTGATAAGGAGGCTAGTGCAATGGGACTTGGGTCATACGATTGCACTTGTATACATATAGTAGTGAAGTGGAGGGTTATACGTGTGCAGTAGGTAAACACACAATGGTAGCAGGTGTTGATACTCTTAACAGACTAAGTAGATAGTAGCACTGTATAACAATAATACAGACATGTGTAACAATGATACAGACATGGGATACAATGTGATACAATGATACAATGTGATACAATGATACAATGTGAAGCAATGATACAAACATGTGATGAAGAGATCGGTCTAAGACAAATTGAAAACTAAATACATGCTACCACAAGGGAGCAGACTGGTAATGAAATGTAATGGTCTGTTTAGTACCTCGGAGTGTAAGATCGAGGCCCAAGTTGGAGCATTATAGATGCGCAGGCTGGTTGGAGTAATGCACTTAGGCGACGTTGCAGTTCGTGTTGTAGTGCGAAATTGCCGCTGCTCCTTCTGCATCTAGAGGATCACTCCCAGGGCTGGGGAGAGTCGGTACGGAGGTGGGAGCTGTTGTTGAGTGGTGGTTGCCTGGTCTCACTTTCCCGGTCCACGCCTAAGGGCCACGCCAAAGGGCCCTCTGGTGAGGCCCTCAGGCGCGGGCGCGCCTGCCGGCGCGAAACTTTAAAGTAGCCTGCTGTGCCCCGATTGGGTGAGTGATGCTTCGTTGGCCCCTCCCGCCGCTGGTAGCTCGATCCCCGGGTAGGGGAGAGCTGCTGGTGATGGCGGGGGCTTGGAGAGGGTCTGTGCTCGCCGGCGCGAAACTTTAAAGTAGCCTGCTGTGCCCCGATGGTTCAGGCATCGAGGAAAGCCCTCAATGGCATCAAAATATTTTCAGGGTGCATATACAAATTAACCATGTGGTGCCCCTGTTTCTCTGGGAGAGCATGCCAAACTTGTGCTGACTTCTGTGCGCATGTGTGTGGCTTGCTCTCCCAGTTTAATGTTGCTATTTGCGCCACAGTTTAACACGTGGCTAATTTGAATATGCACCCCTTTCTGCATGCTGGTGTTGAAGTTGTGCGCTAATCAGTGTGCTGCATAGCTTTTTATGCTCTGGGGCCTGATCATCTGAGTTCTGTTTTTCAGATTTACCAGTCTTTGTGCTGTTTACTTTGGGTCCTGCCAGTGCACCATTTGCATAAGACAGAAGTCTGTGCACATGCATTTTCCTGTTTTGTTGCATTATCGTGGAATCCATTGCTGGCTGAGGTTTGTTTAGAACCAGATAACACTGCAAAAACATGTAAAGGTGTATTTTTTGAGCAGGTATTTAAAGATCTATGTAGATTGCTGATTGTGATGAATTTTCTTTATTGTATATTGTCTGTTTTCTCTATCCATTTTATTCTTTCATATGTTTTTATGTAATCTGTGGGCTATAAATATTGTTAACTTACTACATAAAATAAGTTGGTAAACCAATTTGTGGAGTTATGTAGTGTTTTCATAAAGATACTTAAGCCCATTAGGAAGTATAAAATTTCAAATTTTCAGTTTATTCAATCACTGGGCATGGGGAAAAGGTTTTTGGAAATACAACTTCTGAAACAATTTAAAATGAAGGTTTTTAAAAATATGTTATGATTACATTTTTAGAAGTAACTGCATTAATACAGTTTTTATTTATTAGTAGTATTTAGCTCATGCCTTTCCAGGGGGCGATCAAGGCGTGTTACATTCAGGTACAGTATGCATTTCCCTGTCCCCAAAGGGCTCACAATCCAAGCTTGTACCTGAGGCAATGGAGTGTTAAGTGGCTTGCCCAAGGCCACAAGGCGTGTCTGTGGGATTTGAACCCTGGTCTTTCTGGCTCTAGGCTGTTGCCCTGAATACTAGGCTACTTCGCTACTCCTCTTTGCTTCTGGTAGTGCTGCATGAACCTCTGTATGAACACATTTTCTCCTTCATACATAAAGTTGTTGCCTACATTGATAATTACTGTAAGTGGAATTTTAGAAGGGATGTCTAGAGAAAATCTGGGATGTCCAGAGCATAATGTCCAAAAATCTGGGGGAGTGGCAGCAGTGAAGGGAGACAGGTATAAGTGTCTTCTGCAATTGCTCCGCCTCTGCTCTGAAAGATGAACGTCCCAGTAACCAGTTCTGGTGATGGGCCTATGCAGATAGCAAGGCCAAGTATGTGAATGGGTAGCCATGCCACAAATGTGGACATCCTCAAACTGCATGCCCGAAGAAACTGGTACTTGGACTTTCCAGCTGGGGTATTTCAGAAGAAGGGGGAGGAGGCTAGGGTGGCCGTTCCCAGCTGGCCTGGCTGTTTTTTAAATGGCCAGGTCGGCTGCCGACAGAGTTTAAACTGGCCATGCAAAAGTCGCCCTTTTTTTTTTTTTTTTTTTTTAAGGAACCCCGCTGACGTTGCTGCCGCAGCTTTTTCAGAGTGCAGCGCGGCGGCATCAATCATCCCCTGGCCTCTCCCCACCCCCGACGACAGCAGCATCAGTAGCTATGGCGGCTTAAATTTAAAAAAGCAAACAAAAGTGTGGGGTCCCGATTCCAGCATGCTTGTCTCTTACCAGTCCCTCCCCTTCTGCTGTGAAGTATGTGTCAGAAGGGGCGGGACTGGTAGAGACAAGCACGCTGGAATTGGGACCCTGCACTTTTGCTTGGGTTTTTTAAAATGTCCTTTTTAAGCTGCTGTTGCCTCTCTCAACATCAGTGGTAGCGGTGGCTTAAAAACCCAAGCTAAAGCGCGAGGTCCCAATTCCAGCAGGCTTGTCTCTGCTGGTCCCACCACCTTCTGATGAATACTTCTGCATCTGAAGGGGGCGGGACTGGCAGAGACAAGCACACTGGAATCGGGACCCCGTGCTTTTGTTTATGGTGGCAGTTTGGGGTATGGGAGAGCAGACACGTTGGGCATCAGTGGGGGAGGGAGGGCAGAGGTGGAGGAGTATATGCTGGACACAGGGGGCAGGAGGACAGATGCTGGATAAGGTGAGGCAGGGAGAGAGATGCTGGACATGGGGGTGGTACAGGCGGTCAGCTGATAGCCACAGGGGAAGGCAGGGGACAGATGCCAGCCATGGGATGAGGGGGCAGTGGGTTGAAGGTTGGAGAAGAGATGCTAGGGATAGGGAAAAGGGCAGATGTTGGGTGCAGACATAGAAGGATAGATACAGGGCACAATGGTAGGCATGGGGAGAAAGGGTGAAAGGAGGACATGGGGGCATGGAGGAATGGGGTAAAAGGGCAGATGGGGAATATAGGGGAAAAGAGCAGATACTGGGCATAATGGGGGGCATGGGGAGAAAGGGCAGATGTTGGGCATGGAGAAGATGGGGAGAAAGGGCAGATGTTGGGGAGAAAGGGCAGATGTTGGGAAGGTGGGGATAGGAGGGAAAGAGCAAATGGTACACATAGGGGCATAGAGAGAAGATGCTGGGCAAGAGGGGGCATAGGGAAGAAAGAACAGATGCTGGACATGGGATTGCTGGTAAGGGACACACTGAGAAGAGATGCTGGACATGGGGAGGGGATAGGACACAGAGTGGAGATTTTGGACAGGGGAAAGATAGGGCCATAGGGGGAGAAGGATAGAGACAGGAAAAGAGGGGAGATGATGGACATGGGAAGGGATAGGGACACAGAGCAGAGATGCTAGGTATAGGGTAAGAAGGAGCAGGAGAGTTAGTTAAAGACTGGGAAATAAGAGGTTGGGGAAGGAGAGAGGGAATAGGGGAGTTGAGGTGAGGGAACAAATGGAAAACTGCAGCTAAATACAGTAAAAAAAAAAAGTAAAATTGAGAAGTGTTGGTAAACAGGAGGAGTGAAATTTGGATAGAGAAGCAAAAAAATAATTGAGGAAAACGGAAAAGAAGAAAAGAAGAGACTGACCTAAGAGAGGAAGTGAAAGCAGGAGGAGAGAGAAGATATAGGAGTGGAGTGGAGGAGTGGCCTAGTGGTTGGGGCAAGGTACTTCAGGCCGGAAGGTCGGTGGTTCAAATCCCACTAGAGGACAGCAACCTTGGGCCGGAAGGACTGGGGTTTCTAGTCCCACAGGTGCTCCGTGTGGTCTTGGGCAAGCCACTTAACCCTCCATAGCCCATGTTCCCTGTAAAATAGTTATCTCCAAGTTATAATGCCCTGTTCAATGTAATTTCAGTTTGTTCAAAATAAACCGCACTGATGCAGAATAGCGCGGTATATAAGAGAATGTAAATAAAATAAATAAATAAATAGCAAATGAATAGGAGATCATGAAAAGAGAGGTAAGAGAAGACAAAGGAAAACAGACACCAGAGACTGGGACCAAAAACAATTAAATACATGAAATGCCCAGATATCAAAGGTAGAAAAAAGAATTCTATTTTCTATTTAGTAATTGGAATATGTCAATTTTTGGAATGTACATCTGCCAGGACTGGTGTTAGGCATGGCTGGGATCCAGCCCGGGCAAAAATCTGGAGGGAATCCTAAACCCTACTAGCAGCTGTTCCTTCTTCAGCATCAGACTGGTTTGGGCCCTAGTTACATTCCTCCTAACACCAGTCCAGTCATCTGCTTTTTTTTTATACAGTACAGGGAGAATGTATCTCTCTCTGTTTCTCACATTTGTGTACATATTTCTATTTTCACTTTTTGGTAATTTATTTTTTATTTGGTGAAGGTCCATCTGTGTTCTACATGTGCGCCTAAGGCTGGGTATTCCAGAGTTGCCAAGTTACCCAGTTCCAGGAGTAAGATTTTTGGCCAGTTCTGGTTTTAAATTTGCCTTTCAATGCAGTATGGTATTTGTAGTTCTTGATTTTACCCATTGAAATCAGTGCTGCAGATCCCATAATGCACCAG
Organism: Ichthyophis bannanicus; assembly: GCA_033557465.1. Taxonomy (NCBI): domain Eukaryota; kingdom Metazoa; phylum Chordata; class Amphibia; order Gymnophiona; family Ichthyophiidae; genus Ichthyophis; species Ichthyophis bannanicus. The sequence goes on from CM066042.1 coordinate 235,183,027, forward strand.
AATGAGATGTCAGAAATACAGGACTGGCTTCAAATCTCACTTCTGGAACCGGGTAGCTTGGTAACTCTGGTATCACTGGTCAACATTGAAATGGTTACTGACTTTAAAAGGCTCTAATCTGTAGTAGCTTGGTGAGCTGAACACGAATATAATATTACAAATTTTTTATTGGCTCTCGTTTTGAAGATATTGCATGTAGTTCATTTTTGACGTTTCACCGTGTAAATTTATCCAGGAGGACATCAACAACATCCCAAATAAGCCTTGAATGATGTAATATTGCATCACATTACATAATACCAGCATGCACACATCATCCAGAGTTGATTGCATCATTTTCTGATGCAATGCAATACTACTGCCAGACGGCTGCTGAAGCCATCTGACGTCAGCAGTGTACTATACACAGTCGGAAAGGTTGAGCATTTAAAATATTTCAGACTGTGTGCGAGACAGTTTAAGCTACTGTTACATGTAACTTTTATTAATCATATAATTTTAGCCATTTAGGTACAATACAGAACAGTAATGCCACAAAAGTGCGTTAATAACGTTGACAATTTCTGATACATTTGTGGGGAAGTGACATTTGCCAACCAGAAGAAAAGTATCACTTCTTTACTTCGGATGCAAGATTGGTGACCAAGACAAGCCTTGGGCCCCGCATATATGCTGCGCTACATGTACAACACAGCTTTCACAGTGGTTCAATTGCAAAAGACCATCAATGCCGTTTGCAGTCCCCATGGTGTGGAGAGAACCAAGCAACCACATAAATGACTGTTACTTCTGCTTGGTTCCTCCTCTTTCCAGCGGAATAATGAAGCAAAAGATGTCGAGCATAGTCTACCCAAACATTCCGTCTGCATTGAGACCAGTTCCACATGGTGAGGGACTTCCTATTCCAGAACCTCCATCAGAATATTCTCTTGATTCATCTGATGAGGACAAGGGTGAGCCAACCTGCTCTTCTCCTGGTCCGTCAGCATGCAGTGACCCAGATTTTCACTGGGATGCATTATCAACTCCACCCAGAACAACTCCAGGTTATCTCGTCCATGTTCAATGTAAAAACTCAATTGTCGTGTGACATTGCAGTATGTTTTTTGTTCAATTGTAAACCGCACTGATTTTAATAGCGTGGTATATAAGAGAAGTAAATAAATAAATAAATAAATAAATAACACAGGAAAAACTAAATGACCTGGTTCGTGATTTGGACTTATCCAAGAACAAGGCAGAATTGCTAGGATCAAGACTCCAACAATGGAATCTTCTAGAAGATGATGTCAACATTACTCAATATCGAAAGCGCCACCAGCAGTTGGAGCCTTTCTTCAGAAAGGAAAGTAATCTGGTATTCTGTTCTGATATTGAAGCCTCATGAATGCCTTAAAAATCACTCATGCCCCACAAGACTGGAGACTATTTATAGACTCTTCGAAACTAAGTCTGAAGGCTGTGCTTTTGAACAATGGAAACCGTCTTCCATCTATTCCAGTAGCGCATGCCGTCCACATGAAAGAGACATTATTTATTTATTTATTTACATTCTCTTATATACCGCGCTATTATGCATCAGTGCGGTTTACATTAAACAAACTGAAATTACATTGAACAGGGCATTATAACTTGGAGATAACTATTTTACAGGGAACATGGGCTATGGAGGGTTAAGTGGCTTGCCCAAGACCACAAGGTGCACCTGTGGGACTAGAAACCCCAGTCCTTCCGGCCCAAGGTTGCTGTCCTCTAGTGGGATTTGAACCCCCGACCTTCCGGTCTGAAGTACCTTGCCCTAACCATTAGGCCACTCCTCCACTCATACGATAACTTAAAGCATGTACTGACTTCCATTAACTATAACAAGTACAGCTGGAACCTCTGTGGTGACGTGAAGGTAGTTGCCCTTTTAATGGGACTGCAGCAGGGATATATAAAATACATGTGTTTCTTATGTGAGTGGGATAGCCGAGCAAGGGATTGGCAGTACTTGTGGAAGGAATGGAATCACAGACAAAATGTAACAGTTGGAGAGAAGAATATCCAGCACCCAGCTCTGGTTGAGGCTCACAAAATCCTGCTACCACCCCTTCACATCAAACTAGGTTTGATGAAAAACTTTGTGAAAGCCATGGACCGCATTTTGCCAGCTTTCCGATACCTGCATGAAAAATTCCCTCGACTCAGCGAAGCAAAGATTAGGGAGTTTTTGTGGGTCCTCAGATTCGAGAGCTCTTCAAAGATGACCGGTTCAACAACTTGCTGCAGGGTGATGCGAAACAAGCATGGAATGCTTTTTGCCTAGTGTCAAACTTTTTCGGGAATGTTAGGGCAGAAAACTACAAGGAACTAGTAGAAGACATACTGATGCAGTATCAGAAACTTGGCTGCAATATGTCTCTAAAGATCCATTTCCTTGATTCCCATCTCGATTTCTTTCCTGACAACTGTGGTATGGTTAGTGATTAACAGGGCGAACGTTTTCACCAGGATATCCCAATGATGGAGCAAAGATACCAGGGAAAATGGTCCACTACAATGCTGGCTGACTACTGCTGGACACTCCCCAGAGAAGCTCCCAAACAGCTGTACAAGAGACAGGCAAAAAAATCTAAGAAGTAGTCTATGACGGTTTTTTACAGGTATTAACCGAAGGCCTATTATATTTACTATTGACATGCATTTCGTGATGTAAACATTAATTCTTGTAGATTACAAAAAAGCTAGAGCCAACTTTGCAATTTCACTGTCATATTCGTGTTCAGCATATAAAAATTGATAAGAAATGACTATTTTTATTTCAGTAACGACTTTTGTAAAAATTTGTTGACCAGTGTATTCTGTTAGAATGTAATTTCTATTTAAGAATGTGTAGTGATCTGGCTTGTTTAGTTTTCCGAATATATTTACTGATGTTTGAGGGCCCACTGCAATATTTACAGTGCTCTGTTTTCCTTACAGAGTTTTTGGATGGGTTTTGGAAGTTAGTGCTGGCATGGTAGATTTGCTCTTGGCTCTGAAGGATTTTTTTTTTGTATTAATTTCTAGTAGGCCTAGTTCTCGGAGGGTTTGTATTGCCGTTACTGAGATCTTTGTTTTATATGGTTAGTGGTATGGGAATCTGTGGATGCAGATTATATATTTGGATTTAATATCATATGGGTGAGTGTACTCATGTGTATTGGGGGTCTGTGACTGAATGGATGTGGAAGAATGCAACCTCTTGTACACCCTCCTCCACTTCGATATGGCCTGTAGATATTAAAGCCTGCACTGTTACCCTCCCTGCAGTTATTTGTTAGGGGTGGGGTACAAGTAGCCACAGGTGGCGGGGTTTTTTTCTTTCAGAAAGTTGGCAACCCTAGAGGGGGCCACTACGTTATGAGACTAGCATATCCTCGCTGGCCATGTCAGATAATCAGACATGCAGCAGCAGGCCAGTAATATGTTTGGAGTATGCATTCACATGCAGGTTTCTTTGGAATGGAAATAATTAAGTGTGCTGATGAAAGCACACTTTGATCTTTCCTCTGGAAGCATTGCAGCCATGAAACAAGCATTTTTTGCACCTTATTCGTGGTGAGGAGCAGGTGTGGCATGGACACCCCAGCAACCAGGGCCAGATATATTTATGCCGTTTTGAAATCTCACCGCGATGTGCATCTCCCTTGCTCTGCCCAGGGCACGCCTCCACCACGACCCCGTGCTACATTGATGTTCTCACACCCAGCTTTCTAAAATAGTTCCAGGGATATCTCTACGATTTGCAGATCTGAATGCCTGTTTTCAGACATCCAACTCACGAATAGGACTTCTAAAATGACCCCCTTTATGCCCAAGTCCTTTTTTTGTTCTTTCTAATGAACAGATACAGGGCTGGCTTGTCCTACTATCATCATTTTTAAACATTACTTGTGTTCTTGTGTTATAATGCCTGTTAGTCTTATTAAATTTATATGTACTAAATGTAAACTGCGATGTTTGGAATCAAAATTACAAATTACATTAAACTGCAAAAGCCAAGAGCTTGAAGGCTCCAAAGGGATAAGAGAAGGACAAACATGTTTTTAACACGTTCACAACATAAGAGAATGTTGTTATACACGAATTAAGATGCAAACAAAATCTCTTAAGGGAAGAAACATAGAAAGATACCATATGATGGGCGGACCCCATAGTGCCTAGAGTGTATTCTTTCATACCACAGGGATATGCCACATGAGCAGGTGCAGCAAAAAAACAGGATCGTGAGGGCTATGAAAACAGGCTGCATTCCCACATGCAATCATCCCAAGATACAGTTATGCATAAGCCACACAGAAGTACATTTTTTTAAAATAATGCCTTCACAGGTACTTAAACAGAAGGCATGTATACTTTAAAGACTTGAAGGATAGGAGACCGACATAAGGAGATGTAACAATAGATAAACATGTTTTTTGCCAGTGAGAAATACGGCAAGTATTTTGTGCAATATGACAAATTTTACCTCTGATTTACTTGCATATTAAAATAAGCAAGTAAAAATCCACCGCCATAAATTTCCATTGAAATGAATGGATCATCAGTTTAAAAAACTTCAAACAAAAACTTAATAAAATGTGCTGAAAGTGTTCAAAAGAAGTTGTTAATTTTTTCTCTGTCAGTGTCAATGCAAAATCGATTAGGCATTAAATTGTCAGACATTTTTAGAAGTAAAATCTAAGCTGTTTTGTTCAAACTGGAAATAGTCTTTTGGATAAAATATGGGTAAATGTTACTGGACTGTAATCTACTTATTCTTCTCAAAACAACTTGGTTCTAGTCTTCTCACTGTATGCTTTATCTTTAGGTCAAAACCATTTATGACTCTGTAGAACAGCAGAGGGGCTACAAAAACCTTTCAATCTGTGTTACCAGCCCAAATTAACCTCAAACACAACCAAAAGAGGCTACCACCAGAAAGTCCAACAGCAAATACCAGAGTGGAGGAAAACAGACCATAGTGGACGATGATCAGAATAAATGTTTATTATGAAAAATGTTTAAATCCAGTTTATAAATAGAGATAATATATATGTGGTGGAATTTGTAGCAAATAAAAAGGGCATAATAATAGCAACATAGCTTTAAAATCAAAACCTCTTTTTTTTCCTGACAACTTGGACATAGTCTATATATATATATACATGAATCAAAGGTCACCCCACCATCAAACCAAATTTTGAAATCTATACAAGCATATAAAAATGACAGTAATATGTAAAAACATGAAAACAGAAAGAAATACGTAAAAGTATATGAGACAAAACCATTTATTTTCATATAAAAACATATATATAGCCACATAAAACCACTATATGCTTCTAATAACAAATAAAAACATAATATAATGCTGATATCATCACAGAGGAGGAGAAGAGCACACAACTCCTATGCCCTTAACTAATACATTCCAAAAATAAAGGGATAGATATAATAAGAGATAATGAAGCACCCAGAGCTGAACCTCTTTAAAATAAACACAAGGCTCAAAGACTGTGAATTTAAATTCTTCTATTGTATCTGGTTAGTCCTGAATGTTGCTGCATTAGCTCTCAGTCATAAAGATGTCATTCCAACTTTAACAGCAGTTTAAAAGCCCTAGTTTTGGTGGACTCATTTTTTTTTACATTCCAGGCAATATTCTGTATGGTTAAATTAGACTTACCTGCTAATTGTAGTTCCTGGAGCAATCCAGTCTAGTCCCGGAATCCTTGGGTTCTCAACCTCTACCAGCAGCTTTGGAGACTGAGAAACTTCAGAGCTGTGATGTCACTGGCATATAAACGCTGGCACCACCTCCTCTCCTCAGTTAACCTATTGACAAAGCAGATTCACCAGAGCAACAAGTAGAAAAATGCACAAAATATCAACAAGGCTAATATGCCTCAAAACTATCTACATGAGAAATACCGTATGTCGAATGCCGGCTAGGCGATGAGGTCTTCCCTCCCCTTCCTGAAAGGGACAGACCCCCCAAGCCCCCAGACTGAAAACACTCACCGGCACTGACCGGACTACTGGAGCTGAAAATGCTTACCTGTAAATGCCCTCGAGCTTCAGGCTCCCTAGCATCAACCACCAGGGCGGGAACCGGGACTAGACTGGATTGCTCCAGGAACTACAATTAGCAGGTAAGTCTAATTTAACCTTCCTGATCGCACCTCCAGTCTAGTCCCGGAATCCTTGGGATGTAACAGAGCAGTGAAAACCAATCAACGGGAGGGACCTGCTAGCCCAGCCTGAAGCACTGCCAAGCCAAAACAGACATCCCTTCCCGCTTGTACATCCAGACGATAATGCTTCACAAAGGAGTGTGCGGACGACTGTGTCGCTGCCCTACAGATAACCTCCACCGGCACGCGGCCATACTCCGCCCAGGAGGCAGCCTGCGCTCTAGTGGAGTGAGCCTGCAAACCTGCCGGCACCAAGCGACCCCGCAAAAGATACGCCGACGCTATCGCGTCCTTCAACCACCGAGCAATCGTACCTTTAGAGGCCGCCTCACCTCTCCGAGCCCCCGCAAAGAGAACAACCAACCTGTCCGACTTACGAAAACTAGCCGTCCTATCCAAATACGCCTGTAATGCCCGTTTAACATCCAAACGATGCAGAATCTCCGAATCCGGACCCCTCTGCTTGGACGAAAAAACAGGCAACGACACCACCTGGTTCATATGAAACCCCGAAACAACCTTAGGCAAGAAGGAAGGCACAGTCCTCAACACCACCTTGGAATCTGAAAAAGACAGGAAAGGTTTCCTACAGGACAGCGCCTGCAACTCGGACACTCGTCTCGCAGACGCAATGGCCACCAGAAAGACCACCTTCAGAGTCAGGTCCTTTAAAGTCGCCGCCGACAAAGGCTCGAAGGGCGCCTTCCTCAACGCTTCCAAAACCAAAGGGAGATCCCAGGACGGAACCACCCTCCTGCAAGGCGGCCGCAACAAGCCCACGGCTCGCAAAAAACGCTTCACATCCACATGGCTACCCAAGGAACTGCCAAGCACCTTACCTCTGTAACAGGACAAGGCCACCAACTGAACCTTCAATGACGACGCCAAACCCTTTTGAAAACCATCCTGTAAGAAGGCCAGCACCTGGGGCACTGACGCCCTAAAGGGCAGAAAATGCTTGTCCGCACACCACGCTTCAAAGATCCGCCACACTCTAACATACGCCAGAGACGTCGACCGCCGCCTCGCCTGCAGCAGGGTCGAAACCACCGCCGCCGAATAGCCCTTCGCTTTCCACCGAGCCCGTTCAATAGCCAGGCCGTAAGCGAGAATTGATCCACCTGAGGCATGCACAGGGGCCCCTGAGTTAAGAGATCCCGTCGAACCGGAAGCCGCCAGGGCCCCTCCACCACGAGTCGAACCAGATCCGCGTACCACGGACGTCGCGGCCAATCGGGAGCCACGAGAATCACCTTCCCTCTGTGAAGCTTGATGCATTGAAGCACTCTCCCGATCAGCACCCACGGGGGAAAGACATACAGAAGCTGGTCCCGCGGCCACGCCTGTACCAGCGCATCCAGCCCTTCGGACATCCTTTCTCTTCTTCTGCTGAAGAACCGACCGACCTGCGCTGACTCAAACACCACCATGAGATCCATGACCGGCGTTCCCCAGCGATGTACTAGCAATTGGAAGACCTCCGGATGAAGGGCCCATTCCCACGGGTCCACCTTCACGCGACTCAAGAAGTCGGCCTGCACATTGTCCACCCCTGCGACGTGCGCCGCCGACACGGCCACGAGATTCCGTTCGGCCCACTCGAACAAGCCGTCGGCTTCGGTCTCTAGCGCCACGCTGCTGGTGCCCCTCTGATGATTCACATAAGCCACCGCCGTCGCATTGTCCGAGAATACTCAAACCGCCTTCCCGACGAGATATGGACGAAACTCCTGCAAGGCCAAGACTACCGCCCTCAACTCCAACCTGTTGATGGACCAAGTCCGTTCTTGCGCCGACCACTCTCCTTGTGCTATCTGACTTTGGCAATGGGCTCCCCAGCCCTGTAAGCTGGCATCTGTGGTAAGCGGAACCCACGCCGGCGCTTCCAACGCCACGCCCTTCTCTAGGTTCCCTGGAGTCAACCACCACCGCAGGGCTTGCCGAGTCTGAGGGGGGCAAACCAACCTCTGGGACAAGGCATCCCTCTAATGAGACCAGCGCCGCAACAACGCTCTCTGTAACGGGCGCATGTGAGCCCGCGCCCACGGAACCAATTCTAGGGTCGCCGCCATGTTCCCCAACACCTGCAGGTACTCCCAGGTGATAGGCCTCTGCACGCCGAGAAATCGAATTATCAATCGCTAAAGCGCCACCCTCCGCTGCCGCGGAAGAAAAACTTGGCCGACCTCCGTGTCGAAGCGAGCTCCCAGATACTCCAACTGCTGAGTCGGCTGCAACTTGCTCTTTGCTGCATTTACTACCCAACCTAAACGCTGCAACATCGCCAACACCTTGGCCGTGGCTGAGACACTCTCCGCTCGTGACTTCGCCCTTATCAACCAATCGTCCAGATACGGGTGCACCATCACTCCATCCTTTCGCAAGGCCACCGCGACCACCACCATTACCTTGGTAAAGGTTCAGTTGCTAGGCCAAAGGGCAGCGCCTGAAACTGAAAATGATCCATCGGAACCGCAAATCTGAGGAACTTCTGATGCTCCTGCCGTATTGGAATATGAAGGTACGCTTCCGAGAGGACCAAAGACATCAAAAACTCGCCTTTTCGCACTGCTACAATCACGGACCGAAGGGTTTCCATACGAAAGTGGGAAACGCGGAGACAGCGATTCACCCTTTTCAAATCCAGAATGGGACGCCACGTCCCCTCTTTCTTGGGCACCACAAAGTAAATGGAGTATCGACCACCTCCTAACTGGTCGGGCGGAACCGGAGCAATCGCCTTGAGCGCCAGCAGGCGACGAACAGTGTCCCGCACCACCCCGCGCTTCGCTAGAGTTCTGCACGGCGATTCCACGAATGCCTCAGATACCGGCCGCTGCAACTCCAACGCGTAACCGTCCCGAATCACCTAGAAACACCCACTGATCGGATGTGAGCTGGACCCAGGCCGGGTAAAATTCCCGCAAACGACCTCCCACGGGAACCAACCCCTCCTGGGTCCGCCTGACTTCATTGCGACTTTTTGCAGGAAGAGGACGAGGACGTCTGAGAGAAACCTCTGCTCGCCCCTCGAAACCCCCGAAATCCCTGGCTCCGAGTAGGGAAACGCCCTCGCTGCCCCTGTCCAAACCTCGCGTTCTGAAAACGACGAAAATCACGCTGCTGCCCACGAAAACCGAGACCCGAACGAGCCTGCTTTTGCTCATCTTCCGGCAGCCGACCTCCCTTGGACTCACCTAAATCCTTAACCAACTTCTCCAAATCCTCTCCAAACAGAAGCCTGCCCCGGAAAGGCAGCTTACTCAACCTAGCCTTAGAAGAACCGTCCGCCGCCCAATTCCGGAGCCAGAGACACCTGCGACCCGCTATTACCGAAGCCATACTCTTAGCCAACCCCCGGATGAGATCGTAATGAAGATCGGCTAAATACGCTGCTCCGGACTCCAGCCGAGACGCCTCCTCGGTCTCCTCCACCGAGTTCTCTCCTTGAATCCGCTGCGCCCATCGCAAACAGGCACGGGCCACCCAAGCCCCGCAAACAGACGCCTGCAATGATAAGGCATTTGCCTCAAACACCTGCTTCAGCAAAGTTTCCAGCTTACGGTCCTGCGCATCCTTAAGCGCAGCGGACCCTTCCACCGGAATGGTGGTCTTCTTAGTCACCGCAGACACCGCCGCATCCACCTTCGGAGCTTTAAACAGCTCCCGGTCCTGATCCATCAGCGGGTAAAGCCTTGACATTACTCTGGATCCCTTGAGTACTGCCTCGGGCATATCCCACTCTTCCTGAATCATCTCTTTAAACACCCTATATACTGGGAACGCCCTCTGCATCTTACGGAAGGCCTGCAGCAAGGGATCCTCCAGGGTGGCAACCTCAGTCGGGCCTGCCATTGGCATATTTAGGGTCTTAAGGGACTCTGAAATGAGAGCTGGCAGCTCCTCTCTAAGGAAGACCCTAACCACTCTCGCTTGATCCTCCTGATCCTTAATCTCACCCTCTTCTAAGTGCTCCTCCAGGCCCTCTTCAAGGTCCGCTACGTCTGTGCGCACGTCCTCTGACAGCACCGACTGCTCTAACCTATCCCTGTCCAAACGGGCCCTCTTTGCCACTGTACTAGAGCTGTCCCCCAACACTGGCGAACCGGACCTCTTTCCCTTGAAGCCCTCGCCTGAAGGCCCCGCCACCGGAACCTCCTGGGAAGAGCCCAAAGCCCTCTGAATCAAGGACAAAAAATCCGTGGAAAAAATAGCTGCCAAGCTGCCTGAAACCGGCGGCTTGAAATGCAGTGAATCTGGCCCAGACACCGCAGAGATCCCCGATTCGGGAGGGAGCAAAGGGACCGGAACTGGGTCTCCCCCTTCCATAGACCCTTTCTTACCCTCTGCCCCCCCCCTCCACAGGGAGCTCACCAGCACCTGCCTCAAGGCTACAGCCCTTACAGACACCTTCCGGAGTAACTGAACTCCGTCTAGCCCCGCAGAGCAAACAAAGCTGCTTGGCTGGCATGCTTTCCACTTAGCAGAACAAAAAGGAAATCCTGGCCCAGCTCCTGCAACCAGCTTAAAGAGACTGCCACCGCAGCGCAAAAATTACTGAAACAGGGCAAAATCGCTTTTCTTTAGCGGCTCTACAGGCCTCAGGGAAGGAAACAACCCCCCCCGCTGATTTTCCCGTGCAGAGCGCACACGGCGCGGCCTGTCTCTCCCCGTCAGGCCGATTGCCGCGCAATTAACTGCCTTACCTTGCAGGCCTCCGATCACCACAGTAAGTGTCCAAGCCCCGCGATCTGACTGCCCCTGCAGCTCCGGAGCCTCAGTATCGCCGAAATACGTAGACCCTGCGATCGCGCCGGGAACAGTGAGGGTGGCTCAAGCGCAAGCAGGCAGATCTTCTGCGTGCTGAGTCCAGCCCCGTGGTGATGACTGCCGTCCATTGCGAGGACCCCCCCCTGCACAGCGCAGAAGTACCCCGCAGGTCCCAAAACTCTACTCCCCAACAGAAACGCTACCGACAGAAGGGGAAGAGAAGAAAAAGACCTCAAGGCAGCCGCCGCCTAGACTCACAGTCCGTAAGACATGCCAGAATCAGCTAATTAACCCGAAAACCCCCCTGGGCTCCTTTTTGTGTTTTCTTTTTTTTTTTAAGATTCGAAGTAGGTCTGCCTAATTGTTCCTCAAGTGAGCCCCGTAATCCCCGGGCTCACAACCCCTCAAGCTGCTTTGGAGACTGATAACTGAGGAGAGGAGGTGGTGCCAGCGTTTATATGCCAGTGACATCACAGCTCTGAAGTTTCTCAGTCTCCAAAGCTGCTGGTAGAGGTTGAGAACCCAAGGATTCCGGGACTAGACTGGAGGTGCGATCAGGAAGTTGTTTGTGAGAACGTCCATATTTTGGCAAGATATTGCCTGGGAAATTTTGAGTGAACTGTAGGTGCACTGGGAGGGATTTAAATTCACTTGAGCCTTGCTTTTATTTTAATAAGAAGTTCAGCCCTGGCTACTTTATTTTCACTTGTTATACTTATAATTTTATTTTAGAATGTATCAGTTAGAGGCATGCAAGTCACTTGTCCTTTTTCAAAATTATGACATTATCAATGATATGTTCAGGACTGGTGAAAGGGTATTGGATGCCCTAGGCAAGTCTTTAGCCTTATGCCCTAGGCAAGTCTTTAGCCTTATGCCCTCTTTCCATCCTCCTCCTGAGGTTTTGATAAGTTAAACTTAACAATCATGATCATCCCATCACCACCTCTCTCAGAACAATCTTGTAACAATACATAATTAGACATCCTACTTTTAAATACTAAACTTTGATTTGCATAGAGCCCGATCCTAGATGGGCATGTCCGGGCTGTCTGGGCATGTCCGGGCTGTCTGGACTGCCCCGATCAGGATGTGCCCATCAGCACCTGATTCTGCACTGCAGGAGCAAGATGTTCCCATGGGTGAAGGATTGGGCACCGAGAGACGATCCGGCATGCCCCTGCATTATTACAGGGACATCCTCCCGATAGCACATCCAGTCCTTTGCTGTGTGGACCCCAGCTTTCCTGCCGCCTGAACCCGGCAGGGGGCAGCCAGGGCCTGATCAGGCGGTGGGGACTCACCTGGCTAGCCACTGTTGCTGCTGGGGGGCTGGCCATCCCCTCGGTGCTCCCTGGACATACAGGGCTGTAACCCGAATTGGCCCTGTACATCTGGGTCACAGGACCACCCCTGCTTCGCCCACTCTCTGCCCACTCTCTGCCCCCATGCCGTCCCCGTCCACCTCAGCACACACAGCTGCAGGGGGGCTAGGAGGCGGCAGCATATGGTGCAGGCAGCTAGCGGGGCTGGATGTCCCACTGGGATGTACAGCTCTGCTGTCCGCCTTGCAGAATCAGGTCCATAGTGAAATTACACCTCACCTGCTAATTTTCTTTCCTTCAGTCTTTCCACTGCAGTCTAGACACATGGGTTATTCTCCATCACCAGCAGATGGAGACCGAGAACCACAGGTTTTGATGGTGTCACACTATAAGGGTTCTGTGCACATCTTATCACTCCAGTATTCTAATAACAAAGCAGACTCCACAAAGAGAAATGTGATATAACTTTGCAAATAACATGAGATAACTACATACATTCAGAAAAATTAGAATTACAGATCCATGGACAGCCAAAAGAAAACGGCCAAAAAAGATAACCAACTGAACAAGAAATTGCAGCTTATATTATCTTTCCCCACAATGAACAGAGAGGAAGCCTTGGGTAGAAGCAACAGATTACAGATAGTCTTCTTCATTCTTCTCTATCTGGGCTTGCCTAGAAAGCATAGTTACTCACCTGTAACAGGTGATCTCCGGGAACAGCAGGAATTTAGTCTTCACATAAGGGTATCGTCGGTACCGACGGAGCCTGCGTGGGAACGCTCCCCAGCGTCCAATTAGAAAGCTTTTGGGAGCATCCCACAGCGCCTGCGTGCTGCCTTCCCGCCTTTCCCAACTGCCTCTCTCCAGTTGAGTTTTAAAGCTGAGACAAAGAGAGAAAGAGGGAAAGAAAAGAAAGAGAGATACAACTCCTAGGGGAGATGGGTGGGTTGTGAAGACTAAATTCCTGCTGTTCCCGGAGATCACCTGTTACAGGTGAGTAACTATGCTATCTCCAGGAACAAGCAGGAATGTAGTCTTCACATATGGGGACTCCCTAGCTACAGATGCCAGGGAGAGACCCCACAAGTTGTGTGCCCCTATGAAAGGGTTCCACTTCCCCCCATGGATCTCTGGCATCCTACCGGGAATGGTGGGTAGGAGCTGATCAAGTATGGAACAGGTGTCGTAGAACAGCCTGATCAAACAAGGCATCCCGGTGGGAGTCCTTGTCCAAGCAGTAATGGGCTGTGAAGATATGAACCGAGGCCCAAGTAGCTGCTTGACAGATGTCGTCAATCGACACAGAGTGTAGATGAGCCATTGAGGCTGCCATGGCTCTCACATTGTGAGCTGTGACATGGCCTTCCAGAGAAAGGTTCTTACTCTGATAGGCAAAAGAAATACACTGTGCAATCCAGTTGGACAATGTTCTCTTGAAGACTGGAAATCCCAAATGAGAAGGATCGAAAGCAACAACGTGTTGGGAGGACTTTCTATGTTGCTGTGTCCTCTGTAAGTAAAAGGCAAGTGCTCTTCTGCAGTCCAAAGTATGAAGATTCCTTTCTGCATTTCAAGCATGAGGCCTTGGAAAAAATACAGGCAGGTAAACAGCCTGGCTTAAATGAAAAGGTGAGACCACCTTTGGCATAAAGTGTGGATGAGTCCTAAGGATTACCTTATCATGATGGAACCTCGTGTAAGGAGGATCAGCAACTAATGCTTGCAATTCACTGATGCGATGTGCTGATGTGATTGCAATGAGAAAGACAACTTTCCAGGAAAGGAATTTCAAGGAGGTAGTAGCTAAAGGTTCAAAAGGCGGCTTCATGAGCTGCCCAAGAACCAGATTCAGGTCCCACGCCACTGGAGGTGGCCTAATGGGAGGCTTAGTTAGAAGAAGGCCCCTCATAAATCTCGCTATGAGAGGATGAGAGGAAATAGGTTGTCCATTTAAAGGCTTTAAAGAAGCTGAAATAGCACTTAAATGGACTCTTACTGAGTTAGTCTTAAGTCCTGCATTAGATAAATGCAGGAGATACGCCAGTAATGATTCCAGAGGTATCGCAGAGGGGTGAAGTCCCTTTTGCGAACACCATATGGAAAACCTTTTCCACTTGAACGCATAAGAGCGTTTTGTGGAAAGTTTCCTGAAAGCACAAAGGACATTTATTTATTTATTTAGCTGTATTTATAACCCGCTTTTCACCGGGTCAAAGCGGCGTAACATTAAAAGGGGGTGTGGACAATAATCAATTCCTTACTTGTTGAGAAAGGTTAAGACCATGAAGGTCTAGGCTCTCAGCAACCCGGCCCTGAGATGCAGAGAGTGGGGATTGGGATGCCACAGCATCCCGTCCTCCTGAAACAGGAGATCTGGAGCACATCCTAACTCCAGAGAGGGAGCTTGAGAGAAATGCACGAGTAGAGGGTACCACACCTGCCGTGGCCAATGTGGAGCTACAAGAATCATGTGGCCCTTGTCTCTCTGAAGCTTGAATAGGGTCTTGGGAATTAGGGGAATGGTTGGAAAGGCATATAGGAAGTCCGGACCCCAATGGGGGAGGAAAGCATCCCTGGCCTGAGAACCCCGAGCCGGAAGTCTGGAACAGAACCAGGGAAGTTTGGCATTCAACGGACTTGCAAAGAGGTCTATGTCTGGAGTTTCCCAAATTTGAAAACTTTTTGCTAACCGGTCTGCATGGAGAGACCATTCGTGTGGAAGCAGAACACAACGGAGTCTGTCTGCCCAAGAGTTTTGAATGCCTGGCAAATACACCACCAGGAGATGAATTTGATGTTCTCTGGCGAGGGCCCATAGTCGCAAAGCTTCGCTGCAAAGCGACAGAGAGCCTGTTCCTCCCTGCTTGTTCAGATATAACATAGTTACCTGATTGTCCGTCTGAATTAGGACTGTCTTGTAGCTTAGCTGGGTATGGAACACTCGAAGAGCAAGGAAGATTGCTCTGAGTTCCAGGAGATCGATGTGTAAGTGGGTCTCCTGTGGAGTCCAGGTGCCTTGGGTAGAGAGAGCTTGCAGATGAACTCCCCAACCCACTTGTGAGGCATCTGTTGTTAGAGTGACCTGGGGTAGGGGTTGCTGGAAAGGGGACCCCACCAACAGGTTTTGGGTTGATTGCCACCATTGTAGAGACAGAATAAGGCGACTTGTGTTTGCTATTTTGTCTGATAGGCAGCCTGATGCTTGAGTCTACTGAGTGGATAGAGTCCATTGGGCTGCTCTCATATGGAGGCGAGCATAGGGAACCACGTGCACGGTAGATGCCATGTGGCCTAGTAGTTGTAACATTTCCCGAGCAGTGAGATGAGTCTTTAACATTGCCTGGGAGGCTAACTGCACAATGCGAAGGCAACAGGTCTGTGGAAGATAGGCCCTTGCTTTTCTGGTGTCCAGCAAAGCTCCTATAAACTCAAGAGATTGAGTGGGAGTTAGGCTGGATTTTGGGATGTTTATGACCAGGCCCAAATACTGAAGGATACGCATTGACAAGTGTAAGGTAATCCTGCCTTTTATCATCAGGAAGGAGAGAGCTCATAAGCTCTAGATCTCCTGTGACCTCCTTAAGGAACATTCCTATAAATAAGATGTAGGAACTAATCCTGGCAGAAAGCATAGAGACCTGGAATGTTCAACGTCCAAAGGCATCAAGAGTCCTACATTCACATCCTGGAGGATTAGATGCATGTCTTTTTGCATTCTTGATCCTTCTCATAGCTGACTCCACCACTATGAAGTGGTGTGGCAACTGAGTTTTTTGAAATCCAGGACAAGGAGGCACTCGATACATAGTATCCAGCCTACGGGAACGAGAAGAGGTGGTAAGAGGTGTTTCCAACATTCTTAACATGAGATCATGCAAGATCTCATGAATAGGCAAAGTAGCCGCTTCTTTGGGAGCTTTAGGATATTGTAAAATCTCCAACTCCTTTGCCCTGGGCTCTGTTTCAGGAGCCACTGTGATGGAAACACCTCTAGCTACCTCCCTGATGAAATCCTGAAAGGATATATCCTCTGGAGGAGACATCCTATGTTTAGGAGAAGGCGGCTCCTCAGAGAGAAGTACACCGGCTTCGACAGAACTGTCAGAATCCTCAGAGTCATCGGAGGATTCAAAATATCTTCTTTCCGGGTGCTCCTGTAAAGCATAGTTACTCACCTTTAACAGGTGATCTCTGGGAACAGCAGGAATTTAGTCTTCACATATAGGTATCGTCGGTACTGACAGAGCCTGCGCGGGAATGCTCCACAGCATCCAATTAGAAAGCTTTTGGGAGCATCCCACAGCGCCTACGTGCTGCCTTCCCGCCTTTCCTAACTGCCTCTCTCCAGCTGAGTTTAAAGCTGAAACAAAGAGAGAGAGAGGGAAAGAGAAAGAGATACATAGAGAGATACAACTCCTAGGGGAGGTGGGTGGGTTGTGAAGACTAAATTCCTGCTGTTCCCGGAGATCACCTGTTACAGGTGAGTAACTATGCTATCTCCAGGAACAAGCAGGAATGTAGTCTTCACATATGGGGACTCCCTAGCTCTAGATGCCAGGGAGAGACCCCAGAAGTTGCGTGTCCCTGTGAAAGGGCTCCACTTCCCCCCATGGATCTCTGGCATCCAACCAGGGATGGTGGGCAGGAGTTGATTAGGTATGGAACAGGTGTTGGAGAACAGCCTGACCAAAAAAGGTATCCCGGCGGGAGTCCTTGTCCAAGCAGTAATGGGCTGTGAAGGTATGAACCGAGGCCCAAGTGGCTGCTCGACAGATGTCGTCGATAGACACAGAGTGCAGATGAGCCACTGAAGCTGCCATGGCTCTCACATTGTGAGCTGTGACATGGCCCTCCAGAGGAAGATTCTTACTCTGATAGGCGAAGGAAATACACTGTGCAATCCAGTTGGACAGTGTTCTCTTGGAGACTGGAAGCCCCAAATGAGAAGGATCAAAAGCAACAAAGAGTTGAGGACTTTCGATGTTGCTGTGTTCTTTGCAAGTAAAAGGCTAAAGCTCTTTTACAGTCCAAAGTATGAAGATTCCTTTCTGCATTTGATGCATGACTTGGAAAAAACACAGGCAGGTAGACCGCTTGGTTAAGATGAAAAGGAGAGACCACCTTTGGCATAAAGTGTGGATGAGTCCTAAGGGACTACCTTGTCATGATGGAAACTTGTTATAGGGAGGATCATCAACTAGTGCCTGCAACTCACTAATGCAACGTGCTGATGTGATTGCAATGAGAAAGATAACTTTCCAAGAAAGGAATTTCAACGAGGTAGTAGCCAAGGGTTCGATAGGTGGCTTCATAAGCTGGCCAAGAACCAGGTTTCAGTCCCATGCAACCGGTGGTGGCCTAATGGGAGGCTTAGTTAGTAGAAGGCCTCTCATAAATCTTGCTATAATAGGATGGGAGGAAATAGGTTGTCCATTTAAAGGCTTGAAAGAAGCCGCAATAGCACTTAAATGGACTCTTAGTTTTAAGTCCTGCATTGGATAAATGAAGGAGATACTCCAGTAATGATTCCAGAGGTATCGCAGAGGAGTGAAGACCCTTTTGCGAACACCATATGGAAAACCTTTTCCACTTGAAAGCATAAGAGCGTCTTGTGGAAAGTTTCCTGGAAGCACAAAGGACATCCCTTACTTGTTGAGAAAGGTTAAGACCATGAAGGTCTAGGCTCTCAGCAACCAGGCCCTGAGATGCAGAGAGTGGGGACTGGGATGCCACAACATTCCCTCCTCATGACAGGAGATCTGGAGCAGACCCTAACCCCAGAGAGGGAGCTTGGGAGAGATGTAGAAGCAGAGGGTACCACACTTGCCGTGGCCAATGTGGAGCTATGAGGATCATACGGCCTCTGTCTCTCTGAAGCTTGAACAGGGTTTTAGGAATCAGGGGAATGTGTGGAAAGGCATAAAGGAAGTCTTGCCCCCAATGAAGGAGGAAAGCATCCCTGGCCTGAGAGCCCTGAGCCGGAATTCTGGAACAGAACCGGGGAAGTTTGGCATTCAACGGACTTGCAAAGAGGTCTATGTCCGGGGTTCCCCAAATTTGAAAAATCTTGGCCACCTGGTTTGCATGTAGAGACCAGGAGATTAATCTGCCAGGAGATTAATCTGATGCTCTCTGGCGAGGGCCCATAGTTACAAAGCTTCGTCCCAAAGCTTCGTTGCAAAGCAACAGAGAGCCTGTTCCTCCCTGCTTGTTCACACAGAACATGGCTACTTAATTGTCCGTGTGAATGAGGACTGTCTTGTAGCTGAGCAGGGTGTGGAACACTCGAAAAGCAAGGAAGATTGCTCTGAGCTCCAGAAGATTGATGTGTAGATGAGTCTCCTGTGGAGTCCAGGTGCCTTGGGTGGAGAGGTTTTGCAGATGAGCTCCCCAACCCATTGGTGAAGCATCTGTTGTGAGGGTTGCTTGGGGTGAAGGTTGTTGGAATGGGGACCCCAGCAACAGGTTTTGAGTGGACTGCCACCATTGGAGGGACAAAATAAGGCGATTTCTGTTTGCTATTTTGTCTGACAGGCATCCTGATGCCTGAGTCCATTGAGTGGATAAAGTCCACTGGGCTGCTCTCATATGGAGGCGAGCATAAGGGACCACATGTACGGTAGAAGCCATGTGGCCTAGTAGTTGTAACATTTATCGAGCAGTGAGATGAGACTTCAGCACTGCTTGAGAAGCTAACTGCACCATGCGAAGGCCATGGGCCTGGGGGAGATAGGCCCTTTCTTTTTTGGTATCCAGCAAAGCTCCTATGAACTCTAGAGACCGAGTTGGAGTTAGACTGGATTTTGGGATGTTTATGACCAGAACGAAATACTGAAGGATATGCATTGTGCAAGATAGAGAAATTCTGGCCTCTGAATCTGATGGGGCTCAAATGAGCCAGTCATCTAAGTAGGGGAAGATGAATATTCCTAGAGTGCGAAGAAATGCTGCTACCACAGCCATGCATTTTGTGAACACCCTTGGTGCTGAGGCCAGGGCAAAAGGAAGCACCCTGTATTGGTAGTGCTTTCCCTGAAAAGGGAACCGAAGGAATTTTCTGTGAGTTGGATGGATGAGAACATGAGTGTACGCATCCTTGAGATCTAGAGAACAAAGCCAATCCTGACTCTGAAGGTATGGCAGCAGGGTTCCCAGAGAAATCATCTTGAATTTCTCCTTGACCAGGAATTTGTTCAATTCTCTGAGATCCAAAATGGGTCTCTGTCCTCCTGTTTTCTTTGGAATAAGGAAATAGGGGGAGTAAAACCCTGTACCCTGTTGAAGAATGGGTACCTCTTCTATTGCCCCTTGGGCAAGAAGCATGGTGACCTCTTGTTCTAACAGGTTGATATGAGAGGTCTGAGAATTGAACTGTCTTACCATTGTAGGAGGGGCAAGCGGAGGAAGTGAAGCTTGTACCCCTCTTTTATAATGGAAAGAGTCCAATGTTCTGCTGTTATTTGCCCCCATCTGGGGGCAAAGTGGCACAACCTTCCTGAAATGGTGGAAGGTTCTGGTCCACTGAGGGCCAGGGAAGGCTAAGTTCTCTAGATGGAAGTCAAAGGCCTTGTGGAGGCTGAGACTGCTGAGACAGTTGAGGCTTAGCAGTCTTTGCTTTCCTTTGTTTGGTTGGTTGGTTGCTGACTCTTCCGGACAGGCTGACCTGCAGAACGTCCCTGCTGATAAGAGGGATAAAACCTCTTCTTTTTGGAAAAGAATGTTTTTTTGAAATATTTCTTTCTTGCAGGATCAGCTGTGGCTTTGTATAACCTATTCAAAGTGGAGTTATCAGCATCCAACTCATTGGCCTTTTCTTGCCAATTTTTGCCGAATAGATTCTCACCTGTACAAGGAATATTGCCCAGTTTGTCCTGCACCCAGAGCTCCAAATCAGATGCCTGGAGCCAGGCAATTCTACATGCACCTATGGCAATGGCAGAGATTCTGCTTATGCACTCAAAACAGTCAAAAGCTGCACGATTGACAAACTTAGAAACATCCTGGGCATGTTTAACCAGGGTGAGAAAATCCTGCCTCTTATCTTCAGGAAGAAGAGGGCTCAAAACCTCTAAATCCCCTGTGACTTCCTTAAGGAACATTCCCATATATAAAATATAGGAACTAATTCTGGCAGAAAGCATGGAAGCCTGGAAGATACGACGTCCAAAGGCATCCAAGGTTCTACACTCACGTCCTGGAAGATTAGAGGCATGCCTCTTTGCACTCCTGATCCTTCTCATAGCTGACTCCGCTACAATGGAGTGGAGAGGCAACTGAGTCTTCTGGAAACCAGGACAGGGGGGAACCCGATACATGGTATCCAGTCGATGGGAGTGAGGTGAGGTGGTCTCATGGATAGGCAAGGTAGCTGCCTCTTTAGGAGCTTTGTGATATTGCAAAATCTCCAACTCCTTTGCCCTGGGCTCTGTTTCAGGAGCCACAGTAATGGACAGACCTCGAGCCACCTCCCTGATAAAATCCTGAAAGGAGATATCTTCTGGAGGAGACATCCTCCGTTTGGGAGAGGAAGGCTCCTCGGGGAGAAGTATCCCGGTACCGACAGAACTGTCAGAATCCTCGGAGTCCTCCGAGGATTCGAAGTACCTTCTGTCCGGATGCTCCTGTAGAGCATGATACCCGTACCAACCGAAGTGGTACCAGGGGGAATCGGTACCAGTGTATCAGTACCGGGGGGCATGGCTTGACTGGGTGCCGGCAATGCGGACACCGATGTCGATGCTATCGGTACCGGCGCAACCGTCTGACGCGGTTCCGAAGGCGTCGATGCCGCAAGGAGAGCCGCCAGACTGTGTTCAATAGCCAGGAACCTCTGGTCTATCAACGCTGCCGATGCCTGGGTATCGGTACCGGGGAAAAATCGCTGGTACCCCAGAGCATGGCACCAGTAGTTCTGCTGAGGTTGAGGCCTCGAGAACATCCTGGAGCCCCAATAATGCTTTGGAAGCCGAAGCCTCCCGCCGGAGCAATTTTGCCGGTGCAGAACCCTCAAGGGCAACGCCAGAGGCATCTTGATGCTTAGAAGGAGATCTACCCTTTGAGGACCAGCTGGACTTATGTTTAGTTACCTGAGATCCATGGGAGGAAGATGAAGCCCTGGAAGACGTCGATGCCACAGAGGCTGCATCGGAGGGAAAAAGGGTGCTAAGCTTAGCAGCCCGGTTTTGTCGACCCCTCTTGGACATCATGGCACAAGCCATACACTCCGAGATGGCATGGTCAGGACCTAAACGTTTAAGACACCACTCATGGGTGTCAGTGACAGATATGGTACCGCCACACTTGGTGCACTTCTTAAAACCCGAAGCGGGTTTTTCCATAATGGAGGAAATTTTGGGCCTAAGGCCCAAAATGGAGCGTGCACCTGAGGGAGAAAAAAATTTGAAACAAAAGAACTAAATATTTTTTTTTTTTAAAGAAAGAACCACCAGCGGTGCCGATGTAGCATCGAGGAAGGCAGACGCGACCACAAAAAAGAAGGAGGAAAAATGTTCTGCGGTGACAGGAACACGACCTGCTGGCTCCGCGGAAAACTGGAGAGAGGCAGTTGGGAAAGGCGGGAAGGCAGCACGCAGGCACTGTGGGATGCTCCCAAAAGCTTTCTAATTGGATGCTGGGGAGCGTTCCCGCGCAGGCTCCGTTGGTACCGATGATACCCATATGTGAAGACTACATTCCTGCTTATTCCTGGAGATAGCATGATACCAGAACCGATTGAAGTCGATACCAGAGGAACTTGCATGACTCGGTGTTGGAAGCACACTTGCTGATGTCGATGATGTCGGCACCGGTACCGATGTCGGTGCCGGAACCGGTGTCGATACCGGTTGAACTGTCTGAGGCGGTCCCGAAGGCACCGATGCCGCAAGGAGAGCCGCCAGACTGCGCTCAATAGCTAGGAATCTCTGGTTAATTGAGACTGCTGATGCCTGGGTGTCGGTATCGGACGAAGTGGCCGGTACCCCAGAGCATGGCACCAGTAGTTCTGCTGAGGTACAGAACATCCTCGAGCCCCGATAGTGCTTTGGAAGCCGAAGCCTCCCGCCGGGGCAATTTTGCCGGAACAATTTCCTCAAGGGCAACGCCAGAGGCATCTCGATACTTGGAAGGAGATCTACCCTTTGAGGACCGGACAGGTTTATGTTTGGTTACCTGAGATCCATGGGAGGAAGACGAAGCCCTGGAAGACGTCGATGCCACGGATGCTGCATCAGAGGGATAAAGGGTGCTAAGCTTAGCAGCTACCGACTCTTCAACATCATCCCACAGGCAACACACTCCGAGATGGAGTGGTCAGGACCTAAACATTTAAGGCACCACTCGTGAGTGTCGGTGACGGAGATGGTGCCCAAAACGGCGCATGGCGCCCGAGAGGAAAAAGGCTGGAAAATCCAGAGAAAAGATTAGAAATTTTTTATGCGACACTCTACCTCAACCAAATGTCTTTTGCCTGCCACGTCTGCATTTAAAACACCGGTATGTAATCATGTATATTTGTATATTTTGGGCCCCACCCACGCACCTGCAATCAAATGTATACTTAGATTTGTGTGCCCCAATCAAATGTATATTGGATCTAACTGATTTTCCTGTCTTATGTAAATCATTGCCTAATCGTAATGTATATCTAAAAATCTCTGTATTATACGATACATAATGATTCTTGTAAAGTAAACCGCTGCTGATCGTAGGAAGCAGCGGTATACAAATGTTTACTAAATAGATAAATAAATAAATAAAATAAATTTATTTTTTTTTAAAGAAAAAAAGAACCGGCGGTACCGGTATAGCATCGAGGAAGGCAGACGCTACCACAAAAAAGAATGAAAAAAATACGGGATAATTTCTGCGGTGACAGGAAAACGACCTGCTGGCTCCACGTTAAACGAAGAACTGGAGAGAGGCAGTTGGGAAAGGTGGGAAGGCAGCACGCAGGCGCTGTGGGATGCTCCCAAAAGCTTTCTAATTGGACGCTGGGGAGCGTTCCCGCGCAGGCTCCGCCGGTACCGACGATACCCATATGTGAAGACTACATTCCTGCTTGTTCCTGGAGATAAGAAAACTGAACTGGACCAGACTGGAGAGACTCAAGGAAAGAAAATTAGCAGGTAAGGTCTAATTTCACCTTTCTTATCGTCCCTCCAGTCCAGTCCAGACGCATAGGATGTACCAGAGCACTACACAATTTTGGGAGGGACCTGTGAGCCCGGCTTGCAAAACTTGTCCCCAAACTGCACATCCCTTGCCTGAACATCTAAAAGAGAGTGGCGCACGAAAGTATGAAGCGAGGACCAAATTGCCACCTTACAGATGTCAAATCGGCGGGACGAGGCTATACTCGGCCCAAGTAGCAGCTTGAGCTGTAGTAGAATGAGCCCACAATCCAACTGGCAGAGATTTATGCTTGAGCAAATAAATGGACGTAATAGCCTCTTTTAGCCACCATGCAATGGAGGCCTTAGAAGCTGCCTCACCCTTACGCGGATCTCAAAAAACCCCAAAAAACAAAGATGATCCGATTTTCTGAATGACTTAGTACGCTTAAGATAATGCTTGAGGACTCTGTGTATAAGTAAGAGATACAACCGAGGATCCTTTGAGCCGTCCTGCGCTCCAGAGAAAAAAGGAAGAGTCACTGACTGGTTAACACAGAACCACCTTTGGCAAGAAAGAAGGAAATGGCCTTAAAACTATCTTTTCCTTTGATATGACAAGGAAAGGGTTCTCTGCAAGACAGAGCCTGAAACTCTGAAATTCTTCGGGCTGAACATATAGTCATCAGAAAAACAGCCTTTAAGGTGAGATCCTTCAACAAAGCCTGACTTAGAGGCTCGAAAGGAGGACCCGTGAGAACTGAAAAGACTAAATTCATGCCCCATAAGGGGACAGTTTGATGCAGAGCTGGCCTAAACTGCTTAATGGCCTAAGAAAATGAACATCATCTGGATGAGAGGCCAGAGAAAAACCTTGAATCCTGCCATAACACGCTAAAGCTGCTACTTGAATGCGTAAAGAATTTAAGGCCGATCCTTTATCTAAATCAGCCCGTAAAAAGGCGAGTACATCTAGCAATGAAGTCGAGAGAGCCTGCATGCCCTTCTCAAAAATATGTCAGACACTAACATAAAACAAAGATGTGAAACACTTTTGAGCCTGGATCAGGGTTGCTGTCACCTGAGAATAACAACCGTTCTTTCTTAGCCTAGCCCTCTCAATAGCCAAGCCGTAAGCTAAAATAGAGCTACAGAACTTGTGGCATCAAAATAGGACCCTGCAATAACAGATTGTCCACCACTGGAAAATGCCACAGCCTGTCCGCCCATCAGCTATACCAGATCTGCATACCAAGGCCTTCAAGGCCAGTTAGGCGCTATGAGAATCACCAATCCCTAATGTATCTATCCTCTGAACATAGTAACGTCAGATAAAGACCAGCATGGTCCATCTAGTCTGCCCAGCAAGGTGGCAAGAGTAGGTGCACCTGCCGCTCCGTGCAGGTCACCCCACCCATGCCTTTGTTTGGGACATGTACCCACCACTCTGTGCTGGTCAACCATAAACCTCTACTTGTTAAGATATCAGAGACAGTTAAGTTTATTTTGATTTTATCCTGTTTCTATAAAGGGATCCACTGTGTCTGACCCATACCATTTTGAATTCCGTCACTGTATTTGCCCCCATCACTTCCATCAAGAGGGCATTCCAAGCATCCATCACCTTTTCAGTGAAAAAGTATTTCCTGACAAGGCTCTAACCAAGTCATATAAGGTGTCCGCAAGATAAGTCAAACCTAATTCCAGCTTGGCTGCCTCCGACAAAGAATCCTGAGAAGTCAGATCAGCCTCAGGTAAACTCTGCGCCTAACGTTAAGTACGCTCGAGCAACATATGCCCCACAAATGGATGCTTGCAATGCTAAGGCATTGATCTCAAAACACTACTTCAGCAAAGTTTCGAGTTTTTCGGTTGAAGGTGGAGCAATTTTGAAAGATGCCCAGGACAGGATTGTCATTTTAGTAACAGCAGAAACTAATGCAGCCACCTTAGGCAATCTAAGAAGATCCTTCTCAACCTGCGGAAATAGGTACAGATGTGACACAGACCTACCGCCCCGCAAGCCTACCTCAAGTACCTCCTTAATGGGACTATGCACTGGGAAAGACTTCTGAGGCTTTCAAATACCCTGTAACAAGGGATTCTTCTAGTGGCCCCTCTTTCACCAGAGAGCCATGAGGAATATTAAGAGCTGCTAAGGACAGAGCAATTAAGACTGACAACTCCTCTCTACGAAAAACCCTGATAATAGTTGGATTCTCACCCAGAAGAATCTCCCCTTCTTCAGGTTCAGTTCCCGAGTGATCCCCCCAAAAACCAGAGGGTCCCTCAAGGGGATCATCCGAAGCCCCTGAATGGACAGAACCTTGGTTTTCATAGGAATCATTGTCAATCCTACAGCATTTAGCCTCTGGATCTATGGCCTTCTTAGTCACCGAAAAGGAATCCTGAACTGCAGTTTTATGCCCTTCTTTGAGGGAAGATGTTTGCACCAGGTCCTGCTTCATGCAGAAAGCCTGATGCAAAACAAATTCCGGAGGAAAGGGGAGGGAAGAACAAGAGGAACACCAACCCCTGCAATTACTGACCTCACATGAAGTTGCTCCGAAGGCCCCTGAGCAGAAGAATGCCCCCCTGAGAGATTTCCTAACTCCCCTTCACAAAAAGATGCCATAGCTGCAGTTCCCACCAAAACTGGAATTTCCCACGGCTGAGGGGAAAGTTGACTGAGAGACATTTGAACATCCACCACTACTGATAGCTCCACATTAGCTGGCTTTGTCCCCTGAACAAAATTATCAACAGTCTTACCATTGTTGATGCAAGAGTAGCAAAATCAGTTTGCAGAGAGCTGGCCTCAACGATTGCCACAGGCTGCTCGAGCCACTGGCATTTCACAAATCGCAGCTGAGTTTTCCATCGCGGAGCAAAAGAAAAAAAACAAAGAAAATCAACATGTAAAAAAGGGCTCTCACCAGTCATGCAGACAGACAACTTAGATGCTGAAGCCTTGAACAGGAGCCTCCTCGGTAATGGGGACATATTGCTGCTCACTGAGAGATCTCCCTTTTTTCTTTTTTTTATGACTTTAAAGGCCTGCAGAATAGCGGTACACTGGGCCTCCTCCCAAAGGTTGGGAAGGAGGAACGGTGGAACTGCCAATTTTTTTTTTGTTTTTTTACAATGCTGAGAGCCAAATAATCTTAAAGTGGGGGATGGACCTGTGAGAAAAACAGGTTATATACCCAAGCCAAGAGAACAGCCATGAACTGAATTAACAGCCTAGTCTCTGCAAACCAGCAGCTCTTCATCATCTGCTGGAAACTGAGAAATACTGGAGTGAGAGGATGTGTACAGAACCCTTATAATGTGACATCATCGAAACCTGTGGTTCTCAGTCTTGATTTGCTGGCATAACCCATGCGTCTGGACTGGACGGATGATAAGGAAGTGTGTCTTTGTTCATTTTTCCTGCTAGTAAAAGAATATGCTGATGGCTTTTGGGTTTGTATGGCTGTCAAGGTCTATTGTTTTGCTTTGACTGCTGCTGCTGTTTGCCACCCCTCAGAAGCTGTCATCCAAGGTGACTACCCAGTCTTGTCTAATGGTTGAGCCAGACCTGATGTTATATGTTTTCATATGTTCTTAGAATGTACATTGGTTTTATGTGGCGCTGTGTGTGTGTGTGTGAGTGTGTGTAAATGGCTTTTTATATTGTTATATATGGTTTTAAATGTTAGATGCTTTTATGTTTGTTATGTGTTTTCATATCTTTGCATTATTTTCTTTTTATCATTTTTAGATGTTTACATAGATTTTAATGATTGGCTTGATGGTGGACTGAACGCTAGGCCCAGTATACACATATATTTGAATAGGTGCTGTAGTAACTAGATGCCCATGCACGGCTGAACTCATCGGGGAGCAGTGATCCTTCTCTCCCATTGGTGTGGCAATGACGTCAGTGCCAGACACACTGAGGGAAAGAGGAGGGGAGGACAGAGCAGATCAGCCAGGACCAGCATTTCTTTGTGACATGCTGATACGGCATGCAGCCAGTCATGTTGGTCTATGACTGGATGGAAGGAGGAAGAATCTTCTTTGAGTAAATACTTCGCATGGGATGAGGTGACTACAATGACTAATAGACTCTGCCGAAGTTTTCAAATTTGTAAAGAAAAGGTTTTGTTGCTATTATTCCCTATTTATTCACTAGAATAATTTTTTGAGATAAATTATTCTCGGTATAAATTTTTTCAGATACATAAATAATTCTTTTTAATGCATTGACCTATTAGGTTTAGTTACATTCTCTTTTTACTGATTTTGGGTTCCTTTGATAGCCCAATTAGCATCCTTGTATGTCAATGAGTATTTATTGTCTCTCTCTATAATTTTTAATGCAAGCCTAAATGTAATTTTGTTGGAATTTGTTTACAGATATTGCATGATTTGCATTGATGCATGTGTATGCCAAAACTTGGCCAAGCCTGGCTTCTACTTATTGGATTTTAACACTTTTTCATAACAAACATTTATTATGACCGTCATTTGCTATGGTCTGTTTTTGTCTACTGTGGTGTTTGTTGTTGTCAAATATACCTCTGGCTGGCAGCAAGCAAAAGCTATTATTTGAAAACTGCTTAGCAGTCAAAATGGGAAGTTTGCATTACCGCTGTTTGCATTGTTCTTTTCTGGGGATACATAGAAGAGCTCAGTTTCCAATCCTGTTAACATGACACCTTTCACATGTACTAAATTCACTATAAAAGCAAACAAAAACATTAATATTAAAATCTTTACTTTTAAATCATCATGGTAGGTAACACATTTTTACAAAAGGCTGGTAGATGCATGGAACAGCCTCCCACTGGAGGTAGTGAAGACAAGGACAGTATCTGAATTAAAGAAAGCATGGGAGAAGCACAAAGGTCTCTAAGGAGAGAAAGGGATTGGAGAGATAAGCAGTTGGTATGGATGGACAGACTGAATACGTTGTATGGTCTTTTTCTGCTGTCATATTCTCTATTATAAAGAATTTTCCAAACAATTGTACCTGGGCAACTTACTAAGTAGTCCTAAAATCCTTGTTTGCAGTAAAATATTTCCCTTTGAAAATTTGCTTGGAGACCTCAGGTACTTGGTTAGCACTTGCAAGCCCCATGCAGATTCTAAACATTATCCCTATACACTCTTATTACATTAACGCTTCCTTCATTCATTTAAAAACTGAAATGGTATTTATACCTGTTGAATGGGACTTTGTGCCTGAAACAGTATTCTTCGCCCAAGTAACTCTGCAAAGATACAGCCTACAGACCAGATGTCGATGGCATTGCTGTAGTGACGACTGCCCATCAGGATTTCTGGAGCCCGATAATACTGAGTGACAACTTCCTGAGTCATGTGACGGGACTCGTCAGGTTCTTCTACCCTGGCCAATCCAAAATCACAAATCTAAATAAAGGAAAATAAAAATAAATTCAAATTTGCAATTCATACAAAGTAAATTGCATAACGCAATTTATTCTATAACAAGATTAAAATGCATACACATATATTTAACACATGCTAACACATAAGAGCCTGAACAGAACAGATCAAGTTTTAGAATTTTATGCAGAAAGAGTATAGGATTTGTATCAGGATCAGTGATTATGTCTGATTCTTCCTATGCTTTTGTGTTTTAGTGATTTTTCTCATATCACTTTTCTGAGCTAATAAAAATGTGCTTTTCCCCAAACCTCCTTGTCTGGACTACATTGTAAAGCAGCTAGCCATCACCGCTTAACCTAAGGCCCAAACATTCAATGCCAGGGCTATATCTGGCCACCGGCATTAAATATCTGGGTCAGCTGAATAGCGTGGAAGCTAACCAGGAAAATTAACTTTCACTGCTGAAGGATAACTGGCAGCACCTGAATATTGCCACTGCTCGGTTATAACCAAGGGCTTCCTCTGCCCCGCCCACAGCTAGCATCGGGGCATTCAGTGGCTGCACCCAGGGATATTCAGCAGCACTAACTGTGCTCGTGCCGCGGAATACAAGTCACCATGATTAATGCAGTTAGCAGGTCTGCTAACCGCATCAATCGCATTGAATATCAGGCCCCTAATTCTTGGGGTACCTGGATTACTAATGTTTATGAAATATGTGTATGCAAGGTCAATAGCCAAGGTTGACGTTTTGATGATCAACACCATTGTTTATAAGCTTGAAAGTTTTGTAAATGCAACCTTTTTCAAAAGCAAAACTAATTGTTGCCCCTTTAAAAGAGACCCGCTTATTTATATTATCACATAAACAATCTATTGTGAGGGGATGGATAACATTAAAGGCTTTTAACCCTTTTATTATGGTTATTTTTAGTGGTTTACATTTCCTGCAGTAATTTTCTTTTGGAGTCCAGCAGTTTCCTCCTGCTTCTTTGAGCTTCCAGCTAAACTTGAACTGGGGCTAGGATACAAAGTGACCATGAAGTTTCATGTGCAACTACTTTACTTTAAATCCCTTCCCAGTCCACTTATTCAGTCACTGCAGTGACAAGCCTCGGCTATGGATAATTCTAACACCCTGCAATTAGATATCACTATTGTATAATGATTGGGACTACCTCCCTCCAGGAGCAGTAAAATGCTGCATCTGTAGCATCCTTATCCTATTTGGCATGGGGGGATAGAAGACCTGGCTTGGGAACTGAACCTAGGTCCACCGCATGGCACTGCACAGCACTCTGCCATTCAGCTACTGGGTGCATCCTGGTGAATTATGAGATTCTGCACCATAGAATTTTGTGAACAATTTATGAACTCATGAAGAATCGTGCAAAATCACAATTACCCTAGAAAACTGTTTCTCAATTGCTGGCCCGCAAACATTTTTAAAAATCTGACTTCTATTCCACCATTTGCTTTTTCCCCCCACACTCCCGTCCTCTGACTACTTTTCCAGTTAGGCTTAATCGCTGGGAGGGGGAAAGCTGCACCTCAATGTGAACGAGCTTGCCAGAGCCTGAATTATTATACTTTCCTATAAAGCTCCAACCCACAGAGAAACCAGGAAGGGATGGAGCTACCAATGAACGTATGTTTTGTGTTGCTACGAACGACATTCTCTCACCTGCGGGGTACCTCAAGACTCCATTCTCACCCCAATACTCTTTAATATCTTCTTATATCCACTACTCACCTGCATTCAAAGCACAAATGTCTCACTCTTCGTTTATGCCATTGATATTCTCCTCCTTTCCTCCACCAACAGTATTGCTCCGGACCTTGGTCCCATGAATCACTGTCTCTCCATGGTTGCTGACTGGCTCCATCAGAACTGCCTGCATCTAAATCCCACCAAATCTACAGCCACATGGTTCTCTGGTGGTGGCACTCCTCCCTGTTTTGCATCAAATTGCCAGGGTCATGCTCTCACTGACGCCCTTATTTCATTAACTCGGTGTCCTCTGATTCCATTCTGACCTTTTCTAAGCATATTAGCCAGATTGGCAAAACATCATTTAACTTGCTATGACATTTCCATGCCATTCGTCCTTTTCTGGTACCGTCTGCCCAAATTACTGTGATTCTAAGTGTGGTAATCTCAAGATTAGACTACTACAATGCTGTTTATGCCAGACTGCCCAATTTTGAACTTAAGTGTCTTCAAATGATTCAAAATACTGCGGTTCGCATTTTGGCTCACGCAAACCGTTTTGACCACATGACTTCCTTATTTATTCAATATCATTGGCTGCCGATTAGGGCACGAATTCAATACAAAATTTTTATCCTTACATTCAAGGTTCTACATCAGTTAGCTCCTGACTATCTGTCTAATCTTATCATTCCGTATTGCCCTGCCATTCTGTGTTCAGTTCATGGCAATCAGATATGCCTTCCCTCACCCAACCAAGTACACTATTAGAAGCCGAGACAACGTGCCTTTTCTAGTCAGCCCTCTTGCTATGGAACAGTCTGCAAATTCTCTGTGGCTGCAACCAACACTTTCCTCATTTAAATCTGAGCTGAAAACATATCTTTTTCATCAAGTATTGAAACTGCCTGCCTAATGCTTCAGAGGTGCCCCATGCCCGGAATGATGGCTACTGTATATCTGCATTTTGATTTAATTCTTCTGTCTGTGCCTACACTACATGCTTCCTTGCTTCTTTGTTTTCTTCTGTCCTTTCTTGTTATTATGGAGTTCCTTTCTCAATTTCCTATCTTATTTTTTATTATTTGTAAACCACTTAGCTTAACCAGATAGGCAGTATAGAAAATACCTTAAATCATAAATCATAGGCTTTAGAACACAGTACGCTGATGCGCTTTCTGATCAGTTCTTTGGTGCAGCTGCTCCTCTCCCTACAATCAGACCTTAGGGATAACCCTAACTGAAAAAAAAAAGTCATTGAGAGGGGAAGCTTGGAAGGGATAGAAACTGGTGGCTGACTAAGAGGGGGAAGTGAGAGAGAAAGGGAGATTTTTTGTTTGTTTTTAAGAACTGGTGACTGGCTGGAAGGGAGGTTCAGACTGCTTCTGGGACATAGGAAAGAGGAAGGGGCATTTGCTGGGGGAGGAGGAATAAAAACAGCACTGGGGTCAGAGAGAGGCACAGGGGTTTGGAAAGGGAGAAAGCACAGGGATAAGGGAAACATGGAGGAAGAGGCAGAGCTCTGGGGGGCAGTGCGATACACTTTGCTCTTGCACCATCACACATATGACACCTTTCACTCTTAAAGCAGTACGCCAGTGGCAACCAAATGGTGTTGTAAAATCCTCATTTAGGGTAACAAGCATGTCTTCACTGCAAAATAAAAAAAATGCACATACAGCTAGCACCATGTGACTCAAATCCAAATTGTCACTCACCCCTATTCACTAATACATAAATTTGCACACACATTCCCAATAACACTCTTATAGATATCCTCCACCCATTCTAACAAATCATATCCAGTCACTCACTGTCCACACACCCACCCAAATCCATTCAGTCACATACACCCCCCCCCCCTTGCACTTATTCACATACATGAAGTTCCCAACTATAGACCTGAAGACACTTTCCCAACCCCCTAACCACAGCCTCCATCTAAAAAAGGGCAGGCTGACCTGATAGCAAAAGAGAAGCAATGTGCAAGCGTCTCAGATATGGCGGGTACATCTGAAATAATTACTTTAAAAAACACATATGGGGGAGGGTTGCTCATGAGAAGCTGAACAGCCTAGATATGTTACTGTGGAGCTCCTGCCATCACTTGCTTCATTTATCCTTACTTTGTAATCTAAATATCAGTAGTGCTGCTAATATATCTCAGAAGGGGAAAAACAGTCCTTACCAGAGTTATGGGGAGTTTCATCTACTAAATCCAAACGCAATAGCAAGAAGAGCAGCTTACTTCAGAAGGCCCCTCTAGTGGGAAATTAGATGGAGAAAGAGAACTTCCCAACTGTTAGACTTGCCTCTGAATTAATTTCAGCATCATGGATCATATGGCTGCGCATATCCACACTACCCTGGATTTGCATCTTGAGATTGTTATAGACAAAGTTGCACAATTGGTCTCCTCTGTAGGGGAGATGCTGCATGTATCGATGTTGTACAGGAATGTCTTGAGGAGATGCAGGCCTCACAGATGGAGACTCGTGGTAAACTGTATGTGTTTGAGATAGCCACAATTACTTGAAGTGAACAATGATCTCAAGAACAGGAGCCTGAGCCATACTTTCCACTTGGTGCATGTTCTGGAGCATACTGAGGACACCAACTTTACTACTGCCTTCTTTCACTAGATCCTTGCTCTGCTCCACATGGAGATGGCACACAATGCCATTAAGTTGAACCAATAATATAGAAGCTTATGGCTCAAAAATCCATGATTTATAAGCATTGATCTGCGACTCCTCAACAATGGGTTAAACAATGAGATTAAATGTACGTCACTACTGTCAGAAAATTGATTGGCTGTTGGTTTATTCAAATATTGGCTGACAGTTTTGTTTCTTTAATAGCTTCAATGAAATATCCTTTGCTTTGTGGAAAGTAAACTCCATGGGGAATTAAGCATTTTGGTTATGAGGCTCCCTGAAGAAGAGTGGATTAATATTTCTCTTACTCAAAATATGGATTTATATTGGAGCATGGTTGTATTGAAAGATAAATACCCAGGGTCAACCCTAGGGCATGTTGCTCGCACATGACCCCGCACCTGGCTATCTGCATACTTGAAAATAATTGGTGCCATCCTAGCTCTCTCCAACAGCTGCTATAGATGCCTGGTATAAGAGGCTCCAATCACACCTCTTTCAACTGGGCTGGCAGCACAGCAGCTCCTTATCTACCCTTTCGTGAAAGTTTTCCTTTGCTGCTGCTGCTTTCTGAGATTGGCCCTCTGCGGCAGCAGCAAAGGAAAAAAGCACCACAGATGGAGGGACTTTCTCACTGTCAGCATCACTGTGAGCTCTGTCTTCCCTGCCCTCTCAACAACAGAAAGTCAAAGGTGGCGGGACTGCCGCAGGAGACTGAGCTCAAAAAGCGGCACCAGAGGGGGGGCAGGAATGTAAAAAGATGCTGGGCTGGGCGGGGGGGGGGGGGTGGACAGTGTTTAAGGGATGGATACATGATAGAAGTGCTGGCCAGAGGGGGGAGGGAGGAGGTGGTGTTTGACTGGAGATGGGGGAAGAAAGGGAACATGGGGGCAGATACAAGAGGGGTGTAGGGTGGCAGAGGGGATAAGCTGGCTTGAGTATCAGGAAAGGGCTACCAGGGACACGGAGTAGATACTAGTGGCAGAGAGGCTGATAAGGGTGACAAGGCAGATGCATGACATGGAGAGGATAGAGGGACAGGGGAGATGGGGGTACAGAAAAACATGGGGAAGTTCCTGAGAGAGAAGACATGGTGGATGGAAAGGGGATGGAGAGAGAATAGATGTTGGGTGGAGAGGGTGGTGGAGAGAGAGGACAGGAGTAAATGGATGGAAAGGAGGGTAGAGGGAGAGAGAAGGGATGTTGATGGAAGGGGTGGAGAGAGAAAGCGTAGTTACTCACCTGTAACAGGTGTCCTCCAGGGACAGCAGGAATCAGTCCTCACATATGGGTGACGTCGGTGCCGACGGAGCCCTCGTACAGAGTGATTCCCCAGCTCTCAAAGAAAGCCTTTGGGATTGCATCGCGCATGCGCGGTCCCCTTCCCGCTCAAGGGTGCCATCTTGCTCAGTCAGATGACATAGCTAAAAAGACGGCAAAATGAGACAAAATCAATCAAAGGATTGCAACTCCAGGGGAGGAGGGATGGTCGTGAGGACTGATTCCTGCTGTCCCTGGAGAACACTTGTTACAGGTGAGTAACTATGCTTTCTCCAGGAACAGGCAGGAAGTCAGTCCTCACATATGGGACTCCCTAGCTATAGGCTACCGAGAACCCATAGCTGAAAAATGGCTCCCTCTAGAAGAGCCGCAGCAGCAGTAATAGGATTTTTCTCCGAGAACACAACCCCCATGGTAGCCTGACAAAGGGTTGGTGGGTAGGAGTTGCCTAGACCTTGAATAGGTTACGGAGTACCGCCTGACCAAAAACACTGTCCCGCCGGGACTCTCTCTCTAGGCAGTAGTGGGCTGCAAAGGTCTGGCTTAAAGACCAAGTTGCGGCCCGGCAGATGTCTGCCAACGGAACAGAGCGGTGATTAGCCACTGATGCAGCCTTAGCCCTGACAGAGTGGGCCGTTATTCGGCCCTGCAGCTGGAGGTCAGCTGCCCTATATGCCCAGGCGATGCAGTCTGCCACCCAGGTGGATAACGTGCGCTTGGAGACAGGTAGACCCAGTTTACTAGGGTTATAAGAGACGAAGAGCTGGGAAGCTCTCCAATGTCCCCACGTATGCTCCAGGTAGAAGGCGAGCGCCCTCTTACAGTCCAGGGTATGCAGAACTGCTTCTGCCCTGCTGGTGTGTGGCCTGGGGAAGAAGGTTGAAAGAACCACCTCTTGGTTGAGGTGAAATGAGGAAACCACTTTTGGAAAGAACTTCGGGTGAGTACTTAGGACCACCCTGTTTTTATAAAACCGTGTGTACGGTCTATCCGATACTAAAGCCTGCAAGCTTGCTCACCCATCGAGCAGACGTGAGCTCCACCAGAAAGAGTGCTTTCCAGGAAAGGAACCATAGGTGACAGTTGGCCATTGGTTCAAAAGGTGGGCAAGTAAGCCGCTGCAAGGCCACATTTAAGTCCCACTCCATAGCCGATGGGCGAATTGGAGGCTTCAAGAGGAGGAGGCCTCTGAGGAATCGGGATACCAAAGGGTGAGCTGAAAGAGGTTGCTCGTCCACTGGAGAGTGGTGAGCTGATAGCGCACTCAGGTGGACCCTGACAAAGTTAGACTTGAGGCCTAACTCCGAGAGGTGGAGCAAGTACTGCAATACCTGAGGTACTTGACAAGTGAACGGGTCCCTCTTTATTCTGGGTACACCACCCTTCAAACCTACGCCACTTGAACGCGTAGGATTTCCTAGTGGATTGCCTCCGAGAGGCCAGCAACACCTCCTC
Organism: Ichthyophis bannanicus; assembly: GCA_033557465.1. NCBI lineage: Eukaryota > Metazoa > Chordata > Amphibia > Gymnophiona > Ichthyophiidae > Ichthyophis > Ichthyophis bannanicus. The sequence goes on from CM066042.1 coordinate 235,218,937, forward strand.
AACCTCTTTGGGAAGTGAGTAGAGGAGCAAGTACTACCCTCTCAGCAGCCAGGCCATTAAGTTGAGGGATCTGAGATTGGGGCGTAGCAAGGAACCCTGTTCCTGGGTCAAGAAGTCGAGCTGCACCCCCAGAGGGAGTGGAGTTTCGACCGCCAGTTGAAGGAGAAGGGGGAACCAAGGTTGTCTGGGCCACCTGGGTGCTACCAGGATGACCGAGGCCTTGAAGAATCTTGAACAAAGTGCGTGCCACCAGTGGCGTGGGTGGGAACGCAAAGAGAAGGCCCTGTGCACATGAGATCAGGAAAGCATCCACTGCCACGCTCAGCGGATGCGGCTGCCTCGAGCAGAACCGGGGCAACTGATAGTTTTGCGGGTTGGCAAAGAGATCCATGGATGGGAGACCCCAATGGTTGAAGATCAGCTGGGCTACATCCCGGTTCAGTTGCCACTCGTGAGGCTGAAGAATCCTGCTCAACTTGTTGGCCAGGACGTTCTCCTGACTGGGCAGATAAACTGCCTTAGGGACATGTGATGTGCGCCACTGCAAAAGAGCAGAGATCCAAGGTTTCCTGGCATAGGATGCAAGATCCTGTGCCCCCCTATTTGTTGAGGTAGAACATCGCTACCTGATTGTCTGTCTGTATCAGCACCGACTGATGTGCCAGAAGATGACAGAAGGCTTGAAGAGCTAAGCGGATGGTTCGAAGCTCTAGAAGATTGATCTGAAGTGCAGCCTCTCGCGAAGACCACAGACCCTGAGTGCATGAACCCTGGCAATGGGCCCCCCAGCCCAGCAAGGAAGCATTTGTCGTCAGCACTCTGGTGTGAGAGGGAGGTTGGAATGGAACTCCCTGAAGCAAGTTGGGAGGGTGAAGCCACCATTGCAAGGCTGTCACCAGTAGCTTGGAAATCGCTACTCTGTCTCTGAGGCGGTCAGTGGCTTGTGTCCACTGGTCTCTGAGGCCTCATTGAGCTGTGCACATGTGGAATCGAGAATATGGAGTCACAAGCACTGTGGAGGCCATGAGGCCCAGGAGACGGAGGAAGACCCTTGCGGAGACTTGAGGTTTGTGCTGGACCTGCTGCACCAAGTCCAGCAACCGCCTCGCCCTGTCCAGCGGTAGGTACGCCCGTGCCTGAAGTGTGTCCAGTCTTGTCCCTATGAACTCCAAGTTCTGAGTGGGGAGTAAAGTGGACTTTTCGTGATTTATAACAAACCCTAGGTGCTGGAGCAGGGTGTGCGAGCAGTGGCCTGCTGTGCCTCCTGTGCCGATTGGCCCATGATGAGCCAGTCATCCAGGTATGGAAAGAAGAGGACTCCCTGGCTTCTGAGGAAGGCCGCCACCACTGCTAGGCATTTGGTAAATATTCTGGGAGCGGAAGCTAGGCCAAAGGGAAGCACCTTGTACTGGAAGTGGTTTTCTCCGACCACAAACCTGAGGTATTGTCTGTGGTCTGGGTGCATGAGGATGTGAGTATAAGCATCCTTTAAATCTAAGGAGCATAGTCAGTCTCCCTGGTGGAGGTGAGGCAGTAGGATCCCAAGGGAAAGCATCTTGAACTTTTCCCTCACCAGGAACTTGTTTAGATTTCGCAAGTCCAGGATGGGGCGAAGGCCTCCTTTTCTTTTTGGTATGAGGAAATACCTGGAGTAGAAGCCTTGCCCCTGCAGGTGGTGGGGCACCGGTTCCACCGCCTGATCCTTTAGCAGACCTGCCAACTCCCGCAGAAGGAGGTTTCTGTGAAGAGGGGGCCTGAGAGGCTCTCCTGGGAAAAAGGAGGTGGGCACCTGGTGGAAGTGAAGTAAGCAGCCCTGCTGGACTACTTGCCGAACCCAGGCGACGGTAGCAATGGCTGGCCACCTGTGAGCATACAGGGCCAGCCTTCCTCCTGTGCAGGGCCAAACCACTGGTGGGAGAGGAGCTATGCACTGGGAGTCAATAACCCCCTCCCAGCTGGGTAGGAGCCGGAGCTGGAGGCTTGGGGGGGTCTTCGGCTTACGTGGGCCATGCCCCTGTCCCCTGGCCTGCTGCCCCTGCTGGGGAGCTGTAGCGGCCTGGCAAGCGGAGTAGTTTTCTGTAAGCCGCTCCCTTCCTCGGAAAAAGGGGCTTTTTCCCCCCGAGGCCTTCTTCTTGTGAGAAGGTGCAGATGTCTTCTTCGACAACCTTGTCCGGGTCAAGTACTCGGACTCGAGTTCTGCAGCTTTCTCAGTCATGGGTTTACATAAGAACATAAGATATGCCATACTGGGTCAGACCAAGGTCCATCAAGCCCAGTATTCTGTTTCCAACAGTGGCCAATCTAGGTCATATGTACCTAGCAGTTTCCCCAAGAGACACAAGTTCCACAATGCTTGTACTGGGTCAAGCATTGATATCTTCGGTCACTTCTTAATAATGGTTTATGGACCTTTCCTCCAGGAACTTGTCCAAACCTTTTTTAAACCCAGCTACACTAACAGCCTTTACTACATCCTCCGGTAACAAATTCCAGAGTTTGATTACACGTTGAGTGAAAAAATATTTTCTTTTATTAGTCTTAAATAGTTTACCCTGTAGCTTCATTGCATGTCCCCTAGTCTTTCTATATTCTGATAAGGTAAACAATCGATCTACGTTTATTCGTTCCACTCCGTTCATTAATTTATAGACTTCTATCATATTTCCCCCTCAGCCGTCTCTTTTCCAGGTTAAAGAGCCCTAACCTTTTTAGCCTTTCTTCATAGGAGTATCCTTCCATCCCCTTTACCATTTTGGTGGCTCTTCTCTGTACCTTTTCTAAAATCGCTATATCCTTTTTAAGATACGGCGACCAGAATTGCACACAATATTCAAGGTGCGGTCTCACCATGGAACGATAGAGGCATTATAATATCTTTTGTTTTTGTTTTTCCATTTCTTTCCTTATCATACCTAGCATTCTATTTGCTCTCTTGGCCGCCGCTGCACACTGGGCCGAGGGTTTTAACATGGTATCCACAATGACGCCTAAATCTTTTTCCTGGGTGGTGGTGGTTCCTAATGTGGAACCTTGCATCGTGTAACCATAGTTTGGGTTGTTCTTCCCTAGGTGCATAACCTTGCACTTGTCCACATTAAATTTCATCTGCCATTTTGATGCCCAGTCTTCCAATTTATCAAGATCCTCTTGCAATTTTTCACAATCCTCTTGGGTTTTAACAACTTTAAATAGTTTTGTGTCATCTGCAAATTTGATAAACTCACTCGTTACTCCACTTTCCAGGTCATTTATGAATATGTCAAAAAGCAGCGGACCCAGCACAGATCCCTGGAGTACACCACTATTCACCTTTCTCCATTGGGAAAATTGGCCATTTAGCCCTACCCTCTGCTTTCTATCTTTTAACCAGTTCCTGATCCACAATAGTACACTGCCTCCTATCCCATGACTCTTTAGTTTTGCCAAAAGTCTCTGATGAGGGACCTTGTCAAAGGCTTTCTGAAAGTCCAGATACACAATATCAACCGACTCACCTTTGTCCACCTGTTTATTCACTCCTTCAAAAAAACATAACAGATTCGTAAGACAAGATCTTTCTTGTCTAAAGCCATGTTGGCTGTCTCCCATTAGGTTGTGACTATCTACATGCTGAGTAATTTTATTCTTTATGATGGTTTCTACCATTTTTCCCGGTACTGACGTCAGGCTCACCGGTCTGTATTTTCCCGGATCACCCCTGCAACCCTTTTTAAAAATTGGTGTTACATTGGCGATCCTCCAATCTTCAGGTATTAGAGATGATTTTAATGATAGTTCACAGATTACTGATAGCAGTTCTGCAATCTCATATTTCAGTTCTTTCAACACCCTTGGATGTATACCATCCGGCCCAGGTGATTTGCTACTCTTCAGTTTATCTAATAGTTATAAGATATCTTCCCGATGTATCGATATTTCCTTCAATTCTTCCGCACCATTTAATACCACTTCAGTCATGGGTAACATCCCTACATCTTCCTCAGTAAAGACCAAAGCAAAGAATTCATTCAGTCTCTCCGCTATCGCCTTGTCGCCTCTTAGTGCTCCTTTAACCCCTTTATCATCTAATGGACCAACTGACTCTCTCACAGGTTTTTTGCTACAAATGTACTTGAAAAGGTCTTTATTTCGCGTTTTTGCTTCCGCAGCAAGCTTCTTCTCAAATTCTCTCTTTGCCTGCCTTATCAATGCCTTGCATTTGACTTGCCAGTGCTTGTGCTGTTTCCAGGTTTCGTCGTTTGGCTCTTTTTTCCATTTCCTGAAAGATGCTTTTTTGGCAACAGCCTTTAAACCATGCTGGCAGTTTTTTGGACTTCCTTCCACTTTTCTTAAAGCGTGGAATACAGCTGGTCTGGGCTTCCAAGATAGTATTTTTCAACACCCCCCAAGCTTGATGTACGTCTTTAACCTTTGCAACTGCTCCTTTTAGTTTTTTCTTAACTGTTTTCCTCATTTTATCAGTCTCCCTTTCGAAAGTTAAAAAGTAGTACTGTGGATTTCCTTACTATCCCTCCTCCATTAATTAAATCAAAGGCGATCATGCTATGATCACTATTGTCAAGTGGCCCCAACACCCTTATCTCTTGCACTAGATCTGGTGTTCCACTAAGGACTAGGTCTAATATGGCTTCCCCTCAGGTCGGTTCATGAACCAGCTGCTCCAAGAAGCAGTCATTTATTTCATCTAGGAACTTTATCTCCCTAGCATGTCCTGACGTGACACTGACCCAGTCGATACCGGGGTAATTGAAATCACCCATTATTATTACTGCGCTGTAACTTTTGTTAGCTTCCTTGATTTCTTTGAGCATTTCATCATCCATTTGGTCATTCTGGCCAGGTGCTCGATAGTACACCCCCACTGCCATTGCCTTCCCCCTTTTATATGGAATTTCAATCCATATAGATTCTACAGCAGATTTTGTTTCCTGCAAAACTTTAATCCTTTCCGAGTCAATGCCCTCTCTAACATAGAGCGCAACCCCTCCACCAATTTGATCAGCTCTATCATTACGATATAGTTTGTACCCAGTTATCACAGTGTCCCACTGGTTGTCCTCCTTCCACCATGTCTCTGATATTCCAATCATATCTAACCTTTCATTTAGTGCTATATATTCTAACTCTCCCATCTTATTCTTTAGACTTCTAGCATTTGCATACAAGCATTTTAGAGAATGTATTTTATTCATGTTAATTTGGCTATTGTTAGACATGGGTAAATTGGGATCTTTAAGCTCTGTCTGCTCCATACTACTTGAGGGCATTTGGGCTACTTTACTCTTTTGTGGAACCTCTCTGCTTTTGGTAGTATCCTTCAAGGATACATTCTTCTGAACCATCCGCTCTTGGGCGACTGTCGGCTTTCCCCTAATATCTAGTTTAAAAGCTGCTCTATCTCCTTTTTAAAGGTTAATGCCAGCAGCCTGGATCCATCCCGGTTAAGGTGAAGCCCATCCCTTCGGAAGAGCCCCTCCTTTCCCCAGAATGTTCCCCAGTTCCTAACAAATCCAAAACCCTCATCTCTGCACCATTGTCTCATCCACGCATTGAGACTCCGGAGCTCTGCCTGCCTTTTGGGTCCTGCGCGTGGAACAGGAAGCATTTCGGAGAATGCTACCCTGGAAGTTCTGGATTTCAACTTCCTACCTAAAAGCCTAAATTTTGCCTTCAGAACCTTCCTACCACATTTTCCTATGTCATTGGTACCGACATGTACCAAGACAGCAGACTCCTCCCCAGCACTATCTAAGACCTTATCTAGGTGGCGCGTGAGGTCCGCTACCTTCGCACCAGGCAGGCATGTTACCAGGCGATCCTAACGTCCACCAGCCACCCAGCTATCTACATGCCTAATGATCGAATAACCAATATAACGGCTGTCCTAACCCTTCCCTCATGGGCAGATGGCCCTGGAGAAACTTCCTCGTTGCGAGAGGGTTTTACATCACCTGGAGGACAGGTCCTAGTTACAGGATCACTTCCTGCCACACCAGGGTGCTCTTCTCCTGTCACGTGACCTCTCTCCTCCATGGCAACAGGGGTGCTGCCAGACTGGAGGTGGGACTTCAGGACTATATCCCTGTAGGTCTCGTCTATGTACCTCTCTGTCTGTCTTATGTTTTCCAAGTCTGCTACTTTAGCCTCTAGAGAACGGACTTGTTCCCTGAGAGAAAAGAGCTCCTTGCACCTAGTGCACACGTAAGACCTCTCACCAATTGGGAGAAAATCATACATGTGACACTCAATGCAAAAGACTGGAAAGCCCCTATCCCGCTGCTGGACTGCTGTCTGCATCTTAGTTTTAAGTTTGTGTCTAGATCTTTAAGTTCTTACTTACTAGGGGTTGCTATGGGTATTTATACCAATAAAACTGTACCTAATACGTTTAATATACCTTGTTCACCTGAAGCTTAATTAATCTCAGGTCCTTAGTGTATGACTGATTTGGGTAATCAGCTTCACCTGAAAGCACCTCCTGTCTTTTAAGATGTGTAAGTACCTATAAAGCTATGATTATCCCAGGGGAGGGTGGGTGTGGGGAGGGAGGGAGAGAAATTACACTTATTAAAAGAGCGCTGCTACACAGTACCCTGTCTTGTGCTGCTGAGGTAAGCTAAATTCTGATTTGATTTAAATTATAGCTCTTAGCTGCTGCTAGGCTCTAACTTCTTATGAAATTTAAACTACAAGCTCTCTGCTGGGTACTAAATATAACCAGAAAACTCTCTTCTGTGTGTTAAATTTAAACTAAAAGTACTTTGCTGTTACGTGGCCCTGAGTGACTATTAAATTTAAACTACAAGCTCTCTGCTGGGTATGAAATGTAACCAGAAAGCTCTCCTCTGTGTTTTAAATTCAAACTTTAATTGCTGCTACTAGGCCCTAACTGATCCAACAAAAAACAGTGGGTTCACAGATTAAGTAGCTTTAATACAAAGAATTCTTTTTAGAAAATTACCAGAAGTATATACTAACAGTTGCAGATTTCTCTCCAGAAGTAACAGTCCCCCTTTCTAGTCCTTGCCGCAGAGCTTGTCTCCTCAGCACGGGACATCGACCAACTTGTCCTGAACCCATGGCTCTAGGTCCGACGACATGAGCCAGGCCTGACGGTGTGCACCAATGCCGGCCGCGGCTACTTGGGCCGAAGCCTTGAAGCCGTTGTAAGCTGCTCAAGACATGAACTTCGAGCACACTCTGATCCCTGTGGACAAGGCCTTGAAGTGCTGCAAGGGCTCCTCGGACAGGCCAGCTGAGAACCCGGCAATCTCCTTTGCCAGGTCTCGCAAGTACATGCCCATGTACAGCTGGGTAAGTTTGGACATGGCATGACAGCATCGAGCCCTGGTAGCACTTTCTGCCGAGGGCGTCCAGGTTCCGGGCCTCCCGGCCGGGAGACACCAAGGAGTGCGTTTTTTGGTTTTTCAGCCAGTGCATGGCCGATTCCACAACCATGGAGTTGTGCGGCAGCTGCGCTTTCTGGAACCCAGGACTCTTGCGGACTCGATATATGGAATCGACCCACTTGCTGAGTACCGACATCAAGGCTGAGGACTCCCACATGCGGAGCATCAGCCGTTCTAACATCAGAGGCACTGGTACAGTAAGGGCTTCCTTCGGGGGAGAGTCATACTGGAAGGCATCGAGCTCTTCGGCTCGAGGCTCCTCCTCAGCATCCACAAGGAATGCCAAAGCTTTGGCTATGTCCCTGACGAAGTTCGAGAACCGAGTGTCCTCTGGGGGGGGGGGGGACCTAGTCCGAGGTTCCGAACCCGGCGAGTCCGATGGGATACACTGGGTCCGGAAGGTGTCTGGGGAGTCTTCCTCCTCCGTCTCTTGATGGGCTCCAGCCTCAAGGGCTTTGGGCCTGACCGCCCTGATGCCAAGAGCACCGGCGTCGACGACCTCGGTCCCAAATGGGAGGTCGAGGGAGACCTTGGCCGAGGATCGGCTCGGCCTCCAGCGTCGACTTAGACGTCGACATCCTGGTGATCGGGGCGGATGGATCGGCGAGACCAGCCATCAGTGCCTGCTGCTGCTCCATGAAGGCAGCCATGCTGCTCTCCAGGGCCGCCAACCTGAGACCATGAGGAGAGGAGAGGAGAGGAGGAGAGTCCACGAGGACAACAGAAGTTACCTTGTCCGACGCCTCCGGCTCCCTGCGAGGTTGTTTAGCCGGCCGCTCCGACTCTGAGGACCTGGGGCGGCGTACGGGTTCTGCAGCCTGGAACCCGAGGGCCCAAGCCGATCAGAGGGCCCAAGCCGATCAGAGGCGCCCAGCGATGCCGCCGTCACAAGTTTCTTTTTCCTCCGGTGTTCCCTGGAGGGAGACCCCTGCTCAGAGGACCCACGACGGTGCTAGGGCTCCGATTCCTGAGATGTCGAGGCCTCTGATGAGGTCTGGGCCCGGCCGGAGGCAGACTCGGAAAAATTCCTGTCACGCTACTGCTGCCTGTTCCTCAAAGACTTCGAAGACATCTCACCACACAGCCCACAGACCATCGGGTCATGGTCGGGGAGAAGGCAACGGAGGCAGCAGTCGTGTGTGTCAGTGAGAAACATCAACTTCTTACACCGATCACATTTCTTAAACCCGCTGGTAGCCATCGGGGGAAAAAGGGCCCCTTCGAGGTCAAACAACTAGGCTGCCAGTGAAAACTAAAAAGAGCGCAAACGCTAGCCATGAAGGACAAAAACGAAAAATAGGACTGAACTCGATACCGGTGTGCCGAGCCGAGGGCGGGAAGGGGAACCGGTGTCGAACCAGGAAGCTGAAACATCTAATCAACTTTTCTACTTTTCCCACGGTGGAAACAGGACCATGCCCGTTGGGCTCCGTGGAAAAAAGAAGACTGAGCAAGATGGCACCCTTGGGAGGGAAGGGGACCGCGCATGCACGATGCAATCCCAAAGGCTTTCTTTGAAAGCTGGGGAACTGCTCCGTACGAGGGCTCCGTCGGCGTCACCCATATGCGAGGACTGACTTCCTGCTTGTTCCTGGAGAATAGCAGATACTGTATGGAAGGAGGTGGGATACAGGGAAACAGAGAGACAGAGGGAGAGAAAGAGAGAGGGAGATGCTGGATGGAGGACAGTGAGTTAAGGGAGGATTAATGAAAGAATGGGGAATAAGAGCAAGGGGAATAGGATAGCCAGGGTGATGTAAGGAGATGAAGAGCTGTAGACAGATGCAGCAAAAAGAGGGACAGTGAGGGCTGGACAGAAAGACTTAATGAGTGGGTAGAGAGGCATAAAAATAAATGGAAGAAAACCAAAAGTAAAGTGCAGTATCAGAGATAGATGTAGTGGAGGAAGCAAAGATGACACAAAGAGAGAGGAAAATAACAAATGGACAGAAGTCCTTGTAAAGAGAGCTAAGACAGAAACAAAGACTAGGGCCAACATGAGTAGAAAAATTAAATGGCCAGACAACAAAGGTAGAAAAAAATAATTTTATTTTTAATTTAGTGATTGGACTATATCAGTTTTTGCACAGTATAGGCAGAAGTGCATCATCACTATTTCTATTTCTCTGGTACTGCACTGCATGTGAAGTCTGGCTTCTTAGGATTTCAGCTTAATTTTTACATAAGAACATAAGTACATAAGAACAGAAGATATGCCATACTGGGTCAGACCAAGGTCCATTAAGCCCAGTATCCTGTTTCCAACAGTGGCCAATCTAGGTCATATGTACCTAGCAGTTTCCCCAAAAGACACAGGTTCCACAATGCTTGTATTGGGTCAAGCATTGATATCCTGTGTCCCTTTTTAATAATGGTTTATGGACCTTTCCTCCAGGAACTTGTCCAAATCTTTTTTAAACCCAGCTACACTAACAGCCTTTACTACATCCTCCAGTAACAAATTTCAGAGTTTGATTACACGTTGGGTGAAAAAATATTTTCTCTTATTAGTCTTAAATAGTTTACCCTGTAGTGTCCCCTAGTCTTTCTATATTCTGATAATGTAAACAATCGATCTACGTTTACCTGTTACACTCTGCTCATTAATTTATAGACTTCTATCATATCTCCCCTCAGCCATCTCTTTTCCAGGTTAAAGAGCCCTAACCTTTTCAGCCTTTCTTCATAGGGGTATCCTTCCATCCCCTTTACCATTTTGGTGGCTCGTCTCTGAACCTTTTCTAATAACGCTATATCCTTTTTAAGTCATGGCGACCAGAACTGCACACAATATTCAAGGTGCGGTCTCACCATGGAACAATACAGAGGCATTATAATATCCTTTGTTTTATTTTCCATTCTTTTCCTTATGATATCTAGCATTCTATTTGCTCTCTTGGCCGCCGCTGCACATAATTTTTGTCAACATATTTCTTTTTGTAGTTTGTGGTCACTTATTCTGTACTTAGTGAGGGTCTATCTATGTTCTAAAGTGTGCGACTCAGGCCAGGTATTCTGTTAGTATGGCGTTTCTATGTACGAATCTGACTTGTTCAGTTTTCTCAGTAGGTGTATGGATGTCCTAGGTTCTACTGCAGTATTTATGGTGTCGCCCTTTTCTGGGAAGACTTCTTCTTGTGGGCGTTTTGGAATTTAGTGCAATTATGGAATGGTAGATTTGCTCTAAAGGTCCTATACTGTGGGTTCTTGGGGGTGTAGTCAACTGTAGGCTATTGCTAGTTGGTAGAGCAATATGGATTGTCTGAGAATTGCAGCTTTTCGTTCGTGATGCTACCAGTCTGAAATTTAAAATATTTTGTCACTTCAGATTCAAGGAAATCTCAAATTTTAAGAGAACGTCTTTGTTTAATTTTGTTTAGTAGCCTGATAGCTTCACTGCTGCTGATTTCTGGGCTTTTCCAGCTCTGGCACAATCTAATCCAGCCTGGGCGCTATGTTCTTGAATTCATGGTTACCAGGATTCATTTTTCTCATTTTACATCTTCCCTCATCAATAAACTGGTCATAGCACTGACCAAATAAATCCATTATACAGATATTTATAATGGTCTATTTTTTTGTGGGCACGTGAAAGTTAATTTTGATTCATTACTGTTATGTTTATTCTATTGTAATGACTGTTTTAATAAATTATATATGTATGTTTGGAAGCTACTTAGAATTTTAGACGAGCAGCATATACATTTTAAAATACATTAAATTTATGCAAATGATATTTTATTTATTTAACATTTCTTATATACTGCCTTTCATGATATCAAGGCAGTTTACATTGAACAAAGTGAAATTACATTTAACAGGGCATGATAACTAGGAGATAACTATTTACATGGAACATGGGCAATAAGTGGCTTGCCCAAGACCACAAGGAGCACCTGTGGGGGACTAGAAACCACAGTCCTTCCGGCCCGTTGCTGTCCTCTAGTGGGATTTGAACCCCTGACCTTCCGGCCTGAGGTAACTTGCCTCAACCACTAGGCCACTCCTCCACTCCAAGTTTGATATCCAATTGTTATGTAAATATTTATACAGATGAGGCCCCCACAGTGAAACAGACTGCCCCTGTAAGTACCTATGAGATTCTTTAACTGAATAAAGTTTTATGCATAAACATATACAGAAACTGAAATGGGGAGACTGATGATGAAATGTAGGGATTAATGTGTGATCACTGAATGAGCGTTATGATCCTTGTCCCTGTTGATGGTCTCCCTGCTTCTTAAAAAATGTTATCAGTAAGTTAAAGGAAAGTGCAGTTACTCACTTGTAATAGGTGATCTCCGGGAACAGCAGGAATCATTCTTCACATATGGATGACATCGGGACAGATGGAGAAGGAGCGGGAACACCCTCCCTCTCCAGGTTTCCAAAAGCCACAACTTTCCCACCATTCCATGATTGTGGAGTCTGCCATGAGGAGGATTAAAAGTCAGAAAAATCACTCCTTGGTGCCTCTTGGCAGGGAGGCCAGAACCCTAGATGCATTTGGAAGGAAAGCATTCCAAGCTACCATGCTAGCCTCTAGAATAGACTCATATATGCTATATATGAGTATGTTTCTTAAAGCTGTATCGAGGGATTTATCAGAATTCACCACCGTTGCCCTCTGATAAGCAGGCAGCTCATCAGGTCTTAGTGATACATGCCCAGAATACTTCTAAATTCTTGACAAGAGAAGCATTTGATGCTTTCGAGACTAATAGCAGATCTGCTACAGCCTGCATAGGGGCTAGGAGTACAGCATGGCTCCAAGCATCTGACCTGGAACAGTGGGTCCATAACAAATTAATAAATATACCTTGCAATGGGTAGAACCTCTTTGGCCAGAGGTGGAAGGAAAAGGTCGGTGAGATAGTAACTGATGACCTCACTATGAAAAGGCTGTCAAGGAAAACGACAGACCCTTCTAAGAAGAAGGCTACCACCAAGAAACCATTCTTCCCTAAGAAAGAGAGGTTTTTATCCTCCATATCAAGCCTATTCTGGCTACTCTGCCCCACAACAGCAACAGAGGCAACAAGGCCAGAAACAGGTCAGAAAACCCAAGGTTACCAAACCACAGCCAGCAGCGACTACTCAACCTCCTCAGAGTTTTGACTGTTTCAAGAAGAGCATAGCCAATTTTCCCATGATTCACTCTCCTCCTCCCATGATCCCAAGACGGCTAGTGCATTTCGCACACTACTGGATCAGTATCACTTCCGAGCCCTGGACCCTACAACTAGTCAGTCTGAGCCTACAACTAAAATTCCAGACTCGCCCTCCCACTCACTTTGTGGGACAACCCACCCTGGATCTTCTTCACTACTCCTTGCTTCAAAAGGAAATCCACTCACTGCTGAAACAAGGAGCCATAGAGGAGGTTCCCTCTTCCCAAAAGGGACTGAGGTTCTAGTCCAGATATTTCCTAATTCCAAAAAAGACAGGTGGTCACAGGCCTATATTAGATCTCCGAGATCTCAACAAACTTCTCATCAAGGAGAAATTCAAGATGATTTCTTCAGGAACCCTTCTGCCATACCTCCAACAAAACGAATGGCTATACTCTCTGGATCTAAAGGATGCTTACACACACATCCTCATTCACCCAGGCTACAGAAAGTTATTCAAGTTTGTTTTTCAAAACAAACATCATCAGTACAGAGTTCTCCCGTTCAGACTGGACTCAGCACCCAGAGTCTTCACAAAGTGTTTAGCCATTGTGGCGGCCTACCTAAAAGCTTTGGGGATTTTTTGGTCACCCTACTTAGACGACTGGCTGCTAAGGGCAGTCTCTACTTCAGCAGTCACCTCCTCCCTAAATCAAACCAATTATGTCCTCCAGGAGTTGGGTTTTGTGATAAATTATCCAAAATCACATCCCAGTCCAACTCAGGACCTTGAGTTCATAGCAGCTCGTTTGGATACAGTAAGAAGCAGAGCTTTCCTGCCAAAGGACAGACGCCTCCGTCTCATTGCCTTAGCCACAGAGATCCAGCAGCAACCATCAGTTATTGCCAGAACATTTCTATGCCTCTTAGGCCACATGCTTTCCAGGCTATGCCGTGCCCTATGCATGTCTCCACATGAAGATCGGACAGTGGACTCTCACAGCAGTGGAAGCAGTCCACAGGTTGTCTCTCAGATCTTGTCAACATCACTGCACAGTTGAGAGCAGACCTTCAGTGGTGATGCAAACCACAGAATCTGGTCGAAGGCTCACCTTTTCAGAAGTCTGCACCGCAGTCTATCCTAATGATTGATGCAACAAAACTAAGTTGTGGAGCTCATCTCAATGGTTTTATGACACAAGGCCTTTGGTTCACTGAGGAAACACTCTTCCAGATCAGTCTTCTAGAGATTAGAGCGGTCTTTAATGGTGTCAGAGTCTTCTCTCCCCAACTCCGTATTTTCTTCTTGTGCAGACTGACAATCAAGTAGCTATAAGAATATAAGATATGCCATACTGGGTCAGAACAAGGTCCATCAAGCCCAGTATCCTGTTTCCAACAGTGGCCAATCTAGGTCATACGTACCTAGCAGTTTCCCCAAAAGACACAGGTTCCACAATGCTTGTATTGGGTCAAGCATTGATATCCTGTATCCCTTTTTAATAATGGTTTATGGACCTTTCCTCTAGGAACTTGTCCAAATCTTTTTTAAACCCAGCTACACTAACAGCCTTTACTACATCCTCTGGTAACAAATTTCAGAGTTTGATTACACGTTGGGTGAAAAAATATTTTCTCTTATTAGTCTTAAATAGTTTATCCTGTAGCTTCATTACATGTCCCCTAGTCTTTCTATATTCTGATAACGTAAACAATCGATCTATGTTTACCTGTTACACTCTGTTCATTAATTTATAGATTTCTATCATATCTCCCCTCAGCTGTCTCTTTTCCAGGTTAAAGAGCCCTAACCTTTTCAGCCTTTCTTCATAGGGGTATCCTTCCATTCCCTTTACCATTTTGGTGGCTCTTCTCTGAACCTTTTCTAATAACGCTATATCCTTTTTAAGATACGGCAACCAGAATTGCACACATTATTCAAGGTGCGGTCGCACCATGGAACGATACAGAGGCATTATAATATCCTTTGTTTTATTTTCCATTCCTTTCCTTATGATATCTAGCATTCTATTTGCTCTCTTGGCTGCCGCTGCACACTGGGCGGAGGGTTTTAACATGTTATCCACGATGACGCCTAAATCTTTTTCCTGGGTGGTGGTTCCTAATATGGAACCTTGCATCGTGTAACCATAGTTTGGGTTGATCTTCCCTAGCTGCATAACCTTGCATTTGTCCACATTAAATTTCATCTGCCATTTTGATGCCCAGTCTTCCAATTTATCAAGATCCTCTTGCAATTTTCTACAATCCTCATGGGTTTTAACAACTTTAAATAGTTTTGTGTCATCTGCAAATTTGATAACCTCACTCGTTATTCCCTTTTCCAGGTCATTTATGAATATGTCAAAAAGCAGCGGACCCAGCACAGATCCCTGGGGTACACCACTATTCACCTTTCTCCATTGGGAAAATTGGCCATTTAGCCCTACCCTCTGCTTTCTATCTTTTAACCAGTTCCTGATCCACAATAGTACACTGCCTCCTATCCCATGACTCTTTAGTTTTGCCAAACAAGGAGGGACAGACTCTCAAGCCCTAAGCAAGACGGCCATTCAACTTTGGAAATGGACAATTCCCCCGGGTATTCACCTTCATGCAGTCTACTTTCCGGGAGCACAGAATCAATTAGCTGACAGGCTAAGCCGAATTCTCCATCCTCATGAGAGGATGCTGGAACCTCAAGTAACCCAATGCTTGTTCCAACTCTGGGGGACACCACTAATCGACCTCTTTGTGTCTCCCCTCAGTGCCCAACTACCTCGGTTCTGCTCGAGCATTCCCTTTCTCCACAGGAAATCATTGGATGCCTTCCTCATCCATTGGGGTCTCCTTTATGCTTTCCCTCCACTTCCACTCATAGCAAAAACACTCTTCAAGCTCCAGGCCGATCGGGGACAAATGATTCTCATTGTCCCTTACTGGACCAGACAACCGTGGTTTTCTCTGCTTCTTCAACTTGCTCAAGCACCTCCCCTCCAGCTCGGGTATTCACCAACACTACTCTGCCAGGATCAGGGGACCCTTTTTGCATCCCAGCCTCAAGCCACTCCGCTTGACGGCCTGGAGGCTGAGTGCTTTGTCCTCTCACACTTAGATCTCCAAGAGGACGTGTTGCATATCCTTTTATCATCAAGAAAGTATTCAACCAGATGCTCTTATGCCTTTAAATGGTGCAGGTTCTTCATCTGGTGTTTTCTTTAAACAATGGATCCTTTCACATGTCCCATTCCGGACTTACTTCAGTACCTGCCACATTTGTTTTCTTCTGGTCTCAAGACCAATTCAGTGTGAGTACATTTATCCACCAGTGCGGCCTCCCACTGTATCCTACGGAGCCACCCAACCTCTGCACACCCCTTAGTGGCCAGATTCATGCAGGGTCTTCCCTTAACCAAACAGTCTCCCACCCCTTGGGATCTAAATGTAGTCCTTGCACAACTCATGCACAGTCCTTTTGAACCAGAGGGGTCAGCTCCGTTGGTCACATGGAAGCTTCTCTTCCTCAAATCAGTCATCTCAGCTCACAGAGTCAGTGAACTGCAAGCTTTACTAAGCTATGCACCCTATACAACTTTTCACCATGACAAGGTGGTCCTTCGCAAACATCCTAAGTTCTTGCCGAAGGTAGTCACCTCCTCCCACCTGAACCAATCAGTCTTGCTACAAACTTTCTTTCCAAGGCCCCACAGCTCTCCGGCTGAGGCCAAACTCCATCCTCTCAATTGCAAGAAAGCGTTGGCATTCTATCTAGACTGCTCTAACGACTATCGGCAATCCTCTCAGTTGTCTCTTTTGATCAATGTCATCTACGGACACCAGTATCCAATTCGCAAGCTGGGCTGTCTCTACCACATCATGTGACAGCTCAGTGTCCTTCGCTCCATCCCTATCTCAGAGATCTGCCAAGCAGCAACATAGTCTTCTCTGCATACCTTTGCAGCACACTACTGCCTGGATAAAGACTTCTGAACTGATGCTCAATTCGGACAAGCTGTTCTGTGAAACCTTTTTCAAATTTAGACAACTTACCCACCACCCATCCGACTACCTTGCGAGGAATGCTCTGAACAAGCTGAGACTGTTGGATTCCTGCTGCAACCTCCAGTTATGCCGGGATTCTTTTCCCGCTCGGTTGTCTTGGGCTAGGGAGTCCCATACGTGAATACTGATTTCCTGCATATTCCTGGAAATAGCATTGTTACTCACCTGTAACAGGTGATCTCCGGGAACAGCAGGAATCAGTTTTCACAACCCACTCACCACCCCATCAAGTTGTCCGATTTTTGTTCTCATTCCTGGTATACAATTTTTTATTTTTCCACTATACACCTGACTGAGGAGACCAGGAGGGAAGGCAGCCACACATGCGTGGAGGAACGCTCCCAAAAACATTCCTATTGTATGCTGGGGAGTGTTCCCACGCCGGGCGCTGTCAGTGCCGACGTCACCCATATGTGAAGACTGACTTCCTGCTTGTTGGAGATTATGTTGGACTTAAGATGCTCAAGAATTGTAGGCCTTGGGATTAAGTTGGACAGGCACAGTAGGTCTTGGCGTTCATTCCTGCTGATCATGGCTGTCCACGTGTATGATTGTTAACGTTCACCACTTTATGGACAAGGTCCTAGGGTCTGAAAGCTGCATGAAAGGTGGGAGATCTTAATTTTTCAAGATTTGTTGGCTCATTTGTCTGTCGTTGGACTGCTGTCATGATAATTGGGTGACTGCATGATCGTCAGGGTAGGGTGTGGACAGCCGCAAAGGATACTGAGGCCATTTTGACGGCCAGGATCTCAATCTGACTGTTTGTAATGCTTTTCTGGATTGGGTCTTTTTATTTGTGCTTTTGGATGAACAATGTGAAGCCTTATGTCACCCGGTCTTTTTATTGAAGGGAGATACAACGAGCTACTGGAGGTTTAAAGTCTGGTAAGTGGGCTGGCCCAGACAAGTATCTTGCTGAATTTCACAAGGTATGAAGTGTGTGTATTGAGGGAATGCCCCTGATGTTACGGCTCCTTGGTGGCATAGTGGTCCTGATTCCTAAGAAAGATTGGGATCTCAAGGATCTTAACACAGACATGAAGATATTAGCTAAAGTTTTACAGCTGCAGTTGGAAAATCGTTTGCTTGACCTGATCCACACAGACCAGATGGGCTTTGTCCAGGATCAGTTAACAGACAATACTTGGTGTTTGTTCCATTTTTGTCAGCTACCTGAATGTGGCTGCCTGACAGGTGCAATGTTGTCTCTCAATGCAAATAAGAGATTTGACCACTTAAAGTAGTCTTTTCTATTTGCAGTTTTGTAACTCATCAGTTTTCCCCAAGTCCTTCCTGTGCTTGGTATCCACACTTTACTTGGATCTAGAGGCTCGTCTCCTCATAAATGGACGGCTCATGGCTCTCTTCCCTATTTAGTGTAGTACTAGCAGGGCTGCCCTCTTTCCCCAATGCTTTTTGATTTAGAATTGGAGCCTTTGGCATGTTGTATCTGTTTGTTTGTTTTTTTTGAGAATGTTGGGCTCCGTGTGGAAAGGGTAGAGCATAAGCTTTCAATACATGCTGACGACATACTTCTGGTTCTTGGATCAGTTGGACTCTCCTGGCTGACTTTGGCCAGAAGATAAATTGGGAAAATCTGAATTTCTTTATTCTTGGAGGAGCCTCTCTTCTGCCCTGCACTGTTTTTGGAGGGTTCCTGGTTTTAAATATCTTGGCATTACAATCTCTCCTTGTTTGCATGACTTGTACAAAGTTAATTATATACCCTTGCTTCTAAAAATTGATCGTGAGGTGCTCTTAGATAGATTAGTCTGTTTCCTGGGAAGGCCATAACAACTTGGGGTTAAGATGAATATTCTCCAGCATTTACTATACCTTTTTTAAACTCCTGTTTTATACAATCTTGGAAGCAGCCTTTCAGAGGCTGAACGATCAATCTTCTAGCTTTTTCTGGCATAAATGGAGCCAAATTGCCTTTTCCTTTTTGTGTCAGCGAAAGGGGAGGAAGATATGGGTTACCAAAACTCGAGCTTACTACTGGACATCATGGTTGGTGGGGGTTAAATGATGGCTCTGAGGTGGCTTCCATGAGCCTAGCTGGCTTCAACAAGAGAAAGCTCAGAGAGTTTATATTTTCTTCTTCTAATTGCAATGGACCAGGAGAGTCTGGTGGTGCATCAGATCCTTCACCAGAACTTCATTCTCGCATAAACAGTGTGCATATAGCATAGGGTTTGCAAATTTATGCAGAACCCTCAAGAGGTATTATCCTGACACTTCTCAGTGAGAACCCCAAGGTGTCATATTATACCTTTTACCTGGATATGAGTCACTGGAAGGTCCAGTGTGGGTGTCGAAGTGAGCCCCGAGGTACTCCAGACCTGGGAAGGAAGCAACTGACTCTTGGAGACACTGATGAACCAGCCGAGATTTCGCAGGACTTTGCAAACCCTTGCCGGGGCTTAGTTGCTTTCCTGCCTGGATTTTGCTTGAATGATCCAGTTATCAAGGCACGGGTACACCAGGATTCCTTTATCTTTATCTTCATAATTTGATAAACCGCCCAAGCCGAGGCATCAGGGCGGTGTACAATACAAACAAGGTAAGGCTACTGAAAAATAAAGTCAGAAATGAACGCCAATAATGATAGGACAGAGAGGGACAGAAAAAAAGAGAGAAGACAGAGGGGTAGAGAGCAGGGAGGGAGGCTGGGGGAAGGACAGGTGAAGGGCATCCGGGAGGACGTTAAGGGGAATGGAGGGCACTGCTGGGGGGCAAGGCACCATCAGCAGGAGGGGGGAGGTCGAAGGCCTGACAGAAGAGATGAGATTTGAGGAGCGATTTAAAGCGAGGGTGAGAGAATTCAGTATGGAGAGAAAGCAGGAGAGAATTCCATAAAGCAGGACCTAAGAAGAAGAATGCAGAGTGTCGGGTGAGTTCCAAATGGGCCTGAGAAGGGGAAGGGAGAAATAGGCGATTACCATGAGCTGAACGAAGAAGACGCGGATAGGGTTGAAGGTGGATTGTGTCAGCTGACGTAGCGCTGCGGTCATCATGACCATCACTTTGGTGAATGTACGAGGGGCTGTCGCGAGACCAAAAGGCAATGCTTGAAACTGGAAATGCCCCATGGGCACCGCAAAACGCAGAAACTGGTGATGATTTGGATGAATGGGGATATGCAGATAAGCTTTGGTAAGATCTAGAGAAGTTAGAAATTCCCCCTCTCTGGGATTCGGTGAGGCTGTGTTGGAGGTACTGGGGGTCTGTCGGTAACCCCCGGAGACTGCTGCTATTGTGCAACGGCTGCTGGAATCGCTCCCTTGCCCTTTACCATCAGGCAGGCAGCGGCGGGACAACCTTCAGCGAGGACCCTTTCTTTCCCCTATAAGTTTAGTTCTTTTCGAGACCGCGGAGCGTGTCCACGGGGCGTGTCCAAAGGGGCGAGACACGCCCCTTTGGCGACATCTCGGCGTTGTAGGATTATTTGTATAGTTTCCTTAAGTTTTGAGTTTTATTGTAGTATGGGGAAGCGAAAGGCAAAGGCTGGGGGTAAAACGGCAGACGTCGTGTTGGACAAGCTGTCTATCGGTCCTATGGACAAACATCTTGTGCCTCTCCCGGTTGCGCAGTCGTCCCCCGAAGGAGCCTTCCTCAGTTATGGAGGGCGGTCTCCTCCTCCTCCTCCGCCTTCTGCGGGGATTTCTTTTGCTTCTGTGGAGTCCCCTGATAAGGTGAGTTCTAGTGTTTTTGAAATACTGCTTCCAAAACCGGTTCAATTAGTCGGGGTCGGTGGTTCTTCGGGACTTCCTAACCTTCCCTCTGATTCTGAGGTAACCTTAAAAGATCTTTGGGGTGCCCTCAAAACTATTGATGACAAGTTGACTTCCACTTTAAGTTCCTTATGTGTATTTTCGAAAGAAACAGTTGCTTCTTTGAAGCAGCTAGATGATAAAAGTTTCCTATGTTGATGCTGCACGTATTAAGCTTGAATCCCAGGTCAGCCCGTTACATTCTGCGAATGTGGCTGGCATTAAGGATTCTTTGATTCTACATAGTAAGGTGGAGGCATTGGAAAATTCTTTTCGTCTTTATAATTTACGTTTTTTGAATTTTCCACATACTTCTCTCTTAGCTCCCAGAATTCTTCTGGATAAGTATTTGAGAGAGGTGTTGCATTTGAGTGATTCGATTGAGTTTTCTCAAATGTATTATATTTCCTCTGTGGTGAAAAAGGTATCCTCAGAGGAACGGGGTTTAGACATAATTGAACCTTCTATTTCAAATTTAACGGCCTTTCTAGAGGACTCCACAGATGTAATAAGCACTCGGGCTACTCTTCTTGTGACTTTAAAAACTTTGGATGCCAAGCAATGTATACTTAAGGCTTTCTTTAAATATAAAGCGATCAAATTTTGTGGTCACATTATAAATATTTTCCCGGATGCGGCACATAGTACCCAGCTTCGGAGGAGGCTTTTTTAGCTCTTAAGCCTCAGGTCCTACAGCTGGGTGCTACTTTCTTCCTTAGATTTCCCTGCAAGTGTGTTGTAAATTATGATGGTGCTACATTTATGTTTACTGATGTATCCCACTTGGAAAAATTTATTGTAGATAGAAGGGTAGGGGAGTAGTAAGGGGAGTGTAGTTATAGCTTTTTGCCTCCTGTTAGGTGGGCCTTGTGCCTTATTTTCTTAAATTGTATCTTGGTTATTGTAATGCCTTTGTCAAATCCCAGTAATGTGGTCTATATCAGACTTTGTTTCCTTATATTGTTGATTTTCTGGAATGGTATACTTTTTTCATTTCTGATTTTCTTCATCTTAGTTGGTGTAAAACTGTAAAAACCTAATTTAAAAAAAAATGAAATTCCCCCTCTCTTATGGCCATGATAACAGACTTGAGAGTCTCTATGTGAAACCACGGTACTCACAGACACCTGTTCACCTGCTTGAGATCAAGAATAGGCCAAAAGGAGCCTTCCTTTTTTGGTACTATGAAATAAATGGAGTATCGAACTGTGCCGCATTGGTCCGCAGGTACTGACACCACCACCCCTAACTGTAGGAACCATTCCAGCATTTCCCGCACCCCCTGAGCCTTCTACCACGTCTTTCAGGGGAAGTGAACAAAGGCCGGCGCGAGCGGCCTAGCAAACTCCAGAGCATAGCCCTCCCGCACCACCTCTAGGACCCACTGGTCCGATGTAATTTGGGCCCAGGCAGAGTGGAAGTCCCGTAACAGACCTCCCATGGGCTGCACCCCTGCCAGGGCTCAGTGGTTGGGACAGGTTAACTCAGGCTGGAGGGCCAGGGGTTCAATTCCCACATAGGGACAAGTAACCTCAGGCCGGAGGGACTGGGGTCTCTAGTCCCATGGCCACTCCATGTGGCCTTGGGCAAGCCACTTAACCCTACATTGCCTCAGGTACACTTAGATTCTGAGCCCTTCGGGGACAAGGGAATAAATAATGCCTGTTAGGATATACCTGTAAACCGCTTTGACCCAGTGAAAAGCAGTATATAAGCACAGCTAAATAAATAAATTGCGGCTTCTTTTGCAAAGAGGCAGCGGCAGGGGCTGAGTAATAGCCCCTACCTTCCCCCGAAATGGTTGTCCCCAAGAGGCGAACTGGCCTCTCTGGTACGACATAAAACGCACTGTTTGAAAACACTTAAACTCACGAGGCTGTCCTCTCTCCGGGACTGAGCTGTGCTCCTGCTTCTGCTTGTCCTCGGGAAGACGCCCTCCTTTGGACTCTAAGTCCTTTATCAAGTTTTTGAGCTCCTCCCAGAACAAGAGTTTACCTTTGAAGGGCAGCTTACTCAACCAGGCCTTCGAGGAAACATCCGCTGATCAGTTGTTGAACAAGAGGTAGCGGCGAGCTGCCACCACTGAAGCCATGTTGTTTGCCCCTGACTAGATCATATGTTTATGTTTATGTTTATTTTGAATTTGACATAGAAAGCGTCTGCCTAATACACAGCTCCAGACTCAAGCCTTGCGGCTGCCCCCTGCTCCTGGGGTTAAGCTGCAGACTATGGGACTCCCTGTGCCCATCGCAGACATGCACGTGCAACCAACGCCCCGCAGACTGAGGCCTGTAAGGACAGGGCACTAACATCAAAGGATTGCTTCAACAGGGTTTCCAGCTTTCTATCCTGAACAACCTTAAGAGCCGTACTGCCTTCTACAGAAATTGTAGTCTTCTTGGTTACAGCCGAAACAGCAGTGTCGACTTTCGGGGAATGGAACATCTCTTTCTCTTGTTCCGACAATGGGCATAATCGGATCATGATACGAGATCCTCTGAGTCTGGTCTCCGGCAGGTCCCACTTATCTAGAATCATCTGCTTAATGACCCCATGCAAGGGAAACACTCTATGAGGTTTACGCACTTCCTGGAGGCTCAGGTCCTCCAGGGGTTTGTCCTCAGTTGTGCACTCAGTTGGCATATTGAGCATCTTGAGTGACTCAGCAATGAGAACTGCCAGCTCCTCTCTTCGGAAGACCCTGACTATTCGTGATTCCTCCTCTTGTGGAATCTCTCCTTCTTCTAGCTCCTTGGGTTCCAATCTTTCCTCAGCCTTCTCCTCTGAGGGAAGGAAGCAGGGCTTGTCGGCTGTATCGCCCACAAGACGTCTCTTGGCTGGGGGCAGCATGCCACACGGCTCAGACCCCTGTGGCCCGTCAGAGGCCACTCCCTTCCTGCCATTGTCTGCCAGCCCAGCTCCCCGCTGCTTCATGCAAAAGGTCTTGTGGAGCAGCAAAACAAATTCGAGAAGAAAAATCGCCAGGGACCCCCAACCCCTGCCACCAGGAGGAGGGCGGCCCCGGAGACTCCATGTCCCACTGAAAAGGCTGCCCCCCCCCGGCGGTTTCAGTCTGACCACTCCTCCTTGTAGGGTTGGTACCCCCATGGCTAGCAGTGACCTTGGAGTATGTTGGATGGCCTCCTCGGAGGTCCCCGCTTCGTCTTGCATGTTATGTTCTGCCATACACGCCTCAGAGGCACATCCGCGGAAAACTCCCTCTGCAGAGAGCATGCCCCAACGCGCCCCACAATCACCATACTGGGGTCTCACAGGCATATCCCCTTTATTAACTGGGGAGACCTGAGTCCTCAATGAGCAGTGCCAGACCAGCGTGCAACACTACTCAAGGACCTTCTTTATTTTATTATTTATTTATTTATTTTTTTAGCTGTAGCGCAAACCAAAAAGCCAGAACAGGGGCAAAAATAAAACAAACTATAAAAAACTATAAGAAAAAATAAAATTGAAAATAAACTGAAAACTAAACAGGAAATCAAAAACCACTCTGCAAGTTTTCCCGCCTGATGAGAGAGAGCGCGGCTTTCCACTGAGCTACCTGAACCCGGAGTGCTGCCATGTGACTTACAGGCCGCCCAAACGCAGTAACCAGACAACTCCTACCGCTGCCACTCTCTCAGCTCATGGAGTCCCGCTGTGCACAGCTAGCTTTCCCGCCCAGTGCTCAGCCATTCAGCAGCTTTTCGGCACCAAGGCAGGAGGGAGCTGTGGTTTCACGGCTTGCTGTTCCCTCTGGATCACCTGCCCCTTTCTCCTCTGCCTGGTGGCTCCTCACTTGCTGAACGGGTTTGGGAGCTGCTGCTGTCACAAAGGAGGAATCTGCTCTGTGATGTCTTTTGTCCTTTTTTTTTTTTTTTTTTGAGGTAATTAACACCGCCCTAAGAAGAGAACTGCCGGAGCTGCCCCCACCAGGAGGACACCAGGCCACTGGGGGGAGGGGGGCTCAAACAACAATAGAGAACTAAAGAAAATACCCTAGGACAAACCCCAAAGAAACCTAAAAGGCCTCTTAGTTGTCCCTACAGTGAGTCTAGATTTCTGGGATCACCCACTCCAGCTGTTTGGAGACTGAGCTTACTGGGGCTGGTGCCAACTTCCTAAGTATCCTGATGTCATCTAAACAGAACATGCTCAGTCTCCAAGCTGTTGGTGGGGGTTGACTACCCAGAGGTGCCGAACTGGACTGGAGGGATGAAAAGTAAATGTCCTGGATTGTTTTCTATGGATTTTGCCATGTTTTTTTCTCTCTGCATTTCTCTTGTGCACAGAGTATTTCACCTGTCTTGTTAAATAAACAGTTTTTAAAAAAGCACATTACTGAAACTTTAAGAAACCTAATAAATGTGCTGCCTGTTATGTTGCTTCAGTGATAATTTGTATTGATCATCTGGGATCACGTGATTTTGATCTACTAAAATGGGGTCACCCTAGAAAAATGTTTGGAAAGCATTGTAGTACACACATCACACACTTTATACCGCAGTAGCAACACATGCAGCTACTGTATTTGTCACTCCTGAAGCAGCACACATACTGCTCCCTTTCCTCTAGCAACACATACAGACTGCACCCCTTATCATTGCAATGGCATACGCACGCTGTGCGTCCCTTGTTCCTGCAGCAGCACATACACTGAGTTCCTCATTCCTGAAGTAGATTTATAATATTCTTTTTCACATAGTGTATAAAAAAGCATAGCAAGTATGCACACAAATTTATTCATTCACAAACAGGACCAGGTTAAAGGTATGTTGGGAGCAGACTTTGGCATTTAGTCCTAATATTCAGTCCTAATCAGCTAAATTTGGCCAAACAGATCTAAGTGCTATAAAAGCAGGCCTAACTCTGTCTAGCCACCCTCCCTAATTTTCAATATTTTGGTGCACAATTCTCCAGAGTGCAACTCAGCTGGCCCAAATATAATAATTCTAATTATACACAAAAACTTGCTTGTTAGTATTGTAACTCTTCATATGAATCTTGAAGATCAATAAATTATTCAGATTTGGGAAACAAAAGAGAAACTAAGGGAAAGATGTTTAAACAGTGGCTCAGATGGCTCATTAATTTTAACTGGTTATTCTTTAGCTGAATTTCCAGCTGAAAATAACCGGGCATGTGTGCAGCTACAAATTCAGCTATATATAGATAGTTCCCCCTCTTGATTCCCTAACCTCAAAATCCTCTTAACTGTCCTCTCTTATTTCCCTTCTCCTCTTGATCCCAAACTAACCCAAGAGGATGGTAAGCCTTGCTATCCTCCCATCTTAATTGTAGGAGTTATTGAAGGGGACCCTCAGAAAAAAAACTGGGAGTGCACATGGGATTTTTCAATCTTTATTGATGGAGGGGCTTTTTTTGTAAGCAGGATGGGGTATCAGAAAGGGGACCGTCCCTAGACAGTTTTGCTTTTAATACTGGGAAAATAGGAGTGGAAACTGGGGTGCCAGTGCTCCTTTTTAATGGGAGGGAGGGGATAACATATCAGGTTTTCTGTTATTATTACAGTTGGGAGAAATGCAAGACTGGGTGGTATGCTCTTAGAAAGAAATTACACTTAGGGAGGGTGGCTAGACAGAGTTAGGCCTGCTTTTATAGCACTTAGATCTGTTTGGCCAAATTTAGCTGATTAGGACTGAATATTAGGACTAAATGCCAAAGTCTGCTCCCAACATACCTTTAACCTGGTCCTGTTTGTGAATGAATAAATTTGTGTGCATAACTGTGCATAGATTTAGCTGGTCTTCTTGGGTATGGGGAGGGGAGGGGAGGGAAGGAAAGGAAAGGAATTTTTGTCTGGGTTGACTTATGTGGCTAAAGGCAAATGCAGCTGCATATATCGGTTCTTATCCTCTAACAGGAGGGAGGAAGAAAGAAAGAAAGGAAACAACTGAATTTAATGACATGGAAACCTAGGAGCTGGATCAACACATTATAAAGCCACAAAACTATAAAGGACTGACTGGCTGTTACTTCACTATTCTATCATCACAAAACTGTATATACAGAGTTTGAGATGGCTAGATGCTCAGTTAATCCAGCAATATGAACAAAGCATGATACAATTATAAAAGATTTTCAAGTGGGTATATAGTGGTATAAAACACGGATTTTGTTCATCAGAAATTGAGATATGAGGACTTGAAGTGATATATACTTATTTGCTTTCAAACACAACAAAGGACAACCTTAAGAACACAGTTGCTGTTCACAAGTAGATTCCCTGGTTTAATGTCTCGATGTAAAATGCCAGCTGAATGAAGATATTTCAGACCTGAAATATTAATGTGAAAAACAAAACAAATGTTAACAGCAAATGCCTTACATTTTGTAATCTAGAGATGCAGTCGCATTGAGATTATGGAGTACATATTTTCTTGATAAGTAGAGCAGACAATACACAATTAAGATTATGTGATCATTTTATTGTTGTTATGATATTGATGATTTGTATTGTACTTTATTAAAGATAGTGGCTATACAAAGTCTGCACTCCAAAAGCAAAAATTATGCCTAAGAACTCCCTGCAGAATAGGGGTGACCCAAGGAAGAAGAGAGCACACATTTGAAGCTGTTCTAAGATCTTCTGAGGTGGACTCTTTCCATTCTGGGGGCTTTTCAAAATCTGTTTCTTGGGACCATAATTTGAAATGCTGACTCTGCTACTGCCTTCCAAAATGTTCACCTTTTCTCAATTTATAGTCTGGAAGTAAAATATATTAAAACAGTGTTTTGCTTCATGTATTCTGGCATCCTACCCCAAAAGCAGCCAAGTGAAAAAACATATTCCATATATCCTTAGAAAATGAAAAACCATTGAACTGCTTTGTTAGATCAGTGTCCACCCTCATATACTTTTGTAGGATTCCTAACTACTACTACTAACCAATCAGTACTAGAGAAGATCAAACCTAAGCTTTCTTTAAAAGCTCAGATGGCAAGAGTTTGACTTTCATACTTTGAACACATCAGGCGAAGAGAGAGATCAATTGAGAAAGACATCATGCTTGGCAAGGTTGAAGGTCAACGTAAAAGAGCAATGAGATGGATCGATGCAATAACAGCAGCTATGAATGCCAATCTATCAACAATGAGCCGCCTGACTGAAGGCTGAACACAGCTCCATTTACCTGTACCCTTTGTCGCCTCCCACTCAACTGATTTCTAACTGAAGCAGTAACTTTAGGGTCCATCCCTAGGGTGCTCAGTTTGTTTATAAGTTGCCTGTGAGGAACAGTGTCAAAGGCTTTACTGAAATCTAAATACACCACATCTAGGGCTCTCTCTCGGTCCAACTCTCTGGCCACCCAGTCAAAGAAATCAATCAGATTTGTCTAATAAGACCTGCCTCCATGGATGCAATGGTAGGCTGATTTAGAAATAGCAGATTTGTGATTAATAGTGAAAAAACAAAGGTTACGGAAACTATGAAAGTAAATTTCTCAGCTAATAAAGGTTGATAGTATAAAATATAGCTCCAGTGGTAGATAAGGGCTAAGTTTAATGAACTTTAATCCGACAAAATCACACATTCCTGTGGCGGTCTAGGGAGTTTATATCAAATCAAGAATAAGTCAAGACACTTGAGGCCATATTTACAATGCAATGTGTGCCTTCGAGTCAATGCTGACTTACGGCGACCCAGAAGCTTCTGAACTTTCTCGGCAGTGTGACCAAAAGTAGATTGCCAGGCCTTTCTTCTGAGGCAATTGAGGGGTAAGTAACTTGCCCAAGGCCACAAGGAGTGCTAATGGGAATTGAACCCTGCTCTCTTGGTTACCAAGCCAGTGCTCTAACCATTAGGCCACTCCAAGGCCATATTTACAGCCTAATATTCTAATACATTCATTGGTGATAGGCTAGAAGATTTTTCTGAGCATGTATGGGAGTTCCCGAGCAGTTACCTCCCCATTGCCCCCCCTAATTTTTATACTAAGTTTAGCAGTCAACTCTCCTGGAATGGAGGATGGGTATCCGTATTCCTTGCACCTATGGAAAACCCCTGTTACAGTTAAACAACTTTGCATTCTCCGGTGATACACAGTATGTATCAGCCATACCACTACTACTGAACATTTGAATAGAGCTACAAGGTGTACACAGTGCTGCATGGACACATGCAAAAGACAGTCCCTGCTCATTGGCGCTTGCAATCTAATAGAGACAGACAATACAGTATCTGTAGACATGGGATACAGCTAGGGAGAATGGAAAGGAAACACAAAGGACATTACGCGAGTCAAGATCCGAAAGCAGCAGCAAAGAGGTGAGTTTTCAGCCTGGATTTGAAAAAGATCAGAGAAAGTGCATGATGTACAGACTCAAGTAGTTTGTTCCAGGCATATGGAGCAGCAAGGTGAAAGGATCAAATTCTGGAGTTGGCAATAGAAGAGAAGGGCACAGATAGAAGCGATTTGCCACAAGAGCAGAGTTCCTGAGGAGGGGTGTAGGTTGAGATAAGAGAGGAAAGGTAGTGAGGAGCTGCAGAGTGAATGTACTTATAGGTCAGTAGGAGAAGTTTGAACTGGGTGCGGAAATGGATAGGAAGCCAATGAAGAGACATGAGAAGAGGAGTAATATGAGCATGACGAGGATGGCAGAAGATTAGTCGAGCAGAAGAGTGTTTAAAAGACTGAAGGGGAGAAAGATGACTCAGAGGGAGATCAGCAAGGAGGTGGTTACAAAAGTCTAGATGGTAGGTGACTAAGAAGTAGATAAGTGTCTTAGTAGTGTGTTCAGAAAGGTATTGGTAAATTTTGTTGATGTTGTAGAGAGAGAAACGGCAGGTTTTAGCTATCAGTTGGATGTGTATGGAGAAGGAAAGAGAGGAGTCAAAGACAACCCCAAGGTTGCGAGCTGAGGAGACAGGGAGGAGTAGAGAGATAGCCACAGAGACAGAGAAAGGAGGAAGGGGAAAGGAGGGTTTAGGGGGAAAAATAAGCAGCTCAGTTTTGGCCATGTTCAATTTCAAGGAGCAGTGAGACATCCAAGCAACAATGTCAGAAAGGCAGGCAGAGATCCAGGCCTGGATTGCTGGAGAAATTTCAGGTGTAGAGAGGTAGATCTGGGAATCATCAGCGTAAAGATAGTACCGAAAGCCATGGGAAGAGATGAGTGCACCAAGGGACTGGGTATAGAGAAAGAAAAGGAGTGGACCCAAGACTGATCCTTGGGTCCACTCCTTTTCTCTCTCTATACCCAGTCCCTTGGTGCACTCATCTCTTCCCATTGCTTTCAGTACCATCTTTACGCTGGTGAGTGCTCTCATAGCTAAGAGCTTCTGAATGCAAGATTGGATTGGCTGTTAAAACGCAAGAAAATTGTGAAAAATTGCAAGAAAACATTGATAAATTGGAAGACTGGACATCCAAATGACAGATGAAATTTGAAGTAGACAACTGCAAAGATATGCACCTAGGAAAGAACAACCCAAACTGGAAAAATTTAGGTGTCTATTTATTTATTTACTTTTATACTGCAACACTCCCAATTATTGTCAGACTCAAGGGTGAAGGGGAGGAATATGTAGAATTTGATGGGATACAGCAGAATTGCTTAATAAATATTTCTGTTCTGTGTTCACAGCTGAAGAACCAGGAGCAGGACCTCAGAAAATATACACAAACAGGAAAAGAAGCGAGGGGCATCTTGAAGAATTTTCAGAAGACTGTGTTCGTGAGAAACTAGCTAAACTTAAAGTAGACAAAGTGATGGGACTGGATGGGATACACACTAGAATACGGAGGGAACTCAGGGATGTTCTAGCAGCTCCACTGACTGACTTTTTCAATGCCTCGTTGGAGTTGGGAGTGGTGCCAAAGGACTGGAGAGAGGCACATGTGGTCCCTTTACACAAAAGTGGGAGTAAGGATGTCTTTGAAAACTATAGGCTAGTTAGTTAACTTCGGTGGTGAGTAAATTATTGGAAGTGCTGCTGAAAGAGAAAATAGTGAGGTTTCTGGAGTCCAGCGGATTACAGGATATGAGGCAGCAAGGATTCACCGGAGGCAGGTCTTGTCAGACAAATATGATTTCTTTGACTGGGTGACCAGGGAGTTGGACCAAGGGAGAGCCATAAATGTGGTGTATTTAGATTTCAGTAAAGCCTTTGACACCGTTCCCCAATGGCGACTTATAAACAAACTGAGCACCCTAGGGATGGACCCTAAAGTTACTGCTTGAATTAGAAATCAGTTGAGTGGGAGGCAACAAAGGGTACAGGTAAATGGAGCTCACTGTGAGGAGGTGGTGGTTACCAGTGGTGTGCCCCAGGAATCTCTCCTTGGTCTGATTCTTTTTAACATCTTTGTTAGCGATATAGCGAAAGGGTTGTCGGGTAAGGTTTGCCTCGTTGCGGATGATACCAAAATCTGCAATAGAGAAGACACCCAGGAAGGTGTAGATAACATGTGGAGGGATCTAGCTAAGCTTGAAGAATGGTCTAGATGATCTTAAAGTAGTTAAGCGGGTAGAAAAGGTGACAGCAAAAGCTAGAAGTATGCTTGGGTGCATAGGGAGAGAAATGGCCAGGAGAAGAAAGGAGGTGATAGTGCCTCTGTATAAGTCTTTTGGTATGACTTCATTTGGAGTATTGTGTGCAATTCTGGAGACCACATGTTCAAAAGGATATAAACAGCCTGGAGTCGGTACAAAGGGTGGCTACTAAAATGGTTAGTGGTCTTCATTATAAAGCATATGAGGACAGACTTAAGGATCTTAATATGCACATCTTAGAGGAAAGGCGGGATAGAGGCGATATGATTGAGATGTTTAAATACCTCCGTGGCATGAATGCACAGGATGAGAACCTCTTTCGATTGAAAGCAAGCTCTGCTGCGAGGGGGACATGGGATGAGGGTGAAAGGGGATAGATTCAGGAGTGATATGCGGAAATATTTCTTTATGGAAAGAGTGGTGGATCCGTGGAATAGTCTCCCAGTGGAGGTGGTAGAGATGATGACAGTATCTGAATTCAAAGAAGCATAGGACAAACACAGAGGATCTCTAAAGGAAAAAAGGGGACAGCTGTAGTGGTTGATATGGAAGGACAGACTAGATAGGCCATGTGGTCTTTTTCTGTCATCATGTCTCTTTGTTTCATTGAATCAGTGCGATTTACAAAATAAAAATTGCACATAAAATTCATAAAACTATTACAATAGGGGTGTTCAAGATGGCTGCTTGAGGAGAGTACCGCACGATTCCTCTCATGCCGAAGTGAAAAGTCAAGGTTCGTGCTTACCCTGCGGAGCCCCCTCCACCAAGTTTGGGTCCTGTAGACTGTTTTGTTGCGGTGTTCGAAGCTCAGCATCGGGGGATTTGAGCCGGCACTGCAGGAGAATTGTCGGAGGGAACGGCTGTCCTGCTGGAAGTCAGCCTCTCCCCCGAGACCCGGACGCCTCCTTTGTTACTTGACACTGTTCCCCCCGCCACGACAGCAAACGTGAGTGAGGAGTTTCCGGAAGGTCTACCTCTCACCTCTTCGCAGGGAGTTGTCGTCAACGGTCATGGTGTGGCTCCCCCTCTGTCATCTGGGGTTTTGTCCAGTAACTTGGAGGCCTTGTTACTGCCCATGGAAGAAAGAGGTGCAGTTCGAATCTACCCCCTTTTCCTCACAGGTCCCGGCTCCTTTTTCCCTTCAGCGTCCGCAGAAGATTACCCTGGAGAACATTTGGGAAGCGATTACTCTACTTTCACAGACTTTAAACAGGTAAGCTGAGGACATTTCCTCTCAGGTAACTGCTCTGGCACAAAAGGATGTATGTTTGGGAACTTCCGATTTAACTAAGAAGAAAGTTGATGAACATGAGATTAAAATGGTGGCTCTTGAAGATTCCTGTGCTGCGTTAATGAAAGACAATAGCATGATGCGGATGAAGTTGGAATCCTTGGGCAATGCAGCCCGGGCATTTAACCTTCGGGTTTTGAATTTCCCGGTTATTCCAGGTATTTTGCCTTTAGACTTCTAAGAACTATATGTCTGAGAATTTGGCTGTATCTGCAGAGTTAATGCCCCCGATTGTGAAAGTTTTTTACTTACCAATGGGGAAGAGGGTTATTGGTAATATGGATAAGTCACTTCCATTGGATGTTATTAATATCTCTGAAATTTTGAAGTCTCCTGAGTTAACGACATATGGTTAAGTTTGCTTTACTTTCTGATAGAGATTGGTTACTACGCCTGTACTATGCTACACGTTCTGTACCTTTTTATGGCCAAAAGGTTTGATTTTCCCGGATGTTTCCAGAGATACTTAGAAGTGACGCCGGGAGCCTTGGATTTGGGGGCTACTTTCTATCTTTGATTTCCTTGTAAATGCATTGTTGTTTACAGGTCACAGAGGTTTATTTTTTTCAGCCTTCAGATTTATCTGCTTTTATAAGTGCTAGGATTCCTGCTACTTCTTCTCCTTCTCATGTTCCTGGGATGGTGAGTTAATGGGTCATTTAAGATAGCTTTGGGCTCCCAGCGGCCTTCTTTTTTCTTTGCTCCTTTTTCCTTGATATTTCTTGGTGGGGGTCCCTTGCTCCTTCAAGTAATCTTGTATCAATTTAGCCCCCTTTTTGTGGACTATAGGTGTATGTTCCTATTGGACTGTTTTTCTTGCATGTATTTTTATGCTCTCTTTGCTATATTGTTGGATTGTACACCTTTCTATTCAAGCTTTGTTCTTGATGTAAATTTTAAAAATTTCATAAATTAAAAAAAAACCCCAAAAAACAATTACACTAGAATATTCAATCAGAAAAAAGCCGGTCTTTAAGTTTCTTTCAAAACACCAGAACAGATTCACTTTTCTTCAGATCTTTTGGTAACTTTGACCAAAACTCAGCTGCTTTATATGGAATAGTGAACCTAAATCTCTTCTTACTCATAATTCTCCCAGATGAGGGGAAAAAAAGGGTCCCAATGCCCTGCAAATTTTTAGACTTTGTAATTAAAAATGGCAATAACATATCAGAGAAATGAATTGGGACAAATTCATAAAATTTATATAAAAACAGATTAAAAATTTTAAACATATACGCTCTGACATCCTAAGCCAATGCAGCTGTGCAAATAAAGGGGATACCGAATCATATTTGAGGGCCCCAAAAATTAACCTCCGCCCAGTGTGCAGTGGCAGCCAAGAAATCAACAGAATGCTAGAAATTATAAGGAAAGGGAAGGAGAATAAAACCAAGGATATTATAACACCTCTGTATCATTCCATGGTGCGACCAGACCTTTAATATTGTGTGCAATCCTGGCTTAAAAAGGATATAGTGGAATCAGAAAAGGCACAGAGAAGAGACACCAAAATGGTAGTGGGGATGGAAGGATACCCCTTATGAGGAAAGACTTAAAAGGTTACGGTTTTTCAACTTGGAAAAGAGATGGCTGAGAGGAGATATGATACAAGTCTATAAATTAATGAATGGAATGGAACGGGTAAATATAGATTGTTTGTTTACGCCATCAAAAAGTAGAAAGACTAGGGGAGACATCTAATGAAGCTACAATATAGCCCATTTAAGACTAATAAGAGAAAATATTTTTTCACTCAACGTGTGATCAAACACTGGAATTCGTTATCGGAGAATGTAGTAAAAGCTGTTAGTGTAGCTGGGTTTAAAAAAGGTTTGGAGAAACTCCTGGAGGAAAGGTCCATAAACCATTTTTAAAAAGGACCCGGAAAATCCACTGCTTGCCCAGGACAAGCATTGTGGAACCTGTGTGCCTTTTTGGGAACCTGCCAGGTACTTATGACCTAGATTGGCCACTGTTGGAAACAGGATATTGGTCACGATGGACCTTGGTCTGACCCAGTATGGCATTTCTTATGTTCTAAGTTAGGCATGGGGGAGATGACAATTAAACAGGTTCTGCAGCACAGTTTGTCCAAACATACTGTTCTGGACATGTTCTCTCTAAGCTGTAATGTGAGATAAAAGCGTGAACAGAGAATCATGTTGCAGCTTTGCACATGTCTTCAGAGGTGACTGAATGCAGGCAAGTGATTGTTACCAAGGCTCTGATCTCAGGAACTTTCACTACGTATATCAGCTGTAGCATTGCTAGGTTGTCACAGTGAGAAATGCAGCCCACTAGTCGGCTGCAAAGAGTTCTTTTCTACAGTACAGAGCCCAATTCATTTGGATCACAGGAAATGAAAAGCTGAGTGGAGTTATGATGTGGCTTTATGCTTCCTAAATAGTAAACTCGTGCCTTTCTACAGCCCAGTATCTGAAGTGCCTGTTCACAGTTGTGGGCATAAAATGTTGGGAAGAAAGTTGGAAGTACAATGGATTGACTGAAAATGAAAGGGGGACAACACTTTCAGCAGAACTTTGGGTACATATGAAGAACTGTCCTATTGTGATGAAACTGAATGAAAGGAGAGTATGATACAAAGGCTTGCAGTGCACTTACTCTGTGGACAGAAATTACTGCTACCAGGAAAAGAACTTTCCAGGACTCGGGGGATAATTTTATATGTTCAAACAACCTCCTATAAAATTCCCCAGTGTAGGAAAATATAGCAGCTACTTATATGCAATAGGGGGGTAATCTGAAAATAACGGCCTAGATTTAGGTAGCAAGTATGTTCCTAAATATCAATATTTTAGTCATTTACATACATAAATGACCTCTACAAAGGCCCACAGAAATGAATGGATAGTGGTAGCATTTAATGTGCGTTAACTTTACTTAACATGTGCTAACCTTTGGTAAAACATGCCTTTAAGCCTTTCTGAGTTCTGAGAGGGGTTGGCTCTATGTGGTATAGATAAAATAACCTAATTGTGTGGTCGATTAATTCTGCTGTTGATGGAGAAAAAGTCTAAGCACAATTTGGGCATCCATATGAAATAGTTGCCAGATTACAATCATTCAGTTCTTGACAGAAAATAGTATTTAATAAAAATGTAATCTATTCATAGGCTGCCATTGATAGTAACACCTCATAAACAGATCTGCATCATTCCTGATCTTCAACATCTCAAGGTATAAACCAGTTTTTTGGTAGCACAATGACTAATATCCACTCCTTGTTTTGATTTATTAGAAAAATGGATGATTAGCATACATGGGCTATATCGTCAATACTTTTTAGATTAATCTGAGAACTCATCCACTATCTCAGTATTCATACAAATAATATTAAAAGATCTCCAATGATAAAAAAGCTGCCTAAGAAAGTTTTATTTTAGAAAATTAAGAATTTAGTTTAAGTTTCATAAATCACTTTTACTGTGTAGCAACAATAAACTTAGAAAAATATAAAAACATAAGATATGCCAACTGGTAGAGACTATGGGTTCATCAAGCCCAGTGTTCCCTGTACACCATTGTGACTTGTAGATAACAGCTGTACAGAAATGTTGCTAAATCAATCAATCAATCAAGTCCAGTATCTTGTTTCCAACAGCAGCCAATCCAGGTCACAAGTACCTGTCAGGTTCCCAAAAAAGTACACAGATTTCACGTTGCTTATCCTGGGGTAAGCAGTGGATTTCCCGGGTCCTCTGTAATAATGATTTACAGTGGAACCTCGGTTTTCGTGATTAATCCGTTTGAAAAAGTCTGACTAAAACCGAATGTATGAAAACTGAAGCAATATTTCCCATAAGAAATAATGTAAATCCAATTAATCTGTTCCAGACACCCAAAAATATTAACAAATACATTTTATAGAGAATAACTATATTTTTACATACAGAAAACAATGAGAAATAAATATAAATTACTAATGAAATGGATAAATGAACATTTAACATCGCTTTTACCTTTATTGAAGACTCTTGTTGGCATATGGAAGACAGTCAATCAGCAAGAGAATCAAAATAAAGAAAATTCCGCTTCTGACCACAAGATGGTGCTCCATTTTCAACTGTACGAAAATCGAGACAATGTACGAAAACTGGGACAAAATCTCAACGAAAAAAGTCAACAAAAACCGAATCGTACGAAAACTAGGGCATACGAAAACCGAGGTTTGACTGTATGGACTTTCCCTCCTGAACTTGTCCAAACCTTTTTTAAACCCAGCTACAGTAACAGCTTTTACTACCATCCTCCAGTAAAATAAGCAACTACAATCTGGAGGTCAAAGAGCAGGTGAATTAGCAATCAAGTCTCATTTGCACAACTGGCTTTTCAGAGTGAAAAAGAAACTATACTCACTATGCAATGTTTCAGTATTGAGATATTGCCTTTATTTTAAAATTCTCACAGTGACTCATCTGCAGTTTCCAAGTCTTACTGAACATAGCCATGTTGATAACAGTGTTATGGATTTGATCACAAACAATGGCAAATATCTGATCCATGTTGGCAAAGATATCACAAATGGCATCACATTATACTAACTAAATAGATACCTGTATAGATCAAATAATTTGTAACCACTTCTAATATGGTGGTTCCCAAAGGAACTGAACATTGAAAGGGGGGGGGGGGGAGGAACTACTCATAGAATGAAAAACAAATAAGAAATTTATCATTTATGCATAAGAGGTATCATTACTCATATGATGCTATCAGTTAATCTGTCTGTTGCTCCAATGGGGCTTCATTTTAGAAGAAACTTCTGTATTATTAAAAGGGAAGGTGCTAAATTTTTGTTTTAAACTACAATTAGACAGCCTTGACTACCTATCTTAAACATTATAAGAAAAAGGTGGGTTTTTTTTACATGTTAGAATCTTTCGTAGTTATATAAAAAAAAACATTTCACATTAGATGCCTTGTTAGTTAGTACCAATTTCTTTAAAATGGGCCTCTGGTAATAAAGTCCATTTATTAAAATCAGATCTTTGAATTGCTTACAAGACTTACAGGTTATAGCTGCTCAGTGATAGTAGTCATTTTCTCTCATTCTCAGTTACTGCACAGTAAAAATGAATTAGGATGATTTTTGCAGAAACAGCAGCCATTAGACAATAGCTTTCTTTTGTCATTTCCTGAATTATCCTGAGCTTTGCCTTGTAGATGCTTTTTTAACCAGAGGGTCACTTTATGTTCACAGCATTTTTTGTGGTCAAAGTGTTACCAAAATAATACAACATTGCTCATAAAATTAAAGCAAGTAGTATATAGAAATCTTCAGTTCAGGAAATAAAAATATCTGGAAATCCTGCCTTAGATATTCTTACTGAATGATCATTCTACATCCGGCCTCATACAATCAAGAAGGTGGAATTAGACTTACCTGCTAATTGTTGTTCCTTGAGGAACTCCAGTCTAGTCCTGAACATCTGGAATCTTGCATCTCTTCTAGCAGCCTTGGAGACTGAGTATATCATCTTTTTTGATGACCCTGGTATAAATAGCCGAGGGACCGCCTCCTTGCTCCAGTAACCAAGACCTACTTTAAATTTTTAATCCACATTCTGCAGTCGGGTTAATTTTTGCATATTTCAGGAAAATTGTACCCATCTTATTCAATATGTTCTAATAGTGATTTTCCTTCTGCTATGGTCATGTATTATATACCATTTGATAAGAATATTTAGTCAGAATTTTGGATCCCGAGAGTTTTGGGCTCGGCCTGGAAAGGGTTAACAAAGCAGACTCACCAGAGCAACAATTTTAACTAAGATGCGCTCCATGTATATAACTTGTAAATAGTTTGAAAAGCTCTGTTATAGTTAATGTTCAAAATATGTTCAAAATGTTGTTCAAAATATGTTCAAAATATGTTCCCTGTAAGTACACCTGTACATAGTTAAAGCATAATGTTCCTTGTAAATGTATACAGAAGTATACAATTGTTCTGTTTAATGTTCAATGTAAACCGCCCCTGATCTCTGGAAGGGGCGGTATAGAAAAGACCGTTAAATAAATAAATAAATAAAATAAAAATAAACAATTTAGTCAACATCACAAATAACCTGAACACTATCATAACTAGTAAACAAGGTAACAAGAAGGAAATCTCCCACTTTTTGTACCCCTCTACCGGGGTAAAGTAAACTTTGGGCCTAGCCTAGGCCTGCCCTCACCCCTCCCAGGGAACCTGCTCCATTGTTGTATCCCATTACACTCCTACCACATACTGAAACCCAACCTCTGCAGTTGCTCCACTTACCTGAACAGCAGCAGATCTCTTCACTTCAGGCTGCAGTTCAAAAGAATGAAACCGGGAAGGGAAGCGGGACTAGACTGGAGTTCCTCAAGGAAGAACAATTAGCAGGTAAGTCTAATTTCACCTTCCTTACTGTCCCTCCAGTCTAGTCCTGAACATCTGAGGATGTAACAGAGCAGTGAAAAAATTTTTTTAACGGGAGGGACCTGCCAGACCAGCCTGAAGCACTGCTGATCCGAAACGAGTATCCCTCTCCGCAAGAACATCCAGCCGGTAACGCTTGACAAAGAAATTCAGCGACGACCACGTAGCCGCTCTACAAATGTCCACTGCCGGCACTGAACTATATTCTGCCCACGACGCCACTTGCGCTCTAGTCGAATGATCCCGCAGATCCTCTGGAACGGGCTTACCTTTTAACCCGTACCCTGATGCTATTGCCTCATTGAGCCATCTGGCAATAGACGCTTTGGAAGCTGCTTCCCCTTTTCTTGGTCCTCCAAACAACACGAACAGCCTATCTGACTTACGGAAGTCCACTGTAAGTCGCAGATACTTCTTAAGGGCCAGGCAAACATCTAGAAGGTGTAAGTTCTCGGATGCCACAGCTCCGCTATCTTCTGTAAATACCGGTAAAGAAACCACCTGATTGACATGAAAAGGTGACACCACCTTGGGCAAAAAAGAAGGAACTGTCCTTAATACCACCTTCTTTTCGAAAAAAGACAGAAATGGCTCCCGACAAGATAAAGCCTGCAACTCCGAGATCCTGCGAGCCGAACAAATGGCCACCAGAAACACCACCTTGAGGGTGACATCCTTTATGGAAGCTGCAGACAAGGGCTCAAACGGAGACCCTACCAATGCTTCCAACACCACCTATAGCTTCCATGTCGAACTGCCACTCACACAAGACAGTATTTATTCGATTGTTTGCTGTGTAGACCGCCTTGATTAAAGGATAAGGCGGTATAGAAATCCATTTAAATAGAATAAATAAATAAAATACATGGCGGCCGCAACATAGCCACCGCCTTCAAAAAACGCTTAACGTCCAGATGAGCTCCTAGCGTCTCACCGTGAACCTTACCTCTGTAACAAGATACTGCTGCCACCTGCACTCTTAACGACGTGGCTGCCAAACCTTTCTCAAAACCTACCTGCAGGAAGGAAAAAATTTGAGGCACCGACGACCTCAATGCTTGCAGCTGGTGGTCCTCGCACCATGCCTCAAAAATACGCCAAACACGTACATACGCCAATGATGTGGACCTTCTCCTAGCCTGTAGCAGTGTAGGAATAACCCCTCGCCCTCAGACGCGCCCTTTCAAGAGCCAAGCTGTAAGCGAGAACTGATCTACCTGTGGCATGAGCAGCAGACCCTGTGACAATAGGTCCCTTCGCAACGGCAGCCGCCACGGCTGGCCTACCACGAGTCTCATCAGATCCACGTACCACAGCTTCTGTGGCCAGTCTGGTGCCACCAAGATCACCAGACCCTTGTGGACTTCTATTCTTTGCAGCACCCGACCTATTAACGCCCACGGCAGAAACACGTATAAAAGTTGCTCCTCTGGCCATCTTTGAATTAGAGCATAGAGACCTTCCGACATCCTCTTGCGCCGCCTGCTGAAGAAACGGCTGCTCTTTGTCGACTCGCACATCGCCATCAAATCCATCACCGGAGTCCCCCATCGACGAACCAACATTTCGAACACTTACGGATTGAGCACCCACTCTCCTGGGTCTACCCTGACCCGACTCAAAAAATCGGCTTCCACATTGTCTACTCCTGCCACATGCGCCGCTGACAAAGCTACCAGATTCGACTTGGCCCACAACAAGAGTTGATCTGCCTCTGCTTCCAGTGACACACTGCTGGTGCCCCCTTGACGGTTGATGTAGGCCACCGTGGTCATGTTTTCGGAAAACACTCGAACCGCCTGTCGGCACAGATAAGGACAAAACGCCCTTAGCGCTAGAGTTACCGCTCGCAACTCCAAAGTCTTGATGGCACACTTCTTCTCTGTCGGAGTCCAGATCCCCTTGGTGAAATGAACCTCGAAGTGCGCTCCCCAGCCCGTGAGGCTGGTATCTGTTGTTAGCGGAACCCAGGATGGCGGTTCTAACTGCATCCCTCTTTCCAGATTTTCTGACCGCAACCACCACTGCAACGCCCGTCGGGTTACGAGCGGGCAGGGAAGCCTCCGAGACAGCCTCATGTGAGCTCTTGCCCATGGTACCATGTCGATCGTCGCCGCCGCCATTGTACCCAGCACCTGCAGGTAATGCCATGCTGTAGGCATCTTCTTTACCAAGAAACCGCGGACTAGCACTCGCAACCTCCGCGCCTTCAGCTGCGGAAGAAAAACCTTTGCTACGCTCGTGTCGAATAGAGCCCCCAGGTATTCCAGGGTCTGCGATGGTGTCAACCTGCTCTTTGCCATATTGACTATCCAACCAAGACTTTGCAGGAAGTCCACCACCCGAGCTGTAGCCATCTCGCTCTCGCTCTTGGACTTTTCTCAAATTAACCAATCGTCCAGATAAGGATGTACCAGTATTCTTTTGCAATGCCGCCGCTACTACCACCATTACCTTGGTGAACGTCCGCAGAGCTGTTGCCAAGCCAAACGGAAGAGCTTGAAACTGAAAATGGCCCATAGGAACCGCAAAGCAGCGATATTTCTGATGCTCCGCGCAAATTGGCACATGCAAATACGCCTCTGACAGATCCAGAGAGGTAAGGAACTCCCCCTCTCTTACTGCTACAATAACCAACTTCAGAGTTTCCATATGAAAGTGAGCCACCCGGAGACATCGATTCACTCCTTTGAGATCCAAGATTGGCCGATACGAGCCCTCCTTCTTTGGCACCACAAAATATATGGAGTACCGACCGCACCCGCACTGGTCTGGCGGTACCGGAACTACCGCTTTCAGGTTTATCAGCCTCTCTAAGGTCTCTTGTACGGCCTTTAATTTGAAGCTTGCCTTGCAGGGAGATTGAACGAAAGAATCGCGGAGCGGGTGTTGAAATTCTAGGGCATATCCTTCTCGAATTACCTCCAAAGCCCACTGAACTGAGGTAATCTGGACCCAGTCAGGAAAAAACTCCCACAGCCGACCCCCCACGGGCACTAGTCCTACCTGGGCCCTCCTGACTTCATTGTGATTTTCTAATATTCGGTGCAGAGGAGCCCCCCAAACCCCATGTTTGCTCCTCGAAACCCCCGAAACCCCTGACTCCTGTACTGAAAACGTCCTCTTTGAAACTGACTGAACCTCTGAGAGCGGAATCGCCAAAAATCTCTTTGCGGCCCCTTGGCTGGACATTCTGCTTATTTTGTTTCGGCCTGTCCTCCGGCATCTGACCACCCTTGGACTCTCCTAGGTCCTTCACCAACTTGTCCAAGTCTTCTCCAAAGAGCAACTTGCCCCGAAAGGGAAGCTTACTTAATCTGGCTTTGGATGAACCATCTGCTGCCCAATTACGAAGCCACAGATAGTGCCTTGCCGCTACTAACGAGGCCATACTCTTCGCCAAACCACGAATAAGGTCATAATGAATATCGGCTAGATAGGCTTCCCCGGTTTCCAATTTGGCGGCCTCTCTGGTCAACTCCTCTACCTGTTCCCCTTGTAGCCTCTGAGACCACCGCAAACAGGCTCTTGCTACCTATGCACCACAAATAGACGCTCGCATGGATAGCGCATTGATTTCAAAAACCTGTTTCAACAAAGTGTCCAGCTTTCGGTCTTGGGCATCTTTGAGAGCGGTACTACCTTCAACCGGAATGGTTGTCTTCTTGGTAACTGCTGACACCACAGCATCTACCTTTGGGAATTTGAATAAGTCGCGATCCTGATCTTCCAAGGGATAAAGCCGGCCCATCACTCTGGCCCCTTTAAGACCTGCCTCCAGCATATCCCATTCATCCTGTATCATTTC
Source organism: Ichthyophis bannanicus (assembly GCA_033557465.1). NCBI lineage: Eukaryota > Metazoa > Chordata > Amphibia > Gymnophiona > Ichthyophiidae > Ichthyophis > Ichthyophis bannanicus. The sequence continues at coordinate 235,261,339 of CM066042.1, forward strand.
TCTAAATACCCTATCTACCGGAAAAACCCTCTGCGCTTTCCGTACCGCCTGCAGCAACGAGGCATCCTCCTCCAGACCCGCGACCGGCATATTAAGAGCCCTCAGTGTCTCCGTAATGAGCGCGGCAACTCTTCCCGCCTAAAAACTCGAACTACCCAGGCCTGCTCCTCGCGGTCTGTGAGTTCTCCTTCCTTGAGCTCCTTTTCAACCTCTAACTCCGGATCCAAATCCTCGGAGCGAGGAGTCTCGGATGCCACCGAAAGCTCCGGTTGGTCCCGGACGACCTTAGACCTTTTGGCCGGCAGTCCCCCAGCTCCAGAGTCCAAGAGACTGCCTGGCCGCTTACCTGGTAGCGCCCCTTCTGTCGAACCGTCCCCCGACCCTCTTGCGAAGGACTGCTGCAGCAGCAGCAGCATAAACTCTGGAGAAAATATTGCTGCCAAACCACCAGACACAGGCCCCTGAGATGGCGGAGGATCGGGCACAGAGGACGGCCCTGCTACGGGCTCTAGCAGGGTCAAAGTGGGCGAAACGGGTTCCTGCCCAGCTGAAGAGGTCCCTCCTTGACTTCCAGAACTGACCTCCAACTTCTTTTCTAGAGGAGATGCTTCCTGAATGGACTCTTTACAGACCCCTGCCTCTGACACAGAACCCCTCTTTGCTCCGCATACTAAGCAATGTAGCTTTGAAGGCATGTCTTGTAAAGAGCCTTATCCCTATATTCCAAGAAATTAACTAACCGACTGTAGGCTCCAGACTCCTCTATCCCAGGCTTGCCCCTAACAACTCAAACACACTAAGAAAATTTCTTACTTTATTTATTTTTTTTAAACCGCTGCTATCTACCCTAAGGAAGGGATACCCCCATGGCTCCCCACTCTAATTATCACCAAAATGGGTCGCAACGAGGCTTGCTGACTCCATACGGCGCCTAAACAGAAAAAATTGCTAAAGGGTTTTTCCTGCGCGAGCAACACGTGGCTGGGCCCGCCGCCCTCCAAAATCGTGTAGGCGCGCTGAGAGCAGGAAGTGCTCCGAAACACACTGCTGTGCCCTTCTTACCTCTGAGAAGTCTCTCCCCTGGCACCGCATACACTTTGCCTGCGATCTTGTCCCGCTCTCTCTACATGCGCTCAGCCGGACTTGCGGCTTCAGCGTCGTGGAGGAGCGAGGTGCTGGACAAGGAGCTGCTACAGCGATTCCCCTACTCTTCCAACCGACGAATGCTGCTCTTCTCTGCTCCCGCTACTGGCTCCTCACCCAAAGTCGTGGGTTCGGGAGCCGGCGCCTTCCTCCACAATAGCAATGCACTTCCCCGGTGAGAAGCAGGGGAAGGGAGGGCACTATAACATTCCTCATTCGCCCAAAATGAAGATTCCTAGTATCCTCTGAGGATAGTGCTAACTAACCAATTTTAAAGGCGCGCGGATTGATTGGGGAGCAGCAGCCATCTTCGGAGGGAGTGAGCAGGAGCTCCTCCTCACCTCCCTTACCTGCCTATCAGCGGCCCTCTTCAGCAGCATAAAAACCGCCGCTTCTGAGGCGCGCGGATCGATCGGGGAGCAGCAGCCATCTTCGGAGGGAGTGAGCAGGAGCTCCTCCTCACCTCCCTTACCTGCCTATCAGCGGCCCTCTTCAGCAGCATAAAAACCGCCGCTTCTGAGGCGCGCCCACGCCTGAGGGCCCTTTGGCGTGGCCCTTAGGCGTTGGTCCGTGGCATCTGTTGTTGAGGGTTGCACTGATGACATGGACTGGGTTGACGTGCTTCTATTTTATGGTGACTTGCTGTTCCACGTTTCTCTCCTTCTATTATTTGTTTGACTGTCTCTGTCCTCTATTCTGTCCTATCATATGAATGGCGTTCTTTTCCTATTTCCTCGAATGATATTGCATTGTAAACCGCTCTAATGCCTCTGGCCTGAGCGGTATATCAAATCTAAATAAACATAAACATAAACCATTTTAACTAACTAAATCTCTTTAATTGTCCCTGAAGTAAGTCCTGAACCTCTGGGCTCACTACTCCTAGCTGCTTGGAGACTGAGATACTGGAGCAAGGAGGCGGTCCCTCAGTTATTTATACCAGGGTCATCAAAAAAGATGACATACTCAGTCTCCAAGGCTGCTAGAAGAGATACAAGTCCCCAGATGTTCGGGACTAGACTGGAGGGACGATAAGGAACATAGATGCCAAGATTATGTGGGATTCATAACATGAAGCTGCAAGGGGGTAAATGGAAAGGTAATGTCAGGAAATACTTTTTCACTGAAAGGGTTGTGGATGCTTTGAATACCCTCCCCATGGAAGTGGTGGGGGAAAATACAGTGACAGAATTCAAGATGGCATGGGACAGACACAGTGGCTCCCTTTACAGCAACAGGATAAAATCAAAATAAACTTAACTATCTAATTTCTCAACAAATAGGGGTGTCCTACGTGGAACGGTGGGTTCACCCCTAAACAAAGACATGGGGAGGGGTGGCCTGCACAGAGCGGCAGGTGCACCTTCTCTTGCCATCTTACTGGGCAGACTAGATGGACCATACTGATCTTTATCTGCCGTCAATTACTATGTTACTATATAAGCATGCTGAGATCCTAAAGATAATAAAGATTGAGAGGCATCTCATCTTTTTCAGAAGATAAGCAAAAAATATTAAACATCTAAAACTGCTCCCAAAATTAGTGGCTTGAGACTCCTATCCTATCAATAAATAAAAATGAAAAATTGTAGGACCTCTCCTTAAAAGCTTTGGGCTAGTGGAAGAATAGCTCTTTATGGTCTAGCAATATTTGAGGGGAGACAAGAAAAACGTAACAGTTATTCTTTTATATTAAATGAGCGGTACTGTACAGCATCCGCAGATGCCATCGGCAACTAGGTGCCTGTACCGAGCCGAACTTACCTATTCCGCTGCAAGCCTGTTCACCTCCCTCTTTAACCTCCATGTCTGGTGCTGATGTCCTTGGCTGGGGGCGGGGGGGGGGGGCATGGGGGAGAAGAAAGAGGCACACAGCATGCTGGGCCCAGCATGCTTCAGGCAACACAAACGTAGCAAGTTGTGAACAGGCCGCATCTGCTTGCAATCAGCTAAGGGCCGAGGGAGTAAGGGAGGAGGATGCCAGGTTTAACGGGGTCACAAGCATTGCCCAGGCCTCTTTACCAGCCTCCCACGGCCTGGTGAACAAGGTATTTAACAGTCATTGTAAGCTTAGCTTGAAGGCCTCAAAAGGCCTTGCTGTGCTTGAACTTGGATGAAAGATGCTCTTATATTTAAAAACATTTCACTCTAACACCTACTGTTTAATTCTCTGCACTATTCTTAATGGTTAACCATCTTATTCGGGCACGTCCTGGCTTTGCCTCCACATATAAGCAGATTGGGGTTAGGATTGTGCCTGGAGAGACCATATTTTCAGAATAAGTATTTAGCCCGCCTAGACAAAGGATACTTATTTTAGTCAGGGCCAATTGATTTTGAATATAATTGGCTTATGCAAGCATGTCCTGGTTCTGTCTCTGAAGCTAAGCAGGGCCTGTTTCGGTTAGTACTTGGATAGGGGACCATTTGTAATAGCAGAAAACGAAATTTAGGGGTCGATATTCAAAGCGATTAACAGGGTTAGCAGACCTTCTCACGCGTTAATTGTGGTGACTGGGATATTCAGTGGCACTACAATGGCTAGTGCCACAGAAAATCCCTGGGTGCCACCACTAATCTCCCTGATGCAAATGTATTACTAATTAAAAATTTATTTGGATCAGCAAGGAATATTGCAACTTGAACAATTCTCTTGGCCAATATAGAAACATTTGCCTAGCCAATGTAGACAGGATAAGAATTCATCAATTATAATGTAGAAGCTTTGAGCTGCTTCTAAAACCATGGGGGGTGTCTCCCTTGACAGGAAGATGCTGGGAGATTAGGGAGGAGTCCTTCTCCTGGCAAACAAAAATTACCCATTAGAGAGGACAAAAAAACACTTCACCTAGGAGTCCTTCTCCTAGCAAACAAATGGAGACCCATTAATGATGACAAAAGAACACTTCATCTAGCCTTGGAATGTAGACCATGGGGGATGTGTCCCTTGAGCATTCTCAGATGTCTGACCAGCGTCTTGATTGTGTAAGTTTTGAGCTTCTAAAAACAAGGGGGGTGATCAGAAGCCTGCCCGGAAACCAAAGCAAAAAGGTGGATGGGGTGGAGAGAAGCTCATGGGTGAGAGCTGGCTGCAACACATTTGTGCCTATATAAGTACAGAGAAAATCCAGAACAGACAGAGCGTAGATCTGCTTCGCCAGGCATGAAGAATCCCAGACTGTCCCCAGTTTCTCGCTGAGCGCTCCCAGCTGATGTGTAAAGGACTGTATGACAGGTTTGGTGAAGTATTCTTTGTAAATAGCTGCACACTCTCATAACTCTTTCAGTGCTGTAATTAAGTGCATTAGTTATTATTCTAAATGCATTCTAGTTATCTTTTCTTACTCATGTGTAACTAAGAGAATTACTTGTCTTTCTGAATAAGTCTCCTTGCTTTGTTTGTAAATAAACTGCACGTCTTCATTACAAGGTGTTAGCCTTTGATGTAGTAAGACAGCAAGCCAGCTAACATTAGGATTTCAGGAGGTGGCACCCGGGGATGACTGGCTAGCAGCGCTATTCAGCTGCTAGCTGGTTATGCCAGGGCAGCAAACGTTAGGCCTTTTAAAGCCTGGCCTAAATTTTGCAGCCATAGCTAGCCAGGCAGAGACTAAATATTGCCACTGCCTGGTTAGCTGCAGCACTAACCGACTGACCCAGATATTCAATGCCAGTGGATGGATATGTCGCCCAGCATTGAATATCCAGGTTGGATTCCTTTGTTACAGCATTACCAATAAAGCTACAACCTTTATTTCCAACTTAATTGGACTCTGTTCTTCTTTGGGTATTTATCTGGGCAGGGAGGCCATAGTTATGGCTGCCTCATTTTAAAAGTTATCCAAACAAATTTATATTTTATATTTCATTCTATAATGATCTAGTTCCAAAATGTAGCTTTTATTAATGAACATACCTCTTAAAATTTGGTAAAGAAAAACTTTGACATGATCCGAACTGAGTGGCTGAGGAGAGACAACGATCTTGTGGAGGTCACTCTGCATCAATTCTGTAACCACATATCTTCAAGTTATTAGTTAAGGACAACAGAGAACATGAAAATTGCAAAATATTTTTCAAATGTACATAAACACTAAGAAACACTAAAGAATAAAAGATTGACAGTACAGTAGACCAGATGCATAAATAATGCACACATGCTTTTTTTCCTGAGCAAAGAAATTTCCCTGTGCAGATACTGGCAAATTTTCAAGACAAAAATAGGCACTCACTTCCATTTTGAAAATTATTCCAGGGAATTTTTATGGGCATGTACTTGGTGCCTGCCTTTTGTATGCACAAATATCACACATTAATTTTACACGCATGTGTCTGCATTTTATTAGGTAGTACGTGTAAATCCTAAACACTCCTCTCCCAACCTTGTCTCCAGGGACAACTACCAGTCAATCTGTGCAAACTTATATACAGTATATAGTGGAAAGGTGATACTATAAAAGCCTATCTGTAGCCAGAGGCCCAGAAGGAGGAGTTCTTCGCCCCAATCTAGAGTTTTAGCATTGGGAGCCACGTCTTTTACTTCACCTTCCCAGTAAATGTTTGATTAAAGGAAAAAGCTATATCTTAGACTTGTTACAGTTAGAAAAAACTATGAAAGGTTAATGTTGGTATAAACGGATTACAGACCTCCAGGAAGGTTAAGATACATTTTGACTAATAAATTATGTGGGGGATATTCAAAGGCATTTCTGCAGTTTGAAGACCTGCAAACCATGTAAAATGCTGCTCACTGGGATATTCAGCAGCACTAAGCTGGTTAATGTTGTTTTATTTATTTATTTAGACAGTTTTGTATACCTCCTTATCCTTCAATCAAAGCGGTCACAACACAATTGGGGGATACATTTAACACGCGGGGATATGAGACACATACACTAATACTTACAGGGAACATGGGCAATGGAGGGTTAAGTGGCTTGCCCAAGACCACAAGGAGCATCTGTGGGACTAGAAACCCCAGTCTTTCCGGCCCAAGGTTGCTGTCCTCTAGTGGGATTTGAACCTCCGACCTTCCGGCCTGAAGTACCTTGCCCCAACCACTAGGCTACTCCTCCCTCTTGCACAGATTGTTGAATATCCCCAGTCTGTGCCATTAAAGGTCTTGACACTAAGAGCTCAGCATAGGGGCATCCTAGGGGTGGAGCAGGGGTGGTATCATGGGTTAACTGGTCAGTAGCAATTTTCTGTCTCTATCCAGTTAATCTTAACTGGCTAAAATTAGGACAGTTGAAAGTCTGCCTTAACTTTAGCTGCGCTTGCAATCCAGCCAGTGCTGAACATCGCCGCTGATCGGACTGCAAAACTGCAATCCGGTCAATCCGGATATTCATGGACGGTGGCCAGGTATAACCGTGGCACTGAATATCCCGGTTCAGTTTACAGTGGTGATGGCTAGCTGCTGTAACAGCCGTTGCCACTATCCCCCCACTATGTTCTTGGGCTCAGGATTTAGGATTTTTTTTCCTTTTCTCCTGATTGATTTCCTTGATGGTCTCTTCCCCTTGATGCAGACTATAGAGCTTTAAATATACTTTCCTAGATAATTATTTCTGGTGTTTTAAATTTAGTTTGCAATATTGTTCAATTTGTATTTGATTTGGAAAATAACCAAAAAGCCTAATTTTGTATGTAAAATAGCATTTAACCCCCAGATATGCATTTCAAAATTGTTATCTACATTTCTAGGAACCTAACTCAATTAAGTTTCCGTCCAGTTTATAAAGCTTAGAAGCTGACATGGGTTACGTGATGGATTCTGCAATAAACAATCATCAGAAGTCAAAATATTAAGTAGCCAGTAAAAATTGTTAAGCAGACACAAAAAATTAAAATCCTCCTCGCACAGTAAGATCATGCACATACAGCTTTGTCTGCTATCTTAAATTAGAATGTGATGTAAGGAAGGTCATTTTAGAAGGGAGAGCCAGCATTTTCCAGTGTAAATAGGCATCCACAATGCTGTGCACACCTTGCAGCGCTATACAAATGATCAGTAATAGCAATACGCATCTACATAGCAATTTTAGAAAAGCTACTATTTCATAGGCACATCTGCAGCACACAGATCTCAAGGGAGCATGTTTTGGGCATGGTATGGACAGACTTCAAAAATATAGGTGTACTTCTCATTTCACAAGGGGAATACATGTAGGGCCCGATATTCAGCAGCAGCAGCAGAGGCTAGATGTCGCTGCTGAACCAAAGACCTCGATATTCAATACTGGGGCCATAACCGGCCACTGGCATTGACTATCTGGGTCAGCCAGAAAGGAGAGAAACTAATTGGGCAGTGGCGATATTGAGCTGCTGCCTGGTTAGCTTCTGCAGTGAAAGCGAAGCCATCCTGGTCTATTGGTTCTCAAGCCAATGCTCTAACCCAGCGATGGCGAACCTATGGCACGCGAAGGCCTTGCAGCTGGCACGCGGGAAGGTCCGCAAAAAAAGAAAAAGCTGTCTCTGACTGCTGCCGCGGACGCGGCAAGGGCAGAATGCAGCGTCCCGCGGGGCCCCCTCCGCCCGCTAAGCCCCACTGCAAGAGCTTTCAGATTCGCGAGGGAGAGCGTCTCCCTCGCGTCTCTGTTAAGCCCGCAGGGGCTAATGGGAAATTTCCCATCAGCCCCTTTAGACGCGAGGGACTGATGGGAAATTTCCCATTAGCCCCTGCGGGCTTAACAGAGACGCGAGGGAGATGCTCTCCCTCGCGAATCTGAAAGCCCTTGCAGAGGGGCTTAGCGGGCGGAGGGGGCCCCGCGGGACATTGCAATCTGCCGCGGCAGCAGCCAGAGCCTGCTTTTTTTAAAAAAAATTTGCCAGAGGGGGGGGGGGGGGGTTAGGACTGCTAATGGGCAGGGGGGGGGTTAGGACTGCTAATGGGCAGGGGGGGGGTTAGGACTGCTAATGGGCAGGGAGGGAGGGAGGGGGGGTTAGGACTGCTAATGGGCAGGGAGGGAGGGGGGGGGGGTTAGGACTGCTAATGGGCAGGGGGGGAGGGAGGGGGGGTTAGGACTGCTAATGGGCAGGGAGGGGGGGGGGTTAGGACTGCTAATGGGCAGGGAGGGAGGGGGGTTAGGACTGCTAATGGGCAGGGGGGGTTAGGACTGCTAATGGGCAGGGGGGGAGGCAGGGAGGGGGGGGTTAGGACTGCTAATGGGCAGGGAGGGAGGAAGGGAGGGGGGGGGTTAGGACTGCTAATGGGCAGGGAGGGGGGTTAGGACTGCTAATGGGCAGGGAGGGAGGGGGGGTTAGGACTGCTAATGGGCAGGGGGGGGTTAGGACTGCTAATGGGCAGGGGGGGGTTAGGACTGCTAATGGGCAGGGAGGGAGGCAGGGAGGGGGGGTTAGGACTGCTAATGGGCAGGGAGGGAGGCAGGGAGGGGGGGGTTAGGACTGCTAATGGGCAGGGGGGGTTAGGACTGCTAATGGGCAGGGAGGGAGGCAGGGAGGGGGGGTTAGGACTGCTAATGGGCAGGGAGGGGGGGGTTAGGACTGCTAATGGGCAGGGGGGGGTAGGACTGCTAATGGGCTGGGGGGGTAGGACTGCTAATGGGCTGTGGGCTGATGGGGGCTGTCTGGAAATGGGGTGATGGGGTTAGGACTGGTAATGGGTTATAGGGGGGGCTTAAACTGAAAATGGGGTGATGGGGGTTTAGGACTGGAAGTGGGTTGATGGGGGGGGGCTAGGACTGGTATTGGGTTGGGGGGTTGCTAGGACTGGAAATGGGCTGATGGGGGGCTAGGACTGGAAATGGGCTGATGCAGGGACTAGAAGGGAATGGATGCTGGGTGAGGCTGGAACTAGAAGGGAGCTGATGTTGGGGGAGGATTAGAATGGGATGGGGCTGGGAGAGTAAAATGTAGAGGGGAAAAATATTTTGTGTGGGAGGGATAAAAAATCTACAATTGGCCGGGTATTGGGAGAGTAAGTGGGGATTGAGGATGGAGGGGTAAAATTTGAGTGGATGAAATAGGAATGAGGAAAGAGCAAAAGGAGAAAGATTAGTATGTTAAAGCGGATGTAGAGAGAGAGAATGGAAAAAAAAACTAGAAGAGAGAAGAAAGGACAAATGGACAGCAGATGATGGAGAGTTAGCAGAAAACATGAAGAAACCAGAAGAAAGTGGCTGGAGCAATTGCAACTGTGTAACTGAGCTGAGGTATTCTGTTTATGTAATTCCTTTTTGACATTGCCACTTGTTCTCTTTCCCCAGTAGGTCATGTATTGTTATTGTCTGAAATGTATTGGTTTAATATTTGCAGTGTTGCCTTTTGATAGGTATGGTGTGGTGCTTTGTGAGTCCTGGTAGTGCTGTTAGGATACGGCGGGTTTGCTATTGGTTCTAAATGGGCAGTGTTTGTAGTAGTTCCTAATGTGCCTAGCGGTTGGCACTGGATTATAGTAATGTAGAAATCTTTTAGTCTGTCTTTATCCATACACTCATTAAGAGACATGTTTACTAAAAGTTAGTGTATGTTAGCATTATGCAAATATTTATGCAAATTGACATGCTGGCACTTTGAGGAAATTCTTTGGTTTTGTGCGGCAGTTTGGGCACTCGGGCTCAAAAAGGTTAGCCATCACTGCTCTAACCACTAGGCTACGCCTTCACTAATTATAATGTGTCGTTTTATAAAATCCGGCATGTACACGTGTAGGTGGCAAAACTGGCACTTACATGTGTGAATACTGCCGCTTATACATATATAACACCCTGAGTGTTCATGCTATATGTGACAGCAAATACATACACACTCTTACATGTCCTTTTAAATATTTCATAAAAGGCTGCACACCTTGTGTGCTAAAAGGTTGATGAAGGCTCAGTCTGAAAAAGGTGAATTGGTTTGACTCCGAGGGCTAGATGTAAATTTTCTAAGAGTGGTCAATTAGGTATGAAACTACTAATCTGGCTTGTGCAGATATCCTGTGATGACTGCCAGAACATTTGGTGAATGATTACTGGGTCAATGAGAAGTTGACTACAGAGGACCTTGTACTCTTAATGGACCATACGGAGACTGAACCAGAGGTACTTGCTGGGATGAAGATGGATCTGAGTATGCCTGAGATCCAGAGTGCGTAGCCACAGTCTATTCTTCAAGCAGAAGAAAAATTGAAGGAATGGTATTTATTCTGAACTTCTTGAAGAGGAAAGTTAGAGGCCTATGTGGATGTACGAGACGGCATAAGCCCTCTCTTCCTAGGGATCAGGAATCATCTAAAGTAAGCCCATGATTCTTATCTAGAGAGAAGCTAGCCCATCACATAGAACTGTATGAGGATATTAGCTTCTTTCTGAAGCAGGTAGACAGCTGAGATCTCAATCAAGGCCAAAGTTATCAGCAAAGTAAGGAATCTTAGGCAGCATTTCTTCCTGAAAAAACAAATATACATACACATGACATATACAACTCAGGAATCCATGATAAATTGCTGTCTTTGCTGAAGATAAAACTGAAACCTACTTCCAGCCTCTCCAGGATGTGGGCAAGGTGCATAAGTTGCAAATGCACTGATTGATTAACTTTGCAGTTTTCTGGGTCATGTGCATCTTTGTAAATGGAACAAACATTTCAGCCACCATACTGTAGCTTTCTCCAGGTGATGTAAAACCCTCTCGCACCGAGGAAGTTTCTCCAGGGCCATGTGCCCATGAAGGAAGGGTTAGGACAGCCATTATAGTTGGTGATTCGATCATTAGGCATGTAGATAGCTGGGTGGCTGGTGGACGTGAGGATCGCCTGGTAACATGCCTGCCTGGTGTGAAGGTAGCGGACCTCACGCGCCACCTAGATAAGGTCTTAGATAGTGCTGGGGAGGAGTCTGCTGTCTTGGTACAGGTCGGTACCAATGACATAGGAAAATGTGGTAGGGAGGTTCTGGAGGCTAAATTTAGGCTTTTAGGTAGGAAGTTGAAATCCAGAACTACCAGGGTAGCATTCTCCAAAATGCTTCCAGTTCCACGTGCAAGACCCAAAAGGCAGGCAGAGCTCCAGAGTCTCAATGCGTGGATGAGACAATGGTGCAGAGATGAGGGTTTTGGATTTGTTAGGAACTGGGGAACATTCTGGGGAAAGGAGAGGCTCTTCCGAAGGGATGGGCTTCACCTTAACCGGGATGGAACCAGGCTGCTGGCATTAAACTTTAAAAAGGAGATAGAGCAGCTTTTAAACTAGATAATAGGGGAAAGCCGACAGTCGCCCAAGAGCGGATGGTTTTGAAGAATGTATCCTTGAAGGACACTACCAAAAGCAGAGAGGTTCCAAAAAAGAGTAAAATAGCCCAAATGCCCTTGGGTATGGAGCAGACAGAGCTTAAAGATCCCAAATTACCCTTGTCTACCAACAGCCAAACTAATATGAATAAAATGCAGTCTCTAAAATGCTTGTATGCAAATGCTAGAAGTCTAAAAAATAAGATGGGAGAGTTAGAATATATAGCACTAAATGAGAGGTTAGATATGATTGGAATATCAGAGACATGGTGGAAGGAGGACAACCAGTGGGGCACTGTGATACCTGGATACAAACTATACCGTAATGATAGAGCTGATCAAATTGGTGGAGGAGTTGCGCTCTATGTTAGAGAGGGCATTGAGTCAGAAAGGATTAAAGTTTTGCAGGAAACAAAATTTGCTGTAGAATTTCTATGGATTGAAATTCCATGTAAAAAGGGGAAGGCGATGGCAGTGGGGGTGTACTATCGACCGCCTGGCCAGAATGAACAAATGGATGATGAAATGCTCAAAGAAATCAAGGAAGCTAACAAAAGTTATAGCGCAGTAATAATAATGGGTGATTTCAATTACCCCGGTATCGACTGGGTCAGCGTCACGGCAGGACATGCTAGGGAGATAAAGTTCCTAGATGAAATAAATGACTGCTTCTTGGAGCAGCTGGTTCATGAACCGACCAGAGGGGAAGCCATATTAGAACTAGTCCTTAGTGGAACACCAGATCTAGTGCAAGAGATAAGGTTGTTGGGGCCACTTGGCAATATTTATTTTTTATTTATTTATTTACATTCTCAATAGTGATCATAGCATGATCACCTTTGATTTAATTAGTGGAGGAGGGATAGTGAGGAAATCCACAGTACCACCTTTTAACTTTCGAAAGGGAGACTATGATAAAATGAGGAAAATAGTTCAGAAAAGACTAAAAGGAGCAGTTGCAAAGGTTAAAGACTTACATCAAGCTTGGGTGTTGTTGAAAAATACTATCTTGGAAGCCGAGACCAGCTGTATTCCATGCTTTAAGAAAAGTGGAAGGAAGTCCAAAGAATTGCCAGCATGGTTTAAAGGGGAAGTCAGAGAGGCTGCTGTTGCCAAAAAAGCATCTTTCAGGAAATGGAAAAAAGAGCCAAACAACGAAACCTGGAAACAGCACAAGCACTGGCAACTCAAATGCAAGGCATTGATAAAGCAGACAAAAGGAAAATTTGAGAAGAAGCTTGCTGCGGAAGAAAAAACGCGAAATAAAGATTTTTTTCAAGTACATTCGTAGCAAAAAACCTGTGAGAGAGTCTGTTGGTCCATTAGATGATAGAGGAGTTAAAGGGGCACTAAGAGGCGACAAGGCAATAGCGGAGAGACTGAATGAATTCTTTGCTTCGGTCTTTACTGAGGAAGATGTAGGGATGTTACCCATGACTTAAGTGGTATTTAAAGGTGCGGAAGAATTGAAGGAAATATCGATACATTGGGAAGATGTATTACAACTATTAGATAAACTGAAGAGTAGCAAATCACCTGGGCCGGATGGTATACATCCAAGGGTGTTGAAAGAACTGAAATATGAGATTGCAGACCTGCTATTAGTAATCTGTGAACTATCATTAAAATCATCTGTAATACCTGAAGAATGGAGGATGGCCAATGTAACGCCAATTTTTAAAAAGGGTTCCAGGGGTGATCTGGGAAACTACAGACCGGTGAGCCTCACGTCAGTACTGGAAAAAATGGTAGAAACCATCATAAAGAATAAAATTACTCAGCATGTAGATAGTCATGGCCTAATGGGAGACAGCCAACATGGTTTTAGACAAGGAAGATCGTGTCTTACTAATCTATTTTGTTTTTTTGAAAGTGTGAATAAACAGGTGGACAAAGTTGAGTCGGTTGATATAGTGTATCTGGACTTTCAGAAAGCCTTTGACAAGGTCCCTCATCAGAGACTTTTGGCAAAACTAAAGAGTTATGGGATAGGAGGCAGTGTACTACTGTGGATCAAGAACTGGTTAAAAGATAGAAAGCAGAGGGTTGGGCTAAAAGGCCAATTTTCCCCATGGAGAAAAGTGAATAGTGGTGTACCCCAGGGATCTGTGCTGGGTCCGCTGCTTTTTGACATATTCATAAATGACCTGGAAAGTGGAATAACGAGTGAGATTATCAAATTTGCAGATGACACAAAACTATTTAAAGTTGTTAAAACCCAAGAGGATTGTGGAAAATTGCAAAAGGATCTTGATAAATTGGAAGACTGGGCATCAAAATGGCAGATGAAATTTAATGGACAAGTGCAAAGTTATGCACCTAGGGAAGAACAACCCAAACTATGGTTATACGATGCAAGGTTCCACATTAGGAACCACCACTCAGGAAAAAGATTTAGGCCTCATTGTGGATAGCATGTTAAAACCCTCGGCCCAGTGTGCAGCGGCAGCCAAGAGAGCTAATAGAATGCTAGGTATCATAAGGAAAGGAATGGAAAATAAAACAAAAGATATTATAATGCCTCTATATCGTTCCATGGTGAGACAGCACCTTGAATATTGTGTGCAATTCTGGTCGCTGTATCTTAAAAAGGATATAGCGTTATTAGAAAAGGTTCAGAGAAGAGCCACCAAAATGGTAAAGGGGATGGAAGGATACCCCTATGAAGAAAGGCTAAAAAGGTTAGGGCTCTTTAACCTGGAAAAGAGACGGCTGAGGGGAGATATGATAGACGTCTATAAATTAATGAATGGAGTGGAATGGGTAAACGTAGATCGATTGTTTACATTATCAGAATACAGAAAGACTAGGGGACATGCAATGAAGCTACAGGGTAAACTATTTAAAACTAATATAAGAAAAATTTTCTTCACTCAACGTGTAATCAAACTCTGGAATTTGTTACCGGAGGATGTAGTAAAGACTGTTAGTGTAGCTGGGTTTAAAAAAGGTTTGGACAAGTTCCTGGAGGAAAGGTCCATAAACCATTATTAAGAAGGGACCCAGGATATCAATGCTTGACCCAGTACAAGCATTACGGAACCTGTGTCTTTTGGGGAAACTGCTAGGTATGTATGACCTAGATTGGCCACTGTTGGAAACAGGATATTGGGCTTGATGGACCTTGGTCTGACCCAGTATGGCATATCTTATGTTCTTATGTTTCTTCAGGGTGTACTGGTTGAGCAGTGGATGTCTGTTCTTTTATATAGTAGTCCTTAAACCAGATTGGTTGGATTGAGGCGGAAAGCGTAGTTACTCACCTGTAACAGGTGTTCTCCAGGAGCAGCAGGAATCAGTCCTCACATATGGGTGACGTCGGCGTCGACAGAAAGAAAGCCTTTAGGAATGCAGCGTGCATGCACGGTCCCCTTCCCGCCCAAGGGTGCCATCTTGCTCAGTCTGATGACATAGCTAAAAGACAGGAAAAGAACAAAATAAATTTTATGACTGCAACTCCAAGGGGAGGAAGGAGGGTTGTGAGGACTGATTCCTGCTGCTCCTGGAGAACACCTGTTATAGGTGAGTAACTACGCTTTCTCCAGGACTAAGCAGGAAGTCAGTCCTCACATATGGGACTCCCCAGCTTAAGGCTACCGGGGACCCAAAGCTGAAAAAATGAGCTCCCTCCAGAGCCTCAGCATGTGTGAAAAGAATCTTCTCTGAGAATGCCCCCGAACGGTAGCCCAACACCAGGGCCAGAGGGTAGGAGTTGCCTATACCTCAAAGAGATTACGGAGTACCGCCTGTCCGAAATCACTGTCCCTGGCTTGAAGACCAAGTAGCGGCCCGGCAGATGTCTGCCAACTGAACAGAGTGGAGATGAGCCACTGACGCAGCCTTTGCCCTGACACGGTGAGCCGTGACTCGACCCTGCAACGAAAGGCCGGCTGCCCTGTACGCCCAGGCGATACAGTCTGCTACCCAAATGGACAGGGTATGCTTGGAGACAGGTAACCCCAAGTTATTAGGGTCAAAAGAGACGAAGAGCTGAACAGCCCTTCGGTGCCTCTGCGTACGATCAAGGTAGAAGGACAACGCCCTCCTACAGTCCAGGGTATGCCAGACCATCTCAGCCCGGCCGGCATGCGGCCTGGGAAAGAAAGTTGGAAGAACCACCTCCTGATTTAAGTGGAAGGAGGAGACAACCTTTGGAAGGAACTTAGGGCGAGTCCGTAAGACTACTCTGTTCCTATAGAACCTAGTGTATGGTGCTTCTGACACCAGGGCTTGAAGCTCACTTACTCGCCTTGCTGAGGTAAGAGCTACCAAAAACAACGCTTTCCAGGAAAGAAAGCGCAAAGGACAAGTAGCCATAGGCTCAAAAGGTGGGCAAGTAAGTTGTTGAAAGACCACATTCAAATCCCACTCAGGGGCAGGTGGACGAACTGGAGGCTTAAGCAAAAGCAGGCCTCTGAGGAAGCGAGCTACCAAAGGGTGGCTTGAGAGAGACTGACCCTCCACCGTTGAGTGGTGCGCTGAGAGAGCACTGAGGTGGACCCTAACAGAGTTGGATTTAAGGCCTAGATTGGACAGGTGCAGCAAATACTGCAGCACCACTGGTACCAGGCATGAGAAAGTATCCTCCTTGTGCTGGGCACACCAGGTGGAGAACTTACGCCACTTAAGAGCATATGACTTCCGAGTGGACTGCCTCCTAGAGGCCAAGACCACATCCTCCATTTCCCTAGGCAGCAGTAAGGGTGCTAGAACTACCCTTTCAGCAGCCAGGCCATCAGATTGAAGGACTGGAGATTGGGGTGTAAGAGAGATCCCTGCTCCTGAGACAGGAGATTGGGTTGCATCCCCAGAAGAAGAGGAGCGTCCACCGCTAGCTGTAAAAGAAGTGGGAACCACGGTTGCCTTGGCCATCTGGGGGCCACCAGGATCACCGAGGCCTTGTCCCGGATCACTTTGAACAGTGTTTTGGGCACTAGAGGCGTGGGAGGAAACGCATATAGGAGGGCCTGTAGACCATGGTATGAGAAATGCATCCGCTGCTACCCTGAGAGGATGTGGTTGTCTGGAGCAGAACCTGGGCAGTTGACGGTTCAGTGGAATGGCAAACAGATCCATGGTAGGAAGACCCCATCTTAGGAAGATTTGTTGAACTATCAGAGGATTCAACTGCCATTCGTGTGGCTGTAGGATCCTGCTCAACTTGTCTGCTAGGTAATTCTCCTGTCCAGGGAGATAGACCGCCTTGAGAAGTATGCCATGCTTGACTGCCCAGGAGCACAGGTCCTGTGCTTCCTGACGAAGAGGTCGGGAACCTGTGCCCCCTTGCTTGTTCACATAGAACATAGCAACTTGATTGTCCGTCTGAACTAAGACAGACTGCTGAGAGAGGACACAAGAGTAAGTCCGCAGGACTAAGTGGATTGCTCTGAGCTCTAGGAAATTGATTTGCTTTGTGGCCTCCCAAGGAGACCACAGGCCTTGAGTGCATGCTCCTGGCAATGCGCACCCCAACCTTGAAGAGCAATATCGGTTGTCAGCACTTGAGAGTGTGGAGGGGCTTGAAAAGGCACCCCTTGCAGTAGATTCGGAAGATGAAGCCACCACTGCAGCGAATCTGCCAGTAGATTGGACACCCTCACTTTGTCTGTCAGGTTGCCTGTGGCCTGCAGCCACTGAGTCCTTAGGCTCCACTGAGCGGGCCTCATGTGCAGACAGGCATTTGGAGTTACACAGACCGTGGATGCCATGTGGCCTAAGAGCCTTAGGAATTGCCTGGTGGAGACTAGAGAATTGCTGTGGAACTGCCTGGCCAGATCCATCAATCTGTTGGCCCTGTCCATGGGTAAAAAGGCCTTCGCTTGAAGGGTGTCTAGTCTTGCTCCTATGAACTCCACGTTTTGTGAGGGGCGCAAAGCGGACTTTGCGAAGTTAAATCCCAGATGCTGGAGAAGAGACACAGTATGGAGGGTGGCTTGATTGGTCTCCTGTGGAGACTGACCCCTGATGAGCCAGTCATCCAGGTATGGAAAGACAAAGAGTCCTTGAACTCTGAGATAGGCCGCCACCACCGCCAGGCACTTAATGAAAACCCTGGGGGTGGAGGTTAGGCCAAAAGGGAGTACCCTGTACTGGTAATGGTTTCCTCCCACTACAAATCGGAGATATTGTCTGTGGTCTGCATGAATAAGGATATGAGTATACGCATCCTTTAGGTCTAAGGAGCATAGCCAAGCTCCCTGCTGGAGGTAGGGCAGCAGGATTCCAAGGGTAAGCATCTTGAACTTTTCCCTCTCCAGGAACTTGAGATTGCGCAAGTCTAGGATGGGCCGGAGGCCCCCTGTCCTTTTTGGTACCAGAAAGTACCTGGAACAGAGGCCTTGACCTCTTAGGTGGTGGGGCACCGGTTCCACTGCCTGCTCCTTTAGAAGACCTGCCAACTCCTGCAGGAGTAAGTCCCTGTGCAGAGGAAGTCTTGGAGGCTCCCCTGGAAAGTAGGAGGGAGGTACCTGGTGGAAGTGGAGGAGATAGCCTCTCTGGACTATGCTTAGCAACCAGGTATCCCTTGTTATGGCTGACCACCTGTGGGCATACAGGGTCAGCCGGCCTCCTGTGCTGAGAGGGGCCAGCTGAGGAGGAGAGGCTATGCCACTGGAGTCAAAACCCCGTTCCCTGCTGAGCAGGAGCCGGAGCTGGTGGCTTGAGGGCTTTTCTGCCTACGGGGTCCATGTCCCTGCCCCTTGGCCTGCTGACCCTGTTGGGGAGCTACAAAGGCCTGAAAGTGTGGGTATGATTTGTAGGCAGATGACTTCCTCGGGTAAAAGGTCTTTTTTCCTGAGCCCTTCTTCTTCTGAGGAGGGGCAGAGGTTTTCCTGGACAGCCTAGTCCGGGTGAAAGTCTCGGACTCGAGTTCTGCAGCCTTCTCAGCCATGGGCTTGCCAAAGAGGTTTTAACCTCGGCAGGGGACATCGACCAATTTGTCCTGTACCCATGGCTCGAGGTCCGATGACTGTAGCCAGGCCTGATGGCGTGCACCGATGCCGGCCGTGGCTACTCGGGCCGAAGCCCTGAAGCCATCATAGGCTGCTCGAGAGATAAACTTCAAGCACTCCCGGATCCCCAATGACAGGGCCTTGAACCTCTGCAAAGGTTCCTCGGAGAGACCAGCAGAGAACCCGGAAATCTCCTTTGCCAGGTCTCGAAGGTACATGTCCATGAACAGCTGGTACGTCTGGACACGGCAAGCAAGCATTGAGCCCTGGAAGCACTTTCTACCGAGGGCATCCAGGTTCTGGGCCTCCCAACCGGGAGGCACCGAGGAGTGCATCTTCTGACTCTTCAGACGATGCATGGCCGATTCCACAACCATGGAGTGGTGCGGTAGCTGTGCCTTTTGGAACCTGGGGCTCTTGCGGACTTGATAGATGGAATCGACTCGCTTGCTCAGAACCGGCGTCAAGGCCGGCGCCTCCCACATGCGGGAGAGCAACCGTTCCAGCATCAGAGGAACCGGTACAGTAAAGGCCTCCTTGGGGGGGAGAGTCATACTGCAGGGCCTCGAGCTCCTCGGCTTGAGGCTCCTCCTCGGGATCTGCAGAGAAGGCCAAGGCCTTGGCCATGTCCCGCACAAAGTCTGAGAACCGGGTGTCTTCCGGGGCGGACCGTCTCCGAGGCTCGGACTCAGGTGAGTCCGAAGGGACACACCGGGTCCGAAATGTGTCCGGGGACTCCTCATCATCCGTTTCCCAGCCCGACCCCTCGGAAGAGGAATCGAGCAGCTCCGGTCAGGCAGGCACCGATGCCATCCGCCCAGACGCCAAGGATACTGGCGTCGACGACCTCGGTCCCGAACGGGAGGCCGAGGGAGACCTTGGCCGAGGATTCACTCGAGAGCGCATGGACTCTAGGATCGGCTCGGCCTCCGGGGTCGACTTGGACGTCGCTGTCCCGGTGGCCGGGGCAGATGCACCGATGAGACCGGCGATCAGTGCCCGCTGCTGCTCCATGAAGGCAGCCAAGCTGCTCTCCAAGGCCGTCAACCCGAGTCCGAGCTCAGGAGACTCAGCAGCCCCCGAATCGGGCCCGACGTCGGCTCCCCCGGAGGAGAGTCCACAAGGACTACAGTACTCACATGACCTGGGGACTCCGTCTCAACATGAGGTTGTTTAGCAGGCCTCTCCGACTCCGAAGACCCGGGACGGCGCTCGGGGCTATGCGACATGGCCCTGGAGGAACCAAGTGCGTCCACTGACGCCGCCCTCGCGGGTTTCTTCTTCCTGCGATGCTCCTGCGAGGGAGACCCCCTCTCAGAGGAACCCCGACGATGCTGGGGATCGGAGTCCCGAGACGTCGAGGCCTCTGACGAAGTCCGGGCCCGTCCGGACGCGGAGTCAGAGAAGATTCTTTCTTTTTGGTGCTGCCGGCTCCTCAACGCTTTCAAAGACATTTTCCCACACA
Source organism: Ichthyophis bannanicus (assembly GCA_033557465.1). Lineage (NCBI taxonomy): Eukaryota > Metazoa > Chordata > Amphibia > Gymnophiona > Ichthyophiidae > Ichthyophis > Ichthyophis bannanicus. The sequence goes on from CM066042.1 coordinate 235,281,129, forward strand.
AGCCACGGATCATCAGGTCATGATCGGGCCCGAGGCAACGGAGGCAGCAGTCATGTTTGTCGGTGAGAGACATAAGTTTCTTACACCGATCACACTTTTTAAACCTGCTGGCAGCCACCGGGGGAAAAAGGGCCCCTGCGAGGTCAAACGACAGGGCTGCCAGTGAAAAATAGAAAAAAAAGGCGCGTACGCTAGTCACTAAGGACAAAAGCGAAAAATGAAGTCTGGGCTCGATACCGGTGTACCGGGCCCAGGCGGGAAAGGGAAACCGGCGTCGAACCGAAGAAAACATGGGTTCAAGCCGAAAAATCAACTTTTTCCTCGGGTGAAAACAAAACACGTCCGTCAGGCTCCGCGGGAAAAAAAAGACTGAGCAAGATGGCACCCTTGGGCGGGAAGGGAATCGCGCATGCACGCTGCATTCCCAAAGGCTTTCTTTTGAAAGCTGGGGAAATGCTCCGCATGGGGGCTCCGTCGGTGCTGATGTCACCCATATGTGAGGACTGACTTCCTGCTTGGTCCTGGAGAAAATCTGAATAAGAATTTTGGAGGGAAAGTCCACTAGAGAAAGGCTGGATTCCTCTTTTCCCATAGATAAGGTTCTCTGGTGAATTTAAACATGCTCTCCCCGTAGAGTGTTGTGCAGCAACATCTGTAACAAAGACCGTCGAAAGATATTGTGTACAAAGAGAAGAGGTTCACACTTATTTGCTGTAGACCAATGGCTGTGAAGCAAGACTGTGTCAGTGGACACAAGCTAGGTGGCTTTCCCTCTTTGCAGAGTTGTGCAATAGCAAGATTCCTTTGGTGCACATTGTTGCCCAAGTGATGTTGGAGCAAAGGGCCATTGTCAGGGGGCCTGTTTTAGAAATGATTTTTTTTGTTTTGTTTTTGCAGCCAAAATAACATCAGCAGAGAAGTGAATAGTGAATCCAGTTATGGAGCTGGTTATTATATATAGACACGATGCTCTTCTTTGTGAAATGGAAATGGCACCTTCTTCACCTTCTGCTGAAAGGATCTCAGGTTTGAAGTTCTGTCTCCTTCTGGATAGGATTCATGCTGAAAGGAAGCAAAGGCTAGAACGATCTGTGCAATCTCATCATGTGAAGAGGATCATGGTGATGAATATGCTCATTAAGACTGAATGAGAATTAAGAATAGTGTGACTCTTGGATCTTAAGAAGAGTGGCTGTCTCTATTTATTGCAGTTATGACTGTAGATCAAGGTGGCACTGCATTAAGGGCATTTAAAAAACTAAATTGCGAAATACACACAGTAAAATAAAAACATCCAAGGAAAACGCAGAGATATGACATTAGAATTTCAAGGAAATAAAGTCAACACTAAAATCCGTTAAGCATAACCTGGGTCAAGCCTACATAATTGTGAGGAGAGCAAGCAGAATTTAGAAAGAAAAAACAAGGCAATTAACATAGAAACATAGAAAAATGACTACAGAAAAAGACCACATGGCCCATCTAGTCTGTCCTTCCATATCAACTACTATAACAGTCCCCTTTTTTCCTTTAGAGATCCTCTGTGTTTGTCCCATGCTTTTTTGAATTCAGATACTGTTCTCATCTCTATCACCTCCACTGGGAGACTATTCCACGGATCCACCACTCTTTCTGTAAAGAAATATTTCCACATATCACTCCTGAATCTATCCCCTTTCACCCTCATCCCATGTCCCCTCATAGCAGAACTTGCTTTCAATTGAAAGAGGCTCTCCCCCTGTGCATTTATGCCATGGAGGTATTTAAACTTCTCAATCATATCACCTCTATTCCGCCTTTCCTCTAAGGCGTACATATTAAGATCCTTAAGTCTGTCCTCATATGCTTTATAATGAAGACCACTAACCATTTTAGTAGCCACCCTCTGGACTCACTCCATCCTGTTTATATCCTTTTGAAGGTGCAGTCTCCAGAATTGCACACAATACTCCAAATGAGGTCACTCCAAAGACTTATACAGAGGCATTATCACCTCCTTTTATCTGTTAGCCATTCCTCTCCCTATGCACCTAAGCATCCATTCTAGCTTTTGCTGTTGCCTTTTCTATCTGTTTAGCTACTTTAAGATCATCAGACACAACACACCGAGGTTCCGCTCTTCTTTAGTGGGCAAAAGTACTTCACTCCCTATACTATATTGCTCCCTTGGATTGCTGCAGTCCAAATGCATGTCCTTGCATTTTTTAACATTAAATTTCAGCTGCCAAATTCTAGACCATTCTTCAAGCTTAACTAGATCTCTTCTCATGTTATCTACACCTTCCTGGGTGTCTACTCTATTGCAGATTTTTGATATCATCCGCAAAGAGGCAAACCTTACCCGACAGCCCTTCCGCTTTATCACTAAGAAAGATGTTAAAAATAATCGGACCGGACGTCACCGTCCTGAATGGCTGGGTGATCGCGGGCTCCGGTCTAAGCCCCATCAAAAACGCTAAATAAAGCCTCCCGGAGTGACAAGAGGAGAGGTGAGCAAGTGCATTGGGGAAGCAGGCTGGCTGGAGACATAAGGGGATGAGAATGAGGAAAAATGTGGCGGATTTAAAGGAGTTTGTGTATCAAGGAGCAATAGGGGTGAAGTGTGAAGGAAAGAAAATGGTGGTGGTGGTGGTGGCGGCGGGAGCGGAGAGCATGGAATGCATGATGAAAAACAACAGCAGCCAGAAGACAGGAGCAGAGGAGGGAAGCGATCTCCAAATCCAGCAGATCTCTAAAAATGAGTTGAAGAGCTGGTTTGCAGAATTAAAGTCGGAGATATTGACTGTGAAGATTGAAGTGGAGAGTATGCTAGGTGAGATAAAGGAGGAGCTCAGTGACTTGGTGCAGCGAGTGGAAGAACAAGAGCGAAATGCATTGCAAATTCAAGGCAAACAAGGGAAGATGGAGAGTAAGCTTAAAGGTCTGTGGAAGTGGAGGGAGCCAGGGGCGGCCCAAGGGGGGTGCGGGGCCATGTGTGGAGACTCGGTGCGGGGCCTCATTTGCATAAATATTTGCATAATGTTACCATATACTAACTTTTAGTAAACATGCCTCTTAATGAGTGTATGAATAAAGAAAGACTAAAAGATTTCTACATTACTATAATCCAGTGCCAACCGCCAAACACATTAGGAACTACTACAAACACTGCCCATTTAGAACCCATAGCAAACCCGCCGTATCCTAACAGCACTACCAGGACTCACAAAGCACCATACCCTACCTATCAAAAGGAAACATGCAAATATTAAACCAATATATTTCAGAGAATACCAATACATGACCTACTGGGGCAAGAGAACAAGTGGCAATGTCAAATAGGAATTATATAAACAGAATACCTCAGCTCAGTTACACATGAACAGAACATAAACCATCACCAAACAAGGAATCACAATTTAGAAACAGGACGACAATAATTAAACTGGGAATCCCAAAAGCCAAACTTGGAATGTACAACACTGTAGAAATAAAACTATACATTAATTTGCTCTTGTACTAAACAAAGCGCAGACGTTAATGATGCACATTTACCAGAGCTGACATATTCCAATTAATAAATTCAAAATAAAGAGATATTTTTCTACCTTTTGTGCATTTTTTTTCAGTTGCAATTGCCCCAGCCACTTTCTTCTGGTTTCTTCGTGTCTTCTGCTAACTCTCCATCGTCTGCTGTCCATTTGTCCTTTCTTCTCTCCTAGTTTTTTTTCCATTCTCTCTCTACATCTGCTTTAACATACTAATCTTTCTCCTTTTGCTCTTTCCTCATTCCTATTTCATCCACTCAAATTTTACCCCTCCATCCTCAATCTCCACTTACTCTCCCAATACCCGGCCAATTGTAGATTTTTCATCCCTCCCACACAAAATATTTTTCCCCTCTCCATTTTACTCTCCCAGCCCCATCCCATTCTAATCCTCCCCCAACATCAGCTCCCTTCTAGTTCCAGCCTCACCCAGCATCCATTCCATTCTAGTCCCTGCATCAGCCCATTTCCAGTCCTAGCAACCCCCCAACCCAATATCAGTCCTAGCCCCCCATCACCCCATTTTCAGTTTAAGCCCCCCCCCCCATAACCCATTACCAGTCCTAACCCCCCATCAGCCCATTTCCAGTCAGCCCCCCATAGCCCATTGCCAGTCCTAACCCCCCCATCCGCCCACAGCCCATTACCAGTCCTAACCCCATCAGCCCACCTCAAGTCCTAACCCCTCCCCATCAGCCCATTTCCTGTCCTAGCCCCCCATAGCCCATTATCAGTCCTAACCCCACCATAGCCCATTACCAGACAGCCCCATCAGCCCAAAGCCTATTACCAGTCTTAACCCACCCATAGCCCATTACCAGTTCTAATCCCCTCAAAAGCCCACAGCCCATTACCAGTCCTAACCCCATCAGCCCACCTCAAGTCCTAACCCCTCCCCATCAGCCCATTTCCTTAGCCCCCCCATAGCCCATTACCAGACAGCCCACAGCCCATTACCAGTCCTAACCCCTCCCCATCAGCACATTTCCTGTCCTAGCCCCCCCATAGCCCATTATCAGTCCTAACCCCCCCATAGCCCAATACCAGACAGCCCCCATCAGCCCACAGCCCATTACCAGTCCTAACCCCTCCCCATCAGCACATTTCCTGTCCTAGCCCCCCCATAGCCCATTATCAGTCCTAACCCCCCCATAGCCCATTACCAGACAGCCCCCATCAGCCCATAGCCCATTACCAGTCCTAACCCCTCCCCATCAGCCCATTTCCTGTCCTAGCCCCTCCATAGCCCATTACCAGTCCTAACCCCCCCCATCAACCCACCGCCCACCTCAAGTCAAGTCCTAACCCCCTCCATAGCCCATTACCAGTCCTAACCCCCCCCCCTTCATCGGTTCAAGGAACATTAAAAAAAAAAAAAGCTGGCTGCTACAGCTGCCGCTGCAGCAGAATGGAGTGTCCCGCGGGGCCCCCTCTGCCCAGCTGAGTCCGTCCCTCCCTCCCTCCCTCTGCGACGGCTGAGCCCCTCTGTGCCGGCTTTCAGATACGTGAAGGGAGTGTGTCTCCCTCGCATCTCTGTTAAGCCCGCAGGGGCTGATGGGAAATTTCCCATCTGCCCCTGCAGGCTTAACAGAGACGCGAGGGAAACACTCTCCCTTCGCGTATCTGAAAGCCGGCACAGAGGGGTTCAGCCGTCGCAGAGGGAGAGCTCAGCCGGGCAGAGGGGGCCCCGCGGGACACTCCATTCTGCCACTGCTGTGGCGGCAGCAGCAGCGGCAGCGGTAGCAACCAGCTTTTTTTTTTAACTTAATTTTGAAAAAAAGCAGAATGTTCTTTGCACGGGGTGCCCTGAAACACGGGTCCCTGTGCAAAAAACATTCTTGCTCAATGGACGGGCCGGCCCTGGAGGGAGCAATATAAGATGGAGGATCTGGAAAACAGGTCAAGGAGGCATAATCTCAGTATAAGAGGCATATCAGAGGATTCAGAGTTTAAATACTGCAGGAAAGTGGCGGAAGAGGAGTGCATCAAAGCTTTGCGGCAGGGGGGCGACCCCAACATACCAAAGACTATTGCTTTGGACAGGGCTCATCGAGCATTGGGCCCGGCAGTCAAGAACAGGCCGCGGGACATTATCGTCTGTGTCACTAATTATGGGATTAAAAAAAGAATTGCGGAGCAAATGCGGAGTTTGGGGCTATTTGAATGGCAGGGCTACAAGATAGCTATCTTTGCAGATTTGGCAGCTGGAACTCTGCAGAGAAGGAAAGAGATGCAGCCCATAACGACAATGCTGAGAGACAGTGGAATACGGTATAGATGGCTGTTTCCATTTGGGCTGCTATTCCAGAAAAATGATAAGACTTGGTGAGTAAGAATACTGGAAGAAGCGAAGGAGGCACTTTCGACGTTGGGTCTGACGTAGTGAATGAGAATGGAGATAGCAGAAAAAGGACAGTGTGTGCGTGGTAGTCCAAGAAGAAAGGAGGACACAGGCAGAATTGGAACACAGACAAATGTGGACAGTTGTGATTGAAGGGCCACATAAGTCTGTATGAGTGTGAGACAAGACGGGCTAAGAGAGCCGATGGACTACGAGTAGGGAAAGTTGGGGCTGTGTTAAGGGGTTTAAAGGGGTGTTATCATGTGTTATTTAAGTTATGTTTAACACTAGAAGCCCCAAAAGGAATTTTACCTAGAAACCCCAAAGTGTGTCAATTGACGCATTATCACGATGACTGCATTTAGCATGAAATGCAGATGTGAATTAATGTGAAGTTACTTATTTGTTAAATACGTGCAGTATGTGACCTCATTACATGACATCATCGTGTGTTTATTGTTTGTAATGTCGGAGTAAAACTGTAAACAGTGATTGAGATGCGCCACCTAGTTGGAACATGAATTTATACCTAGAAGCCCCAAAGTACGTCAATTGGCGCATCCAAGACAATTGAGTGTGTCAATTGATGTACTTTGGGGCTTCTAGGTATAAATTCATTTTCTCGTTAGGTGGTGCATCTGTCAATTTTCGATGCACATATTTGAACATCTTGATGTTGCTAACAAAGTCATGGAACATGACTGACATGGTTTTAGCAGTGGCGCTGGTATACAACTTCGAAGATGCATTTGCGTCAATTGACGCACTTTGGGGCTTCTAGTGTTAAGTTTGCTAATGTTAAATAAGTTTGATGTGATTACTATGAGGAAATGGTAGGTCTGGAGGAGGGGAGTGGCTGGGAGGGATGGGGAAAGGAGGAAGGGAGAGAGATAAAGGCTGTAGAGGTTAATGGTTGGAAAGAGGAAGGAATGGGGTGGACCTGCGGTCCATTCCGATTTGGGAGGGGGATCACTTCTCCAAGGAAGTCCCCGGGAGAAGTGGGAAGGGAAGGGTGGAAGGGGGAGGGGTTGGATAGGAAGGGGGAGGGGTTGGATGGGAAGGGGGAGGGGTTGGATGGGGGGGGGAGGGAATACAACTACTGCAACATGAGCAAACCTTCAAACTTACTTCCATAAATGTGAAAGGCCTTCGCAAGTGGCAAAAGAGGCGGCTATTGTAGAAAGAAGGCATGAGGCAGCAGGCTGACATTTTATGCAAACAGGAGATGCACCTGAGAGTGGGGCAAGAAAAATTACTGCAAACAAAGTAGTATCCATGTGTAGTACTGGCGGGGAATAGGTCAGAGCCCAGGAAGGGAGGGGGTAGGCATTATGCTGGGCGAAAAGATTAAGGATCAGGTTGCGTGAATCAGTAGAGAGAAAAAAAGGGAGATGGGTAAGGGTGCGCATGAAGGTGGGGAAGGAGGACATATGGGTAATAAGTGTATATGGGCCCAATGAAGAGCAAAAATAATTTTATGAAACATTGATGAATGAGTTGGAAAAGATGGGGAACGCCCTTGTAATATTAGGGGGGGGGGACTATAATCTCATAGTAAACCCACACAGATTCCACTGGAGGGGGATGATTGGCGGGGGGGCAGTTAGCGAGGAAGAGCCTTTGGCGTATGAAGGAAAGGGGGGGATTCATTGATGTTTGGAGATACAGGAATCCAGGGTAGAGGGGATATACTTTTTTTTTGAAACCACATGGGACGTACAGTAGGATAGATATGGTATGGGTGAGTGGTGGATGGATGGGAAGGTGAAAGAAGTGAAGCATAGGTCCATAACTTGGACTGACCACACTGGTGTCAGTAGTTTTCAGGTTGGGTGTGAAGGAGGAAGGTCTTAAATTCTGGCGGCTTAATGACTCGTTATTGGAGGATAACGATAATGTTGAAAGTCTTAGAGGGAACATAAGGGAATATATTCAATTTAATAGTGGAGGGGAAGTGCTAAAAGAAACGTATGGGATGAGTTCAAAGCAGTGGTGAGAGGACATTTGATAGGATTGGCGGCAAAATCAAAAAAGGAGAGGGAGAAGGCAGAGTAGGAATTATTAAAGGCAATACAAAATTTGGAATGGAGTCATCAGAATGATAGGAATCCGGTAGTGTTGGGGGCCTAGACTAAATTAAGAGTGGAGTTGGGGCGGTTGCGGTCTAGTATAATAGCGCATGAAATGAATGTGTTGAAACAGACATATACGGAAGGTGGAAGTAAGGCGGGGAAAGTATTGGCAAGTAGGCTAAAGGCAAGGAAACAGCAGGGGATGATAAGCTGTATAAGGAATAAAAAAGGGGAGTTGGAGTATGATGCAGTAAAGATAAAGGAAATTTTCAGAGAGTATTACAGGTCCCTTTATAGTAGTGAGGTGAGTGAGGGGGAGGGGAAAAGTGTCCAGTATTTAAAGAAGTGTAGATTGAAGAAAATTTGTAAGGAGGAGGGGGGAAGGCTGGATAAACTAATAGGTGGAGACAAGATTCTCACAGTGATTAGGGAGCTAAAAGAGGGAAAAGCTCCAGGGCTGGATGGATTAACAGCTACATTTTATAAGGTTTTTCAGGCCCAGGTGCAAACCTTATTGGTGGAAGTCTTTAATGACATATTAATAGGGAAAAAGATACCAAGCTCTATGGAAGAAGAGGGGATTATCATCTTGCCTAAGCCAGGGAAAGATATTAAAGAGTGTGGGTCATATAGGCTGATTTCCTTGATCAATGTGGATGCAAAAATTTTGGCAAAAATATTGGCTAACAGATTGCAGGAGGTATTGCCAAATTTGATCCACAAGGATCAAACTGGTTTTGTGAAGGGTCAGTTGGGTGGAGATAATATTAGGAAAATTAACCTTATATGGCATACACAGAGGGAGAGCAGGGTGTCTGTAATGGTTATGGTAGATGCAGAAAAGGCATTTGATAGGGTGGAGTGGCCCTTTATGCATAAAGTATTAGAAAATACGGAGATAGGACCAAACTTTAGAGATTGGGTCAAAGCGCTATATGCACAACCAAAAGCTTGTATAAGAGTGAATGGGAGTTACTCTGAAGTTATAGCGCTACAAAGGGGTACTCAGCAGGGATGCCCTTTGTCACCTCTGTTATTTGCACTAGTGATAGAGCCTTTGGCCGAAGTAATTTGGATGCAAGGAGACATAAGAGGGGTATGGATGGGGGGGACGGAATCAAAGGTAGCGTTATTCGCTGATGTTATATTCACGGTCATGGAACCCTTTACCTCTTTGCCAGGACTTATGAAAGAGATTAAACAGTATAGCGAAGCATTAGGGTATAAGATTAATCTCAGTTAATCAGAAATTATGAGGGTTAATCTTCAGGAAGAGTTGGAAGGGAGATGGAAAGAAGCATTTCCCTTTAAGTGGGTGCAACAAAAATTTTGTTACTTAGGCATACAATTGGGGAGGTACAGTAGAACGGTTAGTGGAATGGAATTATGCACCATTAATTAAGGCGATTAGTCAGGACCTACAAAATTGGAAGGGGATGAATTTAATATGGATGTGGCATATAGCAACGATTAAGATGAATGTCCTGCCTAGGATGCTATTTCTACTGGCCTCCTTACCATGTAGGGTCCCAAAGGGGATATTAAAGAAGGGTAAGAACCTGATATTTCAATTTATTTGGGAAGGGAGAATGCCCAAAATATCCAGGAAGGTGTGTTTATGCCTAAGGAAGAAAGGGGGGCTAGGGGTACCTCATATAGTAAATTATTATAGGGCGGCACTACTAAGAGAACTGGTGGTAACAGTGCAGGGGAGGGTGCCTCAATGGGTGCAAATGGAACGGGAAGGTAAGGAAAGGATAGAGGAGTGGATACGGAACTCCCAACTTGGTAAAGAGAGAGGGGAGGATGGAAATCCATTTAAAGTGGCAATGAAGGTTATATGGAGGGTGGTAAGGACTAAATTGATGGGCAATAGGAAATATTTCAGGGGTACTTAAATAATGGGGCTGTAGGAATTCCCGCCAGTGTTGAAGGGAGGAGTATTTCAGGACTGGGGAAAAATGAGATTGAAAAAATTGGGGCAGCTGGTAGAAGAGTAATAATACAGTGTTGACCTTTGAGGCGTTGTGCAGAAGATACAAGGTGGAGAAAGTGTAGTTACTCACCTGTAACAGGTGTTCTCCAGGAGCAGCAGGAATCAGTCCTCAAATATGGGTGACGTCGGCACCGACGGAGCCCCCGTGCGGAGCATTTCCCCAGCTTTCATAGAAAGCATTTGGGAATGCAGTGCGCATGCGCGGTCCCCTTCCCGCCCAAGGATGCCATCTTGCTCAGTCTGATGACATAGCTAAGACAGCAAAAAACAAAAATGAAATATATATATATATGACCGCAACTCCAAGGGGAGAAGGGAGAGTTGTGAGGACTGAACCCTGCTGCTTCTGGAGAACACCTGTTACAGGTGAGTAACTATGCTTTCTCCAGGACCAAGCAGGAAGTCAGTCCTCACATATGGGACTCCCCAGATTAAGGCTACCGGGGACCCAAAGCTGAAAAATGAGCTCCCTCTAGAGCCCCAGCAAGTGCGAAAAGAATCTTTTCTGATATTGCCCCTGTACGGTAGCCCAACACCAGGGCCAGAGGGTAGGAGTTGCCTATACCGCAAAGAGATTACGGAGTAAGAACATAAGAACATAAGATATGCCATACTGGGTCAGACCAAGGTCCATCAAGCCCAGTATTCTGTTTCCAACAGTGGCCAATCTAGGTCATACGTACCTAGCAGTTTCCCCAAGGGACACAGGTTCCACAATGCTTGTATTGGTTCAAGCATTGATATCCTGGGTCCCTTCTTAATAATGGTTTATGGACCTTTCCTCCAGGAACTTGTCCAAACCTTTTTTAAACCCAGCTACACTAACAGCCTTTACTACATCCTCCGGTAACAAATTCCAGAGTTTGAATACACGTTGAGTGAAAAAATATTTTCTTTTATTAGTCTTAAATAGTTTACCCTGTAGCTTCATTGCATGTCCCCTAGTCTTTCTATATTCTGATAAGGTAAACAATCGATCTACGTTTACCCGTTCCACTCCGTTCATTAATTTATAGACTTCTATCATATCTCCCCTCAGCCGTCTCTTTTCCAGGTTAAAGAGCCCCAACCTTTTTAGCCTTTCTTCATAGGAGTAGCCTTCCATCCCCTTTACCATTTTGGTGGCTTTTCTCTGAACCTTTTCTAAAATCGCTATATCCTTTTTAAGATACAGCGACCAGAATTGCACACAATATTCAAGGTGCGGTCTCACCATGGAACGATATAGAGGCATTATAATATCTTTTGTTTTATTTTCCATTCCTTTCCTTATCATACTTAGCATTCTATTTGCTCTCTTGGCCGCAGCTGCACACTGGGCCGAGGGTTTTAACATGGTATCCACAATGACGCCTAAATCTTTTTCCTGGGTGGTGGTCCCTAATGTGGAACCTTGCATCGTGTAACCATAGTTTGGGTTGTTCTTCCCTAGGTGCATAACCTTGCACTTCTGCACGTTAAATTTCATCTGCCATTTTGATGCCCAGTCTTCCAATTTATCAAGATCCTCTTGCAATTTTCCACAATCCTCCTGGGTTTTAACAACTTTAAATAGTTTTGTGTCATCTGCAAATTTGATAAGCTCACTCGTTATTCCACTTTCCAGGTCATTTATGAATATGTCAAAAAGCAGCGGACCCAGCACAGATCCCTGGGTACACCACTATTCACCTTTCTCCATTGGGAAAATTGGCCATTTAGCCCTACCCTCTGCTTTCTATCTTTTAACCAGTTCCTGATCCACAATAGTACACTGCCTCCTATCCCATGACTCTTTAGTTTTGCCAAAAGTCTCTCATGAGGGACCTTGTCAAAGGCTTTCTGAAAGTCCAGATACACAATATCAACCGACTCACCTTTGTCCACCTGTTTATTCACTCCTTCAAAAAAACATAACAGATTAGTAAGACAAGATCTTCCTTGTCTAAAGCCATGTTGGCTGTCTCCCATTAGGTCGTGACTATCTACATGCTGAGTAATTTTATTCTTTATGATGGTTTCTACCATTTTTCCCGGTACTGATGTCAGGCTCACTGGTCTGTAGTTTCCCGGATCACCCCTCGAACCCTTTTTAAAAATTGGTGTTACATTGGCGATCCTCCAATCCTCAGGTATTAGAGATGATTTTAATGATAGTTCACAGATTACTAATAGCAGGTCTGCTATCTCATATTTCAGTTCTTTCAACACCCTTGGATGTATACCATCCGGCCCAGGTGATTTGCTACTCTTCAGTTTATCTAATAGTTGTAAGACATCTTCCCGATGTATCGATATTTCCTTCAATTCTTCCACACCTTTAAATACCACTTCAGTCATGGGTAACATCCCTACATCTTCCTCAGTAAAGACCGAAGCAAAGAATTCATTCAGTCTCTCCGCTATCGCCTTGTCGCCTCTTAGTGCTCCTTTAACCCCTTTATCATCTAATGGACCAACTGACTCTATCACAGGTTTTTTGCTACGAATGTACTTGAAAAGGTCTTTATTTCGCGTTTTTGCTTCCGCAGCAAGCTTCTTCTCAAATTCTCTCTTTGCCTGCCTTATCAATGCCTTGCATTTGACTTGCCAGTGCTTGTGCTGTTTCCAGGTTTCATCGTTTGGCTCTTTTTTCCATTTCCTGAAAGATGCTTTTTTGGCAACAACAGCCTCTCTGACCTCACCTTTAAACCATGCTGGCAGTTTTTTGGACTTCCTTCCACTTTTTTTAAAGCGTGGAATACAGCTGGTCTGGGCTTCCAAGATAGTATTTTTCAACAACACCCAAGCTTGATGTACGTCTTTAACCTTTGCAACTGCTCCTTTTAGTTTTTTCTTAACTGTTTTCCTCATTTTATCATAGTCTCCCTTTCGAAAGTTAAAGGGTAGTACTGTGGATTTCCTTACTATCCCTCCTCCACTAATTAAATCAAAGGTGATCATGCTATGATCACTATTGCCAAGTGGCCCCAACACCCTTATCTCTTGCACTACATCTGGTGTTCCACTAAGGACTAGGTCTAATATTGCTTCCCCTCTGGTCGGTTCATGAACCAGCTGCTCCAAGAAACAGTCATTTATTTCATCTAGGAACTTTATCTCCCTAGCATGTCCTGTTGTGACACTGACCCAGTCGATGCCGGGGTAATTGAAATCACCCATTATTATTACTGCACTGTAACTTTTGCTAGCTTCCTTGATTTCTTTGAGCATTTCATCATCCATTTGATCATTCTGGCCAGGCGGACGATAGTACACCCCCACTGCCATCGCCTTCCCCTTTTTACATGGAATTTCAATCCATAGAGATTCTACAGCAAATTTTTTTTCCTGCAAAACTTTAATCCTTTCTGACTCAATGCCCTCTCTAACATAGAGCGCAACCCCTCCACCAATTTGATCAGCTCTATCATTACGATATAGTTTGTACCCAGGTATCACAGTGTCCCACTGGTTGTCCTCCTTCCACCATGTCTCTGATATTCCAATCATATCTAACCTCTCGTTTAGTGCTATATATTCTAACTCTCCCATCTTGTTTTGTAGACTTCTAGCATTTGCATACAAGCATTTTAGAGACTGTATTTTATTCATATTAATTTGGCTATTGGTAGACTTGGGTAATTTGGGATCTTTAAGCTCTGTCTGCACCATACTCGAGGGCATTTGGGCTACTTTACTCTTTTTTGGAACCTCTCTGCTTTTTGTAGTATCCTTCAAGGATACATGCTTCCGAAACATGCGCTCTTGGGCAACTGTCGGCTTTCCCCTATTATCTAGTTTAAAAGCTACTCTATCTCCTTTTTAAAGGTTAATGCCAGCAGCCTGGTTTCATCCCGGTTAAGGTGAAGCCCATCCCTTCGGAAGAGCCCCTCCTTTCCCCAGAATGTTCCCCAGTTCCTAACAAATCCGAACCCCTCATCTCTGCACCATTGTCTCATCCACGCATTGAGACTCCGGAGCTCTGCCTGCCTTTTGGGTCCTGCGCATGGAACGGGAAGCATTTCGGAGAACGCTACCCTGGAAGTTCTGGATTTCAACTTCCTACCTAAAAGCCTAAATTTAGCTTCCAGAACCTCCCTACCACATTTTCCTATGTCATTGGTACCGACATGTACCAAGACAGCAGACTCCTCCCCAGCACTATCTAAGACCTTATCTAGGTGGCGTGTGAGGTCCGCTACCTTCGCACCAGGCAGGCAGTACCGCCTGCCCGAAAGCACTGTCCCTGAGGGACTCCCTATTGAGGCAGTAGTGGGCCGCAAAGGTCTGGCTTGAAGACCAAGTAGTGGCCCTGCAGATGTCTGCCAACGGAACAGAGCGGAGATGAGCCACTGACGCAGCCTTCACCCTGACACGGTGGGCCGTAATCGACCCTGCAACGAGAGACCAGCTGCCCCGTACGCCCAGGTGATACAGTCTGCTACCCAGATGGACAAGATACGTTTGGAGACAGGCAACCCCAGCTTATTAGGGTCAAAAGAGACGAAGAGCTGTACAGCCCTTCGGTGTCCCTCCATACGATCAAGGCCTGCGGTCTGGGAAAGAAAGTCGGAAGAACCACCTCCTGATTGAGGTGGAAGGAGGAGACAACCTTTGGAAGGAACTTAGGGTGAGTCCGCAAGACTACTCTGTTCCTATAGAACCTAGTGTATGGTGCATCTGACACCAGGGCTTGAAGCTCGCTCAATCGCCTTGCTGAGGTAAGAGCCACCAAAAGCAAAGCTTTCCAGGAGAGGAAACGCAAGGGCAAGTAGCCATAGGCTCAAATGGTGGGCAAGTACGCTGTTGCAAGACCACATTCAAATCCCACTCAGGGGCAGGTGGACGAACCAGAGGCTTAAGCAAAAGCAGGCCTCTGAGGAAGCGAGTCACCAAAGGGTGGCTTGAAAGAGACTGGCCCTCCACCAGTGAGTGGTGCGCTGAGAGAGCACTGAGATGGACCCTAACAGAGTTGGATTTAAGGCCTAGGTTGGAAAGGTGAAGCAAATATTGCAGCACCACTGGTACCAGGCATGAGAAAGGATCCACCTTGTGTTGAGCACACCAGGTGGAGAACCTACGCCACTTGAAGGCATAAGATTTCCGGGTGGAGTGCCTCCTGGAGGCCAAGACCACGTCCTCCACTTCCCTAGGTAGCAGTAAGGGTGCTAGAACTACCCTTTCAGCAGCCAGGCCATCAGATTGAGGGACTGGAGGTTGGGGTGTAAGAGAGGTCCCTGCTCCTTAGACAGGAGATCTGGTTGCATCCCCAGAGGAAGAGGAGTGTCCACCGCTAGTTGCAAAAGAAGTGGGAACCACGGTTGCCTCGGCCATCTGGGGGCCACCAGGATCACTGAGGCCTTGTCCAGGAGCACTTTGAACAGTGTCTTGGGCACTAGAGGCATGGGAGGAAACGCATATAGGAGGCCTGTAGACCACGGAATGAGAAACGCATCCGCTGCTACTCAGAGGATGCGGTTGTCTGGAGCAGAACCTGGGCAGTTGGCGGTTCAGTGGACTGGCAAAGAGATCTATGTTTGGAAGACCCCATCTTAGAAAGATTTGTTGAACCACCAGAGGATTCAACTGCCATTCGTGGGGCTGTAGGATCCTGCTCAGTCTGCCTACTAGATAATTCTCCTGTCCAGGGAGATAGACCGCTTTGAGAAGTATGCCATGATTGACTGCCCAGGTGCACAGGTCCTGTGCTTCCTGACAGAGAGGGCGGGACCCTGTGCCCCCCTGTTTGTTCACATACAACATAGCAACTTGATTGTCCGTCTGAACTAAGATGGACTGGTGAGAGAGGACATGAGAGAAAGTCCGTAGGGCCAAGCGGATAGCTCTCAGCTCCAATAGATTGATCTGCTGTGCGGCCTCCCATGGAGACCACAGGCCCTGAGTGCATGCTCCCTGGCGATGTGCACCCCAACCGTGAAGAGAAGCATCCGTCGTGAGCACTTGGGCGGGTGGAGGTGCCTGAAAAGGTACTCCTTGCACCAGATTCGGAAGATGAAGCCACCACTGCAGAGAAGATGCTAGCAGCTGGGACACCCTCACCTTGTCCGCCAGGTTTCCTGTGGCCTACAGCCACTGAGTTCGGAGGCCCCTCTGAGCCGGCCTCATGTGCAGACGGGCATTTGGAGTGACATGGACCATGGATGCCATGTGGGGCCATGTGGCCTAAGAGCCTCAGGAATTGTCTGGCGGAGACCAGAGAATTGCTGCGGAATTGTCTGGCCAAACCCATCAGTCTGTGGGCCCTATCCACAGGCAAAAAAGCCTTTGCCTGAAGGGTGTGCAGTCTTGCTCCTATGAACTCCAGGCTCTGTGAGGGGCGCAAAGTGGACTTTGCAAAGTTTATGACAAACCCCAGATGCTGGAGGAGAGAGTGAGTGCGGAGGGTGGCTTGATTGGTCTCCTGTGGAGACTGACCCCCTGATGAGCCAGTCATCCAGGTATGGAAAGACAAAGATCCCCTTGAACCCTGAGGTAGGCCGCCACCACTGCCAGGCAGTTGGTGAAAACCCTGGGGGCGGAGGTTAGGCCAAAAGGGAGTACCCTGTACTGAAAATGGTTTCCTCCCACCACAAATCTGAGATATTGTCTGTGGTCTGGATGAATAAGGATGTGAGTATAAGCATCCTTTAGGTCTAAGGAGCATAGCCAATCTCCCTGCTGGAGGTAGGGCAGCAGGATTCCAAGGGTAAGCATCTTGAACTTTTCCCTCTCCAGGAACTTGTTTAGATTTCGCAAGTCTAGGATGGGCCGGAGGCCCCCTGTCCTTTTTGGTACCGGGAAGTACCTGGAATAGAAGCCTTGGCCTCTCAGGTGTTGGGGCACCAGTTCCACCGCCTGCTCCTTTAGAAGACTTGCTAACTCCTGCAGGAGTAGGTTCCTGTACAGAGGGAGTCTTGGAGGCTCCCCTGGAAAGTAGGAGGGGGGTACCTGGTGGAAATGGAGCAGATAGCCTCTCTGGACTATGCTTATCAAAAAGGTATCCCTTGTTACGGCTGACCACCTGTGGGCATACAGGGTCAACCGGCCTCCTGTGCTGAGAGGGGCCAGCTGAGGAAGAGAGGCTATGCCACTGGAGTCAAAACCCCGCTCCCTGCTGTGCAGGAGCCGGAGCTGGTGGCTTGGGGGTTTTCTGCCTACGGGGCCCATGTCCCTGCCCCTTGGCCTTCTGACCCTGTTGGGGAGCTGTGGAGACCTGATACTGAGGGTAAGATTTGTAGGCAGATGACTTTCTCGGGTAAAAGGACTTTTACCCTGAGCCCTTCTTCTTTTGAGAAGGGGCAGAGGTCTTCCTGGACAACCTTGTCCTGGTGACAGTCTCGGACTCAAGTTCTGCAGCTTTTTCAGCCATGGGCTTTCCAAAGAGGTTTTCACCTCGGCAGGGTACATCGACCAACTTATCCTGCACCCATGGCTCAAGGTCCGATGACTGTAGCCAGGCCTGAAGGCGTGCACTGATGCCGGCAGCAGCTACTCGGGCCGAAGCCTCAAAGCTATCATAAGCTGCTCGAGACAAACTTCGAGCATTCTCAGATCCCAGTTGACAAGGCTGTGAACCTCTGCAAAGGTTCCTCGGAGAGACTGGCAGAGAACACGGCAATCTCCTTTGCCAGGTCTCGAAGGTAAATGCCCATGTACAGCTGGTTGGTCTGGACACGGCAAGCAAGCATAGAGCCCTGGAAGCACTTTCTACCGAGGGCATCCAGGTTCCGGGCCTTCCGGCTGGGAGGCACCGAGAAGTGCATCTTCTGACTCTTCAGCCGATGCATGGCTGATTCCACAACCATGGAATGGTGCGGTAGCTGTGCCTTCTGGAACCCGGGGCTCTTGCGGACTCGATAGATGGAATCAACCCGCTTGCTCAAAACCGACGTCGAGGCCGGCACCTCCCACATGCATAAGAGCAACCATTCCAGCATCGGAGGAACCGGTACAGTAAAGGCCTCTTGGGAGGACAGTCATACTGCAGGGCCTTGAGCTCCTCGGCTTGAGGCTCCTCCTTGGGGTCCGCGGGGAAGGCCAAGGCCTTGGCCATGTCCTGCATGAAGTCCGAGAACAGGGTGTCCTCCGGGGGGGACTGTCTCTGAGGTTCAGACTCCGGTGAGTCCGAAGGGACACACCGGGTCCGAAAAGTGTCTGGCGACTCCTCGCCCTCCGTTTTCCAGCCCGACTCCTCGGAGGAGGAATCAAGCGGCTCCAGTCGGGCAGGCACCGATGCCATCCGCCCCAACGCCGAGGGTACCGGCATTGACGACCTCGGTCCCGAACGGGAGGCCGAGGGAGACCTTGGCCGAGGATCGACTCGAGAGCGCATGGACTCAAGGATCGGCGCGGCCTCCGGGGCTGACTTGGACGTCGATGTCCCAGTGATCGGGGCAGATGCACCGGTGAGACCGGCGATCAGTGCCCGCTGCTGTTCCATGAAGGCAGCCAAGCTGCTCTCCAAGGCCGTCAACCTGAGTCCGAGCTCAGGAGACTCAGCAGCCCCCAACTAGGGCCCCGACGGCGGCTCCCCCAGAGGAGAGTCCACGAGGACTACAGTACTCACGTGAGTCGGGGAGTCACGTGAGTCTCCACATGAGGTTGTTTAGCAGGCCTCTCCGACTCTGAAGACCCGGGACGGCGTTCGGGGCTATGCAACTTGGCCCTCGAGGGGCCAAGTGCGTCCACCGACGACACCCTCACGGGTTTCTTCTTCCTGCGGTGCACCCGCAAGGGAGACCCCCTCTCAGAGGAACCCCGGTGATGCTCGGGACCGGAGTCCCGAGACGTCGAGGCCTCTGACGAAGTCCGGGCCTGGCCGGACGCGGAGTCAGAGAAGATTCTTTCCTTCTGATGCTGACGGCTCCTCAACGCCTTCGAGGACATTTTCCCACACGGACCACAGATCAGCGGGTCATGATCGGGTCCGAGGAAGCGGAGGCAGCAATCATGTGTGTCGGTGAGAGACATCAGTTTCTTACACCAGTCACACTTTTTAATCCCGCTGGCAGCCATCGGGGGGAAAAAGGGCCCCTGCAAGGTCGAAAGACAGGACTGCCAGGGAAAAATAGAAAAATGGCGCGAACGCTAGTCACAAAGGACAAAAAACGAAAAATAAAGTCTGGGCTCGATACCGGTGCACCGGGCTCAGGTGGGAAAGGGAAACCGGCGTCAAACCGAAGAAACATGGATCCACGAAGAAAATCAACTTTTTTCTTGGGTGAAAACGAAACACGTCCGTCGGGCTCCGCGGAAAAACGAAGACTGAGCAAGATTGGGCGGGAAGGGGACCGCGCATGCGCGCTGCATTCCGAAAGGCTTTCTATGAAAGCTGGGGAAATGCTCCACACAGGGGCTCCGTCGGCACCGATGTCACCCATATGTGAGGACTGACTTCCTGCTTGGTCCTGGAGAAATAGGATTATTATGCATATGCACAAATATATTATTTGCAAAAACCTGGGTTAAGAAAGGAGTTGACACAGTCGGAGGCAGGATTGGAGCAGTTGATGATGGAGGGGGAAGTGCCTAAACGGGTGATCTCTAGGTTATATAGGGAGTTGATGAAGGCAGAAGGGATTGAGATTAGGAGCCATCAACAATGGGAACAATGGGACCATAAGAGATGGCAAGAAATTCTGGGGAGAGCTAGGAGGCTGGCCCCAGGAGCAAATTATCTAGAAAGTAGCATCAAGGTGCGGTTGCGCGTGTACTGTACCCCAGTGAAGATGAAGAGTAGGCAATTACAACAACGCAACTTATGCTGGAAGGGGTGTGGAGGACCGGGAGATTTGATGCATTTACTGTGGGGGTGCCCAAAGGTACAGAAAATGTGGAAAGGGGTGGAGGAATTATATTATGAAATCACTAAGGTAGGGGGTCAAGATTAATCAAAATATGGCCATTTTAACAGAATTACGAGAAGAAAGTGACAAATATCTACATCAATTTTTGGGGTACTGTATTAATGCGGGGCGCATGGAGTTATTGGTTAAATGGAAAGATCCTGCAGTGCCTATGCAAAAGGAGATAATGAGGAGGCATGAGAGAATGTGGGTCATGTGTGAAATTGAAGCCTACCAAAATCATAAGAAGAATACTTTGATAGTATTTGGAGGTGGTATAAAGAATGGAGGGGATAAAGGGAGGGGGGAAGATGGTGATAAAGGGTTAAAGGGAGGAGAGACGAAGGAGAGAAGTATGGGGAAGAGGGAATGGGAGGGACGGGAAGGGAGAGGGGAGGTGATTTAGGACTTCGGGGGGGGGGAGTACATTTAAGGAGAAGGCAGGATAAAACGATTAATGGTATATGGTGGCTGGGTAATTGGAACCTGCATTGATGTAAGTAACAGTGGGTTTGGTTTTGGGGGGAGGAAGAGGGTAAGGAAAATCAGAAGATGGTGTGGAATGTAACTGTTGGATGTATATTGTTTAATGCAATAAAAATAAAATTACAAAAAAAAAAAAAAGAATTGGACAAAGGACAGATCCCTGGGGCATACCACTGGTAACATCCTTCTCCCTCAGACTGAGCTCCCTTTACCTGTACCCTTTGTCACCTAGGGTGTTCATTCACTGTGAACAAGATATCAAGAATCAGTGGATAAATAAATACAGTGGATACATAAATTTTATTTATTTATTTTATTTATTTAGTATACATTTGTATACCGCTACTTCCAGCGATCAGCAGCGGTTTGATTACAGATTGGAAATTGTCAAATCATGACAGGAAATTTTTGAGGTATAAACACATTGATTAGACAGGAAAGCACAGCACACAGAGAACTATTTTACAGGGAACAGGGCTATGGAGGGTTAAGTGGCTTGCCCAAGACCACAAGGAGCACCTGTGGGACTAGAAACCCCAGTCCTTCCGGCCCAAGGTTGCTGTCCTCCAGTGGGATTTGAACCCTCGACCTTCCGGCCCGAAGTACCTTGCCCCAACCACTAGGCCACTCCTCCACTCCGTATTTTTAAATACATATACCATTAGATACACAGGGCATCACACACCCCAACTATATCTCCATGTTGTTCTTAAGTGATGTTGAGTCGATGCCAACTCTTGGCGACCCTCTAGATGGTTGTCCTAAACTGTGTCTGTGTTCGGTCTTCAGTCGGGCAGCTAATTGTTGATAGAGCGGCAACCATAGCTACTGTTATTGTATTGATCCATCTCACTGCTGGCCTTCCTCTTTTGCATTGACCTTCGATCTTGCTAAGCATGATGTCTCTCTCTAATGATCTCTCTCTTTGCATGTGTCATCCAAAGTTCAAAAATTGAAGTCTTGTCATTTGAGCTTCCAAAGAAAGCTTAGGTTTGATCTCCTCTAGAACTGACTGGTTTGTTTTTTGGGCAGTCCATGGTATGCACAGTTTTCTTCGCCGGCAATTCCATACTGGAAATTAAATCAAGACTTGATATTAGAAAGAAAATTTTCCAGTTGTGCAGGATCCAGAAAGGCATATCTGTCTCCTTGAAAGCTAACAAGACACTTGAAAGGAAATCCTTCAAAAAAGATTAGGATGTTAATGTTGGAATTTTGGGACTTCCTTGCAGTATCCTTTTTTCAAACTCACTGACCATGTATCTGAAAAACAAGGCGTAATCCAGTAAAGTCTATAATCCACTGACGGTTGATCATCTGCTTTTGGTTATGAAACTGGAGCTGAAGATCTGAAGATCTGGATTGTTGACTGCACAGTGGAGGTCTGAGGCTTAACTTGTGAGCCTGAATTGCTTTGCGGTTTTAGCTGTGCTGCCAGTAGACAAATCCTGCACTGCAACATGGAACCAAACTGCACTGAAGGTGTGCAGGGAAAACTGCACTAAGAGACCATCACCCTTCACTGATGGTGTACAGTAAAGAGTGCACTGGCAGAGATTAGCAACCTGTGCTGATAATATGGAGAGAGGCAGTGCAGGCAGAAGCAAGAACATGTTGATAACATCACTACCATCATGAGGATGGGATCAACTGCATCGATCTCTGTGCACAGGACATGGGCTGGAAGCCTCAGCACAGATGATATTGTAAAGATCCTATGCAGTCAAAGAGGCTGCACAGGACGCCCCAAACTCAGGCCTGTGCAAAGCATCATGGAGAAGAATGTGCTTTTGGCCTGGCAGTCTCCAAGGAGTTTTACTGCAAACTAACTAATGTACATCATTGCTCCTGTATGACACTGATCCTGGAGGCCACTGTGCAGGGAGAAGGATGCAGGTTCCGATAGAAAGTAACTGCAGCAAAGAACAGAGTCAGCTGATCTCAGAGCAGAGAAAAGGTCTTCTTTCTTCTTGGTGAGCTGTGGTCAGGCTGTTCAATTCCTCCTGATATCTTCAAAAGCAAAATGTGACAGTTCCTCCTGGTTTGTGGAGAAATGGCAGGACAATGCTCACATGCCATTTGGTTGGTATTGAAGAAGCCCATCAGATTATACAAATAGAATGGATTACTGGAATTCTGGAAGTATCTGTTGCGAATCAGGACTCTGACTGGAAGATGTTGAAAAATAAATCAACAAAAACAATGAACTGAAAGATGACAAAACAGAATATCAAAGAATGCAAAGAGGTAATTACTTAATACTAATTTGGAGAGCTTTATTATTCTATCCATTCAGCAAAGTGGGAAATAAAACAAATCTGAAGCATGGAAGAGTCTGCTGTGCATGGGAAAGGCTGCACAAGCTCAGGACCTTATACTATTTTTGGAGCCCTGACAAGAGCTTTCTATCCCAGTGACATGAAATGGTGTTATCCACTTAATCCTACTTGATGGTAAATGAGAGAAAATCAAATCAGAGTATCGCAAGTGAAAGTTTATTCTAGGGTTGCAGACAAATGAAAATGCAGATGTCCATCACTTTTAACTGTGCAAATTTTAATGAAGGTCGCCCAATAAAATCTTGTCCATGAAAGCAGGGCATTGGCTAGAGTGTAAAGGAAACAGCCTGATTTATTTTATTTTATTTGTATTTGGTTTTAGCTCTTACCTTTTCAGAGGTAGCTCAAAGTGAATTACACTGTGATACAGTAGGTATTCCCCTGTCCCCAGAGGAGCATGTTAACTAAGCCCCATGCTGGTAATGTGGCTATGGACAGAGTTACTAGTGCAGGACTTTGTGTTAAGTGCAGGGAGCGGGTACAGTCATCACCCAATTAGCGCAAGTTCAGCGGTAAAACTGCTCCCAGAGGAAATAATGCCACCTAATGAGGTAGCGTTAGTTGCACCCATGTTACCTGCACTGAGTACAGGCTTCTGCCTGTCCAGATATGTGTTACCAAGGTACTGTGGGCTCACATTACATTTTAGTGCAGTGCTCAAGCAGCGCACTAAACTCTGCACTACTACGTAGCATGCTTTAGTAAATATGCCCCTAGGTTTGTACCTGAGGCAACGGAGATTCAAGTGACTTGCCCAAGGTCACAAGGAGCATCAGTCAGAAGCAGCAGGATTTGAACCTTGGATTCTCTTGTTCTCGGCCTACTGCTTGACCCACTAGGCCGTTCCTCCACTGCAAAACCTTAAAAACCAAGGCTACAATTTTAAATTTCACTTGCCACAAAACTGGAAGCCAATAAGAGCTATTCAGGATTAGAGTTACATGCACAAATTACGAGTCAGTTACCAACCATGCAACTATAATACAACAATTATACAAGAATGACAATAAATAAAGCACTGCAATAATCAAAAGTAGTGAAAATCAATCACAGTCTGCATTGCTCAATACCATTTCTTCATGTCCTTTAAACATTTCTTTTTCATAATTATTTTGGCTGTTTATTCTTTTTAGTATTATATTTTCGCCTCATTTTATTAGCGAATTTATTTTATGTTTTAGTTGTTTTGTATATTCTTTTGGATATTACACTGTAATTGTGTTACTTGAGATACTGTAATGTGATTGTACCTATATATTTTTATATGTAATCCGCTTTGAACTATTGGAATATTATGGAATATAAAATCTTATTATATTAAATTAAAGACAAAGATATGGAGTAATTTCAATCTGAAAAATGTTAACTCATGCAATTGCTTTTATATACTGGAAAGATGAACAATAAGACTGACAAAAATAATGATTATTTGGCCATCATCCAGCAACATTTTGCTTTTGGAGTTTTTGGTTTACATAAAAATATGCATGTATGAAAATCAGTGTCTTCATCCCTCTAAAAACGCAAAAGCAGCAAACACTATGCACAACAATAAAAGAGTTCCATCAACAAACACAAATGCCTTGTTTTTAATCAGGTACGAGAGACTCAGGGAGATATACTGCGTTTAACTGTACAAGAACCCATAAAAAAGGAGGAGGTGTACTAATTCTAACTAGAAATCATTATAAATTTAAAATCACAGCACTTGTCCAGACAATAGGAGTAAATACCATTACCATCTCCAACAAATTTGTCTCTCATATAGGCCTCCAAATGCTAAGTCTATGGATTTCTCCTCAATACTAGAGACAGTTTGTGTACACACCTCTCAGTATAAGCCTTTCATCGCCTTAGGAGACTATAATCTTTCCTCCTCTTTTACTAAAGAATCCAAAGTACTTCTTTCAGCTATGCAGTCTCTCCATTTCACTCAAATTGTAAATTCACCTACACATCAGCATGAAACATGTCCTGATCTTATTTTCCTATCAGACCAAATTCTGATAAATGATCAAACCACTGATCTGACAATTACTCCAATTCCTTGGTCTGATCACTATGTGATCGCCTTCTCAATAGCCATTAGAACCTCAACATGCTACAAGAAAGAGGAACAATTTAAGAGAAAATTCAAAACCATTCAGAAAGATCAATTCTTACAAGAAATATTACCTAAACTTGAACATGATAGCACTAATTTAGACAATATAATTGATATGGAATTTAGTCATCAATACAGCTGCTTCTGCAACAGTAAAGCTCCACTCTCATACCCACAAGAGAAAGAATGCACCTTGGTATTCTGATATTATCAGTCAAAGAGAGCACTAAGGAAACTTGAAAGAAAATGGAGAAAATGTAAAACAGATAGTAACTTGCAGCAATATAGAGTCAAACAGCAGGAATACAATGATTTGATTGCCAAATCCAAGCAACAATACCACACTAACACCATTATGAAGGCCATAAATAAACCTAGAGAACTCTTCAACATAGTACAAAGACTCACCAGGGTCAGGATGCAATTTGACAAACATAGTGGATCCACAGAAATTTGCTGATTTTATAATTAACAAATTCAAACACCTTTCTACAAACCTCCTTACTAGCCATTTTAACTTGGGAGATCTTTCATACTCCTTCAGTGCTTCAAATCAAGCAAATAATAGACTCTGAATACAACTACTTCTACCACTGACCCTTGCCCAATGGCTTGGATTAAAAATACCAAGGACCAACTAGCTGAACACATCCAGAGGATAGTAGAATTTTCTCTTCATCAAGGATATATGCCAAACTTCCTTAAACAATCTATTATTCGTCCAGTTCTAAAAAATATCACATTAGATCAGATAGATCCCAAATCCTTCCATCCAATCTCCAGTCTACCATTGCTTGCAAAGATAATTGAAAAAGTTGTTCTAAAGCAATTACAAGATCATATTGATTTAAATGCACCTTTGGACATGCATCAACATGGTTTCAAACCTCAACACAATGTTGAAACTCTCTCTTCCTTATTGGATAATCTTATCAGGGGTATGGATAATATTAAAAAAGGATTTCTCCTGATTTTTATGGACATATCTGCAGCCTTTGACACAGTCTCACATATAAAAATGATACAATGGCTTTATGAAATTGGTCTTCGCAGCAACACGTTGAAATGGTTTCAATCCTATCTTATCAATAGAACTCAACAGATAAAATGTGGTGATCAAAAATCATCATGCTTTAGCATGGCACAAGGAGTACCTCAAGGTTAGTCTTTGTCCTCTGTTCTATTCAACCCTTACATTCAACCTATCTGCAACATTCTCAAAAACTATAAATACTATATCACATCTATGCAGATGATATTATGGTTTATACTCCAATAAATATTCAAGCACCTGACATCACCACCATAACTAACTGCTTGGTTGAGATGATTGCATGGTTTAGTGATATCAACATGTCAATCAACCATAACAAAACAGAGGCCATGTTTAACTAGAGGAAACAACTGACTTCCCTTCTACTATCTGCATCCGGGACAACTACATTAAAGTAAAGTTAAAAAAAAAAAAAAAAAGAGGTAAAATACCTTGGAATCACATTAGATATGAATTTAAATCTACATTCTCATATTCGCAAAACTACTGCTAAAGCATATTATAAACTGAAACTCATAAGGAGGCTCAAAACAATTTTAAATCAAGACCATTTTAGGACTGTATGTCAAGCAATTATCACGCCTATATTAGATTATGGAAATTTGATTTATCATGGTCTCCCTATTCAATCAATTTACCCCCTTCAATTGGTGCAAAATACAGCAGCCAGAATCATTACTAATTCTGCAAAAAGCGATCATGTCACTCCAGTGCTTCAGAGCCTCCAATGGCTGCCTATACAAGCCCGTATAAAATTCAAGGCTACATTGAATATTTTTAAAATCTTCAATAATATCTCAGCTAATGTCCTTCAAGACCTAATTAAACATACTAGCTTGAGACCGCTTAGAAACAGTATGGACAACAGAATTGCTATTCCATTTGATTTCCATAAAACAAATCAGGCAACATCCAGAAGGGCTCCATCATTATATGCGTCCGAACTTTGGAATACTTTACCTGATTGCATACGGGCAACGAGAGACTTAAAAGACTTCAGACAAATGTTTAAGATTTTTCTATTTATATGATTTTATGGCCCTACTTAGGATTTAGCATAAGCATGTACTTATACAATTTGTATTCCTGTTTTGTGTATTCTTCCTATACCCCCCAATACCTTTCCTTGCTTTTACCTATATTTGTATACCTTGTCTTATAACCACTTTGATTGAAGGATAAGGTGGTATATAAAACTGGTTAAATAAATAAATAAAAGAAGATGAATTATTCAAAGTCACACAAAGTCAGTGGGAAAGAGGTGGCTGAATGCATGCCCCATGGCTTCTCTGGTATTCTATTTCAATGTTCTAAACTAGTCTAGACCACATTTCTTTCTATTGGCATTACTTCACTCTGTTCCAGACATTAGAGAAATATTAAAACTTGCATGCAACATCACTTCCAAGGATACGATTGGGGCTTACAATATGGAGGGATGATTATTTGGCAAGACTGGGAGCCGAACCAAGACTCTGAACTGCTGATAACTAGATGGCAGCTCTAGGGCAAAATGGTGTCCTGTAGTGAAAACAATCAGTGGCATCTGCTCCTCTGGTCCTTAGCATGGATTAATGGTGTGTGTATGCAAACCTTTTCTACTCCCACCACTCATACTGGCATGAAGCAGAAGAGAGCATACTCTCTTTTCTTCCCTAACACACAAACACACATCCAACAGCAGTTAAAACCTGTCGCTTCTTTCTCTACAACATTGGCAAAATTTGTCCCTTCCTTTCTATACATACTACTAAGACACTTATCCACTCTTTAGTCACTTCCCATCTTGCTCGTCTTCCTTTGAATCATCTTTCTCCCTTCAATCTACTCAAAATTCAGCTGCACAGCTAATCTTCCACCAGACTCATTATGCTCATATAATCCCTCTCCTCAAGTCACTTCACTGGCTCCCTATCCATTTCCATATCCAGTTCAAACGTCACCTACTGACCTATAAGTATACTCATGCTGCTGGCTCCTCACTACCTTTACTCTCTTATCTCTTCCTACAACCCTCCTCAGGGCCTCTTTTGGCAGATCCCTGCTATCTGTGCCTTTCTCTACTACTGCCAACTTCAGACTTCGATCCTTCCATCTTGCTGCTCCTTACGCCTGAAACAAACTACCTGAGTCTGTGCGTCAGGCTTCATCTCTGTCCCTTTTCCAATCCAGGCTAAAAACTCACCTCTTCAAAGTGGCTTTTGGATCTTGATCCGCTTATGTGTTTCCTTACCATTCCCCTTGACAGTTCCTTGTCCTCGGCTGTTTGTGTTGATCGTCCTAATTAGACTGCAAGCTCTGATGAGCAGGGACTGTCTTTTACATGTCCTTTCAGCGCTGCGTATGCCTTGTAGTGCTATACAAATGATTAGTAGTAGTAGTAGTTGGATAAGCAGGATGAGTCTGCCACACCTGGTGAGACTGCACTTATGGCTTGTGGCTACCTTGGTTCTGTGGTGGATGAATCAGGCGGGGGGCCCAGCGTAGATCAAAGATTTATTGAAAACAGAAAAACGTCATTTTAAACAAGGCAACCATAACACAACACTTCGGATACAGCATTCAGAACAAGAGAGATGCCTGTAACATCAGGCAAATTGAGGTTTATTCTCTATCAGAGTCTCACGTAAGTCCAGTCATGGTGCCAATGTGAGTACCGCCCAGCCGAAGGAGCTGTCCACTAACACCCCTTGGTCTATGCAGTAATGTGTCTGGAAATTGTGCACGGATGACCAGGTGGCCACTCTGCAGATGTCCAGTAATGGGGCGGCGTGTAGGTTGGCTAGCATGGCGGCCATTGCCCTGAGCTGGTGGGTGTATAGATTGCTCCCGGCTGGGTTCCTTCCTGGGCATAGCAGAAAGATATGCAGTCTGATATCCAGAGAGACATGGTCCGCTTGGCGACTGGATGCCTAGGCTTGTTGCTTTCAAAGGAAACAAAGAGCTGGGCAAAGTGACGAGCCGCCCTCCTACCTGAGGGGGTACCCCGGTGGACAGAGACCGGCTAGCAATGCTCCTGAGGAGCCCATTAAACGTCCACCCCCAGCTTGGGCTATGGGCCAGCTGAGCCTTCTTGCCCTCCGCTGCTGGCGGGGGGCCTGCATAATACCGGTGCAGGTAGAAGGCCTTTTTACCCTCTTTCTTCCATGAAGGATCTGCGATCTTTTTTGAGAGCCTCGAGAGGGTCATATGATCCTTCTCGAGCTCCTCTGCCTTCTCCTCCACTGGCCTCCTGAAGAGGTTCTTGCCCCATCAGGGGACACTGGCCAATTTGTCCTGGACCCACTGTTCCAGGTTAGAGGACTGCAGCGATACTGGCCAGCGGGCAGTGATGCCCACTGCCACTACTCTGTCGGCAGACTCAAAAGTGTCATAGGCACTACACACCATGAATTTAGAGCAGTTCTTGCCATGGCCTACCAGGGCCCAAAAGACCTTGAAGTGGTCAGCAGGGACATGGGCAGCAAATTCCGCTAGGTCCAGCATGATGTCTTTTGGGAACATACTCATATAGGTATGGTATGCCAGACCATGGTCACCAGCATGAAAGCCTGAAAGCATTTTCTCCTGGAGACCAGAGTTCAAGCCTCCTGGCCCGGGGGCACCAATGAATAGGTCTTGGTGCCCTTAACCCGCTTCAAAGCTGACTTTACCATAAATGAGTTGTGTGGTAGTTAAGACTTCTTGAACCCGGGACTTTCTGGACTCAGTACAGGGAATCAAGACTCCGACTGATGACTGGAATCTTGAGAGAGATTTCCCACAGCCACAGTAGCAGCTGTTGTAGGACCTAAGAGCATGGATTGCATCACCATCACTGTCTCCCTGGGGGCTGAGGGGTACTGGAGAAGCTCCAACTTCTTTGCCCTCTGTTCCTCCTCCGATTCCAGGGAGACGG
Source organism: Ichthyophis bannanicus (assembly GCA_033557465.1). NCBI lineage: Eukaryota > Metazoa > Chordata > Amphibia > Gymnophiona > Ichthyophiidae > Ichthyophis > Ichthyophis bannanicus. Next base: position 235,310,752 of record CM066042.1, read on the forward strand.
GGATGGCCTTGGCTCTGACAAAGTCCTGAAAGGACATATCTTCTGATGGCGACAGATTGGATGGGAGGTCAGGGGATCAGATGCCGTTGATTCCTCCTCAGTCTCCCACTCTGATTCGGGGAGGAAGTCGATGTAGTGCCGGGTCTCCTCTTGCCATCAGCTCCACGATTGGGGGAGAGGGCGAATGTCGGTGGAAGTCGTGACAACCTAGTGACCCTGGGCATCAGACACACTAGACAGGGAGATGGCCATCGGAACCAGTTTCAGTTCTGACCTCCCACTTGATGTGCCTGCCTTGGCAGGCAGCACATGGGTCTCCAGATAGGGCTGGATGGATTGCGGTGATGATGCTGGCACCGTAAAGCCTGTGTTCCGCAAGGCTAAAACCGCTGCCAAGTAAGCTTCGAGGGTGCCACTGTCGTGGTCACTGGCATAAATACCGCGGGTGGGGGACTCTATGATGACTGGTACATTGGGAGACAACCAGCTCCCCTCCTGGGCAATGGGGTTGACTCCTCCCTTCTGGGAGTCGATTCCTCCCACCGAGGAAGCATGGCTGGCTGTTCCCAGCCATCATTCTCCACATTGCATCGAGAAAGGCTATGATGATGCACCTAGACCTTATCCCCATCCCCCTCCCCCCCTTTGACGGGGTCTCACCAGAGCCTCCTCTTGCTGTCTGGGCTCCCAAGTTCCAACTGGGCATGGACATACCTCCCATGGATGCCTTAGCAGAAGCCTTGGAAGGCATCAACATCGGTAACGGGGCCAAGGATTCTGAATCCAATAAGCCAGACTACTCTTCCTATTTTTCCTGACCCTTCATTCTCCGTCGCGTCATCAACAGGCACAGATTGAAATCCACGGGTCAAGGCACTGTAAGCACTAATTGTGTTGGTCATTGACTGAGATGGTCCCTGCCACACTTGGTGCATTTTTGAGGCCACTAGCTGGCTTAGACATGTTGAAAAATACCACCACAGTTAAATTAAATAATAATTGCCGCGGGCAGGAAAAAAAAATCCCCTGAGGGGACAAAAAAGCTAAAAGGTGAGAGAGACAAGAAAAAAGAACCTAAGTTGGTTGGGACCAACTAAACTGACGACAGCCGGCAAGAAAGGCCAGAAAAAAATGGCCCACAAGGACCAAGAAAGAAAACTTTTTTCTGGTACACAGGAACATATTCTAGGGGCTCTGTGGAAAAAAAATGAAGACTGGAAAAGAATGCACTACAGCAGACAGGAAGGCATGTACAGCTGGTAGGTCTGGACACAGCAAGATAGCATAGAGCCCTGGAAGCACTTTCTACCGAGGGCATCCAGGTTCTGGCCCTCCTGGCCGGGGGGCAGAAAGGAGTACATCTTCTGACTCTTCAGGCGGTGCATGGCCAATTCCACAACCATGGAGTTGTGCGGTAGCTGCACCTTTTGGAACTCAGGGCTCTTGCGGACTCGATAAATGGAATCGACCCGTTTGCTATGAACCGGCGCTGAGGCCGGTGCCTCCGACATATGGAAGAGCAGCCGTTCCAGCATCAGAGGAACCGGTACAGTAAAGGCTTCCTTCGGAGGAAAGTCATACTGGAGGGCATCGACTCCTCGGCTCGAGGCTCCTCCTCGGCGTCCACTGGGAAGGCCAAGGCTTTGGCCATGTCCATCACGAAGTCCGAGAACCGGGTATCCTCCGGGGGGGACCTTCTCTGAGGCTCAGACTCCGGTGAGTCCAAAGGGACGCACCGGGTCCGGAAGGTGTCCGGGGACTCCTCGTCCTCCGTCTCCCACGCCGATTCCTCCGAGGAGGAATCAAGCGGCTCCGGCCGTTTGGGCCTTGGTGCAACCTGCCCCGACGCCGAGTGTATCGGTGTCGACGAACTCAGCCCCGCACGGGAGGTCGAGGGGGACACTGACCGAGGATCGACTCGAGACTTCATCGACTCGAAGATCGGCTCGGTCTCTGGGGTCGACTTGGACGTCGAGATCCCGGTGGTCGGGGCAGATGCACCGGTCAGACCGGCGATCAGCACCCACTGCTGTTCCATGAAGGCAGCCAAGCTGCTCTCCAAGGCCGTCAACCTGAGTCCAAGCTCAGGAGACTCAGCAGCCCCCGACTCGGGCCCTGACAGCTTCGGGCCCGACATCAGCTCCCCCGGAGGAGAGTCCATGAGGACAACAGCACTTACGTGACTCAGGGACTCCAGCTTCACATGAGGTAACTTGGACGGCCTCTCCGACTTCGAGAGACCGGGGCGGCGGTCAGGGCTACGCAACCTGGCCCTCGAGGATCCAGGAGCCTCCACCGACGCCGCTCTCGCGAGCTGCTTCTTCCTTCTGTGCTCCGGGGTGGGAGACTCCCTCTCAGAGGAACCCCGACGGCGCTTGGGGTCAGACTTCAGAGATGTCAAGGCCTCTTACGAAGTCCGGGCCCGGCCGTACGCGGACTGAGAAAATTCTCTCACGTTGATGCTGACAGCTCCGAAGTGCCTTCGACAACATTTTGCCGCACAGGCCACAGGCCAGCGGGTCATGGTCAGGCCAGAGGCAACGGAGGCAGCAGTCATGTGTGTCAGTGAGAGACACAGGTTTCTTGCACCGATCACACTTTTTGAACCCGCTGGCAGCCATCGGGGGAAAAAGGGCCCCTGCAAGGTCAAAAGACCAGACTGCCAGTGAAAACACAACAAGAGCGCGAACACTAGTCACGAAGGACAAGAAACGAAAATCAAAACTCCGGAATCGATACCGGTGTACCGAGCCCAAGCAGAAAGGTTCCAAAAAAGAGTAAAGTAGCCCAAATGCCCTCGAGTATGGAGCAGACAGAGCTTAAAGATCCCAAATTACCCTTGCCTACCAATAGCCAGATTAATATGAATAAAATACAGTCTGTAAAATGCTTGAATGCAAATGCTAGAAGTCTAAAAAATAAGATGGGAGAGTTAGAACATATAGCACTAAATGAGAGGTTATCAGAGACATGGTGGAAGGAGGACAACCAGTGGGACACTGTGATACCTGGGTACAAACTATATCATAATGATAGAGCTGATCAAATTGGTGGAGGGGTTGAGCTCTACAAAACCTGAAAACAGCACAAGCACTGGCAAGTTAAATGCAAGGCATTGATAAGGCAGGCAAAGGGAGAATTTGAGAAGAAGCTTGCTGTGGAAGCAAAAACGTGAAATAAAGACTTTTTCAAGTACAATCGTAGCAAAAAATCTGTGAGTCAGTTGGTCCATTAGATGATAGAGGGGTCAAAGGGGCAATAAGGGGCGACAAGGCGATAGCGGAGAGACTGAATGAATTCTTTGCTTCAGTCTTTACTGAGAAAGATGTAGGAATGTTACCCATGAATGAAGTGGTATTTAAAGATGTGGAAGAATTGAAGGAAATATCGATACATCGGAAAGATGTATTACAACCTTTAGATTAACTGAAGAGAAGCAAATCACCTGGGCCGGATGGTACACATTCAAGGGTGTTGAAAGAATTGAAATATGAGATTGCAGACCTGCTATTAGTAATCTGTGAATTTTCATTAAAATCATCTGTAATACCTGAAGATCGGAGGATCGCCAATGTAATGCCAATTTTTAAAAAGGGTTCCAGGGGTGATCCGGGAAACTACAGACCGGTGAGCCTAACGTCAGTACCAGGAAATATGGTAGAAACCATCATAAAGAACAAATTACTCAGCATGTAGATAGTCATGGCCTAATGGGAGACAGCCAACATGGCTTTAGTCAAGGAAGATCTTATCTTACTAATCTGTTATGTTTTTTTGAAGGTGTGAATAAACAGGTGGACAAAGGTGAGTCGGTTGATATAGTGTATCTGGACTTTCAGAAAGCCTTTGACAAGGTCCCTCAATCAGAGACTTGGCAAAACTAAAGAGTGATGGGGATAGGAGGCAGTTTACTATTGTAACAGGAACTGGTTAAAAGATAGAAAGCAGAGGGTAGGGCTAAATGGCCAATTTTCTCAATGGAGAAAGGTGAATAGTGATGTACCCCAGGGATCTGTGCTGGGTCCGCTGCTTTTTGCCATACTCATAAATGACCTGGAAAAGGGAATAACTATGGTTACACGATGCAAGGTTCCACATTAGAAACCACCACCCAGGAAAAAGATTTAGGTGTCATTGTGAATAACATGTTAAAACCCTCGGCCCAGTGTGCAGCGGCGGCCAAGAGCGCAAATAGAATGCTAGGTATCATAAGGAAAGGAATGGAAAATAAAACAAAAGATCTTATAATGCCTCTATAGCGTTCCATTGTGAGACCGCACCTTGAATATTGTGCGCAATTCTGGTCGCCGTATTTTAAAAAGGATATAGCATTATTAGAAAAGGTTCAGAGAAGAGTCACCAAAATGGTAAAGGGGATGGAAGGATACTCCTATGAAGAAAGGCTAAAAAGGTTAGGGCTCTTTAACCTGGAAAAGAGACGGCTGAGGGGAGATATGATAGAAGTCTATAAATTAATGAACGGAGTGGAACGGGTAAACGTAGATAGATTGTTTACGTTATCAGAATATAGAAAGACTAGGGGACATGCAATGAAGCTACAGGGTAAACTATTTAAGATTAATAAAAGAAAATATTTTTTCACTCAACGTGTAATCAAACTCTGGAATTTGTTACCGGAAGATGTAGTAAAGGCTGTTAGTGTAGCTGGATTTAAAAAAGGTTTGGATAAGTTCCTGGAGGAAAGGTCCATAAACCATTATTAAGAAGGGACCCGGGATATCAATGTTTGACCCAGTACAAGCATTGTGGAACCTGTGTCTTTTGGGGAAACTGCTATGTACGTATGACCTAGATTGGCCACTGTTGGAAAAAGGATACTGGGCTTTATGGACCTTGGTCTGACCCAGTATGGTATATCTTATGTTCTTACAAAAGCCCTCTCTCTTTTTAAGGATCAGATGGTACCTGCAGTAGAAGCCCTGATTCCTTGCCTGGAAAGGGGGCTGGCTATTCTGCATTGAATTATATGAGGATATAAATCTTTTTTCCTGAAGCAGGAAGATATGGGTTTGAGATAATGGAATGGAATTTGTGGTAAATTAGTGCTCTTGCAGAAGAAAAATATCAAAACCTCTCCCCCTCAAGGGGTGGGGAGGAATGTATATGTTGAAAATATGCTGGTAATGATTGTTGGAGTGTGTCAAAAATGGCAGTGGTTTTGTATGTTGCAGCCTTATTTTCTTACGCTGTTTTGCTGGTGGCAAGAAAAGGACAGCTAGCTTTCTCACGCTTCTCCATAAAGGAAAGAATCGGGCCTCTACAGCAGTAAAGCACAGTTACTTACCTGTAACAAGTGATCTCTGGGAACATTGATTTCTGCAACTCCGTCCTGTCTGGTCTCCCCGCCTCCCAACTACTCCGTCTTCAACGTATCCAAAACACTGCTGCCCGGCTCTTCTTTCATGCATCTATCCTTGATCATATCACTCCTCTCCTCATCCGTCTCCACTGGCTCCCTGTCAAGTTCGGCATTCATTTCAAGATTCTGGTCCTTCTCCACCGCATCCTCTACACCCACTCCCCTCAGTATCTAGCTGACTTGGTTCACTTTCACAATTCAACTCGTTCCCTACGCTCCTTTCACCTGAATCGCTTGCATCTTCCCTCACCCACCTGTGCTCGCCTCCAATCCACTCGTTCCTCTGCATTTTTCTTCCTTGCCCCTGCCCTGTGGAACTCTCTCCCCTCTTCTATCCGCCTCGAACAAGAACATGCCACCTTCAAGAACCGCCTTAAAACTCACCTCTTTACCCTTGCCTTTGACCTTCCTGAACCTCCCACATGACTTTGTCTTCCCTTCCCCCTCCCCTCACTTTCCCCTCTACCATCCTGTTGTATGAATCTGACTAGTTTGCTTTCCTATCAGTCGATGTAACTTCTTTTCCTTTTTTCCCTTCACCCTATGATGACCATTATGATTTGAACTCTGTAAACCGCTATGATGTTCCTTTACCTTTAGCGGTATATTAAGCTAATAAACTTAAACTTAACAGCAGGAATAAGTCTTCACATATGGGTACGTCGGTACAGACGGAGTCTGCGCGGGAACGCTTCCCAGCGTCCAATCAGAAAGCTTTTGGAAGCATCCCAACACGCCTGCGTGCTGCCTTCCCGCCTTCCCAACTGCCTCTCCTCAGTTAAGTTTTAAAGCTGAGACAAAGAGAGAGAGCAAGGAAGGGAAAGATAGAGATAGAGAAATGCAACTCCTAGGGGAGGTGGGTGGGTTGTGAAGACTTAATCCTGCTGTTCCCAGAGATCACCTGTTACATGTAAGTAACTATGCTATCTCCAGGAACAAGCAGGAATGAGTCTTCACATATGGGGACTCCCCAAGCTAAGATGCCCGGAGGGAGTCCTAGCATGTTGCAAGTCTAGAACGAGCCATGCTATTCCTAAGGACCTCAGGCATCCTGGGGATGGAGGGTAGGAGTTGAATACAGAAAAGGAGCTGTGGAACAGCTGACTAGAACAGGGCTTCAAAAGGGGAAGACCCTGTATCAAGGGCATTTAGTAGGGAAATATTGTAATCTGGGCCTCCCTTGTTGGCATTGCACAAGTGCACTGAGCTACAAATGGATCTGATAGAAAAGCCAGTGAATGTGCTCAAGGGGTACCTCACTGAGAAGAGGAGGTAATAAAGTAGAATAAAAACAAGTGGAGGTCAGAACCCTTCAGGGTGAGAAAATAGCCCCAGGGGAAAAACTGGGGTAGTAAGAGAGGTAGAGCTTCAGCGGAGACGCAGAAGGTACTAGGAAAGAAAGCTTAAGCTGTTTTGGTCCAAAAATAGTACAAATCTAGGACCAAGAGAAAAAATGAGTCTGACCCAAATGGACTGGGGTTGGAACCAGTCCATGTAGGGGAGAAAGGGTATGGAGACCCTTGTACCTGATAAGAAATTAAGGACAGACTCAGGAGCACTAAGCTTTAGAGCAACTGAAGCTCCGCAATGTCTTTCCTAAATGGGGTCAATTAGGAAAGAAAAAGGTACATGGAGAGCTTCAGGAGTACCTAACCTGAAAAGGTTATGGTAAGGAAAAGGTTTGTTAATTACCACATGAAGTGGTTATAGGTGTAGCCCCCTAAGCATGCTGGCACAGCATTGATAGGGGTAGTGCCCATCTGTCAGGATCATATAGGAATGTAAGGATATTTGAACCTAACAGACAGATAGATAAGTAGATGGATACAGATCTATCTAAAAAGATATCTCATTATATCTATAAATATATATGTGTGTATATATATATCTATATATATATCTATGTACAAGAAGGTTGATACCTGCTTGAATAGATAAATAGAGAATCCTTTTTTCCTGGTTATGACTGGCAGAGTCAGAGGAAAGGTCTCTCTGACAAGAAGGCGGCTGAATTCTTTGCAGAATTTGAGCTCTTGAATAACCAGGATGGCCTACGTGAAAATTGCAGAGGATAACTTCAGTCTGCAGACAGGAAGTCCAAATATCTCCAGAATTGCAGTATGGAGAATGGATAGAGGACGCCTCTGGAGGAAAATACCCTAGTGATCCGCCTATGAGGGCAAGATGGGTATTAGGCGTCCTCTAGCTGCCATTGAAGTAATTTATCTCTGACGAGAAGACTCAAGGAGATATGGGCCAAGCCAGGTATGTGACTCTTCTTTAGGCTTTCACGTAATGAAAGGCCTGAGGCTTATGCCTCAAAAGAGATTTACAATAACATAGAAACATGATGACAGAAAAAGACCACATGGCCTATTTAGTCTGTCCTTCCATAACAGCAACTACAACAGTCCACTTTTTACCTTTAGAGATCCTCTGTGTTGGTCCCATGCTTTTTTGAATTCAGTTACTGTCCTCATCTCTACCACCTCCACTGGGAGACTATTCCATGGATCACCTACTCTTTCTGTAAAGAAATATTTCCGCATATCACTCCTGAATCTATCTCCCTTCACCCTCATCCCATGTCCCCTCGTAGCAGAACTTGCTTTCAATTGAAAGAGGCTCTCTCCCTGAACATTTATGCCACGGAGGTATTTAAACATCTCAATCATATCACCTCTATCCCGCCTTTCCTCTAAGGTGTACATATTAAGATCCTTAAGTCTGTCCTCATATGCTTTATAATGAAGCCCAGTAATCATTTTAGTAGCCACCCTCTGCACCGACTCCATCCTGTTCACATCCTTTTGAAGGTGCGGTCTCCAGAATTGCACACCATATTCCAAATGAGGTCGCACCAAAGACTTATACAGAGGCATTATCACCTCCTTTTTTCTGCTAGCCATTCCTCTCCGTATGCACCCAAGCATCCTTCTAGCTTTTGCCGTCGCCTTTTCTACCTGTTTAGCTACTTTAAGATCAGACACAACCACGCCTAGGTCCCGCTCTTCTTTAGTGGAGAAAAGTACTTCACCTCCTATACTGTATTGCTCCCTTGGATTGCTGCAGCCCAAATGCATGACCTTACATTTTTTAACATTAAATCCCAGCTGCCAAATTCTAGACCATTCTTCAAGCTTAGCTAGATCCCTCCTCATGTTATCTACACCTTCCTGGGTGTCTACTCTATTGCAGATTTTGGTATCATCCGCAAAGAGGCAAATCTTACCCGACAGCCCTTCCGCTATATCACTAACAAAGATGTTAAAAAGAATCGGACCATGGACAGATCCCTGGGGCACACCACTGGTAACATCCTTCTCCTCAGAGTGAGCTCCATTTATGTGTACTCTTTGTCGCCTCCCACCCAACCAATTTCTAACCCAAGCAGTAACTTTAGGGTCCATCCCTAGGGTGCTCAGTTTGTTTATAAGTCGCCTGTGGGGAACAGTGTCAAAGGCTTTACTGAAATCTAAATACACCACATCTAGAGCTCTCCCTCGGTCCAACTCCCTGGTCACCCAGTCAAAGAAATCAATCAGATTTGTCTGACAAGACCTGCCTCTGGTGAATCCATGCTGCCTCGGATCCTGTAATCCGCTGGACTCCAGAAACCTCACTATTTTCTCTTTCAGCAGCGTTTCCAATAATTTACTCACCACCGAAGTTAAACTAACCGGCCTGTAGTTTTCAACCACATCCTTACTTCCGCTTTTGTGTAAAGGCACCACATGAGCCTCTCTCCAGTCCTTTGGCACCACTCCCGACTCCAACGAGGCATTGAAAAGGTCAGTCAGTGGAGTTGCTAGAACGTCCCCAAGTTCCCTCAGTATTCTAGAGTGTATCCCATCCGGTCCCATCGCTTTGTCTACTTTAAGTTGAGTTAGTTTTTCACGAACACAGTCTTCTGAAAATTGTTCAAGATGTCCCTCGCTTCTGTTCTTATTTGTGGGTGTTTTCTGAGGTCCTGCTCCTGGTGGTTCATCTGTGAACATAGAACAAAAATATTTGTTAAGCAATTCCGCTTTATCCTTATCAGCTTCTACATATTCCCCCCCTGCACCCTCGAGTCTGACAATACCACTTTTGCCCTTCCTCTTCTCACTAATATACCTGAAAATGTCTTATCCCCCCATTTTATTGCAATGGCTATTTCCTCCTCCTTTTGAATCTTTGCCTTCTTGACTACTTTGCTAGCTTCTCTAAATTTTTCCAAATACAGATGCCTGTCTTCCTCTCTCTGTGATCTCTTGTATTTCATGAAGGCCTCCCTCTTTTTCTTCACTTTTTCAGCTACTTCCTTCGAAAACCATAGCGGTCTCCTTTTCCTTTTGCCTTTATTTACCATTTTAACAAAAAGGTTGGTTGCCCTTAAAATACCCCCTTTCAGTTTTGCCCACTGTTTTTCTATATCCCCCAGCTGTTCCCATCCCACTAACGACTCCCTGAGGTATTGGCCCATCTTCGCAAAGTTAGTCTTCCTAAAGTCTAAGATCCTCACCTTTGAATGGATTCTAACAGCCCTAGTCCTAATACTGAACCACACCATCTGAAACACTTTCACCATTGGTAAGCACCAATTCCAGTATGGCCCCTTCACGTGTGGGGTCTGTTACCAATTGCCTGAATAGTTCTCCCTGTAGAGAATCCAGGATCTCCTTACTTCTAGATGATACTGCAGCAGGAATGTGCCAATCAACATCTGGCATACTGAAATCTATCAGTAGCACTTCCCCTTTCCTAGCAATGCTGCGTATGTCTTCAATTAACTCTCTGTCCACCTCTTCCTCTTATGAGGGAGGTCTGTATATCACACCAATGCAAATAGATTTCTCTTTCCCTCTTTCTAGTTTAACCCACAATGCCTCCCTCTCTCCCTTTTAGCTCTGTAATTCCAAAGCTTTAATAGTAGTTTTTACATATAGTGCCACTCCTCCTACCCTGTCTTTCTGAATAAAGTATAGCCAGGTATAGTTACATCCCAGTCATGGTTTTCTGTGAACCATGTTTCTGTAACTGCCACTAAATCCAAGTCAGCCACTCCCATCAAAGCTTCAACTTCAGGGATCTTATTTCCCATGCTACGGGCATTAATACACACTGCTTTCCATATGAACCCGTTACCCATTTCCATAAAGGTATTTAATGTATCACCTACCTGGGGGCTTTCACTTACCTGGGGGCTTTCTTCACCCATCCCCAACGAATCTATTTAAAGCCCTCTTCAGTAGATTAGCCAGTCTACTACCGAAGATGCGTTGACCTTTCTTGGACAGATGGATGCCATCTCTGCTCTGCGTAGAGATAAGATGGAAAAGGCAGGGAATACCCGCCAGACATGACTGGGGGAACCCCCTCCCCCTAACCATCTGGGGTTATCTGCTAGGCAAGATACTAATGCTCTCTAGCAAGGGCCCATAGTGCAAAGCTACTCTGTAGAGATGCAGAGAGCATGCTGCAGGTTGGTTAGAAGAAAAAGCTGACATTGGAAATCCAGCAGGTGACCAGCTATTCTGCCAAGGCAAAGAATAGAAGTTAACCAACCAGACTGTGATAATAGGGTTTCCCAAACAAGGTTAATAACCTGTTTTGGACTTAGCACTAAGGCTAGGAGGATTGCTAGTGGAGGGGAAGCCCTGGTTGCGTAGAGAACACAACCAGTGGCTTAACCACTAGGAATTGCTGTATCTGCAGCAACTACCAGGGCAGCATAGAATTTTGCTTTTCTTTTTTCCTGTTTTTTAGATTGGGAAAAAGAAACAACAGTCCTGATAGGACTTCCTATTGTCTGATGAGCTGCCCTAAGGTAACAAGGGGGAAAAAGAACTCCAGAAGGGAGAATCCCCCAGTAGAACAGGTAGAGGACTATAGGAGCTTACCGGTGTAAAAGAACCACTCTTACAACCAAATGTTGTAGGAAGAGGGAGGTAAGACAGAGTTGCACGAGACCGACTATGGAGGAAGTCTCCGACAGGTGAGATGAGACATGCCAGTACAGGGAAACAACTGTCCATTGATAGTTGTTACCTCTCTTTCCTTTAAGAGGAAGAGGAAACTGTTAAGTATGGGCATGATCATCATAAAGACTCTTAGAAAAAAGATGTCTCATGAACAGATATCTAGGTAGGTTAGGATAAATTTAGTGCAGATACTGCCAGTGAAAGAAGCAGACTGCCACCCTAACCACCAACCAAGAGGGACAATGATCTATTTGAAACCCTGCTACTGCTGGGTTTGTTGACCCTGTTGAGGTTGTGGATTCTTCAGACCAGGGCGATGTATCCCGTGTTTGGGAACATCTGCATGATGGGCAGATGATGGGTAAAACCTTCTCCCCCTAGGGGAAGAAAGTTTGGTAGGACATTTCCTACCTACTGGGAAAGAAGAAGGCGTAGAACAGCCTCTGGAAAAAGGAAAGTCAGTGGATAACTGAGTAACCTGGAGTAAAGACTCCTCATTGAAGAGATTTTCTCCAGTGCAAGGAGTATTTCCCAGTCTTTCTTGTGCCCATTTGTCCAATTCTGAAGCTTGAAGCCAGGCTCTACGTCGTGCCCCTATAGCTACAGCAGAAGTTCTGCTAACAGACTCAAAGGAGTCTAGGGTAGCACGAGTAAGAAACCTAGAGATATTTTGAGTATGACTAACCAAGTGAGGAATAGTCTTTACACCTGGGCTCTTGAAGAAAAGGAGTCAAAAGATGTAATTTCTTTGTGACCTCCTCAAGAGATAAACTCATATAAAAAAATATATGAGAGAATTCTTGCTGAAAGCATGGATGTCTGGAAGGTTTGACGTCCAAGGCATCTAGTGTCTTAGACTCACGACCTGGCGGACAAGAAGAGTGCTTTTTATTACTCTTCACTCGCCTCATTGCTGATTCTACCACAATGGAATGATGAGGAAGTTGAGTCTTTTGAAACCCTGGAGAGGGGAGCATCTGATATAGGAGATCAGTTGCTCTGGAAGGTGGGGGTACCTTTAAAGGAGCTTCCCACATTCGTAGAAGATCCTGCAAAGAATGATGCAAAGGAAGCATTATATTCTCCTTTGGTTTGGTTGGAACAGAGAGGTATTCTGTATTCCCTTGTGTAGGATCTTGTCCAGGAATAGGAATGGCAAGTGATTTTGCCATATCCAGGAGGAAAGTCTGGAAAGAAGGATCCCCAGAGGGAACTTCTCTTGGATAGGCTAGATCTGATGAAGAACTAGCGTTGGCATCGAGGGATCTATTCAAGTATATAGGAATAGAAGATCCTGAAAGGTGCAGTATGGGATCCTTAGATGGTGGTCGCTGGTACTGCAGGTCAGAACCAGCGACAGTCGGTAACAGATCGCCCATGCTAGGGATCGATTCCAAACTCGGCATCGAGGGAAGCGAGCCTGACGAGAGAAGCATGGAAGGTACCGACAGCAATGGTACTGTGGATATCGGTACCGACCTCGGTACCGTATCTGATACCGGTGGATGAAGACCAGCCGGTGGCAACTCTAACGGTATCGGAGGAACCAAGAGTTGCAGATCCGAATTATCGGAACCGAGCCGTCGGTACCCAGTCCTCCAGACTGGAGATCGATTCCAGACTCGGCATCGAAGGAAGCGAGTCTATCGATGCACGTCTGGAGGGTACCGACGTCGGTACTAGTATCGGTGTCGGTACCGATACTGGAAGGTCGATCTGGAACGTATCCACCGGCCCCGCAGGTACCGAGGATGCCAGATGACGATCCTTGGTGAGGAATGTTTCATCCAACACCAGTGCTGATGCCGGGGTATCGGTACCGCTCGAAGCGGATGCCACCACCAGGCATGGCTCAGGTATGTTCTGTGAGGGGTGAACCTCAGGAACAACCTGAAACCCCACACAGGCTTTGGAGGCCGAAGACTCCCACCGGGGTTTTGAAGCCAGTGGATTCTCGAGGACAAGGCCATAGGCAGCTCTATGCTGTGCATGAGAACTGCCACTCGAGGACTGGCTAGTCTTAACAGACTGTTTTTGGGTTACCTGATCCTGTGTAGAAGAAGATATGGTCGGTGCCCTGAAGTTGGAGGGGGACCGCGGGTCGAGGGGAACTTGATGTTGAAAACTTCTTCTCACAATAGTATTGCCCGAGGGCTCCGGAGGAAAATGGTCAAGACCCAAGCAGGTTAGACACCAATTGTGAGTGTCTAAAAATAAAGTTGTACCGCCACAGTTTGTACATTTCTTGGGGAAAGTGGCTGGCGGTTCCATGAATGAAAATGGAGAGGCCTAGAAGGCCTGAGAACCGTGAGACACTAAGGAAGAAAAATATATTCCTTAAAAAGGAAAAAAGTTTTACAAGAAAGAAAAAAGAAACACCGGCGGTACCGGTGGCGTCGAGGAAGGCAGCCACGACCACGAGAAAACTAAAAAATAAAAGAAGAATTTTCTGCGGTGACAGGACGACGTCCTGCCGGCTCCGCGGAAAAACGAAAACTGAGGAGAGGCAGTTGGGAAGGCAGCACGCAGGCGTGTTGGGATGCTTCCAAAAGCTTTCTGATTGGACGCTGGGAAGTGTTCCCGCGCAGACTCCGTCGGTACCGACGTACCCATATGTGAAGACTCATTCCTGCTTGTTCCTAGAGATTAGCATCTTCTATATAGAGAAGTGCTCATTCTTCAAGGGCAGAGGTTTCCAACCTTTTTTGTTTTGGACTCCTTAACCTCCCAAAAGTTCAAGAAATGCCGGTTCATTCCCACCACTCTTCACGGACTTCTTACTCTCCGTTCCAAGCCTGCCCCCAATAGCCCTCTCTCTTCCCCTTCCTGACCCCATCAGCCTCTCTCGTTCTCCCTCCAACTAGTCCCAAGTCTCAGTCTCGTTCTTACTCACACCCAGCCAGTTTCCTTCAATCTTTCTTCTCCCCAGCCAAGCCCCAGCAAGTCCGTCACTTTTTTCAGTTTTGTGTATCTTGTGGACCCTGTATAGTGTTCTCATATACCCTCAGGGGCCCAAAGAACAATGATGCAGGGAGCACTCATTTAGAGGTGATGGAGACTTTGGTGGAATAGCAACAAGCACTACTAATTTTCAGTACTATGAATGATGCCCATTAGTGTGACCCCCCCAAAAGGGGGTGTGTGGTCATTCTATTGACTTACTCATAGTCCTATATGGAGCTATTCTTTCAGGTGTGAAGCTCTCCCCTACCGAAGGAATCATGCAGCAATGCTCAAAGTCAAGATCCTTGAAAGACATTGAGAAAGGAGAGACGAGTTGTGCACTCATGTGCTGAAGCCAACATCTATTAGGCAAGACTATGTCCATGGAGACTCTTTAGGCAACAAATAAACCATATGTTGCTCTATACAGAATTGTTCAATAGCAGTATCCCTTTAGTACATTTTGTTGCCCAACTGATACTGGAATGCACGGCCCTTGGAAGGAGAATGGCTAAAAAAATCAATTTTTAAACCAAAGTGATTTCAGCAGAGAAATGAATACTGTCCAGAGCCACCAAAATGGTGAAGAAGATAGAAGGATACTCCTATGAGGAGAGGCTAAAAAGGTTGGGGCTCTTCAACATGGAAAAGAAATGACTGAGGGAAGATATGATAAAAGTCTATAAATTAATGAATGGAGTGGAAGAGGTAAACATAGATAAATTGTTTACGCCATCAAAGTGTAGAAAGACTAGGGGACATGCAATGAAGTTACCGTGTATCCTGTTTAAGACTAATAAGAGAAAATATTTTTTCACTCAACGCGAAACCAAACTCTGGAATTTGTTACCAAAGGATGTAGTTAAAGCTATTAGTGTAGCTGGGTTTAAAAAAAGGTTTGGGAGTCACGTGATGTGTTGAGAGGGAGCAGACGTGCTTTAGCTCTCTCTCCGGGTTCTCTCTCCCTCTGACCCCTGGAACCCTGGAAAAGAAAGCCTAAAGGGTGTGTAAAAACAGCTAGAGAGGCACCGCTAAGTCGAGCAACCAACCAGACCTGGATCGGGTCCCGAGGGCGATGAAATCCACTTGACGCGGTAAGGAAAAAACAGGCCTCCCAGCCAAAATGGTGGATCCACCCTCCTCGACAGAATTAGCCGGACAGCCTGCCCTGGTAGAGGAGGTAACCCAGGCGGTGGTGGGGGAAAATGGATGCAGTGACCAAGGCGGTCGAGACCTTTGCGGGGCGAATGCAGGAGATGGAACAACGGATTTCTCAGGCAGAGGATGCAGCGACGATGGCAGGGCAATTACAGTGCAGACGCCAGGAAATGATGGAAGCCCATAAGGCAAAACTCAACGACCTTGAGAATCGCAGTCAGAGGAACAACCTGCGCTTTGTCGGGGTGCCGGAGTCTGTGAAAGAGGGGGAGCTGCGTGGATATCTGGAGACCCTTCTCCCTAAGCTTTTGGAAATGAGGGCTGAAATGCTCCCACTGCAGCTGGAAGGGCTCATAGAATTGGGCCTATTCGCACAACGGACAATCGCCCACGCATAGTACTGGCGCGTTTTCTGAACTATGTGCAAAAAGATGCTGTGCTGAAAGCCGCTTGGCAACGGGGCCCAAATACGCAAAACAAACTGAAGCTCTGCATATACCAGGACTATTCAGTAGCTCTTAGTTAACAGAGGATAGGCCATGTGGTCTTTTTCTGTCATCATGTTTCTATGTTTCTATTGATATGCGGAAATATTTCTTTACGGAAAGAGTAGTGGATCCATGGAATAGTCTCCCAGTGGAGGTGGTAGAGATGAGGACAGTAATTGAATTCAAAAAAGCATTGGACAAACACAGAGGATCTCTAATGGTAAAAAGGGGACTGTTGTAGTTGTTGTTATGGAAGGACAGACTAGATAGGCCATGTGGTCTTTTTCTGTCATCATGTTTCTATGTTTCTATTGAGGAGGTCCTTCACGGGCACTGTGTCAGCATCTGGTCAGTGCACATATTGACTTCATCATGCAGTACCCAGCTCATCTCTGAATCTAACATAATGGAGCTCAGCAGGTATTTGACACAATGGAGACTGCGCAACAGTTTGTGGACACTTTGGACACTACTGGTTCAGCAAATAGGGACACATCTTGAGGGAGATGTCGGGGGAGAGAAAGTACAACCTTGGGCTACCAGTTCCCTTTCCTGAGCCATTTTCCAGCTGTGACATGGGGAGAGAAGTGCAGAATTGTGTACCAATACAACTTTGAATTGATAAGTGACTTTTCAAAGCCTGACTGGTAGCACGCAGGGGAGAGTAATGGGAGGGAAAGGTGAAATATTGTAGTTTGGTATTGTGAATCATTTTTGGCACTATGTATTATGAAGACCAGATGTTTGGTATGACGAGCTAACTGGGGTGGGGTAGGATTGGAGGTTCTGAGGGGAGGGGAGGGATGGGTGAAGTGTAGGGAGATAAGGATAGGGGGGAAAGGGATTCAGCCAGAATGGCCCAAATATCTTACCCACCGACTAATGGAAGTGGGACATGGACCCTAACTCCACAGAACCTGTCCCAGAGAAGGGGAGCTGGGGCTTCGTTCGCTTAAAATCCCACAGACCAAAGGGAGGACACAGACATTGGTGTAGATCGATATACTAAGCAGCCCCCTTGGTAGTAGAATATACTGCAAGGGCCTAGAAGACCAGAGTTCTGGGAGGTGGGCTATAGGCGGGGCCAGAAGATAGTTAACAAGGATGTAGCAAATAGGTAAATCAGAAGGTGGCAGGGACGTGAGGGAGGAGGGAGACCCGACACATGTAAAAGTGACTCACATAGAAGGAGAAAGTGAGGAGGTGGGGAGGGAGGGGAGAGAGGACTCTAGAGAGGGGGCGGGGAGGGGGAGAGAAAAGTACCTTTTTTGGAGGGCAACAACTGTCAAATATACATACTCTGGAGGAGAGTCAAAGAACGGGGTGGTCCCTAGACTGGGGGGGGGGGGACCCTTTAACATATTACTATAGCAATTTTTGACAGCAGGCCTTAAAGATCTAGAGAAGGGTTTAAAATACTCTCATGGAATGTGTGTGGATTAGGATCTCTCATCAAGAGATACAAGATCCTGCATGCAGCAGCCCGCTTAAATTGCAATACTGCATACTTTCAAGAGACCCACCAGTCTACGACAGAACACGGAAAGCTGAGTAGGGATTGGGTGGGCCAAATATTTGGGGCAGCAGCTCAAGGAAAAAAGGGGGGCGTAGTTATTCTGATTCATAAGCGGGTACGATTCGAATGTAAGACTGAAAAAAGTCATCCCCACTGGGACATTACATAATAGTCTCCGGGGATTTAGAGGGTCATCTAGTAGTAGTGCTTTGTAAAATCTATGGCCCCAATGCCCTTTTCTATGCCCAACTAGCCACAGTATTGGAACAGCTGCCAGAGGGTAGGCTAATACTGGGCGGGGGGGGGAGGGGGGGCTCCTAACCCCAATAATGGATACATCACAGCAGAACAAACACCTGGACGGGGACAACCGGCATCTTGCAGAGGTTCTGTCGGCAGATGAATCTAGTAGATACGTTGTGCCTCTTGCAACCCACAGACAAAAATTATATCCTTTAATCCCGTGCTCATGGAACTAGTGCTCGAATTGATTATATCCTTGTATCAGAGGCTTTATTTGTAGAGCTGGAAGAAGCAAAAATAGTACCAGGAGAAATATCCGACCATGCGCCTATCTGGATTTCACTTCATTGGTATATAATCATATAATCCCCCAACACACATAACACTTCAAAACCAAGAAATTAAAATAAAGAATGAAGTAAGATACCTAGGAGTAATTCTAGATAAACAACTGACAATGGATACCCATATTAGAAATACTACAAAGAAAATTTACTTTAAACTTAAAATCCTTAAACAACTAAGACCTTTGGTATACATACAAGATTTTATCAGCATAATTCAAGCTACCATAACACCACATTTTGACTTTGCTAATCTAATGTTATTAGGCACAACAAAACAAAACATTAAAAGAATTCAACTTGTGCAAAATGCTGCAACTAGGATAATAATGAAAGCACACTCACATCAACATATAACCCCAATATTTGCATCTCTTCACTGGCTCCCAAATCAAAGCAGGATAGTATATAAAACTTTAATAACTTCATTTAAACGCTAAATGACTTGGCCCCAGTCACGCTAAGTAATCTAATCAGTAAAGAACATGCAAAATCTACTCAACGGAAAGGTCAATTAAACAAACTAAAATTTCCCATAGACTTCATAAAAGCAAACAAATTAACAAACAGAGCTTTCTCACATGCAGCCCCAACAATCTGGAACTCCCTCCCTGACGACCTAAGAACGATAACTGAGATCATTGAGTTTCGTAAAAAATTGAAAACCTATCTATTCACTTCACATTACAACAATATAGATCATCCCTCACTTGATTTGGACAAAGGTTAACCAGTATTGACCTTAGTTGATCACGATCTAAACAGACATCGCATCCCAGCTGAAACTGTACTTCCCCTAATGCTAAAGCCCTAAAAGCGGTATCTGTATATAATGTATATAGTTTTTACTGTTATGTTCTGCTCAAGCTTAACATTTATTGTTTACTTATAATATTCTTTGTTATTGATGTTACATGTAAAACAAACGCTGCTTTGTTAATTAGTTGTTTATTGTGAACCGCAACTGATCTCAGGAAGATGCGGTATATAAATGTTTGTTAAATAAATAAATAAATAAATAAAATTGGTATCTCAACTTGGGCAGACCACGGGTGTGGCGTTTCCCTCTGGAACTTTACAAAGAGGAGCGTTTCCAATTAAGGAGAAGTGGAGAGTTTCACAGCATTAGGATGATCCTGAGTTTTTTTCGGAGACTGCAAAGATGGGCTTGCGAGGTGAGATTATGGCATATTTGGCATGACGCCGTCGTCTCCTTAATACTCGAGTGTTAACATTATAAAGGCAGGTAGTGCAGGATCGTAGACGCCATGCTTGCCTTGCAACGACAAAGACCAGGGCACGACTCCTGGAATCCCAGGCAGCGCTGAATGAAGTTTTACATCAGCATGCTAAAAAATCTCTTATGTATTACAAATATCAACTTTTTCAGCATGGAAATAAGATGGACAAGCTGTTGGCACATTGCTTGCGGGGAGCCCATGGGTCACGCTAGGTACCAGCTATACAGGTAAATTACATAAAACGAAGGAGGAGATTGCCCAACATTTTCGCTCCTACTACCAGGAGCTCTATAAGGAACAACCAGTGTCCTTGGAGATGATCAATTCATATCTTGGGAGCTTGGCCCTGCCTAAACTGACTGCGCAGCAGATAGAGTACAGCTGGGGACACCTATCATGGCCCAGGAGATTTTAAGGTTATCCAACAGGCACAACGTTGTAAGGCCCTGTGCCCAGATGGGTTCACTACCGAATTATACGAAATCCTACGGATCGAGGTGATGGTCCCGGTGGAGGCCATTTTTCAACAACGCTCACATCAGCAGGGGCTCAAATGGGGAGACAATTGTGCCTTTATCACATTGCTCCCAAAGGTAGGGAAGGACCAGCTTCAAACAAGCTTGTACAGGCCTATCTCATTATGACTTGAAGCTTCTAGCAAAAGTCCAAGCGGAAAGGTTGGCACCAATGTTGCCCACTTTAATATGTGACCCGCAGGTAGGGTTTGTCAGGGGCCACTATGCAACTAGTAACCTAAGCAAGATCATAGCTTCCCAGGAATGGGTCCATTCACAGGAAATAATGTCATTGCTTATAAGATTTGATGCCAAAAAGACTTTTGATAAAGTGGGATGCAACTACTTGTTTCCATTACTTCCATACAATGGGTAGAGGGGACCTATATGCAAATGATCAGGGGTCTACATGACTACCCTAAGCAGCGATCCCAGTTAATGGATATCTTTCAGAGATCTTTGATCTAGGGAGGGGAAAGCAGTAGGGATGCTCCCTTTTGCCTTTACTTTTTGTGTTATCCCTCAACCCAGGGGTGGGCAATTTACGGCCCGCGGGCCGCATGTGGCCCGCCAGAGTTTTCTGCGGCCCACAGAATAGGGTTGCCAACTGGCGAACACGATCCCCGGGCCGTGCAGCCGCTGCTTCGGCTTTTCACAGAGCAGCGCCTGCAATAAAGTTAATTTGAAAAGGAAAAAAACCTGTGAGAATCCCGACCCCCCCCCCCCCCGACATCACTTCCTCGGGTTCTGACCCGAGTGCTCCTCACAGGTTGTCTTTTCCTTTTCAAATTAAGTTTATTGCAGCCGCTGCTCTGTAAAAAGCAGAAGCAGCAGCTGCACAGGGGTGAACTTCAAAGTAGCACTAAGGGGAGAGGGTGTGAAGCAGCACTAAGGGGGGGATGAAGCAGCACTAAGGGGGGGATGAAGCAGCTCAAGGGAAGCAGCACTAAGGGGTGAAGGAGCACTAAGTGGGGGGGGGGGGTGAAGCAGCAGCAGTGGCTGCAAGGGGAAAGAGGTGGCAGAAGGAACTGACAGGTGGAAGGTGAGGACTGGAAGAGAGGGGAAGGAGGTGGCAGGAAGGAACTAACAGGGTGAAGGAGGTGGCTGGAATAGAGCTGAAAGGGGGGAAGGGGGTGGCTGGAAGAGAGCTGAAATGTGATCTCAAAATATTTTTGTATATAGTGCTGCTCTCTACCGAGTTGTCTCCGAAACAATGCCGATCTACTATCTTTCAGAAAACAGCTGAAAACCATCCTGTTCCAGGAATACCTTTACACGACCCCCACCAAAAAAGCACACTAACCTTTGATCTCGCCCACCATGACCCCCCAAACTCAAACATGTACTAACCTGATCATGTCCAAAGTCTATCCTATGTTGAAATCATCAATGTCGCCTCCCCGGTGATGGCCCCGCCCTTATACTTAAATTCCCCCCCCTTTTTTATGTAACGCCGCTTTGACCCGGTGAAAAGCGGGATATAAATACAGCTAAATAAATAAATAAATAAAATAGTGTGACAAGGAAGCCTGTTTTGAGCCTATGAATATAGAAAAGGCCAATGACTAACTTAGAGAAAGGAGAAATCCCTGCAGGGCATGGATTTCAGGCCCCTCAGAGAAAGAAACCTGAGGGAGAGAAAGTTCAGGCAGCCACACCCTAACGCCTTTGACATAACTGCAGGCTTGAGAGGTGATTACAATCACCTGGGAGGAGTGGAGGAAGGGCTGGAGCCCTGGAGAAGGAAATATAAACCCCTGCTAAAGCAGAGGAAAGAAAAAGCTCGGGTGAAAGCTCAGAAGAAGGAAGCTCAGAGGGAAGCTCAAAGGAAAATAGAAACTCAGAGGAAGGAAGAAGCTCTGGGGAGGCAGAGGTCTCAGGAGGTTCAGAAGACTCAGAGGATTCAGGGGAATCAGGAGTGGAACCAGGAGCACCTGCAGATCTCCAGGAGAGAACCCAGAGAAGAATACAGAGAGCTGTTCCAGAGAGGCTGGAAGGAGACAAGGAACCGTAGCGAGCACAACCAGGGAGAACTGCCCAGTGCTTCAGGTAGTGACTGTCTTTATCGGGGAAAGTTGAGCTCAGGAGAGACATTAGAACCCCCAGGGAGGCTGTATTCTGAGCACTGTGTCCAGAGCTCAGAACAGGACACTGCCCTAACGACACCAGAGGATATGCAGATTGAGTTGGCAGGGGAAGAATTGCAAGATCTAGATATCCCCATGGACTGTACCCTATGTCAAGCTACAAGCATGGAATCATTATGCTAAAGGCTAGCATTGAATGACAAAGTCTCCTAGAAGCAGGTAACTGGAATTGAGCCAGGAATTGGGTTTGAAAAAAACTCCACGTGTTTGCATTTCTCAGGCAAAGTGCTGAGTCACGCTGAAGAGAAAGCTTGTGAATGTTTGTTACTTGTTTTCTTATTTTGAGTTTAAAAACCTATCCTGAAAGGAAGGAGGGAAAGAAGGGGTTGTTCCAGAGGAACTAAGTTATTCTTTTGTTGTTAAGTGCTTCACAAACACAAGGTTAAAAAGAAGTATTTTTACCTTGCTGAGGAGAGCTGTTTTCTCTAAGACTGAGCAACGTGGTTAACCAGCTGCATGTGTTTAATTAATTAATTTATTTATTTATTTAGCTATTTCTTCTATACCGCCCCTTCCAGAGATCAGGGGCGGTTTACATGGAACAAGTAAACTAATTTGTATACTAATGTATACATTACATGAAACAGAGATTTTTTTAACTTTATACAGATAATAGTTGTTAACAGAGATTTATAACATTGTAACTTTATACAAATAACTGTGCATTAATTGTCAAAACTATTTACATTTTTATATACATTAATAAGTTTCTGTATCGTAGTGTTGATCTAGTGTTGATCAGAGTTTTTTTCTACCTTTTTATAGGTAGTCAGAGTTTTCTACCTTTTATATGTGTGTGTGTGTGGAGGAATTTATTTCCTTTTTTCATCTCTTGGGAGTATTTTGGGGTGTATGTGGTGGGTGTATGTGTGTGGGTAGTTGAGTGTGGTTTTAGGGCTTTGTGTTTGAGTGTTTGGGGATGGTGTGTGGTTGGACTAGGGGGTCTGGGATTTCATAGTGTTCGGAGAAAAGGTATGTCTTGAGTTCCTTTCTAAATTGGGTGAGGTCTTTTATGATCCGAAGGTTTATTGGGAGATTATTCCAGAGCATGGGGGCAGTGAATGAGAAGGCTCTGGTGCTGGTGGATTTTTTAGTTTTTTTGAATGAGTTTGGTATTTCAAGTGAGTGTGTTGCGTTTAGTCTGCGCGTTCTTGATTCTGATGGGGCATGTAATAGCATGGATAGATATGATGGGGCGATGTTGTTCAGGAGCTTGAATGTGATTAGGAGGATTTTATATCTGATTCTGCTGTTTATAGGGAGCCAATGCAATTCCAGCATTATTGGGGTTACGTGGTCTACTAGGCGGGCTTTTGTGACTACTTTGGCACAGATGTTCTGGGCTCTTTGAAGTAGGTATGTACTTTTTTGTGGTAGGCCAATTAAGAGACTATTACAATAGTCAAAGTGTGGGGTGATGAGTGTGTTAACAACTGATCTAAAGTCATGGGTGTCAAGAAGGGGTCTTAGATGTTGTATGGTTTTGAGTTTGTAGAATATGGTTTTTACCGTCTGTTTTATATGTGGTAGCATGGTGAGTGTATGGTCTATTATTACCCTAGGTATTTTACCTCTTTTTTGACGGGTATAGTTTTATTTATGATTGAGATTGATGTTGGATAGGTGTCCTCAGTCACGGGTGATCTTGTTACGAACATTGCCTCAGTTTTTTGAGGTTGATGCTAAGGTAGTTAGATTCCATCCAGGAGGTGGTCTCCACCATGCATTTTGATAGGGCATCGTAGGTAGGATTTTTGGTGGATATGGGGAGAGCAAGCATGATGTCATCAGCATAGATAAAGTGACTAATTTTGTGTTTTCTGAATATTTTGTAATGGGTTGGAGGTACAGGTTGAAAAGGAGGGCAGAAAGGGCGGATCCCTGGGGTATTCCTTGTCCTTGGGGGAAGGTTTCTGACACTTCCTGGTCTATTTGAACACGTATTAGTCTGTTTGTGATGTAAGACTTAAACCAATTGAGTACTGTCCCACCTATTCCTAGATTTTCTAGTCTATTGATCAAAGTAAGGTGGTTGATGTTGTCAAAGGCGGCAGAGATGTCTATGAAGAGGAGTAGGAAGCCTTGACTGCTATCATCTGTGCCTTTGATGAGGAAGTCTATCAGTGTAGTTAGAAGGGTTTCTACACCGTGATAGGGGCGGAAGCCAAACTGGTGAGAGTCTAAGGGTTTGTGTTCATCGATATGGTCTTGTAATTGTAATTGGATGTTTTTTTCTATTATTTTAGCTATAAATGGAATGCTGGCTATCGGTCGGTAAGAGTTTGGGTCTTTTGGGTCAAGTTTATTGTTTTTTATTATTGGTCGAAGCGTTGTGAGTTTTAGGGCGTTGGGCATGATGCCCTGGACAAGGGATTGGTTCACCATTTGTTGGATGTTTTCAGCGAGTTCTTCCTTTGTGCATTTGATCCATGACACAGGACATGGGTCAAGTGGAGAAGTTGTGGTGTTGATAAGTGTTATGATCCTAAGAAGGTGTTTTTGATCTATCGTGTGGAAGGAGGTCCATGTGTTATTAGATTCAGTGTTTGTAGGTAGTGTCATTGGTATGGTGTTGGATTTGCACTTTAGTTTTTCTGCAAAGTGGGTTGCTAAGGTCTGTATGCTTATAGCCGACTGTTTTGGCTCTTGGTTTTTAGCTTTTGTCAAAGTTTTTACGATTGCGAATAGTTCTCTGGGGCGGTTGATAGCCATGTTTATTACTTTGGAGTGGTAATCTTTTTTAGACTTGTTAATTGCATTTTTGTAATTGTTGAGGGTGGTCATATATTGGGATTTGTTTTCGTCAGATTCGTCAAAACCTGAAAACAGCACAAGCACTGGCAAGTTAAATGCAAGGCATTGATAAGGCAGGCAAAGGGAGAATTTGAGAAGAAGCTTGCTGTGGAAGCAAAAACGTGAAATAAAGACTTTTTCAAGTACAATCGTAGCAAAAAATCTGTGAGTCAGTTGGTCCATTAGATGATAGAGGGGTCAAAGGGGCAATAAGGGGCGACAAGGCGATAGCGGAGAGACTGAATGAATTCTTTGCTTCAGTCTTTACTGAGAAAGATGTAGGAATGTTACCCATGAATGAAGTGGTATTTAAAGATGTGGAAGAATTGAAGGAAATATCGATACATCGGAAAGATGTATTACAACCTTTAGATTAACTGAAGAGAAGCAAATCACCTGGGCCGGATGGTACACATTCAAGGGTGTTGAAAGAATTGAAATATGAGATTGCAGACCTGCTATTAGTAATCTGTGAATTTTCATTAAAATCATCTGTAATACCTGAAGATCGGAGGATCGCCAATGTAATGCCAATTTTTTAAAAAGGGTTCCAGGGGTGATCCGGGAAACTACAGACCGGTGAGCCTAACGTCAGTACCAGGAAATATGGTAGAAACCATCATAAAGAACAAATTACTCAGCATGTAGATAGTCATGGCCTAATGGGAGACAGCCAACATGGCTTAGTCAAGGAAGATCTTATCTTACTAATCTGTTATGTTTTTTTGAAGGTGTGAATAAACAGGTGGACAAAGGTGAGTCGGTTGATATAGTGTATCTGGACTTTCAGAAAGCCTTTGACAAGGTCCCTCAATCAGAGACTTGGCAAACTAAAGAGTGATGGGGATAGGAGGCAGTTTACTATTGTAACAGGAACTGGTTAAAAGATAGAAAGCAGAGGGTAGGGCTAAATGGCCAATTTTCTCAATGGAGAAAGGTGAATAGTGATGTACCCCAGGGATCTGTGCTGGGTCCGCTGCTTTTTGCCATACTCATAAATGACCTGGAAAAGGGAATAACTATGGTTACACGATGCAAGGTTCCACATTAGAAACCACCACCCAGGAAAAAGATTTAGGTGTCATTGTGAATAACATGTTAAAACCCTCGGCCCAGTGTGCAGCGGCGGCCAAGAGCGCAAATAGAATGCTAGGTATCATAAGGAAAGGAATGGAAAATAAAACAAAAGATCTTATAATGCCTCTATAGCGTTCCATTGTGAGACCGCACCTTGAATATTGTGCGCAATTCTGGTCGCCGTATTTTAAAAAGGATATAGCATTATTAGAAAAGGTTCAGAGAAGAGTCACCAAAATGGTAAAGGGGATGGAAGGATACTCCTATGAAGAAAGGCTAAAAAGGTTAGGGCTCTTTAACCTGGAAAAGAGACGGCTGAGGGGAGATATGATAGAAGTCTATAAATTAATGAACGGAGTGGAACGGGTAAACGTAGATAGATTGTTTACGTTATCAGAATATAGAAAGACTAGGGGACATGCAATGAAGCTACAGGGTAAACTATTTAAGATTAATAAAAGAAAATATTTTTTCACTCAACGTGTAATCAAACTCTGGAATTTGTTACCGGAAGATGTAGTAAAGGCTGTTAGTGTAGCTGGATTTAAAAAAGGTTTGGATAAGTTCCTGGAGGAAAGGTCCATAAACCATTATTAAGAAGGGACCCGGGATATCAATGTTTGACCCAGTACAAGCATTGTGGAACCTGTGTCTTTTGGGGAAACTGCTATGTACGTATGACCTAGATTGGCCACTGTTGGAAAAAGGATACTGGGCTTTATGGACCTTGGTCTGACCCAGTATGGTATATCTTATGTTCTTACAAAAGCCCTCTCTCTTTTTAAGGATCAGATGGTACCTGCAGTAGAAGCCCTGATTCCTTGCCTGGAAAGGGGGCTGGCTATTCTGCATTGAATTATATGAGGATATAAATCTTTTTTCCTGAAGCAGGAAGATATGGGTTTGAGATAATGGAATGGAATTTGTGGTAAATTAGTGCTCTTGCAGAAGAAAAATATCAAACCTCTCCCCCTCAAGGGGTGGGGAGGAATGTATATATGTTGAAAATATGCTGGTAATGATTGTTGGAGTGTGTCAAAAATGGCAGTGGTTTTGTATGTTGCAGCCTTATTTTCTTACGCTGTTTTGCTGGTGGCAAGAAAAGGACAGCTAGCTTTCTCACGCTTCTCCATAAAGGAAAGAATCGGGCCTCTACAGCAGTAAAGCACAGTTACTTACCTGTAACAAGTGATCTCTGGGAACATTGATTTCTGCAACTCCGTCCTGTCTGGTCTCCCCGCCTCCCAACTACTCCGTCTTCAACGTATCCAAAACACTGCTGCCCGGCTCTTCTTTCATGCATCTATCCTTGATCATATCACTCCTCTCCTCATCCGTCTCCACTGGCTCCCTGTCAAGTTCGGCATTCATTTCAAGATTCTGGTCCTTCTCCACCGCATCCTCTACACCCACTCCCCTCAGTATCTAGCTGACTTGGTTCACTTTCACAATTCAACTCGTTCCCTACGCTCCTTTCACCTGAATCGCTTGCATCTTCCCTCACCCACCTGTGCTCGCCTCCAATCCACTCGTTCCTCTGCATTTTTCTTCCTTGCCCCTGCCCTGTGGAACTCTCTCCCCTCTTCTATCCGCCTCGAACAAGAACATGCCACCTTCAAGAACCGCCTTAAAACTCACCTCTTTACCCTTGCCTTTGACCTTCCTGAACCTCCCACATGACTTTGTCTTCCCTTCCCCCTCCCCTCACTTTCCCCTCTACCATCCTGTTGTATGAATCTGACTAGTTTGCTTTCCTATCAGTCGATGTAACTTCTTTTCCTTTTTTCCCTTCACCCTATGATGACCATTATGATTTGAACTCTGTAAACCGCTATGATGTTCCTTTACCTTTAGCGGTATATTAAGCTAATAAACTTAACTTAACAGCAGGAATAAGTCATCACATATGGGTACGACGGTACACACGTAGTCAGCGCGGGAACGCTTACCATCGTCCAATCAGAAAGCTTTTGTAAGCATCCCAACACGCCTGCGTGCTGCCATACCGCCTTCCCAACTGCCTCTCCCTCAGTTAAAGTTTTAAAGCTGAGACAAAGAGAGAGAGCAAGGAAGGGAAAGATAGAGATAGAGAAATGCAACTCCTAGGGGAGGTGGGTGGGTTGTGAAGACTTAATCCTGCTGTTCCCAGAGATCACCTGTTACATGTAAGTAACTATGCTATCTCCAGGAACAAGCAGGAATGAGTCTTCACATATGGGGACTCCCCAAGCTAAGATGCCCGGAGGGAGTCCTAGCATGTTGCAAGTCTAGAACGAGCCATGCTATTCCTAAGGGCCTCAGGCATCCTGGGGATGGAGGGTAGGAGTTGAATACAGAAAAGGAGCTGTGGAACAGCTGACTAGAACAGGGCTTCAAAAGGGGAAGACCCTGTATCAAGGGCATTTAGTAGGGAAATATTGTAATCTGGGCCTCCCTTGTTGGCATTGCACAAGTGCACTGAGCTACAAATGGATCTGATAGAAAAGCCAGTGAATGTGCTCAAGGGGTACCTCACTGAGAAGAGGAGGTAATAAAGTAGAATAAAAACAAGTGGAGGTCAGAACCCTTCAGGGTGAGAAAATAGCCCCAGGGGAAAAACTGGGGTAGTAAGAGAGGTAGAGCTTCAGCGGAGACGCAGAAGGTACTAGGAAAGAAAGCTTAAGCTGTTTTGGTCCAAAAATAGTACAAATCTAGGACCAAGAGAAAAAATGAGTCTGACCCAAATGGACTGGGGTTGGAACCAGTCCATGTAGGGGAGAAAGGGTATGGAGAACCCTTGTACCTGATAAGAAATTAAGGACAGACTCAGGAGCACTAAGCTTTAGAGCAACTGAAGCTCCGCAATGTCTTTCCTAAATGGGGTCAATTAGGAAAGAAAAAGGTACATGGAGAGCTTCAGGAGTACCTAACCTGAAAAGGTTATGGTAAGGAAAAGGTTTGTTAATTACCACATGAAGTGGTTATAGGTGTAGCCCCCTAAGCATGCTGGCACAGCATTGATAGGGGTAGTGCCCATCTGTCAGGATCATATAGGAATGTAAGGATATTTGAACCTAACAGACAGATAGATAAGTAGATGGATACAGATCTATCTAAAAAGATATCTCATTATATCTATAAATATATATGTGTGTATATATATATCTATATATATATCTATGTACAAGAAGGTTGATACCTGCTTGAATAGATAAATAGAGAATCCTTTTTTCCTGGTTATGACTGGCAGAGTCAGAGGAAAGGTCTCTCTGACAAGAAGGCGGCTGAATTCTTTGCAGAATTTGAGCTCTTGAATAACCAGGATGGCCTACGTGAAAATTGCAGAGGATAACTTCAGTCTGCAGACAGGAAGTCCAAATATCTCCAGAATTGCAGTATGGAGAATGGATAGAGGACGCCTCTGGAGGAAAATACCCTAGTGATCCGCCTATGAGGGCAAGATGGGTATTAGGCGTCCTCTAGCTGCCATTGAAGTAATTTATCTCTGACGAGAAGACTCAAGGAGATATGGGCCAGCCAGGTATGTGACTCTTCTTTAGGCTTTCACGTAATGAAAGGCCTGAGGCTTATGCCTCAAAAGAGATTTACAATAACATAGAAACATGATGACAGAAAAAGACCACATGGCCTATTTAGTCTGTCCTTCCATAACAGCAACTACAACAGTCCACTTTTTACCTTTAGAGATCCTCTGTGTTGGTCCCATGCTTTTTTGAATTCAGTTACTGTCCTCATCTCTACCACCTCCACTGGGAGACTATTCCATGGATCACCTACTCTTTCTGTAAAGAAATATTTCCGCATATCACTCCTGAATCTATCTCCCTTCACCCTCATCCCATGTCCCCTCGTAGCAGAACTTGCTTTCAATTGAAAGAGGCTCTCTCCCTGAACATTTATGCCACGGAGGTATTTAAACATCTCAATCATATCACCTCTATCCCGCCTTTCCTCTAAGGTGTACATATTAAGATCCTTAAGTCTGTCCTCATATGCTTTATAATGAAGCCCAGTAATCATTTTAGTAGCCACCCTCTGCACCGACTCCATCCTGTTCACATCCTTTTGAAGGTGCGGTCTCCAGAATTGCACACCATATTCCAAATGAGGTCGCACCAAAGACTTATACAGAGGCATTATCACCTCCTTTTTTCTGCTAGCCATTCCTCTCCGTATGCACCCAAGCATCCTTCTAGCTTTTGCCGTCGCCTTTTCTACCTGTTTAGCTACTTTAAGATCAGACACAACCACGCCTAGGTCCCGCTCTTCTTTAGTGGAGAAAAGTACTTCACCTCCTATACTGTATTGCTCCCTTGGATTGCTGCAGCCCAAATGCATGACCTTACATTTTTTAACATTAAATCCCAGCTGCCAAATTCTAGACCATTCTTCAAGCTTAGCTAGATCCCTCCTCATGTTATCTACACCTTCCTGGGTGTCTACTCTATTGCAGATTTTGGTATCATCCGCAAAGAGGCAAATCTTACCCGACAGCCCTTCCGCTATATCACTAACAAAGATGTTAAAAAGAATCGGACCATGGACAGATCCCTGGGGCACACCACTGGTAACATCCTTCTCCTCAGAGTGAGCTCCATTTATGTGTACTCTTTGTCGCCTCCCACCCAACCAATTTCTAACCCAAGCAGTAACTTTAGGGTCCATCCCTAGGGTGCTCAGTTTGTTTATAAGTCGCCTGTGGGGAACAGTGTCAAAGGCTTTACTGAAATCTAAATACACCACATCTAGAGCTCTCCCTCGGTCCAACTCCCTGGTCACCCAGTCAAAGAAATCAATCAGATTTGTCTGACAAGACCTGCCTCTGGTGAATCCATGCTGCCTCGGATCCTGTAATCCGCTGGACTCCAGAAACCTCACTATTTTCTCTTTCAGCAGCGTTTCCAATAATTTACTCACCACCGAAGTTAAACTAACCGGCCTGTAGTTTTCAACCACATCCTTACTTCCGCTTTTGTGTAAAGGCACCACATGAGCCTCTCTCCAGTCCTTTGGCACCACTCCCGACTCCAACGAGGCATTGAAAAGGTCAGTCAGTGGAGTTGCTAGAACGTCCCCAAGTTCCCTCAGTATTCTAGAGTGTATCCCATCCGGTCCCATCGCTTTGTCTACTTTAAGTTGAGTTAGTTTTTCACGAACACAGTCTTCTGAAAATTGTTCAGATGTCCCTCGCTTCTGTTCTTATTTGTGGGTGTTTTCTGAGGTCCTG
Source organism: Ichthyophis bannanicus (assembly GCA_033557465.1). Taxonomy (NCBI): domain Eukaryota; kingdom Metazoa; phylum Chordata; class Amphibia; order Gymnophiona; family Ichthyophiidae; genus Ichthyophis; species Ichthyophis bannanicus. The sequence goes on from CM066042.1 coordinate 235,341,787, forward strand.
CTCCTGGTGGTTCATCTGTGAACATATAACAAAAATATTTGTTAAGCAATTCCGCTTTATCCTTATCAGCTTCTACATATTACCCCCCTGCACCCTCGAGTCTGACAATACCACTTTTGCCCTTCCTCTTCTCACTAATATACCTGAAAATGTCTTATCCCCCCATTTTATTGCAATGGCTATTTCCTCCTCCTTTTGAATCTTTGCCTTCTTGACTACTTTGCTAGCTTCTCTAAATTTTTCCAAATACAGATGCCTGTCTTCCTCTCTCTGTGATCTCTTGTATTTCATGAAGGCCTCCCTCTTTTTCTTCACTTTTTCAGCTACTTCCTTCGAAAACCATAGCGGTCTCCTTTTCCTTTTGCCTTTATTTACCATTTTAACAAAAAGGTTGGTTGCCCTTAAAATACCCCCTTTCAGTTTTGCCCACTGTTTTTCTATATCCCCCAGCTGTTCCCATCCCACTAACGACTCCCTGAGGTATTGGCCCATCTTCGCAAAGTTAGTCTTCCTAAAGTCTAAGATCCTCACCTTTGAATGGATTCTAACAGCCCTAGTCCTAATACTGAACCACACCATCTGAAACACTTTCACCATTGGTAAGCACCAATTCCAGTATGGCCCCTTCACGTGTGGGGTCTGTTACCAATTGCCTGAATAGTTCTCCCTGTAGAGAATCCAGGATCTCCTTACTTCTAGATGATACTGCAGCAGGAATGTGCCAATCAACATCTGGCATACTGAAATCTATCAGTAGCACTTCCCCTTTCCTAGCAATGCTGCGTATGTCTTCAATTAACTCTCTGTCCACCTCTTCCTCTTATGAGGGAGGTCTGTATATCACACCAATGCAAATAGATTTCTCTTTCCCTCTTTCTAGTTTAACCCACAATGCCTCCCTCTCTCCCTTTTAGCTCTGTAATTCCAAAGCTTTAATAGTAGTTTTTACATATAGTGCCACTCCTCCTACCCTGTCTTTCTGAATAAAGTATAGCCAGGTATAGTTACATCCCAGTCATGGTTTTCTGTGAACCATGTTTCTGTAACTGCCACTAAATCCAAGTCAGCCACTCCCATCAAAGCTTCAACTTCAGGGATCTTATTTCCCATGCTACGGGCATTAATACACACTGCTTTCCATATGAACCCGTTACCCATTTCCATAAAGGTATTTAATGTATCACCTACCTGGGGGCTTTCACTTACCTGGGGGCTTTCTTCACCCATCCCCAACGAATCTATTAAAGCCCTCTTCAGTAGATTAGCCAGTCTACTACCGAAGATGCGTTGACCTTTCTTGGACAGATGGATGCCATCTCTGCTCTGCGTAGAGATAAGATGGAAAAGGCAGGGAATACCCGCCAGACATGACTGGGGGAACCCCCTCCCCCTAACCATCTGGGGTTATCTGCTAGGCAAGATACTAATGCTCTCTAGCAAGGGCCCATAGTGCAAAGCTACTCTGTAGAGATGCAGAGAGCATGCTGCAGGTTGGTTAGAAGAAAAAGCTGACATTGGAAATCCAGCAGGTGACCAGCTATTCTGCCAAGGCAAAGAATAGAAGTTAACCAACCAGACTGTGATAATAGGGTTTCCCAAACAAGGTTAATAACCTGTTTTGGACTTAGCACTAAGGCTAGGAGGATTGCTAGTGGAGGGGAAGCCCTGGTTGCGTAGAGAACACAACCAGTGGCTTAACCACTAGGAATTGCTGTATCTGCAGCAACTACCAGGGCAGCATAGAATTTTGCTTTTCTTTTTTCCTGTTTTTTAGATTGGGAAAAAGAAACAACAGTCCTGATAGGACTTCCTATTGTCTGATGAGCTGCCCTAAGGTAACAAGGGGGAAAAAGAACTCCAGAAGGGAGAATCCCCCAGTAGAACAGGTAGAGGACTATAGGAGCTTACCGGTGTAAAAGAACCACTCTTACAACCAAATGTTGTAGGAAGAGGGAGGTAAGACAGAGTTGCACGAGACCGACTATGGAGGAAGTCTCCGACAGGTGAGATGAGACATGCCAGTACAGGGAAACAACTGTCCATTGATAGTTGTTACCTCTCTTTCCTTTAAGAGGAAGAGGAAACTGTTAAGTATGGGCATGATCATCATAAAGACTCTTAGAAAAAAGATGTCTCATGAACAGATATCTAGGTAGGTTAGGATAAATTTAGTGCAGATACTGCCAGTGAAAGAAGCAGACTGCCACCCTAACCACCAACCAAGAGGGACAATGATCTATTTGAAACCCTGCTACTGCTGGGTTTGTTGACCCTGTTGAGGTTGTGGATTCTTCAGACCAGGGCGATGTATCCCGTGTTTGGGAACATCTGCATGATGGGCAGATGATGGGTAAAACCTTCTCCCCCTAGGGGAAGAAAGTTTGGTAGGACATTTCCTACCTACTGGGAAAGAAGAAGGCGTAGAACAGCCTCTGGAAAAAGGAAAGTCAGTGGATAACTGAGTAACCTGGAGTAAAGACTCCTCATTGAAGAGATTTTCTCCAGTGCAAGGAGTATTTCCCAGTCTTTCTTGTGCCCATTTGTCCAATTCTGAAGCTTGAAGCCAGGCTCTACGTCGTGCCCCTATAGCTACAGCAGAAGTTCTGCTAACAGACTCAAAGGAGTCTAGGGTAGCACGAGTAAGAAACCTAGAGATATTTTGAGTATGACTAACCAAGTGAGGAATAGTCTTTACACCTGGGCTCTTGAAGAAAAGGAGTCAAAAGATGTAATTTCTTTGTGACCTCCTCAAGAGATAAACTCATATAAAAAATATATGAGAGAATTCTTGCTGAAAGCATGGATGTCTGGAAGGTTTGACGTCCAAGGCATCTAGTGTCTTAGACTCACGACCTGGCGGACAAGAAGAGTGCTTTTTATTACTCTTCACTCGCCTCATTGCTGATTCTACCACAATGGAATGATGAGGAAGTTGAGTCTTTTGAAACCCTGGAGAGGGGGGCATCTGATATAGGAGATCAGTTGCTCTGGAAGGTGGGGGTACCTTTAAAGGAGCTTCCCACATTCGTAGAAGATCCTGCAAAGAATGATGCAAAGGAAGCATTATATTCTCCTTTGGTTTGGTTGGAACAGAGAGGTATTCTGTATTCTCTTGTGTAGGATCTTGTCCAGGAATAGGAATGGCAAGTGATTTTGCCATATCCAGGAGGAAAGTCTGGAAAGAAGGATCCCCAGAGGGAACTTCTCTTGGATAGGCTAGATCTGATGAAGAACTAGCGTTGGCATCGAGGGATCTATTCAAGTATATAGGAATAGAAGATCCTGAAAGGTGCAGTATGGGATCCTTAGATGGTGGTCGCTGGTACTGCAGGTCAGAACCAGCGACAGTCGGTAACAGATCGCCCATGCTAGGGATCGATTCCAAACTCGGCATCGAGGGAAGCGAGCCTGACGAGAGAAGCATGGAAGGTACCGACAGCAATGGTACTGTGGATATCGGTACCGACCTCGGTACCGTATCTGATACCGGTGGATGAAGACCAGCCGGTGGCAACTCTAACGGTATCGGAGGAACCAAGAGTTGCAGATCCGAATTATCGGAACCGAGCCGTCGGTACCCAGTCCTCCAGACTGGAGATCGATTCCAGACTCGGCATCGAAGGAAGCGAGTCTATCGATGCACGTCTGGAGGGTACCGACGTCGGTACTAGTATCGGTGTCGGTACCGATACTGGAAGGTCGATCTGGAACGTATCCACCGGCCCCGCAGGTACCGAGGATGCCAGATGACGATCCTTGGTGAGGAATGTTTCATCCAACACCAGTGCTGATGCCGGGGTATCGGTACCGCTCGAAGCGGATGCCACCACCAGGCATGGCTCAGGTATGTTCTGTGAGGGGTGAACCTCAGGAACAACCTGAAACCCCACACAGGCTTTGGAGGCCGAAGACTCCCACCGGGGTTTTGAAGCCAGTGGATTCTCGAGGACAAGGCCATAGGCAGCTCTATGCTGTGCATGAGAACTGCCACTCGAGGACTGGCTAGTCTTAACAGACTGTTTTTGGGTTACCTGATCCTGTGTAGAAGAAGATATGGTCGGTGCCCTGAAGTTGGAGGGGGACCGCGGGTCGAGGGGAACTTGATGTTGAAAACTTCTTCTCACAATAGTATTGCCCGAGGGCTCCGGAGGAAAATGGTCAAGACCCAAGCAGGTTAGACACCAATTGTGAGTGTCTAAAAATAAAGTTGTACCGCCACAGTTTGTACATTTCTTGGGGAAAGTGGCTGGCGGTTCCATGAATGAAAATGGAGAGGCCTAGAAGGCCTGAGAACCGTGAGACACTAAGGAAGAAAAATATATTCCTTAAAAAGGAAAAAAGTTTTACAAGAAAGAAAAAAGAAACACCGGCGGTACCGGTGGCGTCGAGGAAGGCAGCCACGACCACGAGGAAAACTAAAAATAAAAGAAGAATTTTCTGCGGTGACAGGACGACGTCCTGCCGGCTCCGCGGAAAAAAACGAAAACTGAGGAGAGGCAGTTGGGAAGGCAGCACGCAGGCGTGTTGGGATGCTTCCAAAAGCTTTCTGATTGGACGCTGGGAAGTGTTCCCGCGCAGACTCCGTCGGTACCGACGTACCCATATGTGAAGACTCATTCCTGCTTGTTCCTAGAGATTAGCATCTTCTATATAGAGAAGTGCTCATTCTTCAAGGGCAGAGGTTTCCAACCTTTTTTGTTTTGGACTCCTTAACCTCCCAAAAGTTCAAGAAATGCCGGTTCATTCCCACCACTCTTCACGGACTTCTTACTCTCCGTTCCAAGCCTGCCCCCAATAGCCCTCTCTCTTCCCCTTCCTGACCCCATCAGCCTCTCTCGTTCTCCCTCCAACTAGTCCCAAGTCTCAGTCTCGTTCTTACTCACACCCAGCCAGTTTCCTTCAATCTTTCTTCTCCCCAGCCAAGCCCCAGCAAGTCCCTCTCTCTTTTTTCAGTTTTGTGTATCTTGTGGACCCTGTATAGTGTTCTCATATACCCTCAGGGGCCCAAAGAACAATGATGCAGGGAGCACTCATTTAGAGGTGATGGAGACTTTGGTGGAATAGCAACAAGCACTACTAATTTTCAGTACTATGAATGATGCCCATTAGTGTGACCCCCCCAAAAGGGGGTGTGGTCATTCTATTGACTTACTCATAGTCCTATATGGAGCTATTCTTTCAGGTGTGAAGCTCTCCCCTACCGAAGGAATCATGCAGCAATGCTCAAAGTCAAGATCCTTGAAAGACATTGAGAAAGGAGAGACGAGTTGTGCACTCATGTGCTGAAGCCAACATCTATTAGGCAAGACTATGTCCATGGAGACTCTTTAGGCAACAAATAAACCATATGTTGCTCTATACAGAATTGTTCAATAGCAGTATCCCTTTAGTACATTTTGTTGCCCAACTGATACTGGAATGCACGGCCCTTGGAAGGAGAATGGCTAAAAAAATCAATTTTTAAACCAAAGTGATTTCAGCAGAGAAATGAATACTGTCCAGAGCCACCAAAATGGTGAAGAAGATAGAAGGATACTCCTATGAGGAGAGGCTAAAAAGGTTGGGGCTCTTCAACATGGAAAAGAAATGACTGAGGGAAGATATGATAAAAGTCTATAAATTAATGAATGGAGTGGAAGAGGTAAACATAGATAAATTGTTTACGCCATCAAAGTGTAGAAAGACTAGGGGACATGCAATGAAGTTACCGTGTATCCTGTTTAAGACTAATAAGAGAAAATATTTTTTCACTCAACGCGAAATCAAACTCTGGAATTTGTTACCAAAGGATGTAGTTAAAGCTATTAGTGTAGCTGGGTTTAAAAAAAGGTTTGGGAGTCACGTGATGTGTTGAGAGGGAGCAGACGTGCTTTAGCTCTCTCTCCGGGTTCTCTCTCCCTCTGACCCCTGGAACCCTGGAAAAGAAAGCCTAAAGGGTGTGTAAAAACAGCTAGAGAGGCACCGCTAAGTCGAGCAACCAACCAGACCTGGATCGGGTCCCGAGGGCGATGAAATCCACTTGACGCGGTAAGGAAAAAAACAGGCCTCCCAGCCAAAATGGTGGATCCACCCTCCTCGACAGAATTAGCCGGACAGCCTGCCCTGGTAGAGGAGGTAACCCAGGCGGTGGTGGGGGAAAATGGATGCAGTGACCAAGGCGGTCGAGACCTTTGCGGGGCGAATGCAGGAGATGGAACAACGGATTTCTCAGGCAGAGGATGCAGCGACGATGGCAGGGCAATTACAGTGCAGACGCCAGGAAATGATGGAAGCCCATAAGGCAAAACTCAACGACCTTGAGAATCGCAGTCAGAGGAACAACCTGCGCTTTGTCGGGGTGCCGGAGTCTGTGAAAGAGGGGGAGCTGCGTGGATATCTGGAGACCCTTCTCCCTAAGCTTTTGGAAATGAGGGCTGAAATGCTCCCACTGCAGCTGGAAGGGCTCATAGAATTGGGCCTATTCGCACAACGGACAATCGCCCACGCATAGTACTGGCGCGTTTTCTGAACTATGTGCAAAAAGATGCTGTGCTGAAAGCCGCTTGGCAACGGGGCCCAAATACGCAAAACAAACTGAAGCTCTGCATATACCAGGACTATTCAGTAGCTCTTAGTTAACAGAGGATAGGCCATGTGGTCTTTTTCTGTCATCATGTTTCTATGTTTCTATTGATATGCGGAAATATTTCTTTACGGAAAGAGTAGTGGATCCATGGAATAGTCTCCCAGTGGAGGTGGTAGAGATGAGGACAGTAATTGAATTCAAAAAAGCATTGGACAAACACAGAGGATCTCTAATGTGGTCTTTTTCTGTCATCATGTTTCTATGTTTCTATTGAGGAGGTCCTTCACGGGCACTGTGTCAGCATCTGGTCAGTGCACATATTGACTTCATCATGCAGTACCCAGCTCATCTCTGAATCTAACATAATGGAGCTCAGCAGGTATTTGACACAATGGAGACTGCGCAACAGTTTGTGGACACTTTGGACACTACTGGTTCAGCAAATAGGGACACATCTTGAGGGAGATGTCGGGGAGAGAAAGTACAACCTTGGGCTACCAGTTCCCTTTCCTGAGCCATTTTCCAGCTGTGACATGGGGAGAGAAGTGCAGAATTGTGTACCAATACAACTTTGAATTGATAAGTGACTTTTCAAAGCCTGACTGGTAGCACGCAGGGGAGAGTAATGGGAGGGAAAGGTGAAATATTGTAGTTTGGTATTGTGAATTCATTTTTGGCACTATGTATTATGAAGACCAGATGTTTGGTATGACGAGCTAACTGGGGTGGGGTAGGATTGGAGGTTCTGAGGGGAGGGGAGGGATGGGTGAAGTGTAGGGAGATAAGGATAGGGGGGAAAGGGATTCAGCCAGAATGGCCCAAATATCTTACCCACCGACTAATGGAAGTGGGACATGGACCCTAACTCCACAGAACCTGTCCCAGAGAAGGGGAGCTGGGGCTTCGTTCGCTTAAAATCCCACAGACCAAAGGGAGGACACAGACATTGGTGTAGATCGATATACTAAGCAGCCCCCTTGGTAGTAGAATATACTGCAAGGGCCTAGAAGACCAGAGTTCTGGGAGGTGGGCTATAGGCGGGGCCAGAAGATAGTTAACAAGGATGTAGCAAATAGGTAAATCAGAAGGTGGCAGGGACGTGAGGGAGGAGGGAGACCCGACACATGTAAAAGTGACTCACATAGAAGGAGAAAGTGAGGAGGTGGGGAGGGAGGGGAGAGAGGACTCTAGAGAGGGGGCGGGGAGGGGGAGAGAAAAGTACCTTTTTTGGAGGGCAACAACTGTCAAATATACATACTCTGGAGGAGAGTCAAAGAACGGGGTGGTCCCTAGACTGGGGGGGGGGGGGACCCTTTAACATATTACTATAGCAATTTTTGACAGCAGGCCTTAAAGATCTAGAGAAGGGTTTAAAATACTCTCATGGAATGTGTGTGGATTAGGATCTCTCATCAAGAGATACAAGATCCTGCATGCAGCAGCCCGCTTAAATTGCAATACTGCATACTTTCAAGAGACCCACCAGTCTACGACAGAACACGGAAAGCTGAGTAGGGATTGGGTGGGCCAAATATTTGGGGCAGCAGCTCAAGGAAAAAAGGGGGGCGTAGTTATTCTGATTCATAAGCGGGTACGATTCGAATGTAAGACTGAAAAAAGTCATCCCCACTGGGACATTACATAATAGTCTCCGGGGATTTAGAGGGTCATCTAGTAGTGCTTTGTAAAATCTATGGCCCCAATGCCCTTTTCTATGCCCAACTAGCCACAGTATTGGAACAGCTGCCAGAGGGTAGGCTAATACTGGGCGGGGGGGGGAGGGGGGGCTCCTAACCCCAATAATGGATACATCACAGCAGAACAAACACCTGGACGGGGACAACCGGCATCTTGCAGAGGTTCTGTCGGCAGATGAATCTAGTAGATACGTTGTGCCTCTTGCAACCCACAGACAAAAATTATATCCTTTAATCCCGTGCTCATGGAACTAGTGCTCAAATTTATTTATTTATTTATTTATTTAACGGTCTTTTCTATACCGCCCCTTCCAGAGATCAGGGGCGGTTTACATTGAACTTTAAACAGAACAATTGTATACTTCTGTATGCATTTACAAGGAACATTATGCTTTAACTATATACAGGTGTGCTTACAGGGAACATATTTTGAACAACATTTTGAACATATTTTGAACATTAACTATAACAGAGCTTTTCAAACTATTTACAAGTTATATACATGGAGCGCATCTTAGTTAGTTACAGTGGTGAAATAGTCAACTGTTTGAGTGGTTCATTAGCGTGTTGTGAGGGGTTAGAGAAATTTTCTGTGTTAGTCATTTGTTCTGTCTTGGGTACAGTGTATGTGTTTCTGTGATTGTATTGGTGAGGTTCTTTGTTGGTAGGGGATTTCAAAGTGTTTTGTAAAGAGGTAGGTTTTTAATTCTTTTTTGAATTGGTGAAGGTCTTTTATCATGCGTAGTGTTAATGGTATTTCATTCCAGAGGGTGGGGGCAGCGAAGGAGAAAGCCCTGTCACTTGTTGTCGCTTTAGTTTTTCTAAAATTTGTTTTTATGTTGAGGGAGTGGGTTGCGTTCTGTCTGCGTGATCTAGTATCTGATGGGGGGTGTATTAGGGTGGATAGTTGTGATGGGGAGATGTTGTTGACGATTTTGAATGTAGTTAGGAGGATTTTGTATTTTATTCGGCTGTTTATAGGGAGCCAGTGTAAGTCTAGGAGAATTGGGGTGACATGGTCTGTTAGATTAGCTTTAGTGACCATCTTGGCGCATATGTTTTGGGCTCTTTGGAGATGGTATATGCTTTTTACTGGAAGTCCATTTAGGAGACTATTACAATAGTCGAAGTGGGGGGTTATGAGTGTATTGACTACAGATCTAAAGTCATCGGTGTTGAGTAGGGGTCTCAGATGTTGTATTGTCTTGAGTTTATAAAATATGGTTTTTACTGTGTGTTTTATGTGTGGAATCATGGAGAGTGAGTGGTCTAAGATTATTCCAAGGTATTTTACCTCCTTTTTAACAGGTATAGGTGTATTATTTATTGTGATTGTATTGGGGTATATGTAGTCAGTGTCTGATTTCCTCGTTATGAACATTGCCTCTGTTTTTTTGAGGTTAATGCTTAGGTGGTTGTCTTCAAGCCATTTAGTAGTCTCGTTCATACATTGGAGTAGGCTATCATATTTGGGATTGTTAGGGTTTATGGGGGTGGCAAGCATGATATCATCTGCGTATATGAAATGGTTAATTTTGTGCTTCTTAAATATGTTTGTAATGGGCTGGAGGTATAAATTGAAGAGGAGGGCTGAGAGGGCTGATCCTTGGGGGATGCCTTGACCTTGTGGGAAAGTTTCGGATGTGTCTTTACCTAATTGTATCCGTATTAACCTGTTTGAGATGTATGATTTGAACCATTCAAGGACTGTCCCTCCTATTTTTAGGTATTCTAGTCTGTTAATGAGGGTATTATGATTGATGCTATCGAATGCAGCAGACAGATCTATGAAGAGGAGAAGGAAGCCTTTGTTGTTGTCATTGGTGCCTCTGATGAGTAAATCTGTTAGGGCGATTAGGAGGGTTTCAACTCCGTGGAAGGGTCGGAAGCCAAATTGATGCTCATCAAGGAGTTTTTGTTCATCAATGTAGTCTTGTAATTGGAGTTGTATGGTCTTTTCTATTATTTTGGCAATTAGTGGTATGCTAGCTATTGGCCTGTAGGAGTTGGGGTCTTTTGGGTCTAGTTTATTGTTTTTTATTATGGGACGGATCGAAGAGAGCTTTAGGGCATTGGGCATGGTTCCTTGAGAGAGTGATTGGTTTACTATATGTTTGATATTTTCTGCAAGAAATTCCTTAGTATGTTTGATCCATGATACAGGGCAAGGGTCAAGCGGTGAGGTTGTGGTGTTAATCATTGTTATAATATTAAGGATGTGCTTTCTTTCAATCTTGTGAAAGGTTGTCCATTCATAATTACTGACATGTTTAGATATTGTGGTGGTTGGAGAGTAAGGTTTTACCTTTAGTTTCTCAGCAAAATGTAATGCTAAGGTTTGTACACTGATTGAGTCTTGGTTCAGTACGGGGTTTTGTGTTTTTGTTAGTGTATTCACAATTGAGAAGAGTTCTCTTGGCCGATTGATAGCATGATTTATTAGTTTGGAGTAGTATTCCCTTTTTGACTTATTGATTGCTTCCTTGTATCTATTAAGTATGTTTATATATTTAGTTTTGTTATCTTGTGATTTTGTTTTCTCCAGATTTTTTCTTGTTTCCGTAGTTGCTTTTTTATCATGGCAATTTCTTTAGTGAACCATTTTTGTGATTCCTTCTTTATCTTCTGCATTGCTTGAGTGGGGGTTGCTGCTTTTTGGATAGTTTGGTTCCAGTTCTCTATAGTTTGTTCTATGTCATTTAGACTTGTGGTGAGTTTTGGGTAGTACCTTGTCAAGGAATGTGTCATTATCAAAGTGGGGAAAGCGTGAGATATGTGATATTGTGTTTGTGGACTGTGATGTTGTTTGTGCTAATAGGTGGAATGTTATCAAATGGTGGTCAGACCATGGTACTTCCTTAGCTATCGGGGAAGAATGGAGTTTATGTAGGTTAAAGGGGGTAGGGAGGAAAACAAGGTCAAGTGAGTTTCCTTTATTATGTGTGGGGGTATGGACTATCTGGTTAAATCCCATGTGGGACATTGAGTCAATGAAGTTGTCTTTTTGGGATTGGTTCAGAGATGGGAGGTTAAGGTCACCTAAGATTATGAGGGTTTTCTCTGATATGTTGTGCATGCGAGTTCAAGGATGGGGGAGAGATTTTTGTGATCAGCTGATGGGGGTCTATAGATTAAGGAGAATGCTAGTGTTCTGTTTTCAATGTTTATTATGTCCATTCCTTCGACATTGTTTGAGTTTGTTAGGGTGTATTGTAGGTTTTTTTTAGTGAGGATGAGTGCACCACCTCCTCTTTTTGTGTCACGGTGGCAGTTGAATACATTATATTGTGATGTGTGAAGTTGGTTTAATAATATTGTGTCTGTAGGTGTTAGCCATGTTTCAGTGATGAAGATGATGTCAGGTTGTTCGTCTCTTATTATGTCGTTTACTATTGGTATTTTGTTCCGAATAGAGCGAATGTTTATTAAGATCAATTTTAGTTTGGTGTCCGTGCAAGTAGAGGATATTTTGTGGTCATGGTTTTTACAGTTTATCTGGATTACTCTAGGAGGATGTCTGTGGGAACTATTTGGTGGCGGGTTGTATGAGTGATGGTGTAGCGGGGAGTGTGTTAGATTGCGGTTGGGGTTGTGGATGATGGGGATGCTATTACAAGGGGGGTTGTTGAATTTATATGTGTATATTAGTTGCAGAAGGAGGGCTATTAGAAGGAGAGTGGTTGGCAGTGACTTTATTTTTAGGTAGTCCATTATGTTTTGTATTTTGTTTTGTAAGAGAGAAGTGTTTCTGGCTGGCTATGCAAGAGGACTTGAGTGTGGTTGTGTTGAGTTGTACGTGATTAGGTTAGAACAGCAAAGTATCGGTTGGAAGAGTTAGAACAGTAAGTTAGTTTTGGCTGGCTGTTTGTCACAATTGTATGAGATTGTTACAATGTATCAGCTATTTATAACAGCAGTGCAATGATTTGTAAGTGTGGCTTTATGAGAATATCAGCTATTTATAACAGCAGTGCAATGATTTGTAAGTGTGGCTTTATGAGAGTATTGCTGACTACAATAATGCCATGGGTAGTAACTATTACAGGCTAGTTACTAACATCCTTATAACAGTACTAGTTATGGGTATACTACTGACAACAGTAATAAAATGTACCTATTGAAGGATGGCTACTGGCAACTGGCAACAGTGCAGATTGAAAGTATTCTACTGACAGTAGTAAACTTTGTGCTAGATAGCTAGTGACAACAGTACTATATGATGGTAATAATCTTTTGACAATAGTAATAAACTGTGGGGCAACTAACAATAGTATCACAGTAACAATAGAAAGTATCACAGTAACAATAGAAATTTGACTAAGATATTTAGATAAGATATCTTAATTTACAGGGGGATGGCATGCACCTATGTACTACTTCACTACTGCATAGTTGGGCTAGCTTCAGCATTCAATTGGATTGAGAGAGCTACTGGCAACAGTAATAAGGGATTGCTACTAGCTACAGTAAAGGTTGACTACAGTGGTAATAATTAAATGCTACTGAGAACAGTAACATTGAGATGCAACAATGATAGCTGAATGTTACCGGAAACATCAATAAGTGAATGTAACAGTAATAAATTGAGTGCTACTGGCGACAGTAATAAGTTGTATACATGCTACTGACAACAGTAATAAATATTTTCCTATCAGGGGTGAGTCAGCTGGTATGGTGGGCCTAACTGACATAATAAAGTTAAGCAGATTCACGAGGCTGTTAAGAAGAGTTTGTTGAGTCACGTCTGAAAAGAGTATACTTGCTGCGGGAACTTAGCTGACGATCCTGGACTATAGAGGCTCCGTTTTGTGTGAGCGAGTGTCTTAAGCGGGCTACTGATTCGGCTTCTGATCTCAGGCGAGCTGGCTTCTTGATGTGGGCCTCTGCCTAAGGGCCGTGCCAAAGGGCCCTCTGGCGAGGCCCTCAGGCGCGGGCCCGCAGGGCGCGGGCGCGCCGGACGGCGCTCTTCTTTTAAATGGGCCTGCCGGCTGCCCCGATTGGACAGCAGCTGGTGTGGGAGGCGGACCTGGTGCCCCGGCCGGCTCGATCCCCGCCGGGAGAGCAGGAGTCAGGCCGGGGTGCTGGAGGAGTGAGAGGCCACGCGCCCGACGGCGCTCTTCTTTTGAATGGGCCTGCCGGCTGCCCCGATTGGACAGCAGCTGGTGTGGGAGGCGGACCTGGTGCCCCGGCCGGCTCGATCCCCGCCGGGAGAGCAGGAGTCAGGCCGGGGTGCTGGAGGAGTGAGAGGCCACGCGCCCGACGGCGCTCTTCTTTTGAATGGGCCTGCCGGCTGCCCCGATTGGACAGCAGCTGGTGTGGGAGGCGGACCTGGTGCCCCGGCCGGCTCGATCCCCGCCGGGAGAGCAGGAGTCAGGCCGGGGTGCTGGAGGAGTGAGAGGCCACGCGCCCGACGGCGCTCTTCTTTTGAATGGGCCTGCCGGCTGCCCCGATTGGACAGCAGCTGGTGTGGGAGGCGGACCTGGTGCCCCGGCCGCTCGATCCCCGCCGGGAGAGCAGGAGTCAGGCCGGGGTGCTGGAGGAGTGAGAGGCCACGCGCCCGACGGCGCTCTTCTTTTGAATGGGCCTGCCGGCTGCCCCGATTGGACAGCAGCTGGTGTGGGAGGCGGACCTGGTGCCCCGGCCGGCTCGATCCCCGCCGGGAGAGCAGGAGTCAGGCCGGGGTGCTGGAGGAGTGAGAGGCCACGCGCCCGACGGCGCTCTTCTTTTGAATGGGCCTGCCGGCTGCCCCGATTGGACAGCAGCTGGTGTGGGAGGCGGACCTGGTGCCCCGGCCGGCTCGATCCCCGCCGGGAGAGCAGGAGTCAGGCCGGGGTGCTGGAGGAGTGATTATATATTATATTGATTATATCCTTGTATCAGAGGCTTTATTTGTAGAGCTGGAAGAAGCAAAAATAGTACCAGGAGAAATATCCGACCATGCGCCTATCTGGATTTCACTTCATTGGTATATAATCATATAATCCCCCAACACACATAACACTTCAAAACCAAGAAATTAAAATAAAGAATGAAGTAAGATACCTAGGAGTAATTCTAGATAAACAACTGACAATGGATACCCATATTAGAAATACTACAAAGAAAATTTACTTTAAACTTAAAATCCTTAAACAACTAAGACCTTTGGTATACATACAAGATTTATCAGCATAATTCAAGCTACCATAACACCACATTTTGACTTTGCTAATCTAATGTTATTAGGCACAACAAAACAAAACATTAAAAGAATTCAACTTGTGCAAAATGCTGCAACTAGGATAATAATGAAAGCACACTCACATCAACATATAACCCCAATATTTGCATCTCTTCACTGGCTCCCAAATCAAAGCAGGATAGTATATAAAACTTTAATAACTTCATTTAAACGCTAAATGACTTGGCCCCAGTCACGCTAAGTAATCTAATCAGTAAAGAACATGCAAAATCTACTCAACGGAAAGGTCAATTAAACAAACTAAAATTTCCCATAGACTTCATAAAAGCAAACAAATTAACAAACAGAGCTTTCTCACATGCAGCCCCAACAATCTGGAACTCCCTCCCTGACGACCTAAGAACGATAACTGAGATCATTGAGTTTCGTAAAAATTTAAAACCTATCTATTCACTTCACATTACAACAATATAGATCATCCCTCACTTGATTTGGACAAAGGTTAACCAGTATTGACCTTAGTTGATCACGATCTAAACAGACATCGCATCCCAGCTGAAACTGTACTTCCCCTAATGCTAAAGCCCTAAAAGCGGTATCTGTATATAATGTATATAGTTTTTACTGTTATGTTCTGCTCAAGCTTAACATTTATTGTTTACTTATAATATTCTTTGTTATTTGATGTTACATGTAAAACAAACGCTGCTTTGTTAATTAGTTGTTTATTGTGAACCGCAACTGATCTCAGGAAGATGCGGTATATAAATGTTTGTTAAATAAATAAATAAATAAATAAAATTGGTATCTCAACTTGGGCAGACCACGGGTGTGGCGTTTCCCTCTGGAACTTTACAAAGAGGAGCGTTTCCAATTAAGGAGAAGTGGAGAGTTTCACAGCATTAGGATGATCCTGAGTTTTTTTCGGAGACTGCAAAGATGGGCTTGCGAGGTGAGATTATGGCATATTTGGCATGACGCCGTCGTCTCCTTAATACTCGAGTGTTAACATTATAAAGGCAGGTAGTGCAGGATCGTAGACGCCATGCTCGCCTTGCAACGACAAAGACCAGGGCACGACTCCTGGAATCCCAGGCAGCGCTGAATGAAGTTTTACATCAGCATGCTAAAAAATCTCTTATGTATTACAAATATCAACTTTTTCAGCATGGAAATAAGATGGACAAGCTGTTGGCACATTGCTTGCGGGGAGCCCATGGGTCACGCTAGGTACCAGCTATACAGGTAAATTACATAAAACGAAGGAGGAGATTGCCCAACATTTTCGCTCCTACTACCAGGAGCTCTATAAGGAACAACCAGTGTCCTTGGAGATGATCAATTCATATCTTGGGAGCTTGGCCCTGCCTAAACTGACTGCGCAGCAGATAGAGTACAGCTGGGGACACCTATCATGGCCCAGGAGATTTTAAGGTTATCCAACAGGCACAACGTTGTAAGGCCCTGTGCCCAGATGGGTTCACTGCCGAATTATACGAAATCCTACGGATCGAGGTGATGGTCCCGGTGGAGGCCATTTTTCAACAACGCTCACATCAGCAGGGGCTCAAATGGGGAGACAATTGTGCCTTTATCACATTGCTCCCAAAGGTAGGGAAGGACCAGCTTCAAACAAGCTTGTACAGGCCTATCTCATTATGACTTGAAGCTTCTAGCAAAAGTCCAAGCGGAAAGGTTGGCACCAATGTTGCCCACTTTAATATGTGACCCGCAGGTAGGGTTTGTCAGGGGCCACTATGCAACTAGTAACCTAAGCAAGATCATAGCTTCCCAGGAATGGGTCCATTCACAGGAAATAATGTCATTGCTTATAAGATTTGATGCCAAAAAGACTTTTGATAAAGTGGGATGCAACTACTTGTTTCCATTACTTCCATACAATGGGTAGAGGGGACCTATATGCAAATGATCAGGGGTCTACATGACTACCCTAAGCAGCGATCCCAGTTAATGGATATCTTTCAGAGATCTTTGATCTAGGGAGGGGAAAGCAGTAGGGATGCTCCCTTTTGCCTTTACTTTTTGTGTTATCCCTCAACCCAGGGGTGGGCAATTTACGGCCCGCGGGCCGCATGTGGCCCGCCAGAGTTTTCTGCGGCCCACAGAATAGGGTTGCCAACTGGCGAACACGATCCCCGGGCCGTGCAGCCGCTGCTTCGGCTTTTCACAGAGCAGCGCCTGCAATAAAGTTAATTTGAAAAGGAAAAAAACCTGTGAGAATCCCGACCCCCCCCCCCCCCCGACATCACTTCCTCGGGTTCTGACCCGAGTGCTCCTCACAGGTTGTCTTTTCCTTTTCAAATTAAGTTTATTGCAGCCGCTGCTCTGTAAAAAGCAGAAGCAGCAGCTGCACAGGGGTGAACTTCAAAGTAGCACTAAGGGGAGAGGGTGTGAAGCAGCACTAAGGGGGGGATGAAGCAGCACTAAGGGGGGGATGAAGCAGCTCAAGGGAAGCAGCACTAAGGGGTGAAGGAGCACTAAGTGGGGGGGGGGTGAAGCAGCAGCAGTGGCTGCAAGGGGAAAGAGGTGGCAGAAGGAACTGACAGGTGGAAGGTGAGGACTGGAAGAGAGGGGAAGGAGGTGGCAGGAAGGAACTAACAGGGTGAAGGAGGTGGCTGGAATAGAGCTGAAAGGGGGGAAGGGGGTGGCTGGAAGAGAGCTGAAAT
Source organism: Ichthyophis bannanicus (assembly GCA_033557465.1). Taxonomy (NCBI): domain Eukaryota; kingdom Metazoa; phylum Chordata; class Amphibia; order Gymnophiona; family Ichthyophiidae; genus Ichthyophis; species Ichthyophis bannanicus. The sequence goes on from CM066042.1 coordinate 235,358,917, forward strand.
GTGATCTCAAAATATTTTTGTATATAGTGCTGCTCTCTACCGAGTTGTCTCCGAAACAATGCCGATCTACTATCTTTCAGAAAACAGCTGAAAACCATCCTGTTCCAGGAATACCTTTACACGACCCCCACCAAAAAAGCACACTAACCTTTGATCTCGCCCACCATGACCCCCCAAACTCAAACATGTACTAACCTGATCATGTCCAAAGTCTATCCTATGTTGAAATCATCAAGGTCGCCGCCCCGGTGATGGCCCGCCCTTATACTTAAATTCCCCCCCCTTTTTTATGTAACGCCGCTTTGACCCGGTGAAAAGCGGGATATAAATACAGCTAAATAAATAAATAAATAAAATAGTGTGACAAGGAAGCCTGTTTTGAGCCTATGAATATAGAAAAGGCCAATGACTAACTTAGAGAAAGGAGAAATCCCTGCAGGGCATGGATTTCAGGCCCCTCAGAGAAAGAAACCTGAGGGAGAGAAAGTTCAGGCAGCCACACCCTAACGCCTTTGACATAACTGCAGGCTTGAGAGGTGATTACAATCACCTGGGAGGAGTGGAGGAAGGGCTGGAGCCCTGGAGAAGGAAATATAAACCCCTGCTAAAGCAGAGGAAAGAAAAAGCTCGGGTGAAAGCTCAGAAGAAGGAAGCTCAGAGGGAAGCTCAAAGGAAAATAGAAACTCAGAGGAAGGAAGAAGCTCTGGGGAGGCAGAGGTCTCAGGAGGTTCAGAAGACTCAGAGGATTCAGGGGAATCAGGAGTGGAACCAGGAGCACCTGCAGATCTCCAGGAGAGAACCCAGAGAAGAATACAGAGAGCTGTTCCAGAGAGGCTGGAAGGAGACAAGGAACCGTAGCGAGCACAACCAGGGAGAACTGCCCAGTGCTTCAGGTAGTGACTGTCTTTATCGGGGAAAGTTGAGCTCAGGAGAGACATTAGAACCCCCAGGGAGGCTGTATTCTGAGCACTGTGTCCAGAGCTCAGAACAGGACACTGCCCTAACGACACCAGAGGATATGCAGATTGAGTTGGCAGGGGAAGAATTGCAAGATCTAGATATCCCCATGGACTGTACCCTATGTCAAGCTACAAGCATGGAATCATTATGCTAAAGGCTAGCATTGAATGACAAAGTCTCCTAGAAGCAGGTAACTGGAATTGAGCCAGGAATTGGGTTTGAAAAAAACTCCACGTGTTTGCATTTCTCAGGCAAAGTGCTGAGTCACGCTGAAGAGAAAGCTTGTGAATGTTTGTTACTTGTTTTCTTATTTTGAGTTTAAAACCTATCCTGAAAGGAAGGAGGGAAAGAAGGGGTTGTTCCAGAGGAACTAAGTTATTCTTTTGTTGTTAAGTGCTTCACAAACACAAGGTTAAAAAGAAGTATTTTTACCTTGCTGAGGAGAGCTGTTTTCTCTAAGACTGAGCAACGTGGTTAACCAGCTGCATGTGTTTAATTAATTATTAATTTATTTATTTAGCTATTTCTTCTATACCGCCCCTTCCAGAGATCAGGGGCGGTTTACATGGAACAAGTAAACTAATTTGTATACTAATGTATACATTACATGAAACAGAGATTTTTTTAACTTTATACAGATAATAGTTGTTAACAGAGATTTATAACATTGTAACTTTATACAAATAACTGTGCATTAATTGTCAAAACTATTTACATTTTATATACATTAATAAGTTTCTGTATCGTAGTGTTGATCTAGTGTTGATCAGAGTTTTTTTCTACCTTTTTATAGGTAGTCAGAGTTTTCTACCTTTTATATGTGTGTGTGTGTGGAGGAATTTATTTCCTTTTTTCATCTCTTGGGAGTATTTTGGGGTGTATGTGGTGGGTGTATGTGTGTGGGTAGTTGAGTGTGGTTTTAGGGCTTTGTGTTTGAGTGTTTGGGGATGGTGTGTGGTTGGACTAGGGGGTCTGGGATTTCATAGTGTTCGGAGAAAAGGTATGTCTTGAGTTCCTTTCTAAATTGGGTGAGGTCTTTTATGATCCGAAGGTTTATTGGGAGATTATTCCAGAGCATGGGGGCAGTGAATGAGAAGGCTCTGGTGCTGGTGGATTTTTTAGTTTTTTTGAATGAGTTTGGTATTTCAAGTGAGTGTGTGTTGCGTTTAGTCTGCGCGTTCTTGATTCTGATGGGGCATGTAATAGCATGGATAGATATGATGGGGCGATGTTGTTCAGGAGCTTGAATGTGATTAGGAGGATTTTATATCTGATTCTGCTGTTTATAGGGAGCCAATGCAATTCCAGCATTATTGGGGTTACGTGGTCTACTAGGCGGGCTTTTGTGACTACTTTGGCACAGATGTTCTGGGCTCTTTGAAGTAGGTATGTACTTTTTTGTGGTAGGCCAATTAAGAGACTATTACAATAGTCAAAGTGTGGGGTGATGAGTGTGTTAACAACTGATCTAAAGTCATGGGTGTCAAGAAGGGGTCTTAGATGTTGTATGGTTTTGAGTTTGTAGAATATGGTTTTTACCGTCTGTTTTATATGTGGTAGCATGGTGAGTGTATGGTCTATTATTACCCCTAGGTATTTTACCTCTTTTTTGACGGGTATAGTTGTATTTATGATTGAGATTGATGTTGGATAGATGTCCTCAGTCACGGGTGATCTTGTTACGAACATTGCCTCAGTTTTTTTGAGGTTGATGCTAAGGTAGTTAGATTCCATCCAGGAGGTGGTCTCCACCATGCATTTTGATTAGGGCATCGTAGGTAGGATTTTTGGTGGATATGGGGAGAGCAAGCATGATGTCATCAGCATAGATAAAGTGCCTAATTTTGTGTTTTCTGAATCATTTTGTAATGGGTTGGAGGTACAGGTTGAAAAGGAGGGCAGAAAGGGCGGATCCCTGGGGTATTCCTTGTCCTTGGGGGAAGGTTTCTGACACTTCCTGGTCTATTTGAACACGTATTAGTCTGTTTGTGATGTAAGACTTAAACCAATTGAGTACTGTCCCACCTATTCCTAGATTTTCTAGTCTATTGATCAAAGTAAGGTGGTTGATGTTGTCAAAGGCGGCAGAGATGTCTATGAAGAGGAGTAGGAAGCCTTGACTGCTATCATCTGTGCCTTTGATGAGGAAGTCTATCAGTGTAGTTAGAAGGGTTTCTACACCGTGATAGGGGCGGAAGCCAAACTGGTGAGAGTCTAAGGGTTTGTGTTCATCGATATGGTCTTGTAATTGTAATTGGATGTTTTTTTCTATTATTTTAGCTATAAATGGAATGCTGGCTATCGGTCGGTAAGAGTTTGGGTCTTTTGGGTCAAGTTTATTGTTTTTTATTATTGGTCGAAGCGTTGTGAGTTTTAGGGCGTTGGGCATGATGCCCTGGACAAGGGATTGGTTCACCATTTGTTGGATGTTTTCAGCGAGTTCTTCCTTTGTGCATTTGATCCATGACACAGGACATGGGTCAAGTGGAGAAGTTGTGGTGTTGATAAGTGTTATGATCCTAAGAAGGTGTTTTTGATCTATCGTGTGGAAGGAGGTCCATGTGTTATTAGATTCAGTGTTTGTAGGTAGTGTCATTGGTATGGTGTTGGATTTGCACTTTAGTTTTTCTGCAAAGTGGGTTGCTAAGGTCTGTATGCTTATAGCCGACTGTTTTGGCTCTTGGTTTTTAGCTTTTGTCAAAGTTTTTACGATTGCGAATAGTTCTCTGGGGCGGTTGATAGCCATGTTTATTACTTTGGAGTGGTAATCTTTTTTAGACTTGTTAATTGCATTTTTGTAATTGTTGAGGGTGGTCATATATTGGGATTTGTTTTCGTCAGATTTAGTTTTCCTCCATTTCCTTTCTTGTTTCCTCAATTGTTTTTTTATATTTGCTAGTTCTCTCGTGAACCATTTTTCTGTCTTTTTTACTTGTTTATGCATGGTATGTGTGGGGGTAGCTGCTTTCTGGACTGTTTGATTCCAATGGTTTACAGCGGATTCGATGTCTGGGAGGTTTGTGTTGAGTATGGGTAATACTTTGTCAAGGAAATTAGCTTTGTCAAAGTGTGTAAAACGTGATATGTGGGGTGATGAGTTTGTTGTGTTTAGTGTTGCTTGAGCTGGGAGGTGGAGTGTGATAAGGTAGTGATCAGACCATGGTACCTCTGTTATTGTTGGAGGGGTATGTTGGTGTTGGTTATTAAGAAGGGAGGAGGGAAGGAAGATGAGATCTAAGGTGTTGCCTTTTATGTGGGTGGGAGCATGTATTATCTGAGTGTAACCCATTTGGGTCATAGCATCCATGAAATTGTCTGATTGAGAGTTATTCAGGGAAGGGAGATTCAAATCACCTAGGATTATGAGAGGTTTGTTTGGTGATGCTGTGCATGCGAGTTCTAAGATGGAGGAGAGGTTTTTTTGATCAGTTGAAGGGGGTCTATATATGAGAGTAAGTGCAAGGGTTCTATTTTCTATGTTGATGATGTCTATTCCATCTATATTGTTTAAGCATGTTAAGGTGAACTGTAGGTCTTTTTTAGCGAGTATGAGAGTGCCACCTCCTCTTTTTGCATCCCGATGGCAGCTGAATGTATCATATTGATGTGATGTTAACTGGTTTAGTAGTACGGTGTCTGTGGGAGTGAGCCATGTTTCAGTAATGCAGATGATTTCCGGGTTTGTGTCTTTTATCATGTCGTTGATGATTGGTATTTTATTTCGTATGGATCTAACGTTTATTAAGATGAGCTTTGTTTGGGTATCTATTTTGGTTGTGTTGTCGCTTAAACCAGTGTGTGGCTGGTTTTATTTGGATGAGTCTGCGATGGTGTCTGTTTGAGTCATTGCTTGAGTAATTATTGTGGGTGTGTGTAAAGGTTGAACAGTGTGGTGTGTTTTGGTGAGGATTGTGGGTAGTGATAATGTTGTTATATGGGTTTCTGTAACGATTATGTATGATGGGGATATGATTATAGGGGTTTTGATTGGTTTTGTATGAGTATATGTGTTGAGTTAGGAGAGTTATTAGAATGAGAGTGAGTGGGAGGTTTACCTGTCTTGTGGGAGACATTGTGTATATATTTTGGTGGGCAAAGGAACTCTGAGAACGGGGCTCTGGGAATAGGGACTAGTGGAAGTGTCTGTGTATTAATGGTATATCGCTGTCTGTGACAGTTTTCGATGTACTGGGTGACTACTGGCAATAGTAGATGACTAATAGGATACACTCTATAGTGTTGTAGCTACTGGGTTACAAATAACAATACAATAGTATATGTGCTACAGATGACAATATAACAATGTATCAATATCCGAGAGGAGGGTGAGAGAACTAGTTACTGTTAACAATTAAAAGACTTTAAAAGACTGTGAAGCAGTTATACTGCTCTAAATGCTCTGTTGCAAACAATCCTGAATGGACAAAATTCCTGTGTACAGTTTATTTGAACCTTTACTTTAAAATAAATTCTGTCATTTGCCTTAACATCGGACCATGACTACACTTCTTCTTAAGAGCCAAACTACATGTCCCGGAATCCACCTGAGGAAAAGCTAGTTTATTTGAGCTCACCAAGAGAAGTTCTCAGTTACCTCGTCCCTCTAAGCCAGAGGCAAGGGCGTGACAATAGATATGTTTACATAAGAACATAAGATATGCCATACTGGGTCAGACCAAGGTCCATCAAGCCCAGTATCTGTTTCCAACAGTGGCCAATCTAGATCATACGTACATAGCAGTTTCCCCAAAAGACACAAATTCCACAATGCTTGTACTGGGTCAAACATTGATATCCTGGGTCCCTTCTTAATAATGGTTTATGGATCTTTCCTCCAGGAACTTATCCAAACCTTTTTTTAAATCCAGCTACACTAACAGCCTTTACTACATCCTCCGGTAACATATTCCAGAGTTTGATTACACGTTGAGTGAAAAAATATTTTCTTTTATTAATCTTAAATAGTTTACCCTGTAGCTTCATTGCATGTCCCCTAGTCTTTCTATATTCTGATAACGTAAACAATCGATCTACGTTTACCCGTTCCACTCCGTTCATTAATTTATAGACTTCTATCATATCTCCCCTCAGCCGTCTCTTTTCCAGGTTAAAGAGCCCTAACCTTTTTAGCCTTTCTTCATAGGAGTATCCTTCCATCCCCTTTATCATTTTGGTGACTCTTCTCTGAACCTTTTCTAATAATGCTATATCCTTTTTAAAATACGGCGACCAGAATTGCGCACAATATTCAAGGTGCGGTCTCACAATGGAATGATATAGAGGCATTATAAGATCTTTTGTTTTATTTTCCATTCCTTTCCTTATGATACCTAGAATTCTATTTGCTCTCTTGGCCGCCGCTGCACACTGGGCCGAGGGTTTTAACATGTTATCCACAATGACACCTAAATCTTTTTCCTGGGTGGTGGTTTCTAATGTGGAACCTTGCATCGTGTAACCATAGTTTGGGTTGTTCTTCCCTAGGTGCATAACTTTGCACTTGTCCACATTAAATTTCATCTTACCATTTTGATGCCCAGTCCTCCAATTTATCAAGATCCTCTTGCAATTTTCCACAATCCTCTTGGGTTTTAACAACTTTAAATAGTTTTGTGTCATCTGCAAATTTGATAACCTCACTTGTTATTCCACTTTCCAGTCATTTATGAATATGTCAAAAAGCAACGGACCCAGCACAGATCCCTGGGGTACAGCACTATTCACCTTTCTCCATTGGGAAAATTGGCCATTTAGCCCTACCCTCTGCTTTCCATCTTTTAACCAGTTCCTGATCCATAATAGTACACTGCCTCCTATCCCATGACTCTTTAGTTTTGCCAAAAGTCTCTGATGAGGGACCTTGTCAAAGGCTTTCTGAAAGTCCAGATACACTATATCAACCGACTCACCTTTGTCCACCTGTTTATTCATACCTTCAAAAAAAACATAACAGATAAGTAAGACAAGATCTTCCTTATCTAAAGCCATGTTGGCTGTCTCCCATTAGGCCATGACTATCTACATGCTGAGTAATTTTATTCTTTATGATGGTTTCTACCATTTTTCCCGGTACTGATGTCAGGCTCACCGGTCTGTAGTTTCCCGGATCACCCCTGGAAGCCTTTTTAAAAATTGGTGTTACATTGGCGATCCTCCAATCTTCAGGTATTACAGATGATTTTAATGATAGTTCACAGATTAATAGCAGTTCTACAATATCATATTTCAGTTCTTTCAACACCCTTGGATGTATACCATCTGGCCCAGGTGATTTGCTACTCTTCAGTTTATCTAATAGTTGCAATACATCTTCCCGATGTATCGATATTTACTTCAATTCTTCGGCACCTTTAAATACCACTTCAGTCATGGGTAACATCCCTACATCTTCCTCAGTAAAGACCGAAGCAAAGAATTCATTCAGTCTCTCCGCTATGGCCTTGACGCCTCTTAGTGCCCTTTAACCACTCTATCATCTAATGGACCAACTGACACTTTCACATGTTGTTTGCTACGAATGTACTTGAAAGAGTCTTTATTTCGCATTTTTGCTTCCTCGGCAAGCTTCTTCTCAAATTCTCCCTTTGCCTGCCTTATCAATGCCTGGCATTTGACTTGCCATTGCTTGTGCTGTTTCCAGGTTTCGTTGTTTGGCTCTTTTTTCAATTTCCTGAAAGATGCTTTATTGGCAACAGCCTCTGACCTCACCTTTAAACCATGCTGGCAGTTTTTTGGACTTCCTTCCACTTTTCTTAAAGCGTGGAATACAACTGGTCTGGGCTTCCAAGATAGTATTTTTCAACAACACCCAAGCTTGATGTAAGTCTTTAACCTTTGCAACTGCTCCTTTTAGTTTTTTCTTAACTATTTTCCTCATTTTATCATAGTCTCCCTTTCGAAAGTTAAAAGGTAGTACTGTGGATTTCCTTACTATCCCTCCTCCACTAATTAAATCAAAGGCGATCATGCTATGATCACTATTGCCAAGTGGCCCCAACACCCTTATCTCTTGCACTAGATCTGGTGTTCCACTAATGACTAGGTCTAATATGGCTTCCCCTCTGGTTGGTTCATGAACCAGCTGCTCCAAGAAGCAGTCATTTATTTCATCTAGCATGTCCTGCCGTGACACTGAGCCAGTCTCCCTAGCATGTCCTGCCGTGACACTGAGCCAGTCAATACCGGGGTAAATGAAATCACTCATTATTATTACTGCGCTGTAACGTTTGTTAGCTTCCTTGATTTCTTTGAGCATTTCATCATCCATTTGTTCATTCTGGCCAGGCAGTCGATAGTATACCCCCACTGCCATCGCCTTCCCCTTTTTACATGGAATTTCAATCCATAGAGATTCTACAGCAAATTTTGTTTCCTGCAAAACTTTAATCCTTTCTGACTCAATGCCCTCTCTAACATAGAGCGCAACTCCTCCACCAATTTGATCAGCTCTATCATTACGGTATAGTTTGTACCCAGGTATCACAGTGTCCCACTGGTTGTCCTCCTTCCACCATGTCTCTGATATTCCAATCATATCTAACCTCTCATTTAGTGCTATATATTCTAACTCTCCCATTTTATTTTTTAGACTTCTAGCATTTGCATACAAGCATTTTAGAGACTGTATTTTATTCATATTAATTTGGCTACTGATAGACATGGGTAATTTGGGATCTTTAAGCTCTGCCTGCTCCATACTCGAGGGCATTTGGGCTACTTTGCCCTTTTTTTTGGAACCTCTCTGCTTTTGGTAGTATCCTTCAAGGATACATTCTTCCGAACCATGAGTTCTTGGGCGACTGTCGGCTTTCCCCTGTTATCTAGTTTAAAAGCTGCTCTATCTCCTTTTTAAAGGTTAATGCCAGCAGCCTGGTTCCATCCCGGTTAAGGTGAAGACCATCCCTTCGGAAGAGCCCCTCCTTTCCCCAGAATGTTCCGCAGTTCCTAACAAATCCAAAACGCTCATCTCTGCACCAATGTCTCATCCACGCATTGAGATTCCGGAGCTCTGCCTGCCTTTTGGGTCCTGCGCGTGGAATGGGAAGCATTTTGGAGAACGCTACCCTGGAAGTTCTGGATTTCAACTTCCTACCTAAAAGCCTGAATTTAGCCTCCAGAACCTCCCTACCACATTTTCCTATGTCACTGGTACCGACATGTACCAAGACAGCAGACTCCTCCCCAGCACTATCTAAGACCTTATCTAGTTGGCGCGTGAGGTCCGCTACCTTCACACCAGGCAGGCATGTTACCAGGCGATCCTCACGTCCACCAGCCACCCAGCTATCTACATGCCTAATGATCGAATCACCAACTATAACGGCTGTCCTAACCCTTCCCTCATGGATACATGGCCCTGGAGAAACTTCCTCGGTGCGAGAGGGTTTTACATCACCTGGAGGACAGGTCCTAGTTACAGGATCACTTCCTGCCACACCAGGGTGATGCTCTCCTGTCATGTGACCTCTCTCCTCCATGGCCACAGGGATGCTGGTAGACTGGAGGTGGGACTTCAGGACTATATCCCTGTAGGTCTCGTCTATGTACCTCTCTGTCTTTGTTATGTTTTCCAAGTCTGATACTCTAGCCTCTAGAGAATGGGCTCGTTCCCTGAGAGCAAAGAGCTCCTTGCACCTAGTGCACACGTAAGACCACTCACCAACTGGGAGAAAATCATACATGTGACACTCAATGCAAAAGACTGGAAAGCCCCCATCTCGCTGCTGGACTGCTGTCTGCATCTTAGTTTTAAGCTTGTGTTTAGATCTTTAAGTTCTTTACTTACTAAGGGTTGCTATGGATATTTATACTAATAAAACTGTACCTAATACGTTTAATATACCTTGTTCACCTGAAGCTTAATTAATCTCAGGTCCTTAGTGTATGACTGATTTGGGTAACGAGCTTCACCTGAGAGCACCTCCTGTCCTTTAAGATGTGTAAGTACCTATAAAGCTATGATTATCCCAGGGTTGGGTGGGTGTTGGGGAGGGAGGAAGGGAAATTACACTTATTAAAAGAGGGCTGCTACACAGTACCCTGTCCTGTGCTGCTGAGGTAAGCTATATTCTGATTTGATTTAAATTATAGCTCTTTGCTGCTGCTAGGCTCTAACTTATTATGAAACTTAAACTACAAGCTCTCTGCTGGGTTCTAAGTTTAACCAGAATGCTCTCTTCTGTGTTTTAAATTTAAACTAAAAGTACTTTGCTGATGCTAGGCCCTGAATGACTATTAAATTTAAACTACAAGCTCTCTGCTGGGTATGAAATGTAACCAGAAAGTTCTCTTCTGTGTTTTAAATTTAAACTTAAACTGCTGCTACTAGGCCCTGACTGATTTAACAAAAATAGTGGTTCACAGATTAATTAGTTTTAATAGAAAGAATTCCTTTCAGAAAATTCCCTGAAGTATATATTCACAATTGCAGATCTCTCTCCAGAATTAACAGTCTCCTTTTCTAGTCCTTCTAGTTTGCTCCTTTTTGTCAGAGTTATCTTTATCTTTATTTTACACTTGATAAACTGTTTACGTCAAGACATTAAAGCGGTGTACAATAGAATAAAATAACAGGTCATCACTGCACGCTACGGAAAAAGGAACGCCATCGAAATAACAGGAAAGAAGGAGAAAGGACAGGACAGATATAAAAGACATACACATCAATTGGTAATCAAGACCACACACAAACAAAACCAGGGGAAAGACAGACAGGGAGATGACAAGACAGGATGCGGCTGGGGGAAAGCAAATAACCTAGACAGATTCAGGGAGGAGGATCAGGAGGGAGGTCAAATGCTTGTTGGAACAGATGGGTTTTAAGTGAAGCTTTAAACTGTGAATAAGATGGTTCCAGACGGAGAGACTGAGGTAGGGCATTCCACAACCAGGGACCAAGAAAGAAGAAAGCGGAGTGACGGGTCTTTTCAAGATGTGCATGGGAAGGGGATGGTAAGGATAGGCGATTAGCGTGAAGGGAACGAAGTTGACGATAAGATGTGTGAAGAGAAATAAGGTCAGCCAGGTACAGGGGATTATTAATATGAATAGCACGGTGAGCGAGAATGAGAATTTTATAACGAAAACGAAAACGGAGGGGTAACCAATGCAAGCGGAAAAGGATGGGAGTGACGTGATCAAAACGGCGGGCAAAGGTAATGAGGCGAGCTGCAGTGTTTTGAATAAACTGGAGGCGCTGGAGTTGGTAATTGGGGAGGTTGGCCATAAAAATGTTACAGTAGTCAAGTCGGCTAGTAATGAGAGCAAGAACAAGAGTAGCCAGGGAATCAAAAGGAAGAAGCGAACGGACAGCTCGAAGCTGACGAAGAATAGTAAATGAGCGCCTGGTAAGAGAGGAGATGTGATCATGGAAGGAAAGGGAGGAGTCAAGGATCACACCTAGGTACCGGAAAAAAGACACGAGAGGAACGGGGGTGGAAGCGATTATAGGTGCGACGGAGGGACACGGGCCACTCAGGGACACCCACATGGCTGTGGACTTGGAAGGATTTAAATGCAGGAAATGTTGAGAGAGCCAAGAGGCCACATGGGAAAGACAGACGTTGAATGGGAAAATATCCAGAGAGAGTGGAGAAGTATGAAAAAGTAGAATAATATCATCTGCATAAATATATGAGGATACTGGATACTGTTGCAACAAGAGGAGCAAAGGGGCCAGGAAGATATTGAATAACAGAGGTGACAATACAGAACCCTGGGGAACACCACAAGTGAGGGGGAGAGAGGCAGATGACTCACCGTTAACAGTAACAGAGAAGGAACGGTCTGTGAGGAAAGAGCGAAACCAGTGAAGAACCGTGCCACGTAACCCCCACCTCAGTGAGACGAGAAAGAAGGATCGTGTGATCAATCAGGTCAAACGCCGCAGACAAGTCCAGGGAGACCAACAGGGTGACATCACCGCGATCGTGCGCAACATGGAGCTCATTTAGAACCGCCAAGAGGACAGTCTCAGTGCTGTGACCCTGCCGAAAACCGGCCTGACGGGGGTGGAGAGAGTTGGTGGACTCAACGTGGGTGGATAATTGACTGAAAACAAAACATTCCAGAAACTTGGCCAGGAAGGGGAGGTTTGAGACAGGACGCCAGTGAGATAGGATGGACGGATCGACGGAGGACTGCTTCAGAAGGGGATGAACAATAGCCGACTTCCATGAGGAAGGAAACAGGCCTGATGACAAACTGGAGTTAATGATGGTGGTGATGATAGGGACCAACTGCAGGGAAGGCTCAGACTGCCAACGTGAAGGGATTGGATCTAAGGAGCAAGTGGTCTTTCGGGCAGTAGCCAGCATCGAGAGGAGTTCTGCAGGGAGGACAGAATGAAAGGAAGACCAGGTATGGGCAAGGGCCCGATTGGATGAGGAGGGAGAGGACAGAGATGAACCTTCAGTAGCGAGCATGTCACAGGGGGGAACAGAGGGCAAGGGAGGGGGTGGAGGGGGATTAGAAAAGGAAGAACGTAGGGTAAGAACTTTGTCAGAGAAGAAGGCAACTAGCGAATGGGGATCAGGGGCCCCCATTTGTGCGGTGCGATGAGAACTGGTAGATGAAAGCCTACGTAAAATTGCGAAAAGCTGACGAGAAGAGTTTGCTGCTTCAGAGATTTCTGTCACGAAGAAAGCACGCTTGGCAGACTGAATCGCCAAGCGGTAGTCCGAGTAAAGTTGCTTGAAACGGAGGTGCAGATCAGGAGAAGGGTGACGAGACCAGCGGCATTGCACCTGACGGAGTTGAGTCCGCTGCAGGCGCAAAGCTGGGTGAAACCAGGGGGAGCGACCAGAAGTAGGTGATTGGGCGAAAGGGTGCAGAGGTGCTAACTTGTCCAAAGTGTCTGTGAGGAGGGAATTCCAAAGAGAAGCCTGACTATCGGGCGATAGCAACGCAAAATCCGGGGGGAAGATAGGGACGCGGGGGGAAAAGCACTCAAGGTGTCAGGAGTTAGACGGCGGCGAAGGAGAGGGGGAGAGGGAGATGCTGGGGGGGGGGGGGGGATCAACTCCGGGGAAGAATAGGTAATCGAGAAAAAAACGCAGCAATGGTCTGACCAGGGTATGCTCAGCATAGTGGGGGGGGGGGGGGGAGCTGATAGCGCAGAAGAAGACAGAACTAAGTCCAGAGTGTGACCAGCAATATGAGTAGGACCAGTGACGTGTTGCTGGAAAGAGATGTCGTGGAAGAGATTCAGAAAGGCATAGTCCCTCTGCTTGCTGGGATTGTCAGCATGAATATTGAAGTCACCCAGAATGATGAGATTGGGAAACTGCAGGGCAACATCTGAGAGGACCTGTATGGCCGCCTCCCAGCGCGCCACAGAGAGGGAAGGTGGAAGATAGAGGAGAAAGAAATAGAGTGGGGGGGGGGGGGAAGAGTGAAGACGAAGGAAAAGGGACTCGGAAAGAGAAGCAGACGGGGAAGTCACTTCTTCAAGAGCGATAGAGGCGCGATAGAGCAGAGCCACTCCACCACCACTGCGGCCCAGCCTAGGGGACGAAAGTGCAGAGTAGCCAGAGGGTAATGAACTAGAAAGAATGCGGCTGTCACCCTCCTTAAGCCAAGTCTCGGTGAGGAAGCAGAGGTCAAGTGAATGATGAGAAATAAGGTCCAAAACCAGCAAGGATTTGGATCTGAGGGAACGGCAATTCAATAAGGCAACATTAAGCAAGGTGGCAGAAGCTACCGCAGAAGACTGAGAAGAAGGGAGAGACTGCCCTGACAAGGTTTTAGTGCATTTACAGAGGATTAAGTTAGAGGAACAACGAGCTAAAGAGCCAGAAGGAATGATGAACGTAGACAGGGAACGCCGTCCCCCAAGTACAGGAATGGCCGACATATTGGTATCAGGGGCAGGACTAACTAAGATTACCAAATGAAATGTAGCAGAGGAATAAAAGCAAACTACAAAAGCAAGTACCGAGAGTGAACTGTTGCGACCGCGCCCCCCGCTCGCCCCAAGCAGCTCGACCAAGGAGCAGGACCTGCTCCTTGGTCGCGCTCCTTTGGCGCACGCCGCCATGGTGCAGGACGCCGCCGGCAGCTTGATTAAATAGAAGACTGGAGTACCTGGAGATACCGCGACCGCGGGAACGCGGTCACGTCACTTCCGGGTGCAGGCACTGGGTCCGGAAGCAACAGGAGGAGGCAAACAAACAGGCCAGAGAACCTGGAAGACACAAGGCAAAATAACAGCAGTAATAGTGGCTAAACAAAGCAGGTGAGAACCTTGGACGCCGCCGATCACTTTTTATTTATTATGCAATTTATGCTTCGCATTAAATGAAATGTAATGTTAACTAATGAATATGATCAGTTTTAGAAGGTGTGGCCCTCCGCTAACCACGGCCCTCTCAAAGTGACCCCCGAGCCAAAACAATTGCCCACCCCTGCCTCAACCCCTTTATTCGTACAGTGGAGGGCTGCTGGGCCATTCCTGGAATCAAGATGGGGAGGTTGGAATTTAAGATAGTGGCCTTTGCTGTTGATCTCTTGGTGCACATTTCCAATCCGCAAATGGCACTGCCTCGGCTGCTGGACGAGTTTGACCAGTATGGGCAAATATCCGGATTTTCACTTAATAGAGAGAAGTCCGAAGCTCTGGACGTTTCAGGGCGATTGAGGGAGCATTGGGGTGCAGGTTTTCCACTTTGGTGGGCCGACCGAGCCTTTACGTATCTAGGCATTCGGTTAACAGCAGATCCAAGGCAGCTTTATTGGGCAAACTGGACTAAGGTACTGAATCAACAGCATGCCAAGCTGTGGGAATGGACAGCCCTTCAGTTGTCACTCTTGGGTCGGGTGGCAGCTTACTGCATAACTGTGTTCCCTAGTCTGCTCTATGTATTGCAGACATTTGCCAATTTGGCTGCTATGTAGGGATATTATATTATATGAATGTGACATATGAAGATTTCTTTGGCGTGGGAGATTAGCTCGCATCTTATTTGCCCATTTAAGGGGTCACTGGAGTCAAGGAGGGTTGGGTATTCCAGATCTCCATCGTTATACGCAGGCATGCCATATATGCCACCTGAGAGACTGGCTGGGGGCAGACTGAGATGTTTACCCCTCGGGACCTGGAAGAGGACTTTGTGCATCCTCTCTCCCTGAAGACTGCGCTGCACATGGAGTCTGGGGTGTTGCTGGAGAGATTACACCGGAACCATTTGGTGGTCCCAATACGGGGGGTATGGTGTTTTTTGTGCAGGCTGTGGTGTGTCTCTCTGACTACCTCTGTTTTTTTATCTATCAGAGGGAACCCCCACTTTACCCCAGGCTTGGAGAATCTGGTTTTAAGTTATGGGGGAGAAAGGGATAGAGAGTTTGGGATATGTGGTGACTCTACAAGGTAGAATGAAGCCGTATGCATTGCTGAGGCAGGAATATAAGCTTTCAGGGTCATAATGTTTTGCCTGTCATCAATTGAGACATTATATTCAATCACTTCCAATGGAAAACCTAGCGGCAGAGGCCTCGGCACGTGTGTTGGAATTTTTTGAAATTGGTGACAGAGATCACCTGTCTATCTCACAATTATATTGCAAGTTGGAGCAGTGGGCTCCCCTCGTGGAGTTTGACAATAGAACGACAGTGGGGATTGGAATTAGGGCAGCAATTAGAGACCAGGGGCAGTGCGACGGGCTGTTGCGCGCATCCCGGCACTGGTTAAAACAGTTGAATTACGGAGATACAGTATAGAGCCATTTGTCAAGCCCAGTCCTCCCCGCTGCGTGCGATGCCTAGTGGGGTGGATCCCAGTAGCCAGTGTCCCTGGTGCAGAATACCCAATGCAAATTTAGGGAACATGTGGTGGAAATGCAAACACGTACAGAGATACTGGTGCTGGATACAGGGATACCTGAAAGTTGTAGTGGGACAGTCGGTCCTGTGGACAGGACGCTTGGTTGTCTTGGATCAGCTGGCACAGGCAGGCCCAAAGAGGAGGGGGGACAGACTATTGGTACGGAAGGCCTGTGCAGTAGGTAAACAGACCGTGCTTCGTCAATGGCAGGAATCTACACCCCCCTCGTTTTGGGAGTGGCGAAACAACTTCCATCAGCTGATGTTGATGGAGCGTCTGGTGTCCAGGGGAGGGGGCCGGGGCCGGGAGGGCTTTCTGACACTCTGGGGACGATATATTGATATTATGACTCCGCTAAATGGCAATGAGCTGATAATCTTGTAGATGGGGATGGGAACCCACAGAGGAATGGCCAGAATCCCCTCGTGTTAAATGTATCCCCCAACCGCTTTGACCCGGTGAAAAGCGGGATATAAATGCAGCTAAATAAATAAATATGGAGTAGGAGTATAAAGGAAGAGGGGCAAGGGGCTAAGAGTATGTATAGATAACAGGAAGGGGTGGGGGGGGGGGGGGAGAATGGTGAACTCTTGATAGGCATTAGGGTGGATTCTGGAAGGGAATGGGGGTAATCAAACTCTGGAATCTGTTACCGGAGAATGTAGTAAGGGCTGTTAGTATAGCTGGGTTTAAAAAAGGTTTGGACAAGTTCCTGGAGGAAAGGTCCATAAACCACTATTAAAAAGGGACCCAGGATATCAATGCTTGACCTAGTACAAGCACTGCAGAACCTGTGTCTTTTGGGGAAACTGCTAGGTACGTATGACCTAGATTGGCCACTGTTGGAAACAGGATACTGGGCTTGATGGACCTCGGTCTGACCCAGTATGGCATTTCTTATGTTCTTATGTAGTAAGGTGGGGCAAGGACTGGTCGGGCATCAGAGCCACTGCAAGACTGGGATCTCAGCCTCATGGAAATTCTGAGTTTTAGGTGGACCCTTGCAGTTGGGGGCGGAGAGGGGGGGGAGGGATTAAAGGGAGAAGGGGATCATAAGGGGGGATAAGAAACAAAATCTGGTGCCTGGTTCATTGGGAGATATGGCTAGTACGGCATGGGCACAGTGTGGGAAAATACTATTGGATAAAGGCTGCTTAAATGTACATGTTTATTATTCTGGGAAGTGAAAATCCAGCTGTATAAAGTTATGCTGTTTCTTGAGGTTAATAAAGATGATTTGAAACGAAAAAAGGTTTGGACAAATTCCTGGTGGAAATGTCCATAAACCATTATTAAAGGGGACCTGAGAAATCCATTGCTTGTCCCAATACAAGTATTGAGGAACCTGTGTCTTCTAGGGAAACTGCTAGGTACATGTGACCTAGATTGGCCATTGTTGGAAGCAGGATACTGGGCTTGATGACCTTGGTCTGTCACACTATGGCATATCTTATGTTCTTATGATACCAGTCAAATTATATATGGATATGGTATTATTCTTTTAGAAGCAAAATCACCACCTCCTTTATTTTGTGCTGAAAGGATCTCAGGTTTAAAGTATCATCTGTTTCTAAAGAGGTTCTTCATGGTGAATAAAATCCATGTCTAGAACATTCTATACAATCTGTGCATAAAGGAGGAACATGATGATGAATGACTTCACTGAAAAGAAATTAAGAATAACGTAGAAATAGAGAAAATGATGGCAGATATAGACCATATAACCTATGCAGTCTGGCCACCCATACCAACTATTAAGTTCTACAATTTCTTCCTTTCCCTTAGAGAGCCTCTCTGCTTCTCCCATGCTTCTAGGATCGAGATATACTGCTCGTCTTTACCACCTTTGCTGGGAGGTTGTTCCACACATCCATCACTCAGATTACTCCTGAGTCTATCCCCTTTCACCTTCATCCTTCTTTATCTTTATTAAAACATTTGATAGACCGCCCATCGGGAGCCATCTGGGCAGTTTACAATAACAATAATATATATAAGAAAAGCCAGAAACAGAAAAGGAACTACAATGCCAGACAGGAAAGTGCACCCCCATACAGGACTAAACAGAAAAAGAGCCTAAATGGAAGGAGAGGATCTTAGAGGGATTGTCTGTGCACAGGAGTTACACCTGTTGAAAGAGATGGTACTATGTCGGGGTGCACTGTGTTAGCACTGGCATTTTGGGACATATTAGCAGTACCTCTTACCCAACTCACTGATTATGTACTGGAGGAACAAGCAAGGGTGATATGGAAAGTTCCATTAATCTGCTGACAGTCAGTCATCCCATGTTGGTGATGAAACTGGAGTTGAAGGCCTGGAAGTCTGAATCGTCTACAACTGCACAGGGTAAAATCAGACACTGAATCTGAAAAAGCTTTGCAATACAACTATGCTGCCAGTAAAAATAAATAAATAAAAACACAGAAACGTGATGGCCGAAAAAGACCACATGGCCTATCTAGTCTGCCCTTCCATATCAACTACAATAGTCCACTTTTTACATAGAAAGATGATGACAGAAAAAGACCACATGGCCTATTTAGTCTGTCCTTCCATAACAACTACAACAGTCCACTTTTTACCTTTAGAGATCCTCTGTGTTGGTCCCATGCTTTTTTGAATTCAGTTACTGTCCTCATCTCTACCAACTCCACTGGGAGACTATTCCATGGATCCACTACTCTTTCCGTAAAGAAATATTTCCGCATATCACTCCTGAATCCATCTCCCTTCACCCTCATCCCACGTCCCCTCGTAGCAGAACTTGCTTTCAATTGAAAGAGGCTCTCTCCCTGAACATTCATACCACGGAGGTATTTAAACATCTCAATCATATCACCTCTATCCCGCCTTTCCTCTAAGGTGTACATATTAAGATCCTTAAGTCTGTCCTCATATGCTTTATAATGAAGCCCACTAATCATTTTAGTAGCCACCCTCTGCACCGACTCCATCCTGTTCACATCTTTTTGAAGGTGCGGTCTCCAGAATGGCACACTATACTCCAAATGAGGTCGCACCAAAGACTTATACAGAGGCATTATCACCTCCTTTTTTCTGCTAGCCATTCCTCTCCGTATGCACCCAAGCATCCTTCTAGCTTTTGCTGTCGCCTTTTCTACCTGTTTAGCTACTTTAAGACCATCAGACACAACCACGCCTAGGTCCTGCTCTTCTTTAGTGGACAAAAGTACTTCACCTCCTATACTGTATTGCTCCCTTGGATTGCTGCAGCCCAAATGCATGACCTTACATTTTTTAACATTAAATCCCAGCTGCCAAATTCTAGACCATTCTTCAAGCTTAGCTAGATCCCTCCTCATGTTATCTACACCTTCCTGGGTGTCTACTCTATTGCAGATTTTGGTATCATCTGCAAAGAGGCAAACCTTACCAGACAGCCCTTCCGCTATATCACTAACAAAGATGTTAAAAAGAATCGGACTAAGGACAGATCCCTGGGGCACACCACTGGTAACATCCTTCTCCTCAGAGTGAGCTCCATTTACTTGTACTCTGTCGCCTCCCACCCAACCAATTTCTAACCCAAGCAGTAACTTTAGGGTCCATCCCTAGGGTGCTCAGTTTGTTTATAAGTCGCCTGTGAGGAACAGTGTCAAAGGCTTTACTGAAATCTAAATACACCACATCTAGAGCTCTCCCTCGGTCCAACTCCCTGGTCACCCAGTCAAAGAAATCAATCAGATTTGTCTGACAAGACCTGCCTCTGGTGAATCCATGCTGCCTTGGATCCTGTAATCTGCTGGACTCCAGAAACCTCACTATTTTCTCTTTCAGCAGCGTTTCCAATAATTTACTCACCACCGAAGTTAAAATAACCGGCCTGTAGTTTTCAACCACATCCTTACTTCCGCTTTTGTGTAAAGGCACCACATGAGCCTCTCTCCAGTCCTTTGGCACCACTCCCGACTTCAACGAGGCATTGAAAAGGTCAGTCAGTGGAGTTGCTAGAACGTCCCCAAGTTCCCTCAGTATTCTAGGGTGTATCCCATCCGGTCCCATCGCTTTGTCTACTTTAAGTTGAGCTAGTTTCTCACGAACACAGTCTTCTGAAAATTGTTCAAGATGTCCCTCGCTTCTGTTCCTATTTGTGAGTGTTTTCTGAGGTCCTGCTCCTGGTTATTCATCTGTGAACGCAGAACAAAAATATTTGTTAAGCAATTCCGCTTTATCCTTATCAGCTTCTACATATTCCCCCCCTGCACCCTTGAGTCTCACAATACCACTTTTGCCCTTCCTCGTCTCACTAATATATCTGAAAAATGTCTTATCCCCCCATTTTATTGCATTGGCTATTTCCTCCTCCTTTTGAATCTTTGCCTTCTTGACTACTTTGCTAGCTTCTCTAAGTTTTTCCAAATACAGATGCCTGTCTTCCTCTCTCTGTGATCTCTTTTATTTCATGTAGGCCTCCCTCTTTTTCTTCACTTTTTCAGCTACTTCCTTCGAAAACCATAGCGGTCTCTTTCCTTTTGCCTTTATTTACCATTTTAACAAAAAGGTTGGTTGCCCTTAAAATACCCCCTTTCAGTTTTGCCCACTGTTTTTCTACATCCCCCAGCTGTTCTCATCCTACTAACGACTCCCTGAGGTATTGGCCCATCTTCACAAAGTTAGTCTTCCTAAAGTCTAAGATCCTCACCTTGGAATGGATTCTAACAGCCCTAGTCCTAATACTGAACCACACCATCTGGTGATCACTGGATGCAAAATGATCTCCCACTACAACATCAGAAACACTTTCACCATTGGTAAGCACCAAGTCCAGTATGGCCCCTTCACGTGTGGGGTCTGTTACCAATTGCCTGAATAGTTCTCCCTGTAGAGAATCCAGGATCTCCTTACTTCTAGATGATACTGCAGCAGGAATGTGCCAATCAACATCTGGCATACTGAAATCTCCTATCAGTAGCACTTCCCCTTTCCTAGCAATGCTGCGTATGTCTTCAATTAACTCTCTGTCCACCTCTTCCTCTTGTGAGGGAGGTCTGTATATCACACCAATGCAAATAGATTTCTCTTTCCCTCTTTCTAGTTTAACCCACAATGCCTCCCTCTCTCCCTTTTAAGCTCTGTAATTACTAAGTTTTAATAGCAGTTTTTATATATAGTGCCACTCCTCCTCCCCTTCTTCCTACCCTGTCCTTTCTGAATAAAGTATAGCCAGGTATAGTTACATCCCAGTCATGGTTTTCTATGAACCATGTTTCTGTAACTGCCACTAAATCCAAGTCAGCCACTCCCACCAAAGCTTCAACATCAGAGATCTTATTTCCCATGCTACGGGCATTTATACACACTGCTTTCCATATGTTACCCCTGTTACCCATTTCCATAAAGGTATTTAATGTATCACCTACCTGGGGGCTTTCACTTACCTGGGGGCTTTCTTCACCTATCCCCAACGAATCTAGTTTAAAGCCCTCTTCAGTAGATTAGCCAGTCTACTACCGAAGATGCGTTGACCTTTCTTGGACAGATGGATGCCATCTCTGCTCTGCAACTCTTGGAACAGCATCCCATGGTCTAGGAAACCAAAACGCTCTCGATGACACCATCCACGCAGCCATGCATTCATCTCCTGGATGCGAGCCTCTCTGCCTTGGCCTTTACCCTCAACAGGGAGGATTGAAGAGAACACCACCTGTGCACCTAACTGCTTCACCCTCTGTCCCAGAGCCATGAAGTCACTTTTGATACGTTCAGAGGTATACCTGGCAGTATCATTTGTTCCAACATGGATTAGCAACATTGGGTAATAGTCAGTGGGCTTGATGAGTCTCGGCAAACTCTCCGTAACATCTTGGATTTTGGCACCAGGCAGACAGCATACCTCTCTGGACATCAAGTCTGGTCGGCAGATGGACGCCTCAGTACCCCTCAGAAGAGAGTCTCCAACCACCACTACCCTTCGTTTCCTTCTGGTCACTGATTCTGCAACTTTAGGGTACTTGAACTCTGGTTCTTCCCTTTCCAGGGCTGCATAATGGTTCTTCAGTTCAAGGACTGGAGAAGTTGGATTGGTGATTTTGCAGGCCCTGGTGACTTGTGTCCAACCATCGACATTCTGTTGGCAACCATCTTCTCCTGTGCTGGAGAGCTTGGTTGCTGCAAGAAGCATCTCATCAATGTACTTCTCACTGTCTTGAATGCTCCTCAGCCTTGCCACCTCCTCTCTGAGTTCCTCCACTTGTTTCCTCAGAGCTTCAGCATGCAGGCACCCTGCACATGGAACCAGTCCTTCAACTGGCATTAGGACCTCTGTCTGGACCGAGGCAGAAGCTGTAACGGGGGCAACAGCTTTAGCAATACGATTTTTCCCAGCCATTGTTCTGTTCGTGGAGCTTAGGTATCTGTTAAAGCAAAAGAGAGAGATCTACAAAGTACCAGCCGGTTTCTCAGCTGTCCTTTCAGAGAAAAAGCAGTTAAATCTCTAATTATATTCAAAATGTGCTGGTCCAATTCTCTGTGATTTGTTAAAGGGGGAGGTGCCCTATAAAGCAAGACTGCTCACTAGGGGTGGGTGAGAGTCGGGGTGGGTAGGGAGGGAACTAACACATGATTAGGTGTTAGCAGTTTCCAAACCTGAGGAGGTTACTAGAGTTCAGCAACCTACTGTGCTCAAGAAAAGTTCCCCTAAAGCACCAAAAAGAAAGTAACCTTGCTTTAAAAAATATACAAAAAACCCTTTTAAGAGCTCCCAGTCAGAGAGCTAGCAATGTAATATAATAAAAACAAACAAACCCTCAAATCCTTACTGCTTGTTGATCTGTAGAGCCCTGGTTAGGAAAGCCTCAACAGGGCAAGGCACTGGAGCCTTTTATGCAGGCCTTTAGAGATCCTCTGCATTTGCCCCATGCTTTTCTGAATTCAGATACTGTCCTTGTCTCTACCTGCTCCACTGGTAGACTAATCTATGCATCTGTCACTCTTTCCATAAGGAAACATTTCCGCATATTACTCCTAAGTCTATCCCCTTTCACCTTTATCTTATGCCCCCTCATTGCAGAGCTTTCCTTCAATTGAAAGAGGCTCTCCCTCTTGTGCATTTATGCTACAGAGGTATTTAAATATCTCTATCATATCTCCTTTCTCCCACCTTTCCTCCAAAGTATACACATTGAGATCTTTAAACCTGTCCCCATATACCTTATGACGAAGCCCACTGGCCATTTTGGTAGCCACCCTCTGCATGGACTCCAACCTGTTTATATCCCTTTCAAGGTGTGGTCTCCAGAACTGCACACAATACTCCAAATGAGGTTGCACCAGACACTTATACAGAGGCAATATCGCCTCCTTTTTTCTGCTGGCCATTCCTCTCCCTATGCACCCAAGCATTCTTTTGGCTTTTGCCATTGCCTTTTCTACCTGTTTAGCTACCTTAAGATCATCAGACACAACCTCGCCCAGGTCCCGCTCTTCTTTTGTGGAAAGAAGTACTTCATCCCTTATACTGTACTGCTCCCTTGGATTTCTGTAGTCCAAATGCATGACCCTATACTGCAGAAACATGTAGCCAATCTGTACTGAATGAGGACCACTCTGCGCCAGTGGTTCTCAACCCTGGTCTAGTGTACCCCCTAACCAGTCAAGTTTTCAGGATATCCACAATGAATATGCATGATAGAAATTTGCATGCAATGGAGGCAGTGCATGCAAATTACTCTCATACATATTCACTGTGGATATTCTGAAAACCTGACTGGCTAAAAGGTACACCAGGACAGGGTTGAGAAAGCATAGTTACTCACCTGTAACAGGTGTTCTCCAGGGACAGCAGGAATCAGTCCTCAAATACAGGTGAGCCCACACAGAAGCATCTCCCCAGCTTTCAAAGAAAGCCTTTGGGAGATGCACCATGCAAGCATGGTCCACTTCCCCCCAAGGATGCCATCTTGCTTCAGTCTAATAACATAGCTAAGATGGCAAAAATAAAATATGGTAAAGAAGCATCTCCAAGGGGAGGAGGGAGAGTTGTGAGGAATGAGTCCTGCTGTCCACAGAGAACACCTGTTACATAAAAGTAACTACGCTTGCTCCAGGAACAAGCAGGAAGTCAGTCCTCACATATGGGACTCCCCAGCTACAGGCTACTGAGAACCTGCACAAAATGCCACAGGTGACCAGAGTAAGTGAGCTATAAGCTGCAGCAGCTGAGTCCCATCTGAGAGACCCTTGCAAGACCCAAGTGTCTGGTGGGGAACCAGCACTCCAGTAGCCTGAAACAGAAGAGTCGGAGGGCAGGAGTTGCACCCTGCATCTGGTCCTGAAGAGATTATGGAGCACAGCCTGGCCGAAGGTGCTGTCCCGTTGGGACTCCCTCTCCAGGCAGTAGTGAGCTGTGAAGGTATGGAATGAAGACCAGGTGGTGGCCTGGCAGATTTCAGTCACAGGTACGGAACGCAGATTTGCGACAGAGGTAGCCATGGCTCTGATGCGGTGTACCATGAACCAGTGGTCTAGTGAGATCCCAGCCTGCTCAAAGGCAAGGTCAATGCAGTCTGCCACACAAACTGACAGAGTTCACTTGGTTACTGGAAGCCCCAGTTGAATGGGGTCACAGGAGACAAAGACAGGAGACATCCATTGCAGATAGAAGGACAGGGCCCTCTTACAATCCAGAGTATGGAGAAAGGTCCATGTGAGGCCTTGGGAAGAAGGTGGGGAGCACCACCTCTTGATTGAAGTTGAAGGGGAACACCATCCTTGGCAGAAACTTGTGTAGGGTGGCTCTGCCATCAGAGCCTGGTTTTGCTGACCCTGCGAGCCGACATTGAGTGCCACGAGAAAGATAACCTTCCAGGAGAGGTACCGCAGGTGGCAAGTAGCTAGGGATTCAAACAGCGTTTTAGTGAGCTGTGAAAGCATCATATTGAGATCCCACTCTGCCATTGGTGGGAGAATGGGGGCGGGGGGCTTGGACAACATAAGGCCCCACAGGAAATAAGAGATAAGGGGCTGAGCCAAGAGGGGCTTGCCCTTGACAGTGTAGCTGAGTTATTTATTTATTTATCTAACAGTATTTATACATCACCTTTTTCCTTAAATCGAGGTGGTTTACACTGAACTCAGTGGTTTACATTGCAATAATATGATTTAACCTCAACTCTATAACTTGGATACAACGACATTTTGGGGAAGGGATGTACATGGGGGGAGGTCATAAAAAATTATTAGCAGTTAAATACCATAATTTATTAACGAGTAACTTATTTATAGTTGGGGTGATCCTTTTTGCTTGTGTGGTGATGTTCAATTAATCATTGTCTGGTGCTTGAGTGGAGAGGGTGCTTGTATTATTTTATGTGATGTTACTAAAGTGTTCAATAAACAGGAATGTACTGGAGCAGATACTGGAGCACCAGCTGCACTGAGCAGAACAGGTTTGTCTGCCTCTCGGCGCACCGCAACAAAAATAGACGCCATTTGAAGGCATGCATCCTTCTCATGAAGGTCTTGTGGGAAGGCCAGAAGGACCTTCTCCATGCCATGTGGGAGGTTGAAGGGAGCTAGGGCTACCCTTTCAGCATAAGCATCCTTCAGGTCTAAGGAGCATAGCCAGTCTCCCTGCTGGAAGTAAGGCAGCAGTGTTTCAAGTGAAAGCATCTTGAATTTCTCCCTCACCAGAAATCTGTTCAAGTCCTGTAGTTCCAGGACAGACCAGAGGCCTTCCTGTTCGCTTGGGAATGAGGTAATATTTGGAGTAGAAGCCTTTGCCCCAGAGATGTTTGGGCACTGGCTCCACCATCTTGTCTGTAAGGAGGCCTGTGAGCTCGGTGAGGAGCAGGGTCTGGTGAAGAAGAGGCCTTACAGGTTCTCCGGGGAAGAACGAAGGTGGCGTCTGTTGTGGGTGGAGGTGGTATCCCTCCTTAATTACCTGCAGCACCCAGGAATTGGTGGTTATGGAAGACCATCTGTGGGCAAAGAGGGCCAGATGCCCCCCTGTGGGCTGCTGAGGGCCACCTAGGGGAGAGGAGGTCATATCAAAGGAGTCAAAAATTCCCTCCAGGCTGGGGCCTGGGTCTTAGGCTTATGGGGCCCGGGCCCATGCCCTTGCCCCTGGGACTGTTGTCCCTGCTGTGGGGCAGAGAAGACCAAACATCCCCTACTTTCTTGGGAAGACAGGCTTCTTTCCCAGGGCTTTCTTGCAGGGGTGCACCAAGGTCTTCTTTGAGAGTCTGGTCTCGGTCAAGAATTCAGTCTCTATCGCAGGAGCCTTTGTCTGATATGGGCTTTCCAAAGAGGTTCTCTCCGGTGCAAGGGACATCGATGAATTTGTCCTGGACCCACTGCTCAAGGTCAGACGACTGCAGCCATGCCTTGTATCGGGCCCTGATGCCTGCAGCAGCCACTTTGGCTGAGGATTCAAAGCCATCGTATGCTGCTCAAGA
Source organism: Ichthyophis bannanicus (assembly GCA_033557465.1). Lineage (NCBI taxonomy): Eukaryota > Metazoa > Chordata > Amphibia > Gymnophiona > Ichthyophiidae > Ichthyophis > Ichthyophis bannanicus. The sequence goes on from CM066042.1 coordinate 235,385,113, forward strand.
CAGGAACTTCGAGCACTCCTTGACTGCCGAGGCCAGTGACTTGAACTACTGAAGAGGTTCCCCCATCAAGGGCTGCCGAGAAACTGGCAAGCTCCCTTGCCAGTTCCTTTAGGTACACGCCAAAGTATAATTGGTAGGAGTGGACTCGGCAAACCAGTATCGAGCCCTGGTAGCATTTTGGGCTACGGGTGTCTAAAGCTCAGGCCTCCCTACCCGGGGGCACTGAGGAATGAGTCTTTTTGCTCTTGAGTTGCCACATGGCCGACTCGACAACCATAGAATTGTGAGGGAGCTGTTTTTTTTGGAATCCCAGGCTTTGGCGGACTCAGTACATGGAGTTGAGCTGTCTGCTCATAATGGGCACAGATGCAGGTGTTTCCCACATAGAGAGATGGTGGCACTCAAGGATCGGAGGGATGGGCACCGTGAGGGTCTCCTTTGGAGGGGCCTCATACCGGAGGATCTTAAGTTCCTCCATGCAGGAGTCCTCCCCTCTGCCTTGGTCTTGAATGCAAGCGCCTTTGCCATATCCTGCACAAAGTCAAGAAAAACAACAGTGCTGGGACACTGGTGGAGACTGGTCCGAGGCACGTCTCTGTGTTGGCGGGTGTCTGGGGACTCCTCGTCCTCAGTCTCCCAATCTGACTCAAAATCAGAGCTAGAGTCGAAGGCTCCGCGGCTTCAGTGGTCGGGCCCTGAGCCCAAAGGCCCATGATCCCTGGGGAACCTGCGGTGCAAGCCGCATGTACTCGCTGGAGAGGACCAGTGTCCTGAGGAACAGGACCAGGACCTTGTACGATGCCGATGAGTCTCTCTAGGAGGATGGCACTCGTGGATCAGCTCAACGACCGGGGAAGCCCTCAAGTTCGAAGGTCTGGTCATTGGGATGAATGAACCAGAGGACCTGGACATCAACGCCTGCTGCTGTGCCAGGAGGGCAGTGATTCTGTGCTCCAAGGCCGCAATTCTGGTCTCCACGCTAGATGGCTCTGCAGCCTCTGACATGGGCACCAGTGGCTTCGGGCTCGGTATCAGTTCCGTCAAGGGGGAGTCCTCGACCAGGATGGCCTTGGGGGTCAGAGGCCAGTCACCCAATGCATACGACTCCTTCCGGGGTAGTTTGTGAGAGGCTCCCGCTCTGACCCCTTGGACTCACGCCGGGGACTGCGGGGCCTGGTGTGGGATTTACCCACTTTTCTCGACCTGTCCTCCAAGGCAGTCAAGATTTTCAAGCTCTTCTTGAGTTCCATTTCCAGGGAGTTCCTCTCGGAGAAGCCGCGGCTGCAGGACTACGAGGCAGCCCGGGCATTGTGGGGCATGGAGGTACCGGAGGGGGCCCTGGAGGATTCCAGTGCAGGATTCGGATCTATGGAACAACAACTCCTGATGCAACTGACGACTCTTGATGACCTTTGCAGGCATGAACTTGCAAAGGTCACAGCCCAAGTTGTCGTGGTCCTGCTCGAGGAAACAGAGGCAGCAGTCATGTGAGTCTGCGAGGGACATCATCTTATTGTACTGATCACATTTTTTGAAGCCACTGGAAGCCACGGGGAAAAATGGGTCCTTGAACCGGGCAAGGGTCCGAGGCATACTGGCCAAAAAGGATATGAAGCGCCGGTTGAGGCACACCTCGAGAAAAAAACAAACAAGAAAATTAATTTGAGGAGCAATGCAGAGGTGGGTTGGCTCAGGGGCAGGAAGAGGAACCAATACACGTAACAAAAGGATAATTTTAAGGCAAAACAGACACTTTTTCCATGGAAATGAGAAAGATGTCCAATGGGCTCCGTGGAAAAAAGGAGACTGAAGCAAGATAGCACCCTTGGGCGGGAAAGGGACCACACATGCATGGTGCATCTTCCAAAAGCTCTTCTGAAAGCTGGGGAGATGCTTCTGCACGGGCTCCGTCGGCGCAGACGTCTCCCGTATGTGAAGACCGACTTCCTACTTGTTCCTGGAGAACCACTGTTTTGCAATGATGGTGCAAAGGGAAGAGTACACTGGTAGAGACTGGCAATCTGCACTGATAACAAGAACAGCACTGGCAGAGATAGGAATATGCCAGCAACATCACTGCATCATTGTGAGGATGGGCTCAACTGCAGAAGTCTGCACATGCAGAACAATGCCTGAGTTATTTGACTGACTGACTTTGAAAGACTACCAGACAGCCGTATGGGCAAAAACTGCAGAGATATTACTGATGACAAATTAAACTTCCTTTCATATATTAATTTGGAAATGCTTGTAATGACTTCCCCTCTGTCTAAAGCAGATGCTTATCTTTTTAATCTACTACTGTCACTGGCTGTTTGTTTAGTAATGCGGAACTGGAAAAATGCCAGAGTTTTACATTCAAACCACTGGTAGAAATCTAGTGTGTTCAATTTGGAAATACAAAAATGTAATTGCAGAAAGGTGATGTCGTTTGACTTTTTGGTCAAAGATGGCAGAGGCTGGCCCAATATGCTCTGAGATTGCCCTGCTGATTTGATGTATGGAGATGGTGGGCAGTTTATCTTTTTTTGTAGCTGTAGTTAATTTGTTTCTTATATTCAAATCAATGCAATAAAGATAATTGAACTAAATTTAAAAAATGATGCTTAGAAGCCTCTGCGCAGATGGGACTATGAAAATACTGTTGAAGGGGCTGCATAGGATGCCCCAGACTGAGGCCAGTGCAAGCATCATGACTGAATGTGCTTTTGGCCTGGCAACCCCTAAGGAGGTGGTATGGTATTGCTCTTTCTCCTGGAGACCACTGCGCAGGGAGCTGGACGCAGGATCTGAAAGAAGGGATCTGCTGTGAAGAGCATAATCAGCCACTCAGTGCAGTGGACGGTCTTCATTCATCTTGGCAGGTTGAGGTAAGACTGTTTAATTTCATTTTTTCTGAAGTAAAATGCAATGGTGCCTCTGGATCTGCAGAGAAATGGAAATACGTACTATACCCAAACACTGTTTGGTCATAGCAGAGAGCTTCTAGTTTAAATTTCATAATAAGTCAGAGCCTAGCAGCAGCAAAGAGCTTTAATTTAAATCAAGTCAGAATATAACTTAGCATAAAAGACAAAACAGGGTCAGTATTCTTTGAGCAACAAATAAAGTCTTCTAGAGACCTTTACAAAGAGGCCTTCTACCTAGGGGGCAAGAGACCTGTGAAACCTTTTGTTGTTGTTAAGTGCCATCGAGTCGGAGTCGACTCATGGCGACCCTCTGGATAGCTATCCTAAATTGTGTTCGGTCTTCAGTCAGGCGGCTTATTGTTGACAGACTGGTACCAGTAGCTGCTGTTATTGTATCGATCCATCTCATTGCTGGCCTTCCTCTTTTGCGTTGACCTTCTTTCTTGCCAAGCATGATGTCTTTCTCTAATGATCTCTCTCTTCGCATGATGTGTCCAAAGTATGAAAGTCGAAGTCTTGTTATCTGAGCTTCTAAAGAAAGCATAGGTTTGATCTCCTCTAGTACCGACTGGTTTGTTCTTAGGGCAGTCCATGGTATACACAGTATTCGCTGCCAGCACCATAATTCAAAGGCATCAATTTTCTTCTTATCTTTTTCACTGTCCAGCTTTCACATCCACATGATGTTACTGAAAATACCATGGCTTGAACAAGTCGAATCTTTGTATGGAGAGAGACATCTCTGCTCTTGAGAATCTTATCTAGGTCTTTCATAGCCATTCTGCCAAGAGCAATGCGTCGTCTGATTTCTTGACTGCTTGTTGCTTCTTTATTGATAGTTGATCAAAGTAGGTTAAAGTTGTTCACGATTTCAATTTCTTCTCCTTCAACGATGAACCTGTTGATTATGCCAGTTGTCATAATCTTTGACTTCTTCACATTAAGGTGCAGGCCCATTTTGAGACTATGTTCTTTGATTGTGAGAAGCAAATGTTTCAGATCATCTTCACTTTCAGCCAGTAATGTGGCATCATCAGCATAGCAAAGGTTGTTGATGAGTCTTCCACCCATCTTCACACCTCTGTTGTCTTCATACAATCCTGCTTCTCTGATGATTTGTTCTGCATATAAATTAAACAGGTAGGGGGAAAGTATGCAGCCTTGTCTTACACCTTTGCTTATTTTAAACCATTCTGTTTCTCCATGTTCCGTTCGAACTGTTACTTCTTGATCAATGTACAGATTGTGCAAGAGAACGATCAGGTGTTCTGGTATACCCATGCTTCTTAATGTGGCCCATAGTTTTTCATAGTTTACACAGTCAAAATTGCCTTGCTATAGTCGATAAAGCACAAATAGATATCCCTCTTGGTATTCTTTAGTCTGTACTTAGTTGTTCCCTATAGAGATAGGCGACAGCGACAGTAATTTGAATTGGGACTCTAATGTGTTGTCATCCATGAGTTACAATCTTCAAAAAAATTTTATTTTTATTTTTTTAATTGTTGCCATAATTTTCCCTAGGGAGACTTCTCCAAATTTGGTGACTGTATTTATCGTGGGAGCAAATATAGGAGCAAATATCACAGATGTGCCCTAAAAAACCCAAATAAACCTCACAACCTTAACAAAATGTAAATACAAATTTGTTTTAAAACACTGCCATATAACCACCAAGCTTAGGGTTTTCATGTATTGCTGCCAAACATCAGTTGCACAGATCTGAGAGAAAGCTTTGACCCATTTGAGCACCATCTGTTTGAGAGAGTGCACATTTCGAGGAAACAGGAACATCAAACAAATTCTGGCTTTCAAATATGCTCAGAGACCCTCATTAAATTATCCAGAGACAATAATCAAATAGCTGCTGTTCAAGTTAATGGCACCTCTGAGCCTCTGTCAAGAGAGCTCCATTTAAGGCGCAACAGACCTGGAGTGGTGCAGGTGCCATTTCAGGCCCTGATTTAATTTAAGCTGCTTTTGTTGGCATAGCAACTAGTGGAGACATCTGAGAGACATTATGCAAGGGATAGGGATTTAGGAGGATTTCTGGGATAGCAAAACAGAAATCTTATCATAATGAACTGCAGAGCATTACGCTTGGAATTCTGGATTATTAAAGGTGAAATTTAAAGATACATTTATTAAGATAGTTACCAGTAGGGAAGATAAATGGTAATAAAATATTAGCATGCATACCAAGTCAAGTCAGTTCCCAAAGATGGAAAATCACTTTTCCACATTGAACTTTAACCTCTGCAGAATTATTATAACTTTAAAAGGCACTGTTGTACGTAACTGACAGAGGAAAAAATACATTAACTGTAAGATTAAAACAAGCAAGGAAAGAATACAGAACATAACTAATAAATTCTTTACAACCCCTGTATGTGTATGTGCATGCAGTTGTCTGTATCTGAATTGCCTGTCAGTGTAGGTGTATGTCTGTATTTTGTTTGTGTACTGTACCTTTATGAGGTAGAGTACACACACAAACAAAATTTTAAAAGGAAGCACCTCCTTTACGCCTGAAAGTACGTGTCTACTTTTCTTTATAAATGTAGACAAGGGCTAGCTTGAGTAGGCCCCAAATGCAAATTGGATATAATCAGTGAGGTAGATGAAACAGCAGCTGATAAGCAAATTTATACACCTATGATTTATCCAGGATATGCAGACTTGGAGCTGTCAGATTCAGGGACAGACAGCGGATCGGGATCAATAATATCCATTGGGATAGAACCAAAATCAGCTATACATGAAACTATACATGAAACAGGATTATAGAAATCTAGCTTGCTGTAGGCCTAGAAAATACAGGTCTGAATTGCATTTAAAACTATCCCTTTAAAAAGCATTTCTGCTTTTGGTAGGACATTGAATTTAGTAACTGAAGCTTGTGTGATCAGCAAATAGAGTTTGTGTAACAATAGATATTAGGTCAGATTGAAGTTCCTTAGTTAAATAGAACAGAGGGTGAAGTTGCTCATCCTGCGATCGGATAGGCTAAAGCAGTTACTGGGTCAAGTTGTACTGCTCTTGTGAAACTGGCTCTAATGCAATTAGTAAATATAACGGATATAGCTTGCATAACTAATAGAACATCAGCAAAAATTATAAGTAACTAATTAGCTTTTTCCTGAAAAGTAAAATCACAGCGACACCTACTGAATTCAGCGAATATAGTCATGAGACATAACTTCTGCTTTTTGTATAAATAATGTTGTCTATGCTAGCAAAATTTATGTATACGTGGAATTTGGAAAGTACCAGATGTTAATTAAAGATTAACTGAATCAGCTGATATTTCCTAATAAAAGGAAGAGCCCTACAGGACCATCTTTGAAGAGACTCGATGGATATGTCGAATTAGACTCCATGCGTTTCTTCCCTGTAGAGCTCAATAGAGATTGATTAATTAATTGACTGTGTCGTGTCTTTCCTTCCTGTTGAATGGTACAGGGATATATAAAGAACCCAGGTATTTTGTGTGTGGGATTCCAGACCCCAGGAGGGTAAAGAGTCAACAATAAAATGCTGGCATAAGTGGTCAAAAACCTGCATATATTTAAGGTATGATCATTTATACCAGTCTTAGAGTTGGTATAAAGGCCCACACCTGAATTTAAAACATGCACATACCTATATTTTATAATTATACACACAACTCTGCATGCCGCCCATGTTCTACCCCCTGCACGCCTACAATGAAAATATGTGCCATCATGTTTACACATACTTACAGAATGGGGTGCAGTGCAAGCCTGCTCATTTACACGCATAAATTACTAAAATGATCTAATTTGCATGCACTTTTATTGCCTAAATTTATTTATTTATAACATCTAAAGACTGCCTAGTCACAAAGTTCAACAAGGTGGTACAAAAAACATATATAACAGAAACATAGTTAACATTATCGAACAAAGTTAAAAAAAAACAAAAACAATCAAATGTAAACAATAAAATATACATAGTCACAATTTAGCATCAAATGTCTGCTTGACTAGTTAAGCTTTGAGCAGTCTACGGAAAGGCAACCAGATCACAATTTGCTGATAAACGGTCTGGCAAGCAATGCCACATATATGGCACATAATATATAAAAACTTGAGTGCAGGTTTTCTGCAAACTATCAATATGCAAAAATGGACTGCACAAACTGGTTGTACTGAAGAATACCAATGCAGCAACAAATCAAGACACTTAGCGGCCATACCCAATCAAAAATTTAAAAACACATACATTATCTTAAAAAACAACAAAATAAACCCCACACTGCTCAATTGGCAGCTAGTGTAAAAAATGTAAACATTGTGTAATATGATTAATTCTTGATTTACATAATACTACTCTTCTGTTGCATTCTGTAAGGGCATTTAAAATTGATGCTGGAAGACCATTCAAACCACACTGGCATATTCCAAAGTACGGCAAAATAGAGCATGAAATATGGTTTGAAAATCACAGTCTGAAAGATAAAAATGTTGAGGCAGCTCCGTCCCTATCTGAAAAAAAGAGATTGTTGAACAAATATGAGTGCGCATTCTCCAATATTGCTCTAATATTATACATAAATACATGACTTCACTACTCACTGTCACCACTTGAGTGATTACCATCACAGACCTTGCAGGTAAAAATTTGTCATTCATTACAAAGAGATCTTTGATCTTCCTAAAATAAAACTTTTTCACCCATGTTCGGAAAACCATAATATGATTGCCTGAATGCAATCAAAAATTGGCAATGTATGAAATTCATTATGAATATCAAATGGCCATATACAACATAAAAGACAAAATCACTTGTCTCAGAAACTTCAAATCACACCAAGAAAAAAATAAATTTAGCATTTGCATGATAGATAACTCAAAAGTCTTTTATAAGGGAACATACTGAAGAACCGACAAGGCTGAGTTCTGTGGAACTCCCATTGGTAAAAGTCAGATAGGATTGAAACCACTTCATCAGTGTTACAGAAATGACAAAACTTAGGCATTTCATGACCACCACATGATTAATAAAATCAAATGCAGAAGACACATCCAAAAATATAAACAATGCAGTACCTGCTTGGTACTAATTACAACATTTACTATTACAAAACGACAATAGTAAAATCTTGACTCCATGTTGTTTATTTATTTAGCAATGCTTATATACTGCTTTTCACCAGGTCAAAGTGGCGTACAATCAGGTACGGTATATATTGCCCTTGTCCCCGAAGGGCTCACAATCTACAATTTGTACCTGAGGCAACAGAGGGTTAAGTGGCTTGCCCAAGACCACAGGGAGTGCCTGTGAGACTAGAAACCCCATTCCCTCCGGCCCGAGGTTGCTGTCCTTCAGCGGAATTTGAATCCCCGACCCTCCGGCCCAAGACAACTTGCCCCAACCACTAGGCTACTCCTCCTTTGCCTAAAACCATGTTGTTGATCATCCACTAATGTGGTCATTTTAGAAGCTCTATTCTGGACATCCAAAAATGGGCTCATAGATGTGGAAATCACGAAGACATCCCTGGAGTTATTTTAGAAACTAGTTCTATGGACATCCCCAGTGTGAGAATGCCCATGTCACATGGGGGCATAGCATAGGTGTATCCAGGGAGTTTCAGTAAAGTTAGACATGCATGCCAGATATCAGAAATGATGAGCACGTCACTATTTCTACTACTACTTATTTGTGTAGTGCTACACAGCCTAAGTAGCACTGTACAGACATGTATGAGACAGTCCCTCTCATCAGTGCTTACAGTCTAGTCAAGAAAGATAACACAACAACTGAGGACTAGGATATATCTAGGAGAATGGTAAGGAAATACATAGGAGGTGAATAGGAGGCTGAAGGGATCAGGATCCGAAAGGAGTCTCAAAGAGGAGTTTTTAATCTGGATTTCAACATGACCAGAGATGGTGCCTGAAGTACTGATTCGGGTAGTTTGTTCCAGGCATAAGCAGCAGCAAGGTGGAAAGACTGAAGTCTGGAATTGGCTGTGGAAGAGAAGCACACAGCAAGAAGGGATCTGACAGAAGGGCGGAATTCCACTAGCAACATCCATGTCTATTCATGCTCTAGAGCATGAATAGGTATCAGAACAGCTCTCGTTCTGCCACCAAAACACCTAGAAAGAGAAGACAAGAGGGTGCTCTGATGGTGGTCTTAATACTTTTCACAACAAAACAGTAGACGGAAGGGAAATGTGGACGTTTGTTTTCTAGTTATCATGCCGATGCATGTCTCCACTTAAAAAATAGTAGACAGGGATGTATATAAAGCATGGGATAGATAACTCCCCGTCCTAACTTTCTATCATGGGGATGTCTATGTGACTGGGCTGCCATTGTCCATTTTGGGCATGTGAAAGCTTCTAAAATCATGTCAAAACTTGCACATGGGTGGCTGTTTCTAAAGACATTTTGATCTGGACATTCCAGATTGCACCTAAGCAATTCAAAAAAGTGATATTTTATTTATCAGATAATGTCCTTTCCTTGAGTCCTACTAGATCTGGCCAGATAAATGGATTGTGTTCCCCTACCAGCAGATGTAGAGACAGAGAAAGCTTCCAGAAGCTTCTTATGACATCATTGTGCCAACAGCCAATGCCCTCTAGGGGCATAAATGACTATCCGTATCCAAGCATATGGTCAGGAATCTCTGACCTCACACAACCTCAGTGAAGATAACAAGGTTCAACAGAACAGAAACATAACTATTGTACATGATCGGCTTCATCAGAAGGCTTGTCAGAAGGGTATGAGCCTGCAGGGCCAACCATTGAGAGTACAGCAGACTAGACCAGATCAGAACAGGTTCCACACACAGGTCTTGGACTGGTCTTACAGGACTCAAAGTAAAATGTTATCTTCCATATCATTTTGCTAGACCAGTCCAGACAAGTTAGACGTACCAAAGGTACGACTCCACTGGGCAGGAAGATGACATGGCAGCTCTTAAGACCTCTGAGCCAACTGAGCATGAACCACCAAGTGGTAGTGCTTGATAAAGGTGGAAAGTTATGCCCACATTGTTGCCTGACAAATGTCTGAGGGGGCAACTGAGCTGCTTGTGTCCAAGTGGAATGCGCACGCAAACCCTCAAACTGGCTGGTTCCACAACAGATATGCTGAGCCAATGGCCTCCTTGATCCAGCACTCCAAAGCAGACTTAGCTATCGCCTTTATGCGGACCCAAAAACAGCACAAATAGATGGTCTGACTTGCAAAAGGAATTAGCAACCTTCAAGTACCTGAGAAGCACTCTCCCAATATTTACTAGGCAAAGGTTCTTCTCCTTCCCTTGGTACTGCTCTTTATAAAAGGACATACAACGTTTGTTTTGAGGATTCTACGGATATGGATTCAGCTGACGTTATGCCTCATACTTCTGGTTACACAAGATATGAGCAGCCCCCTTCACGCAGGGGAGGTTCCCGTCAGGGATGTCATTCGCGGAGGGCATTCCAACAAGATTTTTGGGCAGGCCCGGACACCAGAACCCGGACCAAGACTCAGCAATCGTCAACTTATCGGGAAGACTATTGACCCCCTCGCAATTGCAGGTATTGGAGCTTGGTTTATCTTTTGTGCCGGTACCGAGATACGATCCTTTTGAGATTCGACTGGCCCTTTACCGTTTCTTTAAGATGCGTTAAAGAATGGCTGTATCACGAATCGAAAATTCCATTTTTTGGTTAAGAAGCATCCAAAGATTCCAGTTTTTTATCTGGTCCCCAAGATACATAAATCTAATCAATCCACCAGGCAGGCCCATAGTCTCATGTCGGGACTCTGTGCTGGAATCTTTGTCAAAATTTTGCGACCTTTTCTTGCAGCCAGCAGCTGCCAAGGTGGCATCATATATTAAGGATACTGGACATTTTATAACAGTTGTCAACATGTACGTCATATTCGTCGTGCCAATACTTGGTAACACTTGATGTTCAAGCCCTTTACACCAACATCAATCAGGCAGAGGTGCTTCAATGCCTGACTACATTCCCTTTGGATCTCCCTACTCGGTTGCCACGGGTTTTTCTACTGGATCTTTTATTGAATCATAATTATTTTCTGTATGATCAACAGTATTTATTTTATTTATTTATTTATTTAATAAACATTTGTATACCGCTGCTTCCTACGATCAGCAGCGGTTTACTTTACAGAATCATAGTGTATCATATAATACAGTGAATTTTAGATTTACATTTCGATTAGGCAATGATTTACATAAAACAGGAGAATCAATTGGGATACAATACATTTGGTTGGGGCACACAGTTCTGGGTATACATTTGATTGCAAGAGTGTGGGAGGGGTCCAATATATACAATTTATACATGATTACATGCCAGTATTCAAAATGCTGCCATGGCAGGCAAAAGACATCTGGTTGAGGTAGAACATCTTGTACAGAAATTGAGAGGAACAGCAGAAATATTAATCAAGCAAAAAGAAAGAAAATCACAACTCTGTGAAAATAAACTGCCCACTTACCCCAGCCCACAACAGAGGGGGAGGAGAACATAGAAACAAAATTTATACACATCATGTGCAAGGAAAAGTGGTTAGACAACCATCAATCAATCAATCATGGAACATCAGGAGAATCAGTGGACGCTTCCAAGCTTCGAGCATTCACAAAGACCAGCAACTGACAGAATGATATTTCACCATGCATTTGCATAGATGTTTAAGAAAAAAGAGCACTCCCAGCTTCTGGACCCCTGGATGAAGGAGGAGAACCTCCCTCAAATATCACTGTTTCTCCTTAGTGAGATCCGGAAATATTCAAATTGAAACCATGAAATAACAAATTCCTCTTTCTAAAAAATAATTTCAATAATCATTCTTTATGAGATAACAAGGCAAAGGTTACTATTAAAGTAGATGGTGTAAAAATATCTTGCTGAGAAGTTTCCAACAGCAGATATATTGAGGGCAACTGCTTGCTGTGTCCCAACAATTTCTGACAAGGGTGTCTTTTTCCCAGTGAGGAGATATATTTTAACCATCAGAGGATGAGACTCAATCAGGACATCCAGAACCTCAGGAAAAGGCGAAGAGGTAACAGGGATTTGAGAGGTCTGCAAAACCCACTTTGCCTCTCCTTTCTTCCCCATATAGAAAACGGTCTGCCTCACTAAGATCTAGCCAGTGCCATCTTGGGTCCACCCCCTACTCACGAAGTGACGCTTTAAAAAGGACATCCATGTCCAACCTGGGATGTCCAGGATGGAACATGCAGAAAAACACCAGGGACATTTATGTTGCCAGCCGATTTTTGTAACATGGACCTTCTGATGTAGACATCCATGCTGGCAGACACATAGATGTCCCCCTTAGTAAAGGGTGGGGCAGGAACGTCCATCTCATGCAAGCCAGGATTAAGGGGACATCCAGCAGCATAGTAAAATGGAAGCATGAGCCCCCATTTCCCGTCAGTTTTCGTTGACATATTGCAAAATAACAGGGGTATTAGTGTAGCTGCTGTTCCACTATGTCCAGACATTTGCCTGACAATCACTTTTCAGATGCCTGTTTGTATCTGGAGCAGGTACAACCTTAGACGCATTGCCGCCATATGTCCAGGAGGCTTCTGAGATCAAGCAAGATCTGGCCACATCCCCATTCAGACTTAGACGTCCAAAGACCAAGCTTCTATAATGGCTCTGAAGACTTCGCCATGCTTTGGATGTCTTTATGCCCATTTCTAGATGTTCAAAGCACAAATATGGCTTCCAAAATAACCCCCATAGTATCCATTCCACACTTCTTAAGATGGATTCCTTTTTAAAATTCAAATGACATTACTACAGAGTGCAAAGATAAATTTATGTGTCCTATGTGCTTAACATCACTCCTAACCACCTTTATCCAGTTAACAAAGCAAGGATTAAGAGGTGAAGTTGTGATATTTACTGCTGTGATGAAAAAATTTATATCATCTTCTGAAAGCACTCTAAATTTATTCCATGTCTGCATAGAATCGATCTGCAGTACATCCATTATTATAAAAGTTATAGATCTCTTAATCCATTTGGCTCTTGCATCTTGCTAGCATAGTAGCTGATAAATTCATCCAGAGTTGGCACTTTGGCTATGACATGAGACACAGGAAGCTTTGTGAGACTTCTTTCAGTCAACCTCATGAATTGTTGTATGTGGTGAGAATGCAAGATACTCTGAGCATAAAACTGTTTTAAGTCTTCAGACTGGTGCCTATGTCATTTGTACTCTGTATGCTTTTTTTCTTTCTCAGGTTCATCGAACCAATGGGCCACATGGTTTCTCCTATACCTGGTACCTGTCACAAAGTACTTAGAACATTCTCAGCAACAAATATGTTCCAACCAGAAACTACCTGCTCCATGCTATCAGAAAATGTGCCAGAAAAACACTCTTATTAAAATCACCAAATTGATATCGAAAATCATTAGTCGAGTGAAAGGAGTTATTCACATCCATAGTAGTATACTCTAAACTGAATACCACAAAAATGTGTAAAATAGTTTTCACTGCAACATAGTCTATACTTGGCTGCAGAAAAATCAAATCAAGTGTTGTGCTTTGATTAGGAGTTGAGTAATTATTTGAGTAAAACAAAAAGAGTTCATGGTTGATAAACAGCTCTACATCAAAAGATCCTTATATATTGTAGCATAACTTGATTAAAATTATGCATATTAAAGTCTTCTCCTAACAGATTCAAGATAAATGATCATTACCCTGTTGCGCATAAGGCGATGTTAATTAAAGCAACTGTCAAAAAAAAATTTAACCCAACTATCATGCACAGAGCCAACGTTGCAGGACACACTGAACAGACAGGCCTCTATCCCATTATGTTTATAAATAGCATTTGATAACTGCTATCATCTAAGGCCTGTAACCACACTTACTGCATAATTATCATGACAAGATTGTATTTGCAGAAAAAAGCCAAAGCGGTTTATATTAAAACTTTCAGTTATATAAAACATATCAAGTGGGGGTAACGGGTGAAGGCTAAACAGAACAAAGTATTAAAGGGGGGTTGTATTAAATATTTCAGCATGTAAGGTTAACTATGTACATTTTGAATATTGCGGTCAGGTATGGTTAGGCAAATATAAAGAGGTTGACTCCAATCAACCTTCTTATATTATGTTCCCATAGTGGTCTATGAACAGAAAGGTTTTAAGTTCTTTCTGAAGTCTTTGATGCCATGAAGAGCTCGAAGTCCTTCCGGGAGAGAGTTCCATAGAGGTGGTGCATTCAATGAGAATGCTCTGTTAATTGTTGACTGCATTACTCTGGGGTAATCGCTGGGAGTGATCAACATGTTCTTGGGTATTTGTTCCTCTTGGCTGGTTTTCAGGATCCCTCTTTATGAGGACCTGCAGTGTTTCAGCTGAACTATTGTGCAGGATTTTGAAGATGTTGAGAGTAGCCTTGTACCTGATACTTCGCTTGATTGGGAGCCAGTGTAATTGTTGCAATATGGGTGTGATGTGATTGTTTAACATTATATTAAGGCCTACCAGCTCTAACAATTCATCCTCTCCAATTGTCCCAGAAAGCGTAGTTACTCACCAGTAACAGGTGATCTCCGGAAACAGGCAGGAATTTAGTCTTCACATATGGGCATCGTCGATACCGACGGAGCCTCTGCAGGAACGCTCCCCAGCGTCCAATAGGAACGCTTTTGGGAGCATCCCTCAGCACATGCGCGCTGCCTTCCCGCCTTTCCAACTGTCCCTCTTCAGTTAAGTTTGTAGCTGAGTGAAAGGATAGAGGAATAGAGGAAAGAGACAGAGAGAGAGAACTCCTAGGGGAGGTGGGTGGGTTGTGAAGACTAAATTCCTGCTGTTCCCGGAGATCACCTCTTACATGTGAGTAACTATGCTATCTCCAGGAACAAGCAGAAATGTAGTCTTCACATATGGGGACTCCCTAGCTGAAGATGCCAGGGAGATAGCCCCAGGAAGCTGTCACCTATAAGTAAGGTGGGCCATGCTTCCTCCCATGGATATCTGACATCCCACCAGGGTTGGTGGGTAGGAGTTGATTTAGGTCTGAAAGAGATTTTGAAGAACAGCCTGGCCAAAGAAGGCATCCCGACAGGAGGCTTTATCTAGGCCATAGTGGGCTATAAAGGTGTGTACCGAAGCCCAGGTGGCTGCTCGACAAATGTCATCAATAGACACAGAGTGAAGGTTAGCCATAGAGGCTGCCATGGCTCTCACATTATGAGCTGTGACATGACCTTGAAGAGGAAGACTCTTACTCTCATAAGCAAAGGATATGCATTGTGCAATCCATTTGGACAGAGTTCTTTTGGAGACTGGAAGTCCCAAATGACTAGAATCAAAAGTAATAAAAAGTTGAGACCACCTTCTATGTTGCTGTGTTCTTTGTAGGTAAAAAGCCAAGGCTCTTTTACAATCCAAAGTATGAAGGTTTCTTTCTGCGTTAGAGGCATGAGGCCTTGGAAAGATTACAGGAAGATAAATCGATTGATTTAAATGAAAAGGCGAAACCATCTTTGGCAAAGTGTGGATGAGTTCTGAGAACAACCTTATCATGGTGAAACCTAGTATAAGGAGGATCAGCCACTAAAGCTTGCAATTCACTAATGCGACGTGCAGAGGTGATTGCAATTAGGAAGATAACCTTCCAGGACAAAAGCTTTAGGGTTGGAGTGGCTAAAGGTTCAAAGGGCGGTTTCATGAGCTGCCCAAGAACTAGGTTTAAATCCTATGCCACCAGTGGAGGCTTTGTTAATAGAAGACCTCTCATAAATCTTGATATGAGTGGATGACAGGAAATTGGTTGTCCATTTAGAGGTTTATAGGAAGCTGTAATTGCACTAAGATGGACTCTTACTGAATTGGTCTTTAGACCTGAATTTGATAAATGAAGTAGATACTCTAGTATTGATTCCAATGGTATCATAAGGGGGTTTAACCCCTTCTGTGAACACCATATAGTAAAACGTTTCCACTTGAAGGCGTAAGAGCGTTTTGTGGAAGGTTTTCTAGAAGCCTGAAGGATATCTTTTACCTATTGGGAAAGGTTGAGATCCTGAAGGTCTAAGCTTTCAGCAACCAGGCCCTGATATGCAGGGGCTGGGGATTCGGGTGCCATAGCATCCCCTTCTCTTGGGAGAGAAGATCTGGAGCACACCCTAACTCCAGAGGTGCAGCTTGAGAGAGATGTAGAAGCAGGGGATACCACGTTTGGCGTGGCCACCATGACGCTATGAGGATCATATGACCCCTGTCTCTCTGAAGCTTGAAGAGTGTTTTGGGGATGAGGGGAATGGGTGGGAAGGCATAGAGGAAGTCGTGACCCCAGTGAAGAAGGAAGGCGTCTCTTGCCTGGCAATTTTGAGCCGGAATTCTGGAACAGAACCGGGGAAGTCTGGCATTCAGTGGATTTGCAAATAGGTCTATGTCTGGGGTTCCCCAGAACTGAAATATCTTGGCCACCTGGTCTAGGTGGAGAGACCATTCGTAAGGCAGCAGTACTTGGCTGAGTTTGTCTGCCCAAAGGTTTTGAATGCCTGAAAGCTATACCATGAGAAGGTGATTTTGATGCTCTCTGGCGAGGGCCCATAGTCGTAAAGCTTCGTTGCATAATGACAGAGAGCCTGTTCCGCCCTACTTGTTCACGCAGAACATGGCTACTTGATTGTCTGTTTGGACTAGGACTGTCTTGTAGCTGAGCTGGGCATGGAATACTCAAAGAGCTAGATAGATTGCTCTGAGTTCCAGGAGGTTTATGTGAAGACAAGCCTCCTGTGGAGTCCAGGTACCCTGGGTAGAGAAATGATGCAGGTGTGCTCCTTATCCCACCTGTGATGCATCTGTTAGGGTGGCCTGGAATAGGGGTTGCTGGAAAGTAGACCCCACTAGAGGTTTTTCCAGCGATTGCCACCATTGGAGGGACAAAATCAGTCGTCGTGAGTTTGATATCTTGTCCGACAGATGTCCTGTGGCCTGTGTCCACTGTGTGGATAGGGTCCACTGGGCTGCTCGCATATGAAACCATATGAACCGTGGATGCCATACGTCCCAATAGTTGTAGTAGTTCGAGCAGTTAGGGAGGACTTCACCGCTGCTTGAGAAGCGAGCTGCACTATGCGAAGACAGCGGGGTTGTGGGAGAAAAGCCCTTGACTGTCTGGTATCTAAACGAGCTCCTATGAACTCCAGGGACTGAGACGGAGCAAGCTGGTATTTTGGGAGGTTTATGACCAATCACAAGTATTGAAGGATTCACATTGTGCGAGACGGTGCAGAGCTGGCCTCTGGAACCGTGGGGGCTCGAATGAGCCAGTCGTCTAAGTAAGGGAAGACTAATATCCCTAGGGTTCGCAGAAATGCAGCTACTACTGCCATGCATTTCGTGAATACTCTTGGTACCGAAGCCAGACCAAAGGGAAGAACCCTGTATTGGAAATGTTTTACCCTGAAAAGGAATCCCAACCACGGGATTAGGAAGGCATCTGCCGCCACTCTCCCCGGTGTGGCTGGCATAAGTAGAAAGGTGGTAGTTGCACATTGCCCGGGGGGGGGGGGGGAGGGGGCGGCAAAAATGTCTAGCATGGGTCTACCCCAGTGGTGGAAGAGTTGTTTCATTACCCTGGGGTTCAAGCGCCACTCGTGTGGCGAAGGACTCTGCTCAGCCTGTCTGCTAAGCAGTGGTCCTGGCCGGGCAGGTATACCGTTGCATGCTGCGTAGGAGAGGAGGGCCACTGCCTCCTGGCAGAGGGAGTACAAACCCGTGCAATCCTGCTTGTTGATATAAAACATGGCCACCTGGTTGTCCATCTAGATCAGCACAGGTTGGCACCACAGGTGGTGACAGAACACTTGCAGAGCCAGGAAGATTGCCCTGAGTTTGAGAAGATTGATCTGTAAGAGTGACTCCTCCTAGGACCAGCTGCCTTGCGTATGACAGTCCTCGCAATGCACCCCCCACCCTAGGAGGGAGGAGTCTGTTGTCAGGGTCCTCTGTGGTGCTAGTGCCTGGAATGGCATTCTCGCCTGAAGGTGGTGCAGGTTTTGCCACCAGGTGAGGGGCTCCACCAGCTGGTGACTCCGATTCTGTCCTGTAGCCTGCCTGTGGCTTGAGTCCACTGTGAGCGAAGGCACCATTGGGCTGTCTGCGTGTGCAGGTGGGCTAGTGGTGCGATGTGGACCATTGAAGCCATGTGACCCAGTAGGCAGAGGAGGTGGCGAGTCGGTATTGACCAGCGGCCCTGCATCTCTCCTGCTAGATGTATGAGGCGGTCCGCCCTTTCCCTTGGGAGGATGGCCTTGATCTGTAGTGTGTCCAGCTGTGCCACTATGAACTCCAGACCTTGACTTGGAGTGAGATGGGACTTGGAGTAGCTGATGACAAACCCCATGTGCTTCAGCAGGAGGGTTGTAAGCTCTGCAGCCTGCTTGACCTCTGAGGCCTTACCACCCCTGATTAGCCAGCCGTACAGGTAGGGGAAGACTAAAGCTCCTTGCAGGCGTAAGTGGGCGGCAACCACTTCTAAGCACTTGGTAAAGACTCTTGGTGAGGTGGTCAGGCCGAAGGGCAGCACTTTGTACTGCTAGTGCCCTCCTTCCACCACAAACCGTAGGTACTGTCTGTGGGAGGGATGGATTAGGATGTGGGTGTACGAATCCTTTAGGTCCAAGGAGCACAGTCAATCTTGAACATCTTGAACTTCTCCCTCACGAGAAACTTGTTCAAGTTTCACAGGTCTAGAATGGGCCTGAGGACCCCGGTTCTTTTGGGGACATGGAAGTACCTTGAGTAGAAGCCCTTTCTCCATAGATGTTTGGGAACAGGTTCCACTGCGTTGTCCCTGAGCAGATCTGCGAGCTCTGAGAACAGAAGGGTCTAGTGGAGGAGAGGTCGCACTGGCTCTCCTGGGAAGAACCTGGGTGGTATTTGTTGTAAATGGAGGCGGTATCCCTCCTTCACCACATGCAGTACCCACTGGTCTGAGGTGATCTGGGCCCACTTGTGGGCAAAGAGTGCCAGGCGGCCCCCTGTGAGCTGTTGAAGGTCTCCCGGGGGAGTGGAGGCCTTGCCCTGGGAGTCAAAAGCTCCCCCCTGGTTAGGCTGGAGCCGGGACCTGGGGCTTCTGAGCCTTGGTCTTCTGGGTTCGCCGGCCCTGCTTCTTAGGGTGAGAAGATGGGTAGCGGTGATCCTGCTGGAAGGATGGGTAGCGGTGATCCTGCTGGAAGTGTCACTTTTTCCACAGGGAATAGGGGCCTTTTCCAAGGATATTTTGCAGGGAAAAGAAGAGGTCTTTTATGACAGCCTCTGGCAGGTCATTACCTCGGCCTCTATCTCTGTCACTTTGTCGGCCATGGATTTGCCAAAATGTTCTCACCAGTGCAGGGGACGTCGAGCAGCTTGTCCTGGGCCCACTGCTCGAGGTCCGAGGATTGTAACCAGGCTTAGCGTCGAGCACCAATGCCAGCTACTACCACTCAGGCCAGCAACTCGAATCCATCATAGGCCACCAACTCGAATCCATCATAGGCCGCCTGGGAAAGGAACTTTGAACAGTCCTTGATTCCCGAGGTCAAAGCCTGGAACCGATGGAGCGGTTCCCCGGTCAACCCTGCTGAGAACCCTGATAACTTCTGGGTCACAGCCTTTAAATACATGCCTATGTATAGCTCATAGCATCGAGCCCTGGTAGCACTTGCGCATGAGGATGTTGAGGGCTCGAGTGTCCCTACCAGGAGAAGAGTAGGTCTTCTGGCTTTTGCATGGTTGACTTGACAACCATGGAGTTATGCAGGAGTTGGGGTTTGTGGAACCCCGGCCCCTTCCTGACGCAGTACATGGCGTCGAGGTGCCGGCTGACCACCGGCACCAACGCTGGGGTCTCCCACATCCGCAGTAGCAGCTGCTTGAGAATCGGCTGGACTAGCACCATAAGGGTTTCCTTAGGAGGAGTCTCAAACTGGAGAATCTCCAGTTCTTGGTGCGCGGGTCCTCCTCTGCTTCTGTTTGCACCAAGATGGCCTGGGCCATATCGCTGACAAAGTCATGGAAGGCTACATCCTCCAGAGGAGAATGGTGCCGGGGGAGATGGGTCCAAGGGGATGTCTCATTGTCGGCTGGTTTCCGGGGAGGCCTCATCATCCGTCTCCCACTCGGAGTCAAGAGGGGACGATGAGTCCAAGGCCCTGTGACTCAAGGCTCGGGCCCTCCCAAGAACCTGGGGTTCACATCCCAGAATCTGGCCAGGGAGGACTGGATTCCCAAAGAATGGGACCGGGACCAGACCAGGACCAAGGACTTACCAGAGGCTGATGGCGCTCGGCTCGACGACTGGGGACTCCCCTGCAATCGGGGTTTCGGTCATCAGGGCAGATGATGCGGATGAACCTGCTTTCATCGCCTGCTGCATAGCCAGGATGGCAGTGATGTTCTGCTCCATGACTGCCATTCTGGATTCCAGGCTAGAAGGCTCCGCAGCTTTTGGGGTGGGCACAGAGGATCTCAGGCCCAGCGCCGGTACACTTCCAAGTGCATCTACGACGAGGATTATGGCCTCAAGGACCCTTGCATGGTCTCTGTCAACCAAGGCATCCTTTTTGGGAACTTTGGTGGGCTCCTTCTCGGAATAGTCCAAGTCCCTTCGGGCTGTCTTGCCGGGTTTCTCTGGGGGAACCTCGACTGACTTACAGGATTTTTTTCTATTTCTTCTCAGGGTCCGAGGTCTTCGCAGAGGAGCCGCCGCCATGGGACTCTGAGGATGCTCTGCCCTCTCGGGACGTGCTGGGCTTGGAGCTTGGCATCGGGGAAGACGGTGCAAAATCAGACCTGGGGAACATCCTCCCCTGCAACTCCAACTTCTTCTTATTTACTTTGGGCATCATGGCCTAGCAGAGATCGCAGGAGGTGCTGTCATGATCTGGTCCCAGGCAGCGTAGGCAGCGGTCGTGGGTGTTGGTGACACACATAGTTTGACTGCAGCGGTCATATTTTTTGAGCCGACCAGGGGACATGGTGGGTTGACACCTGGCCGGGATTGATGACCCCCGGGCAAAAAAGGACACGAACGTTGGTCGAGGCAAGCCTCGATCAAAAAAATGGGGAAGAAGCCGAGAACAGTGCCTTACCCGACGCCAGCTCGAGGCGGGAAGAGGAACTGTACGCAGACTGGGAAAGCTGAGTTTTTAAGGATATTATCAAGATTTGTTCCGGGGACATTGGACAGACGTCTGTTGTGCTCCGTGGAAAAAAGGAGACCTCGCAAAATGGCACCCTTGGGTGGGAAGGGGCCACGCATGCGTGGTAGCATGTCCCAAAGGCTTTCTTTGAAAGCTAGGGAAATGCTCCATCGGCACCGACATCACCCATATGTGAGGACTGACTTCCTGCTTGTCCCTGAAGAATGTAAGTTTTTATGCTGCAGATGTTGAAACATCTTCCATAGAAATGCACTGGGCCATTTTTTTTTGAGGACTTCTTTCTATGGAACCCCAGTCCAATCAGGTTCATTTTTCCCCCATGCCAAAGTTTCAGCTCATTCTGTGTAATTTCTGGAAAATTATTTTACCCCCAGAGAGATGGACAGATATTTCTTGCCTCCTACTGTATGATAGGAAAAATTATTGGTTAATTTATTTTCAAAAAACCAAATCAAAATCTACGTTGGCAGTAGAAAAATAATTACAATTAAAAACAAACTTCAAACCAAATCTATTCAAAATGTTTAAAGGAAAAAAAGGGAAGATATCTAAAGAGAAAAAAAAGGGACTGTAGTAGTTAGTATGCTCTTATCTGCCATCATGTTTCTGTTTCAACTGGCAATTTCCTTTGCTCTGAGAGGTTAATAGGCAACAGAAAAGTGGAGGAAAAGACCTCAGTATAAAACAGCCTATAAAATATGATAAGTCAAGCTGACTAAATTTTATCGATAATGACTCACTTATGTCAGGTTCTGTTATATGGTTTTGTGGGAAATTTTGTTTTTAAAGTAGTTTTTGGTGCTGTATTTTGAAATATGGCGATTATTGAAATGGTTTGCACATGATGATGATAATTTTTCTAGAACTGTAGCAAGGGGTCCTTTAAAAACAAAACAAAAAACCATGAGTATTTTTTAGGGTCTTTTAGTTTGTTTTAATTGTTGATTATAGTTACAGCCAGCCTTGTTTAGGCCATGCTGTCTGTCAGAGCTGCAATGGTGGGAAAGCTGGTTTAAAGGGCAGCTTGCTGCTTAGTCGCTATCTTTTGAGTGCTGTATGCATCACTGACATTGTGTCTGGGTACGTTTTCTGGGAATTTATTGCTCTTGTCATTTGGCTGTTGTGTGCAGAGAGCTGGTTTTTGTGGCTGTTTTAGGGCTGTCGTCTCCCCCCCTTTGTTTTTTTTAATGCTAATCAGCATAGGGGCTACCATGGGTTTTTGGAGAGCACCAGGTTTGTAAGTAAGATATAGTTTTCAACATCGGCTTTTTTTGGTAAGCCTTTGATGTTGTTGGAAGAGGTTCTTTGTATTTAAAGACATGGAAAGAGGTTCTTTTTATTTAAAGACATGGAGAGAGTATTACAATGATTTACAAATGCTTTTATGTATGTTTTTACTATATTTCTTCATTAGGATTTTATGGGAGTGTTTGCTATAGGTTTAAATATATGTTTTAATTGAAACTTTTTAATTGGTTTTAATTTGTACACTGCAGGGGGTATTTCCCTGAAGGTTTTTGATTTGAACAATGAAATGTGATATCTCCTAATGAGATCGGTCTCCCTTTTTTGTTGTTGGTTTTTATGTTTATGTGTTGTCTTTTGTTTTGGTTTTCCTTTTTAAGCTCTATTTATTCAACTCTGATCAGTATTATTGATTTCCATTTTGGGGATATGTCTGTATTTATAATTTGTATTTTTATACTTTTTATATATTTCTATGCTTTTATGTATTTCATATATTATACTTTTTCTTATTTATGTTTTACCTGTATTTTTTAGATTTTGCTTTGTACTGGTTTGATATTTTACCATACTGTTGATTTATTGAATGATTTGTGCTCCTGATGCAGACTGTGGCTGAAACATGTTGGGTTTTTTTAGTCATATGCTTTATATATGGGTTTTTTTTAAATTATTTATTTAAATTTTCTCAAATGCAGGAAAAGTACAAAAATACTTGCTCACAATAAATAAGACATTCAAGAACAAACTTCATATCCATACAATACACATCAAGGACAGAAAACTGCACTAAATCCCATAAGGATTACAATACAAATAGAAGTAAATGGGAGTTAATGAAAACTCCAATCAGGGAGCCGAAAATACACACAAACCATCCCACCTAAACATCCTCCTGTCTATCAGCGCCCTCCTTATCAACAAGAAACTGATTAAGTTAAGCCACATCAACATAAACATAATCATGACCTTCATAAGTTATCAAACAACGGCAAGGGAACTTCAAAAAAAAGGAAGCCCCCAATGCAATCACTCGAGCTCTAAGCTCAAGAAACTGTTTCCGGCGAGCCTGGGTAACCTTGCCCACATCAGGAAAAACGTGAAGTTTATATCCACAAAATACCACATGTCTGTACTTGAAATAAGCATGAATAATTCTCAATTTAAGTGATTCTGACCCGAAAGTCACCACCAAAGTGCACCGCTTTGGGATGATATCAAGTGAATCTTGCAAAAACTCTGTAAGGTTAGGGCCAACTGAATCAACCAAGAGAGAAACTTCCTTGGCCTGATCAGAAGCCCCAACCTTAGGATTTATATATGTTTTTTTATTGAATGTAAATAAATTTGTCTCTTTTTTTTGGACTACTACTTTTTGTTTATTTTTGTATTTCCTCATGGTGGGTGTGCCTCTATTTGGTATTGTGGTAACTGAGAGACCAGTGCTCAATTCCCGCTGGCACTACTTGTGGCCTTGGCCAAGTCATTTAATCCTCCATTGCCTCGGAAGAAAGGCCTGGCCATTTACTTTATTACATTGCCAAAAAAAACCAGGATCTGCTAGGTCAACAGGAGTCAGTATTGACTCAAAGGCACATATTGCATTTTTACATTAAATTTCATCCACCATTTGGATTGTACTACCTTTCTCTTCATTTATTTCTCCTGGGTAGGTTTGAAAACAGGTATTAATGCCTCTCTTCTTTTTTTCTTCTACATTAACATCTGACCTTCCTCAATATAAACTCTCTTTCTTATACTTTTACTTAGGAGTAATATTGTAAACCATTCTGATGCCTAATTGAAGGGTGGTATAGCAAGTTTGCGGATAAACAAACAATTCCAAATCTTGCAAGGGTCCTCCAGCAATTTTTCACAATCTGCTTGTGATATTAATAATTGTGTCATCTGCAAATTTCATCACCTCACTCGTTTCCATTTTCAGACCAATCATGTTATATGAGAAATATCCCAGCTATGTTGCGCTTGATCTTTCCTGCTTCTAATTCCTGCTTCTCTGCCCTTTCTCTTCCCAACAAGTGATTGATTACCATCTTTTTAGCCAAAAGCTGGAAAGGACCCTTTTATAGAGGCTAAAGTTTTGGGATTTTTGTACCAGCAGAGGTCATCCTTGTATGTCTTTCCTCCTTCAGGGTCAGAGCACATCATACTTCTGAAACACTTTTACTGTACTAACTCTATTGGACCGGAAGCTTGAATGTCTTAAAATATATATTTAATCCCCCATTCTGGATGCTCTCACTCTGTATCAGGATTGGGTTACTCAGAGGCAATTTCTCCAAATGTGTTAGTTTTGCACATATCATGACAGTCATGAACTTCATTCCTAAGCCAAGTTTTGCAGAGGAAGATCTCAGTCTCTCAGATTTACTGCTAATGCTCATCATAATAGTTGCATCATGCCAAAGAGTTTCCTTCTAAGTTCATAAGATGTAACATGTATAAGCAACTTGTCAAGGTGCCATTGGATATTCTCTTAATCAGGCCTGTGGTTCCCAAAACATAGAAACATGACAGAAAGAGACCACATGTTCTATCTAGACTGCCTTTCCATATCAACCACTACAACAGTCCCCTTTTTTGCTTTAGAGATCCTCTGTGTCTGTCCCATACAATGGGAAATATTTCTGTATCTTAGTGCCAAGTTTTCTTAGTCTCTGACTGAATTTCTTGGTATTTCAGTATCTTCTCCTTCTCCACACAATTCACAAAGTAATTGCTTGAAATTGACACCTCTATCATCAATACTTTTCTGGTGTATTTCTCTATAGCCATTATATTAGTTTTCCTAGCATCCAGTTTACCCATTGGAATGGGAATGTCCCAAGTTATCATAACTTCTTCATTCTCCATTATTCTCTTAGGGTCTTGATCCCAGTGCTTTTCTGATACAGAGGTTATAGTGTTTCCAATGGATGAGGCGTTTCACCTTTTTGTGCCTTTCTGATAGAAATTTTTGCCATCAGAACTTCGGAACTGGTTACAAGATGAGTAACTGTTTATAGCTCTTTCTTACAGAAAGCATAGTTACTCACCTGTAACAGGTGATCTCCGGGAACAGCAGGAATTTAGTCTTCACATATGGGTATCGTCGGTACCGACGGAGCCTGAACGGGAACGCTCCCCAGGGTCCAATTAGAAAGCTTTTGGGAGCATCCCACAGCGCCTGCGTGCTGCCTTCCCGGCTTTCCCAACTGCCTCTCTCCAGTTGAGTTTAAAGCTGAGACAAAGAGAGAGAGAGAGGGAAAGAGAAAGAGATAGATAGAGAGATACAACTAGTAGGGGAGGTGGGTGGGTTGTGAAGACTAAATTCCTGCTGTTCCCAGAGATCACCTGTTACAGGTGAGTAACTATGCTATCTCCAGGAACAAGCAGGAATATAGTCTTCACATATGGGGACTCCCTAGCTTTAGTTGCCAGGGAGAGAACCCCAGAAGTTGTGTGTCCCTGTGAAAGGGCTCCACTTCCCCCCATGGATCTCCGGCATCCTACCAGGGATGGTGGGTAGGAGTTGATTAGGTATGGAACAGGTGTTGGTGAACAGCCTGACCAAACAAGGCATCCCGGCAGGAGTCCTTGTCTATGCAGTAATGGGCTGTGAGGGTATGAACCGAGGCCCAAGTGGCTGCTCGACAAATGTAGTCGATAGACACAGAGTGCAGATGAGCCATTGAAGCTGCCATGGCTCTCACATTGTGAGCTGTGACATGGTCCTCCAGAGGAAAATTCTTACTCTGATAGGCAAAGGAAATACACTGTGCAATCCAGTTGGACAGTGTTCTCTTGGAGACTGGAAGTCCCAAATGAGAAGGATCAAAAGCAACAAAGAGTTGAGAGGACTTTCTATGTTGCTGTGTTCTTCGTAAGTAAAAGGCTAAAGCTCTTTTACAGTCCAAAGTATGAAGATGGGAGGAGAGCGTTTGTTCCTGGGAGCAGTTGCGGCGATTTCCACCGTGCCGCGGAGCTGTGCTGCGGATCGGGACCAGGGCCTGTCTTGTCAGCTGCAGGCGCGGGGTGGGCACCAGTGCTCCGGAGGACCCCCCTGCTCTCTACAAAACCCGACGAGCGCTATACGCGGCCGCGTGATCGCGGCCTGCGTGGTCGTGACCTAAGGGGCGTGACACAAGGGGCAGGACACGCCCCTTTGACGCCCCTTCGACGCGCCTGAGGCGCTGGAAGTATCGGCTTGTCGATGGGAAAACGGAAAGGTAAATCTGCTGCTACAGTAACACCTTCTGGCAGTGTAAAAGGGGGTAAGGTTGGTCCCATGGACAAGCATGTCACTTCTCTGCAGCCAGCTATGCAATCACCGGAAGGGGCCTCTCTAAGCCCAGATGTCCGGTTGCCACCTCCTCTCTCACAGTTTCCACTTTCATCTACTTTTGTGGACACTTCTGTATTCGACGAAGGTCCTGCTCTTTGTTCGGTTGACCCAGTGGTATTTGATGATCCTTTGGCTTCTCCTTCTGGAGATGTTACTCTTTTGGATGTTTGGACTGCTATTAAGAAAATGGACACACGTTTAACGGGCACAGTTTCATCTTTATGTTCTTTTTCTTCTGATGTAGTTGGTAAGGTGAAAAAGATTGATTCACAATTGGCTTCTTTAACGGGTTCCCTAGCTCATGCTGATTCTCAGCTTCAGGCATGTGTTGCTAATGATGTGGTTTTAGTTAAAGAGCTCTCCGCGGTTTCTTACCGCTTAGAGCTTGTTGAGAACCAGTCAAGAGCACGGAATCTTCGTTTTCTTAATTTTCCCTCCACACATCTTCTCTCTTTTGATTTACTGTTAAAAAAGTATTTTGTGGAAGCTTTACAAATTACTGAAACTATAGATGTCCTTCAAATGTTTTCCTTTTCTGTTGCTAATAGGACGGTGCCTAATCCTGAGGGGGACTTTCCTCCTCCCCAGGACTCGGTTGCCCAAAATTTGACAGCTTTTTTGGAGGACTCGATGGATGTTATTCCTAAACGTTGTACATTGGTGGTAACATTCTCTCTTGAGTCTGCAAAATTAAGGGTACTACGTGCCTATTTTAAGCATAAGGACCATCTGTTTTGTGGGTTTAAAATTCAGGTTTTTCCTGACATTGGACGGACTACTCAGTCTCGTCGTAAACAATTTCTGGGTTTAAAACCGAGAGTACTTGCACTGGGGGCATCCTATTTTTTAAAATTTCCCTGTCGTTGTCTTATAACATACGAAGAGCAGGATTATGTCTTTACAGAGGTAAACCAATTACAGCAATTCTTGGTTAATAAGGAAGCTGTTTGAATGTATAAGAAGGTGGCTGCTTAGATATTTTCGCTCCCTTTTGTGGGATCCTCGGATCCCTTATTGCTTTATAATATTTCTTCTTATTTAATGTTAACCTCTCCTTCCTTTAATGTGATTTCTGGTTATGTGAAGGATATATTCTTGTTGAGTGTATTATTTTGTGGTTGAATTTATTCTTCTTTTGTAAATCTGTATCTCAAGAAAATGCAAAATAAAATATTTAAAAAAACAAACAAACAAAAACAAACAAAAACCAAAGTATGAAGATTCCTTTCTGCATTTGATGCATGAGGCCTTGGAAAAAACACAGGCAGGTAGACCGCTTGGTTCAAATGAAAAGGTGAGACCACCTTTGGCATAAAGTGTGGATGAGTCCTAAGGGACTACCTTGTCATGATGGAACCTTGTATAAGGAGGATCAGCCACTAGTGCCTGCAACTCACTGATGCAATGTGCTGATGTGATTGCAATGAGAAAGATAACTTTCCAGGAAAGGAATTTCAACAAGGAAGTAGCTAAGGGTTCAAAAGGTGGCTTCATGAGCTGACCAAGAACCAGGTTTAAGTCCCATGCCACCGGCGGTGGCCTAATGGGAGGTTTAGTTAGAAGAAGGCCTCTCATAAATCTTGCTATAAGAGGATGGGAGGAAATAGGTTGTCCATTGAAAGGCTTGAAAGAAGCTGCAATAGCACTCAAATGGACTCTTTCTGAGTTAGTCTTAAGTCCTGCATTGGATAAATGAAGGAGATACTCCAGTACTGATTCCAGAGGTATTGCAAGGGGGCTAAGACCCTTCTGCGAGCACCATATGGTAAACCTTTTCCACTTGAAAGCATAATAGCGTCTTGTGGAAGGTTTTCTGGAAGCATAAAGGATATCCTTTACTTGCTGAGAAAGGTTAAGTTCATGAAGATCTAGGCCTTCAGCAACCAAGCCCTGAGATACAGAGACTGGGGATTGGGATGCCATAACATTCCGTCCTCCTGAGATAAGAGATCTGGAGCAGACCCTAACTCCAGAGAAGGAGCTTGAGAGAGATGTAGAAGCAGAGGGTACCACACTTGCCGTGTGCAATGTGGGGCTATGAGAATCATATGGCCTCTGTCTCTCTAAAGCTTGAACAGGATTTTGGGAATTAGGGGAATGGGTGGAAAGGCATAAAGGAAGTCTTGACCCCACTGAAGGAGGAAAGCATCCCTGGCCTGAGAGCCAAGAGTCGGAATTCTGGAACAGAACCGGGGAAGTTTGGCATTCAACGGAATTGCAAAGAGGTCTATGTCCAGGGTACCCCAAATTTGAAAAATCTTGGCCACCTGGTCTGCATGTAGAGACCATTCGTGTGGAAGCAGAACTCGACTGAGTCTGTCTGCCCAAGAGTTCTGGATACCTGGAAGATACACTGCCAGGAGATGAATCTGATGCTCTCTGGCGAGGGCCCATAGTCACAAAGCTTCGTTGCAAAGCGACAGAGAGCCTGTTCCTCCCTGCTTGTTCACGTAGAACATGGCTACTTGATTGTCCGTCTGAATGAGGACTGTCTTGTAGCTGAGCAGGGTGTGGAACACTTGAAGAGCAAGGAAGATTGCTCTGAGCTCTAAGAGATTGATGTGTAGATGAGTCTCCTGTGGAGTCCAAGTGCCTTGGGTGGAGAAGTCTTGCAGATGAGCTCCCCAACCCATTGGTGAAGCATCTGTTGTGAGAGTTGCCTGGGGTAAAGAATGTTGAAATGGGGACCCCACCAACAGGTTTTGAGTGGACTGCCACCATTGGAGGGACAAAATAAGGCGATTTCTGTTTGCTATTTTGTCTGACAGGCACCCTGATGCCTGGGTCCATTGAGTGGATAAAGTCCACTGGGCTGCTCTCATATGGAGGCGAGCATAAGGAACCACATGCACGGTAGATGCCATGTGGCCTAGTAGTTGTAAGATTTCTCGAGCAGTGAGATGAGGCTTTAGCACTGCTTGAGAAGCTAATTGCACAATGCGAAGGCAACGGGTCTGGGGAAGAAAGGCCATTGCTTTTCTGGTATCCAGCAAAGCTCCTATGAACTCTAGAGACTGAGTGGGAGTTAGGCTGGACTTTGGGATGTTTATGACCAGACCCAAATACTGAAGGATAAGCATTGTGCAAGATAGAGAAATCCTGGCTTCTGACTCTGATGGGGCTCGAATGAGCCAGTCGTCTAAGTAGGGGAAGACAAATATTCTTAGAGTGCGAAGAAATGCTGCTACCACAGCCATGCATTTCGTAAACACCCTTGGTGCTGAGGCCAGGCCAAAAGGAAGCACCCTGTATTGGTAGTGCTTTCCTTGAAAAAGGAACCAAAGGAACTTTGTGAGTTGGATGGATGAGAACATGAGTCTACGCATCCTTGAGATCTAGAGAACAAAGCCAATCCTGACTCTGAAGGTATGGCAGCAGCATTCCCAGAGAGATCATCTTGAATTTCTCTTTGGACAGGAATTTGTTCAATTCCCTGAGGTCTAAAATAGGTCTGTGTCCTCCTGTTTTCTTTGGGATAAGGAAATAGGGGGAGTAAAACCCTGTACCCTGTTGAGGAATGGGTACTTCATCTATTGCCCCTTGGGCAAGAAGCATAGTAACCTCTTGATCTAACAGGCTGATGAGAGAGGTCCGAGAATTGAACTGTCTTACTATTGTGGGAGGGGGCATGCAGAGAAAGTGAGGCTTGTACCACTCTTTTATAATGGAGAGAGTCCAATGTTCTGCTGTTATCTGCCCCCATCTGGGGGCAAAGTGACACAATCTTCCTGGAATGGTGGAAGGCTCTGGTCCGTTGAGGGCCAGGAAGGCTAAGTTCTCTAGATGGAAGTCAAAGGCCTTGTGGAGGCTGAGACTGCTGAGACAGTTGAGGTTTAGCAGTCTTTGGTTTCCTCTGTTTAGGTGGTTGCTGACTCTTTCGGGCAGGTTGACCTGCAGAACGCCCCTGCTGGGAATAAGAGGGATAAAACCTCTTCTTTTTGGAGAAGAATGGTTTCTTGAAATATTTCTTCCTTGCAGGATCAGCTGTGGCTTTGGATAATCTATCCAAAGTGGAGTTGTCAGCATCCAACTCATTGGTTTTCTCTTGCCAATTTCTGCCGAATAGATTCTCACCTGTACAAGGGATATTGCCCAGTTTGTCCTGCACCCAGAGCTCCAAATCAGATGCCTGGAGCCAGGCAATTCTACGTGCACCTATGGCAATGGCAGAGGTTCTGCTTATGCACTCAAAACAGTCAAAAGCTGAACGACTGACAAACTTAGAAACATCCTGGGAATGTTTAACCAGTGTGAGAAAATCCTGCCTCTTATCATCAGGAAGAAGATGGCTCAAAATCTCTAAATCTCCTGTGACTTCCTTAAGGAACATTCCCATATATAAAATATAGGAACTGATCCTGGCAGAAAGCATGAAAGCCTGGAAAGTACGACGTCCAAAGGCATCCAAAGTTCGACACTCATGTCCTGGAGGATTAGAGGCATGCCTCTTTGCACTTCTGATCCTTCTCATAGCTGATTCCACTACAATAGAGTGGTGAGGAAGCCGAGTCTTCTGGAAACAAGGACACGGAGGTACTCGATACATGGTATCCAGTCTACGAGAGTGAGGAGAGGTGGTAAGAGGTGTTTCCCACATTCTTAACATGAGATCATGTAAGATCTCATGGATAGGCAAAGTAGCTGCCTCCTTAGGAGCCTTGGGATATTGTAGAATCTCCAACTCCTTTGCCCTGGGCTCTGTTTCAGGAGCCACAGTAATGGAAAGACCTCGAGCCACCTCCCTGAAAAAATCCTGAAAGGAGGAATCTTCTGGAGGAGAAATCCTACGTTTAGAAGAGGAAGGCTCCTCTGGGAGAAGTACTCCAGTACCGACGGAGCTGTCAGAATCCTCAGACTCCTCCGAGGATTCAAAGTACCTTCTGTCCAGATGCTCTTGTAGAGCACGATACTCGTACCGACCGAAGTCGGTGCTGGGGGGGAATCGGTACCGGAAGGCATAGCATGACTGGGTGCCGGCAATGCAGACACAGATGTCGATGCTGTCGGTACCAGTACCAGTACCGATACCGGTGCTGGTTGAACTGTTTGACGCGGTTCTGAGGGTGTCGATGCTGCAAGGAGAGCTGCCAGACTGCGTTCAATAGCCAGGAACCTCTGGTCTATCGACGCTGCCGATGCCTGGGTATCGGTACCAGAGAAAACAGCCGGTACCCCAGAGCATGGCACCAGTAGTTCTGCCGAGGTTGAGGCCTCAAGAACATCCTGGAGCCCCGATAATGCTTTGAAAGCCGAAGCCTCCCGCCGGGGGCAATTTTGCCGGTACAGAACCCTCATGCTTGGAAGGCGATCTACCCTTTGAGGACCGGCCAGACTTATGTTTAGTTACCTGAGATCCATGGGAGAAAGACGAAGCCCTGGAAGACGTCGATGCCACAGAGGCTGCATCGGAGGGAAAAAGGGTGCTGAGCTTAGCAGCTCGGTTTTGTCGACCCCTCTTGGACATCATGGCACAGGCCATACACTCCGAAATGGAGTGGTCAGGACCTAAACATTTAAGGCACCACTCATGGGTGTTGGTGACGGAGATGGTACCGCCACACTTGGTGCACTTCTTAAAACCTGAAGCGGGTTTTTCCATAGTAAAGGAAATTTTGGGCCTAAGGCCCAAAATGGAGCATGCACCCGAAGAAAAAAGGTTTTGAAAAAAATATATTACATTTTTTTTTTTTTTTTAAAGAAAGAAAGAAAGAACCGGCGGTACCGGTATAGCGTCGAGGGAAGGCAGACGCGACCACAAAAAAGAAGGAGAATAGGAAAAATTTTCTGCGGTGACAGGAACGACAACCTGCTGGCTCCACGGAAAACGAAGAACTAGAGCGAGGCAGTTGGGAAAGGCGGGAAGGCAGCATGCAGGCGCTGTGGGATGCTCCCAAAAGCTTTCTAATTGGATGCTGGGGAGCGTTCTCACGCAGGCTATGTCGGTACCGACGATACCTATATGTGAAGACTACATTCCTACTTGTTCCTGGAGATTCTAAATATGTGTGTTTTACCAGATTTCTATAATCTAGTCTATAATCCACTATCCTGGGCTGCAACTATCAAGCTCCCATCTTTAGTTTCCAGTTTGTCTCTACTTAACCATACATGCGTCTGGTCTTGATTGACAAATCATTCCTAGAACAACACTTTGTATTTACCACTGTATTTATATATTTGCCAATTGTTTTTCTAGTCTGCTGATTTGACTCTTTGAAGAGTTTTTTTCTCGTTTCACAAATTCTGTTGCGTCTTTCCATATATGTGTTGGTGGATTCTCATCCATCCCTTCTATTCTTGGGACTGCCTGTCCGAGTATAATGATAGGCATTCCCAAGAATAGAAGGATTCTGGACATTTATTCATATTTCAGTACTTTCTGGGTATTTGGATCTGATGATGCTGTTAAATAGTCATGGAGGCCTTTGATACAAGTTATAATCGATTTCTATGAGGCCGAGCCCCCTTTCGGCTCTAGTGATGTATATATTTGACATACATTGGTTCTTATAAATTACCACATGGGCATGAATTAGTTTTCTTGTTCAAATATCCATTTATTCCTTTGTGCCCTGGTGGGTGTTCTTTGATTGGCTGAGGAAAAGGAAGATGTCTTGGGGAGGAATGCAGAGACACTAACAAGTTCCATGAATTGTTTCCAAATAAGAATACAGCTACAGCAGTACTGTTCAAACACAATATAACTTTACTGATGGATTTCGTCAATAAAAGTAACTTGACATATAGTACACTTCATTGGTGTAACATTCATAGGACACAATGTAACATTCCATAGGCACATCTACAGTTCCCTTGAAATACTCCCTGAGGTTCTCTTCCTGCATGTTAAGACATTTCCTGGGGTAAGTACTAATGCTTCTTTCTACATAAGATTCCACTTTTTGATATCTGGGATATATTGCTCAGTCTTGAATATTCACTCCACATAAGAACATAAGAAATGCCATATTGGGTCAGATCAAGGTTCATCAAGCCCAGAATCCTGTTTGTAACAGTGATCAATACAGGTCACAAGTACTGGGCAGGTTCCACAATGCTTGTCCTGGGGCAAGCAGTGGATTTCCCAGGTCCTCTGTAATAATGGTTTATGGACCTTTTCTCCAGGAACTTGTCCAAAACTTTTTTAAACCCAGCTACACTAACAGCTTTTACTACATCCTCCGGTAATGAATTCCAGAGATTGATTACGCGTTGAGTGA
Organism: Ichthyophis bannanicus; assembly: GCA_033557465.1. Lineage (NCBI taxonomy): Eukaryota > Metazoa > Chordata > Amphibia > Gymnophiona > Ichthyophiidae > Ichthyophis > Ichthyophis bannanicus. The sequence continues at coordinate 235,419,036 of CM066042.1, forward strand.
AATTTATTTTTTCTCTTAAATGGGTTATGCTGTAGCTTCATTGTGTGTCCCCTAGTCTTTCTACCTTTTGATGGCATAAACATGTTACCTGTTCCATTCCATTCCATTCATTAAATTTATAGACCTCTATCATATCCCCTCCTCAGCCATCTCTTTTCCAAGTTGAAGAGTACTAACCTTTTAAGCCTTTCCTCATTGGGTCATCCTTCCATCCCTATTACCATTTTGGTGGCTCTTCTCTGTATCATTTCTAATTCTGCTATGTCCTTTATAAGATATGGTGAACAGAATTACACACAATATTCAAGGTGCAGTGGCATTTTAATACGCTCGTTTTTACCTCCATTCCTTTCCATATGATTCCCAGGATTCTATTTGCTTTCTTGGCTGCCATTGCACACTTGGCGGAGGGTTTCAACCAGGGGCGGCCCAAGGGGGGTGCGGGGCCAAGTGCGGAGACTCGGTGTGGGGCCTCATTTGCATAAGTGGTCTTATTTGCATAAATATTTGCATAATGTTACCATTCACTAACTTTTAGTAAACATGTCTCTCAATGAGTGTATGGATAAAGAAAGACTAAAAGATTTCTACATTACTATAATCCAGTGCCAACCGCCAGGCACATTAGGAACTACTACAAACGCTGCCCATTTAGAACCCATAGCAAACCCGCCGTATCCTGACAGCATTACCAGGACTCACAAAGCACCATACCCTACCTATCAAAAGGCAACACTGCAAATATTAAACCAATACATTTCAGAGAATACTGGGGAAAGAGAACAAGTGGCAACGTCAAATAGGAATTACATAAACAGAATACCTCAGCTCAGTTACACATGCAGAACATAGACCATCACCAAACAAGGAATCACAATTTAGAAACAGGAAGGCAATAATTAAACTGGGAACCCCAAAAGCCAAACTTGGAATGTACAACAACACTGTAGAAATAAAACTATAAATTAATTTCCTCTTGTACCAAACAAAGCGCAGATGTTAATGATGCACATTTCCCAGAGCTGACATATTCCAGTTAATAAATTCAAAATAAAGAGATATCTTTCTACCTTTTGTGCATTTTTTTCAGTTGCAATTGGTCCAGCCACTTTCTTCTGGTTTCTTCATGTTTTCTGCTAACTCTCCATCGTCTGCTGTCCATTTGTCCTTTCTTCTCTCTTCTAGTTTTTTTTTCCATTCTCTCTCTCTCTACATCTGCTTTAACATACTAATCTTTCTCCTTTTGCTCTTTCCTCATTCCTATTTCATCCACACAAATTTTACCCCTCCATCCTCAATCCCCAATTACTCTCCCAATACCTGGCCAATTGTAGATTTTTCATCCCTCCTACACAAAATATTTTCCCCTCTCCATTTTAATCTCCCAGCCCCATCCCATTCTAATCCTCCCCCAACATCAGCTCCCTTCTAGTTCCAGTCTCACCCAGCATCCATTCCCTTCTAGTCCCTGCATCAGCCCATTTCCAGTCCTAGCCCCCCATCAGCCCATTTCCAGTCCTAGCTCCCCCATCCATTTCCAGTCCAAGTCCCTTCATCAGCTCATTTCCAATCCTAGCCCCCCCCCCATCAGCCCATTTCTAGTCATTTCCTAGCCCCACCATCAGCCCATGTCAAATCATAGCTCCCCTCCACTGAGCCCAATTCCAGTCCAAGCCCCCTCATGAGCCTACTTCCAGTTCTAGCCCCTCCATGAGTCCATTTCAATTCAAGCCCCCACCACAGCCCATTTCCAGTCCTATCCTAGCTGTTCCATCAGCCCATTTTCAGTCCTAGCTCCCTTCCCTCACAGCCCATTTCCATTCCAAGCCCCCTCCCCATCAGCTATTTGCAGTTCAAGTCTCCCCTTCCACTCAGCCCATTTCCAGTCCTAGCAACCCCCCAACCCATTACCAGTCCTAGTCCCCCGTCAATCAACTTCCAGTCCTAACCCCCATCATCCCATTTTCAGTTTAAGCCCCCCCTATAACCCATTACCAGTCCTAACCCCCCATCAGCCCATTTCCAGTCAGCCCCCCATAGCCCATTGCCAGTCCTAACCCCCCCCATCAGCCCACAGCCCATTACCAGTCCTAACCACATCAGCCCACCTCAAGTCCTAACCCCTCCCCATCAGCCCATTTCCTGTCCTAGCCCCCCCATAACCCATTATCAGTCCTACCCCCCCATAAGCCCACTACCAGTCTTAACCCCCCCATCGCCCATTACCAGTCCTAACCCCCCCATCGCCCACTACCAGTCTTAACCCCCCCCATAGCCCATTGCCAGCCCTCATCAGCCCACAGCCCATTGCTAGTCTTAACCCCCCTCCCCAGCCCATTGCCAGTCTTAACCCCCCTCCCTAGCCCATTGCCAGTCTTAACCCCCCTCCCCCTCCCTAGCCCATTGCCAGTTTTAACCCGCCCATAGCCCATTGCCAGTATTAACCCCCCATAGCCCACTGCCAGTCTTCACCCCCCTCCCCAGCCCCTTGCCAGTCTTAACCCCCCCAGCCCATTGCCAGTCTTAACCCCCCCTCCCTAGCCCACTGCCAGTCTTAACCCCCCCTCCCTAGCCCACTGCCAGTCTTAACCCCCCCTCCCTAGCCCACTGCCAGTCTTAACCCCCCCCATAGCCCACTGCCAGTCTTAACCCCCCCCCATAGCCCACTGCCTGTTTTAACCCCCCCCATAGCCCATTGCCAGTCTTAACCCCCCCCAGCCCATTGCCAGTCTTAACCCCCCCATAGCCCATTGCCAGTCTTAACCCCCCCCCAGCCCATTGCCAGTCTCAACCCCCCTCCCTCCCTAGCCCATTGCCAGTCTCTACCCCCCTCCCTCCCTAGACCATTGCCAGTCTTAACCCCCCCAGCCCATTGCCAGTCTTAACCCCCCTCCCTAGCCCATTGCCAGGCTTAACCCCCCCATAGCCCACTGCCAGTCTTAACCCCCCCCCAGCCCATTAGCAGTCTTAACCCCCCCAGCCCATTGCCAGTCTCAACCCCCCTCCCTCCCTAGCCCATTGCCAGTCTCAACCCCCCTCCCTCCCTAGCCCACTGCCAGTCTTAACCCCCTCCCTCCCTAGCCCACTGCCAGTCTTAACCCCCCATAGCCCATTGCCAGTCTTAACCCCCCTCCCCAGCCCATTGCCAGTCTTAACCCCCCCTCCCTAGCCCACTGCCAGTCTTAACCCCCCCCCATAGCCCACTGCCAGTCTTAACACCCCTCCCCAGCCCATTGCCAGTCTCAACCACCCTGCCTCCCTAGCCCATTGCCAGTCTCAACCCCCTCCCTCCCTCCCTAGCCCATTGACAGTCCTACCCGCCCCCCTCGGCTCATGGCAATTAAAAAAAAAAAAAAGCTGGCCGCTGCGGCATGGAGTGTCCCGCGGGGCTCCCTCTGCCCGGCGGAACTCTCCCGGTGCGGCTGAGCCCCTCTCTGCCGGCTTGCAGATACGCGAAGGGAGAGAGTCTCCCTCGCGTCTCTGTTAAGCCCGCAGGGGCTGATGGGAAGCAGGGGCTGATGGGAAATTTCCCATCTGCCCCTGCGGGCTTAACAAAGACGCGAGGGAGACTCTCTGCCTTTGCGTATCTGCAAGCCGGCAGAGAGGGGCTCAGCCGCGCCGGGAGAGTTCCGCCGGGCAGAGGGAGCCCCACGGGACACTCCATGCCGCAGCGGCCAGCTTTTTTTTTTTTTTTTTTTAAATTCAATTAAGAAAAAGCAGAATGTTCTTTGCGCGGGGCCCTGTGCAAAAAACATTCTTGCTCAATGGACGGGCCGGCCCTGGTTTCAACATATTATCCATGATGACACCTAAATCTTTTACCTGAGTGGTGGTTCCTAATGTGGAACCTTGCATCATTTAACCATAGTTTGGGTTGTTCTTTCCTAGGTGCATAACTTTGCACTTGTCCACATAAAATTTCATGTGTCATTTGGACGTCCATTTTTCCAATTTATCAAAAGGTCCTCTTGCAATTTTTCACAATCCTCTTGTGTTTTAACAACTTTGAATAATTTTGTCTCATCTCCAAATTTGATTGCCTTACTCGTTATTCTCATTTCCAGGTCATTTATGAATATGTTAAAAAGCAGTGTGCACAGCACAGATCCCTGGGGTACTCCACTATTCACCTTTTTCCATTGAGAAAATTGGCCATTTAACCCTACTCTGTGCTCTCTATCTTTTAACCAGCTCCTGATCAACAGTATACTGCCTCATATCCCATGACTTTTTAATTTCGCCAAGAGTCTCTTATGAGGGACCTTGTCAAAGGCTTTCTGAAAATCCAGGTATCAGCTCACCTTCTGACTATCTGTTTATTCACTTCAAAAAATATAACAGATTAGTAAGATAAGACTTTCCTTGGCTAAATCCATGTTGGCTTTCTCCCATTAAACCATGACTAGCTTACACGTTCAGTAATTTTATTCTTTATAATGTCTTCTTCCATTTTGCCCAGTACAGACATCAGGCTCACAGGTTTGTAGTTTCCCAGATCACCCATAGAACCATTTTTAAAAATTGGCATTGCTTTGGTTATTCTCCAATCTTCAGGTGCTACAGATGATTTTAATGATAGTTCACAGATTACTAATAGTGTTCAATGTAAACTCAACTGTCATGTGACATTGCAGTATGTTTTGTTCAATTGTAAACCACACTAATTTTAATAGCGCGGTATAAGAAAAGTAAATAAATAAATAAATCCCGGTTTATCAATATTTCTTTTAATTCTTACGAAATATCACTTTTAAATACCATTTCAGGCACGGGTAACTTCCCTACATCATCTTCAGTAAAGACCAAAGCAAAAACTTCATTCAATCTGCCTGCTATGACCTTGTTCTCCCTTAGCGCTCTTCTGTATTCCTCTATCATTCAGTGATCCAACCGACTCTCTTACAGGTTTTTTCCTATGAATGTACTTGAAAAAGATTTTATTATGCATTTTTGCTTCCACGGCAAGCTTTTCAAATTCTGGCTTTGACTGCCTTATCAATGCCTTGCATCTAACTTGCCAGAGCTAATATTCTTTCCCGTTTTCATCCTTTGACTTCTTTTTCCATTTGCTGAAAGATGCTTTTTAGGCAGTCTCACTAGCCTCGCCTTTAAACCTTGCTGGCAGTTTTTTGGCCTTCTTTCCACTTTTCTTAAAGCATGGAATGCATGCTTGATGTAAATCTTTAAACTTTGCAGCTGATCCTCCTAGTTTTTCCTAACTATTTTCCTCATTTTATCATAGTCTCTCTTTTGAAAGTTAAAAGGTAGTACTTTGGATTTCCTTCTTCCATTTATTAAATCAAACGTGATCATGCAATGATCACTACTGCCAAGTGGCCAGAAAATCCTTATGTCTTGCACCAGATCCTGTGTTCCACTAAGGATCCGAAGCACATCCTTGCGCCTCGCCATCTCTGGAGACTCGTCCTCAGTCTCCCAGTTGGAGTCTGAGTCACTGAGGAACTCGAAGTATCAATGGCATTGAGGAATCTGTCAATGATGGGAAGGGATCCTTGGTTCTCGATGCTCAGAACTGGAGGCACCCGGGGAGATGGTCTACACTGACAGACATTGGGAGCAGTCAAGATCCTGAGGAATCCTGAAAGGTTTTGAGGATTGGCTGCACCTCAACCGGCGAGACCTCCGCCGTGGATGGGGCTGCCACCAGCACTGAGGAAACGAGTTACCTGGTCCTCGGGTGGGAGGATGTTATGCCATGGTTTTGGTTTAGGTTTTTGCCTGATATAAGGAGTTTCTGATTTCAATATTTGACAGTTACTTGGCTCCTTATGAGGACTGAATTTGTAAAAGGTAACATGAAGGCAGTCAGGCTGCACTCGAGAGTCAGCATCCTCTCTGCTAGGAGGGAGGGCTCCGCAGCTGCTGGTGTCAGCATCGGGCTTCTTCGGCAGGGACTCCACTTGGTTTATAGCCTTGGGAGCCCCATACCGAACCCCCGAGGTATCTGGAGGCACCTCCTCCCGCAGGGGCAGCTTGGAAGGCCATTCCTGGCCTTCGCTCTTGGAGTTATGTCAAGGGCTCCGATGCCGATTACCAGGGTTTTTTCCTTTATATCAGGATAGCCCTTTGATGCTGACTCAGATGGAGTCTGTTCCTTCTGGGGTGCTCCTCATCGAAGGAGAGCCACCAGTCCAATGTCCCATGACCTCAAGGCTCAGAGGTTACCCGGTCCACTTTTGGAGCTTATGCCTCAGACGCAATGTTCCCTCTAATTTTCTGTAGGCTGTGTGCACATAAAATATCAGCTGTGTGCAGCTTTAGAAGGAAGGTTAAATTTTTGTGCGCCACATAACGACACTCGGAGTTATATACTTTAAAATTTGACTACACGTCAAAATACAGTATGTACACCACATTGATTTTAATCAAATTAAATGAAAATAGATGATTACTAAAGGAAGCGGGAAATTCCTAGTAATTGCAATCATAACTTTTAAATTTTAAGACGTCTGTGTTGTTTTCTATCAGAATCAGAGCCGTAATTTTTGTGCACTCTATTGTAAAGTATGTGCGCTCGCTCGGCGAGGTGTGTGCACGTGCGCACACGCGCACAGCTTAGAGGGAACAGTGCTCAGACGGTGCCTTCACTGATGCTGGGGACGGTGTTGAGGCCTTGGAACTGAACAGTTTCTGCTGTTTTTCTCCATTCTTGAGACTATTGCACATCATCTGCAAGCAGAGAGGGGAAATCAAAGGATCGTGGTCAGCCCCGAGACACTGAAGACATGAACTGTGGCAGTCGGTGATTGAGATGGCCCGCACCCCACGACGAGACGCCACAGGCCCGGCGTCATACCTGGTCTCCTGTCTCTCAGAATCACCCATTCCTGCCCCTGCCCCAACACCCCTTAGAAGTGTGTTATATACTAGGTGATATCAGGGAGGAGTGGCCTAGTGGTTGTGGCAAGTTACCTCAGGCCGGAAGGTCGGGGTTCAAATCCCACTAGAGGACAGCAACCTTGGGCCGGAAGGACTGGGGTTTCTAGTCCCACAGGTGCTCCTTGTGGTCTTGGGCAAGCCAATTAACCCTCCATTGCCCATGTTCCCTGTAAATAGTTATCTCCAAGTTATAATGCCTGTTCAATGTAATTTCAGTTTGTCCAATGTAAACCACCTTGATATCATGAAAGGCGGTATATAAGAAATGTTAAATAAAATAAATAAATAAAAAATAAATATCCATTCGCCCGGGCTTTACCTGAATACACTTACCGTATTAGCTGTGTTGTGTGCCGGTCGTTGGTCGCTTTATAGTTCGCTTTCATTAAACATTTTCGGGCAGACACAACAAAGTGTCAAGAATTTGGTGATTTTGGCGGGCTTTTCCAATTTTGTTCTAACTTGCCTATGCCTTGCCTTCGAATTGGTTCAAACCACTGTGACTTTTGCTTGCCTCTACAGTTTTATTTTGCTTAGCCTTTGCGTTGATTCTACACTGCAATTTTATTTTGCCTTGCCTTGATTCTACACTGTGTGCACAATTTATTAAATTGCGTGTGGTGGTATTTTAACTTCTTTGGCAGTATTTGATTTTATCTGGTTTGCTGGACAGGTGTTTGAGTTTTTTTGATGATTGTTTGGTGATATTTGATTATTGGTGCCAGTATGATGAATTCTTATTTTTACTTTTAGAACTGCATGTGCGGTTTTGGCATCTCCAGTCCTTGTATTGCACATCATCCAGAGGTCTTCAGTTCCTGTTGATCTTTAATACTTTGGGACAGTGACAGTTTTGGACCAGATTCAGCCAGAGTTTATACTAACTTAGCAGATTTGGCCTTCTTACATCCAGCCACCCCAGTATAACGAAGATGAGTGTTCCAAAGAAGAGCAAAACTTACACTTCCATGATGAATGGGAAACGGACTACTTCTTCATCATGGTGAAAGACAAGTGGTGTTGTCTAATTTGTAACGCTCCAGTATCCTTGCCCAAAAAGGATAATTTGAAACGTCATTATAAGGCTCTGCATAGCAATACGTTTGATGCTGATTTTCCACCCAAAAGTGAAATTTGTAAACTGAAACTCAAAGAACTTAAATCGAAATTGGTTACTCAGCAACAGTTGATGGCGAAGCCAACGTCACATTCGGTCAATGCAACCATAGCATCCTTCAAGGTCAGCAACCTGATTGCAAAGAAATGCAAACCTTTCACTGAAGGGGAATTTGTAAAAGATTGTTTTCTTGAAGCAGCTGACAATCTTTTTGAAGGATTTAAAAATAAGAAAGAGATCATAGCTGCTATTCAAGATGTGCAATTGTTAAGAAGCACCGTCGTGCGGCGAATAGAAAAGATGTGTGGAGACAACTGAACAATTGGAGGACGTTTCAAATTGAGTTGCTTTCTCACTCCAATTGGATGACTCTACAGACATAAGAGACATAGCCCAGTTACTAGTCTTTATCCGGATGTTTTTTAAGATTTCAGTGTTAAAGAACTACTACTTGGAATGATTTCTTTAAAAGGGAGAACTACCGGTCACGAAATATTCAGTTCTTTCCATTCTTTTGTGACAAAGTGTAATCTTCCATTGAATAGACTTGTTTCCATCACTACTGATGGAGCAAGAGAAATGACAGGCAAGGTTAACGGTTTCATAGCCCTCTGAAAACAGCATGACAAGTTCCCAGATTTCCTTTCTTACCACTGCATCATTCACCGGCAAGTTTTGGCAAGCAAAAGACTCAATACAAAGACTGTCATGGACATCACTTTCAAAATTATAAATTCAGTTCATGGAAGATCACTTCAAAGATGGCTTTTCAATCTTACTCTTGATGAAGGGGCAGCAGAAATCATTTTGCACACCGATGTAAGGTGGCTAAGTAGGCACAAATTTCTGCAAAGATTTCGTGATTTGTTGAATGAAATAAGTTTTTTGAAGGAGAGGGGAGATGACCAAGCAGAGTTGGGAGATGAGGAGTGGTTATGTGATCTGGCATTTCTCACTGACTTTACAGGCGAACTAAGTGATATGAACCTTGAACTACAAGGTAAAAACAAATGCATTGGCGATATGATGAGTACAGTTTCATCCTACAAGAGCAAATTTGAGCTAATGATGATTGACCTTGCAAACAAAACTTTTCATCATTTTCCTAATACGCAGGACCATCTGGGACAATATCCAAATTTTGTTTTTCAGAACGAGAAGTATGCGACAGAAATCTATTCTGTTATCAAGGAATTCGAAAACAGATTCTGTGACTTCCAAAAAATTGGAACAGTTGTGGAGTACTTGTCATACCCATTCAAAGTAGATGTGGACATTAAAGAAACTGCAGCTGCTATCAGTGTAAATTACTCATTGAACAAGCCATCTCTTGAAAACAAAATATTAACCCTTAAAAGTGACATTTTTGTCAAGACCCATGCTGAGCAAGTATCGTTTTGGAAGCTAGTGCCTAGAGACAAATTCCCCAACTTGAGAAGATGCAGTGAAGCACTTGAGAAGATGCAGTGAAGCTGTACACTCCTGTTTCAGTTCAACTTATTTGTGTGAATCTGCGTTTTCCCATCTGAAAATGACAGAGTACACAACGTTCCAACATGACAGATGAACATCTCCAGGATTCCCTGAGACTGGCTCTCACGCAATATTCACCCAACTTTAAAAAGCTGGTGGATGAAATGCAGGCTCAGATGTCTCACTAATGAGCAAGAGCGAAATATTAAAGATTGTGCAAGATCAGCCTTGATCAATACTCGACCTAAATTTAACACAAATTACTCAATAAAAAAGTTAACACAGTTAAACATATTACTCAATAAAACTTTAAGAAAAAATGTACTTTCCATTTCCCCTCGCAGTTCTTACTGGATCTTCGTCTGTTTTGTTTTTGCTGAATTTGCTTAACAGCTGATCACATCCAACTAAATGACAGAAGGTTCATTAAAAATGGAGGGGGGATCCTCCAACTTTATTGGGTTAAAATTTAATCTGAAACTAATTTGAAACTTAATTTTCATGGTGGTAGATCACCGGTACTTTTGGCCGGAAAAAGTAGATCACGACCTGTTAGAAGTTGGACATGCCTGCCTTATAAGATGTGGAATGGGAGGAGCAAGTGTGTCCAAAATAGAGGAGAGTATGATATTATAGGAAGAGAGTCTCTTCACCAGGTTTGGATAACAAAGGATGAGAGGAGAAGAGACAATGGTGGAAAGAGGGCAGAAAGATCCCTATATGTAGTGGTGTGATTGGATGAGACTGTGGAGGGGGATAGTAAAGTTTGAAAGTTAACAGATTATTATTAGACTGGGGAAGAACTTCCCCAGCTCACTTCCTTTTCTTCAACTACCCTGCATTCAAAACTGCCCTACCCCTAAAAATACTGTCCCAAAATTGCCCAATCCTGTTCCTATCCAAAAAAAGAAAAATACTCCCTTGCAATTGCCCTATACGGTGAACTGCCCCACCCCTAAAAATACCTCCCACAACTTTCCCACCATTTGAACTGCCCTAACATCCTGCCAACTGCTGCCGCCCCAAAAACTACTGCCCCACAACCTCACCATCGTAAGTGCCCCAACATCCCGCAAATTATCCTGCTCCAAAAACTACCTCCTCACAACTGTCCTTACCCACCAAAACTATATCCTCAGATTTCAAACTACCCTCCAACTCCAAGCTACACCCCCCTCCCCATAGATACAACACATGCACAGCGCACACAGAACATAAAGCTGCACACACCACAAACACAGGAATAATTCCTAGCTGTGATGTAATGCATTTTAAATTATTCACATATATATTTAATTTACATTGCTATTTCTACTGTGAAAGCTTGAAAAGTGCTTTAACATCATAGAATAAGATACAAGTCAACAATCAGCTGGCAATTCTTGTACTTTCATACAGCTTTGGGATTGTGGACTGGCCTCTTAAAGATCTTGAAAAACTAGATGTGTGAAAATGAAAACTCCTCCATGCCCATGAAGTGATTTAAAAGAATCAGTGTATGCCAAGACTGTACATCCTTAGAACTGGAGGGGTGCTAGGACAGAGACTGATTACACATACAGAGCTACTATCATAGGCCTCCAGGCCTACTTAACTCATCCTCAGATCCAAAAATGGAAAAATGCTGAAATAAGAGAATAAATGTCCAGAATCTGTCTCCATCATCAAACCTGGACAAGCATTCCGACGACTAGAAGGAATGAGTGAAAATCCATAAGCATGCACAGGGACGGCAGTAACAGAATTTGCAAAAAAACTCTAGGATTTAGATTAGCAAACAAGGAAAGACAAATGACCAAATACAGTAGGAAACGCAGTGTGTTACTCCAGAAACCCTTTGTCGATCAAGAACAGACACATGAATGGTTAAGGAGGGATGAACTGAAACAGAAAGATGAGAGGTTGATAGTTGCAGCAAAGGACAGCGGCTTATGGACAAGATGGCTTAAACGAGCATTGAAAAAATTGTCAATACAGACATACGTTGATTCTGTAAGAAAGACCTGGAAACGGTAACTCACCTTCATAGCTGGCTGTGAAGTTCTGATGGCAGAAAATTTCTATACAGAAAGAAACAAAGTAGCGCGCCTCATCCATTGGAAACTCTATAAGCACTACAACATCACTGTGTCCGAAAAGCACTGGGATCATGACCCTAAGAAAATCACAGAGAATGAGGAGGTTATAATCACCTGGGATACTCCCATTCCGACTGATAAAAAGCTGGATGCGAGGAAGCCGGATATAGTGGTTAAGGAGAAAAACACCAGAATGGCATTGATAACACAGGTACACTACCAAAAACCTGCCTCCAGTTTTGCAACTGATTCCTATAGATTTTGGGGTGCTGAATCCAGGAAAAATAGCCAAAATGTTCCATCACGTCACGTTTTCTTGCAAAATTAGATTTCTTACCCATATAAGGAATGTTCACATAATTTCTTTTTAGCCGACTGCAGTTTATTTTCTTGGCCCAAAATAGAGGTTGTAATGGTTAACTAACTAGAAACACTCCCTCATGATATTTTAGAGTGTTTTGTATTCATTTTATACATTAACAGGACAATTGGGAGGCGAGGGGCTAAATCCAGTACTCGCGCTGGCGCATGTTCTTTCCTGTTCGCCTCGCCTCGTTCGCTCGCTCGCTCAAACACGGTGGTTGCGACATGAACGTTCCTGTCAAATTTCAGTTTCTTGCAAGTTCATTATTACCTTTTGTTTGCTCAGTCGTAATCCAGCTTTATTCCGAAGTGGTTCACTACAGTTGTAGTTTGCAGTGCTGTGTATTTGTGATGGCTCACAGAGTCAGAGGTTGCGTCAACTCTCCGGACAGTTTTTGTTTTATTTGTGGGGAATATACCGTGAAAAAGCAGCAGAGGAACATTTCTGCATTTATTTTAAAAGTATATTTCGCCTATTTCGGTTTAAGGTTTAAGGTTTATTTATTTGATAAAAACCGCCTTTCAAAACAAGCAAGGCGGTGTACAATAATAAAATACATAAAAAAGTCATAAAAGCAAATAAAAAACATGGTACGTAAAAACAATACATAAAAACTGTGGCCAAGGCCAGGAAAGGAAAGGGAAAGGTACATATTTTTATAAAGGACAGAAGAGTGAAAGCAGGGGAACACAGGACAAGATACAAAAGGCAAAGAGATACAATAGAAAAGGACTCATACAAATCGGGAGGGGACATTGAAGGCTATGGAGAATAGGTGGGTTTTGAGATTTTGTTTAAAAACAGTAAACTGTGATTCCAGACGAAGGGAAGGAGGGAGACGATCAAGACAAACCGTGGGCTCCTCACAAAGTGTGCAAGACATGTGAGGAAGATCTACGCTTATGGATGAAAGGTAAAAAACAAGCATTTCCTTTCGGAATACCTATGATGTGGCGTGAACAAAGAGACCACAGCAGTGACTGCTATTTTTGCTCTTGCATTGTGAAGGGATACAACTTAAAAAATAAGAACGTAATAAGTTACCCCAACCTTCCCTCAGCAATTAGGCCTATGCCTCATAGCAACGAAGTACCTGTGCCTGAACCACCAAAATCTTTGGATCATATTTGTGTGGACGGTTCTGATCATGATGAGACTCATCAGATGGCTTTTCCCGATGAGTCCAGTACTTCCGAGTTTGAAACTGAACCAGATCCGAAACCTGAACTTTTCTCTCAAGCTGAATTGAATGATTTAGTCCGGGATTTAGGACTCCCAAAAGATGCTGCCCAACTGCTAGGTTCTCGGCTTAAACAGAAAAATCTATTGTCACCAGGAACAACTTTTTATTGGTACCGCAACCGCGAGACACAATTTTTGAAGTATTTCAGCAAAGAGGAAGATTTGGTATTTCGCAACGATATATACGGAGTGATGGAAAAGTTTAAACTCAAGTATGATCCTGCTGAATGGCGGCTGTTCATTGATTCGTCAAAAGACAGCATAAAAGGTGTTCTTCTTCATAATGGCAACACATTCGCTTCAGTTCCTATTGCTCACTCTGTTATTCTCCAAGAAAAATACGAGAATTTGGCCCTGATTCTTCAGAAGATTCGTTATGATGAGCATAAGTGGATGATTTGTGGAGACTTTAAAATTCTATCCATGCTATTAGGGCAGCAATCCGGTTTCACCAAATATCCCTGCTTCCTTTGCTTGTGGGATAGCCGGGCCCGCGACCTACACTGGGGGAAAAAAGACTGGCCAATTCGGGAGTATTTGAGACCCGGTGAGAAAAATGTTCTTCATGAGAGCTTGGTACCTCGTGATAAAATTCTATTACCACCTCTCCACATTAAGTTGGGTCTCATTAAGCAATTCATCAAGTCCCTTCCAAAAGATGGTGAGTGCTTTCGGTACCTTTGCTCAAAGTTCCCCCGACTTTCTGAAGCAAAGCTAAAGGAAGGAGTGTTTGTTGGCCCTGATATAAGGAAACTCATTTCAGATGGAGCATTCGCTGAAACGATGTCTGAGAAGGAAAAAGAAGCCTGGGATTCCTTCAAGGATGTTGTTCTCAAATTCTTGGGGAACAGGCGGGATGAGAACTATAAGGATATTGTTGCCAGGATGCTCAATGCCTTCAAAGAACAAGGCTGTAACATGAGCCTGAAAGTCCATTTCTTGCACTCCCATGTGAACTACTTTCCCGAAAACATGGGGGCGTACAGTGAAGAACAAGGTGAAAGGTTTCACCAGGACATCAAGGACGCAGAGAGAAGGTACCAAGGAAGATGGAACACCACTATGATGTCTGATTTCTGCTGGTTGCTGCTGCGGGAAACCCCAGATGAAAAATACGCCAAGCAGCGCACCAAGAGAAGCATTCGGGGGAAGAAGAAACGGGCCCACCAGGAGATTGATTGACCCAAGAATGACTTTAAAATCTAAACTGTGTTGACAAATATCGTGTTTTTACTAAACTTTGAAATAAAAATTTGCTAGTTATTACCACAGTGTCGGATCTCATTTATTAGAATTTTATTTTCACACCATCGGGTGTTTGTCTTCATGTATTGCAATGGTGCGGTTTGCGTTTTCTATTCTTACATACATACCTGTACAACATTTTTTGCACATTTCTTTGCTTTGCTTTCTGTCTAACCTCGCTCTTATATGCTCAATGTTTGTGCACATGTATGTGGCTGTTTTAAGTGCAGACAATTTTGCTACCATCACAGTGTGTTTTGTTGACATTACTCTATTCTTATGTGCTGCCTTGTTACAATTTTCTTTATTCTTATTTGAATAACTACTAAACAATTAGTATAAAGAATTCATCCAAGAAACTTTTATCTCGATCGCACTCAATCTGAAACGTTCACCTCAAACTGCTAACCCAATGTAGCAAAAAATCTGTACGTGATGGAGCAAATTGGTTACCAGATTTGGATTCAGCGCACCAAAAAACGTAAAAATCAATCGAAACAGAGGCAGTTTAAAAAAATTATTTTTTAGTGTACCTGTGTAATAGAGGTGTCAGTTCCAAGCGACTACTCTGAATTGTGTGGAGAGGCAGAAGATCCTGAAATACCATGAAATGCAATCAGGGACCGAGAAAATGTGGCAGAAAGCTACAGAAACGTTTTTCATCATGTTGGATGCCACAGGCTTGATAAAGAAGAATTTCCAAGCCCATCTTGACAAACTATCCATACGTGTTACATCTTACGAACTCCAGCAGGAGGCTCTCTTTGGCACGATGCAAGTACAATGCCGAGCCTTAGCAGTAAATTTGAGAGACTGCGATCATATTCCACATACCCTAGCTTAGAAGCGAGGTTCACAAATGTTATGCTATGCGCAAAACTAACCCATTTGGAAAAACTGCCCCCAGACACAGGAATTAGATATTTCCTAGCTGTAATGTACTGCATTTTAAGTTGTTCACATATATATTTCATTTACATTGATATTTCTACGGTAAAGCTATTGACTGAACTGTACTGTTTCTTACTGTTTTTTATTCGTTGCCCTGGGCAGGGCTAGAATAAGGCACTGGCAAACTAGGAACATATTTAGTGTCCAAAATTTGGGGAGCTCTGTCAGATATTCTCAGGGCTCAGGAAGTTAAGATCGACAACTCTGTTTTTTGTCAGGATTTGTTTACATTTATGTCCAGATGTTAGAAGGATGGCTAATACATCTAGACATTTTTCTGAGTTTAAAACCACTACCCTAGAGTTCTGTAATCTTATCCCCTATGTGAGCAAGCCTGCCCTTCTTGCTTCCAAAGTAACTAGCAGCAGAGACGAGTACAGAGCACTGGCATGCTGCTCTAGTCATGGAATGTAGGTGGTGAGCTGGAGGAAGTTTCTTTGCTGTACAAGTTAACTTTCTGTATGTGGTAGGAGATGGACGAGAAATGAAGCCTCACCTTTCTCAATCCACTCTGCACTCCCCCCACCCTCCCCCCTCCCCCTGCAAAAAAAAAATCTGTCTCAATGCATTTTTGTAAGAAAAGATATTCCAACAGCTGTAGCATACAAACACAGGTTCACAGTAACACAGTGACTGGGGAATTACATCTGTCAAAGAGTTCTCCCCTCTCATCTCCTCTTCTATTACAGATACACAAAAAAGCAACACAAATAAGCACACAAACATGTTCACACCTGCATAGATCCATATATGTAAGCATTCAGGCATATACATACAAATGCACATTTATTTATTTATTTATGCACTGACAGACAAACGTGTATATATATATATATATATATATATATATATATACACATACACACACACACAAATACAAACCAGCCCACAAAGATACATATACACACACATATACAAAATAGACATATGCATGCATATGACACACACACGTACAAAGGCAATGCAGAAATTATAGACTGGTATGAGCATGCATTGGCGCACACACAGGCTTCAATACAGTAAACTGAGTTGTGCTCGAGTTTTTTCTGTGCTAGTCTGGCACCTCATACAGAAAGAAAACTAGCACAGGAGATACTGTGCAAAACCACTGTGCTCAAGTATGCACCACTGGGGGTTGGGGGGGGGGAGGAATGTCAGTCTGCCAATCCAAATCCTTCATGGAAGACATGGGACACCACCAGTCGACCTCTCAACAAGCAAATGGATAAGCACAATAGAAGCTTTTGCCACATCTCCTCTCACTAGAGGTGTGAAGCCACAATACCATATCCACAGCCCCTGGTACACGCCAAGTGTTAAAAAACTAAAGCATAAACTACGAAAACTTGAATGCAAATGAAGAATCGCACTTGATGAACAAGCAAAAAGTCTTTACCTACTCACTCTACAAACATACCGATCTGAGACTAACAAAGCAAAAACAGATCACCACACCTAATCAATAATGAAAGCTGAATAAACCAACCCAGAGAGCTTTACGAGATTATTAACAGACTAACAAAAAACAGCCAAACTCACATTCCAACCAAAGTAGCTCAATACATATACAATCAGCCGAGGACATGCCACAACTTAAGACCTCTACTCAAGCCACATGGTTTTCGTATGGTCTTCCAAGCACTTTGATTTCTGTTATGCCATCCTGCAAGGCCTTTCGAAATGCTCCCTATACCCTTCTACAGCTTGCACAGCCTTCTGATGCGTGAATTCTGACATGCTCACCTTGAACTAACCACATTACGCCCACTCTAAAAGAGTCACACTGGCTACCTCTCCTGAGTTGAATTAATTATAAAACACTGATGACAATCTTCAAAGTAATCCACCAATTATCCCCTAAATATCTGCAGTCAATTATATCAAACCCAGAAAATTACCAAATGAGAAGCAACATATCAAACCTTTTAATCCTTCCTCCAGCATTAACCAAATGTAATCAGTCAACCTGCGCTAGGGCATTCTCCCTGCATGCCCCTCGCCTATGGAATGCTTAACCACACCATATCAGAGACACTCATGACCTTTCAACATTTCGGAAGCTGCTTAAAATCCACCTATTTAAGGCACGTTTTGATGGCATTTCATGACTCGCCTTTCATCTTCTTATCCCTTTTACTCCTGCCCTTTCCCCCTCAAGAAACCCTCAGATGTAAACAGCTCTCCAAATGCATATAGTTACACTGTTCTGTGTTATAGTTTTGTATATTTGTTCCATGTAAAACTGTTTCCCATTCCATGCAAAACTGTTTCATGTAATGTTGAGTTGTGTTCTCTGTAAACCACACTGATCTTTGGAAATGCGGCATACAAGAAAATAAATAAATAAATAAGTACATTTTACCTTATATGGCAGGCTGACCGCCTTTGTGAATATAGGGTCTTAGAAAAAAATGTTGGTAAGACAACTGATTGGTTAAAGTGGAAGTCCATCCCCACCTTAGGAAAGAACTTAAGAGTACCACCACCCTGTTGTGAAAAAGCTTAGTGTAGGGCGGATGCGCTACTAAAGTCTGGAGCTCGCTAACTTTGTATGCTGAAATAATTGCCACAAAAAGAGGACCTTCCCGGTCAGGAATTGCAGTCCACAGGTATTTAACGGCTCATGGCAGCTTTCAACACCCTGAGATCCAAAGACACTGTGGGAGGCTTTAGGGAAGGCTTTAAAAAAAGCAAGCCCCACATGACGTGAACAACTAAAGACTGTAGAGAGATGGGTTTCTCTTGGTAGTTTCTCCTAATGGGTTAGTTTTATGCATCAGTAAGACCAACTGCCTAAGGGCTAACTAAACCACTATACAACAAACGCCCTTAGTAAATATTATCAATCACTAATATTTTCCTAATACTTACTAAATAAATTCCTAAGCATACCAACATCACTTTACAAAACTTTCACTAGGCATCAATGACCTCAGGCTGGCCTTACTCCTACATGTGGCGAAACTAATCACCATAGGGTTAAAAGCAGACGCTCACATCATAGGTCACTAGCCTTTTCGTTCTTTTTATAATTATATATTGTACACCTTCCAAAATTACTAAGATTAATTAAAACGCCCAACATCTGAAAAAGTACTTTTAAGGATTCTTTACAAAATGAAACACTCAGTAAATAAGAAGCGTCTGCACTCTCACATAACACTGGAACCCATGAATCTTCAGTTCATTTACCTATAATGGAATATCTTTAAAAGTTATACTACTAGGAACCCCTGAAGAAGCCTATATGGTGAAACAGAAGCTTTTGTTGGGCATTGATTCCCAATGGTGGATGCCTATGGCTGTGCAGCGTTTGCGGTTAAGCAGAAACGGGCATTTCAGTTACCGACATATACTGGCTCTATGGATCTATTCAGATAAGTGATAGTAAATCTATTTATTTATTTAACATTTCTTATATACCGCGCTATTTCTCATCAGTGCGGTTTACATCGAACAATAAAACACTTGGACATACAGATTTTGTCCTACGTTTACATAAAACAGGGTTTTAACATGGAATTAACTGGGGAAACTATATACATATTAAAATATGCTACAGGAGCTTAACAGCTTAACAGGTACATTTAATAATGTACTGATATTCTTGATTTAGAAAAGTTTTTCTATTTCATTATAGGAAAATGAATTGAAGATTCATAGGTTCCAGATGTGAGTGCAGACGCTTCTTATTTACCGAGTGTTTCATTTTGTAAAGAATCCTTAAAAGTACTTTTTCGGATACTGGGCATTTTAATTAATCTTAGCAATCTTGGAAGGTGTGCAATATATAATTATAAAAAGAATGAAAAGGCTAGTGACCTATGATGTGAGCATCTGCTTTTAACCCTATGGTGATTAGTTTCGCCACATGTAGGGGTAAGGCCATCCTGAGGTCATTGATGCCTAGTGAAAGTTTTGTAAAGTGATGTTGGTATGCTTAGGAATTTATTTAGTAAGTATTAGAAAAATATTAGTGATTGATAATATTTACTAAGGGCGTTTGTTGTATAGTGGTTTAGTTTTGTGCAAACCATGGCAGTCGTGAACCTCACTTCTAAGCCAGGGTATGTGGAATATGATCTTAACCTCTCAAATTTACTGCTAATGCTCGGCGTAATACTAGCATTGTGCCAAAGAGAGCCTCCTGCTGGAGTTCATAAGATGTAACATGTATAGGTAGTTTGTCAAGATGTACTAGGAAATTCTTCTTTATCAGGCTTGTGGCTCACATTACAATCAGAAATATTTCTGTATCTTTCTGCCACATTTTCTTGGTCCCTGATTGCATTTCTTGATACTTCAATATCTTCTCCCTCTCCACGCAATTCACAGAATCATCACTCGGTACCGACACTTATATTATCAATGCCATTCTGGTATTCTCCTTCACCACTATGTCAGATTTTGCAAATTCTGTTACTTTTTTGTTCATGCACACCTGTGGATTCTCGTTTGTTCCTTCTAATCATCCTGATGTCGTCAGAAAAGCTTTTCACCAAAAAGCATAGTTACTCACCTGTAACAGGTGATCTCCAGGAGCAGCAGGAATCAGTCCTCACATATGGGTGACGTCGGCGCCGACGGAGCCCTCGTGCGGAGCATTTACCCAGCTTTCATAGAAAGCCTTTGGGAATGCAGTGCACATGCACGGTCCCCTTCCCGCCTAAGGGTGCCATCTTGCTCAGTCTGATGACATAGCTAAGACAGCAAAAAACAAAAACAAAATATATATAAATGACTGCAACTCAAAGGGGAGGAGGGAGGGTTGTGAGGACTGATTCCTGCTGCTCCTGGAGAACACCTGTTACAGGTGAGTAACTATGCTTTCTCCAGGACCAAACAGGAAGTCAGTCCTCACATATGGAACTCCCCAGCTTAAGGCTACAGGGGACCCAAAGCTGAAAAATGAGCTCCTTCTAGAGCCCCAGCATGTGCGAAAAGAATCTTCTCTGATATCGCCCCCGTACGGTAGCCCAACAGGTAGGAGGGTAGGAGTTGCCTATACTTCAAAGAGATTCCGGAGTACCGCTTGCCCAAAAGCACTGTCCCTGCGGGACTCCCTCTCAAGGCAGTAGTGGGCCGCAAAAGTCTGGCTTGAAGACCAAGTAGCGGCCTGGCAGATGTCTGCCAACAGAACAGAGTAGAGAAGAGCCACTGACGCAGCCTTCACCCTGACACGGTGGGCCGTGACACGACCCTGCAAGGAGAGGCCAGCTGCCCTATACGCCCAGGTGATACAGTCCGCCACACAGATGGACAAGGTACACTTAGAGACAGGCAACCCTAGCTTATTAGGGTCAAAAGAGACGAAGAGCTGCACAGCCCTTCGGTGTCCCTGAGTACGGTCTAGGTAGAAAGACAACGCCCTCCTATAGTCCAGGGTATGCAAGACCATCTCAGCCCGGCTGGCATTCGGCCTGGGAAAGATAGTCGGAAGAACCACCTCCTGATCGAGGTGGAAGAAGGAGACAACCTTTGGAAGGAACTTAGGGTGAATCCGCAAGACTACTCTGTTCCTATTTAACCTAGTGTATGGTGCATCTGACACCAGGGCTTGAAGCTCGCTCACTCACCTTGCTGAGGTAAGAGCCACCAAAAACAATGCTTTCCAGGAGAGAAAACGCAAAAGGCAAATAGCCATAGGCTCAAATGGTGGGCAAGTAAGCTGTTGCAAGACCACATTCAAATCCCACTCAGGGGCAGGTGGATGAACCGGAGGCTTAAGCAAAAGCAGGCCTCTGAGGAAGTGAGTCACCAAAGGGTGGCTTGAAAGAGACTGGCCCTCCACCGGTGAGTGGTGCACTGAGAGAGCACTGAGATGGACCCTAACAGAGTTGGATTTAAGGCCTAGGTTGGAAAGGTGAAGCAAATATTGCAGCACCACTGGTACCAGGCATGAGAAAGGATCCTCCTTGTGTTCAGCACACCAGGTGGAGAACCTATGCCACTTGAAGGCATAAGATTTCTGGGTGGAGTGCCTCCTGGAGGCCAAGACCACGTCCTCCACTTCCCTAGGTAGCAGTAGGGTGCTAGAACTACCCTTTCAGCAGCCAGGCCATCAGATTGAGGGACTGGAGGTTGGGGTGTAAGAGAGATCCCTGCTCCTTAGACAGGAGATCTGGTTGCATCCCCAGAGGAAGAGGAGTGTCCACCGCTAGTTGCAAAAGAAGTGGGAACCACGGTTGCCTCGGCCATCTGGGGGCCACTAGGATCACCGAGGCCTTGTCCAGGAGCACTTTGAACAGTGTCTTGGGCACTAGAGGCATGGGAGGAAACGCATATAGGAGGCCTGTAACCACGGAATGAGAAACGCATCCGCTGCTACTCAGAGGATGCGGTTGTCTGGAGCAGAACCTGGGCAGTTGGCGGTTCAGTAGACTGGCAAAGAGATCTATGTTTGGAAGACCCCATCTTAGGAAGATTTGTTGAACCACCAGAGGATTCAACTGCCATTCGTGGGTCTGTAGGATCCTGCTCAATCTGTCTGCTAGATAATTCTCCTGTCCAGGGAGATAGACCGCTTTGAGAAGTATGCCATGATTGACTGCCCAGGTGCACAGGTCCTGTGCTTCCTGACAGAGAAGGCAGGACACTGTGCCCCCCTGTTTGTTCACACAGAACATAGCAACTTGATTGCCGTCTGAACTGACTGACTGGTGAGAGAGGACATGAGAGAAAGTCCGTAGGGCCAAGCGGATAGCTCTCAGCTCCAATAGATTGATCTGCTGTGCGGCCTCCCATGGAGACCACAGGCCCCGAGAGCATGCTTCCTGACAATGTGCACCCCAACCATGAAGAGAAGCATCGGTCGTGAGCACTTGGGAGTGTGGAGGTGCCTGAAAAGGTACTCCTTGCACTAAATTCGGAAGATGAAGCCACCACTGCAGAGAAGATGCTAGCAGCTGGGACACCCTCACCTTGTCCCTCAGGTTTCCTGTGGCCTGCAGCCACTGAGTCCGGAGGCCCCACTGAGCCGGCCTCATGTGCAGACGGGCATTTGGAATGACATGGACCGTGGATACCATGTGGCCTAACAGCCTCAGGAATTGTCTGGCGGAGACCAGAGAATTGCTGCGGAATTGTCTGGCCAAATCCATCAGTCTGTGGGCCCTGTCCACAGGCAAAAAAGCCTTTGCCTGAAGGGTGTCCTGTCCAGTCTTGCTCCTATGAACGCCAAGCTCTGTGAGGGGCGCAAAGTGGACTTTGCGAAGTTTATGACAAACCCCAGATGCTGGAGAAGAGAGATAGTGCAGAGGGTGGCTTGATTGGTCTCCTGTGGAGACTGACCCCTGATGAGCCAGTCGTCCAGGTATGGAAAGACAAAGATCCCTTTGAACCCTGAGGTAGGCCGCCACCAATGCCAGGCACTTGGTGAAAACCCTGGGGGCGGAGGTTAGGCCAAAAGGGAGTACCCTGTACTGAAAATGGTTTCCTCCCACCACAAATCTGAGATATTGTCTGTGGTCTGGATGAATAAGGATGTGAGTATAAGCATCCTTTAGGTCTAAGGAGCATAGCCAATCTCCCTGCTGGAGGTAGGGCAGCAGTATTCCAAGGGTAAGCAACTTTAACTTTTCCCTCTACAGGAACTTGTTTAGATTTCGCAAGTCTAGGATGGGCCGGAGGCCTCCTGTCCTTTTTGGTACCAGGAAGCACCTGGAATAGAAGCCTTGACTTCTCAGGTGTTGGGGCACCGGTTCCACTGCCTGTTCCTCTAGAAGACTTACTAACTCCTGCAGGAGTAGGTTCCTGTGCAAAGGGAGTCTTGGAGGCTCCCCTGGAAAGTAGGAGGGGGTAACCTGGTGGAAGTGGAGCAGACAGCCCCTCTGGACTATGCTTAGCACCCAGGTATCCCTTGTTACGGCCGACCACCTGTGGGCGTACAGGGTCAACCGGCCTCCCGTGCTGAGAGGGGCCAGCTGAGGAGGAGAGGCTATGCCACTGGAGTCAAAACCACGCTCCCAGCTGTTCAGGAGCCGGAGCTGGTGGCTTGGGGGTTTTCTGCCTACAGGGCCCATGTCCCTGCCTCTTGGCCTGCTGACCCTGTTGGGGAGCTGTGGTACTGAGGGTACGTTTTGTAGGCAGATGAATTTCTCAGGTAAAGACTTTTTTCCCGAGCCCTTCTTCTTTTGAGAAGGGGCAGAGGTCTTCCTGGACAGCCTTGTCCTGGTGAGAGTCTCGGACTCGGGTTCTGCAGCTTTTTCAGCCATGGGCTTGCCAAAGAGGTTTTCACCTCGGCAGGGGACATCGACCAACTTGTCCAGCACCCATGGCTCGAGGTCCGATGACTGTAGCCAGGCCTGACAGCATGCACCGGTGACAGCCACGGCTACTCGGGCCGAAGCCTCGAAGCCATCTGAAGTGGAGACATGGCATGGGAGTGTCGAAGCCATCATAAGCTGCTCGAGACAAACTTCGAGCATTCTCGGATCCCAGTTGACAAGGCTGTGAACCTCTGCAAAGGTTCCTCGGAGAGACCAGCAGAGAACCTGGCAATCTCCTTTGCCAGGTCGCGAAGGTACATGCCCATGTACAGCTGGTAGGTCTGGACACGGCAAGCAAGCATAGAGCCCTGGAAGCACTTTTACCGAGGGCATCCAGGTTCCGGGCCTCCCGGCCGGGAGGCACCAAGGAGTGCATCTTCTGACTCTTCAGCCGATGCATGGCCGATTCCACAACCATGGAATGGTGCGGTAGCTGTGCCTTCTGGAACCCAGGGCTCTTGCGGACTCGATAGATGGAATCGACCCGCTTGCTCAGAACCGGCGTCGAGGCCGGCGCCTCCCACATGCAGAAGAGCAACCATTCCAGCATCGGAGGAACCAGTACAGTAAATTGGGAGGAGAGTCATACTGCAGGGCCTCGAGGCTTCTCCTTGGGGTCCGCAGGGAAGGCCAAGGCCTTGGCCATGTCCCGCACGAAGGCCAAGAACTGGGTGTCCTCCGGGGGGGACCGTCTCCGAGACTCAGACTCCGGTGAGTCCGAAGGGACACACCGGGTCCTGAAAGTTTCCGGGGAACTCCTTGTCCTCCGTTTCCCAGCCCAACCTCTCAGAGGAGGAATCGAGTGGCTCCGGTCGGGCAGGCACTGATGCCATCCGCCCCAATGCCGAGGGTACCGGCGTCGACGACCTCGGTCCCGAACGGGAGGCCGAGGGAGACCTTGGCCGAGGATCAACTCGAGAGCGCATGGACTCAAGATTCGGCTCGGCCTCTGGGGTCGACTTGAACGTCAATGTCCCGGTGGTCGGGGCAGATGCACTGGTGAGACCGGTGATTAATGCCCGCTGCTGTTCCATGAAGGCAGCCAAGCTGCTCTCCAAGGCCGTCAACCTGAGTCTGAGCTCAGGAGACTCAGCAGCCCCCGACTCGGGCCCCGACGGCGTCGGGCTCGACGTCAGCTCCCCCGGAGGAGAGTCCACGAGGACTACAGTACTCACGTGACTCGGGGACTCCGTCTCTACACGAGGTTGTTTAGCAGGCCTCTCTGACTCCGAAGACCCGGGACGGCGTTCGGGGCTATACGACTTGGCCCTCAAGGAGCCAAGTGCGCCCACCAACGCCGCCCTCGCGGGTTTCTTCTTCCTGCAGTGCTCCCGCGAGGGTGACCCCCTCTCAGAGGAACCCCGGCGATGCTCGGGACTGGAGTCCCAAGACGTCGAGGCCTCTGATGAAGTCTGGGCCCGGCCGGACGCGGAGTCAGAGAAGATTCTTTCCTTCTGATGCTGACTGCTCCTCAACGCCTTCGAGGACATTTTCCCACACGGGCCAGAGATCAGCGGGTCATGATCAGGTCCGAGGCAGCGGAGGCAGCAGTCATGTGTGTCGGTGAGAGATATCAGTTTCTTACCCAGATCACGCTTTTTAAACCCGCTGGCAGCCATCGGGGGAAAAAGGACCCCTGCAAGGTCAAAAGACAGGGCTGCCAGGGAAAAATAGAAAAATGGCATGAACGCTAGTCACAAAGGACAGAAACCGAAAAATGAAGTCCGGGCTCGATACCGGTGTACCGGGCCCAGGCGGGAAAGGGAAACCGGCGTCGAACCGAAGAAAAACACGGATCCACGCAGAAAATCAACTTTTTTCTCTGGTGAAAATGAAACACGTCCGTCGGGCTCCGCAGAAAAAAGAAGACTGTGCAAGATGGTACCCTTGGGTGGGGAGGGGACCGCGCATGCGCGCTGCATTCCCAAAGGCTTTCTATGAAAGCTGGGGAAATGCTCCACACGAGGGCTCCATCGGCGCCGACGTCACCCATATGTGAGGACTGACTTCCTGCTTGGTCCTGGAGAAGAAGCTGCTCTAATTGTTGGTCACTGGAACTGTATGGTAGTGGTAAGTGCCAACCACCCTAATGTCTGGATGAAAGTTAGTCTTGAGACTAGATTACTAAGGGTGCAGCATGTATTCAAGTACTTTTTGTGTGGAACACAAGAAAGGATGTAAAGCCTGACCCTCATAGCAGATGGCAAATCTCCACCATTTAAAACCATAAGACCTCCTAGTGGAATCTCTCTTGGAAGTCAAGAGGACATCAGTGACTTCAACTGGCAGGGTCAAAAGGTTTAACTCTAGGAACTCAACATCCAAGCTGTGAGGGGGCTAGGGATTTGACGAATGGATACATAAGTCTTCCCTGATCCTGCAAAACCAAGGTTGGAGACTTGCCCAGATGCATCAGCTTTCTGATGGAAAGGTCTTGGAGAAGAGGAAACCAAGGCTGCCTAGGCTAAAGAAGGTGCAATGAGAATCATTTATTTAACTAGGCTTATATATATTTCTCATGTCCCCGAAGGGCTCACAATCTATGTTTTTGTACCTGAGGCAATGGAGGGTTAAGTGGCTTGCCCAAGGCAACAAAGAGCACCTGTGGTACTAGAAACCCCAGTCCTTCTGGCCCAAGGTTGTTGTCCTCTAGCGGAATTTGAACCCCTGGCCCTCTGGTCTGAGGTAACTTGCACCAACCACTAAGCCACTCCTCCCTCATGGTGCTTTGTCATCTTGGAGTTTCAAGGAGTCTTTGCTATCAGGGGAACAGGCAGATACATGCACAGAAGGCCCATCCCAACAGAAGTAGAACTGAGGCACACCTATTCTGGGAAGTGGTGGAGAGATTCATTGAGGAGGTGCTCTACTTCTGATAGATTCTCAGCACTACTTCCCTGTGCAGAATCCATTCATGTGGTTGAAGGACTTTGTTGATGTAGAACACAGCAACCTGACTGTCCATTTAAACCATTACAATTTGATTGGTCAACTGATATCTGAAATCATTTAGAGCATTTGAAATAACTCTGTTCCAGGAAATTCATCTGAACGAAAACTCTCCTGGGCTGACCATAACCCCGAATATGGAAACCATGAAAATGGGTTCCCCAGCCCAGTTTGGATGCATCTGTTTTAGTAATTTCTGGAAAGGCGGCTCCTGGAAAGGCAAGCCCTTGGGCAGATTCAAGGGGACCATTCACCAGGAGAGAGAGTCCCAAAGGAGTCTGGTGACAGATGATATTGTTGAGTCTATGAGTAGACTGTGTCCACTGCGTGTTCAGGGTCTACGGAGATTGTCTGAAGTGGAGACATGGCATGGGAGTGTCGAAGCCATGTGGCTCAGTATTTTCAATATGATTCTCCGCTGGTATCTGCTGATTCTTTTGTATTTCTTCGCTATCTGCACCTGTAGGTGAACCTATCCTGAGGAAGAATGGCTTTTGCCAGTCACGTTTAGCAAGGTTCCAATGAACTCAAATTGGACTTGGGATACTTGATGACAAACCCTAGTAACTAGCACCTGGATAGTGATACATACAGAAAAATCCATGTTATCAATATCCTTATTTAATATATATTACCAAGTTTAAGTTACAATGTAAATCGCTTTGACTGAAATGATAAAGTGGTATAAAAAATAACTTGTTAAATAAATAAAGAACTAAATATGGATCCTTGAACTCTTTCATGAGTGGAACTTTTGATGAGTCTATCATCCAAGCAGGGAAACATATGCACCACTAGTCTGCATAGATACACCACAACTATGGCTAGACATCTGGTAAAAAAAACGAGGTTTGGATGAGAGGCCAAAAGGCAGTATGCAATACTGGAAATGGTGTTTTTCCACAATGAATCTGCGATACATTCCAGTCACAGGAAATAACTGGATGTTGGTACAGGTATCCTTTAGGTCCAGAGGACATAGCCAATCTCTATTTTGGAGAAAAGGAAGCAGGGTTCTGCAGAAAATCATTCAGAACTTCTCCCATACAAGATAAGTGTTCAGATCTCTCAGATCTGGAATCAGACAGAACCAAACCCCCCCCCCCCCCATGTTTTCTTTTGCACCTGAAAATATTTGGAATAAAACCCCTTCCCTTCCTGCTCCACAAGCTCAATATGGTCTGCCATGCAAAGGGCGGAAATTTCCAGTAGAGGTAGCTGCTGGTACTGGGAAATGAGCAAATGATGCCTTGTGGAGCAATTTAAAGGGAGTTCAACTAGGCACAATCTGTTCCCAAAGCAGACTATTTTCAGTATCCAGCCATTAAATATTACAAGGGGCCAATGGTCTGCAAGACTATGAGCCTACCCTCCAAAGGGTAGGTTGTTGAATTCTGGCACTTGTAAAACAGTTATGTTCCCAAGGAGACAGTCAAAAAACTCCATTTCTGGTTTTGGTTGGAATGTCAACTGGGTTTTCTGAGACCTCTGCTACTGGAGACAAGAGCAAGTGGCCTGACTGGAATAGAAAGAGTGTGCAGGATACCTACACCTATGAGAATAGTAGGATGATCTCTGCCCTCTACTCTGAAACCTCTTAGAACAAGAGGCCATGTCAGTGGGGGGGGGGGGGGGGCTGGAGAGAATTCACAAGATAAGCATGCTGCTTGATCATGGTAGCAGCCTCCTGAGCCTCATGCCCCATGTGATTCTCTCCACAGCACATCTGCAAGTTGGTCCAGCATACTAGGCTGTAAGTCTCAGGACCAGAGGAATGAGAGTCTTCATGTATCTTACATGCTCCTTCTTTTGGCTTATGAGACAGCAAAATTGTGAGACCTTTTCTAGAGGGGAAAATTTGCAAACTCTTCTAGGTTGCGCATGGTATTCTGCAAATACTTGTCCATGAAGTGCTTGTAGGATGCAATGCAGGAAGAAAGCATGGTGTGCTGATAAAACTTTCTTCCAAAAGAGTCCAGAGTCCAAGCTTCTCTCACCAGGGACACCAAAGAGTGCGACTTGGAGATCCTGGCCTTTTGAGAGAAGTAGTGTGGCAGCTGGAGCTTCTTAGACTCTATACATGTTGATCTTCTTACTGACAAGAGGCAAGTATGAGAGCATTTCCCTCAATCTCATCTGCAGCTTCTGAAGTATGTAGTGAATGGGAACTGTCATTGCTTCCTTGAAGGGATCTGGATACTGGAGGATTTCTAATTCCTCGGCCCTGGGCTCCTCCTCCAGGTCCAAATGAAATGGAATGGACTTAGCCATTACCCAGACAAATTCATCCATTAACATATCACTAGGAGGTGGAGAGGAGTCCAGTGGATGTTTTGGAGAGATCTCCTAAGAGAAAGATTCCAAATCACTGTTAGTCTTGAAGGACTACCAAAAGGGACTGCTACTGCCAGAAAGAAAACTGCATTTGTACGTTTTTACCTGCTTGGAAATTCTTTAAATCTTGGGGAAAAGGGAATTCTTTGGGTTAAAGCTAAGAAATCTGTGTATTTTAGAACTCAGTGTTTTTGTTAAGTCAGTCAGGGCTTAGTACCACCAGAGAGCTTTCATTTAAATCAAATCAGCGTATAGCTTAGAATAGAAGGTAGAAAAGAGTAAATATTCTTGGAATAAAAAAATAAATTGTTTCTAAAGACCTTTACAAAGGGGCCTTCCAGTTAGGAGGCAAGAGATCTGTGAAATTGCTTTAAATAGGTGCTAAAGCCAAGTGACAGATCAAAGGGGCAATTTCAACAGCTCCCTCTATCAAACCAAGGGCTGTGTGAATTACCCAGGAAATTGTTAAAAGATTACCTTAGAAGCACAGGTCAGGGCATTATATAGCAAGCCAGCTTTTACTGTTTCTTTAACTTGCCCCCACCCTGACTCCCACCCACCCCAGGCATAATCTTAGATTTATAGGCTCTTAAACCTAATAAACGGAAAGAGGTGGTCAAATTCACTTTCAGGTTCAGCTGGTTATCCTCATCAGGGATAGATTAATTAAAGCCTTGAAATTAATTAATCTTAAGGTGAATAAAGTCCCTAAACCTATTAGGTATAGTTGCATTGATACAACTTTAAGCAACTAAACAACTGAAATATCTAAACAAATCCTTAAAACTAAGATGCAGACAGCAGTCCAGCAACAAGAAGGGGGCTATCCAATTTTTTGCACTGTCACATGTACGATTTTCTCCCAGTTGGTGAGGGGTCTTACATGTGCACTAGTTGTAAAGAGCTCTTTGCTCTGAGGGAATGAGCCCAATCTCTGGCAGCTAGAGTGGCAGAGTTGGAGGAGCTCAGCAATACAGAGAGGTATACAGATGAGACCTACAGGGATGAAGTACTACAGTACCACCTCTAGTCTGGCAGCCTCTCTGTTGCATGGAGATAAGAAGTCGTGAAAGGAGAGCATCACCTTTGTGTGGCAGGAAGTGATCCTGTAGCTAGGTCCTCTCTTTTCGCACTGAGGTAGCTTCTCTAGGGCCATGTGCTCATGAGGGAAGGGATAGGGTGGCCATTATAGTTGGCGATTCGATCATTAGGCATGTAAATAGCTGGGTGGCTGATGAACGTAAGGATTGCCCGACATCATGCCTGCCTGGAATGAAGGTAGCGGATCTCACATGCTATCTAGAGAAGGTTTTAGACAGTGCTGGGGAGGAGCCTGCTGTCTTGGTGCTTGTTGGTACCAATGACATAGGAGAATGTGGAAGGGAGGTTCTGGAGGCCAAATTTAGGCTTTTAGGTAGGAAGTTGAAATCCAGAACTTCCAAGGTACCATTCTCAGAAATGTTTCCTGCTCCATGCGCAGGACCCAAAAGACAGGCAGAGCTCTGGAGTCTCAACGCGTGGATGAGACGACGATGCAAGGAAGAGAGTTTTGGATTTGTTAGGAACTGGGCAACATTCTGGATAAGGGGGGGGGTGATTTTTTTTTAAAGAATGGGCTCCACCTTAACTGGGATGAAACCAGGCTATTGGCATTAATTCTTAAAAAGGAGCTAGAGCAGCTTTTAAACTAGATAATAGGGGTAAGCCAACAGTCACCAAGAGCTCATGGTTCGGAAGAATGTATCCATGAAGGATACTAGAAAAAGAGGGAAGTCAGGGCATCCTCATAGGGAGGTTGCAATAAAAATAAAAGTAATCCAGATGCCTTTTAAAGGGAAGACAAAGCTCAAAGATTCCAAATTAACCTTGTCAACTGATAATCAGATTGTTAATATAAATAAAATACAACCTCTAAATTGCCTGTATGCAAATACTAGAAGTCTAAAAAATAATATGGGAGAGCTAGAATACATAGCAGTAAACTAAAGGTTAGATATAATTGGCATCTCAAAGACCTGGTGGAAGGAGGACAATCAATGGGACACTGATATTTGGGTACAAACTATATTGCAATGATAAGATAGATCAAATTGGTGGAGGGGTTGCGCTCTATATTACAGAGGGCATCGAATCACACAGGATTAAAGTTTTGCAGGAAAAAAATACACTATACAATCTCTATGGATAGAAATTCCCTATAAAAAGGGGAAGATGATGGCAGTAGGGTTATACTACCGACCTCCTGGCCAGAATGAACCGATGGATGATGAAATGCGAAAAGAAATCAGGGAAGCTAACAAAAGTTACAACACATTAATAATGGGATTTCAATTAACCGGGTATCGACTAGGTCAGTGTCACAGCAGGAAATGCTAGAGGGATAAAATTTCTAGATGAAATAAATGACTGCTTCTTGGAGCAGCTGGTTCATGAACCAACAAGAGGAGAAGCTATTTTGGACCTAGTCCTTAGTGGAACACAGGATCTGGTGCAAGTCATAAGGGTGTTAGAGCCATTTGGCAATGGTGATGACATAATGATCACATTTGATTTAATAAATGGAAGGACAACAAGGAAATCCACAGTACAACCTTTTAACTTTCAAAAGGGAGACCTATGATAAAATGAGGAATGAGGAAGTATGGAGAATAAAAGCCCATTCAGTGCTGGGATGGTGGAACCTTTGCTATTGCGCCCTGAGAGAGAAGGGAGGTGACCTCTTGCAACAACAGAGCAGTGAGAGGGGGCTGTGAGCGGAACTTTAGTGGAGGAGTCGGGGGGGGGGGAAGACTTCCTAGATGAAGCTTGTACCCCTCCCATACTATCGACAGTGTCCACTGCTCTGATGTGATAAAATGCCACCTGTGGGAAAAGTGACAAAATCTGCCGGGAATGTAGATGTAGACTGGGCATCAAAATGGCAGATGAAATGTAATGTGGACAAGTGCAAAGTTATGCACCTAAGGAACAACAACGCAAACTATGGCTACACGATGCAAGGTTCCGCATTAGGAGCCACCACCCAGGAAAAAAATTTAGGCGTCATTGTGGATAACATGTTAAAACCATCGGCCCAGTGTGCAGCGGCGGCCAAGAGAGCAAATAGAATGCTAGGTATCATAAGGAAAGGAATGGAAAATAAAACAAAAGATATTATAATGCCTCTATACCGTTCCATGGTGAGACCGCACCTTGAATATTGTGTGCAATTCTGGTCACCATATCTTAAAAAGGATATAGCGTTATTAGAAAAGGTTCAGAGAAGAGCCACCAAAATGGTAAAGGGGATGGAAGGATACTCCTATGAAGAAAGGCTAAAAAGGTTAGGGATCTTTAACCTGGAAAAGAGACGGCTGAGGGGAGATATGATAGAAGTCTATAAATTAATGAACGGAGTGGAACGGGTAAACGTAGATCGATTGTTTACGTTATCAGAATATAGAAAGACTAGGGGACATGCAATGAAGCTACAGGGTAAACTATTTAAGACTAATAAAAGAAAATATTTTTTCACTCAACGTGTAATCAAACTCTGGAATTTGTTACCCGAGGATGTAGTAAAGGCTGTTAGTGTAACTGGGTTTAAAAAAGGTTTGGACAAGTTCCTAGAGGAAAGGTCCATAAATCATTATTAAGAAAGGACCCAGGATATCAATGCTTGACCTAGTACAAGCATTGTGGAACCTGTCTCTTTTGGGGAAACTGCTAGGTACGTATGACCTAGATTGGCCACTGTTGGAAACAGGATACTGGGCTTGATGGAGCTTGGTCTGACCCAGTATGGCATATCTTATGTTCTTATGTAGGGAGACTAGCAGCTTCCTTTGGGGCAGTAGGATGTTGAAAAATTTCAAGTTCTTCAGCCCTAGGCTCTTTCTCCGAAGTCACCGTTATGGACAAACCCCAAGCAACATCGCAAATAAAGTTTGCGAAAGACATGGCCTCCAGAGGGGACATGCGATGTTGTGGTGAGGGAGATGGGTCTTCCAGGAGAGTTCTTATGTCCTGGGTATCGGCCAATTCATCATCTGACAAATCGGAGTCCGCAGACGCAAAGTATCCACAGGCAGGGTGTGTTCCCGGCTCTGCACATACTCGATACCAATCAAAAATGGTAGCTGTAGCTTGTGGTGCTGGAACCTCGGAACCGGATTCGAGGGCTGGCATGGGCGGTAGCGTGGTAAGTGGCAAAAAAGTCGATGCAGGTTGTGTCAGTACCGGAGCCGGTACCGATGCCTGAGGGATCAACTGTAAAGGCTTTACCGGTACAGAGGCTGCCAAGTAAGGCTGCTAAGCTCCACTCGATGGCCAGGATACATCGATCCATGGGGCTTGCCGATGCTTGGGTATCTGTACCAGAATTGCAGGCCACAATCCCTGAGCATGGCACCAGGAGCTCTCTGGAGGTGAAGGCCTTGGGAGCAAACTGGGACCCCACTAAGGCTTTGGAGGCAAGGTCCTCCCGCTGGTATTGTTTGGCCAGTGTGTCCCCATTCAGAGAAACGTCCGAGGCATCACGATGCTCAGAGGAGATCTACCCTTGGAGGGCCGGCCAGTCTTCAAAGACGACTTAGTTTTGATACCTGAGATCCCTGGGAGGAAGATGAAGCTCTCAATGACGTTGATGCTAAAGAAACTGCATCGGAAGCAAAGAGGGTGCCCAGCTTTGCAGCTCAGTTCTGTAGGCCTTTTTGTCATCCTCCTACAGAGGACATTCTGACGGTAGATGATCCAGTCCTAAGCATTTTAGACACCAGTCATGGGTGTCTGTGGCCGAAATGGTACTGCCACATTTGGAACACTTCTTAAAACCACTGGATGGTTTTTCCATTTTGTCTGTGATAAAGGGGAGGCCTAAGCTAAGATGGCGTCGATGCGCCCAAAGGGAGAGAAATTCTTTCCCTCACAGATTTTTATTTTTATTTTAAAGAAAGCAAGCAAGCAAGCACCAACGGGGGTCGGTACCAGCATTGACGGGAAGGCAGACGCGACCTCAAAAAAATAAGAAAGGACGAATTTTCTGCAGTGACAGGAATTGGTTCTTGTCGACTGCACGGAAAACGGAGAGCTGGAAAGGCGGGAAGGCAACTATGCAGGCACAGTGGGATGCTCCCAAAAGCTTTCCTATTGGATGCTGGGGAGCGTTCCCGCATGGGCTCCGTTGGTACCGACGTTACCCATATGTGAAGACTACATTCCTGCTTATTCCTGGAGATTGCTAGGAATCATAAGGAAAGGAATGAAGAAAAAAACAAAGGATATTATAATGCCTCTGCATCTTTCCATGGTACTACCGCACCTTGAATACTGTGGTATTTTGGTTACTGTATCTTAAAAAAGGATATAGCGGAATTAGAAAAGGTACAGAGATGAGCCACCAAAACGGTAAAGGGGATGGAAGGAGACCCCTATTAGATGAGGCTTAAAAGATTAGGGCTTTTCAACTTGGAAAAGAGACGACTAACGGGAGATATAATAGAGGTCTATAAATTAATGAATAGAGTGGAACGGCTAAACGTAGATCGATTGTTCATGCCATCAAAATATAGAAAGACTAGGGGGCATGCAATGAAGCTACAGAGTAACCTATTTAGGACTAATAAGAGAATTTTTTTTCACTCAACGCATAATCAAATTCTGGAATTTGTTACTGGAGGATGTAGCAAAAGCTGTTAGTGTAGCTGGGTTTAAAAAGGTTTGGACAAGTTCCTGGAGGAAAGGTCCATAAACAGTTAAAGAGAACCCAGGTAATCCACTGTTTGCTCCAATACAAGCATTATGGAACCTGTGTGTCTTTTTGGGAAACTGTTAGGTACTTGCGACCTGGATTGGCCACTGTTGGAAACAGGATACTGGGCTTGATGGACCTTGGACTGACCTTGTATGGCATTTCTTATGCTATTTAGTTTTTAAGATACCCATGTCTGAAATGGTATTTAAAGGTGATGTATTGGAAGAATTTAAAGTTCGATAAACAAAGAAGATGTATTTAAACTATTTGATAAACCAATGAGAAGTAAAATCACCTGGACTGGATGGTATACAGCCAAGGGTGCTGAAAGAAGGGAAATATGAGACTGCAGACCTACTATTAGTAATCTGTGAACTATCATATCATTAAAATAATCTGTAGTACCTGAAAATTGACGAATGACCAATGCAACGCCAATGTTTAAAAAGGATCCCAGGGGTGGATTGGTGAAAATACAGACTGGTGAGCCTGACAACAGTAAAGGGCAAAATGGTAGAAACCATTATAAAGAATAAAATTACTGACAATGTAGATGGTCAGTAGTTTAATGGGAGAAAGCCAACATGGATTCAGCCAAGGAATTTCTTGTCTTACTAATCAGTTCTATTTTTTTTGAAGGTATGAATAAACAGGTAGAGAAAGGTATGCCAGTTCATATTGTGTATCTGGATTTTCAGAAAATCTTTGACAAGGTCCCTCATGAGAGACTCTTGGCGAAATAAAAAAGTCATGGGATAGGAGGCAGTGCATTATTATGAATCAAGAACTGGTTAAAAGATAGAAAGCAGAGAGTAGGGCTAAATGGCCAATTTCTCAATGGAGAAAGGTGAATAGTGGAGTACTCGAGGGATCTGGACTGGGCCTGCTGCTTTTTAACATATTTATAAATGACCTGGAAATAGGAATAAGGAGTGAGGTGATCAAATTTGCAGATGAGACAAAATTATTGAAAGCAGTTAAAACACAAGCGGATTGTGAAAAATTGCAAGAGGACCTTGATTAACGGGGAGACTATGCATCCAAATGGCAGACAAAATTTGATGTGGACAAGCGCAAAGCTATGCACCTAGGAAAGAAAAACCCAGAAGCGTAGTTATTCACCTGTAACAGGTGTTCTCCAGGGACTGCAGGAATCAGTCCTCACATTTTGGTGACATCGGCACCAATGGAGCCCACATGGAGCATTTCCCCAGCTTTCAAAGAAAACCTATTCTGTGCAATTCTGGTCGTCGTATCTTAAAAAGGATATAGCGTTATTAGAAAAGATTCAGAGAAGAGCCACCAAAATGGTAAAGGGGATGGAAGGAGACCCCAATGAAGAAAGGCTAAAAAGGTTAGGGCTCTTTAACCTGGAAAAGAGACGGCTGAGGAGAGATATGATAGAAGTCTATAAATTAATGAACGGAGTGGAACGGGTAAATGTAGATCGATTGTTTACGTTATCAGAATATAGAAAGACTAGGGGACATGCAATCAAGCTACTGAGTAAACTATTTAAGCCAAATAAAAGGAAATATTTTTTCACTCAACGTGTAATCAAACTCTGGAATTTGTTACCAGAGGATGTAGCAAAGGCTGTTAGTGTAGCTGGGTTTAAAAAAGGTTTGGACAAGTTCCTGGAGGAAAGGTCCATAAACCATTATTAAACATGGACCCGGGATATCAATGCTTGACCCAATAAAAGCATTGTGGAATCTGTCTCTTTTGGTGAAACAGCTAGGTACTTATGACCTAGATTGGCCACTGTTGGAAACAGGATACTGGGCTTGATGGACCTTGGTCTGACCTAGTATGGCATATCTTATGTCCTTTGGGAATGCTACTACACATGCACGGTTCCCCTCTCACCCAAGGGTGCTGTCTTAGTCAGGTGCCATAGCTAGAGTCCCACCAAGAAGATGGCAAAAATGAATAGCAACTCCATGGGGAGGAGGGAGGGTTATGAGGACTGATTCCTGCTGTCCCTGGAGAACACTTGTTACAGATGAGTAACTACGCTTTCCCAAGAACAAGCAGGAAGTCAGTCTTCACATATGGGACTCCCCAGCTACAAGCTACTGAGGAAAAAGCATGGCAGAGCTGTGAGCAGTTGCCAGTGAAAACTGAAGGCAGCCCAAGCACCCCGAGTCCCTGGATAGCCACATTCCCAGTAGCCGGAACAAGAAGGGTCAGAGGGCAGGAGTTGCTTAAACCCCAGATTACGGAGAATGGCCTGGCCAAAGGCACTGTCCCGACAGGATTCCCTCTCCAGCCAGTAATGCACCGCGAAGGTGTGAGCGGAGCACCAGGTAATGCCCGGCAGATGTCTGCCAGCAGCACTGAGTGCAGACTAGTGACTGATATTGCCATCGCTCGGACATTGTGCCTGTGACTCTGCGGTCCAGGGGAAGCCTGGCCTGGGCAAAGGCTTTGCAGTCCACCACCCAGATGGACAAGGTTCGCTTGGTGACTGACAGCCCCATGCGGCTGGGGTCATAGGAGACAAAGAGCTGCCCGGACCTGCAGAGGGTCCCGAGTCCGCTGCAGGTAGAAGGAGAGCGCCCTCTTACAGTATAGCGTGTGGAGAAGCGCTGACACCCGGTCGTCGTGGGGCTTCGGGATGAAGGTCGGCAGTACTATCTCCTGGTTGAGATGAAAATCAGAGACAACCTTCAGGAAGAATTTGGAGTGAGTACACGCAGGACCACCCTGTTCCTGTAGAACCTCATGTATGGTGCCTCAGCCATCAGTGCCTGGAGTTTGCTGACTCTCCAGGCAGAGGTGAGAGCCACCAGTAAGGCCACCTTCCACGACAGGTGCAGCAGTAATCAGGTAGCCATGGGTTCAAAGCGTGGCTTGGTGAGTTGCGTGAGGACTGCATTAACCCTGGAATTACCGAGATTTTTTGCACACACTGAATACCGTTGGGGTCATAAATGATCCCACGATTAATTTTAATTGTTAACCATGAAAATTTTAAACTAAACAGACAAAATATTATTCCGAATTATTTATTATATGAAGGTTAAATGTTTTGAAATTTAATGCTTTATCATAAAATTACATGATGAAGAGTTGCCATGAAAGCAGTTTCTGCATGCACTTGATGAACACAGTAAAGTACTACAGTCATTTGCATGAGACACAGACAATTTCTGAATGTCTTTGCAAACACTGCGCTTGCAGGAGCTGCAAACTATGTTGCTTTTCTTGTCTTTTTCTCTGGAACAGCAGTGACACCTTGCCCTTTTCTTTGGGATCCCGACATTGCAAACAGCATCAGTGGGTTCTTCAATGCTGGAAGAAGTCTTGCTGCAATTACTCTGAAGCAGCTGCTTTCCTAATTCCAAGAGGAATAGACGACGTCTGTGCTTTGACTTGGACTGCCATTCTGGATTCAGTGACATCCAAACAATGAAGGCGTTCAAAGCACTGATGTCCAACATGTTGTAGAAGATTGTCACTGGCCAGCGTCTTGTCATTCGTTTTGTGGTATACGTGCGCAACATTTGATCTGACCTATCTACTCCACCTTTACTAGAATTATAGTCCAAGATCATGCGTGGTTTTTTGTCTGGACCCGTGTTATCTACTTCTTCTTGATCATGCAAACTGCTCAGAACAACCACCACTTTTCCTTTCTTCGGGCAATAGGAAACCAGAGTGGTGTCACTGAAAAAGGCAAACAGTGAAGTGAATACCTCTCGGCCTTTTGCTGTTACAAATTCTGGAGGTAAATCTTTTCTTTTCTTTCGAATTGTCCCCAAAAGTGTCATTTGTTTTTCTAGCAACTTCCGTGACAGGGATAAACTGCAGAAGAAATTGTCAACAGTAACATTTCTGCCAGATTGCGTCAGTCCTTCAGTGAGTTGCAGCACAACCCTTTCACCCTGATTCTGTTCCCTGTTTTGTCCGAGTTCCCGTCCTGTATATACTTGAAGACGCAGAACCTATGACATTGCACTGTCACACAACATCCACAGCTTTATGCCATATTTCCCAGGTTTGCTGGGAATATATTGTCTGAACAGAACACGGCCATGAAATGTAGTAAGCAGCTGATCAACCACGGTAACATTTTCACCAGGAACAAAGGTGTCACTTAAGAGTTGCTTCCCAGGTATCAAAAACATGTCTGATTGGAGCACGCTTATCCACGCCTCATTGTTCACGTCTGTTGGTTACATCATCAAATCTGAGAGCACAAGAAATTTGCTGAAAATGGTTACGGGCAATATTTTTGCTGAAAACAGAACGACCATTTTCAAGGTTCCACAACTGAAAGCACAGTTACTTACCTGTAACAGGTGATCTCTGGGAACAGCAGGAAGAAGAAATTAGACCTTACCTGCTAATTGTCTTTCCTTGAGTTCTCTCCGGGCCAGTCCGGCACTTGAGGGTTGTCAACCTTCTCCAGCAGCTGAGGACTGACAAAACTGAAGTTTTGCTGAAGCAGGCATCTGGCTCCCCCTGCTGTCCAAACCTTAGTCTTAACGTGAACAAGCAGCTCAAAAACAAACGAACAACAAAAAACAGACAACCGACAGAGCCCGCTGAAAACGACGAGCTCCGCTTATAAAAACTCCTATCACTACCCCTCACCGTCCAGCCTTTGTTAACTCAGCATTTACTGAGTTTTCTCTTTTTTTTTTTTCTTTTTTTTTATTGTTGGACCGGAAGCCGAACCCCGTCCAAAACTCGAGGACGCCCTGGAGACAGCACAGTTACTTACCTGTAACAGGTGATCTCCGGAACAGCAGGAATTAGTCTTCACACGTGGGAGACGTCGCCGACAGAGCCCGCACGGGAATGCTCCCCAGCATCCAATCAGAAAGCCTTTGGGAGCATCCCCCGCGCCTGCGTGGTGGCTTCCCGCCCTTCCTACTGCCTCTCCCCAGTTGAGTTTCATAGCTGAGCCAGAAGGAGAGGAGAGGAAAGGAATAGAGAAAATAGAGATACAACTCCCAGGGGAGGTGGGCGGATTGTGAAGACTAATTCCTGCTGTTCCGGAGATCACCTGTTACAGGTAAGTAACTGTGCTATCTCCAGGAACAAGCAGGAATGAGTCTTCACACGTGGGGACTCCCTAGCTAAGGATGCCCGGGGAGATCCCATAAGCGCAGCCCAGGACGGGATGGCATTTGCCCAACCTGAATCCCCGGCATACCCTGAGGGATGGAGGGCAGGAGTTGAATAGAGGAACAGCGAATCTAAAGACTACAGAGGAAAGTCTTTAGCGTGCAGAACAGGTACCATTAAGATACAGCAAAAAAAACCCCAGGCTACGGGAGAGTAGTCAGAGGGGTGCATGAAGAGTATCATTAAGCATTTAATGAGTAAATGACCTAGTACCATATAGAGCTTACCGGCCATTAAGTTTTAAAGAATTAATGGTTTATAACCCTGTATAGCTTACCCACCGGGTTGTCGGAAGTAGTCCTGTGATGAAGGCACTGTAGACGCAGTAGCGAGGTCATCAAGGAAACTTCACCGCAGCGAGGAGGAAGTTCCAAATCCGGAAGGCCATGAGATCCAGGCGTCAGCTGGGTCAGGAGAAGGACGGCAGGTCTTCCAGGAGGCTTAATGCAAGCTGAGCACTCCCTTAGGAGTAGAGTCCATAACTCAGAGGACTAACAGTGGAAGACAGGCCGAACTAGAGAGCCTATCCCGGAGAAGAGTAGAGGTGTACCCCGGAGCAGAAGGAGTACACAGTCTGCCCTAGCGAGAGATAGGGAGACAAGGGTCCGGACCTCCGGGAGGAGGACCTAACTGAAAAAAGGAGCTGTTGACTTCACAGCAGTAGGGTACCACCAGTCCGCGGGCCGATTGAGGAATAGGCAGGCGGACTGGCCGGACCCCCGGGGGGGGGGGGGTGAGTACCGGCCATAGGGGGAAAAAGGCGGTAGAACACAGGTACTGTGGGCATCCCACAATAGGCGCCTATCAAGCAGGTGATATCTAGTATATCTAAGCCGGTGGACATGGGGACACCCCCTCCGGTACTAACGCAGGTACGCCGGGGGGCCTACCTCCATGAGCAGCACCCTGGTAAGGCGGATCTGCCATCAATCCCCAGAACGTCCACCCGGAGAGGTGGCCTCAAGATCCGTCAGAGGAGGGGTCTTTTCCGGAGGGCAAGGGCAGATCGGCGAGCTAAGAGCGCGGTAGTGTGGGGGACGGAGGATAGCATCAGTCCGGTAGAACGCCTCAGGGGTTGGAGGCCCTATATGTGTCCCCAGGACCTGCACGCAGAACTCGTCCCCCGCACAATCGGGGGACATGAGGGTATAGTCCCTGGTAAGTATTGGGGGACTATAGCGGCTGGAAGGGGAATTCCGGTACGGAAGCAATCAGCAAGGGAATACTGGCTGAGAGGGGTTCGGGGACGTACCGAAGAGTAAGTATGGTGACCGTGGGCCATAGCTATCACGGAGTAAGGTGGTCTCCCTTTCCCACGGAGGAGAATATCTGAACCTCTAGATAAGTCCCCAAACCATTTGTCAACTGAACGAGCCCCAGAGTAGAGCTCGATTTTAAACTTCTGGTAAGGAGGTTAAGTGCAGGCAGCCGCCCACCTGAGCCTAAAAATGCTTAGTATGAGAGTCCTGGCGCGGGCCCGGGGACATCAACCCGGGGTGAGAGGTCCCTTGCTTGGGCGCGCCTGGAGGGTGGGCGGAGGGCTGACATTTCCTCTTCCTAGGGAAGGGGGGTCTGGAGAGGCGTTTACCACTGCCGGGTGGGGGCCGGGCCCTAGGCTGACTGCTAACTCTGGGAAGGGTAGCGAAGCACTGTGCGACCTGACGTAAGGCTTCGCTACTGAAGAGGTGATCTCCGTCGCAGGGAGAATTACCCAGGTTGTGCTGTGCCCATCTACACAACTCGGACGCCTGCAACCATGCTGTATGGTGTGCTCTAATCGCAACAGCAGAGGCTCTGCTGACCGACCGGAAGGAGTCCAGAGAAGCACGAGAAAGGAATCCGGAGATATTCCTCCTATGAGCCGCCAATCAGCAGCCAGCAGTGAACGGCACAAAATCTGCCGTTGCAGAGGGCGCGAGGAGAGTAGCCATCACGTCGGGGGTGAGAGCAGGAGCTCCCCCTTCCTCCTATGAGCCGCCAATCAGCAGCCAGCAGTGAACGGCACAAAATCTGCCGTTGCAGAGGGCGCGAGGAGAGTAGCCATCACGTCGGGGGTGAGAGCAGGAGCTCCCCCTTCCGCCTATGAGCCGCCAATCAGCAGCCAGCAGTGAACGGCACAAAATCTGCCATTGCAGAGGGCGCGCCCGCGCCTGAGGGCCTCGCCAGAGGGCCCTTTGGCGTGGCCCTTAGGCATTGGTCTGTGGCGTCTGCTGCTGGAAGGTACATGGTTTTGGCTGGACTGTTCGTGCTTAGGTACTGTGGTAACTATTCAGTGTTTATCTCCTTATCTTGCCTGTATGACTGTCTCCACTCTTTAATCTGTCCTATCATATAAATGGCGTTCTTTTCCTATTTTCCTGAATGATATAGTATTGTAAACCGCTCTAATGCCTTTTGGCCTGAGCGGTATATCAAATCTCAATAAACATAATAAACATAATAATAATAATAATAATAATAATAATATTCCTGCAGTGAAAAAGAAGCAGGGAATATTCAAAGGTCTTGGTTGCAGATACGAAGGGGAATAACCGAGATAACCTCTCGGTGACCTCCCGAAGCGACAGACTCATATAAAATATATATGAAATAATTCTGGCCGCCAGCATAGACGTTTGGAAGGCTTGACGTCCTAGAGTATCTAGCGTCTTTGAGGCGCGGCCTGGAGGGCGAGAAGCATGCTTCTCCTTGCTTCCGGCCTTCCTCAGCGCCGATTCCACCACAATGGACCGATGTGGAAGCTGGTGCTGCCGAAACCCCGGGGACGGAGGCACCCGGTACAGAGCCTGCATCGCAGTCGACGGCGCCAGAACCCTCAAAGGCGACCGCCAAGCCCCCAGCAGGAGATCCTGCAGGGAGGGATGCAAAGGAAGCATCATGGCTGCCTGTTCCGCAGGGCTTGGGCTTGGGCTCGGGTCCGGGATAGGGATGGCCAGCAAGTTCGCCATTTCAAGGAGAAAATCCTGAAAAGGCGGCTCTGCCGGAGGGGTTATGGCGGGAGAGGCCGCCAGTGCACTAAGAGGCCGCTCGGGCCA
Source organism: Ichthyophis bannanicus (assembly GCA_033557465.1). NCBI lineage: Eukaryota > Metazoa > Chordata > Amphibia > Gymnophiona > Ichthyophiidae > Ichthyophis > Ichthyophis bannanicus. The sequence goes on from CM066042.1 coordinate 235,461,861, forward strand.
ATGCCCGCTGGGCAGAGGAGGGGACCAACCGACCCGGATCGGGGCAGTCAACATGGCGTCGTCGGCTCCTGGAATTGATTCCAAGCTAGGCATCGAAGGGGTCGATGGCACCGCAGGAATCGGCCTCGGCCCCGAACCCGGGGGCGGCGCTTCCCCCCGTGACTGGAGCGAATCCGCGGCCGCCGGAGGGCAGGGGCCAGCGGTCTCTGCTCAGCGTTGCGGGAGGGGACAGGGGCCGATCCAGAGACGTGCAGTGGCCAGGCTTTCAAGGCTGGACAACGACTCCGGACTGGGCATCGAACCGAGTGAGGAGATCGACTCCCTCCTCGAAGACCCCGGCGGGAGCGACCGCGCCGGTGGTGGAGATCCCAGAGCGTGGATCGGAACCGCGCCGACCGGTGCCGCGAGCATCAAGGGCCCCCGAGGACGGAGCTCGGTGGAGAGGGGGTCATCTGACGCCGGCGCCGATCGGCGGGCGCTGCCCAATGCCGGGCCCCTCTCGAACCCGTCCTACCCGGAGGGAAAGCCTGCCGGGGCATACGGCCTGTCCCCGAGGGGACCCAGGTCACCCGACGACGAGTCCCTGCGGGGGGGAGGGGGGGAAGTGCCAAGCCCCTGCGGTTGGATCGAGGCGATCGAAGACCCCGAGGCCCCTTTTCTAGGAAAGGGCGGGGCCCTCGACGGCCGCGTCGATGCCGTGGGGTCGCCCGTGTGCTGGCCGACACACCCCGAGGTCCCCGGAGAAGGTTGATGCCTTGAGCTCGACGCCCCTGCCGTCGCCGGCGGAGTGGCATCTCTCGAAACCGGTACCACCCTTGCGCAGGGCTGGGATACCTGCGACCCAGCTTGGGTCAAAGCGAGCGGCTCCGAGGGGAGTGAGGCCAGGAGATCATCCCCGGCGAGGGGTGGAACCATCGACGCCGGCGCGCTCGAAGCGGGTACCGCCTCCGCGCATGGCCGGAACGCAGGGCCAGACTGTGTCGAGCCGAACGGCCCCGGAGGAGCCGAGGGCAGCGGCTGGCGATCCCCGGTGGGGAGCGGGTTACTCGACGCCCACGGGTCGGCACCGCCCGAAGCGGATACTATCCCCGTAGGGACGCCATACCGGCGCGAGTCGGTCGGCCCCGGAGGCGCCGAGAACCGCAGCCGCCAATCCCCGGTGAGGAGCGGAACGCTCGACACCGACATCGAGGGGTCGGTACCGCTCGTAGCGGGTACCACCCCCGCGCATGGCAGTGATGGAGGAACGCCAGGCTGGACCGAGTCGATCGGCCCCAGAGGCACCGAGGACAGCAGCCGACGATCCTCGGTGAGGAGTGGAACGCTCGACACCGACGCCGATGCCGGGGTCTCAGTACCGCCCGGAGCGGATACCACACCCGAGCATGGCTGGGATGTAGGGAGGTCAGACCCGGTCGAGGCGATCGGCCCCGGAGGCGCCGAGGACACCCGCTGACGATCCCTAGCGAAGAGTGGAACACTCGACGCCGACGCCGGGGAATCGGCACCACTCGAAGTGGGTACCTCCCTCGGGCATGGCTCGGGAATGTTCTGTGAGGAGCGAACCTCAGGAACATCCCGAAACTCCGTAAATGCTTTGGAGCCCGAGGACTCCCGCAGGGGTATATTAGCCAAGGGGGACTTGAGGGGTCGGCTGGAGCTGTCGCCATGCCGCGCATGAGACTCGCCCCTCAAGACTCGGCTAGTCTTAACAGACTGTTGTGTGGATACCTGATCCTGGAGAGAAGAACAACCCGACGACCGCGCGTTGGGCGCGAAGACGTCGTCGAGGGATATCCGAAAAAGGGAGGGTCTTCTCCCGACACTGTAGCCCGGGGGATCCGGGAAAGAAGGGTCAGGCCCCAAACAGGAGAGGCATCAGGCATTGGAGTCCAATTGGAAAATTAGGTCCCCGCAGTGAGGGCACTTCTGGGGAGAAGGCGGCTCCATGCTGTAAGCCCGGTAGGCCTCGGCGCCCAGAGGGGAGGATCCCTCTAGGCGACCAAAATAAATGAAATTTAATTGAAAAGAAAAGAAAGAAAGGGGCACGGAGGTGCCACCGTCGGCGGGAAAAAGCCGTGACTACAGAAACAAGAACAAAAGGAAACAATTTCTGCGGTGGCAGGAGGGACGTCCTGCTTGCTCCGTGGAAAACGAAAAACTGGGGAGAGGCAGTAGGAAGGGCGGGAAGCCACCGCGCAGGCGCGGGGGATGCTCCCAAAGGCTTTCTGATTGGATGCTGGGAAGCATTCCCGTGCGGGCTCCGTCGGCGACGTCTCCCACGTGTGAAGACTCATTCCTGTTTGTTCCTGGAGATCACCAGAGACCAAAATTCTTGAATGGAAGTCTCGCCACCAGCCCCTCCGAACCCCCGCTGAAAAGACTGGATACTCTGAAGCTAGCGGAGAGAATCGGAAGGAGCGCCTAGGATGCACGACAAAGAACGATACCGAGATACCGCAAATGGAACAGGGTGGGATCCGGACTGGCCCGGACAGAACTCAAGGAAAAACAATTAGCAGGTAAGGTCTAATTTCTTCTTCCTCTTCGTCTCTCCGGGCCAGTCCGGCACTTGAGGGAAATACCAAAGCAGTGCTTAACCCTGGGAGGGACCCACTAGGCCCGCAATGATGGCCGATGCCCCCACATTTGCGTCTCCCTTGGCCTGAACATCCAATCTATAGTGCTTGGAAAAAGTGTGCAGCGACGACCAAGTAGCTGCATGACAAATATCCACAGGCAGAATTAGGGCCAACTCGGCCCAGGACGTCGCCTGACCACGAGTGGAATGAGAGCGAAACCCCTCCGGCAGGGATTTCCCGCTCGCCTGATACGCTGCCGCTACAGCGCATTTAACCCATCTGGCAATGGAGGCTTTAGAAGCCGCTTCCCCCTTCCGAGGTCCTCCAAACACAAAAAGCCGGTCCGTTTTGCAAAACGGCTCCGTTCTCCGCAGGTACCGCTTGAGCAGTATACTCAAATCCAACTTTTATTTAAGGTTTTTCTTCCTTGAATACACACAACAAAAGGAAAACACCAAGAATTTCAAGATACAATTCAAATCCAACTTATGGAGTACGGAATCAATGGGGACGCCGTCCTGATCCTTAAAGGTCGGAAGAAAAATGGTCTGATTCACATGAAAAGAAGACACAACCTTTGGGAGAAGAGAGGGAACTGGTCGCAGCACAACCTTTTCCTGTGAGAAGTGGAGAAACGGTTCCCTACAGGACAGCGCCTGCAGGTCCGAAACCCTCCGAGTCGAACACAAGGCCACCAACAAGGCGGTTTTCCAAGAGAGCTCTTTGAACGGCACCTCTAGCGCCGGCTCAAAAGGAGGCCTTGCCAAAGCCTCCAGGACCAAATTGAGATCCCAGGATGGAACCACAGGACGAAGTGGTGGACGCACGTTTTTCACTGCTCTTAAGAACCGCAGAATATCTGGATGGCCGGAGAGGAGCACCCCCTGCACCTTACCACGAAAACAAGCCAGCGCCGCCAATTGCACCCTTAGAGTGGCGAGAGCCAAACCCTTATCCAGACCGTCCTGAAGGAACTCCAATATGTCCGCCACCAGGACCTGGCTCGAACGGAGCCTCCGTGCACTGCACCAGCGTTCAAAGATACGCCAAACTCGCACGTAAGCCAGGGAAGTGGACCGCCGTCTGGCCTGCAAAAGAGTGGAGATCACCGCCGGCGAATACCCCTTACGCTTCAGCCTCTCCCTTTCAAGAGCCAAGCCGTAAGCGAGAAGCGATCCACGTCCAGCATGAGAAGCGGACCCTGACACAAGAGGTTCGCCCGGACCGGCAACCTCCAAGGGTCGTCCACCAGAAGACGGACAAGATCCGCATACCACGGCCTCCTGGGCCAATCCAGTGCAAAGAGAACCACTCGCCCGTCGTGTTGCTCGATTCGCCGAAGGACGCGCCCTATCAGCGGCCATGGCGGAAACACATAGAGACGACAACCGGACAGCCACGGCTGCGCCAGTCCGTCGAGGCCCTCTGACATCCGCTCCCTGCGCCTGCTGAAGAAGCGACTCGCCTTGGCATTTTCGAAAGTGGCCATCAGGTCCATAACCGGTTGTCCCCAACAGCGGGTAAGGTCGTGAAACACCGCAGCATTCAACTCCCATTCTCCTGGATCCATGACATGACGGCTGAGGTAATCGGCCTGCACATTGTCCCTGCCAGCTACGTGCGCCGCTGAGAGCGCCACTAGATGGGACTCTGCCCAGACCAACAATAGCAGACTCTCCTGCAAGAGAACCGCGCTGCCCGTTCCTCCTTGCCGATTGATGTAAGACACGGTCACCGCATTGTCGGAGGAAACTCTCACCTCTTTCCCCGCTACTAGAGAGTGAAACTCAAGGAGCGCCAAGCGCACCGCTCTGAGCTCCAACAGGTTGATGGAGAGACCGGACTCCTCGGGCGACCAAGCACCCTGAGCCAAGTGGGACTGACAATGCACCCCCAGCCCGTGAGGCTGGCATCCGTCGTCAGGAGCAACCACTCCGGGTGCCGCAAGGGGATCCCGGCCCGAAGATGGGAAGGATCCAGCCACCACAGCAGACTGTCGCTTACCTCCGGAGACCAGGGTAATCTCCGGGTTAAGGGATGCTCCTGAGGCGACCACCTGGTTAGCAACACCTGCTGCAACAGCCGCATATGTGCTCGAGCCCAGGGGACCAGATCTATGGTAGCCGCCATGGACCCCAGAAGCTGCAGGTAACGCCACGCCATCGGCGCCTTCAGGGCCAAGAACGCTGTTACCTGTTGCATAATCTTTTGGATCCTGCTTTCGGGCAGAAACACCGCTCTGCGGTTCGTGTCGAAGACCGACCACAGATAAAGGAGCTGTTGGACCGGAAGTAACTGGCTTTTGGCCTGGTTGATCACCCAGCCCAGCTGTTCCAGAAGACCTACCACTCGTGCCGTCGCCACTTGCGACTCAGATCGACGGAGCCCGAATCAACCAATCGTCGAGATACAGGTGCACCAACACGCCCTCCCGCCGGGGTGCCACCGCAACTACTACCATGACTTTTGTGAAGGTGCGAGGCGCCGTAGCCCGACCAAACGGCAAGGCCTGAAACTGAAAATGTCCCATGGGCACTGCAAAACGCAAGAATTTCTGATGCTCCGGCCGAACGGGAATATTTATTTATTATTATTTTTATTACAGTTGCCTATATACCGCACTATCCGATATCAGCGCGGTTTACAATATAACAGAACGACCAAGACAACAGTCAGTTTGGTTTTACATGGAACAGGAGTATCAACTTGCTAACAGGGTTGAACTATATACATTAAATAATATTTACAAAGAGCTATGTCAAATGCAATATGAAGGTAGGCCTCTGTCAGATCTATTGAAGTGAGCCATTTCGCCGGATGCACCGAACAAATAACCGACCTTAGCGTTTCCATGCGGAAATGCGGGACTCTTAGACTGCGGTTCAAACGCTTGAGATCCAAAATGGGGCGGAAAGATCCCTCCTTTTTGGGCACCACAAAATAAATCGAGTATCGACCGGATCCGAAATGGTCGAGAGGAACTGGAACCACCGCCCGAAGACACAACAAGCGCCGCAGAGTCACGGCCACTGCCTTCGCCTTTTCCGCAGAACCACAGGGCGACGCCACGAAAGCTTCCCGTAACGGTCGAGCAAACTCTAGAGCATAACCGTCACGTATGATCTCCAGAACCCAGAGATCTGTCGTTATGGTGGCCCAGACGGAAAGGAACTGATGCAGCTGTCCCCCGATCGGAATTTCCGTCTGGACCAACCTCACTTCATTTTGGCTTTTTAGAGAAGTTCTGCTGGGCAGCGAAATAGACTGAAGTTCGGAGGTTCTCTTTCCTACACTAACTCCGGGAGCCAGACAACCAACGTCTCCTTCAGTTGCTGAGGACTGAAAGACTGAGGTTTGGACAGCAGGGGGAGCCAGATGCCTGCTTCAGCAAAACTTCAGTTTTGTCAGTCCTCAGCTGCTGGAGAAGGTTGACAACCCTCAAGTGCCGGACTGGCCCGGAGAGACGAAGCACAGTTACTTACCTGTAACAGGTGATCTCTGGGAACAACAGGGATAAGTCTTCACATATGGGTATCGTCGGTATCGACGGAGCCTGCGCGGGAACGCTCCCCAGTGTCCAAGTAAGAAAGCTTTTGGGAGCATCCCACAGCGCCTGCACGCTGCCTTCCTGCCTTTCCTAACCACCTCTCTCCAGTTTGAGTTTTAAAGCTGAGACAAAGAGAGAGAGAGGAAAGGAAAGATAGAGAGATACAACTCCTAGGGGAGGTGGGTGGGTTGTGAAGACTTATTCCTGCTGTTCCCAGAGATCACCTGTTACAGGTAAGTAACTGTGCTATCTCCAGGAACAAGCAGGAATGAGTCTACACATATGGGGACTCCCCAGCTAGAGATGCCAGGAAGATCTCCAAAGTTGTGAGTCCCTGAGAAGGGCTCTACCTCACCCCATGGATCTCGGGCATTCAACCAGGGATGGGGGGTAGGAGTTGATTAGGTATGGAACAGGTGTTTGAGAACAGCCTGACCAAACAAGGCATCCCGGTGGGAGTCCTTGTCCAAGCAGTAATGGGCTGTAAAGGTATGAAACGAGGCCCAGGTGGCCGCTCGACAGATTTGGTCGATGGACACAGAGTTTAAATGAGCCATAGAGGCTGCCATGGCCCTCACATTGTGAGCTGTGACATGGCCCTCCAGAGAAAGGTTCTTACTCTGGTAGGCGAAGGAAATACACTGAGCACTCCAATTGGACAGAATTCTCTTAGAGACTGGAAATCCTAAATGAGAGGGATCAAAAGCAACAAAGAGTTGAGAAGACTTTCTATGTTGCTGTGTCCTTTGTAAGTAGAAAGCAAGTGCTCTTTTACAATCCAGGGTATGAAGATTCCTCTCTGCACTTGATGCATGAGGTCCTGGAAAAGAGACAGGTAAATACACCTCCTGGTTCAGATGAAAAGGTGAGACCACTTTAGGCATAAAGTGCGGATTAGTTCTGAGGACTACCTTGTCATGATGGAACCTTGTATAAGGAGGATTAGCCACCAATGCCTGCAGCTCACTGATACGGCGAGCTGAGGTGAGTGCAATGAGAAAAATAACCTTCCAGGAAAGGAATTTCAAGGAGGTAGTGGCTAAGGGTTCAAAGGGTGGCTTCATAAGCTGGCCAAGAACCAAATTCAAATCCCATGCCACTGGCGGTGGTCTAATGGGAGGTTTAGTTAAAAGAAGGTCTCTCATGAATCTTGCAAAAAGAGGATGAGAGGAAATAGGATGTCCATTGAGAGGCTTAAGGTTTGCTACAATAGCACTCAAATGGACTCTTACTGAATTCGTTTTGAGGCCTGCATGGGATAAATGCAGCAAATACTCTAGTAAAGAATTCAGAGATATTGCAAGAGGGTTAAGACCCTTCTCTGCACACCAAATGGTAAAGCTTTTCCATTTAAAAGCATAGGAACGTCTAGTGGAAGGCTTTCTGGAAGCATGAAGGATATCCTTCACTTGCTGAGACAGATGCCAATCTTGAAGGTCTAGGCCTTCAGCAACCAGGCTCTGAGATGAAGAGACTGGAGATTTGGGTGCATAACGTTCCCTCCTCCTGGGACAGGAGGTCTGGAGCAGATCCCAAGTCCAGGGAGGGAGCTTGAGAGAGATGAAGAAGTAGAGGGTACCATACTTGGCGTGGCCAACGTGCAGCTATGAGGATCATAGACCCCTTGTCTCTCTGAAACTTGAACAGTGTCTTGGAAATTAGGGGAATGGGTGGAAAGGCATAGAGGAAGTCTTGCCCCCAGTGGATGAGGAAGGCATCCCTGGCCTGAACTCCCTGACACGGAATCCTGGAACAGAACCGGGGACGTTTGGCATTCCACGGACTTGCAAACAGGTCTATGTCTGGGGTTCTCCAAATTCGAAAGATCCTGGCTATCTGGTCCCCATGGAGGGACCATTCATGTGGAAGCAGAACTCGACTGAGTCTGTCTGGCCAAGAGTTTTGAACCCCTGGAAGATACACTGCCATGAGATGAATCTGATGCTCTCTGGCGAAGGCCCACAATCTCAAAGCTTCGTTGCAAAGTGACAGAGAGCCAGTCCCGCCCTGCTTGTTCACGTAGAACATGGCTACTTGGTTGTCCGTATAGATGAGGACTGTCTTGTAGCTGAGCAGGGTGTGGAAGACTCTGAGAGCTAGAAGAATTGCTCTGAGCTCTAAGAGGTTGATATGTAGAGATGTCTCCTGTGGAAACCAGATGCCCTGGGTGGAGAGATCTTGTAGATGAGCTCCCCAACCCTTTGGGGAGGCATCTGTTGTGAGGGTTGCTTGGGGTAGCAACTGTTGAAAGGGGGACCCCAGCAACAGATTTTGAGTGGACCTCCACCACTGGAGGGACCAAAAGAGGCGACTGGAGGTTGCTATTTTGTCTGACAGGCAACCTGATGCCTGGGTCCATTGGGTGGACAGAGTCCACACAGCTGCCCTCATGTGAAGGCGAGGGTAAGGAACCACATGCACGTTGGATGCCATGTGGCCTAACAGCTGTAACATCTCTCGAGCAGTTAAATGGGATTTTAACTGAATTTGAGAGGCTAACTGCACCAAGCATAGGCAACGGGCCTGGGGAAGATAGGCCTTTGCAGTTGTGGTATCTAGCAAGGCCCCTATGAACTCCAATGACTGAGTAGGGGTGAGTTGTGATTTTGGGATGTTTATCACAAGTCCCAGATACTGAAGAACACGTCTTGTGCAGGCTAGGGAAGTCTGGGCCTCTGACTGGGATGGTGCTCGGATGAGCCAGTCGTCCAGATATGGGAATACAAATATTACTAGAATGCGTAGAAATGCAGCTACTACTGCCATGCATTTTGTGAACACTCTTGGAGCAGAGGCCAGACCGAAAGGAAGCACTCTGTATTGGTAGTGCTTTCCCTGATAAAGGAACCGAAGGAACCTTCTGTGTGTTGGATGGATGAGGACATGGGTGTACACATCCTTGAGATCTAGAGAACAAAGCCAATCCTGACTCTGAAGGTATGGAAGGAGAGCACTGAGAGAAATCATCTTGAATTTCTCCTTGCATAGAAACTTTGGAATAAGAAAATAGGGGGAGTAGAACCCTGAACCCTGTTGAAGAAGGGGTAGTTCTTCTATTGCCCTTTGGGCAAGAAGGGTAGCAATCTCCTGACCCAGAAGGTCGAGAGATGTTGGAGAATTGAACTGTCTCACCATAGTGTGAGGAGGAAGGTTTAAGAAATGAAGCTTGTACCCCTCCCTTATGATGGAGAGGGTCCATTGCTCTGCTGTGATTTGTTCCCATCTGGGAGCAAAATGAGCTAACCTTCCTGGAATGGTGTGAGGCTCTGGTTCTTCTAGAGCCAGAAAGGCTAAGTTCTCTAGTTGTAAGTCAAAGGCCCTGAGGAAGCTGAGGCTGTTGGGCCGTAGCAGTCCTTGTAGCCTTAGGCTTGGCTTGTTTAGGTTGTTGTTGACGCTTTGCAGCAAAACGACCTGTAGAAGATGCCTGGAGACCATAACCAGGATAATATTTCCCTTTTTTGGGAAAGAAAGTCTTTTTGAATAACCTTTTTCTAGCAGGAACAGAAGTAGACTTTGAAAGTCTATCTAAGGCAGAATTTTCAGCATCCATCTGAGTGGCCTTTGCTTGCCAATCCTTACCAGAAAGGTTTTCACCTGTACAAGGAAGATTTCCTAATCCATCCTGGACCCAGGGTTCCAAATCAGAAGCTTGCAACCAAGCAAGTCTGCGTGCCCCTATGGCAATAGCCCAGGCTCTGCTGGCACACTCAAAAGAGTCAAAGGCTGCACGGTTGGAGAATTTGGACACATCCGGGGCATGTTTAAGCCAGGTGAGAAACTCTTCCCTTTTATCTTCTGAGATAAAAGGAGATAGAGTTAGCAGATGATCTGTAACTTCTTTTAGAAACATCCCCATATAGAGACTATAGGAGTTGATTCTGGCAGTAAGCATATTGGCCTGGAAAATTCTCCTGCCAAAAGCATCTAAGGTTCTGCATTCTCTTCCTGGAGGATTAGATGAGTGTCTTTTTGCACTCTTTATCTTTTTCATAGCAGACTCCACCACAATAGAGTGGTGAGGAAGCTGAGTTTTATGAAAGCCAGGACAAGGAGGAACACGGTACATGGTGTCCAACCTGCGAGAATGAGGGGAAGTAGTAAGAGGTGTCGCCCATATGCCCAACATGTGATCATAAAGGATCTCATGAATTGGTAAAGTAGCTGCCTCTTTAGGAGCCTTAGGATATTGTAAAATATCTAATTTCTTGGCTCTAGGCTCTGGTTCAGGGGCCACTGAAATAGAGAGGCCCCTGGCCACTTCCCTAATGAAGTCTTGAAAAGACAAGTCTTCTGGAGGAGACATTCTTCTTTTTGGAGAAGAGGGCTCCTGAGGAAGGAGTACCGATGCTTCGACAGAAGCCTCTGATTCATCAGAAGAATCGAAGTATCGCCTGTCTGGATGCTCTTGCAGGGCCCGATATGCGTACCGAGTGGTATCGACATCGGGAGTGATCGGTACCGATTCGGTACCGATGGGCATCACAGGACAGGGTACCGCTGCAGTCGACACCGATGCCGATGTCGATGCAAGCGGTACCGGCACTGGAACGATATCAGTGCCGTGCCGGAACCGGTACCGCCAACGGAGTTTGTTGCGGTACCGGAGGCGTCGCAGCTTGTATGAATGCCGTAATGGCACGCTGCATGGTCAGAATATTCTGATCCATCGACGCAACCAATGTCTGGATGTCGGTACCAGTGGAGACCACCGGTACCCCAGAACATGGCAACAGGTGATCGGTCGAGGCCACGCCATCGATGTCAACCTGTGACCCCATAGATGAAGCTTTGGAAGCCGGAGCCTCCCGCCAGGGTAATTTTGCCGGTGCAGGATCCTTGAGGGCAAGCCCGGAGGCATCTCGATACTTAGAGGGAGATCTACCCTTCGAGGACCGGCTGGACTTATGTTTGGTTACCTGAGATCCATGGGAAGACGACGAAGCCCTGGAAGATGTCGATGCCACCGAAGCTGCATCAGAGGGAAACAGGGTACTGAGCTTTGCCGCTCGATTCTGTTGACCTCTTTTAGACATCATGGAACAGGACTCACAATCGGAGATGGAGTGGTCAGGACCCAAACATTTTAGAAACCAGTCATGGGAGAAAGAGTACCGCTGCACTTCGTGCACTTTTTAAACCCGGAAGCGGGCTTTTCCATGAGAAAAAATCTTGTAGGCCCAAGGCCCAAAAGACAAAATTGCACAGAAGTGGAAAAACGGTAGATTTAAGGAAGAAAGAAAGACAGACCGGCGGTACCGGTCCGACGTCGAAGAAGGCAGACGCGCGACCAAAGAAATAAAGAAAAATAAAGAACTACTTCAGCGGTGACAGGAACACGACCTGCTGGCTCCGCGGAAAAGAAGAACTGGAGAGAGGCGGTTAGGAAAGGCGGGAAGGCAGCGCGCAGGCGCTGTGGGATGCTCCCAAAAGCTTTCTTACTGGACGCTGGGGAGCGTTCCCGCGCAGGCTCCGTCGGTACCGACAATACCCATATGTGAAGACTCATTCCTGCTTGTTCCTGGAGATCTATGGATTCATTTCGTGACTTGTACACGCCTGAGAGAATCAGAAGTCCAAGAAAACATTGAAATTCTCAGTCTGTCAAATCTTTCCAGGTGTCGTCATAAATGTGTCTTCCTTGTTTGCTCGCCCACATCATGATTTCATTCAATAAGTTCTTCCTCATGAACAAGTGGAATGCTGCGAGAGGGCAATCAACATTTTGTACAGCATACCTTGTAGGACCTTGTTGTACGGGCATGACATTAGCTCTGGCGTATCTTCCAGCAGCTTGCTTTATAGGTTTCCTGTTCCATGATGTGGCATCCTTAGATACATAGGCTTCAATGGCAACATTTGTGCTTATAGTTGATGACCTCTTAGCTCCTCTACAACCACAACTAAGATTCCTCACAGATGATACTGACACCGATGACTCCTGCCTTCTTCCCCGTCCAGCACAGCCTCGACCTTTGCCTCGACCTGTAACTTGACTCTTTGCTGCAGGCAATGTTACCGGCTCAACATCAGTTTCACATTCACTTGGCGACCAACTGCTGTTGCCATCTGAATCATGACTGCCATCATCAGATTTATCGCCCGAACTTGGCTGATATGCTTCTTCGCTTGCTGAATATGCTGCATCATCAGACGACTCAGAGCCATCACTGTCAGCATCTCGTTGCAATATTTCTCTTATTTGGGCAGCTGAATACTTTCGTTTTGACATCATAAACAATAACCTAAAATAAACAAAGATAAAGTTGAATAAAACGCAAAGCAGTTTTACTATAGGTGTACAATAATCGTGATGAACGAGCTGAAAGCCTTTAGATTTCATCAGAAATAATGAGAGAACGTATGATATCAATTACAGAAAATGTGTAATTTTCAAAAAATAAGAGTACAAAAAATAAATGATACATAATTAATGATAAATACCTTTGTCAGATCAAAAAATTCACAAAACTGCAAATTGTATCACGATCCAAACCGGACGTAAGCAACTGGGGTCAAAAATGTCCCCACTGGTACTCTGTGCTGCAATTCATCACTAGTGTCACCTAGCGGATGAAAATTATTCCTCTCATGGCGCAATATAAAGAGAATATTGACATGTGAAAAGACATAAAAGATTGCATTCTTGAACAACTAGTTTCCGAGATACGCGTTGTGAAACTTGCAATGGGGTCACTTTTGACCCCATCGGTACTCCCAAGGTTAAGGTCCAATTCCACAGGTGGAGGGCGGGTGGGAGGGGGCTTGGAGAGCAGCTGTTGCCCCGAGAGGTGTTTTCCCTTGATGGGGTGGTGGTTCACTGAGATGACACTCAGGTGAAACCTGACCAAGTTCGACTTTAGCCCAGCCTGTGAGAGGTGGAGAAGGTACTGCAGGACCAAGCGGGTAGGGCAAGAAAATGAGTCTGCTCGGATCTGCGAGCACACCGAGAACCGGTGCCACTTTAAGGCGTATGCCCGCCTGATTGAGTCCTTTTGTAAGGCCAAAAGAATGTCCTCGATCTCCATGGGGAGATGGTAGGAGACTAGGGCGACCCTCACAGCTGCCAAGCTGTGAGGGATAGTGACTTCAAATTGGGGTGAAGTAGCAGACCCCCCTTCCTCCATCAGCAGTTCCAGTGAGTTCCCTAGAGGAACCGGGGGGCTCCGTCGAGAGATGGAACAGCAAAGAAAACCATGGTTGCCTGGGTCACTTCAGGGCCACGAGGATCATCGAGGCCCTGCCTGCTGGACCTTGAGAAGGGTCCGAGCAATGAGCGAAGGGGGGGGGGGTGGGAAGGCATATAGCAGGCCAGTGGTCCATGACAGGAGGAAGGCATCCGGGGCCACCCTACTTGGGTGAGGGAGGGGGCGCAGAACTGGGGGAGCTGCGAGCTTGCAGGACTGGCAAAGAGGTCTAGGTCTCGAGTCCCAAAACGCTGGCAGAGCTACTGCATTGTCCGGGGAACACAGGCACCACTCGTAAGGCTGGAGGACCCTGCTTAGCTGGCCAGTCAAAGCACTGGACCTGGTTCCTCTAGGGAACTCATTGGCTCAGAGGGTGATGCCTGGCTCACCACAAAGGAGCAGAGGGTCATTGCCTCTAGGCAGAGGATGTAAAAGCTGGTGCCCCCTTGCTTGCTCACACAGAACATCGTGACCTGATTGTCTGTCTGGATAAGCACTGCTTGGTGTTGTAGGCAGTGCTGGAAAGCCTTGAGCGTGAGGACGACGGCACGCAGCTCCAGCAGACTGATCTGCTGCCATCTCTCCTTGGGGAAACACGTCCCTTGTGTGTGCAGTTCCTTGTAGTGGGCCCCCAGCCCAACAGGGAGGCATCTGTCATCAAAATCACCTGAGGTGTCGGGGTCTGGAAGGGCATGTTTCGGAGCAGGTTCCGTGCATCCCGCCACCAGGTCAGGGACTCTACCAAGCAGGGTGTCATGGAATCTTGAAGTCGGCCTGTCACTTAGGTCCACTGTGCGTGGAGGCACCACTGCGCCGCCCGCATGTTGAGGCAGGCGTGGGTATGACATGGACCATGGAGGCCATGTGGCTGAGAAGGCAAAGCATCGACCAAGCCAAGACTGCGTTGCGGCACTGCACACCACACACCAGGGGCACGAGGCAGTCTTCTCTGTCCTGGAGGAAGGCCATGGCCCACAGAGTGTCCAAGCGGGCCCTGATGAACTCCAGGGATTGTATCAGAGTGAGGTGGGATTTTGGGTAGTTGACCATGACTCCCAGGTGCTCCAGAAAGTGAATGGTGTGGCCCGTGGCCTGCCGAGCCTCAGAGGCCATACCCCCTGTCATGAGCCAGTCGTCCAGATAAGGACAGACGAAGGTGCCCTGCAACCAGAAGTGGGCCATTGCCACAGCCAGGCATTTTGTGAAGACCCATGGGGCGGACGCAAGGTCGAAGGGGAGCACTCTGTACTGGTAGTGGTTCCCCTGTACCATGAAGCGGAGGTACCGTCTGAGGTTGGGGGAGGGGACAAGAATGTGAGTATAGGCATCCTTTAGGTCCAAGAAGCATAGCCAATCGCCCTGCTGGAGGTAGGGCAGCAGTATTCCAAGGGAGAGCATCTTGAACTTCTCCTGCACCATAAACTTGTTTATGTACCGCAGGTCGAGGATGGGCGGGAGACCCCCTGTTCTCCTCGGGATGAGGAAGTATCGGGAGTAAAACCCCCCATCCTCTGAGGTGCGGTGGGACTGGTTCCACCACCCCATCCTCGAGGAGGCCTGCGAGCTCCTGAGTCAGGAGGGCCTGGTGCAAGGGAAGCTGCCTTGGCTCCCTGGGGAAGTATGGAGGGGGGGAGCTGGTACAGATTGAGGAGACAGCCCTCCTGCACGACCTGGAGAACCCAGGTGTCTATGGTGATGGCTTCACATCTGAGGGCGAAGTGAACCAGACACCCCCCCGACCGGCAGCTGATCCACAAGCGAACGAGAAGCTATGCCGGTGGCATTAAAACCCAGATGTTGGCTGAGTCTGTGCCGGGGGTTGGGTCTTGGGACCCTTCGGCTTGCGGGGGCCCTGGGCTGCACCTTTGCCTTGGCCACCTTGGGCTGGGGTTGATGCCGTCAAGTAAGGGGTGTAGCCTGTATATGGGAGCCCCTTCATATGGAAGAAAGGCTCCTTGCCCTGTTGTTTCTTCCTGGGGAGGGAGGTCTTCCAGGAGAGGTGAGTATGGGTCACGTACTCCGTCTCAATCTCTGCTGCTTTGACCTCCCATGGGCTTGCCAAACAGTTGTTCCCCAAGGACATCAAGCAGTTTCTTCTGGACCCACTGTTCTAGGTCTGAGGACTGGAGTCAGGCCTGCCAGAAGGCTCCAATGCCAGCAGCCGCCACCCAGGCGGAGGACTCGAAAGCACAGTTACTTACCTGTAACAGGTGATCTCCGGAACAGCAGGAATTAGTCTTCACATGTGGGTACGTCGGCGCCGACGGAACCCGCACGGGAATGCTCCCCAGCATCCAATCAGAAGGCTTTTGGGAGCATCCCTCGCGCCTGCGCAGTGACTTCCCGCCTTTCCACCTGCCTCTCCCCAGTTGAGTTTCATAGCTGAGACAGAAGGAGAGGAAGAGGAAAGGAGATAGGTAGATTCAACTCCTAGGGGAGGTGGGAGGGTTGTGAAGACTAATTCCTGCTGTTCCGGAGATCACCTGTTACAGGTAAGTAACTGTGCTATCTCCAGGAACAAGCAGGAATGAGTCTTCACATGTGGGGACTCCCTAGCTGAGGGTGCCAGGGGAGATCCCCTGAAATGCGCGTCCCTGGGAAGACGCATTTCCCCAACCTGGATCCCCGGCATCCCCTGAGGGACGGGGGGTAGGAGTTGAGAAGAGAAGAGGAACAGCAAGAACTAAAGACTACCGGGGAGGTGAGTCTTCAGAATGCATGCCAGTTATCATTAAGTAGTTAATGCACTAGTACAATAGAGAGCTTACCTACAGGATTGTAGGAGTAGAGCTGTGACGGAGGTGACTGAAGACGCAGTAGCGGAACCCCAAGGGAACTTCACAGCAGTGAGGATGAGGCCCCAAATCCCGAATGGGCAGATGACCCAGGTGACAACTGGTGCAGGAGAAGAACGGCAGGTCTTCAATGGAAAGCTTATGTGGAAAAGCTGAGGACTCTCTCAGATACAGAGTTAGTAACACTGCGGACTAAAAGAGGAAGACTGACCGATCTGGAGTTTAGCTCAGTCCGGCAGGGAAGAGGGGGTGTAGAAGAAACCCCTTTCCCAGGGAGAACAAAAGTGTGCTCCGGAATACTGAAGGAGTACACCGTTATTCCTAGCTGGTAAGAGATAGGGAGACATGAAAGCAGACACCTCTCACAGGTAGGGAGGTGCATACTCCAAAAATAGAAGCGGTAGGAAGTATAACCCGACCCAGCTACCGAGCCGTATAAATCAGGCAAGCAGACTGTCTGGACCTCTCAAGGAGTAGAAACTTTAAGGTCGACAGTCAGGGGGATAGAGGCAAAACACAGTGTGCTTGACTTCTTCCAATATGCGCATACCCATACGGCATACAGATAACCATTTTGGCATGGGACTGCAGACATATCTATACATACCGGAATAGATATGTCCAGGCAAGATCGGCATATATATATATATATTTATAGTCACACTTCACCACCCTCCGGTATATATAGGCGGTTGCCTAGGAGGGGTTGGCAGGCGAGACAGGAGAAGAATACATATTTTTTACCTTATAAGTGCTGCAGCCTGGTATCCGTTGTAGTTGTGGACCAAGTAAGTACAGCGAAGGCTTGAATGGGGTAACAATAACTTTTATTGTTGCACAGGAGTTTTTAGTGAACTACTTCCCCAAACACAGACATAAGATGTGGCTACTAGATTGTGTCAAATAAAAGTCCAAGGTTCTCCTGATACTTCTCAGGTACTAGATTAAAGCAAAACATACAGCTTTTCAAACTTCTTCCAGCTTCAAATAACACTGCAGCTTTCCATACATAAACCTTACTTTCAGGTACAAGCTTCAATAAAGGAAAACTTCCCTGCGTTGCATTTTTACTCTTCCAGCTTTCAATTACAACAGCTGTTTCCCCACATAGGCATTGCTTTCAGGTACATGCTCTAAATAAAGAAAAACTTCACAGCGTTGTACTCCTCTTCACAGCTGCTTAATTAGGCTTGAGTTTTCACACAGGCAGAACGCTGCCTTTCTCCGTGCAAAACTCAGGTTAGAACAGTTAGGCTTTCTCAGCACTTCTACAGGATACATTTATACAGCTTTCACTCCCTTTGACAAAACCCACAGTCCATATCTGAACCACTGCTATCACTTAGAGGTGCTTCAGTTTGCATTTCCTCCAGCTCAGGAACTGATACGTCCTTATGACCAGGTTTAATGGAGTCTACAGATTGCCACTGCTTAATCAGTGCTCTAAGCTGCTTCCGTTTGTTATCCTTAAAACTCCTAGGCACTTGCAAGGATTCCAAATCACCAGCACCTTTTAAAACATCATAAAAAGGGCTCACCTTCCTTCTGGTCTGCCTAGTATATGCTTTCTTGTTGAGAGGCAAATATTTCTCTTGATACTGCTTTACCAGCTCCCTTAAAACAGCGTGCTCTTCAGGGTCTGACTCTAGCCCTTGGCTGTGATGCCTGCAATTAGTAATTTGCTTAGTGGCACCTGGGCTATACTCTGAGCTAGAACTCCTGTCACATTCTCTGTAGTAGGAAAACCTTTGCAGTCTTTTGACTGGGACTTTCTCTCTGCCCAACCTCTCTTCTGTAATTATGGCTTCAAGAGAAGGTTTCAGAGAACTACTCCTGTCTCTTCTAGGCAAGGTATCTAACCTTTTCCCCTGAGGTTTGAAATAGTTTCTGACCTGTTTCTGTTTGCTGTGCGGCTCAAGGTAGTTCCTTCCTGGAAGCTTTTTCAGACGCCTCTCCTGAGACCTGGCTGTCTCTCTGCAGTCTGGCCAGCAACTCCCCAAGCACCTTGTGCTAACCGGGTACCGGTTGCTCTTGGCTTTGCTTCTCCTGGTCCCCAGATCTCTCCCTGGATCTGACTCTCCTGGACCTTCCTGGAACTGCTCTCCCTCAAAGGCTGAATCCAACTCCAATGCTGAGTCTCTTCCGGATTCTCCTCCTCCCTTGGATGCCAGCTCTCCCTTGGCTGCTTGCTCTCTCTTGGCTGCCTTTTCTCCCTTGAGGGCTCCTTCTCCCCCTACTCCTAGACTAACAGTTGCTTCCTGGTTATGTGAACAGGGCTGCCCTATCAGGTGTGACTCCGCCCCTTTTTCTCCCACGTCAGCTCCCTGAGTTTGTCTGGAGCTCGGGTGTGGCTCTCTTTCTGCTTTCTTGTGCAGAGAAGCTTTCAGGGCTGGATCCTTAACCCTTTCCTGACCTGTTTTACTGACAGCTTCTGAGGACAAAAAGTGTTTTAAACCCCTATTTTTAGGTTCTGCAGCCTCTGCCTTGTCACAATATACGGAGATGTATACATATACAGGGACAGTATAGATGGGCAGGGCCTATGCCCACCCAGGGTACCAAAACATGTGAAGACTCAGTACATGAAAAATCATACTGAGAATCCAGGCCTGCCACTGGGCCACAGGAGAAACACCCACACCGGGGATGTGACGGAAAAAAGATTCATCCAATACCCACCAGAAGAATATCGAGAATCTATTTCTGCGGTGCAGGAGGCAGAGCCATGGAAAGAGCAGCATGTTTGCATGAGGAACAGATGATGCCATCAATCTGGTAAGAGCACATCAGGAGTACTTTAGGCTCCTGATGTGTCCCAAGGACAAGAAGCGCACAGATCAAGATACCGGGAAGACCCAGCCAGGGGTATCATGCCCAGTAGAAGGGCATGCGCTGTCCAAGTGGGGCAGAAAACAGAATGCCAAGCTGCAAGGAAAAAAAGGGGGTAGAGTCCTGCCAGATTGGGAACTCCTTGGATATTCACGCAGAAAACTTTGACCTCGGTATCCCAAAGAGAGACCAGAGGGCATAATTAGCTATATAGCCCTGGAAGGACTATACAAGCCGCTTCTATGAAGAGGACCCCCAGAGACTAAGCCCCCCCCCCCCCCCATAGTGGGAAGCTTCTCTGACAGTTGCAGAGATCATAGAGGAGAATCATGAGATAAAAACGTCAGGAGTCAGGCCTGACGCCACGTCATAAAAGGATATGGCCCGAAGAAGACAGCCTGCAGAGAGTGCTTGCAGGCAGAAAGCACTCACTGGGCTCCTGCACGCCCAGCCACTGAACCAATGGCCGAGGGGATTCCCTCGTATTAAAACAGGGAAAACGCAGACAAAGGGAGCGCGGATACCCTGGCCCTGTCAGATGTCCAGAGCATGCGTTAAGGATAACAGGAAATCTACCCTGGAAGGGAGAGAGATGTTCCAGTATTGTACCCGCTCCAGCAGGGGAACCCTGAGAGATAGGGGTTGGGGTGACATACCAGAAGGCAAGTCAGCTGAAGGAAGAATGTCCACAGTGGCGATCTCCCTCCGAGTAATAATAAGAGGAGGGCATGGCAGCCCATGGGCAACGTACCCCGGCATACTGAAAGAACACCACCGCGCAGCGGTGGAAGAGCAAACTTCTGGTAATAAGAAGTTAAATTGTAGCCTATGGATGTTGGTTCTGGGTAGCCTGGTGAGAGCCTGGGAACTTCAGACCAGGACAAGATGCCCCAGGCTGGGGCACAGCTGGAGGATGGGCAGAAGGAGGAGGACACTTTCTTTTCCTAGGGAAAGAAGGTTTGGTAGGGCATTTCCTCCATCCTGGGGAAGAAGGCGGCTTAGGAAGGTTCCCAGACTTAGGAAAGTCAGTGGAGCACTGAGCAAACTGACGTAAAGCCTCTCTATTGAAAAGATTTTCCCCAGTACACGGAGAGTTACCCAGTGTATGTTGTGCCCATCTGTTCAAGTCTGAAGCTAGGCTGTACGACGTGCTCCAATGGCAATAGCCGAGGACCTGCTAACAGACTCGAAAGCGTGTAGAGCAGCACGGGAGAGAAACCAAGCGATATTCCTGCTATGATAAAGAAGCAAGGAATAGTCAGAGGCCCTAGGTTCTGACAAGAAGGGAGACAGAAGAGAACTTCTCCGTGACCTCCCGAAGCGTTAGACTCATATAAAAAATATATGAGATAATCCTTGAAGCCAGCATCGAAGTTTGGAAGGTTCGACGTCCAAAGGCATCCAGTGTCTTGGATGCGCGACCTGGAGGGTAGGAAGAATGCTTCTTCTTACTCCTGACTTTCCTCATCGTTGACTCCACTACAATAGAATGATGTGGGAGCTGGTTTTTCTGAAACCCCGGCGAGGGGGGCACCTGATACAGAACATGCATGTCTGTAGAAGGCGCTGGAACCCTCAGGGGTGACTGCCAAATCCCTAGAAGGAGATCCTGCAAGGAAGGATGCAAAGGAAGCATAAAGCTTGCTATTCCTGCAGGACTCTGGGTAAGAGTAGGACCAGGAATAGGAATGGCAAGAAAGGCTGCCATAGCAAGAAGAAATTCCTGAAAGGAAGGATCTCCCAGGTGAACTATTCCTGGGTATGCTGATGTGGCTTCAGCAGCTTGAGCACCAGAAGGAAGCCCGTTAGAGGGAGAGAGATACCGACTGCTCCGGTTCGAGGCAGTGAGTACTGCATCGTCGGTTCCCGGTATCGATTCCAAGCTAGGCATCGAACAGATTGACGACACCGATGGAGTCGACCTCGATACTGGCGCCGGGGACGGTAAGGTCCTCGTAGCAGGCAGTGGGGATTGCCGAGGCGGTACCGAGGCCACCGGGGAGCTTCGGTGATTATCCTTGGCACTGTGTAGCTGGAGGGGACATGGATCGGACCCGAAGCGTGCCGGAACCCAGTCATCCAGGCTGGACAACGATTCTAGACTGGGCATCGACCCGAGCGAGGTTACCGATGTCCGCCTGGGGTTCACTGGCGCCAGGGGAGGCGCCAGCGATGCCGATCCCTGAAGGTCAAGCGGAATCGCCTCGATCGGCGCCAAAGGCGCCGAGGACATCCGCAGATGACGCCCGGCGAAGAGGGGAATACTCGACACCAACGGCGAGGTCGGGGTATCGGTACCGCTCAAGGCCGGTACCCCCTCCGAGCATGGAGGAAAACCCAACCTTGGCGTATCGGTCGGCCCCGAGGCCCAGGACACTCGACGACGAGCCCTGGTGGAGAATGGGACACTCGACGCCGATGCATCGGCGCCGCTCGAAGCCGGAACCCACCCGGCGGCTGGTCCGGGCCGAGGGAACCCAATCCGGGTCATATCGACCGAGGGCCCCGGGGACCCCGGATGACGGCCCCTAGTAAAGAGCGGAGCACTCGACACTGGCCTCGAAACCGGGGAATCGGCACCGCCCGAAGCAGGTACCAACCCCACGCCTGGGTGGGTTGCCGGAGAGGCCGTTCGGGACGGATCGATCGGCCCCGAAGGAACCGAGGACACCCGACGCCGATCCCCGGTGACGAGCAAGTCACTCGACACCGGCGCCGATGCCGGGGAATCGGTACCCCTCGAAGCCGGTACCGACCCCGCGCATGGCCGGGGTGCAGGAAAGCCAGTCTGGGTAGAGTCGATCGGCCCCTAAGTCACCGAGAACACCAGTTGATGATCCTCGGCGAAGAGTGGAGCACTCGACGCCGGTGCCGATGCCGGGGGATCGGTACCACTTGAAGCGGATACCACCCCCGAGCATGGCTCAGGTATGTTCTGTGAGGAGTGAACCCCAGGAACAACCTGAAACCCCGTGAATGCTTTGGAGCCCGAAGACTCCCGCCGGGGTTTTCTTGCCAATGATGTCTTGAGGGGAAGGCTGGAGTCGTCATCATGCCGGGCATGAGACTTACCCCTCAAGGATTGGCTAGTCTTAACAGACTGTTTGTGGGTTACCTGATCCCGGAGAGAAGAATAAACCGGTATCCGCACCTCAGGAGGAAAGACGGCGTCGAGGGACACCCGAAAGAGAGAAGGTCTTCTCCCGACACTAAAGCCCAATGAATTGGGGGAACAAGGGTCAGGCCCCAAACAGGTTAGACACCAGGCGTTGGAGTCTAAAACGAAAACTAAGTTTCCACAGTGAAGGCACTTCTTAGGGGAAGAAGGCTCCATGTTGGAAGGGCCCGTAGGCCTCTAAAGAGAAAACGAAACTGGTTCTTTGTTGGAAGGAAAAAGAAGGGATAAAGAAAATTAGCGCACCGGCAACGCCGGTATCGGCGGGAAAAAGCCGCGACCACATGAAAACAAAAACAAAAGGATATTTGAGAAAAAATTTCTGCGGTGATAGGAGGTACGTCCTGCCGGCTCCGCGGAAAAACGAAAACTGGGGAGAGGCAGGTGGAAATGCGGGAAGTCACCGCGCAGGCGCGAGGGATGCTCCCAAAAGCCTTCTGATTGGATGCTGGGGAGCATTCCCGTGCGGGCTCCGTCGGCGCCGACGTACCCACATGTGAAGACTCATTCCTGCTTGTTCCTGGAGATGCCATCGTACGTTGCCCATGAGAGGTACTTGGAACATTCTCTGACAGACTTTGAGAGAGCCTGGAAACGCTGGAGGTGTTCTCCGTCGAGGCCCACCGCAAAGCCTCCGAGCTCCTTAGCGAGGTCAAGGAGGTACATTCCAATGTACAATTGATAAATCTGAATGTGGCATGCTGGCATGGAGCCCTGGTAAACCCTTGCGCCCGAAGTCATCGAGGATACGAGACTCTCTGCCCGGCGGGATTGAAGAGTGAGTCTTCGGGCTCATTTGCTTCCGCATGGCTGATTTGACCACCATAGAGGTGTGGGGTAGCTGGGCTTTCTGAAAGCCCGGTCCCCGCTGGACCTTACACATAGCGTCCAGGTGCTTGCTGACAATAGAGACAGACACCGGGGTCTTCCACATGTGAAGGAAGAGCTGGTTAAGGATGGAGGGAACTGGGACCATGAGGGTTTCCTTCGGAGGAGCCTCATATTGAAGACCATCTAGCTCCTCCGCACGGGGCTCTTCCTCCAACTCGATGGCGAGCGCCAGGGCCCGTGCTATATCCCAGATGAACTCCAAAAAGGCGGAAAGGGATCAGAGGGGAGGTCCCGGTGGGACCGGGTCTCTGGAGAGGTTTCCCCATCGGAATCCCAGTCCGAGTAGTTCGTGGCAGACTTGGGATCGGACGGTTTGAGAAGGGTCAGAGACCCGCGCCAGGCTCTCGAGGCGAAAGCCTGCCCGGAGCCGGAGGTGCTCGCCCATGAAGATCTCACGCCTGAGGTCCAGGAGGGAGATAGAGACCCTCACCGAGGACCCTCACAAGGCCTCTGGCTGTCGGGTGTCACTGCAGTGGCCTGGGGAGTCCTCGAGGTTGAGGTCCCTGTGGTCTCAAGGCGCATGCCGGCAGGGCCTGGCACCAGCACCTGCTGGGCAGCAAGGAACGCAGAAATACTTTGTTACAAGGCCAGCATCTGGGCCTCCCACTCAGGAGTGGGACCCTGCGACACCAACGCTGGGGTGATTGGGTCGGGTGTTGAAGAGGAGGAGGAGAAGGAGTCCTCACTAGGACGACCTTCAGGAGACCAGGCGCGATCACCGGAGGCCTCCATATCGGTTCGAGGTACCTTTCTGGGCTGCTCCTTCTCAGACTCTTGGATCTGCCAAGGGGGTATGAGAGATCAGACAAGTGACCTCACACAATTGTCTGGCGCCTCCAACAGTGTCCTCGCAGCCTCCTCCTCCTTCTTCCGCTTGCATTCAGGCAACCCCTGGTCGGAGTGCTGTCGGGCCCGGGGAGGAGCCTCAAGGGAATCCCATGGGTTGTGAAACCGTGGAGTGAGAGGCTACCGGGGATACTGGGGCTGCCTTGTGAAAGAGATCATCCAGCTTCTACTTATGATTCTGGATGGCCTTGGAGGACATCATCTTGCAGAGTGAGCATAGCTCCGGGTCATGGTCAGCTCCCAGGCACCTGAGACAACAGTCAAGGGTGTCTGTGAGCGACATGTTCTTAGATCACCCTGCAGCCAGCGGTTAAAAAGGGCGCAAAAGCGCAGGAAGATAAAGAGAGGCAAAAAGGGATCCCGAGACCAAAAGCCTAAGCAGTGGAGCTCGAGATGGCAGGAAGAGGACCGGCGAAGGCCAGAAAGGCAAACACAGAGTTAAATTGAAAAACCTTTTCAGGGGATGAGACGAACGTCCAAAGGGCTCCGCAGAAAAAGGGAGATTGAGTAAGATGGCACCCTCAGGCTGGAAGGGGACCACGCAGGTGTGGTAGCATTCCCAAGGGTTTTCTTTGAAAGCTGGAGAAATGTTCCACGCAGGCTCCGTCTGTGCTGATGTCACCCATTTGTGAGGACTGCGGCGCTCCTGCCCGGCCTTAGGGCTAAAGACAGGAGCGGCGGTATGATGCTTCGTGAGGAAGGAGAGTAACCTGTATCCAGGGAATGCTGGGTATTGTAGTTCCTGCTCCTCTCGCTCCGAAATAAAGAGTTGTAGTTATGGGGTTTCCAGTATATTTATTATAGTAAAGGATATTGTTCCATCACATGGCAAATAAATGCAAACAAAATAGGTGCTTCAAATGCTAACAGGAAAACTTAGGATAAAGGCAACTTAAAGTATAACTGCTTCTTTTCACTTCTAAGCAAATTACTCACTTTGCCCCAAGAGGTCAGTTAGTTTCACTGCAGCCTCTTTCAGCCACTGTTACCTTCACAGTGCTGGGGAATCAGGTGCACATAATTAGAGCTTTCTCAGCAAGGCAATACAACAGCTCCGTAGCATTCAATTCACATACGGTAAAAAAACAGTTTCCTTCAGCTTGGCATCTCTACACAGCAGACCGTGCAATCCATGCTCTCACAATCTGGTAAGTCTGTATTATCTTGTGTTAACTCTTCAAGCTGTATGGAATTACTGACTTCTGGTAACACTGGCTGTCTTCTAGCTTGCAACTCTAAAAACTGCTTAAAACTCTGTAGGAGCAATTCAGCCTGCTGTTTGTGAGATAGGGAATTGCTATCAGCTATACAACTTCCCTCTGGCTTAAGGCTGTTTATTTTCTCCTCTCTTAGATTAATTGTGTCAGAGTAATTGCTAGTCTCTTTTGCTAATGTTTCACACACAGGAGAGTTAGCTTTACGTTCAGCCTGGAAACTTTGTGGCAATTCACTTACTTGTTGCCATGCCGTTGTGACTTCAGATGGCTCCAACGTTCTCCAGCTGTTAGAATGTTTGTTGCTCTCTGGCTCAAACGGTACTTCACAGAATGATTGTTTTCTTTCTTGTGCCTGCCTTGAAGGCTTCCTTTCCCAGAGCTGTGCCTTCCAACGGTTGTCTAATTCAGGGCTAGGTCCTCTCTCCTTGGGACTTCTACTCACTGCCTCTGAATAGAACTTTGCAGGTTTCTTTCCAATGCCAGGTTCCCAAGTATCAGCATACTGTCTTCTGGACTTCCAATCATTCTTCCTCCTCTCCTTCTTTCTCTTCTCTATCTCCTCATTCCTATTCCCCTTCTCATTCTGACTAGCAAAGCCATGCTCTGGTTTAAAACCACGTTCTCTCCTGGACACGCCCCTTCCAAGGGGAGGGTGTGCCCAATCAGGACTGTAGGACTCCTCCCCTGGGCTGGTCTCCATGCTCAGCTCTGTGGAATAGTCTCTCTTTCTTCCTTGGTTTCTCAAATAGGCATAAATCCTGCTGAACCTCAGGATTTTCATCCGTCTTCATAGGCTCAGGAGGGTGCTGTTCACCACAGGACTGACTCCCTGCTTGGAGAACAATTCTCTGCAAGTTTCCACATTAGGAACCACCACCCAGGAAAAAGATGTAGGCGTTATCGTGGATAATACATTGAAACCCTTTACCCTGTGTGCAGCAGCAGTTAAAAAAGCAAATAGAATGCTAGAAATCATAAGGAAAGGAATGAAATGGAAAATAAAACCAAGGATGATATGCATCGTATCGTTTCATGGTGCAACCACACTTTGAATACTGTGTGCAATTCTGGTTGCCATATCTTAAGGACATAGTAGAATTAGAAAAGGTGCAGAGATGAGCTATCAAAATGGTAAAGGGAATGGAAGGATATTCTTACGAGGAAAGGCTTAAAAGGTTAGAGCTTTTCAACTTGGAAAAGAGACAGCTGAGGGAAGATATCATAGAAGTCTATAAATTAATGATTGGAGTAGAATAGGTAAACGTAGTTCAGTTGTTTACTCCATCAAAAAGTAGAAAGACTAGGGGACATACAATAAAGCTACAATGTAACCCATTTAAGGCTAATAAAAGAAAATATTTTTTCACTCAACACGCAATCAAACTCTGGAATTCATTACCAGAGGATATGGTATAGCTGGGTTTAAAAAAGGTTTGGACAAGTTCCTGGAAGAAAGACTCAAACTATTATTAAAGAGGACTTGGGAAATCCACTGCTTACCCCGGGGACAAGTATTGTGGAACCTATGTAACCTTTTGGGAACCTGGTCCTACCAGGTACTTATGACCTGGATTGGCCACTGTTGAAAACAGGATACTAGGCTTGATAAACCTTGGCCTGACCCAGTATGGCATTTCTTATATTCCTGTTTTTATGACTGCTCAGACTCAGACTCAAAAAGGTACACTCAAGGAATGTTTGTGTCTGTCTGGGAATGCTGGTGTGCCAACGGGTTTTGATGTCTCGGCGATCAATCCCCCCACCCCATACCGATATCAACCAGGCATGGATCGGCATCACAGCCCCTTGAGGTCTTGATATCAATACTACTTTCTGCAGGCAGATAAGAACATAAAATAAGAACATAAGATATGCCATACTGGGTCAGACCAAGGTCCATCAAGCCCAGTATCCTGTTTCCAACAGCGGCCAATCTAGGTCATACGTACCTAGCAGTTTCCCCAAAAGACACAGGTTCCGCAATGCTTGTACTGGGTCAAGCATTGATATCCTGGGTCCCTTCTTAATAATGGTTTATGGACCTTTCCTCCAGGAACTTGTCCAAACCTTTTTTAAACCCAGCTATAGTAACAGCCTTTACTACATCCTCCGGTAACAAATTCCAGAGTTTGATTACACGTTGAGTGAAAAAATATTTTCTTTTATTAGTCTTTAATAGTTTAATCTGTAGCTTCATTGCATGTCCCCTAGTCTTTTTATATTCTGATAACGTAAACAATCGATCTATGTTTACCCGTTCCACTCCGTTCACTAATTTATAGACTTCTATCATATCTCCCCTCAGCTGTCTCTTTTCCAGGTTAAAGAGCCCTAACCTTTTTAGCCTTTCTTCATAGGAGTATCCTTCCATCCCCTTTACCATTTTGGTGGCTCTTCTCTGAACCTTTTCTAATAACTCTATATCCTTTTTAAGATACGGTGACCAGAATTGCACACAATATTCAAGGTGCGGTCTCACCATGGAACGATATAGAGGCATTATAATATCTTTTGTTTTCTTTTAAATTCCTTTCCTTATGATACCTAGCATTCTATTTGCTCTCTTGGCCGCCGCTGCACACTGGCCCGAGGGTTTTAACATGTTATCCACAATGACGCCTAAATCTTTTTCCTCGGTGGTGGTTCCTAATGTGGAACCTTGCATTGTATAACCATAGTTTGGGTTGTTCTTCCTAGGTGCATAACCTTGCACTTGTCCACATTAAATTTCATCTGCCATTTTGATGCCGTGTCTTCCAATTTATCAAGATCCTCTTGCAATTTTCCACAATCCGCTTGGGTTTTAACAACTTTAAATAGTTTTGTGTCATCTGCAAATTTGATAACCTCACTCGTTATTCCACTTTCCAGGTCATTTATGAATATGTCAAAAAGCAGCGGACCCAGCACAGATCCCTGGGGTACACCACTATTCACCTTTCTCCATTGGCAAATTTGGCCATTTAGCCCTATCCTCTGCTTTCTATCTCTTAACCAGTTCTTGATCCACAGTAGTACACTGCCTCCTATCCCATGACTCTTTAGTTTTGCCAAAAGTCTCTGATGAGGGACCTTGTCAAAGGCTTTCTGAAAGTCCAGATACACTATATCAACCGACTCACCTTTGTCCACCTGTTTATTCACACTTTCAAAAAAACATAACAGATTAGTAAGACAAGATCTTCCTTGTCTAAAGCCATGTTGGCTGTCTCCCATTAGACCATGACTATTGTGGTAATGAGGCTTCTGACAAGCATAGAAAAAGGGCTGGTTTTAAAACTTTTTCTTCTGAGCTAAAGCATGGCTCAGGCAGGCATTCATTTAAATCAGCACCTAGAGAGCAAAGCCACATGATTGAGAGTGCTGAGTACAGACCACACCCTGCCTCCATGGCAACACAGAGTGCAAATGAGAAACACCTGGGGGGATGGGACAAGGAAACGGGTCTCACACTAAAACATTTAAGCTCTCAGGATCAAAGGCAGAGAGAGAGAGAAGCAGAGAGAGAAGCAGAGAGAGAAGCAGAGGAAGGAACAGAAGGAGCAGAGTCAAGACGGGAGTCTTGGCCAAGGCAGACACGGGAGTCACGGCAGAGAGGCAAGAAGCCAAAGCCCAGAGAGTCCCGGCAGATTGGACAGTCTAGGAGAGAAAGACTGAGGAGTCTGACCAGAGGCTCTGGAGAATGGCAGAGAAAGTCTGAGCTTCGGCACAGAAAGGATTCTAACAGCAGCTCTTCTACCAGAGATAGCTGTACAGAGTTTGCAAGCCCTTGTGAAGGTAGGAACCCAAACTCTGGGAGAATTGTAGAATACAGCTCAGATAGCAGTGAGGCTGCTGAGAATTCAGAAGGAGATTTATCCTTCTAGAAAGTCTGAGAGAAAGTCTGTTCCTAGAAGCCAGGGAAGACAGCAGAAACCTGTGAGTGTCTTGCCCAGAAATACAAAGCCGTGCAGCTCATATAGGAAGCCTGAAGGGAGAAAAGGGAATCCCTGGGATGAAATGTTTAAGTTAATGCAACGATTGAAACCTGATTGTGCAAATAAAGATCCAGAGCTGTTTCAGGGTGAAACTGAAGACATGGAGATAGAGTTAACTGGATTGGAGCAGGATACAGAGTCTCTAATGGATTGCTCAACAACTTATGTTTCATAAGGAGAAAAGCTGAATTGCTAGCCAAAGAGAAAAATCAGAACTGTGATAAATGCTCTGAGGTTTTTGAATGCTGGAAGCAAAAGGAAAGGATTACAAATGTGTTTTGCTTAACACTGTTTGAAGCATTAGTCCTGTATGCTGAAGAAAACTACTTGAGTTCATTATTGTTTCTGTTATACCTTGTTCATGTTCTAAAGAAGATTTACTTTGCTAAAGTCTGATGATACAAAAGAAAAATTAATAAATTTCCTGTGAATTGCCTAAAACTACTCGGACTGCTTATTAACCACAACTAACAATTCCCAGCAGCATTTGCTCTGGTAATAAGTCAGTTTAACAAGAACAGTTGGCATGCAGTGCTCTTTTATAGGCAACCGCCTTAATAGGGTGCAGCGCCACACTATCTACATGCTGAGTAATTTTATTCTTTATGACGTTTTCTACCATTTTTCCCGGTACTGACGTGAGGCTCACCGGTATGTAGTTTCCCGGATCACCCCTGGAACCCCTTTTTAAAAATTGGTGTTACATTGGCGATCCTCCAATCTTCAGGTATTAGAGATGATTTTAATGATAGTTCACAGATTACTAATAGCAGGTCTGCAATCTCATATTTCAGTTCTTTCAACACCCTTGGATGTATACCATCCGGCCCAGATGATTTGCTACTCTTCAGTTTATCTAATAGTTGTAATACATCTTCCCGATGTATCGATATTTCCTTCAATTCTTCCGCACCTTTAAATACCACTTCAGTCATGGGTAACATCCCTACATCTTCCTCAGTAAAGACTGAAGCAAAGAATTCATTCAGTCTCTCCGCTATCGCCTTGTCGCCTCTTAGTGCCCCTTTAACTCCTCTATCATCTAATGGACCAACTGACTCTCTCACAGGATTTTTGCTGCGAATGTATTTGAAAAAATCTTTATTTCGCGTTTTTGCTTCCACAGCAAGCTTCTTCTCAAATTCTCTCTTTTCCTGCTTTATCAATGCCTTGCATTTGATTTGCCAGTGCTTGTGCTGTTTCCAGGTTTCGTCGTTTGGCTCTTTTTTCCATTTCCTGAAAGATGCTTTTTTGGCAACAGCTTCTCTGACCTCACCTTTAAACCATGCTGGCAGTGTTTTGGACTTCCTTCCACTTTTCTTAAAGCGTGGAATACAGCTAGTCTGGACTGCCAAGATAGTATTTTTCCAACAACACCCAAGCTTGATGTAAGTCTTTAACCTTTGCAACTGCTCCTTTAAGTTTTTTCTTAACTATTTTCCTCATTTTATCATAGTCTCCCTTTCGAAAGTTAAAAGGTAGTACTGTGGATTTCCATACTATCCCTCCTCCACTAATTAAATCAAAGGCGATCATGCTATGATCACTATTGCCAAGTGGCCCCGACACCCTTATCTCTTGCACTAGATCTGGTGTTCCACTAAGGACCAGGTCTAATATGGCTTCCCCTCTGGTCGGTTCATGAACCAGCTGCTCCAAGAAGCAGTCATTTATGTCATCTAGGAACTTTATCTCCCTAGCATGTCCTGCCGTGACACTGATCCAGTTGATACCGGGGTAACTGAATATCACCCATTATTATTACTGCGCTGTAACGTTTGTTAGCTTCCTTGATTTCTTTGAGCATTTCATCATCCATTTGTTCATTCTGGCCTGATGGTCGATAGTACTTCCCCACTGCCATCGCCTTCCCCTTTTTACATGGAATTTCAATCCATAGAGATTCTACAGCAAATTTTGTTTCCTGCAAAACTTTAATCCTTTCTGACTCAATGCCCTCTCTAACAGAGCGCAACCCCTCCACCAATTTGATCAGCTCTATCATTACGATATAGTTTGTACCCAGGTATCACAGTGTCCCACTGGTTTTCCTCCTTCCACCATGTCTCTGATATTCCAATCATATCTAACCTCTCATTTAGTGCTATATATTCTAACTCTCCCATCTTATTTTTTAGACTTCTAGCATTTGCATACAAGCATTTTAGAGACTGTATTTTATTCATATTAATTTGGCTATTGGTAGACATGGGTAATTTGGGATCTTTAAGCTCTGTCTGCTCCATACTTGAGGGCATTTGGGCTACTTTGCTCTTTTTTGGAACCTCTCTGCTTTTGGTAGTATCCTTCAAGAATACATTCTTCCAAACCATCTGCTCTTGTGCGACTGTCGGCTTTCCCCTATTATCTAGTTTAAAAGCTGCTCTATCTCCTTTTTAAAGGTTAATGCCAGCAGCCTGGTTCCATCCCGGTTAAGGTGAAGCCCATCCCTTCGGAAGAGCCCCTCCTTTCCCCAGAATGTTCCCCAGTTCCTAACGAATCCAAAACCCTCATCTCTGCACCTTTGTCTCATCCACGCATTGAGATGTAGAGTTTTGAGAATCTGCTCAATACTATGATGTTGCTGCTTAACAACTGTTGGAATTGAAAGCTCCAACAACAAAGCACGAATCCACTTGCTACATACAAACCCAGTCAGGAAATGTGGACAGCAAAGGAAGGATGTTCTTTATCAATTTAAGCCTATGGCCCGACACAGGCCGTGTTTCGTTGCCTTCTTCAGGGGCAGGCTAAACTAAAAAACATATTAAAAACAATTATAAAAACAAACCATAGGCTTAAATTGATTAATAAAAACATCCTTCCTTTGCTGTCCACGTTTCCTGACTGGGTTTGGAATTGAAAGCTCCTGCAGAAAAAGTGTCATCATAAGCTGCTTCTCCATTCTCATGGTCGTGTTCCTTGAGGGCTGCCATAAACAAAGGAGGTCATTTTTTGCGATCTTGATTCTTTGCGATACCCATCAGCGGACACACTGCTGCTTGTAGTGAATTTTTTCTTCAATGCATTTTCTTCCCAGGAGGAAATGTTCTGTTTCTCCTTTTCTTCAGTTGCTGTATTCTTTTGGGTACAGTTCACTTGATAATTTTTGCTGAACAGTACTGGATCCGATCTCCATATCTACAGATGATCCCTTTATGCAGATTATGGTCTTGTTCATTTTACTTATGCTTGTTACCTTAGGTGTAAGGTTTAACTTAGGCAGTCCTTTCCCTCTCTAAACACCCAGCATACCTATAAATTTTAATGCAAGTCAGGAAATCCACTGCCAGTTCATCTCTCGCTGGCCCCTAGCCTCTTCCCAGGGGCGGCCCAAGGGTTTCTGCCACCCCAGGCAAAAGTCCCAGCCATACCGCCCTCCCCCCTCCCGAGCCTCGCTGATGCTGATTCTGGTGGTGGACTTGGGGGGGGGGAAGGGGGTTGTTCAGTGGCAGTAGCAGGCCATGTGCTTTGGCACACATGGCCTACCACAGGCCACTGCTGTTGAGCCAAGCCGTCCCCATGGACCCTGCTGCCAAAATCAGCAGCAGCAGCAGAATGGCAGGGAGGGGGGGCAGCAGAATGGCTCGGCGCGGGGGGGGGGGGGGGGGAGTGCAGACCATGTGTGCCGAAGCACATGGCCTGCTGCCCTAGGCGGCTGCCTAGTGGACGGGACGGCCCTGCCTCTTCCACATTATTCACATCATCCCGCATAACTCCTCCATTCACTGGCCCATCCTCATTCTGCTCCTCCACCCAGCCCCCGTGTTCTACTTATGTTACTTATCTTTTGCATGCCTTTCTGAATCCTTTTTCTCCATTTTTCATTCTACAGCATTACTCAGCTGTTTTGAAATGTCTTTATTTAGGTACTTTTCTTTAATTTGTTTAATCAGAGATCTTATATTTGCACTGATTGCCTTTTGCAGCTTTTTCTTTGACATTGTTTTTCTTCTACTTTTTTGTGAGCTCTCTGTATACCACCTGTAATCAAATATAGCGTTTGTGGCATAATAGTAGCATACATTATCTCCTTATTTCAGGATTCCACTTAACAGTTTTTAGTCCTCTTAATTTTTATATTAGTTTCTGTGGTTTATCTTCTGTTGCAGAGGGTCAATGAACAAGCTCACCATGGCCTATCAAGCTCACCATGGCCTATTGCTGCATTGGAGATGTTATCTTTTCCTGAAGGTTTTTGCATTATTGCTACCACCAGTTTTACCCCTAATGCGTAAGCTATGGATGGGCCCTAATTTATTCTGAGCAATCTGGGGCCACTGTATATCCTTTTCCATTCTTATTGTAGTGCCAACTGCCGAGATTTGGCATAAATTATATATAATGGGGTCACAATGTGAAGGAACTTGGCAAGACTTGGGGAGAAAAATATTCTCTCCCCTTCAAAGACACGCAGCAATTTGACGGCTGAATTTTATGATGCATTCCCCTTTGTACCACCCCCCTCCCGCCCCCCACAAAGTTTCACATTAGTAGGGTCTTTGTGGTGCTTTGTTGATATTGCTCATATCTCTGTCTGAGTACTAATAGTATCTCATTGGGAGAAATACTGCTTCTTATACAAGTATGATATTTTTGAGGAAGAGTCCTGGTCTACAAGCTGCTAATATGATTTGAACAACAGTAGTGGTCTCTACAGGGTCTCTCCATTTCAAAGCAAGGTACCAAAGCTCCACCAACTGAACAATGGCTGGAAAAAATAGTTTTGCCAAAGCTGTTGCTCCCGTTACAGATTCTACCTCTGTCCAGACAGAGATCCCAATGCCAATTGAAGGACCGGTTCCACGTGCAGGATGCCTACATGCTGAAGCTCATAGGAAACAGGTGGAGAGCTCAGAGAAGGGGTGGCAAGGTTGAGGAGCATTCAAGACAGTGAGAAGAACATTGATGTACATATCAGCCCCTAGGCCCCTTCTCATATCTCAACCCAGCATCTGCCTGTTGAATGTATGCCTCCCAATGTCTTGTTGACCACTTTGATTGAAGGATAAGGTGGTATACAAAACTGTCCAAATAAATAAATAAAATCAATCCTCTTCTTCCTGCCCCATACCTTGCACTGGACCCAAAAACCATTTTTCCTGCCTCCATTATCAGCTTCCATCTCTCACCTGCCCTGAGCACGTCAGTTCTCTGCAGAATAGTGAGAGCTTACTCCTTTGTTCCCGCTACTCTGCCCGTCTTCGACCAGTTCTACCACCAGCAACATGGGTAAACTTGAATGCAAGAGTAGATGCTTCTTGCATCTTGTATTTCAACATGTTCACAGTTCTGGTGGCAGAGCTGGCTGAAGACAGGCAGAGCAATGAGAGTGAATGAACAAGCTCCCACTGCTCCAGCAGCTGAGAATTTGCCTGGGCTAGGGTCCATTATGACGCCTGTGAAAAATATTTTTTCTTTTTGATGCAAAATCAACAATAAAGAAAAGGAGGAGGAGAATCCCAGGAAGACAAGAGGCTGCACTAGTCAGATAAAAAGGTTGAGAAAGTAGGATCCACATCAATGCTACAGTTCAGAAAAAAAAAAAAAAAAAAGAGAGTCACAAAAGCTCTAAGTATGTGGGAACTCCCATCCATGCTCAAAAGCATCTTTATTTTTCTGAGAACAGAATGTCAGATTTGTTTCAATACCTTTAGATGTCACCCACTAGTGTGGCTGATTTCTTCCTAATCAGAGAGACAGAATTTATATGAGTGGCAAAAACGAAAATAATGGTTAATGACAATAATGAAACCAGATTATCAGTTATCAGTGTTCCTAGCAATGAACATGACAACCTTTTGAAATGTATAAGCTGCTTTCATTGTGCAAAACTGACATTTAATTAAGAAACTAAGCCAATCTGATCTCAATTAAAACACTATTCACACACAAGCACCAAAGTCTACCCAAAGTAACACAATCTGTACGATGAATATCCCCAGATATCTGGCCATACAGATGATGCAGAAGTGTAGCTGGAGAAAGGCCTTTAGGATTTAATAGGAATTTTTCCTGTGATATCAGC
The DNA here is from genome assembly GCA_033557465.1 of Ichthyophis bannanicus. NCBI lineage: Eukaryota > Metazoa > Chordata > Amphibia > Gymnophiona > Ichthyophiidae > Ichthyophis > Ichthyophis bannanicus. Next base: position 235,496,932 of record CM066042.1, read on the forward strand.
CTTCTGACAAATTCCTTTGGTGATGTCCCCATCTGGAATCAAACATACTCATTCTCAATAATCAACTGTTTTTGAAGACAGCAAAGGATGATAACATCACTAAAAAAATTTGGACATTACATCCATAAAAGCAATTACTTCGATGATGTATCAGTTTCCTAATCATTAGACCTGAGCTCAGGGCCAGCCCTAGATCTGGTTCAAGGTGTTGGCACCCTAGGCAAACGTTAAGTTTTGCGTCCTCTCCTGGCTTTCAGAATCTATTATTTAGCTTTGAATGCCTTGCCCATAACCTACCATTCCAGGCAAGATGAAATTAGACTTACCTGCTAACTGTAGTTCCTTTAGGAACTCCAGGCTAGTCCTGAACCATAGGGTCTTCAACCTCATCCAGCAGCTTTGGAGACTGAGAAACGTCACTTCTTTTGATGTCACTGGTATAAGTACCTCGGCTCCTCCTCCTGACATCAGTAACCTATTGACAAAGCAAACTCACCAAAGCAACAAGTAAGTAATAACGCAATCCAACTATCTACAACTGAATTATTCAGAAATTGCAAAAGGGGGGCGCCACCCCTACATAAAAACGTGCGCCCACCCCTCATTATCATCTGTAGTGCTGAGATTCCCATTGCCTTAGAGCAAAAGAAAATAGAGTAGCTGTAGCCTTACCTCCCCGAGAAATGCCTCCCCACAAGAACACCCCCGGGAATACCCCCGAGTCGCTTACCTGTCACACTTCCACTGCTTCAGGGGTGCGGCCACGCAAAACCTGGGGAGGGATACAGGACTAGCCTGGAGTTCCTAAAGGAACTACAATTAGCAGGTAAGTCTAATTTCATCTTCCTTAGCGTCCCTCCAGGCTAGTCCTGAACCATAGGGGATGTAACAGAGCAGTGCCCAGACTCAACGGGAGGGACCCGCCAAACCCGCCTGAAGCACCGACGAACCAAAACAGTCATCTCCTTGCGCCTGCAAATTGAGCCGGTAATGCTTGATAAAGGAATGCAAGGAAGACCAAGTAGCCGCCCGACAAATCTCCGCCGCCGGAACCAAACTACGTTCTGCCCAAGACGTGGCCTGCGCTCTAGTCGAATGCACATGCAACCCAACCGGAACTTGCCTACCCTTTAAAAAGATACGCCGATGCAATCGCCTCCTTGAGCCACCGCGCAATGGAAGCCTTCGAGGCCGCCTGACCTTTGTTGGGACCCCCGAACAATACAAATAGCCTATCGGAACGCCGAAAGGAAGCGATAGCTTTCAAATACCTCTTCAGGGCTCTCCGAAGGTCCAATTTATGCAACTGGTGATCTGCGGGAGTACCTCCGCCGCCTGCAAACACCGGAAGGGACACTACCTGATTCACATGAAAGGGAGAGACCACCTTAGGCAAAAAGGACGGCACCGTCCGCAACACTACCTTGGAGTCACTGAAGACCAGAAAAGGCTCACGACATAACAACGCTTGCAGCTCCGAAATTCTCCTGGCGGAAGCAATAGCCACAAGAAACACCACCTTCAAGGTCAGATCCTTCAAGGACGCCCTCGCCAAAGGCTCAAATGGCGCCTGTACCAAGACCTCCAGAACCAAGCTGTCGACATGGCGGGCGCAACAAGAGCACCGCTCTCAGGAACCTCTTGACATCAGGATGTACACAAATCGCCCGCCCTCATATCTTGCCGCGGTAACAAGACAAAGCCGCCAACTGCACTTTCAGAGAAGCCGCCGCTAAGCCCTTCTCATAGCCATCCTGTAGAAACGCGAGCAGCTGCGGAATGGAAGCCTGCAAGGCTGCAACCTTGTGCCCAACGCACCAAGCCTCAAAACTTCGCCAAATCCGAACATATGTCAAAGAAGTAGACCTCCTCCGAGCTTTCAGCAATGTGGCCACCACCGCTGCCGAATAACCCCTCGCTGTCAGCCTTGCCTGTTCAATAGCCAAGCCGTAAGCGAGAACCGATCCACCTGAGGCATCCACAGAGGCCCTTGCAGCAACAGGCCCCTCCGTACCGGCAGTCTCCAAGGCCTGTCCCCCAGGAGCCTGACCAGATCTGCATACCACGGTCTCCTCGGCCAATCCGGCAAGATTAAAACCACCGGACCCCGATGAAGCTCGATGCGTTGTAGAACCCGGCCTATCAGGACCCACGGGGGGGAACACATAGAGCAGACGGCCTCCCGGCCACGGCTGAACCAAGGCATCCAGACCCTCTGACATTCTTTCTCGCCGTCTGCTGAAGAACCGACTGGCCTTTGCACTTTGAAAGGTCGCCATGAGATCCATGACCGGGGGCCCCATCGCTGAACTATCAGTTCGAACACCTGCGGGTGAAGGGTCCATTCCCCCGGATCTACTCGCACCCGGCTTAGAAAATCTGCCTTGACATTCTCCACTCCTGCCACATGCGCCGCGGACACCGCTAACAGATGCCGCTCTACCCACGCGAACTGGTCGGCCTCGGCTTCTAGAGGTTGACTGCTGGTGCCCCCTTGTCGACTGATATAGGCCACCGCCGTCGCATTGTCGGAGAACACTTGTACTGCCTTCCCGTGCAGACACTCCTCGAACGCCATCAGCGCCAGGAAGACCGCCCGCAATTCCAAGCGGTTGATGGACCACGCCTGCTCTTGAGCGGACCACACCCCTTGAGTGAACCGCCCTTGGACGTGGGCCCCCCAGCCCGAGAGACTGGCATCCGTCGTCAGGGGGACCCAATCCGGCACCTCCAATGGCATCCCGTTGGCCAAGGAAACTGCCCGTAACCACCATAGCAGAGAGAGACGCACCTCCGGTGGACAGTGCAACCTTTGAGAAAGACTGTCGTTCTGATGGGACCACCTCCGGAGCAAGGCCCACTGCAGAGGCCGCATGTGTGCCCTCGCCCAGGGCACTACCTCGATCGTCGCCGCCATCGTGCCTAACAGCTGAAGATAGTCCCAAGCCGTCGGGGACCTGCTGCGGAGAAACTGGCGAATCAGGCGCCGCAACCCTTGCGCATGGCTCAGTGGGAGAAACACTTTTCCAACCGTCGTATCGAACCGGGCCCCAAGATACTCCAGGACCTGAGAAGGCGCCAACTTGCTCTTGGCCCGATTGACTACCCCACCGAGGCTCTCCAAGAACGCCACCACCTTGCCCGTGGCAGCTACGCTTTTCTCCAAGGACTTCGCCCGAATCAACCAATCGTCCAGATAAGGATGCACTAAGACTCCCTGCCTTCGCAAGGCCGCGGCCACCACCACCATCACCTTGGTGAAGACTCGCGGCGCTGTCGCCAAACCGAACAGCAAGGCCTGAAACTGGAAATGCCCCATTGGGACCGCGAACCTCAAAAACTTCTGATGCTCCTGCCGAATGGGAATGTGGAGATACGCCTCGGACAGATCGAGCGACGTAAGGAACTCGCCCCTGCGCACCGCGACAATGACCGACCGCAACATCTCCATCCGAAAATGAGACACCCTCAGACAGCGATTTACGCGCTTGAGATCCAAAATCGGCCGAAAACTGCCTTCCTTTTTCGGGACCACGAAATAAATGGAGTAACGACCGCAGCCGCATTGGTCCGGCGGCACGGGGACGACCGCCTCTAGGGCCAGCAGACGATTCAGGTTCTCTTCGACCGCAATGCATTTTTCCCGCGCCCCGCACGGGGACAGCACAAAAGAGAAAGAGAGGCCGGCCTTTTTTTTTTTTGTTGTTGTATGATTAAACTGAGGGAGCCCCCTCTCACTGTACCCAAATCGTGCTCCCCGAGCAAAAAGCAATCGAAGAAAATGCAAAGCGGGGCCGCCGGGACTGAAGAGCCCCCGAAAAAAACTCTGCCGTTGCCAGGATCAACTTTCCCACGCGCGCGCAATTCCCTCGAAGCACGGCCTACCGCAGGACACACACGCGGCCTGAGATGGCAACCACCAAAATAAACTCAAGGGAGTTCGACGACCCCGGCCCCTTACCTCATCAAAGGCACTTCTTTAGGCTGCTTCCCGCTCCACAGCGCTCAGCCGAAAGCGCGGCTTCAGCGCGTAGAGAAAACAGAGTCTGCCTCGCTCTGTACAGCCTGCCACGTCCCGCCGGAATCAAACCTCGGCAAATGACGTGCAGGCCGTCTCCCGCCGGCTCTGCGGCACTCCGGTTCGGCTCCTCACCCAACTCGGTGGGTTCGGGAGCCAAAGGGCAGCACACCTCCCCCAGCCCCGCAAGGAAAGAAGAGTCCCCGAAAAAAAAAAAAAAAAAACAAGAGATAAAGCGATCGGGAGAGGGGGGGGGGGGGGGAGAGAGGCGAGAAGGAAGCAGAGAAAGAACAGCTGAGCCCTAGCAGCAATAAGCAGCTCAGCACAGTGACTGCCCGAGAAATGATCCTCCCAGCCTAAACTAACTTCCAAAACTCTCCCAACGGTAACTTCTCAACTTAATTGTTCCTCAAAGGGAGCCCTAACCAAGGGCTCACCAGCCCTCCAGCTGCTTTGGAGACTGAGAATACTGATGTCAGGAGGAGGAGCCGAGGTACTTATACCAGACATCAAAAGAAGTGACGTTTCTCAGTCTCCAAAGCTGCTGGATGAGGTTGAAGACCCTATGGTTCAGGACTAGCCTGGAGGGACGCTAAGGAACTGTCTAGTTCGCCTGGTGGGGTTCAGTCTGCCCTGCCTGAAATCTATTACATAATATCAAGCCTTTAGTGTAATTTAAGAAAAGACTAGCTTGCGGAACAGACTTGGACAGATAGACAACCAACCCCTAGGCATAATTACTGAGCATATCTTATCTCACATGTCTGCTAATATACCTACAATCTGCATACCACAGAGGCTAGATATGTTTACTTAGTCATGCTCAACTTTACACACTGAAGAATATGAAAATGTGATGATTCCATTGTTACTACTGTATTAGTGCAGGAAATATAATAAGTTTGTTTAAAAAATTGCATCCTTCCCTGAACATCAACAGAAGTAAAGTATATCTGAAATATTACTGATAACACTCTGATAAGTCTTAAAGAGGAATATTTTCCATAAATATAAAATTACTTGAAGCTCTATATTGTGGAACTAAAAAATGATTGCTAATTTCTATAAAGAAATATGACAAACAATGAATATTTTTGATACAAAGATATTTTGAACAAATGTTCTAAAAATAATACAGAGCTAGACAAAACACCATTATAGCTTTGCACAACAAAATCATAATTGCCTTTTCAACTTTCAGATTTAAAATAAATTCATCTTTAACATATAATGGGATCTGCATTTTCCAGGTCTACTGCTGTCAAGTACAAGCCCAGATCGTGGAATTGACCAACACCAACAGTGCATTTAAAATATTAGCAAACCAATAACTCCATCATGATCCAATTTATTTATCCATTTATAGCTTGCCAATCAACCTAAAGAGACAACCAAGAATCTCCCATACACAAACCCAATCCCATTTTAAACAGGCTAAAGGCTATTTATTCAGCGGCATCTGTTTGATGATAAAATACCTATGTAATAACTAAACTCCATTAAAAAAGGAAGAAATATTAATAAACCCAGACAAATTGATATTTGAACAATCTGGTTAGTATTGCTTCTTTGAGGGTCATTTTAAAAGACATTTACAAAAGTGAAACATGGTTTTATGAGCAGGAAACATCTTTTATAAAACTGCCTAACAGATGCCTCAACTTAAGTTTATCTGACCTGAGTGGAGGCATTCCCAAGGAGCAGGTTTGGAGTAGAATTTATTCTGAACCACATACTTAATAACCCAGGAAATTTGTATATACCAAAAACACATATGTAAATGTGTGAATGCACTTTCTGTGGAATACACTTCAAAGAGAAAGTATACATAGCTGACTAACATTTTAGGTAGTTACATAAAGACATTTATCCACATCCAGCATTCTCAGTGTTTTTTATTTTTCTTAAAACTTATTTCAATTACTACTTTTCATTTTAAATCTGTATTAAAAAGGGTACAGAAAATTTTTACATACTAATTTTCTTTCCTTGAATCCTGCTAGACCAGTCCAGATGAATGGGTTATGTTCCCCAGCCAGCAGGTGGAGGCAGTCTAGAGCAGCTCTCAGTGACGACAACACTAGTATATACTCTGGTGTAGCACTTAAAGATGCCAGTATAGCACTTCCCAAGCACAGCACAAGACCGGAAAAACAAACTCAGAAAAAGTATCAGTCAGTGATAACTTTGTACAATGTTTTTGGCTCTCTTACCATATTTAACTCTGCATCAGGCACTGATACTTATAACACAGTTAAAGGTAGCAGAGTTCCCAAACCTGTAGGAGTAATCTTGCCAGGGCAGATGTTGGACTAGTCTAGAAAGATTCAAGGAAAGGAAATTAGTAGGTATGTAAAATTTCTCCTTCCTTATCATCCTGCTTGACCATTCCAGATGAATGGGATGTATTCAAGCAGACAGGACCCATGGTGGGAGGGAAGACGGCAAGTCAGACAGTACTGCTCCAGCACCCACATGCAACCTGCCGTGCTTCACAAAGGTGCTCAGGGATGGCCACATACACCTTATAGATGTCTTTTGGTGACACCAAAGTGGTCTCAGCCTATGACAAGGCTTGTGTCCTAGTGACGTGAACTCTGACTCCCTCCGGTGTGCTTTTTTCACACAAGAGGTAGGTTGAATTAATGGCCTCCTTAAGCCAGCAGGCAAGTAAGCCCTTGGCAGCCACCCACCCTTTCCCTCAGACCACTGAAGAGATGATCTCACTGTCAGAAGGAATTAGTCTCCAGATACTGTTCTTTACTAATGCTCTCCTGAGCTCTACCAGATGTAGTGAGGATTCTGATCAAAAGTGGTCCTCCATGAAGGAGGGCAGAAACACAAATTAAAAAGAAAAGGAAACAGCACTTTAGGGAGAAAGGATGATATGGCCTTCAGTGATCCAGATGCTAATGAGATGACTAGAAAGGGCTCCCTACTGGAGAAGGCCTGCTACTCAGATACCCACTTGGCAGAAGCAATAGCCACCAGAATGCCAACTTCAGGGTCAAAATCTTGAAAAAGGCCTTCTGAAGGGGCTCAAAAGGGGGACCCTTTCAGCATCATCAACACCAAAAAAAGGCTCCATTGCAGCACTACCGGCCATATGGGTGGGCAGATCTGCTTCATCCCCATGAGAAAGCACTTGCAGCTCTCCAGAGTGAGAGAGACACTGCCAACGCGGATATCAAAGCAGGCGCCCAGATACTCAAAGTCCTGAGAGGGAGCTAAACTGCTTTTGGGGCAGCTGATCACTCAACCCAGCTTTTTCAGCCACTAAATCACCTGGGACGTGTCCACTATGTACTTCACCCTGCAGTCAGACCGAATTAACCAGTCATCCAGGTACAGGTTAACCTAGATCCCTGCTGGAACAAGAAGGCTGCAACTGCACCCTGACCTTCGAGAAAGTGTGAGAGGCCATGGCAAAGCCAAAGGGCAGGGAACTTGAAGTGGCAGCCTAGGATGCATAAATAGAGAAACTGCTGATGATTTTACCTGATAGGGGATATGCCTTGAAAAGGTCCAAGGTGGTTACAAACTCCCCTTGCTGGCCTGACATGCAGTCTCCATGCAGAAAAAAAATACATTGATCTTGGCGCTGACCCTTGTCTAATCCAGAAAGGGATGGAATGAAACGCCTTTCTTCAGTAACGAAGTAAATGGAATACTGCCCTTGGCTTTGTTCTGCCAAGTGCACAGGAACAGTAGCCTGCAGGAGATGAAGAGTTTCCTCAATCGCAACACTCTTGGCTAGGGAGCCACAAGGAGACTCCAGAAAGGCATCTCATAAAGGCTCCACAAATGTGAGTGTGTACCCCTTTTTCAGGACTTTGATGTGTGACAATGTAGATCCATTCTGAGAAACATAGCCGAGATACCCCAGATCACCTGTCCCTCAATAAGAGCCCATCAGATTTCACCAAGGGGGCTAACCAGCTCCCGAGGAGGCTCCTGCTAAGCCTGTGAATGCTGGGATCCACAAAAGAAATTACCCTTTTTTGGGTTTAAACCCAAAGGAGGAATAGGCTGTGCCTGAGCTTTTTCTGGACCTGAAACACCCCCATACTCCCTGCTGAGCCCTATGAGGAACCCTTGGAACCTCTGGACCTATCTTCTGGGAGTCTCCAGGGGTGAGTTTCTCTAAGATCTTTCACCAGCTTTTCTACCCTGCTCAGCTGAAGTTTGTACATGGCATCAGCAGACTAATTCCAGAGTCAGAGTCACCTTGGGGCCATCACCGCTGCTGCCATGGCCTTAGAGAAGATCCTAATCAAGTCATACAGGGCATCCTCCACAAACGACGCTCCAGAATCTTATCTTGCAAACTCTGGGCTGTAGGGCAATTACTGGATCCAAAGCACCATGACTTCACAAAGCGCCTCCTGAGTGCCCAAGGCCAAAGCCACAAAGCTTTCTTGAGTGGGGTTTTCACCTTCTTCTTGTGAGTCTCCTTCAGCACAGTGCATCTTCCACTGGAATCGTTGAGTGCTTTATCAATGCCGTGATGAGGGAAACCACCCAAGGTACCCCAAAAACCTGTTCCAGGACAGAGGATACAACCAAGTCAAAACCTTAGGGTCCCTTAGCTCCAGTTCCTGTGTCTGGCACTGCGAGGCTACGAGCTTTCGCAAGGGCTTTGCAAAAATGAAAAAAAAGGCAGAGGGCTGCTGCTGCATCTCTTCCAGAATAGGATCACAAGACAAACCAAGAAACATAGCAACATGACAGCAGGAAAAGACTACATGGCCTATCTAGTCTGCCCATCCATATCAACTACAATAGTTTCCTGTTTTCCTTTAGAGATCTTCTGTGTTTGTCCCATGTTTTTTTGAATTCATGATACTGTTCTCGTCTCTACTACCTCTACAGGGAGACACTTCCACCCATCTACTGCTCCTTCCATAAAGAACTATTTCCACGTATTACTCCTGAGTCTATCTATCCCCTTTCACCCTCATAGCAGAGCATGCTTTCAATCAAAAGAGGTTCTCCTATGGTGCATTTATGCCATGGAGATATTTAAATATCTCTAACTAACCTTTCCTCTAACGTATACTTATTAAGATCTTTAAGTCTCTCCTCATATACTTTATAACAAAGACCACTAACCATTTTAGTAGCCACCCTCTGCACAGACTCCATCCTGTTTATATCCTTTGGAAGGTGTAGTCTTCAGAATTGCACACAATACTTCAAATGAGGTCACACCTGAGCCTATACAGCAGTACTATCACCTCCTTTTTTCTGCTGACCACTCCTCTCCCTATGCACCCAAGCATCTGTCTGGCTTTTTTACTTGCCTTTTCTACCTGTTTAGCCACTTTAGATCATCAGAAACACACACAGGCCCCGCTCTTCTTTCATGGACAGAAGTACTTCGCCCCTTATAGTGTACCGCTCCTTTGGAGTTTTGCAGCCCAAATGCATTTTTCAGCATTAAATCTCAGCTGCCAAATTCTAGAACATTATTCAACATTATTTTCTCAGTACACCTCATATGTATATAGTGTACCCTTTTTCCAAGTTGCATTTCCTGTTTAATGTAATGACCAGACATATTTAAGTTGTCGGATGTTTCTGTTCCATGTGAACCGCGCTGATTGCAAATAGTGCGGTATATAAGAAATATAAATAAATAAATAAATAAATAAGCTTAACTAGATCCCGCTTCATGTTATCTATTCCTTCCTGGGTCTCTATACTATTGCATATTTTGGTATCATCCGCAAAGAGGCAAACCTTACCCAACAGCGCTTCACTAGCAAAGGTGTTAAAAAGAATCAGACCAAGGACAGATCCCTGTGGCACACCACTGGTAACCTTCTCCTCCTCTTCAGAATGAGCTTTATTTACCTGTACCCTCTGTTGCCTCCCACTCAACCAATTTTTAAACCAATCACCTCTAGGATCCATCTTTAGGGTGCTCAGTCTGTTTATAAGTCGTCTGTGTGGAATGATGTCAAAGGCTTTACTGAAATCTAAATACCCCACATCGAGGGCTCTCCCTTGGTCCAACTCCCTGATCACCTAGTCAAAGAGATCAATGAGAATTGTCCGACAAGACCTGCCTCTGGTAAACCCATGCTTTCTCAGATCCTGCAGTGCACTGGACTCAGAAATTTCACTATTCTCTCTTTTAGCAGCATTTCCAATAATTTACTCACCACAGAGATTAGACTAACCGGCCTGTAATTTTCAATCTCATCCTTCCGCTTTTGTGTAAAGGGACCACATGTGCCTTTCTCCAGTCCTCTGAGACCACGCCAGACTCCAAAGAAGCATTGAAAGGGTCAATCAATGGAGCTGCTAGAATGTCCCCCCAAGTTCCTTTAGTATTCTCGGATGTATCCCATCCGGTCCCATCATTTTGTCTACTTCTAGTTTCATTAGTGCCTCACAAACAGTCTTCTGAAAAATGTTCAAGATCACCATAACTTCTGTTCTTATTTGTGGGTATTTTCCAAGGTCCTGGTTCCTGGCCCTTCATCTGTGAACACAGAACAAAAATACTGATTAAACAATTCTGTTTTATCCTCATCAGCTTCAACATATTCCTCCCCTTCAGCCTTGAGTCTGACAATACTACTTTTGCCCTTCCCTCTCTCACTAGCATAACTGAAAAAAGTCTTATCTCCCCATTTTATTAGATGGGCTATTTCTTCTTCTTTTTGCATCTCTGGTTTCCAGATTCTTTTGCTAGCTTCACTAAATTATTCCAAATATATATGCTTGTCTTCCTCTCTCTGTGATCTCTTGTATTTTATCAAGGCCACCCTCTTTTTCTTCACCTTTTCAGCTACTTCTATTGAGAACCATAGTGGCCTCCTTTTCCATTTATCTATCTTTCTAACAAAACGGTTTGTTGCCATCAAAATATCTTTCAGTTTTGCTATTGCTTTTCTACATTCCCCAGCTGTTCCCATGCCACTAATGACGCCTTGAGGTATTGACCCATCTTGGCAAAGTTAGTTTTCCTAAAGTCGAAGGCCCTCGCTTTTGAATGGATTTTATCAGCCCTAGTCCTAATACGGAATCGCACAATCTGGTGATCACTGAATAGAAAGCACAGTTACTTACCTGTAACAGGTGATCTCTGGGAACAACAGGAATAAGTCTTCACATATGGGTATCGTCGGTACCGACGGAGCCTGCGCAGGAACACTCCACAGCGTCCAGTAAGAAAGCTTTTGGGAGCATCCCACAGCGCCTGCGCGCTGCCTTCCCGCCTTTCCCAACCGCCTCTCTCCAGATCGAGTTTTAAAGCTGAGACAAAGAGAGAGAGAGGAAAGGAAAGATAGAGAGAGAGATACAACTCCTAGGGGAGATGGGTGGGTTGTGAAGACTTATTCCTGCTGTTCCCAGAGATCACCTGTTACAGGTAAGTAACTGTGCTATCTCCAGGAACAAGCAAGAATGAGTCTTCACATATGGGGACTCCCTAGCTGCAGATGCCAGGGAAAGACCCCATGGTTGTGTGCACTTGCAGAGGGCTCCACTTCCCCCCATGGATCTCTGGCATCTGACCAGGATAGGTGGGTAGGAGTTGATTAGGAATGGAATAGGTGTTTGAGGACAGCCTGACCAAATGAGGCATCCCGGCGGGAGTCCTTGTCCAAACAGTAATGGGCTGTGAAGGCATGAACCGAGGCCCAGGTGGCCGCTCGACAGATTTGGTCGATGAACACAGTTTAGATAAGCCATTGAGGCTGCCATGGCTCTCACATTGTGAGCTGTGACATGGCCCTCCAGAGAAATGTTCCTACTCTGGTAGGCGAAAGAAATACACTGAGCAATCCAGTTGGACAGTGTTCTCTTAGAGACTGGAAGTCCTAAATGAGAAGGATCAAAAGCAACAAAGAGTTGAGAAGACTTTCTATGTTGCTGTGTTCTTTGTAAGTAGAAAGCGAGAGCTCTCTTACAATCCAAGGTATGAAGATTCCTCTCTGCATTTGATGCATGAGGTCCTGGAAAAAAGACAGGTAAACATACCTCCTGGTTCAGATGAAAAGGCGAGACCACTTTAGGCATAAAGTGTGGATTGGTCCTGAGGACTACCTTATCATGATGGAACCTTGTATAAGGTGGATTAGCCACCAAAGCTTGCAACTCACTGATGCGGCGTGCTGAGGTGACTGCAATGAGAAAAACAACTTTCCAAGAGAGAAATTTCAAGGAGGTTGTGGCTAAAGGTTCAAAGGGTGGCTTCATAAGCTGGCCAAGAACCAGGTTTAAGTCCCATGCCACTGGAGGTGGTCTAATGGGAGGTTTAGTTAAAAGAAGGCCTCTCATGAATCTTGCTATAAGAGGGTGAGAGGAAATAGGTTGTCCATTGAGAGGCTTGAGGGACGCTGCAACAGCACTCAAATGGACTCTTACTGAATTCGTTTTCAGGCCTGCATGGGATAGATGCAGGAGATACTCTAGTAGAGAAATCAGAGGTATTGCAAGAGGGTTTAGACCCTTCTCTGAACACCAAATGGTAAATCTTTTCCATTTGAAAGCATAGGAACGCCTAGTAGAAGGCTTTCTAGAGGCATGAACAACATCTCTGACTTGCTGAGAGAGATGAAAATCTTGAAGGTCTAGGCCCTCAGCAACCAAGCCCTGAGATGGAGCGACCTGGGGTTTGGGTGCCACAATGTTCCCCCTTCCTGGGACAGAAGGTCTGGTGCAGAGCCCGTCCAGGGAAGGAGCTTGAGAGAGATGCAGAAGTAGAGGGTACCACACTTGGCGTGGCCAATGTGGAGCTATGAGGATCATGGTCTCTCGATCTCTCTGAAACTTGAATAGTGTTTTGGGAATTAGGGGAATTGGTGGAAAGGCATAAAGGAAGTCTTGACCCCAGTGAAGGAGGAAAGCATCCTTGGCCTGAACTCCGAGACACGGAATTCTGGAACAGAACCGGGGAAGTTTGGCATTCCACGGACTTGCAAAGGGGTCTATGTCCGGGGTTCCCCAAATTCGAAAAATCCTGGCTACCTGGTCCAATGTGGAGGGACCACTCGTGTGGGAGCAGAACTCGACTGAGTCTGTCCGCCCAAGAGTTTTGAATGCCTGGAAGATATACTGCCAGAAGATGGATGTGATGCTCTCTGGCGAAGGCCCACAGTCGCAAAGCTTCGTTGCAAAGCGACAGAGAGCCAGTCCCACCCTGCTTGTTTACATAGAACATGGCTACTTGGTTGTCTGTATGGATGAGGACTGTCCTGTAGCTGAGCAGGGAATGGAATACTATGAGAGCTAAGAATATTGCTCTGAGTTCCAAGAGATTGATATGCAGAGAAGTCTCCTGTGGAGACCAGATGCCCTGGGTGGAGAGATCCTGCAGATGAGCTCCCCAACCCAGTGGAGAAGCATCTGTTGTCAGAGTTGCTTGGGGTAGCGACTGCTGAAAAGAGAATTCCAGCAACAGATTTGGAGGGGACTTCCACCACTGGAGAGACCAAAATAGGCGACTGGAGTTTGCTATGTTGTCTGACAGGCAACCTGATGCCTGAGTCCATTGGGTGGACAAAGTCCATTGAGCTGCCCTCATGTGGAAGGCGAGCATATGGAACCACATGCACGGCGGATGCCATCTAGCCTAATAATTGTAACATCTCTCGAGCAGTTAAATGGGACTTTAACTGTATCTGGGAGGCTAACTGCAACAAGCATAGGCAACGGGCCTGAGGAAGATAGGCCCTTGCAGTTGTGGTATCCAGCAAGGCCCCTATAAACTCCAGGGACTGAGTAGGGGTTAGATGGGATTTTGGGATGTTTATTACCAGTCCCAAATACTGAAGGATACGCATTGTGCAGGTTAGACAAATCTGGGCCTCTGACTAGGATGGGGCTCGAATGAGCCAGTCGTCCAGATATGGGAAAACGAATATTCATGCATTTTGTGAACACCCTTGGTGCAGAGGCCAGACCGAAAGGAAGAACCCTGTATTGGTAGTGCTTTCCTTGAAAAAGGAACCGAAGGAACCTTCTGTGTGTTGGATGGATGAGGACATGGGTGTACGCATCCTTGAGATCTAGAGAACAAAGCCAAACCTGAATCTGAAGGTATGGCAGCAGAGTACCGAGAGAAATCTTGAATTTCTCTTTGAATAGAAACTTGTTCAATTCTCTGAGATCTAAAATGGGTCTGTAGCACCCTGTTTTCTTTGGAATAAGAAAATAAGGGGAGTAGAACCCTGAGCCCTGTTGAAGAAGGGGTACTTCTTCTATTGCCCCTTGGGCAAGAAGGGTAGCAATCTCCTGACCCAGAAGGTCGATGAGAGATGTTGGAGAATTGAACTTTCACCATGGTGTGGGGAGGAAGGCTTAAGAAATGAAGCTTGTACCCTTCCTTTATAATGGAGAGGGTCCATTGCTCTGCTGTGATTTGCTCCCATCTGGAATGGTGAGGGGCTCTGGTTCTTCCAGAGCCAGAAAGGCTAAGTTCTCTAGTTGCAAGTCAAAGGCCTTGAGGAGGCTGAGGCTGCTGGGCCGTGGGAGGCCTGGCAGCCTTTGACTTGGCCTGTTTAGGTGGTTGCTGACGCTTTGCAGCAAAACGACCTGCAGAAGATGCCTGCTGATCATAAGCAGGATAGTATCTTCCCTTTTTAGAAAAAGGTGTCTTTTTGAACAATCTTTTCTTAGCAGGAGCAGAGGTAGACTTTGAAAGTCGATCCAAAGCAGAGTTCTCAGCATCCATCTGAGTGGCCTTTGCTTTCCTATCCCTGCCAAAAAGGTTTTCACCTGAACAAGGAAGATTTCCCAATTCATCTTGGACCCAGTGTTCCAAATCAGATGCTTGTAACCAAGCAATTCTGCGTGCACCTATGGCAATAGCCGAGGCTCTACTTACACACTCAAAAGAGTCAAAGGCTGCACGGTTGGAAAATTTGGAAACATCTTGGGCATGTTTAAGCCAAGTGAGAAATTCCTGCCTTTTATCTTCTGAAATAAAAAGGGCTAAAGTCTGCAGATGATCTGACTTCTTTTAGAAACATCCCCATATAGAGACTATAGGAGTTGATTCTGGCAGCAAGCATATTAGCTTGGAAAACCCTTCTGCCAAAAGCATCAAGGGTTCTGCATTCACGTCCTGGAGTATTAGATGAGTGTCTCTTTGCACTCTTTATTTTCCTCATGGCAGACTCTACCACAATAGAGTGGTGAGGAAGCTGAGACTTATGAAAGCCAGGACAAGGAGGGACACGGTACATGGTGTCTAACCTATGAGAATGAGGAGTCTCCCACATCAACATCAGATCATAAAGAATCTCATGAATAGGTATGGTGGCTGCATCTTTAGGAGCCTTAGGGTATTGCAAAATATCTAATTGCTTGGCTCTAGGCTCTGACTCAGGGGCCACTGTAATGGAGAGGCCCCCAGCCACTTCCCTAATGAAGTCTTGAAAAGACAAGTCTTCTGGAGGAGACATTCTTCATTTTGGAGAAGAGGGCTCCTGAGGAAGAAGTACCGGTGCCTCGACAGAAGCCTCCGACTCAGAGTCTTCGGAGGAATCGAAGTATCGCCTGTCTGGATGCTCCTGTAAAGCCCGATACGCGTACCGAGTGGGATCGACATCGGGAGTAAGCGGTACCGGTTCGGTACCGATGGGCATCATAGGACAGGGTACCGTTGCAGTCGACACCGAAGCCGATGTCGATGCAATCGGTACCGGCACCGGAAATGATGCCGGTGCCGGAGTCGGTACCGGCAACGGAGATTGTTGCGGTACCGAAGGTGTCGAAGCCTGCATAAACGCCGTTAGGGTGCGCTGCATGGACAGAATCTTCTGATGCATCGATGCCACCAGAGTCTGGATGTCGGTACCGGTGGAGGCCACCGGTACCCCAGAACACGGCAACAGGTGATCAGTCGAGGCCGAGCCATCGATGTCAACCTGTGACCCAATAGATAATGCTTTGGAAGCCGGAACTTCCCGCCGGGGTAATTTTGCCGGTGCAGATTCCTCGAGGACAACCCGGAGGCATCTCGATGCTTGGAGGGAGATTTGCCCTTCGAGGACCGGCTAGATTTATGTTTGGTTACCTGAGATCCATGGGAGGAAGAAGCAGCCCTGGAAGACGTCGATGCCACCGAGGCTGCATCAGAGGGAAACAGGGTACTGAGCTTGGCTGCTCGGTTCTGCCAACCTCTTTTAGACATCATGGTACAGGACACACAATCCGTGATGGAATGGTCAGGACCCAAACATTTTAGACACCAATCATGGGTGTCGGTGACAGAAATAGTACCGCCACACTTCGTGCACTTTTTAAGCCCGGAAGCAGGCTTCTCCATGAGGAGAAAAACGTTCAGGCCTAAGGCCCAAACCGCAAATGCACAGTTGAAGAAAGAAAAGTTGTTGTTTTTTTTTTTGTATAAGAAAGAAAAGAAAAGACCGGCGGTACTGGTCTGATGTCGAAGAAGGCAGACGCGACACAGAAAAATAAAGAAAAAAATAAAGAATTCTTCTTCGGTGACAAGAACACGACCTGCTGGCTCCGTGGAAAAGAACTGGAGAGAGGCGGTTGGGAAAGGCGGGAAGGTAGCGTGCAGGCGCTGTGGGATGCTCCCAAAAGCTTTCTTACTGGATGCTGGGGAGCGTTCCCGCGCAGGCTCCGTCGGTACCGACGATACCCATATGTGAAGATTCATTCCTGCTTGTTCCTGGAGATACATAGAAACATGACGGCAGAAAAAGACCACATGGCCTATATAGTCTGCCCTTCCAAATCAACCACTACAACAGTCCCATAGAAACACAGAAGCATGACAAAAACTGTGTGGAGAATGTGGGCATCGATCCCACTGCCTCTCGTATGCTAAGAGAGCGCTCTACCATTTGAGCTAATTCCCCTCTTTGTAGTTGCATTGCGAGATGATCTCTCACTATGACATCAAAAACACTTTCCTCTTGGTAAACACTAAGTCAAGTATGGACCCTTCACGTGTGGGTTCTGTTACCAGTTGCCGGAAGAGTTCTCCCTGTAGAGAATCTAGGATCTCCTTATTTCTAGACAACAGCACAGCAGGGATGTGCCAATCAACATCCGGCATATTGAAATAACCTATCAATAGCACTTCTCCTTTCATGGCAATAGCACGTATGTCTTCTATTAAATCTGGGTCCATTTCTTCTTTCTGTAAGGGAGGGGATCTGCATATAACTCCAATGCAAATGGATTTCTCTTTCCCTCTTTCTAGTTTAACTCTCAGTGCCTCCTTGCTCCCTTTTAAGCCCTGCAATTCTATAATTCTGTACTGGAAAGGGGACCGCAATGTGCAAGACCACCATTGCATCCCAAATAAGGGTAGCCAGGTCTTCCCTATTAAAAAGGCAAATCAATGACAGATTTTCACCTTCCACTACAGAATGCTCCCTCTTCTCCACCAACCCAGCCACTGGAGACAGAGAAAGCATAGTTACTCACCTGTAACAGGTGATCTCCGGGAACAGCAGGAATTTAGTCTTCACATATGGGTATCGTCGGTACCGATGGAGCCTGCGCGGGAACGCTCCCCAGCGTCCAATAGGAAAGCTTTTGGGAGCATCCCACAGCGCCTGCGTGCTGCCTTCCCGCCTTTCCACAACTGTCCCTCTCCAGTTGAGTTTAAAGCTGAGACAAACAGAGAGGGAAAGAGAAAAATAGAGAGATACAACTCCTAGGGGAGGTGGGTGGGTTGTGAAGACTAAATTCCTGCTTTTCCCGGACATCACCTGTTACAGGTGAGTAACAAGCAGGAACAAGCAGGAATGTAGTCTTCACATATGGGGACTCCCTGGCTCCTGATGTCAGGGAGAAAGCCCCAGAAGTTGTGTGCCCTTGTGAAAGGGCTCCACTTCCCCCCCATGGATCTCTGCCATCCTACCAGGGATGGTGGGTAGGAGTTGATTAAGTATGGAACAGCTGTTGAAGAACAGCCTGACCAAACAAGGCATCCCGGCGGGCGTCCTTCTCTAAGCAGTAATGGGCTGCGAAGGTATGAACCGAAGCCCAAGTAGATGCTCGACAGATGTCGTCGATAGACACAGAATGAAGATGAGCCATAGAAGCTGCCATGGCTCTCACATTGTGAGCTGTGACATGGCCTTCAAGAGGAAGGTTTTTACTCTCATAGGCAAAAGATACACACTGTGCAATCCAGCTGGACAGTGTTCTTTTGGAGACTGGAAGTCCTAAATGACTAGGATCAAAAGCAACAAAGAGTTGAGAGGACTTTCTATGTTGCTGTGTCCTTTGCAAGTAAAAGGCCAAAGCCCTTTTGCAGTCCAACGCGAGGCCTTGGGAAGAATACAGGAAGGTAAACCACTTGGTTTAAATGAAAAGGTGACACCACCTTTGGCATAAAGTGTGGATGAGTCCTAAGGACTACCTTAACATGATGGAACCTTGTATAAGGAGGATCAGCCACCAACACTTGCAATTCACTGATGCAACGTGCTGATGTGATTTCAATAAGAAAGATGACCTTCCAGGAAAGGAATTTCAAAGAGGTAGTGGCTAATGGTTCAAAAGGCGGTTTCATGAGCTGCCCAAGAACCAGATTTAAGTGCCAAGCCACCAGTAGTGGCTTAATTGGAAGCTTAGTTAAAAGAAGGCCTCTCATAAATCTCGCTATGAGAGGATGAGAGGAAATAGGTTGTCCATTTAGAGGCTTGAAAGAAGCTGCAATAGCAATAGCACTCAAATGAACTCTCATTGAATTGGTCTTAAGCCCTGCATTAGATAAATGAAGGAGATACTCCAGTAATGATTTCCAGAGGTATCGCAAGAGGGTTAAGACCCTTCTGCGAGCACAATATGGTAAACCTTTTCCACTTAAATGCATAAGAGCGTCTTGTAGAAGGCTTTCTGGAAGCATAAAGGATATCCTTTACCTGCTGGGAAAGGTTAAGACCATGGAGTTCTAGGCTTTCAGCAACCAGGCCCTGAGATGCAAAGACTGGGGATTGGGATGCCACAGCATCCCCATCCTCTTGATAAAGGAGATTTGGGGCAGATCCTAACTCCAGAGGCGGAGCTTGAGAGAGATGTAGGAGCAGAGGGTACCACATTTGCCATGGCCAACATGGAACTATGAGAATCATATGACCTCTGTCTCTCTGAAGCTTGAACAGGGTTTTGGGAATTAGGGGAATGGGTGGAAAGGCATACAGGAAGTCCTGACCCCAATGGAGGAGGAAAGCATCCCTGGCCTGACAACCCTGAGCCGAAATTCTGGAACAGAACTGGGGAAGTTTGGCATTCAGCGGACTTGCAAAAAGGTCTATGTCAGGGATTCCCCAAATTTGAAAAATTTTTGCCGCCTGGTCTGCATGGAGAGACCATTCGTGAGGAAGCAGAACTCGACTGAGTCTGTCTGCCCAAGAGTTTTTGAATGTCTGGAAGATACACCTCAAGGAGATGAATCTGATGCTCTCTGGCAAGGGTCCATAGTCGCAAAGCTTCGTTGCAGAGTGACAGAGAGCCTGTTCCGCCCTGCTTGTTCACAAAGAACATAGCTACTTGATTGACTGTTTGAATTAGGACTGTATGGTAGCTGAGCTGGGTGTGGAATACTCGAAGAGCAAGGAAAATTGCTCTGAGTTCTAGGAGATTGATGTGTAGATAGGACTCCTGTGGAGTCCAGGTACCCTGGGTAGAGAGGCCTTACAGGTGGGCTCCCCAACCCACCTGTGAAGCATCTGTTGTTAGAGTGGTCTGGGGTGGGGGTTGCTGAAAAGGAGACCCCACCAAAAGGTTTTGGGGTGATTGCCACCATTGGAGGAACAAAATAAGGCAATCTGAGTTTGCTATTTTGTCTGACAGGCAATCTGACGCCTGAGTCCACTGAGTGGATAAAGTCCACTAGGCTGCCCTCTTTTGGAGGCGAGCATAAGGAACCACATGCACGGTGGATGCCATGTGGCCTAGCAACTGTAACATTTCCCGAGCAGTGAGGTGAGGTTTTAGCACTGCTTGGGAAGCTAACTGCACAATGCGAAGGCAGCGGGGCTGTGGAAGGTAAGCCCTTGTCTGTCTGGTATCCAGCAGAGCTCCTATAAACTCTAGGGACTGTGGGAGCAAGGTTGGATTTTGGGAAGTTTATGACAAGTCCCAAATACTGAAGGATGCGCATTGTGCGAGAGAGGGCAACCCTGGCCTCTGGCTCTGAAGGGGCTCGAATGAGCCAGTCGTCTAAGTAAGGGAAGACGAATATTCCCAGGGTGCGGAGAAATGCTGCCACCACAGCCATGCATTTTGTGGATACCCTTGGTGCAGACGCCAGGCCAAAGCGAAGAACCCTGTATTGGTAGTGCTTCCCTTGAAACAGAAAGCGAAGGAACTTTCGGTGAGTTGGATGGATGAGAACATGAGTGTACGCATCCTTGAGATCTAGAGAACAAAGCCAATCCTGACTCTGAAGGTATGGCAGCAGAGTTCCTGGAGAAATCATTTTGAACTTCTCTTTGAACAGAAATTTGTTCAATTCTCTGAAGTCTAAAATGGGTATGTGTCCTCCTGTTTTCTTTGGAATAAGGAAATAGGGGGAGTAAAACCCTGTACCCCGTTGGGGAATGGGTACCTCTTCTATTGCCCCTTGGGCAAGGAACACATTGACCTCTTGACCTAACTGGTCGTTGAGAGAGGTCTGAGAATTGAACTGTCTTACCATTGTAGGAGGGGGCATGCTGAGGAAATGAAGCTTGTACCCCTCTCTTACAATAGACAGTGTCCAATTTTCTGCTGTTATCTGACCCCATCTGGGGGCAAAATGACATAACCTTCCTGGGATGGTGGAGGGTTCTGGGCCATTCAGGGCCAAGAAGGCAAAGTTCTCTAGATAGGAGTCAAAGCCCCTGTGGAGGCTGAGTCTGCTGAGCCGGTTGAGGCTTAGCTGCTTTTGTCTTTCTTTGCCTAGGTTGTTGCTGCTGTCCCTTTTGGGCAGACTGACCTAAACGATGCCCCTGCTGGGTATAGGAGGGATAAAACTTTTTCTTCTTACTGAAGAATGGTTTCTTATAGGATTTTCTCCTTGTAGGATCAGCTGTAGATTTAGACAATCTATCCAAAGTGATATTGTCAGCATCTATCTCATTAGCTTTTTCCTGCCAATTCTTGCCAAAGAGATTCTCTCCTGTGCAAGAAATATTCCCTACTTTATCCTGTACCCAAATTTCCAAGTCAGATGCCTGGAGCCAGGTAATCCTATGTGCACCTATGGCAATGGCAGAGGTTCTGCTTATGCACTCAAAGGTTGCACGATTCACAAACTTGGAAATATCCTGGGCATGTTTGACAAGGGTGAGGTAATCTTGTCTCTTATCATCAGGAAGGAGAGGGCTCATAAGCTCTAAATCTCCTGTGACCTCCTTAAGAAACATTCCCATATATAAGATATAGGAACTGATCCTAGCAGAAAGCATGGAAGCTTGGAAGGTTCGACGTCCAAAGGCGTCAAGAGTCCTACACTCACGTCCTGGAGGATTAGATGCATGCCTTTTTGCACTCTTTATCCTTCTCATAGCAGATTCCACCACCATGGAATGGTGTGGTAATTGAGTCTTCTGAAACCCAGTACAAGGAGGAACTCGATACATGGTGTCGAGTCTTCGACAGTGAGGAGATGTGGTTAGAGGCGTTTCCCACATCCTTAACATGAGATCATGCAAGATCTCATGAATAGGTAAGGTAGCTGCCTCCTTGGGAGCTTTAGGGTATTGCAGGATTTCTAATTCCTTTGCCCTAGGCTCTTTTTCAGGAGCCACTGTGATGGAAAGACCTCGGGCCACATCTCGGATAAAATCCTGAAAGGACACATACTCTGGTGGCGACATCCTACGCTGAGGAGAAAAGGAACCCTCGGGAAGAAGTACTCTGGTATCGGCAGAGCTTTCAGAGTCTTCAGATTCATCCGAGGATTCGAAGTATCTCCGATCTGGGAGATCGTGCAAAGCAAGGTACCAGTACCGATTGAAGTCGGCATCGGAGTGGTCCGGTACCGACTTGTCGATGCCGGATAGACACGCATGACTTGGTCCCGATAAAATACCTGCCAATGTGCTGGCACCGGAGTCAGTGCCGGCACCGGTTGAATTGTCTGAAGCGGTTTCAGGGGCATCGAGGCCGTGAGAAGAGCCACCAGACTGCATTCAATAGCCAAGAATCTCTGGTCTATCGACGCTGCCGATGCTTGGGTATCGGTACCGGATGAAGCGGCCGGTACCCCAGAGCATGGCACCAGTAGTTCTGCCGAGGTTGAAGCCTCGAGAACATCCTGGAGCCCCGTTAGTGCTTTGGAAGTTGAAGCTTTCCGCCAGGGCAATTTTGCCGGTGAAAGTCCCTCAAGGGCAACGCCAGAGGCATCTCAATGTTTAGAAGGAGATCTACCCTTTGAGGACCGGCTAGATTTATGTTTAGTTATCTGAGATCCATGGGAGGAAGACTAAGCCCTGGAAGACATTGATGCCACGGAGGCTGCATCGGAGGGAAAAAGGGTGCTAAGTTTAGCAGCTCGGTTTTGCCGTCCCCTTTTCGACATCATCCTACAGGCAACACACTCTGAAATAGAGTGGTCAGGACCTAAACATTTGAGGCACCACTCATGGGAGTCAGTGACGGAGATGGTACCGCCACACTTAGAACACTTTTTAAAACCCGAAGCGGGGAGATCACGTGTGCACATGAGCGGGTGAGGAGCTTCCTTGTCGCGCTCCCAGGCCGCCTGTAGAAATCTTGCAATTTAACGGGCATCACCGGTCCAATACTGCCTTAGGAGGCATTGCCACCACTGCTGTATTTCTCCTATTGTGTCCGGGTGGCTTGGTGAGCGTTTTGGGCCAATGAGAGCGGCAAACAAACGAGATAAAACCGCGGGGGTCAAAGACTCAAAAATGGCGGTGGCGAACCGAGCGGGCCCGCCGGACTCCCCAGGGAAAGATAGTGTGGACTCAGGCCCCGATGAGACGGCTCAGGAAGTTGTGAAAATGCTGGAACCTAAGTTTGACTCAGTAATGCGTAAACTGGACGAGATGGGTGAGAAATTTGGAGATTTTGCCAAGAGAATGGATGAGATGGAGCAGCGGGTGACGGTGCTCGAGGAGAGAGAGCTGGCGCTGGAGGGTACAGCGGCGAAGCAGCAGAAGCAACTGGATGACCTTATCATGAAGGTGGATGATCTCGAAAACCGATCGAGAAGGAACAATTTAAGGTTGGTTGGGGTGCCCGAAACCTGGACGGGGAACCAGCTGTTCACCTTGTTCGCGGAGTGGTTGCCGCAGGAACTAGGCCTTGCAGAGCTCCGGGGCACAATCCACGTGGAGCGCGCCCATCGTCTGGGCCCAGTGCGTGAGGATCAAGGCCGACCCAGACCGGTATTGGCACGTCTTCTAAATTTCCAGCACAAAACATTGTTGTTGCAAGCATACAGGAAGAAAAGAGACCTAAGACTTGATAATGCAAGGATCTTGCTGTTCCCGGACTAC
This sequence comes from Ichthyophis bannanicus, assembly GCA_033557465.1. Taxonomy (NCBI): domain Eukaryota; kingdom Metazoa; phylum Chordata; class Amphibia; order Gymnophiona; family Ichthyophiidae; genus Ichthyophis; species Ichthyophis bannanicus. Next base: position 235,520,404 of record CM066042.1, read on the forward strand.
TCAGCCTCCTTGGCAGCGCGTCGCAAGGAATTCGTGCCTCTATGCAGTGAGTTGGTTCAGCGCGGGGTGAAATTCGCCCTACTCTACCCAGCCACCCTTAAGATCTTTTATAAGGGCACTACCCACTCATTTGAGCAGGTTGCAGCGGCGAAGAACTATGTGTCCAAGATACAGGAGCCAGTTGTGCAAAATGGGGACTGAGCTCGATGGAACTGGCTGATGTAGTCGCGTCGACCATGGCGGACTTTACCCTGCTGCTGGACTGTGGCAACTGCCGGGTCCCAGTAGGCAAACAGTTCTGGTTGCCCTTCAACGAAATGGGGGACTTGTTCGAGACTGGCTGAGGCCGCTTGGCCTTTTAACTTCTTTTTGCAGCACGGACGGCCCGGGGGGGCACAGACTGTGATCTTACTCCCCTAGGGGGGTGCCCTATTCGTAGGGTCCTGTATAGGATGTGTGTGGGGAGTTGGGGTAGATTGAAAGGTGATATGAATGAGGATGTGGAAGACTGTGTGTTTAGGGAACAAGAGGAATGCTTGGGGAAGTGTGGATGGGAGACTGGCAGGGATGTGTGTCTGTGGGGAAGGGAGACTCAAGGGGGGTGGGGGAGGGGGGCGGCTAGGGGGGGACTAGATAGGTTGGGTTGGCTGGAGAGTATGGAGCTGGGGAAGGGGAGGGGGGAGGGGAAGGGTGGGGGGCAGTGGGGGGGAGGGGAAGGGTGGGGGGCAGTGGGGGGAAGGGGGTGGGGGGGTAGGGGTTCCGATTGGAATTTGTAGCCGGTTGTTCATTTCTCTGCAATGGCCAGTGGCTGTCTCACTCATGATCTCTTTCCCTACTTTAGGATATGTGAGGGACACCTGGAGACGAGGCTGGGCGTCTCTGGGTAGATTAACATCTCGGTGCCTTGCTGCAGATCCCCACATGCTGCTGATATGTTAAACGCAAAAATTGTTTCCTGGAACGTGGGGGGTATTGGGTCCCCGATCAAGCGTACTAAGATACTGCAAATGTTGAAAAGAAAGGGGGCACATCTGGCGCTGCTGCAGGAAACTCACTTGAGCGCGCTAGAACACTCCAAACTCAAGCGAGATTGGGTGGAGGCCGTGTATGGTGCTTCTTCTGGTGGAAAAAAGGCGGGGGTGGTGGTATTAGTAAAACGGGGGGTTCCTTTTGAGGTGGCTAAGGTGCATGCAGATCCCCACGGGCGATATATCTTGATCACAGCCAAACTTTTTAACGAGATGATCTGGATAGCAAACGTCTACGCGCCCAATGTTTATGATCACGAGTTTTTTAGGACGTTGCTCCGCTTTGTGAAGGAGGCGGGGGCGAGTAAAATACTGATGGCTGGGGACTTCAACTGTCCGCATGATCCCTCGCTGGACAAGTCTAAGGCGGATTCGGCGACATCCTCGGTACGCAGAGGGGTGGCCTACCTTTGCAGACTGGGAGACCTGGTGGATGTTTGGCGCTTACTTCACCCGGGGGTCCGGGAATACACTCACCAATCACGGGCGCATCACACTTGGTCTCGAATTGATAACATTCTGGTAAACGAGGGGGGCCTTTCAATGGTGGTCCAGGCTGAGATTGAACCGATCGTAGTGTCTGATCACGGCATGGTGTGGGTGTTATGGGAGTGCAGGGGAGCGGGACAGAAAAGATGGCGCTTTCCGACCTACTTGGATCAAGATAAAGAGTTTCAGGCCTTTTTGGAAAAACAATGGGACGAGTATGTGACTTTTAATGATAGACCCGACTGTCCACCGATACTGTTTTGGGAGGCTAGCAAGGCGGTAATGCGGGGCGCCATTATATCATATACGGCCCGACGGCGGCGACATATGGATCGTAGTATACTAGTGCTGGAACGCCGTTTGAGAGACTTGCAACATTTGTTAGGGAGGAGGGCTGATACAACCCTACAGAAGGAATATGCCCGCTCTCAGCTGGCACTCAATGAGTTACTACAGCGGCGGCGTGCGGTCTTTCTATGTCATACTATAGACATCAGCTGCATAGATATGGGAATCGAACGGGACGGCTCCTTGCAAAGTTAGTTCGAGATCCAGGGGGATCTCGGTTCATCCCTGTCCTTCGGGATGAACGTGGCGCTCTGAAACACCAATCTCGGGAGATTGCTGGGATCTTTCAGGCCTTCTATGAGGGACTGTATAGTGAGGGTGAGAGGGACTATGGGGCAGGCCGTGTCTTTCTGCAGAACTTGACTCTTCCGCAGGTGACTGCGGCGCAGCTGAAATTATTGAATGAGCCTCTGACCACACGCGAGATCCACGCTGTAATTGCGAAAGGGAAATCTCACAAAGCACCTGGGCCAGATGGCTTCAGCCTCGAGTACTACAAGTTACTTAGGTCTAGATTGGCCCCCTCAATGGTGGTGATGTATGACGCTATCAGGCAGGATGGAGGCCTACCTCGAGATATGTGCTGTGCCGATATCACCGTAATTCCGAAACCAGGAAAAAAATCCCTTGGAGCCAGCTTCATATAGGCCCATCTCCCTCATTAATTGTGATGTGAAGATTTTGGCGTCGGTTCTGGCGAGCCGGCTTAATGGTATTTTGCCCTCCCTTATAGCTCCTCGACAGGTGGGCTTTGTCCAAGGGCGTGAGGCGACTAAGAATATTGCCCGGCTGCTCCTTGGTATGGAGCACTGCGTGAGAGAAAATGAAGCCTTATTCTTAGTTAGTTTAGACGCTGAAAAAGCGTTTGATAGGGTGGCCTGGCAGTACTTGTGGGATGTTTTGGACAAGTTTGGATTGCAGGGCGACTTCGTTTCGTGGGTCCGGGCACTGTATCATCGCCCTATGGCGCGCGTGGTGCTTTGTGGAGCTAGTTCTGATACGTTTGAGTTGGAGCGTGGGACGCGCCAAGGCTGCCCGCTTTCCCCTTTGCTCTTCGTGCTGTCCTTGGAACCCCTGCTGCATGCTATTCAAGGTCACCAGGACATCCATGGTATTAGGCTCGGGGGTACGGAGATGAAACTGAGCGCCTTTGCCGATGACATGTTGCTGTGTCTCACTAACCCACAGCCCTCATTGGAACGAGTTTTGCACCTTATTCAGGAATATGGTGCTTTTTCTGGTCTCAAGATTAATGCCTCTAAATCAATGGTTCTAGATGTTGGGAATAGGGGGCGATCATTGTGGCAGGGGGCTTTCCCCCTGGTGTGGGCGGAAGGGGAGATCAAATATTTAGGTATTCAATTGCCGGACAACCCGGCCCATCTATATTCGGTGAATGTCCCTGGCTTGTTGAGCCGAGCCCGTCAAACTTTTGCAAGGTGGCAGGGCCTTCCTTTGTCTCTCAGAGGTCGAATAGCCTTGTTTACAATGGTAGAGATGCCCCGATGGTTATACGTATTACGTTTACTACCTCTATGGATTCGTGAGGGCGACTGGCGCTGCCTTGATAAATTGTTGCGTGGTTTTTTATGGAGGGGTAGGTAGGCGCGCACGTATCCCTTTAAGGGCCCTGATGAGACGCCGAGAGGATGGTGGCCTGCAACTTCCGGACCTTCGAAACTATAATCTCTATTATTTGACTAGGCATATCTGGTCCTTGGTGGCCGGGACGGGGGGTTGTGCTCCGACTCCGCAGGTAAACGCTAGTTGTGTACCTCTTCATGGTCTAGCACTCTTGCACTCGGCTTCGGGCCGTGGGTCCGTGGGTGGTTGGACATACATGGCGGCCCTTAAGGTGGCATGGCGGACATTGTGCTCCCGCTTTGGCTGGGATTGGCAGCGGTCGGCGCTCTTGCCCTTGGTGGGGAATCCAGGTTTCCCTCCGGGCTTTTCACAGCTTAACGTATTCCAGGATTGGGCTCAGAAAGGTGTTATGTGTATTGGAGATCTCCTTGCGCCTGATGGATCGTGCCTAGACACCTTTAGTGTATTGCAGAGTCGTTACCAGCTCTCTCGACATGATTTTTACGGGTACTTACAAATTCGCCACTATGTGGCTGGACTGGGTGGTGCCTCTGTCAATCCGATTTACTTGGGAGCTCCGGTAAGAAGGTGGCTTGAGCAACTTGACGTCGGTTCTAGGGGGGGGGTTGGAAAGGTGGGAATTACTACACCCGGCGGGTGATGACTGTTTGGCTGACTTAGTTCATCGCTGGGTAAGAGACGGTATGTCAAGTCTGACGGTGTCGGACCTGCGCGAAGCATTTGAGGGCATCCCGAGGGGTGACTTCTGGATATACTTGCAAGAGTTACAGTTTAAATTCCTTTGGAGAGCCTATACTACGGATGTATGGGCTTTTAAGGCGGGTGTGCGTGTATCACCCAATTGCGGTTGGTGTACGTCAGACAGAGGCACGTTGCTTCATAAATTTTGGGAATGTTCTAAGGTGAAACACCTGTGGAAGTACGTCTGTGGTGAGTTTGACAGATGGCTAGGTGTACCTCTGCATTGGAGTGCTGAGGTCTGCTTGTTTCATCGATGGGGGACTGAGAACCAAGCCCTTACGCCGCCTCAGAAGCTTTTATTAACCCGGGGATTATTGTTAGTAAAAAAAGTCCTGTTGGGCGCCTGGGTTGATCCGACCCCTCCTGGAGTACAGATGTGGGAACACGCCATGCATGCCTTGCTCTATATGGAAAAACTGACGGCCAAACAGCGGGGTGGGAGGGCGTGGGATTCTTTTTTGGAACTATGGGCACCCCTATTGGATCAATTACCTGTGCGGGACTGCAGCATGGCAATTAACGTATAATTCTCTATTATTGCTACCTACCTACTGTAACATCACTGAATACGTGCTACGCCTTCCGCATACTCTTCCTGCTTAGCGATTGTGTCATGTTAATTCAGTGATGTTCTCTCCAGTCGTGTGCCCTCCTATACCCAGGAGTTCTATATTACACTGGGTGAAGGAAACTAGCATGACATGTATGTTGCTAATTACCAGCCCGTGCTGAGTATCTTTTAGGGACTATCTTCATATAGTTTGGTAGAGGATGCTTGGGGTGATGACTGTGGAGGGATGAGTTTGAGAGATTGACTAAGGGATGGGAGATGACCTGCTATCACTAATGGAAATGAATTGACATTATATTTATAGATGGCTACCAATCGGATCGGAGCGGGGGGTGGGTGTGGGTAGTGGGGGGGGGGGGGTGAAGAGGGAAAAAGGGGGGGGTCCGTACAAGGGTTTTGGACTGTAACGTACATCTAATGCGTTCTACCTGCTACAGGTGGTGGGCTGTTCTGCAGCTAAGGCTACGACCCAACTATGAGGGTGTTAGCTCTCCCCTACTACGGTTATGAGTGCCCCACTCCTGTTATTTGTGTAGTTCTGTTTGGGGAGAGTGCTCACTGACTCCGTTCTGTAACCACGTACTTAAGATGGTATTTTTCTTAACATGCTTTTCTTACTTTTATGTATGTTACGTTTTTATGATAACCTTTGTCGCTAAGGATTAGAGGTAATGTTTAATGTGTTTACCCTCCCCATTTGGGTGGGGACCTGTTATTTGGAAATTGTGTTACTTGAAAATGTTTAATAAAAATGATTTGAACTAAAACCCGAAGCGGGTTTTTCCATTTTGATGGAAAAAGTTGGGCCTAGTGCCCAAAATGGGGCGTGGCACCTGAAGAGAAAATTACTGGAAAGACTCCAGAAGATTTTTTTTTTTTTTAAGAAGAAAAGAAAGAAGAACCGGCGCTACCGGAGTAGCATTGAGGGAAAGCAGACGCGACCACAAAGCACAGTTACTTACCTGTAACAGGTGATCTCTGGGAAAAGCAGGGATAAGTCTTCACATATGGGTATCGTCGGTACCGACGGAGCCTGCGCGGGAACGCTCCACAGCATCCAGTAAGAAAGCTTCAGGGAGCATCCCACAGCGCATGTGCGCTGCCTTCCCACCTTTTCCAACCGCCTCTCTCCAGTTCGAGTTTTAAAGCTGAGACAAAGAGAGAGAGAGGAAACGAAAGATAGATAGAGAGATACAACTCCTAGGGGAGGTGGGTGGGTTGTTAAGACTTATTCCTGCTGTTCCCAGAGATCACCTGTCACAGGTAAGTAACTGTTATCTCCAGGAACAAGCAGGAATGAGTCTTCACATATGGGGACTCCCTAGCTGTAGATGCCAGGGAGAAGCCCCAGGTTGTGTGTCCTTGAAAAGGACTCTACCTCCTCCCATGGATCTCTGGCATCCGACCAGGGTAGGTGGGTAGGAGTTGATTAAGAATGGAACAGGTGTTTGAGAACAGCCTGACCAAATGAGGCATCCCGGCGGGAGTCCTTGTCCAAACAGTAATGGGCTGTGAAGGTATGAACTGAGGCCCAGGTGGCCGCTCGACAGATTTGGTCGATGGACACAGAGTATAGATGAGCCATTGAGGCTGCCATGGCTCTCAAATTGTGAGCTGTGACATGGCCCTCCAGTGAAATGTTCCTACTCTGGTAGGCGAAAGAAATACACTGAGCAATCCAGTTGGACAGTGTTCTCTTAGAGACTGGAAGTCCTAAATGAGAAGGATCAAAAGCAACAAAGAGTTGAGAAGACTTTCTATGTTGCTGTGTTCTTTGTAAGTAAAAAGCGAGAGCTCTCTTACAATCCAAGGTATGAAGATTCCTCTCTGCACTTGATGCATGAGGTCCTGGAAAAAAGACAGGTAACTATACCTCTTGGTTCAGATGAAAAGGCGAGACCACTTTAGGCATAAAGTGTGGATTGTTCCTGAGGACTACCTTATCATGATGGAACCTTGTATAAGGTGGATTAGCCACCAAAGCTTGCAACTCACTGATGCGGTGTGCTGAGGTGACTGCAATGAGAAAAACAACTTTCCAAGAGAGAAATTTCAAGGAGGTTGTGGCTAAAGGTTCAAAGGGTGGCTTCATAAGCTGGCCAAGAACCAGGTTTAAGTCCCATGCCACTGGAGGTGGTCTAATGGGAGGTTTAGTTAAAAGAAGGCCTCTCATGAATCTTGCTATATGAGGATGAGAGGAAATAGGTTGTCCATTGAGAGGCTAGAGGGACGCTGCAATAGCACTCAAATGGACTCTTACTGAATTTGTTTTCAGACCTGCATGGGATAGATGCAGGAGATACTCTAGTAGAGAATTCAGAGGTATTGCAAGAGGGTTTAGACCCTTCTCTGAACACCAAATGTTAAATCTTTTCCATTTGAAAGCATAGGAACGTCTAGTAGAAGGCTTTCTAGAGGCATGAATAACATCTCTGACTTGCTGAGAGAGATGAAAATCTTGAAGGTCTAGGCCCTCAGCAATCAAGCCCTGAGATGGAGCGACTGGGGGTTTGGGTGCCACAACGTTCCCTCTTTCTGGGACAGAAGGTCTGGTGCAGAGCCCAAGTCCAGGGAAGGAGCTTGAGAGAGATGCAGAAGTAGAGGGTACCACACTTGGCGTGGCCAATGTGGTGCTATGAGGATCATGGTCCCTCGATCTCTCTGAAGCTTGAAAAGTGTTTTGGGAATTAGGGGAATTGGTGGAAAGGCATAAAGGAAGTCTTGACCCCAGTGAAGGAGGAAGGCATCCTTGGCCTGAACTCCCTGACACAGAATTCTGGAACAGAACCGGGGAAGTTTGGCATTCTGCGGACTTGCAAAGAGGTCTATGTCCGGGGTTCCCCAAATTCGAAAAATCCTGGCTACCTGGTCCATGTGGAGGGACCACTGGTGTGGAAGCAGAACTCGACTGAGTCTGTCCGCCCAAGAGTTTTGAACGCCTGGAAGATATACTGCCAGAAGATGGATGTGATGCTCTCTGGCGAAGGCACACAGTCGCAAAGCTTCGTTGCAAAGCGACAGAGAGCCAGTCCCGCCCTGCTTGTTTACATAGAACATGGCTACTTGGTTGTCCGTATGGATGAGGACTGTCCTGTAGCTGAGCAGGGAATGGAACACTCAGAGCTAATTGCTCCGATTTCCAAGAGATTGATATGCAGAGAAGTCTCCTGTGGAGACCAGATGCCTTGGGTGGAGAGATCCTGCAGATGAGCTCCCCAACCCATTGGAGAAGCATCTGTTGTCAGAGTTGCTTGGGGTAGCGACTGCTGAAAAGGGGACCCCAACAACAGATTTGGAGGGGACTTCCACCACTGGAGAGACCAAAATAGGCGAATGGAGTTTGCTATTTTGTCTGATAGGCAACCTGATGCCTGAGTCCATTGGGTGGACAAAGTCCATTGAGCTGCCCTCATGTGAAGGCGAGCATATGGAACCACATGCACGGTGGATGCTATGTGGCCTAATAGTTGTAACATTTCTCGAGCAGTTAAATGGGACTTTAACTGCATCTGGGAGGCTAACTGCACCAAGCGTAGGCAACGGGCCTGAGGAAGATAGGCCCTTGCAGTTGTGGTATCCAGCAAGGCCCCTATAAACTCCAGGGACTGAGTAGGGGTAAGATGGGATTTTGGGATATTTATTACCAGTCCCAAATACTGAAGGACACGCATTGTGCAGGTTAGACAAATCTGGGCCTCTGATTGGGCTGGAGCTCGAATGAGCTAGTCATCCAGATATGGGAAAACGAATATTCCTAGAGTGCATAGAAATGCAGCTACTAATGCCATGCATTTCGTGAACACCCTTGGTGTAGAGGCCAGACCGAAAGGAAGCACCCTGTATTGGTAGTGCTTTCCTTGAAAAAGGAACCAAAGGAACCTTCTGTGTGTTGGATGGATGAGGACATGGGTGTACGCATCCTTGAGATCTAGAGAACAAAGCCAGTCCTGACTCTGAAGGAATGGCAGCAGAGTACCGAGAGAAATCATCTTGAATTTCTCTTTGAATAGAACTTGTTCAATTCTCTAAGATCTAATATAGGTCTGTAGCCCCCTGTTTTCTTTGGAATAAGAAAATAAGGGGAGTAGAACCATGAGCCCTGTTGAAGAAGAGGTACTTCTTCTATTGCCCCTTGGGCAAGAAGGGTAGCAATCTCCTGACCCAGAAGGTTGAGGAGAGATGTTGGAGAATTGAACTGTTTCACCATGGTGTGGGGAGGAAGGTTTAAGAAATGAAGTTTGTACCCTTCCCTTATAATGGAGAGGGTCCCATTGCTCTGCTGTGATTTGCTCCCATCTGGGAGCAAAGTAAGCTAACCTTCCTGGAATGGTGAGGGGCTCTGGTTCTTCCAGAGCTAGAAAGGCTAAGTTCTCTAGTTCCAAGTCAAAGGCCCTGAGGAGGCTGAGGCTGCTGGGCCGTGGGAGGCCTGGCAGCCTTTGACTTGGCCTGTTTAGGTGGTTGCTGACGCTTTGCAGCAAAACAACCTGCAGAAGATGCCTGTTGACCATAAGCAGGATAATATCTTCCCTTTTTAGAAAAAGGTGTCTTTTTGAACAATCTTTTCTTAACAGGAGCAGAGGTAGACTTTGAAAGTCGATCCAAAGCAGAGTTCTCAGCATCCATCTGAGTGGCCTTTGCTTGCCAATCCCTGCCAAAAAGGTTTTCACCTGTACAAGGAAGATTTCCCAGTTCATTTTGGACCCAGAGTTCCAAATCAGAGGCTTGTAACCAAGCAATTCTGCGTGCACCTATGGCAATAGCCAAGGCTCTGCTTACACACTCAAAAGAGTCAAAGGCTGCACGGTTGGAAAATTTGGAAACATCTTGGGCATGTTTAAGCCAAGTGAGAAATTCCTGCCTTTTATCTTCTGAAATAAAAGGGGCTAAAGTCTGCAGATGATCTACTTCTTTTAGAAACATACCCCTATATTGATTCTGGCAGCAAGCATTTTAGCTTGGAAAACCCTTCGGCCAAAAGCATCAAGGGTCCTGCATTCACGTCTTGGAGGATTAGATGAGTGTCTCTTTGCACTCTTTATTTTCCTCATGGCAGACTCTACCACAATAGAGTGGTGAGGAAGCTGAGACTTATGAAAGCCAGGACAAGGAGGGACACGGTACATGGTGTCTAACCTACGAGAATGAGGAGAGGTGGTAAGAGGAGTCTCCCACATGCTCAACATGAGATCATAAAGAATCTCATGAATAGGTAAGGTAGCTGCTTCTTTAGGAGCCTTAGGATATTGCAAAATATCTAATTGCTTGGCTCTAGGCTCTGACTCAGGGGCCATTGTAATGGAGAGGCCCCTAGCCACCTCCCTAATGAAGTCTTGGAAAGACAAGTCTTCTGGAGGAGACATTCTTCGTTTTGGAGAAGCAGACTCCTGAGGAAGAAGTACCGGTGCCTCGACAGAAGCCTCCGACTCATCAGAGTCTTCAGAGGAATCGAAGTATCGCCTGTCTGGATGCTCCTGTAAAGCCCGATACGCGTACCGAGTGGGATCGACATCGGGAGTAAGCGGTACCGGTTCGGTACCGATGGGCATCATAGGACAGGGTACCATTGCAGTCGACACCGAAGCCGATGTCGATGCAATCGGTACCGGCACCGGGAACAATGCCGGTGCTGGAGTCGGTACCGGCAACGGAGATTGTTGCGGTACCGGAGGCATCGAAGCCTGCATAAACGCCCTTTAGGGTGCGTTGCATGGACAGAATCTTCTGATCCATCGACGCCACCAGAGTCTGGATGTCGGTACCAGTGGAGGCCACCGGTACCCCAGAACACGGCAACAGGTGATCGGTCGAGGCCGAGCCATCGATGTCAACCTGTGACCCAATAGACAATGCTTTGGAAGCCGGAACTTCCCTCCGGGGTAATTTTGCCGGTGCGGAATCCTCGAGGACAAGCCCGGAGGCATCTCGATGCTTAGTGGGAGATTTGCCCTTCGAGGACTGGCTAGATTTATGTTTGGTTACCTGAGATCCATGGGAGGAAGAAGCAGCCCTGGCAGACGTCGATGCCACCGAGGCTGCATCAGAGGGAAACAGGATACTGAGCTTGGCTGCTCGGTTCTGCCGACCTCTTTTAGACATCATGGTACAGGACACACAATCCGTGATGGAATGGTCAGGACCCAAACATTTTATACACCAATCATGGGTGTCGGTGACAGAAATAGTACCGCCACATTTCGTGCACTTTTTGAACCCGAAAGCAGGCTTCTCCATGAGGAGAAAATGTTCAGGCCTAAGGCTCAAACTGAAAATGCACAGTTGAAGAAAGAAAAGTTTTTTTTTTTTTTTTTTTTTAAGAAAGAAAAGAAAAGACCGGCGGTACTGGTCTGACGTCGAAGAAGGCAGACGCGACACAGAAAAATAAAGAAAAAAATAAAGAACTTCTTCTGCGGTGACAGGAACACGACCTGCTGGCTCTGCGGAAAAGAAGAACTGGAGAGAGGCGGTTGGAAAAGGCGGGAAGGCAGCGCGCAGGCGCTGTGGGATGCTCCCAAATGCTTTCTTACTGGACGCTGGGGAGCGTTCCCGCGCAGGCTCCGTCGGTACTGACGATACCCATATGTGAAGACTCATTCCTGCTTGTTCCTGGAGATAAAAGAAGAATAGAAGGGATTTTTTTCTGCGGTGACAGGATGTGCGACCTGTTGGCTCTACAGAAAACAAAGAACTGGAGAGGGACAGTTGGGAAAGGCGGGAAGGCAGCACGTAGGGCACTGTGGGATGCTCCCAAGCGCTTTCCTATTGGACGCTGGGGAGCATTCCCACGCAGGCACTGTCGGTACCGACGATACCCATATGTGAAGACTACATTCCTGCTTGTTCCTGGAGATTCCTCATTTCTCCTCAACATTACCCCATAAGGGATAAGGCTGGGCTCCCAGAGGAACGGACAGGCAAAAATTAAGAATGGATATGTTTAACCACCTTATAACCAGAGGGGAAGACCTCGGCAGGCCATGCGTTACCTATAAAGGAGGTCAAGCCTCGGATCTCTTTGAGGGTGGCTGCCAAGCAGCAACCAAAGGCTGAAAACAACCCATAAGCTGTTTTAGAAGCTGTTGCTCAAAGCCAGCTGAAACGGCACTGGCCCCCAAAGGACCCACAGGAGCCTGCCAACTTTAGACTGCAGCCACCTCAACATGCTCCCTTTCAGCTAGGACAATGAGGTCATCCAAGATGGGTACCATTCCACTGGCAAGAAAATTGTGGGAGACTCGGCAAAGACAACAAAATCACCATTAGACCCTGGGACCTCCATGGGAGGGAGGAGGGAGGTCCTAACATTGCCAAAAAAATGTGCCCTGTGGCTTCTTCAATATACCTAGAGCAAAAATACACAGCTGCTGAGCTCATCCAATGGGAACCGCAAGCAGCACATCTCCACACACCGGGCATGGTTTGCAGAGCTCAATGTGGAAAAAGGAAAAAAGTGAAGAAAAAAATTCAAAGAAAAAAGAAATGAAAAAGGAACCCCTGATTATGAAAGAAATCCTCTCACCTAACTGTCCCACTGGAGAAACCCAAGAAGCGCCTGGCTGCCTGAAAGGTTTTTGGTTTTACTTTTTAATTTGAAGCTGCTTCAACTAAAATAACAAGGACAGAGAGCCTATTAAAGCAGTAGAAAAAAACATAATATGAAAAAATAGGGCAGCGAGAGGGAAGAGGGGGTCTGGGTCGAGACTTACAGAGCCCCCTCAGGGGTCCCTGTGAGATCCAAATGTCTTTCTACCCACCGTACTGGAACCCTTGGGCAGCTGTCAACTCAAGGAGACAAGAATATGCCCCATGCTCCGAGCAAACATTGGGCCAAAGGTCTCAATCACATAGGCCAAAAGATTGTGATCTGGGGATGGAGAGACAGGCCTATCTGCACTTGCTAGTGTCTGGAGGAAGACAATATTGGTTTCTCTCATTACTGCACCAAAATATATACTAGTGATGTCATCACTGAAAGTTGTTCTATTCTTCATCCACTTGCTGGCTGGGGAGCATAACCCACTCTTCTGGACTGGTCTAGCAGGATGATAAATAATACAGATTTTGCAATCATTTCTTGATAGCCAAAATAAATGCATTTCTAAGGGATTTGTTCTTGCCTTATGATAATACAGTAACAATGCCTTCTCTGTCACAACTGATAAAGGTAGTCTGAATATTTCAGCAGCTCACACCTACCTTGCTGAACAATTATTTGTTTTTGTTTTGTTTTTTTGTTTTAGGATACATTTCTTCAAAATAATCAATGTGAGGAGGCTGGAGTATATCAAGAGCGGAGAGTACCTAAGGACACGAAAAAAAAACACAAGTCACGATCACAGGGAAACAAGAGATTTATTAACAAAACAATAATGAATCAGACAAACAATGATCATTCAGAATCAGTTTCTGGATTCTTACTCCTCATTTTTGAATACCATTCCTCAGTTAACTATCAATCTGATGGGCTCTGGCTCAGAAGCATAGACCCTGATTTTTTTCACGGACAAGTGTAAGTAACTTTTCTGACCAGCAAATTTGGGAAAAGAACACTGGCTAATACTCCATTTCAGAGACTGCTAACACTGTGGCTACACCATTCCCAGCCATGGCCAGCTCAAGAAGAAAGAGTGAAGTCTAACATTAGGTGCTACCTTTGAATTATCAAGCTAGCTTTTCTATCAATTTTTATGCTTTCCAACCCAAAGGAAGTTGGAAAAAATTATACAAAGAGGATGAGAATGTTAGTGTGTCCTTCTATCGGTGGGCAAAATTATCCAAAAAATTAACAGAATGTAATGAAACTTAGCATGTGGGAAAAATTGGTGAAAAGATACATAGAATTCGAAAATGGGCCAAATCAGACCAGAGGTTCCTGAGAAATAAGCCTCTAAAAAAAAACCCCATCCCAATGCATTGCTATAGCAGAAGTAATTCCAGTTTCTGTTGCATAGAAACTTATACAAGACACTGGAGAGCAGGGCGAAGTAAAGACAAATCCTCTATATGTGGAACCAGTCTTTATTAAAAACAAAACCTACATTGACTGTTTTGGCTCAAGGAGCCTTCGTCAGGAGGTATATGTATTCAAATCTCCAACAAAACAAAAACATTTATGGATTAAAACATATATATAACATATTAAAATTGGAAAAAAATGAACTAAAGCATATATATGCAATTACAAAGAGTGCAGTTTTAAAAAAACATATTGAACAACAAGATAAAATAAAATTACAAATGATAAAAATGATGAACAGCTATACAGAATATCGAATAATAATAGATAAGCAGAGCAGAGATGGTGTCCACTGTCCAAAAAAGGGGAAGTGTCTTCAGCAGCAGAGTAGCTAACCTACTGAAGAGGGCTTTAAACTAGATTCATTGGGGATGGGTGAAGAAATCCCCCAGGTAAATGAAACAATAAATACCTCTGCAGAAATGGGTAAAAGGGGGCAACATCTGGAAAGCGGTGTGCATAAATGCCCGTAGCATTGGAAATAAGATTCCAGATGTTGATGCTTTAATGGAAGAGGCTGACTTGGATTTAATGACAGCTACGGAGACATGGTTCATGGAAAACTATGACTGGGATGCACTTATACTGGGCCATACTTTATTCAGGAAGGACAGGGTAGGAAGAAGGGGAGGTGGAATGGTACTACAAGTAAAAAATAATATTAAAGCTATAGAATTGCAGGACTTAAAAGGAAGAGAGGAGGCACTGTGGGTTAAATTAGAAAGAGGGAAAGGAAAATCCATTTGTATTGGAGTTATATACAGATCCCCCTTACAGGGAGTAGAAGTGGATGAAGAATTAATAGAAGACATACGCAGTACTGCCATGAAAGGTGAGATACTACTGATAGGTGATTTCAATATGTCGGATGTGGATTAGCACATTCCTGCGCAGTGTCATCTAGAAATAAGGAGAGCCTAGATTCTCTGCAGGGAAAACTATTCAGGTAACTGGTAACAAAACCCACACGTGATAGGGCCATACTGGACTTAGTGCTTACCAATGGGGGAAGTGCTTCTGATGTTATAGTGGGAGATCTCTCACATCCAGTAAACACCAGATAGTATGGTTCAGTTTTAGGACTAGGACTGATAAAATCCATTCAAAAGCAAGTGTCTTAGACTTTAAGAAAACAAACTTTACCAAGATGGGACAATGCCTAAAGGAATAGTTAGTGGGATGGGAACAGCTGGGGGATGTAGAAAACAGTGGGCAATTTTAAGGGAAACAAAGCTTTTTTGCTTTTCCTTTAAGGGATATTTCAAGGGAAACAAACCTGTTTGTTAGAAAGGTAAATATATGTAAAAGGAAAAGAAGGCCATTATGGCTCTCAAAAAGAAGTAGCTGAAAAGGTGAAGAAAAAGAGAGAGGCCTTCAGGAAATACAAGAGATCACAGAGAGATGAAGACAGACATCTATATTAGGGAAATCTTAAGAGAAGCTAGCAAAGTAGTCAGGAAAGCAAAGATACAAAAAGAATAAAAAATAGCCAATGCAATAAAATGAGGGGATAAGACATTTTTCAGATATGTTAGTGAGAGGAAGGGCAAAAGTGGTATTGTTAGACTAACGGTGAAGGGGAGGATAAAGAAGAATTGCTTAACAAATATTTCTGTTCTGTGTTCACAGATGAAGGAGCAGGATCTCATAAAACACCCACAAATAGGAACAGAAGTGACAGGTAAATGGAGCTTACTCTGAGGAGGTGGTGGTTACCAGTGGTGTGCCGCAGGGATCTGTCCTTGGTTCAATTCTTTTTAACATCATTGTTAGTGATATTGTGGAAGGGCTGTTGGGTAAGGTTTGCCTCTCTTGAAGGACTAGAAAAAGGGACTGTTATTTCTGGAGAGAGATCTGCAATTGTGAGTATATACTTCTGGGAATTATCTGAAAGGACCTCTTTGTATTAAAGCTAATTAATCTGTGAACCCACTGTTTTTTGTTAAATCAGTCAGGGCCTAGTAGCAGCAGCTTAAGTTTAAATTTAAAACACAGAAGAGAACTCTATGGTTACATTTCATACCCAGCAGAGCGCTTGTAGTTTAAATTTAATAGTCACTCAGGGCCTAGTATCAGCAAAGTACTTTTAGTTTACATTTAAAACACAGAAGAGAGCTTTCTGGTTAAATTTGGAACCCAGCAGAGAGCTTGTAGTTAAATTTAATAGTCACTCGGGGCCTAGTATCAGCAAAGTACTTTAAGTTTACATTTAAAACACAGAAGAGAGCTTTCTGGTTAAATTTAGACCCCAGCAGAGAGCTTGTAGTTTAAATTTCATAAGTCGTCAGAGCCTAGCAGCAGCAAAGAGCTGTAATTTAAATCAAATAAGAATATAGCTTAGCATAAAAGGCAAAACAGGGTCAGTACTCTTTGAGCAACAAATAAAGTCTTCTAGAGACCTTTACAAAGAGGCTTTCTACCTAGGGGGCAAGAGACCTGTGAAACCTTTTCAATAGGTGTTAACACCAGGTGGCAGGTCAAAAGGCCATTTTGAAAGACTCCTTCTATCCAAGTAAGGACTGTTAATCACCCAGGAAGTTGGTCACAGCTTACCTCAGCAGCACTGGACAGGGTATTGTGTAGCAGCCCTCTTTTAATAAGTGTTATTCCCCAGAGGGGAAGCCATATTAGACCTAGTCCTTAGTGGAACACCAGATGTAGTGCAAGAGATAAGGGCGTTGGAGCCACTTGGCAATAGTGATCATAGCATGATCGCATTTGATTTAATTAGTGGAGGAGGGATAGTAAGGAAATCCACAGTACTACCTTTTAACTTTCGAAAAGGAGACTATGATAAAATGAGGAAAATAGTTAAGAAAAAACTAAAAGGAGTAGATACAAAGGTTAAAGACCTACATCAAGCTTGGGTGTTGTTGAAAAATACTATCTTGGAAGCCCAGACCAGCTGTATTCCACGCTTTAAGAAAAGTGGAAGGAAGTCCAAAAAACTGCCAGCATGGTTTAAAGGTGAGGTCAGAGAGGCTGTTGATGCCAAAAAAGCATCTTTCAGGAAATGGAAAAAAGAGCCAAATGACGAAACCTGGAAACAGCAAGGCATTGGCAAGTGAAATGCAAGGCATTGATAAGGCAGGCAAAGGGAGAATTTGAGAAGAAGCTTGCTGCGGAAGCAAAAATGCAAAATAAAGACTTTTTCAAGTACATTTGTAGCAAAAAACCTGTGAGAGAGTCAGTTGGTCCATTCGATGATAGAGGGATTAAAGGGACACTAAGAGGTGACAAGGCGATAGCGGAGAGACTGAATTAATTCTTTGCTTCGGACTTTACTGAGGAAGATGTAGGGAGGTTACCCATGACTGAAGTGGTATTTAAAGGTGCGAAAGAATTCAAGGCAATATCGATACATCAGGAAGATGTATTACAACTATTAGATAAACTGAAGAGTAGCAAATCACCTGGGCCAGATGGTATACATCCAAGGGTGTTGAAAGAACTGAAATATGAGATTGCAGACCTGCTAATAGTAATCTGTGAATTTTCATTAAAATCATCTGTAATACCTGAAGATTGGAGGATCGCCAATGTAACACCAATTTTTAAAAAGGGTTCCAGGGGTGATCCGGGAAACTACAGACCGGTGAGCCTGACGTCAGTACCGGGAAAAATGGTAGAAAAAATCATAAAGAACAAAATTACTCAGCATGTAGATAGTCATGGCTTAATGGGAGACAGCCAACATGGCTTTAGACAAGGAAGATCTTGTTTTACTAATCTGTTATGTTTTTTTGAAGGTGTGAATAAACAGGTGGACCAAAGTGAGTCGGTTGATATAGTGTATCTGGACTTTCATAAAGCCTTTTACAAGGTCCCTCATCAGAGACTTTTGGCAAAACTAAAGAGTCATGGGATAGGAGGCAGTGTACTATTGTGGATCAGGAACTGGTTAAAAGATAGAAAGCAGAGGGTAGGGCTAAATGGCCAATTTTCCCAATGGAGAAAGGTGAATAGTGGTTTACCCTAGGGATATGTGCTGGGTCCGCTGCTTTTTGACATATTCATAAATGACCTGGAAAGGGGAATAACGAGTGAGGTTATCAAATTTACAGATGACACAAAACTAAAGTTGTTAAAACCCAAGAGGACTGTGGAAAATTGCAAGAGGATCTTGATAAATTGGAAGACTAGGCATCAAAATGGCAGATGAAATTTAATGTGGTCAAGTGCAAAGTTATGCACCTAGGGAAGAACAACCCAAACTATGGTTACTCGAGGCAAGGTTCCACATTAGGAACCAACACCCACGAAAAAGATTTAGGGGTCATTGTGGATAACATGCTAAAACCCTTGGCCCAGTGTGCAGCGGCGGCCAAGAGAGCAAATAGAATGCTAGGTATCATAAGGAAAGGAATGGAAAATAAAACAAAAGATATTATAATGCCTCTATATCGTTCCATGGTGAGACCGCACCTTGAATATTGTGTGCAATTCTGGTCGCCATATCTTAAAAAGGATATAGCGTTATTAGAAAAGGTTCAGAGAAGAGCCACCAAAATGGTAAATGGGATGGAAGGATACTCCTATGAAGAAATGCTAAAAAGGTTAGGGCTCTTTAGCCTGGAGAAGAGACGGCTGAGGGGAGATATGATAGAAGTCTATAAATTAATGATCGGAGTGGAACAGGTAAACGTAGATCGATTATTTACGTTATCAGAATATAGAAAGACTAGGGGACATGCAATAAAGCTACAGGGTAAACTATTTAAGACTAATAAAAGAAAATATTTTTTCACTCAATGTGTAATCAAACTCTGGAATTTGTTACCGGAGGATGTAGTAAAGGCTGTTAGTGTAGCTGGGTTTAAAAAAGGTTTGGACAAGTTCCTGGAGGAAAGGTCCATAAACCATTATTAAGAAGGGACCCAGGATATCAATGCGTGACCCAGTACAAGCATTGTGGAACCTGTGTCTTTTGGGGAAACTGCTAGGTACGTATGACCTAGATTGGCTACTGTTGGAAACAGGATACTGGGCTTGATGGACCTTGGTCTGACCCAGTATGGCATAACTTAAGTTCTTATGTTCTCTGCGGATGATACCAAAATCTGCAATAGAGTAGACACACAAGAAGGAGTAGATAACATGAGGAGGGATCTAGCTAAGCTTGAAGAATGGTCGAGAATTTGGTCGAGAATTTGGCAGCTGAAATTTAATGCTAAAAAATGCAGGATCATGCATTTGGGCTTCAAAAATCAAAAGGAACAGTACAGTGTAGGGGGTGAGGTACTTCTGTCCACGAAAGAAGAGCAGGACCTGGGCATAATTGTGTCTGATAATCTTAAAGTAGCTAAACACATCCATACACTCACACCTCATACACATCCAATACATCACCCCATGGCATCACCAAAACAAGCACACATCACACAAAACACACCACTTAATCCAAATAATGCCCACACACATTCAGCAAGCCATCCACTCCAATCCCATCCTTGACACCACCATCACCTGTACGCTCATTAATGCAAGGTCTGTTAGAAATAAGGCTAACATCATAGACTACCTGCAGACCCCAACAGACAGATATTCTGTGCATAACAAATATGGCTCAATGATACTGACCAGGTCATACTTAACCAAATCACTCCATCCACATACTCTGCCTTCAACTGCCCAGAGCATGCAGGAGGGGAGGAGGAGAGATATTACTAGCTAGAAGCCAATACAAATTTAAGACCAACTCAGCTAGCAGCACAGACAAGTCCAGCATAGTCACCATATCCAATAAATATATGAATATATGTCTTGCATACAGACCCCCGAATGCCAAGTCTAAGGAGCTATCCAGAATTCTTGAAACAATCTGGGTGCATGACACAACACAAACCACTCATTATCCTAGGAGACTTTAACCTCAGTGCAATATCCAACAAGGCATCCAAAGCATTCCTCAAAGAGATGGAATCCTTCCAATACAACCAACGAGTCAAGACCCCCAAACACATACTAGGAACAATCCCAGACCTCATATTCATTCCCAAATCACTACAAGAACACAACCACAACACCCCCCCCCCCCCATTCCACAATAATTACAGCAACATCATGGTCGGATCACTATTTAATAACATTCATAATTCGAATCAACAATCTTGTTAACCATCAAGAAGAGATTCCTAATGAGAGAAAATTCAAGGCCTTTAAAAAGGAAGTATTCCTGAAAGAGGTAATCCCAAACCTTCACCACAACATAACCTATCTGGACAATACCATAGAGAATTGGAACCACACCATCTCCACAGTGGCATCAGCTGCTAACAGGAAACACACAAATGCATGCAAGAGACCCACTGTACTATGGTACTCCAAGGGAAATCAGGGAAGCAAAGAGAGCTAAGGAAACTCGAAAGCAAACAGACAAAATAAAGGCTCAAACCATAGTAGGCCATTATAGGACCAAACAGCGGGACTACAACAGCCTGATCAACAGCTGCAAACAATACCACACCAATATCATTATGAGACCAGCAAATAAACCCAGGGAACTATTCGGCATTGTGCAGACACTTACCAGAGACACAACTCAACAGAATATCCCCGAAGTACACCCGCAAGACATGGCAAAATACATACTTGACAAGCACACTAAACTAAATAGGAAGAGACTGCCGGCACCTACCAGCAAAATGGTAAATCCAGCCTCCTCCCAAATCTAGGGGGGATTTTGCCATACCATCTGTTCAACAAAAGAGTAGATAGTGAGCTCACTTAACAATACCACTTCACCAACTGACCCATGTCCAGTACATTGGATAAAATCATCCAAGGAGCAGCTCATTCAGTTTATACACAATATAGTAAAGACATCCTTCCACCATCCCTTTGACCCGGTGAAAAGCAGTATATAAATGCAGTTAAATAAATAAATAAATAAATCCCTCAAACAGGCATCTATACGGCAGATATTAAACAGCACGTCACTTGATAAAAATGATCCCATGGCATATCGCTCAATCTCCAGCCTACCATTTCTTGCAAAAATCATAGAAAAGGCTGTACAAAGACAGCTGCAGGAACATATAGACCACAATGCGTCACTGGACCCAAACCAACATGGGTTCAAACCACGCCATAGTGTTGAAACTCTACTAATCTCACTCTTAAATAACATCATAAGGGGGATAGACATCAAGACAGGCTTCCTCCTCATATTTATGGACATCTCATCAGCCTTTGAAACTGTATCACACAATATTTTGCTGAATATTGGCATCTGTAACAACTCACTAAAATGGTTTGCATTCTACCTAAGCAACAGACTACAGCAAGTCAAATGCGGAGCAAGCAAATCAACAGTTTGCAGTTCCACAAAGCATTCCACAAGGTTCTGCACTCTCCTCAGTCCTCTTCAACCTATACATACCCCTTATATGCAGCATCATCAAGAAAGATAATATACTATATCACATATTTTATTTATTTATTTTATTTAACAGTATTTCTAAACCGCCTTATCATAATAATCAAGGTGGTATCACAGCAAACAATCTGGTAGTGTGAGTGTGTTATACATGCAGTGAGGGTGAAAATTTAGTTGGGTGCGTGTTGTGTTGTGTGCTAGATTAGTTTGAGTTATGTACAATGTGGGCTATATACAGTGGTGCTAAAAACATCTTATATACATACAGTGTTAGGCGGTGACATGTGCTGATATACAGCTGACGACCTCATATATGCTGACGACCTCATGGTATACACCCCGATTGACTTAGATGCACCGGAACTAACAATAACCCAATGCCTGGAAGACATGACTACCTGGCTCACCAACAACAACCTGACACTGAACTGCAGCAAAACTGAAGCACTCTACATCACTAGAAACACCACCTTCAACCATCCTCAAGCAATTCACCTACTAAACAAGACAATATCTGTAAAGAGCGAACTTTGATATTTAGAAGTCACCCTGGAGAAAAACCTCATCCTCCAGTCACACAAACAAAACCGCTGTGAAGGCAAACCTCTTGACCGCCCAGCTCTCCCAGGAGGGAGAAAAGCTTCCACCCGGACCGAAGCCTCCTCGCAAGAAAGAACACTACCCGGGCCGATGCCTCACTGCTCTCCAGCTCTCCCAGGAGGGAGACAAGCTGCCTGCTCCACCCACAGCAGAACACAGCAACGTGTCTGCCTTGTGCTGCCCAATCGGGGCAGCCCAATCCCAGCTTAAAAAGGAGCGCTGCCCGAATTGCAGCCTCTTGACCGCCCAGCTCTCCCAGGAGGGAGAAAAGCTTCTACCCGGACCGAAGCCTCCTTGCAAGAAAGAACACTACCCGGGCCGACGCCTCACTGCTCTCCAGCTCTCCCAGGAGGGAGACGAGCTGCCTGTTCCACCCACAGCAGAACACAGCAACGTGTCTGCCTTGTGCTGCCCAATCGGGGCAGCCCAATCCCAGCTTAAAAAGGAGCGCTGCCCGAATTGCAGCCTCTTGACCGCCCAGCTCTCCTAGGAGGGAGAAAAGCTTCTACCCGGACCGAAGCCTCCTTGCAAGAAAGAACACTACCCGGGCCGACGCCTCACTGCTCTCCAGCTCTCCCAGGAGGGAGACGAGCTGCCTGCTCCACCCACAGCAGAACACAGCAACGTGTCTGCCTTGTGCTGCCCAATCCGGGCAGCCCAATCTCAGCTTAAAAAGGAGCGCCACAGGCACACCCGTGCCTTGTGGGCCTCGCCAGAGGGCCCTTTGGCACGGCTCTTAGGCAGCGGCCCTCTCTGAGATGCCCAAAAAACATCCAAGCGATCCGTCATCACCACAATTAACTAGCAGCTTGAGCTCCCCCAGGGTTGAGCTCGCTCTCACCATCAGCAAGACCACCTTCTCCATCACAGCAAGTATACGTCACCTGAATGGACAAAACAAAGTACCCTTATATTAATCCCTACTACCAGCAATATCTTTAACCTCGTATAACTGTTACATTCTTGACCTCTTTACTGTTGCCAGTAGACTACATTTACTTTTACTGTCACCAGTAATTGTTTCTACTTGATCACCTATACTGTTGCCAGTAGCTTGCATTCTTACAGTTGCCTGTAGCCTGCATTAACTATACTGCCAGTAGTCTACATTTACTTTTACTGTGGCCAGCAATTGTTTACACTTGATCACTTGTACTTTTGCCAGTAGCCTGCATTCTTACAGTTGCCTGTAGCCTGCACTAACTATACTGTTTTCAGTAACCTGCTTCTATTTGATCACTTGTACTATTGCCAGTAACCTGTCTCTATTTGACCACTTATACTGTTGACAGTAGCCTCATCTACCTTTACTGTTGCCAGTAGCCTGTATCATTTTGTCCATTTTCTTTTGTTACTAGCAACCTGTAACTACCAGCGACCCGCTTCTTCCGAAGCAGCCTGTAACTATCAGTCACCTACCCCTGTGCCTACTAGGTATTGTTGCTATCGCCAGTCAAACCATAATACCATTGACGACCCCAGCAACCCTAACATGGTCACCTCTTTACTCGCCATACTTAGTTTTTACCTTCTTGCCAACGCAACCCAGAATACCTCTGCTTTCACTCTTTCCTCTAACCATATCCCCATCCTACATAGCCTAGGCAGAAGAAATCACACCTGTCCCCACACATCATCATATACACACCATGTCAGACATTCCCATCTACTCTATATATCCCTTAATAGCATGTATAACCCCATCAACTCACGTTCAGTCCGCAAAAAGTGGCCAGCCATTACAGATCTTATTAATAATTTGAGTTTAGACATACTTATGGTTACAGAATCCTGGTTGCCAGACACAGATACTGTCACCATAAATCAACTCATCCCCCCCCCCCCCCGACTACTCAATTTATACCTGCCATAGAACAAACCGGAAAGGAGGTGGAGTACTCATCCTAGCAAGAACTAACCTCCAATTCCAACTACTATCTTCTACAAGTCTCACGCACATGGACATAGTTTCTGTGACCAATAAACACATCAGCATAAATCTCATCTACAGAGCCCCTTCTTCACCCCGAGGATCTCTCTAACATAATAGAACTTGCTTGCAACACTGGAAGCCCACGTAAACCTAACTGGTTGATTGGGGATTTTAACCTTGCCTCACTACAACCCACCCATGCTAACACCTTCCTGGATGCTATGTCTGACCTTAGCTACTCACAGATAGTGAAATCTCCTACACACCTCAGTGGAAATACTCTCAATCTCATTTTTGCTCCCCAGTCAGAATCCAACAACAATATTAACCCCTCTTCTACCCCTGTTCAATGGTCCGACCACAATCTAATAGCCTTCCAAATCCCACATCAACAAAGCGAAACTCCAACCAGCCAAAAAACTACAGCCTCCTCAGGATTGTCAACACGATTCAAAGCCCTAAACAGAGATGACTTCATTAACCAAGCTCTCCCAATACTCCGTCTACCAGCTCAAAACCTAGATGAGATGATCAACACATGGAACACCACACTAAACTCCTGCTCGCAGCTACCATCCTCAAGCAGATCAACAGCTTCCAACAAGCCACCAAAGAAAAGAAAACCAGCCCCTTGGTTCTCTGCTGAATTAAGATCTTCTCTTCAATTTCTAAGAAAGCAGGAACGAAAATGGCGCCAATCCTGTTCTGAATCCGACCAAATGACTTACAAAAACATGCTAAAGCAACACCGTGAGAAGATAGCTGAAAAAATGAGAGGACACCACACGGAACTTCTCATCCGCTCTTTAAACAAACCACGTGACCTCTTTAGCATTGCTAAATCATTAACTAAGACACCGTCCCCAATCAGATGGTATCAATTCAGCCTCAGCCCTATGCCGAGTACCTGCAATCTAAAATCATCAAAACAAATGTGGCACCAAATCCCACAACCAACTACATCCCTCAAGTACAGCCACAGCTAACAAACTTCATTCCTCCTGCAGAGAAATACACTGCTGACCTTATTGCTACCATCAACACCACTACAGCCCCAAATGATC
Organism: Ichthyophis bannanicus; assembly: GCA_033557465.1. Lineage (NCBI taxonomy): Eukaryota > Metazoa > Chordata > Amphibia > Gymnophiona > Ichthyophiidae > Ichthyophis > Ichthyophis bannanicus. The sequence goes on from CM066042.1 coordinate 235,545,174, forward strand.
CTTGCCCTGCTCACTGGATCAGAACAATGCGCTCCGACCTCAGCCCTACTCTAGCCTACATCATGAAGCTCTCCTTTGCAGCAGGAACATTCCCAGCAACCCTTAAGCAAACATCTATACGCCCACTCCTGAAAAACAGCAAACTCGACCTGACAAGAAAAGACTCCTACCGTCCAATCTCAAGTATACCTCTACTAGCCAAACTCATCAAGAAAGTGGTTCAAATACAACTGCAGCAACACATAGACATATCAGCTCCTTTGGATCCCTGCCAGCATGGTTTCCGAGAATCCCATGGCGTTGAGACTCTACTCACTTTACTGACCAACACCCTATCCAGAGGGATTGACAAGATTGAAAACGGCTTTGTACTCATCTTCCTTGATACTGCTGCAGCATTTGACTCTGTTAACCATGAGCAACTCCTCTATTGACTTCAGGAAAAGGGAATTCATGGCTTGGCCTGGGAATGGTGTAAAACCTATCTAGCAAACCGTTGGCAACATGTACGAATAGGATCCTCAACATCTAAACCATTCCATCAACAACAGGGAGTACCCCAAGGATCCTCCCTATCTGCTCTACTTTTTAACATATATATGCAACCAATCTGTGATATCATCCGATCATTTAATATATCCAGTCTGATATATGCAGATGATGTCTTAATATTCACCCCAATTAAAATCAGGCACCCCGACCTATCCTCACTTTTAGAGTGCTTCAACGCGATCACTGACTGGCTCTTATCCCAGAATCTACGTATAAACTTCAAGAAAACCAAAGTCCTATTTATAACTAAGAACAAGAACTTCTCTCCCCCCACCTCTTTGAAGGTACGAGATGCAGAACTACCATGTAAATCGGTCATACGCTACCTGGGTGTCACAACAGACCAACAACTCAACTTCAAGGAACACAAGAATACCACCAAGGTCATTTACAATAAGATACGGACATTAAGACACCTAAGACCGCTACTTGCCCCAGACGATTTCAGAACGATATTCCAAACGCTTGTAATGCCACATTTCGACTATGCTAACATCATCCTACAAGGCCTTCCTAAGACTACCCTCAATCCACTTCAGATGGCAATGAATACAGCAGCCCGCATTCTTTGCGGCATATCCAGAAGAGATCACATCACACCCATACTCATGGACCTACATTGGCTACCGGTGCAATCCAGGATCACTTACAAGGTACTACTACTAACATTTAAAGCAATTAACCGACTATCCCCCCTTTCCCTCTCTGCACTCTTGACCATCACTCCTGCAAACAGGCTAAGAAGGTCAGTATTCGTCAATACACTGACTACACCAATTGAATTCACTAAATGTTCTCAAATAACTAGAAACCGAACCTTTGCATTCTATGCTCCTAAATGTTGGAATGACCTCCCACCTCAACTCCGAATAATCAATGACCTTTTGCAGTTCAGAAAAGCCCTTAAACACCACTTATTCTGCCTACACTTTGTCAACTTTAATCCAACACAATCATTCCACACACCACAACCTACACACGAAGCCTCGAATGCTCCAACAACATAACCACCGACAAGACACAAAACAGACCTACACTCAGGAACTCCCTTAATGATAATAGATTTTTAAGGTCTTCTCCGTTACGATTTACCAAGTTGATATATAAACTGTAAATAGCTCACAACTACTGTTAATTGTATATAGTATCCCCTGTTACATTCCCAAGTTACAGACCCTGTTACAATGTATGCAAAAGATCCTATTCTGATGCAAGTTTCTGTTATTTGTAAACCGCACTGATACCAAATAGCGCGGTATATAAGAATTGTAAATAAATAAACCACAGACTAAAACCACTACTAAACCAGTACAGTGTGCAAGGCTATCACCACCCCAATACTGGACTATAGCAACACGCTCTATCAGGGTCTCCCAAAGCAAACACACATCCTCTTTAGCTAGTGCAGAACACAGCAGCCTGCCTCATCACTGGAACAACCAAAACTGACCACATCACACCTATACTCTGTCAACTACACTGGCTTCCAATCCATGCCCGTGCCAAGTTCAAAGCAATACTGAAAATCTTCAAAATCTTGCAACACTCTTTAACAGACATCCTACAGGACCTGCTCATAAGAGACCCAGGCACATGCCCCAGACGAAACAATAACAAACATATGCTTACCAAACCCATGGATTACCAGAAGGACAAACAGTCCACCTCCAGAACAGTGCTCTCTCTAGCTGCACCTAGCTTAAGGAATAACCTCCCTGATGAGCTGCAAGCCTCTTACGACATCAAAGACTTCAGGAAGAAACTTAAGACCCTCCTGTTCATAGAGCACTACGGAAACGTCACACAGCATAGCAAATACAAGGGTTGGCCCCCATCCCAAACCCAACAGATCATTGACAACACTTTACGATAACAGTGCAAACTATAAATAATCGGCTCGCACTGCAAGTTGAGGCAACTGTAAAGCATAGTTACCTGTAACAGGTGATCTCCGGGAACAGCAGGAATTTAGTCTTCACATATGGGTATTGCTAGTACCGACGGAGCCTGCGCAGGAATGCTCCCCAGCATCCAATTAGAAAGCTTTTGGGAGTATCCCACAGCGCCTGCGTGCTGCCTTCCCGCCTTTCTCAACTGCCTCTCTCCAGTTGAGTTTTAAAGTTGAGACAAAGAGAGAGAGAGAGGGAAAGGAAAGAAAAGAGAGATACAACTCCTAGGGGAGGTGGGTGGGTTGTGAAGACTAAATTCCTGCTGTACCCGGAGATCACCTGTTACAGGTGAGTAACTATGCTATCTCCAGGAACAAGCAGGAATGTAGTCTTCACATATGGGGACTCCCTAGCTACAGATGCCAGGAAGAAACCCCAGAAGTTGTGTGCCCCTGTGAAAGGGCTCCACTTCCCCCCATGGATCTCTGGCATCCTACCGGGAATGGTGGGTAGGAGTTGATTAAGTATGGAACAGGTGTTGTAGAACAGCCTGACCAAACAAGGCATCCCGGCGGGAGTCCTTGTCTAAGCAGTACTGAGCTGTGAAGGTATGAACCGAGGCCCAAGTAGCTGCTCGACAGATGTCGTCAATAGACACAGAGTGAAGATGAGCCACTGAGGCTGCCATGGCCCTCACATTGTGAGCTGTGACATGGACTTCCAGAGAAAGGTTCTTACTCTGGTAGGTGAAAGAAATACATTGTGCAATCCAATTGGACAGCACCACCTCTCCGCACATGAGGCCTCAAACACTCTCCATACTTGCACGTACACCAAGGATGTGGACCTACACTACACCTTAAGCAAGGTTGTAATTATGGGCGCTGAAAGCTGCCCTCTCAAGAGCAATGTTGTAAGCAAGAATCGATCCACTTGAGGCATGAACACTGGTCCCTGTGCTAACAGGTCCATCCTCAACGGCAGTTGCCAGGAACTGTCCACTAGTAGGCACACCAGGTCCACATACCATGGTCGCCATAGCCAATCCAGGACCACCAGAAGTACTAGTCCCACATGCGCCTCAATCCACTGAATCAGATGCCCTATGAGAGGCCACGGGGGACAGGCATAGAGCAGGCCCTCCTGCAGCCAGCTCTGAGTCAACGTGTCAAGGCCCTCCGATATCCTTTCCCTGCGCCTGCTGAAGAACCTCTCCACCTTGGCGTTCTCCACCGATGCCATGAGGTCCATAACCGGTAGTCCCCAGCAGCGCTTCATCTGGCAGAAGACCTCATCTGCCAAGGACCACTCCCCCAGATCGATCTGCTTGAACATTTCCTCTGCCGGCCATGTGGGCTGTCAACAGCTGGGTGAGATTCTCCTCCACCCAACAAAGCAGAGGAGTTATCACTTACGCCAGATTTGCGCTGCCCATTTCACCCTGCCGATTGAAGTAGGCGATGGAGGCATTGTCTGAGAACATTCAGACCGCTTGATGCTGTACCAGGGCTTGGAATTCCAGCAGCGCTAGACGGACCGCTCGCATCTCCAATCGATTGATGGACCACTGCATCTGGTCTTGAGACTAAATGCCCTGCGTGATCTGCATCAAACAATGGGCCCCACAGCCGGAGAGACTGGCGTCCGTTGAGATCATGATCCAGTCTGGTTGCTCTAGCGGCATTCCCTTCTCGAGGTTGTTCTGTGACAACCACCATGACAGGCTGCTGCACACTAGTAGTGGACAGACTATCCGATGACTCAGAGAATGCCTTTGAGGCGACCACCGGGACAGCAGCACCCTCTGTAATGGCCACATGTCCATCCTCACCCACGGCACCAAGTCCAGCATCGACTCCATGGATCTCAGAACCTGCTGGTAGGATCACGCCGACTGTGACCTTTGTGCCAGAAATCGACAGATCTGGTCCTGAATCTTCCTGCATCTCTGTGGTGGTAAGGTTACGAAGTGAGTCCCCAAGACAAGGTGGCTTTTGGCAACATTTACCACCCACCCTAGACTTCGCAGAAAGTTGAGGACCTGCTGCGTGGCTTTGAGGCTTTCCTCATGTGAATTGGCCTAAATGAGCCAGTCATCCAGGTAGGGATGAACCAGAATCCCCTGGCTGTGCAAACAGGCTGCAACCATCATCATGATCTTGGTGAAGGTGCGAGGAGCCATGGTGAGCCCACACCGTAGAGCACGAAATTGGACGTGTCCCATTGGAATCACGAACCATAGGTACCATAGCTGCTCTGGTCTAATGGGAATGTGCAAATACGCTTTCATGAGATCCAGGGAAATCAGAAACTCCCTGTTGCGCCGCCACAATGATGGATCGCAAGATTTCCATCCGAAAGTGAGGTATGTGCAAGGCCCGATTGACCCCTTTGAGGTTGAGTATTGGCCGGAATGACACTTCTTCTTTGAGTACCACGACGTAGATGGAGTACCGGCCCTGACCACACTGATCTTGTGGCACCAGCTCCACTGCATGTAGCTGAACCAGACGGCAAAGCTTTTCTCGAGAGCCGCATGGCGACACCATGAAGGCGTCCGCAAGCAGTTCCTTAAATTCCAGGGCATACTCCTTGCAAACAACCTCCCAGACCCAGCAGTCGGAGGTAAGGTGGGCCCAGGCAGGATAGAATTGTTGTAGGTGGCTGCCCACCAGAACCAGATCCCCATGGGCCTCCCTCATCTGACTGTGCCTTCTTGGGTCCCTGTCCGGACCCACAGAAGGAACCTCAACCAGCTTCTCTGCCTTCATGAAAGGAATGTCTCCGCCCCTGATAGGAAGACCTCTGGTAGGGGGTGAACTTGGTTGCTCTAAATTTGCGGAAATCCTTCGGGCATCCTCTTGACGCGGCCGCCGGCAGCGTTTAGGATTTAGGCTTTAACCAACTTCTCAAAGGCTTCCCCAAAGAGGAGCTTTCCTCAAAATGGCAACCTGGTCAGATGGTATTTGGAAGAAATGTCTGTTGACCAGTTCCTCAGCCACAGCAGTCGCCATGCTACCACGGATATCATGCCTTTAGCCAATGCCCGCAGGTGGTCATAGAAAGCATCCGCCAAATATGCCACCCCTGAGTCAAGGCATGCACATCCTAGAAGGCTCCTCCAAGCCCCGCTTCGTCTCCGGGAAGTCCTTGAATCCAACGCAGGCCCTTGCGACATAGGCTCCACACACCTAAGTCTGCAAGGCCATGGCATTGACCTCAAATGCCTACTACAGCAGTATCGCTAGTTTCTTTTTCCTGAGGATCCTTCAGTGCCGCCTCTCACTCCAACAGGATGGTTGTCCGCTTCGCCACTACGGACACCAAAGCATCCACTTTCGGGAGCTGGAAAAGCTCCCGCTCCACTTTGGGAAGAGGATAAAGATGCTACATGGCCCAAGCTCCCTGAAGGCCTGCTTCTGGTGCCTCCCATTCCAACTCAATCATTTGCTTCAGAGTTCTATGTAGCGGAAAGGTGTTTTTGCTGTATATCTACTTCCGGTGACACTGCCAAGAAAACCCAGGAGCTTCTGGGTCGCCATGAGTCAGGACTGACTCGAAGGCACACATTGCATTGCATGCCTTGAAGGAGTGGATTCTCTAGGGGAGGATCTGTTGCAGAGTGTCCATGGAAATGTTGAGCGTGGCCAGAGAATCCATGATCAGCACCAACAGCTCTTCCTTGCGGAAGACCCAGACTATGGAAGGGTTGTCTCCTGCCTGCAGAGGGTCATCCTGAGGCTTGAAGGGACCTGCTCTCTTGTTCCAGGCCCGATGTACCCTCCAGAGGGTCCTCCAACTCCAGGGACAGCTCTTAAGCCCGGTCCTCCTCTGTGACCGTCAACTTTGCAAACCCTGAAGCAGTGTTCTCCAGTAACTGCTCCCTGCGCTGCCCCGGCTGTGCACTAAAATGTTCTGCTTCCCTCTTCAGACCCTGCTTAATGCAGGTAAGCCTGGTTGAGCAAGAGCACAAATTCGGGCGAGAACAGGACCTCCGCCTGTGCTACTGGCAACGAGAGAATTCCCCTATGTGCCTGCTTGCGCTTGAGAGCCCTGTGCTCTGGCTGCCTTACTCTTACTGTGACACTGACAAGGATTCCCCTGATGCCGCGAAAATGGGTGCTGGAGGTAGAGGTGACAAAATGGCCGCGGTTCCCGCTGAAACCGCACTCTGTTCCAGAGACCCCCGGGAACTCCAAAACACCAGGAGATGCCATCAGCGCATCTCGCTGCTCTGACAACGTGCTCCCCATCACTTGATCTTTGGCCTCGCAGGCCCTGCAGAGTCCCTCAGTGGTTAAGTGGGAACGGCAGCTCCCACACCTCCCGCAAACAAGTCTGCCCAATGGCATTGGGAAGTGGGAGATAACCCAGCAGCGGAGAAAAGAACCCTTTGTACACTAGAGATCCTGGTTGCACTCATCCTGGCAGGCCCCAGGCAGCCGCAAACACTCACTCACTCACCTGACAGGGAAATCAGCTGAAACCCAGCAGCAGCCCCGAATCCCCATACCCACAGAAGGGTGAAGGGGAACCATGCAGGCGGTCTGAAATCACAGAGCAGGAGAGGCAACTCACCCTCGCTCCTCCCAGGGCCCTATTGCAGACTTAACGACCTCGGCACCCTTGGGCAGACCCAGTCATCACAGCTGCTCTCATAACTGCCCACAGCTAAGTGTTTAAAACATTTGACACAGGAATTAGACCAGGAATTTTTTTTTACAACTGCATATACTCACAAACCCCTGACCAGCCCAGGCTACAAGGGTTATCCCATCTGCTGGAGACTGAGTATACTGGCTTGGTGGGAGGAGTGTTGGCTCCTTATATAGTGACATTGCCAAAAGCTAGTATGCTCAGTCTCCATTTGCTGGAATAGGGACACAACCCAGAAGTCTGGATTGAATAGTAGGGGCGCTTTGAAAGCAAGCTCTGCTATGAGGGACATAGGATGAGGGTGAAAGGGGATAGACTCATGAGTAATATGCAGAAATATTTATTTACGGAAAGAGTAGCAAATGAGTGCAATAGTCTCCCAGTGGAGGTGGTAGAGACGAGAATAGTATCTGAATTAAAAAAAGCATGGGATAAACACAGAGGATCTCTAAAGGAAAACAGGGGGCTATTGTAGTTGATGAAAAGACAGTCTAGATAGAAACATGACAGCAGAAAAAGACCACATGCCCTATGTTTCTAAGAGAATGAGTACAGTGTATGTTCTATATAAAAACACCACATTCCAAAATGCCAAAATATGATCCAGTAATAAAGAGAGACTGTAGTGTGGGAAGGGGAAAAGGGGAAGAGGAAAAGGGGAAGAGGAAAAGGGGGAGGGGAAAAGGGGGGAAGAGGGGGAGGGGGAGGAGAAGGGGGGCTTGTGAAAATATAATAGCAAACTCACCGTCATCCACATTAAATACTTATATGCTGTATGGGGTCACTGTTGTACCAAATCTACAACACTGAAAGCTGCAAGAAACGTCAGAATAATATGAATATATTCAATCATTTTTATGTAACTGAAACCACACTAACGCCAAAGAAAATATATCAATAACGTGGTTAATACATAAGAGACAGACTAACGGAAACAAGCACGTATCTCCTCCCATCTCCTCTCCTCTATTTCCTCTACCATTGTCCCCTCCATTTCTCATATTCTCAACCTCTCGCTCTCCACTGCTACTGTCCCGGCTGACTTTAAACATGCTGTGGTCACGCCTCTCCTTAAGAAACCCTCACTTGATTCCTCTTGTCCTTCTAATTATCGCCCCATCTCTCTCCTTCCTTTCATTTCTAAACTGCTCGAACGTGCGGTTTACCGCCGTTGTCTTGACTTCCTCTCTTCCCATGCTCTTCTCGATCCCTTACAGTCCGGTTTTCGTCCTTTGCACTCTACTGAAACTGCTCCTGTCAAAGTCTCCAGTGACTTGTTCCTGGCTAAATCTAAAGGCCTTTACTCTGTCCTCATCCTCCTTGACCTTTCTGCTGCCTTTGACACTGTTGACCATGATCTTCTCCTTGACACTTTGTCCTCGCTTGGCTTTAGGGACTCTGTTCTCTCCTGGTTCTCCTCATATCTCCCCCATCGCTCCTTTAGTGTATGTTCTGGTGGTTCCTCCTCCTCTGTTACCCCGCTCTCGGTTGGTGTCCCCCAGGGTTCTGTCTTGGGTCCCCTTCTTTTTTCTCTCTATATCCAATCCCTTGGTGCGCTTATTTCCTCTCATGGTTTTCAGTACCATCTCTATGCTGATGACTCCCAAATCTATCTCTCTACTCCTAACCTTTCTTCTGCTTTCCAGTCCTGGATCTCTTGCTGTCTCTCTGCCAATGCTGCCTGGATGTTCCATCATCGCCTGAAACTGAACATGGCCAAGACTGAACTTCTCGTTTTTTCTCCTAAAATTTCCCTTTCTCCTTCTTTTTCAGTCTCTGTTGATGGACTGAAAGGGGGACTGTTACTTCTGGAGAGAAATTTGCAACTGTGAGTATATACTTCTGGTAATTTTCTAAAAAGAATTCTTTGTATTAAAGCTACTTAATCTGTGAACCCACTGTTTTTTGTTGGATCAGTTAGGGCCTAGTAGCAGCAATTAAAGTTTGAATTTAAAACACAGAGGAGAGCTTTCTGGTTACATTTCATACACCAAAATAGAAGTTCCCCGGCTCATGAGAGACCATAAAGGTAAAGCAAAATGCAAAACGTATACATCAACACATTTCGACATTTCAGGAGTTGGTCCTTCGGGACCTACAAGAATTGGAGACTTCTTTGCCGGTTCTCCATTCGAATCTTTCTCATGAGCAATTTCAAGCGATGCAGGATCTTGCGAATTCTGATCTGGTCATCCGCCGTGCGGATAAAGGGGGTGGAATTGTGGTGATGTCGCCTGACCAATACCATTGTGAGATTCAGAAACATCTTCAGAACCGTACACATTATCAGCTTTTGATGCGGGATCCAACTACAGACTTAGTGCAGCAAATTACTTCTTTGATGCTGGAGGCTCGTTTGAAGGGATGGATAACTGGGCGTGAATGTAAGTTTCTGGTGAACTCAAGCCCTAAGATCCCGGTGTTCTACTTGGTCCCCAAGATCCATAAGAATGTTCATAGCCCCCCGGGGAGACCTATAGTTTCCTGCCGTGATTCTCTATTGGAGCCTCTCTCTAAGTTTTGCGACGTGTTTTTACAACCAGTGGCATCAAAAGTCCCCTCATATTTACGGGACACCGGGGATTTCCTCACGCAGCTATCATCTTGCACTGATTATTTGACATACACGTATTTAGTGTCACTAGATGTACAAGCATTGTACACAAATATTGACCAACAAGCTGTGTTACATTGTTTAGCTGACTATCCGCTAGATCTCCCGGCGAGGATACCCAGGTCTTTCCTGCTGGCTATGCTGGATCTGGTTCTGAATAAGAATTATTTTTTACATGATGGAATTTTCTATCGACAGACGTTTGGGATTGCAATGGGGGCCACGGTGGCCCCCTCGATAGCAACCATTTATATGGCGGAGTTTGAGAGGCAATACATTTATCCTTCTCCTCTGTTTTCTCATGTTCTGTTTTGGCGTCGCTTTTTGGACGACATTTTCTTTTTGTGGTCCGGTTCTCAGTTGGAATTGGAGGCTTTTTTAGAATCTCTGAATGGGTTCTCTCCAACTATACAGTTTACTGCCATGTATGATCGGCATGCCATTCAGTTTTTGGACCTCACAGTTTTTTTGACACCAGAGGGGATCACAACCACGTTATTTCGTAAGCCGGTTCAACGGAACACCTTGCTAAAATTTTCCAGTTTCCATCCCTTACCTTTAAAGAGGGGCCTCCCATTCGGCCAATTTTTGCGGCTTCGTAGAAATTGCTCATCCCTGGCAGATTTTTACAAACATGCTGATGACTTAAAGTCCCGTTTGCTAATTCGGGGGTACCCTCTCTCCCTAATAAGAAAAGCTTACAAGCGGGCCAGGTTTTTGCATCGGGATTGGCTGTTTCTTCCCCGTGCTCCACCTGACCACCTGGGGGAAGAGGTTTTTACCGGCATCTTTCCATACCTTATGGGAGTTCCGAAAGTTATCACACTCTTACGCCGGTACTGGCCGGTGCTGTCGGTTCATCCCTTTTTCTCTGGCAAGCACTTACGGGTGGCCTTTTCAAGGGCACCGAATCTCAGGGATAAGATTGTTAAGTCTTCTTGGCCTACGGATCGCCCCCCTGTTTTTCATCTCAACCCTGGACATTACCCATGTGGTTCATGTGATTTCTGTGCTATGACAATTAGTGGACCAACGTGGCAGAATACATCTACGTCCATCACGTATAAGGCTCGGTGGCACACTACCTGCACTTCATCCTATGTGATCTATCTGATCGTCTGCCCATGTGGACTTTGTTACATAGGCCGGACTACTCGTCCTGTCAAGATCCGTCTTGGGGAGCACGCTTCCCGGTTGCGATCAAAAACGGTTTCAGCGCCTATTGTGCCTCACTGCCTTCAAGAGAACCATCTTTTTAGTCAGCTACGCTGGAGAGTACTAGACCACATTCCTATTGATCCTCGGGGAGGTGACAGAATTGGAAGATTACAATACACGGAACAACGTTGGATATTCCAATTGGATACGGTTTCCCCACATGGATTAAATGCCTCTGTGGAGTGGCACACTATATTGTGATTTTACTCTACTTCAGTCATGATTTTATATTGGGATTTCCCTGCAGTGGGTTTTTCCTCTCTCTCTTTAAATGCTCTTTTTTTCTCAGGTCTGTGACGTATAGGGGGTTCATTGGCAGCTTTCCTTCCGTGTATGTGGTGACGTCACGCGCCGTTTTCGATAAAAGGAGTTTGACCGTTGGACATTTCTCAAAAGCTGACTTACTGGGATTCTATACATTTCACCTGATGCAGGGCCACGGTTGATGTGGATGGCCCGAAACGTGGCACGTTGTGTCTTTGAATTCCGAGCTGGCTGAGTAAAGAGAATGAGATAAGTTTTTGAGCATTTTGAGCATTTAAAATTATTAAAAAGGACCGACCACGGCGAGGGGTGGGTACAATTCCTGCTCCCTTTTGCTTGGTTATTCCGACAAAAAAGTATGTGTTGATGTATACGTTTCGCATTTTGCTTTACCTTTATGGTCTCTCATGAGCCGGGGAACTTCTATTTTGGTCTTGCATTTTGCCCTAGGCTAAGGGGTTTTTTCTTGGACTGTACATTTCATACACAGCAGAGAGCTTGTAGTTTAAATTTAATAGTCACTCAGGGCCAAGTAACAGCAAAGTACTTTTAGTTTAAATTTAACACACAGAAGAGAGCTTTCTGGTTAAATTTAGTACCCAGCAGAGAGCTTGTAGTTTAAGTTTCATAAGAAGTTAGAGCCTAGCAGCAGCTAAGAGCTATAATTTAAATTAAATCAGAATTTAGCTTACCTCAGCAGCACAAGACAGAGTACTGTGTGGCAGCCCTCTTTTAATAAGTGTTATTTTCCTCCCACCCATGGGATAATCATAGCTTTATAGATACTTACACATCTTAAAAGACAGGAGGTGCTTTCAGGTGAAGCTCATTACCCAAATCAGTCATACACTAAGGACCTGAGATTAATTAAGCTTCAGGTGAACAAGGTATATTAAACGTATTAGGTACAGTTTTATTGGTATAAATACCCATAGCAACCCCTAGTAAGTAAGAACTTAAAGATCTAGACACAAACTTAAAACTAAGATGCAGACAGCAGTCCAGCAGCGGGATGGGGGCTTTCCAGTCTTTTGCATTGAGTGTCACATGTATGATTTTCTCCCAGTTGGTGAGAGGTCTTACGTGTGCACTAGGTGCAAGGAGCTCTTTTCTCTCAGGGAACAAGTCCGTTCTCTAGAGGCTAAAGTAGCAGACTTGGAAAACATAAGACAGAGAGGTACATAGACGAGACCTACAGGGATATAGTCCTGAAGTCCCACCTCCAGTCTGGCAGCACCCCTGTTGCCATGGAGGAGAGAGGTCACGTGACAGGAGAGCATCACCCTGGTGTGGCAGGAAGTGATCCTGTAACTAGGACCTGTCCTCCAGGTGATGTAAAACCCTCTCGCACCGAGGAAGTTTCTCCAGGGCCATGTGCCCATGAGGGAAGGGTTAGCCGTTATAGTTGGTGATTCGATTATTAGGCATGTAGATAGCTGGGTGGCTGGTGGACGTGAGGATCGCCTGGTAACATGCTTGCCTGGTGCGAAGGTAGCGGACCTCACGCGCCACCTGGATAAGGTCTTAGATAGTGCTGGGGAGGAGTCTGCTGTCTTGGTACATGTCGGTACCAAAGACATAGGAAAATGTGGTAGGGAGGTTCTGGAGGCAAAATTTAGGCTTTTAGGTAGGAAGTTGAAATCCAGAACTTCCAGGGTAGCGTTCTCCGAAATGCTTCCTGTTCCACGCGCAGGACCCAAAAGGCAGGCAGAGCTCCGGAGTCTCAATGCGTGGATGAGACAATGGTGCAGAGATGAGGGTTTTGGATTTGTTAGGAACTGGGGAACATTCTGGGGAAAGGAGGGGCTCTTCCGAAGGGATGGGCTTCACCTTAACCGGGATGGAACCAGGCTGCTGGCATTAACCTTTAAAAAGGAGATAGAGCAGCTTTTAAACTAGATATTAGGGGAAAGCCGACAGTCGCCCAAGAGCGGATGGTTCGGAAGAATGTATCCTTGAAGAATACTACCAAAACCAGAGAGGTTCCACAAAAGAGTAAAGTAGCCCAAATGCCCTCAAGTATGGAGCAGAAAGAGCTTAAAGATCCCAATTTACCCATGTCTAACAATAGCCAAATTAATATGAATAAAATACAATCTCTAAAATGCTTGTATGCAAATGCTAGAAGTCTAAAGAATAAGATGGGAGAGTTAGAATATATAGCACTAAATGAAAGGTTAGATATGATTGGAATATCAGAGACATGGTGGAAGGAGGACAACCAGTGGGACACTGTGATACCTGGGTACAAACTATATCGTAATGATAGAGCTGATCAAATTGGTGGAGGGGTTGCGCTCTATGTTAGAGAGGGCATTGACTCAGAAAGGATTAAAGTTTTGCAGGAAACAAAATCTGCTGTAGAATCTATATGGATTGAAATTCCATATAAAAGGGGGAAGGCAATGGCAGTGGGGGTGTACTATCGAGCACCTGGCCAGAATGACCAAATGGATGATGAAATGCTCAAAGAAATCAAGGAAGCTAACAAAAGTTACAGCGCAGTAATAATAATGGGTGATTTCAATTACCCCGGTATCGACTGGGTCAGTGTCACGTCAGGACATGCTAGGAAGATAAAGTTCCTAGATGAAATAAATGACTGCTTCTTGGAGCAGCTGGTTCATGAACCGACCAGAGGGGAAGCCATATTAGACCTAGTCCTTAGTGGAACACCAGATCTAGTGCAAGAGATAAGGGTGTTGGGGCCACTTGGCAATAGTGATCATAGCATGATCGCCTTTGATTTAATTAGTGGAGGAGGGATAGTAAGGAAATCCACAGTACTACCTTTTAACTTTCGAAAGGGAGACTATGATAAAATGAGGAAAACAGTTAAGAAAAAACTAAAAGGAGCAGTTGCAAAGGTTAAAGACGTACATCCAGCTTGGGTGTTGTTGAAAAATACTATCTTGGAAGCCCAGACCAGCTGTATTCCACGCTTTAAGAAAAGTGGAAGGAAGTCCAAAAAACTGCCAGCATGGTTTAAAGGTGAGGCCAGAGAGGCTGTTGTTGCCAAAAAAGCATCTTTCAGGAAATGGAAAAAAGAGCCAAACGATGAAACCTGGAAACAGCACAAGCACTGGCAAGTCAAATGCAAGGCATTGATAAGGCAGGCAAAGAGAGAATTTGAGAAGAAGCTTGCTGCGGAAGCAAAAACGCGAAATAAAGACCTTTTCAAGTACATTCGTAGCAAAAAACCTGTGAGAGAGTCAGTTGGTCCATTAGATGATAAAGGGGCTAAAGGAGCACTAAGAGGCAACAAGGCGATAGCGGAGAGACTGAATGAATTCTTTGCTTCGGTCTTTACTGAGGAAGATGTAGGGATGTTACCCATGACTGAAGTGGTATTTAAAGGTGCAGAAGAATTGAAGGAAATATCGATACATCGGGAAGATGTCTTACAACTATTAGATAAACTGAAGAGTAGCAAATCACCTGGGCCGGATGGTATACATCCAAGGGTGTTGAAAGAACTGAAATATGAGATTGCAGACCTGCTATCAGTAATCTGTGAACTATCATTAAAATCATCTCTAATACCTGAAGATTGGAGGATCGCCAATGTAACACCAATTTTTAAAAAGGGTTCCAGGGGTGATCCGGGAAACTACAGACCGGTGAGCCTGACGTCAGTACCGGGAAAAATGGTAGAAACCATCATAAAGAATAAAATTACTCAGCATGTAGATAGTCACAACCTAATGGGAGACAGCCAACATGGCTTTAGACAAGGAAGATCTTGTCTTACTAATCTGTTATGTTTTTTTGAAGGAGTGAATAAACAGGTGGACAAAGGTGAGTCGGTTGATATTGTGTATCTGGACTTTCAGAAAGCCTTTGACAAGGTCCCTCATCAGAGACTTTTGGCAAAACTAAAGAGTCATGGGATAGGAGGCAGTGTACTATTGTGGATCAGGAACTGGTTAAAAGATAGAAAGCAGAGGGTAGGGCTAAATGGCCAATTTTCCCAATGGAGAAAGGTGAATAGTGGTGTACCCCAGGGATCTGTGCTGGGTCCGCTGCTTTTTGACATATTCATAAATGACCTGGAAAGTGGAATAACGAGTGAGGTTATCAAATTTGCAGATGACACAAAACTATTTAAAGTTGTTAAAACCCAAGAGGATTGTGAAAAATTGCAAGAGGATCTTGATAAATTGGAAGACTGGGCAACAAAATGGCAGATGAAATTTAATGTGGACAAGTGCAAGGTTATGCACCTAGGGAAGAACAACCCAAACTATGGTTACACGATGCAAGGTTCCACATTAGGAAACACCACCCAGGAAAAAGATTTAGGTGTCATTGTGGATACCATGTTAAAACCCTCGGCCCAGTGTGCAGCGGCGGCCAAGAGAGCAAATAGAATGCTAGGTATGATAAGGAATGGAAAATAAAACAAAAGATATTATAATGCCTCTATATCGTTCCATGGTGAGACCGCACCTTGAATATTGTGTGCAATTCTGGTCGCCGTATCTTAAAAAGGATATAGCGATTTTAGAAAAGGTTCAGAGAAGAGCCACCAAAATGGTAAAGGGGATGGAAGGATACTCCTATGAAGAAAGGCTAAAAAGGTTAGGGCTCTTTAACCTGGAAAAGAGATGGCTGAGGGGAGATATGATAGAAGTCTATAAATTAATGAACCGAGTGGAACGGGTAAACGTAGATCGATTGTTTACCTTATCAGAATATAGAAAGACTAGGGGACATGCAATGAAGCTACAGGGTAAACTATTTAAGACTAATAAAAGAAAATATTTTTTCACTCAACGTGTAATCAAACTCTGGAATTTGTTACCGGAGGATGTAGTAAAGGCTGTTAGTGTAGCTGGGTTTAAAAAAGGTTTGGACAAGTTCCTGGAGGAAAGGTCCATAAACCATTATTAAGAAGTGACCGAAGATATGAATGCTTGACCCAGTGCAAGCATTGTGGAACTTGTGTCTCTTGGGGAAACTGCTAGGTACATATGACCTAGATTGGCCACTGTTGGAAACAGAATACTGGGCTTGATGGACCTTGGTCTGACCCAGTATGGCATATCTTATGTTCTTCTGGCTCTGTTCACCAACCTGTTTCATCTGCTTGCAATTTGGGTGTTATTTTTGACTCTTTGCTCTCTTTCTCCTCTCATATCCAACTCATTGCTAAGACCTGTTGCTTCTTTCTCTTCAACATTGGCAAAATCCGCTCCTTTCTCTGAGTTCACTACTAAAACCCTCATCCATTCCCTAATTGCCTCCTGCCTTGATTATTGTAACCTCCTTCTTGCTGGTCTCCCTCAGTCTCATCTCTTCCCTCTTCAGTCTATTCAACACTCCGCTGCCCCTTTGATTTTCCGTCAGCCTCGTTTTGCCCACATCACTCCTCTCCTCAGATCTCTTCACTGGCTCCCTATCAGTTTCCGTATTCACTTTAAGCTTCTCCTTCTGACCTATAAGTGCATTCACTCTATGGCTCCTCAGTACCTTTCTTCTATCATTTCTCCCTATTTCCCCCCTCGTGTACTTCGTTCTTCTTCCCAGTTGCTTCTTTCTATGCCCTTCTCTTCTATTGCCAACTCCAGATTCCGCTCTTTTTACCTTGCTGCTCCTTACACGCTTGGAATAAACTTCCTTTCTCTATACGTCAGGCATCTTCTTTGCCCCTCTTCAAACTCAAATTAAAAGCTCATCTTTTCGCCTCTGCCTTTGGCTCTTGATTTTGCTGTTCTCCTTCCTTCCCCTCTTTTATTTCACCTTTCTTTCTTCCTCTTACACTTGTTCTTACCTCTTTCCTTTGTCCTGTCTCTCCTGCTCTTGTCTCTTTGCCCTTGCTCTTATCTTTTTTCTACTCCTTTTCTTGCTTTGTCTTTTTAGATTGTAAGCTCTTTTGAGCAGGGACTGTCTTTTTGTGTTTTCATTGTACAACGCTGCGTGCACCTGGTAGCACTTTATAAATGCTTAGCAGTAGTAGTAGTAGTATCTAAGTGAGACTCGGCGGAGAAGAGAAAAAACTGCATGCGGTGTGACTTAGTCAACTTAGTCAGCAGATTTGCTTTGATCAGGAATGCTGCACAATGCAAACGGTGTTTTTAGCTCAAACTGTCCTGCGCAGCGCAAATGGTGTTTTTAGCTCAAACTGTCCTTTATGTATTAACCACGTTATTGATATATTTTCTTTGGAGTTGGTATGGTTTCATTTATATAAAAATGATTGAACTTATTCATATTATTCTGACGTTTCTTGCAGTTTTCAGTGTTGTCGATCTGGTACAACAATGACCTTATTCAGCATATAGTATTTAATGTGGATGACAATGAGTTTGCTTTAATATTTTCACAAGCCCCCCTCCTCCCTTCCTTCCCCCTCTCACACTCCTGCTCTTTATTTTTGGATCATGTTTTGGCATTTTGGAATGTGGTGTTTTCATATAAAACATACACTGTACTCATTCTCTTATCTAATGTTATTCAATATTCTCTCTAGATGTCCATCATTTTTAATCATTTGTAAATTTTAACTACTTGTTCAATGTGTTTTTTTTTAAAAACTGCACTCTTATTATTTCATATATTATATATGTTTTAGTTCAGTTTTTTCCAATTTTAATATGTTATATATATGTTTTAATCCATAAATGTTTGTGGTTTTTTTGGAGGTCTGAATACATGAAGAAGGCTCCTTGTGCCGAAACACTGTCAGTGTAGAGTTTTTTTTTTGTTTTGTTTTTTTAAATACTAGTTTTATCTTTACTTCACCATGCTCTCCAGTGTCTTGTTTCTTCTCTGCAAGGGTGAGCGCCTCCTTTGGACTCCACATAGAAACTTACATACAGTGAAATATAGCAGTAACAGAAAGCGTAGTTACTTACCTGTAGCAAGCATTCTCCGTGGACAGCAGGAAAAGTCCTCACATATGGGTGACATCATCCGACAGAACTCTGCAGGAGCATCCCAACTCCTTCTAGATGATTTTGGAAGCTCAATCGTACTTGTGCATTCCTTTCCTGCCTGCCACATGGCACCATCTTATCCTTAGTCCTATGACTGGCTGAGAAGAAATAAATTCTAAAGAGGAGAGAGGATTGTGAGGACGTTTCCTGGTGTTCACGGCTGCTACAGGTGAGTAACTATGCTTTCTCTGTGGATAAGCAGAAAAAAAGGAATCACATATGGGAATCTCTAGTTACAGGATGCCTTGAACAAAAATCTGGAATAATATGCTCAAATGGGCCAATATGTAATATTTTTGTTGGGAACAGGGTTTTTATGGAATATAAAAAAATATTATTTTTTCAGGAAGTCTGAACAGAAAGAAATGGGCCTAGTGGGGTAGAGTTGGGTTCTACTCCCCAAAACAATTCTGCAGTACTGAATAAACAAATCTGATGTCACATAAGGAATCCCCCCCGCCAGACAGTAGTGAGAAGTGAAAGTGTGAACCGACGTCTACGTTGCAGCTGTGCATATCTCCTCCATGGAGACTGAGCACAAGTGGCCCACCAACACAACCATGACTCTGACATCATCATTGTTATTATTATTATTAATAATCATTTATAGAATGCTACTAAGCATACGCAACACTGTACAAACATGCAAGTAGACCGTTCCTGCTCGTAGAGCTTACAAATCTAGAAGACAAACATACAGTACAATAAAATACAACAAATAAGGATGATATGGGGATGAAACACAAGGGAAGCAGATTATGAACCAAAGGCAGCCTGTGAGCCTTGAGCATGGACTTGAAGAGGGAAAAAGAGGAGATTTGACATAAAGACAGGGGCAGCTTGTTCCAGGCAAACAGAGCACCAAGGTGAAAGGAACAAAGCCTGGAGATGGCACAAGAAGGGGGGGGGGGTGCATAAAGAGAAGGAAAGCAGAGGAGCAACGGAAATCACGAGGAGGGGTATGAGGAGAGAGAAAAGTAAGGAGGGGCAGCAGAGTGAATGCATTTGTAGGTCAAGATAAGTAGCTTGAACTGAATACAATAGCAAACAGGGAGCCAGTGAAGGGATTACATTATCAGCCGTGACAGGACCTTCAAGGATTATGGCCTGCCTGAGCATAAGTGAAAGATGCAGCCTGCAAGCCAAATTGACAGGGGGTCAAAAGAAACAAAAAAGCTGGATGAACTTTCTATGGGATTTCGTCTAGTCCAAGTAGAAAGCTAAGGCTCTTTTACAGTTCGACATGTGCAGCACAGCTTCTCGTTTCTGAGAATGGGGTTTTGGAAAAATGTTAGAACGATGACTAACTGATTAAGCTACAAGTCCAACACCATTTTTAGAAGGAACTGGAGTTGACTGCAAAGCACCACTTTGTTGTGAAAGAATTTTGTTTAAAGTGGATGAACTACTAGAAACTGAAATTCATTCTGTGCACCGAAGTGACTGTCACCAGGAAATGTAAAAAATGTCAGAAGACAGAAATTGAGTGGCCTGAAAGGAGCTTTCACCAGCTGCGTAAGAACCACATTGAGGTTCCCAGAAGCAGTAAGTGGCTTATAGAGGCGTCTGAGAAGAAGCAAATCCTACATGAAGGGAACAACTAAGAGTTATACAGAGATGGGTTTGCATTCCAGACAATGATGGTAAGCTCCAATTGCACTGAGAATAACTCTTACGGAGTTTGACTTAAGTCCAGACTAAGACAGGTGTAGAAGGTATTTCAAGCAATGTTTTGCGTAGGACAGGGTAAAAGAATATATGGACCATTCTTCACACCAGCCAGCAAACCTCTTTCACTTGTAAGTGTAAGTCTTCCTCACTGAAGTCCTTCTGGATGCCAAAAGGACATTGGTGACACCAACTGACAGATTGAAGAGTGGACAAAATTAGCCTCTCAACATCCAAGCTATGAGGGTTAGGGACTTGATGTTGGGATGCAACATGGTGTCGGTCTCTGTGATATCAGATTTCGTGCTTGCCCTAGACTTATTGGATCCTGAATGGAGAGCTCTAAACGTAAAGAAAACCATGGTTTCTGGGGCCAATAAGGAAGGATGAGAATCATCATACCTCCGTTTCGAGTTTCAGAAGGGTCTTGGCAATGAGTGGTATTAGAGAGTATGCCCCCCCATCCCCACCACCATCGAGCAGGAAGGCAGAGGCTAGCTTGCTGTGTGGCCCCATCCTGGAGCACTACTGAGGTACCTGGGCATTCTGGGGAGTGGTGAAGAGTATTATGAAGGGGGTGCCCCACTTCCAAAAGATGTGGAGGCACTGGCAGTAAGAATATAGCAATCTTGCTGTGACGGAAAAGGAGATTCCTTGGATTAGGTTGGATTCTGTGACCCACCACTGGTGTGCAAGCCTGTAGTTGAGCAGAAGAAAAGATCTTGAAGCACAAAAAAGAAACCACTTGATTCTACTAAAACTTGAAGTCTCATTGTGGACATCTCATCTTGCGATGTGAAAAGGGGGCTACATGTACCATGAAAGACACACAACCTAGAAGGCTTGGTCATGACACAAGAAGAGCATTAAATTAGCCCAACAGGATGGACAAGCCAGTATAAGCTTTCTTGTGGAAGAGAGACTTTTACCTGATCTATGTAAAGAATAGCTCTGATAAAGCAGAACTTCCTTCCTAGGATGAAATTGGATTTGTGTAAGTTTATTAGATACTCTAATTACTGCAGTAGGATTATAGTTTCATGTCATTTACATTCATCGAAGGAGAGCCATCTCCCTGCCTGGAGACCAGCCGAAGAAGCAGCAGACCACTCCGGTCACTAACCTCACAAAAGAGCACATCGGAGGAAAGCCCTCTCCCTGCACGCAGACCAGCAGCTGAAGCAGCGGATTGCTCAGCACACGTGCTTTCACAAAGAGCTCCTGTGTGACCAAGCTTTTCAGCGCGTCATCGCCTACCCCTGCCCAATCGGGGCCCAGCTCTACACTTTAAAAGGGGGGCGCGAACAGGCGCACCCGCACCTTGCGGGCCTGCGCCTGAGGGCCGCGCAAGAGGGCCCTTTGGCACGGCCCTTAGGCTAAGGCACTTAAGCCTACACATCTACCAAAGAAACAACGAAGAAATACTCAACGTGGAATCGTCAACTACACCGAGTACAGCTGAGCTCCCCCAAGGCTGAGCTCGCACACCTCATCCCCCTCACAGATTCATCGACCGGAGCAAGTATACCCCTACCATCACTATTTAACTGACCTTTTACAGCCTAAAACTTGAATTTACCATACCACTCTACTCAATCTGTAAAGTTAGATCAGGTTTCTGTGTTAACAAGTATTTGATGTCCTGGGATACACTAAATACTATTGTTAGTAGCTTTCCTACAGTTTATTACTATTGTCAATAGTATATCTTCACCTAGTATTGTTGTCAGTAGCTAGCCAGCCAGTAACTATCATACATTTTATTACTGTTGTCAGTAGTATATCTTCAACCAGGACTGTTGTCAGTTACCAGCCTCCCAGTAGTTACCACTCACTGCATTATCGTTGTCAGCATTACTCATTACTGTTGTCAGTAGTATATCATCATTCAGAAGCCATTGTCAGTAGATAGCTAGCCAGCAACTATTATACATCTTATTATTGTTGTCAGTAGTATATCATCATGCAGAACTGTTGTCAGTAGTATATCATCATTCAGAACCGTTGTCAGCAGCTAGCTAGCCAGTAACAATTATAACTATTATACATTTTATTACTGTAGCCAGTAGTATATCCTCAATCAGTACTGTTGTCAGTAGCTACCACACAATTATATACTGTTGTCAGTAGCTTTCATCAATTAGGATAAATACTGTATTTAGTAGCTCTCCTTTCAACTTTCTGCATAACACCACTTCCCAGTGATTTACTTTCTCTCACATCTTCCTACCCTGGTATATAACTGCTTAGCTCTACTAACAGCAACCCATCTAAAATGCCACGTACAAACATTATGCTAATGAAACTATCTTATACAGGTTTAGTATTAGCAATATTAACCATTGACCTAACACTAAGCCTAAACAGTAAAAATCATAAAACAATTCCCATAATTCACACACATACTCAAAACTACCACCATATTGGACACATTTACCCAAACAACCATCCTAGATTAAATTTCCATAGACTAATTCACATAAAACAAACAAACTCACATCAAACAACCAAGGGAACATGCACCAACAACTCAACATCCCTTTCATGCTTCCTTATCAACGCACGCTCCATGAAAAACAAGCTTCCCATATTTAATGACTTAATAGCTGACTTAAAACCAGACATATTATGTGTCACAGAAACCTGGCTCTCCGATACTGACACAGTCTACATAAATCAACTTAATAATGAAAACTATGACACTTTCTACAAACATCGAACTAATAGAAAAGGCGGAGGAGTATTAATGATGACGAAAAAGGTACTAAGTGCCAAAACAATCCAATCAAACATCTCTAATAACATAGATACATTATTAATAAAAATTGGCCTCATGAAACTCTGCTTAGTATACAGACCCCCAGACCAAAAACCAGACTGCCTTGACTCTTTTATTGAACTCCTCAGCTCATCTACTGAACACCACCCTATAATTATGCTAGGAGACTTTAACCTTCCCTCGCTACCAACATTGGACTCTAAACTATTCTTTGATACTATATCAGACATGGACTATCATCAGATAATAAACACACCTACACACATCAAAGGTGGAACTCTCGATCTTGTCCTCATCCCTAATACACTCTTCAAACTAATCAATCCAAATTCAGTTGAATGTACACAGGTACCCTGGTCTGATCACTACATTATCAAATTAAATCTTACTTATCCCTTCACTAGCACTAACAATCACACCAGAAATATCCCAACTACAAGATTTAAAAAGTTTAACAATACAGAATTTATTGACCTTACAATCCCCTACCTCTTATCACCACCAACGAATTTAGATGACACTGTCAAAAACTGGCATGAAACCATCAACAATGCAGCCAAAATTAATCACACATACAAAAAGATCATCCACTCTAAGACTAATACCAAACCATGGTTCAACACTACACTAAAACAAATGAAAAGGAATCTTAGAAAACTAGAACACAACTGGCGCAAATCTAAATTGACGATACACAAAGAAATATACAATAACCACCTCACTAAATACAAAGAAACCTTGGACAGCACAAAAAAAGAATACTATGCTAAAATACTATCAAAATCATATAACAGGCCAAGAGAGTTATTCTCCATTGTCAGAAACCTAACCAACCCTCAAACTTCTGACAATGAAATAACTGACATCTCAGTTCAAACCTTAGCCCACCATTATCAAAACAAAGCAAAAATGCCGTCAATGTCTATAGACACTATCAACTTATCACACCAGTCTCCAGGCGAATGGTCAGAGTTTCATCCCATAACTAAAGAGACACTAAAAATATCACCAGTCTCAACACCACAACTTCTTACCTAGATCCATGTCCAGTAACGTGGATAAAAAACACACTACCAATTTTATTAACCTACATTCTCTCAATAGTGAACCTCTCATTAACCCAAGGCTACCTCCCACCATCACTCAAACACGCACAAATACGACCAATCCTTAAGAACAGCAAACTTGATAAAACCTCGCCTGCATCATATAGACCCATCTCTAGCATACCATTCTTGGCTAAAATAACTGAAAAAGTGGTTCAATTACAGACACAGGATTTTCTAGACTCATCTTACCCTCTTGATGAGCAACAGTATGGCTTTCGGCCCCGCCATGGAGTTGAAACACTCCTTACAGTTTTAATAGATGCACTCCTAAGAGGGATTGATAATCATAAACAGGCATTCATTCTACTTTTTATTGATATATCAGCTGCGTTCGATAGCGTACACCACACAATAATGCTCAATAACTTGAAACAAATAGGCTTAAACTCCACAGTACATAATTGGTTCTCATCCTACCTAAATAACAGAACGCAAAACGTAAGAATTGGGAACCAAAACTCAACCACATATAAACAAGAAATTGGATTACCACAAGGATCAGAGCTGTCAGCCCTTCTTTTCAATATTTACATAAAACCAGTCTGCAACATTTTCAAAAAATTTGGAGTAAAATATCACCTATACGCAGATGATATTATGATGTATATTCCATTTACGATACCCAACCTACCGCTTCAACTCCTATCGGACTGCTATAATGAAATTACAACCTGGCTAAAAGCACAAAACCTCCACATAAATCACACTAAAACTGAAGTTCTAATCGTGACCAGGAACAAATCCTATATCCCCCCAACACACATAAGACTTCAAAACCAAGAAATTAAAATAAAAGAGGAAATCTAGGCGTTATATTAGATACACACCTTATGCTGTTAACACACATTAGCAACACCATAAAGAAAATTTATTTCAAACTCAAAACCCTCAAACAACTTCGTCCTCTAGTATTTACACAAGACTTTATCAACATAATTCAGGCCACCATAACTCCACATTTTGACTTTGCCAATCTAATTCTAATAGGCATATCAAAACAAAACATCAAACGAATGCAATTAGCTCAAAACGCAGCGGCCAGAATTATATTGAAAATTAACTCACTCCAACACATATCACCAATACTAGCCTCCCTCCATTGGCTACCAATTCAAAGTAGAATAATCTACAAAACAATAACAACTTCATTCAAAGCCTTATATGATATGGCCCCGACTACGCTATGCAACCTAATACACAAAGAACCATCTAAGCCTACACACAGAAAAGGACAATTAAACAAATTAAAGATTCCAAGAGAGTATACAAGAGCCCATAAATCAACAAACAGAGCCTTTTCTCACATAGCCCCAACTATCTGGAATTCCCTCCCAGAGGAGCTACGAACACTAACGGAGATCATGGAACTCCGCAAAAAACTGAAAACTTATCTGTTCACCAAACACTATAACATAGATAACCAATCACCTACTTTAGACAAAGGCTAAACGGGTATCTGTCTGCCTCAATCAAAATCCCTTCAACCCTCACACATAGCACACATTCTTGATGATCCCACATCTTTTGTCTTCTCACTTCCATGTATATATATATACATATATATTTGTATATAGTTTATGCTGTTCTGTATTATATCATCACATTGTCTAGACTATAATATGATGTTCCCTGTACATATGTTCTGTTATATTATGACGTTCTATGTAAAACAAACTTGCTTTGTTAACTGTTGTGCACTGTGAACCGCAACTGAACTTTGGAAGATGCGGTATATAAATGTGTATAAAATAAATAAATAAATAAATAAATGTCTTAGAGATGTTGCCAGATCTGGTGATGAAATTTCAAGGAGTTGGTCATCCCTGTATGTGCAGATGCACTGTCATGATTACCAGACATTTGATAATCATAGAAACATGACGACAGAAAACGATTGCAGGGCCTATCTAGTCTATCCTTTCATATCAACCACTACAACAGTCCCCTTTTTTCCTTTAGAGATCCTGTGTTTGTCCCATGCTTCTTTGAATTCAGATACTGTCCTCATCTCTACCACCCCCACTGGGAGACTATTCCACGGATCCACCACTCTTTCTGTAAAGAAATAACACTTATTAAAAGAGGGCTGCTACACAGTACCCTGTCTTGTGCTGCTGAGGTAAGCTATATTCTGATTTGATTTAAAATTATAGCTCTTTGCTACTGCTAGGCTCTAACTTATTATGAAATTTAAACTACAAGCTCTCTGTTGGGTTCTAAATGTAACCAGAAAGCTCTCTTCTGTGTTTTAAATTTAAACTAAAAGTACTTTGCTGATGCTAGGCCCTGAGTGACTATTAAATTTAAACTACAAGCTCTCTACTGGGTTCCAAATTTAACCAGAAAGCTCTCTTCTGTGTTTTAAATTTAAACTTAAACTGCTGCTACTAGGCCCTGACTGATTTAACAAACAATAGTGGGTTCACAGATTAATTAG
Source organism: Ichthyophis bannanicus (assembly GCA_033557465.1). Lineage (NCBI taxonomy): Eukaryota > Metazoa > Chordata > Amphibia > Gymnophiona > Ichthyophiidae > Ichthyophis > Ichthyophis bannanicus. The sequence goes on from CM066042.1 coordinate 235,571,298, forward strand.
CTTTAATACAAAGAATTCCTTTCAGAAAATTCCCAGAAGTATATACTCACAATTGCAGACCTCTCTCCAGAAGTAACAATCCCCTTTTCTAGTCCTTCAAGACTCCTTGGATTGCAGCAGCCCAAATGCATGGCCTTGCATTTTTTAACATTAAATCTCAGCTGCCAAATTCTAGACCATTCTTCAAGCTTAGCTAGATCCCTCCTCATGTTATCTACACCTTCCTGGGTGTAGACTCTATTGCAGATATTGGTATCGTCCACAAAGAGGCAAACCTTACCCAACAGCCCCTATGTTATATCACTAACAAAGATATTAAAAAGAATCGGACCAAGGACAAATCCCTGGGACACACCACTGGTAACTTCCTACTCCTTTGTTGCCTCCCACTCAATCAATTTCTAACCCAACCGGGGATCCAAGATGGCGGTTTAAGTGGTGTGTGGAGTGGCACGAAGGTTTTTCATGGGGAAGAAGCGCAAGTCTAGAGGTGCCAAACAGCTTTCGGCACCTCTGGCCTCAACGCCTTTGCCGTTAGCAGTTACGGGCCCTTTAGACACACATTTCTTACCCATGCCGCGGCAGTCATTGGTAGAAGGGGAGAGGAACTCGGCTTTGCAAGGTTCGGAGGTGTTGTCCCCGTACTCTGCATCGGGTGGTGATCTATCCTCCCTGAGCTCATTGCACGCCTCTAAGGTACCTCGGCAGAACATCAGCAATGCGGAGAGCCAAGAGGGAGGTGTTGAGTCGGCGGACTCCATCGGAAGAGGGGGCTCGGTTTCTGGGCGAAGCCAGGGCTCGGTGATGCTTCCGGTCGTGCAGACGAGTGTCGAGGCTGCTGCGGGAATGGCAGAAGGAAGCGAGGAGTTTGTGCCTCGCAGGTTAATCCCCACCCCGTTGCCGGGTGTTGTATCAGAGACAACTGCAGCAGTGGGAGCTGTTTCGGTGCCTTCGCTGGGACCTCCAGAGGAGATAACTTTGCAGGCCATTTGGGCTGCTATTATGCAGCTTCGTGAGGAGTTGGCACCCCAGATGAACAGTTTGGCGGCCCAGGTCTCTACTAATGCTGAGGTTATACAAGAAACTGTTGTAAGAATTTCCTCCTTTCAGACGGAGGTCTCTGACTTTCGTACGAAAATGGTATCTGTTGACAATGATATGGTGTTTCTTAAGAAAAGTTTGGCTCCAGTTAGGTTTAAATTAGAGATGCTGGAGAATACAGCCCGGGCTGTGAATATCCGTTTGGTTAATTTTCCTAGAGCAACCCTGGTTTCCGCGAGGGATATGTTTCGTTCTTATTTGATTGAGAATTTGGGCATCCCTCCTGAATCTCACCCTCCTATTGTAAAAGTGTATTATCTCCCTTTGGGAAAAAAAGCTGAAGGAGCAGGAGCGGTTGCTGGTGGGATTAATGTTGATATTTTAAATGTAACAGAAATGTTGGAATCTTCGAGAGAGGAGCAGGTGGTGCCATCTACCTTATTGATTACTCTGGCATTATTATCTGAAAGAATGGCTCATGAAAATCTTCTTTAAGAAACGACATATACTGTTTAAAGGTTTACAGATGTATATGTTTCCAGATCTCTCTAGAGACCCAGAAGAGGAGACGGGAATTTCTCCTGCTGAGACCGGGGATTCAATTATTGTGAGGTTTATTTATTTTTTTAAATTTCCTTGCAAATGTCTGATAAAGTATCTAATTCCTTCATATTTTATGAACCCTCCCAATTATTGGATTTCATAAATGCCCGACAAGCTGGGGGTGGGTTTGATTCTCGGTCTGTTCCTGGTTGAGTATGATTAGGCGCCGGTTGTTTACACATCATCTATTTCCTTTCAGTATTGTTGTAATAATTATTTCTTCTATGGATCCTTTCTATTGTGGGCTAGAGTGGGGGGGGCTTGATTTGTTTTCAGTAGTTTGTGTTGGGACTTGTATGAGTTCTAATGTATTCCTTGCTTTTTTTTTTTCCCCCAATACCCTTCTCAATTTCATGTTCAAGATGTATTCTTGATATTCATGTAAAAATTTATTAACATTAAATTAAAAAAAAAATTTCTAACCCAACCAGTAACTTTAGGGTCCATCCCTAGGGTGCTCAGTTTGAATATAAGTCGCCTGTGAGGAACGGTGTCAAAGGCTTTACTGAAATTTAATCCACCACATCTAGTGCTCTCCCTTGGTCCAAACCCCTGGTTACCCAGTCAAAGAAATCAATCAGATTTGTCTGACAAGACCTGCCTCTGGTGAATCCATACTGCCTCGGATCCTGATATCCGCTGGACTCCAGAAACCTCACTATTTTCTCTTTCAGCAGTGTTTCCACTAATTTACTCAGCACCGAAATTAAACTAACCGGCCTGTAGTTTTCAACCACATCCTTACTTCCGCTTTTGTGTAAAGGGACCACATGAGCCTCTCTCCAGTCCTTTGGCACCACTCCCGACTCCGAGGCATTGAAAAGGTCAGTCAGTGGAGCTGCTAGAATGTCCCCAAGTTCCCTCAGTATTCTAGGGTGTATCACATCCGGTCCCATCACTTTGTCTACTTTAAATTTTGCTAATTTCTCAAGAACACAGTCTTCTGAAAATTGTCAAGATGTCCCTCGTTTCTGTTCCTGTTTGTGGGTGTTTTCTGAGATCCTAGTCCTGATTCTTCATCTGTGAACACAGAACAAAAATATTTGTTAAGCAATTCCGCTTTAACCTCATCAGCTTCTACATATTCCTCCCCTTCACCCTTGAGTCTGACAATACCACTTTTGTCCTTTCTCTTCTCACTAACATATCTGAAAAATGTCCTATTCCCCCCCATCTTATTGCACTGGCTATTTCCTTCTCTTTTTGAATCTTTTCTTTCCTGACTACTTTGCTAGCTTCTCTAAGTTTTTCCAAATATAGATGCCTGTCTTCCTCTCTCTGTGATCTCCTGTATTTCATGAAGGCCTTCTTTTTCTTCACCTTTTAAGCTACTTCTTTCAAAAAACATAGCAGTCTCCATTTCCTTTTACCTTTATTTATCTTTCGAACAAAAAGGTTGGTTGCCCTTAAAATATCCCCTTTCAGTTTTGCCTACTGTTCTTCTACATCCCCCAGCTGTTCCCATCCCGTTAATGACTCCCTGAGGTATTGGCCCATCATGGCAAAGTTAGTTTTTCTGAAGTTTAAGACCCTCGCTTTTGAATGGATTTTAGCAGTCCTAGTCCTAATACTGAACCACACTATCTGGTGATCACTGGATGCAAAATGATCTCCCACTGAAACATCAGAAACACTTTTAACATTGATAAGCACCAAGTCCAGTATGGCCCCCTTCACGTGTAGGTTCTGTTACCAGTTGCCTGAATAGTTCTCCTTGTAGAGAATCCAGGATCTCCTTACTTCTAGATGATACTGCAACAGGAATGTGCCAAACAACATCTGGTATATTGAAATCCTCTATCAGTAGCACTTTCCCCTTTCCTAGCAATGCTGCATACATCTTCAATTAACTCTGTCCACCTCTTCCTCCTGTAAGGTAGGTCCGTATATCATGACAATGCAAAGAGATTTTTCCATCCTGCTTTCTAGTTTAACCCACCTTTTAAGTTGTGTAGTTCCAAAGCTTTAATATTTTTTTTACATATAGTGCCACTCCTCTTCCCCTTCTTCCTACCCTGTCCTTTCTGAATAAAGTATAGCCTGGTATAGTTACATCCCAGTCATGGTTTTCTGTGAATCATGTTTCTGTAACCACGGCAGTTGATGAAAGCCTGAAAACGAAAGTCTGTATTGATAGGGGTGGTATCCATGGTAAAGCAAAGATTTTTTTCTTTGACTGGAATAAATTGGAATGAAAATGTAAGCATCCTAAAGATCTAGTAAAAACAGTTAGTCTTCCTTACTCAAGTAGGGAAGAATGGTAGGTAGAGTGTTGATTCTGAAATTTTCTTTGTAAAACAATAAGGTTGAGATCACCGAGATCTAGAATGAGATATAGTCCACCAGATTTCTTTGGAATGAAGTGTAGAACCCTTGATATATTTCTTTGGCTGGAACCAGTTCTATTACTTTGATTTGAAAATGAAAGTTGACCTCTTCTTAAAGAAAGTTGACCTCTTCTTGAAGAAATTGGACATGCGATTTCAATAACTGGGTCAATCTGAACAGCTTTGGTGAAGAAAGAGATAGAAAATGAAGGCGATATCCTGCTTTGATTTATTAATTTCTTTAAACACATTTATATGCCACTTAAAATTTAAGTGACTTACAGAATAACATTCATAATAAAAAAAGGAGACAAAGACTACATTAAAAATCAGAAGATAATACAACAAAACAAACAAATCAGACATGTTACAGCCCTCAGTATTCCAAAGTACACTGTCCTGCTAAGATATTACTATCTAGATCAATCACATAAAAAGTCTGTTGAATCATCAATTGTTTTAGCGGTTAACAAAATTTAACATTGCTTATCCTTTCTAATTCAATTGGAAGCCTGTTCCACTCATCAGGGCCAGCTATAGAAAAACAGTGTGCCCATGTTTCAGCGAAATTCTTCTTCCTAATAGCTGAAATGGTTAAAAACGGAGTACCTTTTGATCTTAGAAGTCTTGTAGATTTTTATCACATTACTAAAATAACTGATAATACCACAATAAAGTGCTTTTTGGATCATGATTAACACTTTATAACAGACCTCCGTGCAGCTGGCAACCAGTGTAAACTTTTTAATCAAGCCGAAAAATACATATGTCATGGGATTCCTGGCAAAACTACTACTACTACTGAGCATTAGTATAGCACTACAAGACATACGCAGCCCTGCACAGACTTCTAAGAGATAGTCCCTGCTCATCAGAGCTTACAACCTTGTCAAGACAGACAACACAGAAGGTGTAGACAGGGAAACATTTAGGGGGAATGGTAAAGAAACAATGAGATCAGGTGAGTCAAGATCCAAAAACAGCAGCAAAGAGGTGAGTTTTCAGCCTGGATTTGAAAAGGGCCAGAGAAGGCACCTGGCGTACAGACACAGGTAGTTTGTTCCAGGTATAAGGTGCGGCAAGGTGAAAGGAGTGAAGTCTGGAGTTAGCAATAGAAGAGAAGGGCACAGATAGAAGCAATTTGCCAGAAGAGCAGAGTTCCCAAGAGGGGGTATATAAGGAGAGAGAAGAGAAGAAAAGAAAGGTAGTGAGGAGCTGCAGAGTGAATGCACTTATAGGTCAGCAGGGGAAGTTTGAACTGGATGCGGAAACGAATAGGGAGCCAGTGAAGTGACTTGAGAAGAGGGGTAATATGGCCATGACGAGGCTGGCGGTAGATTAGCTGTGCAGCAGAGTGTTGAACAGACTGAAGGGGAGAGAGATGATTCAAAAGGAGACCAGCAAGGGGTAGGTTACAGTAGTCAAGACGGGAGGTGATTAAGGAGTGGATAAATGTCTTAGCGTCTTCAGAAAGGAATGGGCGGATTTTGTTGATGTTACAGAGAAAGAAACGGCAGGTCTTGGCTATCAGATGGATGTGTGTGGAGAAGGAGAGAGAGGAGTCAAAGACATTCCCAAGTTTGAGAGACGAGGAAACAGGGAGGAGTAGAGAGTTATCCACAGAGACTGAGAAAGGAGGAAGAGGAAAATGAGAGGAGATTTTAGGGGGAAAAATAAGCAGCTCAGTTTTGGCCATGTTCAATTTCAAGCGGTGGCGAGACATCCAAGCAGCAATGTCAGAAAGGCATGCAGAGATCCTGGGCAGCTGAATTTTGAACAACCTGGAGAAATTTGATGAATGTTGCAAAAATGCAATGTGTGCCTTTGAGTCAGTCCTGACTCCTGGCGAACCAGAAGCTCTTAGGTTTTCTTGGCAGTGTCACCGGAAGTAGATTGCCAGGCCTTTCTTCCGAGGCAATAGAGGGTTAAATGACTTGCCCAAGGCCACAAGGAGTGCTAGTGGGAATCGAACCCTGTTTTCTTGGTTACCAAGCCAGTGTTCTAACCACTAGGCTACTCCTCCACTCCGATGAATGCTGCAGTACGATCTAAATACAGGGAACTCATTATTTATTGTACAATTCAACCCTGTTATAGGAATTTTACCTCATGTATATAGCCTATTTCATGTAAATAGTTCATGTATATAGTTCAACCCCTGTTATCCAAGTTTATACCCCTGTTCGATGTAAAACCAAACAAAATGTGTGTTTTGGTCACTTTGTTATACTGTAAACCGCGCTGATGCCGAATAGTGCGGTATATAAGCAACTGTAATAAAAATAAAAAAAAAAGAAAAGAAAAACTGCAATAATCCAACTGGACTGAAACTAATAGCTGCATCACTGTTTTAAAATCAGAATTTAGCACAGGTTTCAGCCTACACACAAAATTCAACCTAAAGTTTAAGGTGACATTTTACTTAGCAGATAATGTCCTTGCTTTGATTCCTACTAAACCAGTCCAGACAAGTGGGTTGTGTTCCCCTACTAGAAGATTGATGGAGACAAAGAACTAATGAAAAGCCCAGGTTTCAATGACATCACTTCCATACCTTTACTGGCTTAGCCACCAGAGGTCCCTTCAGAATTTCTCCCAAAGCATATGGGAGAAACAGAGGAAGCCTCACACAATCTTCAAATGTAGGCAACAATGAGTAATCAACAGTAGAGTACTATGTACAGGAAAGAAGAAACAGAAGGCCATCAGTAGAAGATGAGCCTGCAGAGCCAAGTATAAAATCATGGTGGACCCAAGGGTACTGCAGTAGGAAAAGAAAAACAGAGCAATACAGTTTTGGGGCGGGCTCTGGACTGCTCTAGCAAGACATAGAAGAAGCAGGCAAAGAAACAACCCTTGGAGGACAAAACTTTATTGACTGGTCAAGCCCAACATGTGTTTCGGCCACTAAGGCCTTCATCAGGGGACTATGTCCACTACAACATAAAAACATAAAAGAATTAACTGTAATCATAAAAAAACAGGCAATAACAATAAAAACAATAATGTAATATAAACTAAATAATAGACAATTAAAAACAGCCCTATTAATGATTTAAAAAGTGTACATATAATAAATAATAATAAACATAATTACATAAAATCATATACAGATGTATACAGCTGCCGATATGGAGACATATCATGAAGCAAGGTCAATAAAACTGTTGAACTTACCAATGGATGAATAAACATTCAGCATCTAGACAGTAGTTGTTATAGGCACTAGATAACAACTAGGAGACAGAAAGACAAACGTATTATTATTAGACCATAATGATAACAATGGAAAAGTCCAAACAGACAGCCAAACGACTCAAAAATAATCGGAGAGGAGGAGGGAACAGGGAAGGTGAGAACGATGTGTAAAAAACAGCAAGCGCTAATGGTGGCCTGATAGGAGGAAGGAAAAGCATAAGAATTTATCAAAAGGAGAAACATAATGGAGAAGATAGATTAAAAGTAATTAGAGATTAAAAATATAACTGGGTGGCCACGGGGACAGAAGGGCCATGAATTGCATTAATGTAGAAACATGACTGAACAGCTATATACTGAAGAGACAACCAACAAAAACAAACATATAAGAGGTGACACTACATGTTTAAAAACATGGATGCTGCATACAGTCCGCAGGGAATAGCTCAAAGTGAAACTTAAAATAATACATAAGTAGTAAAAAAGAAAAGAAGATGCATAAAAATAATCATCATGCTACAGAGATTATTTAAAAGGGGGGGGAGGTGGAGGAGAGGATGCTGAATGTTTATTCATCCATTGATGAATGTTTATTCATCCATTGATGAACAAACAGTTTTATTGACCTTGTTTCATGATATGTCTCCCTATCGGCAGCTGTATACATCTGTATATGATTTTATGCAATTATATTTATTATTATATTACACTTTTTTAACCATTAATAGGGCTGTTTTTAATTGTCTATTATTTAGTTTACATTACATTATTGTTTTTATTGCTCGTTTTTTTATGATTACAGTTAAGCCTTTTATGTTTTTATGTTGTATTGGTCATAGTCCCCTGATGAAGGCCTTAGTGGATGAAACATGTGTTGGGCTGACCAATCAAAGTTTTGTCATCCAAAGGTTTCTTCTTTGCCTGCTTCTTGTGTGTGCTGTTTGACTGCAGGTGAGGTGTTTTCCTTGTTCCTGGTCTAGCAGGACTGCAGGAAAAGATATTGTCTGGTAAGTAAAACGTCATCTTCCATAGCATCCTGCTACACCAGTCTAGGCAAGTGGGATGTACCAAAGCTACAACCCCACTGGGCGGGAAGACACAGCAGCTCACAAAACTCTCAAGCCAAAGGCCATATTTGCCCGCACATGTACATAAAAGCAGCAATGCTTGACAAAAGTGGAAAGAGATGCCCATGTTGCTGCCTGACAAACGTCTCAGGGGCCACCGAGCTCCACTCCGCCCATGAGGACGCTTGTTCTTGGGTAGAATAGGCATGAAAACACTCCGGAATCGACTGGTTCTGCAACAGATATGCTGAGGCAATAGCCTCCTTAATCCAGTGCCCCAAGATTGATTTGGTCACAGCCTCACCCTTGTGCAGGCCAGCAAACAGCACAAAAAGATGATCTGACTTATGAAAGGAATTCATAACTTCCAAGTCCTGGAGAAGCACTCTCTCGACATCCACAAGGTGAAGATGCTTATGTTTTCGCAGGCACTGCTCCGGCGCTTCTTGTGGCACCCTGCCAATGATGTAAGTCATTGCCATGGCATTGTATGAAAACACTCAAACCACCCAGCCACTGCCAGGGGCTGGAAACGCGAAAGAGCCAACCTGATGGCCCTCACTCGAGGCAGATGATGGACCATACTGCTTCCCTGCGGTTCCAATGGCCCTGGGCCGTATGGTCTTGACAATGGGCTCTTCAACCCGAGAGACTGACATCTGTCGTCAGTTAGATTAAGGAGAAATCCTCCAGCAGAATGTCCTTACTCAGATGACAGGGACGGCACCACTACCGCAGGCTGGTGTTTAACATACATAGGAGCAAGAGCCTGTGTTCGAACTACTGAGAACTCAGGGACCTCAAGTCAACAAGGACCACTGATGCGGCCGCATGTGAACACATGCCCAGGGGATCATCTCTACAATCGCTCCCATCAAGTCGAGAAGCTGAAGATAATCCTAGACTCTGGGGGCCTGCTGCGCACAGAATAATCGCCAGGAATTCAACAGTCTTCTGACTTTCTCCTCTGGCAGGAAAACTCTGCCAACTCAGTATTCTTTGAGCAATAAATTGTATCCTAGAGACCTTTACAAAGAGGCCTTATAGACAGGGGGAAAGAAATACCGATACACTGGGAAGATGTATTACAACTATTTCATAACCTGAAGAGTAGCAAATCACCTGGATCAGAAGGTATACAGCCAAGGGTGTTGAAAGAACTGAAATATGAGATTGCAGACTTACAATTAGTAATCTGTGAACTATCATTAAAATCATCTGTAATACCTGAAGACTGGAGGATGGCCAATTTAACACCAATTTTTAAAAAGGGTTCCATGGGTGATCCGGGAAACTACAGAACGGGGAGCCTGACTTCAGTACTGGGAAAAAATGGTAGAACCCATCATAAAGAACAGTTACTGAACATGTAGATAGTCATGGCTTAATGGGAGACAGACAACATGGCTTTAGCCAAGAAGGTCTTGTCTTACTAATCTGTAATGTTTTTTTGAAGGTGTGAACAAACAGGTAGACAAAGGTGAGTCAGTTGATTGAGCGTATCTGCATTTTCAGAAAGCCTCTGACAAGATTCCTCATGAGAGATTCTTAGCGAAATTAAAAAGTCATGGGATAGGAGGCAGTGTACTATTGTGCATCAGGAATTGGTTAAAAGATAGAAAGCAGAAGTATGGATAAATGACCAATTTTCCCAATGGAGAAAGGTAATTGGGTCCGCTACTTTTTAAGATATTCGCAAATCACTTGGAAAGCATAGTTACTCAGCTGTAACAGGTGATCTCAGGGAACAGCAGGAATTTAGTTTTACATATGGGTATCATCAGTACCGACAGAGCCTGAGCGGGAACGCTCCCCAGCGTCCAATAGGAAAGCTTTTGGAAGCATCCCATAGCACCTGCATGCTGCCTTCCCACCTTTCCCAACTGTCCCTCTCCAGTTCAGTTAAAAGCTGAGACAAAGAGAGAGGGAAAGAGAGAAAGATAGAGAGATACAACTCCTAGGGGAGATGGGTGGGTTGTGAAGACTAAATTCCTGCTGTTCCCGGAGACCACCTGTTAAAGGTGAGCAACTATGCTATCTCCAGGAACAAGCAGGAATGTAGTCTTCACATATGGGTATTCTGTAGCTGCAGATGCCAGGGAGAAAGCCCCAGACTTTGTGTGCCCTTGTGAAAGGGCTCCACTTCCCTCCATGGATCTCTGGCATCCTACCAGGGATGGTGGGTAGGAGTTGATTAAGTATGGAACAGGTGTTGAAGAACAGCCTGACCAAACAAGGCATCCCGGCGGGAGTCCTTGTCTAAGCAGTAATGGGCTGTGAAGGTATGAACCGAAGCCCAAGTAGCTGCTCGACATCTGTCGTCGATAGACACAGAGTGAAGATGAGCCATAGAAGCTGCCATGGCTCTCACATTGTGAGCTGTGACATGGCCTTCAAGAGGAAGGTTTTTACTCTCATAGGCAAAAGATATACACTGCAGTCCAGCTGGACAGTGTTCTTTTGGAGACTGGAAGTCCTAAATGACTAGGATCAAAAGCAACAAAGAGTTGAGAGGACTTTCTATGTTGCTGTGTCCTTTGCAAGTAAAAGGCCAAAGCCCTTTTGCAGTCCAAAGTATGAAGATTCCTTTCTGCATTTGAGGCGTGAGGCCTTGGGAAGAATACAGGAAGGTAAACCGCTTGGTTTAAATGAAAATGTGACACCACCTTTGGCATAAAGGACAGCAACCTTGGGCTGGAAGGACTGGGGTTTCTAGTCCCACAGATGCTCCTTGTGGTCTTGGGCAAGCCACTTAACCCTCCATTGCCCATGTTCCCTGTAAGCAATGTTCCCTTTATTTTTCTGTAGGCTGTGTGCACATAAAATATCAGCTGTGCAGCTTCTGAGAGAAGGTTAAATTTTTGTATACCACATAAAGACACTCGGGGTTATATACTTTACAATTTGACTACACATCAAAATACAGAATGTACACCACATTGATTGCACTAGAAAATTTTGTACAACTTATGAAAACCATAAATACACAACTTTTCCATTTTTTTTATTTAATTTTTATTAAATTTCATATTAATACATTCAAACAAGAATGAAAGGAAAAACTGGTAAATCACAATAAAAGTTACATTCTAATAGAAGGAAAATAATACAAGGAAAATTAGTAAATCATTGCTATACCAAAACTCAGCCCACTATAACGGGGAGGCATCAGGAACCACAAATTCCTCTCTAGCATTCAGAAAATCCAGCAGCTGACTAGGTTCAAAAAACATATATACCTGTCCTTTATACGATACACAGCACCTAACAGGAAATCTCAACAAAAAGAGGGAAAGAACCCTATGCTTATAGCTTAGAAATTCCTTCCTCCTCATCTGGGTAGGTCTTGCTAAATCAGGAAAAATGCGCACACATGAACCAAGAAATTGCTCACTGAAATTCCGAAAATATAACCTAAGGATTAATGCTTTATCAGTTTCAAGTGCCAATGTAATAAGGAGAGTGGAACGAGCAGTGACCACCTCTAGGGAGCTCTCTAAAAACCCCGTAAGCTCCCCAAGAGCCCCCAGAGAGCAACTATTAACTTCCTGAACCCTCCTACCCATAGACAAATACTGGGCTCTGGTTAATGGAAGAAGGTCATCCTTAGAGATTTTCAACACCTCCTGAAAGTAACTACGGACCATTTCCAAAGGGGAGAGAACAGGAGACCTAGGAAAATTAATCAGTCTTAAATTGTTCTTCCGGACCTGGTTTTCTAGGTACTCCACTCTCCTAGAAGTCACAGTCCAGTGTTTCATATGGGCAAGATTTGATTCCTGAAGCTGCCCCAGATCTCCACGGAGCAAGGCCAATCGACGCTCCTGTTCCTTTTGGACTTGTACAATCTCCTGTAAATCAGTCCTAAGGGATTTCACTTCAGTATTCAAAGAAGTAGTAATCATTTTCAGAGAGGAGTTCATTGCCGACACCACATCCCAAAGCACCTCAAGTGTTACAACTGCAGGCCTCACCAATCCACCGACACCAGGATGGCCAATCGGGGTCACACTCTGCTGAGCAGAACTGGAAGCACTCCTCCTCTCGCTCACCAAGCTGCCATCCACTCCAAGGAACCCAAAAGGAGCGTTCCCAGTGGCAGAAGAGCCCTCCACAGCAACCTGCTGAGGCGTACTAGTTATCACGCCAGCAGTGCCTCTCCACTGCCCGAGAATCCACCTCCGGGACAAGGTGGGGGGGCCCGTTGCTCGGGGGATAGAAAGACCCCGGATGTGCACAGGTCCGGAGAGCCCTCCGGACCTGCTGAAGACGTCGCTCGCTCCCCCGGCACAGAAAAGCCACACATCTGCAGCGTCCTTTGAGTCGCGCCGCTGGAAAAGGCTTCACCCGAGGGTAGGTAAGCCTGTTTGTGTTTCCTCCTGCCCATACTGGCTCCGGATACCGCCACGCATGACTCGTTCACACAGCAGCATTCAGACCTCCGTCCGGGGAAATCACACCGCCGCCATCTTGCCTCCCCACAACTTTTCAATTTTAAGATGTCTGTGTTGTTTTCTATCAGAATCAGAACCGTAATTTTTGTGCACTCTGTTGTAAAGTATGTGCGCTCGCTCGGCGAGGTGTGTGCGCGCGCACACACGCACAGCTTAGAGGGAACAGTGCCTGTAATTATCAGTGTATGTGTCTCATATCCCCGCGTGTTAAATGTATCCCCCAATTGTGTTGTGACCGCCTTGATTGAAGGATAAGGCGGTATACAAAAACTGTCTAAATAAATAAATAAAGTGTGGATGAGTCCTAAGGACTACCTTATCATGATGGAACCTTGTATAAGTAGGATCAGCCACCAACGCTTGCAATTCACTGATGCGACGTGCTGATGTGATTGCAATAAGAAAGATGACCTTCCAGGAAAATAATTTCAAAGAGGTAGTGGCTAACGGTTCAAAAGGCAGTTTCATGAGCTGCCCAAGAACCAGATTTAAGTCCCATGCCACCGGTGGTGGCTTAATGGGAGGCTTAGTTAAAAGAAGGCCTCTCATAAATCTCGCTATGAGAGGATGAGAGGAAATAGGTTGTCCATTTAGAGGCTTGAAAGAAGCTGCAATAGCACTCAATTGAACTCTCACTGAATTGGTCTTAAGCCCTGCATTTGATAAATGAAGAAGATACTCCAATAATGATTCCAGAGGTATCGCAAGAGGGTTAAGACCCTTCTGCGAGCACCATATGGTAAACCTTTTCCACTTAAATGCATAAGAGCGTCTTGTGGAAGGCTTTCTGGAAGCATAAAGGATATCCTTCACCTGCTGGGAAAGGTTAACACCGTGGAGTTCTAGGCTTTCAGCAACCAGGCCCTGAGATGCAGAGACTGGGGATTGGGATGCCACAGCATCCCGTCCTCTTGAGAAAGGAGATTTGGAGCAGATCCTAACTCCAGAGGCGGAGCTTGAGAGAGATGTAGGAGCAGAGGGTACCACATTTGCCATGGCCAACGTGGAGCTATGAGAATCATATGACCTCTGTCTCTCTGAAGCTTGAGCAGGGTTTTGGGAATTAGGGGAATGGGTGTAAAGGCATACAGGAAGTCCTGACCCCAATGGAGGAGGAAAGCATCCCTGGCCTGACAACCCTGAGCCGGAATTCTGGAACAGAACTGGGGAATTTTGGCATTCAGCGGACTTGCATAAAAGGTCTATGTCCGGGGTTCCCCAAATTTGAAAAATTTTGCCACCTGATCTGCATGGAGAGACCATTCGTGTGGAAGCAGAACTCGACTGAGTCTGTCTGCCCAAGAGTTTTGAATGCCTGGAAGATACACCGCAAGGAAATGAATCTGATGCTCTCTGGCGAGGGCCCATAGTCGCAAAGCTTTGTTGCAGAGCGACAGAGAGCCTGTTCCGTCCTGCTTGTTCACATAGAACATAGCTACTTGATTGTCTGTTTGAATTAGGACTGTCTTGTAGCTGAGCTGGGTGTGGAAAACTCGAAGAGCAAGGAAAACTGCTCTGAGTTCTAGGAGATTGATGTGTAGATAGGACTCCTGTGGAGTCCAGGTACCCTGGGTAGAGGGGCCATGCAGGTGGGCTCCTCAACCCACCTGTGAAGCATCTGTTGTTAGAGTGGCCTGGGTTGGGGGTTGCTGAAAAGGAGACCCCACCAAAAGGTTTTGGGGTGATTGCCACCATTGGAGGGACAAAATAAGGCGATCTGCGTTTGCTATTTTGTCTGACAGGCAACTTGACGCCTGAATCCACTGAGTGGATAAAGTCCACTGGGCTGCCCTCATATGGAGGCGAGCATAAGGAACCACATACACGGTGAATGCCATGTGGCCTAGCAACTGTAACATTTCCCGAGCAGTGGGGTGAAGCTTTAGCACTTCTTGGGAATCTAACTGCACAATACGAAGGCAGCGGGGCTGTGGAAGGTAGGCCCTTGTCTGTCTGGTATCCAGCAGAGCTCCTATAAACTCTAGGGACTGAGTGGGAGCAAGGTTGGATTTTGGGAAGTTTATGACAAGTCCCAAATACTGAAGGATGCGGATTGTGCGAGAGAGGGCAACCCTGGCCTCTGGCTCTGAAGGGGCTCGAATGAGCCAGTCGTCTAAGTAAGGGAAGACGAATATTCCCAGGGTGCGGAGAAATGCTGCCACCACAGCCATGCATTTTGTGGACACCCTTGGTGCAGAGGCCAGGCAAAAGGGAAGAACCATGTATTGGTAATGCTTCCCTTGAAACAGAAAGCGAAGGAACTTTCAGTGAGATGGATGGATGAGAACATGAGTGTACGCATCCTTGAGATCTAGAGAACAAAGCCAATCCTGACTCTGAAGGTATGGCAGCAGAGTTCCTAGAGAAATCATTTTGAACTTCTCTTTGAACAGAAATTTGTTCAAGTCTCTGAGGCCTAAAATAGGTCTGCGTCCTCCTGTTTTCTTTGGAATAAGGAAATAGGGGGGTAAAACCCTGTACCCCGTTGGGGAATGGATACCTCTTCTATTGCCCCTTAAGCAAGGAGCACAGTGACCTCTTGACCTAACTGCTCGTTGAGAGAGGTCTGAGAATTGAACTGTCTTACCATTGTAGGAGGGGGCATGCTGAGGAAATGAAGCTTGTACCCCTCTCTTACAATAGACAGAGTCCAATTTTCTGCTGTTTTCTGACCCCATCTGGGGGCAAAATGACATAACCTTCCTGGGATGGTGGTGGGTTCTGGGCCGTTCAGGGCCAGGAAGGCAAAGTTCTCTAGAT
Organism: Ichthyophis bannanicus; assembly: GCA_033557465.1. Classification (NCBI taxonomy): domain Eukaryota; kingdom Metazoa; phylum Chordata; class Amphibia; order Gymnophiona; family Ichthyophiidae; genus Ichthyophis; species Ichthyophis bannanicus. Next base: position 235,586,748 of record CM066042.1, read on the forward strand.
AGGAGTCAAAGCACCTGTGGAGGCTGAGTCTGCTGAGCCGGTTGAGGCTTAGCTGCTTTTTTCTTTCTTTGCCTAGGTTGTTGCTGCTGTCCCTTTTGGGCAGACTGACCTAAACGATGCCCCTGCTAGGTATAGGAGGGATAAAGCTTCTTCTTACTTGCAGGATCAGCTGTAGATTTTGACAATCTATCCAAAGTGATATTGTCAGCATCTATCTCATTAGCTTTTTCCTGCCAATTCTTGCCAAAGAGATTCTCTCCTGTGCAAGGAATATTCCCTACTTTATCCTGTACCCAAATTTCCAAGTCAGATGCCTGGAGCCAGGCAATCCTATGTGCACCTATGGCAATGGCAGAGGTTCTGCTTATGCACTCAAAGGCTGCATGATTCACAAACTTGGAAACATCCTGGGCATGTTTGACAAGGATGAGGTAATCTTGTCTCTTATCAGGAAGGAGATGGCTCATAAGCTCTAAATCTCCTGTGACCTCCTTAAGGAACATTCCCATATATAAGATATAGGAACTGATCCTAGCAGAAAGCATGGAAGTCTGGAAGGTTCGACATCCAAAGGCATCAAGAGTCGTACACTCACATCCTGGAGGATTATATGCATGCCTTTTTGCACTCTTTATCCTTCTCATAGCAGATTCCACCACCATGGAATGGTGTGGTAATTGAGTCTTCTGAAACCCAAGACAAGGAGGAACTCGATACATGGTGTGGAGTCTTCGAGAGTGAGGACAGGTGGTTAGAGGTGTTTCCCACATCCTTAACATGAGATCATGCAAGATCTCATGAATAGGTAAGGTAGCTGCCTCCTTGGGAGCTTTAGGGTATTGTAGGATTTCTAATTCCTTTGCCCTAGGCTCTTTTTCAGGAGCCACTGTGATGGAAAGACCTCGGGCCACATCTCGGATAAAATCCTGAAAGGACATATCCTATGGTGGAGACATCCTATGCTGAGGAGAAGAGGAATCCTCGGGAAGAAGTACTCTGGTATCGGCAGAACTTTCAGAGTCTTCAGACTCATCCGAGAATTCGAAGTATCTCCGATCCGGGTGATCGTGCAAAGCACGGTACAGGTACTGATCGAAGTTGGCATCGGAGTGGTCCGGTACCGACTTGTCGATGCCGGATAGACATGCATGACTCGGTCCCGGTAAAATACCTGCTGATGTCGATGCAATCGGTGCCGGTATCGGTTGAATTGTCTGAAACAGTTTCAGGGGCATTGAGACCGTGAGAAGAGCCGCCAGACTGCGTTCAATAGCCAAGAATCTCTGGTCTATCGACGCTGACAATTCTTGGATATCGGTACCAGATGAAGCGGCCGGTACCCCAGAGCTTGGCACCAGTAGTTCTGCCAAGGTTGAAGCCTCGAGAACATCCTGGAGCCCCGTTAGTGCTTTGGAAGCCGAAGCCTCCCACCGGGGCAATTTTGCCGGTGAAAGTCCCTCAAGGGCAACGCCAGAGGTATCTACCCTTTGAAGACCGGCTAGATTTATGTTTAGTTACCTGAGATCCATGGGAGGAAGACATCGATGCCACGGAGGCTGCATCTGAGGGAAAAAGGGTGCTAAGTTTAGCAGCTCGGTTTTGCCGGCCCCTTTCGACATCAACCCACAGGCAACACATTCTGAAATAGAGTGGTCAGGACCTAAACATTTGAGGCATCACTCATCGGTGTCGGTGATGGAGATGGTACCGTCACACGTAGAACACTTTTTAAAACCTAAAGCAGGTTTTTCCATTTTGAAGGAAAAGGTTGGGCCTAGTGCCCAAAATGGCACGTGGCACCTGAAGAGAAAATTACTGGGAAGACTCCAGAAGAAAAGGGTTTTTTTATTTTTTATTTTTTTAAAGAAGAAAAGAAAGAAGAACCGGCGGTACCGGTGTAGCGTCGAGGGAAGGCAGACATGACCACAAAAAAGAAGAATAGAAGGGATCTTTTTCTGCGGTGACAGGATGTGCGACCTGTCGGCTCCGCGGAAAATGAAGAACTGGAGAGGGACAGTTGGGAAAGGTGGGAAGGCAGCACGCAGGCACTGTGGGATGCTCCCAAAAGCTTTCCTATTAGATGCTGGGCGGCATTCTCACTCAGGCTCCGTCAGTACAGACAATACTCATATGTGAAGACTACATTCCTGCTTGTTCCTGGAGATATGGGAATACTGAATGAGATAATCAAATTTTCAGATGACACCAAATTATTCAAAGTTGTTAAAACCCAAGAGGATTGTGAAAAACTGCAAGAGAACCTTGATAAATTGGAAGACTGGGCATCCAAATGGCAGATGAAATTTAATGTGGACAAGTGCAAAGTTATGCACCTAGGAAAGAGCAACCCAAACTATGATTACAAGATGCAAGGTTCCACATTAGGAACCATCACCCAGGAAAAATATTTAGGCGTCATCATAGATAACATGTTGAAACCCTCCGCCCAGTGCGCAGCGGCAGCCAAGAAAGCAAATAGAATGCTAGGTATCATAAGGAAAGGAAAGCGTAGTTACTCACCTGTAACAGGTGTTCTCCAGGAGCAGCAGGAATCAGTCCTCACATATGGGTGTCATCGGCGCCGATGAAGCCCCAGGGGAGCATTTCCCCAGCTTTCTATGAAAGCCTTTGGGAATGCTGGCACGCATGCGCGGTTCCCTTCCCGCCTAAAGGTGCCATCTTACCTCAGTCAAATGACATAGCTAAGAACAGCACACAAAACTGAAAAAAATTAAACTATGTACAACTGCAACTCCCAGGGGAGGAGGGAGGGTTGTGAGGACTGATTCCTGCTGCTCCTGGAGAACACCTGTTACAGGTGAGTAACTACTCTTTCTCCAGGACCAAGTAGGAAGTAAGTCCTCACATATGGGTGACTCCCTAGCTCTGGACTACCAGGAACCCAGGCTGAACAAGAGAACTCCCTCTAGTCACAGCAGCAAAGAAAGGCTTTCCAAGGACACAGCCTCCATCGGTAGCCCAACAGAGGGCAGGAGGGCAGGAGTTGCCTAAACCTCAAAGAGATTCCGGAGTACTGCTTGGCCAAAAGCACTGTCCCTATGGGACTCCCTCTCCAGACAGTAATGGGCCGCAAAAGTCAGGCTTGAAGACCAAGTTGCAGCCCTGCAGTTGTCTACCAAGGGCACAGAGCGGAGATGAGCCATTGAGGCAGCCATTGCCCTGACACGATGGGCCGTGACCAATGTTCCCTCTAATTTTCTGTAGGCTGTGTGCGCATAAAATATCAGCTGTGCAACTTTTGAAGGAAGGTTAAATTTTTGTGCGCCACATAACGACACTCGGAGTTATATACTTTAAAATTTGACTACACATCAGAATACAGTATGTACACCACATTGATTGCACTAGAAAACATTGTAGAACTTGTGAAAACCGTAAATACATAACTTTTAAATTTTAAGACATCTGTGTTGTTTTCTATCAGAATCAGAACCGTAATTTTTGTGCGCTCTGTTGTAAAGTATGTGCGCTCGCTCGGTGAGGTGTGTGCGCGTGCACACGCGCACAGCTTAGAGGGAACAGTGGCCGTGACCCTACCCTGCAAAGGAAGGTCAGCCACCTTGTAAGCCCAGGTGATACAGTCAGCCACCCAGATGGAGAAGGTACGCTTGGACACAGCCAACCCCAACTTTTTGGGGTCAAAGGAGACGAAGAGCTGAGTAGCCCTTCTATGTCCCTGCGTATGGTCAACGTAGAAGGATAAGGCCCTCCTACAGTCCAGGGTATGCAGGACTGCTTCAGCCTAGCTAGCATGAGGCCTAGGGAAGAATGTTGGAAGAACCACCTCCTGGTTGAGGTGGAAAGAGGAGACAACCTTGGGGAGGAACTTAGGATGAGTCCTAAGGACTACCCTGTTCCTATAAATCCTGGTGTAAGGTCTATCACAGACCAGGGCCTGAAGCTCACTCACTCGCCTAGTCGAGGTGAGGGCTATCAGGAAGAGTCTCTTCCAGGAAAGGAAGCGTAGAGGGCAAGTAGCCATCGGCTCAAAGGGTGGGCGAGTCAGTTGCTGCAAGACCACATTCAGCTCCCACTCAGAAGCAGGAGGATGGATGGGAGGCTTGAGCAAAAGCAAGCCCCTGAGAAAGCGGGACACCAAGAGGTGACCTGACAGAGAATGTCCCTCCACCAGTGAGTGGTGAGCTGCTAGAGCTGAGAGGTGAACCCTAACAGAATTGGACTTAAGTCCCTGATTTGATAAGTGCAGTAAGTACTGAAGCACTACTGGCACAGTACAGGAAGAAGGATCCTCTGTACGTAGCTGACACCACACAGAAAACCTCTTCCATTTGAGGGCATAGGTTTTCCTAGTGGACTGTTTCCTAGAGGCTAGGACAACCTCCTCAACTTGCCGAGGTAGGCCCCAGGGAGCCAAAACTACCCTTGCAGCCTCCAGGCCATCATATTGAGAGCTTTGAGATTGGGGTGCAGAAGGGAACCCTGCTCCTGTGAGAGAAGGTCGGGTTGCAACCCCAGAGGTAATGGGGAATCCACTGCCAGCTGAAGCAGAAGTGGAAACCAAGGCTGCCTCGGCCACCTGGGAGCTACCAGCAGGACCGAGGCCTTGTCTTGAAGAGTCTTGAAAAGAGTTCGGGCCACCAAGGGCGTGGGAGGAAACGCATACAGGAGGCCCTGAGACCAGGACATCAGAAAAGCATCTGGTGCTATCCTCAAAAGATGCGGTTGCCTGGAGCAGAACTTGGGCAGTTGCTTGTTCAGCAGACTGGCAAAGAGAGATATCCAAGGGAGACCTCACTTCAGGAAAATCTTCTGAACGACCAAGGGATGCAGCTGCCACTCGTGGGGCTGCAGAATTCTGCTCAACCGGTCGGCCAGGCAGTTCTCCTGGCCTGGAAGGTACACTGCCTTGAGAAGCATGTTGTGCTTTAGGGCAAAGGAACAAAGGTCTTGAGTCTCCCGACAAAGGAGCTTTGACCCAGTCCCGCCCTGTTTGATCACATAAAACATGGCTATCTGGTTGTCTGTTTGAATCAAGACTGAACGGTGAGCTAAGGCCGGAGAAAAAGCCTTGAGAGCTAAGCGGATAGCCAAGTTCTAGGAGATTGATCTGTTGGGCTGCCTCCCAGGGAGACCAGAGGCCTAGAGTGCACTTGTCCAGACAATGAGCACCCCAGCCCCGCAGAGAGGCGTCGGTGGTGAGGACAACCGAGTATTCTGGCATTTGGAAGGGCATCCCCTTCAGCAGATTGGGTGGATGTAGCCACCAGCTGAGGGAGGCCAAAAGCGGTCTGGACACCCTTATCCTGTCTCTTAGGCAGCCTGTGGCCTGAGACCACTGAGTCCGAAGGCACCACTGTGCAGGCCTCATATGGAGCCTGGCATTGGGAGTCACATGCACTGTCGAAGCCATGTGGCCCAGAAGTCTGAGGCAGAGTCTGGTGGAGACCAGGGACTTGTTTAGAAACTGTTCGGCCACGTCCATCAGTCTTTGAGCCCTGTCTTCTGGCAAGAATGCCTTTTCCAGTTGAGAATCTAACCTTGCCCCTATGAACTCCAAGTTCTGGGAGGGGAGCAAAGTGGACTTTGCGAAGTTTATGACAAAGCCCACATCTTGAAGCAGAGCAATGGTTCTGAGGGTGGCTTGTCTGGCCTCCAGGGACGTCTGACCCCTGATGAGCCAGTCGTCCAGATAGGGAAAGACAAAGATGCCTTGATTTCTCAGGTAGGCCGCAACAACTGCCAGGCACTTGGTAAAGACCCTGGGAGCGGAGGTCAGGCCAAAAGGTAGTACTCTGTACTGATAATGGTTTCCTCCCACAATGAACCTGAGGTACTTTCTGTGGTCTGGATGAATGAGGTTGTGAGTGTACGCATCCTTTATATCTAAGGAGCATAGCCAATCTCCCTGCTGGAGGTAGGGCAGAAGTGTTCCAAGAGTAAGCATTTTTAACTTTTCTTTCTCTAGGAACTTGTTGAGGTTCCTGAGGTCCAGAATGGGTCGAAGGCCACCGGTCCTTTTGGGTACCAGGAAATACCTGGAGTAGAAACCGTGACCTTGCAAGTGGGGAGACACAGGCTCCACCGCCCTGTCCACCAACAGACCTTGGAGCTCTCAAAGGAGAAAGTCTGTGTGCAGGGGAGGCCTCAAGGGCTCCCCTGGGAAGTAAGGAGGAGGCAGTTGATGAAAATACAGGGCATAGCCCTTTTGGACTATGTCCAGCACCCAACTGTCGGTGGTAATGAGAGGCCACTGGTGGGCAAAGAGTACAAGGTGACCGCCTGTGCAGGGCTGGGAAAGCAGGGACGGAGTGGCTACGCTCAAGGAGTCAAAAACCCCCACCCTGCTGAGTGGAAGCAGGGGCAGAAGGCTTGGGGGTCCTCTGCCTACGGGGCCCATTACCCTGGCCCTTGGCTTGCTGACCCTGGGGGGCAGCTTGGGCAGCCTGATACTGAGGGTACTGTTTGTAGGCAGTGCCCTTCCTTGGGTAAAAGGACTTTTTACCCGAGCCCTTCTTTTTATGTGAAGGGGCAGAGGGGTCTTCCTCGACAGCATTGTCCAGGTATTGTGCTCGGTCTCGAGCTGAGTGGCCTTCTCGGTCACGGGTTTGCCAAAAAGGTTCTCACCTCGGCAGGGTACATCGACCAACTTGTCCTGAACCCATGGCTCGAGGTCCGATGACTGCAGCCATGCCTGGCATCGAGCCGCGATGCCGGCAGCCGCAACTCGGGCCGAAGCCTCGAAGCCATCGTAGGCGGCACGGGAAATGAACTTTGAGCATTCCCGAATCCCCGAGGACAAGGTCTTAAATCTCTGCAAGGGTTCCCCGGAGAGACCAGCAGAGAATCCGGCCAATTCCTTGGCCAGGTCTTGCAAGTACATGCCCATGTACAGCTGGTAAGACTGGACACGGCAAGCATAGACCCCTGGAAGCACTTTCTACCGACGCCATCGAGGTTGCGGGCCTCCCTGCCGGGGGGCACCGCAGAGTGCATCTTCTGGCTCTTCAGACGATGCATGGCCGATTCCACAACCATGGAATGGTGTGGTAGCTGTGCTTTCTGGAAACCAAGGCTTTTGCGGAGTCGATAGATGGAATCGACTCACTTGCTCAGAACTGGCGCCGAGGCCGGTGCCTCCCACATTCAGAAGAGGAGCCGTTCCAGCATCGGCGGAACCGGGACAGTAAAGGCCTCCTTCGGAGGAGAGTCGTACTGTAGAGCATCGAGCTCCTCGGCTCGAGGCTCTTCCTCGGGATCGGCAGGGATAGCCAAGGCAGCGGCCATATCCCGGATGAACTCCAAGAACCTAGTGTCCGGAGGGGATCTACTCCGGGGCTCAGACTGCGGTGAGTCCGACGGGACGCACCGAGTCTTAAAAGTATCGGGAGACTCCTCGTCTTCTGTCTCCCAGGCGGACTCATCCGAGGAGGAGTCAGGGTCCGACCCCGCGGGGCCCTGAGGCACCCGCCCCGACGCCAGGGGCACCGGCGTCGACACCCTCGGTCCCGAACGGGAGGTCGAGGGAGACCTCGACTGAGGACGACTTCGAGCCACGAGGGTCTCGAGTATCGGCTCGGTCTCCGGGGATGACTTCGAAGTCGACATCCCGGTGGTCGGGGCAGATACACCAGACAGGCTGACCATCAGTGCCCGCTGCTGCTCCATGAAGGCAGACAATCTGCAATCCAAGGCTGTCATCCTGAGACTCAGCTCAGGAGACGCAGCAGCCACCGACTCGGGCCCCGGCGGTGCCGGGCCTGACGTCGGCTCTCTGGGAGGAGAGTCCACGAGGACTACGGGGCTTACGTGTCCAGCAGACTCCGGCTCCACGCGAGGAACTTTGGCAGGTTTCTCTTGGTCCACGGGCCCGGGACGGCGGTCGGGGGTCTCAGACCTGGCCCTCGAGGGACCAGGGACCTCCTCCGATGCCGCCCTAACGAGCCGCTTCTTCCTCTTGCGTTCCCGGTCGGGGGACCCCCTGTCCGAGGAGCTTCGATGGTGCTCGGGATCAGAATCCCGAGATGTCGAGACCTCAGTCGAGGTCCGGGCTCGGCCGGAGGCCGTCCGACAAAAACCTTTCTTTATGCTGTCGACTTGAGTGCCTTGGAAGACATCATCCCACATGGCACACACGACTTGGGGTCGTGGTCAGGGCCGAGGCAACGAAGGCAGCAGTCGTGTGTGTCGGTGAGAGACATAAGTTTCTTACACCGATCACACTTTTTGAAACCACTGGAAGCCATTGGGGAAAAAAGAGCCCCTGCGAGGTCAAAAGACCGGCCTTCCAGGGAAAAAATGAAAAAAAAAGGGCGCGAACGCCAGCCACGAAGGGTAAAAACCGAAAAAGAAATAAGCGGGCTCGATACCGGTGTACTGAACCCAGCGGGAGGGGAACCGGCGTCGAAGCGGAGAAAAAAATCACTTTTATCCGGGAGAACAGGACACACGTCCGGTGGGCTTCTCGGAAAAAAAGAGACTGAGGTAAGATGGCACCTTTAGGCGGGAAGGGAACCGCGCATGCGTGCCCACATTCCCAAAGGCTTTCATAGAAAGCTGGGGAAATGCTCCGCTGGGGCTTCATCGGCGCCGATGACACCCATATGTGAGGACTGACTTCCTGCTTGGTCCTGGAGAATGAAGAATAAAACAAAGGATATTATAATGCCTCTTTATTGTTCCATGGTGTGACCACATCTTGAATACTGTGTGCAGTTCTGGTCATCATATCTTAAAAAGCATATAGTGTTATTAGAAAAGGTATAGAGAAAAGCCACCTATGGTAAAGGGGATGGAAGGATACCCCTATGAAGAGAGGCTAAAAAGGTTAGGGCTCTTCAACCTGGAAAAGAGACAGCTGAGGGGAGATATGTTAGAGGTCTATAAATTAATGAATGGAGTGGAACGGGTAAACGTAGATTGATTGTTTACGCCATCAAAATACAGAAAGACTAGAGGACATGCAATGAAGCTACAGTGTAACCTATTTAAGACTAATAATAGAAAATATTTTTTCACTCAATGTGTAATCAAACTCTGGAATTTACCACCAGAGGATGTAGTAAAAGCTGTTAGTGTAGCATTATTAAAGGGGACTTGGGAAATCCACTGCTTGCCCCAACACAAGCATTGTGGAACCTGTGGCTTTTGGGGAAACTGCTAGGTACTTGTGATCTAGATTGGCCACTGTTGGAAATAGGATACTGGCTTGATGGACCTTAGTCTGCCCCAGAATGGCATCTTATGTTATGGGTGTCGAAACATGCTCCCAGAAACTCCAAGGACCAGGAATGCAAAAGCTGTCTCTTTTTCCGATTGTATCACCCAGCCGAGGATTTTCAAAAAGGACACCACTCGGTATGTCACACAAGACGCTTCTGACAGGGAACAAGCCTGGATGAGCCAGTTGTCCAGATAGGGATGGACAAAGATCTCTTGGCGTTGCAGCGGCAACCACCATCACCTTAGAGAACTTCCTTGGGCGGTGGAAAGCTCGAAAAGAAGGTTGGGAACTGCGAGAGCCAAGCACGGCAAAATGCAGATACTTCTGCTGATCTGCCTGGATTGGGATATGAATATACGCCTTGGACAGATCCAGAGAATCCAAGAACTCTCCTTGGCGCACTGCTTGAATCCTAGAGTGCAAAGTTTCCAACCAAAAACGCAAGATGCACAAGTGTTCGTTGACCCCTTTGAGATCCAGGATAGGCTGTAAGGAACCATCCTTCTTAGGCACCACAAAGTAGATTGAGTCTGCCCTTGCTCCACCTCATCTGGGGACACAGGCACAAACACCTGCCTTCAGGTGAAGCAACTTGTCTAAGGTGGTCCACACCATGGCACCTTTGATCGCAGATCCACAGGGTGAGGTTATGAAGGCACTGGCAATCGGTTCCTTGCATTCCAGGACATAGCTGAATTGAATGGTGTCTAGCACACAGCGATCCTTGGCAACACAGGCTCATTCCTGAAAAAAACGGCAAAGCCTGCTGCCCACCAGAGGTACCAGGGAATGGGCTCCCAAACCTTCATTGCATGGCCCGGGAGGGTCCTCTTCTGGAGGGGGCCGCGTCCCTGGATTCATATGCTCCACATAAGGACTGAGAATGAGCCAGAGGCCCTGAAGCAGAGGGGAAGAAAGATTTTACAGGTCGGTAATGATGATAGTTCCGAGACTCCTGGGAATCTGGCCAGCGTGTTCTTGCTGGTTGGGCGGAGGCTCACAAGAAAGGGCACTTGCTCGCTTCACGAACCCCCTGGACCTGTCTTCCAAGAGGTGGTAAGATTTTCTCTCACCTAGGTTGCAGCAGAATGGGACAGTGTTGGCGGCGGAGGATCACATTTCTGTGACAACGGCAAAAACACTAAACTTAAACTGCGCGGAGAAAAGGCATAGCAATCTACTTCTGTATCTTGCCATGAAAACCCAATGGATAGTCACAATAAAACAAATTGCACTATAGTGCTGGAAGATGAGACCCCCAGATTGGCAGGCACTCAACTAGCTACTGGGGAGGAGCTGAAGGCTTTTCAGAGTAAAACCAGCATTATGATGTGGTTGGATCAAACCCCTTGGGACGTCTGACTGCTGATATAGCTGCACATGAAATGAGAGTCAGAAGCTGCAAAGATGTCTTACATATTGGGACATGGAATGTATGAAGCATGAACCAAGGGAAGTTGGAGATGGTAAAGAATGAAATGGAACGTGTACAACTTGATCTGTTGGGTGTCAGCAAACTGAAATGGACTGGCATCAGGCACTTTGCATCAGAAGATCATATGGTCTGCTATGCTGGAAATGAAAGACAAAGAAGAAATGGTGTTGCATTTATAATAAAGAAGAAACTTGCAGGAACTGTAATGAAATACAATGCAGTCAGTGAACACAATCTCTATTCATCTACGAGGAATGCCTATCAACACAACTATAATTGAAGTATATGCCTCAACAACAGCTGCAGAAGAGGATGAAATTGATGAATTCTATGAACAAGTAGAAGCTGAAATTGACAGAACATACAAACAGGATATCCTGATAGTCATGGGTAACAAACACAAACGTTGGCAACAAAGGAGGCGGCAAAATGGTTGGAAAATATGGACTTGGCAACAGAAATGAAGCTGGAGAAAGACTGATAGAATTCTACAAGACCAATGATCTGTTCATCTCAAACACCTTCTTCCAGCAACACAAGCGGCGACTGTACACATGGACTTCATCCAATGGATCAAATTGACTACATCTGTGGAAGTCAATGATGGAAAAGCTCTATAAAATCAACAAAGACAAAACCTGAAGCTGACTGTGGTACAGATCACCAACTACTAGTATGCAAACTTAAGTTGAAGTTGAAAACGAGCAAGCCACGAATGTAGCAAATTATGACCTTGAGAATATACCACTGGAATTTAAAGACTGCCTGCAAAATCGATTTGCTGCTTTAGATACAAATGATAAAGCTCCTGAAGAGCTATGGAATGACATCAAGAAGGTTGTGTTTAATTCTGCAGCCTAGTTAATTTTTGCATATTTCAGGAAAATTGTACCCGTCTTATTCAATATGTTCTAATAGTGATTTTCCTTCTGCTATGGTCATGTATTATATACCATTTGATAGGAATATTTAGTCAGAATTTTGGATCCCAAGAGTTTTGGGCTCAGCCTGGAAAGGGTTAAGGCTGATCCACCTTCCACGGGAATGGTAGTCCATCTGATAACTGCCGTGACATGTGTATCCACCTTGGGAATGTCAAACCACTCACCACACTCCTCTGGGAGAGCGTAGATCTTCTTATAGACCTTAACCCTTTAGGCAGGGAGTCAGGGAAGTTAGACCAGATCATATCTTTAATCACCTTTGGGAACAGGAAAACAGTAGTGGATTTCCACACTCCTTGTATTTTTGGCTCGTACTCCATGCCAGAATCATCTACCAAGGTCAAGGTGGATGAGACCCTGGAAATCAACACTGCCAGTTCCTCCTTCCAGAACAGGCAGATCACACCGTCTCTTCATAGTCTTCTGAAGGGGATAGGAAGTCCTCCTCCACATCAGAGCTCAATACCAATTCATCTGGGTCCGAGGCATAGTCAACATCTCGGACAGTTCCCAAGTGTTTGTCATCTTCAGGAAGTGTCCTGAGCTGAGGACGCTTAGCCAAAGACAATCAAGCAGATATTCTGTTTCCAGCCTGCCCATTTGGAGACTGCTTCCAGGGGCATCCAGAGGCCACAGGATCTGACTTTCCACGTTAGAAGGACAAGGCCTGTTGCAAAAAGGAAAATAATTCTGGGGAGGACAATCCAAACTCCAGAAGCTCTCCTCTCTGAAAAAGCTCTCCGATACCAGGGGGGCTTAGCCGCCACAGAACCCCTAGAGGATGTAGAGTGGCTCACAGCACAGTCACTGGAACCCCTATCAGGCTAAGCATACTTACCCTTAGTGCCATCCTGCACCTCCTGCCGAGAGGCAGATAAGGGCAGACTAGCTCTATCCCCTGGCTGAGAGGGAAAACATGCTCCCCAGGGGTGCCTCAGAAGCTGCCATACAGGAAAGGCAGAGTCCAGAATCAAAGAATGAGGTTACTCACGTGCCACAGGTCAAACCTTTTAGGAAGAAAACAGAGTTAGGGTAAATATCACCAGAGAACGCATTAAGACTGCATCAGCCAACAAGCGCACGCTAACTGCGCTTTTACAGAATGCACGTTAAAGGTGCTAGGAAAGGAGTGTGCGTTGGAGCTGCTTGGGCAGAATGCGCATTAGGATCGCGCAAGCCTCAGGCACACAATAGGCAGAAACATTACTAACATATGCAGAAAACAGTGGGAACCCCCACACAGTACCAACGGTCGCTAGTAGTCCATCCTGAATTGTGTCCCTCGGAACTGGGAGTCCCCAACAAGGACAATGATGAGGTCAAGCCTTGGTACTCACCTCTTGAGATCCCAGGCACAGGATTCGTGCCGGGCTCAGCTCTACGCCCCTGAAACTGTTTCATCGGCTGGGTTTTTTTCAGCGGCACTGTGTGAAAAGTGGCTGCCAGGCCCTGTGAGAGCCTTCTGCGATCTTTAAAAGTTAGTAAGACTAGGGTTTCTGGAAAAAGCTATCCATGTGTTGGTGGAACATAGGGGGGTTAGGGATCAAAGATATAGTTTAAGGGAAGTGGAGGGGCAGGAGGCGGAGATTTATGGGAAGGGTGGTTTGAGGGGGGGGGGGAGTAGTTGAGGTGCGGGACGGTGTATAGGCAAGAATAACCAGGAGTAGAAGAGCAGAGACTGCAATCTGATCATGTGTCAGTACCATAATGTTCTGTGAAGAGAAGTGTTTTTACTGCTTTCCTGAAGACAGAGATGTCTCTGATGATCTTTATTTATTTTATTTATTATTTTTTATTTATTTATTTTATTTAACTTTTCTTATATACCGCGCTATTACAATATCAGTGCGGTTTACAGTAAAACAACATATTACTATGTGGTCATGCCACATAGAATTTACATTGAACAAGGTTTAGAAACTTGGATTCAACAGGGAACATACATATCTACAACGTTATTTACAGCAATATATACAGTACCACTTATGTATTGGGTTGAGGCCCCATGTTATTCAGTATGTTAGATTCCGGGTAGTGTTTCACAAATAGATAATGCTTGAGTGCCTTCCGGAACTGGGATTGGCTGGAAATGGTACGCATGTCGGCTGGGAGGGCATTCCAGGCCAAGGGGGCACAGACTGAGAAAGCTCTGTTAGAGGTTGTCTTTGTGCAAGTGGCCATTTGTTTGGGAATTAGCAATGTGCTGGCCATTACAGATCGTTTGGTTCTATATGGATGTGAATAATGGATCAATTCTTTGATAGCTGGGGAAGATTGATTGTTCAGGGCTTTGAAAGTAGTGATTAGAATCTTGTATAGGAGTCTTGCGTGAATGGGCAGCCAGTGCAGATTCATCAGAATTGGAGTGATATGGTTCATTCGAGGTGTCCCGGTCAGTACTCTTGCTGCAGAGTTCATTGCCATTTGGAGTGGGTGAAGAGTTGCCTTTGGGAGCCCGTATAGGATACTGTTAGCGTAGTCGAAATGTGGGAGAACCAAAGCTTGGTAAATTGTTCGGAAGTCACTAGGGTCTAAAAGTGGTCGAAGATGACGGAGAGTTCGTATTTTGTGATATATTGTTTTTGCCGTGTTACTCACCTTATGTTATGATCTTATGTTCTCCAGCATGCTGTTCCATAGGGATGGAGCGTATGAGGATATAGCTCTATTGCAAGTTGTCTGTTTTGCTTTTATCCCTCCCTTTCGGATGGATAGTAAGATTTTGTTTGCGGTTCATCGTTGCCTATTCTCAGGTTCCTTGATGATCATTGGTTGCAGAATTGTTGGCGATAGATCATGTATAATTTTGAAAATGATCAGCAGCCTTGAATTTGGAACGCATGTGGACTGGTAGCCAGTGAAGTTGACAGAGTGAGCATTATGTGGCTATGTTTTGTAGTTCTGGTTATTGTACATGCTGTGGTGTTGTGGACCAACTGAAGCAGGTGTGTTTTCTTCAGGAGTCCTTGGTAGATTACATTACAGTAGTCTATTATTGGTGTTACCATGGCTTGGCATATTGTTCGGAAGTCACTTTCTTTGAGTAGGGGTTTGAGTTTCATTATTGTTCTTAGCTTATGGTATGAGTCTTGGTAGTTCTCTTGATGTGTGATTGAAAGTTAAGGTTCTGGTCGAGGGTAACTGAGGTATATCACCTCGGACTTAACTACCAGGTCTTGACTCAGAACTTTTATAGTTTTGGGTGGTGAGAATGTGGTGCTCCTCGTAACATGTAAGGCTTCTGATTTTGCAAAGTTGATAGTGAGGCTTTGTTTATTGAGCTAGTTTATCATTGCCTCGAGGCATTAAGTGATTTGTGTGTAATCAGATTGATTGGTGCTAAAAGGGGCATAGATCAGGAAGCTTTTTACTTGCCTTTGAACTGTGTCTGCTACTGGAGAAAGTGATGTGTGTGATTGGCGTTCTCATAGGCAGCAAGTGGGAACCCCACCCTCTCCCCTGACATCTTCAGAGGGGGGATTTAAAGCACAGCCCCCGCACTGCGGGCCACAGATGCGGTTGCCTCCAAAAGGGCATTCCACCCCTTCGGAGTAACAAGGAGTGAGGTGGGGAGTGCTCTGGCGGAATAGGTAAGTGGAAAAAGAACATCTTTAATGTAAGTATTGTTATCCCTCTAAGACCACTAAAGCCATTGGCCCTATGGATAAACATGTGGTGATAATGATGCGATGTGTGAAGAATAGTGGCCTAATTCCCGCTGCAAATGATGCTCCCACGAATACTACCTCGTCTTCTTTGGGGGAAGATAACCCATCCCCTCCCTCTGATGATGGGGCTCAGGGCCCTGTAACATCCTCTCCTATTGTGGTGAGGATGTAGTGGGCTCAGGTGATGCCTGGGAAAAGACTGCCCCGAGGGCTGGATGAACTAGGTGTAGTGGTCCCGCTGCCACGGGCGGTTCAGCTGTCAAGGGACATTAAAGCCTCCGGTACTATTTCATGTACGACTCCCCCCCGATATTAGTATGGGGGAAGTATCTTCATCTCATATTTAGACTGTGCTTTCATGTATGGAAGCTGCTTTTACTACTACCATTACCCACTTTGCTGATTTTACAAAGGAGGCTATGGGAAAACTTGCTCAACATGACAAGTACTCCAATTGGTTAGATTCTCATCTTCAAACGTTAGAGTCACAGGTTCCTACAGTACAGGGTGTCGCCACCTCTTTGATTAAACATAGTTTACTGCTGCATCGTCAGCACGAACATTTAGAAAATGCCGCAAGGGCCAAAAACCTTTGACATCTCAATTTTCCTAAAACCTATTATATTTCTGCTTTACTATTGTTTCAAAACTATTTGAAGGAAGTCTGGGGATACCAGGGCTGGGCCTCTGTATCTTTGAATAATTTATATTATATGTATTTAACAGGTTTTATATACCGCTTTATCATTTCAATCAAAGCGGTTTACATTGAAACAAACTAGGTAACATACGTTAAACAGGGATATCGAAAACCTTTTTGAGGCAATGGAGGGTTAAGTGACTTGCCCAAGGCCACAAGGATTGCTAGTGAGAATCGAACCCTGGTCTCTGGGTTCCCAAGCCAGTGTTCTTAACCATTAGGCTAGTCCTCCACTCTATTATATTCCTCCATTATATTTGTAGAGCGGCCAGATCTGTTCAGTTAGGTAGGGAGGTAGTGGGTAACCCCGAGTTTGGATAAGCCTTAATATTTTAAACTACATTGAGTCTCCTATAGATGAGATTTCAATGTGAGCCACCCTACTTGTTTCCTTTAATTCAAAAATTGAGAAAAATAATGTTTTGCAGCTTTTATATAAAGAATGAGCCGTTTTGTGGGCAGAAAATCAATATCTTCCCTGATGTTTCCAGACAGATGCAGGTGAGGCGCAAGGCTCTTTTAGCCTTGAAGCCTCACGTACTTGCTTTAGGAGTCTTTCTTTCTTAAATTTCCCTGCAAGTGTCTGGTAATGTCAGGGGAAGATAGGTATATTACTCAATTGGAAGACTTCCTGAAGTCAGGTGCAGCCCTTTTGGACTAGGGTGTTTAGATTAGGGCACTTTAGATTCTGTGGATTTGTAATTTGTTTTGTCAGAGGGAATGGAATAATTGGGTAAATGGTTAAGTGTTAGCTGACATAGGATAGAGTTTGTTTATTTGCTTTTTCTTTCTTTCTTTCTGTATTGAGCTTCCCTGAATGTGGACTTGTGAAGGTATTTGCTAGTTCTGGTGATAAATATTTGTTTTGATCTCTTTCCTCTTTCCTCTTTTCTGTTTTTTGTTTGTTGTGAATGACAAATGTAAATGCATTTAAAAAAAAATTAAAAAGTGGCATAGATCATTATATCATTGGTGTATATTTTGTATTGGATATTATGTTTGTTTATTATGGTACATAGTGGTTGAAGGTAGATGTTAAAGAGTAGAGTTGACAGGGCCGAGCACTGTGAAATGCCTTGGGGTTGGGTAAATGGGTTAGACTGGTGCCTTCCGGATCTGACTTGTTGTTTTCTGTGTGTTATTTATGTTATTTAACAGTTTTTATATATCGCCTTTCATATTATCAAAGCAGTTTACATTGAACTTCAAAGGTACATTGAACAGTGATCAGAAGAACATTGTAACTATGTACAACAGAACTATGTAACAGAAGCACTATATACAAGGGATTGTCTTGGAGTAGACCATTAAGTACTCCTATGATAAAAGGATCTTTAGGTTTTTTCAGAAGTCCCCAGAGTCTGCGATATCCCTCAGGGTATTAGGGAGAGAGTTCTGTAGTTTGGATACTCTTCCATTTGTGGGTTGGAATGCTGATTAGACTCTGGTTTTGATTACTTCTTGATCTCGAGTTTGGGGTTTTTTGGATGAGACTAGAGAGGCAGTCTAGCTTGGTTATGCATGGTCATGTTAGATATGAGATAAACGATTTCAACATGGAGCAGATGATTCCAATTTCTCTGAGCCTATTAATTAGGGTGTGGTGGTTCACCGTGACAAAGGCCTCTGCAATGTCGATTAACATTAGCATAAAACCATGTTTAGCATAGTATATGCTGGTTATTAGGCTGTCTAGGAGCGCGGTAAAGAGTATCTCTACACTGTAATTAGGTTTGAAGTCATATTGATGGGAATCCAGTGGAGCCCTGTGTGAGAGAGAGCTGGGTGAAGCGTAGTTACTCACCTGTAACAGGTGATCTCCGAGAACAGCAGGAATTTAGTCTTCACATATGGGTATCGTCGGTACCGACAAAGCCCGCATGGGAACGCTCCCCAGCGTCCAATAGGAACGCTTTTGGGAGCATCCCACAGCGCCTGCATGCTGCCTTCCCCACTGTCCCTCTTCAGTTGAGTTTATAGCTGAGATAAAGGAGAGAGGGAGAGAAAGAGAAAGAGATACACAGTAGAGAGACAACTCCTAGGGGAGGTGGGTGGGTTGTGAAGACTGAATTCCTGCTGTTCCCGGAGATCACCTGTTACAAGTGAGTAACTACGCTATCTCCAGGAACAAGCAGGAATGTAGTCTTCACATATGGGGACTCCCTAGCTGAAGATGCCAGGGAGATGACCCCAGGAAGCTGCAACCCATTGTGAGATGGGCCAAGCTTCCTCCCATGGATCTCTGGCATCCAACCAGGGATGGTGAGTAGGAGTTGAATTAAGTCTGTAAGAGATGTTGAAGAACAGCCTGGCCAAAGAAGGCATCCTGGCGGGAGTCCTTGTCTAAGCAGTAGTGGGCTGTAAAGGTATGTACCGAAGTCCAAGTGGCTGCTCGACAGATGTCGTCGATAGATTCAGAGTGAAGGTTAGCCATAGAGGCTGCCATGGCTCTCACATTGTGAGCTGTGACATGGCCTTCAAGAGGAAGACCCTTACTCTCAAAGGCAAAGGATATGCATTGTGCAATCCAGTTAAACAGAGTTCTTTTGGAAAATGGAAGTCCCAAATGACTAGAATCAAAAGCAACGAAGAGTTGAGAAGACTTTCTATGTTGCTGTGTTCTTGGTAGGTAAAAAGCTAAAGCTCTTTTACAGTCCAAGACATGAAGGTTTCTTTCTGTACTGGAGGCATGAGGCCTCGGAAAGAATACAGGAAGGTAAACCGCTTGGTTTAAATGGAAAGGGGAAACCACCTTTGGCATAAAGTGTGGATGAGTCCTAAGAACGACCTTATCATGGTGAAATCTTGTATAAGGAGGATCAGCCACTAGAGCTTGCAATTCACTAATGTGGCGTGCGGAGGTGATTGCAATTAAGAAAATGACTTTCCAGGAAAGGAATTTCAGAGATGTAGTGGCTAAAGGCTCAAAGGGCGGTTTCATAAGCTGCCCGAGAACAAGATTCAAATCCCATGCCACTGGTTGTGGTCTAATGGGAGGTTTTGTTAATAGAAGACTTCTCATAAATCTTGTTATAAGTGGATGAGGGGAAATAGGTTGTCCATTTAGAGGCTTGCAGGAAGCTGCAATAGCACTAAGATGGACTCTTACTGAATTGGTCTTAAGACCAGCATTTGATAAATGAAGGAGGTACTCCAGTACCGATTCCAGAGGTATCGCAAGGGGGTTAAGTCCCTTTTGAAAACACCATATGGTAAACCATTTCCACTTAAAGGCGTATGAACATCTTGTGGAAGGTTTTCTAGAAGCCTGTAGGATATCTTTTAGCTGTTGAGAAAGGCTGAGATCCTAAAGGTCTAGGCTTTCAGCAGCCAGGCCCTGAGATGCAGGGACTGGGGATTCGGGTGCCATAGCATCCCGTTCTCTTGGGAGAGAAGATCTGGAGCACACCACAACTCCCGAGGTGCAGTTTGAGAGAGATGTAGAAGCAGAGGATACCACGTTTGCCGTGGCCAACGTGGAGATATGCAAATCATATGACCTCTGTCTCTATGAAGCTTGAATAGTGTTTTGGGGATGAGGGGAATGGGTGGGAAGGCATAAAGGAAGTCTTGACCCCAGTGAAGGAGGAAGGGTCCCTTGCCTGACAATCTCGAGCCGGAATTCTGGAACAGAACCGGGGACGTCTGGCATTCAGTGGACTTGCAAAGAGGTCTATATCTGGGGTTCCACAGATTTGAAATATTTGGGCAACCTGGTCTGAGTGGAGAGACCAGTCGTGTGGCAGCAGTACTCGGCTGAGTTTGTCTGCCAAAGGTTTTGAATGCCTGGAAGATATGCCACGAGGAGGTGAATTTGATGCTCTCTGGCGAGGGCCCATAGTCGTAAAGCTTTGTTGCATAACGACAGAGAGCCAGTTCCACCCTGCTTGTTCACGTAGAATATAGCTACTTGATTGTCCATCTGGACTAGGACTGTCTTGTAGCTGAGCTGGGTGTGGAATACTCAAAGAGCAAGGAAGATTGCTCTGAGTTCCAGGAAGACAAGCCTCCTGTGGAGTCCAGGTACCCTGGGTAGAGAGATCGTGCAGGTGGGCCCCCCATCCCACCTGTGATGCATCTGTTGTTCGAGTGGCCTGGAATAGGGGGTGCTGGAAAGGAGACCCCACCAGAAGGCTCTCCAGTGATTTGCCACCATTGGAGGGATGAAACAAGACGTTGTGAGTTTGTTATTTTGTCCGACAGGCGACCTGTGGCCTGTGTCCACTGAGTGGATAGGGTCCACTGGGCTGCTCGCATGTGGAGGCGAGCATAGGAAACCACATGTACAGTGGATGCCATATGTCCCAGTAGTTGGAGCATTTCTCGAGCAGTCAGGTAAGTCTTCACTGCTGCTTGGGAAGCTAGCTCACTATGCACAGACAGCGGGGCTGTGGAAGACGAGTTACTATGAATTCTAGGGACAGAATAGGAGCAAGATGGGATTTTGGGTGGTTTATGACCAATCCCAAATTTTGAAGGATTTGCATTGTGCGAGACAGAGCAGAGCTGGCGTCTGGAGCCGTGGGGGCTCGAATGAGCCAGTCGTTTAAGTAAAGGAAGACAAATATACCTAGAGTTCGCAGAAATGCAGCTACTACTGCAATGCAATTCGTGAATACTCTTGGTGCCAAAGCCAGACCAAAGGGAAGAACTTTGTATTGGAAGCGTTTTCCCTGGAAAAGGAACCGCAGGAATTTCCTGTGATCTGGATGGATGAGAATATGAGTATATGCATCCCTTAGATCTAGAGAACAAAGCCAATCCTGACTTTGAAGGTATGGCAGAAGAGTTTCTAGAGAGATCATTTTGAATTTCTCTCGGAACAGATATTTGTTCAATTCTCTGAGGTCTAAAGTGGGTCTGTGTCCTCCTGTTTTCTTTGGGATAAGAAAATAGGGGGTGTAGAACCCTGTACCCTGTTGTAGAATGGGTACGTCTTCTATTGCTCCTTGAGCAAGGAGTGTTGTGACTTCCTGACCTAAGAGATTGTTGACAGGGGTCTGAAAATTTAACTGCCTTACGATTGTAGGAGGGGGCATGCTGTGAAAATGAAGTTTGTACACCTCTCGTACAATGGACAGAGTCCAATTTTCTGCTGTTATTTGGTGCCATCTGTTGGCAAAATGACACAACCTGCCAGGGATGGCTAAGGGTTCTGGACCGTTCAGGGGCAGGAAGGCTAAGTTCTCTAGGTAGGAGTCAAAGTCCCTGAGGAGGCTGAGCCTGTGGAGCTGGATGAGCTCTCGGCCCTTTTGGCTTCTTTTGTTGTCTAGTTTGTTGCTGTTGTCCCTTTTGGGCAGCCTGAACTGGACCGTGCCCCTGCTGGGCATAAGAAGGATAAAATTTCCTTTTTTTTTTTTTTTTTTTTTTTTGCTGAAAAAGGGTTTTTATAGGATTTCTTTTTGGCTGGGTTAGCTGCAGATTTTGACAATCTATCCAGGGTGATATTGTCAGCATCTATTTCATTAGCCTTTTCCTGCCAATTCCTGCCAAAGAGATTTTCTCCTGTGCAAGGGATATTTCCAAATTTATCATGTACCCAAAGTTCCAAGTCGGATGCCTGAAGCCAGGCAATCCGACATGCACCAATGGCAATAGCAGAGGTTCTGCTGATGCATTCAAAGCAGTCAAAGGATGCGTGGTTTACAAACTTGGAAACATCCTGAGCATGTCTGACAAGAGTAAGAAAGTCTTGTCATTTATCATCAGGAAGAAGGGGGCTCATAAGCTCCAAGTCTCCTGTGACCTCTTTGAGGAACATTCCCATATATAGGATATAGGAGCTGATCCTAGCTGAGAGCATGGAAGCTTGGAAGCATCGACGCCCAAAGGCATCGAGAGTCCTGCATTCACGGCCTGGAGGATTGGAAGCATGCCTCTTTGCATTCTTCATCCTACGCATAGCCGATTCCACTACCATTGAAATGGTGTGGTAACTGAGTTTTTTGGAAGCCAGGACAAGGTGGAACTTGATACATTGTATCGAGCCTCCGAGAGTGAGGAGATGTGGTTAAAGGTGTTTCCCACATCCTCAGCATAAGATTATGTAGGATCTGATGAATAGGCAGAGTATAGCTGCTTCCTTGGGAGCCTTAGGGTATTGAAGGATTTCTAATTCTTGTGCCCTAGGTTCCTTTTTAGGAGTTACTGTGATTGCAAGGCCTTGAGCCACATCACGAATAAAATCCTGAAAAGACGTCCTCTGGAGGAGACATCCTGCGTTGATCCTCGCATGATCTTACATGCCTCCCCCCGTGATCATGTCACCCCTTTATTACATCATCTACACTGGCTGCCGATCGACTTCCGGATATCTTTCAAGGTTCTCACTTTAACCCACAGAGCCATTTATCTATCTACCCCTACCTACCTATCCGACCTACTCACTTACCATACCCTCTCACGCAGTCTCAGGTCCATTCACATCAATCGCCTTCACCTCCCAGCACCCTCCAAAGCTCACTTACAATCGACTAGGAAAGCAGCATTTTTCTACTTGGCCCCATCTCTCTGGAACTCCCTGCCCACCGCCCTCCGTACAGAAGAATCCTACTCCAAATTCCGTTCCCTCCTTAAAACACATCTGTTCTCCCTAGCCTTCCCCCCCTGAGTCTTAAGTGTTCACTCTTTTACTCTACTTTCTTTACCCTTCTATCCTTACTTACCTCTTGCTCTATCATTATTGTAATTTCTTCTTCTTCTTTTTCTATAATTACTATTGATGATGTTTTTGTAAACCGCCCCGATGTAATGGGGGGCGGTATAACAAATGTGTACTAAACAATAAACAATAAGATGGTGGTTCCTCCGGAAGAAGTACTCTGGTATCGATAGTCATCAGAATCATTGGAATCGGAAGATTCGAAATATCTCCGATCCCAATGTTTGTGCAGAGCACGGTACCTGTATCGATCGAAGTCGGTATCACGGTGTCCCGGTACCGATCGGTCGATGCTGGAGATAAACTCAAGACTCGGCACTGAGGTCGGTGCCTGTTGAACGTTCTGTAGCGGTCTCAACGGTACCAAAGCCGTGAGAAGAGCTGCCAGACTGCATTCGATAGCGAGAAACCTCTGATCTATCGACACTGCCGATGCTTGGGTGTCGGTATCTGTAAAAGCGGCCAGAACCCCAGAGCATGGCACCAGTAGTTCTGCCGAGATGGAGGCCTCGAGAACATCCTGGAGCCCCGTTAGTGCTTTGGAAGCCGAAGCCTCCCGCCGGGGCTGTTTCGCCAGTGAAGTTTCCTCAAGGGCAACGCCAATGGCCTCTCGATACCTAGAAGGAGATCTACCCTTTGAGGACCGGCTAGACTTATGTTTAGTTACCTGAGATCCATGGGAGGAAGATGAGGCTCTGGAAGACGTCGATGCAACCA
The DNA here is from genome assembly GCA_033557465.1 of Ichthyophis bannanicus. Classification (NCBI taxonomy): domain Eukaryota; kingdom Metazoa; phylum Chordata; class Amphibia; order Gymnophiona; family Ichthyophiidae; genus Ichthyophis; species Ichthyophis bannanicus. Next base: position 235,610,075 of record CM066042.1, read on the forward strand.
TCGCATCTGAGGCAAAAAGGGTACCGAGTTTTGCAGCTCTATTCTGCAGGCCCCTTTTAGTCATCTTCCTACAGGAGAGGCAGTCTGATGGAGAATGGTCAGGGCCTAAACATTTAAGACATCAGTCATGGGTGTCGGTGACGGATATGGTACCGCCACACTTAGAACATTTTTTAAAACCAGTAGCTGGTTTTTCCATTTTTAAGGAAAATGGGCCTAGTGCCCAAAATGGCGCCTAGCACCGAGGAAAAAAAGTTTCTGAAGAAAAATACCTCAGAGAAAAAAAAAAAATATATATATATATTTTTATTTTTATTTTTAGAGAAAAGAAGAAAGAACCACCGGCGGTACCGGTAGGCGTCGAACGAAGGCAGACGCGACCACAAAAAATAAAGAATAAAGAAGGAATTATCTGCAGTGGCAGGGTATGCGACCTGTCGGCTCCGCAGAAAATGAAGAACTGAAGAGGGACAGTGGGAAAGGCGGGAAGGCAGCATGCAGGCGCTGTGGGATGCTCCCAAAAGCGTTCCTATTGGATGCTGGGGAGCGTTCCCACGCAGGCTCTGTCAGTACAGAAGATACCCATATGTGAAGACTTCATTCCTGCTTGTTCCTGGAGATTACTTAGCAGTGTAGGTGTTAGTTGTTTTCTTGCAAGCTTGATCCATGAGACTGGGTGTGGATCCAGGGGAGATATGGATATGTGTAGGTTCGCTATGATGGTGTCTAGCTGCTCTTCCGATGGAATGTGGAAGGTTTCCCATAGGTTAATGTAGTTGTGTAGCATAGGTAGCTCTTTGAGTTGTGGGTTCTCATGAGTTGTTCTGTGGTTGTATTTGAGTTCCAGAAGTTAGCTATCTCTTGAGGGTTTAAGGTATTGTTTCCTGTATCTTTCATCAGATCTTTAATTAGGATACATGCGATAAATAATTCTCTAGGTTTATTGAGGGAACCCATTATGAGATTAGTATAGTATTCTTTTTTGCTCTTGTTTATTAGGTCATGGTATTTCCTTTGATATTGTTGTACTATAGTAGGTTTTCATGACTTTTGGTTTGCCGTCATTTTCTCTCTCGTTTCCGTAGGGCTCTTTTTTGGGCATTAATTTCATGCTTCTGTGCTCTGATTGGTGTTAAGCAGCCTGCAGCCTTCCATCTATCCTGCTTATCCTGAGAGGGGGAGGAGCCTGCTCCATTTAAAAACCAGCTGCCTTCAGCCAAGGTACAAGCTAACTGCCATCTGCTTCTGTGCTCTGATTGGTGCTAAGCAGCCTGCAGCCTTCCATCTATCCTGCTTATCCTGAGAGGGGGAGGAGCCTGCTCCATTTAAAAAACAGCTGCCTTCAGGCAGGCCCGCGCCTGAGGGCCCTTAGGCGTGGACCGGTAAACAGTGTCCTATCTCTATCTATGTCTAAGTGAAGTAAAGAAACATCAAATACAGCGATCAACACCCTGCTAGCTAATCAGGTATGCTGACATCTAGTGCGTTCCTCTCCTCTACACCTGTATTTTCAACTACAGATCCATTTAACCTTCCAACTGTTTGTATACCATGTAAATGTTTAACAATGTTATCTTTATTATAATGTATCTGATTTTATACATGCTTACCAACCTTTTCTTTATTCATCCTATATGCTTTGTATGCCTCTAAAACATACTATCAATAATGTGTCTGTTGCTTGTATTTTTACCATTGATATTATCTACTTATAGCACCCTCCTAACTCCTCAGCAAATTTAGTACCACCCGCTGCACATCCCTTCCATTTGAAAGCAACTCTAATAGCCTTAGTTATCCCCTCACTAACACAATTATTTACACACAAGGTTGTTTCTGCCACACTAAGCAGAAGTTCTTGAAATGACCTTCCTCCTCTCTACCCTAGTTAGCTATTTCTTCTTCACCACATGCTGGCTTGGAAACTCCTTTGCCTTATCCCCCTCAAACAACCATATTCCAATTCTGCAAAGCTATGCCAGAAAAGGATCAGAGACCCCATTTTTCCACTCTAAAGTTTCAGCCCACACACGCCACTCTCACTTGCTACACATAGCTCTCCAATACTCCAAGAAAACTAAACAATATAACACCCCACCAAACCTAAAATGTGCTCTTATAAACGCACGTTCAATACGGAAAAAATGGCCAGTTATCTCAGATAACTCCTACACATAACAGCAATCCAGAACAAAGGATCAAAATGTGAAAACACTGTATTCTTGTATTCTGTATTCTTGTCAAATTCGAATCTTGATGTAACCTATTCAATGTATATATAATTATGCATAATTATGTAGATAGTTATCCCCAGTTCACACCCAGTTTATCTTCCCTGTTATCTGTAAACCTAGATCAGTCATGTATTGGCAGGTATATTGTTGTTTCAATGTAAACCGCACTGATGATGAATAGTGCCGTATATAAAAAATGTTAAATAAATAAAAATAAATAAATTATATCCTCCTATGACCTTGATCTACTTATGATCACTGAAACCTGGCTATCACGTGAGGATAACGTCCTCCTCAACCAGCTTCTTCCCCCCAACTTTTCTATACACACAACATAGAGAAAATAAGAAAGGAGGTGGAACTCTCATCCTTTCCAAGACGGACCTCCAGTTCCATACAATTAACTCCACCAGTAATATCAACTTGGATGCAGTAACCATTGCGAATAAATCATGCTCCATCATATTACTATATAGAGCTCCATCAACTTCCGCTGATGATCTCCCTATCATATTAAACCTAGCTGCCAATACTCACAATCCCAACACACCTAGCTGTATCTTAGGAGATTTCAACCTCCCCTCTCTACAACAAACTCAAGCCACCGCCTTCCTGGAAGCTTTCAAGAATCTGGGATACCAACAGATTATCAACGAATCCATACATCAAAAGGGTAATACTCTAGACCTAGTATTCGCCCCATTGACAATTCTTGATCCAAACCACGATCTAGTAATGTCTATTACCTCCGTACCCTGGTCAGACCACAAGCTCATCAATTTCTTGATACCCACGCTAAACAAACAAGCGAAAGATAACTCCAGATCAAGCAACGCCTCACAAACATCAGTACGAAATTTCCGACCTTTCAACAGAGAACACATTCTATCAGAGGCCTCCTCATTCCTCAGTAATACAACACTCAACCTTGATAATATGATCTCCAATTGGAATAACAACTTCAGCGCTATTGCTCAACGTCCTAATCAAAATCAAAACAATGTACCAAGAAAAAGAAAGTCTGCTTCATGGTACTCCCCAGAACTGCGGTCCTCGCTCGTGCAGTTACGGAAGCTGGAAAAATGATGGCGTCGATCCCAATCCATGGAGGATCAAACAGCTTATAAAATCCACTTAGAAAACCACAAACATGATCATGATGAAAATGAAACAGCATCACACTGACATACTCAAAAGGTCTCTGAACAAGCCACGTGATCTGTTCAACTTAGTTAAGACTTTATCGAAAGAACCCTCCCCAGAACAACAAAATGCAATTCACCCTCAAGAATTCGCTGACTTCCTTCAGTCTAAACTACTCCAGACAGATACAATCTCATTAATTACACCACAACTGTCCACCTATACACTTCCCCTTTCGGTGTTCTCCACACCAACAAGAAAATGCATTGAAGACTCTATTACATCCATCAATACCACTACTGCACAATCCGACCCCTGCCCAGCCTATTGGATAAAAGAGCTACGTAAAGAAGTCAGTCCTTTCATCACAAGGCTTATGAAATTCTCCTTCACAACTGGAACTTTCCCCATAGACCTCAAATATACCTCCATCAGACCCCTGTTAAAAAATCCCAAACTAAACCCCCAGAAAGTCGATTCATATAGACCCATAGCAAGCATACCTCTATTAGCCAAGATCATCAAGAAAGAGGTACAAAGACAAGTTCAAGATCACATAGACACCGCAGCCCCACTCGACCAATGCCAACATGGGTTCAGGGAGTATCATGGGGTAGAAACTCTCCTTACTACCCTTTTCAGCAACATAATCTCAGGTATTAATAACCTTCGGCAAGGGTTCGCGCTCATCTTTCTTGACATTGCCGCAGCTTTCGACTCAGTGAATCACAAACGTCTCCTGGGGTGGCTTGAAGAAAAGGGCATCTGTGGTAATGTGCTAAAATGGTGTAAATCATACCTTGCCGAAAGATGGCAATGTGTGAAATCTGGATCAGCTACGTCCGAACCTTTCCACCAAACTCAAGGAGTCCCTCAAGGCTCCTCACTATCATCACTCTCTTTCAACATATACATACAACCTATCTGTAATCTCATCAGATCTTTTAATGTGAGCTGCCTGATATACGCTGATGATATCCTGCTCTACACCCCGTTCTCTACAGAACTTCTGAATCTCTCCCCCCTCTGATAGAATGTTTTGACGCAGTTTCTAAATGGCTCCTATCCCAAAACCTCCGCATCCAACACAAGAAGACAGAGTTTCTATTCATTACAAGGGACCACAACTTCACCCCACCATCATATGTAAGAGTTAAAGAAGCAGAACTGCAAACAAAATCCACAATTCGTTATCTGGGGGTCACACTGGATCAACATCTAGATATGAAAGTACACATAGAGAATGTAGTAAGAGCAGTTTATTTCAAGATTCGTTCTCTCAGGCATCTTCGCTCCTTACTTGATCCAGAAGACTACAGGACAATATACCAAGAGTTAATTCTACCACATTTCGACTTTGCTAACGCTATCCTACAAGGCCTTCCTCAATCCACTATTAACCCTCTACAACTTGCTATGAACACCGCAGCTAGGGTCCTTCAGGGAGTCGCCAGATTCGAGCACGTGACTCCTATACTAAAACAACTCCACTGGCTCCCCATACATGGTAGGCTCACTTACAAGACCATACTGCTGACCTTTAAGGCCATCCACGGACTTTCATCCTCTTCACTCTCAAATCTCATCCATGTAACTCCATCTACTAGATCCAGAAGACCGACAGCTATAAACACACTAACACTTCCTAAGGCTGTAACAAAATGCACCCAGATAACAGCAAGCAGATCTTTTATATTCTACGCCCCAAGATGCTGGAACGCCTTACCACCAAGCGTTCGTGCCATTACCGACTTAACCCAATTTAAGAAAGCACTTAAATATCACCTTTTCCTCATATGCTACCCACCAAACATTACCCCCAGCAAAAGCCCCCCCAAATAAGAGACACACCTTATCTTCAAATAGCCTCTCCCACTTTCTCAGTAAGATTACTAGGACTTGTGTTGTCATGATACCTTTTATATAATCATGTTTGTAATAAGTTAACCTTATGTTACCCAAGTTTATATACCTGTTTGCTGTAAACACGGAATAGCCTGTTATTCTGTTGATGTTGTTGTATGTGAACCGCGCTGATATCAAATAGCGCGGTATATAAAAGATTGTAATAAATAAAAATAAATAAATAGGAATACCATGGAGCACTATGCCTTCGTTTTTGTGTCCCCTCTTGTATGGGGCTGATGCAGCATTATGTACTACTTGGTTCCAGTTGCTGATCGCATCTAAGCATGTTGTGTTCAAGTCGTGGAAGTACTTGTTTCAGAAATTTGTTGTTGAAATGTTTGAACCTTCTCCGATCGTTCATTAAACCTTCTGTTAGTGCTCTTGGACACAGGCGTTCTTATGTCAAAGTTTATCATGTAGTGGTCTGACCAGGGAATTGACGTAGTGATAGGATAGGTTATGAAGTTTTGGTCTAGTAGCCGGTTGGGTACAAAGACTAGGTCTAATGTTCCTCCCTTTCTGTGTGTTCGAGCATTTGATATTTGCATGTAATGTAGGTCATCCATTGCATGCAAGAAGGCATTGACTTCTTTGAAAGACAGGGAGGAGAGGTTTGGGTCTCCTAGAAGCAAGAGTGGTTTTAGAGGTCTTGAAAGTGAGCATGCTTTTTCTAGGATCACTGATAGTTCATCCTCCTTTGTATTTAGTGCTTAGTATGTGAGGCAAATTGATAGGTTCTTGTTTGTGATAATTATGTTGCTACCCTCAGAGCTATAGGAGGAGTATGTGGTAAATTTTAAGTGATCTCTTGCAATAATGAAGATTCCTCCCCCTCTTTGTGGGGTTCTTGGGCAATTATGTATGGGATATGATTTAGTTTAAGATAACATTGTCTGTGTCGCCGAGCCAGGTTTCGGTGATACACATTATGTCTATCATTTGGTCTTTTATATAGTCTGTTATGGTATGGAATTTGTTCCATATGGAGTGGGCATTAAGGCGCATGTTAAAGTGGTATACTGCTGGTTACTAGTCTGTCTTGTTTGGCAGGGTGTGGCAGGCTTTAATCGAATTAGTTTGGGAAGCCTTTTGTACTCCGATTGGTGGGTATATTGCCATTGTTCTGTTTTGTCTTCCATTAGAATTGATAGGCTTGTAGGGGATTATGTAGGGACACCAGCATTAGTATGCTGGAGAAGTAGCAGTAGAATTAGAGCAAGGATGCCTAGCGTATGTAGCCCAGTATTCATGAATTAATGTAGTGTTTCAGAAGCTGTGGGAGTGCATGGTTTATCGGTTATCTGGCTGCTATCATGTGTGTGTTTGGTAATAAGCAGCTAAATGTTGCGCTATATGGTCCTGCATTCCATTCCTGTAGTATCGCCAACTTAAAAGGGCTGTGTCACTGCGCGATGATGCTGGTCAGCAGGGTGGAGCTTGGCATGCACGTGTCCTGCGCTGTTAATGTGAGCTCGGTGCCTGAGTTCCCTACAGGGAGAGGGATGTTCCTGCGGGTTCCCCCGATGTCTGTTAGGCAGTCCCAGTTGCTGTGCTCACCTAAGTTACAAGTCTGTGCTTAGATCGGAGTGTCGGTAGGTGTATTTAGTTCAGGAGCTCTGTTTGTGGGCATCAATGCCCTCTTTGTGCTGTTCTTGGGTGACGAATGTGAGGACAGAGCGATGCGATGTTTGGAGACCGGCAGGACATGAGCAGAGAGGGTTTCCTGCCTGCAGTATCCCCAATTTAAAGGGGCAGTGTCACCGCGCAATGATGGTGGTCAGCAGGACGGAGCTTGGCATGCACATGTGGTCACAAGTAGGGCAAGCACAAAATCTTTGAACCATGGCTCTGCTCAGAAGAAAGCAAAACAAAGAACTAAAACCTTTTTAAAAAATGCTTACTTTTTTTGGTAGAGCCCAAAAGAAAATAGTGAAAATTATGAAAAAATGGTGAAAAACACTGAAAAACTGTGAAGACGTTCTTCATACAATTTAAGAGTCGCATTGCATGTCTTTAGCACAGCAGAAAAAAATAAAACTGAGGAGACTGCAGGGACCTCTGTGCACAGGAAGCGCTGCACATGTGCAGAACTTCACATTAGTTCTGAGTTCTATGAGAGAGGATGCAAGCCAGTACCATCAGATGATGTTACCCACTTGCATGGCTGATGTTGATGGAGAACAGGGACGTAAACAATTTGCTGAGAAACAGGGGCAGGCAGGACTGTGATGATATCAAGGCAGTTTACATTGAACAAACTGAAATTACATTGAATAGGGCATTATAACTTGGGGATAACTATTTTACAGGGAACATGGGCAATAGAGGGTTAAGTGACTTGCCCAAGACCACAAGGAGCACCTGTGGGACTAGAAACCCCAGTCCTTCTGGCCCAAGGTTGCTGTCCTCTAGTGGGATTTGAACCCCCAACCTTCCAGCCTGAGGTAACTTGCCCCAACCACTAGGCCAATCCTCCCTTTGAGAATACACCACTGGAAGTTAAAGACTGCCTGCAAAATATATTTGCTGTTTTGGATACAAATGACAGAGTACCAGTAGAGTTATGGAATGACATCAAGAAAGTTATGCTTGAAGAAAGTGAGAACTCTCTACAAAAAGGTTAAAAAGCAAAAACAGCCAAACTAGATGACTGAAGAAACTCTGAAAATTGCCCAGAAATGCAGAGAAGCAAAAGTCAAAGGAGAAAGAGAGGCAATCACAGAACTCAGAGATTTACAACGTGCAGCAAGACAAAACAATTAGAATTAACTACAATGACGCATGTAACGAAATAGCGTACTCATCTGTAACAGGTGTTCTCCAGAGACAGCAGGAATAAGTCCTCACGTATGGGTGACGTCAGCGCCAATGGAGCCCTCATGGAAGCATCTCCCCAGCTTTCAAAGAAAGCCTTTGGGAGGTGCCACCATGCATGTGTGGTACCCTTCCCGCCCAAGGATGCCATCTTTCTCAGTCAGATGACATAGCTAAAGACAGTAAAAACAAAAAGTAGTAAGGAGCAACTCCAAGGAGAAGAGGGAGGGTTCTGAGGACTGATTCTTGGTGTCTTCAGAGAACACCTGTTACAGGTGAGTAACTACGCTTTCTCTGGGAACAAGCAGGAAGTCAGTCCTCACATATGGGACTCCCTAGCTACAGACTACCGAAAGCCTGTAGAAAAGGCAAGGGTCGCCCTCAGGGGGAGCCGTGAGCAGCAGCAATTGAGTCCGCAAATACAGACTACAGTAGGACCCATGTGTCCGATGGGAACCAACGCTCTGAGAGTCTGAACACAGAAGGGTCGGAGATGCCCCTTGGGACTCTCTTTTAAGGCAGTAATAAGCTGCGAAGGTATGGACTGAAGACCAGGGAGCGGCCCGGCAGATGTTAAGCAATGGACGAAGCGCAGGTTTGCCATAGAGGCCGCCATGGCCATGGCGCTGTGAGCCGTGACCCGGCTATCCAGTGTGAGCCCAGCCTGTTCACAGGCTAGAGCGATGCCATCTGCCACCCAGGTAGATAGTGTCCGTTTGGTCACCGCTTCCCCCAGCTGACTGGGGTCATAAGAAACAAAAAGCTGAGAAGATTTCTGGTGGCCCTTGGTCTGCTGAATGTAGACAGACAGGGCCCTCTTACAATCGAAGGTGTGAAGGACGGTCTCCACCCTGCTGAAGCGAGGCCTTGGGAAGAAGGTAGGTAACACCACCTCCTGGTTGAGGTGGAAAGCATAGTTACTCACCTCTAACAGGTGATCTCCGGGAACAGCAGAAATTTAGTCTTCACATATGGGTATCATCGGTACCGACGGAGCCCGCACGGGAACGCTCCCCAGCGTCCAATAGGAAAGCTTTTGGGAGCATCCCACAGCGCATGCGTACTGCCTTCCCGTCTCTGTACCTCTCTCACTTCAGTTGAGTTTATAGCTGAGACCAAAGGAGAGAAGTAGAGAAAGAGTGAGAGAGACAAACTCCTAGGGAAGGAGGGTGGGTTGTGAAGACTAAATTCCTGCTGTTCCCAGAGATCACCTGTTACAGGTGAGTAACTACGCTATCTCCAGGAACAAGCAGGAATGTAGTCTTCACATATGGGGACTCCCCAGCTGAAAGATGCCAAGGGGTGAGCCCAGCTAGCTGCGAACCCAGGTGAGATGGGTTATGTTTCCTCCCATGGACCTTAGGCATCCAAACTGTGGATGGTGGGTAGGAGTTGTATTAAATATGGAAGAGATGTTGTAGAACAGCCTGGCCAAATGAGGCATCCCGACGGGAGTCAGAATCGGGGAAGTCTGGCATTCTGTGGACTTGCAAAGAGGTCTATATCTGGTGTTCCCCAGATTCGAAACACTCGAGCAAGCTGGTATGAGTGGAGGAACCACTCGTGTGGCAGCAGTATTCGACTGAGTTTGTCTGCCCACAGGTTTTGAATGCCCGGAAGGTATACTGCAAACAGGTGAATTTGTAACTCTCTGGTGAGGGCCCATATTCGCAAAGCTTCGTTGTATAGCGACAGAGAGTCTGTTCCGCCATGCCTGATCCTCCAGGCCGTGAATCCAGGACTCTCGATGCCTTTGGCCATCAATGCTTTCAATCCTCCATGCTAGGAGCCAGGATCAGTTCCTACATTCTTTATATGGGAATGTTCCTGGAAGAAGTCACAAAAGACTTAGAGCTCCTTAGTCCTTGTGTTTCGGAGGAAAAAAGAGCAGACTACCTTATTCTGGTCAAGCATGCCCAGAACGTCTCAAAATTCATGAACCGTGCTACCTTTGATTGCTTTGAATGTATTAGCAGAACCTCTGCTATATCCATAGGAGCATGTCGTATTGCTTGGTGTCAAGCATCAGACTTAGAACAGGGGGTGCAAGAAAAGCTGGGAAACATTCGTTGCACAGGAGAAAATCTCTTTGGCAAGGACTGGCAGGACAAGGCTAAACTCAGTCGAATACTGAAGCCATACGAGTGGCTCCTCCACTCATACCAGCTTGCTCGAGTGTTTCGAATCTGGGGAATACCAGATATAGACCTCTTTGCAAGTCCACAGTTTTTTGAAAACCAGGACAACTTGGCACCCGGTACATAATGTCAAGGCGTCAGGAATGTGAAGATATTGTTAAAGGAGTTTCCCACATTCTCAACATTAGATCATGTAAGATCTTGTGAATGGGAAGCATAGCTGCTTCCTTGGGAGCCATAGGGTATTGTAGAATTCTTAATTCTTCTGCCCTGGGTTCCTTTTCTGGAATCACAGTGATTGCAAGACCCTTTGCTAAATCATGTTTGAAATCCTGGAAGAACATATCCTCTGGAGGAGACATTCTGCGTTGAGGAGAAGGAACCGCATCTTCTAATAGATTCGCTCTGGTATCGGTAGAATCGCCAGAGTCATCAGAATCGGAAGACTCAAGCATTAGGGTGCTCCTGTAATGCATGGTATAGGTACCACTCGAAATCGGTACCGAAATGTCTCGGTTCCTGATCCCCGATACTGGAGATCAGCATGGGGGAAAGCAGTCCTGTCGAAGCAGGTACTGTTGGTACCGATACATGTTGAACTGTCTGTTGCGGTCTTAGCGGTACCGAAGCCGCTAGACTGAGTTCGATAGTGAGGATTCTGTGATTCATCACTCCTGCTGATGCCTGGGTGCTGGTACCGGTGGAAGCGGCTACGGCCCCAGAACATGGCACTAGTAGTTCCACAGAGGTGGAGGCCTCTGGAACATCCTGGAGCCCCGTTAGTGCCTTGGAGCCCGAAGACTCCCGCCGGGGCTGTTTTGCCAGTGAAGTATCCTCGAGGGAAACGTCACTGGCATCTCGATACTTTGAAGGAGATTTACCCTTCGAGGACCGGCTAGTCTTAGAAGACTTCAATTTGGTTACCTGAGATCCATGGGAGGAAGATGAAGCCCTGGAAGACGTCGATGCAACTGACATCGTGTCAGCGGCAAAAAGGGTACTGAGTTTTGCAGCTCTCTTCTGCAGGCCCCTTTTGGTCATCATCGTGCAGGAGAGACACTCCGTTGGACAATGTTCAGGACCCAAACATTTTAGACACCAATCATGGGTGTCGGTGACGTAAATGGTACCGCCACATTTTGAGCATTTTTTGAAACCACTAGCTGGTTTCTCCATGCTTGAAGAAAATTGGGCCTAGTGCCCAAAATGGCGCTTATCACCAGAAGCAGGGAAAAATCCCTGAAGAAATGTGTTTGGATTTTTATTTTTTTTAGGAATAAGAAGAGAACCGGCGGTACCAGTAGGCGTCAAATGAAGGCAGACGCAACCACAAAAAACAAGAAATAAAGGTAAATTTCTGCGGTGACAGGGTACCACGTCCTGTCGGCTCTGCGGAAAACAAAGAACTGAAGTGAGAGAGGTACAGAGGCGGGAAGGCAGCATGCATGTGCTGTGGGATGCTCCCAAAAACTTTACTATTGGACGCTGGGGAGCATTCCTGCGCGGGCTCCGTCGGTACCGACGATACCCATATGTAAAGACTACATTCCTGCTTGTTCCTGGAGATAGGAGATACCACCTTCAGAAGGAACTTGGGGTGTGTACATAGCATGACCCTATTCTTATTGAACCTGGTATACAGTGCCAGTGCCTCTGCCACCAGGGCTTGGAGCTCACTGACCCTGTGAGAGGTACCTCAGGTTGCAGGTAGCTAGAGGCTCAAATGGTGGGCAAGTGAGCTGTGCCAATACTACATTGAGGTCCTACTCTGTCATTGGAGGGCAGACAGGGGCTTTGGACAACAGGAGTCCTCTCAAGAAGCTGGTTACCAGTGGCTGGACCAAAAGGGACTTGCCCTCAACAGGATGGTGATGCGCCACCAGGGCATTGAGGTGCACTCTCTTGGAGTTTGATTTGAGCCCAGATTGCGAGAAATGAAGGTACTACAATACCAGCTGCACAGGGCAGGAGAACGGGTTCACCCGCTGTTCTGCACACCAGACCGAGAACCTGTGCCATTTGAAGGTGTAAGCTCTCCTGGTAGAGATCTTGCGGGAGGCCAGCAGGATCTCTTCCAGTTCTCCTGAGATGTTGAAAGAGGCTAACATCACCTTTTAAGCAGCCTCGCCGTCAGTGATAGGGACCTCAGATTGGGATGCAGGAGAGAGCCGCCCTCCTGAGACAAGAGCCCTGCGGAGTTCCCCAAGGGAATCGGAGTCTCCACTGACAACTGGAGTTGTGGGAACCATGGCTGCCTGGGCCACCGTGGAGCCCCAGAATCAGACATGCCTTGTCGCAAAGAGCCTTGAAGAGTGTTTTGGCAATCAGTGGCATAGGTGGGAAGGCATACATGAGGCCATCAGACTATGGGATGAGGAATGCATCATCTGACACTACCTGGGATGGGTGGGGCTGCCGGGAACAGATCAAGGCAACTGGTAGTTGTTCGGGCTGGCAAGGAGATCCACCATGGGGTCGTCCCCCCCAGAGCCGAAAGAGCCAGTTGGCTACTCTGGGGTCCAGCTGCCACTCGTGTGGCTGGAGGACCCTGTTCAGTCTGTCCGCCAGAGTGTTGTCCTGGCCTTGCAGCAGAAGGCGTGAGACTCCGTGCCCCCCTGCTTGTTTACATAGAACATTGCCACCTGATTGTCTGTTTGGATCAGCACCGACTGGTGTCTCATGCGGTGACAGAATGCTCGGCAGACCAGATATATTGCCCAAAGCTCCAGGAGGTTGATCTACTGGTTGCCCTCGTCTTCAGACCAGCTGCCCTGGGTATGGTGTTCTTCGCAAAGGGCTCCACATTCCAGCAGGGAGGTGTCCGTAGTGAGAACCCATAGAGGGCTTGGAATTTGGAAGGGCATCCCCACCTGTAGGTTTCGGGGATTTTGCTACCAAGTCAGAGATTCCGCCGGCTGGCAAGTCACTGAGACTCTGTCTTGTAGACAGCTGGTGACCTGTGTCCACTTATCCCAAAAGGCACCACTGAGTAGCCCTCATGTGCAGACGAGCATCCGGGGTGACATGGACCGTCAAGGCCATGTTCTGAGTAGGCACAGTAGAAGCCGAGCTGACACCGAGGGACGGTGCTGCACATCTCCAGCTAGTGCCCTGAGACAGTCTGCCCGGTCGAGGGGAAGGAAGGCCTTTGCTTGAAGAGTGTCCAGCCTTGCTACTATGAACTCCAGACATTGTGTCAGGAGGAAATGGGATTTGAGATAGTTTATCAAGAACCCCAGATGTTGCAGGACCTGGCTAGTGCGTGCTGTGGCCTGCTGCACCTCTATGGCCATGCTGCCTTTTATGACCAAGTTGTCAAGGTAGAGGAAGACAAATACCCCTTGGAGACGGAGGAAGGCAGTTACTACTGCCAGGCATTTGGTGAAGACCCTGGAGGTGGAGGCCAGGCTGAGGGGTACACCTGATTCAGAAAGGCTTCAACTATTCTATTCTGCGTGTTTTTCAATGCCACATCACCCTTTACAGGGACAGTGATTTTCTTGGTGACAACTGTGATGAGCTTATCCACCTTAAGGGGATGGAACAAATGCTCCAAGTTTTCCTGCGGCAACGGGCAAGTTTTCCCATTATCCTACCAACTTTCAAAACTGCTTCGGGTGTGTCCCACTCTGTCAAGACCAGGCGCTGCAGAGCCTTGTGGAGAAAAAAGGACCTGCCAGGATTTTTCAAATCTTTTAGAATAGGGAATTTCCACCATGTATATAGCATTTGAGGTCTGTGTGATCAGTGCTAGGAGCTCCTCATGCTGAAATATACGAATGACTGAAGACTCATCCACCTTAGCCAGTGAAATTTCACCTTCTTTTTGAGGTTCTCCAAGGGGCAAGTTCTTCATCTTCCTCTTCAAAAGGCTTCCAATGCAAGGATTAGGGCACCCTGTGCCATTTGTCATTCCCCTTGCGTACTTTAGGGCCACTGGACAAGTGCTCTGCAGTCTCCTCCAGGCTCATCTGGGATGCAGTGCAGCCTGTTTTCTCCCTAGCAGTCAAACTACCAAGCCCTCACCTCTAGAACTTGAAATTGCTTTGTGTCAGGCAGGGGAAGCCCTCTGGATGGACCCCCCAAAGTGAGAAGACTGTCTCCTCCCATGCACCCTGCTGAGCAATGGCCCAAATGACAAGATATAAAACTTTCCTGATGGTAAGAGGTCAGTGTGTGAAACATGAGTTGACCAGAGATCCTGACCAGCAGCAAAAGTCCCTGCTGAAAGTGCTGGTGCTGCTCTCAGGGCCAATCCCATTGCATTCCCCATAACAGGTGGGACAAGAGAAGCCAGCCTATGTTCAGTCATAAGACCACCAGAGCCACGAAAGAAAAAGTCCCTGTCAACTGGGACTATACACGCCTTTTGCAACAGAAAACCCCGACCTCTCACCAATAACATGCTGCATAAATGAAATATCCAATTGGCTACAATCCCAAATCCTCCGGATTCAACACAAGAAGACGGAGGTGATGTTCATTACAAGGAACCGTAACTTCACTGCGCCGGCAGTACTAAAAGTGAAGAACGCAGACCTCCAGATCAAATCCGCGATCAGGTACCTCGGCGTCACACTAGACCAGAACCTAAATATGCAGGCACATATAAGTAACACGGTAAGGGCAGTATATCATAAAATTAGATCCCTTAGATACCTGCGATCTCTGCTGGAACCAGATGATTTCAGGACTATCTATCAGGCACTAATCATCCCGCATTTCGATTATGCGAATGCAATACTGCAAGGACTCCCCCAAACCACTCTAAACCCACTGCAAATGGCAATGAACACCGCAGCAAGAGTACTACACGGAGCATCCAGGAAAGACCATGTCTCACCCATTATGAAACAACTCCACTGGCTCCCGATACAAGGTAGAATTACATTCAAGACCTTGCTACTCACCTTCAAAGCCACCAAAGGTCTCTCGTCAACATCACTAACAGAGCTAATCCAGATGACACCCCACAATAGGAACAGGTCAGTAGCACAAAACACCTTGATAGTCCCAAGATCAATAACTCAATGCACCAAGTCAACATCCAGCAGGGCCTACAAATTTTATGCACCAATGATCTGGAATAACCTCCCTCACAACATCCGCACAATCCCAGACATATTCCAATTCAGGAAGGCCGTGAAACACTACCTCTTCCTCCTACACTACCCGGAAACCAATAGAAGCTCAGTACCAATTGCTGAAACCACCCAAATCTCCACTGTCTGAAACCATACGAGCACATGACTAGTCTGTAAATTGTATATATTGTTATTGTATATAGTTCCCCCTGTTAGCCAAGTTGAATTTCCTGTTCACATGTAAACACAAAGTACTATTGGAAATGTGTGTGTTCATTGTTTATTGTAAACCGCGCTGATGCTGAATAGCGCGGTATAAAAGAGACTATAAATAAATAAATAAATAAATAACTGACAGGAAGCATTCCGCAGTGCAAAAACTTTACGGGCAGCTCTTCCCATGCTGAAAGGGCTTTCTCCATAGAGGAGAAACACCTCTCTCTCAGCTGCTAAGAGAAATGTTTTTTCAGTTAAACTTTAATGAGGCTGAAGCTGTCTAAAACACACAGGAAAGGAGTAAGAACAAAGGAGAGTAAGAGGAAAAAAACCAAGTAAGGGATGCAACTTTATTTATCCCTCTCTGAATGAAACCCCATAGGACTAAAAGCCATGCCATTTCAGGCTCTTACAGGAAAGCACAGTTACTTACCTGTAACAGGTGATCTCTGGGAACAGCAGGAATAAGTCTTCACATATGGGTACGTCGGTACCGACGGAGCCTGCGCGGGAACGCTTCCCAGCGTCCAATCAAAAAGCTTTTGGAAGCATCCCACCACGCCTGCGTACTGCCTTCCCGCCTTTCCCAACTGCCTCTCCTCAGTTAAGTTTTAAAGCTGAGACAAAGAGAGAGAGAGAGAGAAGGGAAAGATAGAGATAGAGAATACAACTCCTAGGGGAGGTGGGTGGGTTGTGAAGACTTATTCCTGCTGTTCCCAGAGATCACCTGTTACAGGTAAGTAACTGTGCTATCTCCAGGAACAAGCAGGAATGAGTCTTCACATATGGGGACTCCCAAGCTAAGATGCCTGGAGTCCCAGCATATTATGGATTGGAACATGCTACACCTCATATGGCCAGGCATCCTCAGGATGAAGGGAAGGAGTTGAAACAGAAAGGTGCTGTAAGAGACAGCTAACCTAGCATAGGACTGCAGAGAAGTCGTCCTTGTGTGGATGACAATTATCATCAAATATATTGAAAATGAAATATTGCAGTATGGACCTCCCCTAACAGGATTGGAGAAAAGTAAGGAAGTTCATGAAATCTACTGGTGATCCAGTAGAGGAACCTCAAGGAGGACCTCACTGTGAAGTGGAGGTAATAAACCTGTTGGAAAAAAAACAGTGGAGGTCAGAATCCTGAAAGGTGAGAGGTAACCCCAGGGATCAACTGGGGTAGTACAAAGACGGTAGGCTTTCAGCGGAAGGCTTTATGGAAAAAGCCCAAACTCTTTTGGCTGCAGAGTGGCTTACTCTTAGGAGCAAAAAGAGGAAAGGCTGACCGATTTGGACAAACCGGCCTAGTTCCTTGTGGGAAGAAGGGGTATGGAAAAAACCTTGTATCCCAAAAAGAAGGACAGGTGTCTGAGGCGTTAGAGCCTCAGAGTAACTGAAGATCCGCAATGTCTTTCCTAAGTGGTGGTAGCTAGAAAAGATACTGGAACATGGAGAGCTTCAGGGGTACCTAACCTTTAAGGTTATGGTAGAAAAGTTGTTAACTACCACGGGAGTGGTTGTGTGTGTAGCACCCCAAACATGCTGGAACAGCATGGGTATGGGTAGAGCCCAACTGTCAGAATCATATAGAGACATATATATCTATATGAGCATAGACAGTCAGATAGATAAGTATGTAAATACATATCTACCTATAATAAATATCTCGACAGATGCACATATATATATACACATATAGATATATAGACAGACATATAAGAATATATATCTATAGTGAGATTTAGAAGGGCAAAACATATACACACACAAGTGACAGACATATATATCTATAGATATATATATATAGATATGAATATATAGGCCTATATATAGGTGTCTGCAATTAAGCAGAGATATGCCTATAGAAAGTATATTCACATAGGAGATGTGAAGAGGAAAGATTCATCTAATAACAAAAAGGTGGAACCTACTTTAGAAGATATATAGAGAATCTATTCCCCCTGGTTATGATGGAAGGAGTCAGGAGAAAAATCTCCCTGACAAGGAACAGACTAGATTGCTGCAAGAATGCTAGCCAGTGAAATAACCAGGATGGTTACGTGAAAAGCAGAGGATAATATCAGTCTGCAGGCAGCAAGTCCCGAGTCCTCCAGAACTCTAGCATGGTAAATGGACAGAAGACGCATAGGAATGAGATACCATGTTGACCTACTTGAGGGGCAAAAAGGGGCACCGTGCGTTCTTTAGCTAAATATGCGCTGTCCATGAAAAATTAGGATACCATGAGGACGAGCTGCAAGGAAAAAAAAGAGCATATTCCCGGTGGGAATCCTGAGGATCAAACCAGGGAATTGAACAATTCTTTAAACTTTCATGTAAGAGAAGGCCCATGTCCTTTGTTTTAAAAAGGAGATAGTAGGGTAGGAAGAACCCTTCCAGTCATGAGGGGCATGACTGAGGAAGCCTTTTCCAACCATTTAGGACAGCTGTTTGAGAAAATCCTAATGCTCTCTAGCAAGGGCCCATGGTGGAAAGCTTCTCTGTAGAATTGCAGAGAGCATAATGCAGGAGAATTAGGAGATAGAACTGGCTGCTGGAAAAACCAGTACCTACGTCAACTATGCTGCCAAACCCAAGGGAATTGGAGATGGCAAGAATAGAAGACAATCCGAGGAGCCTGTAGTGATAAGATTTGCCAAGAAAGCTGAATCCACTGTCTTGGAGTCACTACTAAGGCCAGAAAGAATGTAGTGGAGGACAACTCTGGATGCTTGTGGAGAAGAACCAGTGGTCCAATCACTAGAGCTCCTGCATGGGCAACTGCTAGTAAGACAGCAGAAAGAATCTTTCTGTTTAAAAACAGAAAGAACAGACAGAACAGGAGTAAGAAAACTCTGGAGCTGTCTGATAAGCTGCCCCAAAGCAAAAAAGAAGAAGGGAGTTAACTCAGAGAGGAAAACTCCACACTGGAATAGTGAGAAACCTAGAGGGGCTGAAGAAGAAGCCCTCCAGTGTAATAGTACCACTCTTACAAAGGAAATGCTTGGTAAGAGGGTAGAGAAGATGGAGCTGAATGGAGACTTACAATGTGGTAAGTCTGTAGAAAGGAAAAAATTCATGCTGGCACAGAAAACTATCGTTTGATAGTTGTTAAACCTCTTTCCCTAGCAGGAAGAGGAGAAAACTGTGACCTATAGGCATGAACATCCTAAGAGCTCGTATAACAGAGAAAAAAATGGATGTCTTGTGAAAAGAGATCCATGCCTAGAGTTTAGAATGAAAGCAGTGGAAGGCTTCTACTGAGAAGAAGCCAACTGCAGGTTCTAAACCCCAAGAGGCACAAAAAAATATGATGATTAATCAGAAACCCTGCGGATGCTGGGTTTGCTGAGCCTGGTGAGAGTTTGGATTCTTCAGACCAGGGCGATGTTTCCCCTGTTTGGGAACATCTGTATGATGGGCAGAAGATGAATAAAACCTTCTCCCCGTAGGGGAAGAAAGTTTGGTAGGACATCTCCTACCTACTGGGAAAGAAGAGGGCGTAGAACAGCCCTTAGAAACAGGTAAGTCAGTGAACCACTGAGTAACCGGACGTAAAGACTCCTTATTGAAGAGATTTTCTCCAGTGCAAGGAGTATTACCCAGTCTTTGTTGTGCCCATTTGTCTAAGTCTGAAGCTTGGAGCCAGGCTCTACGTCGTGTCCCTATAGCTATAGCAGAAGTCCTGCTAACAGACTCAAATGAGTCTAGGGAAGCACGAGTAAGAAACCAAGAGATATTTTGAATATGACTAAGCAGTGAGGAATAGTCTGCACTCTTGGGTTCTGAAAGAAAAGGAGTCAAAAGATGTAATTTCTTTGTGACCTCCTCAAGAGATAGACTCATATAAAAAATATATGAGAGAATTCTTGCTGAAAGCATGGATGTCTGGAAGGTTTGACGTCCAAAGGCATCTAGTGTCTTAGACTCACGACCTGGCGGATAAGAAGAGTGCTTTTTCTTACTCTTCACCCGCCTCATTGCTGATTCCACTACAATGGAATGATGAGGAAGTTGAGTCTTTTGAAACCCTGGAGAGAGGGGCACCTGATATAGGAGATCAGCTGCTCTGGAAGGTGGGGGTACCCTTAAAGGTGCTTCCCACATTCCTAGAAGAAGATCCTGCAAGGAATGAGGCAAAGGAAGCATTATATTTTCCTTTGCTTTGGTAGTAACAGAGCCTTGTGTAGGATCATGTCCAGGGATAGAAATGGCAAGTGATCTTGCCATATCCCAGAGGAAACTCTGAAAAGAAGGATCTCCAAAGAGAACCTCCCTTGGACAGGTTAGATCTGAAGAACTAGCCTGGGCACCGAAGGATCTATCTGAGTATATAGGAATATAAGATCCTGCATGGTGCAGTATGGGATCCTTAACGGATGGACGCTGGTACTGGAGGTCAGGACCAGCGACAGTCAGGTATCGACTCCAAACTTGGTATAGAAGGGAGCGATCCTGTTGAAAGAAGCATGGAAGGAGCTGGCCACGATGCTACTGTGGATACCGGCACCGATAACGATACCGGTACCGCTGTCGGAACTGAACCCGACACCGACATCGGAGCAGCAATCGGTGACAGCCCAATCGGTATCGAGGTAACCGAAAGCCTTCGGCGGTCACCCTCGGTACCGAGCGTCCGGTACCGATAGGTGTCGGTACCAAGACGTGTTGGTACCCAGTCTTCCAGACTAGAGAATTGATTCCAGACTCGGCATCGAAGGAAGCGAGTCTATCGATGCACGTCTGGAGGGTACCAACATCGGTAGTAGTATCGGTGCCGGTACCGATACTGGAAAGTCAGTCTGGAACGTTTGCACCGGTCCCGTAGGTACCGAGGACGCCAGACGACGATCCCTGGTGAGGAGTGTTTCGTCCAACACCAGCGCCGATGCCGGGGTATCGGTACCACTCGAAGCAGATACCACCACCGGGCATGGCTCAGGTATGTGAGGGGTGAGCCCCAGGAACAACCTGAAACCCCATATAGGTTTTGGAGGCCGAAGACTCCCGCCGGGGTTTTGAAGCCAATGGGCCCTCGAGGGCAAGGCCAGAGCCATCTACATGCTGTGCATGAGACCTACCACTCGAGGGTTGGCTAGTCTTAACAGACTGTTTGTAGGTTACCTGATCCTGTGTAGAAGAAGGAATGGTCGGTGCCCTGAAGTTGGAAGGGAACCTCATATCGAGGGAAACTCGATGTTGAAAACCTCTTCTCACAATACTGTTGCCCGAGGGCTCCGGAGGAAAAAGGTCAGGACTCTAACAGGTTAGACACCAATTTTGGGAGTCTAAAAATAAAGTTGTACCGCCACAGTTTGAACATTTCTTGGAGAAAGTGGCTGGCGGTTCCATGAAGGACATGGAGAGGCCTAGAAGGCCTGAAAAACCATAAGACACTCAGAAGAAAAAATATTCCCTAAAAGGAAAAATTTTACAAGAAAAGAAAAAGGAACACCGGCGGTACCGGTGGCGTTGGGAAAGACAGTCGCGACCACAAGAAAACTAAAGAATTAAAAGAAAATTTTTCTGCGGTGACAGGAGGACGTCCTGCCGGCTCCGCGGAAAAACGAAAACTGAGGAGAGGCAGTTGGGAAAGGCGGGAAGGTAGCACGCAGGTGTGGTGGGATGCTTCCAAAAGCTTTTTAATAGGACGCTGGGAAGCGTTCCCGCGCAGGCTCCGTCGGTACCGACGTACCCATATGTGAAGACTCATTCCTGCTTGTTCCTGGAGATCAAGACTCTTATACATTTATTTATTTATTTATTTAATAGAGCTTATATATCGCCCCTTCCTGAGATCAGGGGCGGTTTACATTGAATATCAAAACATGGTTTACATTAAACATAATTATGTACAATTAACAAATGAACTATGTACATTTAATTTTTTGGAACTATATACAATTAGCAACTGACCAAACAACTTACAAAGACCTCCTAAAAGTCCACCGTGAGACAATATTCAAAAGAATGAGAACATACTACACCGAGCTTCTCCTTCGCTCCCTAAATAAACCTCGAGACCTTTTCAGCATTGCGAAATCCTTAATCAAGGAACCCTCTCCTCAGCCTGAAAGCACAGTTACTTACCTGTAACAGGTGATCTCTGGGAACAGCAGGAATAAGTCTTCACATATGGGTACGTCGGTACAGACGGAGTCTGCGCAGGAACGCTTCCCAGCGTCCAATCAGAAAGCTTTTGGAAGCATCCCAACATGCCTGCGTGCTGCCTTCCTGCCTTCCCAACTGCCTCTCCTCAGTTAATTTTTAAAGCTGAGACAAAGAGAGAGAGAGAGCAGGGAAGGGAAAGATAGAGATAGAGAAATGCAACTCCTAGGGGAGGTGGGTGGGTTGTGAAGACTTATTCCTGCTGTTCCCAGAGATCACCTGTTACAGGTAAGTAACTGTGCTATCTCCAGGAACAAGCAGGAATGAGTCTTCACATATGGGGACTCCCAAGCTCAGATGCCCTGAGGGAGTCCTAGCATGTTGCAAGTCTAGAACGAGCCATGCTATTCCTCAGGATCTCAGGCATCCTGGGGATGGAGGGTAGGAGTTGAATACAGAAAAGGAGCTGGGAACAACTGTCTAGAACAAGGCTTCAAAAGGGGAAGACCCTGTATCAAGGGCATTTAGTAGTGAAATATTATAATCTGGGCCTCCCTTGTTGGCATTGCACAAGTGCACTGAGCTACATATGGATCTGATGGAAGAGCCAGTGAAAGTGTTCAAGGGGTACCTCACTGAGAAGTAGAGGTAATAAAGTAGAATAAAAACAAGTGGAGGTCAGAAGCCTTCAGGGTGAGAAATAGCCCCAGGGGAAAAACTGGGGTAGTATGAGAGGTAGAGCTTCAGCGGAGACGCAGAAGGTACTATTAAAGAAAGCTTAAGCTGTTGTGGTCCAAAAAATAGTACAAATGTAGGACCAAGAGAAAAAATGAGTCTGACCCAACTGGACTGGGGTTGGAATCAGTCCATGTAGGGAAGAAAGGGTATGGAGACCCTTGTATCTGATAAGAAGTAAGGACAGACTCAGGAGCGGTAAACGTTAGAGCAACTGAAGCTGCACAATGTCTTTCCTAAATGGGGTCAATTAGGAAAGAAAAAGGGTACATTGAGAGCTTCAGGAGTACCTAACCTGAAAAGGTTATGGTAAGGAAAAATTTGTTAATTACCACAGGGAGTGGTTATAGGTGTAGCCCCCTAAGTATGCTGGCACAGCATTGATAGGGGTAGTGCCCATCTGTCAGGATCATATAGGAATGTAAGGATATCTGAACGTAACAGACAGATAGATAAGTAGATGGATACAGATACAGATAAATATATACACATATAGGGTATATATGCATATATCTAGAAAGAGATATGTATGGGCAGAAGACACTGAGATAGATATAGATAAGTATATATATATATTTATATATATCTAAATATACCAGACGAAATAGGTAGGCATATAGACACGTCTCCAGGCATATGGATGGAGAGAAGTCCAGAGAACCCCATCCCCTCTAGATATAGAGGGAGAGAGGAAGATTCATCTGACAGCAAGAAGGTGGATACCTGCTTGAATAGGTAAATAGAGAATCCTCTTTTCCTGGTTATGACTGGCAGAGTCAGAGGAAAAGTCTCCCTGACAAGTAGAAGGCTGAATTCTTTGCAGAATTTGAGCTCTTGAATAACCAGGATGGCCTACGTGAAAATGGCAGAGGATAACATCAGTCTGTAGACAGGAAGTCCAGATATCTCCAGAATTGCAGTATGGAGATTGAATAGAGGAGGCCTCTGGAGGAAGATACCCTAGTGATCCGCCTATGAGGGCAAGATGGGTATTAGGCGTCCTCTAGCTGCCATTGGAGAAAGGCATCTCTGACGAGAAGACTCAAGGAGATATGGGCCAAGCCAGGGAATTGGCCCTCCTTTAGGCTTTCAAGTAATGAAAGGCCTGAGGCTTATGCTCAAAAGAGATGTAAAAGGCAGGGAATACCCGCCAGACATGACTGGGGGAACTCCCTCCCCCTTACTATCTGGGGTTATCTGCTAGGCAAGATACTAATGCTCTCTAGCAAGGGCCCATAGTGCAAAGCTACTCTGTAGAGATGCAGAGAGCATGCTGCAGGTTGGTAGAAGAAAAAGCTGGCAGTGGAAAGCCAGCAGGTGACCAGCTATTCTGCCAAGGCAAAATAGAAGTTAACCAACCAGAATGTGACAATAGGGTTTCCCAAACAAGGTTAATAACCTGTTTGGGACTTAGCACTGAGGCTAGGAGGATTGCTAGTGGAGGAAGCCCTGGTTGCGTAGAGAACACAACCAGTGGCCTAACCACTAGGAATTGCTGTATCTGCAGCAACTACCAGGGCAGCATAGAAAAAAAATTCTTTTCCCTTTTCCCTTCCTTAGAATGGGAAAAAGAAACAGTCCTGATAGGACTTCCTATTGTCTGATGAGCTGCCCTAAGGTAACAAGGGGGAAAAAGAACTCCAGAAGGGAGAATCCCCCAGTAGAACAGGTATAGGACTATAGGAGCTTACCGGTGTAAAAGAACCACTCTTACAACCTAAGGTTGTAAAAAGAGGGAGGTAAGACAGAGTTGCAAGAGACCGACTGTGGAGGAAGTCTGACAGGTGAGATGATACATGCCAGCACTGTTCCCTCTAAGCTGTGCGCGTGTGCGCGCGCACACACCTCGCCGAGCGAGCACACATACTTTACAACAGAGCGCACAAAAATTATGGTTCTGATTCTGATAGAAAACAACACAGACATCTTAAAATTTAAAAGTTGTTGTGTATTTATGGTTTTCACAAGTTCCACACTATTTTCTAGTGCAATCAATGTGCTGTACATACTGTATTCTGACATGTAATCAAATTTTAAAGTATATAACACCAAGTGTCATTATGTGGCGCACAAAAATTTATCCTTCCTTCAAAAGCTGCACAGCTGATATTTTATGCACACACAGCCTACAGAAAATTAGAGGGAACATTGCATGCCAGTACAGGGAAACAACTGTCCATTGATAGTTATCTCTCTTTCCTTCAAGAGGAAGAGGAAACTGTTAAGTATGGGCATGATCATCATAAGACTCTTAGAAAGATGTCGTCTCATGAAGAGATATCTAGGTAGGTTAGGATAAATTTAGTGCAGATACTGCCAGTGAAAGAGGCAGAATGACACCCTAACCCTGCGATTGCTGGGTTTGTTGACCCTGTTGATGTTGTGGATTCTTCAGACTACGGCGATGTTTCCCCTTTTTGGGAACATCTGTATGATGGGCAGATGATGGGTAAAACCTTCTTCCCCTAGGGGAAGAAAGTTTGGTAGGACATTTCCTACCTACTGGGAAAGAAGAAGGCGTAGAACAGCCTCTGGAAAAAGGAAAGTCAGTGGATAACTGAGTAACCTGGAGCAAAGACTCCTTGTTGAAGAGATTTTCTCCAGTGCAAGGAGTATTTCCCAGTCTTTCTTGTGCCCATTTGTCCAAGCCTGAAGCTTGAAGCCAGGCTTTATGTCGTGCCCCTATAGCCAAAGCAGAAGTCCTGCTAACAGACTCAAAAGAGTCTAGGGTAGCACGAGTAAGAAACCTAGAGATATTTTCAGTATGACTAACCAGTGAGGAATAGTCTTTACTCTTGGGCTCTTGAAGAAAAGGAGTCAAAAGATGTAACTTCTTTGTGACCTCCTCAAGAGATAGACCCATATAAAAAATATATGAGAGAATTCTTGCTGAAAGCATGGATGCCTGGAAGGTTTGATGTCCAAAGGCATCTAGTGTCTTAGACTCACGACCTGGCGGACAAGAAGAGTGCTTTTTATTACTCTTCACTCGCCTCATTGCTGATTCTACCACAATGGAATGATGAGGAAGTTGAGTCTTTTGAAACCCTGGAGAGGGGGGCACCTGATATAGGAGATCAATTGCTCTGGAAGGTGGGGGTACCTTTAAAGGAGCTTCCCACATTCAAAGAAGGAGATCCTGCAAAGAATGATGCAAAGGAAGCATTATATTCTCCTTTGCTTTGCTAGGAACAGAGAGGTATTCTGTATCCCCTTGTGTAGGATCTTGTCCAGGAATAGGAATGGCAAGTGATTTTGCCATATCCAGGAGGAAAGTCTGGAAAGAAGGATCCCCAGAGGGAACTTCCCTTGGATAGGCTAGATCTGATGAAGAACTAGCATTGGCACCAAGGGATCTATTCAAGTATACAGGAATAGAAGATCCTGAATGGTGCAGTATGGGATCCTTAGATGGTGGTCGCTGGTACTGCAGGTCAGAACCAGAGACAGTCGGTAACAGATCATCCATGCTAGGGATCGATTCCAAACTCGGCATCGAGGGAAGCGAGCCTGAAGAGAGAAGCATGGAAGGTACCGACAGCAATGGTACCGTGGATATCGGTGGATGAAGACCAGCCGGTGGCAACTCTAACGGTATCGGAGGAACCGAGAGTTGCGGATCTGAATTATTGGAACCGAGCCTTCGGTACCGACGGGAGTCGGTACCCAGTCCTCCAGACTGGAGATCGATTCCAGACTCGGCATCGAAGGAAGTGAGTCTATCGATGCACGTCTGGAGGGTACCGACGTCGGTATTAGTATCGGTATGGGTACCGATACTGGAAGGTCGATCTGGAGCGTATCCACCGGGCCCGCAGGTACCGAGGACGCCAGACGACGATCCTTGGTGAGGAATGTTTCATCCAACACCAGTGCCAATGCCGGGGTATCGGTACCACTCGAAGCAGATGCCACCACTGGGCATGGCTCAGGTATGTTCTGTGAGGGGTGAACCTCAGGAACAACCTGAAACCCCACACAGGTTTTGGAGGCCGAAGACTCCCACCAGGATTTTGAAGCCAGTGGATTCTCGAGGACAAGGCCATAGGCATCTCTATGCTGTGCATGAGAACTGCCGCTCGAGGACTGGCTTGTCTTAACAGACTGTTTTTGGGTTACCTGATCCTGTGTAGAAGATATGGTCGGTGCCCTGAAGTTGGAGGGGGACCGCGTGTCGAGGGGAACTCAATGTTGAAAACTTCTTCTCACAATACTATTGCCTGAGGGCTCCGGAGGAAAATGGTCAGGACCCAAGCAGGTTAGACACCAATTGTGAGTGTCTAAAAATAAAGTTGTACCGCCACAGTTTGTACATTTCTTGGGGAAAGTGGCTGGCGGTTCCATGAAGGAAAATAGAGAGGCCTAGAAGGCCTGAGAACCGTGAGACACTAAGGAAGAAAAAATATATTCCTTAAAAAGGAAAAATTTTACAAGAAAAGAAAAAAGAAACACCAGCGGTACCGGTGGCGTCGGGGAAGGCAGCCGCGACCACAAGAAAACTAAAAAATAAAAGAATTATTTTCTGCGGTGACAGGACGTCCTGCCGGCTCCACGGAAAGACGAAAACTGAGGAGAGGCAGTTGGGAAGGCAGCACGCAGGCGTGTTGGGATGCTTCCAAAAGCTTTCTGATTGGACGCTGGGAAGCATTCCCGCGCAGACTCCGTCGGTACCGACGTACCCATATGTGAAGACTCATTCCTGCTTGTTCCTGGAGATTCAATTCATCCTCAACTTTATGCAGTCTATCTCCAATCCAAAACCATCAATACTAATGCCGCACCGAGTCCCACACCTAGTTTCATCTCAATCCCACAGTCCTTGCTAACAGAGTTTAACCCTCCATCTGAGAAATACATCACAGATCTCATCGCTACGATCAACACCACTACAGCTCCGAATGACCCTTGTCCAGCATACTGGATCAGAGCGATGCGCGCGGAACTCAGCCCAACTCTATCCTACATCATGAAGCTCTGTTTCTCATCAGGAACATTCCCAACAGCTCTTAAACAGACATCCATATGCCCCCTCCTGAAAAACAGCAGACTTGACCCGACAAAGACAGACTCATACCGCCCGATTTCGAGCATACCCCTTCTAGCTAAACTAATTGAGAAAGTGGTACAAAGATAGATTCAACAACATATCGACATTTCAGCCCCCCTCGATCCTCGATCCACTTCTGGACCAGGGCATCCAAGCCTTCTGACATCCTTTCTTTTCTTCGACTGAAGAACCGGCTTGCTTTGGATGTTTCGTAGCGCGAGAGACCAGGCTCCTCAGATCTCGTAACCTCTGTTTCGACAGGAAAACTCTTCCTCTCCTTGTGTCGAATCTTGCTCCGAGGTAATCGATCTCCTGCGAGGGAATTAATCTGCTCTTTGCCCGGTTGATGACCCAACCCAACTCCTCCAGGAATTCCACCACCCTGGCTGTAGCTGCACGACTCTGTCTCGGTTTTTGCCTGAATCAGCCAATCGTCCAGGTATGGATGTACTAGAATCCCCTCCTTACGAAGGGCCACGGCTACCACTACCATTACCTTGGTGAATGTCCTGGGGGCTGTTGCTAGGCCAAAGGGAAGAGCCTGGAAATGAAAATGACCCCTCGGCACTGCAAATCTCAGGAACTGCTGATGGGATTTTCGGACCGGGATATGTAAGTATGCTTCCGTCAAGTCTAGCGATGTTAGAAACTCCCCCTGTCTTACCGCTGCAATGACCAACCTCAGAGTTTCCATCCGAAAATGAGGAACCGAGAGGCAGCGATTGACTTGCTTTAAGTCCAGGATTGGACGGAAGGACCCTTCTTTCTTTGGTACCACAAAATAGATCGAGTATCGACCGGAACCGAATTGGTCTCTCGGGACGGGAGTCACCGCTCCCAGCTCGATCAGCCTTGAAAGGGTGTCTTCTATTGCTGCTCTCTTTTCTGGAGAGCCGCAGGGAGACTGCATAAAGGCTGTGGGAACTTGCTTTGTGAATTCGAGGGCATAACCCTCTCTGATTATTTCCAGTACCCAACGATCCGATGTGACTCGGGCACAGGCGGGAAGGAACTGCCTTAATCGGCCCCCCACCAGCAGGCCTTTCTCCTGGGCCCCCGTAGTTTCATTGTGTTTTCTTAGGACCTGAGGATGTGGAGGAAGTCCCAAAACCTCTTCCAGCTCCTCGAAACCCTCAGAAGCCTTGACCTCTAGGCGAGGGGCGACCCCTAGGAAAAAAATTCTGTCTGGTCGGTCGGAACCTGCGAAAGTCCCTCGGCTGGTGGCGAGCAGGGACCGCCAAATGGTTTTGCTTAGGTCTATCTTCCGGGAGTCTACCTCCCTTAGACTCGCCAAGATCTTTCACCAACTTTTCCAGGTCTTCACCAAACAGCAGCTTCCCCTTGAAGGGAAGGCGGCTCAGACAAGCCTTCGAGGAGGGGTCCGCCGCCCAATTGCGTAGCCACAGATATCTCCTGGCTGCTACCACAGAGGCCATATTTTTTGCTAGGCTCCTAATAAGGTTGTACTGGCTATCTGCTAGAAAGGCGGAACCAGACTCCAAGCGCGCAGCACTAGCTTGCACGTCGGTAGAGGCGCCATCCGTTAGTTGAAGCTGTTGAGCCCACCTCAGGCAGGCTCTTGCTACCCACGCTCCTGACACTGAGGCCTGCAGGGCGAGGGCACTAACATCAAAGGCTTGCTTCAGTAAAGAGTCCAGCTTTCTATCCTATCTTTAAGTGCTGCGCTGCCCTCGACCGGAATGGTCGTCTTCTTTGTCACCGCTGAAACCGCCGCGTCTACCTTTGGGGACTTCAGCAGATCCTTGTCAGCTTCCGGCACCGGGTACAAGTGAGACATGGCCCTCACCCCTCTTAGACTGGACTCCGGTTGATTCCACTCCTCCTGAATCATCTTGCGTACCACCCTGTGGACCGGAAAGACTTTGAGTTTTTCTGACGGCTTGAATCAAAGGATCCTCTAACGCTTCTTCTTCTGCAGAGATGTCTGATGTCATATTGAGCACCTTCATGGATTCATTAATCAAGGCTGGGAGCTCCTCCCGGCGAAATACTCTAACTATTCGGGAATGCTCTTCTTCTGGGATCTCCCCCTCCTCAAGCGCTTCCTCTTCCTCCCCCACTTCTCTGTCTGATCCCTCCTCATCCGGAGTAGTCGGAGGAGGAGACGTGAGAGGTTCTTCGCTCATTAGTCTAGAGCGCTTAGGGGGGCTCCGGGGTCATGGGAGCTTGTCTTCCCTGGACCAGGCCGGCTACCTTCTTTCGGCAGCGGCGGCTCCATGAATCCCTGCTGACGCATACAATAAGCTTTGTCTAACAGAAGGACAAATTCTGGAGAAAAATGCTCCCAGCCTCCCTCCGCTCCACTGGAAGCAGGGGGGAGGGACTGAGAGGGGCCTGGAAAGACAGATGTAGAGGGCGGGGGAGTGGAGGAAGAATCTCCTCCCCCTTCCCGGGGACCTTGAGACCCCTGAGAAGTCTGATCCATGGACAACTGAATCTCCTGCTCCACAGAAGCTGCTTCCGCAGCACAACCCCGGCAGATCTCGGCCTCAGAATCCGCAATTCTGCGTGTGCCGCAGGACGGGCAGCGTAATTTTCCCGTCATTCTTCCTCCTCTCCAAAGAACAAAACAAACCTGGCAATCAATGAAATGAACTGAAATTAAGTGAAATTAATGAAACTAAATGGAAACAAATGAAAGTTTTCCTAAGCACAGGAAGGGGGGGGGGCCCCTGGGCGAGGACCCTAACCAAGTTCCAAATAAATCAAAATAATAAATGGAATAAATTAAAATAAATTAAAATAAATTAAGAATACAGTCAAGGGAGATAGAGTCTCTGCAATACTTGCGATTTCGCTGCCCCAATGCTTTGCGGGCCGTGCTCCTCACGCTGGGCCCGCTGACTGAAGATAGGCTCCACGTGGTAGGCCTCAGCCACGTGGAGTCAGTACATGCGGCCGGCGAACTTGTTCTCGCCGTCGGATCCCCCAGCCGTTAGGGCAATCGCCTCGACGATCCGACGCCGCCTCTAGCGCTCAGCCTGGACAGCCGCTGTAAAGCAGGAAGAGGAGCGTTGCTGTTCCCCGTGCTCAGCCCCCAAACCGGGGCTTCAGCGTGGAGTTGCCTCTAGCGCTCAGCCCGCCTCGGGGGCTTCGGCGCGAGACAAATGAGAGCGGAGAGGAGGCCGAAGAACCGGATGCCGCACCCGCGGGGGGGGGGGGGGGAGAGGGATGGCCCGAAGCGCCCTGCTGCCCAGTAAGCCCTCTCCTTCCCAAGGACACCGGAGAACCGAGAAGGAGGGGGAGGGGGGGAAGGAGAGCCAAAGAAAAGGACAAATTCACCAACGATTTAGCCAAAGAACACACGGGAGTAGGAAGAACTCCCTCAACTAAAGTAAAGGTAAATTAAAGAAATTAAATAAAAGCAATAAAAAAGGTATCAAAGGAACTAAAGACCAGTAAGCTCCTGGCTTACGGTAACCTTCCAGCTGCTTGGAGGCTGAGAATACTGGTGCCTATGGGTGGTGCCAGTGGTATTTATACCACACCATCATCATAACGATGATGGGCTCAGCCTCCAACCTGCTGGAAGGGTTGCGCAACCCGAGAGTAAAGGGACTGGACTGGAGTTCTGCTAAGGAAATCAACATTTCAGCCCCCCTCGATCCTTGCCAACATGGGTTTCGAGAATCACATGGTGTTGAGACCCTACTAGCAATGCTAACCAACACCTTAACCAGAGGCATGGACAAAGCAGAAAATGGGTTTGTACTTATCTTCCTCGATATCGCTGCGGCTTTTGATTCGGTCAATCACGAGCAACTCCTCACCCAACTCCATGATAAGGGAATCCAAGGCCTGGCTTGGGAATGGTGCAAATCCTATCTTGCTGACCGATGGCAACATGTTCGGATAGGTCCGTCAACATCTGACCCATTCCTGCAACAACAGGGAGTACCCCAAGGCTCCTCCCTCTCTGCCTTACTTTTCAATGTATATATGCCGCCCATAAGTGATATTATATGTTCATGTAACATTTCCAGTCTGATATACGCAGATGATGTCTTGCTGTTCACTCCAATCAAAATTATGCAGCCTAACCTCTCCCTCCTAGTTGATTGCTTCAACGCAATCACCAACTGGCTCCTAACTCAGAACTTATGCATAAATTTTAAGAAAACCGAGGTATTATTTAATCACTAAGAACAAGAGCTTCTCTCCCCCCACTACTTTGAAAGTGAGAGACGCAGAGCTTCCTTGCAAAAATGTGATATGTTACTTGGGAATCACGCTCGACCAACAGCTCAGCTTTAAGGAACACAAACACCACCACCAAGGCTATTTACAATAAAATCATGATGTTAAGACACCTCAGACCTCTGTTGGCACCAGGAGATTTTAGAACAATATTCCAGTCACTTGTAACACCACATTTCGATTACGCAAATATTTTCCTTCATGGTCTCCCCAAGAGCACACTCAACCCATTGCAAATGGCGATGAATGCAGCAGCCCGTATTCTCGGCGGCCTATCGATAAGAGATCACATCATGCCCATACTTATGGAGTTGCACTGGCTACTGTTGGACAGCAGACTCACCTATAAAGCACTACTCTTAACTTTTAAAGCAATCAACCTCATAGCCCCCTCATCCTTAACCGCCCTCATCACGACCACACCCAACAACAGACTCAGTAGATTAGTAGCTACAAACACACTTATTATACCTTTGGAAGCGACAAAATGCACGCAATCTACCAGAAATAGATCTTTCGCCTTCTTTGCCCCGAGATACTGAAGCAACCTCCCTCCACATATCAGAGCAATTAAGGACCTTTCTCAGTTCAGGAAAGCTCTTAAGCACCATCTGTTCTTCCTACACTTTTCCCACCCTAACCCAACGCAACCACCCCCCATACCACATCTCACTCACGAGGACACTAACACACCCATAACATGATTTATTCAAAGCACAAACCAGACCCTTCTAACACGGGTTATATATTGTAAATAATCTCCCAATACTATGGTGATACTTGCATATAGTTTATATACTGCAACTGTACATAGTTCCCCAGTTCTTTCCCAAGTTATCCATCCTGTTATAATGTAAGCCTATGGCCGTTTTGTCTGTGGCAATTTTTTCTGTTATTTGTAAACCGCACTGATATGAAAAGAGCGGTATAGAAGAACTGTAAATAAATAAATAAAATAAAATAAGAGAGGGTAGGTAATTGTACGCATTTTGATTGTGTTCAGCGTTTGAATTGGGACAATTATGTTGTTTTAAGCTGTTAGCTGAAGGGGGAGGAGATGCTTTTAGGTTTGAGTGCTGATGAGGGTGCTTGGGTCACCAAAGTGTTCTATAAAAAGATGTGTTTTTAGGTTCTTGCGGAATTGCTGTAGGTCTCTTATTGCTCTCATGTCATTAGGGAGTAAGTTCCATAGTGTTGGGGACACGTAGGAGAAGGCTCTGGTACTGGTACATTGATTTGTGTTTCGGATGTGTGGGGGAGTTATGTATGTATTCTGTGAGTTGTTTCTTCTTGTTCTTGACATGTTAGGTGTTATTAGGAGGGAGGATAGGGTGGTCGAGGCAATGTTACAATGGTGTTTGAATATGATCATTAAATATTTATATTTTACCCTTATTGGAAGCCACTGAAGATCAGAGAGTATGGGGGTGATGTGATCCTTGTGTGTTGAATTGGAGGCTATACGAGCAGCTAGGCTTTGCACTAGTTGAAGTTGGTGGGTAGTTTTTTTGGGAAGTCCTTGTAGAATGCTGTTGCAATAATCTGTGAGTGGGGTTATTAGTGATTGAAGCACTGTTCGGAAGTCGTGGAATTCCAGGAGTAGTTTGAGGCGCTGAATTGTTTTTAATTTAAAATAGATATTTTTTGTTACTGTTTTTAGGTGTGGGGCCATGCTTAGTGTCTTGTCTAGTACTACACCTAGGTATCTCACTTTTGACTTAACTTTAATTTCTGTGTCTAGTATGGTGATTTTATTGGAGGGGATAACGTTTCAGTTCCTTGAAATGAATAGACCCTTAATCCTGGATATTCAATGCTGGGGTCATATACGGCCCAAGCATTGAATATCCGGGTGTGCCACATAGCCTCCCAGACATAGTAGACAACCAAGCAGCGTGATATTGCATGCTGCCCGGTTAGCTGCTGCGGCTAAAAGATAGGCAAGCTTTTGCCTCACCTATCTTTGAGCTGCATGGAGCTAACTGGGAAGCATGCAATATTGCCACTGTCTGGTTATCCACTATTGCTGCCTCCATTACTCCCAGAAACACTCACGACACGCCCCGATGCTAAGCAGTTAGCATCAGGGCGTGTAAGGGAGAAGATCGGGGATATTCAGTGGCACTAACAGTGTTAGTGCCATTGAATATCCCGATTAAAGGCATTTACACTGTTTACAGGGCTGTAATCCGTGCAAATGCCTCTCAAATATTGGGCTCTAAGTGTCTATACCCTTAAGCCTAATGGAAGAGATTTCAGGCTGATATTCAGCACCTGCAGCTAGTGCTGCTAAAGTGGCTAACCGCTGGCGCTAAAGTTTAACCCTGAATATTCAATGCCAGAGCCATATCCTGCCACTGACACTGAAAGCATAGTTACTCACCTGTTACAGGTGTTCTCCGGGGACAGCAGGAATCAGTCCTCACATATGGGCGATGTCGGCGCCAACAGAGCCCGCACGGATCAATTCCCCAGCTTTCAAAGAAAGGCTTTGGGATTGCTACCACGCATGTGTGGTTCCCTTCCAGCCCAAGGGTGCCATCTGGCTCAGTCAAATGACAGCTAAAAAGACAGCAAAAACAAATAAAGATGACTGCAACTCCAAGAGGAGGGAGGGTTGTGAGGACTGATTCTACTGTCCCCGGAGAACACCTGTTACAGGTGAGTAACTATGCTTTCTCCGGGAACAAGCAGGAAGTCAGTCCTCACAAAAGGGACTCCCCAGCTACAGGCTACCATGAACCTATAGCCAAATAAGGCTCCCTCATAGAGAGCCACAAGCAGCAGTAATGAAATCCGTATAATGGACCAAACAGGACCCCTGCGTCCAAGGGAACTAGCACTCTAGTAACCTGAACACAGAAAGGTCGGAGGGTAGGAGTTGCCTAGACCCTGAAAAGGTTACAGAGCACGGCATGGTCAAAGGCACTGTGCTGTCGGGACTCTTTATCCAGGTAGTAATGAGTTGCGAAGGTATGGACTGAAGACAAGGTGGCGGCCCGGCAGATGTCTGCCAGAGAAACTGAGCGCAGGTGAGCAACTGATGCTGCCATAGCCCTAACCCAGCGTGCCGTAACTCGGCCTTCCAGCAGAAGCCTTGCTTCCTCATAAGCCCGGGCAATACAGTCCGCCACCTATGTGGACAGCGTAAGCTTGGTCACCGCCTCCCCCAGCTTCCTGGGTTTGTAGGAAACGAAAAGCTGAGAGGCTTTCCGGTGGCCTTGAGTGCGTTGAATATAGAAGGACAAGATCCTCTTACAGTCCAACGTATGGAGGACCATCTCTGCCCGACTGGCGTGTAGTCTGGGAAAGAAGGTAGGGAGGACCACCTCCTGGTTGAGGTGGAAAGAGGACACCACCTTCGGAAGGAATTTGGGATGCATGCGAAGCACCACCCTATTCTTGTAAAACCTGGTGCAAGGCGTCTCAGCCACGAGGGCCTGGAGCTCAGTCACCCTATGGGCAGAAGTGAGCGCAACCAGGAAAACCACCTTCCAGGAGAGATAGCGAAGGTGGCACGTAGCCAGAAGCTGGAAGAGCGGCAGGGTAAGCTGCCTCAACACCACACTGAGATCCCATTCGGTCGCTGGAGGGCAAACCGGGGGCTTAGACAGGAGTAGGTCCCTTAAGAAGCGGGACACCACTGGCTAGGCCGAGAGGGGCTTTCCGTCCACCTGAGATGTACTCTCACTGAGTTAGACTTGAGCATGCATGACAGAGTTGGAGCAAGCATTGCAACACCCTGACCACCGGGCAAGAGAAGGGGTTGGCCCACCACTCAGTACACTGCCAGGCACTTTGTGAATACCCTGGGGGCCGAGGCGAGGCCAAAGGGAAGTTCCCTGTATTGAAAATGATTCCCTCCCACCACAAAGCAAAGGTATTGCCTGTGGTTTGGGATGGATAAGGATATGAGTATAAGCATAACCAGTCTCCCTAGCGGAGGTAAGGCAGCAATGTCCCAAGGGAGAGCTTCTTGAACTTCTCCCTCAGCAGGAATTTGTTGAAGTTGCGCAGGTGGAGGATGGGCCTTAGGCTCCCTGTCCTCTTTGGGACGAGAAAGTACCTGTAGTAGAACTCCTTGTCCTGGAGGTGGTGGGGCACCGGTTCCATCGCCTGGTCCTCTAGAAGGCCTGCCAACTCCTTCAGAAGAAGGTCCCGTTGAAGGGGAAACTTGAGGGGCTCTCCCGGGAAGTAGTGTGGAGGTACTTGGCTCAGATGGAGGAGGTAAACCTCACTGATCGCCTTTAATGCCCAGGCATTGGTGGTGATAGCTTCCCACTTGTGGGCATAAAGGGAAAGGTGACCTCCTATAGGCTGTTGAACGCCAAGTGGGAGAGGGGCCATGTTGTAGGAGTCAAAAGCCCCCTCCAGGCTGGGCCGGAGCCTGGGAGCCTTCTGCTTATGCGGGTCATGTCCCTGTCCCTTGGCCTGTTGCCCTTGCTGGGGAGGCCTCGTAAGGGGTTAGTTACGGTAAGCAGTGGACTTCCTTGGGTAAAAGGGCTTCTTACCCGACCCCTTCTTTCGGGAAGAGGCAGTGATCTTCTTGTAGAGTCTAGTCCTCATCATGAACTCGGTCTCCAGCTCTGTGGCCTTGTCAGTCATAGGTTTACCCTCTTACACAGGACATTGACCAACTTGTCTTGTACTCACTGTTTGAGGTCGGACGACTGGAGCCAAGCTTGGCGGCATGCACCGATGCCCGCCACGGCTACCAGGGCTGCCGACTCAAAGCCATAGGCCACCCGAGACAAACTTGGAGCACTCATGGATGGTTTAGTCAAGTTCTCTGAGCGCTGCAAAGGCTCCTCGGAGAGACCAGCCGAGAACCCAGTGAATTCCTTCACCAGGTCTCTCAGGTACATGCCCATGTACAGCTGGTAGGCCTCGATCTGACAATTCGGCATCTAGCACTGGTAACACTTCCTGCCGAGGGCATCCAAGGTGCGGGCCTCCCTACTGGGAGGCATTGAGAAGCGAGTCTTCTGACTCTTCAGTCGACGTAGGGCCAACTCTACAACCATGGAGCTGTGCGGCAGTTGTGACTTCTAAAACCCAGGGCTCTGGCAGACTCGATACAACGAGTCGAGCCATTTGCTGATGACTGGTGTCGACGCCGGCGTCTCCCACATGCGGAGCATAAGTCATTCCAGGATAGGAGGAATGGGCACCATGAGGGTTTCCCGATGGGGAGCCTCGTACTGGAGGATCTCGAGCGCGTCGGCTCGAGGATCCTCCTCGGACCGTCGGGAAAGCCAAGGCTTTGGACATATCCCAGACGAAGTCCAAATCCTCCGGTGGGGACTGTCTAGGAGGTTCAGAAAGCGGGGAATCAGAAGGGACATCACGGTGATGACGGGTGTCCGTGGGACTCCTCATCCTCGGTCACCCAGTTGGAGGCCTCAGAGGATGACTCATGGTGCTCCTCAGGCCTCGAGGGCCACGGCGCTGCACACCCCGACCCCGGGAGACTCGTCAGTGACGACCTCGTCTTGACGAGTGGGAGGCTGAGCACGACCTTGGCCAAGGATCAATTGGGCCTGCATGGCCTCGAGGATCGGCTTGGCCTCCAGGGACATCTTCAACATCGAACGCCCGGTGTTCAGGGTGGAGGAACCGGATGTGCTGAACATCAATGCCCGCTGCTGGTCCAAGAAGGAAGTGACACTGCGCTCCAAGGCCACCATCCTGGACACAAGTACTGGAGGCTCTGCAGCTTGTGGTGCTGGCACCGAAGCACTCAGGCCCAACGCTGGCTCCCCCGGAGGGGAGTCCTAGACAAGGGCAGTGTGTACTTGCCTAGGCCGATCTGTGACCGGGTCCTTCCGAGGAATCTTGGCTGGACGCTCACCTCTCCAACGTCTCGAGCAGACGCTCGGGGCTCCGCGTCCGGCCCCGGGAGGAGCCTAGCCAATCGGAGCCAATCGGAGCCAACCAAGAGATCCCGCCTTCGAGGGTTTCTTCCTCCTCTTCGATTCCCTCGAGGGAGACACCCTCTCCGAGGACCCAAGATGACGCTCGGGTTTTGAGTGCTCCTCTTGAGGCATCGAGGCCTCAGACAAGGTCCTGGCTCTTGGAGGCATGGGGGAGTTGGGGAAAATTTTGCCATGCTGCTGTTGGCGGCTTCTCAAGGCCTTCAAAGACATTTTCTTACACAGACCACAGACCACCGGGTCATGATCCGGGCTGAAGCACCGGAGGCAGCAGTCATACTTATCGGTTAGGGGCATAATCTTCCCACACCGATCACACTTTTTGAACACGCTGGTAGCCATGGGGGGGAAAAAAGAACCCCAGCAAGGTCGAAGACTCTTCGAGTTGCCAGCGAAGAAAAAACGGCACAAAACGCCCCAAGAAAAATAAACCTTAAATTTAAAAAAGGAACTGACCCGATGCCGATGCACCAAGGACGGGCAGGAAAGGTTCCATTTCCTTATCGTTCCTCCAGTTTACTCCTCCACCTCTGGGATGAATCAGAGCAGTAATCATTCGGAGGGACCTTTTCACCCGGATCGCACCACCGGCAACCCGAAGCAGGCCGCCTTTGCTGTCATAACGTTCAAGCGGCAGTGCCAACGGGACGTATGAAAGAAGATGAAGTAGCCGTTCTGCAATATTTCCCCAGACGAGACAAAGACACGTACCGTCCAAGACGCTGCTTGCACTCTAGTAGCCTGAGCCCGCCAACCTTAAGTGCCTGACGGCCCTGCAACATAGATGCTGACGCCATAGTTTCCCAGACCCCTCTGGAAAAAAGTGCTTTGGCTGCCGCTTCCCCTCTACGAGGACCACCAAATAGCACGAAAAATCATTCTGATGTCATGAAAGTCCAAAGTCAATAAGAACTGCATCTTACAGTAAAGCACAGTTACTTACCTGTAACAGGTGATCTCTGGGAACAGCAGGAATAAGTCTTCACATATGGGTATCGTCGGTAACGACTGAGCCTGCGCGGGAACGCTCCCCAGCGTCCAAAAGGAAAGCTTTTGGGAGCATCCCACAGCGCCTGCGCGCTGCCTTCCCGTCTTTCCTAACCGCCTCTCTCCAGTTCGAGTTTTAAGCTGAGACAAAGAGAGAGAGAGAGAGAAAGTAAAGGAAAGATAGATAGAGAGATACAACTCCTAGGGGAGGTGGGTGGGTTGTGAAGACTTATTCCTGCTGTTCCCAGAGATCAAATGTTACAGGTAAGTAACTGTGCTATCTCCAGGAACAAGCAGGAATGAGTCTTCACATATGGGGACTCCCCAGCTAGAGATGCCAGGGAGATCCCCAAGGTTGTGAGTCCTTGAGAAGGGCTCTACCTCCCCCTATGGATCTTGGGCATCCAACCAGGGATGGAGGGTAGGAGTTGATTAGGTATGGAACAGGTGTTTGAGAACAGCCTGACCAAACAAGGCATCCCGGCGGGAGTCCTTGTCCAAGCAATAATGGGCTGTAAAGGTATGAACCGAGGCCCAGGTGGCTGCTCGACAGATTTGGTCGATGGACACAGAATTTAGATGAGTCATAGAGGCTGCCATGGCCCTCACATTATGAGCTGTGACATGGCCCTCCAGAGAAAGGTTCTTACTCTGGTAGGCAAAAGAAATACACTGAGCAATTCAATTGGACAGAGTTCTCTTAGAGACTGGAAGTCCTAAATGAGATGGATCGAAAGCAACAAAGAGTTGAGAGGACTTTCTATGTTGCTGTGTCCTTTGTAAGTAAAAAGCAAGCGCTCTCTTACAATCCAGGGTATGGAGATTCCTCTCTGCACTTGATGCATAAGGTCCTGGAAAAAAGACAGGTAAATATACCTACTGGTTCAGATGAAAAGGTGAGACCACTTTAGACATAAAGTGTGGATTGGTCCTGAGGACTACCTTGTCATGATGGAACCTTGTATAAGGAGGATTAGCCACCAAGGCTTGCAGCTCACTGATGCGGCGAGCTGAAGTGACTGCAATAAGAAAAATAACCTTACAGGAAAGGAATTTCAAGGAGGTAGTGGCTAAGGGTTCAAAGGGTGGCTGGATAAGCTGGCCAAGAACCAGATTCAAGTCCCATGCCACTGGAGGTGGTCTAATGGGAGGTTTAGTCAAAAGAAGGCCTCTCATGAATCTTGCTATAAGAGGATGAGAGGAAATAGGCTGTCCATTGAGAGGTTTAAGGGATGCTGCAATAGCACTCAAATTGACTTACTGAATTCGTTTTAAGGCCTGCATGGGATAAATGCAGCAAATACTCTAGTAAAGAATTCAGAGGTATTGCAAGAGGGTTAAGACCCTTCTCTGCACACCAAATGGTAAACCTTTTCCATTTAAAAGCATAAGAACGTCTAGTGGAAGGCTTTCTGGAAGCATGAAGGAAATCCTTCACTTGCTGAGAAAGATGCAAATCTTGAGGGTCTAGGCCTTCAGCAACCAGGCTCTGAGGTGAAGAGACTGGGGATTTGGGTGCTACAACGTTCCCTCCTCCTGGGACAGGAGGTCTGGAGCAGATCCCAAGTCCAGGGAGGGAGCTTGAGAGAGATGCAGAAGTAGAGGGTACCACACTTGGCGTGGCCAATGTGGTGCTATGAGGATCATAGACCCCTTGTCTCTCTGAAGTTTGAACAGTGTCTTGGGAATTAGGGGAATGGGTGGAAAGGCATAGAGGAAGTCTTGCCCCCAATGAAGGAGGAAGGCATCCCTGGCCTGAACTCCCTGACACAGAATCCTGGAACAGAACCAGGGAAGTTTGACATTCCACGGACTTGCAAACAGGTCTATGTCCGGGGTTCCCCAAATTCGGAAGATCCTGGCTATCTGGTCCCCATGGAGGGACCATTCGTGTGGAAGCAGAACTCGACTGAGTCTGTCTGCCCAAGAGTTTTGAACCCCTGGAAGATACACTGCCATGAGATGAATTTGATGCTCTCTGGCGAAGGCCCACAATCTCAAAGCTTCGTTGCAAAGCGACAGAGAGCCAGTCCCGCCCTGCTTGTTCACGTAGAACATGGCTACTTGGTTGTCCGTGTGGATGAGGACTGTCTTGTAGCTGAGCAGGGTGTGGAAGACTCTGAGAGCTAGAAAAATTGCTCTGAGCTCTAAGAGGTTGATATGTAGAGATGTCTCCTGTGGAGACCAGATGCCTTGAGTGGAGAGATCTTGTAGATGAGCTCCCCAACCTCTTGGAGAGGCATCTGTTGTAAGGGTTGCTTGGGGTAACACCTGTTGAAAGGGGGACCCCAGCAACAGATTTTGAGTGGACTTCCACCACTGAAGAGAGCAAAAGAGGCGACTGGAGGTTGCTATTTTGTCTGACAGGTAACCTGATGCCTGGGTCCATTGAGTGGACAGAGTCCATTGAGCTGCCCTCATGTGAAGGCGAGCGTAAGGAATCACATGCACAGTGGATGCCATGTGGCCTAACAGTTGTAACATCTCTCGAGCAGTTAAATGGGATTTTAACTGAATTTGT
Source organism: Ichthyophis bannanicus (assembly GCA_033557465.1). Taxonomy (NCBI): domain Eukaryota; kingdom Metazoa; phylum Chordata; class Amphibia; order Gymnophiona; family Ichthyophiidae; genus Ichthyophis; species Ichthyophis bannanicus. The sequence continues at coordinate 235,651,160 of CM066042.1, forward strand.
GAGGCTAACTGCACCAAGCGTAGGCAACGGGCCTGGGGAAGACAGGCCCTTGCAGTTGTGGTATCCAGCGAGGCCCCTATGAACTCTAGAGACTGAGTAGGGGTGAGATGGGATTTTGGGATGTTTATTACAAGTCCCAGATACTGAAGAACATGCCTTGTGCAGGCTAGGGAAGTCTGGGCCTCTGACTGGGATGGAGCTCGGATGAGCCAGTCGTCCAGATATGGGAATACGAATATCCCTAGAGTGCGTAGAAATGCAGCTACTACTGCCGTGCATTTTGTGAACACTCTTGGTACAGAGGCCATACCGAAAGGAAGCACTTTGTATTGGTAGTGCTTTCCTCGATATAAAGGAACCAAAGAAACCTTCTGTGTGTTGGATGGATGAGGACATGGGTGTACGCATCCTTGAGGTCTAGAGAACAAAGCCAATCCTGACTCTGAATGTATGGAAGGAGAGCATCGAGAGAAATCATCTTGTATTTCTCCTTGCATAGAAACTTGTTCAATTCTCTGAGATCTAGTATGGGTCTGTAGTCCCCTGTTTTCTTTGGGATAAGAAAGTAGGGGGAGTAGAACCCTGAGCCCTGTTGAAGAAGGGGTACTTCTTCTATTGCCCCTTGGGCAAGAAGGGTAACAATCTCCTGACCCAGAAGGTCGAGGAGAGATGTTGGAGAATTGAACTGTCTCACCATGGTGTGAGGAGGAAGGTTTAAGAAATGAAGCTTGTACCCCTCCCTTATGATGGAGAGGGTCCATTGCTCTGCTGTGATTTGTTCCCACCTGGGAGCAAAGTGAGCTAACCTTCCTGGAATGGTGAGAGGCTCTGGTTCTTTTAGAGCCAGAAACGCTAAGTTCTCTAGTTGAAAGTCAAAGGCCCTGAGGAGGCTGAGGCTGTTGGGCCGTAGCAGCCCTTGCAGCCTTAGGCTTGGCCTGTTTAGGTTGTTGCTGTCGCTTTGCAGTAAAACGACCTGCAGAAGACGCCTGTTGACCATAAACAGGATAATATCCCCCCTTTTGGGGAAAAAATCCCTTTTTGAACAACCTTTTCTTAACAGGAGCAGAAGTAGACTTTGAAAGTCTATCTAAAGCAGAATTTTCAGCATCCATCTGAGTGGCCTTTGCTTGCCAATCTTTGCCAAAAAGGTTTTCACCTGTACAAGGAAGATTTCCTAGTCCATCCTGAACCCAGGGTTCCAAATCAGAAGCTTGTAGCCAAGCAACTCTGCGTGCACCTATGGGAATAGCCGAGGCTCTGCTAGCACACTCAAAAGAGTCAAAGGCTGCACGGTTAGAAAACTTGGAAACATCCTGGGCATGTTTAAGCCAGGTGAGAAACTCCTCTCATCTTCTGAAACAAAAGGAGATAAAGTTTGTAGGTGATCTGTAACTTCTTTTAGAAACATCCCCATATAGAGACTATAGGAGTTGATTCTAGCAACAAGCATATTGGCCTGGAAAATTCTCCTGCCAAAAGCATCTAAGGTTCTGCATTCTCTTCCTAGAGGATTAGATGAGTGCCCTTTTGCACTCTTTATCCTCTTCATAGCAGACTCTACCACAATAGAGTGGTGAGGAAGCTGAGTCTTATGAAAGCCAGGACAAGGAGGAACACGGTACATGGTGTCCAACCTACGAGAATGAGGGGAGGTGGTGAGAGGTGTCTCCCATATGCCCAACATGTGATCATAAAGGATCTCAGGAATTGGTAAAGTAGCTGCCTCTTTAGGAGCCTTAGGATATTTTAAGATATCCAATTTTTTGGCTCTAGGCTCTGCCTCAGGGGCCACTGAAATGGAGAGGCCCCTGGCCACTTCCCTAATGAAGTCTTGAAAAGACAAGTCTTCTGAAGGAGACATTCTTCTTTTTGGAGAATAGGGCTCCTGAGGAAGGAGTACCGATGCTTCGACAGAAACCTCTGATTCATCAGAGTCTTCAGAGGAATTGAAGTATCGCCTATCTGGATGCTCTTGCAGAGCCCGATACGCGTACCGAGTGGTATCGACATCGGGAGTGATCGGTACCGATGGGCATCACAGAACAGGGTACTGCTGCAGTCGACATCGAAGCCGATGTCGATGCAATCAGTACCGGCACCGGAACCAATATCGGTGCCGGAACCAGTACCGACAACGGAGTTTGTTGTGGTACCGGAGGCGTCGCAGCTTGTATGAATGCCGTAATGGCACGCTGCATGTTCAGAATATTCTGATCCATCGACGCCACCAATGTCTGGATGTCGGTACCAGTGGGAACCACCGGTACCCCAGAACATGGCAACAGGTGATCGGTCGAGGCCGAGCCATCGATGTCAACCTGTGACCCCATAGATAAAGCTTTGGAAGCCGGAGCCTCCCGCCGGGGTAATTTTGCCGGTGCGGATTCCTCGAGAGCAAGCCCGGAGGCATCTCGATACTTAGAGGGAGATCTACCCTTTGAGGACCGGCTGGACTTGAGTTTGGTTACCTGAGATCCATGGGAGGAAGAAGCAGCCCTGGAAGACGTCGATGCTACCGAAGCTGCATCAGAGGGAAACAGGGTACTGAGCTTGGCTGCTCGATTCTGTAGACCTCTTTTAGACAACATGGAACAGGACTCACAACCCGTGATGGAGTGGTCAGGACCCAAACATTTTAGACACCAGTCATGGGTGTCAGTGACAGAAATAGTGCCGCTGCACTTCGTGCACTTTTTAAACCCGGAAGTGGGCTTCTCCATGAGGAGAATTTCTCGTAGGCCTAAGGCCAAAAGAAAAATGCACAGAAGTGAAAATAGTCGTCTTTTTTTTTTTTTTTAAGAAGAAAGAAAGAAAGACCGGCGGTACCGGTCCGACGTCGAAGAAGGCAGACGAGCGACCAAAGAAATAAAATAAAATAAAGAATTTCTCCAGCGGTGACAGGAACACGACATGCTGGCTCGCGGGAAATAAGAACTGGAGAGAGGCGGTTAGGAAAGGCGGGAAGGCAGCGCGCAGGCGCTGTGGGATGCTCCCAAAAGCTTTCCTTTTGGACGCTGGGGAGCGTTCCCGCGCAGGCTCCGCCGGTACCGACGATACCCATATGTGAAGACTCATTCCTGCTTGTTCTTGGAGATTGGCAGCCACTCCAGTTGCTTCAGAGACATTCCAGCCTACAGCGAGCTCAGACGCCGACCCCACCAAACAGACTGCATGACCTTGAGGTAACACAGGAGCAGTTTGTTCAAGAAAACGGACTGATGCGACCACTGGAAAAACCACGCTCTCTGCAAAGGCCGCATAAGAAATCTGGCCCCAAGGCACCGCTTCCAGGGCCACCGCCAGCATCTCCAGCACGCACAGATAAATCCATGCTGAGAGAACCGGAAAGGCCTTGAACTTGTGCCCCAATCACCGAATTACTTTAACTCGCCAGACCGGTAGAAACACCTGTCCTCCATGCATGTCGAACCGGCCCCCCCCAGGTACCTGAGCTCCTGGGAGGATGCCACGCGGCTCTTGGTCGGGTTGACCACCCAGCCAAGGCTTTGCAAAACTTTACCACTGTGTCTGCACCATGTACGCCCTCGGCCTTGACTCGTCGAGGTGCTGTCGTCAGACTGAAGGGAATGCCTGGAATTAATATTTATTTATTTACATTCTCTTATATACCGCGCTATTCTGCATCAGTGCGGTTTATATTGAACAAACTGAAATTACATTGAACAGGGCATTATAACTTGGAGATAACTATTTTACAGGGAACATGGGCAATGGAGGGTTAAGTGGCTTGCCCAAGACCACAAGGAGCACCTGTGGGACTAGAAACCCCAGTCCTTCCGGCCCAAGGTTGCTGTCCTCTAGTGGGACTTGAACCTCCGACCTTCCGGCCTGAAGTACCTTGCCCCAACCACTAGGCCACTCCTCCACTCCAATAGTATCCCCAAGGCAGAGCGAGCCTCCCAACTTATGAAGGGCCGCTCTGATCGGAATATGCAAGTATGCCTCCGTAAGGCCGAGGGAAATCGAGAACTCTCCCCGTTGCACCGCAACCATGGTTGACCACAACATTGCCATCCTGAAATGCGGTACCCGACGATACAGCTTGGCCCCTTTTTGATTTAATATAGGGCAGAAGACTCTGGGGTATGTTTACTAAACTGCGGTAACGGAACATAACGCGCGTTATGACGCGTTAACGATCGTAAAGCTCCTCGGCGCGGTAAAACACCGCAGAAGGTGGAGAGAGGGGTCAATGGGCGGAGTGTGGGCAGGGAGAGGCTCCCTGCACACTAACGCGCTGGTCTGAAGAGCTGAATCCTAATGCGACTGAAAACCTGCCGTTAAATGCACAGTTCAAGGGAGAGAAACCATATAAGTGTCAGCAATGTACAGCATAGGCAGGGAAACCAAAAAAAAAGTGATAAGTGTGATACATGTGCACAGAACAAAAGGGCACATAAACATTGAAAATGACCTCAACAAACTGGAAAAAAAACATAACCAAGCTGGCCAATAGTGATATTAATGGGTACCATCAACCCTCCCCCCCCCCCCGGGAAAGCTCTAAAAAACTATATTAATCATGGAAGGGTCTATGCTCCGTCCCCATACAAAGTGAATGAGCCCACAGTGAAATTGCGCTGTGCAGGGTTTTCCTCTCCATTGGACAGATGTCTTATGGCGTGCACATGTGCGGCAACAGCAGGGCGGGCATGTCGGAACGGCAACTGGACAGATGCCGGAAAAGGGGATACAGAGGGCCGCAGGCGGCACATGCTGTGGTGCAGCTGGGCCACATTTCGGACTAGGGTGATGCCTAGGTGGCCCATACAAATGCCGAAACAGCAGAGCAGCCAGACAGCAACTGCTGAAGGCCCAACATGGGCACGACTGTGTCCCCCACAGTGTCACAGGGGATAGTACTCAGCAGCTACCCCCAAGGGCACGGAACATTGGCAGGCGGTGCTGGGGGGAAGCATGGACACCTATGAAGGCACCTCTACCCCAGAACTCGCACCATAGGCAGCTGCCTACCCGCACACTGGATGGCCTGAGACTGCGCTCCACCAGCATCACCTGCAGAAGGGAATGTCAGCATGGTGGCAGAGGGTTACTGGTGGTGGAGGGGGCAGTGGCAGCTGCCCAGAGCAGACCGTGGCCTAGCCCTGTGTAGGTGGGTGCCATGCACTGCAACAGACAGGCCCTGTCTAACCAACAGTCATGGTATCACCAGGGAATGCACCATCTCTGTGAGAACATGGTGGTGCAGTGCACAAAACCAGTATATTCAGAAGCAGAAGGCCACAGGTTCAAGTCCCAGCTGTGGTTTCCGCCAACCCAGTCCTCATATTTTACCCACTACTATAATGTGCTAATACAGACAGAACCTTTATTGCAGATGACGTAAACATGCCCAAAACACCTACATTTTACCCTACAGAGCACAGACACCATACCCATGCGCATTACCTAGAGCAGAGTCTCCCAAATGCAGTCCTGGAAGACCAAACACCATTCAGGTTCCATGCTGCCTCTAATAAATGTGTCTGTGCTGTCTTGCTATGCACCGCCCCCATGGTATGCAGTTGTATCTCATGCATATTCATGAGGGACAGCATGAAAACCCGAACAGTATTTGTCACACCAGGACTGGAGTTGGGAACCTCTGCCTTAAAGCAGCAGCCAACAGGGGCAGACACACCCGCACCCACAGGCTCCATTATCCAATGCCTCATGGAGAGGCAGGACACTGGGCCCTGCGTGCATCTCCCAATACTAGCACTTGCATACCTTAGTAATGCCACCCTAAACCTGGGAATACGGTATACAGCTATCACAAGTTTGCTATGATTACTGGCAGATAGCAATTCCTAAGTTAAGCACAATTTGCTGATTGAGCTGCAGCATAGCAACCTATCTGATGTCTGTGGAGTGTGCTACAGGTCTTGTGTCTGACAGTGTTTACCACCCTGGGGAGTGACCCCAACAGTATTGCTTACCATAGCCATGCCTGCACTCTGCCCAGGACTGGTGTGGTGGCCAGGGCTGCCAAACACCTCTATAGCAGCACAATGCTGGCATAGGTGTGGGGAGTGTGTGTCTGTCTATCCAGTGTGTGGTGGCTGCAAACACCCTCCACAGCCCACACTGCTAGCAATGTTGCCAGTAGTGGCATGCCAATGTGCATAATTAGGAGCAAGGTACCATGGGAATAGCCAGGATAGGATGGCCTGGCCCGGGTCCATCTGTACATAGCATAGGGCAATGGCTCGGACATTGTAGTGGCCGGCCACCACCTGCACGGATAGAGTGGCCACAGCATGTCCTGCTGGGAGGTCATTCTCACCCTGACTGAGAAGTGACCACGGCATGGCTAGGTTCCCCCATAGTGCTGTATAGTATTTCTCTCATGAGATATTTATGGGTTCTCTTTTGGGGCCCGATCACTGACTTATCTGCTTGGTGTGTATGCTGACCTCCCAGTTTTGGGTACACGCATCTCCTCCAGGACCATGCATTATGGACTAGCTAGCAGACTGTTTGCAGCTAGTACGTGTGTTGCTGGAACACCTTGCAGGGTGCAGCAGCTGGAGGCTTGCTGCTGGAGAATGTCAGGTGGGGGGGGGGCAGCTGTGCATTTCCAGGCCTTCTGTCTGCTATTGCTTTATGGATGTGTACAGCTCTGCATTGCCTGCCCTGTAGGGTGTTTGATCCCTAGCAGGATTGGGGTGATGGTCCCCTCTACTGCCACCATTGCAGGGGGGTAGAAAGTGGATCTGTTGGCGGGAGATCCTGTCCCCCACCCTGAGCCCCGGAGGGTGCGTTGGGTGGTGGTATGTAATATCCCTGTGGGTCCCAACACCCCCCTTCACTTACATCATGTGACCATGGCACCCACACAGGGTATGCACTTTTCTGGGTGCATCATAGTCCACAAGGGCTAGATGTGACATACAGATGAACACAGGCATATCCTAGGGGTGTTTGCAAGGACTACCTATCACACATTGGCACTGATGGGGACCTGCAGCATAGCCTATCTCAGCAAAGCCAGGTGCTGTGAGAATGGTGCTGGGCACCATACCTCTCCCTCAGGGTGAGCACAGGACCCGCACACTGTGACAGTCCGTAGCTACTCTGTGCCACTAACACACACCGTCGGCACCCCCTACCAGGCTGAGGTGCTGTGGGGTGCATACCCCATCTTGTGATCATTTATTTTTTTATTTATTTATTTATAGTCTCTTATATACCGCACTATTCAGCATCAGCGCGGTTTACAATAAACAAGGAGTTACACAATTCAACGGTACTTTGTGTTTACAGAAAAAACAGGAAATACAACTCGGATAACAGGGTAATTAATTAATATAACAGACATGATCTCATCCTGGCTTCAGTATTGTGTATGGGAGGTCTGTGGGGTGTCTGTATTGAATTTGTATGTTTGGAAGGTCTGTGGGTAGGTTGTGTTATCTGGATTGTTTAATGGATAAGACAAGAGGAAGAGGTAGTGTTTCAAAGCTTTTCGAAACTGCAAAAGGTCTGGTATTGATCGAATGTTTTGAGGAAGGCTGTTCCAACACCTTGGTGCACAGAAAAAGAAAGCCCTGTCAGTAGTAGTTTTGGTGTATTGTGTTATTGAATTAGGGACTAACAGAGAATTGAGTGATACTGACCTTCTATCCCTATTGAGGGGTGTTGTTTGGATCATATCTGATAATGATGCAGATGAGAGCTCTTTGATGGCTTTGAATGTAATTAGTAAAGTTTTGAAAGTGAGTCTATTTCGTATCGGGAGCCAATGAAGATGTTTTAGAATAGGTGAAATATGTTCTTTCCGGGATGCTCCATGAAGGACTCTTGCTGCAGCATTCATTGCCAATTGAAGTGGATGTAATGTGGCTTGAGGGAGACCTTGTAATATTGAGTTCGCATAATCAAAATGAGGTATGATTAGCGCCTGATAGATGGTTCTAAAATCGTCTGGCTCTAGCAAGGATCGTAGATGTCTAAGGGAACGTATTTTGTGGTATACTGCTCTTACAATATTTCCTATGTGTGCTTTCATATCCAAGTTCTGGTCTAAAGTGACACCAAGGTATCTGATGGTGGTCTTGGTCTGGAGGTTAGCATCCTTTACTTTCAAAAAGGACGGAGCAGTGAAATTTCGGTTCCGTGTAATGAATAACACCTCTGTTTTTTTGTGTTGGATCCTTAGATTTTGAGATTGTAGCCAGTTGGATACTTCATTTATGCAGTTTGTTAAAGGAGTGAGGTCGGAGTTCTCTGTTGTAAAAGGAAAATATAATAGTACATCATCCGCGTATATCATGCAGTTGACTCTAAAGGATCGTATCAGGTTGCATATAGGCTGCATGTATATATTGAACATAAGGGCGGAGAGGGAGGAGCCTTGAGGGACACCTTGTTTTTGATGAAACTGATCTGATGAAGTATCGTTGGATCGTACCTGTTGCCATCTGTCCGAAAGGTAGGATTTACATCACTCGAGTGCTTTATCGGTAATTCCCTTCCCTTTGAGACGTTCTAGGAGGCGTTCATGGCTCACAGAATCAAAAGCGGCTGCGATATCTAGGAAGACAAGGACAAACCCTTGGCGGATGTTATCAATACCTGATAATAAGCTGCTGAACAGTGTAGTTAGAAGCGTTTCCACACCGTGGGATTCTCTGAAGCCGTGCTGGCATGGGTCTAGTGGAGCGTTAATTTCAATATGATCCTGAATTTGTTTTTGTACTTTTTTCCAATATTTTTGCTAGTAAAGGAATGCTTGCTATTGGTCTATATGATTCTGGTTTAAGAGGGTCGAGCTTGTTGTTTTTTAGTAATGGCCTTATGGATGTTTGCTTAAGGATACATGGGAAAGTTCCTGTTGTAAATGATTGAATCATGAGTCTGGATATGATAGGACTGAGGTCAGCTCGTAAATCTTTGATCCAGAACGCAGGGCATGGATCAGTATGAGCGGTGGTCATGTTTAAGCTAGCAATGGTGTCCTTGATTTGTCGTTTAGGTGGTATTGAGAAGATAGTAAGTAGAGCTTGATCTACTGGATCTAGAACTATGTTAGGAGCTGAGATATTGTCAGTTTGGCAAATTTTGGATTGTAGATAGTTAGCAAATAATTGAGGGTGGATTTCGTATTTGAGTTGCGAAGCGGGTTCATTTGTCAAACGCTTAACTATGGCAAACAGGTCATGAGGCTTGTTTAGAGATCTTTTTAACCTGACCGCATGGTAATGTCTCATTGAGTCAGTAACCGCTGTGCGATGAGATGTGAGATGTAGGATATATGCAGTTCTGTCTACTTCTGAGTGTGAGCGTCGCCATCGTCTCTCAAGTTTCCTTAGGGTTGTGCGAGAGGCTTTCAGCTCAGATGAATACCAGATAGCAGAGTGTTGTTTGCTTTGAGATTTGTTAGTCGATGGACATGTGGCAATTGAACTGAGCGTATTATTCCAATTAGAAACTAAATCATCAAGGCTGCACTCTGGTAAGTTGGTTAGTGGAAGTGTTGTTTTTAGGATTAAGTCTTTATCAAATGGCTTAAATCTTCTCAGGGTGGGACTGGTAATGCCATTCACTCCATTTTCTTCCTTTTGGTTACATCTGGGAAGGGGAACCTTGAATATAATTAGTTTGTGATCTGACCATGGAACTGGGTTGATTGATAGATCCAAGATGGATGGTAAGTTGACAGTTGTTTCAGTTGTAAATATTAGGTCTAATATGCCACCTTTAACATGGGTTGGATCTTTAATTAATTGGTTAAACCCTAAAACCTGTAAAGCTTCAAGAAAAGCTGTTACATGGGAGTCTTGGAGAGATGGTAGATTGAAGTCTCCTAGAACCCAACTTGTTATATGGGGGTTCTGGGAGTTGGAGGCTAAGTCAATTATCATTGATAGTGAATCTGAATTGGATGAAGGAGCGCGGTACAGTAGAGTGAAGGAACAACAATTATTTACTATTGAGATAGTATCTAGCAGTGTTGAACTTGTTGCTTCCTTAAGGTTGAAATGGAGGTCAGATTTGAAGATGGCTAGAACACCACCTCCTCTCTTGCCATTTCTATGACATGTATGTAAGGAGAAATTGGAAGGCAGGAATTGGTTGATTAATACATTGTCATCACAAGAAAGCCAAGTCTCAGTGATTAGGAGTAAGTCAAGGTTGTGTAGTGATATTAAGTCAGAGATGATAGGCCATTTCTTGCGCACAGATCGGGCATTTATCAATGCACATTTCAGATGTTGGGGAATTGGAATTCCTTCCTTCTTGTTTCTTTTTTGTGTTGTTTTGTAATGAGATGAGTAGAAGATGATGGTGGGAAGTTTGGGTAGAATCTCTAGATTTGAAGAAGGGTGTATCTGTCCATTTTCTTCTGTAATTGTGGATTGTTGGTATTCTATTGTGGCTAGTGTGTAGGCTGGTAACATTACATATTCCTATAGTGATAAGGTAGAACGTAAATGTTATAATGTAGGGTAAGGCCATAATGTATGTGTGGATGAATAAGAGTGTATTATAATTTAATAATAATAATAACAGGTAAACTGGAGCTTACGGATGGATGAGAAGCTATGACACCACTTAACAGTATTTCAGTGAGAGCAGGTTAACTGGAGCTTACAGGATGGATGAGAAGCTATGACACCACTTAACAGTATTTCAGTGAGAGCAGGTTAACTGGAGCTTACAGGATGGATGAGAAGCTATAACACCACTTAACAGTATTTCAGTGAGAGCAGGTTAACTGGAGCTTACAGGATGGATGAGAAGCTATGACACCACTTAACAGTATTTCAGTGAGAGCAGGTTAACTGGAGCTTACAGGATGGATGAGAAGCTATGACACCACTTAACAGTATTTCAGTGAGAGCAGGTTAACTGGAGCTTACAGGATGGATGAGAAGCTATAACACCACTTAACAGTATTTCAGTGAGAGCAGGTTAACTGGGGCTTACAGGATGGATGAGAAGCTATAACACCACTTAACAGTATTTCAGTGAGAGCAGGTTAACTGGGGCTTACAGGATGGATGAGAAGCTATAACACCACTTAACAGTATTTCAGTGAGAGCAGGTTAACTGATGTGGTGATTAAAGCTTTGTTGTTTGCGAGAGTAAATATTTACTTGCGTTTTCGAGATCGATGTCAGCCTGCTGCAGAGTGACCCCCGTCGGTGGCCTCCGCCTAAGGGCCACACCAAAGGGCCCTCTGGCAAGGCCCTCAGGCGCGGGCCCACCAGGCACGGGCCTGCCTGAAGGCAGCTGCTGTTTAAATGGAGCAGGCTCCTCCCCCTCTCAGGATAAGCAGGATAGATGGAAGGCTGCAGGCTGCTTAACACTAATCAGAGCAAGAAGCAGATGGCTGTTAGCTTGTACCTTGATTGAAGGCAGCTGCTGTTTAAATGGAGCAGGCTCCTCCCCCTCTCAGGATAAGCAGGATAGATGGAAGGCTGCAGGCTGCTTAACACTAATCATCTGTAGACTGCTGATTTACATGTGCTGTGCATCCTGGGTACAGATGGGTTGACCCTATCCTGGTAACCACAGCAGAATGTGGGTGTGGTGCCGTGCAGTCCTCCTGTAGCCAGCCAGGTGTTTGTTAGCAGCTCTAGCCCACTGGTTACTTCACTGCCCGTGGAGCCAGAGGTCATGGGTTCAAAACCCACAGTGGGGTTCATCGATAGGGCTGTCTTAGGCATTGTCTATTTTTATTGTATATTAGTGCTGCCAGCAGAAACACCCTCAGAGTACTGTCACCTTAGGGTGCCTCATAAGGCGCCCTATAGGGCGCCCTATAAAGCGCCTTATATGGTGTCCTATATGGGACATTATAGGGTGCCTTGGCAGACAGCGCACTTTATAATGTGCCCTATGGAGTGCCTTCTAGGGTGCCTTATGTGGCACCTTAGGTTACGCCACTGTGAGGGTGTGTTTGCTAGCAGCACTATTAAAGTACAACTAAACTTCCTCACAGCCCAATACTTAACCCTTTCCAGGCCAAGCCCAAAACTTTCGGGATCCAAACTTCTGCCTAAATATTCCTATCAAATGGTATATAATACATGACCATGGCAGAGGGAACGTCACTATTGGAACATATTGAATAAGACGGGTACAATTTTCCTGAAATATGCAAACATTAACCCGGCTGCAGAATGTGGATTAAAATATTATAGTAGGCCTTCAAAGGGTTACACATGACGCCTCAGCCAGCCTTATTCATTAGGCACACTGGGAATAAAACCCATGACCCTTGTACCATCAGTCTGTGTAATAACCATTGTGCTACAGCTGTTTCTGTATTTGGGTGTCTGCGCACCTTCTTAAGCTTAACACGCAGTAACGCGCCCTGTAACGATCATTGCTGCGCGGCGCCTTATAACGTGCGTTATCGGTAACGATGTACCGCCCATGTCCTTATTTGGGGTTTCTGCCTCTAACGCGGATCCTAACGCGAATCACACTAATGCAGTTTAGTAAACATACCCCTCTGTCTTTCTATGGCACCACACCATAGACTGCAACCACCACCGGAACGAGTGCTCCTATTTGTAAAAGGCGATCTAACGAAATGCAAACCGCCAGAGTTTTCCGTTGACCTATCAGTTATGCTCGGAGCATATCCAGATGAGAAGCTCCGAAGTGCCGTGGTATTGGTATACCAGCCAGAAGTGTTATGCCATGGATCTGCCATTTCCCTTCAATTTCTGGAGCATCCATCGCCCTCGGAACTGGTCTTCATCGGATGATGACCCTGTAAGACTGCATATGCAATTAGCTTGGAGTCTCACCTGATCGGTATCCTCTTCCCAGCTATTACACTGGCACTAATCACCCTGAAGCCAGCAACTTCCGCCCCTACAGATCCCGCTAACGACTGACCCCTAGACCTTGCTGTTGAGCGAGATTCCTTCTTTCCAGGAGCTGTGAAATGTACCTCTGCAGAGGACCCCGACAGAGTAAGAGACCCTGGTCCAGCAATCCAATCCCAGACTTCTGCGTCTCAGTACCCAGCACTCCAGTTAAACCAATGTCCTCATTCAGAAGGAAAGAAATATATATATTTCTTTTTTTAACCAACAAGCATCCAATGCTCTGATTAATACAGTCTGCCACCAGTGTGGCTACGAAGAGAAATATTCGCCTTAGAAAACTGAGCTTAAGAGTATTTGTAATGGAGCAGCCAGGCACAATGCATAAGCCTAATGGCAGAGAAGTCTAGTGCCTTGGGGTCCGAAAGCGGAAACGCTATTTCGCAAGAACCCAGAAGAAGGAAAATAAAACTTAGCCGAAACTCTGATGGACAACATACCCCCTAAACAAAATAGAAAAACCGCAGGGATTTTACTTGCAGATTAACCATTTGAAACCTCGGCACTGCAGTACAAATGTCCATAGAAATGTGAAGTGAAGGTACCGGATACCTCAGAACAACCACTTGCAAGCAAGGGACTCCAGGAAGACCCCAAATGGCAACCCAATTAACGAATGACTATTCCTCTCTTTCTTTTTTTTTTTTGTCCCGGTAACAAATTATTGTCCCCGCAAAACATAAGGGAACCCAGAAATCAGTTTCTCTGGACTTTCACAGCGGATTAAAGGCAAAACCTAGACCTTTTTCCAACCAGGTAACCACTCCTGCGCTGCATAAGGGGAACAGGAAAAAGTGTAGGTGCTCTTCCGTAAGACCAAAGGGTGGAGTCCTAGCGACTGGGGCAAATTGCCAGAGGACCAAGAGTTCGAACTCCACTCGAGAACAGCAACCCTGGGCCACAAGCACTGGGGTCTCCAGTCCCACAGGCAGTCCTTCTGGCCTTGGTTAATCTACTTAACTCTCCATTGCCTCCGGCACCAACACTGACATCATGAGCCCTTCAGAGCCAAGAGAAATATTAATACCGTATCCAAATGTATGCCACCCAGGCTTTCAGAAAAAAAACAGTATACTAAATAAATAAATAAATGCCTGGCAGTGAGGTGACATTAGGGCTGGTGCTGGCTGTGGTCTTCTTTTCCTGCTTCCCCAGTCCTTCTGTCAGCATAGAGAAGAGACTGAGAATAGATTGTCCAGTGGGCCTGGGAACTTGCCTCCTGGACAGCAGAGACGTAGAGGTGCTAGGATTTTGTGACGAAGCCAAAGAGCACGAGAAGCTAGTGCCTGCGACCCTGTATCTGCCTAGGACGGCTCATACCCCATCAGATCGTACGACTGCACTTCTAACCTCATGCAACACAATGAGAACCTCTCTCACTATATCACCATGGATATCCCCCATGGCTGGCAAATTAAATGAGCATGAGAATACAGTCTGAGCATAGAAATGCCACCTCCCTCTATAGCGAGCGCACCCAAAAAAAACATGCTTAATCAAATGTGAGTACATACAAAATGCACATCCACAAACATGGCTGACCCCGCTCCTGACACCCAAACACTGGGCAGTGAATACGCTTGAACATAGGTTAAGTTCATGAAACAGTCAGAGTATTGACCTCAGCTATGAAACCTTCCAGCGCCTTGGAGCGCTAAGTCCCCGATTGTGCAACCAGGAGAACTTCCCGTTATCGTCAGCACGGGCCATTTAACCAGATGGCACAGATGGACCAGTGACCCTAAGCGCTTAAAGCCTGCTCTGATTTCACCGGCTGTAGACCGAGAAGATGACCCTGCTACCATCCCCTACTGACAATCGGAACGATCGCCTCTGTTCCTGTGATGGTCATGCCAAGGGAGCTATGAGCCACACAGGCACCCCCCCCCCCCCCCGGCTTTCCCGCAAGGAGAGAGATAGCTGAGGAGGATACAGGCAGCCTTGCAAGTGGATGTCTTAGAGGTTGCCGCCTGTGTGACCCTAAGGATGAATGCGATTTCATAATGCACCAACCCCCACAGGATGGGAACCCTAAACAATATCTGTGATCCATGAACAGCGCTGCCATCAGGTGGCCTTCAGGGCACTACAACCATCTGAACAATACAGCAGTTAAGAGTTTTAAGTCCGGGTCCTATAACCCCGATTTGCCTGATTCTACAGTTATTTGTTTAATCCCTAACCCTGAGTGCTCAGGAGGGCCTAGTGGATACTTTCTTTTACTCGCAGAGATCATTCTGATAACTGCTGCATTTAGCCGGGCACAGAAAGAAACTCTTGAGTGTACCTGCTGCCCTCTGGACTCCACTGACCAAATTACAGGTACTTCTTGGTTGAAACATGAGCGCAGCCCATGTAGACCGGGACTGCGCCCCTACACGTGCCGCCTAAGACAAAAGGGTTTTTGTTTTGTTTTGTTTTTTGTTTTTAAGGCAAAGTAGGGCAAAAAGACCGCCCAAGGTCTCAAGGAGTGCCAGCGGGCACCGAACCCCCCCCCCCCGAACCACCAGACATCGGGTATACTACCAGGGTTACGGCCGGGAGGTCCTGCAGAGACTCACCATCTCCCCTTACGGGAGGAGGCTGTCACCCCACAAACCTTAAATTAAATGTCTCGTGCCACAGTAGCTGGCACCAGTGCGTGGCTTCTGCAGAATCCTGCACCCGAGCCGGCGTCTCTGCGTGCACCAGAGAACAACCACATACACCCACGAGTTCATGAACATATTAGTTATAACATAACCTATAACCATCAGTAATGAAGGGAGTCCCCTCCAAGGGAAAATAAATAAATTAGCTCTCCGAAAACTTTTTTTTTTTTGTAAGGAGTTTCACACGAACCCCCAAACAGACTCAAAATAACAGAAATGACACTAAATTAAGTTAAATCAAGTTAAGACACTTAAAAATCAAACTTGACTAATTCCTTTGGCTTCTGGCAGCGTTCGGGAGCAGCGGGCCCCAGCGACACTCAATCGCAGCCTGAAATAAAAAAACGTGGGAACTCCAGCCCGCGCAAAACCGGCCGGGCCTGCTTGCCTGCGATGCCCTCGGCGCCAGGTCGCTGGCAGCATACCTCTCCTACCTTCCGGGCCTGTAATGTCCCCGGATCAGCCGCCTGAACCGCTCCTGATCTCCTGCCCTTCTATCCGCGTCGCTGCACATCGCAAGCGTGTGATCAGCGGCCACGGAGAGGGCTGTCTGGCTGCCGGTTTCCTGACCCGAGGTTCTTCGAGTCGGCGGAGCAGTGTGGGCAGCCGTTGCTGCCATTGCCCAACTCCCCTCCATCCAATCTAGGAGGGGAGAGCGACTGAAAACACTTGGGACGATTCATAGAGGGCAGACCAAACCCCCGAACACCAGTTCAAATCCAACCCAAATTCTTTTTTTTTTTTTTTTAAAGCTACAGACGAAAGAAAAAAAGAATTAGACAGGCAAACAAAAGGAATAAAGACCCTAAGCCTAACTACACTAAAGACTGCTCCTTATCAATTCCTATGGTGAGCCCAGCACCTAGGCTCACTACGTCCTCCTGCTGCATGGAGACTGGACACACTGGGGCTGATGGGAGCTATCAGCAGGCTATATCCAGTGATGTCACAACTTTGACATGCCCAGTCTCCAAGCTGCAGGAGGAAGTACACTACCCAGAGGTGGAGGACTAAACTGGAGGAACGATAAGGAAAGAGGCATTAAATGTTTCACTTACCTGGGGTTTTCATCACCCCTCCCCAACAATCTAGTTTAAAGCCCCTTCAGTAGGTTAGCCAGTCTGCTACTACAGACAGGTTGAGTCTTCTTGGACAGATGGATGCCATCTCTGCAGCCCTTGGAATATCATCCCATGGTCCAGGAAACCAAAACTCTCTCCATGACACCATCCATGCAGCCATGCATTTACTGTATTTCCAAGATGCAAGCTTTTCTGCCTTGGCCTTTACCCTCAACAGCACATGCACACCTGTCTGCTTCACCCTTTGTCCCAGAGCCATTAAGTCACTTTTGATACGCTCAGAGGGATACCTGGCAGTATCTTGAAAACACTAGCTCTCTGCCTGGGAGCTCTTAAAAGGGTTTTGGTACATTTTTAAAACAAAGTTACACTGTTTTTGATGCTTTAGCTTAAAAGAAAAAATATTTTCTTTAGTAGGGTAGGTTTAAAAATCTGCTTAAGTATCTTTCTCAGCTTTCTGAAGCTACTGACAGCTAATGAGGAGTTAGTGGACCTGATTAGGCTGTGAGAGAACTGAGAGCAGCTGAGGCTTGCATAAAAGGCTTCAGAGGCTTGCACTGTTGAGGCATTCCTAACAGGGGCTATACATTTCAAGCAAAGGTAAGAGTTTGTGGCTTTTTAAATTACTAGCTTTCTGCCTGGGAGCTCTTAAAGGGGTTTTGGTACATTTTTAAATCAAGCTACATTCATTTTGGTGCTTTAGTTTAAAAGGAGAAATATTGTCTTTAGTGGGGTAGGTTTAAAACTCTGCTTTAGTTCTCTCAGTTCACTGAAGCTACTGACACCTAATCTAGGTGTTAGTTCCATCCCTACCGCCCCCAACTCCCACCCACCCCCCCTAGTGAGCAGTCTTGCTTTATAGGGCACCTCCTCAATTAACTACACACAGGGACTTGGAAGAGCACATTTTGAACACATTTAGAGATTTAACTGCTTTTTCTCTGAAAGGACAGCTGGAAAGCCAGCTGTTAGATCTCTCTCTTTTGCTTTAACAGATACCTAACCTCCATGAACTGGACAATGTCTGGGAAAAATCGTATCGCTAAATCTGTTGCCCCCATCAGCCCTTCTGCCTCTGTCCAGACAGTGGTCCCAATGCCAGCTGAAGGACCGGTTCCATGTGCAGGAAACAAGTGGAGGAACTCAGAGAGGTGGTGGCAAGGCTGAGGAGCACTCAAGACAGTGAGAAGTACATTGATGAGACACTTCTTGCAACATCCAAGCTCTCCAGCAGAGGAGAAGATGGGTGCCTACAGAATGACGAATGTTGGACATAAGTCACCAGGGCCTGCAGAATCACCAATCCAACTTCTCCAGTCCTTGAATTGAAGAACCATTATGCAGCCCTGGAAGTGGAGGAGGTGAAAGCATCCCTGAAAAGGGAAGAACCAGAGCTCAAGTACCCCAAAATTACAGAATCAGTGACCACAAGGAAGCGAAGGGTAGTGGTGGTTAGTGACTCTCTTCTAGGGGTACTGAGGCGTCCATCTGCTGATCGGACTTAATATCCAGGGAGGTATGCTATCTGCCAGGTGCCAAAATCCGAGATGTTACGGAGAGTTTGCCGAAACTCATCAAACCCACTGACTATTACCCAATGTTGCTAATCCATGTCGGCACAAATGATACTGCCAGGTATCCCTCTGAGTGTATCAAAAGTGACTTCATAGCTCTGGGACAGAGGGTGAAACAGATAGGTGCACAAGTGGTGTTCTCTTCAATCCTCTCTGTTGAGGGTAAAGGCCAAGGCAGAAAAGCTCGCATCCTGGAGATGACTGCATGGTTGCGTGGATGGTGTCATCGAGAGCGTTTTGCTTTCCAGGATCATGGGATGCTGTTCCAAGGGTTGCAGAGCAGAGGTGGCGTCCATCTGTCCAAGATAGGCCGACATGTCTTCAGTAGCAGACTGGCTAATCTACTGAAGAGGGCTTTAAGCTAGATTCGTTGGGGATGGGTGAAGAAAGCCCCCAGGTAAGTGAAACATTAAGGGGCTTGTTTACAAAGCCGCGGTAGCAGTTCGCGATCGTTATCGGGGCCGCGGCCCCATTGAAATCAATGGGGCCGCGGCTCCGATAACGATCGCGAACCACTACCACGGCTTTCTAAACAAGCCCCTAAATATCTTTATGGAAATGGGTAAAAGGTACAACATACGAAAAGCGGTATGTATAAATGCCTGTAGCATGGGAAATAAGATCCCAGATGTTGAAGCTTTAATGGGAGTGGCTGACTTGGATTTAGAGCAGTCACAGAAACATGGTTCACAGAAAACCATGACTGGGATGTAACTATACCAGGCTAGAGCTTATTCAGAAAGGACAGGGTAGGAAGAAGGGGAGGAGGAGTGGCACTGTATGTAAAAAAAAATAAAAAATATTAAAGATTTAGAACTACAGAGCTTAAAAGGGAGAAAGGAGGCACTGTGGGTTAAACTAGAAAGAGGGAACGAGAAATCTATTTGCATTGGTGTGATATATAGACCTCCCTCACAGGAGGAAGAGATGGATGGAGAGTCAATTGAAGAGATACGCAGCATTGCTAGGAAAGGGGAAGTGCTAATGATAGGGGATTTCAATATGCCAGATGTTGATTGGCACATTCCTTCTGCAGTATCATCTAGAAGTAAGGAGATCCTGGACTCTCTACAGGGAGAACTATTCAGGCAACTGGCAACAGAACCTACACGTGAAGGGGCCATATTGGACTTGGTGCTTACCAATGGTGAAAGTGTTTCTGATGTTATAGTGGGAGAAAATTTTGCACCCAGTCATCACTAGATGGTGTGGTTCAGTATTAGGACTAGGGCTGTTAGAATCCATTCAAAAGCAAGGGTCTTAGGACTTTAGGAAAACTAACTTTGCCAAGATGAGCCAATACCTCAGGGAGTCATTAGCAGGATGGGAACAGCTGGGGGATGTAGAAAAACAGTGGGTACAACAGAAAGGGGATATTTTAAGCGCAATCAACCTTTTTGTTAGAAAGGTAAATAAAGGTAAAAGGGAAATGAGACTGCTATGTTTTTTGAAAGAAGTAGATGAAAAAGGGAAGAAAAAGAGGGAAGTCTTCATGAAATACAAGAGATCACAGAGAGAGGAAGACAGTCATCTATATTTGGAAAAACTTAGAGAATCTAGCAAAGTAGTCAGGAAAGCAGATTCAAAAAGAGGAGGAAATAGCCAATGCAATAAAATGGGGGGATAAGACATTTTTCAGATATGTTAGTGAGAATAGGAAGGGCAAAAGTGGTATTGTCAGACTCAAGGGTGAAGGGGAGGAATATGTAGAAGCTGATGAGGATAAACCGAAATTGCTTAACAAATATTTCTGTTCTGTGTTCACAGATAAAGAACCAGGAACAGGACCTCAGAAAACACCCACAAACAGGAACTGAAGCGAGGGGCATCTTGAACAATTGTCAGAAGACTGTGTTCGTGAGAAACTAGCTCAACCTAAAGTAGACAAGCGATGGGACCAGATGAGATTCACCTTAGAATACTGAGGGAACTTGGGGATGTCAGTCAGTGGAGCACTTTTCAATGCCTCGATGGAGTCGGGAGTGGTACAAAAGGACTGGAGAGAGGCATATGTGGTCCCTTTACACAAAAGCGGAATTAAGGATGTGGTTGAAAACTAGATGCCAGTTAGTTTAACTTCGGTGGTAAGTAAATTATTGGAAATGCTGCTGATAGAGAAAATAGTGAGGTTTCTGGAGTCCAGCGGATTACAGGATCCGAGGCAACATGGATTCACCAGAGGGAGGTCTTGTCAGACAAATCTGATTGATTTCTTTGACTGGTTGACCAGGAGTTGGACCAAGGGAGAGCCCTAGATGTGGTGTATTTAGATTTCAGAAACGTTTTTGACACTGTTTCTCACAGGCGACTTATAAACAAACTGAGCACCCTAGGGATGGACCCTAAAATTACTGCTTGGGTTAGAAATTGGTTGAGTGGGACGCGACAAAGAGTACAGGTAAATGGAGCTCACTCTGAGGAGAAGGAAGTTACCAGTGGTGTGCCCCAGGGATCTGTCCTTGGTCTGATTCTTTTTAAAATCTTTGTTAGTGATATAGCGGAAGGGCTGTCGGTTAAGGTTTGCCCCTTTGCGGATGATACCAAAATCTGCAATAGAGTACATAAGAACATAAGATATGCCATACTGGATCAGAACAAGGTCCATAAAGCCCAGTATCCTGTTTCCAACAGTGGCCAATCTAGGTCATACGTACCTAGCAGTTTCCCCAAAAGACACAGGTTCCACAAAGCTTGTATTGGGGTCAAGCATTGATATCCTGGGTCCCTTCTTAATAAAGAGTAGTTACTCACCTGTAACAGGTGTTCTCCAGAGCAGCAGGAATCAGTCCTCACATATGGGTGACATGGACGTTGATGGAGCCCTTGCGGAGCATTTCCCCAGCTTTCTATGAAAGCCTTTGGGAATACTGCACGCATGCGCAGTCCCCTTCCCGCCTAAAGGTGCCATCTTGCTCAGTCTGATGACATAGCTAAAAGACAGCACAAAAAATGCAAAAATGAACTATGTACAACTGCAACTCCCAGGGGAGGAGGGAGGGTTGTGAGGACTGATTCCTGCTGCTCCTGGAGAACACCTGTTACAGGTGAGTAACTACTCTTTCTCCAGGACCAAGCAGGAAGTCAGTCCTCACATATGGGCGACTCCCTAGCTCTGGGCTACCAGGAACCCAGGCTGAACAAGAGAACTCCCTCTAGTCCCAGCATCAGAGAAAGGCTTTCACTGAAAGAAAACCCCCACCGGTAGCCCAACGGAGGGCTGGAGGGCAGGAGTTGCCTAAACCTCAAAGAGATTCCGGAGTACTGCCTGGCCAAAAGCACTGTCCCTACGGAACTCCCTCTCCAGGCAGTAATGAGCTGCAAAAGTCTGGATTGAGGACCAAGTTGCAGCCCTGCAGATGTCTGCCAACGGTACAGAGCGGAGATGAGCTACTGAGGCAGCCATAGCTCTGACACGGTGGGCCGTGACCCGACCCTGCAAGGGAAGGTCAGCTGCCCTGTAAGCCCAGGTGATACAGTCAGCCACCCAGATGGACAAGGTACGCTTGGACACAGATAACCCCAAATTATTAGGGTCAAAAGATACGAAGAGCTGAGTAGCCCTTCTATGCCCCTGCGTACAGTCAAGGTAGAAGGATAAGGCCCTTCTACATTCCAGGGTATGCAGGACTGCCTCAGCCTGGCTTGCATGAGGCCTAGGGAAGAATGTCGGAAGAACCATCTCCTGGTTGAGGTGGAAAGAGGAGACAACTTTTGGGAGGAACTTAGGATGAGTCCTAAGGACTACCCTGTTTCTATAGAAGCGAGCGTAAGACCTGTCACAGACCAGGGCCTGAAGCTCACTCACTTGTCTGGCCGAGGTTAGGGCTACCAGGAAGAGCGTCTTCCAGGAAAGGAAGCGGAGAGGACAAGTAGCCATCGGCTCAAAGGGTGGGCGAGTCAGTTGTTGCAAGACCACATTCAACTCCCACTCAGGAGCTGGAGGATGGATAGGAGGCTTGAGCAAGAGCAAACCTCTGAGGAACCGGGACACCAAGGGGTGAACCGACAAAGAGTGTCCATCCACTAGTGAGTGGTGAGCTGCTAGAGCTGAGAGGTGGACCCGAATAGAATTGGACTTGAGGCCCTGATTGGATAAGTGCTGCAGGTACTGAAGCACCACTGGCACAGAGCAGGAGAAAGGATCTTCTGTGCGTAGCTGACACCACAAAGAGAACCTTCTCCAGTTCAGGGCATATGTTTTTCTGGTGGACTGCTTCCTAGAGGCCAAGACCAACTCCTCAACTTCCTGAGGCAGGCCCCAGGGAGCCAACACTACCCTTGCAGCCTCCAGGCCATCAAATTGAGAGATTTGAGGTTGGGGTGCAGAAGAGAACCCTGATCCTGAGAGAGAAGGTCGGGCTGCAACCCTAGAGGTAGTGGGGTGTCCACTGCCAGTTGAAGCAGAAGTGGAAACCAAGGCTGCCTCTGCCACCTGGGGGCTACCAGAAGCACCGAGGCCTTGTCCCTTTGAATCTTGAACAAGGTTCGGGCCACCAGAGGCATGGGAGGAAACGCATACAGGAGGGCCCTGGGACCAGGAAATCAGGAAGGCATCCGCTGCCCACCTCATGGGATGCGGATGCCTGGAGCAGAACCTGGGCAGCTGCCGGTTCAGGGGACTGGCAAAGAGATCTATGGATGGAAGTCCCCATTTTAGGAAAATCTTCTCAACCACTAATGGGTGCAGTTGCCATTCGTGGGGCTGCAGAACTCTGCTCAACCTGTTCGCCAGGAAGTTCTCCTGGCCAGGGAGATAAACAGCCTTGAGAAACATGTTGTGCCTGAGTGCAAACAAGCAAAGGTCCTGTGCCTCCTGACAAAGGAGCCTGGACCCAGTGCCGCCCTGCTTGTTCACATAGAACATGGCTACTTGGTTGTCTGTCTGCACTAAGACAGACTGGTGAGCCAGGGTTTGAGAGAAAGTCTTGAGGGCTAAACGAATAGCCCGAAGTTCCAGTAGGTTGATTTGTTGCGTGGCCTCCCAGGGAGACAACAGGCCCTAGGTGCACTTGTCCAGACAATGTGCCCCCCAGCCTTGCAAGGAGGCATCGGTGGGTAGCACTACTGTGAACACGGGTATCTGAAAAGGCACTCCATGTAGTAAGTTGGGGGGGGGGGGGTGCAGCCACCTGCATAGGGAGTTCAGGAATGGTTTGGACACCCGTACTCTGTCTCTGAGGCTTCCTGTGGCCTGAGTCCACTGAGTTCTGAGGCACCACTGGGCAGGCCTCATGTGGAGCCGGGCATTTGGAGTCACATGCACTGTCGATGCCATGTGGCCGAGGAGCCTCAGGCAGAGTCTGGCGGAAACCAGTGGCATGCTGAGAAACTGGTTTGACAAGTCCATCAATCTTTGGGCTTTGTCTTCTGGCAAGTAAGCCTTTGCTTGCAGAGAGTCTAGCCTTGCCCCTATGAACTCTAGGTTCTGGGAGGGGAGCAAAGTGGACTTTTCGAAGTTTATGACAAACCCCAGGTGTTGAAGGAGAGAGATAGTTCGGAGGGTGGCTTGCCTGTCCTCCTGGAACGTCTGACCCCTGATGAGCCAGTCGTCCAGGTAGGAGAAGACAAAGATATCCTGATTCCTCAAGTAGGCCGCCACCACTGCCAGGCACTTTGTAAAGACTCTGGGGGCGGAGGTGAGGCCGAAAGGCAGTACTCTGTACTGATAATGGTTTCCTCCCACAATGAACCTGAGGTACTTTCTGTGGTCTGGATGAATGAGGATGTGAATGTACGCATCCTTTAGATCCAAGGAGTATAGCCAATCTCCCTGCTGGAGGTAGGGCAGTAATGTTTCAAGAGTAAGCATCTTGAACTTTTCTTTCTCCAAGAACTTGTTGAGATTTCTGAGGTTGAGAGTAGGCCTGAGGCCCCCGGTTCTCTTTGGTACTAGGAAGTACCTGGAGTAGAAACCGTGACCTTGTAGGTGGGGAGGCACAGGCTCCACTGCCTTGTCTCGCAGCAGACCCTGAAGCTCTCAAAGGAGGAGGTCTGTGTGCAGAGGAGGCCTTGGAGGCTCTCCTGGGAAGTAAGGAGGAGGCAACTGTTGGAAATGGAGCATATAGCCCTTGTGGACTATGCTTAAGACCCAACTGTCTCCTGTGATGCAAACAAGGCTAGTCAACCTCCTGTGCAGGGATGGGACAGCAGAGATGGAGAGGCTATGCTTTGGGAGTCAAAAACCCCCACCCTGCTGAGTGGGAGCAGGAGCCGGAGGCTTGGAGGTCTTCTGCCTACGGGGCCCATGTCCCTGCCCCTTGGCCTGCTGACCCTGCTGGGGAGGCCTAGTAATGTGGGAACTGTTTGTAGGCCGTCGTCTTCCTCGGGTAAAAGGACTTCTTACCCAAGCCCTTCTTTTTCTGAGAAGGGGCAGATGTTTTCCTGGACAGCCTTGTCCTGGTGAGGTGCTCGGTTTCGAGCTCAGCAGTCTTCTCGGCCATGGGCTTGCCAAAAAGGTTTTTACCTCGGCAAGGGACATCGACCAACTTGTCCTGTACCCATGGCTCGAGGTCAGACGACTGCAGCCATGCCTGGCGTCGAGCCGCGATGCCGGCTGCCGCAACACGGGCCGAGGCCTCGAAGCCATTGTAGGCTGCTCGGGACATGAACTTAGAGCATTCCCGCACTCCCGAGGACAAGGACTTGAACCTCTGCAAAGGTTCCCCGGAGAGACCAGCAGAGAACCCAGCAAGTTCCTTTACCAGGTCCCGAATGTTCATGCCCATGTACAGCTGGTAGGACTGGACACGGCAAGCACAGAGCCCTGGAAGCACTTTCTACCAAATGCATCCAGGTTCCAGGCCCCCTTGCCGGAGGGGCACCGCGGAGTGCATCTTCTGGCTCTTCAGACGATGCATGGCCGATTCCACCACCATGGAATGGTGTGGTAGCTGCGCCTTTTGGAAGCCAGGGCTCTTACGGAGTCGATAAATGGAATCAACCCACTTGCTCAGAACCGGCGCCGAGGCCGGTGCCTCCCACATCCGGAAGAGGAGCCGTTCCAGCATCGGAGGAACCGGGACAGTAAAGGCCTCCTTCGGAGGAGAGTCATACTGGAGTGCCTCGAGCTCTTTGGCTCGAGGCTCCTCCTCGGGGTCCATGGGAATCGCCAAAGCTGTGGCCATATCCCTAACGAACTCCGAGAACAGAGCATCCTCCGGGGGGGAGGGGATCTACTCCGGGGTTCGGACTGCGGTGAGTACGAAGGGACGCACCAAGTCCGAAAGGTATCGGGGACTCCTCATCCTCCGTCTCACATGCGGACTCGTCCGAAGAGGAGTCGGGGGGCTCCGACCGCGTGGGTCCTGGCAGCACCCGCCCCGATGCCGAAGGCACCGGCGTTGATGCCCTCGGTCCCAAGCGGGAGATTGAGGGTGTCCGCGACCGAGGACAACCTCGAGCCTTCATGGTCTCGAGTATCGGCTCAGTCTCCGGGGTCGACTTCGACGTCTATGTCCCAGTGGTCGGGGCAGATGCACCAGCAAGGCTGGCCATCAGCACCCGCTGCTGATCCATGAAGGCAGACAATCTGCACTCCAAGGCTGTCAGCCTGAGTCCAAGCTCAGGAGACTCAGCAGCTAACGACTCGGGCCCCGGCAGCGCCGGGCCCGATGTCGGCTCCCTGGGTGGAGAGTCCTCGAGGACAACAGGACTTACGTGTCCAGCAGACTCCGGCTCCACACGAGGCATTTTTGGATGGCTTCTCCTGTTCCAAGGGCCCGGGACGGTGGTCGGGGGTCCGAGACCTGGCCCTCGAGGAGCCAGGGACCTCTTCCAACGCCACCCTCACGAGCCGCTTCTTTCTCTTTCGTTCCCTATCGGGGGACCCCCTGTCCGAGGAACCCTGGTGATGCTCGGGGTCAGATTCCCAAGACGTCGATGCCTCAGATGAGGTCCGGGCCCGGCCAGAGGCCGAATCAGAAAAAAGCCTTTCCTTTTGATGCTGTCGACTTCGCAGTGCCTTAGTGGACATTTTTCCACACGGGCCACAGATCTTAGGATCATGATCTGGACCGAGGCACCGAAGGCAGCAGTCGTGTGTGTCGGTGAGAGACATCAGTTTCTTGCGCCGATCACACTTTTTGAAACCACTGGAAGCCATTGGGGAAAAAGGGGCCCCGCGAGGTCAAAGGACCGGCCTTCCAGGGAAAAGAAAAAGAGGGCGCGAACGCCAGCCACTAAGGGCAAAAACCGAAAAAACAGAAGACGGGCTCGATACCGGTGTACCAAACCCGGCGGGAAGGGGAGCCGGCATCGAACCAGACAAGAATTGCGATGAAATCGCAAGAAAAACCTAACTTTCCTCCGGGTGACAAGGACAGATGTCTGTTGGGCTCCTCGAAAAAAGAAAGACTGAGCAAGATGGCACCTTTAGGCGGGAAGGGGACCGCGCATGTGTGCAGTATCCCCAAAGGCTTTCATAGAAAGCTGGGGAAATGCTCCGCAAGGGCTCCATCGACATCGATGTCACCCATATGTGAGGACTGACTTCCTGCTTGGTCCTGGAGAATGGTTTATGGACCTTTTCTCCAGAAACTTGTCGAGACCTCTTTTAAACCCAGCTACACTAACAGCCTTTACTACATCCTCCGGTAACAAATTCCAGAGTTTGATTACACGTTGAGTGAAAAAATATTTTCTTTTATTAGTCTTAAATAGTTTACCCTGTAGCTTCATTGCATGTCCACTAGTCTTTCTATATTCCGATAACGTAAACAATCGATCTACATTTACCTGTAATTAATTTATAGACTTCTATCATATCTCCCCTCAGCCGTCTCTATTCCAGGTTAAAAAGCCCTAACCTTTTTAGCCTTTCTTCATAGGGGTATCCTTCCATCCCCTTTACCATTTTGGTGGCTCTTCTCTGAACCTTTTCTAATAATGCTATATCTTTTTTAAGATACGGCGAACAAAATTGCACACAATATTCAAGGTGCAGTCTCACCATGGAACGATATAGAGGCATTAAAATATCCTTTGTTTTATTTTCCATTCCTTTCCTTATGATACCTAGCATTCTATTTGCTCTCTTGGCCGCCACTGCACACTGGGCCGAGGGTTTTAACATATTATCCACAATGACGCCTAAACCTTTTTCCTGGGTGGTGGTTCCTAATGTGGAACCTTGCATCGTGTAACCATAATTTGGGTTGTTCTTCCATAGGTGTATAACTTATCAAGATCCTCTTGCAATTTTCCACAATCCTCTTGGGTTTTTACAACTTTAAACAGTTGTGTCATCTGCAAATTTGATAACCTCACACATTATTCCCTTTTCCAGGTCATTTATGAATATGTCATAGAAACCCAGGAAGGTGTAGTTAGCATGAGGAGGGATCTAGCTAAGCTTGAAGAATGGTCTAGAATTTGGCAGCTGAGATTTAATGTTAAAAAATGTAAGGTCATGCATTTGGGCTGCAGCAATCCAAGGGAGCAATATAGTATAGGGGGTGATTTACTTTTGTCCACTAAAGAACAGTGGGACCTAGGTGTGGTTGTGTCTGATGATCTTAAAGTAGCTAAAAAGGTAGAAAAGGTGACAGCAAAAGCTGGAAGAATGCTTGGGTGCATAGTGAGAGGAATGGCCAGCAGAAGAAAGGAGGTGATAGTGCCTCTGTATAAGTCTTTGGTGCGACCTCATTTGGAGTATTGTGTGCAATTCTGGAGACCACACCTTCAAAAAGATATAAACAGGATGGAGCCAGTACAGAGGGTGGCTACTAAAATGGTTAGTGGTCTTCATTACAAAGCATATGAGGACAGACTTAAGGATCTTAATATGTACACCTTAGAGGAAAGGCAGGATAGAGGTGATATGATTGAAACATTTAAATGCTTCCGTGGCATAAATGCACAGGCGAGAGCCTCTTTCGATTGAAAGCAAGTTCTGCTATAAGGGGATATGGGATGAGGGTTAAAGTGGATAGATTCAGGAGTGATATGTGGAAGTATTTCTTTACGGAAAGAGTGGTAGATCCGTGGAATAGTCTCCCAGTGGAGGTGGTAGAGATGAGGACAGAATTCAAAAAAGCATGGGCCAAACAGAGGATCTCTAAAGGAAAAAAGGGGACTGTTGTAGTTGTTGATATGGAAGGACAGACTAGATAGGCCATGTGGTCTGTCGTCATTTTTCTGTTTCTATTTGTGCCAACATGGATGTGCAACATCAGGTGATAGTCAGTATACTTGATGAGTCTCGGCAAACTCTCCAAAACATCTCAAATTTTGGCACCTAGCAGACAGCAAACCTCTCTGGACATCGTCTGGTCTGCAGATGGATGCCTCAGTACCCCTCAGAAGAGAGTCACCAATCACTACTACCCTTCGCTTCCTCGTGGTGACTGAATCTGCAACTTCGGGATCCTCGAGCTGTGGTTCCTCCCTCTCCTGAGATGCTTTCACCTCTTCCACTTCCAGGGCTGCATAATGCTTCTTCAACTCAAGGGCTGAAGGAGTTGGGGATTGGTGATTCTGCAGGCCCTGGTGACTCATGTCCAACTTTCATCATTTTGTAGGCTCCCATCTTCACCTTTGATGGAGAGCTTGGACGTTTGAAGAAGCATCTGCTTGGTGACTTTAATCTATCATCAGCACCTACAAAAAAATTCAGTGTCTTCACAAATTCTGTGGACAATCTTCAACACCCATATAATCAACAACCCCCACTCACAATAAGTGTGGCATCCTGGACCTAATGTTCTTCCTGACCCCCCTTCTAAAGGACCCCAAACAATCACCACCAGCAATAGTGCCAATTCTGTGGTCTGATCATAGTCTGACACACTTCATAATACCTCATCCGAAACGCAACCTCATTGCAGATTTCTACCATTTGACATCCAAACATTTGTACAGATCATCATGCCAAACCTAACTACTAATTCAACTGAAAATCATATCAAAAACCTTTTGCACAAATGGAACTCAATTTCTGCAGCGGCCCAAGCTCCCATTAAAGCCAATAAAAATGGCTGCTGACGCATCGCACCATGGTTTTCAAAAATGCTGAAGGATCTCAAATGCAAAAATTTTATTTTATTTTATTTAACTAGGCTTATATACCGCTTTTCTACCAGTCAAAGCGGTGCACATTCAGGTACTGTATATATACATTTTTCCCTTGTTGCCAAAGGGCTCACAATCTGCTTTTGTACCTGGGGCAACGGAGGGTTAAGTGGCTTGTCCAAGCCCACAAAGAGCACCTGTGGGACTAGAAACCCCAGTCCTTCCGGCAAAACAAGAATATTACACCAAAATAATCAAATGTACTATTAATAAACACAACACTCTCAAAGGCCCCTATCCCCACCTAAGAAAACAATGAATAAGAACATAAGATATGCCATACTGGGTCAGACCAAGGTCCATCAAGCCCAGTATCCTGTTTCCAACAGTGGCCAATCTAGGTCATAAGTACTGTGGTGAGGAATGCCCTCCAGAAGAGATGGAGATAGGGGAAAATCCTGGTAGAAGTAATGAAACAGCACTAGCACACAGGATTTCCAATGCAAAAAAACACAGCTCTCTGCTGAGCACAGGACACGCCCCAGCTCAGGGGAGGAGACAGGCTTCTGCACTGATTGGGCACGCTCAGGGGAAGGTCAGGGTGTGCCAGGAAATGAAGCCCTTTTAAATCCCCAAGCAGAGAGGGAAGAGGAGAGGAGGAAAAGAGAAAAGGAGGAAAGAGAAAAAGAGGGAAAAGGAAGGAGGAAAACGCTAGAACCCTGGAGCAAGGTAGAACTTTGGAGCAGTAAACCTTGGAGCCAAGCACACTCTGAGAAAGAACCTTACTACAAGGGTAGAGCCTGGACGTGGGAAAGCTAGCAAATTCAGCACATGGAAAGAAGGTATCTGGTCTGGTAGCAAACAAGGCTACAGAAGCAAGGAAGTGAAGCAGGAAGAAAGCTTTTCAAAGAGAAATTCACAGAGCAGAGGAAATAGCAATAAGGCTGCTGAGCTTTTGAACCAGAGAGACTTCTGGAGGAAAGGTACCAGTTCTTATTCAAACCCTGCTAAAGGTAAAGCTGACTTTTCTACTTTTAATGCTTTACTAGAGAAACCTTTTATTTGTGCTAACTTTCACAAGGTAAACCCAGCTGCAGAAGCTGATAGCAAGTGGGGGAAGGGTGTTACCCTTACCAAAGACTTTCACACGGATAGAGAGCACTTACAGGCTGAATTGCTTTTAAAACAGTTTCAAGAGTTTCTGGAACTGAGGTCAGGGAAGCTTAGCAGGCCTGACAGAGACAGCGATAGCCTTAGCTCTGATGAATGCATGCAAGTGGATAATTACCTGCCTGCCTTAGAAGGGGACCCTTCTCCAATGGATTGCTCAATCTGCCTCAAAGAGGACAGCAATGTAAGAAACCCTTGAACACTGTATGAAAAGAATACAGGGAGTTTGCTGTACTTGCGGTCAAGCTAAAAGGTTTACAAATTGTTTTCATTTGTTGTTTTGAGAAGCCACGCTGTGGAAGGAAGAATTAATTAGTCCTTACCTGCTAATTAGTGTTCCTGAAGGAACGACAGACCAGTCCCTTTACTTCTGGGTTGCGTAACCCTTCCAGCAGCTTGGAGGCTGAGTCAAACCCTTTTGAGGTTGGTTAGGTATAAATACCTCTGGCACCACCCCTAATCCCCAGTAATCTATTGACAAAGCAGACTTAATGAACAAAAACCATTAACTGTAAAACCTTTTTTTTTTTTTTTTTTTTTTTTAACTAATGTAGGAATAGAAACGTGCGGGGACCAGGAGAAGTGGGACAGGACGGGAAGGTATAACCAGAGGCTGCCCCAGCCTTCCCGCCCCCCCGGCTCACCTGCCCCATGCCATCCAGGACTCCTTCCGCCTCTGCCCCGGAATCGTTCCGCTATAATCACCGTAGCCCGGGTGGGATCAGGGACTGGACTGTCGTTCCTTCAGGAACACTAATTAGCAGGTAAGGACTAATTAATTCTTCCTTATCGTCACTCCAGTCCAGTCCCTTTACTTCTGGGATGTAACCGAGCAGTTCAAACCTGGGTGGGGTTCGCTATGCCGGAACGAATGACCGCGTCCCCAAAGCTAGCATCCGTAGACCTCTGCACATTCAGCCTGTAGTGCTTGGTAAAGGTATGCAGCGAGGACCAAGTTGCCGCCCTGCAAATATCAACTGGCGGAACCAGGCTGGACTCAGCCCAGGAAGCAGCCTGCGCCCGTGTGGAGTGGGCCCGCAGGCCTGCCGGGGACTGTTTCCCCTTCAGGATATAGGCGGAAGAGATGGCTTCTCTGATCCATCTAGAGATGGATGCCTTGGCCGCAGCCTCCCCCTTGTGGGGGCCCCCAAACTGAATGAACAAACGTTCTGACCTTCTGAAGGGGGCCGTGCGTGAGAGGTAACGCTTCAGTGCTCTGCGTACATCTAGGCGACGTAGAATGCCATCCTTCTCTCCCCGCCTGGCAGCTGGGAACGCAGGCAGCGAAACCGGCTGGTTCAGATGGAAAGGCGATATCACCTTGGGGAGGAAGGAAGGGACTGTTCGTAAAACCACCTTGTCCTTAAAGAAGGAGAGAAAGGGAGGCTGGGAGGACAGAGCCTGGAGCTCGGAAACGCGTCTTGCTGAGCAGATGGCTACCAAGAAGACCGTCTTCAACGTCAAATCTTTAAGTGAGGCATCCATTATTGGTTCGAAAGGTTCTTTGGTCAAGGCATTTAACACCAGGTTAAGGTCCCAGGGGGGGATTATCGATCTTTTCTGGGGGCGCAGGCGACTAACTGCTCTCAGGAACCTGGTCACGTCCGGGTGGACTCCCAAGGACTTCCCCCGGACCTTGCCTCTATAGCAAGAGATGGCTGCCAGCTGGACCCGTAGGGAGCTGTGAGCAAGGCCTTTCTCAAAACCCGCTTGCAAGAACTCTAGAATCTCTGGGATGGAGGCTGAAAAGGGGTTCTTCTGGCGTTCCGTACACCAGGCTTCGAAAATGCGCCACACCCTCACGTAGGAAAGACAAGTGGAGCGCTTCCGCGCGCTCAGCAAGGTTGCAATCACTGAACCTGAGTATCCCCGCTTCCGAAGCCTCGCCCTTTCAATAGCCATGCCGTAAGCGAGAATCGATCCACGTGAGGCATCAGCAGGGGCCCCTGTCTGAGAAGGTCCTTCTTGCAGGGAAGATGGAATGGTTGGTCGACCGCCAATCTCACTAGGTCCGCATACCACGGGCGGCGAGGCCAATCTGGGGCAATGAAGATGACCAAGCCTTGGTGGGATTCGACCCTCTGAAGCACCCTCCCGATCAAGGCCCAAGGAGGGAATACGTAGAGAAGACCCCCGGAGGGCCACCTCTGGGCTAGGGCATCCAGGCCTTCGGACATCCTTTCCTTTCTTCTGCTGAAAAAACGATTTGCCTTGGCCGACGAGTAGCGGGCCATGAGATCCATGATTGGGGGGCCCCAGAGGGAGACAATCCGGTTGAAGATTTCCTGATCCAGCTCCCACTCTCCCTGGTCGACCTTGAACCTGCTGAGGTAATCCGCTGTGACGTTGTCCGTGCCGGCCACGTGTTGAGCTGAGAGGGCTAATAACCGGGTCTCGGCCCACTGGAACAGGCTGGACGCCTCCTTCTCTAGGGCGGGACTGCTCGTCCCCCCCTGCCGGTTGATGTAAGCCACCGTGGTGACATTGTCTGAGAGGACGCGAATTGCGTTCTTCCTCACTAGAGGCTCGAGCGTCTTGAGCGCCAGAGTAACTGCTCGTAACTCCAGCCTGTTGATGGACCATTGCGACTCCACCGGAGACCAAAGGCCCTGAGCAAACTGTCCCTGGCAATGGGCTCCCCAGCCCGACAGGCTGGCGTCCGTTGTAAGCAGGATCCACTGTGGAGTTTCGAGAGGTGTCCCGCATTCTAGGTTCTTCGGACACCTCCACCACCGGAGAGCTTCCCTGGTTCGAGGTGCGCAGGGTAGAGGAGTGGACAAGGGATGATTCTGAGGCGACCAACGACGTAACAAGGAGCGTTGTAGGGGCCTCATGTGGGCTCTGGCCCAGGGAACTACCTCTATTGTCGCCGCCATGGTACCCAATAATTGAAGGTAAAGCCACGCTGAGGGGTTCCGTCTTTCCAGGAACTGTGTCACGAGAGACCTTAGATCCTTTGCCCGTTTTCGGGGTAGGAACACCCTTCCTCCTCTGGTGTCGAATCTTGCCCCGAGGTATTCGAGTTCCTGAGCAGGTATCAACTTGCTTTTGACCGATTGATTATCCACCCTAACTCCTCCATGACCTCTACTACTCTGGCTGTAGCCGAGCGACTTTCCTCCTCTGATTTCGCCCTGATCAGCCAATCGTCCAGGTATGGGTGCACCAGGATTCCTTCCCTTCGTAGGAAGGCAGCCACCACCACCATTACTTTGGTAAAGGTCCTGGGAGCCGTGGCTAAACCGAAGGGCAGCGCCTGAAATTGGAAATGACCTCTTGGTACCGCGAACCTCAGGAACTGTTGATGAGATCTTCGGACCGGAATGTGCAAGTACGCTTCCGTCAGGTCGAGAGCTGTGAGAAACTCCCCGGCCCTTACGGCCGAAATGACTGACTTCAGGGTTTCCATTCGGAAATGGGGTACCTTGAGACAGCGATTGACCTGTTTTAGGTCTAGGATAGGACGAAAGGAGCCTTCCTTTTTTGGGACTACAAAATAAATGGAGTACCGACCGGAGCCGTATTGGTCTGGTGGGACCGGGGTCACCGCCCCGAGCGCTACCAGTCTTGACAGGGTGGCTTCTATAGCTTTCCTCTTTGTCGGAGAGCCGCAGGGGGATTGAATAAAGGCTGGAAGAATCTGTTTTCCAAATTCGAGGGCATAACCTTCTCTGATCACTTCCAGGACCCACTGATCGGAAGTGACCCGGGTCCAGGCGGGAAGAAATAGCCTTAGACGTCCCCCCAAGGGTAATTCGCCCGTCCGGACCCCTTCTATCTCATTGCGATTTTCTAGGTCCCGAGAAAGAGGTAGAGGCTCCAAAACCTCTCCCTGCTCCTCGAAACCCCTTAAAGCCTGACCCCCTGGTCGGAAAGCGACCCTTAGGAAAGGAGCTTGTTCTGGAAGGCCGAAACCTCCGAGAGTCTCTTGGCAGACTGCGGGAGGGCGCTGGGAGGCGAGGCTGCTTCGGTCTGTCCTCCGGAAGTCTGCCCCCCTTGGATTCGCCCAGGTCCTTCACTAGCTTTTCTAGGTCCTCACCGAATAGCAACTTCCCCTTAAAAGGAAGACGACCCAGGCGAGCCTTTGAAGAAGAGTCGGCTGCCCAATTGCGTAGCCATAAACAGCGCCTAGCTGCGATCACAGATGCCATGTTCTTAGCTAGGCTCCTGATAAGATCGTATTGACTATCTGCCAGGTAGGCTGCTCCTGATTCCAACCTAGCTGCCATTGGTTGCCCGTCTCCTGCGGAACCTTCCGACAGCTGAAGTTGTTGGGACCACCTTAGGCAAGCCCGAGCTACCCAGGCTCCAGAAACCGAAGCCTGTAAGGCGAGGGCACTAACATCAAAGGCCTGCTTTAGTAATGTGTCCATTTTTCTGTCCTGAGAATCCCTGAGGGCCGCGCTACCTTCCACTGGGATAGTCGTCTTCTTAGTAACTGCAGATACGGCCGCATCCACCTTGGGCGACTTCAGCAATTCTCTGTCCGCATCTGGTACTGGATAGAGGCGTGTCATAGATCGCACTCCCCTCAGGGAAGATTCAGGCTGGTTCCACTCTTCCTGGATCATCTGGCGGACGACCCTGTGTAAAGGGAATACCCGTTGAGACCTTCTGACTGCTTGGATCAGGGGATCCTCCAGCGCTTCGTCATCTGCTTGTGTGTCTGAAGCTACCTTGAGGGCCTTTAGAGACTCACCGATTAGCCCCGGGAGCTCCTCCCGGCGAAAAACCCGCACTATGCGGGATTGTTCCTCCTCCGGAAGCTCTCCTTCCTCGAGCTCCTCCTCCTCATCCCCTATCTCCTTGTCGGAGAACTCCTCCTCCTGAACGTCGTGAGGAGGGGAAGAGAACGGTTCTTCACTCGCTAGTCGCGCGCGTTTAGAAGCTGGCCCCCCTGGGATGCCGGGATCCTGGGGGGCGGACTTCCCTGGATTAATCCCCAGGTCTTCCTTCCCTGAGCTCTGGCCTCCTGCCCCGAGCCCCTGCTTGCGCATGCAGTAGGCCTTGTGCAGCAGGAGGACAAATTCGGGAGAAAAAAGGTCAGAAGGACCCTCTTCTCCAAGGGCAGGGGAGAGAGAGGACAGAGATGGAGTGGGGAATTCTGATGTTGAGGGCGGAGGGATGCAGGGCTCTCTTTCGCCCTCCACATGCTCCACTGGGTTCTCATTAGCGTGAGAAGCAGCCAATTGAATGCCGTGCTCTACCGAGGCAGCTTCTGCAGCACAAGCCCTGCAGACCCCTGCCTCAGAGGCCGAGCCCTGCGGGTGCCACAAGAGGGGCATCGGAGCTTGGACATAGTTTTCCACCAGAACCAAGTGAAATAAAAGGAAATAACTCTAACTCACTCCCGTGAGACCCCAAACTTCCTCCCCCCACACTCTCCGATAAAATAAAATGAAACAGAAGCAAAGTAGATGAGCTGAAAATG
Organism: Ichthyophis bannanicus; assembly: GCA_033557465.1. Lineage (NCBI taxonomy): Eukaryota > Metazoa > Chordata > Amphibia > Gymnophiona > Ichthyophiidae > Ichthyophis > Ichthyophis bannanicus. The sequence goes on from CM066042.1 coordinate 235,686,944, forward strand.
AAGCTAAAAATAAGTTAAAAATTAAATTATAAATAAAATCATAAATAAGTAAGTTAAAATTGGCCCAATGCAAATATATCAAAACAGGAGGGGGAAAAAAACCCCTGTACTTGCGTTTTCCCGGCTCCTATGATTATCGCAGATCTCCGAGGTGAAGAGTTGTCTGCGGGATACTACACGTGGCTGGGCCTCAGCCACGTGGAGTGCAGGCCGGGACCCGGCGTCTCGGCTTACACCGCCGTCCCGCACTGCCGATACGGAGCGATCCCGCCGCCGACTGCAACCTCCAGCTGCTCCCGAGCTGTTTCGCTAAGCCGGGAGCGCGGAGGGAGGGCGCGTTGTAACCTCAAGCGCTCAGCCGCCTGAGGGCTTCGGCGCGAGGCGGAAGAGGCCGGAGCTGAAGACAGAGAGCCGCCGGGCTGTAGGGCTTCCACGATCCACCCCCTGCTGCCGGCAAGCCTCTTTGGAGAGGGAGTCCCTTCCCTAGCACCCCCGCCACCGGTAAGGAGGGGGCCTTGCAGGCAGAGAGCTTGAGCTCGAACTCCGGAGGGTAGAGGGAGGGAGGGGGGAGGGAGCAAGGAGCAAGAAAGGCTTAAAGGGGCACTAACTACAACTGCAGAAAAATTAAATTGAACAGCAAACCTTAAATAAAATTATAAATAAAATTATAAATAAATTATAAATAAATTATAAATCTCCAATAAGGGGACTACAAGGGAGACTCCAGTAAGCCCTTGGCTTACGGAACCCTCCAGCTGCTTGGAGGCTGAGAATACTGGGGATTAGGGGTGGTGCCAGAGGTATTTATACCTAACCAACCTCAAAAGGGTTTGACTCAGCCTCCAAGCTGCTGGAAGGGTTACGCAACCCAGAAGTAAAGGGACTGGACTGGAGTGACGATAAGGAACAGCTGTTTGTTTGGTGTTGCAATAATTCTGAAAGACCACATGAGGCACTGCTGAGTTAAAGCTGCTGTGACTGTGAAGAGCCCAGTAGAAGCTAACTTAATTTCAGTTGTACTTCCTATGTTCCTGGTTTCAGCTGTTTGGGTTGAAGTTGCACCTTTTGTGTTCTGTACCATTGAATTTTGATGCGCTGGAAAATATCCCTACAACAATAAATTTCTTGCAGCCTTACCATTCGTGTCACGACTACAATTTAATCCTGAAGGAGATACAAGTACCCTATGAGTCCTAGAATTCCCAGGGACCAGTACAAGCTTTATTCCTCAGGGACATTACAAGGCCACTCCTGCCTGTAAGCTCTCGGGCCTGGGCAGGAGCGTCGCAGTACCTAGCAGTTTCCCCCAAAAGACACAGTTCCACAATGCTTGTATTGGGGCAAGCACTGGATACTCTGGGTCCACTTTAATAATGGTTTATGGACCTTTCCTCCAGGAAATTGTCCAAATCTTTTTTAAACCCAGCTATACTAACAGCTTCTGCTACATCCTCCAGTAGCAAATTGCAGAATTTGATTACACGTTGAGTGAAAAAATATTTTCTCTTATTAGTCTTAAATAGTTTACCCTGTAACTTCATTGCATGCCCCCTAGTCTTTCTATATTTTGATGGCATAAACAATCAATCTATGCTTACCTGTTCTACTCCATTCATTAATTTATAGACCTCTATCATATCTCCCCTCAGTCCTTTCTTTTCAAGGTTGAAGATCCCTAACCTTTTTAGCCTCTCTTCATAGAGGTATCCTTCCATCCCCTTTACCATTTGGTGGCTCTTCTTTGTAGCTTTTCTAATAACGCTATATCCTTTTTAAGATACGATGACCAGAATTGCACACAATATTCAAGGTGCGGTCGCACCACAGAACGATACAGAGGCATTATAATATCCTTTGTTTTATTTTCCATACCTTTCTTTATGATTCCTAGCATTCTATTTGCTCTCTTGGCAGCCACTGCACACTGGGCGGAGGGTTTTAACATATTATCCACTATGATGCCTAAATTCTTTCCTGGGTGGTGGTTCCTAATGTAGAACCTTGCATCGTGTAACCATAGTTTGGATTTCTCTTTCTTCGGTGCATAACTTTGCACTTGTCCACATTAAATTTCATCTGCCACTTGGATGTCAAGTCTTCCAATTTATCAAGATCCTCTTGCAATTTTCCACAATCTTCTAGGGTTTTAACAACTTTGAATAGTTTTGTGTCATCTGCAAATTTGATAACCTCACTCGTTATTCCCACTTCCAGGTCATTTATGAATATGTTAAAAAACAACAGCAGACTGAGCACAGATCCCTGGGATACTCCACTATTCACCTTTCTCCATTGGGAAAATTGGTCATTTAGTCCTACCCTCTGATTTCTATCTTTTAACCTGTTACTGATCACTTCCATTTTCTCCCGCAGCTGTGCTAGCGTCACCGGCACATTTTGAAAAGCCACACAAGAAGTGTACATTTCAAAACGTGCAGACCTCTAGCACAGCCGCAGGGTACTTGTTCCCATAACGGTGCTAGAGTCTGACGCCGACGCGTTTTGAAAGGTACACTTCTTGTGTGGCTTACAAAAATGTGCTGGTGACTTTAACACAGCTGTGGGAGCAAACAGAAGCATTCCTGCAGCTGTATTACAGCTAACAGTGAGCCCTCTGTCTAGTGCCTGTGCAGAATTCTACACAGCAAATGCAAAATTCTGAGCAGGTGGAGAATTCTGCAGTTGCGCAGAATTGCCCCAGGCGTAAAATTTAGAGAAGGAAGAAAAGAAGACAGGAGTAGAGAGAAGAAATAGACACAACAAAGGTGGAAAAAAATTGGAACAATTCAGTCAGAAAACTAAAATGGTCAGACAACAAAGGTAGAAAAATCTAATTTTCAATTTAGTATTTGGATTATGTCAATTTTTTTTAAATTAGCATACTGTCTTTATATGCATTTCTATCTGTTTCCTTGGTGTTGCACTGCATGTAGTGCCTGGCTTCTTGGGGTTTCAGTTTAATTTTTGTCTACATAGACTCATCAAAAAAAGAAGTATCTATGTTCTAAATGTGTCAATGAGGTCAGGTATTTTGTTAGCAATGAGTTTCTGTATACGGCTCTCTAGTAATCTGGCTTGCTCAGTTTTCCTCGTAGATGTAGGATTTTCTAGGGCTCATAACAATATTTATGGTGCTTTTCTAGGTAGGCTCCTTGTTGTGGGAGTTTTGGATGTTAGTGCCTTTATAGAATGGTAGATTTACTCTATAGGTCCTGTGCTGTGGTTCTCACTTTTTCTTTTTGTTTCCTGTGTGAAATCAACAGTAGGGTATTGGTAGACAGGTACTGGAATATGGATAGTCCAAGGTTACAGTTTTATGTTCTTGATGCTGCTGAACTGGTCTTAAATTTCCAATATTTTGTCAGCTCAGATTCAAGGAAATCTTAGACTTTAAGGGAACATCTCAGTTTAAATTTCTCTTACAGCCTGATAGCTTCACTGTTGTTGATTTCTGGACTTTTCCAACTCTGGCACAGTCTAATCTGGCCTGAGAACCATAATATGAATTCATAGCTACAAGGATGTTTTTCTCATTTTATAGCTTCCCTGTTTATTATTAAAAAGGTCATAGCAATGACCAAGTAAGTCTAGTTGTCATTGTAATGCAGATATGCAAACACTTATGCAAATGGAGCCCTGCAATAAGCCTCCGCACATGGTCCCGCATCACTCTCAGACCGCCCCTAGATAAATAGTAGTAGTACTCAGAGTACCTTAACAATCTTGTTCTCTATTAACTCCAAAGAAAGTGAACCATTAATGCCTGCATAAGAATTAAAGTAAGCAAAGCAGTTTTCATGCATTAGCAAGAATAGAGAGTTCCATCCACTGCCCCTAAAAGGGACTGAACAGACTTCTGCCACTTTTAGACTGTGACTTTGCCAGTTCAGGAAGAGATTCACCACTTGAGGAATCTTTCTGATTTTAAGTTGCAACCTCATACTAAAGGGATCTGTAAAGAGACATTTTCCATACCTGCTAATTTCCTTTCCTTGAATCCTGCTAGACCAATCCAGATGAGTGGGCTATGCTCCTCATTCAGCAGGTGGAGGCAGACCAGAGCAACTTTCAGTAGTCATCACTTGTATATATGCTCATGTAGCACCGAGAAGCTAGCATGACACTTTCCAAGCAGAAAGCAAGACTGAAAAACTCATGAAAGTGTGTTAATCAGCAATAACAACTTTTAACAACCTTTTGGCTCTTACCATACTTGACTTTGCATCAGGCACGGATACTGAAAATGCAGTTAAAAGGCAGCAGGGCTTCCAAACCTGTAGGAGTAGTCTTCTAGGGTGGGTCCTGTATTGGTCTAGCAGGATTAAAGAAAAGGAAATTAGCAGATATAGAAAATATCTCCTTCCCTATCATCCTGCTAGACCAGTGCAGGTGAGCAGGATGTACCACAGTAGTCAGGACCTAGGGTGGGATGATGCTCTGGACAGAACTGGCCTGCCAAAGGCACCATCCTCTCCAGCTTCCACATGCAACCTGGTGCTCAGAGATGACCAAGTAGCGACCTTACAGATGACCCGCTCAGACAGCAAAGCACAACCCGCCCAGGAGCCGGTTTATGCTCTAGTGGAATGACTGCCTCCAGGCTGCGTTTCCCACACAGAAGATAGGCTGATCTAATATTCTCCTTAATCCAGCAGGCAATTGAAGACTTGGCTGCTGCCTGTCCTTTCCTCAAACCACTGAACAGGACAAAGAGATAGTTTAACGAATGGAAGGAATTAATAAGCTCCAGATACTTCAACTAAGGTCCTCCTCATATCCAACAGACACAGTGAGGGCTCCATCTGAAGGCCCCCCTCTAAAGAGTAGGATAGAAATACAGTCCAATTAAGATGAAATGAACACAATGCTTTCAGGAGAAAGGATGGAACCATCCTTAGAGAGACAGATGCTATAGAGATGATCAGAAAAGAATCCCTTCAGGATAAGGCCTGTAGTTCCAACATCTAGCAGATGCAACAGCCATCAAGAATACTACCTTCAAGATCAAATCCTTGAGAGAAGCCATTCAAAGAGGCTCATGGGGGAACCTTTCAGCACCTTCAACACCACAGAAAGATTCCACTGCAATACAGATGGACACACAAGCGGACAGATCTGCTTCAACCTCTTGAGGAAGTGAAACACATCTGGGTACACCGCTAAGGACACTCCCTGAACACAACCCCAGTAGCATGCAAGGGTCAGCACCTGAATCTTGAGAAAGTTCACAGCTAAACTCTGGATCAACCTGGACTACAAGAGGGACAAATAGATGTAGAGGCCTTCCAGGCCTTGAGAAAGGTGTTGGCTACCACTCCAGAATGTCCTTTCTTCGGCAGCTAACTCCTTTCAAGGCCATAGGCAAGAAGGGAACAGGATCCTCCATGACCAGAGATCCTGCCACATTATTCCCCTCTCCTAAGGCAGCACTAGAGGAGACCTAGCCAACAGGCTCAAGAGATTTGCATACCATGGCTTGCTCAAGAGATTTGCATACCATGGCCTGGGCGGCCAGTTGGGCGCAACTGGTGAACAGGCTGCCCAGGTGAACTTGGCTTACCAGGGGATCACCAGGGGCTTGCGTAGAACTTAGCTCACCGGGGGCTACAGGGGGGGGGGGGGGGAAGAAAGATATTCAGGGCCACTTCTGAAAGCAGCCATTCAAGTCCACGTCCCACAGATCTTTCCTGCATTTGAAAAAGCTTTAATCTTGCCATTCCCCTGGGTGGCCACTAGATTGAACACTGGCAGGCCCCACCTCTGCATGATGAGTTTGAGCGAAGAGGAGCTTAGCTCCCATTTGCCAGGATCCAGGTGTTCCAATTCAAGAAGTTGGTCTGCATACTATTGATACCTACTATGTGGGCCACTGACAGAGCCACCAGATGAGCTTCTGCCCAATTTATTTATTTTATTTATTTATTTATTTTAGCTGTATTTATATCCCGCTTTCCACCGGGTCAAAGCGGTCAATTGGGAGATACATTTAACACGAGGGGATATGACACACATACGTCAATACTTACAGGGAACATGGGCAATGGAGGGTTAAGTGGCTTGCCCAAGACCACAAGGAGTGCCTATAGGACTAGAAATCCCAGTCCCTCCGGCCTGAGATTGCTGTCCCCAGGTGGGACTTGAACCCCCGGCCCTCCGGCCAGAAGTACCTTGTCCTAACCACTAGGCCGCTCCTCCCCCCCCCCAATGACAGAGTTCTGCCACTTGGGACAATTTCTCCTAATGGATTAGTTTTACGCATACCATGAGAGTCATGAACCTCACTCCTCAGCCAGGATATGTGGAGCATGATCTCAGTCTCTCAAATTTGTAATACCCACATCGTGTCAGACAGCTCCATTCTAGAGTTCATAGGTAACATGTCAAAGTGTGATTGGAGAGTCCTCTTAAAATCAGGCCTGTGGCTCCCAATACAAAGGGAAATATTTCTGTATCTTTCTGCCACATTCTTTTGGCCTCTCACTTCCATAGTCTCCCTCTCCACACAATTCACAGAATAATCGCTAAGATGGAACCAACACTTCTATTTTCCCGGTGTTGCACTGCATGCGTTCTCTTTTTTTCTCCTTTCTCATGTCAGGTTTCCTTGCATTCAGCTTTCATTGGAATAAGAATGTCTGTAGCCACCAAATGGCGCTTGATTGTTGACATATACTGTGCTATCATGGAATTGTTTGAGAATGCTCTGATCATTCTGTCCTGAAGGAGACACAGAAACCTTTCCAGAACCAGGAAGATCGCCCTAGATTCTAGTCTGTTGATCGACTGGAGGTTTCCTGAGAGGACCAGAGCCCATGAATAAACTGACTCAGACAACATGACCCCAAACCAGCAGGAGAGCATTCATGGTTATCACCACCTGATCTGGTGCTCCAGAGGCATCCCATCCATCAGAGGGTGAGTTTGTAGCCAGTAGGCCAATTCACTCTTGATCTTCTGAGGAGGAGGTAGGCGCTATTCAAACAATTGGGAGCAGGGAGATCAGCAAGTCAGATGGTGTCCCTGCAGGGGGCTCATGTGTTCCCTGGCTCAAGGCATCTATTCCAGGAAATCATTGACCCCAGGATTGAAATCATTGACCCCAGGATCTGTAAGTAGTCCCAGCTCAGGGAGCTGCTTCAGCTTTTCCAACCTTTCTGGGGTATGAAACACCTTGCCCAAGAGGGTTTTGAAGCAGGTACCCAAATTCTCCAAGTCCTGGGAGGAAACTAGGCTGCTCTTAAGGTTGGTGATCACCCATCTTAGTTTCTCCAACCACTAGATCACATGATCATATCTGCCCTGGACTTCTCCACGGTGTTGGACTGAATTAGCCAGTCATCCAGGTATAGGTATACCTGGATTCCTTGCTTGCGCAGAAAGGCCACTACCACTACCACCATCACCATGACCTTCAACAAAGTGGGAAGTGTCATGATGAGGCCAAAAGACAGAACAGGAAACTGAAAATGGTTGCCTAGAATGCACAAATTGCTCCCAGATCAGAATATGGAAGTGAGGCATTCAGTTTGGCAATAGCCACCTTCAGGTCCAGAATAGATCAAAAGGACCTGCCCTCTTTTGGGCACCACAAAGTAAATGGAATGCTGCCCCTGGCCTTGGTTCTGCGGAAGGCATAGGTACGATATTCTGCAACTGCAGGGGGCACTGAAAAGTTTCCTCAACCGCCACTCTTGGTTATTTATTTTTATTATTATTTATTTCTTTATTTAACAGTTCTTCTATACCGCTCTATTTTAGATCAGAGCGGTTTACATTTAACATCAACTATACAACACAAGGAACTTTGAGTTGTATTTACAATAAACAGGGAGATCAACTTGGAAGTAACTGGGGGAAACTATGTACATTCTTAAGAAGATTCCACAAAGACATCATTAAGAGGCTCTACAAACTCCAACACATACTCCTTTTTGAGGACCTTGAGGACCCACTGAGCTAATGTGATGCACGTCAACTCAGAGTAGAACAGCTAGAGACACTCCTGACCATTTATCCCTCAGAAAGGACCTGATGGATCTTGTGCAAGAGCATCCTAGCTCCAGAGGTGCCTGCTGAGTTCCAAGATAGCACAGCTACTTACCTGTAACAGGTGATCTCTGGGAACAGCAGGAATAAGTCTTCACATATGGGTACATCGGTACCGACGGAGCCTGCGCGGGAACGCTCCCCAGCTTCCCAAAAAGGAAAGCTTTTGGGAGCATCCCACAGCGCCTGCGCGCTGCCTTCCCGCCTTTCCTAACCAACTCTCCTCAGTTCGAGTTTAAAGCTGAGACAATAGAGAGAGAGAGGAAAGGAAAGATAGAAAAGCGATACAACTCCTAGGGGAGGTGGGTGGGTTGTGAAGACTTATTCCTGCTGTTCCCAGAGATCACCTGTTACAGGTAAGTAACTGTGCTATCTCCAGGAACAAGCAGGAATGAGCCTTCACATATGGGGACTCCCTAGCTGAGATGCCTGGGAGATCCCCAAGGATATGAGACCCTGAAAGGGGTCTGCGTCCTCCTATGGATCTCAGGCATCCATCCAGGGAAGGAGGGCAGGAGTTGTTTAAGAATGGAACAGGTGTCTGAGGACAGCCTGACCAAACAAGGCATCCCGGCGGGAATCCTTGTCCAAGCAGTAATGGGCTGTGAAGGTATGAACAGAGGCCCAGGTGGCTGCTCGACAGATCTGGTCGATGGACACAGAATTTAGATGAGCCATAGAGGTGGCCATGGCCCTCACATTATGAGCTGTGACATGGCTCTCCAGAGAAAGGTTCTTACTCTGGTAGGCGAAAGAAATACACTGAGCAATCCAATTGGACAGTGTTCTCTTAGAGACTGGAAGTCCCAAGTGAGAAGGATCAAAAGCAACAAAAAGCTGGGAAGACTTTCTATGTTGCTGTGTCCTATGTAAGTAAAAAGCAAGAGCTCTTTTACAATCCAGAGTATGAAGATTCCTCTCTGCACTGGATGCATGAGGAGCTGGAAAAAAGACAGGTAGATATACCTCCTGATTAAGATGAAAAGGTGAGACCACTTTAGGCATAAAGTGTGGATTTGTCCTAAGGATTACCTTGTCATGATGGAACCTTGTATAAGGCGGATTAGCCCCTAAGGCCTGCAGTTCACTGATGCGGCGAGCAGAACTGACTGCAATGAGGAAAATAACCTTCCAGGAAAGAAATTTCAAGGAGGTAGTGGCTAAGGGTTCAAAAGGTGGCTTCATAAGCTGACCAAGAACCAAATTTAAGTCCCATGCCACCGGAGGAGGCCTAATGGGAGGTTTAGTTAAAGTTAGGCCTCTCATGAATCTTGAAATAAGAGGATGAGAGGAGATAGGTTGTCCATTGATGGGCTTAAGGGATGCTGCAATAGCACTCAAATGGACTCTTACTGAATTTGTTTTAAGTCCTGCATTGGAGAGATGCAGGAGATAGTCTAACAAAGAAGCTAAAGGTAGTGCTAGAGGGTCAAAACCCTTTTCAGCACACCAAATGGAAAGTCTTTTCCACTTAAAAGCATAGGAACGCCTGGTGGAAGGTTTCCTGGAAGCATGGAGGATATCCTTCACCTGCTGAGAAAGATTCAAGTCTTGAAGGTCTAGGCCTTCAGTAACCAAGCTAGGAGGTGAAGGGACTTGGGGTTTGGGTGCCACAAGGTCCCTTCCTCCTGAGACAGAAGGTCTGGAGCAGCTCCCAAGTCCAGGGAGGGGGCTTGGGAGAGATGCAGAAGTAGAGGGTACCACACTTGGCGTGGCCAGTGTGGAGCTATGAGGATCATAGATCCTTGATCCCTCTGGAGTTTGAACAGAGTCTTGGGAATCAAGGGAATGGGTGGAAAGGCATACAGGAAGCCCTGACCCCAATGGAGGAAGGCATCCTTGGCCTGAACCCCCTGACACGGAATTCTGGAACAGAACCGGGGAAGTTTGGCATTCCACGGACTTGCAAAGAGGTCTATGTCCGGGGTTCCCCATTCTTGAAAGATTCTGAGTACCTGATCCATGTGCAGGGACCATTCGTGTGGAAGCAGAACTCGACTGAGTCTGTCTGCCCAAGAGTTTTGGATTCCTGGGAGATATACTACCAGGAGATGGATTTGATGCTCTCTGGCGAAGGCCCATAATCTTAGAGCTTCGTTGAAAAGCGACAGAGAGCCAGTTCCTCCTTGCTTGTTTATGTAAAACATGGCTACCTGATTGTCCCTATGAATAAGGACTGTCTTGTAGCTGAGGAGGGTATGAAAGACCTTGAGAGCTAGAAACACTGCTCGAAGTTCCACGTGGTTGATATGAAGAGAGGTCTCCTGTGGGGACCAAGTTCCTTGGGTGGAGAGGTCTTGTAGATGAGCTCCCCAACCTGTTTGGGAGGCATCTGTTGTGAGGGTTGCTTGGGGAAACAACTGTTGGAAGGGGGACCCCAGCAACAGATTTTGAGTGGACATCCACCAATGGAGAGACCAAAAGAGACGTTTGGAGGTTGCTATTTGGTCTGAGAGAGCTCCTGAAGCTTGAGTCCACTGGGTGGACAAAGTCCATTGAGCTGCTCTCATGTGTAGGCGAGCATAGGGTACCACATGTACTGTGGAAGCCATGTGGCCTAGCAGTTGTAGCATCTCCCTGGCAGTTAAGTGGCTCTTTGACTGAATCTGGGAGGCTAGCTGCACTAGACGTTGGCAACGGGCCTGAGGAAGGTAGGCCCTTGCAGTGGTGGTATCCAACCAGGCCCCTATGAATTCCAGGGACTGAGTAGGGATGAGCTAGGACTTTGGGAGGTTTACTACCAGTCCCAGATACTGCAGAATGCGCCTTGTGCGGTCCAGGGAAATCTGGGCCTCTGACTGAGATGGAGCTCGGATGAGCCAGTCGTCCAGGTATGGGAAAACAAATATTCCCAGAGTGCGTAGAAATGCAGCAACTATTGCCATGCATTTGGTGAACACTCTCGGAGCAGAGGCCAGACCAAAAGGAAGGACTCTGTATTGGTAATGTTTTCCCTGGAAAAGAAAACGTAGGAATTTTCTGTGAGAGGGATGGATGAGAACATGTGTGTACGCATCCTTGAGATCTAGAGAACAAAGCCAATCCTGACTTTGAAGGTATGGAAGGAGAGTGCCCAGAGAAAGCATCTTGAACTTCTCCTTGCATAGAAATTTGTTCAATTCTCTGAGATCTAGAATGGGTCTGTATCCCCCTGTCTTCTTTGAAATGAGAAAATAGGGGGAGTAGAACCCTGACCCTTTGTTGAAGAAGAGGAACTTCTTCTATTGCCCCTTGGGCAAGAAGGGTAGTTATCTCCTGACCTAAAAGGTCGAGAAGAGATGTGGGAGAATTGAAGTGTCTCACCATGGTGTGAGGAGGAAAGTCTGAGAAATGACGTTTGTAGCTCTCTCTTATGATGGAGAGGGTCCACTGCTCTGATGTGATTTGCTCCCATCTGGGAGCAAAATGAGCTAACCTTCCTGGAATGGTGAGAGGTTCTGGCTGTGTTAAAGCCAGAAAGGCTAAGTTCTCTAGCATCAAGTCAAAAACCCTGAGGGGGATGGGACTGCTGGGTTACAGCAGCCCCTGTAGACTTAGGCCTGGCCTGCTTAGGTTGCTGACACTTAGCGGTAAAGCAACCTGTAGAAGATTGTTGGCCAGAAGTGGAAGGAAACCTGCCCTTTTTGAAAAAAGACTTTTTTAAAAGTCTTTTTCTTGGCAGGAATGGAGGTAGACCTTGAAAGTCTATCCAGAGCAGAATTCTCTGCATCCATTTGAGTGGCTTTAATTTGCCACTCTTTGCCAAACAGATTTTCACCTGTACAGGGCAGATTTCCTAAGCCATCTTGAACCCAGGGTTCTAAATCAGAAGCCTGGAGCCAAGCAATTCTGCGAGCAGCTATGGCAATGCCTGAGGCTCTACTGGCACCTTCAAAGGAGTCAAAGGCTGCCCTGTTTGAAAACTTGGAGATGTCCTGAGTATGCTTAAGCCACATGCGGAATTCTTCCCTTTTATCTTCTAGAATAAAAGGGAGGAAAGTGTGCAGCTTTTCTGCCACTTCTTTCAGAAACATACCCATATAAAGGCTATATGAGTTGATTCTGGCAATAAGCATACTGGCCTGGAAGATTTTCCTACCAAAAGCATCCAAGGTCCTGCATTCTCTTCCTGGAGGAGCAGGAGAGTGTCTCTTTGTACTCTTTATCCTCTTCATAGCTGACTGCACCACAATGGAATGGTGAGAAAGCTGAGTTTTCTGGAACCCAGGACAAGGATGGACACGATACATAGTGTCCAACCTGCGAGAATGAGGAGAGAGAGTGAGAGGAGTCTCCCATAAATCAATCATGTGTTCATGAAGAATCTCATGAATTGGTAAGGTGACTGCCTCTTTAGGAGCCCTAGAGTATCCTAAAATATCTAATTTTTTTGCTCTAGGCTCTGATTCAGAGGTTACTGAAATAGAGAGTCCTTTAGCTACTTCTCTTATGAAGTCTTGAAAGGACAAGGGCTATGGATACTTCAGGAGACTCATCTGATGTATCAGAATCATCAGAGGAATCGAAGTATCGCCTGTCAGGGTGCTCTTCTAATGCGATACGCGTATCGAGCGGTATCGACATCGGGCGTCCCTGGTACCGGATCGGTACCGAGAAGTAGCCCTGGACAAGGAACCGCAGCAGTCGGTAGCCTGGGCGATGTCGATGCAGTCGGTACCGGCATCGGCGCTGGTGCCGGTACCAGAGCCGATACCGACAACGGAGCTCGTTGCGGTACCGCCGGTGTCGCAGCTTGAATGAAGGCTGAAATAGCCTGCTGCATGGACAGAACATTCTGATCCATCGACGCCATGAATGCCTGGAGATCGGTACCGGTAGATTGTGCCGGTACCCCAGAGCATTCTAACAGGTGACCGGTCGAGGCCGTGCCATCGATGTCAACCTGTAACCCCATAGGAGGAGCTTTGGAAGCCGGAGCTTCCCACCGGGGTTGTTTGGCTGGTGCAGGATCCTCGAGGGCAAGCCCGGAGGCATCTCGATGCTTAGAGGGAGATCTACCCTTCGAGGACCTGCTAGGTTTATGTTTGGTTACCTGAGATCCTTCAGGAGAAGAAGACCTGGAAGATGTCGATGCTACTGCCGGTGCCTCAGCGGGAAACAGCACATGGAGCTTAGCTGCTCGGTTCTGTAACCCCCGTTTAGACATTAGGGAGCAGGACGGACAATCCGGAATGGAGTGTTCAGGACCCAAACATTTAAGACACCATTCATGGGTATCTGTAACAGAAATAGTACCGCTACACTTGTGGGCCCTGAGGCCTTAAGAAGAAAAATACACCAAGTGAGGAAAAAAGAAAAGACCGGCGGTACCGGTCCAGAGTCGGAGAAGGCAGACACGCGACCAAAGAAATAAAATAAAATAAAGAACTTCTTCAGCGGTGACAGGGCTCGACCTGCTGGTTCCGCGGCAAAGAAGAACTGAGGAGAGTTGGTTAGGAAAGGCGGGAAGGCAGCGCGCAGGCGCTGTGGGATGCTCCCAAAAGCTTTCCTTTTTGGGAAGCTGTGGAGCGTTCCCACGCAGGCTCCGTCGGTACCGACGTACCCATATGTGAAGACTCATTCCTGCTTGTTCCTGGAGATAGCTGGAATCCCACAAAGGAGTGACCCTTCTTGGATTTATACCCTTCTTGGAGGAAGAGGCTATGCCCAGACTCCAATCTTGCTACCCCCGGGCTGTCCAGCAATTGCTGGATCCAGCATGAGAGCACTCAGACTACCACAGCCACATAAAGCACTGTCCGAGTACCCAAAGCTAAAGTCATTAAAGGCATTCTTGAAGAAGGATTCCATCCTCCTATCATGAGACTCCTTCAGTGAGTGCCACCTTCCACCAGAATGGTCATGTGCTTCATCAGGCCATGACCAGGGGGTCCACCTTAGACACCCCAAAAAACTGTTCCATCTCCTCTTGGGGTAAACAACTGAGCCAGGAATGTAGTACCCACCCCTCAACCCCAGCTCTGGTGTTTCTCACTGGGAGAACACAAGCTTTTACAAAAGCTTGGGGAAAGAATCACTCTAGGATAGGATCAACTTGTGAAACCTCTGTCAAAGAGGGGTCTATAATGCACAGAGCAGTCATGGCATCCTGACTAAAGGTGAAAAGGTCCCCTCTGAGAAAGATGGAACACTGATGGATCCTCTCTCTCCTCCAGGGGAAGTTCCCCTTCCTCCGGTGACTTACCTATTGTAGAAAGAGGGTCCTTCTCTTCTCCCCATAGAGAGAAAGGACTGGGTTCTTAGAGAAATGGAAAGGTAAAAATGAAGGGGTGGGGCACTTAACCTCTTACCATTAGTTGAGAACAACCTGTGAGCTGTTTCAGGAGCTGCTGCTCAAAGCCAGCTGAGAACAGACACAGGGGCTTGCTGGCTTCAGCCTTTGACCACTCATCATTCTCTTCCTCAGTCAGGATTAGCTGGCTATCCAAGATGACCACCATTCATACTGGCAGAGAAAATTGTGAGAGGTATGATAGAGCACAAAATTGGCTTTGGGCCCCAGGTTCCCACATGGGGGGAGGGGATCCTGATATTTCCAACGTGTCCAGAGGCTTCTCTATCACACTCAGGGCAAAAAGATCCAGCTGCTGAGCTCACGTGATGTTAGTCACAAGCAGCACACTTCCATACACTTGCCACTGCCCACGCATGTGTACACACTCATGGTTTGCCACTACTGCCCCTTCTAACGCAAATGCAAGATCAATATGCAACAAAACAAACACCATTACTGACTACATCTATGAAAACAACTTTGACATCCTATGCATTACTGAATCATGGCTCAAAAGTACAGACCAAGTAATACTGAATCAAATAAAACCACCAGCATTCACAACTTACAACTGCCCCAGAACCCACAAACGAGGAGGCGGAGTATTAATCCTGGCCCGATAAGAATTAAGGCTCAAGACATCCTTCAAAAGCTCCAAACACTGAATTCATCAACACCGAAAACAAACATCTATCCATCTGCTTAATATACCGAATCCCCCAATGCCCTAACAGAGGACACATCCAACATTCTGGACATGATATATGCAGCTAACTTGCCACACAAGACTCATTGTGCTAGGAGACCTAAATCTCACATCTGCCTCAACAACAACTGAATTTGCATTTCAAAAAGCAATGGAATCCATTCAACTCAAGCAAATCTTATCGGATCCATCCCATCGCTCTGGCTCTACACCAGACCGCATATTCGCTCCAACACCCTAGATAAAAGTCTCATACCACCACCTAAAACTACACCAATACCATGGTCAGATCACCATGCCATATCATTTGAACTCCACCTCAATACCAAACAGGCAGCTCAGAAAACGGAACAGCCAAGACACTTCAAAGCTTTTAACAAAGAGCAATTCCTCAAAAATACCGTGCAATCCCTATCTCAAGATTTCACCGACCTGGACGAAGCCATCAACTCATGGAATACCACCATATTTGCTGCATCTCACCTAACACCTTGTATGAATTTGCACCACAACAAAAACAGAACCAGATCTACAACATGGTACAATAAGACAATCCAAAAGAAAACTATGGAAACTGGAACGTCGCTGGAGACAAAACAAATCAGAAACTACACTGAAACAATACCAGGAGATGCAAAAAGATTACAATAACCTAATAAACAAACAAACAATACCACACAAACCTTGTACTAAAAGCCTGTAAATCTAAAGAACTCTTCAACATCGTTCGTACTCTAACAAATGATCCAACAATGAAAGATGAAAGCAAAATGCATCCACAAACCTTTGCTGATTACCTAACAGCCAAGAACAGCACCAACGCACACCATAAGAACATCCTCATGGACACACACTAGCAACAGAAGGCTCTACAATTACCAATCAATGGAAAAACTTCAGCATTCCAAGAACAAAACAAATAGAACAAACCATCACTGTTCTAAACACCACCACCTCTCCATCGGACCCCTGCCCGGTAACTTGGATCAAATCCACCAAAGAACTCAACAAATTCATCCAAAAGATAGTGAGCACCTCTCTCACCCAGGGCTACATGCCAAAAGCACTAAAACAATCTACAATCCACCCCATTCCTAAATCTACTTCATCCAAACAGTAACGACCTTTCAACCTACCGCCCAATATCCAGCCTCCCATTCCTGGCTAAAATAACTGAAAAAATTGTAGAGAGACAGCTCCAAGATCACATTGACGAATCTGCCCCACTAGATCCCCACCAGCACGGATTCCACCCAAAACATGGCATTGAGACACTACTCATATATCTATTCAATAACATAATCAAAGGAATAGACAAGATAAAGCAGGGCTTCCTATTAATATTTATCGATATATCATCAGCATTCAACAGTTTCCCATCACATCCTATTGAACCGCCTAATGGAGATTGGACTACAAGATACCACAATTAAATGGTTCCAATCATACCATGAAGATAGACAGCAGAGAGTAATTTCTGGGAACCTCACCTCAGAACCCTTCAAGACTACTCAAGGAGTTCCAAGGCTCAGCATTATCATCTCTCCTCTTCAACATCTATATTCAGCTCATATGCAAAATATTTATCAAGCACAAGATACAATACGCCATATATGCTGACGACATCATGGCATATACCCCTATTCAACTGGACTCCCCAGACTATACCACTATATCAACCTGCATTCAAGAAATAACAACCTGGCTAACTAACAACTTAAACATCAACAAAAACTGAAGCAAATATCATCACAAGAGACTCCACATTCATTACTCCTACTACTATCAACATATTCAATACACCGATTACAATAAAAGACGAAGTCAGATACCTTGGAATGATTCTAGACAAGCAACTCACCCTACAACCGCATATCAACAAGATATCTAAAACAGCCTTCTTCAAACTCGCAACACTCCGGAGACTAAAACCATTCCTCAATAAAGAACATTTCTGTACAGTATGCCAGGCCATCATTACACCTCTGCTGGACTACTGTAAAGCACAGTTACTTACCTGTAACAGGTGATCACTGGGAACAGCAGGAATAAGTCTTCACATATGGGTACGTCGGTACCGACGGAGCCTGCGCAGGAATGCTCCCCAGCGTCCAATCAGAAAGCTTTTGGGAGCATCCCACAGCGCCTGCGTGCTGCCTTTCCGCCTTTCCAACTGTCTCTCCTCAGTTGAGTTTTATAGCTGAGACAAAGAGTGAGAGAGAGGGAAAGGAAGAGAGACAGAGAGAGATAGAGAGAGAGAGACAACTCCTAGGGGAGGTGGGTGGGTTGTGAAGACTTATTCCTGCTGTTCCCAGAGATCACCTGTTACAGGTAAGTAACTGTGCTATCTCCAGGAACTAGCAGGAATGAGTCTTCACATACGGGGACTCCCTAGCTTTTGATGCCAGGGAGAGAGCCCATAAGTTGTGTGTCCCTGGGACAGCGCTGCACTTCCCCACCTGGATCTCTGGCATCCCATGAGGGATGGTGGGAAAGAGTTGATTAAGTATGGAACAGTTGCTTGAGAACAGCCTGACCAAACTTGGGTGTTGTTGAAAAATACTATCTTGGAAGCCCAGACCAGCTGTATTCCACGCTTTAAGAAAAGTGGAAGGAAGTCCAAAAAATTGCCAGCATGGTTTAAAGCTGAGGTCAGAGAGGCTGTTGTTGCCAAAAAAGCATCTTTCAAGAAATGGAAAAAAGAGCCAAATGATGAAACCTGGAAACAGCACAAGCACTGGCAAGTCAAATGCAAGGCATTGATAAGGCAGGCAAAGAGAGAATTTGAGAAGAAGCTTGCTGCGGAGCAAAAACGCGAAATAAAGACCTTTTCAAGTACATTCGTAGCAAAAAACCCGTGAGAGAGTCAGTTGGTCCATTAGATGATAAAGGGGTTAAAGGAGCACTAAGAGGCGACAAGGCGATAGCGGAGAGACTGAATGAATTCTTTGCTTCGGTCTTTACTGAGGAAGATGTAGGGATGTTACCCACGACTGAAGTGGTATTTAAAGGTGTGGAAGAATTGAAGGAAATATCGATACATCGGAAGATGTCCTACAACTATTAGATAAACTGAAGAGTAGCAAATCACCTGGGCCGGATGGTATACATCCAAGGGTGTTGAAAGAACTGAAATTTGAGATTGCAGACCTGCTATCAGTAATCTGTGAACTATCATTAAAATCATCTCTAATACCTGAGGATTGGAGGATCGCCAATGTAACACCAATTTTTAAAAAGGGTTCGAGGGGTGATCCGGGAAACTACAGACCAGTGAGCGTGACATCAGTACCGGGAAAAATGGTAGAAACCATCATAAAGAATAAAATTACTCAGCATATAGATAGTCATGACCTAATGGGAGACAGCCAACATGGCTTTAGACAAGGAAGATCTTGTCTTACTAATCTGTTATGTTTTTTTGAAGGAGTGAATAAACAGGTGGACAAAGGTGAGTCGGTTGATATTGTGTATCTGGACTTTCAGAAAGCCTTTGACAAGGTCCCTCATGAGAGACTTTTGGCAAAACTAAAGAGTCATGGGATAGGAGGCAGTGTACTACTGTGGATCAGGAACTGGTTAAAGATAGAAAGCAGAGGGTAGGGCTAAATGGCCAATTTTCCCAATGGAGAAAGGTGAATAGTGGTGTACCCCAGGGATCTGTGCTGGGTCCGCTGCTTTTTGACATATTCATAAATGACCTGGAAAGTGGAATAACGAGTGAGGTTATCAAATTTGCTGATGACACAAAACTATTTAAAGTTGTTAAAACCCAGGAGGATTGTGGAAAATTGCAAGAGGATCTTGATAAATTGGAAGACTGGGCATCAAAATGGCAGATGAAATTTAATGTGGAGAAGTGCAAGGTTATGCACCTAGGGAAGAACAACCCAAACTATGGTTACACGAAGCAAGGTTCCACATTAGGAACCACCACCCAAGAAAAAGATTTAGGCGTCCTTGTGGATACCATGTTAAAACCCTCGGCCCAGTGTGCAGCGGCGGCCAAGAGAGCAAATAGAATGCTAGGTATGATAAGGAAAGGAATGGAAAATAAAACAAAAGATATTATAATGCCTCTATATCGTTCCATGGTGAGACCGCACCTTGAATATTGTGTGCAATTCTGGTCGCCATATCTTAAAAAGGATATAGCAATTTTAGAAAAGGTTCAGAGAAGAGCCACCAAAATGGTAAAGGGGATGGAAGGCTACTCCTATGAAGAAAGGCTAAAAAAGTTGGGGCTCTTTAACCTGGAAAAGAGACGGCTGAGGGGAGATATGATAGAAGTCTATAAATTAATGAACGGAGTGGAACGGGTAAACGTAGATCGATTGTTTACCTTATCAGAATATAGAAAGACTAGGGGACATGCAATGAGCTACAGGGTAAACTATTTAAGACTAATAAAAGAAAATATTTTTTCACTCAACGTGTAATCAAACTCTGGAATTTGTTACCGGAGGATGTAGTAAAGGCTGTTAGTGTAGCTGGGTTTAAAAAAGGTTTGGACAAGTTCCTGGAGGAAAGGTCCATAAACCATTATTAAGAAGGGACCCAGGATATCAATGCTTGAACCAATACAAGCATTGTGGAAACTGTGTCCCTTGGGGAAACTGCTAGGTACATATGACCTAGATTGGCCACTGTTGGAAACAGAATACTGGGCTTGATGGACCTTGGTCTGACCCAGTATGGCATATCTTATGTTCTTATGTTCTTATGTTAAGGCATCCCGGCGGGAGTCCTTGTCCAAGCAGTAATGGGCTGTGAAGGTATGAACCGAGGCCCAAGTGGCTGCTCGACAGATGTCGTCGATAGACACAGAGTTCAGATGAGCCATAGAGGCTGCCATGGCTCTCACATTGTGAGCTGTGACATGGCCCTCCAGAGAAATGTTTTTGCTCTGATAAGCGAAAGAAATACATTGGGCAATCCAGTTTGAAAGTGTTCTCTTGGAGACTGGTTGTCCCAAATGAGAAGGATCAAAAGCAACAAAGAGTTGAGAAGACTTTCTATGTTGCTGTGTCCTCTGTAAATAAAAAGCTATAGCTCTTTTACAGTCCAGGGTATGAAGATTCCTCTCTGCACTTGATGCATGAGGTCCTGGAAAAAAGACAGGTAGGTTGAGGTGAAAAGGCAAAACCACCTTAGGCATAAAGTGTGGATGAGTCCTAAGGACTACCTTGTCATGATGGAACCTTGTATAAGGTGGATCAGCCACTAGTGCCTGCAATTCTCTGATGCGACGTGCTGATGTGATTGCAATGAGAAAGATGACCTTCCAGGAAAGGAATTTCAATGAGGTAGTAGCTAAGGGTTCGAAAGGTGGCTTCATGAACTGACCAAGAACCAGGTTTATGTCCCATGCCACCGGTGGTGGCCTAATGGGAGGCTTAGTTAGAAGGCCTCTCATAAATCTTGCTATAAGAGGACGGGAGGAAATAGGTTGTCCATTTAAAGGCTTGAAAGAAGCTGCAATTGCACTCAAATGGACTCTTACTGAGTTAGTTTTAAGTCCTGCATTGGATAAATGGAGGAGATACTCCAGTAATGATTCTAGAGGTATCGCAAGGGGGCTAAGACCCTTCTACGAGCACCATATGGTAAACCTTTTCCACTTGAAAGCATAACAGCGTCTTGTGGAAGGTTTTCTAGAAGCATAAAGGATATCCTTTACTTGCTGAGAAACGTTAAGATCGTGAAGATCTAGGCCCTTCAGCAACCAAGCCCTGAGGTGCAGAGATTGGGGATTGGGATGCTATAACATTCTGTTCTCCTGGGACAGGAGATCTGGAGCAGACCCTAACTCCAGAGGGGGAGCTTGAGAAAGATGTAGAAGCAGAGGGTACCACATTTGCCGTGGCCAATGTGGAGCTATGAGAATCATATGGCCTCTGTCTCTCTGAAGCTTGAACAGGGTTTTGGGAATCAGGGGAATGGGTGGAAAGGCATAAAGGAAGTCTTGACCCCAGTGAAGGAGGAAAGCATCCCTGGCCTGAGAGCCTTGAGACGGAATTCTGGAACAGAACTGGGGAAGTTTGGCATTCAACGGACTTGCAAAGAGGTCTATGTCTGGGGTTCCCCAAATTTGAAAAATCTTGGCCACCTGGTCTGCATGTAGAGACCATTCGTGTGGAAGCAGAACTCGACTGAGTCTGTCTGCCCAAGAGTTTTGGATACCTGGAAGGTACACTGCCAGGAGATGAATATGATGCTCTCTGGCAAGGGCCCATAGTCGCAAAGCTTCATTGCAAAGCGACAGAGAGCCTGTTCCTCCCTGCTTGTTCAGGTAGAACATGGCTACTTGATTGTCCGTCTGAACGAGGACTGTCTTGTAGCTGAGCAGAGTGTGGAACACTCGCAGAGCAAGAAAGATTGCTCTGAGTTCTAAGAGATTGATGTGTAGATGAGTCTCCTGTGGAGTCCAAGTGCCTTGGGTGTAGAAGTCTTGCAGATGAGCTCCCCAACACACTGGTGAAGCATCTGTTGTGAGTTGCCTCGGGTAACGGTTGTTGAAATGGGGACCTCCATCAACAGATTTTGAGTGGACTGCCACCATTGGAGGGACAAAATAAGGCGATTTGTATTTGCTATTTTGTCTGACAGGCACCCTGATGCCTGTGTCCATTGAGTGGATAAAGTCCACTGGGCTGCTCTCACATGGAGGCGAGCATAAGGAACCACATGCACGGTAGATGCCATGTGGCCTAGTAGTTGTAACATTTCCCGAACAGTGAGATGAGGCTTTAACACTGCTTGAGAAGCTAACTGCACCATGAGAAGGCAACGGGCCTGGGGGAGATAGGCCCTTGCTTTCCTGGTATCCAGCAAAGCTCCTATGAACTCCAGAGACTGAGTGGGGGTTAAGCTGGATTTTGGGATGTTTATAACCAGACCCAAATACTGAAGGATACGCATTGTGCAAGATAAGAGAAATCCTGGCCTCTGACTCTGATGGGGCTCGAATGAGCCAGTCATCTAAGTAGGGGAAGATGAATATTCCTAAAGTGCGAAGAAATGCTGCTACCACAGCCATGCATTTCATAAACACCCTTGGTACTGAGGCCAGGCCAAAAGGAAGCACCCTGTATTGGTAGTGCTTTCCTTGAAAAAGGAACTGAAGGAACTTTGTGAGTTGGATGGATGAGAACATGAGTGTACGCATCCTTGAGATCTAGAGAACAAAGCCAATCCTGACTCTGAAGCTATGGCAGCAGAGATCCCAGAGAAATCATCTGGAATTTCTCCTTGAAAAGGAATTTGCTCAATTCTCTGAGGTCTAAAATAGGTCTGTGTCCCGCTGTTTTCTTTGGGATAAGGAAATAGGGGGAGTAAAACCCTGTACCCTGTTGATGAATGGTACTTCTTCTATTGCCCCTTGGGCATGAAGCATAGTGACCTCTTGATCTAACAGGTTGATGAGAGAGGTCTGAGAATTGAACTGTCTTACCATTGTGGGAGGGGGCATGCGCAGAAAGTGAAGCTTGTACCCCTCTTTTATAATGGAGAGTGTCCAATGTTCTGCTGTTATCTGCCCCCATCTGGGGGCAAAGTGACAACCTTCCTGGAATGGTGGAAGGCTCTGGTCCATTGAGAGCCAGGAAGGCTAGGTTCTCTAGATGAAAGTCAAAGGCCTTGTGGAGGCTGAGACTGCTGAGACGGTTGAGGCTTAGCAGTCTTTACTTTCCTTTCTTTAGGTGGCTGCTGACTCTTTCGGGCAGATTGACCTGCAGAACGTCCCTGCTGGGAATAAGAGGGATAAAACCTTTTCTTCTTGGAGAAGAATGGTTTCTTAAAGATTTCTTTCTTGCAGGATCAGTTGTGGTCTTGGATAATCTATCCAAAGTGGAGTTGTCAGCATCTAATTCATTGGCTTTTTCTTGCTAATTTTTGCCAAAGAGATTCTCACCTGTACAAAGGATATTGCCCAGTTTGTCCTGAACCCAGAGCTCCAAATCTGATGCCTGGAGCCAGGCAATTCTACGTGCACCTATGGCAATGGCAGAGGTTCTGCTTATGCACTCAAAACAGTCAAAAGCTGCACGGTTGACAAACTTAGAAACATCCTGGGCATGTTTGACCAGTGTGAGAAAATCCTGCCTTCTATACTCAGGAAGAAGAGGGCTCAAAACCTCTAAATCTCCTGCTACTTCCTTAAGAAACATTCCCATATATAAAATATAGGAAATGATCCTGGCAGAAAGCACGGTTACTTACCTGTAACAGGTGATCTCCGGAACAGCAGGAATTAGTCTTCACACGTGGGAGACGTCGCCGACGGAGCCCGCACGGGAATGCTCCCCAGCATCCAATCAGAAGGCCTTTGGGAGCATACCCCGCGCCTGCGCGGTGGCTTCCCGCCCTTCCTACTGCCTCTCCCCAGTTGAGTTTCATAGCTGAGCCAGAAGGAGAGGAGAGGAAGGAATAGATACAAAAAAGAGATACAACTCCTAGGGGAGGTGGGCGGGTTGTGAAGACTAATTCCTGCTGTTCCGGAGATCACCTGTTACAGGTAAGTAACCGTGCTATCTCCAGGAACAAGCAGGAATGAGTCTTCACACGTGGGGACTCCCTAGCTTAGGATGCCCGGGGAGGTCCCATAAGCGCAGCCCAGGACGGGATGGCATTCGCCCAGCCTAAATCCCTGGCATCCCCTGAGGGATGGAGGGCAGGAGTTGAATAGAGGAACAGCGAATCTACAGACTACAGAGGGAATCTTTAGAGTGCAGAACAGGTAACATTAAGATACAGCAAAAAAAAAAAACCAGGCTACGGGAAGAGTAGCCAGAGGGATGCACAAATAGTATCAGTAAGCATTTAATGAGCAAATGCCGTAGTACCATGTAGAGCTTACCGGCCACTAAGTTTTAATGAAGTAATGGTGTGGAACCCCGTAGGGCTTACCTACCGGGTTGCCGGAAGCAGACCTGTGGCGAAGGCACCGTAGACGCAGTAGCGAAGTCGTCAAGGAAACTTCGCCGCAGCGAGGAGGAAGCTCCAAATCCGGAAGGCTAGGAGATCCAGGCGTCAGCTGGGTCAGGAGAAAGACGGCAGGTCTTCCAGGAGGCTTAGTGCAAGCTGAGCACTCCCTTAGGAGTAGAGTCCAGAACTCAGAGGACTAACAGTAGAAGACTGGCCGAACCAGAGAGCCCATTCCGGAGAAGAGTAGGGGTGCACCCCGGAGCAGAAGGAGTACACAGGCTACCCTAGCGAGAGATAGGGAGACAAGGGTCCGAACCCCTAGGAGGAGGACCTAACTGAAAAGGAGCTGTAGACTCCACAGCGGTAGAGTACCACCAGTCCGCGGCCCGAACGAGGAATAGGCAGGCGGATTGGCCGGACCCCAGGGGGGGGGGGGGGGCGTGAGTACCGGCCATAGGGAAAAAGGCGGTATAGCACAGGTACTGCGGGCATCCCCCCAATATGCGCCTATCGCGCAGGAGATATCTAGTATATCTAAGCCGGTGGGCATGAGGGCGCCCACTCCGGTACTAATGCAGGTATGTCGAGGGGCCTACCTCCCTGCGCAACACCCTGGTAAGGCGGATCTGCCATCGATCCACAGAGCGTCCATCTGGAAGGTGGCAGCAAGATCCGTCAGTAGAGGGATCTATTCCAGAGGACAAGGGCAGATTGGCGAACCAACAGCGCGGTAGCGTGGGGGACAGGGGATAGCATCAGTCTGGTAGAACGCCACAGGGGCTGGAGGCCCTATATGTGTCCCCAGGACCTGCACGCAGAAACTCGCCCCCCCCCCCGCACAGACAGGGGACAGGAAGGTAATTCCGGTACGGAAGCAATCAGCAGGGGAATACCGGCTGAAAAGGGTTCGGAGACGTACGAAGGGTAATAAGTTGGCCGTTGGCCATAGCTATCACGGAATAGAGGTGGTCTCCCTACCAACGGAAGGAGAATACCCGAACCCCTAGATAAGCCTCCGAACCATTTGCAACTGAACGAGCCCCCGAGCAGAGCTCAATTTTTAAAGTCCGATAAGAGGGTTAAGTGCAGGCAGCCGCCTGCCTGAGCCTAAAAATGCTTAGAAGGAGAGTCCTGGCGCGGGCCCGGGGGCATCAACCCGGGGTGAGAGGCCCCTTGCCTGGGCGCGCCTGGAGGGTGGGCGGATGTCTGATATTTCCTCTTCCTAGAGAGGCGTTTACCGCCGCCGTGGGGTCGGGCCCTAGGCTGGCTGCTAACCCTAGGAAGGTTAGCGAAGCACTGTGCGACCCGACGCAAGGCTTCGCTGTTGAAGAGCTGATCTCCGTCGCAGGGAGAATTACCCAGGTAGTGCTGTGCCCGTCTACACAACTCGGACGCCTGCAGCCATGCTGTACGGCGTGCTCTAATGGCAACAGCAGAAGCTCTGCTGACCGACTGGAAGGAGTCCAGCGAAGCACGAGAAAGGAACCCGGAGATATTCCTGCAGTGATAAAGGAGCAGGGAATATTCAAAGGCCTTGGTCGCCGATACGAAGAGGGATAACCGAGACAACCTCTCGGTGACCTCCTGCAGCGACAGACTCATATAAAATATATATGAGATAATTCTGGCCGTCAGCATAGACGTCTGGAAAGCTTGACGTCCTAGAGTATCTAGCGTCTTTGAGGCGCGGCCTGGGGGCGAGAAGCATGCTTCTCCTTGCTTCCGGCCTTCCTCAGCGCCGATTCCACCATAATGGACCGATGTGGAAGCTGGTGCTGCCGAAAACCTGGGGACGGAGGCACCCAGTATAGAGCCTGCATCGCAGTCGACGGTGCCGGAACCCTCAAAGGCGACCGCCAAGCCCCCAGCAGGAGATCCTGCAGGAAGGGATGCAGAGGAAGCATCACGGCTGCCTGTTCCTCAGGGCCCGGGCCCGGGGTAGGGATGGCCAGCAAGTCCGCCATGTCAAGGAGGAAATCCTGAAAAGGTGGCTCTGCCGGAGGAGTTATGGCGGGGGAGGCTGCCGGGGCACACAGAGGCCGCTCGGCCCGATGCCCGCTAGGCATAGGAGGGGACCAACCGCCCCGGATCGGGGCAGTCCCCATGGTGTCGTCGGCTCCTGGGATTGATTCCAAACTAGGCATCGAAGGGGTCGATGGCACCGACAGCGCCGCAGGAATCGGCCTCGGCCCCGAACCCGGGGGTGGCGCTGCTCCCTGCGATCGAAGCGGTTCCGCGGCCGCCGGAGGGCAAGGGCCAGCGGTCTACGCTCTGCGTCGTGGGAGAGGACAGGGACCGATCCCGAGACATGTACTGTCCAAGCTTTCAAGGCTGGATACCGACTCCAGGCTGGGCATCGAACCGAGCGAGGAGATAGACTCCCTTCCAGAGGGCCCCGGCGGGGGCGACCGCGCCGGTGGTGGAAAACCCGGAGCGCGGATCGGAACCGCGCCGATCGGTGCCGCGAGCATCACGGGTCCCCGAGGGCGGAGCTCGGTGGAGAGGGGGTCATCCGACGCCGGCGCCGATGTCGATCGGCGGGCACTGCCCGAAGCCAGGCTCCCTCTCGCACCCGTTCGACCCAGAGAGAAACCCTCCCGGGGCATACGGCCCGTCCCCGAGGGGACCCCGGTCACCCGACGAGTCCCTGCGGGGGTGCAAAGCCCCTGCGCCGACGTCGGTGTACCGTTGCGGGGCGGCGCAGATCCAGATCGGATCGAAGCGGTCGAAGGCCCCGAGGCCCCTTCTCTAGGAAAAAACGGGGCCCTCAACGGCCGCGCCGATGCCGGGGAGCCGTCCGAGTGCTGGCCGACACACCCCGAGGTCCCCGGGGAAGGTCGATGGCGGCCCCTCGTGCTCGACGCCCCTGCCGTCGCCGGCGGAGCGGCGCCGCTCGAACTCGGTACCACCCTTTATTTATTTATTTACAATCTCTTATATACCGCACTATTCATCATCAGCGCGGTTCACATGGAACAAAATGCTCAGTACATTTAACACGTATGAGTTTACAGGTAACAGGGCATAAATAACTTGGATAACCGGGGTAACTATTTACAAAACATACTACATGGAATCATATGCACAGAGGTTTCATAGGAAAACACCAGCCCACTATAGGATTGAATATCAAACTTGGTGTGTTGTTGAAATACCATAAATTTATCTGGGACTGGTATCAGTGGGTGCTATTGAGCTCTAGGTGATGCCATTGGGTTCTATAAGGTACTTGTTGAAGAGGTGGCATTTGAGGGCTTTCCTAAACTGTGTTATGCTCTTAATAGCCCGGATATCAGGGGGTAGTGCATTCCAGCATTTTGGGGCACTGAGACTGAAGGCTCTGTTGGCTGTCGATTTAGTGCAAACAGTAAGTTCGTTCGGGATTTTTAGGGAGTTTATAGCCATGGATCTTCTTGCTCTATTTGGAGATGTGATATGGATGAGGGAGGATAAGGATGCAGATGTGAGATTATTAACAGCTTTAAAAGTAATTATCAGGGTCTTGAAAACTATTCTAGCTTGAATGGGTAGCCAATGTAACTGTATCAGCATAGGCGTCACGTGGTCGTTCCTGGAGGCTCCGTGGATGACTCTTGCTGCGCAGGGCTGGGAAAACGGCAACCCGGCGCAGGTCGAAGTGAGCGGCCCCGAGGGGAGGGAGGCCCGATGACCATCCCCGACGCGGGGCAGAACCACCGACGCCCGCGCGCTCGAAGCGGGTACTACCCCCGCGCATGACCTGAACGTAGGGCCGTCAGACCGTGTCGAGTCGATCGGCCCCCGAGGTAGGGAGGACAGCGGCCGGCGATCCCCGGTGGGGAGCGGGTCACTCGACGCCGACGGGTCGGTACCACCCAAGGCGGATACCGGCCCCCTAGGAAGGCCATACCGGCGCAAGTCGGTCGGCCCCGGAGTCTCCGAGGACCTCAGCCGCCAATCCCCGGTGAGGAGCGGAACGCTCGACGCCGAGGGGTCGGTACCGCCCGAAGCGGGCACCGCCCACGCGCATGGCAGGGATGGAGGAACGCCAGACTGGACCGAGTCGATCGGCCCCGGAGGCGCCGAGGACAGCAGCCGACGATCCTCGGTGAGGAGTGGAGCGCTCGACACCGACGCCGATGCCGGGGCTCAGTACCGCCCGAAGCGGCTACCACATCCGAGCATGGCTTGAATGTAGGGATGTCAGACCCGGTCGAGCCAGTCGGCCCCGAAGGCGCCGAGGACACCGGCTGACGATCCCTGGCGAAGAGTGGAACACTCGACGCCGACACCGAGGAATCGGCACCGCTCGAGGCGGGTACCTCCCTCGGGCATGGCTCGGGAATGTTCTGTGAGGAACAAACCTCAGGAACATCCCGAAACCCCGTAAATGCTTTGGAGCCCGAGGACTCCCGCCGGGGTATATCAGCCAAGGAGGACTTGAGGGGTTGGCCGGAGCCGTCGCCATGCCTCGCATGAGACTTGCCCCTCAAGACTTGGCTAGTCTTAACAGACTGTTGTGTGGTTACCTGATCCTGGAGAGAAGAACAACCCGACGACCGCGCCCTGGGCGCGAAGACGTCGTCGAGGGATACCCGAAAGAGGGAGGGTCTTCTGCCGACACGGCAGCCCGGGGAATCCGGGAAAGAGGGGTCAGGCCCCACACGGGAGAGGCACCAGGCATTGGAGTCCACGTGGAAAATGGAGTCCCCGCCATGAGGCTGGGGGGAAGAAGGCTCCATGCCCCGGTCCTCAGCGCCTGGAGGGGGCGTCGAAAATTAAAGGAAAATAAAGAAAGGGGGGGGCACAGAGGTGCCACCGTCGGCGGGAAAACCGCGACTACAGAAAAACGGAAAAAAATTTCTGCGGTGGCAGGAGGGACGTCCTGCCTGCTCCGCGGAAAACGAAAAACTGGGGAGAGGCAGTAGGAAGGGCGGGAAGCCACCGCGCAGGCGCGGGGTATGCTCCCAAAGGCCTTCTGATTGGATGCTGGGGAGCATTCCCGTGCGGGCTCTGTCGGCTACGTCTCCCACGTGTGAAGATTCATTCCTGCTTGTTCCTGGAGATAGCATGGAAGCCTGGAAAGTACGACGTCCAAAGGCATCCAAAGTTCTACACTCACGTCCTGGAGGATTAGAGGAATATCTCTTTGCACTCCTGATCCTTCTCATAGCTGATTCCACTACAATAGAGTGGTGAGGAAGCTGAGTCTTCTCGAAACCAGGACAAGGAGGGACTCGATACATGGTATCTAGTCTACGAGAGTGAGGAGAGGTGGTAAGAGGTGTTTCCCACATTCTTAGCATGAGATCATGTAAGATCTCATGGATAGGCAAAGTAGCTGCCTCCATAGGAGCCTTGGGATATTGTAGAATCTCCAACTCCTTTGCCCTGGGCTCTGTTTCAGGAGCTACAGTAATGGAAAGACCTCGAGCCACCTCCCTGATAAAATCCTGAAAGGAGATATCTTCTGGAGGAGACATCCTACGTTTAGGAGAGGAAGGCTCCTCCGGGAGAAGTATTCCGGTACCGACAGAACTGTCAGAATCCTCAAAGTCCTCCGAGGATTCAAGGTACCTTCTGTCCGGATGCTCTTGAAGAGCCCGATACCCGTACCGACCGAAGTCGGTAACGAGGGGAATCGGTACCGGTGTATCGGTACCAGAAGGCATCGCATGAGTGGGTGCCGGCAAAGCAGACCCCAATGCCGATGGGGTCGGTACCGGTGCCGGAGTCGGTACCGGTGCCGGAGTCGGTACCGGTTGAACTGTCTGACGTGGTTCCGAGGGCATCGATGCCACAAGGAGAGCCACCAAACTGCGTTCAATAGCCAGGAACCTCTGGTCTATCGATGCTGCAGATGCCTGGGTATCGGTGCCGGAGAAAGCAGCCGGTACCCCAGAGCATGGCACCAGTAGTTCTGCCGAGGTTGAGGCCTCGAGAACATCCTGGAGCCCCAATAATGCTTTGGAAGCCAAAGCCTCCCGCCGGGGCAAATTTGCCCGTATAGAGGCATCTCGATGCTTGGAAGGAAAACTACCCTTTGAGGACCGGCTAGACTTATGTTTACTTACCTGAGATCCATGGGAGGAAGACAAAGCCCTGGAAGATGTCAATGCCACAGAAGCTGCATCGGAGGGAAAAAGGGTGCTGAGCTTAGCAGCCTGGTTTTGTCGACGCCTCTTGGACATCATGGCACAAGCCATACACTCAGAGATGGAGTGGTCAGGACCTAAACATTTAAGACACCACTCATGGGTGTCGATGACGGAGATGGTACCGCCATATTTGGTGCACTTTTTGAAACCCGAAGCGGGTTTTTCCATAATGGAGGAGTTTTGGGCCTAAGGCCCAAAAAGGCGCGTGCACCTGGAAAAGAAAAGTTTGGAAAAAAATACTATTTTTTTTTTAAAAAAATTTTTAAGAAAGAAAGAACCGGCGGTACCAGTAAAGCGTCGAGGAAGGCAGATGCGACCACAAAAAAGAAGGAGAATAAGGAAAATTTTCTGCGGTGACAGGAACGACGACCTGCTGGCGCTGCGGAAAAAGAACTGGAGAGAGGCAGTTGGAAAAGGCAGGAAGGCAGCACGCAGGTGCTGTGGGATGCTCCCAAAGGTTTTCTAAATGGATGCTGGGGAGCGTTCCCGCGCAGGCTCCGTCGGTACCGACGATACCCCATATGTGAGGACTACATTCCTGCTTGTTTCTGGAGATTAGGAAAGCACGTTTGGAGCAGTTGGACAATCATTGTGGATTGCCCAACTTATGTTTGGTGAACATTCCCTGACTTCCTAATACTTCAGCAAAGACCATAGGGTCTTAGCAGGTGTTGAGTTCCCAGGGTCTCAAGTAACAGATGTGTTGAATGCTTCTGCTTTGCTAGAAAACGGAGTTACTTACCTGTAACTGGAGTTCTCCGGGGACAGCAGGATAAGTCAGCCACACTTGGTGACGTCATCCGACGGCGCCGAGACGGAAGTACTCTCCATAGCTCAGAAGGGCTTTGCCCTTCTGAGCATGGGCCAACTGGCCCCACCCCCTGCCCGCCCCTAGCTAGCCAGTACGTCCCTAGCTGAGCCTTTTGCCGCTAGGAGGCGGGCACCAGGACGGAGGTCGACCCCATCCAGGGGAGGTGGGCGGGTATGTGTGGCTGACTTATCCTGCTGTCCCCGGAGAACTCCAGTTACAGGTAAGTAACTCCGTTTTCTCCTAGGACAAGCAGGATGAGTCAGCCACACTTGGTGCCTCCCAAGCTGGCATGTGCTGAGGTGGATGGGGGAAGGCCGAGAACCTTTTACAGGCCCGGATGACAGGAAAGGACCACATGGCCTATCTAGTCTGTCCTTCCATATCAACAGATACAACAGTCCACTTTTAGGCGTGTAGTGGTGGTGCATGCGTGTGACGCCACAGCGGTGTGAGAAGGTGCGGTTACCAGGCACTATACGACGGCCTGCCATCATGATGCACAACTGTAAGGTGCGGTTACCAGGCACTATACGACGGCCTGCCGTCATGATGCACACCTGTGCAGATGGTGTAGGCGCAAGGCACCTCTGTGGTGCAGGCCCATTGAGTAGTATCGGTACGGAAGTAATGGCAATGCAGGAGCAACAGGTAGTTACAAGGCGCTTCTGTGAGGTAACAGAGAAGCAGGCCTCCCTTGTGCGGAAACAGAGATGCAGGCCCCTCAAGCAGTGGTGGTGTGGGAGTCGGGTTCACCACAACGACGAGGCAGCCTGAGAACTACCACAACCATTAGTGGGATAGGAGTAATTTTAGAATGAGGCAGAGGTAGGCACGTGGAGCGGTAGTGGTGCGGGAGTCACCGCAACGGAGAAGCAGTGGCAACGAGTCGCTGACCACGAGAGCGGTGCAATAGGGTATCAGGACCTCATTAATGAGGGGGGCTTCTCTTTTAGCCTTTATTCGATATAGTCTTATTTAGTTACTTATTCCACCCCTTTTTTTTTTTTTGTAGTCAATTCTGCAGTTTGTTGCCGGAGGGTGCTGCAAACCGTTAGAGTCGCCTGAAGGAGATGACAGGGACTGGTAATTCACTGCTCGGCCCCATGCCGGTATCGGTTGGTAATGTATCACCATTCAGAGGCAATGGAGGGTGAGTGAATGTCCACGGTCACAAGGCGTGCCAGTGGAAATCAAACCTTTGAATTTCTGGGTACCAGGCACTCCTGGACCTATGTCTTTGGGAGACATGATCTAGATTGGGCACAGTTAGGAGCAGACGTTGACCAGTACGGTGTACCATCTGGCCTGTGTCACCCGTGAGGGGCAGCGGAGCTCCTTGGGGTGATCAGTGCAAAGCATCGTTATGCTATAAGAGTGGTCTGAAGTTAACCACTAAGCCCACCGCGTCCCGCTTTGGTTCCGCGGCTGGCGGCATGTGGGGGCTGCGAATCAGATTGTCAGAGCTGCCTGGTTCCGAAGGATTCCTGACCTCATCCCTCTCAGCAGGGATACTGTGTGAGAGGTGCACTCATTATCAATGGTGTTCTTGGACGGTGTATACCATTGGAGGTCTATTTCGGATCCTTATGCAAACAGTGGTTGTCCAGAGCACCTCCGCAAGAAGGCTCACACGAGACGCTGGGCACTGCGTGCTACAGGGAGCCACTGCAGTCGTTCGGTCGTGTAAATAAGGGGACTGGGTTGGCAGGAGCTAGAGCTGGGACTTGAACCTTCAGCTTTTGAACACACTGTCTGTGTGCACTGCACTACCGTGTTGCCACTGGAACGTGAGCATGCCCTGGTACTGGACAGTGGGCATGGTGAAGGGCATTATCCATCTTTAACGGATGCACTTCCTGTTATCGGCGTGGCAAGCAGATTTTCTGCGGTCAGCCCCCCTGGACATAGCTTCATCTGATGGCTGCAACTGCCTTCCAACATGCCTAGACCCGGGGGGGGGGGGGGCGACGGGGACTGAAGAGCAGTTGGCCGTCCTCACTCTGTCCAGGCCCTGGAGGCATTGCTGCACTGCGTGATGCATTGTAGCGCCCCCGATGTGGCCCTCAGCGAGGTCTTGAACCAGCGAGCTGCCGGTTAGAATACTGCCTTTGGGCATGCCGAGTCGAGTGCTGCCCTGCGATGATCATAAGGGGAAGAACCAGATAGGAGGTGCCCGGCTTGCCCCGAGCCTGTCACTCCCAGGTGCAGGAAGATTACCTTGAGACTGTGTGTAGCTCGGTCGGGGAGGAACACGGTCACTGTGTGTCTTGAGGTTGGTCCCGGAAGGCTCCGGGGAGCGGGAGGGCATGAACGGGGCTGGAGTGCTGCATGTGGTTGCAGCTGATAAGGCAAATAGGTGACAGAGGTGAACACATTTTATCGCAGAACATTTAGGGATCCTGAGGGATCTCTCTGCCTCTGCTGGAAGTCCGCAGATATGTTAGGGATCCCGTGGGTTGTTTACCTCTAAGGGATCCTATGAGGGGTGGTTACGCGGCTCCCGCTGATCTGACACCTTGTCCCTTGCTCATGGGCAGAGCCCTGGCCATTAGGCAACACCTGTGCGCAGGGTCTACAAGTGTATCAAACGGATGTTCCCGGGCTGCTAGACTGACCAATTCAGCTGAGGCTGCCAGCTGGTTCCTAAGCAATGTGTGCCTTCGAGTCAGTCCTGACTCCTGGCGACCCAGAAGCTCCTGGGCTTCTAGGCAGTGACATCGGAAGCAGGTTGCCAGGCCTTTCATCCAAGGCAATGGAGGGTTAAGTGACTTGCTTAAGGCCACAGGGAGCGCTAGTGGGCTAGAACCTAGGTTGCTCGGTTACCAAGCCAGTGTTCTAACCACTAGCCTACCCCTTCACTCTATTCGGTTTGATGCAGCTAACCAGTGGACGCTGGGGTTCCATCCCTGAAT
This sequence comes from Ichthyophis bannanicus, assembly GCA_033557465.1. NCBI lineage: Eukaryota > Metazoa > Chordata > Amphibia > Gymnophiona > Ichthyophiidae > Ichthyophis > Ichthyophis bannanicus. Next base: position 235,720,755 of record CM066042.1, read on the forward strand.
GTTCATGCACCCAGAGATATTTGGGGAGGCGTGAATGTCATCATTCACACCTTCAGATGTAGGTGATGGCCGGAGTAGCTGGTCAGGATGGTTGTGCCTGCAGTCAGAGAGGGGCTCTTAATGACCTTGGCTGAAAACGTGTATGCACTGCAGGGTCTGCAGATTGGATCTGGGCCTGTGGCCCTCTGATTACGCTACACAGACTGTGTTTACTGCAGCTCATTGTTACTACTGTCACCGGCGGAGCCACCGGAGGTGGATTGTCACGGTTCCCTTTGGGCTCCGCAGAGTGTGCCTCATGCAGAGGTTACCAGGGACATAGTTTGTCGCGGCCTCTAGGCCGGAAGGAAAACCCTTGGCTGCTTTGGGCTGTTCTCCGGCAGGTGCCCCAGAGACAGTGACTTGAGTATTCTGGTTAGAGTGACCTGAAGACTCGCGACCCGGATATTGGATGCATTTAATTATCTCCCTGTAGGATCCGTAATGATGTGTGTATGATATCAGACAGAAGCCATCTATTCGGGTTCTGATGCCGTTGTTAGACGGGAGGTGATCGTTTCTCTGTTACTGGGGCGAGGGGGCAACGGGGGGTGTTGTGGCTTCACTACCGAGGGCTGTAGCTTGCAATCGTGGTGGTGTAAGGTGTCCCCCTGGCTGTTTAGTGTCAAGACACTTCTTCAGGGCTAGCCTGTGCCTCTGACTGCTGTTGTGGGTATCGATGGTGATAGACCGAACTCGTTTGGGAACTGCCGTGGTAACAGGGTAGCGCAGAGTGCAGAGATGCCCCATAGGGCAGTTCTGGAAGAGTGGAGCCTCGATGTGGCAGCTGTGATGAATTCGAAAGCTCCTGCTAGCCACAGTCGGGGCAGCCTATCTGACTCGCAGCTGGAACTAGACTTAACAAGTGTCTTCCCTCATGTCCTGTAGGGGACTGCTAGAGCCTATAGGGGGACAGCCAAAGGTTGGGCGTAACTCAGGCCTTCAGCTGGGATTGAACCCATGACCATTGGCCCCGAAGTCATCATTGCATAACCCTGTGCTACAGCCAATGCGGTTGTCGCTTGGGAGTTAGGCACAGGTCATCATCAGGCCTCTTTCAGGATATCCCGTTTTGTAGCAATGCAGTTGTGATGCCGGGAAGGACTGCATGGAGTATGCCCCCGGGCAGGGGGCGGTTGTGATGTGCGTCCATTCTTGCAGAATGAGAGCAGGCATGGCCGTGCCTCTGCCCTGGGAACGCGACACGTTTATAGGGTCAGAGGCCATCTGCTGATTGCCGCTGCTGCTGCCGAGTCCGAGCGATCAATTGCTCCCTCTGGATCTGAGGCAACCGGATGCTGAGGCTGTGCGATTCAGCTGGTGTTGGTCCGCTCCAGCAGAGGCCACAAGATCCAGCAGCCACATGATTTTCACCAGTGCTGATTAGCATGGGTGTCACCAATGCCTGTTGTGGTCGGGTCGGGTCCAGTAGCTGTCAGTGCCTGTTGGGGTCGCACCGTGGCAGCGCTGTACGCTCGCTCTGGGAGAGATGTCCCCATCGGCGCTGTGTATTCTGCTGAGGCAGCTTTTCTAAGTGGGTGAGCAGGTTGCAGGTAGCCGTACAGCGAGGGTTTCATGCACGCTGGAGTGCCCGTTGAAGTATTCATGGGCGCCGAATGCTGCTGAAGCTCCCCAAGCAGTGAGCAGAGTCCGGAGCCTGGTGACATGACGCTGTGCCGGGAGGCGGAGCTCCAGAGATGAGGCAAAGTGCTGCCGGCAACGGCCCCACTCTGCTCACTCCTTCCGTAGTACTGATTGAAGGGTGCCTTTCGTTGACGCGGCCCGATGGAATGGGTCTCCGTGACGCTGCATCAGACCTTGGGGAGTCTGTGTTGAGAGAAGCTCCCACGTCTGCGCCAGAACAGTTTGGGGCTTCAACGTCGGGCCCGCTTCAACATCGGCGCAGGAACAGTGTGGCGCCGGACAGTGTAGTGCTTCAACGTCGGCGCCGGCGGAGCCGACCAATGGCGCTGAGAGAGGGGAGGCGTTCTAGCAGATGCCGGCCAATGGTGCTGGCAACGGGAGTGTCCTCTGTGTGCCTGGATCGGCGCCGACCAATGGCGCCGAGGGGGGAGGAGCCTCGCCTGTGACATAAGCATGCAAGATGGCTGCCGCCATGAGGGCCTCGTGGCTGGCAGTATCGGGGTTGCAGGAAGGCCTCGCCGAACTCTCCGGGACAAGCAGGAAGGGGAACGGCAGTATCGGGGATGCAGGAAGGCCTCACCGAACTTTCCGCACAAGGAGATATTCAGCCGGAAGTCTCCTGAGCGATGTCCTTCACTCCACTTTGCAGCAACGACGTAGAAGCAGCACCGTGGGGTCCCAGAAGGGAGAATCCATGCTACGGGGAGCAGAGCTATCCACCGGAGGACTGCGGCTGGAGATGGAGGCCTCAGAGGCACATCTCGGGCTGCAGAGGTGTAGCGGCGGCAGCGACTCTTCACATTAGGAGTGCTGCTTGAGCCAGGCATGCGGACCGAAGGATGGGAGCTCAGCTGCACGATCTGGAGAAAGGAGGTATGTTAGAGGGCTAGCCGGGGACGGAGGCCTGTTAGGCACGTCCTGGGCTGCCGCGCTGGCAGGGCCTCCTCTCAAGCCCCATTCCTGGAGGCCTTTCCTCACGGACAGCTAAAGCACGGGTCCCATGCTCACAGCTGGTCTGGATAGATAGGTATCTGAATAGAAGCAAGCAGAAGACAATTAAAGCTGATAATACATACGTGTAAATGAGAGAAATTTAATTTTGGTGGAGAGTAGCAAAGTCCGTCTTGCTGGCAAGGCGGAAGAACTAAAACTGGCTAGCTAGGGGCGGGCAGGGGGTGGGGCCAGTTGGCCCATGCTCAGAAGGGCAAAGCCCTTCTGAGCTATGGAGAGTACTTCCGTCTCGGCGCCGTCGGATGACGTCACCAAGTGTGACTGACTCATCCTGCTTGTCCTAGGAGAAACCTCAGAGTCGGAGATGGTTACTCCTGCAACATGTGTTAACTTTAGCTCTTATATCAGATAGAGAATGGTTTCTCAAATTATTTTTTAGGAAGCATAATGTACGATTTTAAAGGCTGTTTAGTCCAGATCTTTCCAGACCTAGCCAAAGATACCCAATGCTGCAGGAGAGAATTCTTGATCCTGAGGCCTAGGGTTCTGTAGCTGAGCGGAATATTTTTCCTTAAGTACTCCTGCAAGTGCCTAGTAAAGTTGCATGGTAATTCCTGTATTTTCTTATATCCTTCTCAATTGATTTCCTTATTGAATGTTCAGGGTTCTCCTGGGGTAGGACAGGAAAACGATCCTATTCTGTGATTTTGGTTAGGTTGGCTGCTGTCTAGTTGTGCATTTCCTTATTTCCTGATCTAGGGTCCTCATTGTGGATTAGAGTTCGGATTGCATATATGTATTTTCTGTTAATATTGTTTCCTATGTACATGAATTTACCATGTCTTTCTTTGCAACCCATATTTCCGGTGCAAGTTTGCTTGTATTAAGTTTAATATTTATAATTTCAAACAACTTAAAAAAAAAAGGAAGCTGCTGCTGTGAAGAGGTGCTAAAGAGGTGGGGGGGGGGAAGCCACCACTTTAAAAAAAGCATTGAGGGATAACTGTGCTGCCCTCCTCTCTCAGGTGAGATTTGAGGAAGAGGAGGGGCACAGCACAGCATGGGATGGGATGGGATAAAATGGAATGAAGGGACTGCTCTGGGTGGCAAAAGCCCTTGGGTCTGCCCTGGATGGAGGCAGACAAATACTTGCATCTCTCAGTGCTGCACAAGTAGATATACTGAGTGACATCATCAAGGAAAGTTGCTCATCTGCCTCCTCTTGCTGACAAGGGAGCAGAACCCACTTATCTGGACTGGTCTAGTAGGATGAAAACAGAATTACAAAAGCACAGGAATATATAAGTATAATACTTTAATAATTCAACAATACTTAAAATATTTCAAGCAATTAAAAATACAGACCACCTGATTACAAACAGCAGCATCAAAATAACATTAGTTAATACCAAACATGTTTTGCCAACACATTTCTTGTATCACAGGTATGTCATACACGAAAAGATGCCAAAGGATATCAGTGCTGGATGGTAGTGGGCATTCCTCAATTTGATAAAGGTTCTTTAACACTCCCCAACTAGGCAGAGCTTCCAGGTCATCTATCACTAAGGGCAGAGTGCAAAAAGCTCCTCCAAGCACAAGGCCACTCTTAAATCACATCACCAACTGAAGCTGGCACTTTCTTTCAGCATTTTAAAACTAAAATCAGTCAAAGCTTACTTATTTTCCATTGCACTTAAAGGTTAGGATTTTCTTTTTTCCTTTCTAATCACGTTGGAAATAAATGAACATAAGGCGTCAAGAATTTGTCTGGCAAAATGATTCCCCAAAAAATTAATAGAACAGGAACAAATTTGGTGTGGGGGGAATAAACCAGCAAAAAGACATATCGAGTTTAAAAAATGGGCAGGATCACTTAAGATAAACAAATGCTATAAGAGATTAGTTAGTATATTTCCTAAATACTGCATGTACAATATGCCAACATTAAGACTTAAATAAAGAAAAAGTTAAGATTAAGCTATGGTTGTTATTTGTTTAGTGAAGTTTGAAAAACCTTTATGTACCTAAAAATCTAGTCTCTGAATAGCAGGAAGTGCGACTACAGAATGAAGCAAAATGTTGTAATGAACAACCCATTATGAAAATCACGTGAGAGCTAAAGCCCGTTTTTTATAATTAGTAGTTATTAAGTGCTAAGTGACAGCTATAAATGTTGCACCTTGATATCTAATTAAAGAACTCTGTCACGCTCAAACTGAATATGAACAGAATATTTTAACCATTTCTATTTAACTACTTTCTACTGAATTTCTTTTCTAGTCATTGTTGACTACAACATTTCCCCGCTTGCAAAATGGTGACATAATAATTTATGCTTCTGATGTCATTGCTTTTAACATTATGCCATATATTAGAAACATAGAAAAATGATGACAGAAGACGACCACATGGCCTATCTAGTCGGTCCTTCCATATCAACAACAACAACCGTCCCCTTTTTAACTTTAGAGATCCTCTGTGTTTGTCCCATGCTTTTTTGAATTCAGATACTGTCCTCATCTCTACCACCCCCACTGGGAGACTATTCCAGGGATATACTATTCTTTCTTTAAAGAAATATTTCCACATATCAGTCCTGAATTTATCCCCTTTCACCCTCATCCCATGTCTACTCGTAGCAGAGCTTGCTTTTAATCAAAAGAAGCTCTCCTCCTGTTCATTTATGCCACGGAGGTATTTAAACGTCTCACTCATATCAGCTCTATCCCGCCTTTCCTCTAAGTTGTACATATTAAGATCCTTAAGTCTGTCCTCATATGCTTTATAATGAAGACCACTAACCATTTTAGTAGCCACCCTCTGTACCGACTCCAATCTGTTTATATCCTTTCGAAGGTGCGGTCTCCAGAATTGCACACAATACTCCAAATGAGGTTTTTATTTTTTATTTAACAGTATTTATATACCGCCTTATCGTACAATCAAGGCGGTGAAATAACAATAAACAAAAGTAGTGAGAGTGAGATTCATGCAGTGAAGGAGGTTTTAAGAATTACAAGAGAGAAGAAAGTGTATTAGATTGCACCAAGGACTTATACAGATGCATTATCGCGTCGTTTCTTCTGCTGGCCATTCCTCTCCCTATGCACCCAAGCATCCTTCTAGCTTTTGATGTCGCCTTTTCTACCTGTTTAGCTACTTTAAGATCATCAAACACAGCCACACCGAGGTCCTGCTCTTCTTTAGTGGACAAAAGTACTTCACCCCCTATACTATATTGTTCCCTTGGATTGCTGTAGTCCAAATGCATGACCTTGCATTTTTTTTTTATATTTTAACAGGAAGATAAGTCCTAGCAAATGTCTTATTACATTTCTGACAAAGGTATCGCCAGCTAATTGTTTGATGACCTTTAGTTCTATATAGTTACATGTACTAACACATCGTTCGTACTATTTTAAGTCATCCGCTAAGGGAAATGTTTACTAAAGTGCACTAAACAGCATGAGATTTAGCACATGCTAATGGTGTGTGCAGGCTCACGCTAATGGCTACAGCACACTAAAAAGCATAGTTACTCACCTGTAACAGGTGTTCTCCAGGGACAGTAGGAATCAGTCCTCACTTATGGGTGACATTGGCACCGATGGAGCCCATGCGGAGCAATTTCCCACCTTTCAAAGAAAGCCTTTGGGATTGCGTGGTCCTCTTCCTGACCAAGAGTGCCATCTTGCTCAGTCAGGTCCCTTAGCTTGAGCCCTATCTAGCAGATGGCAACGGAAGGACAAAAATTCAGCAACTCATCAGGGGAGGCAGGAGGGTAGTGAGGACTGATCCCTGCTGTCCCTGGAGAACACCCGTTACAGGTGAGTAACTACACTTTCTCCAGGAACAAGCAGGAAGTCAGTCCTCACTTATGGGACTCCATAGCTGCAGGCTACCAAACCTGTAACCAAAAAACCGCCTCCGCGAGGCCGTAAGCAGAAGCTGAAGCCCGAAGGAGCCCAAGTCCTCGGGGCGAAACCCTCAGTAGCCATGAAGAAGGGTCGGAGGGCAGGAGTTGCTTAATACCACGAACAGATTACGGAGTACAGCCTGTCCGAAGGCGCTGTCCCAGCGGGACTCCCTCTCCAGGCAGTAGTGGTGCTCAGATGAACTCTAAAAGACTTCAGCCCATCCCTCGAGAGGTGGAGAAAGTACTGGAGAACCCACCGAACCGGGCATAAGTTGTCGTCGATCTGGTTCTCTGAGCACCAGACGGAGAAGCTTTTCCAATTAAAGGCGTAAGCTCGCTTAGTGGAGTCCTTCCTCGAGGCACGGAGGATTTCCTCGACCTCCTCCGGAAGGGCCAGAGAGACCCATTCAGCTGCCAGGCCATGAGAAATAGGGAGGGTAGATTCAGGTGTAGTACCTGACCCTCCTCCTGCATCAGCAGGTGCCTGGCAGAACCCAGGGGGGGATCGGAGGCTTCGACGACAGCCAGAGCAGGAGTTGAAACCAAGGCTGCCGAGGCTACAAGGGGGCCATGAGAATCAGCGATGCTCCATCCCGTTGAGCCTTGAACAGAGTCCTCGCAATGAGGGGGAAAGGAGAGAATGCATAGAGAAGACTGGAGGACCAATCCAGGAGAAATGCATTGGAGCACTCCCTGCTCGGGTACGGCACCCGGCCGCAGAAGCGAGGGGAGTTGTGTGTTCTGAGGGCTGGCGAAGAGGTCCATCACTGGAGTGCCCCAGCGTAGAAACAGCCAGCCTGTCACTCTGGGATCGAGGTGCCACTCGTGGGGGCGAAGAATTCTGCTGAGCCTGTCCGCCAGGCCATTCTCCTGACCCAGGAGGTACGTCACCTTGAGGGACATCCTCCGCCGGGCAACAAGAGCAGATGAGGACTGCTGCCCTGCAGAGGGAGTGCGACCCCGTGCTCCCCTCTTTGTTGATATAGAACATCGCTACCCGGTTGTCACTCTGCACTAGAACAAACTTCCCACTGAGGATATTCGCAAAGGCCTTCAGGGCCCACCGGATGGTACAGAGCTCAAGCAGATTTATCTGCTGTTGAGCCTCCACCGGCGACCACTGTCCCTGTGTGCAGAGACCCGCAATGGGCTCCCCATCCTAAAAGGGAAGCATCCGTGCTCAGTACCACATCATGCTGTGGGGCCTGGAAAGGCGATCCCCGCAGGAGTTTTGCCACCAGTTCAGGGACAAATGAAGGTCGGGAAAAACCCTGACAAGGTCCCTGAGGTGCCCGAGGGATTGACTCCATTGGGAGCTGAGGCACCACTAGGTCGTCCGCATGTGCAGGCGGGAGTGAGGAACCACATGCACGGTCGAGGTCATGTGACCCAAGAGACGTAGCATGGACCGAGCGGTGAACTGGTGTGCGCTCTGGACGCGTGCCGCCAGTGCCCGGAGGCGGGTGGAGCAATCCACTGGCAAGAAAGCCATGGCCTGCTGAGTATCGAGGCGCGCCCCGATGAATTCGAGAGCCTGTGCCGGCTTGAGGTGAGATTTTGGGTAGTTGACCAAGAACCCCAAACACTCCAAGAGGACGACAGTGTGCGACATCGCTTGCCGGGCCTCCTCGAAGGAGGAGCCCATAACGAGCCCGTTGTCGAGGTAGGGAAACACCGACACACCCTGGTGCCGAAGGTGAGCAGCGGCCACGACGAGGCACTTCGTGAAGACCCGTGGGGCGGATGCAAGGTCAAAGGGGAGCACCCTGTACTGGAAGTGCTCTCCCTGCACCCTGAAACGCAGGTACTGCCTGTGTTGAGGGTGGATCAGGATATGGGCGTAAGCATCCTTTAGATCCAAGGAGCATAGCCAGTCACCCTGCCGGAGGAAGGGCAGCAGCACACCAAGAAATAACATCTTGAATTTCTCCCGCACCAGAAATTTGTTCAGCTTGCGGAGGTCAAGGATGGGCCACAGACCCACCCCCCCCCCCCCCCGTCTTTTTCGGGATGAGGAAGTACAGGGAATAAAAGCCCCAACCTTGAAGGTGGGAAGGGACCTTCTCAACTGCCCGTTGGGCGAGGAGGGAGTGTAATTCCTGCTGCAGCAAGAGCTGGTGTACGGGGGAGTCGAGGAGGCTCCACCAGGGAGAAAGGGGGTGAGAGCCTGTCAAAGTGAAGACGATAGACCTCCAGGATGATCTGTAGGACCCAGGTGTCCGAGTTGATAAGCGCCCACGCCGGGGCAAAGCGGGACAGGCGTCCCCCCACTGGTTGCTGTCCCACCGGAGGGCGAGGGGCCATGCCACTGGCATCAAAACCCCTGAGGGGGTTGTGGGGGAGCCGGCATCTGGGCCTTCGGGCCCTTTGGTTTACGGTGACCCTGGCCAGACTTTCTCTGCGCTGGAGTGGTCGGCATGGGGGTAGCCGGGTACGGCGGGTAACCGCAGTACTGGAGGCCTTTCCTGGGAAAGAAGGGCTTCTTGGCAGGCTATTTCTTCCGAGGCAGCATCGAGGTCTTGCGGGAGAGATGGGTCCTAGTGACATACTCCGTCTCAATCTCCGCAGCCTTCTCCTCCATCGGCTTACCAAAACATTGTTCGCCAAGGCAAGGTACATCCAGGAGCTTCTCCTGCACCCACTACTCCAAATCTGAAGATTGGAGTCGAGTCTGGCGGCGGGCCCTGATATCCGTGGCCGCCACCTAAGCCGATGTCTTGAAGCCGTCATAGGAGGCTCGAGAAATTTACTTGGAGCAATCCACCACTGATTTCAACAGGATGCGGAACCTGTCGAGGGGCTTGCCCTCGAGACCCGTGGAGAAGCCTCCAAGTTCTTTTGCCAAGTCGCGGAGGAACATACCCATATATAATTGGTATGCCTGGATGCGACAGGAGAGCATGGAACCTTGATAGGCCTTGCGGCCCAGGGCATCAAGGGCTCTGGACTCTCGGCCCGGTGGGACCGAGGAGTGGGACTTTGGACTTTTCTGCTTCCTCATGGCTGATTACTACCATCAAGGTGTGTGGAAGTTGAGTCTTACGGAAGCCTGGCCCTCGCTGCACCTTGTACATTGTGTCAAGGTGCTTGCTCACAATGTGGACCGAGGCCGGGGCCTTCCACATGCATAGCAACAGCCAGGAGAGGATCGGCAGCACTGGCAGGGTGAGGGATTCCCTGGGCAGGGCCTCGTACTGAATATCGAGTTCTTCAGCACGAGGGTCTTCCTCTGTCTGGGTGACCAGGTTGAAGACCCGAGCCATGTCCTGAATAAACACCAAAAAGAAGGTGTCTCGTGTCTTGGCTGGTGAACGCCACTGGAGATCAAGCGGCGAGGGGTCTGACGGAAGGTCCCTGTGTGTGTGGGTCTCCGAGGATGTGTTCCCATCGGATTCCCAATCCGAGAAATCAGTCGAGGGATCTGAACTGGGCGGGTCGCCCTGTCCGATGGCCGGCAGCCTGGAGCCGGAAGCCCTGGACGCCCTCGCCCCCGAAGAACAGGAGAGTGAGTGAGACCGATGTTGAGCACACTCACGAGGCCCGTGGCTCTCGGAGGTTTCCTGGATGAACTTGGGTGCCCCACGCCAGGGATCCGCGGTCTCCGGGCGCAAGTCAGCAAAGCTGGCCGTGAGCGCCTGCTGGAAAGCAATGAACACAGAAACACTGCTTTCTAGCGTCAGCATACAGGACTCCCACGTGGGATGGGGCCCTGGGACACCGATACCGGGGTCACTAGATCGGGCGTCGAGGAGGAGCGGGGGTCCTCACTGGGACGGCCCTCAGGAGTCTGGGCGCCTTCCCCGGAGGCCTCCATTTCTCTGCAAGATACCTTGCAGGGCCGCTCCCTGTCCAACTCTCGGGAATGCCGAATGAGGCTAAGCGACCAGGCGCGGGAGCGCTCGCATTTGTCGGGGGCCCCAGACAGCGATTTCGAGGCCTTCTTTTTGAGCCATTCCACCTCGGGGGACTCCTGATCCGAATGCCGTCTGGAACGCAGTGCCGCAGGGGGAGAACCCACCGGATAGGAGATGACAGAGGGTGCCACCAGGGATTCCGAGGCAGCCTTTCAAAAAATGTCTTCAGACTTCTGCTTACGGCTGAGCAGTGCCTTAGAGGACATTTTCTTGCAGAGCGAACAAAGCTCTGGGTCATGGTCGGCTCCCAGACATCTCAGACAGCAGTCTGTAAGCAACATGTTCCTAGAGTATCTATCGCATTTTTTAAACCCGGTAGCCATGGGGGCAAAAATGGCCCCTGCGAGGTCGAAGATCCAAGTGACCAGCAGTTGGAGAGAAAAAAAGGGTGCGAAGCCCAGGAAGAAAATTTTTAGAAAAAGTATCCCCGCAAGCTCCAAAAGAGAGCAAGGAGAGGATGGGTAGAGGACCGGTGCAACCAGAAAAAAAAAAGAGATATAGCCTGTTAAGGCGAGGAAAACAAAAACTTTTTCCGAGGGACAAGGACGTGTGACCAAAGGGCTCTGCGGAAAAAAGGGAGACTGAGCAAGATGGCACCCTTGGGTGGGAAGAGGACCACGCATGCATGGCAGCAATCCCAAAGGCTTTCTTTGAAAGCTAACAGATCCCTGGGACAGCATCCCTACATGCCTCCCACCCCCCAATCAACATGACAACACCCCCCTCCGATCACCATGCTGAACTACCAATAGCCTTTCTATCGGTATAGCCCCCCGATAGCATCCCAATCAACTTCCCATCCCTTTGAAGAGCATCAACTGACCCTCCCTCTACTCTATGGGACTACCACTATGGGTCAGAGCACTATTTTTACATTGTGAATCTTGGCAGAAATGGGGCAGGAGTGCACTGGGATCACTCCTGCCCTGACACCATATCACCAATGATATCAATATTCAGAGATGGGAATTAGTGGAAGTGAGGGGGCAGGGTCAGGCAGGTAGCAGCTCCCTCCTACAATCTCTAAACCCAGCCTATAGGCAGTCAAGCCTGGCCCCTCAATCAGCAGCACGCTGCCCCATAGCCCCACCCTCCTCCCAGACTCTCCTCCTCCCAGACTCCCATTGGAAATTATGCCTTCTGATGCAACAACTTCACCAGAGGGAACGTGACTGGTATGTGTCAGAATAAAATCGCTGTCAGCTAGTGGGGCAGCAGGCTCCAGGGTACAGCATAGTAAGGCTAGCAGGCAGCAGGGCAAAATCTTCCCACTTAAGCAAAAAGTAATACTCGTTGATGTATTTGGATACATGGAGAGGGGAGAAGAGATGCTGGACACCAGGAGAGGAGGAGGAGGGGTACTGAAGGGAATGGGAGAGGATAAACTGGTGGAGGGAGATAGGTCCTTGAGCCGCTCTTGGAAAGGTGGTACACGGCTGAGCTGTAATTGTCTCTCTCTTAGGGTACGTTTACTAAACCAGGCTAACAAAATCGAAATTACACTTACCTGGTAATTGTAGTTCCTTGAGTGACGACAGTTTAGTCCTCTACTCCTGGGTAGTGCACCTCCTCCTGCAGCTTGGAGACTGGACCAATCAGAAACTTTCTCCCCACTGGATGTAGCCAATTGGAACTCCCATCAGCCTCCAGTGAACTATTGACAAAGCAGACTCACAAGAGAGCAACAAATAAGTAGCTACATATGAAACATTTTTTTTTTTTATAAGCTTGTTAATGAAACTAGAAACAAGAACAAAGAGAGCCCCCCCCTTAAACGACCACGGGGTGAGAAACTCCATAGCGCCACTCTACCTCCTTGCAAAGTCTGGCAGAAGCGATAGAGGAAGAAAGGACTACAGTTGGGAAAGGAAGAAAGGAACCCGGCTGCACTCACCTGTTAAATACATCCGATGAAGGAGAATGCGTGCCGAGCTAGCCCAAAAATCACGGGCGGGACGGAGGACTAAACTGTTGTCACTCAAGGAACTACAATTACCAGGTAAGTGTAATTTCGATTTCCTTTTCGTTCCTCCAGTTTAGTCCTCTACTCCTGGGATGTAACAGAGCAGTACTAACGGGAGGGACCCTGCCAGCCGGCACGCAACACCGCCGACCCAAAACAGGCATCCCCAGACGCTAGCACATCCAACCGGTAATGCTTACTGAACGTATGCAACGACGACCACGTGGCCGCCTTACAAATCTCCACCGGCGGAACCAGAGCATGCTCCGCCCAAGAAGCCGCCTGCGCTCTCGTGGAATGAGCACGAAGTCCCACAGGCACCAGACGGCCGTTTAATAAATACGCCGAGGCAATAGCCTCCTTAATCCACCGGGAAATGGAGGCTTTCGAAGCAGCCTCACCCTTCCTGCAGCCCCCAAACACCACAAACAGCCGATCTGATTTGCGGAAGGAGCTAGAAACAGACAAATAGCGACGTAACACTCTGACGTCCAAGCGACTCAAACCGCGATCAGAGAACTGCTCCGCATCCGCCCTCAGGACCGGGAGTGTTACGGTCTGATTGATATGAAAAGGCGAAGACACCTTGGGCAAGAAGGAGGGCACCGGACGGAGCACCACCTTGTCCTGCGAGAAACAAAGAAAGGGTTCCCGGCATGAAAGGGCTTGCAATTCAGAGATGCGCCTAGCTGAACAGATTGCCACCAAAAAGACCACCTTAAGGGTCAAGTCCTTGAGCGAACTCTGGGATAAGGGCTCGAAAGGCGCCTTGCCCAGGGCCCGTAAGACCAAATTGAGATCCCAGGCCGGAACAGAAATCCGGCGGGCAGGACGTAGTCGGGAGACCGCTTTTAGAAAACGCACGATATCACCATGGGCCCCGAGAGACACAACCTGGATCTTACCTCTATAGCAGGACAAAGCCGCCAATTGAACCCTCAAAGAACTGGCAGCAAGGCCCTTGTCGAAGCCATCCTGCAAAAAATCCAGCACCACTGCCACAGACGCTCTGGACGCTCGTACCTGATGTCTGGAACACCAGTCCTCAAAGATGCGCCAGATGCGCACATACGCGAGCGAGGTGGACCGCTTCCGAACCTGCAGCAAGGTTGAAACGACCGACCTAGAGTAACCACGCTTCCTTAACCTCGCCCTTTCAATGGCCAAGCCGTAAGCGAGAACCGATCCACTTGTGGCATCCGAAGGGGCCCCTGAATCAGGAGCTCCGGAGACAAGGGAAGCCGCCACGGCCTGCCGTCCAAGAGGCGGATCAGATCGGCGTACCAAGGACGCCGAGGCCAATCCGGCGCTATCAGCAACACCCTGCCGCGATGAGCTTCGATACGCTGAAGCACCCGACCGACCAGGGCCCACGGAGGAAACACATACAGGAGACCGAGTGCTGGCCACGGTTGAATTAAGGCATCGATCCCCTCCGACATGGGCTCTCTCCGCCGGCTGAAGAACCGATTCGCTTTCGCCGACTGACAAGACGCCATCAAGTCCATCACCGGAACTTCCCACCGGCGAGTCAGTTGAGCGAACACGTCCGGATGCAATTCCCACTCGCCGGCATCCACGTGGACTCTGCTGAGAAAATCTACTGTCACGTTTTCTCTTCCGGCAATGTGCGCCGCTGAAATGGCCTGTAAGCGCGGTTCCACCCAGGCAAACAGCATTTCGGATTCCTCCGCCATGGCCGCACTGCCTGTGCCGCCCTGCCGGTTGATGTACGCCACTGTAGCCGCATTGTCCGACAACACTCGCACCGCTCGGCCGGATACCAGGCTCTCGAACCATTGAAGAGCCAATAACACGGCTCTCAACTCTAGACGGTTGATCGACCAGGAGCTCTCCTCCACCGACCATTGTCCCTGAGCAAAGAGTACCCCGCAGTGCACTCCCCAGCCCGTGAGACTGGAATCCGTGAACAGAGGGAGCCACTCCGGCGTCTCCAGTGGCATCCCCGCTTGTAAGTTCTCCGGGCACAACCACCACCGCAGAGCCTGACGTACTCTCAGCGGGCAAGGCAGACGCTTGCTCAACGAGTCGGACTGATTGGACCACCGACGAAGCAAAGCCCATTGGAGGGGCCTCATGTGAAAGCGAGCCCAAGGAACCACCTCCAGTGACGCCGCCATGGTTCCTAACACCTGAAGATAATTCCATGCCGATGGCGCCGGCTGCTTCCTGAAGTTGCGTACCAGCGTCTGAAGAACCTGCGCTCTGCGTTCTGTCAGAAAGACTGATCCCTTCCGGGTATCGAACCGCACTCCCAGGTACTAGAGAACCTGCGTGGGTGCTAAATGACTCTTTAGCGGATTGACCACCCAACCTAGGCTTTGCAGAAACTCCACCACCCGACGGGTGGCTTGCATGCTCTCTTCTAGGGACTTGGCCCGTATAAGCCAATCGTCGAGGTAGGGATGCACTAGTATTCCCTGCCTCCACAACGCCGCTGCCACTACAATCATGATCTTGGTGAAGACTCGGGGAGCCGTCGCCAGGCCGAAGGGCAGCGCTTGAAATTGAAAGTGACCCCAAGGCAGAGCGAACCGCAGGAACTTCTGATGTGACATCCTGATGGGCACATGGAGATAGGCCTCTGAGAGATCAAGAGAAGAGAGAAACTCCCCTTGCCTAACCGCCACGATGACAGATCGAAGGGTTTCCATTCGAAAATGCGTTACTCGGAGACACCGATTCACCCCTTTGAGGTCGAGGATAGGACGAAGAGAGCCGTCCTTCTTTGGCACCACGAAATATATAGAGTAGCGCCCCAGCCCGTACTCTGCGGGCGGTACTGGGACGACGGCCCCCAGCCGAAGGAGGCGATCTAAGGTCTGCTGAATCTGTAATGCCTTCTGAGGCCCTCTGCAGGGAGATTGAACGAACGAGTCCCTTACCGGCCCCGCTAGATCCAGCGCATAGCCGTCGCAAATAATCTCTAAGACCCATTGGTCTGATGTTATGTGGGTCCAGGCGGAAAGAAACCTCCTCAGGCGTCCTCCGATTGAGTGTCCTTCCGCCGGGACCCGCAGCCCTTCATTGGGGCTTTCGAATTGCACCGGTCGCAGGCGCCGCGAAACCTCTGCTGGCCCCACGGAACCCTCGGAAACCTTGGGCTCGAGAGACAAATCGTCCCCGTTGGGAACCGCTAAACCGAGGAGAACGAAACCTGCGGAAATCTCTAACCTGTCCCCGAAAGGACTGGTTGAATTTCCCCGGCTTGGATTTATCTTCCGGAAGTCTACCTCCCTTAGACTCACCCAAATCCTTGACTAACTTATCAAGGTCCTCACCGAATAATAATCTCCCTTTAAACGGAAGCTTGCCAAGGCAAGATTTAGAGGACCCGTCGGCCGCCCAATTCTTTAACCAAAGGGCCCGGCGTACCGCAACCAAGGACGCCATACTATTCGATAAAGCCCTAATGAGATCATAGTGCACATCTGCTAAATACGCCGATCCGGACTCCAGACGCTGGAGCTCCCGCTGCTCGTCTGGCTCCAGGGATGCCGACTGCCCGAGGTGCTGGACCCAACGGAGGCAGGCCCTTGCCACCCAAGCCCCGCAGATGGAGGCCTGCAAAGAAATCGCATCCGCTTCAAAGGACTGTTTCAACAGTCCGTCCATTTTCCGGTCCTGCGCCTCTTTCTGTTTTCTTCGTGACAGCTGACACCGCCGCATCAATTTTTGGGATGCGAAAACGGTCCTTGTCCGCCAAGGGATAGAGTTTATGCATAATACGAAGCCCCTTCAGGCCCGCTTCCGGGTGGTCCCACTCGTTCTGAATCATCTGATCTATTACCTTATGAATAGGGAGCACGACGTGCGTCTGGCGCACTGCCTGAATAATGGGATCCACAGTATCCTCCTTGCTGGCAGTCTGCTCGGACGTAAGTCGAAGCGTCTGCAGAGCCTCTACAATGAGGGCCGGCAACTCCTCTCTGCGGAAGACCCGAATGATCCTCGCCTGATCCTCAGGCTCAGCTATCTCACCTTCTTCCAAATCTTCGTAGTCGCCCTCCAAGTCAATTTCCTGCCCCTCATCCTCTGGTAAATCCACCTCAGAGGGAGAACGCTCCGGCGGACGTGACCTCTTGGGAGCCCGGGCCACTACCGTCTCGGGCCCCGCCAGCCCGGAAGGCAGAGCGACCGAGGGGAGAGGAGCCAAAGCCGGCAGAATGCCCTGTCGCTTTCGACAGAAAGCCTGATGCATAAGCAAAACAAAATCTGGGGAAAAATCCTCCAGGATCCCGGAAACCCCAGTAGTCCCCTCGGCAGGCGGAGCGGAGGGCCCAGGAGTGCAAGCCGCCCACTGCGGCTCCGCCAACACTTCAGGCAGGGCTGAGCCGGCAGCGTCGTCCATTTGATTCTCCAGGGTGAGCGACACTGAGGCACAGCACCTACAGACCCCTGTCTCCGGAGTGGTGCTCCTGCGGGTGCCACAAATCACACACTGTGACCTAGCTGGCATGAACAAACAAACACAGCAGTCTTACCAGAAGGTGAAGGGAAAACTGCACTCCCCCTTACACTCCGGAAATGTCTGCCTACAGCCCTGAGACACGGTATACTACAAAGGGCAGTGGCTACAATCCCAACAGCTGACTTTTGTCCATTAAGGAATATCTGGCTTTATGTAATATAATTCCTGCAGAGAACACAAAAACAAGAAACCCTTCTGGAGCCCCCCAGCCCCCACGGACCTGAAACTCCAGAAGCAGGGCAAAAAGGAAAAATCAAAGAAAGTTAATATAAGAAAGTAATTAACGCTAAGCCCAGCTAGGGTTGAATTGGAAGAGTGCAGGGAAAAACCGCTGCCGAAGCAAAAAAGCCGCCGCCGCTGAAGCCGCGATGTTTAAAATGGCCGCGGTTTCAGTCAGCGGTTTGGCGCGCTTTCTGGATAATGGCCCTTAAGCACCGCAGCACACAGGCACCGTGAAGGCCGACTTCCCCCCACTATCCCCGGCCCGTACCTGCATGAAGGGCTCTCGTTTCAGCTGCCCGAAAACGG
This sequence comes from Ichthyophis bannanicus, assembly GCA_033557465.1. NCBI lineage: Eukaryota > Metazoa > Chordata > Amphibia > Gymnophiona > Ichthyophiidae > Ichthyophis > Ichthyophis bannanicus. Next base: position 235,738,205 of record CM066042.1, read on the forward strand.
ACACGCTGCTGAAGACGCTGCCGCTAAGCAAAGCAGCCCCGGAGCCAGCACCGCTATCAGGAAAGCAGAGGGCTGCCGGGGAGACGAGAAAGGAGCTCTACCCCGTCCAATCAAGGGGTAAGAGGTCCTGCAGCAAGCCAAAAGTTAGGGGGAAGGGGGGAAGTAAGCTAGGCAGAGTAGGCTATGGTTCAAACCCCTACTGCCGACAGCTGCCGAAATTCTTTTTTTTTTTTTTTTTTGTTAAAGGAACAGCATCCTACTAAACTAAGCCACTAGAAATAAAGAGAAATAAAGAGATCTCGAAAGAAAATATAGCAAATAGCCTGCTCCTTATTAGTTTCTCCAGTGAGCCCAGCACTTAGGCTCACAAGGTCCTCCTGCTGCATGGAGACTGGACACACTGGAGGCTGATGGGAGTTCCAATTGGCTACATCCAGTGGGGAGAAAGTTTCTGATTGGTCCAGTCTCCAAGCTGCAGGAGGAGGTGCACTACCCAGGAGTAGAGGACTAAACTGGAGGAACGAAAAGGAACAATGTGTTATTCAATGGGACCTAGTTGCAGATAGCCCGGGCAAAACAGCTAGCCTGGTTTATATAATATAAATAGTAACATAGTATATAGTTAACATGCCCACTAGTCTTTTAAAACAGAGTACTATAGATGTCTAACATTGCAGTTTTTAATAAGAATGAATTTATGTTTCGCAACCGCAATGACAAAATTTTTTATACTCCTATCATAGTTATAAAATAAAGGTAATCTTTTCCTAAGGAGAGCTCAAAGAAAAGCCAGAAGGATGCATGAGTGCATAGGGAGAGGAATAGCCAGCAGGAAAAAAGAGGTGGCAATAATGTCTCTTTATAAGTGTCTGCTGCAAACTCATTTGGAGTATTGTGTACAATTCTGGAGACCATACCTTCAAAAGAACATAAACAGGATGGTGCAGAGGGTGGCTACTAAAATGGTTAGTGGTCTTCATTATAAACTATACGGGGACAGACTTAAAGATTTTAATATGTATACATTAGAGGAAAGGTGGGATAGAGGAAGTATGATTGAGATGTTTAAATACCTCCATGGCATAAACTGAAAAGAGGAGAGCCTCTTTCGGTTGAAAGCAAGCTCTGTAACAAGGGGACATAGGATGAGGGTGAAATGGGATAGACTCAGGACCAATATGCAGAAATATTTCTTTATGGAAAGAGTGGTAGATGTGTGGAATAGTCTCCCAGTGGAGGTAGTAGACAAGAGGACAATATCTGAATTCAAGAAAGCATGGGACAAACACAAAAAATCTCTAAAGACAAAAAGGGGACTATAGTAGCTGATAGGGAAGAGCAGACTAGATAGAAACATATCAGCAGAAAAAGACCATATAGCCCATGTTTCTTTTTCAGTAAAAGTATTGCTTCTTTTAACTTATTAGACTGTTACGCAAGAAAATCTTTACTCACATTGTCGTGCTTAAAAAAACATAACATCTTCAATTCCCGGAAGACCCTTTTGCAAGAGACCAGATTTTGGAAGACGTTGGGCATCTTTTTGAGTGCAACTCTCTTTCCATCTCTTGGATCAGTCACTGACCTGGGGATAAAACATCACAATATGAACAAACAAATCTAATTATTTACAAGAATCTATAACAGGAGTTTTAAATCTGATAAATGCATCAAAAGTGACTGAACAAGGCCCCCATGCTGAACAACTATATTCATGTATTTTTAAAAATTGTATTTATTTATTTAAACGGCTTTTTTATACCGCTCCTTCCAGCGATCAGGGGCGGTTTACATTGGAACAGAACTTTTACATAGAACATTATGCAAGCTTTAAAGCAGTTACAAGGAATATGTGATTAAATTACAAAACTTAACTATTTACAGTAACCTCAAAACAGCACAGTACTAAAAAGAAAAGTGAAAGTGCTATTCAGGGTATGGTTGTGTGTAGGTGCATCAATTGTGGAAGAAGTTAAAATGGCTAACATTCCCAATCTTTGCTCTTGGGTATCCAATTGAGGATTTATTTATTTTAGTAGTTGGGGCACACCTTTTCAGTAGTAGATCAGGGAGAGCTACAATCAGGCACTGTTTGCACTTTGCTAGTAATCATATGTGAAGGCACATTTTAGATCGTACATGGATATTGGAACTGAGACATCTAGGTCACGGGGTACATAATTCCAGCAGTATTTTAGAAAAGGCTCTGCTAAAGGTGGAATCCAGTGGCTTAAGTTCTAATTAAGGGTCCCCAAGCAAACTTTTGCTGAGGCCCCCTGCACTGTCGTGTTGGCAGCGCACCACCCAACCGTGTGCAGCAAACTTACTTTAATTATTTTGCCGCACTGCCTCTGCTCCAGGCCCAGCAGCTGTTATCTCCCAGGGCGAAATCATTGTGAGACTTCAGCCCAGGAGGTTTGCTGCACACAGAAGGGTGCTGCCGCCGTGGGGGCCCCCTTCCTGCTGGGGTCTCTCCTCACCCCCTCATTGGATACTGACATGGTTTTAAGGTTATTTATATTGAGTCTTCAGTTGTCCTTAATGAATCTGTTCTTGGCTGATCTCTGAAGCTAAGGAGGGCTGGGGCCTGGTTAGTACTTGGATGGGTGACCACCTTGGAATACCACAGGTTGTGAACTCACTGCGTGGAGAAAGGCCTGGCAATCTACTTCCAGTAGCACCTTGCCAAGAAAAACCTAGGGCTGGCTCGCCAGCACACATTGCATTGCATGTCACAGCAGTGTGGTGTTACTCAGAGTATCGACCCCATTAAAGGGCCTTGTTCCTGAGAGTGGGAGGCATAAGGTATCAGCAAGGCCTAGCTGTTCAGAACAGCAGTGGAGTGATAGTGGGAGCAGAATACAAGGTCAGCTGCACATGGAGGCAGAGTGGCCACAAAGCATTTAGTGAGGGGGGGAAGGGGGGGCACCGCAACTGGTTGGTTGTGGAGCTAACAGCTAAATACCTTTTAAAATAGGGTGCAAAAGGTTGTTGGTGGAGGTGGGGGGGCGGGGGGTAGTGGAAAGGTGGTAACCAGATATTAGTTCTGATTACTCATGTTTTTATTTAGTGTTTAAAAACAAAGCTGAAGTTGTGGCTATGTATTACCACAAAAAAGAATGAAAGTCATTTGTGTATTAATTGTGCTATTGATCCTGAAATTTGCACAGAATGCTTGCATTGCTCTACTGGAAGCTCAACCACCATCATTTTATTATAAAGAGTACATATCATTCTATTAATGGAATTCTTGAAGGTCTATACAACGTTCACATAACTAGGATGATTACACAGGTACACTAAAAAAATTTTTTTTTAAACTGCCTCTAATGTTTCGATTGATTTTTACGTTTTTTGGTGCGCTGAATCCAAATCTGGTAACCAATTTGCTCCATCACGTACAGATTTTGTGCTACATTGGGTTAGCAGTTTGAGGTGAACGTTTCAGATTGAGTGCGATCGAGATAAAAGTTTCTTGGATGAATTCTTTATACTAATTGTTTAGTAGTTATTCAAATAAGAATAAAGAAAATTGTAACAAGGCAGCACATAAGAATAGAGTAATGTCAACAAAACACACTGTGATGGTAGCAAAATTGTCTGCACTTAAAACAGCCACATACATGTGCACAAACATTGAGCATATAAGAGCGAGGTTAGACACAAAGCAAAGCAAAGAAATGTGCAAAAAATGTTGTACAGGTATGTATGTAAGAATAGAAAACGCAAACCGCACCATTGCAATACATGAAGACAAACACCCGATGGTGTGAAAATAAAATTCTAATAAATGAGATCCGACACTGTGGTAATAACTAGCAAATTTTTATTTCAAAGTTTAGTAAAAACACGATATTTGTCAACACAGTTTAGATTTTAAAGTCATTCTTAGGTCAATCAATCTCCTGGTGGGCCCGTTTCTTCTTCCCCCGAATGCTTCTCTTGGTGCGCTGCTTGGCGTATTTTTCATCTGGGGTTTCCCGCAGCAGCAACCAGCAGAAATCAGCCATCATAGTGGTGTTCCATCTTCCTTGGTACCTTCTCTCTGCGTCCTTGATGTCCTGGTGAAACCTTTCACCTTGTTCTTCACTGTACGCCCCCACGTTTTCGGGAAAGTAGTTCACATGGGAGTGCAAGAAATGGACTTTCAGGCTCATGTTACAGCCTTGTTCTTTGAAGGCATTGAGCATCCTGGCAACAATATCCTTATAGTTCTCATCCCGCCAGTTCCCCAAGAATTTGAGAACAACATCCTTGAAGGAATCCCAGGCTTCTTTTTCCTTCTCAGACATCGTTTCAGCGAATGCTCCATCTGAAATGAGTTTCCTTATATCAGGGCCAACAAACACTCCTTCCTTTAGCTTTGCTTCAGAAAGTCGGGGGAACTTTGAGCAAAGGTACCGAAAGCACTCACCATCTTTTGGAAGGGACTTGATGAATTGCTTAATGAGACCCAACTTAATGTGGAGAGGTGGTAATAGAATTTTATCACGAGGTACCAAGCTCTCATGAAGAACATTTTTCTCACCGGGTCTCAAATACTCCCGAATTGGCCAGTCTTTTTTCCCCCAGTGTAGGTCACGGGCCCGGCTATCCCACAAGCAAAGGAAGCAGGGATATTTGGTGAAACCGGATTGCTGCCCTAATAGCATGGATAGAATTTTAAAGTCTCCACAAATCATCCACTTATGCTCATTATAACGAATCTTCTGAAGAATCAGGGCCAAATTCTCGTATTTTTCTTGGAGAATAACAGAGTGAGCAATAGGAACTGAAGCGAATGTGTTGCCATTATGAAGAAGAACACCTTTTATGCTGTCTTTTGACGAATCAATGAACAGCCGGCATTCAGCAGGATCATACTTGAGTTTAAACTTTTCCATCACTCCGTATATATCGTTGCAAAATACCAAATCTTCCTCTTTGCTGAAATACTTCAAAAATTGTGTCTCGTGGTTGCGGTACCAATAAAAAGTTGTTCCTGGTGACAATAGATTTTTCTGTTTAAGCAGAGAACCTAGCAGTTGGGCAGCATCTTTTGGGAGTCCTAAATCCCGGACTAAATCATTCAATTCAGCTTGAGAGAAAAGTTCAGGTTTCGGATCTGGTTCAGTTTCAAACTCGGAAGTACTGGACTCATCGGGAAAAGCCATCTGATGAGTCTCATCATGATCAGAACCGTCCACACAAATATGATCCAAAGATTTTGGTGGTTCAGGCACAGGTACTTCGTTGCTATGAGGCATAGGCCTAATTGCTGAGGGAAGGTTGGGGTAACTTATTACGTTCTTATTTTTTAAGTTGTATCCCTTCACAATGCAAGAGCAAAAATAGCAGTCACTGCTGTGGTCTCTTTGTTCACGCCACATCATAGGTATTCCGAAACGAAATGCTTGTTTTTTTACCTTTCATCCATAAGCGTAGATCTTCCTCACATGTCTTGCACACTTTGTGAGGAGCCCACGGTTTGTCTTGATCGCCTAACTTCAAACCGAAATAGGCGAAATATACTTTTTTAATAAATGCAGAAATGTTCCTCTGCCGCTTTTTCACGGTATATTCCCCACAAATAAAACAAAAACTGTCCGGAGAGTTGACGCAACCTCTGGCTCTGTGAGCCATCACAAATACACAGCACTGCAAACTACAACTGTAGTGAACCACTTCGGAATAAAGCTGGATTACGACTGAGCAAACAAAAAGGTAATAATGAACTTGCAAGAAACTGAAATTTGACAGGAACGTTCATGTCGCAACCACCGTGTTTGAGCGAGCGAGCGAACGAGGCGAGGCGAACAGGAAAGAACATGCGCCAGCGCGAGTACTGGATTTAGCCCCCCGCCTCCCAATTGTCCTGTTAATGTATAAAATGAACACAAAACACTCTAAAATATCATGAGGGAGTGTTTCTAGTTAGTTAACCATTACAACCTCTATTTTGGGCCAAGAAAATAAACTGCAGTCGGCTAAAAAGAAATTATGTGAACATTCCTTATATGGGTAAGAAATCTAATTTTGCAAGAAAACGTGACGTGATGGAACATTTTGGCTATTTTTCCTGGATTCAGCACCCCAAAATCTATAGGAATCAGTTGCAAAACTGGAGGCAGTTTTTTGGTAGTGTACCTGTGTAATCTTTTAATATCATTTCTGGGATGGGTGACTTCTCTACATTATCTTCAGTAAAGACCAAAATAAAGAATTAATTCAGTCCCTCTGCTATGGCCTTGTCCTCCCTTACTGCCACTTTTACCCCACTATAATCTAGCAGTCCAAATGATTCTCTCATAGGTTTCTTTGCTACGAATGTACTTGAAAGTTTTTTCTTTTTTTTTTTATTGAAAATGTTTTTAGTATATACAACCATACCATACCAAAACAGGAAATTTAAGAAACATAATAAGTTAAAAGAAAATCACATATGATGAAAATAGCAGCCATCTCAGGAACAAGAGAAAGCATAGTTACTCACCTGTAACAGGTGTTCTCCAGGGACAGCAGGAATCAGTCCTCACATATGGGTGACATTGGCAACAACAGAGCCCTCATGGAAGCATCTCCCCAACTTTCAAAGAAAGCCTTTGGGAGATGCACCACGCATGTGTGGTCCCTTTCCTGCCCAAGGGTGCCATCTTGCTCAGTCAGATGACATAGCTAGAGCTGAAAAAGATAGCGGCAAAAGTACAGCAACTCCACAGGGAGGAGGGAGAGTTTTGAGGACTGATTCCTGCTGTCCCCGGAGAACACCTGTAACAGGTTAGTAACTACGCTTTCTCCGAGAACAAGCAGGAAGTCAGTCCTCACATATGGGACCCCCTAGCTACAGGCTACCGAGAACCTGTAGAAGCCACAGTCAAGCTGTGAGCAGCAGCACGTGAGTCTAAAGGCAGACTGAAAAGACCCCAGTGTCCAGCAGAAAACCTTCACTCCGGTAGCCTAACCAAGAAGGGTAGGAATTGCCTAGTCCCTGAAGAGATTATGGAGTACGGCCTGGTTGAAGGTGCTGTCCCGTTGGGACTCCCTCTCCAGGCAGTAGTGAGCTGCGAAGGTGTGGACTGAAGACCAGGTGGCGGCCCAGCAGATATCTGTCTAGGGATCACTCCTTTCTGTCACTTCTTCAGGATCTATCTCTGTTTCAACATGTCACTGTTCCTACCCATGGGGCTGGACACACTCTTGATCTAGTTATCTCCTCTATTTCCTCGAATGTGTCTTTGCAATTCTTTGTTGCCACACCTTTACCCTGGACAGACCACTACCTTCTCAACTTCCAGGCCTCCTTTGGTCCCCTCCTCCCTCCCCTCTTCCTCCCTTCAATCAGTTCCTTCTTCCTCATCCACTCCCATGAGACTTTCCCGTCGGATCACCCCCCTCACAATTAGTCGCTTCCCATCTGCTAATAATCTTTCACCAGCCAATTTCCCTCTTCTTTCACCTGACTCACAGGCTTCTCACTAGTTCTCCTACCTCTCAGGCACATTAAACCGTCTTGCTCCATTAGAACCACACACCTCACGTTGAACCATGTCACAACCTTGGTTTCATTCCAGCCTTCTCCTTCTCTGCTCACAACTTTGCAGGGCGGAGCGGCTGTGGAGAAAGCCACGCTCTCCATCTTCTCTGATGGTATTCAAAGCTCAATACTCACACTATCGATCTCAGATACACTTAGCTAAACAAACCTATTTCTCTGTATCTATTTCTTCCACATCTAACCAAACCTGTCAGCTATATGGGGTTCTCCGCTCCCTTACTACACTCCAATCTGGTTCAAACTCCACATCCCATCAGTCGACAACTTCTCCCTTTGCTTCCCAAATGGCCTCATTTTTCTGTGTGAAAGTTATTAATCTCGGGGCTTCCTTACCTTACTGCCCCCCTTCCCCTCCCTCTTCTTCTCTGTCTCATGTTTGGGACGCCTTTCATCCTCTTACCAGTTCTGAATTCCTCAAATCTATCACCTCTGCTAATAAAACCACCTGTTCCCTTGATCCCATCCCGTCCTCATGGCTTCTCACACCTTCTCTTGCCCTTCCTTCCATTCTGACAATTATTAACACTAGTCTTTCTGGTGGTTGCTTTCCTCATTCGTGGAAGCATGCACTTGTTCGCCCCTTCTAAAGAAACCCTCCCTTGACCCACTTGTCCCTGTCAACTACCGTCCTGTCTCTCACCTTCCGTTCCTAGCAAAAACTTTGGAGAAAGCTGTCTTTGCACAAGTGTCGCATCATTTAGATACCACCCACTTCCTTCATTCCCGCCAATCTGGATTCCATCCTGGACACAGTGTGGAGATGGTGCTCGCTGCCTTCCTCAATGAAATTCACATGGCTCACAATTGTGGTGACTTCTCGGTGGCGGTATCACTTGATCTCTCTGCTGCTTTTGACCTGGTGGATCACTCTCTTCTTCTCTCCCATCTGCGGGATGCTAGCCTTCGAGGGACCGTCTACAAATGGTTTCACTCCTATCTTTTTGCACGGTCTTGCTCTGTTCTTCCCTGTTCACCATCTGATGCCCCCTCCGATCCTTTTCCCTTGCACTGTTGTGTTCCCCAGGGCTCGGTGTTGGCCCCCTTGCTAGTTAATGTTTTTTATGGCACCCATTGCACTGTTAATTCAACAATCGGGCATTTCTGCTTTATACTATACCAACGATATTATTCTTTTGCACCATACCTCCCCTCTTCACCCTGACATCTCCCCTCTTAATTCTTGCCTATCCTCTGTAGCCGACTGGCTAGTCTCTAACTGTCTGCATCTGAACATCTCTAAGACTTTGGCTATTTGGTTCTCCCATGGCAGTCCTCCTCCTTCACTCGCCCCCTCTTTTTCTGGTTCTCCCATCCCATTAGTATCACACTTTCGATACCTGGGTGTCTTCCTTGATTCTGACCTCTCCTTCCGAAACCACATTTCCCATGTTACCAACTCCTCTTTCTTTTTTCTTTGGCAGATTCGAGCCATCCGTCCCCTTCCTGACACCTCAGGCCCTCACTACTCTCATTCTATCTCTGGTTATTTCCCGCCTCAACTTTTGTAATTCTGTCTTCTCCGGTGTTCCTAAATCCCAGCTTCTTAGATTACAATGCATACAAAACACAGCCGCACGTCTTCTCTCTCACTCTTCACGTTGGGAACACGTCACGCCCCTCCTCATGAATTTTCACTGGCTCCCTATAGCTCTCCGTATCCATTACAAACTCCTCACACTGGTTCAGCAGGTTATATATACCCACACCCCACTTTACCTGTCTGATCTTCTACAATTTCATACTCCCAGCCATTCCCTTAGGTCCATACACATCAATCGCCATCGCCTTCACCTTCCCTTCACTTCAAGTGCTCATCTCCAGTCCACCCGTAACTCTGCATTCTTCTTTGCTGGCACTGCCCTGTGGAAATCCCTCCCTACCTCCCTCCATCTGGAACAAAATTACCACACCTTTAAGGCTCAGCTGAAGACTTATCTTTTCAACAAAGCATTTGATCTACCCACTGCCCATGTTTAGTTCTGTGTGCTCCTCTCTTAGTCTAGTTCAATGTGTATGCATGTATGTTTACCCAGCCTCTCGCCTTTCTGTTTTGTCCTGTGCTCTCCTCTTTCTTAGTCATGTTCAACGTGTATGCATGTATGCTTGCTCTGTCTCTCGCTTTCCTGTCTACCAATGTAACTTCTTTTTCCTTTCGGTGCCCATGGCCCAATTCTGTATTATTTGAACTTGTAAACCGCCTTGTTTTTATTTGAAGGGTGATATATCAAGTGAAATAAACAAACATGGGGACAGAGCACAAGTTTGCAACCGAGGTCGCCATAGCCCTGACGTTGTGTGCCATAACCAGGTACTCCAGTGGGAGCCCTGCCTGTTCGTGAGGGCAATGCAGTTCACTGCTCAGGTGGACAGAGTCCACAGTTACCGCCTTCCCCAGCCAACTGGGGTCATAGGAAATGAAAAGCTAGGAGGCTTTGCAGTGGCTCTGAATATGCTGCAAATAGAAGGACAGGGCCCTCTTACAAACCAAGTTATGAAGGACAGCCACTGCCCTGTCGGTATGAGGCTGTGGAAAGAAGGTAGGTAGCACCACCTCCTGATTGAGGATGAATGAGAACACCACCTTCAGAGGTTATTTAGGGTGTGTGTGAAGCATGACTCTGTTCTTATGGATCCTGGTGTAGGGTAGCTCTGACACAAAGGCTTGAAGCTTTCTGACCCTGCGAATGGATGTGAGTGCCACCAGAAAGACAACCTTTCAGGAGAGGTACCATAGGTGGCAAGAAGCTAGGGGCTCCATAGTGATGGCCGTGATAGTACCACATTAAGATCCCATTTCACCAGAGGTGGGTGGATGGGTGGCTTTGAGGGCAGGAGGCACCGTAAGAACCAGGTGATGAGGGGCTGCGCAGAGAGGGGTCTGCCTTTGATATGGTGGTGGTGTGCTGAAAGAGCACTCAGGTGCACCCTAACAGAGTTGGACTTGAGTCCAACCTGAGAGAGATGAAGCAGGTACTGTAGCACTGTCTGCAGCAGGCAGGAGAACAGGTTGACCCTTTGCTCTGCACACCACATCAAGAATCTGCACCATTTGAAGACATACGTTCGCCTCCTGGAGGTCTTATGAGAAGCTAGGAGGACCTCTTCCACCTCCCTCGAAAGGCTGAAGGGAGCCAAGGCTGCAGGCATGCAGTTAGCGCCAGCCCCAGGGTGGGATGAAAGAGAGAGCCATCCTCCTGAGTCAGTAATCCTGGAGCATTCTCCAGAGGGACCGGGGGCTCCGTTGATAGGCGGAGCAGAAGCGGGAACCAACACTGCCAGGGCCATCAGGATCAATGATGCATTATACCAGAGGACCTTGAAAAGGGTATTGACAACCAGTAGCATGGGCGGGAAGGCGTACAAGAGGTCCCCTGACCACGGGATGAAGAAGGGATCTACTGCCACCCAGGACAGGTGAGGCTGGCGAGAGCAGAAGCAGGGCAGCTGAGCATTGGCTGGGCTAGCAAAGAGGTCCACTAGTGGGGTGCCCCAGAGGTAGAAGAGCTGTTGGACTGCTCTGCGGTCTAGTTACCATTTGTGCAAATGTAGGAGCCTGCTCAGTCTGCCCACCAGGGCATTGTCCTGGCCCAGTAGGTACACTGCCCTAAAGAGCATTCTTTGACTGACCACATATGAGCAGGTGTAAGACCCTGTGCCTCCCTGCTTGTTCAAGAACATCATGACCTGGTTGCCTGTCTGGACCAGTACAGACTGGTCCTGTAGGCAGAGGGGGAAAGCTTTGAGCGCCAAGAATATGACCCTGAGCTCCAGCAGGTTGATCTTTTGAAAGGGAAACTATGATAAAATGAGGAAAACAGTTAAGAAAAAACTAAAAGGAGCAGTTGCAAAGGTTAAAGACGTACATCAGGCTTGGCTGCTGTTGAAAAATACTATCTTGGAAGCCCAGACCAGCTGTATTCCACGCTTTAAGAAAAGTGGAAGGAAGTCCAAAAAACTGCCAGCAGGGTTTAAAGGTGAGGTCAGAGAGGCTGTTGTTGCCAAAAAAGCATCTTTCAGGAAATGGAAAAAAAAAGCCAAACGACGAAACCTGGAAACAGCACAAGCACTGGCAAGTCAAATGCAAGGCATTGATAAGGCAGGCAAAGGGAGAATTTGAGAAGAAGCTTGCTGCGGAAGCAAAAACGCGAAGTAAAGACCTTTTCAAGTACATTTGTAGCAAAAAACCTGTGAGAGAGTCAGTTGGTCCATTAGATGATAAAGGGGTTAAAGGAGCACTAAGAGGCGACAAGGCGATAGCGGAGAGACTGAATGAATTCTTTGCTTCAGTCTTTACTGAGGAAGATGTAGGGATGTTACCCATGACTGAAGTGGTATTTAAAGGTGCGGAAGAATTGAAGGAAATATCGATACATCGGGAAGATGTATTACAACTATTAGATAAACTGAAGAGTAGCAAATCACCTGGGCCGGATGGTATACATCCAAGGGTGTTGAAAAAACTGAAATACGAGATTGCAGACCTGCTATTAGTAATCTGTGAACTATCATTAAAATCATCTCTAATACCTGAAGATTGGAGGATCGCCAATGTAACACCAATTTTTAAAAAGGGTTCCGGGGTGATCCGGGAAACTACAGACCGGTGAGCCTGACATCAGTACCGGGAAAAATGGTAGAAACCATCATAAAGAATAAAATTACTCAGCATGTAGATAGTCATGACCTAATGGGAGACAGCCAACATGGCTTTAGACAAGGAAGATCTTGTCTTACTAATCTGTTATGTTTTTTTGAAGGAGTGAATAATCAGGTGGACAAAGGTGAGTCGGTTGATATTGTGTATCTGGACTTTCAGAAAGCCTTTGACAAGGTCCCTCATCAGAGACTTTTGGCAAAACTAAAGAGTCATGGGATAGGAGGCAGTGTCCTTTTGTGGATCAGGAACTGGTTAAAAGATAGAAAGCAGAGGGTAGGGCTAAATGGCCAATTTTCCCAATGGAGAAAGGTGAATAGTGGTGTACCCAGGGATCTGTGCTGGGTCCGCTGCTTTTTGACATATTCATAAATGACCTGGAAAGTGGAATAACGAGTGAGGTTATCAAATTTGCAGATGACACAAAACTATTTAAAGTTGTTAAAACCCAAGAGGATTGTGGAAAATTGCAAGAGGATCTTGATAAATTGGAAGACTGGGCATCAAAATGGCAGATGAAATTTAATGTGGACAAGTGCAAGGTTATGCACCTAGGGAAGAACAACCCAAACTATGGTTACACGATGCAAGGTTCCACATTAGGAACCACCACCCAGGAAAAAGATTTAGGCGTCATTGTGGATACCATGTTAAAACCCTCGGCCCAGTGTGCAGCAGCGGCCAAGAGAGCAAATAGAATGCTAGGTATGATAAGGAAAGGAATGGAAAATAAAACAAAAGATATTATAATGCCTCTATATCGTTCCATGGTGAGACCGCACCTTGAATATTGTGTGCAATTCTGGTCGCCATATCTTAAAAAGGATATAGCGATTTTAGAAAAGGTTCAGAGAAGAGCCACCAAAATGGTAAAGGGGATGGAAGGATACTCCTATGAAGAAAGGCTAAAAAGGTTGGGGCTCTTTAACCTGGAAAAGAGACGGCTGAGGGGAGATATGATAGAAGTCTATAAATTAATGCACGGAGTGGAACGGGTAAACGTAGATCGATTGTTTACCTTATCAGAATATAGAAAGACTAGGGGACATGCACTGAAGCTACAGGGTAAACTATTTAAGACTAATAAAAGGAAATATTTTTTCACTCAACGTGTAATCAAACTCTGGAATTTGTTACCGGAGGATGTAGTAAAGGCTGTTAGTGTAGCTGGGTTTAAAAAAGGTTTGGACAAGTTCCTGGAGGAAAGGTCTATAAACCATTATTAAGAAGGGACCCAGGATATCAATGCTTGAACCAATACAAGCACTGTGGAACCTGTGTCCCTTGGGGAAACTGCTAGGTACGTATGACCTAGATTGGCCACTGTTGGAAACAGAATACTGGGCTTGATGGACCTTGGTCTGACCCAGTATGGCATATCTTATGTTCTTATGGTTGTCTGCCCTGGACCAGTTGCCCTGCATGTGGAGGCTCCTGCAGTGGGCTCCCCACACCAGCAAGGAGGCGCCTGTAGTGAGGACCCACTAGGGCACTGGGTTCTGGAATGGCATGCCTGTTTGTAGGTGCTGTGTGGCTTTCCACCAGATGAGCTACTCCACCAGCGGGAGGGTCAAGCACACCCTGTCCTGAAGCCTGCCCGTGGCCTGTGTCCACTGGGAGCAGAGGCCCCACTGGGCTACCCTCATATGAAGGTGGGCATTGGGGACAACATGGGCTGTCGATGCCATGTGGCCAAGTAGACTGAGCAGGAAGTGAGCTTTTGGTCCAGATAATTTGCTGTTCTTTAGTTTATCAATCAGTTGTACTACACTCTGACTTATCAAGATGAATGTGGCATCCTCTTCTAGTGGAATAGTCATGCGCTTGATAAGGGCATCCACCCAAGGAAGCCCAAAAAGCTTATCTAGCTTGCCCTGGCACAGAGGATATAGCCAAGAGAAAGCTCCTCTGTGGAAAAAGTGGATTACAGAAAGATCCTTATCTTTCTTATGGGGAAGCTCCCTCCTCAGACTCACTTTCTAGAGAAAAAGTCCTCTTCGGCATCCCAACCAACCTCTGTAGAGGATAAGACTGGGATCGCAGAGGGATGTACTGTACAGGAAAACAAGTGAAGCAGGGGTGCTAACCCCCTTGATGAATCATGCCAGAGCCACCCAAGAGCCCAGGGTCCCCCTTGGGGAGGGCTGGACTTGGATCCCTGCAAAGGGGGTTGCTCAGTAACAAGAAAGGACTGAAAACAGTTTGAGAATTTTATTTGTTTATTTATTGATTGATTTAGCCACCTTATCCTTCAATCAAAGAGGTTAACAGATTGTAGGGATACATTTAACAGGAAAGGGGGTCAGACATTTAAACATACAGACTATCTACATTTAGTTCTCATCTGAGTGTGAATTTTATCAACAGTAGTTGCTGCTCAAAACCAGCAGATAGATGCCTTGGGGCCATGAAGGGGGCTGCTGGCCACAACCAGAAGCCTCCTCACTCCTGTTCCTCTGAGCAGACACCTAGCAGGCCTCCAAGAGGGCCACCTAACCTATGGGCTGAACAGGCATGGAGGGCTTAGAGGAGGAACTTGAATCAGAATCAGGCCCTGGGTCTCCCCCGTCTCCCCTCCCCCATGGTGCCAACAAACCTGAAAAAATTGGTCTCTGAGCATCTCTGTTGCACAACAGGCAAAAAGAGCCTGCTTCGGAGAGGACCTTACTAGAGCCATACATCGTACAATACAAAGCATGCTTGCGAGGCTACATATCGCGAAGAAAAAAAGTGCCAAGGAGGAGTAGATAGCATGAGGAAGGATCTAGCTAAGCTTGAAGAATGATCTAGAATTTGGCACCTGAAATTTAATGTTAAACAACGCAGGATCATGCATTTGGGCTGCAAAAATCCAAAGGAGCAATACAGTGTAGGGGGTGAGGTACTTCTGTCCACAAGAGGAGCAGGACCTGAGTGTAATTCTGTCTGATGATCTTATTTATTTATTTACATTTTCTTATATACCGTGCTATTTTCCATCAGTGCGGTTTACATGGAACATTTTACATACACATTTCAAATGACTTGATTTGTGTTTACAAATAACAGGAATAGGAACTTGGAAAGAAACGGGTAACTATTTACATCTGTACAATGCAAATTGATTGATTGATTGATCTTAAGCTAGTTAAAAGGCGACTGCGAAAGCCAGAAGAATGTTTGAGTGTATAGGGAGAGGAATGACCAGGAGGTGATATTGTCTCTGTATAAGTCTCTGGTACGACCTCCTTTGGAGTACTGTGTGCAATTCTGGAGACCGCACCTTCAAAAGGATATAAGTAAGTTGGAGTCTGTGCAGAGGGTGGCTACTAAAATGGTAATGGTCTTCATTGTGAAGCATATAAGGACAGACTTAAAGATCTTAATATGTTTACTTTAGAGGAAAGGCGGGATAGGGGCGATATGATATCAACATTTAAATATTGCTGTGGCATAATTGCAAGCTCTGCTACAAAGGGACATAGGATGAGAATGAAAGGAGATAGACTCAGGAGTAAAATGCAGAAATATTCCTTTACAGATAAAGAGGTAGATGTGTGGAATAGTCTCCCAGTGGAGATGGTGGACACAAGGACAGTTCTGAATTCAAAAAACGCATGGAACACACACAGAGGATCACTAAAGGTAAAAAGAGGACTATTGTAGTTGATATGGAAGGGCAGTCTAGATAGGCCATGTGGTCTTTTTCTGCCGTCATGTTTCTAGCTGTGGAAAAAATGGAAGCATTGAAAAGAATGGTGTAAACTGCGAATAAAGGACCCCCCTAAAAGGATGGCACAGGCCACAGCAAGAAGGGATACCCAAAAAGGGAATCCCAGCACTTGATAGAACTATTGGGGAAACCCAAGCAGGGCTTTTCCATCTGCCTATACAGGCCACAGGTCAATGCAAAAGAGGAAGGCCAGCAATGAGATGGATCAATACAATAACAGCAGCTACGGGTACCAGTTTGTCAACAATGAGCCGCCTGACTGAAGACCGAACACAATTTAGGATAGCTATCCAGAGGGTCGCCATGAGTAGACTCTGACTCGACGGCACTTAACAACAACAACACAGGCCTAGTAGCCCTTCTGCTTCAGAAACAAGGCCTGATATATTTTATTTTAACCTGTT
Organism: Ichthyophis bannanicus; assembly: GCA_033557465.1. Taxonomy (NCBI): domain Eukaryota; kingdom Metazoa; phylum Chordata; class Amphibia; order Gymnophiona; family Ichthyophiidae; genus Ichthyophis; species Ichthyophis bannanicus. Next base: position 235,754,509 of record CM066042.1, read on the forward strand.
TTATTAAAAGCAGCACAGGCAGCTGAATACAGCCTAATGTAACATAGTAGCATGCTATATTACAGCAGATAAAGACCAGTATTGTCCATCTAGTCTGTTCATTAAAAGAATTTAGAAAAAAATAAAAATCAGCAAAATATCAGAAAAAGCTCAACAAGCAGATATAAAAGGGAGATTCTGGCCAACTTATCATCCGCGAAGGGACTCATGGGGTCCTCATTTCTACCTTCTGGCCCACCAGTGCTGGAACCCATAGGTAATAGCGCTAGGTACAGGGCAGCCGTCAGCTCAAGGAGAGAGGGGAATACCAGAGTTCCAAGCAACACTGGGCCTACAGGTCTCAGTCACACAGGACCATGGTGTGGGCCAGAGAAGACTGGCCTATCTGTACTACTAAACCAGTCCAAACACCTTACCACCTTCTAATTACCTTTCCTCGAGTCCCTCCAGTCCAGGCGCATGGGTTGTGCACCCAAACCAGCAGATGGAGAATGAGCAAGCCAAGTTTTGCTGATGTCATCCTATAAGGGCTCTGTGTATCACGAAATTGGCCAGTATTGGAGTATCAAAGCAGAATTTCAGCTACCGGCTGGCCCAACAAAGGCCACCACTTGCTTCCTCTTTTAAAGCATTCAGTCCTTCAAACCTTATCAACATTATTCACTGCAAGGAGTTCTTCCTTTTTTCTTTACTTGGCATGGGCCCAACCTGACAACCACGTGGGGCCCGTTCTTTTCGTTTCATATTTTGCCTCTTTTTCTTCTTTCTTTTGTGCTATATCCCCAAAAGGGAAACATCTAACGAGAGACTTCCACCTCCAATAGACAACTTCTGCAACCACCAGATGGAAGGACTCTAGACCCACGGATGCCAGACTCACGCCTCCTCTTCCCAATCAACAGGTACTAGCGGACTAGACAAGCGAACAGTGCGGGTTAAGGATTGGACTGGAGGGACTCAAGGAAGGGTAATTAGCAGGAAAGGTCTAATTCCACCTTCCAAATCCTCCCTTCAGTTCAATCTGAAGCCATGGGACGTACCACAGCAGTGCCTCCTACTAGGTGGGACATGCAAATCTAACTTGTAACACCTTAGCCCTTCATGCAAAGAAGCCAAAGTGGCTGCTCTACAGACCGCCTAGGCAGAACCAGGGTTGCTTGCACCCTTAGTTGAATGGGCTCTGTCCCCTGGGCACAGCTCAAACACTTCAACAAGCAGGTCAAGACAATCACCTCCTTCAGCCACCGTGCTATGGAAGCCTTAGATGCCACATTCTCTTGGTGAGCACTCACGAAGAGGATAAACAGCTGATCTATCGGAATGCAGCCGTTCAAAGATACTCCCGGAGCACCCTCCTGATATAGAGCAACCGCAACTTCTGACTCCCCTCCATGCCGCTGCCGCTGCCCCCCTTTCCCCCCACAGGACTGGCAGGGACACGGGCTTGTTAATGTGAAACAGAGTCACCACCTTTAATAGGAAGGAAGACACCGTTCTTAACACCACCTTCTCAGGGTGGAAGACCAGAAAGGGCTTACTGTATGACAAAGCTTGTAATTCCAAGATGTGCCGAGCATATTGCCACAAGAAATACTGTTTTCAGTGTGAGGTCTTTCAATGACACCCCTTTAAAGGCTCAAAGGGAGGTTCTGTAAGCACCTCCAGTAGCAAATTCAAAACCTTCGGCAATACCACTGGGTGTTGTGGAGGGCGGACCTGTTTCACCGCCCTGAGAAACCAGGCCATATTGAGAACCGGAGGCGTAGAAGTAATACCCCCTGCCTAATCCCCTTCCACGAAAGTTAATTAAGTATTTCCTTCAGCGGGATAACACGCCTTCTGAAAGGGCACGAAACGCACCACCCAAAACCTGCAAAAATCTCAAAACTCTGTGGCGCAGAGGCAGACTTGCCCCCTCTGGACTTATCCTCTGGGAGTATACCTCTTTTGGTGCTGCCCAAGTCCTTGACCAATTTCTCCAATGTCTCCCCGAACAGCAACCGCCCCTTGAATGGCAGCTTGGAAAGGCGCACCTTGGACGCCATGTCTGCAGACTAGTTATGGAGCAAGAGCAAACGGCGTGCCGTTACCACCGATGCCATGCTCTTGGAAGATGTCCATACCAAATCATAAAAGGCATCTGGCCAGACAGGCTGTGTCGGACTCCAACTTTGCTGACGCTGACCCGGACTTTGGCTCAGGCAGCCCCTGTGCCCAGTACAGACAAGCCCTGGCCACGTATGCTCCGCAAATGGCTATTTGCAAAGTGAGCGCATTGGTCTCAAAGGCCTGCTTCAGCATGGTCTCCAATCTTCTGTCCTTGGCATCCTACAGAGCTGCCCTGCCTTCCATCAGGATGGTAGTCTTCTTGGACATGGTGGACACTAAGGCATCAACCTTGTGCAGCATGAGCAGTTCTTTCTCCTCAGGAGTCAAAGGATACAAGCAAGATATTGTTCTCCTCCCTCAAAAGTTGGCTTCTGGCAGCTCCCACTCAGTGTCAATCATCTGTTTGATTGCCCTGTGCATGGAGAAGGAAACTTGAGGTGCCTCTATTTCATGAAGCAAAGGATCTTTCAAGGGGGCCTCCTCCCCTGGACGATCAGACGCCATATTGAGAGCCACTAGAGAGTGGGCAATCAGGGCCGCCAGCTCCTCCATGCAAAACATTCTCACCACAGAGGGCTTATCAGACGAAGGGAGCTCCCCCCTCTGCCACTTAGGCCCCCATAGGCGTCCCCCAATCCCCTGAGGCTCCCTCCATGTGGTTCTTGAAGTTTGCCTGTCTGCTCTGGCTCTGCCTGAAGTCATTTGCCTGGGCAGAGCCTCCTCTGTATCTGCGAGGGGAAGCAGCCACAAGGCCACTGTCCCCGGACCTTCTGACCCTCATTTCTTTGATGCTCCCTAGCCCTGATTTAAGCAGTAGGCGTGGTGGAGCAAGAGAACAAACTCGGGCAAAAAAGCATAGTTACTCACCTGTAACAGGTGTTCTTCAGGGACAGCAGGAATCAGTCCTCACATATGGGTGACATCAACGGAGTCCCCATGCAGAGCAAATCCCCAGCTTTCAAAGAAAGCCTTTGGGACTGCATCACGCATGCGCAGTCCCCTTCCCGCCCAAGGGTGCCATCTTGCTCAGTCAAATGACATAGCTAAAAAGACGGCAAAAGGATGAAAATTAATCAAAGGACTGCAACTCCAGGGGAGGAGGGAGGGTTGTGAGGACTGATTCCTGCTGTCCCTGGAGAACATCTGTTACAGGTGAGTAACTACGCTTTCTCCAGGAAGAAGCAGGAAGTCAGTTCTCACATATGAGACTCCCTAGCTATAGGCTATTGAGAACTCATAACAAAAATAGGCTCCCTCTAGAAGAGCCGCAGCAGCCATGATAGGAGTTCAACCGAGAACGTAACACTCTGATAGCCTGACACCAAAGGGTCGGCGGGTAGGAGTTGCCTAAACCTCAAACCGATTACAGCCTGGCCGAAAGCACTGTCAAGTTGGGACTCCCTATCCAGGCAGTAATGGGCTGCAAAGGTCTGGCTTGAAGACCAGGTTGCGGCCTGGCAGATATCTGCCAGCGGCACAGAGCGGAAGTGAGCCACTGATGCAGCCATAGCCTTGAACCGGTGGGCCGTGACTCGACCCTGCAACGGGAGATCAGCCGCCCTGTATGCCCAGGCGATGCAATCTGTCACCCAGGTGGACAACATATGCTTGAAGACAGGCATCCACAGCTTACTGGAGTCATAAGAGATGAAGAGCTGAGGAGCTCTTCGATGTCCCCGCGTATGCTCCAAGTAGAAGGCCAACGCCCTCCTACAGTCCAGGGAATGCAGAACTGCTTCTGCTCGGCTGGCATGGGGCCTGGGAAAGAAGGTCGGAAGCATCACTTCCTGGTTGAGGTGGAAAGAGGAGACCACTTTCGGTAGGAACTTGGGGTGCATGCGAAGCACCACCCTGTTCCTATAGAACCGCATGAACGGTCTATCGGACACCAGAGCTTGCAAGCTCACTCACTCGTCTAGCCGATGTGAGTGCCACCAAGAAAATCGTCTTCCAAGAAAGGAAGGGAAGACGGCAGGTAGCCATCGGCTCAAAGGGTGGCTGAGTAAGCTGCTGCAAGACCACATTCAGATCCCATTCGGTCGCCGGGGGGGGCGGGGCACACTGGTGGTTTCAGGAGAAGCAGACCTCTCAGGAACCTAGACACCAAGGGGTGGACAGAGAGAGGTTGTCCTTCCACTGGAAAGTGGTGTGCTGATAAAGCACTAAAGGTGAACTCGGACTGAGTTTGACTTAAGGCCTAAGTCTGAAAGGTGAAGCAGGTACTGCAGCACCACAGCCACCTGGAGGAGAATGGGTTCTCACTCTGCTGAGTACACCACACCTCAAACCTACGCCACTTAAATGCAAAGGTCTTCCTAGTCGACTGCCTTCTAGAGGCCAGCAGCAAATCCTCTATCTTTTTTGGGAGGAGAAGTGGAGCAAGGACTACTCTTTCAGCAGCCATGCCATCAGGTTGAGGGACCCGAGGTTGGGATGCAGAAGTGAGCCCCCGTTCTGCGACAGGAGACTGGGTGAAAATCCCAGAGGAATGGGCGTCTCCTATTCCAATTGCAGGAGGAGAGGAAACCAAGGCTGTCTCGGCCACCTGGGGGCCACCAGGATGACAGAGGCCTTGTCCTGAAGGATCTTGAATAAGGTCCGAGCCACCAGAGGCGTGGGAGGAAACGCATATAGGAGGCCCACCAACCGGGATATTAGGAAAGCATCTGCCGCTACCCTGTGTGGGTGCGGCTGCCTGGAACAGAACCGGGGCAACTGGTGATTTTGAGGGCTCGCAAACAAATCTATGGATGGTCGGCACCAGCACTGGAAGAGTTGCTGGGCTACATTGGGATCAAGTTACCACTCGTGCGGTTGGAGAATTTTGCTTAGCTCGTCTGCTAGAAAGTTCTCCTGACCTGGCATGTTCCTCAAGGCGGTTTACTTGCCCTGGTTGACTGCAAAGGAGCATAGATCTAGGGTTTCCTGGCACAGGATGCGAGAGCCCCTGCCCCCTTGTTTGTTCACACAGAACATCGCTACCTGGTTGTCTGTCTGAATCAAGACAGATTGATGGGCTAGGGTTTGGCTGAAGGTCCGAAGAGCCGGGCGGATCGCCCGAAGCTCTAGGAGACTGATTTGTTGTGTGCTCTCCCACTGAGACCACACACCTTGAGTGCAGACCTGTTGGCAATGCGCACCCCATCCCAGCAGGGATGCATCCATAGTCAGCACTCTCGAGTGCGTGGGAGGCTGGAAAGGCACTCCCTCCAGAAGGTTGTGAGGATGAAGCCACCATTTCAAAGACTGTATCAGGTGATGGGACACCTTGATGTCGTCCCCGAGTCTGCCTGTGGCTTGTGTCTACTGGTCCCTGAGGCACCACTGAGCTGTTCTCATGTGAAGCTGACCATTGGGTGTCACATGCACTGTGGAAGCCATGTGACCAAGAAGGCGCAGAAAGTGTCTTGCTGAGATGCGGGATCTGCACCTCACATGCTGCACTAGGGCTACCAGTCTTTGAGCCCTCTCCTCTGGTAGATAAGCCTTTGCTTGAAGGGTGTCTAACCTTGCCCCTATGAACTCCAGTCCTTGAGAAGGAACCAGAGTGGACTTTGTGTAGTTGACCACAAAGCCCAGGTGCTGAAGCAACTGGATAGTGCGGGACGTGGCCTGTTGGGCCTCTAGAGCTGACTGGCCTCTGATGAGCCAGTCGTCTAAGTAGGGGAAGACGAAAAGACGAATATCCCTTGAGTCCTTAGAAAGGCCGCCACCACCGCAAGGCACTTTGTGAATACCCTGGGTGCCGAGGCTAGGCCAAAGGAAAGCACACTGTACTGAAAATGGTTTCCTCCCACTACAAACCTTAGGTATTGTCTGTGGTCTGAATGAATCAAGATGTGTGTATACGCATCTTTGAGATCTAAGGAGCATAGCCAGTCTCCCTGGTGGAGGTAAGGCAGCAATATTCCAAGTGAAAGCATCTTGAACTTTTCCCTCACCAGGAACTTGTTTAAGTTTCGCAGGTCGAGGATAGGTAGGCCTCCAGTTTTCTTTGGTATCAGAAAGTACCTGGAGTAGAAGCCTGTTCCCTGTAGGTGGTGGGGCACCTGTTCTACCGCCTGATCCTCGAGAAGACCTGCTAACTCCTGCATGAGGAGGTCCCTGTGAAGAGGGGGTATAAGCAGCTCCCCTGGAAAGTAAGAGGGAGGCACCTGGGTGAGATGTAACCGATAACCCCTTTGGACTATCTGGAGGACCCAGGTGTCTGTTGTAATGGCTGTCCACCTGTGGGCATACAGGGTCAGCCTTCCCCCTGTGCATGGCCTTGCTTCCTTTGGGAGAGAGACTAAGCTCTGGGAGTCAAAAGCCCCTCCAGGCTGGGCCTGAGCCGGTGCCTGGGGGCCTTTTGCTTACACGGGCCTTGCCCCCGTCCCTTGGCCTGCTGCCTCTGCTGGGGAGGCCTGATACGTGGGGTAGTTTCGGTAAGCTGATCCTTTCCTTGCGAAAAAGGGCTTCTTACCCAAGCCCTTCTTCTTAGAAGGGGCAGAAGTCTTCTTCTCGAGTCTTGTTAGGGTCAGGTACTCGGAGACTCTATCTCAACAGCCTTCTCAGTCATGGGCTTGCCAAAGAGGTTCTCACCTCGGCAAGGGACATTGACCAACTTGTCCTGAACTCATGGCTCCAGGTCTGAGGACTGTAGCCATGCCTGGCGTCATGCACGGATGCCGGCCCCCACTACCCGGGCCGAAGCCTCGAAGCCGTCATAGGCTGCTCGAGTCATAAACTTCAAGCACTCTCGGATCTCAGTGGAGAAAACGTGGAAGCGCTGCAAAGGTCCCTCAGAAAACCCAGCGGAGAACCAGGCAATCTCCTTTGCCAGGTCTCGCAGGTACATGCCCATGTACAGCTGATATGTCTGGATTCGGCATGCCAGCATCGAACCCTGGTAGCACTTTCTGCCGAGAGCATCCATGTTGCAGGCCTCCCGGCCAGGAGGCACCATGGAGTGCATCTTCTGGCTCTTGAGCCGGCGCATTGCCGATTCCACAACCATGGAGTTGTGCGGCAGCTGTGCCTTTTGGAACCCAGGGCTCTTGGGAACTCGATAGATGGAATCGATTTGCCTGCTGAGAACCGGCATCGAGGCCGGCATCTCCCACATTCGGAGCATCAGCCGTTCCAGAATGGAGGGCACCGGTACAGTAAGGGCTTCCTTTGGAGAAAAGTCATACTGGAGGACCTCGAGCTCCTCGGACCCGCCAGGAATGACAAAGCCTTTGCCATGTCCGGGACAAAGTCCAAGAACTGGGTGTCCTCGGGGGGGGGGGGGAACCTTTTCCGAGATTCAGAACCTGGGGAGTCTGACGGGATGTACTTGGTACGGTGGGTGTCCGGGGACTCCTCGCCCTCAGTCTCCCAGCCAGACTCTGAGGAGTCAATCGGCTCCGGCCTTGAGGGCCTCGGCATCGATGACCTTGGTCCCGAATGGGAGGTCGATGGGGACCTCGGCCGAGAATCGACTCGAGACCTCATTGTCTTGAGAATCGTCTCGGCCTCCGGGGTCGACTTGGATGTCGAAGTCCCAGTGGTCAGGGCGGACGGACGTGTGAGACCGGCCATCAGCGCCCGCTGCTGGTCCATGAAGGCAGACACACTGCGCTCCAAGGCCGCCAACCTGAGGCCGAGCTCAGTAGGCTCCGCAGTGCCGGCTCTCCCAGAAAGTCAATAACGAGGACAGTGCTTACCTTCCTCGGTGTCTCTGGGTCCTTTCGAGGGAGTTTGGCATGCCTCTCCGACGCCAAGGATCCGGGGCGGTGAGCTGGGATCCACGACCGATCCCGCAAGGGACCAGGCCGTTTGGAGCTCTCAGACAACACCGCCCTCACAGATTTTTTTCTTCCTCTGGTGTTCCCGCAAGGGAGACCCCCTTTCAGAGGACACCCGATGCTGCTCGGGATCAGACAGCTCCCAAGAGGTCGAGGCCTCTGACGAGGTCCGGGCGGGTGCGGACTCGGGAAAAATCCTATCATGCTGCTGCTGCCTGCTCCTCAATGCCTTGGAAGACATCTTTTTGCATGGGCCACAGACCACGGGGTCATGGTCGGGCCCGAGGCATCGGAGGCAGCAGTCGTGTGTGTCAGTGAGAGACATAAGTTTCGTGCACCGATCACACTTTTTAAACCCGCTGGCAGCCATCGGGGAAAAAAGGGCCCCTGCAAGGTCAAAGGACTGGGCTGCCAGCTAAAAAGTAAAAAAAGAGCACGAACACTAGTCACTAAGGACAAAAACGAAAAACAGACTGGACTCGATACTGGTGTACCGAGCCCAAGGCGGGAAGGCATCAAACCGGCAAGCAGAAAAACACAATTTTCCAACTTTTAACTCTTTTTCCATGGGGGAACTAGGATGACGTCCGTTGGGCTCAGCGGAAAAAAGGAGACTGAGCAAGATGGCACCCTTGGGCGGGAAGGGGACCGCGCATGTGTGATGCAGTCCCAAAGGCTTTCTTCGAAAGCTGGGGATTTGCTCCGCATGGGGGCTCCGTCGACATCACCCATATGTGAGGACTGACTTTCTGCTTGTTCCTGGAGAATGGCACCTCTGAGCCCTATTCATGCAGTTCGGTCAATTTGCGGCATTTCTTGGCTTTTATCACCTTTCCTAATGCTGAGCCTCAGGCACTCTGCTCCTCTCCGCATGGCTCAAGATGGCCAACTTTCCCCCCCATCGATGAGCCGCGTGGCTGCAGGGGACCCCCTCCCCCCCCCAATTCTGAAGCCTCTGCAGATTTCTCCAATGCTCCAGATGCCCACTAACGATTTTAAAATCTGCTCTGCCATTTTGCTCTCTTAGGAGCATAACCGGCAGAGGCTTGCCACTGACAGCGTCCTTCTGCATGCCCCACAGGCAGCGCAAAATGCTTCCCTGAACCCTGTGGGGCTGTCGACTGCTGCTGCCAAAGGGAGGAAAACCGAGCTCACCCCACCGAAGAATGCTTCACCTCTGAACCCTGACAATGGAGAGCAGCCTTCCCCCCCACTCTGCGAATACCAACGTGCGAGACAACACTGGAGGCATACAGGATAGGAGTTTCTCTTTATTGAGGAACAGCTGCGGGCCCGACCTTACTGATGCCCAGACAGCCCTGGAGGGAGGGACCTGGGGCTCCCGGATTTTCACTATGCTAGTGGGGTTGCCACCATCTGAGCGGTTCACAGCAGCCACTGCAGAACAGCAGTCACCCCACAAACAAATTACCTCTTTTCATGAGTACTCTGTATTTCTATAGAAGACTCTTTGCTGTTTCAGTACTGTATTCAAATTTCTTTTTTTTCTTTGTTTACAAGTGCTGCCTTCACCTGCCTCCCTTAACTGCTCAGCTAAAAGTACTTAGCTCAGTTCTGACACTGATCAGTTCTTGTACCTCGAGCCAAATCTCTGCAGTTCAGTCCAGATGCATGGAGAAGCCCACCATATGCTGGAGACCGAGCAATACTGGTCAGTTTCCTGATGCACAGAGTCCTTACAGGATGACATCAGCAAAGCTTGGCTTGCTCAGTCTCCTGATACACAGAGCCCTTTTAGGATGGCATCAGCAAAGCTTGGCTTGCTCAGTCACCATCTGCTGGTTAGGGGGCACAACCCATGAGTCTGGATTAGACTAGAGGAACGATTTGGAAAGCACAGTTACTTACCTGTAACAGGTGATCTCTGGGAACAGCAGGAATAAGTCTTCATATATGGGTACGTCGGTACCGGAGTCTGCGCGGGAACGCTCCCCAGCGTCCAATCAGAACGCTTTTGGGAGCATCCCAACATGCCTGCGTGCTGCCTTCCCGCCTTTCCCAACTGCCTCTCCTCAGTTAAGTTTTAAAGCTGAGACCAAGAGAGAGAGTGAGAGTGAGAGAAAGGGAAAGATAGAGATAGAGAAATGCAACTCCTAGGGGAGGTGGGTGGGTTGTGAAGACTTATTCCTGCTGTTCCCAGAGATCACCTGTTACAGGTAAGTAACTGTGCTATCTCCAGGAACAAGCAGGAATGAGTCTTCACATATGGGGACTCCCCAAGCTAAGATGCCCGGAGGGAGTCCTAGCATGTTGCGAATCTAGAATTAGCCATGCTACTCCTCAGAACCTCAGGCATCCTGGGGATGGAGGGTAGGAGTTGAATTACAGAAAGGTGCTGTAGAACAGCTGGACTAGAACAGGACTTCTATAGAGGAAGACCCTGTGTAGATGACATTTAATAGTAAAAATATTGAGTGCAATATTCTAATATGGACCTCCCTTGGTGGTATTGTAAAAAGTCTATTGAGGTTCATATGGATCTGTTAGAAGAGCCAGGAGAAGATCCTCAAGGAGTACCTCACTGTGAAGTAGAGGTAATAAACTGTAGAAAAAACAAGTGGAGGTCAGAACCCTTCAGGGTGAGAAATAGCCCCAGGGGAAACTGGGGTAGTACAATGAGGTAGGGCTTCAGCGGGAAACGCAGAAGGTACTATTAGAGAAAGCTTAAGCTCTTTTGGCCGAACAGTACAATCCTAGGACCAAAAGGAAAATAAGTCTGACTGATTTGGACTGACAACAGAAATAGTCCATGTAGGAGAGAAGGGGTATGGAAGACCCCTGTATCCGATAACAAAGTAAGGACAGACTTATGAAGCGTACAGCTTTAGATTAACTGAAGATCCGTAAAGTCTTTCCTAAATGAGGTCAATTAGGAAAGAAAAAGGTACATGGAGAGCTTCAGAGGTACCTAACCCTGAAAGGTTATGGTAAGAAAAAATTTGCTAATTACCACAGGGAGTGGTTGTATGTGTAGAACCCTAAGCATGCTGGCACAGCATTGATAGGGGTAGTGCCCATCTGTCAGAGTCATATAGGAATATATGGATATATGAACCTAAACAGACAGATAGATAAGTACGTAGATACATATCTACCTAAAAGACATATCTCGACAGAAGTATATATAGATAGAGATAGATATTTATAAATATATATACATATAGGAGTATATATGGATATATATAGACAGATATACATGGGCAGAAGATACACATATATATACACACACATATATATATATATATATGTGTAGACATATAGACAGATGTCTCCACGTATGTAGATGGAGACATGCCTATATAAACTAGATCCCCATAGGAATATGGGGAGAGAGAAAGATTCATCTAATAGCAAGAAGGTTGATACCTGCTTGAATAGATGCATAGAGAATCTTCTTTCCCTGGTTATGATTGACAGAGTCAGAGGAATGGTCTCCCTGACAAGGAGGAGTCTAGATTCTTTTAAGAATTCAAGCTCTTGAATAACCAGGATGGCCTACGTGAAAAATGCAGAGGATAACTTCAGTCTGCAGGCAGCAAGTCCAGATCTCTCTAGAACTCCAGTAAGGTAAATGGATAGAAGACGCCAATGGAATAAGATACCATATTGACCCGCCTATGAGGGCAAGATGGGTATCATGCGTCCTTCAGTTGAACATGAGCGTCCCATGAAGTACTGGGAGGAAGCATATAAGGACGAGCTGCAACGAAAAGAAAACTATCCCTGGTGAGAAGTCCAAAGAAGATGTGGACCAAGCCAGGGAATTGGCCATTCTTTAGGTTTTCACGTGATGTAAGGCCTGTGTCCTTTGTTTTGAAAAGAGATTTTAGATGAGATGGTAAGGGTAGGGAACACCTACCAGTCATGGGAGCATGACTGGGTGAACCCCTCCTAACCATCTGGGATTATCTGCTAGACAAGATATTAATGCTCTCTAGCAAGGGCCCATAGTGCAAAGCTACTCTGTAGTGTTGCAGAGAGCATGTTGCAGGTTGGTTAGAAGAAAAAACTGTCTGGTTAAAGCCAGTAGGTAACAAACTATTCTGCCAAAAACAAGGGAATTGGAGATGGCGAAGAATAGAAGTCAAACCAACAAGCCTGTGATGATAGGGTTTCCAAAAAAGGTTGATAACCTGTTTTGGGTTTACTACCCAGGCGGGAAGGATTGCTAGTGGAGGACAAACCCTGGTTGTGTGGTGAACAGAACCAGTGGTTTAACCACTAGGAACTGCTGCATTTGCAGTAATTACCAGGGCAGCGGAAAAAAATCCCTTTTTTTTCAGATTGGAAAAAGCAACAACAGACATAAGCAGGAGTGGTAAGACTTCCTTATTGTCTGATAAGCTGCCCTAAAGTAAGAATGTGAAAGGGGGAGTCAACTCTGGAAAGGAAACCCCTTCCTGGAATAGGTAGAGAACCATAGGGGCTTACCAGTGTAATAGAACCACTTTTACAAACTGAATGTTGTAGTAAGAGGGCAGGTAAGACAGAGTTGAAGGAGACTCACGATGTAGTAAGTCTCTGAAAGGTAAGATGATACATGCTAGTACAGGGGAAACTGTCTTATTGATAGTTGTTACACCTCTTTTTCCCAGTAGGAGGAAGAGAAACCTGTTAACTATAGGCATGATCATAATAAAAATTCTTAGAGCAAAAAGAAAGGATGTCTTGTGAAAAGAGATCCATGGGAATTTAGGATGAAATTAGTGTAGATGCTTCAAGTGAAAAGAAGCAGAATACAAACTCTAACCCTCAAGCAGGAGATGTAATGATAATCTATCAGAAACCCTGCGGCTGCTGGGTTTGCTGAACCTGTTGAGGTTGTGGTTTCTTTAGCCCGGTCCGATGTTTCCCCTGTCTGGGAACATCTGTATGATGGGTAGAAGATGGATAAAACTTTTTCCCCTTAGGGGAACAAAGTTTGTTAGGAAATTTCCTACAAACTGGGAAAGAGGAAGGCGTAAACAAGCCTCTGAAAACAGCAATGTCAGTGGTTAACTGAGCAGCCTGGAGTAAAGACTGCTTGTTAAAGAGATTTTCTCCAGTGCAAGGAGTATTTCCCAGTTTTTCTTGTACCCATTTGTCCAAGTCTGAAACTTGGAGCCAGGCTTTACGTCGTGCCCCTATAGCTATAGCAGAAGTCCTGCTAACAGACTCAAAGGAGTCTAGGGAAGCACGAGTAAGGAACCTAGAGATATTTTGAGCATGACTAACCAGTGAGGAATAGTCTGCTCTTTTGGGCTCTTGAAGAAAAGGAATCAAAAGTAGTAAATTCTTTGTGACTTCAAGAGATAATCCCATATAGAAAATATATGAGAGAGAATTCTTGCTGAAAGCATGGATGCCTGGAAGGTTTGGCGTCCAAAGGCATCTAAAGTCTTAGACTCACGACCTGGCGGATAAGAAGAGTGCTTTTTAGTACTCTTAACACGCCTCATTGCTGATTCTACAACAATGGAATGATGAGGAAGTTGAGTCTTTTGAAAACCTGGAGAAGGGGGCACCTTGTATAGAAGATCAGTTGCAATAGAAGGTGGGGATACCGTTAAAGGAGTTTCCTACATTCGAAAGAGCAGATCCTGCAAGGTCTGATGCAAAGGAAGCATGATGTCCTCCTTTGGACTCCAGGGAATATACAGAGATTGTGTGTTCCCTGGTGCAGGATCTTGACCAGGTATAGAAATGGCAAGTGACTTTGCCATATCAAGCAGGAATGCTTGAAAAGAAAAATCCCCAGAGGGAAGTCTTCTACAAAGAGGAGTACAGGCTAGATCTGTTGAAGAACTAGCATTGGCACCCAGGGATCTATCCAAATTCATTGGAATAGAAGACCCTAAGGGGTGGAGCATCGGACTGTCCTTACAGGATGGTCGCCGGTACCGCAGGAGGGTGGGACCACAAGCAGTCGGGTAGCACATCGTCCATGCTAGGGATCAATTCCAAACTCGGTACCGAGAGAAGTGAGCCTGTTGAAACAAGCAAGGAAGGTACCGACAGCGATGCTAATGTCGATACTGGTACAGACTCCGGTACTGTATCCGATACCGATACATGAAGACCAGTCGGTGACAGCTCTAACGGTAACGAAGAAACCGAGAGTGCCCAACATGGATCATCGGAACCGTGCCTTCAGTACCATCCGGTGTCGGTACCAAGGCGAGTCGGTTACCAGTCATCCAGACTGGAGATCGATTCAAGACTCGGCATCGAAAGAAGCGAGTCTATCGATGCACATCTGGAGGGTACCGACGTCAGTACCAGTACCGGAACCGATACCGATACTGGAAGATCAGTCTGCAGCGTCTCTAACGGGCCCGAAGGAACCAAGGGCGCCAGACTGCGATCTTTGGTGAGGAATGTTTCATCCAACACCATTGCCGATGCCAGGGTATGGGTACCGCTTGAAGCGGATGCCACTACCGAGCATGGCTCAGGTATGTTCGGAGAGGGGTGAACCTCAGGAACAACCTGAAACCCCATTAAGGATTTGGAGGCCGAAGACTCCCACCGGGGTTTTAGAGCCAGTGTGTCCTTGAGGGTAAGGCCAGAGGCATCTCTATGCTGTGCATGAGATCTACCACTCGAGGACTGGCTAGTCTTAACAGACTGTTTTTGGGTTACCTGATCCTGCAAAGAAGAAAGGGGGGTCGGTGCCCTGAAGTTGAATGGGGACCGCGTATCGAGGTGAACTCGATGCTGAAGACTTCTTCCAACTATACTGTTGCAGGAGGGACACTCCAGCGGATAGTGGTCAGGACCCAAGAATGGTAGACACCAATTATGAGTGTCTAAAATCAATTTTGTAACGCCACAGTTTGAACATTTCTTAGGGATAGTGGCTGGCGCTTCCATGAAGGAAAGTGAGTAGGCCTAGTAGGCCGAAAAAACCGTCAGGCACTAACAAGGAAAGCACAGTTACTTACCTGTAACAGGTGATCTCTGGGAACAGCAGGAATAAGTCTTCACATATGGGTACGTCGGTACCGACGGAGCCTGCGCGGGAACGCTCCCCAGCTTCCCAAAAAGGAAAGCTTTTGGGAGCATCCCACAGCGCCTGCGTGCTGCCTTCCCGCCTTTCCTAACCGTCTCTCCTCAGTTCGAGTTTAAAGCTGAGACAATAGAGAGAGAGGAAAGGAAAGATAGAAAAAGAGATACAACTCCTAGGGGAGGTGGGAGGGTTGTGAAGACTTATTCCTGCTGTTCCCAGAGATCACCTGTTACAGGTAAGTAACTGTGCTATCTCCAGGAACAAGCAGGAATGAGTCTTCACATATCGGGACTCCCTAGCTAAGATGCCTGGGAGATCCCCAAGGATATGAGACCCTGGGAAGGGGTCTACTTCCTCCTATGGATCTCAGGCATCCATCCAGGGAAGGAGGGTAGGAGTTGTTTAAGAATGGAACAGGTGTTTGAGGACAGCCAAACCAAACAAGGCATCCCGGCGGGAGTCCTTGTCCAAGCAGTAATGGGCTGTGAAGGTATGATCCGAGGCCCAGGTGGCTGCTCGACAGATCTGGTCGACGGACACAGAATTTAGATGAGCCATAGAGGTGGCCATGGCCCTCACATTATGAGCTGTGACATGGCTCTCCAGAGAAAGGTTCTTACTCTGGTAGGCGAAAGAAATACACTGAGCAATCCAATTGGACAGTGTTCTCTTAGAGACTGGAAGTCCCAAATGAGAAGGATCAAAAGCAACAAAAAGCTGGGAAGACTTTCTATGTTGCTGTGTCCTTTGTAAGTAAAAAGCAAGAGCTCTTTTACAATCCAGAGTATGAAGATTCTTATCTGCACTGGATGCCTGAGGAGCTGGAAAAGACAGGTAAATATACCTCTTGATTAAGATGAAAAGGTGAGACCACTTTAGGCATAAAGTGTGGATTTGTCCTAAGGACTACCTTATCATGATGGAACCTTGTATAAGGTGGATTATCCACTAATGCCTGCAGTTCACTGATGCGGCGAGCTGAAGTGACTGCAATGAGGAAAATAACCTTCCAGGAAAGAAACTTTAAGGAGGTAGTGGCTAAGGGTTCAAAAGGTGGCTTCATAAGCTGACCAAGAACCAAATTTAAGTCCCATGCCACCGGAGGAGGCCTAATGGGAGGTTTAGTTAAAGTTAGGCCTCTCATGAATCTTGCAATGAGAGGATGAGAGGAAATAGGTTGTCCATTGATGGGCTTAAGGGATGCTGCAATAGCACTCAAATGGACTCTTACTGAATTCATTTTAAGGCCTGCATTGGAAAGATGCAGGAGATAGTCTAACAGAGAATTTAAAGGTAGTGCTAGAGTTTCAAGACCCTTTTCAGCACACCAAATGGAAAACTTCTTCCATTTAAAAGCATAAGAACGCCTGGTGGAAGGTTTTCTGGAAGCATGGAGGATATCCTTCACTTGTTGAGAAAGGGACTTGGGGTTTGGGTGCCACAAAGTCCCTTCCTCCTGGGACAGAAGGTCTGGAGCAGCTCCCAAGTCCAGGGAGGGGGCTTGGGAGAGATGTAGAAGTAGAGGGTACCACACTTGGCGTGGCCAGCGTGGAGCTATGAGGATCATAGATCCTTGATCCCTCTGGAGTTTGAACAGAGTCTTGGGAATCAAGGGAATGGGTGGAAAGGCATACAGGAAGCCCTGACCCCAATGAAGGAGGAAGGCATCCTTGGCCTGAACTCCCTGACACGGAATTCTGGAACAGAACCGGGGAAGTTTGGCATTCCACAGACTTGCAAAGAGGTCTATGTCCGGGGTTCCCCATTCTTGGAAGATTCTGAGTACCTGATCCATGTGCAGGGACCATTCGTGTGGAAGCAGAACTCGACTGAGTCTGTCTGCCCAAGAGTTTTGGACTCCTGGGAGGTATACTGCCAGGAGATGGATTTGATGCTCTCTGGCGAAGGCCCATAATCTTAAAGCTTCGTTGCAAAGCGACAGAGAGCCAGTTCCTCCTTGTTTATGTAAAACATGGCTACTTGATTGTCCGTATGAATGAGGACTGTCTTGTAGCTGAGGAGGTATGAAAGACCTTGAGAGCTAGAAAAACTGCTCGAAGCTCCAAGTGGTTGATATGAAGAGAGGTCTCCTGTGGGGACCAAGTGCCTTGAGTGGAGAGGTCCTGTAGATGGGCTCCCCAACCTGTTTGGGAGGCATCTGCTGTGAGGGTTGCTTGGGGCAACAACTGTTGGAAGGGGGACCCCAGCAAACAAATTCTGGAGAGACCAAAAGAGACGTTTGGTGGTTGCTATTTGGTCTGAGAGAGCTCCTGAAGCTTGAGTCCACTGGGTGGACAAAGTCCATTGAGCTGCTCTCATGTGTAGGCGAGCATAGGGTACCACATGTACTGTGGAAGCCATGTGGCCTAGCAGTTGTAGCATCTCCCGGGCAGTTAAGTGGCTCTTTGACTGAATCTGGGAGGCTAACTGCACTAGACGTTGGCAACGGGCCTGAGGAAGGTAGGCCCTTGCAGTAGTGGTATCCAACCAGGCCCCTATGAATTCTAGGGACTGAGTAGGGGTGAGCTGAGACT
This sequence comes from Ichthyophis bannanicus, assembly GCA_033557465.1. Taxonomy (NCBI): domain Eukaryota; kingdom Metazoa; phylum Chordata; class Amphibia; order Gymnophiona; family Ichthyophiidae; genus Ichthyophis; species Ichthyophis bannanicus. Next base: position 235,771,929 of record CM066042.1, read on the forward strand.
TTGGGAGGTTTACCACAAGTCCCAGGTACTGCAGAATGCGCCTTGTGCGGTCCAGGGAAATCTGGGCCTCTGACTGAGATGGAGCTCGGATGAGCCAGTCGTCCAGGAATGGGAAGACAAATATTCCCAGAGTGCGTAGAAATGCAGCAACTATTGCCATGCATTTGGTGAACACTCTTGGAGCAGAGGCCAGACCGAAAGGAAGGACTCTGTATTGGTAATGTTTTCCCTGGAAAAGAAACCGTAGGAATCTTCTGTGAGAGGGATGGATGAGGACATGTGTGTACGCATCCTTGAGATCTAGAGAATAAAGCCAATCCTGACTTTGAAGGTATGGAAGGAGAGTGCCCAGAGAAAGCATCTTGAACTTCTCCTTGCATAGAAATTTGTTAAATTCTCTGAGATGTAGAATGGGTCTATATCCCCCTGTCTTCTTTGGAATGAGAAAATAGGGGAGTAGAACCCTGACCCTTGATGAAGAAGAGGAACTTCTTCTATTGCCCCTTGGGCAAGAAGGGTAGCTACCTCCTGACCTAGAAGGTCGAGAAGATATGTGGGAAGGAAGGTCTGAGAAATGAAGTTTGTAGCCCTCTCTTATGATGGAGAGGGTCCACTGCTCTGATGTGATTTGCTCCCATCTGGGAGCAAAAGGAGCTAACCTTCCTGGAATGGTGAGAGGTTCTGGCTGTTGTAGAGCCAGAAAGGCTAAGTTCTCTAGCATCAAGTCAAAAACCCTGAGGGGGATGGGACTGCTGAGTTGCAGCAGCCCCTGTAGGCTTAGGCCTGGCCTGCTTAGGTTGCTGATGCTTAGTGGCAAAACGACCTGTAGAAGATTGTTGGACAGAAGTAGAAGGAAATCTGCCCTTTTTGAAAAAAGACTTTTTGAAAGTCTTTTTCTTGGCAGGAATGGAGGTTGACTTTGAAAGTCTATCCAGAGCAGAGTTTTCTGCATCCATTTGAGTGGCTTTTATTTGCCACTCTTTGCCAAATAGATTTTCACCTGTACAGGGCAGATTCCCTAAGCCATCTTGAACCCAGGGCTCTAAATCAGAAGCTTGGAGCCAAGCAATTCTGCGAGCAGCTATGGCAATGCTTGAGGCTCTGCTGGCACCTTCAAAGGAGTCAAAAGCTGCCCTGATGGAAAACTTTGAAATGTCTTGAGTATGCTTAAGCCAAATGAGGAATTTGTCTCTTTTATCTTCTGGAAGAAAAGGGAGGAAGTTATGCAGTTTTTGTGCATCTTCTTTTAGAAACATACCCATGTAAAGGCTATATGAGTTGATTCTGGCAATAAGCATACTGGCTTGGAAGATTGTCCTACCAAAAGCATCCAAGGTCCTGGAGGAGCAGAAGAGTGTCTCTTTGTACTCTTTATCCTCTTCATAGCTGACTGCACCACAATGGAATGGTGAGGAAGCTGAGTTTTCTGAAATCCAGAACAAGGAAGGACACGATACATAGTGTCCAATCTGCGAGAATGAGGAGAGAGAGTGAGAGGAGTCTCCCATAAATCAAACATGTGTTCATAAAGAATCTCATGAATTGGTAAGGTGACTGCCTCTCTAGGAGCCTTAGAGTATCCTAAAATATCTAATTTTTTTGCTCTAGGCTCTGATTCAGAGGTTACGGAAATAGAAAGTCCTTTAGCTACTTCTCTTATGAAGTCTTGAAAGGACAAGTCCTCTGGAGGAGACATTCTTCTTTTTGGAGAAGAAGGCTCTTCAGGTAGGGCTATGGATACTTCAGGAGACTCATCTGATGAATCAGAATCACCAGAGGAATCGAAGTATCGCCTGTCAGGGTGCTCTTCTAACGCTCGATACGTGTATCGAGCGGTATCGACATCGGGCGTCCTTGGTACCGGATTGGTACTGAGAAGTAGCCCTGGACAAGGAACCGATGCAGCCGGTATCCTGGTCGATGTTGATGCAGTCGGTACTGGTATCGGCGCTGGTGCCGGTACCGGAGCTGATACCAACAACGGAGTTTGTTGTGGTACCATCGGCGTCGCAGCTTGAATGAAGGCCGCAATAGCCTGCTGCATGGACAGAACATTCTGATCCATCGACGCCATGAATGCCTGGAAATCGGTACCAGGAGATTGTGCCAGTACCCCAGAACATTCTAACAGGTGATCGGTCGAGGCTGTGCCATCGATGTCAACCTGTAACCCCATAGGAGGAGCTTTGGAAGCCGGAGCTTCCCGCCGGGGTTGTTTAGCTAGTGCAGGATCCTCGAGGGCAAGCTCGGAGGCATCTCGATGCTTAGAGGGAGATCTACCCTTCGAGGACCTGCTAGGTTTATGTTTGGTTACCTGAGATCCATCAGGAGAAGAAGACCTGGAAGATGTCGATGCTACCGACCCTGCATCAATGGGAAACAGCACATGGAGCTTAGCTGCTCAGTTCTGTAAACCCCGTTTAGACATTAGAGAGCAGGATGGACAATCCGGAATGGAGTGTTCAGGACCCAAACATTTAAGGCACCATTCATGGGTATCTGTAACAGAAATGGTACCGCTACACTTAGTGCATTTCTTGAATCCGGAGGCTGGTTTTTCCATGAGAAAAATTTTCTTGTAGGCCCTGAGGCCCAAGAGGAAAAATACACTAAGTGAAGAAAATATAGATTTTTTAATTTTTTTTTTGAAGAAAGAAAGAGAAAAAGACCGGCGGTACCGGTCCGGAGTCTGCCTTAGACACGCGACCAAAGAAATAAAATAAAATAAAGAACTTCTTCAGCGGTGACAGGGCTCGACCTGTTGGCTCCGCGGCAAAGAAGAACTGAGGAGAGACTGTTAGGAAAGGCGGGAAGGCAGCGCGCAGGCGCTGTGGGATGCTCCCAAAAGCTTTCCTTTTTGGGAAGCTGGGGAACGTTCCCGCGCAAGCTCCGTCAGTACCGACGTACCCATATGTGAAGACTCATTCCTGCTTGTTCCTGGAGATAAAAGTATTCCTTAAAAAGGAAAAATTACAAGAAAAAAGAAAAGAAACACTGGCGGTACCGGTGGCGTCGGGGAAGGCAGACACGACCACAAGAAAACCAAAAAATAAAAGAAGAATTTTCTGCGGTGACAGGACGTCGTCCTGCCGGCTCCGCGGAAAAACAAAAACTGAGGAGAGGCAGTTGGGAAAGGCAGGAAGGCAACACGCAGGCGTGTTGGGATGCTCCCAAAAGCGTTCTGATTGGACACTGGGGAGCGTTCCCGCGCAGACTCCGTCGGTACCGACGTACCCATATGTGAAGACTCATTCCTGCTTGTTCCTGGAGATAATACTGTCTTCCCTCAGTGCCGCACCAGAAGGTATACCAAGTGATGACAGCATTCAAAGTTACTCAAGTCTACTTCTTCCTGCTGTCAGGGAAGCATAACTCACTCATCTTTACTAGTCTAACAGGAATACATTTTAATATAGGGAAAGCTGATTCTTTAAATATAAGGTATAATGTGATACTTTACTTTCCAAGTCTTTCTTTCATTGAATGGCATGCACAATTGATGGCCTTCAAAGGTAATGAAATGAATCTGAGTACTTGACATTATGGAGAAAGCACAGTTACTTACCTGTAACAGGTGATCTCTGGGAACAGCAGGAATTAGTCCTCACATATGGGTACGTCGGTACCGACGGAGCCTGCGCGAGAAAGCTCCCCAGCTTCCCAGAAGGAAAGCTTTTGGGGCCTCCCACTGCGCATGCGCGCTGCCTTCCCGCCTTCCTGACCAACTCTCCTCAGTTTGAGTTTAAAGCTGAGACAATAAAGAGAGGAAAGGAAAGATAGAGAGAGAGACAACTCCTAGGGGAGGTGGGTGGGTTGTGAGGACTAATTCCTGCTGTTCCCAGAGATCACCTGTTACAGGGTAAGTAACTGTGCTATCTCCAGGAACAAGCAGGAATAAGTCCTCACATATGGGGACTCCCTAGCTGAGATGCCCGGGAGATCCCCTGAAGGGTATGAGACCCTGAAAAGGTTCCTCATCTTCCTATGGATCTCAGGCATCCATTCAGGGAAGGTGGGCTGGATTTGTTCAAGAATACTGCCAGGAGATGGATTTGATGCTCTCTGGCGAAGGCCCATAATCTTAGAGCTTCGTTGCAAAGCGACAGAGAGCCAGTCCCTCCTTGTTTGTTTATGTAAAACATGGCTACTTGATTGTCCGTATGAATAAGGACCGTCATGTTGCTGAGGAGGGTATGAAAAACTGAGAGCTAGAAAGATTGCTCGAAGTTCCAAGTGGTTGATATGAAGGGTGGTCTCCTGTGCCCTGAGTGGAGAGATCTTGAAGATGAGCTCCCCAACCTGTTTGGGAGGCATCTGTTGTGAGGGTTGCTTGGGGCAACAATGGTTGAAAGGGGGCCCCCAACAACAGATTTTGAGTGGACATCCACCATTGGAGAGACCAAAAGAGACGTTTGGAGTTTGCTATTTGGTCTGAGAGAGCTCCGGATGCTTGAGTCCACTGGGTGGACAAAGTCCATTGAGCTGCTCTCATATGTAGGCAAGCATAGGGCACCACATGTACTGTGGAGGCCATGTGGCCTAATAGTTGTAGCATCTCCCTGGCGGTCAAGTGGCTTCTGGACTGAGTCTGGGAGGCTAAGTACACTAGACGTTGGCAACAGGCCTGAGGAAGATAGGCCCTTGCCGTGGTGGTATCCAACCAGGCCCCTATGAATTCCAGGGACTGAGTAGGGGCAAGTTGAGACTTTGGCAGATTGATCACAAGTCCCAGATACTGCAGAATGCGTCTGGTGCGATCCAGGGAAGTCTGAGCCTCGGACTGAGATGGAGCTCGGATGAGCCAGTCGTCCAGGTATGGGAAAAACAAAAATTCCCAGGGCTCGTAGAAATGCAGCTACTATTGCCATGCATTTGGTAAATACCCTTGGAGCAGAGGCTAGACCGAAGGGAAGTACTCTGTATTGGAAATGTTTTCCCTGGAATAGAAACCGTAGGAATTTTCTGTGGGATGGATGGATGAGTATATGTGTGTACGCATCCTTGAGATCTAGAGAACAAAGCCAATCCTGACTCTGTAGGTATGGAAGGAGAGTACCTAGAGAAAGCATCTTGAATTTCTCCTTGCATAGGAATTTGTTCAATTCTCTGAGATCTAGAATAGGTCTGTACCCCCCTGTTTTCTTGGGAATAAGAAAATAAGGGGAGTAAAACCCTGACCCCTGTGGTCACCCTCCTGATCTAACAGGTTCAGGAGAGAAGGGGGAGAATTGAAACATCTCACCATGGTATGGGGAGGAAGGCTGGAGAAATGTAGTTTGTAGCCCTCTCTGATGATAGAGAGGGTCCATTGTTCTGATGTGATTTGCTCCCATCTGGGAGCAAAATGAGTTAACCTTCCTGGAATGGTGAGAGGCTCTGGATGTTTTAGAGCCAGAAAGGTTAAGTTCTCTAGAGTTGAGTCAAAAACCCTGAGGGGGTTGGGACTGCTGGGCTGTAGCAGCCCCTGCAGGTTTTGTCCTGGCCTGTTTAGGCTGCTGACGCTTAGGAGCAAAGCGAGCTGCAGAAGATTGTTGGCCAGTATTGGTAGCAAATCTGGCCTTCTTATAGAAAGGCTTCTTGAAAGATTTTTTCTTGACAGGGGCAGAGGTAGACTTATAAAGTCTATCTAAAGCAGCATTTTCTGCATCCATTTGGGTGGCTTTGATTTACCACTCCTTACCAAACAGATTCTCACCTGTACAGGGCAGATTTCCCAACCCATCCTGGACCCAGGGTTCTAGGTCAGAGGCCTGGAGCCAAGCAATTCTGCGAGCCGCTATGGCAATACCTGAGGCTCTGCTAGCACCCTCAAAGGAGTCAAAGGCTGCTCTGTTGGAGAACTTTGATATATCCTGGGTATGCTTTAGCAAAAGAAGGAACTCCTCCTTTCTATCCTCTGGGATAAAGGGGAGAAAATGGCGTATTTTCAATGCAATCTCCTTCAGAAACATGCCCATATAGAGGCTGTATGAATTGATTCTAGCAATAAGCATACTTTTGGAAGATTTTTCTACCAAAAGCATCCAAAGTCCTACATTCTCTCCCTGGAGGAGTAGAAGAGTGTCTTTTGGTACTCTTTATCCTTTTCATAGCTGACTGCACCACAATAGAGTGGTGAGGGAGCTGAGTTTTTTGAAAACCAGGAGAAGGAGGGACACGATACATGGTGTCCAACCGACGAGAATGTGGAGATAGGGTGAGAGGAGTCTCCCATAAGTCCATCATGTGTTCTTGAAGAATTTCATGAATGGGCAAGGTGACTGCCTCTTTGGGAACCTTAGAGTATCCTAAAATATCTAATTTTTTTGCTCTAGGTTCTTTTTCAGAGGTTACTGAAATAGAGAGACCTTTAGCCATTTCAAGAATGAAGTCTTGAAAGGACAAATCCTCTGGAGGAGACATTCTCCTCTTTGGAGAAGAGGGCTCTTCAGGTAAAGTTAGGGATACTTCAGCAGAGTCATCTGATGAATCAGAATCATCAGAAGACTCGAAGTATCGTCTGTTTGCTTCCAGGGATCGATAAGCATATCGACCGGTATCGACATCAGGGGTACCCGGAACCGGGAACCAGAATCGGTATCCTGGTCGATGTGGATGCCCTGGGTACCGCTATCGGTTGTGGTACCGGAACCGGAGTCGGTATCGCTGGCTGCGGTACCGATGGCGTCGCAGCTCTAATAAAAGCCATAATAGCCTGCTGCATGGATTGAACTGTATGATCCATAGACGCCACGACTGTCTGGATGTCGGTACCGGAAGAATGAGCCGGTACCCCAGAGCAGTCTAACAGGTGATCGGTCGAGGAGCTTTGGAAGCCGGAGCTTCCCGCCGGGGTTGTTTGGCTGGGGCAGGGTCCTCAGGGTCAAGCCCGGGGGCATCTCGATACTTGGAGGGAGATTTGCCCTTTGAGGACCTGCCAGAGGAATGTTTGGTTACCTGAGATCCATCAGGAGAGGAAGACCTGGAAGATGTCGATGCTGGAGTATCTGTAGAAAACAGCATGTGAAACTTGGCTGCCCGGTTTTGTAACATCAAAGAACAGGATGGGCAATCCGGAATGGAATGGTCAGGCCCCAAACATTTAAGACACCATTCATGGGTGTCTGTGACTGATATAGTACCGCTACACTTGGTGCATTTTTTAAAACCAGAGGCTTGTTTCTCCATGAGGGAGAATTCTGTGAAGGCCTAGAGGCCTCACAGAACAAACACACCAAGTGGGGAAAATAAGATTTTTTTATTTTTTTTTTTAAAGAAATAAAGAAAAAAGACTGGCGGTACCGGTCCGGAATCGGGGAAGGCAGACACGCGGCCAAAGAAACAAATTAAAACAACAACTTCTTCAGCGGTGACAGGAACACGACCTGCTGGCTCCGCGGAAAAAGAAGAACTGAGGAGAGTTGGTCAGGAAGGCGGGAAGGCAGCGCGCATGCGCAGTGGGAGGCCCCAAAAGCTTTCCTTCTGGGAAGCTTTCCCGCGCAGGCTCCGTCGGTACCGACGTACCCATATGTGAGGACTTATTCCTGCTTGTTCCTGGAGATATATGTAAACTCTGCATTCAATCAGACTTGAAAAAATTCCAGATAACGCATGCGCCTTTCACCATGGAAAGTGATTTCAGACTTCACAACTTACAAATTTGTAATTGGGTTTCAGATGCTTACAATGAAATTATTTTTTAAGGATGAATACAGAAAGAAGAACTATTGTACTTGGCTGGGTTTTTTTTTAAATTGCTTTTCATCATGTTACTCTTCACAGAATACTGAGGGGCAAATTCAAAGGTACCCATTCTGATCTTTAGGCATTAGAATCAGTTAAAGTAGGTAGTCAATCAGAATGGTTTTCTAAATACTTTCTATGATGGTACCCTATGGTTTAAAATCATTTTCATGCTGAATAATAAACTATTACCACCTATCTTCAAAATGGTGGCAATGCACTTCATCTATATAGTTTTTCATGCATTTATGTGACATACAACATAGCAGTACATTGTTTTCAGAAAATGTATGCTCAAGGCTGCATGGAAAAGCAATTTGTACTTATGAATTTTAATTCATGTTTAGATATTCTAATTAACACTTGTCAAATAAGCACAAGTTACTACACATACATATAATGTGTCGAGATATATATATGTATATATATTCTATCACCATAATAATCATATAAAAATTAACATGTTTCTAATATTTTCCAATGACTAGTTTTGTTTCTTGCTTGTTTGTACCTTTGTTCTGTGTCTATAAACTATCTAATATCTTCATTATATTTATATTCATTTTCTCCTCAAATTTTTTGGGTGTAATTTTTTTTCTCATGAATATGCCTTCATTGAGTTTATTTTAATCCATATTCTCTTTTCCCCCAAATCACATTAACTTTTCGAGACGTTAGCTGCCTGGCTGGCTTTGAGAGATAGGAGCCAAAGCTTGGGGGGGGGGGGGGGGATGTTTACTAAAGGGCATTAGTTTTCATTGCAGCGCTAATGCAGTAAAGGTTGTGCCACCGTGACAGCTAATGTGGGTGAAAATACAGCTACTGCAGACAATTTTTTTGCCAAGCTGCATACCGCGTGTTAGTAGCAAGAGTGGGCAGGGTGTGAGCAGAGAGTGGGCATGCCCGTACCATGCAGTTACTGTGGACATTGACAGCATGCAGTAACTGCATGTATTGCAAACATTGTGGCTTCAGATATCACCTCAATGGGTGGCATTAACTGCATTTGCGATGCCAACATACCCCAATTCCTGCATGTTCACCACATTATCTGCCAGGGAAAAGAGAAATTAGATTTGCCTAATTGTTGTTCCTTGAGGAATTCCAGTCCAGTCCCGGACCTCTGGGTAGCGTATCTCTTCCAGAAGTTTGGGGACTGAGCATGTCATCTTTTTGATGACACTAGTGTACATATGCAGCTGGCACTGCCCATCAGCCCCAGTATGCTCAGTCTGCAAGCAGCTGGAGGAGGTAGTGAGTCAGGGTGCTGGACTCACTGAAGGGACAAGGAGATAGGTTTAGTTAGAGTTTGCTTTTTATTTCTCAGAGGCTGCAGTTGCCTGTTAACGTGCACATTTCTTTGTTTTTAAAGGCAGAAGTAAAAAAAAAAAAAAAATCAGAAGGAACAGAGAACCCGGGGGACAACAGGGCTGAGGGGAGGATATTCCTTCTTCCCCTTCTCCCCCAGGATTTCGGGGGGGGGGGGAAGAGTTCTGCGGGGGGGCCTTCCTCAGTCCGAGACTTTTGGTGGCTCCCAGACCCAGTATCGGGTGAGGAGTCGCCGCAGGGGCTGCAGTTGAGTGACAGAAGTGAAAGCTGACAGCCCCGAGTCGCCCCCCTCAGTGCCGAAGCTGGGAAGGAAGGCTGAGCGCAAGGGGTAAAAAAGCCACACGGCTAAGAGGCTCCAAGGTAAGAGTGGCGGGGGGGGGGGGGAGAAAGAGGACAGCAGAAACCCCTAGCAGCCGCCAGAATACGAGGAGACAGAGCGGCCTGCAGCCACATGTTTGGGAACCTGCAGCGGTGCAGGAAACTCCCCCTGCTGCATTTAGGTGTAATTTCTTCTTATTCAGGCCTGCATTTGTTTAACCCCCTGCTATGTTTTGGGTGCCCGGGAGAGGCAGCCACCGGAGAATAAAGCAGGACAGGACCCTTTTCTCAGGAGAAAGTCACAATGTTTCAACCAACTTTCACTTAGATCACCTGACCAGTCACAACACCATTCTGAAATCCGCCCAGCAACAATGGCATATCTGATTAGGCTTTTCCCACAGGTCTGCATCAAGTCATTGTGCACTCAATACGTTTTGAGCTGTACAACACAAGGAATGCTTAAGGATTAAGTAGGGTTCACCCCCTTGATACCATCCTATATCAGGCACTGCGGTCTGGCCGGCATGGTGGGAAGGGCTGGGGGCACTCCCCAGGAAAGCCCTCAATCTGTACCCGGGTAGGTAAAAGGATCCCCAGCACAGTGCACCTCCACGGGCTCAGGCACATAGCACTAGAGTATTTGAAATAAAATAAAATAAAACCAAAATCTAATTATCTGAAACTGAAATTTAAAAAAAAAAAAAAAAAAAAAAAAAAATTGCAAATGGCCCCCTAGGAGGAAGCTGCTCTGTCCTGCTTTATTCTCGGGTGGCTGCCTCTCCCAGGCACCCAAAACACAGCAGGGGGTGAAACATATGCGGGCCTGAATAAGAAGAAATCGCACCTAAATGCAACGGGGGGTGTTTCCCACACCGCTGCAGGCTCCCAAACATGCGGCTGAAGGCCACTCTGTCTCCTCATGTTCTGGCGGTTGCTAAGGGTTCCTGCTGTCCCCCTCCACCACTCTTACCTTGGAGCCTCTTAGCCACGTGGCTTTTCTACCCCTCACACTCAGCCTTCCTTCCCGGCTTCGGCGCTGAGGGGGGTGACTGGGGGCTGTCAGCTTTCACTCCTGTCACTTAACTGCAGCCCCTGCGGCGATTCCTCACCTGATACAGGGTTCAGAAGCCGCCAGACGTTTCGGACTGAGGAAGGCCCCCACAGAACTCCCCTCCTCCCCCAGAAATCCTGGGGGGGGGGGGAGAGGGAGGAAGAAGGAATATCCTCCCCTCAGTCCTGTTGTCCGCCAGGTTCTCTGTTCCTTCTGATTTTTTTGATTTATTTTTTTTTTTACTTCTGCCTTTAAAAACAAAGAAACTTTATTTATTTATTTTTATTTAGACAGTTTTGTATACCACCTTATCCTTCAATCAAAGCGGTCACAACACAAGTGGGGGATACATTTAACACACAGGGATATGAGATACACACACTAATACTTACAGGGAACATGGGTAATGGAGGGTTAAGTGGCTTGCCCAAGACCACAAGGAGCACCTGTGGGACTCCCACAGGTGCTCCTTGTGGTCTTGCACATTAACAAGCAACTGCAGCCCCTGAGAAATAAAAAGCAAACTCTAACTAAACCTATCTCCTTAGTTGTCCTTCAGCGAGTCCAGCACCCTGGCTCACTACCTCCTCCAGCTGCTTGAAGACTGAGCATACTGGGGCTGGTAGGCTGTGCCAGATGCATATGTACACTAGTGTCATCAAAAAGATGACATGCTCAGTCCCCAAGCTGCTGGAAGAGGTACACTACCCAGAGGGGTGGGACTGGACTGGAGGGACGATAAGGAATGGCTCTTATGAAATTGCATCAGGTGTAAAAGTGTGCATGATGGCATGCACATACATACTTTTACTATAGGAGTTGCTGGGGGTGTGGTTTGGGAAGAGCAGGGGTGGGAGTCGCGAAGTATACGTGTAGCTTATGAAATTCCTTACTTTAACATGCATGCTTCCATTTTTATAGGTATGGGATATTACCTGTAAAGCAGGAGTAATATCTGCACCTGGAATGTAGGTGTAATTTGTACAGGATTTATGCTAGTACTGTATTTTATAAAGATAAGTAAGTACCTTATAAAACAGACTTAAAATAGACACCTGCCAACCCACTTAACTTAGGTGTTCTGTTATAAAATTACCCTCTATGTGCTCTTGTCAGGGTACTTCCAGTTGCTAGCTTACTTCCACCTACTGCCAACACCAAGATACACAAACTCCAAGGGATATGTTTACTAAAAGGCATTAGGGTTTGTAGTTAATGCCAGGCATTAGTGCAAAAAGCAAGAACCGGACACACAGAGGGAGCCGTGATTCTGATCCAATACGTGCAGGCCAGGACCCCGAGTCAGTCTGGCCTGCACGTACAAGCTTTGCCCAGCTAGCTCAGTCAGGGCTCTCCAATGGAGCCGCAGCACATGGCGTCCAGTTGCCATCGCACCATGGCTCTACTGAAAAGCCGCAATCCCCGGCCGACGGCTGAAAATGTGGATTCCCCACAGCCTGACCCCCGATCTGGCCCCTTAAGGCCAGGGTTGGGCTGTGGGGAATGTTCTCTGCCCCCCCGGCACCCACCGCATCCTGGGCCCGCCATCCCCCACGACTAGGCGAACTTATTCCACCTCCGAGGTGGAATAAGTTCCCCATTCAAGCGGCCAGGCCCCGGACGTACAGGGTTGACATTGGAATCGGCCCTGTACATCCGGGGCCAACAACCGCCCACTGCCCGCCCTAACGCCACCCTCAATCCACCCCTTTCCTGCCCCCATCTACCTTCCCCGTACAACGCACGGGGAAGATAGATGGGATTGGGAAAGGGCCCGAATAGTGGGGATGCTATTCATGCTTAGGAATGACCCAGATAGTGTCCAGTGTCAAGAGACTCTAAAGAAAGAGACAGACTTGGATCACTGAATCATAGAGATGTGATACAAAGAATTATTGATTGAAATGCCATTATATCAGGGCATAATCTATTCAGAAAGGAGAAGGGGGGAGGAGTAATGCTAAAAATATACTAAAACTAGAGAACTACAGGGTTTATGAGGTGAGGAGGTGGTGGTAGTAATCTGGAAAGAGGAAATGGAATATCTATTTATATAGTACAATATAGTCTTCTCAGGTAGAAGAAAGATAATTGCAGACATTCACAAAATTGCTATGAAAGGGAAAGTACTACTGTTAAATTTATTAGAATTTGATATATCGCCCTTCAGGGACAGCAGAGTTGTTTACATGAAATAAAAGAGAGCAGAAAAGAACTCCATTAAAATTTTTTTTAAGAATCAGTCATTCAAAATAAAAAGGAAAAGAAGTAGGAAAGGAAAAGATTTGAAGGAAGGTAAAGTATAACAGTAAAGCAATACCCAAATAAATAATATTAGAATATAGTCTAACTATGGCATAAGAAGAGCTTGTACCAAATGCTTCAAATAATCAGTTTCCAAATTTGATCAGATTTGTCAAAGATGGTGAAATTAATAAAACACTTTTCTTTTCAATGTTTTTATATGTTCTTCGATAGACAAAGTAAAATATACTACTATGTCTAGAATCTTTACTATTTTCAATAATGGAATTTCTGTACCTGAAATTATAGGTGAAACAGTTGGATAAAGCATCAAAACGTGTTCTACCCACAGTAATTTTGTTTTTTTGGGTTAAAAATTCATCAGGTGTCCACACATCTGTGATTGCATTATTTGAAAACACATTGCCAGTCTCTCATAAGGAGCCTTCAAATCACTTTGAACTAGAAGAATAAATAGTAATTACACTTACCTGGTAATTGTAGTTCCTTGAGTGACGACAGCTTAGTCCTCCACCACTGGGTAGTGCACCTCCTCCTGCAGCTTGGAGACTGGACCAATCAAAACTTGGCATCACTGGAAGTAGCCTGCTGGCATTCCCTTACAGCTCCAGTGAACTATTGACAAAGCAGACTCAAAAGAGCAACAAACAAGTAGCTAAACACTAAAAACTATTACAAAAGAGTAACAAATTTGAAATCTCCCCAAACGCCCACGAAATTAGCCAAAGGGGAAAGTTGCCTCCCCCCCTGCCGAGCCACAGCAAGTCAGCGAAAGAAAGGACCAGACAAGCTAGCCCGACTGAAATGAAGAGGGGGATACCAACCGAAAAGACTCACCCGTATAGGTTCCGATGAGGATGAACCGCGTGCCGTGAGAACCTAGAAACCTGAGGGCGGGCATGAGGACTAAGCTGTCGTCACTCAAGGAACTACAATTACCAGGTAAGTGTAATTACTATTTCCTTATCGTTCCTCCAGCTTAGTCCTCCACCACTGGGATGTAACAGAGCAGTACTAATGGGAGGGACCCTGCTATCCGGCACGCAAGACTGCCGAACCAAAACAGGCATCCCTAGCCGCCAGAACGTTCAGGCGATAGTGCTTACTGAACGTATGCAACGACGACCAAGTCGCCGCCTTACAAATTTCCACCGGTGGAACTAGACTGTGCTCCGCCCAGGACGCCGCCTGCGCTCTTGTCGAATGAGCCCTCAAACCCATTGGAGCAGAGCGCCCCTGCAGCAAATACGCTGAAACAATGGCCTCCTTGATCCACCTGGAAATAGAAGCCTTTGCCGCAGCCTCGCCCTTTCTGGGGCCCCCAAACAGGACAAATAACTGATCCGACTTGAGGAAGGACTCGGTGACTGACAAATAATGGCGCAACACTCTCTTGATGTCCAGGCGACTAAGACCCCAATCCGCAGCCTGCTCCCCTGCCGACCGGAGGACGGAAAGCGAAACCACCTGATTGACATGAAAGGAAGACGAAACCTTAGGAAGAAAGGAAGGCACTGGCCGGAGAACCACCTTTTGCGAAGAAAAGGACAGAAAAGGCTCCCGGCACGAAAGTGCCTGAAGCTCTGAAATACGCCTAGCCGAACAAATAGCCACCAAAAATACCACTTTCAGAGTCAAATCTTTCACCGAGGCTTTTGATAAAGGCTCAAACGGCGCTCCACTCAGCACGCGCAACACCAAGTTGAGATCCCACGGAGGAACAGCAACCCGACGCGCCGGCCGCAACCTGGAAATGGCTTTAAGAAAACGGCCAACATCGACGTGAGCCCCTAGAGCAACACCTTGCACCTTACCTCTGTAACAGGCTAGGGCCGCCAGCTGCACCCTTAAAGAACTGGCGGCCAAGCCCTTATCGAAGCCATCCTGTAAAAAATCCAATACCACCAGAACCGAAGCAGTGGTAGCGCGGACTTGACGCCTCGAACACCAATCCTCGAAGATGCGCCAGACACGCACATATGCGAGCGAAGTTGAACGTTTACGCGCCTGAAGCAAAGTTGACACCACGGACTTGGAATAACCTTTCTTTTTTAACCGTGCCCTTTCAATGACCAAGCCTTAAGTGAGAATCTCTCCACCCGCGGCATCAGGAGCGGACCCTGAATCAACAGCTCCGACGACAACGGGAGGCGCCACAGAGTTCCGTCCAGCAATCTCACCAGGTCGGCATACCACGGACGCCTGGGCCAATCCGGCGCGACTAACAGCACCCTTCCGTGATGCGCCTCGATGCGCTGGATCACTCGCCCGAGAAGCACCCATGGAGGAAATACGTAGAGAAGACCCACCGAGGGCCACGGTTGTATGAGGGCGTCGATTCCTTCCGACATGGGCTCCCATCTTCTGCTGAAGAACCGACCCACTTTTGCTGAATGGAACGTGGCCATGAGATTCATGATGGGCATTTCCCAGCGACGCACCAACTGCGCGAAGACCGCGGGATGCAGTTCCCACTCCCCTGCATCCACTTGCACCCTGCTGAGAAAATCCGCTGTCACATTGTCTTTTCCGGCTATGTGCGCCGCCGAGATCACCTGTAAGCATGGTTCTATCCATGCAAACAGCCGCTGGGATTCGTCCTCCAGGGCTGAGCTGCCGGTGCCGCCTTGCCAATTTATGTAAGGTACTGTCGCCACATTGTCAGAGAGGACCCATACCGCTTTGTGCGTTACTTGGGCTTCGAAACTCTGCAGGGCGCGAAACACCGCCCGAAGCTCCAACCGGTTGATCGACCAGCCACTCTCTTCCGGAGACCAGAGACCCTGAGCAAACTCCACTCCGCAATGCGCTCCCCAGCCAGCCAAACTTGCATCCGTTAACAGTGGAATCCATTCCGGCGGTTCCAAAGGCATTCCTGCTCGTAAACACGCCGGCCGCAGCCACTACCGCAGATCTCGGAGGACTAGCAAGGGGCAGGGGAGTCGTTTGTTCAACGAGTCGGACTGATTGGACCAACGTCGAAGAAGGGCCCGCTGTAACGACCGCATGTGAAACCTGGCCCAAGGAATGACTTCCAAGGTTGCCGCCATCGTGCCCAGCACCTGCAGGTATTTCCAGGCCGACAGCGCTGGAAGCTTGCGGAAGTCCCGTACCAGGCGCCTTAGAGCCAGAGCTCTGCGCTCTGTCAGGAACACCGAGCCCCTTTGAGTATCGAACTGCACACCCAAGTACTCGAGAACCTGGGTTGGAACTAGATGGCTCTTGGCTACATTGATCACCCAGCCGAGAGACTGAAGGAGAGCGATCACCTTTTCCGTGGCGGCCAGGCTCTCGGCTCGGGACTTCGCTCGAATCAACCAATCGTCCAGGTAAGGATGTACCAAAATGCCTTCTTTCCGTAACGCTGCCGCAACGACCACCATAATCTTGGTGAACACGCGCGACGCCGTTGCCAGGCCGAAGGGCAGAGCCTGAAACTGGAAATGCCCCCAAGGAAGTGCAAAGTGCAGAAATCTCTGATGGGACGCCCTGATGGGAATATGGAGATAAGCCTCGGAGAGGTCGAGGGACATCAAAAACTCCCCGCGCTGAACCACGACAATAACCGACCGCAGCGTTTCCATGCGAAAATGCGGCACTCGAAGGAAGCGATTTACGCCCTTGAGGTCGAGGATGGGGCGAAGAGAACCATCCTTCTTTGGCACCACAAAATAAATAGAATAGCGACCCATGCCGTATTCTGCTGACGGGACAGGAACGACTGCGCCCAGGTGAAGAAGATGGTCCAGGGTTTGACGCACCTGCAACGCCTTTTGGGGACCTCTGCAGGGAGAGAGCACGAACGAGTCCAACACTGGCCTCGCGAGGTCTAAGGCATAACCATCGCGAATGATCTCGAGGACCCACTGGTCAGACGTAATATGGGTCCAGGCAGAGAGAAAGCTCCGAAGACGACCACCGATCGGCTGAATCCCTGCCTGGATCCGCCGCCCTTCATTGCGGCTTACGGGAGACTGCAGAGGCCGTTGCAGCGTATCCCCTACTTGCACCTCGAAATCCCCTAAATCCCTGGGCTCGAGACGCGAATCTACCTCTTTGAGATCCTGCAAAGCGAGGCGATCGAAACCTCTGAAAATCTCGAAACTGTCTCCGAAAAGGCACAGCCGATTTTCCCCGCCTGGGCTTATCTTCCGGGAGACGGCCCCCCTTGGACTCGCCCAACTCCTTAACTAACTTTTCCAGATCTTCCCCAAACAAGAGCTGTCCCTTAAAGGGAAGCTTACCAAGACGTGCCTTGGAAGAGCCATCAGCCGCCCAATTCTTTAGCCAGAGCGCTCTGCGTGCTGCCACTAAAAAGGCCATACCATTTGACAAAGCTCGGATGAGGTCATAGTGTACATCCGCCAAATACGCCGAGCCAGATTCCAAGCGCTGCATCTCCCGCACTTCCTCTGGCTTCAAGGAAGCGGACTGCCGCAGTCGCTGAACCCAGCGAAGGCAGGCCCGTGTGATCCAAGCACCGCAAATGGAAGCCTGAAACGCCACGGCATCCGCCTCAAAAGATTGCTTCAGCAACCCGTCCATTTTCCGATCTTGTGCTTCCTTCAAGGCCGCACCACCTTCGACTGGGATAGTGGTCTTTTTAGTCACCACGGAGACCGCAGCATCAACCTTCGGAGAGCGGAACCTCTCCTTGTCTTTGTCCGCGACAGGATACAACCGATTCATGATCCGTATCCCTTTAAGGCCAGATTCGGGAGTATCCCACTCTGTTTGGATCATCTGAGCGATCACCTTGTGGATAGGGAAGACCACCTGCATCTGACGTACCGCTTGAATAATGGGATCCGCGCCATCTTCCTCTTCAGCCGGTGGCTCAGCCGCCAGCTGGAGCGTCTGAAGAGCTTCTGTAATAAGAGCCGGCAACTCCTCCTTCCGAAATACTCAGATGATTCGGGCCTGGTCCTCCGGCTCAGCAATCTCTCCTTCCTCTAAGTCATCTGTGTCCGCATCCACATCAAACTCAGCCTCCTCTCCCTCCTGCCAGTCCACGTCAGCCAGGAGAGAATCCACCAGCCGCAGTCTTTTGGAGGTCGATAAACCCGAGGATTCATGCTCTGCCATACGAGACCGCCCACTAGAGGAATAAATAGGCAGGGGGGGGACCCCCAAGCCCCTGTTGCCTGCGACAAAAGGCCTCATGCATTAGTAGAACAAAGTCTGGAGAAAAACTGGTCATCTGGGGCGCGGCTGCAAGCTCCAACTGTGGAGCAGGAGCCGCAGGTCGCAGCGCTGGCGGAGAGGATGAGGGACCGGCTATCGCCCCCTCCCCCTCTGCTACCCCGAGTGCTGCGGGAGCAGAAGTGGCCATGGAACTCTCCAACTGTTGCTCCATACTGCAGGAGGCAGAGGCGCAGCGAAGATAAACCCCTGTCTCAGCGCTGGTGCCCCTACGAGCGCCACAAATGACACACTGGGAAGCACCCGACATGGACTGCAACTGTGGGGAAGGTAAGTATGCTCCAGAAACACTAGCCCCAAGGGAAAGTGCAGCCCCTCCTGGCCGGCCACCTAGGCCCAGGCAACAGAAGGAAATGCTGTAAAATACTGCCTTAGAGTTCCCAGCAATTTTGATTCCCCGTTGTCGGTTCGTTCTGTTATATATATATATATATATATATATATTTTTTTTTTTTTTTTTTTTTTTTAAATCTAACGGAGAAGGCTGCCTAGAGAGAAGAAAAGGCGGGAACCCCGGACCCCGCACTGGCGCGCCGGAAACCGGGGATCAGAAGAGAAGCGCCGAAAATAAATGAAAAGGAAAAAGGAAAAGAAAAAAATTAAAACCCCAGCAAATACCTGTGCTCGGACTGCCGCCCGAAGGAGAAGAGCGCTCCAGAGCCCGCGGCTATCGTACCGCCCGACTCCCGCAGGCGACGCAAACCCAAAATGGCCGCGTCTCCACATGTGGTTTTGGCGCGCTGCGCCGGCGGCCCTCGTGTGCCTTGAGAAAAACAGCCTCCGATCACTCCCGGACGGCCAGGACTCCCAATGCACTCTCCGGCCCCCGAAGGGGAAGAGAGCAAGAGAGGGAGACGCGCCCCCGCTAGCACGGAAGCTAGCTAGATCGCAAGGCGTCCCCGACAGGAAAAGGACGCTGCCTACAATGCCGCGGACTGCCGCCTGAAAGAAGCGGGCCAGCGGTGTGGTTTCCCAGGAGCTCTGCCCCGACCAGTCCTGGGGTCAGAGATCCTAAGGCAATCAGCCTTTCTGAAACTGGGCTGCGGCTTGGCAGGGGGGGGGAGGAGAGCCCGAATAGGACCCCGAGCCCCAGAAAACGGAAGTCTTCCTTTAGGTAAGCCAATTAATAATTTGGTTTTCCTTGGGGTTTTTTTTTCTTTTTTTAAAGAAACAGTCCTCTAAAAGGGACCCACTCACTCATAAAGAGTGATGCCAAGCCAATTCAAAGCCAATTAGAAAGGTTAGGAAGGTTAAGAGATCTATCTAGCTCCTTATCTGTTTCTCTAGTGAGCCCAGCACCTAGGCTCACTATGTCCTCCTGCTGCTTGGAGACTGGACACACTGGAGCTGTAAGGGAATGCCAGCAGGCTACTTCCAGTGATGCCAAGTTTTGATTGGTCCAGTCTCCAAGCTGCAGGAGGAGGTGCACTACCCAGTGGTGGAGGACTAAGCTGGAGGAACGATAAGGAACAGTAATATCAGCATATAGAAATATTGGCAAACCTAATTTTTGTAAATCAACCCCTACATAATATAGGTGAGCCTTGTAGCACCCCACATTCCAATTTCCATGATGATGATAGGTCATTTCTCTATTTAGTCCTTACAGATTTATTTTTCAGAAATTTGCTAGACCACCTTTCAAATTTAACATCAAAGCAGTTTACATAAAATAACTAAACATATTAAAGATTTTTAAATGAAGCAAGTAAATGGAATAGACAAGTGAAAAACAATAAAGTAACCTTAAAAAATAAACAGGTAAAGAGAAAAACAACAAAAAAACCAGAAAAGTAAATTAACCAAAAGATACATTTGTGTCTGCCTTCAGCTACTTATCCCACCCCATTATAAATCTCTTCCATGGCAAACGTTTTAGCCATTTTTTGAATTTGCAAATGCTATTCCTGTTCTCATATATGAGGGTAAAACATTTCAGGGCACAGTAGTTTGGTGGAAGAAAGCCGATTTCTGGGTACTCTCACAGTGTACCCAAAGAAAGGAAGAACTATTAATAGGCAATCAGGCAGATATGTATTCAGAAACTGAATATGAGTTAGACCACCTTGAATTTGATCCTATAAAAAGTAGGTAGCCAGTGCTCTGTAACAATTGTGTGACACGTTCTGTTAATTTAACATTATAATGTAATCTTATATCAGCATTCTGCATGATCTGTAGCCTCTTCAGCTATGATGTTTTACGTCTGCAGTGTAACGAATCACTAGTGTGTGAATAAGAGTGTGTATAGCCTTAGGACTGATTTTGAGAGAACAAATCTAGTGGAGTGAGTAGAAACAGCGACAACTAACTAAAGTATTCTGTTACTCAAAACGTAGTTTTCAGGTCAAAATAGCAGCCAAGTATCACTAAGGAGTTTTGAAGATAAATAGTGTGACCCAAAAGTGCTGGAGCATTAGAAGGAGCAAGAGACTTGCCTATAGGCAAAACTGAAAGGAAAAATTGTAAGCATAACAAACCTTTTTGTTAGGAAAGTGAATAAAAGTATGATGAAAAAGAGACCGTTATGGTTTGCAAAAAAACTAGCATAAAAAGCAAGGGGAGAAAAGACAGCATTCTTAAATTAAAGGAAATCACAGAAAGAAAGAGGCAGGCAACAATTTCTGGAAAAGGTATGAGAAGCTAAGAAAGTAGTCAGGAAAGTGAAGATGTAAATGGAAGAAACAATAGCTGAAAGGGTTAAAAAGGGAACAAGACTTTTTAGGTAAGTTTGTGACAGAAGGGAGTGCAAAAGTGGCACTGAGAGACTCAAAAATGAAAGGGGAGGAACATGTAGAGGCTGAAGAGGAAAAAGTGGAATTGTTTAACAAATATTTCTGTTTGTTGTTCAGTGAGGAAGGAGAGGAAGTAGGACCACAAAAAACAGACACAAACAGGAATGGAAGTGAGGTAGACCTCAAGCCAATTTCAGAAGCCTATGTTCATGAGGAGATAGCGAAATTTAAATCAAAGTGATAGGGCTGAATGAGATACATCCGAGAATATTAAAGAAAATAAGAGAAATTGGGCATTAATCAGGGAGTAAGACTAGACAAACAGAAGTTTTGCAGATTGTGTCCCAGGAGTCTATTATGCCAGCAACAGTGAATCTTTGCAGCTTTCTTTATATGCTACCTCTAATCAGCGCCCCCCCCCCCCCCCGGTCCGGTCAAATGAAGCCTACTGAAGGCACGTCTAAGTCCCTGGCAACTAGAGGCTAAATGATGTATCTCTAGGGTAATAAGCTCAATACATATGTCACCAAAATATTAAAGATCCCATTTGGATCATTCATGCTGCCCTTCAGAATCATAATAGCTCCTAGGTGGAAAATCTAGAGTCCAGAACGTAACAGAATCCTGGAGAGGCTACTGGAAGAGATGATCGGTAGAACAAGGCTTCTGTCCATCTTTTGTCTGGAATCAAAGATTGTATATGTAGACTTTTTTAATTACAAAAATGACTGTTTTGGCTCAAAAATATTGGCATTTCCTGATTGTTGTAAAACAACTCAAAATACGCAGAATCTTTTCTTAAAGATATGTTGAGGCATCAATTCTGGGGGCTGATATATTTTCTTCATTTTCTGTGTAAAATATTTGGTTAAGTAGTCTACTAATTATGTATTTTTTGGCCTAAATAATTAATACATTTTTTTAGACTAGCTTTTGTTGTGTTGGAGGAGACTACGTCACTTGAGGATGTGATGAAGTAGTACATTTGAACTGAATGCAAGACTGATGGCTTTTACTTTTCATTTTCTTTTGTTCTCTCTTTTCTAGCAAGTCCTCCTTTTTCTTGTGGGCTGTATTAAAAGGAGCATATTTTTCTTTCATTCCCTGTACTGTTTTTGTCTTGATTTTATGTACTATAGCTTAATTTTGTTTCAAGTTTTCTTAAACTGTATTCTAAATTCATATCAGTAAATAAAATAAAATTAACAAAAAAATACATGCTTAGTTTCCACTGAAGCACTGTGTACATTGACTCAGCACTTATTTCAGCTAGAAAAAGTTTGTGTTGCAAGACCTTAGGGATGATTTTATCAAGTGTTCAGAAGGTAGCAAACAGCGACTAGAGCCATAGAAATGCTAGGGTTCAAAGGAAGAGGCATAACAAATAGAAAAAAGGAAGCAACGATGCTGCTGTTAAAAAAAGTCACTGGTGAGAAACCTTACTTGGAGTATCGTGTCAAATTCTGACAAGCAGGCCTCAAAGTACAGAAACACAATAAAAACACTACAAAGACAACTTGCCAAAACAGTGCTGAATCTGTTCCAAAAATTGTACGGCAGGCGTTGATGACAAATACGTATCTACAGGTAGTCCTCAGATGTATGGCATCACTTCATAACAAGAGGATAGAATCAAAGCCAACGTAAATAACTTTATAGAGAGGAGCAACCTAGTAGCCTAATGGCAGACCAGGGTTCGATTCCCACTAGCACTCCTTGTGGCCTTGGGCAAATCAATTAACCCTCCATTGCCTCAGAAAAATCCAAGTTATCAATGTCCTTGTTTAATGTACATTACCAAGTTTAAGTTACAAGGTAAACTGCTTTGATCGAAATGATAAAGCGGTATAAAAAAAAAATCTGTTAAATAAATAAATAACCTGCCTGGAGGAGCAGGTACAACATTAAGCAAAGGCATACCTCAAACAAATAAACAAGCAAAGCTCAAACTCTACAGCTCTAGTTACCTTACTTGGCAGACTAGATGGACCATGCTAATCTTTATCTGCCCTCATCATTATGTTACTGAAGACTTCCCCATAAAAGTAACATTATAAATAAGGTACTGGTTTCAGCACTAATGCCTAAGAACCTAATTTTATCAAAATAACCCAGGATTTAATAATATACATGCCTCTAGGACATTCCATTGACATTTTCCCAAGAGGAGGAGGAAGGGAGCAGAAATCATTATTTTACTTTTTATTTATACATTTTTAACTGAATAGTACAAATATTACACTTGTCAACATCAGAGATAATCCAAAAGAAAAGAAGAAAAACACAACAGAGCACTAACACACAAGATGACAACAAGTCCAACTCTTATCTCTGTAAAGTCCTCCATAATAGTTTGTGTGGCAAGACCTTAGGGATGATTTTATCAGGTGTTCAAAAGGTAGCAAACAGCAACTAGAGCCATAGAAATGCTAGGGTTCAAAGGAAGAGGCATAACAAATAGAAAAAAAAGGAAGCAATGGTGCTGCTGTTAAAAATTTAAAAAAAAAAAGTCCCTGGTGAAACCTCACTTGGAATATCCTCCATAATAGCGGTACAGAAGCTGTACAAAAAACTTAGGAAGTGTACAATAGCCTCCTACATAAACAAGCTAAAGGATATCTAGTCACCTGAAAAGCACATGCTAAATCAAGGGGCATGTTTAATAAAGTGTACCGTTAGCATAGGGTTTGCTGCACGCTAAACACACCATGCTAACAGCATGGTAACCCATGCTAAAAATCACACACTAACTGGTCAGTGTGGAGTGTGGTCTGTGCACAATAGGGGCAGAATGGGGTCATTAATGGCACACTGCAGTTAGCACAGGCGCTTTGGGCATGAGCTAATCACACCTGTTGCATTAGCATGGATGTACCGAATGCCACTTCAGTGTGTAGCACGAAAGTGCACACATATGCCGGTTAACATGGTGCCATGCACTAGCAATGCATTAACAGCAGGAGGGATGGACACACATTCTTCCTAAAGTTAGTGTGGTCCTCCGTGTTAATTTTGCACCACAAACACAAGCTATTAGCGTGCTCTTTAGTAAATACGCCTCAAATTTGTGAGCCTGGTGTGGTAGGAGGTTTGTTCTCCCCCACCTCCCATCTATCATTCCCCCCCCCCCCCTTCACACTATTTGCCCCTCTGTTCTGGAACTCCCTCCCTGCTACAATCCAACTCATCGCTTTCGAAAGGCAATAAAGGCACACCTCTTCCAGCTATACTTCGACTATGTAACATAGTCCACTATGATCTCGCCTCCTCACCTTACTCAATACCAGATAGATTGTTAATAGTTGCTATATTGTAGTCCATGATCACCATGCTATGAAAGACTATTATTTTGTTCTAATTGTTAAGCTCTGTTCAACTGTTCTATGTATACTTGTTTTATGTATCAAGTTGTTATACTGTAAACCGCACTGATTTAAAATAGCGCGATATATCAAACCAAATAAATAAATAAAATGAAGGTATTTCTCTAGGAGCCGAGCGCATCAGAGAGTAGAGTAACACTTAAAAGAAAGCCAGTTGAAACATTCAAAGAAAACATTTTACCTTCTTAAATTTTGCAATATTTTTACATGGGAATTTCATAAAAACAAACTACACCAATTTTAGTTGATCTATCATCATCAGGAAAAACCAACAGATTCCAATTAAGAAGCAGTTCCTGGTGATGCTTAAAGAAGATTTTTAAGATTAAATTTCTATAAGTCTTAAACATGACTGCTGCAAAGTTGATAGCATAATATCCTTACAATACTAAATTCAAACTATCAGATGCAATATGTGAAGCCTCCATCTGCTGAGCTGATGAAGATTCCTTCCTGGGAAGTGCAATATAAAAGGCCTGTGCATTAGCTGACAAAAGAAAAATCAGGAGGCAGGGTAAAAATCCTCATACTACTACCTCTACTACTAATCATGTACTTCCTGTAACATTTCTTTTGCAGATATTAGCTGAAGTCTAGCAAAATTTATAAAAGTGCAAGTTCTCTCTTAGCCAAATTTCCTTAACAAAATATTGTCCTTATGAAAACATGTCCTTTTTTCCCCCACTTCTCCACCTTAGGCTCCAGCAGATCAAGCCTACCCTTACAGGCCTCAATCTCTATAGCCTGGGTAGAGTCTTTAATAGAGAAACTTGTAAGTTGGTCAGAGAAATGTTTAAACTGCCCATCTATAGCAATCCAAATGGATTTGCAGGTAATAATGTTTGGTTTCCCAGGTCATCAAAGCTTTAGGACACTGGTTCTAAACCCCTTCCTCTCTCACATCCTTCAGCCTCTTCAACAGATGAAATAGACAACACCACCCCAGTCAAAACCACCATCAGAAGAATATCTTCCACTGTTGTCAAACTCCAGTTCACACCTCTGTTCTTCCATTTTGCTGAGTGCAGAGGCTGCCTTCAATCTTTGGGACTCAGTGCAACAACTAAGATCAAAGAGGCCACCGGTCCTTTTCACCGGTCATGCTCCAGCTGACCTGCTCCCAGTGGTTGCATATGCTTCAGTTCCTTGAACACCAGATCTAAAGGAGCCCTTAAATCAAGGCATCCCCAGAGCCAACAGTGTGGGCAGAGAGTTCACCCTTCCTTTTCCTCCCTACCACAAGACAACATTATAGAGTAGATGCTGCAGAGCACAGGAACTAGGCATTCATCATCTTGCTCCACCCTGGTATTTTAATATTCAATCTTCATAGTTTTGAGGGGAGGTGGGGGGGACAAACCTCCTATCACATCAGGCTCACAAGCCTATTAGAACCCACTCTTAGCATTCATGAAGATTCCAGTCATGATTTCTGTGGTCCTCAATCGATACAGCAGCATTGGCAGGTTCAAGACAAGATCTGTTAAACTGCCCCGACTACACTCTCTTCAGCCAATGGCTTCTCACGACAGTCTGTGTGATAGTTCACATCAATAGAAAGGAGCTGAAGGGGAGCTGGCCACTGTTCAAGGACAAGGAGCTAGTTCTGAGCTCTGGGATCGCTGAATTACATCACCCACTTGTGTGGCTGATTAAATCAGAGGTGGTAGCAGTGGAGTGGTCAAAAACAGTAACAGAATTTAAGAAAGTCTAGACAACAGTTGCGAAAGAGTGAACAGAATGTCAAGAGATCAACCCTGGTGCATTTTCACAGGAAGTGAATGGAGCAGACAGATGGGTTTAAAAGTCTATCTTTGATTATATAGAATCAATCACTAACTTACCAGAGTCTGTTATGTGTCTAGAAAGCATTAAAGATGTTTCTCTTCCGCAAAGAGCAGACCCCAATTCACTAGCTTCCATTGCCGCTGTATTAAAAGCATGAATAAGTATCAACAGTAGCTGATTATTTTCTTCCCCCTCAGACGTTTCTGAAGTCATTAGCAACTAACAGATTCTTCCAGTTTTGTTTGCTTGGCTGTTCTTCTAATATTTGATGCTTTGTGAAAAAAACAGCATTAGAAATTATAGTTCTCAATGTCTGCATGCCCTGTACTACTCTTAACAGTTTACTGGGTTTGGCAAAAAAATAATCAGCTGCTAAGTAGGTAATTGACTATTTAGCCTGGATCCAGTTTCTGTAGGTGCTCTGTGAAATTAAGCTGAACAAAAAACATTACAAAGTAAATAAACAAGAACTGTAGCAATTTTAGTAATTGCTGCAACTAGGTCTGTTACAGATACTATGGTATCAAACTGTGATATTGTTAATAGTTTTTGTACATAGAGGAAAACTGAAAGATAAGCTCTAGGTCAACATATTATGTTTGTGAATAATTAGGCCTAAATTTTCAAGATTTAGAATGGAAAAATTTTACCTGATAATTTTCCATGTACCTACTCATTTCTTTTCCTTGAAACCTGCTAGACCAAGCCAGACAAGTGGGTTATACTCCCATGACAGCAGGTGGAGGCAGACGTGAGCAACTTTTAATGATGTCATCACTAGGTATATATGCTAGTGCAGCACTGAGAAAAGCCAGCATGACACTTTCCAAGCAGTAAACTGAAAGTTAGAGAAAACTCAAAACGCATTACATTAATAACCAACAATAACATTGGCAGGTATTTTGCTCTCTTACCCTAATTAACTCTGCGTCAGGCACTGACAGACAATACGAACCAAGGCAGCAGGGCTCCTCAAAGTGTAATAGGAATCTCTCCTGGACTGGTCTAGCAGGATTCATGGAAAGAAAATTATCAGGTAAAATTCCTCCTTCCATATCGTCCCGCTAGACCAGGCCAGATGAGTGAGGTGAACCCCAGCAGTCAGGACTCAGTGTGGGAAGATGACGCTGTGGACAGATCTGCCCTGCCAAAGGTATGATGAGCTCCAGCTTCCACATGGTATGTGTAATGCTTTACAAAAGTACTCCGAGACAACCCGGTACCCCTCTCTGCAGATGACTCTGGACACAAGGTAGGACTCTTCCCAGGAGAGAAGAGGCGGCTTTTGCCCTAGTGCAACGAACGTAGACTTTATTTATTTATTTTTATTAACAATTCTTATATACCGCACTATTAGACATCAGCGCGGTTTACATTGAACAGAAAACATCCGACAGTTTACACGTGTCTGGTCGTTACATTTAACAGGAAGTATAACTTGGCGAAATAGGGGAAACTAAATACAATGCAGGGTTATCTGATAAAGGATATCCTGGTTAACTATATACAACAGTGGTACAATAGTATATGGAACAACTTTCTCTGGCACCCTCTTACCAGCCATCAGAACGCTAACCCAATGTCCTCCTTAATCCAGTGGGCAACAAAGGAATTGATGACTGATAGTGCTTTCCTCAAACCATCAAAGAGGACATAAAAATGATCTGACTGGCAAAAAGAATTAGTAGTTTCTAGGTATGTGATCAACACTCTCCACAAGTCCACTAGATGCAGTAAGGGGTCCTTCTAAAAATCCTCCCACAAGAAAGAGGGTAGAACCACAGTATGGTTAAGGAGGAAAGAGGACAACACTTTTGGAACAAAGGATGATACAATCCACAAGGAGAAAGAAGCCATCAAGATGAACCTAAAAAAAGGTTCCCTGCAGGATAAGGCCTGAAACTCAGACACCCGCCTAGTGGACACTTTGGCCATTAGGAACACAAGCTTAAGTGTCAAATCTTTGATAAAGGCCTTGTGAATAGGCTCAAATGGAGGCCCTTTCAACACCAGCGAGAGATTCCACTGAGGAACAATCAAGCATACTAGTGGATAAATTTGTTTCACTCCCTTAAGTGCATTGTGGTGCTCTGCCAATATCCATTAGATTCAACTCCTATAGCACTCAAGAGCCACCACTTGAACATTGAGAGAATAAGGCTAAGCCCTGCTCCATAATGGACTGAAAGAAGGACAAAACCACATCTGTCTACTTTCTGGGCCTCTAGGGAACAAGAGGAATACCACATCACAAAAAACCTTCCAGACTGTAACACATAAGCCAAGGATGTAGAGGCCCTACAGGTCTTAAGAAAAATGTCTACTACAGCTCCAGAGTAGCCCTTCTTTGACAACTTACACCTTTCAAAAGGCCAGGCTATAAGCAAGATGAGACCGAGATCCTCACTCATTATGAGGCCCCTGCCAAAAGAGCCCCTTCTCCTGAGGAAACAAGGAGGGGGAACCCTGCCAACAGATTCAACAGATCCGTGTACCACAGTCTGAGGCCACTAGAATCACCAGGTCCAGGTGTACCCAAATTCTTTGTAGAAGATGACTCACCAGGGGCCATGGAGCAAAGACAGATAGCAACCCCCTCTCCTAGGGCCACTCCTGAAGTAGGGCATCCATGCCCACAATCATAAATCCTACCTGCAGCTGAAAAGGTTCTGCACTTTGTCATTCTGCTGAATGTCCATCAAGTTGAAAACAGGAAGGCCCCACACCTCTGAACTATGAGCTTGAACATTCAAGGGCTGAGCTCCCATTCACCCGGGTCCACAGTGTTCTGACTCAGAGCAGGCCATCTGAGAGCTGCCAGACCCAGCACAGGAGGGCGTTAGCCACCAGGTTGCACACAGGGCTTCTTTGAGAACCCAAAGTCAAGGCCTTAAAGGTGTTCTTAAGGAGAGTCTCCACTTTCCTATTATGAGACTCTAAGCATAGCTCTACCTTCTATTGGCATAGTCGTTTGCTTGGCTATGGACAAGGGCATCCACCTGAGGGAATTCGAACAACTGATCCATCTTGCTCTGGCTGGCGATACAACTAAGGGAGGATCTTTGGGTCCTGAAGACCTCTCTCTGGATTCTCTTACTGAGACACCAAGAGCCGCTTCATGAGCTCAGAGGGAAAAGATCCAGGACAACACCTGATAACCTCCAAAATAAGATCTACATGAGATGCTTGCACCGGGGCAGAATCCACAATGTGTAAAACCACCATACTCTCCTTGATTAACATAAGCAGGTCCTCTCTATGACAAAGATGAAACACCGAAGAATCCTTACCCTCTACCAGAGGAAGCTCTCCTTCCTCCGCAGACCCATCTTCTGGAGAGAAAGTCCTCTTCAGCCTTCCTTCCAACCACCCTTCACAGAAGATAAGGCAGGGCTTCCAAAGGAATGCACGAGTGGAGGAGCAAAGCATGGATACTTTCCCCACCCCACCAGCTATGGCAGAGTCATCCAAAGGCCCAGAGTCCCTCGTAAGAGAGCCCGACACCTCGGATACCTAGAAAGGGGGTGGTCAAGCAGTAAAAAGTGACTGAAAACAGCCCATGAACTCTTTCAGTAGCTGCTGCTCAAATCTAGCAGAAAAGGAACCCTGGGACCTGCAAGAGGCTGCTGGCCAGAACCAGAGGCCTCCTCAATCCAGATCTCCTGCACTGGCTGAGCCCAGAGGATCCAGAAGCTGACCCACTATAGGGAGTCCCAACAATGCTCTTAAAAATGGGCCCTGGGCATCCCCATTACACAAGGGGCAAAAAGAGCCCACCACGGAGTGGAACATGAGAGAGCCACAATACCATGCCCCAGGCGTGGATGCAATGCTCCACATGGCAAAAGCAAAAACAAACCACAATCCCCCACAAAAAAAGAACTCTCAAAAACAAAACAAAGCAAAAAACAGCACAGACTGTGAAAAAATGAAACACCGAAAAAAATGGCACAGCCATGGCACAAAGACATTTGTAAATGGAATCCCAACATGTGAAGGGCCAGTTGGAGAAACCCGAGTATGAGTCCACAACTGCCTAACATAAGCCTACTAGGTCCCACTGCTAAAAACAAAACAAAATATATAGTTCCATATAGTTTGGCTAAAAAATAAACTTAGAAGAATATATATAAAACAATATCTAAAATATGTTTCAAAAGTAGCTAGAGAGGTAACATAGGTAGCAAGTAGCCAGAGGCTCAAAGGGTGAGCGAGTGAGCTGCCCCAACACCACGCTGAGGTCTCATTCGGTTGCCAGAGGGCGAACCGAGGGCTTCGATAAGAGCAGACCTCTAAGGAAGCAGGTCTCCAACAGCTGGACCGAGAGGGGCTTGCCATCCACCAGGTGGTGGTGCGCCGCTAGGATACTAAGGTGCACCCGGACAGAGTTAGATTTGAGCCTGGATTGGGAGAGGTAGAGAAAGTATTGTAACACCAAACTCACCAGGCAGAAGAATGGGTCAGCCCCATGCTCGGCACACCAGGCCGAAAACCTGTGCCATTTGAGGGTATAAGCTTTTCTAGTAGAGGCCTTGCGAGAGGACAGCAGGATCTCCTCTACCTAACCCGAGAGGTTGAAAGCGGTTAGGGTCACCCTTTCAGCAGCAACGCTATCAACGACAGGGACCCCAGGCAGGGGTGCAGAAGAGAGCCCCTTCCTGAGACAGGAGCCCCGGAGAGGTCCCCAATGGGATGGGGGTCTCCCACTGTTAATCGGAGGAGCAGTGGGAACCACGGCTGCCTGGGCCACTGAGGGGCTATCAGGATGAATGAGGCCCTGTCACAGAGGGTTATGAACAAGATTGTGGCAATCAGCGGCATGGGAGGGAAGGTGTACATGAGGCCCTCTGACCATGAGACGAGGAATGTGTCCACTGCCACCCTGGAGGGGTGGGCCTGCCGGGAACAGAAGCGGAGCAACCGGAAGTTGTCCAGGCTGGCAAACAGGTCCATCACAGGTTTCCTCCAGATCTGGAAGAGCCAGTCGACCACCCTGGGGTCCAGCTGCCACTCATGCGGCTAGAGGACTCTGCTCAGCCGGTCAGCCAGCAGGTTGTTCTGGCTTGGTAGATATTTTTGCATCAGTAAACGTTCAGAGAGAGACCTATTGGAGGAGTGATTTCACAATATCAATGGTCATTTAGGATGGAAGAACATTCTTAGTTTTTCACGTGCTTGGCTCGACCAAAGAAAAGACTCCTTTTTCATTAGCGGATGAACCGCATGACAAGAGATATAGGGGGGCTTGGGCTTCTTAGTGAGCTCTAATGGATTTTTAGTTAAAACAGCTGTAGTCGATTAAGTCGACGTAAGAGTCTTAAGGGCAGCCAGACACAAATGGTCCGCATGCGCGGCGTCTGTGAGGAGTTCGGGAGGACTCTGTTTTCAAGAAGGATTTTCAGTTTTAAACATTTTGGAGACGCGGGCAGCATAAGTTTTTTTAAGTATGGGGAGATTTTTATTGATTTGGGGTTTTAAAATAATGGTTTATTTGTTAGAGGACGTTGGAGGTAAGGATTGATGTTGACTACACTTTTTGTTTTGTATTTAGTACACAGATTTGGTGGCTAGAAATGATCTCCTGACGAAACTGTGGCAGTGAAACGCCTCAGTGGTGCCCAGGGAGAGCGTTGAGATTTGCATTAAACTATAGAAGAAGCCCTCAGTTGGAAGGCAGCTAAGTAGCTTTTAATGAGTTGTGATCTATCATTATGCTGTCATAAGAGATTGCTGGAGAGAACTAAGCACCTAGCTACTTTCACTAGGGGCTCACTTTGAAAAATACAGTGGCAATAGTTTAGAACAATAAAGGTCATTGATGCTATAAGGCGCCATAAGACAAGACGAAAGTCTGCATTCAGCACCGGTTTAAGTCTGAGACCTTTTTTTGTCCACTGTTAAGTTTGTGTGGTCACAATAAGAATTGTGTTATATCATGGTTCCATAAGTTTTACAAGTTGTTTGAGTTGAACGTATAAAGTTTTTTTGCATTGGTAGATATACTGCCCGCAGGAGAATACCCTGTTGGATTGTGTACGAGCAGAGGACCACAGCCTCACAACAGAGGGCATGAGACCCCGTGCCCCCGTTTGTTCACATAGAACATCGCCACCTGGTTGCCCGTCTGGACGAGCACCAGCTGGTGATGCAGGTGCTGGAAAAATGCTCGCAGGGCTAAGTATATCGCCCACAAGTCCAGGAGGATGATCTGCTGGGTGCTCTCGTCTGGTGACCAGCTGCCCTAGGTGCGGAGCTCCCCGCAGTGGGCTCCCCAGCTGAGCAAGGAGGCATCAGTGGTGAGGACCCTTCTCTGACCCTTTTCAAATCCAGGCTGAAAACTCACCTCTTTGCTGCTGTTTTTGGATCTTGACTCACCTGATCTCCTTTTTTTCCTTCCCCCCCCTTGTTTTATCCCAGCCTACACCTCCTGTGTTGTCTGTCTTGACTAGATTGTAAACTCTGATGAGCGGGGACTGTCTCCTACATGTCTGTGCAGCGCTGCGTATGACTTGTAGCGCTATACAAATGCTCAGTAGTAGTAGTAGACTGCCACCAGAACAGAGAGTCCACCAGTTAGTAGGTTACAGAGACTCTGTCTCAAAGGCTCCCTGTGGCTCGAGTCCACCGGTCCCAGAGACATCACTGCACCGCCCTCATGTGGAGGCGAGCATCTGGGGCGACGTGGATCGTGGAGGCCATGTGCCTGAGAAGACGCAGAAGCAGCCGAGCAGGCACAGAGGGATGGTACTGTATGTCCCGGCCAGAGTCCTGAGACAATCGGCTTGGTCCCTCGGCAAGAAAGCCTTTGACTGGAGTGTGTCCAGCTTTGCTCTGATGAACTCCAGACAATATGTTGAGAGGAGAGACTTAGGGTAGTTTATGACAAAACCCAAGTGCTGCAGAACCTGGACGGTGCATGCGGTGGCCTGCTACACCTCTGAGGCCGTGTCTCCCTTTATGAGCCAGTCGTCCAGGTAGGGGAAGACAAAGTCCCCTGGAGACAGAGGAAGGCGGCCACGACTGCCAGGCATTTTGTGAAGACCCTAGGTGGAGAAGCCAAGTCGAAAGGGAGCATCCTGTACTGAAAGTGCCTGCCCCCCACTATGAACCGCAGCTACTGCCTGTGCTTGGGGTGAATGAGGATGTGGGTATAGGCATCCATGAGATCTAAGGAGCATAGCCAATCTCCCTGCTGGAGGTAGGGCAGCAATGTTCCAAGGGAGAGCATCTTGAACGTCTCCCTCACCAAGAATTTGTTGAGGTTGTGCAGGTAGAGGATAGGTCTTAGGCCCCCCCATTCTTTTTGGCACGAGGAAGTACCTAGAGTAGAACCCCTTCCACCGCTTTTTCCTCAAGACCAGCCAACTCCTTCAGTAGAAGGTCCCAATGGAGGGGAGACCTGAGTGGCTCTTCTGGAAAATAAGGGGGAGGTGGAGGAGGTAACCCTCCCTGACCATCCAAAGTACCCAGGAGTCTGGTGATGGTCAACCACCTCTGGGCATAGTGGGCCAGATGTCCCCCTGTGGGCTGCTGATCTCCTTGGGGTAGATAGGCCTTGCTCAAGGAGTCAAAAACTCCCCTCTGGCTGGGCCAGGGCTGGAGCCGGGGGTTTTGGAGCTTTCTCCTTATGAGGGCCATGTCCATGTCCCTTGGCCTGCTGGAGCCGGTGCCTAGGGTTTTGGAGCCTTCTGCTTATAAGGGCTGTACCCATGTCCCTTGGCTGCTGGCCCTGTTGGGGAGGCCTGAAAAGATAGGCAGTTTCTGTAAGCAGCCCCTTTCCTCGGGTAGAAGGACTTCTTACCCGAGCCCTTCCATCGGGGAGGGGCAACTGTCTTTTTTGCAAGCCTGGTCCTCGTCATGAACGCGGTCTCCAGCTCAGCAGCCTTGTCAGTCATGTGTTTGCCAAAGAGGTTCTCTCCTTGGCATGGGACATAGACCAATTTGTCCTGAACCCACTGCTCGAGGTCTGACGACTGTAGCCAAGCTTGGCACCATGCACTGATGCCCACTGCTGCTACTCAAGCCGCTGACTCAAACCCATCATAGTCTGCCCGAGACATGAACTTTGAGAACTCATGGACTTGGCCAGGTTCTTGAACCTTGCCCAGCTTCTTGAACCACTGCAGGGGTTCCTCGGAGACACCAGCTGAGAGCCTGGCGAGTTCCTTCGCCAGGTCTCTCAGGTACATGCCCATGTACAGCTGGCAGGCCTGGATATGGCCCATGTACAGCTGGCAGGCTTGGATATGGCCGATGAGCATCAAGCCCTAGTAACACTTTCTTCGAGAGCATCCAAGGTGCGGGCTTTCCTGCCAGGGGGCACCAAGGAGTGCGTTTTCTGGCTTTTCAGCAGATGCATGGCCAATCCCATCACCATGGAGTTATGTGGCAGCTGTGATTTCTGGAAGCCCTGGCTCCAGTGTATTCGATACATCGAGTTGAGCGGTTTGCTCACCACCGACACAGATGCCGGTGTTTCCCACATCTGGAGCATCAGCCATTCCAGGACGGGAGGGATGGGCACCATGAGTGATTCCCCTCAGAGAAGCCTCATACTGGAGGATTTCCAACTCATCCACCTGAAGGTCCTCCTCTGACTCCGTAGGGAATGCCAGGGCCCTCGACATATCCGTGACAAAATCAAGGAAGACCATATGCTCCAGCAGGGACTGCCGTCAAGGCTCCAAGACGGGAGAGTCTGATGGGACATCGTGGTGGCGACGGGTGTTGGGGGACTACTCATTCTCTGTCTTGCACTCGGAGTAGTCCATCGAGGACTTGTAGAAGGGCTGCTCCATGGGCCTAAGGGTTCCCGGTGCTCTGCAGCCATTGCCCTGCACGCTTGCTGGGGATGATCACGGTCCCACTGAGCAGGAATTGGATCGAGACCTCAGCCGAGGATTGGCTCGGCCTTCAGGGACGTCTTCAATGTCAAGAGCCCAGTAGTTGGGGTGGATGAACCAGTTGTACTGGACAACAGCGGCCGCTGCTGGTCCATGAAGGCAGACAAACTACGCTCCAGGGCTGCCAATCTGGACTCCAGGCCAGAAGACTCTGTAGCCTTTGGCGCGGGCACCGAGGGACTCGGGCCCTGCGCCAGCTCTCCCGAAGTGGAATCCTCAACGAGGATGCTGTCTGGGGACCGAGGCCGGTCCGAGGTTGAATCCTTCCGGGGACCTTTGCAGGCCGCTTGTTCTCAGATGCCACGGACGAGCGCCTCGGATTGCAGGACCTGGCCCAGAAGGTGTCTGATCAGTCCAAGGACGCCATCTTCAAGGGTTTCTTCTTCGTCCTGGGTTCCCTCGAGGGAGACCCCCTTTCTGAAGACCCAAGGCGGGGCTCGGAAGGGTCCGCCCAAAGTGTCGAGACTTCAGATGAGGCCATGGCCTTCGGAGGCACCAAGAACTTGGAGAAAAAAACCTTATTGTGCTGCTGCTGGCAGCTCTTGAAGGCCTTGCTGGACATCCTCTTGCAAAGACCACATGCTGCCGGGTCATGGTCTGGTATGGTATGAGGCAGCGGAGACAGCAGTCATGTGTCGGTTAAGGCATAATTTTTGAGCACTGATCACACTTCTTAAAGCCACAGCCATGGGGAGAAAAAGTACCCCTGCAAGGTTGAAGACTCGCTAGGTTGCCAGTTATGAAAAAAGGTGCAAAGGCTCCAGAAAATTAAAGAACCAAGAACTACAAAAATAGACCCGAACTCGATGCCGAGGCAGCGAGGTTGGGTGGAGGGAAGGGAAGAGTACTGGTGCGATACCGGAGGTGAGTATGAAACTCAGAGAAAAAAAATCTACTTTTTCCAGGGACAAGCCAGACGAATGTCTGAAGGGCTCCGTGGAAAAAAGGAGACTGAGCAAGATGGCACCCTTGGGTGGGAAGGGGACCACGCATGTGTGGTAGCATCTCCCAAAGGCTTTCTTTGAAAGCTGGGGGGATGCTTCCGCGAGGGCTCCATCAGTGCCAATGTCACCCATATGTAAGGACTGACTTCCTGCTTGTTCCCAGAGAAAAAGCAATACTACAGTATAATTTCTGAAAAAAATTGCACAGCAAATTTTCATAGTAGACCAATCTGTTTAGTTATTGCTTTAGACAAAATATAGGCTTTTCTGTGTCAAATATGGAATTATGTTAGAAAAATACAAACTGTTACATGCAAAATGCAACATTTAAGCTGGGCTTGACAAACCTCAGGCACTAGGTCAGCATGGAATCTAGAAATTTCCCCTTGACACCCAGATTTTTCGAATCCCTGTTTTTCTTCCTGCTACAGCCAAAACAAACTTTTTTGTACTACCTGATACTTAATGACTTTGAGCAACATGTTGCAGGAAATCCTGTACTGGTCTTGCAAGACTTGAGACCCCAAGACCAGTGCAGGAATTCCACACTGTGTGGCTCAAACTCACTAAGGGATGTCCAGTGCAGAAAAGAGGAGAGTTCTTGTTTTGGTGGCAGCACAAGTCTTTAGCACACTGCAAAGTAAGAGGACAGGTTAATAGGGTTTGTTGGGAGAAGTGTTTAAATGGGATCGGACTGGTTTTATAGATGGTGGGGAGGCTAGCTTTCTTGTTGGGAGGGGTAGGTAGGGGATGGCTGGCTGGCTGGCTAACTAACTGGGGCAGCGTCTGGGCAGGTTAAGGATGAATGGCTAGAGAGAGGAAGGAGCAAGACTGGTGAAGAAGAGAAAGGCTGTGTGATGACAGCATTCAGGGGCAAAAGAGATTTAGGTTGGGGGCTACTAGCGGTGTATATCTGTCAGCACCTGGAAGTGATAAGTGGCGCATTACGGGACAGATTTCCAAAGTTTTGGGATTATTTTGTTTGGTTTTTTTTTAGACACAGAATGAAAAAACAGCTTTAGTAAATCATGCTGTAACAGAGCTGTAGTAGGCCTTAGGGAAATCTCTCCCCTCTCCTTTTTCCCCACCCGTGTCTTCTTCTTTAGCAGGGTTAGGAGGGATATGAGGTGAAAGAGCTACACTGCAGGTAGAAGGTGAGAGCCCTCTTGCAGTCGAGCATATGAAGGACCAACAAAGCCTGGTCGGCGTGGGGTCTCGGGAAGAAAGTCAGTAGGACGATCTCTTGGCTGAGATGGAAATCCGAGACAACTTTTGGTGGGAACTTAGGGTGAGTTCGAAGAACCACTCTGTTCCCGTAAAACTTTGTGTAGGAAGCCGCAGCCTTGAGGGCTTGCAACTTGCTGACCCGCCAGGCAGAGGAGAGCGCCACTAGGGAGACTACCTTCTAGGAGAGGTGCCAAAGCAAGCATGTCGCAATTTGCTCGAAGGGCGGCTGTGACAGCTGTATGAGCACAATGTTCAGATCCCACTCCGTCAATGGAGGCCGGACGGGGGGCGGCTTGGAAAGTAAGAGGTCCCACATGAAGCAGGAGACCAGAGGCTGGCCGGCCCGAGAGGGGTTTACCCTCGATGGGGAAGTGGTTGGCTGAGATGGCACTCAGGTGAACTCAGACAGAATTGGATTTAAGTCCCAACCGCGAGAGGTGAAGGAAGTACTGGAGAACCCAATGCGTAGAGCAGGAGAATAGGTAGATCTGGAGCTCGGAGCACCAGATTGAGAAGCGCCGCTACTTCAGGACGTAGGCCAGTCTCGTCGAGTCCTTCCTCAACACGAGGAGGACCTCCTCGATCTCCTCTGGGAGGTGCAGCAAGGGTAGACACACACCCGTTCAGCCGCTAGGCTGTCAGGGATAGCGAGACCAGGTTCGGGTGGAGCACCTGTCCCTCCTCCTGCATTAGCAGACCTGGAGTACTGCTCAGGGGGACCGGAGGTTCATACGAGAGCCAGAGCAGAAGCAGGAACCAGGGCTGCCGAGGCCACGAAGGAGCCACGAGGATCACTGAGGCTCGGCCCCACTGAATCTTGTGGAAAGTCCTCGCAAGAGAGGAGTGGGAGGGAATGCATATAGAAGCCTTGAGGTCCAGTTCAGGAGGAACGTGTCTGGGACTACCCTACTCGGGTGTGGTATCGGCCTGCAAAAGCGGGGAAGCTGCGTGTTCGCTGGGCTGGCGAACAGGTCCAAGGACGGAGTCCCCCAGTGACGGAACAGGTGAAGAACCACCTATGGACTCAGGTGCCACTCATATGGGAGAAGGAGCCTGCTGAGTATGTCCGCTACGACATTGTCCTGGCCCGGGAGGTGGACTGCTTTCAGGGTCATGCCCCGGCATACGGCGAAAGAGCAGAGGAAGACTGCCTCCTGACAGAGGTGGCGGGAGCTTGCACCCCCCTCCTTGTTTATGTAGAGCATCGCGACCTGGTAGTTAATCTGCACGAGCACCAATTTGCCTCACAGGTGGTGCTCGAAGACCTTCAGGGCCAGCCGGACCGCTCGAAGCTCAAGTAGGTAGATTCCACCGAGTACGGAAGTTGCCGTAGCAGATAGGGTGGGTATCCCCGGTAAGGGAGCCCCTTCCTCTGAAAGAAAGGCTTCTTGCTGTGTTCTTCTGTGGAAGAGAAAGCATAGTTACTCACCTGTAACAGATGATCTCTGGGAACAGCAGGAATTTAGTCTTCACATATGGGTACGTCGGTACCGACGGAGCCTGCGCGGGAACACTCCCCAGCGTCCAATTAGAAAGCTTTTGGGAGCATCCCACAGCGCCTGCGTGGTGCATTCCCGCCTTTCCCAACTGCCTCTCTCCAGTTGAGTTTTAAAGCTGAGACAAAGAGAGAGAGAGGGAAAGAAAAGAAAAGAGATACAACTCCTAGGGGAGGTGGTTGGGTTGTGAAGACTAAATTCCTGCTGTTCCCAGAGATCACCTGTTACAGGTGAGTAACTATGCTATCTCCTGGAACAAGCAGGAATGTAGTCCTCACATATGGGGGACTCCCTTGCTTTAGATGCCAGGGAGAGACCCCAGAAGTTGTGTGTCCCTGTGAAAGGGCTCCACTTCCCCCCATGGATCTCTGGCATCCAACATGGATGGCAGGTAGGAGTTGATTAGGTATGGAACAGGTGTTGAAGAACAGCCTGACCAAACAAGGCATCCCGGCGGGAGTACCTGTCCAAGCAGTAATGGGCTGTGAAGGTATGAACCGAGGCCCAGGTGGCTGCTCGGCAGATGTCGCCAATAGACACAGAGTGCAGATGAGCCATTGAAGCTGCCATGGCTCTCACATTGTGAGCTGTGACATGGCCCTCCAGAGGAAGATTCTTACTCTGATAGGCAAACGAAATACACTGTGCAATCCAGTTAGATAGTGTTCTTTTGGAGACTGGAAGTCCCAAATGAGAAGGATCAAAAGCAACAAAGAGTTGAGAGGACTTTCTATGTTGCTGTGTTCTTTGTAAGTAAAAAGCTAAAGCTCTTTTACAGTCCAAAGTATGACGTTTCCTTTCTGCATTTGATGCATGAGGCCTTGGAAAGAACACAGGTAGGTAGACCGCTTGGTTTAAATGAAAAGGCGAGACCACCTTTGGCATAAAGTGTGGATGAGTCCTAAGGACTACCTTGTCATGATGGAACCTTGTATAAGGTGGATCAGCTACTAGTGCTTGCAACTCACTGATGCGACGTGCTGATGTGATTGCAATCAGAAAGATAACTTTACAAGAAAGGAATTTCAAGGAGGTAGTAGCTAAAGGTTCAAAAGGTGGCTTCATGAGCTGCCCAAGAACCAGGTTTAAGTCCCATGCCACCGGTGGTGGCCCAATGGGAGGTTTAGTTAGAAGAAGGCCTCTCATAAATCTTGCTATAAGGGGATGAGAGGAAATAGGCTGTCCATTTAGAGGCTTAAAGGAAGCTGCAATAGCACTCAAATGGACTCTTACTGAGTTAGTCTTAAGTCCTGCATTGGATAAATGAAGGAGATACTCCAGCAATGATTCCAGAGGTATCGCAAGGGGGTTAGGACCCTTCTGCGAACACCATATGGTAAACCTTTTCCACTTGAAAGCATAAGGGTGTGTTGTGGAAGGTTTCCTGGAAGCAAAAAGAATATCTTTTACTTGCTGAGGGAGATTAAGATCATGGAGATCTATACCTTCAGCAACCAAGCCCTGAGATGCAGAGACTGGGGATTGGGATGCCATAACATTCCGTCCTCCTGAGATAGGAGATCTGGAGCAGACCCTAACTCCAGGGAGGGAGCTTGAGAGAGATGTATAAGCAGCGGGTATCACACCTGCCGTGGCCAATGTGGAGCTATGAGAATCATATGGCCTTTGTCTCTCTGAAGCTTGAACAGGGTTTTGGGAATTAGGGGAATGGGTGGAAAGGCATACAGGAAGTCTTGATCCCAGTAAAGGAGGAAAGCATCTGAGCCCCCTGAGCCGGAATTCTGGAACAGAACCGGGGAAGTTTGGCATTGCAAAGAGGTCTATGTCCGGGGTTCCCCAAATTCGAAAAATCTTGTCCACCTGGTCTGCATGCAGAGACCACTCGTGTGGAAGCAGAACTCGACTGAGTCTGTCTGCCCAAGAGTTTTGTATGCCTGGAAGTAACACTGCCAGGAGATGAATCTGATGCTCTCTGGCGAGGGCCCATAGTCGCAAAGCTTCGTTGCAAAGCAACAGAGAGCCTGTTCCCCCCTGCTTGTTCACGTAGAACATGGCTACTTGATTGTCCGTATGAATGAGGACTGTCTTGTAGCTGAGCAGGGTGTGGAACACTCGAAGAGCAAGGAAGATTGCTCTGAACTCCAAGAGGTTGATATGTAGATGAGTCTCCTGTGGAGACCAGCTGCCTTGGGTGGAGAGGTCTTGCAGATGAGCTCCCCAACCCATAGGAGAAGCATCTGTTGTGAGAGTTGCTTGGGGTAAGGATTGTTGAAACGGGGACCCGAGCAACCGGTTTTGAGTGGACGTCCACTACTGGAGGGACAAAATAAGGCAACTAGTGTTTTCTATTTTGTCTGACAGGCATCCTGATGCCTGGGTCCATTGAGTGGATAAAGTCCACTGGGCTGCCCTCATATGGAGGCGGGCATAGGGAACCACATGCACAGTAGATGCCATGTGGCCTAGTAGGTGTAGCATTTCTCAGGCAGTGAGATGAGGCTATAGCAATGCTTGAGAAGCTAGCTGCACCATGCGAAAGCAGCGGGCCTGGGAGAGATAGGCCCTTGCCTTTCTGGTATCCAGCAAAGCTCCTATGAACTCTAAAGATTGAGTGTGCATTAGACTGGATTTTGGGATGTTTATTACCAGACCCAAATACTGAAGGATACGCATTGTGCAGGATAGAGAAGTCCTGGCCTCTGATTCTGTTGGGGCTCGAATGAGCCAGTCATCTAAGTAGGGGAAGACGAATATCCCTAGGGTGCGGAGAAATGCTACTACCACAGCCATGCATGTCGTGAACACTCTTGGTGCTGAGGCCAGGCCAAAAGGAAGCACCCTGTATTGGTAGTGCTTTCCTTGAAAAAGGAACCGAAGGAACCTTCTGTGAGTTGGATGGATGAGAACATGGGTGTACGCATCCTTGAAATCTAGAGAACAAAGCCAATCCTGACTCTGAAGGTATGGCAGC
Organism: Ichthyophis bannanicus; assembly: GCA_033557465.1. NCBI lineage: Eukaryota > Metazoa > Chordata > Amphibia > Gymnophiona > Ichthyophiidae > Ichthyophis > Ichthyophis bannanicus. Next base: position 235,813,227 of record CM066042.1, read on the forward strand.
AGAGTTCCAAGAGAAATCATCTTGAATTTCTCTTTGACCAGGAATTTGTTCAATTCTCTGAGGTCCAAGATAGGTCTGTATCCCCCTGTTTTCTTTGGTATAAGGAAATAGGGGGAATAAAACCCTGTACCCTGCTGATGGATGGGTACTTCTTCTATTGCCCCTTGGGCAAGAAGCATAGTGACCTCCTGACCTAACAGGTTGATAAGAGAGGTCGGAGAATTGAACTGCCTTATCATTGTGGGAGGGGGCATGCTTGAAAAATGAAGCTAGTACCCCTCTTTTATGATGGAGAGTGTCCAATGCTCTGCTTTTATTTGCCCCCATCTGGGAGCAAAGTGACACAACCTTCCTGGAATGGCAGAAGGCTCTGGTCCAATGAGAGCCAGGAAGGCTAAGTTCTCTAGCTGAAAGTCAAAGGCCTTGTGGAGGCTGAGACTGCTGGGACAGCTGAGGCTTAGTAGCCTCTGCTTTTCTTTGTTTGGGTGGTTGCTGACCTTTCCTGACAAGCTGACCTGCAGAACGTCCCTGCTGAGAATAAGCAGGATAATACTTTTTCTTTTTAGAAAAGAATGGTTTCTTAAAAGATTTCTTTCTTGCAGGATCAGCTGTGGACTTGGACAATCTATCCAAGGTGGAGTTGTCAGCATCCAACTCATTGGCCTTTTCCTGCCAATCTTTATCAAACAGGTTCTCACCAGTACAAGGAATATTTCCTAGTTTGTCTTTCCAATGTGAGAAAATCCTGTCTTCTATCCTCAGGAAGAAGAGGACTCAAAGCCACTAAATCACCTGTGACTTCCTTCAGGAACATTCCCATATATAGACTATAGGAACTGATACTGGCAGAAAGCATGGAAGCTTGGAAGACACGACGTCCAAAAGCATCCAGAGTTCTGCACTCACGTCCTGGAGGATTAGAGGCATGCCTCTTTGCACTCTTGATCCTTCTCATAGCCGATTCCACTACAATAGAGTGGTGAGGAAGCTGAGTTTTTTGGAACCCAGGACAAGAATGGACTCGATACAGAGTATCCAGTCTACAAGAATGAGGAGAGGTGGTAAGAGGTGTCTCCCATCTTCTTAACATGAGATCATGCAAGATCTCATGGATGGGCAAGGTAGCTGCCTCCTTAGGAGTTTTAGGATATTGTAAAATTTCCAACTCCTTTGCTCTGGGCTCTGTTTCAGGTGCCACAGTAATAGACAGACCTTGAGCCACCTCCCTGATGAAATCCTGAAAGGAAATGTCCTCTGGAGGAGACATCCTGCGTTTAGGGGAGGAAGGTTCCTCTGGGAGAAGTATTCCGGCATCGACAGAACTGTCAGAATCCTCAGATTCCTCTGAGGACTCGAAGTACCTTCTGTCAGGATGCTCTTGAAGAGCCCGATATCCGTACTGACCGAAGTAGGTACCGAGGGGAAGTAGGTACCGAGGGGAAGTCGGTACCGGTATAACAGTACCGGAAGGCATCGCATGACTGGGTACCGGGAAAGCGGATGCCGATGTCAATGCTGTCGGTACCGGTACCGATACTGGTGCCGGAGTCGGTGCCGGTTGAACTGTCTGGCGTGCTTCTGAGGGTGTCGATGCCGCAAGGAGAGCCGCCAGACTGCGTTCAATAGCCAGGACCCTCTGGTCTATCAATGCTGCCGATGCCTGGATGTCGGTACCGGAGAAGACCGCCGGTACCCCAGAGCATGGCACCAGTAGTTCTGCCGAGGTCGAGGCCTTGAGAACATCCTGGAGCCCCGATAATGCTTTGGAAGCCGAAGCCTCTCGCCGGGGCAATTTTGCCGGTGCAGAATCCTCAAGGGAAACGCCAGAGGCATCTCGATGCTTAGAAGGAGATCTACCCTTTGAGGACTGGCTAGACTTATGTTTAGTTACCTGAGATCCACGGGAGGAAGACGAAGACCTGGAAGACATTGATGCCACCGAAGCTGCATCAGAGGGAAACAGGGTACTGAGCTTGGTGGCTCGGTTCTGTCAACCTCTCTTGGACATCATGGCACAGGCCATACACTCCGAGATGGAATGGTCAGGACCTAAACATTTCAGACACCATTCATGGGTGTCGGTGACTGATATGGTACCACCACACTTGGTGCACTTTTTAAAACCCGAGGAGGGTTTTTCCATTATGGAAAAAATCTTGGGCCTAAGGCCCAAAAAGGCGCGTGCACCTGGAAAAAAATGGGAAAAGTACTAAGAATTTTTTTTTTAAAAAAAAGAAAGAAAGAAAGAAAAACCGGCGGTACCGGTAAAGCGTCGAGGAAGGCAGACGCAACCACAAAAAAGGAGGAAAATTTTCTGCGGTGACAGGAACACGACCTGCTGGCTCCATGGAAAACGAAGAACTGGAGAGAGGCAGTTGGGAAAGGCAGGAAGGCAGCACGCAGGCGCTGTTGGATGCTCCTAAAAGCTTTCTAATGGACGCTGGGGAGCATTCCCGCGCAGGCTCCGTCGGTACCGACGTACCCATATGTGAAGACTACATTCCTGCTTGTTCCTGGAGATAAGGTTTTATGAGAGAGACGGGTGCAGGTTACGAACGCCGTCTCGATCTCAGCTGCCTTGTCCTCCATGGGCTTGCTGAACAGTTGTTCACCGAGGCAGGGGACATCCAAGAGCTTCTCCTGGACCCATTGCTCCAGGTCTGAAGACTGGAGCCACGCTTGACACCGGGCTCCGATGCCGGCTGCTGCCACACGGACGGAAGACTCAAACCCGTCATATGCGGTGCAGGAAAGGTATTTTGAGCAGTCCGCGACCAATCACAGAAGGGTCTGAAATCTGAGGAGGTGTTCGCCTCCGAGGCCCATGGGGAAACCACCGAGCTCTTCAGCGAGGTCGTGAAGGAACATCCCCATATACAGTTGGTAAGCCTTGCATGGATCCCTCGTAAGCCCTGTGCCCAAGGCCGTCGAGGGCATAGGATTCCCTACCAGGTGGGACCGACGAGTGCAACTTCGGGCTCTTCTGCTTCCGCCTTGCGGATTCAACTACCATGGAGGTATGGGGAAGCTGAGTCTTCCGGAACCCCAGGCCACGCTGAATCCTGTACATGGCATTGAGTCTTTTAATGACAATAGGGACCAAAGAGGGTGCTTCCCACATGCAGAGCAGCAGCTGGGTCAGGATGGATGGTACAGGGACCTGAGAGACTCCTTAGGGCGAGACTCATATTGCAAGATGTCGAGTGTCTCTGCCCGCGGCTCTTCCTCGGTCTGCATGGGAAGATTGAGGGCTTGAGCCATATCCTGCACAAACACCAAGAAGGAGGTGTCTTTGGGGGCGACCGTCTTTGCGAGGCAGGAGGGAACGGGTCAGAAGAAAGGTCCCTATGGGCGCAGGTTTCAGGGGATGTGTCCCCATCTGATTCCCAGCCCGAGAGGTCAGAGGAGAACTCGGAGACGGGCTGATCCCCAAGCTCAGTGGCCGAGGCCCGCTTGGAGTTGGAGGCACGGACTCTGGAAGACCTCACCCACCAGGAACAGGAAGAATGAGTGAGACCAGTGCTGATAACCCTCACGAGGCCCGCATCTCTCAGGGGATTCCAAGGCAGTTTTCGGGACCCCCGTCAAGGGACCCTCAGTCTTGAGGCACGAGCCAACCATGCTGGGTAAAAGCGCCTGCTGGGCAGTAAGAGGGGGCTCCGTGGCGGTTTTGCTGGCGTGGCCTCGGTTCCCTAGGAGGCAGGGAGCTGCGGCTGCATTAGAAGGGACTGGGAGGCGGTGAGTTTGTCGCTGCCGAGAAGCGGACTCGGCAGCGGCAGCAACTTGGGTGCTTCTTTTTTTTTTTTTTTAAACGGTGGAGTGAGGTGCGGTGAGGTGAGGTGAGGCGACCCCCGCTAAATCCTGTGGCGACCCCCGCTAAATCCTGTGGCGACCCCCGTGGGGGCCGTGACCCACAGGTTGAGAACCGCTGGTATACATTCAACGACGTTGAAAGAACTGAAATATGAGATTACAGACCTGCTATTAGTAATCTGTGAACTATCATTAAAATCATCTGTAATACCCGAAGACTGGAGTATGGCCAATGTAACGCCAATTTTTAAAAGGGTTCCAGGGGAGATCAGGAAACTATAGATCGGTGAGCCTGATGTCAGTACCAGGAAAAATGATAGAAACCATCATAAAGAAAAACTTTTCTGAATATGTAGATAGTCATGGCTTAATGGGAGACTGCCAACATGGCTTTAGAGAAGGAAGATCTTGTCTTACTAATCTGTTACGGTTTTTTGAAGGTGTGAATAAGCAGATAGACAAAGGTGAGTCAGCTGATATAGTGTATCTGGACTTTCAGAAAGCCTTTGACAAGGTCCCTCATCAGAGATTTTTGGCAAAACTAAAAAGTCATGGGATAGGAGGCAGTGTACTATTGTGGATTGGGAACAGGTTAAAAAGATAGAAAGATAGAAAAAGTGTATAGCGGAGTACCCCAGGGATCTGTGCTGGGTCTGTTGCTTTTTGACATTCATAAATGACCTGGAAAAGGGAATAATGAACGAGCTTATCAAATTGTGTAGATAACACAAAATTATTTAAAGTTGTTAAAACCCAAGAGGATTGTGGAAAATTGCAAGAGGATCTTGATAAATTGGAAGACTGGGCATCCAAATGGCAGATGAAATTTAATGTGGACAAGTGCAAAGTTATGCACCTAGGAAACAACCACCCAAATTATGGTTACACGATGCAAGGTTCCACATTACAAACCACCACCCAGTCAAAACATTTAGGCGTCATTGTGGTAACATGTTAAAACCCTCCGCCCAGTGTGCAGTGGCAGCCAAGAGAGCAAATAGAATGCTAGGTATCAAAAGGAATGGAAATAAAACAAAGGATATTATAATGCTCTGTATCGTTCAATGGTGTGACCGCACCTTGAATATTGTGTGCAATTCTGGTTGCCATATCTTAAAAAGGATATAGCGTTACTAGAAAAGGTACAGAGAACCACCACCAAAATGGTAAAGGGGATGGAAGGATACCCCTATGAAGAAAGGCTAAAAAGGTTAGGGCTCTTCAACCTGGAAAAGAGATGGCTGAGGGGAGATATGATAGAGATCTATAAATTAATGAATGGAATGGAACGGGTAAACGTAGATTGTTTACATCATTAGAATATAGAAAGACTAGGGGACATGCAATGAAGCTACAGGGTAAACAATTTAAGACTAATAAGAGAAAATATTTTTTCACTCAATATATAATCAAACTCTGTAATTTGTTACCGGAGGATGTAGTAAAAGCTGTTAGCGTAGCTGGGTTTAAAAAAGGTTTGGACAAGTTCCTGGAGGAAAGGTCCATAAACCATTATTAAAAGGGACCCAGTATTTCTCTGCTTGATCCAATACAAGCATTGTGGACTCTGTCTCTTTTGGTGAAACTGCTAGTTATGACCTAGATTGGCCACTGTTGGAAACAGTATACTGGGCTTGATGGACTTTGGTCTGACCCAGTATGGCATATCTTATGTTCTTAGAAAGGCAGAAACGCTGTGCTACAGGGCCAGCATATGGGACTCCCACTCAGGAGTGGATCCCTGCGCCGTTGACACCGGGATTACTGGGTCTGGCATGGAGGAGGAGAGGAGGCCTCACCAGGACAACCCTCAGGAGGCCAGGCACTATCGCCAGAGGCCTCAGTATCCGTACGAGGTACCTTTCAAGGCCGCTACTTGTCCGACTCTCAGGAATGCCGAGGAGGGCTAAAGGAACGAGCATGAGACCGCTCATGCTTGTCTGGAGCCCCCGACAGCGACTTCGAGGTCGTCGTCTTCTTTCGCCGATCCATCTCGGGTGAACCCTGATCGAAGTGACGCCTGGGGCGCGGGGCCACTGTAGGGGACCCTGCAAGTGGTGGATCGGTGGGGTGAGGCGCCACCGGAGACCCCGGGACTGCCTTATGGAAAATGTCATCAGACTTCTGTTACGGCTTAGCAAGACCTTAGCGGACATTTTCTTACAGAGCAGAGCAGAGCTCCAGGTTGTGGTCGGCCCCCAGTCACCGCAGACAACAGTCGTAGGTGTCTGTGAGACATATTCTTGGAGCATCTGTCACATTTCTTGAAGCTGGTGGCCATGGGGGCAAAAAGTGCCCCTGCGAGGTCAAAGACCCTTGAGGCCAGCGGTTACAAAAAAGGGCATGAAAAGGGCCTTAAGGGAAAAAAACATTAAAGGAGAAAAAAAAAGAGTATCCCCTGGCCTACAGCTGGAGCAGGGGTGATGGGGAGGACAGGAGAGGACCAGTGCTACCGGAAAAAGGGGTCAAAAGGCCGGGAAAGAAAAACCTTTTCCAAGGGACGAGGACGTGCGTCTGAAGGGCTCCGAGGAAAAATGGAGACTGAGCAAGATGGCACCTTTGGGCGGGAAGAGGACCACGCAGGTGTGGCAGCAATCCCAAAGGCTTTCTGACTTCCTGCTTGTTACTGGAGAAACAATATTATACTCATAATATTGGTTTTCACTTTTTTTTTTTTTTTTTAGTGTCATCAAGTCAGTAGCAACTCCTGGCAACCCAGCTGCCTCTGGGTTTTCTTGGCGATGTATCGCCGGAAGTAGATTGCCAGACCTTTTCTTCCGAGGCAATGGAGGGTAAAGTGACTTGCCCAAGGTCACAAGGAGTGCCAGTGGGAATCAAACCCTTGATCTTCTGGTCGGTAAGCAGTTGCTCTAACCACTAGGCTACTCCTCCTGGATTGGTATTCATAAACACCAATATTATTCAGCACAGAATACAGCTGTTATACACCACATAGCATTCCAATACATGCACACAACATTATTCCAGTATACTTCCCCTGTCAATTTTTTTCCCAGCACTCTCTTTAGCAAAGACAGAGAAATGTTGTGCGGGCTATGCACTCACGAAACAGGCATAAATTCCTCATTAGTAACAGTGAAGATCTATGAGCCAACTCTTAATGTCTCCTCAGACCTGTCATTAAAATCCCTGCATTCAACTCAGCCTTCTGCTCTTCTATGCACTCCTCTGCATCTGTGCTGCACAGCTAATTGCTTTATTACCATCTATTTAAATGGATTTGAGTGTGTTGTGCGCTGCCATTAGCGCGGGCAATTGCACATTCGTTATGCTCACGTTAAATTCCTTCCTACATTCTGCACCCACACTAGGGCAGAAAATTATGTGTAAACACTGAGCTATCACCTGCACTAAAACAGCAGCACCACAAATCCTTAGGCTGAGAGCTTTCTCTTTCCCTTCTCGCTTATTTGCGCCATTTTGGTAGCACATCTGAAATGTTTCAATTGCTTCAATATTCTTACAAAAGTATGACCTCTAGCACTGAATGTTGTACTTAAAGTGGAGTCTCATGCCTGCCTCTTTGTTTGCTTTGCCAATGATCTCTCTATTGTTTACTGTATATGTGATATTATGCCTTTGGCCATGGCCTCAAAGCGGTTTATAACATAATATACAAATAAAAATAAGATTATGGTAGGCTACACTCCCCACTTTTCCCAAAATTCCTTTATGAACTTTATTCACATGTTAGTATTTCTCCTTCAAATCAAATATTGTAGCAAGAAAATGAACAATGTGAACCCACATGGAAAAAAGCTCTATCATATGCCGCTGCATCCCTCTCCCTCAAGCCTCCACACCTCCTTTTTCTCATTTATGCCTTCATATCCCATCTCTCTCCCATAGGCCCCAGACCCTCTCTCTCGCTCTTATGCCACCATAACCTGCCCTCATCTAGTCTCTCTCTTCAGCAAAAACTGAAGTCCTAACCATTACAAGAAAAAAAAGTCTCTCCTCCTACATCCCTGATAGCGAGAGATACGGAACTACCAATCAAGTCAGCCAATCGCTACTTTGGGTGTGACACTAGATCAGCAGCTAAACTTCAAAGAGCACATAAGCCGCACAGTAAAGTCTGTCTATTACAAGATCAAGACCCTCATAGAACATAAGTGTAGATTATAGGATGGATACTGTGCAGGCAATACATTAAAAAAGATTTTAAAACAAACGCAGGGCAGAAGCGGAATAAAACCTGTAAATTCATTCGGCAATTGTGCAGTGGAATTCAAGTAGAAGTGGTCAACAGAGAACTAAATGAATCATAGTTACTCACTCAGCGCATGCAGGTAGCGAGTCTTCAATTGGTATCCATCCTATAATCTACACTTATGTTCTATGCGTTTTTTTATTATTATATTTTACCTAGTTTTAGTCTATGTTTATTTTGTCAGTACATATTACAATGCAATACTTATTAATATATTTGTGCATACACTCTTATTTATCATTTTACTACTTATTTATTAAGTCCCCTTTTTTTATTTTTACATTTATTCACCACAAGTCATCCGTAGTGTCTTTTCAGTATGTTGGTTGTATAGTATTTATTACCCGTATGCACATTATATGTGTTCTTACTAGCTTGTTTTAAACATTTTAGCTTATACTCGTTTGTTAATGAGTACATGATGTTGCTACAAAGCATATTAACACCTTGTGTACATATTTTTAATTATTTATTTTCTTATTCAACATTTTTGATTTTCATGTCATTCATTTACCCTACATTTTTTAATTAGAGTATATAAGATAAGTTACTACCATTGTTTAACATCTCGGTTACTAACATGCCCGGTTAGCTCTCATTTGTTTTATCTTATTGGTTTAACATTGGTATTGATATTTTAATTGTATTTATTGTTTTATTATGTGTTTCATTTTTATAATTTTTATATTTAATATGTTTTGTTTATTTTGTGTCTGCAAGTGATATTAACCCCCTGAGGAAGGCAACCTGCCGAAACGCGTTGGGGAGTCCAATAAAGCGCTTGTGTCATCACTTCTCTTGCTCTGTGTGTTTCCTGATTGGCCCTGCAAGAGCTGCTGCTCTCTGTGTGCCTCGCCTTGGTGTTAAGCCATGTTTTCCCCCTGGAGGGATGTCCTCAGTTTTAAAGCAGATGAACTACAATCCCTGTTACCTGAGGACCCCTTTCTTTACTGAAGATGAAGCAACGCCAGATTTGGAAGAAGAGTGGGGGAACCTTATTCGAATGACACAGCGCTATATTAGAGAGGAGCTACACACTGCATCCTTGCTTGAATATTGTCGTAGGAAAATCATACCCAGAGGACTTCGAGTACAAAAAGCTCCGGGCATGTTTAGAGATGATAAAAATTTTATGACAGATTGGATTAAGATCCTCAACAAATGTTCTTTAGATTTAATGATTTTAATTATTAACACTTCTAGACGCAGGGCTGAAGTTTTAAAACCTCAAATTGATTCTTCTATAGAAAAATTGAAAAAAGAAGATTCCCAATATGAATCCGAAAAAAAGAAGTTTGACAAAAACACCATGGAGTATAGGAAAGACATTCAGGATATCAAAATTAATAAATTCAAAAGGGATGAGGAGGATTACAAACTCAACACGGTTTACTACTGGACCCACGATGGCACTGATTTTAAGAATAGACAAAGGAACACCTCATATAGAAGACCTCCCCTTTCTCCAAGACCTCCACCCAGGAACCACTCTAAGAATCAGGATAGATCGAGAGATAGGTCACCCTCTTATTCCCCTGACCAACAGAGAAGCCACAAGAGGAGTAGACGTCACAGGTGATGCTACCATTGATCCCTCTGGTTCACTTTTTTCAGAAGCACCCCAGCCTGCCCGTCGGCAACCAACTAGTCCTCGTCGGGGTTTTCAGTTGGATTATTTATGGAAGGGAGGAGGACGGGAACAATATCAACATCAATACAAAACACGAGCCGAGCACAGGGACTTCCAGACTTACCCACAACGAGGGAGGGGGAGAGGACGTGGCCTAATGACAAAGAGGCGCCTGGATTGGGACCTCTAAGCGGCATCATTAATCTTTCAGATCATTCTCTCACTAGCACAGAACTACGTGTTCTGGAAAAGGGACTGTCCTTTGTTCCAACTAAAAAACATGATAAGTTCACTACCCGAGTAGAACTCTTTAAATTTTTCCGTAAGCTTAGAATTATGGATTTTTTTCATAACAAACAAGATAATACTACTGAGACCTTCCTCTTGGATACCCCCACCCAATGTAAATCCGTTACTCCTGGCATATGAAAAGGTGGTATTATCCAAACTTGATCAGCTATACCAAAAGAAAAGTAGAGTTTTTTATAATCTTTCAAAAGAGGAAAAAGCTGCAATGCATGATCTCCAAGGCAATCACTCTATCATAATCAAGCTAGCAGACAAGGGCGGAGCATTAGTTGTACAAAACCGTACATCATATGTTGCCGAGGTCTTACGCCAACTAAATGATGCCCAATTTTATGAAAAAATCTATGATAATCCCACGCACACCATACAACAGATAGACGCACTTCTTTATATTGGTCAGGAAGCAGGTTACCTCACGCCTAAAGAAAAAGCTTTGACAGTTTCCCATCCTATCATTCCCACAATATATATGATTCCCAAGATCCATAAGTCTCTCCATGATCCACCGGGCCGTCCGATAGTCTCCGCACTTGGGTCACTTCTTGAGCCCCTATCTAAATTCCTTGATGTTTTTTTGAGACCCTTTGTTACGAAGATTGACTCATACGTTCAGGACTCTACACATATCATCAATATTCTACAAGATTTTCCTAACTACCACAATCAACTTTTGTTAGTAACCTTAGATATCAATTCTCTATACACCAATATCCCCCAAAAAGCAGCCTTAGAAATATTAGCAAATACTTTAATTCAAAGACCAAAACCCATCCGTACACCTACATTTTTTTTGACTCAATTGGCGTCTATAGCAATGACCGAAAACTATTTTGCTTTTAAGTGTATCTTTTATAAACAGGTCAAGGGGGTGGCCATGGGGTCCTCAATGGCCCCAGACGTTGCCAATCTATACGTGGCAGACTTTGAAAGAAAGTACCTAAACTTGCATCCATTCCAATCTAATATCCGTTTATGGAGGAGATATATTGACGATATTTTGGTGATATGGGAAGGTTCTGAACAAATGCTTTTGGAATTTTTTCACTGGCTCAATTCATTAGACTCAAATCTTCAATTTGATGGCACGTTCAGCAATGACCAAATATCATATTTGGATATTAAAATAAAAAAAGGAGAAACAGGTTTCTACACGGAACTCTATCGGAAACCTACTGATAGGAACACGCTGTTACAGTATGACAGCTTTCACAACGCATCTTTGAAAAATAACCTACCAATAAGTCAATTCCTCAGATTTAGAAGGCTTTGCACCATGGATAAAGATTTCAAACAAACATGCACTAGACATGCAACATAGATTTTTACAACGTGGTTATCCTAAACGTTACATTAAAAAGGCTTATCATAGGGCACGTATTGTAGATAGAGCGTCATTATTACACAGAAAGGAACGCACGCAACAAGATAGAATTGTCTGCCCCTTAACCTTTACCAATTATACAAGGGAAATTACTAACATCTTAAGACAACAGTGGGATTTGCTTTCACCCTTAGTGCCTTTCATGAATAAGAGAGTTATGGTAGCCCACAAACGAAATCCGAACTTGTCTGATTTATTAGTCTCGTCTGCGCTTCCACTACGGAAACCCACACCGATATTAAAGGGCCATTTTAAATGTGGCGGATGTTCAGTTTGCGCTCATGTCATAACAGCTAAAGAGGTGTTCATCCATCCTGTTTCACATCGCAAGGTATAGCTGCAATCTTTCTCCAACTGTAAAACAGAACATGTTATCTACTTAATAATATGTCCCTGCAATTTACTGTATGTAGGGAAAACTAAAAGACAGGTTCGCACTAGAATAGTGGAGCACAGAAGTTGCATCCACAGAGTACCACCAGATAAGCCCTTGGTGGCTCATTGGAAGGAAAAGAACCATACCATCAGTGATATATAATACCTAGTACTAAGAGTAGTCATGCCAATTTGGAGAGGGGGTGATATTGATAAGGCATTATTGAAATTGGAACAGCGTTACATTTACGAATTGGATAGCTTGGAACCTAAGGGGCTCAATCAAGAATTTGATCTCTCTGTCTTCTTGTAAGCATGGTTGTTTTAAACCTTCTCTACTACAATCAACTAACCAGCTGGTTTCATGATATATGTGCTCATTTTCATTTAGTTTATTCCTTAGGCTCCTATTCATACGACAGATGACACTGTTATAAATTTTATTCATTGGCCTTACCTTTTATAATATTCTTAAGTCCTCTATAATATGGTTCATTTTTTCATCACTCGCCTACATTGCCTTGGTTTAAGCTGCTCTGCCCTGTAATGTGATACTTGCCACGCCCCCTTTTTTTGGCACGGTTTTCAGCGTCCTTAAATGCTTTGATTCGATCTTGGCTGAGTGTTTGTAAAATTTGCGTGGATAGTGTGATTTCCAATCTCACTCAGTTTGGTAAGTAATCAGCTTTGTGATATCTTTTATCCACCAAGTCTGGATATATTAAGCTTTTTAAGCTATGTTAATTTCACATATACTGCCACAACGTAGCATCGATATAAGCTGTCGTTTACACATCGCTCATCTTTTTAACATCCACATGGTTTTCGTACACTTCCTCCTTCAATCACAAAGTTTGTTTGGGCAAGACTTCATCTCCACAAATACAGTCCTTCTCTATTTTTTCTTTTTTTCTCTTTTGAGCCTGCCGATGCAAGGTATTTCAGTAGTAAGACTACAAGTTCTAATCCGCTGCATTTTTAGTATTAGGGGTGTTTGATTTTGTCTTCAACGTGTCCCCTGCACCGTACAATATATCATATCCATATATCAACACGGCTCTTCTTTAATATTAAAAACAGAAGTGTATTCCCTTCCGTTTCCCTCTCTTTAGCTGTGCGTAACTTGCCTTTCAGCTGCATCATCGCTACAACTCTGCATGTAAAATCGTGACAACTGCAATATACATTTGACGTGGAACTGTAAGTACCGTTTCATTTTATTAATATCAGCAAGGATTTTTAGGATCTGGCCGCCAGTTTTATAATGCACACGGCAATTTCTCCCTTACCTGATTGGTGTCCTTTCCGGGTTTGAGTAGCATATCTCTTATTAATGAGTGCAGCTACCATAGCGTTAACATTACTACCTCGGCGCCCCTTCCGTTCTTGAGTACCACACTTTCTATTCATAAGTTCAGTTAGCACAGCATTTAAATCATCATTATTTATTTTAAACCTTTGTTTTAATTAATCTTTCTGCATGTACAAGTTGTCCATATTCCATTTTTTATGTTATGGTAGCAGTTATTAGTTTCCAGTTCAGTGCGGTTATGTACATTAGAAACATAGAAACATGATGACAGAAAAAGACCACAAGGCCCATCCAGTCTGTCCTTCCATAACAACAACTACAACAGTCCACTTTTTACCTTTAGAGATCCTCTGTGTTGGTCCCATGCTTTTTTGAATTCAGTTACTATCCTCATCTCTACCACCTCCACTGGGAGACTATTCCACGGATCCACTACTCTTTCCGTAAAGAAATATTTCCGCATATCACTCCTGAATCTATCTCCCTTCACACTCATCCCATGTCCCCTTGTCGCAGAACTTGCCTTCAATTGCAAGAGGCTCTCTCCCTGAACATTTATGCCACGGAGGTATTTAAACATCTCAATCATATCACCTCTATCCCGCCTTTCCTCTAAGGTGTACATATTAAGATCCTTAAGTCTGTCCTCATATGCTTTATAATGAAGACCACTAATCATCTTAGTAGCAACCCTCTGCACCGACTCCATCCTGTTCACATCCTTTTGAAGGTGCGGTCTCCAGAATTGCACACCATACTCCAAATGAGGTCGCACCAAAGACTTATACAGAGGCATTATCACCTCCTTTTTTCTGCTAGCCATTCCTCTCCGTATGCACCCGAGCATCCTTCTAGCTTTTGCTGTTGCCTTTTCTACCTGTTTAGCTACTTTAAGATCATCGGACACAACTACGCCTAGGTCCCGCTCTTCTTTAGTGCACAAAAGTACTTCACCTCCTATACTGTATTGCTCCCTTGGATTGCTGCAGCCCAACTGCAAGACCTTACATTTTTTAACATTAAATCCCAGTTGCCAAATTCTAGACCATTCTTCAAGCTTAGCTAGATCCCTCCTCATGTTATCTACACCTTCCTGGGTGTCTACTCTATTGCAGATTTTGGTATCATCCGCAAAGAGGCAAACCTTACCCGACAGCCCTTCCGCTATATCACTAACAAAGATGTTAAAAAGAATCGGACCAAGGACAGATCCCTGGGGCACACCACTGGTAACATCCTTCTCCTCAGAGTGAGCTCCATTTACTTGTACTCTTTGTCGCCTCCCACCCAACCAATTTCTAACCCAAGCAGTAACTTTAGGGTCCATCCCTAGGGTGCTCAGTTTGTTTATAAGTCGCCTGTGAGGAACAGTGTACAAGGCTTTACTGAAATCTAAATACACCACATCTAGAGCTCTCCCGCGGTCCAACTCCCTGGTCACCCAGTCAAAGAAATCAATCAGATTTGTCTGACAAGACCTGCCTCTGGTGAACCAATGCTGCCTCGGATCCTGTAATCCGCTGGACTCCAGAAACCTCACTATTTTCTCTTTCAACAGCGTTTCCATTAATTTACTTACCACTGAAGTTAAACTAACCGGCCTGTAGTTTTCAACCACATCCTTACTACCGCTTTTGTGTAAAGGCACCACATGAGCCTCTCTCCAGTCCTTTGGCACCACTCCCGACTCCAATGAGGCATTGAAAAGGTCAGTCAGTGGAGTTGCTAGAACGTCCCCAAGTTCTCTCAGTATTCTAGGGTGTATCCCATCCGGTCCCATCGCTTTGTCTACTTTAAGTTGAGCTAGTTTCTCACGAACACAGTCTTCTGAAAATTGTTCAAGATGTCCCTCGCTTCTGTTCTTATTTGTGGGTGTTTTCTGAGGTCCTGCTCCTGGTTCTTCATCTGTGAACACAGAACAAAAATATTTGTTAAGCAATTCCGCTTTATCCTTATCAGCTTCTACATATTCCCCCCCTGCACCCTTGAGTCTGACAATACCACTTTTGCCCTTCCTCGTCTCACTAGTATATCTAAAAAATATCTTATCCCCCCATTTTATTGCATTGGCTATTTCCTCCTCCTTTTGAATCTTTGCCTTCTTGACTATTTTGCTAGCTTCTCTAAGTTTTTCCAAATACAGATGCCTGTCTTCCTCTCTCTGTGATCTCTTGTATTTCATGAAGGCCTCCCTCTTTTTCTTCACTTTTTCAGCTACTTCCTTTGAAAACCATAGCGGTCTCCTGTTCCTTTTGCCTTTATTTACCTTTTTAACAAAAAGGTTGGTTGCATTTAAAATACCCCCTTTCAGTTTTGCCCACTGTTTTTCTACATCCCCCAGTTGTTCCCATCCCACTAACAACTCCCTGAGGTATTGGCCCATCTTTGCAAAGTTAGTCTTCCTAAAGTCTAAGATCTTCACCTTGGAATGGATTCTAACAGCCCTAGTCCTAATACTGAACCACACCATCTGGTGATCACTGGATGCAAAATGATCTCCCACTACAACATCAGAAACACTTTCACCATTGGTAAGCACCAAGTCCAGTATGGCCCCTTCACGTGTGGGGTCTGTTACCAATTGCCTGAATAGTTCTCCCTGTAGAGAATCCAGGATCTCCTTACTCCTAGCTGATACTGCAGCAGGAATGTGCCAATCAACATCTGGCATATTGAAATCTCCTAGCAGTAGCACTTCCCCTTTCCTAGCAATGCTGTGTATGTCTTCAATTAACTCTCTGTCCACCTCTTCCTCTTGTGAGGGAGGTCTGTATAGCACACCAATGCAAATAGATTTCTCTTTCCCTCTTTCTAGTTTAACCCACAATGCCTCCTCTCTCCCTTTTAAGCTCTGTAATTCCAAAGCTTTAATAGTAGATTTTACATATAGTGCCACTCCTCCTCCCCTTCTTCCTACCCTGTCCTTTCTGAATAAAGTATAGCCAGGTATAGTTACATCCCAGTCATGGTTTTCTGTGAACCATGTTTCTGTAACTGCCACTAAATCCAAGTCAGCCACTCCCACCAAAGCTTCAACTTCAGAGATCTTATTTCCCATGCTACGGGCATTAATACACACTGCTTTCCATATGTTACCCCTGTTACCCATTTCCATAAAGGTATTTAATGTATCACTTACATTGCGTCCAGGTCCCTCCTCATTTCCATTTGAGTCATGGCAATTTCATCCTGATATTTCGCAGTAGAGGGTTCAATCAAGTGTCCCCATTTCATTAGTTGAAGACTCGCTACCTGCATGTGCTGAGTGAGTAACTTTATGATTCATTTAGTTCTCTGTTGACCACTTCTACTTGAATTCCACTGCAGAATTGCCGAATGAATTTACAGGTTTTATTCCGCTTCTGCCCTGCGTTTGTTTTAAAATCTTTTTTAATGTATTGCCTGCACAGTATCCATCCTATAATCTACACTTATGTTCTATGCGTTTTTTTATTATTATATTTTACCTAGTTTTAGTCTATGTTTATTTTGTCAGTACATATTACAATGCAATACTTATTAATATATTTGTGCATACACTCTTATTTATCATTTTACTACTTATTTATTAAGTCCCCTTTTTTTATTTTTACATTTATTCACCACAAGTCATCCGTCGTGTCTTTTCAGTATGTTGGTTGTATAGTATTTATTACCCGTATGCACATTATATGTGTTCTTACTAGCTTGTTTTAAACATTTTAGCTTATACTCGTTTGTTAATGAGTACATGATGTTGCTACAAAGCATATTAACACCTTGTGTACATATTTTTAATTATTTATTTTCTTATTCAACATTTTTGATTTTCATGTCATTCATTTACCCTACATTTTTTAATTAGAGTATATAAGATAAGTTACTACCATTGTTTAACATCTCGGTTACTAACATGCCCGGTTAGCTCTCATTTGTTTTATCTTATTGGTTTAACATTGGTATTGATATTTTAATTGCATTTATTGTTTTATTATGTGTTTCATTTTTATAATTTTTATATTTAATATGTTTTGTTTATTTTGTGTCTGCAAGTGATATTAACCCCCTGAGGAAGGCAACCTGCCGAAACGCGTTGGGGATTCCAATAAAGCGCTTGTGTCATCACTTCTCTTGCTGTGTGTGTTTCCTGATTGGCCCTGCAAGAGCTGCTGCTCTCTGTGTGCCTCGCGTTAGCAGTGACTGGGACAGTATCTAAATTCAAGAAAGCATGGGACAAACACAGAAGATCTCTAAAGGAAAATAAAGCATAGTTACTCACCTGTAACAGGTGATCTCCGGGAACAGCAGGAATTTAATCTTCACATATGGGTATCGTCAGTACCGACAGAGCCTGCGTGGGAATGCTCCCCAGCGTCCAATTAGAAAGCTTTTGGGAGCATCCCACAGCACCTGTGTGCTGCCTTCCCACCTTTCCCAACTGCCTCTCTCCAGTTGAGTTTTAAAGCTGAGACAAAGAGAGAGAGAGGGAAAGAAAAGAAAAGAGATACAACTACTAGGGGAGGTGGGTGGGTTGTGAAGACTAAATTCCTGCTGTTCCCGGAGATCACCTGTTACAGGTGAGTAACCATGCTATCTCCAGGAACAAGCAGGAATGTAGTCTTCACATATGGGGACTCCCTAGCTGCAGATGCCAGGGAGAGACCCCAGAAGTTGTGTGCCCCTGTGAAAGGGCTCCACTTCCCCCCATGGATCTGTGGCATCCTACCGGGAATGGTGGGTAGGAGTTGATTAAGTATGCAGCCTGACCAAACAAGGCATCCCGGCGGGAGTCCTTGTCTAAGCAGTAATGGGCTGTGAAGGTATGAACAGAGGCCCAAGTAGCTGCTCGACAGATGTCGTCAATAGACACAGAGTGTAGATGAGCCATTGAGGCTGCCATGGCTCTCACATTGTGAGCTGCGATATGACCTTCCAGAGAAAGGTTTTTACTCTGATAGGTAAAGGAAATACACTGTGCAATCCAATTGGACAATGTTCTTTTGGAGACTGGAAGTCCCAAATGAGAAGGATCAAAAGCAACAAAGAGTTGAGAGGACTTTCTATGTTGCTGTGTCCTTTGTAAGTAAAAAGCAAGTGCTATTTTACAGTCCAAAGTATGAAGATTCCTTTCTGCATTTGAAGCATGAGGCCTTGGAAAAAATACAGGCAGGTAAACTGCTTGGTTTAAATGAAAAGGTGAGACCACCTTTGGCATAAAGTGTGGATGAGTCCTAAGGACTACCTTATGATGGAACCTCGTATAAGGAGGATCAGCCACTGATGCTTGCAGTTCACTGATGCGACGTGCTGATGTGATTGCAATGAGAAAGTCAACCTTCCAGGAAAGGAATTTCAAGGAGGTAGTAGCTAGAGGTTCAAAAGGCTGCTTCATGAGCTGTCCAAGAACCAGATTTAGGTCCCATGCTACCAGTAGTGGCCTAATGGAAGGCTTAGTTAGAAGGAGGCCCCTCATAAATCTCGCTATGAGAGGATGAGGGGAAATAGGTTGTCCATTTAAAGGCTTGAAAAAAGCTGAAATAGCACTTAAATGGACTCATACTGAGTTAGTCTTAAGCCCTGCATTAGATAATGAAGGAGATACTCCAATAATGATTCCAGAGGTATCGCCAGGGGGTCAAGACCCTTCTGCGAACACCATATGGAAAACCTTTTCCACTTGAAAGCATAAGAGCGTTTTGTGAAAGGCTTTCTAGAAGCATAAAGGATATCCTTCACTTGTTGAGACAGGTTAAGACCATGAAGGTCTAAGGCCCTCAGCAACCAGGCCCTGATATGCAGAGAGTGGGGATCGGGATGCCACAACATACTGTCCTCCTGAGACAGGAGATCTGGAGCAGATCCTAACTCCAGAGATAGAGCTTGAGAGAGATGTAGGTGCAGAGTGTACCACACCTGCCATGGCCAATGTGGAGCTATGAGAATCATATGGCCTCTGTCTCTCTGAAGCTTGAATAGGGTTTTGGGAATTAGGGGAATGGGTGAAAAGGCTTATAGGAAGTCCTGACCCCAATAGAGGAGGAAAGAATCCCTGGCCTGAGAACCCTGAGCCGGAATTCTGGAACAGAATCGGGGAAGTTTGGCATTCAACGGACTTGCAAAGAGGTCTATGTCCGGAGTTCCCCAAATTTGAAAAATCTTTGCTACCTGGTCTGCATGAAGAGACCACTCGTGCGGAAGGAGAACTCGACTGAGTCTGTATGCCCAGGAGTTTTGAATGCCTGGCAGATACACCGCAAAGAGATGAATCTGATGCTCTCTGGCGAGGGCCCATAGTTGCAAAGCTTTGTTGCAAAGCCACAGTGAGCCTGTTCCTCCCTGCTTGTTCAGATAGAACATAGCTACTTGATTGTCCACCTGAATTAGGACTGTCTTGTAGCTCAGTTGGGTGTGGAACACTCAAAGAGCAAGGAAGATTGCTCTGAGCTCCAATAGATTGATGTGTAGATATTCTCCTGTGGAGTCCAGGTGCCTTGGGTAGAGAGATCTTGCAGATGAGCTTCCCAACCCACCTGTGAGGCGTCTTATTAGAGTGACCTGGGGTGGGGGCTGTTGGAAAGGGGACCCCACCAACAGGTTTTGGGTTGACTGCCACCATTGTAGGGACAAAATAAGGCGACTTGAATTTGCCATTTTGTCTGATAGGCAGCCTGATGCCTGAGTCCACTGAGTGGATAGAGTCCATTGGGCTGCTCTCATATGGAGGCGAGCATAGGGAACCACATGCATGGTAGATGCCATGTGGCCTAGCAATTGTAACATTTCCCGAGCAGTGAGATGAGTTTTTAACACTGTTTGGGAAGCTAACTGCACAATGCAAAGGCAGCGGGGCTGTGGAAGATAGGCCCTTGCTTTCCTGGTATCCAGCTTAGCTCCTATAAACTCTAGAGATTGAGTGGGAGTTAGGTTGGATTTTGGGATGTTTATGACCAGGCCCAAATACTGAAGCATACGCATTGTACAAGATAGGGAAATTCTGGCCTCTGACTCTGATAGGGCTCAAATGAGCCAG
The DNA here is from genome assembly GCA_033557465.1 of Ichthyophis bannanicus. Taxonomy (NCBI): domain Eukaryota; kingdom Metazoa; phylum Chordata; class Amphibia; order Gymnophiona; family Ichthyophiidae; genus Ichthyophis; species Ichthyophis bannanicus. Next base: position 235,833,290 of record CM066042.1, read on the forward strand.
TCATCTAAGTAGGGGAAGACTAATATTCCTAGAGTGTGAAGAAATGCTGCCACTACAGCCATGCATTTCGTAAACACCCTTGGTGCTGAGGCCAGGCCAAAAGGAAGAACCCTGTACTGGTAGTGCTTCCCCTGAAATAGAAACCGAAGGAATCTTCGGTGAGTTGGATGGATGAGAACATGGGTGTACGCATCCTTGAGATCTAGAGAACAAAGCCAATCCTGACTCTGAAGGTATGGCAGAAGAGTTCCTGGAGAAATCATCTTGAACTTTTCCTTGAACAGGAATTTGTTTAATTCTCTGAGGTCTAAAATGGGTCTGTGTCCCCCTGTTTTCTTTGGAATAAGGAAATAGGGGGAGTAAAGCACAGTTACTTACCTGTAACAGGTGATCTCTGGGAACAGCAGGAATAAGTCTTCACATATGGGTACGTAGGTACCGACGGAGCCTGCACGGGAATGCTCCCCAGCATCCAATCAGAAAGCTTTTGGGAGCATCCCTCGTGCCTGCGCGCTGACTTCCCGCCCTTTCCACTTCTTCTCCTCAGTTGAGTATCATAGCTGAGACAAAGGAGAGAAAGAGGAAAGGAGATAGATAGATACAACTCCTAGGGGAGGTGGGTGGGTTGTGAAAACTTATTCCTGCTGTTCCCAGAGATCACCTGTTACAGGTAAGTAACTGTGCTATCTCCAGGAACAAGCAGGAATGAGTCTTCACATATGGGGACTCCCTAGCTAGAGATGCCAGGGGGAGATCCCATAAAATGCATGTTCCTGGATCAGGAGTGCATTTCCCACACAGGAATCTCCGGTATCCCATGAGGGAATGGAGGGTAGGAGTTGAGAATAGAAGAGCTGTAAGGAAAACAGCAAACCCAAGGACTACAGGAGAGGAATCCATGGCATGTATGATAAGTACCATTAAAATTAGTTAATGAACAGTTATAATATGGAGCTTACCTACTGGATTGTAGGAAGTAGAAAGCGTGATGGAGTCTACTGGATATGCAGTAGCAGAATCCTCAAGGTGACCTCACAGCAGTGAGGGTGAAGGCCCAGACCTGGAATTAGCAGGTGATCCAGGTGTCAACTGGGGTAGGATTAGAACGGCAGGTCTTCAATGGAAAGCTCTATGAGAAAAAGCTGAAAACTCTTTTAGGTACAGAGTCATAACATTGAGGACTAAAAGAAGAAGACTGACCGATTTGGACAACTAGCCCAGTCTTGGAGGGAAGAAGGATTATGGAAAAAAGCCCATATTCCCAAGCAGAACAATGTGTACTCAAAAACAATGAAGATGTACACTATCTTTCCTAGCTGATGAGAGATAGGAAAGATATTGAAGCTTGAATCTTCACGGATAGGGAGACCTAGAGCAAAGCGGAGCTGTTATCACCACAGTAGTGGTTGTGAGCATAACAGTCCCCACATACTAAGGAACAGTATGAAAAAGGGAGCCCACTGTCTGTAACCTCTGAGAAAGGTACAATTGCTATAGCATAGACAGTGAGGAGATAGTATGTAATACATATCGATCTATAAAAGTCTCCCAACAGATACATATATATATATATATATATATATATAGGGAGATATATATACCTATATATAAATGTATATCTAGATATGCAGAATATGTATCAACATAAATTATGCACACACAGCTTACAGACATATGCATGTAGAGGCATATATGGAGATATTTACATACATGATAATAAGTCTGAAGATACACTAAGCCCTATAAGAACATTCACATGGGGAATGTGAGGGGAAAGATTCATCCAACAACAAGAGGGTGAAACCCACTTGAGAGATATATAGAGAATCTATTTCTGTGGGCTAAGAGGATGCAGGAATGCAATCCAGTAAAATAACCAGGATGGTTGCGTGAAAAACAGAGGATAATATCAGTCTGTAAAGAGCAAGTCGAGAGTCCTTTAGAACTCTGACATGGTAGATGGGTAGAAACACATAGAGGAGATACCAGGAGGACCCACTGGAGGGACATAGGGGTATCATGCGTTACTAACAGCCTTGGATATTCACACAGAAAAAGCTTATATTCTGAATTATAACAGGAGACAAGAGGGTGTGAAGAACCCTCACAGTCATGAGAATGATTTATAAGCTTTTTTTCTACTAAATAGAATAGCCCTCAGAGACAAAGATCAATGCTCTGTAGCAAGGGCCCATAGTAGAAAGCTTCTCTGAAGATTGCAGAGAGCATTGTGCAGGAGAATTATGAGATGAAACTGACTGAAGTCAGGTGTGTTGCCACATCCTAGGAAAAGGAGATGGCTAGAAAGAAGATAAGGTGAGAAGCCTAAGTGAGTAGGATTATCCAAGATAGATGAGGACTAGCTTGGAATCACTACTGAGGCTAGACAAAAATTGTGGAAGATAGACTGGAACTTGTGGAAAAGTACCAGTAGTTCAATCACTGGAACTCCTGCATGCACAGCAGCTGAAAAAGACAGCAGAGAGAATCTTACTGTGCAAAACAAAGAGAAACAGACAAAGGGAGAGGAGATATTCCTGTCACTGCCTGATGAGTTATCTTGAGAATGTATTCAAGGAAACAAAAAGTCTACACTGGAATGAAAGCTAGAGAAGCTTTTCAGTATGGTACCACTCAGTCAGGGGAAACCCTGGATGAGAGGGGGAGGGTGACTTACCTATATGGCGAGTCAGCTGAAGGAAAAAATGTTCATGTTGGGACAGAAACTATCATGAGATAGTTGTAACCTCCCTTCTTGGTAGTAAGAAGAGGAGAATTCTGTAACCCATGGACAAGGATATCCTGACAGCTTAGCATACTGAAAAAGGAAAACCCCAGTGTAGAGCTTTAAGAAAAAACAGTGAACAAACTTCTGTTAAGAAGAGGTTAACTGTAGATTGTAACCTTCAGAAACCTATGGTTGCTGGGTATGTTGAGACTGGCTAGAATTTGGAAACTTCAGACTAGGACGAGGTGTCCCTTGCTTGGGCACCTCTGGATGATGGGCAGGAGAAGAGTGAAACCTTATTTTCTTAGGGAAAGAAGGCTTGGTAGGACATTTCCTACCTCCTGGGGAAGGCAGCAGCTTAGAATGGTCTCCAGAACCAGGGAAGTCAGTGGAGCAATGAGCAACCTGACGTAAAGCCTCCTTATTGAAGAGATTTTCTCCAGTACAAGGAGAATTACCCAGTGTATGTTGTGCCCATCTGCTCAAGTCAGAAGCTTGGAGCCAGGCTCTACGACGTGCTCCAATGGCAATAGCAGAGGATCTGCTAACAGACTCAAAAGAGTCTAGAGAAGCACGAGAAAGAAACCAAGAGATATTCCGGCTATGATTAAGAAGCAAGGAATAGTCAGCAGCCTTAGGCTCTGACAAAAAAGGAGTCAAAAGCGATAATTTCTTTATGACCTCCTGGAGTGTTAGACTCATATAAAATATATAAGAAATAATTCTTGATGCCAGCATAGATGTTTGGAAGGTTTGACGTCCAAAGGCATCAAGTGCTCTAGAAGCACGACCTGGCGGATAAGAAGAATGCTTTTTCTTGCTTTTTACATTCCTCATTGCTGATTCCACTACAATGGAATGATGGGGAAGTTGATTCTTTTGAAACCCTGGAGAGGGGGGCACCTGATACAGAACATTAGTTGCTGTAGAAGGTGAGGGAACCCTTAAAGGTGATTCCCATATTCTCAGAAGAAGATCCTGCAAAGAATGATGTAAAGGAAGCATTATATTTCCCTTTTCTGCAGGAGAGCCTTGGTTAAGATTACAGCCAGGGATAGGAATAGCAAGAAAGGTTGCCATGTCAAGGAGAAACTTCTGAAAAGAAGGATCTCCAATGGGAACCATCCATGGGAAGGCTAAGGTTGAAGATGCAGCCTGAGCACCAGAGGATGTAGTGGTCTGGTGCAGAAAAAGAACTTTACTAGATGGAAAATGATACTGGCAGTCACGATTTGAGGTAGTTAGTACTGCATCGTCTATGCCAGGTATCGATTCCAAACTAGGCATGGAAAGGATCGATGGCACCGATGTAGCTGTAGGAATCGACATCGATACTGATACCGGTAATGGCATCGAGGCCGTCATCGGAGGCTGCTCAAGCGGTACCGAGGTAACCAGAGAGTCTTGGTGAGTATCCTCGGTACTGCGTATCCGGAAACGACAAGGGTCGGTTCCAAGGCGCGTCGGTACCCAGTCATCTAGACTAGATATCGATTCCAGACTCGGCATCGAAGGGAGCGAGTCTATCGATGCATGTCTAGAGTGCACCGACGTCGGTGGTGGTACCGGCGATGCTGATACAGGGAAGTCACTCTGGGTCGTATCGATCGGTCCCGAAGGTACCGAGGACGCCAGATGACGATCCCTGGTGAAGAGTGGAACACTCGACACTGGTGCCGATGCCGGGGTATCGGTACCGCTCGAAGCGGATACCACCCCCGAGCATGGCTTAGATACAGGAAAGTCAATCTGGAACGTATCGATCGGTCCCGAAGGAACCGAGGATGCCAGAATACGATCCCTGGTGTCGAGTGGAACACTCGACACCGGTGCCGATGCCGGGGTATTGGTACCGCTCGAAGCGGGTACCACCACCGAACATGGCTTAGAAACAGGAAAGTCAATCTGGAACGTATCGATCGGTCCCGAAGGTACCGAGGACGCCAGATGACGATCCCTGGTGAAGAGTGGAACACTCGACACCGGTGCCGGGGTATCGGTACCGCTCGAAGCGGATACCACCCCCGAGCACGGCTCAGGTATGTTCTGTGAGGGGTGAGCCCCAGGAACAACCTGAAACCCCTGAAATGCTTTGGAGCCCGAAGACTCCCGCTGGGGTTTTAATGCCAATGAGGTCTTGAGGGCAAGGCCGGAGCCGTCATCATGCATAGCATGAGACCTACCACTCAAGGATTGGCAAGTCTTAACAGACTGTTTGTGGGTTACCTGATCCTGTAGAGAAGAAAAACCCGGTGCCCTCACTGCAGGAGGGAAAACGGTATCGAGGGAAACTCGAAAAAGGGAAGGTCTTCTCTCAGCATTGCAGCCTGATAAGTTCAGGGAAAAAGGGTCAGGACCCAAACAGGTTAGACACCAGAGATTGAAGTCTAAAAAGAAAACTGTGTTTCCACAGTGAAGACACTTCTTAGGAGAAGAAGGCTCCATGATGGAGAGGCCTTGTAGGCCCAAAATGTTAAGATAGAAACAGAGGGAAAAATCTCTGAGTTTAAGAAAAAAGAAAGAAAAAACCACCGGCAGTACCGGTGTCGGCGGGAAAAACAGCCGCGACCACAAGAAAACAAGAAATAAAGTATTTAAGGAAAAAGGTTTCTGCGGTGACAGGAGGACGTCCTGCCGGCTCCGTGGAAAAACGAAAACTGAGGAGAAGAAGTGGAAAGGCGCGAGGGATGCTCCCAAAAGCTTACTGATTGGATGCTGGGGAGCATTCCCGTGCAGGCTCCATCGGTACCGACGTACCCATATGTGAAGACTCATTCCTGCTTGTTCCTGGAGATAACCCCGTACCATGTTGGGAAACGGGTACGTCTTCTATTGCCCCGTGGGCAAGAAGTAAATTGACCTCTTGACCCAACTGATTTTCGAGTGAAGTTTGAGAATTGAACCGTCTTACAACTGTAGGAGGGGGCATGTTGAGGAAATGAAGCTTGTACCCCTCCCTTACAATGGAGAGAGTCCATTCTTCTGCTGTTATCTGCTCCCATCTGGGGGCAAAATAACACAACCTTCCTGGAATGGTGGAGGGCTCTGGCCCGTTCAGGGCCAGGAAGGCCAAGTTCTCTAGACGGGAGTCAAAGCCCTGTGGAGGCTGAGTCTGCTGGGCCGGTTAAGGCTTAGCAGACTTTGTTTTTCTTTGTTTTGGTGGCTGCTGTTCCTTTTGGGCAGACTGACCTGTAGAATGCCCTTGCTGGTTATAGGAGGGGTAAAACCTCTTTTTAGAGAAGAATGGTTTCTTGTAGGATTTTCTCCTTGCAGGATCAGCTGTAGCCTTGGATAGTCTATCCAAAGTGGTGTTATCAGCATCCAGCTCATTAGCTCTCTCTTGCCAGTTTTTGCCAAAGAGATTTTTGCCTGTGCAAGGGATATTGCCCAGTTTATCCTGTACCCAGAGTTCTAAGTCAGATGCCTGGAGCCAGGCAATCCTACGAGCACCTATGGCAATGGCAGAGGTTCTGCTTATGCACTCAAAACAGTCAAAAGCTGCACGATTAACCAACTTGGAAATATCTTGGGCATGTTTGACAAGTGTAAGATAATTTTGCTTCTTATCAGGAAGAAGAGGGCTCATAAGCTCTAGATCTCCTGTAACCTCCTTAAGGAACATTCCCATATATAAAATGTAGGAACTAACCCTGGCAGAAAGCATAGAGGCCTGGAAGGTTCGACGCCCAAAGGCATCAAGAGTCCTACATTCACGTCCTGGCAGATTAGATGCATGTCTTTTTGCACCTTGATCCTTCTCATAGCTGAATCCACTACCATGGAATGGTGTGATAACTGGGATTTTTGAAATCCAGGACAAGGAAGTACTCGATACATGGTATCAAGCCTACGAGAATGAGGAGAGGTGGTAATAGGTCTTTCCCACATTCTTAGCATGAGATCATGCAAGATCTCATGAATAGGCAAAGTAGCTGTCTCCTTGGGAGCTTTAGGATATTGTAAAATCTCCAATTCCTTTGCTCTGGGCTCTGTTTCAGGAGCCACTGTGATGGAAAGACCCCTAGCCACCTCCTGGATGAAATCCTGAAAGGATATATCCTCTGGAGGAGACATCCTACGTTTAGGAGAGGAAGGCTCCTCAGAGAGAAGTACTCCGGTATCGACAGAGCTGTCAGAATCCTCAGACTCATCGGAGGATTCAAAATATCTCCTGTCTGAGTGCTCTTGCAAAGCACAATACCAGTACCGATCAAAGCCGGTACCGGAGGGGTCCAGTACTGGCCTGTCGATACCAGAGGACACAGCATGACTCGGTGTTGGTAACATAGTTGCCGATGTCGATGCTATCGGTACTAGTACCAATATCAGTACCGGTACCAATATTGGTGCCGGAACCAGTGTCAATACCGGTTGAACCGTCCCAAAGGCACCGAAGCCGCAAGGAGAGCCGCCAGACTGCGTTCGCCAAGAACCTCTGGTCTATTGACGCTGCCAATACCTGGGTATCAGTACCGGACGAAGCGGCCAGTACCCCAGAGCATGGCACCAGTAGTTCTGCCGAGGTTGAGGCCTCGAGGACATCCTGGAGCCCCGATAGTTCTTTGGAAGCCGAAGCCTCCCGCCGGGGCAATTCTGCCAGTACAAGTCCCTCAAGGGCAATGCCAGAGGCATCTCGATGTTTGGAAGGAGATCTACCCTTTGAGGACCGGCCAGATTTATGTTTAGTTACCTGAGATCCATGGGAGGAAGACGAAGCCCTGGAAGACGTCGATGCCACGGATGCTGCATCGGAGGGAAAAAGGGTGCTAAGCTTAGCAGCTCAGTTTTGCCGACCCCTCTTCAACATCATCCCACAGGCAACACACTCCGAGATAAGAGTGATCAGGACCTAAACATTTAAGGCACCACTCATGAGTGTCGGAGACGGAGATGGTACCGCCACACTTGGAACACTTTTTAAAACCCAAGGCGGGTTTTTCCATGCTGAAGGAAAAGCTGGGCCTAGTGCCCAAAAAGGCGCGTGGCACCCGACAGAAAAAAGACTGGAAAGTCCAGAAAAAAGGTGTTTTTTGGGGGGGTTTTTGGGTTTTTTTTTAGAAAGAACGAACCGGCGGTACTGGTATAACGTCGAGGAAGGCAGACACTACCACAAAAAAATAATGAAAAAGATGGGATAATTTCTGCAGTGACAGGAAAAACGACCTGCTGCTCCGCGGAAAACAAAGAACTGGAGAGAGACAGTTGGGAAAGGTGGGAAGGCAGCATGCAGGCGCTGTGGGATGCTCCCAAAAGCTAATTGGACGCTGGGGAGCATTCCCGCGCAGGCTCCGTCAGTACCGACGATACCCAGATGTGAAGACTACATTCCTGCTTGTTCCTGGAGATAGAGATTATAGTAGTTGGTATGGAAGAGCAAACTATAGGCCTTATGGCCATTTTTCTGCAGTCATGTTTCTATGTTTCTAAATGCTGATGATTCTTTGAGTTTGTGTGTCTGCCAGGATCTATTGGTTTGATTTGACTGCTGCCCCCTCATAAGCTGCTGTCATAAATGATTGCCCAGTTTTGCCTTATGGTAGAGCCAGCCCTGCTTTTAGGTCTTTTTCCTGTTTGCACTTGTCTTCCTGAAGAAGAGTAACAGATTTTTGCTTACCTTTACATCCTTTATTCTTTCATGATTTGTTTTTGGTCCTTTCTATTTGTTTTCATTGTATAGGTGACAAACACATTGCAAATAACTAACAAAAAAAATGCATTCATTTTATATTAGATACTGTTAGTAAAAAGAAAAATATCCATTTAAAATGAAAAAAAAAAAAGGCAGAAGGGTGGAAAAATAAAAGTGATCCAACATATCACAAGTAAACAGAGTAACAACTGCGGGTCAAAGAAGTCACCACACAAATCAGAACAAAATCAAAAATGCATGAAGATATTCTACCCAAGCCCCAAAATTAGTTCACTAATAGATTGCAGGGTAAATTATTAACTAAAAATTTAGAGAAATGACTGTTCACAGAAACATGTCTAGAATTTTTATACAGATTTTTTTTTTTTTTGTTTACTCCCTCAGAGAAAAACTAACACCTTTCCAAGGAACATCAGCATGTAGGGCCGAACATGTTTGGAAAAGGCCTGACCCTACCACCCATAAAGGTAGATGAGTGGCCTAATTGGTTTTTGTGAACACGGACAAGTTGTTATGCCTCCACTGGCCCTGTACCTGACTGGTAATGCCCCTTTCAGCATGGGTTTGGAAAGATGAATAATTAAACTCAATTCAAATGCCCAGCACTTCAAAACAACAAATGCACAACAAGCTCCTTGACAGGAATAGTCTCAAACAACGTTGTGTTAAAAACATCTGTTCCAAGGAAGAAACAAATATTGTTGAAACATTTTTTAAAAACCTATTGAAAAATCCCCATTTCAATCCTCGCATCAGGTCTTCCACTCCCTGTGCTTGCTGAGACTGAGGATGCTATAGAGGAAATTTTCATACGTTCTAGAAAAAGGAGTCATGGTTATTTAAAAGTGGCACGTAGTAGCCAGATTCAACCAGATTACAGGGCTCCTAATGGAGCCCAGGTGAATAACTCTTGGCTCAGGACTTTCACTGCAGAGAGCATACTGGGTATGTTCAAGGGAATATAAAATAGGAGAAAAAAATCCCCAAGTAGTTGCAAATAAAGGTTCTTAGTGCCAGTTGCCAGCTCTGGTTCCAACTGAACAGGAAGTACAAAAATCTTCAGCCATAAGTGGCAAATTCTCTGTAGTCATCTGAAGACAATCCACTGGTAGTTCTGGAATAAGTTCACAATGAAATAGCATATATCCTCAGACATTACGACAAATGTTTCTAGAATAAATAATAAATAGCATGCACCCTATGGGAAGCCAGCAAATTATCCCTGGCGACCATAGATTTGAAGGAATCAATTTCAACTGGAGCCTTTAATTTCCTAATGGTAAGAAATATTCCTATTCAAGCAGATAAAAGAAAACTAGACATTATGGTAAACAAGAACAGCACTATTGACAGATGTGACAGTACTGAGTGATTATTCTGCATTACGCATGGACAAACAACACAGGTACACTAAAAAAATTTTTTTTTAAACTGCCTCTAATGTTTCGATTGATTTTTACGTTTTTTTGGTGCGCTGAATCCAAATCTGGTAACCAATTTGCTCCATCACGTACAGATTTATTGCTACATTGGGTTAGCAGTTTGAGGTGAACGTTTCAGATTGAGTGCGATTGAGATAAAAGTTTCTTGGATGAATTCTTTATACTAATTGTTTAGTAGTTATTCAAATAAGAATAAAGAAAATTGTAACAAGGCAGCACATAAGAGTAATGTCAACAAAACACACTGTGATGGTAGCAAAATTGTCTGCACTTAAAACAGCCACATACATGTGCACAAACATTGAGCATATCAGAGCGAGGTTAGACACAAAGCAAAGCAAAGAAATGTGCAAAAAATGTTGTACAGGTATGTATGTAAGAATAGAAAACGCAAACCGCACCATTGCAATACATGAAGACAAACACCTGATGGTGTGAAAATAAAATTCTAATAAATGAGATCCGACACTGTGGTAATAACTAGCAAATTTTTATTTCAAAGTTTAGTAAAAACGCGATATTTGTCAACACAGTTTAGATTTTAAAGTCATTCTTGGGTCAATCAATCTCCTGGTGGGCCCGTTTCTTCTTCCCCCGAATGCTTCTCTTGGTGCGCTGCTTGGAGTATTTTTCATCTGGGGTTTCCCGCAGCAGCAACCAGCAGAAATCAGCCATCATAGTGGTGTTCCATCTTCCTTGGTACCTTCTCTCTGCGTCCTTGATGTCCTGGTGAAACCTTTCACCTTGTTCTTCACTGTACGCCCCCCACGTTTTCGGGAAAGTAGTTCACATGGGAGTGCAAGAAATGGACTTTCAGGCTCATGTTACAGCCTTGTTCTTTGAAGGCATTGAGCATCCTGGCAACAATATCCTTATAGTTCTCATCCCGCCTGTTCCCCAAGAATTTGAGAACAACATCCTTGAAGGAATCCCAGGCTTCTTTTTCCTTCTCAGACATCGTTTCAGCGAATGCTCCATCTGAAATGAGTTTCCTTATATCAGGGCCAACAAACACTCCTTCCTTTAGCTTTGCTTCAGAAAGTCGGGGAAACTTTGAGCAAAGGTACCGAAAGCACTCACCATCTTTTGGAAGGGACTTGATGAATTGCTTAATGAGACCCAACTTAATGTGGAGAGGTGGTAATAGAATTTTATCACGAGGTACCAAGCTCTCATGAAGAACATTTTTCTCACCGGGTCTCAAATACTCCCGAATTGGCCAGTCTTTTTTCCCCCAGTGTAGGTCGCGGGCCCGGCTATCCCACAAGCAAAGGAAGCAGGGATATTTGGTGAAACCGGATTGCTGCCCTAATAGCATGGATAGAATTTTAAAGTCTCCACAAATCATCCACTTATGCTCATCATAACGAATCTTCTGAAGAATCAGGGCCAAATTCTCGTATTTTTCTTGGAGAATAACAGAGTGAGCAATAGGAACTGAAGCGAATGTGTTGCCATTATGAAGAAGAACACCTTTTATGCTGTCTTTTGACGAATCAATGAACAGCCGCCATTCAGCAGGATCATACTTGAGTTTAAACTTTTCCATCACTCCGTATATATCGTTGCAAAATACCAAATCTTCCTCTTGGCTGAAATACTTCAAAAATTGTGTCTCGCGGTTGCGGTACCAATAAAAAGTTGTTCCTGGTGACAATAGATTTTTCTGTTTAAGCCGAGAACCTAGCAGTTGGGCAGCATCTTTTGGGAGTCCTAAATCCCAGACTAAATCATTCAATTCAGCTTGAGAGAAAAGTTCAGGTTTCGGATCTGGTTCAGTTTCAAACTCGGAAGTACTGGACTCATCGGGAAAAAGCCATCTGATGAGTCTCATCATGATCAGAACCGTCCACACAAATATGATCCAAAGATTTTGGTGGTTCAGGCACAGGTACTTCGTTGCTATGAGGCATAGGCCTAATTGCTGAGGGAAGGTTGGGGTAACTTATTACGTTCTTATTTTTTAAGTTGTATCCCTTCACAATGCAAGAGCAAAAATAGCAGTCACTGCTGTGGTCTCTTTGTTCACGCCACATCATCAGTATTCCGAAACGAAATGCTTGTTTTTTACCTTTCATCCATAAGCGTAGATCTTCCTCACATGTCTTGCACACTTTGTGAGGAGCCCACGGTTTGTCTTGATCGCCTAACTTCAAACCGAAATAGGCGAAATATACTTTTTTAATAAATGCAGAAATGTTCCTCTGCCGCTTTTTCACGGTATATTCCCCACAAATAAAACAAAAACTGTCCGGAGAGTTGATGCAACCTCTGGCTCTGTGAGCCATCACAAATACACAGCACTGCAAACTACAACTGTAGTGAACCACTTCGGAATAAAGCTGGATTACGACTGAGCAAACAAAAGGTAATAATGAACTTGCAAGAAACTGAAATTTGACAGGAACGTTCATGTCGCAACCACCGTGTTTGAGCGAGCGAACGAGGCGAGGCGAACAGGAAAGAACATGCGCCAGCGCGATTACTGGATTTAGCCCCCCGCCTCCCAATTGTCCTGTTAATGTATAAAATGAATACAAAACACTCTAAAATATCATGAGGGAGTGTTTCTAGTTAGTTAACCATTACAACCTCTATTTTGGGCCAAGAAAATAAACTGCAGTTGGCTAAAAAGAAATTATGTGAACATTCCTTATATGGGTAAGAAATCTAATTTTGCAAGAAAACGTGACGTGATGGAACATTTTGGCTATTTTTCCTGGATTCAGCACCCCAAAATCTATAGGAATCAGTTGCAAAACTGGAAGCAGTTTTTTGGTAGTGTACCTGTGCAATTGGAGACCTTGAAAAAGTGGCAGGAAGATACAGATATTATCCCAGTTGTATTGGATACTACAGACATGATAAAGAATTTCCAAGTGCATCTTGGTATGTTAGCTTTTGAACGCAAGGAGGTTCTGTTCGAAACTATGCAACATTGCACTTTAAGACTGAGGATAGTTCCACGTACCGTGTAAGAGACATACTGTGGAACCACAGTTCCTGCTGTTATCTCAACAGTTATATCAGAACCAGGAAATTACTGGTCTCACCATGGAGCACTAAGTGAGGACAAGGCCATAGCAGAGAGAATAAAGGAACGCTTTGCTTCTGTCTGTACTGATGATGATGTAGGTAAGGTATCAATGTCAAAAAATATATATAAAGGTGATGTCCCTGAAGAATTGAAACACATTTTGATAAACTTGGAAGATGTAATACATTTATTTATTTATTTGACATTTCTTCTATACCGCGCTATTATAATCAGCGCGGTGTACATCGAACAAAAACATACTGCAATGCATACAGGCAACATTGAGTTTACAATGAACAGGGAAAATAACACATAGGATAACCGGGGGAACTATGTACAGGTTAACCTGATACTATATACAATACTCTAAACTTGTTTGGATATTGCAAGTGATTTCGTGTGGATGGTGCAGGTAAGATGGTTATCAGGTGGGCTAGTGTATAGGCTAACCATTTTCTGGTTGTATTAAGGTGCTAAGGTGTCTGGGGTATGTGGGAAGCTTGCCAGATGTGTGAGTGTCTGGGATGACTTCTGGATAACATTTTGTGAACAGATGGTGTTTCAAAGCTTTTCGGAATAGGATTAGGCTTTTGATGCCACGGATTTCATGGGGAAGTGCATTCCAGTTTAAAGGAGCGAATATTCAGAAAGCTCTGTTGGAGGTAGCCTTAGTGCACGATGTCATCATCCTAGGAACTATTAAGGTGTATATTGCAGTAGGCCTCCTGTTTCTATTTTCGAGGGTGCTGTGAATTAGCTTGCTGATTGGTGTAGGTGGGTAGTTATTCAAGGCTTTGAAGGTAAGGACTAATGACTTATAATGGAGTCTGGCATGTAAAGGAAGCCAATGCAGATCTTTCATGATAGGCGTTATGTGGTCGGATCTTGATGATCCAGAGAGGACTCTTGCAGCTGCATTCATAGCCAGGCGAAGCGGATTTAAAGTTGATTGAGAGATACCGTGGAGGATGATGTTCGCAAAATCCAGGTGTGGGAGGACTAATGCCTGGAAGGTTGTTCGGTAGTCAGTAGAATCCAGTAGGGGGCGGAGGTGGCGTAGTGTTCTGATCTTATGATATATAGTCTTTGTCACATTCTTCACATGTGTTGTCATATCCAGGTGCTGGTCCAATGTGATGCCGAGATATCGGATTGTGGGTTTGGACTTCAATTCTACATTGTTGACAAGTAGCGATGGGGGAGGTATGAACTTATGGTTCCTCGTAACAAAAAGAACATCAGTTTTGCTATAATTGATCCGTAGGTTTTGTGTCAGCAGCCATTCAGCTACTGCTCCGAAACAATTGATTATTGGGGAGAACATTGGTTGGTCAATTTTGAACGGCATGTAGAGGAGGATGTCATCTGCATACGCCAGGCATTGTACGTTGAAAGATCGGATCAAATCACATATCGGCTGCATATAGATATTGAACATCAGTGCCGATAAGGATGATCCTTGAGGTACCCCTTGGGACTGCAGGAAAGGTTCTGAGGATGCATGGCCTGTTTTGACTTGTTGCCACCTATTGGATAGGTAGAATTTACACCATTCTAGTGCTGTGCTTCGAATCCCCTTTTCTTTCAGGCGTTGCAGAAGTATATCATCCATTTGATAAACTAAAGAGAAGAAAACCACCTAGAATGGATGGCATATTGTACATCCTAGGGTACTGAAAGAACTAAAAAATGAAATTGCAGACCTAGTAATTTGTAAACTATCATTTAAATAGTTTATAATACACCTGAAGACTGGAAAGTGGCCAATGTAACACCAGTTTTTATTAAGGGATCCACAGAATGACCCAGGAAACTACAGACCAGCGAGTCTGATGTCTGTGCCAGGCAAAATAGCAGAAATCATTATAAAGAACAAAATTACTTAACATATAATACTTAAAACATGGATTTAGCAAATGAAAATGTCTTGCCCCATTAATCTGCTATATTATTTGAAGGTGTGAATAAACAAGTAGATAAAGGTGAACTGGTTGATACACAGTATCTGGATTTTCAGGAAGCCATTGACAAGGTCCCTCATGAAATTAAAAAGGCATAGGATAGGAGGCAGAGCACTACTGTGAACTGGAAACTGGTTAAAAGATAGAAACCAGAGTGTAAAGCTAAATGATCAATTTTCTCAATGGAGAAATGGGAATAGTGAGGTACCCCAGGGATCTGTGTTGGGCCCAATGCTTTTTAGCATACTCAAATGACCTGGGAATGGGATCGACGAGCGAGGTGATCAAATTTGTGGATGACAAAACTATTCAAAGCTGTTACTGTAAATCACAAGAGGATTGTGAAAAATTGTAAAAGGACCTTGAGAATTTGAGAGACTGAGCGTCAAAATGGCAGATGACATTTAATGTTATTAAATGCAAAGTTATGTACTTAGAAAACAACAGTCCAAACCATAGTTACATGATGCAAGGTCCCACATTAGGAATCACCACTCAGGAAAAGCACAGTTACTTACCTGTAACAGGTGATCTCTGGGAACAGCAGGAATTAGTCCTCACATATGGGTAAGTCGGAACCGACGGAGCCCGCGCGGGAAAGCTCCCCAGCTTTTCAGATGAAAAGCTTTTGGGGCTTCCCACAGCGCATGCGCGCTGCCTTCCCGCCTTCCTTACCAGCTCTCTTCAGTTCGAGTTTATAGCTGAGACAATAGAGAGAGGAAAGGAAGGTAGATAGATAGAAGATACAACTCCTAGGGGAGGTGGGTGGGTTGTGAGGACTAATTCCTGCTGTTCCCAGAGATCACCTGTTACAGGTAAGTAACTGTGCTATCTCCAGGAACAAGCAGGAATAAGTCCTCACATATGGGGACTCCCTAGCTAAGATGCCTGGGAGATCCCCCTCCAAGGGTAAACCATCTTCGTATGGATCTCAGGCATCCATTCAGGGAAGGTGGGCAGGAGTTGCTTAAGTATGGAACAGGTGTTTGAGGACAGCCTGACCAAACAAGGCATCCCGGCGGGAGTCCTTGTCCAAACAGTAATGGGCTGTGAAGGTATGAACCGAGGCCCAAGTGGCTGCTCGACAGATCTGATCTATGGATACAGAGTGAAGATGAGCCATAGAAGTAGCCATGGCTCTCACATTGTGAGCTGTGACATGGCCTTCCAGAGAAATGTTCTTACTCTGGTAAGCAAAAGAAATACACTGAGCAATCCAATTGGAAAGTGTACGTTTGGAGACTGGAAGTCCCAAATGAGAAGGATCAAAAGCCACAAAAAGTTGGGAAGACTTTCGATGTGGCTGAGTCCTGTTGAGGTAAAAGGCGAGAGCTCTTTTACAGTCAAGAGTATGAAGGTTCCTCTCTGCACTGGATGCATGAGGAGCCGGGAAAAAAAACAGGTAGATATACCTCTTGATTAAGATGAAAAGGCGAGACCACTTTGGGCATAAAGTGGGGATTCGTCCTAAGGACCACCTTATCATGATGAAATCTGGTATAAGGTGGATTAGCCACCAAAGCCTGCAGTTCACTGATGCGGCGAGCCGAAGTGACTGCAATAAGGAAAAGAACCTTCCAGGAAAGAAATTTCAAGGAGGTAGAGTCCAAAGGCTCAAAAGGTGGTTTCATAAGCTGACCTTGAACTAGGTTCAAATCCCATGCTACCGGCGGAGGTCAGATGGGAGGTTTAGTTAGGGTCAGGCCTCTCATGAACCTTGCAACGAGAGGATGAGAGGAGACAGGTTGTCCATTTATAGGTTTTAAGGATGCTGCAATAGCACTTAAATGGACTCATACTGAATTCGTCTTGAGGCCTGCATTGGAAAGATGCAGGAGATAGTCTAGTAGAGAATTCAAAGGAAGTGCCAGAGGGTCAAGACCCTGTTGAGCACACCAAATGGAAAAACGTTTCCATTTGAAAGCATAGGAACGCCTGGTAGAGGGTTTCCTAGAGGCATGAAGGATATCTTTCACTGGCTGAGAAAGATTAAACTCATGAAGGCTTAAGCCTTCAGTAACCAAGCTTGGAGATGTAGGGACTTGGGGTTTGGGTGCCACAAAGTCCCTTTCTCCTGAGACAGAAGGTCTGGCGCAGCTCCCAGGTCCAGGGAGGAGCCCTGGGAGAGCTGTAGAAGTAGAGGGAACCACACTTGGCGTGGCCAGCGTGGAGCTATAAGGATCATCGACCCGTGATCCCTCTGAAGTTTGAACAGAGTCTTGGGAATCAAAGGAATGGGTGGAAAAGCATACAGGAATTCCTGACCCCAATGCAGGAGAAAGGCGTCGTTGGCCTGAGCTCCCTGACACGGAGTCCTGGAACAGAACCGGGGAAGTTTGGCATTCCACGGACTTGCAAAGAGGTCTATGTCCGGGGTCCCCCATTCCTGGAAGATTCTGTGTATCTGGTCCATATGCAGGGACCATTCGTGTGGAAGCAGAACTCGACTGAGTCTGTCTGCCCGAGAGTTTTGAACTCCTGGAAGATACACTGCCAGAAGATGAATTTGATGCTCTCTGGCGAAAGCCCATAATCTGAGAGCTTCGTTGCAAAGCGACAGAGAGCCCGTCCCTCCTTGCTTGTTGACATAGAACATGGCCACCTGATTGTCTGTCTGAACTAGGACAGTCAGGTTGGCAAGGAGGGTATGGAAGACTGTGAGGGCAAGGAAGATTGCTCGCAGTTCCAGAAGGTTGATATGAAGGGTGGTCTCTTGGGGAGACCAGGTTCCCTGAGTGGAGAGATGTTGAAGATGAGCTCCCCACCCTGTCTGGGAGGCATCTGTTGTGAGGGTTGCTTGGGGCAACGAAGGTTGGAAGGGGGTCCCCAACAACAGATTTTTGGAGGATGTCCACCACTGGAGAGACCAAAACAGACGTTTTGAGGTGAGTACCTGGTCTGACAGCAGTCCCGATGCTTGAGACCACTGGGTGGCCAATGTCCATTGAGCTGCTCTCATATGGAGACGAGAATAGGGCACCACATGAACTGTGGAGGCCATGTGGCCCAGAAGTTGCAGCATTTCTCTGGCTGACAAGTGACTTCTGGACTGAGCCTGGGAGGCCAAGCTTATTAGCCGTTGGCCTCGGACCAGAGGAAGGTAGGCCCTTGCAGTGGTGGAATCCAGATAAGCCCCTATGAATTCCAGGGACTGAGTAGGGATGAGTTGGGACTTGGGAATGTTTACCACAAGTCCCAGATATTGAAGAATACGCCTTGTGCGGTCCAAGGAAATCTGGACTTCTGACTGAGATGGAGCTCGGATGAGCCAGTCGTCCAGATATGGGAACACGAAGATTCCCATGCCTCTTAGAAATGCGGCTGCGACTGCCATGCATTTTGTGAATACTCTTGGAGCAGAGGCGAGACCGAAGGGAAGTACTCTGTATTGGAAATGTTTTCCCTGGAACAGAAATCGAAGATATTTTCTGTGGGATGGATGGATGAGTATATGAGTGTACGCATCCTTGAGATCTAGAGAACAAAGCCAATCCTGACTCTGAAGGTATGGAAGGAGAATGCCCAGAGAGAGCATTTTGAATTTCTCCTTGAATAGAAACTTGTTCAATTCTCTCAGATCTAGGATAGGTCTGAAGCCCCCTGTCTTCTTTGTTATGAGAAAATAAGGGGAGTAGAACCCTAACCCCTGTTGAGGAAGAGGAACCTCCTCTATTGCCCCTTGGGCAAGGAGAGAGGAGACTTCCTGACCCAACAGGGTCAGAAGAGATGGGGGAGAACTGAATTGCCTCACCATGGTATGGGGAGGAAGGCTGGAGAAATGAAGTTTGTAGCCCTCTCTGATGATAGAGAGGGTCCATTGCTCTGATGTTATTTTCTCCCATCTGGGAGCAAAGTGAGCTAACCTTCCCGGTATGGTGAGAGGCTCTGGTTGTTCCAGAGCCAGAAATGGTAAGTTCTCTAGGGGCAAGTCAAAACCCCTGAGGGGGTTGAGCCTGCTGGGGTGTAGCAGACACTGCAGACTTTGACTTTACTTGCTTAGATTGCTGACGTTTAGCAGCAAAGCGAGGCTGAGAAGATTGTTGGCCAGTATTTGTGGAAAATCTGGCCTTCTTGTAGTACGGCCTTTTAAAAGGTTTCTTTTTGGCAGGAGTAGAAGTAGACTTAGAAAGTCTATCTAGAGTGGCATTTTCTGCGTCCATGTGAGCAGCTTTAATTTGCCAGTCCTCACCAAATAAGTTCTCTCCTGTACAGGGCAGATTCCTTAAGCCATCCATGACCCAGGGTTCTAGGTCAGAAGCCTGGAGCCAAGCAAGACGTCGGGCTGCAATAGCGATTCCCGAAGCCCTGCCAGCAACCTCAAAGGAATCAAAGGCTGCCCTGTTGGAAAACTTGGAGACCTCTGAAAGTTGTGTCACCAGAATAGTGAAGTCCTCCTTTTTATCCTCAGGGATAAAGGGGGCTAAATGCCGTACCTTTAGGGCAAGATCTCTGAGAAACATGCCCATATAAAGGCTGTAAGAATTGATCCTGGCTATAAGCATACTAGCCTGAAAGATCTTTCTACCAAAAGAGTCGAGGGTCTTACATTCTCGCCCTGGAGGGGTAGAGGAATGCCTTTTAGGACTCTTTATCTTCTTCATAGCAGACTTCACCACAATGGAGTGGTGAGGCAGCTGAGTCTTTTGAAACCCAGGAGAAGGAGGAACCCGGTACATGGTGTCCAACCTACGGGAATGAGGAGACAGGGTTAGAGGAGTCTCCCACAAATCCATCAAGTGTTCTTGAAGGATTTCATGGATAGGCAGAGTAACTGCCTCTTTAGGAGGTTTAGAGTATCCTAAAATATCCAATTTTTTTGATCTGGGTTCCTTTTCAGCAGATGTAGCAATAGAAAGTGCTTGAGCTACATCAACAATGAAATCCTGAAAGGATAAATCCTCTGGAGGAGACATCCTCCTCTTTAGAGAAGAGGGCTCCTCAGGAAGATCAAACTCAGCAGAGTCATCAGAGGAATTGAACTCATCAGAAGAATCTGAGTATTCTCTCTGTGCTTGCAATGCACGATACGCGTACCGATCGATATCGACATCGGGCGTATCGGGCATGGGATTGGTATCGGGCAAAAGCCTGAATCCAGCAAGCGGAACCGATCGACGCTTGGAAGTCGATGGTCTCGGTTCCGGTGTGGATACCGGAACCGGGGTCGGTACCGATGGAATCGGTACCGAGGGCGTCGCAGCCTTAATGAAAGCCAAAACGGCCTGCTGCATGGTCTGGACAGTATTGCCCATGGACGCCACTGCTGCCTGGATGTCGGTACCGGTATCGACCGGTACCCCAGAGCAGTCTAACAGGTGATCAGTCGAGGCCGTGCCATCGATGTCAACCTGTAACCCCATAGGTGATGCTTTGGAGGCCGGAGCCTCCCGTCGGGGTTTTTTGGTCTGGGCAGAATCCTCGAACTCAAGATTGAGAGCCTCTCGATCTTTTGAAAGAGATTTGCTTTTAGAGGATTTGCCCACAGAAAGTTTGGTTACCTGAGATCCATCCGGAGAGGAAGACCTGGATGACTGTGATGCTGGATTATCTGAAGCAAACAGCACATGGAACTTGTTGGCCCGGTTCTGCATACCACGTTTAGACATCTGGGAGCAGAATGGGCAGTCCGGTATGGAGTGGTCAGGTCCTAAACATTTAAGACACCATTCATGGGTGTCTGTGAGAGAAATAACAGCATTGCACTTGGTACACTTTTTAAAACCAGGAGCTGGTTTCTCCATGAGGAGAATTTGTGTAGGCCTGAAGGCCTAACAAAAGTTACCAAGCTGTGCTGAGAAAATAAAAAAAGATTTTTATTTATTTTTTTTTTTTTAAAGAAAGAAAGAGAGACCGGCAGTACCGGTTTTGGTATGGGGAAGGCAGGTACGCGGTCAAAAGAAACAAATTAAAATAACAATTTCTTCAGCGGTGACAGGAACACGACCTGCTGGCTCCGCGGAAAAAGAGAAACTGAAGAGAGCTGGTAAGGAAGGCGGGAAGGCAGCGCGCATGCGCTGTGGGAAGCCCCAAAAGCTTTTCATCTGAAAAGCTGGGGAGCTTTCCCGCGCGGGCTCCGTCGGTTCCGACTTATCCATATGTGAGGACTTATTCCTGCTTGTTCCTGGAGATAGGATCTAAACATGATCATGGAGAATATGTTGAAATCCCCAGCTCAGTAAGCAGCAGCCAAGAAAGAAAATAGAATACTAGGGAATCATCAGGAAAGGAATGGAGAATAAAGCCAAGGATATTATAATGCCTCTGCAACACTGCATGGTGCGATTGTACCTTGAATGTTGTGTGTAGTTCTGCTAGCCATATCAAAAAAGGATATAGTGGATTATTGTAATTCACTGTATTAAAGTCTTCCAAATGCCTCTTTGAGAGCTTTACAGCCACTACAGAGTCTGGAAGCCCGACTTTTTAACTGGTGTTCTGAGATTTAATCATAATTAGACCAATACACTGATACTCTAATGTGTGTACAGTGTTGATCTAATGCTGCCCTGATCCTTCTATCCAACTCCTCCTCAACTACTGCTAATGCTAAATGTATATGGAGAGGTAACACCCTACTGCCAATGTAAAAGGCAGAAGGAGAAGTGATATCTTCTTGGGGAGGTCAATCAGCGACATTGAACTGGGCCCTTGAAGGCTGTTAAACAAGGTTCCTCAGATGTAGTTGAAAAGGGATCCTCTCTGTAGTGGAGGCCGATGCCAAACTTTCACTGCTTCCAGCTTTGTGCACTGATGAGGGCAAATGACCATGCTTCTTTGCTTTTTGATAACTAGCATTGTCATTTGTTATCCATACCAGTGCAGTAAAATCCTTCACTTATATCTGGCGCGACTTAACCAATACTTTGTCTCCATAGTCTCTAAGCGTGATCAACTTGAGGAGTGATGTATCGATAACATCATAATAATAATGAGTGATTTCAACTACCCCGATATCGACTGGGTCAGTGTCACGTCAGGACATGCTAGGGAGATAAAGCTCCTAGATGAAATAAATGACTGCTTCTTGGAGCAGCTGGTTCATGAACCGACCAGAGGGGAAGCCATATTAGACCTAGTCCTTAGTGGAACACCAGATCTAGTGCAAGAGATAAGGTTGTTGGGGCCACTTGGCAATAGTGATCATAGCATGATCGCCTTTGATTTAATTAGTGGAGGAGGGATAGTAAGGAAATCCACAGTACTACCTTTTAACTTTCAAAAGGGAAACTATGATAAAATGAGGAAAACAGTTAAGAAAAAACTAAAAGGAGCAGTTGCAAAGGTTAAAGACGTACATCAGGCTTGGCTGTTGTTGAAAAATACTATCTTGGAAGCCCAGACCAGCTGTATTCCACGCTTTAAGAAAAGTGGAAGGAAGTCCAAAAAACTGCCAGCATGGTTTAAAGGTGAGGTCAGAGAGGCTGTTGTTGCCAAAAAAGCATCTTTCAGGAAATGGAAAAAAGAGCCAAACGACGAAACCTGGAAACAGCACAAGCACTGGCAAGTCAAATGCAAGGCATTGATAAGGCAGGCAAAGGGAGAATTTGAGAAGAAGCTTGCTGCGGAAGCAAAAACGCGAAGTAAAGACCTTTTCAAGTACATTCATAGCAAAACACCTGTGAGAGAGTCAGTTGGTCCATTAGATGATAAAGGGGTTAAAGGAGCACTAAAAGGCGACAAGGCGATAGCGGAGAGATTGAATAAATTCTTTGCTTCAGTCTTTACTGAGGAAGATGTAGGAACGTTACCCATGACTGAAGTGGTATTTAAAGGTGCGGAAAAATTGAAGGAAATATCGATATATCGGGAAGATGTATTACAACTATTAGATAAACTGAAGAGTAGCAAATCACCTGGGCCGGATGGTATACATCCAAGGGTGTTGAAAGAACTGAAATATGAGATTGCAGACCTGCTATTAGTAATCTGTGAACTATCATTAAAATCATCTCTAATACCTGAAGATTGGAGGATCGCCAATGTAACACCAATTTTTAAAAAGGGTTCCAGGGGTGATCCGGGAAACTACAGACCGGTGAGCCTGACATCAGTACCGGGAAAAATGGTAGAAACCATCATAAAGAATAAAATTACTCAGCATGTAGATAGTCATGACCTAATTGGAGACAGCCAACATGACTTTAGACAAGGAAGATCTTGTCTTACTAATCTGTTATGTTTTTTTGAAGGAGTGAATAATCAGGTGGACAAAGGTGAGTCGGTTGATATTGTGTATCTGGACTTTCAGAAAGCCTTTGACAAGGTCCCTCATCAGAGACTTTTGGCAAAACTAAAGAGTCATGGGATAGGAGGCAGTGTACTATTGTGGATCAGGAACTGGTTAAAAGAGAGAAAGCAGAGGGTAGGGCTAAATGGCCAATTTTCCCAATGGAGAAAGGTGAATAGTGGTGTACCCCAGGGATCTGTGCTGGGTCCGCTGCTTTTTGACATATTCATAAATGACCTGGAAAGTGGAATAACGAGTGAGGTTATCAAATTTGCAGATGACACAAAACTATTTAAAGTTGTTAAAACCCAAGAGGATTGGGGAAAATTGCAAGAGGATCTTGATAAATTGGAAGACTGGGCATCAAAATGGCAGATGAAATTTAATATGGACAAGTGCAAGGTTATGCACCTAGGGAAGAACAACCCAAACTATGGTTACACGATGCAAGGTTCCACATTAGGAACCACCACCCAGGAAAAAGATTTAGGCGTCATTGTGGATACCATGTTAAAACCCTCGGCCCAGTGTGCAGCAGCGGCCAAGAGAGCAAATAGAATGCTAGGTATGATAAGGAAAGGAATGGAAAATAAAACAAAAGATATTATAATGCCTCTATATCGTTCCATGGTGAGACCGCACCTTGAATATTGTGTGCAATTCTGGTCGCCATATCTTAAAAAGGATATAGCGATTTTAGAAAAGGTTCAGAGAAGAGCCACCAAAATGGTAAAGGGGATGGAAGGATACTCCTATGAAGAAAGGCTAAAAAGGTTGGGGCTCTTTAACCTGGAAAAGAGACGGCTGAGGGGAGATATGATAGAAGTCTATAAATTAATGCACGGAGTGGAACGGGTAAACGTAGATCGATTGTTTACCTTATCAGAATATAGAAAGACTAGGGGACATGCAATGAAGCTACAGGGTAAACTATTTAAGACTAATAAAAGAAAATATTTTTTCACTCAACGTGTAATCAAACTCTGGAATTTGTTACCGGAGGATGTAGTAAAGGCTGTTAGTGTAGCTGGGTTTAAAAAAGGTTTGGACAAGTTCCTGGAGGAAAGGTCCATAAACCATTATTAAGAAGGGACCCAGGATATCAATGCTTGAACCAATACAAGCATTGTGGAACCTGTGTCCCTTGGGGAAACTGCTAGGTACGTATGACCTATATTGGCCATTGTTGGAAACAGAATACTGGGCTTGATGGACCTTGGTCTGACCCAGTATGGCATATCTTATGATCTTATGTTCTTATGTTCTTATGGTGCAGCTTCAGAGCCTATTGAGGTCAATGCCACCAATGCCAATGGACCTGAATCAGGAAGAGTCAAAGCCTTGCCATGTTTATGATGGCTACGAAAATCCCTAGCTTGTGGAACAGCTGCGAATACCCAGACATGGAAGCACTCACTTAACTCTCCATTGCCTCAGATATGAACTTAGATTGTACACCCTCTGGGGACAGGGAAATATCTGAAGCAAAATCAAATGACTAAATAGTAAAAATTGTGACCAATGCCGCTCAATGCACCAGTACTGGTGCAAACCACAGACACACAATATTTAAAAAAAAAAACAAACCTAAAATTTACCAAACATCTGACTAATGATTTTCTGGGGGGGGGGGGGGATGAAACCCAATGTGGCACACTGCAAAAAGAACTTTTAAAAAGCACAGAAAAAATACTCAGACCTTTAATAAATCATGACCGTCAGTCTCACAGGAAAAACAAGAACTGAGATTTATTTATTTATTTAACAGTATTTATATACCGCCTTATCGTACAATCAAGGCGGTGAAATAACAATAAACAAAAGTAGTGAGAGTGAGATTCATGCAGTGAAGGAGGTTTTAAGAATTACAAGAGAGAAGAAAGTGTATTAGATTACAATGAACTAAGAATATTAAGCGCTATAATACAGCATGAGCTAAAATACAAGGTTATATACAATAAACATATCAAGGCTCACTGTACAAAAATTAAATGACAGGACCATAATTTTCAATGAACAGCATTGTTTTCAACTGTTTACGGAAGTCTTTGAGGTCCGTAGCTGATCTCAAATAGTCTGGGAGTGAGTTCCAAATTATTGGAGCAGCCAGAGAGAGTGCTCTCTCAGTTGTGTCTTTCGTGAATTTCTGAAGTCACTTGAAGTGTTAACTCTATTTGAAGTTCCCCTCCTTCTTGGTCGAGTGCTGATCTCTGGATGAATGAGGGAGTGCAGGCTGTTGGCTGAAATATGGTGTTTAATTTTAAAAATATTAATTATTGTTTTGTATTTAATACGTGAGCGAATAGGGAGCCAGTGTAGGTCTTTCAAAACTGGAGTAATGTGGTCATGACTAGTTGATCCAGATATAATGCGGGCTGCAGTGTTTTGAGCTAATTGAAGAGGTTTGAGTGATTGATTTGCTAGCCCAAGTAAGATAGGATTGCAGAAGTCCAGTAAAGGAGTGATCAGCGCTTGGCATACTGTACGGAAGTGATCAGTTGCAAGGAGAGGTTTGAGTCTTCTGATAATTCTCATCCTGTAATAAGCATTCTTGATTGTTTTGTTTATGTGTGATTTAAGATTCAATTCGCTGTCCAGTGTTACTCCAAGGTATTTAACTTTCGTTTTAATTGGTATGGTTTTGTCTTCTACTTTGATGTCAAGTGGATGTAAAAATTCTGAGTTGCGAGTGATTATTAGAGCCTCCGTTTTGCTGTAGTTAATTGAGAAGTTATTGTCATTACACCATCTTGTCATTTGTGTTAAGCAGTCTGATATTTTGGAGTAGACTGGGTTGTCAATAGAGATAGACGTATATATCAAAATATCATCTGCATAAATTGTGTAATGAATACTATTAGCATTCAGGATGTCACATATTGGTTGTATATATATGTTAAATAGAAGAGCTGAGAGGGTGGACCCTTGAGGCACTCCTTGGAGAACTTTTATAGGTAGGGAAGTGTTGTAACCTACTTTAACCCGAATCTGCCTGTCAGAGAGGTAAGATTGAACCATTTTAAAGTAGTACCATGAAGCCCAATCTTCTTTAGTCTTTCTATGAGAGTTAGGTGGTCAACTGTGTCAAAAGCTGAGGAGATGTCTACGAAAATCATTAGAATACCTTTCTTAGTGTTATCTATTACTCGGAGGATGTTATCAAAGAGGTAGATCAGAAGTGTTTCGACTCCATGGTTCGGGCAAAATCCATGCTGGTTATCATCTAACGGGGCATGATTGTCGATATGATCTTGTAATTGCTGTTGTACAGATTTTTCTATGATTTTTGCTAGAAATGGTATGCTAGAGATTGGTCTATATGCGGCAGGGTTGCTTTTGTCAAGAGTTGTTTTCTTTGGTATTGGACGAACTGTAGCTTGCTTTAATTGTACTGGCATGAGACCTTGGGAGAGAGATTTGTGCACCATGTTGTGTATGAAGTGAATCAAGTTTGATTTGGTAGCCTTAATCCATGAAACTGGGCAAGGGTCAGAAGGAGCAGTGCTTGTATTTATTGCAGAGATGATGTGAGAGAGCTGTTCAGTTGAGGGAGAGCAGGTCTTAGGATGAGAGACATGTGTGTTTGTAGTGCTGTGCATAGTTGGCTTTGTGGAGTGAAATTTATCCTTGATGTAATCAGCAAATTTTTGTGGATCAATTTGAACATCCTCATCTGTGCTATGCTCTTTTGTGAGAATTTTCACTATTTCGAATAACTCTCTGGACTTGTTTAAGGAGGAGTTTATCATGTTTGTGTGGAATTCCTTCTTGGATTGGTTAATGAGTTCCGTGTAATTCTTTTGCTCTACATGGCTCTACATAGTAGTACTGACAAAAATTCCCATACATGATCAGAAGAGCTTTATGGAAAACTTTGCTTGCAATGCTTTGGGCTTTAGGCTCTGTCAAATGACATCATCCTGCTTGTGAGGACTGTTATCTGGACTCAGAGAAAGAAAATGTCTAGTAGTGGCCTGCCTGGTGACTCCCTAACAATGTTTTGCATTGTCATGCTAAGGACCTGGGTTCAATTCTTGGGTCAGGCCAGCCAGCACAGAGGATGCTACAGAGACCAATGTACACGGACTAGGAATTCTAATCATTGTACATTGGTCAGTCAGTGATCAGATGCAAGGCTCATGGCAATGCATGCCTTTGAGTCAGTCCTGACTCCTGGCGACCCAGAAGCTCCTGGGTTTTCTTGGCAGTGTCACCAGAAGTAGATTGCCAGGCCTTTCTTCGAGGCAATGGAGGGTTAAGTGACTTGCCCAAGGCCACAAGGAGTGCTAGTGGGAATTGAACCCTGGTTGCTTGGTTACCAAGCCAGTGTTCTAACCACTAGGCTACTTCTCCACTCCTAGGCTCATAATTGCAGGGATTTAGGAGGGGTATTCGTGCATAGCTCCCTGACTGAGGACCGGTGGTGTGATGACTGCGCTCAATGAGTTGAAGGGGATATATAATGGGAGAGCTAATTCCCAGGTACTAGCAAGGGAGGAGTGGCTTAGTGGTTGGGGCAAGTTACCTTGGGCCAGAGGGCCAGGGGTTCAAATCCCGCTAGAGGACAGCAACCTTGGGCTGTCGCAAGGACTGGGGTTTCTAGTTCTACAGGTGCTCCTTGTGGCCTTGGGCAACCCTCCGTTGCCTCGGGTACAAAAACTGATTGTGAGCCCTTTGGGGACAAGGAAAAAATATATAGTACCTGAATGTACACTGCTTTGACTGGTAGAAAAGTGGTATGTAAGTCTAGGTAAATAAAGCAGTTACTTACCTGTAACAGGTGATCTCTGAGAACAACAGGAATAAGTCTTCACATATGGGTATCGTCGGTACCGACGGAGCCTGCGCGGGAATGCTCCCCAGCGTCCAAAAGGAAAGTTTTTGGGAGCATCCCACAGCGCCTGCGCGCTGCCTTCCCACCTTTCCTAACCGCCTCTCTCCAGTTCAAGTTTTAAGCTGAGACAAAGAGAGAGAGAGAGAAAGGAAAGGAAAGATAGATAGAGAGATACAACTCCTAGGGGAGGTGGGTGGGTTGTGAAGACTTATTGCTGCTGTTCCCAGAGATCACCTGTTACAGGTAAGTAACTGTGCTATCTCCAGGAACAAGCAGGAGTGAGTTTTCACATATGGGGACTCCCCAGCTAGAGATGCCAAGGAGATCCCCAAGGTTGTGAGTCCCTGAGAAGGGCTCTACCTCCCCCTATGGATCTCGGGCATCCAACCAGGGATGGGGGGTAGGAGTTGATTAGGTATGGAACAGGTGTTTGAGAACAGCCTGACCAAACAAGGCATCCCGGCGGGAGTCCTTGTCCAAGCAATAATGGGCTGTAAAGGTATGAACCGAGGCCCAGGTGGCCGCTCGACAGATTTGGTCGATGGACACAGAATTTAGATGAGCCATAGAGGCTGCCATGGCCCTCACATTGTGAGCTGTGACATGGCCCTCCAGAGAAAGGTTCTTACTCTGGTAGGTGAAAGAAATACACTGAGCAATCCAATTGGACAGAGTTCTCTTAGAGACTGGAAGTCCTAAATGAGAGGGATCGAAAGCAACAAAGAGTTGAGAGGACTTTCTAAGTTGCTGTGTCCTTTGTAAGTAAAAAGCAAGCTCTCTCTTACAATCCAGGGTATGGAGATTCCTCTCTGCACTTGATGCATGAGGTCCTGGAAAAAAGACAGGTAAACATACCTCCTGGTTCAGATGAAAATGTGAGACCACTTTAGGCATAAAGTGTGGATTGGTCCTGAGGACTACCTTGGAACCTTGTATAAGGAGGATTAGCCACCAAGGCTTGCAGCTCACTGATGCGGCGAGCTGAAGTGACTGCAATGAGAAAAATAACCTTCCAGGAAAGGAATTTCAAGGAGGTAGTGATTACGGGTTCAAAGGGTGGCTGCATAAGCTGGCCAAGAACCAGATTCAAGTCCCATGCCACTGGAGGTGGTTTAATGGGAGGTTTAGTTAAAAGAAGGCCTCTCATGAATCTTGCTATAAGAGGATGAGAGGAAATAGGCTGTCCATTGAGAGGTTTAAGGGATGCTGCAATAGCACTCAAATGGACTCTTACTGAATTCGTTTTAAGGCCTGCATGGGATATATCCCAATTGTCTCGTCTCCAACGTGTCCAAAATTCAGCTGTTCGTCTTCTTGCCCATGCCTCTCGTTTTGACCATGTTACCCCGCTTCTTCTTCGTTATCACTGGCTGCCTATCTCTTTCCGTGCCCAATACAAAATTCTCATTCTCACGCACAGGGCTGCTCACACTGGCACTCCCCTCTATCTCGCTGACCAAATACACTTTCGTCTTTCCCCTCGCTTGCTTCGGGCCATACACTCTAACCGACTTGCCCTTCCCTCACCTACCCAGGCTCATCTTGTTTCCACTCGTACTTCTGCCTTCTACTTTCTAGCACCCAGCCTTTGTTCTTCACTCCCCCCCTCACTCCGTGCAGAGGAGTCCTACCCAAAATTCAAATCACAACTCAAAACCTATCTCTTCAGTCTAGCATTCGACCTGCCATTCCCATCTCCCTCCCCCCCCCTCTGTTACCCCCTCCCTCCTGCCCTCTTGATGTCTATTCACCTGTTCAATTAATACACTGTGGTTTGTCCTTTCTTTGCCTTTCCTTTCCTCCTCTTTCCTATTTGTTTACTGGCGTTCCTTTTCTCCTTCTCAGCCATTTTAAACGGTTTTAGAATACTGTTTTTAAGTTTGTTTTAAACTTGTATTGTAAACCGCCCAGGTACTACTAAGTGTTGGGCGGTATATAAAGTCTGAATAAACGTAAACGTAAACGTATATGCAGCAAATACTCTAGTAAAGAATTCAGAGGTATTGCAAGAGGGTTAAGACCCTTCTCTGCACACCAAATGGTAAACCTTTTCCATTTAAAAGCATAGGAACATCTAGTGGAAGGCTTTCTGGAAGCATGAAGGATATCCTT
Organism: Ichthyophis bannanicus; assembly: GCA_033557465.1. Taxonomy (NCBI): domain Eukaryota; kingdom Metazoa; phylum Chordata; class Amphibia; order Gymnophiona; family Ichthyophiidae; genus Ichthyophis; species Ichthyophis bannanicus. The sequence continues at coordinate 235,863,281 of CM066042.1, forward strand.
CACTTGCTGAGAAAGATGCAAATCTTGAAGGTCTAGGCCTTCAGCAACCAGGCCCTGAGGTGAAGAGACTGGGGATTTGGGTGCCACAACGTTCCCTCCTCCTGGGACAGGAGGTCTGGAACAGATACCAAGTCCAGGGAGGGAGCTTGAGAGAGATGCAGAAGTAGAGGGTACCACACTCGGCGTGGCCAATGTGGTGCTATGAGGATCATAGACCCCTTGTCTCTCTGAAGTTTGAACAGTGTCTTGGGAATTAGGGGAATGGGTGGAAAGGCATAGAGGAAGTCTTGCCCCCAATGAAGGAGGAAGGCATCCCTGGCCTGAGCTCCCTGACACGGAATCCTGGAACAGAACCGGGGAAGTTTGGCATTCCATGGACTTGCAAACAGGTCTATGTCCGGGGTTCCCCAAATTCGGAAGATCCTGGCTATCTGGTCCCCATGGAGGGACCATTCGTGTGGAAGCAGAACTCGACTGAGTCTGTCTGCCCAAGAGTTTTGAACCCCTGGAAGATACACTGCCATGAGATTAATTTGATGCTCTCTGGCGAAGGCCCACAATCTCAAAGCTTCGTTGCAAAGCGACAGAGAGCCAGTCCCGCCCTGCTTGTTCACGTAGAACATGGCTACTTGGTTGTCCATGTGGATGAGGACTGTCTTGTAGCTGAGCAGGATGTGGAAGACTCTGAGCTAGAAAAATTGCTCTGAGCTCTAAGAGGTTGATATGTAGAGATGTCTCCTGTGGAGACCAGATGCCTTGAGTGGAGAGATCTTGTAGATGAGCTCCCCAACCTCTTGGAGAGGCATCTGTTGTAAGGGTTGCTTGGGGTAACACCTGTTGAAAGGGGGACCCCAGCAACAGATTTTGAGTGGATTTCCACCACTGGAGAGAGCAAAAGAGGCGACTGGAGGTTGCTATTTTGTCTGACAGGCACCCTGATGCCTGGGTCCATTGAGTGGACAGAGTCCATTGAGCTGCCCTCATGTGAAGGCGAGCGTAAGGAACCACAGGCCACATGGCATCCACTGTGCATAACAGTTGTAACATCTCTCGAGAAGTTAAATGGGATTTTAACTGAATTTGTGAGGCTAACTGCACCAAGCGTAGGCAACGAGCCGGGGGAAGATAGGCCCTTGCAGTTGTGGTATCCAGTGAGGCCCCTATGAACTCTAGAGACTGAGTAGGGGTGAGATGGGATTTTGGGATGTTTATTACAAGTCCCAGACACTGAAGAACACGCCTTGTGCAGGCAAGGGAAGTCTGGGCCTCTGACTGGGATGGAGCTCGGATGAGCCAGTCGTCCAGATATGGGAATACGAATATCCCTAGAGTGCGTAGAAATGTAGCTACTACTGCCATGCATTTTGTGAACACTCTTGGTGCAGAGGCCAGAAAGAAAGGAAGCACTTTGTATTGGTAGTGCTTTCCTTGATAAAGGAACCAAAGGAACCTTCTGTGTGTTGGACGGATGAGGACATGGGTGTACGCATCCTTGAGGTCTAGAGAACAAAGCCAATCCTGACTCTGAATGTATGGAAGGAGAGCACTGAGAGAAATCATCTTGAATTTCTCCTTGCATAGAAACTTGTTCAATTCTCTGAGATCTAGTATGGGTCTGTAGCCCCCCCCTGTTTTCTTTGGGATAAGAAAGTAGGGGGAATAGAACCTTGAGCCCTGTTGAAGAAGGGGTACTTCTTCTATTGCCCCTTGGGCAAGAAGGGTAGCAATCTCCTGACCCAGAAGGTCGAGGAGAGATGTTGGAGAATTGAACTGTCTCACCATGGTGTGAGGAGGAAGGTTTAAGAAATGAAGCTTGTACCCCTCCCTTATGATGGAGAGGGTCCATTGCTCTGCTGTGATTTGTTCCCACCTGGGAGCAAAGTGAGCTAACCTTCCTGGAATGGTGAGAGGCTCTGGTTCTTTTAGAGCCAGAAAGGCTAAGTTCTCTAGTTGAAAGTCAAAGGCCCTGAGGAGGCTGAGGCTGTTGGGCCGTAGCAGCCCTTGCAGCCTTAGGCTTGGCCTGTTTAGGTTGTTGCTGTCGCTTTGCAGTAAAACGACCTGCAGAAGACGCCTGTTGACCATAAACAGGATATCATCTCCCCTTTTTGGGAAAAAACCCCTTTTTGAACAACCTTTTCTTAACAGGAGCAGAAGTAGACTTTGAAAGTCTATCTAAAGCAGAATTTTCAGCATCCATCTGAGTGGCCTTTGCTTGCCAATCTTTGCCAAAAAGGTTTTCACCTGTACAAGGAAGATTTCCTAGTCCATCCTGAACACAGGGTTCCAAATCAGAAGCTTGTAGCCAAGCAACTCTGCGTGCACCTATGGCAATAGCCGAGGCTCTGCTAGCACACTCAAAAGAGTCAAAGGCTGCACGGTTAGAAAACTTGGAAACATCCTGGGCATGTTTAAGCCAGGTGAGAAACTCCTCTCTTATCTTCTGAAACAAAAGGAGATAAAGTTTGTAGGTGATCTGTAACTTCTTTTAGAAACATCCCCATATAGAGACTATAGGAGTTGATTCTAGCAACAAGCATATTGGCCTGGAAAATTCTCCTGCCAAAAGCATCTAAGGTTCTGCATTCTCTTCCTGGAGGATTAGAAGAGTGCCTTTTTGCACTCTTTATCCTCTTCATAGCAGACTCCACCACAATAGAGTGGTGAGGAAGCTGAGTCTTATGAAAGCCAGGACAAGGAGGAACACTGTACATGGTGTCCAACCTAGAGAATGAGGGGAGGTGGTGAGAGGTGTCTCCCATATGCCCAACATGTGATCATAAAGGATCTCATGAATTGGTAAAGTAGCTGCCTCTTTAGGAGCCTTAGGATATTGTAAGATATCCAATTTTTTGGCTCTAGGCTCTGCCTCAGGAGCCACTGTAATGGAGAGGCCCCTGGCCACTTCCCTAATGAAGTCTTGAAAAGACAAGTCTTCTGGAGGAGACGTTCTTCTTTTTGGAGAAGAGGGCTCCTGAGGAAGGAGTACCGATGCTTCGACAGAAACCTCTGATTCATCAGAGTCTTCAGAGGAATCGAAGTATCGCCTATCTGAATGCTCTTGCAGAGCCCGATACGCGTACCGAGTGGTATCGACATCGGGAGTGATCGGTACCGAATCGGTACAGATAGGCATCACAGAACAGGGTACCGCTGCAGTCGATACCGAAGCCAATGTCGATGCAATCGGTACCGGCACCGGTACCGATATCGGTGCCGGTACCGACAACAGAGTTTGTTGCGGTACCGGAGGCATCGCAGCTTGTATGAATGCCGTAATGGCACGCTGCATGGTCAGAATATTCTGATCCATCGACGCCACCAATGTCTGGATGTCGGTACCAGTGGGAACCACCTGTACCCCAGAACATGGCAACAGGTGATCGGTCGAGGCCGAGCCATCGATGTCAACCTGTGACCCCATAGATAAAGCTTTGAAAGCCGGAGCCTCCCGCCGGGGTAATTTTGCTGGTGCGGATTCCTCGAGACCAAGCCCGGAGGCATCTCGATACTTAGAGGGAGATCTACCCTTCGAGGACCGGCTGGACTTGAGTTTGGTTACCTGAGATCCATGGGAGGAAGAAGCAGCCCTGGAAGACGTCGATGCTACCGAAGCTGCATCAGAGGGTAACAGGGTACTGAGTTTGGCTGCTCGATTCTGTAGACCTCTTTTAGACATCATGGAACAGGACTCACAATCCGTGATGAAGTGGTCAGGCCCCAAACATTTTAGACACCAGTCATGGGTGTCAGTGACAGAAATAGTGCCGCTGCACTTCGTGCACTTTTTAAACCCGGTAGCGGGCTTCTCCATGAGGAGAATTTCTCGTAAGCCTAAGGCCAAAAGAAAAATGCACAGAAGTGAAAATAGTATTTTTTTTTTTTTTTAAAAGAAAGAAAGACCAGCGGTACCGGTCCGACGTCGAAGAAGGCAGAAGCGCGACCAAAGAAATAAAATAAAGAACTTCTTCAGCGGTGACAGGAACACGACCTGCTGGCTCCGCGGAAAAGAAGAACTGGAGAGAGGCGGTTAGGAAAGGCGGGAAGGCAGCGCGCAGGTGCTGTGGGATGCTCCCAAAAGTTTTCCTTTTTATTTATTTATTTAGTATACATTTGTATACCGCTACTTCCAGCGATCAATAGCGGTTCGATTACATGTTGAAGGATGTCAATCATGACAGAAATTTTGGGTTATAAAAACACGTTGATTTGGAGGGAAAAGCACAGCACACAGGAAGATGGTTTAAAGGAGCGGATTCAGGATTTACATATCCTTTTGGACGCTGGGGAGCGTTCCTGCGCAGGCTCCGTCGGTACCGACGATACCCATATGTGAAGACTCATTCCTGCTTGTTCCTGGAGATAATAAATAAATGCTTTTAGTGCCAGGACTCACCTTGAGCTACTAATAGAAAAGTATGAGCCGTGAGCTAACTCAGTTTTCAGCTCTGATTTCAAATGAAGTGGAAAACAAAGAAGAAAACAGATTTTGCAAAACTAAACTTCAAAAAGAAAACAACTGCCTAATATATCTATATGAAAAGCTATACTTCAGTTCAAACACTCTATTGATTAGGAAGATCAACAGTGTTCTAACCCAAAAAACACAGAATCAAATACAATATAAATCTACTTCACACAATGACCAACCTTTGAGGAATGAATATAATAAGGAAACACCAGCTGTTTCAGTCTGATGACATGACCTTTGTTTGGGGGGCGGAGGGGGGGAAGCTATGCAATAAGATAATCAAAGCACAAGATATCCTTGAGAGATAATAATAAATCAACCATGTGTATATAAACAAACAAAAAGTCTAAGTTGGCATAACTGCCTGAGACCAAATGACTCATTTACATAGGTTAAAATATCACAACAAAGTTAGGTAGATATATCCTTTAGGGCAAGCATACTAAACAGGCCGTGTGTTTGAAATTTAAAAAAAAAGTGGGTTTATGAATTTATATCTTTAGCCATCAGATATACTATAAATTATTCCTTTGTACCATACGCAGCATTGAATTACTTCTGGAACATTCACAAAGCAAGATAACTCATTTTATTCACCATCTGGTAACACAAAATACCTCAGAATCCATGGATCTCAGAGACTGGAACAGACAGGGCTTTTTGACATATTTGTTAATATTAATGCCAGGTACATTTTCTTAACCAATTCAGAGAATATGGGCATCCTGCACTAGGAAGAGCATTTTCTTATAAGAGAAGCAATCCTGTTTCTTTAATAAGGAGACTATTTTAGAAAGCTAAGGAGCCATGTACACATGCAAAGCATTGTCGCTCAGTTGTAACAGATGTTTTCCATAGACAGTGGATGATCAGATACACAAATGGGTGATGATATTGAACATCGCCGGGACAGAACTGCTCTCCCAGAGCACAGACTTTACTGCAAAGTTTTAAGTATGCATAGTCCTTCCCGCACACAGCGGTCTCTGCAGTTCCCGAGTTAGTTTCAAAGCTCAAGAATTAAGAGAACTCTCGAGGCGGAAGGAAGGACTGTGTGCCTGTTCAACCCTGATGTCTATGGAAAACGACTGTTATAGTTGAGTAACAATGCTTTTTCTGTCGACAAGCAGGATTGAGACAGGCACATAAGTGGGTGACCCAAGAATTCCAATTTCTTTACATATTAATTTATTACACCTGGTGGAATTCTACACAAAAATATTTAAAATTCTACACAAAAATTTTGAAAATCCAAACCACCCTCACTGTACCTTAAAATAGGTGGGAGCACTGCCTATGTGCTTCCACTCTGGCCCGCCATCTTGTAAAATGGTGCGCCTGGCCCCATGCAGTGCATCCTGAGATGCACCGGGCGGGGTTAGACTGTCATATAGTGTATAGTCTACCTTATATGGCAATCTGACCTTACCCAGTGCATCCCAGGATGCACCGCGTGGGGACAGGCATGCCATTTTACAAGATGGCGGGCCAGAGAGGAAGCACGTAGGCAGTGCTCCCGCTTATTTTAAGGTACAGGGGGAGGGAGCGGTTTGGATTTTGGGGCTGCTATACCACCAGGTAATTTTAATTTTACTTTGGGGTGGGGAGTTCAAGGGGTCGGTATACCACCAGGTAATTTTAATTTTACTTGGGGTTGGGGGGTGAGGGGTTCAAAGGGCCGCCAGACCACCAGATAATTTTAATTTGGATTTGGGGGGGTCAAGGGGCCACTAAACTACCAGGCTTTGATTTTTATTTTATTTTACTTTGGGTTGGGGGGTGGGGGTTTGGGGGTACAGGGGCTGCTAGACCACCACTTACTTTCTGTGGGGCCCCTGACAGCGTTATGACGACATCAGGGGCATTTCCCAATGCCGTGATTGTCCCTGATGCCATCAAAATACTGTCAGGGTGGCTGCTGCACCACCAGGGATTCTTTTTTGTCGGGCACCGGCCCCCGACAGTGTTTTGATGGCATCGGGGGGTTTTCCCAAAGCCTGATCATCTAAGGAGAAGATTATTTAGGTATAGGGGAAAGCAGCCAGTGCCATCAAAATACTGTCGGGGGCACAAGTTAGAGGTTAACGTCTACTCAGACCCTGCAGTAAATATTTTGGTGCTATGGCTGGTTGCGAAATCCTCTACGCCTGTATCTGTATCAGCAAAGCCATAATTTGCATATCAGATCAGTTGATTAAAATACATTTAAATAATTAAAAGTTCATTTAAATAGATTTAAATATGTGTGGCGTTAGTTGGGCGCTAGTTTTTCCATCGCCGTTTACGTCGGTTTTCTGCATTTAAAGGCTCTTAAAATGTGCTTAAACATGGTGTTAGGGGCTTCTAAAGCCGCGTTAGCTTTCTGCCCAATAGAATGAGTGTCTGTATCGTTCCATGGTGCGACCGTACCTTGAAAACGGTGTGCAATTCTGGTCGCCGTATCTTAAAAAGGATATAGCGTTATTAGAAAAGGTACAGAGAAGAGCCACCAAAATGGTAAAGGGGATGGAAAGATACTCCTATAAAGAGAGGCTAAAAAGGTTAGGGCTCGTCAACCTGGAAAAGAGACGGCTGAGGGGAGATATGATAGAAGTCTATAAATTAATTAATGGAGTGGAACAGGTAAACGTAGATCGATTATTTACGTCATCAAAATATAAAAAGACTAGGGAACATGCAATGAAGCTACAGGGTAACCTATTTAAGACTAGTAAGAGAAAATATTTTTTCACTCAACATGTAATCAAACTCTGGAATTTGCTACTGGAGGATGTAGTAAAAGCTGTTAGTGTAGCTGGGTTTAAAAAAGGTTTGGACAAGTTCCTGGAGGAAAGGTCCATAAATCATTATTAAAAGGGACCCAGGATATCACTGCTTGACTCAATACAAGCATTGAGGAACCTGTATCTTTTGGGGAAACTGCTAGGTACTTATGACCTAGATTGGCCACTGTTGGAAACAGGATACTGGGCTTGATGGACCTTGGTCTGACCCAGTATAAAATATCTTATGTTCTTATGTCAAAGTTCTTGCTGTATCTGCCACATTTCAGGCAAGATCCGGAAACTCCGTTTCTGTGACATACCAAAAGAAAAGAATACAACAAAAATCTCTTAATATGTGAACAAATTTACCAGAACAACTTTATTTAGTATCTGCTCAGCTAAGCAGACAAAACAAAAACTGAGAAGCTGAGGAAACTGCGGCTCAGGAAGGGCACAGCATATTTAAAACGTTACACTAACTCCTGAGACTCTAAGAGAGCTGTTCTGTCCCTGTGACATGCAATGACATCATCCACTTATACTGTATGTCTAACTCAAATTGTCTGTGGATGGGAAAAATGAGCCTACATGTATAACAATGATTTTAGAAAAGGCACTACTTTTATGTATATGCAGTAGAACGCTGAAATGTAAAAGTAGCATGGCTTCAGTGGCCCTTACTAAAATATTGAATAGAGGTATTTTTGTATGACAATACATGCACACCTTAGGAAATTTCCTTTGTCATATACACTATTATCCAATCTTTATGTCTCACCATTATAGTCAATTATTAAAGCTTTGGTATTTCATATTTATGTTGATGATTTCAGGTTATAACTGCTTTTTGATATTCATGATGATATTCAGGAACTAGCAATCTTTGCGTGTTTCACAGCTGTTGCATCATGGCTTTTAAAGCATGGGTTGCATATTAACAAGAGGGCTGAGGTCCACCCATGTGGACAGTGTGCGTTTGGTCACCGCCTCCCCCAGCTTACTTGGGTCGTGGGAGATGAAAAGCTGAGAATCTTTGCAGTGGCCCTGAGTGCGTTGGATATAGAAGGACAAGGCCCTCTTACAGTCCAAGGTGTCAAGGACCGTCTCCGCCCAACTGGAGTGAGGTCTTGGGAAGAAGGTAGGGAGCACCATTTCCTGGTTGAGATGGAAGGGCAACACTACCTTCGGCAGGAATTTGGGGTGCGTGCGAAGCACCACTCTGTTCTTGTAGAACCTGGTATAAGGTGCCTCTGCCACAAGGGCCTGGAGCTCGCTAACTCTGTGAGTGGAGGTGAGCGCAATCAGGAAAGCCACCTTCCAAGAGAGGTAGCGAAAATGGAAGGTAGCCAGAGGCTCGAAGGGTGGGCGAGTGAGCTGCCCCGCACTACTTTGAGGTCCCATTCAGTTACAAGAAGGCGAACCAGGAGCTTCGATAAGAGCAGGCCCCGAAGGAAACGGGTCACCAACGGTTGGACCGAGAGGGGCTTACCATCCACAGGATGGTGGTGCGCCGCCAGGGCACTAAGGTGCACTCGGACGGAGTTAGACATGAGACTGGACTGAGGGAGATGGAGAAGGTACTGTAACACCAGAGCCACCGAGCAGGAGAAAGGATCAGCTCCATGTTTGGCGCAGCAAACAGAGAACCTGAAGTTTGAGGGTAAGCAATTAGAGGACAAGGTCAAAGCAGTGGCCGTGCTGGTGAGTGGGGGCAGCAGAGCAAAGCTGTAAATGAGGAGGTAAGGGAAAGCATAGTTACTCACCTGTAACAAGCGATCTCCGGGAACAGGAGGAATCAGTTTTCAACATATGGGTAACATCAGCACCAACAGAGACCAGTGCGGGAACACTCTCCATCATCCAATAGGAAAGTCTTTGGGAGCTTTCCGCTATGCATGCAAAGTTGCCTTCCCGCCTTAGCTCCTAGTCTCCTCAGTCAGGTGTATAGCGGAGACAAATTAACAATAAAAAGAACAAATGGGACAACTTGAAGGGGAGGTGGGTGGGTTGTGAAGACTGATTCCTGCTGTTCCCAGAGATCACCTGTTACAGGTGAGTAACTATGCTATCTTGAAGGACAACCAGTGGGACCACTGTGATACCTGAGTACAAACTATATCAAATTGGTGGAGGAGTTGCACTCTATGTTAGAGAGGGCATTGAGTCAGAAAAGATTAAAGTTTTGCAGGAAACAAAATTTGCTGTAGAATCTCTATGGATTGGAATTCCATGCAAAAAGGGGAAGGCGATGGCAGTGGGGGTGTACTATCGACTGCCTGGCCAGAATGAACAAATGGATGATGAAATGGTCAAAGAAATCAAGGAAGCTAACAAACGTTACAGCACAGTAATAATAATGGGTGATTTCAATTACCCCAGTATCGACTGGGTCAGTGTCACGGCAGGACATGCTAGGGAGATAAAGTTCCTAGATGAAATAAATGACTGCTTCTTGGAGCAGCTGGTTCATGAACCGACTAGAGGGGAAGTCATACTAGACCTAGTCCTTAGTGGAACACCAGATCTGATGCAAAAGATAAGGGTGTTGGGGCCACTTGGCAATTGTGATCATAGCATGATCGCATTTGATTTAATTAGTGGAGGAGGGATAGTAAGGAAATCCACAGTACTACCTTTTAACTTTCGAAAGGAAGACTATGATAAAATGAGGAAAATAGTTAAGAAAAAACTAAAAGGAACAGTTGCAAAGGTTAAAGACTTACATCAAGCTTGGGTGTTGTTGAAAAATACTATCTTGGAAGCACAGACCAGCTGTATTCCAAGCTTTAAGAAAAGTGGAAGGAAGTCCAAAGAACTGGCAGCATGGTTTAAAGATGAGGTCAGAGAGGATGTTTACAAAAAAGCATCTTTCAGGAAATGGAAAAAAGAGCCAAACGACGAAACCTGGAAACAGCCCAAGCACTGGCAAGTTAAATGCAAGGCACTGATAAGGCAGGCAAAGGGAGAATTTGAGAAGAAGCTTACTGCGGAAGCAAAAACGCTTAATAAAGACATTTTCAAGTACATTTGTAGCAAAAAACCTGTGAGAGAGTCAGTTGGTCCATTAAATGACAAAGGGGTTAAAGGGGCACTAAGAGGCGACAAGGCGATAGCGGAGAGAATGAATGTTTTGCTTTGGTCTTTACTAAGGAAGATGTAGAGATGTTACCCATCACTGAAGTGGTATTTAAAGGTGCGGAAGAATTGAAGGAAATATCGATACATCGGGAAGATGTATTACAACTATTAGAAAAAGCACAGTTACTTACCTGTAACGGGTGATCTCTGGGAACAGCAAGAATAAGTCTTCACATATGGATACGTCAGTACCGACGGAGCCTGCGCGGGAACGCTCCCCAGCTTCCCAATAAGGAAAGCTTTTGGGAGCATCCCACAGCGCCTGCGCGCTGCCTTCCCGCCTTTCCTAACCGCCTCTCTTCAGTTCGAGTTTTAAAGCTGAGACAAAGAGAGAGAGGAAAGGAAAGATAGAGAGATACAACTCCTAGGGGAGGTGGGTGGGTTGTGAAGACTTATTCTTGCTGTTCCCAGAGATCACCTGTTACAGGTAAGTAACTGTGCTATCTCCAGGAACAAGCAGGAATGAGTCTTCACATATGGGGACTCCCCAGCTAGAGATGCCTGGGAGATCCCCAAGGTTGTGAGACCCTGAGAAGGGCTCTACCTCCTCCCATGGATTTCAGGCATCCAACCAGGGATGGAGGGTAGGAGTTGATTAAGCATGGAACAGGTGTTTGAGAACAGCCTGACCAAACAAGGCATCCCGGCGGGAGTCCTTGTCCAAACAGTAATGGGCTGTGAAGGTATGAACCGAAGCCCAGGTGGCTGCTCGACAGATCTGGTCGATAGACACAGAATTTAGATGAGCCATAGAGGTGGCCATGGCCCTCACATTATGAGCTGTGACATGGCCCTCCAGAGAAAGGTTCTTACTCTGGTAGGCAAAAGAAAGACACTGAGCAATCCAATTGGACAGTGTCCTCAGAGACTGGAAGTTCCAAATGAGAGGGATCAAAAGCAACAAAGAGTTGAGAAGACTTTCTATGTTGCTGTGTCCTTTGTAAGTAAAAAGCACGAGCTCTCTTACAATCCAGGGTATGAAGGTTCCTCTCTGCACTCGATGCATGAGGACCTGGAAAAAAGACAGGTAAATACACCTCTTGATTAAGATGAAAAGGTGAGACCACTTTAGGCATAAAGTGTGGATTGGTCCTAAGGACTACCTTATCATGATGGAACCTTGTATAAGGTGGATTAGCCACTAAGGCCTGCAGTTCACTGATGCGGCGAGCTGAGGTGACTGCAATAAGATAGATAACCTTCCAGGAAAGAAATTTCAAGGAGGTAGTGGCTAAGGGGTCAAAGGGTGGCTTCATGAGCTGACCAAGAACCAGATTCAAGTCCCATGCCACTGGAGGTGGTCTAATGGGAGGTTTACTTAAAAGAAGGCCTCTCATGAATCTTGCAATAAGAGGATGAGATGAGAGGAGACAGGTTGTCCATTGAGAGGCTTGAGGGATGCTGCAATAGCACTCAAATGGACCCTTACTGAATTCATCTTGAGGCCTGCATGGGAAAGATGCAGGAGATACTCTAGTAAAGAATTCAAAGGTATTGCTAGAGGGTTAATACCCTTCTCAGCACACCAAATGGTAAACCTTTTCCATTTAAAAGCATAGGAACGTCTAGTAGAAGGCTTTCTGGAAGCATAAAGGATATCCCTTACTTGCTGAGAAAGATGCCAATCTTGAAGGTCTAAGCCTTCAGCAACCAAGCCCTGAGATGGAGAGATTGGGGTTTTGGGTGCCACAACGTACCCCCCTCCTGAGACAGATCTGGAGCAGACCCCAAGTCCAGGGAGGGAGCTTGAGAGAGATGCAGAAGTAGAGGGTACCACACTTGGCTTGGCCAACGTGGAGCTATGAGAATCATAGTCCCTTGATCTCTCTGAAGCTTGAACAGGGTTCTTGGGAATTAGGGGAATGGGTGGAAAGGCGTACAGGAAGTCCTGACCCCAATGAAGGAGGAAGGCATCACTGGCCTGAACTCCCTGACACGGGATTCTGGAACAGAATCGGGGAAGTTTGGCATTCCACGGACTTGCAAAGAGGTCTATGTCCGGGGTTCCCCAAATTCGAAAGATTCTGACTATCTGGTCCATATGAAGGGACCATTCGTGTGGAAGCAGAACTCGACTGAGTCTGTCTGCCCAAGAGTTTTGAACTCCTGGAAGGTATACTGCCAGAAGATGAATTTGATGCTCTCTGGCGAAGGCCCACAATCTCAGAGCTTCGTTGCAAAGCGACAGAGAACCAGTTCCTCCCTGCTTGTTCACATAGAACATGGCTACTTGGCTGTCCGTGTGAATGAGGACTGTCTTGTAGCTGAGCAGGGTATGGAAGACTCAGAGCCAAGAAGATTGCTCTGAGCTCTAAGAAGTTGATATGTAGGGAGGTCTCCTGTGGGGACCAAATGCCCTGGGTGGAGAGGTCTTGAAGATGAGCTCCCCAACCCTTTGGAGAGGCATCTGTTGTAAGGATTGCTTGGGGTAACAACTGTTGGAAGGAGGACCCCAGCAACAGATTTTGAGTGGACTTCCACCACTGGAGAGACCAACCATTGAGCTGCCCTCATGTGAAGGCGAGGTACTTCTTCTATTGCCCCTTGGGCAAGAAGGGTGGAAATCTCTTGACCCAGAAGGTCGAGGAGAGATGCTGGAGAATTGAACTGTCTCACCATGGTGTGAGGAGGAAGGTTTAAGAAATGAAGTTTGTACCCTTCCCTTATGATGGAAAGGGTCCACTGCTCTGCTGTGATTTGCTCCCATCTGGGAGCAAAGTGAGCTTACCTTCCTGGAATGGTGAGAGGCTCTGGTTCTTTTAGAGCCAGAAAGGCTAAGTTCTCTAGGTGCAAGTCAAAGGCCCTGAGGAGGCTGAGTCTGTTGGGCTACAGTAGGCCTTGCAGCCTTAGAGACTTGGCCTGTTTAGGTTGTTGACGCTTTGCAGCAAAACGACCTGCAGAAGACGTCTGCTGACCATAAGCAGGATAATATCTTCCCTTCTTGGGAAAATATGTCTTTTTGAACAACCTCTTCTGGACAGGATTAGAGGTAGACTTTGAAAGCCTATCCAAAGCAGAATTTTCTGCATCCATTTGAGTGGCCTTTGCTTGCCAATCTTTGCCAAACAGGTTTTCACCTGTACAAGGAAGATTTCCTAATCCATCTTGGACCCAGGGTTCCAAATCAGAAGCTTGTAACCAAGCAATTCTGCGTGCACCTATGGCAATGGCCAAGGCTCTGCTGGCCCCCTCAAAAGAGTCAAAGGCTGCACGGTTAGAAAATTTGGAAACATCCTGGGCATGCTTAAGCCAGGTAAGAAAGTCTTCCCTTTTATCTTCTGGAAGAAAAGGGAGGAAAGTTTGCAGATGATCTGTAACTTCCTTCAGAAACATCCCCATATAGAGACTATAGGAGTTGATTCTGGCAACAAGCATACTGACTTGAAAAATTTTCCTGCCAAAAGCATCTAAGGTTCTACATTCTCTTCCTGGAGGAGCAGATGAGTGCCTCTTTGCACTCTAACTTTTTCATAGCAGACTCCACCACAAAAGAATGGTGAGGAAGCTGAGTTTTATGAAATCCAGGACAAGGAGGGACACGATACATAGTATCCAACCTACGAGAATGAGAAGAGATGGTGAGACAAGTCTCCCATATGCCTATCATGTGGTCATAAAGGATCTCATGAACTGGCAAAGTGGCTGCTTCTTTAGGAGCCTTAGGATATTGCAAAATATCCAATTTTTTGTCTCTAGGCTTTGTCTCAGGGGCTACTGAGATAGAAAGCCCCTTGTCTTTTCAAGACTTCATAAGGGAAGTGGCCAAGTCTTCTGGAGGGGACATTCTTCTTTTTGGAGAAGAAGGCTCCTGAGGAAGAAGTACCGATGCTTCGACACAGGCCTCCGATGCATCAGAGTCTTCGGAGGAATCTAAGTATCGCCTGTCTGGATGCTCTTGTAAAGCCCGATACGCATACCGGGTGGTATTGACATCAGGAGTCATCGGTACCGGATCGGTACCGATAGGCATCATCGGACAGGGTACCGCTGCAGTCGACACCGAAGCCGATATCGATGCAACCGGTACCGGCACCGGAACCGATATCGGGGCCTGTGTCGGAGCCGGTACCGACAACGAAGCTTGTTGCGGTACCAGCGGCGTCGCAGCTTGTATGAATGCCGTAATGGCAGGCTGCATGGTCAGAACATTCTGATCCATCGATGCCATGAATGTCTGGATATTTCTTCACAAAAGTGGTAATAGGGAAGAGGTGGCCAACTATAGGCCAGTCAGCCTTTCTTCTGTGGTGGGAAAAGTGATGGAGGTGCTCTTGAAAGAAAGAATAGTGGACTTTCTAGAAACCAATGGATTGCATGAAGCGAGGCAACATGGTTTTACCAAAGGAAGATCATGACAAACAAATTTGATTAAGTTTTTTGATTGGAGGACCAGAGAACTTGATTAAGGACATGTAATGGATGCGATATACCGAGTTTTCAGCAAAGCCTTTGAATCTGTTCCTCATAAGAGGCTTATCAATAAACTGAGCAGCCTGGGGATAGGTCCCAAGGTGATGAGCTGGATCAGAAACTGGTTGACAGGTGACAGAAAGTGGTGGTAAACTAAACTCGCTCAGAAAAAAGGAAGGTGAGTAGTGGTGTGCCCCAGGGATCGGTCCTGAGACAGATACCGTTCAATGTATTTGTGAGTGATATTGCAGAAGGATTGAAGGGAAAAGTCTGCCTTTTTGCAGATGACATGAAAATTTGCAACAGAGTAGACAATTCTGAGGAAGTAGACAACATGAAGAAAGATCTACAAATACTGGAAGAATGGTCTAATACTTGGCAGTTACGATTTAATACGAAGTGGTGCAGAGTCACTTCGGATGCAGAAATCCAAAGGAATTGTATGTGATAGGGGGCAAGAGGTTAGTGTGCACAGACAAAGGAGAGGGACCTCAGAATGATAGTGTCTGAGAATCTCAAGGTGGCAAAACAATGCGACAAGGCGGTAGCCAAAGCTAGAAGGGTTACATACAAAGAGGAATAACCAGCAGAAAGGAGGAATTACTTGGTGTACTGTGTTCTCACAAAGTATATAAAGAGACTTGAAATGATTCAGAGGAAGGCAATCAAAATGATTTGGAGCCTGCACCAAAAGACATATGAGATGAGACTTGAAGGCCTAAATATGTATACCCTAGAGGAGAGGAGGGACAGGGGAGATCTGATACAGACTTTCAATATTTAAAGAGCATTAATGAATGAACAAACCTTTTTAAAGAAGGGGAAGCTGTAAAACTAGAGGGCTTAAGCTGCAAGGCAGTAAACTTAAAAGCAGCATCAGGAAATACTTTTTCACTGAAAAGCTGGTGGATGCTTGCAGTACTCTGATGGAGATGGAGGCAAATACAGTGACAGAATTCAAAATGGCATGAGACAAATACATCAGATCTCTTTATAGCAAGAAGATGAAATCAAAGCAAACTTAAATATCTCTTATACTTCAACAGAGGAGGACTGACCTGCACAGTGTGGCAGGTACAACCCCAAACAAAGGCATGGGGGGTGATTTGCATGGAGCAGTGGTTACAACCACTCTAGCCACCTTACTGGGCAAAGTAGATGGACCATACAGCGTAGTTGCTCACCTGTAACAGGTGTTCTCAAGGGACAGCAGGAATCAATCCTCACATATGGGTGATGTTGGCGCCGACTGAGCCTGCGCAGAGCATTTCCCCAACTTTCAAAGAAAGCCTTTAAGACATGCTACCACGCATGTATAGACCCGTTCCCACCCAAGGGTGCCATCTTGCTCAGTCAGATGACATAGCTAGGACGGTAGTAAAAATAAAACAAGGTAGGGAGACAACTCCAAGGGGAGGAGGGAGGGTTGTGAGGACTGATTCCTGCTGTCCCTGGAGAACACCTGTTGTTGTTGTTAAGTGCCGTCGAGTCGGAGTCGACTCATGGTGACCCTCTGGATAGCTATCCTAAATTGTGTTCGGTCTTCAGTCAGGCGGCTCATTGTTGACAGACTGGTACCCGTAGCTGCTGTTATTGTATCGATCCATCTCATTGCTGGCCTTCCTCTTTTGCGTTGACCTTCTATCTTGCCAAGCATGATTGTCTTTCTCTAATGATCTCTCTCTTCGCATGATGTGTCCAAAGTATGAAAGTCGAAGTCTTGTCATCTGAGCTTCTAAAGCAAGCTTAGGTTTGATCTCCTCTAGTACCGACTGGTTTGTTCTTCGGGCGGTCCATGGTATACACAGTATTCGCCGCCAGCACCATAATTCAAAGGCATCAATTTTCTTCCTGTCTGTCTTTTTAACTGTCCAGCTTTCACATCCATATGATGTTACTGAAAATACCATGGCTTGAACACGTCGAATCTGTGTATGGAGAGAGACATCTCTGCTCTTGAGAATCTTATCTACGCCTTTCATAGCCATTCTGCCAAGAGCAATGCGTCGTTTGATTTCTTGACTGCTTGCTGCTTCTTTATTGATAGTTGATCCAAGTAGGTTAAAGTTGTTCACAATTTCAATTTCTTCTCCTTCAACGATGAACCTGTTGATTATGCCAGTTGTCATGATCTTTGTCTTCTTTACATTAAGGTGCAGGCCCATTTTGAGACTATGTTCTTTGATTGTGAGAAGCAAATGTTTCAAATCATCTTCACTTTCAGCCAGTAATGTAGTATCAGCAGCATAGCGAAGGTTGTTGATGAGTCTTCCACCAATCTTCACACCTCTGTTGTCTTCATACAATCCTGCTTCTCTGATGATTTGTTCTGCATATAAATTAAACAGGTAGGGGGAAAGTATGCAGCCCTGTCTTACACCTTTGCTTATTTTAAACCATTCTGTTTCTCCTTGTTCCGTTCAAACTGTTGCTTCTTGATCAATGTACAGATTGCGCAAGAGAACGATCAGGTGTTCTGGTATACCCATGCTTCTTAATGTGGCCCAGAGTTTCTCATGGTTTACACAGTCAAAAGCCTTGCTATAGTCGATAAAGCACAAATAGATATCCTTTTGGTATTCTTTAGTCTTTTCAAGGATCCATCTCACATCTGCAATGTCGTCTCTCGTTCCTCGCCCTTTCCTGAACCCTGCTTGCACTTCAGGTAGTTTTTGTTCCAGGTATGGTTGTAGTCTCTTTTGAATAATCTTCAGTAGAATCTTGCTGGCATGTGGGATCAGAGCGATTGTTCGATAATTTCCACAGTCAGTTGGATCACCTTTCTTTAGTATTGGTATAAACACAGATCTTTTCCAGTCAGTTGGCCATGATTTTGTCTTCCATATTTTTTGGCAGAGCCTTTTAAGTATGGTAACAGCTGCATCAGATTGCTGCAATACTTCTATAGGAATGCTATCAATGCCTGGTGCTTTGTTTTTTGATAAGGCTTTCAATGCTGCTTCAACTTCTTCTTTCATCACCAATGGTTCCCGATCATAAGGTACAGGTTGAAACGGCTGTTGGTCCACTTGATCTTTATCATATAAAAACTCTGTATATTCCTTCCACCTTTTCTTGATCTTCTCAGCATCATTCAACATAGAATCTTGAGCATCTTGTAACATTCCAATTCGAGGCTGGAACTTTTTCTTTAACTCTCGTAGCTTCAGGAAAGCCGATCTTGTTCTTCCTCTAACACCTGTTACAGGTGAGTAACTATGCTTTCTCCAGGAACAAGCAGGAAATCAGTCCTCACATATGAGACTCCTCAGCTGCAGGCTACAGAGAACTTACAAAAATGCCATGGCTACATGTAAAGGATGAGCCATGAGCAGCGTGTCATCTCCCTACTGAAAGACTCTCGCAAGACCCAGGGGTCCGGCAGACGTCCAGCACTCCATTTGCCTGAACCCAAAATGGTTGGAGGGCAGGAGTTGCCTACACCCTGAAGAGATTACAGAGAGTATGGCCTGGCCGAAGGCACTGTCCTGTCGGGACTCCCTATCCAGGCAGTAGTGAGCTGCGAAGGTATGGCTCTAAGACCAGATGGCAGTCCAACAGATTATTGTCACAGAGATGTAACACAGATTTGCCACGGAAGCAGCCATGGTCTTGACGTGCTGCGCCATGACTTTCTAATCCAGTGAAATCCCCAACTGCTAGTAGGCAAGGGTAATACAGTCTGCTACCCAGGCGGACAGAGTTTACTTAGTCACTGGGAGCCCCAGACAGCTGGTATCATAGGATACGAAAAGCTGAGATACTCTGCAGTGGCCCTGAATACGTTGTAGGTATAAGGACAAGGTTCTTTTACAATCGAGAGTATAGAGAACAGTCTCTGCCCTGCCGGCGTGAGGCCTCAGAAAGAAGGTGGGGAGCACCACCTCCTGATTGAGGTAGTATGGGGACATCACCTTCGGCAGAAACTTGGGGTGTGTGCAGAGCACCACCCTGTTCTTGTAGAATCTCATGTAGGGGGATTCTGCCATTAAAGCCTGGTGCTCGCTGACTCTGCAAGCTGATGTGAGTGCTACCAGGAAGGTGACCGTTGAGGAGAGGTACTGCAGGTGGCAGGTAGCTAGAGGCTCAAAAGGAGGCTTACTGAGCCGCGCGAGCACCACATTGATATCCTATTCTGCCGCTGGAGGGCAGATGGGTGGTTTGGATAAAATGAGGCCCTGCAGGAACCGAGACACAAGGGATTAAAGCAGAGAGGGATTTTCCCTCAACGGGATGGTGATGCGCTGCAATGGTGCTCATGTGTACTCTGACCGACTTGGACTTTAGCTCCACCTGCAACAGGTGGAGCAGGTACTGGAGTATTACGAACTGAGGAGGAGAACAGGTTTGCCCATCTTTCTGCACACTACACCAAGAATCGGAGCCACTTTAAGGCATATGCCCTTCTTGTGGAGGCCTTACGAGAGGCCAGAACCACCTCCTCCACGTCCTGTGGGAGGTTGAAGGGAGCTAACGCTACCCTTTCAGCAGTCAAGCTGTGAGTGACAGGGACCCCAGTTGGGGTGTAGGAGAGCGCTCTGCTCCTGTGAAAGTAGCCCTGGGGCTTGGCCCAGGGAAATTAGTGATACCGTAGATAGGGAGAGGAGCAGTGGGAACCAGGGCTACCTGGGCCACCAAGAAGCTATCAGCATTAGTGAAGCTCTGTCCCACTGAACCTTGAATAGGGTCTTGGCGACCAATGGTGTTGGTGGAAAGGTGCACAAAGGCTTTCCGTCCACATCCGCTGCCACTCGGGACAGATGCGGCTGGCAGTAGCAGAACTGGGGCAACTGCATGTTGTCTGGACTGGCGAACAGGCACTACTTGTGCAACTGGAGGACTCTCCTCAGTCTGCCCGCCAGGGCATTGTCCTGGCCCGGGAGGTAAACCACCTTTAGGAGCATCCCCCTGCATGGCATATAGGAGCAGAGAGCTACTGCCTCCTGGCAGAGGGGATTTGACCCTGTTCCCCCTTGTTTGCTCACGTAGAACACTGCAACCTCCTTTGTCAATCTGGATCAACACTGAGTGGTGCTGCAGTTGGTGGTGGAAGACTTGGAGAGCCAGGAATATCACCCGGAGCTTTAGTAGGTTGATTTCCATCCGGGATTCTTTCTGGGACCAGCAGCCTTGCATCTGGAGGCCCTCGCATGCACTCCTCAGCCCAGTAAGGAGGCATCCATGGTGAGGACCCTCGGGGGTGGGGTGGAGGGGGGGTGCCTGTAAGGGCATCCTGGCCTGAAGGTGATGTGGAATCTACCACCATCCGAGGGAGTCCGCCAGCCGACAGGCCACCTTCACTCTGTCCTTGACCCTGCCTGTGGCTTGTGTCTGCTGAGAGCGGCGGCACCACTGGGCTGCCCTCATGTGCAGGCGGGCATATAGGGTCACATGAACTGAGGAGACCATGTGTCCCAACAGGCAGAGTAGAAGCCGAGCAGGTAGCGTCCAGCATCTTTGTACCTCTGCAGCTAACTCCCTAAGGCGTTCTGACCTCTCCTGAAGAAGGAAGGCATTTGCCTGGAGGGTACCTATTTGCATCCCTATGTACTCTAGGCACTGGGCCGGAGTGAGGTGTGACTTGGAGAAGTTTATGATGAACCCCAGGTGCTGAAGGGCGTTTATGGTACGCCCAGTGGCACATTGTGCCTCTGCAGCTGCCCCCCCCCTTATGAGCCAGTCATCCAGGTATGGGAAGATGAAGGCCTCTTGGAACCGGAGGAGTGGCCTAGTGGTTGGGGCAAGGTACTTCAGGCCGGAAGGTCGGGGGTTCAAATCCCACTAGAGGACAGCAACCATGGGCCGGAAGGTCTGGGGTTTCTAGTCCCACAGGTGCTCCTTGTGGTCTTGGGCAAGCCACTTAACCCTCTATAGCCCATGTTCCCTGTAAAATAGTTATCTCCAAGTTATAATGCCCTGTTCAATGTAATTTCAGTTTGTTCAATGTAAACTGCACTGATGCAGAATAGCGCGGTATATAAGAGAATGTAAATAAATAAATAAAGGCACTTTGTGAAGACTCTTGGTGATGAGGCCAGATCAAAGGGCAGCACACTGTATTGCTAGTGCTGACCCCCACCATGAACCAGAGGTATTTTCTAAGGCTAGGATGACTTAGGACGTGTATGTAGGCATCCTTTAGGTCTAAGGAGCATAGCTAATCTCCCCGCTGGAAGAATGGCAGTGGTGTCCCAAGGGAGAGCATCTTGAACTTCTCCCTGACCAGAAACCTGTTGAGCTCTTGCAGGACCAAGATGGGTCTGAGGCCCCCTGTCCTCTTGGGGACGAGGAAATACCTGGAGTAGAAGCCTGTGCCCCAGAGATGTTTAGTCACTGGCTCCACTGCCTTGTCCTGGATTAGGCCTGCTAGCTCAGTAAGAAGCAGGGTCTTGTGAAGGAAAGGTCTGGTGGGCTCTTCTGGGAAGTACAAGAGTGGCGCTCACTGTAGGTGGAGGACAAAAAGGGCTTGACGCCCCCCTTTGGGCTGCAGAGGATCCCCTGGGGGGAGGAGGAGGTCATGCCTGGGCAGTCAAAAGCTCCCCTCAGGCTGGGCCAGGGCCGGCACCTTGGACTATGGGGCTTTCTGCTTTCAGGGACCATGTCCCTGGCCTTTTTGCTGCTGGCCCTGTTGGAGGGCCAAGGTGGTCTGAAAATGAGGGGTACTACTAAAGCCCCCCTTAGTCCTCAGGAAAGGGGGTTTCTTCTTTGGGGGTTTCTTCCGGGGTTGCTGTATTACTAATTAAAGATTTATTTGGATTTTTGGATCAGCGAAGAATATTGTACATAGAATATTTCATGTGAGAGTTGGATCAGCAAAGAATGTTGTACTCTTGAGCCATGCTGAATTAGGAATTGGCCTGCTAGCCCAGGAGCTGATGGCTGAGCCTGGGGTTACTTTAGGTCAAGGAGTGATAATGGAGCTGAGCTTGGGGGTTACTTTAGGACAAATTCTCTGAGCAGGCAACAGGTTTGGCCGGACAAAACTGGATGAATGACTCATAGATAGCTGACACCCTGTTGTACAGGACCACGGGTACAGCATTAACCCTAGCCAATCATGATTTGAGCATGCAGCACATTAGCCAATTATTTGTAATAGCATGCAGCAGGCACGATCTTAGTTAGGTACTTTAGGGGGACTCTCGGGAGGAAAAGATGGGACTGCAACTGATATACGAGGCAGACGTGTTTCTGTAGTTTTTTTCCCGGATTTTCCTCCTGAGAGTGATCGCTGAACAGTCCCCCACCTGGAGTGAGCTACAATAATCCGGTGATGTATTGATGCTTAACTTCTTGCTTATTAATATTCCAAAAGGACTTAATTTAATAAAACTCATATTGCATTTACTAAAGTGTCTATGCCTAGTCTGTGAGCTAGTGAATGACAGGGTTAACTTGTATTTTCCAGAGTGTCTATGCATAGTCTGTGAGCCAGTAAGTGACAGGGTTAACTCATATTGTATTTGCCAGAGTGCTTATGCCTAGTCTGTGAGCTAGTGAGTGATAGGGTTATAGGAAGTGTAAAATTTGGCAATACAGTTGCACAGAGATCTTCTTCGAGAGCCTGCTTCTTGTCAGGAACTCTGTTTCTCTCTCTGCGGCCTTGTCTGCCATGGGTTTCCCGAATAGGTTCTCTCCTATGCAGGGGACATCAGTTTGTCCTGCGCCCATTGCTCTAGGTCAGATGATTACAGCACTGCTTGGCATCATGCCCCGATGCCTGCAGTGGCCACCCTGGCAGAAGAATCAAAGCCATCATAGACGGTACTTGCCGATATAGAGCTGATAGGACTGGATTTGGCAAGTTAGCATCAAACGCTGAAAGGCCTTCCAGCCGAGGGTGTTGAGGGTTCGGGCCTCCCTGCCGGGTGACAAAGATGAATGAGATTTTTGGCTTCTGAGCCAGCACATGGTCGACTCCACAACCATCGAGTTGCGAGGAAGCTGGGTCTTTTGGAACCCACGACTTCGGTGTAACCAGAACATGGCATTGAGGCGCTTACTGATGAATTGGTACCAACGACGGTGTTTCTCACATCTTGAGGAGGCGGCGGTCGAGGATCGGGAGCACTGGTACCATAAGGGTTTCCTTAGGGGTGCCTCGTATTGGAATATCTCCAATTCCCCAGTGCTTGGGTCTTCCTCGGCCTCGGTAGTGAGAGCCTTGGCCATATCCTACACAAAATCAAGGCAGGCGATGTCCTTGGGCATGGAATGGAGTCATGGCATCGGGGGAGACAGATCCGAGGGCACATCTCAATGTCGCCTTGTGCCCGGGGAATCTTCGTCCTCGGTCTCCCATTTGGGGAGGACCAGTGCCCTGAGGAACGGGAACGGGACCTTGGCCAATGCAGGGGGCTCTCTCAAGGATGGTGGTGCTTGAGGACCGGCTCGACGTCCAGGGAAGCCCTTGATGTTGAGGGTCCTGTCATCGGGATGGATGAACCGGACAAGCTGGACATAAACACCCACTCATTGCCATGAGGGCAGATATACTAAGGCCGCCATCCTGGTCTCCATACCAGTTGGCTCTGCGAGCACTGGCATCAGTACGGTCGCAAGAGAGTCCTCAATGAGGATAGCCTCGGAGGTCTGCAGGGTAGCATGGAAGGCCGCTCCCACTCAGACTCCTCAGAGATGCACTTGGGACTGCAGGGCCTGGGGTGGGATTTCCCCTTCTTCCCAGACCCGTCCTCTGAGTTGGTCTTCGAGGGTTTCTTCTTCTTGTGCTCCACCTCTAGGGATTTCCGCTCGGAGGAACTACGGCTGCAGGATTCCAAAGAGGCTCTGGCAGTAGGACACCAAGGTATCGGAGAGTGCCCTGGAGCGTGGCATCACTAGAGACTCCAGCGTGGAGTCAGACTTCTGGAAAAATTTCTCCTGCTGCTGCTAACAGCTCTTTAGGGTCTTTGAGGTCATAGTTCTGCAGAGTTCACAGTCGGAGTCGTTATACTCCTGGCCGAGGCACCGGAGGCAGCAGTTATGCAGGTCGGTGGGACACATCATTTTGTCACACTTCTTGAAGCCAATGGAGGCCATCGAAAAAGGGGATCCCTGCCGCCCAGCAGGGGTCCAAGGCCTTTGGCTGACAAAGGGAGCAAAAAGGGCAATGAAAAGGAGAAAACGAAAGAACGAAACCAAGGCGCGACACAGATGCTAGCTGGCTCAGGGGCAGGAAGGAACCGTACACAAAACAGACAAAACGTAACAAAAAAAAAAATCACCACAATTTTCCCTAGGAAACTGGACAATGGAAACTGGAAACTGAAGGGCTCTGCGGAAGAAAAGTGGCATCCTTGGGCGAGAAGGAGACCTCACATGCGTGGTGCATCTCCCAAAGGCTTTCTTTGAAAGCTGGGGAGATGCTTCCACGCAGGCTCCGTCAGGACCGATGTCACACATATGAGAGAGCTGACTTCCTGCTTGCTCATGGAGAAACAGAGGTTTTCTATATACCAAGTGGATGAAACTGGAATCAAAACTAACAAATATTTTTTAAGACATCAACAAATTGAGAAGATGACCTGCATGGAACTGAGGGTACAACCGTAAGCAAAGACATGAGAGGGGCACTACTACTAATAAATATAGATGTAAGACACAATCCATGCTCATCAGAGCTTACAATCTAAACAAGATGAAAAACAAGAACCCAAATAAGAACACATCACCCCCATATTTGACCAGCTACATTGGCTCCCTTATACACTCTTGTATCAGATGCAAATCAACCTTAAACATCTTCAAAATCATCAACCAATCAGCAGCTGACATCCCACAAGACTGAATAATAAGAGACACAAGCACCTGAGCCAGGAGAAACAACAAGCATATGATTGTTACACCCCATGGATACCAAAAGACCAACCAATCCACATCTGGAACAGCGCTTTCACTATACGCTCCCAGACGACATGCGAGCAACTACTGACATCAAAAACTTAAGGAAGAAGTTGAACTCTGCTCTACACAAACCATCTGGGACACATCACCTAACCATCTGACGATAAGACGCAAACCACCACCTGGTGACCTACGGTCATGGACCAACCACTCATCCTTAATACTACATACTGAACTGTACATAATATTGTACATAATATTGTAAATCTGTACATAATATCCTGATGTACATAATATTGTAAATAGCACACACTGTAATTAGCTCACCAAGAATCAACAACCATATACACACATACGCACTCAATGCTCACTGCATGCACACACTAGACACAGTAATTGGCTGATTGTTTGCCGTATAGACCGCCTTGATTGTAGGAAAAGGCGGTATAGAAATCCGTTTAAATAAATAAATACACTGTACACGGATATGTCATACACATGACACTGTACATAGTTACTCATGTTACTAACCTCCCCCTCCCTTGTTTAAGTGTTTGTTGTACACTGGTTAAATGTTCCATGTATTATTGAGTTACATTGTAAATCACCTTGACAGAAGGATAAGGCGGTATAAAAATATGATTAAATAAATAAAACAAAAAACAATGCAAAACTGGGGACTAGAGTATGGCAAGATACACATAAGCAGTAGCCGGACCTACCGTTGTAACTTGTGAACTTTGTCCGATGGCAACAATACTCGACCAAGCATGGTCTGGAAACATGTGCCCAGATACTCCAAATCTTATGAC
The DNA here is from genome assembly GCA_033557465.1 of Ichthyophis bannanicus. Classification (NCBI taxonomy): domain Eukaryota; kingdom Metazoa; phylum Chordata; class Amphibia; order Gymnophiona; family Ichthyophiidae; genus Ichthyophis; species Ichthyophis bannanicus. The sequence goes on from CM066042.1 coordinate 235,888,717, forward strand.
TGCAGAAGGCGGCTCTTTGACATATTCACTACCCAGTCTAGGTCCTGTAAACAGGTGATTACTCTCTCTGTGGCATGTTTGCTTTCCTTTCTGAACTTTGTTCGAATGAGCCAATCGTCCAAATACAGGTGCACCAGAATACCTTCTTGGCAGAGTGTCAAGGCCACGACTACTATGATCTTGGTGAATGTTTGAGGAGCCGTTGCCAAGCCACACCGCAGTACCCGAAACTGGAAATGCTCCATATGAACCGCAAATTGCAGAAACTGCTGATGTCTCTGATGGGTATGCCTCTGTGAGGTCAAGCAAGATGAAAAACTTCCCTGCCTGAACTGCCATGATGACCGAGCATAGCATCTCCATATGGAAACACGGCACTCAGACACCGATTTACCTGCTTGAGGTCTAAGATGGGGCAGAAGGAACCCTCCTTTTTTGGGACTATGAAGTAAATGGAGTATCGACCACATCCGCATTGGTCTGGTGGAACTGCCACCACCGTGCATAGGGCAATAAACTGCAGCAACGTCTGCCATACTGCCTGGTGTTTTCTGGGCACCTTGCATGTTGTCTGGAGAGGCAAATAGATCCATCACGGGCTTGCCCCAGAGATGTAAGAGTCTCTTGGCCACCCTGGGGTTCAAGCACTACTTGTGCGGTCGAAAGACTTTGCTCAGCCTGTCCGCTAGGCAGCTATCCTGGCCCGGGAGGTAGACTGCTCACAAGAGCATGCTGTTGTGAGCACCAAAGGAGAGGAGGCAACTGCCTCCTGGCAGAGGGAGTACGAGCCCGGGTGCCCCTGCTTGTTGATATAGAACATAGTGACTTGATTGTCCGTCTGGATTGGTACAGACTGTTGTCGCAGGCAGTGGTGGAATGCTTGCAAGGCTAGGAAGATTGCCCCGAGTTCCGAGAGATTGATCTGTAAAAGTGACTCCTCCTGAGACCAGCTGCCTTGTGTGCGGTAGTCCCCACAATGTGCCCCCCAACCCAGGAGGGAGGCGTCCATGGTCAAGGTCCTCTGAGGCACAGGTGCCTGGAAGGGCATTCCTGCCTGGAGGTGGCATAGGTTTTGCCACCAGTTGAGGGACTTCGCCAGCTAGTGGGTGACCCTAACCCTGTCACATAGCCTGCCCGTGGTTTGAGCCCACTGTGAGCGGAGGCACCACTGGGTTAGCCGCATGTGCAAGCGGGCTGAGGGTGTGATGTGGACTGTCTAGACCATATGGCCCATCAGGCGGAGGAGGAGACACACCGTCACCGACTGGTGGCATTGTATCTCTCCTGCCAATTGCCTGAGATGTTCTGCCTTGACCTGTAATGTGTCCAACTGAGTGCCTATAAACTCCTGGCTTTGGGCTGGAGAGAGATGGGACTTTGGGTAGTTGACAACAAACCTCAGGGTGCTGCAGAAAGAGGGTTGCAAGCTCTCCAGCCCAACTGACCTATGAGGCCGTACTACCTCTGATTAGCCAGTCATCCAAATAGGGGAAGACAAAAGCCCTTTGTAGATGCAGATGAGATGCTACCACTGCCAAGCATTTGGTGAAGACCCTTGACGAGGAGCCTAGACCGAAGGGTAGCACCCTGCACTGGTAGTGCCCTCCCCCTACCACGAACCGTAGATATTGCCTGTGAGAGGAGTGGATTAGGATGTGTGCGCATGCATCCTTTAGATCCAAGGAGCACAGCCAATCTCCCTGGGGGAGGTAAGGCGGCAGTGTTCCAAGGGAGAGCATCCTGAACTTCTCCCTCACCAGAAACTTGTTTAAGTTTCTCAGGTCTAGTATGGGCCTGAAGCCCCCAGTTCTCTTTGGAATAAGAAAGTATCTGGAGTAGAAGCCTTTTCCCCATAGGTGCTTGTATACAGGCTCCACTGCCCTGTTCTTGAGCAGACCTGTGAGCTCTGAAAGTAGAAAGGTCTGGTGAAGGAGAGTTCACACCAGCTCTCCTGGAAAAAACCTGGGAGGAACCTGCTGTAGGTGGAGGTGTCTCTCCTTTAACACTTGCAGCACCCACTGGTCCGAGGTGACCTTGGCCCACCTGTGGGCAAAGAGTGCCAGGTGGCCCCCTGTGGGCTGGTTAAGGTCTCCCAGGGGAGGGGAGGCCCTGCCTGGGAGTCAAAAGCTTCCCCCCAGGTTGGGCAGGAGCTGGGGCTTGGGGCTTGAGCCTTCAGCTTCTGGGCTCCATGGCCCAGTCTTTTGAGGTGAGAACCCTGTTGCTGGCCCGAGAAAGGCTGGTAGTGGTGACTGTTGGAATTGTCCCTTTTTCCTTGGAAAAAGGGGTCTTTTCCCTGATGGTTTCTTACAGGGAAAAGGAAGAGGTATTTTTCGAGAGCCTCTGTCGGGTCACCACATCAGCCTCAACCTCGGCCACCTTGTCAGCCATAGGTTTGCCAAACAGGTTCTCCCCAGTACAGGGGACATCAAGCAGCTTGTTTTGGACCCATTGCTCGAGGTCTGAAGACTGTAACCAGGCTTAGCACCGGGCACTGATGCCAGCTGCTGACTCGAAGCCATCGTAGGCAGCCCAGGAAAGGAACAGAGCAGTCCTTGATCCCGGAGTTTAGAGACTGGAACCATTGGAGGGGTTCCCTGGCCAGCCCCTCTGAAAACCCAGACAACTCCTCGGTTAGAGCCTTCAGATACATGCCTATGTATAACTCATAGGCCTGGATCCGACACCTCAGCAACAAGCCCTGGTAACACTTGCGCCCGAGAGCGTCGAGGCCTCTTGCATCCCTGCCTGAGGGGACAGAAAAGTGGGTCTTCTGGCTCTTACGTTTTTGCATGGTTGACTTGACAACAATGGAGTTATAAGGGAGCTGGGGTTTGTTTTCCCCCAATAGGTTGCCGGGCTGCTGTAACCGCTGCGACCAACGAAGAGAGGCCCTAGCCACCTAGGCCCCGCATATTGACGCCTGTAGGGCGATGGCGCTAACATCAAAGGCCTGCTTCAGTAAGCTATCCAGCCTCCTATCCTGGGCATCCTTAAGAGCCGCGCTACCCTCAACGGGAATAGTCATCTTCTTAGTTACTGCTGACACTGCCGCGTCAACCTTTGGGGATCGCAGCAACCGTCTCTCCTCTTCCAGCAAGAGATACAAACGCGACATGGTTTGCATCCCCCGGAGACCGGCCTCTGGCACTTTCCATTCATCCTAGATCATTTGCTTGACCACCCGATGAACCAGAAAGACCTTCTGTGTCTTTCGTACTGCCTGAAGCAGCGGATCCTCCAAGGCCTCCTCTTCAGCCGGAAGCACTGTGGAGATATTAAGCGCCTTTAAGGACTCCCCGATGAGCGCCGGCAACTCCTCTCTGCAGAAGACACGAACAATCCGCGACTGCTCTTCTGGGTCAGGCATCTCATCTTCTTCCAATTCCTCCTCTTTCTCTTCCATCTCTAGCTCCAGGGGATCACCGCCCTGTGCCTCGGATAGAAGGGACAATTGTTCCCCCTCATCCCCGAGCTTGGCACACTTTGCCAACTCTACCAGGGGTCCCAGCCCATTAAGAGTTCATCACGCTCTTCTGCACACCCTGCTGACACAGGCAGAACACCTTACATAGCAACAAAACAAATTCTGGAGAGAAACCTCCACAGCCGGCCCCCTCCTCCACCCCCTGTGAAGTGAAGGGCCTGGGTGGCACCTGGGACCCCGAAGCTAGCTCTACTCCCAGGGAAGTGGGGCTCCCTGCCCCACTCACACTTTGTGCGGGCTCCCTCTGCTGCTCCAATTGGGGAAGAGAACTCTCCTGGTTTGTGCTCGCATGTATGCCTTCCTCAACCAACGCTGCCTCCAATGCGCACCCCTGCAGATGCCAGCATCTAACACAGCTCCCAGTCGGGTCCTGCACACTAAACATTGCGGTCTTGCCAGCATGTTGAGAGAAATCCTCCAGACACTCTGAGCCGAAACTAAACAGGAAGAGCACAAGTCACGGGGCACAGGAAGCACTCCAAGTACTGTAAAGCTCACTGTGCCTCGTTATCTTTCTTTTTTTTTTTCTCTTGAGACAGAAAACAGCTAGAACTAACTTGAAAACCAGTAAGGACGGCCCCAAAACAGCCCGCAGGCCAAAGCACCAGCAAGTAGCAATGCTGGCAAAAAATTAGACCCATAAAGACACGAAACTGCACGGCCCACATCCCCCGAGTCACTCCAGCTTACAGCAGGCCTCACCAACCTTGCAGTCGGCAGCCACGTGGTTTCCTTACCTCACCACATGGTCTGCCAACCTGTGTAAACAGCCACGGCGCTCCTGCAGCTTCGCCTCCGTACCTTCTCCAACACCACACTGTCTTCCCGCTCCTGCACTCAGCTGCAAGAAGCTTCGGCAGCAAGGAAGGGCCTGCTCTGTACTGCCCTCTGTGTGGGGATCCTGCAGACTGCAGCTCCTCTCCCGTTTACGGGTTCAGGAGGCATTCCAAGGCCCGGACGTCCGCCAATTGACCCTCTCCCCGAAGCCTCCTCATGTACTCGGCCCGACGGGAGATAAACTCAGCGGGAGGTGGGGGGTCCTTCCCTTACCCCACAGACTTCCAGTAAACTGCCACTTAAATAAAAAATTGTAGATCCAGCTGGAAAACACAGAGGATGGAAATCAAAGCAAATAAAAGGGCAAGAAAAAAAAATTAATTCTGCACTCTCCTTAGCTGTCCCTCCAGGAAGTCTAACCCCCTGGGCTTGCTGCTCCCTCCAGCTGCTTGGAGACTGAGCATACTGAAGCTGGTGGGAGGTACAAGCAGTATATATACTCAGGAGTCATAGAGATGACAATGTGCTCAGTCTCCAAGCTGCTGGAAGGGGAGCACAACCCAGCAGTGAGGGACTTGACTGGAGGGACGCTAAGGAATGGCATTGAGAAAGGTTAAGTAGAAAATGCTCACTATTTCAATATTCAGGCAGTATATAAAAAATACAGAAGCATACGTAAGGTGATGCTTTTTGGTCAAAAGTTAGTAAGCATCAAAGAAAGCTATTTTGAATTATGAAAAAACAAGTGCTTAAGGGACTACTTTAAATTAATTTTTAGATGTTTAGCTAGTTTTTAATAACAGTGACATAAAATGCTGCTCATAAGACCACAGTTTAAATTTGGAACAATTCACTATATTGAAAGGGAACGTTAACTTTTTACTTTTTGAATTACCAAAGTGTGAAATACAAATAATTGCAAAGGGTGAGGTTAGTATCTTTTAAAATGACAATTTCTGTCAGAAAACAAAGTTTAATACATAATAATTACTACTTTCTATTGTTCAGCACAGAAAATTAAAGCAAGGTAAGATTACTTTAGTCCACATTTATGGGCATCACCAAAGCGAAGGCAATGTCTAATGGTGTCAGTTCCTGAAAGAATCATCCTAAGACCTATTTCATTTCAATAGAGCAGAAACCAAATGTAAAAAGATAATTTTTAAAGAGTGATCTGTACAGTTTTCACTTATAAATCCCAGAACAGCTTATGTGGATCTGACGTCACATTTTTATTCAGTTTATTTAAAAGAAAACAACACAATGGTACTGACTGTGTGTGGGAGATCTGGTTTCAATTCTGGAGCCAGACCTCTGAGACCAGCCAGGGAAGAAACTTCCACAATATGCTACAAAGAATGTTTCACTAAATGAGCTACGCAGTCATTTAAATATAGAAAACTATTGTGAAAACAATATCCATTTAAATGTCAGGCTCTTAAAAAAATAAAAAACAACCACCACAAAATAGCATCATAAGATATGCCATACTGGGTCAGAACAAGGTCAAAACAAGCCCAGTATCCTGTTTCCAACAGTGGCCAATCTAGGTCACAAGTACTTAGCAGTTTCCCCAGAAGACACAGGTTCCACAATGCTTATATTGGGACAAGCAGTGGATTTCCCAGGTTCCCTTTAATAATGGTTTATAGATCTTTCCTCCAGGAACTTGTCCAAACCTTTTTTAAACCCAGCTACACTAACGGCTTTTACTACATCCTCCGGTAATGAATTCCAGAGTTTGATTACGTGTTGAGTGAAAAAATAGTTTCTCTTATTAGTCTTATATGGGTTACACTGTAGCTTTATTGCATGTCTCCTAGTCTTTCTACATTTTGATGACATAAACAATTGATCTACGTTTACCTGTTCCACTCCATTCATTAATTTATAGACTTCTACTATATCTCCCCTCAGTCATCTCTTTTCAAGTTGAAGAGCCCTAAACTTTTTAGTCTCTCCTCATAGAGGAATCCTTCCATCTCCTTTACCATTTTGGTGGCTTTTCTCTGTGCCTTTTCTAATTCTGCTATATCCTTTTTAAGATATGGCGACCAGAATTGCACACAACAGTTGAGGTGTGGTCGCACCATTGAATGATACAGAGGCATTATAATATCCTTTGTTTTATTCTCCATTCCTTTCCTTAGGATTCCTAGCATTCTATTTGGTTTCTTGGCTGCCAATGCACACTGGGCAGAGGGTTTCAACGTGTTATCCACAATGACGCCTACATCGTTTTCCTGGGTGGTGGTTCCTAATGTGGGACTTTGCATCATGTAACCATAGTTTGGGTTGTTCTTTCCTAGGTGCATAAGTTTGCACTTGTTCATATTAAATTTCATCTGCCATTTGAACGTCCAGTCTTCCAATTTATTAAGGTCCTCTTGGGTTTGTTTTAACAACTTGTGATAAGGAAGCTTATCATAGCTCAGGAAGGAGCTATAGAAAAGGTGAAGTGACTCTGAACAAGCAACCTGTCAGTTCTGGTAGAAATATGAAAACAGAATTTTGCCATAAAAGACTACCAGTCCCAGAATGCACCAGGTTTCCAACAGCCATTAGAGGAGCTGAAGTGAGGAAACGTGTGTTCAATCAGGAGGGCTATGAGGTAATCCCTAAGCACTCATCTCAAAGGGCAGGGCCTGATTCAGCACAGCTGCGCTGTGTTAGGGAGGAGCACTCATCCAAGCAGAATAAGAGTAGAGTTTATTCTACAGATGACCATCTTCATGATCACCTTGGATATCCAGAGAATTATCCTCAGTTTCATCTGAAGGATCATCAGAGGCAGAAGCCAAACCGGACGGACAGAGGGAAAAAGAAACCCTCTGGAAGAAAGAGGAGAAAAGCCTTTGAGAGGTCTAGCAGTACGTATACTGGGAGGTATCCCAAGGGCCAGCATACACCATTGGACTGGGGAAAGCCAGAGGAATGGTGCTGCAGAGCTAGGAATCTCCAGACGCTACCTGTGAGGGAGACGGCTGCACGTGGAAGGGACCCTAAGACCCGTGCCAGAAGGTATGTGAAGAGAGATCCAGTGTCCAGGGATCTGGATTGGAAGGCTGGACATAAGAACTGGACTACATACTGGCCAGGCTATATAGAGAGGAACTCTAGCAGCAATGGAAGCTCAGGTATGAACACTGATCTATGCCCTAGCTATAACCTTGAAAGACAGCAGGGAAACAAGTATTCTCCTGAAAATGCTCCATTGAGAGATTCATCTGTGCCAATCCATGATATTGAACCCATGCTTGTTGAACAAGGGGGAATAATAGCAGATGAGGATCCTGTTTATATGGACTGCTCTCTATCTAAACTCCGTTGGTAACTTTCTGTTATAAAGTACAGCAACCATCATAAAGAAATACAAATTTGTTCTTTAATCTACTCAGAAAAGCTCCTGAAGCAGGATTTGACCCACACAGTGGAAGGCAAGCCAGCTAAGAGGTTTCAGCTGGTGACTGCTAGCAATTAAGCCTTACCTAATTGCTTGTGAGCTAGGAGAGAATCACTTCTGTATCTATGTGGGAAGTAATCAGAAGTTAACCTGAAAAGAACAGTTTGTTTCTTGCTTTGTGGCTTTTCATTTGTTGTTTTCCTGATTTTGACTTTGTTTTTCCAAGTTAACACTGAAAGCAAGTTACCTAATTTATGTGCTACCAAGCATATCTGTGTTGGGAGAAATAACCCCATAAATAAATATCTTATTGGCTTTACCCAAGAGCACAACTAAATTATTGTCAGCAGCTGTGTCTGGTGTGAATGAACTACATTGCCCACAATACCTTGCAAATCATATAGAAATATGCACTTGCCAAGAGTGTGAAGATTCTCACCCAGGCAGCCGTCTGACAAACTTTGAATCATTTTGTGTCATCTGCAAATTTGATTACCTCACTCGTTATTCCCATTTCCAGGTTATTTACAAATATGTTAAAAAGCCGCAGACCCAGCACAGATCCCTATTCACCTTTCTCCATAGGGAAAATTGGCCATTTAGCCCTACCCTCTGCTTTCTATCTTTTAACCAGTTCCTGATCCACAACAGTACACTGCCTCCTATCCTATGACTTTTTAATTTCGCCAAGTTCTCATGAGCGACCTTGTAAAAGGCTTTCTGAAAATCCAGATGCACTACATCGACCGACCCACCTTTGTCTACCTGTTTATTTACACCTTCAAAAAAATGTAACAGATTAGTAAGATAAGACCTTCCCTGGCTAAAGTCACTTTGGCGGTCTTCCATTAAACCATGACTTATCTACACGATCAGAAATTTTGTTCTTAATAATGGTTTCTACCATTTTTCCAGTACTGATGTCAGGCTCACCGGTCTGTAGTATGTCAAATGTGAAAACTTGGATTTCTGATGGATTCTTGTGTTGTTCCGTACTTCAAGGAACATGTTTACAAAAGGTTAATGCACACCAAGTGCTGCCGTGCCCATTTATTTCTATGGATGCAGAAAAATATAAGCACACATTAACATTCATTAACACATTAACCTTTAGTAAACATGCCCTTATTTTTTTAAATGTACTACAGAGGTGCAGAAACTTATTAAAATGGGTACACTAAAAAGCATGCAGTTTCCAAATAAAAAAAAATAAAATCACATTCTTCTATGGTTATTAGTGTTCGTTTAAAATAGTATGCTTTAAAAAAAATTATAGCCCAGCCCCTTTTACCCACTGATTTTAGACCCATAAACCTAGCCCAGCTTGTTTAACTAATGACCACTTTTTATAGTGCCAAATTCATTAGATTGCCACTATTTCTGGTACTATTACTGGAAAATGTATTCTCCGTACCCACCCTCCCAACACAAATGAAAACTGCCCTAAAAATTAAGTTTGTCTATGGCACTGAAAAGCATGAGCACTTCCTTCTCTTAAATGTGAAAAGTGATACAGAAAACAGTTTGAAGGAAAATTCTCAAAATGTTACGCAAATTCTTTGTACAAAGAATTTACATAAATAGCTTTGACAGTTTTTAGAAAGATCTGCATCCCGCTACATGACTTAAGTCTAGTAAAAGGCAATTAACTTAAGATAGAAGGTGTGTATACACTTTATAGTGAATAGTGATGCTGCTTCATCTAACCTGTAGAGGACAGCTGCCTTTGTTAATATGGCATGACTCAGAGATTAACAGATCACAAATCAATTTTGAGTTTGGCAGTCAAACTTAAAATGAAACAGGAACTGGTACAGAATTAAAATAGGAATGGTATACAAACAAGAGCTTTCACCAACCCATGTAAAATGTATTTTTTAAAATGTGTTATTTACTGAGGTTTATCTTCCCCTTCCTGCCCTATGTGCTTATTTGTTATACCTATATGGTAAGATTACTTGGAGTTCTAAACAACATTAGTCAACTAGGTGACCAATATATAACATGCAAGTCTGATTTAAGCAGGGCTTTTTTGAGGGGGTACTCCTCATTGCCTGCTAAAATTGATTTGTGGCCCTCATATATTAATGAAAGAGCACTGTATATGAGTAGTGGCATCTTTTTCTAATAGATAAAACACTGGATTTAAGTAAAATTCATTGACATATTAATGACTCTGATAAGGCTTGATTATGTAAAAAGTATCCTCATTTATATAATGGGGAAATCCGAACTGACTTCAGGAGGTAAAGCCTATGTGAAAGCATAGTTACTCACCTGTAACAGATGATTTCCGGGAACAGCAGGAATTTAGTCTTCACATATGGGTATCATCGGTACCGACGGAGCCTGCGCAGGAACGCTCCCCAGCGTCCAATAGGAAAGCTTTTGGGAGCATCCCACAGCGCCTGCGTGCTGCCTTCCCACCTTTCCCAACTGTCCCTCTCCAGTTGAGTTTAAAGCTGAGACAAAAGAGAGAGGGAAAGAGAGAGAGAAAAAGAGCGAGACAGAGAGAGAGACAGAGAGAGAGAAAGAGCGAGACAGAGAGATACAACTCCTAGGGGAGGTGGGTGGGTTGTGAAGACTAAATTCCTGCTGTTCCCGGAACAAGCAGGAATGTAGTCTTCATATATGGGGACTCCCTAGCTGCAAATGCCAGGGAGAAGGCCCCAGAAGTTGTCTGCCCTTGTGAAAGGGCTCCACTTCCCCCCCATGGATCTCTGGCATCCTACCAGGGATGGTGGGTAGGAGTTGATTAAGTATGGAACAGGTGTTGAACAGCCTGACCAAACAAGGCATCCCGGCGGGAGTCCTTGTCCAAGCAGTAATGGACTGTGAAGGTATGAACTGAAGCCCAAGTAGCTACTCGACAGATGTCGACGATAGACACAGAGTGAAGATGAGCCATAGAGGCTGCCATGGCTCTCACACTGTGAGCTGTGACATGGCCTTCAAGAGGAAGGTTTTTACTCTCATAGGCAAAATGTATACACTGTGCAATCCAGCTAGACAGTGTTCTTTTGGAGACTGGAAGTCCCAAATGACTAGGATCAAAAGCAACAAAGAGTTGAGAGGACTTTCTATGTTGCTGTGTCCTTTGCAAGTAAAAGGCCAAAGCCCTTTTACAGTCCTAAGTATGAAGATTCCTTTCTGCATTTGAGGCGTGAGGCCTTGGGAAAAATACAGGAAGGTAAACCGCTTGGTTTAAATGAAAAGGTGACACCACCTTTGGCATACAATGTGGATGAGTCTTAAGCACTACCTTATCATGGTGGAACCTTGTATAAGGAGGACCAGCCACCAACGCTTGCAATTCACTGATGCGACGTGCTGATGTGATTGCAATAAGAAAGATGACCTTCCAGGAAAGGATTTACAAAGAGGTAGTGGCTAATGGTTCAAAGGGCGGTTTCATGAGCTGCCCAAGAACCAGATTTAAGTCCCATGCCACCGGTGGTGGCTTAATGGGAGGCTTAGTTAAAAGAAGGCCTCTCAAATCTCGCTATGAAAGAATGAGAAGAAACAGGTTGTCCATTTAGAGGCTTGAAAGAAGCTGCAATAGCACTCAAATGAACTCTCACTGAATTGGTCTTAAGCCCTGCATTTGATAAATGAAGGAGATACTCCAGCAATGATTCCAGAGGTATCGCAAGAGGGTTAAGACCCTTCTGCAAGCACCATATGGTAAACCTTTTCCACTTAAATGCAAAAGAGCGTCTTGTGGAAGGCTTCCTGGAAGCATAAAGGATATCCTTTACCTGCTGGCAAAGGTTAAGACCGTGAAGTTCTAGGTTTTGAGCAACCAGGCCCTGAGATGCAGAGACTGGGGATTGGGATGCCACAGCATCCCGTCCTCTTGAGAAAGGAGATTTGCAGCAGATCCTAACTCCAGAGGCAGAGCTTGAGAGAGATGTAAGAGCAGAGGGTACCACATTTGCCTTGGCCAACGTGGAGCTATGAGAATCATATGACATCTGTCTCTGAAGCTTGAACAGGGTTTTGGGAATTAGGGGAATGGATGGAAAGGCATACAGGAAGTCCTGACCCCAATGAAGGAGGAAAGCATCCCTGGTCTGACAACCCTGAGCCGGAATTCTGGAACAGAACGGGGGACGTTTGACACTCAACGGACTTACAAAGAGGTCTATGTCCGGGGTTCCCCAAATTTGAAAACTTTTGGCCACCTGGTCTGCAAGGAGAGACCATTCGTGTGGAAGCAGAACTCGACTGAGTCTGTCTGCCCAAGAGTTTTGAATGCCTGGAAGATACACCGCAAGGAGATGAATCTGATGCTCTCTGGCGAGGGCCCATAGTCGCAAAGCTTTGTTGCAGAGCGACAGAGCCTGTTCCGCCCTGCTTGTTCACATAGAACATGGCAGCTTGATTGTCCGTTTGAACTAGGACTGTCTTGTAGCTGAGCTTGGTGTGAAACACTCGAAGAGCAAGGAAGATTGCTCTGAGTTCCAGGAGACTGATATGTAGATAGGCCTCCTGTGGAGTCCAGGAGACCTGGGTAGAGATGCCTTGCAGGTGGGCTCCCCAAACCACCTGTGAATCATCTGTTGTTAGAGTGGCTTGGGGTTGGGGTTACTGAAAAGGAGACCCCACCAGAAGGTTTTGGGGTGTCTGCCACCATTGGAGGGACAAAATAAGGTGATCGGAGTTTGCTATTTTGTCTGACAGGCAACCTGACGCCCGAGTCCACTGAGTGGATAAAGTCCACTGGGCTGCCCTCATATGGAGGCAAGCATAAGGAACCACATGCACGGTAGGGACTGAGTGGGAGCAAGGTTGGATTTGGGGAATTTTATGACAAGTCCCAAATAATGAAGGATGCGCATTGTGCGAGAGCGCGCAACCCTGGCCTCTGGCTCTGAAGGGGCTCGTCTAAGTAAGGGAAGACGAATATTCCCAGGGTGCGGAGAAATGCTGCCACCACAGCCATGCATTTTGTAAACACCCTTGGTGCATAGGTCAGGCCAAAGGGAAGAACCCTGTACTGGTAGTGCTTCCCTTGAAACAGAAAGCGAAGGAATTTTCAGTGAGTTGGATGGATGAGAACATGAGTATACACATCCTTGAGATCTAGAGAACAAAGCCAATTGTGACTGAAGGTATGGCAGCAGAGTTCCTAGAGAAATCATTTTGAACTTCTCTTTGAATAGGAATTTGTTCAATTCTCTGAGGTCTAAAATGGGTCTGTCTGCCTGTTTTCTTTGGAATAAGGAAATAGGGGGAGTAAAACCCTGTACCCCGTTGGTGAATGGGTATCTCTTCTACTGCCCATTGAGCAAGGAGCACAGAGACCTCTTGACCTAACTGGTCGTCGAGAGAGGTCTGAGAATTGAACTGTCTTACCATTGTAGGAGGGGGCATGCTGAGAAAATGAGGCTTGTACCCCTCTCTTACAGTAGACAGAGTCCAATTCTCTGCTGTTATCTGACCCCATCTGGGGGCAAAATGACATAACCTTCCTGGGATGGTGGAGGGTTCTGGGCCGTTCAGGGCCAGGAAAGCAAAGTTCTCTAGATAGGAGTCAAAGCCCCTTTGGAGGCAGAGTCTGCTGAGCCGGTTGAGGCTTAGCTGCTTTTGTCTTTTCTTTGCCTAGGTTGTTGCTGCTGTCCCCTTTGGGCAGACTGACCTAAACAATGCCCCTGCTGAGTATAGGAGGGATGAAACGTCTAAGAATGGCTTCTTAGAGGATTTTTTCCTCACAGGATCAGCTGTAGATTTAGACAATCTATACAAAGTGATATTGTCAGCATCTATCCCATTAGCTTTTTCCTGCCAATTCTTGCCAAAGAGATTCTCTCCTGTGCAAGGAATATTCCCTAATTTATCCTGTACCCAAATTTCCTACGTGCACCTATGGCAATGGCACAGGTTCTGCTTATGCACTCAAAGCAGTCAAAGGCTGCACAATTCACAAACTTGGAAACATCCTGAGCATGTTTGACAAGGGCAAGGTAATCTTGCCTCTTATCTTCAGGAAAGAGGGCTCATAAGCTCTAAATCTCCTGTGACCTCTTTAAGGAACATTCCCATATACAAGATATAGAAACTGATCCTAGCAGAAAGCATGGAAGCCTGGAAGGTTCGACATCCAAAGGCATCAAGAGTCCTACACTCACGTCCTGGAGGATTAGATGCATGCCTTTTTGCACTCTTTATCCTTCTCATAGCTGAATCCACCACCATGGAATGGTGTGGTAATTGAGTCTTCTGAGATCCAGGACAAGGAGGAACTCGATACATGGTGTCAAGTCTTCGAGAGTGAGGAGATGTGGTTAGAGGTGTTTCCCACATCCTTAACATGAGATCATGCAAGATCTCATGAATAGGTACGGTAGTTGCCTCCTTGGGAGCTTTAGGGTACTGTAGGATTTCTAGTTCCTTTGCCCTAGGCTCTTTTTCAGGAGCCACTGTGATGGAAAGACCTCGGGCCACATCTCGGATAAAGTCCTAAAGGACACATCCTCTGGTGGAAACATCCTACACTGAGGAGAAGAGGAATCCTCAGGAAGAAGTACTCTGGTATCAGCAGAGCTTTCAGAGTCTTCAGACTCATCCGAGGATTCGAAGTATCTCCGATACGGGTGATTGAGCAAGGCACGGTACCGATCAAAGTCGGCACTGGAGTGGTCCGGTACAGACTTGTCGATGCCAGACAGACGCATGACACGGTCCTGGTAGAATACCTGCCGATGTCGATGCAGTCGGTGCCGGCACCGGAGTTGGTGCCGGTACCGGTTGAATTGTCTGAAACGGTTTCAAGGCATCGAGGCCGTGAGAAGAGCCGCCAGACTGCGTTCAATAGCCAAGAATCTCTGGTCTATTGATGCTGCCGATGCTTGGGTATCTGTATCGGATGAAGCGGCCGGCACCCCAGAGCATGGCACCAGTAGTTCTGCTGAGGTTGAAGCCTTGAGAACATCCTGGAGCCCCGTTAGTGCTTTGTAAGCAGAAGCCTCCCGCCGGGGCAATTTTGCCAGTGAAAGTCCCTCAAGAGCAACGCCAGAGGCATCTCGATGTTTAGAAGGAGATCTACCCTTTGAGGACCAGCTAGATTTATGCTTAGTTACCTGAGATCCATGGGAAGAAGACGAAGCCCTGGAAGACGTCGATGCCACGGAGGCTGCATCGGAGGGAAAAAGGGTGCTAAGTTTAGCAGCTCGGTTTTTCCGGCCCCTTTTCGACATCATCCCACAGGCAACACACTCTGAAATAGAGTGGTCAGGACCTAAACATTTGAGGCATCACTCATGGGTGTCGGTGACGGAGATGGTACCGCCACACTTAGAACACTTTTTAAAACCCGAAGCGGGTTTTTCCATCTTGAAGGAAAAAGTTTGGCCTAGTGCCGAAAATGGCACGTGGCACCTGAGGAGAAAATTACTGGAAAATATTCCAGAAGGAAGGATTTTTTTTGAGAAAAATAGAAAGAACCACCGGCGGTACCGGTGTAGCGTCAAGGGAAGGCAGATGCGACCACAAAAAAGAAGAATAAGAAGGGAATTTTTTCTGTGGTGACAGGATGTGCGACCTGTCGGCTCCGCGGAAAACGAAGAACTGGAGAAGGACAGTTGGGAAAGGCGGGAAGGCAGCACGCAGGCACTGTGGGATGCTCCCAAAAGCTTTCCTACTGGACACTGGGGAGCGTTCCCGCGCAGGCTCCGTCGGTACCGATGATACCCATATGTGAAGACTACATTCCTGCTTGTTCCTGGAGATCAGCATTTATACAGAAATTCAGTCAAGATGATTTGGAAGGCAGAGACAAATACTCAAGCAGCTTGTTCCTTTAAAATGATTTCCTTTATTTCTTCCTTCATATTTTTTTTTTTAAATATGAATTTGCTTTATCATATTTAATAAAATCACATTATTTACACTTTAAATCTAAGAATAAGTGCATAGTAAAACCACAATTAACATTTACTTCTTCATAGAATTATACATTAAAAATATTCAAGTTTAGTAATTAATGATACTGCAAATAATCTGGTTCCATTCTAAATTCGAAGAGCAGTGCACTCCATAATCATGCTAACAGCATCCAAACGCTAGTTTTCTAGTATTGTTTGCTTTTATTTCTGATTGAGATAGAAGTTGTTGCAATGAATGGAAAGCTCTCACTTTGGCTCATATGGTACTAACAAGTTAGCCTATAAGTAAGCTGGTCTATCCATAAACTTTTAAAAACAACATTGAGAGCAATTAACACAATTTAGCAGACTTGCTAACTGTGCTAATAACTTTGGCCAATATTCAGCAGCACTAACACTGTTAGTGCCACTGAAAATCTGTGGGTGCCACCGCTGCACATCCCGATGCTAGACGGCTAGTATTGGGGTGTGCCAGGAGAAGCACCTGGCGATAACTAGGCAGCAACGATATTCAGCCACTGCCCTGTTATTACTAAGTGGCAAAAGCTAGGTCATCTTTTAATGTGCCTAACTTTTTCCACCAAAGCTAATTGGACAGAGGCGGAATATTGCAGCTGCCTGGATAGCTTTACTGCTATCCAGCTGACCCGGAGGTATTCAATGCTGATGGCCCTGGTATAGAATATCAGGGTCTTAGTTTCAGTGGCAAAGGTTAGCCATTTTAGAACAACTAAAGCACAGTTACTTACTTGTAACAGGTGATCTCTGGGAACAGCAGGAATTAGTCTTCACATATGGGTACGTCGGTACCAACGGAGCCTGCACGGGAACGCTGCCCAGCTTCCAATCAGAAAGCTTTTGGCAGCATCCCTCGCACCTGCGCGCTGACTTCCCGCCTTCTCCAGAGCCTCTCTTCAGTTGAGTTTCAAAGCTGAGACAAAGGCGAGGAGAGGGAAGGAAGAAGAAGATAAGAGATGCAACTCCTAGGGGAGGTGGGAGGGTTGTGAAGACTAATTCCTGCTGTTCCCAGAGATCACCTGTTACAGGTAAGTAACTGTGCTATCTCCAGGAACAAGCAGGAATGAGTCTTCACATATGGGGACTCCCTAGCTGGAGATGCCAGGGGGAGATCCCATAAAAATGCAGGAGCCTGGACCAGGGGTGCATTTTGTCTCCAGGAATCCCCGGCATCCAAAATGGGATGGAGGGTAGGAGTTGACAATAAAGGAGCTGTGAGGAAAGAAACAGCATAGCCAAGGACTACAGGGCCCTACAGACTACAGGAGTCCTTGGTATATATGATGAGTAGCATTAAAACACCTTTAATGTACACTTAAAATATGCAGCTTACCTACTGTATTGTAGGAAGTAGAGAGCATGATGGAGTCTACTGGATAAGCAGTGGCGGAATCTTCAAGGTGACCTCCCAGCAGTGAGGATGAAGGTCCAGACCTGGAGGTAGCAGACGATCCAGGTGTCAACTGGGTAGGATTAGACGTCAGGTCTTCAATGGAAGCTGTATGGGAAAAAGCTGAAAACTCCTTTAGGCATAAAGTCATTAACATTGAGGACTAAAGGAAGAAGACTGACGGAGTTGGAGAACTAGCCCAGTCCTGGCGGGAAGAGGGGGACTGGAAAAACCCCTATTCCCAAGGAGAACAGCTGTGTACTCAAAGATAAAGATGTACACTATTTTTCCTAGCTGGCGAGAGGTAGGAAAAATATTGAAGCTTGATGCTTCACGGACTTAAAGAAAAAATGGAAGATGTTAGCACCACAGTAGTTATAGGTGCATGACAGTTTCTGCATCGTAATATGATATGCGAAGTAGGGCGATAGACTGTCTAAAACCTCTAGAAGGTAAAACATTTAGTATAGACAGTAAGGGTGATAGTGTGTAAGACATATCAACCCTTAAGAAGCCCCACAACAGACATATATATATATATATATATATATGTCCATATGTGTATATTAGGATATGGGTGGAGAATGTATCAAAATATAGATATAGATATGATATACCGAAATATATATACATTTGTGGGGCATGGTATTGCACCACCAGAGTAATGATATAGGTATGTAGACATATATGGAGATGCTACATACAAGATAACAAATTGAAGATACATGTCTACCACCCAGCCCTATAATTGTACATGGGGAATATAAAAGAAAAAGATTCTTCGCTCTACAAGAGGGTGAACCCACTTGGGATATGTATAGAGAATCTATTTCCGTGGATTGAGGGATGCAAGAAGGCAATCCAACAAGATAACCGTGATGTTTGCGTGAGAACAGATGATCATATGAATCTGTAAGGAACAAGGCGGGAGTTCCACAGAACACTGACATGGCAGATGTGCAGAAACGCAGAAGATACCAGAGGGACCTACTGGAGGGACCCAGAGGTAGCATGCGTAAACATCAGCGTTGGATTTTCACGCAGAAGAACTTATATTTCATGTTAACACCCCAGGCCTGAGGGTGTGGAGAACCCTCACAGGCATGGGAAGGGATTATAAGCTTTTCCCTACTAATAGAGAAGCTTTAGAGACAAGGTCAATGCTCTATAGCAAGGCCCTCATAGTAGAAAGCTTCTCTGAAGACTGCAGAGAGCATTGTGCAGGAGAGATATGAGATAAACTGACTGAAGTCAGGTGTGTTGCCATATCCTAGGAGAGGAGATGGATAGAATAATGTGAGAAAGCCTAAAAGAGTAGGAGGATCCAAGATAGCTGACGAGTAGCTTGGAATCACTACTGAGGCTAGACAAAATTTTGAACAAGGGACTGGAACTTGTAAAAAGTACCAGTAATACAATCACTGTAACTCCTGCAGGCACAGCTGCTGACGGAAACAGCAGAGAGATTGTCCTGTGCCCAATAAAGAAAAACAGACAAGAAAGGAGAGGAGATATCCCTTCTCCCTGTCTGAGGAACGAGCTTGCTAGAGAAGCCTTTCAGTATGGTACCCCTCAGTTAGGGAAAAAGCCCGGTTGAGAGGGTAGAGCAAGTAATTGGAGGGTGACGTACCCATAGGGTAAGTCAACTGAAGGAAAAAATGTTCAGTTGGGACAGAACTATCAGGGGATAGTTGCAACTGCTCTTCTAGAGAGTAAGAAGAGGAGAAGTCTGTAGTCCCTGAACAAAAATTTTCCGACAGCTTAGTACACTGAAAAAGAAAAGCACAGTGAATAAACTTCTAATGGGTAGAAGTGAACTGTAGAGTATAATTCCCAGCCCCTATGGTTGCTGGGAATGCTGAGACTGGCCAGAGCTGGAGGACTTCAGACTAGGCTGAGGTGTCCCTTGTTTAGGTACAGCCGAATGATGGGCAGGAGATGAATGAAACTTTCTTTTCTTAGGGAAAGAAGGTTTGGTAGGACATTTCCTACCTTTCGAAGAAGGAGGTGGCTTAGAATGGTCCTTAGTGGAAGGAGAGTCAGCGGAGCATTGAGCAACCTGACGTAAAGCCTCCTTATTGAAGAGACCTTCTCCTGTACAAGGAGAATGAGTCAATATAGTTTGTGCCCATCTGCTCAAGTCTGAAGCTTCGAGCCAGGCTCTGCGACGTGCTGCAATGGCAATAGCAGAGGATCTGCTAACAGACTCAAAAGAGTCTATAGAAGCACGAGAAAGGAACCAAGATATATTCCGGCTATGATTGAGTAGCAAGGAATAATTAGTAGCCTTGGGCTCTGGTATAAAAGGGGTCAAAAGAGACAATCTCTCCGTGACCTCCTGGAGTGTGAGACTCATGTGGAAAATATATGAAAGAATTCTGGAGGCCAGCATAGATGTTTGGAAGGCTTGACGACCAAACGCATCGAGTGTTCTTGAAGAACGACCTGGCGGATAAGAAGAATGCTTCTTCTTGCTCTTAACCTTCCTCAGTGCTGATTCCACTACAAGGGAACGATGAGGAAGTTGAGGCTTCTGAAATCCTGGGGAGGGAGGCACCCGGTACCAAACCTCAGTGGCTGTAGAAGGTAGAGGATGCCGTAAGGGTGATTTCCAGACCCTCAGAAGGAGATCCTGCAGAGCAGGATGTAAAGGAAGCATCATATTTTCCATTTGTGCCGGTGAGCCAGGAATAGCATCACAACCAGGGATAGAGATATTAAGAAAGGTTGCCATATCCAGGAGAAAAGCCTGAAAAGCCTGATCTCCTATGGGAACCTTCCCTGGTAAGGCTAAAGAAAGAGGCTGAGCACCAGAGGACGTACCGTGGTGTGAGGAGAGAAACCTAGTAGATGGACCAGGATACTGGTATGGTAACTTAGAGGCAGTGAGTACTGCATCAGCAACCCCAGGTATCGGTTCCAAACTAGGCATCGGTGCAAGAACAGGCATCGACATCGATACTGACACAGGGCCAGCAGTTGAAGTTGTCATCGGGAACTGCTGCAATGGTACCGAGATCATGCGAGAGTTATGGCTAGGATCCTCAGAACTGCTTATCTGGAAACGACGGGAGTTGGTTCCGGGACGCGTCGGTACCCAGTCCTCGAGACTAGATAACGATTCAAGACTAGGCATCGAAGGAAGCGAGTCTATCGATGCATGTCTTGAGGGTACCGACGTCGGTGGTAGTATCAGCGATGCCGATACCGGTAAAGCAGCCTGGGTTACATCGATCGGTCCTGAAGGTACCGAGGATGCCCGATGACAACCTCTCACCGGGAGAACATTATTCCACGCCGATGCCGGGGTATCGGAACCGATCGAAGCCGGTACCGTCCCGGAGCATGGCTGAGATATGGAAATGTCCATCGGTATCGTATCGCCCGGCCCCAAAAGTGCCAAGGATGCTAGAGGACGATTCCTGGTGAAGAGTGAAACACTCGACACCGAAGCCGATGCCGGGGAATCGGTACCGCTGGAAGTGGATACCCGCACCGTGCATGGCTGGGATCGAGGGAAGTCAATTCGGAGCGTATCGATCGGTCCCGAAGGTACCGAGGATGCCCGATGACGATCCCTGGTGAAGAGTGGAACACTCGACACCGGTGCCGATGCCGGGGGATCGGTACCGCTCGAAGCGGATACCACCCCCGGACATGGCTCAGGTATGTTCTGTGAGGGGTGAGCCCCAGGAACAACCTGAAACCCCTTTAATGCTTTGGAGCCCACAGACTCCCGCAGGGGTAATGCCAATGGATTCTTGAGGGTAAGGCCGGAGCCGTCACCATGCTGGGCATGGGACATACCACTCAAGCATTGACTAGTCTTAACAGACTGTTTGTGGGTTACCTGATCCTGTGAAGAGGAGAAACCGGGTTCCCTCACTGCCGAATAAAAAACGGTATCGAGGGAAACTCTAAAAACTGAAGGTTTCCTCACAAAAGTATCCCCTGACAAGTCAGGGGAAAAAAGGGTCAGGACCCACACAATTGAGACACCAACTATTGGAGTCTAAAAGGAAACAGGTGTTTCCACATTGAATGCACTTCTTAGGAAAAGAAGGCTCCATGAGGAAGAGGCCTGGTAGGCCCAACAAGTTAAGGCAAAAAACTGAAGAAAACGTTTCTCAGAATTTAGTCAAAAATCCACCGGCGGTACCGGTGGCGGCGGGAAATACAGCCGCGACCACAAGAAAACAAAAACTAAAGTAATTAAAGTAAGTAAAAAGAAAAGTTTCTGCGGTGACAGGAGGACGTCCTGCCGGCTCCGCGGAAAAACGAAAACTGAAGAGAGGCTCTGGAGAAGGCGGGAAGTCAGCGCGCAGGCGCGAGGGATGCTGCCAAAAGCTTTCTGATTGGAAGCTGGGCAGCGTTCCCGTGCAGGCTCCGTCGGTACCAACGTACCCATATGTGAAGACTCATTCCTGCTTGTTCCTGGAGATCCATCGCTGCTGAATATCAGACCCAACAAATACTTAAAACAATCAATTATGGCTACAATCAGTAGCCAATGCAATGCAATCAGAAGTGAAGGTCACATAATGATTTTTTTCTACCATATATTAGTTTATCTGCAGTATTCTGTAACAACTGAAATCTTTTTAGCCCCTTACCTGGAATCCCATGACATAAAAACATTACAAAATTCAATCTTACTTATCAATGACTGCAGCAGTATAATTAGATCATTCTGCTCCAGATAAAGCACAGTTACTTACCTGTAACAGGTGATCTCTGGGAACAGCAGGAATTAGTCCTCACATATGGGTACGTCGGTACCGACGGAGCCTGCGCGGGAATGCTCCCCAGCTTCCCAGAATGAAAGCTTTTGGGGCATCCCACAGCGCATGCGCACTGCCTTCCCGCCTTTCCTACCAACTCTCCTCAGTTCAAGTTTAAAGCTGAGACAATAGAGAGAGAGAGGAAAGGAAAGACAAAAAGAGATACAACTCCTAGGGGAGGTGGGAGGGTTGTGCGGACTAATTCCTGCTGTTCCCAGAGATCACCTGTTACAGGTAAGTAACTGTGCTATCTCCAGAACAAGCAGGAATAAGTCCTCACAAATGGGGACTCCCTAGCTAAGATACCTGGGAGATCCCCAAGGGTATGAGACCCTGAAAGGTTCCTCGTCTTCCTATGGATCTCAGGCATCCATTCAGGGAAGGAGGGCAGGAGTTGTTCAAGAATGGAACAGGTGTCTGAGGACAGCCTGACCAAACAAGGCATCCCGGCGGGAGTCCTTGTCCAAACAGTAATGGGCTGTGAAGGTATGAACCGAGGCCCAGGTGGCTGCTCGACAGATCTGGTCGATGGACACAGAATGAAGATGAGCCATAGAGGTGGCCATGGCCCTCACATTGTGAGCTGTGATATGGCCCTCCAGATAAAGGTTCTTACTCTGGTAAGCAAAAGAAATACACTGAGCAATCCAATTGGACAGTGTTCTTTTAGAGACTGGAAGTCCTAAATGAGAAGGATCAAAAGCAACAAAAAGCTGGGAAGACTTTCTATGTTGCTGTGTCCTGTGTAAGTAAAAAGCAAGAGCTCTTTTACAATCTAGAGTATGAAGGTTCCTCTCTGCACTGGATGCATGAGGAGCTGGAAAAAAGACAGGTAAATATACCTCTTGATTAAGATGAAAAGGTGAGACCACTTTAGGCATAAAGTGAGGATTTGTCCTAAGGACTACCTTATCATGATGGAACCTTGTATAAGGTGGATTAGCCACTAAGGCCTGCAGTTCACTGATGCGGCGAGCAGAGGTGATTGCAATAAGGAAAATAACCTTCCAGGAAAGAAATTTCAAGGAGGTAGTGGTTAAGGGTTCAAAAGGTGGCTTCATAAGCTGACCAAGAACCAAATTTAAGTCCCATGCCACCGGAGGAGGTCGAATGGGAGGTTTAGTTAAAGTTAGGCCTCTCATAAATCTTGCAATAAGAGGATGAGAGGAAACAGGTTGTCCATTGATAGGCTTAAGGGATGCTGCAATAGCACTTAAATGGACCCTTACTGAATTTGTCTTAAGGCATGCATTGGAAAGATGCAGGAGATATTCTAATAGAGAATTCACAGGAAGTGCCAGAGGGTCAAGACCCTGTTGAGCACACCAAATGGAAAATCTTTTCCATTTAAAAGCATAGGAACGCCTAGTGGAAGGTTTCCTGGAACCATGGAGGATATCCTTCACTTGCTGCGAAAGATTGAAGTCTTGAAGGTCTAGGCCTTCAGTAACCAAGCTCTGAGGTGAAGGGACTTGGGGTTTGGATGCCACAAAGTCCCCTCCTCCTGAGACAGAAGGTCTGGAGCAGCTCCCAAGTCCAGGGAGGGGGCTTGGGAGAGATGCAGAAGTAGAGGGTACCACACTTGGCGTGGCCAGTGTGGAGCTATGAGGATCATAGATCCTTGATCCCTCTGAAGTTTGAACAGAGTCTTGGGAATCAAAGGAATGGGTGGAAAGGCATACAGGAAGTCCTGACCCCAATGAAGGAGGAAGGCATCCTTGGCCTGAACTCCCTGACACAGAATTCTGGAACAGAACCGGAGAAGTTTGGCATTCCATGGACTTGCAAATAGGTCTATGTCCGGGGTTCCCCATTCCTGAAAGATTCTGAGTACCTGATCCATGTGCAGGGACCATTCGTGTGGAAGCAGAACTCGACTGAGTCTGTCTGCCCAAGAGTTTTGAATTCCTGGGAGGTATACTGCCAGGAGATGGATTTGATGCTCTCTGGCGAAGGCCCATAATCTTAGAGCTTCGTTGCAAAGCAACAGAGAGCCAGTCCCTCCTCGCTTGTTTATGTAAAACATGGCTACCTGATTGTCCGTTTGAATGATGACTGTCTGGTAGCTGAGGAGGGTATGAAAGACCTTGAGAGCTAGGAACACTGCTCGAAGTTCCAAGAGGTTGATATGAAGAGAGGTCTCCTGTGGGGACCAAGTGCCTTGGGTGGAGAGGTCCTGTAGATGAGCTCCCCAACCTGTTTGGGAGGCATCTGTTGTGAGGATTGCTTGGGGCAACAAAGGTTGGAAGGGGGACCCCAGCAACAGATTTTGAGTGGACATCCACCATTGGAGAGACCAAAAGAGACGTTTGGAGTTTGCTATTTGGTCTGAGAGAGCTCCTGAAGCTTGAGTCCACTGGGTGGACAAAGTCCATTGAGCTGCTCTCATGTGTAGGCGATCATAGGGCACCACATGTACTGTGGAAGCCATGTGGCCTAGTAGCTGTAGCATCTCCCGGGCAGTTAAGTGGCTCTTTGACTGAATCTGGGAGGCTAACTGCACTAGACGTTGGCAACGAGCCTGGGGATGTAAGGCTCTTGCAGTAGTGGTGTCCAACCAGGCCCCTATGAATTCTAGGGACTAAGTAGGGGTGAGCTGAGACGTTGGGAGGTTTACCACAAGTCCCAGATACTGCAGAATGCGCCTGGTGCGGTCCAGGGAAATTTGGGCTTCTGACTGAGATGGAGCTCGGATGAGCCAGTCGTCTAGGTAGGGGAAGACAAATATTCCCAGAGTGCGTAGAAATGCAGCAACTATTGCCATGCATTTGGTGAACACTCTTGGAGCAGAGGCTAGACCGAAAGGAAGCACTCTGTATTGGTAATGTTTTCCCTGGAACAGAAAACGTAGGAATTTTCTGTGGGATGGATAGATGAGTATATGACTGGACGCATCCTTGAGATCTAGAGAACAAAGCCAATCTTGACTCTGTAGGTATGGAAGGAGAGTGCCTAAAGAAAGCATCTTGAACTTCTCCTTGCATAGAAATTTGCTCAATTCTCTGAGATCTAGAATGGGTCTGTATCCCCCTGTTTTCTTTGGAATGAGAAAGTAGGGGGAGTAAAACCCTGACCCCTGTTGAAGAAGAGGAACTTCTTCTATGGCCCTCTGGGCCAGAAGGGTGGTTACCTCCTGATCCAGAAGGTCGAGGAGAGGATGTGGGAGAATTGAAATGTCTCACCCATGGTGTAGGGAGGAAGGTCTGAGAAATGAAGTTTGTAGCCCTCTCTGATGATGGAGAGGGTCCACTGCTCTGATGTGATTTGCTCCCATCTGGGAGCAAAATGAGCTAACCTTCCTGGAATGGTGAGAACCTTTCTGGCTCTACAACAGCCAGAACCTAAGTTCTCTAGTATCAAGTCAAAAACCCTGAGGGGCTTGGGACTGCTGGGTTGCAGCAGCCCCGGCAGGTTTAGGCCTAGCCTGTTTAGGTTGCTGACGCTTAGTAGCAAAGCGACCTGTAGAAGATTGTTGACCAGAAGTGGAAGGAAATCTGCCCTTCTTGTAAAAAGACTTTTTAAAAGATTTTTTCTTGGCTGGAGTGGAGGTAGACTTAGAAAGTCTATCCAGAGCAGCATTTTCTGCATCCATTTGAGTGGCTTTAATTTGCCACTCATTGCCAAATAGATTTTCACCTGTACAGGGCAGATTTCCTAAACCATCTTGAACCCAGGGTTCTAGATCAGAGGCCTGGAGCCAAGCAATTCTACGAGCAGCTATGGCAATGCCTGAGGCTCTGCTGGCACCTTCAAAAGAATCAAAGGCTGCCCTGTTGGAAAACTTTGAAATGTCTTGAGTATGCTTAAGCCAAAGAAGGAACTCATCCCTTTTGTCCTCTGGAATAAAAGGGAGAAAGTTGTGCAGCTTTTCTGCAACCTCCTTCAGAAACATACCCATATAAAGGCTGTATGAATTGATTCTGGCAATAAGCATGCTAGCTTGGAAGATTTTCCTTCCAAAAGCATCCAAGGTCCTGCATTCTCTTCCTGGAGGAGTAGAAAAGTGTCTTTTGGTACTCTTTATCCTCTTCATAGCTGACTGCACCACAATGGAGTGGTGAGGAAGCTGAGTTTTTTGAAATCCAGGAGGAGGAGGGACACGATACATAGTGTCCAATCTACGAGAATGAGGAGAAAGGGTGAGAGGAGTCTCCCACAATTCAATCAAATGTTCTTGAAGAATTTCATGAATTGGTAAGGTGACTGCCTCTCTGGGAACCTTAGAGTATGCCAAAATATCTAATTTTTTTGCTCTAGGTTCTTTTTCAGAGGTTACTGAACTAGATAATCCTTTAGCTACTTCTATTATGAAGTCTTGAAAGGACAAATCCTCTGGAGGAGACATTCTCCTTTTTGGAGAAGAAGGCTCCTCAGGAAGAGTAACAGATACTTCAGGGGACTCATCCGATGAATCAGAATCATCAGAAGAATCGAAGTATCGTCTGCTCGATTCCAAAGATTGATAGGCGTATCGATCGGTACCGACATTGGGTGTCCCCAGTACCGGGTCGGTACGGAGAAAGAGCCCAGGACAGGGATACCGGAAGGTCGATGCAGCCGGTACCAGCATCGAAGTTGGTACCGGTACCGGCTTCGGTACAGACAACGGAGCTTGTTGTGGTACCGACGGCGTCGCAGCCTTGATGAAAGCCAGTATGGCCTGCTGCATGGATTGCACAGTGTGATCCATGGACCCCACGACTGCCTGGATGTCGGTACCGGGAGATTGTGCCGGTACCCCAGAGCAGTCTAACAGGTGATCGGTCGAGGCCGTGCCATCGATGTCAACCTGTAACCCCATAGGAGGAGCTTTGGAAGCCGGAGCTTCCCGCCGGGGTTGTTTGGCTGGGGCAGGATCCTCAAGGGCAAGCCCGGAGGCATCTCGATGCTTAGAGGGAGATTTGCCCTTCGAGGACCTGCTAAAATTATGTTTGGTTACCTGAGACCCATCAGGAGAGGAAGACCTGGAAGATGTCGATGCCACCGCCGGTGCATCCGTGGGAAACAGCACATGGAGCTTGGCTGCCCGGTTCTGTAGACATTAGAGAGCAGGCTTGGCAATCCGGAATGGAGTGTTCAGGCCCCAAACATTTAAGACACCATTCATGGGTGTCTGTAACAGAAATTGTACCGCTACTCTTAGTGCATTTTTTGAAACCAGAGGCTGGTTTATCCATGGAGGAAAAATTCTTGTGGGCCTGTAGGCCTAAGAAAAGAAATACACTAAGTGAGGAAAAGTATATATATATATATTTTTTAAAGAAAAGTAAAGAAAAGACCGGCGGTACCGGTCCGGCGTCGGGGAAGGCAGACACGCGACCAAAGAAATAAATTAAAATAAAGAACTTCTTCAGCGGTGACAGGAACACGACCTGCTGGCTCCGCGGAAAAGAAGAACTGAGGAGAGTTGGTAGGAAAGGCGGGAAGGCAGCGCGCATGCGCTGTGGGATGCCCCAAAAGCTTTCATTCTGGGAAGCTGGGGAGCATTCCCGCGCAGGCTCCGTCGGTACCGACGTACCCATATGTAAGGACTTATTCCTGCTTGTTCCTGGAGATGGACAGAGTCGACGAATTCATCGTGAATTACAAAAAGGTGAAATTTGTTCTTAACAGCTAATTTCCTTTCCTTGAATCCTCCTAGACCAGCCCAGACAAGTGCATTATGCTTCCCAACCAGTAGATGGAGGCAAAGAATATGAGTTTCAATGATGATATCAGAAGTATAAAAGTGGTGGTGTAACCCTGAAACATACTAAAAAAATACCTTCAAAAATGCAGATCTGAAAAACACAAATTAAAAAATATGGTTAGCCTCTTAGAAAGAACCAAGCCCTAAAAGAATCTTTTCCAGAACGCTAACCCAGGTAAAATTGGAGGCAGCCGTCATCTGCTAGAAGAGAATGAAAGGCTTAAACAGAGGAACCTTAGTCTTCTCGGGTGGGTCCTGGATTGATCTAGCCAGCCTCAAAGAGAAGGAGAAGGAAAACGAATACGAATAGGAAATAATTTCACCTTCCTTATTATCCTGCTAGACCAATCCAGAAAAGTGGGACAAACTAAAGCTTGCAGGCCTCATGAGGGAGGAAGACAATGAAAGAGTATTCCCAGGCACCTTAGCATACCCTCCAAACCTCGAGCAGAAACATAGCGACCAATGAGATAATGCACTTCTGAAATATATAAGTTATCAAAGAAAAGTCCTTCCCTTCTACTGAAGGGAGAAAAACAGCCAATCTAGCATTACACTACTACTACTCCGAACAAAGAACAGTCAGATGGCTTCAGCAATTTCAAGAAAACTGGGAACTGTAGGCAAACCAACAATTTTTTAAAAAGATTCTAGGGGTGATCCCTGAAACAACAGACTGCCGAGTCTAAGGTCAGTGCCAGGAAAAATGGCAGAAAGCATTATAAAGAACAAAATTACTGAACATAAAGAGTCATGGTTTAATGGGACAAATTCAAGGTGGATTTAGCCAAGGAAAGTCTTCTCACTAATTTGCTATATTTTTTGAAGGTGTGAATAAACATGTGGATAAAGGTGAGCCAATTGATAAAGTGTATCTGGATTTTCAGAAAGCCTTTGACAAGGAACCTCATGAGATTCTTCAGATGCAGTGTACTATTGTAGATTGGGAACTGGTTAAAAGATTTAAAAAACAGAGAATGGGACTAAATGGCCAATTATCTCAATGGCGAAAAGTGAATAATGGAGTACCTCAGGGATCTGTGCTAAGTCTGCTTCTTTTTAACATTCATACATGACCTGAAAATGGGAACAACAAATGAGGTGATCAAATTTGCAGATGAGACAAAATTATTCAAACTTGATAAATCACAAGAGGATTATGAAAAAATGTATGAGGACCTTGAGAAATTGAGAGACTGGGCATCCAAATGGCAAATGAAATTTAATGTGGACAAGTTCAAAGTTATGCACTTAAGGAAGAACAACTCAACGTACAGTTACACGATGGATAATAGTTGAAACCCTCTGCTCAGTGTGTAGCAGCGGCCAAAAAAGCAAATAGAATACTAAGAATCATAAGGAAAGGAAAAGAGAGGTGTAGATCAGAGTACACAGAGCTCACCCCATCTGCTTGGAGACGGAGGATACTGGCTTGGTGGGAGGAGTTTACTCTTCTATATAGGATGGCATCACCAAAAGCCTGGAATTTTCAGTCTCCATCTGCTGGAATGGGGTGAACACCCGGTAGTCTGGACTGGACTGGAGGTACGCTATGGAAAACCAAGGATATTATAATGCCTCTGCAACTGCAGTATTAGAAAAGGTACAGAAAGGAGTGACCAAAATGATGAAGGGGACAGAAGGATACCACAATGAGGAAAGGCTTAAAGGTTTAGGGCTCTTCAGTCTGGAAAAGAGACGTCTGAGGGGAGATACGAAAGCGTTCTATAAAATAAAAGTGGATTGGAACAGTTAAACCTAGATCAGTTGT
This sequence comes from Ichthyophis bannanicus, assembly GCA_033557465.1. NCBI lineage: Eukaryota > Metazoa > Chordata > Amphibia > Gymnophiona > Ichthyophiidae > Ichthyophis > Ichthyophis bannanicus. The sequence goes on from CM066042.1 coordinate 235,917,916, forward strand.
TTACTCTTTTAAAAAACAGAAAGACCAGAGGACAGACAATGAAGCTACAATGTAGCTCATTTAAGATTATGCCACAAAAATGCAGATAATCACGTGAAGATACAAAGACCAGTCCAGTACGTGATTATTATAGGAAAGACAAGTTTATTCTCATTTATAGGCCCATTATCACCCGACACATGCCGTGTTTCGATTACCCTGCGTCAGAGGTGGAATTGGTAGACACACTACAACCATAAAAACAAACATATTAAAATAAATATAAAAGTTAACTACAATAAGAACAGATGCTAGAAATAATCAATATTATAAAATCATATCGATATACAATATCCAAATGTGACAGATGGATATATACATAAAACCATAAAAGATTTTTTACCTTAATGTTGGGTACTGAGGACACTTCACCATGTAACCAATATAAAGTGAACCTTGTAGTAAAACTATAAATATAATCAATAACAGTTAAAAAATATATACATATATAATAAAATCATCATAAAATCATATGTAGGAACATATATAACATCAATAAAAATATTAAACACCAATAGCAAGAAACAAGAACGTAGCAGGAGTGAAAAGGATCTAATACTATTAGGCTTGAGCCGATATTACTTCTAAAACATGTATCCCTTTTTATAAAAAGACCTGTCTGAAAGTTTTTTGAAAAACAAAGATGTTAGAGAATAGTATTTATATAAAACCTACTATATCGGTGACCATTCACCGTATTGTCCTCTAAATATTGCACGATACCTTTCAAACAGATGTAGACTGCCTTGCAGGTTATGCTAAAAAAATAGAAGGTATGAAAATAAATTTTTGAGCCAATTATGCACACTTTTCTAAGACGTCCCGATTGCTTGTCCCATTGAGTATGTATTTCCTTGAGGTAATAATGCTCTTTCTTAATAAGTTCCCCATAAATTTAAAAGTCTTACTCAATCAGACATCAGCTTGGAGATTCACATTAGTATCTGAAGCGATTAGAAAAAAACGCCGGCTCATGCACGTTTAAATTCAAAGCAGCAAAAAGCGGGAAGCAAAAGTGGGCGGGCTTGGGAGCCAAAGGATCGGGGACATTCAAAAGAATTACTATTAATATTAACCACGGTATATTACACTTCTAAAGTAATACAAAACCATATTATGAGAGACAAATGAATATTTTCCTCATGTTATGCAGGAGCCGATCTTTATTTCTACATAGACCTACTTAAGGATGCTACTGAGAGGATTGCGAGTGCACCCGCACAAGGAAAAAAGGAGGGGAAGGGGATAAAGTGGTGTCCATCTTTGTAATCCATACAGTAAAATCATATTTCTAAAATGATATGAAGCCATATATAAAGGGGAATGAATATTTGTCTCATATTATGCAGGAACCGATCTTTATTCCTACACATCCATACTTAAAAATCCAGCTAAAAGAATCACAAATGCAAATACACCAGAAAATGATTATCAATAACACGGCCAAACCGACCTGAAACCAACTATGGTTCTACTTACAATGTACAAATGCAACAACAAAGTCATATAAACACCGGACTATTGGCATTTTAGAATTATACAGTGCAAATATACAGGGTACAATAAAATCCATCTTACGTACACCAAAAGGTTGAAAACATATAAATACTACTAATGTTAAACCCGTGTATAAACATATGGGAGATACTTAATATACCATGTATCCTTATATAAAGATGTATAAAATATTGCAAATACTACAAGTGAATAAAGGTAAAAAGAACCACCTTTGAAGTAATGCGATGCCACCTAATATATATCATAAAAACCACAAGCATACAGAATAATAAAAAACAAATAATGAACACCATAGTTAAAATATAAATACTACCAAAAGGCTTCATGAACACAAATAGATTAAAATATTAAAATAATAAATAACCTAATATCGCATATGATAAAAATTCAAAAACCAAAATCATATGGCATACCAATCCTCTTGATGAACACATAAAAACCGATCAAAAAAATTAAAACTATAAACAATCACCTGGTATTGCCGAATAATAGATATATCCAAATTCATCTTATACCAAACTGAGTATAAAGCCACACCTTTACCCTGCATACATACAAAGCCTACTGAATTATTCAAAAAGCTGTGTAAGAACATAAGATATGCCATACTGGGTCAGACCAGGGTCCATCAAGCCCAGTATTCTGTTTCCAGCAGTGGCCAATCTAGGTCATATGTACCTAGCAGTATCCCCAAGAGACACAAGTTCCACAATGCTTGTACTGGGTCAAGCATTGATATCTTCGGTCACTTCTTAATAATGGTTTATGGACCTTTCCTCCAGGAACTTGTCCAAACCTTTTTTAAACCCAGCTACACTAACAGCCTTTACTACATCCTCCGGTAACAAATTCCAGAGTTTGATTACACGTTGAGTGAAAAAATATTTTCTTTTATTAGTCTTAAATAGTTTACCCTGTAGCTTCATTGCATGTCCCCTAGTCTTTCTATATTCTGATAACGTAAACAATCGATCTACGTTTACCCGTTCCACTCCGTTCATTAATTTATAGACTTCTATCATATCTCCCCTCAGCCGTCTCTTTTCCAGGTTAAAGAGCCCTAACCTTTTTAGCCTTTCTTCATAGGAGTATCCTTCCATCCCCTTTACCATTTTGGTGGCTCTTCTCTGAACCTTTTCTAAAATCGCTATATCCTTTTTAAGATACGGTGACCAGAATTGCACACAATATTCAAGGTGCGGTCTCACCATGGAACGATATAGAGGCATTATAATATCTTCTGTTTTATTTTCCATTCCTTTCCTTATCATACCTAGCATTCTATTTGCTCTCTTGGCCGCCGCTGCACACTGGGCCGAGGGTTTTAACATGGTATCCACAATGACGCCTAAATCTTTTTCCTGTGTGGTGGTTCCTAATGTGGAACCTTGCATCGTGTAACCATAGTTTGGGTTGTTCTTCCCTAGGTGCATAACCTTGCACTTGTCCACATTAAATTTCATCTGCCATTTTGATGCCCAGTCTTCCAATTTATCAAGATCCTCTTGCAATTTTTCACAATCCTCTTGGGTTTTAACAACTTTAAAAAGTTTTGTGTCATCTGCAAATTTGATAACCTCACTCGTTATCCCACTTTCCAGGTCATTTATGAATATGTCAAAAAGCAGCGGACCCAGCACAGATCCCTGGGGTACACCACTATTCACCTTTCTCCATTGGGAAAATTGGCCATTTAGCCCTACCCTCTGCTTTCTATCTTTTAACCAGTTCCTGATCCACAATAGTACACTGCCTCCTATCCCATGACTCTTTAGTTTTGCCAAAGGTCTCTAATGAGGGACCTTGTCAAAGGCTTTCCGAAAGTCCAGATACACAATATCAACCGACTCACCTTTGTCCACCTGTTTATTCACTCCTTCAAAAAAACATAACAGATTAGTAAGACAAGATCTTCCTTGTCTAAAAGCCATGTTGGCTGTCTCCCATTAGGTTGTGACTATCTACATGCTGAGTAATTTTATTCTTTATGATGGTTTCTACCATTTTTCCAGGTACTGACGTCAAGCTCACCGGTCTGTAGTTTCCCAGATCACCCCTGGAACCCTTTTTAAAAATTGGTGTTACATTGGCGATCCTCCAATCTTCAGGTATTAGAGATGATTTTAATGATAGTTCACAGATTACTAATAGCAGGTCTGCAATCTCATATTTCAGTTCTTTCAACACCCTTGGATGTATACCATCTGGCCCAGGTGATTTGCTACTCTTCAGTTTATCTAATAGTTGTAAGACATCTTCCCGATGTATCTATATTTCCTTCAGTTCTTCTGCACCTTTAAATACCACTTCAGTCATGGGTAACATCCCTACATCTTCCTCAGTAAAGACCGAAGCAAAGAATTCATTCAGTCTCTCTGCTATCGCCTTGTCGCCTCTTAGTGCTCCTTTAACCCCTTTATCATCTAATGGACCAACTGACTCTCACAGGTTTTTTGCTACGAATGTACTTGAAAAGGTCTTTATTTCGCATTTTTACTTCCGCAGCAAGCTTCTTCTCAAATTCTCTCTTTGCCTGCCTTATCAATGCCTTGCATTTGATTTGCCAGTGCTTGTGCTGTTTCCAGGTTTCGTCGTTTGGCTCTTTTTTCCATTTCCTGAAAGATGCTTTTTTGGCAACAGCCTCTCTGACCTCACCTTTAAACCATGCTGGCAGTTTTTTGGACTTCCTTCCACTTTTCTTAAATATTAGAGAAAAACAGAAAAATCCTTTTCTAAATTAAGACCATTGGGAATCAAAGAGTTCAGTGAGAATATATATTGTTGTTCCAACCTCATAATGGTTTTATTATTATCCCCACCTCTCCAATTAATTTTCACCTTCTTTTTAACGAAACATTTCAAATCCATAATCTTATGTTGGTTTTCCTGCCAATGAGAAACAAGAGGTTTGTCAATTAACCCCCTTCTAATACTACTCTTATGTTCTATAATTCTAGTCCTAATGTGGCCAATAGTCTTACCAACATATAATTTCCTACATGGACACTGTACAACGTAAATCACATTCTGCGTATCACAATTAGAGAAATCACTGATAAAGAATTTTTGATTTGCTGTAGGATGAATAAACGTATCTCTGACCAGAAGCATATTCAAGCATACTGAACACTTGCCACATTGATACTGTCCTTTATACTTAGGTAAAAAACCTTTTTCTGTAAAAGCTGAAGGAACCAGGAGGTTGCGTAAATTGATATTGCGCTTTTGTGCTATTGTTAATTTAACATCTTTAAAAGCTGGCAAGGATTAGATAAGATGCCACTCTAAGTATCTTAATAATACTACCAGAGTATTGTGACTATAATAAAGGGCATACAAAGCCAACATCATCTTTTTTTATTTTTGGTTTTAAAAGTAACGCCCTAGACGTCTCCTTAGCCCTTGTGTAGGCCTGTTCTATACATGTTGCTGGATATTTTCTAACTAAAAAACGTTTCCTCATATTTTGGCATTCCTTTTCAAAATCATATGTGCTTGTGCAAATTCTTCTAAGAAACTGACCCACTGGGAGATTTTTCTTCAATGACGGGTTATGAAAACTGTCATAATGTAGAAGTAAATTCTGTAAAGCGTAGTAGAGAAACCATGGTTATCCTTCTTGATCAGAAGATCCAGATAGGATATCTGATGTGGATCATATGTCATCTGAAACCGTAGGTTGGGATCTAACTGGTTTATCCATTCATTGAATTCAGATAACACTTTTACTGTGCCATTCCAAATAATGAAAATATCATCAATGTACCTAATCCAAAGAGAAACATTTCTACTAAAAGGGGACTTCTTTAAAAAACTCTTCAAAATTAAACATATATAGATTCGCTGTATCAGGTACTATAGCAGACCCCATGGCTACCCCTTTTATTTGTTTGTAAAAAAGTTGTCTAAAACAGAAAAAATTATTAAACAATACTATTTCTGCAAGGGATAGAAGGAAAAACGTAGGAATGCGTTTATGTAGAGTCCTTCTAAAAAGACATCGCTCAATAATATCTAGGGCTTCCCATTGGGGTATGTTTGTATAAAGTGATTCTACATCCAGTGTAACCATTATGGTATCAGCTTCATTTTGTTTAAATGAAGACAAAATCTCTATAACGTGTGATGAGTCTCTTACATACGACCACATTTCTGTTATAAAGGGTCGTAGTATCAAATCCAAAAACTTCGATATGGGTTCTAAAAGAGAACCAATGGCCGAAATGATAGGACGTCCTGGGGGGTTTTCAAGAGATTTATGTATTTTTGGAATAATGTATATTGTAGGAATCACAGGCGCATCAACAATAAGGAATTTTTTTTCTTTTTCAGTGATATGGCCTGTAGAAAGAGTGGCATCTTATCCAATCCTTGCCAGCTTTTAAAGATGTTAAATTAACAATAGCACACAAGCGCAATATCAATTTACGCAACCTCCTGGTTCCTTCAGCTTTTACAGAAAAAGGATGGAAAGAGGATATCGGGCTTGATAAACCTTTGGTCTGACCCAGTATGGCATATTTAAATGATAAGAAATGGATGTGAATTAAATGTGCAACACTTCAACATAGATGACACCCAAAGTGTGCAACCACCCAGCCACCCCTGGAGCAAAATGGATAGCATGCCAGGGAATGATATCAGAAAAACCAGCTGTGGAAAGCGTCACACATGTACAGACTGCTAGACCACCACCTGTAGCTCACCGATAACTAGGAAGTCCCCCAAAGCAAAATCTGCAGTACCCACCATGCACATTACTTGGGTAGCCAGAGTTGAACACGCACAAGCATGCAGCCTGTTTAGCCAGTCAAAGTGTGAACCAGAAAGGAACATCAAGCATGTGCTCAAGACAAGGTTTTGATGCACACAACAAAAAAGGAACCCCTCTACCCCTGCAGTTCACAGAGTAAGCAACCCACAGCACGAACCCATTAGAAGCCTAACAGAACTTACCCTCCCCCAAGACATGCTCAGGAGCAACCAGCATGTGACCCAACAGCAACAAGTGGTCCCTTTAAGGCAGAGGGTTGTGCATATAAAGTGGACCACCAATACAGCTCGACATGCCTAAGGTGTGCAGTTTCCATGTGACGATATTGAGCATCCAAAACAAGTGGACTGCTTCGTCAGCACACTCGATGGGTTGAAGCATGGACAATGGACCAGGTATCCTTGTCAACTGCTCAGGGATATATCTGTTACCAGCCATAAGGCATGTCTACTCACCAGAGATCCTTCCTTAACCAAACTAATTCAAGACTCTACTTGCACTATTGCACACTGAAGAAATACTACTAGTGAAGAAGAAAGAGCATGGGCGCATTGTCGGACAACTTAGGGCTGAGGCTTGTTTGTCCTAGATATCGTGGCATATATCCCATGCTCATACTACATCTTGAATCAGAGACCTTTGGGTGGTAAGGCAGTCAGAAAAAAATACTCGCTTTTAGCTGGCCAATCTAAGGGCTCATTAGGGAACAATCCTGAAACACTGGAAGTGGAAGATAGAGGCTTATGGATAAATCCACAAGCATTCTCCTCTACAAAGAAAAACTACTGTGTTGCTTGTAACAACCATCACAATGGGAAAGAATAATAAATTAGGAACTTAACCACTACAGCAAACGTCCTTATACATGCAGTATTCCCAGTGCAGCCAATTTAGTGAAACATATTCCCCTCGAAGATAAACAATGAAAAGAGTAAACTTTACACTCTCTATGACCTGCAGTGGCCACTAGTGCTCTGTACCATTCTAGCCATTGGATTAGGGCAGCCAGAGCAGGAATAAGGAAGGTTGTAAAGGACAAATGGAGATAAACCAGGATGGCAACAAAGCCAGGAAACAAACAGCCCTTCTGCTTTGTCTTTTTTTTAAGCCACTCTCTCACAGCTAACATATAAGCCAATAGAAGAACACTTTAGAGATTCCAGCTTATACTTTTAAACCTACTGATCTCTTATATCAGTACAAACTGTCGTCCCAAAAATTTTTCTCCCGACTTGGTTCTTTAAATATCCATAATTTCCCTCATCTTAGCCAACTTGCACTTCAGAAAATCATGTATAACTATTAATTTGGGGACAGGCATTTATGGAAACCATACCACAGGAGGGCAGTCCAAAAATGTCCTCAGCATACTTAGAGTCCAGCCAACACCTGTACAGGAACACCGCAACCAGCATAAAATGGCCACAGTTTCTGCCTGAGGAGAAATACAAAGAAAAAGGAAAATGCCTATTTCTCAGTCTGTCCTTGCAATTGGGCTGCTGAAAAACAAAATGCTCCTGTGAAGCGCCATTGCATTGATTTGTCTGCAGGGACCCCGGCAATCAATCTCGATCAGCTGCCATCACCAACACACCCATGGTGCGCTAATCCAGAAGATACTGATCTTCCTAAAGGCTCCCCAGTACCGACCTGCATTCTTACCCAAGCAATGGTAGCAGTGAATCATGCCCGGAAACAGATGAGGCTGAAAGAAGTCACTAACGTTTGCTCTGGCACTGTGCCAATCTTGCTGACATTCAGCATCACAAAGCGACCCAAGCTGAACTTCCTAAGCAGCACAGGCTTCCACAGCCTTCTCAATCAGCACTGAAGCCACTACTGCCTTCGTGCCTCTCCCCTATAGACCTGATAGCAGAAGATCTAACCATGCTCTCAAACACTGGTCATTGAATAGCCCCCTCAAAAGCATTAGTAGCAGACCATGTACTTTGGGATGTCTCCTCACTCTCAATTCAGGACTCCAGGCTGTCCCAAATGCCGATCTGGCAATCTCTAGACAGCTAGCCTGCAGTAAGAAAGCTACACCTGGCACTGAGAAGGAAAGAGAAAGAGAATGTTCTGAGGGGGAAGAAAAGGAGGCAGTGAAAGAGGAGGATAAGCAGGAAAAAGACCCCACACTCACCTCTACTGGTGGAAGTTCAGTAGAAGTCTCACCAGGCCAAGGCCCATAGAGCAGGGCTAGGGCATGCCGAGACCATCAGCAGCATCAGCAATAGCTTCACAAAGACTAGGCCCATAGGTCGGACTTGGGGCACTGGGGGGAAAAACTCTCCCTCAGCTCCAACAGGGCTAAAAGCCCTTAGACTAATCTCTGAGAGCTCCCTTGCACCAAACACTAGACCACAGGACCATAGGTGGAAGACTGTGTCCTAGGGAGCCAGGCTGACAAAACAGAATCCAGCAGTACCAGACCATCTTCTGGAGGAACAGAATACTAGCAAGTTCCAGGACTGCACATCACATATACTGCTGATGACATCACTGAATCTCAGTATTCTCTGCCCCATAAAGCACAGTTACTTACCTGTAACAGGTGATCTCTGGGAACAGCAGGAATAAGTCTTCACATATGGGTACGTCGGTACCGACGGAGCCTGCGCGGGAACGCTCCCCAGCGTCCAATCAGAAAGCTTTTGGGAGCATCCCTCAGCGCCTGCGTGCTGCCTTCCCGCCTTTCCAACTGTCTCTCCTCAGTTGAGTTTTATAGCTGAGACAAAAAGAGAGAAAGAGGAAAGGAAGATAGAGAGATACAACTCCTAGGGGAGGTGGGTGGGTTGTGAAGACTTATTCCTGCTGTTCCCAGAGATCACCTGTTACAGGTAAGTAACTGTGCTATCTCCAGGAACAAGCAGGAAAGCACAGTTACTTACCTGTAACAGGTGATCTCTGGGAACAGCAGGAATAAGTCTTCACATATGGGTACGTCGGTACCGACGGAGCCTGCGCGGGAACGCTCCCCAGCTTCCCAAAAAGGAAAGCTTTTGGGAGCATCTCACAGCGCCTGCGCGCTGCCTTCCCGCCTTTCCTAACCAACTCTCCTCAGTTCGAGTTTAAAGCTGAGACAATAGAGAGAGAGAGGAAAGGAAAGATAGAAAAGAGATACAACTCCTAGGGGAGGTGGGAGGGTTGTGAAGACTTATTCCTGCTGTTCCCAGAGATCATCTGTTACAGGTAAGTAACTGTGCTATCTCCAGGAACAAGCAGGAATAAGTCTTCACATATGGGGACTCCCTAGCTAAGATGCCTGGGAGATCCCCAAGGATATGAGACCCTGTAAGGGGTCTGCGTCCTCCTATGGATCTCAGGCATCCATCCAGGCAAGGAGGGCAGGAGTTGTTTAAGAATGGAACAGGTGTCTGAGGACAGTCTGACCAAACAAGGCATCCCGGCGGGAGTCCTTGTCCAAGCAGTAATGGGCTGTGAAGGTATGAACCGAGGCCCAGGTTGCTGCTCGACAGATCTGGTCGATGGACACAGAATTTAGATGAGCCATAGAGGTGGCCATGGCCCTCACATTATGAGCTGTGACATGGCTCTCCAGAGAAAGGTTCTTACTCTGGTAGGCGAAAGAAATACACTGAGCAATCCAATTGGACAGTGTTCTCTTAGAGACTGGAAGTCCCAAATGAAAAGGATCAAAAGCAACAAAAAGCTGGGAAGACTTTCGATGTTGCTGTGTCCTATGTAAGTAAAAAGCAAGAGCTCTTTTACAATCCAGAGTATGAAGATTCCTCTCTGCACTGGATGCATGTGGAGCTGGAAAAAAGACAAGTAAATATACCTCTTGATTAAGATGAAAGGGTAAGACCACTTTAGGCATAAAGTCTGGATTGGTCCTAAGGACTACCTTATGATGGAACCTTGTATAAGGTGGATTAGCCACTAATGCCTGCAGTTCACTAATGCGGCGAGCTGAAGTAACTGCAATGAGGAAAATAACCTTCCATGAAAGAAATTTCAAGAAGGTAGTGGCTAAGGGTTCAAAAGGTGGCTTAATGAGCTGACCAAGAACCAAATTTAAGTCCCATGCCACCGGAGGAGGCCTAATGGGAGGTTTAGTTAAAGTTAGGCCTCTCATGAATCTTGCAATGAGAGGATGAGAGGAAATAGGTTGTCCATTGATGGGCTTAAGGGATGCTGCAATAGCACTCAAATGGACTCTTACTGAATTTGTTTTAAGGCCTGCATTGGAAAGATGCAGGAGATAGTCTAAAAGAGAATTTAAAGGTAGTGCTAGAGGGTCAAGACCCTTTTCAGCACACCAAATGGAAAACCTTTTCCATTTAAAAGCATAAGAACGCCTGGTGGAAGGTTTTCTGCAAGCATGGAGAATATCCTTCACTTGTTGAGAAAGATTCCAGTCTTGAAGGTCTAGGCCTTCAGTAACCAAGCTCTGAGGTGTAGGGACTTGGGGTTTGGGTGCCACAAAGTCCCTTCCTCCTGGGACAGAAGGTCTGGAGCAGCTCCCAAGTCCAGAGAGGGGGCTTGGGAGAGATGTAGAAGTAGAGGGTACCACACTTGGCGTGGCCAGCGTGGAGCTATGAGGATCATAGATCCTTGATCCCTCTGGAGTTTGAACAGAGTCTTGGGAATCAAGGGAAAGGGTGGAAATGCATACAGGAAGCCCTGACCCCAATGGAGGAGGAAGGCATCCTTGGCCTGAACTCCCTGACACGGAATTCTGGAACAGAACCGGGAAAGTTTGGCATTCCACGGACTTGCAAAGAGGTCTATGTCCGGGGTTCCCCATTCTTGGAAGATTCTGAGTACCTGATCCATGTGCAGGGACCATTCGTGTGGAAGCAGAACTCGACTGAGTCTGTCTGCCCAAGAGTTTTGGACTCCTGGGAGGTATACTGCCAGGAGATGGATTTGATGCTCTCTGGCGAAGGCCCATAATCTTAAAGCTTCGTTGCAAAGCGACAGAGAGCCAGTTCCTCCTTGCTTGTTTATGTAAAACATGGCTACTTGATTGTCCGTATGAATGAGGGCTGTCTTGTAGCTGAGGAGGGTATGAAAGACCTTGAGAGCTAGAAAAACTGCTCGAAGCTCCAAGTGGTTGATATGAAGGGAGGTCTCCTGTGGGGACCAAGTGCCTTGAGTGGAGAGGTCCTGTAGATGGGCTCCCCAACCTGTTTGGGAGGCATCTGTTGTGAGGGTTGCCTGGGGCAACAACTGTTGGAAGGGGGACCCCAGCAACAGATTTTGAGTGGACATCCACCATTGGAGAGACCAAAAGAGACGTTTGGAGGTTGCTATTTGGTCTGAGAGAGCACCTGAAGCTTGAGTCCACTGGGTGGACAAAGTCCATTGAGCTGCTCTCATGTGTAGGCGAGCATAGGGCACCACATGCACTGTGGAAGCCATGTGGCCTAGCAGTTGTAGCATCTCCCGGGCAGTTAAGTGGGTCTTTGACTGAATCTGGGAGGCTAACTGCACTAGACGTTGGCAACGGGCCTGAGGAAGGTAGGCCCTTGCAGTAGTGGTATCCAACCAGGCCCCTATGAATTCTAGGGACTGAGTAGAGGTGAGCTGAGACTTTGGGAGGTTTACCACAAGTCCCAGATACTGCAGAATGCGCCTTGTGCGGTCCAATGAATTCTGGGCCTCTGACTGAGATGGAGCTCGAATGAGCCAGTCGTCCAGGTATGGGAAGACAAATATTACCAGAGTTCGTAGAAATGCAGCAACTATTGCCATGCATTTGGTGAACACTCTTGGAGCAGAGGCCAGACCGAAAGGAAGAACTCTGTATTGGTAATGTTTTCCTTGGAAAAGAAACCGTAGGAATCTTCTGTGAGAGGGATGGATGAGGACATGGGTGTACGCATCCTTGGGATCTAGAGAACAAAACCAATCCTGACTTTGAAGGTATGGAAGGAGAGTGCCCAGAGAAAGCATCTTCAACTTCTCCTTGCATAGAAATTTGTTCAATTCTCTGAGATCTAAGATGGGTCTGTATCCCCCTGTCTTCTTTGGAATGAGAAAATAGGGGGAGTAGAACCCTGACCCTTGATGAAGAAGAGGAACTTCTTCTATTGCCCCTTGGGCAAGAAGGGTAGCTACCTCTTGACCTAGAAGGTCGAGAAGAGATGTGGGAGAATTGAAATGTCTCACCATGGTGTGGGAAGGAAGGTCTGAAAAATGAAGCTTGTAGCCCTCTCTTATGATGGAGAGGGTCCACTGCTCTGATGTTATTTGCTCCCATCTGGGAGCAAAATGAGCCAACCTTCCTAGAATGGTGAGAGGCTCTGGCTGCTTTAGAGCCAGAAAGGCTAAGTTCTCTAGCATCAAGTCAAAAACCCTGAGGAGGTTGGGCCTGCTGAGTTGCAGCAGCCCCTGTAGGCTTAGGCCTGGCCTGTTTAGGTTGCTGACGCTTAGTGGCAAAGCGACCTGTAGAAGATTGTTGGCCAGAAGTAGAAGGAAATCTGCCCTTTTTAAAGAAAGACTTTTTAAAAGGCTTTTTCTTGGCAGGAATGGAGGTTGACTTTGAAAGCCTATCCAGAGCAGAGTTTTCTGCATCCATTTGAGTGGCTTTTATTTGCCATTCTTTGCCAAATAGGTTTTCACCTGTACAGGGAAGATTTCCTAAGCCATCTTGAACCCAGGGCTCTAGATCAGAAGCCTGGAGCCAAGCAATTCTGCGAGCAGCTATGGCAATGCCTGAGGCTCTGCTGGCACCTTCAAAAGAGTCAAAGGCTGCCCTGTTGGAAAACTTTGAAATGTCTTGGGTATGCTTAAGCCAAATGAAGAATTCCTCCCTTTTATCCTCTGGAAGAAAAGGGAGGAAAGTATGCAGTTTTTGTGCAACTTCCTTTAGAAACATACCCATGTAAAAGCTATATGAGTTGATTCTGGCAATAAGCATACTGGCTTGGAAGATTTTCCTACCAAAGGCATCCAAGGTCCTGCATTCTCTTCCTGGAGGAGCAGAAGAGTGTCTCTTTGTACTCTTTATCCTCTTCATAGCTGACTGCACCACAATGGAATGGTGAGGAAGCTGAGTTTTCTGAAATCCAGGACAAGGAGGGTCACAATACATTGTGTCCAATCTACGAGAATGAGGAGAGAGAGTGAGAGGAGTCTCCCATAGATCAATCATGTGTTCATGTATATAGTTAACCCCGTTATCCAAGTTTGTATTCCTGTTCGATGTAAAACCTGACAGCTTGTTATGGTCGTTAAGTTATGATGTAAACCGCGCTGATACTAAATAGCGCGGTATATAAGAAATTGTAATAAATAAAATAAAGAATCTCATGAACTGGTAAGGAGCTCTAGAATAGCCTAAAATATCCAATTTTTTAGCTCTAGGCTCTGATTCAAAAGTTACTGAAATAGAAAGTCCTTTATCTACTTCTCTTATGAAGTCTTGAAAGGACAAGTCTTCTGGAGGAGACCTTCTTTTTGGAGAAGAAGGCTCTTCAGGAAGGGCTATGGATACTTCAGGAGACTCGTCTGATGTATCAGAATCATCAGAGGAATCGATGTCAGGGTGCTCTTCCAACGCTCGATACGCTTATCGAGCAGTATCGACATCGGGCGTCCCCGGTACCGGATCGTAGCCCTGGACAAGGAGCTGGTATCCTGGTCGATGTTGATGCAGTTGGTACCAGTATCGGTGCTGGAGCCGGTACCGGAGCCGATACCGAGAATGGAGTTTGTTTTGGTACCAGCGGCATCGCAGCTTGAATGAAGGCCGTAATAGCCTGCTGCATGGACAGAACATTGTGATCCATCGACGCCATGAATGCCTGGAAGTCGGTACCGGGAGATTGTGCCGGTACCCCAGAGCAATCTAACAGGTGATCGGTCGAGGCCGTGCCATCGATGTCAACCTGTAACCCCATAGGACGAGCTTTGGAAGCCGGAGCTTCCCGCCGGGGTTGTTTTGCTGGCGCAGGATCCTCGAGGGCAAGCCCGGAGGCATCTCGATGCTTAGAGGGAGATCTATCCTTCGAGGACCTACTAGGTTTATGTTTGGTTACCTGAGATCCATCAGGAGAAGAAGACCTGGAAGATGTCGATGCTACCGACGGTGCATCAGCGGGAAACAGCACATGGAGCTTGGCTGCTCGGTTCTGTAACCCCCGTTTAGACATTAGAGAGCAGGACGGACAATCCGGAATGGAGTGTTCAGGACCCAAACATTTAAGACACCATTCATGGGTATCTGTAACAGAAATAGTACCGCTACACTTAGTGCATTTTTTTAACCCGGAGGCTGGTTTTTCCATGAGGGAAATTTTCTTGTGGGTCCTGAGGCCTAAGAAGAAAAATACACCAGGTGAGGAAAAATATCGATTTTTTTTTTTTTTTTTTTTTAAAGAAAGAAAGAAAAGACCGGCGGTACCGGTCCGGAGTCAGGGAAGGCAGACACGCGACCAAAGAAATAAAATAAAATAAAGAACTTCTTCAGCGGTGACAGGAACACGACCTGCTGGCTCCTCGGCAAAGAAGAACTGAGGAGAGTTGGTTAGGAAAGGTGGGAAGGCAGCGCGCAGGCGCTGTGGGATGCTCCCAAAAGCTTTCCTTTTTGGGAAGCTGGGGAGCGTTCCTGCGCAGGTTCCGTCGGTACCGACGTACCCATATGTGAAGACTCATTCCTGCTTGTTCCTGGAGATTGAGTCTTCACATATGGGGACTCCCAAGCTAAGATGCCTGGAGCCCTAGCATGGTGAGGAATGGAACATGCTACACCTCATATGGCCAGGCATCCTGAGGATGGAGGGTAGGAGTTGGAAGAGAGGAGCTGTAGGAAAAACAGCTAACCTAAGGACTACAGGTAAGGAGTCCTTGTATGTATGATAATTACCATGAAAAAATATTGACATGAACAAACACAATATGGTCCTCACCTACTGGATTGCAGGAAGTAGAGAGGCTGATGGAGTCTCCTGGAGATCCAGTAGAGGAATCTTCAAGGTGACTTCACTGAAGTGAAGGCGAAGGTCCAAATCTGGAATTGACAGGTGACCCAGGTGTCAACTGGGGTAGTACAAAAACATCAGGTCTTTAGTGGAAGCTTTAGGGAAAAAGCTGGGAACTCTTTTGGATACAGAGTTAGTAACATTTAGGAGCAAAAGAGGAAGACTGACTGATTTGGACAAGTAGCCCAGTCCTGGAGGGAAGAAGGGGTATGGAAAAAAGTCCATATTCCCAAGTAGGACAGATGTCTGAAGGGCTGAAACTTCAGATCTACTGAAGATCCACCCTGTCTTTCCTATCTGTTGAGAGATAGGAAAGATAGTGAAGTATGGAGCTTCAGGGATACCTAGACGTAGGGTTAAAGTAGAAGCTGTCAGTACCACAGTAGTGGTTGTGTGCATAATACCTCAGACATACTGAGGAACAGTATGAAGATATGCAAGCCCACTGTCTGGAACCTATAGGAAGGTAAAAACCTTTTATAAGCATAGACAGAGAGATAAGTATGGAGATACATATCTACCTATAAGGAAGCATGTCTATAGTGAGATCTGGAGGGGCATAAGATATGCACACACAGCTTACAGACATATGTATCTATAGAGAAGTATATAGAAATATATACATACATGTATATAGATGTATATAGATGTCTAAAGATAAATGTCTGCAACTAAGCAGATAGAGATATGCCTATAAGAACATTCACATGGGAGATGTGAAGGAGAAAGATTCATCTAATAACAAGAAGGTGGAACCTACTTGAGAAGATATAGAGAATCTATTCCCCCTGGCTAAGATGGTGCAGGAATGCCATCCAGTGGAATAACCAGGATGGTTGCGTGAAAAACAGAGGATAATATCAGTCTGTAAACAGCAAGTCCTGAGTCCTATAGAACTCTTGCATGGTAAATGGACAGAAAAAGCATAGTATGAGATACCAGGTTGACCCACTTGAGGAACAAGGGGGGGGGGGGTATCATGCGTTGTTTAATTAAATATGTGCTGTCCATGAAGGATTAGGATACCATGAGGACAAGCTGCAAGGAAAAAGAGTATATTTCCTGTAGAAACTGGGTAACTCTTTAGACTGTCATATAGAGAAGGCTTATGTCCTTTATTAAAAGGAAACAGAAGGGTGTAAAGAACCCCTACAGTCATGAGGAATGACTGAGGAAGCCTTTTTCAACCATATAGGATAGTAATTAGAGAAAAAATCCCCATGCTCTCTAGCAAGGGCCCATAGTGGAAAGCTTCTCAGTAGGATTGCAGAGAGCACTATGCAGGAGAATTGGAAAATAAAAGTGGCTGTTGGAGGAAAACCAGCTGCCACCTCAGTTATGCTGCCAACTCCAGAGATTTGGAGATGACAGAAAAGAAGCGATAAGGATTTTCCAAGATAGATGAGCACTATCTTGGAAGCACTACTAAGACCAGAGAAAGTAGTGGAAGACAAGACTGGAACTCGTAGAAAGTACCAGTAGTCCAATCACTGGAACTCTTGCATGGGCAGCTGCTGAATAGAACAGCAGAGAGAATCCTTCTGTTTGTAACAGAGAGAACAGACAGAACAAGAGGAGAAAATCCTGATCATGTCTGATGAGCTGCCCAATGAAAGCAGGGAAGTAACTCCAGAGAAAACGCTACACTGGAAAGGAAAGGAAGACTAGAAAGGCTAAGAAAGCCTTCCAGTCATATAGTACCACTCGTACAGGGGAAGCCCTGGAAACGAGGGTAAAGAAAAATAGGAGCTGAAGGAAAGAATTCATGGTAGTACAGGGAAACTATCATGAGATAGTTGGCAAACCTCTCTTCATGGTAGGAAGAGGAGGAAACCCTGTGACCCACAGACATGAATCTCCTGACAGCTCAGCCTACCTGAGAGCAAGTGGATGTCCTGGAAACAGGAATCCAAGCGTAGAGATTGAAATAAAAAAACAGTGAAAAAACTTCTGCCGAGAAGAAGTGAACTGTATGTTATAAGAGATCAATTGGAACCCCATTGAGGGTTAATTGTCCTGGCTTGAGTTTGGATTCTTCAGACCAGGGCGAGGTTTCCCTTGTTTGGGAACATCTGTATGATGGGCAGGAGAAGAATAAAACCTTCTTCTTTTAGGGAAAGAAGGTTTGGTAGGGCATTTCCTACCTACTGGGGAAGGAGAAGGCTTAGGATAGCCCTCAGAAACAGGGAAGTCAGCGGAGCAATGAGCAACCTGACGTAAAGACTCCCTATTGAAGAGATTTTCTCCAGTACAAGGAGTATTACCCAGTCTTTGTTGTGCCCATCTGTTCAAGTCTGAAGCTTAGAGCCAGGCTTTATGTCGTGCCCCTATAGCTATAGCAGAGGTTCTGCTAACAGACTCAAAAGAGTCAAGGGAAGCACGAGAAAGAAACCAAGAGATATTTTGGCTATGACTAAGTAGTAAGGAATAGTCTGCAGCCTTGGGCTCTGATAGAAAAGGAGTTAAAAGAGATAATTTCTTTGTGACCTCCTGAAGGGATATATAAAAAATATATGAGAGAATCCTTGTTGCCAGCATAGATGTTTGGAAGGTTTGACGTCCAAAAGCATCCAGTGTTCTAGAAGCACGACCTGGTGGATAAGAAGAATGCTTCTTCTTGCTTTTTATCTTCCTCACTGCTGATTCCACTACAATGGAATGATGGGGAAGTTGAGTCTTTTGAAACCCTGGAGAGGGGGGCACCTGATACAGAAGATCAGTTGCTGTAGAAGGTGAGGAAACCCTTAAAGGTGTTTCCCATATTCTCAGAAGAAGATCCTGCAAAGAATGATGTAAAGGAAGCATTCTCCTTTTCCCCAGAAGCCTTGTGTAGGATCATAGCCAGGGATAGGAATAGCAAGGAAGGTAGCCATGTCAAGGAGAAATTTCTGAAAAGAAGGATCTCCAATGGCACCCATCCCTGGACAGGCTAAAGTTGAAGAACTAGCCTGGGCACCGGAGAATGTACTGGTCCGGTGCAGAAAAGGAGCCCTAATGGATGGATACTGGTACTGGCGGTTATGACTTGAGACAGTCAGTACTGCATCGTCCATGCCAGGTATCGACTCCAAACTAGGTATAGAAAGGAGCAATCCCCGTGAAAAGGGAGTAGTTGGTCCAGATGTTACTGCAGGAACCGGCATCGGTACCGATACCGGTAGCTGTGCCAGAATCGGAGGCGATACCGACATCGAAGCAGTCATCGGAGGCTGCTCAAGCGGTACCGAGGCAACCAAAAACCCTTGGTGAGTATCCTCAATACCGCACATCCGGAATCGGTAAGCGTCGGTTCCGAGACGCGTCGGTACCCAGTCTTCCAGACTAGATATCGATTCCAGACTCGGCATCGAAGGAAGCGAGTCTATCGATGCATGTCTGGAGGGTACCGGCGTCGGTGGTCGTATCGGCGATGCTGCCGATACTGGAAAGTCAATCTGGGACGTATCGATCGGTCCCGAAGGTACCGAGAACGCCAGATGATGATCCCTGGTGAAGAGCGGATCACTCAACACCAGTGCCGATGCCGGGGTATCGGTACCGCTCGAAGCGGATGCCACCACCGAGCATGGCTCAGGTATGTTCTGTGAGGGGTGAGCCCCAGGAACAACCTGAAACCCCTGAAAGGCTTTGAAGACCGAAGACTCCCGCCGGGATTTTGAAGCCAATAGGGTCTTGAGGGCAAGGTCGGAGCAGTCATCATACTTGACATGAGACCTACCACTCAAGGATTGGCTAGTCTTAACAGACTGTTTGTGGGTTACCTGATCCTGTAGAGAAGAATTTGTCGGTGCCCTGACACTGGAAGGGAACTCGGTATCGAGGGAAACTCGAAATGGAAAATCTCTTCTCATAAAATTATAGCCTAATGGCTCCGGAGGAAAAGGGTCAGGACCCAAACAGGTTAGACACCAGTTATTGGAGTCTAAAAAGAAAACTGTATTTCCACAGTTAAGGCACTTCTTAGGAGAAGGCGGCTCCATGATGGAGAGGCCTTACAGGCCCAAAAATTTAAGACAGAAACTGAGGGAAAAACTCTCCCTGAGTTTGAGAAAAAAAAAAGAAAAAACCCACCGGCGGTACCGGTGGAGGCGGGGAAACAGCTGCTACCACAAGAAAACAAGAATTAAAGAAAAAAAATTTCTGCGGTGACAGGACAACATCCTGCCGGCTCCACGGAAAAACGAAAACTGAGGAGAGACAGTTGGAAAGGCGGGAAGGCAGCACGCAGGCGCTGAGGGATGCTCCCAAAAGCTTTCTGATTGGACGCTGGGGAGCGTTCCCGCGCAGGCTCCGTCAGTACCGACGTACCCATATGTGAAGACTCATTCCTGCTTGTTCCTGGAGATCCCACTTGTCCTGGACTGATCAAGAAGGATAAGGAAGCAGTCCTTGCTACTGCTAAAATTGATGAGGCGTTAAGTCTCTGATCCATCTTGACTTCCAAACTTCTAATGTAATTATGTAAACTTGTTATATGGTTCATGCTAATATTCAATGTATATATTGTTCGGTTCAATCACACCCATGTTCCATGTATGAGCATTACGAGTTTCCTGTAATTGCTAATTCTCTGTAAACCACCTAGACTTTAGATTAGGCAGTATAAAAAACAAATAAATGATATCAGGTCAGTTGTATTTCAGTATCTGCAATAAATGGTCATAATATTCACTTTCTCTCTTTCTGACTGAACCAAACAGCTTCTCTATGAAGGGTTCAATTTTAAATGTCTTGTGATTAACCACCCTGAAATATGCAAACATTTGTTCAATCATTTTGCAGCTTCCTTCTTCCATATGGCAGAATAGTTGGTCATCAGCAGCATATACATGGCCCTTCATACTGTACTTAATTATGATATCCCCCAATTTCTCCACAAAAGAAACAGTTTACATATCTGATCATTTTCTTTCCTTGAATCCTGCTAGACCAGTCCAGACATGTGGTTTGTGCTCCCTTGCCACCAGATGGAGGCAGACTTGACAACTTTCAGTGATGTCATTTAGTAAAGCCTCTGATGCAGCACTGAGAGAAGCCAGTAGGATACTTCCCAAATAGTAAGCAAGACTGAAAAACTCAGAAAGTGTTATTAAATGCAAAACTCTGCTATAAAAAATGTGAACATGGGCCCAAAGAAAGGCTCTTTCAGGGCCCTCAACCTCAGGAGATCCACAGAGGCCCAACAGGACACACAGGCGGACAGAAATGCTTCACTCCTGAAGAAGAAGATAAAGCAGAGATATACCACCAAGGAATACCTTGAAGGCGACTCCTATTGCACAACAGGACTGCCACCCGAACCTTGACAGTTAGTGCCAAGCCCCGGGTCCAAGTCAAATTGCTAAAGTGTTCTAATCTAAACTTTCATAGAGACCCACCAAGCCATAAGCAGGGAGGCTACTACTGCTCCCAAACAAACCTTAATGGTAGGCCTTAGACCCACAAGGACCACACCTTAAATGAAAAGGGACCGTGAAGCCCTTGCTGTATGGGATTTTGTGTCTTCTTTTTTTTTAATTGTAGGCTCATATCTTGAGGCAGCAAGAGAAAGGCCACAACCCTTGTATCAAGAATCCATGTACCATGGTCTGTGAGGGCAATCCAGGGCCCCTAAGATCACCAAGCTCAGATGAGCCCACAACCTGTACAGATGGTGGATCACCAAGGACCAGAGAGGGAGACATACAGTCTCTCTTCCCAAGGCCACTGCTGAAGAAGGGCCACCAACCCTGCAATCAAAAGGACCTTCCCACATCTGCAACAGCTCCTTAAATATGCATTCTCCTAAGTAGCAATCAAGTGGAGTACTGTAAGCCCTCATCTTCACACTATGCATGTGGAACAGCCACACTCACTTCATCTGAACTCATGGAGTTTAGACATAGAAAGATGGCTACACATTGTCTAAGCCTGCTATGTGCACAGCAGATAGGGAAAATAGATGCTCCTTCAGGAAACAACATAGTTCCACAGCTCTGAGAACCACCACTATGACTTATTTGTATAGCACTACAAGACATATGGTACTGTACATACAGATGTAAGAGACAGTCCCTGCTCATCAGAGCTTACAATCTAATCAAGACAAATAACATCACAAAATTGAGCACTAGAGTATGGTGAACAAGAGAGCGAGAGACATCAGGACCCTAAAGCATCCTCGAAAAGGTGAGTTTTTAGTCTCAATTTCAATAGGGCTAGAGAAGGAGTCAGATGTACAGATTCGGTTTGTTCTAGGTTTATGGAGCAGCAAGGTGGAATGAACAAAGTCTTGTCTTGGCAGTGGTAGAGAAGGGTACAGATAAAAGGGATCTGCCGGAGAAGTGGAGTTCTGAGGAGGTATATAGGGAGAGATGAAAAAGGAAGGGTAGTGAAGAGATGCAGAAAGAATGCACATAGGTCAATAGGAGAAGTATGAAGTATGTGGAAATGGATAGGAAGCTAGAGAAGGGAACTCCATGCCGGCCCTGCAAACTCTGTTTCAGTAGTGGACACACATCACTATCAAGGCAGTGTCCAAGAACACACAGCCCACTTCGTCCACTAGAAGAGGCCTGACCCTCTCCAGGGTCAACTGATAACTCTGGCCTCTGGTCAGAAGATCCCCCAGGAGGCCTTCTGAGGAGGCCAAAGTCCCTGGACCAACTAAACTGGGCATCAAACCACCAGCACTACAGGCTGGCATCTAAGAAGAAAAGCACTCTATCCGTTTCTTCCAATAGCACCCCGGCTATCAGATGGTAAAACTACAACCGCAACTGCTTCTGGTGGAGATGAAGGGCCTGGTCAAACGAGGGGAATATATGCACCCTAGTCCAAGAATCTGGCTCAAAGGTTGATGATATGAACCAGAGGGCCTGAGGAGTCCCAGGTCTATGAAGCTGACCAAAAATTGCATTCTTCGAGTCAAACAGGGCTTGGACAAACTCTCCATTGTGAGAAAGCTCAACTCAGGAGAGTATCTAATAGACCTCCCAGGTACTCAAAATTCTGGGAAGAATCAGACCGCTCTTAGGACAGATGATCACAGACCCCAGCCTTCCCAGCCAGAGTGAATCAGTCCTGGGTCTCATCTGGCCTTCAAAGAGACTGACCAGGCAAGCCCGACATCCAGGTATGGGTAGCCTGGGCTCTCTGCATGCAGATAAGTGCCACTACCACCACTACTACCTTGGGAAAGGTACGGGGAGCAGCATCTAGGTCAAAGGCAAGGCCCGGAACTGAAGAGGCAGTCTAGAACATAGAAGTGGAGAAACCACTAATGCTGTTAAGAACATAAGAACTGCCATAGTCCATCAAGTCCAGTGTCCTGTTTCCAATAGTGGCTAATCCAGATCATAAGTATCTACATATACCAAAAGGAGCCAGTTCCATGCTACTTCTCCCCAGTGAGAAGCAATTGTTTCCTCTTGGACTACCTTAATTGTTTATGGACTTTTCCTCCAGGAATCTGTTCAAACCTTTTTTTAAACCCCAGCTGCATTACCTGCTTTTACCACATCCACTGGCAATGAGTTCCAAAGACTAATTATATGTTGAGAGAAAAAATATTTTCTATCTGCTTTAAATATGGCAAAATTAGTCCTTACCTACTAATTGTCTTTCCTTGAGTCCATCCAGCCCAGTCCAGTACGTGTGGGTTATCAGCCTACACCAGCAGCTGAGAACTGAGCATGTCAGATTTCTGATGTCATTGTACAACAGCTCCCGAGATCAGTATTCTATTGATAAAGCAGACTTCAAGACAACATAGTAAGGTTACAAACATGAGCAATATTCCCAGGAAAGAACCCTGAGGGCAAAAACGAAGACCCCCCCCCCCCCAAACACTTATGTTGCAGAAGAAAACTTCTAGAACTACTTACAAAGTGAAAAGAAGGCAAAGGCCAGGGCCATACTTGCCAAAAAGTAATGAAGCAGCCCAGAGAACTCCCTGGTGTAGAGATGTTCTTAAGGAAGTCCTCCCGGCACTGCAGCCAAACTCGTGTGCTCCTAGGATTCAAAATTCAGAATGTTGTTCACACTAGTAGGGTCCTGGACTGGACTGGATGGACTCAAGGAAAGACAATTAGCAAGTAAGGTCTAATTTTGCCTTCCTTATCATCCATCCAGTCCAGTACGTGTGGAATGTACCAGAGCAGTAACTAATCATGGGACAGACCAGCAAGTCTGGCCTGGAGTACCGAAGCCTCAAAACATGCATCATTTGAGGCTTGCACATCCAGACGGTAAAGATGAGTAAAGGTATGCAGGAACGACCAAGTAGCTGCCCTGCAAATGTCAGCTGGCCGAACTAGCCCAAATTCAGCCAGGAGGCTGATTGAGATCTCGTCAAATGTGTCTTCAGAGCAGCCAGGACCAACCTACTCTTTAGCGCAGAGGCAATTGCCTCCTTGACCCACCAGACAATGGAAGCCACTTCAAACCCTTGGTAAAACAAAGAGATAATCGGACTTATAGAAGACCTCCATTCTCTTAAGATACCAATGCAAAATCCCGCCTACATATGTCCAAAAAGTGCGGTTGATCCTCATTGAATCCTGCAAACCAGCAAAGACCGGAATGGTCATGGCTTGATTGACATGAAAATGCAACAATACCTTCGGTAAAAAGGACGAAACCGGTCTCAGCACCACTTTCTCATTAGAGAATACTAGAAAAGGCTCCCTACAAGATAGAGCCTGAAGCTCTGAAATTCAACACACTGAACAGACTGCCACCAAGAAAACCATCTTTAAGGTAAGATCCTTCAAGGAAGCTCTAGAGAGTAGCTCAAAGGGCGACTATATAAGAGCCAATAGCACTAAGTTGAGGTCCAACAGAGGAACAATAACCTGCAAAGGCGGCCATACTTGCTTCACTGCCCTGAGAAACCACCAGCTGGGGTGAGTTGCCAACAAGAATCTCTGTACTTGCCCACGGTAACATGAGAAAGCCGCCACCTGGACTGAGGGAATTTAAGGCCAACCCCCCCCCCCCCCGTCCATCCTGGCCTGTAAGAACGCCAGAACATCCGGAAGAGAGGACGCAAAGGCCTGGAGCCCACTGTCCTCACACCAGCTCTCAAACACTTTCCACACTCTGATATAAGCAAAGGACATAAAACGCTTATAGGCTTTCAAAAGAGTGGCTACCACTACCGCCAAGTAACCCTTACACCTCAGCCGTGCCCTTTTGAGAGCCAGGCTATAAGCAAGAATCAATCCACTTGAAGCATCAGGATCGGCCCTTGTGAGAGCAGAGTGATTCTGTTCGTGGGACACCACAGACTCGCTATCAACGGCCTGCGGAGGTCAACATACCACGGCCTGCAGGGCCAGTCTGGAGCAATGAGAACCACCCTTCCTGGGTGGTATTCGATGCACTGAAGGAGACTTCCTACTAGGGGCAGCAGAGGAAACACATACAGAAGCCCTTCTGTCAGCCACCTCTGCGCCAGAGCATCGAAGCCTTCAGACATGGGTTCCCGATGCCTACTGAAGAACCTGCTCACCTTAGCATTGGAGGAAGAGGCCATGAGATCTATCACCAGCATCTACCAACCGGCAGGTGATCTCATAAAAACACTGCCACATTTAGTTCCCATTCTCCCAGGTCTACCCAGTGCCGAATGAGAAAATCTGCCTGAACATTCATCATGCCAGCCACATGAGCTGCCAAAAGAGCTTCAAAAGGTTCTCTTCTACCCACAGTAATAGATGACGAACCTCTTCCGCCAATGTCATACTGCCTGTACCCCCCCTGATGATTGATATATGCTATTGTCATCACATTGTTTGAGCAGACCTTTACTGCTCTCCATTGAACCAGAGGGAGGAAGAATTGTAGAGCTAGAAAGATGCCCTCATTTCTAGGCGACTGATGGACCATGAGTTCTCCTCCTGGGACCAGAGTCCTTGCATTACCCGTGACTCGCAATGCACTCCTGATCCCGTGAGACTCACATTCGTTGTCACCAAAACCCAGCAAAATTACCCCCGCAGCCACCAAAGACTGACTGGCATCCAGCGGGCAAGACCAGCTTCTTTGAAAGCGGGTGAAACTGCGAAGACCAACGAGAGAACAGTTTGCTGAAGGAGACACACGTGAGCCCAAGCCCAAGGCATCAGCTCCAAAGACGCAGCCATGGAGCCCAGGATCTGAAAATAGTACCATACTGAAGACACCATCATGCCCAGGAAGGACCATACCTGAGCTCAAATCTTCTGCACCTGCTCACTCGGGAGAAAGACAAACCCCACCTTGATGTCGATGCAGCCTCTCAGATAGACGAGATAATGCACTGGATCAAGTTTGTTCTTTTCCAAATTGACCACCCAGCCGAGACTCCGGGAGCTCCATCACCTGCTGGGTATGGGAGTCGCTTTCCTCTTTGAATTTTGCTCTGATCAGCCAATCATCGCGATACGGATTTTTCAAACATACCCTCCTGTCTCAGAGCAGTCATCATGACCACCATGATCTTGGTGATGGTCTGTAGCACCATGGCTAAGCCAAATGGTAGTCCCCGGAACTGATAGTGTCCCATTAACACTGCGAAACACAAATACTGCTAATGGTCTGGTCAAATTGAGATGCGAAGAAATGCTTCCATGAGATCCAGCGCTGAAAGGAACTCTTCTTTCCTGACTGCCACTATAATTGAACACAAGCTTTCCATGCGAAAATGCAGCATTCGTAAGGCCCAGATTACATGCCTGAGGTCTAAGATGGGATGGAAGATACTCCATATACTTTGTGGTCCCCAAGAAAGAAGGGTATCGACTGGATCCGCATTGATCTGGAGGTCCTGCAACCGATGGAATCTAGCCTGGACTGCCCACTGTATCAAACAAGTCTTGCAAGGCGACTGCACGAAGGCCTCAGAGAGGATGAGCCAATTCCAAAGCGTACCCTTCTCCAATGACCTCCAATACCCATTAGCTGGTGGTAATTGACACCCAGGTAGAGAAAAACTGTTGAAGACTACCCCCCCCCCCCCCCTCTTGGAACTATCCCTGCCTGGGCTTGCCTTGTTTCACTGGGGCTTTTTTGGGAGGGATCACAGGAGTAGAGCAGTACCCTCTTTTGGAACCTCTGTAGTCTCAAAAGGGCTGGCCTCAAGAAGTACAGTGCCCTCGCTGAAAAAGCATGGTTGCTCACCTGTAACAGGTGATCTCTGGGAACAGCAGGAATTTAGTCTTCACATATGGGTATCGTCGGTACCAATGGGAGCCTGCGAGGTAACGCTCTCCAGCGTCCAATAGAAAAGCTTTTGGGAGCATCCCACAGCGCCTGCATGCTGCCTTCCCCAAATGTCCCTCTCCAGTTGATTTAAAGCTAAGACAAAAGAGAGAGGGAAAGAGAGAAAGAGAGAGAGATACAACTTCTAGGGGAGGTGGGTGGATTGTGAGGACTAAATTCCTGCTGTTCCCGGAGATCACCTGTTACAGGTGAGTAATCATGCTATTTCCAAGAACAAGCAGGAATGTAGTCTTCACATATGGGGACTCCCTAGCTGCAGATGCCAGGGAGAAGGCCCGATAAGTTGTGTGCTCCTGTGAAAGGGCTCCACTTCCCCCCCATGGATCTCTGGCATCCTAACAGGGATGGTGGGCAGGAGTTGATTAAGTATGGAACAGGTGTTGAAGAACAGCCTGACCAAACAAGGCATCCCAGCGGGAGTCCTTGTCTAAGCAGTAATGGGCTGTGAAGGTATGAACCGAAGCCCAAGTAGCTGCTCGACAGATGTCGTCGATAGACACAGAGTGAAGATGAGCCATAGAGGCTGCCATGGCTCTCACATTGTGAGCTGTGACATGGCCTTCAAGAGGAAGAACATTCTCATATACAAGATATAGAAACTGATCCTAGCAGAAAGCATGGAAGCCTGGAAGGTTCGACGTCCAAAGGCGTCAAGAGTCCAACACTCACGTCCTGGAGGATTAGATGCATGCCTTTTTGCACTCTTTATCCTTCTCATTGCCGATTCCACCACCATGGAATGGTGTGGTAATTGGGTTTTCTGAAACCCAGGACAAGGAGGAACTTGATACATGGTGTCAAGTCTTCGAGAGTGAGGAGATGTGGTTAGAGGTGTTTCCCACATCCTTAACATGAGATCATGCAAGATCTCATGAATAGGTAAGGTAGCTGCCTCCTTGGGAGCTTTAGGGTATTGTAGGATTTCTAATTCCTTTGCCCTAGGCTCTTTTCAGGAGCCACTGTGATGGAAAGAGCTCAGGCCACATCTTGGATAAAGTCCTGAAAGGACACATCCTCTGGTGGAGACGCTAAGGAGAAGAATCATCCTCAGGAAGAAGTACTCTGGTATCGGCAGAGCTTTCAGAGTCTTCAGACTCATCCGAGGATTCGAAGTATCTCCAATCCGGGTGATCGTGCAAGGCACGGTACTGTTACCGATCGAAGTCAGCATCGGAGTGGTCCGGTACAGACTTGTCAATGCCAGATAGAGATGCATGACTCGGTCCCGGTAGAATACCTGCCGATGTCAATGCAGTCGGTGCCTGTTGAATTGTCTGAAACGGTTTCAAGGGCATCGAGGCCATGAGAAGAGCCACCAGACTGCGTTCAATAGCCAAGAATCTCTGGTCTATCAACGCTGCCGATGCTTGGGTATCGGTACCAGATGAAGCGGCCGGCACCCCAGAGCATGGAACCAGTAGTTTTTTTTTTTTTTATTGAGTTTTGAAAACACATTCAACTCCAAAATTGAATGAAGTGGTAAAGTAATAAATCAAAATCATATACAAAACACCACCACCATCAATACATTACCATAATCAGCCCACTACAGTACATGGGAGAGGCAACAGGAAAATATTGTTATTTTCCTACATTGTAATTAAAGCAGTACAAGACTTACACGTCAGTCGTATGAGAAGCTAATTTAACAATGCTATCCTCCCTAGCCGCAAGGAACTCCAGAAACTGACCGGGCTCAAAAAACATATATAACTTTTCTTTATACGAAACACATCATCTGGCAGGAAATTTCAACAAAAATGTTACGCCGAGGGAAAGGACCCTGGGTTGAAGCCTCGAGAACATCCTGGAGCCCCGTTAGTGCTTTGGAAGCCGAAGCCTCCCGCCGGGGCAATTTTGCCAGTGAAAGTCCCTCAAGGGCAACGCCAGAGGCATCTTGATGTTTAGAAGGAGATCTACCCTTTGAGGACCGGCTAGATTTATGCTTAGTTACCTGAGATCCATGGGAGGAAGACGAAGCCCTGGAAGACGTTGATGCCACGGAGGCTGCATCGGAGGGAAAAAGGGTGCTAAGTTTAGCAGCTCGGTTTTGCCGGCCCCTTTTCGACATCATCCCCCAGGCAACACACTGAAATAGAGTGGTCAGGACCTAAACATTTGAGGCACCACTCATGGGTGTCAGTGACGGAGATGGTACCGTCGCACTTAGAACAATTTTTAAAACCCGAAGGGGGTTTTTCCATTTTGAAGGAAAAAGTTGGGCCTAGTGCCCAAAATGGTGCATGGCACCTGAAGAAAAAATTACTGGAAAGACTTCAGAAAGAATTTTCTTCTTAAAAAAACAAAACAAAACCCTAAGAAGCACCGACGGTACCAGTGTAGCGTCGAGGGAAGACAGACGCGACCACAAAAAAGAATAGAAGGGATTTTTTTTTCTGCGGCGACAGGATGTGCGACCTGTCGGCTCTGCGGAAAACGAAGAACTGGAGAGGGACAGTTGGGACAGGTGGAAAGGCAGCACGCAGGCGCTGTAGGATGCTCCCAAAAGCTTTCCTATTGGACGCTGGGGAGCGTTCCCACGCAGGCTCCGTCGGTACCGACGATACCCATATGTGAAGACTACATTCCTGCTTGTTCCTGGAGATAGAGCAAAACGAGTAGATCGAAACTTTCTAAAGTCCGTAGGTTGACCCCTTAGGACGGACCCCTGCTTTGGCCCTTTAGGACAATCCTCTGGCAATCTAGCACCCTTAGACTCACCCAGATCTTTAAACAACTTGTCTAAAGCTTCTCCAAAGAGCAGTTTGCCCTTATAAGGAAGCTTATTGAGCCTGAAGACACATCAGCAAATCGGTTTCTTAAACACAAAACGCACCTGGCCACAGTAATCGAAGCCATGGTCTTCGATGAAGCTTGTACCAGGTCATAAAAGGCATCTGCTAGGTAAGCCAAGGCAGACACCAGCTTAGTCGCCTCTAGCGCTGCGGCTTCCCATTCCAGCTCCCCTGTTGTCAAACCTTGGATCCAGCGAATGGAAGCCTTGTTCACATAAGCACCACAGATCGAGGTCTGAAGAGTCAGGGCACTAGTATCAAATAGGTCTCCAACTTGCAGTCCTGCAGGTCTTTCAACGCTGCACCGCCTTCTACTGGAATGGTAGTCTTTTTGGTCACCGCCGCAACAAAGGCATCCGCCTTAGGCATCTTAAGCACATCTTTTTCCTCCTGATGAATAGAATATCCCCAAGGTACCCGACCACATTTAAGTTTCTCCAGAGCGGCGTTCCGCGCCATGGGCACGCGCCGAAGGAGCGCGCACAAGGAGCAGGCCGTGCTCCTTGGGCGAGCTCCTTGGGGCGACGACTGGGGTGATCTAAAACACCATCCCTTCCCTCCTGGTTCCTCTGGTTGCAGGTTGTTTTGTCCATATATCACGCTGCTCTCTATGTTCCCTGTCTGCTTCTTCTGTCTCTTAAGCTGCTCTGTGCTGCTTTTGGTTATTCTGCCTGGGTCCCCTGCTTTCACTCCAGTTTTACCTTTGTCTATCTTACCCGACCCCTCTGCTCAGGTCATGACTGCTATCCCCGTTCACTGGGGCCACCATCCATTATCTTTGTTTCCTGCTTTTCCTGGCCCCCTGGCCCGAAACCCTCACAACCTTCTTCTTTGCTCTTCCCGTCCGGTTTCCTCTGCCTCTGTTCTCCCTACCTCTACCTCAATGCCCCTCACGGCTGTTCCCCTCATCACACTCTCTTTGGCCCTTCTCAACTGCCGCTCTATCCGCTCAAAAACCCATTTAGTTCACGACCTCCTAACCCAACACTCCCTGGATGCCCTCTTTATCACGGCTCCGTGAGGGGGAGGACGCCCTCCTTCATCAATGCCTTCCTCCCGGTTATTCCGCTCTCCACACCCCCCGCCTCCGCTGATCTGGCGGTGGCGTGGCGCTCATCTTTAAGTTCCCCCTCTCCTTCTCTCCGGTCTCACCTCCTCCCGCCTACCCCGAATCTCTTCTGGTCCGTTCTGATTCCATTCCCCCTATTTACTTTCTCCTTTTGTACGTCCCCCCTTCTCTGCGTCCTGACCTCTGGGACTCCCTGCTGAATACACTATCCGACACAGCCCTTCTATCTCCACACTTGGTCATTCTGGGCGACCTCAACGCTTACCTTAATCCTCCCTCTCGTCCCCGCGACAAGGCCCTTTCTTCCCTGTTCTCTGACCTGTCCTTCACCCAACACGTCCTATGCTCTACTCACATCTCAGGTCGATCCCTGGACCTTATTCTCACTCTTGATCTTTCACCTTTTCTCCCCTCCAATATTCTCTCTACCCCCATTCCCTGGTCCGACCATCAATGTCTCTTTTTTACCTTCCCCCTTCCCTCTTCCGGCCCAATTGGTCACCCTTCTACCACCACCCCGTCGCTTAGACGGCGATTTACTCCGAACTCCCTGCTTTCCTTCCCTCCTGCCCATACGCTATTTCCCCCGGAGTTTCCCTCTCTCCCTGTTGATCACCAAGTCGACCTTTTGTCCTCCTCCCTTTCGGCCGCTCTCGACACTGTAGCACCACTTCGTCCCATGGCTCCCCGTCCCCCCTCCCACCACCCCTGGTATCACCCCGGTCTCCTCCTCCTCCGCTCCAATCTTCGCCGTGCCGAGCGGCTCTGGAGGAAGCTCCGTACTCCTGGTTCTCGCTCCAACTACCAGCTTGCCCATCTCTCCTACCGCTCTGCAATTATTTCGGCTAAACACTCTCATTACTCTCACCTTATTTCTACATCTTCAAATTCCGCCAGACGTTTTTTTCTTGTTCTTAAATCTATCTCCTCCCCTTCCTCTCTCCCTTCCATCCCCTCCAACCCCCCCCCCCCCCCCAGTCCCTCTTCTCTTGCCTCCTTCTTTACTGGCAAGATTCTCTCCCTTCGTTCCTCTTTCCCTACCTGCCCTCCCCTCCTCCCCTTTCCCCCCCTTCCACTTCCCCTCTGTTCCCCTCCTCCCAGTCTGTGCTCCCTTTACCTTCCACTCACACCTTTCCTCACAGCTGGTGCTCCTTCTCCCCCATCTCCTCTCCTGAACTCATCAAGGCCATTTCGACTGCCCACCAAACTACTTGCCCCCTTGATCCCTTGCCCTCTTCCTGGTTACTTAATCCCAATATTGCACTTGTGCCCTTTATTCTTTCCATCTTCAATTCTAGTCTCTCTTCCGGTCTCTTCCCCTCCCGTTGGAAGCACGCTATTGTCCGTCCCCTCCTGAAAAAGCCTACCCTTGACCCTACTTCTCCTGCCAACTGGCACCCTTGTCTCCAACCTCCCCTTCCTGTCCAAGATCCTTGAAAAACTTGTCTTCTCCCAGTTGGCCTCTCATCTCGACTCCACTCATGCCCTCCACCCCCGCCAATCTGGTTTCTGCACTGGTCACAGTACCGAAACCGTCCTCACAGCCTTGCTCTCTGAACTTCACCGCTCTCACGATCGTGGTGATATTTCTCTTGTGGTCTCTCTGGATCTATCCTCTGCGCTTGATGTAGTCGATCACCGCACCCTCCTTTCTCGTCTGTCTGACTTTGGCATCCATGGTACTGTCCTCCGGTGGTTTCACTCTTTCTTGTCCTGCCGTACCTTCTCAGTCCACTCCGGTACCTCAGTATCCCCCCCTACCCCCGCCACCTGTGGTGTCCCCCAGGGCTCCATTCTCACTTTGCTTTTCAATGCTTTCCTTGCTCCCCTAGCCCTGTTAATCCAACAATCTGCTCTCTCTTTCTACATATACGCCGACGACATCCTCCTGGTTCACCACACTTCTCCCTCCTCCCCGGACCTTGCTCCACTCAACCTCTGTCTTCTATCGCCTCCTGGTTTGAGTCAAATTTCATGCATGCTAATCCCGCTAAATCCGCCGCTCTCTGGATTACCTTTGGTCTCCCACCCCCCACGGTACTACCTGTCATGGGCTCACACCCCATTTCTTCTGCCCCTACCCTTCGTTACCTGGGTGTTACTCTGGACCCGTCCCTTTCTTTTCACGAACACATCTCCTCCGTTGTCCGCTCTTCCTTCTTTCACTTACGCCATATTAAGGCCGTCCGCTCCTTTCTTCCCTTACCCTCTGTTGTCACTCTTGTCCTGTCTCTGGTTATCTCTCGCCTCGACTAAGTGGGAGGATCTTCCCTCGAAGAGATTCGAGGGAAGATCCTCCCACTTCTCAACAATATACCACACGACCTAGATACGATGGTGTCCACATGGGACGAGAGCCTCAAGACCATCGCATGCATACCACCCACACATAAAACAAAAAAGAAAAGAGAACACGCACCATGGTATACCAAGGACCTCCGAACTTCACTCCAGTGCCTGCGCAAGCTCGAGAGAAGATGGCGTCGGACTCGCTCTACCGAAGCACAAAGTACTTACATCACTCACCTAAAAGCATACCGTGATGAATTAACAAAGAAGCGGAAACAATATCATTCCGACATACTGAAGCGATCGTTAAACAAACCCCACGACCTCTTCAATATAGTAAAATCCCTCATAAAAGAACCTCCCACAGACCAATCACATATGCCACAACCCCAAGCATACTCTAGCTACCTACAAACAAAAATAATCCAGACTGGCGCAACCTCAACCAACTATTTACAACCAGGAGTAACCCACGCTGGCGAAACTTCGAGATCCGCAAACAACACCCTTCAGCATAACTTACCCCAACTATCACCACTAGCCAATTTTGACAAAATATCACGCAGAGAGATTGAAGACACCATCGCTGCAATCAACCCTACTACTGCACCCAACGACCCATGCCCAGCCCTATGGATAAAGGAGTTGCGATGTGACTTAAGCCGATATCTGAGCGAATTAATAAACCAATCCCTCACAACTGGATCATTCCCACAGAGCCTGAAACAAACATCAATCAGACCACTGCTGAAGAATAACAAGATGGACCCAACGAAGGTGGAATCATACAGGCCAATTTCAAGTATCCCCATGCTTGCCAAAGTAATTGAAAAGTTAGTACAGCGCCAAATTCAACAGCATATTGATACTGAAGCCCCACTGGACCCCTCCCAGCATGGGTTCAGAGAAGCACACGGGGTGGAAACCCTCCTCACCACCCTACTTGACAACCTAGTATCCGGAACAGACAAAATTCACCAGGGATATGCTCTCATCTTCCTCGACATTGCAGCAGCCTTCGATTCTGTGAACCACGAGATCCTCATACAACGCCTCAGCGAAAAAGGAATTCAAGGGACAGCCCTAGAGTGGTGCAAGTCATACTTGACCAATAGATGGCAACATGTAAGGTCTGGCTCCACAACCTCCGAATCATTTTTGCAAAACCAGGGCGTGCCACAGGGTTCTTCTCTATCTGCATTGATGTTTAACATCTACATGCAGCCCATATGTGCCCTAGCACGTTCATTCAAGGTCAACTGTTTAGCCTACGCAGACGATATCCTGCTATACATCCCTTTCAGGACCAACCAACCAGACCTCTTCCCTCTAACAAGCTGTTTTGAGGCAGTAGCAGAATGGCTCAACAAACAAAATTTAAGAATCAACTACAGCAAAACAGATGTCCTCTTCATCTCAAGGAACCAGGACTTCACCCCTCCACCCTCCTTAAAAATCGGCGACACAGAACTGAAAACCAAATCAACAATCCGCTACCTTGGCATTACTCTCGACCAACACCTGGATCTGAAAACCCACATAAAAAACACAGTAAAAACAGTATACATGAAAATAAGGACTTTAAAGCATCTCCGACCACTACTAGATTTCAGCGACTATCGATCAATCTATCAAGCATTAATATTACCACATTTTGACTACGCCAATGTAATCTTACACGGTCTCCCCCAATCAACACTAGCACCACTCCAGCTCGCAATGAACACTGCTGCGAGAGTACTAACAGGGGCCTCAAGGAGAGAGCACATAACGCCAGTACTGATGAACCTCCATTGGTTACCGGTTCAAGCAAGAATCCTCCACAAAGTCCTAACCTTGACCTTCAAAGCGTTAAACACTTTGACTCCCACAGCTATCAGCGAGTTGATACACAAAGTACCACATAACAGAAACAGAAGACCTACGACGCAAAACACCCTCGAGGTCCCAAAGGCAACAACGAAATGCACAAAAATAACAACAAACAGAGCCTTTACAATTTATGCACCTAGAGCATGGAATGCCCTCCCCACCTATATACGAAACATCACCCACCTAACCCAATTCAGGAAAGCATTAAAGCACCACCTGTTCACCACATACTACCCTGAATCCAGCCTCAGTATTCATACATGCTGCCCCTCAGACAATCACGCACCACACCTAAACAATCAGACTCAGTATGAAAAAGGCTAACCCACCGATCCTTCAAAAGTAATAAGATGTAGATAGACCCTGCTTGAAAAAGGTAATAGTGTAAATACAATGTAGATAGTTTCCCCAGTTGTTTCCATGTTGATCTCCCTGTTTATTGTAAAGTTTACAACTCAGAATGCCTGTGTTGTATAGTTGACGTTGAATGTAAACCGCACTGATCTGAAAAGCGCGGTATAGAAGAACTGTTAAATAAATAAATAAATAAATAAATAAATTGTAACGTCATCTTTGCCGGTCTTCCATCTTACCAACTCCGTTGTCTCCAACTTGTTCAGAATGCTGCTGCCCGTCTTGTTACTTCATCCCCTTTTCGTTCTCATATATCACCGTGTCTGTTATCTTTACACTGGCTCCCAATCAAGTTCAGGTTTATGTTCAAACTACTTATCCTTGCTCACAAGGCCCTTCACACTGATACCCCCCAGTACTTAGCCAATATCATTCATCTTCAGCCCTCTCCCCGTCTTCTTCGTTCATCTCACGGTAATCGTCTCTTCCTTCCCTCACCTTCACAGGCCCATCTCGAATCCACTCGACACTCCGCTTTCTTTTTCTTAGGCCCCACTCTTTGGAACTCTCTCCCCCTCTTACTCCGCACCGAACTGTCTTACACCCGTTTCAAGGCCCTTCTTAAGACACACCTTTTTTGTCAGGCCTTCGATCTTCCCCCCCCTACTGATGATGCTCTTCCCCCTAGTTGTGTCTCCCATCCCTCTTAATTTTCCCATGCTCTCCCCCACCGATGGTGTTTTATCCCCCTAGCTGCGCCTCCCATCCCTTAAATTTGTCCATGCTCTTCCCCCTCCTCCCCCTCTTCCCCTTCCTCTCCTTATTCCCCTTTTGCCCTTCTTGCGTTCTTATTCTTCTCTCTTTGTTTTCTTTTACTGTCTCTCTTCCTGTCCTGTTATTATTGGCGTTCCTTTCTTCCTTCTTTTCCAGCAGCTGTCGTTTATGATTGTACACCGCCCTGATGCTTTGGCCTGGGCGGTCTATCAAATGTTTTAATAAAGATAAAGATAAGATAAAGATGGTTCATGGTCTGACCCCCTCTAAGGCTGGCCTCCGGCCCCTCCTATTCTGCTTCTATCATTTTCTTGATGATTTTGTGCACTAGAAAACCAATTTGCGAGGACTTAAATCCTTGCAGAAGTGGATCCTCTAGGGCAGAGGTTCCCAACTCCAGTCCTGGAGGGCCAAACACCATTCAGGTTTTCAGGCTGTCCCTAATACATATGCATGAGATGCATTTGCATGCACTGCCCCCATTGTATTCAAATGTATCTCATGCATATTCATTAGGGACAGCCTGAAAACCTGAATGTTTGGCCCTCCAGGACTGGAGTTGGGAACCTCTGCTCTAAGGGCTCCTCTGCTACAGCAGGACCAAAATAATGTGAAGTGCAGCCATCTCCTCCTTGTGAAAAACTCTAACCATATTGGGATCATCCCCTTGTGGGATCTCCCCTTATTCCAGCTCAGTAGCTGCAGTCTCCCCCCCAGAGGTCAGCTGATCCCTCCAGAGGTTCTTCTGAGTGTAGAGAGTGAGGTGAATCCTGGTCCAACTAGGGATCATCCTCAGACCATTTCTTTTTAGCTGGAGAGACTGGTATTAAGCAAATTTTCTGACCCAGAAGTCTTGGAAACCTGTGCCCCCAAAAGATCTCTTTGGTAAAAAGGCTTTGTGCAAAGCTAAAAAAAAAACTCCAGGAAAAACTCTTCAGCCTGTCCAGGAACATTGTTCTGAGCTGTCTCTGGTACTGAAACAATGTTTCTGATTTTTCTGGCGTTTCTTTGCTTGCTGAGGTGAAATGGCCGCTGGAGAGGAAATGGCTGCAATTCCCACCAAAACTGCAGCAGCCCTCAACTGAGAGGAATCCTGTAATGACAACTCTGAAGAGGAATCCATGTCTCCGACATTAAAAAAACCTTGGGCAAACCTGCCTTGCTTAACACAACCTCTGCAAACCCTTCGGCAAACAAACTGCAGCTTCCTCCCCTCTCTCTCCCCACCCCCACACACACACATACAGCACAGCAGGAGGGAGCCTGATAGCATACAGGAGCAAAAAAGCATGCCAAAACAAAACACTGATGGCCTGAGGGACAAATAGACAAGTACTTACTGCCCACAGTACTCTGAATGGCAAGGCACACTCCCCACAGCACTAAAAACTGCTGTTTGTTCTGCTGATGAGACGGTGACAATACCGTTGGGTTTACAACTTTGGTTTCACTTTAGATTTAAAGGCACAGTAGTGTATAAAAACAAAAACTGAAATGAAGGGAGGAAATTAGGAACATCAGCAGAGTCACCTTGGAGGAATGCTGGAATGTTCGGCTTGGGTGGTGAGGAGGAAGAGACCTGGACCACCAGGTATTTGACCTCTTGAGCTGCACCTGACCCACTCAAGGGTCCTTGTGCTGAAGAGGCAGACCTTGCCAGCTGCCAGCCCCCATCAGTAAATGGTTTCCTAGAGGAGATTGCCCCAGCCTGTAAGTTTCTGAATAATTAATCTGCAACCTCCTTTTCTTTTCTCTCTTTCCCTCATTTTTTTTAAAGTGCCTGAATAAATCCTTCCAGTAGTGTTTAGCCACAGGGAAACTCTCCCAGCTGCTGGAAGCTGAGATACTGATCTCTGGAGCTTATGGAGGGAGCTCTTGTACAATATCATCAGAAATCTGACATACTCCGTTCCCAGCTGCTGGTGAAGGCTGATAATCCACATGTACTGGACTGGAGGGATGATACGGAAATTACATTATAGCTTCATGGTGTCTCCCCTAATCTTTGTATTTTTTCAAATAATAAACAGCTGACTGGTGGCTACCCGTTTCCACTTCACTCAGGATTTTATAGACATCTATCATATCTCCCCCCTCAGCCATCTCATCTCCAGGCTGAAGAGTCCTAATTTCTTTAGCCTTTCCTCAAAGGACAGAGTCGTCCCATCCCCTTTATCGTTTTTGCCACCGTCTTCGATACCTTTTCTAATGCCACTATATCTTTTTTGAGATGCATAGACCAGAATTGCACACAATACTCAAGGTGCAGTCGCACCATGGAATGAATGCAGAGGCATTATGATATCCTTTGTTTTACTTTATATTCCTTTCCTAATGATTCTTAACATTCTGTTCACTTTTTTGGCTGACAATGCCCACTGAACAGAAGATTTCAATGTATAGTCCAGGATCACACTCAAATCCTTTTCATGGGCTGCGACTCCTAATGCAGAAAGAATAATTAGGCCTTACCTGCTAATTAGCATTCCTGAAGGAACTCCAGTCCAGTCCCTTAACTCTGGGTTGTCCTCCAGCAGCTCACAGACTGAACACATCATCTTTTTCAGATGACGTTAGGATATATATAGTACTGGCACCTCCCACCCGATTCAGTATCCTATTGACAAAGCAGATATAACACTAATAAACTATAATAAACTCAACTCCCCCCTCCTTCAGAAAGGAATTCCTACATCCATCAGCAGGAGGAAGTTAACTTGAGTTCAGAACTGCCGTCACCAAAGCATCTTGCTCGTTCACGCCGTTCCATCACCGGAGTCCTTCCGATGCTTCGGGCCGGCAAAGCCTGTTAGGAAGACCAAGACCAAGACAAACACAAACAGAAACCGGGAAGGATCAGGGACTGGACTGGACTGGAGTTCCTTCAGGAACGCTAAATAGCAGGCAAGGCCTAATTACTCTTTCCTAAGTGTCTCTCCAGTCCAGTCCCTTAACTTTGGGATGTAACAAAGCAGCTCAAACCTGGGAGGGGCAGCGTATTTATACCAATATTTTAGGGATATGAGTATTTTCGATGCCAATTGATTTTTAATTTTACAGTTTCATGGTTTATATAAAAATTGTGCTATCGCATGCAATATGATGTATTGCTAAGCCATTAATGGTTTAATAGTTTTTGGTAAGTGTTTTTTTATATATTTTCAAGGGCAAGAAGGTATATATGAGTCTCTCACATATACATATTTATAATTCATTAGGTATACAAGAGCCCGGGGTGTTGACTAATAGTAATATAGGTAAAATTTGTATTATAGAGGACTGAAAATGAGATCAGTTCCAAAAAATTTTTTTAAAATTTTTTATATGCACATTTAATATTGGGGCCGGTTGCGTTACAATAGCCCAAGTCATCGATCATCGTAAATATGGACAAGATTTGGACTTTAGAGGACAGAGGATGAGATTATCTGCTCCAATAAATTATTTTATTGATGAAGCAGAGACATGCTAGTGGTCATTATTTGTAGAATAATTTTTAAGTTATAGTTTATCAACTGCTGATGAAGTTGCTTACCATTTTATAAGGCTATGTGGTGATACAGGCGGGCAGCAGATTGCCGTGCGGCATGGCTTAGAAGGTATATGCCTTTGAGGTACATAGAGGTTTTTATTTTAGTTTTTTTAAAGAATTTCAAAAACTTGTTCTAAAATATGGAATCAATATTGATTCTTTTTATGGTGGAACAATCCTGGCAATTTGAGAAGTCTGATGTCATCTTAACTGCATATTGAAGATAATTAAGTATTTCAATACACTGGTTTTATAGGGTCATGTGAAAAGATCCTTTTTTAAAAAATATGGAGGTATTGGTGAACTCTCCTTATGATGGCAAGATCGCGGTAACCCGAGGTGTCTGACGTCATCCTATTTGTATATTGAAGATGCTATTTAAGCCCCCCTTTTTTTAAACGCACATTTAATATATTTAACAAGTTTTATGTGCAATGATCTTTTAAGGATATGGAGTTAATGTGACTGTATCAATGGTGGGACGATCTTGATAATTTGAGAAGTCTGACGTCATCTGATTTGCATCCCGCGGGAAATTTGTTTTATTTACTGCGCAGATGCCGGCGTTTGTCACTTTTGTAATTTTAAAGTCAGCAGTGTCTGCGAGACGGTATTGGATTATCACCGACTGCATACGTGAGTTGGCGTTTTAAATGTAATATAAATTGACCTTTGAGGGTAATTTTTATAGGCTTTCGATGGTATGGCTAATGTGAAGTTAAAACCATTACTGCCGCCACGGCTTTCTTCCTCTTCTTTCCAGTTTTTTAGTCCTGTCGCGTTTCACGCTGCATCTTGAAAATGGAGGCACAATAGAGAATTTGATTCTGCACAGGTACCGATTTAGTCTAAATCAATATCAGCAACCAGGATAGTCAAGTATCCGGAGATTCCACTGACTCTGTTGTTCTGTTCCAAAGAACACATCAATGATAGTCTTTCAAGTTATGGATACATTCAGTATAACGGTGCCTCTACCCTAGGTAGTAAATATGTTTCTTTATCCCCAGTTAGTCTATCAATTTATTCCGGATGATACATAACACACCTATAGAGGGTTGCACAGTTTTAAAAGGTATGTATTATGAATTAGTTTTTAGTATTATTTATGTATTTATTTATCCTATTTTTTAATATCGTTAAAGTAGATAATTGTGTATGGAATTTTTTAATTGAGGTTTGCGTCTTAACAATATATTTAAGTTAATTTTATTCTTTATCACATGCTATGTATGTCATATGACATATGGATGTTATCTGACGTTTATTGCTGTGCTGATCATGTTTTGGGTTAGTGTATGGATGGTTTTATGTGGTTTTACACTATTTTATTATTTTTAAGGAACATTATTATTATTATTTGAATAATTATTTTATAATCTGTTATATATATGTGTTTTGCATTCTTAGGCATTATGATATTATTATTATTATTATTTTTATTGTATATTTGTAGTAAATTTTATTGTTTTTATTATTTATATAGCCTGCCCCTGAAGAAGGCAACGAAACACGACATGTGTCGGGCCATAGGCTTTTTAGTGATTAATAAAGAATACCCTTCCTTGCTATCCACGGTTTGACTGGGTTTGTATCAAGCACGTGGTATCGTGCTCCTTTGTTGGCACCAGTGCTTGGCAAAGGTATGCAGGGAAGACCAAGAGGCCACCTTGCATATCTCCAGCGGGGAAACCAGACTAAGTTCCGCCCATGAGGCCGCTTGGGCTCGCATAGAATGAGCTCGTAGCCCGACTGGCGCCTGCTTTCCCTTAAGCATATATGCTGAAAAAATAGCCTCCTTAATCCATCGAGAGACGGATGCCTTGGAAGCTGATTCACCTTTGCATGGTCCTGCAAACAGAATGAACAATCTCTCGGACTTGCAAAAGGAAGCTGTCCGATTCAAGTAAAGCTTCAGCACCCTACGCACATCCAACAAGCGTAACCGTGCATCGCTTTCCCCCTGCCCCGCCTCTGAGAAGGAAGGGAGAGAGACCATCTGCTTCACGTGAAAGGACGAAACCACCTTGGGCAAGAAGGACAGAACAGTCCAGAGGACTACCATCTCCTTGAAGAAAGAAAAGGCAGGCGACAAGACAGGGCCTGCAGTTCGTAAATACGTCTAGCCAAACAAATGGCTACCAAGAAGACAGTCTTAAGAGTGGCATCCTTCAAGGAGGCTCGTTTCATCGGCTCAAAGGGATCTCCGGCCAGGGCGTCCAGAACTAGGTTGAGATCCCAAGTAGGAACCGGCGACCTCAACTGAGGTCATAGACGCCCTACAGCCCTTAGAAACAGACTTACATTTGCATGTTCACCCAATGACTTGCCCTGAATCTTGCCTCTGTAACAAGAGATAGCTGCCAACTGCACACACAAAGAACTGGCTGCCAGGCCCTTATCGAAACCTGCCTGTAAGAAATCCAAAACCTCCAGAACCGAGACCAGAAGAGGCTTCTTCTGTCGTTCCGCGCACCATCCCTCAAAAACACACCAGACCCTCACCTAGGAAAGGGAGGTTGACCGTTTACGGGAACTCAGTAAGGTGGCAATTACTGCCCTAGAGTAACCCCGCTTCAGCAGCTGTGCCCTTTCAATAGCCAGGCCGTAAGCGAGAACAGATCCACCTGCGGCATTCACACTGGACCCTGCATGAGAAGATCCTCCCTTATTGGAAGGCACCACGGATGGTCAGCCAACAGCCTCATGAGATTGGCGTACCAAGGGCACCAAGGCCAATCCGGGGCTATGAGGACCACCGGACCTGAGTGAGCCTCTATCAGATGAAGAATCCTGCCTATGAGCGCCCAAGGATGAAAAATGTATAGTAGCCCTTCGGAAGGCCATCTCTGAACTAGGGTGTCCAGACCCTCCGACATCCTTTCCTTTCTTCGGATGAAGAACCGAACCGCCTTGGCTGATTACCATTGTGCCATGAGATCCATGACCGGAGCCCCCCAACGGAGAACTAACTGATTGAAAACTTCCTGGCAGAGTTCCCACTCCCCGTGGTCCACTCTGTTTCTGCTTAGGAAGTCGGCTGTTACGTTTTCCACTCCAGCCATGTGTTGTGCCAACAAGGCCGATAGATGAGCTTTGGCCCACTCCAATAGGCCATCTGCTTCCTCCTCCAAGGGAGGACTGCTCGTGCCACCCTGACGGTTGATGTAAGCCATTGCCGTCATACTGTCGGACAGCACCCTGACGGCCCTTAGTTGCACTAGGGGCTTGAACGCTCTGAGGGCCAGAGCAACTGCCAGTCTGTTGATCGACCACTGAGACTCCTAGGGATTCCAGAGACCCTGGGCAAACTGACCCTCACAATGCGCGCACCCCCCCCCCCTGCCGGACAGAGAAGCATCTGTCGTCAGCTGAACCCACTGTGGGGTCTCGAGGGGCATGCCGCGCTCCAGACTGTCTGGGCAGGCTTTCCTGGTCCCGATCGGGCAGGCGAGAGGAACGGATATGGGCTGCCGCTGATGAGACCAGCACCAGAGCAAGGCAAGCTACAGAGGCCGCATGTGGGCTCTGGCCCAAGGCACCAACTCTATCGTTGCCGCCATGGTCCCCAGTATCTGAAGGTAATGCCAGGCTGAGGGGGCCTCCATGGCCAGAAACTGAAGCACTAGCCGCCATAGCTCCGCCGCTCTGTGGCTTGGTAAGAATACCATGCCCTTCTCCATGTCAAACCTTGCTCCGAGATACTCGATCTCCTGCGAGGGACGCAACTTGCTCTTTGCCAAGTTGATAACCCAGCCCAGGCTCCGAAGGAATGCAACAACCTTGGAAGTTGCTTTCTGACTTTCTTCCTCTGACTTCGCCCAAATCAACCAGTCGTCAAGGTAGGGGTGGACTAAAATCCCCTCCTTGTGCAAAGCCACCGCCACAACTACCATGACCTTGGTGAAGGTGCGCGGAGCTGTTGTGAGGCCGAAGGGCAACCCCTGAAACTGGAAATGGCCTTCTGGGACAGCAAACAGCCGGAATTGCTGA
The DNA here is from genome assembly GCA_033557465.1 of Ichthyophis bannanicus. NCBI lineage: Eukaryota > Metazoa > Chordata > Amphibia > Gymnophiona > Ichthyophiidae > Ichthyophis > Ichthyophis bannanicus. The sequence goes on from CM066042.1 coordinate 235,961,120, forward strand.
TGTGCCTCGGACTGGAATATGCAGATACGCCTTTGTAAGATCTAGAGAGGTAAGAACCTCTCCCTGCCTTACAGCTACCAACATTGACTTCAGTGTTTCCATTCGAAAATGAGGTACCCTGAGGCAACGATTGACTCCCTTTAAGTCGAGGGATCAGCCAAAAAATACCCTCTTTCTTGGGTACCACAAAATAGAGTATCAACCACAGCCGCGTTGGTCCAAGGGAACTGGCACTACGGCTCCTAGCCCCAGTAGCCGCGCATAGGTCTCCTTCACCGCTAACTGCTTTGCCGGAGACTTGAACGGGGAGAGCACAAAGGCAGGAAGAACGGGTCTTGCGAGCTCGAGAGCGTAACCTTCCCGAACTACCTCTAAGACCCATTGATCGGAAGTGACCCAGGCCCAGGCTGGGAAGAACTGCCGAAGACAGCCGCCCACCGGCAGAACTCCTGGCTGAGCCCCCGTTGTTTCATTGTGGCTTTCTAGGCCCCGAGACTGAGGAAGAGGCACTAAACCCTTTCCCCGCCCCACGGAACCCACGAAAACCCTGCCCCCTAGAGGGGAAGCGACCCCTCTGAAAGGAGGCTGAGCGAAAACCCCAAAACCTCCGTGACTCCCTAGTTTGGGATCGGGACAGAGTGGGAAGACGGTTCTGCTTAGGTTTATCCTCGGGGAGTCTACCTCCCTTGGACTCACCCAGATCCTTTACCAGTCTGTCCAGGTCTTCCCCAAAGAGAAGCTTTCCCTTAAACGGGAGCCTGCTGAGCCGGGCCTTAGAAGAACCATCCGCAGCACAGTTACAGAGCCAAAGATAGTGGCGAGCCGCCACTACCGATGCCATGTTCTTAGCCAAGCTCCTGAAGAGATCATACTGCCTATCAGTCAAGTAGGCAGCCCCTGATTCAATTCTTGCCACCTCCCCTGGCGAGTCCAGCGGAGGGTCCCCAGCCAGCTGAAGCTGCTGAGACCACCGCAAACAAGCCCGGGCTACCCAGGCTCCACAGACAGACGCCTGGAGAGCCAGCGCACTAATGTCAAAGGCCTGCTTCAGAAGCGCATCCAACTTTCTGTCTCGAGTGTCCTTAGGGCAGCACTGCCCTCCACTGGGATCGTGGTCTTCTTATTGACTGCCGACACTGCTGCATCTATTTTGGGGGAACGGAGTAATTCCTTTTCCTCCTCCGGTAGTGGATACAGCCGAGCCATAGACCGGACCCCTCTTAGTCCTGATTCCGGCTGATCCCACTCCTTTTTAATCATCTGCTTAACTACCCAGTGTACAGGGAAAGCCCTCTGGGATTTCCTGACCGCCTGGATCAGCGGATCCTCCAGTACGTCTTCCGTTGCCGGCACTCCAGGTGCCATATTAAGAACTTTGAGAGATTCACCTATCAAAGTCGGTAATTCATCCCGGCGGAAAACTCGAATGATCCTGGCTTGTTCTTCTTTGGGTCTTTCACCTTCCTCAAGTTCTTCCTCGTCCTCGCCCAACTCCCTGTCCAAAGACTCGCCCTCCGGGATCTCGGACAGTGGTGGATGGAGCACCTCCTCGTGACAGTCTAGCCCTCTTGGGCAGGTCCCCTGCCTCCTCCAGAACCCTAGAGTCGGAGTGTCGCACAATGGCGCTCGGCTGCGCTGCTCCCTGCTCCTGAGGTCCTTGCTTATGCAAACAGAATGCCTTGTGCATAAGCAGGACAAACTCAAGGGAAAAATACCCCCTGCCGAAAACCTCCGGAGCTCCCAAAGAGATAGAGAGACGAGGTTGCAGAGGGGGATTAGGGAACTGCTCGGGAGGAGGTGAAAGAACAGGCGCAGCCTGAAAGGTGACATCTCACTGCTTGTTCCTAAATTCCAGACCAATGCCATGGCGAAGTCCAGGTGGTGAGGAGCTCCCCATACCTAACCAATTCTATGAAGACCTCATATGAAAATGAGGGACGTGGAGTCCAAAAACAACCGGCTCTAGGTCCAGGACATGGTGGAAGGAACCTCTCTTCCTGGGTACTCAAGTTTCAAGGATAATGTCCCTAGCCCTACAGCAGAAGACAAATTGCAGGAGGCACTGAAGAGCTTCCACAGTCACTCCCACATGAGTGGAGAGCCATAGGGAGACCCTTATAAGCACTGCCGTAATTCAAATATTGTGCATCAAAATTCCCAGGCTGGCATGAACCAGAAATATTAGGGACAGAAAGCAGATGGCTTGTAGAAGGAACTAACATCTCCGATCTTGCATAAAACCCCAAAGACTAAATGTGGCATGCATATGTCCAGAGAGTTAAACCCGAATAGGCTGCACCTCAAGAGGAACCACCGGAACTCATTGAGGGGGATTACAGGCTTCCAAAGGAGCCAAAGAGCTCACCGGAGCACAGCAAAAAGCTATGAAAGGATTGCCCCTACTGTATTTTGAAAGAGTTAGGGAAAAAAAATCTGAAAAGTTCAGGGCACGCAGAATTTAATAAAAAAAAATAAAGCAATATTCTAAGCAGCAACCTAATCACATATGCCTTTAATACAGTAATGAATGAGCATTTGCTATACTCACTGTGCTTGTACTTTCATAAGAGATGGGAGGGGGGCTACCATGTATATTCTGAACTAACCCTACAAAGAGAGACAGACAGAAACAGAAACATGACGGCAGAGAAAGACCACATCACCTATCTAGTCTGCCCTTCCATATCAACTACAATAGCCTCCTTTTTACCTTTAGAGATCCTTTGTGTTTGTCCCATGCTTTTTTGAATTAAGATACTGTCCTCATATCCAACACCTCCACTGGGAGACATTTCTACACATCTACCACTCTTTCCGTAAAGAAATATTTCCGCATATTTATTTATTTATTTAACTGCATTTATATACCGCTTTTCACCGGGTCAAAGCGGTGTAACATATAACAAAAGGGGGGGGGGGTCAATCTTTTATAGGGTAGGGCCGTCACCAGGGGGCAACATTTATAGATTTGGGGTGGACATAGACATGTACGCTTCTGCTGTATTTAAGTATTAGTTCATGCGGATAGGGTGGTTTTTCTGTTCAGAGATGTTCGCGGAACAGGATTGTTTTGAGCTGTTTCTTGAATGATGTGATGTCAGCGTTGTTTCTGATGTGGTTTGGCAGAGAGTTCCAGAGGGATGGAGCATAAAGTTCGAAAGCTCTGTTGCAGGTCCGTTGTGTGGATTTGGTTCTTTTGTGGGGGACAACGATGGAGTTATTGAAGGATTGTCTGGTTGGTCTGTTGTGGGATGGGCGAGGCAGTAGGGGGTGGAGTGAGGTGTTCCGTGTTTGGTGGATAGTCTTGTGGGTGAGTAGTATAGCTTTGTACTTGATTCTTGCTTCAAGTGGGAGGATATGGAGGTCTCTTAGGATTGGGGTGATGTGATCCATTTTTTCGCATATTACCCGAGTCTATACCCTTTCACTCTCATCCTATGTCCCCTCATAGCAGGGCTTGCCTTCAATTGAAAGAGACCCTTCTGTGTGTTTATGCCATAGAGGTATTTAAATGTCTCTATCATATGATGCTCCAATACTGCTTTCATACACAGACTTCTAATTCTGGGCTCACCTTGTTGATACAACATTAAGTTTTGATATACTTGGTCTGCATTTACCAACTGTTCTTTGCACACAGGGAAGCTACTCTAGGTACAATCCAAGTTTTGGTATGAGAAAAAAAAAAGCAGTAAAATCAACCAAATCAGTGAAGGAATAGAAATCAATCTGGAAACAATGGACTCTGTACTGGTTATCCAGAATGTACTATTTTCTGCACAATCTGCACTAAGATCACAATTGTTTTAAAAGAAACAAATTATATTAATACAGTAATTTCAGGAGTTTTAAAAGCTGAGTGTTATCCATCCATCATCTAACAAAGCAATACAGAACTCATGAAATAATATTAACGTGTGTGTGTATGTGTATGTGTATATGTGTATGTGTATGTGTATGTGTTCTGTCGGGTCAAAGCTAACTCCTGGCGACTCAGCCCTTTGGTTTTCTTGACAGCATACTGATTAATAAATAAAAAATATTTTGTTGCATTAGAAATTGGGGAGGATTTTATTAGTTCACAATAATCTACAAAAAAGTAGAAACAAAATTGCTAGGAAATGTACTACCTGTACTTCCATCGATATGGATATAATGGATAATATACACATGTAAAAACAAAAGCTCAGCAGATGGGATTAGGAGCAATACAACTGCTAAAAGGTCTTGATGGATCACACTGCTGTTTTATAGTATTGACAGACAACTTTATCTCATGGCTGCAGTGTTCAATGGTAGACGTAAGGGCCAGCTGAACACCAAAGATTTGGCTAGAAAAAATATACAGATGGAAGACACAGCCTCTCCATGAGGATTCACAGGTTTTCTGAGCATGATATAAAGCAACATGTGTTACTAAATTCAAAGGTCTGAGAACAGGGAGATCTGACAAAACTTAGTAGTCAAAAGGAAAAGATAAAGTACATGCAAGTTGGTAAGGGGAGGGGTTGAAATAAACAGAATTCTGAAGCACTTGAAGGACATAAAGGACATTTTTGTACCAAAGCAATAAAAATGAACACAATATCTAAGCAACCACATATATCCTAATCACAATAGACTAAATGTTCTATACAAACTGTAATGTAAACAATTAATAAAATTCAATTTACAAAACTATTTTAGGAATAAAACTTCATGTTGACTTTCTCCAAAAGATTTTTAAATACAGAAATCAAGGGTAAAGAAAGGCTCCTTCCCAATATTAAAACTATAACAAACCCAAAACTCAGAATTTCTCATCAGAAGTATCTGTTTTGAACCAACTCCTCCTAACAAATCCATTCATCAGAAACCAAATTTGTTGTAGAATCTTCCACAACGGAAGTTCTTCAAATAGAAATTACACTTACTTGGTAATTGTTGTTCCTTGAGCAACTCCAGTTTAGTCCTCTACCTCTGGGTAGTGTACCTCCTCCTGCAGTTTGGAGACTGGGCATGTCAAATTCGTGACATCACTGGATATAGCCTGCTGGTCTCTCCCATCAGCCCCCAGTGAACTATTGACAAAGCAGACTCAAAGGAGCAACAAATAAGTAGCTATTATAACAAATTCAATGTTAAACTCAAAGTGAACGCATAACCTCAAAGTAATTAACCACTAAACCCCCTCTCCCGAAAGGGAACTGCTTTTTGTACCGTCTCTATTCCGCTCTTTGACTAGCCAAGGACAAGAGAGAGAAGAATAGACAGAAAAGAGATATGAAGAAAATAGACAATTAAGAACCAATTACTCACCTGTAATCTTGTACTTCTCCCAACTGAACACCCACTGTAAACCAATCCATCCCCGGGCGGGAATGAGGACTAAACTAGAGTTTCTCAAGGAACAACAATTACCAGGTAAGTGTAATTTCTATTTCCTTATCGTTCCTCCAGTTTAGTCCTCTACCTCTGGGAGGTAACAGAGCAGTAATCATTGGGAGGGACCTTTCCAGCCAGATCTCAACACTGCCGACCTGAAACAGGCATCGTTTGCCGCCAAGACATCCAGGCAGTAGTGCTTACTGAAAGTATGAAGAGACGACCAGGTGGCCGCTCTACAAATTTCCACTGGTGGAACCAAACCGTGTTCTGCCCATGAAGCCGCTTGTGCTGTAGTAGAATGAGCTCTTAAGCCTGCTGGCATTGGACGTCCCTGCAACAAATATGCTGATGCAATTGCCTCCTTAATAAATCTGGAAATGGACGCTTTCGCTGCTGCCTCCCCCTCTGCGGGGACCTCCGAACACCAAGAACAGACGGTCCGTTTTGCGAAAGGTTTCTGAGACTTTTAAATACTGCCGTAGTACCCTTTTTATGTCTAAACGGTGTAAACTACGGTCTGAAATGTTCCCCTCTGCCGAACTTAGTTGGAAGAGAAACCGTTTGGTTTAGGTGAAACTGAGAAACTACCTTTGGTAAAAATGACGGCACTGGTCGCAGCATCACCTTTTCCTTGGAAAAAGACAAAAACGGCTCTCTACATGACAGCGCCTGAAACTCCGAAATTCACTGCGCTGAACAGATGGCTACCAAAAACACTGTCTTTAAGGTTAAATCTTTAACCGACGCCTGGCGTAAAGGCTCAAATGGTTCCTTAGCTAACACATTTAAAACCAAATTGAGATCCCATGGCGGGACCGTGATTCTACATGAGGGCCACAGCCTGGATACTGCTTTATGAAAACACAACACATCCGCATGCGAACCTAGAGCCACCCCCTGGACTTTGCCACGATAGCATGAGAGGGCTGCTAATTGAACTCTCAAAGAACTGGCTGACAGACCCTTATCAAATACGTCCTGCAGGAAACGTAACACTAAGGGAATGGATACCGTAGACGTGCGTACTTGCCTCCGCGAGCACCAGTCCTCAAATATATGCCATATGCGCACATATGCCAGACACGTAGACTTTGTCCTTGCTCGAAGCAAAGTAGTGATGACTACTGGCGACTAACCTTTCTTCCTCAACCTTGCCCTTTCAATGGTCATACCATAAGCGAGAACCGATCCACCTGAGGCATTCGAAGAGGACCCTGTAGCAACAGATTCTCCAACGTCAGCAACCTCCAGGGATTCCCGTGGAGCAACCGAATGAGATCAGCATACTACAGGCGCCGCGGCCAGTCCGGGGGCACCAACAATACTCTTCCCCGATAAGCTTCGATCCGCTGCACTACTCGACCTATGACCTTTGCAGGGAGACATCACAAACGAGTCTAGCACCAGTCTTGCCAATTCCAGCGTATAACCCTCGCGAATGATCTCCAACACCCACTGATTGGACGTTATCTGGGTCCAGGCAGGAAGAAACTCCCGAAGTCATCCTCCTATCAGTTGGCTTCCCACCTGGACCCACCGCATTTCATTGTGGTTTACGAGTTGTCGCTGCGGAAGCTGCTGCGTAGCCTCTATTTGCTCCCCGAAACCCATGGCCTCTTGAAGCAAATCTCCCCCTTTGAAAACCACCCAAGCAAGATGTGCAAAATCTCCTGAAATCTCTAAACTGACCTTGAAAGGCCGGCAAAGATTTCCCTTGCTTAGGTTTATCCTCTGGAAGTCTTCCGCCCTTGGACTCTCCTAAATCCTTAACCAACTTGTCAAGATCTTCTCCAAATACCAACCTTCCTTTAAACAGAAGCTTACTGAGGCATGACTTCGACAAGCCATAGGCCACCCAATTCCGCAACCACAAGGATCTCCGGGCAGCAACCAATGAAGCCATACTATTTGCCAGTGCTCTGATCAAGTCGTAGTGCACATCAGCCAAATACTCCGAACCAGACTCTAAACGATCCAGCTCCCTGATACTGTCCTGCTCTAGTTGCGGAGCCTGGCATAAGTGCTGAGACCATCTGAGACATGCTCTTGCCACCCAAGCTCCACAAATGAAAGCCTGTAAGAATAAAGCGTTAGCTTCAAAGGATTGTTTCAATAAACCATCCACCTTTCTATCTTGTGCATCTTTTAAGGCAGCGCTACCTTCCACCGGGATAGTGGTCTTTTTTGTGACCGCTGAGACAGCCGCATCAATCAGTGGGGAACGGAACCTCTTTGTCCTTATCTGCTAAGGGATAGAGCCTGTCCATGGTCCGGGCCCCTCTTAGTCTGGCCTTGGGCTGGTCCCACTCTTCCTGAATCATCTGATCTACCACCCGGTGAATGGGAAACACTACCTGGGACTGTCGCACTGCTTGAATGATGGGATCTTCTACTTCCTCTTCTATCGGCTGTGCCGTAGCAAGATTCAGCGTCTGTAGGAATTCCGTGATAAGTGCCATCAGTTCATCCTTTCGGAATACCTGAATAATTCTCACCTGGTCCTCAGGCTCAGGGATTTCTCCTTCTTCCAATTCGTCCATACTGGCCTCGAGCTCTACTTCGGCCTCATCTGTCTCGTGCCACTCGAACTCTGGGGAGGAAAGGTCACGAGACTTCGACCTCTTCGGGGATCTCGGAGAAGCAGCGCCCTGCTCCCCAGATCGGAGGTGCTGCATAGGATTCGCAATCGGCTAGGGCTCAGGCAACTTCCCCCGACGCCTCAAACAGAACGCCTGATGCATAATTAACACAAAATCCGGACAGGAATCCCCTAGCTGCGGTCCTGAACCTACCGTAAGTAACGCACTTGAAAGACCCCCAAGGTCCGCCCGAGAAGACCCTGGCAGTGTGACCAACAGTGCCTCATCTGTGGTCGCAGTCACTGGACTCCGGGTATCAGAAACCATAGTACTCTCCCATCTGCTGCTCCATGCTGGTAGAGACAGAAGCACAGCTGTGGCAGATACTGGTGTCGGCCACTGTGCCTCTGTGGGTACCGCAGACCACACACTGTGGCTGTGATGACATCAGCTAAATCTCCACCAACTGGTTTGTCAAAAACAAAAAATAATAATAATTTTTTTTTATTTTTATTTTTTTTTTTTAGAGAGAAGCCTCAAGCTAAAATAAATAAATAAATAAATATAACCACTCTAAGACACCCCGGTCTAACTGAAGGGACCCAAAATTAAAATAAACAAAAATTAAATTGAACTAAACTGCAATAAAGAACTGAAGGCCGCTTTTCTCCCTATGCCTTCCCCAACCGCGGGCCGCTGAACTTCTGCCACGCTTTTTGTAGTATCCTTCAAAGATACATTCTTCCGAACCATGCGCTAAATCCAAAACATTTACACCTTATGGACAAAGGGCCTGATATTCTCCTCTAGAATTCTCTGATATAAAACAGAATCCATGGCATGCCATTCAGATCCTGACACAGCGAAGCATCTGCACACTATGATACTTTCACCTCCATACTCAATAGTCGAGATGAGCTTCTTGCATAGGGAAGCCAATGTTCGATTTTCGCCAAAACCTTTGTTACTATGAAAAGAACGGTTCAATTTTTGGCTCATTACCAAGAGACCATTATTCCAGAAGTCTCATGGTCATCCAGATTCTATTTGGTGAACTAGATACAAGCAGCAATGTGCTCATGAAACCATTCCCATTCAGTTTTTCACTAAAGGCTGACACGTGAATCCTTACCTCAGATCAGTAAGAGAGGTCTACAGATCTAAAGATGTTAGCTTGGGACTCTCAGACTCTCTTAATGATTTTTGGCTTGCTCCTGGGGTGATCCTGGCAGTCTGACTTGCTCCTGAGAAAGGTCACTGTAGCCTTTTACTCTGACAGACAGTAGATGGACGGAGCCCCAAACTTTTAGAAATAGTTTAGTAACCCCATCCAGATAGAAAAACATGAACATAAGAACATAAGATATGCCATACTGGGTCAGACCAAGGTCCATCAAGCCCAGTATCCTGTTTCCAACAGTGGCCAATCTAGGTCATACGTACCTAACAGTTTCCCCAAAAGACACAGGTTCCACAATGCTTGTATTGGGTCAAGCATTGATATCCTGGGTCCCTTCTTAATAATGGTTTATGGACCTTTCCTCCAGGAACTTGTCCAAACCTTTTTTAAACCCAGCTACACTAACAGCCTTTACTACATCCTCCGGTAACAAATTCCAGAGTTTGATTACACGTTGAGTGAAAAAATATTTTATTTTATTAGTCTTAAATAGTTTACCCTGTAGCTTCATTGCATGTCCCCTAGTCTTTCTATATTCTGATAATGTAAACAATCAATCTACGTTTACCCGTTCTACTCCATTAATTTATAGACCTCTGTCATATCTCTCCTCAGCCGTCTCTTTTCCAGGTTAAAGAGTCCTAACCTTTTTAGCCTTTCTTCATAGGAGTATCCTTCCATCCCCTTTACCATTTTGGTGGCTCTTTTCTGAACCTTTTCTAATAACGCTATATCCTTTTTAAGATATGGTGACCAGAATTGCACACAATATTCAAGGTGGGGTCTCACCATGGAACGATATAGAGGCATTATAGTATCCTTTGTTTTATTTTCCATTCCTTTCCTTATGATACCTAGCATTCTTTTTTTTTTAATTTATTTATGAAATATTTTCAAATATACAATGAAAAATGTAAAAGGGAAAACATCATAACCATACAGTAAATGACGCCAATAATTATACAAAAAGAAATACAGTTAGTCCACATCAAGGAAGTGAACAGCCAAACAATATCACAGAATAGATTAAAAATAAGAGTGCCACTTGATTCCTGTAAATATAAAACTCCATTTAACTAATCTTTGAGCTAAACAGGCAAAAAAAAACAAAAGGAAAAAAAAATAAACTTAAATTTTACTGTCTAGAAATTCTAACAATTGTTCTGCCTCCTGGAAAATATACTTCCGGCCTTGAAATACTATAAAACATTTACAAGGAAATTTTAGATGAAAAGTTGCTCCTAAAGGCAGAACTCGAGGACGAATCTCGATAAAGGACTTACGCCGCTTTTGAGTTACCCTGGAAACATCAGGGAACACCTGAATGGTTTGCCCACAAATTTTTTCATTTTTCTTAAGAAAATGTGCCCACAAAACTTTATCCTTATCCATTTCCAACAAAAAAGTAACCAAAAGCGTAGCCCTGCAGGAAATATCGTCAGTTTCAGATTCAATGAAATCAGAAATATCTAATGAAAAAGGAGTTGAGCCTTCCCGAGAAACAGCAGGTTTATAACAATTCCCTCCCTTCTCAAGCCTCCCTGGGGGCAGATAGAATAACTTGGAAATTTTAAATGAGTCAGCATCTTCAAACAATAATATCTCTTTAAAATAATTCCGTAAAAGAATTATAGGAGATAAGTAATGTGTTTTTGGAAAATTCAAAAACCGTAAATTTCAAGACCGTAAAGAATTTTCCAAAAACTCATCCTGACGATGCAAACAGAATCATAAGGCATTTTAGCACAAAAATCATTCTGTGTCACAAACTTAGATTCTTGAATATGAAGTAATTAGACCTTACCTGCTAATTAGTGTTCCTGAAGGAACTCCAGTCCAGTCCCTTGTCTTCTGGGTTGTGCAACCCTTCCAGCAGCTTGGAGGCTGAGCCCATCATCGCTTTGATGATGCTGGGGTATAAATACCACTGGCACCACCCACAGGCACCAGTAATCTATTGCAAAAGCAGACTGATCGGAAGAAAGTAATGTAACCATAACTTCATAAATGTATAACCAATCAAACCAAAACCTTTTTTTTTTTTTTTTTTAAATTCCCTCTCAGGGAAGACGGGAGCGAGGAGAGGGAGGAGGCGGCAAAGAGGAGGAGGTTTACCTGACCCCGCGCTAGCCCCCCACCCCTAGCAACCCCACAAGTTTCCGTCCTAATCGGACACGGTGCCACAGAATCCTCGCACCGGCTCCTTGAACTCCTCTTTGCTTCCTGTCTTCGGTCCGTATTTCTCCCTTCATGAAGGGAATCTGCCCCTGGAGAAAAAACTGGGTGGGATCAGGGACTGGACTGGAGTTCCTTCAGGAACACTAATTAGCAGGTAAGGTCTAACTACTTCCTTATCGTCTCTCCAGTCCAGTCCCTTGTCTTCTGGGATGTAACAGAGCAGTTCAAAGCTGGAAGGGGTCCGCTATCCCAGACCAAAGCACGGACTCTCCGAAACTAGCATCCGCCGCTGCCTGAACATCCAGCCTGTAGTGCTTGACAAAGGTATGCAGCGATGACCAAGTCGCTGCTCTGCAAATGTCCTGTGGAGGGACCAAGCTATGTTCTGCCCAAGACGTTGCCTGAGCCCTAGTCGAATGCGCTCTAAGGCCCACCGAGACCTGTTTCCCCTTGAGAATATAGGCAGAAGCAATAGCCTTCCGAATCCACCTAGAGATGGAAGACTTGGCTGCAGCTTCCCCTTTGTGCGGGCCCCCGAATTGGATGAATAAGCGTTCGGACTTATGAAAGGGAGCCGTTCGAGCCAGATAACGTCTCAGTGTTTTACACACATCCAGGCTCCTTAGTTTCTCTTCAACCCCATTCTTTCCTTTCCCGGACAAAGATGGGAGAGATACCACCTGGTTCATGTGAAAAGGCGAAAGGACCTTAGGCAAAAAGGAGGGGGACTGTCCACAAAAGAAGGAAAGAAAGGGAGGGCGAGCAGACAGAGCTTGCAGTTCGGAGACATGCCTAGCTGAACAGACAGCCACTAGAAATACTGTCTTCAGGGTTAAAAACTTTAAGGAAGCCTTTCCCCCTGGTTCGAAAGGCTCCCCGGTTAACGCCTTCAACACGAGATTAAGATCCCATGGAGGAATTACTGACCTCTGTTGAGGCCGTAGCCACCTAACCGTTCGTAGGAACCTGCTAATGTCCGCGTGCTCCCCTAAGGCCTTCCCCTTGACCTTACCCTGGTAGCACGAGATGGCTGCTAGCTGTACCCGAAGGGAACTCGCCGCTAGACCCTTCTCGAATCCAGCTTGCAAAAACTCTAGGATTTCCGGAATGGAAGTTGAAAAGGGTCTCCTTCGTTGTTCCTCGTACCACGCTTCAAATATTCGCCAAACCCTCATGTAGGAAAGGCAGGTTGAACGCTTCCACGTGCTCAACAAGGTCAATATCACTGACCCCAAATAACCTCGCTTCCTGAGCTGAGCCCTTTCAATAGCCAGGCCGTGAGAACAGATCCACGTGAGGCATCCGCACTGGCCTCTGCCGTAACAGGTCACTCCTGCAGGGTAACCGCCACGGTCGATCGACCGTTAGTCTCACCAAATCTGCATACCATGGGTACCATGGCCAGTCTGGGGCTATGAGAATTACCAGACCTTGGTGGGCTTCCACTCTCTGACTGACTCTCCCTAATAGAGCCCAGGGCGGAAAAACATATAGAAGACCCTCTGAAGGCCACTCCTGGACCAGAGCGTCCAGGCCTTCCGACATCCCTTCTTTCCTGCGACTGAAAAATCGACTCGCCTTGGCCGATTGCCAATGAGCCATGAGGTCCATGACTGGAGGTCCCCAGCGGGCTACCACTTGATCGAACACCTCCTGAGCCAGTTCCCACTCTCCATGGTCTATCTTGTATCTGCTCAGGTAATCGGCCGTGACATTGTCTATTCCGGCCATGTGCTGCGCCGATAGCGCTGAGAAATGCACTTCTGCCCACTGTAACAGGCTGTCTGCCTCTTCCTCTAAGGCCGGGCTGCTTGCTCCCCCCTGGCGGTTTATGTAGGCCACTGTCGCAACGTCGTCGGAGAGAACCCGGACAGCTCTCTGATGAACCAAAGGCTCGAGTGCTCTGAGAGCCAAGATCACTGCCCGCAACTCTAGTCTGTTGATGGGCCACTGTGACGCCCTCAGAGACCAGCCGCCCTGAGCAAACTTGCCCTTGCAATGTGCCCCCCAGCCGGTTAGACTTGCATCCGTCGTCAGCTGTACCCATAGTGGAGGCTCGAGGGGCATTCCGCGATCTAGGTTCTCTGGGCAGAACCACCACTGAAGAGCCTTCCTAGTCTGGAGGGGACAGGGAAACCGCTTGGACAAAGGATGATGTTGATGGGACCAGCATCGTAACAATGTCCGTTGGAGAGGCCGCATATGCGCTCTGGCCCACGGTACCACTTCTAACGTTGCTGCCATGGTTCCCAGCACTTGGAGGTAATGCCAGGCCGAAGGGTTCCGCCTGGCGAGGAATTGCGTCAAGAGGACTCTTAGGGCATCCGACCTCTGTTTTGGGAGAAACACCTTGCCCCTGCAGGTGTCGAACCTTGCCCCTAGGTACTTGATCTCCTGTGTGGGTATCAATCTGCTCTTTGACCGATTGATGACCCACCCCAGATCCTCGAGGACTGCTATTACTCTGGCCATTGACTTGCGACTTTCTGCTTCTGTCTTTGCCCGAATCAGCCAGTCGTCCAGGTAGGGATGTACTAGAATTCATTCTTTTCGCAGCGCTGCCGCAACCACCACCATTACCTTGGTGAACGTACGAGGAGCAGTTGCTAACCCGAAGGGTAGTGCCTAGAACTGAAAATGCCCTCTTGGTACCGCGAATCTCAGAAATTGCTGATGAGCCTTCCGGACCGGAATATGCAAATACGCCTCTGTCAGATCTAAGAAAGTAAGGAACTCCCCTCGCCAAATGGCCACAATCACCAACTTCAGGGTCTCCATTCGGAAGTGCAGTACTCTGAGGCAGCGATTTATCTGTTTCAGGTCCAGGATCAGCCAAAAGGTCCCTTCTTTCAACGGTACCACGAAATAAATGGAATATCGACCCAAGCCGCGTTGGTCTTTGGGAATGGGAACCACCGCCCCGAGCGCTATAAGCCTTGCAAGAGTGTCTTCTATCGCTGCTTTTTTTGCTTGCGATCCGCAAGGGGACTGAACAAAGGCTGGTTTCACCCGTTTCGCGAATTCGAGAGCATAGCCCTCTCGAATCACTTCCAGAACCCATTGATCGGATGTGACTCGGGTCCAGGCGGAAAGAAAAAACCTTAACCGACCCCCCACCGGTCGGAATTCCTCCCGGACCCCTGTTGCTTCATTGCGGTTTTCTGGACTCCGCAGAGGAGGAAGAGGCCCCAAAACCTCTACTGGCTCCGCGAAACCCCCTGAAGCCTTGTCCTCTAGAGGGAAAATGGCCCCGAGAGAAGGGGTTAGACCTGGACTGTCGAAATCTGCGGAAGTCCCTTGGATGACTCCTGGCAGGAGCTGGCGGACGGCTTTGCTTAGGTCTGTCCTCCGGAAGCCTACCTCCCTTAGACTCGCCTAGATCCTTCACTAACTTTTCCAAATCTTCACCAAATAGTAGCTTCCCCTTGAAGGGAAGTCGGCTCAGGCGCACTTTAGAGGAGGCATCCGCCGCCCAAATGCCGAGCTGCCACCACCAAGGCCATATTCTTTGCTAGGCTCCTGATAAGGTCGTACTGTCAGCCAAGAAGGCCAAACCGGATTCCATTCGAGCTGCATCCTCCTGCGCGCTGCCTGCCAGGCCATCCGCCAGCTGCAGTTGTTGGGCCCATCTCAGACAGGCCCTCGATACCCAGGCTCCTGACACCGAAGCCTGCAAGGCGAAGGCACTAACATCAAAGGCTTGCTTCAGCAACGTGTCTAACTTCCTGTCCTGGGCATCCTTCAAGGCCGCACTGCCCTCAACTGGAATAGTAGTCTTTTTTGTGACTGCCGAGACCGCGGCATCTACTCTAGGAGACTTCAGCAGTTCCTTGTCTGGGTCCGATAATGGGTATAGGCGAGCCATAGACCGCACCCCTCTCAGACTGGATTCCAGTTGATCCCATTCCTCCTGGATCATCTGCCGCACCACCCTGTGCATTGGGAAGACCCTTTGCGAGTTCCTGACTGCCTGGATCAAAGGATCCTCCAAGGGATCCTCCTCTGCCATCTTGTCCGAAGCTATATTGAGCACCTTCAGCGACTCAGCAATCAATACAGGGAGTTCCTCCCGACGAAATAACCGCACTATTCGGGCCTGTTCCTCTTCCGGGATCTCTCCCTCTTCGAGCTCGTCTTCCTCTTCTCCTACCTCCTTGTCAGAGACCTCCTCTCCCCAGGGGTCCAGTACCAGGGGAGCCGGTCGTTCCTCGCCCAGTCTGGTGCGCTTAGAAAGAACCTTCGAATCTTGCATCTCAGCCCTCGCCCTTTTGGGAGGTGCATTTGCCTGAGTCACCCCAGATCCTACCGCCCCCTGCTGGCGCATGCAATATGCCTTGTGAAGCAGGAGGACAAATTCCAGAGAGAAGAGTTCCCCTGCCCTTTCCTCCCCAGAGACAGGGGGGGGAGGGGGACAGAGAGGTTCCGGGTAAATCCTGCTGCCAACTGGGAATCCTGGGACATAGCCAACTGGATCTCTTGCTCAACGGAGACAGCCTCTGCAGTGCAACCCCTGCAGAACCCTGGTTCTGATGCCATGCCCCAGCTAGTGCCGCAGGCTGGACACCGTGACTTGCTGGGCATGCTTGGGCCTACTTAGTTTAATCAGGAGATACACTTAGAATGAAAGAAATAAAGAAAAATAAAGCAAACAAACTCAGTAAGGGTAAAATTTAAACTTAAATTTAACTTAAACTAAATTAAACTAAATTAACTTAAACTAAATTAAACTAAATTAAAAGATCGTTGGGATAATAGGCACAGGCAAATACTTGCTGTTTGGCTGCTCCTCTCCCCCTCCGAACACCGTTGTAAGAAAGCCAGCTCCTCCAGCTGGTTTCCCACGTGTGAGTACGCCGCGGCCACGTGGAAATGCCCGACATCCAAAGAAAATCTTACCGGCGTCCTCAGCCTGCCTTAGACCCCTCTGTGCTGTAACCATGCCTTTACACACGTTTTCGGCTCCCAGGACTGCCTCCAGCACTCAGCCACTACGAGGGCTTTGGCGCGAGGCAGGCCGCCGTCTGGAGGGCCGCGGCACCGCCTCAAGCGCTCAGCCTTTCTGCAGGCTTCGGTGCGAGGCAGCAAAGATGCAAAATAAAAGTTTGAGTTGCTCTGTTGTGCGCGGAAGAATCTTTCCTTTTTTCCCCCGCGGTCTCTGTAAGGCCTCCTCCGATCCGCTCCGAGAGCGTGAGTAGAGAGAGAGAGGAGCAAGGACGGAAAGGGGGGGGGAGAGAACGGCTTCAGATCTTTTTAAAAGGCGCAGAGCCCCAAAATAAAGAAAATAAACCCCAGAATAAAAAGGAAAAATAAATACAATTGCAAAGGTAGACTCTCCAGTAAGCCCTTGGCTTACTGGGACCCTCCAGCTGCTTGGAGGCTGAGATTACTGGTGCCTGTGGGTGGTGCCAGTGGTATTTATACCCCAGCATCATCAAAGCAATGATGGGCTCAGCCTCCAAGCTACTGGAAGGGTTGCACAACCCAGAAGACAAGGGACTGGACTGGAGAGACGATAAGGAACCACCCGTTTCTCTAACGTTAAAGGGTTTTCTTTATGATCAGCAAACTTCAATACTGTCTCCTTAGAGAAATCAGATACTTTTTTCAAAGGGACTGCCAATGTGGACGCCATACGAGACAATATTGACCAAATATCTCTCAGGTAAACATCCGGAGGAGGAACTTGGGATACAGAAAGAGAAGGCAACTCAATCACAGATGGTAGAGGAGACATCAATGATAAATTTGAGTCAAGTTTCAAAAAAGAAGACGACAGCGAAGTTACACCTGGGTCAGCCTTCTCCGTGGAGACCACCGAGGAAGCTTCACCAGGCTTCTGTTGAAGCTCAGAGATGGGTGGAGATAAACCCTGTTCGCTCGGGGAGGACAAGGAGGAGGAAGTACTCACAGCCGACATGTTCAAACGATTATCCCCTGAGGCCGAAGCCTCAGCTAATGCCTCGCCCACCAGGATATGGGCATCCATTGGACCAATGGATTTAACCACTTTCGGAAGAACAGTTGGTAGGTACTTCTTCTTCCGTTTCCCCATACCAGGGGAAAAGCCTCCTTACGCCTACGTGCGCCAAAGGGGCGTGACCTGCCCCTTTGGTCACACCCCTTCGGGCACGCGCCCAAGGGACACCCATGACCGCGTCGCGTGGTAGGGCTAGAGATTTTATAGCCCTTAGCAGCTGATCCAATCAGTGCAGCACCTCAGCAGGAACCAACAGAAGCACATAGCAGGAAAGGAAAAAGCAAACACTTCCGATACCTAGCATTATATTTGTTCTCTTGGTCGCCGCTGCACACTGGGACGAGTGTTTTAACATGTTATCCACAATGACGCCTAAATCTTTTTCCTGAGTGGTGGTTCCTAATGTGGAACCTTGCATCATGTAACCATAGTTTGGGTTGTTCTTCCCTTGGTGCATAACTTTGCACTTGTCCACATTAAATTTCATCTGCCATTTTGATGCCCAGTCTTCCAATTTATCAAGATCCTCTTGCAATTTTCCACAATCCTCTTGGGTTTTAACAACTTTAAATAGTTTTGTGTCATCTGTAAATTTGATAACCTCATTCATTATTCCCTTTTCCAGGTCATTTATGAATATGTCAAAAAGCAGCGGACCCAGCACAGATCTCTGGGGTATACCACTATTCACCTTTCTCCCATTAATTTTAATGATAAAGGGCAAACCCAAAATCTTTTGGACTTTTATACAGAAAAGAAAGCATTACCTCAGTTATGGAAGGTAGTCTACTTATTACCCAATTATTTAAGCACCTCATTATAAATGTGTAGATAACCCCAGAGGTTTCGGGATTGGACTGGAGTTCCTTAAGGAACAATTAGCAGGTAAGTCTAATTTCCTCAGGCTAGATATCATAAAGAAAGGAATGGAGAATAAAAAAAAAGGATATTATAATGTCTCTGTATCGTTCCATGGTGCGACCGCACCTTGAATAGTGTGTGCAATTCTGGTCACCATATCTTAAAAAGGATATAGCGTTATTAGAAAAGGTAAAGAGAAGAGCCACCAAAATGGTAAAGGGGGGTGGAAGGATACCCCTCTGAAGAGAGGCTAAAAAGGTTAGCACTCTTCAACCTGTGGCTGAGGGGAGATATGATAGAGGTCTATAAATTAATGAATGGAGTGGAACAGGTAACATAGATCGATTTTACTCCATCAAATTATAGAAAGACTAGGGGACATGTAATGAAGCTACAGGGTACCCTATTTAAAACTAATAAGAGAAAAGAGTAAATTAGACTTACCTGCTAATTGTTGTTCCTTGCGGAACTCTAGTCCAGTCCCGGAACCATAGAGTTGTGAACCTCCACCAGCAGCTTTGGAGACTGAATATCTTCATCTCTTTGATCATCCAGCTATATGCAGCCCCAAGGACCGCCCACACATCAGTACCTATTGACAAAGCATACTAAGCAGAGCAACAAATAACTAGATATAACCATACAGTGGAAAAAAGGATCCTGACCCTAAAGATCCCACTACTAGCGAAAATCTTTTTTTTTTTTTTTGTATTTCTTATGAACAATCTCCCGCCTACGGGAAGGCGGACCAGAACAGCCGTGGCGACCCCTGCGCAAAACACAAGCAACAAGAGGCGCCACTGCTCACCCTCCAAATTGGCCCCGAAAGGGAACTAAGGCGTGCTGCAAGCAGAGGAGCTCTGACCGAAAGCATAGAGAACAGAAACCCTGGCAGACTCCTTTAATGACTGTATCTTCTTGGCTGGCAGCGAGAACCAAGAGACAGGGAGGGATCCGGGACTGGACTAGAGTTCCGCAAAGAACAACAATTAGCAGGTAAGTCTAATTTACTCTTCCTTAGCGTCTCTCTAGTCCAGTCCCGGAACCATAGAGAATGTAACAGAGCAGTATATCTCAACGGGAGGGCCTCGCTAGTCCAGCCTGAAGCACCCGAGAGCCAAACCGCGCATCCGACGCCGCCTGCACATCCAGACGATAGTGCTTAGCAAAGGTGTGCAAGGACGACCAAGTCGCCACCCGACAAATATCCACCGCCGGCACCAAGCTAACTTCTGCCCAAGATGCCGCCTGCGCCCTAGTCGAGTGAGCCCGAAGCCCGGCAGGAACCATCTTGCCGTGTTAAAAGGTATGCAGACGAAATCGCCTCTTTCAACCAGTGGGAAATGGAAGACTTAGACGCCGCTTCCCCCTTGCGCGGACCGCCAAAGGTGACAAATAAACGATCGGACTTACGGAAGGACGCCGTTTCCCGCAAATACCGGCGAAGCACTCGACGGACATCCAACGTGTGCAAGGAGTTATCCGCGTGCTTACCGCGTTCCTTGGCAAACACCGGGAGAGACACCACTTGATTCATGTGAAACGCCGAAACTACCTTAGGCAAAAACACAGGAACCGGTCGCAATACCACCTTGTCGGCCGAGAAAGACAGATAGGGTTCCCTACACGAAAGAGCCTGCAACTCCGAAATCCTGCGAGCTGACGAGATCGCCACCAGAAACACCGTCTTCAACGTCAAGTCCTTCAACGAAGCTTGCGCCAAGGGTTCAAACGGCGAAGCCACCAGAGACCTCAACACCAAATTCAAGTCCCACGAGGGAACTAAAGCCCTGCACGGAGGACGCATAAGCAACACGGGAGGAGTAGCCTAGTGGTTGGGGCAAGGTACTTCAGGCCGGAAGGTCGGGGGTTCAAATCCCACTAGAGGACAGCAATCTTGGGCCGGAAGGACTGGGGTTTCTAGTCCCACAGGTGCTCCTTGTGGTCTTGGGCAAGCCACTTAACCCTCCATTGCCCATGTTCCCTGTAAGTATTAGTGTGTGTGTCTCATATCCCCATGTGTTAAATGTATCCCCCACTTGTGACCGCTTTGATTGAAGGATAAGGCGGTATACAAAACTGTCTAAATAAATAAATAAATAAAATAAATAAAACACCGCTCGCAAGAAGCGCTTCACATCAGCATGGGACCCCAATAGCTTGTCCTGAACCTTGCCTCAAAAACACGCAAGTTGTACCCTCAAGGAACTGGCCACCAGGCCCTTGTCCACCCCTGCTTGCAAGAAGGAGAGGATCTGAGGAACGGAGGTCCGCAAAGGCCGCAATTCGCGATTCGCACACCAGCTCTCAAAAATACGCCAGACCCGGACATACACTAGCGACGTGGACCGACGCCGTGCTCGCAACAAGGTAGCAATGACCTCCGAGCAATGACCTCCGGAGAATAACCTTTGGCTCTCATTCGCGCCCTCTCAATAGCCATGCCATAAGCGAGAATCGAGCCACCTGAGGCATCTGCAGCGGCCCCTGCCGAAGGAGATCCGGCCGAGGAGGAAGCAGCCACGGATCGGCCACACTCAACCGCACCAGATCTGCATACCAAGGCCGACGAGGCCAGTCCGGTGCAATCAGAACCACGGGACCCGGATGCCGCTCGATCCGCTGCACCAGGCGACCCACCAGAGCCCACGGAGGAAAGACATAGAGCAGCCCGTACCTTGGCCACCTTTGTGCCAATGCATCGAGGCCTTCCGACATGCGTTCCCGACGCCTGCTGAAGAACCGTTCGACCTGCGCGGACTCGAAGGTCGCCATGAGGTCCATTATCGGCAGACCCCAACGACGGACCAGCAACGCAAATACCTCGGGATGTAGAGACCACTCTCCGGGGTCTACTCTGCGACGACTCAGAAAGTCCGCCTCCACATTGTGAACCCCCGCGACATGCTGGGCCGACAGACATTGAAGATGCCGCTCTGCCCATTCTAGAAGCAGATCCGCCTCCGCTTCCAACGCCGCGCTGCCTGTGCCTCCCTGGCGATTTATGTAGGCTACCGTGGAGGCATTGTCGGACAGCACCCTGACCGCCGCTCCCTGCAGCCAAGGCTGAAACGCAGTCAGAGCCAACCACACGGCTCTCATTTCCAGACGGTTGATGGACCACTGGCTCTCCCGCGAGGACCACTGGCCCTGAGCAATCTGACCCTCACAATGAGCCCCCCAGCCGCTCAAACTGGCATCCGTCATCAGCAGACGCCAGACGGGAGACTCCAAGGGCATACTGTTCGCCAGAGAGCGCCGACGCAACCACCAGCGAAGGCTGCGCCGAACCCCCAAGGGGCAAACTAACTGACGAGCTAGCGAGTCGGACTGATGACACCATCGACGCAGCAGCGCTCGCTGCAGGGGCCGCATGTGCGCCCTTGCCCACGGAACTACCTCGATGGTCGCCGCCATCGTGCCGAGAAGCTGAAGGTATTGCCAAGCCGAGGATGACCGTCTCGCTAGAAACTGCTCCACCAGCCGCCTCAGGGCCCGCGCTCTGTGCACTGGGAGAAAAACCTTCCCGTTGCCGGTCTCGAAACGCGCCCCCAAATACTCCAAGGTCTGTGAGGGAAGAAGGCTGCTCTTTGCCCGATTGACCACCCAGCCTAACGACTGCAAAATCTGTACGACCCGCGCCATCGCTCGGAGACTCTCCTCCCTAGACTTCGCCTGGATCAACCAGTCGTCGAGATAGGGATGCACGAGGACACCCTCCTTCCGCAGGAACGCCGCTACCACCACCATGATCTTCGTGAAGACCCGTGGCGCCGTCGCGAGGCCGAAGGGCATGGCTTGAAACCGAAAATGGCCCATCGGCAGTGCAAACCGCAGAAATCTTTGATGTTCCCGGCGAATGGGAATGTGCAAATAGGCCTCCGTAAGGTCTAGGGACGTTAGGAATTCCCCCTCGCGGACCACCGCTATGACCGAGCGCAGCGTTTCCATGCGAAAATGCGACACCCAGAGGCACCGATTCACTCTCTTTAAACCCAGGATTGGTCGAAAGGTGCCCTCCTTTTTCGGCACCACGAAGTAGATGGAGTATCGACCGGACCCTAACTGCCCCTCCGGCACGGGGGCGACTGCCCGGAGCCGAAGCAGCCAGGAAAGTGTATCTGATACGGCTCTTCGTTTCCAGGGAGCACTGCACAGGGACATAACGAAGGAATCTAGCACCGGTCGATGCAGCTCGAGCGCATATCCCTCTCGTATCACTTCTAACACCCACTGATCGGATGTGATAGCGGCCCAGGCAGGGTAGAAATCCCGTAGTCTGCCCCCTACGGGGATCACCGCCACCGGAGCCGGCCTCGCTTCATTGTGACTTTTTGGGGACCTGCGCCTGGAAGGAGCCAAAACCTCTACCTGCCCCCCGAAATCCGCGGAAACTCTGTCCACGCCCCAGGTATCTGGAACGCTGGGACTGACCAAAGCGGGAGGCACGAAATCTCCGAAAGGACTGCTGAGACCCCCGGAAGGTGAAGGTCGGCTTCCCCTGCTTGGGCTTATCCTCCGGAAGCCGACCCCCCTTAGAATCCCCGAGATCTTTTACCAACCTATCCAAGTCCTCTCCAAATAACTGCCTGCCCTTAAACAGCAGCTTACTAAGGCAAGCTTTAGAAGAACCATCAGCCGCCCAATTGCGTAACCAAAGAGAATAACGCGCCGCTACCACCGACGCCATGCCGTTAGCCAACCCCCTAATGAGGTCATAGTGGATATCCGCCAAATAAGCGGCACCAGACTCCAATCTGGACACCGCGGCCTCCTGTTCCGCCGACTGGGGCCCCTGCAACTGCTGAGACCAGCGGAGGCAGCCGCGCGCCACCCAGGCCCCGGCCACCGCCGCCTGCATTGACAGGGCAGAAACATCAAACGCCTGTCTCAACAAGCTCTTGACCTTTCTATCCTGACGTCCTTCAACGCTGCAGCACCTTCCACCAGGATAGTAGTCCATTTAGTAACCGCGGAAACTGCCGCGTCCACCTTCGGCGAACGAAAAAGCTCTCTATCAGCCTCCGATAGAGGATATAACGTAGGCAACAGTCTAGCCCCGCGCAAGGCGGATTCTGGACTGTTCCACTCCTCCTGGATCATAGCCTTAAAAACCCTATGGAGCGGAAAGACTCTGTGGGAAGTGCATACCGCCTGCATCAAGGGATCCTCCAACTGGTCCTCCGCAGCGGAATCTTCCACGGGTATGTTCAATACTTTGAGGGTTTCGGCAATAAGTGCCGGAAGTTCCTCTTTACGAAATACACGCACTATTCTACTACTCTGCTCGTCGTCAAACAACTCGCCGTCTTCTAAATCTTCCGCAGACTCTAGCCCGAGAGCCTCCCCCAGCCCCTCGTGGGACTCATCCCCAGGAGGCGCAGAATCCGCAACACTCGGGGGCCGGCTCTTCTTTTGTGGACGGTGTCTCCCTCTACTGAAAGTGTGCGCTTCAGCCCACGGCGGGGCGGGACCGAACCTCCACCCGCCGGCTGCAAGAGAGCCAGAGCCTCTTGCATGAGAGAGAAAAAGGCGGGTGGAATTCCCAGGGATCCCTCCTGGAAGCCCCCCGCCAACAGGCGCTCTGGCACCTCAGAAATCCCCGGATCAAAGACCGTCTCTGCCTGCCTTGATGTCCCTTCTGTAGAGACAGGAGGGAGATCCACACTGGAGCCCTCCAGAGGATCCTCCATGACAGCACCCACAGCAGAACAAGTGGCACAGACTCTGGCTTCCAAATTACTACTTCTACGAATGCCACAAACCAGACACCGAGGACTAGGAGGCATGCCTATGCACACAGCCCTCTACCAGCAAAGCAGAGACACCTTGCTGAAGCAAACAGAGCAGAAAAAAAATCGCGATTTTAAAAGTGCTCAAAAATGCTCCAAATCGCAGGATTAGATAGAGCTGGGGTCAATTAGCTGATATCTGACCAAAAATTCAAAAACGAAGCTATCCCTAAAAAAAAAACGAAGAAAAAAATGACTTTGAAAATCCAAGATGGCCGCCGGACCCGATCCCGCCAAAAAAAGGACTATAAAAAGTACCCAAAAGGTCCAAACAAACTCCCCAGAGCTGATTCCAGGCTACCCCAAGGCCTCTATCACTGCCTTTAGAAATAAAAAGCCCCAAACTCTACTCACCCACACACAGGAGAGGAGGGGGGGTCAAAACTCTGTGAGTGCTGTCCAGCGTGCCTGCCACAAGCTCTGAGTAGCAGTTATCAGAGCCAACATCAGAGTTAATAACTGCTCAGGGCAGCTCGGGGAACCCCTAAATCAGTTAGGGGACCCTCAGAGCCTACTGCTGTATTTAATTGCTGCAGTTAATTGCCTTCAACCTTCTCCTCACCCACCAAGGGGGTTCGGTAGAAAGGAGACCAGTGTCCTTTGCAGCTCCCCTGCTTGTTTGACCTATGGGGAGACTGACAGAAAGAAAGAGAAAAAAACAGATCAGATAAAGGCAGAAGGGACACAGCCAAAGAATTCCTCCACAGCAGCAGCCCAGCACCTAAACCTAGAAAATAATAAAACACTAAAGCTCTGCTTATTTGTTCCTAAGGAGCCCAGTTCTGGGCTCTGACCTCCAAGCTGCTTGGAGACTGAGATACTGATGTGTGGGCGGTCCTTGGGGCTGCATATAGCTGGATGATCAAAGAGATGAAGATATTCAGTCTCCAAAGCTGCTGGTGGAGGTTCACAACTCTATGGTTCCGGGACTGGACTAGAGAGACGCTAAGGAATATATTTTTTCACTCAACGTGTAATCAAATTCTGGAATTTGTTACCGGAGGATGTAGTAAAAGCTGTTAGTGTAGCCGGGTTTAAAAAAGGTTTAGACAAGTTCCTGGAGGAAAGATCCATAAACCATTATTAAAGGTGAACCGGGATATCATCTGCTTACCTCAATACAACCTTCGTTGAACTTGTGTCTTTTTTGGTGAAACTCCTAGGTACTTTGTGACTTGAAATCAATGGGGCCGTGGCTCTGATAAAAGCCCCTTAGATTAGCCATTGTTGGAAACAGAATACTGGGTTTGATGGACCTTGGTCTGACCCAGTATGGCATATCTTATGTTCTTATGTTCACTGTAAGTCACTTGCTGCTGTTAAAGAGCTATGATCAATGTGTCCAATTAAATAGATTTATTAAAATGTAATTTTCCCCAAAATATCACAATACTCAAAAAAAAATGAAGGAACACCGTGAAGCCAATTAAATTAGCTAAGGAAACTAAGAGTACATATTGATTTTAAAGCACTTATAAACTGCCTATTCATCATTTACTTACTGCCTCACATATGAATTCAGCATTAGTCTTATTATTCTTTCCAACCCAATTGAAGTTGGAAAGAATTATACAAAAGGGGTTGAGAATATCTGTCTGTAGATCTATCCATCCAGCAGTCCACCCATCTGTCTGGGAGCAAACTAACTGAAAATTTAACAGAATGAGATGAAAATTGGCATGCAGGAAAAACTGGTAAAAATAGAGAGCTCAAAAATGAGCCAAACTGAATCAGGGGTTCCAGAGAAATAAGCTTGCCCAAAAAATTGCCTTATGCATTTCTATGGGAGGAGGAATTCCAGGTTCTGGAGCACAGAAACTTACGTAAAGTGAAACATAGAAGTTAGGGAATTCCTCCTTTCAAACTACATCTCCCTGTTTTCTACTCTTCCAACCTCCTAAACTGCCCCCTCCCAAATATACTCTCTCACAACTGCCCTACCAAACCACCAAATGCCCCACCCTGAAAAAAAAAACCCACTGCCCCACCCCAAACAAACAAATACCCAGCCACAACTGTCCCACCCCCAAAAACCCCAACCTATTCACTGCAAATACTCCTACAACTGCACTACCATCCTAACTGCTCCCCAACCCCAAACAACACCCCAAATCTGCCCCACGTAACAACCCCAAACTACGCCCCAAATCTGCCCCACGTAACTACCCCATCGCTAACAAAAAAAACCCACTATCTTGAAACTGCCCTACTCCTAAAAAAATACTACTACTACTACATTTATATAGTGCTGCAAGGTATACGCAGTGCTGCACAGACACTTCTAAAAATGATCCCTGCTTGTCAGAGCTTACAATTTAATCAAGACAGACAAGATGACAGAAAAGAATAAGAGTAGAATCGGGAGGTTAAGGAGACAAAAGGAAAACAAGAGATAGGATCCAAAAGCAGCCTCAAAGAAGTGAAACTTTAGCATGGATTTAAAAAGGGGCAGAGATGATGTACTTAGGAAGTTTGTTCTAAGCATAAGGAGCAGCAAGATGAAAGGATCGAAGTCTGAAGTTGGCAGTGGACGAAAAGAGCAAGGAGAGAAGCAAGCCACTAGAAGAGCGGAGTTCACGAGGAGGGGTGTAGGGAGAGAGAGGAGCAAATGAATGAATGCATTTATAGGTCAGAAGGAGAAGTCTGAATTGGCTACAGAAACGGAATGGAAGCCAATGAAGTGATTTAAGAAGGGGGATTATATGGAGTAATTGGATACGGAAATGGAAGGGAAGCCAATGAAGTGATTTACGAAAAGGGGTTATACGAGTACCACCTAAAATACCACCCACAACTGCCCTTCCACTCTGCCAACTGCCCATACCCCCCCCCCCCCCCAAACAATTCCCTCCCATCCTGCAAACTACCACATTATCTGAACAACATACCCTTGGTTAACTGTCCCACACACAAAAACTCCCCACTGTAACTGCCCTTCACCCTCCAAAACTACCTCTCTACAAATATCCTCACCCCCAAAACTACATCCCCCCCCCTCATCTTCAAACTATCCCATACACACAGATACAACACATGTACAGCACACGCAGAATACACAGAACACACACACAAACACATGAACACCACATACACAAAGACATTGATTACTCTAGTCCATAGCTGCATTTCAATTACATATATATTTCATTCTCATTGCTGTTATGACTGTTAAAACTATGGACTGAACTGCACTGCTTTCTTCTTCGTTGTTGTGTACTGGGCAGGGCTAGATTAAGGCACCAGCAATCTAGGAACAAACCTAGGTCCCAAAAGGGTTTTATAGGGGGAGGGGGGAAGGAAGGGCTATCAGGGACCGGGAAATGTTTGGCTTTTTCAGGATTATCCTGAGATTTTTACATTAATATCCAAATCATAGAAGGATGGCTAACATGTCCAGTCATGTTTCTAAATTGAAAATTTATCTGCAGTTCTCTAATCCTCCCCCCCCCCCCCCGTGTGTGTGAGTGAGTGAGCCTGCCCTGCCTGTTTCCAATGTAATAGCAGCAGAGACTGTGGGTGCGGTGCAGCCAAAGGAAAGGTTGTGGTGATGAAGTATTGAAATGCTGCTCTAGTCACAGAAAGGGAAAAGATGACCTGGGGGAACTTCCTGTGCTGTACAAGTTAAGTTTCTGTGTGTGGAGGGAGACAGAAGAGAAATGAAGCTCCCATCCCACCCCCCAAAAAATGCCTCAATGCATTTCTATAGGAAAAGCATACAAACAATGAGTCACAGTAACACAGCAATTATAGAATTGAACTTGTCAAACAACCCTCCTCTCATCTCGTTTGCTCAGACACACACAGAATCAACCCAGATAAAAATACACAAACATACATGTGCGTGCGCACACAGACACACGCACAGGCTTCCTTTCTTGAAGGGAGGGAGGAGTGGCCTAGTGGTCAGGGCAAGTTACCTCAGGCCAAAAGGTCGGGGTTCAAATCCCACTAAAAGACAGCAACTTTGGGCCGGAAGGACTGGGGTTTCTAGTCCCACGGGTGCTCCTTGTGGTCTTGGGCAAGCCACTTAACCCTCCATTGCCCATGTTCCCTGTAAAATAGTTATCTACATGTTATAATGCCCTGTTCAATGTAAACCGCCTTAATATCATGAAAGGCGGTATATAAGAAATGTTAAATAAATAAATAAATAAAATGTAGATGAGTGGGAAATTCCTTTGTTACAGCAATGAAAGATTTTCAGCACACTTGATTCATGCTTTACCATGAATGGCCAACTTATTTCTATTGTCAAAAAACCTTCTTTAAATTGCATCTAGTGCACTAGCTTCA
Source organism: Ichthyophis bannanicus (assembly GCA_033557465.1). Taxonomy (NCBI): domain Eukaryota; kingdom Metazoa; phylum Chordata; class Amphibia; order Gymnophiona; family Ichthyophiidae; genus Ichthyophis; species Ichthyophis bannanicus. The sequence goes on from CM066042.1 coordinate 235,989,347, forward strand.
ATCTTTGTTAAGTTCTGATAATTTTCTAACTCTACTGCAGTTGGCTGTCATGTCCCAACTGGATTACTGTAATGCCTATGATTTCTTGAAGCTATTACAAATGGTTTAAAATGCAGAGCGTGTGTTTTGACTAACAGCAAATATGAACATGTAACTCCAATGTTGTTTCATCTGCACTGGTTGCCAGTACCCTGGCACATTCATTTTAAAATTCTGACTTTGGTTTTTAAGGTGTTTTCCAGTAGTATATATGCTGATTTGAAAATGAATTGACCTACCACATCTTTGCGGACAGAAGGCTCTTACCTTTTAGACATTCCTGCAGTCAAATATTTTCATCTGCTAGCATATATGAGAGGTCAGATCTTTGGGTTCTATCACAGCATCAAGGTCTTGTGAATCAAGTCAGGCTTTGAGGTAATACCTCAGGCCTTGCAGCCTAAGGTAGGCACTGCAGGCAACTGGATCAAATAAAGGTAGATAGGGTCACTAACAACCCCTTCTAGTAGGTCTGCTCAATAAGCAATTTTGCTGGCTCTCCCCAGTTAATTAGGGTAGGAAAAGGGCAGGGGGCAGAGGAGAATTATAAAAGGAGAGGCTGAGGCACCTGTTATTAGCCACCTTGTAAGCGAACTAATAAAGCTATTCTATCCAGATAGCAGGTAGTCATTCTGACTGAAGAAAAGCTACTGGTTCTCTGTAACCTTTTCTAATGGCACGTCCTCTCTGTTTCAAGCTGTTACCTATACCAGTTATTTCATAAGCTACACGGAGAATGACTGAGTAGCTATACACTTTAGAGTGGAAGAACTCCATCAGATCCAGAACAGTTACAGTCTCCTCATGCTGTAGAGATCCTAGAGCCACTAACACTTGTTCTACATGAAGATGTGCTCCTTCATTACTGAGGATGAAACATGAAGTGCCCTGAAATTGTATGATGCATGACAAAATGTATGTCTCCAAAGGACAAGACCAGAAAATAAAGGTGACCATGCACATAACCCTAATAAGGATCTCTGTATCAATCAGCTATAGTTTATGTCTTAACTTTAAATTTAACATTACTTTACTGATTATCATTAGATTAGGCAAGATGAATCTAAGCAAGTAGGAACAGAGAAGGAGAAATTAGACCTTACCTACTAATTGTCTTTCCTTGAGTTCTCTCTGGGCCAGTCCAGGCTACTGTCGGGTTGTCAATCTCCTCCAGCAGCTGAGGACTGTAAATCAGAATTTTGCTGACAGGCTAACCAGCTCCCCCTGGCGTGCCAGCCTCAGTCGCACTACTGTCCAAGCAGCAACTAACCATAATAAACAAGCAAACAATAAACAAACCAATTGATTGCCCCAGCCAGCTATAAAGTATATCGACGCCCCTCCTTGGCCGTGCTGGATCATATACCCAAACCAGCCCAGCGGCCATCCTGCTGCAGATTCCTTTTTTTTTATTTTTTATTTTTTTTTTAAGAGAAAGGCTGTTATCCCCTTAGTGGATGAGGAAAAAAACCCATGCAGCCATCCTACCAACTACCAGCTCTGCATCGCGCACCAAAAAGATCCCCCGAGAACCTGCCGCATCCCCCCAAGCCAAACACACTTTCCTGAGAGGGAAGGGAAGCTCGCAGATCCAGGGGGTGGGTCCTGGACTGGCCCGGAGAGAACTCAAGGAAAGACAATTAGCAGGTAAGGTCTAATTTCTCCTTCCTCTTCGTCTCTCTGGGCCAGTCCAGGCTACTGTCGAGAAGTACCAAAGCAGTATTCACAGACGGGAGGGACCTGCGAGACCCCCTAACACCACGGAGGCCCCAACAATCGCATCCCCTCTTGCCTGTAGATCCAAACGATAGTGCTTAGTAAAGGTATGCAAGGACGACCAAGAAGCCGCCCGGCAGATATCCACCGGAGGAACCAAGGTTATCTCCGCCCAAGAAGCCGCCTGCGCCCAGGTAGAGTGCGCCCGAAGGCCCCGCGGAGGCAACCTGCCCCCAGCCTCATACGCCGCACTGATTGCTCGTTTCACCCAGCGAGCAATAGAGGCCTTTGACGCAGCCTCTCCCTTACGAGGACCACCAAATAACACAAATAGCCGGTCCGACTTCCGAAAACTCTCTGTTCTCTGAAGATATTTACGGAGCACCCTACCGAGATCGAGCTTTCGAAGCCGGCGACCCGCAATACCAACCCCCTCCCGGGGGAAAGTAGGCAGCGAAACGGCTTGATTCACATGAAAAGGGGAAACCACCTTTGGAAGAAACGCAGGTACTGTCAGAAGCACCACCTTTTCCTTGGTAAACTGAAGGTAAGGATCTCTACAGGCGAGCGCCTGAAGCTCCGAAATCCTTCTAGCCGAGCACAATGCCACCAGGAAAGCCGTCTTCCAAGAACATTCACGCAGACTCATTGCCGACGCCGGCTCAAAGGGTGGCTGTGTCAGAGCCTCCGACACCAAGTTCAAATCCCATGGGGGCACTAGAGATCGCAACGGCGGTCGGAGAAGGCGCGAAGCTCTGAGAAATCGTTGGACGTCCGGAAGAACCGACAACACTCTTCCGCCCACCTTACCTCTATAACAAGCCAAGGCCGCCAACTGGACCTTCAGCGTACTGAACGCCAATCCCTTTTTTAGGCCCATCTGTAGGAATGCCAAAATGACCGGTAAGGAGGCGGAGAAAGGCCGCACATTGCGCTCTTGACACCAGTTCTCAAAAATCCGCCAGACGTTAATATAAGCCAGGGAAGTAGAACGTTTCCTAGACTGTAGCAAGGTCTCAATTACAGCCGATGAAAATCCTCGACGTCGGAGACGGTCCCTCTCAAGAGCCAAGCCGTAAGCAAGAACCGATCCACCTGCGGCATCAATATCGGTCCTTGGCTCAACAAATTGATTTGACTTGGAAGGCGCCATGGCGGAGCAACCAATAGTCTGACGAGATCCGCATACCACGGTCGCCGGGGCCAATCCGGAGCAATGAGAATCACCGTTCCGTTGTGCTTCGCAATCCTCCATATGACCCGCCCGATCAAGGGCCACGGAGGGAAGACATACAGAATCTGCTCCTCCGGCCAGGGCTGCACCAGACCATCGAGCCCTTCCGACATGTGCACCCTGTACCTGCTGAAAAACCGAGGCGCTTTGGAGTTCTCCAGGGTCGCCATGAGATCCATGACCGGCTGCCCCCAGCGAAGGGAGATGTCGTGGAACACCGCAGCATTCAGCTCCCACTCCCCGGGATCGAGGAGATGCCGACTGAGATAGTCGGCCTGAACATTGTCCTTTCCAGTCACATGCGCCGCCGAAATAGCCAGAAGATGGGTCTCTGCCCACAGCATTAAAGTCTGACTCTCCGCTAAGAGGTCCGCACAACCTGTGCCTCCCTGCTTGTTGATATAAGACACTGTCACCGCATTGTCGGAGAACACGCGCACCGCTTTTCCCCGCACCAGGCCGAGGAATTCCTGAAGCGCCAATCTGACCGCTCTCATTTCCAGGCGATTGATCGACCACTCGGTCTCCTCTGGAGACCAGAGCCCCTGCGTCACTTGCGTCAAACAATGCGCCCCCCAGCCCAAAAGGCTGGCATCCGTTGTTACCAACCACCATTGAGGCTCCCGCAGTGGAACCCCCGCTCGAACCCGAGTGGGATCTAACCACCACTGCAGACTTAATCGCACGGGGTCCGGACATTCTAGCTTCTGATCGAGCGAGTGAAGCTGTGGGGACCATCTGGCTAGCAACGATTGCTGCAGAGGACGCATGTGAGCTCGGGCCCACGGCACCAGATCTAAGGCCGCTGCCACAGAACCCAGTAACTGCAGGTACCTCCACGCTGTGGGGGCTCTGACCCCCAAGAATGCTCGCACCTGCCTCCAAAGCTTCTGCACCCTGTCCTCTGGCAGAAAGACTGACCCCTGTGCGGTATCGAATAAGGCGCCCAGGTAGGTCAGGCGCCTCTGCGGAGTGAGATGACTCTTGGACTGATTGATCACCCAACCGAGACTCTCCAAAAACTGAACCACTCGGTTGGTCGCCGACACAGACTCCGACCGAGATCCCGCTCGAATCAACCAATCGTCCAGATAGGGATGGACCTGAATTCCCTCTTTTCTCAAGGCTGCCGCTACCACCACCATCACCTTGGTGAACGTCCGCGGAGCCGTAGCAAGCCCGAAAGGCAATGCCCTGAACTGAAAATGACCCATGGGCACGGCAAACCGTAGGAATTTGCAATGATCTGGCCGAATAGGGATATGAAGATAGGCCTCCGTCAAGTCTATAGATGTTAAGAATTCCCCGGGTCGCACCGCCTGAATGACGGACCGCAGAGTTTCCATACGGAAGTGGGGGACCCGTAAACAGCGGTTTACGTGCTTGAGATCCAGAATGGGACGAAAAGACCCTTCCTTTTTCGGAACCAGGAAATAAATAGAGTATCGACCTAAGCCGTATTGGTCTTCGGGAACAGGTACCACGGCCTGCAGCCGCAACAAACATTGCAGGGTGTCGTTCACGGCCACCCGCTTCTCCGGAGATCCGCAGGGAGACTTGAGGAAGGCATCCTTCAGAGGCTGAGCAAACTCTAGCGCATACCCTTTGCTGAATATCTCTAAGACCCATTGGTCTATTGTAATGTCGGCCCAGAAGGAAAGGAAATTCTGTAGACGGCCCCCCACTGGGATCTCCGCCTGAGCCGGCCGCCCTTCATTGGGGCTTTTTGGAGGCAGACTGCAGGGAAGAAAAATATCCTCTGCCGAATCCCCTCGCCCCTCGAAAGGACTGCCCGCGGGCTGGTGAACGTCCTCTCTGATAAGGCACAAACCGAAACCCCCGGAACCTGCGCGAATCTTTACCCTGCCCCCTGGCAAGTGTCCAGGGCCTGGGGCCTTTCGGGCGATCCTCTGGGAGACGTTCCCCCTTGGAATCCCCCAAATCTTTGACAATTTTTTCAAGCGCCTCCCCAAAGAGTAGCTTACCCTTGTATGGGAGCTTGCTAAGTCGCGTCTTAGAAGATGCGTCCGCAGACCAATTGCGCAGCCAGAGGAATCTCCGCGCCGCAATCACCGACGCCATGGACTTCGCGGAAATCCGCACCAGATCATAAAAAGCGTCCGCCAAATACGCCGCTGCCGACTCCAGCCTAGCGCCTTCCACGCACGTGCCAGCCTCCTTGTCGGCAACCGAGTCCCCCTGCAACCATCTGATGGAGGCTCGAGAGACATAAGCCCCACAAATAAGATGCCTGCAGCGCTAAGGCACTGGAGTCGAACGCTTGCTTCAACAGTGCTTCCAACCTGCGGTCCTGAAGGTCCTTTAGGGCCGCTCCACCCTCCACAGGGATGGTAGTTTTTTTTGTCACAGCCGCTACGAGTGCATTTACTTTAGGCATACGCAGGAGGTCCCTGTCCTCCTGAGGAACCGGGTATAAACGCCCCATCGCTCGGCTCCCCCTTAGGGAAGCCTCAGGACATTCCCATTCGGAATCTATCATCTGCCTAATAACCCTATGGATGGGGAAAACAGCGCTGCTCTGGCTTAAAGCCCTGTAACAGAGGATCCTCCAATGGATCCTCCTGCACCACAGGCAAGGTAATGTTTAATGCCACTAGAGACTGCGCAATCAGCGCCCCGAGCTCCTCCTTACGAAAAACCCTAAAAATATTAGGGTCCTCACCCGGTACCAGTTCTCCTTCCTCCATCTCGCCCAAAGACCAGGCATCCAAGACCCCCTCAGAAAGAAGCTCTCCCTCTTCCATCTCCTGGGGTCCTGCCAGTTCCCCCCCCCCCCCCCCGAACAAATCGGAATCCACTCTCAAAATTTTCTGAGTAGAGGAACCTTCTCCCGGATCTGCTGGTGAAGCAGTCCCCGGACGGCCACTGTCCCGGATTAGCAGAGCAGATTTGTCCAGGCTTTGCTGCAGTTTCAACAGATAAGCCCTATGCAAGGATAAAATGAAATCGGGAGAAAAAACAGATGGCAAACTCCCCTGAGCCTCAGGAGAAGCCCCCTGCACCTCTACCACCTGCGGAGAAAGCCTCTTAGACTTTTGTTTCCTTTTTACTGGCTTTTCAGCAAGCACGGGAGACGCGGAGGCAGGAGCCAAGATGGCCGCCGTTCCCGCCTGAAACCCCACGTCGGAAAGCACCTCAGAGGGAGCCGATGAAGGCAGGTTAAAATCCATCGGACCCCCTAAAAACCTCTTGATTGAACTACCGGCCCGAAAACAAGACCGACAGATACCAGGACCCGACAGCCCCCATCGACTCCTGCACTGCGCACAAACCGTCAGCACGGCCAACATGCGCCGGGAACTAATGTGCCTGAAAGACAGAGCTGCCCTGCCGCCTCCAATCTCGACGACCTGGCCTGCCCCTCGTGCGAACCGGACCGCTCTTACCTGAAAACCAACAATATGACAAGGCACCAATCCTGCACTCGCTGCTCGCGGAGGATGCAGAACCGGCAGTGGGGACAGAAGGCTGCAAGCTGGGGCTCCCAGATCCGCTGCTTCTCCTCCCCTCCGGGTATGGCTGTGAAGCTGAATAGTGAGGTAGGCTCTACCTCCAGCTTTAAGAACCGATATATCAAATTTCCTTTGTGCAGCCAATACCCTTTAGAGCTGACTGTGGCAACCCAGCTAGGGCTACGCTGTCAGACAAAAAGAAATGAAAAACCCAATACAGAGGCCGAAATTCCTCTTCAGCACGCCGGAGCCAGTCAGTCACGTCCTATCCAGCTGCTGAGGACTGTAAGACTGAGGCTGGCACGCCAGGGGGAGCCGGTTAGCCTGTCAGCAAAATTCTGATTTACAGTCCTCAGCTGCTGGAGGAGATTGACAACCCGACAGTAGCCTGGACTGGCCCGGAGAGACCAAGAGGAATGAAGATTAGGAGAAACAAAGCAGAGGACGAGAACACAACATCAGAAGAAACTTGTATTAGGAATGAAAACTCAGACAAGTTGGAAAGGGTTTAACCTTTCTGCGGGGAGAAAAAGGTAGAAGGGAAGGGAAGGGACAAGTCTGCCAATTGTTCTTGAAGATTGGATTTGACAGTGCTTTGATAGGCACAACTATTGGCTATGTAAAACTTTGATAAAATTTTAACAAAAAAAAAATATGAGATGAGGCCCATATCTCTATAGTACCGTATTTTCTGCCACAGGCATGCAAAATTTGACCAATCCAGTCCTTAGTGCTTAAAGTCACAATATATATATTTTTTTATATTTATACAAATTTAGAACAAATCAAGAATAAATCTTAATCTCGTACAGAAACTGAGATATGGTCATAAATTTAACAGAGTAATACAAAATTAGCTAACAATAAACCATCAATCTCACTCCAGCCCTCAATAAGAGGAGATCCAAGAAAAAGGAAAGTCAACATTTACAAAAGCGAAGAAAATACAATAAACCTGAACTGGTACATTACTATAATCACAGTGGTTCAGCAGGAAGAAGCACCTGGTTCTCCAGACGTCTGGCATTAAGGAAGGCCAGCAGTTGGGAGGGCTGGAAAAACAAACATAGGAAACAGCCTGGTATTTAACCAAGCATTTACATGGATATTTTAAGAAAAAAAGCACCTCCAACTGCTGAACCCCTGGACACATGAGGAGAAACTCCCTTCACCTGCGCTGAGTGCCTCGAGCAAGATCCGGAAACATGCGGACTAATAAGCCCTTAAAACACATGTTTCTCTTCTTGAAAAACAGCTTCATCAACCACTCTTTATCTGAGATCAAAGCTAAAGTAAATAATGCGGCAGGAGTGACAACTTCTTCCCTTGAGTCTTGAAGGATAGTGGAGACATCCAAAGCATCTACTTGCCCCAATTCAGGGACAACCCCAGCCGAATCCCTTGGTGTCCGTCTAGAATTCGTCAAATAGTAAACCTTCACCATCAGCGGGTAGAACTCAGATGGTATACCCAACACATCAGATAGATAATTCCGCCACATATCTCTTGGGGATACTAAAGGATCCCTAGGAAAATTTATAATCCTCAAGTTTGCAGCCCTAGCAGAATTTTCCAGAAGCTCCAACTTCACCTTAGTTATAGAGGAGTCTTTCATAAAGGATTCAGAACACTTCTCCAAGTCATTAACTTGCATCTGCACAGCAAACAAAGAAGTTTGAAGAGATACTACCGTAGACGCAGTCTCATCAATAGCCACAGAGTTAAGTTGAACTTTCTGACTCAAAGCAGTAACCTGAGGAATCAGAGCAGCCCCCAGCTGCATTATAGCTGTCCAGATAGATTCCAACATAAAAATCTCCAGTTACTGTAATATGAAGGTTTCAGAGAGAGACTCCCTCACTGCTACCGTAGGACCCTCCATAACTTCAGGCTCTCGAACCTGGGCCTGATGGGCAGCCAAATCTGCTGCCAAACTTCCTGCTGATTGACCAGCATGGCTGGTGGAATCCTGCTGGACCAAGGAGGAAAACACTCCCTCCAGAGAAGACCCCAGTACTTTTCCTCGCCGGCCGTCGCAAACCCCCTCACCAGGGTGTTCAACCAGACAGAGTAGTTACTCACCTGTAACAGGTGTTCTCCAGGAGCAGCAGGAATCAGTCCTCACATATGGGTGACGTCAGCGCCGACAGAGCCCCCCGTGCAGAGCATATCCCCAGCTTTCAAAGAAAGCCTTTGGGAATGCAGCGCGCATGCGCGGTCCCCTTCCCGCCCAAGGGTGCCATCTTGCTCAGTCTGACGACATAGCTAAAAGACAGCAAAAACAAAATAAATCATAGGACTGCAACTCCAAGGGGAGGAGGGAGGGTTGTGAGGACTGATTCCTGCTGCTCCTGGAGAAAACCTGTTACAGGTGAGTAACTACTCTTTCTCCAGGACCAAGCAGGAAGTCAGTCCTCACATATGGGACTCCCCAGCTTAAGGCTACCGGAGACCTCAAGCTGAAAAATGAGCTCCCTCTAGAGCATAGGTGTCAAACCTGTCCTGGAGGGCCACAATCCTGCCAGGTTTTGGGATAGCCCTAATGAATATGCATGAGATATATATGCATTAGAGATAGCCTGCCAACCTGACTGGTTTGTGGCCCTCCAGGACTGGATTTGGAGACCCCTGCTTTACACCTCTGTCATTTAAGATTGTGAGTGGGCAAGGTGCAGATGTCCAAGACATCAAAAAGGTTAGATAGAATTTGTCACATTCCTCCTCACTTCTCACCACCACCAAAATATTGTCCATTAGACATCTTTTTGGTGGTGGTGAGAATCGAGGATGAATGTGACACATTCTAGCTACCCTTTTGATGTCTAGGACATCTGTACCTTGCCCACTCACCATCTTAAATGACAGAGGTGTAAAGCAGTGGTCTCCAAATCCAGTCCTGGAGGGCCACAAACCAGTCAGGTTGGCAGGCTATCTCTAATGCATATATATCTCATGCATATTCATTAGGGCTATCCCAAAACCTGGCAGGATTGTGGCCCTCCAGGACAGGTTTGACACCTATGCTCTAGAGCCTCAGCATGCAAGAAATGAATGTTCTCTGATAACACCCCCGAACGGTAGCCCAACACCAGGGCAGGAGGGTAGGAGTTGCCTAAACCCCAAAGAGATTATGGAGTACCACCTTCCCGAAAGCACTATCCCTGCGGGACTCCCTCTCAAGGCAGTAGTGGGCCGCAAAAGTCTGGCTTGAAGACCAAGTAGCGGCCCGGCAGATGTCTGCCAATGGAACAGAACGGAGATGAGCCACTGACGCAGCCTTCGCCCTGACACAGTGAGCCGTAACTCGACCCTGTAACGAGAGGCCGGGTGCCCTGTAAGCCCAGGCGATACAGTCGGCTACCCAAATGGACAAAGTACACTTGGAGACAGCCAACCCCAACTTATTGGGGTCAAAAGAGACAAAGAGCTGAACAGCCCTCCGGTACTCCCGCGTACGGTCAAGGTAGAAAGACAACGCCCTCCTACAGTCCAGGGCATACAAGACCATCTCAGCCCGGCTGGCATGCGGCCTAGGAAAGAAAGAACCACCTCCTGATAGAGGTGGAAGGAGGAGACAACCTTAGGAAGGAACTTAGGGTGAGTCTGTAAGACTACTCTGTTCCTATACAACCTAGTATAAGGTGCATCTGATACTAGGGCCTGAAGCTCACTCACTCGCCTCGCTGAGGTAAGGGCTACCAGAAACAACGCTTTCCAGGAGAGAAAACACAGAGGGCAAGTAGCCATAGGTTCAAATGGTGGGCAAGTAAGCCGTTGCAAAACCACATTTAGTTCCCATTCAGGGGCAGGACGACGCACTGGAGGCTTAAGCAAAAGCATGGCTTGAGAGAGATTGACCCTCCACTGGGGAGTGGTGTGCTGAAAGAGCACTAAGATGAATCTCACAGAATTGGACTTAAGGCCTAGGTTGGACAGGTGAAGCAAATATTGCAGCACCACTGGTACCAGACACGAGAAGGGGTTCTCGTTGTGTTGAGTACACCAGGTAGAGAATCTACGCCACTTAAGGGTATAAAACTTTGTGGTGGACTGCCTCCTAGAGGCCAAGACCACGTCCTCCACTTCCCTAGGCAATAGTAAAGGCGCTAGAACTACCCTTTCAGCAGCCAGGCCATCAAATTGAGGGACTGGAGATTGGGGTGCAAGAGAGATCCCTGCTCCTGAGACAGGAGATCGGGTTGCATCCCCAGAGGAAGAGGCGTGTCCACCGTTAGTTGCAAAAGAAGTGGGAACCAGGGTTGCCTTGGCCACCTGGGGGCCACCAGGATCAGCGAGGCCTTGTCCCTGATCACCTTGAATATTGTCTTGGATACTAGAGGCGTGGGAGGAAATGCATATAGAAGGCCTGTAGACCATGGAATGAGAAACGCATCCGCTGCAACTCAGAGGATGCGGTTGCCTGGAGCAGAACATGGGAAGTTGACGGTTCAGCGGACTGGCTAAGAGATCTATGGCTAGAAGACCCCATCTCAGGAAGACATATTGAACCACTAGAGGATTCAACTGCCACTCGTGCGGCTGCAGGATCCTGTTCAATCTGTCCGCCAGGTAATTTTCCTGACCTGGGAGATAGACCGCTTTGAGAAGAATGCCGTGATTGACTGCCCAGGAGCACAGTTTTTGCGCTTCCTGACATATAAGGCGGGACCCTGTGCCCCCTTGTTTGTTCACATAGAACATAGCAACTTGATTGTCCGTCTGAACCAAGACGGACTGGTGAGAGAAGAGATGGGAGAAAGTTCTCAGGGCTAAGCGGATAGCTCTCAGTTCTAAGAGACTGATCTGCTGTGCGGCCTCCCAAGGAGACCACAGGCCTTTAGTACATGCTCCTTCGCAATGTGCACCCCAACCTTGAAGAGAAGCATCGGTTGTCAGCACCTGATAGTGCGAAGGTGCTTGAAAAGGCACCCCTTGCACCAGATTTGGAAGATGAAGCCATCACTGCAGAGAAGACTCTAGTAGGTTGGACACCCTCACTCTGTCCGTGAGGCTTCCTGTGGCTTGGTGCCACTGCGTCCTGAGGCCCCATTGAGCTGGCCTCATGTGTAGACGGGCATTTGGAGTTACATGGACCGTGGATGCCATGTGGCCTAAGAGCCTCAGGAATTGTCTAGCAGAGACCAGAGAATTGCTGTGGAACTGCCTGGCTAGATCCATCAATCTGTGGGCCCTGTCCACTGGTAGAAAGGCCTTTGCCTGAAAGGTGTCCAGCCTTGTTCCTATGAACTCTATGTTCTGTGAGGGGTGCAAAGTGGACTTTGTGAAGTTTATAACAAACCCCAGGTGTTGAAGCAGAGCAACAGTGCGAAGGGTGGCTTGATTGGCCTCTTGCGGGGATTGACCCCTGATGGCCAATCGTCCAGGTATGGGAAGACAAAGAGGCCTTGAATCCTGAGGTAGGCTTCCACCACCGCCAGGCACTTGGTGAATACCCTGGGGGCGAATGTAAGGCCAAAAGGCAGTACTCTGTACTGATAGTGGTTTCCTCCCACTACAAATCTGAGATATTGTCTGTGGTCTGGATGAATGAGGATGTGAGAGTATAAGCATCCTTTAGGTCTAAGGAGCATTGCCAATCTTCCTGCTGGAGATAGGGCAGCAGGATTCCAAGGGTAAGCATCTTGAACTTTTCCCTCTCCAGGAACTTGTTCAGATTCCGCAAGTCTAGGATGGGCCTGAGGCCTCCTATTCTTTTTGGTACCAGGAAGTACCTGAAATAGAAGCCTTGACCTCTCAGGTGGTGGGGCACCGGTTCCACTGCCTGCTCCTTTACCAGACTTGCCAACTCCTGCAGGAGTAAGTCCCTGTGCAGAGGGTCTGGGAGGCTCCCCTGGAAAATAGGAGGGTGGTACCTGGTGGAAGTAGAGGAGATAGCCCTTTTGGACTATACTTAGTACCCAGGTATCCCTTGTGACGGCTGATCACCTGTGGGCGTACAGGGCCAGCCGGCCTCCAGTGCTGATAGGAGCCAGCTGAGGAGGAGAGGCTATGCCACTGGAATCAAAACCCTGCTCCCTGCTGTGCAGGAGCCAGAGCTGGTGGCTTGGGGCTTTCTGCCTACGGGACCCATGTCCCTGCCCCTCTTGGCCTGTTGACTCTGTTGGGGAGCTACAGAGGCCTGAAAATGAGGATACTGTTTATAAGCAGATGACTTCCTCGGGTAAAAGGTCTTTTTCCCCGAGCCCTTCTTCTTCTGAGAAGGGGCAGAGGTTTTCCTGGACAGCCTTGTCCGGGTAAGAGTCTCGGTCTCGAGTTCTGCAGCCTTGTCAGCCATGGGCTTACAAAAGAGATTTTCACCTCGGCAGGGGACATTGACCAACCTGTCCTGCACCCATGGCTCAAGGTCCAATGACTGTAGCCAGGCCTGATGGCGTGCACCGATGCCGGCCACGGCTACCCGGGCCGAAGCCTCGAAGCCATCATAGGCTGCTCGAGAGTTAAACTTCGAGCACTCACGAATATCCGATGACAGAGCATTGAACCTCTGCAAAGGTTCCTCAGAGAGATCAGCAGAGAACCCGGCAATCTCCTTTGCCAGGTCTCGAAGGTACATGCCCATGTACAGCTGGTAGGTCTGGACATGGCAAGCAAGCATATAGCCCTGGAAGCACTTCTTACCGAGGGCATTCAGGTTCCGGGCCTCCCAGCCGGGAGGCACCGAGGAGTGCATCTTCTGACTCTTCAGACGATGCATGGCCGATTCCACAACCATGGAGTGGTGCGGTAATTGTGCCTTTTGGAACCTGGGGCTCTTGCGAACTCGACAGATGGAATCGACCCACTTGCTCAAAACTGGCGTCGAGGCCGGCGCCTCCCACATGCGGAAGAGCAGCCGTTCCAGCATCGGAGGAACCGGTACAGTAAAAGGCCTCCTTTGGGGGAGAGTCACACTGCAGGACCTCGAGCTCCTCGGCTCAAGGCTCCTCCTCGGGATCCGCGGGGAAGGCCAAGGCCTTGGCCATATCCCGCACGAAGTCCAAGAACCAGGTATCCTCTGATGGGGACCGTCTCAGAGGCTTGGACTCCAGTGAGTCCGATGGGACACACCGAATCCGAAAGGTGTCGGGTGACTCCTCATCCTCCGTTTCCCAGCCGGACTCCTCGGAAGAGGAATCAAGCGGCTCCGGTCAGGCAGGCACCAATGCCATCCTCCCCGACGCCGAGGGTACCGGCGTCAACGACCTTGGTCCCAAACAGGAAGCCGAGGGGGACCTTGGCAGAGGATCGACTCGAGCGCGCATGGACTCGAGGATCGGTTCGGCCTCCGGGGTTGATTTGGACATCGATGTCCCGGTGGTCGGGGCAGATGCACCGGTGAGACCGGCGATCAGTGCCCGCTGCTGTTCCATGAAGGCAGCCAAGCTGCTCTCCTAGGCCGTCAACCTGAGTCCGCGCTCAGGAGACTCAGCAGCCCCCGACTCGTGCCCCGACGGCGTCAGGCCCGACGTCGGCTCCCCTGACGGAGAGTCCACGAGGACTACAGTACTCACGTGACCCCGGGGACTCCTTCTCCACACAGGGTTGTTTTGCAGGCCTCTCCGACTCCGAAGACCCGGGATGGTGCTCGGGGCTATGCGACTTGGCCCTCGAGGAGCCAAGTGCGTCCGACGCCGCCCTCGCGGGTTTTTTCTTCCTGCGATGCTCCCGCGAGGGAGACCCCCCTCTCAGAGGAACCTCGGCGCTGCTCGGGGCCGGAGTCCTGAGACGTCGAGGCCTCTGACGAAGTCCGGGCCCATTCGGACACGGAGTCAGAGAAGATTCTTTCCTTTTGGTGCTGCTGACTCCGAACGCCTTCGAGGACATCTTCCTACACGGACCACAGATCACTGGGTCATGATCGGGTCTGAGGCACCGGAGGCAGCAGTCATGTGTGTCGGTGAGAGACATAAGCTTCTTACACCGATCACACTTTTTAAACCCGTTGGCAGCCATCGGGGGAAAAAGGGCCCCTGCGAGGTCAAAAGACAGGGCTGCCAGTGAAAAAAGAAAAACTGTCGCGAACGCTAGTAACTAAGGACAAAAAAATTAAAAAGAAGACCGGGCTCGATACCGGTGTATCGGGCCCAGGCGGGAAAGGGAAACCGGCGTCGAACCGAAGAAACAGGTCAAACACAGAACAAAATCCACTTTTTCCTCGGGTGAAAACGAAACACGTCCGTCGGGCTCTGCGGAAAAAAGAAGACACAGCAAGATGGCACCCTTGGGCGGGAAGGGGACCGCGCATGCGCGCTGCATTCCCAAAGGCTTTCTTTGAAAGATGGGGAAATGCTCCACATGGGAGCTCCGTCGGCGCAGACGTCACCCTTATGTGAGGAATGACTTCCTGCTTGGTCCTGGAGAAGCTGCTCTTCCGGGGAATCCTGGAGACACGCTGCCTTCACCAAGGGCTGTAAATCCAGGGAGACAGAGAGACTACTCGAAGCATGCATCAAGTTAACCAACTTTGACGCTAACGCAGCAGAGCTTAACTCCCTGGAATTTACCAGTTGCTGAGCCGGGTGCACCACGAAGGAGTCCAATGGACCCAACTAACAAGGATAATTGCAAAGAGGTTGAATGGACCAGGGAGGGAGCATTGGCCCCCCTTTACTTTCTGCTTCTTTCCCATCCAACAAAGCACTCCGCTCACACACTCCTGCTGCCACCATATTAGATCTCCCTCCACCACAATATTTTTAAGTCGTAAAATGTCTGAGTGATTCTATTGCTATGTTGTTACATTGGGTGTGATTCTTAAAATAATTCTAGCTTTACAGTAAGCTAACTGCTGCTGTAATGTTATGCACAACATAGTTGAAGCACATATGAACCAGAGGTGTTCAGCGCTACATCTATACTACATTCAGAGTGTAAAGCTGTGCAGAAGTTTCTTGTATGAAGAGATACCAATACTTGCAAATACAGGCACAGAGAAGAGGTTGCTAAATGTGTATAGATACGAGTATAGGTCACATGCTTATGTTGTAGAGCTATGTTTGATGTGTAAATTAAATAGGATTTGTCAAAATATAGTTTTGCAAAAAATATCACAATATCTCAAAAACAAAAAATTGTTTAGCCTGTCCCTTAGTGGACCATGGGTTTCAGCTCCAGTGACTGTAGAAAGGAAAATGCAGGGACGGACTTCTCATTTACAGTAAGGGATCATGAGATACAGGGAGAAGGAAAAAGGAAGATTCACCAAATCATATGTGGTTTGAAGCGGCATTGGAGAGAAACAGAAACAACGTATTGTGAAGAGGAGTGTGGTATGGTCAGAGAGGGCTCCATGCATTGCAGTTTGGGGGCTAATGGTATTGCTGCAGGCCCCGGTGAGTGGTGGCAGCAATGGGCACCCTTGGAGGGCTGGTGCACTAGGCAACCACCTAGTGTTAGTGACAGCCCTGATCCCATCCTCTGTTTCTCCAATTTTGATTATTTTTTTTCTGTAGATTTACTGCAATATACTCTCCTCATCAGTTACAGTCAACCTTTCCACAAATATATACACACATACATGCATACATATTTTTAATTCATCCCCTCAGAAAGATTCAATAAGTTAGAGTCATACCTACTCCAATAAACCCAGTTAATCCTTTTCCTTAGAAAAATGCTCTAGATATAGTTTATCATGGTCCCAGATCTGGGGTCTAGTGCCTCAGCCACCAACTTTCTCTCTTGGTCCTGTGATCGTGAATTAGTTCAATTGCTCCTTTGATCTTTCAGTATTATTGCTGAGCTCAATGCAAGTCTAACACTACATTCAGACAGGGCTTCTGGCTACACAACAGAAAGGTGGTCCATTAAATACCGAAAAAAAACAGCCCGAGTGGGGAGAGGGTTCTTTACTGGGAGGGATGCCCCTAGGTTGAATGCAAACTGTGTTATTCATTTACTGTGAGTGTTACTAAGGTGCAGTATTGAGTTACCACAGATTAGTAGCTTCTGCCGTAAATTAAGCTGTAGTAAAATGCAATATTTTACTGCAATTTAGCAACTACGCCTCTAAACGTTAGCAAGTTTTCAGCCCTAGGAATTTCCCAAGCTATTTCATTACCTGGACAAATTCCTTTACCAACTGTCCTAATACTGCCTCCACTCTGTCTATATGATTTCAGATGCACCAAAGGCGGCTAAACATTTTCTTTGGTTTCTTCTATTTGTAAAGCCTTTATGATACTGAAAACTGTCTAACATGTTTATCCCAGACACATCACCAATAAATCATCTTCATTGGAGCAGTCTACCATTGGCATCTGGATGAAAAGTACTTGGCAAGTTTCCCTGGTTCTCAGCCCATTGCTCTATAGGCTACTCTATCCAAAGCATATGCTTTCACAGTCCCCACATGCTCACTCACAACCTGCTACCACAAACACCCAGAACTAAGCCCTGGAGTTTTTCTCATGAGCTCTGGAGAGGAAAAGCATGGCAGCCTGAGTGGGAAGGCCATCAGCCGAGAGGTAGTAAGGCATAGAAAGAATGAATGTGATTGTAGGGAGGAGCGGATTGATTAAAGTAGTAACTGATGGGTCCATGATAGGAGCTCAAAATGTTTGTTTGCCTAGAGCTCAATATAGTAGAATAAGATATCCACTTTACTTCGTATGATGGAATGTACCAGAACTTTTCAAAAGTAGCCGAAAGTGATTTTTTTCACAGCCTTTTCTTAGCTAGCCCAGAGAGCATCTTATGTCAGATGGCAAAGTGCTCTCAGCAATGTACTAGTGATTGTAAAGATACACGATTTTTGTTATGCAATGTTTGATCGGTATTTTATGTGCTTTGAGACTAACAATAATAAAACAACAATTACAAATAATCTATGAATGTTGTACTGAAACCTGCCTAGGACAATGGATAGGTGGGATATAAATTTTACAAATAAATCTACAAATAAATCTGGCACTGCTTACTATTCTTAAACATTTTTTTTTTTTTACTGCCATCAAGTCAGTGTTGATTCATAGCGACCCAGCTACCTCTGGGCTTTCTTGGCAATGTATCACTAGAAGTAGATTGCCAGCCTTTTCTTCCAAGGAAATAGAGGGTAAAGTGACTTGCCCCAGGTCACAAGGAGTGCCAGTGGGAATCAAACCCTTGATCTTCTTGGTACTACGCAGTTGCTCTAACCACTAGGCTACTCCTCCACTCAAACATGTCACCGTAAAACTACTAATAGCAGAAGGGCAATAGTTGCACTAAGCCCTGTGTGAATCAATCACTATACTTAACTTACTTATACTAACAGAACTCACAGATCAAGTACCCAGAACTCAAACCATGGAATTTACTGGCTCAGATCATTCTGCTGCCTCACCACCAGGTACACAGAAGTAATGCATTAAAATTACACTTGAACATCCATGCCTAAAAACATCCTAAATGATGCCATATGGTATAATCTGTGAGGTAAGAATCATTCCTTTCAATCGTTCAGCTGCTCCTGAACAATATGTAGGGTGCTCAATTGCACCTCAATTGTTCAGTCACTCCTGAACAACATGAGTGGTGGCTCAACTACACTTGACCCCGGCCACAAGTTTTGCCATATCAGACTGGCTTTATCAAAGGATTTCGTAAACCCCGTCGCATATGGGTTGCTGTCAAAAACAAAAAAACAATTAAACAATGCATGGAGCCCTCTCTTACCATACTACTACTAAAAATCCATGCAATCCCTTCTGACCACAATACAATAAAGCATATTTCAAAAACATATAAGAAACCTACCTCGGCCAAACCTGGCTCACTCCTCCTTCCCAAATGCAGACGCCAAACCAGCAAACCCCGCCCTCTAAAACGTATCCTCTAACCAATAATACATTACCACGTCAAAGCCACTATCCATTCAACTGTGGTCCAACCAATCAAGAGCCCTCACAATGCCGAAGCCCGGGCGCAATCCTCAAATGAACTTATAAGAGAATACAAATCAATCAACCAACCAACCCCTGGAACCTCACCACTCAATTTAAGATCTCTTAGAATTCAAATGCCAAGATGAAACGCCATAGATAAATCAGATCCCCCAAAACTGTCAGACAAAAAATGAACAAAATATACAAAACCAGCACGGACCCAAAATCAATAAAACCAATGCCATTCCACCACCATGTTGAGGCCACCAGGGGACACAGTTTGCCAACGATAGATTAGAGTTTGCTCATGCTGTAATAAGCGAAGTGTTAGATCCCCTTCTCCCCCCACTGTAACATGATCTAACCCGTAGCCCCGCAATTGGGATACCAGATGACTGAACGTCTGCCAATGGCTCACTCTATCTGTGAGTTCAGTTAGTATAACTAAGTATAGTGATTGATTCACACAGGGCTTAGTGCACTATTGCCCTTCTGCTATTAGTAGTTTTACAGTGACATGTTTAAGAATAGATTTATAAGTCCCATTATATGCAAGTGGGGAAACTGCTAGGTACGTATGACTTAGATTGGTCACTGTTGGAAACAGGATACTGGGCTTGATGGACCTTGGTCTGACCCAGTGTGGCATTTCTTATGTTCTTAAGTGTGGTTTTGTATTTTTGGCACTTTTATTTTTGATGTTTTGTCTGTGACTGCTTACTTTTCACCATACTGCAAAGAAAAAGGATACAAGAGACAATATAAGAATAACTTCAGGACATGTCCACTGAGCATCAGAACAAATTCAGCATTCTAAGATCTCCATCCACATCCAAAAATTATCTTGTTTCTAGGAACAAACTGAGGGCATAGATTTTTCCTTTTGGATTTTTAGGCCAAGGAAGACGACTATTTCTTGCAGATTACTGATTTATATGGTAAAGTTTAAAAAACTGGTTTGATGATTGTTTTATTTGGAACTTTTTTTATGATTGGCTGGTTTAGTCTGAGGTGAGGAGTTTTAATGGTTTATGGGTTCATAGTAATATGTTGGTTGGTTGGGAAACTGGAATATGATCATCTTCTAGTTTCTGGAAGGAAGGACAGATTTTCTAGGCTTCTTTTTATTTAGTTAGTTTAGTGCTGTCAGATAGTATTGTACGTTTTTGCTTCATTTATACGAGTGTATTTTTTCCCCTCTGTTATATTTTATTTTCATATTACTTTTACTTTACTTTTAGCCTGTCTATACACCACTTTGAACAGTCCTTATTTTTGGGTTCAGGAAAGTGTGTTAAATTATTTGGTTTTATTTTAAGTCTCCTTACTTATTCTAATGTAAGGCTGTGTACAAAAATTTAAGAACCCTCGGTCAAATTCTATGCTTTAATGAATCGCTAGGTGCAAAATTTCGAACACTGGCCCAGTTGATTCATTACTACTCATTTAAAATTGCTAATAAGCAGTGCATTTTCCTAGCAAAAAGGGTGCCAGTTCTCATATGCAGGATGCTTTCATTAAGATACGAGGACCATGGGACAATTTAACCCTTTTGCGTCCACATAATTGTTTTGTAACTGAAAATTTTTTTCTTTTTTTTTTTTAAGATTTGAGCTAAATGATGCAGAATATAAAGCTTTTTTGAACAAATTTTATTTCTAAGAAACAATATTTACTATTGCCATATGGCAATTACGGTCCTGAATGGCAAATTAAAAACAGTCTTGGCATCAGTTTCATTTACTGCTGGGTGTGATAGTTTAAACAGTTTTTTTTCAGATGTCAAGCACAGATACACATCACATTTCGCACACAGTGTGCGGATTTTTTGGAAATATAGAATCCGGTGAAAACTTTTGGGGAAAATTTTAATAAACAGACCCAGCAAGAAAAAGGATAGCTAGCCCAATCGGTCCAACCCGAATAGACTAGAGCCAGAAAATATAGGCATCAGTGCATAAGCTGTAGATAGTTACCCTAGTTATATCCAAGTTCTAGTCCCTGTTTCAATGTAAATACAATGCGGTCCGACTGCATGGTATAAGGTTATGTTGAATGTACACCGCACTGATAAGAATAGCGCGGTATAGAAGAGAAGTTAAATAAATAAATAAGAAAATAAATAAAATTTGAAGGTTGCCATATGGCAACAACAGCCATGAAAGGGTTAAGCAGGCAACGAAAAAGATGCTAGTGGTACTCAGTACCACCAAGTGCTCCCTCAAAAACAGTCCTGCTAATAAGGCTCAAAAGGTTTAAATTCCCATTAAGATTTCAATTACGTAAAGCCAATTCCCCAGTTGAACAAATACTCTGACCCTTCTATCTCTCAGCTTATTGTTGTTCTGTTTAATTTCAACAGCACAGAGTTCCTCTAAGCAGCTGTCTGAATTTGAAAATGAAGATAATTTACTCTTGAAATTCTGGAAAAGGCAAAGAAAATGATGCTATTCACCTGTAACAGGTGATCTCTGGGAACAGGAATCAGTCTTCACATATGGGTATCATCGGTACCGACGGAACCCATGCGGAAACGCTCCACAGAGTCTAACTGGAAAGATTTTTGGAGCAATTCACTGCGCCTGTGCATCTGTCTTCCTGCCTTCCCAAGTCCTCTCCTCAGTTGAGTTTGTAGCTGAGAGACAGAGGAAAAAGAGAATGCCCTACAAATCCTAGGGAAGGAAGGTAGGTTGTGAAGACTGATTCCTGTTGTTACCGGAGATCACCTGTTTCAGGTGAGTAACCCTGCTATCTCCACGAACAAGCAGGAATGCAGTCTTCACATATGGGACTCACTAGCTCCGAGATACCACAGTGGAGTTGGAAGAGTGGTATTCCCAAGGCTAAAAGACAGAACCGAGAAGGTGTGGAAACAAAGTGGCCCCACTAGACTCAATTGCATTTGGCAAGACCATCAGCAGGGAAGTCTTGTGCCAGTAGAAGTCCGGGACGGAGGATAAGAGTTGCAGTTAAGTCCAAAAAGGTTCTGGAGGACAGCCTGGCCAAAGACAGATTCCAGATGGGAGTCCCTGTCCAGGCAGTAGTGTGCAGCGAAGGAATGAATGGAGGAACAGGTAGCTGCTTGACAGATTTCGTCAATGGGGATGGAACGAAGGTCGGCAACTGAGGTTGCCATGGCTTGAGTGCAGGCAAAGGAAATGCAGTCTGCAATCCAGTTGGATAGGTTGAAAGTTCATAACTGACAGTCCAAGGTGACTTGGATCAAAGAACATGAATAATTGAGAGGATTTACCTGTGATTCTTGGCTATGCCCAAGGAGAGAGCCAGTGCGCACTTACAATCTAATGTGTGTAGCACTGCTTCAGCCCTAGAGGCATGCGGTCTGGGGAAGAAGACAGGTAGTATCACAGACTGGTTGAGGTGGAAGGAAAATGGAAAAAAGAGCCAAATGACGAAAACTGGAAACAGCACAAGCACTGGCAAGTTAAATGCAAGGCATTGATAAGGCAGGCAAAGAGAGAATTTGAGAAGAAACATGCTGTGGAAGCAAAAACGCTTAATAAAGACTTTTTCAAGTGCATTCGTAGCAAAAAACCGGTGAGAGAGTCAGTTGGACAATTAGGTAATAGAGGGGTAAGAGGGGACAAGGCTATAGCGGAGAGACTAAATTAATTCTTTGCTTCGGTCTTTACTGAGGAAGATGTAGGGATGTTACTCATGACTGAAGTGGTATTTAAAGGTGATACTGCGGAAGAACTGAAAGAAATATCGCTACACTGGGAAGATGTATTACAACTATTTGATAAACTGAAGAGTAGCAAATCACCTGGACTGGATGGTATACATCCAAGGGTGTTGAAAGAATTGAAATATGAGATTGCAGACCTGCTATTAGTAATCTGTGAACTTACATTAAAATCATCTGTAATACTTGAAGACTGCAGGATCGCCAATGTACTGCCAATTTTTAAAAAGGGTTCTAGGGGTGATCTGGGAAACTACAGCCCGGTGAGCCTGACGTCAGTACCGGGAAAAATGGCAGAAACCATCATAAAGAACAAAATTACTCAGCATGTAGATAGTCATAGCTTAATGGGAGACAGCCAACATGGGTTTAAACAAGGAAGATCTTGTCTTACTAATCTGCTATGTTTTTTGTGAAGGTGTGAACAAAGAGGTAGACAAAGGTGAGTCGTTTGATATAGTGTATATGGACTTTCAGAAAGCTTTTGACAAGGTCCATCATCAGACCTTTAGCAAAACTAAAAAGTCATGGGATAGGAGGTGATGTACTATTGTGGATCAGGAACTGGTTAAAAGATAGAAAGCAAAGGGTAGGGCTAAATGGCCAAATTTTCCCAATGGAAAAAGGTGGGATCTGTGCAGTGGGCTTTTTGACATATTCATAAATGACCTGGAAAAGGGAATAACGAGTGAGGTTATCAAATTTGCAAATGACACAAAACTATTTAAAGTAGTTAAAACCCAAGAGGATTGTGGAAAATTGAAAGAGGATCTTGATAAATTGGAAGACTGGGCATCCAAATGGCAGATGAAATTTAATGTGGACAAGTGCAAAGCTCGATGAGGTGGGCCAAGCGATCCTGACGAGTATCCAGAAGTGCTCCAATGAATTCTAGCTACGACCAGGTGCAATTTTGGAAAGTTTAGGATGAATCCTAGTACTTAGAACACAGTGCTGGTGCGATGAAGAGACAGTTTTAGCTCTTGTGGGGATTCTCCCTTGATTAGCCAGCTGTTTAAGTAAGGGAAGACAAAAACCCTCAAGTATGAAGGTAGGTGGCAACCATTGCCATGCATTTTGTGAACACTTGGGGTGCGGAGGCGAACCCAAAGGTGGGCACCCAATATTGGTAGTGGATTTAGTGGAACCGAAAATGCAGATACTCTGTTTTGAGGGTGGATCAGCAAATGTGTGCATGCCTCCTTGAGGTCTAGAGAACAAACAGTATGGCAGAAGTGTACTGAAGGAAATCATTTTGAATTTTTTTTTCGAACTAGAAATCTGTTTAGGTTCCTTAGATCTAGAATGGGCCTGAACCCTCCTGTCTTCTTGGGGATAAGACAGTAAGGAGAGTAGAAGCCCCTGCTCTCTTGGGTGGGTGGTTGGGTGGAACTTTCTCTACAGCCCCCTCAGCTAACAGGATTGACACCTCGACTAATAGGAAATTTGTCTGCAAGGGGTTTGTGGGATAATCGCCTGTGGAGATGGTGGGGGGGGGAAGGTTTTGAAATGAAGCCAGTAGCCCATTTGGACGATATTGAGAGTCACTCCTCTGATGTGATGAGGTGCCACCTGTGGGCATAGGAACAGTCTGCCTGCTATGTGTAGGGGTGGGAGACCCTGCAGAGGCAGAGTAGCCATGCTGTCTAGGAAAGGAGTCAAAAACCAGATACCTGTCTGCAGCTGTGCAGCTGGTTGTAGCTTAGGTGTCTTAGGCCTTTTGGGCTGGCGAGGGCCCTGCTGTCACTGCTGCTGTTGCTGCTGAGGTTGGTAAGAAGGATATCATCGTTTCTTCTTAGGATAGAAAGACTTCTTTAAATTTGTCTTTCTCCTAGAAGGGTCTGATGTCTTTCTGGAGAGGCATTTTAGAGCGAGATCATCTGTCTCAATCTCTCTGGCCTTTCACCTCCAACCTTTTCCGAAGAGGTTCTCTCCAAAGCAGAGAATACCGGTCAATTTATCCTGAACCCACTACTCAAGGTCAGATGCCTGGAGCCAGGCCATTCTGCGAGCACCGATGCAGACTGTTGAAGCTCTGCTGGATGACTCAAAAGCATCGAAAGATGCTCTAGTAAGAAATCTGGATATATTCTGATTTTGCCTGATTAAGGCTTGGAAGGCATCTTGTTTGTCATCAGGAAGGATAGGGGCAAAGTTCTCTAGATTTCTGGCGATATCCTTTAGCTACATGCCCATATAGAGCATGTAGGAAGTAATCATAGAAGTGAGCATGCATGCATGCCTGAAAACACCGATGGCCAAAGGCATCAAGAATTATGGAGTCCTTACCTGGAGGCATGGAAGAATGATTCTTAGAACTCTTGACACGCTGCCTCATCCGATTTCACTACCATGGAGTGGTGTGTAGTTGAGGCTTTTGGAAGCCAGAGCATGGTATCGAGTTGCTTGCTGATAGATGGAACTGTTAGCGAGGCCCCCCACATATGCAGCATTAGATCCTGCAGGATCCGATGCACCGGTAACATGGCTGCCTCTTTGGGCGCCGAGGGATATTAGAGGATTTCCAACTCTTCTGCCCTCAGTTCCATCTCTGATGCCACAGTGATCTGTAGGCCTGCTGCCACGTCCCAAATAAAGTCTTGAAAAGACGTATCCTCTGGAAGGGATTGACACTGCTCATGAGGAGGGGATAGATCAGAAGAGAGATTCCAGCTTACCCTGGAATCCTCTGATGCACCATCGGAATAAGCAGAGTCCAATTCTGAAAGAAAGTCAAAGTATCGATGGTCCCGTGCCGATGTTGAGGCCCGATGCCGATAATCTGTTGGTGCGGCAGCAGGAACCTATTGGGTACCAACAATGCCTGCCTGTTCCAAAGGAGGCGTCAGAGGGAGGGGGATCCCCCGATGCAGGTTCGAGGTCCAGCATTGGTTCCGGAGGTATCAGCCATGGGCCGGATACTGACGCCTGCACTGTTGGAGCTGTCGATACAGATGGTACCAAGGCTGCTAGGAGTGCTGCCAAAATCCTCTCAATAGCTAGGTGTGCTGGTTGAGGGAGGAGGCAGATGCCTGGGTGGAATCCCACATGGGGCTCTGAGCCATCGTTCCATAGCATGGAACCAGTGGCTCTCCAGAGGCCGAGACCTCGAGCACGTCCTGGAGCCCCTGTTGTGCTTTGGAGGACTAGTCCTCCTGCTGGGGCTGTTTGGCAGATCTGTCTGTATCGGATGCACCTTTCGGTGAATCTTAATGCCGATGATGGGACTTACCTCAAAGATTGGTATCTAGTTTCAATGTCAATGACTTAGACTTAGTCTTCTGTTTGGATTTTGAGACCACCTGAGAACCAAGAGAGGAGGCAGAAATCCTCAATGATGTTTAAGCCACTGAAATAGAGTCTGGGGCAAACAGAGAATCATACTGTCTGGCTATGTTCTTTAAAACCTTTTGTCATTTGTTGTCACAAAGGACAATCAGTCAGTAAATGGCCTGAACCCAAACATTTTAAAACACCAGCCATGTTTATCGATGACTGATATTGCACCAGAATTCTTGGTACATTTTTTTAAGCCACTGATGTGTTTTTCCATTGTGGTGGAAAAAAGAGTAGGCCAAAACCTAATTCGGCGGAAGAAACCACCAAAAACTGGAAAAATGAAAAAGAAAAGAAAAAAATATTATAAAAAGAAATTAAATATTGTGGCTGGTATCAGCAGAGATACTGGCATCGACGGAAAGGCAGAGCACAGATTTAAACCAAAAAGTGACATTTTTTGGCAGTGATGGGAAGAAAACAATCTGCTGCCTCTGCGGAAAACAAAGAACTGAGGAAGAGGACTTGGGAAGGCAGATGTGCAGTGGATTGCTCCCAAAAGCTTTCCAATTGGACGCTGGGGAGTGTTCCTGCGCAGGCTCCGTCGGTACCAACGATACCCTTATGTGAAGACTGCATTCCTGCTTGTTCCTGGAGATATATCTAAATGCTTCCTGCCAACAATTTTAAACTGTCAGAAACATTGTTAAGAAATGAAAGTTACATGAAGCTTTTTAAGTCAAGGCAAGATCTGCAAGACAAAGGAAAATCTGATAAAACTGTCCAAAAACTGATCAGATCTGAAAAATAGAAATCACTATAAATGATCTACTGAAAAATTTAGCTGACAATGGAGTAGTTGTCCACAGGTCCACAGTACAGCGTTGCTTACCCAACAGATATCTGCAAGGGAGAGTTGTTTGCAGAAAACATTTTTGTAATCACAAAAGTCATTGGTCTAAAGTATGTAAAAAAAAAAAAAAACCTAGATAAAGCCTGAAAATTTTTGGAACACAGTACTTTGAAATGATGAAACAAAAATGGAACTGTTCAGCCACAACTACACAAGGTACACCTTGCCAGCTGTTAAGTATGAGGTTGTACTTCGGAGCTGCGTGGCAGTCAGTGGCACAGTTAAAAACACAGTGCATGAAAAGAGATCTAAGAATATTTCAGCTAGACAAATTCTGCATGGAAGAGTGGGGAAAAATTCCAAAAGCAAGAAAAGAGACTCTTAGCTGACTCAGGAAACGTTTGGAAGCTGTAATTTCTGTCAAAGGTGATGTTATAAAGTACCAATTGAAAGGCTGCACAAACCTTTGCATTTGCCATATCTGCAATTTTTCTTATTTTGAATCTGTAAAAAAATAGCAACAATATTTATCTATTAACATTTTTACACATACATACACAGTACTTAATGCCATATATATGCTTTTGGCAGGGCCAGCCCTAGAGTTGGTTCAGTGTGTTGGTGCCCTAGGTGAACCTCAAGCTTTACACCTCTCACTGTCAAAATCTATTATTTAGCTTTGAATGCCGTACTTTTGCTGTCCTCTGGAAGTTGCTGCCCTAGATGACCGCCTAGTTTGTCTAGTGGTTGGGCCAGTCCTGGCTTTTGGAATTTTTCCCACTCTTCCTTGCAGAATTCTTCTAGCTGAAATATTCCTAGGTCTCTTTGCATTCACTGTGTGTTTGAGATTTCCACAGTCTGGGGAATGTGAAGGCCACGCCAAACCTTTCATATTTCTTTACTATAAATACTTCATGTTTGACTTTTGAGATATGTTTCTCGATCACTGCTATTAAAAATACTCAATCTCTTCAGCTTCAATTTCTTAATTGACTGTAGAGCATTAGCTTCTAGGATATGATGGTATTTACTTGACTGTTGAGTATAAAAAATAGGTATCCCTTGTCAAACTGTTTGCACACACGCGAGACACTTTTTGTTTTGTTTGTTTTACACACACTTATGATTGATAAATAGGCCAGTTCAGTGGCCTTCCATTCCCTATAACAGCTGGGGATACTGCAAAGGAAGGAAGGGTCTTGCCATAACGACACCTAGTGAGTGGACCTAAAGGCTACGGAAGGAATCCATGTGCGTGATCATCGGCAGAGGTTATTGCTGCAGTTGGTAGACTCACTGAGATGGAATAAGGATATAAAACAGGAGAAAGAACTCAGCTGCATCTGAAAGACTCATGGTACTATAATCCAATATTATTTGAACTTTCAGCTACTGTTGTATTATATTTGGGTACAGCAGATATTTTTCTACCCAAGAAGGCTTACAATTTAAGTTGGTAACTAAGGCAATGGAGGGTGAAGTGACTTGTCCAAGGTGACAAGGTGCATCAGTGGGAGAATTAGATTTGAATACTGGCTTCCTCAATTCTCAGCCTGCTGCCATAAACAGTAGACTAATTCTTCCTTTCAAGAGGCCACTTCTGATTACGTTGGTCATCCAAAAGAGCAAAATTCAGAAATTTATACAGGAAAACAATATTTTGAATATTAGGAAATATGGCTGCCACATATACAGAAGCAGTTCTGACGACATTAGTTTATTATCTCAGAGGAACGTTGAATAAGGGCACAGATGAAGAACTGGTGTTATTAGATCTCTGTGTTGCATTTGACCATCAGTTGCTTCTTCAGCTTAGAAGTGTTGGAACTTGAGGTACTGTTTTTCACAATCCAGTGTGGCTTTCTTCAAGGGGCCTTGTTGTCCCCTCTTCTTAATGTGTGTGTCACTTTTCATTAGGATTTTCCAGAAACTGGAGATTAAATATATTATTTTTGCTGATGATAGTCTGTTATACATTTAGTTGAAGCATGGTTGCCTAAAGTAAATGCAGAGAAGGACGACTTTACATAACAAACTAAAGCCTGCTAAAACCGAAGATCTTTGAGCGCATGATGAGTCCAGATGAGTGGGTAATGCTCCCATGCCAGCAGGTGGAAGCAGACTTCAGCATCTTTCAATGTCATCAGAAGGTATAATCACTGGTGCAGTACTGAAAGAAGCCAGCAAGTCTTCTCTAGCAGTAAGCAAAACTGAAAAAACAAACCCTCAAAGTCCACCTTCAAAAACAGTCAACATCTGAAACAATTGGAACTTGTATTTGGCTGCCTACCCATATCTTACAGCTGGTCAGGCTCTGCAGCAGCAGCAGGACTCCAACCCGCAGCATAGTCTTCCAGGGCAAGTTAAGGACTGGTCTAGCAGGATTCAAGGAAATGAAATTATCAGGTATGATTAAAATCTCTCCTTCCTTATCCTGCAAGACAGGTCCAGAAGAGTGGGAGATACCCAAGCAGTGAAGACACAGGATTGGAGGAAGACTACCCTCTTGCCAGAACCACCTTGCCAAAGGCACCATCAGCACTTGTTCCCACATACAATATGTAATGCTTCATGAAGGTACTAAGAGGGGACCAAGTGACTACTTTACAGATGCCCTCTAGAGACACCAAAGCAGATTCAGCCAAGGAAGTGGTTTGCTCCAAAGTAGACTCATCCCTGGTAAAATGAGCTTTAACTCCCTCAGGAGCCTGATTTCCGGTCAAAAGGTACAATTAACCAATAGCTTCTTTAATCCAGCAGGTAATGGATGACTTGGCCGCTGCCTATCAGCTATCCAAGTAATGCCATCCTCACATCAAGGAGCTACAAGGAGGGATCTGACCAGAGATCATCCTCCAGAAAGGATGACAAAACCACTTCCTGATTCAGGTGAAATGACCTATGCCATCAAAAAGTAGAAAGACTAGAGGACACACAATGAAGCTACAATACAACCCATTTAAGACTAATAAGAATTATTTTTTTTATTCAACGTGTAATCATACTCTGGAATTCATTACCGGAGGATATTGGAAAAGCTGTTAGTGTAGCTGGGTTTAAGAAAGGTTTGGACAAGTTCCTGGAGGTAAGGTCCAAAAAACATTATTAAAGAGGACCTGGGAAATCCACTGCTTGTCCCGGGACAAGCATTGTGGAATCTTTGTACTTATTTGGGAATCTGCCAGGTACTTGTGACCTCGATTGGCCATTGTTGGAAACAGGATACTGGGCTTGATGGACCTTGGGGTCTGATCCAGTATGGCATTTCTTATTGTTCTTATGACCTTCAGAAGGAAAGATGGTACCATCTGCAAGGTGACAGAAGCTATTGAAATCAGCAAGAAAGGCTTGCAAGAGGACAAGGTCTAAAAGTTCTGACACCAGTTTGGGGGATGAAACCGCCACCAGAAAAACCCCCTAACAGTCAATTCTTTGAGACAGGCCTTGAGAATGGGCTCAAAAAGGAAACCGTTCGGCGCCTTCAACACCAATGAGAGGTTCCACAGAGGAATGATCGGATGCACAGAAGGGCAAATTTGTTTAACCCCCGAGGTTACATCAGTTGGGCAAGGACAATCTCTGAATCCACTGCCCGACAGCATGCCAAAGCTGCAATCTGAACCTTAAGTGAATTCATGGCCAAACCCTGGTCCAAGCCTGCTTACAAAAAAAGTTAGCACTACTCCAATATCCGCCTTCCCAGCCGAGAGAGCTTGAGAAGAATACCACCTCTCAAAGCATCTCCTTAGTCTCATGTCGGTTAGGAAGCTTGAAGTCCTATGGATCTTAAGTAGACCATTCCTGATTGCACCTGAGTAGTTGCATTTGGCTAGTTTGAGCCTCTCAAGAGTCAGGCTGTAAGTGAGAAGAGCATGAGATCCTCCATTATCAGAGGCCCTTGACAAAAAAATCCCTTCTCCTATGGAAGCCAGAGTAGGAACCCTGCTAACAGACCCATCAGTCCATGTATCATGGTCTGTGTTGCCATTTGGGATGACCAAAATCATCAAGCCTGGATGAGTTTGGATGCTGTGGAGAAGACGACTGACCAAGGGCCACATAGGGAAGACAGAGTACTCCCTTCTGGGGCTACACTTGTATCAGGGCATCTCCAAACCCACTGCTTGCAGGTCCCTGCAGTAACTGGCCACCTTGGCATAGTCTGATGTAGCCATTAGATCAAACACTAAAACACCCCACCTTTGCAAAAATTGAACTGCGAGTTCAAACACTTGGGGACTCTGTTCCCACTCCTCAGGATTCAATGTGTTCTGACTGAGGAAGTCGGTCTGCACATTTTTGACACCCACTATGTGGATTGTTGATAGAGCCACTAGATGCTGATCTGCCTAATTGCACAGACCAGCCACCTCTAGTGCAACCCCAGCACTCCGAGTTTCTCCTTGTTTGTTGACAAAAAACCACTGTTATGGCATTGTCTGAGAAGACCTGGACTGCTTTGCCTGAAAGCAAAAGCTGAACGTCTTCAGGGCCAGATGAATTGCCCTGCCTTCCAGCTGGTTTATCAGCCAGAAGGCCTCCTGTGGGCACTAAACCCCCTGCATCATCTGGCCTAGGTAGTATGCCCTCCTGATGCCTCTTCATGCTACCATCAGTGGTCCCCAATCCGGGACTTCCAAGGACATATTGCCCATCAGCTAACAGGTTTCCTGCCACCATGACAAATGATCCCTGAGCTGCTCTGGAAGTGGAATGGTCTGCTCAAAGAGTTGAGAGTTGAAACCAAAGGGACAACAGGCACCTCTGAAGTGGAGACATCTGCACCCTGGCTCAAGGGATCAGAATTGATGTCATGGACCCCAGAAGCTGAAGATAATGGTCTGTTCCCCAGGCTTGGGACTGACAGAACTCTGTCAGTTGCATCTGTAGCTTGAGCATCTGTTGTGAGGAACACATCCTTGTTGAAATGCACCCCCAAATATTCCAACATCTGAGAGGGATTGAGGTTGCTCTTGAGATAACTGATCACCAGCCCCAACTGCTCCAGACACTGAATCACTTGGGCTGTGTCCCTTTTTGACTTCTCCAGTGAATCCAACTGGATTGACCAGTCATCCAGGTAAGAGTAAATCCACCTCCCCTGAATGCACAGGAATACTGCAGTCGCTACCACCACCACCATCACTTTTGAGAAAGTGCAGGGAGAGGCAAAGAGAAGAGCTCTGAATTGAAAATGTTGGTCCAGAATGTAGAAATAGAGGAACTGCTGGTGCTGTTCTCAGATGGGGATGTGAAAATAAGCCCCCAGCCAAATCGTGGTGATGATGGATCAGAAGGACCAAAAGGACCTGTTGTTCTTGAACACCAAGTAGTAATGGAATACCAGCCCAGACCATGCTCTGAGGAAAACATGGTTACAGTAGCCTGCAAATGCAGGAGGTGTTGTAGCCTGTCTGTGACCACAGTTTGCTTGAACAAACTGCAGGGAGATTTCACAAAGGCATCTCAGAGGATCTTCAAATTCCAATACGCACCTGTGACCCAGTACCTCTAGTACCTGTTGGTCTAAAGTAACCTGAATCCATTCCAAGAGAACGTGCCAGAGCCACTCCCTTTCCCTCAGAAGGGACCTGCTGAATCACATTGTGAAGATTTTCTGGCTCTGGAAGTGCCACTGGGCACCCCAAAAGGACTGGTTCTTCATGAGCAGAGACCCATAGGAGCACCAGGGTGAGGTAGAGCCTCTGGAACCCCTTGGGCAGTTCCAGGCTCTTTGAGAATTTCTTTCACCAACCAAACGAGCACTCTTCTGGGCAGCCTCTAAGTTAAGGACCTGGGCAAGGGTCTTTCTCAATTTCTCAACATCCTTGACAAACATCAGTCCACCCCCAAAGGGCATACTCCATACTGGGCTTATAAGTGAGGTTCAGGATTGTAATGGTATGTGCAAAATCAACCCAATTTGGAGAAACTGCCCCGAAAGAAACTTGCTGAGACATAACTTAAAGGTCACATTTGCTGACCATTTGAGCAACCAAAACTACCATCTCACTATTCCTGCCACCTTCATTGATCTGGAAATCTTCCTGAAAAGACTGTATAAGGTGTCTGCCAAAAACGCGGCTCCCGATTTCAGTCAGGCCACCTACGGGCTATCCAGTAGCTTTTGGATCCTGAGCAGAAGTGCTCTAGCCACAAGACTAACACAAAAGGGCTGTCTGTGAGCTCAAGGACAAAGCCATAAAGGCATTTTTAAGGAGGGTCTCTACCCTCCTATCATGAGCCTCTCTCAGTGCTATGCCACCTTGCACTGGAATCATCGTGCACTTTATTTAGCAATGCTTATATACCGCTTTTCACCAAGACAAAGCGGTGTACATTCAGGTACGGTATGTATTTCCGTAGTCCCTGAAGGGCTCACAATTTGTTTTGTACCTGAGGCAACAGTCAGATGGATCACCTTTTTTCAGTGCCGGTATAAACACAGATCTTTTCCAGTCAGATGGCCATGATATTGTCTTCCAAATTTCCTGTAATATTTCAATAGGAATGTCATCAATACCTTGTATTTTGTTCTTTGACAGATGTTTTCAATGCTGCTTCAACAACTTCTTTCATCACTAATGCATCACCTTTCTTTAAGCGTAAAGTTCAGGAGCGCCATTATCACAATGGCTGGTCGGAGAACATAAGAAATTCCATACTGAGTCAGACCAAGGTCCATCAAGCCCAGTATCCTGTTTCCAACAGTGGCCAATCCAGGTCACAAGCACCTAGCAGTTTCCCCAAAAAGACACACAGGTTCAAAATGCTTGCACTGGAGCAAGCAGTGAATTTCCCGGGTCCTCTTTAATAATGGTTTATGGACCTTTCCTCCAGGACCTTGTCCAAAACTTTTTTAAACTCAGCTACACTATCAGCTTTTACTACATCTTCCAGTAACGAATTCCAGAGTTTGATTACGCGTTGAGTGAAAAAATATTTTCTCTTATTAGTCTTAAATAGGTAACACTGTAGCTTCATTGCATATCCCCTACTCTTTCTACTTTTTGATGGCGTAAACAATGAATCTACCTTTACCCGTTAAACTTGTCACGCCCCAGCCCTCTGCCTAAGGCTTAGAGGGGTAGGGTTGCCATTAACTTCTCTTATAAAAGGTTGAATAAACTATTTTTCTCCAGTGAAGCATGCTGGGAGCTGTAGTTTTGGCCTTCTAAGATGAAGTGTAGTCATGAAATCGAAAGTAAAGGCAAATGACAAAATTTATTCCCCAAACACAAACAAAGTCCATGTAGACTAACAGGATACTTCTCCATTCATTCGCTCAAGGTTATTTACAACTTAGGCTGGATGAGCTTCACAGTCAATTATATGCAGCTGCTTATCAATATAACGGATAAAGAAAACACAGCTTCTTCATTCAACAAAGTAAAAATATCTTTTTACCTTTGTCTTCATTAAGCACTCAAATGTACATGCAACAGGTATCTTCCCCTTAAAAGAGCAAGTTACTACCTTCAGTCCAGGCTAGGTTTCAATACTCTACTTTTCAGGAAACTTTATCTTTTCAGCTATTCTTTAGCAAAGGGACTCAATGCTAACAGCTTGATAAAGTACAGTCCATGAGTACTTCTGAAGGCAATAAATCCTGCTCAATAGGCTCAACCTGCATTTCCTCTGGCTCCAGTAATGCAGTGCTCTGCTCTGAGCTTTTAACGTATGTCTCAGGGTATACTCTCTCCGAGGATCCCTCTGTCTCTCTTGAGCACAACTCCACCCGGTAAGGATAAATTGTACCTGAAGCTGTGGACCCTTCTCCCTGGCTGTGTTCACCAGTCTCCCTCCAGCTTCTGGGAAACAGTCCCTGGTTCACTTCCCGGAATTCCTTCCTGGAGCTCTGCCACAGCTCCCTGTTCCAGGCTTGGCTCCTTTGACTCCTATGCTGAGTAAGGATAAATTGTACCTAAAGCTGTGGACCCTTCTCCCTGGCTGTGTTCACCAGTCTCCCTCCAGCTTCTGGGAAACAGTCCCTGGTTCACTTCCCGGAATTCCTTCCTGGAGCTCTGCCACAGCTCCCTGTTCCAGGCTTGGCTCCTTTGACTCCTATGCTGAGGCCTGGGCTCACACCTCTGAACTCTCTGAACCTTCTGATCAGGAACTGGGGTTTGAAGCCTTCTCTGCTCTCTCCTTCCGTGCTCTCTCCCTCCGGACTCTCCTCTCTGCTTTCTCACTAGCCAAGGTTTATATCTCTGCTTCCCAGGCAGTGTCTCTCCCTCTCTGGACAGGTGCTTGCAATTATCTTCTAAGCCTGCAACTACATCAGCAGAGCTTGGGTGTGGCAGCCTAGGTTCAGTTTCTCTCTGTTTGCTTTCTTTAGGCAAAAGCTGAAACCTGTGCACTGCAGGGATGTCACTTTTCTTAAAAGCAAAATCATTAGTTTCTCCTATTTCCATAGGCTCATACAAGCTTCCTTATCACATACCCCCCCTCCCTAAGATATTACGGGCTGGCGGCATTTCCCCCACACAGTCCATAATCCTCGATAGGGCGTTGGTATCTTGCTGTAATCTTCCTGCCTTATGTTCTACTTTAGATAGATTGGCTACCGCTGTTCGTTCCCGCCAGGGCCTAAGGACACTTATGTGGTAAACCTGCTGGCGGCCCCTATTATTCTCTACCGCGTAGGATACCGGCCCCACTTGTTTGACCACTTTATATGGTCCTTTCCACTGGACCTCAAATTTTGGCGTAGCGCCTGCTACCATTACTAGGACTTTCTCTCCTAGAGCTATTTGGCGGGGTTTCGTACCTTGATCATAGTGTTTCTTTTGGCGAATCTGGCTGGCCTGTAAGTTTCCTTATCACAAACTCCATTCATTAATTTATAGACCTCTATTATATTTCCCCTCAGTTATCTCTTTTCCAGGTTAAAGAGCCCTAACCTTTTTAGCCTCTCCTCATAGGGGTATCCTTCCATCCCCTTTACCATTTTGGTGGCTCTTCTCTGTACCTTTTCTAATTCCGCTGTATCTTTTTTAAGATATGATGACCAGAACTGCATACAATATTCAAGGTGTTGTCGCACAGAAGCATTATATCATCATGCTTTACTCTCCATTCCTTTCCTTATGATTCCTAACATTCTATTTGCCTTCTTGGCCGCCGCTGCACACTGGACGGAGGGTTTCAATGTGTTATCCACGATAATGCCTAAATCTTTTTCCTGGATGGTGGTTCCTAATGTGGAACCTTGCATCGTGTTTCCATAGTTTGGGTTGTTCTTTCCCAGGTGCATAACTTTGCACATGTCCACATTAAATTTCATCTGCCATTTGAACATCCAGTCTTCCAATTTATCAAGATCCTCTTGCAATGTTTCACAATCCTCTCTGGGTTTTAACTACTTTAAATAAATTTGTGTCATCTGCAAATCTGATTACCTCACTTGTTATTCCCATTTCCAGGTCATTTATGAAGATGTTAAAAAGCAGCGGGCCCGTCACAAATCCCTGGGGTACTCCACTACTCACCTTTCTCAATTGGGAAAATTGGCCATTTAGCCTTACCCTTTGCTTCCTTTTAACCAGTTTCTGATCCACAATAGTACACTGCCTCTTGCATATGTAGGGAAAGCGTAGTTACTCACCTGTAACAGGTGATCTCTGAGAACAGCAGGAATTTAGTCTTCACATATGGATATCGTCAGTACCGACGGAGCCTGCGCGGGAACGCTCCGCAGTGTCCAATAGGAAAGCTTTTGGGAGCATCCCACAGCGCCTGCATGCTGCCTTCCCGCCTTGCCAACTGTCCCTCTCCAGTTGAGTTTATAGCTGAGCCCAAGTGAGAGAGAGAGAGATACAACTCCTAGGAGAGGTGGGCGGGTTGTGAAGACTAAATTCCTGCTGTTCCCGGAGATCACTTGTTACAGGTGAGTAACTATGCTATCTCCAGGAACAAGCAGGAATGTAGTCTTCACATATGGGGACTCCCTAGCTGTAGATGCCAGGAAGAAACCCCAGAAGTTGTGTGCCCCTGTGAAAGGGCTCCACTTCCCCCCATGGATCTCTGGCATCCTACCGGGAAAGGTGGGTAGGAGTTGATTAAGTATGGAACAGGTGCTGTAGAACAGCCTGACCAAACAAGGCAAACCGGTGGGAGTCCTTGTCTAAGCAGTAATGGGCTGTGAAGGTATGAACCGAGGCCCAAGTAGCTGCTCGACAGATGTCGTCAACAGACACAGAGTGTAGATGAGCCATTGAGGCTGCTATGGCCCTCACAAGGTTCTTACTCTGATAGGCAAAAGAAATACACTGTGCAATCCAGTTGGACAATGTTCTCTTGGATACTGGAAGTCCCAAATGAGAAGGATCGAAAGCAACAAAGAGTTGGGAGGACTTTCTATGTTGCTGTGTCCTCTGTAAGTAAAAGGCAAGTGCTCTTTTACAGTCCAAAGTATGAAGATTCCTTTCTGCATTTGAAGCATGAGGCCTTGGAAAAAATACAGGCAGGTAAACCGCCTGGTTTAAATGAAAAGGTGAGACCACCTTTGGCATAAAGTGTGGATGAGTCCTAAGGACTACCTTATGATGGAACCTCGTGTAAGGAGGATCAGCAACTAATGCTTGCAATTCACTGATGCGACGTGCTGATGTGATTGCAATGAGAAAGATAACTTTCCACGAAAGGAATTTCAAGGAGGTAGTAGCTAAAGGTTCAAAAGGCGGCTTCATGAGCTGCCCAAGAACCAGATTCAGGTCCCATGCCACTGGAGGTGGCCTAATGGGAGGCTTAGTTAGAAAAAGGCCCCTCATAAATCTCGCTATGAGAGGATGAGACAAAATAGGTTGTCCATTTAAAGACTTTAAAGAAACTGAAATAGCACTTAAATGGACTCTTACTGAGTTAATCTTAAGTCCTGCATTAGATAAATGAAGGAGATACTCCAGTAATGATTCCAGAGGTATCACAGAGGGCTGAAGACCGTTTTGCGAACACCATAAGGAAAACCTTTTCCACTTGAAAGCATAAGAACGTCTTGTGGAAGGTTTCCTGGAAGCACAAAGGACATCCCTTACTTGCTGAGAAAGGTTAAGACCATGAAGGTCTAGGCTCTCAGCAACCAGGCCCTGAGATGCAGCGAGTGGGGATTGGGATGCCACAACATCCCGTCCTCATGAGACAGGAGATCTGGAGCAGATCTAACTCCAGAGATGGAGCTTGAGAGAGATGCAGGAGCAGAGGGTACCACACCTGTCGTGGTCAATGTGGAGCTATGAGAATCATGTGGCCTTTTATTTATTTATTTATTTATTTAGACAGTTTTGTATACCGCCTTATCCTTCAATCAAAGCGGTCACAACACAATTGGGGGATACATTTAACACGCAGGGATATGAGACACATACACTAATACTTACAGGGAACATGGGCAATGGAGGGTTAAGTGGCTTGCCCAAGACCACAAGGAGCATCTGTGGGACTAGAAACCCCAGTCCTTCCAGCCCAAGGTTGCTGTCCTCTAGTGGGATTTGAACCCCCGACCTTCCGGCCTGAAGTACCTTGCCCCAACCACTAGGCTACTCCTCCCTCTGTCTCTCTGAAGCTTGAATAGGATCATGGGAATTAGGGGAATGGGTAGAAAGGCATATAGGAAGTCCTGACCCCAATGGAGGAAGAAAGCATCCCTGGCCTGAGAACCCTGAGCCGGAATTCTGGAACAGAACCGGGGAAGTTTGGCATTCAACGGACTTGCAAAGAGGTCTATGTCCAGAGTTCCCCAAATCTGAAAAATGTTTGCTACCTGGTCTGCATGGAGAGACCATTCGTGTGGAAGCAGAACTCGACTGAGTCTGTCTGTCCAAGAGTTTTGAATGCCTGGTAGATACACCGCAAGGAGATGAATCTGATGCTCTCTGGCGAGGGCCCATAGTCGCAAAGCTTCGTTGCAAAGCAACAGAGAGCCTGTTCCTCCCTGCTTGTTCAGATAGAACATAGCTACTTGATTGTCCATCTGAATAAGGACTGTCTTGTAGCTGAGCTGGGTATGGAACACTTGAAGAGCAAGGAAGATTGCTCTAAGTTCTAGGAGATTGATATGTAAGTGGGTCTCCTGTGGAGTCCAGGTGCCTTGGGTAGAGAGATCTTGCAGATGAGCTCCCAAACCCACCTGTGAGGCATCTGTTGTTAGAGTGACCTGGGGTAGGGGTTGCAGGAAAGGGGACCCCACCAACAGGTTTTGGGTTGACTGCCACCATTGTAGAGACAAAATAGGGTGACTTGTGTTTGCTATTTTGTCTGATAGGCAGCCTGATGCCTGAGTCCACTGAGTGGATAGAGTCCATTGGGCTGCTCTCATATGGAGGCGAGCATAGGGAACCACGTGCACGGTAGATGCCATGTGGCCTAGTAGTTGTAACATTTCCCGAACAGTGAGATGAGTTTTTAACACTGCTTGGGAGGCCAACTGCACAATGCGAAGGCAGTGGGCCTGTGGAAGATAGGCCCTTGCTTTTCTGGTATCCAGCAGAGCTCCTATAAACTCTAAAGACTGAGTGGGAGTTAGGCTGGATTTTGGGATGTTTATAACCAGGCCCAAATACTGAAGGATACGCATTGTGCAAGATAGGGAAATTCTGGCCTCTGACTCTGATGGGGCTCGAATGAGCCAGTCGTCTAAGTAGGGGAAGACGAATATTCCTAGAGTGCGAAGAAATGCTGCCACTACAGCCATGCATTTCGTAAACACCCTTGGTGCTGAGGCCAGGCCAAAAGAAAGCACCCTGTATTGGTAGTGCTTTCCTTGAAAGAGGAAGCGAAGGAACCTTCAGTGAGTTGGATGGATGAGAACATGAGTGTACGCATCCTTGAGATCTAGAGAACAAAGCCAATCCTGACTCTGAAGGTATGGAAGCAGAGTTCCCAGAGAAATCATCTTGAATTTCTCTTTGAACAGGAATTTGTTCAGTTCTCTGAGGTCTAAAATGGGTCTGTGTCCCCCTGTTTTCTTTGGAATAAGGAAATAAGGGGAGTAAAACCCTGTACCCTGTTGGGAAAG
This sequence comes from Ichthyophis bannanicus, assembly GCA_033557465.1. Classification (NCBI taxonomy): domain Eukaryota; kingdom Metazoa; phylum Chordata; class Amphibia; order Gymnophiona; family Ichthyophiidae; genus Ichthyophis; species Ichthyophis bannanicus. The sequence continues at coordinate 236,028,523 of CM066042.1, forward strand.
CACAGTTACTTACCTGTAACAGGTGATCTCTGGGAAAAGCAGGAATAAGTCTTCACATATGGGTACGTCGGTACCGACGGAGTCTGTGCGGGAACGCTTCCCAGCGTCCGATCAAAGAGCTTTTGGAAGCATCCCACCACGCCTGCGTGCTGCCTTCCCACTTTTCCCAACTGCCTCTCCTCAGTTAAGTTTTAAAGCTGAGACAAAGAGAGAGAGAGGAAAGGAAAGATAGATAGAGATACAACTCCTGGGGAGGTGGGTGGGTTGTGAAGACTTATTCCTGCTGTTCCCAGAGATCACCTGTTACAGGTAAGTAAGTGTGCTATCTCCAGGAACAAGCAGGAATGAGTCTTCACATATGGGGACTCCCAAGCTAAGATGCCTGGAGTCCCAGCATGTTATAGGTTGGAACATGCTATCCCGCACAACACCAGGCATCCTGAGGATGGAGGGTAGGAGTTGAAGAAAGAAAGGTGCTGTAGAACAGCTAACCTAGCATAGGACTGCAGAGAAGGAGTCCATGTGTGGATGATAATTATCATCAATAATATTGAAGGAATATTGCAATATGGACCTCCCCTAACAGGATTACACAGCAGTAAGGAGGTTCATGGGATCTACTGGGGAACCCAGTAGAGGAACCTCAAGGATGACCTCACTGTGAAGTGGAGGTAATAAACCTGTAGGAAAAAAGAGTGGAGGTCAGATTCCTGAAAGGTAAGAGGGAACCCCGGTGTGAACTGGGATAGTACCAAAAACGGTGGGCCTTCAACGGAAGGCTTTATGATAAAAGCTGAACTCTTTTGGCGACAGAGTGGCTCACCCTTGGGAGCAAAAAGAGAAGGCCGACCGGATTGTACAAACAGGCACAGTCCTTGTGGGAGGAAAAGGTATGGAAACCCCTTGGATCCCAAAAGAAAGGACAAACGCCTGAGGCGTTAGAGCCTGTGATTAGCTGAAGATCCGCAATGTCTCTCCTAACTAGGGTCAGCTAGGAGAGATACTGGAACATAGAGAGCTTCAGAGGTACGTAAACCTTAAGGTTATGGTGGAAGTTGTTAACTACCACAAAAGTGATTGTGAGTGTGGAACCCCAAACATGCTGGATAGCATAAGTATGGGTAAAGCCCATCTGTCAGAATCATATAGCTATATGAGCCTGGACAGTCAGGTAGATAAATGCAGGATACCTATCTACCCATAGTAAATATCTCGACAGATAGATAGATATATGAGAATATATCTATAGTAAGATATGAAGGGCATAAAATACACAGAAAGATAGACAGACATCTGTAAGATGTATGCTACAGAAATGAATATATAGGCCTCTATAAGGGTGTCTGCAATGAAGCAGACAGAGATATGCCTACAGAACGGTATTCACATAGGAAAATGTGGAGAGGAAAGATTCATCTAATAACAAGAAGGTGGAACCTACTTGAGAAGATATATAGAGAATCTGTTCCCAATGGTTATGAACTACAGGGTTGCTAGGTAGTGAAATAACCAGGACGGTTACGTGAAAAGCAGAGGATGATATCAGTCTGCAGCCAGCAAGTCCCGAGTATTTTAGAACTCTAGCATGGTAAGTGAATAGGAGACGCATAAAAATGAGATACCATGCTGACCTGCTTAAGGGCAAAGAGGTATCATGCGTTCTTACCATGAGGACGAGCTGCAAGGAGAAAAGCATATTCCCGATTGGAAATACTATGGACCAAAGCATGAAATTGGCAACTCCTTAAGCTTTCACGTAAGAGAAGGCCTATGTCCTTTATATTAAAAGAGAGATCCTTTCTAGTCATGGGAGACATGACTGAAAAAGCCTTTTCCAGCCATCTAGGACAGCTGTTGGAGAAAAAAAACCCATGCTCTCTAGCAAGGGCCCATAGTGGAGAGCTTCTCTGTAGGACTGCAGAGAGCATGATGCAGGAGAATGAGGAGATAGAACTGGCTACTGGAGAGCCAGTACCTATGCCAACTATGCTGCCAAACCCAGGGGAATGGAGATGGCAGAAAGAGAAGACAATCTAACAAGCTTGTAGTGAAAACATTTCCAAGACAGATGACAGCACCGACTTGGAGCCACTACTAAGACCAGAGAGAATGTTAGTGGAGGACAAATCTGGTTGCTGGTGGACAAGAACCAGTGGTCCAAACATTAAGGCTCCTGCATTGGCAGCTGCTTGCCAGACAGCAGAAAGAATGTTACTGTTTAAAAACAGAAAGAACAGGACTTCCGGTTTGGCAATGAGCTGACCAGACGTGTCTTGATCAGCTCCGGGTAAATACCCCACAAATCTGCAATTAATCTCTATAAATCATATAGAATTTTCTTTCTACTGTTCTCCCTGCATATGCCCCGGTGAGAACCCTGCACAGGGCAACTCTCTAAGGCGCAGAGCGGCTCCTAAGAGGTCAAAGACCTGATGGCCTCGAAGACTCTTCGAAGGGAGAAGCCACAAGGACCGGAGGCCAAGATGGCCGAGGGGGCACCCGCTAGCCCTGGGTCGGGAGGCCATGCCAAACTAATAGTTGAAGTGAGCGCAGCGGTGGTCCGGGCGTTGGAGGCTCGATTCTGTGATCTGGCAGAAAGCCTGAACAACCTTAATCAAAACTTCACGGAGTTCGCGGGGCGGATGGAACAAGCGGAGGCCCAAATATCAGATGTCGAAGACACCCAGCACTCTCTTGCAGCCAAGGTGGAAGCCCTGGAATCCCTCGTCAAACAGCACAGTGATAAGCTAAACGACCTCGAAAACAGAGGCCGTCGCAAGAATCTCCGGTTCGTGGAGATCCCAGAAACAGTGGGGGATGGCGCTCTTTTTGGCTACCTACAAGCCTGGCTTGATAAATTGCTGGGTGGCACCGGTGAAGGCCAGGTGAAGTTGGAGCGGGCTCACCGGATGGGACCTCGACGGGAGCAGGCACAGAGACCCCGAGCGGTTATAGCTTGATTTCTGGACTATCGGCAGAAAGAGGAGGTACTGCGGGCGGCCCGAGGCCGCAAGATGACAAACCAGGACGCCGAGCATATTTTAGTATTTCAAGACTACTCGGCCCTGGTCAGCCAGCAGCGCCGAGCTCTCTCTCCAATCTGCTCTCAGCTGATTACTAAAGGGATACGTTTCTCCTTGCTATACCCTGCCCGCCTACGTGTGGACTACCAGGGCCGCTCAAAATTTCTGACAACGCTGGCGGCGGCTGCTGCCTTTCTGGACTCTTTGAACGTTCCAATGAATGAGTCTACTTGAGAGCAACCATAATGGATTTAGGACCCTTGCACCCTGAACGGCGGGATCAAATACAGTGCCGGACAATGGGGGGGCCGCGTCCGTCGCCACGAGCCTCTGGGCGCCTACACACGCTTCACTTGAATGACTGGCTATTCATTCCTCTGAGTAACTGAGTTGTGTGGCTGACCGACCAGAGCGGTGAACGGCTGATACCTCCTTTGATGGTGGCAGGACTGGCTGGTTACAAATGTTACGATTTATATTTTGTTGCAAACCCCTTTATTGTAATTCTAGCCCTGTCGATACTGTATCCGGGGTTTGGGGACTGTAGGAAGCTAATTAGGCCGCAGACAGGGGGGGGGGGGAGGGGAGGCCGGAGATATGTGTTTGAGTGTGTGGTGGAAGGGTTGGATGGATAGGGGGATTCGATGGCTCGGGTTAAGGGGGAGAGGTCGGATTGGTGGCCCGCGATGCATGTGGTAGATAGCTTAGTGTGTGGTAGTGGGGCGGGGGAAGCTGGGGTTCTCGTGGGGGCGGGGTTTGTGTTAGTGGCTCAGTCTGCCTCACTCCGAAAGTTGGAGCGCCGGCTGGGTGGAGTTGGGGTTCAGAACGTGGATGAGGCCTGGGAAGGGGTACGGGCCGCTGAGCTGTATCTTAAGGTACTTTGGCTGGGTTTGGGTAGGGAAGGAGAGTGTATGGGGCGAGATGGAATGGGTTGGATGTTGGTTCGTTTGATGTGTGCGGGGCACATGGCCGCTGATGCACGGCGAGCTTAATACCGCTTTGTCTTTTGCTGTTGAACTCTGTACCAGTTCCTTCTTTCCCTCTGCTACTGTAGATTGTGGACTGTGCAGCTAGGGTTCTGGGTTTCTACCTATGTGGTGGGGGTGGGGAGCAGCAGTTAAGTTAACTGAGGGAAAAGGGACGGGTGAGAGATCGAATTCCCCGACCCCTACGTGGTGATTGGGAGAGGTCCAATTCGCGGGGCCTCTTGCAACAGGCCTTAGGGCATGTATAGGGTTCAACTGACGCGTTTAGAGAGAGCCCTTCAGCGGAGGGGGGCCGGCGGGGGACCTCCACGAGGGGCCCCCACGGGTAGGATTCTGATGGGGTGTGGGTGGGGACGAGAACCAATAGTAGGTCGAGTAGCAATAACAGCTGTAACCCCAATGAGAATCTTGTTGGTTGGGGGGGGCAGTGTGGGATACAGTCCCATTCCCCCCCCCCTCCTAATAAAAAGGTTGTGCATAGGTGGAGATGGTTTGGGGCACTGTGGGGGAGGGTGGAATAGATTGGGATTTGGCCTTAGAGGTTAACGATAAGAGAAACTTGGGAAGGGGTAGTCCCGAGTGCCAGTGGAAGACTGTCTGACCAGATGGGTGGACTAGTGGGGGTTGCGGGGGGGGGGCAGGGGAGGGATGGGGGGGAGATGAAAGGAGGGAGAAGGGGGAAGGGGGGTTGTATTTCACTAAAGGTTTGATTGCAGTGCTGTGTTCTCCTAATCACTAAGAGGGAGGGGTTCCAGGCTGGGGGGACCTTTCTCCGACAAGAGGGATTTGCTAGTTGGTGGAGCCTTGACACTGCCTCGCGCCTCTGAAGATTATTACCTGGAATGTATGTGGGCTGGGGAATCCGATCAAGCGATATAAAATTTTGCAAGCTTTGGCCAGACAACAGTGCGATATCGCCCTGCTACAAGAAACCCACCAGACAACCGAAGAGCATAATAAACTCTGTAAGACATGGGTGGGACAGGTGTGGGGCCACCCTGCTAAGGGAAAAAAAGGGGGGGGTCGTTACTTTAGTCCATAAAAAGGTCCGCTTCGCGGTGGACTCTGTCATGGCCGATGACGGGGGAAGGTATCTCTTGCTTTCAGGTCACTTGGAGGGGAAACCAGTAATAATAGAGAACCTTTATGGGCCCAACGTGATGGATCCCAATGTTTATAATGGGCTGGCCTCCAAGATAGAACAGCTACCAGATCACCCTTTAATACTGGGGGGGGGGGGATTTCAATGGGGTCCTTGATGTCGATTTAGACACTTTGAGAGGGGGAGATGGGCGGGACAGAGTCCCTGCAACCCGGTTATTACAACGATTTCGGAAGCGGTTAGGCCTGGTGGACCCTTGGAGGCTGCTTCATCCCATGGAGCGAGACTTCACTCACCAATCCCAAGTACATGGTACTAGCGCTCGTATAGATTATATTCTTCTCTCGGGAGGTTTGTTCGCTCAGACGGGGGAGGCCCGGATTGGCCCCCTGGAAATCTCAGACCATGCGCTGGTATGGATAGAGTTACATTGGGGGGGGGGGGGATCCCTCTGTTCGGACGCGACTTTGGCGATTCCCCTTAGATTTGTACCAGGACGCCCAGTTTCACCTCTTCATTCGACAACGCTGGCAGGAGTTTATGAGCGACCATGAATGCCATAGGGAGGACCGGGAACTGGTCTGGGAAACGGCGAAGGTGGTGTTACGGGGCGATATTATTGGTTTCGCGGCCCGTAAACGCTGGATGATCACTGAACGTATCATCCGTCTTGAACTGCGGGTTGTGGGCCTCCGTCGGCTATGCGCCCGTGCCCCGTTAGTCGCAAATAAAAAATGTCTGTGGGAAGCCCAAGTAGATCTAAATGAGTTGCTCCATCAACGGGCAAAGAAATCTCATCTTTATTATCGATATCAATTGCACTGCCACAGGGATAAACCAGGGAAGATGTTGGCCCGGTGTCTGAAGGGGCGGCGGGGTTTCTCCTTGATAGCGGCTCTTCGGGAAGATGGGGGCAAATTGCAAAGGGAGAGTAGGGAGATCGCCAGGGCATTTCGGAACTTCTTTCAGTCAGTATATGAGGCGGAACCTCCATCGGGGGACATAAGGGAGTATTTAGAGGGATTAGACCTCCCGCGACTGACGGCAGAGCAGCAAGCGATGCTGGAACAACCCTTGACTATTCAGGAAGTGCATTCGGTTATTTCTGCGGTGAGTTGCTACAAAGCGCCAGGCCCCGACGGATTTGGCGCGGAGCTCTACAAGATTCTCGGGGAGGCTGTCAGTCCAATATTGCTGGAGGTCTTTGGTAGCCGTACGGAGCGCGGGACGTTCCGATGGGGGCAAAATCATGCTCATATTGTGCTGATCCCCAAACCGGGTAAGGACCTGCTGTCGGTGGCCTCCTACCGGCCCATTTCGTTACTTAATTTTGATTTAAAACTCTTTGCGAAAATTTTAGCAGTTAGGCTGGCGGAGGTCTTGGAGCACTTGGTACATGACTCGCAGGTTGGCTTAGTTAAAGGCCGATATGCGGTCCGGAATTTGCGGAAAACCTTGGCCTCCTTGGAATGGGTACACCACCGCCAGCTGCCGTCCTTGCTGGTGAGTTATGACGCTGAAAAGGCTTTCGATAGGGTGAATTGGCACTATTTATGGTGCCTTCTACCGAAATATGGATTGGGACCCATTTTTTGTCGGATGGTGATGAGCTTGTACGCCCAGCCGACGGCCGCGGTTTTATGCAATGGGCTACTTTCGGAAGCTTTTGCTCTGGGCCGTGGTACGCGACAGGGCTGCCCGCTTTCTCCCCTTCTGTTTGTCCTCTCGCTTGATCCTTTGATAAGGACCGTTGAGGACTTGAGGGAGATACAAGGGGTCAGCATAGGAACGCAGGGATTTAAAATTTCCGCCTTTGCGGATGACATTCTAGTACACCTGCTTAACCCGGGACGCTCCTTGCGGAAGCTGTTGGCAGAATTTGGGAGATTCGGGAAGGTTGCGGGGATGCGCATTAATCAGGAGAAATCTGAAGCCTTAGATGTTTTGGGAAAGTTGCGAGCTGTATGGGAAGGGGAGTTCCCGTTGCAGTGGGCGACTGACGAGTTTATACATTTGGGGATTGTGTTGCCTCGCCAGCCCACGTCGCTGTATAGATGCAACTTTGATCGTACTCTGCGACGCCTTCAGATACAGTTGAAGGCTTGGAGTTTCCTCCCGCTGTCCCTGTCTGGGAGAGTGGGGACAGTCCAAGACGTGAGATATGTGGAAGACAATTTTATTAACTCACAGATCTAGGCAACCCGACACAGGCCGTGTTTCGTAACCTTCGTCAGGGGTTGTAAGGCAAAATAACTATAAACATAGAAACATAAATAACATATTAAAAGTAAAGGAACAAGCAAATTCATCAAACAGACACATACAAGACATAATAAAAATTAATTAAAACAAATTATATAATAATATATAATAAATAATATATAATATATAAATATAGTGTTGGAACGCTAGTTGTCTAATACTATCCTGATTAAATAATAAAAATAATATTAAATTAAAAACTGGGTACATATGACCAACATCATATAAGCGTGACAAGCAAAAAAACAAGTACATAGAATTTAATCTATGGACCTCTATCTATAATAATTATAGTATGATATTACCAATTCTAACATATATATATAAAAAATAATAAATAATAAATAATAATTAAATAAATTAAAAAATAAATAATAAATTAATAGTAATAATAATAATAATAATAATATTATTACCAATTATAACATATAAATATAATACCAAGAAGTATCTAAATATTTAATTGTAAGAAGAAAACTACAGAAAAATAACTACAAGAAAGCAGCAGGAGCGAACAAATTGACTATTAAGTAGATATTGATAATCCAATTATATGAGGAGATGAGTATCACTAAAAACAATACCTAAAATAGTTATAAATCATCAACATCATCAAAAAAAGGACATAAACTAATGAGACATAAAAACAATAGAGAGGTAATAAAAATAATTCTAAAAATAAAAAAATAAAAATAGATATGAAATATATAATAAATAAATAAAAAATATTATATAAAAAAATATTATAATAAGATCATGACATATAATATAAATAAAAGGGAAAAAAGGGGGGGTTTGTTTAAAAAGGGAATAATGTCGGAACCTTGTGGATTTATAATAAACAAATCGTATTACTAAATCATCAAAAAGATTTTTTATTTTATTTTTATTTTTTAATTTTTAATTGTATTTATTTATTAATTATTATCATTTGATTACCATGATTTGGTATTTACTATAAATCTACAAAGTTAAGATATTTTATGATTTTAATTTATTATTTATTGTTTTATTCATATTTATTATATTAAAGATTGGCATATTATTTTTACATCTTTTTGAATGGTTTTATGATCATTTTTGGACGATTTTTTGATGATTTAGTAATACGATTTGTTTATTATAAATCCACAAGGTTCCGACATTATTCCCTTTTTAAACAACCCCCCCCCCTTTTTTTCCCTTTTATCGAGTGCTAGATATCATAAGGAAAGGAATGGAGAATAAAACAAAAGCTATTATAATGCCTCTGTAGCATTCCATAGTGCGACCGCATCTTGAATATTGTATGAAGTTCTGGTCGCCATATCTTAAAAAGGATATAGCATTATAAGGAAAGGTACAGAGAAGAGCCACCAAAATATTAAAAGGAATGGAAGGATACCCCTATAAAGAGAGGCTAAAAAGGTTAGGGCTCTTCAACCTGGAAAAGAGATGGCTAAGGGGAGATATGATAGAGGTCTATAAATTAATGATTGGAGTGGAAAGGGTAAACGTAGATTGATTGTTTACGCCATCAAAATATATAAAGACTAGGGGACATGCAATGAAGCTACAGAGTAACCTATTTAAGACTAATAAGAGAAAATATTTTTTCACCCAACGTGCAATCAAATTCTGGAATTCGTTACAGGAGGATGTAGTAAAAGCTGTTAGTGTAGCTGGCTTTAAAAAAAAATGTGGACAAGTTCCTGGAGGAAAGGTTCATAAACCATTATTGAAGGGGACCTGGGATATCCACTGCTTGCCCCAATACAAGCATTGTGGAACCTGTGTCTTTTAGGGAAACTGTTAGGTACTTGTAACCTAGATTGGTCACTGCTGGAAACAGGATACTGGGCTTGATGGACCTTGGTCTGACCCAGTATGGCATATCCTATAAGAACATAGGAGCATTCCATGGCTCACTGTGAAGGAGAGCAGAGCCACCGCCTCCTGGCAGATGGAGTACAAACCTGTGCCCCCCTGTTTGTTTACATAAAACATGGCGACCTGGTTGTCCATCTGGATCAGCACAAGGCGGTTGCACAAGAGGTGGAAGAATGCCTGCAAGGCTAGGAAGATGGCTTTGAGTTCCAGGAGGTTGATCTGTAAGAGCGATTCTTCCTGTGACCATCTGCCTTGGGTGCAGAGGGCTCCACAGTGTGCCCCCCCAATCAAGGAGGGAGGCATCCATGGTCAGGACTCTGTGGCGCAGGCACCTGAAATGACATCCCTGCTCGGAGGTGGCATAGGGACTGCCACAGTTGAGGGAATCTGCCAACTGGCAGGTGACCCAAAACCTGTCCTGCAACCTGTCCATGGCCTGAGCCCACTAGGAGTGGAGGCACCACTGGGCTGCTCACATGTGCAAGTGGGCTGGGGCATGACGTGGACTGTTGAGGCCATGTGGCCCAGTAGGCGGAGGCAAGCCAGTACTGACTGATGCCTCTGCACTTCTCCCGCCAGCTGTGTGAGGCAAAGTGCCCTTTCCTTTGGGAGGAAGGCCTTAACCTGCAGCGCGTCCAGTCGGGCACCTATGAATTCCAGGTTTTGGGCTGGAGAGAGGTGGGATTTGGGGTAGTTGATGATGAACCCAAGGTGCTGCAGGAGGCAGATTGCTTGCCCTGTGGCCTGGCTAGCCTCGGGGGCCCTGCTGCCTCTGATGAGCCAGCCATCCAGATAGGGGAAGATGAATGCCCCTTGTAGGCACAAGTAGATGGCCACGACCACCAGGCATTTTGTTATAACTCTTGGTGATGAGGCCAGGCCAAAAAGAAGTACCCTGTACTGGTAGTGCTCTCCTCCACTACGAACCTTACTGTCTGTGAGAGGGATGGATCAGGATGTGGGTGTATGCATTCTTTAGGTCCAAGGAACACAGCCAAATCTTCCTTGTGGAGGTAGGGCAGCAGAGTTCCAAGGGAGAGCATCTTCAACTTCTGCCTCACCAGAAACTTGTTCAGGTTTCGCAGGTCTAGTTTGGGCCTGAGGCCTCCAGTTCTTTTGGGGACAAGTAAGTACCTGGAGTAGAATCCCTTTCCCCACAAATGCCTGGGTACAGGTTCTAACACCCTGTCCTTGAGCAGGCCTGCGCGCTCTGAGAGGAGCAAAGTCTGGTGAAAAAGAGGCCACACCAGCTTTCCTGGGAAGAACCTTGGGGGTGTTTGCTGGAACCTGAGGAGACAGCCCTCCTTCACCACTTGTAGGACCCACTGGTCTGTGGTGACCCCAGCCTACCTGTGGGTGAAGAATGTCAGGCTGCCCCCTGTGGGCTGGGGAGGGTCTCTCAGGGAAGAGGAGGCCTGCCTGGGGAGTCAAAAGCTCCCCTCAGGCTGGGTGGGAGCTGGTGGCTGAGGCTTCTGAGCCTTTGGCTTCCTCTGCCCATGGCCCTGGTTCTTGGGCTGGGGGGCCCTGTTGCTACTGCCCTGAGAAAGGATGGTAATGGCCTTGGTGAAAAGACCTTTACCCTCAGGATAGGTGATCTTTTCCCAGACATTTTCTTCCAGGGAAGTGTCAAGGTCTTCCTCGAAAGCCTCTGCCTGGTCACGACCTTGGCCTCTTATCTCAGCCGCCTTGTCGGCCATGGGCTTGCCAAACAAGTTTTCTCTGGTGCAGGGGACATCGAGCAATTTCTCTTGCACCAACTGCTCAAGGTCGAAGGTCTGCAACCAGGCCTGGCATCGGGCCCCGATGCTGGCTGCTGCCACCCAGGCTGCCGATTCAAAGCCATCGTAAGCGGCATGGAATAGGAACTTTGAACAGTCCCAGATCCCAGCTGTCAGGGCCTGGAACCTCTGGAGGGGTTCCCTGGCCAGGCCTGTGGAGAAGCCTGCCAGTTCTTGGATGAGCCCAGCATGGATCCCTGGAAACATTTGTGCTCAAGGGCATTGAGGGCTCGGGCCTCTCTGCCTGGGGGAACAGAGTAATTCTTCTGGCTTTTAAGATTTTGCATAGATAACTCCATGACCATGGATTTATGTGGGAGTTGGGACTTTTGAAAGCCCAGGCCCTTCTTGACGTGATAGATGGCGTCAAGGAGTCGGCTGACCACCGGAACAGAGGCTGGGGGGTCTCCCACATCCACAAGAGCAGTCGCTCAAGGATGGGCTGTACCAGCACTGTGAGAGTCTCCTTTGGCGGGGACTCATATTGGAGAATCTTCAGTTCTTCGGTGCGCGGGTCCTCCTCTGATTCAGTTGGGACCGAGAGGGCCCAAGCCATGTACCAGAAAAAATTGTGTAAGGCCACATCCTTGGGTGAGAAATGGCACCGGGGGGCTCTAGGGGAGATGACTCCGAAGGGATGTCTCTGTGAAGAGGTCTCTGGGGAGGGCTTGACGACTGTCTCTCAGTCAAAGCCAGAGGGCATCGTGGACTCCAAGGCTCAGGACTCCCATGCCTCAAAGCTGGCCCAGAGGAACTAGGATGCCCCGATGGATCTTGGGTCAGTCTCCCAGAAACTGGCTGGGGAGGACCAGACACCAAAGGATTGGGACCAGAACCTCGATCGGTGCAGAGGCTTGCCCGAAGTCGATGGCTCTCAGGGCCTTGCTTGATGCCTGGGGACTCCCCCGCAGTTGGGGGCCCAGTTATCAGGGCAGATAATGCCGACAAACCGGACATCCTTGCCTGCTGCAAGGTCAGGATGGCAGAGATATTCTGCTCCAGGGTCGCTATTCTGGATGATGCCAGAAGGCTCAGCAGCTGTCAGTATGGACACCAAGGACCTTTGGAACGACACCAGCACTCTCGCGAGTGCATCCTTGATGAGGACCATGGCCTTGGGGAGCCTCGCATGGTCGCTACTGGCCGAGGACTCCTTAGAGGCCTTAAGGGGGCGCTGCTTGGAGTCGCCTGAGTCCCACCATGGGACCTTACCAGGTGTCACCAGTGAAACCTCGAGTGGTCTTGAGGATGTTTTCTTTTTCTTCCCAGGGTCTGGGGTCTTTACGGAGGAGCCGCCGCTGTGGGACTCCCAAAGATGCCCAGGCCTCACAGGAGGTGCTCAGCTTGGGGGTTCAGCATCAGGGAACATCCTCTCCTGCAATTCTGACCTTTTCTTGTTGGTTTTTGGAGTCATGGCCAGGCACAGGTTGCAAGTGGTACTGTTGTGGTCCAGGCCAAGGCAGTGCAAGCAGCAGTTGTAGGTGTCTGTAGCAGACATGGTTTGACTGCAGCGGTCACACTTTTTGAACCCACCGGGAGACATGGTGGGAGACACCCAATCGGGGTTGACGACTCCCGGGCGGAAAAGGGCATGAATGCCAGTCAAGGCAAGCCTCATCAAAAAAGGAAAAGCCGAGAACGGTGCCGGCTCAAGGCAGGAAGAGGAACCGGTACACAAACCAGGCGGGGGGGAGGGGAGCAACTAACGAATAATGTTTAGAGGATTTTTTCCAAGGAAACAGGGCAAGCCTCCATTGGGCTCCGCGGAAGAAAGGAGACTGAGCAAGATGGCACCCTTGGGCGGGAAGGGGACCAAACATGCATGGCAGCATTCCCAAAGGCTTTCTGTGAAAGTTGGGGAAATGCTTTGCGCGGGGCTGCCGGCACCGACATCACCCATATATGAGGACTGACTTCCTGCTTGTTCCTGGAGAATCTTCTTCATTAAGAGGAAAACAACCCCAAATGCACCAATTCCTGAGACAGATTGAGGCTGCTCTTGAGATAATTGATCACCAGCCCCAGCCATGAGAGTCGTGTCCTCTCCAGAACCCGGATCCTCCGCTTGCGCAGGAACACTGCCACTATCACCATCACTTTACAAAAGGTACAGGGGGTTGTGGCTAAGCCAAAAAGCAGTGTTTGGAACTGGAAATGACAGCCCAAGATACAGAAGCATAGGAACTGCTGAGGCTGTTCCCTACAGGAACATGAAAGTAGGCCTTGCAAGATCTAGGGAGGCCAGGATCTTCCCTAACTAAATTGTCTCCTTGCAAAAATGGGGAACTCAACCTGGCATTGACCCTTTTCAGATCTGGGATAAGCCAAAAAGTAGATGGAATACTGGACCTGCCCTTTCTCTGTGGAAGACAGGTAAAATGGCCTGCAACTGGAAGAGATACTGTGAAGTTTCCATAATCGCCACCCGCTTGACTGGGGAGCTGCAGGGAGACACTGCAGTCTTTTCAGGAGGCGCCCTAAAAAGTCCAGCAACTACCCTTGACCTACAGTAGGCTCTCCAAAATCCATTGGTCTTATGTGACCTATGTCCATTCCAAGAGAAACTGCCGGAGCCATCCTTCTACTAGCTGTACCTTAAAAGGGACACACCATTATTATTATAAGGACTTTCAAGCTCCCGTAGCAGCCATCGTGGCGTTTCAGGAACACTGAGAACACTGAAAAGGTTGATAAAGTTACTACTTGGCACTCCTAGCTGTCAACTTATGTGGATAAAGTGGCCCCAATCCATCATATCACTTGTAGTCCCAAACATTGCTATCCTTGGTACTATTTGGGTTTGAAATTCCTTAAGCGCTAGGCCTGAAAGGCCAAACTTTTTGGGAACAAATAACTCCTGGCTTTACTAGCTCGCTGCAAAAATAAGCAAAATTAGTATAGTGTTCATATCGAACTGGCAAATAAATCCTTCTATGCTTTGGTTATTAAGAATGGTGTAAATAGGTCCAAATCGCTTTTCTCCCTTTCTCCTTGCTCACTATTACAAGTTATCAATGTCCCTGTTTAATGTATACTACCAAGTTTAAGTTACAGTGTAAACCGCTTTGACTGAAATGATGAAGCGGTATAAAAACCTGTTAAATAAATAAAATAAAATAAAAATAAAGTAAAGTAAATGACATACACACCTATTGCTTCACACATCTCTCAGCTGATCAGTTGGCTCAGTATTTCCAATCTAAGGTCACTTCTACTGTCGTCAGTTTTTCTTTCAGTAGACTAAGGAACCCATCTTCCATCAATATAGTTCTTTCTTCTGTGACCCCTAGCATATGGTCATCCTTTAATGAACTATCACCATTGGCAGTGGAGAAACTGTTACGTGGCCTTCGGCCCACCTTTTGTGCCCTAGACCCGTCCCATCATCCTGGCTCAAACACCAGAATTTAGACCTAATACCTCTACTTCATTCAATCAGTAATCAAAGTCTAGCTTCTGCTTATTTACCCCTATCTTTAAAACAAGCTTTAATTAGACCGATCTGGAAAATGCCCCACCTGATCATCTCTTAACCTTCCAATTACTGTCCAATTTCCAATCTTCCATTCCTGGCAAAAATAATTGAGAAAGGAGTACTCATCCAACTCACTGATTTTATTACAAAAACTAATATCTGTCATCCAAGACAATCCGGATTCCATAGTAATCATAGTACAGAAACAGCTGTTACCACTCTGAGTGCATAGCGACTTAGACGCTCATAAAATCGCTGTAATCATTTCCCTAGATCTCTCAGCAGCTTTTGATATTATTGAAAGCAGAGAGTAGGGCTAAATGGCCAATTTTCCCAATGGAGAATGATGAATAGTGGAGTACCCCCAGGGATCTGTGCTGGCCCTGTTGCTTTTTAACATCTTCGTAAATGTCTCGAAAATGAGAATAACGAGGGAAGATCAAATTTGCAGATGACACAAAATTATTCAAAGGTATTAAACCACAAGAGGATTGAGAAAAATTGCAAGAGAACCTTGATGAATTGGAAGACTGGACATCCAAATGGCAGATGAAATTTAACATGGACAAGCGCAAAGTTATGCACTTAGGGAAGAATAACCCAAACTATGGTTACACAATGCAAGTTTCCAAATTAGAAACTACCAAGAAAAGGGTTTAGGCATTATCGTGGATAATACATTAAAACCCTCCGCCCAGTGTGCAGCCACGGCCAAGAAAGCAAATAGAATGCTATAAATCATAAGGAAAGGAATGGAGAACAAAACCAAGGATATTATAATGCCTCTGTATAATTCTGTAGTGCAACCACATCTTGAATGTATGTGCAATTCTGGTCGCCATATCTTAAAAGAATATAGCAGAATTAGAAAAGGTACAAAGACTCACCAAAATGGTAAAGGGGATGGAAGGATAACCCTATGAGGAGAGGCTTAAAAGGTTAGGCTCTTCAACTTGGAAAAGAGACTGCTGAGGGGAGATATGATTGTCTATAAATTAATGAATGGAATGGAGTGGAACAGGTAAACATAGATCAATTATATGCCTTCAAAAAGTAGGAAGACTTGGGGACAACTCAATGAAGCTACAATGTAGTCCATTTAGGACTAATAAAAAAATATTTTTTTTTCACTTAACGAGTAATCAAACTCTGGAATTTGTTACTGGAGGATGTAGTAAAAGCTGCTAGTGTAGCTGGATAAACCAGTACTAAAGAGTACCAGGGAAATCCATTGCTTACCCCAGGATAAGGAATGTGTGTACCTTTTTGGGAACCTGACAGGTACTTGTGACCTGGATTGACCACTGTTGGAAACAGGATACAGGGCTTGATGGACCTTGGTCTGACCCAGTATGGCAATATTGTATCTCCTTATGTCCACAGTTTACTATTTCCTCTGCCAGATATTGGTATTACGGAATCTGTGCTCAGCTGGTTTTCATCTTTTCTCCAAGAACGTACTTTTCAGGTACAATCTAGTCATGATTCCTTACTGGCAGTAATCAGTCTGCCATGTGAGGTGGCACAAGGCTCAGTCCTTTCTCCATCCCTCTTTAACATACTCTTATTTCTAGCCCTACTCTTGACCTTGATCCAGGGAAATGGTATTAGTTCCTTTTGTTATGCAGATGACATAATTTTGGTCTACTATTCCACTTGGATCTCCTCACCTGAGCTGTCATCAATAATGAGCATTTACATTCTGTAGCAACTTGGTTTGACTTGCACCATCTTCAATAGACCCCCCAGCTAAATCCCAGGCCCTGTGGGGCACTAAGAAGTTCTTCCACTCCTACTGAGTCCAATGATCAAAGGTCTCTTCATCCCTCTCGTCAATTCCCTTATGCACTTGGGTGTAATTTTCAACAAGCAGCTGTCCAAATGGCTGCAACAGTTCAATTCTCATTCTTCTCATTTTGCAAAATTCGTTCAGTCCGATCTTTGCTTACTACTTATGCTTTGCACTCTCTCATTCACACTTTCGTCATATCTCGCATCAATTATTGTATCATCATCTACTATGATATTCGGTCCACAAACTAAAACAAACTACAGTCCATTTACTGGCAAATGCATTGTGGTATGGAATGGAGTAGCAGCCCAATGGGAAGAGCACTGGCTTGGGAACAAAGAGGCTAGGGTTCAATTCCCATTAGCACTCCTTGTGGCCTTGGGCAAGTTACTTAACCCTCCATTGCCTCAGAAAAATCCAAGTTATCAATGTCCTGTACATTACCAAGTTTAAAGTACAATGTAAACCACTTTGATTGAAATGATAAAGTGATATAAAAAACCCTGTTAAAATAAATAAAATGACCATGTCTCCCTGTTTATTTGTTACCATTGGCTTCCCCTTCCCTATAGATTTCATTTTAAAGATCTCATATTAGCTCATAAGGCCTTTTACACTGGCCTTCCTCTCTTATCTTTCCCCATTGCTGACTCTGTATTGCCTATCACAAGTACTTCATTTCCAGAATGCAAATCTTGTTGTTCCTTCTGTTTCAATGACTCAAATGGAAGCATCTAGAGATATGGCTTTCTACTTTTTGGCTACATCTCTTTGGAATTCTCTTCCCCTCACATAAGTGCCGAGACTTCTCTCAAAAAATTCATGGTTCTTTTGAACGTTCATGGTCAGGCAGCCTTCAGAGACTGCCTGGCCTAGAGTGGGAAGTTACCTTTACTGTCTCCTGTGCTGATCCTCCTTTCCTGCTTGAAATTGGCATTCTTTTGCTGTGATAAGTATTTTAATTATTATACACTGCTTGGATGCTACCCAGCCAAAGTGGTATAGCAAGTTTTAATAAGGCCGAACCCAAGCTTTTAAATACTCTTGGGTACCCCTCCAAGCTCTTCAAGATTCTCTGAGAATCCGAGCGAATGCCTTTGGGCATGTCTTCTGACAACTTTTGAGAACAGGATTTGCCCAGGTCCTTCACCAACTCTTCATCCCTAAAAAGTAGCTTGGCCTAAAATAGTGATTGCTGAGACGCAATTTGGAGGCTGCATCCACTGCCCAGATGCAAAGCCAGAGCCACAGTCTAACCACAACCACTACCTCCATGAAATTAGAGGAAACTAATCAGGTCGCACAGAGCATCAGCCACAAAAGTGGCTCCAGACTCCAGTCTGGCAGCCTTAGGGCCGACCGGCAGTTGTTGAACCCAGCACAAGAGAGCCCTGGCTATTAATCCTGTACAAAAAGCCACTTGGGAACCCAAGGCCGATGTTATGAAAGCATTCTTTAGAGAAGGTTTCTGCTCTCCTTTTTTGAATCTCCTTAAGGGCAGTGCATCCTTACACAGGGATAGTTGTGCACTTAGTGACTCCTGTGACAAAGGCATCCATTCGAGGGAATCCCAAGTGCTGGTCCAGCCTGCCTTGATGCAGAAGCTAAAGCCTTCAATCCTTTGAAGCCCAACTCCACATTTCTTCCACTGAGATACCAAGAATTACTCCATAGGCTCTGTTAAAGAGAAAAAAAACAGAAGGACATCTGAAAACCTCCAAGATGGGGGGGGGGGGGGGGTAGTATGGACATAGGCTCCTCAAGGCCACAATAACATCCTGAATCAACACTGGAAGGATCCTCCTGGTGAAAAAGGCAGAACACAGAAAGATCCTCGCCCTCTATAAGGGAAGTTCCCCCTCCTCCTCAGACTCACCTTCAGATGGAAGGATCTTCATCAGCTTCCCAGCTAATCCCCATAGGAGATGAGGTGAGACTCCCAGAGGAGCATCTGGATAAAAAGGCGAGGTGGCTTTTAGTCCCTTGTGAGACTCTGGTGGAGCCACCTGAAGCCCAGATTCCCCATAGGGAAGGCTCAGGACCTCGGATCCTTGCAAAGGGGTTTGTCAGACAACTAAAAAGGACTGAAAACAGTCCAAGAGCTGTTTCAGCAGCTACTGCTCAAAGTCAGCCAACATGATCTCCTGTGGCCCCCAGGGGTCCAAATGAGTCACTGGCCTGAACTTAAAGCCCCCTCAACCTCTGTAAAGTACCACCAACATCCTTCACAAGAGCTACCTGCACCACAAACTAGGCAGGCATGGGAAGAAAAAGCAGAGGACCTAGAATCAGCATTGGGCCCTGAGTCTCTTATGGGGGGGCTCCCAATGATGCCATAAAATTCAGGTCTCTTACATCTTCATCACAATGGTCCTGATGTACCACACAAAGGACAGCAGCAGGAATGTAGAATGCTTGTCCTGCTCCATGCGCCTACCAGGAGCAAAAAACCACCCAGGAAAGACCACAAGAAACCACAAATAAGGCCTGACAAAATAAAACAGGCCATGAAAAAAAAAGCAAGGCACGCTATGGTGATAAGGGAATCCCAAACAGGAGTCCCAGCATCTACAGTAAAAGGTTGATTAGAGAAACCTGATCTGGACTTCTCCAAACAACTACACAGATCTGGGAGGCCCCACTGAGAGAGAAGACCTGTCTTTTTTTAAAATATGCTTTATCAAGCAGACAAGAGTCAAATAGCGCCCAATTAAATCAATGGGCAAAAATGTAAAACCTGAAAAAAAAAAAAATACTTGCATGCAGATGAGAGAGCAAGAGGGGCGGGGGCATGGGCTCAACTTCCCAGCCCCCCCCCTCAGGTGACCTGTGGGGTCCCCCTACTCCTCTTCAGCCCACAAAGTAACTGATGGGAAACAGCACTGGAACCAGGGCAGCTGTCAACCCAAGGAGTAAAGGATTAATTCCTTCTGATGACATTATTAAAAAATGCTCAAATCTGCCTCCACTTGCTGACAAGGGAGCATAACCCACTCACCTGGACTGGTCTAGCAGGATAAGGAAGACATGTTTACTCTCATGTACTTAACCTGTGATTAGCATAATGGGTAGAGAAAGAAGAGACCAAAACAAATTCTCTTTCCTACGGTTTTTTTTACTTCCTCCAGTTTTCTGCCCCCTTTGCCTTGCCTCTCTCTCCTCCCTTTCATCTCTCTCAATTACTCCACCCATTGATCGCTCTCTCTTTGAAGCCCATATACTAAGCATTTTTCCCATAGGCACAAAACGACAAAAATTCTCTAGGACATCTGGTCCTGTCTCCTGACCAACTGCTTTGCTTGTTTGCTTTCTGAAGTTGGTGCTATAATAATTTATTTTATTAGTATACCCATCTGAAAATAGCTTTGCAAAAGCATTCTACGTAACTGACTTCTGCTTCCAATACTAGTAATAATATTTATTATATTTTAGCCAAACATTTAAGTGTGAGTTTAACAGTAAACAGCATAGAAGACTCCTGGATAACTACTTGCTTATGACATGTAAATGATGAAAGAACATATTTACATTTCAAAGCTTTTGAGCCCTGGAAGCAACACTACACCTACAGAAAGGAAGAGGTTTTCTCTCAGCAATATCCAGGTCATCTCTAAATTTGCCTATCCTGAAATCAAAGTCCAAAATTTGCAAAAGAAAACAAATACTGTATATCCATGTCTGTGCACTCATGGTTAAAATATAGGATACAAAGACTCCTGTATTCTAAACTCAGCTGTGTGTGAAAGTGGGTAGGCAGATTGACTTATCTATGCAAAATTTCCCCACACTACACTGCATTTACAAGCTTTAACATAACATACAAACCAGTCTTATGCTAATTCCCCCCTCAACAGAACCGATTACAAAGTTATTTCTAAAATGCTTATGTGTAAACCTATTTTATTTTGTGAATCACCACGCAAGTACTACTTTTTAAAGCTTGTTGGCAGGATGGAGAAAACTGATCAAAGCTATATGAACTTTTAACACAGAAATATACCACCACACAAGATGATGGCTGAAAAAGACCATATGGGCTATCCAGTCTGCACATCCAAACCAACAGTCCAAGCTCTACAACTCCTTTTTAAGCTACCCTTGTGCTTGTTCCACGCTTTCTTGAACTCTGATACAGCCTTTGTCTCTACTGTGAGAGACTCTTCCACATATTCACAGCTTTTGCTGTAAAAGAAATATTTCCTTGAATTTACTGCTGTCTGACCTCTTTCATTCTCATCTTGTGTCCCCAAAGCCTCCTATCCAATGAAGAAGCTAAAGCCTCTTTTCTTAAGAAAAAGGGCCGACTCCTCTATTTATACCTTGGATATATTTAAATGTTTCTATCATATCTTCTCTTAACTGACTTCCCTTTAGAGTATGCATATTTAGATCTTTAAGGATGTCCCCATATGCTTTATGGAAAAGACTATTGATCATTTTAGTAGCAATCCTCTGAACCAATGCCATCCGTTTTTTTGTGGGGTTTTTTTTGAAGCAGCAGTGTCCAGAATTATAAAACCATATTCTACATAAGATTTCACCAAAGGCATATACAAAAGTACTATCACCCTATTTTTTCCCCTGCCCTCCATTCACCTAAAGCACCCTTCTGGCTTTTCCCATTGAATTATCAACTTGCTGGAGGAGGGAGAGTGTACCTAAGAGTTAGAACATATAGATCTAAATTAAAGGTTAGATATGATTGGTATCTGAGAGACCTGGTGGAAGGAGGACAACCAATAGGACACTGATACTTGGTACAAACTAAAAAGCAATGAGAGTAGATCAAATTGATGGAGGTGTTGCGCTCTATGTTAGAGAGGGCATTGAGTCACATAGGATTAAAGTTTTGCAAGAAACAAAAAATGCTGTAGAATCTCTATGGATAGAAATGCCATGTAAAAAGGAGAAGGCAATGGCAGTGGGGGTGTACTACCATATGGCCAAAATGAACAAATGGATAATGACATGCTAAAAGAAATCTGGGAAGCTAACAAAAATTACAACACAGTAATAATGGGTGATTTCAATTACCAAGATATCGACTGGGTCAGTGTCACAGCAGGACATGCTAGGGAGATAAACATAGAAACAGAGAAATATGACGACAGAAAAAGACCACATGGCCTATCTAGTCTGTCCTTCCATATCAACTACAACAGTCCCCTCTTTACCTTTAGAGATTCTCTGTGTTTGTCCCATGCTTTTTTGAATTCAGATACTGTCCCTCATCTCTACCACCTCCACTGGGAGACTATTCCACAGATCCACTACTCTTTCCGTAAAGAAATATTTCCGCATATCACTCCTGAATCTATCTCCCTTCACCCTCATCCCATGTCCCCTCGTAGCAGAACTTGTTTCAACTGAAAGAGGCTCTCTCCCTGAACATTTATGCCACGGAGGTATTTAAACATCTCAATCATATCACCTCTATCCTGCCTTTCCTCTAAGGTGTACATATCAAGATCCTTAAGTCTGTCCTCATATGCTTTATAATGAAGACCACTAATCATTTTAGTAGCCACCTCTGCACTGACTCTATCCTGTTCACATCCTTTTGAAGGTGTGGTCTCCAGAATTGAACACCACATGCCAAATGAGGTCGCACCAAAGACTTATACAAAGGCATTATCACCTCCTTTTTTCTTCTAGCCATTCCTCTCCGTATGCACCCAAGCATCCTTCTAGCTTTTGCCGTCGCCTTTTCTACCTGTTTAGCTACTTTAAGATCAGACACAACCACGCCTAGGTCCTGCTCTTCTTTAGTGGACAAAGGTTCTTCACCCCATACTATATTGCTCCCTTGGATTGCTGCAGCCCAAATGCATGACCTTACATTTTTTAACATTAAATCCCAGCTGCCAAATTCTAGACCATTCTTCAAGCTTTGCTAGATCCCTCCTCATGTTATCTATACCTTCCTGGGTGTCTATTGCAGATTTTGGTATCATCCGCAAAGAGGCAAACCTTACCTGACGGCCCTTCCGTTATATTACTAACAAAGATGTTAAAAAGAATCGGACCAAGGACAGATCGCTGGGGCACACCACTGGTAACATCCTTCTCCTCAGAGTGAGTCCATTTGCCTGTACTCTTTGTCGCCTCCCACCCAACCAATTTCTAACCCAAGCAGTTGTTTATAAGTCGCCTGTGAGGAACAGTGTCAAAGGCTTTACTGAAATCTAAATAAACCACATCTAGAGTTCTCCCTCGGTCCAACTCCCTGGTCACCCAGTCAATGAAATCAATCAGATTTGTCTGACAAGACCTGCCTCTGGTGAATCCTGTAATCCGCTGGACTCCAGAAATCTCACTATTTTCTCTTTCAGCAGCGTTTCCAATAATTTACTCACCACCGAAGTTAAACTAACCGGCCTGTAGTTTTCAACCACATCCCTTACTTCCGCTTTTGTGTAAAGGCACCACATGAGCCTCTCTCCAGTCCTTTGGCACCACTCCCAACTCCAACGAGGCATTGAAAAGGTCAGTCAGTGGAGCTGCTAGAACATTCCCAAGTTCCCTCAGTATTCTAGGGTGTATCCCATCCGGTCCAATCGCTTTGTCTACTTTAAGTTGAGCTAGTTTCTCACAAACACAGTCTTCTGAAAATTATTCAAGATGTCCCTTGCTTCTGTTCCTGTTTATGGGTGTTTTCTGAGGTCCTGCTCCTGGTTCTTTATCTGTGAACACAGAACAGAAATATTTGTTAAGCAATTCCGCTTTATTCTTATCAGCTTCTACATATTCCTCCCCTGCACTCTTGAGTCTGACAATACCACTTTTGCCCTTCCTCTTCTCACTAACATATCTGAAAAATGTCTTATCCCCCCATTTTATTGCATTGGCTATTTCTTCCTCCTTTTGAATCTTTGCCTTCCTGACTACTTTGCTAGCTTCTCTAAGTTTTTCCCAAATATAGATGCCTGTCTTCCTCTCTCTGTGATCTCTAGTATTTCATGAAGGCCTCCCTCTTTTTCTTCACTTTTTCAGCTACTTCTTTCGAAAGCCATCTCCTTTTCCTTTTACCTTTATTTACCATTTTAACAAAAAGGTTGGTTGCCCTTAAAATATCCCCTGTCAGTTTTGCCCACTGTTTTTCTACATCCCCCAGCTGTTCCCATCCCGCTAACGACTCCCTGAGGTATTGGCCCATCTTGGCAAAGTTAGTCTTCCTAACGTCTAAGATCCTCACCTTTGAATGGATTCTAACAGCCCTTGTCCTAATACTGAACCACACCATCTGGTGATCACTGGATGCAAAATGATTTCCCACTACAACATCAGAAACACTTTCACCATTGGTAAGCACCAAGTCCAGTATGGCCCCTTCACGTGTGGGATCTGTTACCAATTGCTTGAATAGTTCTCCCTGTAGAGAATCCAGGATCTCCTTACTTCTAGATGATACTGCAGCAGGAATGTGCCAATCAACATCTGGCATATTGAAATCTCCTATCAGTAGCACTTCCCCTTTCCTAGCAATGTTACGTATGTCTTCAATTAACTCTGTCCACCTCTTCCTCTTGTGAGGGAGGTCTGTATATCACACCAATGCAAATAGATTTATCTTTCCCTCTTTCTAGTTTAATCCACAATGCCTCCTCTCTCCCTTATAAGCTCTGTAATTCCAAAGCTTTAATAGTAGTTTTTACATATAGTGCCACTCCTCCTCCCCTTCTTCCTACCCTGTCCTTTCTGAATAAAGTACAGCCGGGTATAGTTACATCCCAATCATGGTTTTCTGTGAACCATGTTTCTGTAACTGCCACTAAATCCAAGTCAGCCACTCCCACCAAAGCTTCAACATCAGGGATCTTATTTCCCATGCTCTGAGCATTTATACACACTGCTTTTCATATGTTACCCCTGTTACCCATTTCCATAAAAGTATTTAATGTATCACCTACCTGGGGGCTTTCTTCACCGATCCCCAAAGAATCTAGTTTAAAGCCCTCTTCAGTAGATTAGCCAGTCTACTACCGAAGACGCGTTGACGTTTCTTGGACAGATGTATGCCATCTCTGCTCTGCAACCATTGGAACAGCATCCCATGGTCTAGGAAACCAAAAGGTTTTCAGTGACACCATTCACTCAGCCATGCATTCATCTCCAGGATGCAAGCCTCTCTGCCTTGGCCTTTACCCTCAAAAGGGAGGATTGAAGAGAACACCACCTGTGCACCTAACTGCTTCACCCTCTGTCCCAGAGCCATGAAGTCACTTTTGATATGTTCTGAGGGATACCTGGCAGTATCATTTGTTCCAACATGGATAAGCAACATTGGGTAAGTCAGTGGGCTTGATGAGTCTCGGCAAACCCCCCATAACATCTTGGATTTTGGAACCAGGCAGATAGCATACCTCTCTGGACATCAAGTCTGGTCGGCAGATGGATGCCTCAGTACCCCTCAAAAGAGAGTCTCCAACCACCACTACCCTTCGCTTCCTTGTGGTCACTGATTCTGCAACTTTGGGGTACTTGAGCTCTGGTTCTTCCCTTTCCAGGGATGCTTTCACCTCCTCCACTTCCAGGGCTGCATAATGGTTCTTCAATTCAAGGGCTGGAGAAATTGGATTGGTGATTCTGAAGGCCCTGGTGACTTGTGTTCAACCTTCGTTATTCTGTTGGCATCCATCTTTTCCTCTGCTGGAGAGCTTGGTTGCTGCAAGAAGCATCTCATCAATGTATTTCTCACCGTCTTGAATGCTCCTCAGCCTCGCCACCTCCTCTCTGAGTTCCTCCACTTGTTTCCTCAGAGCTTCAGCATGCAGGCACCCTGCACATGGAACCGGTCCTTCAACTGGCTTTATGACCTCTGTCTGGACAGAGGCAGAAGCTGTAACGGGGGCAACAGCTTTAGCAATACAATTTTTCCCAGCCACTGTTCTGTTCGTGGAGCTTAGGTATCTGTTAAAGCAAAAGAGAGAGATCTAGCAAGTACCAGACTGTTTCCCAGCTGTCCTCTCAGAGAAAAAGCAGTTAAATGTGCTGCTCCAAGTATCTGTGCTTTGTTAAATGGGGAGGTGCCCTAAAAAGCAAGACTGCTCACTAGGGGTGGGTGGGAGTCGGGGTGAGTAGGGAGGGAACTAACTCCTGATTAGGTGTCAGCAGCTCCCAAAAGGTTACTAGAGTTCAAAAACCTACTCTGCTCAAGGAAATTTCTACTAAAGCACCAAAAAGAAAACAGCAATTACACTTACCTGGTAATTGTTGTTCCTTGAGTGACGACAGTTTAGTCTTCCACCACTGGGCTGCGCACCTCCTCCTGCAGCTTGGAGACTGGACAAGTCAAACTCGTTACGTCACTGTATGTAAGCTGCTGGTAACTCCCATCAGCCCCAGTGAACTATTGACAAAGCAGACTCAAAGGAGCAACAGATAAGTAGCTGAACGTGAATTACAAATGTATCAACAAACTAGTGTAAACAGTAACTCTGAATTCTTGAACTAAACAGGAATAACGTTACTTAAGACTGCATTCTGTCTTAAGAATTATAGATTGTTACGATCTTGCATCCCCTTATTCTTTACCTTCCCTGTACCCCCCGCTGAACAACAGAACAGGGAGATAGGATAGTACTAATATGCATACTACTCACTGCGATCCAGAAACTGAAGGCCACTCATTCACTCTTCGATACTGCACCACCTCCATTTCTAGAAGAAAATGCTGAACTGACTACACCCTGGGTGGGAATGAGGACTAAACTTTCATCACTCAAGGAACGACAATTACCAGGTAAGTGTAATTTCTATTTCCTTATCGTTCCTCCAGTTTAGTCCTCCACCACTGGGATGTAACAGAGCAGTAATCATTGGGAGGGACCATGAAATCCTGATCACAGCACCGCTGACCCAAAGCAGGTATCGCCCGCTGCCAGAACATCGAGCCAATAGTGCTCACTGAAAGTGTGCAGTGACGACCAAGTGGCCGCCTTGCAAATCTCCGCTGGCGGAACCAAACTATGCTCCACTCACAACGCCACTTGAGCTCTGGTAGAGTGAGCCCGTAACCCTTCCGGCACTCGACGGCCTTGCAAAATATATGCCGATGCGATAGCTTCACAAACCCACCTGGAAATTGACGCTTTGACCGCCGCTTCCCCTTTACGGGGGCCTCCGAACAGTACGAAAAGCCGGTCGGATTTGCGAAATGACTCAGAAACCTTTAGATATTGGCACACCGTTCTCTTTATATCTAAGCGTTTCAAGCTATGATCCAAGGCGCTGTCGTCTGTTGAACCTAAGACCGGCAACGATACCGATTGGTTCAAATGAAATGGAAAAACTATCTTGGGCAGAAAGGACACCACTTTGCCTCTGCAAAAAACTAAAAATGGCTCGCGACATGACAACGCTTCTAGTTCCGAAACCCGTCTAGCCAAACAAATCGCCACCAAAAACACTGTCTTCAGAGTTAAATCCTTCACCGAAGCCTGACGCAGAGGTTCAAAGGGTTTCTTAGTCAAAGCCCCAAGTACTAAATTGAGATCCCAAGGCGGCACCACAATCCTGCGCACAGAGCGAAGCCTAGATACCACCCTAAGGAAATGGATAACATCGCTATGCATGCCTAGGGCCACCCCGTGAACCTTTCCTCTATAGCAAGCTAGGGCCGCTAACTGAACTCGCAAAGAACTAGCCGCAAGACCCTTTTCAAAACCGTCTTGTAGGAAGCTCAATAGCACCGGAACGGAAGCAGTCACTGCACTAACCTGTCGTCGCGAACACCAGTCCTCAAAAATACGCCAGACTCGAACATAAGCTAGGGAAGTGGATCTCTTCCTTGCTCGGAGTAAAGTGGCAATAACCGCTCCTGAGTAACCCTTCCTCCTTAGCCTCGCCCTTTCAATGGCCAGACCGTAAGCGAGAATCGATCCACCTGCGGCATCCGCAATGGACCCTGATACAACAGATCCTCCGTCGGAGGGAGCCTTCACGGACTGCCATCTAGTAGCCGCACTAGGTCCGCATACCATGGCTGCCTCAGCCAATCCGGAGCCACCAATAGTACCCTTCCTGGATGGGTCTCGATGCGCTGAACCACTCGCCCTATGAGTGCCCACGGAGGGAAAATATAGAGAAGACCCGACGACGGCCACCTCTGAATGAGTGCATCGATCCCCTCCAACATCCACTCTCGGCGTCTGCTGAAGAAAGAACTCGCCTTTGCAGACTGAAAGATCGCCATGAGATCCATAATCAGATGTCCCCACCTGTGGACTATTTGAAGAAACACTTGCGAGTGAAGCTCACATTCTATGGCATCCACCTTGACTCTGCTAAGATAGTCTGCCGTCACATTGTCTTTTCCAGCTATATGTGCCGCCGATATCGCCTGTAGTCAGGGCTCCACCCAGCAGAACAATGCTTCCACCTCCTCTTCTATGGCTACACTTCCTGTTCCGCCCTGCCGATTGAGGTAAGCCACCGTCGTGGCATTGTCTGACAGCACTCTCACCGCTCGGTGTTGTACCATGGCTTCGAACGCCACTAGCGCCAGAGCTACTGCCCAAAGCTTGAGGCGGTTGATGGACCATTGGCTCTCTAGAACTGTCCACGTGCCCTTCGCAAACAGATGTTCGCACTGTGCTCCCCAACCTGTGAGACTCACGTCTGTCACCAGTGGGAGCCACTGCGGCTGTTCCAAGGGCAGGCCCGCCTCCAGATGATCCGGGCCCATCCACCATTGAAGGGACTTCCTGACTTGAGGAGGACAAAGAAGGCGCTTGCCTAACGGATCGTTCTGATGCGACCACCAGCGCAGGAGCGCCCTCTGCAAAAGTTGCATATGGCACCTGGCCCAGGGCACCACTTCTAGGGTTGCCGCCATGAGCCCTAACACCCTTAGGTAACACCATGCCGATGGCGCCGGTGTGGCCAGGAATTGGCGGACTGATTGCCGAAGGATTTGAGCTCGCTGGGCCGGTAGGAACACCACTCCTGTCAGAGTGTCAAAACGCACTCCCAAGTATTCCAGGTTCTGGGATGGCACCAAATGACTCTTGGCTGAGTTGACCAACCAGCCTAGTTCCTGCAAGAACGTTACCACTCTGTCACCCGTATACTCTCTGCTTCGGACTTTGCCCGAATCAACCAGTCGTCGAGATAAGGGTGTACCAGAATGCCTTCTCTTCGCAACGCCGCCACCGCCATCACCATGATTCTTGGTGAAGCTGTGTGGAGCTGTTGCCAAGCCGAAGGGCAACGCCCGGAATTGAAAATGCCCCCAAGGAAGGGCGAACCTCAAGAACCTTTGGTGGGCTGCCCTGATAGGAATATGCAGATACGCTTCCATGAGATCGAGAGAGGTCAGGAACTCCCCCTAGCGCACCGCTACGATCACCGACCGCAACGTTTCCATCCGAAAGTGAGGCACCCGCAGGCAACAATTTACCCCTTTGAGATCCAGAATAGGCTGGAGCGACCAGTCTTTCTTTGGCACCACGAAATATATGGAATACCGACCCAGGCCATACTCTTCCGAGGGCACTGGGACCACAGCTCCTAACCGTAGGAAGCGATCTAGTGTGTTTCGAACCGCTAAAGTTTTACGTGGACCCCTGCAGGGGGAGAGTACGAAGGCGTCGAGTACTGGACGTGCCAATTCCAGAGCATATCCATCCCAAATTATTTCTAACACCCACTGATCGGATGTTATTTGGGTCCAGGCTGGAAGAAACTCCCGAAGACTCCCCCCTATCGGATGGCTTCCTACCTGGACCCACCTCGCTTCATTGCTGTTTGAGTGGCCGCTGCTGTGGTAGACGCGAAGCCTCTACTTGCTCCACGAAAGCCTCCAAATCCCTGGCCTCTTGAAGCAAATCTACCTCTTTGAAAACCTCCCATGCATGAGGCTCGAAATCTCCTGAAATCTCTAAACTGCCCCTGGAAACCAGGCATGGCTTTCCCCTGCTTGGCCTTGTCTTCTGGCAGCCTACCGCCCCATGGACTCTCCCAAATCCTTGACCAGTTTATCCAAATCTTCTCCAAACAGTAGCTTACCCTTAAAGGGAAGCTTACTGAGCCGCGACTTAGACGAGCCGTCGGCCGCCCAATTCCGCAACCAGAGGGACCTCCTGGCAGCTACCAAGGACGCCATGCTGTTTGCCAAGGCTCTAATCAAATCATAGTGTACATCTGCTAAATATGCTGATGCGTACTTCATTCGAGCGGCTTACGTCGAACTGTCCGGCCCTAGATGAGAATCCTGGCTTAAGTGTTGGGACCAACGAACAGACGCCCTTCCCACCGAAGCCCCACAGATGGAGGCTTGTAAGGCTAAAGCGTTAGCCTCGAAGGCTTGTTTCAACAAACCGTCTACCTTCCTGTCCTGTGCATCCTTCAAGGCAGTGCTGCCTTCCACCGGAATGGTCGTCTTCTTAGTCACCGCTGACACAGCTGCATCTATCCATGGTGAGTTGAACTTCTCCTTATCTTTCTCCGCCAATGGGTAGAGTCTGTTCATTGTTCTGACCCCGAGTCCTGCTTCTGGTTGATCCCATTCATCCTGTATCATCCGATCTACCAATCTATGGACGGGGAACACCACCTGGGACTGTCTCACAGCTGGATGAGAGGATCCACAACCTGCTCCTCCTCCACTGGCTGTGCCATAGCGAGATTGAACGTCTGAAGCGACTCTAATAAGAGCCACCAACTCGTCTTTACGAAAGACTCTAATAATTCTTGCCTGCTCCTCTGGCTCCAGGATTTTGCCTTCCTCCAGCTCTTCTGGCCCTGACTCCGGCTCGAACTCTGCCTCATCTGGGTCTGGCCAATCCAACTCTGATAAAGAGTGGCCAGTGGACAGAGCCCTCTTAGAGGGCCTCAAACAAAGGGGATCGCTATCCTCCCCCTTGGCTTGCTGTTTTGACACGGAAAAAGGCAAGGGGACCAGGAACAGTCCCCTGCCGTCTCAAACAAAAGGCTTGATGCATGAGTAGGACAAAATCAGGACAGAAATCTCCGAGTGGAGATTCTGTAGCCACCCCAGCTTGCGCTAGGGCCTGACCCACAGGACCTCCCGAGGAGGATCCGGCCTGGGCCTCCAGCAAACTCTCACCTTCAGGCGCTGACGTGTCCCCACGGGCCTCCTGAAGTTCTCTCTGCTCGATTTGCTGCTCCACGCTAGAAGACATAGTACCGCAGCCACGATAAATGCCCGTGTCAGACACAGTGCCCCTGCGAGTACCGCAGACAACGCACTGCAGGCGAGAGGACATCCATGCTGATCCCCCTGCAGCTTTCTGTGCTGTGCCTCAGAAAATTAAACAGCTTCCTTTCCGTGGGTTGGTTGGTGGGGGTTTTTTTGTGTTTTTTGTTTTTTTTTAATACCCGCACTAATGAGCAAGCTCAGAAGATCTGAACAGCCTTGCAAAACTTAAAACTCGCGAAACTGAGCTCAGCCGCTAAATAAAAAACCCCCAGGGAACCAGCTGATTTCTCTGCCGCGACCTGTGAACGGCTCTTGCTGTTCGGGCCTGCCACGCGGCTTCCGAGAGATAGAGCAGCTTTTAAACTAGATATTAGGGGAAAGCCGACAGTCGCCCAAGAGCGGATGATTCGGAAGAATGTATCCTTGAAGGATACTACCAAAAGCAGAGAGGTTCCACAAAAGAGTAAAGTAGCCCAAATGCCCTCAAGTATGGAGCAGACAGAGCTTAAAGATCCCAATTTACCCATGTCTAACAATAGCCAAATTAACATGAATAAATACATCCTCTAAAATGCTTGTATGCAAATGCTAGAAGTCTAAAGAATAAGATGGGAGAGTTAGAATATATAGCACTAAATGAAAGGTTAGATATGATTGGAATATCAGAGACATGGTGGAAGGAGGACAACCAGTGGGACACTGTGATACCTGGGTACAAACTATATCGTAATGATACAGCTGATCAAATTGGTGGAGGGGTTGCGCTCTATGTTAGAGAGGGCATTGACTCAAAGGATTAAAGTTTTGCAGGAAACAAAATCTGCTGTAGAATCTATATGGATTGAAATTCCATATAAAAGGGGGAAGGCAATGACAGTGGGGGTGTACTATCGAGCACCTGGCCAGAATGACCAAATGGATGATGAAATGCTCAAAGAAATCAAGGAAGCTAACAAAAGTTACAGCGCAGTAATAATAATGGGTGATTTCAATTACCCCGGTATCGACTGGGTCAGTGTCATGTCAGGACATGCTAGGGAGATAAAGTTCCTAGATGAAATAAATGACTGCTTCTTGGAGCAGCTGGTTCATGAACCGACCAGAGGAGAAGCCATATTAGACCTAGTCCTTAGTGGAACACCAGATCTAGTGCAAGAGATAAGGGTGTTGGGGCCACTTGGCAATAGTGATCATAGCATGATCGCCTTTGATTTAATTAGTGGAGGAGGGATAGTAAGGAAATCCAAAGTACTACCTTTTAACTTTCGAAAGGGAGACTATGATAAAATTGGAAAACAATTAAGAAAAAACTAAAAGGAGCAGTTGCAAAGGTTAAAGACGTACATCAAGCTTGGGTGTTGTTGAAAAATACTATCTTGGAAGCCCAGACCAGCTGTATTCCACGCTTTAAGAAAAGTGGAAGGAAGTCCAAAAAACTGCCAGCATGGTTTAAAGGTGAGGTCAGAGAGACTGTTGTTGCCAAAAAAGCATCTTTCAGGAAATGGAAAAAAGAGCCAAACGACGAAACCTGGAAACAGCAAAAGCACTGGCAAGTCAAATGCAAGGCATTGATAAGGCAGGCAAAGAGAGTATTTGAGAAGAAGCTTGCTGCGGAAGCAAAAACGTGAAATAAAGACCTTTTCAAGTACATTCGTAGCAAAAAACCTGTGAGAGAGTCAGTTGGTCCATTAGATGATAAAGGGGTTAAAGGAGCATTAAGAGGCGACAAGGCGATAGGGGAGAGACTGAATGAATTCCTTGCTTCGGTCTTTACTGAGGAAGATGTAGGGATGTTACCCATGACTGAAGTGGTATTTAAAGGTGCGGAAGAATTGAAGGAAATAATCGATACATCGGGAAGATGTCTTACAACTATTAGATGAACTGAAGAGTAGCAAATCACCTGGGTCGGATGGTATACATCCAAGGGTGTTGAAAGAACTGAAATATGAGATTGCAGACCTGCTATCAGTAATCTGTGAACTATCATTAAAATCATCTCTAATACCTGAAGATTGGAGGATCGCCAATGTAACACCAATTTTTAAAAAGTGTTCCAGGGATGATCCGGGAAACTACAGACCGGTGAGCCTGACGTCAGTACCGGGAAAAATGGTAGAAACCATCATAAAGAATAAAATTACTCAGCATGTAGATAGTCACGACCTAATGGGAGACAGTCAACATGGCTTTAGACAAGGAAAATCTTGTCTTACTAATCTGTTATGTTTTTTTGAAGGAGTGAATAAACAGGTGGACAAAGGTGAGTCGGTTGATATTGTGTATCTGGACTTTCAGAAAGCCTTTGACAAGGTCCCTCATCAGAGACTTTTGGCAAAACTAAAGAGTCATGGGATAGGAGGCAGTGTACTATTGTGGATCAGGAACTGGTTAAAAGATAGAAAGCAGAGGGTAGGGCTAAATGGCCAATTTTCCCAATGGAGAAAGGTGAATAGTGGTGTACCCCAGGGATCTGTGCTGGGTCCGCTGCTTTTTGACATATTCATAAATGACCTGGAAAGTGGAACAACGAGTGAGGTTATCAAATTTGCAGATGACACAAAACTATTTAAAGTTGTTAAAACCCAAGAGGATTGTGAAAAATTGCAAGAGGATCTTGATAAATTGGAAGACTGGGCATCAAAATGGCAGATGAAATTTAATGTGGACAAGTGCAAGGTTATGCACCTAGGGAAGAACAACCCAAACTATGGTTATACGATGCAAGGTTCCACATTAGGAACCACCACCCAGGAAAAAGATTTAGGCGTCATTGTGGATACCATGTTAAAACCCTCGGTCCAGTGTGCAGCGGCAGCCAAGAGAGGAAATAGAATGCTAGGTATGATAAGGAAAGGAATGGAAAATAAAACAAAAGATATTATAATGCCTCTATATCGTTCCATGGTGAGACCGCACCTTGAATATTGTGTGCAATTCTGGTCGCCGTATCTTAAAAAGGATATAGCGATTTTAGAAAAGGTTCAGAGAAGAGCCACCAAAATGGTAAAGGGGATGGAAGGATACTCCTATGAAGAAAAGCTAAAAAGGTTAGGGCTCTTTAACCTGGAAAAGAGACGGCTGAGGGGAGATATGATAGAAGTCTTTAAATTAATGAACGGAGTGGAACGGGTAAACGTAGATCGATTGTTTACGTTATCAGAAAATAGAAAGACTAGGGGACATGCAATGAAGCTATAGGGTAAACTATTTAAGACTAATAAAAGAAAATATTTTTTCACTCAACGTGTAATCAAACTCTGGAATTTGTTACCGGAGGATGTAGTAAAGGCTGTTAGTGTAGCTGGGTTTAAAAAAGGTTTGGACAAGTTCCTGGAGGAAAGGTCCATACACCATTATTAAGAAGTGACCGAAGATATCAATGCTTGACCCAGTACAAGCATTGTGGAACTTGTGTCTCTTGGGGAAACTGCTAGGTACGTATGACCTAGATTGGCCACTGTTGGAAACAGAATACTGGGCTTGATGGACCTTGGTCTGACCCAGTATGGCATATCTTATGTTCTTATGTTAAGTGCAGAAAAAATGGCCACGGTCTTCAGAGGACCCAATTTGGCGCCAAAATATGCGCACTGACAGGGCCCGCAGCCACGAGCGCCAAGCCCCCCCGATGCCAGCTTGCATGACACCCCGCTGCACTGGTGAAAGAAAAAAGACCCCTTCCTTACTGCTGAAGGAGAGCCCTACAAGCTGCGACGCCGCTCTGCCCTGCTGGGAGCGACGTCCGCGGTGAGGGCTAAATGCCGGTTGACTGAAGCCTGCTGCTGCACTCCGCGGTCCTGTAGATTCCCGCAGCCAGCGTGACTGCTAGAGAGGGACTGACAGCCAGAGCTTCTCCCCGTACAATCTAGGGGAGGAGATCAAGCACTTTCTGACCCCAAATCTAGTAAAGCAGAAGGGGAGCAGATACTGCAGCCGGCTAATGGACCTTTTTTTTTTGTTTTGTTTTTTGTTTCTTTAAAGGCACAGTCACCTAAGAAATTAAATTGAAATATTCAAACCAAATTAACCTATCTCTAGGCTCCTTATATGTTCCTCTAGTGAACCCAGCACCTAGGCTCACTACATCCTCCTGCTGCATGGAGACTGGACACAATGGGGCTGATGGGAGTTACAGTGACATCACGAGTTTGACTTGTCCAACCTCCAAGCTGCAGGAGGAGGTGCGCAACCCAGTGGTGGAGGACTAAACTGGAGGAACGATAAGGAACTAACTTTGCTTTAAAAATATACAAAACCCCTTTTAAGAGCTCCCAGTCAGAGAGCTAGCAATTTAATAAAAATAAACCCTCAAATCCTTACCGTTGTTTGACCTGTAGAGCCCCTGTTAGGAAAGTTTATAGATGAAATAAATCTGCTTCTTGGAGCAGCTGGTTCATGAACCGACAAGAGGGGAAGCTATTTTGGACCTAGTCCTTAGTGGCATGCAGGAGCTGGGGCAAGAGAAGGGTGTTGGGGGCCACTTGGCAACAGTGATCATAGCATGATCGCATTTGATTTAATAAATGAAAGAAGGACAGCAAGGAAATCCACAGTATTCCCATTTAATTTCAAAGGGAGACTATGATAAAATGAGGAAAATAGTTAACAAAAGACTAAAAGGCTGTAAAGGCTAAAGATTACCATAAACCGGTTAAAAATACTATCTTGGAAACCCAGAACAGATGTATTCTACGCTTTAAGAAAAGTGGAAGGAAGGCCAAAAAACTGCCAGCATAGTTTAAAGGTGAGGTCAGAGAAGCTGTTGCGGCCAAAAAAGCATCCTTCAGGAAATGGAAAAAAGAGCCAAATGACAAAAACGGGAAACAAACACAAGTTAGATGCAAGACATTGATAGGGCAGGCAAAGAGAATTTGAAAAAAAGCTTGCTGTCGAAGCAAAAAAGCATAACATATACTTTTTCAAATATTCGTAGCAAAAAACCAGTGAGACAGTCAGTTGGACCATTAGAGGAGTAAAAGGGGCACTAAGTGAAGGCAAGGACATAGCAGAGAGACTAAATGAATTCTTTGCTTCTGTCTTTACTGAAGATGATGTAGGGAATTTACCTGGGCCCGAAATGGTATATAAAGGTGGTGTAACAGAAAAAACTGAAAGAAATATTGATAAACCAAGATGATTTATTACAACTATTTGATCAACTGAAGAGTACCAAATCACCTGGACCAAATCACCTGGACCAAATGGTAAACATCCAAGAGTAATGAAAAAACTGAAATATGAGACTGCATACTTACTATTAGTAATCTGTGAATCATCATTAAAATCAACTGTAATACCTGAAGAGTGAAGAATGGGCCAATGTAACACCAATATTTAAAAAGGGTTCCGGGGTGATCCAGGAAACTAAAGACCTGTGTGAGTCTGACATCACGACCAGGCAAAATGGTAGAAACCATTATAAAGAATAAAGTTACTGATCATGGTTTAATGGGAGAAAGCCAACATTGATTTAGCCAAGGAAAGTCTTTTCTTACTAATCTGTTTTTTTAAGGTGTGAATAAAGTAGTAGACAAAGGTGAGCTGGTTGATATAGTGTATCTGGATTTTCAGAAAGCCTTTGACAAGATCCCTCATGAAAGACTCTCGACAAATTTAAAAAGTCGTGGGATTGGAGGCAGTGTAGTACTGTGGGATCAGAAACTGGTTAAAAGATAGAAGGCAGAGAGTAGAGCTAAATAGCCAATTTTCTCAATGGAGAAAAGTAAATAGTAGAGTACCCCAGGGATCTGTGCTGAGCCCACTGCTTTTTAACATATTCATAAATGACGTGGAAATGGAAATAACGAGTGAGGTGAACAAATTTGCAGATAACACAAAATTATTCAAAGCTGTTAAAACCCAAGAGGATTGTGAAATATTGCAAGAGGACCTTGAGAAATTGGAAGATTGGACGTCCGAATGACAGATGAAATTTAATGTGGTTAAGTGCAAAGTTATACACCTAGGAAAGAACAACCCAAACTCAGGGAGGAAAGTCCTATCCCTTCTGGTGAGATCACCCGACCACTGCCAGTATCACTTATTCAAGCTTTCCTGTAATGTGGCTGTAGGAGTGCAATCAAAGGAGGATGCCCCTTTAGTGCCAATTCAGGGCCTTCGGGGCCTGACATTATCTTCCCTATTATGAAGAGGAAGAAGGGAAGAACAGGTCACCCTCAGAAGCATCTTTATGATCAGCATCAATGGTGAACAGCCCTATGGATAGGCACATTATTCATGGAGGTTCAGGTTCGGTACTCTCTCAGTCTGGACATGGAACCAACTCGGTACTCTCTTCTTTTCAAGGCCTTGTTTAGCCCAATTTTGAGGACTTCACCTCTCAGAATTATCATGACTCAGGATTCTGGTGGCACTGGGCCACCTGGGTGAGACTTCTCAGGGCAATGCCTCAGTTTCATTGCTTATGACTCTCCTCCATCTTCACCTGTTTTACCTTGTCCTATCGTTATATCCTTGCCGAGACTTGAGCACAGGTCAAGCAGCTTTAGATGCAAATTGTCTCTAGAACCAATTCAGTATTGCGGGGGATGCTTGAGCAAACCATTCAGTTCTCTGAGGAATTGGTTGCTAAACTTTGAGATCAAGAATCCAGGATGAGTTAACTTGAAGAAAATTTTTCTGAAGGTCATTCCCAGATATTGACCCTTTAAGTCCACTAAGGGCACATATTAAGGATAATTTGTATTTAAGTAATAAAGAACAATTACTCAAAAACCTGTTAAGAGTAAAGAATTTAAGATTCTTTAGGAAAATTTAACTTTACCTTCTTTCTTCAATTCTTTTGCTAAAGGTATTACAGCTGTCGGATGCTGATTCTATTACATTTTCCAAAATGTACTATATTTCTGTTAGATTCCCTATTTCTGGGGACACAGAGGAGACCCAGATTAAAAGAAAATTCATCCAATACTTTAAATTTTACAACATTTTTTTGGAGGCTTCCATGGATAATATACCTAACTAGAGCGTCTCCCTAGTTTTACAGGCCGATAAGGAAAATAAGCTTTCAAAATATTTATTTTAAGAAAAATTCTTTATTTTCTGATCAGAAGTTACTTTATTTCCAGATATTTCTAGAGTCATTCGGCTAAGCAGAAAATCTTTCAGAGTGAGATATGTGTATTTAATCTTTCAGAGTGATATATATATATATATATATCTCACTCTGAAAGATTAAATACACATATCTCACTCTGAAAGATTTGTTACTGTCTATATTAATGCTGTTCCAGCATGCCATAGGACAGTGATGGCTAACCTTTTTGAGCCCGAGTGCCCAAACTGCCGCACAAAACCAAAGAATTTCCTCAAAGTGCCAGCACGTCATTTGCATAAGTGGTCTTATTTGCATAAATATTTGCATAATGTTACCATACACTAACTTTTAGTAAACATGTCTCTTAATGAGTGTATGGATAAAGAAAGACTAAAAGATTTCTACATTACTATAATCCAGTGCCAACCGCCAGGCACATTAGGAACTACTACAAACGCTGCCCATTTAGAACCCATCGAAACCCCGCCGTATCCTGACAGCATTCCCAGGACTCACAAGCACCATACCCTACCTATCAAAAGGCAACACTGCAAACTATAAACCAATAAATTTCAGAGAATACAGGCGAAAGAGAACCCTTTGCAACGTCAAAGCTGAATTTCCTCTTGTACCAAACAAAGCGCAGATGTTAATGATGCACATTTCCCAGAGCTGACATATTCCAGTTAATAAATTCAAAATAAAGAGATATCTTTCTACCTTTTGTGCATTTTTTTTCAGTTGCAATTGGTCCAGCCATTTTCTTCTGGTTTCTTCATGTTTTCTGCTAACTCTCCATCGTCTGCTGTCCATTTGTCCTTTCTTCTCTCTTCTAGTTTTTTTTCCATTCTCTCTCTCTCTACATCTGCTTTAACATACTAATCTTTCTCCTTTTGCTCTTTCCTCATTCCTATTTCATCCACACAAATTTTACCCCTCCATCCTCAATCCCCAATTACTCTCCCAATACCTGGCCAATTGTAGATTTTTCCCCTCTCCATTTTACTCTCCCAGCCCCATCCCATTCTAATCCTCCCCCAACATCAGCTCCCTTCTAGTTCCAGTCTCACCCAGCATCCATTCCCTTCTTCAAGCCCCCCACTTCCCCTCAGCCCATTTCCATTCCAAGCCCCGTCCCCATCAGCTATTTGCAGTTCAAGCCCCCCACTTCCCCTCAGCCCATTTCCATTCCAAGCCCCATCCCCAACAGCTATTTGCAGTTCAAGCCCCCTTCCACTCAGCCCATTTCCAGTCCTAGCAACCCCCCCAACCCATTACCAGTCCTAGCCCCCCATAGCCCACTCCCAGTCCTAATCCCACCAGCCCATTTCCAGTCCTAACCTCCCCATCAGCCCACTCCCAGTCCTAATCCCCCATCACTCAATTTTTAGTTTAAGCCCCCCCAGCGCCCATCACCACTCCTAACCCCCCCCCAGCGCCCATCACTACTACTAACCCCCCCAGCCCAGCGCCCATCACCACTCCTAACCCCCCCAGACAGCCCAGTTACCATCACCACTCCTAACAGTCCCTGCCAGCCCAGTGTACATCACAACTCCTAACCCCCCCAGCCCAGTGCCCATCACCACTCCTAAACCCCCCCACCCCAGCCATCACTACTCCTAACACCCCCCCAGCCAAGCCCAGCCCATCACTACTCCTAACCCCCCCAGCCAAGCCCAGCCCATCACCACTCCTAACCCCCCCAGCCCACCCATCACCACTCCTAACCCCCCAGCCCAGCCCATCACCACTCCCAACCCCCCCAGCCCAGCCCAGCCCATCACCACTCCTAACCCCCCCCCAGCCCAGCCCAGCCCAGCCCAGCCCATCACCACTCCTAACCCCCCCTCCAGCCCATCACCACTCCTAACCCCCCCAGCCCAGCCCAGCCCATCACCACTCCTAACCCCCCCCCCAGCCCAGCCCATCACCACTCCTAACCCCCACCCCCCCAGCCCAGCCCAGCCCAGGGAAAATTAAAAAAAAGAAAACCTGTCTGCTGCCGTTGTCGGGGGCCGCCGCGGCAGAATCGAGCGTGCCCGCGGGCCCCCCTGTACCCACCCGGCAGAGCCTGCCCTCCCCGTAGCAGCTCTCTCTTTGGAGCTACAGTCAGACGCACCGGCTTGCAGAGCGCGAAGGGAAGAGTTCCCTCGCTGCTCTGTTAAGCCCGCGGGGGCTTAAAAGAGTCGCGAAAGGGAAACTCTTCCCTTCGCGCTCTGCAAGCCGGCGCGTCTGACTGTAGCTCCAAAGAGAGAGCTGCTACGGGGAGGGCAGGCTCTGCCGGGTGGGTACAGGGGGGCCCCGCGGCACGCTCGATTCTGCCGCGGCGGCCCCGACAACGGCAGCAGACAGGTTTTCTTTTTTTTTTTCAATTGCGGACCTTCCCGCGTGCCAGCTGCAAGGCCTTCGCGTGCCACAGCTGGCACGCGTGCCATAGGTTCGCCATCGCTGCCATAGGATTTTAAATGGACAACCAATTTCTATGGTAATCACAAGCTACCTTCTTTTACTGTAACTTTCCAGTTACGTTACACCTGAAGCTCTCCATGTAAAGTCATCCTAAGTGACATCACTTAGGGAAGACATTCCTGATCTTCAAGAAATTGGTGGCTACACCGCCTACTACAAATGTTTCTTTCTGTATTTCATTTGGATAGAGGGGTCTCAAAGACCCATCCTTTTTCTGCAAACCAGTCAGATTTATCTCCTCTTTTTCCTAGAGCCTTTTTCTGCTCCAAGGACAAAAAGCTTCAAACGTTGGTCTACAGAAGCTTAAGCTTCTCATCTAAAGTCCAACCTCATTAAACTCTCCCAGTTTTTTCTTCTGGGATTAGTTCTAGCCTTTTAGGCTTCTGACCTCTCCTTGTATTGCGAAATTTATTTTCCTCTACTTCTCAGTAAGGTATTTTCTTTGAGGATAATGTACTGGTTTCTAGCACCAGACCATTAGATATATCTATATCTATCTATATATCTATATATCTATATATCTATATATATACAATGAGAGAGACTCACTTAAAAACAAGAAGGGGTAAGACCTGCTTGCAAAATATGGATAGAGAACCCCTTACTGGTTACACGTGGAAGAACCATGAAGGTGGTTACATGGAAACCAGTGGAATGTTCCTAGTCAGAAGGATAGGTCTAGATCTCTTTAAAATTCTAGACTTTGAATAACCAGAAGTGGACATCTACGTGAAGGGGTGCAAAGAAAACCTTAGTCTTAAGACAACAAGTCTGGATCCCTCTATAACTTCAGTGTGGAGAAAAGACGCAATAAAAGGGAATACCATATTTGCCCATCTATGAGGGCAATATGAGTATAATGCATTCTTTGTTCAGTATAAGCTCCAATGAAGTATTGGGAATTAGAAGGAATGCACTAGACAAGGACAGACTGCAGTGAAAAGAAATGCATTCCTGTTGGAGAAGTTCCACTGGAGATGTCGAACTCAGGGAATTAAGCAATTCTTTATGCTTTCACGTGCTCTAAACTCTGGCTCATTTTCCTTAAAAGGAAATTTTAAGGAAGATGGTAAAGTAGGAAAAAAAACGGTCATGTGGGAGCATGACTGGGCAAGCCTTTCAACAATCTGGAAGTTACCCACTAGGAATGGCTCTGACGCTCTCTGGCAAAGGCCCATAGTTGTAGAGCTTCTTGTAAAATTGCAGAGAGCATGTTGTAGGTTGCCCAGATGAGATCTGGTTGTTTAATTACCAGTGTGCAACCTAAGCTATTCTGTGGGAGCCAAAGAATTGAAAATGGCTAAGAATAGCAGACAGGCTGGTTGCCTGCAACGATAAACTGTCCAAGCAGGTTTTGGAACCTCTCTTGGAATTATGTGTTAAGGCAGCAGAAGAAGTTAGGTCCTATAGATTGGAAAAGGACCGAGAGACCGAATTAGAAGCAATAACTCTCACTTATGGTCTGATAAGCTGTCTTAAAAGAAATATTTGAAAGATTGCAGAGGGGAGAAACTCTGTATGGAAATTATTTACTGGAGTAGGTATTGGGGACAATCCTACGGCTTAAAGGTAAGCCCTCCAGTTAAATAGTATCACTCTTAGATTGAAAATCTCAACTAAGAGGGATGGAAGTAATACAGAGTTGGGAAGACTTACAATTTGGTAAGTCTCGGAAAAAGGTAAAGCTCCCCTGCAGTGAAAAGTATAAGATATCCTCGTACAAGACAACTGCCAAGGTGAAGGCATAGCATACCTTATAAGTAGTTGTAACTACTCTGTTTAGTTTTAAAGGAGAGGAGAAACGTGTTACCTGTAGGCATGATTATCCTTAATAGCTCTAAGAGCTGAAAGGATAGACTGCTCTTAGCAAGAGAGTCACGCCTAAAGTGGAGGATTAAGGCAGTGTATCACTGACCTCTCAATAAGGATGAGAAGAACTGTAAATGCTTCTGTAGTTAAGAAGTAGTGGTTCTGAAACTCAACAGGAAAAAAGATTTAATGAATAAAAATCAGAAACCCTGCGACTGCTGAGTTTGCCGAGCCTGTTGAGACTTTGGTTTTCTTAGCCTGGTATGATGTTGTCCTTCTTTGGAAACATCTGCATGATGGACAGAAGATGAATAAACCTTTTTCCCCCTAGGGGAATAAAGTTTGTTAGGAGATTTTTTACTAGCTGGGGTAGAGGAAAGTTTTGACAATCCACTGAAAGCAACAATATCAGTGTTTAACTGATTAGCTTGAAATAAAGCATCCTTGTTAAAGAGATTTTCACCAGTACAAGGAATATTACCCAGCTTTTCTTGTACCCATTTGTCAAAGTCTGAAGCCTGGAGCCAGGCCATGCATCGTGCTCCTATGGCTATAGCAGACGTTCTGCTAATAGACTCAAAACAGTCCAGGGAAGCACGATTAAGGAATTTAGAGACATTTTGAGCATGACTGACTAATATGAAAAAGTCTGCTCTTTTATGTTCTTGAAGAAAAGGGTTCAAAAGCTTTAAGTTCTTTGTGACCTCTTCAAGAGATAATTCCATATAGAAAATATATGAGATAATTCTTGCTGAAAGCATGGATGCCTGGAAGCATCGACGTCCAAAGGCATCTAAAGTTCTAGACTCACGACCTGGCAGATAAGAAGAGTGCTTCTTTGCACTCTTAATACGCCTCATTGCTGATTCTACAACAACAGAAAGATGAGGAAGTTGAGTCTTTTGAAAACCTGGAGAAGGTGGTACCTTATACATGGAGTCAAGTGTCTTAGAATGTGGTGATACCGTTAAAGGAGTTTCCCACATCCTTAAAAGTAGATCTTGTAAGATCTGATGCAAAGGAAGCATGATCACTTCCTTTGAAATCCAGGGGGATTGCAGGGTCTCTGAATCCCCTGGCAAGGATTCTTTACCAGGTATAGAAATGGCAAGTAACTTTGCCATATCAAGCAGAAAAGCTTGAAAAGAAATCTCCCCTGAGGACTCCCCTCTAAAATGAGGGGTAAAGGCTAGACTTGTTAAAGATTTAGCCTTGGTACCGATGGATTCATCCCAGTCATCGGGATCAGAAGACCTGAAAGGATGAAGCATCAGATTTTCCTTAAAGCGATATCTTCGGTACCGCCCGAGGTCAGTACCGAGACGAGTCGGTACCGAATCATCCATGCTAGAGATCGATTCCAGGCTCGGCATCGAAGGAAGCGAGTCTGTCGAAGGAAGCATGGA
The DNA here is from genome assembly GCA_033557465.1 of Ichthyophis bannanicus. Taxonomy (NCBI): domain Eukaryota; kingdom Metazoa; phylum Chordata; class Amphibia; order Gymnophiona; family Ichthyophiidae; genus Ichthyophis; species Ichthyophis bannanicus. The sequence continues at coordinate 236,071,718 of CM066042.1, forward strand.
CGGTACCGACACCGATGCCCATGTCGATACCGGTACCGGAGCCGATACCGATACTGGAGGAACGGTCTGCAGCAACTCTAGCGGTACCGAAGTAGCCGAGAGCGCTAGACTGTGATCCTCAGTGAGGAGTGTTTCATCCATCACCATAGCCAACGCCGGGGTGTCGGTACCACTCGAAGCGTCCACAACCACCGAGCATGGCCCAGGTATGTTCATCGAGGTAAGAACCCCGGGAACAACCTGAAGCCCCGCTAATGCTTTGGAGCCCGAAGACTCCTGCCAGGGCTTTATTGCCAAAATGTCCTCGAGGGCAAGGCCTGAGCCATCTCGATACTGGGAAGGAGATCTACCACTCGAGGACTGGCTAGTCTTTACAGACTTTTGTTTGGTTACCTGATCCTGTGGAGATATTGTAGCTGGTGACATCGAGTGCGATGTGAACCGGGTATTGAGTGGTGCTCGATTCTGAAGGTTTCTTCTATTTGAGCTCCAGCAGGAAAGAGACTCCAGTAGGCGATGGTCAGGACCCAAATATTTTAGACACCAAGTATGGGTGTCAGAAAATATATCTGTACCGCCACACTTTGAGCATTTCTTAAGGGTAGTGGCTGGCTTTTCCATAATGGAAAGATAGAGGCGTAGTGGCCTAGAAACAGTCAGACACTAAACAGGAAAAATTTCTGAGGAAAAGAAGAAATTCTTTAGAAAAAAGAAAGAAAAGCACCAAAAATGATAAAGAGGATGGAAGGATGTCCCTACAAGGAAAGGCTTAAAAGTTTAGGGCTCTTCAACTTGGAAAAGAGATGGCTGAGGGGAGATATGATAGAAGAATGGAGTAGAACAGGTAAATGTAGATCAGTTGTTTACCCCTTCAAAAAGTAGGAAGACTAGGGGACACGCAATGAAGTTACAATGTAGCACATTTAAGGGAGGAGGGAAGAGTGGCCTAGTGATTGGGGCAAGTTACCTTGGGCCAAAAGGCTAGGTGTTCAAATCCCGCTAGAAGACAGCAACCTTGGGCCAGGTTTCTAGTCCCACAGGTGCTCCTTGTGGCCTTGGGCAAGCCACTTAACTCTCCATTGCCTCAGGTACAAAAGCAGATTGTGAGTCCTTCGCGACAAGGGAAATATATATATATATATATATATATATATATATATATATATATATATATATACACACAGTACACCACTTTGACTAGTTAAATAAAAATAAATAATCAGAGAAAATATTTTTTCACTCAACACGTAATCAAACTCTGGAATTTATTACCAAAGGATGTAGTAAAAACTATTAGTGTAGCTAGATTTAAAAGAGGTTTGAACAATTTCTGGAGGAAAAGTCCATTATTAAAGCAGCAAGGATTCTGTGTACCTTTTGGGAACCTGACAGGTACTTCTGACCTGGATTGGCCACTGTTGGAAACAGGATACTGAGCTTGATGGACCCTTGGTTTGACTCAGTTATATCTTATATTCTTCCTCACCTTCAATCTGTTCCAAATTCAGCTGGCACTGCACTAGAACATTTTCTGTGCAAGCGCTTCTTCTCTAGAAGTCTTTATTCCGCAAGGCCCTGAAGATCACCTTCTTCATGAAAGCATTTGGGGAGGGGGAAGAATTAGGGTTGCGAGGGGTGGTTATTAATTACCATACCAAACTGATTTACCAGAAGCATTCTGGCTATGAGAGTTCTTCGGAAGAGACTGGGTTTTGACAGGGGAATGTTTTGGGGCATTTGTCTTTGAATGCATTGTATTTATTGTTTTGGTTTTTTTGTTTGAATTTTTTTTTTAGTGCCATCAAGTCAAAGCTGACTCCTGGCAACCCACATCCCCTGGGTTTTCTTGGCAAAGTATGACCGGAAGTAGATTTTCTTCCAAGGCAATAAAGGGTAAAGTGACTTCCCAAGGCCACAAAGAGTGCCAGTGAGAATTGAACCCCGATCTCTTGGGTATTGGGCTGCTGCTCTCACCACTATGGTAAAACAAGTATAACTAAATAAATAAAAATAGGCTGAAAGAGCACTAAGGCGAACTGTAGATCAAATCAATAAAGATGATAGAGGTACTGGCACATGATATTTGGAGGACACCAAAAGATGTCTTATCCATTAGTAAAGCATCAGGTTGATAACCTTTTTCATTAAAAGTATCTGTACACCTCATGGAAAATTTCCCTGCTGCCACCAAAAAAGTCCTGAATTAGACATCACAGAGGAGATCAGCCAGGAAGGCGGTACCAGACTCCAACTGGGCCACTACCTCCTGGGCTGCCATCTCTGGGAGTGATGTCTCCAGAATCTTCAGCGACCAACATAGGCAGGCCCACGCCATATAGGAGCCACAGATGGCTCCCTGTAAGGCCAGGGCCGAAACCTCAGAGGCCTACTTAAGCAGTGCTTCCATATGCCAATCCTGCGGGTCCTCCTTCCACCAGAATGGTAGTCTTCCTGGTGACTGCCATCCCCAGGGCATCCACCCGGGAGAGGCACAAGCGCTCTTCCTCCTCCAGAGGGATGGTGTAGAGTCTGCCCATGCCCCTACCAACCCGCAGGCCGGCATCCGGGACCTTCCGACCTTCATCAACCATGGCCTTGACTGCCCAATGAACGGGAAAAAAGCAAGGGGGCTTCTGAATACCATCAAGGAGCAGATCTTCCACCTGCTCTGCAAGGTCCGGCAGTGGATCATCTGTGATCCGCAAAGCTGCCAAGGTCTTGACAATGAGGGAGGGAAGCTCATCCCTTTGAAATATGCAAATGGACGAAGAATCCTTCCCAGCAGAGAATTCCCCCCTCTTCTAACTGCTCAGGGTCTGGATCCTTCAAATAATCAGATGGACCTCAATAGAGGCCCCATCATCAAAGTCCAGGGACCTCTCCCTGCGCAGGCACTTCCCACCTGCCACACAGGAACCTCCCCTGCCCTGAATCACTGGCTCCTGGAGGTCCTGCTGTGCTGCCGATGCTCTATTTTTTTTTAACTGATTCAAGGAGCAGCAGAGAATTCAACCCCCGCATCCTCCCAAGAGCTGGAAGGAGGAGAAGGGAGGAGCAGCAGCTGTTTCCTACTGTCCAGCGGGAACTGAGGAGCAGCTGGAGGAGAGGCTGGGAGAGGGATTCTGTGCCACCAGATTCTGCACCCCAAAATCGTGGCCCAGCACTTAACTAAGGAAAAACAAAAGGCCAGCAGAGGCCTATGCTCATCCACCTGCTGTAGACTGAGAAATACTGGTTCTGCAGGGAAGCACAGGCTACTTAGAGGAAAGGTTCTGAGCCTTTTGTTCTCAGTCTCCCCCTGCTGATGGATGAGCATAACCCACGTCTGGACTGGATCAGAGAGACAAACTGGAATCAAGGATTATGTCTGGGGTGCAGGGCCGATGCTGCTGGGTAAGCACTGCAGAGGGGCACTGATATCAGAGGAACACCATAGCTAGCTATCCCCCAAAGAAAGATGACAAGCACAGAAGAGCTGCACAAGCCTACCCCACAGGAGAAGCTAGTCCCATGGACAGACTCTTCCATTCTCAGCCGCATTCGTGGCCTTGTGCAATTCTGTTCATGGGAACAAGAAGTCCTGTGGGCAGAAGAATCGTGCAAGCCCGCGAATGCAGTTGAAAATGCAAGAGCATGGCCCGCAGGAGAAGCAAGCCCCGTGGGCAGAAGAGCTGCCAGCTGATCGCACCTGCTACTAGGCCCTGGAGGTAGCAGTGCAAGTTTAGAGTTGGGGGCCCTGGAGGTAGCAGTTTAGAGTTGGGGGCCTGAGAGAGAGGCAGAGAAGTTAGGGTAAATTTAAAGGGGCAATGCTTTAGGAAATGGAAGATATGGGGGATAAGGGTGCAAAGGGGGAATGAGAAGGGACAGAGTCTGGGAAGAGGAACAGAGAGTTGGGGGCAGCAGGAAAGAGGTAGGAGGGAAGGTAACTGGACATGGGTCTGAAGGGCTAGGGAGACAGATACTGGACAAAGAGGAGGCACAGGGAGATGGAGGGAAAATGGAGATGTGAGATGTTGGACACAGGAGAGTATCATAGGAAAACATGGGAGATGCTAGACATGGGGAGGGCACTGGGAGGTGGAGGGTCCTGCTGGATATGGAGGGGCACAGGAAGACAGAGGAGATACTGTATGCAGGGCTGGACTAGGGCAACAGAGGACATGCTAGATGGGGGGGGCAGAGCTAGGGAGATGAAGGGGAGATACTGGACATAGAAACAGGCATAGGGAGAATCAAGAAGTGGATATTTTTTAGATAGAGTGGTCATGATGGACATGGGAAGTTATAGGGAGACTATGGGAAGATGCTGGACATTGGGGGGGGTGGAACAGAGGGTGATGCTGGACACGAGGATAATAGGAAGGGGAAATGCAAGACATGGGGTTGATAGAGAGAGAAAGAGGGATGGGCATGGATAAATAAGATGACAAAGAAATGGAGAAACACTAAACATGGGAATAATAGGGATGGGATGGTATGGAGACAGGAAAGATGCTGGACAGGGGGATATGCTGGACACAGGTGGATAGGAAGGGAGGAGGGACACATAAGGGATAGGGGGAGAGAAAGAGCTAAGATACGGATGAAGGGAAAGAGAGGGGAGACACACTGGATGGGATGGGAGGGAGATGCTCAACATGTAAGGGAGAGAGAGAATGAGTGAAAGACTGGGGAATGATGGACAAGGGAAGAAGAGGTGAGGAACAGGAGGGGTGGGATGAGGATTGAAACGCAGTGGTGGGGAGGGGAATGAGGACTGGATAGTAAGAAGAAGTAGTGAAATCTGAGAAGACAGAGATAGAAAAATAGGTGGAAGAAGTTGAAAGGAAAAAGATCAATATCCAAGATGGAAAGAAGTGAAAAAAATAAAAGGGGAGACAAGAAATAGCAGATGGACTAGAGAGAGAGTCGAAAGTGAGCTAAGAGAAGATGGAGGAAAGCAAAAACCTCAGACTGGGACCAGCATGATCAGAGAATAAAACGGTCAAACAAAAAAAGAAAAAATAATTTTATTTTCAATTTAGTGATCGAGCTTTGAGCTATCTTCATATTTTACATAGTACAGGGAAATGCATCTTTCTATTTTTAAGGTGCTGTACTGCATGCAATCCTGGCTTCTTAGGCTTTCAGTTTAATTCTGTCTACATATTTTTATTGTTGATGATTGTGGTCACTTATTCCGTACTTGGTGAGGGGGTCGGACTTCTGAGTGTATGAAGGAGGTGAGGTATTTTGTTAACATGGAATTTGTACGTAATGATCTGTACTATAATAATCTGACTTGTTCAGCTTTTGAAATAGGTGTATGGATATTCTAAGATCTGCTGTAATATTTACAGTGCTGCTTTTTTCTGGGTAGGTTCCTTATTGTGTGAATTTTGGAAGTTGGTGGTATGGTATGGTATGGTATGGTAGATTTGCTCTATAGATTCTCAGTTACTTTTGCAGGGCTTTGTATTAGTTCAGAATACTGTAAGCCTGGTACTGGGAAATGTTTATGTTATTGAGATGACTAGAATCAGATTTATTTATTTATATTTTGAGTTCTATGGGTGAATGTCTAGTTGTGCTGTGCACACATTGTCAAGGAAAGGGTTTCTATGGATGCAGAATATATGTTCAAAAAGAAAAAGCAAGAAGTACAGCACAGTTTTTAATACCAAATTATAAAAATATAACTCATTTTATTTTGTCATAAACTGTTATGTTTCTTGCTTTTTCTTTTAGTTCCTTAGTGTGCGAGCATCTTGCATTTCCTTTTTTTTGCACAATATATATTTACATTAACACTATGCTGGTCCAGTGTGCAATTTCAGAGGAGTTATGTTGCGGTTGCCAAGCTCCTCTTGATGTTTGGCACATTTAGTGGCATGTTTACTAAGCTCTATGCTAGTAACATGTGTGGACTGCAGGAGGGGGCAGGCATATCCCCCTGCAATAAAAATGCTTGAGGTGGCATTAGTTGCACCCATGCTACTTGCGCTGAGCCATTATGTTAGGCATCTGCATTGTTGGCAGAAACTATGTGTGCGAGTTCTTTCTTTTGCCTCATTCTGGAGGAAAGTATAATTTTGAGAAAGAAATCCTGAAAACCAAGGAATAATGGAAAAAGCATGGATTTTACTCCCTAGTCTGGCTGGGAAGTGGCCATGTTATTGTCACTCTTTTCTCACTCCAGCTTCACATCCTATTACCAGCACATTGATGGCATGACTGCAAGTAGAAGCGAAGCTAGAGCGAGAGAAAGCTGGGAACAACAACTCTGTCAAGAAATGAAAATGCATCCTGCGATTTAGCAAGGAGAAGGCATGGATTTATTGGAGAGACAAGGGCAACCAATTTTTTCACCCACATTGGAGTTCTGGGAGCTGTTTTAGCAATGCAGGATCAGAATGGCCCTAAATGATAATCTTTTGCAATACTGGTTGGTTGTTTAGGGATGTGACTTTCATGCTTCAGAGTCTGCAGAAGGCTGTTCGTCTTATCAAAGCATGCCACAGAAAAACATTTTAGGGAAGAATAGTAACCACATTGCTTTAACGTATCTTATAGAAACATGTCAGCAGAAAAAGACCATATGGCTTATCTAGTCTGCCCTTTCATATGAAATACTATAGCCCTTTTTTCCCTTTAGAGATCTTCTGTGTTTGTCTCATGCTTTCTTGAATTCAGATACTGTCCTCATCTCTACTACCTCCACTGGGAGACTATTCCACACATCCTACCACTCTTTCCGTAAAGAAATATTTCTGCATATTACTCCTGAGTCTATCTCATCTCAGCCTCATCCTATGTCCCCTCGTTGCAGAGTTTACTTTCTCCTCTTGTACATTTATGCCACGGAGGTATTTAAACATCTCTATCATATCTCCTCTATCCTGCTTTTCCTCTAAGGTATACGTATTAAGATATTTAAGTCTGTCTCCATATGGTTTATAACGAAGACCACAAACCATTTTAGTAGCCACCCTCTGCACCAACTCCATCCTGTTTATATCCTTTTGAAGGTGTGGTCTCCAGAACTGCACAGTACTCCAAATGAGGTCACACCAGAGACTTATTTTATTTATTTAAATAGTTTTTTTATATCGCTTTATCATTTCAGTCAAAGCTGTTTACAATGTAACTTATACAGAGGCACTATCACCTCTTTTTTTCTGCTGGCCATTCCTCTCACTCTGCACCCAAGCATCCCTTCTGACTTTCGCCATTGCCTTTTCTACCCCTGTTTAGCAACTTTAAGATCAGAAACAATCATGCCCAGGTCCCACTCTTCTTTCGTGGTCAGTACTTCACCCCCTACACTTGGACTTTTGTAGTCCAAATAAATGACCTTGCATTTTTCAGCATTAAATCTCAGCTGCCAAATTCTTGACCATTCTTCAAGCTTAGCTAGGTCCCTCCTCATGTTATCTACTCCTTCCTGGGAGTCTACTCTGTTGCAGATTTTGGTATCATCTGCAAAGAGGCAAACCTTAACTGACAGTTCCTCCACAATATCACTCAAAAAGATGTTAAAAAGAATTGGACCACGGACAAATCCATGCGGCACCCCACTGGTAATATCCTTCTCCTCAGAGTGAGCTCCATTTACCTGTACACTTTGTCACCTCCCACTCAACCAATTTCTTACCGTCAGTCACTTTAGAGTCCTTCTCTAGGGTGCTCAAGTTATTAATAAGTCACCTGTGTGGAACGGTGTCAAAGGCTTTACTGAAATCCAAGTACACCACCAACTCTCTGGTCACCCAGTCAAAGAAATCAGATTTGTCTAACAAGACCTATCTCTGGTAAATCCGTGCTGTTTTGGATCATGCAATCCATTAGACTCCAGAAACCTCACTATCCTCCATTTTAGCAGTGTTTCTATTACTAGCATGGTTTTCCATTAATTTACTCACCACAGAGGTCAGACTGTAGTTCTCAAACTCATCCTTACTTCTGCTTTTGTGTAAAGGGACATGTGCCTCTCTCCAGTCCTCTGGGACCACTCCAGACTCTAAAGAAGTATTGAAAAGGTCAGTCAGTGGAGCCGCTAGAACGTCCCTAAGTTCCTTCAATATTCTTGGATGTATGGTCACTAGCATTTGGCTTTCCTGGTCCAGTTTATTAAAAGTGAATTTCCTGGACACAACAATGCAAGCCGTTGAGTCAGAGCCTCTGGGGTTTCTTGGCAAGGTGTGACCGGAAGTAGATTACCCTCCATTGCCTTGGAAGAAAGGCCTGGCAAAGTGACTTGCCAAAGGCCATAAGGAGTACTAGTGGGAATCAAACACTGGTCTCCTGATCTCCATTACTAGAAAGTATATTTATTTTACATCAGTCTGATGACATGCTTGTATACTGTTGGCCTATTTTATTAATTATTCTTCGAGTGCTACAGCTTGTAACCTACTAGTTTGACACTGAAACCTGTAACATGTGGTTTAAATCAGCAGTATATTAATACTGTCACTGTCTTCCTACAGTGACTTATGTTGCAACTGTTCTTTGCACCAACATTAGACCAGTTTTGCTTATGGTTTCTAGATGTACATTTACAGAATGTAGGAATTGGCAACATAATAACCATGCCCATTCAAACTCCTACATATTTTTTTTTCAATGAGTAAAATATTTCTGAGCTGTCCATACAGCTGAATGTTTTTCTTTTGATCCATATCTAAAATTTAGTGTGCTTTTGAACTTTCACAGCCTATTCATATGATACTAAGTATTACTGCTCAGTAATTACTTTTATTCTGGCTACGTATTTGTCCCTTCGCTGCAGTTTTCTTACAACACTGGATTTGAAGGGGAAATACTAGCATCATGTGAAGAGAATTTAGAAAGGAGTATTGGGAAAAAGGGGGTGGGATGTAGCTAGCATTAATAGTAATAAGGAAGGGGACGTCGATCTATAGGTTACAGGGGGCCCCAGAAACCCTAGCCCTGGTCCTGCTGGGGGGCTGAGAAACAAACACTAACTGAAAGCTGTCTTGTAATAGAATGCCCTAACTGGCTTAATAAAAACACTTAATTATAAAATACACAATTTTATCAACTTTAACTCAAAGAATTCCCTTATCCCCAAGATTTAAGAGAATTTCCCAGCAGGTAAATACTTACACGTGCAGTGCATTTGTATAGCGCTACAAAGCATATGCAGCGCTGTACAAGTAAGAAACAGTCCCTGCTCAGAGCTTACAATCTTAAGGAAGAGGAGTGTATTACTATAACAAATCACTCTGAGTCCTCACTGACATCCAAACCAGGCACAATTTATATATGGTAATACTAAGCTACTGTTTATTGCATAGTATATAAAAGATTATAAGTCATACAATGCATATAAGTAAGTTCTAATAAGTTCTAACATAATAAGTTCTAGCATAAAATGACTAATAAGTTCTAGCATGAAATGAAATGCATCAATACATATACCGGATTGTAGATTCACTTCAGCGATCGGGGGAACTTTCCACGATGAAGGAATCCGGGAAAGCTGCCAAAACAGAATGCTTTGTCTCTGGTGCAGTACGGTACGGTTTCCCTCTCCTTGGAAAGTTCCACATTTGATATACAAGTTTCAGTAATTGTTTTCTATCAGAGATGTGTTTTCATTGGATACTACAGCGTGAGCTTCATGTGAAAACAGAATTCTCACGATTATGATTGGATATAGATTTCATACACAATTTATGTACAGAGACGTGCTTCTGACTCATTATACTAGTTCAGACCACTTCAAGCAAGGTGTTTATACCCTATAGTAACCTTGTAGTCTCTACAGTGCAAGCTGCTATGCCCTGTAATAACTCCCAATAGCTACATGTCTGCTGTATCCATTCCATTCACAGCAAAGCATGTCACACTCGTATCACATTCGGTCCTAATGGATTCAGCAGTACATGTAGGATGTTGGCCGAAAAAAACGGCCGTCTAATTTGTGACATATACAGCAGTTGCAGATGGAGAGGATAGAAACAACTATCACCAGTATCAAAACTGGATGGATCAACATATTTAAAACACTAGTAGCCGAGGGGGAATATCCCATAAAAATGTCATAGCAATGATGGGAGGTAGCCTTGGCAATACTGGATCCTAGGTATGCCAAGTTATCTGCCATCAGCACGGTATGCACTTGGTGCATTGCAATAGTCCTGTTTAAGTGTTTCAGATGATTATGCAACAACGCAGAATCATTTAACAGCTTATGTAATCTTGTCAAATTTAGATCCCAATTCGAGACATCCATTGGTATGGGCGTCCAATAATGATGTACAGCTTTATGAGTAACAGCATAAAGTAAATAAGTTTCAAGATGCCACCGTAGTGTAGTTACATTCTTCAAACAACCCACAAAGGGAAGAATCATCTTAGGTATAACTTTGGTATTGACTACCATGCATACTTCTTGTGGAGCTATTTCAATCAAGTATTCATAAGCTGGTGGCATAATAATGAATTTGCACATGTTAACACTATTCTGCAATAAGCAAGGTTCATATACACTAGATTGGATGCGACAAATTGTTCCTCCTATCACCTCGGTGCAGGTGGATAAATCATGGGTACAGTTATTAGAATCAATATGGGTCCCTGAAAATTCCGGAAGCCAATATGAAAGTCTACCAGGGGTCCCCATTATCAAAGGAAGTACTATAAATTTACACATTTGCATCTTCTTAGTTACATTATATACGGTAGCTTGTCCGGTGCAACTAATCTCATTGCACTGCATTTTGGAAGCACTATACATCAACCATTCATTAGTGACATTCATATTTGTTTCCAAATTTGTTCGTTTCTGGATAGGAGTCTCGCTTGAAACCTATCGCGTTGTTCAATAATTGTCATAGCTTGTAAAGTACATACTGTCCAATTAGTAAAGCGAGTTGTGTTTTCTGACATATTCCACGTATACTGAGTAGCATTTGTAAATAAGTTCAAAAGTTCAGAAGAAATAGCTGCATACTCTTGGATTGGGTGCCAAATGGTGGGAGCCCACCGAGTCTGTAAAGTCAATGCATCATTAATGCCAGCTCCGGCATTATGCATACAATTTGCTAAAGTTTAATCGTCCCATTTTCTTGGTGTAATGCATATGCCATCTGATAACCCCCCGCCTGAGGGGCACCTGCCCCACAATTGTCCGAAAGTAGTGAGATTCAGGATCTTACATCATTGCCTGGCAGGGCAGGTGAAATTATCTTGTTGTCGCTCTGTGGTGGCATTCTTCCAGCTCCAGTACATTTTGATTTGATTAACAGCTCTCCAGGGGTCCATATTTCACTTAGGGATACCCACCAACATAATGAAAGGATGCCAAGGAACGGGGTCTGAAATACAGAAGATATACCTTATTCTCTTAAATAACACTCGTCTTCGGGGATATATTCCCATTACTCCTTTGCAGGTTGCATTACCAGCAACACCTTATCCTTACCTACAGCAATAACCTCCCCAGGTGATGGCGGTCCTTGAGTTTCATGAATCCATATTTTGGCCCCCACTTTGACTCTGCTAGTGGACCCAAAACCTTTTTCATTTGCTAGATCTGCCCTGGCAGTAGTCCACGTCCAATATGCCCCATCCCTGTGTGAGGCACCGCCCGTTGCTGGGAATGCTGGCAAACAGGGCAGTGACTGATCACTTCCTTGATGATATCAAGGGTTAATGGGATTCCCCTACTTTGAGCCCACCTGAAGGTGGCTTTTTCTCCAAAGTGACCACTTTTTGGGTGTGCCCAAGGGCTGTACCCTGAAACCATACCACTTTTCAGAAGGATACGGCTCAATCGGCTGCGTAGTTTCCGCCACTGATATCGAAGCTGCTTCATCTGCTTGGGAATTAAACAAACAATCAAGTGAGTCAAGGGGCAAATGTGCATTCTGCAATGTAAACCATGGTTTCTCCGAAATTGGCATATCTGTCTCATTGGGGTATTTGTCCAAATACCCAGCTACCAGAATTTGGGACAAATTCTGAGTCCCTACCCCACATGATCCTGAAAATACTGTCGAATTGCCCTCTGTATCACGGGCTCACGGCTCAGTGTAATAAGCTGTAAAACATTTTGAGCATCTAAACTCACTCCTCTCCCTCCAGTATCATAAACTCTGACCAGCCTTTGCAATCCCCTTCTCCTGGCTGCTGGCGGAACGGGTCAGTATAAAATCCTCCACAGTGGTCCTCATTCGTGTGTGAGGGACTAACTCAGTAAGATATTGGGGCTGCCCATCTGGCCCCAGCAGCGGTTCCCCTCCGGGCCCCATCTGCTGTATGGGTTGCCCATCATTACCACGTATAGGGCGTCTTCCCTTGGTATGATTACAATACAGTTTTTTTTTTTCCTGCCTTCCGGCCACAATACAGTTTTTTCCTGCCTTCTATTGACAGGTTGAATCTGTCTGTATGGTAACTCCTCTTTCACTTCTTCCCCCAAGCACCCATCCGGGTCTGAGGAATTCCAAATATCTCCATCCCACCTATCTGGGTCCCATTCTGCGGTGGCAGTAGCCACTGCTTGATATATACTTTCTGCTTATTGACCTTACCTTTCCTCGTTCTAGATTGAGGTTGTGCTATTTTTACTGCGGCTTTTTCTGCTATCCTCTGATAATGATCCAACTTATCCTGCAATAGCTTCTGATGCTTCCAAAACTATTACTTTCCCTTCTAACAACTTGTGCTCCACTTGGCTCAATTCCAGCTGCTTGCTCTGCAGCTGGGAATGAACCTTGCAATAAGCTTTAACAACACCCAGGTCTGTCTTTCTGGGGTAACTACATCACCTGGTTTCCCAGGGAGGGGGCCCTTGAGTACTTTGTCCACATCAAGGGACGTTACTTGCTTTAACAACACCCAGGTATGTCTTTCTGGGGTAACACTACATCACCTGCTTTCCCAGTGAGGGGGCCCTTGTGTACTTTGTCCACATAGAGGGTCGTTACTTGCTTTAACAACACCCAGGTCTGTCTTTCTGGGGTAACTCTACATCACCTGCTTTCCCAGGGAGGGGGCCCTTGAGTACTTTGTCCACATCAAGGGACATTACTTGCTTTAACAACACCCAGGTCTGTCTTTCTGGGGTAACTACATCACCTGGTTTCCCAGGGAGGGGGCCCTTGAGTACTTTCTCCACATCAAGGGGCATTGCTAACCTAAAAAAAAAAAATGCATTCCATGATTCTACAAACCCATTATCCCCTAATTGCAAAGCTAAAGTCTATAAGTAAGTATCCGTTCATCCTGGGATGGGTTGGCTAGCACTAAAGTTTTTATTCTTGCTTTTAAACATGTCTGGGCACTCTGCCAAAACAGCGATTTTCTTGGCACTCTGCCAAATGGGATTCAATCGACACAGAGCTCCGCCGTGCACTGCGTGCCTCTCTATTGATTAAATCACCTGGCTGCAATATCAATTAAGTCACTTCGCATCCCACTCTCGTCGCATTATGTATTACTATAACAAATCACTCTGAGTCCTCACTGACATCCAAACCAGGCACAATTTATATATGGTAATACTAAGCTACTGTTTATTGCATAGTATATAAAAGATTATAAGTCATACAATGCATATAAGTAAGTTCTAATAAGTTCTAACATAATAAGTTCTAGCATAAAATGACTAATAAGTTCTAGCATGAAATGAAATGCATCAATACATATACCGGATTGTAGATTCACTTCAGCGATCGGGGGAACTTTCCACGATGAAGGAATCCGGGAAAGCTGCCAAAACAGAATTGCTTTGTCTCTGGTGCAGTACGGTACGGTTTCCCTCTCCTTGGAAAGTTCCACATTTGATATACAAGTTTCAGTAATTGTTTTCTATCAGAGATGTGTTTTCATTGGATACTACAGCGTGAGCTTCATGTGAAAACAGAATTCTCACGATTATGATTGGATATAGATTTCATACACAATTTATGTACAGAGACGTGCTTCTGACTCATTATACTAGTTCAGACCACTTCAAGCAAGGTGTTTATACCCTATAGTAACCTTGTAGTCTCTACAGTGCAAGCTGCTATGCCCTGTAATAACTCCCAATAGCTACATGTCTGCTGTATCCATTCCATTCACAGCAAAGCATGTCACACTCGTATCACAAGGAGGAAGAAGGGTAGGGAGCAAAAGCACTAGCTCCAGCCAACTTAACACTCTCTTCTTCTGGCAGGGCATGTGATCCCCGCCAGCTATGCTGCTCTATATGGCCAGTTCTGACTCTCTTGCTGCCCCCAAATTTTACTGTCCTAGGTGTTAGTGGTAGGGCCAGCACTAAATAAGCAGATAACCATAAAGGAGGGGCCAAATGTAATCTATGATATCCTGCTCTAGTTACGAAAGGCAGGTGCACCGAACAATAAAGAGGCAGCTTTGTATTCTCATGGCAGACAAACAAGTCTACTTGAGGAGTGCTCCATTTCTGAATAATACTGACGACTTTGAGGGTCTATGGACCACTCACAAGGTTAAAAACCTTTTGTTGAGTTTGTCTGCCAACTGCTTTTGGCTACCTGTTATGCAAGTAGCTTGGATCCCTATGTGACTGAAAATCTCTCACCCATCCCATCTTCTCCAACCACCAAGATCCCTGGATTATGTCTGCCTTGGACTGCTCCATGGAGCCGGACCAACTCAACAAGTCATTCAAGTATGAGTGAACCTGTTGCAGACTCGAAGGTCGCTATTAGGTCCATGATCGACAGACCCCAATGCCTTACCAACTGTGCGAAAATCCCTGGTTGAGCGTCCACTCTGCAAGATCGATCCGCACACTGCCGAGAAAGTCTGCCTCTATATTCTCCCGACTGGCGACATATGCCGCCGATTGGGAAGAAAACAGCCTGATGGCCCTATCAGTAGCAGCCGTACCTCCTTCAGCTATGCACTGCTCGTACCTCCCTGCTGGTTGATGTACGCCACCATAGTGGCATTGTCCGAAAACACTCACTGTCTTCCACCTCAGGAAGTTCTGGAAACTTTGCAGGGCTCCAGGCGATTGATGGGCCACATATTCTCCTGCCATGACCAACAGCCCTGCGCAAACTGTGCTTCACAATATGTCCCCCATCCTGCTAGGCTGGCATCTGCTGTCAGTGGAACCCATGGAGGCATTTTCCAAGAGCATGCCCTTTAGGAGTATATCGGGTTGTAGCCATTACCTGAGAGCCTCTTCTATAGAGGGCAACGGCCACAAAAGCAGATGGTGTTGCGCCAAACACCTGTGCAACAACGCCTGTTGCAGTGGTCTCATGTGTGCACACGCCCAAGGCACCAGGTCAAGCAAAGCTGCCGTGGAACCCAAGACCTGAAAATAGTGACATGCCGTTGGCATCTCCATCTGTAGAAACTGCCGCGGCAGCAGCTTTCGTAGCCACTCTACTGGCAGGGACACGTGCCCCATGTCGGTCTGAAAGCGCACGTCAATGTACTCTAGATCCTGGGACATTTTTAGTTGACCCTTGGCAAAGTTGACCACTCATCCGAGTACTTGGAGGAACGCTATGACTCTCGCTGTCACCCCATTTTCCTCCAGGGACTTTGCTCGAATGAACCAACTGTCGAGGTAGAGATGCATCAGAATGCCTTCCGGACGTAGTGACGCTGCAACCGCAACCACAACCACAACCATGACTTTGGTGAAGGTACGGGGCGCAGTAGCCAATCCAAATGGAAGTGCCCAAAATTGAAAGTGTCCCATTGGTACCAAGAACCTGAGAAACTGCTGGTGTTCAGCCCAAAACAAAAGTCACAAACTCTCCCTCTTGGGCCGCTACTATCACTGACCGTAGCATTTCTATATGGAACAGAGGCACTCAGACATGCTTGAGGACCAGAATGGGCCGAAAGGACCCCTCCTTTTTGGGGACCATGAAATAGATGGAGTATCGACTACATCCGTGCTAGTCTTTTGCAACCTCTATCATAGCTTGTAGGGTCTGTAGCCACTGAAGGGTTTTTCCCCACATCCTGTCGTTTTTGAGGTGCCTTGCAGGGAGAGCTGACAAAGGCATCCCTGAGAGAATGGGCAAACTCCAAGGCGTAGCCTTCTCTGATGATACAGCCTCCCCCCCCCCCCCTCCGGATCCTCTGCCTCCTTGGAGTTCATGGATCCCATATCCTCCAGAGGTTTTCGTCCAGACACTCCCTGCTTGGAGCCGGCTCTTCATCCCCCCTCTCCTCTGACATAGTCTGGAGGGTTGGATGCTTTTGGGCCCTTTTCTGTGAAGCTGGCGACTCCTCACCCACTTGTTTCATGCAGAAAGCTTTGCGCATCAGCAGTACGAATTTCGGGGGAAACCCTCCCTGAAGACTGTCCTCTGGCCCCCACTTTGAAGAGATATCTTACCTGCTTTCTTTCTTTTTTGACTCTCAGCAGAAGGAGTCCCTTCTGCACTTTCCATGGTCCTTGTGCCTGCCACTGCCTCCTCCCCATCTCGTGAGGATTGAGCGGAGCCCTCCATCACTCCTATACCCCCTGGGGACTGAAAAACTCTCTCTTCCAAATAGTCAACCTCTACCGACCGGGATTCAGCCTCACAACCTTGGCAGAACCTGGCTGTTGAGACAGAACCCCTGTGTGATCCACATGCCACGCAGGTAGGCTTTGCAGGCATATTGGATCCCTTTGCTGTCAGCGCTGACGCAGCCTTTCAAGGTTTTTTTTGTTGTTGTTTCTTTTAAACAAACTCTGTTTCTTTCCTATGACTATTGTTTAAACACTCCAAACCCTTGAGAAAAACACCCAATAAAACACGAGGGCTGTGCCCTCCTGATGTCCGCAGAGACCTCCCAAAGCAAATCAGGCCTCCCCACAGCTCCTGCACTACCGGCTGATTCCCACATTCTCAAAACAGCCGCTCTTTCCCACACAGCTCAGCCTGACACTGTCACTCACTTGCTCTGTCCTGCACCATTCAACTCCCACCAGAGCTCTCCCCCCCGGCAACACAGCCTCCACTCAGACGCTCAGCCACCCCTGGGGCTTCAGCATCAGATGTTGCAGTGACCAGACTCTGGTGCGGCAACAACTCCTTGCCTCCAAAACTGCTGATCCAGCTTCGGAATCATTGTGCAAGCCCCTCTTTCTGCCCTGGACCACTGTCCGCTTATAGAGTGCTCTGCCTTCCCTTGCACCCCGCAGGGCTACTGCCATGAGCAACAAGTCACTTTTTTTCTCAAACTAACCTGCCGAGCTGCTCTCTAAACACAGGGGAGGAGAAACTATATTAAAGCTCCTTTCACCCCCGCAGGTAGTGCCTTCACCACTATAACTACACAAATCGTTACTTCAGCGAGTCCTAAAGAGGGAATTCACGCCTCTCCAGCTGCTTGGAGATTGAGATACTGAAGGCTGATGGGAGGTGTCAGCTTCCTATCTAGGATGATGTCATCAAGATCATGACATGCTCAGTCTCCAAGCTGCTGGTGTGGCATGAATTCCCACAAGTACCAGGACTGGACTGGAGAAATGATATCATTCTGTTACACCAGACCAGACAAGTGAGACACCCAAGCAGTAAGACACAGGGTAAGAGGAAGATGCCAGAGCAACTTTGCCAAAAGGAGCCATCAGCACATTCTCTCACATATAGCCCATATGCTTCAGGAAAGCAGTCGGGGAAGACCAGGAAGTTGCTTTACAGATGTCTTTCCAGAGACACCAGAGCAGACTCCGTCTAGGAGGAAGCCTGCAACCTAATGGAGTGAACCTTGACTCCCTCTGGAAGCCCTTAAAAGGTACGCTGAATTAATAGTCACTTTGATTCAGCAGGAAATCCAGAACTTGGCCACTGCCTGTCTTTTCCTTAGAGAACAAAATGATGGTATCACCGATGAAAAGAGTTGGTCTCTTCTAGGTAGCTGAGCAATACCATTCTCACGTCATGCAGACACAAAGAAGAATCTGACCAGAGGTCTTCCTCGAGGAAAAAAAAAAAAAGGAGGCGGCAGAATAACTGCCTGATTGATGTGAAAAGAGGAAATCACCTTTGGAAGAAATATTGCAAACAGTGCCATCCTGACTAAAGCCATCGAGATGACCAAAAAATATTTCTCGGCAGGACAAAGCCTGCAGGTTTGAAACCTGTATGGGAGAAGCAATAGCCACTAGAAATACAGTCTTAAGAGTCAGATCTTTTGAGATCATCTGTAAGACCTTCCTCAAAGGGGCCCTTTCAACACCTTCAATACCAATGTGAGGTTCCACTGGAGAACTACTGGATGCACAGAAGGGTGATGCTGCTTAGCCCCCCTGAGGAGGAAAGACGACTCAGGTTGAGTCGCCAAGGATTCCCCTCGAATATGTCCAGGCCGCTACCTGAACTTTATGGGAGTTCAGTTACAACCCTTGGGTCGCAGCCCACCTGCAAGGAGGACAACTCAGCACCTATATCCACTTTTTTTCAGCAGACAGAGCCAGAGAAGATCACCTCCTCTTAAAACTCCTCCAAAACCTCATATAGTCAAAAGGAGATTGAATATCTTGTTCAGGGCTTGTAGGGTCTCACTAATACTCCTGGGGTATCATCTCTTGGAGAGCTTACACCTCTCAAGGGCCAGGCCATAAAGTAAGAAGGGAGTGTAGGGTGTAGCTCACCAAGGCCACTCCTGTAAAAGGACATCCATGCCCATCGCTTGTGAAGCCTCTGGTGACTGAAGAAGTTGCTCACTTTGA
The DNA here is from genome assembly GCA_033557465.1 of Ichthyophis bannanicus. NCBI lineage: Eukaryota > Metazoa > Chordata > Amphibia > Gymnophiona > Ichthyophiidae > Ichthyophis > Ichthyophis bannanicus. Next base: position 236,090,391 of record CM066042.1, read on the forward strand.
TCTGATGGCCACGTAGAACAATGCCAAACACCGGGAGACTCTACCTTCACACTATGAGGCTGAACGCGTAAAGGCTCAGCTCCCATTCCCCAGGATCTACTGTATTCTGACTGAGAATGTTGGCCTGAACATTGTCAACATCCACTATGTGGGCTGCTGACAAGAGTCACTAGGTGCTCCTCTGCCTAGCTGCACAGTGCAGCCACCTCAAATGCCACCAGAATGCTTAGAGTCCCTTCCTTGTTTTTTGACCTATGCTATCACTGTGGCATTGTTGGAGAACGCACAAAGCGCTCTGCCTTCTAGTAAGGTTTGAAACCTCTCTAATGCCAGCCAAATCACTCTGGCCTCCACCCAATTGATGTGGAGGCTTCCTGAGGGGACCAAATCTCCTGAGATATCAGGTCTAGACAGTGAGCCACCTAGCCTTTCAGGCTGGTAACGGTGGCGAGAACCACCCAATCCAAGGTTTCTAGCAGCATGCCAATCAGATGGATGGAATGAAGCCACTAACTCTTCATGAGCTCCCAGGAGAGGGAAAGAGAATGGTCGAAGAGTTGAGAGCATGGAGACCAGAGGGACAACAGATGTCTCTGTAGCAGATGCATATGTGCCCTGGCCCATGGGACCAGCTCCAGAGTCAATGCCACGGACCCTAGGAGCTGAAGATAGATCCAAGCCCAGGGATAGGTTGCAAACGCAACTCCGAGTTGATTCTACAGTTTGAGCATCCTCTCTATCATGAGGAAAACTTGACCCAAGTGTGTTAACACACCCCCTAAAATACTTCAACTCTTGAGAGGTATTGAAGCTGCTCTTGGGGTAAATGATCACTAGTCCCAGGCATTCCAACCACTGAATCACAAGAACTGCCCTTGCTCGTCTTCTGCAAGAAGTCTGACCAGTTCAGCCAGTCATCCAGGTAAAGGTGTACCTGGATCCCCTGCTTTCAAGTGCAGGGGACCTTGGCTAAACTAAAAGGAAGAGCTTGAAACTGGAGAGGATGACCCAGAATGCAAAAATGTAGCAAAAGCTGATGATGTTTCCTGATGAGAATATGAAAATAGGCCTCAGCTAGATCTAGGGAGGTCAAAAACTCAAATCCCCAAACAGACGCAATGACCGACCAGATTGTCTCCATGTGAAAATGGGGAACTCTAAGCCTGGTATTGACTGCTTTCAGGTCCAAGATGGGCCTAAAAGGAACTGCTCTTTTTTGGCACCACAAAGATGGAACAACAGCCCAGCCTTTGTTCTGTGGACGGCATGAGTAAAATAACTTGCAACTTCAGGAGGCACTGTAAGGTTTAAGTGACCACTACACATCTGAGTGGGAAGCCACAGGGAAACTCTACAAAGTAAACATCTCCTAGAGGCTCTGAAAACTGAGGTGCGTACCCTTGACTTAGAACCTCCTAAACCCATTGGGCAACTTGGGTCCATTCCAAGAGAAACTGCTGGAGTCCCCCCTCTGACTGGCTGTACTCAGAAGAGACCTCAGTGGGAGGGCTTTCCAGCTCCAATAGCAGGTAAAGAGGAGTCTCGAGACTGCTGAGAACTCTGACAGGGCTGACCCTTTTTAGGCCTGGAACCTTAAGGGGAATATGCTGAACTCAAACTTTTGGATGCCCTTGAGCACTAACAAGCTCCACAACAAGCTCGCCAAGAGTCCATGCAAGCACAATTAGGCCTGTCTTCTGGCAGTCTTTGAGGATAGGCTCACCCAGGTCCTTCACAAAATCTTTGAGATTCTCCCCAAAAGGCACTTTTGCAAAGCCAGAGCCACCGTCTAATCACAACCATGACCACCATGGACTTGGAGGAAACTCTAATCAGATCATATAGAGCTTCTATCACAAAGGTGGCTCCCGACTTCAATCTGGCAGTTTCAGGACTATCCAGCAGTTGTTGAACCCAGTGCAAGAGTGCTCTGGCTCTAAGCCTGCAAAGGCCCGCTTGGCAATCCAAAGTCGATGCTGTGAATGCATTCTTTAGGAGGGTCTCTATTCTCCTGTTGTGAACGTCCTTAAGCGCAGCACCTCCTTCCACAGGGGTAGTTGTGTGCTTAGTGACTGCCATGGCAAGGGGATCTACTTGAGGAAGCCAAAAGAACCAGTTCAGCTTGCATTGAGACAGGTGATATAGCCGCACTAAAGCCTTCAGATCCTTGAGGCCCAACTCTCGATTCTTCCATTGAGATACCAAGAGTTGCTCCATGGGTTCTGCAAAAAGGAAAAGGACCCAGAAGGATGTCTGATACCCTCCAGGATGAGGTCCACTGACATGGTGGTGCAGATGTAAGCTCCACAATTCTCAAGGTTGCCACAAAATTCTAAATCAGGTGAAAAAGGCAGATCCTCACCCTCCCATAAGGGGAATTACCCCTTCCTCCTCAGACTTGCCTTCAGATGGCGCAGAATCTTCACCGGCATCCCAGCCAACCCCCCCCCCCCCCTTAGGAGATAAGACAGAACACCCAGAGGAGCACCCGGGCAAATGGGTGAGATGGGGTTGGTTAGCCTCTATACAACCATGGCAGAGCCACCCATGGGCCCAGTTTTCCTGGAACCCTGTTAAGGGTGTGTGAAAGCTGCTAAAATGGACTGAAAAAGCCCAAAAGGAAGCTGAATGATAAATCAAAAGGAAAAATTTTTTAAAAAGCATATCTGCACACAGATAAAGAGACAGCAAGATGGAAGGCGGGACCTAGGTCCAACTTAGCAGCCCTCTCAAAGGCCCCTTAGGGTCTCCTACTCCTCTTCAGCCCATCAAGCACTAGTAACCCATGGAAAATGGTGCTGAATCCATGGCAGCTGTCAGCTCAAGGAATCAAGGACATACCTGTGCTCCAAGCACCATTGGGCCCTTCAAAACTCAATCTCAATGACCACTGCACCATAGTGTGGACCAGAAGAATCTGACCTATCTGCTCTGTTGTTCCAGTCCACACACCTTGTTATATCTGCTGGGAAGCAGCCAATTACTGGCTTCTCAGTACTGCACGAGTGGTTATACAATGTGATGACACCACTGAAAGATGCTCTGTTCTGCCTCCAACTGCTGGCAAGGAAACATAACCCACTTGTCTGGACTGTTCTAGGAGGATACAGAGTAGTACATTTAAAACAATTCAGAAAAAATATGTTTTACTTAACGAAGCTCCGGAATTCATTGCCAAGGATGTAATAAAAACGGTTAGTGGAACTGGGTTTAAAAAAGGTTTGTATAGTTCCTGATGGAAAAATCCATAACCCATTGTTAAGATAGACTAGAGGAATACACTGGTTATCCCTGGGATAAGCAGCATGAAATCTGTCTACCTTTTAGAAATCTGCCAGGTATTTGTGAGCTGGACTAACTATTGCTGGAATCAGGATGATGGGTTTGATGGACCTTTGGTCTGACCAAGGAATGCAAATCTCATGTTCCTAAGAATACTTCAAATGGGATGCAAGATGGGCTTTCATCCCTCTTCCCCACCCCCCATTCACTCTTCTTTATGGGCAGGCAATAGTTACCAGTAGCTGCTCCCAGACCTGAGGCCCCTGAAACAGTGGCAGGTACTTTCAGAGCTAGATCAGCCACAGACAGCATGTACCAGATACCCATTTTAAGTACCTAGAAACATTTCATCCACCTTTTAGAAGGCAGCAGTTTTTTGGTCCCAACTATCTAGAACTCAATCAACAAGAGCTGTCACAAGTTCACAGGATGAATGTGGATGAGTCTATAGCAAAGCATATGTAAGGCTGGCACTTGGAATCTGGTACATACCTATTACTAAGCATTACTATATTGACAGGTGAACAGCAGATTTTATTTATTAGATTTCACATTGCACCTGTCATAACATATACAAAGCAGATTACATAAAAAACAATAGTACAATTACAATGTTATAATTAGATATAATTTACTAATCATAAAGACAGAAGTAAAAACAATAAGTCATGCCACTATGTCATACCCAATATACTTGTGTAAAAACACAGATTTTCAATTTCTTCCTAAACAGTAAATTGTTATGATAGTGGGAAAAGGAGGAAGATAGTTGATTTTATTGTATTGAAAAGGTGTGAGCTAAACCCCAATTAAAAAAATAAAAATAAATTGTACAATGCTTTAAGAATTTGATAAGGTACATAATCAAATCTAAATAAAATTCTATAAATGAAATCAATTCTGTACAAAGAACTAGCACAGCTAAAAGGTTTGCACCTTGCTGAGGTTAAAAGAAAGTACATTTATGTCTTCCATGATGATTATCATTCCTTGAGTCCTGCAAGACTAGTCCAGAATCCTGCCCAAATGTGTTAGCACCGATGAAGAATTTTAACTTGAAGTTCAACACCAAAACAAGAGGTGCGTATTATTGTCATGAGAGGATTCATGTATTTCCAAACAAAAAATACGATGAAAAAAGTGGTGTAATGTGTTAACAACGAATTGGCAAGTTGTAGAAAAAGGAAGCTGTAACATTAGCAAACTGATGGGCTTCCCAGCTTCACCCACATATTATAGGGGGAAGTCTAGCAGATTTGCTCTATCTCTAAATGTTGGCAAAAAGGAAGATCCGATAGTATGGCAGCACTCCAAAAAAAAAAAATGCTTATCAGGTGAGGCATAATTGTACTTTCCTCTTCAGCCCTGCCAGAAGAATCCGGATCAGCGGGATGCACCAAAGCAATTTCTATGTAGGGTGCGGTGTGTCCCTTATAGTTCTCAGGACTGCTTGGCTGTCAAAACGGTCTCCTGCTTGGTTCAGAGACAGTGAGAAAAAGCATGAAGTGTCTTCCAAGTAGCTGTCTTACAGATTTCTTCCAGGGGAATCAAACTGAATTCTTCTCAAAAAGTGGCTCTCATAAAATGTGCCTTTTGCTCTCAAGGCACCACTCAACACTGGATGGCATAGGTGGTAGTTATTGTCTTCCCGATTCAACTGACTCCAAATATTTGTATGCTGCCTCTTCTTTTGGGCCTTAAAAAAAAAATTGACAGAATGCCTATCTCTCCAGTGGAAAGAATGTATCACCTCCAAAATACACCCCCTTACTAAGGTCTAAAACTTAGAAACATACAAAACAATGGCAGATAAAGACCATATGGCTTCTCCAGTCTGCCCGTCCATGAAAACTAAGTTCTACAATCCCTTCCTCAGATATCCTCTGTATTTGCACCATGCTTTCTTGAATTCAGATACATCTCTCATCTCCACCATCTCTACAACCCTTTCTGTAAATATACGTTTATGCAGATTATTCCCAAGTCTACCCCCTTTCATCTTCATCCTATTATCCCCCATTCCAGAGCTTCCTTTCAACTAGAAAATGCCCACCTCCTGTGCATTTATACCACAGAGGTATTTAAATCTTTATCACATCACCTCTCTCCCGCCTTTAATCCAAAGTACAGTCAAACCTCGGTTTTCATGATTAATCTGTTCGAAAAAGTCTGACTAAAACCGAAACCTATGAAAACTGAAGCAATATTTACCATAAGAAATAATGTAAATCCAATTAATCCGTTCCAGACACCCAAAAATATTCACAAAAAATACATTTTAGAGAATAACTATATTTTTACATACAGAAAACAATGAGAAATAAATATAAATGACTAATGAAATGGATAAATGAACATTTAACATCACTGAAAGCAAGCTAAGTACAGTACTGTACAGTACAGTATGTTAGCATCTGGCCTTAGCCACCCCTGACAAGCTGCTGTGCCCAGCTCTCTTCGGAATCACATTGGATTCAGCCCATTAAAATACCTTTACATTATCTGCTCAATGCTTCAGAATGGCAGAAAATCAATGATATAGCTTCAGACGTACCCTGCAAGAGAAAGAACTGCCTCCCACATTCATGCAACATCTCCTGCTTACGTTGACAGCTTTTCTTCCCTGCTACCTCCGAGCCTGAGGGGGCGCTCCAGAGAACGGGCAGGCGGTGGATGAGATCGGGGCCTTCCTCTCCGCGCAATCCTTGCCTCTCTAACTCTGACCAGGCTCGAGGATGTGTTTCATTTATGTGCTCAGCTGGCTTTCGCTTCTCATCACGCTGGCGATCGGTGAGTCCGGGGGGCAGTGCTGCCGGGACCAGGCGGGCGTTCTGGCAGTGTATACAGACCGGTGTGCAGCGCGAGGGTGTATGTATTTACAGTACTGTACTTTATGAAAACCGAAGCGATGTATGAGAACCGGGACAAAATCTCAGTCAAAGACGTTGAAAACCGAAGCGTATGAAAACCGGGGCAAATGAAAACCGAGGTTTGACTGTATAAACATTAAGATCTTTAAATCAATCCCCATATGCCTTATGATGAAGGCTACCAACCATTTTAGTAGCCTGCCTCTGGATGGGCTCCATTGTTTTTATATCCTTTTGAAGGTGTGGTCTTTAGAATTGTACATAATACTCCAAATAATTTCTCACTAGAGACTTACACAATCACCTTCTTTTTCCTAGTCCCATTCCTTTCCCTATGCACCCAGGATTCTTCTGGCTTTCACCATTGCCTTTTCTGTTTGTCCATCTTAAGATCATTCAATACGATTACTCCTAGGTTTCACTCTTCTTTCGATCACTCCCTTGGGAATTTGCAACCCAAATACAGGGCCTTGTATTTTTTAGCATTAAATCTTAGCAGCCAAATTTTCGATCATTCTTAAAACTTTGCTAGATCCCTCCTCATGTTATCCACACCTTCCCTAGTGTCTACTTTATTGCACAGGTTGGTATCATCCACAAAGAGGCACACTTTTCCCAATAGACCTTTCACAATATTGCTTACAAAATGAAGTGACTTGTCCTCCTCTTCAGCTGTCTGCTGTGGCAATATTGGCAGGCCAATTGATTGGTTAACATGGAATGGTAAAATCTCCTTAAGAAAAGGGGAAGGAACAGTACACAGGAGACCCCACCTCTGGAAATCCTAACAGAAGGCTCTCTACAAGATAATATCCTTACTGAGGCAATTGCAGCAAAAAGACGATCACCTAAATAAGACTCCTGAAGAGTGCCATCACCAGGGGGTCTAAAGCTTCTTCACTAACCGCCTTTAGATCTCCTGCTGGTACCAATTTTCACAGTGAGGTTCTAATCAAATGACAACCTTCTTTTGGTTCATTAGACTGTCCCATGCCAATCCTCTATAGGCTACTATGAGTCCCATAAGAAGCAGCTGAAAAGGTGAAGAAAAAGTGTTGCCTTCATAAAATACAAAAGAGATAAGCTTCCATATTTGGAAAAGCTAGGAGTCAGGAAAACAAAGATTCAAGTGGAAGAAAAAATAGCCAATGCATTAAAATGGTGGGGGGGGGGACATTTTTCAGATGTATTAGTGAGAAGAGGAAGTGCAAAAGTGGTATTGTCAGACTCAACGGCTAAGGGGAGGAATATGTAGAAGCTGATGAGGATAAAGTGGAATCACCAACAAATATTTTTGTTCTGTGTTAACAGATGAAAGGTCAGGAGTAGGACCTCAGAAGTTACCCACAAATAGCAATAAAAGTGAAGGGGATCTTGAACGATTTGTAGAAGACTGTTCGGTAGGAACTAACTAAAGAGACATAGACAAAGAAGAAATTAGACCTTATCTGCTAATTGTCTTTCCTTTAATTCTCTCCAGGCCAGTCCAGGAAATCAGGGTAGTCAGCCTCCACCAGAAGCTGAGGACTGAAATATATAGAGTCTTGACACCTCTCTGACTCCCCCTAGCGCTCCCGGCTCAGTCTTCTATTGACAAAGAACCTAGGAACCCCTATAAAAACCTTTGAACCCGAACTATCTTAAGAACATACAACTAAACTAATTGAACATGGGAGAGTCCTAACACTCCCCCCTTTTTGGCACTTTTTTGATTTCTATCTTCTTAGCCTTCTTAGCTAGTTATTGACTTTATTCTTATAAAGCACTATAAATCGTGATATCTATCCCAGAACAGCTAAAAAACCCCTCCCCGCATGAAAGGAGAGCAGACAAGAGCCGTTCCAAAGAATTCACTGCCAGCCCACCAACACTTACTGACTTGGGCTGCCCTCAGATCTTCAAGACCCCAAGATCGCACAACCACTCCAGATTGCGCCATGACCGGGTGGGCCCTGGACTGGCCTGGAGAGAATTAAAGGAAAGACAATTAGCAGGAAAGGTCTAATTTCTTCTTCCTCTTCATCTCTCCAGGCCAGTCCAGGAAATCAGGGACGTACCAGAGCAGTACCTAAATATGGGAGGGACCCGCAAGCCCGGCCAAGATAGCCGACGCTCCCACATTTGCATCCCCTCTCGCCTGTACATCCAGTCAATAATGCTTCGAAAAAGTATGGAGAGAGGACCAAGTGGCTGCTCGACAGATGTCCACTGGAGGAACCAAGGTGGACTCCGCCCAAGACGCTGCCTGCCCTCTCGTAGAATGGGCCCGCAGCCCCTTCGGAGCCAACTTCCCCCGAGCCGCATATGCAGCCACAATAGCCTGCCTAGTCCATCTGGCAAGAGAAGCTTTGGAAGCTGCCTCCCCTCTGCGAGGACCTCCAAACAATACAAGCAGCCGATCAGTTCTACAGAATGATTTTGTTTTCTTAAGATATCTCTGAAGCATCCTTCCAAGATCCAGACTCCTTAGCCTACGCTCCGCCGAGCCACCTTCTGGAGCCGGAAAAGTTGGAAGAGAAACCAGCTGGTTCAAATGAAAACGAGAAACCACCTTCGGTAAAAACAAAGGCATCGGACGTAACACCACCTTATCTGCTGAGAACTGAATAAAAGGCTCTCTGCACGATAGCGCCTGCAAATCCGAAATACACCTCGCCGAACACAAACGCCACAAGAAAGACCATCTTCCAGGAAAATTCTCTTATACCTACTGATACCGCCGGTTCAAAGGGCGGTTCCACCAATGGTTCCAGGACCAAATTTAGGTCCCAAAGAGGCACTAGCGGGCGAAAAGGCAGACACACCAGCTTAACCGTTTGAAGAAAATTGACGACGTCCTGATGTGCTGCCAAGGAGCAACCCTGAAGCCGTCCCCTAAAGCAAGCTAGCGCCGCTACCTGTACCTTCAACGAATTCAGGGCCAGTCCTTTCTCCAGACCAGCCTGCAGGAACACCACGATGTCAGGCAAGGAACACCCAAACAGCTGGACGCCTCTTTCAGCACACCAACTTTCGAATATACACCATATACGAATGTAAAATGAGGACATCGAATGCTTCCGAGAGTTCAACATGGTAGAAATTACCGTTGCCAAGTACCCCCGACGTTGTAAGCGGTGCCTCTCAAGAGCCAAGCCGTAAGCGAGAACCGATCCACTTGTGGCATCCAGATCGGTCCTTGGTTCAAAAGATTGGGCCGATTGGGTAACTTCCACAGTCGATCCACCATTAACTGTATCAGGTCCGCATACCAAGGTCTTTGCGGCCAGTCTGGGACCACCAGAATCACCAGTCTGTTGTGACCTTCTATCCGACGTAGCAATCGACCAATCACTGGCCACGGAGGGAAGACAGAGCAGCCCCTTCACCGGCCATGGCTGTGCCAGAGCATCGAGGACCTCCAACATGTGTACCCTGCGCTGGCTGAAAAACCGCTCGGCCTTGGTGTTGGAGAGAGTAGCCATCAGATCCATGACTGGCTGCCCCCAGCGACTCGAAATGTCATGAAACACTGCTGCGTTCATCTCCCATTCCCCGGAATCCAAGGTATGCCGACTGAGGTAGTCGGCCTGCACGTTGTCCTTGCCTGCTACATGCGTCGCTGACAAGGCTAGCAAATGACTCTCTGCCCAGCCCAACAGCATCTGGCTCTCCTCTGCTAATGACACAGCTCCCATGCCGCCCTGTCGGTTGATATAGGCCACTGTTACCATGTTGTCGGAGGAAACACAAACCGCTTTTCCCCGCACCAGACCCTCGAAACTCTAACGCCAACCGCACTGCCCTCATCTCCAGACGGTTGATTGACCACTGGGCTTCGCTTGCCGATCAGCAGCCCTGCACCACCTGAGAGACTTGCGTCTGTGGTAACCAACACCCAGTCCAGCAGTGTTAGAGGCATACCGGCCCGGAGGTGAACGCTCTCCAGCCACCATGCCAAGCTGGCCTTCACCTCCTCTGGACACACTAGCTTTTGCAATAGCGGATGCTCTTGGGTCGCCCCACGAGAGAGAAGAGCTCACTGCAGTGGTCACATATGGACTCTTGCCCATGGAACCAGGTCCAAGGAAGCTGCCATGGACCCTAGCAGATGCATATAGCGCCACGCTGTCGGCGCTTTCAGGCATAAGAACCTTTGCACCTGCTCTTGAATCTTTTGCACTCTGACCTCGGGAAGAGACACTACACCAGCCTGTGTGTCGAACACCCCCCCAAGAAAGAGAAATTAGACTTACCTGCTAATTGTTGTTCCTTGAGGAACTCCAGTCCAGTCCTGCACCTCTGGGTAGTGTACCTCTTCCAGCAGCTTGGAGGCTGAGCCTGTCATCATTTTGATGACACTAGTGTACATATGCAGCTGGCACTGCCCACCAGCCCCAGTACCTATTGACAAAGCAGACTCAGAGGAGCAACAAATAAGTAGTTAAACATGCAACAAACGCTTCTACGTCTAAATAAACTGGTACCCCCTCCATCCCCTGGGAAGGATATCCCATCCCCCCACTCCAGGATGAAGAGGCCTACCTGTTGAGCGCCTGAGCAACTCCAACCAGCAGGATGCGAGCAACCAACAGCTCTTCTGGTCTGCTCCTCCCCCAAACACTGGATTACACACCCCTCCCTGGCTCCTCCTGGCCACTTCCTCCACCAAGGGAACCAGATTCAGGACCGGGATGTGCACAGATCACCACAAGAAGCACTCAGGAAAGGTTCTGGGACTGGACTGGAGTTCAAGGAACAACAATTAGCAGGTAAGTCTAATTTCTCTTTCCTTATCGTCTCTCCAGTCCAGTCCTACACCTCTGGGATTTACCAGAGCAGTTTAACGGGAGGGACCTGCACAACCAGGCTGAAGCACTGCCGATCCAAAACAAGCATCCCCCGCCGCCTGGACATCCAGGTGAAAATGTTCAGAGAAGTTTTCCACCCTACAGATCTCCACCAGCGGAACTAAAGTATACTCTACCCATGAGGCTGCCTGAGCCCTTATGGAATGGTCTGCAACCCCGCTGGCACTGTTCTACCCTTCAAGATGCATGCCGACGTGATTGCCTCACTGATCCATCTGGAAATGGAGGCATAACTGCCGCCTCACTTTTGCACAACCTGCCAAACAGAACCAACAGATGGTCCGATCTCCGAAAGGACAATTCCCTTTTCACATACCTTCACAGGACTCCTCTTACCATCCAGGTGGCACAGCTACGGAGTGGCACGGCCCATATCGGCTCTCGCCCACATCCACGCTCACCTGATGTACATGAAATGTTGACACCACCTTGGCAAAAATGAAGGTACTGGGCGCCAGACCACGTTCTCCTTAGAGAAGGAAAGGAATGGCTCCTGGCATGACAGGGTCTGAAGCTCCGAAATCCTGCGTGCCGAGCAACTCGCCACCAGGAATGCCATTTTCAGAGCCAAGTCCTGCAGGAAAACTCGACTCAATGGCTCAACGGGTTCCCCAGACAGCACAAGATTGAGATTCCAAGGCGGTACCACTGCCCTCTTTGGCAGACGGAGGTGGGTCACCACCCATAGAAGGCTCAGCACATCTGGGTGTGTACTCAACGGCGCCCCGTGGACTTTCCCGCGATAACCGGAAAATCGCCGCCAATTGCATCCTCAAGGAACTGGCAGCTAGACCCTTATCAAAACCGGATTGCAAGAACGCCAAGATGTCCGGGACGGAGGCAGTGGAAGGGCGTGGCTGCCTCTCTCCGCACCATGATTCAAAGATGCATCCTACGCAGATGCACAACAGGTTCGTAGACCACACCTCTGGGCCTGTAGCAAGGTCACTATCCCCAAGCCTGATTATCCTTTCTTCTTCAACCTCGCCCTTTCACGAGCCATGCCGTAAGCAAGAATTGATCCACCTGGGGCATGCGAAGCGGCTCCTGCATCAAGAGGTCCTTCTGAACCGCAAGCCACTACAGTCAATCCGCCAGTATCCGAATCAGGGTCAGCATACCACAGGCACCTCGGCCAGTCTGGTGCCACCAGAATCACAAATCCCCGATGCGCCTCTAGCTATTGCACTAACCGGCCTATGAGCGTCCACTGGGAAAAACAGAGAAGACCCTCTTCGAGCCACTGCTGAATTAGAGCATCCAGGCCCTTGGACTTCTCTTCATCTACCGAAAAAATGGCAAGCCTTGGCCAACTGGAACAATGCCATTAGGTCCATGACAAGTGTGCCCCATTGGCGAACCACCTGCTCGAACACCACCTGATTGAGCTGCCACTCTCCGTGGTCCATGCGCACTCGGCTGAGGTACTCTGCCATCACGCTGTCAACTCCTGCTACGTGCGCTGCTGATAATGCCTGGCGACAAATCGCTACCCATCCGAACAGACCTTCGGCCGCCTCCTCCAGGGCTGCACTGCCCATGCCTCCTTCCCGGTTGATGTAAACCATCGTGGTCACATTGTCTGAGAGAACTTGGACCACCTTCCCCTGCAGCCATGGCTCAAAACATTCTAGCGCCAAGGTCACTGCTCGCATCTCGAACCTGTTGATCGACCACAGAGCCTCCTGTAGACTCTCGTCCCTGAACAAGGCATCCTTCACAATGGGCTTTCCAACCTGACAGGCTGATCATCTGAGGAAACCACACCAGAGACTCCTTCCACATGCAGCCACCAACTGAGGGCTCTCCTGGCACTCCGTGGGCAGGAGAGTACTTGGGACAGGGGTTGACTCTGATGGGACCATCGATGGAGCAGAGCCCTCTACAGCAATTGCATATGCACCCTTGCCCATGGGACTAGCTCGAGAGTGGCCGCCATGGTCCCAGAACCTGCAGATAATGCCACGCTGATGGTCTTGCCCTCTTCAGGACCTGCTGTATCAACTGTCGTAGCTCCTGCGCCCGGCAAACTGGCAGGAAATTCCTGCCCACACAGGTATCAAACTATTCAAAAAACACTCAAATGTATTCACAAAAAAACGCTTCTTCAGAAACGTCAATGTTCATTGTGTTCTAATTCAAATAAACAAATAATGCATGGAAGGACTCAGCAACCATCAGCTTATAAACGGCATGGTGCAAATTGCCTGCTACCACACACAAGCTTTTGTAACATCAACGGCCTTCCACGCAAAGTTAGGGTTAGCCACCACTATCCAACAAAAGACATAAAATACTTAACTTAAAGAAACTGTATTATATGTCCGTGGGTGGCCATCCCAGTCCTCATTCCCCGACGCTTCAAAACCAAGCCCATCAAGCATTTTGTGACAGTCCTCGCTTCATCAGGGGATATCCTCGCTTCATCAGGGGATAACCAACTGTCAAACCAAACAACAAACACTAAAACTAAACAATATCTTCTTTCAAAGCAGACTAACCCAGCACCAACACCTCAACTGACAAACTCACTATTTTTTGGGGGGGTTTTTGTTGTTTTTTTGGGGTTTTTTTTTTAACTCCAACTGGCACGGAACCACTCAAACTGGAGCTTTTCTTAAACACAGCGGTGTCCGAAACAAAACGCCGCGCATGCTCTTAAAACCTGACCAACCGGTCATAAATACTAAAACACCTTCCTGTCAATCAGAACAATCCTCCGCCCACTAGATGCACACTCCCCAACCCACTTGAAGATTTAACCCTTCAGGTGCCACCGTGCACACCCGAAAGATCCATCGCTGCTCACAAATCAGCAGCGACTGCTCTCTGGATTTACCCTCCCTCCCAGTCAGCACATGACCTATACAAAAGCACCATAACTCAAATTCATGACCAAACTCAATACAATGTGGAACCAGGGGAGCTTCCCGCACCAAACACCTAAGTCTACTTTTGTGTTCAATCATGCGCGTACGAAAGGGTCTGGTGGTGCTATGTACAAAAGTTGACAAGGGCACATAATACCATAAACTACAAATGTAGAGTCACAGGTGGTTCGTTTCCGCAAATCATAGCGTACTCCTCGATATTCAAAATATGTTACTGACTGGGAGACCGCACACACTGAACAATGACCACATATACCATGGCCCTGCGTTGTTTCTCCCACTTCCACGTGCAAAGCAGGCATCGGACGTAACATCGAGGGACTTAACTACTCGTGTAAGTTTCACTGACGCTGTCAAACACATCTCACTGACCGGCCTACAAGACCCGGGACAGCATGCAGTACCCTTGAATGTTTCTTAATAATCCGCTGTATGCAGAAACTGAATGGGGAATACTTTGATATCATATTAATCCCTCCCGATTCTTTGGTGTTAATAATAGAGCTCTGTTATACAGAGCTCTCTTATAAGCAGTGTTAATTATACTCTTGGAGTACCCGCGTTCCGCAAAACCGCACACCAAAAACCCTGTGATTGCCGCTTAAAATCTACCTCACTAGAACAATTCCCACGATACCGTATGAATTTATAAGTTTCTGAAGAAGCGGTTTTTTGTGAATACATTTGAGTGTTGTTTTTTGAATAGTCTGATTTTTACACTCTTGGAAGTGACCAAGGATTGTTTTTGGATCACACAGGTATCAAAGCACGCTTTCAAATACTCTAGCTCCTGGGCCGGCTATAATTGGCTCTTGGCCAGGTTGACCTCAACAGAGACTTTAAAGGAACTCTCCCACCCGCGCTGTTGCTCTTTTCGCTTTCGTCCCTGGACTTCGCCTGGATTAGCCATCTAGGTACGGGTGGACAAGAACCCCTTCCTTGTGGAGAGCTGCCGGCATCACCACCATGACCTTGGTGAAGGTACAGGGGTGGTTGCCAGACCGAACAGCAATGCTCAAAACTGGAAATGGCCCCTTGGCACCGCAAAGCGGAGAAACTGCTGATGTTCTGGATGGAAGGAAACATGCAGATACGCCTCTGTGAGATTGAGTCTCACCAAAAATCCGTTTCCTACTGCCATTACTACTGTGAAAATGCAGTATCTGGAGACCGTAGTTCATGCCCTCAAAGTTGAGAATTGGGCGAAAGGAACCTTCCTTTTGGACAAAACGAAATACATGAAGCATCGACCGCAGATGTACTGGTCTCGCAGAACCAGTTCCACAGCTCTCTACTGCAGGAGACAAGTCAAGGCCTCTTCTACTGCTGCCAACACTGCTGCACCCAGTTTGGGCAATCAAAGGAGCTCATTCTTGCTCTGGCAGTGGGTATAGGGATGTTATGGATTGCACCCCTTTAAGGCCAACCCCTGGCAGATCCCACACATCCTGGATCATCTGTCCTACTACTCCATGTACTGGTAAGAATTTCTGCGATTTCCATACCACCTGGAACAGCGGATCCTACAGCGCTTCTTCCTCTGCCGGGAGGTTAACAGGCATATTCAGGGCCTTGAGGGTCACCAAGGTACACACAGAATGTGAGCCCTTTGGGAATGAGGAATTGTATCAGTAACTGCTTGTAGTGATTGTAAACCACCCTGATGGCCTTCGGCCTGGGCGGTATATCGAGAAATTACATAAACATAAGCATAAAGATGAGCGCTGGTAGCTCCTCCCGGTGGAAAACCCGAACAATTTGGCCCTGATCCTCCTGTTCTGGGCTCTCTCCTTCTTCCAACTCCTCCTGCAGATCTAACTCCGTGTCAAGGTCTTCCCCATCCAGCCCCCCCCTGACAGCGGTGATTGCTGCCACTCCTCTAAGACTCTAGCCCGCTTAGACGCTACTGTTCCTGACTCGTGCTCTTTTGCGTCTGACATCCTCTTAGCCCTGTGTTCCGGGGCAGAGGAGCCACTTGGTAGACAAAACGCCTTATACAAAAGAAGGACAAACTCCGGTGAGAACTCCACCGGGAGCCCTACCACTCCCTGGGCTTGAGGGGTGGATGGTCCGGGCATCGTGCAGGGACTGGGGGCCGGATCCGTTGAAGGTAACATGGCACCCCCCGCCCCCAGAGTCTCTTGCAACTGGAAGTGACTCTGCCTCATCTCATCCTGCAGGTCCTGCTCCCATGACCTCCTCTTGCGTGCAGTTTAGACAGACACCTGCCTCCGAGACCACACCACATCAGGGACTGCACATTTTGAGGATTTTTAGATTGCACTGAGTGTTGTATCTTAAAGATATGAAATGGACCTTGCCAATCCAATAAAACTGACATTCTCCGAGTAAAGTTTACGTTTTTATTCTAATACTACTAATCGCTATAAGGGAGTACAGCTTCCCTTACAAGCAATACTACAGATTTAATAGGTACATAATCTGGGCTAAGAGACAAGAGATGATCATGTCAAGATACTCACTGACCATAGACAGATGGAAGGATTTCATTTGCTTCCTATCCACTTTCAAATTACATACATTTCTTGTATGCAGGTACTTCCTGTTTTCCAGAGCTGTAGCTGCTACAAACCTATTTGCAGTATTTTTTTTAAACACATCTTTATTCCTGTCCCTGACTTTCTATCAGACCCTTCTCAGAAGAAAGGCTGTTGGTTGATACATTGTTTCTTTTAGATCACCTGACCAGGCACACAGGACACAGCACTCTGAAATTGTTAATGTTAATAAGATTGCATATCTGCCAATGTATTATACAACTGTAATCTATGTTCTTGATAAACCTGTAATTTATCTGGTTGCTCAAACTGGGTGATAAAACTAACTTATCTGATCAATCAAATGTATATTTATTATTTCATTTGCTGCGCAAACCTGGGTGATCAAAATGTAATGTATATTTGTAATTTCTATGTGATTGTGGTGTACCCCTCCCTCAAATCATACTGTATTTACAATTTGATTTTATACTTTACTCCCTTGTATTTTACACCATTGGTCCGCTGCTGATCGCTGGAAGTGGCGGCATACAAATGCATACCAAATAAATAAATAAATAAATAAATAAAATAAATTTGCCCAGCAGCAAACAATGGCCTATCTGATTAGGCCTTTCCTACATGTCTGCATCAAGTCATTGTGTACTGAATAAGTTTTGAGCTGTATAACACAAGGAATGCTTAAATATTAAGTGGGGTTCACACCCCTTGATACCATCCTATACCAGGCACTGTGGTCTGGCCGGCATGGTGGGAAGGGCTGGGGGCACCCCTCAGGAACTCCCTCAATCTGTACCCGGGTATGTAACAGGATCCCCAGCACAGTGCAACTCCACAGGCTCGGGCACAGACCACCAGAGTACTTGAACTAAACTAAACTAAAATAAAATCTAATTAACTGAAAACGAAAAAGAAACTGCAAATGGCCCCCTAGGAAGAGGCTGCTCTGTCCTGCTTTATTTTCCGGTGGCTGCCTCTCCCAGGCACCCAAAACACAGCAGGGGGTTAAACACATGCGGGCCTGAATAAGAAATCGCACCTAAATACAGCAGGGGAAGTTTCCCACACTGCTGCAGGCTCCCAAACATGCAGCTGCAGGCCACTCTGTCTCCTCATGTTCTGGTGGTTGCTAGAGGTTTCTGCTGTCTTCCCCCCGCCCCCGCCACAATTACCTTGGAGCCTCTTTGCCGCATGGCTTTTCTACCCCTCATGCTCAGCCTTCTTTCCTGGCTTCGGCGCTGAGGGGGGGGGGTGACTTGGGGCTGCCAGCTTTCACTCCTGTCAAGCAACTGCAGCCCCTGCAGCAGCTCCTCACCCGATAACGGGTTCGGGAGCAGCCAGAAGTCTCGGACTGAGGAAGGCCCCCACAGAACCCTCTCCCCCCGAAATCCTGGGGGGAGAAGGGGAAGGAGGAATATTCTCCCCACAGCCCTGTTGTCTCTCTGTTCCTTCTGTTTTTTTTTTTTACTTCTGCCTTTAAAAACAAAGAAACCTGTACCTTAACAGGGGAAATAAAAGCAAACTCTAACTAAACCTATCTCCTTAGTTGTCCTTTCTGCGAGTCCAGCACCCTGGCTCACAACCTCCTCCAGCTGCTTGGAGGCTGAGCATACTGGGGCTGGTGGGCGGTGCCAGCTGCATACGTACACTAGTGTCAAAAAGATGACAGGCTCAGCCTCCAAGCTGCTGGAAGAGGTACACTACCTAGAGGTGCGGGACTGGACTGGAGGGATGATAAGGAAAACACCAATTGTCGTCTTGGTTGCAACTGGCTCTTGGCTTGGTAGACCACTCAACCAAGCTGCTCCAGGAATGCCACCACCCGCTTGGTCGCTCTGACCGACTCCTCTTCAGACTCTTCTCGAATAAGCCAATTGTCCAAATACGGATGCACCTGAATTCCTTCCAGCATCAAAGCCGCTGCGACTACCACCATCACCTTCGTGAACGTGCGTGGCGCAGTTGCCAACCCAAACGACAGCACCTTGAACTGAAAATGCCCCATGGGAACGGCAAACCGCAGGAACCGCTGGATGCTCTGGTCTGATAGGGATGTGCAGATTAGGTAAGGTCTACAGAAGACAGCACTTCCCCTGGTCTTACTGCCATAATCACAGACCGCAACGTTTCCATCCGGAAATGCGGAACCCTTAAACTGCGTTTCACATGCTTGAGATCGAGAATAGGCTGAAAGGACCCCTCCTTTTTTGGGACCACAAAATATATGGAGTATCGACCTAAGCTGCACTGGTCGTACAGCACTGGTATTACTGCTTGCAAGCTCAGTAACCACTGAAGCGTCTCTCTCACCGCCTCTCTTTCCCAGTGCGTTGCATGGAGATGCCACAAACGCATCCGCCAGAGGCTTGCAAAACTCCAGTGCATACCCCTCTCAGACAATCACCCACTTGTCTGTTGTAATTGTGGCCCAGGCGGAGTAGAACCCCTGTAGGCGACCCCCTACTGGCAACTCCGCCTGAACCTTCCTGACTTCATTGCAACATTTTAGGCGGGGTTTGTTGGGAATTGAAATATCCTCGACCAAACCCCCGAGCCCCTCGAAAGGGCTGCCCCCTGGCCACAAACCAACCCCTCTGGTATGGCCCATACCGTGAAGGTCAAAATCTTCAAAAATCTCTTCGTTGTCCTCTTTGCAGCCCGCCCGTTTTTGGACCCTTTGGCCTATCCTTCAGGAGCCTGCCTCCCCAGATCCTTGACAATCTTCTCCAACGCCTCTCCAAAAAGCAACTTGCCCTTATATGGCAGCTTACTCAGGCGAGCTTTAGAGGACGCGTCCGCTGCCCAGTTTCTCAGCCAAAGAAACCGCCTGGCCGCCACCAGGGACGCCATGGACTTTGCGGAAATCCGCACCAAGTAAAATGAATCAGCCAGGTAAGCCGCTGCTGATTCCAACTTGGCCCCCTTCTGAAAGGGAACTTTCATCCCCTTCGGCAGGTCCTTCTCCCTGGAGCCAATGGATGGTGGCCCTAGACACATAAGCCCCACAAATAGAGGCTTACAAAGCCAATGCACTGGCACCAAAGGCCTGCTTGAGTATGGTCTCCAGTCTCCGGTCCTACAAATCCTTCAGAGCCGCACTCCCTTCCACCGGGATCATGGTCTTCTTAATCACCACGGAGACCAAGGCATCCACCTTGGGCATCTGCATCAGATCCTTCTCGTCCTGTGGAATCGGATACAAGCGTCCCATTGAGCGCCTGCCCCGCAGGGTAGCCTCCGGACATTCCCATTCTGACTCTATCATCTGCTTGATGACCCTATGAACCGGAAAACACTTCTGCTCCGTCTTGAAACTCGGGAGAAGGGGATCCTCCAGCGGTTCATCCTGAACTACTGGTAGGGCTATGTTCAGCGCTGCCAGAGAGTGAGCAATAAGCGCTCCCAATTCCTCCCTGCAAAATACCCTGAACATATTAGGATCCTCCCCTGTAGGAATCTCTCCTTCTTCCAGATCCATTGCCCAGGGATCCTTCCCCAAATCTGACAGTAGCTCGCCATCCTCCACTATTCAGAGCTCTGAAGCTTGCTGAGCTTGATGACTGAACCCATCTAAACCAGTTTCCTTCTCCAGACCCCTGCGAGAATGCCCTTCCCCAGGATCTATCAGCAATTTTACTTCTGCCTCTGGGGTCATTGGCAGATTCTGGAGAGAACCCTGAACCTGAGCCTGCTTTCTCTTTAAACAGTAGGCCCTATGCAGCGATAAAATAAAATCCGCTGAAAACAGAGATTCTAAGCTCTCTTGCTGCCCAGACTCCCCCGGCTGCAGAGCCTGCTCCAGAGGCGCCGGCTTTTTGGCCTTTGATTTAGACAGACTGTTTCTTATGAGGAGCGGGAGAAACGGTAGTAGCCTGTAAAATGGCTGCCGTTCCCGCCTTTTCCGAGCTTGTTATGACAGAGCCCGCGCTGTCCATGGGAGCAGCCTTGTCCTCCATTAAGTCTGCTAAAAATCGTTCACTGCTGCTACTGTGCCTAAAACATGTATGGAACACCCCCACAGAGGATAATCCCCAGCTACCTCTGCACTGTACACACACAGCTGCTAACGGATGCATGCAAGAGATGGCCCTCCCCCCCTCAATCAGCTCCTTCCCCGCGAACAATCGGCCGCCAAAGAACTGCCAGCTGCTTGCCTCCTGATCACCTATGTTGTTGTTAAGTGCCGTCGAGTCGGAGTCGACTCATGGCGACCCTCTGGATAGCTATCCTAAATTGTGTTCGGTCTTCAGTAAGGCGGCTCATTGTTGACAGACTGGTACCCGTAGCTGCTGCTATTGTATCGATCCATCTCATTGCTGGCCTTCCTCTTTTACGTTGACCTATCTTGCCAAGCATGATGTCTTTCTCTAATGATAGCTCTCTTCGCATGATGTGTCCAAAGTATGAAAGTCGAAGTCTTGTCATCTGAGCTTCTAAAGAAAGCTTAGGTTTGATCACCTATACCTGGGGACCTTACTATGCGTTGCCGCCGGGGACTGTATTATCTGTCCACTGCAATCAGAACTGACTGGGCAGCACAGGAGAATGGAGTTGTGCTCTGGGGCTCCCAGATACGCTCCCCGTCAGCAGCGAAGTCGGCCACACTCCTTCCACGAGGCAGGCTCTGCCTCTGCTGCCCCTTCGATCCAGCACCCGCTCAAAGCCTGAAGCGAATGGCTTCCTTTCAGGCGATACTGCCCTGCTAGGGCAAGCCAGAATCTCCTCGCCGGTTACTTCTTTGCCCCATTAAGGTTTTTTTTGTTTTTTGTTTTTTTACCCGGGAGCCTAGCTAAACCCGATCCATCCTAGCTGCTGAGGACTGAAAGACTGAGTCGGGAGCGCTAGGGGGAGTCAGAGAGGTGTCAAGACTATGTATTTCAGTCCTCAGCTGCTGGAGGAGGCTGACTACCCTGATTTCCTGGACTGGCCTGGAGAGATGAAGAGGAAGCAATAGGATTCATCCAAGAATATTGAAGAAACTTGGGGAAGTTCCATCAGTTCTGCTGTCTGACCTTTTCAATTCTTCTTTAGAGTTGAGAGTGGTCCCAGAGACCTGGAGAAGGGTGCATGTGGTGTCTGTATAGAAAAGCAGAAGTAAGGATGAGGTTGGGAACTAAGGCCAATTAGTCTGACCTCTGTGGTGATTAAAGTAATGGAAACACTGCTAAAACAGAGGCTTGCAAGATTTCTGGAGTCCAATGGATTGCAGGATCTGAGGCAGTACAGTTTTATTAGAGGCAGGTCTTGTCAGACAAATCTAATTAATTTCTTTGACTGGGCAACCAGAGAGTTGGACAGAGGGAGAGCCCTAGATGTGGTGTAGTTAGTTTTCAGTAAAGCCTTTCACACCGTTCTGCACAGGCAACTTATAAATAAATTGAGCACCCGAAGGATGGGCCTTCAAGCGACTGACTGGTTAGAAAGTAGTTGAGTGGGAGGCGACGAAGGGTACAGATAAATGGAGCTCACTCAGAGGAAAAGGATACTACCAGTAGTGTGCCACAGGGATCTAACCTTGGTCCGACTCTCTAACGTTTTTGTTAGTGATATTGCGGAAGATATGTCGGGTAAGATTTGCCTCTTTGCAGATGATACCAAAGTCTGCAATAGAGTAAACACTGAGGAAGAAGTAGATAACATGAGGAGGGATCTAGCTAAGCTTAAATCTCAGCTGCCACATTCTTGACCAATCTTCAACGTTAAAAAATGCAGGGTCATGAATTTGGGCTGCAAAAATCCAAGGGAGCAGTACAATATAGGAGGTGAAGTACTTTTATCCCATGAAAGAAAAGCGTGACTGGCGTGATTGTTTCTAATGATCTTAAGGTGGCTAAACAGATAGAAAAGGAAATAGCAAAAGTCAGAAGGATGCTTGAGTGCATAGGGAGAGCTATGGCCAGCAAGAAAAAGGATGTGATTCTCTCTCTGTATAAGTCTTTGGTAAGACCTCATAGAGAGTACACTGTGTGTAATTCTGGAGCTCACAGCTTCAAAAGGATATAAATAGGATGGGATCTGCAGAGGGTAGCTACCAAAATGGTCAGTAGGCTTTGTCATAAGGCATATGTGACAAAGCCCACTTAAAGATCTCAATATGCATACTTTGGAGGAAAGGTGGGCGAGAAGAGATATTTAAATACCTCTGTGGCATAATACACAAGAGGAGAGCCTCTTTCAATTGAAAGAAAGCTCTGCAAAGAGGGGGTATAGGATGAAGGTAAAAGGTCACAGACTCAGGAGTAAATATGCGGAAATATTTCTTTACAGAAAGACTAGTAGATGTATGGAATATTTTCGCAGTGGAGATAGCAGAGACAAGGACTGTATTTGAATTCAAGAAAGCATGTGACAAACACAGAAAATCTCTGAAGGAAAAAAGGGGACTATACTCGTAAAGGTTGGTATGAAAGGACAGACTGGATAGGTCTTTTTCTGCAGTCATATTTCTATAGTAAGACAGCACTACACACTGCACTTTCAGGAAGCTGAGGAATCATCCTCTGCAGACTCTCTTGCAGAAAAAATAGAATATGTAGCAATTGGCTCTTTCATGAAAACAGACCTCACCCCTGGCAGTAAACTGAAAGTTTTGCAGCATCAGTTATTTCATGTCATCCAGTATCGGTTGCCCAAACTGGAGCAGCTGGAAAGACAGGTCCAAGTGTGCATGACCCCAAGTTTCAGGGACCATCTGCAGACTAGTCTTCCCTCATCTGCAAGAGAGGATGCTTGGGCTCAGAAGAACCTAAGGATAGACTACTGAAAGTGTAGCAAACCCCAGGCCCAGTATATGCAGAAACTAAACAGCTAATACAGTGCCAGGAATGCCCTAGACCAGGCATGTCCAACTTCGAACAAGTCGTGATCTACTTTTTCCGGCCAAAAGTGCCGGTGATCTACCACCATGAAAATTAAGTTTCAAATTAAATTTTAACCCAATAAAGTTGGAGGATTTCGCCCCCCCCCCCTAATTTTTAATGAACCTTCTGTCATTTACTTGGATGTGATCAGCTGTTAAGCAAATTAAGCAAAAACAAAACAGAGGCGAAGATCCAGTAAGAACTGCGAGGGGAAATGGAAAGTACATTTTTTCTTAAAGTTTTATTGAGTAATATCTTTAACTGTGTTAATAACTTTTTTATTGAGTAATTTGTGTTAAATTTAGGTCGAGTACTGATCAAGGCTGATCTTGCACAATCTTTAATATTTTGCTCTTGCTCATTAGTGAGACGTCTGAGACTGCATTTCATCTACCAGCTTTTTGAAGTTGGGTGAATATTGCGTGACGGCCAGTCTCAGGGAATCCTGGAGATGTTCGTCATGTTGGAACGTTGTGTACTCTGTCATTTTCAGATGGGAAAACGCAGATTCACACAAATAAGTTGAACCGAAACAGGAGTCTACAGCTTCACTGCATCTTCTCAAGTTGGGAAATATGTCTTCAGGCACTAGCTGCCAAAATGATTCTTGCTCAGCACGGGTCTTCAGAAAAATATCATTTTTAAGGGTTAATATTTCGTTTTCAAGAGATGGCTTGTTCAATGAGTAATCTTTACCGATAGCAGCTGCAGTTTCTTTAATGTTCACATCTACTTTGAATGAGTATGACAAGTATTCAACAACGGTTCCAATTTTTTGGAAGTCACAGAATCTATTTTCGAATTCCTGGATAACAGAACAGATTTCTGCCACATACTTCTCGTTCTGAAAAACAAAATTTGGATATTGTCCCAGATGGTCTTACGTATTAGGAAAATGATCAAAAGTGTTGTTTGCAAGGTCAGTCATCATTAGCTCAAATTTGCTCTTGTAGGATGAAACTGTACTCATCTCACCAATGCATGTTTTTACCTTGTAGTTCAAGGTTCATATCACTTAGTTCGCCTGTAAAGTCAGCGAGAAATGCCAGATCACATAACCACTCCTCATCTTCCAACTCTGCTTGGTCATCTCCCCTCTCCTTCAAAAAAACTTCTTAGTTCATTCAGCAAATCACGAGATCTTTGCAGAAATTTGTGCCTACTTAGCCACCTTACATCAGTGTGCAAAATGACTTCCGCTGCCCCTTCATCAAGAGTAAGATTGAAACCCGTCTTTTAAGTGATCTTCCACGAACTGAATTTACAATTTTGAAAGTGATGTCCATGACAGTCTTTGTATTGAGTCTCTTGCTTGCCAAAACTTGCTGGTGAATGATGCAGTGGTAAGAAATCTGGGAAGTCGTCATGCTGTCTACAGAGGGCTATGAAACCGTTAACCTCACCTGTCATTGCTCTTGCTCCATCAGTAGTTATGGAAACTAGTCTATGCAATGGAAGATTACACTTTGTCACAAAAGAATGGAAAAAACTGAATATTTCCTGACTGGTAGTTCTCCCTTTTAAAGAAATCATTCCAAGTAGTAGTTCTTTAACTCTGAAGTCTTCAAAAACCATCCGGATAAAGACTAGTAACTGGGCTATGTCTCTTATGTCTGTAGATTCATCCAGTTGGAGTGAGAAAGCAACAAAATTTGAAACATCCTCCAACAAATGTTGTGTCTCCACACATCTTTTCTATTCACCGCACGACGGTGTTTCTTGACAATCGTACTTCTTGAATAGCAGCTATGATCTCTTTCTTATTTTTAAATCCTTCAAAAAGATTGTCAGCTGCTTCAAGAAAACAATCTTTTACAAATTCCCCTTCAGTGAAAGGTTTGCATTTCTTTGCGATCAGGTTGCTGACCTTGAAGGATGCTATGGTTGCATTGACCAAATGTGACCTTGACTTCACCATCAACTGTTGCTGAGTAGCCAATTTCGATTTAAGTTCTTTGAGCTTCAGTTTACGAATTTCACTTTTGGAAGGGAAATCAGCATCAAACTTATTGCTATGCAGAGCCTTATGACGACGTTCCAGATTACCCTTTTTGGGCAAGGATACTGGGGCGTTACAAATTAGACACCACCACTTGTCTTTCACCATGATGAAGAAGTAGTCCATTTCCCATTCATCATGAAAGTGATAGGTTTTGCTCTTCTTTGGAACACTCATCTTCGTTATACTGGGGTGGCTGGATGTAAGAAGGCCAAATCTGCTAAGTTAGTATAAACACTGGCTGAATCTGGTCGAAAACTGTCACTGTCTCAAAGTATTAAAGATCAACAGGAACTGAAGACCTCTGGATGATGCGCAATATAAGGACTGGAGATGCCAAGACCACACATGCAGTTCTAAAAGTAAAAATAAGAATTCATCATACTGGCACCAATAATCAAATACCACCAAACAATCATCAAAAAAACTCAAACACCTGTCCAGCAAACCAGATAAAATCAAATACCGCCAAACAAGTTCAAATACCACCACACGCGATTTAATAAATTCTGCACACAGTGTAGAATCAACACAAAGGCTAGGCAAAATAAAATTGCAGAGGCAAGCAAAAGTCACAGTGGTTTGAACCAATTCGAAGGCAAGGCATAGGCAAGTTAGAACAAAATTGGAAAAGCCTGCCAAAATCACCAAATTCTTGACACTTTGTTGTGTCTGCCCAAAAACGTTTAATGAAAGCGAACTATAAAGCGACCAATGACCAGCACACGACACAACTAATACGGTAAGTGTATTCAGGTACAGCCCGGGCGAATGGCTATCACCCGGTATATAACAACTTCTAAGGGGTGTTGGGGCGGGGGCAGGAAAGGGTGATTCTGAGAGGCAGGAGACCAGGTATGATACCAGGCCTGTGGCGTCTCATCGCGGGGCATGGGCGGCGGCCCCCTGGGGTACCCACAAACTATTGGCAGGAAAACAACAAGCACCCCCAATACACCCGCAGGCAAGATTCCCGAAGGCAGGGAAAAAAGACAGGCAAAGATCAGCGGCGGCGGCAAGCCCTCGGCAGACGACCTGCCGGCACGAGCTCTCTCCTAGCGATGGTGCGAGCTGCTGGAGAGATGGAGCCAAGTGGGGTTGGTGATCTACCTCTGAACCCTCTGCGATCTACAGGTAGATCGCGATCTACAGTACTTGTTGGACATGCCTGCCCAAGGCTAATCAGTGCCAAGGAAAAAAGCTTTTCTTTCCTTATCTTTTTTCATGCTTTTTTATTCCTTTAAGCACTTATGAAGCTAAGCCCGAGGGGCGGGGCCTTCACTTTCTAGTGTAAAGTCTCCTTGGGGCTTAAAGGGGACAAAAACCCGAGGCACTATCCACGATCCTTATCATTTAGATGATATGTACTAATGGGAGCACTGTCTTGAAGGACTAGAAAAAGGGACTGCTACTTTTGGAGAGAGATCTGCAATTGTGAGTATATACTTCTGGGAATTTTCTGAAAGGACTTCTTTGTATTAAAGCTAATTAATCTGTGAACCCAGTGTTTTTTGTTAAATCAGTCAGGGCCTAGTAGCAGCAGTTTAAGTTTAAATTTAAAACACAGAAGAGAGCTTTCTGGTTAAATTTACAACCCAGCAGAGAGCTTGTATTTTACATTTCATAATAAGTCAGAGCCTAGCAGCAGCAAAGAGCTGTAATTTAAATCAAATCAGAATATAAAACTTAGCATAAAAGGCAAAATTAAATTAGACTTACCTGCTAATTCTAGTTCCTGGAGGAACTCCAGTCTAGTCCCGGAATCTCTGGGTTTGTCAACCTCCTCTAGCAGCTTTGGAGACTGAGAAACTTCACTCCTTATGTCGTCACTGGTATATAAGCACTGGCACCGCCTCCTCACACCAGTAACCTAATGACAAAGCAGGCTCACCGGAGCAACAAGCGGATAAAGTCGAGACATCACCCGAGAGCCTTTAAGTGTGGATTCAGGCATATCCCACTCACCTTGAATCATCTCCTTAATCACTCTATGCATGGGAAACGCCTTCTGCGTCTTCCGAAAAGCCTGCAAGAGGATCCTCTAAAGCAGCCTCCTCAACCGGCTCCACCGCCGGCATATTCAGCGCTTTCAAGGTTTCTGTAATTAGAGCGGATAACTCTTCCCGCCGAAAAATACACACCACTCTAGCCTGCTCCTCCTGCTCTGCAATCTCCCCTTCTTCCAGCTCCTCACCCAGCTGAGAACCCTGCTCCTCGCCTACGGTGTACAAATCCTCCGAAAACTCAGACTGACACCCCCTATCCGACTCCACGCGGAGTCTCTTAGGCCCAAAGGGCGAAGGTGACACTGACAGGGGAGTGCCTGGCCTCTTCTGCCCGAACTCCACCGTCGAGGAAGAAGCCTCCCTAGGAGTACTGCCAAATGCTCTTTGAATAAGAGTTACAAAATCCGGAGAAAAGATGGATAGGAGATCTCCCACTACTGGCGCCACCGCTCGTGGCCCATCCGGAGCAGAGGAAGGCCCTGGAACAGGTTCAACGGAGTCAATCAAAGGAGACAAAGGGCCCTGCAAAGCCCCTTCCCGGCTCTCTGTCCTCTCTAAGCGCTGCTGCTCCTCTAAGGGAGCCTGGCTACAGCCCTTACAGATGCCTGCCTCTGACACAGAGGACCTTTTTACTCCACAGAGTAAACACAAAGCTTTTGATGGCATCCTGACTTTCTCCAACTTAAAGGCTCTGAACAAACCTGAAACCTAGTACCACACTTTCAGCCAGAGCACCTAAACTGAAAATGGAAGTGTGCCCTGAAACCAGCTCTACCTCTCCAGAGCCATTTGCGGTACTGTTTAAAAAAAAAAACAAAAACAAAAAAAACAAATGAAAGCAGAAGGTCCCCCGACCTGAAAAACAGCAATCCGATCTCAAAACGAAGCTTCCTTCTCTCCAAAACTCAAATTGTGTCCCCCGACGCGCTGCCGAGCTTTCCCGCCCAAAACGGGCCGCGGCGGGAAAGTGCTGATATACGGGCCTACTAACCAGCCCAATACCCCCGAAGTCAGCAAACAAATTTCAAAGAAGCTCGGAGCTTACCTGACCGCTCCAGAGCCAGGGAAGAGCCCCTCTCCTCGGGGATCGTTCACCGACACTGCCAAAACACTCACCGCTTGCTCAACTGCCAAACTGCATCGGTAAGAGCCCAGCAGAGAACCGTGTGTGAGCTGTTCCCTGCTGCACGATCTCCAAAGCGCCTACAGGCAAACCCTCTGCGTTGCGCTGGAGAAGGCAGACAATCAAAGGGACACTCCCGGGCTGCTCCCCCCGGCTTGTACTCCTTCTGCCCCGTCTCTCCGGTAAGAGGGAAGAAGATTAAAGGAGAATCAGCACAGTACCATTAAAAGGATCTCCCTCAATGTCTCAGATCCCAACCGTACTGCCCAATGATCCAAACACCAGAATGCAAAATAAATGCCCAATTTGAGAAAAAAAAATTAAAGTAAATTAAATCAATTAAAGCCCACTAACTAAGCTATCAAAACTACCGTCCTTAATTGTATCTCTAGTGAGCCAGGAGCACTGGCTCACATCCTCCAGCTGCTTGGAGACTGATAGAACTGGAGTGGGAGGAGCCGATGCCCGAGTCCTTATACCGGTGTCATCAAAGAATGACGTGTATCAGTCTCCAAGCTGCTGGAAGAAGATGACAACTCCTGAATTTCCGGGACGAGACTGGAGGGACGTGAAGGAATTATCCCTTCAGAATATAGAAAGACTAGGGGACATGCAATGAAGCTACAGGGTAAACTATTTAAGACTAATAAAAGAAAATATTTTTTCACTCAACGTGTAATCAAACTCTGGAATTTGTTACCGGAGGATGTAGTAAAGGCTGTTAGTGTAGCTGGGTTTAAAAAAGGTTTGGACAAGTTCCTGGAGGAAAGGTCCATAAACCATTATTAAGAAGGGACCCAGGATATCAATGCTTGACCCAGTACAAGCATTGTGGAATCTGTGTCTTTTGGGGAAACTGCTAGGTACGTATGACCTAGATTGGCCACTGTTGGAAACAGGATACTGGGCTTGATGGACCTTGGTCTGACCCAGTATGGTGGCATATCTTATGTTCTTATGTCATCCATTAAACGCCCCAGTCTTCCATAAGCATTGTGAACTCCATGAGATTTTGCTCCACCCTCTTGAGGGCTACTGTCTTAACAATGGAGGGCCTGTCAGCACCTTGGCCTGTCCTAGCAAGTGCTTGACCAGTGAGGCAGTATTAATGTGCGCTAGTTTTGTAGTCCTTTCTTAAGAAATATTGCCTTTGACCAGACAAATTTGCTGACTATCCACACCTTTCAGCCCTTGAAATACACACATGCTAAGAGCAGACAACCTTCATAAGAACTGGCCTTCAATTAGCATGGTCAGGAGCCATCAGGAGCAACTCTCTTCTCTGGTGGCTGAATTTGACTACCTCAGCTTCTGGCTCTGTTAACTGAAGATCAATTGATGGTAGATGAGCTAGCCCAATATTTTTTCACTAATATTAAGACACACATAAGGGCTTCCCTTCCTCTTATAATGCTCCGAGTACTTCAGATAATTGGGGGTTATAGTCAGTAGTACGCATGTTTCCTGCCAGAATTATCAAGTGTAGGTTCTCTTCATTATTAAAGATTAACATGTTGGTTGTCATTCAACTTCCTGTCTGAGCTTCAGCTGTAAACGATTATTTCATCTAATAGACCCACAACCTGCATTTTTGATCCCATGCCATCCAAGTGGATTAGAGACAGTTTGGAGCCTCCTCCCTTTTCTATGTAATTCCAATTATGGCTCCAGTACTTTTCTAGTTCTTTGGAGACAGGCCATTGTCCACCCTATATTAAAAGAAACCTTAATCTGAAGTCATCTATTGTGTTAAATTATGTATCCTATTCCAACTTTCTATGTCTTTCTAAACTAAGCAAAAAAAACTTATTCAAGCAACTCTACAATTTCATTGATAAGGCCAACATACTACAGCCACATCAATCAGCCTTCAGGCTAGGAGACAGCATGGAGTCACTGATAACTGCTATGTTTAGTGAGATTATTATATGCTTAGATCAAGGCAAAAGCAGCTATCATTATTTCTTTGGACCAGTCTTCCACGTTTTTCAGTTTTGCTTACTGCTTTGGAAGTGTCTTATTGGCTTCTCTTAGTGCTACACCAGTGGTTATACCTTCTGATAAAACTCAACAACTATTAGCAAAAATATTCTACCATCAGAACAAACAATTGGAACTATTATTTGTCTCTCTTACCACAGCTGAATCTTCATCAGGCACTACAACAATGCAATTTAAATGCAGCAGGGCTTCCCAACTTGTAAAAAGAAAATCTTCCAGGGCAGGTCCTGGACTTGTCTAGCAGGATTCAAGGAAAGGAAATGATCAGATGCGATTAAAATTTCTCCTTCCTTATCATCCTGCTAAAGCAAGGGTGGGAAGAAGATGAAGCTCTTGCCAGAACAGCCTTGCCAATGGAGCCATCAGCACTTGCTCCCACCTGCAACACATAGTGCTTCATGAAGGAACTCAATGAGTACCATGTAGCCACCTTACAGATCTCTTACGGAGACAGCTAAACAGACTCGGCCCAGGAGGCCTGCAACTTAGTGGAATGAGCCTCGACTCCCTCCAACACTCACTTCCCAGCCAAAAGGTATGCTGTCCCAATTGACTCTTTGATCCAGTAGGAAATCAAGGACTTGGCTGCTGCCTGTCATTTCCTTGGGCCACTGTAGAAGGGGGGAAGGTGATATGACTAACAAAAGGAGCTGGTCTCTTTTAGGTATCCGAACAATACCCTTCTCATGTCAAGCAGATGCATAGAGGGATCTAACTGAAGGTCATCCTCCAAGAGAGAGACGGTAGAATGAGCACCCAATTGAAGTGAAAAGACGTCATCTTTGGAAGAAAGACTGACACTGATCTTAAGGCAACCAAAGCCATCGAGAAGACCATAAAGGGTTCACGGCAGAACAAGGCCTACTGTTAGAGATCCTATGTTTCTATTAGAGGAGGTGAAGTACTTTTGTCCACTAAAGAAGAGCGGGACCTAGGCGTGGTTGTGTCTGATGATCTTAAAGTAGCTAAACAGGTAGAAAAGGCGGCGGCAAAAGCTAGAAGGATGCTTGGGTGCATACGGAGAGGAATGGCTAGCAGAAAAAAGGAGGTGATAATGCCTCTGTATAAGTCTTTGGTGCAACCTCATTTGGAGTATGGTGTGCAATTCTGGAGACCGCACCTTCAAAAGGATGTGAACAGGATGGAGTTGGTGCAGAGGGTGGCTACTAAAATGATTAATGGGCTTCATTATAAAGCATATGAGGACAGACTTAAGGATCTTAATATGTACACCTTAGAGGAAAGGCGGGATAGAGGTGATATGATTGAGATGTTTAAATACCTCCGTGGCATAAATGTTCAGGGAGAGAGCCTCTTTCAATTGAAAGCAAGTTCTGCTACGAGGGGACATGGGATGAGGGTGAAGGGAGATAGATTCAGGAGTGATATGCGGAAATATTTCTTTACGGAAAGAGTAGTGGATCCGTGGAATAGTCTCCCAGTGGAGGTGGTAGAGATGAGGACAGTAACTGAATTCAAAAAAGCATGGGACCAACACAGAGGATCTCTAAAGGTAAAAAGTGGACTGTTGTAGTTGTTGTTATTGAAGGACAGACTGGATAGGCCATGTGGTCTTTTTCTGTCATCATGTTTCTATGGCGGAAGCAATAGCCACCAGAAACACAACTTTTGTTGGATGCAATATTGTTTTTAAGTTCAATGTAAACCACTTTGATTCCAGAAAGGCGGTATATAAGTACACCCAAATAAATAAATAAATAAAACCTTAAAGGATTAAGCCTTTGAGAGAAGCCTTATGAATGGGTTCAAAAAGAGGTCCTTTCAGCACCTTCAAACACCAATGAAAGGCTCCACTGGGGAACTACCAGATGCACAGGAAGACAAATCTGCTTAACCACACAAAGGTGCATTCTGTACCAAACCCATGAGCACCCTGTAGAGCTTCACAAAGGAAGTCAACAAAAACCAGGAAGATACTTTTTTATTTATTTACTAATTTTACAGGTTTTCTATACCACATTATCTTAAATTCAATGTGGTTTCCATAAATCAACAAGCAATCTACATTGAACCATGAAAACTTAACTTGGAGGATTATATAGCTTGCTATTCTCTTAACCTATCTAGATGCAAAGGGAAATCAGGTTGAAGGTAAGGTCAGAGATGTCTCCTGAAGATACCAGAGTGGACCCCACTTAGGAGGCCTGTGTCCAGTGAAGTGAGTTCTGAACCCACTCCAGCACATGCTTATCTGCTTGAACGCACATTGACCCAATGGCCTCATTAGGCCAGCAGAGAATAGAAGATTTAATCTTTGTCAGCTGTTTCCTTGAACTGCCAAGGTGGTCCAGAAAGTTCCTCTCTGGCCGGATCCTAACGAATGTCATGTAATCGCACAACACCCCCTGCATGTCCAGGAGACACAGCAACAGGTCCTTTCAAAGACCCTTCTCTCAGAAGGAAGGAAGGAGCACAATCTGGTTACGATGAAAAAGGGAGCAGAACCCTTAAGAGAAGAACAGCACAGCCCTCAAAGCGCAAGATGCCGTCAAACACCAGAACGGTTGTTTGTGAGAACCAGACGATGGAGGTCCCAAGGAAACCACCATAAGGAACCAACCCTCCAGAGAGATCGCACACCTAGGCTTAGATAAGGAACCTCTCAGTGCCCTCAATCTCAGAGAAACCCACTGTGGCACAACCAATCACCCAGGCACACAGAACTGCCCCACTCTTGAGAAAGAGGGCAATGCTGAGGTGCATTGCCACAGGACCCTTGAATGCAACTCGTGAAGCGTAACAGGGCCACACCCCAAACCTTAATTCAGGGCCGAACCCTGGTCCAAGTCAAACTGTCCAAAAGGCCTCTGGTAAGCTAAGGACAGAAGCCCAGCAGCCATAAACAGAGAGACTACTACCACTCCAAAGAGGCCTTTTTTGGAAGCCTACACTCCACACAAGGGCCAGGCTATAAGCAAGCAGGGGCTGGGAATCTATATTACCGGGAGGCCCCGCCATGATAGGCCCATCCCTTGGAATAGCACGAGATAAAAGCCACACCCCTTATATCAAGGATGCATGCACCCCAGTCTGAGAGGCCTATCCAGTGCCACTAGGATCCCTATATAGAAGGCAGCTCACTAAAAGACAGGAAGGGAGACATACAACATCCCTTTCCAAGCCACATCTGAAGCACAGCAACAAAGCCCACCATCTGCAGAACGTCCCCAAATCTGAAATCGTTCCACCTTTTGGCATCCACCTGAGTGGCCATCAAGTGGAGTACTGGAAGGTCCCGTCTTCATACTATGAGGTCACATGCGAGAGAACAGGGTTCTCACTTCAACGGGACCCATGGATTTCCGATACATAAAAGCAGACTGCAGGTGGTCAAAGCTTGTGACAAGCACTGCAGACAGAGCAATCAGCTGCTACTCTGCCCAACAATACCACTCCGCCACCTTGCAGTCAACTCCAGCCCCATGAGCTCTGCCGCATTTGACAGTTACATTCTACCGCTGGACAGCAACTGAGCACACAGCCCGCTTTGTCCACTAGAAGGGCCTGAACCTCTCCAGGGTGAAGCTGCTCACTCTATCCTCCTGCAGAAGATCCCCAGGAGCCTAGAGTCCCTGGACCAACTGACCTGGGCATCCCCCATCCCTATAGGCATCCCCCATCCCCTGGGTATCCCCCATCCCTATAGGCTGGGTCTAAGATGACAAGTATTCTATCCAGTGCTTCCAATATCAGATGACAAAATCACAACACATCCATCAACTGCTCCTTGATCTCTCAGGGGAGAGGAAGGGACTGGTCAAACAATGGGAAACATGGAACCCAGAAGGTTCGCAGGTGCCTCTGTAGTAAGCACCCATATCATGGTTCAAGAACAGGTTTCAAGGTCAATATCTGGACCCGAAGGCCTAAGATGTTCCAGGCCCATAGAGATGACTGAGCACTGTATGCTATGAGCTGGCTGAAACTTGAGTGAGTTCGCCTCTGAAGAGCTCAGCTCAGGAAAGTATGGAACAAAGCCTCAGATACAGGAAATTCTGGGGAAAGAGAGACTATTCTAAGGACAGGAGGAGACAGACAACCCCAGCTTTCCCAGCCAGAGCTCACTAGACCTGCAAGATCACAAAGATCCAAACCGGTCCCTGGGGAAATCACTACTCTGTCATTCTCTGACTTATCTTGTGAATAACAGGAATTTCACTCGAGTCCTTCAGCCATACCCTGCAGGGGAAAAATATTGAACCAACAGATAGAGCATGATGGCAAAGTGAGGGCCATGACCTCTCTAGCCACCCATACAGAAACACTCTTGGGTCCTGGATCTCCAGAGAAGCCTTTGCCTTAGGCCCCCCAAAGGGAGCTACCATGCCACCAGTTTTACTGAATACAGCCTGTGAGCTATTTCAGGAGCTACACTGCAAGCCGGATTAGCATAAGGGTCCCGGTGTGGCTGCAGCACGCACCAGAATGAGCAGAAAAATACAAGGAACTGCATGTGCCCAAAAGCAGTAATCGGGCCCCAGGTCTCCCATTTGGGGAGGGAGGTGATGTCCCAAAATGCCAACAAAAATATGCCCCAGACTTTGCAGCCACATTTGGGGGCAACAAACAGCAGCCATGGTAAAAAGAAAAACACTAGAGATTGCAGGTAGTACTGGCCAAAGGTCTGAAAACAACAGGGGTACAGTCAGAAAAAAAAACAGTGCCAAAAACAACCCGACAGGGCCAAGGCAAAAAAGGGAATCTTAAAAAGGAAATCCCAAGGCCTGTCAGACTGACCAGGGAAACCCAAGTAGGAAAGCCCCGGAAGTCTTCACAAGCCTGGGAGGCCCAAATGCCTAAGTCACCTTTTTTTTGTTGTTTGTTTAAAAAGTTTGAAGTTGTTTTATTTAAAGCAGCAGAGCGAGAGGCTGCCCACTGAAACCAATGGGGAAAAAAGCCACACAGAAATTAATAAAGAAGTAAAAAAAATTTGATAAAAATTAGAGCACACAGATAAGGACACCAAGAGGGAAAGGAGTCTCCTCTTCAGGTCCACCAAGCACTCATAACCCTGGGAAATAAATGCAGGATCTTGGACGGCTGTTAGATCAATGAGTGAGGGGCCCTTCCAGACTCAATCAAGAAGAGTCAGGCCTACCCGCACTGCTGCAACAAGTCCACACACCTTGCTACCTACTGGGGCAGAAACTACTGGCATCACTGACAGTTGCTCAAGTCTGCCTCTACCTGCTGGCAAGGGAGCATAACCCACTAATCTGGACTGGTCTAGCAGTATGGTAAGGAAAGGTGAACATACGAGTACATGCATTAACTGCATTAACTGCATTAACGCACCCTGGTAACTAGCCCCCTAAGCTCTTAAGGGCGGATGTCACAGCTGCAGTAGAAGATCTGAATACAGAACTGAAATCTTTGGGAAATACAAAGTAAAATAAATATCAGGGAGCAAAGTGTTGTGATAGACAACTTTCAGAATATGTTTAGCAAGCTAGAAAAATCCAAGATAAGCAAAATGATATTGAGGACAGAGGTATATTTCCCAAAACAGAGGAGGATGCTTTCCAGATGACTGCAGATCTTTATAATTCCTCTTAGAGTCACTGTTACCATTTTTCATTATTTTGAAGATAAGCAAGCCCTTATGAAGAATATGAAATAAAGAAAGCATTCCTTTTGGGAGAGGGTCTGAGGTCCACATATTTGCTTATCTCTCATCATATATTTTGTTGAGGAGAAAGACCTTTAAAACACAGCTGCTGTGATGCAACAGGATCAAGTAACAATGGGGATTCCAGTTTGCCCTGGTTTTCACATGGCAAGAGAGAACCCATCAGATCTCTGATCTGGAAGAATATTTAGCTAGGGGAAGCCTGGCTCAGATGAATCCAGTAGTGAAGCTGAAGAGAATGGCAGAAGAAAGTTAAACATTAAAACAGTGTAAAACCTCAAGTGACCAGTGTCAGGCTCAAAGAATCTCTGCACCCTTCTTGGAGCTCGATATAGACAACTGCTCCATACTGATTTATGATATGTGATCCATGACTCAAGGTCTAAATTTATGCATATAAAGGAGACTATTGAGTTATGGCTGTTGGACAATGACTGTGGATGTGAGATTGCAGAAGTATTATTAGTAATCTGTGATCTATCATTTAAATCATCTGTAGTACCCAAAAAGAGTGGAGAGTGGCCAGAGTAACACCAATTTTTGAAAAGGGTTCCAGGGTTGATCCAAGAACCTACAGATCAGTGAGCCTGTCATCAGTACCAGGGAAAATGGTAAAAACCATTATAAAAACAAAATTACTGAACATGTAGACAGACAGTAACAGTTTAATGGCAGAAAGTCAACATGGATTTAGTCAAGGAAAATCTTGTCTCACCAATTTCTTATAGATTTTGAAGGTGTGAATAAACAGGTAGATAAAGGTGAGCCGGATGATATAGTATCTCTCAATTTTCAAAGACTTTAACAAAGTCTCTCATGAGAGACTTTTGATGAAATTAAAAAGCCACGTGATAGGATTTTGGATTAGGAAATGGTTGAAAAAAAGAAAACAGAGTACAGCCAAATGGCCAATTTTCTCAATGGATAAAAATAAATAGTGAAGTAACCCAAGGATCTGTGCTGGGCCCACTTCTTTTTAACATATTTATAAATGACCTGGAAATGGAAACAAGTGAAGTGATCAAATTTGCAAATGATACTAAATTATTCAAAGTTGTTAAACACAAGAGCACTGAAAAAAATTGCACAAAGACCTTGACAAACTCTGAGACTGGCATCCAAATGGCAGATGACATTTAATGTGGACAATTGCAAAGTTATGCACTTACAGAAGAACAACCTGAATGCAAGGTTCCACATTAGGAACTATCACCCAGGAAAGTGATTTTTGCGTCATCGTGGATAATACATTGAAACCCTCTGCCCAGTGTGCAGCGGCAGCCAAGAAAGCAAAAAAGAATACTAGGAACCATAAAGAAAGAAACAGATAATAAAATGACTGATATTATAATGTCTCTGTAGCGTTCTATGGTGAGACCACACCTTGAATATTGTGTACAATTCTGGTCACTATTGCTTAAAAAGGATATAGCAGAATTAGAAAAGGTAGAGAAGAGAGACAAGAACGGTTCTTGGAATTTTAATGTTTGCTGTTCCCTCTTATAATATTATAGACAAGTGCTCATACTGTCTACATTGAAGAAAGCGAAAAGACATCCTTGTTCCAAATTCAGTAAATTCTCTGTGGTTCTGTTCTTTATCCACAACCTCTTTAGTCTGTGATGGTCTTTATGATTATACCTATTGTCTGTTCTGGTTAAAATAAGACCTGTTTAACACGATTTTTATGAACATACATTAATGTAATGTCAGTAATATATAGCTAATGTTTCTCTATTCATATAGTACTGTATACACCCCTTGGTATCTAGAATAGCCATGTTTGTGATTTTATATTTTCTTCCTCGTCTCTATAATTATACTTTTACTTCAACTTTCAATTAGTTGCTACTTTTTATATAGTGATCCATTTGATTTGTTCTCTTAATGACTATATTTCTAACAGTCCCTTTTTATATATCTTCTTATATCCATTATGTACGATGTTTTATGATATACATTCCCTCACTTGTTTTGCAGCTTGTAGTGCTGTGAAGGCTTATGTGCATCAGTGATTCTCAGGGCTAAGCTATCGGTAGCTTAACTACTGGCAGGGTCCCCCAAGATGGACAAGTCTGAACCGAGGTGCCAGACCAAGACAAACCACCCATCTGGGCAGCAGCAGAATGGGACGGTGTTGGCGGCAGAGGATCACATTTCTGTGACAACGGCAACACTAGAATTACCTGGTAGAAGAAAGGCTTGGCAATCTACTTCTGTATCTTGCCACAAAATCCCAACGGATAGTCACAACAAAACAAATTGCACTATAGTGCTGGAAGATGAGATCCACAGATTGGAAGTCGCTCAACTGGCTACTGGGGCGGAGCTGAAGACTTTTCAGAATAAAGCCAGCATTTATGATGTGGTTGGATCAAAGCCCTCAGGATGTCTGACTGCTGATGTAGCTGCACATGAAATGAGAGTCAGAAGCTGCAAAGATGTCTTATATATTGAGACATTGAATGTACGAAGCATGAACCTTGTTGAATGATACTGAGAAACATAGAAATATGATGACAGAAAAAGACCACATGGCCTATCTAGTCTGTCCTTCCATATCAACAACTACAACAGTCCCTTTTTACCTTTAGAGATCCTCTGTGTTTGTCCCATGCTTTTTTGAATTCAGTTACTGTCCTCATCTCTACCACCTCCACTGGGAGACTATTCCACGGATCCACTACTCTTTCCGTAAAGAAATATTTCCGCATATCACTCCTGAATCTATCTCCCTTCACCCTCATCCCATGTCCCCTCATAGCAGAACTTGCTTTCAATTGAAAGAGGCTCTCTCCCTGAACATTTATGCCACAGAGGTATTTAAACATCTCAATCATATCACCTCTATCCCGCCTTTCCTCTAAGATGTACATATTAAGATCCTTCAGTCTGTCCTCATATGCTTTATAATGAAGACCACCAATCATTTTAGTAGCCACCCTCTGCACCGACTCCATCCTGTTCACATCCTTTTGAAGGTGCGGTCTCCAGAATTGCACACTATACTCCAAATGAGGTCGCAACAAAGACTTATACAGAGGCATTATCACCTCCTTTTTTCTGCTAGCCATTCCTCTCCGTATGCACCCAAGCATCCTTCTAGCTTTTGCTGTCGCCTTTTCTACCTGTTTAGCTACTTTAAGATCATCAGACACAACCACGCCAAGGTCCCGCTCTTCTTTAGTGGACAAAAGTACTTCACCCCCTATACTATATTGCTCCCTTGGATTGCTGCAGCCCAAATACATGACCTTACATTTTTTAACATTAAATCCCAGCTGCCAAATTCTAGACCATTCTTCAAGCTTAGCTAGATCCCTCCTCGTGTTATCTACACCTTCCTGGGTGTCTATTCTATTGCAGATTTTGATGTCATCTGCAAAGAGGCAAACCTTACCCGACAGCCCTTCCACTATATCACTAAGAAAGATGTTAAAAAGAATCGGACCAAGGACAGATCCCTGGGGCACACCACTGGTAACATCCTTCTCCTCAGAGTGAGCTCCATTTACTTGTACTCTTTGTCGCCTCCCACCCAACCAATTTCTAACCCAAGCAGTAACTTTAGGGTCCATCCCTAGGGTGCTCAGTTTGTTTATAAGTCGCCTGTGAGGAACAGTGTCAAAGGCTTTACTGAAATCTAAATACACCACATCTAGGGCTCTCCCTCGGTCCAACTCCCTGGTCACCCAGTCAAAGAAATCAATCAGATTTGTCTGACAAGACCTGCCTCTGGTGAATCCATGCTGCCTCGGATCCTGTATTCCGCTGGACTCCAGAAACCTCACTATTTTCTCTTTCAGCAGCGTTTCCAATAATTTACTCACCACTGAAGTTAAACTAACCGGTCTGTAGTTTTCAACCACATCCTTACTTCCGCTTTTGTGTAAAGGCACCACATGAGCCTCTCTCCAGTCCTTTGGCACCACTCCCGACTCCAACGAGACATTGAAAAGGTCAGTCAGTGGAGCTGCTAGAACGTCCCCAAGTTCCCTCAGTATTCTAGGGTGTATCCCATCCGGTCCCATCGCTTTGTCTACTTTAAGTTGAGCTAGTTTCTCACTAACAGTCTTTTCTGAAAATTGTTCAAGATGTCCCTCGCTTCTTTTCCTATTTGTGGGTGTTTTCTGAGATCCTGCTCCTGGTTCTTATCAGCTTCTACATATTCCTCCCCTGCACCCTTGAGTCTGACAATACCACTTTTGCCCTTCCTCTTCTCACTAATATATCTGAAAAATGTCTTATCCCCCCATTTTATTGCATTGGCTATTTCCTCCTCCTTCTGAATCTTTGCCTTCTTGACTACTTTGCTAGCTTCTCTACGTTTTTCCAAATACAGATGCCTGTCTTCCTCTCTCTGTGATCTCTTGTATTTCATGAAGGCCTCCCTCTTTTTCTTTACTTTTTCAGCTACTTCTTTCGAAAACCATAGTGGTCTCCTTTTCCTTTTACCTTTATTTACCATTTTAACAAAAAGGTCGGTTGCCCTTAAAATATCCCCTTTCAGTTTTTCCCACTGGTTTTCTACATCCCCCAGCTGTTCCCATCCCACTAACGACTCCCTGATGTATTGGCCCATCTTCGCAAAGTTAGTCTTCCTAAAGTCTAAGATCCTCACCTTTGAATGGATTCTAACAGTCCTAGTCCTAATACTGAACCACACCATCTAGTGATCACTGGATGCAAAATGATCTCCCACTACAACATCAGAAACACTTTCACCATTGGTAAGCACCAAGTCCAGTATGGCCCCTTCACGTGTGGGGTCTGTTACCAATTGCCTGAATAGTTCTCCCTGTAGAGAATCCAGGATCTCCTTACTTCTAGATAATACTGCAGCAGGAATGTGCCAATCAACATCTGGCATATTGAAATCGCCTATCAGTAGCACTTCCCCTTTCCTAGCAATGCTGTGTATGTCTTCAATTAACTCTCTAAGAATATCCAATTATATAAAAAGAACCCCCCTTGTTGCCAAAAAACTTTTTTTGTCGGAGAAGGTCTGCCCAGTGTCCAGAATCAGTGTATCAAAGACACAGCCGAGACCACTCCATTTTAATTGATAAATTTAAAAATGAACAAAAGTCCACCACTTAGCTGAGATCACCAAGATGCCAAGACTCTCAAAAGACGACGCGGCTCGCGTTTCGGGCTTTGCTTCTGAATTTGTAGAAAACCCTGCTTCAGGTCAAGATAAGCCAGCAATCGGTAAGTAGCAGCATACTGGCCACGGGAACGTGTCAACCGTTATATAATCGCCGGAGTCTGACGTCAGAGGAGCAGGAGTGCCATGAAACCAATCAAAATTGGACCAACCCCTTTCAGGGAATCCCACCACACAGGGAATCCCAAAGGGGGAACGGTCTTACACAAAAAACTGATGATGAAGAACTGTCATTATAAAACAGTGTGTGCCAGTCTTTTTGTAAGTTTAAACCAGCTGGGGTGACCGAATTTAACATATAGATCCAGCGCTGCTCACATAGCTGGAGCCGATGCTCCCGATCACCCCGGCGAGGATCAGGCGGAACAAAATCCAATATACGCCATTTTAAAGTAGAGAAGGCATGACCCTTCGACAGATGATGGTCCACCATAGGGGCTCCCAAATGCTGAACCCGGAGTCGCGAGGCATGTTCCGAGAGACAGATCCGAACCGCTCTCGTTGTCCGACCAACATAATAAAGGGAGCACGGACAGATGATCAAGTAGACCACATGGTCAGTGGAACAGTCTGTTCGCCAGCGTGTAGAATATGTGCGAGTAGTATGTGTATCCGTCCAAACCAGGCCCTCTAGAGTGGTGTCACAGTGCATACACTGACCGCAGGCAACATGACCTGCTTCTGCATGGGATCGTGGAGGTCTATCCTTGGGGGAAACAGTGTGCATAACTGCATCCCGTAAATTAGCTGTGCGAGAATAAGCAATCTGTAAGGTCTTGTCCTGAAAACAGGTAAGTATCTCAAGAACCGGCCAAAATTGATGCAGAATTTTTGTAACCTGGGCAGCACCCCAGGTATAAGGTAACACACCAGATATCTTTGTATCAACCGACTCCACAGGGGAAGATAATGCAAACCAGTCGTGGTGCAGATGCCTTGCACGCTTATATGCCCGATGAACCACCCATTGTGGGTAGCCCCGAGCTATCAAATTTACATGGCAGTATTTGAACAGCAATGGGTTTACTCTGATCCTGCTTTTGTTCAGACTCCCTTTTGGAAACGCTTCCTTGATGACATCTTTCATTTGGTCCGGCGCTCGGCCGGAGTTGGAAGGTTTCATAGCAC
The DNA here is from genome assembly GCA_033557465.1 of Ichthyophis bannanicus. NCBI lineage: Eukaryota > Metazoa > Chordata > Amphibia > Gymnophiona > Ichthyophiidae > Ichthyophis > Ichthyophis bannanicus. The sequence goes on from CM066042.1 coordinate 236,132,737, forward strand.
GTTTAAATTCCCATCTGCCACGCATACAGTTTACGGCACAGATTTTGGCAACATCAATACAGTTTTTGGATGTCCAGGTCACCCTTACCACTCAAGGTTTTGAGACGTCCCTGTATCGGAAACCGGTGCAGCGTAACACGCTTTTGAGCTATCACAGTTTTCATCCCCGCGCCTTGAAGCAGGGGCTGCCCTTTGGGCAATTCTTGCGTATACGGTGTAATTGCTCGACTCTAGCTGCTTTCAAACTTCATGCTAGGGATTTAACGTGGCGTTTGATAGCTCGGGGCTACCCACAATGGGTGGTACATCGGGCATATAAGCGTGCAAGGCATCTGCACTACGACTGGTTTGCATTATCTTCCCCTGTGGAGTCGGTTGATACAAAGATAACTGGTGTGTTACCTTATACCTGGGGTGCTGCCCAGATTACAAAAATTCTGCATCAATTTTGGCCGGTTCTTGAGGTACTTACCTGTTTTCAGGACAAGACCTTACAGATTGCTTATTCTCGCACAGCTAATTTACGGGATGCAGTTATGCACACTGTTTCCCCCAAGGATAGTCCTCCACGATCCCATTCAGAAGCAGATCATGTTGCCTGCGGTCAGTGTATGCACTGTGACACCACTCTAGAGGGCCTGGTTTGGACGGATACACACACTACTCGCACATATACTACACGCTGGCGAACAGACTGTTCCACTGACCATGTGGTCTACTTGATCATCTGTCCGTGCTCCCTTTATTATGTTGGTCGGACAACGAGAGCGGTTCGGATCCGTCTCTCGGAACATGCCTCGCGACTCCGGGTTCAGCATTTGGGAGCCCCTATGGTGGACCATCATCTGTCGAAGGGTCATGCCTTCTCTACTTTAAAATGGCGTATATTGGATTTTGTTCCGCCTGATCCTCGCCGGGGTGATCGGGAGCATCGGCTCCAGCTATGTGAGCAGCGCTGGATCTATATGTTAAATTCGGTCACCCCAGCTGGTTTAAACTTACAAATAGACTGGCACACACTGTTATGACAGTTCTTCATCATCAGTTTTTTGTGTAAGACCGTTCCCCCTTTGGGATTCCCTGTGTGGTGGGATTCCCTGAAAGGGGTTGGTCCAATTTTGATTGGTTGCATGGCACTCCTGCTCCTCTGACGTCAGACTCCGGCGATTATATAACGGTTGACACGTTCCCGTGGCCAGTATGCTGCTACTTACCGATTGCTGGCTTATCTTGACCTGAAGCAGGGTTTTCTACAAATTCAGAAGCAAAGCCCGAAACGCGAGCCGCGTCGTCTTTTGAGAGTCTTGGCATCTTGGTGATCTCAGCTAAGTGGTGGACTTTTGTTCATTTTTAAATTTATCAATTAAAATGGAGTGGTCTCGGCTGTGTCTTTGATACACTGATTCTGGACACTGGGCAGACCTTCTCTGACAAAAAAAGTTTTTTGGCAACAAGGGGGGTTCTTTTTATATAATTGGATATTCTTGGTTTGGTGTTCCCTATTTTATCCAATTGGGTTCGATTTGGTTTACATTTCAATTAACTCTCTGTCTACCTCTTCCTCTTGTGAGGGAGGTCTGTATATCACACCAATGCAAATAGATTTCTCTTTCCCTCTTTCTAGTTTAACCCACAATGCCTCCTCTCTCCCTTTTAAGCTCTGTAATTCCAAAGCTTTAATAGTAATTTTTACATATAGTGCCACTCCTCCTCCCCTTCTTCCTACCCTGTCCTTTCTGAATAAAGTATAGCCAGGTATAGTTACATCCCAATCATGGTTTTCTGTGAACCATGTTTCTGTAACTGCCACTAAATCCAAATCAGCCACTCCCACCAATAAGATCAAGAAAAGGTGGAAAGAATATACAGAGTCATTATATGATAAAGATCAAGTGGAACAGCAGCTGTTTCAACCTGTACCTTATGATCAGGAAAACATTGATAATGAAAGAAGAAGTCAAAGCAGCATTGAAAGCCTTATCAAAGGACAAAGCACCGGGCAATGATGGCACTCTCATTAAAGTATTACAGTAAACTGATGCAGCTGTTACCATTCTTACAAGGGTCTGCCAGGAAAATGGGAAGACAACATCATAGCAAACTGACTGGAAAAGATCTGTATTTATACTAATACTCAAGAAAGGTGATCCAACTGACTGAGGAAATTATCGCACAATTGCTCTGATCCCATATGCCAGCAAGATTCTACTCAAGATTATTCAGCAGAGACTACAACCATACCTGGAATGAGAACTACCTGAAGTGCAAGCAGAATTCAGAAATGGGCAAGGAACAAGAGACATCGTGGATGGGAGATGGATCCTTGAAAAGACAAAAGAATACTAAACGGATATTCATGTGTTCTATTGACTACAGCAAGGCTTTTGACTGTGTAAACCATGATAAACTCCGGGCCACATTAAGCAGCATAGGTATACCAGAACACCTGATCGTTCTCTTGCACAAGCTTTACTTTGATTAAGAAGCAACAGTTCGAATGGAACAAAGAGAAACAGAATGACTGAAAATCAGTAAAGGCATACGACAAGGCTGCATACTTTCCCCCTACCTGTTTAATTTATATGCAGAACAAATCATCAGAGAAACAGGACTGTATGAAGACAACAGATGTGAAGATTGGTGGAAGACTCAACAACCTTCGCTATGCTGATGATACCACATTACTGGCTGAAAGTGAAGATGATCTGAAACATTTGCTTCTCAAGAACAAGGAACAGTCTTAAAATGGACTTGCACTTTAATGGAAAGAAGACAAATATCCTGACAACTGGCAAAATCAATAAGTTCATCGTTGAAGGAGAAGAAATTGAAATAGTGGACAACGTTAACCTACTTTGATCAACTATCAATAAAGAAACAAGCAGTCAAGAAATCCAGTGACGCATTGCTCTTGGCAGAATGGCTATGAAGGGCATAGACAAGATTCTCAAGAGCTGAGATGTCTCTCTCCATATGAAGATTTGACTTGTTCAAGCTATGGTATTTTCAATAATGTCATATGGATGCAAAAGTTGGACAGTGAAAGAGATAGACAGGAAGAAAATTGATTCCTTTGAATTATGGTGTTGGCAACAAATAATGCCCGAACAAACCAGTCCGTACTAGAGGAGATCAAACCTAAGGTTTCTTTAGCTCAGATGACAAGACTCAGACTTTCATACTTTGGACACATCAGATGAAGAGAGAGATCATTAGAGAAAGATATCATGCTTGGCAAGGTAGAAGGTCAGTGCAAAAGAAGGGCAGCAATGAGATGGATCAATATAATAACAGCAGCTATGGGTGCTATTCTGTCATCAACGAGCCACCTGATTGAAGACCGAACACAGTTTAGGACAACTATCCAGAGGGTTGACGACACCTTAACATAATATACATTAGAGTATATTCAGTGAGCTTTTTATTTATTTATTCTCATTTCAGTGATAATGGTTTTTATGAATGTCACTGTCAATTGCATATTAGAATTGTGTATTTGTTTTTGAGGTACCCCTTGACGAAGGCATTTGGCCCGTGTTGGGAACATTGTTTTGAATAAAGGACTTTTTCTTCACACCTTGCTCCTTCGTGTTCTTTGATAGTCTGCAAGTGTGTTTGTGTTCTTTTGTGGACCTATCCACAATGAATAGGTAACAGATAGATCTGCAGGCACTGCTTCCATTGTATGCAGATCTCTCTCATGCATATTTATGTGGATACCCTGGAAAACCCAAGTGGACTAAGGGTCCCAAAGGACTGGATTGAGAACCACTGGGCTGGAGGGACACACGATGAAGCTACAATGTAGCACATTTAAGACTAATCGGAGAAAATATTTTTTCACTCAACGCATAGTCAAACTATGGAATTCGTTACCAAATGATACATTAAAAGCTGTTAGTATAGCTGGATTTAAAAGAGGTTTGGACAAGTTTCTGGTGGAAAAAGTCCATAAACCATTATTAAAGAGGACCAAGTAAATCCACTAACTTATCCTTGGACAAGCAGAATGGAATCGGTGTACTTTTTGGGAACCTGACAGGTACTTGTGACCTGGATTGGCTACTTTTAGAAACTGGATACGGGCTTGATGGACCCTTGGTCTGACCCAGTATGTCATATCTTATGTTCTTAATGAAGAGAAGAATGAGCTAGTTAATTCTGAAGGCAAGGTAGAAATGGCAAGGATGTGTGGAGTGTGGAAGTATAGAATGCGTGAATGGGAGAGATATTGCGGGGATAACATTTGAATTTCTATAGGGGGTACATGCTGAGGTATATGATTGACTGCATTGCTGGCAGCTGCTTTTTTTACATATGATGTATAAGTGCGGTTTTATTTGTATTAGAAGTAGGAAGGGGGGGGGTTGTAAATGCCTGTGACTTCTGGTACATGCCTTATAGAGTACATGTTTATAGCAGTGGAGTTTGGCTGCCTCTTCAGTTTTATTTTGTTTAACGGGATGGGGGGACGTAAAGGAGGTATTAACGAAGACTAGAACAGTGTTCTGGAATATATATAGAGAGAGATCTGGCATGCCCTAAACTTAGGAATTTGGCAAGCAATATTCTATATTGATCATGCCCCTTAAGTTAGCAACTTGGAATTTAAATGGGCTGAATCACTTTATTAAAAGACAGAGGGTTCTCACACATCTCCATAGTTTAAAGGCCACAGCGGCTTTTTCACAGGAGACCCATCTGTCCCCTGAGGAATACTCAAAACTAACAAGTGGCTGGGTAGGGCAAAACCTTTCTGCTGCTTACAATGCAGCTAAGAGGGGAGAGCCATTCTAATTTCTAGGCATTGATTCTTTGTTGCTCATGATATGCTCCCACATTGGAAAGTGTTAAGTATATGATAGTGGTAGGTGACTGTTTATGTATCACTTGATAATTTGCCCAATTGTTTTTAAAATAAGTTCTTTAAGGCATTAAAACTTAATGCACAAGGGCTACTTTGCTTAGGAGGAGACTTTAAGTTGCTTACTAAGCTCGCTGGATAGATCGGGAGAAATAGTTTCCCATGCCTCCAGGTCAAAAGCATTGCATGCCCACTTAAAAGACATAGGCCTGTGCAATCTACAGAGGCAGAATCACAAATATACTTTTTCTCTGCTGTATGCAGAACCTATTCTAGAGCAGGATGTCTGGTTTCTTTCAGGGGAGCTATTAAGTGTCACACATTCTAAGGTGTAAACCTGATTTGCCCTATCAAAGTAGTTTAGCCCTGCAAAGATGGTCTTTTAATAAGCATTTACTAACCAAGCCACATTTTCTAGAGAAATTGGTAGAAAAGTGGGAGGAATCTTTTAAATTATGGTATAGGATGCTGCAAAAGCAGTACTGAAAGGTTTGACATTTTAATCTTGTCTGGTATTAGGAAATAAAAATTGGCAAGGGTTGTGACCTTGCATTGGCAAATGAAACAATTAGAAAAAAGAATAAAATCTAGAGACAATAAGACACTACAAAATCTGATTAAGGCCTGGGGGGGGAGGGGGTTGAAGTCTGTGCAAATAAAATATTAGCACAGTCAAATTTAGATAATAAGTCAACTAAGGTGCTTCTTTGGCAATTAAAACACCAGAGAATTAGATGGCAGGTGCTGTAGATAAAAATAAGAATGCTGGTGGTGATTTAGTTTCCAAATCAGAAGAGATTGCCCACTGTTTGTGGAATACCATGAAAAACTTGATTCTTCTCAGCTTACTGCTTTGCAGCAATCAATTAGGAATTCGCTAGAAACTCACCCATTCCACCGACTGGTGAAGAGGCTAGAGCAGTTACAGACAAGCCCATCGGGGTTGAAAAAGTGTACAAAACTATTTCTTCATTGAAAAATAAAGCAACGGGACCACATGCACTGCCAGTCGAGTTACATAAACATTTAAGAGAATAACTAGCTCCTAAATTGGTTGAGATTTATAATGAAATCATGACGGTAGGTTGTCAGCCTGCTTCCTTTTGTGAGTCCTCCATATCAATTATCCCTAAAGCAGGGAAAGATTTCAGGTTGTGTGTAAATTACAGGTCAATATCACTTTTAAATGCAGACTAAGATCTTTACAGGAATACTGAGTATACACACTGAAAATTATTTGACTCATGTTATCCCCCAAAATCAAATGGGCTTCATAAAAAAAAGGTATGACTGAAAATGTTCAATGGTTGATTAATGTTATCTACACTGCCAGTAAGCTGAAGGACGACTTGGCAATCCTCTCTTTCAATGAAGAAAAAGCTTTTTGATGAAGCGGATTGCTCTCAACATTTTTGAGTACTGGAAAGGTATGGGTTCAATAGCACCTTTATTAATTGTTTAGGCCTTATACTCAGCACTGTCAAAGCCTTGGTGCTGGTTAATGGCTGGGCTTCAGCTAGGCTAGAATACCCACCAATGATGCCCTTTATCCACACTTATTTTCCTTAGCATCTGAATCCCTGGCGATATTAGACACTCACATAAAAGATTCAGGGCATTCATACAAGAGAAGAAATACATACAATTTCCTTATATGAAGACGACACTAATCAATGTCAAAGACTACCAAGAGGACTGCTACTGCTGTGAAGAAATTTGCACTTGTAAGTACTTACCTTCTAAGACATTCTCTAATCTAGGGGAAAAAATTCTTTGGGGTAAAACTGATAAAGTCTGTATATTTGAAAATTCAGTGTTTTATTAAGTCAGTTAGGGCATAGTACTACAAGCCAGCTTTCAATTAAATTAAAGCCAAGTAGGGCTTAGTATAACAAACCATCTTTCAAGGAAAATTACAGCCAGTTGGGGCTTAATATTACAAGCCAGCTTTCAGTTAAATTAAAGCCAGTTAAGGAATATCTTAGCAGAGAGAATATAATAGGGTAAATATTCTTTGAGTATACAGAGAGAAATTGTTTTCTATAGACCTCGTACAAAGAGGTCTTTCAGTTAGGAGTGAAGAGAACTGCGAAATTGTTTTAAATAGGTGTTAAAGCCAAGTGACAGATTAAAGGGGCAACTTGAAAGGCTCCCCTTATCAAACAAAGGGCAGCATGAATCACCCAGGAAATTAAGAGATTGCCTTAAAAGCTCAGATATAACTAGGTCATCCTTCCGAACCACCCCAGGAATAATCCTTGATTTATAGCCTCCTAAACTGGTGGATGAGAAGATCGCCTGGTAACATGCCTGCCTGGTGCGAAGGTAGCAGACCTTACATGCCACCTAAACAAGATTTTAGATGGTGCTGGGGAGGAGCCTGCTGTCTTGGTACAAGTTGGTACCAATGACATAGGAAAATGTGGGAGGGGAGGTTCTAGAAGCCAAATGTAAGCTTTTAGGTAAAAAGTTGAAATCCAGAACTTCAAGAGTAGCATTCTCAGAAATGCTTCCCATTCCATGCACAGAACCCAAAAAGCAGGCAGACCTCTGAAGTCTCAATGCATGGATGAGAAGATGTTGCAAGGAAGGAGATTTTGAATTTGTTAGGAACTTGGCAACAGGGGGGGGGAGGGTTTCCAAAAGGATAGGCTCCACCTTAAACAGGGTGAAACCAGGCTACTGGCATTAACCTTTAAAAAGGACACAGAGCAGCTTTTAAAATAGATAATGGGGGCAATGTTCCCTCTAATTTTCTGTAGGCTGTGCACGCATAAAATATCAGCTGTGCAGCTTTTGAAGGAAGGTTAAATTTTTGTGTGCCACATAACTACACTCAGAGTTATATACTTTAAAATTTGACTACATGTCAGAATACAGTATGTACACCACACTGATTTTAATCAAATTAAATGAAAATAGACGATTACTAAATGAAGCAGAAAATTTCTGGTAATTACAATCACTTTTAAATTTTAAGACGTCTATGTTGTTTTCTATCAGAATCAAAACTGTAATTTTTGTGCGCTCTTTTGTAAAGTATGTGTGCTCGCTCGGCGAGGTGTGTGCGCGCACACGCGCGCACACACACACGCACAGCTTAGAGGGAACAGTGAATGGGGGAAAGCAGACAGTTGTCCCAAAGAGGGCATGGTTCAGAATAATGTATTCCTAAAGGATACTAGCAAAACAGGGAAGTCGGGGCATCCCAATAGAGAGGTTCCAAATAAAGTAAAAGTAACCCAAGTGCCTTTAAGTAAAAATCAGAGTTGAAAGATTACAAATTAACCCTGTCAAATAGCCAGACTGTTAATATTAGCACAAAAACTTTGAAATGCCTGTAGGCAAATTCTAGAAGTCTAAAAAAAAAATAAGATGAGAGACTAGAATATATAGCAATAAATGAAAGATTACATATAACTGGCATTTCAGAGATCTGGTGGAAAAGGATACCCAATAGGACACTATGATACTAGCCTACAATCTATATCACAAGGATAGGGTAGATCACACTGGTAGAGGGGTGATTCTATATATTAAAGAGGGCATTGAGACAAAATGTAGATCGGTTGTTTATCCCTTCAAAAAGTAGACAAAGACTAGGGGGGCACACAATATAGTAATTAGACCTTATCTGCTAATTAGTGTTCCTGAAGGAACTCCAGTCCAGTCCCTTAGACTAATCAGAGAAAATATAATTTTTTTCACTCAATGCATAAACTCTGGAATTCGTTACCAGAGGATGCATTAAAAGCTGTTAGTATAGCTGGATTTAAAAGATGTTTAGAAAAGTTCCTGGAGGAAAAGTCCAAAAACTACTGTTAAAGAGGACCAGGGAAATCCACTGATTATGCACTGGACAAAAAGCATGTAATATGGATACCTTTTGGGAACTTGACAAGCACTTGTGACCTGGATTGGAAATAGGATACTGGGCTTTATGGACCTTTGGTATGACCCAGTATGGCATATTTTACGTTCTTATCCTATGAGGTCTCGGATGGAACTGTTAGACGTGATCAAAGATTTTGGAGCCCTGCCAAGCTGTTCAGTTAATTTTGCAAAGTTGGTGATCATGCAGCTCACATACAAGCCAGCTTAAGTGTTTATCAATTATTGTAGCTCTTGATATACCACCTTTGAAAACAGCAAAGTAGTTCACAAATACAAACAATAAAATCAATAATATGAAAAACAGGAAAAGGAAACTACAATCAATGTATACAACAGTTAACTGGAAGTACTAACGGGACGACAAAGTAAAAAAACTAAATCAGAAATAGAATCAGATGCTACAGAGAAGTTAGAGCAGCTTGGAACTACCACCAGGTAACAGGCGGTATAGAAAGTCTTTTAACAAACACACACTAAGTCGCTGAAAGCAAATGAATAAAGGAGAGTTTTTAAACAGGCATGGAATTTCTTGAAGGAAGTTTCTGTTCTTAGTACATGGGGGAAACCGTTCCAAAGGGCAAGTGCCCTAAAGAAAAAGACAGAATCCTTAGTGGACTCAAGTAATGAACTGAGGGAAGAACTAGATGCTCTTGAAGGTACCATGCATGGAATGCGCTGAAGTTAGAGAACTGGTACGTGAAGAAAGATAAGGGAGGCCAGTGTAGAGAGCCCTATGGTCAGTGTTTCAAGTGGTCTCTAAGTTTAGGTATTTAGGAGTTGTGATCTCTTATAATTTGACTTATGTTTATGCCTTGAATTATTAGGCCTGGGTCAGGCCTCGCTAGTATTTAGATAGGACACCACTTTGGAAAACCAGGTGCTGTAGGCTTACTGCACAGAACAAAAGCCTGTCAATCTACTTCTGGTTGCACCCTGCCATGAAAGCCATGGGGATGGGTCGCCAGGAGTCTGTATAGGCTTGATGGCACACAACAATAATCTGAACAATATTAAAGTGGATTTAAAAGGCTAAGAAGACTGATATTTTCTGGCTGGGTAGAATCAATGTCATTAAGATGTTGATCTTGCCCAAGATTTTATTTATTTTTTCCTTTTAACCTATTTCTCAGCCCTGTTTTTTTTTTCCCATTTGTTACAAAAGCATTTGCTCATTTTATTTGGCAGGGGAAGAAATCCCAAATGTAGTTTGAGATTCTCTCCTTACTTTAAGGGGTGGAAGGGATGGAGGCCTATAACTGGATATGGTATTATTGGGCAGTATGCCTTAAATCATCATATTGCAAGGGGAACCCAACAATGAACCACATCACCAGAAATGCTAAATTCTCACCACCGGAATCGCTCAAAATACTAGACCTAACCAACAAAAAAAGTGGTCAAATATCTTGGAATAAATTTTGACCAACACCTCAGAATACAACTAGATCAGCCTACCACAAGCTGAGGACTCTCCGCAAACTTAAACCGCTGCTAACAGACAATGATTTCAGAACAGTATGTCAGACCATACTAACACCTATAATAGATTACTGCAATGTGATCTATCATGGACTTCCAAGGAAAACACTCTCTGCAACTCGTACAAAACACGGCTGCGAGAATCATTACAGGAACTGCCAAACACAATCATATAACACCAACACTTCACCAGCTACACTGGCTGCCTGTTGCTGTACATGCAAAATACAAATGCATATTAATAATCTTCAAAATACTAAATAATCTATCCATGCCAACTCTTCAACCATTGATCCAGAAATCCAATCCAACAAGAACAAGAAGTAGTACAGGCATCAACACCATCGAAATTCCAACAACCTACAGATCTTCAAAGCAATTCATCTGCACCAGAGCCTTCTCTCTGTATGCCCCCCAACTTTAGAATCATCTACCTCCCCAAATATGTGAAATCAATGATCTACTTGACTTCAGAAAAACTATCAAGACACATCTATTCCTTTAATACTACGGCCCCACCTAGTTTAACAAATGCCAGTCAGATATGCCAAATGTATAATGGACAACCAAAAATGTAGCTAGATAACCTCATTATGCAACAATGTTTCTGTACATAGTTAGTCATTGTTAAATGACTCCACTACCCCATATTATTCCTCCAAGTTACTACTCCTTCTTCCATGTAAAAGCCTATTGCTATGTTTGTTTCATGTGAACCGCTTTGGATTAAGATAAGGCGGTATACAAAACCAGTTAAATAAATAAACAAACCCTACCAAGGTTCACATGGAAGCTCAATGCATTCAAACTTTTGAGTTTCTGACTTATATTTTTGATGATTCTAGAGAGCAACTCTCCCCCCACTGCCAAAATATGAAATTAGACTTACCTGCTAATTGTTGTTCCTTGAGGAACTCCAGCCCAGTCCCGGAACCTCTGGAGGTTTAGTGCATCCTCCAGCAGCTTTGGAGACTGAAACACGTCATCACTTTGCTGACACTGGTATAAGTAGACAAGGACCGCCTCTCCAGTACCTATTGACAAAGCAGACTCAGCAGAGCAACAAATAAGTAGTTAAAATAGTCAAACCACTTCTACGCGCTTTTTTTTTTTTTAAAACAAAAAAACAGTCTAAACTCTCACCTCAAGAAAACACTTTAAACATAAACTAAGTTCCCCTGTAAGGAAACCTATGTTATAGTACTTTGCTGCATAGATAGGCCCTCCTCTTTCCTTTAGAGGACAGAGCACTCATTTATATCCCCCCTTGCAAACCAAAAGACTGTCTACTGCAAAGCAGCATTCTTATTCCTGTCTGAGACAAACGACTTCAGGCTACAACCCAAAAATGGAAATCAAGGGTGGGATCCGGGACTGGACTGGAGTTCCTCAAGGAACAACAATTAGCAGGTAAGTCTAATTTCATCTTCCTTTTTGTCCCTCCAGTCCAGTCCCGGACCCTCTGGGGAAGTAACAGAGCAGTAAATATCAACAGGAAGGACCTGCCAGACCAGCCTGAAGCACCGCTGATCCAAAGTGGACATCCCCCGCCGCCTGCACATCCAGATGGTAATGCCTGACAAAGGAGTTCAAAGATGACCAAGTCGCCGCCTTGCAAATATCCTCGGCCGGTACCAAACTATATTCCACCCAGGAGGCTGCCTGCACCCTAGTCGAGTGGGCCCTCGGCCCCTCCAGCACGGCCTTACCCTTCAAAATATATGCCGCTGCAATGGCCTCCTTTAGCCACCTGGAAATAGAAGACTTAGCTGCAGCCTCCCCTTTCCTAGGTCCTCCAAACACCACAAACAAACAATCTGTCCGACTTACAGAAAGCCGCTGTACCACGGAGGTATTTCTTCAGTGTCCGACGAACATCCAGGAACCGCAATTTCCCCCCAGCGGTCGTCTTCGCCTCTTCAGAAAACACCGGTAATGAAACCACCTGGTTGATGTGAAAGACCGAAACCACCTTGAGCAAGAAGACGGGCACCGGACGCAAAACCACCTTCTGATCAGAAAAAGAAAGAAAAGGCTCCTTACAAGACAACGCCTGCAACTCTGAAATCCTTCGAGCTGAGCAAATGGCCAACCAAAAATACCGTTTTCAACGGCAGATCCTTCAACGAAGCCTTGCCCAACAGTTCAAATGGCTCTGTAACCAAAGCTTCCAGCACCAAATTCAAATCCCAAGAAGGAACCATGCACCGGCGTGGCGGCCGGATGAGCAACACAGCCCTTAGAAACCTTTTAACGTCCGCGTGTCCCCAATGCTTCCCCTTGGATCTTACCTCTGTAACAAGAAAGCGCTGCTAGTTGAACTTTTAATGAACTGGCCACCAGACCCTTCTCAAATGCATCTTGCAGGAACGAAAGAATCTGCGAAACAGATGCTGCCACTGGGCGCACCTGCCTGTCCGCACACCATGCTTCAAAAATGCGCCAGACTCGCATATACGCCAATGAAGTAGACCTCCGCCTGGCCTTCAACAGCGTAGAAATGACTGCCACCGAATATCCCCTGGCTCTCATCCGTGCTCTTTCAAGAGCCAAGCCGTAAGTGAGAATAGACTCACCTGTGGCATGCGGAGCGGCCCCTGAATCAAAAGATCCTCTCACGATGGGAACCGCCACGGTCTGTCTACCAGCATGTGAATCAGATCCGCATACCAAGGTCTTCTGGGCCAATCCGGCACAATCAGAAGCAGCAGACCCTGGTGAATCTCTATGCACCGAATGAATCACACGCCCTATTGGCGCCCATGGTGGGAACACGTATACAAGACCATCGACCGGCCACCTTTGCATCAGAGCGTCGAGGCCTTTTGACATCCTTTCTCGTCTTCTGTTGTAAAACCGTGCGACTTTCGTCAACTCGAACGTCGCCATCAGATCCATAACACAGGTACACTAAAAAATTTTTTTTTTAAACTGCCTCTAATGTTTCGATTGATTTTTACGTTTTTTGGTGCGCTGAATCCAAATCTGGTAACCAATTTGCTCCATCACGTACAGATTTTTTGCTACATTGGGTTAGCAGTTTGAGGTGAACGTTTCAGATTGAGTGCGATCGAGATAAAAGTTTCTTGGATGAATTCTTTATACTAATTGTTTAGTAGTTATTCAAATAAGAATAAAGAAAATTGTAACAAGGCAGCACATAAGAATAGAGTAATGTCAACAAAACACACTGTGATGGTAGCAAAATTGTCTGCACTTAAAACAGCCACATACATGTGCACAAACATTGAGCATATAAGAGCGAGGTTAGACACAAAGCAAAGCAAAGAAATGTGCAAAAAATGTTGTACAGGTATGTATGTAAGAATAGAAAACGCAAACCGCACCATTGCAATACATGAAGACAAACGCCCGATGGTGTGAAAATAAAATTCTAATAAATGAGATCCGACACTGTGGTAATAACTAGCAAATTTTTATTTCAAAGTTTAGTAAAAACACGATATTTGTCAACACAGTTTAGATTTTAAAGTCATTCTTGGGTCAATCAATCTCCTGGTGGGCCCGTTTCTTCTTCCCCCGAATGCTTCTCTTGGTGCGCTGCTTGACGTATTTTTCATCTGGGGTTTCCCACAGCAGCAACCAGCAGAAATCAGCCATCATAGTGGTGTTCCATCTTCCTTGGTACCTTCTCTCTGCTTCCTTGATGTCCTGGTGAAACCTTTCACCTTGTTCTTCACTGTACGCCCCAAGTTTTCGGGAAAGTAGTTCACATGGGAGTGCAAGAAATGGACTTTCAGGCTCATGTTACAGCCTTGTTCTTTGAAGGCATTGAGCATCCTGGCAACAATATCCTGATAGTTCTCATCCCGCCTGTTCCCCAAGAATTTGAGAACAACATCCTTGAAGGAATCCCAGGCTTCTTTTTCCTTCTCAGACATCGTTTCAGCGAATGCTCCATCTGAAATGAGTTTCCTTATATCAGGGCCAACCAACACTCCTTCCTTTAGCTTTGCTTCAGAAAGTCGGGGGAACTTTGAGCAAAGGTACCGAAAGCACTCACCATCTTTTGGAAGGGACTTGATGAATTGCTTAATGAGACCCAACTTAATGTGGAGAGGTGGTAATAGAATTTTATCACGAGGTACCAAGCTCTCATGAAGAACATTTTTCTCACCGGGTCTCAAATACTCCCGAATTGGCCAGTCTTTTTTCCCCCAGTGTAGGTCGCGGGCCCGGCTATCCCAGAAGCAAAGGAAGCAGGGATATTTGGTGAAACCGGATTGCTGCCCTAATAGCATGGATAGAATTTTAAAGTCTCCACAAATCATCCACTTATGCTCATCATAACGAATCTTCTGAAGAATCAGGGCCAAATTCTCGTATTTTTCTTGGAGAATAACAGAGTGAGCAATAGGAACTGAAGCGAATGTGTTGCCATTATGAAGAACAACACCTTTTATGCTGTCTTTTGACGAATCAATGAACAGCCGCCATTCAGCAGGATCATACTTGAGTTTAAACTTTTTCATCACTCCGTATATATCGTTGCAAAATACCAAATCTTCCTCTTTGCTGAAATACTTCAAAAATTGTGTCTCGCGGTTGCGGTACCAATAAAAAGTTGTTCCTGGTGACAATAGATTTTTCTGTTTAAGCCGAGAACCTAGCAGTTGGGCAGCATCTTTTGGGAGTCCTAAATCCCGGACTAAATCATTCAATTCAGCTTGAGAGAAAAGTTCAGGTTTCGGATCTGGTTCAGTTTCAAACTCGGAAGTACTGGACTCATCGGGAAAAGCCATCTGATGAGTCTCATCATGATCAGAACCGTCCACACAAATATGATCCAAAGATTTTGGTGGTTCAGGCACAGGTACTTCGATGCTATGAGGCATAGGCCTAAATTGCTGAGGGAAGGTTGGGGTAACTTATTACGTTCTTATTTTTTAAGTTGTATCCCTTCACAATGCAAGAGCAAAAATAGCAGTCATTGCTGTGGTCTCTTTGTTCACGCCATATCATAGGTATTCCGAAACGAAATGCTTGTTTTTTACCTTTCATCCATAAGCGTAGATCTTCCTCACATGTCTTGCACACTTTGTGAGGAGCCCACGGTTTGTCTTGATCGCCTAACTTCAAACCGAAATAGGCGAAATATACTTTAATAAATGCAGAAATGTTCCTCTGCCACTTTTTCACGGTATATTCCCCACAAATAAAACAAAAACTGTCCGGAGAGTTGACGCAACCTCTGGCTCTGTGAGCCATCACAAATACACAGCACTGCAAACTACAACTGTAGTGAACCACTTCGGAATAAAGCTGGATTACGACTGAGCAAACAAAAGGTAATAATGAACTTGCAAGAAACTGAAATTTGACAGGAACGTTCATGTCGCAACCACCGTGTTTGAGCGAGCGAACGAGGCGAGGCGAACAGGAAAGAACATGCGCCAGCGCGAGTACTGGATTTAGCCCCCCGCCTCCCAATTGTCCTGTTAATGTATAAAATGAATACAAAACACTCTAAAATATCATGAGGGAGTGTTTCTAGTTAGTTAACCATTACAACCTCTATTTTGGGCCAAGAAAATAAACTGCAGGCGGCTAAAAAGAAATTATGTGAACATTCCTTATATGGGTAAGAAATCTAATTTTGCAAGAAAACGTGACGTGATGGAACATTTTGGCTATTTTTCCTGGATTCAGCACCCCAAAATCTATAGGAATCAGTTGCAAAACTGGAGGCAGTTTTTTGGTAGTGTACCTGTGTAATCGGTGTCCCCCAGCGTCTTGTAATTAATGCAAACACGTCCGGGTGAAGCATCCATTCTCCTGGATCCACCTTGCGACAACTCAAAAAAAATCTGCCTCTACATTGTCCACTCCTGCCACATGTTGAGCTGACAGAGCCAGCAGGTTTTGTTCGGCCCAGGCCAACAGCTGACCTGCCTCTGCCTCCAAGTCCACACTTCCCATGCCGCCCTGTCGATTGACGTATGCCACCGTGGTCGCATTGTTGGAAAGCACCCAAACCGCTCAGCGTCTCACACACGACTGGAACGCTAGGAAAGCTAAGTACACCGCCCTCATCTCTAACCTGTTGATGGACCACTCCTTCTCTAGCGCCGTCAACTAACCCTGTGCAAACTTTCCTTCGAAATGTGCCCCCGAGCCCGAAAGACTGGCCTCCATCGTTAATGGTCTCCAGGCTGGAGCCTCCAATGGCATCCCCTTCTCCAGGATCTCTGGCAGCAACCACCAGCGAAGCTCCCGACCCACCTCCTGTGGACAAGGAAGCCGCCAAGACAGCAAGTCCGTCTGATGAGACCAGCGCCGCAGCAGTGCCCTCTGTAACGGCCTCATGTGAGCTCTGGTCCATGGCACTACCTCAAGTGTGGCTGCCATTGTCCCGAGTAACTGCAAATACTGTCAAGCTGTGGGAGCTCTCTCGGCCAGGAAGCTGCACACGAGCGCCCTCAAGCCCCACGCTCGCAGAACCAGAAGAAACACTCTCCCTTGTGTTGTATCGAAGCGAGTCCCTAGATATTCCAAACTCTGTGAGGGAACCAGCTTGCTCTTGGACAAGCTGACCACCCAACCCAGGCTCTGAAGTAGATGCACCACCCGGGCTGTGGCCGACTCGCTCTTGCTCCTTGATTTTGCTCGAATCAACCAGTCGTCCAAATAGGGGTGCAGCAATACCCCTTCTTTGCGGAGAGCCGCCACCACCACCACCATAATCTTGGTGAATGTCCTCAGTGCCGTGGCTAGACCAAACGGCAATGCCTGGAACTGAAAGTGTCCCATGGGCAGCGCAAACCGAAGAAATTGTTGATGCTCCTGTCGAATTGGAATGTGTAAATAAGCCTCTGTGAGGTCCAGCGACATGAGGAACTCGCCTTCCCTGACCGCCGCTATTACCAACCACAGCGTCTCCATATGGAAATGAGTCACACGGAGACAACGATTTACCTTTTTAAAATCCAAAATGGGCCGAAAAGCTCCATCTTTCTTTGGGACCACGAAATATATGGAGTATCAACTGCACCTGCAGTGCTCTGGCAGAACCAGCACCACTGCCTTGTGCTGCAGAAGCCTGTCTAGTGTCTCTTGAACCACTAGTCTCTTCAGCTGTGCTTTGCAAGGGGACTGAACAAACGAGCTTACCACTGGCCGTTGGAGCTCCAGAGCATATCCTTCTCAGATGACCTCCAACACCCACTGGTCCGACGTGATCTGGACCCAGGCAGGATAAAAGTCCCGTAGTCGCCCTCCTCATCTCATTGTGATTTCCTAAGGTTCGAGGACAGGGCTGCAAAACCTCTGCCTGCCCCCTGAAATCCTCAAAACCCCTGACTCCGCGCCGGAAACCTTCCTCGCTGAAACTGACCGAAGCAGGACGAACGAAACCTTTGAAATTCTCTCTGCGTCCCTTTGGGAGCTGGACCTGGTCGGCCTTGCTTAGGCTTGTCTTCCGGCAGCTGACCTCCCTTAGACTCCCCAAGGCCCTTAACTAACTTGTCCAAATCCTCTCCAAACAAAAGCTTCCCTCTAAAGGGAAGTTTGCTGAGCTGAGCCTTTGAAGAACTGTCTGTTGACCAGTTGACAAATATCGCCATGCTGCAACCACCGAAGCTATACTCTGACAGCCCCCAGATAAGATCATAATGAATGTCTGCTAAATAAGCGGTCCCCGATTCCAGACGGGCCACCTCTTCGACCTACTTCCTCATTTGATCAACCTGTAGGCGCTGAGACCAACGAAGACAGGCCCTAGCCACCCATGCACCAGCGATGGAGACCTGCATGGAGAGGGCACTTATAGCAAACACCTGCTTCAACAACGTATCCAGCTTCCTATCCTGACCATCCTTGAGAGCTGCACTGCCCTCCACTGGAATCGTCGTCTTCTTGGTAACTGCTGACACCGCTGCATCAACCTTTGGAGAGCGAAAAAGATCCCTACCCTGATCTGACAAAGGATAGAGCCTGGCTATTGCTCTAGACCCCTTAAGAGCCAACTCAAGTAGATCCCATTCCTCCTGAATCATATTTCGCACCACTCTGTGTATGGGAAATACACGTTGTGTAGTACGCACGGCCTGTAACAACGGATCTTCTAACATCTCATCCGCTGTTGGAATGGTAGACAGCATGTTCAGAGCCTTAAGTGTCTCAGCTATCAGCGCTGGTAACTCTTCTCGCCTAAACACTCTGACCACTCTAGCCTGCTGTTCCGGATCAGGCAACCCACCTTCCTCAAGCTCCTCTATGGAATCGTCTTCGAGATCCCCATCCGCAGCCTCAAGGTCCTCTAACTGTGGTGAACTCTCAATTTCCACATCTGATACCTTTGACTTCTTAGCAAGGGTAGCGCCCGTCCCCATACTTATCGGGGCGCCCAGGCATTTTCCTCCCCGTTCCCCAGTAGGAGGGGTTACTGCACCTGGCTGCAACAAAGACAAAGCCTGATGTAACAACAGAAAGAAATCCGGAGGAACTATGGACGGCCCAATTGCTTGAGCGTACACTTGAGTAGGCGCCGGTCCTACAGCCGTGGATGGTCCAGCTGTCAGCTCCAGGAGGGGTAGAGTTGGGGCCAGGGTCTCCACTTGACCCCCAGGATCCATCGCCTGTCCTCCAACCCCCACCTCTAATGCCTACTCCATCAAAGCCACCTCCTGCGTGCATCCTCAGCACACCCGTATCGGAAACGGTACCGCGCCTAGTGCCACAAACTAAGCACTGAGGCCTAGCCGGCATGCTAGCCCCAATGCCAAGCTTCCCCTTCTAACAAAGAAGGCAACTGGAAACAACCGGACTCATTTTTTTTTTTTTAATTCAGCTGCCCCGACTAACTAAAAGCACCCCCGTCAAAACACGGGGCCCCAATAACCCACGGGCAGCCAACTACAACCCTGCACCAGCCCCTGCCTGTGTGCTGACAGGAAAAAAAATCAAAATGCCGTCTCATGCACTTCCCGCTCTAAGCCCTGCCGGCTCCTGCCTGAGCACTGACAAGCAAATTCAAAATGCCGCCGAACGCGCTTCCTGCCCAAAGCCACACGGCCCTGCTTGCTTCACGCGGTTGAGGCCCGATCCCGCCACTGCGGCTGACAAGACAGACGCCCCAAGTAAACAAATGACTGCCTGAGACTTACCGCGGTCACAACTGCCTTCCGGCGCCTCGATCCGCCTCCAGTGCTCAGCCGTATATGCGGCTTCGGCACCCGGAGTGGAGAGAGACGCTGCACTGAGCCCCAGTGAGCACCGGATCCCCCCCCCCCCCCAATGCAGGAAAGCTGACTGCTTCGCCTACCACCTGCTCCTCACCCATTAATGCAGGATCGGGAGCAGGGAGGCTGAAAACTCCCGGTACTCACCCCACCTGTGCTCAAATGCAAGTGAGGGGAAGGGGAAGGAGGAGCGATGAGGAGAGAGAAGGTAAAAACCTAAACCTCTGCAGCACTGTACACTCCAACCCCTTTTTGAACCTGTTCTAATCATACCCTAACTACCAAATTAAAAGCTCTTCTTAGATGTTGCTGAGCGAGTCCAGGACCACAGGCTCACCACCTTCTCCAGCTGCTTGGAGACAAACTACTGGAGTGGAGAGGCTGTCCTTGTCTACTTATACCAGTGTCAGCAAAGCAATGACGTGTTTTAGTCTCCAAAGCTGCTGATGGAGGTACTAAACCCCCAGAGGTTCCGGGACTGGACTGGAGGGACGAAAAGGAAGCTAATTTTTGTGCTACAAATACTGTGTAATATTGGCGAAGGGTATGTAGCCAAGTCAAGGTCTCGCATATATTGCCTCCGGTTACTCTGACTGTGTGAGGGTTAGTTAAGAGATATGGTCAATAGACAGAGAAGGCAGCTTTGAGGATGAGAACGTTAGGATAACCCCCTTCTCTAGGCTCTTTGATAATGGAATATTTTGAACTAAGGATAGTATCATAGAATATTTTGAACTAAGGATAGTATGAAGAGCAATTTTGGTCTTTGGCTTACTTTAGGCATTTCACTACGAGCCCCAGTCAAACTTTTGATCATGCAATCGCTCTTGATGTTTAAGAAATTGATCTTTTAAAATAAGGCTAGGAAGAGAATAATTGCATATTTATATAAAACAATGGCTGAGGTTCTTACCACCCCACATCATATATATGTTTCAGAATGGGAGCAGCTAATAGGCCTTTGAAAGGAAGACGACGACTTTGGCCACAAGCATGGGACAGTGTTCATAACAGTTCCCCATCTCTGGCTCTGGTTAATCTAAATAACAATTTTAATTGTGTGTTATGTCTCACTTTGAAAATAATTCATAAATGGGACCCAGGCTCTTCACCCTTTTGCTGGGGATAGGAGGGGAAGTGTGGGGCACAGGGTTCACTCAATCATACTAGGAATGCCCAATTATCCAGGGATTTTGATATATGATTTGGGAAACTTAAGGAGATTACAAAAGGTAACTATTTCCCTGACTCTCTCTTTTTTCTTTTGGGCTCTGCTCCACAGGCGAGTTTGACCCCCAATATCAAATATTTGCTAGTTTGGACATGAACAGTAGCTCCAAGTAAATGAGAACAGCTGCAAAAGGTCTGAGAGGTGGCAGTTGTTATTAAATGTTATCGAGCTGATGTCAACTCATGGCGACCCTGTGGATAGTTATCCTAAGCTGAGATAATGCAAAAATAAACTTGGGAGTCAGAAGGTAAAACTGGGTAGATTTTAGATAATTTGGATACTTTTCTTCCTGATCTGTTCTTAAAAGGGTGCAGGTCCCCTGAGAGAATGTCTTTCTAGGGTTACTGTTTCTCTCTGTGACCAATTCACTGAGTTTGTTGAGCTAGTTGAGGAAAAAAAAAAGGAGCTTGGAAAAAAAAAAACCCAAGCCTTTTTTTTGTTGCCTAATTCTGCTGCTCCTTTCTTGTTCCTCACATCTGTTTTGGTTATCCTAGATATAGATATGGGCAAGTCACTTAACCCTCCACTGCCTCAGAAATATCCAAGTTATCAATATCCCTGTTTAATGTACATTACCAAGTTTAAGTTACAATGTAAACCACTTTGACCAAAATGATAAAGCGGTATTAAAATACTTGTTAAATAAACAAACATATCCAAGATAAGTATTGATGGTGCTCCCCATTCTGGGTTGAGGGGTGTGAGTTTACTGGTTTGAGCTACTGTGTGTTATGTTATTTTTTCCTTTTCTATTTAGCTCATCACTTACTGAGTGACTGCCTTATTATGATCCAATGGTTCTGAAAAGCCCTTTCCGGTTGATTTCTTCTTTTAGGTAGAAAAATCATAATTACACTCACCTGGTAATTGTAGTTCCTTGAGTGACGACAGTGCAGTCCTCTACGTCTGGGTTGTCAATCTCCTCCTGCAGCTTGGAGACTGGTATGTCAAAACTGATGACATCACTGGATATAGCCTGCTGCACGCCGCCTTCCATCCCAGTGTGAAACTATTAACAAAGCAGACTCATAGGAGCAACAAATAAGTAGCCAACTACAAAGCAATGCAAAAACTAAATACCGAAACCACCACCCCCTCCAAGCAGGCTTTTCGTACTCTTTGCCTTGCCATAGAGAAAGTGAACACTTCAAAACAAGAGAAAGGAAAAACAGATCTCACCTGTAACTGTCTCCTGTCCCGTACTCTGGCTGGAACCTCCTAGAAATCTCCGGGCGGGAATGAGGACTGCACTGTCGTCACTCAAGGAACTACAATTACCAGGTAAGTGTAATTATGATTTCCTTATCGTTCCTCCAGTGCAGTCCTCTACGTCTGGGATGTACCAGAGCAGTAATTAGTGGGAGGGACCCTTCCAGCCAGCAGACAAAACTGCCGACCCGAAACGAGCATCGGCTACCGCCGCGACGTCAAGTCTGTAATGCTTGCTAAAAGTATGTAACGACGACCATGTCGCCGCTCTACAAATGTCACCCGGCGGAACCAACCCGTGTTCCGCCCAGGAACACGCCTGCGCTCTTGTGGAATGGGCCCGTAAGCCGACAGGAACCACTCGACCCTGAAGCAAATAAGCGGAGGCAATTGCTTCCCTCACCCACCGAGCGATGGAAGCCTTCGCCACTGCCTCCCCTTTGCGTACGCCGCCGAACAGTACAAACAACCGATCCGACTTATGGAAGGACTCAGTAATCCGTAAATATTGACGTAAGACCCGCCGAACATCCAAAAGATGAAGATTGCGATCCGCACCGCCGCTCTCCAGCGTGCCAAGAACGGGCAAACAAACCGCCTGATTCAAATGAAAGGGGGAAACTACCTTCGGTAAAAAGGACGGCACTGGGCGGAGAATCACCTTCTCCCGCGAAAAAGATAAGGGCTCCCGGCACGATAACGCCTGTAACTCGGAAATCCTTCTAGCCGAACAAATGGCCACGAGAAACACCGTCTTCAACGTCAGATCTTTAAGAGATGCCCGGCGCAAAGGCTCAAAGGGAGACTTAACCAAAGCCGCGAGGACGAGATTGAGGTCCCACGGCGGAATGTACACCCTACGAGCTGGCCGCAGCCTAGTGACCGCTTTCAAGAAATGAACTATATCCGGATGCATCCCTAAAGGCACCCCATGGACCTTACCCCTATAGCAGGCCAGAGCCGCCAACTGTACGCGCAAGGAACTGGCGGCCAGACCCTTATCAAAACCATCCTGCAAAAACTCCAATACCACCGGAATGGACACAGTGAGAGCTCGGACCCGACGACGAGAACACCAATCCTCAAAGATACGCCACACGCGGACATACGCCAACGATGTCGAATGCTTCCGCGCCTTAAGCAAGGTTGCCACAACCGCTGACGTATAGCCTTTCTTTCTCAGTTTAGCCCTCTCAAGGGCCATACCGTAAGCGAGAATCGATCCACTTGCGGCATGAACAGTGGTCCCTGTCGTAACAGATCCGCCCACTGCGGTAGCCGCCAGGGTACGCCCTCCAACAGGCGCACCAGATCCGCATACCAAGGCCGTCTCGGCCAGTCGGGCGCTACCAACAGGACCGTCCCCTGGTGCGCCCCAATCTTTTGTACCACTCTGCCGATCAATGCCCATGGGGGAAAAACATACAGAAGACCTGGCAGCCACGGGCGCAGCAACGCATCTATGCCCTCGGACATCCGCTCGCGCCTCCTGCTGAAGAATCGGGCGACTTTTGCTGACCGAAAGGTTGCCATGAGATCCATCACCGGTGGACCCCAACGCTCGACTATTTGCACGAAGACGTCGGGATGCAGCTCCCATTCCCCTGCATCCACGTGCACCCTGCTGAGAAAGTCCGCGGTGACATTGTCCTTCCCGGCTATGTGCGCTGCCGAGATCGCTGGCAACCGAAGTTCGACCCAAGTGAACAACGCATCTGCCTCCGCCTCCAGGGCGGCACTTCCCGTGACGCCCTGCCGGTTGATGTACGCCACTGTCGCTGAGTTGTCGGATAGCACCCTTACGGGCCTGCCGCGGAGTAGGACTTCGAACGTCTGCAGTGCCAGGAACACCGCTCTCAGCTCCAGACGGTTGATCGACCATGATACTTCCAGTGGAGACCAAAGCCCCTGCGCAAACTGACCGTCGCAATGAACTCCCCAGCCCGCTAGACTGGCATCCGTCAACAACGGTACCCATACCGGCTGCTCCAGTGGCATGCCCGCCGCTAGTGACGGCCTGAGCAACCACCACCGAAGGGATCGCCTGGCTGCGAGCGGACAAGGGAGCCGCTTGCTCAAGGAATCGGACTGATGTGACCACCGACGAAGCAGAGCTCGTTGCAGAGGCCACATATGGACCTTGGCCCAAGGCACCGCCTCCAACGTGGCCGCCATTGTGCCCAGGACTCGGAGATAGTCCCACGCTGACGGCGCAGCCACCGACCGAAACTGTCGAAGTGTCGCAACCCCTCGGCCCGTTTGTGTGGCAGAAACACTTGCCCTCTCTTGGTGTCGAAGCGAACCCCGAGGTATTCGAGGACCTGGGTTGGTTTCAACTGACTCTTTGCCGGGTTGACTACCCAACCGAGGCTCTGCAAAAAAGTCACTACCCTGTCGGTAACCCGAAGACTCTCTTCCTCAGACTTGGCCCTGATCAACCAATCGTCGAGATACGGGTGAACGAGAATGCCTTCCTTGCGCAACGCCGCCACCGCCGCCACCACCACCATGATCTTGGTGAAGGTCCGCGGCACAGTTGCCAACCCGAAAGGCAACGCCTGAAACTGATAGTGCCCCCAAGAAAGGCGAACCGCAGAAACTTCTGATGTTCGAGACGGATGGGAACGTGCAAATACGCCTCCGTAAGGTCCAGAGACGTCAAGAACTCTCCTTGACGCACCGCCACAATGACCGACCGGAGAGAGTCTCCATCCGAAAATGAGGGACGCGCAAGCAACGGTTCACAGCCTTCAGATCTAGGATAGGACGCCAAGTGCCGCCTTTCTTTGGCACGACGAAATAAATCGAGTATCGACCCGAACCGTACTCGGCTTTGGGCACGTCTACCACGGCTCCCAGTTGAAGTAGACGCTGCAGGGTTTCGCGAATCGCTGCCGTTTTCTGTGGACCTCGGCACGGCGACAGGACAAACGAATCCAACACGGGCTTCGAAAATTCCAGGGCATAGCCATGTTGCACGATCTCGAGTACCCACTGGTCGGAAGTGATGTGGGTCCAAGCAGGAAGAAACTCCCGAAGGCGTCCGCCTATGGGAGTGTCCACCGCCGGGACCCGCCTCGTTTCATTGAGACTTACGGTCAGCGGTCGAAGGGACGGAAGCGAAACCTCTGTTCGCTCCGCGAAACCCGCGAAAGCCCTGGGCCCAGGACGGAAACCTTCCCCTCTGGAAACTTCCGAAACGAGGGGAACGAAACCTCCAGAAATCTCGAAACTGACCACGAAAGCCTTGGCCAGACTTGGCCTGCTTCGGTCTATCCTCCGGAAGACGACCCGCCTTGGACTCTCCCAGATCCTTCACCAACTTATCCAAGTCGTCCCCAAAGAGCAAACCTCCCCGAAAGGGTAGCTTGCTAAGACGAGACTTCGACGGGCCATCCGCCGCCCAATTTCTCAACCACAGTAAACGCCGGGCAGCTACGGCGGACGCGGTACTATTAGCCAGTGCCCTGATCAAATCGTAATGAACATCAGCCAAGTAAGCTGACCCTGACTCCAGGCGATCCAATTCTTTCAGCTCCTCGAGATCTAAATGAGGAGACTGACGTAACCGCTGAGCCCAACGTAGAGCAGCTCTGGCCACCCAGGCCCCACAGATGGACGCCTGAAGCGACATAGAATCCGCCTCAAAAACCTGCTTGAGTAAACCGTCCACCTTACGGTCCTGAGTATCCTTCAAGGCCGCACTGCCTTCCACCGGAATGGTGGTCTTCTTCGTAACCGCCGAAACCACCGCATCCACCCGCGGAGACCGGAACCGCTCCTTATCCTTATCGGCAATGGGATATAATCTCTTCAAGGTCCGCAAGCCCCTCAGGCCTGCTTCCAGCTTGTCCCACTCATCTTGAATCATCTTGTCGACCACCTTATGTACTGGAAACACCACCTGAGTCTGTCGGACTGCCTGGATAACCGGGTCCTCCAGCTCCTCCTCCACCGCTACCTGCGGTGCCAGATGCAACATCTGCAATGTTTCCGAGATCAAGGCAGCCAACTCCTCTCTACGAAAGACCCTAACTATCGTAGCTTGATCTTCAGGTTCAGGAATCTCCCCTTCTTCGAGATCTTGGGTACCCTCTTCCGGATCCCAGTCCAGAACGGAAACCTCAGGCCAAGCTGCCTCAGGCAGCGCAGGGTCCCTGGTTCTCGCCCGCTTAGTCACCGAAGGACCCTCACCCAAATCTTCTGCGGCCTCCAGCTGCGGAAGGGGCGACGCTAGCGACGCAGGGCCCACTGCTGCCCCCTGTCGCTTTAGGCAAAAAGCCTGATGCATGAGCAGCACAAACTCCGGACTAAATTCACCGAGGGCTGGCGACGGTATGGGTAGGGAGATTCCAAAAGGCCCTGGCAACTCCTCTACCGGGGCCCCCTGTGCCACCGAGCGCGGGGACACAGCCCGGCCATCAGCAGGCGCTCCCTGCGGCTCAGTGGACTCCTGCAGATCCATCTGCTGTTCCACGGCGGATGACAGCGTTGTACAACCCCTACAAACGCCCGTATCCGCCACCATCCCCCTTCTGGTGCCACACACAAGACACTGGGGTCTGGCCGCCATAAGGTCACTAGCCAAGGCCGCAGAGCCCAACTGCCTGCTTTCTTTTTCCAACAGATTATATATTAGTGGGGGTTTTTTTGTTTTTTTTTTGTTTTGTTTTTTTACACAGACTATCAGCACCAGGAGAAAAAATTCCCGCCAGCCAGCTGCCCCCCCCCCCCCTTCTTGTGGGAAACTGAAGGAAGAGGAGACAACAATGAAGGAGACCCCTAAAACGAAAATCAAACAACTCTAAACAAAAGCAACAAAAAGCAAAGGAAAATGGGCCCCCGAAGCTGACTGCCCGATATCTGCAGCTGCACGGCCGGCGGCTCTCCTACACGCGGTCTCTCCCGCGGCTCAGAAAATGGCCGCCGAGAGATGCCACGCCGGCAAAAAAAAGGCGCCAAACACCCCGCGTGAAGCCGCTCTCAATGAAAGCCTTTTCCCCCCGCAGCCAAACAGGCCGAAGCCGATAAAAGGCTTACGGGCCTCTCCGCAGCTGCCCGGACAAAAACGGAGCTGCAAGGAACTTACCGCACCGGCCTGAAGGTTCCTCGACGGCTGCAGCAGTGAGAGGGGAGCCGCGGCATTGCCGACGAACAGGAAATGCCGCGGAGGTCAAAAGAGGCGCTCCCCCGACAGTCCTGGGGGAGAGACCTCCGTGCTCCAAGGGGGGGGGGGGACGACTCAAAAGTCCTGAGTCCGAACCCCCAAAGACTTGCTATGCCAAGGCAAGGAGCAAAAGAGCCGGCCTAAGCAGAGGTGCTTTTCCTGTTGGTTCTTTTAAAAAAAAAAAAAAAAAAGAGATAGTACCCAACTAATAATAATAATAATGTTAACCCTAGCTACACTACACCCACAGCTCCTTATCCATTCTTCCAGAGAGCCCTGCTACAAGGCTCGTCAAGTCCTCCTGCTGCGTGGAGACTGGTAACACTGGGATGGAAGGCGGAGTGCAGCAGGCTATATCCAGTGATGTCATCAGTTTTGACATACCAGTCTCCAAGCTGCAGGAGGAGAATGACAATCCAGACATAGAGGACTGCACTGGAGGAACGATAAGGAATATAGATTGAATTTTAGTCTAGTCTTAGTTGAGATGTTATGTCCGGTGTTTGTTGGATACTATTTTCTGCATTTTGAGAGGGTGTAATACATTAGGGGTATGTTTACTAAACTGAGCTAACTGTTAACCCGGGCTATCTGCAACTTGGTCCCATAATATTTAATGGGACCTAGTTGTAGATAGCCCGGGTTAACTGTTAGCCCAGTTTAGTAAATATACCCCATAGAGAGTTACTGTATATCTGGCAACATTGTACAATGCACTGATAGAAATTTAATGTATAGTTATTGTTTATATTGGTGAAACATGACGTTTTGCTGTTTACAAGCATATCTATCAGGTATATAGACCTTGTGGGATGAGATTTTTAATGAGAAATTAAAAAAAAATACATCAAAATATAAATGTTTTTTCATAGAAAGGATAGTGAATGCTTAGAATGCTCTCACAGAGGAAATGGTGACGGCAAAAACAGTAATAGGATTCAAAAGGAATATGGCATATAGGGTAAAATTAGACCTTACCTGCTAATTTTCTTTACTGGAAGTCCCTCCAGTCGAGTCCAGATGCGTGGATTATGCTCATCCACCAGCAGCAAGCAAGCTCAAAACATCTCTCTTAAGTAGCCTGTGGATCCCTGCAGAGCCAGTATTAACTTCACAGAGCAGTAGAACAGAGTCCCAAAACCCCAACAGCCCCACCAGCCCTGCAACAAGTCGTTCACCAGAGCAACATGCACACTTAGCCATAGAACAGTGGTTCTCAACGGGACCTCCAGGCAGTCAGGTTTTCAGGATATTTACAATGAATATGCATGAGATAGATCCGAGAATCACTGCCATAGAGTATCTCAACTTGTTTTAAAGAATCTATTTCTTTTTCCTATCAAAACCGCCCCCCCCCCCTCAAAGGAATGAAGTCCACAAAGGGGAGAGCAAACAGTGCAAAGCATAGCGGAACCCTCTAGAACCACAATGAAACTAAGGGAGAACTGCCACAACCAACTGCCCCGAGGTCTCCTGTTCCAGCTAATAGCATCTTTAGAACAGGAACCAGACCAGAAAGACAGAAGTCAAGTCCTGGGAGGGTCCTGGACTGGACTGAATCCAGGAAAGAAGGTTTAATTTCACTTTCCAGTTCATCCCTCCAGTCCAGTCCACACGCGTGGGACATAAGAAAGCAGTACTATAACGGCCTGTCACACCCAAGCCCCGAAATCTGCATCCTGATGGGCCTGCACATCTAGCTGGTAATGACATGAAAGGGAATGGAGCGACAACCATGTCGCCGCCCTGCAAATATCCTGCAATGGAACAACTTTGCCCAAGAGGCCACTTGGGCTCTGGTAGAATGGACCCAGAGCCGACAAGACCACACACCCCTCAGCAAGTACATGGATTCAATAACACCCTGAATCCAACAGAAAATAGATGCCTTGGCCACCACCTTGCCATTGCAAGGCCCACCAAAGAGCACAGAGAGATGCTCTGAGCACCAAAAGGCTTCCGTGACCTTCAAATACCGCTTAAGCATTCTACGGACATTAAATAAGTGTAAATCCCTAGACTTAGCAGAGTCTAGGGGACCAGCAAAGGCCGGCAAGGTCACTGCCTGATTAAGGTGGAATATCAAAATAACCTTCAGCAAGGAAGGAACCAGACGAAGGATCACATTTTCCTTTGTGATCACCAAATAAGGATCCCTGTATGAGAGAGCCTGTAGCTCTGAGATGCAACACACCAAGCAAATAGCCACCAGAAACACAACCTTGAGGGACAAATCCCTCAAGGAGGCTCTCGACAGGCTCAAATGGGACTCCTGCAAGCGCAGAGAGGAACAAGTTAAGGTCCCAGGATGGAACCAGGGGACGGCAAGGCGGTCTCAAGTGCTTAAGCCCCCAAAGAAAACAGACTACATCCCAGTGAGAGGCAAGGGACACACCCTGTACCTGGCCACAGAATCAAGCCAAAGCCACTACCTGGTCCTTCAAGGAGTTCAAAGTCAGACCATTTTTGAGGCCATCCTGCAGGAAAGCCAAAATATCTGGGAGAGCGGTCCCCTAGGGGCTGAACATCTCTCTTGGCACCAAGCCTCAAAAACGCCTCAGACCCGCACATAGGCCAGGAAAGCAGAACGCTTTCATGCCTGCAACAAGGTATTAACCACCTTGGGGAGCATACCCTTTACACCTCAAGCATGCCCTTTCAAGAGCCAAGCCATAAGTGAGAACCAAGCCATGTCAAGCATCTCGACAGGGCCAAACCATGGGAAGAAGAACTCCAGAGCCAAACGAACTGCCCTGATCTCCAAGAGATTGTTAGGCCAGAGGCTCTCCTCCAGAGACCACTGTCCCTGGGTCACGTGATCCTGGCAATGAGCCCCACAAACAAAGAGACTGGCATCTGTGGTTAACACCACCGAGTCCATGGTCTTGAGGGACAAAGTGGGTTGAGTTGCACCATCAAGAACTCCCCTTGCCAGACAGGTACACCCTGGTACAGCAAGATGAACCTCCAATTTCTACTGCGGGGACCATCATGCCGAGAGCACCACCTGGAGAGGATGCATATGGAGATGGAACCAGGGCACTAACTCAAGCGGGGCCGCCCTCAAGCCAAGTATCTGCAGGTAGTCCCAAGCCCTCGGGAGGGGAATTGCCTGCAACCTCTGTACCTGCCCCCACAGCTTCACTATCCTGCCCTCTGGCAGAAATACCATCCCCTGCTGTGTGTCAAAGCAGGCATCCAGGTACTCCAGGAACTGCACAGGGCACAGCTGACTCCTGGCAAAATTCACGACCCAACTGGGTTACTGCAGCCGACGAATCACGAAGGCCATCGCCTTCCAATTCTCCTGCAAGGCTTTTGCTATAATCAATGAATCATCCAGAACACCCTGCTTCTGCAGGGCAGCCTCTACCGCCGCCGCCACCACCACCACCCATCACCTTGGTGAAAACCCAAGGGGCAGTGGCCAGCCTGAAGGGGAGGGCCTGAAACTGAAAATGCCCCTGGGGAACCACAAAACACAAGCACCAATGCTCAAGATGAATGTGAATATGCAGATATGCCTCGGAAAGATTCAGGGATGTCAAGAACTCCCCTTGCCAGATGGCCACAATGAAAGACCACACGGTCGCCATGCGAAAACGTGGAATCCGGAGCACCCCATTTACCCCTTCAGATCCAGAATGGGGCACAAGGAACCTTCCTTCTTGGGCACCACGAAGTAAATAGAGTAAAGCCTGTCCCCCACTCTTCCGGGGGCATGGGCACTATGGCCTCAAGCCACAGAAGGTGGTCAAGCGTCTCCCAGAGCACAAAGGCCTTGCAAGGACTAAACAAGGAGACACTATGAAGGTATCCATGAGAGATCTGGCAAACTCGATGGCATAGCCCTTGCGTATGACTTCCAGGACCCAAGCATCCATTGTATGTTGAGCCCAGGCAAGGTAAATTCAGGTAAGGCAACTGCCTATCAACTGCTCCTCCACCAGAGCCCCCAAACCTTCATTGAGAGGACATGGTGACACTGGAGCCACCTGTGGCTCTTCCTCTGACATCCCACCCACCTCCACAAAAAGGAGGGGCCTTTCGGGAGAGATCAGCACCTCTGGGGGTTTGCCCATGGGCCAGGTGGAACTTCCATCCCTTAAGCCCCTGGCTTCTAGAAAAGGACCCCCAGTCCGCCACCTTGGGTTTGTCCTTCGGGAGCCTCATAACCTTAGTATCTCTCAAGCCCTTTACCAGCTTCTCCATAGCCTCTCCAAACAGAAGCCTCCCCCCAAGAAGGGGAGCTTGCTCAAGCTTGTCTTGGAGGCCAAATCTGCCAACTGGTCCTGTAGCCAAAAGAACCACTGAGCAGCCACCACAGTCACCACAGACTTGGCCGAGGCCCTAAGCAAATCATAGAGGAGATCAAGCAAGAAGGTGATCCCAGACTTCAATTGGGCCACTTCCTCCCAGGTTACTGTCTCCAGGATCGATGCCTCCAGAATCTTCTGTGACTAACATAGGCAGGCCAGTGCCACAGTAGCCACAGACTGCTCTCTGTAAGGCCAGGGCCAAAACAGAGGTCTGCTTAAGCAGCGTCTCTATATACCGATCCTTCAAGCCTGCCCCTACTTCTGGAATGGTAGTCTTCCTGGTGACCAACGCCACCATTGCAAAAGCGCTCCCTCTCCTCTGGGGGGATGGGGTAAAACCTGCCCATGCTCCTACTGACCCCCAGGCCAACATTCATGACCTTCCACTCTAAAACCATGACCTTGACCACCCTATGGATGAGAAACGAGCCAGGGGGCTTCTAAATACCCTCAAGGAGTGGATCCTCCACCTGCTCCATGGGGTCCAGCAGTGGATAGTCTGCGATCCACAAAGCTGCCAGGATCTTGACAATGAGGGAGGGAAAGCTCATCACTATAAAATATGTGAATGGACGAGGAATTCTCCCCAGCAGGGAGTTCTGCCTCTTCTAACATCTGGGTCCAGATCCCCCAAATAATCAGATGGACCTTCTAGGGCCCCTAAGGATCCCATCGAGTCCCCAGCCTCAAAGTCTGGGGAAACTCATGGCTTGAACACTTCCCCACCATTAGGACCGACAGTCCCCCCTGCAAGGGGGGAGACCCCTGAGCAGTGGATTGCTCCCCAAGGCCTTGCTGCAATAAAAAGGCACGTTGCAGCAATAATACAAACTGGCGGAAGAGGAGACTTGCCACCACCATTCATATCCCCTCCAATCACCCCAGGGGGCTCTGGGGCCATAGGCTGCAAAAAAGGAGCTTCTCTGCACTCCAAGGCAGAAGAAGAAAAATCAAACAAAATGGTGGCCATTCCTGCCAAAACTGCGACTGTCCTGGCCTCCCCTGAAGGGCGCTTGCAGCAAGAAAGCCCCCCTGTGGCTGCCTCCAATGCAGCAGAGCTGCCGACTAAGCTCTCCGCGGCAGCCATGCTCTCCTTAACAGAGATGTGGCAGAGCCCTACCATGGAGAACAAGCTCCTGCTGCTGCTTCATGCTGTACAATGGCCCCTCTCCAGGTCATCTCACAACAAAAAACCGCCAGAAGGGTAACGGTAAACCAATCACAAAGACAAAACCCCTTCAAGATCAACTCTACTCCTAACCTTATCAATAGAATACACAACTTTTATCCACGACTTATAAAACAGGTATTAAAAGGCCTCAGTTACCGCTCATACCTACCATCGATGCACAGTGTCACCGTTGGTTTGAGCTGAAAATTGCTACATCATAGGCCAAACCCTACCTACCCATACCTTATCTTTAATTATAAATAGAATTATTACAAATTGAAAATCTTAAAAAATTCTCCTAAAAAAGTACTTTTAAAGGATTCCTTCATTCAATCTCATATAAACATTAAATAAATTTACCACGAAATTTTAATTAATAATCTACACTAAATAAAGTGTCTCTATCTCGTAGAGGCACCACTTCACTAGACAAATTGCAGCCAATTTTAAAGATCAAACACCGATAGTCTCTCACACGGGGACTGACACCATCTGAAAAAGGAAAATAGAGGAGTACGCTGTATAAAATATAGTCAGTACTTGATGCAAAACAACCGTTCTACTTATCTTAATGCTCTCCTCTTGACGCGCTTTGATCGCCCGCGTAGAATGGCGTTAGATTGATTTTGGGCAAACGTTTGATCCCTGAGGAAGCCCGGCAGGGTGAAACAGAAGCTTTTGTTGGATCCATAACGTAGTCGTTGCCCGTGTGTGCTCATGGTTTTGTGTGATTATGAGTTGTGAAACCGTCAGCCAAAAACCGTGAAGCGTCAAGAGGAGAGCATTAAGATAAGTAGAACGGTTGTTTTGCATCAAGTACTGACTATATTTTATACAGCGTACTCCTCTATTTTCCTTTTTCAGATGGTGTCAGTCCCCGTGTGAGAGACTATCGGTGTTTGATCTTTAAAATTGGCTGCAATTTGTCTAGTGAAGTGGTGCCTCTACGAGATAGAGACACTTTATTTAGTGTAGATTATTAATTAAAATTTCGTGGTAAATTTATTTAATGTTTATATGAGATTGAATGAAGGAATCCTTTAAAAGTACTTTTTTAGGAGAATTTTTTAAGATTTTCAATTTGTAATAATTCTATTTATAATTAAAGATAAGGTATGGGTAGGTAGGGTTTGGCCTATGATGTAGCAATTTTCAGCTCAAACCAACGGTGACACTGTGCATCGATGGTAGGTATGAGCGGTAACTGAGGCCTTTTAATACCTGTTTTATAAGTCGTGGATAAAAGTTGTGTATTCTATTGATAAGGGTAGGAGTAGAGTTGATCTTGAAGGGGTTTTGTCTTTGTGATTGGTTTACCCTCTCCAGGTCAGCCATGTGCACACGTGGGAACCTCCCTTGCCCTGACTCATCAGCTCCTGGAGGTCCCGCTGTGCTGCCTCTGCCTCTCCTGATGCTGCCTGTTAATCTTTTTGTTTGTTTGCTTTTGCTTGAATTTATAAATTAAAACAGATAGCTCAATCCAAGAGTTGGGGAGCAGGAGAAGGGAGGAGCAGCTGTCTCCTACTGCCCAGAAGGAACTGAGGAATGGCTGGGGGAGGAATCTGGAGCCACCGGGTTCTGTGCCCCAAAATCATGGCTCAGCACTTAAGGAAAAACAGTCAGCACAGGCCTATGCTCATTCACCTGCTAGAGACAGAGAAATGCTGGCTCTGCAGGGAAGCACAGGCTACTTAAGGGAAAAGTTCGAGCTTGCTGTTCTCAGTTTCCCCCTGCAGGTGGGTGACCTGCATGAGGGAAACATGATTAAAACCCAAAATCTCAGCAAGCATCAGGAGCACAGATTTTAACATAAAAACATGTCAGCAGAAAAAGACCATATGGAATATCTAGTCTGCCCTTCCATATCAAACACTATAGTCCCTTTTCCTTCAGGGATGTTCTGCATTTGTCCCATGCTATTTTTAATTCAGATACTGTTCTCGTCTCTACTATCTCCACTGGGAGACTATGCCACGCATTTACCACTCTTTTTGTAAAGAAAACTTTCTGCATATTGCTCATGAGTATATCCTCTTTCACCCTCATTGCAGAGCTTACTTTCAATTAAAAGAGGCTCTCCTCTTGTACATTTAAGCCACAGTGGTATTTAAACGTCTCTATCATATCTCCTCTATCCAGCTTTTCCTCTAAAGTATACATATTAAGATTTTTAAGTCTGATCCCATATGGTTTAGAACAAAGACCACTAACCATTTTAGTAGCCACCCTCTGCACCGACTCCATCCTGTTTGTATCCTCTTGGAGGTGTGGTCTCCAGAATTACACACAATACTCCAAATGAGGTTGCACCAGAGACTTATACAGAGGCACTATCACCTCCTTTTTTCTCCTGGCCATTCCTCTCCCTATGCACCCAAGCATCTTTCTGGCTTTCGCCATCACCTTTTCTACCTGTTTAGCCACTTTAAGATCATCAGAAACAATCACGCCCAGGTTCCACTCTTCTTTTGTGGACAGTACTTCACCCCCTACACTGTACCGCTCCCTTGGATTTTTGCAGCCCAAATGCATGGCCCTGCAATTTTTGGCATTAAATCTCAGTGGGGTTTTTTTGTGTTGAGTGGGCTCATATGTGCATCTATCCAAAGTGAATGAATCTCAGATGGGCTGAATGCATGGGCCATTTTTGTCTTTGGCAGTTGTCATTCATTATATTACTATCTAGAACTGTAGATTACTTCTCAGCCCTCTTTCTCACAAATTACATATTCTGGTGGTCTCTATGACTACAGGGATATAGCTGATTATGTATCTACTGAGAATGATAAAACCAAAGAAGTGGGTGAACAGTAGCAGAAATGCAAGTTCATCATGAAAATGCTGAACTGTGAAGTTTTAGTAGCTTTAGATTCATAAAAACCATACTAGACATACTTAAAAGGCACAAGCTCCACTGGAAATTATACTGGCCAAATATCACTAACCTACTGTTCATTATAAAAAAACATCAGCAATATATAGATTTAAACATTCCTTGAACTATCAAGTAAAAGTGCCTGCAGCTTGCTGTCAGAGAATGTAACACCTTTCAAATCATTCTAATATTAATAAGTTAATTTACCAGTAAAATTCATCAGCTCAGGGATAATACTAAGGTCTGGTCACCTAAATTACTGTGTGATAAATTGGAAGCAACATCACAGCTACAACTCTGTATTTCCATTTTTAAAAAAATACGCCAAAATTATTATTTATACCTAGCTCTTCGATTTAAAAATACATATCGCACCAAGCATGTATAAAACAGATTTAAGTAGACTGTCTGAAAAATTTATATAAAGTCAAATCATAATATAAAAAGAACACTGCATATATCAAGTGTTGAGAATCCAGGTTTCCTTTTTATTTACAAAGGTTCCTTTTTAAACAACGAAAAGGAGTCGGTATTTCAGACTGACAACACACATAAATGTAGATATTTCAGGGCCTTAAAAGTAGGATTTCTGGCTTTCTAGAAACAGAGGGCATTTTTCTCAAAGAAATCCCAAGTGTTACTCCAAATAATCAAAGAATAGGAGAGTATGTTTTTTCAATTCAACCCTCACTGAACTAAGGTCACAGAAATTATGCTTACAAAATATATTTTAAAATTTCTTGATTTCCCTGATATTATACAGATAATTTAAAAACACGTTCAACAATGTTACTTGACCTCGTATCTAGGGAGTCCTCCCCCATATGAGGTTTCCCTTCTTTTGTTTTAACATGTTCCTGCTGTCTTTTTCACATCTTTAGATACATCACCATTTTACAATATTACACTGACGTTAAATTTAGTAATCTTCTTCCGGTCACACAATGTTATTTATGGTTTGCTATCCTAAGGCTCCAGAGGTGACAAAAATAAAACAGTGCACATTCATTTAAACCAACATCAGCATCAGAAGAGATGGTTTGCAGATGCTAGGGCCAGCTTCTGGTTTCCAGAAAGATTTAAACTAACCTGAGAAAAGTTGCTGACTGGAGGAAGAAAGACATGTTTACTAAATAAAAGCTTGACATTTATAAAAAAAAATTCTAGTTAAAACCTTTAGAAATAATATAGCATTTTGCCTCGTAAAACTTTACAGTAGTGTACTGCGATTTTATTTTCTTTAAAAAATTCCAGAAAAATGTCATATTTGATAAAATGCGCTTTGACTGTAGAAATAAATGTCAAACTTTCTGCTAGGCTAATATATACTTGACTATCCTTTCAAAGATATACTTCATTAACTCAGCACAAAATTTATCACAAACTATATGCTTCATACCTGTTCTATAAAATATGCTATTACAAACAAGTAGAAGCTCGTTGCTCTTCAGAAGTAGTTTTCTTACAAAAGCAAAACATTACTTTTCAATATCTCTAACACTCTAGAGAAGTCTATCATCCAGAAGAATTCTCTTAAGAAACAAGTATGTTTTCATGCAGTGTTATAAACACAATATTTGTACACACACATGTTGTTGAGGTGTCAAAACAGTTATGTCACCTGAAAATCAAACTGGCTCAGTCTCACATGATGCAGAATAAAAACTGTTGGCAAAGATGAAACAGCCAAGGTCCATAAAAACAAGTGGCTGCAGCTTTCATGCCACATGGATAATATCAGAAAATCTGAAAACCAACAGGCAGCTATTTTAGCCCACCAAAAAGTCACGCACGTGAGAGCTGTCATCTCAAAGTACTCACCAGACTACTCCAAAGGCTCCGTATCCAATAGGTCTGTCCGGTTCAATATCCAGTTGCTGTGGATGATGTGCATGCTGATGATGGTGCGCTTTAACTGCAGCAGCTGCTGCAGCCTGTACCTGAGCGGGAGCTGCTGCAGCTGGTCCAGGAGCTTGACCCGGGGCTGGCGATGGGAAATATGGCTGCTGTTGTCCTGGGTTCAACATTGCAGCGGCTGCGGCTGCAGCCGCCGCAGCTGCTGAAGAAGCATGCTGCTGTACCGGATGCACTGCAGCAGCTGAACCAGGATGTAAATGATGCTGAGGGTGATGATGATGATGATGATGCAAGTGAGGGGGAGGGAGATGAGCAAGGTGGTGGTGGTGGTGGTGATGATGGTGACCCGTTGCTGCTGCAGATGTACCCCCATTGTAAGCCGCCATCATTTTTGCATTTGCGGTTGTGCCACAAAGAGACATTCAAAAAAATGCCCTCCAACTTGATAGCTAGGGTCAAGCTGTCATTTGGCCATGAAGTAATTTAGCTTACTATATTTAAAACTGTAAATTAGATTTCATTGTATGTTGCCCACCTTAAAATAACATACTGTGACCAATAATCTAAACTTAAAGGGGTCCTTAATGTTGCTTTTACTTATTTGATACTAAATACCCCCTTCCCCTCCCCCCCCAGGATCTGTGCTGCAATAGTTTACTAATACTCCATTTTTGTTTTGTTTGATACCTGTATTATTCAGGAACCACTAAACCTCACCTCCCAATGACTAGAAAGCACAAACTGCAATAGCTTAAAAGTATTGACCAACCTACCCCTTCCATCCCCACATCTTATTTTATTCTACCTTATAGATACTGGAGATTTCAGATCTCGGAAATATTACTACTAAGTAAAAAGCAACAGTAGGGCCTGCACAACCTCTCACCACTTTCCTCATCAACTCCAATTAAATTAAACAAAAACAACTACAACAGCAAATAAACAAACAATCTATTTGAAAGAATTAAAAGCAAAACAAGATTTTAAGAAAGGGAAGCACGAGGAGAAGCTTTGACAGCAGCAGCAGCAACTCTGGTCCAGTGGTTGAATTGAAAACTGGACGTAAAAAAAGGTAAATAAAAATTTAAAGGGGTGGATTTTGTTCTGAATATGAAACTGACTATAATAAAGAAAAAAAAGGGGAAATATAAAACTCCTTCAAAATATACACATTTCGAAAATAACAATGAACCTAAAAACCGGCAGAGGCTTCCGCAGCTGAGATGATTTTGTACAGTTCCTTTCCCCGGCGGACTTGGAGTGAGAGTATAATATCTTTCTCGCTATAAATATTATATATATTTGGTTGTTGGCAGCTTTGAAACGAAATCAAATAACTGAATTTGTATAAAAATATCTTAAATTAATTTAAAATAAAACCACTCCAAAAACGTATCAACGTCTGACGGCCCCCCGCCGGACAGAGGCAACCAGAGCTCCGTACGCCTCAGATGCTCCCGCGCAAGACTGCCCCTAGCGCGCAACCCGCGAGAGAGAGGGAGAGGACCGCACTACGGGCGCGCGCAGCCAAGCACCAGCCAACCACACGCCCCACCTTGGCCCTTTGCCCGCCTACATTGTAGCCGACGCAACCAACCGCGTTCAGTAGCGGTCGGCCTGTCTCTCCAACAAGCCAATTAGTTGAGAACTTGGTCTGCCAAGGGGGAAGAACAGAGAACGCAAGAGGGGAGATTCAGCCAATGAGAGTTTTCGTTTAGTACTGGAAGGCGATTCTTACCGACTGGCGGAAGCGGAAGACCAGTAATTTTGGAGAGAAAGTCGTGACAGACGTAGAGAAAGACCAATCCGAATAAGAAATGTGACCGAGTCCCTCAGGTGACGTTCCTCCACTCGGAAAGGAGCAAGAAGCTGCGTATTGGCCGTAGACTTTACGGCTCAGGTAAGCAAGAGAGCGTCTGAGGCCAATCCGAAAGCAGACAGGAAATAAAGGGCAGAGAACAGGCCGAATTATAGAGAATATTCCGGGTTGGAATGGCTACTAGGATGAACACAGCTCTGGACCAATTAAAGTAGCTCTGGTGGGTGGGACTTATGAGAGGTTTCGAAATTATACAGTACATCGTATTTTTAAAGGTCGAGTGTAAGTGTCTTGTGATGTTTCTCGTGTTCTGTCAGGCCTAAGGAAATGATAGTCTCCTAAACTAGTCAAACGATGTGATAAATTACTTTCATACGAAGATATTACCTTATAGATTTTTTTGTGCTTATTTGTTAATTTCTCTTTTTCTTTTGGAGTTGGTGGTGGAGCTCAGGTTAGGTGCTTCCTTTGGTAGAGTAAGGTCTCACCAAATCTGAATTATTTTTTTTAAATATACATTTTATAGAGCAGACATTTAATATATCATCTGTATAATAATCAGGGCCGGATTTACCTTGAGTGAGGCCCTACGCCAACAAAAATTGTGGGCCCCCAGCAGGGGCGGCCCAAGGGGGGTGCAGGGCCTCATTTGCATAAGGGCCTCATTTGCATAAATATTTGCATAATGTTACCATATACTAACTTTTTGTAAACGTGCCTCTTAATGAGTGTATGGATAAAGAAAGACTAAAAGATTTCTACATTACTATAATCCAGTGCCAACTGCCAGACACATTAGGAACTACTACAAACACTGCCCATTTAGAACCCATAGTAAACCCGCCGTATCCTAACAGCACTACCAGGACTCACAAAGCACCATACCCTACCAATCAAAAGGCAACACTGCAAATATTAAACCAATACATTTCAGAGAACAACAATACATGACCTACTGGGGAAAGAGAACAAGTGGCAATGTCAAATAGGAATTATATAAACAGAACACCTCAGCTCAGTTACACATGCAGAACATAGACCATCAAACAAGTAATCACAATTTAGAAACAGGAAGACAATAATTAAACTGGGAATCCCAAAAGCCAAACTTGGAAAGTACAACACTGTAGAAATAAAACTATACATTAATTTGCTCTTGTACTAAACAAAGCACAGACGTTAATGATGCACATTTACCAGAGCTGACATATTCCAATTAATAAATTCAAAATAAAGAGATATTTTTCTACCTTTTGTGCATTTTTTTCAGCTGCAATTGCTCCAGCCACTTTCTTCTGGTTTCTTCGTGTCTTCTGCTAACTCTCCATCGTCTGCTGTCCATTTGTCCTTTCTTCTCTCTTCTAGATTTTTTTCCATTCTCTCTCTACATCTGCTTTAACATACTAATCTTTCTCCTTTTGCTCTTTCCTCATTCCTATTTCATCCACTCAAATTTTACCCCTCCATCCTCAATCCCCACTTACTCTCCCAATACCCGGCCAATTGTAGATTTTTTATCCCTCCCACACAAAATATTTTTCCCTTCTCCATTTTACTCTTCCAGCCCCATCCCATTCTAATCCTCCCCCAACATCAGCTCCCTTCTAGTTCCAGCCTCACCCAGCATCCATTCCCTTCTAGTCCCTGCATCAGCCCATTTCCAGTCCTAGCCACCCATCAGCCCATTTCCAGTCCTAGCAACCCCCCAACCCAATACCAGTCCTAGCCCCCCATCAACCCACTTACAGTCCTAACCCCCATCAACCCATTTTCAGTTTAAGCCCCCCTATAACCCATTACCAGTCCTAACCCCCCATCAGCCCATTTCCAGTCCTAACCCCATCAACCCATTTCCAGTCAGCCCCCCATATCCCATTGCCAGTCCTAACCCCCCATCAGCCCACAGCCCATTACCAGTCCTAACCCCTTCAGCCCACCTCCAGTTTTAACCCCACTGGAGTTGTTGAGTCATTGCCAGACGTGTGCACTTTAGATGTCAGCCACATTCAGCCCACATCCCATTACCAGTCTTAACCCCCCCAAAGCCCATTACCAGTTCTAAACCCCTCCAACAGCCCATTACCAGTCCTAACCCCATCAGCCCACCTCCAGTCTTAACCCCCCCAGCCCCTTTCCAGTCCTAGGCCCCCCATAGCCCATTACCAGACAGCCCCCATCAGCCCACAGCCCATTACCAGTCTTAACCCCCCCAAAGCCCATTGCCAGTTCTAAGCCCCCCCAACAGCCCACAGTCCATTACCAGTCCTAAGCCCATCAACCCACCTCTAGCCTTAACCCCCCCAGCCCATTTCCAGTCCCAGCCCCCCCCCCCCCCAATAGCCCATTACCAGTCCTACCCCCCACCCCCGTCGGCCTAAAGTAAAATTTAATTTAAAAAAAAAAACCTGCTGGCTGCCGC
This sequence comes from Ichthyophis bannanicus, assembly GCA_033557465.1. Taxonomy (NCBI): domain Eukaryota; kingdom Metazoa; phylum Chordata; class Amphibia; order Gymnophiona; family Ichthyophiidae; genus Ichthyophis; species Ichthyophis bannanicus. The sequence goes on from CM066042.1 coordinate 236,174,241, forward strand.
GGCAGCACCGACTGACCCGCGGGGGCCCCCTCTACAAGCTCAATCCGTCGGTTCGTTCCTTCCTCCCTCCCTCCGTGCATGCTGTGAGAGGCGCAAAGGCAGAGTGTCTCCCTCGCGTCTCTGTTAAGCCCGCAGGGGCTGATGGGAAATTTCCCATCAGCCCCTGCGGGCTTAACAGAGACGCGAGGAGACACTCTCCTTTCGCGTCTCTCACAGCCTGCACGGAGGGAGGGAGGAACGAACGAACCGACGGATTCAGCTTGTAGAGGGGGCCCCCGCGGGTCAGTCGGTGCTGCCGCGGCAGCAGAGGGGGCCCCGCGGCGGCAGCCAGCAGGTTTTTTTTTTAATTTTATTTTTAAAAAAAATTAACTTGTTCTTTTTTTGTGGGCCCCTGCCAGCTGTGGGCCCTACGCCATGGCGTACATGGCGTATAGGTAAATCTGGCCCTGATAATAATACCGTTCAAGTCTAACGTGCCGATTACAGAATAAGATAAATTTTGTTTTGCATATAATCAAATACGATGTGAAGGTAAAGCACAGTTGGTATAAAATAGAATTTTAGGCTTTCGAGCTATATTGTGTTCTAGATATCCTAGATGTTGTTGTGAAAACACCAACTGCCAGACAGACCCAGTTGGAGTATTTCAGTCTACTGGCCAAACCTGACCCCACTGTGTCTTGTAATGCTCCTGACTTGTAGCAGTCTTTACTCATCATTTCTCTGGTCTTTTGATGATGATGTAGACTCAGGAGTATTATGTGGAAATATTTCTTTACGGGTAGATGCGTGGAATAGTAGAAACGAGGATAGTATCTGAATTGAAAAAAGCATGGGACAAACAAAACACCTCTGAAGAAAAAAAAGAAACTGTTCATCTCGAGACTCTTATTCAAAAGATGCTAAACAACAGAACCAGAAGATCCAACTCTGTCAACACATTATGCATACCAAGTTATCATGTAGCAGCAGAGCGCAGACAAACCAATAATACCAGGAGTCTGTTCAGAAGGTCCAAATCATTTATTTGTGCACAAGTCTCCAGCAGAATCAAATTCAAAATGGCTGAGCAATGGCTGTTAGTAAAACAACAACTTTTATACTTTTCTTGTCCATTCTAGGTATAGGCAAACTTCTCATTGGTCCCGGTAACCCCTTTCACCCCATCTATTGGTCCCGGTACTGTTACGTAGTCATCCAATGAAGACCTTTGACTGGGCTCAGCACCTGCTTACCCCCCTTACAGTCCCAATTACAATGGTCAGTTCTTCCAGCTTTGATACTTTCCTCCTCCAAGGTCACTTAGCTAACTAGAACATGTGGGAAAGCAGGGCACTGTAACTTTTCTTTCAGCAGAGTTAATTAATTCCATAGAAGCTTCACTCTCTTATCAATACCAATTAAACTTGTTTTTCTATATTCTCTAAGTTTCGATTCTGCTTAGCTATACTTAATTGTGCTCAGTTAAGTTTTGATTCTATGGTAGCAGCATTCAGGGGAATGTGTAATTCCTTTGGGCCTCTCCACAGGCTTCATTTACAGGTCAAGCTGCTTAGGCCTCTCTGCTCATTTCAGACACCATGGATCATAGTCCTTCGCCTACCACATTCCCCCCTTTGATTAATCTCACCCTATTATTAATAAGGTGTGAGAGTGAAATCACTTAATTACACTGGGGTCGGGTTCCGACCATATGTAGCAGGATTAGGGTGCCATAAGGCTAAAATCTTAGTTGCGGTTTTCCGCTCCACTGTATTCTCAATAACACTGTTAATAGAACGCATACAACATGGGATTATACATGGTAACAAGAAGAACAAGGCTACAAAAATTAGTATTATCATAGCAAAAGTAGTGAATCCTCCTAATCCAGAGAAGATAGATGCAAACCAATTGGGTATCTTAAGACCATGCCAAGTCTGTACTGGCACATAAGTTTGCTTCCGCATGTGTTCAGCAATTTCTTCAACAACCTGACCCTTATCATCTATCTTCAAACAACAATTTGTGAGATTCAGCTTACCACAGACTCCTCCTTCAGCAGCTAATAAGTAATCTAGTGCCAAGCGATTTTGATAGATTGCAGTGCGCATTTGTGTGCTTTGTCTAGCTAGAAGTGTGAGTGCTTGGCTAGTTTCATTAGTAATGAGTTCAACTACTGCTTGCAAGCGTATAATTCTATTCAACATGTAAATTGGGGTACAATATCCCCACATGCCATCTTGCTCCCAAGTGGCAGGTCCATAATAGGCAATGATTCGCTCAGGGGGCCAATCTTCACCATCCCATTTCTCCCATTTGCCTATCTGTAAAGCTGCTCTCTTCTGTCTCTTTGAATAAACTGGGTAGCCTAATTGTTCTCCATGTTCGGTGGGCAACAAAAAGAAAGAGGGTCGGATAGTGCCTAAGACACATGCCCCTCCCCAGTGAATAGGGAGTTGAGCATATGCTCGGGTTCCGCAAATCCAATATAGGCCAGGTGGGGCTTGCCAGACATGAGGTTGGTTAAGGTCAGTCCATAAAGGGGCAAGCTCCGGAAATCTTGCTAATGGGTTGGTGGGTTCAGATTCTGTTTGGTGGTGTCATTATAGAACCTCTGGCTAAGACAGACAAGCTGTCCTACTTTCGAGATAAACTGGGGTCCAGTTCGAGCGTAACACAGACGTCCAACTATTGGGTGTGCTAATACCCATTCACTGGTAGTCTTGTGTAGCTCTGTCTGATTGTAGGTCACTGAGTAATTCAGTTCTTGGGCCTCCCAAGGCCACTGATCACCCATCTTGGTTCCACCACAAAAATAACAATCTGAAATGCGGAGACTGGAGACCACAGCTCCAGCCAACTCTAAGAACAAATTCTGAGAAGGGTGAGGGATATCAAACTTGTTTATATGCATGGTTTCATAGAAAGTGTTATGTATATGGTACCTTGATGATCGATGGGCTTGGGTATTTAGTCTAATATATACAATGGTCCCTGGATCTGATCCAGAACCTGCAATGCGTAATCCAAATTTATACCCTTGTTTCCATGCACTGGGATTCATTATGTGTAGTTCTAATGGGTTACAGGCACCCTTCTTACATTTTTCTGGATTCTTTACATATGGCTTGATTAAAGCAGCCATTCGATTGTCTCTGGTGTTCTCTACCATACCAGTTTTCCATGTGGCATAGAACACACATTCCCACTTTGGACAATAATAGTCTTGAACTGGTGCTGTGCTATATACATTTGCCAAAACTCGTTTACCTGTGCAGGCCCCCCATCCAGTAGTTCCTTTGGGGCACATATACTTATCATCATTAGCATAAGCTTTCTCCCAATTGGCACATTTAGAACGACTATCTCTATTAATGGCATCACAAGCATCAAAATATAAAGCAGCACCTTTCGTGGGGTCAGTAAGTGGAGGTGTAGCATTAAGTAAAGCTCCATCTGCATCTTCCCATCGTATTTCTAGGGTATAATAAGATGGGTTCTGATGTGGGTTAAAACAAACTTTAGTATTACCTTTGGTACAAACATTCAGTTCAGTGGTGTTATAAATACACCGACTTACTGTACCAGTACAGGTATAGTAAGAATGATAAAGCAAAGTCTGAGTTACTTTCATTCCAGTCCGAGTAGTAGTAATGCAGGCAGTACATGGGGGTAAAGCATGAACCAGTTCAAAGTTCCCCAGGCAAGCAGCCAAAGCAAGATAGAAACAAAGATGCATGTTGATTGTAGTTCTTCTGGATCTCCGCTGGAAAATCTTGACCACGACGTCTTCTTCTTCTTGACACAATGCTGACCCGTTTGCTAATGAAGCAATTCAACAGGTGTCAATGTTGATTGAAGATCCTCAAATGTCCCGCTGTGATGCCAACTTACCAAGTGTGGTTGGCCTGAGGAAAGCTTATGAAGGCACAGTTAGTCGATGAAGAAAACAAATGTCTTTGCTGTATAAAAAAACAGCAATCCTCTTCGAAAGACTTGGCTGCTGTAGGACACTGTAGTTCATGAGTGTCCCCGATGAGTTCTAGGCTGCTGGCTGCCTCCGTAGAGTAAGACGCAAAGGGACGTCAGGATGTGGCTCTGCTGTCCACTGGTCCTGATCTGAAACTGCTGCTGGCTTGACTCTGCTGTGATAAATCCAGGAATCGATTTCTGCTACCTTTACTGCAGTTGGGGTAGACAGGATGACGGTGTATGGTCCCTTCCAATGAGGTTCCAACGGTGTCTTCTTCCAATCTTTGATCCACACCAAGGTACCAGGCTTGTAGGGATGCAGTGGTTCCGTCAAATTGATAAGGCAACTGGTCCTGTATCCACGTGTGGAGAGTCTGCAGAACAGAACTAAGAGCTAGAAGTTCTTGTCTGGTTATTTCTGAACCAATCTGTGGCAAACTACCTTTAACACCCTGCACTATGGGTGGAGGTTTGCCATACATAACTTCAAAAGGGGAAAATCCTGATGATTTTACAGGAGCTGAGCGTATTCTAAGTAATGCTATTGGGAGAACCTGGGGCCACTTTAGGTGGGTCTCCTGACATAGCTTGGACATCTGAGATTTCAAAGTTCTATTCATTCGCTCAACTTTCCCTGAACTTTGGGGTCTGTATGCAGTGTGTAACTTCCATTGTATCTGTAGGGCACTTGCTAACTGCTGGGTAATTTGAGATACAAAGGAGGGTCCATTGTCTGACCCTATTACTGCTGGAATTCCAAATCTGGGGATAATCTCTCGTAACAGAACTTTAGTAACTTCTCGGGCTTTTTCAGTCCTGGTGGGGAAGGCTTCCACCCACCCAGAGAAGGTACAAACTAATACTAACAAGTAACGGTATCCATTAGCTTTTGGCATTTCAGTAAAGTCTACTTGCAGGTGGTGCATGGGGGTTACACCTCCCGACTGAACTCGTGGCGGTGGCGTGGGACCCTGTTTGGCATTATTCTTGGCACAAATTAGACACTGGCGGGCTACTGAGGCTGACAGGGCTCCCAATAGAGCGATACAAAAATGTGGTTTAAGTGCTTTTTCCATAGCGCTCTTCCCATAATGTGTGGCTTGATGAAAGGCCTTGACAAAGGCTGGTCCCAATGATTCAGGGATCACTATTCGTCCTGGGGTTTGACTGCCCTCGGGGGGTGGCAGCTCAATCCATCCATCTTTCAGTACTCCCTCTTCTTTATTACAGTAGTAATCCAATTCTTTGGTGGTATATCGTGGCGTCCATAAATTAAGGGGTACTGGAAACAATGCTGCTTGTATTGGCATGGCTTGTGATGAAATTTGGCCTGTCATGGCTGCTTTACGTGCTGAAGCATCAGCAAATCTGTTTCCTTGGGCAACTTCTCCTTTTCCTGCTTGGTGTCCTCGACAGTGTATGACAGCTACACGTGTCGGGGCCCATACTGCGTCTAGTAACATCAATATTTCTGGGCCATATTTGATTGATTTGCCTCCCGACGTAATGAGCCCTCGTTCTTTGTAGAGAGCTCCATGTGCATGCAAAGTGGTGAAGGCATATTTTGAGTCAGTGTATACGTTCAGCAGAAGTCCCGCACCCAATACTAGTGCTCTGGTAAGTGCTATCAATTCTGCTTTCTGGGCTGATGTGCCTGATGCAAGAGCTGATGATTCAATGACTTTCTCCCAGGTGACTATGGCATACCCGGCACAACGTCGTCCATCGATAATGAGACTGCTTCCATCCACAAAATAAGTCTGATCAGGGTTCTCTAGGGGCACATCTGACAGATCAGGTCGACTTGAGAATACAGTGTCCATGACTTCTATACAGTCATGCTCTGGAGGGTCTTCGCTAATTGGTATCAGGGTAGCGGGGTTCAGGGCATGGCTCACTTCCAGTTGTATCTGTGGATTTTCACATAGCATGCTTTGGTATTTCAGCATTCGAGAATTGGTGAGCCAATGGTTTGCTTTTTGTTCCATAAGGGCAAGTACCGCATGTGGTACTGTGACGCGTAGATTCTGTCCTAAGGTGAGTTTGTCTGCTTCACTTACTAATAGTGCTGTAGCTGCAACAGCTCTCAAACATGGTGGCCATCCTTTGGCCACAGTGTCCAACTGTTTTGATAGGTACGCTACGGGTCGTTCCCAATGTCCCAATTTCTGAGTCAACATGCCTAGAGCATTCCCGTGCATCTCGTGCACGAATAGATGGAAAGGCTTGTGGACATCTGGCAACCCGAGTGCTGGTGACGACATCAATTCTTCCTTCAGGGTCTTGAAAGCTGTGTCTTGCTCAAGTCCCCATTCTAGTGGTGACTTTTCTTCTCCCTTGGTGGCTTCATATAGTGGTTTAGCAATCTGAGCAAAGTTAGGTATCCATATCCGGCAGTATCCTGCTGCTCCCAGGAAGGCTCTGACTTGCTTCCTGGTAGTTGGGGTTGGGATACTGCACACGGCTTCTTTTCTCTCGCGTCCCAATTGCCGGCTTCCTTTGGTTAGACGAAAGCCCAAGTATTTTACTTCTTTTTGGCATAGCTGTGCTTTTGCTCTGGAAACTTTGTATCCAGCTTCATCCAATAGTTGCAAGAGGTCAGTAGTGGCTTGTATACATTCACTTTCAGATGTGGCGGCTACCAGTAGGTCATCTACATATTGGAGGAGTACTCTTCTTTCAGGGGCCACTAGATAGCTTGAAAGATCTTGGTTTAGTGCAGCACTAAAAATGGTAGGTGAGTTCTTGAATCCTTGAGGTAATCGTGTCCAAGTGAGTTGACCCCGCCTCCCCGAGACAGGGTCCTGCCATTCAAAGGCAAACAGCAATTGGCTAATTGGGGCTAATCTTATGCAGAAGAACGCATCTTTCAAGTCCAAAACAGTAAAGTAGGTGGCTTCAGCAGGAATCAATCCTAGGAGTGTGTAGGGATTTGGCACAACTGGATGTATGGTCTCAACTGCTTCATTCACTCTCCTTTGATCTTGCACTGGGCGGTAGTCACCTGTCCCAGGCTTCTTTACTGGCAGGAGGGGTGTGTTCCATGGTGACTGACAAACTTTGAGTAGGCCATACTCCAGTAGCCTTAACAAGTGGCGATGGATGCCTTCAATTGCTGCTCTTGGAAGTGGGTATTGCTTGACATGTACTGGCTGTGCACTAGGCTTGAGATTCACAATTATTGGAGCTATATGTTTAGCCAGGCCTGGTGGATTGCCCTCTGCCCATACTCCAGGAGGGGCATCAATGCTTTTCAGAGTAGGTTCAAAATAGGTATCAATGATTGGCTCAGTACTTGGCTCAGTACTGTAATATCTCCATTCTTCTTCTCGAGGAACAGTCAGCACCATTAGTCCAGCAGGTTTTGACTGGGAATTTACTGTCATTTGCATTTCTCCTTTCTCAGTAAAGGATATCTGGGCCTGCAGCTTGGCTAGCATATCTCGTCCCAGTAATGGCACTGGGCATTCAGGCATATAAAGGAATTGGTGCGTTATTTGCTGTCCTCCTAAATTACATATGCGGTTTGGAGAAAAGGCTTTGTGGCTTTTGCGCCAGTCGCTCCCACAATGGTAACTGCTCTTGTGGAAAACGGGGCTATTTGTTTATCTACTACAGAATGTTCTGCTCCAGTATCAACCATAAAGTCCATAAATTGGTCTCCTATTTGTATACTGACCATAGGCTCCTGGAGACCTAAAGCGAATTCGGAGCCCGGTCTGTCCTAATCTGCTTCGTCTAAATCGGAGGCCGTTGCTGCTGCAACTCCCTGTATGGCCTCCGCCCGTTCTCGTTGAAAATATTCTCGATTGGTTCCTCTGCGGTTCTGGGGTCGGCCTCTCTCTCTTTCCCTCCAAGGGGCGTGTTCCCCTTCCTCCTGGGAGGCCTCTTCGAGTCGCGGGCATGCATTTCTCCAATGTCCTTCCTCTCTACAATAAGCGCATTGGTTCGCGCCTAATGGGGGCCGGTCATCTCCTCGGCCCCGCCCTCTTCCTCTGCTCCTTCGACTAGGGACACCTCCCCTTTCTGTTCCACTATGGCCGCAGCCAGAAAATCTGCTTTCTTCTTCATCCTTCGATCACTTTCTCTCTGTCTTTCATTATCACGATTCACATACACTTTATGAGCGACTTCCAGTAACTGTGTTGCATTCATGCCCGCAAACCCTTCTAATTTCTGTAGCTTACGTCTAATATCTGGTTGTGACTGGTTCACAAAAGCAGAATTCACCATGCATAGGCTTCCTGGGGCATCTGGGTCATAGGGAGTATACATTCTATATGCTTCAGTCAATCTCTCATAGAATACTACTGGGCTTTCATCTATGCCCTGATTAACTTCGGTCACTTTAGAGAGATTCATGGCTTTCTGACCCCCCTTTTTCAGACCTTGCATGAGGCCTTGGCGGAACCATGATAGGGCTCTGGATCCTCTCTCTGTATTCGGATCCCACTGGGGGTCTTCGTTAGGGAATTCCTTTTGTGCTGCTTCGCGATTGTCTATTCCTGCTTCCGCTCTCTCTACCAGGGGATTGTCTGCGAGCCAGTCAATAGCTGCTCGCTTAATTCGTGTCCGCTCCTCAGTAGTAAATAAAGTAGACAGGAGCTGACGGCAATCTGCCCAAGTGGGTTGGTGAGTTTCCATAATGGTATGCATTAATTCTGTTAATTCTTGGGGCTTATTAGTGTAAGAAGCATAATGCAATTTCCAGTTCAACAAATCAGCAGTGGAGAAAGGCACATATACTAAACTCAAGGGTCCTGCTACTATCTGGTCATGCTCATCTCGCACGGGCAGTCCCGGGACTTGTCGCAGGGGGGCTATTACTTTTGGGAGAGCTTTCTGCTTCTTAGTAGTGACTTTCGTTATCTTGGTGAGGGCTTTCAACTTCGAGACTCGCTTAGTCTGGGGAGCTTCGCTCGCAACAGATGAACTGGCACTGACAACTGATTTTACGCTATTTTCCTCGCCCTGAGAGGTCTCTTCCTCTTCTTCTTCCTCTAACTCAGCTTTTTCTTCAGTCTTGGGCGTGTCAGCATCCTCATCAAGAGGGGGATCATCTATCTGCCCTTCGAGGTCTGGGTCTGACTCTGGGGATGGGTCCCGCCGTCGCCGCGGTGCTGCCGCAGGACGCAGAGGTACTTTCACTGGATGCTGGGCTCGGGGCTGTCTAGTTACAGCTCCCGGGGACTCAGGATCTACAAGAACAGGTTTCTGACTAGGTTTCTCGACTGTCCCTGTTTTCTGGGTCTGGTCTGTTAATGCTAACATTATCCTGCACTGTTCTTCATAACAGCGCTTTGCCCAAGGGGGCGGATCCTCACAAATACTTAACCAAGAGTCTATATAGGGATACTGATCGGGGTGCGCTACTCGCACCTTCCGATGAACTGACTGAATAATTCCTAGGTTAAACGTTCCTTCTCGAGGCCACATGGGGTCTATGACGGGCCACTCCCTAGTACACAAAAGCTGTAATCATGAGGCAGTCAGTTTTACTCCATAATCCCCTGAATATCCTTTATTAAAATACTTGATCATACATTCTAACGGAGTGTTCCTAGTAGACCCCGCCCCTCCCATATGGATGTGTGCGCGCAACAACAAATAGAAGGGAAAGGAAGGCGGACCGTGGGTAAGGGGTCCTCACGGCCCTAGAAACATTTAAGGGAAACAAATAACAAGACAAGACGACGGTCGCTTCCTCCTTTTTACGATCTGGACGCGGTCGCCCGGCCAGAAAATGCGTTACTCAGGAGTCCGCCTTCGCTTGGTCAGTGTTGCAAGACCTCTCATTCACACTCCATTCACACAATCATGCTAGCAACGTATCCCAAAAACAGCCCAATCCTGTCTCTGCTGACTAGGCTATATCAAATTTCAAAATCTAAATCAAAAAGACGATGGTTTCGCCCCGCGCATACTCATGCGGGGTTAATCGGACCGTCTTGAGAGGCGATCAAACTCTCTTACCAAATATCAAATTCCAAAGTTCCAAAGTTCAAACAACAGTTCTGCTCTGACTCTTCTGTCTAGTCAAATCAAAACTATACTCACCGGATCCGGTCCCCTTTCCCAAGCAAGCGCATGAGTTGGACCTCGGACTCCCCTCACGGGTTCGAGGTGTTGGTTCCGTCCGGGTCCGGCACCTGCCGAGGCCTGGCCAGCTCCCTCCGATGCAAGGGACCGGTGGCGCCAGAGAGCGAGCCCACGTCGGGAGGGCACGATCCCGGCAGGACCAAACCTGTAGAGGCGGAAAGTCGTGGTATATTGCCCCGTATACCCTCTATTACCACACCTTCCCGGCCAACGCACCAAGAATATGTAGCAGCAGAGCGCAGACAAACCAATAATACCAGGAGTCTGTTCAGAAGGTCCAAATCATTTATTTGTGCACAAGTCTCCAGCAGAATCAAATTCAAAATGGCTGAGCAATAGCTGTTAGTAAAACAACAACTTTTATACTTTTCTTGTCCATTCTAGGTATAGGCAAACTTCTCATTGGTCCCGGTAACCCCTTTCACCCCATCTATTGGTCCCGGTACTGTTACGTAGTCATCCAATGAAGACCTTTGACTGGGCTCAGCACCTGCTTACCCCCCTTACAGTCCCAATTACAATGGTCAGTTCTTCCAGCTTTGATACTTTCCTCCTCCAAGGTCACTTAGCTAACTAGAACATGTGGGAAAGCAGGGCACTGTAACTTTTCTTTCAGCAGAGTTAATTAATTCCATAGAAGCTTCACTCTCTTATCAATACCAATTAAACTTGTTTTTCTATATTCTCTAAGTTTCGATTCTGCTTAGCTATACTTAATTGTGCTCAGTTAAGTTTTGATTCTATGGTAGCAGCATTCAGGGGAATGTGTAATTCCTTTGGGCCTCTCCACAGGCTTCATTTACAGGTCAAGCTGCTTAGGCCTCTCTGCTCATTTCAGACACCATGGATCATAGGCCTTCGCCTACCACAATCAATGCTCCTGTTTAATGTAAGTTTAAGTTACAATGTAAACTGCTTTCGATTGAAATAACGCGGTATAAAAGACCTATTAAATAAATAAATACGCACACTAAAAAGGTCAAGACCGCTGTTTTAACTTCAAAGAGGGTGTTTTCTCTCTTTGCTCGAACCCTATGGAACGCAATACCTCACATCCTTGCACCTCAAATGACTTGCTGGCTTTTAAAAAGCAGCTAAAGACACTCCTTTTCATCAGTTGCTTTGAGGCTGATGAATCTACTCAAGCATAATATTACTAAACCTTGACTTAGAAGAACTGTTCATGCTCTCATACTGTTTAATCTTTTATTCTCCCTTTTATTATTTTTTCTCCCTTTATTCAAGCCCTTGTTTTATGTAAAGCCATGTTGGCTCCCTTTTTTCATTGTAAATCGCTTTGACTTTTAGATTAAGCGGTATATAAGGCTAGCTAAATAAATAAATATTGTAGTTAATATGAAAGGGCAGACTAGATAGGCCATATGGTCTTTTTCTGCTATCATGTTTCTATGTAGTCCCTTACACTGATGTGAATACGTTTGCAGCAGTCCTAGATAGATACAGCTTCCTTATGGAGCAGCAGGCCATCAGGTTGGCTCTTCTGCAAGGACCATACTGGGCTTTATCTGCCATCATATTACTATGTTATTTCTGGCTTCTAATCGAGGGTTGGTTAGTTCGAGTGTTGTCTGACAGTGCCACGGTGGTGGCTTATGTCGGTCAGCAAGGTGGCATGAGGAGTGTTGGGGTGGCCCTGGAGATGGCTCTCCTGTTTGTCTGGGTAGAGAAGAACCTACCAGCCTTGTTGGCTCAACACCTTGACAGGGTAGGCAGCATGGAAGTAGGCTTTCTCAGACAGTACTCAGTGGATCCAGGAGAGTGGGAGTTGTCAGAAGGCATTTCAGCTGATTCTGCGCCAATGGGATCACCACGAGATGGATCTGATGACGACCCATTCCAATACCAAACTGGGCTGCTTTTTCAGTCATAAGAACATAAGATATGCCATACTGGGTCACATCAAGGCCCATCAAGCCCAGTATCCTGTTTCCAACAGTGGCCAATCTAGGTCATAAATACCTAGCAGTTTCCCCAAAAGACACAGGTTGCCACACAGAGACGTAGTCTGAGAGCATTGACTCCCTGGCTCAGCCTTGATCACATCTGCCTGTTTTATCTTTCCTCCGTGACTCCTGGTTGGGTGTATGATTCGGTGTATGGAGTGCCACTCGGGAAGGATTTTTCTGGTGGTGCTGGATTGGCCGAGGAGAGCGTGGTGTAGAGGTCTGTACATCCAGGGCCGTGGACTGCCCACTGCCTGCCCTATCTCCACCCACGCACCGCCCCTTTCCTGTCACCATCTAACCTTCCCATACATCAAGTGGTTGGGACGTCCATCCTGACTATTCGCGGCTTGGAATGACCCTGTATTTATTTTATTTTACCTGGTATACTGACCTGGTCCCCTCCGGGGCTGCCCTGCAGCAGAGGGGCTGAGTATAGGTAGCTACATGGACTGCACAGGAGGCTGCTGCCATGGAGAGAGAGCATGGCCCTCCCTAGTATTCAGCAGCCCTGGACAGGATGAGAGGAGATCTGCGAGTCTAGAGAGTTCCAACCAGAATCATTTGTAGGAGTACAAAGGTTCTCTTCAGCCTACAGTCTGTATTTAGCAGAGAAAAGAGTTCCCCCAACCCCTCAGGATCAGCCAGGCACGAGAAGCGGGAAGTGCACAATGGAACTCTGGAAGAGGAAGAAGTCTGACTTCAGAAAAGCAAGACCCTGCCTGCAGAGTGAGAGAGTGACATAAGCCACCTTATAAGGAGCTTCAAAGAAGATCAGAATGAGTGACTGGCTCATGGGAGCCAGAGCCTGCCAGAGAAGTGTACAGAGAACATATGCTGAAGAGACAGAAATTTAGAAACATGATGACAGAAAAAGACCACATGGCCTATCTAGTCTGTTCTTCCATATCAACAACTACAACAGTCCTCTTTTTACCTTTAGAGATCCTCTGTGTTTGAAGATCAAATGGCTCATATTCTGGGAAGAAAGAAGCCCTTAGAGCTGGGAGGAGCTGAGCTGAAGCAAGATAAGGAACACCTCATCCTCCCTCCTTAGACAGAGGATGAAGGCAGAAGAGTAAGAGGTTCAGAAAGCAGGAAAAAGCTGTGAGTCAAAGTTTAACCCAGCAGAAGAAAGACAGACAAGCCAAAGAAGGGAACAGTCAGGACTGCAGCCTCTGTGAAGTCTTGGAGAAAAAGCAGATCCAGTAAAAGGTTGTCAGAGTGCCCAAAGAAGAAGCAAACAGCTTGAAAATAAGCACTGGACGTAGTGCTGAGAAGAAGATGGTGAACATACAAGGAGAAGAGGAATTGCAGGAACTTTCTAGCTGCAGCAGAGAGAGGTGGAAGGAGGGACCAGCAGCTATCTAAGGCAAGAAGAGATTAGACATTGAGAACTCTGAGACAGTAGAGTCTGGGAAATCAAACTTGTGGAGGTGAGCTATGCAAGATCCCAAGGAAGAACTGTCACAGGAAACGGAACCCAGCAGGGAAGGAAAGCTGAGGGGACACTGACCTCGGAACCAGACTCTGCAGCCACAGAGAGGACAGCCTGCCCACAAAGCCTACGAGCAGATAGGAACAGCACCAGTAGAACCAAGAGAAATAGCAGTTGTGGGGATGCCACTGAAGTTGTGGTAAGCTGCAAAGATTCTCAGAGCCACTGCTACTCAGAAGGACAGCAATTATAACTGTATAGTCAAGATTTCCAAGAGACAAAATTGGATGTGATTGCCCGCAGCATGGGAGCACCGTAGATCTTCATGGGACTCAAGTTATATATCCAGCTGGGACATCCGCCAAGCAGCAGGGACTACATATGAGGCACCCAGTGGTGAGAGCTAAGCTTGTACCATTATACCATTGGCCAGAACACTAATTTAATTGAGCTCAAGGAACATTCTATGGGGTGCACATTCTAACTGAACTCAAGGAACACAGACACATTGTATACATTCAAAATGTGGCATTACAGGGGAGGTAACACTAGTGCATACTCCCTTCAAAGAGTTGGGAAGAATCATTTTAAAGTGGATACTGTGGGGAAAAAATGATGGTTGTATTTGATCCTTGTGAGACAAAATATAACATTTTTCTCAGATTGACTGTAGTGAATGACATTTGCTTGTAATGCTTACATTTGTTTTTCAAACAATTTCATTCTCTTATTCCCTAAACACATAGAAACATGATTGGATAGGCCATATGGTCTTTATCTGTATTCTGCCCTTCCATACCAACTACTAAGCTGTTTTTGTTTTGTTTTTTAAGTGCCTTAAAATCCATGCTGATGCCTGGCGACCCTGCAGCCTCTGGGTTTTCAGGGCAAGGTATGACCAGAAGTAGATTGCCAGGCCTTTTCTTCTGAGGCAATGGAGGGTAAAGTGACTTGCCCAAGGAGCACCAGTGGGAATTGACCCTGATCTCTGAGGTACTAAGCTGTTGCTCTACCTTTTTTTTTTCTTTAGAGATTTTCTGTGTTTGTTCCATCTTTTCTTGAATTAACTTAGTCTTTGTCTCAGCTTTCTAAACTGGGAGACTATTCCATCCATCTACCATTCTTTCCATAAAGAAATATTTCCACAAATTACTACTAAGTCTATCTCCTTTCACCTTCATCTTATGTCCCCTCACTGCTGAGCTTTCTTGCCATTGAAAGAGGCTCTCCTGTGCATTTATGCCATGGAGGTATTTATAGTAAATGTCTCTATCATATCTCCCCTCTCCCACCTTTCTTCCAAAGTCTATCTATTGAGATCTTTAAGTTTGTCCCCATATGCCTTATGATGAAGCCCACTGACCATTTTGGTAGCTAACTTCTACACCGACTCCATCCTGTCTATATCCTTTTGAAACTGTGGATCAGATTTACACACAATACTCTAAATTAGGTCTAACCAAAAACTTGTACAGAAGCAGTATCGCCTACTCCTTCCTGCTGGTCATTCCTCACCCTATGTACCCAAGCATCCTTCTGGCTTTTGTTATCACCTTATCTACCTGCCTAGCCACCTTAAGATCATCCAGAACAATCATCCCTAGGTCCTGCTCTTCTACTTCACCCTGTATACTGTACCACTCCCTTGGATTTTTGCAGCCCAAATGCATGACCCTGCATTTTTTAGCATTAAATATCAGCTGCCAATTCTTGACCATTCTTCAAGCATCACTAGTTTCCTCCTCATTGTTATCTACACCTTCCTGGGTGCCTAGTAGTAGTCTTGACTCAGTAGATAGAAGTGATGTAAAAGATGTTGAAGGTCATTGATGCAATATAGACACTGTATGTTGGACATTTTTGGGTCCATACCAGTGTCAAGATAAATCTGAGACCTTCGACTGAACAATTTAATAAGTAACCGTGTCTGGTATTTTTTGGTTCAAAATTGAGCGCTAACACGAAATAGTTGGACAGTTGTAATCGCTCTTAAAGAAGACCACTGCAAGTTTTAATATTGCTTTTGACATACAAGACTACTCCTCCTCCTTTTCCATTTTCTCTGTCTCTTCTGAATAGATTATAGCCAGTTATGGCTATATCCCAATCATGCGATTCATTAAACCATGTTTCTGTAATGGCCACAATGTCCAAGTCCATTTCCACCATTAGGGCTTCCAGGTCTGGAACTTTGTTGGCTAAGCTTCGAGCATTTGTGCTCATTGCTTTCCAGCATTTAACTGGCTTGCGTGTGTTTTTGCATTGACTTTGTTCTGCCCACTTCTTCCCACTTGTTTTTGATGTGTGGTTTAAAAAGGTGTGGCTGTTTCTGATGTTGTTCTGCTTTTGCAGGGAGTGACGTCCAGAACTTGACCTTCCCCATTCGTCACCCCCTTTTTTCTAGTTTAAATGCATATCCACATACTGCCTGAATTTTTCACTTAGGATTCTTTTCCCTGCGACAGACAGATGTAGTCCATCAGCACAGGATAGTCTCTTGTTGGTCCATCTGTTTCCCCAGTCGCCTATAAATCTGAATCCTTCCTCTTTGCACCAGGTCTGGAGCCATGCGTTAAAGCTGTTTATGCGATGTAACCTTTCTGCCCCCTTACCCAGAACAGGTAGAACTTCTGAGAATGCTGCAGTGTTAACAATAGGCTTTAGTTTCTCACCCATAGTTTGAAAGTCCCTTTGAACTGTAGTGGCACTGTTTCTAGCCAGGTCATTTGTACCCAAGTGGATGATAACATCAATTTTGGAGTGCTCACTTTCAGCGCTTAGTACATCAACAATTTGGTTTGTATTCTTGATAGCTGAAGAGCCTGGGAGGCATTTGACTAACTTCCCTCCCTTGAACTGTGTTTCCAAGTTGGTGCCTCTGATGATGGAATCACCAAGTAGTAGTAGTTTTCTGTTCCTTGAGATTTTCTTCATATTTGGTGCTTTATCAGGAGATTGGGCATCGACTGTCTCATTTAAGGGCCCTTCAGCTTCCCTGGCTTGGGCATCCTCATTAACCAAAGCAGAGAAGGCATTATGCAGTGATATCTCATGATGTACAGGGTGTTTCTGCATTACAGGATGCAGTCTACCAGAGCCCACTGTGATCCATTTGTTCCTGGGATGTTTGATTTTCTGTGGGAGCGGCGGAGGACTTTGTTTGGTTTGTATCCTAGAAGAGGTGTGTTTCATTGCAGCTACTTCTTTCCTTAATAGAGTCAATTCTTTATGTATGGCTACCAACTTGAGGAAAACTCACTTGTTCCAACAAGCCTTTGACCTCCCCTGGGACATCCCCCTCTGAGTCTTTTTGTTTGTGGTTTTGTTTATTTACTGTTTTGATTTTACTGCTGTCATTCCCTCTTTCCTATTTTTTTTAATGGCATTCTGTTTCCTTAGTTTAATAGCGTAGACCTTTTATTGTAAACCGCTCTAATGTCTTGACGAGAGCGGTATATAAAATGCAGAAATAAAGATATAGGGCAAGCTTTTAGGTTCCAGATGATTTGTCCCAGAATGAAGGCACCACAATTATTGCACTGAATACAAGACATGCGTGGTCCTAGAAGGAGAAGAGAAGGTGGACCTAACACCAAATTAAGAGGATAGATGTCAACGTATATGACTGCTATATAAGCATTGCAGCCCAGGGGTGGGTGGGTGGGGTGAGGGGTGGGGTTGGCGGGAACCTAAGTGTCCTTGGCCAGCAGGCCTTACATGAACCGAGGGCACCCTTAGATTTCTGATTTGAGAGCTACACAAGGAATATAGACAGTCAGAATATTCACAGAAGTGAATGTAAAACCAGCAGTTAACTATTATATCAGCTACATCAGCTGTGGAGCCCAGGTTCAACCAGGTGTCTGCAAGACTTCCACTATTCAACCAGCCCCTCCCTGCCAGTAAGTTTGCAGACAAATTCAAACAGTGGAAGCTGAATTATTCAACTGAATTCTTAGTGTCTTTCTATCTGTCTTTTGTGCAAAGGTCCCTGTAACTTGGCACCCTTAGATTTCTGATTTGAGGGCTACACAAGGAATGTAGGCAGTCAGAATATTCCCAGAAGTGAATGTAAAACCAGCAGTAAACTATTATATCATCTACACAACCAGCAGGATAGGTAAATACAACAGCAGTTAAATATTATAACGGCTACACAACCAACAGGATAGGTAAGAGATACCAAGCTGGAAGCTTATCTGTTTGTAGGAGAAGCTGTGGAGCCCAGGTTCAAGTATAAACTGAGAAAATGTCTGTCGCGTCACAGATCGTGCATGTGTAAACTGCTAAAACGTTTCCACTCCCATGAAGTGAAGCAGCATGTGCAACAGGAAACAGGATAGAGTAGCCCCCCCCCCCCATCTATATCACACTTCTTTCATAATGGCTACCAGACAGCCCACCTTTTCTGAAGCAGAGACACACCACCTCTGCAAGCTGGTCATGGAGGAGGAGGAGTTGTTACCTAGAGGGCCAGCACAGGCAGCAGCATGCAGGGACTGGGAGCGAATCCGTAGACACTTGGCAGTGAGTACTGTCATGATGTGGGTATCAATAAAGATGAGAACTTGAAAAGAAACCCTGTTTCTTTTAGGAATCTAGATGTGCAGTTACCTCCAGGCACAGCTAGAGGGAGCAGGAATGACCATACAGGAGCTAATGAGCCTAAGAGGGCTAATGATTTGCACCTGGGAATGACCCCGGAACTCTTGAAGGAAAGATTCCTTTATAAGCCAGAGCTGAATGCTAGCAAGGCAGAGAAGGAGAGAGAGCAAGCAGAGAAGGAGGGGAAGAAAGGAGCAGACAAAGAGAAAAGAAGGAACAGAGACAGAGGAACGTCTTCACAAGGAGGAACAGCTCTATTAAGAGGATCAGCTCCAAGAGAAGGAGTAAGTGAAAGAATCCTATGTGAGCAAGCCCAAAGGAACAGAGTTCACAAGGGTGAAGTTCAGAAGGGCCAGGCTAAGCGTGCAGCTGTTCAACGGGAGTTTATTAGAGCAAGCACTGAAGCTAGAGTGTGTGCCACTCCCTGTTCTCATAGTGTTCCTGACTCAAGGGCAGAGAGACATAAGCCAAGAACCAGAGGGAACGGTTTGGAGGAAAGCCTGCAGTATCTGGGAAATACTAACCAAGTTTTACCACACAAGAAAGGAAAAGCACTTTCTGACAAAGCTAAGTTCTTACCAAAGGAGAAAAGGGTATCCACGTCAGGTTTTACCAAACTGCCAGAAAGCACAGCCTTGTCTAAAGCTTACAGGCAGAGAACCTGCTACAGGAGGAAAGTTTCTGAAAGAGAAAACTCCACTGATTCAAACCAGCCAGGCTCCAGGTATGAAAGCTTTATTGATGATACTAAATGCTTGAGTCCTAAAGGCCCTGTTAAAACAAACGCTCACTCTGTAAAGAAGAAGAAACCAGGATGGTTTCAGAAAATCCCTAAAGCACTTAGAACACGGTGGTATTAGAGACAAGACCCTAGAGACATTTCACACAAACCTGTAGCAGACAGGGACAGTGATTATTCCAGTGAAGAATATAGTGATGAAGAATCTATGGACATAGAATGTATAAATACTGTTCCCACTCCTCAACCTGAACAGATGGATTGTGATTTGTGTATGGCATCATGCCAGAAGTCTGTAGCCACTGTGTAACCTAGAAGAAGTGTGTAGAATTCTTATGCTATTGGAATGAACTGAATTCCTCTGATCACGCCTTGCATTAATTGTGAAGTTTAACAATTAAGCAGCTGATTTAAATGCTGGTACCTTTTGAAACAAAGGACTTTCTGTTTGGTTCTAAATGTCTTATTTGAACCCTTGCACTGACGGGGAATAAAAGCCTTGTTTCCCTACACTTGGTTTCGTTAATGAGTTCTCTTAGGAAGCTGGAATAAGTAAGAACGTTTTCTACGTCAAATGAACCTTACATTCCCTTTGGCTACCTAAAATAATCTTTGCCGTGGAGCATCCCATAATTCTAATGGCGTAGACGGGGCTCCCCACGACAGTACATAAATAGCAATACACACATGGGAAGAGCAGCAGGCAGGTAGCACTGTAGGGGGTTAGAAAATCTAGAGGACATAAGAGAATGCAAAGTAGAGCTAGAATGGAGTGTGTACTGTGGCAGGGATGCTGAAGAAATGCAGCTAGAAGATGGCAGCACATCTGGAGAGACTGAAACTGGAAGCACAAAGTGAGGGAGATAAGGCAGAAATGGGAAGGATGTGTTGTGTGCAGCAGGGACAATACACAGCCGCAAGTACACATGCAGGTATGCTAATTACTCTATTACTACCATTTGCTTCATTAATTTACCCACTGTGACTACACACGTAAAGTATTTGTAACCCTATCCTTGTTCTATGTAAACTTCCTCTTGGTTCATGTTATATGTAAACCGCTCTGAATCCTATGATAGGGCGATATAAAAACCTGTTAAATAAATAAATGCACCCTGTGCGACTTGCACATCTGGCGCACCCCTCCATCACAGGTTTGTCATTTGCCCCATGCCCAGCATCTCCCCATCTTCCATGTCCAACTGGCTCCCTCCCCTCCCCCCCCCCACGCTGCCAACCCTTGCCCAGCCACTGCTGCTTTTTGTGTTACCTTGGCAGCGGCGGTGGCAGCAGCGGAGCAGACCTTCAGTTGAAAAAAAAAGCCACAGATCTTTCCGACTCCGCTGCCACCGCCGCCGCCAAGGGAACACAAAACGTGGTAGTAAGTCGAAGGCTGGCAGTGTGGGGGGGGGAGTCAAGGCCAGCAACCCCAAATGCGCCCCTATTTTGTTTGCGCCCTGTGTGGCTGCAACGCTCACACGGCTGGATATGGCGATGCATGCATGTAGAGCTGCAACAGAAGGGCAGATACCAAGGACAGCAGCACCAATGAACAAACCAAATATGGGCTACAGGATACAAGATTCCACATTAGGAAGTACTAACCCAGAAAAAGATTTAGGTGTCATTGTGGATAATATGTTGAAACCCTCCACCCAGAGCAAATAGAATGCTAGGCATCATAACGAAAGAAATGGAGAATAAAACCATGGATATGATTATTTATAAATTTAGCAGGGTGTTTATACCAAGTTATCATTTAGGTACAGCGGTTTACATTGTATCTTAAGTTTGATAATGTACATTAAACAGGGACATTCCTTATCGTCCCTCCAGTTTAGTCCTCCACCTCTGGGTTGTGAACCTCCTCCTGAAGCTTGGAGACTGGCCTGTCAAACTCGTGACATCACTGGATGTAGTCTGCTGGTCTCTCCCATCAGCCCCAGTGTGTCCAGTCTCCATGCAGCAGGAGGACATTGTGAGCCTGAGTGGAGGGCTCACCTGAGGAACGAATAAGGAGCAGTTAGTGTAGTTTAGTTTTAGTTTGGGGTGGTTTTAGTCCCTCTTATTTCAGGATTTGTTTTTAGTGTTACTGGCCATTTTAAAAAAAAAAAAAAACAGAAAGAGGATTTTCCTCAGCCAGATCCTGCCTGCCTTTCTGCCCTTAGCTAATCGCTGTGGCGCTTTTACTTACAGCTCTATCCTCCTGGACAATACAGAGGACAGCACTGTTTCTCCCTGCAGTGATCATTCGGCGCCCCGGTCAGACGCGATCCTGCAGGTGTGAGAGAGTTGGTGGCGGTAAGCTCGTCCAGTGGCTGCACGCTCGCTTCGGAGCTGAGCGGGGTCGTGCGGACTTCAGCGCCACAGAGGTGACGGCATGAAGAAGCAGCAGGCAAAGACTCTGAGCAGGTACAGGGTGTTGGGGCAGGCAAATAATTGAGCCGGTACGGGCAGGAGGCCCTGCAGGGGTTTCCTTGGTCGCGGGGTGTTTGGTGCCATTTGTAGCTGCAGCGGCGGCCATTTTGACCGCGTGGTTGCGTCGTGGCAAGTGATCTCGCCGGAGGCTACAGTGCAGTAGCAGGCCTGCCTGGTGCCTGATTTCAACCAGAACCCTGTTTGTTATGCCTTTTGGCCTTTAGTTGGCCCTTGTTTTCATTTTGTTTTGGGTCTAGTTAGTATTAAAAAAACAAACAAAAAAAAACGTAGAGCATATCTGTTTAATTTGGTTTGGTTGTGGTCGTTACTGAGTGGTCAGGGTGTCACGTGTATGGCATCCCGGCCCATGTGTGTGGTTTGTGACACTCGCAGGGGTACCCTGGCTGATTCAGGGATCTGCCGGGGTTGCACTACAGTTTCAACCAGCGTGGAGCAGCAGATTGAAGGTAAAATGGATAAGCAACCCAGGGTGTAGCGGGGGAAGCTGAAGGAGAGAGTCTACTTCCCTCTTCTCCGAGGAATGGCCAGGGTGTTCCCGTCACTCCGTCCGGATTGGGGTCAATAGTGAGTCCAGGGACGCAACTGAGGGACATCTGTCCGGTTTTTGTTTTAATTATGCATCAAGCATTCTGTTTGAGACGGCAAGGGAAAGTGCCGGAACCGCTACCTTTGCCTGCGGTGACGCTGCTGTCTGGAGTCTCGGAGCCGGACCGCAGTGGTGCAAGACCCCCAAAGAGGCCACAGCCCCGGGAGTGTTCTCCCTCAGATGCAGAGTGGCAAGAGACAGAGGATATGGACACAGAACTCGAGGCAGGGCAAGAGGAGTTAGAGGAAGGAGAAATTACTGAGCCTGAAGATCAGTCAAAGATCATTCGAGTGTTCCGGAAAGACGAGCTGACAGCGCTTATCACGGAATCACTCCAGACGCTTCATCTAGCCACGGAACAGCCAGCTGAAGAGGAAACCGGGGAGGACCCCATTATTCAAGCGGTGAGGCAGACGAAAGTAGTGTTTCCTGTCCACCGTGTAGTAGACCGGATGATCCAGGAGGAGTGGGATCAGCCAGAAGCAGGGCTCAGAGGAGCTAGGACTATGAACAGACTTTATCCGCTGGTGGATAAGGATAAGGAAAGGTTTAAGTCTCCACGAGTGGATGCAGCAGTGTAACAAAGAAAACCACTATCCCTGTGGAAGGTAGTGCAGCATTAAAGGATGCGCAGAACAGAAAGGTGGATGGTCTGTTAAAACAATCTTTTGATGCAGACGCTCTGTTCTTACATGCTGCAATCTCTGGGGTATGAGTGGCCAGAGCATGCCTTCATTGGTCGCAGCGTTTGCGACAGCGCATTTAGAAACAAAGGCCATGTGGTCTTTTTCTGTCATCATATTTCTATGTTTCTATCTAGTCTGTCCTTCCATATCAACAACTACAACAGTCCCCTTTTTACCTTTAGAGATTCTCTGTGTTTGTCCCATGCTTTTTTGAATTCAGTTACTGTCCTCATCTCTACCACCTCCACTGGGAGACTATTCCATGGATCCACTACTCTTTCCGTAAAGAAATATTTCCGCATATCACTCCTGAATCTATCTCCCTTCACCCTCATCCCATGTCCCCTCGTAGCAGAACTTGCTTTCAATTGAAAGAGGCTCTCTCCCTGAACATTTATGCCATGGAGGTATTTAAACATCTCAATCATATCACCTCTATCCCGCCTTTCCTCTAAGGTGTACATATTAAGATCCTTCAGTCTGTCCTCATATGCTTTGTAATGAAGACCACTAATCATTTTAGTAGCCACCCTCTGCACCAACTCCATCCTGTTCACATCCTTTTGAAGGTGCGGTCTCCAGAATTGCACACTATACTCCAAATGAGGTTGCACCAAAGACTTATACAGAGGCATTATCACCTCCTTTTGACTGCTAGCCATTCCTCTCCGTATGCACCCAAGCATCCCTTTAGCGTTTGCTGTCGCCTTTTCTACCTGTTTAGCTACTTTAAGATCATCAGAGACAACCACGCCTAGGTCCCGCTTTTCTTTAGTGGACAAAAGTACTTCACCCCCTATACTATATTGCTCCCTTGGATTGCTGCAGCCCAAATGCATGACCTTACATTTTTTAACATTAAATCCCAGCTGACAAATTCTAGACCATTCTTCAAG
Source organism: Ichthyophis bannanicus (assembly GCA_033557465.1). Classification (NCBI taxonomy): domain Eukaryota; kingdom Metazoa; phylum Chordata; class Amphibia; order Gymnophiona; family Ichthyophiidae; genus Ichthyophis; species Ichthyophis bannanicus. Next base: position 236,197,647 of record CM066042.1, read on the forward strand.
CTTAGCTAGATCCCTCCTCATGTTATCTACACCTTCCTGGGTGTCTACTCTACTGCAGATTTTGGTATCGTCCGCAAAGAGGCAAACCTTACCCGACAGCCCTTCCGCTATATCACTAATAAAGATGTTAAAAAGAATCGGACCAAGGACAGATCCCTGGGACACACCACTGGTAACATCCTTCTCCTAAGAGTGAGCTCCATTTACTTGTACTCTTTGTTGCCTCCCACCCAACCAATTTCTAACCCAAGCAGTAACTTTAGGGTCCATCCGTAGGGTGCTCAGTTTGTTTATAAGTTGCCTGTGAGGAACAGTGTCAAAGGCTTTACTGAAATCTAAATATACCACATCTAGGGCTCTCCCTAGGTCCAACTCCCTGGTCACCCAGTCAAAGAAATCAATCAGATTTGTCTGACAAGACCTGCCTCGGATCCTGTAATCCGCTGGACTCCAGAAACCTCACTATTTTCTCTTTCAGCAGCGTTTCCAAAAATTTACTCACCACCGAAGTTAAACTAACCGGCCTGTAGTTTTCAACCACATCCTTACTTCCGCTTTTGTGTAAAGGCACCACATGAGCCTCTCTCCAGTCCTTTGGCACCACTCCAGACTCCAACAAGGTATTGAAAAGGTCAGTCAGTGGAGCTCCTAGAATGTCCCCAAGTTCCCTCAGTATTCTAGTGTGCATCCCATCTGGTCCCATCGCTTTGTCTACTTTAAGTTGAGCTACTTTCTCACAAACACAGTCTTCTGAAAATTGTTCAAGATGTCCCTCGCTTCTGTTCCTATTTGTGGGTGTTTTCTGAGGTCCTGCTTCTGGTTCTTCACCTGTGAACACAGAACAAAAATATTTGTTAAGCAATTCCACTTTATCCTTATCAGCTTCTACATATTCCTCCCCTGCACCCTTGAGTCTGACAATACCCCTTTTGCCCTTCCTCTTCTCACTAATATATCTGAAAAATGTCTTATCCCCCATTTTATTGCATTGGCTATTCCCTCCTCCTTTTGAATTTTTGCCTTCTTGACTACTTTGCTAGCTTCTCTAAGTTTTTCCAAATACAGATGCCTGTCTTCCTCTCTCTGTGATCTCTTGTATTTCATGAAGGCCTCCCTCTTTTTCTTCACTTTTTCAGCTACTTCTTTCGAAAACCATAGCGGTCTCCTTTTCCTTTTACCTTTATTTACCATTTTAGCAAAAAGGTTGGTTGCCCTTAAAATATCCCCTTTCTGTTTTGCCCACTGTTTTTCTACATCCCCCAGCTGTTCCCATCCCACTAACGACTCCCTGAGGTATTGGCCCATCTTCGCAAAGTTAGTCTTCCTAAAGTCTAAGATCCTCACCTTTGAATGGATTCTAACAGCCCTAGTCCTAATACTGAACCACACCATCTGGTGATCACTGGATGCAAAATGATCTCCCACTACAACATCAGAAACACTTTCACCATTGGTAAGCAAGTCCAGTATGGCCCCTTCATGTGTGGGGTCTGTTACCAATTGCCTGAATAGTTCTCCCTGTAGAGAATCCAGGATCTCCTTACTTCTAGATGATACTGCAGCAGGAATGTGCCAATCAACATCTGGCATATTGAAATCTCCTATCAGTAGCACTTCCCCTTTCCTAGCAATGCTGCGTATGTCTTCAATTAACTCTTTGTCCACCTCTTCCTCTTGTGAGGGAGGTCTGTATATCACACCAATGCAAATAGATTTCTCTTTCCCTCTTTCTAGTTTAACCCACAATGCCTCATCTCTCCCTTTTAAGCTCTGTAATTCCAAAGCTTTAATAGTAGTTTTTACATATAGTGCCACTCCTCCTCCCCTTCTTCCTACCCTGTCCTTTCTAAATAAAGTATAGCCAGGTATAGTTACATCCCAATCATGGTTTTCTGTGAACCATGTTTCTGTAACTGCCACTAAATCCAAGTCAGCCTCTCCCACCAAAGCTTCAACATCAGGGATCTTATTTCCCACGCTACGGGCATTTATACACACTGCTTTCCATATGTTACCCCTGTTACCCATTTCCATAAAGGTATTTAATGTATCACCTACCTGGGGGCTTTCTTCACCCATCCCCAATGAATCTAGTTTAAAGCCTTCTTTAGTAGATTAGCCATACTACCGAAGACGCGTTGACCTTTCTTGGACAGATGGATGCCATCTCTGCTCTGCAACCCTTGGAACAGCATCCCATGGTCTAGGAAACCAAAACCATTTAGAGCAGGAAAGTATAGGAGAATTGGACCGCATGGAATCGAGGGCTGCGTATTTGGCAGATGTGCATTATGACTTGATCAGAGCGTTATCCAATAGCATGGCCTCTCTGGTTGCCGCTCGCAGGTCCTTTATGGTTGAGGAATTGGGCGGCAGATGGCTCATCTAAATCACGCCTTAGTAAACTTCCCTTTAAGGGGAAACTATTGTTTGGAGAGGATCTCGACAAGTTGGTTAAGGATTTGGGGGAGTCTAAAGGTGGATGGCTCCCCGAGGACAGGCCCAAGCAGGGGAAGTCCACCCCTGATGAAGTGACATACGAAACACGGTCCTGTGTTGGGTTTAGGCCACTTATTTTGTAATAATAAAGGTGTTGGGTGTTGAACCTGCCGCTTCCTGGTCTTGTTTTCAGCTCATTTGAGTGGCTAGCGCTGTTTTCTCTTGTTGGTCCCAGGGGAAGTCCACCCCGACATTTCGGGGTCAGTTTCGGGACTTTAGGTGTTTCCGCACCTCTCGCTTGGGGGGGTTCTCAGAGAGGACAGTTTGCGCCCAGGGGCCAGGGCTTTCGAGGGTTTCGTGGGGCAAATAGAGGTTTCGCAGCTGCGGCCTCTACAGCTTCTCAAAAACTGCAATGAGATGAGGCAGGGTCCAGTAGGAAGCCAACCGATAGGTGGGCGAATTCGGGAGTTTCTTCCTGCTTGGACCCACATAACAACCGACCAATGGGTGTTGGAAGTAATTCGCAACGGTTATGCGCTGGAATTAGCAAGGCCCATTCGGGAGTCGGTGGTCATGTCGCCCTGCAGGGGGCCTCAGAAAACCCTAGCAGTCCGCGATAGTTTAAATCGCCTGTTGCAAATTGGAGCGGTTGTGCCTGTCCCGATACAAGATTACGGTACGGGTCGATACTCCATTTATTTTGTAGTGCCAAAGAAGGATGGCTCCCTGCGGCCCATTTTGGACTTGAAAGGTGTGAATCGGTGTCTTCGGGTGCCGCATTTCAGAATGGAGACGTTGAGGTCAGTTATTGTGGCGGTGCGCCAAGGGGAATACTTGACCTCTCTTGATCTTACTGAGGCTTATCTGCATATTCCAATCAGGGCCTCTCATCAAAGGTTTCTCCGTTTTGCTGTCCCATGGGGACATTATCAGTTTCAAGCATTGCCGTTCGGCCTAGCAACAGCGCCGTGGACGTTCACCAAGATCATGGTGGTGGTGGCGGCAGCATTGCGCAAGGAGGGGATTCAGGTCCATCCTTATCTCGACGATTGGTTGATTCGAGCAAAGTCCGAGGTCGAGAGCATACAGGTGACAAACAAAGTAGTGACGTTTTTGCAGAGCTTAGGTTGGGTGGTCAATTCGGCGAAAAGTCATTTGGAACCAACCCAGGATCTCGAATATTTGGGGGTTTGCTTCGACACCCTGAGCGGAGCGATGTTCCTCTCGCAGCAGCGAATCATAGTTTTAAGCCAACTGATCCATAAGTTCCTAGCAACGCCGGCTCCGACAGCGTGGAATTACCTGCGAGTGCTGGGAACGATGGCAGCAACCCTGGAAGCGGTGCCATGGGCCAGGTTTCATATGCGCCCCTTACAGAGGGCTCTGCTTCACCGTTGGTTGCATCAGATCGACTTCTTAAACAAATGTCTTCCTTGCCCACTCAAGGTCCGGCAGTCATTGCGGTGGTGCTTCTTCCAGGATCCTTGACAATGGGAATGCCTCAGGAGCAGCTGGAGTGGCTCCCATTGTTGACGGACGTGAGTCTTGCTGGATGGGGAGCCCATTGCATGGACCTGTTTGCTCAAGGCATGTGGACCATTCTAGAGAGCGGCTGGTCGATCAATCGACTGGAGCTGCGGGCTGTTTACTTGACCCTAAAAGCGTTCGAGGTGACGGTGTTGGGTCGCGCTGTGCGGGTCCTGTCGGACAACTCCGCGACCGTAACTTACATCAATCGGCAAGGAGGGACAGGAAGCACAGCCATGGAAGAAGAAGCGGAGACGCTGTTCTCTTGGGTGGAGTCTCAGTTGTCCGCGATTTCGGCAGCGCACATTGTGGGGAAGGACAATATGATGGCAGACTTCCTCAGCAGGGTACAAGTAGATGCCGGAGAGTGGAAATTGCATCCAGGCGTGTTTGTGCAGATAACCCACAGGTGGGGTCAGACGATCATGGATCTCATGGCGACCTTTCAGTCGGCAAAGGCAAACCACTTCTACAGCAGACGCAGAAAAACTATGTCGGAAGGGATCGACGCTCTGATGCAGCGTTGGCCGTCAAACGGCCTGCTCTATGTCTCCCTCCCCCCGTGGGCGCTCATAGGGCGAGTGGTTCAGCGTATAGAGGCTCATCGGGGAAGAGTGTTGCTGGTGGCTCCGGACTGGCCCAGACGTCCGTGGTAGGCCGATCTCATTCGATTGTTGGACGGGATTCCATGGAAATTGCCAGTGTCGAGGGACCTACTGAGGCAGGGTCCTCTTTGCATGCCACAAGTGGATTGGTTCTCGCTTACAGTTTGGCCATTGAAAGGGCGAGGTTGAAGAGGAAAGGTTATTCCGGAGCAGTTATAGCGACGTTGCTTCACGCTAGAAAGCGGTCTACTTCCCTGGCGTATGTTCGCACTTGGCGCATTTTTGAGGACTGGTGCTCGCGCCGGCAAGTTCAGGCGGCTACGGTGTCCATTGCCAAGATCTTAAGTTTTTTGCAAGACAGTTTTGATAAGGGGTTGGTGGCCAGTTCCTTGAGAGTACAGTTAGCAGTGATTTTGTGTTATAGAAGCAAAGTGCAAGGTTTAGCGCTGGGGGCGCATACAGATGTGAGACGTTTTCTTAAAGCAGTGACCAGGATGCGTCCTGCTCGTAGAGTCGTCATTCCGCCATGGAATCTCAATTTGGTCTTGGGGGTGTTGACTAAGGAACCTTTTTGAGCCTTTACTCAATGCCTCAGTTAAGGATCTGACTTTGAAAGCGGTGTTTTTGGTAGCCATATGCTCGGCGAGGCGAATCTCGGAGCTGCAGGCGCTGTCCTGCCAGGAACTGTTCTTGTCCTTTTCCAGAGAGAAGGTGGTTTTGCGACCGGCTCTGTCATTTTTGCCGAAGGTGGTATCTCCGTTTCATCTGAGTCAGACGGTGTCGTTACCCGTTCTGGGGGTCTTTGGATGTGAGCGCCGCGGACCAGGCATTACATCACTTGGACCTCAAAAGGGTGTTACGGCGGTATTTGAAAGTTACTGAGATTTTCCGTAAGTCGGATCGTCTGTTTGTGGTGTTTGGCGGTCCCCGCAAAGGGGAAGCAGTGGCGAAGGCGTCCATTTCTAGATGGATTCGAGAGGTGATCGCATCAGTGTATCTTCTGCGGGGCCGAGAGGTTCCGACAGAGTTGAGAGCGCATTCTACAAGAGCGCAGGTGACGTCCTGGGCGGAGCATTGTTTGGTGCCGCCGGGAGAAATTTGTAAGTCGGCCACTTGGTCATCCCTTCATACTTTCAATAAACATTACCGCCTGGATGTTTAGGCAGCGAGCGATGCTTGTTTTGGGTCGGCGGTGGTGCAGGCTGGCTGGAAAGGACCCTCCCGATGACTACTGCTCTGTTACATCCCAGAGGTGGAGGACTAAACTGGAGGGACGATAAGGAAATGGAAATTACACTTACCTTGTAATTGTTCTTCCTTTAGTACCTCCAGTTTAGTCCTCCTTCCCGCCCTTGGGGGTGTCGTTGCAGTGGATGTTCAGTGGAGGGAACAGTGAAGAATACCGGTAGATGGACTTTTATTGGCATTTTTTCTCACTTTGATTCTCTGTTTTCTTTTCTCTGTCCAATCTATGGTTCTGTTTAAGGCGGAAGGAAAAGGTAAAAGGAAAGTCCCTTTCGGTTGGGAGGGCAATTCTGTAAGCATAGTTCGGATATAGTTGATTTCTTAAAAAAAAAAAAAAAGAAGGAAACGGGAAATTTGATTTATGTAATAGCTACTTATTTGTTGCTCCTTTGAGTGTGCTTTGTCAATAGTTCACTGGGGCTGATGGGAGAGACCAACAGACTACATCCAGTGATGTCACGAGTTTGACATGCCAGTCTCCAAGCTGCAGGAGGAGGTTCACAACCCCAGAGGTGGAGGACTAAACTGGAGGTCCTAAAGGAAGAAAAATTACCAGGTAAGTGTAATTTCCATTTGATCATACATTAACTTTCTTCTGATGCAATGGAGAGTTAAGTGACTTGCCCAAGGCCACAATGAGTGCCAGTGGAAACTGAACTCTGGTCTCTTGGTTATCAAACCAATGCGGTAACCATTAGTCTATTCCTTCACTCCATTTTACTTCTGCAATGTTCCATAGTAACATAGTATATGTCGGCAGATAAAGACCAGCATAGTCCATCTAGTCTGCCCAGCAAGGTGACAAGAGAAGGTGCACCTGCTGCTCCAGGCAGGTCACCTCTCCCCATGCTTTTGTTTAGGGGTGTACCCACTGCTCCGTGCAGGTCACCCTGAGATAGCAGGGACAGTTAAGATTATTTTGATTTTATTCTGTCGCTATAAAGGGATACACCGTGTCTGTCCCATGCCATTTTGAATTCTGTCACTGTATTTGCCCCCACCACTTCCATCAGGAGAGTATCCACCACCCTTTCAGTGAAAAAGTATTTCCTGATGTTGCCTTTCCTTTTACCCCCTTGCAGTTTCATGTTATGCCATCTAGTATTACAGCTTCCCCATCTTTGAAAAATGTTTGTTTGTTCATTAATACAGACCTTTAAATACTTATTCATATCTCCCTATCCCTCCTCTCCTCTAGAGTATATATACTTAGGTCTTCAAGTCTCTTCTCATATGTCTTCTGGCGCAGACTCCAAATCATTTTGGACGCCTTCCTCTGAACCATTTCCAGTCTTTTTATATCCTTTGCAAGGTATGGTCTCCAAAACTGAACACAATATTCCAAGTGAGGCCTCACCAGTGACTGTTCAGTGGCATTAGTACTTCCTCCTTTCTGCTGGTAATTCCTCTTTGAATGCAACCTAGCATCCTTCTGGCTTTGGCCATCATCTTGTCACACTGATTTGCCACCTTGAGATCCTCAGAAACAATTATTTTGAGGTCCTTCTGGTCCATGCACACCAACCTCTTGCCCCCTATCACATACAATTCCCTTGGATTTCTGCATCCCAAGTGCATGACACTACACTTCTTTACATTAAATCTTAACTACCAAGCATTAGACCATTCTTTCAGCTTTTGTAGATCTTTCCTCATGTTATCCACTCCCTCAGGGGAGTCCACTCCTTTGCAAATGTTTGTGTCATCTGCAAAAAGAGAGACTTTTCCATTCGGTCCTTCAATGTATTTGTAAGTGATATTGCTGAACAGTAGCAGTCCCAGGACCAATCCCTGGGGCACGCCACTAATCACCTTCCTTTCATCGAGTGAGTTCCGTTTACCATCACCTTCTGTCATCTGTCAAGTCAACTAATTTCTGATCAATTTCACCACCTTGGTACCCATCCCCAAGCTGTTCAGTTTATTGATAAGCTTCCTATGAGGAACAGTATCAAAGGCTTTGCTGAAATCTAGGTAGATCACATCTATCACATGCCCTTGATCTAGTTTTCTGGTTACCCAGTCAAAGAACTCAATCAGATTTGTTTGGCATGATCGTCCTTTGTTAAAACCATGTTGCCTTGGATCATGCAACCTATTGGTTTCAAGAAAGTCCACTATTCTCTCTTCCAGGAGCGCCTCCATTACTTTTCCCACCACCGAGGTAAGGCTTATTGGCCTGTAGTTTGCCACTTCTTCCCTATTACCACTTTGTGAAAAGGTACCACATCAGTCCTTCTGTCTCCAAGGATCTATTAAAAACATCCTTTAAAGGCCCTGAAAGAAACTCTCTGAGCTCTTTCACTATCCTGGGATGTATCCCATTTGATCCCAGCCTGTACAAACACATCATCTTCTGTGAATGATGTATCTACTCCATTCCCATTTGTGTATTTATCAATTACAGGTGTTCTTCTCCAGGATTTTCTTTAGTAAAAACAGAACAGAAGAATTTGTTTAGCGTTTTCACTTTTTAAATATCACTTTCCACGAATCCATTCTCAGCACTTTTTAAGTCTTGCAATTCCACCTCTAATCTTCCTCTTCTCCCGAATATACCTGAAAAAGGTTTTGTCATCACGCTTTAGATCTTTAGCCATATTTTCTTTTGCCTTTGATTTTGCTATCCTTATTTCTCTTTTTGTCTCTTTTAGCTTTATCCTATATTCTTTTCTGTGCTCTGTTTGCAAACTTCTGAATTTTGTAGAAGCTTTTTTTTTTGCCTTTATTTCTGCAGCCACTTCTTTGGGGAACCAAATAGGTTTCCTTTTCCTCTTATTTTTATTTACTTTCCTTACATATGTATCTGTTGCCCCTTTTATTGCCTCCTTTAGCTCTCTGCAATTCCACTTCCCTTACCTCCTCCCACCCTGACAACTCCTTTTTCAGGCACTTAGCCATTTCACTGAAGTCAGCGTTTTTGAAGTCTAGGACCCTGAGCTTGCTGTGATTGGAATCTGCTTTGGCTTTTATCTTGAACCACACTGTGTGACTGCTGCTGCTCACATGGGCAGCCACCCGGACATTTGACATGCTATCTCTGTTGGTGAGTACTAAATCCAGCATCAAACTTTCCCTGGTTGGTTCCATCGCCATTTGTCTAAGCAGTGCATCTTGGAAGGCATCCGCAATTTTTTTACTTTCCAGATTTAGTGTGACCGCACCTTGAATATTGTATGCAATTCCGGTTGCCATATCTTAAAATAAGGATATAGTGGAATCGGGAAAGGTACAGAGAAGAGCCAACAAAATAGTAAAGGGGATGGAACGATACCACTATGAGGAAAAGCTCAAAAAGTTAAAGGCTGCTCAACTTGGAAAAGACAGCTGGGGAGATATGATAGAGATCTATAAATTAATGAATGGAGTCAGGTAAACATAGATCAATCTTTTATTTTTTAATTCATTTCAAGCAAATGCCAACTCCTGGCAACCCAGCAGCCCCTGTGTTTTTTTGGCAAGGTATGACTGGAAGTAGATTGCTAGGCTTTGATCTTCTGGGTGCTAGGCTGTTGCTCTAACCACTAGGCTAACTCTCCATTCTAGTTGTTTACACCATCCAAAAGTAGAAAGACTAGGGAACACACAATGAAGCTACAACATAACCTATTTAAGACTAATAAGAAAAAAAATATTTTCAGTCAATTGTTGTTAATAGGAGTGGAGGAGTAGCCTAGTGGTTAGAACACTGGCTTGGTAACCAAGCAACCAGGGTTCGATTCCCAGTAGCACTCCTTGTGGCCTTGGGCAAGTCACTTAACTCTCCATTGCCTCGGAAGAAAGGCCTGGCAATCTACTTCCGGTGACACATTGCCAAGAAAACCCAGGAGCTTCTGGGTCGCCAGGAGTCAGGACTGACTCGAAGGCACACATTGCATTTTGTTGTTAATATTATTATAAAACATTTATATACCGCTGCAATCCCAATTGATAATTAGTTCAGAAATGGGATGAGTATTAAGTAAGAAGTATTAGACAAATAGCTATGATTTAATTTTTTTGACGAAACACAGTATTCAGAAAAATCCCTTTTAGTGTTACAGGTAAGTTAGCCCACAATTCTGTTGCTTTCAACCAAATTGTATTACCAAACCTTCTTTTATTAATTAGACCCTGGTTTGATGGAAACATTAACATCAATGAATTTTGGAGGCACTTAGATCTAGTCCTCAGACATAGCAATAACTTGTCAAAAAATGAATTTGGCTACCGATTCATAAAAGAATTTATGTATCATGAAAGGCGGTATATAAGAAATGTTAAATAAAATAAATAAATAAATAAATAATCACATAAAGCTTAAAACGTATCCTTTCCACAATCCCAATCCAATGAAGCTTTTCAAATAGTGGTGTTATATGATCCGACTTTCGAGTTGCAAAAATCAGCCTTGCCGCTGTATTCTAGCAGATTTGCAATTTCTTAATATATTGTTTTGAGCAATTTAATAAAATTATATTGCAATAATCTAAATAATTTAAAACACTGCATTGCACTAATAATAAAAAAAGAAGGGGGTGCAAAATATGGCTTAATCCTCAAAGTTGCCACAACTTAAATAACATTTAGATATTAATGAGTTACCCTGTGCATCTATAGACAGATCTTCATCTAAATATATCCCTAGCACCTGCAACACTGTTTCCCTTTGGAGCTTCAGAATCTTAATAGCATCCAAAAGTGACATAGGGATCTACCAGCTATTATTCAAACACAATATTTTTGTTTTTGCTACATTCAATGCCGCCCAATTTTCTAATGTTGAAATAGCCTCTATCAATACATTATAATAATCCTTCGAGTTCACAGGGAAGGATAATAGCACTAGAATATCATCCTCGTAAATATGATGTTTAATACCTCCCCTATCCAACACCCAGCTTAACAATATTGTCAAAATTTAACAAAATAGGCGATAATGGCGATCCCTGAAAGATCCCACAAGATGGCTTCCATGAGGTTGAACATTCTTTCTTTACATGAACAATATGAGTGCACTTTTGTAAAAAAGCTGCAAACCAATCTGCTACCTTACCAGCCACCCCTAAATGATCCAACATAAATAACAATATCTCATGATTAACAGTATCAAACGCTGTACTTAGGTCAAACTGCAACAGGACAGCAACAAGGCCTTGTGCCAGAATGCTATTCAAATCTAAGACTAACAACCCTACAAGAAATTCTATGTTGTGTCCTTTTTGAAAACCATATTGTGAATCATTAAGCCAGTTATATTTTTCCAAAAAACGCATAAGTTGATTGGCAACTATTGCTTCCGTTATTTTCGCAAAGCAAGGTATATTTGCTATCAGGCAAAAATTAGACACATCTTCTAAACTTGTCTTTAGATCCTTTGGGATTGGTGTTAATATAATTTGACTCATCTCTGGTGGATAAATTCCCTCACAAAGGAAAGTCACTATTTCTTTCATACAACATCTAAATGTAAATGGTGATTCACTCAGCACTTATGTAGGGCACATTATCCACAACTGAATATTTTTTTGTATATTTCCTAAAATAACTCTTAAATTCTTTAAACTTTGGTATCTCAAACACAGACCAAAAACAGTCCCCCAAAATGGAAGAGCCCTTCTTACCACTCGGGGATAGGTCTAACAAAGTGTTGAAGATTAGTGATAATTTTCCAACAAGGAAGGCAAGATGTTTAGAGATAAACTTATAAGAAGTCTGCCAACACCTATGGTGATAAACAAGTTGTTACAGTAGCTGATTTTGTCCCTTTTCACCCAAAAGCTCAGAAGACAACTTAGAGGATCCTTGATTGGGAGGGCATCTGTATAATTAAATTCTCATAATGTTTCTTTCACGACTGATGTACTTGGATCTTATAATTATGACTTTTTTTCCACGTAATCTTATCCTCCATATTTAAGGAGCATATCCATATCTTCTCTAATTTCCTACATTCTCTCCTTGACTCTTTAAGCTCCTGAGAGAACCAGGCAGACTCTTTTACCACAGATGATTTATATTTAACTACTAATGGCACAAACTCTCTCATCATCTCAATCGAGCTATCCATCCAGTCAGCCACAGTTTCTCCAAAATCTTGATGTCCCTTTGAGGCTATCTTTTCCTCAACCTTTTTCCAAAACAATTCTGAGGAGATATATTTATGTCTTAAAACAAATCTCTCGGTGGTATATCTCTCCTAATCAACAATAGCATCCTAAGATTAAATTAAATAACATCATGTGACCAGATAAGAGGATATAGTTGTGCATCTTTAATTGTAAATACTGTGCTTGATCTAAAAATATAAGTTAATTGGTCCAACTGGTGTCCCAATACATGAGTGGTTGGAAACGTGAAGTATGTAAAACCTAAAGAATGTAGAAACCATAAACATTCTTGTGCATGCATATCAGATGGATCTTCTACATGTAAATTTATGTCCTCTAACAAAAGACAATTCTTGGCTGCAAGCACCCATGAGGATAATGTGTAATCCAATGGTGGAATCCATTATCGAATGATGTAGTAAAAGCTGTTAGTGTAGCTGGGTTGAAAAAAAGTTTGGACAAGTACCTGGAGGAAAGGTCCATAAACCATTATTAAAGAGGACCCGGGAAATCTACTGCCTATCCTGAGACAAGCCTAGGAACCTGCCAGGTACTTGTGAACTGGATTGGCCACTGTTGGAAACAAGCCAGTGAGGGCCTGCTGCGCCTTGACTCAATTGAATGCACGGTACAGCAGGGCTTCGCTACCCTGGCCAGGCCACTGGACCTCCTGGTGATGCACCTTGAAGGCCTGAGAGCAGAAGTGCTTGGCCTGGGAGAGGAGGTACGCCACCTGTCCAAGCCACAAACCTACCCTCTATCTAGAAGGCAGATAGGGCAGCAGCTGGATGGTATTGTCCTGCTAGGCCAGAGGAGAAGCCATGCAGACCCACCGGGCCATGTGCATTAGCACGCCACGTGGTCTTGGGTAAGTCATGTTACCCTCTATTGCCTCACAAGAATCCAAGTTATCAAAAGGGACTACTACAGCTGGAAATAGATCTGCATTTGTAAATATTTATCTTCTCTAAATCTTGCAGGAAAAGGGAATCTTTGGGTTAAAGCTGATAAAGCTAGAAATGTTCAAGTTAACTTCTGTTGCAAATTATGTTATTATGTTATTGATTGTGGTTACTTATATTCTATGCACTCTGAAACCTGCTTATTACTTGTACACTGCTGTGACTTGTAGATACAGCAGTATATAAAAATTGCTAAAGAAATAAAGTGGTCATATGCAAATGCTAGAAGTCTAAAAAATAAGATGGGAGAGTTAAAATATATAGCACTAAATGAGAGGTTAGATATGATTGGTATCTCAGAGACTTGGTGGAAGGAGTACAACCAGTGGGACACTGTGATACCTGGGTACAAATTATATCGCAATGATAGAGTAGATGAAATTGGTGGTGGGATTGCACACTGTTAAAGAGGGCATTGAGTCACACAGGATTAAAGTTTTGCAGGAAACAAAATTAAACTATAGAATCTCTATGGATTTAAATTCCATGTAAAGAGGAGAAGACGATAGCAGTGGGTGTAAACTACCATTCGCCTGGCCAGAATGAACAAATGGATGATGAAATGCTCAAAGAAATCAGGGAAGCTAACAAAAGTTACAACATGGTAATAATAATGGGTGATTTCAATTACCCTGGTATCGACTGGGTCAGTATCACGGCAGGACATGCTAGGGAAATAAAGTTTCTAGATGAAATAAATGACTACTTTTAGGAGAAGCTGGTTCATGAACCGACAAGAAGGGAAGCCATTTTGGAACTAGTCCTTAGTGGAACACAAGATCTGGTGCAAGAGATAAGGGTTTTGAGGCAACTTGGCAATAGTGATCATAGCATGATCACGTTTGATTTAATAAATGGAGGAGGGACGGTAAGGAAATCCACAGTACTACCTTTTAACTTTCAAAAGGGAGACTATGATAAAATGAGAAAAATAGTTAAGAAAAAACTAAAAGGAGCAGCTGCAAAGGTTAAAGATTTACATCAAGCATGGGTGTTATTTAAAGATACTATTTTGGAAGCCCAGACCAGCTGTATTCCATACTTTAAGAAACGTGGAAGGAAGGCCAAAAAACTGCCAGTTTTAAAGGTGAGGTCAGAGAGGCTGTTGTAGCCTAAAAGCGTCTTTCAGGAAATGTAAAAAAGGAGCCAAATGACGAAAACGGGAAACATAAATACTGGCAAGTTAGATGCAAGGCATTGATAAGGCAAACAAAGAAAGAATTTGAAAAAAAAGCTTGCCGTGGAAGCAAAAATACATAATAAAAACATTTTTCAAGTGCATTCATAGCAAAAAACCTGTGAGAGAGTAAGTTGGATCATTAGATGATAGAGGGGTAAAAGGGGCCACTAAGCAAAGATAAGGCCATAGTGAAGAGACTGAATGAATGAATTCTTTGCTTCGGTCTTTACTGCAAAAGATGTAGGGAAGTTACCAATGACTGAAATGGTATTTAAAGGTGATGCATTGGAATTATTGAAAGAAATATCGATAAACCTGGAGGATATATTACAACTATTTGATTAAACTAAAGAGTAGTAAATCACCTGGATTGGATGATATATTTCCGAGGGTGTTGAAAGAACTGAAATATGAGATTGCAGACTTACTATTAGTAATCTGTGAACTATCATTAAGCCATTATTAAAGGGGACCCGGAAAAACCACTGCTTGCCCCAATACAAGCATTATGAAACCTGTATGTCTCTTTTTGGGGATCTGCCAGGTACTTGTGACCTGGATTGGCCACTGTTAGAAACTGGATACTGGGCTTAATGGGCCTTGGTCTGACCCAGTATTGCATTTCTTATGTTCTTATGTAATGCCCCTGTTTTAATGTACATTATGAAGGTTAAGTTACAATGGAAAGCATTTTGATTAAAAGGATAAAGCGGTATAAAAATATAAAAAAACATGTTAGTTATATAAATATATAAATAAATGTATCATATGCCTATAAAGCACTGTAAACTATTGCAATAAAGAGAAATGTTTATAAGGGAGTTGCTGTTTTCCACTGCTGTCATCATTCAGTGTCACTGAGGAGCACTGCACCAAACGCTGCACAGTGCAAGGACTGCCCTGTAACAGGCAGCAGATGCCTCTGATACATGTGTGATATTGGGTGACCATGGCCACAAGGAGCACTGTAGAACCGAAACCATCCACTCAATGGATGCAAAAGTGGCCCTACAAGTGCTGATGATATGTGAGATCTATATTGGGTGTGGATGACACTATCATGGGTTACCTCTCAAGAACAATCTGCAAACCAGTTGTGACAAGCAGTACACACACACACACACACACACACACACACACACACACACACACACATATCCTCCCACACACACACACACCCTCCCACACACACACACACACCCTCCCAGAGCGATGTACAAAATTAAGTTAGGCTGCAAACAGAAGATAGAAAGGAATGCCATCAATGTATAGGAAAGAGAAGGAGAGCACATGGTAGGCTAAAGGCAGAAATAGGCATAAGGAGGCAGACTAGGCAGTGGAGAGGGCTGGGCAGTCGGGTGGGGGAAGGGAAGGTCAAAGGCTAAGTGGAATAGATGAGTTTTTAGCATGGTTTTGAATATTTGGAAGGATAGTTCGGTACAAAGTGTGGTTGGCAGTGAATTCCAGAGTGCAGGCCCCAAAAAGAAGAATGTGGAGTGATGGGTGAGCTCGAGGCACGTCGTGTAGAGGAAGGAAGGGAAAGACAGTTCGTATGGATGGTCTGAAGTAAACATGGGGAAACATGCAAGTGAATGAGATGCACAAGGTATTGGGGACTGCCAGTATGGATAATCTTATGGATAATAGTAAGTATCTTGTACGTGAACATAGATTTGAGGGGGAACCAGTGTAAATGCATAAGCAAAGGAGTGACATGATCTGTGCGGGAGGAGTGAGTGAGAAGATGAGCTACAGAGTTTTGAAGAAGCTGTAATCAGTGGAGTTGGTATTGGGGGCAGGCCTGTTAGGACAATATTACAGTAGTCGAATCTAGATGTGATGAGTCACAGCACAAGTATAGTTAGTGATGGGAGAGAGAGGAATGGTCAGTCGGCACAGATTTGATGCAGAGAAGCAAAGGAGTGACATACAAGTGAGGAAATGTGTTTATGGAAAGAAAGGGAAGAGTCCAGGGTGACTCCAAGGTACCAAAGTGATGAGACAAGGGGTATAGGAGTGCCAGACAAGGTGGGGGCTAGTGGGGGGCAGGGGGCACTGAAGGTAAACCAAATGGCAGCAGATTTTGACAGATTAAGATGCAAATAGTTGCTGTTTTTTTTTTTTTTAATATTTTATTTTGCATTTTCTTGAGATACAGATTTACAAAAGAAGAATAAATTCAACCACAAAATAATACACTCAACAAGAATATATCCTTCACATAGCCAGAAATCACATTAAAGGAAGGAGAGGTTAACACTAAATAAGAAGAAATATTATAAAGCAATAAGGGATCCTAGGATCCCACAAAAGGGAGCGAAAATATCTAAGCAGCCACCTTCTTATACATTCAAACAGCTTCCTTATTAACCAAGAATTGCTGTAATTGGTTTACCTCTGTAAAGACATAATCCTGCTCTTCGTATGTTATAAGACAACGACAGGGAAATTTTAAAAAATAGGATGCCCCCAGTGCAAGTACTCTCGGTTTTAAACCCAGAAATTGTTTACGACGAGACTGAGTAGTCCGTCCAATGTCAGGAAAAACCTGAATTTTAAACCCACAAAACAGATGGTCCTTATGCTTAAAATAGGCACGTAGTACCCTTAATTTTGCAGACTCAAGAGAGAATGTTACCACCAATGTACAACGTTTAGGAATAACATCCATCGAGTCCTCCTAAAAAAGCTGTCAAATTTTGGGCAACCGAGTCCTGGGGAGGAGGAAAGTCCCCCTCAGGATTAGGCACCGTCCTATTAGCAATAGAAAAGGAAAACATTTGAAGGACATCTATAGTTTCAGTAATTTGTAAAACTTCCACAAAATACTTTTTTAACAGTAAATCAAAAGAGAGAAGATGTGTGGAGGGAAAATTAAGAAAACGAAGATTCCGTGCTCTTGACTGGTTCTCAACAAGCTCTAAGCGGTAAGAAACCGCGGAGAGCTCTTTAACTAAAACCACATCATTAGCAACACATGCCTGAAGCTGAGAATCAGCATGAGCTAGGGAACCCGTTAAAGAAGCCAATTGTGAATCAATCTTTTTCACCTTACCAACTACATCAGAAGAAAAAGAACATAAAGATGAAACTGTGCCCGTTAAACGTGTGTCCATTTTCTTAATAGCAGTCCAAACATCCAAAAGAGTAACATCTCCAGAAGGAGAAGCCAAAGGATCATCAAATACCACTGGGTCAACCGAACAAAGAGCAGCACCTTCGTCTAATACAGAAGTGTCCACAAAAGTAGATGAAAGTGGAAACTGTGAAAGAGGAGGTGGCAACCGGACATCTGGGCTTAGAGAGGCCCCTTCCGGTGATTGCATAGCTGGCTGCAGAGAAGTGACATGCTTGTCCATGGGACCAACCTTACCCCCTTTTACACTGCCAGAAGGTGTTACTGTAGCAGCAGATTTACCTTTCCGTTTTCCCATCGACAAGCCGATACTTCCAGCGCCTCAGACGCGTCGAAGGGGCGTCAAAGGGGCGTGTCCTGCCCCTTGTGTCACGCCCCTTAGGTCATGACCACGCAGGCCGCGATCACGCGGCCGCGTATAGCGCTCGTCGGGTTTTGTAGAGAGCAGGGGGGTCCTCCGGAGCACTGGTGCCCACCCCGCGCCTGCAGCTGACAAGACAGGCCCTGGTCCCGATCCACAGCACAGCTCCGCGGCACGGTGGAAATCGCCGCAACTGCTCTCAGGAACAAACGCTCTCCTCCACTGAAGCCCCGCTCTCGTCGGGCTTTGTAGAGAGCAGGGGGGTCCTCCGGAGCACTGGTGCCCACCCCGCGCCTGCAGCTGACAAGACAGGCCCTGGTCCCGATCCGCAGCACAGCTCCGCGGCACGGTGGAAATCGCCGCAACTGCTCCCAGGAACAAACGCTCTCCTCCACTGAAGCCCCGCTCTCGTCGGGCTTTGTAGAGAGCAGGGGGGTCCTCCGGAGCACTGGTGCCCACCCCGCGCCTGCAGCTGACAAGACAGGCCCTGGTCCCGCTCCGCGGCACGGTGGAAATCGCCGCAACTGCTCCCAGGAACAAACGCTCTCCTCCCGCAAATAGCACAGGTACACTACCAAAAAACTGCCTCCAGTTTTGCAACTGATTCCTATAGATTTTGGGGTGCTGAATCCAGGAAAAATAGCCAAAATGTTCCATCACGTCACGTTTTCTTGCAAAATTAGATTTCTTACCCATATAAGGAATGTTCACATAATTTCTTTTAGCCGACTGCAGTTTATTTTCTTGGCCCAAAATAGAGGTTGTAATGGTTAACTAACTAGAAACACTCCCTCATGATATTTTAGAGTGTTTTGTATTCATTTTATACATTAACAGGACAATTGGGAGGCGGGGGGCTAAATCCGTACTCGCGCTGGCGCATGTTCTTTCCTGTTCGCCTCGCCTCGTTCGCTCGCTCAAACACGGTGGTTGCGACATGAACGTTCCTGTCAAATTTCAGTTTCTTGCAAGTTCATTATTACCTTTTGTTTGCTCAGTCGTAATCCAGCTTTATTCCGAAGTGGTTCACTACAGTTGTAGTTTGCAGTGCTGTGTATTTGTGATGGCTCACAGAGCCAGAGGTTGCGTCAACTCTCCGGACAGCTTTTTGTTTATTTGTGGGGAATATACCGTGAAAAAGCGGCAGAGGAACATTTCTGCATTTATTAAAAAAGTATATTTCGCCTATTTCGGTTGAAGTTAGGCGATCAAGACAAACCGTGGGCTCCTCACAAAGTGTGCAAGACATGTGAGGAAGATCTACGCTTATGGATGAAAGGTAAAAAACCAGCATTTCGTTTCAGAATACCTATGATGTGGCGTGAACAAAGAGACCACAGCAGTGACTGCTATTTTTGCTCTTGCATTGTGAAGGGATACAACTTAAAAAATAAGAACGTAATAAGTTACCCCAACCTTCCCTCAGCAATTAGGCCTATGCCTCATAGCAACGAAGTACCTGTGCCTGAACCACCAAATCTTTGGATCATATTTGTGTGGACGGTTCTGATCATGATGAGACTCATCAGATGGCTTTTCCCGATGAGTCCAGTACTTCCGAGTTTGAAACTGAACCAGATCCGAAACCTGAACTTTTCTCTCAAGCTGAATTGAATGATTTAGTCCGGGATTTAGGACTCCCAAAAGATGCTGCCCAACTGCTAGGTTCTCGGCTTAAACAGAAAAATCTATTGTCACCAGGAACAACTTTTTATTGGTACCGCAACCGCGAGACACAATTTTTGAAGTATTTCAGCAAAGAGGAAGATTTGGTATTTTGCAACGATATATACGGAGTGATGGAAAAGTTTAAACTCAAGTATGATCCTGCTGAATGGCGGCTGTTCATTGATTCGTCAAAAGACAGCATAAAAGGTGTTCTTCTTCATAATGGCAACACATTCGCTTCAGTTTCAATTGCTCACTCAGTTAATCTCCAAGAAAAATACGAGAATTTGGCCCTGAATCTTCAGAAGAATCGTTATGATGAGCATAAGAGGATGATATGTGGAGACTTAAAAAATCTATCCATCCTATTAGGGCAGCAATCCGTGTTCACCAAATATCCCTGATTCGTGTGCTTGTGGGATAGCCGGGCCCGCGACCTACACTGGGGAAAAAAGACTGGCCAATTCGGGAGTATTTGAGACCCGGTGAGAAAATGTTCTTCATGAGAGCTTGGTACCTCGTGATAAAATTCTATTACCACCTCTCCACATTAAGTCGGGTCTCATTAAGCAATTCATCAAGTCCCTTCCAAAAGATGGTGAGTGCTTTCGGTACCTTTGCTCAAAGTTCCCCCGACTTTCTGAAGCAAAGCTAAAGGAAGGAGTGTTTGTTGGCCCTGTTATTTGGAAACTCATTTCAGATTGAGTATTCGCTGATATTATGTCTGAGAAGGAAAAAGAAGCCTGGGATTCCTTCAAGGATGTTGTTCTCAAATTCTTGGGGAACAGGCGGGATGTGAACTATAAGGATATTGTTGCCAGGATGCTCAATGCCTTCAAAGAACAAGGCTGTAACATGAGCCTGAAAGTCCATTTCTTGCACTCCCATGTGATCTACTTTCCCGAAAACTTGGGGGCGTACAGTGAAGAACAAGGTGAAAGGTTTCACCAGGACATCAAGGACACAGAGAGAAGGTACCAAGGAAGATGGAACACCACTATGATGGCTGATTTCTGCTGGTTGCTGCTGCGGGAAACCCCAGATGAAAAATACGCCAAGCAGCGCACCAAGAGAAGCATTCGGGGGAAGAAGAAACGGGCCCACCAGGAGATTGATTGACCCAAGAATGACTTTAAAATCTAAACTGTGTTGACAAATATCGTGTTTTTACTAAACTTTGAAATAAAAATTTGCTAGTTATTACCACAGTGTCGGATCTCATTTATTAGAATTTTATTTTCACACCATCGGTGTTTGTCTTCATGTATTGCAATGGTGCGGTTTGCGTTTTCTATTCTTACATACATACCTGTACAACATTTTTTGCACATTTCTTTGCTTTGCTTTGTGTCTACCTCGCTCGTATATGCTCAATGTTTGTGCACATGTATGTGGCTGTTTTAAGTGCAGGCAATTTTGCTACCATCACAGTGTGTTTTGTTGACATTACTCTATTCTTATGTGCTGCCTTGTTACAATTTTCTTTATTCTTATTTGAATAACTACTAAACAATTAGTATAAAGAATTCATCCAAGAAACTTTTATCTCGATCGCACTCAATCTGAAACGTTCACCTCAAACTGCTAACCCAATGTAGCAAAAAATCTGTACGTGATGGAGCAAATTGGTTACCAGATTTAGATTCAGCGCACCAAAAAACGTAAAAATCAATTGAAACATTAGAGGCAGTTTAAAAAAAAAATTTTTTAGTGTACCTGTGTAGTTGCTGTTTAACCAAGAAGAAATGCGGGAGAGGCAGGAGTCCAATGGTGTTCCATCGGGAGCAGGGGGATTGGTATGGAACAGAAGAATGATGTCATCAGCATAGTAGTAACCAGAAATTCCAAACTGTTGAATGATAAGGGCAAGTGGGGCAAGAAAAAATGTTGAAGAGGAAGGGGGTCAATACAGAACCTTGTGAGATGCCAAAGGGGGGAGGGTGGTGACTGGTGAAGGTGTAGAGCCGACTTGTACAGAGAAAGTATGAGTAGAAAGGAAAGAGCGAAACCAGTGCTGGAGAGTTCCATGAATCCCGAGATCATGAAGGTGAGAGAGGAGAGTGGAGTGGTTGATTAAGTCGAAAGCCGAGGACAGATCCATTGATACCATGAGAGAAAAATCATCCTGTTCATGTGACCGATGCAGCTCATTCAAGAAGGAGAGGAGGATGGTTTCTGTGCTGTAGCCAGTTCTAAATCCAGATTGGCAGGGGCAAAGGTGGTGTCAAGATGGGTTGATAGTTATGAGAGAACCTATTTTTCCAAAATCTTAGAAAGAAAAGTAAGGTTGGATACAGGGTGCCGTTGTGTGGGGGAGAGGACTTTTTGAGAATGGGGCAGATGATTGCATGTTTCCAGACAGTAGAGAGAGAGCGAGAGGATAAACATGAATTAAATATGTGGGGGATGAATGGAAGGAGGATAAGAGAAGGTTCTAGAAGCCAGTATGAAGAAATAGGATCTAGTTTGCATGTTGTGTTATCGGATGAGACAAGAATCTTAGAGAGTTCAGTAGTTGTGATTGGGCGGAAGGAGCTCCAGGTATTTGATGAGGGTGAAGGGGAAGAGAAGTGAGTAGGGGGGAAGAGAAAGGGAGGAGGGGTAGGAAGGAAGGATCTAGGTATGCATTGAAATGACCTAAAATTGCCAAGTAGGGGGCTAGGAGAGAAGTTTCAGAGAGTGATAACAGAAGGGCATCCCATAAATGTGGGCAGAGAGAGGGTGGAGCATAGAGAAGAAGGAAATTGATGGGTGGAGAGGTTTCAAGGTAAAGTAGCCTTATCACATACCTGGTTGACGGCATTGCGAGCCAGATGGCTGGGCAGATGTGTAGAGGGTGGTTGGATGCGCCAACTCCAAAGTACAGGAATGACTGCCATATGTTGAAGACACTGTCTTGTGAACCCCAGGCATGTGTGTGCAAGCAAATCTGGTGCTACATATGACCCTCACAGAGGTGGGGAACCCATCTGAAGGGGAGTGGCTAGACACCACACAGCTGCTGGAGGGGCACTTGCCTAAAACCACTGTGTCACAAACTGAGGAAGGGGAGGTGGCATGGCAGCCCTGTCTTTGAGTCATGTGCTGCTCCCCCCCCCCCCCCCCGCAATGAATGTATTACAATGGAGCCCTTCACAAGTCTCACTTTGGTCCCAACATAATGATAATTGTCTACAAGGTAGCCATGTTAGCATGGACTCTGGAGTGGCAAAAAAGACAGAAGCTTCATATGATTTTGTAAGTGTATATGACAGTATTGTGCCTAGCTGATGAGACACCTGGAGCAGACCCCCCCCTCCCCCATGTACATGCTCGGCTAATGTACCCTCAGTTGTTTGCTGGCTTGCAGTGCAACCTTCACTGCCGGCCCACTGTTCCCTCCAGGCCAAAGTTCCTTGGTGTGGCTGTTACACCTCAGGAGGGAATAGTGAGAGCCTGGAGTGGAGGCAACACAGCAAGTCAGCAAACAAATGAAAGTGGGTTTACAGAGTGTGTGACACCCCCATGTGGGCCCATACTGTCAGTACCTGTGCCAACTGAACCTACTGCCTTTTCCTTGCTATGCCACTGCTATAAGGTGGCCAGTGCTTGTCTCATATTTGTCTCAACAATAACTTCAGAAGTGTACCTTATTGACATACAATGGGGTTAAAGAAAGGCTGCAGAGGGGAGAGTAACCTAGTGCTCAGAGCATTGGATTATTAAACAAGAGACCACATTTTGATGCCCCCAGCACTCCTTGTGCACTTTGAGCAAGTCATGTACCCCTCCAAATAAAGATGTGGGATCCATATCTAGTCAAATTTCCCAGAAAACCCAGGAGCTGCTGGGTCACCAGGAATGTTGTTGTTGTTGTTGTTGCTAAGTGCCATTGAGTTGGTGTCGACTCCTGCCAATGCTCTGTATAGTTGACCTAAACTTTGTTCGGTCTTCAGCCAAGCAGCTCATTGTTGATAGAGTGGTATCCATAGCTGCTGTTATTGTAACGATCCATCTCATTGCTGGCCTTCCTCTTTTACGGTGACCCTCTACCTTGCCAAGCATTAGGTCTTTCTCCAATGAGCTCTCTCTTCGCATGATATGTCCAAAGTATGAAAGTCAAGGTCTTGTCATCTGAGCTTCTAAAGAAAGCTTAGGTTTGATCTCCTCCAGTACTGACTAGTTTGTTCTTTGGACAGTCCATGATATACACAGTATTCGTCGCCAGCACCATAATTCAAAGGCATCAATTTTCTTCCTGTCTATTTTTTTCACTGTCCAAATTTCGCATCCATATGATGTTATTGAAAATACCATGGCCTGGACAAGTCAAATCTTTGTATGGAGAGAGACATCTCTGCTCTTGAGGATCTTATCTAGGTCTTTCATAGCCAATCTACAAAGAGCAATACGTCGTTTGATTTCTCGACTGCTAGTCCTTTCTTTGATTGTTGATCCAAGTAAGTTAAAGTTGTCAACTATTTCAATTCCTTTTCGTTCCTGCAGTTCAGTCCCCCACCGCTGGGTAGTGTACCTCTTCCTGCAGCATGGAGACTGGACATGTCAGAAGTCTGATACATCTACCGGTAGCACCTCCCACCAGCTTCCAGTGTGTCTCCACACAGCAGGAGGTTGTGAGCCTAGGATTAGGCTCAACTGGAGGGACACATAAGTGCAAAGTTTTGGTAGATTTTTTTTCAATTGGATTTGGGGGTATTTTCATTTGGGTACCTATCCCTTTAATTTATTTTGGTGAGTTGTCAAAAAAAAAAGAAAAAGAAAGGGGAAAGAGGACAGAGCCGGTCAGGGCAGGGAAGGGGACAGTGGAAGGGATTCCTGCTCCTCCTTCCCTTTCTTTCTGCCACTTAAGCCCTGTAGCACTCCCTACCTTGTGAAGTCGGTGGGGAGTTGTGTCTGCTGCTGTGCTCTGCTGCATGATCGGGTCTACAGCGTTTCTGCAAGCTGTTAGACTCCGGCTGCTGTTTCACTGCCTCGGAGGCTTGCCGGCGAATTACAGAGGAGCTACTGACAGGAATCCAGGTATTTCTTCTTATTCTTGCTATGGATCGTGAGGAAATGTGGCAACGGTTCCGCGGGGGTTTTCTATCGGCTGAGGCCTTCCCCCTTGTGTGAAGCCAGCCACTCGATTTTCAAGTGCCATTTTTTTAGCACGTTTTTTCCCCTCGTTTTTTTCTATGCAAGGTAATTTTCTGTGCAGAGGCTATTTCAGATGGCAGCACATGGAAAATTGGCAAATCGTTTATTTTTGGAGGGTTCCCTAGACTTTAGGGCCTG
The DNA here is from genome assembly GCA_033557465.1 of Ichthyophis bannanicus. Classification (NCBI taxonomy): domain Eukaryota; kingdom Metazoa; phylum Chordata; class Amphibia; order Gymnophiona; family Ichthyophiidae; genus Ichthyophis; species Ichthyophis bannanicus. The sequence continues at coordinate 236,222,133 of CM066042.1, forward strand.
TAGATAGGCATTTGAGGTTTAAAAAAAAAGAGATTTTTTCCTGTGGAAAGTGCTAACGGTGGCTGCGGGGTCTTAGCTGGTGGCGGAGAGTCCACGGGCATACGGATGGGGTGTGTCAGGGCTAATGCTTGCGCGGCCACAGTGTCTGGTGTGTGGAACCTGCAGAGGGACCATTTTGGTCGACCGCGTGTGTCGTGGCTGCGCAGCTGAGGCGGTGCAGATAGAGCACGGGTTTCAGGGCCACGGTAAGGATGAACATCTCCCCAATCTCCAGGTTTCTGGGGAGGAGGAAGCGGAGGAGCTGAGGCGAGGGGCTCCCCTCTCACCGCAATCGTCTACATCAGCTCGGCCAGGTACGAGCGCTCTTCTGGGGACGGCGGTTGAGTCTATGGAGGCGTTTTCCCCGGATTTTGTCCTGCTGTTACATCAGGCATTTTGCCTTTGTAAGCAGGGGGCTGCACCGGACGTCTCAGGGGTAAATCCTGGAGTGGTGAAGAAAGTGTCGTAGACAGCTGTGAGCTCGCAATTTAGGCCTGGCAAATGGGCACGAGTAGTGGAGGACCAGGCCCTTTCTTCGGAGGGTTTGGAAGAAGAGGTGTTAGAAGGGGAGTTGGAAGGTCTGGGAGAGGATCTGGAGGAAGGTGAGATCGAGGAGCCAGAGGATCAAACCCGGATCATTCGGGTATTTAGGAGGGAAGAGCTCGCGGCGCTGATACCTGAGTCATTGCAGGCCCTTAACCTTTCTACGACAGCGATGGTAGAGGAAGACTCGGTGGAAGATCCACTCATTCAGGTGGTTAGAAAATCCCAGGCGGTATTCCCCGTTCATAAGGTGGTTAAGCAGATGATTAAATATGAGTGGGATATGCCAGAGGCAGCTCTCGGAGGCAGCAGGTCCATGGCTCGACTCTATCCATTAGCTGACCAGAAAGAGAGGTGTTTCACTCCCCTAAGATAGATGTGGCGGTTTCGGTGGTTATGAAGAAGACTACCATTCTGGTGGAAGGTAGCTCGGCTTTAAAGAATGGACAGGACCGAAAGGTAGACTCTATGGTGAGGCAGGCCTTTGACGCGAGTGCTCTGACGATACAAGCCTCCATTTAAAACTATTTAAAGTTGTTAAAACCCAAGAGGATTGTGGAAAATTGCAAGAGGATCTTGATAAATTGGAAGACTGGGCATCAAAATGGCAGATGAAATTTAATGTGGACAAGTGCAAGGTTATGCACCTAGGGAAGAACAACCCAAACTATGGTTACACGATGCAAGGTTCCACATTAGGAACCACCACCCAGGAAAAAGATTTAGGCGTCATTGTGGATACCATGTTAAAACCCTCGGCCCAGTGTGCAGCGGTGGCCAAGAGAGCAAATAGAATGCTAGGTATGATAAGGAAAGGAATGGAAAATAAAACAAAGGATATTATAATGCCTCTATATCGTTCCATGGTGAGACCGCACCTTGAATATTGTGTGCAATTCTGGTCGCCGTATCTTAAAAAGGATATAGAGTTATTAGAAAAGGTTCAGAGAAGAGCCACCAAAATGGTAAAGGGGATGGAAGGATACTCCTATGAAGAAAGGCTAAAAAGGTTAGGGCTCTTTAACCTGGAAAAGAGACGGCTGAGGGGAGATATGATAGAAGTCTATAAATTAATGAGCGGAGTGGAACGGGTAAATGTAGATCGATTGTTTACCTTATCAGAATATAGAAAGACTAGGGGACATGCAATGAAGCTGCAGGGTAAACTATTTAAGACTAATAAGAGAAAATATTTTTTCACTCAACGTGTAATCAAACTCTGGAATTTGTTACCGGAGGATGTAGTAAAGGCTGTTAGTGTAGCTGGGTTTAAAAAAGGTTTGGACAAGTTCCTGGAGGAAAGGTCCATAAGCCATTATTAAGAAGGGACCCAGGATATCAATGCTTGAACCAGTACAAGCATTGTGGAACCTGTGTCCCTTGGGGAAACTGCTAGGTACATATGACCTAGATTGGCCACTGTTGGAAACAGAATACTGGGCTTGATGGACCTTGGTCTGACCCAGTATGGCATATCTTATGTTCTTATTTGTGGTGCATGGGTAGTGAGGGCCTGTCTTCGTTGGTCTCAGCGTTTGCAGGTGGCAGAGATGTCACAGGATCAGTTGCAGGACTTGTCCAGGCTGGAGTCCGGGGCAGCCTAACCAGCAGACGTGCATTATGACCTGATCAGGACTTGTATGTCGTCATTAGTGGCAGCGCGAAGGTATATTTGGCTGCGGAATTGGGCGGCCGATAGTTCCTCCAAGGCAAGACTTAGTAAGCTTCCGTTTAAAGGGAAGGTACTTTTTGGTGAGGATCTGGAAAACTGGTCAAAGACTTGGGGGAGTCCAAAGGCGGTCGGCTGCCTGAGGACAAGCTGAAGGCAGGGAGGCCCGGAACGATGTTGCGGGGCCAGGCTCGTGATTTTTGCCGTTTTCGGGCTTCCCGCTTGGGATCGTTTCAGAGAGGGCAGTATCCCTTTCGAGACCAAGGTTTTAGAGGTTTCCGAGAAGCGGGCAGAGGGTTCGCGAGCCCTCCACCGGCCGGTTTCAAGAAGTCGCAATGAAACGAGGAGGGCCTAGGCTGCGGAAATTTCTGTCCGCCTGGGTTCAGATAACGTCCGATCAGTGGGTATTGGAGGTCATTTGAGAAGGTTATGCTCTGGAATTTGCTCAGCTGGTTCGGGACTCATTTGTTCTGTCTCCATTTCGTGGTCCCAAATAAGGACGGGGCCTTTCGTCCGATTTTGGATCTCAAGGGCGTCAACCGGTGTCTGCGAGTGACCCATTTCCGTATGGAAACCCTAAGATCAGTAATGGTAGCGGTTCATCAAGGGGAGTTCTTGACGTCGCTCAATCTCACCGAGGCTTACTTGCACATTCCGATTCGTGCGGATCATCAAAGATTCTTGCGGTTTGTGGTTCCGTGAGGTCTTTTTCAGTTCCAAGCACTGCCGTTCGGGTTGGCGATGGTTCCACGAACGTTTACCAAGGTAATGGTGGTGGTAGCAGCCTTTCTGCACAGGGAAGGAGTGCTCGTTCACCCTTACCTGGACGATTGGTTGATTTGGGCAAAGTCCCGAGCAGAGAGCGAAAAAGCAACGGCCAGAGTAGTGCAGTTATTGCAGAGCCTTGGTGGGTAGTCAATACCGCCAAAAGTCGGCTGGTGCTGTCGCAGATGTTAGAATATCTGGGCGTTCGGTTCGACTCAATGGTCGGAGTGGTTTTCCTTCCAGAGGCTCGGGTGCTAGGGATGCAATCCTTAGTACTAGGTTTCTTGAAGCAGCGGGCGCCGACGGCCTGGCATTATCTTCGGGTGCTAGGTACCATGGTGGCTGCCCTCGAAGTTGTTCTTTGGGCTCGGGTGCACATGAGGCCTTTGCAGAAGTCTCTGCTTCGTTGGTGGTCGCATCACGAGGATTCATTGAACAACCGCTTGCCCTGCCTGGGGCAGGTTAGAGCGTCTCTCAAATGGTGGCTGCAATGAGAAAAACTAACAGCAGGAATGCCATTGGAGCAGCCGCAATGGATCCCGTTGATGAAGGATGCAAGCCTGGCAGCTGGGGGGCCCATTGCAAGGGGCTCTTCACTCAAGGTTTATGGAGCGTGGAGGAAGCTCAGTGGTCCATCAATCGACTGGAGTTACGGGCAGTGTTTATGGCTCTAAAAGCATTTGAGTCGATGTTAGGTCGAGCGGTACGAGTGCTATCTGACAACGCCTCCGCGGTGGCGTATCTCAACCGGCAGGGTGGCACGGGCAGCGTGGCACTGGAAGAGGAAGCGGGAACTCTATTCGGTTGGGTGGAGCCTTGGCTTCGGGCGTTATTGGCAGCACACATAGCAGGAACGGACAATGTGATGGCGGATTACCTCAGTCGGGTTTGCGTGGACGTGGAGGAGTGGGAGCTGAATCCAGAGGTATTCAGGCAGTTGGTGCTCAGATGGGGGGTTCCAATGATGGATCTTATGGCAATGTGTCAGATGGCCAAAGCCAGCAGGTTTTTCAGCAGAAGAAGCGAGAATGTCCGAGGGGATTGATGTATTGATTTAGCAGTGGCCATCACAGGGCCTTCTGTATGTATTTCCTCCATGGGCACTCAAAGGCCGGGTGATTCAGCAGATAGAGAAGCATCTCGGAGCCGTGATTTTAATAGCGCTGGATTGGCCGCAGTGTCCTTGGTAGGCAGATCTAGTAAGGCTTCTCGATAGTCAGCCATGGCAATTGCCGATTTGGGAGGATCTGCTCCTGCAGGGTCCTCTTCAGATGCCGCAAGTGGCTCGGTTCTCGCTTACGGCCTGACCATTGAAAGGGCTAGGTTGAGGAAGAAAGGTTATTCATCTGTGGTGATTTCTACCTTGCTGTCAGCTAGAAAGCGGTCAACTTCTTTGGCTTATGTTCGTATCTGGCGTATTTTTGAAGACTGGTGTGAAGATAGGCGGTTATGTCCATCCTTGGCTTCAATTCCAGATGTGTTGAAATTTCTTCAGGATGGCTTTGATAAGGGGTTGACAGCCAGTTCTTTGAGGGTTCAGCTGGCTGCTATAGCTTGTTATCGGGGCAAGACTGAGGATCGTGCCGTAGGAACTCACCCAGATATTTTGCACTTTATGAGAGCGGTGTCATGTTTGCGGCCTCCTCGCTGGGTGTTGATTCCTCTGTGGGATCTCAATTTGGTGTTGGGGGCGTTGAAGAGAAGGTCTTTTGAGCCTCTTGGTGAAGCCTCGGTTAAGGACTTGACTTAGCCACCAGAAACACTGCTTTCAATCTGTTTGGCACGGCGAGTTTCGGAGTTGGAGTCTTTGTCTTGTAGGGAGCCTTTCCTGATGTTTTTCAAGGAAAAGGTGGTGTTGCGTCCAGTGCCATCCTTTCTGCCAAAGGTAGTGTCGCTGTTTCATTTGAATCAGTCGGTTTCCTTGCCTGTGTTGAAACCTTCAGGCCAAGGGGGAACGGACCGGAATTTGCAGGTTTCGGAGGCTTTTTGGAAGTTGGAGCACTTGTTTGTTCTTTTTGGAGGTCTGCGTAAAGGTGGATTAAGGAAACAATAGCTTCATCTTATCTGTTGCACGGCCATCAGGTGCCTTTAGAGTTAAGAGCGCATTCAACAAGGGCTCAGGCAACGTCGTGGGCAGAACACAGCAGAGTACCGGCAGTTGAAATCTGTAAGGCAGCTACGTGGTCCTCCTTGCACACCTTTAGCAAGCATTACCGTCTTGATGTGCAGGCAGCAGGGGATGCCTGTTTTGGTTCAGCAGTTTTGTGGTCCGGGTTTTCAGGTCCCTCCCATTAGGGTACTGCTCTGCTACATCCCAGCGGTGGGGGACTAAACTGGAGGAACGAAAAGGAAAGAGAAATTAAACTTACCTGCTAATTGCTGTTCCTTGAGGAACTCCAGTTCAGTCCCGATTCCCGCCCAGGTTGGTGATTCAGTCGATGATCTGTGGACATAGGTATAGCCGGACACGCAAAGAAAAGTATAATGGTAAGTGACTATTGCCTGTCCTGGGCGGTAAGTGACAGGTTAGCTGTTCTACTATGTTGCCTTCTTTGGTCTTCTTTCTTATATTTCATATCTTTAATACTGTGTTTTTCTTGAGGGAGGGGTGGAGCAGTTATTCTTTTCTCTCAAGGAGTTTGTTAGTGGGGCACTTAAGCCTCGAGTTAGAGTTCATATTGGTTAATAATTACTTATGTGTTGCTCCGTAGAGTTTGCTTTGTCAGTAGGTCACTGGAAGCTGGTGGGAGGTACCACCAGTAGATGTATCAGACTTCTGACATGCCCAGTCTCCATGCTGCAGGAAGAGGTACACTACCCAGCGGTGGGGGACTGAACTGGAGTTCCTCAAGGAACAGCAATTAGCAGATAAGTCTAATTTCTCTTTTCTTCTCCATCAATGATGAACTTATTGATTTTGCCAGTTGTCAGGATCTTTGTCTTCTTAACATTAAGGTGCACTTTCAACCAGTAATGTGGTATCATCAGCATAGCGAAGGTTGTTGATGAGTCTTCCACCAATCTTCACAACTCTGTTGCCTTCCTACAGTCCTGCTTCTCTGATGATTTGTTCTGCATATAAATTAAAGAGGTAGGGGGAAAGTATGCAGTCTTGTCATACACCTGTTGCCTTTGATGAACGGTGTGAGGAAATGCAATATAACCTGAGGCACGCATCAGGAAAGCACTCAGAAACTGGGGGATGTACCTGGACACTGCTGCTTGGCTCAGACCTGCAATGGTTGCCAGTACAGAAGAGAACCCAGCCACCTTATGACACTGAAGCATTGTCTGTTGCCTCTGCTGCACTGTGTGGGGGAATGCAATATAATCTGAGGCACGCATCAGGAAAGCACTCAGAAACTGGGGGATGCACTAGGACACTGCTGCTTGGCTCAGACCTGCAGTGGCTACCAGCACAGGTCACCAGGCACCTCATGACCACTGTTCCCTCTAAGCTGTGCGTGTGTGCGCGCATGCGCGCGCACACACCTCGCCGAGCGAGCACTGTGATAAGGAAGCTTATCATGACCCAGGAGACAGGGATAAAGAGAAGGAATTCACCCTTATCAAAGGACCTATTTTACAAGGTCAGAGACACAACTCCATTTACACCTAGAAAGCAGGTAATTTCTAGCTGCAATAGGTTGCAGAATGCCCCTAGTGGAGAAAAGGAGAGGGAATACAGGCCCAGGGTAAGAAACCCTTACATCACTGAATTCCCCAATTACTCAGCTGCCACGAGGCAGTTTGATCTCCAACACCTGAGAGGAGAAGGGGTGGGGCTGGAGCCTGAGAGGTTTAAGTCTAAGTCAGATTATCCAGAGAGGGAGAGGAGTAGGAATGCATACTGGAAGAGGAATGGAGCTGGAACAGTAAGAACAGCCGGAACAAGGAACACAAGTTGGAGGACAGGACGAGGAAGCACAGGTGAATGGTGGCCAGAGCATGAGAGAGGAGAAGCTGATACAAACCTTGACCCAGGTATGAGCATTAGAAGCTTGTCTAATTTGGAGCACTACAGAGTTGCAGGAGACAGCTTTGCCCTAACGGAAGGCAGTCAGCCAAGCCCTCTGAGCTAGAAACGAAGGTAGAGCCTATGCAACTGGGTGAACAAGACCTAGCTGTAGAAGAGGAAGACTCATACATGGATTGCTCTTTATGCCAGTCTTCAAATGCAGAGGGTTTGGAAGGGAGTCAACCGTAAGGAAAACCTCCAGAGTCCTGTAACCCTGAAAGCCTGTAGATAACTTGTGAAGGTCCTGTATTAAAGGAGAAATACCTTTGCTGAGCAAGCTGAAGCTGTCTAATTAAAACCTGTTAAACAGTTGCTAGCCAGTGCAGTGCACAGCCTGAAGCCGTGCTGACGGTGAAAGTAAGAAAAGCTTTGATTGTGTTTTCACTATTCCTAAAAACCTTGCATAGAGAATTGTTTGCCTATGAAGAGTTTAACTTTTTGTTGAAAGTTTTCCTGTGCTTAAGGAGACAAACAGTCGGGAAGTGTTCTGGACTGAGAGAAAAGAAACCTGCTTTAGGAAAAGCTGTTTCTGTTTGTTTTAAAACAGCACTGCTAGCCATATCTGATAGCATTGGCTGTTGAAAGGACTTTTCTTTATGCTGAAGAACATTATAAGCTGTTTTGTTTTGAGTTCAGTTATATCCTGATGTATTTTTGAAAGAATCCTGGAGCAACAATCCAAAGGTGTTATTTTGTAAGCCTAGTGTTTTCCTCATAAATAAATTTCTGTCAAAGCCTTACCACTCAAGCCAACTACAAATGTGTTTTTTTTTACCTGAAGCCAAGTACCTCCTGACTGAACTACCTTTCCCATGAGGCATTACAAGGCAGCCAGTCAGGTAAAGGCTAAATGGTGAATCTCTCCTATGACAAGCACGCCCCTCCATACTGTCTGTAAGGGGCTAAGGGCGTGACAGTGGCGTAGTTCTTGGATTTTTTACACTTAAGGATACCAGGAATTTCACTATGGATATACAGCTGCGAGACGTTCAAGCCAAAGCAGGTGGAAGCAGAATTTCCCTGACGGACTTGATGAGCAGAAGAGGTGATCCAGGAGCAGTTCCTGAGGAAAAGATCCTGTATAAGCGAGAGTCAACGCCTGAATAAGGTAACAAGTTATGGATCCTAAGGAGCTCATGAACTGGATGGCGACCCAGTTCACATGTCAGCAGGAGCTGGCGCAACTGGCGCAGGACAATGCAATCGCTGCCATGAGAGAACAGCAAAAACCAGTTCTTGGCTTGGTCGAAGCTTTGATTACGCTCCGGAGCCTGGGAGGCGGAGAAGTACCAGCGGCAGCAGGACCAGCTACACCTCGTGTGGACAGTATGGGTGACTTTCAGGGTACTGGGGCATTTAGTTTTGGCAAACTTACCCCAGAGGACAATATAGACTATTTTCTTGAATCTTTTGAAAGAGTGGCTGAGGCTCTAGGTTGGCCGGAGACCCAGTGGGCAGTGCGTCTGGCTGCATCTTTAACCGGAGAGGCACTTGCAGCCTATAGAGCCATGCCAGCAGCCCAAGCTTTAGATTATAAGGCTGTAAAGAGTGCCATTAAGGACCACTTAGGTTAACTGCCACAGTATACTGACGCATGTTTAGAGCCACAATCCTGAGAGTTGGCGAGACGCCAAAAGCCTTAAGCCAGAGGATTCGTGGATTAGCACTGAAATGGCTGGCTCCCGAAGGGAAAAATGTACAAATGATTATGGATATGATAATGTTAGAACAATTTATGGCAGCAGTACCAAAAGACTTACAGTCCTTTCTCATCCAGCAGAATTGCCAAAGCATGGGAGAGGCAACCCTTTTGTCTGAACGTTTTATGGAAGCTGAATTAGCTTATCAACAAAAGGGTAGCACTCTGAAAATAGGTGCTGAGGTGGGTTTTGCTGCATCAGAAAAAAAGAATGGAAAGGATACTGAATTTGGAAGTGTTTGTATTGCTACCCAAGATGGGAAGTGGGCTAGAAAAAAATGTTTCCAGTGTGGGAAATGGGGTCACTTACAGAAGGGTTGCAAAGCCCGCACTAACCTAATGGGTACCAGCATAAAACGACCTGGAGAAGGTTTTCTTTTAATGGTTGACATACAAGGGATTACTACAAATGCTCTTTTGGACTCTGGTGCAGACCAAAGCATGTTATCTAAAAGGCTTTGGCGAGCAATAGAGGCCCAGAACAACTCCGAGCATAGAAAGCCCGAAAGTAATGTACGAATTAGATGCATTCATGGGGCTGCTTCATTTTACCCTACGTATAAGTTAATGGTCAAGGGTTTAAGGGTGCAGAAAGAGATCCCAGTGGCAGTGGTTCCCAAACTCCCATATGATTTAATATTAGGAAGAGATTGGCCCCAATTTAAACAGGGAATAGAAAAGGGTCTTAGCCAGAAGGGGAATGGAATGGTGATGGTGGTCCCCATGCCCCTTTTTGGAAATCCCCGAGAGCCCGTTGAGAATGCAGTAAAAAAAACCCTGGGAAACAAGCCTCCCGGTAAGCAGATTTTTACATTAAAATTCTGTAAGGTATCAGAGAAGGCCCAGGCTCCCAAGCGGGCGTCCCCGCAAGCTGCAGGGTTTGACTTGTATAGTGTGGAAGATGCGATGATACCTAGCCGAGGTAAAGCCCTCGTGGACACTGGTCTGCAAATGGAGATACCCATCGGCTGTTACGGGTGAATAGCCCCTCGATCAGGGCTGGCTCTAAAGCATTTCTTGGATGTGGGAGCGGGTGTTATTGATCTGGATTATAGGGGAAATGTAAAAGTCCTATTGTTTAACTTTGGACACGAAGATTTTCCGGTAAAGGTAGGAGATCGGATCGCCCAGCTAATCTGTGAAAGGTTGGGTTTTCCCCCGTTGGAGGAGGTCCCAACATTGTCCACTACCGAGCGTGGAGCCAGAGGATTTGGTTCAACCGGAGGGGTGAAGATGAAAAGCCTTCCTGCCACCTGCGAGGAAAGAATATAAGTGCCCGAAGAGGAAGACCTCGGACCTCAAGTGGCAGAATGCAAGGAAAGCCCAGAGCCACAAATAGGCGAAGACCTATCGTTGGTACAGCATGGGGAATTAACAAAACTATTGGCAAAATTCCCGGATGTGCTGACTCCGGTTCCCGGAGAAACCCACTTGGTGGCGCACGAAATCATAACTCCACCGGGGAAGATAGGGCCTCTGCCTGACTATCGTTTGCCCGAAGCAAAAAAACAAGAGGTAACGGCACAGGTCTGTGAAATGTTGGAAATGGGCATCATAGAGGAATCAAAGAGCCCCTGGAGTAGCCCCATAGTCCTGGTGCCGAAACCGGACGCCGCCACCTTAAGGTTTTGTATAGACTTCCAGCAGGTGAACGCCATATCTGTCTTCGACACCTACCCAATGCCGAGAATTGAAGAGCTATTGGACCAATTAGGGTAGGCCCAATATTTGACTACACTAGATATGATGAAAGGATATTGGCAGATCCCTCTGACGAAGGAGTCTAGGCCAAAGACCGCGTTTAGTACCCCAATGGGTTTATTTCACTTCAAGAGGATGCCTTTTGGTCTCCATGGAGCGGCGGCTACCTGCCAGAGGTTAGTGGATCAGGTTCTCCGACCACATCAAGAGTACGCTTTCGCTTACATGGATGATGTCATAATTCATAGCGACAGCTGGGCAGAACACCTCGTGAGAATCGGAGCTGTACTACGATCCATGAGGCAGGCCAGCATCACCTTGAAACCAAAAAAAATGCACCTTTGCAAAACGAGAGGTGAAGTATTTAGGACACATGGTGGGAAAGGGAAAAATTAAGCCTTTGATCAACAAGGTAGCCAGTATCAAGAATTTTCCCCAACCAACCACCAAAAAACACTTAAGAAGTTTTCTAGGACTCATCGGATATTACCGAAGATTCATACCCCGGTTTGCAGAAAAAAGTGCTGTGTTCACAGACATGTTGAGGAAAAATTGCCCGAATCAACTCAGATGGATCCCAGAGGCTGAGAAGGCATTTGCTCTTTTAAAAGGAAGGCTGTGCACAAGTCCAGTGTTGTGCGGGGTGGACTTCAAGAAGCCCTTCCTGGTGCAGACTGATGCGTCAGACGTAGGCCTAGTAGTTTTTTTTGTCCCAAAGACATGAGGGGGATGAACACCCGGTGATGTATCTCAGCAGGAAACTATCTCCGGTGGAGCTAAAATATTCCACCATTGAAAAAGAATGCTTTGCTATAAAATGGGCCATAGAACCACTGCGTTTTTACCTTACGGGAAGGAAATTCCTATTAATTACAGACCATGCCCCGCTAAAATGGCTTCAACAAATGAAAAATCATAACGCACGGTTGACCCGCTGGTATATGGCTCTGCAAGCATTTGATTTTAAAGTAGAACATCGGGCAGGAAGACTGCATCAAAACGCCGATGCCCTCTCAAGAATTACGGACTGTTCGGAGGGACACTCACAACCTCCGCCAGCCCGTAATAACTTGAGTAGGGGGGTATGTGATAAGGAAGCTTATCATGACCCAGGAGACAGGGATAAAGAGAAGGAATTCACCCTTATCAAAGGACCTATTTTACAAGGTCAGAGACACAAAACTCCATTTACACCTAGAAAGCAGGTAATTCCTAGCTGCAATAGGTTGCAGAATGCCCCTAGTGGAGAAAAGGAGAGGGAATACAGGCCCAGGGTAAGGAACCCTTACGTCACTGAATTCCCCAATTACTCAGCTGCCACAAGGCAGTTTGATCTCCAACACCTGAGAGGAGAAGGGGTGGGACTGGAGCCTGAGAGGTTTAAGTCTAGGTCAGATTATCCAGAGAGGGAGAGGAGTAGGAATGCATACTGGAAGAGGAATGGAGCTGGAACAGTAAGAACAGCCGGAACAAGGAACACAAGTTGGAGGACAGGACGAGGAAGCACAGGTGAATGGTGGCCAGAGCATGAGAGAGGAGAAGCTGATACAAGCCTTGACTCAGGTATGAGCATTAGAAACTTGTCTAATTTGGAGCACTACAGAGTTGCAAGAGACAGCTTTGCCCTAACGGAAGGCAGTCAGCCAAGCCCTCTGAGCTAGAAATGAAGGTAGAGCCTATGCAACTGGGTGAACAAGACCTAGCTGTAGAAGAGGAAGACTCATACATGGATTGCTCTTTATGCCAATCTTCAAATGCAGAGGGTTTGGAAGGGAGTCCACCGTAAGGAAAACCTCCAGAGTCCTGTAACCCTGAAAGCCTGTAGATAACTTGTGAAGGTCCTGTATTAAAGGAGAAATACCTTTGCTGAGCAAGCTGAAGCTGTCTAATTAAAACCTGTTAAACAGCTGCTAGCCAGTGCAGTGCACAGCCTGAAGCCGTGCTGATGGTGAAAGTAAGAAAAGCTTTGATTGTGTTTTCACTATTCCTAATAACCTTGCATAGAGAATTGTTTGCCTATGAAGAGTTTAACTTCTTGTTGAAAGTTTTCCTGTGCTTAAGGAGACAAACAGTCGGGAAGTGTTCTGGACTGAGAGAAAAGAAACCTGCTTTAGGAAAAGCTGTTTCTGTTTGTTTTAAAACAGCACTGCTAGCCATATCTGATAGCATTGGCTGTTGAAAGGACTTTTCTTTATGCTGAAGAACATTATAAGCTGTTTTGTTTTGAGTTCAGTTATATCCTGATGTATTTTTGAAAGAATCCTGGAGCAACAATCCAAAGGTGTTATTTTGTAAGCCTAGTGTTTTCCTCATAAATAAATTTCTGTCAAAGCCTTACCACTCAAGCCAACTACAAATGTGTTTTTTTTTACCTGAAGCCAAGTACCTCCTGACTGAACTACCTTTCCCATGAGGCATTACAAGGCAGCCAGTCAGGTAAAGGCTAAATGGTGAATCTCTCCTATGACAAGCACGCCCCTCCATACTGTCTGTAAGGGGCTAAGGGCGTGACAGCGCACATACTTTACAACAGAGCGCACAAAAATTATGGTTCTGATTCTGATAGAAAACAGCACAGACGTCTTAAAATTTAAAAGTTGTGATTGTAATTACTAGAAATTTTCTGCTTCATTTAGTAATCGTCTATTTTCATTTAATTTGATTAAAATCTATGTGGTGTATATACTGTATTCTGATGTGTAGTCAAATTTTAAAGTATACAACTCCGAGTGTTGTTATGTGGCGCACAAAATTTAACCTTCCTTCAAAAGCTGCACAGCTGATATTTTATGCGCACACAGCCTACAGAAAATTAGAGGGAACATTGCTCATGACATTGAAGCATTGTCTGTTGCCTCTGCTGCTCTGTGTGGGGGAATGCAATATAATCTGAGGCATGCATCAGGAAGCACTCAAACTGGGGGATGCAGTTGGACACTGCTGCTTGGCTCAGACTTGCAGTGGCTGCCAGCATAGATTGAAAGGTACCTGCTGGGAAGGCGAGTGCTGTTGTCACCTTTTAGATGCACAGGCAGGACCTGTCACCTGTGTGTTATTGCACTGAGGTGGTGCTCCAGCTCCTGGTATAGCTGATGTATGGCGGAACCTGGTGACACTGAGTTCATCATTAAGGTCCATGTACTGGCTTCTTAGCCTAGGTACCTTCTGGTAGGATAGCGTCCTTGCTGCCCTCCTCTTTTCTCTATCTGCTTCATGCAGCATAGCAATTGCAAACCAGGCATTCATTAAGGGACGAATCCTAGAAGACAGCAGAAAACTGGCTGAGTCCTGGGGCTTACTGGAATATGCTTTACACGTCTCTGGGCAGGGCATGCCCCCATCCCGTCCCTCCTGGACGTGGGCGAACAACCGCATGCAACAAGATAAATGCGGGCACCATAGGCTGGAATATGTTTGTGGACGTTTTCGGCACATACACGTCTCCTGCGCATGTGCAAATGGCCTATTCAGATTCTGGAATGACCCTATATGGGATTAAGAGAGAGTTAAGATAGAGATGGTGCCAATATAGTAAGCATGATGGGTCAATATTAAGATTTTAAACATGATATGATAGGTGACTGGAAGCCAGTGCTGTTTGGCAAGGAGAGGTGGTACAAGGTCATGTTTCTTTGCATTGTAAATAAGTTTCATAACTGTTTTGAATCAGTTTAAGTTACTTTAACTGGAATTGGGGTACCCCAAACACTAAATAATTACAGTAGTATATAACTAACACATAAGAAGAGTCTTTAGTGCTCTATAATCCAGATAGTGCTTCAAAGACCTAATCCCACCTAAAGTGGACCCATATCTCTTCAAATAGAGGTAAGCACATTAGCACCATAAAACATAAGATATTCCATACTGAATCAAACCAAGGGTCCATCAAGCCCAGTATCCTGTTTCTAACAGTAGCCAATCCAGGTCGCCGAGTACCTGTCAGTTTCCCAAAAGGTCTACAGATTCTATGCTACTTGTCTCAGGGGTAAGCAGTGGATTTCGCTGGTCCTCTTTAATAATGGTTTATGGATTTTTCCTCCAGGAACTCACCCAAACCTTTTTTTTTTTAAACTACAAGATTTTGAAAAAAATTACATTCCACTAATAACAAGAAAACCATCAGTTGCAGGAAATTACAATCACCACTATTAATAATACAAGACAAATGTATCAGCCCACATTGCAGAGAAAAGTACCAGACTAAACCCAAGAAAAAATGTAGGAAATTAGGCAAAGCCAAATAATTAGGAGGATCTATATACTTAAACCTTCACAGCAAAATCCCCTATTTCTGTCTGTTACCAAAAATGTCTCCATATGGGAGACATTAAGAAAAACATGAGTGACCCTGCAATGTTATAATACATTTGCAGGGAAACCACAAATAGAAGGTAGCACCCAGTGAGAGAACCCATTGCCTGAGCACCAGAAATTGCTTACGGTGAGTTTGAGTTGATTGCGTAACATCCGGAAATGCATTTATTTCTTGACCACAAAAGGGAGCATCCTTATACTTAAAAAACAGCTTTAATATCTTAATTTTCACAGCCTCAGCGGTGAATGTAACCACTAGGATGCTCCTTCTTGTGATCAAATCTGTGGAGTCTTCAAGAAAGTCGGTCAAGTTCTGGCTAACAGTCGGACGAAGGGAATCAAACTTCCGTAAGTTTAGGTTAGTCACTCATACTTTCATAGGAACATAATACATCTGAGCAACTTTAACTGGTTGGGGTAATTTAAGGATTTCAGAACAATATTTTGCAAATAATATCTCTGACAACAAATGAGTCACCGGAAAATTCAGGAAACGCAGGTTACGCACTCTGGAGGTGTTTTCCAAAGCCTCCAAACGAGCATGGGTCAATAAAGAGTCCTTAATGGAGGCCACAGACTGCACCTGGGCCTCCACGTGGACCAAAGATTTATTATAACTCACGTCTAGTATCTGTATCTAATAACCTTTCCACAGTACCTTGAGGAAAAGTTACACAAGGAAATTACAGTTGGAGACAATTTAATATCAATTGCTTTAACCGCCTGTCACAAATCCTTCAAAGTGACTTCACCATCAGGGGAAGTCAGAATTAATTCTGAAGCCTCTACAGGAGCCACATGTTCTGGAATTTTCACCAGTGAACCTTCATCCAACCCCTCAGGTGATACTCTCCAATACAGCATAGGCAATAGAGGTATGGCGGCATCGGCCCCCTGAAGCTGAAAGACGCTCCATTGGGTGAAGTCTTCCACTGCAAAGGGACCAGGTGCTTATCAAGAGGGCTGATTGATTTTTACCTGGAATAGACACAGCAGGAACAACCTTCGGACCTCCTTTGATCTTCCGCTTCCCCATGTCCACTGGGGAGCACTCACTCACGATCCCAAAAAAAAAGATGCAGACCGCCGGTTCACTGAAGGGGCACCAAAGGGGCATGTCTTGCCCCTTAGTCATGCCCCTTCAGTGCGCGACCCGTGGCTGCATGGGCTACCACAGATTTATCCTGCAGGGAGAGAAGGTCCTTCCATGGAGGTAGCTGTCCCTGTATGCGCCTGCTCCGATTGAGCCAGGCACTGGGAGCCCACAGGTGGAGAGCAAAGAGCAGCTGGTAAGCCCCTTCCTCTTCAGCACTAATGTAATGTCTGGTACAGCTCCCCTCCAAACCTCTTTTAAATTTTTTGAAGCAGTACTCATTTGATCTGTTTATGCATTTCATTCTAGTCCTAGACCTCTGTCATATCTTTTCCAAGTTGAAAAGCCCTAACCTTTTAAGCCTTTCCTCGTAGAGATATCCTTCCATCCCCTTTACCATTTTGGTAGCTCTTCTCTGTACTGTTTCTAAGAAATTCTGCTATATCCTTTTTAAAATACGGCGACCAGAACTGCACACACTATTCAAGGTGCAGTCCCACCATGGAGTAATTCAGAGGTATTATAATATCCTTTGTTTTATTCTCCATTCCTTTCCTTATGATTCCCAGCATTCTATTTGCTTTCTTGGTTGTGGCTACACACTGGGCAAAGGGTTTTAACGTATTATCCATGATGATACCCAGATTCTTTTCCTGGATGGTGATTCCTAATGTGGAACCTTGCATTGTGGAACCATAGTTTGAGTTGTTCTTCCCTAAGTGCACAACTTTGCACTTGTTCACATTTAAATGTCATTTGCCATTTGGATGCCCATTCTTCCACTTTTTCAAGGTCCTCTTCCAATTTTTCACAATCCTCTTGTGTTTTGACAATTTTAAATACTTTTGTGTCGTCTGCAAATTTGATCACCTATCTCTTTCCAGGTCATTTATAAATATGTTAAAAAGCAGCAGGCCCAGCACAGATCCCTGGGGTACGCCAGTATTCATGTTTCTCCATTGAAAAAATTGGGCATTTAGCCATTCTCTCTGTTTTCTATTCTTTAACCAGGTCCCAATCAACAATAGGACACTGCCTCCTATCCCATGACTTTTTAATTTAATTTTTTAATTTCCCCAAGAGCCTCTCATGAGGGACCTTGTCAAAGGCTTTCTGAAAATCCAGATACGCTGTATCAATTGGCTCACCTTTATCTACCTGGTTATTTTACTTTTTTGTATCGTTCATTCATACTGAGAAGGTTTGCATTCTTCCATTTAGTCACTACGATGAAACTGTCACTAGTACTAAGAAATTAACAAGCTGCACATCTGGAGACATTTTGTTAGTATTTCTTGGGTCATCCCCAAGCACCATGAATATATACCCTCCTGACAGAGTGTGCAATGTAACATGAATAGATTGCCAATAGCTTTTTATCCTTGGACTCTCCCATTGCATATGCATGAATGTGCCTTTATTATCACACCCTCTCCAATATACATCTGCATTTCTCGGCCTCGTCTTGTTCAGGAGGACAGGGGCCATATAGGATCAAAATAAAATGTTATATTGGGTGCCTAAATGTATTATACACCTGGAGCACTTTCTGATTTCTCGCCAGATCTCAGACTACTGTTCCTCTATCAAATCATATCCCAAGTTGTTTTTTTTCCATCTCAGCCGATATGCAAGCTTATTTTCGAATTCATATGTCACTATAGCCTTATACAAGTTAGATAGCAATCCTCTATTGTCTATTGTTTTATGAAAAACTCTTCTATTGCTCTTCTATGCTTTTATGCAGATCATTTGCTGTCTCTGGTTTTAGTTTCTTTTCTATCTTATGTGTCCATGTATTTATCTTTCCTGTCGTATGAAAAAAATTGTGCTGTTTACATTACCTTTCCCTTTGGTTCTTGTTGTATGTTTTGTCTCTGTGTTTTTAACTTAGGTATATCAGTACAACCTAACTGGATATTGTAAATTGTCATCATGAAACACTGTTTTCGAATGAGAGCATACCAAATGCTTTTAAATGAATAAAAGGAAGAGAAATGTTAATTAAAATTTCTGAAAAAGAAATGTTGAAGCTGTTATGGGACGATTAGGGTTGCCACACAAGGAGTCAACTCCTCCAGGTCTTACTTTGCTTTGAAATTCCCTTTGCTTATAAGCTTGATAACTGTTGTTAGACCCAACTCACTGAAAAGTCTTGGGCTACTCATACTGTGGGGGGAGGAGGAGAGGAATTAGTATTGCATAAAATTGGGGATAACAGAGAGCATCCCTTCTGTCTCCCAAACCCCTTCAATACATAAAGTGACTTTTGATACATTCAGTGGGATACTTAGCAGTATCATTTCTGCCAGCATGGAAGAGCAGCACTGGATAATAGTGCTTGAATCTCTGCAATTTCCCTGTAGTGTCTCGGGTCTTAGTACCTGGAAGACAGCAGACCTCCTGGATCATCGTGTCTGGTTGGCAGATGGACCCTTCTGTATCCCTGAGAAGGGAATCATCAGCCATCACTATTCTTTGCTTCCTAGGCACAGTACTTGCTGTTCCTGCAGGTTCAGAGTTTGCAAGTCTTGGTTCCTCTTCATCCAGGGTTGGTTTTATGTCTTCTGCTTCTAGAGCTGCCTATCGATTTATCAGTTCAAGTGAAGGCAGAGCTAGAATGATGAATTTACTGGCTTTCATGATTTGTGTTCAGCTCATCTGATTCTGATTCATCGTCCCCTCTGCTGGAGAACTTAGATGCCTCAAGAACCATTCCATTAAAATAGTTCTCATTGTAATGGGCTCTTCTCACCATCAACACGTTCTCCTTCAGTTCAGCCACCTGTTTCCTTAGGGAATCCAACTGCAGGCATCTTTCACATTGAACTGGCTTCACACAATCATTCAGGAAATCTGTCTGGACAGAGGCACAAATAGTGACAGTTTTGGCAACACAAAGTTTCCCAGCCATCTTTTTGCTGTTCAGAGCTCTGGTACCTTTTGAAAAACAGGAATATGACCAAGCTCTCTACCTATTCCTCAGCTGTCCTCCAAGCAAAATTGGCGAATCCTTTTCTGTGAGATCTAACTCTTCACACACTGATTCCCTCTGCATCTGTTATTGAGTGGTATATATTGTATCCCTTCAGAGTATATGTGCTTAGATATCCAAGAATTATCTCAAAAACATAATAAGGTACCAACAATCCAAACCCTCTGAAATACATACTAAGACAACCATTTGGAATGGGGAGGGAAGTTACTAAAACCTCTCAAGTGTTTTGATATCAAATAATATTTTTCATTTTCCCCCTTTCATCTAGAGACAAAAAGCCCAAGGCAAACAAATGAACTCCTTTGAAAATTTCCTTCTACAAAAGCAAAAAAAATAATAACTTAACACTTAAATCTAGCAATATACAAGTATTTTTTAAAATCCCCCCTTTTTAATGAGATTAGGCAGAGCATTTGATGTAAAAAATAAAACAAAACAGAAAAATGATTTCAGCTTGCAGTGGGACCAAACAATAAGTGACTCAACCTGTCCTTGTTCACTTGGTTCTATCTGGTAACCTTGTGTATTCAAATAAACAAACCTTGCTCTGCATACTGTAGCATGCCTGACATGGCTTCAGGATATTTAGCATCTGCAGTCTGTCTGTTTGTTGCTGGAATCTCTACTACTATTACTACTCTTTATCATTTGTATAGTGCTACAAGGTGTACACAGCGCTATACAGAGATATGTAAGAAACAGTCCCTGCTCTTCAGAGCTTACAGTCTAGTCAAGACAGACCCACAACAACTGGGAACTAGGATATATCTAGGCATTTTCGGCATAACTGCACCTGAGCCAGGAGCTGGGAGTTCAGTTCATCTGTTCTAAAGAGTCTGCTACCCCTTCAGAATGTCTCTAAATTCTTGCCATATAGCTCTGAAAGTTGTTGTATGAAAGAGATAATCAAAAGAGAGACCAATTCCCACAAGTGTTCACAATGGCAATACTAAATATAAGTACACTTTTTGTTGGACATTTTACCGTTTAGTGACTGGTCTACTCAAGTCAGCAATATTTTATGTAGATTTTTGACAGGTCCTTAGTGTGCATGCCTGTTTTCGGAAACCTCTAAGTGTTGCATACACCAGAGATAGAAATTTCAGGGATTATCTAGTGCACGTGATCTTGACCCCTCCATTGTGATCGGAGCGGATAGGTAATTTCCCATGCGGTGAGTGTTCCTACTGCTCGGGCACTATAGCGGGTGAATCGTGGTTTGACACTGTGTCCCAGAAGCAATGGCATGCACATTATTATAAAATACACACAGCACCACCTTTCACAACCCACACTTATACCTATATGATAAAAATTCAAACATACTAGACTTTGGGTATATACAGGCCTCAGTAAAAGCTTGTGCCGTTCATTTGGCGAACAGTGTCGCCATAGGGCAGAACTCAAAACTTATGCATCACAGGCCTCACCCTCCCAATTTCAATAGAATTACACCAAACACTAAAGCTATATCCAAAAAAGTACTTTTAGAGGATTCGCACATCAATTAAAATCTAAAGACGTTCATCTCTCGTCTCCGACACCACAGCTTCAAACTTTCAAAAGAACTGCCTCAAAAGTCTAACGTCGCTGCAGCTAGACAGAAAGACCCTGAGCAGACACTGGATATTTACTGCACTGTATTGCTCAGGGTCTTTCTGTCTAGCTGCAGCGACGTTAGACTTTTGAGGCAGTTCTTTTGAAAGTTTGAAGCTGTGGTGTCGGAGACGAGAGATGAACGTCTTTAGTCGATTACTCAGATAAGTAATGCATTACTGTCTTAACGGTTAAGAGAAAGTATGTTAACTATTCAGATTCTCTTTCTCCATTTTTTCTAGATGTTCAATCGCTCATAGTAGGCGCTAAGCTGTTTTGCTAGGCGTAAAAATCTTATCTTCGGTGTGAATAAGAAGAAAACTGTTCTTTATTTTGAAAATAAAAAATTTAAAAATTTAAAATTTATTTATATATTAATGTGAAAATTGGGATTAAAAGAGATTTTAATTGATGTGCGAATCCTCTAAAAGTACCTTTTTGGATATAGCTTTAGTGGTTGGTGTAATTCTATTGAAATTGGGAGGGTGAGGCCTGTGATGCATAAGTTTTGAGTTCTGCCCTATGGTGACACTGTTCGCCAAATGAACGGCACGAGCTTTTACTGAGGCCTGTATATACCCAAAGTCTAGTATGTTTGAAGTGTAATCAGAAGGTATTTAATTTTTTATCATATAGGTATAAGTGTGGGTTGTGAAAGGTGGTGCTGTGTGTATTTTATTGATATTTATCCTTTCGGCAGTGATTTCCTAAAAATGCACATTATTATACCATTTGTGACACTGCTTTTGTGGTATATGTTATGGTTTTCTCATGCAGCCTTAAATACACAGGCCGTACTGTCCGTCCTTTTAAAAAACGTTTGTCTAACATGCATCTTGATTACATACCAAAATATTGTCTGCATCTATGGTTCAGCATAATCTACAGTTTAATCATGCTTTTTCCCAACTTCATTGGTGTATTTTGGATTGGATTCCACCCTGAATTAGAGGTGGGGATCGGGAGGCAGTTTTACAATTACACCAACCACAATGGATTTTTAGATTAAACTCTGTTGTTCCGTCAGGATTGAATCTGGAACTTGATTGGCATAGTCTTTTGTGAGTGAGCATTGGTTTGGCATCTGCATTGTTGCTTTCACCTTCCCATTGGCTTGGGCAGTATCCAATCCAGGGGTGAGATGTCAGACACTGGTCTATTTTAAAATGTGACCCGCTGACTTGCTTTTTGCTTTTCCATGCTTCTTTGAATCTTATGGGGGAGTTTGCCTGACGCAGGGTCTTTTGAATAGTTACAGACCCGAAACACAGTGCTGTGTCGTACCCCGTTTGTTTTCCTTCTCTCAGCAGACGTGGACTTAGTTTTGACAAATTAATAAGATAAGTATTTGGTTTTTTACATTTTAAATTTACTGCACAAATTGATTAAAATGGACACGGTCTGAGGTAGAGGTTCAGTCCTCACACAGACATCAGTCCAACAAAAAGTGTATTTATATTTGGTGTTGCCATTGTGAACACTTGTGGGAATTGGTCTCTCTTTTGATTTATTTTATGGGCTAGACCTTTACTTTCAGCCCTTTGGGATTTTTTGGTTTGGTTGTATGAGAAATAGCAATCCAAGAGTCCCAGGGGGTGAACCCTAATTTCACTGAATAACAATTGTTTTTCTCTGCTATGTAAGGAGGTATGTTTACTACACATACTCTAGAGGACCATTGAGACCATTCAGATAAGCGTTTTGTTTTAAGTTTGGTTCCAAGGATGCTGGATAAGGAAATTAATTTTAAGTTGTAGCTGTTTCTTAGACCTATTTCTGTTTGATGACTTTTTAACCACATTGGGAGCTGTTGTGGTCACAAATGAATCAGATACCCCTGTGTTAGGTTTCATTCCAAATTTTCCAGCCTAAGCTTTGCTTTCTGAAATGATTCAGGTATCACTAGGCTTTACCAGTTACTTATCTTAAGAGACACTTTTTTCATCTTTTACTATACCACACATGATTTGTGAGAGCTAATTATACCGCAAGATAACCCGTTAATACATACTGTGATGGGGCCTGTGGTTAGAGGCCTGTTTAGCCCTACATAGGCGGTTGCCTAGGGCGTATGCACAAGTAATTGCTCTGGCCTTGTAAATAAAAAAAGTCTTTCAGAGCAACTTGAAATGAAAAGTGGGTTTTATTCCCCGTCCCGCTCGGACATTGTCAAAGGAAACAGAAACTTTAAATCAGATAAGCTTAGCAACAAAAGTGGTGACACACGTATATTCTCTTGTTATATTCACAGAGTTCTCTTCATCCAGTATTTACATCATACGGTTGCATTTAACACAGACACTGCAATCCATAGGAATATCCTCTTGCAGACTAGCAGCGTCTTCCCATATCATTTCCCCAGCACTACTCACACTGCTGGTATCAGACCCTTCTTGAGAACGGTATTCAGCTATAGCGTCTTGTGACACTTCACTATAACAGTCACTGGAGGCTTTTCCCCCTTTGGGTCTATATCTCTCTCTGTAGCTGGTTCTGCCTGGGCTTGCCTCCCAGAACATTAGCTCTGAAACATCTTGCTTCTTATGTCTGTAGTCAGAACCCTGCCCTTTGCAGTTATAAGCTTTAAACTTCTCTTTGTTACTATAGGGAAGTTTCCTTCTCTCTGCAGGGCTTGCCTTTATGCTTGGCTCTCTATAGCCTTTGCTTCTAGCCTCCCGGGCTGGTTGAACAGGAATATATTTGTTCCTAACTTTACACCTATTTCTTAAGCTGTAGCCATGCATGGAGTGCCCATCCCCCAACACTTCCCTCTCACCGTGACCTCTGCCTTGAGCTGGCAAATACTGGCCTCTGGGGTAGTGGGGTAATCCTGGCTTCTCTCCAAAGCTATTCCTGGTAGCAGGTCTTCCCTTAGTGCAGCTTGCCTTGAACCTTCCTTCTCGAGAGCTGGAGACAGACTCACTTCCTGACTCCTCGTGAGAAGAATTTCCTCCCAGCAATCCCCTTGGGCTTCTGCTCAGCTGACCTGGGACACACCTCCTGCTCCTCTCTCTCCTACTGCTTCCCGTGGTGATCCTGCTTCTGATTCTCCTCTCTAACTGACTGGAACCCTGCCCTAAATAATCCCTAGCTCTACACGTGACCTGGGGACTCTCACTCAGGTGTTCCTGATGGGACTTTTGTTTGCTACGTAGCAAGAATTTCCCTTGCTGCAGTGAATCATGGTGCCTAGTGCTGCTTTCTACAGCTGACTCTGAGGTAAGTCTTTCTTTTATCTTATTTTCCCTGGGCTGTGTGCCCCTTGCTGCATCACAATACGCAGGGGGCCTGCTATTCAAAGGAGTTATGCTCCTAAATTAGCCTCTTTGGAAAAATGATTAGGACTGAGTGTTTAAATTTATACTCAAAATTTCACTAAACACTTAAATTTAGGAGCATAAAATGTGAATGGCAACAAGGTTGGATTTAGGGCAGGGAAAAAAGTTAGGAGCTTAGCACTAATTTTCAGCACTAGGCTCAGAAATCTAGGCAAACAAATGGCAAGCCTAAATTTACTACTACTACTTATCATTTTATATAGTATAGTGCTCCATTAGGCATATGCAGCACTATACTATCCACCATAGCCACCATATGTCCTGTCTCCAAGCTCCCAATACCCTTTCTCCCACTGACCCAGCAACTTATTGCCCTATATCCAGCCTCCTATTCCTTACCAAGATACTTGAAAAGATAGTATACCTCCAACTCCAGGACCATGTAGACTCCCTATCACCCTTAGACCCCCACCAGTATGGGTTCCGACCTCGCCACAGTATTGAAACCTTACTCATAATGCTCCTTGATAATCTCATCAGGGGAATCAACAACCTTAAAATGGGCTTCCTCCTCATCTTCATTGACATAACTGCAGCATTTGACACTATCTCCCAGTCTATTCTCCTCCGAAGACTTGAACACATCAGACTATGCAACACCACCCTTGAATGGTTCACCTCCTATCTCAATGGAAGACAGCAGCAGGTCAAGGTTGGCAGAACCACCTCCTCCCCCTTCCCGCTGACACAGGGAGTACCCCAAGGCTCTTCATTGTTTGCCCTACTCTTCAACCTTCAATCAAAGAGAGAATTCCACACAAACCTGATAAATTCTTCCATCAACAAACCCAGAGAACTTTTCGAAATAGTAAAAACCCTGACAAAAGAGCAAACAGCAGAAAGAGAAGTACAAGTGGATCCACAGAAATTCGCTGACCACATCAAAGACAAATTCCACTCCACAGAGCGCACAACACCCAGTGGAACCACAAGAACGAACGTACACCCCAAAACCTGGGGCACATTCTACTCTCCCTCAAAAGAACAGATATCCCACATCATCTCCACAATCAACACAAGTACTGCCCCTACTGACCCTTGCCCAGTGTCATGGGTCAAAGCCACCAAATCAAGCCTGATACCAACCATTCATAAAATGGTACACAACTCACTCACTCAAGGACTCATGCCACAGCAACTAAAGCTTGCCTCAGTAAGACCAATCACAAAGAAAACTACTCTCAACAAAAAGGACCCAGCAGCATACCGACCAATCTCCAGCATACCCTTCCTCGCAAAAATAATCGAAAAGACGGTTCAACTACAACTTCAGGAACACATTGACGAACACGGAACTCTCGACGACAACCAACACGGATTTCGTCCCAACCATGGAGTCGAAACTCTACTGATCTACCTCTTCGACAGCATCATAAGAATAATTGACAACACCAGGAATGGAATTATAATGATCTTCATCGACATCTCCTCAGCTTTCGACACAGTTGACCACAATATGCTCCTGGAGAGACTAAAGAACACTGGTATACACGGTACCACTCTGAAATGGTTCCACTCGTACCTAACCGAAAGACAGCTACAGGTCAAGGTGGGACATGACACCTCCCGACCCATAAACGTCCAACAAGGAGTACCGCAAGGATCCGCACTCTCAGCACTCCTTTTAACATCTACATCCTACCAATATGCTACTTTATGAAAGTTAACAACATCGAATACACAATATCCGCAGACGACATCATGGTATTCTCCCCGATATCAATCGACAAACCTGAATTCTCTAAGATAAAATACTGACTTACACATATGACGAAGTGGTGCCAAAACAACAACCTCGCAATAAACTACAACAAGACCGAAGCTTTAATCATCACTCGGAACCAGAGCTTCATACACCCACCAAACATAAAGATACAAAGCACTACGATACCGATAAGATCAGAGGTGAGATACCTTGGGGTTACTCTGGACAGTAACTCAACCTCAAACCACACATAGACAAAACAATCCAAAAAGCCTACTACAGGATGCGAATCATCAGGAGACTGAAACCACTACTCGCCCCAGAACAATTCCTTACCTTCTTTCAAGCAATGATAAACCAATACTGGACTTCTGCAATCCGATATACCTTGGACTACCAAAACAAGCTCTCAAACCACTCCAGCTGGCACAAAACACTGCAGCTCGAATCATAGCCGGAACCGCAAGGCAGGAGCACATCACACCTACATTAAAGGACTTACACTGGCTCCCAATCAGTGCTCGCATCAGATACAAGACTATCATAAACCTATTTAAGATTAAAGAGCACACATCAGCCAACAGCCTCCACACGCTCATACAACCGGAAATCAGCGCACGTCCTAGAAGAAGTCAAACACGCAACCGAGTCAGTACCCCAAATGAATACAAGCACACACGCAAGGATACAACAAACAGAGCTCTCTCCATGGCTGCTCCAACAATATGGAACAATCTACCGGACGATCTAAGGGCAACTCCAGACCTCAAAGACTTCAGAAAACAACTGAAAACCATGCTGTTCATAGAGCACTATGGTCACATCACATAACCTAAGAGAATGGATAACAGCATTCCAATCCTCCTAAACAACTGTATGTATATAAAATGTGTTTTTAGCACCACTGTAAATAGCCCACCTTGTACATAGCTCAAACAAATCAAGCACCCAACACCGCCATCACACAACCAAGTTTCATCCTCACTGCATGTACAACACACACACTTTACCTGATTGCTTGCTGTGATACCACCTTGATTATTAAGATAAGGCGGTTTAGAAATACTGTTAAATAAAATAAATAAAAATAAACCTCTACATTCAAGTCATCTGTGATATATTCAGGCAAAACGGTATCCAATACGCTCTATATGCAGACGACATCATGATCTACACCCCGATCAACCTTGAGAAACCAGACTACACAACAATAACTGCCTGCCTCCAGGATATGTCACAATGGCTCTCCTGCAACAACCTCAAAATTAATTTAAAAAAGACAGAAGCCCTATTCATCTCATGCAACAGCTCCTTCTCCCCCCACCCCCCAGCACATCACCCTCCCTAATATAACCATACCTATCAAGGATGAAGTTAAATACCTGGGAGTCATCCTGGACCGAAACCTAAACTTTCAATCCCATATAAACAAGACTGCCAGGAGTGCATATCACAAGATGTCCATTACAAGAAAACTTCAGCCCCTTCTCAATCAAGACCACTTCAGAACAGTCTGCCAGGCAATAGTTACATCCGCATTGGATTATTGTAACACCCTGTTCATTGGCCTGCCAAAATTGACAATCTGAACCCTACGGATGGTGAAAAACACTGCTACCCGCATCATCACCGGATCTTCAAAACACCAACACATCACCCCCGTCCTGAACCAACTGCACTGGCTCCTAATTGCCTCCACAATTAAATTCAAAACAGCTCTCAACATATACAAAATCCAACAAAGTCTAGCGCCAGACACCCTTAAGAGCTTAATCAATACCAAAACAAGCAAAAGACCCAGTACAATGGATACCATCCAGACTCCCAGCACCTACCTTAAAAACACACACTCCACTTCAGGTAGAGCTGCACCCACTCCGTCCCTCAAGACCTCCGAGCAACCACCGATACCAAGGACTTAAGAAGAAAGCTCAAAACATATCTCTTCACCTAATGAACTCTCCCCCCTCTGCTGTTGCCCCAACAGTCAATCTAGCCCCTAACGCAACGGGACACCTGGTAAATTATGTAAAAAAGTACACATACCTCTCTGTAAATAATTCACCCCCCTGTAAATAGCCCCGTCCCCCTAGTATCCTTTCCACCTCTCCCCCCTGCATGCCCCCTACCCGTTAAACTAGTGTTAAGAACTAAAATTACAACAATTAATTTCTTATGTAAACTGCTTTGACTGAAGGAAAAGGTGGTATACAAAACTTGTTAAATAAATAAATATACTCATATACATAATAGACAGTCTATGAGCCACAGAGCTTACAATCTGCTAAGATAGACAAACAGGGAGCTAGGGTAATTCTTTAAAGGAAAAGCGTAGTTACTCACCTGTAACAGGTGTTCTTCAGGGACAGCAGGAAACAGTCCTCGCATATGGGTGACTTCGGCATCAATGGAGCCTGTGTGGAGCATTTCCCCAGCTTTCAAAGAAAGCCTTTGGTACATTTTACCACGCATGCGTGGTTCTCTTCCCGTCCAAAGGTGCCATCTTGCTCACTCAGATGGCATAGCTAGGACGGCACTAAAACCTAAAACAAGGTAGGGAGGCAACTCCTAGGGGAGGAGGGAGCACCCTGTACCGGTATTGCCCTCCTCCTACAACGAACCTTAGGTACTGCCTGTGGAATGGACGGATCAGGATGTGAGTGCACACATCCTTTAGGTCCAAGGAGCACAGCCAATCTCCCTGGTTGAAGTAGGGCAGCAATGTTCCAAGAGAGAGCATCTTGAACTTCTCCCTCACCAGAAACTTGTTTAAGATCCTCAGGTCTAGTACGGGCTTGAGGCCCCCAGTTCTCTTTGGGACAAGGAAGTATCTGGAGTAGAAGCCTTTTCCCCATAGATGTTTGGGTACAGGCTGCACTGCGTTGTCCCTGAGCAGACCTGCGAGCTCTGAGAGCAGAAGGGTCTGGTCAATGAGAGGTCGCACTGGCTCTCCTGGAAAGAACCAGGATGGTACCTGCTGTAGGTAGAGGAGGTATCCTTCCCTTACCACCTGCAGCTAGTCCGAGGTGACACTGGCCCACTTGTGGGCAAAGAGTGCCAGGTGGCCCCCTGTGGACTGGTGAAGATCTCCCAGGGGAGGAGGGGCCCTGCCCCAGGAGTCAAAAGCTCCTCCTGGGCTGGGTTGGAGCCAGGGCCTGGAGCTTCTCTGCCTTCAGCTTCTGAGCCTCGTGGCTTTGTCTTTTAGGGTGAGAACTCTGTTGCTGGCCCGAGGAGGGCTGGTAGTGGTGAATCTGCTAAAAGGGCCCCTTTTTTTCCTCAGGAACAGGGTCTTTTCCCCAATAGTTTCTTATGGGGAAAAGATGAGGTCTTCTTTTTGGAAGGCCTCTGTCAAGTCACCACATCAGCCTCGATCTCGGCCGCATTGTCGGCCATAGGCTTGTTGAACAGGTTCTCCCCAGTGCAGAGGATGTTGAGTAGCTTGTCTTGGACCCATTGCTTGAGGTCTGAAGACTGTAGCTATGCTTAGCATCGGGCGCCAATGCCAGCTGCTGCTACCTGAGCTGCTGACTCAAAGCCGTCATAGGCCGCCCAGGAAAGGAACAGAGCAGTCCTTGATCCCGGAGGTCAGGGATTGGAACCGCTGGAGGGGTTCCCCAGTAAGCCCCACTGAAAACCTGGTTAGGGTCTTTAGATATATGCCTATATACAGTTCATAGGCTTGAATCCTGCAACCCAGCATGGAGCATTGGTAACACTTGCACCCAAGGGCATCAATGACTTCTGGCATCTCTTCCAGGAGGCACCGAAGTGTGGGTCTTCTGGCTCTTAGGTTTCTGCATGCTCGACTCGACGACCATGGAGTTATGTGGGAGTTGGGGCTTGTGGAATCTGGGGCCCTTCTAGATGTGGTAGATGGCATTGAGGTGCCGGCTCACTACTGGCACCGAGGCCGGCGTCTCCACATTCTAAGTAGCAGCCGCTCAAGGATCGGCTGCACAAGCACCGTGAGAGTTTCTTTGGGCGGAGACTCATACTGGAGAATCTCCATTTCCTCGGTGTGCAGATCTTCCTCTGTCTCGGCTCTGGCCATATCCTTGACAAAGTCGTGGAAGGCCACATCTTCCGGAGGAGAATGGCACTGGGGATGACTGATCCAAAGGAATATCTCGGTGCTGCTTGGTTTTTAGGGACGCCTCGTTGTCTGTCTCCCACTCGGAATTGAGCAGTGACAACGAGTCTGAGGCTCTGTGACATATAATGTCAAGGCCAGGGCCGAGTGGTCAAGGGCCTCCGGAGGACCTGGGATCTGAGTTGCAGAAACTGGCTGGGGAGGCTTGGATGTCCGAGGAACGGGACCGAGACCTCGACCAGCGCCAAGGGCTTACCTGAGGCCGATGGCACTCGGAGCTCAGTTTGATGACTGGGGACTCCCCTGCAGTCGGGGGCCTGGTTGTCGGGGCAGATAATTCGGACAAACCAGCCATCATTGCCTGTTGCAGGGCCAGGATAGTAGTGATGTTCTGCTCCAAAGCCGCCATTTTGGTTTCCAAGCCAGAAGGCTCCGCAGCTTTCGATGTGGGCACCGAGGATCTTGAGCCTGGCACCGGCACTCTTGCCAGTGCATCCTTGATGAGGACTACAGTCTCG
Organism: Ichthyophis bannanicus; assembly: GCA_033557465.1. Taxonomy (NCBI): domain Eukaryota; kingdom Metazoa; phylum Chordata; class Amphibia; order Gymnophiona; family Ichthyophiidae; genus Ichthyophis; species Ichthyophis bannanicus. The sequence goes on from CM066042.1 coordinate 236,252,222, forward strand.
AGGAACCTCGTACGTGTCTTGAAGGACTAGAAAAGGGGACTGTTACTTCTGGAGAGAGATCTGCAATTGTGAGTATATACTTCTGGGAATTTTCTGAAAGGAATTCTTTGTATTAAAGCTAATTAATCTGTGAACCCACAATTTTTTGTTAAATCAGTCAGGGCCTAGTAGAAGCAGTTTACTCTTTTTTGGAACAAGAGTAAAGTAGCCCAAATGCTCTCGAGTATGGAGCAGACAGAGCTTAAAGATCCCAAATTACCCATGTCTACCAATAGCCAAATTAATACGAATAAAATACAGTCTCTAAAATGCTTGTATGCAAATGCTAGAAGTCTAAAGAATAAGATGGGAGAGTTAGAATATATAGCACTAAATGAAAGGTTAGATATGACTGGAATATCAGAGACATGGTGGAAGGAGGACAACCAGTGGGACACTGTGATACCTGGGTACAAACTATATCGTAATGATAGAGCTGATCAAATTGGTGGAGGGGTTGCGCTCTATGTTAGAGAGGGCATTGAGTCAGAAAGGATTAAAGTTTTGCAGGAAACAAAATTTGTTCTAGAATCTCTGTGGATTGAAATTCCATGTAAAAAGGGGAAGGCGATGGCAGTGGGGGTGTACTATCAACCGCCTGGCCAGAATGAACAAATGGATGATGAAATGCTCAAAGAAATCAAAGAAGCTAACAAAAGTTACAGCGCAGTAATAATAATGGGTGATTTCAATTACCTCGGTATCGACTGGGTCAGTGTCACGGCAGGACATGCTAGGGAGATAAAGTTCCTAGATGAAATAAATGACTGCTTCTTGGAGCAGCTGGTTCATGAACCGACCAGAGGGGAAGCCATATTAGACCTAGTCCTTAGTGGAACACCAGATCTAGTGCAAGAGATAAGGGTGTTGGGGCCATTTGGTAATAGTGATCATAGCATGATTGCCTTTGATTTAATTAGTGGAGGAGGGATAGTAAGGAAATCCACAGTACTACCTTTTAACTTTCGAAAGGGAGACTATGATAAAATGAGGAAAATAGTTAAGAAAATACTAAAAGGAGCAGTTGCAAAGGTTAAAGACTTACATCAAGCTTGGGTGTTGTTGAAAAATACTATTTTGGAAGCCCAGACCAGCTGTATTCCACGCTTTAAGAAAAGTGGAAGGAAGTCCAAAAAACTGCCAGCATGGTTTAAAGGTGAGGTGAGAGAGGCTGTTGTTGCTAAAAAAGCATCTTTCAGGAAATGGGGGAAAAAAGAGCCAAACGACGAAATCTGGAAACAGCACAAGCACTGGCAAGTCAAATGCAAGGCATTGATAAGGCAGGCAAATAGAGAATTTGAGAAGAAGCTTGCTGCGGAAGCAAAAACCCGAAATAAAGACTTTTTCAAGTACATTCACAGCAAAAAAAACCTGTGAGAGAGTCAGTTAGTCCATTAGATGATAGAGGGGTTAAAGGGGCACTAAGAGGCGACAAGGCGATAGCGGAGAGACTGAAAGAATTCTTTGCTTTGGTCTTTACTGAGGAAGATGTAGGGATGTTACCCATGACTGAAGTGGTATTTAAAGGTGCGAAAGATTTGACGGAAATATTGATACATCGGGAAGATGTATTACAACTATTAGATAAACTGAAGAGTAGCAAATCACCTGGACCGGATGGTATACATCCAAGAGGTGTTGAAAGAACTGAACTATGAGATTGCAGACCTGCTATTAGTAATCTGTGAACTATCATTAAAATCATCTCTAATACCTGAAGATTGCAGGATCGCCAATGTAACACCAATTTTTAAAAAGGGCTCCAGGGGTGATCCGGGAGACTTCAGACCGGTGAGCCTGACGTTAGTACCGGGAAAAATGGTAGAAACCATCATAAAGAATAAAATTACTCAGCATGTAGATAGTCATGGCCTAATGGGAGACAGCCAACATGGCTTTAGACAAGGAAGATCTTGTCTTACTAATCTGTTATGTTTTTTTTGAAGGTGTGAATAAACAGGTGGACAAAGGTGAGTCAGTTGATATAGTGTATCTGGACTTTCAGAAAGCCTTTGACCAAGGTCCCTCATGAGAGACCTTTGGCAAAACTAAAGAGTCATGGGATAGGAGGCAGTGTACTACTGTGGATCAGGAACTGTTTAAAAGATAGGAAGTAGAGTGTAGGGCTAAATGGCCAATTTTCCCAATGGACAGAGGTGAATAGTGGTGTACCCCAGGGATCAGTGCTGGGTCCACTGCTTTTTGACATATTCATAAATGACCTGGAAAGTGGAATAACGAGTGAGGTTATCAAATTTGCAGATGACACAAAACTATTTAAAGTTGTTAAAACCCAAGAGGATTGTGGAAAATTGCCATGGTGAGACTGCACCTTGAATATTGTGTGCAATTCTGGTCGCTGTATCTTAAAAAGGATATAGCGATATTAGAAAAGGTTCAAAGAAGAGCCACCAAAATGGTAAAGGGGATGGAAGGATACTCCTATGAAAAAAAGCTAAAAAGGTTAGGTCTCTTTAACGTGGAAAAGAGACGGCTGAGGGGAGATATGATAGAAGTCTATAAATTAATGAACGGAGTGGAACGGGTAAACGTAGATCGATTGTTTATGTTATCAGAATATAGAAAGACTAGGGGACATGCAATGAAGCTACAGGGTAAACTATTTAAGACTAATAAAAGAAAATATTTTTTCACTCAACGTGTAATCAAACTCTGGAATTTGTTACTGGAGGATGTACTAAAGGCTGTTAGTGTAGCTGGGTTTAAAAAAGGTTTGGACAAGTTCCTGGAGGAAAGGTCCATAAACCATTATTAAGAAGGGACCCAGGATATCAATGCTTGACCCAGTACAAGCATTGCGGAAGCTGTGTCTTTTGGGGAAACTGCTAGGTGCGTATGACCTAGACTGGCCACTGTTGGAAACAGGATACTGGTTTTGATGGACCTTGGTCTGACCTAGTCTGGCATTTCTTATGTTCTTATGTACGGTCTCTGCTGGCTGAGGAATCCTTCTTGAAGAACTTGGTAGGGCGCTTCTCGGAGTCGCCCGAGTCCCTCTGGGTGGTTTTACTGGGTTTCTCCGGTGCAACCTCTGCGGACTTCGAGGACTTTTTCTTCTTTCTCTCAGGATCTGAGGTCTTCTCGGCGGAGCTGCCACCGCGGGACTTCAAGGATGCTTGGGCTTCCTGGGAAATGCTGTGCTTGGAACTCAGCGTCAGGGAGACCAGTGCTGAGTCAGATCTGGGGAATGGTTTTTCCTGCAACTCAGACCTCTTTTTATTGGTTTTAGGCATCATGGCCTGGCACAGGTTACAGGAGGTGCTGTCATAGTCTGGGCCCAAGCAGTGTAGGCAGCATTCGTGGGTGTCAGTCACTGACATCGTTTGACTGCAGTGGTCATATTTTTGAACCCATCAGGGGACATGGTGGGGAACACCCGCATGGGATTAATACCCCCAGGTGAAAAAGGGCGCAAGCGCTGGTCGAGACAAGCCTCTATCAAAAAAATAAAAAGGAGCCGAAAACAGCCCTGGTGATGGTGCCGGCTCAAGGTGGGAAGAGGAATCGGTACGCAAGCTGGAAAACGCAAACGCAAGGATTTTGCTGGGGAAACAGTACAGATGTCTGTTGAGCTCCGTGGAAAAAGGAGACTGGGCAAGATGGCACCCTTGGGCGAGAAGGGGACCACGCATTTGTGGTAGCATGTCCCAAAGGCTTTCTTTGAAAGCTGGGGAAATGCTCCATGCGGGCTCCGTTGGCGCCGATGCCACCCATATGTGAGGACTGACTTCCTGCTTGTTCCTGGAGAATGATTAAAACACACTTGGGTGTAGACAAGAAAATAAGGCTGTGTTTGTGGCGGGAGGGGGATAGGGGAAGGGGGGGGGGGGAGTTCAGCTTTGAAGAAATGAGTTTTTAGCCTTGATTTGAATAAGACCATAGATGAAGACATTACTGTCTCACGTCTATTCTAGGCAAACAGTGCATCAGGGTGGAAGAAACGGAGTCTGGAATTGGCAGTAGAAGAGAGAGGCATAGGTAAAAGTGATTTGCTTGATGAGTGGAGTTGCTGAGGAGGGTTGTAGGAAGAGATGAGAGAGGAGAGGTAATGAGATAATATATGTGAAATTTCTGAGCTTCTAAATTTAAGATTAATTTTCAGCTAAATATTTAAGCTCCTAGCTTTGGCTGGAAATAGAGCACAAACTTAGGAGTCCAACTTTAGCTGCTTCATTTTAGGAGCACAATGTTTTTTGAACAATCGGGTCCAGTAATACTAAAGAAAATCTCCTGCCCCTCAGAAAGGAACTTGTTTATAAAAACAATATGCTAAAATCTGATCAGAAAGAAATCTCTGAAAAGAACCAGCATTGATTCAGTCAGTAGAGATGTGAGTTGTGCAAAGCAGTAGCAACATAACCTTGCAATCAAAGGGGAAATGTTTCTTTATTTCTGAGTGTCTACATCTCTGGCTGATTTGGGCTAGGGATGCTGTGGAAGGGAGAGAGGTATCATCACATAACAGTTATTCCTAATGACCAGACCTGTAGCTGTAGCCTGTGGTCCCTAAGGCGAGAACTATCTCTCTGATGGATGCATTGAATGAGACTAGAAATGGGGTTAAAAATGAGGGATGGGGGGGGGGGGGGGAATTGTGGGTAGTTGAAAATGAAGGTTTGGCGTGCCAAAGTGTGATTGCAATTGAACTGGATGCCCAACAGAGCAGGAGGAACTTTCCACTCCCTTGTAATCCCCCTCTACCCGCAAAAATTAATTATAATATGTAATATTTTAGTATTAGCCAACCACCCAGTAAAGCTTACCCTTCGCCAGCAGATAGTGGTCAATCTTCCTGCTCCTTCTAATTCCCAGCACTATCAGTCCTTACCTACATCCAACCTGACCAATCATCCCTCTTTCCATTTTTTTTGTTCCCTGCAGTCCTTCTGGCTTGCGTGTCTCCTGACCCTTGCTGTCCATTTGGTTTTCTGCTCCCCACTGCCCTGCAGGTATCTGCCTCTGCGGCTCATGGTTGCACAATGAGAGGAGCATTTCAACAACAGGATGTATCCATATAGAGCAGTGGTATGCCTCTATAATATACTTGAGATAGATTTGCATGTTTATTATCTGTGCTGCATACCAGTCTATCTCATGCATATTCATAGGGTAGCCTAAAAAAACAAACCTGTTTTGTAGCCCTTGAGGGCCATCATTGAATAGTACCAGTATAGAGCGAAGATGCTGCAAGGGAGTATGCTCCTGGTAAAATGCATATGTGCTGGCATACATATGCGAACCCCACCATTCAGAACACAGACATCATCCTCCCCTAGGTATCTTATATACATAACTGGGCCATTCCTGGATGGACTGTTTCAAGCAAGGTGATTTTGTGACTCATAATACAAATTCTTTGTCTGAGAGTTCTTACAAAAGAAGGCTATTTTATTATTTTTATTAGATAATTTTTTTTTCTGCTTTTTTTGTAGGAAGGATTTTTCTGTTTTAGGAAAAGCTTTTCTGCTGATTTTTTTTGTCTTCTTTCTTCTAGGTTCAAGTTCAAAGAAGAAGAAAATTACTTTTTGAAATCACTGTACTGCTGAAGTGTTAGGGATATGTTTACTAAACAGTGATAATGTTGCAGCGGCGCAATTTGCACATGATATGTTTATGTTTATGTTTATTAATCATTTGATATACCGCTCAGACCAAAAGGCATTAAAGCGGTTTACAATACTATATCTTTTGAGGAAATAGGAAAGGAACGCCATTTGTATGATAGGACAGAGTAGAGGAAGACACAGTCAACAGATAAGAAGAAGAACAAGAACAGCAAGTTACCGCAAATGCAGGCAGCATGATCCAGTCCATGATATTAATGTATATCACCACGGTCCAACGCCTAAGTAACATTATTGCGCGATAACGTGCATTTTTGGGCGAACACGTCTCCTGCGGCGGTAAGGCACACAGAGGGTGGAGTAAGGCTCACCAGAGGGCGGAGAGAAGGGGTCAATGGGCAGAGAGTGAGTGGGGAGAGGCTCCATGCACACTAACGCTGTGAAATGAAGGTCTGAAAATTAGTGCCAGTGAAAACCTCGCCCTAGAGGCACATTAGCAGGAGAGAGAAACCAGTTCAGTCAGCAATGTACAGCAAAGGCAAGGAAACCAAGAAACGTGATAGTAGTGATACATGTGCAGCAACAGCATAGTGCCCAAGTACGAAGGGCACTATGGTGAGTCTGCAAATGGGGTACAGGGAGCTGCAGGTGGGATATGCAGTGGGGCAGCTGGGGCACATGGTGAGCTAGGCAGATGCCTAGGTGCCATATAGGAAGGCAGAAACGAAAAGTCAGCATGACACCAACTGACCAAGGGCAAACATGTCCATGAGTGTGTGTCCCCCAGTGCCCCAATGGACATTACCCAGCAGTTACCCCAAAGGGCACAAAACATTGGCAGGTGGTGCTGGGGAGAAGCGTGGATGTCTATGTATGCACCCCTACCCCAGATCCCACACCATAGGCAGCCACCTACCGGCACACTGGATGACCTGGGACTGCACACCACTGGCAGAAGAGCATGTCAGCATGGTGTGGGAGGGGTGCTGGTGGTGGAGGGGGCAGTGTTATCTGCCCACAGCAGACCAAGGCCAAGCCTTGTCCAGGTGGGTGGTGTGCAGTCCAACAGACAAGGTCTGTCAGACGAATAGTAATGGTATCCCTGGGAAGGAGCTACCTCTGTGGCAACAGTTTGGTGCAGTACACACAGTCAGTGTGTAGAGGGGCAGAAGGTCACTGGTTCAAGTCCCAGCTGTGGCTCCTGCAGACCATGTCCCTATATTTTACCCTACAGAGCACATACACATTAATAATGTGCACTCCCCAGAGCAGATGGTGGCAACCCCAGTTCCGGAGGGCAAACACCATTCAGGTTGTCAGGCTGTCCATAATAAATATGCATGAGATGCATATGAAGGAACTGCCCCCATTGTATGCAAATGTACCTCATGCTTATTCAGTAGGGACAGCCTGACAACCTGAATCCTGTCTGAACCACCAGGACTGGATTTGTGAACCTCTGCCCCAGAGCATCGCCCAACAGGGGCACAAACACCCAGACCCACAAGTTCCACCATCCAAAGTGTAATGAAAAGGCAGGCTGTTGTGTCCTGTGCAGAGCCCAGCCCCCACTACTAGCACCTGCATACCTTAGCAATGCCGTCATAAACATGGAAACACGTCCCATATACATCAAAAGATAGCTAGGACCAATGTCAGATAACAAATCTTAACTTAAACACATCTTTCTAACAGAGATCCATCATAGCAACCTTACTGATTTATGTGGTGTATGCCCCCTCATCCATATCTGACAGTGTTTACCACCCTGAAGAGTGTCCCTAACAGTATTGACTATCCTACCAATGCCTGCACAAAGCCCATGACTAGTGTTGCGGACAGGGCTGCCAACCACTGCTATCTTTGCATAATGCTCAAATAGGTGTGGTAATCTGTGTATGTGTGTCCATTGTTTTGTGGCCGCCCACACCCCACTGAGCCCCCAATGTTTGCACTGGTTCCACTGTTCCACCTCCAAAGTGCATAATGATGAGCAAGGTATTTTGGGTATGGCCCCTACAGGGCGGTTTACCCAGGATGCATCTGCATAGGGCATAGTGCAATGACTGGGATATTGTAGTGGGCAAACGCCATCTGCACGGACAGGGTGGCCACAGCAGGTCATGCTGTGAGGGCACTCTCACTCTGATTGAGCAGTGACCATGGCATGTCAACCTTCCCACATAGTGCCATACAGTGCGTTCAATAGTGATATATGTGAGTTCCCATTCCTGAGGCCCAATCACTGACATACCTGCTTGGTGTTGGTGTGAATATCCCACATCTGGGTGCACATTGTTCCTCTGGGAACATGCACTAAGTATGGGCTAGCACACTTTGTGCAGTCAGCATGTGTCTGGCTGCAACACCTTGCAGGGTGCAGCAGGTGCACACTGACTGTGGCCTCTGTTGGTGAATGGCAGATTGTGGTGGGGGGCAGCTGAGCTGAGCATGCCTATCACCTGTATGGAAACTGCCCTGGTACAGGTACCAACCTGCATCAACTGTCGGGTTCCCCAAAAGAAGGTGTTTGCTGGTCCCACAGCCTGTCATCATGTTGCAGTACTGCCCCTTCTGGGAATGTTCAGAATGTGGGTATGTTGGGGCCAGATCATGTCCCTTACCCTGACCCAGAGAGGTTGGTTTGATATGTACATCATCATCATGTGAGTCCACACACACCCCTGCTCCGAGAACAAGTGACCATGGCAAGCACACTGGCTATGCACCAGTTTGGTTGCATCACGATCTACAAGGGGCAGACATGACTGTCAAATCCAAACAGAAACATGGCATTTGCAGGTGTCTCTGCAAATACCTCTCACACACTAGCACTGATGGAGACCTGCAGCAAAGCCAGCACAGCCAACTCGGGTACTGCAGACCTGGCGCTGGCCACCCCACCAGGCAGGGACTGTAGGTAGTCAGTGGCAGTAACACGCACGGTCAGTCCCCCCTACCAATCTGATGTGCTGTAGAGGTGCATACCCTATCTGGGGAGCAGATGTAGACTGCTGTTCTGCATGTGAATTGCATTATGGGTACTGTTGTCTCTATCCTATCCTGGTTACCACAGCAGACAGTATATCCGGTGACCTGCATCCTGTCTGTGGCCAGCCATTGGTATGATAAACCCCATAGTGATGTAGTACAATGGTTAATGGGATGTCCTCACTGGCATACGTCATGGTTTCAATCCCACAGTGGACTCCCTGTATGTTTGGGTCTCCCTTATCCCGTGCAGCACCTCATAAGGTTTGTGGGATGACCTGCACACCTTCCACAGCCAGCCATTCATGGGATAAACACATGTTGATGTAGCATAAGGTTAAGTCGATGACTTCAGTGTCAGACGTCATGGGTCCAATCCCTCAGTGGGCTGCCTTTAGTAATAATGGCTGAGGCAACTCCCTTGTAGGCCTGTAACAGACACACATATGGCGTTTAAACATGTTTTAATGGGAATATTGTTTTAATGTGTAATTGAAAATAACACCCTCACCTCATTTGCCTACGGTAACGTGGCCTGGAAATTGCCTTAGCTGTGGGTTTCCCCTATCCCAGTGAGCACAGCAGAATGTATGTGCGTTGACGTGCAGTTGTTGTGTAGCCAGCCCTAGCTATGACGATGGCCATAGAGGCATAGCACACTGGTTATTACAATGCCTATGCAGCCAGCTCTCATGGGTTCAAATCCCCAGTGCAACAACATCAGGAAGAGTGTCTGAGGCGCCACCCTTTTGCATGGCTGTAACAGTTAGACACATCTCTGTAGTGTGCGGTAAAGCCAACATACACACTCACACTAGTCCTGTACACTATGGTGGCGCTGAGCATGGGCCATAGAAGGCACGTCAAAGGTTGCCACAAGCTAAGGCGCCCTAGATTGCGCCCGCTGCCCAACGCTGGGAGTCTCACCGCCGTAACGTAAACAGCCATTCACCAATTAAACTAACAAATGGGGGCGTGGCAGTGAGATCGGGTGTACGGGGACTGTAAAAGCGGCTCATACCGTTCGCGGCGCCTTTCACAGTTCTGCTAACCATACTTTGATGTGTTCCGGGCATCACAATACCATGTGTGCTGTTGCCGTAATAGCACCAGGTAGCGCGTAGTAGCGTGAGATAGTGCGTGTATGTGCGTGACACGGTGCATGCGCCATGTGCGTCAGTGAGCTGTCGCGCATTTGCCGTGTCGCGGATGTACACACGCTCTCTCTCGAGAGGAAAAATAGACACGCGATCCCAGAAGCCGGCATTCACCCGGAGGGAGCTCAGTATCCTCAGCGAGCTTATATGCACCAGGCAGAGGCGTCTGTTCCTGGGAGCATCAAAGCAGCAGGATCTTGCATGGGTGAGGAGGGCATCGGTGCGCCTCACCAGGCGGTACAACCGATCTGCAGACTACCCACGTGAAGTAAGTGTATGGGGACAGGTCACACAATGGCAGTTGTGCAACACAATATACAGCAAGCATCACATATCATACATGCAGAACATGGTGGAAATACCAGTCTGTGGGCCAATCTGTTGCCAATGTAGATGCGTATGGTGTTGATTGCAAGCCTGCCCTATCCCCAGAAGGCCCCCAGACCTGATTACAGAGGTCTATTATAGATCCTGATGATAGGTTAACTGCATCTGTTTCATTTGCACAGCTCTGCCCTAACTCCAGGAGGCCATGGACCTGATTACAGAGGTCCATTATAGATCCTGATGATAGGATAACTGCATCTGTTGGGGTTTCACAGCTTTGCCCTAAAACCAGGAAGCCCTGGACATGATTACAGAGGACCATGGCCCAGCTAGGTGTGTTGGTGCATGCTCCTGTTGCATTCGGCCACAACTGCCCTATTCACAGGAGGCCCCAGTCCTGACCACAGAGGTATAGTAGGAAACACAAACAGGAGCACTGCTCGCAAAACAAACTGAAGAACCACAGGAGCGAGTAGTAATGGAAGTCACAGGCGCTTTATTAAATAAACAAACCCCAACGCATTTCGGCTGTTGCCTTCATCAGGGGGTACTAGAGGACAGCAAAATAAAACATTAAAATAAATTAAATAAACCAATAAGTTATAAAATACCACAACATTATAAAAAATAATACAAAAAATTAATTAATACAAAAAAATATAATAAAAAAATAATACTAAATTAAATTATTATTAATGAAATAGTTAATAAATAATTGATTAAAATTAAGACAAATACACATAAAAATATACCATATAGATAAGAAAACCAACAGTATATGATAATAAAATATATATAACATACTTACAAGTGATCTCTTATTGGTACACTAGATGAAGCGCAAAATAGCAATAAAGATGGCACAAAACCAATCATATGGTGGATAATGCTAAAAATTAATGTAAAAAACATTAATATGATACTGAACAATTAAAACCATCAATTTAAACATACAACACTAACATGACATAAAAAATAATTAAGAAAAAGACAAAATGGAAAACCCAGACCTAAGGAGTGGACCCACTCCAAAAAATAAAAATATCAAAATAAATCATCCTTAAAATAAATAAATAATGGTGTTTTGAAATCTTTTTATAATCTTCTTGGCGGCTACTTGCTCAGTTCAGGTTGCAATTTCTAAACGAGGTTATGCAATACTGATAAAATACTTTTCTAAAAAGCCCTATGTTGCATTCTATTCCTGCACCCATGTAATTACCTGTCGCTGAGCAATTTTGCACTTCTAAAGCACAGTCTGATTTTCATTTAGTATTAGTTATTTTTCGCCAGCATTTGCAACAATGTTATCATATTTGTTTGTCTGATAGCATGCATGCTCTGTGCTCATCATTTTCCTGTTTATTCTCCTGTTTATTTCTCCAATGGTCTATCGTTTTCATGAATAAGATAATTCAGAAGATTATTTATTTTAAGGATGATTTATTTTGATATTTTTATTTTTTGGAGTGGGTCCACTCCTTAGGTCTGGGTTTTCCATTTTGTCTTTTTCTTAATTATTTTTTATGTCATGTTAGTGTTGTATGTTTAAATTGATGGTTTTAATTGTTCAGTATCATATTAATGTTTTTTACATTAATTTTTAACAGTATCCACCATATGATTGGTTTTGTGCCATATCTTTATTGCTATTTTGCGCTTCATCTAGTGTACCAATAAGAGATCACTTGTAAGTATGTTATATATATTTTATTATCATATACTGTTGGTTTTCTTATCTATATGGTATATTTTTATGTGTATTTGTCTTAATTTTAATCAATTATTTATTAACTATTTCATTAATAATAATTTAATTTAGTATTATTTTTTTATTATATTTTTTTGTATTAATTAATTTTTTGTATTATTTTTTATAATGTTGTGGTATTTTATAACTTATTGGTTTATTTAATTTATTTTAATGTTTTATTTTGCTGTCTTCTAGTACCCCCTGATGAAGGCAACAGCCGAAACGCGTTGGGGTTTGTTTATTTAATAAAGCGCCTGTGACTTCCATTACTACTCGCTCCTGTGGTTCCACAGAGGTATAGTAGACATCCCAGTGTTATGGAAGTGGCTCCTGGTGATGTGTTCAGGGCCACCCAATCCCCCGCGATGCCAGAACACATCACACGTGTCTGCTGATGTGTGTAGGTCAGGCATACACACAGGTAGGTGTGTCCAGAGCACACAGGGGGTTAAGAAACACCTCCCCTGGAGACCAGCATGCCTACCCCACACATGGCATGGTGCTGCCATGTCATGCAAGGAGAGTGTAGGAACTGGGTAGGGGGTCCAGGAGGTTGCCCACAGGATACATAGGTGGCACCCCACACATGCCCAGACCCACAGCCACACATGCAGGCTGCGCTGACAACAGGTAGTAGAGGACCCACTGGCAAGAGCAGCAGCAGCACCCTGCTGCTCGCAGTGATGTGTGATATGCATTGGGCACCCACCAGAGATATCTGGCCCCTAATGTTCTCACCCTTGCAGTCCCCCCCCCAGCTGGAGGACCTACGGAAAAAGGGACGGGAGTTGCAGCTGCACTACCTGGATGTCCTGGACCGCCTCCAAAGGAGGGCGCTGCAGCAATGTGGCGGTGAGTGTTGTGGCCTCCGCAGCGCAGTACAGCATGTCACAGTGGCCCAACAGCCTGTGGGAGGCCACAGTATGTTTGTGGCACTGCAATTGCAAGATGGTGTGCTAATGACTTTCTTCCCCCACAGAGGATGATGCTGCTGGCGAGGGGCCATCAACCTCAGGACCCCCCACAACACACCTCACAGCTGCAGTCCAGCTGGTCGAGGAGGAGGAGGAGGCAGAGATGGAAGAGGACATGGGACATGGAAGGGGTGGAGGGTGGGGTGGGGCAGGTGGGAGGGAGGGGAGGGGGTGGGTGCATGTGATGCGTCGGGGGTGAGGAGGAGAGCGGGGAGGGGGTGAGGGTGAGGGTGGGTGGGAGGTGTCAGGGGGGAGGAGGGGGTGTGGAGGGGGGAGGGGGAGGGGACACAGGACAGCACAGGGCACTGTGGGTCCCTGCCAGCTGCCTCATGTGTGTGGCGATGGTGCCCATCTGGGTGTAGCTACGCCACCCATTACCACAAACAGGGCCCATGCACATGTCACCACACAAACACCGGGCACCTGGTGTGTGTGTGGTGGCAGGTGGGTCCAGGACCTGACTGTGGCAGTGGCTGGCATGCTGCAACGCCAGCGGGCCCAGGACCGCACCATCCGGTGGCTGGCAGGCGCCATCCAATGGATGGCTGCCGAGATGCACATGCAGCGTGCGGCTGGTACGGCCGATGCATCTTGACAGCTATCCCCTGATGGGCATCCCAGGAGCGTGTGAGGGTCCCGGTGGCGCCCACACACATGCCCTGTGCTGACCTGTCTCCCAGGACCCAATATGTGGGCCTCTGTACACTGTACCTGTTTTTAAGTTTTATGAAAATACAGTTGTGTTAATACATCACAATGGTCATGTGTCTCCCTTACAGACAGACTGTTGACATGAGCATGGGACGTGTGTAGGTCCCTATGTGTATGTGTGGTACACATAGGTAACATACATGGACCGTCTCCACACTCAGGTGTGGGGGCTGGCCATGTGCGTAGGCGTCTGTGATCCCTGGTGCCCCTGTGATGTACCGCTATGCTGTGTGTCCCAGCAGCTATGGTCATATGCATGCTGCCTGTGATGTGTAGGCTGCATATCTGATGCATCATACTCGGAGGAGGATGAAGGGAAAAGCTAGCAGTAGGTATGTGGCAGGAAGGATAGGACAGACTGCTGTACCCAGGAGCTGCACAGGGGGATAGCTGGTGAGGCCAGGACAGGTGGATGTTGGTCTGGAGGAGAAGCAGTGGCTCACTACAGGTACTGTGGAAGAATAAACAACTGACTGTAGCTAGCTACCTCTGTCTGCCTGTGTCTCTCGCAAGCATCTGCGACTAAACAGCCACGTAGGCCCTGGTGTGGGTCAGATAGAATGGTCACACATGTGGGTAGACTAATGGAGAGGATATGGGGTGTGAGAAAGCGACAGATCCATAAAACATAAATGTACCACCATAAACATATTCCTGGTTGACGGGAGAGATAGGGTATACCCCCACGCATAGGTAGAAGGGTGCACACATGGCACGGTGCATGGCACACAGGGCATGGTATAACGTATTGCATTGATTGGTGGTAGTGCAGACACCCCACCCCTAACGGAAATGTGGGGGCACATGTGACCAGGGTGAAAGCATGGGGGACAGGGTACTCAGGGGAGCACAGTGGCAAACACTGGAGACGTGCACATAGGTATAAACAGGTTTAGCTATCTTTATTCTCACAGATAGAGTGACCTGTTCCCCACAATCACGACCTGCGTGGCCACCCACATCCACGGCGACCACGGCCCAAACCACCCCTTTGTGCCAGTTCTGCTGGTGCTGCCTCTGGCACTGGTGCTGGCTGCTGGGGACGCCCAGCCATGGCCTCCTGGGCATCCGCAATATGCACCAGCACTGCTGCCACACCTCAGCTGTGGCACGCAGCTGGCTGACCTCCTTCTGAATGGCCATCAGGGCCTGACGAGTGCCTGTGGGTGAGAAACAAAGTGATGTGTGAGACATGTGTTGCACCCCCCACCATGACTCATGCACATGTCTGGCGTATCACAACAGACCAGTCCTCAGAGCAATCATGCACGCGATGACTAGCAACACAGTACCATGTTTACATCTGTGTGTCCCATGATCCATCCTCAGGCCTGGAAATGATACTGCTGAAGGGTCGTGGGAATCTCAGATATGACACATGGTACTGTGTCGCAGTTCATTGGGTCAATGATTGATCTGCGTACTGGTCATATGAGATAGGCCAGATAATGTGGGGTTCATGGCACACAGATATATATCTGGGGGGCGCTGTTTGCTCTGAACCTGATGCACAGTACTGATTATGACGACTATCTAGGCTAGGTACTATTACCCAGAAAGATGGGTCCGCAGAGTAAGCTGTCTAGGTGATCTGGATAGGTGTTTACTGCTGTACGTCTCCTTGGGGTATATGGAGGTGAATAGTGGGCGGATGTATGAGCTCATTAAAATTATGACAACATACGACCCATGCTACAAGAGGGGGGATCGCACATGGCACAGACTGCCACATAATATACGAAACTAAGTGCTATGGTGTCATTATATGGGGGAGCACATGGAATGTCATTGTGAATGTTACCCCAACCCCCAGGGGGTTTGCTGTCTATTCTGTTACCCACCTTCAGCATCTTGCCTTGATGAGGCGTATGAGCCCTCAGCTCCGCAAGGATCACATCCATGCTGGTGGGTGGGGTGCCTGATGTCCCCGGTGTGTGCATGGTGTGCCGACTCCCCTCCGTCTCTGTACCCTCTACAGTAGGTGCTGCTGCTGGAGGACCCCATTGGTGTGTGGACATCTGCTTCCCCGTCCTCTGCCTGGGGCACCACATTGGTCCCTGGGGTCTCACCACCAGTGCTGGCCGTGACCTCGGACTGCGACCCCTGGCCCCTCAGCATCCTCTGACTCTGGCACATCCTCCTCCTCATACGCCTCCATGGCCTGGATGTCACCTGGGGGGTGGAACAGGGTACACATCAAGGATGGGCTTGCGCAGAGCACATATGTACACCTGTGTAGTACATCCCCACCAGCACCAATGTGTTGTCCACCTGTAACTTCTGTCCCTGCACCTACACTGGGGAGAACACATGTGCGTACAGTGTGCTGTACCTGGCAGGGGGGGAGGGGCAGCCTCTTGTGCTGGTGGAGCTGTGACACATTCAATGTTGTGTTTTGGGGGGGATGGGGTGGTGAGTGTTGGGCCCACTCTGTGCAGCACTAGGTATGCACTGTGCGGGTGACCTGGGATGTGGGCTCAGTGCTACATGTGCCCAGGGTGCGTGTGGGAGCCCTGAATGTGACTGTGGCCGGTCATAGTGTGTGTGAGCGATATCTATGCATTGGCCTGTGTGTTATGCATGATAGGTGTTGCAGCATGCATCTGTGTCAGCCAGATGTGTGTGGGGACTGCCGCATTGGTAGCCACTGTGTGGTGTGGGTGGACAGCTATCTAGTACTCTATGGGTGTGGTGGATTGTTTCGGGAGATGGGTGGAGCGATGCTGGGCATGGGTTTGCGCCGTGGGTGGGGGTCATGGGAATGTGTCTGTGGCACCGCGGTACCTGTATAGGAGCTGGCCCCAGGTGGTGTGGGGGTTGGGCTAGGTGCAGTTGTTGCAGCTTTGGGAATGTGCACCCCAATGTCTTGTGAGGGTGGATGGGGGATCCCTACTGTATGTTGGCCAATGACAGAGTAGTATGTGTCTAATATGTGTGTGATGTGGTCTTTGACGTTGGTTTGCGTCCACCTCATAATCACAGTGTGAGCGGCCGTTCTCTGTCACTGTTCTGGGATATGTCTCTGGACAGGTAATGTCAGACACACGTCACAGCTGGTGGAGGGTGAGGAGCCCCCCAGGTCAATGCGTGTTGGGCTAGATGTATGTCCCTCCTGTATGTTCCCCCCTGTCATATTGTGATGCATGACTGGCTAGGATGTATGATGTTTCAATGTGACCTATATGCCAGGTACAAATAGCTGCTGCATGTGCTGGGATAATAGGGTAGAAGGTGTTAGGCCCTCCCCATATGTACAGTGCTCCTTTCCTCTCTTGCACAGTGGAGGAGGGGGGGGGCAAGCCACCTGGCTGACGGACTGCCCCCCCCCCTGGTGCTGTACACCTGTTCAGTGCTCTACTACGTCCAGGACTGTGACTGTCATAGACACAGCCCCAGGTACCTGCCACAAACACCCTGTTGAGACCTTGCCAGGTTTTGCTGGTGGTGTGGCCCCTAGTTGCCTGAGTTGGGGCACACATGTTCTCAGAACATAGGCCCCCCACCATCCCGTCCATGGCCAGCATGTGCTGGGCCGTGAACTGTACGTCTGCTGCATATCTCAGACCTACCTGCGTGTGGATGGGCGGTGTCCAGCGTTTCAGGCAGGCCACACAGGTAGATGGGACCAAGCCTTTCTGCAAGCTGCTGCTCCAGGGGTGACAAGGTTAGGACAAAGTGGGCACCCCCACCGGTGCCCATTGCATGTCGCCTCTCCGCCACCATGTGTGCATGAACACCACGCATGATGTCATTAAATCTTTTTCTGAGGCTGTCCAGGTCCCTGGGTGGGCCCCCGGCCTGTGGTACGGCTTCCTGTACCTCCTCCCACACGTGTATGCGTGTCCTCACCATGGTGCTAGAGCTCAGCCACCCATAGAGCACCTCATAGTGATCCAGTACACTGGCCAGCAGGATGTGGTTCTCCTGCTGGCTGAATCTAACTACTCTCCTCTGTTCCTCCACTGGCACTGGGACATACCTCTGTTTGGCAATGGGTGGCCTCTTGGGCTGCCCCTGTGTGGGCTGGGATACACCTGATGGCCCTGCAGCCACCACCTCAGGCCCACTCATCCCTGCCGCCCCTGTGGACTGCTGTTCAGGGGTTTCCCCCTTGTCCTCTCCTGCCATGGGCTGTCGCTCCATCTCCCTGCTCCCTGTGGCCCTCCCTGTCACATATTCCCACCTCTCTCAGTCCTTGCCTACTATTCCCTCCCCTGCTGCTCGCCTTCCCTCCTCTCCCTCTCCCCTGCTCCCCTCTTCACCTCTTCTCTCTCTCCCTTGAACATAAGAACATAAGATCATAAGATATGCCATACTGGGTCAGACAAAGGCCCATCAAGCCCAGTATTCTGTTTCCAACAGTGGCCAATCTAGGTCATATGTACCTAGCAGTTTCCCCAAGGGACACAGGTTCCACAATGCTTGTATTGGTTCAAGCATTGATATCCTGGGTCCCTTCTTAATAATGGTTTATGGACCTTTCCTCCAGGAACTTGTCCAAACCTTTTTTAAACCCAGCTACACTAACAGCCTTTACTACATCCTACGGTAACAAATTCCAGAGTTTGATTACACGTTGAGTGAAAAAATATTTTCTTTTATTAGTTTTAAATAGTTTACCCTGTAGCTTCATTGCATGTCCCCTAGTCTTTCTATATTCTGATAAGGTAAACAATCGATCTACGTTTACCCGTTCCACTCCGTTCATTAATTTATAGACTTCTATCATATCTCCCCTCAGCCGTCTCTTTTCCAGGTTAAAGAGCCCTAACCTTTTTAGCCTTTCTTCATAGGAGTATCCTTCCATCCCCTTTACCATTTTGGTGGCTCTTCTCTGAACCTTTTCTAAAATCGCTATATCCTTTTTAAGATACGGCGACCAGAATTGCACACAATATTCAAGGTGCGGTCTCACCATGGAACGATATAGAGGCATTATAATATCTTTTGTTTTATTTTCCATTCCTTTCCTTATCATACCTAGCATTCTATTTGCTCTCTTGGCCGCTGCTGCACACTGGGCCGAGGGTTTTAACATGGTATCCACAATGACGCCTAAATCTTTTTCCTGGGTGGTGGTACCTAATGTGGAACCTTGCATCGTGTAACCATAGTTTGGGTTGTTCTTCCCTAGGTGCATAACCTTGCACTTGTCCACATTAAATTTCATCTGCCATTTTGATGCGCAGTCTTCCAATTTATCAAGATCCTCTTGCAATTTTCCACAATCCTCTTGGGTTTTAACAACTTTAAATAGTTTTGTGTCATCTGCAAATTTGATAACCTCACTCGTTATTCCACTTTCCAGGTCATTTATGAATATGTCAAAAAGCAGCGGACCCAGCACAGATCCATGGGGTACACTACTATTCACCTTTCTCCATTGGGAAAATTGGCCATTTAGCCCTACCCTCTGCTTTCTATTTTTTAATCAGTTCCTGATCCACAATAGTACACTGCCTCCTATCCCATGACTCTTTAGTTTTGCCAAAGGTCTCTCATGAGGGACCTTGTCAAAGGCTTTCTGAAAGTCCAGATACACAATATCAACCAACTCACCTTTGTCCACCTGATTATTCACTCCTTCAAAAAAACATAACAGATTAGTAAGACAAGATCTTCCTTGTCTAAAGCCATGTTGGCTGTCTCCCATTAGGCCATGACTATCTACATGCTGTGTAATTTTATTCTTTATGATGGTTTCTACCATTTTTCCCGGTACTGATGTCAGGCTCACCGGTCTGTAGTTTCCCAGATCACCCCTGGAACCCTTTTTAAAAATTGTTGTTACATTGGCGATCCTCCAATCTTCAGGTATTAGAGATGATTTTAATGATAGTTCACAGATTACTAATAGCAGGTCTGCAATCTCGTATTTCAGTTCTTTCAACACCCTTGGATGTATACCATCCCGCCCAGGTGATTTTCTACTCTTCAGCTTATCTAATAGTTGTAATACATCTTCCCGATGTATCGATATTTCCTTCAATTCTTCCGCACCTTTAAATACCACTTCAGTCATGGGTAACATCCCTGCATCTTCCTCAGTAAAGACTGAAGCAAAGAATTCATTCAGTCTCTCCGCTATCGCCTTGTCGCCTCTCAGTGCTCCTTTAACCCCTTTATCATCTAATGGACCAACTGACTCTCACAGGTTTTTTGTTACGAATGTACTTGAAAAGTTCTTTACTTCGCGTTTTTGCTTCTGCAGCAAGCTTCTTCTCAAATTCTCCCTTTGCCTGCCTTATCAATGCCTTGCATTTGACTTGCCAGTGCTTGTGCTGTTTCCAGGTTTCGTTGTTTGGCTCTTTTTTCCATTTCCTGAAAGATGCTTTTTTGGCAACAACAGCCTCTCTGACCTCACCTTTAAACCATGCTGGCAGTTTTTTGGACTTCCTTCCACTTTTCTTAAAGCGTGGAATACAGCTGGTCTGGGCTTCCAAGATAGTATTTTTCAACAACAGCCAAGCCTGATGTATGTCTTTAACCTTTGCAACTGCTCCTTTTAGTTTTTTCTTAACTGTTTTCCTCATTTTATCATAGTCTCCCTTTCAAAAGTTAAAAGGTAGTACTGTGGATTTCCTTACTATCCCTCCTCCACTAATTAAATCAAAGGCAATCATGCTATGATCACTATTGCCAAGTGGCCTCAACAACCTTATCTCTTGCACTAGATCTGGTGTTCCACTAAGGATTAGGTCTAATATGGCTTCCCCTCTGGTCGGTTCATGAACCAGCTGCTCCAAGAAGCAGTCATTTATTTCATCTAGGAACTTTATCTCCCTAGCATGTCCTGACGTGACACTGACCCAGTCGATACCGGGGTAGTTGAAATCACCCATTATTATTACTGTGCTGTAACTTTTGTTAGCTTCCTTGATTTCTTTGAGCATTTCATCATCCATTTGGTCATTCTGGCCAGGCGCTCGATAGTACACCCCCATTGCCATTGCCTTCCCCCTTTTACATGGAATTTCAATCCATATAGATTCTACAGCAGATTTTGTTTCCTGCAAAACTTTAATCCTTTCTGACTCAATGCACTCTCTAACATAGAGAGCAACCCCTCCACCAATTTGATCAGCTCTATCATTACGATATTGTTTGTACGCAGGTATCACAATGTCCCACTGGTTGTCCTCCTTCCACCATGTCTCTGATATTCCAATCATATCTAACCTTTCATTTAGTGCTATATATTCTAACTCTCCCATCTTATTTTTTAGACTTCTAGCATTTGCATACAAGCATTTTATAGAATGTATTTTATTCATATTAATTTGGCTATTGTTAGACATGGGTAATTTGGGATCTTTAAGCTTTGTCTGCTCCATACTTGAGGGCATTTGGGCTACTTTACTCTTTTGTGGAACCTCTCTGCTTTTGATACATTCTTCCGAACCATCCGCTCTTGGGCGACTGTCGGCTTTCCCCTAATATCTAGTTTAAAAGCTGCTCTATCTCCTTTTTAAAGGTTAATGCCAGCAGCCTGGTTCCATCCCGGTTAAGGTGAAGCCCATCCCTTCGGAAGAGCCCCTCCTTTCCCCAGAATGTTCCCCAGTTCCTAACAAATCCAAAACCCTCATCTCTGCACCATTGTCTCATCCACACATTGAGACTCCGGAGCTCTGCCTGCCTTTTGGGTCCTGCGCGTGGAACAGGAAGCATTTCAGAGAATGCTACCCTGGAAGTTCTGGATTTCAACTTCCTACCTAAAAGCCTAAATTTAGCCTCCAGAACCTCCCTACCACATTTTCCTATGTCATTGGTACCGACATGTACCAAGACAGCAGACTCCTCCCCAGCACTATCTAAGACCTTATCTAGGTGGCGTGAGGTCCACTACCTTCGCACCAGGCAGGCATGTTACCAGGCGATCCTCACGTCCACCAGCCACCCAGCTATCTACATGCCTAATGATCGAATCACCAACTATAACGGCTGTCCTAACCCTTCCCTCATGGGCACATGGCCCTGGAGAAACGTCCTCAGTGCGAGAGGGTTTTACATCACCTGGAGGACAGGTCCTAGTTACAGGATCACTTCCTGCCACACCAGGGTGTTGCTCTCCTGTCACGTGACCTCTCTCCTCCATGGCAACAGGGATGCTGCCAGACTGGAGGTGGGACTTCAGGATTATATCCCTGTAGGTCTCGTCTATGTACCTCTCTGTCTGTCTTATGCTTTCCAAGTCTGCTACTTTAGCCTCTAGAGAACGGACTCGTTCCCTGAGAGCAAAGAGCTCCTTGCACCTAGTGCACACGTAAGACCTCTCACCAACTGGGAGAAAATCATACATGTGACACTCAATGCAAAAGACTGGAAAGCTCCCATCCCGCTGCTGGATTGCTGTCTGCATCTTAGTTTTAGGTTTGTGTTTAGATCTAAGTTCTTTACTTACTAAGGGTTGCTATGGATATTTATACTAATAAAACTGTACCTAATACGTGTAATATAGCTTGTTCACCTGAAGCTTAACTAATCTCAGGTCCTTAGTGTATGACTGATTTGGGTAATGAGCTTCACTTGAGAGCACCTCCTGTCTTTTAAGATGTGTAAGTACCTATAAAGCTACGATTATCCCAGGGGTGGGTGGGTGTGGGGAAGGAGGGAGGGAAATAACACTTATTAAAAGAGGGCTGCTACACAGTACCCTGTCTTGTGCTGCTGAGGTAAGCTATATTCTGATTTGATTTAAATTATAGCTCTTAGCTGCTGCTAGGCTCTAACTTCTTATGAAATTTAAACTACAAGCTCTCTGCTGGGTTCTAAATTTAACCAGAAAGCTCTTTTCTGTGTTTTAAATTTAAGCTAAAAGTACTTTGCTGATGCTAGGCCCTGAGTAACTATTAAATTTAAACTACAAGCTCTCTGCTGGGTATGAAATGTAACCAGAAAGTTCTCCTCTGTGTTTTAAAACTGAAAGTAATTTTCTGATTCTAGGCCCTGAGTGACTATTAAATGTAAACTACAAGCTCTCTGCTGGGTTCCAAATGTAACCAGAAAGCTCTGTTCTGTGTTTTAAATTTAAACTAAAAGTTCTTTGCTGTTACTAGGCCCTGAGTGACTATTAAATTTAAACTACAAGCTCTCTGCTGGGTATGAAATGTAACCAGAAAGTTCTCCTCTGTGTTTTAAATTTAAACTTAAACTGCTGCTACTAGGCCCTGACTGATTTAACAAAAATAGTGGATTCACAGATTAATTAGCTTTAATACAAAGAATTCCTTTTAGAAAATTACCAGAAGTATATACTCACAGTTGCAGATCTCTCTCCAGAAGTAACAGTCCCCTTTTCTTGTCCTTGCTCCTCTCCTCACCTCCTCTCCCTCTCCTCCTCTCCTTTCCTCCTCTCCCTCTCCACTGCTCCTCTCCTCTCCTCCTCACCCTCACGCCTGCTCCTCACCACACCTGCTGCTCACCTCACCTTTCCTCTCCTCTCCGCACCTGCTATCACCCTGACTGATTGCTCTCCACGCCTGCTCCTCACCTCGCCTACACAAAACCCTTGGCGTTTATCACATGTGGTGGCCTTTTTATGCATTTTGGTCGGGGGTGTGGGGTTATGCACGTTGCGCATGTGCTGTGACGCGTGTGTGCTGTATGCGCATGTGCAGCGACACACGCGCGCCAGTCGTTGCACATGTTGTGCATGCGCTGTGCTAGGGGCCACTGTATGAGGGGCGCTCCATGCATGATGCCCGTGATTAGGTGCCCACGCAGTGGATAGCACCCACGGATGTCACATGCGCATGGCCCCACGCCTGCACGCCACGTACGTCATATGCGAGTGTGGAGACACGCACAATACATGCGCACGGGTCATGGTCAGATCTGACACGCATGCGTAACATGCACAGACACTGCATTCGCAGTGCTGAGCATCCGCAATGCACGCACATTGTGATGGTGAAAGCCCTGTGAAAAGCCTGAAAGGGAATGAAAATCCTGAAGTCCCCGTTGAAGGCAATGATAATGCACTGCTACAAGGAAAACTCAGCCTACGTCAGAGAAAAAGGCAGTTCCCTGTAGGAAGCAAACCACGCCCTAGTGCAAGGGTGGAGACTAACCCCCTTCCTGATTGGTCACAAGGAAGCAGGAAGCCAGGGTTAAAAACCAAGTGCAGAGGGAAGGAGGGGAGACCCGAAGGGAGACCCGATTGGGGGCCCGAGGACAGACCCGATTGGAGACCCGAAGGAAGACCCGATTGGGGACCCGAGGACAGAACCGATTGGAGAACCCACAAAGAAGCTGGTCAGGAAAATATCCAGAGAGCCAGGTGGAAGGCAAGAGAAAGCCAAGACCAGAGTCTGAGATCAGAGAGTCCAGGCAGAACAACCTGTGTGAGAGAAGGTGCCAAGGGAAAGGCACGCACTCAAAGCCAGCATTCAAAGGTAAAAGCACAGACAATTGGAGAAGCCGGGCAGGCCAGTCAAACAATTGCTACAGCTGGGAGGATTGGAGAGGTGGAAAGAGCACCAGTGCTGACACAGAGAAACAGCCTCAAGGTAAAACTGACCATTTTATATCTGATAAATTGGCAAAAGAGATAAAGGCTAGTTTTAATGAGCAGGAGCTGGAACCCTCCCCCTCTACTGTGAAACGTTGGATTGAAAGCCTAGTACCTGCTGCAAACTCCAGACCAGATAACTCTGACGTTTGTGAAGCTTCTAAATTAGGGGCACTGCAGAGACTATTCTCTAGTGAGAGGATTCAAACCCCTAGTCCCAAAACACCTGAAAAGGCTGACTTGCTGTGGGATCACTTCCACCAGTTTCTAAAGAGAGAGAAGCTAAAAGAAGTCCCCACATATGAGAAAGACTTTGGTAATTCTAATGGCATTGAGGAAATGCAGATAGAAACCACTGTGCCTGAATGTGATGATTTCCCTATACCAATGGACTGTTGTTTAACTCACAAGAATACCACAGTAAGAAAGTGAAACAGGAGAGAGTTTTAAAAGCCTTTAATAAGGTAGCTTTTACCTGTGACTCAGAAGAAAGCAGTGTTGTGCTGTATTCATTGTTGAGAGTAACGGTGTTTGGGAAGACGTTGTTTGGTGAAAGTGAAACCAGCTGTGTTTAGTTCTGCTGTAGTATAGTGTGTGACCACACGGAGCAGTGCAGAGAACAGCAGAGAAGAAAAGTTTTGTTTTATCATTTCTCCTGGTTTTTCCTGTGTTCATCCTTTCATTTGGAGAAGTTATCCTAGTGCATTTGTTGTGTTTTGAACCTCCGCGTGCCTTTGAAAATCCCCATTGTATAAATAATAAAAATCTTGCAAAAGCCTTACCACCTGCCTCAACTACAATTCATTCCTACAGAGTAAAGAACTTTTATTCTAAAGGACAGTAAGGCCGCCTATCAGCTGTCAGCCTCTTGGCCCCGCAGGTGGGTGTCGCAACATACGCACACCGGATGAAAGGTACTTACCTGTGATGCATGCGTGGTACATGCCAAGGGTTTTGTGTAGGTGAGGTGTAGAGCAGGCGAGGTGAGGTATTGGTGGGGTGTGGTGGGGTGAGGTGAGGTGCAGTGTGATGGGGTGAGGTGAGCAGCAGGCGAGAGGTGGTATTTGGGTGGTGGGGGGCAGATGAGGTGGTGAGCAGGCGTAGGGTACAGGGGGTGAGGTGAGGGACAGGTAGAAGGTGGTGTTGGGGAGGCGAGAAGAACCCTCTGTCTGTGGTATCTCTGTTTTGCTGATGGCTGCCTTTGTGGTGGCTGCAGGTACGTTGAGGGGTGCACGTTTGCCTGACGTGGGTGATGGTGTCCACGGCGCTGCGGCACAGGGCATGGGTGCAAACCCGCTGCAACTTTGACCTGCAGCTGTGGAGGCCAAGCTAGGGCTGAGCCGGCACGGCGCAGGAGGCATGCTGAGTTGCGCCCTCGCCAGGCTCGCCTCTACAGGCCCAGGGCCCAGCTCCTGGACATGCGTGAGGTGATCTCCCTGTACCATCTGGACACAGTGGCTATTAGGGAGCTGTTTGAGGATCTCATACCTGACCTCGAGCCCCTGACTGGTTGGTCACATGCCATACCGGGTTTGGTCAAGCTCCTGGCTGCCCTACATTTTTTTGCCTCTGGCTGTTTCCAGTCATCTGTGGCCACAGTGGGTGGCATGAGCCGCCCCACTTTCTCACGCTGTCTCTACCAGGTACTGCGTGCCATGGTCAGCCGTGTGGGGAATTACACTGCAATTTCCAACACTAGGCAACAGTGGGGGACCCTGAACCAGGCCTTTGAAGAGGTTGCAGGGATACCACATGTGATGGGAGCTATTGATTGCACACATGTTGCCCTGGTCCCGCCCGGAGACAGGGAGGCAGTGTTCTGCAACTGCAAATACTACCGTTCCCTGAATGTTCAGGTTGTATGTGATGCAAATATGCATATTCTGAATGTGGTCCCTAGGTTTGCAGGGTCCACCCATGACTCCTTTATCCTGCAGACAGTTTGAGGCTGGGCAATATGAGGACTGTATACTGCTGGGTGGGTATTTCTCTGCTCAGACATGCACATGGTGTTCCTCTGGGTATACGTAGGTGCACATGTCTGTGTTTGCAAGGTGTCCCCAGTTGTATTTGTGTGTCGTTTGTGTGTGTGTCCGGGGGGGGGGGCACTTCCCTTCACGGTCATCTTTGGTACGGTGTTTTATGTTGGTGGCACCTTCACCTCTGACGTATCTGGCCATTTCACATTGTGTGCTTTGTGTGGGCATAGTACAGGACACATGTTCATGTTCATGTTCATTTATTTGATATACCGCCTTTCATTAATAGGCAAAGCGCTTTACAGTAAAAAACATTACACACAAAAGGCACAGGCCTAGAGTCAGAAAGGAAGTTACATGTTTGATAGGAAAGAAGAGTAAGAACAGGAGAGAAGGGTAGAGGAAGGGGAAGGAGAATCAGGGATCGGGGGGGGAGGTCAAAGGCAAGTGAAAAGAAATGAGTTTTAAGGGAACGCTTGAAAGCGGGGTAGTGAGGTTCGAGACGGAGGGGTGGGGGAAGGGAGTTCCATAGTGCGGGGCCAATGAAGAAGAAAGCTGAGGATCGTGTGGACTGTAAGTGGGCACTAGAGGGGGATGGTAGTACTAATCGATTGAGGTGGAAGGAGCGGGGGGTATGGCGGGGGGTGTGAAAGCGGAGAAGATCAGACAGATATTGAGGGGTAGAGGTGTGAAGTGCTTTATGGACCAGTGTGAGGAGTTTGAACTTGATACGGAAGGAAATAGGGAGCCAATGAAGTTGAAGAAGAAGGGGGGTGATGTGGTCCCGAGGAGAAGAGTGGGTGATAAGACGGGCCGCAGTGTTTTGGATTCGTTGGAGTCGTGAGAGTTGCAATTTGGAAGTACCGGATAGAATGGAATTAGAGAAATCAAGACGGGAGATAACAAGGGTCAGTAATAGTGTGGTTATGGCAGATGGAGAAAGGAAAGGACGGATGGCGCGAATCTGGCGGAGATGAAAGAAGGAGAGCTTGGAGATATGAGAGATATGCGTTGAGAAAGAAAGATCAGAGTCAAAAAGAACCCCAAGGTACCGAAAAGAGGAAACTAGTGAGATGGGCGCATTGGGGAAAGATGGCGTCAAGGAAGGGGGGGGATAGCCATGAGAAAACCATATAGCGATAGTCTTTGATAAGTTGAGGTGCAAGCAATTATGTGTCAGCCATTTGGAAACAGCAGCTAGACAGTCATTAAGGGGGGTTAAGTCAGGGGAGATGGGGGAGGTGTGGTGAAGGAGGAGTATGTCATCGGCGTAAAAGAAAGCAGTGATTCCGAATTGTTGAATGAGTAGAGTGAGAGGAGTGAGAAAGAGATTAAAGAGAAGGGGGGCCAGGACAGAGCCTTGGGGTACACCGCAGACAAGAGGAAACGGATCAGAAGGGGAGTGTGATGAGGAGGAAGGTAAAACGGCAGCAGAGCGGGAAAAAAGAAAGGAGTGAAACCATCGTAGAACAGTACTGTGAAGACCAGCATCGTGCAAGCGGGACAGAAGAAGAGAGTGATCAACCAGATCGAAGGCAGCAGAGAGATCAAGAGCAACCGCCACCGAGAAGTCACCACGATCGTGAGCGGTGTGTAGAGAGTTAGTGAAGGCTAGAAGGACAGTCTCCATGCTGTGCCCAGAACGAAAGCCAGATTGGCGTGGGTGGAGTAAATTAGTGGAATCCAGGTGATGAGTGAGTTGGGCAAAAACGATTTTTTCAAGGAGTTTGGAGAGGAAGGGAAGGTTAGAGACAGGCCGATAGCTGTTAGGGTCAAGAGGGTCAAGAGTAGATTTTTTAAGAAGGGGGCGAATAAGGGCGTGTTTCCAAGAGGTAGGGAAGGATCCGGAAGAGAGGCTGGAATTTAGCATAGTTTGAAGGTGAGGGAGGAGAGACAAGGAGGGGATGAGGAGCCAGGAGGATGGGATAGGATCAAGGGAGCAGAAGGTTTTGTTCGAGGAGACGATAAGATGGTGAAGCTCAGCAGTAGTAATAGGTGTAAAAGAAGACCAGGTGTGGGAAAGTGGTGAAGTGGGGGGAGGAGATGCGACAGGAGGAGGGGGAGGAAGAGGCAGGGGGAGGGAGTCTCTCAAGGTGGTTACTTTGTTGGAGAAGGCCGTGGCCAAAAGAGAGGGAGCAGGAAGGGGGTGGGGAGGTTGAGCAGGAGTGGAAGGATGGAGAGAAGTGAGAAAATTCAGTGTAGAATATAGGTGGCGTGTCTGGTTGGGGGCAGCGGCAATAGCAGCGGAGAAAAAGGTGGCCTTAGCAAGGTGAACCTGTGAACGGTAAAAGGAATGAAGAGATTGGAAAAAGGAGAGAGAGGCAGGGGAAGGGGAGGAGCGCCATAGCCTTTCGGCTCTGCGAAGTTGTGAGCGAAGCAGACGAAGCCCAGGGTGATACCATGGGTGGGAGGGTCGGCGGGTAGACCGACGTGGACGGAGAGGGGCAATGTGGTCGAGAGCAGTGGAGAGAGAAGAGAACCAGGTTAAAGCTTGAGAGGTAGGAGATAGGGAAGGGAAGTCAGGAGGGAGCAGTTCAGTAACGGAAGGGAGTTGTTCGGCTACAGAGGGAGTGAGGTGACGAGAGAGAGGAGGGGGGGAAGGTGGTTTAGCTGGGGTTGCTGAAGCTCCAGAGTGGTAGCATAAGGCTGAGAGACAGAAATGATCGGACCATGGGAGGGAATGAGCGGAGAGGTTAGTAAGGGTAAGGGAGGAAGAGGAGGGGGTCAGAAGGAGGTCAAGGGTATGGCCAGCAGAGTGGGTGGGAATAGAAATATGTTGGAAAAGAGAAAGATCGTGAATGAGAGTAAGGAAGGCATGATCCCGAGGAGTAGAGGGGGAATCGAGGTGCAAGTTAAAATCACCAGCGATGAGGAGATGAGGGTAAAGAAGGGAGAGATCAGAGATAGAGCGAAGGAGAGAGTCCCAAAGGTCAGAGCGAAGGGCAGGAGGTGAGTATACAAGAAGAATATGCATCAGAGGGGAAGTATGAAGATGGAGGAGAAGGGCCTCAGGGTAGGAGAGAGATGGTGGAAAAAGCTGG
Organism: Ichthyophis bannanicus; assembly: GCA_033557465.1. Lineage (NCBI taxonomy): Eukaryota > Metazoa > Chordata > Amphibia > Gymnophiona > Ichthyophiidae > Ichthyophis > Ichthyophis bannanicus. The sequence goes on from CM066042.1 coordinate 236,281,289, forward strand.
GTGAAAGAAAGGGAAGGGGCCAGGATAGCAGCAACTCCACCCCCAGCACGGCCAATGCGGGGGACAGAAGCCGCCGAGAACCCTGGAGGAAGACAACGGTTGAGGAGGGCGTCCTCCCCCTCCTTTAACCATGTCTCAGTAAGAAGTGTGAGGTCGAAGGTGAATTGTGAGATCATATCATGAATAAGTAAGGATTCTGATCTAAGGGAACGACAGTTGAGAAGACCAATCTTGAAGGTAGGTGGGAGAAGGGTAGAAGTGGTAGAGGGGGGGGAAAGAGGGGAACATGAGGACACGCAAGGGAGAAGGTTAGAAAAGCATCGGGAATGTTGACAGAAACCGGAGGGTGGGCGACGCCCCCAGTGAACTGGAATAAAAGACATTGAGCAGGTGGGAGGCAGAGCAGAGGGAAGTTGAGAGGCGAATGAGTACAATACCTGAGAAGGCCAAGGAGAGGTGCAGGAGGCAGATGAAGGCAGAGATGTCAGAGCCCCCGGTCCGGTGGCAGGTGAAAGGAGAAAAGCTAAAACAAGGTAGCAACTGGAGACAAGTGAAAAGCGGCGTTCAGGGCCCCTGGAGCGGCCCCAAGGAGCGCACCTAAGGAGCACGTCGTGCTCCTTATGCGCGCTCCTTCGGCACGCGTCTATGTATGTTCCACGTATATGCAACGGTATATTGTTGTGTTGGACATCCTCTCGGGGCAGCTCAGGGACGTTTTCCCATTTCAACCCATGTGTGTGGGCAGCCTCATGGCTATCACATGCTTGCAAATGTGTGCATCACTAACCTTGTCAAGGGTGCATTGCCATGTGTGTGGCTGATTATCTTGCAGCCAGCACTACTACATTTCGGCTACAGGTATTTAGGCATGTGTTATTGTGGGTTACAGCTGAGGTGGTTTGCACACCTTACCCCCACCCCATGGTCCCTGTCTCACACCTCCAGATGCTGACACATAAATGTTGTGTGTCAGCATGTGCTGTAACATGTTCATGGGAGACCTGTCTGTGCTGTTGGTTTGCATGTACATGCTTGTGTGCATGTGTGTGTGGCTCAGCCTCTGCTTTACCTTTCTACTATTTCTCTGCAGGTGATGCAGGATATGGGTGTTGTCCCTGGTTGCTGACCCCTGTGTGTCTGCTGCAGATACGTGCAGAGAGGAGGTACAATGAGGCCCATGCCTCCAGCCTCTCAGTCATCGAGCGCACCTTTGGCATTTTGAAAAGTCGCTTCAAGTGTCTGGATAGAACCAGCGGGGCCTTACAATACAAACCATGACTGTGGCAAAGATTATTCTAGCCTGTTGCATACTGCACAACATTGCTCTCAGGCATGATCTCCCAGTCCAAATTAATGAGGATCTGGAAGATGATGCTACGTGCCGTCCTGTACGTGGCCATTGTGACAAACACGAGGGCACGGCAGCCAGGCGCCAGCTGATTGTGGCGGTCTTCTCATGTAAGTACTGCATATGTTGGATATTACATTGGTATCTAGACATATATACTACTACTACCGTTGAACATTTGTATAGCCATACCAGTCATATACAACACTACACAGACATATGGGGGACATTCCCTGCTCATCAGAGCATTCAGGATAGTCCAGGGGGAACACAGGTGGGGTGTTTAAGGGATAACTGCGGATGCATGGGGGTCAGATGAGACTGGATTGCCTGCCCTAGGTGGGTACATTACCGTACACAGGAACTTGGTTGGGGATTGGGGACGGTGGCTGGCGATCACACACAGGTTGTTGGTTGCAGCTGTGGGTGCAGCATGGTAAACAGAGTGTGGTGTGTGGTCAGCAGTAGGAAAGCGGGACGTAGGTGGCACCATTTGCCTAGATGTGTGGATGCCACGATGGGGGATATTGGCGCATTGGTCACATAACATACACTGATTGGCACAGACTGTGCGTTACATGTTTGTGTACAGCGCTGTGTATGACTGGCAACAATATGTACATGCTCAGTGGTAGAGTAGTATTGGCAGGAGTTAATATTCTGGAAGGGAGGTACAGAGTACACACACAGGTACTGTATCATTTGCTCAGCGGGGTAACCTACACCTGGATGCATACACGGATTGTGACCCAGTGAGGTGATTTGACAGAAGCAGTATTATGGTCATGGTACGGCCGGCAGATGATGAGCCATGCAGTGGCATGTTGGTTGGTGTGGGGCAGACACAGCTGATTCATGGGGATAACAGCAAGGTGTAGATTAAAGTTAGCAGATCGTGGGGTGATTGAGGGGTGCATTCACATTTTAGTTGTGTGTTAAGGGAGGATGGGGGGTATATTGCTCATGTTATCTGGAATGACACTGCATGTCCTAACTACATGATGCGTATGTGTGGGGGAGGAGAGGGAGGGGTCACAAACAACCCGTACATTGCATATCAATGTGCGGCAATGTGTTGCAACCTATACACAGACATCTAATATGGGGGCAGGGTTTACGGAGAGAGCTTAGATGTTGGGTTGTGGCCAGGTTCCGTTTCAGGCAGCGTGGATACATCAGGCCAGCATTGTCAGACACGCAAACATAGCTCAGGGTCTGGATTGGCAGGGGCTGTTCAGGGATGTTGGGATATATTTGGCGCTCATCAGCATACAGTTGGCACTGAGCAGCAGGGGATCAGATAGCCCCAACATGGCATTTGGTATGGAGCTCTGGAACATGCAGACACAGGACATATCCCTGTGTTCCAGCATATGGGTGCAGACACACAGAGGAGGTGGGACCATCACAACACACACTGAAGGTGTGACGGGTGAGATATGGGGTGCAGGGGGTTGGTATGGAGGCAATGTGGACATGCGAGGACAGTATATCAAGGTAACAGGTGTGGTCAGCAGTGTCTGTCTGGGGAAGCAGAGAGGTGATGAAATAGGGCGTATGGGGTACAGGCCCTTTTATTTTAGCATTAACACGTCATTGGGGAATTTGGCAGGGGCAATTCTGTACAGTGTAATGGACAAAAGCCAGACTGAAATGGATTTGGGGGGCAGGAGGGGTGATGATCTAATGGTGCTGTGTGTGTTACACAGCTCAAACATGACATATGTATGTTTCTGGTGTGTTTATCCCTCGACAGGATATGTTGTGTGACCTCCCTGGTGCTGTGGTTCACTGGCAGCTGTCTGTACCCCACTCAACGTACAGGAGAATGGGTAGATGGACATACAGGTACATGGTGTGTGGGGACAGTCAGCCACAGATCATGTCTGGGGTCATCTGTCCAATGCACATATGTTATGGTTCACCTCTTTGAGCTGCACCCCCATACCCCACATGTTATTGTTGTCACACACAGGCACTTGTGTTCCTGCCCAGCTCATCTGCTCCAGCACTTTTTCTGGAACACATCCCAGAGAGCTGCATGTGTCCACACGTCCTAGGTGTTCTGGTGGTGGGCCATAAGTACACCCCTCCGTGACATTGTAACATCAGCCAAGTGCTGTGTAGCATTGCTTTGGCCAAGAACTATCACCACTGATCTCAAGTTGTCCACAGACAGGCCAATAGGGAGGAGTAGCCTAGTGGTTGGGGCAAGGTACTTCAGGCCGGAAGGTCGGGGGTTCAAATCCCACTAGAGGACAGCAACCTTGGGCCGGAAGGACCGGGGTTTCTAGTCCCACAGATGCTCCTTGTGGTCTTGGGCAAGCCACTTAACCCTCCATAGCCCATGTTCCCTGTAAGTATTAGTGTATGTGTCTCATATCCCCGGTGTTAAATGTATCCCCCAATTGTGTCATGACCGCTTTGATTGAAGGATAAAGCGGTATACAAAAACTGTCTAAATAAATTAAATAAATAAATTTGCTACTGGTGACATGCTCACCTTAGCATACTGTGTGTGTGTGTTTTTATAGCATGGGTGTGTAAGAGTACAGTGTGCATACGGTTTGTATTATCATGTGGTGGGTGGTGTTTTAACACCTGCGGAGGGTTGGGTACTCTGCTATCTGTAACCTACTGCTGTTGACCATGTATACATTGTGCGCATCTGTTTTATGTTGTGACCTGACCTATCTCTTGTGTGCCCTCAGAACACTATCCATCAGCATTTCAGTATCACAGATGATGCCCTAATTTGGACATGCGCCAACAGCAGCAGGAGATGGGGATATGGTGATTCTATACATTCCTCTGGCATCTTCTGTATTCACTGTGACGTGGTGTTGCTTTTTCCTGCATCAGACAGTCCCTAGCAGACACTTTCTGCAGACAGACGGTAGATTGCATCTTGGATCTTTTGGAAATAACATCATGTGTTCTATGCTTGCGTTTTTTTGTGCTTTTCAGGGAGTTATCCTGTGAGGTCACTATGCACCAATGCTGATGGACATGGGGTGCAGCAGTGAGGCGCCTGTGTGACATGTGCATGGACATATCCATAGGACACCCTCATGTATGGTTCAATGGCCACATTTCTACAACATGCACTGTGTTATGTGTTGTGTTAATTTCATGTTTGCATGTCTGGCGTTGCATTCTATACATATTGCTGTCTGCCTACCTGCAATGTTCCCTGGTGTTCTGTGCAACATACCATGACAGTGTTTCTCATCCTTCTGATACAGGGCAGAGCACACACACTGCACATCAATTACACTGCATCTGCAGGTACCATCACCCAAGTGTCTGTAAACCACAACAGGACCATGCAGCTGTCCCTGGGATATGGTGGCATAGGATGGCTGACCTCTGCGTGTGGCCCACATGCCTATGATGGACATTGATGTTGGACTGCTACATTGGGCATAGGCGGCCTGTCCTACACAACATTGCTGCCGTGCTCTGGCTGGGTGTGTGGTTCATCGCAGGGGAGATACAGGACCTTTTGCGCTATGGACACTGTGTACAGGCCCCTACGTGTGCAGCAGGGACTGACATACTTGCTGCATGTTGTACATCCATCTGACATTGTGTTACTGTATGTTGCCTATGTGTGTGACCTGCACCGCAGGATATCCTCATCTGTTTAGCTCACCAAGAGCGCACAGCCATGCGTGTGGCACAGGGGTGACATTGTATAGGTCCTCTGGTATTTGTTGGGCTACCCTGCACTTGAACATGACATGGTATTTACCACCACACCACTTTGATGTGCGCCAACATCTTTGGTCAGTATTTGCCATCACCACGTGTGCTACAGTGCATGTGGGGCATCACTGTGTCATTGTTTACCGTACACGTTCCAGGTACATGTGACTGAATATGTTGGTACACCAGGGCATGTGGCAGTGTGACGTCTGTGCCGGTTACTGGGCCATGTTTGACCTTTCTTTCAACCTCTATGTACCGATTAGTGTGTTTGGTTAGTGTACAGTTGTGCCGCTCTACATTGATTTACAGACATAGCAATGCATGTCTGCACAGTCTTCTTTATCTCATGACATTCTGGGACTCACATTGTACCAGTTATTTGGCATTGTGGCAGTGTGGGTGTGCGTGTTCGTCCTTCATGGGTACATTCCATGTGCCGTGTCATATGTATATGCATACTGTCTTCACAACACCCATTGCAGCAGACCCTCTAGATAGGGTTATTTCTGTATGTGTGATAGTTTGCGTTTTCTGTATTATCTGGGTTCATATTCCTCTTGTACCTGTTACCATATCTGGATTTGGCATTTGTACAGTGTTGTTTTGGATGTATATGGCACTTTATTTGCTATATTACGCATTATGCAACATTTGTGAGGTGTATATATGTATGTGTGTGTGCAGTTGCAGAGATTTTGATACGTATGCTTTGGCAGGTTTGTGCCACCTGTTTTTTGAGGGCAGATATGTTTTGGTTATACCTTCATGACTGGTGTGCGTTGGGCTGTCATCATGCCCTGCCTACTGTCTACATGCACACATATGTGAAAAAGGCATTTAGGGCATGCAGCAGCATGTGGGGGGTGTGGGGATACTGCATAGTACACACCATGCACCTAATGCATATTATCTGTACTGCTCATCATCTGTGGGGGGGACCAGTGACTTGTACGCGACATGTGGGTAGCTGGCCTACTCAATGTGGTTTCAGTTTGTTCACTGTAAAACAACAAGCTTCATATCATGACACACAGTATATACGATATGTCCAGTAACTTTCCAAAATAAAATATATGTCTTTAACGCACATTTGTCTCTGCTGCCGATTCAACACACTGACACACGTATTTCTTGATTTACTGGTGATGTACATGGCCCACCTGTGCTCACCTCCTTGTACAGTGGCAGCTGTCTGCCACGTCAGGGTGTTATGGGTTCCCATACACACATTCCCTTTATGGAACATATTTGCATGGTCCCTATAGTGATCGTTTGGGATAGTGGTTACAGACATGCATTGGAGCACCATAGGTTGCAGGTTTGATTCCCACATGCTTTTCCTTTTACCTTGTGCTGTGCTAACCTGACCTTGAGCTGGCTGCAGCTTCATCAGCTCTCCTTTACACCCTTCCATCGCTTCTTTGTATAGCACAGTGTGCCCTTTCTGCAGCCTATGTGCCACATATTAGCTATTACATATGGCTGTTCCTTTGTACTGTCCATGTGGCTGGTATGCTTGGGTGACTGTTTTTGCTGTTGTTGAGCTGATCTGTCCCAGCTTCTGTTTGCAGGTTCAATTCTCACATGCTCCTTTTCAGTACTATTCCCTATTTTGCCCTGCTACATACAGCATCCCCTGCCGCCCTTTGAGCTCCTTTTCCTTGCTCTTTTGCATGCTGTTTGGACTGCCTAACACTTTATTGTGTGTGTACATTTGTGTATATGTGGCTCTCTTCCCAATTGCAGACTGTGATATGCGCTGTACACAGCTCTTCTACATGTGCATTACATCATGGTTACTGTTGGGGTTGTCTTTTCCTGGCACACAGCAGGCTTTCAGTGTGGGGCCATGCAGTGTTGTTGTATGCAGCCTTTGCTGTTCGACTCACGTTGGCGGGGTAGGCATACCGGTTTTTGCATTAACTTATGTGCTAGTGGTCATGGGTTTAATCCCACAGAGGGCCTCCTTTAGTCATAATGTGCAGCACAACTCCCTTTTGTGGCTGTGTCAGGCAGACATACAGTATATCGGAGATCAGTGTTTAGCACACAGACCACCCTCACTTCATTTGTGTGACCTGTGGTGCCCTATACAGTGCCTTGCCTGTGCTTTTACCCTGCCCCAGTATGCACAGCAGATCGTTGGTGCGGTGACGTGCAGTTGTTGTGTGGCCAGCCATTGCTATGGTAAATACCATAGAGGTATAGCACAGTGGTTAGTATACTGACTTCACAGCCAGTGGTCATGGGTTTGATTCCTGTGTGTTCTTGGCATTTCTGCCTGTCCTACATAACTATTTTTCCTTCCTCTAACAGTCATATCTGTGCAGATGTGTGTGGCGGCACATTATAGCCTCATCACAGTTGCCAAGCATCCTTCTGTCAATCTATCTGTCTCTGCCAGCTGTGTGGTGTCATGCCCTAATGTCTGACTACTGCCCCATGTCCTGCGCTGTGACCCTTTTCTGCATTGCGGCTCTTCATGATTGCCTCTCGTGTGTATGCTCGGCATGGCACTGCTACTCCTCTGTCCTCCTGTTATGCTGCCATCTCTACCTGCTCTGGTCGACACGTATTCGCATCCTCTGCCACACACTCTCATGTTGGCACTTTACATCACCATCACCCTATGCATCGGTCCAGCTGCCTCCGCTATGTTTCTGCACTTTTCCAGCTGCCACATGAGCTGCATGCAGATTTGACATGTCCATCAGCTATGCCATGTGATACCCTCCAGATGTTGTTGTTTGGCTTTCCTTGGTACTCTGTGCAGTGGTAGGGTTACATCTGTGTTTGGGCCATACATTTTGTGCTATTCAACTTGGGACTCCTTACTGCTACTGGCCACCTTTTCAGGCATCACCTTGCCCTCCTTTGGGCATCTTTCGATGCACCTTAGTTTGCACCAGCTCATGAGGCGCCTTATATGGTGGAAAACTACGGTGCATCATAGGGCGCCTTGGGGTGGGCACCCTAATATGCGCATCAGGTTAATGCACTGCAGCGTGGGTTTTTTGATTAGCAGCACACACTGTTCAGATGTGTCCATTACACGCATTAAAAGGACTTGTCTCGGCCTGCCATATTGTATGCACCCAGAGGAATCGAACTCATGACCACTGTCTCGGCAAGCATTGTATTAACCAGTGTACTACACCCTGTAGCTATTATCACAGCGCTTCTATGTACTTAGGCTTACAGCGCACAAACGTGCACTGCCGCACACTATCGCAAGAAAATGGCAAGGCATTCTCTATCGCACGATACACGGCTTAATGCCGGAACGCCCACTTCCTTATATGGGATTCTTCACGTTAGCGCTACAACTAGCGCCAGTAACATTAAGACGGTTTAGTAAACATACCCCTTAGTGTTCTTAATTAGCTTTCCTAAGAGTCAGATTGTTGAGAAGCGCACATCCTAGAGATGAATGTATAGTTGTGTGGATGATATCTCCAAGAGCATTTGGTTTCCTGAATCATGGAATGACTTTCCAAGGGTTGCTGCCGATAGAGGGTATGCACCTATCTAAGAAGGGTTGAAGAGTCTTCCTCAGCAGACTGACTAACCTACTGAAGAGGCTTTAAACTTGATTTGTTGGATGGGTGAAGAAAGCCCCCAGATAAGTAAAAACCTAAGAAAAACATTAAAATACCTTCTGTAGAAATTGGGAAAAGGGGCAACATCTGGAAATCAGTGTGTATTAATGCCCATAGTATCGGAAATAAGATTTTGGATCTTGAGGCTTTAATGGAAGAGGCGACTTAGATTTAGTGGCAGTTGCAGAGATATGGTTCATGGAAAACTATGATTGGGCTATAATTATACCAGGCTATAATTCAGGAAGGACAGTATAGGAAGAAAGGGATGAGGAATGGCATTATATATAACAAAGAAATTACCCTCCTTATGAGAGAGGGGGGGATACTGTGGGTTTAACTGGAAAGAGGAAATAGTGCATCTATTTGCATTGGTATGATACACAGACTTTCTTCACAGGCAGGAAAAGTGGAAAGATTAAACTCAAGACATTCACAGTGTTGCTATGAAAGGAGAAGTACTGCTTATAGGGAATTTCAGAATGCTGGATATTAAATGGGACATCATTGATTCTCTACAATGAGAACTATTCTGGTACTAGTAACAGAACCCATACTGGAGAGGTCATACAGGACCTGGTGCTTACGGGGAGAATGTTTCTGATGTTATAGTGGATGATCATCTCTCATCCAGTGAGTACTGGATGGTGCAGTTTAGTATTAGGACATGGGTTGAGATTGTTCATTCAAAAATGAGGGTCCTAGATTTTAGGAGAACTGATTTTGTCAAGAATGGATAATATCTCAAGGAGTCATTAGCTGGATGAGAACAGCTGGGGGATGTTGAAAAGCAATGGGCAAAACTGAAAGGGAATATTTTAAAAGCAACATGCCTTTTTGTTAGGAAAATAAATAAATGTAAAAGGAAGAGGCCACTATGGTTCCTGAAAGATGTAGCTGAAAAGATGTGGAAAAAAAGAAGATGGCCGCCATAAATTACAAGAGATCACAGACAAGCATTGATATTTGGAAAAGCAAAGAGAAGCTAGGAAAGTAGTCAGGAAAGCAAAGTTACAAATGGAAGAAAAAAAATAGCCAATGCAGTAAAATGGGGAGACAAAACATTTTTCAGATATTTTAGTGACAGGAAGAAGTGTAAAATTGGTATTGTCAGACTCAAGGGTGAAGGGGAGGAATATGTAGAAGCTGATGAGGATAAAGTGGAATTGCTTATCTAATATTTCTGTTCTTTGTTCACAGATAAAGGGACAGGAGCAGGACCTCAAAAAACACCCACAAATAGGATCAGAAATGGGGGAGATTTTGAACAGCTTTCAGAAGGCTGTTCATGCAAATCTAACTAAACTAAAAATAGATAAAACAATGGGGCCAGATGGAAAACATCCAAGAGTATTGAAGGAACTTAGGGAAGTTCCAGCGGCTCCACTGTCTGACTTTTTCAATGCTTCTGTAGAGTCAAGTATGGTCCCAGAGGACTGGAGAAGGGTGAATGTGGTCTCTCTACACAAAAGCGGATGAGGCTGAGAAGTACAGAACATTTTAGTCTGCCCTTTGTGATAATTAAATTAATGGAAATGCTACTAAAACAGAGGATAGTGAGGTTTTCAGAAACCAGTGGATTTCAGGATCCAAGGCAAAATGGTTTTACTTGAGACTGGTCCTGTAAAAGAAATTGGATTAATTTTTTGGACCAGGTGGCCAGAGAGTTGGACTGAGGTGAACATTATATGTGGTATACTTAGATTTCTGTAAAGCCTTTGACACAGTTCCACAGAGGTGACATACATAAATGGAGCACCCTAGGGATGGATCCGAAGGTGACAGACCAAGTTAGAAACTGTTGAGTAGGAGGCAACAAAAGGTACAGGTAAATGGAGTTCAATCTGAGGAGAAGGACATTACCAGTGGTGTGCCATAGTGATTTGTCTTTGGTCTAAATTTTTTTAAAACATTTTTGTAAGTGATATTGCAGAAGGACTGTCAGGCAAGATTTGCTTCTTTGTGGATGCTATCAAAATCTGCAAAAGGATAGATAACCCAGGAAAATGTAGATAACTTGAGGAAGGATCTAGTGAAGCTTGAAGAATGGTTGAAAATTTGGCAGCTGAGATTTAATGCTAAAAAATGCATGGTCATGCATTTGGGCTGTGAAAATCCAAGGGAGCAGTACAGTATAGAGGGTGAAGTACTTCTGACCACAGAAGAGTGGGATATGGAGGTGATTATTTCCTATGATCTTAAAGTGTCTAAACAGGTAGAAAATTTGATGGCGAAAGCCAGAAGAATACTTAGGTGTATAGAGAGAGGAATGGCCAGGAGAAAGGAGGAGATGATAGTGCTTCTGTATAAGTCTTTGGTGGGACTTCATTTGGAGTACTGTGTGCGGGAGAGGGGGTCATGCTAGAGACCTTTAAATACCTCCATGGCATAAATGTACAGGAGGAGAACCTCTTTCAAGTAAAATAAAGCTATGTAAGAAGGGGGTATAGGATAAAGGTGAAAGGGGATAGACTCAGGAGTACTTTAAGGAAATATTTTTTTATGGAAAGAGTGATGGATGCATGGAATAGTCTCCCAGTGGACGTAGTAGAGATGAGGACTCTGAATTCTAGAAAGCATGAGACAAAAAAAAGTATGTCTAAGTGAAAAAAGGGACTGTAAAGCTTGATAGATGATAAGGACTATGTGGCCTATCAAGTCTGCTTTTCCATATCTGCCATCATTTTTCTCTGTTTTTGTACACACAATCCAGCTAATATGAAGAAAATTATTTTTGTTCTCTAATGATGTCTCACTTTAGTATATGTACATTGACCTATGCATGTGTGACAACATTCACAAAAGTAAAGGGTTACCATCTCAAAAAGGATATAGGAAAGTGAGGCAGAATATAGATCTCCAGTAGCATCATTAGGAAACAAAACACTTTTCTCCAAGGGGCACTGTGTGTCAGCAACAATTCTTAGGAATAGAAAATATTCATGTTGGGTTGCAGAGATCGGGGAGTTTTGCTTTCCACATCTCTCAGTCAGAGTTGGCAGCAGTTCACCTTTAAATAAATCAAAGCAGATTAATTTTATTATGACTAAGCTGGCAGAATCTCCCAGCATTATGAGCATCCCATCAATCATTAACTTGGATCCACATCTGTCTACCTAATACAGGATTCCTAGTGGCCAGTACAATTATACCACAGGAAAACCGGCATTCTTTTATCATTGTTCAGCATTCATACAGCAGTCTAAGCCGGGGTGCTGTAGAATAAATTCTGTACAAGTTCCTTCTCCCCTCATGACGTCTAGCTTCAAGGCCATCAGGGACACTGATATGTGTCACAACTTCCCAGAACACTAACATGGTTTTTAATAAGCCCTTGGGAGCATTATCTTTTTACAGTGGTAACAAACCCGTAAAAAACGGGAAGCTGATGGAAAATTCTGAGGCTCTGCTGAATCCTTGGCAGAGTAGGCCGTAGAACTTTCAGACTGCTCTGTATTTGGCTGGCACTTTTACGGAGCTGTGTTCAGGCTTGTAGAGAAACTCCAAGGAATAGACAGGTGGTTGGCGTGAATAAGTATTCCTTGCTGTTCAACTGGCACTATGTACAGGTTTAGAGGCAACGGCAATAAGAGAAGTAGCAATGCATGAGTCAAATTCGTGCACAGTAACAGTTTTAAACAGTAAGGTACAATAACACTGGAGGAGTAGCCTAGTGGTTTCAGCAACTGTCTAGTACCCAAAAGAGCAAGGGTTCAGTTCCTACTGCCACTCCTCGTGACCTTGGGCAAGTCATTTTACCATCCATTGCCTCTGAAGAAAAAGCCTGGCAATCTACTTCTGGTGAAACATTGCCAAGAAAACCCAGAGGCATCTGGGTCACTAGGAGTCAACACTGACTTGAAAGTACTAAACCCCCCCCCACCAAAAAAAAAATCCAGCAACAGCTCATATTGTTTATGAAACAGCTATGAAGTTTATATTTATATTTGCTAATAATAAATTTAAAAAATAGAAAGATCTTTAATCTAAAATATGCCCAGGGAAACATTCCATCTTCCCCCTTCTTCCCTCCCTTGAGCTGAAATTGAACAGTTTATGCACTGTGTGCAGCAGGGGCGGCCCAAGAGGGGTTTGGGGCCATGTGCGGAGACTCATTGTGGGGCCTAATTTGTATAAATATTTGCATAATGTTAATGTGAACTAACCTTTAGTAAACATGCCTCTTAATGAGTGTATGGATAAAGAAAGACTACCAGATTTCTACATTACTATACTCCAGTGCCAACCACCAGGCACACTAGGAGGTACTATAAACACTGCCCATTTAGAACCCATAGCAAACCCGCTGTATCATAACAGCACTGCCAGGACTCACAAAGCACCAAACCCTACCTATCAAAAGGCAACACTGTAAATATTAAACCAATAAATCTCAGAATACCAATACGTCTCCTACTGAGAAAAGAGAATGAGTGGCAATGTCAAATAGAAACTACATAAACAGAATACCTCAGCTCAGTTACACATGCAGAACATAGACTGACACCAAAAAAGAACAAGGGATCACAGTTTAGAAATAGGAAGACAATAATTAAACTGGGAACCCGAAAAGCCAAACTTGGAATGTACAACACTAGAGAAATAAAACTATAAATTCATTTCCTCTTGTAGTAAATAAAATACAAAGATGTTAACAATGCACATTTCCAGAGCTGACATATTCCAGCTAATAAATTCAAAATAAAAAAGTATTTTTCTACCTTTTGTTGTTTGTGCATTTTATTTTTCAGTTGCAATTGCTCCAGTCACTTTCTTCTGGTTTCTTCATGTCTTCTGCTAATTCTCCATTGTCTGCTGTCCATTTATCCTTTCTTCTCTCTTCTAGATTTTTCCATTCTCTGTCTACATCTCCTTTAACATACTAATCTTTCCCCTTTTGCTCTTTCCTCCATTTCTTTCTTTATTCCTTTTTTATCCACTCAAATTTCATCTCTCCATCCTCAATCACCACTTACTCTACCAATACCCGGCCAAATGTAGATTTTTCTTCCCTCCCACATAAAATGTCTTTTCCCCTCTCCATCCTCACTCCCCCAGCCCCATCCCCCTTCTAGTCCTCCCCCAACATCAGCTCCTTTCTTTCTAGCCCCACCCAGCATTCGCTCCCTTTGAGTCCCATTCTCCCACCCCCCTGCATCAGCCCATTTCCAGTCCTAGTCCACCTATGAGCCCATGTCCAATCCTAGCTCCCCCATCAGCCATTTCCAGTCCTATCCTAGCCCCCATCAGCCCTTCGCAGTCCAAGCCCCACCCCATCAGCCCATTTCTAATCCTAGCTCCCCCATCAGCCATTTCCAGTCATATCCCAGCCCCCATCAGCCCTTTGCAGTCCTAACCCCCCATCAGCCCATTTCCAATCCTAGTCCCCACATCAGCCCATTTCCAGCCCTAGTCCCCCATCAGCTATTTCCAGTCTGAACCCTGACAGCTGCCGAAGTGAAGAGCGCCATTTTTCTTCACTCCGGCAGCTGTGTTCTAGTATAGGACGCTGGTGCGCCGAGTCACGGGAAACAGGAAATTCCCTTTGACCTCCGGTGCACCAGCAGCCTATACTAGAACACTGCTGCCGAAGTGGTGCCACCTGGTGGCAAATACTGGGCCTTCACCAGTGGAGGCAAGTTCCCAGGATCCATCCTAAGTACCTCAGTAAAATATTTCTTGACCATTTCAACAGGAGGAACCAAGGGGGGGGGGGGGGCTTAAGGAAGTTCAGCAGGCAGGTTATTGTGCCTAATGTGATTTTCCAAGTATTCCATCCGTCAGGCTGCTATAGTGCAGTCCTTCATCACCATATTACTCACAGCCTGTTGACTAGCCACTGTAGATTCCAACATATCCATTCTTCCAACCAGTACTTGTCTTGGACTGATTGAGAACAGCCTGAGAAAACAACTTCAATTTCCTCCAGAACTTGACATGCCAAAACTTTGAAGGGAGGAATTAAATCTCTGATTCACAGTCCACAGAGACTCCAATGTCCACCACCTTAGGTCTTTGCACGTCCCCCATAACTCCATGAAGAGCCATCTCATCCTGCTCCTTCATGATGGATTCCACAGACCTCACCAGAACAGTACTTCCTTCTCCAGCTGCCCTCACTCCTGGGGGTGGGGGGCTAAGCATCAACTGGAGCACCTCTTGATAGAGCCCCAACACTTGCCTCATGGGTTCGCAGGAGCTCCAGAGCACTGGTTGGCGGAATGCTTCCAGGATCAGGGGGAGGCATCCACACAATAGGGCTGAATGAGACCCCATCGCTGCTGCTCAAGAAACTCTAGCCAGGTGAGGCCTGGGGTCTGAAGCCGGACATACGGGCAGAATGCCAAAGACTTCCAGCATCAGCTGTTGCGAAGTTGCAGGAGGGGCACCCTTTGGGAGAAAGAGCCTGCCCTTCCCTATAGCAAGGAGAGAGAGGAGTCCTCGATGCAGCCAAACAGGAGTGCCAAACAGGTACATATACCCGCAGGCATCCTCAAAGAGCCATCTTGAATGTTTTTACCTTTGTCTTCAGAAACACTGAGCCCTTTTTTGTAACAATCACATGTAAAAAAATCTTTCAAAAACCTTTGATAGCTTAAGAGGGTCTCGCAGATCCCATTCATAACTTACCATTGTGTAGAATATAGACTGTCAGACCCTTCATAACAGAGGCGTCTACAGCTTTGCCTTAGTGAAAAGGTTGAGACCCTGGGTAGAGGCAAGACACGTTCAATAAACTCAGCAGGTGGGGGGAATCCAAGATGCCCGCAGGCAGATGTTTGTCATTGTAATGCTTTCCTACCATGGGTAAGAGGAAAGCTAAGGTGGACAAAAGCCTTCCATTGCTCCGACAGCATCCTCCTTTATTACCTCTGCAGGGATCTCTTGACCCTTATCTCTTGCATGCATCGTACCAGACAGGTGATCGGTGGCTCAAAGGGGTATGTTTACTAAACCGTCTTAATGTTACCGGCGCTAGTTGCAGCGTTACTGTGAGAAATGCCATATAAGGTAGTGGGCGTTCTGGTCTTAAGGTAGCAATTGCGGGTTATCGCGCGATGAAGTGCGCCGTGTCCATTATCATGTGATAGGGGGAGCCATGCACGTTACCGTGCGTTAACCTTAACTTCGCGCGTTGACCTGCAATCACAGCAACAGAGGTGTAGCACACTGGTTAATACAATGACTGTTGAGACAGGGGTCATGAGTTCGATCCCCCAGTGGGCGTAATGAATAAGGGTGGCCAAGCCAATTCCTTTTCCTGCTTGTAACAGTCAGAAACATTCCAACAATCGGTGCTTCCCCAGTGCCGTAACCTAATGCCTTTTAGGGCACACCAGATGGCACATCATAAACCACCACGTCAGCCAAGGCGGGTCATAATGTGCCCCAGAGGGCATGACGAAAGGTTGGCAACCCCCAAGGCACCATATTAGGTGTCCCATAAGCTGGCTGACTCTAAGGTGTGGCTAAAGATGCCCCAAGGATGTATAGGTGACTCAAGGGCAGTAAGGTCCCCCAAGTTAATAAGCAAGAAAGGTATGGGCTAAACACAGATGTAACCCTAACACTGCACAGAGCACCAAGGAAAGACAATGCACAAGTGAAGGAAGGAAGTAGATCAGAGCTGATGGACCAGACAAATCTGCGTCCAGCCCATGTGGCAACTGGAAAAATGGACAAACATATCGGGGGGCAGCTGTAGCGATGCACAGGGTGATGGTAATGTACCATACAACAATGACAGTGTGGCAGAGGATGGGAAGACGTGTCCAGCAGAGGAGGTACAGGTGGCAGGATAGGTGCAATGACATGAGGACAGAGGAGTAGCAGTGCCATGCAGAGCACACACAGGAGAGGCAACCAGGAAGAGCTGCAATGCAGAAACGTGTACCAGTGCAGGACATGGGGTAGCAGCCTGCACATCAGGGCAGGATGGCACACAGCTGGCAGACACACATAGATGGACAGAAGGATGGTTGGCAACTGTGATAAGGGTACAATGTGCCAACAGCACAGATCTGCACAGATATGACTGTTACAGGAATGAAAAGTAGCTGTGCAGGACAGGCATACAAATGAAAGAGAGGAATCAAACCCATGACCATCAGCACAAATGCCAACATGAGGTCATTAGCAAAGGTTGCATACAAGAACACTGCAGGGCATCACACAAAAAGTCTGCTGTCTGCCAGGATAGGGCAACCTCCAACAGTAACCATGATGGAATGCGCATGCAGATCTGGTGTGTACAGCTCAGATCACAGTCTGTAATTGGGATGAGAGCCACATATAACTACATGCACACACACAATGAAATGTAATGCAGTGGATACAGCATGCAAAAGAGGAAAGAACCTAAATCCAAAGGGCGGCAGGAGATGCTCTGTGGAGCAGGGCAAAATAGGGAACATAATGCAAAAGGAGCATGTGACAATTGAACCTGCAAACAGGTGTGACCCAGACCAGCTGAACCACAGCAATGCCAATCCCCCAAGCGGACTGCCTATGTGAGCACTACAAAGAGAGTAACAGCTAATATGTGATGGATAGGCAGCACAGAGGGCACACATTGGTGTACAGTGAAGAGATGGAAGGGTGTTTGGATAGGTGACAAACCTGCAGGCAGCTCATGGTCAGTGCCATGGTAGTGGCACCTGGTGTGTTCAGAGCCACCCACCTCCCGCTCTATCTCAGAACACATCACCCATGTGTTGTAAGGATAGCATGGTGCCATGGCGGGTGTGTCGGATGATGTGTGTAGGACAGGCAAACACACAGGTGTGTGCCGGACCACACAGTGAGTTAGGGAATACCTCCCCTGGACACCAGCATGGCCAAACCACACGTGGCATGGTGCTGCCATGTCATGCAAGGAGGGTGTAGGAACAGGGTATAAGGGGCCCAGGGGGTTGCGCACAGTACACATAGGTGTCATCTCATACATGCCCAGACCCACAGCCACACATGCAGGGTGCGCTGGCAACAGGTATTAGAGGACACATTGGCCAGAGCAGCATGTTCTGTCCCGGTTGACAGGACAGCACAGGGCACATGTGTGGGCACCTCTGTGCCCCTTAAATGCTCCAGGGACACCCATCAGGGGATGGCTGTCGAGATGCACCACCCATGGCAGCTGCACGCTGCATGTGCATCTCGGCAGCCAACCACTGAATGGCGCCTGCCAGCCACTGGATGGTGCGGTCCTGGGTCTGCTGGCATTGCAGCACACCGCCCACTGCCACATACAGGTCCTACACACACCTGCCACCACATCCACGCCAGATGCCCGGTGTTTGTGCAGTGGCATGAGGTGGGTCCTGTCTGTGGCAATGTGTGGGGACGCTACTCCCAGGCAGACACCATCGCTGCACACATGTGGCAGCTGGCAGGGACCCACACTGCCCTGTGCTGTCCTGTGTCTTCTCCCACTCACAGAGCCACCCTCCACACCCCCTCCTCCCACCCTTTCTCTTGCCCCCTCCCCGCTCTCCTCTACCGCCTCCTCCACCTCACCCTCACCCTCACCCTCCTCACCCCCTGCCGCATTCAACTCCCCCTCCCCCTCCCCTCCCCCTCCCCTCCCCTCCCTCCTGCCCCACCCCACCCCACCCCACCCTCCACCCCCTCCATGTTGTCCTCTTCCCTTTCGCCCTCTGCCACCTCCTCCTCCTCCTCCTCCTCTGGCTGGACTGGCACTGTGAGGCGTGTTCTGGGGGGCCCCGATGTAGATGGGCTCTCACCAGCAGCAGCATCCTCTGTGGGGGGAGACAGTCATTAGCACACCATCATGTGAGTCACATACTACATGTACATAGTTTGGCCTCACACAGGCTGTTGGGCCACTGTGACATGATGTACTGTGCTGCAGAGGCTGCAACACTCACCACCACTTGGCTCCAGCACCCTCCTTTGGAGGCGAGCAAGGCCCTCCGGGCAGTGCAGCCGCAGCTCCTGACCCTTTTTCCCTAGATCCTCTACCTGGGGGGGGGAAAGCAATGGGTGGGAGCATTAGGGGCCAGATATCGCTGGTGGGTGCTCACCGCATATCACACATCTGTGAGCAGCAGCGTGCTGCTGCTCTGGCCAGTGTGTCCTCTCCTACCTGTTGCCTGCGCACCCTGCATGTTTGGCTGTGGGTCTGGGCATGTGTGAGGTGCCACCTATGTGTACTGTGCGTAACCCTCCGGACCCCCCATACCCTGTTCATACACTCTCCTTGCATGACATGGCAGCACCATGCCACATGTGGTTTGGCCATGCTGGTGTCCAGGGGAGGTGTTCCCTAACTCCCTGTGTGGTCCGGCACACACCTGTGTGGTTGCCTGACCTACACACATCATCCAACACACCCACCATGGCACCATGCTATCCGTACAATACATTGGTGATGTGTTCTGAGATAGAGCAGGAGGTGGGTGGCCCTGAACACATCGCCAGGCACCACTACCAATGCACTAGGCTTTGTACTATACCTCTGTGGTCAAGACTAAGGCCTCCTGTGAATAGGGCAGTTGTGGAAGACTGCAACAGGAGCATGGCCCACCATACCTAGCTGAGCTAGTAACATCTGTGATCTTGTCTGAGCCCTCCTGGAGTTAGTGCAGAGCTGTGAAACTCCAACAGATGCAGGTACCCTAACACCAGCATCTATAATGGTCCTCTGCGATCAGGTATGGGCCCCCTGGGAATAGGGCAGATGTGTGACCTGACCCTGCATAACCTACCACAATATCTGGATTTATTACAGACCTTTGTAATCAGGTCTCAGGTCTCCTGGGGGTAGGGTGGATCAGAACACAACAACAGCAACATATACCATAACACCAGGGTGACTGACAGATCACTTTGATCAGGTCTCAGGACTCCTGGGGGTAGGGTGGATCAGAACATATCAACAGCAGCACATACCATAACACCAGGGTGACTGACAGATCACTTTGAGCAGGTCTCAGGCCCCCTGAGGGTAGGGCAGATGTTTTAACCTGCAAATGCATAAACGACAATTACACCAGGATGGATAACAGACCACTTTGATCAGGTCTCAGGACTCCTGGGGGTAGGGTGGATCAGAACATATCAACAGCAGCACATACCATAACACCAGGGTGACTGACAGACCACTTTGAGCAGGTCTCAGGACTCCTGGGGGTAAGGTGGATCAGAACATATCAACAGCGGCACATACCATAACACCAGGGTGACTGACAGATCACTTTTATCAGGTCTCAGGACTCCTGGGGGTAGGGTGGATCAGAACATATCAACAGCAGCACATACCATAACACCAGGGTGACTGACAGATCACTTTGAGCAGGTCTCAGGACTCCGGGGGTAGGGTGGATCAGAACATATCAACAGCAGCACATACCATAACACCAGGGTGACTGACAGATCACTTTTATCAGGTCTCAGGACTCCTGGGGGTAGGGTGGATCAGAACATATCAACAGCAGCACATACCATAACACCAGGGTGACTGACAGATCACTTTGAGCAGGTCTCAGGACTCCTGGGGGTAGGGTGGGTCAGAACATATCAACAGCAGCACATACCATAACACCAGGGTGACTGACAGACCACTTTGATCAGGTCACAGGACTCCTGGGGGTGGGCAGATGTATGAACCTGCAACTGCATATACTACCATACTCACAGGATATATTACAAACCTGTGTAATCAGGTCTGGGCCTCCTGGGGGTAGGGAAGATGTGTGACCTGACCCTGCATAAACTACCACAATATCTGGATTTATTACACACCTGTGTAATCAGGTCTCAGGACTTCTGGAGGTAGGGCAGATCTGTGAATCTGCAACTGCAGAACCTACCATGTCAGCATGCTGTTTACCAGACCTCTTTAGGCAGATATATGTGCTTCTGGGATTAGGGTGGATTTTAACACGTCAACAGCAGCAGGTACCATAACACCAGGCTGACAACTGGACCTCTGTGATCAGGTCCTTAGACTCCTGGGGATAGGACATACCTACACATAGCAGCATATGCAGCTACATTGAGCACTGGATGGCCCAAAGACTGGTGTCTATACCATGTTGTACATGTATGATGTGTGTTCATTGCTGGATAATGTGTTGCACCACTTGCATTGTATGACCTGTCCCCATACACTTACCTCACGTGGGTAGTCAGCAAGACAATTGTACCGCCTCGTGACGCGCTCCCATGCCCTCCTAACGCAGAAGAGGTCCTGGCGTTTGGAGGAGCCGGGGAATAATTTGTGTTGCCTAGCACAGATTAGCCCTGCAAGGTGTCACAGCTCCTGATGGTAGCTATGTGCCCGTGCCACAGCCGGTACACGGCAAACGGTGGCGCTGTCGGCTTTCTGCCCTTTGTCCAGGCCGCTTCATAGGGTGCCTTATGATGCACTTCCTGCCACGCCATGCTGTGAGGCACCTTGGGGTACACGACTATGGTGAAAAGATTTATGCTGCAGACAGACATTCTTACCACGATCGTCTTAGGCATTTATCTTGATGATGTTGGCGCACTGGGGTCTTGAACCCATCACTACTGGCTGTGAAGGCATTGTATTAACCAGTGTGCTATGCCTTTTGACATTGCAATGGCTGGCTGCACAGCTACACCAGCTCATCTGCACACACTTTCTGCTCTGCTTACCGGGATAGTGTAAGGACACAGCTAGGGCACTTTACAGGGCACCTTAGTTTGGGCAACTGAGCTGAGGGTGCTATGGGGTGTGCACACTGATTTCAGATCTATGTCAGACTGTTACAGGCATAAACACCCATAGCCTCAAACAGTTTTACTGACGGACGCACTTTGTATATAGCTCACCAGCTAATCTAGCAACCTGCAGCCCACACCACTCTTCCAACATACATACTGCATGCGACTGGCCACACTTTGAGAAAATTTTTCGTGTGGTAAAAGGCTCTGATGTAATGATAATGCGGTATATCATATCCATCCAGATACATTAATATAAAGGCACACTGGGTATTGAACCCATGACCTCTCCCACTGAGGTCATTATATTAACCACTGTCCTACATCAATATTGGTTGTAGGCAAACTATGGCTAGCTACTGAAGCAGTGCAGGTCACCAGACCCACTGTCTGGTGTGGCTACCAGGATAGGTTAGCACCACGAGTACCCACAATGCAATTCACATGCAGAACAGCAGGCTACATCTGCTCCAACAGATGGGGTTTTGCACCTTTGCAGCACATCAACTTGGTAGGGGGACTGACCGTGCGTGTTACTGGCACAGTGTGCCTACTGACCATGCCATTGTGCATGTTCTGTGCTCACCCCAAGGGTAAAGTCGTGTGGACAGCATCAGGTCCACAGTACCCGGGTTGTTTGTGGTATGTTTTGTTGCAGTTCACCATCACTGCCAGTGTGTGGGGTATTCTTTGCTGACAGCCTTGGATATTTTCTATGTCCATTTCTATTTGCCAGTAATGCCTGGCCTCTGTGGACCATGATGCTTGCAACATTATGTATGTTCAGTGAGGTTGCCATGGACACCTGTTTTTGAAGCAGGGGTGTGTCTGGACTCACATGACAAAGATATATGTAGCAAGTCTGCTCTCTGTGGGTCAGGGTAAGGAACATGATCTGTGAACAACAGACACACACTATCACTGTTTGCAATAGGGCCAGTTGAGGTACATGATGACAGACTGTGGGACCAGCAACCCCCAGCCAACTGGCAAACAGAGAGCTAACGCAGATCTGCACATGGAACTGGACCACTGGCAGTGTGCCTGGTCAGCTCAGCTGCCCTCCACTACATTCTGACATGTGCCATCAGAGGGCAGTTAGTGTGCACCTGCTGCATCCTGCAAGGTGTTGCAGCCATACACATGCTAACTGCAGACAGTCTGCTTGCACATACATAGTGCATGTTCCAAAAGGAACACTGTGCACCCAGGTGTGGGATCTGGCACACACACCAAGCAGGTTTGTCAGTGATTGATATTTCTGGGTTCCCATTTCTGGGTTCCACTCACAGAAACTGTGTATAGCATTATGTGGGAACCTGGACATGCCGTGGTCACTACTCAGTCAGAGTGGGACTGACCTCCCAGCATGACATGCTGTGGCCACTGTGTCCTTGCAGGTGGTGGATGCGCACTACAATATCCCAGCCATTGCCCTATACCCTGTGCAGATGCATCCTGCCCAGACCGCCCTCTCCAGGCCATACCCACAGTACCTTGCTCCTCATTATGCACATTGGTAGGCTAACACTGGAAACAGTGCAAGCAGTGTGGCCTCAGTAAGGTGTAGGCAGCCACAACACACTGGATAGACATAGACACACTCCCACACCTATGTTAGCATTGTGCAAATATAGAGGTTTTTGGCAGCCCTGGCCGCCACACCAGTCCTGGGCACAGTGCAGGCATTGCTATGGTACGCAATACTGTTGGGGTCACTCCCCGGGGTGGTAAACACTGTCAGAAGCAATAACTGAAACACACTCCACAGATATCAGAACGTTTGCTATGATGAATCTCTATCGACAAATCATGTTTAACTTAGGATTTGTTATCTGACATTAATCATAGCAACCTTTTGATATATGTGGAACGTGTTCCCAAGTTTAGGACTGAAACAAAGATACCGTTGAAGATCCCCAAAAAGATTTTTTTCTCCCTTATTTTTTGTCGGACATAGATCACACGGAGAAGGCACCGATTACCGTTTTTTGGGGGTAATTTTTTGATTACCGTTTTTTGGGGGTAATTTTTTGGATTGATTTATCACTTAACCCAAGTTTAGGACGGCATTGCTAAGGTATGCAGGTGCCAGTATTGGGAGATGCTGCTCCACACAGGGCCCAACAGCCTGATTCTCCATGAGGCTTTGGATAGTGGAGCCTGTGGGTGTGGGGGTGTGTGCCCCAGTTGGCCACTGATCTAGGGCAGAGGCTCCCAACTCCAGTCCTGGTGGGCCAAATACTGTTCAGGTTTTCATGCTGTCCCTAATGAATATGCATGAGATTACATTTGCATACAATGGGGGCGGTGCATACAAATGCAGCACAGGCATATTTATTAGGGACAGCATGACACCTGAATGGTGTTTGGCCCTCCAGGACTGGAATTGGGAAACTCTGCTCTAGGGATTGCACATGTTTATGGTGTCTGTGCTCTGTAGGGTAAAATATAGGTGTTTCAGGCATGTTTATTTTATCTGCAATAAAGGTTCCGTCTTTATTACCATGGTTTAGTACTGGATAAAATATGGGGACAAGGTTGGCTGGAGCCACAGCTGGGACTTGAACTTGTGACCTTCTGCCCCTGAACACACTGGCTGTGTGTACTGCAGCAAACTGTTGCCACAGTGGCAGGTCATTCCCTGGGGATACCATGACTGTTCATCAGGCAGATCTTGTCTGTTGCAGTGCACGGCACCCACCTAAATGGGGTTTGGCCGTAGTCTGGTGTGGGCAGATGCCACTGCCCCCTCCACCACCAGCACCCCTCCGCCACCATGCTGACATGCCCTTATGCTGGTGGTGCTGGTGGTGCGCAGTCCCAGGCCATCCAGTGTGCCGGTAGGCAGCTGCCTATGGTGTGGGTTGTCAGGTAGGGTTGCCTACATGGACATGTGCAGTTCTCCCCGGCACTGCCTGCCAATGTTATGTGCCCTTGGGGGTATCTACTGGGTAATATCCCCTGTGACACTGTGGGACACACACTCGTGCCCATGTTGGACCCTTGTCAGTTGCTGTCTTGCTGCTTTACAGTTTCAGCATTCCTAGGTGCCACCTAGGCATCTGCCTAGTCCTCACTGTGCCCCAGCTGGACCACAGCATGTGCCGCCTGCAGCCCCCTGTATCCCATTTACAGCATCAGTACAGTTGCCGTTTCCTACGTGCCCACTCTGCTGTTGCTGCACATGTGCACGCCATAACAAACCTGCCCAATATAGACGACAACAACCCTGATCACTGCTATTTCAATGTGGGATCATTCACTTTGTAGGAGGACAGAGCATAGACCCTTCCAAACATGATATCTTCCTTTTTATGCTTTGTCAGTCGTGTTGCTCTATGTTTATCATTAATATCACTATTGGCCAGCTTGGTTATTGGGATTTCAAATGAGGTTCTGGTCATTTTATATGTTTATTTGCCTTTTTGGTTCCTGCATATGTATCACTACTTTCAATTTTCTGGGTTTCCCTGCCTTTGCTGTACATTGCTGACTGAAATGGTTTCTCTGTCCTGCAAATGTGCCTAGCATGAGGTTTTCACTGGCGCTAATTTTCAGAGCTTTATTTCATGGCGTTAGTGTGCATGGATCCACTCCCCGCCACTCTCCACCCATTGACCCCTTCTCTCTGCCCCTGGGGAGCCTTACTCCATCCTCTGGGGTGCCTTTCTCCTCCCTCTGTGCACCTCACCACTGCCGGAGACGTTATCGCGCGATACGTGATGGTATCATGCGATTACCGCGCGATAACATTGCTGCTGCTACGTTAAGACGGTTTAGTAAGCATACCCCAAAGTCTCATTAGCCGCTCTTTGGAGCTAGGACACCCATTGAACAGTTTAGGGCCAGATATTCTATCTCCGGAGCAGTGGCGTGCCTCTAAGGTTGTATTGCTGGAGCATAGCTGTCCTACGGGTCAGACGAAGCTGGCTATTTGCTGAGCTGGTGAACCAGTGGTTGTAGGAGGGATGACTCTGGGTCAGCGGAGAGAGGCAGATTCTGCCTTTCCTGATCAATGCCCCAGTAACTTTTCACCTCGAAACCTTGTTGGAGACCTGGCTGTTGAGCTGGTGTTATCTACCTTCCTCGGTGATGGCACTGCAAGCCTCAGATGTCAGTCTCAGAGCAGCTAGAGTTCCAGTTACTTTCTCCCTGGTTTGTCCTGCAGTTTTTACATTGGAGACTATCTGATCAGCCATAGCACAAATTGGGGAATTTCAGGTTCTCCAGGTGTGCATGCTTTGGTTGCGCAATCTCGGGTGAACACAGCTTTGCTTCAACAGCACACAGAAGAAATTTCAACTTTGCAGAGTCTCACTTCTGGACCTCAGTTAAAGGTTGGTCAGGTGGAAGATTATGCAGACTCCTTTCATAAGGACGCTGTTGCCATGAAGGCAAGGATTGAACAATTAGAGACTTTTTCTCGGTATTGGAACTTGAGGTTAACAAATTTTCCTAGGTCTGCAGGGATTAATGCTAAAGAAATCTTTAGATCATATTTATTGGAGGTGTTTGGGGTCCCAGTAGAATTTACCCCTCCTCCCAGTTTCTAAGATTTATTACATGCCTACAGGTCATAAATCCCCAGGTACTGGCGATATACCTGGTGTGCACAGGCAGATTTGTTGGATGTCTCCGTAATCTTGGAAATGTGCCTACACTCTCTTTACCCGCCTGGTTTCTTTTATGTTATCTTCAGATAGAGACTGGTTCCTTAAAGTTTTCTTTCGGAAAGAAATATCTTATTTAAATGTTTTACTGTTCATGTATTCCCTAATCTTTCCCGGTAAACTCAGCGGAGGAGGAAGGAGTTCCTCTGCTCCAGCCTGGTGTTCAGTAGTTGGGGGGGGGGGGGGAGGGTGTCAATTTTTCCTTAAGTTCCTGTGCAAATGCACTGTTAAACTATAATGTTTTTCCTATATTTTCTTTGACCCATCCCAACTGCTGGCATTTTTGAGTGCCCAGAGGTCAGCTGTTGCTGAGGAAGTTTCCACTGCATAAACGTTATGCTTGGCTGTTTTAGTATTAGTATTCAAATTGTTTTCCTATAGGATTCCCTCCTTAATATTGTGGGCTGTAGTGGGGGGCAGTATGGATGTGACCATGTAAATTGTCTTTACCTCACTTGTATTTGTCTTTATCCTTTGTGTTGTTGTTTGTGATTTCTGCTCCCTTTTCCTGACGAAAATGCTTGTTTATTTTTTGCATAAAATGAGAAATATGAAATAAAAGTAAAAAAAAAAAAAAAAAAGCTCAGCAGATTATTCTATTATTATGCAGTGCTAGGAGAGAGAAGAGATCCCATATATCCCCATCATCCCTTTTAGCTGTACACACGGGGTATCATAGAGCTGGCTTAGCGGTAGTGTTTTGCACTGTCATGTTGTGATGGAGTCCCTCACTGGGGAAAGGCATCTAGGAGAGAATCTTAATGCCTGTACTTCAGACAGGAACAGGCAAGACACAGTATTGCTTAAGATAAATTTAATATCACTTTACCACCCAACACAAAGGCACTCAGGAATACAGGAACCGAAAAGCGCAATGGGAACAAAGTAATACAGGAACAGAAGAGAACCTTGCAAAATTCAGAACTTCAGGAACCCAGATGGCTGGTCTGGACAGCGATGCAAAGTGAAGTAAAGCACAGGACAAGCCCAGAGGCAGGGCATAAATACCCAAGTTCACCCTGTGCTCCCCACTGAACCAATCTGGAACAAGAACACAATTAACAGAATTACTACACAACTTTTAATTAAACTAGCTAGATCTCCAGGAGATAGAATAGCACGCCTTGGAAGGCCAAAGCCCTGCAACCCAAGGGGCCCTGGTTCATGGTCAAACCACACCTGTCAAGTGGAGGGACCTGGTTTCCATTCCTGGCTCAGGTGTTGCACTCCACAGCTCATCTGTGGAAGGGGAAGCTGCAGAAGCTGTGTTCACAGCCCATAGGGATACAGTGTTACACATTGTTCATTGATATCAAAGGCCTGAATTTCAGCCACTAGGTACTACCATGGTTCCAGAAGGAGACCTGATGAGGGCTACTGTTGCAATGGCTGGGTGGATATATAAAATAGGGGGGGAAATTCCAGGGATGTTTTGTGCATGAAGGCTCATGGTTATAGAATTGGTTTGGCTTGAGGGAGGAAACTGCCAGATCAAAAATATAAAGAGTTGTTTCAAAAAAAGCATATGAATGGTGGTGCTGCAGGCTTTGCACCTTCTGTGTACATGGGGCTGCCTTAGCAATGGGGCTACATGGCTGCTAATGTAACTGCATACACCAGGGCTATAGCAAGCTAGAAATGTTCTTTGTGTGACTTGCCAAGCTGGTGCACCCCCCAACCACACACAGGCACTCACTCTTCATGAGCTTCTTGTGATGATGTTAGTGCTTCTGCCATACTTGCAAGCTCTGCAGCCACACTGCTCATACAGCTCTTGTTACAGCCCTGGCATTACCCTATTGCATGGAACACTCTCCATTTGTTAAAAAAACAAACAAAGAGGAAACAAACTAAAATTGGAGGTAGACAATGACCAAACAACAATCAACATTCAAAGCAAGGGATAATCTCTCAGCTGAGTTTTGGCAAATCCGCCTGCATTAGGGGTCAGGATAGATATTCACCAATAGTTTAGGTAGGGAAACACAAGGGTTGTTCTAGGTCAGGGATCTCCAACTCCAGTTCTGGAGGGCTTCAAACCATAAGATTTTCAGGATATGCCTTATTTATTTATTTAACTGAATTTATATCCTGCTTTTCACCGGGTCAAAGCGACTTAACATTGAAGGGCGGGGAACAGTGATCAATTCTAGGGTGGGGGAGGGGGTCTGTCACCAGGGGGCCAACATTAATGATCTGAACAAACCTTAAGGACAAACAGTGGACATGAGACTCTTAGTAGATAGATCTGAGGATATGTTGTGAGGTCTGGAGGAGTATTTAGTGATGGATGTTTGTTTCTGGTCCGAGGTATTCCTGGAATAGGATGGTTTTTAGTTGTTTCCTGAATGTTGAGGGATTTCCGTTGTTTCGGATTTGAGTTGGTAGAGAGTTCCAGAGGGATGGTGCGTACAGTTCAAAGGCTCTGTTGCAGGTCCGTTGATTGTATTTAGTTCATTCGTGGGGAATGGTGAGGGTGTTGTTGGTAGTTTGTCTGGTTGTTCTGTTGTGGGTGGGTTGGGGCAATAGAGTATGGAGCTGGGAAGTTTGAGTTTGGTAGAGGGCTTTGTGGATAAGTAGGGCAGATTTGTATTTGATTCTTGCTTCGAGAGGAAGTATGTGCAGTTCTCTCAGGACTGGGGTGATGTGATCTTGTTTTTTTGCTTTCTGGATAATTCTTGCTGTGATATTTAAGGCTGTTCATAGTGGGTTGGTGTGGATGGTGGGTAGTCCGTGGTAGATTATATTGCAGTAGTCCAGGTGGGGGAGCGTTATAGCTTGCATAACTGTCCTGAAGTCCTGTGGGTCAATAAGGGGCCTTAGGCGTTGTACTGTTTTAGCCTTGTGGAATATTATTCCGGTAGTTTTTTTGATCTGTTGTTTGAGTGTGAGCGCTTGGTCTATGATGACTCCTAGGTATTTTATGTGTGGTTGAATTTGTATTTGTGTGGATCCTAAGTTGAGGTGCGTAGGTGGGGTGAAGTTTGGGTCTTTGGTTACTATGAGGGCTTCTGTTTTTTTATGTTGATGGATAGGTTGTTCCTTTGTAGCCAGCTGGAGACTTCTGTGAAGCAGTCTGATAGATGGTTGTTCACCAGGTTGGTGGTTGTGATTGGTCCATAGAGCGTTATGTCATCTGCATAGATGTGGTAGTTGATGTTATGAGCACGTATGATTGAGCAGAGTGGTTGTAGGTAGATGTTAAAGAGCAGGGCGGATAGTGCGGATCCTTGGGGTACTCCTTGGTGTTGCTGGAAGGGGGGGGGGGAGGTTGCTAAGTTTGTGCGGATTAGTTGTCTGTTGTTCAGGTAGGAGTGGAACCACTTAAGGTACGACATTTTTGATGCTAATTTCTTGGAGTCTGTGTACGAGGATGTTGTGGGAGATGGTGTCGAAGGCTGCAGATATGTCCAGGAAGATCATAGCGTATCCAGAGTGTTTGGTCTGTGTGCCCTTGATGAGGGTGTTCATTAATGATGTCATGAAGGTCTCAACTCCGTGGAATGGACAGAAACCATGTTGTTGTGGGTCCAGTATGTTGTTATCATCCAAGTGGTCCTGAAGTTGTTGTTGAACTATCTTCTCGATGATTTTGGTGGTGAATGGAAGACTTGCTATGGGTCTGAAGGAGGTGGGGTCAAGGGGGTCTAGGTTTTGTTTTTTCAGGGTTGGGCGGATGATGGAGGTTTTGAGGATGTCTGGCATGCGTCCTTGTCTGAGGGACTCATTAACAATGTGGGTTAGGGGTGTGCTTAAGTCCTCTTTGGATTTCTTTATCCATTCTGCAGGGCAGGGATCCAGTGGAGAGGTGGTAGTATTTAGGGAGGAGATGGTGGATTCTATTTTTTGTTTTGTGATTGTTTCAAATGTGCCCCAGTTTGCGTTTATGGTAGTAGGGTGGGTTGTTGCTTCTGCATTCAGTTGTGGATTTTGTGGTTGTTGAAGCTGTTTGTATTGGCGTGCTAGTAGTTCTGGTGGTATGTTTGGTAGCTGGTCAGAGTAGTTGGGTGCTTTTGTTAGCTTCTTGACAATCCCGAAGAGCTCATGTGGTTTGTTTATTGAGATGTTTATGATCTTTGAGTGGTAGGTCCTTTTTGCTTTATCAGTTTCTGTGTGGTAAGCGTCCAGTTTATTCATGTATTTTGTTTTATCTTCTTCTTTTTTGTTTTTTCTCCATCTTCTCTCCGCTGTCCTGAGTTTGGTTTTTAGTCTCCGTAGGGTGGAGTGAACCATCGGGCTTTTGTTGAGGTATGTTTGGTTTTGGTGCTGTTTGTTGTTGCACGGGATGCAGAGGCGATTGTAGTATTCCAGTTTAAGATTAGATCATTGACATTGGTGGAACTTGTTTGGAGTTTAGTGCCATGAAGTCCTCTTTGATGAATGGTTTAAATCTTCTTGTATGTTGTTTGTTCGCTTTAGCGTTGATGTGCTGGTAGGCGTGGGAGATGTTGATGAGATAGTGGTCTGACCGTGGTACACACTTCATCTCTGGGTTTTTGTATGAGGTGGCATTTTGGGAGTTCAGGAATATGAGGTCAAGTGTATTCCCTTTTTTGTGTGTTGGTTCGTGTATGATCTGTGTTAGGTTCATTGCTTCCATGGCGCTGATGAAGGCTTCGACATAATTGTCTTGGAGTGATGGGAGGTTGAAGTATCCAAGGATTATTTGCTCTTTTGTGGAGATGG
The DNA here is from genome assembly GCA_033557465.1 of Ichthyophis bannanicus. Taxonomy (NCBI): domain Eukaryota; kingdom Metazoa; phylum Chordata; class Amphibia; order Gymnophiona; family Ichthyophiidae; genus Ichthyophis; species Ichthyophis bannanicus. The sequence goes on from CM066042.1 coordinate 236,312,017, forward strand.
CACTCTCAGATATGTGTTGTAGTATGCCTGATAGGTCGGTGCTCGAGGTGGGTGCTTGGTAGATTAGGCATATGGAGAGGTGCTTGTTGGTGAGGGTGAGCATGTCTGCTTCATTGGTTATTTCCGCAGCGTGGTTTCTGAGATGGAGGTTGGCTCTCACAATGATGGCTACTCCTCCTCCTTTGGTGTGGGTTCGAGTGCAGTGGTGAAGACTGTATCCATTTGGTGTTAGTTGGTTCATGAGCACAGTGTCGGTGTCTGTGAGCCATGTTTCGGTTATGCATAGGATGTCTATCTTTTCAGTTGTGATTAGTTCTTGGAGCAGGTGGTATTTATTTCTGACTGAGCGAGCATTTATTAGTGTGATGGAGAGAGGGTTGCTGTTTGGGTGATTGGGGGTATTGATTGGTGTGGGCGGTGTATGGGTTTTGCCCCATGTAGGTGGGAGGTTGTTGGTGCTTGAGGTTTGAATGGTGGTGATGTTTGGTGAGGGATGTTTGGTGATGTTAGAGAGTGTGTTGGTGGTGGCGGGATAAAGGGTTAGGAATGGTGCTAGGAAGTAGATTGGGGCTTAGGAAGGGTGGCATGGTTTCTAGATGTACCTGTGTGTCCTGGGGCTGGGTTGGTCTTCTGTGTTGGTTTCCTCAGGGCGTTGGGTGGTCGTTCTTTGTTGTCTCGAGTTGCTTGGGTTTTGTTGTGTGAGCTGGTGTATGCTGATTGCTTGTTGCTGTAGTCTGTGGGTTGCTTTGTTTGTGGTTATGCGTCGGCTGTTCTTTTGTGGCCGTGCCTAAGGGCCACGCCAAAGGGCCCTCAGGCAAGGCCCTCAGGTGCAGCCGCTTTTCAAGTGTCCCTTTTGTTGCTCCCACTGCCCCAATTGGGCAGGAGCTTCCGATTGGGGGAGCTACGGAGGTCAGCAGGGGGTGGCGGAGGCTGAAGTGCCTCCCCGTTTGCTGGGGCGCCGCTTTTCAAGTGTCACTTTTGTTGCTGCTACTGCCCCAATTGGGCAGGAGCTTCTGAGCGGGAGGATTTCCCGCTCAGGCGCTCTACCCCTATCGGGGGAGCTATGGAGGTCGGCTGGGGGTGGTGGAGGCTGAAGCGGCGCCCCGTTTGCTGGGGTGCCACTTTTCAAGTGTCCCTTTTGTTGCTCCCACTACCCCAATTGGGCAGGAGCTTCTGAGCGGGAGGATTTCCCGCTCAGGCGCTCTACCCTGATCGGGGGAGCTACGGAGGTCGGCGGGGGTGGCAGAGGCTGAAGCGGCTCCCCGTTTGCTGGGGCACCGCTTTTCAAGTGTCCCTTTTGTTGCTCCCACTGCCCCGATTGGGCAGGAGCTTCTGAGCGGGAGGATTTCCCGCTCAGGTGCTCTACCCCGATTGGGGGAGCTATGGAGATCGGCGGGGGGTGGCGAAGGCTGAAGCGGCTCCCTGTTTGCTGGGGTGCCACTTTTCAAATGTTCCTTTTGTTGCTCCCACTGCTCCGATTAATGAATATGCATGAGATAAATTTGAATGCAGTGGGGCAGTGCATGCAAATATATCTCATGCATATTCATTAAGAACATCCTGAAAACCTGACTGGTTTGTGACCCTCCAGGATTGGAGTTGGAGACCCATGTTCTAGGCAAAATCTTTGAGAGTAACAAGATTATCCCTTGCTTTGAATGTTGATTGTTGTGTGGCTGTTGTCTTCCTCCAATTTTTATTTGTTTCCTCTTTGGTTTGCTTTTTGGAGGTTGCCTTCTTCTTCTCTATTTGACAAAAAACCCGAAACAAAACAGTGGCATAATTCCAGCTTGCTTGCAGCAACCGTATTCTTCCATCCTTCCTTTCCTCCCCATAGCTTAGCCTAGGCCTCTGTTGAATCTTTGCTGCTTTGTCAAGAACAAGAAGGGATTTCTGGCTGAAACCATGACTTTTGGTCTTGTATTTTGCTCAGGACCCTGAATATAGCTATATAATCAGAAGGAATTAATTTTACGTATTTGAGGTAACTGAAGGGTTTTATCATGCAAGAGATTTCCAGTTCCAGCTGTGCCTCCTGTGGGAAAGTACTCTCTTTCTGCCAACGGGCAAGTGGGGAAAAGGCTCAGATAGATCTAGATTCTCTAGAGAAACTCTGGACTTGACAACGATATTGGAGAAATCCACAGAGGAAGAGTCAGATAGGCATTGGTCCTTGAACAGAACAAAAACACGATTTGCCATCAAATTTTTTTCCCCTAATTTAGATGTGATTTGTTTTAGAGGCAGCAGGTCTGAGTTTACTCAGGTGTATGCAAAACGACACAAGATAGGAGGAAAATAAATCCTTGCTTTTATAACGTGAAGCAAATACTGTCAGTTGATAATTTTTGTTAAATGCTCTTGCAAATGTCTTGCAATGCATGAAAATGTTGAGATCTATATTTTTGAGCCATCCTAACAGCAGTTTTTTTCTGAATGAAAAAATTGGTAATGGGCTGTAGCTTCTAAGAAAGGTGCACATATTTGATGAGGTATTACAGTGTTCTAAGCCACAGTTTGATTGATTAGTCAATATATTCATTTATTATTTATTTTGGATTTAGCTCTTTCAGTAGTAGCTGAAGGCGTGTCATGTCTAATGTTGCTTATGACACTTCTTTTTAAATTCCTCTAATTTCTATTCATATCTCTCTCCCAACTTTAATTCTGATATGAATAGTCTGCTTTATTTCCATGTGCATTGTCTGATTGATTTCTTCTTCTATATTTCAATTTTTTATTATCTTATTGCTTGGGCTTTTATTGTATTTTATGGATTTGAATGACAGCTGTCACAAAGATGATAGATAACATTTTTTACCATCGCATTATTTATTTTTATGAATCTTTTGAATTTGTTTTCTGTACTTCTAGTCTGTCTCAAGTTTAATAGAGCTTATGTACTTCAAAAATCTATAAAAAACACAATAGGAAATGTCATTTTCTATGTCATTTTGTTTCAGAAATGAACGAAAAAGCAACTAAACTGTGAGTTTTTTCTTTCACTTGATTTATAGCCTGCCTGCTGATTATGCTGCATTGCAACATTTCTGAAAAGCACCATCAGACTTCCCTTCCTACCTCTTGTCTATTCCCTTAATCTTAATCCCTGGGATCCAACTGAGGCAGGAGCAATCCTCATTCGTTCCTGCCTCATCTGGACCCTGGGGATAGGCGGGGCTGGTGCTACCTTTTTTACTGCCCTGTGCAAGTGATTACTCTGCTGCTCCCTCCCCCCAATTCCACTGGATTTCAATGGAGCCCTTCGCAAGGCTTGCTGTTTTCCCAAAATGATGAGATATTTTCTGAGGGGTAGGTTGGGTTAGTCTGGAGTAGCAAAAATGACAAAGGCAGGTGGCACCTTATAGACTAATCAATTTATTAAGGTTCATGCCTCTATAAACTGGTTCATCTAGAAGATGCCACATGCCTCGGTCTTTTTTGTGCCAACAATAACTTAAGCTTATGAGTGTCTGAACATCTTTTACATGTGCACTGGGGTTAGAGAGAGGCTACAAGATTTCTACATGATTTCCCTCCAGCGCCAACTACTATATACATGAGGAGGTACTATAAAACCCTGCAAAAAGACCAGTCAGAATCCATAGCCAACCTTCCAAAACATAATACCAGGACTCACACAGCACCAGTCCTACCTATGAAAAGGTGGTACTACCAATATTAAACCAATACATCTTAGATAATACCAATATCTTTCCTACTGGGAAAACAGAACAAGTGGGACTACTACAGATATCTACACAGATACTACATGCTAACAGAATACCATACTTCAGTCATACATATAAAACACAGAAAAAACCTCATCAAATGGAAAACAAAGGACCGCAAATTAGATATAGAAAGACAATAATTGAACTGGAAACCTAAGAAGTCAAACTCCACATTTATGGCAACTCTGGAGAAATAGAAATAGAAATGTGTTTCCTCTTGTACTGAGCAAACACAGACATCAGAAAAGCAGAAAAGCACATTTCCCAAAGCTAACAAATTCCAGTAAATAAATTCAAAATAAAATACTTTTTTCTACCTTTGTTGTTTGGGCATTTCTTTTCAGCCTCAATGGCCCCATGCTCTCTTCTGTTATTCTGTCTCTTCTCTTCTCTTAAGCCTCTTTCCAGTGTCTGCGGTACATTTACCATTGCACTTTGCTCCTTTAGAACATAAGAACATAAGAACATAAGATATGCCATACTGGGTCAGACCAAGGTCAATCAAGCCTAGTATCCTCTTTCTAACAGTGGCCAATCTAGGTCATAAGTACCTAGCAGTTTCCCCAAAAGAAACCTGTTCCACAATGCTTGTATTGTGGCAAGCAGTGGATATCCCGGGTCCCCTTTAATAATGGTTTATGGACCTTTCCTCCAGGAACTTGTCCAAACCTTTTTTAAACCCAGCTACACTAACATCTTTTACTACACCCTCTAGTAACGAATTCCAGAGTGATTACACGTTGAGTGAAAAAATATTTTCTCTTATTATTCTTAAATAGTTTACCCTGTAGCTTTATTGCATGTCCCCTAGTCTTTCTATATTTTGATGGCATAAACAATTGATCTACATTTACCCATTCCACTCCATTCATTAATTTATAGACCTCTATCATATCTCCCCTCAGCCGTCTCTTTTCCAAGTTGAAGAGCCCTAACCTTTTTAGCCTCTCTTCATAGGGGTACCCTTCCATCCCCTTTACCATTTTGCTGGCTCTTCTCTAATAACGCTAAGATACGGTGACCAGAATTGCACACAATATTCAAGGTGCAGTAGCATCATGGAACTATACAGAAGCATTATAATATCCTTTGTTTTATTCTCCATTCCTATACTTATGATACCTAGAAATCTATTTGCTCTCTTGGCCACCGCTGCACACTGGGCAGAGGATTTCAGCATGTTATCCACAATGACTCCTAAATCATTTTCCTGGGTGTTGGTTCTTAATGTGGAACCTTGCATCGTGTAACCATAGTTTGGGTTGTTCTTCCCTAGGTGCATAACTTTGCACTTGTCTACATTAAATTTCATCTGCCATTTAGATGCTCAGTCTTCCAATTTATCAAGGCCCTCTTGCACTTTTTCACAATCCTCATGGGTTTTAACGACTTTAAATAATTTTGTGTCATCCGCAAATTTGATTGCATCACTCATTATTCCCATTTCTAGGTCATTTATGAATATGTTAAAAAGCAGCGGACCCAGCACAGATCCCTGAGGTACTCCATTATTCACCTTTCTCCATTGGGAAAATTGGCCATTTAGCCCTACCCTCTGCTTTCTATCTTTTAACCAGTTCCTGATTCACAGAATACACTGCCTCCTATCCCATGACTTTTGAATTTCGCCAAAAGCCTCTCATGAGGGACCTTGTCAAAGCTTTCTGAAAATCCTGATACGCTATCAACCGACTCACCTTTGTCTACCTGTTTATTCACATCTTCAAAAAAACATAACAGATTAGTAAGACAAGACCTTCCTTGGCTAAAACCATGTTGGCTGTCTCTCATTAAGCCATGACTATCTACATGTTCAGTAATTTTGTTCTTTATAATGTTTTCTACTATTTTTCCCGGTACTGACATCAGGCTCACCAGTCTATAGTTTCCCGGCTCACCCCTGGAACCCTTTTTAAAAATTGGTGTTACGGCCATCCTCCAATCTTCAGGTCTACTAATAGTAGGTCTGCAATCTCATATTTCAGTTCTTCCATTCCCTTTTCTATACAGCATCTCTATACTGACATACTGAGTTTTGCCTTTTAGCTCTTTCCTCCATGTCTTCTTTGCTACCTCTGTTGTTGTTGTGCAATTGAGTTGATGTCAGCTCATGGCGACCCTGTGGATAGTTGTCCTAAACTGTGTTCCGTCTTCAGTCAGGCCACTATCCACTCAAATTTCACCATAGTCTACCTCTCAGAGCCCAGCATTTCTCTCTCTTTCCATCTCTGAGTCCAGCATCCTTCTGTCATCCCCTCATAATACAACATCTTTGCTCTCTCTCTTCCCCCCACCCCTGCAGTCCGGTATATCCCCATCACCTATGACAGAAATAGTTTCCTATGACAAACATAGATTTCTGAAGTTTGTCCTCTCTGCAACTTGCCTTTAAATGCTGATACCTCACTTATACGCGCCACCTAAACAAGGTTTTAGATAATGCTGGGGAGGGAAGTATGGGAGGGATATTCTGCAGGCCAAATTTAGGCTTTTAGGTATGAAGTTGAAATCCAGAACTTCCATGCGCAGGACCCAAAAGGCAGACAGAGCTCTGAAGTCTGAATGCGTGGATGAGACGATGGTGCAAAGAAGAGGGTTTTGGATTTGTTAGGAACTGGGCAACGTTCTGGGGAATGGAAGGGCTTTTTCGAGAAAATGGGTTCCACATTAACCTGGCATTAACCTTTAAAAAGGAGATAGAGCATCTTTTAAACTAGGTAATAGTGGAAAGCTGAGAGTCACCCAGGAGCGCATAGTTTGGAAAGATGTGTCCTTGAAGGATACTAGCAAAAGAGGGAAGTTAGGGCATCCCAACAGACAATGTTGGCTTAAGGCAATCTGCTGCCTGAGGTGAAGGATGAGATGGCGCCCCATCCCCCCTCCTCCGTAGAGTGTGGGGAGGGGCGCCTTCTCAAAACTCAGTCAGGGACTGAACCAAACCAAAAAGCTAATTATATAATATGGAGGAAATGCAAGATGTTTGCACACCAAGAAAGTAAAAGAATGAGCGAGAACCACAGCACACTTTATAAAGCTAAATTATAACTCATTTTTATTTTGTTATAAATTGCGTTATGGTTCTTGCTTTTTCTTTTTGAACATATATTTTGCATCCACAGAATCCCTTCCCTCAACAGTGGGTGCAGAGCAGAACTAGAACATTCACACACAGAACTCAATATCTTAAAAAAAAAAACAATCTGATTCTGGTCATCTCACTAACAAATATTCTCCAGTACCAGGAATATTGGAAACTAATATAAAACCCTACAAAAGTCACCAAAGATCTACAAGGCCAAATCTACCATACCATTACCAGCATAAACCTCCAAAGCTCATACAAAAAAGCAGCACTATAAATACTGCAGCAGGCCCTAGAACATCTAACACCTATTTGAAAAGCTGAACAAGGCAAATTACTACAGTACAGATCCCTGTGTAAAGATTTCATGATAACAGAACTCACAACCTTGGTCACACACTAGGAACACAGATACTCGCCCAGTACAGAATAAGTGATCACAACCTAAAGTAAAAATAAAATATTTAGAGAAAAATTTAAACTGAAACCCCAAGAAGCCAGACTCTGCATGCAGTGCAACACCAGATAAGAGATGCAGTATCCCATACTGTGTAAACCATAAAAATAGCACAAAGTCCAATCACTAAATTAAAAATGAAATTATTTTTTCTACCTTTTGTTATCTGACCATTTTATTCTCTGGTCATGCTGGTCCTGATCTGAGGCTTCTGCTTTTGTGTCTTCTCTTAGCACTCTATATGCCATTTCTTGTCTTTTCTTTTGTTTTCTTCACTTCCTCCCATCAGTCTATTTCCAGTCCCAATGACCCTCCCCACGTGTCAGCTCCCTTCCAGTCCCAGTGCCCCCTCCCTGCCAGCCTCCTCCCTATTACCTAGCCACCTATCAGTCCAATCCCCAAATGTCAGCTCCCTCCAGTCCCACCCCCAGGTGTCAGCTCCCTTCCATCCCCCTCTTTCCCCCATGTCAGTTCCCTTCCAGCCATCTCCTTCCCCTCTCAGTTCACTTCCAGCCATCTCCTTCACCTCTCTCAGTTCCCTTCAGCCATCTCTTTGCCCTCTCAGTTCCCTTCCAGCCATCTCCTTCCCCTCTCTCAGTTCCCTTTCAGCCATCTCCTTCCCCTCTCTCAGTTCCCTTCAGCCATCTCTTTCCCCTCTCTCAGTTCCCTTCCAGCCATCTCCTTCCCCTCTCTCAGTTCCAATCAGCCATCTCTTTCCCCTCTCTCAGTTCCCTTGCAGCCATCTCCTTCCCCTCTCTCAGTTCCCTTCAGCCATCTCTTTCCCCTCTCTCAGTTCCCTTTCAGCTATCTCCTTCCCCTCTCTCAGTTCCCTTTCAGCCATCCCTTTCCTCCCCTGTCAGCTCCCTTCCAACTCTCTTTTCCCCCTGTGTTAGCTTCCTTCCAGCCCCTGTCAGCTCCCTCTCATTTCCCCCCCATGCAGCGCGTTCTTATTCTCTCCTCCCCCCCTGCAGATCGTTCCTCCTCTCCTTCCCCCCGTGCAGCTCATTCCTCTTCTCTCCTTCCCCCCCGTGCAGCTCGTTCCTCTTCTCTCCTTACCCCCACCGTGCAGCTCGTTCCTCTTCTCTCCTTCTCCCCCCATGCAGCTCGTTCCTCTTCTCTCCTTCTCCCCCCATGCAGCTCGTTACTCTTCTCTCCTTACCCCCACCGTGCAGCTCGTTTCTCTTCTCTCCTTCCCCCCCCCCATATAGCTCGTTCTTCTTCTCTCCTCCCCATCCCCCCATCCTTCGTTCTGCTCTGTGTTGCCTGTGAAATGATAGGAAACCGGTGCAGAGTCTCCCGGCGGTAAGGAACCTCAGCTGCTACTACATCCCGCCCCCAAAAGGAAGTGATGCTAGAGCGGGATGCGGCAACAGCAGAGGTTACTTACCGCCAGGAGGTCCCGCACCGATTTCCTGTCATTTCAAACTTAACCCAGAGCAGAATGAACGACGGAGGTACGGGCAGCGGTTTGTCTGCATTTATTATTATTTTTTTTTAACTGAAAGCGGAGTAAGGCGCTCTTTTGGGGGCATTTCTGCCGCCCCCAAAAGTTTGCCGCCTGAGGCTACCGCCTCACTCCGCCTAATCATAGAGCCGCCTCTGCCAACAGAGAGGTTCCAATAAAGATAAAAGTAACCTAGATGCCCTTAAGTACAGAGCTGAAAGATTCCAAATTACCCCTATCAACTGATAACCAGATTAATATGAATAAAATAGAACCTCTAAAAGGTCTGTATGCAAATGCTACAAGTCTAAAAAATAAAATAGAAGAGCTAGAATATATAGCACTAAATTAAAGGTTAGATATGATTGGCATCTCAGAGACTGATTGAAGAAGGACAACCAATGGGACACTGTGATACCTGGGCACAAACTATATAGCAAGGATTGGGTAGATCAAATTTGTGGAGATCTATGTTAGAAAGAGCATTGAGTTACATAGGATTAAAGTATTACAGGAAACAAAATATATTGTAGAATCTCTATGGATAGAAATTCCTTGTTAAAAGGGAAGGCGATGGCAGTGGGGGGTGTGCTACTGACCCCCCCTAGCCAGAATGAACAGATAGATGATGAAATGCTGAAAGAAATCAGTGAAGCTAACAAAAGTTACAACATAGTAATATGGGTGATTTCAGTTACCCCGGTATCGACTGGTCAGTGTCACAGCAGAACATGTTAGAGAGATGAAGTTTTGAGATGAAATAAATGACTGCTTCTTGGAGCAACTGGTTCATGAACTGACAAGAGGGGAAGCTATTTTGGATCTTGTCTTTAGTGGAACACAGGATCTAGTGCAAGAGAGAATGGTTTTCGGGGCACTTGGCAATGGTGATCATAGCATGACCGCATTTGATTTAATAAATGGAAGAAGGATGGGAAGGAAATCCACAGTACTACCTTTTAAGTTTCAAAAGAAAGACTATGATAAAATGAGGAAAACAGTTAAGAAAAAACTAAATGGAGCAGCTGGAAAGGTTAAAGATTTACATCAAGCAATGGCGTTGTTTAAAAGTACTATCTTGGAATCCCAGACCAGATGTATTCCACACTGTAAGAAAAGTGAGACTTTAAGAAAGATGAGGTCAGAGAGGCTGTTGTTGCCAAAAAAGCATCTTTCAGGAAATGGAAAAAGGAGCCAAATGATGAACACGGGAAACATGAGCATTGGCAAGTTAAATACAAGGCATTGATAAGGCAGGCAAAGAAAGAATTTGAAAAGAAGCTTGCTGTGGAAGCAAAAACACATAGGGGCATGTTTACTAAACTGCGGTAATGTCATGTGCGTTAGGTTCCGTGGTAAAGGTACAGATGCCCATATAAAGGCATGGGCGGGGCATCATTATGGCAAGCATGTCAGGTAACGTGCGTTATAAGGCACGTTATAAGGCACAGTACAAGGCACGTGCCTTAACGTGCCTTGTACTGTGCCTAATAAGGTGCCTTGTAACGTGCCTTGTACTGTGCCCAATAAGGCGCCTTATAACGTGCCTTGTACTGTGCCCAATAAGGCACCTTATAACGTACCTTGTACTGTGCCCAATAAGGGGCCTTGTAACGTGCCTTATAACATGCCTTGTACTGTGCCCAATAAGGCACCTTATAACGTGCCTTGTACTGTGCCCAATAAGGCACCTTATAACGTGCCCTGTACTGTGCCCAATAAGGCACCTTATAACGTGCCTTGTACTGTGCCCAATAAGGGGCCTTGTAACGTGCCTTGTACTGTGCTCAATAAGGTGCCTTGTAACGTACCCTGTACTGTGCCTAATTAGGAGCCTTATAACACCTTATAAGGATTGCTGGCAACTGTGGTGATGGTACTATGGGCTGGCAGCACGAATTTGCAAAGATATGACTGTCATAGGCAAGCAAAATATCTGCCTTGGACAGGAGGGAACAATGAGGAATTGAACCCATGACCTCCACCTAGAACGTCATTGTACTAACCAGTAGGCTATACCTCTATGGCCTGATGCACAGCAATGACTGGGTACAGAAGGACACCTAAATACTTTGAGACTGGGTCAAAACACATTCAAGAATCCATAAAAAAACCAGCAAATGTCAAACCACAAATAACTTTTTTTGTTGGATTGGCCAGCACAGTAAACAGGATCAATGCCTGTTACCACAGTGGCCTGTCCTTTTTAATCAATTTGTAAAGTAAATTTAAAACAGCTCCCATTCAATGATGGCTGGTACTTAGCTTTGTAAACAGACGAACAGGCTGTGTAGACATTATAAGCAGCAAGAATTCGATGCCAGTTCAGTAGGTCATGTCGCTACGACGTGCCACGTTTCGGGGGTACACACATCCACCCCCTGCTTCAGGTCAGACCTCTGAATTAGGAAAGGAACCTTACAAAGCTAAGTACCAGCCATCATTGAATGGGAGCTGTTTTAAATTTACTTTACAAATTGATTAAAAAGGACGGGCCACTGTGGTAACAGGCATTGATCCTGTTTACTGTGCTGGCCAATCCAACAAAAAAAGTTATTTGTGGTTTGACATTTGCTGGGTTTTTTATGGATTCTTGGGTACAGAAGGACTGCAGGCCACCGCACAAACCGTCTGCTCTGTGTGCCAGGATAGGGTAACCCCACCAGCACCCACGATGCATTGCACATGCAGAACAGCAGCCTACAGCTGACCACCAAATGGGGTCTGCACCTCTCCGGTACTGCAGCGTGGTAAGACGGACTGACAGTGCGTGATACTAGCACAGAGTAGCTACAGACCATGCCATTGTGCAGGTTCCGTGTGCACCCTGAGGGATAGGATGGGCGCCCAGCACTAGGTCCACAGTACATGTGGTGCTAGAGATAGGTCCTGCTGCACATCCCCAGCACTGCCAGTGTGTGACAGGTGTCCCCAGCAATGCAACTGAAGGTACATCTGTTCCAGCTGTGTTCTGCAGTCACACATGACCCTGGGGGCCCAGACACCACCCAGATTAGTGCATGCCCGGTGTTAGGGTCTGGCTGCCATGGGTACCTGTTATCAGGGCAGTGGGGTGTCTAGACTCGCATGAGGGCTATGTAGCACTGCCACTATGGGTCTAAGTGGTATGCACTATATACCCCAAGGGGCCTCAATCACCCCTTTTGTAGATGAGGGTGTGGTGGGACAGGTGCCTGCACCCTTCAGAATGGCTGTAGTACCAGCAACCACAGTCCTGCTGGCAGATGACAGCCCTCCAGGGCTGCTGGGCCAGTGCCATACCTGTGACCATTGCAGACCAGCAATGATGCTTGGGGTAGGCAGGGGAAGGCTCAACTGCCCCACGCCACTATCTGCCATTAATCAACAGACAGCACAGTCAGACTGCACCTGCAGCATCCTACAAGGTGTTCCCCCCATGCACAGGTGAACTGCAGACAGCCCACTAACCAGTCCATAGTGCATGCTCACAGAGGAACCCTGGGTACCCAGAGGTGGGATGCACAGCACAGACACCAAGCAAGTATCCCTGTGATTGGGCCCCAGAACTGGGAACACACAGGTAGCACTGGAAACAAATAATATGTGGCACTATGTGGGAACATAGACATGCCATGGTCACTGCTCGGTCAGACTGAGAGTGACCCCCCAGCGTGACATACTGTGGCCACCCTGTCCATGCAGGTGGTGGTCGAGCACTACAGTATCTCAGCCATTGCCCTCCACCCTGTGCAGATGCATCCTGGCCAATCCGCCCTGTCTGGGCCATACCCACAATACCTTGCTCCTCATTATGCACATTTGCAGGCTAACGCTGGAAGCAGTGTGAGCAATGTGGCCTCAGTGAGGTGTTGGCAGACACAAAACAATGGAGAGACATATGCACACTCCCACACCTATCTCAGCATTGTGCAGAGATGGAGGTGGTTGACAACCCTACCCCCCGCACTGGTCCTGATCACAGTGCCGACATTGCTAATCTGTTCAGGGGGTAATAGTAGTGCTCTGGTGATAACTGCAGCTCTGTGCTGGGGCTAACAGCCTGACACTCCATGAAGCTGTGGATAGTGGAGTCCTTGTGAGTGGGTGTCCGTACCCCTGTGCACCACTGCGTTGGGGTTTGCCCATGTTGTTGTTGTGGCTGCATTGTGGGCTACAACTATGGGGAGATGCTCTGCAGGATACACAGATGGGACCTGAACCTCTGATCCTCTGCTCTTGGACATGCTAGCTGGGTGTACTGCACCACACTGTTGCCACAGCAGCATAGTTGTCCCTGGGGCTACCCTTATGTTCCTCGGCCAGACCTCTTCTGTTGCACTACACACCACGTACTGGTATAGAGCATGGCCTAGGTCCACTGCAGGCGGGTGCCACTGCTCCCTCCAGCACAATCACCCACCGCCTCTGCCATGCCACCATGACCATATGCTGTCGGTGCCAGTGGTGCGCCATCCCAGGCCATCCAGGGGGCAGGTAGGTGGCTGCCTAAGGTGTGGGTTCTGGGGTAGGGGTACCTACATAGATGTCCACGTTTCCCCCGGCACCGCCTGTCAATGTTATGTGCCCCTTGGGATACCTGCTGGGTAATGTCTCCTGGATGGGACACTGTGGGCCACAGACTCATGGGCATGTCTGACCCTGGTCAGTTGCTGTCTTGCTGGTTTCCATTTTCTGCATTCCTATGTGCCACCTCGGTAACTGCCTAGTCCACCCTGTGCCCCAGTAGCCCCCACTGCATGTCCCGCCTGCAGCACCCATGCCCCATTTGCACCATCACCATAGTGGCCTTTCATACTTGGGGACTATGCTGTTGCTGCAAATGGAGCACTACTATCGCCTTTCTTGGGCTCCCTGCCTATGCTGTACAGTGCTGACACTGAAAAAGATTCTCTCTCTTGCAAATGTGTGCTAACGACAGGTTTTCAGTTGCGTTAGGATTCAGCCCTTAATTTCTCCATGTTAGTGTGAAAGGGGTTTCTCCCCGCCCACTTCCCGCCCGTTGACCCCTTCTCTCCGCCCTCTCTCCACCCTTTTCTGGACTTACCACGGCCGGGAACGTTAAGGCGCGTTATGTAAGGTTAAGGCGCCTTAACGTTACATAACGCGCCTTAACGTAGCCGCTGCTATGTTACTGCAGTTTAGTAAACATACCCCATAATAAAAACTTTTTCAAGTAAATTGGTAGCAAAAACCTGTGAGAGAGTAAGTTGAACAATTGGATGATAGAGGGGTAAAAGTGGCAATAAGTGAGGGCATGGTCATAGCAGAGAGACTGAATGAATTCTTTGCTTTGGCATTACTGAAGATGATGTAGGGAAGTTACCTGTGCCTGAAATGGTATAAGAATTGAAAGAAATATTGATAAACCGGGAAGATGTAGTACAACTATTTGATAAACTGAAGAGTAGCAAATCACCTGTACCAGATGGTATAAATCCAAGGATGTTAAAAGAACTGAAATATGAGATTGCAGACCTATTATTAGTAATCTGTGAAGTATCATTAAAATCATCTGTAGTACTGGAAGTTTGGGGAATGGCCATTGTAATGCCAATTTTTAAAAAGGGTTCCAGGGGTGATCTGGGAAACTATAGACCAGTGAGCCTGACGTCAGTACCAGGCAAAATGGTAGAAACCATTGTAAAGAATAAAATTACTGAACATGTAAAGAGTCATGGTTTAATGGGAAAACGTCAACAGGGATTTAGCCAAGGAAAGTCTTGTCTTACTAATTTGATATACTGTTTTGAAGGTGTGAATAAACAGAAAGACAAAAGAGAGCCAGTTGATGTGGAGCCTGATTCAGATAGGGGCACGTCCAGGCTGTCCTGATGGCTCCTAGCTAGACAGGCCCATTTGGATCCGATTCTGGACCGCGGGAACAAAACATTCCCGCGATAATCAGAATAGAGCCCGAGGATGGCCCAGCGTGCCCCTGCCACCTGCAGGAACGTCCTCCCCTCAGGTGCCTCCGACTCCCGCAGCTTCGGCATCGCTTTTCCCCACCACCTGACCCATGGCTGGCCTGCTGAGGCCTGAATTGGGCAGCAGGGACGCCCCGCACCCGGCCCTGGGATGGATCCCTGGGCCCAATCGCTGGTTTTGTGCTGCTTATTCCACCTTTGAGGTGCAATAAGCAGTGTGTCCCCCACGGGCCCAGCAGAACATACAGGGCCGAGACCCGAATCAGCCCTATATGTCTTACCGGGCTGGCCTGCCCCCGCTCCACCCTGATCCCACTCTCTCCCGCCTGTCATCAGCTCTCCCCGTCCTGATGCTCAAGACATACGGGGACAGCTGGAGGGGGATTCGGGCCTGGAGAGCTTGCGGGGCTGCACGTCCCACTGGGACATACAGCACCACAACCCGCATCATAGAATCGGGCCCATAGTGTATCTGGATTTTCAGAAAACCTTTGACAAGGTCCCTCATGAGAGACTCTTGGCAAAATTAAAAAGTCATGGGATTGGAGGCAGTATAGTATTGTGGATCAAGAACTGGTTTAAAGAGAAAGCCAAGGGTAGGGCTAAATGGCCAATTTTCTCAGTGGAGAATGGTGAATAGTGGAGTACCCCAAGGATCTGTGCTGGGTCCGCTGCTTTTTAACATATTGATAAATGACCTGGAAATAAGAATAATGAGTATAGCATTTGTATAGCGTATGCCTTGTAATGCTATACAAATGTTCAGTAGTAGTAATAATAGTAGTAGTAGTAGTGATCAAATTTGTCGATGACACAAAATTATTCAAAGTTGTTAGAACACAAGAGGATTGTGAAAAATTGCAAGAGGTCCTTGATAAATTGGAAGACTGGATTTCTAAATGGCAGATGAGATTTAATGTGGACAAGTACAAAGTAATGCACCTAGGAAAGAACAATCCAAACTGGTTACGCAATGCAAGGTACCACCACCCAGGAAAAAGATTTAGGGGTCATTGTGGATAATATGTTGAAACCCCCCCACCCAGTGTGCAGCTGTGGCCAAGAAAGCAAATAGAATGCTAAGAATCATAAGGAAAGGAACAGAGAATAAAACCAAGGATGATATAATACCTCTGTATCGTCCCATGGTGCGACTGCACTGTGAATATTGTGTACAGTTCTGGTCACCAGATCTTAAAAAGAATATAGCAGAATTAGAAAAGATACATCATTTACATGTGCACTGGGGTTAGAGAGAGGTTTTAAGATTTCTACATGATTTCCCTCCAGCGCCAATTACCATATGCATGAGGAAGTACTATAAAACCCTGCAAAAAGACCAGTCAGAATCCATAGCCAACTTTCCAAAACACAGTACCAGGACTCACACAGCACCAGTCCTACCTATGAAAAGGTGGTACTACCAATATTAAACCAATACATCTTAGATAATACCAATATCTTTCCTACTGGGAAAACAGAACAAGTGGGACTACTACAGATATCTACACAGATACTACATGCTAACAGAATACCATACTTCAGACATACATATAAAACACAGAAAAAACCTCATCAAATGGAAAACAAAGGACCACAAATTAGATATAAAAAGACAATAATTGAACTGGAAACCTAAGAAGTCAAACTCCACATTTATGGCAACTCTGGAGAAATAAAAATAGAAATGTACTGGACAAACAGACATTAGAAAAGCACATTTCCCAAAGCTAACATATTCCAGTTAATGAATTCAAAATAAAATACTTTTTTTTTTTTCCTTTGTTGTCTGGGCATTTTTTTTCAGCCTCGATTGCCCCAGGCTCTCTTCTGCTATTCTGTCTCTTCTCTTCTCTTAAGCCTCTTTCCAGTGCCTGCTGTACATTTACCATTTCTCTTTGCTCTTTCTGTGTCCTTCCATTCCCTTTTCTGTACAGTATCTCTATACTGACATACTGAGCTGTGCCTTTGAGCTCTTTCCTCCGTGTCTTTCTTTACTACCTCTGTTGCAATTGGGTTGCTGTCAGCTCATGGCGACCCTGTGGATAGTTGTCTTAAACTGTGTTCAGTCTTCAGTCAATCCACTATCCACTCAAATTTCACTATCGTCTACCCCTCGGAGCCCAGCATTTCTCTCTCTGTCCATCTCTCAGAGTCCAGCATCCCTCTGTCATCCCCTCATAGTACAACATTTTTGCTCTCTCTATTCCCCCCCCCCCATCCCCGCAGTCCAGTGTATCCACATCCACAAAAATGGTAAAGGGAATGGAAGGATGGCTCTATGAGGAGAGGTTTAAAATGGCTAGGGCTCTTTAACTTGGAAAAGAGACGGCTGAGGGGGATATGATAGAGCTCTATAAATTAATGAATGGAGTGGAACAGGAAAACGTAGATTAGTTGTTTACGCCATCAAAAAGTAGAAAGTCTAGAGGACATACAATGAAATGACAATGTAACCCATTTAAGACTAATAAGAGAAAATAATTTTTTACTCAACGCGTAATCAAACTCTTGAATTTGTTACTGGAGGATGTAGTAAAAGCTACTAATGTAGCTGGGTTTAAAAGAGCTTTGGAGAAGTTCCAGGAGGAAAATTCTATAAACCATAAAGGGCCAGGGAAATCCACCGCTTACCCCGGGATAAGTATAGTGAAATCTGTGTACCTTTTTGGGAACTTGACAAGTGCCTGTGATCTGGATTAGCCACTGTTGGAACCAGGATACTGAGCTTGATGGACTTTGATCTGACCTAGTTTGACATTTCTTGTGTTCTTATGACCCCCATCCCAGGCTTCCTCCAGTCTGTTTTTCTCTCTCTCTCTCTCTCTCATGACCCCTGTCCCAAGCTTCTTCCAGTTTTTTCTCTCTCTCATGACCCCTCCCCTTACAGGTTTCTTTCAATTTGTTTTTTTTCTCTCTCTCTCTCCTAATTCCCCAGCCTTCTCCCGATCTGTTTTTCTCTCTCTCATATCCTCCCCCCCCCCCAACCTTCTCCTGGTCTGCCTATCTGTCTCTTAAGGCCCCATCAGGCTTCACCCAGTATCTCTCTCTGATGACCCCTACCTCTGTGGCTTTTCTCTCATAACCCCTCACCACCTTCCCTAAATCTACTTCTCTCTCTCTCATGATCCTCTAATCTGCTTCTCTCTCTCTCTTACCCCTCCCTGGTCTGTTTCTGTCTTTCTCCCTCTCAGGGTCCCCTCAAGTTTCACCCAGTGTCTCTCTCTAACTCTAATTTCGGAGGCTTCTCTCTTTATATCTCATAATCCTCCCCCCCCCCAAGATTGATTGCTTACCCATTGTGTTTCTCCAGAATGCTGCATTTAGCAGCTGCCTCCACTGTAACTGGCTCTTTGAATGTTAGGGCTACACGGGCAGGAAATTCAGGTCTGATCTCTCAAACCGTGAGATCAGTGCGAACTTCCTGTCCTGTGTGGCTTCGTTATTTAGAGAAACGATCGCGATGCAGGAAGTGCCACTTATCACTAAAGGCCCCTAAAAAGCAGCATGGGGCTTTGGAGCTCATGCATGTGCTACATGTCAGATGTTCAGCGTGTACATGTGCTTCAAAGCCTCATGCTCCTTTTAGCTACCTGTCCACTGCTTGCTACTAGCCACCGGCTTGTTTCTGCTGCTAGCTCGGCCTGATTGGCTCACTGTGATGACTGTGCCGGCCTCCTAGGGCTGTCACACCGACTGTGGGGATAGGGTTGGATTAAGGAGTGGAGGAAATAGAGGTGAGAGGGATGTACAGGGATTCAGCATGCTGCCAAGAGCATGCACTAAAATATTTTAGTGTCCACTATTGTAAAATAGCACACAGAAATCTAGAAAACAAAGCAGAAAAACAAAAAAATTAAGAAGAAACAACAACCGCTCACCCCCCCCCCCCAAATAGAAACTGATCATATAAATAATCATGGCTTAATGGAGGAGAGCCCACCTGGATTTAACAAAGGGAAGTCATTCCTTACTATTAGAATTATTTGAAGGTAGTATTATAGGGATCAGTATCCAAAGGGATTAACACGGTTAGCAGACCTGCTAACCACTTTAAATCCTCTAGCCGAGAATATTAGCGGGTGCCAAAAGATGCACGCCCCGATGCTAACCAGTTAGCATCAGCGCAGTCCAGGGGCAGCACCTGGTGATATAACTGGGCAGTGGCAATATTGAGCTGCTGCCCGGTTATCACTAAGCTGCAAAAGTCAGACACAGCAAAGGCTGGCCTAACGTTTGCTGCAGAAGCTAACTGGGCAATGGCCGAATATCACCACTGCCCAGTTAGCTTCATTGCTATCCGGATATTCAATACTGGGACCCAGATATGGCCCTAGCACTGAATATCTGGATCCAATGTTCTAGCTGCCACTGCTGAATACCAAGCACATAGTAACATAGTGATAAACATGGAGAAGAAATAGCCAGTTGTTACTGTTGTATGTGGAATTTCAGAAGGCATTTAAGAAAGCGCCTCTTGATAAACTCCTCAGGAAATGAAAAGAAACTATTAAAGGAAGAACAAGATCGGCTTTTCTAAAGCTACGAGAGTTGAAGCAAAAGTTACAATCTCGAATGAATGCTACAAGATGCTCAAGGGTCCATGTTGAATGATGCTGAGAAGATCAAGAAAAGGTGGAAAGAATATACAGAGTCGTCATATCATAAAGATCAAGTGGATTGCATTGTAACACTGGGAAGATTTATAACTAATGGTTTGGCATTGCAAATTGAAGCAGGCTGTCCCTTAAAACACAGAATTTGGTTTATATGAACAGCTTTTGCATAGGGACCCTTGGAGATTATGATTATGTTTGCCTTACCTGCCTGTAGATAATAGCTACTGAGGGGGTCGTTGATGTAATTCAGCACAGACGTTTCCGTGTTGACATCCAGTCTACGCAACGGGTGCTGGTCTGAGACCTCCTGGTAGAGATCAAGAGGAGTTACAGTGTTGAACGAGAAGAAGAAAATATATTGGTTTGAAGAAGTATTCCTTGAATTTGTTACCTTGGACGTGTTTGAGTTGATTTACCGAGAGGTTGCACGTTCGAAGAGAGACCTAACTTAGCGTGGTTATCAAAGAACAAAGCACTGGGCATTGATGGCATTCCCATTGAAGTATTACAGCAATCGGAAGAAGCTGTTACCATACCACTTTCTACTATAGTAACAAAAATAACCCTACAGCTAACCCATCAATATAAATCCTCTTTCTTAAAGAAATCGGGCAGAGCACTTCATATAAGAAGCCAGAAAAAGTACTTCAGTTTGTAATCAGTTTCTCCTTCAACTGCCAAGAAAGACAAATTACAATTTTATTCTTTATCTATTTAACAGTCAGTTTTTTTATACTACTTTATCATTTCAATCAAAGCGGTTTACATTGTAACTTAAACTTGGTAAATGTACATTAAACAGGGACATTGATAACTTGGATTTTTCTGAGCAATGGAGGGTTAAGTGACTTGCCCAAGACCATACGGAGTGCTAGTAGGAATCGAACCCTGGTCTCTTGGTTCTCAAGCACTCTAACCACTAGGCTACTCTTGGTTCTCAAGCACTCTAACCACTAGGCTACTCCTCTACTCCTAATTTTAAAAAAATTAGAGCTGACCCCTGCCACAAAAACACCCCAAAACAAAACAAAAGAAATGTTCCTGGGTTCTCTTTTCTCCCAGTCCCTCTTAACATACTCTTTTCTCTTCACAGAACAGAAGCAATTCCTGATTTCTCCTGCCCCCGCCCCTCTCTTTCCCCATTGTAGCTATTGAAAAATGGCACTGGCAGACCAAGTCAGGCCATTGGTGATTTTTGCCATAAAAGAAAATAGTATTGGTCTGGATCTGGTGTCGTGGACATATTAACTGTGTGAGCAACCCCACTATTTGCGGCACACATTTTGAATCCAATTGGATGAATGGGTGAAACGTTATAGAGGAGAGACAGACAGATATACAGACAAGATAATCTTTCAAGCAAATTTCCTATTACAAACCTGCTGAAGATATCAAGGTCAATATTAGCGATGCTGAATCTAGTCATTTTAATCAGATATCTTTTTTAATATCCAGTTAAAGCTAACCAGATAAGCTATGAAATATATTTGGATAAAGATAACTGGATAACAGCACTACCCAGTTAAATCTTAATTGCCCTCTCTCGCACACCTCTC
Organism: Ichthyophis bannanicus; assembly: GCA_033557465.1. Classification (NCBI taxonomy): domain Eukaryota; kingdom Metazoa; phylum Chordata; class Amphibia; order Gymnophiona; family Ichthyophiidae; genus Ichthyophis; species Ichthyophis bannanicus. Next base: position 236,332,836 of record CM066042.1, read on the forward strand.
ATCCATTCTCTTTTTACCTGGTTGACTTTTCAATGGACATTGATCTGTCTGCCTGAAGTTAACCCGTCAGAGCCTGAAGTTTTAAAGCAAATGATTTATCCAGTTAACTCCAAAGGTAACTGGTTATATCTTTTTGAATACTGCCCCATTTGTTTTTCAGAATTTCAATCCTTCAGCTGCCAGATAGAGGTTACAGTTGCTTCTGTAGCCCAAAAAGCATCTTTCAGAAACTGGAAAAAGAAACTAAATGATGAAAATGGGAAACAACAAAAGCATGGCAAGTTAGATGGAAGGCATTGATAAAGCAGGCAAAGAGAGAATTTTAGAAGAAGCTTGCCTTGGAAGCAAAAATGCACACTAACATTTTTTTACGTACCTTCGTAGTAAAAAAAAATAGTGAGAGTCAGTTTGACGATAGAGGGGTAAAAAGGACACTAAGGGAGGACAAGGCCATAGTGGAGAGGCTGAATGAATTCTTTGCTTTGGTCTTTACTGAAGAAGAAGTAGGGAAGTTACAATTTTATTTTATTTATTTATATTTTATTTATTTTATTTATTTAACGTACATTTGTATCCCGCTGCTTTCAGTGATCAGCAGCGGTTGCTATACATGGGAGAGTTGGCTGTACCGGCCGGTAATTAGAGTATGTACATTTCGATTAGGGAGGGGAGATAGTGCACAGCAAGCATGGGGTTACAGGATTTACAGTTGATTGAATATCGCAGCTACATACAGGGTACTTAAAAACATATTTACAATTTATACGAAGGATCCTTATATACATATTTACATACGGCTGGGTGCATTTCATGGCATTAGTGCATTTCATGAAATTAAGTTGAAATGTGATTGGAAGAGGTGCGTCTTAAGTTGTTTTCGAAAGTCTTTCAGATCGCGGACTTCACGTAGATCACTTGGCAACCGGTTCCAGAGTGCCGGAGCTATAAATGAGAAAGCTCTGTTGCTGGTGCATGCATTAACCTTTGTGAAGCACTTCGGGATACTGAGGGTATTTAGGTTCGGTGTTCGTCTACTTCTGTTGTTGGGTAGATTGGATATTAAGCTGTTGAGGTGTGAGGGCGCTATGTCATGGATGAGTTTGAAAGTCGTGACTATGATTTGTATTGAATGCGGGCCGTGATTGGGAGCCAGTGAAGCTCAATTAGTGTGGGCGTAATGTGGTCAGAGAGTCCTTTTTGCATAATGATTCGGGCCGCTACATTTTGTGCCATTTGTAGAATATTTGTAGTTTTTCTTGGCAGGCCTTGCAGTATGGCATTGCAATAGTCCAAGTGTGGGATGATGAGGGCTTGAGCGACTGATCTAAAGTCAGTATGATCGAGGATGCTACGTAGGGGCTGCAAGACTCTTAATTTGTGGAAAATAGCCCGATTGGTAATTCGAAGGTGCTTGTCCATATGCAGGTTGCTGTCAAGCATCACTCCCAAATATTTTATCTCTGTTTTGATGTTGTAGTTATTACTGTTCATGGTGATCATTGTGGGGGGCTCGAATCCCGATTTCCTGGAGATACACATTGCTTCTGTTTTCTTGTGGTTTATGGACATATTGTTGCGTTGGAGCCAGACTTGAAGTTCGTGTAGGCAATTTTCTAGCTTGTTGAGGTTTGGGTTATTTACATCTAGTTGTGTATAGAGCATTAGGTCATCTGCGTAGATATGGTAGTTGATGTCGTGGCCCTGGAAAATATTGCATACTGGTTGAAGGTATAAGTTAAAAAGGAGGGAGGAGAGGGCGGAGCCCTGTGGAATGCCTTGGGTCTGCGGGAAGGGGGTTGCTTTGACATTGTTGAAGTTGACCTGCTGCATTCTGTTTGTTATATAGGAGGAGAACCATTTTAGTGGAGCTCCTGAGATACCTATGGACTCGAGTCGTTCTAAAAGTGTGGGGTGATGCACTGAGTCGAAGGCTGCTGAGATGTCTATGAATATAAGCATGTACATCTTGCTCTTGTTTTCCAGACCCTTGAGTAGTTTGTCCATTAGGGCTAACAGGAGGGTTTCTATGCCGTGATGTTGCCGAAACCCATATTGATGCACATCAAGGGCGTTTGTGTCATCAATGTGGTTTTGCAGCTGCCGCTGTACTGCCTTTTCAATGATCTTGGCGAGGAAGGGTATGCTTGAGATAGGGCGGTAAGAGGTAGGGTTGTCCTTGTTGAGCGCTTTGTTTTTCAAGATGGGACGTATAAGAGACTTCTTGAGAAGTGATGGCATGAGGCCTTGTTGTAGTGAAAGGTTCACTACGTGGGAGATGTGCTGCGCTATTTCCTCTTTGGTTGCCTTGATCCAGGAGGCTGGACAGGGGTCAAGAGGGGAGGTAGTGGTTCTTAGGTTGGTGATGATGTCCTTTATCTGCTGGTCATCCACTCTCTGGAAGGTTGACCATTTTCCGCCCTGGTCAGGACTTCCCCGGGTGTTGATTACTTGAAGGGAGTTGGCTGAGTCCAGTTTTGGAGTGGGGAGGGCAGGTGCTGTGGGATTGAGCTTGCTGGCATAATGATCCGCTAGCTGTTGGGCTGTTATGGAACCACTAGGGTTGGTTTCTTGCGGAGCCTTGGTGAGAGATTTGACGAGAGCGAAAAGCTCCCTAGGCCTGTTGAGGGCCTTATTGAGTGTGCTTGTGTGGTGTGTTTTCTTTGCTTGGTTGACCTCATTCTTGTATGTTGACAGGAGGTTGAGGTAAGCCTTTTTGCGCTCCTCGGTTTTGTGCTTTCTCCATTTTCGTTCTTGCTTTCTCAGGTCTTTCTTGAGATCTCGTAGGGTTGCAGAGTACCAAGGTTCAGACTTGGTTAAGGTTGAGCTCTTAGGGTGACTCCAGGTGGGTTTTGAGGTGGCCTCGATCCCCATGTTCCAGAGGTTTGTCAGCAGCTCAAGGTCCGAGAGATCCGTGTATACGTGGTTTGCTACGGATTCGAGGAGAGCTTCCTTGTTGAATTTTTGGAAGCATCTTCGCTGGTGAGATGCTTGGTCTGGTTGTGGTTGGTCAGGTGCTGTGGGGAGCATTAGGGTTAGCTCGATTTGATGATGGTCTGACCATGGTACTTGAGTTATTCGTGGTTTGGATTTCAACAGACTAGGATGTTTGTTGGGTAGAAACACCATGTCCAGGTATTACCTTTGATGTGGGTTGCGTTTTGGATGATTTGTTCATAACCCAGTTGTTCCATAGCTTCATGGAAAGTGTTTGATTGCACTGTGGATGTAGAGGCTAGGTTCAGGTCTCCTAGGATGATCTGGTTCTTTTTGGGCGCAGTAGCTGAGATGGTTTCTAGAGCTGCTGCCAGGGATTCCTGCGGGGAAGCTGGTCGTCTGTAGATAAGACATATGGATAAAGTTCTGTTTTCTATTTTGAGTATGTCAATGCCATCGAGCACGCTTAGTGGTGTGCTGGTTAGAGTTAAGCTTGATTTGGCCATGATTAGGACTCCTCCTCCCCTTCTCTTGGAGCGGGGACAGTTATAGGTTGTATATCCTGGTTTGCTTATTTGATTGATGATTACTGGGTCAGTTTTGGTTATCCATGTCTCAGTGATGCATAGTATATCAGGCTTTGAATCCATGATGAGGTCATGTACTATGTGAGTTTTATTTCTTATTGACCTGGCATTTATTAGAATGATGGAGATAGTAGACTGATGTGGGAAATCAGTCTGTGGGCTCCTGACCAAGTTCTTGCCTGGCTTGGTGTTACAAATGGCTAAAATGGTATTTAAAGGTGATGTAGCAGAAGTATTGAAACAAATCTCAATAAACGGTGAAGATTTATTACAACTATTTGATAAACTGAAGAGTAGCAAATCACCTGGGCTGGATAGTATACAGTACATACAGGGTGCTGAAAGACCTGAAATAGGAGATTGCAGATTTATTATTAATAATCTGTGAACTATCATTAAACTAATTTGTAGTACCTGAAGACTGGAGAATGACCAGTGTAACGCCAATTTTTAAAAATGGTTCTGGGGTGATCTGGGAGATTACAGACCAGTGAGCCTGACGCTAGTACCAGGAAAAATGATAGAAACTATTATAAAGAATAAAATTACTGAACATGTAGATAGTCATAGTTTAATGGGAGAAAGCCAACATGTATTTCTCCAAGGAAAGTCTTGTCTTATTAATCTGTCATATTTTTTGAAGGTGTGAATAAACAAGTAGAGAAAGGTGAACTAGTTGATATAGTGTATCTAGATTTTCAGAAAGCCTTTGACAAGGTCCCTCAAGAGATTTTTGACAAAATTAAAAAGTCATGAGATAGGAGGCAGTGTACTATTGTGAATCAGGAACTAGTTAAAAGATGGAAACAGAGTGGGGCTAAATGGTCAATTTTCTTCATGGAGAAAGGTGAATAGTGGAGTATCCCAGGGATCTGTGCTGGGCCCGCTGCTTTTTAACATATTTATAAATGACTTGGAAATGGGAATAATGAGTAAAGCGATTAAATTTGCAGATGAGACAAAATTATTCAAAGTTGTTAAAACACAAGAAGATTGTGAAAAATTGCAAGAAGACCTTGAAAAATGGGAGACTGGCCGTCCAAATGGCAGATGAAATTTAATGTGAATCCGTCCAAAGTTATGCAGTTAGGGAAGAACAATCCAAACAATGGTTACATGACACAAGGTTCCACATTAGGGACTACTACCCAAGAAAAGGATTTAGGCATCATCATGGATAATATGTTGAAACCCTCGGCCCAGTGTGCAGTGGCAGCCAAGAAAGGAAATAGAATATCAGGAATCACAAGGAAAGAAATGGAGACTAAAACATAGGATATTATAATGCCTCTATATCATTTCATGGTGTGACTGCACCTTGAATATTGTGTGCAATTCTGGTCGCCGTATCTTAAGAAGGGTATAGCAGAATTAGAAAAGGTACAGAGAAGAGCCACCAAAATGGTAAAGACTTAAAAGGTTAGGGTTTCTTCAACTTGGAAAAAAGTTGGCTGAGGGGAGATATGATAGAGGTCTGTAAAATAATGAATGGAGTGGAATGGGTAAAAATACAGTAAATCAGTTTTTTACTCCTTCAGAAAGTAGAAAGACTAGGGGACATGCAATGAAGCTACAATGTAGCCCATTTAAGACTAATAGATAATATATTTTTTCACTCAATGAGTAATCAAATTCTGGAATTCATTATTGGAAGTTGTGGTAAAAGCTGTTAGTGTAGCTGTGTTTAAGAAAGATTTGGACAAGTTCCTGGAGGAAAAGTCAGCAAACCATAATTAAAAAGGACCATGGAAATCACTGCTTACCCCGGGATAAGCAATGTGGAATCTGTATACATTTTTGGGAACCTGATAGGTACTTGTGACCAGTTTGGCCACTGTTAAAAACAGGATACTGGGCTAGATGGACTTCAGTCTGACCCAGTATGGCATATCTTATGTTATGACGGCTCTGTACCTCTACAATAGAATTCCATAAGCATGCTAGATATTTAAGTCAATGGCTGCTGGATAGAGAATATCCTTACTCTATAATACGTCAAGCATATAAGAGAGCACGATTTAACTATCCTGAATGGTGGCAAGCTCCTGATTCTAAGAGTATATCAACTGAAGTTTGCAATAATTTTGTAGGAATTTTACTGTTTATGCAAAATTCGGCTGCAGTAGCAACAATATTAAAAAAACATTGGCATATTTTAGCATTACATTCCTGTTTTCAGTTACCGCTGATGATTGCCTATCAGCGGGGACGTACTATCAATGACTTTGTAGTACACACTACAACACCAATGGATGGAATGGTGACTCAGAATCAAGATTTGGGTCATTTCTCATGTTCAACCAGTGACCTTTGCCAGAATATGTTGACTGGATCAGTATGGAAAGATTCATCTACTGATATTGTTTATAAAGCTCGGTATAGGACGTCTTGTTTGACCGCATTTGTAATCTATCTATTCCTTTGTCCCTGTCAACTGAAATATGTGGGTAGAACCACCAGATCAATGAAATTATGTCTTCAGGAGCATTGCTCCAGGATAAACACCAAAGTTTCATCAGCTCCCATGGTTACTCATTGTATGCAGTAGGATGCTCTTTCAGTGAATTAAAGTGAAGGGTAATTGATCATGTTCCTCCTAACCCAAGAGGTGGAGATCGGATTTCAAAATTACAATATCTTGAGCAATCATGGATTTTTAAACTCCATACAATGACACCTGATGGGTTAAATTTAGATATAGATTGGTGGAGCTTACTTTAATAAGGCTGGTATAATGTAGACAGATATTGAGAGATATCAAAGGAATCTAAGGGATGGACATGTGATTAATCCTTGATTGATATCATCTGACGCTATAAGAAAGGGTTGCTCAGTGGTTGACTTTTCACAGTCTAGGTGACTAGCAAGGTTGACAACAGTTGAGGAACAGAGAGTTTGCTTGAAGAAGAGCCATGGATTGGCAGAGACTTGAAACACGGCACTATGCTGAATTGTCTTTAGACTGCATGGTGCTCACATACATAGAGTCAATGCAAAGAAAAGATTTGTTTGATCTAATCATAGCCAAGAGCCAGCAGGAATGGACTATGTTTGGCGTCTTGACTTCTGAAAGCCGTGAGTTCAATGAAAAAGAAACAGCTGTAATGCTGTTCCTAAGGGCATTATTATCCATTGACTGAAGTTCATTGTTGTCTGAAGTTCAGCATAAGATAAGTGTATCTAGGGGTTCGCATAATGCATTGTCCCTTGGTTTATTCCTAAGTACTCTAGGCAAAGGGCGCCTTTAATATAAGAGAAAATAGGAAGGTTTGCTACAAGAGAGGAATTTCCTTTCATGGCAAACAATCCAACAAAAAAAGTGTGAATGATAATATTGAAGGTTTAGGGTCAAAATATAGGGTCTTCCTTGATTTATGGTGATAATTTATATAGTGGACTTTTTAGTCTTTTTTTGATAAAAGACTTATGCAATATAAGGCATGTGATAAGATTCCTATTGGCCCTTGAGCAGTGCCCGAGAGACATCTTCTCAGTTACCCCTTGACCAACCAGAATGGGAAGAAGACAAAGTAACCCAGACAATCATAAGGGTAAGATTGTTGTTGTTGTTAAGTGCTGTCGAGTTGGTGTCATCTTATAGCGACCCTCTGGATAGTTGTCCTAAACTGTGTTCGGTCTTCAGTCAGGCAGCTTATTGTTGAGAGAGTGGAACCCATAGCTGCAGTTACTGTATCAATCCATCTCATTACTGGCCCTTCCTCTTTTGCGTTAGCCTTCTACCTTTCCAAGTATAATGTCTTTCTCTAATGATATCTCTCTTTGCATGATGTGCCCAAAGTATGAAAGTCGAAGTCTTGTCATCTGAGCTTCTAAAGAAAGCTTAGGTTTGATCTAGGTGGCAATAAAAGGGGCAACAGATAAATATGTAAGGAAAGTAAATAAAAACAAGAGGAGAAAGAAACCTATTTGGTTCTCCAAAGAAGTGGCTGCTCAAATAAAGGCAAAAAACACAGCTTTCACAAAATTCAAAAGCTTGCAAACAGAGGAACACAGAATCAAACTAAAAGAGACAAAAAGAGAAATAAGGAAAGCAAAATCAAAGGCAGAGGAAAAGATGGCTAAAGATGTGAAGTGTGGCGACAAAACTTTGTTCAGGTATATTCGGGAGAGGAGGAAAATCAGAGGTGGAATTGCAGGGCTCAGAAGTGCTGAATGAACTCGTGGAAAGTTACATTGAAAAAGCGAAATTGCTAAACAAATACTTCTGCTCTGTTTTTACTAAAGAAAATCCTGGAGACGGACCACCTGTGACTCCCAAATATAAAAATGGGAATGAAGTAGATACCACACCATTCACAGAAAAGATGATGTGTTAGAACAACTTGCAAAACTGAAAGTGGACAAGGCCATGGGACTGGATGGGATACATCCCAGGATACTGAAAGAGCTCAGAGAGGTTCTTGCAGGGCCGTTAAAGGATGTTTTTAACAGATCCTTGGAAACAGGAGAAGTTCCTCAGGACTGGAGAAAGGCTGATGTGGTACCTCTTCACAAAAGTGGTGACAGGGAAGAAGTGACAAACTACAGGCTTGTGAGCCTTACCTCGGTGGCGGGAAAAGTAATGGAGGTGCTCCTGAAAGAGTGACTAGTGGACTTTCTCAACACCAACATATTCCATGATCCAAGGCAACATGGTTTTACCAAAGGACAATCTTGCCAAACAAATCTGAGTGAGTTCTTTGACTGGGTGACCAGAGAACTAGATCCGGGGCATGTGATGGATGTCATCTACCTGGATTTCAGCAAAGCCTTTGATACTATTCCTCATAGGAGGCTTATCAATAAACTTGGTAGTTTGGGGATGGGTCCCAAGGTGGTGAACTGGATTAGAAATTGGTTGACTGACAGATGACAGAAGGTGATGGTAAATGGAGCTCACTTGGATGAAAGGAGGGTGATTAGCGGGGTGCCCCAGAGTTTGGTCCTGGGCCTGACACTTTTAATGTATTTGTGAGTGATATTGCTGAAGGACTGAATGGAAAAGTCTGTCTTTTTGCAGATGACACAAACATTTGCAACAGAGTGGACTCCCCTTAGGGAGTGGATAACATGAGGAAAGATCTACAAAAGCTGGAAGAATGGTCTAATGCTTGGCAATTAAGATTTAATGCAAAGAAATGCAGTGTCATGCACTTGGGAAGCAGAATTCCAAGGGAAATGTACGCGATAGGGGGCGAGAGGTTGGTTTGCACGGATCAGGAGAATGACCTTGGTGTAATTATTTCTGAGGATCTCAAGGTGGCAAAACAGTGCGACAAGGCAGTGGCAAAAGCCAGGAGGATGTTGGGTTTCATACAAAGAGGAATTACCAGCAGAAAGGAAGAGGTACTAATGTCACTGTATAAGTCTCTGGTGAGGCCTCACTTGGAATACTGTGTTCAATTTTGGAGACCATATCTTGCAAAGGATGTAAAAAGACTGGAAACTGTTCAGAGGAAGGCGACCAAAATGATTTGGAGCTTGCGTCAGAAGCCTTATGAGAAGAGACTTGAAGATCTAAATATGTACACTCTGGAGGAGAGGAGGGATAGGGGAGATAGGATTCAGACCTTTAAATACTTAAAGAGAAATAATGAACAAATCTCTTCCAAAGACGGGGAAGCTGTAAAACTAGAGGGCATAACATGAAGCTGCAAGGGGGTAAACTGAAAGGTAATGTCTGGAAATACTTTTTCACTGAAAGGGTGGTGGATGCTTGGAATGCCCTCCCGATGGAAGTGGTGGGGGCAGATACAGTGACAGAATTCAAAATGGCATGGAACAGACATAGTGGATCCCTTTACAGCAACAGGATAAAATCAAAATAAACTTAACTATCTAAATTCTCAACAAACAGAGGTGTCCGACATGGAATGGTGGGTTCACCCCTAAACAAAGATGTGGGGAGGGGTGGCATGCATGGAGTGGCAGGTGCACCTACTCTTGCCATCTTACTGGGCAGACTAGATGCACCATACTGGTCTTTATCTGCCATCATCTACTATGTTACTATGTACTATCTGGTTTGTTCTTCAGGGAGTCCATGTATACACAGTTTTTGTCGCCAGCATCATAATTCAAAGGCATAGATTTTCTTCCTATCTATCTTTTTCACTTTTGTATCATATGACGTTATTGAAAATACCATGGCTTGAACGAGTCAAATCTTTGTAGGAAGAGAAACATCATTGCTCTTGAGAATCTTGTCTAGTTCCTTCATGGCCATTCTGCCAAAAGCAATGCATCATCGGATTTTTTTGACTGCTTATTGTTTCTTTATTGATAGTTGATCCAAGTAAGTTAAAGCTGTCCACTATTTCGAGTTCTTCTCCATCAAGAATGAACTTATTGATTTTGCCAGTTGTCAGTATCTTTGACTTCTTTACATTAAGGTGCCAACCCATTTTAAGACTATGTTCCTTGATCTTGAGAAGCAAATGTTTCAGATCATCTTCACTTTCAACAGTAATGTGGTATCATCAGTATAGCGAAGGTTGTTGATGAGTCTTCCACCAATCTTCACACCTTGGTTGTGTTCATACAATCCTGCTTCTCTAATGATTTGTTTTGCATGTAAATTGAATAGGTAGGGGAAACGTATGCAGCCCTGTTATACACCTTTGCTGATTTTAAACCATTCTGTTTTTCCTTGTTCCGTTGTAAAGGTTGTGCAAGAGGACTATCGGATGTTCTGGTATACCCATGATGCTTAATGCGGCACGGAGTTTCTCATGGTTTACACAGTCAAAAGCCTTGCTGTAGTAAATAAAACACATATAGATATCCTTTTAGTATTCTTTAGTCTTTTCAAGGGTCCATATCACATTGTGATGATGTCTCTCGTTCCTCGCACCTTCCTGAACCCTGCTTGCACTTCAATCAATTCTCGTTCCAGGTATGGTTGTAGTCTTTGCTGAATAATCTTGAGTAGGATCTTGCTGGCATGTGGGATCAAAGCAATTGTGTGATAATTTCCACAGTCAGTTGGATCACCTTTCTTTATTATTGGTATAAACACAGATCTCTTCTAGTCAGATGGCTATGATGTCTTCCAAATTTCCTGGCAGAGCCTTGTAAGTATGATAACATTTGCATCAGATTGCTGTAATACTTCTATGGGAATGCCATTGATGCCTGGTGCTTTGTTCTTTGATAAGGCTTTCAATGCTGTCTTAACTTCTTCTTTCATCACCAATGGTTCCAGATTATAAGGTACAGGTTGAAATGGCTGTTGATCCACTTGATCTTTATCATATAATGACTCTGTATATTCTTTCCACCTTTTCTTAATCTTCTCAGCATCATTCAACATGGATCCTTGAGCATCTTGTAACATTCCAATTCGAGGCTGGAATTTTTTCTTTAACTTTCACAGCTTTAGGAAAGCTAATCTTGTTCTTCTTCTAATAGTTTCTGCTTCTATTTCCTTGCATGCATCATTGTAGTACTTCTCCTTGTCTTGTCTTGCTGCACATTGGAAATATCTGTTAAGTAATCGAGGTATCCGGATGTCCGGCCCCGCATATTCCCTCTGAACCTCAGCCGCACCTCAGCTCAAACCCCCTCCCCCACCCACCTTTTCCACTCATCGCTGCTCCATGCACAGACAAACGCACTCACTGAGATTTTGGCATAACAATACTTTTATTGGTCGCAGCTACATAGACCATAAATCAACCGGCCCAACATGGACCAACTCAACGTTCTTAATTCCACACAACAACCCCCCCCACCCCAATCCGGATGATGCCCCCCACCAGCCGTTTTTAGCAAGGTGGTGCATCATCCACCCCCATTCCCCCTATCGCCCGCCTAGCCATGCTATTAGCAAAGGCCGGCTCCAGTTGCCTTCCTCTGGGCAGAGACCCCAACAGTGATGTCTCTCCCAACCTAAGGAGCACACCGCTCCCCTGCAAAGCGGCATCAGCCGCCAATGTCCCACCGGGTCGGCGAGCACCAGCTCGCTACCCCTCCTACAGCCCGATGACTTCCACACCACTACCCCCTACCCAGCTGCGACAAAAGAAAACCACCCCCCTCCACCACCTGCCCCTTAAAAACCATAACACGAGGGTGGGAGGGAAGGGACACCTGTTCAGTCCACCGACCACGGGAGGAAGAGGGAGATCGCATGCTGGCGATCTCCCACGCTTCCTGGCTGGCTCCGCCCCGTAAACAGCCGGCGCCAATCAGCTCGCTCCACGTCACAGCGTGGGCCCGATGCTTGCAACGCCGGCACGCTTCTGCCGCCCCCACCCCCCCGAGCACGGACACCAGCGGGCTCGGCCCCCGGGGACCTGGTTACTCCGCCTGCCTCGGGACCGAGCCCAGCGGCGCCGCGGGATTTCCGCGATTGCCTCTCTTTCTCTTCTGGCTTTAGCTTCTCTGCGTTTCTGGGCAATTTTCAGTTTCTTCGGTCATCCATTTTGGCTGTTTTTGCTTTTTCTCCTTTCACTTTCTTCCAACACAACCTTCTTGATGTCATCCCATAACTCTTCTGGAGGTCTGTCTTTTATATCTAAAGTACTAAATTGATTTTGCAGGCAGTCTTTAAATTCCGGTGGTATATTCTCAGGGTCATATTTGCTACATTCCTAAGTGACTTGTTCTTTTTCATCTTTAGCTTGAGTTTGCATACTAATAGTTGGTTATCTGTACCACAGTCAACTCCAGATTTTGTCTTTGTTGATGTTATAGAGCTTTTCCATTGTTGACTTCCACAGATGTAGTCAATTTGATTTTTGTACAGTCTATTGGGTGAAATCCATGTGAACAGTCGCTGCTTGTGTTGCTGGAAGAAAGTGTTTGAGAATTCTATCAGTCTTTCTCCAGCTTCATTTCTGTTGCCAAGTCCATATTTTCCAACCACTTTGCCTTCTTCTTTGTTGCCAATGTTTGCGTTCCAGTCACCCATGACTATCAGGATATCCTGTTTCCGTGTTCTGTCAATTTCAACTTGCACATGTTCATAGAACTCATCAACTTCATCCTCCTCTGCAGCTATTGTTGGGGCATATACTTGAATTATAGTTGTGTTTGATGGGCATTCCTCGTAGATGAATAGAAATTAAGCATTCATGATTGCATTGTATTTCATTACAGTTCTTCCAAGTTTCTTCTTAATTATAAATGCAACACCATTTCTTCTTTGTCTTTCATTTCTAGCATAGTAGACCATGTGATCATCAGATGCAAAGTGCCCGATGCCAGTCCATTTCAGTTCACTGACACCCAACAGATCGAGTTATACATGTTCCATTTCATTCCTGACCACCTGCAACTTCCCTTGGTTCATGCTTTGTACAATCCATGTCCCAATATGCAAGACATCTTTGCAGCTTCTTACTCTCATTTCAAGCGCAGCTACATCAACAGTCAGATGTCCCGAGGGCTTTGATCACATCTTTCATGCTGGCTTTACTCTGAAAAGTCTTCGGCTTCTCCCCAGTAGCCTGTTGAGTGCCTTCCAATCTGGGGGTCTCATCTTCTAGCACTATAGTGCAATTTGTTTTGTTGTGACTATCCATTGTTTTTTTGTGGTAAGATACAGAAGTAGATTGCCAGGCCTTTTTTCCATGCAGTTTAATTCTAGTGTTGTTGCCATTGTCACAGAAATGTGATCCTCTGCCGCCAAGACTATCCCATTCTGCTACTTCCCAGATGGGTGGCTTGTCTTGGTCTGGCACCTCAGCTGAGACCTGTCCATCTTGGGAGACCCTGCCAGTAGTTAAGCTACTGATAGCTTAGCCCTCAGCATCACTGATGTACACAAGCCCTCACAGCACAACAAGCTGCAAACCAAGTGAGGGTAGATAAGATTAGGGTGCTTCTGATTTATTAACCACCCTGGGTAGGATTAGGGTGGTTAATAAATCAGATGCAGGCACAAAATAATAAACCTTCAATCTTCCTATTTCAGTAGCACACAAATGGGCTGCAGATAACTGGATTCTTCCCATGACTTCCTAGTCACCTGCAGCTTCTTATCCAAAAAGAATGAGAGGAAATGGGATGCAGAGCAGGAGGACTATAAATGTCGCAGAGGTTGGAATGATTGATGAGACTAGCAGAAAAGCACACCTGAAACATGCCCCGCCTGTCTCAGCCCCCAAGATAGAGATCGCTTTTGTTGGCTGCATCATTCAAGCCTGGAATAGAAGATCAATATTTTGTGATCTGCCTATGCTTCCAGGCTATCTTAATACAGCATAAACTCTGTTATGCTGAAGGAATCTCATATTACAGAGAATAATCGTGGGCTAGTAGGAGTTATTCTCAGAGAGATGTCATTTATACCAGATGCTATCCATCTGTTTCACAGTTCTATTATAATTAAGGAGTATTTTTCTTAATCAGAGGTCAGGAACCAAGAGAGAAACACTATAGAAACCAGGATCATTTTCTTTTTCACTCAATGCCATTTGTATCTGGTGTGTTTTTCAGGTTTGTGACAGGCTAGTAAGTTTAACGTGCTCTTTGGATAGAGGGTTCAGTTCATCCACCATCGTTTTGGTCTCTGGAGATGGGTTGCCAACTGGCTGCATCTCATAAAGAGCAGATTAATTTAAGTGCTGATTTTTTAGGGAAATCAAAATTAGAAATGCATTCATGTCTTGTGCAAAGCCAGGACTAGACGAGCTGTTCAATATGACTGGGAATCAGTTTAGAGTCATCCTCTGGAGAATGAATAGAACAGAAAACCTGAGTAGTGATGATTAAAAGAGTTGATATACAGGGGATACACAGTAAAAAAAAAATAGAGCTTCATCATCACCCAAAAAAGACTGAAATCGAGCAGAAGGAACTACCACTGATATTGCTTTAACAACCTTCATGTTATCCAGAGAATATGCCTATAGATGGCAAATTTGAAAACAATTTGTGTAGATAAAAAGTAAATAAGGACTCAAGGCAGCAAAGTGTGCTGTCATTAGTGTAGGCAATTGTGCAGTGTTTGTGCACAATTTTCTGCACAAGTGTGGACATAGAATGCGGGAGGAGATCTAGCATGGGCATAAACAATGCATGAATGGCTGTGCACAGTGCATTTAAATTCATTTAAATGCAACATAATGAAGCAATGAGCTATGCAGAGCAAATGCAGAAGGTACAGAAGACTAAGTCTGAGCTCAACATTGGAATTTTAATATAAGGTCCAATGAAGCTCATAGAACTAAGAAAAGTCGAGTACACTTGATGCTCTAATAAAATTACAGAAAACAGAGATAAATACCTATGTATACTCTCTAAATACCGTCATCAAACTAATCTTATCAAAAAAGAATACCACACAACGCTCCTGTTGAAATCAATTAACAAACCCAAAGAGCTCTTCTCAATTGTAAAATCTCTCATGACACACCCAAACTCCTCAACAGTATCTACCTTGATCTCATCACAAACCCTAGTAGGCTTTTATGTGTCAAGGACAAACTCTGCTCCATCCGTCTCCTCCTGATATCTCTCCGATATTACCCAACCCACAGAAACGTGGGACAAATTCTACCCTATACACTTAGATTCCCTTAAACCTACAATATCTAACATGAACACCGCCACATCAAAAGCAGACCCCTGCCCAGTTAAATAGATTAAAACTTCATGTAATGAACTAGCACCCATCCTATTGTTGATAGTTAACCTATCCCTCTCAAAAGGATACATGCCTAATGATCTTTAAAAGCCATCATACGCCCTATACTAAAAAACAAAGCCCAGGACAAAAACAATCCATCCTCCTCAGACCTATCTCCAGTCTACCTTTCCTGGTTAAAATAATAGAAAAAAAATCTATATATGCAACTCCAAGACCATGTAGACCTCCACTCCCCTCTCAACGATAACCAATACGGGTTCAGGCCTACCATAGTGTTGAAACCTTGATGTTAACCATCTACAACAATATCATAAAGGGGATCGACAGCAACAATCAGGCCTTTGACTCAGTTATCAATTCACATCTAATTCAATGACTAAAACAAATTGGCTTAATTAATAATACCCTAAACTGGTTTATATCCTACCTTTTCAACAGCAGGTTTGCACTGACCACTCCTACTCTAACCCATATTCCCAAACCACCAGTTTTCAGGGCTCAGCACTCTCAGCATGACTATTTAATATCTATATTCAACCCATCTGCCACATAATAAAAAAATTCCCAATTGATTATGCCATCTACGCAGATGACATAATGCTGTACATGCCTTTTAACATCAACAAACCTAACTTTGATACCATCAACTCATGTTTCAAAGAAATAGCCCATTGGCTAAAAAATCATGGACTGAACATTAACTACAATAAAACAGAAGTCCTGATAATATCCAGAAACCAAAATTACACCCCACCACAAACTATAAATATCGATGGATTTAACCTAGAAATGAAGGACGAAGTAAAATACTTAGGTATCACACTTGACAGACACCTTTCATTCAAAACACACATCAAAAACACAGCTAAAACAATGTTTAATAAAATCAGACTCCTACACCACCTAAAGCCCCTCTTGCAGAACTCTGACTTTAGAACCTTTATGTAGGCTATGATAATTCCCCACATCGACTATTGTAATAGTCTTCTCCACGGCCTTCCTAAAATATCGCTACATCCATTAGTAATGGCGAAACATACAGTTGCTTGAATAATTCATAATTCTCATCGTATGGACCATATCATCCCTATTTTACATGAACTTTACTGGCGTCCCATACAAAACCGAATAAAATACAAACTAATACTGACCACTTTCAAGATTATATGAAAATTAGCACCACCAATTCTTTCCCAACTTATCTAAGTAGCACCTAATGACCACCTAAGACGAGGTCAGTCAAACAATATGCTCAAAACCCCAGCTGACTTTAGGAAAACAAAACAAAACACTAGCAATAAGGCTTTTGAATATATAGGTCCTTCACTCTGGAATCAACTACCTGATGAGCTCAGAAACATCACTGACCTGACTCTATTCTGGTCTCACTTCAAAACATATCTATTTATTGATCATTTTGACCAAATAGATCACCCTCCATAATCCATGAGCCTGTGTAATATACACAGGCCCCCTTCATATCCTAACTCCTCTCATATAATACTAATAAAATTCTTGTCATGCAACACCCTCTCATATTCAGCTTATCCATATCTCAAAGCCGCTTTGATTACCTGAAATAGCGGTATATAAAACTCACAAATAAAGAAATAAAATACAGATCTGCTGTCAGTGCTGGTGAAGAATTTATAGGGCCTTTTTACTAAAGTGTGTTAGGTCTTTGCACTTAACACACATTTAGCACAAAAACTACAATATGTTATGTGTAAAGACTCTACAATAACTGTCAGGGGCATGTTCCCGACAGGTAATGTGTAGATGTACCCTAACGCACAGTGCTACAGTATTAGGTACCGTAGGCCCAGGTGCACAGTTAACATGCACCAAATCACATGTTAACTGCCTAGCACACTTTAGTAAAAGGGCCCCAGACCTATTAAGAAACATCTGCACAGAATAATAGTGCTGTTTATATGCCAGATAGCAGGCCAGCACAAGTGCCAACTGTTTTTTCTCTGCATAAGATATAAGTACTGTTAATACAGATCCCTGTGTGCATGTGCCTGGCTTGCTCTCCTTGATAAGTACGGACTTTTTGTGCACAGCTCCTTTGCATGCGGTTTGCTGACATCATTCAGCAAAACCTCTGCGCTAAACTTCCATTATGAAACCTGCCCTGGAGCTTTAGCACTGGGCTCTAGAGCAGGGTTTATGAAAACTGTCCACCTTGTGTGTAGGTAAAAGCACCTGCATAGTGTAATGATGCACATATTTTTACCTGCATTTGGGGGAGATGATCCTTCAGGGGAAGGACAGGAAAAGTACAAAGTTTTTAATAAAAAACAAAAAGCTTCCATGCAAAAAGGAGGTGTAAGCATTTTTCGTAGGCATTTTTCAGTATAAAAGTATGCCCATAATTATACTTTAAAGGTAGGTGCAAAATCAATGAGTCAAAGGGTATAAAGTATTCACCTACTTTGCAGTTGTGTGGATAGCTTGAAAATTGCCCTCCTAAAGAATACAGTACATTGCAAAAGTCTTCATATCCTTGTACATTTTTCACATGCTGCTCCTACAATATACAGTTCAAAATTCATTAAAGTAGGAGTTTATTTCATTGATCTCTAAAACATTCGAGGGATGTGCACAGCAAATATTTTTGGTTTGGTTTGTCTTTGGTTCAATCACTTGTTTGGTTTGTCTTCAGAGTCTGAATTATTCAAATCATTTGGGCCCATAGAAGTCGATGGAGCAAATAATTTTGCACTCTTAACAATTATTAACTATTAACAATGAACTCTTAACAACTCCATCCATTCTTAATCAAACTTGCTTAAAATTTGCTGGCAGGGATCTGTCACAAAGGCAACAGCATTCCAAGACATCAAGAGTGGCAGGAAGACCCCACAGAACCAAAAGAGGGGCCAGGGCAGTAATAGTAGCAAGACTTCTTCAAGTTGCCATCTAAAAGTTAAAATGACACTGAGTGGAACGAAAGATCCCAAACCATGGGGAGAGAAGCAAAGCAGCACCAACCTCTATGAGGAGAGACTTGAAGATCTAAAGATGTATGCCCTGGAGGAGAGGAGGGCAGTGGAGATATGATACAGATGTTTTATAATTAAAAGATATTAATGAACAACAAAACTATTCAAAGAAGGGGAAGCTGCAAGGAGGTAAACTCAAAAGCAATATCAAGAAATACTTTATCACAAAAGAGAGAGAGGAAAGAATGAAAGCAAATTTAAATAACTTTTTACACCAAAAAAATTGAGGGGAGTAACCTGCATGGAGTGGCAGGTACAATCAGAAACCAAGGTCCGGGTGGGGTCACGTGGACAGAGCAGCGGGTACAACCTTTGCCATCTCACCGGGCAGACTAGATGGACCATACAAGCCCAGTATGGCTTTTCTACTGGGAGAAGGAAAAAGCAGCAAAAGCATTGGCATGAAGATGTCAGATGATCTAGGTGGAGGGCCAAGAAGCATCAAGAGGAAAATGAGCCCATTTGAAGGGTTCATGATGGAGTATCTGAGTGTCACACTGCCAGAAGGATTACATGAAAAGTCTTAGGGCCCCCTTTTTGAAGGGAAGATTGAAATACAGCCTAAAAATTCATCTGTGCTGCTGCTCAGGCTGTCACAAAGGAAATACTATTGACCAATCCCAAAAAAGGCTTCTGGGACAATGGGAGTGTAACGTGAAATCAATAACTACAGAAACAGTGTCAGGAATACTTGAGGGCACTAGGAAGGGTAAAGCAGCATCAGCACTGGCATGGAGACCACAAGATAGTGTGAGAGGGATGAAGCAGCATTAATATTAGCAGCAATGGAGTTCTGATGTTATTGGGTTTCTGGAGCGGACGCCCTCCCGGGATGCCCTCCCCGGGCCTGGAGAGGAGGCAGTCCAGGAGGCACCCACTGCCCCTGCCTTTGGTATGCCTCCGACAGCAAGAAGACTCAAAGGCACCGAGGGAAGGCTAAAGCATGGGTTTGGCAAGAAGGTTGGAATTTGAGCATTGTTTTAGGAAATTATCCTGGCCTTTCTAAACTCTCAGAAAGAAAATTTGGGAAATCTACAAGCAGAATGCATTGTTTTTACACAAGTTTATTGTAAATTTGAGATGATTTTATTTTCTTCAATATTTAGATTTGCTTTTATTGAATATGAAATCTGTGCAGATTAAGGGGGAGATGATCTATGATAAAACAGGACTGAGGGCTAGTTTAGTCTTTTATTACTGAGACATGGGGGTATGTTTACTAAATGGCGCTAACGTCGCAGCTGAGACGTTATCGTGTGATACGTGACGTTATTGCATGATAATGGCGCATTACCATGTGAGAACGTCACGTATCGCGCGATAACGTCTCCGGCAGCGTTAAGGTGCGCAGAGGGTGGAGTAAGGCTCCCCAGGGGCGGAGATAAGGGGTCAATGGGCGGAGAGTGGGCGGGGAGAGGCCCCATGCACACTAACACCGTGAAAGGAAGGTCTGAAAATTAGTGCCAGTGAAAACCTCGCGCTAGAGGCACATTTGCAGGGGAGAGAGACCATTTCAGTCAGCAATGTGCAGCAAAGGCAGGGAAACCAAGAAAAGTGTTAGTAGTGATACATGTGCAGCGACATCATAGTGCCCAAGTACGAGAGGGCACTACGGTGAGGCTGAAAATGGGGTACAGAGGGCTGCAGGCGGGACATGCAGTGTGGCAGCTGGGGCACAGGGTGGGCTAGGCAGATGCCTAGGTGACACATAGGAATGTAGAAGCAGAAAACCAGCAAGACAGCAACTGACCAAGGGCAAACATGGCCACGAGTGTGTGTCCCATGGTGTCCCAGGGGACAGTACCCAGCAAGTACCCCAAAGGGCACAAAACAACGGCAGGCGGTGCCGGGGGGAAGTGTGGATGTCTATGCAGGCACCCCTACCCCATATCATGCATCATAGGCAGCTGCCTACCGGCACACTGGATGGCCTGGGACTGCGCACCACCGGCAGAAGGGCATGTCAGCATGGTGGCGGAGGGGTGCTGGTAGCGGAGGGGGAAGAGGCATCTGCCCACAGCAGACCAAGCCCCGTTTAGGTGGGTGCCGTGCACTGCAACAGACAAGGTCTGTCTAACGAACAGTCATGGTATCCCCAGGGAATGATCTGCCCCCCTGTGGCAACAGTTTGGTGCAGTACACACAGCCAGTGTGTTCAGGGGCCAAAGGTTACAAGTTCAAGTCCCAGTTGTGGCTCCTGCAAACCATATCCCTATATTTTACCCAGTACTAAACCGTGGTAATAAAGACGGAACCTTTTTTGCAGATAAAATAAACATGCCATAAATGCCTAGATTTTACCCTACAGAGCACAGACACCATAAACATGTGCAATCCCTAGAGCAGAGTTTCCCATCTGCAGTCCTGGAGGGCCAAACACCATTCAAGTTTCATGCTGTTTCTAATAAATATGCCTGTGCTGCATTTGTATGCCCCACCCCCATTGTATGCAAATGTATCTCATGCATATTCATTAGGGACAGCATGAAAACTTGAACCGTGTTTGGCCCACCAGGACCGGAGTTGGGAACCTCTGCCCTAGAGCACAGGGGCACAAACACCCACACCCACAGGCTCTACTATACAAAGCCTCATGGAGAGTCAGGCTGTTGGGCCCTGCGCGGAGCAGCATCTCACAATACTGGCACCTGCATACCTTAGCAATGCCGTCCTAAACTTGGGAACACGTTCCACATATATCAAAAGGTTGCTATGATTAATGTCAGATAACAAATCCTAAGTTAAACACAATTTGTTTACAGAGATTCATCATAGCAACCTTTCTGATATCTGTGGAGTGTGTTTCAGTTTTTGCTTCTGACAGTTTTTACCACCCCGGGGAGTGACCTCAACAGTATTGCATATCATAGCAATGCCCGCACTGTGCCCAGGACTGGTGTGGCAGCCAGGGCTGCCAAAAACCTCTATATTTGCACAATGCTGGCATAGGTGTGTGAGTGTGTGTATGTCTATCCAGTGCTTTGTGGCAACCTACACCTTACTGAGCCCACACTGCTTGCACTGTTTCCAGTGTTAGCCTGCCAATGTGCATAATGGGAGAAAGGTACTGTGGGTATGGCCTGAACAGGGTGGCCTGGGCAGGATGCATCTGCACAGGGCATAGGGCAATGGCTGGGACATTGTAGTGTCCGACCACCACCTGCACGGACAGGGTGGCCACAGCATGTCATGCTGGAGGGGTCACTCTCACCCTGACTGAGCAGTGACCATGGCATGGCTAGGTTCCCCCATAATGCTATACACTATTTCTCTCAAGTGATATCTATGGGTTCCTTTTTCTGGGGCCCAATCACTGACATATCTGCTTGGTGTGTGTGTGCTCACATCCCATTTTTGGGTCCACACAGTTTCTCCAGGAAAATGCACTTTGTACTAGCTAGCAGACTGTCTGCAGTTAGCATGTGTATGGCTGGAGCACCTTGCAGGGTAGAGACTGACTGTGCCCTCTGCTGGGGAATGTCAGATAGTGGTGGGCGGCAGCTGAGCTTTTCTAGGCCTACTGCCAGTGCCCTATGTGTTGTGTACAGATCTGCATTGACTGCCCTGTAGGGTGCCTATTCCCCAGCAGGACTGAGGTTGATGGTCCCCTCTACTGCCACCATTGCAGAGATGTAGAATGTGGATCTGTTGGTGGGAGATCCTGTCCCCCACCCTGACCCACAGAGAGCGGGTTCGATGGTGCTACATAATCCGCTTTTGGGTCCAACCACCGCCCTTCTCTTATAACATGCGACCATGGCAACCACACAGGATATGCACTATTCTGGGTGCATCATAGTCCACAAGGGCTAGACGTGACTGGGAAATACAGATGGACACAGGTGTATCCTAGGTGTGTCTGCAAGGACTACCTATCACACACTGGCACTGATGGGGACCTGTAGCACAGCCTATCTCAGCCAAGCCAGGTGCTGCGGACCTGGTGCTGGGCGCCCCACCTCACCCTCAGGGTGAGCACAGGAACTGCACAATGTCACGGTCTGTAGCTACTCTGTGCCTGTAACACACATGGTCATTTCCCCCCTACCAGGCCAGGGTGCTATATAGGTGCATACCCCATCTTTTGAGCAGCTGTAGGCTGCTGATCTGCATGTGCAGTGCATCATGGGTACTGGTGGGTTTACCCTATCCTGGTAACCACACCAGACAGTTTGTGTGGTGATCTGCAGTCTTTCTGTAGCCAGCCAGCGCTGTGTTAGACGTTATAGAGATGTAGCCCACTGGTTGCTTCAGTGACTGCAGAGGCAGAGGTCATGGGTTTGATCTCACAGTGGTGTTATTTAATAAGGCTGTCTGAGGCATTTCCTTTTAATTTAAATCAGTGCTGCCAGTAAAACCACCCTCACAGTGCCCTAGCATAAGGTGCCTCATAAGGTGCCCTATAGGGCACATTATAAGGTGCCTTGGCGGACAGGGCACTTTCTAATGTGCCCTATGGAGTGCCTTATAGGACGCCTTATGCGGCACCTTAGGTTATGGCACTGTTAGGGTGTTTTTGCTGGCAGCACTGATTTAAATTAAAAAAAGGAAATGCCTCAGACAGTACTGATTTAAATGAAAAGGAAATGCCTCAGACAGTCTTCTTACATAACACCACTGCAGAATTGAACCCATGACCTCTGCCTCCACAGTCATTGCAGTAACCAGTGGGCTACATCTTTATTGCTTTTAACACTGCGCTGGCATGAACTTAGGGTTAACGCGTGTTAACATGCCACAGCGCTCACTATCACGCGATACAGATTCTTGCTACCTTGCCGCCGGAACGCCCACTCCTTATATGGCATTCTTCACATTATCGCTGCAACTAGCGCCGGTAACATTAAGACGGTTTAGTAAACATACCCCATGGTGTTTAGACAGTGATTTGGTGACCCTAGCACAACTATATCCACATGGGAGAAGGATAAGCAGGGAGGAAGCATGAGAGTTAATTATCAAAATTCATTGTTGATTCAAAGAATAGAACAGGTATTTAGGATTGATTTTTTTCCTTTTTTTAAATGGATATTGAGGAAACCATTAAGTTTTTTATTGGTGTATCACTCGTCAGGAGGCAATGACACTCGGATGGAAGCAATTTTCAATTGGTGGGAGAGAGGTTTTTATTAGTAGATAACTTAATTTTAGTGGGAGATTTTAATATGAATTATGGGGTTGAGTTAGGGGACGGGTGGGTTATGTTACTGATACTCTACTGGCAATAGAATTTTCAGGCAGGTGGTGAATAACTAACTATACATGTGGAGGGCATATTTTAGATCTATCCTTTTACAGCCGGCCAGAGTAGTAAAGATTTATCATACAGGAAACATGAAACCAACAGGTTCCATGGTTGGAACATACTATCTTACGCCTTAGTCTTTATGATAAGATCGCAGTGTTACTAGGTCTATGGGAGTAAAAAGGAAGGTGGGGGAAAAACAAGAGGTGACAGATACAATGGGAAGAAGTTTCTTCTCTTAAAAAGCAGAGGAGAAAGTGGTGAGGTGGAATCACGCTTTAGCTCAAGTGGCAGATGTACTCCTTTGGAAAGAGTAGTAAAGGAAGTGGGGCCGCATAGAGCTTGTTGGTTTTCAGATGGATTGCGTGAAAAAAGAAAGGAATGTAGAAGACTTCAGAAGTTTATGAAGTGAAAGTTGGAAAGGGAAGATACGACTCAGTGGTGGAAGCAGGTTAGTCAGTACAATAGGCAGTTCAAGAGGCTAAAAGTTCTTTTTTGATATGAATGATCAAGTCGTCATATCGCCAATGAGAGCTGTTTGCAACTGTTTGAACATTTATCAAGCAGCATCCTGCTCATGGGCAGGTTAACTTGGGACCGCATCAATCTGCAGCATATTTTGAAGAAAAAGTGGAGAAATTAGAAAATATTTTGAGACAGATGTTAAAGAGGGTTTTAGGAGTGAGAAGGAGGATGAAAAGTTGAAGAGGGAAAGGATTTTTGGAACTCTGTAATTTGTTACCAGAGGATGTAATAAAAGCTGTTAGTGTAGCTGGGTTTAAAAAACGTTTGGACAAGTTCCTGGAGGAAAGGTCCATAAACCATTATTAAAAGGGACCCAGGATATCACTGCTTGACCCAATGCAAGCACTGAGGAACCTGTGTCTTTTGGGAGGGCTGCTAGGTACTTATGACCTAGATTGGCCACTGTTGGAAACAGGATACTGGGCTTGATGGACCTTGGTCTGACCCAGTATGGCATATCTTATGTTCTTATGTTCTTAACTACATCATTAGAAGGGGAGGTTTTAGAGTTATTACAGGGGTGCAAAATAACTACATGTTTTTTGGATACTTGTCTGTCTTGTTTAGAATGGTTAGCAGAAAAGGGATTGAAGAGGCATTTACCACAGGTGGTGAATGGTTCTTTGAAACAGTGAGTGTTTCCATCAGTATTGAGTTGATCAGTGATTAGACCTATTTTAAAGCAGAGAATTAATGATACAGCAAAAGTTGAAAACTATAGGCTAGTTTCTTGAGGAAACTGATTGACTGAAAAAGCAGTACAATTGCTGGATTATTTAGAGAGAGGGTAGGTACTGGATGTTTGTCAATATGGAATTCAACACTACCACAGCATGGAGACAACTTTGCTTTCAGTGATGAATGATCTGTATCTAAAACTGTGGTTGCAATGTAGTCATGATTTACTTACATGTTTTGGCAGCATTTGATTCAGTCAATCATGGATTATTGTTGGCTCAGCTTCATAGGCTGGGTTTGGGAGGTATGGTGTATGCATACTTTGAATAATTTGTATTGGGTTGTCAACAACAGGTATTAGTGGATGATGAGTTGTCTTTTTCTTGGCGATTGAAGAGTGGGGTTCCCCAAGCAGTGATGCTTTTTCCTTAACTTTTCAATATTTTGTAGCCTATCTAGGGTCTCTGTTAATGATCCCTTGGAGTGAAATATCAATTATTTGCAGATGATATGTGAATTTTAGTTGTGGCGCAAGAGGGCAAATTGGAAGTTGGGTTGGAGAGGATTAGGGAAGTAATGAGTCAGTGCAACATTGGTTTGTATGCAAAAAGCTGTGGTTAAATGTAAATTAAGACTGTGATACTGTGGGTGGGGAACAAGGTTAGATGTGATATTTGTGTTCTGAGCAGATAGTAATAGAGGTAGTGGTGAGAAGGTTGGAAGTGTGGTTGGATGTTGGGTTGATACTAGAGTTGCATGTGGATAAGTTGGTCCAAGTCTCCTTTATGAATTTGCGTATGGTGCAAAAATGGCCTCCTTATTTAGATCTTGGGGACGAGGTTATTGGCCCAGGCTTAGATTATATCTTTCCTGGATTATTGTAACAGCATTTTGCTTGGCCTCCCCTGAAAATTATTGTGGCGCTTGCAGTCTTATCAGAACATAACAGCTAGCATTATTGGTCTTCAGAAGTTTGACCACATTTTCCCATTATTGCAGCAACTCCACTGGCTTCCCATAGTATAATCGCATAATATTTAGGGTTTTATTGTTGGTTTTTTAAAATTGCATTTAGGAATGTCTCCTATTTATCTGTAGGAGAAGGTGAGAAGGTATGGTCTGTTGCAAGATGTATGAGCCCAATATGTGGACCAGATAGAAGAGGTTTCCTGGGAAGAAATTGGGTTGGTGAGTTCTCAGTTCTTCAACCTTTTCTATGAAAACTGTAGAATGGTGAAATGCTTTGCTATCAGATTTGCGTCAGGAGCCCAGTTTATTAATATTTCAGAAGAAATTAAAGATATATTTAATTTGGACTTCCTATGCTTTGGACTCCTGAACTTAAGTTGGGGGGAGCAGATAGGTTTTAAATGAGGTCTCATGACTGTATGAATATAAATGTTGTATTATGTAAATTAGAGTATTATTGTTATGTAAACCGTGATGTGTAACATTGTTATAAACAATGGTATAAAAGAACGTTTATGGATAAATAAAGGGAACTGGCAGGAGTGGCAGGAATAGTTTCTGGCTTCAGATTCACAAATTCATTACAATTAACTACTCAGGCAAGGGGGGTGGAAATGGAGAACCAGCTGCAGTTAACTGGCCCGTGGAGCCAGGCCACAGTGACAAGAAAAAAGCAGCTGCCGTGATTAAGGACCAGAGAAGAGAAATGAAACATGATCATCTCCGGATACCTGTGGTTGTCCCCACTCCTCCTAGCAGCTCCTAGTGACACTCTTTCCCCTTCCCCCCCTCTCCCCCCAGGACAGTTGAGCTGGCCACTGCCTGCCTTAATTCTCTCTCTGCCACTGGTCCTGCCAACCACACCTCTCCTCTACCTTCTGCACATTTCACAGCTGATCTGAACCAGGAGGGAGAGGAGAGGCGCAGATGGCAGGATGGGCTTAGAGCCCGATTCACGGAGGGGGACGTCCGGGCCATCCGGATGTCCCCGTTGAAGATGGGGCTGTATGGATCCGATTCTGGTCTGCGGGAACAAAATGTTCCTGCAGTAGCCAGAATTGGGCCTGAGGATGGCCCGGCATGCTCCTTCCGCCTGCAGGGACATCCTCCTTGCAGGCACTCCTGACATCCGTGGCTCTGGCCCCCCATTTCCCCGCTACCTGACCCACGGCTGGCCTGCCATGGCCTGAATCGGGTGGCATGAACTCCCCCATACCTGGACCCGGCCATGGGGGGGATCCTCTGGTCCGATTGAGCAAAAGGTGCTGCGTATACCACCTTTGAAGTGGTATAAACAGCACATTCCCACAGGCCCAACAGCACGTCCAGGGCCGTGACCTGAATCGGCTCTGTATGTGTTGCCAGCCTGGACTACCCCCACTCTGCCCTGTTCCCACCCCCTGCCGGGTCTCCCCGTTATGATGCACAGGATGTACAGGGAGAGCCAGAGGGGGAATTGGGCATGGTCGGCTTGCGGGGCTGCAAATCTTGGTGGGACGTACAGCCCCACAACCCACATTCATGAGTGACCTCCTAAATGTTCATCTGTTCTATTCCTCAGGTTGTCACAAAGGAGCTAGTACTGTCCAGTTCTGAAAGGTGCCCTGGGGTATGGTCCTTCACTGAGGGCTGAAATTACAATAGATGGGCTAAGTAAGTGCGTGGCGGATGTAAAATGGGGGAAAAAATTTCAAAATATCTGCAAATGAAGGCTTAAGGATCTGTTTACTTAAGTGCGATAAGATTTGGCACACCCCCTCAAGAGAAACCACTGCTGTTTTGGAACTCTGCAACAGTTGTGACTGGAGCAGAGGGGGACTGTTCCTGCTCACTTCACTACAACCACCAGGGAGCGCCCTCTGCAATATAAAAGAGGTTTGGGGTAAGTCTTTATTTGAAGATTTGACTGTTTGAGGGTTGAGTGCTAAAGGGGGATATCCGATTGAGGGGAGTGGAGTGCGGGGAAAGGGATCAGATTGGGGTGAAATGTTGTGTTGGGGGGATTGGATTGGAGGTTCTGTGCAGTGGGGTATCGTGGGGATCATCTAACCACACAGCATTTTAATTTTTTCCATGTATAATAGGCAAGGGCTGTGCTACTGGACTGCTGATAGCATAGCAGCACTAAACACCATCTCTTGAGGTAGCGTTACGTGCAGCTGAGCTATTGGCAGTTGTGACAGCTAACACCCGCTAATGTTGCACATTCTGTCACTAGTGGCCATGCCAAATCTCCACTTAGACCCCATTCTGATTCCTCCCCAACCCATGCTAAGCAGCAGAGCTGTTTTTAGTGTGTGGTGACTGTTAGCGTGGCCTCATACTAACAGATGACTCATAGTAAACCCATGCTAAATGTTTAGTGCACCTGAGTAAACATGCCGCAGAATGCTGTAGCGCAGTAGAGGCTGGTTATGATTCAGCTGGAAAGTCTACTGGAGAAGAGGGGAAACTGCTCGACCAAAAACAAAAAGAGGTGCAGTTATTAACTCTCTTCCAGTCCAAACTAAAGGTTTTCCTCTTCAGACTAGTCCCTCCGCCTCCCAAATTTTCTCAGTATTTTTTAGCCTCTGTTCCTCCATCCCATTCTAATTTGCTAACTCTGTATGCATTCTAAGGCACCCTACAAAGGGAAACAAATCAATATATTCAGGCATTTGGCATTGAGAGTCTCTTTGGTTATCAATTTCAAATGCTCAGGAGAGCATCAGAAACGCATCCTCCCAGGAGGAGTTAGGGAGTGGGGGAGGCTTGGGGTTGGGTCTTTGTGAGGGCTTAATTTGGAAGAGGTGGTTCCTTGGGCTTTTTTGGGGGGCCTGTCTTGTCAGGAGTGGGATGCTAAGTTGAAGGGTCCATACCTTGAAGGATTCTAGGAGGGGGCGGTTATCTGGAAATTGAGTGTTGAGGTGGGGGATCACATGGGGGGAGTGGAGTGCAGGGGGAATTCGATTGGAGTTTTGTTTTGCGGGGAAGATTGGATTGGATTGGATTGATTCCCAACTCCAATCTCTCAAAGTGTACACACAGACTGAGCTCTCTTCTGCACTGGATATACCCTCCTCTCTGGGCCATTAACGTAAAACATAAAAAAATGCAAAACAAAATATTAAAATACAGCAGAAAACAAAGCATAGCTGTAGATGAATGAGAGCTACAGAGACATTTCACAAGGGGAGCTCTTAGGCAGGGCAATGGTAATTTAGATAGTGGGCGTCCACAAACCCACACTGACCCCAAACTGACAAGTCATTACAGAAGACACTAACAGCTGAAGAATTTTAGCGTGTGATGATAATCTTTTATTCATAAACTCTGCGGAGGTCATTAATATGTCAAGCATGCTCCTCTAATGTTAATTACAATTGTGAGCTATTTAGATGGCTATTAGAACCCATTTGGAAAAATATTCCCAGTGATGTAGTACATCCTATGGGACCTTTTCACCGTGTGTCTTTCTTTCTCCAGAGCAAGGTTTTGCCAGGGGAACAGATTACTCCCAGAACTGCTAAGGACAAACTGGAAGCCTTCAATTGTATTTTAATTAAATTAAATGTATTTATTTTGTAGCTTCTTTCTGAAGACTTTATAAAGATATAACAAATATAATAGGGTAAAGAAACATTCAAGAATTAATACTGTAACTAAAATATGATAAAATGATGGGGCCCAATATCCAAAATACGGTCATCAGAGGTTGCTGACTGTGAAAGTGATTTTTAAAATATTTTCCATCATTAAGGGGGATGTTTAGTAAGCTGCGGTACTTGTTAACACGGCAGACAGTGCCCACTATCAGGTTGCATTAACAGACAGCACATGGAAAATGAAAACATGACAATATTTTTTGTGCTATCTTCAGATCCTGTGCTAAAGGCTGGAGTAGGCAGGACATGGGCAGTGAGTGGCCATGTCTACAGCACGCTGTTACCCCAGGCATACGCAGCACACGATAAAGTTGCAGACAATGTGGGTGCTCATAACGCCACCTCAATAGGTGGCGTTAGTTGCATCCACGATGTTGCCACAGTGCGCTCTCTGCAATTTTGGTGTGTTAGGTGCTGGGGAAATGCTGTGCATGCCCCCAACAGATAACACATGGCTTTTGCAGGAAACGCTGTGCTGTCTGCACTTTTTTGCCATGTTAGCTACAAAAACCTAATGCGCTTTAGTAAACAGACCCCTTATACAGATGCTATGCTATGGGGGTCATTTTATTTTTATTTTTTTAATAAGTTTTACAAAGAAAGATAGAAGAAAACATAACAAATATACAATCCAGCCCACATCAAGGAGGATATCTTGCCAGCACAAAAAGAAAAAAAACAAAAGATAAGAATATTAGTGAAACCCCTGGTACTCTGTATAACCCACTATACTTAACCAGTAACCAAACAATAATAACAGAAAGTAAAACAAAGCAACAATTACGCTTTCCCACGAAGAAACTGCTCCAACTGATCTGAATCAAAGAATATGTAACTAAGAACATGGTAGACCAACAAACATTTACAGGGGTATTTTAAAAAGAAAGAGGTCCCTACAGCTAAGACACAATGCTAAGTTCCAGAAGGGCCTTCCTATGAAGTTGTGTTGTCTTTGAAATGTCAGAGAACATCTGTATCGTCTGTCCACAAAACCTCTCATTTTTCTTAGCAAAATATAAATGCAATTTAGCATTTTTATCACTATGAAAAATAGAAGTAACTATCAGTGTTCCCCAAGAGGAAATCTCCTCCATTGAGGACTCAAGATAAGCAGAAATAGCTAAACTCACACCAGGTTATAATTGATCCATTTTCCCACCAAAACCAACACCATCTCCCACTGTAGCCTTTTTACCTAAAGGAGAGTAATACATTTTCAAAATTTTAACC
The DNA here is from genome assembly GCA_033557465.1 of Ichthyophis bannanicus. Lineage (NCBI taxonomy): Eukaryota > Metazoa > Chordata > Amphibia > Gymnophiona > Ichthyophiidae > Ichthyophis > Ichthyophis bannanicus. The sequence continues at coordinate 236,363,252 of CM066042.1, forward strand.
AAGTCTGGATTTGGAAAAAGCAAAACTTCCTTCAAATACTTGTGAAACAAAAACCGCGGCAAGGGGTAGTGTGTTTGGGGAAGTTCAACAGTCGTAAATATAATGCATGGTGTTCATTTTCCATTAATTCACATTTTCTAGGCAATAATAAAAAATCTTGAACAGATGAAGGTGCATGCTGTCTGCGGTGTCGAGACCTGCGACTCAGATTTTATTAAACGAGAGTCCAATACTGAAATCGTGGTCTCGTGCTCTGCAAGTTTAACAACAAATTCTTTAGAGAAATCAGATACATGCTTCAGAGATGGCTATTTAAAAAGGGTTCCAGGGGTGATCCGGGAAACTACAGACCGGTGAGCCTGACATCAGTACCAAAAAAAATGGTAGAAACCATCATAAAGAATAAAATTACTCAGCACGTAGATAGTCATGACCTAATGGGAGACAGCCAACATGGCTTTAGACAAGGAAGATCTTGTCTTACTAATCTGTTATGTTTCTTTGAAGGAGTGAATAATCAGGTGGACAAAGGTGAGTCGGTTGATATTGTGTATCTGGACTTTCAGAAAGCCTTTGACAAGGTCCCTCATCAGAGACTTTTGGCAAAACTAAAGAGTCATGGGATAGGAGGCAGTGTACTATTGTGGATCAGGAACTGGTTAAAAGATAGAAAGCAGAGGGTAGGGCTAAATGGCCAATTTTCCCAATGGAGAAAGGTGAATAGTGGTGTACCCCAGGGATCTGTGCTGGGTCCGCTGCTTTTTGACATATTCATAAATGACCTGGAAAGTGGAATAACGAGTGAGGTTATCAAATTTGCAGATGACACAAAACTATTTAAAGTTGTTAAAACCCAAGAGGATTGTGGAAAATTGCAAGAGGATCTTGATAAATTGGAAGACTGGGCATCAAAATGGCAGATGAAATTTAATGTGGACAAGTGCAAGGTTATGCACCTAGGGAAGAACAACCCAAACTATGGTTACACGATGCAAGGTTCCACATTAGGAACCACCACCCAGGAAAAAGATTTAGGTGTCATTGTGGATGCCATGTTAAAACCCTCGGCCCAGTGTGCAGCAGCAGCCAAGAGAGCAAATAGAATGCTAGGTATGATAAGGAAAGGAATGGAAAATAAAACACAAGATATTATAATGCCTCTATATCGTTCCATGGTGAGACCGCACCTTGAATATTGTGTGCAATTCTGGTCGCCATATCTTAAAAAGGATATAGCGATTTTAGAAAAGGTTCAGAGAAGAGCCACCAAAATGGTAAAGGGGATGGAAGGATACTCCTATGAAGAAAGGCTAAAAAGGTTGGGGCTCTTTAACTTGGAAAAGAGACGGCTGAGGGGAGATATGATAGAAGTCTATAAATTAATGAATGGAGTGGAACGGGTAAACGTAGATTGATTGTTTACCTTATCAGAATATAGAAAGACTAGGGGACATGCAATGAAGCTACAGGGTAAACTATTTAAGACTAATAAAATAAAATATTTTTTCACTCAACGTGTAATGAAACTCTGGAATTTGTTACCGGAGGATGTAGTAAAGGCTGTTAGTGTAGCTGGGTTTAAAAAAGGGTTGGACAAGTTCCTGGAGGAAAGGTCCATAAACCATTATTAAGAAGGGACCCAGGATATCAATGCTTGAGCCAATACAAGCATTGTGGAACCTGTGTCCCTTGGGGAAACTGCTAGGTACGTATGACCTAGATTGGCCACTGATGGAAACAGAATACTGGGCTTGATGGACCTTGGTCTGACCCATTATGGCATATCTTATGTTCTTATGTTCTTATGACTGTAACGATAGTTCAGTTCAAGAAACGATTTCCCATATATCTCGTAGGGAAATCTCCTGCGAAGGAACAGGCAGTTCAATAGAAGTCCCAGTACTTTCAACAGGAGCGGAAAACGGAATAAACTTAAAGAATGATTTAACAGTATTACCCAAAGATACTTCTGCAGAGGAAAGAGTACCACTAGAAGCCTCCTCATATCCTTTAGAGGGTAAGGAGGTCCTGGCATCTGAACCAGGAAACTGGTTGGGTGGGGTTAAAACACCCAATGTGGGAGAAGAGGGAGAACCTGAAACTACTCACAGTTAAATCCGGAGCATCCGATCCAGGTGATGGCCCCAACGAATCCATCCCAGAAAGCACTCTTTAAGAATCCATAGGGCCCACCATTACAAGCGCTTTATTGATTTTAGGATATAGAACCTTTTTATGATGCTTCCCTATAGCAAATGTTATGTACAACTCCTCACGTGCTCTGAAGGGGCAGGATCTGCCCCTTTGGACACACCCCTTCAGAGCACGCACCCAACGGGCATGCGCGAGCAACCGCATCCCGCAGTGGGAATAATTTCTTATATAGCTCTTCAGATGCCCTGACATCAAATGCCAGAGAGACAGGTCAGGTGGTACACCGATCAACGCCACTCGAGCAGGCAGGCAATCAGGAAGAAATCCCTGAATCCCATGGCCTGGCTGTTCTTATATAGCCCTTCAGATGCCCTGACAACAAACGCCAGAGAGACAGGTCAGGAGGTATCAATCAACTCCACTTGAGCAGGCAGGCAATCAGGAAGTAATCCCCCTATGAGGGTCATTTTAGAAGCCTTATTTGTGCTTTGGATGTCTGAAAACGGGCTTAGAGATGTTCAAAACACAGAGACATCTCCAGAGCCATTTTAGAAGCTGGCTTTGGGATGTCCCCAGTGTGAGGGCATCTGAATCTCAATAGGGGCATGGAGGAGGTGTGGCTGGGACATTCCTAGGAATCTGGAGGTGTGGTTAGGCGGTTCCTAGGGACCAGGATATCCCTGTCTGATCACAGAAATGTCATGGACATCTGATGTCATCTCTAACCCTAGACCTGCTCTGAGGCACAGATAGCCTTCATTTTAGCAGAGGGTGTAGAGCAGAATGCACTCCCTCATCCCCAGTACAATACCAGTGACGGCAGCAGCAGGATTTGAACCCTGGTTCTAGCCCACTACTCTAATCATTAGGCTGTCCTGGACATCTGGGTTCTGTAATACTGTAGACACCCCCACAGACATCCACATCGGGCACGTTCAGGCTTAGATGTCCCAGACTGCACTTCAATGGATCTTCTAAAATTTCTCTCTATATGGCCAAAGTTATGAATTTCACATTGGGGTGGGATTTGGGCAAATCCAGGGGTGAGACTGAACGTTCTACAGGTAATGGCAAAATGTAGTCGCTCTCCATCTAACCTATGTATTTAAAGCTATGCAGGCATTTTCGGTGTTCACACTTGAACCTACAGCTCCGCTGCAAATCTGCAAAACTTTAAACAGATAACTTATCTGTTTAAAGTTAGGTAATGGCTGTCCTGCTGAATATTAACCTCATTATTTATAGTAACTCATTCATCTTATTCACATTGCTGCCAAGGGGCCCATTTTCTGCAGGGAGACTTTAGATCATTTCAGGCTTTTGACCTTACACTCCAATATGCTTTAGTCCTTATCATCCTGCTTCATTTATTTATTTTATTTATTTACTGCACATTTATATACCGCTACTTCCAGCGATCAGCAGCGGTTTGATTCATGTTCTGGGATTGTCAATCAAGACTGGGGGGGGTGGTATGTACAAATAACTGGGGTCACAGCACACATGGTTAGCGTCTTAGGGGGTGACTTATACATTCTTACTTCTATATACATATTTACATAATTATACATATAGCAGTTTTGAATACTCTCTCAGTTGATGGTCATAGCTGATTGTAATGACATCGAAATAGGTGAGTTTTTAGCTCCTTCCTGAATTTGGTGATGTCCTTGATTAAACGCAGCTCACACGGGAGGTGATTCCATAGAGTTGGTGCAGAGAATGAGAACGCTCTACGACTCGTACTTGTTTTCACTGTTCTGAAGTTGGTGGGGACTTGTAGGTTGCCTGAGTTGATAGTTCTTCTGTCCCTATTTGTAGGTTGCGTGCTGATTAGTGATGATAGGAATGATGGGGATATGTTGTTTATTAGTTTGAAGGTGGTCACCAACATCTTGTATTGTATCCTAGCTGCAATTGGGAGCCAATGTAGCTCTATCAGGATGGGGGTAATGTGTTCAGTAATGCCTGTTCCCATTATGATCCTGGCCGTCACGTTTTGGGCCATCTGAAGTATATTTAGTGATTTTTTAGGCAGACCTTGAAGGATGGCATTACAGTAGTCTAGGTGTGGCATTATGAGGGCTTGTGCTACTGACCGAAAATCACTGGGCTCAAGTATTTTCCGTAGTGGTTGTATCACTCTAAGTTTATGGAAGATGGCTTTATTTGTTTTGCGTAGGTGTGTCTCCATTTTCAGGTTGCAGTCGAGTGTTACTCCGAGATATTTGATTTCCTTCTTCGTGCTATACGTGTTGTTGCAGAGGGTGATTGTGGGAGGGGGGTTGAAGTTTGGTTTGCTGGATATATACATGACTTCTGTTTTCTTATGGTTAATTGCCATGTTGTTGTTTTGTAGCCATCTTAACATCTCCTCCAGACAATTTTCGAGCGGAGTATAATGAGGGTCCTCGGTATCTAGTTGCGTGTACAGCATAATATCATCTGCATAGATGTGGTATTTAATATTATGCTTTTTGAAGATGTCACAGAGGGGTTGCATGTAAACGTTGAACAGTAATGCCGATAGGGCTGAACCCTGGGGTATGCCCTGCGTTTGAGAGAACGGTTCAGCTTTCTCCCCGTTGAATTGTACCTGCGGCGTTCTGTTCGTTATGTAAGAGGAGAACCATTTGAGGGGGGTTCCCATTACTCCTATAGATTCCAATTTATTGAGGAGGATCTCATGGTGTACAGTGTCAAAGGCGGCAGAGATGTCAATGAAAATGAGTATAAACATTTTCTTTTTGTCTTCTAGGCCTTTGAGGAGATTGTTCATTAGCGCTATCAAAAGAGTCTCAACTCCATGATTTCTTCTGAACCCGTATTGCTGCGCATCTAGGGTATCACAGTCGACAAGATGTTCTTGAAGTTGTATGAGTACTGCTTTTTCAATGATCTTTGCGAGGAATGAAATGCTGGAGATGGGGCGGTATGATGTCGGATCTTCCTTATTGAGCGAGTTGTTCTTTAGTATTGGTCTTATTATCGATTGCTTCAGTTGGGCAGGCATTATTCCTTGACTTAGTGACTGGTTTATGATGTGGGATATTTGCTGGTTTATTTCTTTTTTTGCTGCTTTTATCCATGCCGTTGGACAGGGGTCGAGTGGGGAGGTGGTGGTATTTATTGAGGTTAGTATGTTTATGGATTGTTGCATATCGATGGTGTGGAATGTACTCCATGCCTGTTTGGGCGCATCTTCTGTTCGTTGGCATGGTGTGTGTAGATAGAGGGTGGAGCTTTTGGTGGTGAGCTTGCTTTCGTAGTGGTTTGCAAGCGTTTGTGGATGTATGGGGCTACCTTGATGTTCGGGTTGGGCTGTTTTCGTTAATGATTTAACTAGTTCAAAGAGTTCACGTGGTTTGTTGATGGCTTTGCTTAGGATGTTGGTATGGTGCATCCTCTTGGCTTTGTTTACCTCTTCCTTGTATTTTGCGAGGAGGTTGAGGTACACAGATTTGAGGTCGTTGGTTTTGGTAAGTCTCCACTTCCTTTCGTGTTTTCTAAGGTCTCTTTTCATTTTGGTCAGCGTTATGTTGTACCAAGGTTCTGATTTGTGTTTGTTTGCGTTTGTTTTGAGTTTCTCTTTAGGGATCGCCATGGCTTGAATTCCGGAATCCCAGCTATGCGTTAATTCATTGAGGTCTGTTTTTCCCAAGTCTACGTGGGATTTGATGGCCTTGATGAGACATTCCATATTTGGTTTGTTAAATCTTCTTTGTTGGGTTGCTATTCTTCTTGCCTTTGTGTCTTTAGCCACGGTAGGAAGCTTTATCCGCATATTGATTTGGTGGTGGTCTGACCAGGGTAATGGGATGATCTCAATCAGGGGCTTTTCAACGTTGTTGTGCTCTCCTGTAGGTGTGAAAACCATGTCTAGTGTGTTTCCTTTTTCATGGGTGGGCTCTGTTATTAGCTGTTGATACCCTAGCTGGGTCATAGCCTCCATGAAGGTGTTTGCATGTGTGGTTGTTGTTGATGTAAGGTTAAGGTCCCCTAGTATGATCTGGAATTTTTTTGGTTGCGTTGAGGATATGTTTTCTAATGCTGAGGCAAGAATCTCATGTTGCAGTGAGGGGGGTCTGTATATCAAGCAGATGGATACCGCAGTGTTTTCTACCTTTAGGAGGTCTATGTTTGCGTTTGAGGACTGATATGTGCTTATGAATTGCAGGTTGTCTTTGGCTATTATGAGGATCCCTCCTCCCTTCTTGTGGGCTCGGGGACAGTTGTAAAGGTTGTATCCAGGTTTACTGATTTGATTTAATATGGCTGCATCGGTGTCGGTGACCCATGTTTCAGTTATACATAGGATGTCTGGTTTCTCGTCTGTGATGATGTCATGGATTATGTGGGTCTTGTTCCTGATGGAGCGAGCGTTGATGAGGGTGATATTACATGATTTGTGTAGCGCTTGTGTCGCCAGATTGTTAGTGGCTTGTGTCGGTGGTTGGTTGTGTGTGTGGGCCAATGTTGCTTTAGGCCTGTGGCGCCTCCGATTTCTTGTGTGACTGTTAGTGTAGGTCTTGTGATTCCCTGTAAGTGTTACTATGTCTCTGTTGCAGATGTATGGTGTGAGTAGGAGAGGTTGCGGCATTTGCAAGGTGTAGAGGAGGTAGAGTGTTGTGCATAGGTGTGATTGGTATAGGTTTGGACTGAATGTGTATGCATGGATTAGCGTGAGCAGGCATATCCCAATGTATAAGCGCAGAGCTTTCATTTTTATAGCTATGTATTGTAAATTTTTTCAGTGCAGTTTAGCCTGCCAGCTCTGTTATAACTCCTGGTAACTATATTAGGAGCAATATGAGGCGTAGTTATTGCAGTAAATGATGGTATAGTTAGCACTAGCACGGCTAAGAGTACTTGCAGGGTAAGGTGTCAACTGTAGCGGGTGGGCGTTTCGGTAGCAGGTGTAGGTTTCAGGGGTTTCATCTATGTGAAAATAGCACAAGAGATACAAAATATAACATAGAAAATGATGGTAGATAAAGACCTTAAAGCTTTATCATATTTCCTCAGATTACTCCCGAGTCTGTCCCCTTTCTCCTTTATCCTACGACCCCTCATTCCAAAGATTCCATACAATTGAAAGAGGGCCCCTTCATGTGTATTTGTACGATGGGGGTATTTAAACGTCTGTCATATCACCCCGCTTCTGCCTTTCCTCCAAAGTCTACATATTGAGAATAATGCCGCTGCCCAGTTAGCTTCATGGCTATTCGGGCAACCTGGATATTCAGTGCTGGGGCCCGTATATGGCCCCAGGATTGAATATCTGGGTCTAATTTTCAGCAGCAGTGGATAGCTCTTTTAGTCATGCTAGTTGCCACGCTGAATATCGAGCCCTTTGTCTATCCCTGTATGCTTTATGATGAAGATCGCTGACCATTTTAGCAGTCACCCTCTCCCCTGACCTGCCTTCTGTTTACAGCTTTCCTTTTATTGAACAGATTAGCAGTCAAATGAACAAGGTGCATAAAACCACATACAAAATAGTTTAAACAGAGCAAAGTCCCTCTCTACGAAAGCGCCTACTCACAGCAGCTACAAATACACTTGTATAAAACAGTACATACAAACCCAAAACGTGAGACACAGCCAGAAACATACAAAGGCTGTAAGCTCCGCTCATGAGCCCTGCTCAGCAGCCAAAACAACAGCAGCATATAGAAAACACCTGGATAAAGACCTCATACATAAGCTCCTCGAAATCCCCACAGTGGAACACAGAAGAACTAAACAAGCCAGATCCAAGCTTTGGTGTAAGGGGACCCAGGTGGAGATCTTCAGATGAGAGGGAGAAACCCAGTACTCCATTCTGTTTAAATCCTTTTGAAGCTGTAGCCTCTAGAACTGTACACAGCACTCCAAAGGAGGTCTCACTAGAGAGATGTACAAAGGCACTATGAACTCCCTTTTCCTGCAGCCATTCCTCTTCCTATGCACCCAAGCGCCTTTCTGGCTTTTGCCATCACCTTTTCTACCTATTTGGCCTCCTTAAGATCATGAGATATGATCACCCCCAGGTCCCTCTCTTATTTTGTGTACTGAAATACTTTAATCCCCGGTCTGTTCCACCCCCTTGTTTTTTTGCAGCACAAATGTATGACCTTGCATTTTTAAGCAGTAAAGGGGCTATTTTAAATGTCCTATTCATGCTACCTCTATCTGTCTGAAAATGGGCAGAAAGATGTCCAAAGCAAAGAGACGTTCGTGGAGCCGTTTTAGAAGCTGGGTTTGGACATCCCCGGCATGAGGAAAGGGGGCATGTTGTATGCGTGGCTGAGGCGTTCCCAGGAACTTCGATGTCCTCACCCGGTTTCAGAAATGTCCTGGACGTCCTGTGCTGCATTGAAGATTATACCTGCTTCAGGCATGAATAGGCATCAGAAAAGTGCTAATTTTGTCAGGCAAATGGCTGGAGGGTGTGGAGAAGGAGGTGCACTCGTATCCCCTTTATTTTATACAGTAATTTGACAATAAACACTGATGTGGGACGGGGGCTCATGTTTTTGTTTTGCAATGTCATTGGATGTCCCTATGCAACCTTGATTGAGATGAATGTCCCCACCCTACGTTTTCATAGCAGAGACATCTATATGGATGCTGGCATGGGGGTCCAAGTCGAGGGTGTTATGTTTCTAAAATTGGGCTGAAACATATACGTCCCTGGCATTTTTCTGCACATTCTTTCCTGGATGTCCCCGGTTGCACTTGGACGGCCTTCCTAAAATGTCACTTCACATCTTCGCTGCCAATTTCTTGACCTTTCTTCAGGCTTCTCTGGAGCCCTCCTCATGTTATTTATACCTTCCTGAGTGTCTACCCTATTACAGATTTTGGAATCATCCACAAAGAGGCAAACCTTTCCTGACAAACCTTCTACAAAAATGTTAAAAAGAACCAGACTAAGGACTGATCCTGCGGCACACCACTGGTAATGTCCTTACCCTCAGAATGAACTCCTTTTACCAGTAGCCTTTGTTGCCTCCTACTCAAGCAGTCAGTCATTTTAGGGCCCATTCCAAGGGCAGTCAGTTAATAAACTGAGTGCACTTGGAATATAAGTCGCCAATGTGGAACAGTGCCAAAAAAAGGCCTTGCTGAAATCTAAGCATATCACATCTAGTGATCTCCCCTGATCTAATTCTCTGGTCACTAAGTCAAAGAAATTGGTCAGATTCATCTGACAAGACCTACCTCTAGTAAAGCCACGCTGTCTCGGATCCTGTAATCCACTGGAATCCAGAAACCTCACTATTCTCTGTTTTAGCAGCTTTTCCATTAATTTACTCACCACAGAGGTCACACTTACTGATTGTAATTCCCAACTTCATCCTTATTTCTGCTTTTGTGGACAGGAACCCCATACATTCATCTTCCAGCCCTCCGAGATCATTCCCAACTCTAAAGAACATAAGATATGCCATACTAGGTCAGACCAAAGGGGTCATTTTAAAAGTTTTAGTCATGATTTGGACGTCTGAAGATGTGCACATGCACGACCAAATCACAGAGACGTTTCCAAAGCCATTTTACAAATGGCTTTTAAACACATCACCAGTGTGGGGATGTCTAAGTAGGCAGGGGGTGTGGCAAAGGTATATCTGGGGAGGTGCAATGCTGCTTGTCCCAGTGGTAAGCAGTGGATTTTGCTGGTCCTATTTAATAATGATTTATGGACTTTTCCTCCAGGAACTTGTCCAAACCTCTTTTAAACCCAGCTACACTAACAGTTTTTACTACATTCTATGGTAAAAAAAATTCCAGAGTTTGATTATTTATTTAGACAGATTTGTATTCCACCTTATCCTTCAATCAAGATGGTCACGTCACATCACAATTGGAGGGTTACATTTAACATTAGGGTATTTGTCAACATTTAGACAGAACAATTACTTAACACCATTTAGACAGTACAATTGAAGGGTAACATTTAACAAGAGGGTGTTTAATAACATATATTAATCTTGAGTGTGTAGGTAGGATGAGTGCGTGCCTAGTTGGCGGAGGTGGTTGTGTTTCTGTTTGGGTATGGGCTGTTGTCTAAATGTCCGTATGATTCTATAAATAAGAATGTTTTGAGGTCTTTGTGGAAGTCTGTGATGTCATCCATTGCCCTCAGGCTTGTTGGGAGGGAGTTCCATAGTGTGGATGCCAGTAGTGATGGAGCTGTTTTTGAAGTTGTTTGCTTAGTTTTGTGACAGCCTGCAGTTGTGCCAATCATGTTGTCGTTATTGGTTCTTCTTGGTCTATTGTTGATATCTCTTGTTATAACGTTTTGGAGTACGTCTGCTGAGAGATGGTGAATGATTTTGAAGATGATCATGAGTGTTTTGTATTTAGCTCTTGCCAGCATTGGGAGCCAGTGTAGTTTTAAGACAGGGGCGATGTGTTCTGTCCTTGGAGTGTCTGTAATGATGCGTGCTGTGGTGTTTTGCACGATCTGTAGTAGGTGTAGTGTCTGCTGAGGGAGGCCTTGGTATAGTGAGTTTTCATAGTCAAGCAGTGGTGTGATGCGTGCTTGGCACACTGTGTGGAAATGGTCCTGACGGAGTATTGGTTTGATTTGTCTGATGGTCCTCAAACGTTGGTAGGCCTTGTTTGCGGTTTTGATGATGTGGGATTTCAGGTTCAGCGCTCTGTCCAATGTGATGCCTAGATACTTAACTTCTTCTTTGACTACTATATGTTTGTCTAAGATGCTGATAGTTTGTGGAGGTATGAAGGTGGGGTTCCTGGTGATGAACATTGCCTCATTTTTTTCATAGTTGACCGTTAGGTAGTTGGCTATGAGCCAGTCATTCATGTCTTCGAGGCATTTGGTTATTGTTGTGGTATTTAGTGCTAGTAGGTGATTGGAGCATATATCATGATGTCGTCGGCCTAAATGTGATAGTGTAGTTTATGGTGCTTGATGATGTTGCATATGCACCAAGTGAAAAAATATGTTCTCTTATTTATCCTAAATGTGCTACATTGTAGCTTCATTGCGAACCCCTAGTCTTTCTACTTTCTGAAGAAATAAACAAGCCATTCCACATAATTCATTCTTTTATAGACCTAAAGAAGCATTGAAAAGATCAGACACCAATCCTTCTTTAAGTTCTTTCAAAAGTCTTGGATGTCTCCTGTCCAGCCCCATTGCTTTGTTTAATTTTATTTTAGCTAGCTATTCACGAATGTGAAACATAAAATCTATCATTATTCCTCCCTACGCAGGGCCTTTACTTCCTCCCTGCTGGGTTTCTGCGATAAGAACGTGATTTTATTTATTGTAAAAAGGCATTTATTTGGCGCGTTTTGCAGGAGCAATTGTTCATATTAGTGAAGGTCTGTATGTCTCTCTGTCCCTCCGTCTGTCCACAGGCATAGGTTTGTCACGCACGTGCTTAAAGGGAAAGAACATGCCAGCTGTGAATATGTGATGAGTGTGCTGCAGAGACCCCAAGCCCCCCTGGCACAGGAAGAGAGGCCCAGCCCATGGTAGAGAAGAGCAGCTACTGCAGGCACCATGTAACACCAATAAACAGTGGAAGGGCAGTGAGTGCAAGGGGAAACAGGAGGGGGGGGGGGGAGAGTAGTACAAGATAGGGTAAGCAGGGGAGAATTCAAGGGGGAGGAAAAAGAGAGTAAGAACATGCAATACTGTGCAACAGCTCCACACCCCTCTACTCTATTCCCCAAACACCCTGACATCTGTCCATGTTCTAAACCTTCTTGCATCACCACTCTCACGCCCCACCCCACACCTGCAGCTGCCCACCATTACACAATCCTCAACTCTCTTCCATATGTCTCACACAGTCCACAAATCTGCAAGACATCCTACAGACATATAGCTACACGTAACGTACAGTGTACCACTGACAGGAGATTACACAATTCACAATCACTCGCAATGCACAGAGCACATATACTTCCTCACACCCAACAACACAGCCCCTGCCACCCTACTGAGATACATTTTAACATCTTTCCTCACCGAGTCCCCCACGGAGAGATGCTTGATTCTAAAGGAAGGAGAAAAATGCCACTGTGTCTCTCACACAGGGCCGTACCAAGGACTGTGCGAACGGTGCGGCCGCACAGGGCGCAAGCACAGAAGGGGGCGCTGATATCATCACTGGGCTTCCAGGAAGCTCAAAAAGAGGGCGTTACGGAATGTAGCTGGGTGGAGTGGGCACCAGATTCATTAGTCACACAAGGTGAATTTCTAGTTTGGGACGGACGGTCCTGCCTGTCTCTCAGGTGCGCACTTTTCAGCTTGTTTTCTGCTTTTTAGTGGGCTAGGCAAGTTCAAGGTGGATTGCAACTTCTCAGAATAACATCATCCTAACAAAACAGAACAGAACATGCAAACAGGGCCGGCCCGTCCATTGTGTAAGAATGTTGTTTGCATAGGGCCCCGTGTTTCAGGGGGCCCCACGCAAACAACATTCTGCATCTGCCGGTAAATTAAAAAAACAACAACTTGCTGCCGCTGCTGCCGTGGCAGTGCCAGAATCGAGCATCCTGCGGGGCCCCCCCTGCCCGGCAGAGTCCTCCATGCGGCCTCAGCTCCCTAAGTGCAGGCTTTCAGAGCCGCGAAGGCAGAGCTTCTCCCTCGCGGTTCTGTTACGTTGCTAGCGCTGATGGGAAACAGGATTTCCTGTTTCCCATCAGCCCCGCAGGCTTAAACAGAGCTGCGAGAAAGGGAAACTCTCCCTTCGCGGCTCTGAAAAGCCCGCGCTGAGGTTGTTGAGGCTGCATGGAGGACTCTGCCGGGCAGGGGGGCCCCACGGGATGCTCGATTCTGCTGCTGCTACGGTGGCAGCGGCAGCAGCAGCAAGTTTTTTTTTTTTTTAAATCTACCTGGGCTATGGGGGGAGGGCTGAGACTGGAAGTGGGCTGATGGGGGGGGGGGGTGGGACTGGTAATGGCTAGGGGGGGGCTAGGACTGGAAATGGGCTGATTGGGGGCTAGGAATGGAAATGGGCAATGGGGCGGCTAGGACTGGTAATGGGCTGATGGGGGGGCTAGGACTGGAAAAGGGCTGATGGGGGGCTAGGACTGGTAATGGGCTATGGGGGGGTGCTAGGACTGGAAGTGGGCTGATGGGGGGTTTAGGACTGGTAATGGGCTATGGGGGACTAAGACTGAAAATGGGGTGATGGGGGGGGTAGGACTGGTAATGGGCTATGGGGGTGGGGCTAGGACTGGTAATGGGTTGGGGGGATTGCTAGGACTGGAAATGGGCTGTGGAAGGGGGGCTTGAACTGCAAATAGCTGATGTGGAGTGGGGCTTGGAATGGAAATGGGCTGTGAGGGGAGGGAGCTAGCACTGGAAATGGGCTGAGTGGGGGGAGCTAGGACAGGAAATGGGCTGATGGAGGGGCTAGGATAGGACTGGAAATGGGCTGTTGGGGGGTGCTAAGATTGGAAATGGGCTGTGGTGGGGGCTTGGATTGAAATAGACTCATGGAGGGACTAGAACTGGAAGTAGGCTCATGGGGGACTTGGATTGGAAATGGGCTGAGGGGAGCTAGGATTTGACATCGGCTGATGGTGGGGCTAGGAAAGGACTAGAAATGGGCTGATGGGGGGCTGGGGTTAGAAATGAGCTGATGGAGGGACTCTGATAATACTGGAAATGGATGGGGGAACTAGGACTGGAAATGGGCAGATGGTGTGGCTAGGATAGGATTGGAAATGGGCTGATGCAGGGACTAGAAGGGAGCAGATGCTGGGTGGGGCTGGAAATAGAAGGGAGCTGATGTTGGGGAAGGATTAGAATGGGATGGAGCTGGGAGAGTGAAATGGAGAGGGGAACATTTTTTTGTGTGGGAGGGAAGACAAATCTACAATTGGCCGGGTATTGGGAGAGTAAGTGGGGATTGAGGATGGAGGAGTAAAATTTGAGTGGATGAAATAGGAATGAGGAACGAGCAAAAGGAGAAAGATTAGTATGTTAAAGAAGATGTAGAGAGAGAATGGAAAATAAGACTAGAAGAGAGAAGAAAGGACAAATGGACAGCAGACGATGGAGAGTTAGCAGAAGACACGAAGAAACCAGAGCAAAGTGGCTGGAGCAATTGCAACTGAAACAAAATGCACAAAAGGTAGAAAAATATCTCTTTATTTTGAATTTATTAACTGGAATATATCAGCTCAGGGAAATGTGCATCATTAACGTCTGCGCTTTGTTTAGTACAAGAGGAAATTAATTTATAGTTTTATTTCCACAGTGTTGTTGTACATTCCAAGTTTGGCTTTTGGGGTTCCCAGTTTAATTATTGTCTTTCTGTTTCTAAATTGTGATTCCTTGTTTGGTGATAGTCTATGTTCTGCATGTGTAACTGAGCTGAGGTATTCTGTTTATGTAATTCTTATTTGACATTGCCACTTGTTCCCTTTCCCCAGTAGGTCATGTATTGTTATTCTCTGAAATAACAAATATTAATACAACAACCTCACTCCTTGACCCATGCCCAGTAAATTGGCTAAAAAACTTGATATCTATACTATCCCAATTCATACTCCCCATAATAAATCTCTCACTAAAAAATGGGTACTTACCCCCATCACTAAAGCATGCCCAAATCCGCCCTATCTTAAAAAACTCCACTCTTGACAAATCATCACCTAAGTCCTACAGACCCATATCAAGTATTCCATTTTTGGCTAAATTGATCGAAAAAGCAGTTCAAATCCAGACACAGGAATACATCGACAGCTCAGCCCCCCTTGACAATCAGCAGTATGGGTTCCGCCCTCGACATGGGGTGGAGACACTACTAACAGTTCTAATTGATACGCTCGTAAGAGGCATTGATAGCTCAAAACAGGCATTCCTACTCATTTTCATTGACATATCGGCAGCTGTTGATAGTGTTCACCATACAACGATGATAAGTAAATTGCAACAAATAGGAATAAAATCCACTGTTCTAAAATGGTTTTCCTCATACTTAAGCAACCGAACCCAAACGGTCCGCATCGGTAACCTTACATCAAAAACATACAATCAGGAACTAGGCCTCCCCCCAAGGCTCTGCCCTGTCAGCGCTTCTATTTAATATATACATAAAACACATTTGCCAAATATTCAAAAAACACAATGTATTATATCACATTTACGCAGACGACATAATGTTGTATGTACCTTTCACAATACCAAACATCCCTACATTACTTATCAATACATGCCTCAGCGAAATAAACAATTGGCTAAATGAAAATAACTTATACATTAACCATGCAAAAACGGAAGCCCTAATAGTAACCAAAAACACATCATTCACCCCACCACCACAGATCTCACTGCAAAACAATGATATCACAATAAAAACTGAAATACGGTACCTAGGAGTAATACTAGACAAACACCTCAGTATGGACCCACAGATAAGAAATATAACAAAGAAAGTTTATTTCAAACTTAAAATATTAAAGCAACTCCACCCCCTATTGCACCTACAGGATTTTCAACGCATAATACAAGCTATCATAACACCCCACTTTGACTTTGCAAACTTAACCTTACTAGGCGTAACAAATCAAAACTTAAAAAAACTACAACTAGCACAAAATGCAGCAGCCAAGACCATCATAAAAACAGTTCCCTTCCAACATATTACACCTATCTTAGAGTTCCTACACTGGCTCCCAATCCAATGCCGCATACAGTATAAAACTCTGTTAACCACATACAAGGCCCTAAATAACACAGCACCCTGTACATTAAATAACCTAATCATCAAGGAACCCAGTCATAACCTTCAAAGACGAGACCAATTAAATAAGTTAATAACACCAAAAGAATTTATAAGAGCCAAAAAATCAACGAACAAGAAAGCTTTCTCCCATGCTGCCCCCATACTGTGGAACAACATCCCAGCTGAATTAAGATCATTACCCCAAATCATGGAGTTTAGGAAAAAACTCAAAACATACTTATTCTCAACACATTATGCCTCCGTATCAAACTCTCCAATACAACAAGAAAAGGGATAGCCGCACCAGCAATAAGTGACCCTCGAACTGGAATATGTACTAAAACCTTGTAAGATATCCAAAGATTCTATTTAAAATTGTATTATAGTTCTAAACATGTTCACTGTATATAGTTCTCAGTTCTATCAATCTGTTACTGATAGATTGAACCCATTATTGTTTACACTGTTATATGTAAAAACAGCATTGATGTTTACTGCCGTTCCTTGTAAAACAGCCTTGCTTGTTCATTGTTGTTCATTGTAAACCGCAACTGATCTATGGAAGTTGCGGTATATAAAAACCTGCTAATTAAATTAAATTAAATTAAATGTATTGGTTTAATATTTGCAGTGTTGCCTTTTGATAGTTAGGGTATGGTGCTTTGTGAGTCCTGGTAGTGCTGTTACGATACAGCGGGTTTGCTATGGATTCTAAATGTACAAAAAACCCCCAATTTTCAGTGATAAATCGTACTGACAAAATCAAAAAATCACCAAACAAACCCCCAGAAAAATGTATCAAAAAAATCTTTCTTTTTGTCGGATGTTTACAGGAAAGGAACATATATCAGTGTTATGTCCACCACTCAGTTACATCCATTTTATTATAATAAATTTCATAAAAAACCATGAAAAACTCTACTTAGCTGGATTAGCAAGTCGCAAACTACTCAAGCACGCTCAAGCACGACGTGCACGTTTCGGGTCAGAAACCCTGTTTCAAGTGCTGCCATAATCAGATTCAACCGTCAATGGCAGCACTTGAAACAGGGTTTCTGACCCGAAACGGGCATGTCGTGCTTGAGCGTGCTTGAGTAGTCTGCGACTTGCTAATCCAGCTAAGTAGAGTTTTTCATGGTTTTTTATGAAATTTATTATAATAAAATGGATGTAACTGAGTGGTGGACATAACACTGATATATGTTCCTTTCCTGTAAACATCCGACAGAAAGAAAGATTTTTTTGATACATTTTTCTGGGGGTTTGTTTGGTGATTTTTTGATTTTGTCATGGGTTCTAAATGGGCAGTGTTTGTAGTAGTTCCTAATGTGCCTGGCGGTTGGCACTGGATTATAGTAATGTATAAATCTTTTAGTCTTTCTTTATCCATACACTCATTAAGAGGCATGTTTACTAAAAGTTAGCGTATGGTAACATTATGCAAATATTTATGTAAATGAGGCCCCACACCCAGTCTCCGCACATGGCCCCGCACCCCCCTTGGGCCGCCCCTGCATGCAAAATGTAAAAAACAGTTTTATTTGGAAAGGTTCCTTACAGAATATACAAACAGATAAAAATCACAGCAAACTTCAAGTAGGCATTAATGATTTAAAGAACCCTGACTTAAGCTTTTTGATACCTCATGTATATACAGTAGACTCTGACCTCAGCTCCAGTGGGAGATTATTCCACAGAAAGGGCACCTTTCTCATTAAAGATCTTTCCAGGTAAAGGAAAGTTTGATTTTACAATTGAAAGAATGGCCTAGTGAGTCTCCTAATATGATCTTCAATTTCTTTATGGAATATATTTTTCCACTTGGTCTGCAAAGTGGCGCAGTCAGTTGATGCTGTGAATGCAAAGCAATTGATCTTAAACAGCATCAGGCCAATATTTAAACACCATAGTTTAGTTTATTTATTAATTTGATATACTACTTTCCGAACCGAGGGATGTTTCAAAGTGGTTAACAGTCCCAACAAGAAAAGAAACAGATAAAAAAGTTACAAAATCCGCTGCTCCTACATCACAAATCTTAAGTAAATCAGGGATGCTGTTCTTCAACAGAACTCCAGACTGACAGGTGTCTATTCCTTCTGCTTGTCACAGATAGCAGAGGTGATGTATTTAATAGAATTAGTGATGTAATTATTCACACACAGTCCCAGTTGTTATGGACCCCCAAGTCCTTGGCAACTCCTACTCTGTAGAGGGAGGGGGGAAGAGATCCACTATGCCACTGTCCACAGCTAAATTCTGGTGAACAGACTGATTTGGTTTTTTGGTGTTTGGCTGCCAATAAGAGGCATTTGCTAGCCTCTAATTGCATCTAAACTAAATGAATGTCTCTGTAGGATGTCAAGCCCAGATGCTGAAAATGCTATTGCTATGCAGAACATGTGTAAAACACTAGGTAGATTAAGATATTTAGGGGATGTATTGAATTGGATAAAATAATTGTTGTAGACCAAAAGAAACAAGTCTTGGTAGCAATCACACGCATAAATAACTGTTAAAGAGAGAGAGATGCATCTGCTCCCGAGATACTACTCAGACAAGAGCTTTAAGGAAGCAGTCCGGACAGCTTGGGAGGAGTTTGAGGGGCACAATAGGAATCTGTCAGTTCCCCAGTAATATACTGGGAAGCAGCAAAGGTGGTGTTATGGGGACTGATTATGACCTTTGTCACTGCGGCGAAAAGACGAAGGGAGGGGAAGCTGAAGGAACTTACAGCAGAGCTGGGAGAGTTTCATAAACGCAAACCTCACATTTGAGGGTAGACAAAAGGTGATGGAACTCAAGAAACTGATAAATGAGATTCCGACAGAGTGAGCCAAACGCAGTATTCTGCTGCAGAAATACCACCTGCACCGGTGGGGGAGGGGGAGGCGAGGTGGTTGTTGGTGCACCTGGTCACACGCCACAGACTGAAAATGTGATCACCAAAATCCGCAACAGTATAGGGGTCCTTAAAACAGAAGCCACAGATATTACTCAAAGTTTCATAGACTTTTACCGGTCCTTTACAGTGTGGTGGAGGAAAGCTTCAAGGATAGAAAGGCATTTTTCAACAATCTGGAGCTGCCACTTTTAAGCTCAGAGGAGGTGATCTCTAAATCAGCCTAAAACAGTAGTTGAGGGTTAAGGCAGTTATTAAGGGCTGAAGCTGGTAAAAAGCCCTGGCTGGGTCTGACAACGTGGATGTTGAGTTTTATAAAATCATGCCAGACCTGGTGAGGGGTTCATTAGTGGATATGTATGAGGCAGTGATGAGAGAGAGGTCATTAAGACTAGAGCATAATAACGCTTGTGGTGCTGTCCAAGCTTGGGAAAGACCCCCTAGAGGTGGGCTCTTGTAGACCTATATCTCTACTCAATCAGAGACTGCAGAGATACCTCCTGAACCTCATTCATGGAGATCAGGTCAGGTTTGTACAAGGCAGGAGAGCCTCTGTGAACATTTTGAAAGCTTTGGCGGCGCTGCAGGTGGGCAATATTGATTCAGGTGATTCTGCAATAGTAAGCCTTGATGCCAAAAAAGCTTTTGACAAAGTGCTCTGGCCATACCTATTTTGGGTGTTGGGGAGATACAGTATTCCAGGGACATTTGCGCAGTGGATTAAAATACTCTACAGTAGGCCAATGGCTCAACTCATCAATGGAAAACGGTTATCTTAGTTTCCCATCCTGTGAGGGACTGTGTTACATGAACGGTTCTGTGCTCCTGTTGAGTAAATACATGGATTAAAAAAAAAAAAAGAGAGCGAGACAGAGCTCAGTGCTGAAACCTATCTGGATAGTGCCGATATTCAGTCCACTATCCGCATATCTTAGGACAGGGATCAGTTCCAGCGCTGAGCACATATCCCGATATTCAGCTCTACCATTATGCAGATTGTGGCACTGAATATGTGGATACTTTTTTAGCCTTAGCAACCAGCATTTAAAAAAAAAATGCTGATTGCCGTAGTTCAGCTCCTAAATTTACAGTTTATCAACATCTAAGAATAGAAGCCTTAAACATAAATATATATCAGAGAACAGAATTTCTTAGATGTCCCCTAGATTTCTCAGTATGCATAAGCTTAGTCATTGTGGCTTTAAGTGTTCCTTTGTTCTTAGAACTCTGTAAAACAATGAGAGCCACGAGATGCCCATATGTTCCTACCCGTGCTAGAATGGCTTATTTTTTGCACTCATAAAAAACATATGACCTAGAATAAGTCCAATAGCATATGAAACGGACATCGTGACTATAGCTTCTCTTTGTGATAATTGAGTTTATAGCCTTACGCTTTTCCCTTGCATGATTCAAAGGGTTTTTCAAGGTTATGAATTAAGACATGCCACGATAAATGCAATTTAGTATATAACAATACACTAAAGAGAAAGACAGAGGCAGCTATTCCAGTCTGTACAAACAGCACGTTTTGCCATTTGAAATTATGCAAAACCCAGCATTTCCACTGAAGCTCTCGCTGAAGAGGGGGTGCTCATTACTCTTTCTAAATGCTGCATGCCGCTCGTTTAAAAATAAACTTTTACATTAATCAATTACAGTAATTATCATCCCTGATATCAGGCTGACGTGTGCACCAAAGAAAATGCAGTACAGAGACTGATTGGACTAAAATAGGAACCTAATGTGCAAGTGTTTGTTGCCATTCAAAAGTCAGCTTAAAACAAGGACAAACGTTTGCAAGACCTCAGGGCTGAAAACTGATTTAGGTGATCCCATAGTTCTGTACCACTAACTACAGGGCCAGTTATAGACATACAAGGGCCCAAGACAGAAGTTAAGGAGGAGGCCCCCCAGTGCACTCTCTTCTCCTCTCCCTTCCCCCTCCCTCAATTTTTCAAGTTTTGGGTTCTATATCTTTCTGCTGTACTGCCCTACCTCGGTATCATCTGTAGATTGGGAGTCCTTGCAATCTTCCGAGGCTGAACTCACCATTGCTGTCCCTCAGATATTGATCATGGGTGTTGTCAGCATCCATACTGACATACCCTCCAAGGCACGGAACAGATCCTTCTGTACTTTCCTGTCTGTCAACATGTCAACTTTCCCACTCATCAGACTGGACATACTCTTGATCTGGTTATAACACATCGAGAGTCAGCTCTTATTCTCACTCATTTTCAACACTTCTCCTTCCCTTAGTCTGGCGCCCTACTTATTTATTTTTATCTTCTTGTTCCTTCTTTCCAGAAGGTACCCTCTTCTCTCTCAAATAGATCTGTTGTGTACTGTCGAAAGCTGACCCCTGGCGCATTATCTTGTTTCCCAGCGTCTGACTCCCTTTTTCCTTCAGACTTTGATACACTTTCCACACAGCATCAAGCACTGCTCTGGAATAAGCAGTTCCTACAAGCTTTGGATTCAGTCACACCAAAAAATGCCTGCATCTTTTGCAGGAAGGAGTGGCCTAATGGTTGGGACAAGTTACCAAGGACCAGAGGTTCAATTCCCACTCAGGGACAGCAATCTCATGCCGGAGCAACTGAGGTCTCTAGTCCTATAGGCACTCCTTGTGGCCTTGGGCAAACCACTTAATCTTCCATTGCCTCAGGTATGCATGTAGACTGTGAGCCCTTCGGGGATGAGGGAATATATCCAGCACCTGCTTGTAGTGTTTGTAAACTGCTCTAATGCCTTTCAGTCTGGGTGGTATATCAAGAAATTAAATAAAGATAAATATTATCCATGGTTCCATTCTGACAAAGTGCCAGATGAGGCAAGATTTTGGCAAAAAGACCTAACTTGGCGGCCTATAAAAATCTTCACATTTATTATCGTCAACAGGTAATAGCATCAAAGAGAGCTCATTTCTCTAATCTTATTTCCATCACAGCAATCTATTCTAAAGCACATTTTTCAACAGTAGCTAAACTCTCCTTCCTAAACTCTTCACCCTACCCTCTACGGACTTAGGAAGGCCCCCATTTCCTAGACAGGGTTGAGAACCATCACTCTCAACTGCCTGATTCAAAGCCATTTCTGCTCCCACAGTCCTTGTGCTCACCTCTTGCTGTCCACATTCACTCCTAGTCCAATTTTACTTCAGTTTCTGATTGTACTCTACAACAGGCCTATTCCTCTACCTAGAAAACTACTTGTACCCTCTTGGGTGTGAGGTCTCCAAAGGTTCAATTCTTGCCCCTTTCCTCTTCAATATTTGCAGATGATAATCTTCATGTTTCAGTTATTGAAAACATCGCTCCTAGCTTGGCCTCGATTAAGCATTGCTTATATATGGTTGCAGTTTGACTATAAGATAGTTCATTGCTTACAGTTAAATCCCAAGAAATCTACTGTCATATGGATTAAAGGGGGCTTTCTGGTTTTCAGCTATTACTCCTACAATTCTAGACCATCCAGTTTCCTTGGTTTCCTCTTTCAGATATTTAGGTGTAATTTTGGATACGGGTCTCTCTTTCATGCAGCAAATTAGTCACATAATTAAATTTTCCTTCTGCTCCCTACATTGGTTCTAGGCAGTCTGCCCTTTTCTTGACATGTTGGCACACATTCCTGTTGTTCACAGTATAGTAATCTCTTGGTTAGACTACTGTAACTCCATATATGCCAGATTATCTGGCTCTGGTCTCAAGCAAGTCCAATCGGTGCAAAATACTGCTATTCGTGTACTCACTCAAGCTCATAAATATGACTATGTCACCCCACTTCTCGTTCAGCATCACTGGCTCCCTGTAAAATTTCGCATTAACTACAAAATCCTTGTTCTAACCTATAAAGCCATTCATCAGGCAGCTCCAGATGACCTTTTTATCCTAGTCACTCCACATTGCCCCACGCGCTCTGTTTGTTCCATTCACAGAAATAGGTTGTGTATTCTATCACCTACCCAAGCTCAACTTGAAGCTGCAAGGCACTCTGCCTTTTTCTCTCTGGTTCCCTCACTGTGGAATGCCCTCCCTATTGAGCTCTGTTTACAGCCGTCTCTTAAACATTTCAAGGTCGAGCTAAAAGCGCATCTTTTCATACTGGCTTTTTATTTGCTCAGATAGGACACTTTAATTAATTACTGAGGTATAAGGCATGCACGCCTGAAAGACATCCAGATTTCACTCCTTTCACCTTGCTGCTCTTTATGCCTGGAACAAACTACCTGAGTCTATGCAGCAGGCGCCTTCTCTGACCCTTTTCAAATCCAGACTGAAAACTTACCTCTTCGCTGCCACTTTTGGATCTTGACTCACCTGATCTCCTTTATGTTTCCTTACCATTCCCCCTAGATGTATCCCTTGTCTTCAGCTACTGTGTTGTCTGTCTTGACTAGATTGTAAACTCTGATGTGCAGGGACAGTCTCTTACATGTGTCTGTGCAGCGCTGCATTCGTCTTGTAGTGCTATACAAATGCTCAGTAGAAGTAGTAGTAGTAATAGTAAACCTCTTATTCCCCCATCACAGGAACTCTACCCCCTCCCCCCATTTAACATTTCTCTGCTTCTCTCTTTATGGCCCCATGCCCAGCCTTTGTACCTGTCTCTCACTCCCTAGGCTCCCATGTCCAGTATTTCTCCCTCCTGTTCTCTCTTGTGTTCTTCCCCCCCACCCTCCACACTTAGGCCCCCATGTCTAGCATTTCTCCCTTTCTTTCTCTCCCTAGATTCCTATATCCAGCATTTCTTAATCTCTATAGGCCCACTCCCTTTGTGTCCAATATCTCTCCTCTATCTCCTTAGAGCCCCCCTCCGCCCGCATATTCAGCATCACCTATTTCTCTTCTCTCACATTGTGATCCTTCCAAACCCTCCCCATGCTGCCACTGAACCTGTACGCACCTGTATGTGAAAAATTGCAAGAGGACATTACAGTAATAAACTGGAAGACTGGACATTCAAATGGCAGATGACGTTTAATGTGGACAAGTGCAAAGTTATGCACCTAGGAAAGAACAACCCAAACTATGCAAGGTTCCACATTAGGAAATATCACCCAGGAAAAAGATTTAGGCGTCATCATGGATAACACATTGAAACCTTCTGCCCAGTGTGCAGCGGCGGCCAAGAGAGCAAATAGAATGGTAGGTATCATAAGGAAAGGAATGGAAAATAAAACAAAGGATATTATAATGCCTCTGTATCATTCCATGGTGCGACTGCACTTTAAATATTGTGTGCAATTCTGGTCGCCGTATCTTAAAAAGGAAATAGTGGAATTAGAAAAGGTACAGAGAAGAGCCACCAAAATGGTAAAGGGGATGGAAGGATACCCCTATGAGGAGAGGCTAAAAAGATTAGGGCTCTTCAACCTGGAAAAGAGACGGCTGAGGGGAGATATGATAGAGGTCTATAAATTAATGAATGGAGTGGAACAGGTAAGCGTAAATCAATTATTTACACCATCAAAATGTAGAAAAACTAGGGGACATGCAATGAAGCTACAGTGTAACCCATATAAGACTAATATGAGAAAATATTTTTTCACTCAACACGTAATCAAACTCTGGAATTCATTACCAGAGGATGTAGTAAAAGCTGTTAGTGTAGCTGGGTTTAATAAAGGTTTGGACAAGTTCCTGGAGGAAAGGTCCATAAACCATTATTAAAGGGGACCCGGGAAATCCACTGCTTGTCCCAATACAAGCATTGTGGAACCTGTGTCTTTTGGGAAAACTGCTAGGTACTTATGATCTAGGTAGGCCACTGTTGGAAACAGGATACTGGGCTTGATGGACCTTGGTCTGACCCACTATGGCATATCTTATGTTCTTATGTTAAGCCTTTGAGTATGTGCATGCCTCAAAAGCCCTGCCAGCCCAACTATTAGGAAAACTAGGTGGATGCTGGGGGGGAGGGAAGCAGAAAAGAGCAGGGCATTCAAAGCTAAACAGCAGATTTTGACAGCCAGAGGATGTAAAGCTCAAGGTTTGCCTAGAGCACCAACACCTTGAACCAACTCTGGGGCTGCCCTTGTCAGAGGGGGCAAGATCAGCATGACTGTACTCAAAGGCCCTAGCTTGAAGTTTCTTTGACACAGTTTTAATAAGATGTGTCCATCAAAGCAACAGAGCCATCTCTGATTCTACTCTTTGGGGGCCCCTTGTAGCTATGGGGCCAGGGCAGCTTCCCTGCTTTCGCTACCCTAATGCCGGCCCTGACTAAGTACTAAACATTTATGAACATGATGGGGTGTATGCAGCGCTGCACAGAAAAACATAAAAGAGGGAGTTCCTGCTCTATGGAGTTTACAATCTAGTCAAGATAGATAGACAAGCACTGAAGCAAAACAATGGAGATAAGCATTTGGGGAGAGGCAGAAATAAGGCAAGGGTGGAATTTAATTGACGACAAGGATTATGTAATCAAATTGGATAGACTTGCAAAAAGTAGCACTTCGGTCCACAAACAGTCCTTATAAGAAAAGCAGAAAATGGGGTGATGGATGCAGGGTTGTACAATGACACCCAGTAGTGCACAAATTCTCTCACACAAATTTATATGTGCTTCAAAGAAGATGCAAATGTGTGTATATAATTGCATATTCTATAAAATACCCATGTACAATGCAAAACCCACCTCCTTCACCTTGTATTTGATCTTTCCTTCCCCAATCCCTAAGTGCCCTTCCCTCCTGTTTGCTTAGACTCCCCTTTGCCTGCCTTTCTCTTGTATCTAACTAGTGTGCCTGTCCCTTTATCTCTCAGTCTATCTCTCCACCTACTACTTTCCTGTTTACCAATGGTAATTTTTCTTCCTTCTGCTTGCAGCCCATATTTGATTTGTACATCGCCCTGACACATCGCTTGGGCAGTATATCAAGCAATGAAATAAATAAAGATAAAGATAAAAGATTACGATCCATCTAAACTATGCACCCGGGAATAACTTTGGCATCTCGTCAGCCCTCATACTTATTATTTATAGCGTTGGGTGTACCTGGTCATGAACTGGATATCAAGGCATGAACAATAAAGACAAGAACAACAGCAGACAGTGAGGGCAAAATAACAATCCTATAAAAGCATTGAGACATGCAATGAAACTACAGGGTAACCTATTTAAGACTAATAAAAGAAAATATTTTTGCACTCAATGTATAATCAAACTCTGGAATTCATTACAAGAGTGTTAGTAGAGCCGGGTTTAAAAAAGATTTGGACAAGTTCCTGGAGGAAAGGTCCATAAACCATTATTAAAGGGGACCCGGGATATCCACTGCTTGCCCCAATACAAGCATTGTGGAACCTGTGTCTTTTGGGGAAACTGCTAGGTACTTGTGACGTAGATTGGCCACTGTTGGAAACAGGATACTGGGCTTGATGGACCTTGGTCTGACCCAGTATGGCATACCTTATGTTTTTATATTCTTAGGTAAGATAGTAGAGGAAAGGACACAGTAGTAGTACAGTCTAGAGACTCCATTGACCAAGACCTGATGTTTCAAGCAAAGTTTGGGTGAAAAGTCTGCTTTTGATGTCATTTTTACAAGACGTAAGGTGTTCCAAAGAGTAGCAGCTAAATAGCACTTAGGTGGTTCCAACTTCATCGTAGATGGAGGAATTTTCCCTTAGTGATGCTGATGATGTATGGGGGACAAGAAGAGACGCAAGATAGAGGGGAAAAACAGTGACAGGCTATGGCAGGTGAGTATGAGAAGTTTAAAATTTGCTTTGTGCCACGAGAGGAAGCCACCCTTCTTCTTTTAGTAGTGGTGCAACATGATCAGATCTTTTAGCATTGTAAAAGGAACTTCCCAGCCATATTTTCGATGAGTTGCAGGTGCTTGATTTTGAATCTGTTCAGGCAGCTTATAATAAATGGCAGTCATCTAATCTGTGTGTACCCTGGCTTAGGGTACAAACTGAATAAGAGAAGAAGAGATCTGATGGAACAAATCACTCTTTGGGAGCCCAGAATCCTTTTGGTAAGAATGGGAATATGGGGGCCAAAGGCAAGCTGGTTGTTGAAAACAAAAGCTAGTGCAGTTATGCAGTCTTTTATAGAAATCTTGGTGTCTGCTATTGTAGGAACAAAAGGGGTGAATATCTTTTTAGGGGAGAGCTCAATGGCCTTGGATCTCTGTGGATTTTAATTTCAGGTGCTGAGAAGAAAGTCATGATGCTATGACTTCTAGACAAAGGTGTGTCATGGCCTCCTATGGATCATAAGGAAAATCTAGCTGGATGTCAACAGCATTTGGAAACATACTAATTCTGAAACTTTGGACAATAGAACCTAGGGGTGACATGACAATATCAAAAAGAGTGGGAGCAAAAACTGACCTTTGGGGGACACCACAGGTTAGGTGATCAGGGATCGATGAGGGTCAGAAAAGACTTGGAAGGTGCGATTGGCAAGAAAAAGGATATGTACCTTTGTCAGTGTCAGCAATACCTATATTTCTGAGCCTGTGGATTAGGTGGTTGTGGTCTACAAGGCTGAACACTGCAGTCTACAAGCGAGACAAGAAGAACTTTCCTACATGCGTCAGTGTATGTACGATATGCATATTCAGCCATGCAATTTTATAAGAGCTTTTATCTGTATGAAAAAAACATGATTCAGACATAAAAAATGCTTTATGAAATGATCCCTTTATTTGCAGCTCCCTTACTGTCACTCTGCTTTCTGAAATAATAAAAATTCTGTTGTTTTACCTTGATGTGTTCATTGGCTCGCACATCAAAGGGGTTGAGTGCTCTACTAGTATATTCATTTCAGGGACAGCTCCCCTCAGAAGTCTGTTCACAGGTGTTCTGGGCTGGGTGCCATGTAAAATGTTAAATTGTTACTATCATTATTAAGGAACTTCAAGGTATATTCAACTAGCATAAGTAAAATCTGATTTCATGGAGGCAGTGGAGAGGTGCTGAAGGAAAAATTGGGGTGTAGTATTCCATGATATTTGCAAAATAGAGCAACTTCTTTAAGTTAAAAGAACTAATTCATTACTTTAGCTTTCTTTTGACAGGAACATCATGCAGTCCAATACATTTGAAGAGATCCTACAATGCAAATGTTACTTACTCCCTGTCATTACACAAGCTTCCAAAAATGTCCCTTGAAACGGTATATGACTACTGATCGCATGAATCTGGATTCTGATACCCATTCTTTCACTTTTTCCTCCACTACAGCACATTTAGCCAACAGGTGTGTATGGTAAAAAAAATTTGGTTCATGTTGTTTTTAAACACATTTTTCCAGATTTTTTGCATTCATTGTGTTTATTTTGCCTATTCATCCATTTGCACGCAGAAAGTTAAAAATGCATGCAATTGATTGTACGGAAATATGTTATTATTTCATATGTTTAAAGTATTACCTGCTGAGAACTGTAAGATTAGCGGGATACAAGTGTTTTAAGGAAGAATTTCAACAAATGGTGGACCTGGAAGAGGGGTGGCTCAAGAGAATCTGCTGCCTGAGGTGACAGATGAGATGGCGCTCTCTCCGCCCCAGCAGCCAAAATGGAAGGGCCTTCTCGGAGCTTTAGCCAGGAGACCAGTCAGGTAGTTGCCCCATGAATAAAGAAAGCAACATATTCCCAGTCTATATTATGTTCTTTTAAAACTTTGCGATGATGTTAATGTTCAGCAAAAGTTGTAGAAGTTTAATTATGTAGCCTAGGAATCTAATATAAAGCATAAACTCCTGACACTGCACACTGGACTGACGTGGTATTTAATGTAAATATATACTCTGCAAAAGGCAAAGGAGATGCAGGGTGATAACACACCAAGGAGCACAAAGGAAAAAGCGAGAACCACAGCACAGATTATAACCAGGGGCGGCCCAAGGGGGGTGCGGGGCCATGTGCGGAGACTCGGTGCGGGGCCTCATTTGCATAAGTGGCCTTATTTGCATAAATATTTGCATAATGCTAACATACACTAACTTTTAGTAAACATGTCTCTTAATGAGTGTATGGATAAAGACAGACTATAATCCAGTGCCAACCGCCAGGCACATTAGGAACTACTACAAACACTGCCCAGGCACATTAGGAACTACTACAAACACTGCCCAGACTACAGTATAATGCAGTGCCAACCGCTAGGCACATTAGGAACTTCTACAAACACTGCCCATTTAGAACCCATAGCAAACCCGCCGTATCCTAACAGCACTACCAGGACTCACAAAGCACCATACCCTACCTATCAAAAAGCAACACTGCAAATATTAAACCAATACATTTCAGAGTACAACAATACATGACCTACTGGGGAAAGAGAACAAGTGGCAATGTCAAATAGGAATTACATAAACAGAATACCTCAGCTCAGTTACACATGCAGAACATAGACCATCACCAAACAAGGAATCACAATTTAGAAACAGGAAGGTAATAATTAAACTGGGAACCCCAAAAGCCAAACTTGGAATGTACAACAACACTGTAGAAATAAAACTATAAATTAATTTCCACTTGTACCAAACAAAGCGCAGACGTTAATGATGCGCATTTCCCAGAGCTTTCATATTCCAGTTAATAAATTCAAAATAAAGAGATATCTTTTTACCTTTTGTGCATTTTTTTTCAGTTGCAATTGCTCCAGACACTTTCTTCTGGTTTCTTCATGTTTTCTGCTAACTCTCCATCATCTGCTGTCCATTTGTCCTTTCTTCTCTCTTCTAGTTTTTTTTCCATTCTCTCTCTCTACATCTGCTTTAACATACTAATCTTTCTCCTTTTGCTCTTTCCTCATTCCTATTTCATCCACTCAAATTTTACCCCTCCATCCTCAATCCCCACTTACTCTCCCAATACCCGGCTAATTGTAGATTTTTTTATCCCTCCCACACAAAATATTTTTCCCCTCTCCATTTTACTCTCCCAGCCCCATCCCATTCTAATCCTCCCCCAACATCAGCTCCCTTCTAGTTCCAGCCTCACCCAGCATCCATTCCCTTCTAGTCCCTGCATCAGCCCATTTCCAGTCCTAGCCCCCCATCAGCCCATTTCCAGTCCTAGCAACCCCCCAACCCAATACCAGTCCTAGCCCCCCCCATCAACCCACTTCCAGTCCTAACCCACCATCAGCCCACTTCCAGTCCTAACCCCATCAACCCATTTCCAGTCAGCCCCCCATAGCCCATTGCCAGTCCTAACCCCCCATCAGCCCACAGCCCATTACCAGTCCTAACCCTATCAGCCCACCTCAAGTCCTAACCCCTCCCCATCAGCCCATTTCGTGTCCTAGCCCCCCCATAGCCCATTATCAGTCCTATCCCCCCCATAGCCCATTACCAGACAGCCCCCATCAGCAACAGCCCATTACCAGTCTTAACCTCCCCATAGCCCATTATCAGTTCTAACCCCCCCCAACAGCCCACAGCCCATTACCAGTCCTAACCCCATCAGCCCACCTCAAGTCCTAACCCCTCCCCATCAGCCCATTTCCTGTCCTAGCCCCCCATAGCCCATTATCAGTCCTAACCCCCCCATAGCCCATTACCAGTCCTAACCCCCCATCAGCCCACAGCCCATTACCAGTACTAACCCCATCAGCCCACCTCCAGTGTTAACCCCCCCATCAGCCCATTCCCAGTCCTAGCCCCCCCATAGCCCATTACCAGTCCTAACCCCCCCAACAGCCCACAGCCCATTACGTCCTAACCCCATCAGCCCACCTCCAGTCTTAATCCCCCCAGCCCATTTCCAGTCCTAGCAACCCCCCCAACCCATTACCAGTCCTAGCCCCCCATAGCCCACTGCCAGTCCTAATCCCACCAGCCCATTTCCAGTCTTAATCCCCATCACCCAATTTTCAGTTTAAGCCCCCCCATACCCCATTACCAGTCCTAACCTCCCCATCAGCCCACTCCCAGTCCTAATCCCACCAGCCCATTTCCAGTCCTAATCCCCCATCAGCCCATTTCCAGTCCTAATCCCCCATAGCCCATTACCAGTCCTAACCCCCCCCCCATCAACCCACTTTCAGTCTTAATCCCATCAGCCCATATACAGACTTAGCTCCCCCATAGCCCATCACCACTCCTAACCACCCCCCATAGCCCATCACCACTCCTAACCCCCCCATCGCCCCCCCATAGCCCATCACCACTCCTAACTCCCCATAGCCCCCCCATAGCCCATCACCACTTCTAACCCCCCCATAGCCCATCACCACGTCTAACCCCCCCCATAGCCCATCACCACGTCTAACCCCCCCATAGGCCATAAATTCTAACACCCCCATAGCACTTCACCACTACTAACCCCCCCCATAGCACATCACCACTTCTAACCCCCCCCCATAGCCCCCCCATAGCCCCACCATAGCCCATCACCACTTCTAACCCCCCCCCATAGCCCATCACCAATTCTAACCCCCACCATAGCCCCCCCCCCCCCAGCCCGGGAATTTTTTTTTTTTTTTAAACTGTCTTCTCCGGCTGCCGGGGCCGCCGCGGCAGCATCGAGTGTGCCGCGGGGCCCCCCTGCCCAGCAGAGCCTGCCCTCCCCTTTATCACCTCTGTCTCTGATTGTAGCTTCAGTCAAACGCGCCGGCTTTCAGAGCGCGAAAGGACCAGTTTCCCTTTCGCGGCTCTGATAAGCCCGCGGGGGCTGATGGGAACTTCCCATCAGCCCCCGCGGGCTTAACAGAGCAGCGAGGGAGAAACTCTCCTCTCGCGCTCTGAGAGCCGGCACGTGTGACTGAAGCTACAACGAGAGACAGAGGTGATAAAGGGGAAGGCAGGCTCTGCTGGGCAGGGGGGGCCCCGCGGCACACTCGATGCTGCCGCGGCGGCCCCCGGCAGCGGAAGAAGACAGTTTTTTTTTTTTTTTTAAAATTTAACTTTAGGATCAGAATGTTTTTTGCGCGGGGCCCCCTGAAATGCGGGGCCCTGTGCAAAAAACATTCTCGCTCAATGGACGGGCCGGCCCTGATTATAACTAATGGTTAGAGTAGTGGGTTAGGAACAGGGCTGCCAGGGTGCAAATCCCACTGTTGCTGGTGTTGACATTGTGCTGACTACTGGGGATGGACTGTTTTCTTCACATGAATCTGTGACCTGGATTGGCTGCTATTGGAAACAGGATACAGAGCTTGATGGACCAGTGTGGGCATATTTTATGTTATTTTATTTTTGGTGCTTTAAACAGTGCTGTGGTTCTTGATTTTTGTTTTTGAACATATATTCTGCGTCCCAAGAAACCCCTCTCCCAACAATAGGTGCAGAACTGAACTAGAACATTTCAATCAGAACTCAACATACCAAAAATAATTTCTGGTTCTGGTGTCACCTCAATAACAGCTATATAAACCCTCATCAGTACTGGGCATATTGCAAAATAATACAAACGTTACAAAAATTACTCAAGAAAATATAATATATCGTAACTTCCAAAACTCGCACAAGAAGCCTAACCCGAAAACAGCAGCATTGTAAATATTGCAGTGGGCCCTGTAACATCTATATACTTATTCAGAAAACCGAGCAAGCCTGATTATTACCTATCCCGACATAGAAACTCCATGCTAACATAATACTTACATAGAAAGATAGAAATATGATGACAGAAAAAGACCACATGGCCTATCTAGTCTGTCCTTCCATATCAACAACTACAACAGTCCCCTTTTTACCTTTAGAGATCCTTTGTGTTTGTCCCATGCTTTTTTAGTTCAAATCATTTTTATTCAAGGTTTTACTATTACAAACGCCACAACAGGTAAGAGAGAACACACCAATCCAGCAGAACAATGGCAGACCATACCACGGGTGCCAATCAAAGGCATCGTATTTAACCATCTAACTACAGATATGAAGCATGCCAAAACAACAAAGAAGATGGACAGGTCTCCCATAATAAGTCGGATAAGTACTGAAGAAGCACTCTCCCCCCACCAGTTAAAGGGGACTCATAGGCAAACATAGAATCAATCCATAGTACAAGAACATTTGAATACAGTCACAGGTTCTGCATATGCAGCATATAAAGCAGCAGATTGTACAGTACACAAATTGGAAAAAAGAAAAAAAAAAAAAAGGATAGAGGAGAGGAGAAAGAGAAGAAAAGAAGAAAAAAAGAGAAAAAAAAGAAAAGAAGAGAAGAAAGCCCCCCCCCAAACACACCTCACCCCAAGAAACCCCCCCCTCCCCTTCCCCACCCCGGGTACTTCCAAAGGCGGAAGAAGACCATCTCCCCACAAGCAAGGAATCCTCCACATCGCAGCAGTCCCCCGCCATGCACCCCAAAGCCCAGAGACCGTGGCAAGATACATAGCTTACTCATCAGAACATGGCAACATGCTCCTCGCCCTAGAAAAGGGCATAGTAGGAGCAAAGGGAGAAAGAGACAGAGAGAAAAGAAGCAGCGCTCAACAAGCGAAGATGAACAGAGAAGGGAAAGAAAACAATCAGAAGCATGTACGAGGGTCAAACATTTACCACCATGCTGCATTCTCGCGTGGGCAAGTGGGTCAAAAGAGGGGCCCAAAGTTCCAAAAAGGAATTCCAAGCTTTTCCACCCCGCTGCTTGGCTGTCAATTTTTCCATGTATAATAATTCCCCTAGGGCAAGCTCCCACATCTGCATCC
The DNA here is from genome assembly GCA_033557465.1 of Ichthyophis bannanicus. Lineage (NCBI taxonomy): Eukaryota > Metazoa > Chordata > Amphibia > Gymnophiona > Ichthyophiidae > Ichthyophis > Ichthyophis bannanicus. Next base: position 236,396,632 of record CM066042.1, read on the forward strand.
CGGGGGGAGACGCAGTGGCCCAGCAACCCAGCAATATTTTCTTCACTAACAACAGGCCCCGGATTAGCAACATCCTCTGAGATGGCGTAAGTGCTTGGTTGGCAGAACCCCACCGATGAAATAGACAAACCTCCTTGCTCCAGTAAACTCCGACAGCTAGCCAGCGGTCGAGCTTCCCACAAACATGGCCCCACAACCTCTGAACCTTAGAGCAGTCCCAAAATTTGTGTAGTAGCATGCCTCTATCCAAATCACACCAGCCACAGGTAGGTGAAACACGCAACCCCGCCCGAAAGGCCCACTCATCCGTAGTATAGGCCCTCCAGAGGAACTTAAACTGCATTTCTTGCAGATACATCCAGAAGTCCCCCTGCGGTATCCCCTCAAAAGCCTCCCGCAGATACACCACCGACACGCCTACGAGCCCATCTTCATCCCAGCGGCGGGCCAAGTCCAAGAGGTAGGCATCATCACCCCCCGGGTGTAAGAGCTCCCATCGCTCCAGTCCTCCTGGGGAACCCGAGTCAAGTTTTTCAAGCCACGCTCTCGCCGACACAGCCGGCTGGAGCACATGAGCGCCAGTGCCATACAATTTTTCCACATAATGCCGAGCCTGCAAATAACCATAAAAAGCATGCTGGGGAAGCTGAAATTTAGCCTGCAACGTCCGAAAGCTCTCCAAGCACAAGCCATCCACGGTAAAGAGATCGCCAATACAATGAACTCCTTTCGTGGCGCAGTCATGGAAGACACTAGGTTTCGTAAACCCCGGGGGAAAATCCGGATTCCCCACCAGGGGCAACAGCGTCGTTCGTTGCCAATTCCACCCAAAACGATGACAGACCGCCCGCCACGCCGCTCGCAGGGCCGCCATATAATTCCAACCTCCCAAATGGCGATCCCGTCGACCCTTAGGCGAATGCAGTACCGATAAGCTATGGTAAGGGGCACAACTAGCATTGACCTGCGGAACCGGAGCACATCCATCAGTCCCACTAGCTAGAGACCAAATATGCCTGAGCAAGTACCGGAGGTTATAATTGCGCAAATCCAAGAGCATCACACCACCTTCCTCCCGCCTTCGCATCAGAGCCCGCAAAGGGATTCGCGCACGCCTGCCCTTCCACAAAAAGCCTCTCAGATATTTCTCAAAACACCGCCAGTCACTCTCCCGAATCCACAGAGGTAATAATCTTAAGACATACAGCCAGCGGGGCATCTCCACCATGGTGAACAAGGCGATTCTACCCTTAAGAGACAAAGGCAGGCCCCGCCATTTCAAGAAAGTCTGACGGGCTCTACACAACAGACCAGGAACATTGGCTTTGTACAAGTTGGCCGGGTTATCAGGTAACTGTATACCTAAGTATTTGATCTCCCCCACTGCCCAGACCAGCGGAAACGCACCTCTCCATAGTGGCTGCCCCCTCCCTCCGACATCTAGTACTACGGACTTAGAGACATTTATTCTAAGACCAGAGAATTCGCCATAGTCCAGGCGAGGGCTGCGGATCCATTAAGCACAAGAGCATATCATCTGCGAACGCACTGACTTTCATTTCTTCACCACCCAATGATATGCCCCGAACGCCCGAGTGGCTTTGAATAGCATGCAGTAAAGGCTCCAATGAGAGTACAAATAACAGGGGGGACAGGGGGCATCCCTGTCGCGTTCCACGCCCCAGTTCAAACACATCTGAGCTAACCCCACTTAACACCACACGCGCCAAGGGGCGCTGATAAAGGGCCCGGACCCATTGCACAAAATTACCCTGCAACCCAAACGTTGCCAAAACATCCCATAGATACTGCCAGGCCACCCTATCGAATGCCTTTTCAGCATCCAGGCTAACTAACAATAAAGCATCCTCATTCTGCAAGCAGTGGTCCATACCAAGAAGCAGCCTGGCAAGATTCTTGGCCGCCTCTCGCCCAGGGACAAAACCCACCTGTCTCGGAGCTATGAGGGAGGGCAGAATATCATTAAGCCTGCCCGCCAGGACCTACGCAAGAATCTTCATATCGCAATTGATGAGGGAGATAGGTCTATAAGATGCCGGCTCCATAGCGTCTTTCCCCGGTTTCGGGATCACCGTGATGTCGGCACATCGCATATCTCTCGGAAAAATCCCTTCCTGACGCACGACATCATACATTACCACCATGGAAGGCGCCAGTCGGGACACAAGTAATTTATAGTACTCGATACTAAAACCATCAGGCCCAGGCGCCTTACGAGACTTCCCTCTCATGATCCCCGCTTGGATTTCACGCACCGTCAAGGGTGCATTCAACGTCTCCAATTGTTCTGCCGTCACCTGCGGTAAGGACAAGCCCTGCAAAAACTCACGGCCCTTCCTATAGTCTCTGTCTTCTTCACTATATAAACGTGCATAAAAATCCTGAAAAACATTAGCAATCTTCCGAGACTGATGTTGCAAGCACCCCCGGTCATCTCGAAGAACAGGTATAAACCGTGCTCCCCCAGGGTCCCTGACTAGTTTTGCAAGGAGCCACCCCGTTCTGTTACCATAGCGATACAGTTGATGATGATAATAGGACAGTGAGAGTCCCGCTTTTCGTTGTAGCAACTCATTGAGGGCCAACTGAGAGCGCACATATTCCCGCTGGAGGGCTCCATCAGCCCCCCTACCGAGCTTCCGCTGTAGGTCCCGAAGCCTCCGCTCCAAAACAAGAATACTGCGATCCATATGACGCCGCCGTTGGATAGTATAGGAAATAATGGCTCCCCGCATTACAGCTTTACTTGCCTCCCAAAACAGGAGCGGAGAACAATCGGGGCGATCATTAAAAGCAACATATTCGTCCCATTGCTTTTCCAGAAAAGTCTGAAACCCCTGGTCCTGGCCCAAATAAGCCGGGAAGCGCCATCTCCGCTGCAATTACTCTTGACAATCCCACAACACCCACACCATCCCGTGATCGGACACTACTATCGGGTCAATTTCAGCCTGAACAATCCTCGAGAGTCCCCCTTCACTCACCAAAATGTTATCAATACGAGACCAGGTGTGTACTCCCGAACCCCCGGGTGGAGCAGACGCCAGACGTCCACGAGGTCGCCCATTTTACAAAGATAGGCCACTCCCCTTCGCGCCCAGGAAATCGACCCATCCACTTTAGATTTATCAAGCGAGGGATCATGCGGGCAATTGAAATCTCCAGCCACCAACACCTTATTAACCCCCGCGTCCCGCACAAAACGGAGCAGTTTCTTAAAAAACTCATGGTCATAAACATTGGGTGCGTAGACATTCACTATCCAAACCACTTCATTAAAGAGCTTGGCAGTAAGCAAAACATACCGACCATTGGGGTCTGCTTGCATCTTAACCGCCTCAAAGGGGATTCCCCGCTTCACTAATATCACCACACCCGCCTTCTTACCTCCCGACGATGCCCCATATACAGCCTCCACCCAATCTCTCTTAAGTTTACTGTGCTCCAATGCACTTAAGTGTGTTTCTTGTAAGAGTGCTATGTGCGTGCCCTTACGTTTTAACATTTGCAAGATTTTGGTGCGTTTAACCGGGGACCCGATGCCTCCCACATTCCAAGAGATTATCTTGGCATTTAACATCTCAGCAGCATAGTAGGACCCTCAGAAAAGTACAGAAGGTGATAATGAAAGCTACCCAGAGACGCCCAGCCTCGTCTCCAGGTATCTACTGCGCAGCCCACCAAAGAGGAAGAAATTACAGGAGGAAGACAAGCCATCTCCCAGAAGAGAAACAATCTTCTAGATGCCACAGTCACAACTCCCCCCCCCTTGCGAGCATCCCTTCCCAACCTTCCAATCCCCCTTCCCCCACCCCAAACCCACCCGACTCATCCAAACCCCCCCTGACCCCCCCCAGCACACTCACCCACAGCCATGCCCCCCCAACAGACACTTACCCCAGTCATTCCACCAGACACTCCTCCCCACACAACCCACTCGCTCACCAAACCAACCATCCTGCACATCTCCATTCACACCACCAGCCATTCCTTCCCCGCCCCTACTAAATCACCAAGACAGAACCCTGCAGAAGCAGGGCACTCCCCGAGGGGAGTAAGATCACAGTCAGTGCCCCTCTGGGCCGCCTCCAGGTAACACAAAGTCAAAGTTGAGATGGCAACAAGCCAGTCCAGGGAATCCCGCAGGAAATGGGATGGCAGAAAACATAGCCATACGTCCAATACATGGTGGCTACCAGGCCCCGCCATGGCACAACAGCAGAAAGGCACCCCAGCACGGCCCTGCATTGAATCAGCAAGGCAGTCCGATGACCATGGCCACACAAAGAAGTCCTTCACTCTGCATTCGGCTCAGTAGGGTCAGCCAACGTTGCCACATATTTCTTTGCCGCAGCCGCTTGCTCAAAGGAGCGGGTAGCGCCTTTGTAAAAGACCTTTAGGATAGCAGGATAGAGCAGCGCGAACTTCACCCCGCGCTCGATCAGCGTACTGCAGATGGGTGCAAATGCCTTGCGTCGTGCGGCTAGAGATGCTGAGTAGTCAGGAAACAGCAGGAGCATTGCATTATCAAGTTGCAGGTCTCTTTTCTTCCGATATGCTTGGAGTATCAAAGTTTTGTGATGGAAGTTCAGAAGACGCGCCAACACCGGCCTCGGCCAGCCCTGGCCTTCTCGCAATGGGCCAAGCCTGTGAGCACGTTCCACATGTATTTTTCCCCGCAATTCTGCAAGGCCTAGCGCTTGCGGGAGCCACTCCTCAAACAGGGTGAACAACTGGCTGCCCGTCCAAGACTCAGGCACGCCAATCAGCCTTAAGTTGTTCCGTCTTGAACGATTCTCGAGGTCGTCTACCTTCATGAGGAGTTCATCCAGTTGTTTCTGCTGTTTCTCATTGCTCTTTCCATCGCCAGTTCTCCCTCCTCTAGTACGGTTACCCGCTGCTCAACTTCGTCCATGCGCTTAGCAACTTCTCCAAATCTCTCACCCATCTCATCTAGCTTTCGCATGACAATATCAAATTTAGGCTCCAGCAGTTTCACCACTTCCTGAGCGATCTCATCGGGGCCCGAGTCAACACTGTCTTTTCCCGGCAAGTCCAATACAGAGCTCGCCCGGGCCGTCGCCGCCATTTTAGGGTCCCTGGCACCCGCGGCTTTGTCTCGCTTTGCTGCCGCTCTCATTGGTATTAAACTGCCACCAACCTTCCCGATTACAGCACACAATAGTTGCAAGAGGATCCGTACCGTTCGTTTCAATATGGGACCAATGTTGCCAAGTAAATTGCTAAAGTTCTACAAACGGCCTGGGAGTGTGGCGAGGAAGCTCCTCACTCGCTCATGTGCACACGTGATCTCCGTCCCATGCTTTTTTGAATTCAGTTACTGTCCTCATCTCTACCACCTCCACTGGGAGACTATTCCACGGATCCACTACTCTTTCCGTTAAGAAATATTTCTGCATATCACTCCTGAATCTATCTCCCTTCACCCTCATCCCATGTCCCCTCATAGCAGAACTTGCTTTCAATTGAAAGAGGCTCTCTCCCTGAACATTTATGCCACGGAGGTATTCAAACATCTCAATCATATCACCTCTATCCCGCCTTTCCTCTAAGGTGTACATATTAAGATCCTTAAGTCTGTCCTCATATGCTTTATAATGAAGACCACTAATCCTTTTAGTAGCCACCCTCTGCAGTCATGAACTCAGAACACACATTTATTTATTTAACAGTTTTTATATACTGCTAAATCAAGAAATTGAAGCGGTTTACATAAAACGATGAACTTTACATGGAACAAGGAACTTAATAATGCATTATAAACAGTTTAACATTGATAGTATACTTTTTATATACTTATATACAGTTGTGAGTGGGATGTTGCGTTGTTGCTGTGAGGGTGAGGGTGGGATGTCAGTCCTTAAAGTGGTCTTTCAATAGGTGGGGTTTTTAATTTCTTAGTTCTGCTGGGAGTGTATTCCAGAGGTCTGGAATAAGAAGGCTCTTTTGCGTGTTTCTTGGTAGCATGTTTTACATGCATGTTCTTGTTTCTCTACTTCTGGTTACTGTGTGAATTAAGGATTTCAGGCATGGTGCCGATATGTTGTGGAGTGTTTGGAATATAGTTATTATTTTGTATTTTATGTGGCTTGCTATCAGGAGCCAATGTAGTTGTTTTAGTATAGGTGTGATGTGGTAATAAATGATCACAAACTAAAAATAGACACATGTAGACAAAAAATTTAATTGAAACCCCAAGAAGCCAGACTTTGCATCAGTGACTTATCCGGGACTTTTTTCTTTGGTGGGGCCTGGGGTTAATACAGATGGACACAAAGCAGTGCAAATGTTGACATGACCTCCAGTTATCCTCTCATTCGACTGTTCTGCTGTCTCATGCCAAAATATAGGGTCCACGGCCTATGGTTGCCAACTGGCTCCAGATGCGCCTGACAGGCTTGAAATAGACCTGGATTTACCCCATTGCATTCAGGAACTTGCAGTCAGGCTTTTCTTATGGAGTGCAACAGAGAAATCGGAACTACATATCCTTGCATGCAATGGGGTGAACCCAGGACGGGATCAAGCTTGTTGGGAGCATCTGGAGCCAGTTGGCAACCCTAGGATCACTCTTGGCTACATCCCTGCATGCACTACAATATCAGGGTAATAGAAAGAGATGCATGGGTCCATGTACTGTGCAAAATATAAATACAGAACATATAAATTCAAAAGATTGACATATCCCAATCGTTAAATTTGAAATACAATTCATTTTTCTACCTTTGTCGACTGACCATGTTATTCTCTAATCATGTTGATCTCAGTCTCTGGTTTCTGCTTTCATCTATCTTCTCTTAACTCACTTGATAGGGTCTCTGGCCCATCTGCCACTTCTTTCCCCTCCTGCCTATTTCACTTCCTTACACCTCTTTTCCTTTCATCTTTTTTCCCATTTATTTCTCTCTCTCTATAAACTCAAGAGTTTATGCCACCTTCTTACCATCCAATCCTCAAAACCCCTCTTTTTACTGTGTCTACCAGTTTTCAACTCTTAACATAGCCCTCTCATTTCCCGTTCTCTTATTCCCCAGCCTTTAATTGTCCCCTTTCTCTCTTTCTCCTCCCCCGTCCAGCATGTATCCAGGGCTGGCTCTGGAGTTGGTATCTTAGGCATACTTTATGCCTTATTGTTTAACTTTGAATGCTCTGCTCTTTGCTCCAGTCTCCTGAAACTGCCACCCTAGCAACTGCCTAGTTTGCCTGATGGTTGCCCAAGCCCTGCATCTGTCCCCTTCTTTCATCCCCTGTTCAGTGTGTCTCCCCTCTCTCTTTTGCCATCATCCAGCGCCTCATCCCTTTTTTCTCACTCCATGATTCCCCCTTTCCGTTCCAACTGTTGCTTCTTGATCAATGTAAAGGTTGAATGTAACTAGGAGAAACAGAATAGTTTAAAATCAGCAAAGGTGTATGACAGGGCTGCATTCTTTCCCTCTACCTCTTTAATTTATACGCAGAGCAAACCATCAGAGAAGCAGGACTGTATGAAGACAACCGAGGTGTGAAGATTGGTGGAAGACTCAACAACAACCTTCACTATGCTGATGATACCACATTACTGGCTGAAAGAGAAGACTATCTGAAATATTTGCTTCTCAAGATGAAGGAATGTAATCTTAAAATGGGTCTGCACCTTAACGTTAAGAAGACAAAGGTCCTGACAGCTGGCAAAATCAATAAGTTCATCATGTTTAGGCATTCCTAAGAGGGGCTCTACATTTCAGGCAAAGGTAAGAGTGTGTGGCTTTTAATTACTAGCTCTCTGCCTGAGAGCTCATAAAAAGTGTTTAGATACATTTTGAAAAACATTCTTACATTATTTTTGGTGCTTTATTTCAGAAGGCCCAAAACGTAAGGAATGTGTAACTAATTTTTGTCAGAACCATTGCCATGAAGGTACATACCCACTCGAAGCAATAATGTTCCTTTTTATCTTTTTTTTAAAAGGGGAGTACGACCCCTATACACGTGCAAAGGCTGAAAATCGCCGTATGTTCTTCAGCAATCCGCAACTTATTCAGAAGTGTATATAATAATAACCCAACGTTGCGTTTCGGGCTCCCGATCCTCACAGCCCTTCTTCAAATTCTATTGCAGTTCGTGAAGATGTCCACCCAACCCAGTTGATCTTATTGGGGCTCATGAAAATGACATCACCAGCCGGGAGGCCAATCGCGATCACGATCCATTCATATTAAGGCCAACCCAAAGTTTAAAGAATAGACCACTAGTCCACAGAAGAATTTAACCCCTGCGGCACCACTGAATTCAGATGATAAATCCAAAATTGTTCTCTATATAGGAGACGTGCCCCCCGATCCCCACCTCGAAGCTTCGCTAGAACATGATCTAAAATTCTCCAATGTAAATCCTGAAAAGTATGATGTAAGTCCCGACAATGTTGAACTACAGGTGCCGTTAAAACATTCGTGTTAATCCTAGAACGATGTTCCTGTAAACGCTGTTTCATACTGCGTATGGTTTTCCCAATGTAGAACTTGTTACAAGGACAAATCAAGATGTAAACCACAAAGGTGGTCTGGCAGGTGGTGTTAAAACTGCTATAGATTTTTTTATGTGTTAAGGGATTCTCCCAATAAACCCCTTCCAGTGTTGTGGAGCAAAACTCACAATGTTGACACTGAAGGTGACCAGTAGTCAAAACTGATGAGGGCTCGGAAGTGGTGTGAACTACCCAATCAGCTATATTTCTACCCCTTTTGAACGCCATCATAAGAGGTTTATTGAAATTTTGATGCAGGGATAAAATATGCCAATGTTTCTTCAAAATGGATACAGCCTCTGTAGCATGGGGCATAAATGGTAACACCCCAACAAAATGATCCTTCTCCTTGGGTCTCTCCCCTCCTTGTTCAACGCTTTCAGATGGATTCCACCATTCTGTGTGTATATGGCAAGCTCTTAAATAAGCCCTGTCAATGATGGTAACAGGGTAACCTCGGTCCAATAATCGCCTTTTTAAATCAACCGCCTGCCGGCGAAATTCAGTAATGGTGGAACAAAGACGTCGCAAACGAATAAATTGACCCACAGGCAATCCACGGCGCAACGGCGCCGGATGGTGACTGCAAAAATGTAGCAATGTATTACGTTGAACCGTCTTTCTGTATAGTGTTGTGCTAATCATGTCCCCATTTTTGGTAAGTTTTAAATCCAAAAATTCAATAGAATCACAATCATATTTTGGGGTAAACTTTAAATCCTCAGAGAGAGTATTGATCCAGATGAAAAATTGTTTTAGACGATCTTCAGACGCCGTCCACAAGAAAAAGACATCATCTAGAAATCGCGTCCACATTCGTATACAGGAAAACCATTCAGATGGGTAAATAAATTGAGATTCAAATTCATGCATGTAAAATGTTGCAATAGATGGGGCTACAGTTGCTCCCATCGCAATCCCACAAATTTGTAAGTAAAAGGTATCTCCAAGTCGAAAATAATTTTCCTTTAGAACGAATGACAGCAATTCTAAGACAAACTCCTTAGGCAACCGATCAGGCAAAACTAAAGGCACAGATGCTGCCATCTGTAAGGCTGCATTCTGATTGATGTTAGTATATAGTGCCTGTACATCCATCGTAACTAAATACCATTGAGGCAAATCCCTGTGTTTTTGCTGATGTGAAGGGGCAATATTTTCTTTAGTGGTGTAGGTTTAAAATTCTGCTTCTAATCTCTCTTTCCCAGCTCTTTGAAGCCGCTGACACCTCATCAGGGGTTAGTTCCCTCCCTACCCACCACGACTCCCACCCACCCCATGTGAGCCTTCTTGTTTTATAAGGCAACTCCCCATTTAGCTACACACAGGGATCTAGAATAGCACATTTAGAACACACTTAAAAGAGGTTAACTGCTTTTCTCTGAAAGGACAGCTGAGAAATAGGCTGGTACTTTGGTAGGTCTCTCTCTCTTTTGCTTTAGCAGGGACCAAAGCTCCATCAACTGAACAATGGCTGGGAAAAATCATATTACCAAAGCTGTTGCCCCCGCTACAGTTCTGCCTCTGTCCAGACAGAGATCCCAATGCCAGTTAAGGCCAGTTCCATGTGCATGATGCCTGCATGCTGCAGCTCTCAGAAAACAAGTGGAGGAGTTCTGAGAAGAGTGGTGAGGCTGAGGAGCATTCAATACAGTGAGATGCACATTGATGAGATGATTCTTGAAACATCCAAGCTCTCCAGCAAAGGTGAAGATGGGAGCCAACAGAATGATGAAGGCTGGACACAAGCCATCAGGGCCTGCAGAATCACCAATCCAACTCCTCAAGCCCCATTATGCAGCCCTGGAAGTGGAGGAGGTGAAAGCATCCCAGGAAAGGGAAGAACCAGAGCTCGAGCACCCAGGGGCGGCCCAAGGGGGGTGCGGGGCCATGTGCGGAGACTCGGTGCAGGGCCTCATTTGCATAAGTGGCCTTATTTGCATAAATATTTGCATAATGTTACCATACACTAACTTTTAGTAAACATGTCTCTTAATGAGTGTATGGATAAAGAAAGACTAAAAGATTTCTACATTACTATAATCCAGTGCCAACCGCCAGGCACATTAGGAACTACTACAAACGCTGCCCATTTAGAACCCATAGCAAACCCGCTGTATCCTGACAGCATTACCAGGACTCACAAAGCACCAGACCCTACCTATCAAAAGGAAACACTGCAAATATTAAACCAGTACATTTCAGAGAATACTGGGGAAAGAGAACAAGTGGCAATGTCAAATAGGAATTACATAAACAGAATACCTCAGCTCAGTTACACATGCAGAACATAGACCATCACCAAACAAGGAATCACAATTTAGAAACAGGAAGGCAATAATTAAACTGGGAACCCCAAAAGCCAAACTTGGAATGTACAACAACACTGTAGAAATAAAACTATAAATCAATTTCCTCTTGTACCAAACAAAGCGCAGACGTTAATGATGCACATTTCCCAGAGCTTTCATATTCCAGTTAATAAATTCAAAATAAAGAGATATATTTCTACCTTTTGTGCATTTTTTTTCAGTTGCAATTGCTCCAGCCACTTTCTTCTGGTTTCTTCATGTTTTCTGCTAACTCTCCATCGTCTGCTGTCCATTTGTCCTTTCTTCTCTCTTCTAGTTTTCTTTCCATCCTCTCTCTCTACATCTGCTTTAACATACTAATCTTTATCCTTTTGCTCTTTCCTCATTCTTATTTCATCCACACAAATTTTACCCCTCCATCCTCAATCCCCACTTACTCTCCCAATACCCGGCCAATTGTAGATTTTTCATCCCTCCCACACAAAATATTTTTCCCCTCTCCATTTTACTCTCCCAGCCCCATCCCATTCTAATCCTCCCCCAACATCAGCTCCCTTCTAGTTCCAGTCTCACCCAGCATCCATTCCCTTCTAGTCCCTGCATCAGCCCATTTCCAGTCCTAGCCCCCCATCAACGCCTTTCCAGTCAGAGCTCCCCCATCCATTTTCAGTCTGAGTCCCTTCATCAGCTCATTTCCAATCCTAGCCCCCCATCAGCCCATTTCTAGTCATTTCCTAGCCCCACCATCAGCCCATGTCAAATCCTAGCTCCCCTCCACTCAGCCCAATTCCAGTCCAAGCCCCCCCATGAGCCTACTTCCAGTTCTAGCCCCTCCATGAGTCCATTTCAATTCAAGCCCCCACCACAGCCCATTTCCAATCTTAGCTCCCCCCAACAGCCCATTTCCAGTCCTATCCTAGCTGCTCCAGCAGCCCATGTTCAGTTCTAGCTCCCTTCCCTCACAGCCCATTTCCATTCCAAGCTCCCTCCCCATCAGCGATTTGCAGTTCAAGCCTCCCCGTCCACTCAGTCCATTTCCAGTCATAGCAATCCCCCAACCCATTACCAGTCCTAGCCCCCCATCAACCCATTTTCAGTTTAAGCCCCCCCTATAACCCATTACCAGTCCTAACCCCCCATCAGCCCACTTCCAGTCTTAACCCCACCAGCCCATTTCCAGTCAGCCCCCCATAGCCCATTGCCAGTCCTAACCCCCCCCATCAGCCCACAGCCCATTACTAGTCCTAACCACATCAGCCCACCTCAAGTCCTAACCCCTCCCCATCAGCCCCTTTCCTGTCCTAGCGCCCCCATAGCCCATTAGCAGTCCTAACCCCCCCCCATAGCCCATTAGCAATCCTAACCCCCATCACCCTATTTCCAGACAGCCACCATCAGCCCACAGCCCATTACCAGTCTTAAACCCCCCCCAGCCATTTCCAGTCCTAACCCCCCATCACCCCATTTCCAGTCAGCCTCCATCAACCCCCAGCCCATTACCAGTCTTAACCCCCCCAGCCCATTTCCAGTCCTAACCCCCCCATCACCCCATTTCCAGACAGCCTCCATCAGCCCCAGCCCATTAGCAGTCTTAACCCCCCCAGCCCATTACCAGTCTTAACCCCCTCAAGCCATTTTCAAGTCAGCATCCATAAGCCCCATCCCATTAGCAGTATTAACCCCCCCTAGCCCATTTCCAGTCCTAACCCCCCCCAGCCCATTTCCAGTCCTAACCCCCCCTCACCCCATTTCCAGTCAGCCTCCATCAGCCCCAGCCCATTAGCAGTCTTAACCCCCCCCAGCCCAATTCCAGTCCTAAACCCCCCCCACCCCATTTCCAGTAAGCCTCCATCAGCCCCAGCCCCTTTTCAGTCTTAACCCCCCCCTAGCCCATTTCCAGTCCTAACCCCCCCTCCAGCCCATTTCCAGTCCTAACCCCCCCCTTGCACATTTCCAGTCCTAACTCCCCCCCCTTGCACATTTTCAGTCCTAACCCCCCCCTGCACATTTTCAGTCCTAACCCCCCCTGCACATTTCCAGTCCTACCCCCCCCCTTGCACATTTCCAGTCCTAACCCCCCCCTTGCACATTTCCAGTCCTAACCCCCCCCCTTGCACATTTTCAGTCCTAACCCCCCCTGCACATTTCCAGTCCTAACTCCCCCCCCTTGCACATTTCCAGTCCTAACCCCCCCCCTTGCACATTTCCAGTCCTAACCCCCCATCACCCCATTTCCAGACAGCCTCCATCAGCCCCCCCCCCCCCTTCCCTTCCCTTCCCTTCCCTTCCGGCAAATTAAAAAAAAAAAAAAAAAACCTGGCTCTAGCTGCTGCCGCTGCCGCGTCCGTCGCAGCAGCGGCAGAATGGCGTGTCTCGCGGGGCCCCCTCTCCTCGTCGAGCCCTCTGCAAGGGCTTTCAGATTCGCGCAGGGAGAGTGCTCCCTCGCGTCTCTGTAAAGCCCGCAGGGGCTAATGGGAAATTTCCCATCAGCCCCTCGCGTCTAAAGGGGCAGATGGGAAATTTCCCATTAGCCCCTGCGGGCTTTACAGAGACGCGAGGGAGCACTCTCCCTTCGCGAATCTGAAAGCCCTTGCAGAGGGCTCGACGAGGAGAAGGGGCCCCGCGGGACACGCCATTCTGCCGCTGCTGCGACGGACGCGGCAGCAGCCAGAGACAGGTTTTTTTTTAAAATGTATTTAAAAAAAAAAGCAGAATGTTCTTTGCGCGGGGCCCCCTGAAACGCGGGGCCCTGTGCAAAAAACATTCTTGCTCAATGGACGGGCCGGCCCTGCGAGCACCTGAAAGTCGCAGAATCAGTGACCACCAGGAAGTGAAGGGTAATGGTAATTGGTGACTTTCTTCGGAGGGGTACTGAGGCATCCATCTGCTGTCAGATTTGATGTACAGAGAGGTGTGCTATCTGCCAGGTGCCAAAATCCGAGATGCTACAGAGAGGTTGTCGAGACTCATCAAGTCCACTTACTATTACCTGATGTTGCTCATCCATATCGGAACAAATGATACTGCCAGGTATTTCTCTCTTGAGCATATCAAAAGTGACTTCATGGCTTTGGGACAGAGGGTGAAGCAGATAGATGCACAGAGGGTATTCTCTTCAATCTTCCCTGTTGAGGGTAAAACCCAAGGCACAGAAGCACGCATCCTAGAGATAAATGCATGGTTGCCTGGATGGTGTCATCATGAGTGTTTTGGTTTCCTGGACCATGGGATGCTGTTCCAAGGGCTGCAGAGCAGAGATGATGTCCATCTGTCCAAGAAAGGTCAACATGTCTTTAGTAGCAGACTGGCTAACCTACTGAAGAGGGCTTTAACTAGATTCATTAGGGATAGGTGAAGAAAGCCCCAGGTAAATTAAATATTAAATACCTTTATGGAAATAGGTAAAAGGAGCAACAACTAGAAAGCAGTGTGTATAAATGCATAAATGCCCGTAGCTGGGAAATAAGATCCCAGATGTTGAGGCTTTAATGGGAGAGGCTGGCTTGGATTTAGTAGCGGTTACAGGGACATTGTTCATGGATAACCATGACTGGGATGTAACATACTGGGCTATGCTTTATTCAGAAAGGACAGGGTAGGAAGAAGGGGAGGAGGAGTGGCACTATATGTAAAAAATAATATTGTTGTTGTTGTTAAGTGCCGTCGAGTCGGAGTCGACTCATGGCGACCCTCTGGATAGCTATCCTAAATTGTGTTCGGTCTTGAGTCAGGCGGCTCATTGTTGAAAGACTGGTACCCGTAGCTGCTGTTATTGTATCGATCCATCTCATTGCTGGCCTTCCTCTTTTGCGCTGACTTTAAGAACATAACATAAGAACATAAGATATGCCATACTGGGTCAGACCAAGGTCCATCAAGCCCAGTATCCTGTTTCCAACAGTGGCCAATCTAGGTCATACGTACCTAGCAGTTTCCCCAAAAGACAGGTTCCACAATGCTTGTACTGGGTCAAGCATTCATATCCTGGGTCCCTTCTTAATAATGGTTTATGGACCTTTCCTCCAGGAACTTGTCCAAACCTTTTTTAAACCCAGCTACACCAACAAATTCCAGAGTTTTATTACACGTTGAGAGAAAAAATATTTTCTTTTATTAGTCTTAAATAGTTTACCCTGTAGCTTCATTGCATGTCCCCTAGTCTTTCTATATTCTGATAACGTAAACAATCGATCTACGTTTACCCGTTCCACTCCGTTCATTAATTTATAGACTTCTATCATATCTCCCCTCAGCCGTCTCTTTTCCAGGTTAAAGAGCCCTAACCTTTTTAGCCTTTCTTCATAGGAGTATCCTTCCATCCCCTTTACCATTTTGGTGGCTCTTCTCTGAACCTTTTCTAATAACTCTATATCCTTTTTAAGATACAGCGACCAGAATTGCACACAATATTCAAGGTGCGGTCTCACCATGGAACGATATAGAGGCATTATAATATCTTTTGTTTTATTTTCCATTCCTTTCCTTATGATACCTAGCATTCTATTTGCTCTCTTGGCTGCCGCTGCACACTGGGCCGAGGGTTTTAACATTTTATCCACAATGACGCCTAAATCTTTTTCCTGGGTGGTGGTTCCTAATGTGGAACCTTGCATCGTGTAACCATAGTTTGGGTTGTTCTTCCCTAGGTGCATAACTTTGCACTTGTCCACATTAAATTTCATCTGCCATTTTGATGCCCGGTCTTCTAATTTATCAAAATCTTCTTGCAATTTTCCACAATCCTCTTGGGTTTTAACAACTTTAAATAGTTTTGTTTCATCTGCAAATTTGATAACCTCACTCGCTATTCCACTTTCCAGGTCATTTCTGAATATATCAAAAAGCAGCGGACCCAGCACAGATCCACGGGGTACACCACTATTCACCTTTTTCCATTGGGATAATTGGCCATTTAGCCCAACCCTCTGCTTTCTATCTTTTAACCAGTTCTTGATCCACAGTAGTACACTGCCTCCTATCCCATGACTCTTTAGTTCTGCCAAACGTCTCTGATGAGGGACCTTGTCAAAGGCTTTCTGAAAGTCCAGATACACTATATCAACCGACTCACCTTTGTCCACCTGTTTATTCACACTTTCAAAAAAACATAACAGATTAGTAAGACAAGATCTTCCTTGTCTAAAGCCATGTTGTCTGTCTCCCATTAGGCCATGACTATCTACATGCTGAGTAATTTTATTCTTTATGATGGTTTCTGCCATTTTTCCCGGTACTGACGTGAGGCTCACCGGTCTGTAGTTTCCCGGATCACCCCTAGAACCCTTTTTAAAAATTGGTGTTACATTGGCGATCCTCCAATCTTCAGGTATTAGAGATGATTTTAATGATAGTTCACAGATTACTAATAGCAGGTCTGCAATCTCATATTTCAGTTCTTCTATCTTGCCAAGCATGATGTCTTTCTCTAATGATCTCTCTCTTCGCACGATGTGTCCAGAGTATGAAAGTCAAAGTCTTGTCATCTGAGCTTCTAAAGAAAGCTTAGGTTTGATCTCCTCTAGTACAGACTGGTTTGTTCTTCGGGCAGTCCATGGTATACACAGTATTCGCTGCCAGCACCATAATTCAAAGGCATCAATTTTCTTCCTGTCTATCTTTTTCACTGTCCAGCTTTCAAATCCATATGATGTTATTGAAAATACCATGGCTTGAACAAGTCGAATCTTTGTATGGAGAGAGACATCTCTGCTCTTGAGGATCTTATCTAGGTCTTTCATAGCCATTTTGCCAAGAGCAATGCGTCTTCTGATTTCTTGACTGCTTGTTGCTTCTTTATTGATAGTTGATCCAAGTAGGTTAAAGTTGTTGACGATTTCAGTTTCTTCTCCTTCAACTATGAACCTGTTGATTATGCCAGTTGTCATGATCTTTGTCTTCTTTACATTAAGGTGCAGGCCCATTTTGAGAATATGTTCTTTGATTGTGAGAAGCAAATGTTTCAGATCATCTTCACTTTCAGCCAGTAATGTGGTATCATCAGCATAGCGAAGGTTGTTGATGAGTCTTCACACCTCTGTTGTCTTCATACAATCCTGCTTCTCTGATGATTTGTTCTGCATATAAATTAAACAGGTAGGGGGATATATATTAAAGCTATGGAAATACAGGGCTTAGAGGAGGCACTGTGAGTTAGGCAAAGTAGTTAAGTTAAGAAAGCAAAGATTCAAAAAGAAGAGGAAATAGCCAATGCAATAAAATGGGGGGATAAGACATTTTTCAGATATGTTAGTGAGAAGAGGAAGGGCAAAAGTTATATTGTCAGACTCAAGGGTGAAGGGGAGGAATATGTAGAAGCTGATGAGGATAAAGCGGAATTGCTTAACAAATATTTCTGTTCTGTGTTCACAGATGAAGGACCAGAAACAGGACCTCAGAAAACAGCCACGAACAGGAACAGAAGCGAGGGGCATCTTGAACAATTTTCAGAAGACTGTGTTCGTGAGGAACTAGCTAAACTAAAGTAGACAAAACAATGGGAACTGGAATACTGAGGGAACTTGGGGATGTTCTAGCAGCTCCACTGACTGATCTTTTCAATGCCTCTTTGAAGTCGGGAGTGGTGCCAGATGACTGGAGAGAGGCTCATGTGGTCCCTTTACACAAAAGCAGAAATAAGGATGTGGTTGAAAACTACAGGCCGGTTAGTTTAAACTCGGTGGTGAGTAAATTATTGGAAGCGCTGCTGAAAGAGAAATTAGTGAGTTTCTGGAGTCCAATGGATTACCGGATATGAGACAACATAGATTGATTTCTTTGACTGGGTGACCAGGGAGTTGGATCGAGGGAGAGCCCTAGATGTGGTGTATTTAGATTGACACCATTCTGCACAGGTGGCTTATATACAAACGGAGCCCCCTTTGGATTGATCCTAAAGTTACTGCTTGGGTAAGAAATTGGTTAAGTGGGAGGTGACAAAGGGTACAGGTAAATGGAGCTCACTCTGAGGAGAAGGAGGTTACCATTGGAGTGCCGCAGGGGTCTGTTCTTGGTCCGATTCTTTTTAACATCTTTGTTAGTGATATTGCAGAAGGGCTGTTGGGTAAGGTTTGCCTCTTTGTGGATGATACCAAAATCTGCAATAGAATAGACACCCAGGAAGGTATAGATAACATGAGAAGGGATCTAGCTAAGCTTGAAGAATGGTCTAGAATTTGGCAGCTGTGACTTAATGTTAAAAAATGCAGGGTCATGCATTTGGGTTACAGCAATCCAAGGGAGCGATACAGTATAGGGGGTGAAGTACTTCTGTCCACAAAGAAGAGTGGAACTTAGGAATGATTGTGTCTGATGATCTTAAACAGGAAGAAAAGATGTTGATAAAAGCTAGAAGGATGCTTAGGTGCATATGGAGAGGAATGGCCAGTAGGAGAAAGGAGGTGATAGTGCCTCTGTATAAGTTCTTGGTGCAACCTCATTTGTGAGTATTGTGTGCAATTCTGGAGACTGCACCTTCAAAAGGATATAAACAGGTTGGAGTTGGTGCAGAGTGTGGCTACTAAAATGGCTAATGGTTTTCGTTATAAAGAATATGAGGACAGACTTAAGGATCTTAATATGTATACTTTAGAGGACAGGTGGGATAGAGGTGATATGATTGAGACGTTTAAATACCTCCATGGCATAAATGCCTAGGAGGAGAACCTTTTTCGATTGAAGGTAAGCTCTGCTACGAGGGGACATAGGATGAGGGTGAAAGGGGAAAGACTCAGGAGTAATATTCAAAAATATTTCTTTACGGAGAGAGTGGTAGATGTGTGGCATAGTCTCCCAGTGGACATGGTAGAGATGAGGACAGTATCTGAATTCAAAAAAGCATGGGACAAACAGAGAATCCCTAAAGGAAAATTTACTCACCACATGAATGCAGCAAAATATGACCTTGAGAATATACCACTGGAATTTAAAGACTGCCTGCAAAATCGATTTGCTGCTTTAGATACAAATGACAGAGCTCCGGAAGAGTTATGGAATGACATCAAGAAGGTTGTGTTGGAAGAAAGCGAGAAGTCTCTACAAAAGGTGAAAAAGCAAAAACGGCCAAAATGGATGACGGAAGAAACTCTGAAAATTGCCCAGAAACGCAGAGAAGCTAAAGCCAGAGGAGAAAGAAAGACAATCGCAGAACTCAACAGAAATTTCCAACGTGCAGCAAGACAGGATAAGGAAAAGTACTACAATGACACTTGCAAGGAAATAGAAGCAGAAACTATTAGAGGAAGAACAAGATCGGCTTTCCTAAAGCTACGAGAGTTAAAGAAAAAGTTCCAGCCTCGAATTGGAATGTTACAAGATGCTCAAGGTTCTATGTTGAATGATGCTGAGAAGATCAAGAAAAGGTGGAAGGAATATACAGAGTTTTTATATGATAAAGATCAAGTGGACCAACAGCCGTTTCAACCTGTACCTTATGATCGGGAACCATTGGTGATGAAAGAAGAAATTGAAGCAGCATTGAAAGCCTTATCAAAGAACAAAGCACCAGGCATTGATAGCATTCCCATAGAAGTATTGCAGCAATCTGATGCAGCTGTTACCATACTTACAAGGCTCTGCCAAGAAATATGGAAGACAACATCATGGCCAACTGACTGGAAAAGATCTGTGTTTATACCAATACTAAAGAAAGGTGATCCAACTGACTGTGGAAATTATCGCACAATCGCTCTGATCCCACATGCCAGCAAGATTCTACTGAAGATTATTCAAAAGAGACTACAACCATACCTGGAACAAGAACTACCTGACGTGCAAGCAGGGTTCAGGAAAGGGCGAGGAACGAGATACATCATTGCGGATGTGAGATGGATCCTTGAAAAGACTAAAGAATACCAAAAGGATATCTATTTGTGCTTTATCGACTATAGCAAGGCTTTTGAATGTGTAAACCATGAGAAACTCTGGGCCACATTAAGAAGCATGGGTATACCAGAACACCTGATCATTCTCTTGCGAAATCTGTACATTGATCAAGAAGCAACAGTTCGAACGGAACAAGGAGAAACAGAATGGTTTAAAATAAGCAAAGGTGTAATACAAGGCTGCATACTTTTCCCCTACCTGTTTAATTTATATGCAGAACAAATCATCAGAGAAGCAGGATTGTATGAAGATAACAGAGGTGTGAAGATTGGTGGAAGACTCATCAACAACCTTCACTATGCTGATGATACGACATTACTGGCTGAAAGTGAAGATGATCTGAAACATTTGCTTCTCACAATCAAAGAACAGTCTCAAAATGGGCCTGCACCTTAATGTAAAGAAGACAAAGATCATGACAACTGGCATAATCAACAGGTTCATCGTTGAAGGAGAAGAAATTGAAATTGTGAACAACTTTAACCTACTTGGATCAACTATCAATAAAGAAGCAACAAGCAGTCAAGAAATCAGATGACGCATTGCTCTTGGCAGAATGGCTATGAAAGACCTAGATAAGATTCTCAAGAGCAGAGATGTCTCTCTCCATACAAAGATTCGACTTGTTCAAGCCATGGTATTTTCAATAACATCATATGGATGTGAAAGCTGGACAGTGAAAAAGACAGACAGGAAGAAAATTGATGCCTTTGAATTATGGTGCTGGCGGCGAATACTGTGTATACCATGGACTGCCCGAAGAACAAACCAGTCGGTACTAGAGATCATCAAACCTAAGCTTTCTTTAGAAGCTCAGATGACAAGACTTCGACTTTCATACTTTGGACACATCATGCGAAGAGAGAGTTCATTAGAGAAAGACATCATGCTTGGCAAGGTAGAAGGTCAACGCAAAAGAGGAAGGCCAGCAATGAGATGGATCGATACAATAACAGCAGCTATGTGTACCAGTCTGTCAACAATGAGCCGCCTGACTGAAGACCGAACACAATTTAGGATAGCTATCCAGAGGGTCGCTATGAGTCGACTCCGACTCGACGGCACTTAACAACAACAACAAAGGAAACAAGGGGTCTCTTGTAGTGGTTGATATGGAAGAACAGACTAGATAGGCCATGTGGTCTTTTTCTGCCATCATGTTTCTATATTTCTATTGATGGAAAAGAAATTGAAATAGTTGAGAACTTTAACTTACTTGGATCAACCATCAATAAGGAAAGGACTAGCAGTCAAGAAATCTGATGACTTATTGCTCTTGGTAGAATGACTATGGAGTACCTAGTCAAGATTCTCAAGAGCAGAGATGTCTCTCTCCATATAAAGATTCGACTTGTCTGGGCCATGGTATTTTCAATAACATTATATGGATGCGAAAGTTGGTCAGTGAAAAAGATAGACAGGAAGAAAGTTGATGCCTTTGAATGATGATGCTGGCGACAAATACTGTGTATATCATGGACTGCTCAAAGAACAAACCAGTCAGTACTAGAGGAGATCAAACCTAAGCTTTCCTTAGAAGCTCTGATGACAAGACTTCAACTTTCATACTTTGGACACATCATGCAAAGAGAAAGATCATTGGAGAAAGACATAATGCTTGGCAAGGTAGAAGGTCACCATAAAAGAAGAAGGCCGGCAATGAGATGGATTGATACAATAACAGCAGCTATGGATACCACTCTATCAATAACGAGCCACTTGGCTGAAGACTGAACAAAGTTTAGGTCAAGTACCCAGAGGGTCGCCGGGAGTCGACACCAACTTGACGGTACTTAACAACACCACCATTATCTCTCTCTCCCTATTTCTCCCCTATGTCCAATATATCCCATTCTCTCCCATCTTCAGCACCTGCCCTCTGCTTCTCCCCACATCCCATGTCCAGCATTTCACATCTTCCTCTCCTAATCATTCCTCACCTTGCATTTCCTCCTATCTTTACATCCCATGCCCAGCATCTGCTCTTCATCCCCCTATGCCCTTCCACATGTCTAATGTCTGCTTTCTTTCCCATCCCCATCCACCATCTGTCCTCTCCCATCCTTGTTCCATGGCCAGTATTAGTCCCCCACCCCCATCCCATGTCTAGCATCTACTCTCCTCCTTCACCCAGATTCTGCTGTCTACCCCATCCCATATCCACCATCTGCCCTCCACCTCCCCCACCCCTACCCTGTTGCGACCATCTATCCTTTGTCCCTTCAGCTCATGTCCAACATGTGTCTTTTCTCCCCTATCTTAGCCCCATGCCCAGCATCTGTTCTCCATTCTCCTATGCCCCCCCCCCCCATGTCCAGCATCATGTCCACCATCTGTCTCACTCTGGCCACAATCTTCCCTCTGCCCTCACCCTCATGGCCAGCATATATCCACACCCCCATTTCATGTCCAGCATCTACCATTTGCCTCTGTGTTTCCCCTGCCATTGTCCAAAATCTGCTCTCTACCCCCATCCCTTTCACCTGCTCCACACCTATCCTGTTGCCAGCATCTTCCCTTTGTGCCTCCCCACCTTTTGCAACCATCTGCCTTCTGCTAGCCATGGGGTGAGGGGGGCATCTGCCCTCTGCTCCCTCTCACTTCATGGCCAGCATATATCCCGAATCCCACACTGTGCCCCTCCATGTTCAACATCTGCCTCTCCCCTGTGCCGCCATCCACAGCGGGTCTGCAGCAATAGATTTTGGCGGTCTCCTGCTGTCACCGCCGACTTGGACCAAATGAGAGGCTGCAGCGGCAGGAGTGGCAGGCTACAAGTTCTTAAACATTAGCTGGGTTTAAGAAAGATTTGGACAAATTCATGGAGTCCATAAACCATTACACAGGTACACTAAAAATTTTTTTTTTTAAACTGCCTCTAATATTTTGATTGATTTTTACGTTTTTTGGTGCGCTGAATCCAAATCTGGTAACCAATTTGCTCCATCACGTACAGATTTTTTGCTACATTGGGTTAGCAGTTTGAGGTGAACGTTTCAGATTGAGTGCGATCGAGATAAAAGTTTCTTGGATAAATTCTTTATACTAATTGTTTAGTAGTCATTCAAATAAGAATAAAGAAAATTGTAACAAGGCAGCACATAAGAATAGAGTAATGTCAACAAAACGCACTGTGATGGTAGCAAAATTGTCTGCACTTAAAACAGCCACATACATGTGCACAAACATTGAGCATATAAGAGCGAGGTTAGACACAAAGCAAAGCAAAGAAATGTGCAAAAAATGTTGTACAGGTATGCATGTAAGAATAGAAAACGCAAACCGCACCATTGCAATACATGAAGACAAACACCCGATGGTGTGAAAATAAAATTCTAATAAATGAGATCCGACACTGTGGTAATAACTAGCAAATTTGTATTTCAAAGTTTAGTAAAAACACGATATTTGTCAACACAGTTTAGATTTTAAAGTCATTCTTGGGTCAATCAATCTCCTGGTGGGCCCGTTTCTTCTTCCCCAGAATGCTTCTCTTGGTGCGCTGCTTGGCGTATTTTTCATCTGGGGTTTCCCGCAGCAGCAACCAGCAGAAATCAGCCATCATAGTGGTGTTCCATCTTCCTTGGTACCTTCTCTCTGCGTCCTTGATGTCCTGGTGAAACCTTTCACCTTGTTCTTCACTGTATGCCCCCAAGTTTTCGGGAAAGTAGTTCACATGGGAGTGCAAGAAATGGACTTTCAGGCTCATGTTACAGCCTTGTTCTTTGAAGGCATTGAGCATCCTGGCAACAATATCCTTATAGTTCTCATCCTGCCTGTTCCCCAAGAATTTGAGAACAACATCCTTGAAGGAATCCCAGGCTTCTTTTTCCTTCTCAGACATCGTTTCAGCGAATGCTCCATCTGAAATGAGTTTCCTTATATCAGGGCCAACAAACACTCCTTCCTTTAGCTTTGCTTCAGAAAGTCGGGGGAACTTTGAGCAAAGGTACCGAAAGCACTCACCATCTTTTGGAAGGGACTTGATGAATTTCTTAATGAGACCCAACTTAATGTGGAGAGGTGGTAATAGAATTTTATCACGAGGTACCAAGCTCTCATGAAGAACATTTTTCTCACCGGGTCTCAAATACTCCAGAAATGGCCAGTCTTTTTTCCCCCAGTGTAGGTCGCGGGCCCGGCTATCCCACAAGCAAAGGAAGCAGGGATATTTGGTGAAACCGGATTGCTGCCCTAATAGCATGGATAGAATTTTAAAGTCTCCACAAATCATCCACTTATGCTCATCATAACGAATCTTCTGAAGAATCAGGGCCAAATTCTCGTATTTTTCTTGGAGAATAACAGAGTGAGCAATAGGAACTGAAGCGAATGTGTTGCCATTATGAAGAAGAACACCTTTTATGCTGTCTTTTGACGAATCAATGAACAGCCGCCATTCAGCAGGATCATACTTGAGTTTAAACTTTTCCATCACTCCGTATATATCGTTGCAAAATACCAAATCTTCCTCTTTGCTGAAATACTTCAAAAATTGTGTCTCGCGGTTGCGGTACCAATAAAAAGTTGTTCCTGGTGACAATAGATTTTTCTGTTTAAGCCGAGAACCTAGCAGTTGGGCAGCATCTTTTGGGAGTCCTAAATCCCGGACTAAATCGTTCAATTCAGCTTGAGAGAAAAGTTCAGGTTTCGGATCTGGTTCAGTTTCAAACTCGGAAGTGCTGGACTCATCGGGAAAAGCCATCTGATGAGTTTCATCATGATCAGAACCGTCCACACAAATATGATCCAAAGATTTTGGTGGTTCAGGCACAGGTACTTTGTTGCTATGAGGCATAGGCCTAATTGCTGAGGGAAGGTTGGGGTAACTTATTACGTTCTTATTTTTTAAGTTGTATCCCTTCACAATGCAAGAGCAAAAATAGCAGTCACTGCTGTGGTCTCTTTGTTCACACCACATCATAGGTATTCCGAAACGAAATGCTTGTTTTTTACCTTTCATCCATAAGCGTAGATCTTCCTCACATGTCTTGCACACTTTGTGAGGAGCCCACGGTTTGTCTTGATCGCCTAACTTCAAACCGAAATAGGCGAAATATACTTTAATAAATGCAGAAATGTTCCTCTGCCGCTTTTTCACGGTATATTCCCCACAAATAAAACAAAAACTGTCCGGAGAGTTGACGCAACCTCTGGCTCTGTGAGCCATCACAAATACACAGCACTGCAAACCACAACTGTAGTGAACCACTTCGGAATAAAGCTGGATTACGACTGAGCAAACAAAAGGTAATAATGAACTTGCAAGAAACTGAAATTTGACAGGAACGTTCATGTCGCAACCACCGTGTTTGAGCGAGCGAACGAGGCGAGGCGAACAGGAAAGAACATGCGCCAGCGCGAGTACTGGATTTAGCCCCCCGCCTCCCAATTGTCCTGTTAATGTATAAAATGAATACAAAACACTCTAAAATATCATGAGGGTTTCTAGTTAGTTAACCATTACAACCTCTATTTTGGGCCAAGAAAATAAACTGCAGTCGGCTAAAAAGAAATTATGTGAACATTCCTTATATGGGTAAGAAATCTAATTTTGCAAGAAAACGTGACGTGATGGAACATTTTGGCTATTTTTCCTGGATTCAGCACCCCAAAATCTATAGGAATCAGTTGCAAAACTGGAGGCAGTTTTTTTGGTAGTGTACCTGTGTTATTAAAGTAGGCTAGGAAAAATCCACTGCTTATCCTTGGGATAAGCAACATGGAATCTTTCTACCTTTTAGGATCCTGTCAGGTACTTCTATCCTTTGGAAACACGATATTAAGCTTGATGGACCTTTGGTTTGACCCAGTATGATAAATCTTATGTTCTTAAGCACGTGATGCGGTGAGCTCGGCGGACGTACTCTGCTTGAGCTCCGGTCTCTTCCGACCTGAATCGGGCTATTAATGCCGGTCTGAGAGCTGTTACAAAGATAAAACATATAAGTGCCGAGAGAGGAGAGACGCCTAAAAGCCGACGAGTGTCAGAAGAGGCGCTGCGAGGATGGCAGCAACAGTTAAAGCCGCGAGGAAAGAGAAAGAGCGCGGAACCCCGCTACCCAAGATGGCTGATGCGGTGGGCAGGCCGAACTCACCGACCTCGCCGGCCTTTTTGGCAGAGGTATCTGCGGCGGTGGCGGAGGCTCTGGCGGTGCAATTCACGGCCTTACACGACAAAATGGACAATCTCTATGCCTCCTTTGGGGCAATGGGCAGCCGCCTGCAAGAAGCTGAAACCCGCATTGGGGTGACTGAGGATAGCCTGACCTCTTTGACCCGCGAATTGTCGGCGGTAAAAACCCGACTTCAGTCTTACGATGCCAAACTTGACGATTTGGAAAATCGTTCGAGGCGTAACAACTTGAGACTGATGGGTATCCCTGACTCGATCACCGACAGAGACTTAAAAACCTATTTGGAGACTCTACTCCCCCAGCTTTTTGAGGGCCTTGAAGATGGCGGCAAGCTGCTCATAGAACGAGCGCACCGCGTGGGTGCCCGACAATCTCGAGACCACCGACCACGGGTAGTGCTAGCTAAATTCCTGCACTTCCCTCAGAAGGAGGCCATTCTGCGAGCTGCACGGCAGAAGGGAGAGCTGGTGCATAATAATTTGAAACTGCGGGTGGCCCAGGATTACTCTGCCGCCCTCAGTCAGAGGCGCAGGGCCTATGCTCCTCTCTGCCAGCGTCTGCTTGAAGCGAAGATAAAATTTTCGGTGCAGTACCCCTCTAGACTGCATGTTTTTCATGCGGGTGCCCACCAGACTTTTGAATCAGCGGCTGACGCTCAACCCTACATTGACCAGCTTGTGGGCGAAGAGCGACCATCACAGTCCCCCGAACGGCAGCTGTGAGGCAACCGGAATGTTTACCCGAATGGGGGTATTGGTGTGAACTTTAAGTCTCGCTGACTGCAAAGGCTGGAGACGGGAGGGGGTGGGTTAGGGCGGTTTGTGCTTGGTCTGTGGGATTTATGTTATTTGCTGGCAGTTCTGAGTGAGTGGGCCAGACCTATACGTTAGGCCTTGTGCAGTGGTAGCTTCAGGACGTATGTCTGACATGCACGTGGTGGGGCCCAGGCTGGACGGTACTCTACACCATCTGGCTCTGCTGCCAGGGAGCCGAGTATGATGCGGATCGAGTGAGGTATGAGAGGAGGGGGTTGAGGGTGTGGGGATGTGTGGATGATGACCGGACTGTGCTGTTGGCGGGGTTTCTTTTTGAATGGGGGGGTGGTTGTGTTTTTTTTATTGGGAGAGGGGTGGTTTGTGTGTATTGGAGGGGGTCTGTCGGAGACTACGGGGACTTTCCTGTAGAATGGGATCACTGAGCTTGGTTTTGTTGGGCTTGGCGGCGGGGGGTGGGGTGGGATCCCTTGAGTGAATGGTGCTGATGCAGAGTATGACTGGGGCTTGTTCTCTTTCTGAGGTGTTTGGGCTTGCTTGTTATTTCTACAGGGGATCTAGGCTGCTCTCGGCCCTTGTGTGCTGTGGGATGCTGGAGGGGTGCGATGGACACCACTGTTCCCTTTGGGCGGTGCGCGTGTGCGAGTGCACGCGCCTCGCCGAGTGAGCGCACGTACTTTACAACAGAGCGCACAAAGGTCATGGTTCTGATTCTGGAAAAAAACAACATAGACGTTCCTAAAATTGAAAAGTTGTTGTGTATTTATGGTTTTCACAAGTTCTATAATACTTTCTAGTGTAATCAATGTGGTGTACATACTGTGATCTGACATGTAGTTAAATTCTAAGTGTATAACTCTGATTGATACTATGTGAACTACAAGCCTGTGGCCCTCCTTCAGCAGCTGCACAGCTGCTGCTTTGTGCGCGTACGGCCTGCTGAGGAGTGGCGGGAGCATTGGTGGATACTTATATTTCGTTTGTGTGAGTGATAGATATGCTGGTTATGGGGTCTAGTAGCCTGATGTCTTTTTGTATAGGGAAAAACTTTTTTTGTTGGCGGGGACTATCTCTGCCCCTACTTGTATGCCTACTGTTTTGGAAATAGGACCATTTATGGGGGTAACTGCAGTATTGAGTGCGGGCGGGCGGTGGAGGGTGCCTCTTTACGTTAATAAGGGTTGGAAGAGACCGATCGCGTTACAGCTTGTCTCTACCTATTAGAGGTGGGGATGTCTCGTTATGTGGAGGGGGTGGGGGGAGGGGGGGAGGGGGAGGGGGAGGGAGGGGGGGTGGGGGGAGGGTGTTAGTCGCGTCCAACCGGGAGACCCCAGATACAGTGGGATCCTAATACAGGGTAGTAGGGAGGAATTCCAGGCTGGGGGGGTTCCTCCTGGGATATGGTTGACTATATTCCTGCGATATTGGGGTGATATTATCCCAGACTGAAGATAATTTCCTGGAACGTCTGTGGACTAGGGAGCCCGATTAAGCGAGCTAAAGTTTTACAGGCTTTAGCCTGGCAAAAAGCCGATATTGCCTTACTTCAAGAAACCCACCAGACAGCTGAAGAGCATGCCAAATTGTGTAGAATGTGGGTGGGGCAGGTCTGGGGGGCGCCTGCGGTGAATAAGAAAGGGGGGGGGGGGTGGCCATACTAATACATAAGAATGTACGCTTTGAGGCTGTGAAGGACATAATTGATCCGGCGGGAAGATTTCTCCTATTGCACGGCAGCTTGGAGGGCCGCTCTGTCATCCTGGGCAATATTTACAGCCCTAATGTGTTGGATCGTGCTTTTTATGCCAGACTGGCCTCCCAGGTGGAACAGCTTCCAGAGTCCCCGTTGATTTTAGGGGGGGATCTTAATGGAGTGATGGACGTGGAGATGGATACCTCTCGAGGTGCCGGAACTAGGGAGCGGGCCTTGGCGGCCCGTGCTCTGCATGGTCTCCGTACGCGATTGGGGTTGGTGGACCCGTGGAGACTATTGCACCCCACTGAAAAAGATTATACGCACCATGCTCGAGCACATAACTCCAGTGCCCGAATTGATTATTTGTTGATCTCGCAAGGACTGTTCGCGTTGGCGGATGAGGCGCAGATCGGTCCCGCGGAAATCTCTGACCATGCCTTGATATGGCTGCATCTGCGCTGGGGTGCGGCCCGGGCCGCGACGAGAATGTGGCGGTTCCCTTTGGAACTCTATAGGGACTCACAGTTTCGACGGTTTTTGCAGCAGCGCTGGCGTGAGTTTGAAGAGGATCACAGTGGGCATCGAGGGGATCCGGAGCTGATTTGGGAAACGGCGAAAGTGGTCCTGCGCGGGGATATTATTGGCTTTTTGGCGAGAAAGCGTAGGCTCCTGGCGGAACGTATTATTCACTTAGAACGCTTGGTCACTCAACAGCGGCGGAGATGGGCGGCTAACCCGAGTGTATCTTTGAAGAAGCAGGTTTGGGAGACGCAGACAACTCTTAATGAACTTTTACACCAGAGAGCTAAAAAATCAGTTCAGTATTATCGCTTTCAGCTTTATTGTCATGGGGATAAGCCTGGGAGGTTATTGGCCCGTTGCCTACGTGGTTCTCGGGTCTCTCGGCTAGTACACGCGCTTCGGGATGATCAGGGGATCCTTCACAAGGAGAGCCCGGAGATAGCTCGGGTGTTCCGTTCATTCTTTCAGAAACTTTATGCAGCAGAACCGAGCTCTCCTGTGCAGATGTCCGCATACCTGGAGGGCCTGAGGCTACCTCAATTGACCGCTCAGCAACGGGAGGCCCTGGATCAGCCGATATCGATCCAGGAGGTGCAAACTGTTATTGCTAAAGCGAGTTGTTATAAAACCCCAGGCGCGGATGGATTAGGGGCGGAATTTTATAAGATTTTGGGCGAGTTGGTCTCACCGCTGCTGGCGGACGTTCACAATCGGAGGTCAGAACAGGGAACCTTTCATTGGGGAAATAACTTGGCCCATGTGATACTCATTCCTAAACCTGGGAAAGACTTGCTGTGTGCGGAATCTTACCGCCCCATTTCCCTCCTCAACTTTGATTTGAAAATTCTCGCAAAGGTTCTTGCAGACCGCCTGGCCACTGTATTGGGGTATTTGGTGCATGACTCCCAAGTAGGCTTTGTGCGGGGACGGTATGCCGTCCGCAATCTTCGGAAAATCTTGGCCTCCCTGGAATGGGTGCAGAATAGTCGCCTCCCTTCTCTGTTAATCAGCTTTGATGCAGAGAAGGCCTTTGACAGGGTGAGTTGGCAGTATCTATGGCACCTGCTGCCTTGTTATGGGCTAGGGAGTTCTTTCTGTGCCATGGTTCGCAGTCTCTACATTGACCCGATGGCGGCGATTTGCTGTAACGGAGTGCTCTCGGAGGCCTTCCCATTACATCGGGGGACTAGGCAGGGTTGCCCTCTTTCCCCCTTACTGTTTGTCCTCTCCTTGGACCCGTTCATACGACAGGTGGAGGCGCTGCGGGATATACAGGGGGTGCACATTCGTTCTTCGACTTTTAAGATTTCGGCCTTTGCCGACGATCTCCTTGTACATTTGCTCCGACCGCAGGAATCGCTTCCCCGGCTGCTGCAGGAGTTTGCGACGTTTGGCCAGTTCGCCGGGTTAAAAATTAATCAGACTAAATCTGAGGCCCTAGACATATCGGGTGGGGTGCGGACTGCTTGGCGGGGCACTTTTCCTCTCCGCTGGGCGGTTCACCACTTTAAATATCTTGGTATACTGTTGACTGGTCAGCCCTCTCAGTTGTATGGTTGTAATCTCGATAAAATTCTGCGGGGTCTGCAGGACCAGTTACACGCCTGGCGACCACTCCCATTGTCCCTATCTGGAAGAATTGCAGCGATCAAATTAGTTATTTTACCAAGGATTCTTTATTGGTTACAGACGCTGCCTGTATGGTTGCTGCGGAAGGATCTAAAGCGGATAGAAGGGCTCTTCCGGGGGTTTTTGTGGGGCACAGCCCGAGCGCGTGTTTCCTACTCTCGTCTGATGGGGAATTGGCGGCAGGGAGGGCTGGGCCTGCCTGATTTAGGGGCCTATGCTCTGGCTTGCCAGGCGAGGCACTTGGGTGACTGGTTGGGGGGGACGGCAGTGTATACTCCGTTGGCCTTGGAAGAGGCCTTTGCTGCCCCAGTGTCGTTGCTTGCCCTCTTACACCTGGATACTCGATTGCTCCCCGATAGATTGGCTGAGAGTGTTCTGATTGATTCGGTGCGTCGAACTTGGCGGCAACTTAATGGATACTGGGGAACGAATTGGAGAGTCTCGAGTTGGTTGCCGATTCGGGGGAATGTCCTTTTTTTCCCCCCAGGACTGGATCATGCGATTTTTCGTGATTGGGCAGACAAGGGTCTCACTAGTCTGGGACATATGGTGGATTCTTCGGGGCTCTGTAAGAAGTTCTTGCCTTTATGTGCTGAATTTGACCTAGGACCTCGACACTGTTTTGCATTTATGCAGCTTACGCATTATATTGCCTCCCTACCGGCAGCGGAATTGCAGGCCGACCGCTCAGCGCAGATTCTGTCCTTTTTTGATATAGCGGGGGAGTCACCGCCGTCCATACGGTCGTTGAAGTCGCGTTTGATCCCATATAGGTCCTCTCCGGATTATCATCCTGTGGAATTAGCGTGGGCCGCAGAGATGGGGCGGGACATCGAACCAGGGACGCTTTTGAAAGCTTTGCAGCGGGTAGGAGAGCTGGCGGTAGGGACCCGTTGGCGGGAAATGCAATATAAAGCGCTCTCTAGAGTACATTTTCTCCCCGTCGGGCCTTTCGCTCCAAGCTCACCCAGGATGGATGGTGCCCGAGGTGCCGGGCGCCATTGGCGAACTTGTCGCACATGTGGTGGGGCTGTAGACTTCTCCGCTCTTACTGGGCTAGAATTGGCTCCTTCCTGGAGAGGCTTCTGGGACAGCGGGTGTGCTTCGATACCTCCTTAGTGCTTCTCGATCAATTGCGCCTGCTACAGCCTAAAGGTAAATGGGAGAGATTACTAGTGCGTAAAGCTTGTCTGGTGGGCAAAGGTCCCCTACTGCATCACTGGCGAGACCAGACTCCGCCCTCTTTCTGGGAATGGCGCAATGCCTTACATCAGCTGATGCTGTTGGAGGCGAGATACGCCCGCGGTAATGTTAAACGCTGGCCACTTTTTCAGATGCTTTGGGATCCTTATCTCCAAATTTTGAGCTCTCGCAGTAGGAATGAAGTCCTACAGTTGGGTTCTTAAACTGCTTCGTGTGATATGGGACTCAGCTTCGGAATGGTATAGGGGGGTCTCCTGGGGTGGACGTGACGACAAGGGAGGGTGGGGGGGGTAGGGGGTATGGGGGGGAGGGTTGATTGTGAAAAAACAAAAATGCACCTGTATGTTTTGCTTGTTCTCCTGGACGGGGATCAGAGTTCACCCCCTCCTGGAGCTTGTTTGCTGTATTGGCCGGTTGTTTTCACATGGTGTCTATAAATAAAGTTTTGAAAAAAAATCTTATGTTCTTATAAATAAATATCCCCAGGTATAGCACACACAAGCGTTCTCTGTATACTTTTTATTTTTTAGATGCTCAGACTAAATAAATCAGCCATGATGAATACACACCGCTATTAGTCATTGTTCATATGGACATCGTCAAGAACAGCATCTCAGATAATCCCGGTTTTCTCCTATCTCTCCTCCTGTGCCCACGATGCTTCAATTATTGCCATGATTTCTAATGGCAGGAAAAAACCAGGAAGCGTCTCACTGTAGGAGTTACTTCCAGTGCTGCTTGTAGGCCAACAAGTGGGCTTCACTGCAAAAGCTATCATGAAGGAGGGTCCCTTGTAAAATCATGTACTGCATCATCTTTTGATGATTCTTACACTGACCCAGTAAAAAATGCCACAGCCTGTAAAAGTCTAGTTTTTCTCAGGGATCAGTATGGTTATTAACACAGTGCTACCTAAGGGACTAATTTTCAAACTTCCCACATTTGTAGAATGACTGCAAATGTTTTACATCTGCAGGTTTTGCACCAATTTTTAAAGGGAAAGTATACAAAGATTTTTAGTTTGAAAATTGCCATCAATGTAAAGTATGTGTGGACATTTGCACTTACTTATTGTGAGAGTAGAAATTTGCTAGAAAAGGTATGTGCATTTTCAAAGTCCCACCAATCCCCCAACCTAAATGTGCCCATGCGAAAACCAACAGCTAATATAGCTAAAAGTGTGTGCTCTGGTGAGCAAGACAGAAACGCTAGGCCTTGCTAAGAAAGGACAGTTTTCAGATGTGAAAAACATGGGCAACATGCTTCTTACCTGTTGAAATTACTTTGAAAGCTACCCTCTAAAGGCTTGTTTTTATAATACGGCATCTATGTGGAATGTCAAAATAACACTTATTTTATTCCTGTTTGATAAGGCAACATAAGTGGCTATGTACCTTTTATAAAATAGGCTTTCGTAAGTAGCTCCACCAATTTACACCTGCTGTACATGTATAATTTTTATAAGATACATGCATTCATCGCAACACTCTCTCTGCTCTGCCCAAACTAGGGCCCCAGGAACACCTACATGCGATTTTGTTGGCATGCGTACCTACCAATACATAACCGGCAATGCTGTTTTAGAAGAGCTGTTTTCTGCTTGTAAAACTGACTTTAGAAGAGGAACAATATTTATAAACTTACCCGGCCTATGCTAAAATACATTCAGTTTCTGAATAACTCATTTTTGTGTCCTCAGTAAATCTATCAACAGTGGATTGATCAGAATTCGAGTGAACATTTGGTGTATAAGTTCTCCCTGCCCTTCCTGGATTCAACAAGAGTTGATGCTGGAGTGGCTTAAGAGAGGACCCTTGAATTATTTGGGATAGGAGCACCTCATGTCTAACCTGGCAGAGAGCATGCTTCAGAGGAGATGCAAGTCTGGGTGTAGGACTGGTGTAGCTGTTAGGAAAATTATGCATTTTAATTAAACAGACTCCATAAATTAAAGGTTAAGTGATTCTCTTAGCCACCACCTGTCATGCTTTGTATGGATGTAATATCAGCATGGGGGCCCATCAGCGATGCTAATAGGAATAATGTATAACTTAATATTATTTCCAGAAACAATTACTTGCTACAGAAGTATCCAATAAGTACAGCTAAAACATTGTCATGGATACTGTAAGACTGCATGTCCTACATGGCAGTGTTTTTGTTAGTTAAAACCCAGGAATTAATCCTGAATTGGAAAAAGCCCTGATAGTAGGAAAACACCGAGGGAGGAGAATACTCAAAATTGTCCACACCAGGCGGCGATGTCAATTTTATTCACTAAAGGTTCTTTTAAACATATATTTTCCAACAAACGTTGGGTACGTATCTGAAAAACAAACAGAAACCATTTAGCTTAAAGGCAGCTGTCATCCAAAATTCAAAAAGCACAACGTGC
The DNA here is from genome assembly GCA_033557465.1 of Ichthyophis bannanicus. NCBI lineage: Eukaryota > Metazoa > Chordata > Amphibia > Gymnophiona > Ichthyophiidae > Ichthyophis > Ichthyophis bannanicus. The sequence continues at coordinate 236,430,724 of CM066042.1, forward strand.
ACAATAAATAGCAACAAGCTGCTGTTATACAGGCAACATGCTTGCACTGTCCATAAACCAAATATATGCAAATAGGTATCATGAATATTCATTATGGATATCTTGAAAAACAGACTCGTTTGTGACAGTTGAGGATAGAGGCCACCTAGCTGTGGTGCGTACCAGGAGTTCCCAAAGCTTTTGGACTGAAGGCCACATTGAACTTTCAGATCACTGAAAGGGCTAGGAAGTTTGTTGAGCTGGGGGTGAGCGCGCCCGACCCCAACAAAGTTCCTCCTCCTATCTCTTGTTCAGTCGCCCCATGAGGCAAACGTGTCTAAGGCTCCAGAGCTGTACTTAAAACCAGAGAAAGTAAGTAGGAGACAAATTTAGCAAGTGGAAGGAGCTGGAAGGATAATAAGCGGGAAAAGCATGCAGAGCACAGCTCATGGAATTTTTTCCAGCTCCTCCGCATGTGCATGTGTATGCGTGTGCAACTGTACACAGTTGTGGTCAACATTATTGGCACTCTTGCATTTTAGGTATGTTGTGTACAATATCTTGAGAAATAATTGGAAATATAACAACTGTATGTCATCATAATATTTTAATAGTATGTTGAAAGGTATACAACCAAAAAAATATATCTGTGCAGCTTAGACTTAGTAATTTTTGAGAAAAAAAAAAACACAACAAAATATGACCTGGACAGGAATAATGACACCCTTCATTAATATTCGGCTGCACAACCCTTGGCAGTGATGACAGCCTCCAAATGTTTCTTATTGCCATCTATAAGTTTCACACGTCTGTCTGCTGGTAATTTCCCTCACTTTTCAACTGCGATTTATTCTAGCTCATGAATGTTTCCAGGATTCCTTTTACCAATAGCAGATTTCAGCTCTTTCCAAAGGTTCTTGATTGGATTGGGATCAGGACTCATTGCTGGACAGTTTAAAATAGTCCATTTTTCCCTTTTTAACCATTCTTTTGTACTTCTGGATGCATGTTTTTGGTCATTGTCCTGCTGGGGGACCCATGATCTTCGAGCCAGACCTAGCTTTCTGACATTAGGTAGCGCATTACTCTCCAAAATACCTTGGTAGTCCTCTGACATCATGATTCCTTAAATACGTTCCAGGTCTCCAGTTCCTGAGGCAGCAAAACAGCCCCATAACATTATGGAACCTCCACTATATTTAACTGTAGGAAGGGTGTTTTTTCCTTATAAGCTTCATTTCTTCACTTATAAATGTATCGCTGGTCTGCATTGCCAAAGAGCTTAAATTTGGTTTCATCTGTCCACAGACCATTTTTCCAGAAGGATTGTGGTTTAGGCGAAGATCAGGTGTTCTTTTTTATGTCTGTCTTTCAGAAGTGGGGTCTTTCTTGGCCTTCACCCATAACGTCCTTCTTTGTTTAGTGCCTGGCATATGTTGCGAGTTGAAACCACCACTCCTGATTGCTCCAGGCCAGCCTTAAGCTCTTTGGATGTTGGTGTTTTTCCAACAGTTTGCACTAACCTTGGAAGACTTATTGGATTCATTTTCCTCTTCTCACCACGTCCTGGGAGTTTCTTGACAATTCCATGAGCAAAAAACTTCTTAATAAGATTGCTAACTGTAGACGCAGGAATCCCAAGGTCTTTGGAGGTGGCCTGGTACCCCTTTGAAGTTTGGTGATAATGACTTTTCTGACAGTCTCAGGCAGCTCTTTTGTCTTCACCATTGTGAGAATGGAACAGGGAGTGAATGTGGCCATTTTCAACATTAGAGTCATCATTCATTGGTTCATTCAAGTCATGTGAGTATTGACAATTGATCACAGTTGTGCCTAATTTTACTGCAATGGGAATGTGGTTCTTCTGTTCACACTGATTTGAGCTCCTATGGTGCCGTGTTGAGCCGCTTTGGATCTCATGAAGAGTGACGGAATTTAGAGGAGCTCTTCAGCTTGATTGCGATTTTTCGCTTGAGAAAGAGCTGTGAAAGCATGGTTACTGGAAACATGGTGCCATGTTGAGCCGTAGTTAGTGATTGAGGCTACACGCTGATCCAGGAGACAGTGATTGTTACAATGGAATATGGTGGAACAAGTCCTCTCCTGCTTTTGAGTGGACAAGGTTTCATCAACGGTTCGATAACAGATAAGTGTACTGAGGGCTCGCTGTGTGTGAGTTCTTAGATTTTTTTTTTGTGTAGCAATTGAGTTTGCAGATAATAAACGAGTAAAAGGAGGGTTTGCTGTGAGGGTGGAATTACCGCCCAAGGCAAATGATCCGACAAAAATAATTTTTTTGACATACTAGTAATAACAGATATTCGAAGTATATACTATTGTGATTTATTTGTTCCGGATCGATGAGATGAGCTGAGCTTGTAATATTGGTGTGGAATAATCATGTCCTGGCATTGTCCCAGTTTTTATACTATTTCTACTATTTCCTTTTTTAATTGGTCTTGTTTTATTTGATTCTTTTATCTGTCAAATATGTGTGCATATATGGTCCAAAGCCATTCACTGACCACATTTTTAAGGAGATATGGGACATTAAGGGGTTGAACTGCAAGAGTGCCAAAATATTGACTACAACTGTACATATGCATATCCATTTGTATCTGAATTGCTTGTATGTGCATGTCTTCTGTCTATGTTTTGTCTGTGTCTTATTTTTTTCTGTTTATGTGTGTATCTTTGTTGGCTGCTATGTTTGTGCATATTTGTATGTATGTGTGCATCTTTGTGTGCCAGTGCGTGTGTATTTGTGTGTCTGTGCATGCTTGTATGTATGAGTCTGTGTGTGTGTGAGTGTGTTAGTATATGTTGGTTCTCTGTGTCTGTAATGGGTAGAGACGATGAGAGGGGAGGAAGATTTGTAAGGTGCAATTGAGTAATTACGATGGGGAGGGGGATATTCAAGTCTTCAATCCATGTAAATGCCGATTAGTGGGACATTCAGTGGCAATAACATGGTTAATGCAGCTGAATATCCATGGGTGCTTCTGTTACACGCACCAGTGCTACGCGATTAGCATTGGGGCATCTCATGGACATTCCGGGGCGGAGCGGAGGCAGCACTTGGTTAGTGACCCACAGGTAAAGTCAGGCATGGCAAATGGTGGCCTAACTTTACTCATGGAAGCTAAATGGGCAGTGGCTCAATATCTGGCCACCAGCGTTGAATATACAGGGTTAGTCTTCAGCGGTGACGGCTATGTGCTTTATAAGCGTTAGCTGCCACTGCTGAATATGCCCCCCTATGTTACCAAGAATCTGTGCTTGTATACTGCAGCTGTTGGGACTGCTTTTCTCATAGAAATGCATTAGGGCATTGTTTTTGGAGGGGGGCTTAATTTCTTTTCCATTTTCAACCACATGCTCATTTTCACTCTTCCTGTGACTAGAGCAGCCATCCAGTGCTCCACTTGTCAGCCTTCCACTGTCTGCATACTATCCAGTGTCTCTACTGCTAGTTACACAGGAAGTAAAATAAAAGGGGAACAGGCCCACCTACAAGACCCTCAGAAGCTGCACAGAAAACACCAGGAAGCAAGCAGAAGGAAGAAGCAGCTAATCGTAAGTGAAGGAAACAAGACCATACTACAAAGACAGCCCCAAACACAACATGCATACAACCCTGATCCTCCCCATCAGCCTCCTCCTCACACAACTCCTCCCACCGCACGCACGCACCCAACCACCACCCACACACCATGGCCCCCACCAACAGCATGGACATACCTACAGTATAATCACGGGAACACACACAGAACACACATACTCAAAAGACAAACCAGGCGCAAGTCAGACACCCACACAAACCCAAAGGGAACACATGGAACAACAAACACCCCAGTGCCAATATCAATAGAGCTCATAAACGCCAGATCCATACGTAACAAGATCTATACAATAGCAGACCTCATAGATGATCAACAACCTGACATACTTTGCATCACAGAAACATGGCTCACCCCCAGCGACAACGTACTACTCAATCAATTAGTGCCCGACACATACACAGCATACAACTGCCCACGCACTCACAGGTGAGGAGGAGTTGTCTTGATAATTGCAAAAAACAGCCTAAAGTTCAAATCACGAAGTGCCACAGACACCCAACAATGCAACACCATCACGGTCGAAAACAAACGCATGGCTCTATGCCTCACCTACAGAGCACCCCGTGCACCACCTGATGAACTAGCCTCCACCCTTGAAGCAGTCTGCGCAATCAACCCAAACTACAAACCCACACTACTGCTAGGAGACTTCAACCTTAAATCTACCAACACCAAAGATGCAGACGCTTTCCTTCAAGCGATGAGTTCATTGCAATTCACCCAAATAATTAACACCCCGACACACAGAAAAGGATCATCACCAGACCTCATCTTCGCACCCAACTATCTAATCACGAGAGGACTAATTTCAACACCCACTGTCACATCAGTACCATGGTCAGACCACCACATTAAAATAAACATTATGCCACAAGGAGGAAAACAAGACAAATACCCAGACAACACACCCACACAAAGAAGATTCAAGAGCTTCGACAGGGAACAATTCCTACAGGACACTATACCACACATAACCTCAGAAACAAATGATCTAGAAGCTCAAATCAGAAACTGGAACAACGCCATCAATGACGCCACCAAAGCCACGGATTATAGACCCAAGAAAACTTGCTGCTCCAAATTATATCAAAAGCCATGGTACTCAAAAGCCATACGGAGCGAAAAGAGGGAACTCAGAAAATTAGAACGGAGATGGAGACACACCAAGTCATCCAATACCCATGAACTATACCTAACAAAACAAAAACACTACAATGAACTCATCAACCAAACAAAGAGAGAATACCACACATGCATTATACTCAAATCCAACAACAAACCTAGAGAGCTATTCGAAATCGTGAAAACCCTTACCAAGGAACAGAAAGCAGAAAATGAAGTGCAAATAGACCCACAAAAATTTGCTGACCACATCCAAGAAAAATTCCACTCGGCAGTACAACCAAGATCCAACTCAACCACAAAGCCAAACTCAATGCCGAAAACCTGGGGCACATTCAGCACCCCATCCACAGAGCAGCTATCTCACATCATCACCGCACTCAATACAAGCACGGCTCCAACAGACCCATGCCCAGTGACATGGATCAAAGCCACCAAATCAAACTTCATTCATAACATACATAACATGGTACACAGCTCTCTGTCTCAAGGGACCATGCCAAATCAGCTAAAGCTCGCCACGATAAGACCTATCCCGAAGAAATCCACACTCGATAAGAACAATCCAGCAGCATACAGACCGATATCAAGCATACCCCTACTGGCAAAAATAATAGAGAAGGTAGCACAACACCAGCTACAAGACCACATTGACAACCACGCACCACTAGACATCAACCAACATGGTTTCCGCCCCAACCACGGGGTTGAAACACTCCTACTATACCTCTTCAGTAATATTCTCCGCCTCATAGACAACTCCAAGAAAGGAATACTAATGATCTTCATCAACATTTCATCAGCATTTGACATAGTGGATCAGAGAACCCTACTGGAAAGACTACAGAACATTGGATTACATGGATCCACCCTGAAATGGTTCCACCCATACCTAACCAACAGACAGATAGAGGTCAAGGTAGGCCCCAACACCTCCCGACCCATAAAAGTCCTGCAAGGCGTACCACAAGGATCAGCCTTATCAGCACTCTTATTCAACCTCTACATCCAGCCAATATGCGACATCATGAAAGAACACAATATACAATACAAAATCTACGCCGATGACATCATGATATACACACCTATCACAGTCGACAACCCGGATTACTCCAAAATAATAAACTGCCTCATACACATGACCAGCTGGTTTCAAAACAACCACCTCACCATAAATTATAGCAAGACTGAGGTACTAATCATCACTCAAAACACCAAATTCGTCCCTCCACCCAGCATCATGATAAAAGACACAACAATACCCATAAAACCAGAAGTAAAGTACCTCGGTGTAACCCTGGACAAGGAGCTGAATCTACATGCACACATAAGCAGAACCACCAAAAGCGCATACCACAGGATGAGACTTATCCGACGCCTTAAGCCGCTCCTCGCCCCAGAGCACTTCCGTACAGTCTGCCAGGCACTAATAACCCCACTACTAGACTTCTGCAACCCAATCTACCTTGGCCTATCAAAACAAACACTCAGACCGCTGCAATTGGCACAAAACACAGCGGCACGCATAATATCTGGCACAACAAGACAAGAACACATCACACCCATACTGAAAGATCTACACTGGCTCCCAATCAGCTCATGCATCAAATATAAGACAGTCATAAACATCTTCAAGATCAAACAACAGTCATCAGCCCTCAGCCTACAAACACTCATACAACCTGACAGAAGCACACGACCAAGGAGGAGAGCCTCTTCCAATCGTGTAAACACCCCAAAAGACCTCACCAAGGTCCGCAAGGACACTGCAGAACGAGCCCTTTCACTGGCTGGACCAGCAATTTGGAACACCCACCCAGACGACCTAAGACTAACAACAGACCTCAAAGACTTTCGGAAGCAGCTTAAGACAACACTATTCATTGAACCCTATGGACACGTCACATGATCTACTCACTATGCAAGAACAAAAGACCAACCCCTGCCCCTAACCCTTGTACATAAGAATGTATAATAGCGCATAATGTAAATAGCTCAACAAGAATCTGATATATACCACCACAAACACACAACCTGTATCACTGCATGAACACACTTAACCACACTTATGATTGTTTGCTGTGAGACCGCCTTTATTGAAGGAGAAGGCGGGATAGAAATACTTTTAAATAAATAAAATAAATAAATAAGTAGACAGGACAGGCTCACTCATACAGTAGGGAGGATTGGAGATTTGCAGTTAGAAGTGTTATACAGGGTGGCCCAAAAAAAGTGAGAACATCTTGTAAATTAAAAGCTTAAATAGTTTACTTATTTACCTTTTTTAGCTATATAACATCTTTATTTCAACAATTTCCGGTCGCCATATATGTTTTTTTAATTTGTCAATCGTTTACATCTGTCTTTTTGAAATTTTAAATAACTTATATGCTACGAGATGTTCTCACTTTTTTTGGGCCACCCTGTACTCTGAAAAAGGTCCACACATTAGCCATCCTTCTAGCTTTCTACCCTCACAATGGGTATTTGCAGCTCTTTGGCAGACTGAAGGCCAGGGCCAGTGCTATCACTAGGTGAACTAGGTAGTCACCTAAGGCACCAGCCCTTTGTGGGCACCCATTGCCGCTGCTGCCATTCCTCTCTGGGGCCTGCAGTGATGACAATAACTCTCAAATCACGATGCAGCACTTACTAACACTCTGGCATTATGTTGCGGTTTCCTTCTCTTCAGAATGTGCCATTTCCGAAACTGGAAGTGACGTTGGAAGGGGGAGGAAACGGCATATTGTGAAGAGAAGGAAACTGTGATGCAGCACCAGAGTGTTACTTGCTGTTCAGGGGCTGTTGCTGTTGCTGCAGGCGGGAGGGCGGCACTATGGAGAGCCCATCTAGGGTGTCTCCAATCCTTGTACCAACCCTGCTGGGGGCAGAATTCAGGGAGATAACACTGTCCCCTGCAGACTTAATTCTCTAGGAATTTTACGGTTCAGTAAAGAACCAGTTAGAAACTGGGAAGCCTTTGGCATCTTTGATACACTTATTGCAATCGTCACTCACTTCACTAACTCAGTACAAGGCAGAATTTGGTTGTTCTGAATCAAGAATTTACTGAAAATATTGAGGGATCACAAACAATAACAGAAATAACATAATGGCAGCACAAAACACAGTTAAGGTCACCCAGGGTTTATTTGGACTCTTCCTTCCAGGTGGAGAACCCCTTCTTCTATCTCCTGCCACCTAACTCCGTTCTCTGGAGCAGGGCCGGTGCGACCATTAGGTGAACTAGATGACTGTCTAGAGCACCACTGGTCCAGGGATGGCTCATTGCCACCTCTATGGAACCTGCAGCAGCAGCAAGGGCCTCAAACTGTTCCACAACACTTATCAGAGAGGGTCAGCAGCAGTGGGAGTTAGAGAGGGAGTAGGAGCGGGAGCATGGGGTGCAAGAGATGAGGTTTGCCTAGGGCGCCTCATTTCCTAGCACCGACCCTGCCCCAAAGTGCCTTGCCGAACTGGATGCTTGACTTGGATGTGATTGCAGACCTTGCAGACCTTCAGGCCTGGGCCTTTTCATCTTCTACAAGGGGACATCCTCTGTATCCTTCTCCTCTCTTGGTCAAGGATCAGAGCTTCCTGATGCTCTTTCTGTCTCCAAGGTTCCTTTCTCTCCTACTTTCTTCTTCACTCTTTGATGTGTGTGACCTGGAAATGGGAATAACGAGTGAGGTAGTCAAATTTGCAGATGACACAAAATTATTCAAAGTTGTTAAAACCCAAGAGGATTGTGAAAAATGGCAAGAGGACCTTGATAAATTGGAAGACTGGATGTTCAAATAGCAGATGAAATTTAATGTGGGCAAGTGCAAAGTTAAGTACCTAAGAAAGAACAACCTAAACTATGGTTTCACATTGCAAGGTTCCACATTAGGAACTACCACTCAGGAAAAAGATTTAGGTGTCATTGTGGATAATTAGTTTAAATCTTCTGCCTAGTGTGCAGTGGCAGCCAAGAAAACAAATAAAATGCTAGGAATCATAAGGAAAAGAATGGAGAATAAAACAAAGCATATTATTTTATTTATTTATTTATTTAATTCACATTTATATACCGCATCTTCCAAAGTTCAGATGCGGTTTACAGGTAACAATAATTAACAAATCAAGTTTGTTTTACATGGAACAGTGGAATATAACAGAACTTATTTACAAGGAACATCATATGAAATATAGAACAAATAATGTGGTATAATACCGAACAGTGTGAAAAACTATATACAAGTTATATATGAATATATATATGGAATACTTGGGGGGAGGTCAAAGGATCATCATTGGAGAGTGCTAACTGTGTAGGTTAAAGGTTTATTGCATGGAGTAACCGATTGTCTGTTTAACCTTTGTCTAGTGTAGATAATGAGTTATCTATGTTATAATGCTTGGTGAACAAGTAGGTTTTCAGTTTCTTGCGGAGTTCTGTGATCTCTGTTAGCTTTCGTAGCTCCTTTGGAAGGGAATTCCAGATAGTAGGGGCTATGTGCGAAAATGCTCTATTGTTTGTTGATTTGTGAGCTTTTGTAAAATCTTTCGGGATTTTTAATCTGTTTAGTTATATTATAATGCCTTTGTTTCGTTTCATGGGATGACCGCACTTTGAATATTGTGTCGCCGTATCTTAAAAAGGATATAGTGGAATTAGAAAAGGTACAGAGAAGAGCCACCAAAATGGTATAGGGGATGGAAGGATATTCCTATGAGGAGAGGCTTGAAAGGTTAGGGCTTTTCAACCTGGAAAAGAGATGGCTGAGAGGAGATGTGATAGAAGTCTATAAATTAATGAGTGGAGTGGAACGGGTAAACATAGATCGATTCTTTATGCCATCAAAAAGTAGAAAGATTAAGGGACATGCAATGAAGCTACAGTGTAACCTGTTTAAGACTAATAAGAGAAAATATTTTTTCACTCAATGCATAATCAAACTCTGGAATTTGTTACCGGAGGATGTAGTAAAAGCTGTTAGTGTAGCTGGGTTTAAAAAAGGGTTGGACAAGTTCCTGGAGGAAAGGTCCATAAAACATTATTAAGAGGACCCAGGTAATCCACTGCTTGCCCCAATACAAGTATTGTGGAACCTTTGTGTCTTTTTGGGAAACTGCTAGGTACTTATGACCTGGACCGGCCACAGTTGAAAACAAGATACTGAGCTTGATGGACCTTGGTTTGACCCACTATGACATTTCTTATGTTCTTAGTGCAGAGGCCTAAGCTGCCTTTGTCACTATTTTTGTTAGTCGATCCCTTGGTTGTGCTAACCAGGAACCTCTCCTTCTCCCTTATGGTAGATGGCTGTGGTACAGTGGCTATTGCAAACAAAGACCGGAAACTGCCTTTGGGTGTGGTCTTTATGCCAGTGCATTTTTCCTAGCCAAAAAGGTGTCGGTATTGATATTCAGGGCTCTTTCATTAATACATGAGGACTATAGGGGACATGTTCAAAAGGATTAACTTGGCTAGCAAATCTATTAACTTCTTTAATCCTGCCCAAGCGGGATATTCAGCAGCACATACCCGGTTTGTGCTGCTGAATGTCTACTCTTAGCTTAACACCTTGACACTAACTGCTTAGCATCAGGACATTCTGTTGTGGAGTGGGGGCAGCATCCTAGGTTAACCTAAGCCAGCTTAAGTTAGGCCAAAATAGGCTGTCCTAACTTTAGCCGGTTTGGCTAACCATCCAGTGACTGAATATCACCACTGACCGAATAGCTAACAAAGAAACATGATGGCAGAAAAAGACCACATGGCCTATCTAGTCTGCCCTTCCATATCAACTACAATAGTCCCCTTTTTTCCTTTAGAGATCCTCCATGTTTGTCCCATGTTTTCTTGAATTCAGATATTGTCCTCGTCTCCACTACCTACCACTCTTTCCGTAAAGAAATATTTCCACATATTACTCCTAATTCTATCCCCTTTCACCCTCACCCTATGTCCCCTTCTAGGAGAGCTTGCTTTCACTCAAAAGAGGCTCTCATAGTAACATAGTATATGACAGCAGATAAAGACCAGTATGGTCCATCTAGTCTGCCCAGCAAGGCGGCAAGAGTAGGTGCACTTGCCGCTCTGTGCAGGTCACCTCTGCCCATGTCTTTGTTTAGGGGTATACCAACCGCTCCGTGTAGGTCACCCCTATTTGTTCAGATATAAGAGATTGTTATGCTTATTTTGATTTTATCCTGTTGCTATAAAGGGATCCACTATATCTGTCCAATGCCATTTTGAATTTTGTCACTGTGTTTGCCCCCCACCACTTCCATCAGGAGGGCATTCCAAGCATCCACCACCCTTTCAGTGAAAAAGTATTTCCTGATGTTGCCTTTCAGTTTACCCCCTTGCAGCTTCATGTTATGCCCTCTAGTTTTACCGCTTCTCCATCTTTGGAAGAAGTTTGTTTGTCGATTAATACTCTTAAGTATTTAAAGGTCTGAATCATATTTCCCCGTCCCTGCTCTCCTCCACAGTGTACATATTTAGGTCTTCAAGTCTCTTCTAATAAGTCTTCTGATGCAGGCTGAAAATCATTTTGGTTGCCTTCCTCTGAACCGCTTCCAGCCTTTTTATATCCTTTGCGAGATACGCTCACCAAAACTGGACACAATATTCCAAGTGAGGCCTCACCAGCGACTTGTACAGTGGCATTAGTACCTCTTCCTTTCTGCTGGTAATTCCTCTCTCTATGCAACCCAGCATCGTTCTGACTTGCCACCTTGAGATCATCAGAAAAATCACACCGAACCGAGGGCTTTCTCCTGGTCCATGCACATCAATCTCTCGCCCCCTATCGCATACAATTCCCTTGGATTTCTGCTTCCCAAGTGCATTACGCTACACCTCTTCACATTAAATCTTAACTGCCAAGCATTAGACCATTCTTCCAGCTTTTGTAGATCTTTCCTCATGTTCCCTACTCCCTGAGGAGAGTCCACTCTGTTGCAAATTTTGGTGTCATCTGCAAAAAGACAGATTTTTCCATTCAGCCCTTCGGCAATATCACTCACAAATATATTGAAGAGTACCAATTACAAGACCGAACCATGGGGCACACCACTAATCACCTTCCTTTCATCCAAGTGAGTTCCATTTACTGTCACCCTCTGTTGTCTGTCATAAGAACATAATATATGCCATACTGGGTCAGACCAAGTCCATCAAGCCCAGTATCCTGTTTCCAACAGTGGCCAATCTACATCATACATACCTAGCAGTATCCCCAAGAGACACAGGTTCCACAATGCTTGTATTGGGTCAAGTATTGATATCCTGGGTCCCTTTTTAATAATGGTTTATGGACCTTTCCTCCAGGAACTTGTCCAAATCTTTTTTAAACCCAGCTACATTAACAGCTCTTACTACATCCTCCGGTAACAAATTCCAGAGTTTGATTACACGTTGAGTGAAAAAATATTTTCTCTTATTTGTCTTGAATAGATTACCCTGTAGCTTCATTACATGTCCCCTAGTCTTTCTATATTCTGATAGTGTAAACAATCGATCTACGTTTACCCGTTCCACTCCATTCATTAATTTATAGACTTCTAACATATCTCCCCTCAGCCGTCTCTTTTCCAGGCTGAAGAGCCCCAACCTTTGTAGCCTCTCTTCATAGGAGTAGCCTTCCATCCCCTTTACCATTTTGGTGGCTCTTTTCTGTACCTTTTCTAATAACACTATATCCTTTTTAAGATACGGTGACCAGAATTGCACACAATATTCAAGGTGCGGTCATACCATGGAACGATACAGAGGCATTATAATATCCTTTGTTTTATTTTCCATTCCTTTCCTTATGATACCTAGCATTCTATTTGCTTTCTTGGCTGCCGCTGCACACTGGGCAGAGGGTTTTAACATGTTATCCACGATGATTCCTAAATCTTTTTCCTGGGTGGTGGTTCCCAATGTGGAACCTTGCATTGTGTAACCATAGTGTGGGTTGTTCTTTCCTAGGTGCATAACTTTGCACTTGTCCACATTAAATTTCACAACTTTAAACAGTTTTGTATCATCTGCAAATTTGATAACCTCACTAGTTATTCCCTTTTCCAGGTCATTTATGAATATGTCAAAAAGTAGCGGACCCAGTACAGATCCCAGGGGTACTCCACTATTAACCTTTTTCCACTGGGAAAATTGGCCATTTAGCCCTACCCTCTGTTTCTATCTTTTAACCAGTTCCCGATCCACAATAGTACACTGCCTCCTATCCCTTGACTTTTTAGTTTTGACAAAAGTCTCTGATGAGGGACCTTGTCAAAGGCTTTCTGAAAGTCCAGATACACTATAATCAACCGACTCACCTTTGTCTACCTGTTTATTCACACCTTCAAAAAAACATCAGATTAGTAAGACAAGATCTTCCTTGTCTAAAGCCAGGTTGGCTGTCTCCCATTAGGCCATGACTATCTACATGCTGTGTAATTTTGTTCTTTATGATGGTTTCTACCATTTTCCCTGGTACTGACGTCATGCTCACCGGTCTGTAATTTCCCAGATCATCCCTGGAACCCTGTCAGTCAACCAATTTCTGATCCAGTTCACCATCTTGGGACCCATCCCCAAACTGTTGAGTTTATTGATAAGCCTCCTATGAGAAACAGTATCAAAGGGTTTGCTGAAATCTAGGTAGATCACATCCATCGCATGCCCTTGATCTAGTTCTCTGGTAACCCAGTCAAAGAACTCAATCAGATTTGTTTGGCAAGATCGTCCTGTGGTAAAACCATGTTGCCTCGGATCATGCAACCTGTTGGTTTCAAGGAAGTTTACTATTTGCTCTTTCAGGAGCGCCTCCATTGCTTTTCCCACCACTGAAGTAAGGCTTACTGGCCTGTAATTGTCACTTTTTCCCTATTACCACTTTTGTGGAGAGGTACCACATCAGCCCTTCTCCTGTCCTGTGGAACTTCTCCTGTCTCCAAGGATCTATTAAAAACATCCTTTAAAGGCCCTGCAAGAACTTCTCTGAGCTCTTTCAGTATCCTGGGGTGTATCTCATCTGGTCCCATAGACTTGTCCACTTTCAGTTTTGCAAGCTGTTCTAACACATCATCGTTTGTGAATGGTGTGGTATCTACTCCATTCCCATTTGTATATTTGTCAATCACAGGTGGTCCTTCTCCAGGATTTTCTCTAGTGAAAACAGAGCAGAAGTATTTGTTTAGCATTGTCGCTTTTTCAATGTCATTTCCCATGAATCTGTTCCCAGCACTTTTGAGTCCTGCAATTCCACCTCTGATTTTCCTCCTCTCCCGAATATACCTGAAAAAAAAGTCTTGTCATACAAACTTCACATCTTTAGCCATCTTTTTTTCTGCCTTTGATTTTGCTATCCTTATTTCTCTGTTTGTCTCTTTTACTTTGATCTTGTATTCTTTTCTGTGTTCCTTTGTTTGCGAGCTTCTGAATTTTGTGAAAACTGTGGTTTTTGCCTTTATTTGTGTAGCCACTTCTTGGGAGAACCAGATAGGTTTCCTTTTCCTCTAGTTTTTATTTATTTTCCTTACATATGTATCTGTTGCACCTTTTATTGCTTTCTTTAGTTTAGCCCATTGCAATTCCACTTCCCTCTCCTCTTGTGCATTTATGCCACAGAGGTATTTAAATGTCTCTATCATATCTCCTCTATCCCATCTTTCCTCTAAAGTATACATATTAAGATCTTTAAGTCTGTCCCCATATACCTTTTAACGAAGACCACTAACCATTTAGTAGCCACCCTCTGTACTGACTCCATCCTGTTTATATCCTTTTGGAGGTGTGGTCACCAGAATTGCACTCAATACTCCAAATAAGGTCGCACGAGGTGGTCAATCCAAGATGGCGTGAGTCAGGCTAGTTTATGTGGTATGGGATTCTGTATGGGGAAGAAGCATAAGGCTAAAGGGGCAAAGCAGCCCTCCTTGGCCCCTGTGTCTTTGATGCTGTTACTTTCACGGGTCATTGAACTCCTGAATTCCTTCTTTTCCACATGCCTTGGCAGCCGGTACTTCCTGGGGAGGTTAGCCTGGCTTTGCAGTTGTCAGAGATGGAGCAATCAGCGTCTGCTTCAGGCATGGAATCTTTCTCCCCTGGCTCTTGGCTTTCTCTCAAGGTTGTCTGTCTGCAAAAGGTTTATGGGCTACTTGGCAGGAGGGCTCCCCTGCGGGGGTGGAATCGTCCTGCCAGCGAGGGTTAGATCCCAGACCGCGATTGGTTGGAGGAGACTCTTCAGAACAGCTACTGGGTGCAGCTTCTTTAGAGACGATGACAGAAGGAAGGGCGACAAGTTTGGCTGCCTTGAGTGTTCCTGGTTGGGAGTGGAGCAGGATGGAAAGTCAGGAGGTCTCGAAGGGGTTCTATCTCCCCATCTGTGGTTTCTCTGAAGTTTATCATGTTGGAATTCATTTGATCCGCAATTATACAGCTCAGAGAGGACCTTATACCATAGGTATCTAGTCTCACTCCAGGTACAGAATAATTCCACTGCTGTAGAGGAGAATGCAGTAAATATACTTTCTCTTCAAACTGCAGTTTCTGACTTGCAATCTAAGGTGACTATACGAGCTCCTCCATAAAGGATATTACTGCAATGAAAGTTAAATTGGAAATGTCGGAAAATGCAACCAGAGCTGTGAATCTACGGTTGGTGAACTTTCCCAGGGCCGCATCTGTGTCTACTAGTGACATGTTTCGTTCCTACTTAACAGAGACCTTGGTTATTTCTCCTGAGTTGCACCCTCCCATTGTAAAGTTATATTATCTTCCTGTTTCTAAAAAGGATGTAAGAGCTGGGGTGGTAACTGGCTTGTCACAAGTAGATGTCTTAAATGTATCTGCTTTGCTTGAGTCTTCTCAGGATGAGCCTGTAATTCCTTCTACTTTGTGATTATGCTCGCATTACTCTCTGATAAGGAGTGGTCGATGAAAATGTTTTTTTTAGGAAGCGGAACCTGCTGTTCCGAGGTCTCACTGTTCACATGTTTCCCGAACTCTCAAGGGAAACACAGAAAAGGAGTCAGGAATCCCTCCTTCTCCGGTCTGGCATTGAGCAGTTGGAAGGGCTCCTTTTCCTCAAGTACCCTTGTAAATGTTTAATAAAATATCAGTCTGTCTCATATGTTTTTGACAAGCCCTCCCAGCTGCTTGGCCTTCATTACCGCCCATCGCTCTGTGACCTCGGACACATTACCTCCTGTCTCTTCATGAGCTTTATTTATGCTGGCTGTTATAGTCTGCCTTTTCTTTTCTTCTTAAGTATCTTTGTATTTACTTTCCTTTCTTGGATCACTCATAGTTGTGGGCTGCAGTGGGATGGGTTATAGTGTTCTGTTCCTAAGGTGGGTTTAACCTACATTTCTTTAGTTTCTTTTCTGTTATTTTTCTCAATTTCTGAACAAGATTGTATTCTTGTATATTATTGTATAATCTATAAATATAACCCCCCCCCCCAAACAAATGAGATCGCACCAGAGACTTATACAGAGGCATTATCGCCTCCTTGTTTTCTGCTGGCCATTCCTCTCCCTATTATAATTATTATTCATTTATTAAGCGCTACAAGGAGTACGCAGCTCTGTACAAACACAAAGAAAGACAGTCCCTGGTCAAAGAGCTCACAATCTAAAAGACAAACAGACGTGACAATACAAGAAGGAAGAGAAGAGGAGACACGTAAAACAAAGATCATGGTCCAAAAGTGGTTTCAAAGAGGTACATCTTTAGCAAGGATTTGAAAAGGGAGAACATAAGAACATAAAATATGCCATACTGGGTGAGACCAAGGTCCATCAAGCCCAGTATCCTGTTTCCAACACTGACCAATCTAGGTCATACGTACCTAGCAGTTTCCCCAAAAGACACAGGTTCCTCAATGCTTGTATTGGGTCAAGCAGTGATATCCTGGGTCCCCTTTAATAATGGTTTATGGACCTTTCCTCCAGTAACATGTCCAAATGTTTTTTTAAACCAGGCTATACTAACAGCTTTTATTACATCCTCCGGGTAACAAATTCCAGAGTTTGATTACATAATGAGGGAAAAAATATTTTCTCTTATTACTCTTAAATAGCTTCATTGCATGTCCCCTAGTCTTTCTAAATTTTGATGGCATAAAGAATCAATCTATTTTTACCTGTTCAACTCCATTTATTAATCTATAGACTTCTATCACATCTCCTCTTAGCCGTCTCTTTTCCAGGTTGAAGAGCCCTAACCTTTTTAGCCTCTCTTCATAGGGGTATCTTTCCATTCCCTTTGCCATTTTGGTGGCTCTTCTCTGTACCTTTTCTAATAACGCTATATCCTTTTTAAGATACGGCAACCAGAATTGAGCACAGTATTCAATGTGCGGTCACACCATGTAACGATACAGAGACATTATAATATCCTTTGTTTTATTCTCCATTCCTTTCCTCATGAAACCTGGGTTTACCCAACAGCAGCCCGCATTGCTCAGCAGCTCCCCCGATCGGGGTCGAGTGCCTGAGCAGGAAGTCCTCCCGCTCAGAAGCTCCTGCCCAATCGGGGCAGTGGGAGCAACGTAGCCACAAGCCCGGACACAGATAAAGCGGCGCCCCAGCACAAAGGGAGCCGCTTTACCCAACAGCAGCCCGCATTGCTCAGCAGCTCCCCCGATCGGGGTAGAGTGCCTGAGCGGGAAGTCCTCCCGCTCAGAAGCTCCTGTTCAATCGGGGCAGTGGGAGAAATGTAGCCACAAGCCTGGACACAGATAAAGCGATGCCCCAGCACAAAGGGAGCCACTTTACCCAACAGCTGCCTGCATTGCTCAGCAGCTCCCCCGATCGGGGTAGTGTGCCTGAGCGGGAAGTCCTCCTGCTCAGAAGCTCCTGCCCAATCGGGGCAGTGGGAGCAATGTAGCCACAAGCCCGGACACAGATAAAGCGGCGCCCCAGCACAAAGGGAGCCGCTTTTCCCAACAGCAGCCCGCATTGCTCAGCAGCTCCCCCGATCGGGGTCGAGCGCCTGAGCGGGAAGTCCTCCCGCTCAGAAGCTCCTGTTCAATCGGGGCAGTGGGAGAAATGTAGCCACAAGCCCGGACACAGATAAAGCGGCGCCCCAGCACAAAGGGAGCCGCTTTTCCCAACAGCAGCCCGCATTGCTCAGCAGCTCCCCCGATCGGGGTCAAGCGCCTGAGCGGGAAGTCCTCCCGCTCAGAAGCTCCTGCCCAATCGGGACAGTGGGAGCAATGTAGCCACAAGCCTGGACACAGATAAAGCGATGCCCCAGCACAAAGGGAGCCGCTTTACCCAACAGCAGCCCGCATTGCTCAGCAGCTCCCCCGATCGGGGTAGTGCGCCTGAGCGGGAAGTCCTCCTGCTCAGAAGCTCCTGCCCAATCAGGGTAGTGGGAGCAATGTAGCCACAAGCCCGGACACAGATAAAGCGGCGCCCCAGCACAAAGGGAGCCGCTTTACCCAACAGCAGCCCGCATTGCTCAGCATTCCCCCGACCGGGGTAGAGCGCCTGAGCGGGAAGTCCTCCCGCTCAGAAGCTCCTGCCCAGTCGGGGCAGTGGGAGCAACGTAGCCACAAGCCTGGACACAGATAAAGCGGCGCCCCAGCAGGGCGTGCCCGCGCCTGGCGGGCCCGTGCCTGAGGGCCTCGCCAGAAGGCCCTTTGGCGTGGCCCTTAGGCGCGGCACAGAGGCGCACACAAGCAGAAACAAAAGAAAAAGAACAGAACCCGCTAAAACCAAAACCATAAGAACAACCCCGGAAACAACAAAAAGCAACATAACCCGCAGAAATCACCACAACAACTAACTGAAGAAACCACAGCAAAAACAACCGTGAAACCACAGCAACAAAGGCCTAGCCATGAGACAACACAGAAAAGAAGACCCTCAACACATCATGAAACCAGAGCAGAAACACAGCACAGCCCTAAACACAAAGGTATGGCTACAAACTATGACACCCTTCCTAGCCCCAATTTATCTCTTAACACCACTCCTGACCCTCCACCCCTCCCCCACAGTCACACCAACCCACCCTGGCCAAACACCTCAACCATCCAAACCGCAAACATCCACAACCCCCCCCCACATGGGACAACACCCACACACCACACACACCAATCCACATCCCCAACTCCCCAAACTGCAGCCCACTCTCCATTTCATTAATAAATGCTTGCTCAGTCAGGAACAAATACCACATGCTCCAAGACCTAATAACAACCCAAAAAATTGACATCCTCTGCATAACAGAAACTTGGCTAACGGACACTGACATGGTGCTCATGAACCAACTAACACCAAAAGGATACAGCCTCCAACACTGCTCCCGAACACACACCAGAGGAGGAGGAGTAGCCATCGTAGCGAAAACCAACCTCCACCTCAGGAACCATGCATCAGAAATGACCAATGAAGCGGACATACTCACCCTCACCAATAACTATCTCTCATTATGCCTAGTCTACCGAACACCCACCCCAAGCACTGACCTACCAAGGATACTACAGTACATATCTGAGAGCACCATCTCCACAAAAGAACAAATAATTCTAGGAGACTTCAACCTCCCATCACTCCAGGACAAGCAAGCAGAAACCTTCATCAAAGCCATGGAAGCAATGAACCTAACACAGATCATACACGAACCAACGCACGAAAAAGGAAATACATTGGACCTCATATTCCTAAATTCCCAAACCGCCAACTCATACAGGAAGCCAGAAATCACACATGTGCCATGGTCAGACCATCACCTCATCAGCACATCCCACACACCCACCAGCATACAAACAGCAAGGAGAACAAACAGCATACGAGAAGATTTAAAACCTTCAACAAAGAAGATTTTCTAGCACAAACTTTGCCTAAACTTCAAACGAACTCCAACAATATCGATGACCTAATCCACAATTGGAACACCACAATCTCCTCTGCATCCAGCGCAACAACAAGCAACACCAAAACCAGACACACCTACACAAAAGCCCGATGGTTCACCCCCAACCTTCGGAAACTAAAGACCAAACTCAGAAGAGCGAAAAGAAGATGGAGAAAAACCAAGAAAGAGGATGACAAAACAAACTACATGTGCGAACTAGACGCATACCAAGCAGAAACAGACAAAGCAAAAAAGGCCTTTCATTCGAAGATCATAAACGCATCAATAAACAAACCACGAGAACTCTTCGAGATTGTCAAAAAACTGACAAAAACGCCCAACTCTGACCAGCTACCAAACATTCCACCAGAATTACTAGCACAACAATACAAGCAGCTTCAACAACCACGAAATACACAATTGAACCCAGAGACAACAATAACAAACCACCCCACCACCATAGACAGAGACTGGAGCACATTCGAAGCAATCACGAAAGAGGAAATATCATCCACCATCTCCCGCCTGAATACCACCACCTCTCCGCTAGACCCCTGCCCTACAGAATGGATAAAGATAATCAAAGAAGACCTGAGCACACCCTTAACCCGCATCGTTAATGAATCCCTCAGCCAAGGACGCATGCCAGACCTCCTCAAAACTTCAATCATCTGACCAACCCTAAAAAAAACACAACCTGGATCCCCTCGACCCCGCCTCCTACAGACCTATAGCAAGCCTCCTGTTTAATGCCAAAATCATTGAGAAGGTAATCCAGCAACAGCTCCAAGAACATTTAGATACCAACAACATACTGGACCCGCAACAACATGGCTTCCGTCCACTCCACGGAGTCGAGACCCTCATGACATCACTAATGAACACCCTCATCATAGGAACTCAAGACAAACACTCTGGATACGCCATGATCTTCCTAGACATATCAGCAGCCTTCGACACCATCTCCCACAACATCCTCATACACAGACTACAAGAAATTGGCATCAAAGATACCGTACTTCAATGGTTCCACTCCTACCTAACCAATAGACAACAACTGATCCGCACGAACATATCAACCTCACCCCCCTTCCAACAACACCAGGGAGTACCCCAAGGATCCACACTATCTGCCATGCTCTTCAACATATACCTTCAACCACTCTGCTCAATCATATGCGCCCACAACATTAACTATCACATCTATGCGGATAACATAATGCTCTATGCCCCAACCACAGCACCGAACCCAACAAATAAACACTTATCAGAATGCTTCACAGAAGTATCCAGCTGGCTACAAAAGAACAACCTATCCATCAACATAAAGAAAACTGAAGCCCTCATAGTAACAAAGGACCCAGACTTCACACCACCTTCACACTTCAACATTGGAACCACGCAAATACAAATACAACCGCACATAAGATATCTAGGAATCATCCTAGATCAAGCACTCATACTCCAGCAACAAATCAAAAAAACCACCGGAACAATATTCCACAAGGCTAAAACAGTACAGCGCCTCAGACCTCTCCTAGAACCACAGGACTTCCGAACAGTGATGCAAGCTATGACACTCCCCCACCTGGACTACTGCAATATAATCTACCACGGACTACCAGCTACCCACACCAACCCACTCTGAACTGCCTTAAATACCACAGTAAGGATTATCCAGAAAGCAAGAAAACGAGACAGCATCACCTCAGTCCTGAGGGAGCTACACATACTCCCCCTTGAAGCAAGAATCAAATACAAAGCCGCCCTACTTACTCACAAAGCTCTCTACCAAACTCAGACTTCCCAGCTCCGCACACTACTGCCCCAGCCAGCCCACAACAGAACAACCAGACAAACCACCAACAACTCCCTCATCATCCCCCACAAACGAACCAAATGCAATCAAAGGACCTGCAACAGAGCCTTCAAACTATATGCGCCAACCCTCTGGAACTCTCTACCAAGTCACTTCAGAAGCAACGGAGACCCCTTATCATTCAGTAAACAACTAAAACCAAGCCTATTCCAGGAATACCTCGGATCAGAAACAAGCACCCACCACTGACTACCCCCAACCCCCCTATTCCATCCCCCTAAAACATATGTTCTAAGAGACTGTAACACACTGCCTATGTCTATGTCCCAAATATCTGTTAAAATCATTAATGTTGGCCACCTGGTGATGGCCCCAACCCCAGAAGTTGATATTGTCCACCCTCCCCTTTTATGTTATACCGCTTTGACCCGGTGAAAAGCGGGATATAAATACAGTTAAATAAATAAATAAATAATAAAAATGATACCTAGCATTCTATTTGCTCTCATGGCTGCCACTGCACACTGAGCAGCAGGTTTCAACATATTATCCACAATGACGCCTAAATCTTTTTCCTGGGTGGTGGTTCCTAATTGGAACCTTGCATTGTGTAACTGTAGTTTGGGTTGTTCTTTCCTAGGTGCATAACATTGTATTTGTACACATTAAATTTCATCTGCCATTTAGATGCCCAGTCTTCCAACTTATCAAGGTCCTCTTGCAATTTTCCACAATCCTCATGGATTTTAACAACTTTGAATAGTTTTGTGTCATCTGCAAATTTGATTACGTCACTTGTTCCCATTTCCAGGTCATTTACGAATATGTTAAAAAGCAGTGGACCCAGCACAGATCCCTGGGGTACTCCACTATTCACCGTTCTCCACTGGGAAAATTGGCCATTTAGCCCTACCCCTGCTTTCTATCTTTTAACCAGTTCCTGATCCACAACAGTACACTGCCTCCTATCCCATTTTTAGTTTTGCCAAAAGTCTCTCATGATGAGGGACCTTGCCAAAGGCTTTCTGAAAATCCAGATGCACTATATCAACTGACTCACCTGTTTACCTGTTTATTCACGCCTTCAAAAAAACATAAGAGATTAGTGAAGCAAGACCTTCCTTGGCTAAAGGCATGTTGGCTCTCTCCCATTAAGCCATGACTTTATACATGTTCAGTAATTTTGTTCTTATAAGAACATAAGAACATAAGATATGCCATACTGGGTCAGACCAAGGTCCATCAAGCCCAGTATTCTGTTTCCAACAGTGGCCAAACTAGGTCATATGTACCTAGCAGTTTCCCCAAGAGACACAAGTTCCACAATGCTTGTACTGGGTCAAGCATTGATATCTTCGGTCACTTCTTAATAATGGTTTATGGACCTTTCCTCCAGGAACTTGTCCAAACCTTTTTAAACCCAGCTACACTAACAGCCTTTACTACATCCTCCGGTAACAAATTCCAGAGTTTGATTACACGTTGAGTGAAAAAATATTTTCTTTTGTTGGTCTTAAATAGTTTACCCTGTAGCTTCATTGCATGTCCCCTAGTCTTTCTATATTCTGATAACGTAAACAATCGATCTACGTTTACCCGTTCCATTCCGTTCATTAATTTATAGACTTCTATCATATCTCCCCTCAGCCGTCTCTTTTCCAGTTTAAAGAGCCCTAACATTTTTAGCCTTTCTTCATAGGAGTATCCTTCCATCCCCTTTACCATTTTGGTGGCTCTTCTCTGAACCTTTTCTAAAATCGCTATATCCTTTTTAAGATACGGCGACTTTATAAGGTTTCTACCATTTTTCCCAGTGCTGACGTCAGGTTCAGTCTTTAATTTCCCGGATCACCCCTGGAACCCTTTTTAAAAATTGGCATTACATTGGCCATCTCCAATCTTCAAGTATTACAGATGATTTTAATAATAATTCACAGATTACTAATAGTAGGTCTGCAATCTCATATTTCACTTCTTTCAATACCCTTCGATGTATATCATCCGGTCCAAGTGATTTGCTTCTCTTCAGTTTATCAAATAGTTGTAATACATCTTCCCGGTGTATCGATATTTCTTTCAATTCTTCTGCGGTATCACCTTTAAATACCATTTCAGTCATGGATAACATCTCTACATCTTTCTCAGTAAAGACTGAAACAAAGAATTCATTCAGTCTCTCCGCTATGGCCTTGTCCCCTCTTAGTGCCCCTTTTACCCCTCTATCATCTAATGGTCCAACTGACTCAGTCATAGATTTTTTGCTATGAATGTACTTGAAAAAGACTTTATTATGCATTTTTGCTTCCACAGCAAGCTTCTTTTCAAATTCTCTCTTTGCCTGCCTTATCAATGCCTTGCATCTAACTTGCCAGTGCGTGTATTGTTTCCAGTTTTTGTCATTTAGCTACTTTTTCCATTTCCTGAAAGACGTTTTTTTGGCAACAACAGCTTCTCTGACCTCACCTTTAAACCATACTGGCAGTTTTTTGGACTTCCTTCCACTTTTCTTAAAGAGTGGAATAAAGGTGGTCTGGGCTTCCAAGATAGTATTTTTAAACACCCATGCTTGATGTAAATCTTTAACCTTTACAACTGCTCCTTTTAGAGAGAAGAGACTTGACATAGAGATAGGGGAAGCTTATTCCAGGTATAAGGAGCAACAATGTGAAAGGATCGAAATCTGGAGTTAGCATTAGAAGAGAAGGGCATAGAGAGAAAGAGACCAGAGGAGGAGTGGAGTTCACAAGTGGGGGAGTAGGGAGAGAGGATGGAGGAAAGATAGAGGGACCATAGAGTGAATGCATTTAAAGGTTAGGAGAAGTAGGTTGAAATGAATATGAAACCGAAAGGGAAGCCAGTGAATAGAGGGGTCACATGAGAGTAATGCGGCTGGCAGAAAATCAATCATGCCACAGAGTTCTGAACAGATTGAAGAGGATATAGGTGGGACTGAGGAAGACCAGCAAGGAGGAGGCTACAGTAGTCAAGATGGAAGGTAATTAAGGAGTGAATAAGGGTCCTAGTAGTGTCTTCAGAGAGGAAGGGCCAAATTTTGCTAATGTTAAACAATAGGAAATGACAGGTTTTAGCAATCTGTTGAATGTGAGAAGAAAGAGAGGAGTCCCTATGCACCCAAGCATCCTTCTGGCTTTCGCCGTCGCCTTTTCTACCTGTTTGCCCACTTTAGGATCATCGGAAAGAATCATGCCCAGGTCCCGCTCTTGTTTTGTGGACGGAAATACTTTGCCGCCTACACTTTACTGACCTGTGGTAAACTGATGAGCAACGACACAAAGTTCCACAGTCAGTAGAAGATTTAAAGAAAAATACACTTTATTTTCAGGATTACACCCAAGCAAACTGTCCTGGCCCTTCTTGGGCCTGCAATACATGTAGGGTTAAAGACACACTCTTGCTCCAGGCTTTTCTCAGCTGTAACAATTCCTTAATTAGTCTTGGCCGGACTGGTCTGCTGAGAAAGAGAACATTGTTCCAACATAGACAGTTCTAAGGTAAGAAAACAAACTGCTTCTTCCCAAAGTTCCTTCACTCTGGGGCACAATTCAGTAGTACTCTATCAGTCCTTTGCAGCAGGCAGCATATCCATAATTAAAGGAAACAGTAGCTCTCTATAGCACTCCAGCTGGGTGGAAGTCTAGCAAGAAAGCTGTATGCATAGCAGCAAACTTAAACACAGTTCCTACCTTCTCAGCAGTTCAAAGATAAGTGGTCACTGCATACTCCAGAGAACTCTGGGCTCCTCTCTCTCTCCAGGTCCCTTGCTTCCTGGGATAAAGCCTGGAGCCAGGCCACACTCTTCCCAGGCATTCTCCAGCTTCTCCCTTTAAAGGGACAGGGGTTTAAGTTCTTACCAGAGCAATACCCCACTTGTTCTACACATGGGTCAAAGTGGTGTACATTCAGGTACGTTATATATTTCCCTTGTCTCTGAAGGGCTCACAATCTGTTATGTATCTGAGGCAACAGAGGGTTAAGTGGCTTGCCCAAGGAGCACCTGGGGGACTAGAAACTCCAGTCCCTCCAGCCTGCAGTTGCTGTCCTCTTTGTGGGATTCAAACCCCTGGCCCTCCAGCCTGAGGCAACTTGCCCCAACCACTAGGCTACTCCTCCCTGTAGACTAGAGCATGGGGAGTGTTTTATGCACTCCATCACATGCTCCCTTGGATTTTTGCAGCCCAAATGCATGACCCTGCATTTTTTAGCATTAAATCTCAGCTGCCAAATTCTTGATCATTCTTCAAGCATAGCTAGATCTCTCCTCATGTAATCTATTCCTTCCTGGGTGTCTACTCTATTGCAGATTTTGGTATCATCTGCAAAGAGGAAATCTTACCTTACAGCCCTTCTGCAATATCACTAACAAAGATGTTAAAAAGAATTGGACTAAGGACAGGTCCCTGCAGCACACCTCTGGTAACCTCCTTCTCCTCAGAGTGAGCTCCATTTACCTGTATATTTTGTTGCCTCCCACTCAACCAATTTCTAACCCAGTCAGTCACTTTAAGGTCCATCCATAGGGTGCTCAATTTGTTTATAAGTTACCTGTGCGGAATGGTGTCAAAGGTTTTACTGAAATCCAAGTACACCACATCTAGGGCTCTCCCTTGGTGCAACTCTCTGGTCACCAAGTCAAAGAAATCAATCAGATTTGTTTGAAAAGACCTGCCTCTGGTAAACCCATGCTGTCTCAGATCCTGCAATCCAATGGACTATAGAAACTTTACTATTTTCTGTTTTTAGCAGCATTTCCATTAATTTACTCACCAAAGAGGTCAGTAGTTCCCAACCTCATCCTTACTTCTGCTTTTGGATAAAGGGACCATAAGTGCCTTTCTCCAGTCCTCTGGGACCACTCCCATCTCTAAAGTAGCATTGAAAAGGTCAGTCAGTGGAGCTCAACTTCCTTCAGTATTTTTGGATGTACCCAATCCAGTTCCATCACTTGTCTATGTTTAGTTTAGCTAGTTCATCACAAACAATCTTCTGCAAATCATTCAAGATCCCCTTCACTTCTGTTTTTATTTGTGGGTGTTTTCTGAGGTCCAACTCCTGACCCTTTATCTGTGAACACAGAACAAAAATATTTGTTAACCAATTCTACTTTATCTTCATCAGCTTCTAAATATTCCTCCCCTTCACTCTTAAGTCGGACAATACCATTTTTGCATTTCCTCCTCTCACTAACATATCTGAAAAATGTCTCATCCCCCTATTTTATTACATTGGCTATTTATTCTTTTTGTATCTTTGCTTTCCTGACTACTTGCCTAGCTTCTCTAAGTTTTTCCAGATATAGATGCCTGTCTTTCTCTCTCTGTGATCTCTTGTATTGTATGAAGGCCTCTCTTTTTTTCCTCACCTTTTCAGCCTCCTTTTACTTTTACATTTATTCACTGAATGTGAGATGATCTCCCAGTGTGACATCAGAAACACTTTCTGCATTGGTAAGTACCAAGTCCAGTATGGCCCCTTCATGTGTGGGTTCTGTTACCAGTCGCTGGAATAGTCCTCCCTGTAGAGAATCTAGGATCTTGGTACTTTTAGATGACACTGTAGCAGGAATGTGCCAATCAACATCCGGCATATTGCAATCACCTATTAGTAGCACTTCTTCTTTCATTGCAACACTGCGTATGTCTTTTACTAAATCCCTGTCCACTTCTTCTCCCTGTGAGGGGGATCTGTATATCACACCAATGCAAATGGGTTTCCCTTTTCCTCTTTCTAGTTTAACCCACAGTGCCTTCTCACTCTCTTTTAAATCCTGTAATCTACTGCTTTAATATTCCTTTTTACATATAGTGTCACTCCTCCTCACTTCTTCCTCCCCTGTTCTTCCTGAATAAAGTATAGCCTGACATAATTACATCCCAGTTATAGTTGTCAGTGAACCATGTCTCCGTAACTGTCACTAAATCCAAATTAGCCTCAACATCTGGGATCTTATTTCCCATGCTACAGGCATTTATGCACACCGCTTTCCAGATGTTAACCCTTTTACAAATTTCTACAGAGGTTTTTAATGTTTCACTTAGCTGGGGGCTTTCTTCACCCATCCCCAATGAATCTAATTGAAAGCCCTCTTCAGTCCCACCCACCCCAGGCATAATCTTAGCTTTTTAGGTTCTTAAACTTATTAAAGGGGAAGAGATGGTCAACTTCACTTCAGGTTCAGCTGGTTATCCTCGCCAGCAATAGTGATTAATCTTGAGTTGAACTAAGTCCCTTAAACTCATTAAGTACAGTTTCAATGCCTCGTTGGAGTCGGGAGTGGTGCCAAAGGACTGGAGAGAGGCTCATGTGGTGCCTTTACACAAAAGCGGAAGTAAGGATGTGGTTGAAAACTACAGGCCGGTTAGTTTAACTTCGGTGGTGAGTAAATAATTGGAAAAGCTGCTGAAAGAGAAAATAGTGAGGTTTCTGGAGTCCAGTGGATTACAGGATCCGAGGCAGCATGGATTCACCAGAGGCAGGTCTTGTCAGACAAATCTGATTGATTTCTTTGACTGGGTGACCAGGGAGTTGGACCGAGGGAGAGCTCTAGATGTGGTGTATTTAGATTTCAGTAAAGCCTTTGACACTGTTCCTCACAGGCGACTTATAAACAAACTGAGCACCCTAGGGATGGACCCTAAAGTTACTGCTTGGGTTAGAAATTGGTTGGGTGGGAGGCAACAAAGAGTACAAGTAAATGGAGCTCACTCTGAGGAGAAGGATGTTACCAGGGGTGTGCCCCAGGGATCTGTCCTTGGTCCGATTCTTTTTAACATCTTTGTTAGTGATATAGCGGAAGGGCTGTCGGGTAAGGTTTGCCTCTTTGCGGATGATACCAAAATCTGCAATAGAGTAGACACCCAGGAAGGTGTAGATAACATGAGGAGGGATCTAGCTAAGCTTGAAGAATGGTCTAGAATTTGGCAGCTGGGATTTAATGTTAAAAAATGTAAGGTCATGCATTTGGGCTGCAGCAATCCAAGGGAGCAATACAGTATAGGAGGTAAAGTACTTTTGTCCACTAAAGAAGAGCGGGACCTAGGCGTGGTTGTGTCTGATGATCTTAAAGTAGCTAAACAGATAGAAAAGGTGACGGCAAAAGCTAGAAGGATGCTTGGGTGCATACAGAGAGGAATGGCTAGCAGAAAAAAGGAGGTGATAATGCCTCTGTATAAGTCTTTGGTGCGACCTCATTTGGAGTATAGTGTGCAATTCTGGAGACCGCACCTTCAAAAGGATGTGAACAGGATGGAGTCGGTGCAGAGGGTGGCTACTAAAATGATTAGTGGGCTTCATTATAAAGCATATGAGGACAGACTTAAGGATCTTAATTTTTACACCTTAGAGGAAAGGCGGGATAGAGGTGATATGATTGAGATGTTTAAATACCTCCGTGGCATAAATGTTCAGGGAGAGAGCCTCTTTCAATTGAAAGCAAGTTCTGCTACGAGGGGGCATGGGATGAGGGTGAAGGGAGATAGATTCAGGAGTGATATGCGGAAATATTTCTTTACGGAAAGAGTAGTGGATCCATGGAATAGTCTCCCAGTGGAGGTGGTAGAGATGAGGACAGTAACTGAATTCAAAAAAGCATGGGACCAACACAGAGGATCTCTAAAGGTAAAAAGGGGACTGTTGTAGTTGTTGATATGGAAGGACAGACCAGATAGGCCATGTGGTCTTTTTCTGCCATCATGTTTCTATGTTTCTATGTATCAGTACAAGTATCCCTAGCAACGTTAAGTAAGTAGACAACTTAAATAGCTAAACAAAACCTTAAAACTAAGATGCAGACAGTAGTCCAGCAGTGAGATGGGGGCTGTCCAGTCTTTTTCATTGAATGTCACATGTACGATTTTCTCCCAGCTGGTGAGGGGTCTTATGAGTCTGATCTCTGGAGGCTAGTGATGCAGATGTAGTATTGAAGTCCCACCTCCACTCTGACAGCCTCTTTGTTGCCATAGAGGAGAGAGTGGCGTGAATGGAGAGCATCACCTTTGTGTGGCAGGAAGTGATCCTGTAGCTAGGACCTGTCCTCCAGCTGATATAAAACCCTCTTGAACCAAGGAGGTTTCTCCAGGGCCATGTGCACATGAGGGAAGGGTTAAGATGGCTGTTATAGTTGGCGATTCGATCATAAGGCATGTAGATAGCTGGGTGGCTGGTAGATGTGAGGATCACCTGGTAACATGCCTGTCTGGTGTGTAGGTAGCAGACTTCATCCAGACAAGGTTTAGATAGTGCTGGGGAGGAGTCTGCTGTCTTGGTACATGTTGGAACCAATGTCATAGGAAAGTGTGGGAGGGAGATTCTAGAGGCCAAATTTAGGCTTTTAGGTAGGAAGTTGAAATCCAGAACTTCCAGGGTAGCATTCTCTGAAACGCTTCCTGTTCCATGCGCAGGATTCAAAAGGCAGGCAGAGCTCCAGAGTCTCAATGCTTGGATGAGACGATGGTGCAAAGAAGAGGGTTATAGATTCATTAGGAACTGGGCAACATTCTGGGGAAGGCAGAGGCTTTTCCGAAGTGATGGGCTCCACCTTAACCAGGATGCTACTAGGCTGCTGGCATTAACCTTTAAAAAGGAGAGAGAGCAACTTTTCAACTAGATAATAAGGGAAAACCGACAGTCACCCAACAGCACATGGTTTGGAAGGATGTATCCTTAAAGAATACTAGCAAAAGAGGGAAATTAGGGCATCCCGACAGAGAGGTTCCAATAAAGATAAAAATAACCCAGATGCCCATAAGTACAGAGCTGAAGGATTCCAAATTATCCCTATCAACTGATAACCATATTAATATGAATAAAATACAACCTCTAAAATGCCTGTATGCAAATGCATGAAGTTTAAAAATAAGATGGGAGAGCTAGAATATATAGCACAAAATGAAAGGTTAGATACAATTGGAATCTCAGAGACCTGGTGGAAGAAGGACAACCAAGGGACACTGTGATACCTGGATACAAACTAAAGCACAATGATAGGGTAGGACAAATTGGTGGAGGGGTTTTGCTCTATGTTAGAGAGGGCATTGAGTCACACAGGATAAATGTTTTGCATGAAACAAAATACACTGTAAAATCTCTATGGATAAAAATCCCATGTAAAGAAGGGAAAGTCGATGGTAGTGGGGGTGTACTACTGACTGCCTGGCCGGAATGAACAGATGGATGATGAAATGCTACAAGAAATCAGGGAAGCTAACAAAAGTTACAGCACAGTAATAGTGGGTAATTTCAATTAACCCGGTATCGACTGGGTCAGTGTCACACAGGATATGCTAGGGAGATACAATTTCTAGATGAAACAAATTGCTGCTTCTTGGAGCAGCTGGTTCATGAACCAAGAGGGGAAGCTATTTTGGAATTAGACCTTAGTGGAACACAGGATCTAGTGCAAGAGATAAGGGTGCTGTTGCCACTTGGCAGTAGTGACCATAACACGATCACATATGATTTAATAAATGGAAAAAGGACGGCAAGGAAATCCACAGTACTACCGTTTAACTTTCAAAAGGGAGACTGTGATAAAATGAGGAAAATAGTTAAGAAAAAGTAAAAGGAGCAGTTGCAAAGGTTAAAGATTTACATTAAATATGGACGTTATTTAAAAATACTATCTTGGAAAAGCAGAGAAGATGTATTTGTATTTAGATTTCAGTAAAGCCTTTGACACTGTTCCTCACAGGTGACTTATAAACAAACTGAGCACCCTAGGGATGGACCCTAAAGTTACTGCTTGGGTTAGAAATTGGTTGGGTGGGAGGCGACAAAGAGTACAAGTAAATGGAGCTCACTCTGAGGAGAAGGATGTTACCAGTGGTGTGCCCCAGGGATCTGTCCTTGGTCCGATTCTTTTTAACATCTTTGTTAGTGATATTGCAGAAGGGCTGTCGGGTAAGGTTTGCCTCTTTGCGGATGATACCAAAATCTGCAATAGAGTAGACACCCAGGAAGGTGTAGATAACATGAGGAGGGATCTAGCTAAGTTTGAAGAATGGTCTAGAATTTGGCAGTTGGGATTTAATGTTAAAAAATGTAAGGTCATGCATTTGGGCTGCAGCAATCCAAGGGAGCAATACAGTATAGGAGGTAAAGTACTTTTGTCCACTAAAGAAGAGCGGGACCTAGGCGTGGTTGTGTCTGATGATCTTAAAGTAGCTAAACAGGTA
This sequence comes from Ichthyophis bannanicus, assembly GCA_033557465.1. Classification (NCBI taxonomy): domain Eukaryota; kingdom Metazoa; phylum Chordata; class Amphibia; order Gymnophiona; family Ichthyophiidae; genus Ichthyophis; species Ichthyophis bannanicus. Next base: position 236,462,311 of record CM066042.1, read on the forward strand.
GAAAAGGTGACGGCAAAAGCTAGAAGGATGCTTGGGTGCATACAGAGAGGAATGGCTAGCAGAAAAAAGGAGGTGATAATGCCTCTGTATAAGTCTTTGGTGCGACCTCATTTGGAGTATGGTGTGCAATTCTGGAGACCGCACCTTCAAAAGGATGTGAACAGGATGGAGTCGGTGCAGAGGGTGGCTACTAAAATGATTAATGGGCTTAATTATAAAGCATATGAGGACAGACTTAAGGATCTTAATATGTACACCTTAGAGGAAAGGCGGGATAGAGGTGATATGATTGAGATGTTTAAATACCTCCGTGGCATAAATGTTCAGGGAGAGAGCCTCTTTCAATTGAAAGCAAGTTCTGCTACGAGGGGACATGGGATGAGGGTGAAGGGAGATAGATTCAGGAGTGATATGCGGAAATATTTCTTTATGGAAAGAGTAGTGGATCCATGGAATAGTCTCCCAGTGGAGGTGGTAGAGATGAGGACAGTAACTGAATTCAAAAAAGCATGGGACCAACACAGAGGATCTCTAAAGGTAAAAAGTGGACTGTTGTAGTTGTTGTTATGGAAGGACAGACTAGATAGGCCATGTGGTCTTTTTCTGTCATCATGTTTCTATGTTTCTATGTTTCTATTCCACGCTTTAAGAAAAGTGGAAGGAAAGCCAAAAAACTACCAACACATATTTAAAGGCAAGGTCAAAGAGACTGTTGTAAAGCAAAACGCATCTTTCAGAAAATAGAAAAAGGAGCCAAATGATGAAAATGGGAAACAACATAAGCACTGCCAAGTTAAATGTAAGGCATTGATAAGGTAGGCAAAGAGATAATTTGAAAAAAAGCTTGTTGTGGAAGCAAAAACACATAAGAAACACTTTTTCAAGTACATTCGTAGCGAAAAACTGTGAACGAGTCAGTTGGACCATTGGATGATAGAGGGGTAAAAGGGATGCTAAGATAGGACAAAGCCATAGCGAAGAGATTGAATGAATTCTTTGCTTTGATCTTTACTGAAGAGCATGTAGGGAAGTTATTCATGTCTGAAATGGTATTTAAAGGTGATATATCAGAAGAATTGAAAGAAATATTGATAAACCAGGACGATGTATTACAAGTATTTGATACACTGAAGAGTAGTAAATCACCTGGGCTGGATGGTATACTTCCG